>CM028135.1:1094720000-1099720000 GCA_016271365.2 Neoceratodus forsteri | reverse complement strand
CAGCTACACCTCTGGTATCATTCTGTGACACCTATGGGCTCACGCAGTTAATTAATGAACCAACAAGACTAAATGCAAGGAATAGTAGTAACAGTACTCTACTTGACATCATGCTAGTGAGTAAACCACATCTATTCACACATGCTGGAGTGCTCCTATGTGACATAATTGACCACTGCCCCATCGCAGGGTTAAGATCCAACAGCATTAAAACAGATCCTGCAAAATTCCTCATGAGGAGATCCAAGAAAAACATCAATATTGAAGGATATCTGCATGATCTAGCCTACTCTCCACACTGGCAAAAGTTCTATCTTGCACATTCTGTAGAAAAGCTCAGCAGGTGCTAAATAGCATTATATTAAATGCCCTTAACACCCATGCCCCAATCTCTAGTATCCGAATAAAAACAAATCCTGTCGCTGGTTTTCAGCTGACCTCAAAGCTGCACTGCTGAGAGAGATAAACTTTGGAAAGTAGCAAGAAAAACTAAGAATATCATGGACTGGATGATCTTAGGAAAGCCAGGAATAAATGCACTAGGAAAGTTAGGGATGCAAAGGCTGTCTACTACCTGGCCCAGCTCGACTCCTCCTACCATAATACTGCTAGATTTTGGGGCACCATCAAGGGTATGATGGGCTAGGATGTTAACAGCCCCCTTCCAACCCATTTACACAGTAACTATTGCCCCATTACTGGCACATTGGAAATCCTGGATGCATTCAACAACCACTTCACAACAGCTGGCCTTGCCTTTGACTCCTCCCCAGCTAACCTATTAAGGGATCATTTAAGCTCCCACTATACTAGTGAACAAAGAGTTGACTCCTCCTTTAGCTTCAAACCTATACTGTTGAAACAAGTTGAGGATCTATTATGGCATCTAGCTACCAAAAAAAGTGCAGGAGCAGATCTTCTGGACCCATTCTTTCTAAAGATTGCGTGTCATGTGCTTGCAGTCCCCCTAACTCACCTCTTTAACCTTTTCCTAAACTCTGGCTCTATTCCCACACTGTGGAAGACAGCCCAAGTGGTCCCCCTTCTAAAATCAGGGGACCCTATGGATCTTAATAACTACAGGCCCATTTCCATCCTACCTGTGTTATCCAAGATGCTGGAGAAATTAGTGAGTATTCTGTTAAGGGAATATCTGGACAATGCTAATCTATTAAATCCAGCTCAATCTGGATTCAGGGCAAAACATAGTACTATCACTGCATTAGCCAAGGTCACCAATGATTAGCAAACCGAACTGGATAAAAAGAACAATGTCTGTGCAATATTCCTGGACCTGAGCAAAGCATTCGACACTGTGGACCATGAACTGCTACTCTCATCCCTACACTCCATTGGCCTAGATCCATCCTCCCTTAAGTGGTTCAGATGCTACCTCTGGTAGATCACAGCAGGTAAAGCTGAAGGTGACCTCTCCCCATTAAGACCACTGTCAAGTGGAGTCCCCAAGGCTCTATTCTGGGTCCTATCCTTTTGCCATTTATATAAATAAAATTGATTCAACCTTTACCAAGTCCTCAGTACATCTCTTTGCTGATGACACTGTACTGTATGTCAGCAACCCTTCACCTAAAGTTGCTCATGAAATCCTACAAGCAGAATTCTCCCTGTTACAACATCAGCTCTCGAGAAAAGCTTCTGCAAATGCAAAGAAAACCAAAGCAATGATGTTCACAACCCAAAACTCCACCAACACATCCTCTTCAATCAGTCACCCCAGATATGCACTATACTTGGAGAAAATCTGGAGTATGTTGAACATTTCAAATACCTAGGTGTGTGGATTGACAACAGACTTGACTTTACTCAGCATCTAGAACAACTGCTGAAAAAGCTTCGCCTAAGGCTTGGCCTCCTGTACAGATTAAAACCCTTCCTTAATAGAGATTCAAAGATGAGATTAGTCCAGGCCATCTTTCTATCACTCATTGACTATGCAGACTTCCTCTATAGTCACTGCCCCACTCCCTACCTTCAAAAGTTGGATACCTTATACCATAGAGCAATAAGGTTCATTACAGACCTGCCTTATAATACTCACCATTGTTCTCTCTATGATGCAGTTGGATGGGTTTCCCTTCATGTCAGGAGGAGCAGAAATGCAGCTCTATGGATTTACAGAGCTTTATCAAAAAAACTCCCGAGATATATCCTGGACTGCTTCATCCTGACCACTCCCAGCTCCTATGCCCTAAGAAGCAACAATATCATCCTTCTCAAATTGCCCAAAGTCAACACCAAAATAGGGAGGGCAGCAATCAGCTATTCTCTAGCCATAGCATGGAACACCCTACAAAAATCCCTAAAACTGTCCATTATCATTCCGTTTACATCCTTCAAGCAACACTGTACAGCCTTCTTCACAGAGAAATGCAGTTGCTACCACTAGAGATAGAATAGTCATCCCACAAAACCATATTCCAATCACATATGACATATTCCTTCCAGCCAGACACCGCCAGTATATGGCACCCAATATTCCCTTCACCATCCTTGTACTCATTATGTGAGTGACTGTCATGGCACTCATTGTGATATATATGTACTGTACATATTGTAGATGTTAGTTTAACTTTCTCTTGCCAAGCTTTAACATGTGAATTCTCTGTATATTATTGTGTTATAAATAACATTTTCCTTTTTCTGTATGTATAACTGTCTCATAAGTAAGTGATGTAATTGCTGAGCACCAACTTGAACCTTGACCTTATCAGGTCCATCTTGTAAATGAGCCTTGCTCAATGATGATCGCCTGAATAAATAATGATTTGATTGATTGACTGATATTCTCTGAGCCAGCCCGTCAGCACAGAGGTAGGGCATCTGTCTGGGACACAGACGACCCAGGTTTGGGAACGGACTTGGGATGTTGGAGGGCTGGCCGGGGGAGAAAGATTGATATCTCAGGGACTGCTCTGTTTCTCTGGAGGGTGGTGGGATGTGTGTCTGGCACATTACAGACCCCTAGTGGAGGCCGGGGGAGCCATAGTGCTGGTGCCATATCGGCGGGGGGGGGCAGGGCAGATGCTGTCATCATTGCATGTCCCCGCCCCCGATACAGCATACAAAATGCCGGCCCCAACATGTGAAGCTCTGCTCCACTGCCTCCACTGCCTACAGTATCTGCTGGGTGGGGCCCCGCTTCCGTGGCCCCACCCTGGGGGATAAGCCAGAGCAAGCTACCATGGACCTTGGGGAGGGGGCACCTATCCAGGGGGATAACCCTGGGCATGGGGAGGTGGTGGGAGCAGGAGCTGAGCTCCTGCAAGGGGGGATCAGGGAGCTGAAAACAAAAAAAAAGAAAACTATTCCTGGTTGTCCAGTGGATCCCCCACCCGGCAGTGGCGACCCCAGTTCCCAGAATAGAGCCGTGACTGGCTCAGCCTACTACTCACCTCCACAGCCAGCTGCCGACAGAGTGATGAATGGGTGCATACCACAGTAAGTAGTGCAACTCTAGTGTCGCCCGTTCATTCTCAATCGTGACACCTGTACCAAATGAGCAGTGGTTGAGCCGATCACTGGCCTCCGTTCAAGAGCAGTTGGGGGCAAGTGGAGGGTTGGCACTGCTGGGTGGGGGTCCACTGGACTACCAGGGAATAGTTGTTAATTGAGGTATACTGGAGTTGGGGATCATGATACGGGGTGGGAGGACCACTAGACTAGCAGGGATATTCATTATGTTTTAAACATACCAGAGTCGGGGATTGTGATGAGGGAAGTGGTGGCGGGATCACTAGACTACCAGGGAAATTCATTGTGTTTTAAACATACCGGAGTCAGGGATCATCAAATGGGGGGTGGGAGGACCACTAGACTACCAGGGAAATTCATTGTGTTTTAAACATACCAGAGTCGGGGATTGTGATGAGGGGAGTGGTGGCGGGATCACTAGACTACCAGGGAAATTCATTATTTTTTAAACATACTGGAGTCGAGGATCATGATAGGGGTGGGGACCACTAGACTACCAGGAAATTTATAATTTTTAAACCTACGGGGTCAGGGATCATGATGGGGTGGGTGGGGGACCACTACACTACCAGAGTAAACCTGGAAATAATTCAAAGTTACACTTCGATTTACTTTGGGTAACACTGCAGTAATGTCATCCTTGTACCTCTCTATGTATGATGTGGAACCTTTGTAAATGAGTCTTTGACTCAAAGGTCTTTCTGAATATCTCAATAAATAAAAAACATTACTGCATGCTTTTTTGCAGGCAGCATTTAGCGCGGCACTACAGGTGACGCACACACCTGTAGCGCAGCACTAATCTTTTGAATATGCTGGTGCACCAGCATTCATGGCCACTCCCCTCACTCCCTCCCCTGAATACCTCAACTTTTAGCATTGGTGCTATCACACAGTGTCGCTGCTAAAAGGGCGTTTGAATATTGCTGCCTGGTGCAAATCTAGCGCTATTACAGTGCAATGGATTTCCTCCAGGCGCAAAGCTTTGAATATCTGGCCCTTGGTCAAAACACTTTTAAATTAAACAAAGAAATGATGGATATGCATCAATAAACACTAAGAATATTTTACCATCCTTGTTTTCTGCAAAATCTGTGTGAGGTATTGCAAAGCCAGTTTGCTACACACTGACTTCCACAGAAAGTAGTTTATGAGAATCTAAAAGACAAAGAACCTCAGCACAAAGGCACAGAAGCAAGGGCTACCCTGGAAGGGCATTGGTAATAAAGCCAAGTTTTGCTGAAATACAAAGCTGCACATACCCCAATAATGCAAAGCATCTTGGGAAATATACAGTATATACAAATCACCATGAAAGACTCACCATGAACGTTTATGAGATTGGGCCATGGTTTACCCCTGGGGAGTGTCTGTCATTTTTGCAGCTTATTTTAGTTAAGCACACTAAAACAACCCTGGAAAAAACTACATCAAACGGGGCTGCAAAGACATCTGAACAAAAGTTTAAAAGAGCCGTAGACAAGATCAAAGGCTTTTGTCTGACAGTGCAATATGGTACCGGAAACGTCTTATACAGCTGTCGAACGATACCACATTCTGCTATTTGGAAAACGCTGCCGAGAGAAACAAAAATAGAATCTTTTTGCTAGGCAAAGACAATGGGCTAACGAAAAGTTAAAAATACCAGCTTTTGCATCCTATAGTACTGCTTCTTCTTCATGTATGTTATACAATGTAAGCTGGGGCACCTTATGTACGAGGTAGGTGTTCAATTCCTGTTAGCAATGCTAGTTAAAAAATCAGTAGAGGTTTGAGTAAACTTTAAATTGCTAATTAATATCAAAGCAGTAGGAATAAGGTCACTTTTTACACTCTAGCTGTCGTCACAATATAAACAGGAAGGCATTTTTAGAAATGCACACAAGACCCTGCAGGGAGTTTAAAGCACTAGGGATAAAACAAGGGTTACACTCAAGTGTCTGTTTCAATGTAACTAATCATTAATTGCATGCAACAAGGTAATTGCATTGCAGTTACATGATTGTTGCAGGCAACTACAGTGTAGTAAACAAGCTTTGTAATGCTGATCTACATCAAACGGGCTGAGCAAAAGGTGTTGAGGGACTGTTTACATATAGCCAAGGCCCCTGGAATTCTATGATTCTGTGGTTGCAGAATTTTGCATAGAATTTACATCATGTTGCAGAATATATATATGGTGCTGCAGAATTCATTGTTTTTCGTAAATTTTCATTCAAATATATAGTTTTTCCATAGTGTCAGGCTTTCTTTCCCATCTCATTTATCCTGAAGCCCCTCCTCTGTGCTTACCATGTGATGTCATCGATGACATCACATCATATTTAGCCAATGGCAGGACTGCATTCTGCCAGAGACGTGAATAAATCATGCTGCAGAAATCAGAAAATGCTGCCGCAGAAGCCAAGGATCCCTGCCGCAGAAATCAAAAAATTCTGCCGCAGAGCATTAGGGGCCCTGCTTATAGCCTTTGTTATGTAGCAGTCATGTACTGCTGTTTCTGTAATACCAAAGGAAGTGTTTATCTTTTCTTTTTTTTTAAATAAAGGTTTTTATCCTCCGGGGTCAGGCTGGGTGGCTATTCAGCCTCATCCCCAGGTTCTGTCAACTGTCCTTTGCCTCTCTTCTCTGGTCCAGAGCTAGGTTTCCCCATGGATTACCTCCCCCCCCCATAGTGGGGCCAAGGGAAGGGCTGTCCTACCCCCAGAGACTCCCACTCAGAATTGCCCCTTGACCTTGAAGTGGCAGGGTGGGTCATGGCGCTCAGGTCCACCATTTTCCTCCCATTTTTTGTCTCTACATTCCCAGCATTGCAGCAGCATGGAGGATGTATGTGCCTGGAGGCACACATGCGCTCCAGAACCGCAGCCCCTTCCACCCTCCCTGACTGTTGGTAGCCTCACGGATATCTGTTCTACCACCAGGTCTCCACCTGGTGGCAGCCAAGAGACATGACAACTCGTTACCCTGTCTGGGAGGGAGAGCTGACAGACAGCCACTCAGTCCTCTCCCAGCACGCCTCCCGCTGCCGACCCATGGTGACTCAAGCTCATTGCCAAACTCAGGTCACTGGCATGGTGCAAAGTGAGACATGTACAGTGACAGCCAGCCCTCTGTGCCAGCGGGCTGGCTGGGAAGAGTTTATCTGTGTTAGGTTCAAAGGCTGTTGTTTGAAGTAGTGGGAAATTGAAACATAGAAAATGGTGGCAGAAAGCCAGTTCAGTGGTACAGAGGGTTGAGACACTGGCAGTGTTTCACCTCTCATCATGCTGGCAACCTGAGTTCGGGAGCAATCACGGGTTGCGGAGGGTCGACTGAGGGTGAGGGCTGGGAGAGGATCAAATGGCTGCTTGGCAGCTCTCCTCTCCTGGATTGGGGTGATGGGCTGTTTCTGCTCCTGGCTGTCACTGTGTGGAGGCTTGCTAGTAGCACTGATGCTTGGGAGACAGACGCAAGTCAGGTGGGTAGAAGGGGGAGCACATGCATGCATGCATCCTCCGTGTCTGTCATAGCCTCAGGATGGAGAAAACAAGGAGGGTAATGAAAAGGGACCTCATGAAGCACTGCTTGAGGTGATTCGGCCCGCACTCCCACTCCCAGGGGTGAGGGAGGCATCTGGATGACAGTCTCCAGGGAGCTGGATGGCCCCCCTCCATGGCCATCCCATGGGGGAGAAAATCTGTGGCGGAAGTACTCCTATCCAGAAGGAGCAAGGCAGTCAGGCTGGCCGTTGGCACCCCAGGACAAGGATGAGCAACCACCCGGTCAGCCCAGCAGGATACAAACCTTTATAAAAACAATGGTGGCAGAAAAACACCACTGGTCCATCCAGTCTGTGCTGTTTTACCTTATCCTACCCGGGGACCTAATGTCTAGTCAGGGTTATTGCTCTTGTGCCCCCCCTTGCCCTACTTCTTCTTCTTCTTCCTCTTCCTATGTAACTATTAAGCCATTTACTCTCTCGTAGCTGTGCTTGTAGCCATTAATGATTCTTGCACCCACCACCTCTGCTGGTAGGCTGTTCCATGAATCAGACACTGTCTGGCTGTAAAATAAAATGTTCTTGTGTCCCTCCTGCATCTCTGCCGTCCCTGCCAACTTACACTCATGTCAGCATGGATTCACAATTCCTGCAGAATATTTCCTCACAAACTACCTTGCTCATTCCTTTAAGAAACTTAAAGGTCTCAATCAGACATGAAGCCCTCATCTTTATTAAGGCCAGACCCAGGGTATTAAAAGATTCCAAAAATTTGAGCTCTGAGGGATCTGGAAAAACTCCAACAGAACTGGTCTTAAACACAGAGGATAATGTATGGACAACGGTACACAGCAAGCCTGTGTCTGCATTGAGAGGTTTCTACGGCAAACAGAACCTGGAGAGCAAAACTTGAGGGGTTCCTTGGTTGTCATAGAAAATGCGAAATGAAGACACATGCTTGTTGTTTATGGCTGCCCATACATTATGTTTTATAGTGCGTGGGCATCCATGCCCATTTTAGGCACTCTGTTCCTTTCAGTGAACTGGCTGTAGGGGGGAAGGCACTCAAGGGTCAGTGGTGGCAGGCTCAAATTATTGACTCAATGTGTGGCTAGTGACTGCACCTGTAGCTGTTTCTGTAAGTTTAAGTTAAAAAAATACCAGCTTCCTGCTCAACTGACTGGAGCACAGCAGTTGTGCACTGGCATTCTAAGTTGTGCTGCAGTAGTGACATAACTACTGCAGAACAACAATATACTGATGTCATGACTGCAGCACAATAACCCAGTTCTAGTCATGGATTTCCATGCTGGATAACATTCCACCATACAGTATTGTCAATCTTGCCCCCATTTGTCTCTGGTTGTGAGGGGGAGGACCATGTAAAAGCATCTATCCTAATTTGATACTTCTGCTCAGTATTTACTGAAGAGAAGGTAGGGCAGGGCCCACAGCTCAGCACCATGGACACAGGGGGAAGGAAGTGTGCACTAGTCCCTTCACAAAAGAAAGGGTCCTACAAGAGCTCGATAAGCTCAGGGTGGACAAGGCAATGGGACCTGATGGCATACATCCCAGGTTACTAAAGGAGCAAAGGGTGGAACTAGCAGAGCCATTATCAGAACTGTTTAGTGAGTCTCTGAGCACAGGAGAGGTCCCAGAAGACTGAAGAAGGGCTCATGTGATCCCGCTCCACAAGTATGGTAGCAGGAAGAAGGCAGGGAACTACAGACCAGTCAGTCTTACCTCAGTAGTGGGCAAGATTATGGAAGCACTCCTTAAGGAAAGGATAGTGCGACACCTGGAATCCATAGGAGCACAGGATCCAAGACAGCATGGGTTTACAAAAGGAAGGTCCTGTCAGACTAATCTCATAGATTTCTTTGACTGGGTAACCAGAGTGGTGGACCAAGGGGGAGCTTTTGATATTGTTCCAGATAGAAGATTGATTAATAAGCTGGGTAGGCTTGGGGTGGGTCAGAAGTTGATCAACTGGGTGGGAAACTGGTTGAGGGGCAGAAAACAGAGAGTGCTAGTAAACAGTATACAGTCAGAAGAGATGCAAGTCACAAGTGGGGTACCTCAGGGATCAGTCCTGGGGCCAGTCCTCTTCAATATCTTCAACAATGACATTGCAGATGGACTGGAGGGTAAGGTTTGTCTGTTTGCAGATGACACCAAAATCTGCAACAGAGTAAATGATCCAGATGGGGTGGGCAGAATGAGAAGAGATCTGGATAAAGTAGCTAAATGGTCAGAAGAGTGGCAACTGGGATTTAATGCAAAGAAGTGCAAGATCATGCACATAGGGAAGAGAAACCCTGAAGCCACCTATAGGCTGGGAGGGGAGTTGTTGGCAGTCACAAGGGAAGAAAGAGACTTGGGTATCATCATCACCGATGACTTGAAATCATCCAAGCAGACCGCTAAAGCAGTAGGTAAGGCTGAGGGATGTTAGGGTGTATTAGTAGGGGTATCACAAGTTGGAAGAGGGAGATAATAGTCACTCTTTACAACACACTGGTTAGACCCCATCTGGAGTACTGCATGCAGTACTGGAGGCCACACCTTCACAAGGACATTAACCAAATTGAAGCAGTCCAGAGAAGGGCAACCAAAATGGTGCAGGGACTGCGTCAGAAAATATATGAGGACAGATTAATGGAGCTCAATATGTATACACTAGAGCAAAGGAGGGAGAGAGGTGATATGAACGAAACATTCAAACACCTTAAGGGTATTAACAAGGTGAAAGAGTCTAACATGTTTCAGTATAAGAAAAATAGCAGAACAAGAGGATACAGCATGAGATTACAGGGAGGCTGATTAAGGGGGAATGTAAGGAAGTTCTGTTTCACAGAAAGAGTGGTGGATGCACTGAATGACCTACCTCAGGAAGTGGTGGATATGAATACAGTGCAGGGCTTCAAACAGGCATGGGATAGACATAAGGGAGAAATACAGATGAGTATGAATAGACAGGCCATTGACAGAGCAAAGGCCTATGGCACATTCATAAAGTAGAAAAAATGGGCAGACTGGATGGGCCTTGTGGTCCTTATTTGCCATCAATGTCTATGTTTCTATGTTTTGACCTGTCCTTGCTATAAAATGGCAAAGCAGGGAGGGACTGTACAACAGACAAATTCTAAGGTCAAGCATAAGGAGAAAACAGTTACCTACCATAACTGAAGATCTTTGAGAGAATCTCTTCCACTAAGTCACATCATGGAACTGTAAGCCATTGGCTTCAGGACCACCCAGAACCTTTTTGCAGGCTGGGACTGCCCACGTCGATGTGCCATGTTGGTGCCTACATAACACTGGCATCCCCAGCATGCCTCAGTTCCCCATGGGAGACACGCTAGGAGGATCATCGGACCAACAGGGACCAAAGCAACCAGGACCAAAACCAGGCACACAGGAGAGGATATGAACTGAGCACAGCTGCCATAAGGGCATCAGTGGAGAAAACAGCCTGTGACAGCAGGCCGTATAGTCACTCGTCACCTGACAAAGATGGAAGGTGGGAGGGAGAGCTGTAGCTCAATAGATGAGAGTCTCTCAAAGATCTACTGTTGTGGAAAGTAACAATTCTGTCTTCTTTGAGCCACATCATGAAACAATTCCAAAGCAGTACAAAGCGCTGTGGGAGGACAGCAGGACCTACCGATCCTGAGTTAGGAGGCCTTCTAGAACATTGAGGCCAAATCTGTGACATCTATGAGAGACAATGTCCAGACTGTAGTATTTAGAGAATGTATGAACAGTACTCCAAGTAGCAGCAGCACGGATGTCAGCAGCAGACACATTCTGAAAACAACTCACTGAGGTAGCCACCCTTCGGATGGAATGAACACGTACAGGACCAGGAAGCCACTTACCGCTCTTCTGGTAACAAAACATAATGCACTTGGCCAGCCATTTGGACAGACTTTGTTTAGAAATCAGTGAGCCCACCATTCTGGGTGCAAAAGAAATAAACAGTTGGGAGAATTTTCTTGAATCCTTGGTACGATCCAGGTACCAACGCAGCATCCTACAGACATCCAGCATGTGTAAACGACACTCTCCATTATCTGTGAGAGAGGAAAACTAAACGGTAAGGTTTACTGCCTGATTTATTCTTCTTTCAGATACAACCTTCAGAGGAAAATGAGGATTAGTGCATTATGTGACCCTATCCTTGTGAAGAATAATAAATGGCAGATTTGTGACCAAAGCCTGTAACTCCAAGATGGATCTAGCAGATTTCATAGACTCTAGTAACAGTGTTTTCTGAGAGAGGTAGCGCATCTCACAAGTAACTGCAGGCTCAAAAGGAAGTGCAGTGAGAGTCCCTAAGACCAAATTAAAGTCCCATACCGGAACCGAGGCTCAAACTAGTGGGTACAAAAACAGGATGCTCCTTAAAAATCTCCAGGAAATATCCATCTGGACCACTGCCTTACCATAGGAGAGGATATGAAAGGCCAACTAACATTGACATTGTTCTCAGGCAGAGACCATGTTCCCAAAGTTTATTCTTCTTAGCATTTGCTGATTGTGTGTCCAACTAGTACCCTACAACCCTGCTTAAAGCCAAGCCAACCTTATTTCCTTCATGGTGAGTTGCATATATTACCCATGATGCATTGCACTGTGAGCATATGTGTATTTCTGTATTCTTTATCTGACAGCATAAATTACATCATATGATACCTTCAGGAATAGCTGATCAGCATCCTGCCGCAGAAGTGAGGAATTTACTTTGCAGAAATTAGCCTGCCACAGAAATGAGGAATTAACAGTGCAGAAACAAAAAAAGTCTGCTGTAGAAGGGAGGAACTAGAGTAATATTGCAGAAATGAGTAAAGCCTGCCTCAGAAGAGACATTAACACTGCGTGGGGATTATTGACTGCTTCACCTATGTATTTACCCTGTATATTTATTGCACTATTTTGCGCCTTTGTATTAAAGCTACTTATGGGTCACTGCTCTCCGAGCTGCCCCTACCCTATATTGCTGTACTGTTTTTGTGCTGTTACTTCACGCTCCCCTTTCCCCCAGGATGCATCTGGAAATGAGCAATATACAAATGAATACAAAACGGTGTGTGAAAATGAGCAGGAGAAGAAGATGAAGGTAAAACAGACCAAAGCGGGTTTTCCCTAAACAGCACACACCACAAGGTTCATGTGCCCCCACCCGGGCACATTTCATATGATTCTATATTCAGTAGAATATACAGCCATTCTGTTCAAAGCTGAAAAAACTGAGATAAAAAGGCTGTCTCAGTTTGATGCAAACATTGTAACAATCCCAACCCCCCACGGCTAAATTAGGAATGTTTGCCTACTTAAGCTTAAAAAAAATTGCTTTGTTTCTAGTGGAAGACAAAATTATAGTTGGCATCAGAAGAACCCAGTTATACAAAATTCCCCCAAAATATGGATTTTGGGAGCTCCCGTTTTGTATTACTGAAGAAATGTTCATTAAAATCGAATCTTTGCCCTTGGATTGCATCTGTCTCTGCTGCTTTCCCTGCTCTGAAGTCAAACCCCACTGCTTTTGACATCTCAACCTGTTACCACAGAAATCACTCTAGTGTCACAAGCAAAGAATTTTGACTTCAAGCCCTTCCAAGTCTCTCTATTTTCAGGAAGTCTTCCTGATTTTGCCGTTTTTTTGAGCTTCCCCCTGCTTTTCATGGCACAAGTCCATGTCTCTAAAGTTATCAGAATCAAAGAACAGACTATTCTTCCTGTCTTTAAAAGACGTTATGAATGCATTTCTAGCACCCTAGATTCAGTTAGGCATATACATTAGGGCCCTGTATAAAGCTCCCTGCTTTTAGTGATCAGAATCAGGAGATTTCCCTCATTTGCCGAGTGCTAGCTTGGAAGCTACAGGAACAGACAAACTTTGAGGGGTGAAGAGCCCGTTTTCATGCAAATGTCTTAGTAGTAAAGAATAGAACATTGTGCAATTCAAAGTTTTTGGAGAAGGTTATGAGAGCTGAATCCTGCCAGTGAGTCATTTTTCGCAGGAAAGTGTAAAAAATAAATGTAAAGACTAATGGCTACTTGATATCAACTTTGTTTTCTTTTTAGTGGTGACAACATGAGGAATAATGTATGAGTAACCATCACAACAAGCCTGTGTTTCCGTCGAGGGGTAGAGATAACAGCATGTGGATCTCGTGAGGGAGTGAGAGATCCATGCTGTTAGCTCAACCCTGAGGTGGAAACACAAGACGAGTTGTTTATGGTCACCCATATCTTATTTTTTTATAGTATATGGTTCTCTAGCGGGAACTAGTGAGTGACACCAAACACTGATAGAGAGAGAGAGAGAGAGAGAGCACTCAATGAAAATTAAAGCAGGTTGCCAGGCAGGAGTCAGCACAAGCGGAGAGTGCTCAGCAAAAATGAAAGTGGGCTACCAGGTGGGAGTGAGGGCGTGCAAGGACACCAGTGTACTTGATGACTGAACGTGCACAACGACACCTTTAGAACATGCATACCAACTTTTTTAAGAGCCACTGAATTTCATACACAGTAAGCCCAAACCATATACTATACATCAGTTATGAACACAGGAGCAATAAAAATGCTCAGAAACATGTTAACCAAATAACTGACGAGGGCTAGTTTAAAGGTCAACAAAAGTGATAAGAAGATTAGGGAAGAGTCAAAGCCAGTCTATTAACAGAACTGACAAGCAAAGGTCTGTTAATAAGATCAGAGCTCACGAGCAAAGATCACAAGGCTTGAAATGATAAGGAAGAGTATGAGATATCTTTTTCTACCTGGAACAAGTTGTTATGTTTTTCAGTATCTCTCTATTACAAGATTCTTTTCTGTACCCACCATCCATTCCAGATTGACTATCAAGGTGTTCAGTAATATACAGAAATCCAATTTCAACAGGTATGTTGAAAATGAACCCCATGAGGATAACCCTAAGTAAACAAGGATGTATTTGTTTTTTTTAATGAGGGGAAGGTCACATGCTGTCCATTCATCAGCTAGGACTCCAAGATTAGAAGCCAGGCCTGCAGTCACTGTTTCCAATCTAATCAATGCAATCAGCTTTGTTTACAAAACACCGTTTCCAAAAGAGCTCAGAGCGCTGGACAAAGTACAATATCTAACAGCATGCATAGTAAACAGTGATTGCAAAACATGGAAAATGTGCATATTACATAGAACACGTCTAGTGCAAAAACAGCAAACAGTATATGTTTCAGCATGTTGTTTGGCACTGGTTCCTTTTATCAGTGCCTATGGGCATTATCTAGTTTGATTTTTACCTGATATCTGATTCACAAGTACAGGAACTTTTCTTTGTTCAGCTTTTTGCCTGGAAAAAAAGGGCACCTTCTTGTGTAAATCCTTTTAGAAGATCATATAATAACACTAACTAGACCCTTTAGTTAACTGAAATGTATTTATTCAAATTTTTGGTTGCAAACTGAGTGGAGACTCATTTTCAGGTGTGACGGGGGGATGGGATAACAATGCAATTAATCAATAATATATTTTAGGGTATTATTGTCACACCTTGGGTGTGCTGAGGCATGAGGTGAATCTGAGTAACTTCAACCACCAGAAGTGATGACATCCCACTATATATCACACCCTGGATTGTGTTCTGCAATTATAACATGGTATCAGAGTGCTAAGCTATGGCTGTTGTTATGTCAGCTCCATGGTGCCGAACAAAGGGGTTCACGTGACACGCTGCAACCTGGGTTTGTGCCCCAAGCCTGGGTACCAGAAGCAGAGACCGGCAGGGAGTGGATCCAGCATGTCCATTGGACACTTCCCTCCAAGGGGTATGGACAGGGCCTCAGCACCTGCTGGCGATTGGAGATGAGCTAGGGGGACATGTAGCCTCAACACACCCCCGCATGTCCCCGCCGCAGGTCACCACTCCCACAAGGCCCAATCAGGGTGGAGTGAGCAGGCTGAAAAAAGCAGAAAATGCCCCATGACTGGCCAGATGATGGCCACCAATCTCCGACATGCCATAAAGCCTGGAATAGCCCCGTGTTGACCAACCCACCACCAATCCCAGGGCTGATAAAGATGTGCTTATAGGCACTTCTCCCCCGGAGGGGGAGACCTACCCAACGAAGGGTTACATTGGGTCACCCGGGGGATTGCTAGGCAGTTGTGAGGGGCAGCAGGATGGCAACTGGAGGAGGAGGGTGGCCATGGGACCCAGATGGCCCAAAGGAGTGGCCACCAGGGGAGAGGGGAGAACAAAAAAAAAAGGATATGGCTGTTCTTGGTATGCAGTTCTGACCCAGGATGATATATTGATATATCATCATGGGTCAAAGACTGCTTCAGCTGCCAGGGTTTCTCATATCCATTTTATAATTTACAATAAAGAGGAGTGCAGATGTGGAAGAATAAAATATCATCAAGGTAGTGAAAACAGCAGAAATGAAAAGGGCGTGGCTAGCAGCTGACCAAAGCAGATGCAACACTGAGGAGCTCCTACGTCGCATGTGTTTAAGTCATTAAATTTATTATTTTAAAGTACTCTGAAGGTGATTTTCTTGATAGAATGAGAGACTCTAAGTAAATGGGAAAGCCATGGAATCAGGGAAAGGCACACAGGCCAGGCTGCCTGCAGGAGTAGGAGCAAGTGGTGAGGCTGAACGCTCATTAGCGAGGTGCTGCGTGCAGTGAAGGACATTAACTGCATTTACACTGGGCATTAGCACACCAGTGTAGATGGTTTAAGGAGCCTCACCAGTGTGCACTGTTGCATGTAAACTGAGCAGTAATCAAACTGGTGTGGCTCTTCTGCTCCTCTCCCAGACAGAGGAGCTGAACTGGTGTAGCTGATTTCAAGTGCTGCATGAACAGTGGCCACTTCTCACCGTGCTACATGAACAGTGGCCACTTCTCACCGTGCTGCATGAACAGTGGCCACTTCTCACCGTACTGCTTGAACAGTGGCCACTTCTCACCGTGCGGCATGAACAGTGGCCACTTCTCACCATGCTGCATGAACAGTGGTCACTTCTCACCATGCTGCATGAACAGTGGCCACTTCTCACCGTGCTGCTTGAACAGTGGCCACTTCTCACCGTGCAGCATGAACAGTGGCCACTTCTCACCATGCTGCATGAACAGTGGCCACTTCTCACCGTGCTGCATGAACAGTGCCACTTCTCACCGTGCTGCATGAACAGTGCCACTTCTCACCGTGCTGCGTGAACAGTGGCCACTTCTCACCATGCTGCATGAACAGTGGCCACTTCTCACCATGCTGCATGAACAGTGGCCACTTCTCACCGTGCTGCATGAACAGTGGCCACTTCTCACCGTGCTGCATGAACAGTGGCCACTTCTCACCGTGCTGCATGAACAGTGGCCACTTCTCACCGTGCTGCATGAACAGTGGCCACTTCTCACCTCTCTGAGTAACCAAGAATCATAGCACACAGCAAGCTCCTTGCTGGATGGTTCCCACAATGCAGTTCCCAAGACTTTGGTGTGATGACGATGTGGAAGCCTACAAGTCTTTAACTGGTGCACACCACTAGCTTCATAAATGACCACGTGGAGACTCACACCAGTGTGTAACAGTTTGAGCAGTACAAACGAGGCTACAGAACAGGGAGTGAAAGAACTGAGCAAGTGTGTTAAAGATTTAAACAAGAAGGTTGACTCTCTTAAATGTTAAAGATTTAAACAAGAAGGTTGACTCTTTTAACACCAGAGTCACCTTGTTCAAGACAAAACTAGACACAGTAACCTCCAAAATGCAACACGTTAAAGATACAGCAAATAAATGTGCAACTACAGTCACAGGAATCATCCTAGTGTAAGTTGCCCCCTTGCCACTATGTCTAGAAGCCTGATGGTAAAAGTCTGTGAATGGGCACCAACTTGAAAAACCATTCCAAACATAAAATTAAAGATGGCACATACCTGTTGCCATCCTCAGGGTTCACAGGCACTTGTAAAGTCCAGCCAAAAGTAGGGTACATTGCAGGCTAGAATCTTAGGCTGTAGGGGAAAGCTGGAATTAGCAGGCAGCATCTAAATTCATATTAAAACAGCGGGAGGCCATGCACTGCTAAAAGTGTAAAAGCAACAAATAATTTTTTGGCCAAGAACAAACAGCTCCCAGGAGCTGGGCATACGGCAAAGAGGGAGAACATAGTTTTACTCTGGCACAGAGCCATGGCACATAACAGGGCTGAGAAGGCATCGGTGTAGGATCCCACTGAGCCAAAGAGCTCAAAACATTTAGGCAGCAGCATAACTAGACCGGACTCCGATTCACACCTCGACCAACTTACGCACGGCAGCTCAACCACTCTGACTTCAAAATACTACGCAGTGGTTCTAAATAGGCTGCAGCTCTCACAGACTTCTACTTTCATCCCACAACACAAGGCCCACAGTACCTGGGCCCTCGGCATCCTTGGACCTAGATAAATGCGGTCGATCCAAGAGACTCACCGGGCTCCATTCATCTCTCCCTGCAGGCTGTCAAACAAAGAACAGACAGCCACACAAGTAAGGGGCAGGTGGGCTGCCACCGCCACCATGCCCTGCGATGCAGGCTGCCACCACTGCACCACCCCCACTGTTCCAACTCCACTACCAGGCACAGAACAGGAGCAAGGCCCAATCCCACCATGGTGCTGCGGTGCACACAGGTGGGCCACATCTTCCTCCCCAGACCACAGCACCCCAAAGACCCAGTCCTTATTTCACCACAGATGCCTTGGCCACCCCACCACTTCCAAGCAGACTGCATTCGCTGAGTCACCAAGGCTCGAATCCTGGGCCAGGCCAGGGCCAGAGCCCCAACTCACCTGTTGATCTTGTCACTCTTTCTCCTGCTGGCCTCTCCAACCAGCCCAATCTAGCCCTCTAAATACCCCAAAGAGAGGGCTGATTCCACTCCACCAGCGGACGGCCAACCCACCATCCCAAACACGGAAAACTGTGAGGAGAGGGTCACTTTAGTAAGCATCCCTTGGAGGGGGTGCTTACACTTTCCCCCCTTTAAAACATTCACTTCCTAGTGATTGGGGCACCTGGCAATCCCACTGGCGAAAAGAAGAATAAGGTATGTGCACGCTCCTGCCCCTTCCCCCAGTGGGGACCCACCAGACAAAAATACTAAACAGGGGCTTAGAATCCTACTTAAAACCCTAAAAGGTCATGCTGTTGCCAAAAGTAGGTCCAGCATCCACTTACACAAACCCCAGACTGCACAGTTACCCCCAAAATTGATGCAACAGCAATTTAACATTAGAAAGATGCTACAGGACATGTAATACATGTTGAAGTTTGACAGGATGCCCTATACCATTCACTCCAATTCTCAGCCCCCAATCAAACATACAAGCATCCACCAGACACACCTATTTCACATTACTCCCGAAAATCACAGCGCACGCATACAACTGAACCACACACCATTCACACTCTACTTCCCTTCCCCATTCACTATCACAACATAGGGGCCATCAATTTATAGCACAAAGGATGGCAAAGTCCACAATACTTAGTCCTTTAAAAGTCCAGAACATGAACTCACTTTCAGGGTACAAACCAACATCAAACAGTACCTTTTCCCTCTGACTAATCATAAACAGCAACCCTAACAAGACCTTCAACATTTTAACATTGCAGAGGGAATAAACAAAAGATCTCACGCAGCATATAGATGTCCATTAAAGTTCAAAAAGGGGAATAAGAACACAGTCCTGTGCATAGCCTTAATGAGTTCATGCAGATTTCACCCTTTTACAGGGCAGGTCCACTGCTGTGAGGGTAATAAAATTGTGGATCTGGCTTGGTGGTTTCAGCACCAAAGGAATCCATAGAAATGATGTAATATTTTGTGCATCTTCCCATGACATCCTGTATGAGGGCAAAATGTTAAATAAAGTCAGTCCCATCCAGACCAAGGAGTTATATAAGGATCTGGCCTGAGTGATGGTAGCAACTGCAGGGGGTCCAGATTGGTGGTTCCTCAACTGAAGCTTGTCCACAGCAACACAGAAAACCCACTAATGATCACTTTTCTTCTGTTATGTCCCAGATCCTCTTTGGTATGTACGGGTACTCCTCTTTAGGGTATTCTGTACGAATTCTCCGATGGACCCACCTTTCAGCCTGCGACCACACCGGGATGCTTCATACACTGGTACAGTGGGCCATCCCTTCTTCTAGACATACCCTAGGGTGGTAACGGACATTTAATGGGTCTTCAGGCAGAAGACCATCCATTTTCTCCCAAAGGAGAATGCACAGCTGAAGCAGCCTTGGGGTGTTGTCAGGCAAGGTACACTGTGGCCATTGCTAAGGCTGGGAGATTGCTCTCTCCCCCCCTCCTCCTCTTGATCCTGGAATGCCAAAGGTTTGGACAAACAGCCAAGATGCAGCACGGGGAAGGGGTCTCCACACACAGACCCACATGGGCTAATTTTCTCCACTTTGACATCCAGTGACTTCCTGACACAGTATCCATCTTTCCTGAAGAGCAGAAGGCCCTGGCAGGCAAGGAAGCAGGCCCCAACTCCTTGGGCCCTGGGGAGATTTCAGATTTTACAGACCTCCCATGCGCTCTCCCTCTGCCACGGGGAGGCTCAGGCACCTTTGGTGGAGAAGGCCTGGGTAGACGGCTGTGCCCTTCTGCACCATAGATGTCTTCCTATTTCTCCTCAGAATGGGCTTCAGGAACAGAGGGCTTCAGGGTTCTAGTAACAGATCTGACCTTGTCTCAGTTGTCCAGGCTGCCCATCAACAGAATGATAGTAGTACCTAGGACACAGAAGGTCTCCAAAATGTAACACAGTGTTCCAGGTGGGGTCTCACCAACCTCAAGCAACTTGACAACTTGGCCTCAGCCATGCTGGCATATAGGGTGGCACAAAATATATATTAACCTTTGGAGGTACTGCTCGAGCACACGAGGAGCACAGAGGCAAGCAAGACACTCCGATCCCCTGGTAGCTGCACTGCACACAATTGTCTGAGGGAGCTCCCCCACCAGCGTTACTCCAAAGCCAGGACAAAAGCGATGCTGCCACCATTGCAGGTGGATCATTTTCTGGAAGATTTTCTGTCATCGTGACTAAATTTCACAACTACTGGTGTCTTCACTTATTCCTCAGAAAATGGCGCTTGCATGCACAGCCTCCCACAATCCTGGGCTCTGCCTCAGCCAATCAGCATCCACACAGTTCCATTAGTATAAGACTGCCTATGCAACACTTTTCCCATGATGGCGCAAGGCAGGAAAAGATGTGGAGCTCCAGAAAATGGCACAGAACAGGGAAAGCACACTTAAAAACTGTCAAAATCCACAAAGACACTGCCACTGGTCACAGGAGTCCAAGGTACAGTCCAGCCCCTGAAATGAGTATCTTGGATGAGCCCCCGCAGTGTAAGTCACCTGCTCCATACTACGTCTAGGGGCCCGATGGGAAAAGTCCAGGAATGGGCACCAGCTCGATGAAGAACCATCCCAAACATAAAGTTAAAGATGGCACATACCTGTTGCCATTCTCAGGGTTCACAAGCACTTGCTAAGTGCAGCCAGAAGTAGGGTGCATTACAGGCTGGAGTCTTAGGCTGTAGTAACAAGCTGGAATTAGCAGGCAGCATCTAAATTCGTATTAAAACAGCGGGAGGCCACACATTGGTAAAAGTGTAAAACCAACAAACGAATTTATTTTTTGGCCAAAAACAAATAGCTCCCAGGAGCTGGGGGCACGGCAAAGAGGGAGAACACAGTTTTACAGTGGCATAGAGCCACGGCACATAACCTGGGGCCAAAACGGCCTCGGTGCAGGATCCCACTGAGCCAAAGAGCTCAAAACATTTAGGCAGCAGCATAACTAGGCCAGACTCCGATTCACACCTCAGCCAACTTACACAAGACAGCTCAATCACATACCAACCGCTCTGACCTCAAAACAATTCGCAGTGGCTCCAAACAGGCTGCAGCTCTCACAGACTTCTCCTTTCATCCTACAACACGGGGCCCACAGTGCCGGGCTCTCGGCATCCAGGACCTAGAAAAACATGGGCAATCCAAGAGAGTCACTTGGCTCCATTTATCTCTCCCTGCAGGCTCTCAAACAAAGAATGGAGAGCCACATGAATGTAGGGCAAGAGGGCTGCCACCACTGCCATGCCCTGCGATGCAGGCTGCCACCACTGCCATGCCCTGCGATGCAGGCTGCCACCACTGCATGCCCTGCGATGCAGGCTGCCACCACTGCCATGCCCTGCAATGCAGGCTGCCACCACTGCCATGCCCTGCGATGCAGGCTGCCACCACTGCCATGCCCTGCGATGCAGGCTGCCACCACTGCATGCCCTGTGATGCAGGCCACCACCACTGCACCACTGCACCACCTCCACCTATCCTACTCCACTACCCAGTACGGTATCCAGTGATAAATGCGCCAGAATATAGGCGACCATCAAAACAGTGACTCCATATTTGGCACTATTGGAATGGGCTACCCACAAGGCTAGCATTTAGTTCTACCACAAGGGTAGGGGAAAGCAACCGGAAAACAGGAATGGCGTGGGGAAGGGGAGGGATGGGGAACAGGGTTATGTATAGGAACTGTCCCTGTTGCCACTGAGCTAGCTGTGTGGTGTGATAGTGAGGGGAGGCTGGCTCTAGCATAGCAGGTCCTGGGTCTGGGGCCGGGGACAGGAGGTACTAAATTTTGCCACAGGCAGAGGCTCCCAGACTTATTTTTTTTTTTGCGGCTGAATATGTGCCCCTTCCCTGACATGGGCAGCGGGTCAAAAATGTCGCGCGACGGGGCTCAGCCGTAGACAATTGCCTTCCATGATTTATTTATCACTCTGCCCACCACACCCCCGTTATGGGGCTGCGCCCCAGACCCCCAATTTAGGATTGTAATTCCAGGGGGTCCAAACACAGACAGCGACATGTGTTGGTTCATGATAATGCCGTATGCTATTAAGCGTACAACATTATGACCCGGTAGACCTGACATGCACCCCCTGGAGTTAAGAATCCTAATTTTGGGGGGGGTGCAGCCCCAAGTAAAAACACTTTAGGTTGCCAGGTTTTGGTTTGCCGGTAAGTGTATACAACCGATTTGCTTTTCGTCAATATACACTCGCCATAATAGCAAGCACCATTCGGCGATCACTATTTTGACATAGAACCGCCAGGCACAGAACAGGGACAAGGCCCAATCCCACACTGGTGCCATAGTGCACACAAGTGGACCACATCTTCCTCCCCAGGCCAGGGCACCCCACAGACCGAGTCCGTATTCCACTGCAGATACCTAGGCCACTTCACCACCACCAGTGAGCAGACTGCATTCACTGAGTCGCTGAGACCTGAATCCTGGGCTGGGGCTGGAGCCTCAACCCACTGGTTGATCTTGTCACTCTTTCTCCCTCCAGCCTTTCCAACCAGCCCAATCCAGCCCATAAATACCTCAGAGAGAGCACTGACTCCACCCAACCAGCAGGCGGCCAGGCCGGCCCACCATCCCAAACACGGAAAAGTGGGAAGAGAAGGCCACTTTAGTAAGCTTCCCCCGGAGGGGGTGCTTGCACAAGAAATAATTGAAACATAGATTTTGTCAGCAGAAAAGGACTGCTTGGCCCACCCAGCTGTCCAGATGTTCACTACTTAATAGTCTCCGCAGACCCAGTGTTGGATCCAGGATTTTAAAAAGAGCCCTGCAGCCATAATGATAGGGGTCAGAGTTAAAGGCGTTCGGCTGTTCAGCGAGGAGGCAAAGTGATACTGTATCTACTGTCTTGTACTGAACATGATAACTCTGGGTTGTAGTCTATAATAAAGTTAATTTTTGTTGTGTTAGCAGTTAATTGTAGTATGTTGGATTGCTTATATGTTATTTCAAT
Organism: Neoceratodus forsteri; assembly: GCA_016271365.2. Taxonomy (NCBI): domain Eukaryota; kingdom Metazoa; phylum Chordata; order Ceratodontiformes; family Ceratodontidae; genus Neoceratodus; species Neoceratodus forsteri. Next base: position 1,099,697,124 of record CM028135.1, on the reverse strand, counting down.
GTTAAAGAACGGTCCTGCTGCTGCAGGATCTATAGCAGTGCTGGATCTGCCACTGCGCAGACCCTAATTGGTCTCCGGTGACCCTCCGTCCTCCTCGTCTATTTTCTAATATACTTCCATGTCTATCTCACACATGCTTGAAGCTCCCCACTATTTTTGCCCCCACCACTTCTACTGGCAGTCTGTTTCAGGCGCCTCACCTCTTCCCAAGCCCTATCACATGCCCCCTGGTCCTAGTGCTCCTTTTCATTTGAGAGAGACTTCCCTACTGCACCCTGTTCACCCCTGTTAGGTACTTGTAGGGCTCTAACATGTCACCTCTCGCTCGCCTCTCTTCCAGGGGTACATTTAAAGATCCCTCAGTCTCTGCTCATAGGGCTTCTCGTGAAACCCTGCACCATTTTGGTTGCACTCCTCTGGACTGCCACCACCCTGTCTATGTCCTTTCTGAGGTGTGGCCTCCAAAACGTAACACAGTGTTCCAGGTGGGGGTCTCACCAGCCTCAAGAAACTTGACAACTGGGCACAACTCACCCATGCCAAGTTACGGGGCATACTAGAGGAGGTTGAGGAAAGTGACCCAGAAGGTATATCATAGAACTGCTGTGGTCTCTGTTGGAACTAAACTTAGAAGGACAACTACTCAAGACCTACAGGATTAATCCCAGACATTGATCCACTAACATCCAAGCTACCTGGATTAGTCCTGGGGGTGACCGAAGGACGCTATCTTGGTGGCAGCCAGGAACAAAGGTCACTTGACCCCTCAGACGAGACCATGATTTTTCCATTTCCTGACATCAGCAATGCTACTAACCAATGATGTAAAGCTTTAAAGCTAGTTAGGGTAGGCTGAAAAGAACTGGGAATTAGAAATATCCTGTAAATTCCTGCTCATCTCAAAACTATGTATGCAGGGAATGCATTTATGCTTAACAACCCTTCAGACTTTGCCAGACAAACAGAAGGAGAATCTGATTCATGTTTGGAGGCCATTGTAGCCTCTAAACAAAACTAACATTTATGGTGTCCAAGCTCCTGTAGTGGTGGTCTTTCATGCAGGGGTAGACACCTCAAAATGTACGCGTACTCTCAGTCCAGCAGTAATTATAATGGGCCCTATGCACATATGGGCAGGTAATATGCACCTGAGGTGCGTTACCCACCCACAGAGTTCTGCACCTGTGGACAGGTGCACCCCAACCGGTAGTCACTACTGGCTGCCACCTGTCTGGGGCCCTGCCCCTCCCCACCCCGTCACACAGATGCGCACAGGACATTTCTGTGGACTGGGTGCACATCCAATAGAATGCCTGGACCCAGTCCATGAATGGATCACTTGTGCCTGCGGGGCGTGGAATAAAATAGAGGGTGCGATGTGCGCCGCACGCTCAGGGTGGGAGGGTGCCTGGTCTGCCACCCCAGTCCTCTGTGCTGATCCATGGGCTGGGGCGGTATGTGGGGGGGTCTGCAACAGTGCCCCCACATCTGCACTGCTGCCGGCGGTGGCATCCTGGGATGGCGCATATCTCTTAAGGCTGGGTATTACCCATCGTAAGGTGCGCACCCAGCAATCTGCACCTCTGTGAATGGCATGGAGTGTGGGCACACCCCCGACCGGCCCCCTGGCCCTCCCCAACTGCGTTGCCCTCCGCGCAGTCTGGCGGTGGGGCTACCGCCCCATAGGTGAATCCCGTGGCTGGCTGCTTGGGTGACACAATGGGTGCGGAGTGGCTACATGCTACAGATATGTGGTGCATAGCCACTCCACACCATAGTACATAGGGGCCATAGAGAATAATGTGCAGCATAGACAACTGTGTTTTACAGCTTTTTTTTTTTTTACACTCCTGAGGTGTGTGATGACTAGTGAAGCTTAAGATGTTTATGTGGACATCACCCACCAAGAATGTTTAAAGAAACCTTCATAAGTACACAGTTGCTTATGTTTTATTTTTATAACTGGTGCAGGGATTTACACAGTGGCATGTCAGTCAATTATATCTGGTTATTACGGCTGTTTCTCATACAAAACAGGAAATAGGTGGGTCCCCTTCCAATATTATTTTTTCATATGTGTGTCTGGGCTGGATAAGTGGTAAACGTCCAAACAAAAACAAGTTAAATGCCAGCATCAGTCTCACCTTTTAAGGTAATGTTTATTTTCAATGTATTTAATGAGCCACGATACCCTGGAATGCCCAACATTTCACCCAATGGGCTTCCTCAGGAGCAACGATGTACGCGTAAATCAAGAACGTACACAGTAATCAATAGTTTCATATAAACAACACTGTATTATCCAGTTTACATTAATTTGAGGTATATGTTGCTAGCCATATTTACACTATGCTACCACCATGTATCCAAATTATGCAGTGCACTTAGTAATATAAACATATGCTTTCAGATATTTATTGTACACAAATTATTTAATATTCACCCAGTGCTTCAATATCTGCTCTAAGGAATTTAAAAAAAAGTGTTGAATTTCCTAAGTTTTACAGTAACGATTTCCTCAGATATTCATACCTTGGATCTACGTATATCTTAAGTACTTTCTTTTCTCATCAATCATTTGTTCAAGAAGTTCCAACTTCCAACATAGGTAAAAGATTATATTAATATGTTTACAACCTATTGCTAGCAAGGAATCCATGAGTTCACTTCATAGCATCACAGTCATAATTAATGCATTACTCAGTTTAATGACTTCCAGTTTCCTTTCTTCAGTACTCCCAGCCCACCTCTCTGCCCCACCCAGTAGTCACTTCTAGGGGGTTTCTTACCAAAATGCATTACATTACATTTCTTTTTCACTAAATTGTTTATTGACATTTTCAATTTACAATAATCAGGATCAACATATGGCAAAAATGGGTGAGAGTTCTTGGTTACATATACAACTCGACATCAGATATTATGATCTGTAGCATTTTAGCATGCGCTTACCCATCTAGATGAGACAACTAAACCTTGGATATCTGGATGGAGAAGGCTTCCATGCTTCACTAATTAACATCGTGGTTCTCTTTGTGGATACTTGGTATTGCTTGGTATGAAAGAACAGAAGAAGGCCAGAGACCATCGAGACTGTTCCCCACACTATGTGGGACATTATTTATCTATTATCCCTCAACCAAACATCTAATTTGTTTTTAAAGACAGTGGCACTAGTTGCCTCTACCAATTCTTGTGGCAAGGTGTTCCATATAATGGATGCTCTTATTGGAAAAAAGTTTCCACTTTTGCTGGTTTTATAAGTTTTTACTTCAAGCTGTTTATTATGCAGTCTCGAACATGTCTCCTTTTGAAGAATGTTAGACCACATTTTTCCATTAGATCTGGTGAATTTATTAAATTAAAAACCATAAGCATATCACCTCTTAATCTTCTAGTTTGAAGAGAGAAGAGACCAGTAGCTTTTAATCTGTTCTGATAATCCAAGTTTGTTCATCTTGGAATCATTCTAGTTACTCTCCTTTGAACCTGTACAAGAATTGCTATGTCTTTTTTTTGGTTTGGATTCCAGAAAGGGGAGCCATAGTCTAGATACGGTCTAATGTATGCCCTATACAATGGAACAAGGCATTGTTCAGTGCGATTAACAAAAGTGCATTTTATTTGCCTCAAAAGTCTGTTGGTCATGCAAGCAGTTCTAACACAGTGATCATTTGATGTAAGTTTATTATTAACATATATCCCTAAATCTTTTTCACAATTTGATGAGTGAAGTGGTAGTCCGTTTATATGATATATCGTTTTGGATTATTTGGATTTGGGTGATGTCTAGGCCTCTGACACCCTGGGTAAAATCAAACACAATGAACCACTGTTCTATATGCCAACTAATACAAATTATTTACATTAGGGATAACAGTTAAGCACATCTCTGCTTTGATTTACCAGCAGGTGAGTAGGCCACATTAATCCACAGCTATATTTCAGGTACCAGGCAATGAGTCCTGCTATGAGTTATTTAGCCTACCCCGGTTTTAGGAGTGCTATATCTGGTGAAAGAGGTCCAACACTCTTCGTAAATCTTTATAGAGTTACTAACCAGGTGGGAAAGTCGGTCCATGGAAGCTATCTGGGCCATGGAAGCCAGATGTTCCTGGGGACTGGGGATCTCTATGGTTCTCCATCTGCATAACAGCAGACATTTGGCCTGCATGGCCCACATGGCCAGCCATCGATGGTCTATATCTTGGAGGTGGGGGGCCTCTGATTTCATGGGGATAAACATAGGAATTGGTTTTTGCAGTACCTGAGCCCTTACTTCACAGACATAGTCCCATGTTTGTTGTATCGGGGGCAGGTCCATAGGATATGTAATAGATCCCCTGAGTGGGAGTTACTTCTCCAGCATAGGTTCAAACTCAGCACCCCTGCCTTGTGTAACACCACAGGTGTGTGGAACCAAGAGTGGAGGATCTTGTTTTGTATTAATCTACTTTTTGCATCTGTGAAGTATTTTTGAGCTGCTTTCCAGCATTCCTTCACTGTTGGTCTGTGAACTCGAGTTGCAGGGCAGCCTCCCATTTTTGTCTGGACTTTTCTGTTTGGCTGGGTATAGTATCCTTGAGGGCAGCATATATGGAACTAGCTGTGCCCCTCTCTTCTGTTAGCCAGGAGGGGATTACCTGGACTTCTCCCTGTGACATGTGAGATACATACTCCTGTGTTGTGCTGTAGAGTTGTAAGTGTCTCCAAAAGTCCGAGATAGGGAGTGACCACCGGGCTTGCAGACTAGGGAAGGTATCAACCACCGTGGAGGCTGGGATCATCAGATCTTCCATTGTGAGTATGCCCCTGGCTTCCCACCCCCTCCAATGCACTGCTTTTTTGTCTATGCACAACTTATCATTTCCCCACAGTGGAGGGAGGCTGCTATGGTGGGGTGTGATTTGAGTCCTGTAGGGTAGGTGTGTATACCAGAAGTGCCAAGTAGGTTTTCTGACTGACAACCAGTTCTTTGTCTACCCATTGAGGTTTGGGTTTATTTCCTACATTGAGCCATGCAGTGACTGTGCCATGTGAAGTGCCCATTTGTATCCATCGAACCATGGGAGACACCACCTTCCCACAGTCCAGTGTGCTCTTAGTTTATGCCTACCATCCCTGATGGGTTTCCCTTCCCATAGAAACTATCAATGGCATTGTCTAACTTCTGAATCCAACTCTGGGGGAGGGAGAGGGGGATATGTGCTATGACATAGAACATTTTGGGTACTAGGATCATCTTGATTGCAGCTATCTTTTGTGCCAAAGTTAAATGATGTTTGCTCCATCTGGACATATCCTTCTTCATGTCTAGTAGAAGTGGTTGGAGGTTGCGGTCCCACAGTTTGGAAAGTGTAGTGGTAAAGTGGATGCCCACATATGGAATACCTTCTCCTGCCCATTTTAATCCGGTGTTTCCCAGTGCTTGGGTTGTGCATCTGGGATTTAGCAGGAGTGCCTCAATTTTGGTTTGGTTAAGGTGGAGTTCAGACAGCTCCCGAAAGTGTTGGAGGATGTCAAGCAGCAAAGGCAGGGCCGTAGGCATATCTGAAAGCAGGACCAAAAGGTCATCTGCATACATGAGTGTGGTGTATTCCTCTTTGCCTGCTGATATCCCTCATATTCCCCTGCTGTCTCTGAGGGTGACTGCTAGTGATTCCACCGCCAGAACAAACAGCAGGGGAGACAGAGTGCAGCCCTGCCTGGTACCATGTGCTAGCTCAAATGGGGGTGGGGGTTAAGTTGAACTGGTCAGGAGCCAGGCCAAGGGGGAATTACATATAGCTGCTACCCATGCTCTAAAGCATGGCCCAATTCCCAATTTCTCAAGGATGGCATGGAAGTAGTCACATTCTAGGGAATCGAAAGCCTTTTCAAAGTCAATGACTATCGCAGCTGCTGGGGTTGAAAGACTGTGGGCCACGTGAGCCAGGTTGGTCAAGGTCCTGAAATGGTCTGCACTATATCTACCAGGGACAAACCCCACTTGAGAGGGGTGTATCAGCTGCAGTAGTAAGGGTCCTAACCTTAGGGCCATAGCTTTAGTGAAAATTTTGCTGTCGATGTTGAGAAGGGAAACTGGGCGGTAGCTGCCCAGAGAGGTAGGATCTTTCCCTTTTTTTGGTAGTACTGTAATTACTGCCTCCCTCATAGTGGAGGTAGGATCCCTTGTGCTTCTGCCGCCGCATAAGTTTGTTGTAAGACAGGGGCAATTATTTCTGCTAGGGCCTGCCAGAATTCAACTGAGTAGCCATCCCCCCGGGACCTTCCCCGGTTTGAGTGAGAGTAGGGCCTTCTTCACTTCTTCAGTGGAGAGTGGGGCATCGAATTGTTTGGCCTGCTGTTCAGTTATGTTGGGGAGTCACAGTGAGTGGAGGAAGGTGTGAATTGCTTGGAGGTTAGCTTCCCTGGAGGAGGTGTATTGGGAGGTATAGTATTCTGCCATAACCCCATTCAGCTCGGTATCTTTAGTGTGCACCAACCCGCTGGTATCCTTCAGCCCTGCAATGTGTCTTTCCATTTGCTGCTTCCGCAGCCTGTGGGCCAGTACCTTCCTCCCTTTTTCTCCCCCTTCCCAGTATTTGTGTTTCAGTCACAGAATGGAGATCTCTGCCTTCCTTGACAGAAGGGCGTTAATCTCCATTCGGAGACCCAGTATCTTCCTTCTCAGGGGTTCTTGTCAGGCCTTCCCTCCCTGCTCTTTCTGTTGTTTCTCTGCTCCATTCAGTTCCTCTTCTCTTTCATTCTCTGTCCCCGGCACCTTCTCCTGGCCCCTGCATAACCAATGATCTTACCCCTCATTGTGGCTTTAAACACCTCCCACGTATTTCCTGCCATGGTATCCCGAGTGGGGTTTTCTTGAAAGAAAAGTCTTGCCTCAACTTGGGCCCAAGCGAGAAAGTCCTTATCTTTGACCAGCAAGGGGTCCAACCTCCAAGAGGTGGAGGTGGGGGTCCCCAAAGAATAGTCAGCTGGACTGGGGCATGGCCAGAAATTATTATGGGTAGTATGCTGAAGGTTACGGTGGCCTGTGTAATCTGTGGGGACATTAGCATAAAGTCAATGCGGCTATAAGACCCATGTTCTGGGGAGTAGAAGGAGTAATCTTGCCCCCTGGGGTTCATCACCCTCCACACATCTGCCAGCCCTTGGTCTCTCACCCAGTTTAACAAGGCCCTCTGTTCTTTCACACGAGGGTTCCCCTCCCCAGCTACATTTTTATCAAGCAATGGATCTAGGACCAGATTGAAGTCACCTCCTATTATGGAGGGCATCCCACTTTTATTCATATTAAGGAGGGTTTGGGAGGTCTAGTGAAAAAAAGCCAGGTCATCCTCATTGGGGCCATAGAGGATCCCTAACAGGATCTGACCTGTGGGGGTTTGAAAGGTTCCGAACACCCACCTGCCTTGTGGGTCAGCCTTTACCATGATGAGAGACCATTGTTGCTGCTTATGTACCAGAATAGCCACCCCATGTTTTTTAGTTGCCGCAGAGGCGTGAATCTCCACTCCCACCCAGCCCCTTTTTAAGAGCTCATGATCCTTCCTAGTAAGTTTTGTCTCCTGCAAGAAGGCCACCTGCGCCCTAACCTTTTTCCGATATGACAGCATCTTCTTCCTCTTCACCGGTGTGTTCAGCCCCCTTACATTCCAAGTGATACTCGTTAAATTAGCCATAAACATAGTCGTCAGGGGGAGGCGGGAAGCGGGTTAGCTGCAAGTAACTGGTGAAGGGGGGAAGGCACTGCCCCACAAAGAGTGTGTTAAGGTGGCTCAGGCAGACCTTCTACCCAGGGACTAGGGATGGCTCCAGGTCTCCTATATGGGTGGGTTCCGGATTCACATCCATAGAGCATTTTGGGGACCTAATGTATCTTAGGGTGGTTGTTAGGCCACCTTGGTTGTTAGGGGCCCCTTCGGTTGTTTTTTGTCCAGAGCCCTGGTGATGCCCTTGGGGTATTTCCTGGTTGGTACCTTTAGAATGTGATCTACATGTGTTTGGGACTACCTCCCAAAACCTGTATTCTTTTTGTGCCGTCCCTATATCTCTTACTAATAGCATATATAAACATTTTCCAAAACCAAAACATACAGATGAACATATTTACAATCTGCACTACCGTGCCCAAATGATACCACCTTGCATATGCAATTGCTTGCCTGCCTTGGTGTAGCAAGATCTGCTGGGCAGTTGCTGTGGGTGTGGTGCCCGTGCTTATCGCTGGCCTACCATCCTCCTTTCCCTCCATTACTATGTTAGTCTGGGGGGTTTGGCAACTCCTGCAGTTAGGGTGTGCAGCTACCTAGCCTAGCAATGCTTGTAGGAACTATTCTCAGTTCCCTGGTGTCTGTTATACCTGTACAAAGACTTCCCAGGTAGCTGCCTGGGGTCTGAAAAAGAGGAGAAAAAAGGGGGAGTTTAGGGGGCCAGATAGAAAATACCTGGTGACCCAGATATGAGGGCAAGGGTCCCTTCACGGGGGTGAATTGATTTCATTGCATTATTGCTGGGGGGGTAAAGGGAACCAAGGCAAGAGGCCAAAAGGTGACCTAGGACCCATCTGGAAGGGGAGAGATGTGAGAAGAGAGAGGAGAGAGACAAGTGGAGAGCCCTCCCTTTTATAGCCCTTCATTCAACTTCCCTTATACGGGGGAGTGGCCCGAGGCAATTGGTTATCCCTCGTGAGTCTCTCATTGCCCCCTCAATCCCGTCTTCTCCATTTTAAGTATCAAGTCGTTCCATTTCCTTAGCACTAAAGGTTGGCTTTATACCCCCCCTTGGTTTGAGGGTTGGGAGGCAGTGCAGCCGAGGGGTAGTGGTCCTGCTGACACAGTTATTCCCTACCTACCCACTCCTGTACAAGGACCGCTAGCCTGCTTCATATTGCCCCATCTCCATTTTGCTGTAAGAGATCAGTATCGCATCTGCAATTTGCCCAACTCCAGCCTAGTCCCCGGTACTCGGTATTACCCCTTACCTTTCTTTTAAATCCCCCCTCTATCTTGTACTCAGTCCTCACATATCATCCCCTGTTATAGTTATGAGGGAGGTGATCGCTGAAGGGATGCATGGTCGGGAGATCAATGTGCCCTGGAGGGGCAAAAGTCCCAGTGTCTAGTGATGTCCTGCACCATAGCGACTCCCCATTTGAAATTACCAGCGCTAGAAGAGATCACCTCCCTCTTCCCTCATTACCACAATAGTACTGATTACTTATCTAATTGGGTTCTTTGTGCTCCATGGCGGGCATCAAGGGACTTCTGGATCTTGCTGGTGGTTCTGTCTCAGCCTGGTGTGCTTCTCGGCCTTCGGATGCTGCACCTGGAAGGTGCTGCGTCACAGGTGGGCCCAAGTCTTCTCCTGTCTGGTGTGCTTCTCAGTGGTGATTTCAGGCTGGGCTGGTGGGATACTTCAGTCGAGGATTCTTCTGGTTGTTTGTCCCTATAGTTCGGAGAGGGTGACCATAGGGCCTCGTAATGATTCTTTGCCATGTAGCAGACCAGAGCCGTACTTTCTTTCCTCTGCTGCTCTTGGTCTGCTTCCTTAGGTGGAGGCCCTGTTCTCATCCGGGGATAGTCCCATTTTCTGTGGCTGTCCCTTGCCTCTCTGTCTGAACCTCAAGTGCAATTTGCATCTCTTTGGATTCTGAGGGGCCTGTAGGACTGGTACAGCTGGGAAAGCTTCCCTGCGGCTTGCATTGTCTGTCTTCCTCTGGTCGCTCCAGGAAAGCTTCAAGTGCTGCTGGTGTCTCAAAAAAGAGAGGGACCCTATTTTTCACAATCCGCATAGTAGATGGATACCAGAGGAAGTATTAGATGCCCATTTTTTTGCATAATATGTTGGGCTTGTGTGTACTCCCTCGTTTTGTTTGACACTTCTTTTGAAAAGTCTTGGTAAATTGAGATGGGGTGCCCCTGCCAGTTTAGGCGCCCCACCTCCCGGGGTCTTTGCAATATTTCTTGCTGAGTATTATATGCCAGGAGCTTTACCAGAATCACCCATGGTTTTCCCCCTTCTGTGGAACTGGAGCGAGAGTCCAGTGCACCCATTCTGTATCTAGTCAGAGCTCTTTTTGTAGCCCTAGGATCTCAGGAAGGACTTGTTGAAGGAACAGGACTGTGTCTCACTTTTCCGCTCCCTCAGGTTGTTCCTCCTGCTGCGGTTGTCCAAGTCATCCACCTTAGCAAGGAGTGAGTTGATGATGGACTGTTGATCTCTTTGGGCCCCCTGGATTTCTTCAATCATCGAGTGGTGGGCCTGCGCCTGGCATTCTATTTTAGACAGGTGCCCATCCAGGCATTGGATGGCCATTGTTCTCAGGGAGTTACCACCACTCAGTATGGCTCACACTGGATATGGGCAAGGAGGAGTGGAATCTGGCACAAGAGTGCTGGACTTCAGAAGGGCCGACTTTGGGAGGATGGGGAAGTGGTAAAAGGGTACCTGGCCAGAATTCAATCTAATATGGACACTAACCAGAGGTGGGAGCTCATAAAGCTGGGGATAGTGGAGGCAACCAAAACCTGCTACAAGGCCCAGAGCAAGAAGGCTAGGGCTAAGAAACCGAGCTAGTTGAGCAATGAGGTCATGGAAAAGGTAAAGAGGAAAAGAACTGCCTTTAGGAAGTACAAGAAAACAGGGAGGGGGGAGGACAGGGAGAAGTACTTGACAGAATCGAAGGAGGTGACAAGGGCAGTAAGGGGAGCCAAAGCATCTACAGAACTCAGGCTGGCACAAGGCATTAAGAAGGGGGAGAAGGACTTCTTTAGGTACATCAGGGAGTAAAGGAGCTGTAAGGACCACATAGTAAGGATTAGGAAGGAGGGGGTTGGGTGGAAGCAGGGTGCGATAAGGCAGAAGCACTAAATGAGTACTTCTGCTCAGTATTTACTGAAGAGAAGAGGGGTTGACACCCAAGGGGGGAGAAATGGCAGAAACTGGGGGGAAGGGGTGACAGATGGGAAAATCATGGAGGGCAGAGTTCGAGAGGGTTTGAAGGCACTGAGGGTGGACAAGGCGCCAGGCCCAGATGGCATCACCCCAGGGTACTGAAGGAGCTGGCAGAGGTCCTTGCAGGACCTTTGGCAGACCTATTTAATGCCTCACTACAGTCGGGGTGTGTACCTCAGGACTGGAGGATGGCTCATGTGGTGTCCCTCTACAAGACTGGCCCCAAGGATGAACCAGGAAACTACAGACCAGTGAGCCTCACATCCATTGTGGGTAAGCTAATGGAGACTATCCTGAAGGAGAGGCTGGTGGCCCTCCTAGAGGCCAAAGGACTACAGGACAGCAGACAGCATGGCTTCATATGGGGCAGATCCTGCCAAACCAACCTGGTGGAGTTCTATGACTGGGTAACTAGGCAACTGGACAGGGGCCATGCAGTGGATGTCCTGTATCTGGACTTCAGTAAGGCATTCAACTCAGTGCCACATGGAAGGCTGGAAAGTAAGTTAGTAGGCACAGGGGTGGGTGCAAAGCTGGTGCGATGGGTAGGAAACTGGCTTCAGGGAGGCAACAGAAGGTGGTGGTGGGTGGGGAGCTCTCACACCCAAGGGTAGTGATGAGCGGTGTTCCACAGGGCTCAGTGTTGGGACCAGTGTTGTTTGGGATATTCATTGCAGACATATCATGGGACATCAAGAGCAAGATCAGTCTGTTTGCTGATGATACCAAGGTAGGAGCGGTGGTGGATGACCTAGGGGGATGGCAGGGGTTGCAGGATGATCTGGCAAAGCTTGAAACCTGGTCAGACACCTGGCAACTGGGGTTTTATGCCCAAAAGTGCAGGGTGCTGCATTTTGGGATGAAGAACCCTAGGGGGAGTTACCGGCTGGGGGGAGTGCAGCTAGCCCAGACAGAGGAGGAGAAGGATCTGGGTGTGCTCATTACAGGGTCAATGAACAACTCGCCACAATGTAGGAAGGCAGCTGCAAAGGCCAGCAAAATGCTGGGTTGTATTGCAAGGGGTATATCCTCGATGAGGAAGGAGGTGATTCTGCCACTGTATAGGTCATTAGTTAGACCGCACCTGGAGTACTGCATGCAGTACTGGCGTCCGTATCTGAAGAGGGACATTAAGTTACTGGAGGGGGTGCAGCGGAGTGACAAAGATGATCAAGGGGCTGGGGGACTTATCATATGAGAGGAGGCTGAGGGAGTTGAACATGTACTCACTGGAGGAGAGGAGGGACAGGGGACATGATTGAAACCTTTAGGTACATGAAAGGAATAAACAAGACAGGTACAGAGGGGCTGTTCAAAGTAAGGGAGGGGAGGGACACCAGGGGCCGTGATATGAGACTGGAGGGAGGAAGGTTCAGGAGGGAGATGAGGAGACACTTTTTTACAGAGAGGGTGGTGGCTGGGTGGAATGCGTTACCTGCAGAAGTGGTATCCAGTAGAACAGCGGACTGCTTCAAAAGGGGATGGGACAGGACAAGGGAGAGGGTTAATGAAGGGGAAGGGTGGAAGGGAGGGGCAGCTGCAGAATAAGGGGTGCTAGCTGCACATTCGAGCAGACTTGATAGACCTTTAGGCCTTTATCTGCTGGCAAATTTCTTATGTACGTATGTTCGTATTGTGGTGTGTTGGGAGGTATCTGTTACCTCGTCCATGCGACAAAGGAGCCTCTCAAACATAGTGTTAAAGTGGCTTAGGTAGAGTGTTGGGCCCGGTGCTGCCACCATACTTCAGGCCAGTGTAACCCCTAGATGGTGCTATCCCAGGGGCTACTACCCCTGCCTGATTTGCCACTAACAGGTTGAGGGGCCTGGATCCAATGGCGGATGCCTCCACCCAGAGGTCAGAGTTTGCAATAGTTAAACTAACTTGGTCACAGCCCTCTGGGACACTGCAACCCCCCTTTCTTCCCACTAGTGGCCCACACAATATATCAGAATTACCTTCACAGTATACACTTACCCCCAGGTTCGTTCCGCACTGGGACCTCCTGTGAATGAGATACAGTGCAACAATCACAATACAGTACTTTAACATAGACAAATACCTCAGGCAGTATAACTTTGCTGAAACAAGCAGCTCTGATTTATTTAGGGGATATAACAAGGACAGGGGAAATCAGGTTAATTAGCTTATCACTCTAATAATCTACCTATGGCTCTGTGCACAGGCTATCCCTATCAGTTACTGTCCCTGGGTACCCAAGCCTTAGTGGCTAGTCCAAACCGTGGCAGCTGGTAGGGGCCCTTTCACACAGAGAAAGGAGAATTAAACAGTCAGCAGTACAGTAATTCCATTTGGATTTAATGTGGCAATTCAACAGGGAGCGACCCTGAATTAGTACTCACGACCTCCAAATAAGATAGGGTCCTTCAATGTCAGCAGGGCTCACTGAGGTACACAAACCTCTTCACACATCCATATAAAAGAAAGCACTATACCAGGTAGGCTGCATCTGTGTCGATCGCAATTACTGCACAATACCGGGAGAACACACAGCAGATTCAGTTCCTGACAGACCAAATGCAATTTTCAGCAATTCCTCCAGTCTTCTACAGGGTGAGCCTGGTTTCTACTCTTCAGAGATCCTTTGATTCTTTTCACAGGACGGATTCAGTCCTAACAAGCTGCAGACCGGAACTCTGGGCCTTACACACGTTTTTTGACTAAAACTGCACACTGAAAAAGCACAGGGCTCTTCACTGCCAAAGCTCAACTGAAACTCCAACCGACAAAACCGGGCACTTCCTTTGAGTTCCTCCCAGTTCTTGACTGGATTGGCTGTCACTCACAATAGACTGCTGCTGTTGGTCCAAAAAGGCACTGAAGTCTAAACTACATCTCCCAGAGTCACTGCCCATACAATCCTTTTGTGGCTGGCTCAGATTATGAGTCCAAGTTCTGATTCGTCCAAGGCACCATTTTGAGCTAGCTTACCCCACACTGATTGGTCCAGTTCAGCAGTTCAAAACTAGAATGGGAACTAGCAGACACAGTTCTGACTGCAAAGAAAGCAGGTTAGACAAACTGTAATTTCATTATTACTCTAAATAATTTCTGGCAAACAGTTACATCTTTCAGATAGGTTCTCTTTGCACCCTAGTGACTGCAAAAATGGAAGTGAATTGGCAGCAGCTCGAGTGGTACTCAGAGAAGCACACAGTCCCCCCATATAAACTAATTATGTCTGCAAGCAGACAGCTCTTAAAGAGACAGTACCAGAGGCTCTAAAAACACTCACTGATAAATGGCTTAAATGCCAAACACCATTCAGGCTTGGAGCATTCAAGCAAGCTCCTGGAAGTCTTTTGGGAACCCCCATTTGCAGGGGGGTTACACCAGGAATTGGTAAGACACACAGGAGGATGAAAATCACCCTGATCTGGAGAAAAAAGGTATGCCTTGTTGGCTAATGACTTTAGCTACCGATTCTGTGGGGTTTTTTTGTCTACCGGTAGCCACTTTAGATCGGGTGATCATCGGATGTAGTTGTCTGCGAGCTGCAGCTCACTATTCAAGCTGCCATCTTGTTAGTCGGTTAAGCCATGCCCCACTAGCCCCCATAACATTACATTTCTTGATGCTAAATTTAAGTTGCCATACCTTAAGACAACTTCTTCAGCCTTTCTAGATCTCTTGTTGTCTCCCTTATTTTCTGCTCTGTGTCTACCCTCCCACAGATCTTGGTGTAGTCCGGAAAGAGACAGACCTTGTTCTGTATACCCTCTGCTATGCTCCATATAAAGACTACAGAACTATGGTAGGGCGACAACTCCCCAGGAGAGGAGAGCTGCCATTAGGTGGCTCAGTCCTACTCCGCCTCCCCCCCCCATACTGGCTTCCTGATGACCCGAGGTTGTTCCTGAACCAGGGTAACCAGTGTGGCATGAGGTAAGGCATCCAGTGCCTTAACCCACAGTGTGCACCAGGCCAACTCCTGTCCCCACTCTTGTGGAGCGGCACTGTACACTGCAGCGTTACACTATTTAAACTTTGACTTTTAAAATGAATATAAGGATTTCATTACCAATGAATATTTTTGCACTTGTTATTATCATTACTGTTTTCTACTGTCTAATATAAGCAGATGACCTGGGATAAGGTTGCGGTGCTGACGACCCTGGTTCAGAAGTGAACTTGGGGCATTGGAGGGCCAACTGGGGCAGAGGATCAAGCATCCAAAGGACTGCTCTCCTCCTCCAGGGAGGTTGCAGAACCCAGTAGTGGTCTAGCCCCTAGTGGAAACTGGTGGAAAGGAACCCAGGACTGTCGAGAATGTAAGAGGTGTGAGACAAATGCCAATGTGCATAGCATGGAAGTGTATGGCATATGCCATGGTATCATGGCTTGCCACACCTCTTGGGGGACAGGAAAATGGGAAAATACCGATGCAGGATGGCACCAGACAGCCACAGATGTCACATCCAACCAGCAGGCCCACCAGCCAAGAACCAGATCCTGACTGGGGGCTGGGGTTTCTGGCAGATGGGGGCCGACTGGAAAAGGGAGAGAAACAGATTAAGCAAAACTAAATAAATACATTTGAATCAATATCAGTCCTTGGATTATCAAGGACAAGAAAGCTGTTTACAAGGAAAATGGCAGCTCAAGCATTCATTGTTTATGAAGAAAATGTAAAGCAGTACAGAACTCAGAGGGCATGTCCTGTGCAAAGCAATACAGATGTGACATTTCCTAAAATGTTGAGGAAACGGGTCAAGCTAATTGCAGACCAAAGTGACTCCTAGCAAATGAATTTGATAGCAGCCATGCTTTGAAACAGGACTTCAGAAAGATTTGCTGTGTCCCTAGGAAAAGAGCACATCAGTCTGTGAATAGTTATTGCATGAATACATTCTGTGGAGACAGGAACTTGTTTCTGTATACATTCTGTTAAAGCTGTAAATAGTTGCTATGCACATTCTGTGGAGGCAGTAAATAGTTACTGAATCTATACATTCTGTGGAGGCAGCAAATACTTACTGAATCTATACATTCTGTGGAGGCAGTAAATAGTTACTGAATATATACATTATGTGGAAGCTGTAAATAGTTACTATGCACATTCTGTGGAGTTAGTAAACAGTTACTGTATGTATACGTTCTGTGGAGGCAGTAAATAATTACTGTTTGTATACATTCTACAGAAGCAGTAAATAGTTACTGTATGTATACATTCTGCAGAAGCAGTAAATAGTTAATGTATGTATGCATTCTGCGAAAGCAATAAATACTCACTGTATGTATACATTCTGCAAAAGCAGTAGTTACTGTATGTATATATTCTATGAAAGCAGTAAATAGTTAATATATGTATACATTCTGTGAAAGTTGCAACTGTTTACTATACACATTCTGAGAAGGCAGTAAATAGTTACTGTATGTATACAATCTGTTAAAGCAGTACATAGTTTCTGTATGTATACATTCTTTGACAGCTGTAAAACATTACTGTATGTATACATTCTGTGAAAGTTGCAAATAGTTACTATACACATGCTGAGGAGGCAGTCAATAGTTAGTGTATATATACATTCTGTGAAAGCAGTAAATAGTTTCTGTGTGTATACACTGTGAAAGCTGTAAATAGTTAATATCAGTAAACATTTTGTGAAAGTTGCAAATAGTTACTATGTACATGCTGAGGAGGCAGTAAATAGTTACTGTATACATACATTCTGTGAAAGCAGTACATAGTTTCCATATACATACATTCTGTGAAAGCAGTAAATAGTTACTGTATTTATACATTCAGTGAAAGCTGTAAATAGTTACTGTATGCATATATTCTGTTAAAGCAGTACATAGTTTCTGTATACATACATTCTGTGAAAGCAGTAAATAGTTACTGTATGTATACATTCTGTGAAAGCTGAAAATACTTACTATATGTATACATTCTGTGAAAGCAGTACATCATTTCTGTATGTATACATTCCGTGAAAGCAGTAAATAGTTAATATATGTATACATTCTGTTAAAGCAGTATATAGTTTCTGTATGTGTACATTCTGCTAAAGCAGTGCATAGTTTCTGAATGTATACATTTTGTGAAAGCAGTAAATAGTTAATATATGTATACTGTGAAAGTTGCAAATAGTTACTATACACATTCTGAGAAGGCAGTAAATAGTTACTGTATGTAAACTAGTTAGAGATAGGTAGGAAGCAGATTCAAAGGGTCGAGGAGGACCCTGAGTCAGTTGTAGGGGGGCGCACGAGGTGGGAAGGGAGATTAGCCACAGTCACAGTTCGCAGTCTCAAGTAGGTAAACTTTGAGGCCCGCTTTGAATAGGGAAATTCTATGGGTCTGAGAGAGCTGGGGAAGTAGAGCATTTAGCCAGAGGGGAGCATGGTACCGGAAAGATCTTTGGCCTAGAGATGTTCTACAGTGGGGGACCTGGAATGAGGAGTTTGCTGCAAGCCGTGTATTTCGCCTGTGGGGGACTGGGCTGATTAAGGGGAGGAGGCCAAGGGGGGCAAGCTGGAGATGTATTTTTTTTGCGAGGACGCAGGTGTGAAACTTTAGTCTTTGTTGGAAGTTTAACCAGCCGGCCAAATCGTAAAGGTCACAGGTATGGGTTAGCCTGTCATTGCCAGTGACTAGTCATCAAGCTTTATTCAGGGCAGTGTTAATACTACGTTGAGCGGTGGGTTCAGCTGATCCATATATCGTTATCTCGTAGTCAATTAGGGAGAGGAGTGACGAGGAGACAACTAGACGCATGGCCTGTGCGGGTAGGCAGTGTTTGAGTCTGTAGAGTATGCCCACTCTAGCGTTGACAGCTGAGGGGAGGTGTTGAATGTGACTATGGTAGGAGAGGGAGGTATCTAGTGTGATGCCCAGATATTTGAAATTTGTAACGTGTTCAAGGGGGGTGCCTTGTGAGTTTTTGATTAGGAGGGTCGACTGCCTGTGAGGGTTTGGCCGGTGTGCAAAGATCATGGATTTAGTTTTTTTATAGTTGATGATCAGGCGGTGCTCATTAAACCATGTCTCTAGCTCCCTGAAAAAACCTTGAAGGGCAAGTTGGAGGGTGCTTGGCTGTGGGTGTTTCCAGTATAGTACTGCATCATCAGCACAGAGAAGCAGATGACCACTGCAGGCCTTGGGAAGTGAGTTTAAAAAGAGGGTGAAAAGAAGAGGGCCGAGAATAGAACCCTGTGGTATACCTTTTGTGAAAGCAGTTCATAGTTTCTGTATGTATACATTCTGTGAAAGTTGCAAATAGTTACTATTCACACTCTGAGGAGGCAGTTAATAGTTACTGTATGTAAACATTCTGTGAACATTGCAACTAGTTACTATACACATTCTGAGGAGACAGTAAATAGTTACTGTATGTATGCATTCTGCTATAGCAGTAAATAGTTACTGTATGTATTCATTCTGTTGAAGCAGTACATAGTTTCTGTATGTATACATTCTCTGAAAGCTGTAAATAGTTACTATATGTATACATTCTGTGAAAGCAGTAAATAGTTAATATATGTATACATTCTGTGCAAGTTGCAAATAGTTACTATACACATGCTGAGGAGACACTAAATAGTTATTGTATACATACATTCTGTAAAAGCAGTAAGTAGTTACTGTATGTATGCATTCTGTGAAAGCTGTAAATAGTTACTGTACGTATACATTCTGTTAAAGCAATAAATAGTTACTGTATATATACATTCTGTGAAAACTGTAACTAGTTACTATACACATTCTGAGGAGGCAGTAAATAATTACTGTATGTATCCATTCTGTTAAAGCAGTACATAGTTTCTGTATGTATACATTCTGTGAAAGCTGTAAATAGTTACTGTATGTATACATTCTGCGGAGGCACTAAATAGTTATCATATGTATACATTCTGTGAAAACTGTAACTAGTTACTATACACATTCTGCAGAGGCAGTAAATAGTTACTGTATGTATACATTCTGCGGAGGCACTAAATAGTTATCATATGTATACATTCTGTGAAAACTGTAACTAGTTACTATACACATTCTGAGGAGGCAGTAAATAATTACTGTATGTATCCATTCTGTTAAAGCAGTACATAGTTTCTGTATGTATACCTTCTGTGAAAGCTGTAAATAGTTACTGTATGTATATATTCTGTGGCGACAGTTAATAGTTATTTACTGTATGTATCCATTTTGAAGAGGCACTAAATAGTTATCATATGTATACATTCTGTGAAAACTGTAACTAGTTACTATACACATTCTGCAGAGGCAGTAAATAGTTACTGTATGTATACATTCTGCGGAGGCACTAAATAGTTATCATATGTATACATTCTGTACAGGCAGTTTGTTGTTTGCTTGCTTATTGTTATTAACCCGGTAAGCCCACTGAGTACAAATACCCATTTTTGTGGATGATCCGGGTGCAAAGCACCATACATACACATCAGAGCCAGCCACAATACAATGCAATAAATTGCAGTGAATGGCACATCACAAAATATTGCAGTAAGAAAGGGCTGAAGTGCTATTGAATAAATTGTTCACTGCAGCATTTTCTGATATAGCGCAGCATTACTGTGTTGCATCCCAACTAGCGCCACTGTACAAACACTGTTTACATAACACAAAACAGTACACTGTCATGTTAAAACAATAAGCATCAATCATTCCTTAAACATGTACATTTACAAGTACCCAGCAAATACAGTCTCAGAGTATTTTTAAAGAAACTACGGTCTTGGCTGTTCTCATCTGCAGAGGTAAGGCATTCCATACCCTTGACACCAGTATCTGAAAGTGAATTCTGACCCAGTCTGATTTTGTGTATCGGTACTACAAGGTGTTGATTAGTGTTGGCTCTGGTGGGGCCATGCCCTGTTTGAATTTGCTGTAGGCCACTGTCCCCAAAGACTGCTGTGCAGCTCCACTGAAGGCTGGTGCTGTCAGTGGGTGGCTAGCCCAACAACCACAACACCAAAAAGATAGCACTCAAATAGAAAAAAAAAACATAAACATATTAAAGCGCAAATTCAGGTGAATTTATTCTCGGCCAGGGCTACACCATATAAGCCCCAGTGCTTCAGCGACCAAGCCTTCCTTGGGGGTGTGACCTGGAAACATTCAAAGCTCATTTAAATACAAAAAAAGGCATGATATCACGAATCACACGCAAACAGTGCTTAGTGCAAAAAACATCTTAACAAACAGATAAATTTCATAACAGTAGCAACAGCTATACATATACATTTGAAATCACAAATAATGAACAGAGGATAAAAGATACTTCATAATTAAAATATTAATAATTTCAGGCTAACCTTTACTATATATCTTCTGAAAAGAACATTATTATGCAAGGGAGAAATACAGAGAGGAAACCAGGAATGAAAGTTGAAGAAGGGGAAGAAAAATAAAGCTGGGGAAGGGGTAAGGGAGGGATGGGAGAACGAAGTTCCCTAGTGGGGAAAAAGTGTAGGGGAGGGGTGAGTGCTGTCTTTTTGGTGTTATCCTATTTGAATTTGAATTAATAATTTAAGACTCTTTGGGACAGTAGCATTTAATACTTTTCAAAGCAGTGCTGTCTGAGAGTATTGAACTCTTATCAAAGGCCAGCCTTTGAAGCTGATTATATATAATACAATGATGCATATTCTTGTCAGTTTTTAAGCAAAATCAACAGATGTGAGTCATGAGTTTATGTATTCATGTCGAGCAGTGTAGAGGAATTAGCTGCCAAGTAAATTATTAAGCCGTAGTCAACAATTGACGACAGGTAGGCTTGGGCTATAGATAACAGTAAGGATTCAAAAATGTTATCTCTGCAGTGGCAAAACCCACCACATTTCTTATTAACTGTCTTAATTATCCAATCAATATGTAACACATAAGTAAGCATAACACCTAATGACAATAGTGTACAGCGTAGCCTCTGGAACAGCTTTCAAAAGAGTTAAGGTGGCACTAAATAAAGCATGCAGACTGGTTCTGGGTGCTGGGAAACTAACACACACCTGCGACCTCTATGCCCAATCCAATTGGCTCACACTTGAGAGAAGTATCTTGTATAAAGTATGCCTCCTTGATAAAAAGCATGCCTAGGACTTACCTTCCCCCCTCCCCCGGATATACAAAAGCTCCTCCAGCATTCACACTGGCTGCACCTTACTGGGAGCACCACTAGAAACATCCTCCAGGTGCCTTTCAGAAGTACCTCATTAGCCCTGCACTTCTTTGCCTACAGGGTCATTCTGTGGTTCAGTGGGGTCCCTACTATTCTCATAACTGTCCAGGACATTGGGCAGTTCAAAAGACAGCTCCGTTTACATCTGATTCTGATGGGTAAATGTGAGTGCACCAATTAGCCCGCTTTACCTCTGCCTACAACAAAGCCCACCCCAGTGTGTTCTTATCTGCCTCATCATACCTATACCCTTTACTCTCATCCTTGCACCCACCCCCAAATATTCCCTTTTTTCCTATCTATGTTTGGTGTACCGGGACCAAACCTAACCAGTAAGGCTGATTTCACTCCTATGCCCTATCACTGTGCTCTTCCCCATTTGACACGGCTGTATTTGGCTGCCATTTCCTCCCCTTCCTATTGACACAGCCAACCAGGCTGTGACTTGTATTGATTCTGCATTGGCCTACATTGTACTGTTCCTCACACTGTGTAACTCTGGAACTGATTGTGTGTAAGTTAAATACTGTACCTTTGTATATCTCATTGTTTGTACTGGACGTTGAACCTTTGTAAATGAGTTACTAGCTCAAAGGTTGTTGTACTCCAAGACATTAAATAAATAAACAACCCCAAGTATTCAAAAGAAAGAACATTTTCAGATATTATTCAGAGTATAAATTGCCATCTGTGAAATGTTTGATTATATGTGTGAGGGCTTACGTAAAGCATTGTTTTTGTTTTTTCAGTATTCAGAATGAGATGATGATGTTTAATCCAGGTTTGAAAAACAGAAAATCTTTCTGTAAATGTTCTTCCTGATTAATAACATGTTTAGCTGCAGTGTCTATTACAGCGTCATCTGCGTATAATAACACAGACGACCCAGTGCGTGTATCTGGCAGATCATTAATGAAGAAACTAAACAGCAAGGGGCAGTAGATGTTTAATGTATCTATAAATTCTGTAGAGGAAGTTAATAGTTACTGTATATATACATTCGGTGGAAGCAGTACATACTGTAATTACTGTATGTATACATTATGTGGAGGCAGTAGTTACTGTAGATATACATTCTGGGGAGACAGTAATAATTACTGGATGTATACCTTCTGTGGAGGCACTAATTACTGTTTGTGCCGATTTCTTTGGAACTTCACGAGTGCAGAATTGTACATGATTATTCTTTTAGAGGAATGCAGTAAATGGTTACTGTATGTATACATTCTGTGGCAGCAGTAACTAGTTTGTTATTGTATGTATACATTATGTGGAGGTGGTAAATAGTTAATATATGTATACGGTCTCTGAAGGCAGTAAATAGTTACTGTATATATATATATATATATATATATATATATATATATATATATTATATAGTATGCGGTAGTGCCACCATGATTAGGCTTAGTACCCAATTTAAAGTTAAAGTGTGAAATGTTGCACCTTAATAACTTTGCCACCATGAAATTTGATAGGCATTGGTGGTAGCAGAGATCTTGGGATCTGCCAAGTTTACGTAATAGTCGGATATACGGTTGCAGAGTTATAAGCGACATTCAGCATTTTACACTTTTTGCACATTCTTTGCTCGTGCCTACAGGTCGCCGCAGGTTGTGCTGGTCCAAAAACTTCGGGAACATGTGACCAGGGCCCCGGATGTGCCTTTTGAAGATTTTTGTGAAAAGATACTGACGGTTCAAAAGTTATTCAAAATACAAGTTTCCCATTATAGTTAATGGGAAAAGTTAACAAAAAGTTTGACAGTGTCGCAAATGCAATTTTTAGTGTCTCAAATGACCCCTGTAGTGTCGTGAGTCAGCCATTTTTTTTTCAGTTACTGATCACAGAAATGCTTGGCATTTAAAATTGGGATCCTCTAGGGATACAGTTCTTTTTGCATTTACCTAGTCGAACCCTGAGGATGCTAGCCATGTCTTTTTTTGGAGGTTTATTATTTATTTATTTATTTACTTGAAATCTAGGATTACAAATACCTTTGAGCAGGAACTGCTTGTTTACAAAGGTTCCAAAGGTTAAACACCTCAGAAATATGTTTTTGAAATTTTTGGGAAAAGTAGTGTTGCAAAGTAGTTTTGAACTTGCTATACTTTCATGATTTTTTTTGCGAAAGTGTCATGTTTTGCCACACTGCTTTGTGACACTATGGCCAAAATAACAGGAATTCTTTGCCACCCTGCTGCAAAACACTGGTTTGCTCTATTGGGCTGAAATTTGGAGGGAAGAAAGCCAACATCCCACAGATGTGCCTTTTGGTGGTTTGGTGACTAAATATTGCAGGGATCCAAAGTTATGGTACTTTGAAGTTGACACTTTTTCCCATAGACTAACATTGCGGTGTCCGCCGCGCCTTTCAGGGCCCATATCTTGGAAATGGTTCGAGATACGGACTTTTTGTCAGAAAAATACTTAGCCCTAGCTACCTAACTAAGTGCAAAACTAGCCAGGAAAGTAATAAATAATATGAAATTTTATTTTTTTTTCTACGTTGTACGGTTCCTAAGATATAAGCAATTTAGTATTCCAAGTGCTCATTTTCTGCTCCGAGGCCCATTATTATGCATGCATTCTTTGTACTCACTGTGTTTCTCTATGGAGCTGTTGGAGAAAACCAGTGTGTGTGCTTCTGTTACTGTTACAGTTAACATTTTCACTTGCGTTTCTATAACCGTTTGCTTTAGCGTTCACGTGTATGCCACCATGTGCGTTTCGCTTTGCGTTTTCCTTTGCACTTGCGTTTTCATTACTGTTACTATTTGCATTTCCACTACTGTTTCTGTTTGTGTTTTGTTTTGCGTCACCGTGTGCATTACCATTTGCTTAGGACTGACGACCCCAGCGCACACCCGATGCCTGTTGGTGGGGCGGGTGGGGTGGTGCAAGGGTGGCAACCCTAACATCGAATTTCTACTTTTGTCACTGTGGAACAACCCTAACTGATGCATTAAATGGAGTTTTTGCCATGAATATATATATATATATATATATATATATATATATATATATATATATATATATATATATATATAGGGAGAACATGGGTGAGGAGGATAGATGGGCAGAAATTAGGAAGGGGGTCTAGGGAGTCACTGCAACCTGCTTTCAGCAGAAGGATAAAAGCAGAAAGAGGAAAAAGCTGCTATGGTTTGCAGAGTAGGCGGTTAGAGCAGTGAGGGAGAAATGGGCTTCTTATAGGAAATACAAGACATTCCAACTGAAATAATCTGGCAGGGTGATAAGGCAAGCCAAGGCAGAGACAGAACTAAGAATAGCTGGGGGGGGTCAAAGAGGGTGACTAGACCTTCCTCTGGTACATTCGGGAGACAAGGACAACAAAAGAGGAAACAGTGACACTGAGAAAGGGAACTAAGTGGGTGGAGGAAAACAGGGAGAAAACAGGTAGTGAGTGAATACTTCTGCTTAGTCTTCACTAAGCAGAAGGATGGGCCACTACCACAGGGGAAAATAGAGACGGGGGCCATGGGATGATGGAGGAAGCAATAACAGAGAACAGAGTCTTCAAAGCTCTCAAGCCCCTCAGGCTGGACAAGTCCCCAGGTCAGGTGGCATACACTCAAGGGTGCTGAGAGAGCTGTCAGCAGTCCTTCCAGTGCCCCTAGCTGGCCCGCTCAACTGCTCACTGGGCATAGGGGTGATTCCACGTGAGTGGAGAGCAGTCGATGTGGTGCCAGAGCACAACAGTGGACCAAGGTTGAATTGGGGAACCACAGACCAGCCAGCTTGACATAAATTGTTGGCAAGCCGATGAAACTATCCTTCAAGGAAGGGTGGGTTGCTTTCCTTGAAGCAAACGGTCTCCAGGATAGCAGACGGTTTGGGTTCATGGCAGGGAGATCATGCCAAATAAGTTTGGTTATCTTCTTCGGGTGGGTCACTAGGGCAGTAGGCAAGAGCCAAGTGGTGAACATACTATACCTGAACTTCAGCGAGGCCTTTGACTCAGTTCCCCACAAGAGGTTGATCAATAAAACTGGCAAATACAGGGACAGTGAAAAAAGTAACCAGGTAGAGGGCTAACTGGCTAGGGGGGCAACGCGTAGATGCGGGGCAGTCGAGGATGAGGGAAGTCACTAGCAGGGTCCCACAGAGATCAGTGCTGGGTCCGGTCCTGTTCAATGTGTTTATCAATGACACCTGGGACAGCATCAAAGGCAAAATATGTCTTTTAATGGATGATGCCAAGCTCTGTAGGAGGGTGGACACTGAGGACAGAGTAAGGGATCTAAGAGATGACCTAGCATGGTCGGAAAGGTGGCCTGGAATCTGCCAATTGGGATTCAGTGCTAAAAAGTGCAAGGTAATGCACACAGGGCATAAGAATCTCAGAACCAAGTACAGTCTTGGGGGGGGGGGCACAGTTTCAGAGGATGAGAAAGACCTGGGGATAGCAATTACAAGTAACCTGAAACTGTCAACGCAGTGCAAAAAGGCATCAGGGAAGGCAAACAGGATGCTGTGTTGCACATTAAGGGGGTTCTCCAACAGAAGGAAAGAGGTAATTTTGCCCCTAAACAGATCCATGCTGCATCTGCATCTGGGGTACTGTATGCAGTACTGGAACACCTACCTTAAGAAATACATAAACCAGATGGAGGCAGAACAGAGGGAGGCTACAAAGATGATTCAGGGGTAGCAGGGTATCCCATATGATAAGATGCTGGTAACCCTAAACATGTACTTACTGGAGAACAGAAGAGAGATGGGGGGGGGGGTGACATGACTGAGACCTTCAAATACCTTAAAAGCATTAACAAGATCGACACAGGGGATCTTTTTTGCAAAAATGAGAACAGAAGCACCAGAGGGCACAACTGCAAATTAGTGGAGTGGGGAGTACAGAAAGGAGGCCAGAAGGCACTTCTTCACTGAAAGGGTGGTGGCAGGATGGAATGCACTGCCAGAAATGGTAGTAAATCACAGCACAGTTGTGGGGGTTAAAAGAGGGCAGGACAGATTCAAGGGGAAGGTTAGGGTGACTGGGAAGGGGTGGGATAGATTCAAGGGGAAGGTTAGGGTGAAAGGAAAGAGGGTGGGATAGATTCAAGGGGAATGTTAGGGTGACAGGGAAGAGGGTGGGATAGATTCAAGGGAAGGGTTAGGGTGACAGGGAAGGGGTGGGATAGATTCAAGGGGAATGTTAGGGTGACAGAGAAGGGGTGGAGAAGATTAAAGGGGAATGTTAGGATGACAGGGAAGAGGGTGGGATAGATTCAAGAGAAGGGTTAGGGTGACAGGGAAGGGGTGGGATAGATTCAAGGGGAATATTAGAGTGACAGGGAAAGGGTGAGATAGATTCAAGGGGATGGTTAGGGTAACAGGGAAAAGGGTGGGATAGATTCAAGACGAAGGTTAGGGTGACAGGGAAGAGGTTGGGATAGATTCTAGGGGTAGGTTAGGTGACATGGAAGAGAGTGGGATAGATTCAAGGGGAAGATTAGGGTGACAGTGAAGAGGGTGGGATAGATTCAAGGGGAAGGTTAGGGTGATAGGGAAGAGGGTGGGATAGATTCAAGGGGAATGTTAGGGTGACAGGAAAGAGGGTGGGATAGATTCAAGGGAAGGGTTAGGGTGACAGGGAAAAGGGTGGGGTAGATTCAAGGGGAATAATAGGGTGACAGGGAAGGGGTGGGGTAGATTCAAGGGGAAGGTTAGGGTGACAAGGAAGAGGGTGGGATAGATTCAAGGGGAAGGTTAGGGTGACAGGGAAGAGAGTGGGATAGATTCAAGGGAATGTTAGGGTGATAGGGAAGAGAGTGGGATAGATTCAAGGGGAAGGTTAGGGTGACAGGGAAAGGGGCAGGACAGATTCAAGGGGAAGGTTAGGGTGACAGGGAAGAGAGTGGGATAGATTCAAGGGGAAGGTTAGGGTGATAGGGAAGAGGTGGGATAGATTCAAGGGAATGTTAGGGGGACAGGAGAGAGTGGGATAGATTCAAGGGAAGGGTTAGGGTGACAGGGAAAAGGGTGGGTAGATTCAAGGGAATAATAGGGTGACAGGGAAGGGTGGGGTAGATTCAAGGGAAGGTTAGGGTGACAAGGAAGAGGTGGGATAGATTCAAGGGAAGGTTAGGGTGACAGGGAAGAGAGTGGGATAGATTCAAGAGGAATGTTAGTGATAGGGAAGAGAGTGGGATAGATTCAAGGGGAAGGTTAGGGTGACAGGGAAAGGGGCAGGACAGATTCAAGGGGAAGGTTAGGGTGACAGGGAAGAGAGTGGGATAGATTCAAGGGGAAGGTTAGGGTGATAGGGAAGAGAGAGGGATAGATTCAAGGTGAAGGTTACGGTGACAGGGAAGAGAGTGGGATAGATTCAAGGGGAAGGTTAGGGTGACAGGGAAAGGGGCAGGACAGATTCAAGGGGAAGGTTAAGGTGACAGGGAAGAGAGTGGGATAGATTAAAGGGGAAGGTTAGAGTGACAAGGAAGAGGGTGGGATAGATTAAAAGGGAAGTTTAGGGTGACAGGGAAGAGAGTGGGATGGATTCAAGGGGAAGGTTAGGGTGACAGGGAAGGGGGCAGAGCAACATGTAGCAAATGTGCATGAGCTCTGCAGTGAGCAGACTGGACAGACCTTCAGGCCTTCTTCTGCTGGCCTTTCGTATGTTTATACATTTGATTGTAAATCCAGCAGTGAGGATCTACCTATTCCTGTCTAAAGCAGCTCCTGAAGTGAAGACCTACCTCTCCCTGTCTAAAGCAACTGCAACAGCTGAGACCTACTTCTCCCTGTCCAAGGTAACTCCAACAGCAAGTACTTAGAGTACCTCTCCATGTCTAAGGCAACTCCAGCAGCTGAGATCTACATCTCCCTGTCTAAGCAACTCCAGCAACTGAGATCTACAGCTCTCTGTCTAAGGCAGCTTCAACAGCAAGGACCTACCTCTCCCTGTCTAAGGCAACTCCAGCAGTTACATAGAAACATAGAATGTGACGGCAGATAAGGACCGCTTGGCCCACCTAGTCTGCCCATTTTCCTACCTAACAGATAAGCTGCAGATCCTAATTAACCAACAGCTTACTTCCTACTACCCCCCACTAGAACTGCCTTATGTCTGTCCCATGCATTCTTGAATTCCCCCACTGTTCTTGACTCCACGATCTCCTCAGGGAGGCTGTTCCATGCATCTACAACCCTCTCTGTGAAAAAATACTTCCTCACATTACCTCTGAGCCGTCCCCCCTCTATCTTCAAATTGTGCCCCCTTGTTCTTGCACATCTCTTTTTCTGAAAGATGCCACCCTCTTGGACTTTGTTGATTCCCTTGAGGTACTTGAAAGTTTCTATCATGTCCCCTCTCTCCCTCCTTTCCTCAAGGGTATACATATTAAGCTCCTTTAGTCTTTCTTTGTATGTCTTCTGGTGCAGACCCTGCACCATTTTGGTTGCCCTCTTCTGGACAGCCTCCAATCTGTCTATGTCTTTGCGGAGATGGGGTCTCCAGAACTGCACACAGTACTCCAGATGGGGTCTCACCAACTGTCTGTACAGAGGGATAACAACTTCCTGTTTTCTACTATTGATGCCTCTCCCTATGCATCCCAGTATCCCCCAGCCTTCCTTACTGCCTTCTCACATTGCTTGCCCACCTTAAGGTCATCTGATATAATTACCCCCAGGTCCCTTTCCATTTTTACTGTTGTCAGTATCTCACCCCCCATTGTGTACTCTTGCCCTGGGTTTTTGTTTCCCAGGTGCATTACCTTGCACTTCTTTGCATTGAATCTGAGCTGCCATACATTTGACCATTCCTCCAACCTTGCCAAGTCCCTTCTCATCCTTTCCACTCCATCTGGTGTATCAACCCTGTTGCAGATCATTGTGTCATCTGCAAAGAGACATACTTTTCCTTCTAGTTCCTCTGCAATGTCACTTATAAAGACATTAAAAAGGACCGGTCCCAGTACTGAACCCTGCGGTACCCCGCTAGTAACCCTCCTTTCTTCACTGTGGAATCCATTTACCACTACCCTTTGCATCCTGTTGTCTAGCCAATTTTTTATCCAGGCTACCACCTTGGGACCCACTCCAAGGCTGGATAACTTGTGTATTAATCTTTTGTGTGGGACTGTATCAAATGCCTTGCTAAAATCTAGGTAAGCCATGTCCACAGCCCCTCCCTGGTCTACTACTTTGGTCACCCAGTCAAAGAAATCTATTAGATTCATCTGACACAACCTTCCCATCGTGAATCCATGCTGCCTTGGGTCCTGTGCCCCACTGGCATCTAGGTACTCAACAATTCTTTCCTTCAGAAGTGATTCCATCATTTTACCTACCACTGAGGTCAAACTAACTGGTCTGTAGTTTTCTCCCTCTGTCCTGCTCCCACTTTTGTGAAGAGGAATCACATCCGCCCTCCTCGAGTCCTCAGGTACCACCCCATCCTCCCATGATTTGTTAAAGAGAGTAGTCAGCGGTGTCATTAGTTCTACCCTTAGTTCTTTTAGAATTCTTGGGTGAATCCCATCAGGCCCCATTGCTTTGTCCACCTTCAATTTTATTAGTTCTTTCAGAACCCTTTCCTCTGTAAAAGGACTGGTATCGACCCCCGTCTTCACAGTGTTTTTCTTGTTTGGTTTAGGTACCTCCCCCTCCTCTTCCTTTGTGAATACTGAGCAGAAATATTCGTTCAGTATCCCTGCTTTTTCATTGTCACGCTCTGCCCACATTCCCTCCCCTTTATTAAGCCTCAGTATCCCTCCTTTTGTCTTTCTTCACTCCCTAATATACCTATAAAAGGTCTT
The DNA here is from genome assembly GCA_016271365.2 of Neoceratodus forsteri. NCBI lineage: Eukaryota > Metazoa > Chordata > Ceratodontiformes > Ceratodontidae > Neoceratodus > Neoceratodus forsteri. Next base: position 1,099,667,219 of record CM028135.1, on the reverse strand, counting down.
ATCCCCCTTCTTAACAGAGTTGGCTATCCTTTCCTCGGTTTGGGCCTTTGCTATTCTGACTGCCTTTCCAGCCTCTTTCTGCTTTAATTGATAAAGTTCTCTGTCCTTCTCCTTCTGTGTTTCCTTATATTTCCTGAATGCTATCCTTTTCTCCTTAACCTTCCCTGCCACCTCTTTTGAGAACCATAGCATTTTTTCCTTCGTTGTGTTTTGTTGATTTGCTTTACACAAAGGCTTGTTGCCTCTGTGATGGCTGTTTTGATTACTCCCCATTGTTCCTCCACCCCTCCTTCTTGCCTGTTTGCTAGTGCTTTTCTGAGGCACTCTCTCATTTTCCCAAAGTCAGCCCTCCTAAAGTCCAATACTCTTGCTTTTGTATGGCTTGATTGTATGATGTGTTTATCGTGAACCACACTGTTTGGTGGTCGCTTGTTCCCAGATTGCTACCCACTTCTAAATCTGAGATTCTTTCTCTGTCCCCATTTGAGAGTACCAGGTCTAAGATTGCTCCCTCCTGAGTGGGTTCCAATACTAGCTGTCTGAGGCATGCCCCCTGTAGGGCATCAAGAATGATCCTGCTCTTGGATGTGCCTGCAGCAAAGGTGCTCCAGTTAACATCTGGCATATTCAGGTCCCCCATCAACAATATCTCTCCTTTTTCTGCCATTCTAAGGAAGCCTTAACAGTCCCTCAGGCTGCTCCAACAGCTAAAACCTAACTCTCTGTACAAGGCAACTCCAGCAGTGAGAACCTACTACTCCCTGTCCGAGGCAGCTCCAGCAGCATCAAACAAGGACCTACCTCTTCCTATCTTAGGAAACTCCAGCAGCAGCTGAGAGCTCTCCCTGTCTAAGGTAACTCCTGCAGTGAGGACATACCTCTCTAAGACAACTCCAGCAAAGAGGACCTACCTCTTCCCATCTGAGGCAACTCCAGCCATTGAGATCTATATCTCCCTGTCTAGGGCATCTCCAGCAGCTGAGACCTAATTCTCCCTGTCTAAGCCAACTCTAGGAGCAAGGACCCATTTCTGACGCAGCTCCAACTGCAGGGGCCTACTGCTCCCCATCTAAGGCAACTCCAGAAGTAAGGACCTATGTCTCTCTGTCTAAGGTAACTACAACAGCTGAAACCTACCTGTCTAAGGAAATTCCAGCAGCTAGGACCTACCTCTCCCTGTCTAAGGCAACTCCTGCAGTAAGAATGTACCTCTCCCTGTCTAAGACAACTTCAGTAACTAGGACCTACCTCTTCCTATCTGAGGCAGCTCCAGCACCAAGGACCTACCTCTGCCCGTCTAAGACAACTCCAGCAGTGATGACCTACCTCTCCCTGTCTAAGACAACTACAGCACCTGAAACGTACCTCTCCTCATCTAAAGCAACTCCAGCAGTGAGAACTTACCCCTCTGTGCCTAAGACAACTCCAGCAGCTGAGATCTACCTCTCCTCATCTAAGGAAACCTAAGCTGCAAGGACCTACCTGTCCCAATCTAATGCAACTCCAGCAGTTAGGCCCTACTTCTCCCTGTATAAGGCAACTACAGCAGCTGAAAGTACCCCTCCTTGTCTAAAGCAACTCCACAAAAAAAGACCAACCTCTCCCTGTCTAAGGTAAGTCCAACAGTGAGGATCAACCTCTCCCTAAGGGAACTCCAGCAGGGAGGACTTACTTCTCTGTCTGAAGCAACTCCAGCAATGAGGACCTACCTCTTTTTGTCTAAGACAACTTCAGCAGTGAGGACTTACCTCTCCCTGTTAAACATCCTTTTACCCAAATAAAAATCTACAGGTATAACTGAACATGGCACTCAGCTCCACCTTTTGATTCCAATGGAAGCCATGGAACCAAAGACAACAGGATTTCTAGATGTTTCTTACTTACATAGAAACATAGAAACATAGACTTAGATGGCAGATAAGAACCGCTTGGCCCATCTAGTCTGCCAATTTCCCCTACCTACAAGATAGGCCGCAGATCCTAGTTAACCAACAGCCTATTTCTTCCTACCCCCCACAAGAATTGCCCTATGTCTGTCCCATGCATTCTTGAATTCTCCCACAGTTTTAGACCCCACAACCTCCTCAGGAAGGCTGTTCCATGCATCCACTATCCTCTCTGTGAAATAATACTTCCTCCATTGCCCCTGAACTGCCCTCCTTCTATCTTTAAATTGTGTCCCCTTGTTCTTGCATGTCTCTTTTCTGAAAGATGCTACCCTCTTGGACTTTGTTGATTCCACTGAGGTACTTAAAAGTTTCTATCATGTCCCCCCTCTCCCTTCTTTCCTCAAGGGTATACATATTAAGCTCCTTTAGTCTCTCCTCATACGGCTTCTCTTGCAGACTCTGCACCATTTTAGTTGCCCTCCTCTGGACTACCTCTATCCTGTCTATGTTCTTGCGGAGATGGGGTCTCCAGAACTGGACACAGTACTCCAGATGGGGTCTCACCAACTGTCTGTACAGAGGGATAACAACTTCCTGTTTTCTGCTGCTGATGCCTCTCCCTATACATCCCAGTATACCCCCAGCCCTCCCTACTGCCTTCTCACATTGCTTGCTAACCTTAAGGTCATCTGATATGATTACCCCCAGGTCCCTTTCCTTTTTTGTTGTTATTACTTAGGTCAGTCTTTGCTTTAAACAGGAAGTGAGACCTATGCTCTGGCCTAGGGACTAGGTTCTATGTGATAATGGCGAAAGCCTAAAGGATAAATCATTATCCACGTAGTCAGAGTGCAGCTTATTTCGGCACTCTGACACCAGTGCACAGGAAAACGGCGGCGGGACTTAGTTTTCAATGTTTTCTGTGGGGACTGCACCCCCACAACCCCTTTGTGGGAGTTTTGTCCCTGCACCCAACCAAAGGATTCTCAACCCAGGGGGTGCATGTCGGGGGGGGGGACATGATAAAATAAAAGGTTCAGGCCAGGCGCACTAAAATCGCACCAGCGCCCAGACCCGAACCCGGTACCTCACCCGCCCCAACCACAGGCCAACCACTAATGCCACGACACAGCTCGGCAACCCACTGCAGCACCACCCCCTACAGCCCCTCCGTCCCCTCCCAGCCCACGCTTGCCATGCTCGCTCCCTCCCCGCGTGTACACATAGCGATATCCTGTCACCCATTTCACCCACCCCTCCATCCAGTCGCCCTACCCTCCCATCGCCATGAGGGATTGGCTGGGGAATGAGTTGCCGTTACGGATGGTGCCCCTCCCCATGCGCCCTCCTCACAAGTTACCCTGGAACTAGACTGGGTACAGATCCCTGCAAACACTTTTGTCAGAATTTCTCATCGTCTCTGACTATACATACAGTGTCTATGTTTATAAACCTGCTGTATTGAAGCTTCCTTTATTCTCATTTAAAGTTTTTTTTTTAATAAAACATTTTTTTCTAATTAATTTTGCATTTGTGGTGTAATTAAGGAACCTGTAACTGTGTATTACTAATTGTATTATATGAATGTATTACTGAAACTTTTCAAGCTTTCACTGAGTCACATGTTCAGAGGTTTCCTGAATTGACAGTTATTGCTTTATTGTCAGAATCAGTAAATGTTACCAAGGGCTTTTGGTCTGTATCTACAGGAATATGAAGCAAATAGCTGTGAAACAATAAATGTCATTTACAAGGAAATCAATAACATGGAGACTTTCAAACGTTCACTGGATGCCCACATGGGCACAGACAGATGTGTGTATTTCCACTAGCAAGTGTCGAGTTTCTTTAGGCCAATTAGACCGCCTAACTTGTAATATAATCTATAAAATGGAGTTAACAGGAATTACTTCAGTCTGCTCTGGGAGCCCTCCATTCAATGTATTTTACAGTATTCCTTAAAATATTCACCAAAAGCAAAACCTAATGTGCTTTCGTACAACTTGCGCACAGGCAACATAAACAGAGCACTTACCTTGCTGTAAACAGGGTTTTTTATCATGATATGGGAACAAATATGCTGTATCAGGACATGATCCTTGGCAGCAGAGAAACAGCCTGCGGAGGAACATCCAAAACTCGGGAGCACTGCACAGTTAGTGCCTCTCCAGTGTCATATCAACACGTGCAGCCTTTCCCTGTGGTATTAGGACAGGCTGAATTGCACAGAAGCAAATAGCCTGTTTTTTCTGACAGCAGGTAGATTTCTGGAGATTCATGTCCTGGGAGATGCCAGTGGAGACTAGTTCCTAACCTTTGTTACAAGCCTCGGTGACATAACTGCTATTTATGACTTCTCTGACTGTGAAGCTAGTGGAAGGATTCTTTTCTATATAATCATCACTGCCTGCACAATGCCATGTTGTAGAATGCCACCTAGAGGAGAACTTGCACATAGCTCTACCTGCTGGCTGGAGGTGAAGGTCCATCAGACCCTGGATGGGGTTAAAGCTAATCTGCATATGCCTGCAGCTCCCTTCTCGTAAGGAGGAAGGGATATCGGAGACAGCCAGAGACTGAGGAGTGCACTTTGCGAGCAAAAACATTTTGGTTTACTTACTGTTTATTGAAGTATAGTAGATTGTGTCACACTAATGTTGTTTAGTTCTAGGCTAACATCTTCTGTTACTGCAAATCCCAGAATCCTCTGCAGCTGATATCAGAGCAGAGCTGTGGCAGTGGGAGATTCAATAGCCGGCAGTGCATGTTAGAGTTTATATAAGCTCTTGATCTTTTGTTTGCTGGTCCCACTGTCCTCCCTGGGCTGTGCACAGTCACAGAGGGCTATACTTAGCACTTGGAGAAAAGCAGACCTGGAAAACGTCTGATCAGAGATTATGTGGCTCAGTAGGTTGCATCCTTATCTCTGAGGCTGGGAGATTGGAAGGCTGTGGGTTCCCTCCCCACACCATGACCATGGGTTAAATCACAATACTGACACTGTAGCGCAGCATGAGGGGGGTGCTGCACTCCTGAGGTGTCAACTTTCAGATGAGACTTGAAAACAAGCTCTCATCTACCTTCTCTGGTGGATGTTAAAGATCCCATGGCACTTCTTGAAAAAGTAGGGGTATTTTTTATTTAAAAGAAATAACAAATAAAATTATAAAAAACATCAAAGCAAGAAATCACAGAAAGAAAAACTAAAATGCATACAAAAAAAAATGAAAATGAATTTTTTACTCCCTTTGATTCCGTCACAACCTCATCTCCATCCCCCGAGACAGCAACCACCACCAGTGTTCACCCTGGGTTGCCCCCCTCCCAGGGTCCGGAGTCCCCCTTGTAACTCCCCAAATGGTGCCTCGTTCTGTAATCCGGTGGCAGTGAGTCCACGGGCTAGGCTTTGTGGGGTTTGGCAACGATGGGCGTCGGTGTCCATTTTTTTCCCTATTGTGGGAGGTGTGGCATGCAGTGATGTAAGGGTACACGTGCCCACATCTGACACACCTCCTGAAACTATCATGCCTCGGCTGCGCCAGTCCCCAGCCTCTGCCAGGGGTTGGTCATGGATCGAGTGTTTCCCCACCGTCCCCCCAGAGGAGGAGAGCAATCCATCAGACACGCGATCCTCCTCCCCTTGGCCGGCCCTCTGACCCCTGAGCATGCATCCGAACTCGGGTCATCAGTGTCGCAAGCGGAAATCCAACCGCTGCACTGGCGGGCCGACAAAATGCCATATTTTAACATAAAGTCTTACATACGTATGTCTAAGATTTCGTTATCTCTTTATATCTCTCTCTATAATATACAAAGCAACCATCTGAAAACATTATATTATGTATAACATTGTCTTCTTATGCGCAGTCCTGGAAAAAAAACTTACAAAAAAAAAATCAAACCTGTACGTCTGTGCAAAACATAGGAAACCATGAAAATTAACAATTACAACCTGAGAATAGCAGATACTGAAATTACCTTTTGATCAGTTGTGCAGAAGAAAGTGTTTCCATAATTCTCTCACCTTTGTTCTAGAGAAGGTTTTCTTGTCTGTCTCCCTGATCTGCCTAACAGAAATAATAATATAGTGTGTGGTAGAACGCTGTTGAGCATGGAAATCCATGCTCCCAACAGCGTTATTGTGCTTGCCTCAGTGCGTCACTATCTTGTTGTGCTGCACCGAGTATGTCACTGGTGCAGCACAACAAGATCGAACGCATTCATGCATGCGCAATTGAGCGGTCCACAGTGATGTGGAAGTCGGTGCGCTGCTACACATCCCGAAGTAAGCCTTATTTTAAGAGGTAGACTTGTTTGGGGGATCACAGAGCGCCGATTATACTTGCTCATACACTAGAAAATATTGTGTATGAGCAAGCATACACAAACAAGGCAGTTGTAGGATTTCAAGGTTTCTGTGGTAACGGACCTCTCGAGCTACGCTCTCGAGGTCTCTGGTCACCACAGAAACCTCTCGATCACAACTGCCTTGTTGTGTATGCTTGCTCATACACAATCCTCTATGTTGTTCATTATTTATGCATGCGTAATAATTGTCTGTTGCAGAACCCAGGCACACGTGACTTGCCAAATATAGTATTTAAAAAGGGCAAATGTAACTCGTAGTGTGCCTTTATTACACTTTCTCCAGTTTGTTTCATTAATTCTGGGTATGTTAAAACCTCTAGGGGTTCCTTCCATTCCTGCGCTACCTGAGCCTAGAATGACTTGATATATGTACATTCAAAATACAGATGTTCCTGTGTTTGCAGAATTGTGACACAACTTATCCTAGTTACAATATATATCCTCTGCTTGCTTGTGTTTATGGTTACTTCTGACCCCTAATTTTCTGTGGCAGCTTTGCCAAAAGACATCCAATGCAACTGCAAACTTAGGTACTCTGTCATTGGCCAGTTGTGTTAGCACAATTTGATTTTGTGATGTTGGGCAAAATGAAAAACTGACTTCACTGTCTCCATTATCCTCTCATATAATCCTTTACATGTTACAGTCTGCATGTAGTCATAGGAGATCCCCCATGTTATCAATTTCTGTATAGTATGTCTAATGTATGAAGACAGGGAAAGTAGGAAGAGCAGGGGAATTTCCCCCATGCCAAGGCCAAATTTCCCCCATTCGCTAAAAATACCGCCAAGAGCGTAATCTGGATCAATGTCAGCAGGTTTCCATTTGTATCCCCCCTCCCCCAGGACGAAGCTGAAAATAAGCAGAATTGCCTAGTCCTCCTTTCCCAGTCAACAGAAACGAAATAAGTAAAAACCGTAACACGCACTGCAGGCTATTTTTTTATTCTTATTTTTTTGTCCCCCATCATGGGCGGCTCACATTCTTGCCGACCCCCCAGCCCTGTCCACCCAATCATGCAGCGTCACCTCCTTTCTTTCCCAGGGTTTACCCTCCCATAGAGGGGCGGCAGGGATCCCTCGACCCACCGACACAGATCCAGTTCTGGAGGGCCTGCTTTATCGGGAGCGGTGCCTGTGAGGGTCGGCAGTCATCTAGCTGCCCAGGACTTTTTCTCCTCCTGTTTTCTCCCTACCCCGGAGGAGGAGCAATGTGGCATTGGCAAAGGCCAAGCTGTGTGGACTTCCACCCACAGCACGCTGGCTGACTGCTCTGCCTCCACCCATCACATACGGGATCCAGGAGCTCCAACATCCAGCTACCGCTAGGTGTCAGACTTATGCCTGCCTCCATGTCCCACCCTTCCCAGAACAGGAGAGCTGTCCTCTGGACGTTCGATTCTCTCCCACCTTGATGGACCCTCAGTGACTTGCTCACACTGCAAACACAGGTCACCGGTGTGGCAGGAAGTAAGGCATGATTCCTCAGCCCTCCATGCCACCAGGCCGGCCACACTGCAGGCTACTGAATCTCTTACTGCTGCCTACTGTTCAGATGTCAGTTGCAGGTGATTCTGGGATTTGTAGTGACAGATGTCAGCCTAGAACTAAACAAAATTAGTCAAATGCAATCTACCACACCACAGTAAATATAAGTAAACTAAAATGTTTTTGCACACAAAGTGTACCCTGGGACCAATCCCACACTTGGGTGTGGGGGCTCTTTGTGCTGACTGTTCCCCTTTAACTTTACACAGATCTGGTTTTAGACATGATGGCAGCAAGCAGACACACCTGTGGTGCCCCCCCAACCCTCTCACCACCCAATATCCAGTCCAAACTCCAACCACACATAATGCGTGGTCAAAAACCATGCAGGCATAAATGCATGCACAGTCTCAGTGTTCCTTTATATAATCTAGTGAGGATTTGGACCACGCTAGATTACATGGACTGTGCAGTGCTGTTTTTGCCTGCAAAGTTTATCGTTGCAAGGTTTTGACACGGTGCCCCACCACCCTTTCCTCTACACCCAACCTGCACTGCCAAGTTGTAAGAATACCCTAAACACAAGGGTAACTGCACTTTTTTTTATAGCTAACACTTTCTTATGCATTTTAGTCTGAGCTTCTCTTTTCCATCTGCTCTAATGAAGCATCCAGCTCTAGTCAGGCAGTCAGGGATAAGAGGGCCACATATAGAAAGTACAGGAAGTCTTGGAACTCTGATGATGAGCTGGGGAGGCCGGAAGGCTAGTCAGGCAGGCCATGGCAAGGAAGGAAATGCAAATTGCAAAAGGTATTAAAAAGGAGGAGAAAGCCTTCTTGAGGTCTATCAGTGAGAAGAGAGATGCAAAGGCAGGTATAGGAAAGCTAAGTATAGCAAAGTTAAACAAGCATTTGGCAATGCCGAATGTTCACCACTGGTATTGTTGTTGTACCGGGCCTGGCTTGTACACATTTCTACTATATATTTACTCAGGGTAGTGCAGATAAGATGAAATGTCTCATTTTCAGTGGTGTCCTGCTTTGATGCATTGTTAGATTGTAATTACCCAGGATAGGGCAGCTGAGAGACTCAATATTTATTTTTAAGTGGGCTCTCATATTTTGACCCCAAATGTCCAACAGTCTTTTTTGTGACCTGATGTTATGAACAAGACAAATGGAATTTTTAAAATCCCATCTGAAAGGTGATTTCACTGTGCAACTGTGGAAACAAGTTTTGGAGGAGATTTGAAAAATGATACCTGCCATGTTCAGGAGGTGGAGTAAACAGGGATATGTTGAATATTAGGGAACAAAATCTGCAAAAAATAAAGTTATGAGTAAATGTTGGAACAATTTCACATTTTAACCCCACATTTTCAACATAAATATAAGGCTATGCCTGGAGTTCAGTGGCCAAGCAGCCAGTCACTCCCGCTTCCTGAGCTATATAAGCAGTTCCTCTAAGCCTCACTGTGAAGCATTTTTTCTTTGCAGCTGGAGATTATATTGCTTTGTCCTCTGAGCTGGCTGGGGCCTACCCCTCCTCCCCCCACCGCCTGCTGTTTATGTGTCTCTGCTGGACTTCGGTGTTTGTATCCTTCCTCTGACTGTGTGCTTCTCTGTGTTTTGTTTCTTGTTTTTTGGGGCCTTTCCCTGTTCTGTTTTGCTGTGTTTTGGTTTAGTTTTTTTTTTGTGGGGGCGGCTTTTATTTTCTAAACTCTTAGCATACTGACACTACAGAGCTCATATTGCTGCTTTCAGTTACAACTCTCAATTTACTTGCACTGCTACTGCGAATCTACTCAGAGCTCATGCTACTGCTTTCAGTTACAACTCTCAAATTACTTGCACTGCTACTGTGAACCTACTCAGAGCTCATGCTACTGCTTTCAGTTACAACTCTCAAATTACTTGCACTGCTACTGCGAACCTACTTCGAGCTTATGCTACTGCTTTCAGTTACAACTCTCAAATTACTTGCACTGTTACTACGAACCTACTCAGAGCTCATGCTACTGCTTTCAGTTACCTACAATTGCAGCCAGTGCTGTTCACTTTACTTACTATTGTACCCAGTGCTTGTGTTTTACACTATGTTCACCACACTCAAACTACTACAATCATTATCTGTGTATTTCAGCTCAACCATAGCTGCTCCATGTTGCGTACTTAATTCTTTTCACCTGACACAGTTTACCCTGACCCTAGCTGTGCTGCTCATTTCTGCTCTCATTCTACCTGAGCTTCATTGCACTGCCAGGCCACACCCGCTTCAAAGCATTTGTCTCCATGTTTCAATGCAGTTATCACTCTGAGGTCAGTCAACTAAGCTCCTGCTGAGGCTGTTAATATAGCTCGTTATTAAATCTTGCTTCACCGCCGAAAATCCTCAGAGTCTGTCACCTTGACTTGGCTTTGAATTGTCTGGCTGGCTTGCTCCCAATTCAGTGCTGTTTCATTGCTATACAGTTTGATATGCTGGTTCACCTATCACGACTACTGCTTACTGACCTATGTGCAGGTCTACACATGCTTACGCAGATGTTACTCCTTGCTTACACAATCCATTACTTCATGCATACTGCCATCCCTTCGGCTTCGGCCTGGGATTCTGCTGCACTCTATCTGCATTCGACCTTGCAAGGTCTCAGCATTCCATGCTCATTACAATCTCAGCACACCGTGCTCATTCAGCTCACCAGCTTTCAGCTCTCAATCAATTTCTGGGGCATGCCAGCCATTCTAATCTGGCACAGGGTTCCTGCAGCCAATGGTCTCGCTCTGCATTTAGTCCTCATCATCAAACGTGTCCAACTTGGGTCGGGATCCTTCTCACCTGGCCCATGGCTGGGAATGTCCTCACCCTGGGCTTGGATTTAGCTGCCTGCTATGCGACAGCAGCTCCTGGTGTAGAATTTAAGACTAGCAGTGAAGGGTGGTTACGACAATCTCCTTTGGCTCTAGTGTTCCACTATAACGGTTGGCCATTGACTTTAGTGATTTCCCTAGCAAGGCACCTTCACCGGATTCTCCCTACGACTGCCTCTGGTTCACCTGGTTTGATTTAGGGCAGGTAGGCCAGGTGAGTGCCTCAGCAGTTGTTGCTCTCCTCCTGCACCTTGGATGCACATATTGTTGCAGAGTTTTCTGGCAGCCTTCCATGATGTTCCCGTTAGAGGGTTTGAGTGAGAGCCTTCCTCCAAATTGGAATATTTTCCACCTCCCTTTAATTGGGTTTTCCAAATTGTACCTGCATAGCCATCAATAAATAAATTTTCCCAAGCCTGGAGGGAAGGCGACCTAGGCCTTGGATCCCCAGAGATTTCCTCCTCATAGGGTTTTTTTTTTCTCTCCTCTGTTGCCTCAGGTCATAACACTTAGTTAGCATAGTTGTTTTCCCTAGTTTCTTAGGTAGGTTCCATTGTTGGATGGAGGTGGAGGATGTCTTGCCATTCCTTCTCTCCTTAGGGGATCCCCTTCTCTCCAAGCAAGCCATCAGTGTCAAGCTACGCAAACTTGGGCTGTTACTACGACAACTGAGCATATCATTGCTTTATCAAACTGCCTATGCTTCTCTTCTACTACGTTACAGTTACTGCTTCTATGTCACTGTCACTGCTTGCATTATGCTTCGAGCTGCCTCCTTTTTGGGGATGATGCTACATTTTTGGGGGGGGGGATTCCTAAGGTACCTTTAGCCACAGGAACTGTCCTGTGGCACCTCTAGGGGTGGAACCCTCTCGAGAGATCCTTGCCATCGTACCCCTACAGGGTGGTAATTCCTCTGGAATAGAGAGTGCAAATGGCCCAAACCAAACTAACACAGTTGCACAAGCATAACACTATACTGGCTGCATAGGTCAGTGAAATGTAAGGCTATGCCTGGACTTCAGTGGCCAAGCAGCCAGCCACTCCCACTTCCTGAGTTATATAAGCAATTCCTCTAAGCCTCACCACTGTGAAGCATTTTTTCTTTGCCCCACCATCCTCCCCTCCTCCTCCTCCAGCGGCAGCACTCTCTCCTTAGGGGGAGTCCTATGGTACCTTTAGCCACGGGAACCATCCGTGGCACCTCTAGGGGTGGGACCCTCTCCAAGAGTACCTTGCCGTCGTACCCCTACAGGGTGGTAATTCCTCTGGAATAGAGAGTGTGAATGGCCAAAACCAAACTAACACAGTTGCACAAGCATAACACTATACTGGCTGCGTATGTCAGTGAATCCTTTTATGACCAATCCTTCTGAGCATGACAGATGTCAATTATAAATGAGTGGCTGAAATGTAATTTTGCACCACAAGTGTTAAAATACATTGTGGGTAGGATTTCAGAAATGACAGCTGTCACATTCATGAGGTGATGTAAAAAAATGGCTATGTTGAAAAGTTTGGGCAAATATATTGAAAATTACCACAGTGACCAGTGTGCACTAAAAACTGCAATGCAGACGCATAAATTTATTGTTTTCTCATATTTGAAACCCACATTTTCCACACAGCCTTCTTATGACCCCATATAGCCTTCTTATGAGCCCACCTCACTAACAAGGATGAAGAACATTGTCAAATCCTGCCCAAAAGGTGATTTCGCGTCACAGTGCAAAAACACATTTTGGCCAGGATCTGAAAAATGACAGCCATCACATTCATAAGGTGCTATGAAGAAATGGCTGTGTTGAAAATTTGGGGTCAAAATATTGAAAGTTACAAGCCTGCATTTGTAAATTCCAATGTAAGCTCGTAACTTTGTTGTTTTTTTAATTATTTTTACCCCAGTTTTTCAACATAACCTTCTTATGACCTCACCTCATGAACAAGGGCGGAGAAAACTCTCAGCTTGTGCCCGAAAGGTGATTTCGCACAGCGATCACAAAATCACCTTTCGGGATGTGAAAACACATTTTGGCCAGGATTTGAAAAAATGACAGGTGTCACAATTATGGGGTGCTGTGAAGAAACGGCTATGTTGAAAATCTAGGGTCAAAATATTGAAAATTACCAAAGTTACAAGCCTGCATTCACAAATTTCTACATAGGCTTATAACTTTGGGGTGTTTTTTTTGCCTCCTTCCAGTCCCCCAGTCTGCCCTTCCTTCGGGCCGTACAGCATAAGCCCCCAATGCCCTGCCAGACTTACCGCCTGCTGCCATATCGTGTCCATCCTCAGGCTTGCATCTGCACTATCGGTGGTCCAGCTTATCCCTGACAGGGAGCCCCTCTCCCCGGGGGGCAGAACAAGGGAGGGGAGTAGCATTCCACAGCCGTCAGAGAGCCAGAGTGAGGGTTGATCAAAGTGGTGCACATAAGTGGCTGCGTGGCATGAAGGTCAGAGGGCAGCTGTCATCTCACCAATTGGGCAGGCATTTTCCTGTTTTTTGTGCCAGGGCCTTACCCACCTCCCCTATGTGCAGCTGCTCATGGCATCCTGGGGCGGGGATGTTTAGCAGCTTGTGGTCACCCACGATGCTAAGAATGTCCCACAGAGCCACCACCAGAAGCTGCTGTAAGAGCAGTCTGCAGGAACCCACCTCCCAGGAGGCACCCAGGTCCAGGGACCCAATCACCTGGCAAGAAGACAAGACCACCCACAGCCTAGAAAAGGCCTTCCCCACTAGCCTGTGGCCAGTTGCTGTTGCCCAGAGTGGCTGAACAGAGTCAAGAGAGCAGGGGCGCAGACACTTGGAGGCTTACCTTAGCTCGAGGCCATGGCTTCTTGGCATCTCTCCCCATCAGTCAGTGGTGGAAGCTGTCCTTTGGGTCTTCCGTGTGTCCAGCAATCCTCCAGGCTTCTGACAGCAGCCAAGTCTGCAGCGTGGGCTTCTCTGTCCAGTGGTCGGTAGAGCGGTTGTTTTGCTCTGTTCCTGTCCCCTATTGCTGCCACTGAGTCGGCTCGCCTGTTTCGCGCTGGTGATGCATGCTGTGGGTTTTTCCTTTTTTTGTTAGTGTTGCTTCCTTGCAGTCCCATTCTCCTTCCCCCCCCAACCTGCCATTTGTGTCCCATACTGTGGTTCCCTTCCCCGACCAAGGCCAAGTCCTTCAGTGGTGGTCGGGTGAGTGGCAGTGTTTCCCTCTCTCCATTACCTTCCCCCTCGCACAACAGCAGCAGTAATAGTCCCATTCGGAGCCTCCCCATCCAAACCACATCAGGGAAACAGCTCCCAGTAATGGACCGAGGTGTGAGGTGGTGATTTTGGTCTGGGTGGCAACAAGCACCCCAGACTCTGTAGATCCACTCCAGCAGCCTAAGGAGCAGCAAAAAAGCCGGGTGGGAGTGTGGCTCCCATGCAACCTTCCTGGTCACCTCTCCAGACGCCCCAGCAGTGGCAGCCGACCTGGGCCATGGTGATGAGTGGGCCATGAATCCGATCTAGCAGTACTTCATGCCGCAAGTGAAATGTGGGAACAGGCAGGCACAGGAGTGGGCAAAGCACCCACACAGAGGAAAGGCAAGTGAAATAGGGGGAACAGACAGGCACAGGAGTGGGCAAAGCGCCCACACAGAGGAAAGGCAAGTGAAACAGGGGGGACAAGCAGGCACAGGAGTGGGAAAAGCGCCCACACCGAGGAAAAGCAAGTGAAACAGGGGGAACAGGTAGGCACAGGAGTGGGCAAAGCGCCCACACAGAGGAAAGAGAGGGGTGCTGCAGTTTAGAGTCCCTGGGAAGGGATAGGTTTGGCACTGAATTGGTGCCTGAAGAAGAGGAAGGGACAGGAAGAGTATGGTGGGCTGGGGTCTTTGTGGGGATTTGGCGTCAGTCAGCTCCAGTAGGAGGGCAGGTCTCTGGGCTGCAGCCCTGTTGGCAATTCGTGCTACGAGTGCAGGGGCAGGGCCAGGGAACAAAGACTCTCATATCTATTCATTGAGGGGGCGAAGCTAAGCCGGGGCCAAGTGTACAGCAAGGCTGCAGACCCTCATCCATATTCATAAGACACAGGCCAAGGTAGTTAAGTCCTCCCACAGGACAGCAAAGGGAAATCCTGGCTTTGGCTCAGGGAGTTAAAGGGCCCACGCCCATTTTTTGCAGGATCATTCCAGCACTCTCAGATTGTTTCAGCATTTTCCCTGGGACCTCCCATCACCACTAGTAGGTCCCCCCGTTTCCTCTGGGCTGCTTGCCAGCAGCTAGTGTGCCTGTGGACTATAGACACAGAAAGGACTTCATTTTGTATTGCCCACCACTCAGACCCTGGCTTTGGGTGGGCACCGCACTCTGCATCAAACTGCATTTGCCCACCTCAGTCTCTGTCCTGGGGTTGCACCCAGTGACTACATTTGCCCCTGGAGACTGGACTCATCCACCTAGGGACAGAACTATTCTACATTGGAGCCTGAACTGTTTGCCCTGCAACAAACTGTGACTGCCTGCACCAGCCTTTCCCCTCCAACCATGGACTGTCCAGATATGGTTGCCCACAGCCTGAACTGTTTACCCTGCAATGAACTGTGATTGCTTTCCCCTATCCTTCCCCTCAGATTGAACTGTTGCACTTGGGAATGGATGGGCTGCTCATATACATTTGTCCATGACCTGAACTGTTGCATATTGCCCGGCCCAGTGGACACCTCAACTGAGACAGCACATCAGATAACTGCATCCCCCAGCATCCAGCATCCATTCTCCATTTTGTTGGCAAGTTCCATTCGTTTCCCACCCAGTCAACTGATGCCTGTGGATCCCCACCCTCCAGTACCTAATAGTGCATCAGAAGACGTTGACGACTGTAGCAGCAAGAGTAACAATAGTCAGTACCACTATGTAGTCAGCCTAGGAACCAAACCGACTCAAGGTAGTGAGGTTCCCTCCGCAGTACGGTGGTTAGGGAGTTGCCACGTTATTATTTTGCTTTCTTCTAGGTGGCTGTAGTGGTAAATTCTTCAGCTGGGCGGCAACCCATCAGCAACCCTTCCAAGGACCGTCTTCAGAAGCAGAAGGACATCTCCGTGACCAGCCTTCACCCTCTTCATCTGCTGCCTCTCCAGCTCCATGACCACCTTCATCTTCATCATCTTCAAAGGAAAGGCCAGAACCTGCACAGCAAGAATGAGAAGAAGCCTGTCAGAAGGCTGAAGGGACTGTAAAGTATGTAGCTGACCAGGAGTTACCTGGGAACTTATGGATTGGGGTAAACGACAGAAAAACGATAATAAATGTGTAACTAGGTTGAGCTGGTATGTGAAAATGATCTATGGCATACCTGTAAAGGGTGGGGTGGAGGATGAAAGCCATTCATGGTACACACTAGAAAAAGGGGTGTTGTACCAAATTCATTCAAACCCCAAAACAAAAATGATAAATGCTCAGGTGGTGGTACCTGAGAGGTACCAGAAACAGGTCATGGAAGCAGCTCACTCCAGTACCTGTGGGAGGCATTTAGGAAGATGAAGGACTCTGGCTAATTTGTTGCCCTAAATAAATGAATATTTTACTGGCCAGGGGTGTACAGATGGGTTGCAGCCTACTGCAAGGCCTGTTCTGTCTGCCAGTCAGTGTTGGTGATTGCCAGGTTGGCCCAGGCCAGGAGAAAATGCCCCAGGGTAGAAACGGTGCCGGTACACGCACTAGAAGGGTGGAGGTGGCATATCCAAGGGATAAAGCCAACTGGAGAAAAGAATGGAGGCCCTGGAAAACCAAGGGTAACATTCCTCCCAGGCTGAGTGGTGCATAAATGTAAAACACTGCTTAACTATGGTTAAAAGGCTGACATGAAAATGGAATGGCAATGGTTTAGGAAATGGGTATATGTGTGTGGTAAAGATCCTCCCAGAAACTGAAGAATGTTATAAATGGGTACCCTGTGTTAAAATGATAACACTGACACCCAGAAATGTCGGTGCTGAGGCACCTGGTTATCCAGCTACAGTATGAAGGGGTATCTCATACTGTTACCTTGAGAGGATGTTGGGATTGAGGGGAGACTCCCAGGGGACTTCTTTAATTAGTTAAATAGGTAGAAATGGATAATGTTCCTGTCTTATCATGGCATCCCCAGGAGTGGGGTTCCTGTAGCAGGAGGGTGATTACTTCTTTACTCCTCAAGTAACCATAGAACCATTAAGCAGAAATCCAGTTGTTCAAGTTGTTCAAGTTGAAGTTTATTAGCAGGAATACCTCCATTGAGCACACTCATTTACAAGGATGTCCTGAGTGGACAATGCGATACAAGATATACAACTATCAAATGGTACAAATACAGAAATAACATTTTGCAATAGTCAACACAATAGAACAGGCTAGATACATGGATGAACAACAGAGAAACTATTTTTTTATGTCATTTATATAATTGAAACAGTCACATTAGTCATTATGAGGTCGGCTACAAGTTTTATTTATTTATTTTTTATTTGTTTATTCGGAAACAACCTTTGAGTCTAAACTCTTTTACAAAGGTTCCATAACTAGACAATACAGACATGCATTACAATACAATAATTTAGGTTACAGGCTTAAATGTTATACAAGTAGGCTGGTTCATTACGAGGCTAAAAGCATGATGAATACCTAATGCACAACAGTGGACTACCACCAAGACAAATAAGAAAAAGAGAAAATAACAATTGCAGCCCCAGGTAGGGCCTTGTCAGGGGAGCCTGGGGATTTGGGAGTGCAAAGCTTTGTAGAATAGGGTAGGTGGCAGGAGGTAGGGTGAGGTAGAGAGGTGCTGTAGAGGGGGGGGGATGGCAGCTAGAGCCAGAAAATAGGAAGGAGCTAGCTTCCTTTACCAGTTCCGATATGCAAGGAGGGGTCTGGAAAAGCATGGTCTTCCTCCCTAGAAGACAGGTTTCAGATCTGATTCTGTTTCTAGGAGATAGGAGGTTGGACTTCCCATACAGGGTGCAGGTGTGTGTGTGTGAAGCAGTCAGCATTTAGCAGTAGTTTGCACGCTTTGTTCAAGGCTGTAACTACCCTTTTGAGAGCCGTATCTGTGGCAGCACCATATACCTCCAGACCGTAGTCAACAATGGATAGAATGGAGCTGGAGACCGAGAGCCGGAGGGCGGTATTAGATAGGCTCTTTCTGTGCCTAAACAGGATGCCTAATTTGGAGTTCACTGCTTTCACTACCATGTCAATGTGCGGCATGAATGAGAGGGTATCATCAACCGTGACACTCAGGTACTTGAAGGAGTGTACCTGTGCAAGGGTATAAGTACTAGACTTTCAGAGGTGAGTGCTTTAACCTGAATAATGGGAGCTTTTACAACCAGAGCAGGCAAGGGAGATAGGTATGTTCATGTAGGACTTTGGTCGTGAGATAGACATGAAGATAGGTGACGCAACAGAGAGGATAGACAGAAGGATAGGCAGATGGATAGAAGGCGCGAGTATGAGGTGCATTCTTATCCTCTTTGTAGTAAGTTGATGCTATGCAATCTCTAATAAGAAGAGGTTAGGAGGATAAGTATATGATAAAGTTATTTTTGAGACTGGCATGTAATATGATTGTTGTGAAGTTGTGAGAACAAAGTCCAGATATGGTTCTACACTGGTACTCTCCTGAATGCCAAAACGTGGTAAAGCCGGTCAGGTGGCAGGCCTTCTGGTTGGGATAAGTATATCCTAGTATATGCAAAGGTCAAAGGTCAAATTCATTAAGTGTTTGTACTTACAAGGAAACCTACATAGGAACAAAGTAAGTGGGAATGGTATCAGACCCTGCATTGGGGTAACACCACTGTTTACTCTCAGGTGTCTGAAACTGTACAGAAGATAAAATGTAAGATACTGTGGGTAAAAGAAGTGGGTGGAACCCAATGAAGGTGGCCCTACTTAGTACCAAAATATCTGCTGGGGATGGCTTGGGCAATTATCCATCACAGTTAAATGTGCTACAGTTTACAGGTACAAACAGATTGAGCAGGGCGTGATCCTGAGTATGCGTCAAATGTCTGTTTAGAAGGTTAAAGATTAGGAGTTGGTTAAAGAAAGGAAAACCAATGCTTCCCTTATAGTTTTCCTCTTAAAAGGGAATCCTCACCTACCCTGCAAGAATGCTGCGAACCGCAATGAAAGTACATTTTAATATGTACTTACTAGTTTGTATTGTACTTTTTATCTGGTTGATCCTGCAACCCACTGCCCACCATGCTTACTCACTAGGTGTTCCTCGCAGCCAGCCCTCTGATAACATGACTGACGGACTGTGCCACGGGGGACCTCTATGTGCCGGCAAGTCATCTAGCAGTGTATTAGTGTGAATGAGTGAATGATCTTGCTTATTCTACCGGTACAGATCATGCACATGCACGGAGTCCCAGATTCACTTCTTTTTTTTTTTTGAAATCACTATTTATTCCTCCTCCCCAGCCTGCTACCTCCGACCCCTCAGGAGGACAACTGGACATCCCACTGCCCAGAACCCTACCAAGCAGACCCCTAGGCCCCATGGAGCCATGGATTACCCCCCGGACGGGGATGAGGCAGGGGGCTCAGACCCCGTTACTTACATTTCGTTGGTCTGAGGTCTGCTGGGCGGGCACAGGCAAATCGTGGGCTCGGCCATGGTCCTCCCATCTTCCCGGCTGAGGCAGGCTTGTTTCTGCATTTTCTCCCTCCGCGAGCAGCAAGTAACCTCCCCTGATGTTATGATGCGCTCGCACCAATGTCCATGCTGCTCAATGGCCACCCATCCCCAAATGGAGCTTGCAGTTCCTCGAGCCTCCTCTCGGGGTCATGCAAGTGTCGGGCATCGGCCGAATCCTTCCCCGGAGAAGGCGAGCTGTCGTTGGGCGGCTCCAGCCTATCTCCCCGGCGAACCTCCGACGATCCGAGTCCGCTCCCGAACCCGGGTCACCGGCGTGGTGTGAGGTGTGGCGTCCAGCGCCTCAACCCTCAGCGCCACCGGGCCGGCTACAGATTCACTTCTGAAATATCAATTACATAGAAGTTAGCCTCGGTTTTCTGACAGGGTTAGATTGCAGAACTCAGTATAGTCACTGCTATTAGGCATTGCTTTTCATTCATGCCCCTCCTGAATAGCCAACCTCATCTATGCACGAGTCCATGTCATTCAATGCTGCCGCAATGTCGGGGACATGTGGTAAGGAGCAGACTGCGGTATTTCAGTCAGGACAACCAAAAGTAATTTTTTTAGCAAAAATAGACATACAAAAGGTGATCTATGAAATGTGAACTGCATCAGAGCAAACACTAAGTTAAGCTCTGTTAAACATGCACAAAAATAGGAGGGCGCTATAAATGGCTGAAAAAGCTGACAGTGCCCCTTTAAGGACCTCAATTTGTATTCCTTGGAAGCGAGGAGAGAGGGGGTGGATATGATAGAGACCTTCAGATACCCAAAAGGTATAAATAAGATACAAGAGGGGAGTATCTTCCAGGAGAAAAGATGTTCAAGAACAAGGGGTCATGATATGAGGCTAGCAGGAGGTAGACTCAGGGGTAACGTAAGGAAACATTTTTTTTTGCAGAAAGGGTGCTGGATGCATGGAACAGCCTCCCTGCAGAGGTGGTGGGGGAATTCTAGAATGCATAGGATAGACATAAGGGAACTCCAGTGATAGGAAAGACAGGATAGCCCGCAGGTCATTTAGGGTCTGCGGTGTCTCCAGAAGGTAGGGAAAATGGGTAGACTGGATGGGCCAAGCGGTCCTTTTCTGACATCAATTTCTATGTTTCTGTGTTTCTATAAAAAAGATCAAAGTACTCACTGGGAAATGTGAAGACCTAGAGGGCTGATCCAGTGGAAATAATATATGCCTGTGTAACTCCCACCAGGGGCATAAATTTTATCATTGTAGATGGTCCAGGGGACAGGAGAAGGATTACCACAATGCATATCACTACGAGCTAGTGCACCTGAAATAAAGATAGGAGAAACAGCTATCCTGCCTCTCAATGGTTTCATCACACTGTGCACTCTCGATCTCTACCTCCAAGACCTGAATTCACACCAAACCTCTGGCAGCAAGAAAAGAACCTCCAACCTGCAACCTCCTGTCTCTTCTGAGCTCCCTAGCCCTTCGATCCCAGTGCAGCATGATGGATGTCATCAGGGCACAGGTCAGGAAGCATAGGAAAAACCAGGAGCAGTTGCAGAATTCAGAAAAAGTGTTTATTAGTACTAGCAGTAACATAAACAAAATGAAATTGTTCAGAAAGACTATTTACAAAGGCAGAATAAACAGAAAAGATTCATCTGAGTTTTCCTTCAATCTCTGTGTGTCTCAAAACATTGCAGCTCTCTTTCTTATAAGTCTTTGCAACTCCCCTCCTTAACAAGCATCCTGTTTTTTTCTAAAATGTTCTTGTAAATTTCCAGTGTTCTTGTACGTGTCAGGCAGGTGCAGCAAGAACACAATGTCCCAGAACTGAGGCCCCTTCTCCACAGCTCTTCTGAAAAAGGGCTTACAAAATGCTCTCAGGTTAACCCCTTGCATTCCCAATAGCTTTTTGCAATCATCTCAAACTATAATTATATACATTTCAACAGTAACACTATATTATTTCTAAACAAAGGGAATCCAATATCAGTTACATTTATTTATTTTTTTATTTATTGAGGATTCAGAAAAGACCTTTGAGTCAAGGACTCATTTACAAAGGTTCCACGTCAGAAACATGGAAGTACAGAAACAATATAGTTACAGTACATTGACCCAGGCATAGAAGTGCATAGGCATTCAGTGTAGGGCTAACAGACAGGTATACAGGAAGTTTCAGTTCTTTAACACAGCCATATAGTTGCAGTGAATTAAGTAGTAAGGCCGACAGGCAATACAAAAAGTAGTTTCAGTGCATTTGGACAGGCAAAAAGAACCTAAGAATTCCGTTTAAAAGCTAACAGTCAATTTAGATTAGCGATAACCAGGGGTACGGGAGGAGGGAAGCAGGCATGGGCCATTGTCACAGAGGGGAACAGCAGGGATTCAGAGAAGGGGTCAGAGGCAATCACATGTGTTTGAGGACTGAAGATGCTCCCTGAGCAGGGATTTGAAAGAACCAAGTCTATTTTCATTAGTTATATGGTTGGGCAGCATGTTCATCCACGAAGGGGCCTTGTAGCTGAAGGTTCTTTGGAATTGGGAGGTCCGACAGCGAGGAACCAATAACAATGGCTTGCCAGAGCTACGGGTGGATTAGACTGCTGGAGCTGGGTTTATGATTGAGGAGAGATCGGGGGGTGAGACCGACAGCAAACTTTTTGGCCATTAGGCAGGTGTGAAACCTGATCCTGTTGTCCAGGTTTAGCCAGTTAGTGGACTTATAGAGGGAGCAGGTATGGGTGTAATGATCACAGTTGAGGATGAGGCAGCAGGCTTTGTTTAGCGAGAGCCGGAGTCTGCCGAGGGCTGAGATGGATGCAGCGCTGTATACGAGAATACTGTAGTCCAAAAGGGAGAGGACTGAGGATGAGCTGGTGAGTTGGAGAGTGTCTGGAGTGAGGCAATGTTTGTACTGATAGAGTAAGCCAATTCTAGAGTTAAGGGCAGTAGACAGGTGTTGGATATGTTGATGGAAGTTAAGGGCTGGGGTGATCAAGTCCTAGGTCTCACGGGAAAATTTGGTTGCACGACCAGACAGACAAGAGACAGGAAAGGAAAGAACAGAACAGATCCCTGCATTCAAACTCTCCATAACAACTGGGACAGGGTCCTATTCAACCCTATCACAATGGACACCTTCTGGAATTACAACTTATGATGCAAATTAAATGCAAGGGGGTTTTCATTTCATTCTCCCCCTTTCTAATTGAAATAAAGAAGGAATCACTACCAAGTTCCTTCCCAAACAGCTTCTTTATTTTAGCACCTGCACCCCAAATGATTTCAGGGGTACAGGGGTCCCATTCTTCACCCAATAAATAAAGCAGCTCCATGGGGCTATCCAAACGTTTTACAGATCACCCAAGGCTGGACCTATCGAGCAGCATAACTGTTATAGAGGCAGTACAAGCAGGTTATCTCCAACTCTGATTCTTGGATGGTTTACCCAAGCAAACGCCTCCCTTGAAGAATCTACAGGCTCCTGGCTCACTGGTGCTGGTAAGCCAAACCTCTTTCTTTTCCTATTCTGGGTTACCCTTTTTCTCGTCTATGTCTGGTCTGGCACTGGTCGGCTACCCTATACCCGATGCAAAGAAGCTTGCTGCTTCCCCCTCCTGGACCCTGGACTTTGGCCCAAATCCACGAGGGGTACCAGGTTTTTTCCTCTCTGACCCAGGCCCTGTAACCCATACACTCTCCTCTCATATAGAACCTGAACCTGCCAGTGCTTCACTGCACTGGTCACCATGGCCATATACCTTCTCTCTTTCTCTCTACTGGTGCAGCGGCCCTCAAACCCAGCCCTGCTCCAGTGCCTGAGCTGCACTGCCACTAGAGAGTCCTGAGAATGGCCGCCACTCCGGCCCTCCGAGCACACCAATCCTCCACAACTGGCACCCATTCTCTTTGTCGAGTTCCAAGGTGACTATTTGAATGGTCCCAGCCTCTGGCCCACATCCCTGCTGACACATCCTGGGCTTGAGATAATCTCTGGTCAGGGGTGCACCCCCCAAGGCCTGTCCTAAGACCTGTAACCCACCCAGCCCTTAGATGCCGGTGCCCCGAGACCTGCCCCTCCACGCAGGTCCCTTTGAAATGGGTGAAGGGCCCCTCTGACTCCCTCAGGCCACCCTACTACCCCGGGTACGGGAGAGAACCACTGCCACTGGCCTCCCCCCTGTGGGAACCTGACCACTGTCCCCACAGCGTTGACAGCCCAAGCCACTACTTCATGGGATCACATGTGCTCCTGCCTATCCTGGCATTCTCCTACCACCTAAACCTCCCTGGCCCCGACGATGCAAATACCTGGCTGACCATCCTGCCTTAGGAGCTCCCCTCCTGGCTCCCCATTGTCACTTCCCTGCAGAGACCATCCCTGTCTGCCACACTTTGGGGGGGGGGTCACTCCACAGGACCAACCCGGACCATCGAGCTCCCTCCTTGTCTGCCTCCTCTGCTCCTCCAGCCGCCCCTTCCAGCCTCAGGCCTAGTGCTTGGGCTAGAAAGGGCCCAAAACTTCCTGTCTCCAATCTTATATACCTTCCCTATACTGCCCTTTGCTGCCATCTTGAGGCATCCAGAAAGGATTAACCCCCACAGAGCACTAATAAATTCCCTAGCTCAGGGGGGGAAGGGGGGAAAGGGGTACCTAATTGGAGCATAAGCCCCTTTGACAAAGGGGGAGCCTTAAACTCTTCCCCCACCCAGAAAATCATTCCCTCCTGGGAATGATGGCAAGGTTCCAGTGATGGTCTCCTCCCATCAAACTGGGTATGTGCACTCCCCAGCCCTCTGAGAGTAGAACATACTATGCCTGACCACAGGCACCACCCAACCTACCTCTCTAAACCCAAGCACACACTACTAACTGAAACCTATCTGCACCAGGAGAGAATCCTGAAATTGTAAAAAAAATCTTCAGTATTTCTTTATCAATAGATAATCATAATCATTGCTTCCTTAATGATTAAACTTTACCATCAAACATTTCAAACAGTAATGAGGTAGTTTCTAAAAATTGTAACAAAACACCAATATACCTCCCACCAAATAGGAACAGGTTACTCTGTGTACAGCTCCCCCGAATCACTCACTCACTCACTCACTCATACACTCTCCCATTCTCGTACCATTCTCCACCAGCTTCCACACCAATAATTGTCCATGATCTAAAAATTTTCTATAATGAACATAATTTTAAGTCCCATTTTTTTTTTCCTAGAAGAAAAACTATATACAGCCACCATGTTCTGCTCCATAGAGCAACTGTCCTGGTACGGTTCTTAAGTCTGTTTTGCAGGAGGCCTAAGTTGCAGGCCCCCTCCTGGAGGGAAGTAGTACTCTGGGTCTGGCTTGGTGGTTACATCTCCAAAAGAATCTCGGTCCAAAATGTAGTACTTGGTCCGTGTCCCAGCCAAGTCCTGGACCAAAGCAAAATGTTTAAATAGGGTCAGCCCAGACCAAGTCCCTGTGCGGACATTGACCCAGCCTGCTGAATCAACTGTTGAGATGGGGCATCTCCTCCTCTAGGGTGATTCTTCAAATGTTCCATTTGTTCTTTGAAGATCCACTCCTCCCTCATCTCCTCGATAATGTCCCATATCCTCTTGGGCACCTATGGATAGTTCATATGGGGATACTCCACTCACAGCCTCCTACGGACCCATCTCTCTGCCTGGCTCCAGTCTGGCAAGTCTCTCACACTGGTCCTCCTTTGCCCAACTTGTAACCATATCCCCCTTCGGTATTTGGTGTTCAGCGGGTCACTGGGATTTAACCCATCCATATGTGTCCGGAGGGTCCTGGCCCAGACCGGGAGCTGTGGAGTACAGTCCACCAAGGTGATCAACGGGTGATGGTAAGGCCTGGTGATTGCCCTGCTCACTTGGTAATCCTGGAACTGGAACTTTCTACTAATGAACTTCTCCTCGTCCAGTTCCCCCAGCTTTTTTTGGTCGCTAGCACTCTCCCTGGGTACTGTTGGTGCAGCAACAGACAGAGCCAAATCCGCTGGGCTTTACCTTAAACTTGGCTCCAGTTGCAGGCTCTGACTTAGCAGACAGAGCCATTGGGCTACCACCAGATGGGGCAGAGGCAGAGGCAAGGATCCCCCAGGCCCTGCGGATCTCCTGCTGGTTTTCTGGGACCCCTGCCCCTTCCTCTGCCACTGAGATAGCTGGTAGCCGGTGGCAGGGAGATAGGCAGACAGCTGTGCTTCTCGTCATCTCCTTGTCTTGATTTTCCTCCTGCACTCTCCTCTTCTGCTGCTTCTACAATGACATCTGGGGAAATTGTCCTGGTCTTAGCCACATAGGCATGAGCACTTCCCCCAGGAAGAGTCTATCAAATGCTCCTGAATCCCCACTAGCCAGTGAACACAGTACATTGGAGCTCTCAGTGGTACTCGGAGGGAGACCCCAATTTGGGACTGGCGGCAAACCTGGCAACACCTTCTTCCCGATACCCACACCTCAGACATCGGTCAATAACTTGTCCTTTTCCCCCAGCCTTCCAAAGCCAGGAGAGCAGTGAGGCAGGTACCGTGGCAAGTGTTTCCTCCTGGAGGGTAACTTCTGCTCCACCTTCGTCTTTGCCTGACACTGTCCTATGCCAGTCCATGGGGCTGCCAGCTCAAGTCTCTCTGCTGTACCTCCCAGTGCCCACAATAAAGAACCCGCTTACTTTTCGCAGCACTGATCGTTTCTCCTGCTCCATTGTGAGTGTGCAGGAACTCGCTCTCTCAGTGTTCTGTTCACTGGCTCTCTCGTTCCCTCTCAGCTCTGCTCTCTCAGACTACCTTCCCAAAGATGGTGCTCCTTCTGCAGCTGCTGTAGCTTCTCTCCCACCATCCACCAATTAGAGTCTGCCTGAGGATCATGTGACCAGTTGGTCACACACGCACACCACACCAGGCATGCTGAGGCCGACTTCTGATTCAGGTCTGCCCCACAACCCATTTCTTTCTGCACAACAGGGCCTAACTAGGCTGGAAAGCCTACCAACACTTCAGACCAAGGACTTGGGATCCGGTGGGGTTTTGGGGTACAGGGTACATCCCGGACAAGCCCCCACATGCAACCCCTCCCCTCTGTTGAGGGGCATAAATTTTATCATTGCAGATAGTCCAGGGGGCATAAAAAGGATTACCACAATGTGTAACACTCCGAAATAAAGATAGGAAAAACAGCTGTCCTACCTCTTGATGACTTCATCACACCATACACTCTCGATCTCTACCTCCAAAACTTGGATTCACCCCAAACCTCTGGCCGCCAAAACAGGACCTCCAACCTGCAGCCTCTCGTCTCTTCTGTGCTCCCGAGCCCCTCAATCCCGGTGCAGCATGATGGACACCTTCTGGAATTACATCTTATGACACAAATTAAACACAAGGGGGTTTTCATTTCATTCCCCCCCTTTCTAACTGAAATAAAGAAGCAATCATTACCAAGGAACTTCACAAACAACTTCTTTATTTTAGCACCTGCGCCCCAAATGATTTCAGGAGTACAGGGGTCCCCTTCCTTCACCAAATAAATAAAGAAGCTCCATGGGGCTATCCAAACGTTTTACAGTTCACCCAAGGCTGGACCTATCGAGCAGCATAACCGTTATAGAGGCAGTACAAGCAGGTTATCTCCAACTCTGATTCTTGGATGGTTTACCCAAGCAAACTCCTCCCTTGAAGAATCTACAGACTCCTGGCTCACTGGTGCTGGTAAGCCAAACTTTCTTCTTTTCCTATTCTGGGTTACCCTTTTCCTCATCTATATCTGGTCTGACACTTGTCGGCTGCCCTGTCTCCAATGTGCAGAAGTGTGCTGCTTCCCCCTCCTGGCCCCTGGACCTTGGCCCAAATCCATGAATGGCACCAGGCTTTTTTCCTCTCCGACCCAGGCTCTGTAACCCATATACTGTCTTCCCACATGGAACCTGAACCTGCCAGTGCAGCCATCTTCATTGCACCGGTCCCCATGGCCATGTACTTTCTCTCTTTCTCTCTACTGGTGCAGCGGCCCTCAAACTCAGCCCTGCTCCAGTGCCTGAGCTACCTCTCCTGGGCTGCCCTGCCACTAGAGAGTCCTGAGAACGGCCACAATGCAGGCCCTCCAAGCAGTCCTATCCTTCACAACTGGCACCCACTCTCTTTGCCGACCTCCCAAATGACTATTTGAATGGCCCTAGCCTCCAGCCCACATCCCTGCTGGCACATCCTAGGCTTGAGATAAGCTCCAGCCAGGGAAACACCCCCCAAGACCTGTCCTAAGACCTGCCACCCACTCAGCCCTTAGATGTCGGTGTCGCAAGACTTGCCCCTCCATGTAGGTCTCTTTGAAATGGGTGAAGGGCCCCCCTGACTCCTTCTATGTTCAGGCTACCCTGCCGCCCTGGGTACGGGAG
The DNA here is from genome assembly GCA_016271365.2 of Neoceratodus forsteri. NCBI lineage: Eukaryota > Metazoa > Chordata > Ceratodontiformes > Ceratodontidae > Neoceratodus > Neoceratodus forsteri. Next base: position 1,099,639,567 of record CM028135.1, on the reverse strand, counting down.
AGTACCACTGCCACTGGCTTCCCCCCAAGCCACTACTTCAGGGGATCACATGAGCTCCTGCCTATCCTGACATTCTCCTACCACCTAAACCTCCCTGTCACCGATGACGCAGGTACCTGGCTGATCATCCTCCCTTCGGAGCTCCCTTCCCGGCTCCTCGATGCCACATCACTGCAGAGGCCATCCCTGTCTGCCACACTTGGGGGGGTCGCCCCCACAGGCCCAACCCACAGGCCCAATCCAGATCATCGAGCTCCCTCCTTGCCTGCTTCCTCTGCTACTCCAGCTGCCCCCTCCAGCCTCAGGCCTAGTGTCTGGGCTAGAAAAGGCCCCGAACTTCCTGTCTCCAACGTTATATACCTTCCCTAATCTGCCCTTTGCTGCCACCTTGAGGCGTCCAGCAAGGATTAACCACCTAGAGCATTAATAAATTCCCTAGCTCTGGGTGGGGGGTAGGAGGGGAAAAGGGGTTCCTAAAGGAGCATAAGCCTCTCCAACAAAGGGGGTGGTTACATCTGTATGGCTTCAGGGAGACTGCAGTGGGCTCAGACTTTGTAACCTTCTTAGAAACCTTTTTCAGGAAAAATTAGATCTGCCCCAAGACTTTCAGTTTCATTCTGAGCACATCCACCAAGCTTTAGGACCTGTCCCTATGCATTCTCAACAATGCCCAAGATCAACTGTGCTCCAGTTTCTGTCATATGCCACTAAACAAAAGATATAGACTAGACTCAGGCAACAGAACAAGGTTGTATTTGCTGCTGAATCCAGTCCAGGTTTGCTGTCTCGATGGGAGGGGAGGGGTTGATCTCTCACTGGTAATCAATATAACATACCACAGGCATAGGGGGAGCTCTGATCTCTCCAACCAAGCCTATTACTCAGCAATGGAAGGGGATGCCTGCTTCTTATCTGCTGACACTCAATTATTTTAACATGGATACCTTGGGTCTTAGCCAGATACTGGGGGGAGCCCCTCTAGGGTGCCTTGAACTTTGCTTGCAGGGGTCATGGAGATGCCTCCTTGGGTACATTAACTATACTATATCTTTGAACAACAAGATTATAAGCATCCGTTAGCAGGCCTCTGTTGCAATTATTGCTAGAACTCCTACTCCTCGGAGATGTGCAGCCCTACGTGGCATATTTTATAACACTGGCATGTAGATGGGGGGGGGGGCTCACTTGCGACCTCTCTGCAGTTTTCTGGCTCCTCTCTTGTCCTTGTTATTTAAGCCTCGGGGAACGGATGGCGTGCCCTCTCACTGTGCTTGCCCTTTATTCTATAAATGTTTCGCCTTACCTGGTGTCGTTCCCTTGCCCCTGTCCTGCTTGGCCTAAGACCCATCAGAGGGCTTCAACATACCGGATGGACTTGATGTTAACTAGAGTGCATTTGCAGCAGCCACTTCCAAGAGTCGGGTCATTCTAGATGCCCGATAGGGGGCATGCCTTAGACGACTAGTATTGGAAGCCACTCGAGAGGGAGCAATCTTAGACTAGGTACTCTCAAATGGAGATGGAGAGAGGATGACAGATGTAGAAGTGGGTAGCCATCTGGGAACTAGTGACCACTGAACAGTATGGTTCACGATGAACACTGCAGTAGAGTCAAGCCATACAAAGGCAAAGGTACCGGACTTTGGGAGGGCTGACTTTGCCAAAATGGGTACGTACCTAAGGAATGCACTAGCAAATGGGCAGGAAGGAGGGGTGAAAGAACAATGGGGAACAATCAAAACTGCCATCACAGAGGCGACAAGCATTTGTGTGAAGCAAATAAACAAAACAAAATGATGTAAGAAACCACTATGGTTCTCAAAGGAGGTGGCAGGGAAGGTTAGGGAGAAAAAGAAAGCATTCAGAAAGTACAAGGAATCACAGAAGGAGCAGGACAGAGAACTGTATGTTAAATCAAAAGGAAGCAGGGAAGGCAGTCGGAACAGCAAAGGCCCAAACTGAGGAAATTATAGCCAACTCACTTAAGAAGGGGGATAAAACCATTTATAGGTACATCAGGGAGTGAAGGAAGACCAAGGGAGGGATAATGAGGCTTAATAAGGGAAGGGGGGTGGGCAGAGGGTGACTGTGAAAAGGCAGAGATACTAAACAAACATTTTTGCTCAGTATTCACAAATGAAGAGGGGGAGGTACCTAAACCAAACAACAGAAACACTCTGGATATGGGGATTGATACCAGCCCATTCACAGAAGAAAGAGTTCTGAAAGAACTCTTAAAACTGAAGGTGGATAAAGCAATGGGGCCTGATGGGATTCATCCCAGACTTCTAAAAGAACTAAGGGTAGAACTAGTGACACCATTGACTACCCTTTTTAACAAATCATAGGAGGATGGGTTGGTACCTGAGGACTGGAGGAGGGCAGATGTTATTCCACTTCACAAAAGTGGGAGCAGGGTAGAAACATGAAACTACAGACCTGTTAGTTTAACCTCAGTGATAGGGAAAATGATGGAATCACTTCTGAAGGAAAGAAATGTTGAGTACCTAGAGGCCAGAGGGGCACAGGACCCAAGGCAGCATGGATTCACAGCAGGAAGGTCATGTCAGATGAATCTAATAGATGTCTTTGGCTGGGTGACCAAAGTAGTAGATCAGGGAGGGTTGTGGACATTGTCTACCTAGACTTTTCAAGTGGCTAGTTTTCCATTAGCAGGTTATACAGACCTGCCACTAGAGGGATTCTTGGTCTTCTACATAAATCACTGTACTCATTCGCGGGCAATATGGCCTGCATTATCTTTCTACTTCTTTCCCGGTGCTGCTACAAGGGGTGGTTGTAGTTGAGGTTCCCCTAAGCTTCACTCAACAGGCTGACAACTTCCTTAAAACTGCCACAATGAGCAATACAGCAGCTGAAAACAGGAAGCCCTCAGTGTCTGCCATCCACCCTTCAGACTCAAGTCAGATAGACGCTGAGCACCCTATTATTACTACGCTGCGCTGTCATACCGATAGATACCGATAGAATCCTCTGCAGAGAGCCAGCATGCCTGGGCACCCTTGATTGGTGCGGCACTGCCCTAGGGGGATTGTGATTGGTACGCCCACTTGCCTGCTTTGCTCTGATTGGGGCACCTTCTCTATAGCCTGTTACAGTGTTCCCTTCTTAATTCTGACTTCTCAGCTCTCGCTCTGACCTGAAATTTTCTCCCACCCCCACCACCCCCCTCTCCCAGGCCTCCTTTAAATACACTCATGATCCACCTCCTATATCATATTACTGCTTCATTGGCCTAGTTTCGACTGCTGCCAACCTATGATTGGTATCTAGTGTGGCCAATAAGACTGCCTGTGTGAATATCTCTTGAGCCCGCCACTAACTAAGCTGCTTCTGCCTCTTTTGTTCCCTTCTGCTGTATTTTCTCATCTAGGTTTTAAGTGAGTACCTAGGTGGGCAAATTTCTTGCCTAGAAAATATTGCACTAATACAAATCACGAGACCACTCAATCTGGGACCATGGCTCTCTTTATTGTGTTTTTATTGCTCCTAAGGTGCAGAGTTCTCAGCAATACAGTGCAATTCGGAGTACCTCAATGCAATTCAGTTCTCCAATGTACCTTATCAATACCTAATGTTATAACGGTCTACCATGCAGACACTATGTCATTCTCCTCTCCCCTTTTAGCCTTTTCCCCCCGGTTAGCCTACACCCCCTCGCTTCTGTCCTCACCTATGTCTATTCAAGCACTTACATAGATCACGATGAACTGTCATTACAGTGGTGCCGCCTCTTACGCAGCATGATATGGGTTGCCGCGAAGAAACAAAAAAAGCAGTCTCCATTCTTATAAGCTCCTTAAAGAAAGTTATACTTCTGCTTCTTCTCTGCTCAGGAAATGTGGAGCTCAACCCTGGCCCCCCTCTACAACTTACCTCGCCTATCGATTTTGCTGAGGCCACAGGCCTCAAAATGATGATGGTCAACATTTTAAGCCTGCCTAAAAAACTTGTACAGCTGCAAGCCTGGGTTGCACACGTTAACCCTGACCTTATCATAATTACTGAGTCGTGGTTAAAAAAGACGAACACTGATCAACAAATATCACTGCAGGGCTACAATTTATTTAGAGCAGATAGAGAGTCTAGAGGCGGGGGTGTGGTTATCTATGCCAAATCTAAGTACTCGGTCACCAATATTAGTTGCAAATATCTAGCCAAGGAATTTGAGTTAGTTTCGCTGAGCCTTCATCTCCCTTCCTCGGAATGTATCACTATCCTAGGTGGCTATAGACCCCTGTCTGGTGGAGATGAAGTCCTTAATCTTTTGAAATCCATGTTCGTAGATGCAAAAACTGAAACAATATTTCTAGGAGATCTAAATATGGACTGGCTGTCACCTAAATCACACGGCCTCAAATCCCTTTGTGACAAGATAGGTCTTGAGCAATTAATCAGTGAACCCACTAGGAACAACACTCTAAATACTGCCAACAGTTCAATTCTAGATGTGGTACTAACCACCCATCCACACAAAATATCTCATTCGGCAGTGTTTCACGCGACATGAGCGATCATGGAATTGTTGCTTGCATAAGATCTCAAATTAAGGCCTGGCGCAGCCCATCTTTATAACAAAAAGATCCTTTCGCAAATTCAGTGCAGTAAACTTCCTATCTGACCTGAGCATGATCAGATGGCAAGATCTCTATCTAGCCAAAGATGTCAACAAGGCAGCTTACATCTTAATGACAAACTCACTACAATAATAAATAAGCATACCCCTTTCATCAAAGTAAAGTGCGGAACAATTCAACCCCTGGTTCACCTCGGATCTCAAGGCAGCCCTTATAGCTCGAGATAAGCTCTGGGCTAAAGCTAGACATTCCAAAGAATCTTGGATTGGCAGGCCTTTAGAACAGCCAGGAATAACTGTGTGAAAAAACTTCGCTCTGCTAAAGCTAACTATTATATTTCTACTCTCGAACAAGCTAAAGGTAACCCTCATAAAATATGGAAGACTATCAAAGCTATAGAAGGGCGGCCCATGGCCCCCTCTGTCCCAACAAAGATAGTTGCAAGTGGCAAGATTGTGGAAAACAAGTCCCTAATCCTGGAGGAACTTAACTCCCACTTTGCCACAGCTGGATTAGCTTTTGACTTGTCACCTTATGCTGGTGCTGCGGAGAGCCAGCATACCCCTCCCCCTACATCTAGTCCTGCACCCAGCCCCTTCCAATTGCACGAGATAACTTATAAAGAAGTAGAAGATTCTCTTCTTAACTTAGACACCAAAAAAAGCGCAGGGGACAATGGCTTGGAACCCTTTTTCCTAAGGTCAGGCTACGCCCATCTCACTGCCCCAATTCTCCACATCTTCAATCTTTCCATTACATCTGCTACTGTGCCGTCCTGCTGGAAATCAGCACATATCCTCCTCTATTTAAATCTGGTGACCCATGCGATGTAAACAACTATAGGCCTATCTCCATATTGCCTATCCTTCCTAAAGTTCTCGAAAAACTGATCCATATTCAGTTAAAATCTCACTTGGAAACTTTCTCTCTCATTAACCCAGCTCAATCCGGCTTCCGGGCTAATCATAGCACAATCACTGCACTAGCAAAAGTAACCAATGATTGGATCTCTGCTATAGATGCTAAGAAGGTAACTGGTGCAGTCTTGTTGGACCTTAGCAAAGCTTTTGATACTGTTGATCACAAACTATTAGTCAATTGCCTTGCAAAGTTGGGTGCCACATACCATACCATCCAGTGGTTCTCTAGCTACCTAACTGAAGATCCCAAAAATTAAAAGCGGAAGGCTTTTTTTCTGCTGCCTTGCCAGTTGCAAGAGGAGTCCCCCAAGGATCCATCTTAGGCCCTATCTTGTTTTCTTTGTACATTAATGACTTAGATACTAACATATCTACGTCAAATCTGCACTTTTTTGCGGATGATACTGTTATATACTTCTGGCTCATCGTTATCTGAAGTCAAGGAGTGCTTCAAGCGGACTTAGCACAACTTGAGCATAATCTAATAAGGCAAAGCTTCTGCTCAATGCTAAGAAGACTAAAGTGATGATATTCTCCCACAGTGCTGTCTGAGGACCCCAATACCCTTGCCCAAGACTTCATTGCTCACGCTAAGCGAGCCTGTGAAGTTGTAACCAAATTTAAATATCTGGGTATCTGGATCAACAATAAATTATCTTTCAGTGACCACGTCGAAGATGTCTCTAGAAGGTTAAAAGCAAGGTTAGGTTTCTTCCTACAGAAATAGACCCTTTTCCCCTTGAAACTCGAAACAAACTTATACAGGCCCTTTTCTCTCCCTACTCGACTATGGCGATGTAATCTATTCCTCCACCACTCTTGCAAACCTAAGTAAACTGGACATCCTTTATCACCGTGCGTACGGTTCATTACCAACTCCTTACCGTTAGCACCACTGTGACTTATATGCAGCTGTTGGTTGGACATCCCTTACTACTAGGCGCCTGCTCCATGCTGGGCTATGGACTCTAAACTGCTCCTGCAGAAATTGCCAAATATCTCTCTTCCTTATTAGTATCTCACATAGTGCATACTCGTTAAGAAAATCTGACTTTATTGCGCTTGACATACCAAGGAGCGGACTTCCTTTGTAAACGTGCTATGCATATGCCCTTCCTCTCCATTTGGAACCACTACAAAACCGTATTGAAACTAACTAGCACAGTTTCAATAAACTTCTACAAATCGCTAAGTTCAGCCAAAATAAAAGACACCTGTAACTGTCATTAAGTCTCTTCCTTCCCCATGTGTGCCATATTTATCCACTGGTAAGGTATAATTGCTTTGTCATATTAACTGCTTTCCCTTCCCCTTCTACTCCTGGCTTTATATATGCTTACACTCCACTGCTACTCTATCAAATAACTCCTCCCCCCCCATATCAGTTGTAGTCTGTTGTTTGTTCTAGCTGCCAAAATATATGTATTGCACACACCAGTCATCATGTTTCAATTATCAGTATGCAACCTGTAAGTCACTTCCCTGTCTCATATTAATGTTTACCACCTGCGGTCACCCTATGTGGTACCCTCATATGTATATCCAGCCTGTATCATGTAATGTGCATTTCATGTATATACTGTAATTACCTATCTATGTTTGTACTTTAAGTGTTTATGTCACAGGACCTCCTTGTGAATGAGCTTGCTCAATGGAGTTTTCCTGCAATAAACTTGAACTTGACCTTTAGCAAAGCATGTGACACAGTCCCACACAAAAGATTAATATACAAGTTAGCCAGCCTTGGAGTGGGTCCCAAGATGGTAGCCTGAGTAAAGAATTGGCTAGAGAACAGGACACAGAGGGTAATAGTAAACGGAGTCCACTCTGAAGAAAGGGGGGTTACTAGTGGGGTACCACAGGGTTCAGTTCTAGGACTGGTCCTCTGCAATGTCTTTACATGCGACATTGCAGAGGGACTGGAAGGAAAAGTATGTCTCTTTACAGATGACACAAAGATCTGCAACAGAGTTGGTGCACAAGGTGGGGTGGAAAGGATGAGAAGGGACTTGGCGAGTTAGAAGGAATGGTCAAATGTGGCAGCTTAGATTCAATGCTAAGAAGTGTAAGGTAATGCACCTGGGAAACAAAACCCAGGGGAAGAGTACACAATGGGGGGTGAGATACTAACAACAACAAAAATGGAAAGGGACCTGGGGGTAGTCATATCAGATGACCTAAAGGTGGGCAAGCAATGTGAGAGGGAAGTAAGCAAGGCTGGGGGGATACTGGGATGCATAGGGAGAGGCATCACTAGTAGAAAACAGGAAGTTATTATCCCTCTGTACAGACAGCTGGTCAGACCCCATCTGGAGTACTGCATGCAGTTTTGGAGACCACTTCTCCGCAAAGACATAGACAGGATGGAGGCTGTCCAGAGGAGGGCAACTAAAATGGTGCAGGGTCTGCACCAGAAGACATATGAAGAGAGACTTAAGGAGCTTAATATGAATAGCCTCGAGGAAAGGAGGGCAAGGGGGAACATGATAGAAACTGTTAAGTACCTCAAGGGAATTAACAAAGTCCAAGAGGGTAGCATCTTTCAGAAAAAGAAGTGTGCAAGAACAAGGGAGCACAATTTGAAGATAGAGGGGGACGGCTCAGAGGTAATATGAGGAAGTATTTTTTCACAGAGAGGGTTGTGGATGCATGGAACAGCCTTTCTGAGGAGTTTGTGGAGTCAAAAACAGTGGGGGAATTCAAGAATGCATGGGACAGACATAAGGCAATTCCGGGGGGGGTAGGAGGAAGTAGGTTGTTGGTAAACTAGGATCTGCAGCTTATCCATTAGGTAGGGAAATGGGCAGACTAGGTGGGCCAAGCAGTCCTTATCTGCAGTCAAATTCTATGTTTCGATGACTTTGTACGATCTTTGGACAAGCTGCATTTTACAGATTGATGACGTTTGTTGTTTTTCAGGAACATGTGGTATATTTTTACCCCACTGGAGGGCAGCATATCAGTGTTTTGAGCCTCATCCTCCTGTGCTAAATGTACTATTTGCTGCTGAGGCAAAACAAATATTTAGCTACTACTTTTTATTCCCGTTCCCGGAGACATTAACCACAGGTCTAGTCGTTTGAACTTCTTCTAGTACTGTGGACTGTTTCCCAATAATGTTGCCCAGTTAATGTTTTTAGAGGCTTAGTTACAAATAATTTGTTCTCTGGGCTGCATGCCCTTTTTGCATTGCTGAATATGAATTTGGGGCCTGTTTGTGCCAGTCTTCATCCATGACCCACGGTCCCGTTTATAACACTGCTACCATCTCCTACACTTCCCCCCATACTAGCTCTTAGAAACATAGACTTTGATGGCAGAAAAGGATCACTTCACCCACCCAGTCTGCCCATTTCCCTACCTACTGGATAAGCTGCAGATTCTAGTTAACCAACAGCCTGCTTCCTGTAACCCCGCACTATAATTGCTTTGTGTCTGTCCCAAGCATGTTTGAATTCCCCCACTGTTTAAGACCCAACAACCTCCTCAGGAAGGCTGTTCCATGTATCCACCACTCTCTCCGTGAAAAAGAATTTCCTCACATTACCCCTGAGCTGTCCCCCCTCTATCTTTAAACTGTGCCCCCTTGTTCTTACATATCTCTTTTTCTGAAAGATGCTACCCTCCTGGACTTTGTTGATTCCCTTGAGGTACTTGAACGTTTCTATCACGTCCCCCCTGTCCCTCCTTTCATCAAGGGTATACATATTAAGCTGTCTGTCTCTCTTCATATGGTGTCTGATGTAGACCCTGCACCATTTTAGTTGCCCTCCTCTGGACTGCTTCCATCCTGTCTATGTCCTTGCGTAGATGAGGTCTCCAAAACTGCACACAGTACTCCAGATGGGGTCTCACCAACTGTCTATATAGAGGGATAATCACTTCCCTTTTTCTACTTGTGATGCCCCTTCCTATGCATCCCAGTATCCCCCCTGGCTCTCCTTACTGACTTCTCACATTGCTTACCCACCTTTAGGTCATCTGATATGACTACTCCCAGGTCCCTTTCCATTTTTGTTGTTGTTAGTACCTCCCCTGCTATTGTGTACTCTTCTCCTGGGTTTTTGTTTCCCAGGTGCATTACTTTGCACTTCTTTGCATTGAATCTAAGTTGCCATATGTCTGACCATTCCTCCAACCTTGCCAAGTCCCTTCTCATCTTTCTACCCCTCTTGTGTATCAACTCTGTTACAGATCTTTGTGTCATCTGCAAAGAGGCATACCTTTCCTTCCAGACCCTCTGCAATGTCACTTATAAAGATGTTAAAGAGGATTGGACCCAGTACTGAGCCCTGAGGTACTCCACTAGTAACCCCCCTTTCTTCGGAATGTGTTCCATTCACTATTACCTTCTGTGTCCTGTTGTGCAGCCAGTTCGCTACCCAGGCTACCACCCTGGGACCCACTCCCAGGCTGGCTAACTTGATTATTAATCTTTTGTGCGGGACTGTGTCAAATGCCTTGCTAAAGTCTAGGTAGGCCATATCCACAGCCCCTCCCTGGTCTATTACTTTGGTCACCCAGTCAAAGAAATCAATTAGATTAGTCTGACATGACCTTCCTGCTGTAAATCCATGTTGCTTTGGGTCTTGTGCCCTGCTGGCCTCTAGGTGCTCAACAGTTCTTTCTTTCAGAAGTGATTCCATCATTTTCCCTACCACTGAGGTCTATAGTTTCCTGCTTCTGCCTTGCTCCCACTTTTGTAAAGGGGAATCACATCTGCCCTCCTCCAGTCCTCAGGTACCACCCCATCCTGCCATGATTTGTTAAAAAGTGTGGTCAGTGGTGTCACTAGGTCCCCCTTAGTTCTTTTAGGATTCTGGGGTGAATCCCGTCAGGCCCCATTGCTTTGTCCACCTTGAGTTATTGTCTGGCTCTTGTTGTGGGGAAGGGAGATACTATTATGCCACAACACTGACTGCTATGGTTACTTCTCCACTTTGCTGTTCATTGTTGACTTTGTGACGTCTCACTACCCCTTCCCCACACACACACACACATTTGGGGATTTTCCCCTTATCCCACTAAGGTGGGAATTCCCCACCCTCAGTAGCCCATGCCCCATGTCACGAGCGACTTCTCTCCCGGCAAGCTCACTCTGCCTTTCATCCCTCGAGGCCTTGCAGTTGCTAGGGAGCTCACTCATAAGTTTCTCTACCTTGGAAGTCACACGTTATCCCCCAACTTTGGTTCCTAGGTTTACTTGTTGCAACCCTTTCTTGAGGCACCCGTACCTAGTCCCAATTCTGGTTTGTTCGTGTTTGTCTTGTTCTGCTGTTTTTGTGTTCGTGTTGCTACATTATTTTATGCACAGCTGGACTTAAGCCAAATGGATCCGAGCAAATTGTGCTGACACTGCACTGGCTTTACGCTGCCTTGATAGCTTCTCCTGATAAGGTGGGGAGTCATACACTGGCCTTACTTAGGCCACGATCTGTCTACCATGAAGGCAGTTACTGCTGGCAACAGATTTTTTCACTACTTTTACCTTTCTCATGGCTAATGTGATTCCAACCAAGATTTAGTCTTTAAACGTAAATGGCCTGAATAACCCAATTAAATGGAAGAAGGTACTCATGGAGGTGAAAAAATTCCATTCTTCATTCCTTCTCTTACAGGACACTAATTTCTTTTTTTTTTTTTTTTTCTGTTTATCTCACCCCTCAGCTCTGTATCCTCTGGAGTACCAGTGGAGTCCACCCTTGCTACCCACCATTCCTGCACTGACCTGTTCCCCCATTCTGCCGTGGTTATACCTCCTGGGCGGGGACGAGGTGGGGTGCAACACCCCAAACAATTCACTGTCTCGTCGGGCTCAGGGCAGTCAGGCAGGCGGGAGCACATTGGGGCCATACCCGGTACTCCGTCTTCTCGGAGCTGGAGGGTATTTTTTCCTCCCATCTTACAGATGTCATGTGCCCTAATGTCAAGGCGCCTAGCGCCGACATCCATGACGTCCTCCCCTCTGTGTCTGCTTTGGTGCTTGCTAGCCCCAGACTTCCACCTGGGGCCAGTCATGCATCAGTGGTTACCCCTCCTGGAAGATGAAGCTGTCCCTGGGATGCTCAAACCCCTCCCCAGCCCGGCCCGCCAGCTCTCGGGCTCGCTTCCAAACCCGGGTTGCTGGCATCGCAAGTGGAAATCCAACCGCTGCGCCAACGGGCCAGCCTAAGAAACTCATTTCTGATCAGGAACAGAGGTACTACTATGTTAATTCCTAGAATGACCCCATTTAAAATAATCAGTTTCTACGTAGGTCCACAGGAAGACTTGCTTTAGTTACAGGGCAATATCTGGAGAAAGAATTTATATTAGCAGTCCTCTATTTTCCACTGGCTCTGATACCCCCACAGTAAATTCCCTCCTAGGAAAAATGTTGGAACTACAAAAGGGCATATTAATAACTGGGACAGAGCACAATACGGCATATGGGATCAGAGGTACCACTAACCCTCATCCCGCCGGGCCAGTGGACTGGTGAAACAGAGCAGACTGTTGTTTAAATTGTGTGCTTAGCAGGATACTTGACGTCTTTTACATCCAAACTCCAGATTATACACGCTCTACTCGGCCCCACACAAAATATATACTAGGATAGATTTAACAGATATTTCTAAAGAGCATCAATATGTGGTTGCAAAGCATGACATTCTGCCTTTATCTTTAGCTGACCATGCCCCCTTGCTTTTAACCCTGAACTGTTGTGGGGGGGGGGGTGACTGAAACAAGACTCCCTGGCAGCTCAGTAACTCCTGAAGGAGTTTCAGACTCTTGTTTGAGTTAAAATCAAACAAACAGTGGATGGTAATAAGGGGCCAGAGACCTCCCCTGGTACTTTATGGGACACTATAAAAGTTGTTCTCCAAGGAGAAGTAATTAAGTACTCATTGAGATTTAAACGAGGGGGGCCTGCAAAAATCCCTTCAGGAAATGCAGCACCAGCATACACAGGGTGATGCATCGGTGGCCCTGCAGTGAGCACACGCAGACAGGAAATTCAGGATATTTTAAACACCAAAATGGAGGCGGCACTTCATTACCTCCAGCAGAAGTAATTTTAAAGGGGGATCCCGAGCCACCATAATATTAACATTTCAATGACGGCATCAGGTGGTCTCTAGGGCCATTACCCACATTAGAGATCTTAACTGCACAGCGCACGAGATAGAACCCTGGGCAGTCCAGTCTTACCGTGAACAATTATGTAACTCTGGAACAATCCTCGGACCCTGCCTCAAATACTTAATCAATTACTTTGTTTCCGACACCTCTCAAAGTACCATCACTAACACGAGATCAGCTTGTGACTCTTAATGCCCCCACCTCTGAGTAGGAGTTGGGCGACATTACCAGAAACCTTATAAATAACAAGATCCTGGGTCCTGATGGGTACATGAGTGAATTTTACAAACAGTTTAAAGATTTTCTTTGACCTTTCCTGCAGGAGACCTGTTTATAGGTTATAGAAGGCAATATTCCACCTCCTTCATGGAATTTAGCCACTATTTCAGCCATAATAAAACCGAATAAAGACAATACTCTCTGTTCATCTCACAGATCGACATCAGTCTTAAACATAGACTACAACATTTTTTCTTCTTTACTAGCTAATAGACTAGACAAAGTGGTCAGTCGCCCCATATTAAGCAGGATCCAACTGAGTTTGTCAGAGCCAGGCAAACAGAGGGTAACGTAAACCATACTTTGCATGATCTCCACTGTGCCACCCAGTGCAAAACCCCATTCTTGCTACTAAGCTTAGATGCAGAGAGGGCTCCTGAGGGGTGGGGAATTTCTGTTTGCTACATTACTTAAATTGGGATTTCCTCCAGAATTTATAGATGTACTCTAATCCCTCTGTGGTGCTCCTGAAGCTAATGTTAAAAAATGGATAGGTGTCAAGCCCTTTTCAGTTACATGGTGCATGCGGCAAGGGTGTCCCTTCCACCCCTGCTTTTTATTTATTTATTTATTTGCTTTTGTTAACCGGGTATCACACTAGACAGCCAAGTGCCTATTTTCAGGTGCGACCCGGGAGATTACAAGGTACATACATGAACATCAGGCAAATACAAGTGGAGGATTACATTACATAGAATTAGCACAACAGGGACTTTACAAGCATCAGATTTCATCAGGCAAATAGTAGTGAAGAGTTAATATAAAGTGACCAGAACACAGGGACATTGTAAGACAACAATACCAAAACAGGTATTACAATACAGTATTAAACATTGCAGTCAGTAGGAAGAAGTGCAGTGTGAATTCATCGCCCAGGCAGCAAGTTGTAAGGCTAGCAGTTAGAATAAGGAGAGTCACAGTTGGATAAAGTGGGCCCAGTCTCGAGAAAGGAGTGCACAGTTATAGTCTCACCCTGTTTTGCGGTGGGCCTAAATGGTCCATTTTTATATATGCTGTGAGAACAGGAGGAGAGAACACAGTTGTGCTCTGCCCAAGTCGTAATGTTTAGGGGTAGCATCTCAGTTAGTTGGGGCATCTCAGGCTGAGAGGGGTTGTCTAGTGCAGAGACAGGTGGCAGCGTCGTTTGAAAACCCCAGAGCAAGGCTTTAAAGCTCTGATGCGAGGGAGGAGGAGTGAGTGCTAGTTGGAAGAGAGTTCCAAACCCTGGGCACGTACGCAGCGAAGGCTCGCTCACCCACTTGTGTGTGGGTTTTAGGTACCAGAAGGGCATGGGAGCCGCTGGATCGCAGGTTGTAGAAGGGTGTAGCAAGAACAAGGGTCTCAGCAAGGTTTTGAGGGGTGGCAGTTCTGACAATATTGTCAATGAAGTTGCCAACAACATAAGAGCAGTTAGTTTCCGGTGGGAGCCACTCAACCTGGGTGTAAAGCTCACAGCGGTGAGTGAGGTGGGTGGCTGAGAGCACAAAACGGCATATGTTGTTGTTCGCCGAGTCCCACTTTACTAGACTAGTTTTTGCAACGTGGGCAAAGGTGATTAGTCCATAGCAAAGCGTGAGTAGGAGGACTCCCCTGGCTAGAGCAAGACGGGCAGCTGGAGTTAGACAGCTTTTTGCTCTGTAAGCCTGACCCAGCTTGCAGTTTGAGGCCTTGCATGTATTTTGTATGTGCAGGTTCATATCCAGCTGCGGGTCAAGGGTTACCCCCCAGGTACTTGACCGAGCCTGAGACAGTCAGCGGTGACCCATCAGCCCCAGAGATCTGTAGTGAATCCGGGGCGGCTTTTAACTTGGCTGCTGAGCCAAATAGCATGGCCTGCGTCTTCTGTAGGTTAATAACAAGTTTATGGTCCTGCAACCAAGTTTGGATGTGGTCAAAGTCCGAGTTTAGTTTGGTGTTAATGGTGGCGATGTCCTGGGATTTGGCCATGATGACTAGGTCATCTGCGTATAGCACTGAGGACCCTAGAGCCAGAGCCAAGGGTAGCTCATTTATGAAGAGAGTCTGTGGCACAGGTGCTGAGGCAGGATGACAACATACAGGGTCTAGTGTTAGAAGGGAGGCAGCAGAAGTTTGCAGTTTACACTGATGACATCTTAATATATCTCACCAAGCCTGATGAACCCCTGCCATATCTGTGGGACCACTTGACCTGCTTCAGGAGTTATACAGGGTATAAATTAAACACCTCAAAAACAGAAGTCCTGCAGTTCAATTATCATCTGATTTCCCAGATCCTATAACAATTTAATTTTAAATGGGTAATGCAATCTTTTAAATATTTAGGCATTCACCTAAATACTGACTTACATACAAACATACGAATGTGCCAGTAGATAGAGGCCTTATGGTCTATCTAGTCTGCTCGAGTGTGCAGTTCCCACTGTGTTTACAAATGGCACTGTCCCTTCTCCACATCCCCCTTGACCCCCTCAAATACCCCCCCCTTGCAACTTTCCCCCTCACCCTGTCCCAATCTCCTTTGAAGCTGTCCAGTGTTTTTAGGGATACCACCTCCTCCAGCAACTCATTCCACTTAGCTACCACCCTCTCAATGAAAAAGTGCCTCCTCATCTCCCGGGAAGGAGTTTCAGTTGGTAGGTGAGGGAAACAGAGGAGACAGTGAAACAGAGGGTGAATGGCAGTAGATTCCAGAGTGATGGGAGATGATAGGAAAAGGCTATATCCTCTCCCCATTTCCACCTCCTCCTGCCCTTATCAAGCAAACATGCCCCCACTGTCTTGGTACAGACCGCCTCCTCCTGCAATCCCATTCCACTTGTCCACAACCCTTTCTGTAAAAAAAGTGCTTGCTGACATCCCTCCGGAACCTTCTCCCAGTCGGCTTTAGTGGACCCCCTGTTGTGTTTCTGTTTGTACTTAGGATAAACCTAACTGACCTAAGTATAACATTTTATTCAGCGGATTATCAGTTCTAGGGGTGGCTGAATTTACCCTCTCGCAGTTCAGAAGTTATTTTGCTAATAGGTTACAGTACGTCAGGCTTGGTGATGTCACCCCAGAAGCATGCAGTATGACCTCAGGGGTTCCGCAGGCACTAGTTTTAGGCCTCCTGTTATTTTCTGTCTTTATCAATAAAACCCCTGCAGTTTATACCAACTCAAGAGCCATAACAGATGATGCTATAATATTTGGTATGGGAGCATCCTTCCCATAGAGAACTCTTTTCTCTGGGTGCCTTGTTTCCTTATAAAAATCTTGAGTAAGTCTGATGAGAGGGTAAGGCGGAGACCTTGCTCAACCAAAAGTATGCAGGTGTTTCTATAATTGCAAGATATCATGCAATTGTGGAAATATTCACATCCTTCCCTTACCATCTGCTGGAGGCAGTGCAGAGAAGGGCTACAAAGATGATCCAAGGACAACAGAGCATCCTATATGAACGAGAGCTGGCAGTATAGCCCAGAGATTAGGGTGGCAAGTAGTGAATGAGCTTGGTACATCCAGCAGACCTAGGTTTGATTCCCACAGCCTCCACTGACATACTATGTGACCATGAGCAAGTCACTTAACCTCCCCAGTGCTCCCAGGTTGCCCTTGAAAATATGCATTGTGCCTACTGGGCCTAACCTGGTCACCAAAGAATAAAAAAAAAAAAAGCAGAGACTAGTGAACCTGAACTCACTTGAGGAAAAGAGATAGGGAGGGACATGGGGGCTTCCACTGGATCAGAGATATTTATTACAGATAGGGTCCTTGCCAAAAAAAGTGACCCTGGGTTGTGTTCCCACCTTATTTTACTCTGTTTTTCAAAATCAAGTGAATTCTGTTTCAACTCATTTAGCTATGCAGTGTCAATGTTTCTTACTTAGGATGAGGACTAGCATTGGTCAAAATAATTTTTTTTATAAATTACCACAATTTTATAATTCACTACCAGCTTCATTAATTACTGCTAATATTACTGTTTCTAATTTTAAATTTCTCTTTAAAAAGCATGTACTGGCTGACTGTAAATGTAAATGTTATAATGGTTAGAAATTGTTTCTGTTTAGTTATTGCGCCTATTTCACATATTGTTTTAATGTCTTAATTATTTATATGTTTTACCTGTTTTATGTTCTGGTTGCCCATGAAAACTGGCCATACAGTACGTCCATAGTCTTACTTGATTTTAAATAAACAAAACAAACATCATCAAGACCTTCAGATGCATCAAATGTATAAACAAGGTCAACCTTGGGGATCTTTTTAACATCAGCAAAAATAGGAACATCAGAGAGCACAGCTATAGGCTGGCAAGGGGTAGGCTCAAGATGGAGGCGAGGCAGCACTTCTTCACAGAAAGAGTGGTGACAGAGTGGAATGCACAACCAGAGGGGTTAGTCAGTCACAAATCAGCTGGGGGTTTCAAAAGGGAGTAGGATAAAGTAAAGGGGAAGGTTAGGGTGACAGGGACAGGTGACGTAGCAGCCTGTAACAAGAGTGCCTGAGCTCCACAATAGTCAAACTTGATAGAGCATTTTGGCTTGTACATGTGGTAATTGGAAATTACTTTCCAGGATTTACTGAGTTAATCGCAAAGGGAGTAAATCATGCTGTTTCAGCAGCTGCAATAACAGGATCACGAGCTAAGAAAATCTCAGATGTTGGGGACTCCTTTCCATTTGGTAACTGTGATTCAGACTTGTCTGAGCCCAGCTCTGAAATCCAGAAGGCCAGGAAAGAAGACACCTGAAAAAACACAGGCAACAAAAGACTGATGAACATAAGGGGCTGATATATGAAAATGCTGAAACTAAAGTGACAACCTACCACTGTACACAGGCCCTGGACACTCATCACTCTCACTCTCTCACGTGCCATCACTCTGGGATCATTGCCACCAACCTAATGTAAGTTCCTGCAAAAGACGGGCATGTAGACTCATGCTCAGGGACTTACGCTGGTGCACCCTGAAGCTTGTGCTCCTCCTCCTGCGGTTGTCGGAAAACATCCATCCTAACCCTGGCACAATCACCGACAGCTCTATCTACCAGGAAAAACATAGAAACATAGAAACATAGACTTTGACGGCAGATAAGGACCGCTAGGCCCATCTAGTCTGCCCATTTCCCTACCTACAGGATAGGCTGCAGATCCTTGTTAACCAACAGCCTATTTCTTCCTACCCCCCACAAGAATTGCCTTATGTCTGTCCCATGCATTCTTGAATTCTCCCACAGTTTTAGACCCCACAACCTCCTCAGGAAGGCTGTTCCACTCATCCACTACCTCTCTGTGAAATAATACTTCCTCACATTGCCCCTGAACCGCTCCTTCTATCTTTAAATTGTGTCCCCTTGTTCTTGCACGTCTCTTTTTCTGAAAGATGCTACCCTCTTGGACTTTGTTGATTCCACTGAGGTACTTAAAAGTTTCTATCATGTCCCCTCTCCTTCTTTCCTCACGGGTATACATATTAAGCTCCTTTAGTCTCTCCTCATACGGCTTCTCTTGCAGACCCTGCACCATTTTAGTTGCCCTCCTCTGGACTGCCTCTATCCTGTCTATGTCCTCGCGGAGATGGGGTCTCCAGAACTGGACACAGTACTCCAGATGGGGTCTCACCAACTGTCTGTACAGAGGGATAACAACTTCCTGTTTTCTGCTGATGATGCCTCTCCCATACATCCCAGTATACCCCCAGCCCTCCCTACTGCCTTCCTCACATTGCATGCTAACCTTAAGGTCATCTGATATGATTACCCCAGGTCCCTTCCTTTTTTTGTTGTTACTACCTCCCCACCCATTGTGTATTCTTCCCATGGGTTCTTGTTTCCCAGGTGCATCATTTTGCACTTCTTTGCATTGAATCCTAGCTGCCATACTTCTGACCATTCCTCCAACCTTGCCAAGTCCCTTTTCATCCTTTCCACACCTCCTTGTGTATCAACCCTGTTGCAGATCTTTGTGTCATCTGCAAAAAGGCATACTTTTCCTTCCAGTCCCTCTGCAATGTCACTGATGAAGACATTAAAAAGGACTGGACCCAATACGGAACCCTGCGGTACCCCACTAGTAACCCCCCTTTCTTCAGAGTGGACTCCATTTACAATTACCTTCTGTGTCCTGTTGTCCAGCCAATGTTTATCAGGCTACCACCCTGGGTCCCATTCCCAGGCTGGTTAATTTGACTATTAATCTTTTGTGTGGGACTGTGTCAAATGCCTTGCTAAAGTCTAGGTAGGCCATGTCCACAGCCCCTCCCTGGTCTACTACTTTGGTCACCCAGTCAAAGAAATCTATTAGATTCATCTGACATGACCTTCCCACTGTGAACCCATACTGCCTTGGGTCCTGTGCTCCACTGACCTCTAGGTACTCGACTATTCTTTCCTTCAGAAGTGACTCCATCACTTTCCCTACCACAGAGGTCAGACTGACAGGTCTGTAGTTTCCTGCCTCTGTCTTGGACCCACTTTTGTGAAGGGGAATCACATCCGCCTTCCTCCAGTCCTCTGTTACCACACCATCCTCCCATGATTTATTAAAAAGAGTAGCCAGTGGTTTCACTAGTTCCTCCCTTAATTCTTTTAGAATTCTGGGGTGAATTCCATCAGGACCCATTGCTTTGTCCACCTTCAGTTTTAGGAGTTCTTGCAGAACCCTTTCTTCTGTGAAAGGATTGGGATCGACCCCCCTATCAAGAGTGCTTCTGTTAATTGGATTAGGCACTTCCCCCTCCTCTTTTGTGAATACTGAGCAGAAATATTCGTTCAGTATTCCTGCTTTTTCACTGTCCCCCTCTGCCCACCCACCATTCATTCTATTCAGCCTCACTAACCTCTCTTTGTCTTTCACGCCGCTGATGTACCTATAAAGGTTTTATCCCCTTCTTAACTGAGTTGGCTATCTTTTCTCAGTTTGGGCCTTTGCTATTCTGACTTCTCCCTGCTTCCTTCTGCCTTAACTGGTACAGCTCTCTGTCCTGCTCCTTCTGTGTTTTCTTATACTTCCAGAATGCTACCTTTTTCTTCCTGACTTTCACAGCCACCCTTTGAGAACCATAGTGGCTTTTCATTCGCTTTGATTTGTTTATTTGCTTCACACAAAGGCTTGTTGCCTCTGTGATGGCAGTTTGATAATTCCCCATTGTTGCTCCACACCTCCTTCTAGCCTGTTTGCTAGTGCTTTTCTGAGGCACTCTCCCATCTTTCCAAAGTCAGCCCTCCTAAAGTCCAGTACCCTCACTTTTGTATGGCTTGACTCTGTAGCTGAGTTTAATGTGAACCACACTGTTTGATGGTCACTTATCCCCAAATGGCAACCCACTTCTAGATCTGAGATCCTCTCACTGCACCCATTTGAGAGTATGAGGTCTAAGATTGCTCCCTCACGAGTGGGTTCCGAAACTAGCTGTCTAATGCCTGCCACCTGCAGGGCATCAAAAATGGCCCTGCTCTTGGATGTGGCTTCAGCAAATGTGCTCCAGTTAACATCTGGCATATTCAGGTCTCCCATCAACAGTATCTCCCCTTTCTCTGCCATTCTAAGAATGCCTTCTATCATATCCTTGTCCATTCCTTCCCCCTGACAAGGGGGTCTGTACACAACCCCTGTGCAGATTGTGGTGCCCTTTCCAGTCTCCAAGGTGACCCACAGTGCCTACTCTCCTCCCTGTTTACACTTTTGTTCAGTTGCTTTTATCCCTTCCTTTACATAGAGAGCTACTCCTCCCCCTCTTCTCCCCTGCCTGTCTCTCCTGTAGGTTATGTACCCTGGTATGTTAACATCCCAGTCATGGTTCTCTGTGTACCATGTTTCTGTGACTGCTACGATATCCAGGCATCCCTCTTCCATTAAGGCCATCAGCTCAGGGAGCTTGTTGCCCAGACTATGGGCATTGGTACTCATTACCCTCCATTTCCTGATGGCCTTACTTCCTTTTGCCCCATCCCTGTCCTTCTTGCCTTTGTCACTTTCTCCATTTACCCCTGCTCTTCTCCCTATCGACAACTCTATGTTGGTGTTTGCCACACTTACTACCGTGATTATTTGGGGGGGGCTAGGATTTTCCTGCTCCTTTCCAGTGCCTCCCCCCTTGGCTAGTTTAAAAGCTTGCCAATGAAGCATTTAAACCTATCACCTAGGATCCTGGTTCCCTCCCGGACAGATGCAGCCCATCATGCCAGTATAGGCTTGCATCACTCCAGGTGGACCCCAGTCCCCAATGAAGCCAATCCCTGAGCTCCACACCAGTTTTTCAACCACTGATTGAATCCCATGGTGCGGAACACCCAGCCTCCTCCTATGCCATAGATGGGTAGCACCTCCGAGAAGGTTCATGCGTGCTACTTGACTAAGGCCCCTCCCCAATTCCACAAACTCTTCCTGCACTTCTCTAATCCCTTTCTTAGCCAGATCATTTGTCCCTAGGTGGACAATGACATCCAGCTCCTTCCCCTGTGCAGCTGCTCTGGCAATCCTGAGGATTCGCTCCCTGTCCCTCCAAGCCATGGCGCCAGGCAGGCACCTTACCTCCCTCTCCCCTTCCTCCCCCAGTTCTACCTTCCTAACAATGGAGTCCCCTACCAGGAGTTGTTTCCTTCCCCTGCAGGGTCCCCTGCCACCCTCCTGTGGGTCTCCTTTGTGGAGGTTCTCAGCATCCTCCTTGGTCTCCACTGTGGATGCCTCCATAGAGGAACCACACTCTGCCAGAATGGCATAGGAATTGTGGAGAGGTACAATGGGAGGGATGCGCCTCTGTTCCACCACCCTCACCTCCCTGAGCCCACTGTGGTCCAACCGCTCCTCTTTCTTGGCAACCTCTCAGGCAACGGCAGTGGCATTGGTGGTCCCTGGATGGAAGAGGAGGTCCCACAAATCCTGGCCAACTCAGCCTGGAGATGAGCAACCTCCTCCCTCAGCCCAGAGAGGTGCCTGCAGATGGGACAACACCGCATCCTCCAGAACATCTCCCAGAAGACTGCTGCTCCACAGCCACTGCACTGCACCACTCCAATCATGTCTTATTTCTGGCCCCTTAACTGTTTGCAATCTTTACTCTTTCCTCTGTTTTTTTTTTCTCTTTCTCCTTACTTTCTGCCTGTGTGCCTTTTAAGCTCCTGATTGTCCTGTTCTGAGACAAGAATATTCTATATTTCACAGTAGACCACTTATTTGCTCAGAGGCAGACCTCCAGCAGCTAGAGGGGGCCGGAGAGCTACTCTTGCCCTTCTAGGATGGTGGGTCCTTGGTGGTTCTGTGATCACTCACTTCCTGCCCCTAAACAGGAAGTTCCTGTTGTCAGTCAAATCCTGTGCCTATAAAAATAGAACTAGCTTTGGGGGGGGGGAGCAGAGGGAAGGAGGGCAATATAGTCCCAGCAGAGAAGTCCAGTCACACAGCAGTCCTTTCTCCTGGTGTTTTCTGCCAAGCTACTAGCAGAAACTTTCTAAGGCAGTCTTTAACTGTAGCTTCCTTCTAGCTAAGCCACTCCCCCTACTTACCAGATCTTTCTACAAGTGATTTAAACCTCACAGCAGTTAAGTTCTTTCAGTCACCTGAGATTTACACCTAGATAACTCTTCACATACCCATTCAGTTCAGTTAACCCAAACACGCACTTTTTTTTTTTGTATGTTAGTTTTTTTTACCCTTAACTAAAGGTCAAATACAAAAGTTCTTCTACTATAGTCCCAGCAGAGAAGTCCAGTCACACAGCAGTCCTTTCTCCTGGTGTCTTCTGCCACCCTCAGGAGCACTCTCCATGGCATCTCTCAACATCTGTAGTCTACTCCCCAAGCTGGATGCCCTACAAATCTTTACCAATCAGCATAGCCCAGGTATCCTGGCAGTTGTAGAAACCTGGCTTACACCCAAAATCCACAATCTGGCTATCACTTTTCCAGGCTACAATGTTTTCAGGCAAGACCAAAAGTCCAAAAAAGGTAGCAGATGTGCAATTTACCTTAAAGATTAGATACTAGGACACCCCATCACTACCCTCCTCCCAGCCACTGCTTCGCAGATTCTCCCTATCAGAATCTTATTAGTTGCCCATAACAAATCCCTCACAGTTGCCTCAGTGTGTATCCCCTGAAAGAACAAGGGAATGGCCTTAACACTATCTTGGAATTCACCAGGTCCCAACCTCCTGACTCTGAAATGATTCTGCTTGGAGACTTTAAAATAAACTGGCTCACGTCTGATGCAGGAGTCCATAAGGATGCCATCTCATCTGCCAATCTCACCCGAATGGTTGTCTCTCTGACCAGGAGAAACTACAAATCCGGCACCAGCACCCTCCTGGATTGGATTCTTACCAGCACCCAACTAGAATCACAAATACCTCAGTCCTCCCTGACTCGCTTAGTGACCATTCCCCTGTCATCTGTGAATGGTCAAACAAATTCCACATGCCTCTTCCTAATATCATCGCTAGTAGAGTCCTACCACGTGTGCAGTTGTCACCTCAAAACATGCCTCAACCTCCAAGACTGGTCTCCTATCTATAGAGCAACAGTTGTAAATACTGCTCTGGATTACTTCATCAACACTTTCAATGCAGCCTGTGACTCCTACGCTCCTTTTAAAAAGTGCAGAGTCAAAGCCCTTTGCAATCCCTGGCTCTCAGCCGATCTCTTACATCAACTAAAATCTAGAGATTGTCTCTGGGATCTGGCCAGAACCACTGGTTAAGAAACTGACATCCAAAACTATAAACGTGCACAGAATGACTATGCCAAATCTATCTGGCAAAAGAAATCTACCTACTTCAAGAATGCTGTCATGGATACCTGGGGTAATGGGAGAGCATTTTGGAACAATATTAAAGAGGTCACTGGGAAGCAGCCAAAAACCTTCCCTACCTTGCTCAACATAAATGGGTCTACTACGCTTGACCCCAAAATCATAGCAAATACCTTCAACACTGCATTCACCGATCTCAGCAGTGTTCTCCCTTCTGACTTTTTCAAGGACTATGACTCTCCCTCTCCTCCCCCAATGCCTCCTCCTCCTCTAGCCACCCGCCTTTTTATTTCAAATCAGTCAAGATGCATGATGCCCATAAATACATTACCAAAGCCATCATCAAATCCAGATCCAGCAGTGATACACTTGACCTTTAACTGCTGTCCCTCACCCTTGATGAGGTGCTACAGCCACTGACATATATTTTCAACCTCTCACTTAGGCTCAGCCAGTTCCCTGACAAATGGAAATCCGCCACGGTTACCCCTGTCCATAAAAGTGGTGACAGGGCCACTCATGGAAACTACCATCCAATCTCTATATTGACACCCCTCTCCAAGGCCCTTGAATGTATTGCAGTAGATCAGCTCACAGATTTCCTGGACAAATACAATATCCTGTGCTCGCAACAACATGGCTTCAGGAAAGGACATAGCACCTCATCTGCCCTACTGAAATTCTCTGGCATTCTTCACAGCTCACTGGACAATGGTCAGTTAATTGGGTCCGTCTTTATCGATATGACTAAGGCATTCGACACTGTCCATCACCGCCTACTTCTTGTGCAACTTCTGAAAGCTGGACTCTCTCCCGACTCCACTGCCTGGTTCAAAAGCTACCTGGAGAACTGGTCTCAAAGAGTAAAAATTGCAGATGTCCTCTCTGTTACTAGGCCTGTTCGATCAGGTGTCCCCCAGGGATCCATTCTGGGCCCCCTACTATTCAGCTTGTTCCTGAACTCTCTTCCAAATTCGTGCTCTGAAACAATCATCCACTATGCAGATGATGCTATAATTCTTGCCTCCCACAAGGATCCTAAGCCTCTACAAGACAACCTTCAGCTTGGCTTCACATCTGTTGAAAATTGTTTGTCAAATCACAATTTGGTCCTCAATAATAAGAAAACAAAGTCTATGATGTTCAGCAGCTCTCATAACAAGCATAAGCTGCAACCCCTATCCATCAAAACCAGTCATGGAATCACCCTGAAACAGGTTCAAGCCTTTAAGTACCTTGGGATCACTCTAGACCCTCGTCTAAATCACAGTGCCCACATTGACTCTGTAGCCAAAGCAGCAAATACTCACCTTGGCCTTCTCTTCCGGCATAGGCAACATCTTATTCCAGAAGCCCAGATTGTCACTGTTCAGAGCTCTGTTGTCTCCATTATTGACTATGGACTTATGATCTATGGCTCTGCCCCAAGTACCACTCTTAGATGTGTAATCCCCCTACAAATGGGGGTTCCCAAAAAGTCTTCCCTGAGCTTGCCTAAATGCTCACTGCCAGGCTGGTGTCCTGCGTTTGAGCAGTTTAAATGTGATTACCAGAGCCTGTATAGCCTCCGTGTACTGCCTCTTTAAGAGCTACCTACTGCAGCATAACTAATCTGAGAGGAAACTCTGTTAAAAGATGTAACTATTTACTGAAAATCATTTAGAGTGATAATGATAATGTAGTTTGTCTAACCTGCTTTCTTTTTAGCAAGGACTGTTTTGTTTGTCTCTTCTATCTTGGTCCTGGACTGCAAATTGGACCAATCAGTTCTGGTGGAACCTAAAATGTAGCCGGACTACAGGAGCTGTCTGAAGTCAAAATCTGTAGGAATTGTAGTTTTGAACTTTTTGCTCCTTCTTTGCAACTGAAGGGGGAGCTCTTGCTTTGACTGACAGCCAAATCAGTCAACCGAATCTTTTGGATCTTGGGGAAGTCCCGGGCTGCTGACAGTTTTCAGTTAGAGCTAAACTGGAAGCTAAAGAAGAAGGAGCTGAAGTGATTCTGGGAAGCAATCCTGAGTGGATTTGCATGGGAGAACTGTGAAAAGGCTGAGAGTTTGCCCCACATGTCTGCCTGCTGTTCCTGAGAGGGAGAGAGGAGAAGAGAATTATTTTGGACTAAATCCAAGTTTGTTTCTAAAGTAAGCTACTGAAGTGGGCCAGGCTCAACCTGAAGAAGACCGAAGATTTTGCTGAATGCGTTCGGCCTGTCAGGAGTTCCAGCTACCCCTAAGCTCCTGGTGTGTGCAGAGGCTTTGCGATTGTGACCGGGGAGCGCTTTGCCTGGTACAGTAGAATTCCCATACATGTAAATGTGCTATGAACTGCTAGTGGGTTGTGAATTAGTTCCCCACTGTGTGAACTATGTTCTGCTTGCTGGAAGCTGTATCCAGCCCAAAATGGACTGCATCCGAATTTGTCTCCATGCGGTCTGGACCTTGCCAGACTGGCCCAGCCAGACTACCCACTGCACAGAGAAGCCATTGACGAGAGACTTGCCTGGGGTTCAGCCCCCTGCTCCACGCTTGAACAGGAATGACACCTCTGCGACTCATGTGGGCCCTGCTTCTCCTGGCATTCCAGATCAACCACCTGCAGTCTCGATTTTCATCCAGCCTGTGTCCAGTCTTGGATATCGTGAGTAAATACCAGGGTAGCTCCCTGCAACAACAGCTTAATCTGCGTGTGTCATCTGATTGTCTTGTTGTTTCGTTTCCTTTATGAACTGAGCCCTCTGGCTCTGGATTACAAATATTGTGTACTGTGCATGTTGTGTTTTCCATCACAGGGCCCCAACCAGCTGCAACCCCGGGCAACAGTCCTGGCTAGCCCATCTCTTCTCCACCTAGGTACCCAGAGGTGTGACTGTGTGGGGACTCAAAGCGCATGCATAACTGCTTGACTGATATAACCTTTAAGCTAATTAACCTGATTTTGTCCCTTCCTTGTTCAAGTCCCCTGAATAAATCAGATCTAACTTTTTCTGCATGTAATCTGACTGTGGTTCCAGTTTGTGCTCAAAGTACTGTACTGTTGCTGTTTGCTGTGTTAACCTTGTTTTACAGGGTCCCAGGTCAAGCCAGAGGAACCAGCCCTGGCGGTAAGTGCAAACAGTGTGGGTACTTGTGTGGTGTACCAGGGGTATTGTGAAAGTGATTATTGTACAGTGTTCAGGCCACTAGAGGGGAAAGAGGGGGGTTACAGTGTTCCGGAGGGCTGTGCCCAGGTTAGCTTGACCACTACCAACCCTGACCTCCGGGTCAGAACTCAGGCCCCTTAACCTGCTACTAGACAAGCAGGCAGGGGTAGCAGCCCTTGGGATAGCGCCACCTAGGGGTTACAGATGCATATCCACCTCCATCAATAAGGCCTGCTGACTTCTCACTGGATCTCACCACCTCATACATATGTGGGACCTCTACGCACAAACTAAATGGCTGCAACTCACCAATCAGATAAAGTACCTAACCTGCACCATGGCGAAGAAAATAACCATGGGCCTTGCACCCCCTGGAGTGTGTGCACCCCTGCACCCTAGCAATAACCCCCACTCAACCAGGGGGTCTGAATCACAGCTCTTGCAGGTTCCACGTTGTCATACATCACAAGCTCAAAGATCTTTTGCCTACAGGGTGCCCAGCTGGCTAAATGGTCTAAACAGTTACATCTCCTCCACTCCTACCCTTGGTGCATTTAAATCAAGGCGCCACCTCTCTCTCACTGCCTCTAGCTCCTGATTGCCTCCACTAGCTGACCCCATGAATATTTCCCTAATCTTATGCAGTTCTCTCTCCTATTAGCATGTGGTTACCCCTTAGCACGCACTTCCCCATGTTATGTCTACGACAATGCCTCTGGCTGCACTCCTCCTCTATAGCTCTCCACCCCTCCTCTACTCTTCCTCTCTCTTGTCCTCTATCCTCTCTGCACGTCATCCGCTATCTCCTTGTAACCTAGCCTCCAAAACTTGTTTTGTTTTTCAGAAGGAAATAGAAGGGAAAGGATCAGATTGGTTACAATACAGTAGCTTCTTGTTGATTTTACATTGTTTATTGTGGATGTTACTTGGTAGAAGGTTATTTCTTTTCTTTCTTACTACTTCTAAGGGGCTAGCAGGGTATTGTTTTGGGGCTGTTGGAATTTTGAAAACTGTTTTGGTGGCTATAAGTGGCTCATTTGTTTGATGTTTCACTGTGTAGCAGGCTGCATTTGTAGAGGCCTATTTCTTCTGATTTAAAATCTATTTGGTGTGATTTAACTGGGGCTGTTACTTTGAATCAGAGACCTATATCTTCTAATTTCAAGCCTATTTTGATGTGTTGTTGGTGAAACTGTTTGAATTGGAGACCTGTTTCTTTTGGTAGCAAGCCTATTTTGGGGGCTTTGAGTAGAAATGTGATTCATTTTTGCTGGATTCACTAGCTGCAAAGGTTAGTGCATAGTGGGGGAAGGGTGCTAATGGTCTGACCAGGGGCCTCAGCTACCTGGTTGTTTCTGGAAGACTTGGGTTGGTCCCACCCCAACCCCTCACCCCCTGCCCCTGGTCCATGATTTCCTTTATACCAGGGATTCTGACATCACTTCCTCAAACAGGCAAAGGATATGCACCTGTCATAGCAGAAGCAGACATCCAGGAAAGGAACAGCAGCGAGTGAAGAGGTGACTGCTATCTCAGTGGAAGGGAAGTAACTGCAAATCAAGGAGCTTTCATTGTTACTTCGTTGCATTGCTATTGCATTGGGGAAAGGAGGAATAGGAG
The DNA here is from genome assembly GCA_016271365.2 of Neoceratodus forsteri. Lineage (NCBI taxonomy): Eukaryota > Metazoa > Chordata > Ceratodontiformes > Ceratodontidae > Neoceratodus > Neoceratodus forsteri. The sequence goes on along the minus strand of CM028135.1, from coordinate 1,099,611,177 downwards.
TTTGAAGAAGGTTGTGCAATGGCTACTTAAAGTCTCTTTTTTGAGTGTGGATATGAAGGTTAGGAATATAAAAATCAGTTGCTCAATCTATCAAAATGTGTACAACAAAGGGGGTAAGGGAAATTAAGAAAATAATGTTTTGCACTGATAGAGAGGGAGAGAGGGGAGACTTGAGGGAGTGTTTGGTATCCTGCATCTGGAAGGGTGGGGGGGTCACTGGTGGGCAACAACAGCAATGGGTAGGGTGGTAGGCTGCAACAACTGCAGTGCACTAATCTTTTAAAAAATTGCCTGGAGTGTGGGAGGATGTTTAGTGTGCAACCACATAGAGAAACTCAGAAAGGAGATTGAGGGTCTGCAGGACAAACTAAGACAGGCAAGGCAGACTGGGGGTGGGTTTAGCCCAATACTGGAGGGAGGAAGAATGGGAGATGAGGAAGGGCGATTTAAGCCAACAGTGGTGAGAAGAGGGTCAGAAGAAGGGAAGCAGGGACAAGGGGGCCCAGGCCAGGAAGAACAATTGCCGGGGAAACCAGGTCAGGAGACAAAAGACAAATGGAAGGAGGAGATAGGGACTTGTGAGGGGAGGCGAAGAAGTGGCAAAAGTCATGGAGTGGAAAGGAGAGAACAGGTTACTATGAAGAGAGAGAGAGCGGGCATTTGTGAAGGGCCTTCAGAAAATAGTCAGCATCTACAGAGAGGAAGAAGGTGGAGGATGGAAATGATGAAATTAGAGGAGTAATTGATAAATGCCTGAACCAAACTGGAGCGGGGGGGAGTTCTGCTGGGAGAATTGCAACAGGGGCAAAAGGGGGAAATAATGTGCAGGAGGAAGAAGAGGAGCCGGGAGATGAATGGAAGCAAGCAGGGAGTAAGAGTGGTGGAATCTTAGTGCTGGGGGGCTCAATACTAAGAGGAGTCAGGTGGGATAGCAAGGGGGAGAGGCATAGTCGTATTGGGGTGGAGGCCATCCTAGGAATGACAGTGGAAAGGGTGGGACAATCTGTTCTGAAATGTGCTAGAAGGGGTAGGGACAAGCCTCATTTAATTATACATCTTGAGATGAACAACCTGGCTGACAAGACAGTAGATATAGTCCAGAGGAGGTTTGAGGAACTAGGACAATTACATGAGGGGTCAGGAAGATCAGTAACTTTTTCGGAGATACTTCCAGTGCCCAAGGCAAGCACAACAAGAAAGCTGAGAATAGAGGAATTTAATGGATAGCTAAGAACCTGGTGTTGTGCTAAAGGGTATGGGCTGTTGGGGGTGGGGAGGGACCTGGGAGGACAGTAGTCTCTATGCCAAGGACAGACTACACTTGAGTGAGGAGGAAAGAAAGTGTTGAAACAGAGGATGGAGGAGTACATAGAGGAAGTTGGGAATTTAAACTAGGAGTGGGGGGTGGCAGTTGGGGAAGAGATATGCAGAGACCACAGGTTGGGAAACCATATGAGCTTACCCCCCATAACAGTGACAAAGGACAAATGGCAAGTGCTGTTGGTGATGCTAGGAAAGGAGGGCAGGATGGGGGGAAAGGGTGGAAGGTGGTTACCCTTAATGCTAGGAGCCTTGGGAGGAAAACTGCAGAGTTACAGGTTCTCATGGCAGAGGGAGAGGTGGACATTGCAGTCATCACAGAAACATGGGCCACCCAATACAGTGACTGGGACCTGTCTGTACCAGGGTACAGGTTATTTCGTAGGGACAGGGTGATTGGGAAAGGGAAGGGGGTGGCACTATATGTGAAGGAAGGACTGAAGTGTGTAAGGGAGGAAGAGGAGGAGGGTAGTATGGAGTCAATTTGGATGCAAATCCAGGATTTCAAGAATAGTATTCTTAGAATGGGAGTGGTGTATAGGCTGCCATCTCAGACGGAGGAGTTAGACAGGGAACTACACTTGGCCGTCACATCCTCAGTCTTGTCCCTAGTTGACTACTACCATGAAATTTTACAACTTAAGACTAGTACATGTCACATGTATAATACTTGAATGTACCTCTCTTCTAATGTTATCTCTGTCACTGTATCAATATGTCTTTTGCTTCCTGTTACTCGGAGCCTTTGAAAATGAGTCCATGACTCAAAGGGTTGCAATTCCTATGTACTTAATAAAAATAAAAATTAAAAATAAATTCTGGGCCCAATATGCATAACTTTGCATTTCTTGGCATTGAAGCCAAGCTGCCAGATCCTGGACCACCTTCCCAGCTTTTCCAGATCTTCCTGTAGGTCCTGTATCCCTTCAGCTGTGTCCACTCTCCCGCAGAGCTTGGTGTCATCCGTGAATAGACACATTTTGCCCTTAATGTCATCTCCACTGTCATTAATGAAGACATTGAACAACACGGGCCCCAGCACAGAGCCCTATGAGACCCCATTGGTTACCTCTCTGGTACCAGATAACTCCCTCCCCAAACACCCTCTGGGTTCTGTTCCTCAGCCAGTTTTTCACCCATTTGGCCATCTTTTCCCCAACCCCAAGATCCACCAACTTCCTGATCAACCTTTTATGGGGCACAGAGTCAAAGGCATTGCTGAAATCAAGATAGAGGATGTCTACCGCTTGGCCCCTGTCTACTGTCTTAGTGACACAGTCAAAGTGTCTTACTTCAAAAGGCTCTGGAGCATTTCACTGCACCACCCCAGCCACCTGGAACTCCCTCCCTCCTGCCCTGAGGCAGGCTAACTCTCACCCAATCTTCAAAAAGAACTATATCGCCACCTATCCCAGGACCCCTGCACATGCCTTGATCCCACTTAATGCCTCACAGCTAACCACCCTATTTCGCCCAAGACACTGCTGCACGTCTAAACAAGCTTTGCTATAAAATGTCTTTATAGCTGCCACTTAGCCCAGTTTCAGTTATTTGCATGCACTAATGTCACTTTTGTCATCTCTGCATAGCTATATGTATTATCTCGAGTACTATCTGACTTGATCTGTATTCTAACCTACCTGTAATATATACTATGTACCTGTACAATAAACTATGTATTGTATAATCTCATCTCATTTTATGTATGTTTTCTCCCGGGTCGTGCCTGAAAATAGTCAACTTTGGCTAGCGCACCTAACTCAGTTAACAAAAACTAAATAAATAAATAAAAAGTCAATCAGATTCATTTGATACAACCCCCGTAACCCATGCTGCCTCACATCCTGGAGATTATGCTACTCTAGATATTCCACCAACCTTTCCATTAGTATGGTCTCCATGAACTTGCCCACAATGAAAGTCAGACTGACTGGTCTGTAATTTCCTGGGTAATCCTTAGGGCCACTTTTGTGGAGGGGTACTACATGTGCTGTTCTCCAGTCCTGTGGTACCACACCTGACTCTAGTGAACTATTAAATAGGTCTGCCAGAGGCCCTGCCAGCTCCTCAGCTAGTTCCTTTAGCACCCTTGGATTTACTTTGTCCGGGCCTGGTGATTTGTCCACTTTCAATGCCAGCAGCCCCTCCCTCACTCTATCCTTCTCTATCACTACATCTGTGTCCCCCCGCCCCCCGCTCCTCTTTTCCCTCCTGAGGGCACTGGTCCATCCTTCTCCCTAGTGAAGACAGAAGTATTCATTTAGTATCACTGCTTTTCCCCCATTATCCTCCACTCACTCCATCTCTTTCTTAAGCCTAACAGTCCCTTCCTTCTCGTCCCTTTTCTCACTTACATAGTGAAAGAAAGCCTTCTCCCCTTCTTAATTCCTTCAGCTGTCTGCAGCTCCTTCTGTGCCTTTGCTAGCTGGACTTCCTTACTTACCTCACTAGCCAACCTTAGGTAATTTTCCCTATCCACATCTCTTTTGGTCTTCCTGAATTTTCTATTGGCCAACCCCTTTTCCTTTACTGCCTGGACAACCCCAGAACTGAACCAACTGGGTGCTTTGGCCCTTGTGTTTATACCCCGAGCCTAACACATTCATCTGTGGCAACCAGTATTCCTTCCTTAATGATGGACCACCTTTGGTCCACCCCCATATATGCTTTGATGCCAGCCAGATGACTCATTAGCATTTCGCCCCTTTTTCTGAAGTTTGCCCTCCTGAAATCCAAGATTGTGGTATTAGTCAGTATGCTTTCACTACCCATATCCAACTGGAACCACACTGTGCAATGATTACTTCCAACTGTTGGCTCCCTGACCATTATTTCCTATACATAGTCCGCATTTGTGAGCACCAGATCAAGAATTGCCTCAGCTCTTGTTGGTTCAGTGACACCCTGAGTCAGGAATCCACTCTGCAGTCCTTCCAGGGTCAGCTGACTCCTAGTACATGTTGTGGAAGGTATGCTTCAGTCCACCTTGGGCAGGTTGAAGTCCCCCACAATTACCGCCTCTCCTTTCCCCTCAGCTTCCAATATTCGTGAGCTCAGTTCCCTGTCCCTCTTCATCTTGACTGGGTGGTCTGTAAACCACCCCCAACCTCACCTTTCTCCCTCTATTGGACCTTAACTGAACCCACAATGCCCCCACCTCCCCTTCCTCTGACTCCTCCCTCGTGCAGGAGGAAGAGGAAGTATGATAACCTGCTATCCAAAAACCAGAATTAAAAAAGACTCAATAAAGTAGAAATTATCATGCTGCCCATCTGTACAGTGTAAGGGTAGCTGCATGCAACATCAGCAACACTCTGGAATGGGCCAAGGACATGCCGGGACATGCTGCGGGAGGAGGAGTGAGCTTCACACAGGAGGCTCTCATCAGGTAGGAATGGTTGCAGACTGTGCTGTGCTACTGCCACCTAAGCGACCATGGGTGGTAGAGGGAAGGCTGGAGACTGTGCTGTGCTACTGCCATCTAAGGGACCACGCATCTTGGAGGGAAGGCTGCAGACTGTGCTGTGTTACTGCCACCTAAGGGACCACCGGTGGTGGAGGGAAGGCTACAGGTTGTACTATGCTACTGCCACAAAAGGGACTGCAAGTGGTGGAGGAAATGCTGCAGCTGTGCTATGCTAGTGCCATCTAAGGGACCACGGGTGTTGGAGGGAAGGCTTCAGACTGTGCTGTGCTACTGCCACCTAAGGGACCACAGGTAGTGGAGGGAATGCTGCAGACTGTGCTGTGCTACTGACACCCAAGGTACCATGGGTGTTGGAGGGAAGGCTGCAGTCTGTGCTGTACTACTGCCACCTAAGGGACCATGGGTGGTGGAGGGAATGCTGCAGATTGTGCTATGCACCTGCCACCTAAGGTACCACAGGTGTTGGAGGAAAGGTTGCCTACTGTGCTGTGCTACTGGCACCTAAGGGATCTCAGGTGGTGGAGGGAATGCTGCAGACTGTGCTGTGCTACTGCCACCTAAGGGAGCATGGGTGGTTGAAGGAATACTGCAGACTGTGCTGTGCTACTGCCACCTAAGGGAGCATGGGTGTTGGAGGGAAGGCTGCAGTCTGTGCTGTGCTACTGCCACTTAAGGGACCACATGTGGTGGAGGGAATGCTGCAGGCTGTGCTGTGCTACTGCCACCTAAGGTGTCACAGGTGGTGGAGAGAATGCTTCAGACTGTGTTGTGCTACTTTCACCTAAGGAACCACGGATGTTGGAGGGAAGGCTTCAGACTGTGCTGCGCTACTGCCACCTAAGGGATCACAGGTGGTGGAGGGAATACTGCAGGCTGTGCTGTGCTACTGCCACCTAAGGGAGCATGGGTGGTTGAAGGAATGCTACAGACTGTGCTGTGCTACTGCCACTTAAGGGACCACATGTGGTGGATGGAATGCTGCAGACTATGCTGTGCTACTGCCACCCAAGGGACCACTGGTGCTGGAGGGAATGCTGCAGACTGTGCTGTGCTACTGCCACCTAAGGTGCCACGGGTGGTGGAGAGAATGCTTCAGACTGTGTTGTGCTACTTTCACCTAAGGAACCATGGGTGTTGGAGGGAAGGCTTCAGACTGTGCTGTGCTACTGCCACCTAAGGGACCACAGGTGGTGGAGGGAATGCTGCAGACTGTGCTGTGCTACTGCCACCCAAGGTACCATGGGTGTTGAAGGGAAGGCTGCAGACTGTGCTATACTGCTACCACCTAAGGTACCATGGGTGTTGGAGGGAAGGCTTCAGACTGTGCTATGCTACTGGCACCTAAGGTACCATGGGTGTTGGAGGAAAGGCTGCAGTCTGTGCTGTTCTACTGCCACCTAAGGGACCATGGGTGATGGAGGGGATGCTGCAGACTGTGCTGTGCCACTGCCACCTAAGGGGTCATGGGTGATGGAGAGAAGGCTGCAGACTATGCTGTGCTACTGCCACCTAAGGTACCACAGGTGGTGGAGAAAATGCTGGAGACTGTGCTGTGCTACTGCCACCTAAGGGATCACAGGTGGTGGAGGGAATGCTGCAGGCTGTGCTGTGCTACTGTGACCTAAGGGAGCATGGGTGGTTGAAGGAATGCTGCAGTCTGCACTGTGCTACTGCCACCTAAGGGACCACATGTGGTGGAGGGAATGCTGCTGACTATGCTGTGTTACTGCCACCCAAGGGACCACTGGTGCTGGAGGGAATGCTGCAGACTGTGCTGCACTACTGCCACCTAAGGTACCACGGGTGGTGGAGAGAATGCTTCAGACTGTGTTGTGCTACTTTCACCTAAGGGACCACGGGTGTTAGAGGGAAGGCTTCAGACTGTGCTGTGCTACTGCCACTTAAGGGACCACAGGTGGTGGAGGAAATGCTGCAGACTGTGCTGTGCTACTGCCACCCAAGGTACCATGGGTGTTGGAGGAAAGGCTGCAGACTGTGCTGTTCTACTGCCACCCTAAGGGACCATGGGTGGTGGAGGAATGCTGCAGATTGTGCTATGCAACTGCCACCTAGGTACCATGGGTGTTGTAGGAAGGCTGCAGACTGTGCTGTGCTACTGCCACCTAAGGTACCATGGGTGTTGTAGGGAAGGCTGCAGACTGTGCTGTGCTACTGCCACCTAAGGGACCACAAGTGGTGGAGGGAATGCTGCAGACTGTGCTGTGCTACTGACACCCAAGGTACCACGGGTGTTGGAGGGAAGGCTGCAGACTGTGCTATACTACTCCCACCTAAGGTACCATGGGTGGTGGAGTGAATGCTGCAGATTGTGTTATGCAACTGCCACCTAAGGTACCATGGGTGTTGTAGGGAAGGCTGCAGACTGTGCTGTACTACTGCCACCTAAGGTACCATGGGTGTTGGAGGGAAGACTACAGACTGCTGTGCTACTGCCACCTAAGGGACCTCAAGTGGTGGAGGAAATGCAGCAGCTATGCTGTGCTAGTGCCACCTAAGGTACCATGGGTGTTGTGGGAAGGCTGCAGACTGTGCTGTGCTACTGCCACCTAAGTCACCACAAGTGGGGAGGAAGGCTGCAAACTGTGCTGTGCTACTGCCTCCTAAGGGACCATGGGGTGGTGGAGAGAATGCTGAAGATTGTGCTGTGCTATGCCACCCAATTTACCATGGGTGGTGGAGGGAATGCTACAGACAGTGTTGTGCTACTGTCACCTAAGGGACCATGGGTAGTGATGGGAGTGCTGCAGACTGTACTGTGCTGTTGCCATCTAAGGACTCATGGGTGGTAGAGGGAAGGCTACAGACTGTGCTGTGCCACTGCCTCCTGAGATACCATGGATGGTGGATGGAATGCTGGAGACTGTGCTGTGCTCCTGCCACCGAAATAACCATGTGTGGTAGAGGGAATGCTGTAGTCTGCACTGTGCACTGCCACCTAAGTGACCACAGGTGGTGTGGAATGCTGCAGACTGTGCTGTGCTACTGCCACCTACGGACCATGGTGGTGGAGGGAAGGCTTCAGACTGTGCTGTGCTACTGCCACTTAAGGGACCACAGGTGGTGGAGGGAATGCTGCAGACTGTGCTGTGCTACTGCCACCCAAGGTACCACGGGTGTTGGAGGAAAGGCTGCAGACTGTGCTGTGCTACTGCCACCTAAGGGACCACAGGTGGTGGAGGGAATGCTGCAGACTGTGCTGTGCGACTGACACCCAAGGTACCACGGGTGGTGGAGGGAATGCTGCAGGCTGTGCTGTGCTACTGCCACCTAAGGTACCATGGGTGTTGTAGGGAAGGCTGCAGACTGTGCTGTGCTACTGCCACCTAAGGGATCACAGGTGGTGGAGGGAATGCTGCAGGCTGTGCTGTGCTACTGTGACCTAAGGGAGCATGGGTGGTTGAAGGAATGCTGCAGTCTGCACTGTGCTACTGCCACCTAAGGGACCACATGTGGTGGAGGGAATGCTGCTGACTATGCTGTGTTACTGCCACCCAAGGGACCACTGGTGCTGGAGGAATGCTGCAGACTGTGCTGCACTACTGCCACCTAAGGTACCACGGGTGGTGGAGAGAATGCTTCAGACTGTGTTGTGCTACTTTCACCTAAGGGACCACGGGTGTTAGAGGGAAGGCTTCAGACTGTGCTGTGCTACTGCCATTTAAGGAACCACAGGTGGTGGAGGAAATGCTGCAGACTGTGCTGTGCTACTGCCACCCAAGGTACCATGGGTGTTGGAGGAAAGGCTGCAGACTGTGCTGTTCTACTGCCACCTAAGGGACCATGGGTGGTGGAGGGAATGCTGCAGATTGTGCTATGCAACTGCCACCTAAGGTACCATGGGTGTTGTAGGGAAGGCTGCAGACTGTGCTGTGCTACTGCCACCTAAGGTACCATGGGTGTTGTAGGGAAGGCTGCAGACTGTGCTGTGCTACTGCCACCTAAGGGACCACAAGTGGTGGAGGGAATGCTGCAGACTGTGCTGTGCTACTGACACCCAAGGTACCACGGGTGTTGGAGGGAAGGCTGCAGACTGTGCTATACTACTGCCACCTAAGGTACCATGGGTGGTGGAGTGAATGCTGCAGATTGTGTTATGCAACTGCCACCTAAGGTACCATGGGTGTTGTAGGGAAGGCTGCAGACTGTGCTGTGCTACTGCCACCTAAGGTACCATGGGTGTTGGAGGGAAGACTACAGACTGCTGTGCTACTGCCACCTAAGGGACCTCAAGTGGTGGAGGAAATGCAGCAGCTATGCTGTGCTAGTGCCACCTAAGGTACCATGGGTGTTGTAGGGAAGGCTGCAGACTGTGCTGTGCTACTGCCACCTAAGTCACCACAAGTGGGGAAGGGAAGGCTGCAAACTGTGCTGTGCTACTGCCTCCTAAGGGACCATGGGGTGGTGGAGAGAATGCTGAAGATTGTGCTGTGCTATGCCACCCAATTTACCATGGGTGGTGGAGGGAATGCTACAGACAGTGTTGTGCTAGTCACCTAAGGGACCATGGGTAGTGATGGGAGTGCTGCAGACTGTACTGTGCTGTTGCCATCTAAGGACTCATGGGTGGTAGAGGGAAGACTACAGACTGTGCTGTGCCACTGCCTCCTGAGATACCATGGATGGTGGATGGAATGCTGGAGACTGTGCTGTGCTCCTGCCACCGAAATAACCATGTGTGGCAGAGGGAATGCTGTAGTCTGCACTGTGCTACTGCCACCTAAGTGACCACAGGTGGTGGAGGGAATGCTGCAGACTGTGCTGTGCTACTGCCACCTAAGGTACCATGGGTGTTGGAGGAAAGGCTGCAGACTGTGCTGTGCTACTGCCACCTAAGGGACCACAGGTGGTGGAGGGAATGCTGCAGACTGTGCTGTGCTACTGCCACCTAAGGTACCATGGGTGGTGGAGAGAATGCTTCAGACTGTGTTGTGCTACTTTCACCTAAGGGACCACAGGTGGTGGAGGGAATGCTGCAGACTGTGCTGTGCTACTGACACCCAAGGTACCACGGGTGTTGGAGGAAAGGCTGCAGACTGTGCTGTGCTACTGCCACCTAAGGGACCACAGGTGGTGGAGGGAATGCTGAAGACTGTGCTGTGCTACTGACACCCAAGGTACCACGGGTGTTGGAGGGAAGGCTGCAGACTGTGCTATACTACTGCCACCTAAGGCACCATGGGTGTTGTAGGGAAGGCTGCAGACTGTGCTGTGCTACTGCCACCTAAGGTACCATGGGTGTTGGAGGGAAGGCTGCAGACTGTGCTGTGCTACTGCCACCTAAGGGACCTCAAGTGGTGGAGGAAATGCAGCAGCTATGCTGTCCTAGTGCCACCTAAGGTACCATGGGTGTTGTAGGGAAGGCTGCAGACTGTGCTGTGCTACTGCCTCCTAAAGGACCATGGGGTGGTGGAGAGAATGCTGAAGATTGTGCTGTGCTATGCCACCCAATTTACCACGGGTGATGGAAGGAATGCTGCAGACTGTGCTGTGCTACTGCAACTTAAGGGATCATGGGTGGTGGAGGGAAGGCGGCAGACTGTGCTGTGCTGTGCTACTGCCACCTAAGGTACCACAGGAGGTGAAGAAAATGCTGAATGTGCTGTGCTACTGCCACCTAAGGTACCATGGGTGATGAAAGGAATGCTGCAGACTATGCTGTGCTGTGCTACTGCCATCTAAGGGACAACGGGTGGTTGAGGGAAGGCTGCAGACTGTGCTGTGCTACTGCCACCCAACGGACAACAGGTACTGAAGGGAATGCTGTAGACTGTGCTGTGCTACTGCACCCAAGTAGTAGTAAGTAGTAAAAACCTTTATTTTTATACAGGATAGTAGGTGACAATTTCACATCATTAGGACGAATCCTATTTTCAAGATGGTCCTGTGTATAAAACAAAATCACGTACATATACATACAATTTCACAAAATATTAATTTAACAGCCATACATTACAAAACCATTTAACATAACATAAAAATAAACAAAAAAAACACTAAGAGACCTCGGGTGATTGAGGAAATGCTGCAGATTGTGTTGTGCTACTGCCATCTAAGGGACCACGCGTCTTGGAGGGAAGGCTGCAGACTGTGCTGTGTTACTGCCACCTAAGGTACCATGGGTGTTGGAGGGAAGGTTGCAGACTGTGCTGTGCTACTGTCACCTAAGGGACCACCGGTGGTGGAGGGAAGGCTGCAGGTTGTACTATGCTACTACCACAAAAGGGACCGCAAGTGGTGGAGGAAATGCTGCAGCTGTGCTGTGCTGGTGCCATCTAAGGTACCACGGGTGGTGGAGGGAAGGCTGCAGACCATGCTGTGCTACTGCTACCTAAGGTACCATTGGTGGTGGAGAGAATGCTGCAGACTGTGTTGTGCTACTTCCACATAAGGGACCACGGGTATTGGAGGGAAGGCTTCAGACTGTGCTGTGCTGCCATCTAAGGGACCACAGGTGATGGAAGGAAGGCTGCAGACTGTGCTGTGCTTTTGCCACCTAAGGGACCACGGGTGTTGGAGGGAAGACTGCAAACTGTGCTGTGCTACTGCCACCTAAGGTGCTATGGATGATGGAGGGAATGCTGCAGATTCTGCTGTGCTACTGCCACCTAAGGTACCACGGGTGTTGGAGAGAATGCTGCAGACTGTGCTGTGTTACTGCCACCTAAGGTACCACAGGTGTTGGAGGAAATGCTGCAGACTGTGCTGTGCTACTGCCACCTAAGGTACCATGGGTGTTGGAGGAAATGCTGCAGACTGTGCTCTGTTACCACCACCTAAGGTACCACAGGTGGTTGAGGGAATGCTGCAGACTGTGCTGCGCTACTGCCACCAAAGGAACCATGGGTGGTGATGGGAGTGCTGCAGACTGTACTGTGCTATTGCCATCTAAGGGACCATGGGTGGTAGAGGGAAGGCTACAGACTGTGCTGTGCTACTGCCACCTAAGATACCATGGGAGGTAGATGGAATGCTGGAGACTGTGCTGTGCTTCTGCCACCGAAATAACCATGTGTGGTAGAGGGAATGCTGTAGTCTGCACTGTGCTACTGCCACCTAAGTGACCACAGGTGGTGGAGGGAAGGCTGCAGACTGTGCTATGTTATTGCCACCTAAGGTACCGCGGGTATTGGAGGGAAGACTGAAGACTGTGCTGTGCTACTGCCACCTAAGGTACCATGGATGTTGGAGGAAATGCTGCAGACTGTGCTGCGTTACCACCACCTAAGGTACCACAGGTGGTGGAGGGAATGCTGCAGACTGTGCTGTGCTACTGCAACCTAAGGGCCCACGAATGGTGGAGGGAAGGCTGCAGGCTGTGCTGTGCTGTGCTGTGCTACTTCCATCTAAGGGACCATGCGTGTTGGAGGAAATGCTGCAGACTGTGCTGTGCTACTGCCACCCAAGGGACCACGGGTGGTACAGGGAATGCTGGAGACTGTGCTGTCTACTGCCACCTAAGGGGGTCACGGGTGGTAGAGGGAATGCTTCAGACTGTGCTGTGTTACTGCCACCTAAGGGAGCATGGGTGATGGAAGGAATGCTGCAGACTGTGCTGTGCTACTGCAACTTAAGGGATCATGGGTGGTGGAGGGAAGGCGGCAAACTGTGCTGTGCTGTGTTACTGCCACCTAAGGTACCACAGGAGGTGAAGAAAATGCTGAATGTGCTGTGCTGCTGCCACCTAAGGTACCATGGGTGATGGAAGGAATGCTGCAGACTATGCTGTGCTGTGCTACTGCCATATAAGGGACAATGGGTGGTTGAGGGGAAGGCTGCAGACTGTGCTGTGCTACTGCCACCTAAGATACCATGGGAGGTAGATGGAATGCTGCAGACCGTGCTGTGCTACTGCCACCTAAGGTACCATGGGTGGTGGAGGGAATGCTGCAGATTGTGTTGTGCTACTGCCATCTAAGAGACCATGCATCTTGGAGGGAAGGCTGCAGACTGTGCTGTGTTACTGCCACCTAAGGTACCATGGGTGTTGGAGGGAAGGTTGCAGACTGTGCTGTGCTACTGTCACCTAAGGGACCACCGGTGGTGGAGGGGAGGCTGCAGGTTGTACTATGCTACTACCACAAAAGGGACCGCAAGTGGTGGAGGAAATGCTGCAGCTGTGCTGTGCTAGTGCCATCTAAGGGACCACGGGTGTTGGAGGGAAGGCTTCAGACTGTGCTGTTCTACTGCCACCTAAGGGACCACAGGTGGTGGAGGGAATGCTGCAGACTGTGCTGTGCTACGGACACCCAAGGTACCATGGGTGTTGGAGGGAAGGCTGCAGTCTGTGCTGCACTACTGCCACCTAAGGTACCATGGGTGGTGGAGGGAATGCTGCAGATTGTGCTATGCACCTGCCACCTAAGGTACCACAGGTGTTGGAGGAAAGGTTGCCGACTGTGCTGTGCTACTGGCACCTAAGGGACCATGGGTGGTGGAGGGGATGCTGCAGACTGTGCTGTGCTACTGCCACCTAAGGGAGCATGGGTGGTTGAAGGAATACTACAGACTGTGCTGTGCTACTGCTACTCCTGGTTAAACAACTAAAAAAAGAAAGAAAACTGCCACTTCAGGGACCACATGTGGTGGAGGGAATGCTGCAGACTGTGCTGTGTTACTGCCACCTAAGGTGCCACGGGTGGTGGAGAGAATGCTTCAGACTGTGTTGTGCTACTTTCATCTAAGGAACCACGGGTGTTGGAGGGAAGGCTTCAGACTGTGCTGTGCTACTGCCACCTAAGGGATCACAGGTGGTGGAGGGAATACTGCAGGCTGTGCTGTGCTACTGCCACCTAAGGGAGCATGGGTGGTTGAAGGAATGCTACAGACTGTGCTGTGCTACTGCCATTTAAGGGACCACATGTGGTGGAGGGAATGCTGCAGACTGTGCTGCGCTACTGCCACCTAAGGTGCCACGGGTGGTGGAGAGAATGCTTCAGACTGTGTTGTGCTACTTTCACCTAAGGAACCACGGTGGTTGAAGAAGCTTCAGACTGTGCTGTGCTACTGCCACAAGGGACCACAGGTGATGGAGGGAATGCTGCAGACTGTGCTGTGCTACTGACACCCAAGGTACTACGGGTGTTGGAGGGAAGGCTGCAGACTGTGCTATACTGCTACCACCTAAGGTACCATGGGTGTTGGAGGGAAGGCTTCAGACTGTGCTATGCTACTGGCACCTAAGGTAACAAGGGTGTTGGAGGGAAGGCTGCAGTCTGTGCTGTTCTACTGCCACCTAAGGGACCATGGGTGATGGAGGGGATGCTGCAGATTGTGCTATGCACCTGCCATCTAAGGTACCACAGGTGTTGGAGGAAAGGTTGCCGACTGTGCTGTGCTACTGGCACCTAAGGGACCATGGGTGGTGGAGGGGATGCTGCAGACTGTGCTGTGCTACTGCCACCTAAGGGACCATGGGTGATGGAGGGGATGCTGCAGACTGTGCTGTGCCACTGCCACCTAAGGGGTCATGGGTGATGGAGAGAAGGCTGCAGACTGTGCTGTGCTACTGCCACCTAAGGTACCACAGGTGGTGGAGAAAATGCTGCAGACTGTGCTGTGCTACTGCCACCTAAGGTACCACAGGTGGTGGAGAAAATGCTGGAGACTATGCTGTGCTACTGCCACCCAAGGGATCACAGGTGGTGGAGGGAATGCTGCAGGCTGTGCTGTGCTACTGTGACCTATGGGAGCATGGGTGGTTGAAGGAATGCTGCAGTCTGTACTGTGCTACTGCCACCTAAGGGACCACATGTGGTGGAGGGAATGCTGCTGACTATGCTGTGTTACTGCCACCCAAGGGACCACTGGTGCTGGAGGGAATGCTGCAGACTGTGCTGCACTACTGCCACCTAAGGTACCACGGGTGGTGGAGAGAATGCTTCAGACTGTGTTGTGCTACTTTCACCTAAGGGACCACGGGTGTTAGAGGGAAGGCTTCAGACTGTGCTGTGCTACTGCCACTTAAGGGACCACAGGTGGTGGAGGGAATGCTGCAGACTGTGCTGTGCTACTGACACCCAAGGTACCACGGGTGTTGGAGGAAAGGCTGCAGACTGTGCTGTTCTACTGCCACCTAAGGTACCATGGGTGGTGGAGGGGATGCTGCAGACTGTGCTGTGCTATTGCCACCTAAGGGACCACAGGTGGTGGAGGGAATGCTGCAGACTGTGCTGTGCTACTGACACCCAAGGTACCACGGGTGTTGGAGGGAAGGCTGCAGACTGTGCTATACTACTGCCACCTAAGGTACCATGGGTGGTGGAGGGAATGTTGCAGATTGTGCTATGCAACTGCCACCTAAGGTACCATGGGTGTTGTAGGGAAGGCTGCAGACTGTGCTGTGCTACTGCCACCTAAGGTACCATGGGTGTCGGAGGGAAGGCTGCAGATTGTGCTGTGCTACTGCCACCTAAGGGACCTCAAGTGGTGGAGGAAATGCAGCAGCTATGCTGTGCTAGTGCCACCTAAGGTACCATGGGTGTTGTAGGGAAGGCTGCAGACTGTGCTGTGCTACTGCCACCTAAGGGACCACAAGTGATGGAGGGAATGCTGCAGACTGTGCTGTGCTACTGACACCCAAGGTACCACGGGTGTTGGAGGGAAGGCTGCAGACTGTGCTATACTACTGCCACCTAAGGTACCATGGGTGGTGGAGTGAATGCTGCAGATTGTGCTATGCAACTGCCACCTAAGGTACCATGGGTGTTGTAGGGAAGGCTGCAGACTGTGCTGTGCTACTGCCACCTAAGGTACCATGGGTGTTGGAGGGAAGACTACAGACTGTGCTGTGCTCCTGCCACCTAAGGGACCACAAGTGGTGGAGGGAATGCTGCAGACTGTGCTGTGCTACTGACACCCAAGGTACCACGGGTGTTGGAGGGAAGGCTGCAGACTGTGCTATACTACTGCCACCTAAGGTACCATGGGTGGTGGAGTGAATGCTGCAGATTGTGCTATGCAACTGCCACCTAAGGTACCATGGGTGTTGTAGGGAAGGCTGCAGACTGTGCTGTGCTAGTGCCACCTAAGGTACCATGGGTGTTGTAGGGAAGGCTGCAGCCTGTGCTGTGCTACTGCCACCTAAGGTACCATGGGTGGTGGAGGGAATGCTACAGACAGTGTTGTGCTACTGTCACCTAAGGGACCATGGGTAGTGATGGGAGTGCTGCAGACTGTACTGTGCTGTTGCCATCTAAGGACTCATGGGTGGTAGAGGGAAGGCTACAGACTGTGCTGTGCCACTGCCTCCTAAGATACCATGGGTGGTGGATGGAATGCTGGAGACTGTGCTGTGCTTCTGCCACCGAAATAACCATGTGTGGTAGAGGGAATGCTGTAGTCTGCACTGTGCTACTGCCACCTAAGTGACCACAGGTGTTGGAGGGAAGGCTGCAGACTGTGCTGTGCTACTGCCACCTAAGTGACCACAGGTGGTGGAGGGAATGCTGCAGACTGTGCTGTGTTACTGCCACCCAAGGGACCACTGGTGCTGGAGGGAAGGCTGCGGACTGTGCTGCGCTACTGCCACCTAAGGTACCATGGGTGGTGGAGAGAATGCTTCAGACTGTGTTGTGCTACTTTCACCTAAGGGACCACGGGTGTTAGAGGGAAGGCTTCAGACTGTGCTGTGCTACTGCCACTTAAGGGACCACAGGTGGTGGAGGGAATGCTGCAGACTGTGCTGTGCTACTGCCACCCAAGGTACCACGGGTGTTGGAGGAAAGGCTGCAGACTGTGCTGTTCTACTGCCACCTAAGGGACCACAGGTGGTGGAGGGAATGCTGCAGACTGTGCTGTGCTACTGACACCCAAGGTACCACGGGTGTTGGAGGGAAGGCTGCAGACTGTGCTATACTACTGCCACCTAAGGCACCATGGGTGTTGTAGGGAAGGCTGCAGACTGTGCTGTGCTACTGCCACCTAAGGTACCATGGGTGTTGGAGGGAAGGCTGCAGACTGTGCTGTGCTACTGCCACCTAAGGGACCTCAAGTGGTGGAGGAAATGCAGCAGCTATGCTGTGCTAGTGTCACCCAAGGTACCATGGGTGTTGTAGGGAAGGCTGCAGACTGTGCTGTGCTACTGCCACCCAAGGTACCACAGGTGTTGGAGGGAAGGCTGCAGACTGTGCTATACTACTGCCACCTAAGGTACCATGGGTGGTGGAGTGAATGCTGCAGATTGTGCTATGCAACTGCCACCTAAGGTACCATGGGTGTTGAAGGGAAGGCTGCAGACTGTGCTGTGCTACTGCCACCTAAGGGAGCATGGGTGGTTGAAGGAATGCTACAGACTGTGCTGTGCTAGTGCCACCTAAGGTACCATGCGTGTTGTAGGGAAGGCTGCAGACTGTGTTGTGTTACTGCCCCCTAAAGGACCATGGGGTGGTGGAGAGAATGCTGAAGATTGTGCTGTGCTATGCCACCCAATTTACCATGGGTGGTGGAGGGAATGCTACAGACAGTGTTGTACTACTGTCACCTAAGGGACCATGGGTAGTGATGGGAGTGCTGCAGACTGTACTGTGCTATTGCCATCTAAGGACTCATGGGTGGTAGAGGGAAGGCTACAGACTGTGCTGTGCCACTGCCTCCTAAGATACCATGGGTGGTGGATGGAATGCTGGAGACTGTGCTGTGCTTCTGCCACCGAAATAACCATGTGTGGTAGAGGGAATGCTGTAGTCTGCACTGTGCTACTGCCACCTAAGCGACCACAGGTGGTGGAGGGAAGGCTGCAGACTGTGCTGTGCTACTGCCACCCAAGGGACCACGGGTGTTGGAGGGAAGGCTGCAGACTGTGCTGTGCTGCCACCTAAGGGACCACGGGTGCTGGAGGGAATGCTGCAGACTGTGCTGTGCTACTGCCACCTAATTGACCACAGGTGGTGGAGGGAAGGCTGCAGACTGTGCTATGCTGCTGCCACCTAAGGGCCCAGGAGTGGTGGAGGGAAGGCTGCAGGCTGTGCTGTGCTGTGCTACTTCCATCTAAGGGACCATGCGTGTTGGAGGAAATGCTGCAGACTGTGCTGTGCTACTGCCACCCAAGGGACCACGGGTGGTACAGGGAATGCTGCAGACTGTGCTATGCTGCTGCCACCTAAGGTACCATAATGTGTGGTCCCTTAAATAGCCCAGGCACAATCTGGCATGCTTATGTGTGCAGACCTACCTGTAATGACATGATAACGTGGCAGCTTGCCCATTGACTGCCAAATTACCTAATTTGCATACCCAGGCTGAATTTTGCAGGTTTGCCCACCACACTAACCAGGTTTGCGCTTGTGCATAGGTTTGCGCTGCACCTTTGTTTGCACGTTCTATGGCCATTGCACAGGCACGATGACGTTTTCCCCCTATAACATCATCAGTCTATGTAGGTGTGCGTATGACATCACCATGCAAGCATGCTGCACCATGCAGTTCGGCACATGCACCACATGTGCTTACGTGACCTGTGCATGTGCTGTCCCATGCTGGCTGTGTGCCTCAGGCCCTTCCCCCGTATACATATTGTACTGAGCAAAACGGCGCAGTGCAGCACTACCACTGCAGCGTGCTGCGCAATTGCAACACAAGCCTATTATGGGAAACAGCATGTCTGCAGCCCGTGCAGCACTGAAGAAGCAACAGACATGCCAGGCAGCCAGTGCATGGCACTTGTTCAGCCCAACCAAAGGTGGTCATTGGTAGAGTTTGCCGACCTCATCAGCTTACCAGTGGCCAGAAAGAACCAATTGATGGGGGAGGTGGAAGGGGCAGTAAGGCCCCAATGTGTAGTCTGAGTCTCTATTGGCCAGTGGTTAACATGCAGAACAGGGGTCACCTTCACAGGAGACCGGTGCAGGCACATATTTAATGACCTGCAATGGCAAGAGGCGCACCACCTGGGCAAACTGTGGGCCATGGCTGCCCGGGGCACTGTGCCCCGATCAGGTGAGTACAGTTCAATGTATGTGTATATTGACATGAGTGCAGGTCTGTGACATGGTATTATTTGTCAGGGATAGACTCCCCAGGGCACACTGTGCCCACCACCTGTGTGCCCAAGGTGATCCCGTGTGCAATGGGACATGCCCCACCACATGGCCTGCCAGCTGTATGGAGCTACCTGGGCACCCTGACCTCTAGGATGGCCCTGTACCCTGTAGAGAACTGGACCCCCCATGGGTGCCTGGGGGTGCACCGACTGTGTCCGCATGGTGACAGCCACCACAGAACCATGGCAGCAATGTCACAGGTATGGCAGGCCTATGTATAGTGGCATGCATGGATTGCAGGGCCGGGTGGCCAGGTGTGACACACCTGACATGTTAATTTTTTATTTATTTAGTTTTTGTTAACCGGGTAAGTGCGCTAGTCAGCAAGTGACTGTTTTCAGGCTGCTATGCACCACGTGCAACTAGGATGACCACATGTGTCATTCATGTGGCAATCTGGGGAGTTGTACCCAGTAGGACATGCTGCTGTCCCCCAGCTATGTCATACATGGTGCACATACTATGCCACAAGGCCATGAGCCTGCATGAGCTTCATACTGCATGGAATGTGACATGACTGCGCAGGGGTCCAAACAAGTATGGGACACTGTACTGGCACACACCTACTATATCTAAAGCCCCAGGTTGTTGCACCAATATGCACAGCTGCCTATGTTGTATGTCATCTGGTGCACCATGCATACCCATGTCTATGATGCCTGGACAGGGGCTGAGGCTGGCATGTATTGTTGGTGGTACAGGGGCCAGCAGGTTGCACCCACAGCACGTGGCGCATACATTGTGGTTGTTCACATCCCACAGGGGGGCCTTTCCGTATGCGCACATGACACATCTTGCTTGAGTGTCGTGCCACTGATGGTGCCACGGGTACCTTGCAGCTCTGCCCACCCTGTCCACCCATGGCTAGCATATGTTGCAGCTGGGCCATGTTACAGGCATATGGGCAGTTCATTTAGGTAGAGTGTACTGGATGGGGCACTGTGTGCTACTGTGGGGGACTGACCATACTTCCCTTTTCCTCCTCTACAGATCTCAACGCCCAGCATGCCCGTGACCAGAACCAGCTACAGTGGGATTGGCAGCACCAGAGGGAGGCCCAGGAAAGGTCGGCAAGATGTGATGAGGCTCATGGCAGTGCCACAGAGGGGCAGCAAACAGGTGCATACCGTGCTGTGTGTGAGTGGCACCCAGGGTTACATGTGTACATGTATGGGGGCTGGTAGAGGTGGCACTATGCTGGCCATGGCCCTGCCACACTCATGGGTGTTGGGCCTGGCCCTCCCCAGTGTACTCTTGGCTATATCAGACACTAGCAGGGTGCACCTTGTCACTGCCACACATGCTGTCCAGAGGTTAAGGACAGTGTACTATCTGTGTGGCATCACTGGAGTCAGCGACATAGGGGACAGCAGCACCCCCAGGATTGCACCTGGGGCTGGCCATAGTTCTGCCCTGCTGGGACACTGCACAATGGGCAACCATGCCCGGTGTCAATGGAGTACCAGCCCTCGGGGGTTAGAGGGCACAGGAAACACCATCTGGGGTGTGAGGATATGCACCTCCCATTTACCAACACGGGCCATCTCTATGGGTGATGGAGATCCTGGGCAGGTGGGTCTGTGCCTCATACATCCCTGGCATAGTGTGTTGCCCTGTCCACCACACTTTAACGCTGTGCCACCCGTGTTTCTGTATGGCAATGGGTGTCTGTGTGGATTACCATTCTGGATGCATCCCTGTGGGGACATCACCTCAGGAATTCCGGTGGCGGACACTCACCATGCACGTGGAGCATTGGGTCAGCAGTGCCACTGTGCTGTGTACCACGTCATACCATGGCCCACACCATAGAGACACAAGCACTGTGTGCCACTGGATGGCTGCCAAGGGGGATGGTGACAGTGCACACAGTCCCAGGTGTGACCCCCCCTCACAGATGGTTGGGCCTTTCCTTCCTGTCACCTGAGACTGTGGATGCCTGTTGCAGCAGCTGGCAGGTCGGTACACTGCCATGACCAGCTGTATGCCTTGGACGGCTGCCATGGTAGTCCCCCTGCACTGCTGGACTATCCAGTGACACATGAAGTGCATAGCATGCCCCAGTGGCTCACAGTACTGGCATGGGGTAGCAGACAGTGGGTTCATCGCTGGGCAGTGCATGTTGGGGTCAGGACCATGTGTGCCCGTATCAGGCCACAGCTGTGGCAGTGACCACACAACACAGTACCAACTCAGATATGGTGAGTCCACTGTATACAGGATGGGGGCAGGCATGAGGTGACAGTCATACATTTGGCTGTGTCACTCTGCTACTGTGGTGCTGTGCTAGCACCATTATGGTGGCTACAGTGGCCCATCAGTCTGTCAGGTAAAGTATGGCTGACAGATGCAGTGAATGTCAGAATATATAGGGTGGCCAAGCACCCACTAGGGGGACCACTTGGAAATGTCCAGGTAGGTTGGTGGCACAGTCTGACTCTGGCCTCACCCTACATAGGGTGCACTGGTGACCACAGAGATGTCAGCCACATTTAGGCCTCAGCGCACTGTACACTAGTGTTGTAGTGACAGGTGCACAGTGTGTCCTGCACCCTCCCACATACAGTACTGCAGCAGTCTCATTTACCTTGGGTGCTGCACACTGTGTCACCTGCTGTTCCCAGTCTTGTGAAGCTGTGTTGCGTGCACCGTGTGTGTGCCTGTGCTCTGTCCCAGCTGCAACCTGAGGAGGAACCTGGATGTCTGTATCCTGCACACGAGGGTGTGCCAGGGTACTAGATGCCTGGTCAGTGGTCTTAGGGTGTGTGAGTGCCCCTCATTGCCACTCAGAACATGGCCCCACTCCTCATACTCTGGTGTGGTGCTGCTGGTAATATGCCTGCTGATGGTGTGTGTGTCTATGCCATGGCAGGGTCTGCTCTTGTGCTGCATGACACGCCCACTGCATGTTCATTCCCTGCAATGTATGGGTCCACAGTGCTGTCCCTGGTAAGCCACATCCAGGCCATTGTGACTGTCAGCCACCCGTCATCCCTGTGTGGTATCATGGCGCATGTGCTGGCTGGGCTTACCATGGCTGCATTCAAGAGGCTACACCTGCATGCCCTGTCCTGTGTGCACAGCTGACTGAGTTCATTTTCATTGTATCCCTAGGTGTCCAGAGATGTCCCAGCCATCGCTGGCAGCCGGAGACATTTGAGGGCCATGACGACCTGCTGCACTGGCTGATGCGGCAGCAGTGCCTCACCATGAGACACCTTGAAGACATTGGTGAGACAGTCCAGGAGCTGATGGTGGTGGCCCGGCACCTACAGCACACACCAGCTCCAGCACCATCCCCTCCACCACTAGCACCAAAATGAGCTTGCCTGTGGCACAGGCATTCACGTGGTGATGACACCCTAGTTGGACTCTCTTTAACCCATGTTTCCACCCAACCCCTTTTTATCTTTCCCTTTACCCTTTCTTGTTGTTCTGGCCTGTTGCTTTTTTTTTTTTCCTATTTCTTTATCCCCCCAGGGCCATCAGTCTGTCCTACCTTCACGTCTGGCCTCTCCCCAGGTACTCAGGCCACCATCTCCTCGGGCTACCTCCGACATCCACATTCGGGCCTCACAGCTACCCCCACAGCTTGCCCCCCGCGGCGGGGTGGTGGGGAGCACTCCCTCCGGAGCTCAACCCACCGGGTCAGGATCCGGTATCGCAGCGCACCCTCGGCACTGAGAGAGTCTGTTTCGGAGACGGCCATCATGCCGCCAAGACTAGTCCCCCAATTTTCCGCTTTTTCCTCCTATACGGCTTTGGGGCGTGCAATGATGCCAAGGTCCTGGGTGCGCACACCTCTGCACGCACCCAGAGCCAGGCATCTGCCCCAGCACATCCCTCCATGCTTACCAGTGCTCTGAAGCCACCCCCAGCCATCGCCAGGGGCCGCCAGAGCACTGATGGCCATCCACCCCCCTCCCCGGAGAAGGAGAGCAGTCCTACGGATGCTCAATCCTTCTCCTCCCCTGCCGACCCCCGACGATCCAGGCTCACTCCCGAACCCAGGTCGCCAGCGTGGCACGAGGTGTGGTGTCCATCGCCTCAACCCTCAGTGTCACCGGGCTGGCCAGGCCTGTTGCCTTTTACTTCTGTTGAAGCTTATTTTTGATACTGAAGCAGCTGTGTTGTGTGTCTGTCCTTGGTGCCCTCTCCACCCAACCACAACCATCCCCAGTATGCAGTACCATACCCCGTGCCCTGGATAGGGCTGCACCAAAGTGTGCCTCCTTTGCCAGCCGCGTTATCCTTAGCACTTTATGCAGTGCTGTGCCAGTGCACAGCGCTGTGCAATCGCCTGTCATTTGCATGGTGCGCACTCCTCCCTATATTCAGCACTGTGCCAGTGCACGGCGCTGTGCAATCGCCTGTCATTTGCATGGTGCGCACTCCTCCCTATATTCAGCACTGTGCCACTGCACGGTGTTGTGCAATCGCTGTCATTTGCATGGTGCGCACTCCTCCCTACGTTCAGCACTGTGCCACTGCATGGCACTGTGCAATGCCTGTCCTTTGCATAGTGCGCCTCCTCCCTACGTTCAGCACAGTGCCACTCCATGGCACTGTGCAAACACCTGTCATTTGCATGGTGCGCACTCATCCCTACGTTCAGCACTGTGCCAGTGCCCGGCGCTGTGTAATCGCCTGTCATTTGCATGGTGCGCACTCCTCCCTATATTCAGCACAGTGCCAGTGCACGGCGCTGTGTAATCGCCTGTCATTTGCATGGTGCGCACTCCTCCCTATATTCAGCACTGTACCAGTGCACGGCACTGTGCAATCACCTGTCATTTGCATGGTGCATACTCCTCCCTATATTTAAGCGCTGGCACTATGCCTCTGAATATAGCAGGCTGTGGGACCAGCGCTGGCACAAAATGCCGTGCAGCACAAAAATTGCGCCTGCATGCAATTTTCAATTTCTGGCCCCGTATACTTATCAGTAGTTCAACTGGAATCATCAGAATCTATCACGTCTCCAGTTGGGAACTAGTATAGTGATCAACAGTTCAGTTAGTGTCAGACCCTGTTGCTTCTCTATGCACTTCAGAATATTTTCATATCCAGCTTGCTAGCCTCTTTCGGCTTGGACTGCTGGTATACTTTGCCTCCGTAAAAGATTTTTAGGTGGACCAAATCAAAACATGGCTCACCTCAGGTAGGGCTGTGAAACATGTACAAGAGATTCTGCACTTGCTACCGCTAACTTCTCCACTAATAGTCCTCTTAGTACTCTGAGCAGTGGGCGAGTACATGCCTGCATTAGTGTAATTGTCATGACAGATCAGAATCCCACAGTAGAACAACCCCAATAAATGATTGCCTTGTAATAGCTGGGATTCAAGCTAGGGACCTGGTAGATGTCCTAATGAGGACGTAATTGCACTGTTATCTATGGTTCCCACCATCTCCCTCTCCTAACATGGTGGTCGATAGTAAATGTCTGTCAAGATCGTATATCCTTTTGTAATGTATATTCAATTGTTCACTGTATTAACATATGTCCTTGACTATTTGATGTTGTATTGTGATCACCTATCTCTCCTGTACTATGTATAATGTCTATACAATATTACCTGTAATTAATTCCGGGTCGCCCCTGAAAAGGGGACTGTAACTGGTTCCAGTGGGCCTACCCGGTTACCAAAATTAAATAAATAAATAAGCTGATGTAGAAATATTACAAATAATCTTAGTTTATACAGTTTTCATTTTGTGCCTCTGTCTCACTAGACTTGCCCACTTCTGACGCGTGGAACTACTCCAAGCTGTGAAGAGTATGCAGTTCGAACCACTGATCTGTAATGATTTCTGTTTTCATCCTAACTCATGCATCAGTCTGTATATGTTCTAGCAGAACAGACGTACATACATATGAACCAGAGACTACAAAAAGAGGCAGTCTGTAGATTCCTAGCCCAACTGGTGGCAGCATACAAAAGGTAAAGGGAGCCATCTAAGCTGAAAGGACAGCCTCTGTAGCCAGCATGTAATGGTAGGCAGAGATAGCTGTGTACCAAATGAAGGGTAGCTGTGGACATCAGACACAACCAGTCAGAAACACCCCACGTGGCCACGTCAGCACCTGACAGGTGAGAACTGGGTAGTGAAGGATGGGATGGGATAGTGATACTTAACCTATCAGAGCAGTGCTCGGAGTTCTGAATCCATGCAGTGACATAGTCAGAACTCCAAATTCCTGATTTCATGAAGAGAACCATACTGAATGTTATCCATAAAAAGAAACCAATGTGACATGCAGGTTTCCACATCGGTGTTAATTCACGGTGTTGTTAAATATGGATCACTTAGTGGCATGAATATCATCTCTGGAAATAAGAATATTACAAATACTTGAAAATTCAGATAGATTCCACATTCCTTTTAAGGAGAGTATTCATTGAGACTTGCCCCTGTGATCAAGCCAAACCACAGATCCCTAATGTCATAAATACAAGATGCAGAATGTCTTGCTGTGACCGGCAGTACATCTGTCTTGCAGTTTCCCAGAAGTAGGCAGTGAACTGGCCCAGGTGAACACCCTTAAGAGTGGGGAATCCTCTGGCAAGCTGTCTAATGAGGCATTTGTCCATTTTCGTGTGACTCCGGTAGCTGAAACCATTGCAGTGACATTCTAATAGTTCTGCAGGAAGCCAAAGGGTCACCATACTAGATGCACCAACTCGTTTACATCAGCAAAGGGTACTACTCGTTCATTTGGAATAACTGCAGTCGTCACAGCAGCTGAAATGGCGAAACCGCAGAGACATATTTTTCCATTTCCAGAACAGCGCTTCCTTAAAAGGGTAATGCTTGCCCCGGGACATAGAAAACTGCAGTGTCTTACATAGTTCATCCCATTCTTTCTGGATGAGCAGCAAAAAAAATTAAAAAATACATTGAAACTCTGAAAACTTCTTAGATGAGTTTCCTTAAAGACCAATTGCAGTGGTTTATTTAAATGTACGATTTGCCATATGTGAACAACCAGACCTTATTTATTACAAACAATGCACAGGAATGGTCGGACGTTTCTCAGGTATATATGGTTATTTTGTTGCCTCTCTTATTTGATATTTTCACTGAAAATCCCTCCGACTTTTTCAGCCCAGCTGGTTGGATCTTGAGTGCATGCCGATGTCAATAAACAAGAATGATAACATTTCCCTCAAGGTTCTGCAGCTCAGCACACACTGCACATCAGATTGTATAATGGCAAAAATCAGTTTTTGATGGGAGCATTTGTTAACGTATTAATGGCATCATACAAGTAAAACAACATGGATGAATACCTGGCATGTTCTCTGGGCTGACCAACAGCACTGCTGGCACTGTATCAAGCCCCCCCCCCCCCACAAAAAAATACCTGTAAGGCTTTTACAATGTAAATTTTGGTTTTGTTTGTTCCCTTCCAGCCCTGAATGCAGCCCTCAATTCCCTCATTTATTCTATTCAAATCCCCCCATCTTTGCTAAAACTCCACAGCACTCACAACATATGTACTACGACCTCTGTACCTCTCCCAAAATGTATAATCCCACCAAAATTTACACCTCTACTCTTTTCTTCCCTTGCAACTATTCCAAACCATGCCCTCACGCTTCTCTCGGGTGTCTAACTCTACCCAGCACCACTCTTATAATTAGTACTCTTGATCCAACACTCTCCTTAAATTTATACTTATCTCTATAACTATCCTAAAATTTGTATGTCTGCACTCCTCCCAAAAATCTGAACACCTCCCTAAATCTGTACTTTCACCCTAGAAGCCCTTTCCAAATGTGCACTCTTGTCCAGATCCTTCCAAACATTTGCATGCTTAGTTCTCTCACACCTCTCCAAAAATGTGTACCCTGCCCCTATAACATTTGTTTACCATCATCATTCCCAAACACTTGTGCCCATCTGCACACCTCTGAAATGTATACCTATACCCCAACTCTCTAAACCTTTGCAGCTGTACTTCATAAGACTCCCCAAATTTGTACCTCCTCTGCACTACTGTCTGAATCTTCAACTTTCCACAAATGTGTACTTTTACCCTTCACAAACTATGTACTTTCTACACTGCTCCCCTCCCATGCTTTGCACCCCTGCAACCTTCTAAAGTTTTGCCCTATTTCGCATTCTGTATAAAATTTTACCCTCTATTCTCACCAAGATTTGCACCCCTACTCCTGTACCCTCCCAAAATTCATACCAAAATCCAACCATCTTCCCAATTTGTTTTATACCATGTCACACACCAACAAAATTTAAAAGGTTTCAAAATATTGCACCACTTCTCTTGTATCTCTCCTATAGCTTATACATTTGCCACTATAAATTAATAGCCTTTGTCCTGTATTACTTCAAAGAATTTGTGTCTTTCCTGCACTTCTCTCCAAATCGGCACCCCCTATTACTCCTTACCCCTTTACCTCAAACAAAATTTATACATCAAACCCCACACTTTCTATGAAATGTGTACCTTCTCAACTGCTTTCCTTCAAAAATGTTAACCTTTTCTCCTGCACACCTCCTGAAATCCATAACCCAACCCTTGTACTACTCACAAAATGGTATCCTGTGATATGGGCAAATCAATTTAAGCGAGTGAATTTGGGTGATGTCAAAACTGCGAGTGTAAAATGGGCTATGTGCACTTAACAGCACATAGTAAGTATAGCGATATTACATCTGTAGGGAGTAGTAGTTCTGTAGTATAGAGGGGTATGTTGGTTGAGCCAGTCCCAAGATGGCCATCTGGTGTAGTGGTTAGAGACTCTACCTCTGTGTCTGGCAGACCTGGGTTCGGGACTGGCTGTAGGGTTTGGGTTTTTGTTTTGTTTTACATACCAACATACTAAAATGCCAGCAGAATAGGCCTAATGGTCTTTTGAGTCTGCTCGATTTTCAGCACCCACACTGAGGGACGATTTTGGTGTCCTTCCTTCCCACTTGGGTTATACTGTTTCCAGTCCCAGATGTTCCACCTGTATTGGGCCTGGTCAGATTTACCCTCCCCCTGTACCTGTCCCATCCCCTCTTAAACCCGTCCACAGTCTCCACCTCTACCAGCTTCCTGGGCAGTGCATTCCATGGCTCCACCACCCTTTTAGTGAAATAACATCTCCTCCTCCTCTCCTCCCCTCCCTCTGAGCCTGTCCCTTCCAGCTTACACCCGTGACCTCTCATTGCCCCACCCTCCTTCCTTTGGAGCACCCTGCCTGGGCCTCCCTTATTGATCCCTTTCATGTACTTAAAGACCTCTATCATGTCCCCCATCCCTCCTCTCCTCCAGGGTGTACATGTCGAGCTCCTTGAGCCTCTCCTCATAGGTCCTCTCCCCCAGGCCCCAGATCATTTTGGTTGCCCTCCTTTGGACCCTTTCTAGGAGTGTAATGTCCCTCTTTAAATGTGGTCTCCAAAACTGCACACAATACTCGAGGTGCGGCTTAACCAAACAGTTGTACAGTGGAAGGATCACTTCCACCTTTCTGGAGGTAATCCCCCTGGCGATGCATCCCAACATCCTATTTTCCCTTGCCACTGCCCTCCTACAGGTCTCTGAGTTGTTCATTTTGACATCTACAACTACCTCCCAGGTCCCGCTCACCCTCCGTGACTTAAATCGTGTCTCCTCCCAGGGTATACCCCTGGCCTGGATTTATGACTCCCAGGTGCAGAACCTTGCACTTCCCCTCATTGAATTTTAGTTTCCATTTTCCTGACCACCTTTCCAGAGCCTCCAGGTCTTCCTGCAAGGCCTCCTTCCCCTCCTCCTCATCCACCACTGCACCTAGCTTTGAGTCATCTGCAAAGAGACTCATCTCACTCCTTATCCCCTTCCTTATCTCTGAGACATAGGTGTTGAACAGAAGTGGCCCCAGCACTGACCCCTGGGGCACCCCACTAGTAACCCATCTTGGGGATGAGGCTAACCCTCCAACCACCACCTTCTGAGTACGCTCAGAGAGCCAATTTCCTATCCATCTTAACAACTGTGTACTTACTCCCATTTCCTTCAGCTTAGCCAGCAGGCCACTGTGGGGTACCAAATCAAATATCTTGCTGAAGTCCACAAAGAGGAGGTCCACTGGCCTACCCTGGTCCAGGGCCCTCATCACCCAGTCATAGAACTCAACAAGGTTTGTCTGGCACGATCTTCCTGGGACAAAGCCATTCTGCCTATCGTCCAAGTACCCAGTTTGCTCCAGTAAATCCCCCCAGGCTTTCCTTGACAATACCCTCCATCACTTTGCCGACCACTGATGTCAGGCTAATGGGCCTGTAATTTCCTGCCTCCTCTCTTGATCCCCCCTTGTGGATCGGCATGACATGGGCCACCTTCCAGTCTTGGGGTAGTTTATTAATTTTATTTGTTTTGGTTTCTGAGGTCCCGATCCCCCTGCCCTGTTGTCTGTGCCCCCCCCCGACCTGCAGGTTGCCCTCTCAACATTCTCTCCCTGCTGATTTTGCCCCCTTCCCGAGTTTCCCCTTTCCGTTATTGTCGTCCCCCCCTTCGGAGTTGATTATAATAAAAATGGGGGGTGTGGGGGGATGTAGGTAAGTACAGTTCACCCCCTCAGAGCTCCTAAGAAAAATTACTCACCATAGTAATCCTCTTTCTTCCAAGGGTTCCTTTAGCATCAGTAACAAATAGCAGTTAGCTGGCTAGGTGCAACTGCCCCGGAGGTATGCCTTTAAGAGAATTAGCATAATGAGTTAGAGCATTAGCCAATCAAAAAAGAGGAGGGGAGTGCGCTGAGAGGGAGCAGGCTGACGGTCTTCAGAATTTTTTCGAAGATAATGGGCACATGTCCCAAAAAGTGAACCAACAGGATTAAAAAAACATGCAAATGTCCAAAACCTGAAAAACATTACAACCTGAGCACGAAAACTCATAGAAACATAGACTTTGACGGCAGATAAGGACCGCTAGACCCATCTAGTCTGCCCATTTCCCTACCTACAGGATAGGCCGCAGATCCTAGTTAACCAACAGCCTATATCTTCCTGCCCCCCACAAGAATTGCCTTATGTCTGTCCCATGCATTCTTGAATTCTCCCACAGTTTTAGACCCCACAACTTCCTCAGGAAGGCTGTTCCATGCATCCACTACCCTCTCTGTGAAATAATACTTCCTCACATTGCCCCTGAACCACCTCTTTCTATCTTTAAATTGTGTCCCCTTGTTCTTGCAAGTCTCTTTTTCTGAAAGATGCTACCCTCTTGGACTTTGTTGATTCCCTTGAGGTACTTGAAAGTTTCTATCATGTCCCCTCTCCCTTCTTTCCTCAAGGGTATACATATTAAGCTCCTTTAGTCTCTCCTCATACGGCTTCTCTTGCAGACCCTGCACCATTTTAGTTGCCCTCCTCTGGACAGCCTCTATCCTGTCTATGTCCTTGCGGAGATGGGGTCTCCAGAACTGGACACAGTATTTCAGATGGGGTCTCACCAACTGTCTGTACAGAGGGATAACAACTTCCTGTTTTCTGCTGCTGATGCCTCTCCCTATACATCCCAGTATACCCCCAGCCCTCCCTACTGCCTTCTCCACATTGCTTGCTAACCTTAAGGTCATCTGATATGATTACCCCAGGTCCCTTTCCTGTTTTGTTGTTGTTACTACCTCCCCACCCACTGTGTATTCTTCCCTGGGTTCTTGTTTCCCAGGTGCATTATTTGCACTTTTTGCATTGAATCCTAGCTGCCATCGTCTGACCATTCCTCCAACCTTGCCAAGTCCCTTTTCATCCTTTCACGCCTCCTTGTGTATCAACCCTGTTGCAGATCTTTGTGTCATCTGCAAAAGGCATACTTTCCTTCCAGTCCCTCTGCAATGTCACTGATGAAGACATTAAAAGGACTGGACCCAATACTGAACCCTACGGTACCCACTAGTAACCTCCCTTTCTTCAGAGTGGACTCCATTTACAATTACCTTCTGTGTCCTGTTGTCCAGCCAATGTTTTACCCAGGCTACCACCCTGGGACCCACTCCCAGGCAGTTAATTTGACTAATAATCTTTTGTGTGGGACTGTGTCAAATGCCTTGCTAAAGTCTAGGTAGGCCATGTCCACAGCCCCTCCCTGGTCTACTACTTTGGTCACCCAGTCAAAGAAATCTATTAGATTCGTCTGACATGACCTTCCCGCTGTGAACCCATGCTGCTTTGGATCCTGTGCTCCACTGACCTCTAGGTACTCAACTATTCTTTCCTTCAGAAGTGACTCCATCACTTTCCCTACCACAGAGGTCAGACTGACAGGTCTGTAGTTTCCTGCCTCTGTCTTGGTCCCACTTTTGTGAAGGGGAATCACATCCACCTTCCTCCAGTCCTCGGGTACCACACCATCCTCCCATGATTTATTAAAAAGAGTAGCCAGTGGTTTCACTAGTTCCTTCCTTACTTCTTTTAGAATTCTGGGGTGAATTCCATCAGGACCCATTGCTTTGTCCACCTTCAGTTTTAGGAGTTCTTGCAGAACCCTTTCTTCTGTGAAAGGACTGGGATTGACCCCCCTATCAAGAGTGCTTCTGTTAATTGGATTAGGCACTTCCCCCTCCTCTTTTGTGAATACTGAGCAGAAATATTCGTTCAGTATTCCTGCTTTTTCACTGTCCCCCTCATTAACTCATTAATAAAAAACCCAAATTTTGGTAATAAAACTGAGAACAGAGCCCTTCTCCTAACAGATGAACCAGGGAGGAAGGGTGGGTGCTTACTGATGCTAAAGGACCCCTTGGAAGAAAGAAGATTACTATGGTGAGTAATTTTTTTCTTCTTCCCCCAGGAGTCCTTTAGCATCAGTGACAATAGCAGACTACTGAGCAGTACCAAGTGGGAGGTAGGCAGAGAACCTACTTAGGAAAGAGGCTCTGCAGAACCGCTCTGCCAAATCTGGCGTCAGATCCGGACTGCACATCCAAACTGTAGTGCTTAATGAAAGTGTGCACAGATTTCCAGGTAGCTGCCTGCAGACATCCAGAAGGGGTATGTCTCTCACAGCTGCCACAGAGGCAGCAGTGCCCCTGGTGGAGTGGGCCCTGAGCCCCACAGGAGGTTGATGACCAGCTTTTTCATAGCAGAATCTAATACAAGAGACCAACCAGCAGGAAATAGTTTTCTTGGTAGCTGGTCTTCCTCTGCCTACATCCCTGTAGGTCAGGAACAATTGAGTGGAAGAGCGTCTGGAATGTCTAGTATACTCTAGGTAGTAAAAGAGAGCTCTTTTGACATCCAAACTGTGGAGCTTTTGCTCACCAGGAGTGGATGGCTCAGTAAAGAAGACATGCAGAGTAATGACTGGTTTAGGTGGAACTCTGAAACCACCATGGGCAGAAACTTCCTATTTATCCTGAGCTCAATTTTATCTTTGCGAGAAATTATGTAATTAGGCTCAGTGCACAGGGCCTGTAACTCTGAAATCCTCCTGGCAGAGGTAATGGCCACCAGAAAGACCCACTTCCAGATCACAAACTTGATATGTTCAGTGGCCATAGGCTCAAAGGGTGGTTGCACTAGCCTGGCTATGCAGAGATTCAGGCTCCAAGGAGGAACCAGCTCCCTGACTGGAGGCTGGAGGTGCAAGAGGCCTTTGAAAAACTGTTTGAATATGGTGTGGGACAAAACTGACTTTTTCTTCCCCACCGAAAGATAGGCTGAAATTGCAGCCAGGTGTAGCTTGAGGGACGAGGGTTTCATGCCTGACGCCTGCAGATGTACCAGGTAATCCAGCAGCTGAGGGTCTGAAGCTGTAAGAGGATTGACCTCTTTGTTCTTGCACCAGAGGGAGAACCGTTTCCATCTGGCTGCATAAGTTTTTTTGTGTCAGGTTTTTTAGCCATTCTCAGGATCTTAAGGACCTGTTCTGAGTACTGAGAGGATGGAAACTCTTAACTCCTCAAGAACCAGGCCTTGAGGTGAAGAGAGTGTATGTCTGGATAATGCACTCCTGTCTGGGGAAGGGTCAGCAGAGAGTGAGTTGGCGGCAGGTGAATGGGCCTGCTGCAGGATAGTGAGAGAAGGAGAGGGTACCAGGCTTGCCTGGGCCAATCCGGAGCCACCAGAATCACTGATGCAGACTGTTGTCTGAGTTTCAGCAATACCCTAAGTATCAGAGGAAAGGGAGGGAATGCATATAGGAACCTCCCTGACCAGTCCAGCATCAAGGCATCCAGGGGAAGCCCCCCCGGGACTGGGGGCGTGCAACAGTACAGAGGAAGCTGGAGGTTGAGGGGAGAGGTAAACAGATCCACTTCTGGTGTGCCCTACTGCCTGAACATTGTGGCTAGTACTTGATTGTTCAGAGTCCATTTGCTCTGGCCTTGACTGATGCAACTTAGTGCATCTGCCAGGGTATTGTATTTGCCTGGGAGGTGAATAGCTGAAAGGCTGACTCCCAGGGAGAAGGCGAGAGACCAGATTTTCAGAGCCTCCGAACAGAGTATTCCTGATTTGGTACCACCCTACTTGTTTATGTAAAACATTGCAGTGGTGTTGTCTGTTCGAATTTGCACAGTCTACCTTTTTATGACAGGAGCAAATGCTTTGAGAGCTAGAAAGATTGCTCTGAGCTCCAAAAGGTTTATCTATAACTGTGACTCTTGGAGAGTCCGGGTGTCACTTACTGAGGCACTGTCCAGATGAGCTCCCCACCCCAGGAGGGAGGGAGGCATCTGTGGTAATCACCTTTGTGGGAAGCAGAGCTTGGAGGGGTATCCCTGCTGCCAGATTTGCAGGGTTCTTCTGCCAAAGCAGAGTCTGAAGGAACTGCTCTGTCACAGGTAATTTGAAAAATTGTTGCTTCTTTGAGACCAGCGAGCTCTGAGATAGGCTTGCAGGTGTCACATCCTGTACCCGACTCCTGGGACCACTGCAGTCATTGAAGCCATGTGTCCCAAGAGCCTGAGGAAATGTATGGCTCATCTTGGCTGTCTCTGGATGAAAGAATCTGCCACTGAAAAGAAACTTTGAATTCTCTCCTGTGGAAGGAAGGCATATCCTTTCTGGGTGTCCAGCTGAACCTCCTATGAAGGCGAGTAGCTGGGTGGGTTCCAGGTGAGACTTCTTTAGAGTTACCAGGAATCCCAGAGACTCTAGAGTGTGCTCTGTAAGGGAAAGGGACTCCTTGACTTGACAAGGAGACTTTGCCACTATGAGCCAATTATCTAATTATGGGGTATATGGTGACACCCAGCTTCCTGAGGTATGCTGTTACCACTGACAGGCACTTGGTAAAGACTCTTGGGGCCGAGGACAGACCAAAGGGCATTGCAGCGAACTGACAGTGGCCTGAAGGGAGTTTGAATCTGAGAAACTTCCTGTGAGACCTCCTAATGGGTATATGGAAGTAAGCGTCCTTTAGGTCCAGGGAGGCTAGCCGTCTCCCTGCTGTATGGACTGTATGACTAGTAACAGAGTGCCCATCTTGAATTTGGGTTTTAGCAGATGTTTGTTTAAATATCTGAGATCCAAGCTAGGTTGCCACTCCCCAGTTTTCTTTTGTGTCAGAAAGTACCTGGAGTAGAGGCCCTTGCCCTTTGACTGGGCCGGGACCCACTCCACTGCTTGTAGAGCTAGAAGGTTTTTTTACCTCCAATTCCAACAGTAGCACCTGTGTGGGGGTTAGAGGTTTTAACACCTGGGTATGCTTGAGGTCTGGCATCTGCTTGAACTGTAGTGGCAGACCCTTTTCCACTGGTAATGAGGGACCAGTTCTGAAGATAGTGGGAGAGTCTGCCTCCTACTGGCAGAGAGGAGGCAACCTGGACACTCACATCAAAGCTTAGACTGCGAGGCTGCTGGTTGGGTAGAAGTGGCCCTTCTTTGGCACCTTCTGCCCCTCCCCTTGAAAGCGCCCCTGTACTGAGAGAAATCAGACTCGGGATAGGGAATGTAAGGCCTGGGAAAATAACCTCTGCCCCATTGCCCCTCAAGTGGGATTTCTGCGGGGCAGGAGGCTTAGGTTTAGAGGAGTGACTCTGCCAAGAGGCCTTGTACTCGTCGACCTTTTTCATGTAGTCAGTTGTTCTGGAATAGAACAATATGTTTTGATCACAGGGAAAGTCCATGGCCTTAGACTGGGTGTCTGGGATCAAACTGGTAGTTTTCAGCTAGGCAAAGTACCTCAGAGAGATGGCATGGGCCATGGCCCTGAAGGTGACATCATGTTGTCTGCCATGTGGAACTGGTATTTCGTAGCTTCCAGGACAGTTTTTGCTGTATCCACTAGGGCTGTGCAGGGGCCGAATATTACTTTCCGAATACCACGAATATTAGGGCTTCCGAATATTCGGAAGCCCTTCCCAAATAGAGGACTATTCATGTGGTATTCCTATTCGGCACAGCCCCTGCTTGCACAGCCCTTAAAATTCAGCCCTAACCTCCTCTGTAGCCTCCTCCAAAACAAAAACAAGATATGCCATGTAACGCCCATCCACCTCACCCTCTAGCAGCACCCCCACACTGGTGGCAATTTGTTATATATAAAAAAAAAATCCCAATGGGCGATTGGCAGAACCTGCCCACCTCCATGGCCAGTTGCTGTCTTGTCTGGTGAATCTCATGCCTATAATATACTCTCTACCCACCCCCCCACCTTGGCAGCACCCTAATCCCACCCTCTAGCACCCAATTATCCTTCTGAAAATTGTGTGATTGCGACGCTGGCACAACCTTCTCTCCTCCACAGCTGAGCGCCTTATAATGAATGAAAGTGCTATGGGCTTGCATAGTGAAACCAGCAGGAGGAGAGAGGGTTGCGCCGGTGCCGCGATCGCATCCTTTTCAGAAGGATAATTGGGTGATGGGGGGGGAGGGCAGGAGTAGGGTGCTGCCAGGGTGGGGGTGGGGAGGAGTATATCATAGGCATGAGATTCACCAGACAAGAGGGCATCTGGCTGTGGAGGCGGGGTTGAGCCAGTCGCCCATTGGAGATTTTATTTATTTTTTATTAACAAATTCCTGGTGCTGGGGAGGGGAGAAGGGAGGTAGTAGGGGTGCGCGGGGGTGGGTGGGTGGAAGGAAGTATATTAGCATTACATTCACCAGACAAGAGGGTGGCTTGCCGTGGAGGTGGGCGGGTTCTGCCAGTCACTCATTGGGGATTTTATGTTTTTATAACAAACTGCGCCAGTTCTGGGGGGAGAGGTTGCTGCTAGAGGGTTGGGCAGAATGGGCTTACATGGCTGAATGTATTTTTTGGGGGGTTGCAGAGGAGGGTGAGGGCTGTTTTTGAATTTATTTTTTCTCAAGTGTTAGCGCTGTGCCGAATATAATATTCAGCAGCCGAATACCGAATATTTGGTGGCCAAATATGAATATTCGGCAGAATATTTCGAAATAAGGTATTCGCACAGCCCTAGTATCCACCAGCTCCTGTACCACTGTATCCGACCCATTGCGAGTAATGGCCAGGACAGAATTCCACAGTGCTTTCTGATATTTGGCAGTGAAAGCCATGTAGGACAAAAGTCTGACCAACAGGGAAGCTGTGGTATACATTTTCTTTGCTATGAAGTCTACGTTTCTGGAGTCCTTGTCCAGGGGTAAGGGGGACAAGAAAACCCCAGCTTTCTCACAAGCCGCCTGCTGTACTATATTCTCACGGCTGGAATGTACAGACAGGAACTCAGTATAATTTTTTAGACAATAGTTATTTTTTCTTAGCCCGCCTGTCAACCCTTGTCACAGAAGTGGGGTTCTGAAGCAGTTTCATGGTATTTTTTCTGAAAGCATTATAAATAGGCGAGACTAGTCTCTTAGGGGATGGGAAACCTCTCATTTCCCTATAATCTTTATCCTCATCCTCAACCTGGATGGACTCCTCGGTAGAGAGGTTCAGGGTGTGTAGCATATTTTGGGTAAATGTAAGCATAGAGGAGGGATCCTCCTGGTCAGCAGAGGAAGCTCCAAAAGGAGGGTCAGGGACACATCAGGTTCTAGGCCCTCCAAATTCATGTCAGGGGCATCATAAGAATTATCATCATTATCTGCATCCCCTCACAGTCTCCAGAAGAGAGAACTGTGGAAGAGTGCTTACCAGCCCCAGTAAATATAGATCCCATCTTTTGTAGGGTCTGAAAGATGTGTATTGATTTTGCCGTGTCATGCACAGATGGGAATTCCTGCGCAGACTGTGGCTGTATATGCTTTGTTTTTTTCTTTATGTTTTAAGCTGCCTGTTGTCTCACTATTGGCTTTCCCAGGAAGAACAGGAGCGTTTTTGTCTTTACAAGCTATCTTTTTAGCCACTTCAGCAGCAGCTTGGTCATGCTTCCTTTTTTGCACAGACACTTCATCAGCACCCTTATTATTTTTAAATTTGTGAGGAGCTTCATCAGCTCCTTTGGAAGCTTTATTTTTTTTTAGGTCTCTTTGCTCCGTTTCTCACCAAATTTGTGCAAAGAGAACCAGCAGATCTGGACCAAACACCTGAGGCACAGGTTGTTGAAAAGCTGTTAAGCCAAATCCTGTGACAGATGACACACCTTTTTAAAATCCTGCAGGTCCAGATTTCTTTTTAGTTCTAGGAATCTCTGACATGCCATGCCACAGAGAACCCAGAAATAACTGTCAAAGTTTTAAAATCCAAACAAATACCTCGCAGTAGGGACTCATGATTTCTGAGGTAAAAAGTAAAGAAAAACACTAAAATTCGACAGTTCCTTCAAGAAGAGTGTTAAAATAGTGAAGAACCATCGAAAATATGCATTTGCGGTAAACACATATATAAAATACGCAGATGCAGTAAAAATGTATACGGGGGTGTGGCTTAGCAACTAAGCAGAGCAGATGCTGATTAGCTCGGCTCCTGGGAGAAACTGAACTTTTTTGAATTTTAAACCTGTTTTTTGTCTTTCTTTCACTCTGTCTTGGCAGAGCAGTTTATCTCTAACCTTACTGCAACTAAATATGGGCAAACAGAAGAGCTCCGCGACATCTCACGACTTCTTCAAACCAAAAGGTGGCCAGCAGCGGGATGCTAGGCTGCCTCAGCCAGCCGAAGAAGCCACAGGGAGCGACTCGCATGGAACAGAAGAGGTGATGCTACAAACCTTAAATACGAATATAGCCCACTTAATACATGCTGTCCAGGACATTGATAAAAAAACTGGATGGCCTTACACCTTGGGTAGCTTCCCTTGAAATCAAAATGGATGGCGTTGAACAATCGATGCAACAGGCTGAGGGCTCGGTGCAGAAGGCCGTTGATGCTACGACTAAGCTCATAAAAGAAAATTCTTTGATGTGGCAGCAATTAGAACACTTTGAGAATCAAGCCCTCGATAGAAACATTCGGGTGATCGGGCTTCCAGAGGATGCAGAGGGTGAGGATCCCAGGGACTTTGCTGCTACTTTCCTACCCAAGTTGTTGGGACTCTCGGAAGCAGACGATACCATCTCTATTGAGAAGGCCTTTCGGATTACTCCTCGCCGGGCGCATGATGCGTCTACAACTCATCATACTTTCCTCATCATTTGCACCAGGGTGGGAGACCAAGATCATGCACTGTCTCTGGCGCGAAGAATGCAACGCTTGCAGTATGGTGAGTCGGAAATTTCAATGTTCCCAGACTTGTCCTATAGTACCCAAATTCGTAGCAAGGCCTTTGACTGGATCCAGAGCTCTCTAAAACAATTAAAAATACAACATCAACTGTTAATACCTGCTAAACTCAGGGTTCGATTGTGCTTACGCAACTGGATGAGATGACGCTTGTGTGACTTGACTTGATTCTGTCGGCTAAACGTAGCTTGGGAAGAAGCCCATGGGTAAGAAAGATGTGCCGCTGGAGGAGGAGGGGTGGATGATGGGGCAAAACTAAAAACGAATCCTGGGATGGCCCAGGGTGAGCTACATTTTAAAACCTGCTGGGGGAGTGACGTAGTTGCTCCACCCAATCAAATCTCAGGCTTACAAGCCTTCCCATTTGATTGTGCTTATGCAACTGGATGAGATGATGCTTGTGTGACTTGACTTACGTTGTGGATTTGATTTATGTTGTGGCTTTTCACCTCTCTATCCATGGGATATACCACCCTATAAGGGTTATGACGTGAGGAACCCTAGAGGAGGGTTCCCCCCCTCCATAAGTGCCGCGAGAATGATTCCATCGGCCAAAGGTAGCTTAGGAAGAAGCCCAAAAAGAATATGCAATTGGGTGTTGAGCATCGAAGAGACAAGGATGATGAATAAATGAATTCTGAGAAGATGATTAAGACGGACTTCCTAAGGAGAGAGGGGAAAGCCAGGGCCACCATCCGCCTCCATCCAACAGTGGAACCTAACTAATTAACCTAAGACAGCACATTACTCTAAGAAAGTACTAACTCTAACTAATATTATGACCCTTGGCACGGAGTAGAGGAAAACTCCCCTTTAAGGAGAAAACCTCTGGGGATCCAAGGCCTAGGTCGTCTTCCCTCCAGGCTGACGACGTTTGGATTAAGGATGTATATTATAAAAGAGAAGGATATGAGTAGGGAAGATGGCTGTAAACCCCCAAAAAGAGATGATGACTGCAGAGAGAAAAACCCCAAAAGAAAGCACAGATCGAAGAAGGAACATGAGGCAGCAGGGATCTGAGAGGGGTACGCCGAGGAGTCAATGGAAAGAAGTAGAGCCACGCAGAAGTCAGCAGAGCAAAGGGTAGCCAAATACACTCATGAGAAGACAGAGGATGAAGAGGGCTGATGATGATCGCCGCAGGAGTGCAGCAGTCCAACATGAGAAGACTGAGGACAAGGAAAAAGGATGATGATGAGTGCTGCAGGAGTGCAGCGGGTGAATGAGGTAGCATAAGATCTCATGAAAGGTATGCTTGATTGATCGATGTGAGTATGAGGAAGAGAAGGAGCCAGGAGATGAACTGGAAAATGATTTTGGATGATGGTGGAGAGCAGCCAGCTAGCCCTTAGCAAAGGGCAAGAGACATGAAGAAGTGGCCTTGAGCGGAGAGTCTCGAATCGAGGTAGCAGGGATGATAGCATGATGCAAGTAAGTAGACCCCAATGTCAAGAAGGCAGGCCTGGAACCAAAGGGTATGCTCAGGTCGAGCGATCGAGACAAGTATGCTTGGGTTGAGCGATCGATGGGAGCAAAATGGACGATAAACAATGATGGAGTGAATCCAAGCAGGGAAGCGATGGACGATGGACGAAGAGGAGTGATGCCATGAATGGATTGAATCCTGATGGCCGAGCAGGGATGGAATGGAGGAGGGAATACTAAACAAAGTCATGAACCTGAATACAACTCGATGAATGTGGCAGAAGGGCCACGGTTCGATGAGGTGGCATATGATTCATGATAGGTATGCCCAATGACGACCGAAATCAGGAACTGGAGGAAAGCAGCAGGAAGGCTGTGGTTCGATGAGGTGGCAGATGATTTATGACAGGTATGATGAGGACTGCAGGCTAAGGAGAAGATGATGGAGGTGAGCCTTGAAGGAAGGAACAGGAAGGTGAGGTACGGTGAAGGAATGAAGGCTTGATAGGAGTGAATGCAGTGTGTAAAATGGTGGATGGCTCACGAAGAGCTCCATACTGAAGAATCATCCTGTATATACGTTTTTCAGACACAATGTATCCCAAAGCACTTGACAAGCAATGCTAGACTGCTAGTGAAGTGACGGAATGCGGAGTGGCAGCCAAACTGCACAACAATACCCATGCACAGCTTGCATATCAAATGC
Organism: Neoceratodus forsteri; assembly: GCA_016271365.2. Taxonomy (NCBI): domain Eukaryota; kingdom Metazoa; phylum Chordata; order Ceratodontiformes; family Ceratodontidae; genus Neoceratodus; species Neoceratodus forsteri. The sequence goes on along the minus strand of CM028135.1, from coordinate 1,099,570,678 downwards.
CTGGGTAGCAGCAGGCCATACAAATGATTCTGGAGAAATCCACATTTTTTTATTTTTTTTGTAATATCAGACGTGATTGGCATGTATGATGTGACAAAGATCACCCTCATACCGACAGTATGCCAAAAAGGAGATGCAGAGCTGTGCGTACCATGGCACGGTACGCAATGGCACTCGAGCTAATAAACCTGCATCGGAAATGCATGCCAGATGGAGACCATATGAGACAGAGTTAACCATAAAACCCATACAAAAGATGCCTCCCACAGAAGGCTCTCCGGGCAAGATAGGGCCGACTTGCAACGAGAGCCTCTATGGTAGCCATCAGCAAAATCATGACAGCGTGTTGTCCACTGGGAACTGCCACACCATTGCCACACAAATACACTGCAAGTGACAACCACTGGGCACCGAGTACAACTTGCCTGAGGACTGAAATTGCAGTCGAGACCTGCGGCTGGATCTCTGGAGTCGCCCAGGAGTCTTACACGCCTTCACATAACATGGAATGGACGTACCTATCTCTTTAACGAACCCGCAGATGCCGATAAACTGGTGCAGCTCATAAAGACAGAAATGGCTGAGGGAGAGGAAAAGGGCTCGGAGGGCACAGGCCCAGATTGAATGTCTTTATGGACACTGCTGAAATAAGACTCAGACTGTAGGATTTTCCTGTGACACTAAGAGATCATTTGGGTGATATCTTATATCTGCTGAGTCTGAAATAATCCTACAACAGTGTTGCTCATTAAAGCCTATATAGGGCTTGTTTAATGTTCTTTAGATGTTATTTGAGCAATGTTAAGGGTGGGGACTCATTTTATTTTGGCAAAATGGCTACGGAACATAGCACGCTACTCCTCTTATGGCCTGCTGTTGTTTTTGTGGTTGAAGGCACTGTGTTCCCTGTTGGCTGTTAAGTCCTTTCATATCCTTGTTAGTGGGGTTGAGATACCTGCTTTGTAATCAATATTTTCTCCTGGGTAATTGTAATGCTTCAGTACTGGATACTGGCGACTACTGGGGATGACGGGGTCTAGGTACCCAAATGGAAAACAGGAAGTATGTTTAATGATTTGGTGTTACCTCATCCCTGCCTTCGCTCTGCTTGTATGCCTTAGGTACTAATATGTATAGTATTTTCTTTGGGTAATTCCCCCTATGCTGTAACATCGGGGAAGAGGAATCTTTTATCCTTTGCTAAATATATGTAATGGTTTACACCTATTGCTGTACCACCTTCCAGGATGAATGTTTGTAAGCTTTAGTCTTACAAATTAATAAATAAATGATACAAAAAAGAAATGTATACAAATATACACTGATGCGGTAAAACGCAGATCCGCGAAAAAGAAACAAACCGTTAAAAAATAGTAAAATTACACTCGGCACACTAAAAAATTAGGTTTGTGAGGAAAACTTTACCAAGCTAAGCAAAAAAGAGGCTGTCAACAAGGAAAGTTAAGAGACACCTCTGGGGCAATGTTGCTCAGTAAGCGGAGAAAAAATTCTGAAGCCTTTCAGGCTGCTCGTTCTCAGCATTCTCCCCTTCTCTTTTTTGATTGGCTGATGCCCTAACTCATTATGCTAATTCCTTTAAAGGCATATCTACAGGGCAGTTGCACCCAGCCAGCTAACTGCTAGTGTTACTGATGCTAAAGGACTCCCGGGGTAAGAAGTGCCAGTCGCTGATTGTTATGCTCACTGTTGTGCTGGTTGCCATTTTGACTTTCGGCAATTGTGTAGTCGCTGTTGTGTTCAGCACTGTTTTTGTTGCCACTATTATCGTTATAATATTATTATTATTAAACTATTGTGGAACCCACAAAATGTGCACCCTTTGCAAAACATGCATCTTACTGGCCGGCATGTCAGCGCAGCGATAGTGCTACTTCTGGCAACGCTGGAGAGTCGGGTTCAGAAGCAAGCCTGGATCATCGGGGGGCGGCTGGGAGGAGGAGGGTCCCAGAGGAAGCTCTCCCCCCCACAGAGACAAAGGACTGTGTGCTCCACAATGACACTGCCATGTGGGTGACCACAGGCGGCAGTGCAGCGGAACCGTGATGGGTGGGCAGAGCACCTTCTGACAAGGACATCTGCACACTTGCATGCAGACATCCACCTAGTCCTAGCCCCCAAGGCATTTGGGAAGGGGACTTACTAGGAAGAAAAACCTCCCTGGCCTGAAGCTGCAAGACACTGCCCCTTTCTCTGCAGGACCCGCACTGCTCACTGGATTCCCAACCACAGCGCAGCTCCAACTCCTCCTGGGCTTGGGGAATCCAGGGACTCTGCCACAAGGAGGAAAACTGTGGAGTACTGATCTGGTCAGAAGATAAATCCTGGGGACAGAGGGTGACAGGGCTGGGAAAGAGAGGGTGGCCAAAGTCAACCAGACAGAGAAGAGAAAGCACAGTAAATTAAAAAAAACAACAACAAAACTGCATCTTATTTCATTTAGTTTGTGTATGGCCATTTGACACTTTTGTGTTTATTTTTTTTTTATTTGTTTATTTATTCAATCTTGGATTACAATACCTTGGAGCAGAAGGCCGCTCTTTTACAAAGGTTCCACGTTGTCATTTCATGGCGGTTTGCCAGGTCTTTTATTTTTTGGGTTGTGTGCCACATTACTTTTGTTGCTGGCACTGTGCCACTTAGTTTTGTTTCTGGCCTTTTGCCAGTTTCTGTTATTTCTTTTCAGTTATTGAATAATACTCTATTTTCACTACATACATATCTGTTGTCCTTCAGAATTCTGTGTGCGTTTATGGGGCATGGGGGGAGGTTGGTGGTACTGCCTGCAGCATGCCATTAATGTTGTGCCTTGGTTCGGTGGATTCCCTTTGCGACTACAAGGGAGGGTTTGTGAAGCACTTTGCAGCAGTTTTTGTGGATGCATTTGCAGCCGCTGCTATTGCCTGCTAAATTGGGACACTTTGTGCAACTGCTGTGTCAGTTTGCAGTCATTCCAATACACCACACTGTTTAGCGAATAATGCTGATTTGCGATAGCCAACGGTGGTTTGTGCTGCAGTTAGCAACTGTTCAAATATCCCTGCCTTTATATTTTAGCCCTGTTTCCTATTCTGCCAGATTACAGGAAGACCAAAACATTTGTCACCAATTTTCTGGTTTGTCTGTGGTCGGCGATGCCTTGTAAATTAATTGTAGAATGTTCTGTATGGGAATGTATTGCTTTTTTCAATACTTGAAAAACAATAAAACATAACTTTAAAAAAATCATCCAGTCGGTTTGAAAACATTCAAAAGGTACAATTCTAACACTCCTTGTTTTGGAATCTGTTTTTTATAATAGCAACATGGCACTCCCAGGAGTTAGATCATTGGTTAATTACCTCCTAGGGGTAATATGCGATTCGACTGCACCCCCTACCGCATTACGCCCTTGGGGAGGTGAATGACAGACTGTTCCTCTAACCCCAAGTCATGCCTTATTGCTTAGTTAAACTGCTCTCCTATTGGTTAAAGAGAACATTAACCTTCTTGCTTACATTTTGTTATATAATTGGTAATTTGGGCATATGTGAAGTCTGTTCAATACCCCCAGTGCAGTGGGGGAAACTAAGAAGCACTATAGTGAAAGTAACAAACCTCTGCATCAAGTGAGTGAGAAAAAGCGAGAGGAAAAGAGACCATAATAGTTCTCACAAGAGGTGGTGGAAAAGGTAAACGCTAAGAGGACAGCATTCAGAGGGTACAAGAGGATGCAGAGGGAGGAGGACAGGGAGGTGTATCAGGGGAAACAGAGGGAAGCAGGCAGTGCCATAAGGAGAGTGAAGGAGAGTGAAGACACAAAAGGGGGCAAGACATTTTTTTAGAAGACGGGGGAGACTGTACAGAGGGGGAACAGGAAAAGGCAGACACCCTAAACAAATACCTTTGTTCAGTGTTTACAGAAGAAAGAGATGGGGAGGGGCCACAAAAATGTAACAGGAGCACTGGAGGGAGCGAGGTGGACATTAGTCCATTTTCAGAGGAAAGAGTCCTGAAGAGACTCACAAATCTGAAAGTGGACAAAGCAATGGGGCTAGATGGGGTCCACCCAAGAATACTGAGAGAGCTCTGGGAGGTACTGGCTGCACCTCTGACGGTCCTATTTAACAGCTTATTGGAAACAACAGTGGTCCCGGAGGACGGCAGATGTAGTCCCACTTCACAAAAGTGGTAGTAGAGAAAAGACTGGCAATTGTAGTCTAGTAGCCTGACCTCGGTGGCGGAAAGTTAATGGAATCACTGCTGAAAGAAAGAATTGTGGAATATCTTGAATCCAGTGGGTTATGAGACCTAAGGCACCATGGATTCACAGGGTGGAGGTCCTGTTGAATGAATCTGATCGATTTCTTTGATTGGGTGACCAACGAACTAGATCAGGGTGGAGCGGTAGATGTAGCCTACCTAGATTTCAGTAAAGAGTTTGACACAGTACCACATAGGAGACTACTAAGCCAGCTGGGTAGGTTAGGAGTGGGTCCAAAGATGATGAACAGTAATGAATTGGTTAAGGGATAGGCAGCAGAGGGTTGTGTTAAACGGAGTTCACTCTGAGGAAAGGAGGGTGATCAGTGGGGTGCCTCAGGGATCAGTGCTGGAACCAGTCCTCTTTAATGTCATTATAAGTGACAGTGCAGGGGGTGCTGTTGAGCAGACAAACAGAAAGCAGTATTTACTTCGAGCTCCTGAGAGAATTTTGTTCAAAATACATTAAAATTAGATTTAGGCACTTTTTCCATCTCAGCCTTATCCCACAACATTGGTGGCCAGTACCGTACGAAGGATGGGCAAATCCAAAGGAGCTGCATCTGCTGCTACTGATTTCTTTCAGCCAAACGGGACAACAGACTGATGGAGGGCCTGCACAGACAGCTAAAGTAGGAGCCTCCTGTGAATTGACAGTGGGAGAGGTGACATTTGCCACAGTGAACATCGTAGGGCAGTTAGTCAGAATGGTCCAAAACCTGGATTGTATATTTGATGCCCTGAATCCATGGGTGATGGCCTTGGAAACTAAGATGGACATATTTCAGAAGGCTACCACATTTCAAATACCTGGGGGTCTCCTTAGACAGTTATACTGTATATCTTATGCTAAACATATAATGTAGCCAGGGCTGTCAACATCAAGATGGGTCTCCTACACAGACATAAACACTGCCTTACTCCAGAAGCCCTCCAACTTGCTACATATAGTTTCGTCATATCCATTGTAGACTATGGTCTTGTAATCTATGGAGCAGCCCGCATGTCTTCGTTGCACAGGATATCCACTGCTCTGAACAAGGCATGCAGACTACTCATGGGGTCCATATGTTTCATCCACCCCTGTGATCTTTATGCTGAGACTGGTTGGCTACAGCTCTCCAGGAGGATCCAATACCAAACCTGTCTTTTGACCAAAAAAAGCACCTCTCGGCCTCCTGCCACCAGGCACCGCAAACCTGCTAAGCCCCTACTGTAGTTCACAGCATACGTGATGCTTGAACAGTCATCATCTTCATGTTCCTAGATGCCAGACAGTCCAGGGGCAACGCTCATTTGCCTACAGAGCACCTCACTGGTTTAATACTCTTCATAGTGATATAACTACCCTACCTAAATTGGAACCATTCAAACTGAAGTTACGTCAACATCTCACCGTCAGCAGTTCTTGTGATTGCTTCATCTGAGACCCTGCATCTCCGCTGTTACCTCAATAATTCCAAGGCTACCCCCCTTTTCACATTTTGACAAGGCCCCTGGCTACCCTCCCATCCACCTCACCCTCCCCGCCCCTACCTCTCCCACACCAGCTTGACAAAGTCTATAGCTGCCACTTCCTACCTTTCTTACCCCCTGGCCACCTCACCCCTCCTGCCCTTACCCTTCCCACCAGCGACAAGGCTTATGGCTGCCACCTCCTACCTTTTACCCCATGCCCCTACCCCCCACCAGCTTGACAAGGTCTATGGCTGCCACTTCCTACCTTTCTTTCTCCCATCTTTATCCTTCCCCCTCTCATCTACGCTTTCCTCCTATTAGAACGATAAAACTGCATACAGATATAGATATATATATATATATATATACACACACATATATATGTATTTTCTCACTTTATTTTACTGTTTTTGGAAACATTGTACTTTTCCTCCTTTGTATGTTTTGTCTCCCCTCCCTGCTGACATGGAACCTTTGTAAACGAACTGACTGTGCTCAGAGGTATTGTAATCTGAGAATGAATGAATAAATAAATAAAAATATCAGAGTGCCTAGCTTGCCAGAATTGGTGAGAGTGGAAGACAGCCTAGAATTCACTCGCTCCCTTCTCCCAAGGCTTCTTGGATTTTCAGAAGGTGATCCACCACTCTCGTTGGAAAAAACATACAGAAGCGTCAGCCCTGAGAACTTTTCTTATCATCTGCATAGGAGCTGGGGACAGAGATCAGATAATTCTATTCCTGCAGCAAAAAAGGCACTGGCACCTAATGTATGAAGGTTCAGGCCTTTTCTTGTTCCCTGATCTCTCTTACAGCACTCAGTAGCACAGGAAAATGTTTGATGAGTATGTAGCCATCTGCACCAACATAAAATACAGCATCACCTACTTTTACCGGCCAAATTATGGACTGCATGGAACGGGCAGTCTTATCTTTATAATGAGCCCAAAGACACTGAAAAACTGCTCAGCTACAGGCTAGTTGCCTGACTTAAGCCGAAGTGTTTCATTGAAGCGTTTAATTTTTCCCACCCACCTGCCCCAACCCCGACCGCTACTGAATACATCTCCTCACCCACACAAACCTCATGCCACTCCCACCACTCAGCCTGATTTGACTTCTCTCAGTCTGGCCCAGCCCAGTTATGAGCAAGGTCCCTGCCCAGGTTTCAGGACCTGCAGCAGGTAATACAGCCAGGACACCCTCCTAGCTCCTCTACACCAACACCCTTCCTACTCTATCCCACTCCCTCCCCTCCCTACCAATCATGACTTCGGCAACCAGACTTTTGCCATGTCTTACACTTCTACCCACTCTCTGCGTGCTCGCAGGGCAGCTGCAAAATGACCCTAACTTGCCCGGCCCCCTTATCAGTGAGCATTCCTACGGCAACACCTACTGCACTATAACGTCCATGCTTGACTCCGTACTACCTACCACCTATGTACCTAACAGCTCACCCTGGCACATCTGGCCTAGAACGCATTGTGTCCAGCCATGGCTTCACCCTCCTACAATGCTGTATAAAATGGTCTTGCTCACTGACAAGCATGCCTCTAGAAAGAACCCAAAAAGGCAGCACAAAGCTAACCTCAAATACTTTCAAAGTTATGTGGTTAGACTGGCCCTCCTGCTACTACTGTTCTCAGGCAACATCCGCCCTAATCCAGCCCCCCTCCATATTAGGGGCGATGTGCCCAGAAACCAGGCATGCTGACCTTTGCATCATTAAATATCCGCAGTCTGACATTGAAGTTTGACAACCTACAAGCCTGGGTAGCCCTAAATCATTAAGATGCTCCATCAGTTGTTGAGACATGGCTCTCTCCCAAGATCCCTGATGGGGCCATCTGCCTGCCGGGTTACTCAATTTTCAGACCAGATCATTTATCAAAAAGAGGTGGTGGGTGTGCACTCTACCTTAAAGACAGCCTACAGGGCATAGCCCTAAATATACCCAGCCTAGGGCCATTCACCCAGGCCCTCGCCATAAAAATCCTCCTTGGGGCCCACAACAAAACAGCTACAATACTATCTGTCTACATCCCCCCAAAGAACTCAGTCCAAGGTCTCAGTGCCATTATAGACTGCCTTGGTAGCCTAACCCTAAGCTCTGAGGTTATACTCCTACGCGATTTTAACATTAATTGGCTTGCTCCTGAAGCTAACCAATTCAAAGATGAAATCCAGGCTATCCACTTTACTCAGCTCATTGAAGCCCCCACTAGGACTAATTACAGGATGGGCACTAGCACTTTGCTCAACTGGGTGCTCACAAACCGACCTGAGCATACTTCAAACACCACCGTCCTCCCAGCTGACATCAGTGACCACTCCCTCATTATGTTCACTTGGGCCAAAAATTTCTACAAACCCCCTCCCAGAACAGTCACCAATAGGGTTCTTAAGCCTGATAACTCTGACCACTTTGGAGCTGATCTCCTCAATGCCGACTGGTCTGCGGTGTTTGGAGCTTCCGACATTGACGGCGCACTTGACCATTTCATCCTCCTGTTCAACACGATCTGTGACACCCACGCTCCCACAAAAAAGCGTAAGCTCAAAAACTACTTCAACCCCTGGATGAGCCCAGACACCCTTGAATTAATGAAAAATCGTGACCACCTCTGTCATACAGCTAGGGCTACAGGTATGCAATCGGACATCCTGAATTACAAGCGGGCGAGGAATAACTGCACTAGCACCATCCAATTAGCAAAAAGATTTATACTATAAAGAGGCCCTAGCCAAAAACTGGAGTGATGGGCAAAAATTCTGGACAAACCTAAGAGAGGTCACCGGTCGGGAGCCCAAAACGGCCCCCTCCACGCTCAGATGGTTCCCCCATCCTTGACCCCAAATCTATTGCTAATACCTTCAACAATGCCTTCACTGACCTCCAGTGTCCTCCCTGACTTCTTCTCCTCCACAAACCCTGCCGCACCCCCTCAACACCCAGTACATCCCCCCTTTCGCTTCAAGGCCATTACTACTGGGGAAGCCAGAAAATACCTGCGTAAAGTGCTCGGTAAGGGGAGATACAGTGGAGATAATCTTGATCTGAAACTAATCTCGCTCACACTCGAAGAAATTCTGTCCCCCCTCACCCATATCCTCAACCTCTGCCTCCATTCCTCAGTATTCCCCCAAAAATGGAAAGCTGCAGTAGTTACCACAGTGTACAAGTGTGGGGATTGTGCCCTCCCCTTGAAATATAGACCCATCTCTATACTTCCACCACTCTCAAAGGCCTTAGAATGAATCATCGGGGACCAACTGGTCGAATACCTGAACAAGTATGAGCTCCTATGCCCTGAACAGCATGGCTTCAGGGCAGGGCACAGCACCACCAGAGCCCTCCTGGAATTCACGGGCTTCATCCACAAATCCCTTGATCTTGGCCTGTTTGTTGGGTCAACCTATAGCGACCTAACAAAGACCTTTGATACGGTCAACCATGCCCTCCTAGTTGACCAACTCACTGCCATAGGCCTTGCTCCAGAGGCTGTTACATGATTCCGCAGTTACCTGCACTGCCGATCACAGCAAGTCAGAATAGGTGTTGTCCTCTCTGACACCAAACTGGTTCGCTCAGGTGTTCCTCGGAGTCAATACTGGGTCCCCTCCTTTTTAGCCTATTTCTAAACTGCCTCCCCCAAGCTTGTCAAGGACGCATCCTCCTCTACGCCAATGATGCGGTTGTCTTCTCTAATGGCTCAGACCCTAGTGCCCTGGAGCAGCAACTACAGTGTGACTTCACCAGTGTAGAGAGATGGTTCAAAAATCATAAATTGATAATGAACCACAAGAAAACAAAAACAATGCTGTTTACCAGGTCACAAAACAAACACAGAAACTACCTATCTATTTGCGACAGGGATGGTGCCTCCCTTGAACGTGTTCAGCACTTCAAATACCTCAGAATCACTATTGACAGCTCGCTCTCCTATGCCCTCCACATTGACAACGTAGCTAGAGCTATCAACAAACGCATAGGGGTACTCTATCATCACAAGCAAAGCCTAACTCCCTATGCCTTCAGCATAGCTGTTCACAGTTCAGTGGGTTCCCTCATAGAAACATAGAATTTGACAGCAGATAAGGACCGCTTGGCCCACGCAATCTGCCCATTTCCCTACCTAATGGATAAGCTGCAGATCCTAGTTAACCAGCAGCCTACTTCTTCCTGCCCCCACCCCCTAGAATTGCCTTATGACTGTCCCATGCATGCTTGAATTCCACCACTGTTTTTGACTCCACAACCTCCTCTGGAAGGCCGTTCCATGCATCCACAACCCTCTCTGTGAAAAAATACTTCCTTAAATTACCTCTGAGACCCCCCCATCTTCAAATTGTGCCCCCTTGTTCTTACATACCTCTTTTTTTGAAAGATGCTACCCTCTTGGACTTTGTTGATTCCCTTGAGGTACTTGAACATTTCTATCATGTCCCCCCCCTCCTTTCCTCGAGGCTATACATATTAAGCTCCTTAAGTCTCTCTTCATATGCCTTCCGGTGCAGACCCTGCACCATTTTAGTTGCCCTCCTCTGGACAGCTTCCATCCTGTCTATGTCTTTGCGGAGACTGGGTCTCCAGAACTGCACGCAGTACTCCAGATGGGGTCCCACCAGCTGTCTGTACAGAGGAATAATAACTTCCTATTTTCTACTGGTGATGCCTCTCCCTATGCATCCCAGTATCCCCCCAGCCCTTCTTGCTGCCCTCTCACATTGCTTTCCCACTTTTAGGTCATCTGATATGACTACCCTTAGGTCCCTTTCCATTTTTGTTGTTGTTAGTATCTCACCCCCCATTGTGTACTCTTCCCCTGGGTTTTTATTTCCCAGGTGCATTACCTTGCACTTCTTAGCATTGAATCTAAGCTGCCATACATTTGACCATTCCTCTAACCTTGCCAAGTCCCTTCTCATCCTTTCCACCCCACCTTGTGCATCAACTCTGTTGCAGATCTTTGTGTCATCTGCAAAGAGACATACTTTTCCTTCCAGTCCCTCTGCAATGTCGCATATAAAGACATTGAAGAGGACCGGTCCTAATACTGAACCCTGCGGTACCCCACTAGTAACCCCCCTTTCTTCAGAGTGGACTCCATTTACTATTACTCTCTGTGTCCTATTCTCCAGCCAATTCTTTACCCAGGCTGTCATCTTGGGACCCACTCCCAGGCTGGTTAACTTGTATATTAATCTTTTGTGTGTGACTGTGTCAAATGCCTTGCTAAAGTCTAGGTAGGCCATGTCCACAGCCCCTCCCTGATCTACTACTTTGGTCACCCAGTCAAAGAAATCTATCAGATTTGTCTGGCATGACCTTCCTGCTGTGAATCCATGCTGCCTTGGGTCCTGTGCCCCTCTGGCTGGCCTCTAGATACTCGACAATTCTTTCCTGCAGAAGTGATTCCATCATTTCCCTACCGCTGAGGTTAAACTAACAGGTCTGTAGTTTCCTGCTTCTGCCTTGCTCCCACTTTTGTGAAGGGGAATCACAACTGCCCTCCTCCAGTCCTCGGGTACCACCCCATCCTCCCATGATTTGTTAAAGAGGGTAGTCAGTGATGTCACTAGTTCTACCCTTAGTTCTTTTAGAATTCTGGGATGAATCCCATCAGACCCCATTGCTTTGTCCACCTTCAGTTTTAAGAGTTCTTTCAGAACCCTTTCTTCTGTAAATGGGCTGGTATCAACTTCTGTATCCAGAATGTTTCTACTGTTTGTTTTAGGTACCTCCCCCTCTTCCTTTGTAAATACTGAGCAAAAATATTTGTTTAGTATCTCTGCCTTTTCACAGTCACCCTCTGCTCACCCTCCCTCTCCTTTATTAAGCCTCACTATCCCTCCCTTGGTCTTCCTTTGCTCCCTGATGTACCTATAAAAGGTTTTATCACCCTTCTTAACTGAGTTGGCTATATTTTCCTCGGTTTGGGCCTTTGCTGTTCTGACTGCCTGCCCAGCTTCCTTTTGCTTTAACTGATGCAGTTCTCTGTCCTGCTCCTTCTGTGATTCCTTGTACTTCCTGAATGCTTTCTTTTTCTCTTGAACCTTCACTGCCACTTCCTTTGAGAACCATAGTGGTTTCTTACATTGTTTCATTTTGTTTATTTGCTTCACACAAAGGCTTGTTACCTCTGTGATGGCAGTTTTTATTATTCCCCATTGTTCTTCCACCCCCCTTCCTGCACATTTGCTAGTGCATTCCTTAGGCACTCACCCATTTTGGCAAAGTCAGCCCTCATGAACTATGGTCTGCTGATATATGTGTCCGCCAGAGAAACAGCCCTCCGACGCATAAAAAGTGCGCTCAACAAAGCCTGCAGATTCACCTTAGGTGCGCACCGACTAACTCACCCCTGCCATCTATATGCCATGGCACACTGGCTAATGCTTAATGACTGACTAAAGTACCAATCCTGCCTCCTGGCTAAAAAGATATGCCTTAGTCAGCTACCGCCTTGGGTCCAACAACTTCTGGTTCCGTGCACAAATCCTCGGCGTACCCGAAATTCCGAACAGCAGTCCTTCCTAACTCCAAAATGTTGTACATCTCAAGGACAAAGGTCCTTTGCTTACCGAGCTCCGTTGTGGTTCAACTCCCTCCAGGAGAACATTGCTTGCCTGCCCACACTGTGTTCCTTCAAAAGGAACCTAAAGAACCTTATTATACGTGAAACCCAATGTGTCTGCCATCGCTAACATTAAACTAAGTCACCCCCTTCCTTTCTCTCTACTACTGAACTTATGTTACTCCCTCTTTTGCATGCCGCACTTGGGGCTCACCCCTCACCCCTTTTCCTTAGCACCTAGTAATGCTCTAACACCCTCTTGTTCTGACAACTAACAGGTTCACTGTTGGGCTTAATAAACTGCCTGTTTCTGGTGTGTACCGGACTGTGTTTGTAACCTTATCCTGTTTTTTACCCTGTATTTTTGCATCCTTTGTATAAATTCCATTGTACTGAATGTTTTCTTCTTATCCTGTTGTACCATGTTTCCTTGTACTCCCTTGTATGGTTGTCTGAAATGTTTTAGACGTGGAACCTATGTAAAGAGCTCTGAGCTCAAATGGTTTAATCTGAGAACTGAAATAAATAAATAAAATTAAAAAACCGTGGGGTAAAATACAACAAGAATCGGTACGGGGCACTGAGGAAGGTGAAGGTTCCAATCCGGACTAATGTAATGGAAGATCCTATAATTACGTTGGTCAAGTACCTGTATAGCTACAGTCAGTCCTTTTCTTGCAAAGTGCATGCAAATCCTTTTTTTATTAGAATTTTAAAGAAGGCAAATATTGTTTATATTCTGTCTTATGATCTTACCTTGGACTGCAACTACATATATAAAACATGATGGCTTTTCCTACCTTTCCTTGTTAGTGGATTTTCTTCTATAAACTCCACGCAGTTTAAATTGGGAGCCATCTTGTGTAGCATGCTCTATGTTGAACTTTGGACTGATCTGAACTGCACATCGCCAGATTGGCTCACAGTCCGGGACTCTGTTGCTTTAATGCAGCGCACACTCTCTGTTTAAAGTTTAATGTTGCTATCTTATGTTTATGGCTATTTTATATTACTTGCTGTTTGCATTTATGTTAGCCTGGGATATACTGCAGAACGATTTCAAAGTACCTCTTCCTGTGGTATGCTGTTTACTAAAACTTTAGATGTATTCATTCTCTCTCTCTCTGGGGGTTTGGGGGTTAATATCTGTAATTAAGAACAAGTGTCATACAGTTGGGGATTATTTAGACCATTAGGTCATTATGGTAAATTAGGTATATTTCATTCTCTGTTCTGTATGCCCAATCCCTGTAAATTTCCTGGGCTGTATACATTTGAGCCATTATACTCTACAATACTATATTGATACACTCCTCCATGCTGTACCATCAGGGGTAGTATCCTAACCTGTATCCTTTGTAAGTATATAGTGTTGCCTGTTAATTGTCAATATGCTATCGACCTGTGGATCGTTTTTTGTAAGTGTAACTTTGCAAACCCAATAAATAAAATTATTAAAAAATAAGTGACATTGCAAAGGAGCTGGAAAGGAAGATCTGCCACTTTACAGACGACACCAAACTGTCACACGTGGACACTGGGGGGTTGAGACAGGATGAGGCGACCTGAGAAAACTCAAGGAGTGGACAAGGGTATGAGAGTTGGTTTCAATGCGAAAATGTGAAAATAATGTACCTGGGGCACAGAAACCCTGGGGCACAGCAAAAGGGGATTACTGATAACCAAGCAGGAAAGAGATCTGGGGGGGGGGTGATCATATCGGATGAACTAAAGGTGGCCAGGCAGTGCAACAAGGCAGTTGGGAGGCTAGTGGAATGCTGGGGTGCACCGGGAGGGGTAACACCAGCAAAGAGATGGAGGTGGTGTTGCCTCTATAAGGAGCACTGGGAAGACTCCACCTACAGTATTGTGTCCCAGTTCTGCAGAGCACGTCTTTGAAAGGACATAGACAGGGTGGAGGCAGTCCAGAAAAGGGCAATTAAAGTGGTGCAGGGTCTGCAATGAAAGTACTATGAGGAGAGACTAAAGGACCTAAATCTGAATACTCTGAGAGAGAAGGGGAGAGCTATGATAAGAGACCTTTAATTGATCTCTGTAACATTGGGTGCCTTTCTGCCCTTGGTGTTTACTAAACGTGTACTAACTATTGATTATCTGTATTGTATTCTATTTGTAGCCGTGTTTTTGTACTGTATATCTGTCATTTTGTCATGTATCGCCTGACTGTAACCTCCCGGGTCCTGTCTGAAAATAGGCATTTCTATGTCTAGTACACTTCACCCAGTTACCAAACGCAAATATATATATATTTTTAAACTCTCTTTATACACTGGGCACCCAAGGAACTCTCTCCAGCTACCTCCTATGTCACAGCTCTACCTCCCTGTCTGAAGATTGCCATTGCCAGGCCAATGCAGCCCAGCAGATTCCTCGGCTCTGAGCCCCCCGAGGTGGGGCTGCCTTAGACCCTGGTGCTCTATCTATAATCCAATCTGCCGGGCTGGAGTCAGGAGGATGGCCCTGGATAGCAAGCCCGACGGTTGGAGTGTGCCGAGGCACAGGAGGCACCTTCACCTATCCCCGAGGCCGGGATTTTTTTTTCTTTTTTGCCCGCAGGAGCGCAACCGTGCAATGACATCAGCACGGCTACCCACAGACGTCCGCCGCACTCCTCCACGTTGTTGCTCCCCCACTAGTACCATCGATCTCCACCAGGGGTCTCTCCTGCAGCAGAGAAGCCCTGGATCCCTTCCCAGGGAGAGGAGAGCAGTCCTCCAGAGGCTCGATCCTTCTCCCTCCCCTGCAGACCCCGGTGCACGAGCTCGTTCCTGAACACGGGTTGCATGTGTGGCGTCCAGCGCCTCAACCCTCAGCACCACTGGGACTACCAAAAGCAAATAAATAAATACCTCACAGGATGTAAACAGGGTAGAAGAGGGACATATTTTTTTCAGAAAAGAAAGGTGCTCTAGAACAAGGGGTCACACTATAAAGTTGGAGGGGGTAGATTCAGGAGAGAGGTGAGGAAGTGCTTCTTCACAGAAAGAGTGGTGGATTCCTGGAACAGCCTTCTGGCAGAGGTGGCTGGGGCAAAAACAGTGGTGGGGTTCAAGAATGCATGGTATAGGTGTAAGGGAATCTTCGGAGAAAGGAAGGAGGGGCGGGAGAATGGGCCAGAGATCCAGCAGGATCTGCTGTGATTCTGTAGGGAGAGAAAAATGGGCAGACTAGGTGGGCCAAGCATTCCTTATCTGCCAGCAAATTGTGTTTCTGTGTTTGTCTTGAAATAGCACTTTTTCCTTTTTTAAGGTCCATTTTTTATGATGCCTTTTTCCGACCTAATATTAATTTTTCATTTAATTATGAGTTCTGGAACCCAATAACATCCATTGAGCAGAAGCCTACAATGGCATTTTCCATGCAGAGCAGTTTCATTTTATTTATTTATTTTTTATTTATCAAGTCTAGGATTACAAATACCTTCGAGCCAAGGCTCTTTTACAAAGGTTCCACATCAGAGAAATACAAATTATGGGGAACATCAAGACAGACATTACAACAATATGGACATTGCAAACAGATTGCAGATTAATACAATTCTGTTTGATAGTTCATTCATTAGATTGTGGCCAGCCAAGGTGGAGGGAGGGCTGTAGTGGTCGCCCGCTAAGAGACATGTGATATCCTTTTTTTGGAGGGGGGAGTGAGTGGTAGTGGGAGTAGGCTGGCGGGTGCTGGAGAGAGAGTGGGGGGAGCTGGGATCAGTTATTTTATGGGGTTGTGTGGGGGCAGCAAGAGAGACACGACAGCTATGACATTACTAGTTGCACTGGTGGGCTCTCAGCCGCCAGTAATGAAAGTAATCAATTGGTAGCTGAGCACCTTTTGGTGGGGGGGGAGGTGGGAGGGTGAAAAACAAAGTGGTGGTGACACTACTGGTTGTGGGGATGGGGTCCCAACCAACAGTAATTAAAGTACAGTAGTCGAGTGCTTTGTCGGGGGGAGAAATAAAGTGGCTGTGATACAGCTGGCAGAGGGGATAGGCTTCCTACCACTGTTTTGTGAAGTAAGAATTTGGTGGAGGGGGGGTGGTTAGAAATGGGGACGTGAAAGTTGCACACCGGTGACCATACTGGCGCTGGGATGGCCTCTCCACCGGTGGTTATGGAAGTGGTGGTAATGTTGGGTTCACTGTGAGCTCCACAGCCCTGATAAGGGCAATTCACATGACTCTGGCTTTTCTGAGCACATCAGAGGCTATGCAGTGTGGATTGCCCTTATCAGGGCCAGTTTTTTTTTTTATTTTTTTTTTTGCAGCTTCCTAGACAAAATAAACACTAAACCACATTTCTCCAAATCTAGCAGCTCAAGAGATCCTGAGCCAGAAAAAATGCTTTCAAAAGTTTTGTGACAATAAGACATGCAATGGCCAAGATATAAGTGACTGAAAACTGCAATTTAACATTAAAATGCCTGATCGACTCATACAATTGTGTCATTACCATGCCACAATACACAGTTTAGGATGGCAGAGGCTGATGTATTTGTATTCCAGTACAGTATATCGAGCCTATGCCTGCTTTACCATGGCAGCATCGCGGCAGCTGAGCTTTTGGTTCTGTGGCAGGCTCGACACATTCTGGGTCCCATGTATAGGGTGAATATTGACACGCCATTCAAACGTCATCAAGGCAATCACATTCACTACAATACGAGACTGCTGCGCTAGCCTCATACATACCTCCCTGAGCATGAGGAGAGAGCAGCACAGGGCCAGAGCGGCATCAGGGCGGCTCCAAGGTGGCTGAAGTCTGAAGCCTACCTAAAATTCTCAGCACCCCCCCCCCAGCTCTTTCCGCTTAGAGTCTCAGTTGGTGAGCTTGTCTCACAACCGTACTTCTTTGGCTTTGGACACATAACTCAGGGTCAGAACATCAAACTGAATGAGATGAGGAAAACTCCCTGAGTGGGATATTTAACTGCCCCGCTGAAATTAATTAGGAATGTTGCGATCATATTGTAACAACCCCTTGTTATACTAGCGGGAGGTGGTCATCACTAGAAGCACCCATCAGAGGCAAGGGTGCCTTGGTATCCTCTTTGGAACAGTGGTTGCGGGTGGAGCTCGGGCAGTATAAAAGGGGGTGCCTTCAGGTTCTGGAGGCAGGATGCCTTGAGGAAGACGCAGCCAGTAGGAAGGGGGTGCCACATCCCAGGTGCCCCTTCCAGGCAAGTTGCCTTTGGGCAAAGGCTAGGGATTGGTTGGGCCACTCTTGGCAGGAGTGCCCACTGATGGAAGCAGCAGCATTGAGGGATTGCCAGTAGTGTGCTGGGTGCATGGACCATGGATGTTTTGGGTGGGGGCTGTACCCTACCATGTGGCTGGCTGCAGGACTTGTGCCAGAGGCACCATGGATCCTGTTGGAAGGGCAATTAAAATGGTGGGTCCACAGGGAAAATGAAGGTAGAAAAAAAGATTTATTAAAAAAATGAATATAATGGTCAGAATGAGCGGTCCAAACGGCCCTTAATTTCCATCAGATTCTATGTTTCTGACTCACCTGAAGACATAGATGCCATGCTACAGCCAACACCTGAGAGTGGCATGTGGAATGGGACACCTAGCTTTGCTGAGAGTGTCATGGAACAGCAGGGATTCTGGCCTGAGGTCAGTGGAGACCTTCAGGCAACCCAAACATTTTGCACCCCACCAGGACTTAAGGTATGTAAGGTTGAAGTTTTGTGGGTAATGGAACACCAAGAGGGTGTGGGAACCCAGGGGTATCCCCTCAAGGCACACACCTTGATAGCTTGATGGCTGGTCAGCCAGAATGGTTCCCGGGGGGAGCTACAGGTTGCTTTAGTAAGTGGAGCTCAGTCAGATCAGGGCTCTCAGTGGGACTTTTTTGCTTGGGGTCCTGGACTTTCTGGAAAAAAAAATGTGGGTCCTGAGCTAAAATTTGTGAGTCCCTATGAAATTTTTTGGGTTCCCCATTGAAATGAATGGAACAAGTCTAGAAAAGGTCATTTTCATAGCATGTCTTTATTTCCCCCTTCATTTTTTTATACTTTTCAGGCAATTCCTGAGTCAGGAATGCAGATACAGCAATATTTTTTGTCATACAGTTGTTTTCTCAGCAGGGTTGCATAGTCATTAAAAATGTTATTTAAAGCAGGCCCGGAGGCACTGAGGGCTGAGGAGCTTGACACCTTACCGGCGATCCGTGTTTGGGAACGAGCACAGGTTGTCGAGGGTCGGCAGGGAAGGAGAGGGACTGAGCATCCAAGTGACTGCTCTCCCTCTCCGGGGAGGGGGGGTCACCAGTATTCAGTGCATGACTGGCCCCTGGTGGTGGCTGGGGGGCAATGTGCCGATGATACCATTGAGGGGGCAGGTGCCTGGATGAGTGCGTGCGGACACATGCATGCTGCCTCCACTGGCGTCCTGCATACCTCTCCATGGGGAGAAAACTAGGGAAAAAGAGTGGCCTGATTGTGTGGCTTGATGGCCGTTCACTGACCATGCGCCTCCGGATGTCACCACACATACTGGATCCGGTCCTGGCAGGGAAGATGAGGGGCTCCCCGCCTCCCCATCATGGGGGTAAGCGGCGATGGTCTGAATAGGAGGTGTAGGGAGACAGAGGTTGCCTAGTGGATCTAGCCAACCGGGCCAGGGGAGAAATAATACTGGGAAAAAAAAAAGTGTTTTTTAAAAGGTGCCATTATTAGAAAATGCAAAATTTTGTTAAGTGATCTGTGTGTACCTGTTATAGGTTCAACGTACAATAAATACATTGCACATAGAGTTTTGCAGTAATTTCTGCCTGTTCTAACATGAAAATTCCATCTTGCCGCCCCTCAAGCAGATATGTGCCAACCTTTTTCTTTTTTTTTATCTTCTATTTATGCATCCTACCACCGGAACTCTCTCAGGCTACTCCTGCTCACCTGACACCACTCAACCGCCCACCTGATACCCTGTCTCTGCTGCCCTCCACCATCCTCCTACCGATGGACTCCCCAGCTCTGAGCCCCCTGGGGCACAGCCACCTCCACTCTGGTGCTCTATCTATAATCGAGTGTGCCAGCCAAGGCGGTGGAGGAGGAGGGTGGGGGACGGAGACAAGACCCGGTGTTGGGTGTGTGGCAATGTGGCTTGGAGGAGAGCCATCGCCTACTCCGGGATTGGGGGGGTTTACAAGCTTTGTGTATTTCCCCCAGGAGCATGGGCATGCAATGATGCCTGCACGGCCGTGACCATAAATGTCTGCCGCGCTCCTCCCCTAACTGCTCGGTGTGCTAGCTGTGCCCCAGATCTCCATCGGGGGCCACTACTATGCCGGAGACACCCTGGATCCCTCCCCAGGGAGAGGAGAGCAGTCCATCAGATGCTCAATCCTACTCCCTCCCCTGCCGACCCTGGTTGCCTGAGCTCATTCCCAAACTCGGGTCACTGGCGTGGCATGAGGTGTGGCATCCAGCGCCTCAACCCTCTGCGCCACCAGGCCAGCCTGTATGTGCCAACCTGGCTAGAAACAAGTCAAGGCTATTTAGTAAAAAGCATGAATGTTCACTAAAACATCATAGTTGGGGCTGTTAAACACACTGTCAATGCTAACAATCACCTGTGTCTCCCAATCATCGCTCTTGTCCAGTACCAGTACTTCTCTCCTCTCCTATACATGTCTTGTATAAAACATCTTACATAGAAACAGAAATTTTTGGCAGATAAGGACTGCTAGGCCCATCCAGTCTGTCTGTAGGCCCTATACATTGTATGTGGCCACTGACCCTATGTGATCAATGTTTTACTGGCTAAAACAGTTCCCCCCCCCCCAACTTCCAATCTGTCATGGTCAAGAACAGTGGCACAATCTATTTATCTCTCCTACCCAATATATCTCCTCTCTTCTCTCCCTCAAGTCTTGCATAAAACATTCTACTGATTAAAATAGCCCCCCCTCACCCACCTATCCACTCCCAATATGTCATGGTTAAAGACAGTGGCACAATCTACATGGTGGTCTCCTGTGTGGACTTGCTTTTCTTTGTTTGTCTTTTTCATGGCATGACATCCTGATCTGGCACAACTTCTCCAAATGCCCTCCAACCCATAACTTCTCCTAATGTCCTCCTGCCCATAACTTCTCCTAACGCCTTCCTGCCCCTAATTTCTGCTAATGTCCTCCTACCCATAACTTCCTCATAAGCCCTCTTGCCCATAACTTCTCTTTACATCTCTCCTGAACATTTCTTAAATTCTGTTTGGTTCTTGATGACAGAAGATGAAGCCATTGTTGACAGACTGTGGAAAGAGCAGAATGGGGTCAGTGTACTTAGACTTTTCTCCCTCCCGACCACCAAATTAGAACCCCATCGGTGTTGAGATGGTAAGAGCTGAATGGGGCTAATACTTGTTATGGCCATCCCCCCAACCCGCTTTATAAATGGGGGCAAAAAATACTTGTCTTCTCTCGGACTCCTGTGCCCAAGTTGCCCATCAGTCATCTTTTGTCTCTGGGTCACGTCAGTCTGGGTCTGAAACTAAAAAACAGAAACAGTTTAAGACAGTTTTAAAACATTATTTTTTGCTCAGTCTAACTACCTTAAATTTCTTAAGTGCTGGAAGAGGGTTATAGTCTTCAACTTCTGCTCCTTCTTGTGCTATCTGCATGAGTTTGCTCACAGTGTCAGCCTTTATAAAACTTCTACCTTTGGTTTTTATTTTGTTTTGCACAGAAAATCCTCTTTCATATGCCACTGATGTAACAGGTCACACAAGTAAAATCTTCACCATTGTGATAAAATGTGGGAATATATCTGAATAGTTCTCAACCAAAGGGACACTGTCAACCTTTTTTGCAGTATATTATAAACCCATATTTTATGATTACTTACTTTCTCTAAAATGCATTGATGTTGCTGGTTGTTTTATTTGCCTCCTTGCTTATTAGAACCAAAATGCATGGTAATGTATAGCTTTGCAACCAATACTCTATATCCAGCTGCCCCACAACAGGGTGTGCTCATCAAACAACATTACATTAAAATCTCAGAACAAGCCAGCACTACCCACCACTGAAAAAAAGGCAATGACACAAAATAAAATGTCCAAACACTTACAGTTCAATAATACAGCTTCAAACACAGAAGATGCAAAATACACAAACCTTCCTGAAGAGGCTATTGCGAAACCGGTAGAAGTCAGTTGGGCCCTGCCCTGCTCTCCCAATCTGTGCTAACAGCATGTATGAGGTTTGTGTATTTTGCATTTTCTGTGTTTGAAGCTGTATTATTGAACTGCAAATGTTTGGACGTTTTATTTTGTGTCATTGATTGCCTATTTCAGTGCTGGCTTGTTCTGAGATTTTAATGTATAGCTACGCCCAGCTTTATTTTGTGTCACATCACTGAACTACTCTTAGTGCACACTTCCTGAACATTAGAAACACTCTCAGACAGTGAAACCACTTGTGATGCTACAGTCTCCTCAATTCCAACTGCATAGTCAGTGGCTAGACTGTGTTGGGGGTGTTTCTGAGTTCAGGAAAGATGCAGTGGGAGCTGATTAAGAAAAGTAAACAAACATGTTTTGGTGTGGTAACACCAGTATGGTGGGCAGTCAGTTTTTCACTCTTTAAAGAGGGACTCCGGCCAAAAATGCTACATAGCAGAATTAGAATAAGCATGCCCCCAATAAAGCTCATACCAAATATTAGGTTTCTGTGTTACTTCATTTTAAAGTTATGAACTATTTTGTGACCCTGATTTCACTACCTGTTCAAAAAAGCCAGTTTCAGTAAAGAGCTGCTGCTGCTGATGTCATCTCCTGAACTCACAGGCTAGTCCTCCTTGTCAGCTAGCTTATAGAATTTGTTTCTCTAACAGTTTAAGATCATTGTGCAATGGTTTTCACAAGTCAAACAACATGCAGCACCGTTCTAAAAACACTGCTATAAAATCTATGCGTTTCAGGTTGTATAACAAAGTTGACAAATATGTATTTTTTTTTGTTTAATATATTTATTGACAGTCCACAGGTTACATATCTTGTCAGTTAATCATATACAAGGTATTTAGCTATACATAGGTCTTCTCATTAAGCATAGTGGTTATATATTTTATAAGCTATTGCTAGTCGTTACTGTCGTTTTTTTGTTTTTTCATGTTTAACAAGACATACAAACAGTAAACGGAAAACAAGAACACATAATGCAACAAATAGGTACATGAAAGCAAAAAGAAAATAAAAAGAACATCCAACCTTCTGGATCGCTCTAGTGAATAAATTGATTGGTCTGTGTCTCATTTCTTTCAGTGTATTTTTATATATAAGTGTGGTTACCCGTTTCATTATATACTCAGTCTAAGGTTCCTCAGCAGTCCTTCAGCCCACAAGTGAGTTTTGTTTGAGTATTATTCCATTGCCTTCTAGTAGCATTCTCTCTCTCCCACAGGCAATTTGCCTAAATATTCAATCCAAGCCCCTTCAAATTTATTTTCTTCCCCCCTCAGACAATAAGTTAATTTGTCTACAGTGAGTACCTTCAGGACAAGTTCTCTCCACTTCTCCACCGTGGGCCCCAGGGTTGTAATCCACATATTTTGTATTACCTGTCTGGCCACCACGAGTAGGATTCTAATCCATCTGGGGTACATAATCCATTCCCCATTCTCCCCTCCCTCCACTCCCATCAGTACTGATTTCTGCGAGAAGTCAATGGGTTGCCCTCAAATAGCTGAGACCTCTTTAGGTATTTCCTTTCAATAGGAAGTAATCAGAGGGCACTCCCAGTATTAATGTTTATATGTACCCTGAGCTACCTTGCATTTGTTACACATTGGAGTCACCCCCGGACTAAATCGATGTACCATTGCAGGAGGATAGTACAATCTGTGTATAAACTTAAATTGTGCTTCTTTATATTTATTGCATACTAGCAGACCCCTGTGAGACTCCAGTACCAGTTGCCAGTTAGTTTCACTTATGCCTTCTCCTAAATCCCGTTCCCACCACTCCTTTACCAACTGTACTGGTGTCGGAAAAAATTTTCTGTCTAATTTCACTGCTCTCCCTATGAGCCCTTTTTCATTTTTGTTAGCTCCCAGTATTTACCTTTCTGGATAAGAGATCTGATCTGAACCCCCCTGCTGTCCTATCACCTTCCTGTAATAGTCTCTTGCCTGGAAATATCTATACAAGTGGGTGTTTGGGATATTCAGACTTTCTTTCAATTCCTGAAAGGAGCACACTCCCTTTCCTACTCTTACATTTGCCATACATCTCACCCTCTTGGCCTGCCACAGCTTAGAGCCTTCATCTTCCAACCCCGGTAGGAAATCTGGGTTCTCTGCAATTGGCACCAGAATGCGTGGGGCTTATTAATACCTTGTCTCTTCTGAATTTTGTCTCATGCTTTTAAACTTGCTACTATCATAGGGTTGGGGGCTGGCAATCTGCTATATTTCTTAAAGCCCTCCTTTCCCAGATATCCTGAAACCCTCCCCAGTGTTCCATCTTCTTCTAGCTCCAGCCAGCTAGCTAATTCCTTTCTAGTCACCCAGTTCTGAATATGTCTGTATTGTGTTGCCAGAAAGTATCCCATTACATCCAGAAAACTGAGTCCTCCCTGGGCTATAGGCGCATTTAATATTTTCAAGCTTATTCTTGGGTGTTTACCCCGCCATATAAAGATTGGAAAGGCATTTTCTAGTTTCTTCATGTCCTGTATTGTCGGACTAAATAGCAGCATCTGCATGATATACAATAGTCTAGGAAGCACATTCATTTTCAATAAATTAATTCTTCCCATCCAAGATATTGACAACTCCTTCCACCTACCTAAGTCTTGTAAGATTTCCCTGATTAGTGGCTTATAATTCTCTTCGTATAGAGCCCCTAGAGTCGTACCTATTTTAATGCCCAAATATGTGAATGTTTTCCGCTCTACATTCAGGCCCCAAGCCTCTTTCTACTCTCCCCCACCCCCAGGAACATAATCTCCGATTTCTGCAGATTGACTTTATAGCTCGAAAATTTAGCAAACTGTTCTGTGATCGCCAGTACTCTCGGGGTTGAAATCTCCGGTTCAGTGAAGAACAGAAGAATATCATCTGCATAGAGAGTTATAACATGTTTCCACCCTGTTTTCCCATGACTCCCCGAATATTCTGGTCACTTCTGATTTTGACTGCTAACGGCTCAATTGCTAGAGCGAACAGCAGGGGTGACAATGGGCACCCCTGTCTTGTCCCTCTGTGCAATCCAAATTCTGGAGATGGTGTACCATTAATCAGTATCTAAGCCCTTGGAGTTTTATAAAAGGCACTCACCATTCTCATATAGCCCTCTCTCCTAGCCCAAATCTCTGTAAAATGTGCAAGAGATACTCCCACTCAATTCTATCAAACGCTTTCTCAGCGTCCATAGACAGTACACAAGCCTCTCCCGGACACTGAGTTCCCACCAGATGACATTTCGTAATCTGCTAAGATTATGATATGACTGTCGCCCTTGCACAAAACCGGTTTGATCTGAACTGACCAATAGGGGGAGCACCTCTTCCAGCCTACCCGCCAGTACCTTTGTCATTATCTTGCAATCTAGATTTAAGAGGGAAATCGGCCGAAACGAGCCACATTCCTCTAAATCTTTACCAGGTTTAGGGAGCACTGTGATTAGGGCCTGGCAATATGTTCGAGGTATTTCCCGGCCTTCCCTAGTTTCTTCCATTATGTTACAGAGAGTGCCTGCAACCTCATCTTTCAATAGCTTATAATATTCCACCCCAAATCCATCTGGGCCAGCAGCCTTACCATACTTTAATTGCCCTATTGCTTTCCTTACTTCTGTTATCGTGACTTTTGTCCCCAATTTCTTCATTTGGTCCGTATTCAACTTTGAGATCTTCAGATCCTTCAGAAAGTTTTCTCTCTCAGTACTTTTCCCCTCACACTCCGCCTGGTACAGCTTCTCATAATACTCTCTGAAACGATTTCTTATTTCCATTTCGTCCTTTAACAGTTTTCCTGCCTTATCTCTGATGTGTATAATTCTATGGTTGCTCTGCCCTCCTTTCATAAGTCTGACCAGTAGGGCCAGGGGCCCCGCCCTATTTCCCCACTCATATATCTTCTGTTTTGCAAGTAGAATTCTGGTGTTAACTTCTCTCTCTATATTTGCATTAAGCATCTCCCTTGCTAGCTTCAATTCTAGCTTTTTGTCGTCGCCTTCTTTGAGTATCTCCTTTTCCAAATTTTTAATTTTTTTTTATTTAGTTTTTGTTGACCGGGTAAGTGCACTATACAAATCCTGCCTATTTTCAGGCACGACCCGGGGGAGGGGGATACAGATGAATGCCAACTGACCTTGAACTAGATTAAGCTGTTGGTGGTATTTTTAGTGAATGAGGGAAATTTGGCCAGGACACCAGGGAAATTCCCCTACTCTGATGGGTGGGGGACCCTTCCCATGAGGCATCTGACTCCACCTCAGTATGTCTCAGCCGTTGGAGAGGACGGAGGTGTGGAGTGCTGGACTGCAGGACCACAGCAAGATTGCAGTGATATCCCTACCAGTCGCTAGCGTTTCAGAATGTACTGAAAATGACATACCTGTGAAGGAGATGTCTTCAGTGGAGAACACCGGCGCCCAGGAAGAACCAGATGGTGACCAAATTCTTATACCAGAAGAGGAGAAAAAGGAAGCGACCAGAGAATGGTCAAACAGCTTCTAAGAGTACGGTAAAAGGAGCAGCGTTCATGCAATTACAGCCCCTATGGAAACAGATCCGACGACCAGTACACGGTGAGGACCTATTTCCTTTTCGGCTCATCTTTCACATGGTCCCCTGAGCAGCGCTAGAAAGCAGGCTGGATTAGGACTCCGACTGCATGGATACCAGATCCTAATTTTCCCTTGCCTGGGAATGGATTGGTGAACCAGATGGACCGTTTGGATGCAGTGAGTGCAGCAGGAGAACACTTTTCAGTGACGGACCAAACTGCTGCATCACTTCGCTGTTAGTTCCTGATTCTCAGCATGGAGATTTGCGAAACCGACGGAGGAATCAAATTCTACATTTCAAACCCCTGCAGACATGGATATCGTTTCATCGCTGAAACAGAACATTGAGCTACCACCACAGTCGGAAGGTCAGTACTTTCAAGCAGACATGAGCGTTGTTACTGCTTTGCAGAACTCAGTTGTTGCTCCTTCTGCTGTTAAGCCTGCTAGTAAACCAGCCAGCTCACGCTTCTCTTTTTAAACAGTCAGAGGTCCCACTGAGGAAAAGATTTGTAGCCCGTATACATTACAAGGGGGATATGGACCTTCCTCCAGACCGGGACTTTGTAGGAAAGACTTTAATGATACAATCTTTAAAGATTAAACCCTCAGATGTGTATGCTCTAATACACTCTTCAGGAGACTCTAATTTTGATGTTTCTTTCCGTACTGCTGCATTGCTAGATAAATTCTGGTCTGCTTACTATAATGCTCGTGCAGACCCTGTCTGGAAGCATTTTGTGATTATTCCCATTACTAGGCCTACCGCAAAAGTCATTACTGTCCTTTTTAGGAATGAAGGAGTAAATGTTTTAGATATATTGTATTGGTTGGAACAGCGTTGCACAGTTACTAGCTAACACATGCTTTAATTGATGTAAATGGTTTTGGACGGGAGGGTGGAAATTTACTGTGCAACTTAAAATTAATGAGTTTGGTATTCAGCATCTGCCTAATTGTTTTTTCTAGGTCGAGACCGTGGTATATTGTTTACCCAGGGCAACCGAGATCATGCTATAGATGTGGCTCATTGTCCCATCTGAGCTCTGATTGTGATAAACTGAAATGTACTTCATGCGGTATGATAGGTCATACTGTGTTGGCTTGTACAGTTCCTCCCACTTGTAATTTATGCAGTGATACTTCACATGTATTTTCAGCCTGCCCATGGGCGGCACATAACACTGCAGGCTATGCAGAACATGATGCTTATATTGCTAAATCCTCTGTTATTGGGACCCCCCCCCCCAGGATTTACTTCCACCTGTTACAACTAATGGAAAAATTCCTTCTTTCACTACCTCCATTGTAAATGCCCCTGTTTTGCCTGAACCTCCTGCAACTTCTGAATCTCCTAACCTTCCTGAACCCTCTGCATCCCTTATTTCCCATGACCCACTGATATTTCGGGAATTATAGACCAATCCTCTGTAGAAGAATTAGCGGGTGTTTCTAGTACTCCAAAAGATGATGAAGAGCATGGAAAACTTCTCCCCCACCAGTGGCTCGGAGACTTCGCTCTGCCAAACAGGTAGGCGCTGTATCCATCCCACTATCTAACCGTATGAACCCCTACAAAGTTGGGGTGAGGCCATGGAGGAAGAAGATGGAGCGTTGAGAATTTATCTCTTCCTATTCTTTCCATGTCGGCCTCCGATCATTACCTTTGACTGAAAGTTCTGGGGCTATTTGAAAAGAAGTCTGCTAGAGTGAGAAAAAAGAAATGAGAGGGTTATTTCTACAGAGCTTTCTTCCTTTTTAGGTGGTTTTCTCATGTCAGCCATACGTCTTGCAAGTTTGAATGTAAATAGTATTCGTTCCAACTATAAGCGAATGGCAACTTTTCGACTTTTCATAGTCTGGCCTATGATGTTTATTTTTACAAGATATTCGGTTGTATACCACAGAAGACATCACAATAGCTTCCAGGGAATGGGGTTTAGGACCGTCATATTGGTCATTAGGACAAGACCTCTGTTCTGGTGTTGGTTTTGTTTTACTACTTCTAACTTCATTTTACAAAGAGTGTGGATTTAGTACGGGCAGAGTTTTTTACTAGATCTTATATGGCAGGGGTTTCCTTATAGGCTCATAAATATTTATGCACCACAGCAGAAAGCAGTTAAGATTCAGCTTTTGCCAAATTAAACCTTTTCTGTGCACATCGCATAATTCTATGGGGTGGAGATTTTAATACTAGTTTAGAAATCCTTCCAGTAGGAAAACTTATTGTGACACCCATGCTTTACATAATCTTATTACAGAATTAAAATTAGTGGATGTCTTGCGCCCAGTCCCAGGCCTACCTTTAGGAAAGGGACCTTGCACTCACGGATTGATTATTGGTTAGTTTAGCAAACCACTGGCATAGTCAAAGGTTTTACAATACCTATGGCAACTTCTGACCATCTTTTGATAGGAATACAAATCCAATTGGAAGAGCGTTATCACAGGGCCCTAGGGTGTGGAGAGTTAACTCATCTTTATTGTTACTTCCTGTTTTTATTCAAGGTTTTACGGAGTTAATCACGGACCGTACTACAGTAATTTCTATCTATGATTCCATTATTGATTGGTGGACTGATACTAAATTATATGTGATCTCATATTTTAAATCATATGCCCGGTCCTTAGCTGATGAAAGACATCATACCTCAAACGCCCTCGACGGAATTACTGACATTATTTACTGACTCTCATTTATATGGTTTGGATCATTCTGCCCGTATACAAGAAGTCAAAACCGCATTGGCTAAAGTGCAGTATGATAGGCAAAAATCCATACTTTTCGAACAAAATTCAAACGACTGGAACTCAAGTCAATTTAACCTATAGGGTCGATGCTGGGAAAGCTGGTGGTAAACAAATACATCAATTATTGGATGAACAAGGCCAAGTTGTCAAGGGCAAGAAGAACTTATGGCATATGTCACAAATTTATACAGCGTACATTTGACACCCCAGAGGTTGTTACCACAGATATGACAATGATATTACAAATATTAAATATGCCTACATTAACAACATCACAACAAGAAGGACTTATAAAGCCTTTCTCTTGTGAAGAAGTGAAAGATGTTATTTAGGTCTTAGGATAAAGTAGCCCCTAGTTCTGATGGTTTGTCAGCAGAGATTTATAAGTTTTATGGAGACTCATACCATGTCAGTTGGTAGCTGTCTTTAATGGTTTTACAGGAGGATCGACTGACAGATCAGATATTACGAAGGTTTAATGCTTTTATATAAAAAGGAGATAGACAGGATTTGAGGAATTGGAGGCCTATTACATTGTTAAATACAGACTACAAAATTTCGCCAAGTTGTTAGGAATAGGATTTCTAAATATTTGCCTTCTCTGCTTTCCCCATTTCAGTATTGTTCAATCTCTGGTAGATCCATTCATGATGCCTTAATACTGATCAGAGAACTATTTTCTCAGGGTTGTCATGGTTCCTTAAAAGGATATTTATTTAATTTTGATCTGTCAAAAGCTTTTGATAGCATTTTTCAGGAATTTATTTGGTTAACCCTTAAATGTTTTGGTTTTCCGCTAATTTTTATAAATTGGATTGTTTTATGTTATTCTTTGGCCTATGTTAAGCCGTATATTAATGGGAGACTAGGACCCCCATGTTATATCACATGAGAGGAGTCAGCAAGGATGCCCTCTGAGTCCTTTATTATTTGTGATAGCTTTGGACCTATTATTCGACTACTTCATCAATCTCCAAGATTTTCAGGTCTTTCAGGCATTCATTCTAAAATAATTTGTTATGCAGATGATCTTTGTGTTTTAGTACCTAACATTGCAGAAGGTCATTTGTTAACTGATGTATTACCAGTTTTTTATCAGTTATTGGGTCCAGTTTGAATTTGCAGAAAAGTGTGTGTTTGACCTAACCCTTTCTACTGATCACGGTGGTTTCTATTCAAGGAATCAAGGTAGTAGATTCCCACATAAGTTATTAGGAGTGTATTTTGGAGTTCAGATGCAGCTAAATATAATTGGGAAATTGCTCTGAATACCGGTAGAGAAAAGTTAGTAAATGGCATAGATGGTCTTTGGGGAAAAAGCGTATTTTTGATTAAAACTTGTTTACTACCCCTATTTTGGCATATAGCGCATATTTTTCCAATACCTAAATGTCATTTTGTACCTCTTTTGGCTCTCTTTTTTCATGCTTCTGGGAAACGCCTTAATCTATTCAACGGAATGTTCTATTACAACCCTATCGAAAAGGAGGGTCTCTATGATTCATCCGGTTGTATTTTTATACAATTTTTTCACAACCAACTTAAAACCATTGGTCCAAGACTCTATTCAAACTTGGCTTCCTTTCGTATATATGTCTATTAAAGATATTTTCCTGAATGGAACAGTGGGAAATTTTACACAAAATAAAAGGAAATATGTCCTGTCGATAGACTGGGAATGGTATTTGATATGCTAAAATATGAACATTTAGACCCTCATGATTAAAAATTGTCTGGAAACAACTGTATTTAGAGATAGTAGAATCCCATTTTAATGTGAATATATTTCCCAGCTTTACACCTGTAGAGCAACTACAGATTAGTAAATGCCTTATGGATCCCGTATCCAGTATCAATGTGGGATATTACATGGTTAAGTGCACATGGTAAAATCAATGTCGAGGAACCAAAAACATAAACAGCTAGTGGATAGAAATTGTTTCCGGGAATCATGTGTGGAACTCACGGAAACAATGACTCATTATATTTTCTTGCCCTTTATTTCGCATTTTGGTTTTATGGAAGCATGCATTTCTGGGATAAGGTCTGGTGTCAATGGGATCAAAGAGCCTTATTCTTTGGTTTATTTCAGAATCCTGGTCCACATGTAATTCCAGTACCTTGAATATTATAGCAGTTGTGATTCTATATTGGGTATGGCAGGTCAGATGTGGTTTTTGTTTCAACAGCGACGTTTCACTTCTGAAGACTTATTCAAAGGATTCTACTGTATCTGGGCAGCTTGAAAGAAGGAGAAAGGAAAATATTGAAGAGGAATATATGGGAGCGATATTGGGACTTTTTGATTCACCTCTATTGTATTTAGTTTTTTCAGACCTGCTTATGTTTTCAGTTTTATGATGTATGCATCTATGTAATTTTTTTTCCTTGATTATTGTATATTTGATTTGCTTTTAATAAACATACCCCTACTCTTTTCGATAAGTGCCATGGGATCTTTAACAGCCACCTGAACTACCACCAATCCAGGCAGATGGGACCTCGGTTTAACGTCTCATCCGAAAGACGGCACCTCAGAAGTGCAGCACCCCTCTCATGCTGCACTACAGTGTCAGTACTGGGATATTAACTCAAGTGCCAGATGTGAGAACTGAACTCACAGCCCTCTGATCTCCCGGCCTCAGAGGCGAGTGTACTACCTACTGAGCCACTGACACTGGTGCTATTCTAATCTCGAGTTCCTTCTGTTTTTCTCTCTTTTCCCTTTTTTGTTTTGCCACGAATCCAATTAACATTCCTCGCATATAAGCTTTACTTGCTTCCCAGTACAAGCCCTCTTCCGCCACTGTACCTTTCTTCCGATCCTCACAGAATTTCCATTGTTCTTTTACAAACTCTCGAAAATCCTCCTTGAGCAACATATAAGTAGGGAACCACCACTGCCCCCTCTTATCATTAACCTGTGTTAATTCCATCACCATTTTTACCATAGCATGGTCTGTCAAAAATATTGGGCTATGTCCCATTGCTCTTGTGTGTTGGTACAAGTCCCTGTGAAAATAGATATAGTCCAGCCGTGACCAAGAACTATGTGGGATAGAGTAGAACTTGTATTCTTTTAGTCCTGGGTTAGCTGTTCTCCAGCCATCAATGAGGCCCAACTCTGCCAGCTCGAGGAGCCACTATTGAATTGCTCTTTCTGCCCTATCCCTGTTTCCCAAGTAATCCATTTTAGCGTCTGCCACGCAGTTAAAGTCTCCTCCGAAGATAAGATTTGGGAACTGTTCCTTAACTAGCACATCAAGCAGCTTCTGGTAGAAGGCTTTATCATGGTCTGCCGGTGCGTACATGTTCCCAAATGTAATCTGTTTGCCTGATAACTCCCCCATCACAAATATATACTTCCCCTCTGTAAGATCCCTAACCACCCATTGCACCATAAAGGGAAAATTTTATTTATAAGAATTGCCACCCCTCTCTTATGGGTATTGTATGCTGCTGCATGGCAGGCCCCCACCCACCCTCTCACTAATTTTTTATGTTCACAATTAGACAAATGAGTTTCCTGCAACACTGCTACTGATACATTCCTTCGTTTACGAGCCACCAATATTTTCGCCCTCTTGGCAGGTGAGGTAAAGCCTTTTACATTCCACAAGATAATTTTAGTCCTGTGGGTAGACTTCCGTTCTGTATTAGCTATCCCTCCGAGTATCAAGGTCTTTTGACATCTGGGTCATGGCATGTACACTTTCCACACTTAAAATATACAGATTACAGACCACTTTGCGACCAATAACACAGACAAAAAGTTTAAATTTTCTACTAACATTTCTAACTCTATTCCCCCCCCCCAAACTGGAACTGTATGAAAAGTTTAGCACTATTAAACATTAACCCCTCCCTCCTTCCTTCCCTCTCCCTACCCCAACTGTTCCCCCTTTAAGCATACCTTCGAGGAGCTGACTTTGATAAGATGGCCTACAGAGTTCTTCAGAGGAGCTGACTTTGATAAGATGGCCTACAGAGTTAAGCTAGCCCTGGCAAAAAGAAACACAGGTGAGGGGGTACAGGCAAAGTGGGCAAGCATTAAGGATGCAATACTTGAAGCAACATCCCATTGTGTTAGACAGAAAAGGAAGTGCAAAAGAAGAAGGAAACCACTTTGGTTCTCAAATACAGTAGCAGAAAAGGTCAGAGCCAAAAGGCTGGCCTTCAGGAAATATAAGGGAACACAGCGGGATGAAGATAGGGAGGCATACCAAACTGCCCTAAGGGAAGCAGGTAAGGCAGTAAGGCAGGCAAAGTCCCAAACTGAGAAACACTAACACAGAACAGTAAAAGAAGGTGACAAGACTTTCTATAGATACATTAGTGAAAGGAGAAAGTCCAGAGAGGTATTGCTAAGCTTAATGGAGAAAAGGGAGCATGTGAGGAGGAGGACCCTGTAAAGGCATCTATCCTAAATAGATACTTTTGCTCAGTATTTACTGAAGAGAAGGTAGGACAGGGCCCACAGCTCAGCATCATGGACATAGGGGGAGGTGAGCACTACTCCCTTCACAAAGAAAGGGTCCTACAAGAGCTTGCTAAGCTCAGGGTGGATAAGGCAATGGGACCTGATGGCATACATCCCAGGGTACTTAAGGAGCTAAAGGAGGAACTAGCAGAGCCATTAGCAGAATTGTTTAGTGAGTCTCTGAGCACAGGAGAGGTCCCAGAAGACTGGAGAGGGCTCATGTGATCCCGCTCCACAAGAGTGGTAGCAGGGAGGAGGCGGGGAACTACAGACGGTCAGTCTTACCTCAGTAGTGGTCAAGATTATGGAGGCACTCCTTAAGGAAAGGATAGTGCAACACCTGGAATCCATAGGGGCACAGGATCCAAGACAGCATGGGTTTACAAAAGGAAGGTCCTGTCAAACTAATCTCATAGATTTCTTTGACTGGGTAACCAGAGTGGTGGACCAAGGGGGAGCAGTTGATGTCGCCTACCTTGACTTCAGCAAAGCTTTTGACACTGTTCCACATAGAAGATTGATAAATAAGCTGGGTAGGCTCAGAGTGGGTCAGAAGTTGGTCAACTGGGTGGCAAACTGGTTGACGGGCAGAAAACAGAGAGTGGTGGTGAATGGTATACAGTCAGAAGAGATGCAAGTCACAAGTGGGGTACCTCAGGGATCAGTCATGGGGCCAGTCCTCTTCAACATCTTCATTAGTGACCTTGCAGATGGACTAGAGGAAAGGCTTGTCTGTTTGCAGATGACACCAAGATCTGCAACAGAGTAGATGATGCAGATGGGGTGGGCAGAATGAGAAGAGATCTGGATAAACTAGCAGAATGGTCAGAAGAGTGGCAACTGGGATTTAATGCAAAGAAGTGCAAAATCATGCACATAGGGAAGAGAAACCTGAAGCCACCTATAGGCTGGGAGGGTTGCTAGCAGTCACAAAGGAAGAAAGAGACTTGGGCATCATCATCACTGATGACCTAAAATCATCCAAGCAGACCTCTAAAGCAGTAGGTAAGGCTAGGGGTGTTAGGGTGTATTAGTAGGGTATCACAAGTCGTAAGAGGGAGGTAATAATCCTCTGTACAAGACACTGGTTAGGCCCCATCTGGAGTACTGCGCAGTATTGAGGCCACACCTTCACAAGGACATTAACCAAATTGAGGCAGTCCAGAGAAGGGCAGCCAAAATGGTGCAGGGACTGCATCTGAAGACATATGAGGACAGATTAAGGAGCTCAATATGTATACCCTTGAGCAAAGGAGGAGAGAGGTGATATGATCGAGGTATTCAAACACCTTAAGGGCATAAACAAGGTGAAAGAGTCTAACATGTTTAAATATAAGAAAAATAGCAGGACAAGAGGACACAGCATGAGATTAGAGGGAGGCCGATTAAGGGGAATGTGAGGAAATTCTTTTTCACAGAAAGGGTGGTGGATGCATGGAATGGCTTACCACAAGAAGTGGTGGCTATGAATACAGTGCAGGGCTTCAAACAGGCATGGGATAGGCATAAGGGAGCAATACAAATGACTATGAATAGATAGGTCACTGACAGAGCAAAGGCCGAAGGCACATTTATAAGGTAGAAAAAGAAATGGGCAGACTGGATGGGCCTTGCGGTCCTTATCTGCCGTCAACTTCTATGTTTCTATGTTACATTAAGTATGGTAACAACCCCCCCTACACACTACTCCTGCTCCGCCTTTTCATTATGATTCTCCCAAATGTGCCTTCACCCTTTCATTTCTCTGTATCACAGTCCTTAATTTCCCGTGATTCAAGTTTGTACAGTAAATGTAAATATTTCCCCACAGCCCATCTTCACTACCATCCGCTTTCTTCTGGTTCCTTCCCCTTACTAATCTTTATACATTCTCTTATCCCTATTACTCCCATTTTGCCATTACATTCCCTTGAACTTCCAAGTGATTCCTCCCCCCTCCATCCAACTCCCCCCATGTCCCCTTTTGTCCAAACCATACATGCTGATCATTAGTTCATCACGAGGAAGTTGTGCAGAGCGCCCTCTCTTGTCTGCAGTTGTATAGCAAGCCACCCTCACCACAGCAAAACGTGAAATCTCCTAGGCCTGGTATGTCCACGAACCTCCTCATGGTCTTTGCAGACCTCCATAGACCTATGCGAGCCTCCTTACCCCTGATGCAATCTGCCCCTAACGAGGAAAAAGTTCCATCTCTAGTCCACACCTGGGGGGTCAATCCAATGCCATATCCCACTCTGAGAGACATTATACTCCCCTAAAATTGAGATCACCTTTCTAAAACTTGCATCCATGAACCAGGCCCGCAGTGACATGCATGGTGGGGTTCCATTGTCTACCGCTCTGCATTTCGTCAAGGACAGGGTGGGGAGAGGGAGGTCTCAAAAATCAAGAAAGACAGTCCATACATTTTTCATGCTACACTCTTTATCAATACCTTGCAGTCTGCTCCCTTGGTGTATTCGATCAACAGACTCTCCGACCTGTAAAGAGTGCCCCATCCACCTTGTGGGTGACCTACGGTTATTCAGGATTTCTTATTTTTCCCTGTCCCAGTCCTCAATAAATGTTTGTAGTTTCTCTGGTTCCCAAAAGGAGAAGGTAGACCCCTCCACTTTCACCTTGATGGTCACTGGATAAATCATAAAGAACTCCAGTGCTCTTTGTCGTAAGTTATCCATATGGCCATTAAATTGTTGGCTTTTTGCACTCTGAGTGACATATCTTGATGCAATGATAGCCTGTGCTCCTCATGAGTCAGTTCTTTTTGGTTTCTAAACGCTACCATCAATGCCTGCCTGTCCTGATAATTATGTAGTCGAAAGATTACCTGGCATGGAGGTTGACCATTTGGGGATCATGGGGCCAGGGCCTTATGTGCTCTTTCAATTTTAATCTTGTTCTCCATTTCCATGTTAAGCAACTTTGGTAAAGTCTCCGAGCAGAATTTTGGCAAGTTCCCTCCTTCCGCACATTCCAGCAGCCCTCGGATGCGTAAATTGTTTCTTCTACTATCATTTTCCTGGTAATCTAGTGCTTGTTTTAATTCTTCAAGTTCCTTCTCCAAACACTGTACCTTGCTTGGCACCTCTGTATATTGATCCTCCATATTCGAGATTCTCCGCTCCATCCCCCAAGCTGCCTAGAATGCTGCTTTAGCTCTTGGGCCACCCCCTTAAGTGTATGCTCCATGCTGTCCCAGCGTGGCTTTAGGTCAGCCAGAACTTGCTCGGAGACTGCTGTGCTGATTGCTGTGACCTCAGCTGCCGAGAGGGAAATTGGGCCTTGTCCGCTTGCTACGCCTCCCTCCTGACTCGCACTTTTCTTCATGTTTTTGGCCGATTGCCGGGCTGATTTGCCCGAAGTAATATACTCATCCATCCCGGTGGTGTTGCAGGTAGCAATTTATCAATTCAAATTGCAGGAAAATAGTTTTTATTGCACAGTTCTGTCCCTTTATTACGGAGCTCTAGAGTAGTGTGACCAGTAGCTTCAGCTGCTCATCAGCGCCCCTCCCCCAAACAAATATGTATTTTTCATGCTTTTTTGGTGTGGTTCATTTCTCCAGAGCTGCAGGAAGCTGAGTCAGCATGCCTCCAGGCTGCTGATGCCATTTGTGGTGTTACTCTACAGTGCTTGTTAGGAAGCTGTATTGCTACAAGTGTAATGCTGGTAACTTCATTGCTGTTTGTCAGTGTCTGCTTTACAATAAGTTTTGATAGGGGCCTTATATGTGTTCATTCCTACTAGGGGTGAAAGTGTTAGTCCTGGTAAAACAACCATTTTAATATGAAGTACAACACAGGTGAGCCTGAATGCAGGTCAAGTGACAGCCTGCCAGGAAGAAAACAGAAAATGAGCACTGTTCAGATGAGTATCCCATTCATTCATACTTTGATAATGAATAAAACAGTGATTGATTAATTGATTGAACCTTGAGCTGACTACTGCATAGAAACTCAAAGTTAGTTTTTTTTAAACAGCATTACCTCTCCTACCCCCATTTACAGGGTGATGGAATAATCGTTTTAAAGGGCCATCCTGAGAAATCACCTCAGTTGAATGACGTGTGAATGATCACAGCCTTTCACCACATCATGCATAATCTCATAGCAGTGTGCTATGACTCAGCACCCAGCAACCCTGGAGAAAAGGACTACAACAAAAAGGCACCACAAACAAACAAAAAAACAATATAAATTTGCCAACTTTGTTACAAAACCTGAAACACATACAGTTTTTAAAGCAGTATTTATTGAATGGCCTTGCCTGTTTTACTGGTGAAAACCACTACACATAATCTTTAAACTTTGGAGAAACAGGTCCTATAAGCTTGCTGACAGGGAGGACTAGACTATGAGTTCAGGAGATTACATCATCAGTAGCTCTTCACTGAACCTGGCTTTTTGAACAGGTAGTGAATTTAGGGTTGTAAAATGACTTGTAACTTTTAAACAAAGCAACTTAGAGATCTCAGTTTTGGCATGAGGGTGACTGGGACTATATTGCTCCATATTCTGAATTTACTAATGCCAGTAATTTTTACCATAGGCCCTAAAAAGAAAAACATGGATCCGAATCAAACTACCAGCTGCATCAACAGTCGCTATAGAATGTGAACAATCATAAAACGTGTTTTTTAAACTAGGGACACTCTGAGGCCAAAGGGGTCTGACGGTATCCCTATAAGTCTTGGCAGACAGCGCTGAGCAAAGTCGGACCTTTTTTAGATTTGAGAACAAGTTTGAGTTATTCGTAATCTTTCTCAACCCTGTCTTGGTCAATAAGTGCTGGCAGTGTTCCTGCCTTGAAGATAGTGTCTTGGAAATAAGTGCAACAATCCTTCAGGTTCTGCAGTCCATGGTCCATTATTTCATCAGGGAGACATTAAAAGATTCAGAAGAACATTTAAGTTCTGCAGCAACTCCACTGAAGATGATCTTGTGTAAATGTTTTCAATGAGCTGTGTCAGGTATTCCTGAGATGCTGTCTGGAACTACATATGCAGTACCGGTTTGTCATTCACTTTTTGATCTTGCCACATGCCAGGACATCGGTCAAGTTCTTGAAATGTCTTCTGAAGCTTTGGCCCATTCTGCTCTTTGAACTGTTGCAGTCTAGTAACGTACAGTTACATAAGAACTTACCATAACAGTAGATCTTTGAGAGAAGCTCGTGCAGCAGGTACCAGTATACCTCTCAACCTCCAGCTTCATAAATCAGGGACAAGGCTTTAAAAAAATCAGGGACAAAGGACCAAAATCAGGGACACATCTTCAGAATTGATGCTATCCACTCAAGAAGCTGGTAGAATAAGGGGCTTAGTGCAAAATGCATTTTCTAAGGAAAAACAAGTCTGTAACTTTAATGTTTACCATTATTTTGTGCTTACAACCATCACTGTTTGGTCATGGAAACACAATTTTTAGGAGGGACAGAGTAAAATTTTGAGGCAAAATCAGGGACGTCCCTGAAAATCAGGGACAGTTGAGAGGTATGGGTACCACAACTAGGACTGACGTCACCTGGAGGCGGTTCCAGCAATTTTTTTCTTCCAACAGTACCGACATGGGAATGCCCCCCTTCCTCTTGAAGTAAGATCAGTGGCTTCTATCATGCTGGTGGCCACTGTAATGTCAACGCTGTCCCACTGCATGACTAGAGACAGTTTATTCACCACATCTAAGACATTCATTGGAAGTGCATAAGATCAAGCAAACAGATTTTAATTTTGTCTGAAGTCCCTTTGCTTCTTGCACACCTTTTGCTGGACCATGATCTAAAGCTTGTAACAGTGCAGGGTATGATCTGTGAATTGCTTGAACTGCAGTATGCAGTGACAGCCACTGGAAGCTTGGAAATTCTTTAAGAGACAGATATCTAATATTGTCATCACTGAGTGTTTCTTGGATGAAACACAAGGCATTGTACCATACTGCTGAGCTGCTGTAGTACCTGTACACATTTTTTACAGTTACTTGATATCCATTGAAAACACTGTTGTCCCTATATGCTTGTCCTGCTGCCAGTGACAGTTTGTGGGCAACACAATGGATCTGAATCAGCCTTTTTTTTTTGTTATTCTCTTTTTATTGTTATTTGTCATTATTAACAACAGGTACAGACTTTACATTTCCTCTATTCCTTAGTAGTCTCTTAACATAGCTCAGGTGTACAAAACCAACGGTAGATTGCCAATGTCCACATACAGAATGCATTTGTAAAATTAGGCTATTCTTATATCAAATTTATACAGATTGCCTGAATTCAGGTACAATTTCATCTGGAAAGATAGGGCAACACATTCCCCTTTCAGTTTTCAGTAAAAAAAAAAAAAAAAAAGTGGGGGGAGGGGACAAATTAATAACAAGAACACTTTCACCCCCTCAGTGACAATTAGAAAGGTGATATCATAATATGTCTCTGTGGTTCTAGACATGCTTTTAAGAACCAGCAGTGGCCTAATGAAAAGCTTTATTGCTGTATCTGTCATAGTCTAGGTATACGTACTTATTGTTCCTTAAACTACCTCCTCTTGCTCTCCCCAATACATCTTCCTTTACAATAGCTAGCTCAGTTGGTCTATTAGGGAATGAACATTGGGTCCTTCAATGCGTAATAAAATATCCATCTATTGGTGAAAGATTCTATTCGGTTGTTCAATTTATAGGTTATTTTTTCCATATAATAGATTTGTTTTATTATGGTGTGCCAATCATTCAAAGAGGGAGGGACTGGCGCCTTCCAGAATTTAGTTATAGCCTTTTTCCCTGCTGTAAGAAGGATGGCCAATAGGTAACGGACATTTTGGTCCATTATATTCCTGGGAAAAATTAGAAGTATAAAAAGCTGTGGAGATAATTGGAGTGGAGAACCCAGAATAAGTTGGATTTCAGACTGTAGGGCTAGGATGAATGGTTCCAATTTGGGGCATGTGAATACCACATGTGTTAGGTGGGCTCTGTTTTCCCCACATAGTCGCCAGCAGGCCGCTGTGCCATTCCGTTCAAAATGACTGGTGATCTCTGGGATATAAAAATACCTGTTTAGAAACTTCAGCGAATTCTAGCCATTGATGCGAGCTAGTAGTACGTGCAACTTGTGAGCAAGGCTTGCTGCCATTGCTCTGTTCTCTGGGTGTATCTAATTCATGTTGCCACTTTTGTCTATTAGACTGAGTGTTTCCCTGATATGAAGATACTAAAGATCTATAAAAACTTGAAATTAGGTGCCTCTGGTTAGGAGAGGAGAGCATAGATTGTATGGAAACAATTATCTGGGGCCAATTATCTGGGTTGTGAAGCCTAGATGATAAGGAGCTATAGTAATGCCTCAATTGGAGATACCTGTAGTGATGTGAGACAGGTAAATTAAATCTCGTTTGTAATTCCTGGTAAGACCAAAATCTCCCAGCTGTTACAATCTGAAATAAATATTTAAGCTGATATTTTGTCCAGCACTGAAAGGCGTCGTCAAGTTTCCGAGGGAGAAAACCAGGAAGGGCGGCTATGGGGCATATTAACAGAATAAAAGGGGTAATCCAAGATTGCATTCTTAATTTATGCCATATTATCACTCTATTCCTAATTTCAGGGGGTAATTTCTGAGATTCTTCCAGAAGGGGTGTATCACCATAAAGCATATTATCGTACTCCAAATCTGGAATGATATGCCGTTCAAGGTCTACCCAATGCGCCTCTCCGTCTGAATTGTGCCTAGCAAATACATGTACCAGGCCTACTGCCTGATAGTAGGTGTACAGATCAGGTAGGGATAAGCCTCCTAAATCTCGTGGCAGAGTCAATATTTTAAATTTAACTCTTGGTCTGCGTCCTGCCCAGATAAAACGTGATATAGCCCTATTCCAAACTTTAAAGGTGGTTTGGGGAAGTGAAATAGGAATATTAGTAAAAAGATAAAGGGCTCTAGGGAGCGTGATCATACGAATAAGATCTATTCTTCTGGTAAGAGTCAGCGAGAGAGTACTCCAGTTTGCTAAGTCTTCCTTGAGGCGTGCAGTGAAGGGGGCGTAGTGATACTTATATGCATCTTGTAAGTCCCTAGTGAGAGAGAGTCCTAAGTATTGAAGTTTGTTAATATCCCATTTACATGGGAACTGATCCCGGATGCTTTGTTCAGGCTCAAATTGAAAGGTTAATATTTCAGTTTTTGTAATGTTGACTTTGTACCCCGAAAGGTCTCCAAATTTTTTAAGCAGCGTGATTACTTCCGGGAGCGGTAGCTGGTTTGAATATAGCAGGACATCGTCCGCATAAAGCGATCTGATTGCTCTCCTCACCCACCACAATTCCCATAATATCTTGTGATTGTCTAATTTGTTGTGCTAATGGTTCCATAAATAGGGCGAATAATAAGGGAGACAAAGGACATCCCTGTCTAGTTCCTCTGTAAAGAGAAAAGGGGGTGGAGTGGTGCCCTGCGACACTAACCCAGGCTCTAGGGGAGGAATAGATATTGGAGATAGCTTGTATTAGTGCTACAGGGAATCCCATTGATTCCATTAGCTGGAATAGAAAGGGCCAGTAGACTCTGTCGAAAGCCTTCTCAGCATCAAGACTTACCAGAGCTGCTGGGGAGCCTAGGAGGTTCATCTCCCGAATTATATGATAGGTTCTTTTAATACTGTCCGTTGTAGTACGGCCACCCACAAAGCCCGTCTGGTCTCTGTTCACTAGTTGGGAAGAATGGCTTCAAATCTTTGGGCCATTATTCCCAGATGAATTTATAATCTGTATTCAGTACAGATATTGGACGGTAGGATTCACATAACTGCGGGTTTTTCCCAGGCTTGGGAATAACTGAGATGGTAGCAAATGCCCAGGTTGGGGGGTGAGTCACCTTTTAGAACCGTGTTGCACACTTTCAGCAAATGGGGAAGAAGAAACTGCCCTGCCGCTTTATAGAATTCGGCTCCATAGCCATCAGGGCCTGGGGCTTTCATAGTTTTATCACGAGCCACTGCGTTAGTGAGTTCCTGCATGGTTACTGGGTTCAGCAGTCGCTCACCTTGTTGTAACGTGAGTTTAGGAAGAGCCAGATCCTCCAGGAAGCTTTTAATGGAATCGATGGCCACGGGCACTCAGGTTATATAAGGTAGAATAATATATTGTAAATGCCTCAACAATATCATTTAGTTTACATCTGAGTGCTCCATTTATTGGGTGTGAATGGAGCGTAATAGAGGCCAGTTTCTTTTGTTCCTAATCTGATATGCTAGGAATCTCGTGGCTCTGGGGCCTACCTCCATAGTACCGTTATGAAGAAAGGAGAGGGCAATTTCGGTCTGCTGAAGAGCTAGTCTATCTAGTTCTTGTTTGATTTGTTAATTTGTGGGAGTACAGTAGGGTCACCTTGCTTATGCAGCATTGGAGAAAATGCAGCGTTTCTTCTAGTTGATTTTTGTGTTGTTACGGGCTTTTGCTTTTGAGAGGTGTAATTTATAATATGGCCTCATGGGACGCGTTTCAGCGTGTCCCAAGGACTGAGGGAGGTTTCAGGGTCCACATTGTCGGTTATAATTTCAGAGATCTTATCTGCAATAAAATCTTTAAATTGTTCAGATTTTAGGTGGAGCAGTTCAAGCGCCAGAATGAGTTCCTTTTTGGATGCCTAACTTCCAAGAGCTCACTACAGGCGTGTGGTCCGAGAGGTAATATCTCAATTTGAATCTCCTTTAGGTAATCCAAATGTTCCACCTGAGTAAAGTCAAATCAATCCTGGAATAGGTTTTATGGACAGCTGAAAAGTGTGTATAGTTTCTAATATAAGGGTACATGGACCTCCAGGCATCAGCCCAGCCCACCTGGGATAGGAATCTACTAAAAAAACTCTGTTGGGGAGTTTTCTTTGGGGGGGCAG
Organism: Neoceratodus forsteri; assembly: GCA_016271365.2. Taxonomy (NCBI): domain Eukaryota; kingdom Metazoa; phylum Chordata; order Ceratodontiformes; family Ceratodontidae; genus Neoceratodus; species Neoceratodus forsteri. The sequence continues at coordinate 1,099,527,520 of CM028135.1, read as the reverse complement.
GATTGGAGGAGTCTTTCTCAGGCTTAGGGAGAATATTAAAATCTCCAGAAAGTAAAAGGATTCCCTTTGCAAATTGAGTAACTTTATCCAGTAGGTTTTTCAGTTCGCTAACAGATGAATCTGGAGGGGCATAAACATTTGCTAATGCAACCTCTACCTCTCCAATCCGCCCCCGAAGTAACACTAATCTGCCGCCTGAATCAATCCATTTTGATTCATACTGCCAAGGGACGCCCTGGGGAATTATTATTGCGACTCCTCTTCTCCTGCCCCGTCCATAGGAGGAGCTGTAAACTTCATCCTTAGCAATATTCCCTAACTTCCTATGCTCAGCATTATTAAGATGAGTTTCCTGTAAGTATATAATATCTGCTTTGAATCAGCCCTGAGTTTACTTGCTGTCTTAACTTTGCACCCACCCCATTCTGCATTCCAGTTATGACGCTTGCACCATCACTTGCTAGTATGATGATCTTCATAGGGTCAACTGCATTAGCAGAACAAACATTTAAGATTTCTGCTGTAATTTCTGTTACAGGGGTCTCTCTATCAGGTACTGCAACACAGCCAATGAAATGAATTTTTGACTGTGCACTGAGTATGCACGTTACGTATATGTTCAGCTTTTTGTAAATGGTTACATCCACCATTACCCCAAGAAACTGAAAACCTGCTAAGTGGGTTTTGATTTCTTCCTGTATGACTCCGTTTATGGAGTCCAGCATGTCATATCTTACATCCCAACCAGAGTAGATTGTGCCACTGTCTTGCAACACTGGACAGTCATTTTGTTTTGGTGTGTAACCCCTGGGTGGCACTATCCCCAGTGTTACACCCTTGCAGCACTACCCTGGACATAGGCTGAGGGGGTTGGGTTCGCTAGCTAATAACATTTTTTAAAACCTTTGCGCAGTGCTTCCACTCAGGGTGCTTTACATGAGTGAGATGGTGCTGGGTGTAGCCCCCTGAGCTGCTACACCACTCACAGTGACCATTTACCTTCTCCAGACATGCCCCAATGCACAGTTCCCCACATTTCCACATTTTAAATTAAAGGCTCTCTTTAATAATATGCTCACACCAGACTTTTAAACAGCAAATAAGATACTTATTTCAAGGGTAATTTAGGACTAGGAAAGGGAAACAGGGGGAGTAGAGGTTATATTATCCTAGTTACACATGTACAGAGATTACTTAGATTTTGCTGGTGAACCCTTCAGCTGGGTGGCTACATATTAAAGGCAGACATAAATCACATTTTACCATTTAACTTAAGACATCCAGCTCCCAGGCTATCTAGCTGCTGACAAATCAGATGTTAAACATGATTATTATTAATACCTACACTGGTACCAGTCCTAGATACAGCAGAAACCCGGCCGTCTCATACCATACTGGTTAAACAGATACCACAGTCCAACACGGTGCAGGCCTGAAGAACAGTGCAGCTGGACAAGGTGGCCGGCTATTGATTTGAGGGTGGGGGCAACTTGGAAACAGATTCTGGTAAAACTACAGAGTACTATTTACAACCCAGGCAGGGATTGCCCTGCACTTTAGCAGACATAGCAAGGATTGCCCTGCACTTGCAGACTTCCAAACATTCCAGGACGAGCTACGTGGATCTTACATCCAGAACATTCAGCACAATATTTGAAAGTCCCATCCAAATGCAATGAGAATGATACTTTTGTCAAGCATTCCACATTTACGTTAAACAAGGTCACATCCAGTACTTTATGTACCAAAAGGCATCCATCCAGAGTAAGCGGACAGCATCACTTTTATCAAGCATCCCATACTTTAGTTACAGGCAGTCATATCCAGTACATTCTATATACCAAGAACATTATTCATAAGCAGAGTCCTATCCAGCATGTCTAGACATTGTACACTTATACCAAGTGCTCTCAGACGAAATTCTGGTCAGACACAGGTAAATTCTTTTCAGGGTATCTTAGACATCATATGCTCTAGGTCCTCCTGTCTCATGTAGCGGCAAATGCGGATTGGCAGTCAGCTGCACGATGGCAGGACTCTAACCCATAGCTACACAACTTGCAACACATTTATATGCTTTACTAGCCCGGCATCTTGTTGTTCCTGCAATTTAGCCATTTGGGCCACAGACAAGATGCATCCATTTACTTGAACTAGGCAGTCTCTTATGGGGTTAGTAGCCCAGACTGATAACTTCACTACTTCAGACTTAACAGCAGATATTTCTTAGCGGGGCTTAAGGCCCCCAAGACTACTTGCTCAGCTTCTCCCTTGCACCGGGGAGTATGAGGGTACTCACTCAGGTCCTCCACGGGTCTCTTCTGCAATCGAAGGCATCCTGAAGACTTCTTCAGCTCTCTCACCGCTGAGGTACTCAGTCAGAGCTCTCACCGCTGCATGATGTCATCTGGTCTGGTCAGCACTCTCACCGCTACTGGACATCTGATCTTTGGTACACATCTTTCCCCGACGTGGAAGGGAGGGAGGGTTAGCCTCTGGAGGACAGTACTGGCAACATCCAGACTAGCTGTTGCAGAAAGTACAATTACTGTAACTGGTAAACTTTTACTTAAGAAAATAATAAATGCCCCCTGAAGACTGAAGGGGCTGGGATTAAGTGGCCCAGGCCTGGTGGCATGGCTGGGGCCTGAGCCCCCACCCCTGTGGGGGGTTCCCAGCAGACTAGAGCCTGCCCTGGCTGCTCTCTCTATAATCTCTGAATCTCCAGACAAGCCGGCAACACTGTCTCTTTATAGAGCTCCTAGCTCGACTCCTGATTGGCAGCAGAGATAAGCTGACATGTTTCCAAGTGGCTGAGGGACCTGTCACTCAAAACACTCAAGACACAATTGGGTTGAAGACTTGGTGCCTAAAATGATGTCTCTGTAAGTCCAAATGAGCACTTGGGTGCTTACCCATAAGATGCAGTGAATGTCCCACAAGTCCTGGCTTTCTATTGCTAGCATTCCAATTGGCTGTACTGCTGGCAATGGCTGCTTAACCCACTGCCCCTTATAGTAGATTAGATACCGTCCTGAACAATGTCCTGGTGCAGCCAGAAAGAAGTAATTATTTGCCCCAAATGCCCTACAGTTCTGTAGCTTAAAGGCTGTACTTGCAGTCACTGCACAGATGAAGAATGTGGCTCTGTTACTTTTTCTGTCACGACTGCACTCGGCAAGTTCCCACTGCAGCAGCTGACAGACTGACACACAAGAGTCCCAAAATACTGGAATTGCCAGGGAAACAGTATTAATTTCAACTTTAAACACGTTCCCCCACATGTACCATAAATCCCCCTTACGCAGCAACAGGGTACAACATTTAAAACATTTGTTTTCTCCCTTTTTTTGACCGAAGCCATTTAGGGCTAACCTATAGGCAGCCAGGCACTGTTATGTGTTATTCAGATGACTGGGGCCCTGCTCAGGCATTCTTGCCCTGAACCCCGGTCAAACTCCTTCAATTCCCACCAGAGCAGCCCCACAGCAGGCTGTCCATGGTCACTGGGTCACAAATAGGTGGAAGGGATCCCAGGACCCACGGCACAGTCCCCGAGGCGACCTCAAAATAAGCGGCTCTACATCAAAGGCACTTTGCGTGCCAACGTGCCTCCCGCTGCCCTGGAGGCAGCACTCTTGCAGCAGGAGATCGCGGTCAGCGTTTTAAGCCTCGAGGGGCTGGATTTCAATTGGGCTGCAAGCTGAGGCACACTGAATGGCAAAGCAGGAACTGGGGGGGAACCAGAAAAATTAGGGGCCAAGTCGGGAGAAGCCTGAGAGACAGCGGGAGAAGAACAGAACAAACCGGGCTAAGGTAAGCCCAACCAGGCATTTCTTGGAACCCCTATTTGCAATGGGGTTACATGTGAATTTATAAAAAAGCAACATCAGATGTGATTTCAAATATCGCCCCCGAGCCCCCTCAACAAAATTGATAAGATTCCCATCCTAATTCCTAGCTCACCTACAGAGATATCAGTGTTTCAAACTGGTTCTGTGATTGCCCTTGTTTGGTAAGGTAATACTTTGTCAGTAACTGGGCAGCTTTACTGTCATCCTTTGCCTTGGATGCTGATATTTGCTTCTCAAATGCCACTGGAAGAGACACATTTTTTGCTGTTTCCTTCCTGGCAGGGGGTGTTGGGGGCTTCTATCTGGGACACTGGGAGTGGGCTCCCCAGTGTCTCATAATGGCGGGGGGAGGGGCTTCTACCAATGACATGGGGATTGGGCACCCCAGTGTCGCCAAAAGTGTGTATTGCAACCCAAGGGTGGTGAAAAAATATTCCTTTTTCACAACTCGCTAACTTCCAGCTTGCAAAAAAGGAATGGCTCGCGAAAAAGGAATCTAAATGGGTCATAAAACACCCTCAGAGGTTGCATTGAATGAAAGGACTTTGGAATCTATCTGAAGGAGTCCCGATGAACAAGATACATATGTTGGTGTATCTTGTTCACAACATTTTTGTGGGTTTTCAATTTTTATTTTTGAAAAAAAAGGAAAACAAGATGGTGGCTCACAAAAAGGGAATTTTTTCTCATAAAGAAGGATTTGTTTTCTCACAAAAAAGGAGTGCTCTTGTGAGACTCGATCCTTTTTCATGAGATCAAATCCTTTATTGAAAAAAAAAGACAGCTATTCAAAAGATTGGAATGCTCAGAAAGTCCCATATGATATAATGGGAACTAAAAAAATGTAATAACTGCAACAGATTAATATTATTGCAACAAATTTTCACGGCCTATTCTCCTACCAATGTTCTTTCTACCCTACAAAAATTATTGAGAAATTCCACACCGTCTTGCCACAAGGCGATGAGGAAAAAACTGCAATAAAAGGGTGTTTTTTAATTACTTTTTTTCACTATCCAGATCTCAGAATCCACAAATCCGACCGGAACAAAACTTGCCAAATCGAGATCTACCCCACAGGACAGTGCATACCAAATTTTGTGAAAATCCATTGATCAGCTACAAAGTTAATAAAATGTAATATTTTGGCTGGCCCGCCGGCGCAGTGGTTGGATTTCCACTTGCGACACCAGCGACCGGGTTGGAAGAGCCGGGAAGCTGGAAGGGCTAACCCGAGAAGAGGGCTTGAGCATCCCAGGGACTGCTTGTCCTCTCCGGGGAGGAGGAACCAGAGCCCGGCTCTTGTCTGGCCAGGAGCCCGAGTACAACAAGCCCGATGCCTAATGGGGGGGCGATGTGTCAGACGTCGGCGCTCAAGTGCCTTGATGTCAGGGGACTCGGTACATCATGAGAACACTGGAAAAACACCTTGCGGCCTCCCAGTAGACGGAGCACCAGGTCCCGACTCTCAATGCCCTTACGTGCCCAGAGACAGCATCCCGACGAAAGATAGACGCATTGGGGTGTATGGGCCCCCACCCTGTATCCTGCCTGGGGGGTACAACCATGGTTCCATGGGGGATGGACTGCACTGGTTACCAGGTAGGTGAGCGAGGGCTGAAAAGGCCGTGACTCCCAAAGAGATGGGGAGTAAAAAAAAAATGCAATATTTTAGGTTTAACATAGAAGCAAACTGCTGCTCAACCCTAACTATAGTGCCCCTATTATATATATATATATATATATATATATATATATATATATATATATACAACACACACATATGCATACACACACACGTATGTGTATGTGTGTGTGTGTATGAGATATGACATGGATGAGAGTGAGAAAGTAGAAATATCTTTAGGAGCTATGCTTGACCTTCTGACCTCATGAGTGGACCAGATGCAGACATGCAGGGCCCTCTGGGCTCTGCACCAAGGGAACACTCCATCTGCCTATGGAAGAGCAGGGCCCCGCAGGCCCTTCACTTCCATGCAGCAACTGATGTCAAGAATTGAGGGGCTGAGGAAGCCCATGTGGCCTCAAATACAGAGGCGCAGGGCAAGGAGTCCATCTCTCAGCCAAAGCACAGAGTCTTCTGGTACCCATGGATGCAGAGGTGGAAAGCTGTATTGTCTTCACTGTATGGTACTTGGATCTGTGTGGGCAACCCTGCACCTTCCCTTCTGAGGTTGAAGGTGGTGTTGCATGACAGTGCCACACCCTCATCTTCTGCCCATTCAGCTGGCTCTCTGAGCTTACCCTCAAACTCAGCTCAGTAGCACAGGATTACAAAGCAGTATCTGTTGGTGTAAAGGTTGGCTCCACGCACAATGTTTCTTAATTATAATTTTTTTTTTATTTTGACCCCAAATTTTCAAGATCGTTGTTTTTATGATTCCTCTTATAAGCGCGATATGTGGCATTTATAGGATATCTGCCACAAAGTCATTCTGCACCACATGTTCAAAAACGTGTCTTGTCCAGGATTTGGAAAAAACACCTGCCATGTTTATGAGGTGGTGTGAAAACATGACTTGTGTTGAACGTTTGGAGTCAGAATACTGAAAATTAGCAAAGTTACGAGTGAACGTTGAAATATTTCAATGTTCGCTTGTACTTGGTCATTTTACCACATTTTTACACCACATTTTCAAGTCTTCTCATGACCTCGGTAGGTGAAAATTATAAATCCTGCACAAAAGGTGATTTTGCGCTGTGACCGCAAAAATCACCTTTTTGGACGGATTTGAAAAATTCCATCGATCTTGTTCATGAGGTGGGGTCTCACAGAGGCCATGTTAAAAATTTGTTGTAAAAATGGCAAAGTTCTGAATATAAGTTCAAAACCTATTGAAATGCATTACACCGGGCTTGCCTTATTTTCTCATATTGCAATCGCTGATTCTAGCAGCAGGGTGTCTTTTCAATCAGAGCGGATCTGTGTCTTGGACATGTGAGGGTGTATGTGTGCATGTTGGGGAGGTTTGGGGTGGTTGGGATGGGGTGGGTGGGTTGTAGTAGACTACAAACTGTTGTGTTAAGGTGGCCACCAGGCTGGGCGAACTGTAACCAGTGTGTCTTCGCAGCAGAAGTTTCCTTTTAATGTAACAGTCTATAAAGGCTGTATTAAGCTGTACAGAGCAGCATTTTAGTATTTTTAACAAGAGGTATTTCTTAGGTGCAGGAGCTGAAGTTAGTTTAAACTAAGGATAGTTAGTGAAAAAAGTGAGTCAGTGAGTGTGCTGAGCGTTTACGGGAAACTTCACAAACACCCCTGAAGTGTGCACTAGGGACGTTTGGCAGTTCCCGATACCACCCAGAGCAGCGGTGAGATTATGGGTAAGTAAGGTCTAGGGGGCCTGAGTACGCTATAGAAGACTTGTTTAACATTCCGAGCATTGTTGTACAAACATACCGTTTCTCTGGCTTTGCCTTCCCGGTGAAGGGTGACTTTCCGGTAATTGTGGAAGACTGCGGGGGATGCTATGCGAGCGAATGACCTGTGGAGGAGGAATTATGCGAATTACATCCGCCAGCTGGAACTGTAATGCAGAGAGGAGCTGACGAGCAGCAAGTGACGGAACTTTGTTGCCAGCGGGTGCTGTTTCTGACTGGGGTGAGAGTTCAGTCGGAGTGGATACCCGGGGATTTCAGGGAAGTCACAGCCTGATTCAGAGAGAGTGGTACAGGGAGTGTGGAACTGCTGAAAGGGCCAGGGTCACTATAGGAAGAGCGTGGTCTAGGATCTTGCTAGAGCTGGACTGGAGGTGGGGAAAGGTTGCCCCTGAAGGGGGGCTCTCTACTCTAATCCTCAGGAGGAATTGGGAGCAGTCCAGAGGGCAGGCTATCCAGGCCTTCAAAAGGAAAGGCGAAGGCATTGTGACTTGAGCCGGACCGGAGGTGGGGGTAGGCACTAATGAACGGGGCTCTCTACCCTGACTTAAGAGGTGTCGGGAGCAAGCTGGAGGGCAGGCTTTCTGGGCCCTCAAAAAGGGAAGGTTCAAGTGTATGTTTTCCTGTGACATAGGTTTGGTGGAGAGTGACCCTGGCAGACGTCATGGAAAAGTTGAAGGTCGGTCGGTGATTCCTGAACTTTGTCTGCAAGAAGGTAGTTTAAATCTGATACCTCTGATATTGTTGTGGAGAAAGCTGGATTGGGAAATGTAAAGCCAGTGACTGGATTGTAAACTGCCTCAAATTTTAACTGTGAACTAAAGCAGATTGGTGAGAGGAGTCTGCTTGGTATTTGTTGTATCAATCGCAGAGGTGGGAGCTCTGTGTCTGGAACTCATTAGAAGTGACTTTTAAGAACTGCCTATATTGCACTTTATAAGTTTCTGCTGCTGCTCAGAGTGGGAGTGGGTTTATTCTCAGGTTGGATTAGAGGGTGTGTGTATGTATATGGGGTATAAGTGTATGTATGAATGTGAAACTGATTACTGGAAATAGACTGGGGGAGCAGAGTGTTAATTTGAAAAGAGAGGTGGGTGTATTCAGTATGTGTTGGGGGAGGATTAATACGGTCAGGCAGTACTCTCCCTCCAGGCTTAGGGACCTTCATCCTTTTGAGACCCCTCCACTTTCCTCAGAGGTTTATAGAATATGCCGTGCATTAGGTATCATGAGGGAGCAAGGAGGGACCTTGGCCTGGTGGGGAGTTAAAAAGGAGTGGAAGGATAGAGATAGTGAGGACCAGGAGGTGCCCTGGTGAAATGGGCACAGGACAGGGGTCCTCCCTGCCTTGTGCCCATACCCAAGGGCTTTGATCTGTGCAGGCAGGCAGTGCGGTCATCCTCGGGTTCTTGTCCCTCTAGGGCAGTGTTATGCAATGCCAGGTCAATTAAAAATAAGACCGCATTGGCAGCCGATTTGGTAGCCTCTGCTGACCTGGCTTGCCTTACCAAGACCTGGCTGGATGAAAATGCAGGGTATATTTTGGCGGCTGCCATATCAGCTGGGTTCTCAGTTATACACTGCCCGACAGTGGACCTTCGGGGTGGGGGAGTTGTAATCTGTTTTAGATCAGAACTGGATTTCAGAGAGATCTCAGTGGGTTCTACCAACTCTTTTGAGTGTATTATGGGGGCAGGTGCAGGCTGCAGGATCCTTCTCATCTACTGTCCACCAGGTGATGAGAGGGTTTTCCTGCAAGAAGTAGCTGAGCTCGTCGCTGGGCTGGTCTCAGAGTTCTCCAGATGGATGTTATTCTGGGGGACTTCAATGCCTGGGTGGACGACGAGCTCGCACCCTTTGGGCAAAATCTTCTCCAGTTGATGGAATCACTGGGCCTGACGTGTATTTACTGCTGCCACCCATGGGGGGGACACTCATTGGACTTGGCATTTCTCCTGGGGATGGAAATCACCAACATGGTGGTGGATCCTGCCAGATGGTCTGAGCATCATGCCCTGAGATTCAGTTTTATGACCCCCGTTAGCAGGCCTGTCCCAAAGGAAATGGTTCATTACCTCCCTTTAAGAGGAGTTACAGCAGAGGGTCTAATGGCGGTGATGGACCTTTTGGGAATCCCGACTGATAGCAGTGACCTAGGCTCCATGGTTCTGGCCTGTAATAAGGTGGTAACAGGGGCCTTGGATGTCATCGCTCTGGCTTGTGTTCGCTCCCTGACCCTTCACTCTGGGGCCCTATGGTATGATGGGTCCCTAAGGGGGTTGAAGAGACAGGGTCGAAAGTTTGAGAGACACTGGCAGAAAACTCACCTGAAGGAGGACAGGCTTAGATTGCTAGATCATTATAAAATCTACTAATCCACAATCTCCAATAAGAAGGCAGAGTTCCTGTCCAAGGAGATTGCTACAGCGAAAAACAGGCCAGCTCAGCTCTTCTGCACTGTAGACAGACTGTGCAATCCAGTCTGTCTGCAATCTGGTCGTGCCTTGTCACAAGGAAAGTGTGATGAGTTTGCGCAGTTTTTTGACGATAAGGTGGCCTCCATCAGGAGTGAGATCATCCAGTGCCTCCCCACTGGGCCTTATTCTGATCAACCAAGTGGTACAGTCACCCGGGTGACCTGGTCTGTCTTCAGCCTACTGGCAGTCACTGATATCATGAGGATCATCCAGACTTTGTGGTCAACTTGCTGCAGTCTGGATCCAGGCCCAACTCGCCTTCTTGTAGGGTGTGTTGAGGTTATTGGCCCGGTCCTGACCGGGATAGTTAGGAGTTCTTTGGAGAGAGGGATCTTTCCAGACCCCTTAAAAGAGGTGGCTGTTTGGCCCCTCTTGAAAAAACCCTCCTTAGACCCTGACTTCCTGGTCAACCACAGACCAGTCTCTTAACTTACCTTTTATGGGTAAAGTTATTGAGAAGGTGGTCGCTCTGCAGCTGGAGGACCATTTAACAAGCCATGATATCTATGACCCTCTCCAGTCAGGTTTCAGAAAAAGACACAGCACTGAGACAGCCCTGGTAAGGGTACTAAATGATCTCCTGATGGCCAGAGATGGGAGATCCTGAACCATCTTGGTTCTCCTTGATCTCTCGGTAGCATTTGACACTGTGGACCATGGGGTACTTCTCGAGCACCTGCAGTTCTTCTGTGGACTGCGGGGGGCAGTCCTCAGTTGGTTTCGATCATTCCTCGAGGGTAGATTTCAAAGGGTGGTATTGGAGATTTATTCCTCGGCCCTCTATGAGCTACCCTGCGGGGTGCCGCAGGGCTCAGTGTTGTCTTCCGTGTTGTTCGCAGTGTACATGCTACCACTGGGGGGCATTATAAGATAGTATGATTTGAGTTTTCACTGCTATGCAGATCATTCTCAGCTGTGCATGTCTTTTGTGCCCGACTAGGAGGACATCACTGTATCAGTGTTTAACAGCTGTTTGGATGAGATTCAGGACGGGATGAGTACCAGTTGGCTGAGGCTAAACCCAGAAAAAACAGAGGTGTTGGTTGTAGACCCAGATCATAGGTCAGCCGGGATGTTGGCGGGTCAGCCCTCTGATCTAAAGCTGGGTGGGATGCTGCTTACTATCTTGGACCAGGTGCACAACCTTGGTGTGATTATTGATGAGGGCTTGACAATGAAGGCTCAGGTGTCTGCCATAGTCAAATCTTCCTTTTACCATCTTCAGAATTTAGCCAGGTTGAAACACCTGGTTCCAACCGAAGATCTTCCTACCTTGGTCCACGCCTTTGTCACCACTTCTCTTGACTACTGTAATGCCCTCTACCTAGGGCTACCAGGGGTTGTTGTCTGCCGCATGCAGCTAGTGCAGAACGCAATGGCCAGGTTGTTGACTGAAGCCCCTAGATCCAGTCATATAACACCTGTGCTGCATGAACAGCACTGCCTGCCGGTACAGTGGCGGATAACCTTCAAGGTCGCTTTGCTGACCTATAAAGCCCTACACAATCAGGGACCGCAGTACCTGAAAGACCTTCGGATTCCTTATTGTCCCTTCCGCCCACTCAGATCCTCCAGTGGGGGAGTGCTAGAGATTCCCAGGGTCCGTTTGAAAACATCTGGAGGAAGAGCATTTGCTTTTATGGCTCTGACCCTGTGGAATTCTCTGCCCTGTCAGATACGAGATAGCCTGACCATAGAAGGTTTTAAAACATCTTTGAAAACCCACCTTTTTAATCGGGCCTTCTCAGATCTATAGGAGGGAAAGCCTCTTTGCTAACTATGGCTAGAAATTGGGCAATTTTTGTCTAGTACTAAGTACTCTTCCTGCTTTTAATCTGGTTCTTTATTGGGTTATACTTTATAAGTATTTTATGATGTATGTTGCGGGGAATTTGTCTATGTTTACATGTTACTGATTCTGGACTGTAAGGGCGCTCTGAGCTCTGCAAGAACAAGGGGGCACAATTTGAAGATAGAAGGGGGGCAGCTCAGAGGTAATTTAAGGAAGTATTTTTTCACAGAGAGGGTGGTGGATGTATGGAACGGCCTTCCAGAGGAGGCTGTGGAGTCACAAACAGTGGTGGAATTCAAGCATGCATGGGACAGTCATAAGGCAATTCTAGGGGTTGGGGGTAGGAAGAAGTAGGCTGCTGGTTAACTAGGATCTGCAGCTTATCCAGTAGGTAGGGAAATGGGCAGACTGGGTGGGCCAAGCGGTCCTTATCTGCCGTCAAATTCTATGTTTCTATGGCAGGGCGCTCAATGGAAAGATAAAGTGATGATGATGACGATGTGAGGAGTCAGATCAGTGAGGAACCGTTTTCTTTTTTACAAGATGAAGTAACAAAAATAAAATGTAGTTTTAGTAACATTGTTATTCAGCAACATGAATAAGGCAGTTCACACTGAGTGTAAGCTCATTTTCAGGAGATAAACCTGTTGCATAATCCTGGCTGCAGAGAAAAAAAAAAAGTACAGTAATTCATTACAAAACAATAATGTGACAAGCAAACAATTATGCCAGCAGAAAAATAAAATTTCATAGTAATATAAAATATGTCATTCATAAACTTAAATGATATGATTAATGCTTACATATCTTTATAAAGGCATTCAAAATACATTTTCAGTGATATAAAAGAATTAATGACCGCTAAGCATAGGGCAAAAGACTTGTGGTAGCGTGGTTTGTAAAACAAACCATTCTTTAATTTTCTTCCATGATATCTACCTTTCCTTCTTTCTTTTACAATTTATTTTGGCCAGGAAAGACGCACTGAGTTGAAGCTTGTTTCCAGGTGCGTCCTGGGAGCACAGGGAAGTTAAGTGATTTGCTCATGGTCACATAGTATGCAGGTGGTGGCTGTGGGATTCAAACCCAGTTCCCCAGGTTTGCAGCTAGTGCTTTTAACCATCATTTTGTGTCCTGAAAGATGCTGGTATTATGTGCCCAAATTTGGGGGCCCAAACAATAGAATGAGGATTGTCCCATGTTGGCTCCTTTTAGAGGGAGAGCAAATTTAGTGCTGTTTGCTGATCTTAGTTTTTTTTTTATAGATACATTGTTACAGATATAATCAAGGACTTTCCTTTTATAATATTTGAACATCAGTTCTGTTATATGTAGCGTTCTTCTCAACTCAAAATCAAACCAGTTCAGTTCTTTGCATGTGAAACAATGATGGGTATGTTGTTTGGGATCGAGGACAAACCTGGCCAAGCGGTTGTACATAATAACCTTAACTTTGGCAAGGTCAGTCCTCAAGGCCTCCCCATATAAAACGTCCCCATAGTCAAAAATTGGAACAATCATGTAGTAGTAGTAGTAGTAGTAAATCATTTTTTATTCACAATGAATAAAAGGATACATTCAATTGAGCAAAGCTCATTTTCAATGAAGTTCCAGGTCACAATTATTTTAGAATAAGTTTCCACATCTAATCATTAAAACCACATACAGTTAACAACTACACAATTGCACTGACCACTTTCAATCTAGGTTGTAGCAGCAGATCTTTCTATATGAGTGCATTCCGTTTACACTGATCTTCAACCCAGATTCCTAAGCATTTGTCTGCTTCAGCCTGTTGCAAGTTGGTAACATCCCATTGCTGTATTCGGCATGTCACCATAACTTACTTCCATATTTCTCTGCTTGAACAGCATTACTTTTGATTTATTGGCATTTAGTACCAATTTATTTTCTGCAACACCCCCAAAAAAGGTACAATGTTTCAAATGCTCTTTGGAGTATATCCTGAACTTGTTTTACATCAGTTCTTTTAGCATAAAAAAGAAACTGTATCTTCTGCATATAAGTGAAAATTACCTTGGGGTCGTTAAATGAGAGGCTATTCATGTATAGGTTAAATATCAATGGGCTGAGTTTCGATCCCTGTGGCACTCCAGATAGTGTTTCGAAGGGAACTGTTCTAGGAATACATTTTGCCTATGCCCCATTAGATAATCTTGTAGCTGGTTTCTGAGTTCGGTTGACAGACTCATGGTGATCAACGAGCATGGTTTTCTTTTGTTTGCATGGAATTACCCAACACTGGGGATTGGGCACCCCGGTGTCCAGTGTTGTAACACTCTTCGGTACTGGGGTGAGCACCCTGGTGCTGCCATCCATATATTGGGGAGTGAGGTGGAAAAGAAGTGGTATCGGGTGGGCACCCCGGTCCACTTACTGTATATTAATTAGATGTGATAGGTAGTATGTAGGTAGGTAGACAGACAGAGGACAGGCCACCGGCTCAACTGCTGCCACTGAAGCAGGCAGCACCACTCCAGTCTGTGGCCTCAGAAATCAAGAAAATCTTGCTGTTCTCGTACAGAGAACGCAGGTGAACGACTCCTCTCGCTAAACTGGGTACCCAGGACTTTCGGGTGCCCAGAAACCTTATTTTCAGGCCCATTTTCAAAACGACACCAGAATCTAGGTAAACTGGCCCTGTTTACCTAGGATCAGGTATTTGTTTTTTGAAAATACATCATTTTTATGTATTTTCAGTTAAAAAAAAAAAAGATGGTGGGACTGTGGCTGTCACATTTTTTCTCGAGTGATAATTTGTGAACAATAAACCCTCATGAGCGACGTGTTTTTTTTTTTGTTTGTTTTTTTACCATTCGTAACAGAGGCTTATCCAAAAGCCCTACTGAGCATGCTCAGAATAAAACTTAAAGCAGCAGTACTACATAATCAGGAAGTGATCCATTTCCAGTTTTGTACAGCTACAGTAAATATGGCGGCTGCTATCTAGTACCGCTGCTTTCAGTATGGTGAGTGGCAGAAATGTAAACAAAAACAAAGGAAAACGGAGCAAATTATGAGGTAATAGTACAGTGCTGGCGGGAATGATTACCAGGTAAGTGCTCAACAGAGCACAAGGAATAAACTTGCAAAAGCGCAGAATTTTTTTTATCTTGCACTGCTGCTTTAAAATCCTCATAACTCTGGGACTGTTTAATTTTCTTTTTTCATTTCATGAAACCTTCGAAAGGCACTGCCTCAGAGTGGGCACAGGCCGCTTCTACCCTGACATTTTTGTTGAAAAAATTCTATACCGTTTAGGCTGTACTTGACAGCAAAAAAAAACCCCAAAGTGTATTAAGTATGGGTAGAAACATCGTAATTCACTAAAAATCAATGCTCCATATCTTGGAAACTGCAAAGATTCCGTCACAAAACCTCACACCTTGAGAGACCCTGACAGCCAGACCACACATGCAAAATTCTGAGCTTTCATTAAATGCCCCCAAAGTTAAGGTGCAGAACTACTCAACTCTAACTGTACTGGCACAAGCATGCTAGTATAATGTGTGTGCATAATATATCTATATATACACGCACACATGTGCGTGTGTGTGTGTGTGTGTATCATTTAAAAAAAAAACTGCATTAATGCAGACATTAGGGTTGAAGAATGCAAAGCTCAGAGAGTAAAGAAATGAAAACATTAGGGTTTGGAGTCTTGGGAGCCTTGGAGAATCTATGGTGTGGTTGGTGTTCTTTGGGGTTGTCAACCCTAATGCCCACCCCTCACCCCAGAGCCATAGCCTCTTGTTCGAAACACAAGGTACTGTTTGGGAGTAGAGAGGTATGGCTCACCACATGTGACCAACAGAATCAGTTGTCACTTTCTTCACGCAGTCCCTGCGACTCCTGTGTGAAGCAAGAGATTGTGTTTGTTTGCTCAGGGGAGGTGGTGGGCTTTAGGGTTGACAACACCACACCACTGATATGCCCAGACTCCTGGGACACCACATCCTAATGTTGTTCATTTCCTTATTTTTTGCACTTTGTGTTCTTCAACCCTAATGTCTGCATTAGTGTAGTTTTTTTTTTTTTGCAATGAATTTCTTTTCTTTTTGTTATAGTGGAATCGTATTCACAAGGGACCTGTGTGAAATGGAATAAACAGAACAGTGGAGATATTTCAAGCCCTATTTTTCATGCCCTCTCACATCTCCAGACACAGTACTTAGCCCTGTCAGGCCTTGACATGCACATCAACCTCTTTTGAGGGGAAGGATCCTCAGCCTGCCGCAAAGTGTCACCTCTGCTGCAAAACACTGCATAGTCCCTTCCCAGGCTAGGAGCGGTGGTGTGCGACAGCACCTGCCCCCCGTCTGGTGCTGCTCAGTAGACTCCCCGAGCTTGTCCCCGAATCCAGTTACTGGCACAGGAACATAACGTGCAACCCACTGGGCAAGCAGCCATCCCCACAAACAGCGTTTCATAACTTTTTTTACATTTTGACCCCACATTTTCAACATAGTCTTTTTATGACCACCATTTTCTGAACATAATACACTAGTTGTCATTTTATAAAATGCTGACTGAAACGTCCTCTCTCTCTCTCCAAAGCTGGTCTCTGGGCTTCTACAAATGGGCTGTACTTCCTGATGCAAACGCAAGCAGGAATCAGAACTCTGGCAGCCTGGATATCCCTCCCTCCACTTCCGGTCAACTCCCATTTACTTCCTGCCTTCCTAGTGGCAAGTACTCTGCAGCACAGCTCTGTCACTGCAATGGCAGGGTTGAAGGCATCAAACTGTAAGTTTTTATTTTGGTTCCTATAATGTTGGAGAGACAGACTTCATCAATCCTTTGGAGGCTCCCCTTTTTTGGCTCGGACCCAGTCTCAGCCTTGCATGCTATACAGACTGGCTCCGTAACACCGTTACTTCCCGCTCTTTTATGAGCCTAAGTGTGCTTCAGGGCAGGTCCATTGATGACCCTGTTCTCCTCATTGACGGAGGATCCATCTGGAAGTTTTTCCTCCCAAAAAGCAGCCGTCAATGAACACTTAACACTCAGCTCGTCGATTGGAGGATCCACTGCAGGACTAGTCACAGCGTCGATGAGCACTTCAGTCACAAGCTTGTCGACGGAGGAGTTAACGAACGGTCTGTTTGTCAATGAGTGCTTAAGATACCACAGCTCGTCGACCGAGTGAGCACCACTAAAGCTCGTTAATGAAGGAGTCAGCCACTAGCCCTCGCTGCTCAGAGCACCTCATCAACGGGGACATCTGTTTTAGGAGATAAAGAATTTAATGGGACACAGCAGCCTTTTTCAGTCTGCAGCATTAAGGGAGTTAAAGAGCGGCAAGTCTAAAGATGCAACAGCCTTATTCAATCTGCAGAATTTAAAAGCAAAGGATAAAGAGACACAGTTGGTGTATGTAAAGAAACAGCAGCTTCATTCAAACTGCAACATTAAGGGGTCTAAAGAAAAGCAAGTCAGGGGACAGCTTATATTTAAAACAACAGCCTCTGAAGCCATGGCCTCAGACCAGCCCTCCAGGGGTAGAAAATGTCTGTGATGCAAATCCTCTTTTCGTGTTAGTTTTGCGGGCTCGCTGTGTTTAAAATGTGAGCAAACAGCGGCTGCGAATGCAGAGGTCCTGATGGAGGCCTCAAATTCTTTAGTTCAGATGGATAGCCAACTGGCAGATAGATCAGAGAGGGTGGCAGCCACCAGGAAGACCCAGCAGTCCCCCTCCACCACCCATTGCTGGCTCCAAACCTCATTGACAAACTAAATAGGGCATTTGCCAAGGACCCCTCATGCTTCGACTGGCAACCTCCGGGGTCTCCCGAGGTGAAGCCACATAAAGCCAAGCACAAGGGAACCCCATCCCCATCATCATCTGAAGAAGGGCATTCATTCTCGCATCACTACGGCAAAAAGAATCTAGGTCCAGGAACAGATCCTCGGATGAATAGGATCAGCATTCTTCGAGACACAAAACCAAGATGAGATCTCGCTCTTGGAGCAGGTCCCAGGGCACCCACAAGAACAAGCATCGCATGGAACGCTCCCAGCTTCATCAGACCAAAAGCCATTCTTCACCGGAAGAAGGGGAGCTTGTGGACTCGTCCATGGATTCAGACAACTAGCCTTCCATAAACTTTGATGTGGATGACCTACATTTTTTTTTATAAAAAAGGTGATTGCCGAAATCCACCTGGGTTCTTCCACAGTGGCTCCAACACAGTCAAAGCAGGTATTTCGCCTGGCATCTGCCACCAAACTGGCCACAGCTTTTCCTATTCCTCCGGCCATAGAGGACTTGGTAAAGGAAGAGTGGCAAGGTCCCGAGCATACATGCCCAGTCCCTCGGCAGATAACTAAGCTGCTAAAGTTCAACAAAAAGCTATCAGAAAAGTGGCTTGACTGCTCCATAATTGACCCTTTGATTTCAAATCTCACCAAAAAGACAGTCATTCCGGCAGAAGGAGGGGCATCTCTTAGGGACCCAGTGGACAGGAAAGTGGACGCCTCACTGAAGAAGACCTTCCAAGCTTCAACGACTTCTCTTAAGCAGTAACTGCCAATCTTTTCTTCGCCAGGGCAGCTCTGTTCTGGACCTCGGATTTAGCCTTCCAATTCACTGAGGATCCAGAAAAGAACAAGGCTACACTTTATAAGCTTCAACTCATGGGTTTGGCATCCACGTATGCAGCAGACATCTCAGAGGAGGCAGTCAGGTGCATGCTAGAACCATGTTTTATCAAACCTCCGCTTGGTGCAACCTCTGACTTTGGGCCTGGTAAGCAGACGCTTCATCAAAAAGCCATCTGGCGAATGCTCCATATGAATGTAATCTCCTTTTTGGCTCCGCTCTTGAGGCCGTAAAGGAATTGGGGAGACAGCTAAAGCATGTATACCTCAAGTCAAGAAACAGACAAATCATGGTCCCCTGACCCAAAATGCAATTTTCGTGACCTGGTCATAACAAGGGTCACCAGAAAAATTTCTCAGGCAAAAGAACATGGCTCTCCTCTCATAACCAGCATTATAACCACCAAAACAAACAACGTAATGACTAGTTAAACCAACTAACAAATCAATTAACCCGACCAACCAGTTAACAATAATTCCCCAAACTCATTAACATACCCTGAATGCCCCCCCCCAAACCTGCAAAAAAGTCTGCACTATACAAATGCTCTACCAAAACCCTGGAGGAAAAAAAAGCCAAAACAAACAAGACAATGGCTAACCCATCCATGCAACAAGCAATCCCACCCCCAGTCTCTCATCAAACAGTAATGTTCTTCAGCACTTCTCAACACTCAGACACCATGTCTTCCACCACGCATCATCATCCAGTCTCTCCAGATGATGCTATCCTTATAGCACTTCTCAACACTCAGACTCCATGCCTTCCACCACGCACCACCATCCAGTCTCTCCAGATGATGCTATCCTTATCATGCTGCTGACAGGCCATGCCTGAACACTGACAGCTACTTCTTTCGATGACACTGCTCCCGACCGCGTGCTCCACTAGATGCGGTTCCCGTCTGCAACATAAAGCCACACACCACTAACGAACTAAAGGAGGACCAGCCACAGAGAGCCCCCTTAAATAGGATATCCTCCATTACAGAAAAATATGCAAGGAGCAAAAGAGAGAGCCCAGAACCAAATCCCCACGACACTACAGAACCACATTTATTTATTTAGCTTTTGTTGACTGGGTAAGTGCACTAGACAAATCCTGCCTATTTTCAGGCACGACCCGGGGGAGGGGGATACAGATGAATGCCAGCTGACCTTGAACCAGATTAAGCTGTTGGTGGTATTTTTAGTGAATGAGGGAAATTTGGCCAGGACACCGGGGAAATTCCCCTACTCTTTTCGATAGGTGTCATGGGATCTTTAACATCCACCTGAACTACCACCAATCCAGGCAGACAGGACCTCGGTTTAACGTCCCATCCGAAAGACGGCACCTCAGAAGTGCAGCACCCCTCTCATGCTGCACTACAGTGTCAGTACTGGGATATTAACCAAGTGCCAGATGTGGGAACTGAACCCACAGCCCTCTGATCTCCCGACCTCAGAGGCGAGTGTGCTACCTATTGAGCCACTGACACTGACATTTAGGCAGAATGGAGCAAGGCAAACCACAAAATTGCCCCAGCCATAAAGAACCTGGAAAAGTAAGCTGGCTGCATTTAAAAAGAAATGTAATGGAACATATTTTTATATCAAACAAATGATGGGTAGGACTGGTATACTGGAAAATATACCCATCGAGGGGGCTACTCTTACAATAAAGCCTCTCACCCTTCTGGCTTGTGGCATTATTAGCATGAAATGGCCACAAGGACCCCATACACAGTCGGAGTGTTGTGGCGTAAAGGGGTCACAGTGACCCCTTTCACAGTCGCAATGCAGTAGTGGCGAAGTGGTCACAATTACCCCATACACATCCATAATATAGTGACATAAACCACCCCATACACAGTCTCAGTGTAGCGTTGTAAAGCGGTTACAATGACCCTATACACAGTCGCAATGTAGTGGTGCAAAGGGGTCGCAAAGACCCCCATACACATTCACAATGTAGTGACATAAAGGGGTCACAATGAGATACGGTGGTCAAAATAATCCCATACACAGTTGCAACGTACTGGCATAGAGTGGTCACAAGATCCCTTGATGACAAATACTGCTTCTGATCAGAATCTGGGGCCACAAAAAAATTTACTCTTACTGGTCCAAAGGATGAGTGAAGACTGGGTGACAATCAGAATTGGCATCTGACGCTCCGATGAAGCAAGGAAAAATAACATGTGTTTACATCAGGGCAGAGAAGAAGTTTAGTTGCCGTATTGGTCCTTGTAAGAACAGATCCAGAAACAAATGGTTTGATACCTTTTATTGGACCAGCATAGATGGAACAAAAGAAAACCGTGCCTAAGCTTCCAAGTGCCTATCAGGGCACAGGAAATTGATTTGCATACAGAAAACTAAATGGTCCTGCACTAGTCATCTGTGAAGAAAATGGGAATAATGTAACTTTGCCATTTATCATTGCTGCAAGGGCCTCCAGTTTTGGTAGCTGATCACATGGCTTCCAGGAAGGAGTGAACACATGGAGAACTGTGTACTTTGCCCTTTCAAACAGCATTTGAGCCAGACTGGCTTGAGAGATGTGAATAACAACAGCGACAAAGCGTAGCTGATCCATGTGACATTTCTATTCTTTAGGGCACTTTTTCCTCTGAAATGAGAAGTAATGGGAAGTTTTGTGGTCTGGGCCAGTTCCAGCTGTAATCAGTCTGTACCCCTTCCCCCGACAGCAGCACAGAAACATTGCCAAAATCAGTTTGGTTTGATGTGTGGAGATGGGAGTAAACAGAACTGTTTGATAGTCTGCCCCCCCCCGATTCAGTACCAGCCAGATCCTGATCGGAAGCCGTGTTTGCGGTCAAGAAGTTGAAGCAGCTTGCACAGAGAAGGCACTGGTTAACAATAGAGCACCCCAGCAGGAGAGGGTTGCTGAGTTTTAATGACATCCTAGAGATGCAGTACCAGACAGAGGTACATTGAGAAGAGAATACCGCTGATGCTTCTTGCACTCTTTTCATTGTTATGGTCAGGGGGCGGGTCAAAGTCAGTACCCCACTCTTGGAACACCAGGCTAGCAGGAATGTTGGGGAGCCAGAGTTCTGTTTGAGGAAAATTCCATTCAACTGAGAACATGAGGGAAGCACATGACTACTTTTATTATGAGGCATAACGCATACCAGGGGAGTCCAGTTGTGTTTAGATACACAGACACGTCTGGTGCATGTAAATAAATATGTGTAGGGAATAGGCAAATAGGCGGACACAAAATATGCAGTTTACAGTATCTTTGTGTGTTAGGGGGCAGGACCATAATGAACGAGTGGCATGGCCACTAGTCAATTGTCCTGTCCCCACACAAGTGAGGATAAACTGTGTATTTTGAGTATTTGTAAATCACCCAATAACCCACACCCTGGAGTGGCTTATTGAGATTATACAATGGACCCATGTGTAAAATAAATTTAAAATGTGTTTAATTATGTTTTTTATAAATGCCATTCCTCAGATGTGGGTTATGCAGGATTTACCCATGGGCATGTGACATGTTTTCACCAATGAGGTTACAGAATTTTCACACACCATTGTATAATCAATTTTATACAACTTCAATTTACTAGTTTTCCTCTTTTTTCTTTTTAAATATTGTATCTTTCCTACTTCTCCCTGGCAGCACCCTCCTGGACCGGCCTTCCCCCCCAGCCCTGTCACCCGGCTCCTCTGTGGCTTACCTGTACCTTGTCCTTGGCCCAAGGATGGTGGTTGTGCAGGGCCTGTAGAGGGTCGGTCCATCGTCCTGCCGCCCATGAAGGTTTTTCCTCCATCTTCTCCCTTCCCTCTCATTGCTGGGGCACAACATATCAATGTGCGCACATGGAAGTGTGTGAATGCTTCGGAGTCCCACAACACCCTCCCTGCTCTTGGCATCCCTGACCCGTCATATCTTCAGGCCTCCATCTGGGGGCAGTCATGTGATGGGATGGCCAAGCCACCCTCCCCAGGAGAGGAGAGCTGTCCTCCGGATGCTCGCTACCTCCCTCCCTCCCACCCTCGGCCCCCCCAGCAACCCTATGCCCGCTCGCCAAATACAGGTTGCCGGTCTGGTAGAAGGTAAGGCGTGATGCCTCAGCCCTCTGCGTCACTCAGCCAGCCCAAGTGTTTTCCTTTTAAATCCCCCTCCCCCTGGTCGTGCCTGAAAATAGGCAAGATTTGTCTAGTGCACTTACCCGGTCAACAAAAGCTAAATAAAATAAATAAATAAATAAAAATGTGCTCTTTATACATAAGCAATAAGACATGACAGGATATGCATTATGGTGAAATAAACACACGCCTCAAGTGTGTTGTTTGGCTCGAGGCGCAGCTGAGTGCCCGTAAATACACCCAGAAGTGTGATTATTTTGCCATAATGGCACACCCTGAGTGTCTTATTGCTCTTGTAAAATGGCATTAAATATTTGACTTAAAATGAATGAAAATAGAAAGAAAAGTATTATAAAAGATAAACACTGGACCATATGGTTCCATTCTACCTCAGTACAAAAATAGTCCATATTCTGGTAACTGGGGGAGGGGGCTAGCTAAAACAATAAAACATAATAGAGACCCATATGTGGCACACATTTTCTAAGAAAAAACATGGTACTTACATTTTCAAATCAATACAAGTACTGATTTTAATGGAAATGTGCTAAAAGCCTTTGAACCCGCTTAGGTTGCTCTTTTTTGGGGGTTACAGATTTCAATCTGAAAGCACCCATATATAATTCAAATGTATGTTCTTTTATAAACTTCAGAAATGTGTCTGAGCAGTTGGGGTCTGCCTCTGCCTACATAACTGTGTTTTCTTACCTTTTCTCTTTGTTTATTTGGTATTATTGCCCACTTTCTTCATCCTGTTTTTTCCCTTTTCTTTTTGTTCTGTCTCCCCCCCCCCCCATTCAACATATTGAATGTCTGCCATGTAATGTTTACAGAGGAATACAGGGAGGGACTGATCAGCACATTGTGTGACGTGGCTACTAACCAATCCGGTCAGGTTTAGAACCAGGATGACTGTGCATTATGCTCTAATAATTACTGGTGACCCTATTTATCAGCCTGATTACAGTTACTGTAAAATGCCGTAATAACCCAAATCCGGTTACTACAGCGTTTTCAAAGGTTTTTCCTTTCACTAGCATATCCCGGACGTTGGCTGCTATGAGCGCACAACCTCACTGGCTCTTTGGCTGTGGGTGGGTGGGACGAACACTGGAAAAAACATGGCGGTTCCATTTTCTTTCTCTCCCGAGGATGCTCGCTGAAGGGATTCCCTCTCACTGTCTTTTGAGATAATGCTTTGTTCCTGACTTTACAACTAAAAAAAACAAAACAAAAAAAACGATCTGGTTGATCCTGCCCTTTCAACACTTCGGGCAGGTGGTGCTTTGGTAGACAGCGAGTCAGCTTGGGAACAGACCTCTGACTGTTGTCTGCCTATTGCGCTTCCATGCTGGCTCCACAGTACATCTTTAAAAAAAAAAAAAGGGATGGAGTGAGTGAGTGAGTGTGTGTGTGTGTGTGTGTGTGTGTGTGTGTGTGTGTGTGTATATATGTATGTGTGTGTGCCTGTGTCCCTCTCTTTACAGAACGACTTCTAAAACTGTTAACAGGAAAAAAAACTTCTTGCACCAGTAGTTACTGTATAAAAAATAAAGTATAGGTAGGTGTGTGTTTATGGATTTTTGGTTTTTTACACCCCCTCCGCTCGAGATTTATGGGTCATTGCACACCTCAGGGAGGGTAAAAAAAATCTATAACACACACTTACCTATCCATTATTCTCTGTATAATCCATGGTCACCTGACTGCTTTAACCCAATTAAAGTTTTTTGATTTTTAGACTCATTTTATAAGAAGATACAACTGTTTGTGTTTTGCTTTCAGCTGCTAGCTTCAGTGCTACAATTGGCTATTGTGATGTCACCAGCATTGTGAAAGCTGCACTCTGGTTTAATATAGAAACATAGAATTTGACGGCAGATAAGGACCGCTTGGCCCACCTAGTCTGCCCATTTTCCTACCTAACAGATAAGCTGCAGATCCTAGTTAACCTACAGCCTACTTCCTCCTACCCGCCACTAGGACTGCCTTATGCCTGTCCCATGCATTCTTGAAGCCCTCCACTGTTCTCGACTCCACAACCTCCTCAGGGAGGCTGTTCCATGCATCCACAACCCTCTCAGTGAAAAAATACTTCCTCACATTACCTCTGAGCCATCCCCCCTATATCTTCAAATTGTGCCCCCTTGTTCTTGCACATCTCTTTTTCTGGAAGATGCTACCCTCTTGGACTTTGTTAATTCCCTTGAGGTACTTGAAAGTTTCTATCATGTCTCCTCTCTCCATTCTTTCCTCAAGGGTATACATATTAAGCTCCTTTAGTCTTTCTTCATATGTCTTCTGGGGGCATGATTTTGGTTGCCCTCCTCTGGACAGCCTCCACTCTATGTCCTTGCGGAGATGGGTCTCCAGAACTGCACATAGTACTCCAGATGGGGTCTCACCAACTGTCTGTACAGAGGGATAACAACTTCCTGTTTTCTACTATTGATGCCTGTTCCTATGCATCCCAGTATCCCCCCAGCCTTCCTTACTGCCTTCTCACATTGCTTGCCCACCTTTAGGTCATCTGATATAATTACCCCCAGGTCCCTTTCTATTTTTACTGTATATGCATTGTGAAAACCCTACTTTGCAACATATTATCACATTAATATGTTGAGTCATTGTGACATGCCTTAGTTTTGCAAGAAAATATTATCTTGCTGTGTTGCATGGGTCAAATTTAAGTTTTGCAGTCA
The DNA here is from genome assembly GCA_016271365.2 of Neoceratodus forsteri. Classification (NCBI taxonomy): domain Eukaryota; kingdom Metazoa; phylum Chordata; order Ceratodontiformes; family Ceratodontidae; genus Neoceratodus; species Neoceratodus forsteri. The sequence continues at coordinate 1,099,502,571 of CM028135.1, read as the reverse complement.
CCAGCCAGCAGGGCTAGTGACTAAGAAATCAACTAGTCCCACAAACTTTCCCACTGGCCCATCTGCTGTACTTCTTGAAACGTTACCTTCTCCTGTACAAGCCTGTAGGGCTAGTTAAAGGAAAACCTTACTAGCCCAATACAAAATCTGCCAGTTTTTGGCTAGTGGGCTGGTGCCAATTTCAACCCCTGTGTTGAGTCAAGCCAACACTTTTTTATCTTGCTATTTACAACACGTGTGTGTGTGTGTGTGTGTGTGTGTGTGTATATATAACTTTATGCAATAAGGTGGACATAAATGGACTGTGATAAATCCATTTCTCTGAGCTACTATGTGTATAAATGTAAAATCTTACATTTATACACATGGTGCTCCACTAGCACATAGCTAACTTGTCACCACTCTTCCCTTCACCCCCTACCACTTTAGCTGGCACTACATTCAACCACTTTATTTCCATCTTCCAGCTGCTCTGTAAACTACCTTTGATTCTTCAGATCACTTGAAAAAATAAAATCCCCTCTGCTATATGCAGTACCCTGTTTTTTCCTGCAGCTTCTTCATTTTTTTTTCTCCTGGTAATCTCTCAGTGCTGGAGTTCACTATCCAAACTGACTGAGCTGCCGTATCCACTGATCAGACCCACGGGCAAGCCACTGTTGTTTTTTCTTCCCTCTCCCTACACTGTTCCTACACCTCTTTCCTGGCAGCAACTTCTTTCCGGCAGGAATCTCTGTCCAGTGGCTAAAACACAAAGAACGGTTGCCCGATCCCACACTGTGCTACAGTTACTGGTAATTTAATGATTTTATTAAAAAAAAAAAAAAAATCCTGGTTAATCTAAGCCTGTCTGCTTACCGCAGCAGCACCTGGGCCGACCCGGTGTTGCTGAGGTTGGAGCCACTGGACACCACACCTTGCGCCACGCTGGCAACCTGGGGTCAGACGCGAGCTCGGGTTGCCAGGGGGTCGGCCAGGGAGGAGAGGATTGAGCATCCGGAGGACAGCTTTCCTCTCCTGGGGAGGATGGGGGGGGCAAGAACTGCCGAAGCACCAGCTCCTGATGGTGACCGCGGGATGGTGCGCAGTAGTGCAGCTTGCAAGGATGGCGGGGCAGATGGCGGACATGCAGCCCGTGGGTGCATGCGTTGCAACATCCTGGACATCATTGCACGTCCTTGCCAACAGCAGGAGTGGAAGGAGGAAAAGGGAAAACGGAATCCTCCAGCGTGCATGAGGCCTCGGCCTACCAGCGTCACACCGGATGCACCAAGATTCTCCCTTCCAGCCCAGCTCAGCAGGAACTCCCCAGTGTGTGGGGAAAGTACCCACTGGGTCGAGACCTGGGTTGTGTGTAGGGGGAAGGAGGTCGAGAATGGGAGCTGCGGCCAGTGGGACGCCGAAGGTCAAAGGGCTGAACGGGAACTATAGGTACACCCCCCCACTGAGGAGGTAAGGAGTACAAATGAAATAAAAAAAACAAACAAAAAACACAGCAGGGCTTGCTCTCAACCTCCCGGCAGTAACCTTTCCCCAGTGGACAAAACACAATAAACTGCTGCCCTGTCTACAGCCTTGTCCACCGCTGTGCAGCAGTTAATTCCAGTGATTTAAAAACAAAAATATCCCAGTCAACACTTGCCCTTGCAGCATTCATTCTCCCTAGCCTCCTGAAAGTGCAGGGCAATTACGCTTCCCTGTTTTACCACAGTAGTGGTGCTCAGTTCTTCAGTAATCCCTAAACTAGCCCCGACTATAAAATTGTAAACAAGCTTTTCTCTTTCCTAAGCTGGTCTCTGGGCTTCCTTACGCCTGGGCTATACCTCCTGATGCTTGTGGTAGGCAGGACTAAAGCTCTGCAGCTGGGGGAATAAGAAGCCCTGCACATCCAGTTGTCTCCAGTTTACTTCCTGCCTTCAGTGAAGCAGGTACTCTGCAGCACAGCCCTGTCCAACATGGCAGGGCTGAAGAAACTGTAAGTTCATTTTTTGTTTTTGGGTGATTCTTTCACCTTTATCTGATCTAAGGACGTGTTATCGCCCAGCCTAGGTGGGATCCAGTCTCAGCCTTGCAAGCTGCACAGACTGACCCCACCTCGTAGCAGCCCCCTTTTTTTCCTGTTATTTTGGGACACGAGTCAATGGTCGCTAGGAACCAGTTCTAGAAGGGGTGAAAGCAACACAGGAGTGAAAAAATTCTGACAAGGCACTGCTCAGCCGGAGGGTTTTTTCAAGCCCCGCAGTGCCTTTATTTCCGATCGACGAGCGGCTGGGGGGGGACTCTTGACTAAAGGAACAGGGGGTACAGAGGTGCATTCTTTCTTTTTTTGTTACTTTTTATTGTAACATTTTATCCAGAAATAGCCCCCTTCCTTCACTCACTAAATTGCCTACTAAGACTCTCTCCTCCCCCTCCTTGTACCTGTCACCCACCTTTCCCAGATTCCTCTGCTCCCTTTCTCACCAAAACTTCCATACTCCTGTATAACCTAAGATTCCTACCTAGGGTTGCCACCTTTGGATGGGGCAAAAAACGGATCCTAAGCTCCACCCCAGCCCCACCCCTTTCCATGACTCATCATGCACTGCTCCTCCCAGAAGGCCATTTGTTATATCAATAAAAAAACAAAAAAAGCAGCAGTTCAACAAAAATGTTAAGATACTGTACGGTACCTGTTAAAAGTTACTTTCCTAGGTTTATACTAGTTATTTATTTACTTATGTATTTATTTATTGACATTCGCTTACCAAATAAACATACTGAGATAAAAGAAATATTTACAGATATGATCTGGGGAGAGACAAGGGAAATACTATACATAGCATATAACAGTATACGTGGTATATAATACTACATAAGAAATTGTTTCCTATAATGTGTACTTTATATCTTTTTCTGGCTCTATTCCCTGTCCATGTCCACAGTACTATTTCAAAGCTAAAGAAGTGACCATACTTTTTTCTTGAGGAAAAAAACATTTTAAAATGCCTAAATTCTGTTAGAGATGAAAATGTTTACCAGCAAATGAAAGTGGAAGACAACTGGCTCTGTTACTGTTGCAAAAGGTGGGGGCAGCTTTGCTGCTGCTGCCACTTTAAGATGCAATGGAAAAGATTAGGTTAAATAAGTGCCAGTGGTGTTAATGGCCATACTTTACACCTCTAGGGTTACCACCTTTGGATGAGGTAAAAACCGGATCGGAAACCACACCCCAAACTCCACCTCTGGCTCCACCCCTTTTTATGACTGGCGAGTATAACGCTCCTCCTCCAAAGTCATTTTATAATGTTGGAATAGACATTACTAGTGATACAAAATTATTTTTATACTGTTATTTATTTGATTTATTTATTGAGTTATTTATTTTTATTCTTTGGCAACCAGGTTACCTCCCACAGGCCACATAGACCATTTTACAGGAGTGACCTAGGAGCACAGGAAGGTTAAGTGACTTGCTCAGGGTCACACAGTATTTAAGTGGAGATTGTAGGAATCAACCTCAGGTCTGCTGGATGTGCCAAGCTCAGCCACAGTTTATTGCTCAGCCCTCTGTTAAACACTCTCCCATTTTCCTTTCCATGTCAGTCATGTATTCTGATTCTTTGACGAATTTTTGAAAACTTAATTATCACGGCTTGTGGTACCCTTAATACTGCACTGTGTTCCCCTTTCCCTCAGCAGCTACTGCTGTTTCTTTTCATATTTCTAAGACATTCCACAATTTCAGATACATCATTCCATGCTGTTTATCTGAATGACCTGTCAAAGTGTAGCTAATATCATGGAATATTCAGGTAATACAAAAAATTAAGAGCAAGTATAGTGATAAAAGCAATAAAAATTAGATTAATTTAACAAAAATGGGTTTAAAACTTACCATAATATAGAACAAACAAAAAGAAACATGAGAGCACATAAAGGTATAAAACTGTTTCCTGTCATAGCAGTAAAAGACCATACTTAAAATTCAGAGTGGAAAAGAATAGGTTAATTTACTGCTAATGATCTTAATGGCCATACTTTACACCTCTCAGACAGTCTGGTTTTACAAACAAAGGCAGGTCTGAATGACTGTGACAGCAGAACTTCTTTGTAACCTGGACATGTAATGCACACAAAACAGTGAATGATTTGATACATCAGTTTTAAGAGTATATGAGCACTCAAAATGGGCCAAAAACCGGATTGCACGTAACCAAAGCCAGATGACCGGATAAGGACCCTAAAAACAGGATTATCCGGTCAAAAACCAGATAGGTGGCAACCCTATACACCTCCCTGGCTAACTGCTTTCACAAAGGACTATATTGACAACCTTACTTGTTTGTAAGCTGGACATGCAGCAGAAACAATGAATATGACAAGATGAGTTTCAAAAATATGTGAGCACTCAGAATGGCTCAAAAACCTGACCAGCACAGAGCAAAACCAGATTACCTAATAGGGACCCTGAAAACCTGATCACCAGGTAAAAAACCTGACAGGTGGCAACCCTACTCCTACCTCCCTGTGTCCCTGGACTGCTGCCCTCAGTTCGCTTTGTAGAGGGGAAAAAACTCACCCAATCTTATCTACATAACTTTGGCATCTACAAGTTTTAGTCTGAGCTTCTTATGTCATTTGTAACCCTTGTATATTCCCTGCACTACATCATTATCAACAGAGTTATTTTGCACTTATTTTTGCTGTTATCGCTCTTCTGACGATTGTAACTGCCTGTGTGCCTACTCCGATTCCTCCGTCCCCCGGGTCGCACCTGGAAACAAGCCTCAGCTCAGCGTGCCTTTCCTGGTTACCAAACTTAAATAAATAAATATATGTTGTTTTTTTTATTTCTTTTTTATTAAATGGTTTTTGTTACACTTATGTCAAGAGTACATTTAATACATTTGGTTATATTGTCACGTCATAAGTTCTATGTGTATTATTGACAGTTTTTTGTAATTCACCCTGAGGTTTAAATGTTTGATATAAAGTCTTCTGCATTCTTTTGAAATAAATATATGTTGTTTAATACAGGCATCAAGTTTCATAACTCAGATGCACATCATGAACAACAGATACACATGTAAACGCAGATCAGGATGAGAATGGACACCCACCTATGACCACAGTATAATAATGGACAAGACCGTCTCTTTTTGATTTTTCCATTTAATTCCCATTCACTTTTCCCATACTCAACCCCAGTCCACATTCTGGCTTGGAAAAATAAAATAAAACCTTGCCACAGACACAGGGAACAGAATGCCAGAGACCATCACAGAAACAAAAACCCAATGACTAACAAGTTGTTTTTATAACTTTTGCATGCTGTTTTCCTTTAAGCTATTCCTGATATATGGAGGTTGGGGGTGCACGGCTAACTTGCTTTCCTTAATGAAGCACAAGCTGTTGGCCACTACACTTGCGTTTGATAACCAGGAGAAGATCTGTTTGGTGGCATCCACAAAAAGAATATATTCAATCCCCAGGAATCACTCAGTCTGCTTCATTAATACAGTCACCCTTCAGTGTTGAACTGCCAGAGATAATGGAATGTATGTAAATGATGGAACCCTTATTGGCTCATTCCAATTTCAAACTGCTGCAATTTGAAGTGCTCAGATTCATTTCTCCACCTGCCAGTTCAGACGCTTCGGAGAGCTCTCCTTAACTTCTTCAAAATTATTTTATTTACGAAGTAGTTCATTCATTTATAATTATTTTAACATTGCTGCCCCTGTTGTCAGATATTTAGATAGACTGTGGGTTTTTTTTGTTTGTTTTTAGCGTTACCTCACGTTTCCGCAAAACTGTGGGTGATCGCTGCTTTTGGTGTTTATTTTACACTACTTTTTACTTACATTACTGTTAGCACACACTTCTCTCCGGGACCCATAGCGCTAGTTGTTGTTTTTGTATTTGCCCGGTTCCTTTTCCTGTCAGGAACAGAGTGTTGTGGTTGGTTCCACTGTCTTTTGTTTAAGGGAGCTGATAGTTCTTTTCCTCATTTTAAAGCTGCGGTTTGGAAACCGACTGTTTTCTATTGGGGTATATTGGTGTTCTTGGCACTAATGTCAAAAACTCCCATGAAAAAAGAAAAGGATAGGATCAACTGGTTTTAAAAACTGCACTAGTTGTGGGCAAATAGCCGCCAAAGCGGATAGACGCGACTTGTGTATTTCCTGTCTGGGACCCAATCATATGTTTGTAAATTGCGATATTTGCAAAACTTTCTGTCCAAAAACACTTAAGGACCAAAAAACTTGAACAGATGGCTACCCTGGTCTCTCCTTCCAAATCTACAGAGGAACCCTCCTCCTCAAAGAAGGATAAAAACAAGGAACCGGTGGAAAAATCCATCAAGAAGCCAGAGTCTGCAAAAGCAAAAAGACCAGAGGAACCGGCTTCAGAACTGGTTCCGGCAAAATAAAAGCACAAAGAAAAGCATACCACTGCACCTCCTGCTGAAAAACCAAAGGAGCTCTCCATGAGTAGACCGGCTATGCCCTCTGCAGAGGAGATTGCCAAGACCCTGCAAGTGTTGCAGTCCCTCCAGGCAGCCGGCACTGTGGTTCCTCCCCCGGTTCCACCAGTTCCTGCATTAGTTCCCCCATCACAGGAACCAGTATATTTGTATGATGAACCAGAGGAAGAGGATTAAGAGGGAGAACCTATAGTGCCAGAAGGCTCTCTGGAGCAGGACTTTGGTTTCCCACCCAGAGGTCCAGAGGAATACTCGTCTCACACTTCATTTGTGAGGCAGATGGTCGACACCCTCAACGGCTCTATACAAAACTCAACTGAAGAGGAAGAGGAGGCAGACTTTCTGGACATGATGGGTCTCACTCCCACGGAAAGACTGCTCTTGCCCATCCATAAAACCCTTAGGAAGGCAGTATTAAAAATCTTGCAAACCTCTACTTCAATGCCAAGGGTAGACAGGAAAGTGGACAAAAAGTATCAGAGAGATCTAATGCTGATTTTTTTTTTTGTTCACTCACCCGGATTATGAAGGAGTGGTACAGGCTGTAGCCTGTGACAAGGCTTGGGTGCCACCGGCATCCCACCCCCGACAAGGATTCTAGAAAACTGGATGCCATGGGCAAGAAAGGTTACATGGCAGCCTCTCTCCTTGTCAGGCAAGCCAACTACGTGGCTTATGCAGCTCAGTATCAGAAAGCCCTGTGGACAACAGTACTGGCTCTGTCAGACAAAGTCCAAGGTGACATAGCAGTGGACCTAGCTGAAACTGCTAGGACAGCTGTGGATGCCACAAAATATCAGTTTCACATGGCAGTGGATGCCAGTGACACTGCTGCCAGGATTATGGCTCTTTCAGTCTCTGTGAGGAGGTTTGCATGGCTTAGAGCCGCAAACCCGTCTCAGGATACCCAAGCTAAAGCCATGGATTTACCCTGTGAGAATAACTCACTTTTCGGGGACAAAACAGAGGCTTACATGAAGAAGGTGAAGGGATACAAGGCTGCCTACAGAAGTAATGCGGCCAGGGATAAGCCCTCCACTTCCTATAGGTCCCAGACTACGGGAGAAAGGCATAGGGGATCCTACTTCAGGCTCTTTTTCCAGGCCCAGGCCATCCCAGACTACCAGCAGGTCAAGGGGTATTTCAGAGGTAAAGGCAGAAGGGCAAACAGACAGTCCAACCATGCACCCCAGGCCAAGGCTCAATCCAAGCAGAATCCACGATATGCTTGCACAGGTCACCTACCCCCTACCAGTAAGCGGCAGGCTGACTCACTTCTTCTAAGCTTGGCAGTCCATAACCACAGACAAGTGGGTTTTGGAGGTAGTAAGCCGCGGTCTGTCACAAAGCTTTAAAACACTCCCCAAACTAAGAAGCAAAAGTTTTCCCTCAGCCACTCCACCAGGAAGGGCACTTCTGGAAGCAGAAGTGGCCAACCTGTTGCTGATCAGGGCAGTGGAACCTGTCCCTCTCTCGCAGAGGGGCAAAAGGTTCTACTCCAGATATTTTCTAACACAAAAGAAAACCGGGGACTGGCGACCAATAGTAGACCTCAGATTCCTGAACAAGCACTTGACAAGGCCAAAGTTCAGAATGAGCACCCTGGCGATGACAATACCTACTCTCCAAATGGGAGATTAGCTGGCATCCTTGGATCTCAAGGACGCCTACTTCCACATTCCAATCCAACCCAGTCTCAGAAATTACCTGAGGTTCAGACTGTCCTCCAGCCACTGTCCGTTCACAGCCATGCCCTTTGGCCTAACCTCAGCCCCAAGGACATTCACAAAGTGCTTAGCTGATGTGGTGGCTCACTTGAGAAGGCAAGGGGTGACAGTATTTCCCTACGTGGATGACTGGTTAGTCATGGGTCAGTCCCCTCAACGCACCTGAGGTTCCCTTGCTGTAGTCCAGAGCACCCTAGAATATCTGGGGTTCTTAGTAAATGCCCAGAAGTCCCAGGTGGAACCCGTTCAGGTACTGACTTCACAGGGGCAGAGTTCGACAATGCAAAGCAGGGCATTCCTCCCTCGGGACAGAGTGAACAGTATTCTGCAGCTGGCAGGGTCCTTCAGACTAAACAGACCCAGGCCAGCAAGGCATCTCCTGCAACTGCTAGGCCACATGGCAGCAGCCACAGCTGTAGTCCCAGGATCAAGATTTCAGATGAGGGACATCCAGTTCCATCTAAGGGCTCACTGGTCCCAGAGGAGGGACCCTCTGGCCAAATTAGTACCTGTTTCAAAAACTCTTACAGGCACTACAATGGTAAATGAACAAGGAAAATCTCAAAGAGGGAACTCCCTTTCAAAAGGAGACCCCCTCAGTAATCACTACAGACGCCTCTCTGCTAGGGTGGGGGGCACACATGCTCGAGCTCAGAGCCAGTGATACATGGTCCCCTTAAGAATCCCTCCTGCACATCAACCTGTTAGAGCTCAGGGCAGTGTACCTGGCTCTTCAGTCATTTGTACCTCAGGTAGCGGGCAAGGTGGTGCAGGTCAGAACAGACAACACAACCACCATGTATTATATCAACAGGCAGGGAGGCACCAGGTCAGCCTTACTGTGCACAGAGACCATGAAGGTCTGGAACCTGACTTACTCCCTGCATCTGTCTCTGTCAGCCATACACCTCCCAGGCAAGGACAACATTCTGGCAGATTCTCTCAGCAGGATTAGCCAGAACCATCACAAGTGGTCCAGCAATGCACAGGTACTCCACTCAGTGTTCAGACAGTGGGGCACTCCAGAGATAAATGTCTTTGCTGCCCCAGACAATCACTAGCTACCACAGTTCTGCTGCAGACCTCCAGCAAAAAGGACTGTACCAGAAGATGCCTTGACTTTTGATTGGACAGATTTCTTGATGCCTTTCCCCCAATTCCTCTGCTGCTCAGGACCCTGATAAAACTCAGAACTCAGCCAGCAACAATAATCCTGGTGGCTCCAGATTGGGTGAGACAGCCTTGATACTCACTCCTGCTAGCCCTGTCAGTGGCGCAGCCAATTCACCTTCCCCAGAGGCACAATTTGCTGACATCCTTGCAGGGCAGGATACTGTACCCCAGCCTCAAGTCTCTCCGCCTCAGGGCTTAGTTCTTGAGGACTTAGAATTTGCCAGATTACAACTCTGAAGACAGACCCTCAACATCCTCAGGGTTTCTAGGAAGCCCTCAACCAGAGAAACGTATGCTTCCAAGTGGAAGAGGTTCTCTATCTGGTGTGTCCACAAGGGTATCCTCCCTGCTTCAGCCGGGTTATCTATCCCCCTGGACTGTCTGACCCATCTAAGTTCATCAGGCCTCAGGCCTTCCACCTTGAAAGTGCACTTGGCCTCAGTTTCTGCTTACATTTCAGCTGGCAAAGACAGGTCGCTAGCATCTCATCCTGTATTTAGGACATTTTTTAAACACAGAAACAGAGGCCTCCTTCACCTTCGCCCTCCCCGAGGGGAGCCTGTGCCAGTCTGGGACCTGAACATTTCTATTGCCAGGCTGATGGAGCCTTCCTTTGAGCCAATGGGAACTGCAGGTTTAAAGTATGTTACTTGGAAAGCTGTTTTCTTAGTGGCCATTACTTCAGCTAGGCGAGTGAGCGAACTTCAGGCCTTGTGCACAAATCTAAATTATATTTCCTTCCACAAGGACAAGGTGGTACTCAGGACTAACAGGAAATTCCTACCCAAGGTAGTCTCGGATTTCCATCGGAATCAGTCCATTACCTTACCAGTCTTTTTCACTGCCAACTCCAGCTCAGGAGAGTGGAGATTGCATAGCCTGGATGTCAAGAAGGCACTTAGCCACTATCTTGACAGGACCAAGGCCCACAAGCTGGAGGTTATCCAGCTATTCCCCGCCTATGGAGAAGTGGGTAAAGGTAAACCTACATCTAGAAGAACCATTGCATGCTGGATAGTGGCCTGTATACAGTGCTGTTATAGCAAAGCTGGTAAGCGGCCCCAGGGCTGCAGCTGAAAAGTTTGGGGCCCCCGACAAGTCACTTGGAATGGGCCCCCATTTCCCAAACCAGCTAATGCCAGGGGTAATGCCAGCTCCTCAGGAGGGCCCCTCCTGAGCTCGGGGCCCCGGACAACTTCTCCACTTCCCCCCCATTACTGTGGCCCTGAGCAGCTCCCCCGGACTCAGGGCTCATTCAACCAGGGAACATAATCCTGCTGGAAATTTGCAAGGCGGCTACATGGAAAACTGTTCATATATTTACCAAGCACTCTGCTTAGACATACAGTCCAGAAATGATGCCAGGTTTGGCACAGCAGTTTTTCCAAAACAGGTTCTCTGCCCTACCTCCAAAGGTACTGCTTGGTAGTCTGCACTAGTTCAGCAGACTGAGTGATTCATGGAGTTTGAAGAAAAAATTACTCACATTAATAATTATATATGTTTCTTCCAGGGGATCACTCAGTTTGATTAAGCTCCTACCCTGCCTCCCCTTCCAGAACCAGAAAAAAGGATCCTTATATTGCATCCCTGCTGGTCACTAGGTCTTCTTGTTATTAGAATTAATGTTCAGAAGATTTTATTAAACCAGTTGTGTTGTGTTTTTGTCCTTTCTTACAGGGACCAATCCTAAGGGGCTTTTTAGGGAATAACTTTACATAGTTAGCTAGCTGGGGTGCCTACACTTGGTCAGGCTTCGTAATGAGTCCGAGCACTTCAGAGTGCAGCAGTTGTCATGTTTTGTACAGCGCTCGGAGCCCCTGGATAGGGCGTTGCATAAATAAAATGGGCCTTGCCTTACTGGGGCAGCAGTTCGAAATTTGCAAGCATCAATGAGAGGTCCATCATTTTCACACATTCTATTCTCTCCGTGGCAGTTCAACACGGAAGGCTGACTGCATTAGTTAAGCAGACTGAGTGATCCCTTGGAAGAAATGTAATTACTATGGTAAGTAATTTTGTCTTGCAGTTGAGTGTTACCGATGTGTCCACCACTGTTTGCCATGCCCTTCCAGTCTGTTCCCTGTATTGCTGTGGCAGGGGATATGGGCACAGAATGTGCGTTAGTATTCTTCCTGCCCTCACACATCTCTAGCAGCAGTCAGTTGGTTAATGGTCCAGCTTAAGAAGCACTGCTGGGACGTGATACCACATATGGAAAATTTTTTTTTTTTTGTCTGTCCCTTATGTCTCTAGTATCTTATAGCATATTTCTTAAACGTTTGCCCCATACCATGTCTGATTATAATTTTCATTAATTCTGCCTCTCATCCCTTTCTTGGGCCACGTGTTTGTTTAGAGAGAGTCTGTTTCACAGATGCATTGTGGTATCCTTTGATGTGCTATATTTTACACCTGCAACTTTAGAAATTGACATTGCAACCCACTATCTCAATAGATAAAAAATTATTTTGCCTATATATTTGGTCAGACTCTTAAATCTTCACGGGGGTGGTCCTAGACTCTTCAAAAAAGATCTATCAAAAGCTCTGTAATGTAGCCAGCCCGCTGGCGCTGAGGCGCTGGATGCCTTTCCTCGCATCACGCCGGCGACCCAGGTTCAGGAGCGAGCCCGGGTCGGCTGGTGAGGAGAAGAATAGAGCACCCAGCGGCCGCTCTCCTTCTCCAGGGGGGGTTAACTGCAGGCTCCCGCTGCAATACCGCCATCTGGGGGAGCCCAGGTGGAATGTGCGGTAGGTGGAGAAGCAGTAAGGGGATTGGGCAGATGTCGGCAGAGGGGTGGAGCGGGAGGCACATCACAGCATGCCTCTTAGCTCATAGGCCCTCACTGCATGCCAACATCTGGGGAAGAACAAGAGAAAAACACCTTGGTTTCTCCTAGGTGAAGACACCTCACTGGGAGGTCTCCAGGCTCATCGGACAGACTCTGCTGCACTGATTCCACAACACAAGTATGTTGGTTTGGGAGGGTAAGCATGGGGGGGAGCGTCCCTCCTCACCCCTACTCGGGGGGGGGGGGGTATATCGAGGTTAAGATAGTGTGGAACCGTGTGCTGTAGCGGCAGATCTCGATGGGGAATGGAGTCTACAGGACAGGATGTCTGAGAGAGTGGAGAAAGGAGGCAAGTAGGGTGCATAAATACAAGGTAAAAAAAAAAAAAAAAGCTCTGTAATGTAACTCATCCCAGTCATATGCTACCAGTATAAGTTATATGGCTTCACATTTTTAAAGAGCTGTCTGTGTATTTATTAATTTTGAGAGATACATGTTTTAAATATTTTATTTATTCCATTTTATTTATGTAAAAGTTGGTAACTGGGAAAGGCACCAAGCCAAGGCTCATTTCTAGGAGCGACCTGGGAGAAGGGGAAAAGGGAGAAGCATATACAAGTGCAAAACAATATACAAAAACTACAAGTAAAAAAAACTAAGTATATTAAATACAAGGGTATTGACAAACTCTGAGGGTATAGCAACAATTGTAAACAGTCATGGTACATCACTGAAGCACCCTTGAGCAAAGTAATTAAGCATAAAAGAATGTGACGGTGACAACATATTAAGCTGTGGTGGAAATCGGTGTACACGAGGGCAGCAGTAGGAGTGAAGATGCAGCAAATGTATAGCCGTGAGCACAAGAACATTAAAATATTGTGTATTGTGCTGAGGTCAAAGCTCCAGCGTTGATCTGTAGACAGTCGACTGTTGTCGGAGCATTTTCTGAAATATACCGCCAATACAGTAATGCTCACATTACAGTGATTTTATTCAGCTGTTCAGTCACCCGGTCCACTTCCTGCTCATTTTATATATTCCCCAGGAGACCTCCCTGTCCCATCAGCCACTTCCTCCCATCATTGAGGCTGATGGGGATCTACATGGGGCAGTACCTGAGAGTGCATATCCCCGAGGACCTCCATGTCCCATCCATCCCTGCCCCATCGTCAAGGCAGATGGGGATCCGCGGGGGGCAGGACCTGAGAGTGCATATCCATAAGGTCCTCCCTGCCCTATCCACCACTCTCTCCCCCCATTGTTGAGGCTGATGGGGATCCACAGGGGGCAGGACCCGAGAGTGCATATCCCCAGAGACCTCCCTGTCCCATCTGCCCCCCCCGTATCATCGAGGCTGATGGGGTTCCACAGGGGGGCAGGACCCGAGAGTGCATATCCCCAGAGACCTCCCTGTCCCATCTCCCCGTATCCTCGAGGCTGATGGGGTTCCACAGGGGGCAGGACCAGTGCATATCCCCAGAGGCGTCCCTGTCCCATCTGCCCCCATTATCATCGAGGCTGATGGGGTTCCACAGGGGCAGGACAGTGCATATCCCCAGAGACCTCCCTGTCCCATCAGCCCCCCATTATCCTTCGAGGCTGATGGGGTTCCATAGGGGGCAGGACCCGAGAGTGCATATCCCCAGAGACCTCCCTGTCCCATCTGCCCCCCCCCATATCATCGAGGCTGATGGGGTTCCATAGGGGGGCAGGACCTGAGACTGCAATTCCCCGGGGACCTCCCTGTCCCATCTGCACTCCCCCCTCGTCGTCAAGGCTGATGGGGATCCACATGGGGCAGGACCTGAAACTGCATATCCCAGGGGACCTCTCTGTCCCATCCACACTCCCCTCATCATTGAGGCTAACTGGGATCCATGTGGGACAGGACTCAAGAGGGTAAATCTCCAGGGACCTCCCTGTCCCATCTGCCACCCCCCATTGTCAAGGCAGACTGGGACCCACATGGAGCAGGACCCGAGAGTGCATATCCCCGGGGACCCCACTGTTCCATCCACCACCCACCACTCCCCCCCCCATCATTGAGGCTGACGGGGATCCACATGGGGCTGGACCTGAGTGTGTATATCCCCGGGGACCTCCCTGTACCATCTGCCACCCTGGGATCATAGAGGCTGACTGAGATTAACATGGGGCAGGACCCGAGAGTGCATATCCCTGGGGACCTCCCTATACCATCTGCCACTTCCCCCATCGTTGAGTCTGGTGGGGATCCACGTGGGGCAGGACCCAAGAATGCATATCCCCAGGAACCTCCCTGTCCCATCCTCCACTTCCCCCATTGTTGAGGCTGGTGGGGATCCACATGGGGCAGGACCAGAGTGTGCATATCCCCAGGGACCTCTCTGTTCCATCCGCCACTTCTCCCCCTTGTTGAGGCTGACAGGGATCCACATAGGGCAGGACCTGAGTGTGTATATCCCCGGAGACCTCCCTGTTCCATCCGCCACCCCAGGATTATCGAGCCTGACAGAGATTAACATGAGGCAGGACCCGAGAGTGCATATCCCTGGGGACCTCCCTATACCATCTACCACTTCCCCCATCATTGAGACTGGGGGGGATCCACATGGGGTAGGACCCAAGAGTGCATATCACCAGGAACCTCCCTGTCCCATCTACACTATTCCACCCCCCCCCCGCAGTTGTCAAGGCTGACAGGGATCCACATGGAGCAGGACCTCAAAGTATATATCCCTGGGGACCTCCCTGTCCCATCCTCCACCCCCCCCCTTAATCAAAGCTGACAGAGATTCACATGGGGCAGGGCCAAGAGTGCATGTCCGCAGGGACCTCCCTGTCCCATCCGACACTCCCATTGTCAAGGCTGACGGTAATCCACATGGGGCAGAATGTGAGAGTACATAACCCCAGGGATCTCCCTGTCCCATCTGGCACCCCCTTCCCCCATCATCAAGGCAGACAGGGATCCACATGGGGAAGGACCTGAGCGTGCATATTCCCAGGGACCTCCCTGTGTAATATCTGCCACTTCCCCCATCGTTGAGGCTTTGAGGGATCCAGGTGTGGCAGGACCAGAGAGTGCATATTTATGAGAACCTCCCTGTTCCATTGCCTCCATTTGGTAAAATCTTAATCCATTTTTTCCCTCCCAGTCTGAGAGAAAATTAGCATATTTTGTACAAAAAGTTGGTTCAGAATGGAGGGGTTTGTCAAAAAAGCTGGTCCAAAGTGGGGATTTTCAAGAAAAATTGGCTATCAAGTGCTGGTTTAAAACAACAACAACACTGCCCAGCAGCGGAGCCTGAACTTGGGGGAATTGCTAGAGCCTTTAAGAGGTAAAGCCTCCTGCACTACAGCCTGCCTGTTGTGTAGCTGTTCCCGCCGCCCCCAACCACCACCCGACCCGACCCACGGGACGGCTCTTCATTATTGTTGCTGGCAGGTCACGTGTCACACCACATGACCTACCCATCATTTTACCAAGTGTCCACTTTCCCATTTGCAGCTTATACACTCCAACCACTAGGAGTTGCTGCACTTTCCACTCTGGCATCACTAACCACTAGCAACTATTGCAATCCCTCTCCACTAGAGGTCTCTGCAGTTCCCTCCTAATCCTTTCTGCTGTCTTCTTTCCTCACTCCTTCCCTTCAGCCCACCACTAGGCCCCTTGCAAGCCTCAAACCTTGTACCCCTTATTCCAAAGTCTGCAGCTCAATCACCAAGCCAATGAACCAGACCAATATCTACCTCTAATTTCAAGGTTTTAACCATTCCTTCTTCCTTCTTAGAAACAAAAATACCTATCCTCTGTCCTGCTGCTGTTCTCAAACCCTTGCTATCAGAGTCAGCAGCTCTACCTCTTAACCATTCTATCTGGCTATCTTATCCTTACTTTCTAAGACTTTCATAGTCTCTGACCCCCCTAATCTGCCAAAATATTTCACTATTTCTCTCTTGCTGCCACTGAACCCTGCACCCTTGCTATTTCACTCAGCAGCTCCACCACTCAGCTATCACATCAGACTATTGTTTGTGATAGGTTTTAAGACTCTAAAAGCCTCTAACCCTCTTAGGCTGCTAAAATATTTTCTGAGTACTACTGCAGGCTTTGAACCCTGCACCCTGCTGCTGCTGTTACTGTCCTGGGAACTTTTCTGTCACCCTAGGTAAGCCTTGAACCTGGTGCCCTGTGCACTTGAGGAAGGGGCTCTACCACTGTACCAAGGTGGCAACTACACTTATGGGTAGACCTTTCACCTTCTTCTACCCATCTCATTACTGCTATTTGCAGACCCACTTTAAGATGACTGCCCACCTTCTCTTGTCATGCCTCTCCCTCCTCCTACTTCTCACGTGGCCTCTATCTAACCCAGGTGTCCCCATGGCTCCACAGGTCCCCTACTCTGGGGCCCCAGAGTTGCCTCCCTCCTTCTCTACTATCTCCTTGCTCCCCAACCTATCACACCCTCCCCCCAGTCCCCAACTACCTTCCCCCCCTTTGCGCCTACGGGCAACTTATTGTCCTAGCCTGCCCATCCTGTACCTGTTTGCCCACCCCTTGTGTCTCTAAGCTCTCCCACTCTTACCATCTCGCTCGACGCAAAAATGCCTTCCACCCCCAACCCCCGATCAGGGCTGTACTTCTCCTCATACTCTTGTCATGCCAACCCTGGCCCAACCCACAATAACTCCTTGACTAGATCCCCTGGGCTTCTTATTGCTTCTATGAATATCTGCAGTCTCCTGAAGAAATTTGACTCGCTCCAATGTTGGGTCACTGTCCACAAACCTGACATCATCTCCCTAGTCGAAACCTGGCTATCTGACTCTACCCCTGACTGCCTTGTCTCACTCCCTGGCCACTCCCTCTTTCGAGAAGACCGTGTAGGGAGACTAGGTGGAGGGTGTGCTATTTATATCAAAGACTCCCTTCCTGGTGTAGCCCTCCCAGCCCCTGTCCTTAACCTTAGGGCCCAGGCCCTTACCCTAAAGCTTAACCCCGAACCCTGTAAAGACCCCCTCTTTCTAACCTCCACCTATATTCCCCCAAAAAAATCAAACTCAGGCCCTGGTCCCTCTAGTAGAGTATCTCACCTCTCTACCACATTCCCCTGAGCATATTCTCCTGGGTGATCTAAACATCAACTGGCTCAGCCCCGCATCCTCCTCCACCTACGACTCCTTTACTGCTATTGACCTAACGCAACTTGTTACCCAACCAACAAGAGTGAACCCCACAATGGGGTCCAGCACTCTTCTGGATGTAGTCCTCACCAACCAACCTAACCAAGTTTGCAGTCTACAAGTCCTTCCAGATGGAATCAGTGACCACTCCCCATTCTTTTCCATTGGATTACGTCCCTAACCAAACCCACTTCACAGGCCACCCTACGGCGGCGGTTGCGACCAGGTGGGCTGAGAGGCCTGAAGCAACTTCTAGCCCAAGTTGGCTGGTCTCCCACTGAGACCGCCCCTAACCTTGATTCGGCCCTGGCCTTCTTCACCTTAATGTTTAACAAAGCTTGTGATATCTTCGCACCCCTAACCAAACTCCATTCCAAGGTACGCCATACTCCCTGGGTCACTCCTTCCCTACTTCAACTCCTTAGGCACAGGGATAACCTGTGGCACCTAGCCACGGAAACTGGCCGCCCTGCCGACAGTCAGGCATATGCTGCTGCCCAAAATAAATGCACCTGGGCCATATGCAAAGCAAAGGCCGATCATTATCGGGCCTCACTCACCTCATCCTGGGAGAATGCTAGAACCTTCTGGGATAACATCAAACAACTAAATGGTGGTACACGCTCTCCTCCGCCTTCCCAAATCAATATTGAGGGTATTATCTCTACTGATCCTATCCTCATTGCTAACCATCTCAATAAATCCTTTACTGACCTTAGCTCTGTACTCCATACCAACTTTTTTGACCCCCCTCCTCACTCTCCTGACTCTGCTGTCTCACACGCATCTTTCCACTTCCACCGGGTCACTGTCAATGAAGTCAGACCGTATCTGACCAAGGCCCTAAGAAGCAACACCACTGGCAGTGACCCCTTTGACCCCAGACTCCTCAGCCTGGCATTGGACCAGGACATCACCCCAATCACTTGCCTCTTCAACAAATCACTCTGTCTAGGGCAATTTCCATCAGCCTGGAAAATTGCCACTGTCACTCCCATACATTAGGGTGGACATAGGGCCCTTTCCGGTAATTATCGTCCCATCTCAATCCTCTCACCACTCTCAAAAGCCTTAGAGAAAGTAGTATCCTCCCAAATATCTGAGTTTCTTACCAAATACAGTATCCTCTGCCCTGAACAACACGGCTTCCCAAGTAACAGCACCAACAATTTCTTCATTGGGGTTTTTAACTTACTCCATTCTCCTGACTGGGCCTTCTTGCTGGTACAGTGTTCATCGATCTGTCAAAAGCCTTTGACACCGTATCCCATCCTCTCCTGCTGGATGCACTCAGCCACGCTGGCTTTGCTGCAGGACCCATCTCATGGTGCTCCAGCTATCTGTCTGCCCGGTCCCAGCGTGTAAAAATCAGTGGCAGCCTCTCTGACCTCTGCCCTATCTGATCTGGGGTTCCCCAGGGCTCTATTCTTGGGCCCTTGCTCTTTTCCCTTTATCTCAACACCCTGCCAGGTGCCTGTCCTGGTAAACTCCTCCTTTATGCAGATGACGCTGTTATCTTCGCTTCTGACCATAACCCTGCAATTATCCTATAAAGACGTGGAAGCCTGGTTTAAAGAACATAGACTGGTTATCAATCTTAAAAAGACCAAATCTATGATCTTCTCCAACCCCAAAACAAAGCTAGTAATTTCCAACTTTAAGTCTTTGCCAGCTCTATGTTCCCACTCGAACAAGTTTACACATACAAATACCTTGGGATAACCTTTGACCCTGCCCTCACGTTCCATTCCCATGTCTCACTAGCCTCCACCATCAATATTAGGTTGGGAATCTTTACGCCACAAACACTGTCTCCCCCGATGCCCTCAGAGCTGCGCGGTTGTAATCCTCCATTCTGTCACTTGTTGACTATGGCTTACCAGTCTACGGGGCTGCTGACCAGACCTCGCTAAACAAAATCCGCCTCACCTTAAATAAGGCCTGTCGACTCAATCTTGACGAACGTCTTAGGTATCAAACCTGCACCCTTACAAAGGAAAAAACTCTCCTTGGGCTCTCTCCTCCTGGTTTGACTGCCGTTATCCACCGTGTTAACTCCCTAGCTTCAACATGGTCCTCTTGTAAAACCAAGTTGAAAGTACCTAGGGCAAGGCAGGGATTTATTTAACTCTAAAAATTGATTAGCGTTTTGCTCATAAAAGTGCTACATCTTTGTGAAAATGCATAGCACTTGCCTCACTGTGTTTAACAAACACAGCACTTCTAGAAAATCTATAGAAATACTTTCTGTACTGTTAGTATAGCCCCCCAAAAAACTGCTAATCAATTATTTAAAACCCTGCAAGGACCTCTCATGGACAATGGGCTTTCCACTACCGTGCCCCTTCTTGGTACAATTCCCTTCCTGCCAGTATCTCAGACACCCCCACAATCTCTTGCTTTAAAACTACCCTCTGGAACCACCTTTTCACCACTCGCAGCTGTTGCTGTTTCTAAGCTATCTTGCTCACTCTCTGACAAAGCCCCCTGTTGGCTGCTCAAATCCTCTACCTTCTCTACCCTTGGTTCCTGTTACCTTATTAATTACTAGTTTTAATTATGTATTAAGCAGGTTAGCAAGAGGAAAAGGAAGAGGAGACCATTATGGTTTTCCAAAGAGTTAGCAAAGAAAGTGGAAGCCAAAAAGATTGCATTCAGGCAATACAAAAAGACACAGGCAGAAGGGGATAGGGAGAAGTACCAGGAGAAGCAAAGGGAGGCAGGGAGGTCAGTAAGGGAAGCCAAAGCTCAGACAGAAGAACACATTGCAAAATCAGTGGGTAGAGGGGACAAAACCTTTTACAGGTACTCCCTGGAGGAGAGGAGGGAGAGAGGGGATATGATAGAGACATACAAGTATCTTACAGGAAGGAACAGGGTGCAGGAATACACGATTTTTAAGCGAAAAAGATGTTCCAGGACTAGAGGGCATGGGATGAAGTTGGAGGGAGGACGATTCAGAGGAAATGTGAGGAAGAATTTCTTCACAGAACGGGTGGTGGACAAGTGGAACACCCTGCCAGAGGAAGTGGTGGGGGCTGGACCAATCATGGGATTTAAGAATGCATGGGATAGACATAAAGGAATTCTGGAGGTCAGGGGTAAGGGGCAACAGACTTCTTGGAAAACACACTGAACTTACAAGCTCAAATGGGCAGACTGGGTGGGCCATAGGCCCTTATCTGCCGACACTGTCTATGTATCTATGTATGTAGCTCCCTGTTGACTCAACTGAAACACACTGTATTGATATCCTATGTTTTTCTGATGTTCTAGTTATTTCCCTGAACAATGTCAACTTCACCAACCCTGTATGTGGTAAACAGTTAATCTCATTTGTCCTGTATCCTCAAAAAAAAAAAAAAAAAAAAAAACTGTACACTGTTTCTCTGTACTAAGTTGTTATCACTGTATTGTCTTCTCTGTGACGAGGTACCTTTGTAAACGAGCCTCTGGCTCAAAGGTTGTAAACTGATGCTTAATAAAAAAAAAATAAATAAAAATGACAAATTGTTTTTTACTAGTGTGTTCCACTAAAAATGGAAATACATTGGTTGTGGAGGTTTTTATCTATTTATTTAGCTTTTATTGACCAAGTAAGTACACTAGACAAGACATTTGCCTATTTTCAGGTACGAACCGGGAGAGTACAATGAAATACAAGTTCATACAGAGGACAACATGATACAAGTTAGGCATTACACAGAATCAGGTAGAACCAAATGAACACAAGACAAGCAGTCAGTAAAGGTCAGCTCCACCGAGCACGAAGGGACTCGAGCCCTCAATCTTCTGATCCGAAGTCAGACGCCTTATCCATTAGGCCACGCGGTCTTGTACACCACAAGTCCCTGTTGCTTACTGGCAGAATGATTTAAAATCTGCTTGTAGATCATTTACAAAATAATAACGGAATTGCTTTACAGAGCCTTAAACAGGTCCTGAACTCAAAGGAGAAGCTTTGAAACATAGCATAGAAACATAGAATTTGATGGCAGATAAGGACCGCTTGGCCAACCCAGTCTGCCCATTTCCCTACCTAATGGATAAGCTGCAGATCCTAGTTAACCAGCAGCCTACTCCTTCCTACCCCCACCCCCTAGAATTGCCTTATGGCTGTCCCATGCATGCTTGAATTCCACCACCGTTTTTGACTCCACAACCTCCTCCGGAAGGCAGTTCCATGCATCCATCACCCTCTCTGTGAGAGAATACTTCCTTACATTACCTCTGAGCCGCCCCATTTTCAAATTGTGCCCCCTTGTTCTTGCACACCTCTTTTTCTGAAAGATGGTACCCTCTTGGACTTTGTTGATTCATACTAACATACTATTTGCCAGAAGATTAGGCCTTACGGTCTATTGAGTCTGCTCGAACCTTAGATCCTTAGTTGGGTGCCGAGACCCTCCCATCCCTTGTGCTCCAGAAACCTGTATCATCCATCCCCACCCCCCCTGGGACAGGCCATCATCTGATACATCCACTTTCTGTGTCTGTCCCACCCTCTCTTGAAGCCCTCCACTGTGGATCTCTGAACCAGCTCATCAGGCAGTGCATTCCAAGGGTCCACCACCCTCTCAGTGAAAAACCTCCTCCTCTTTCCCTCCCTCACCCTTCCACCTTCCAACTTCAAACCATGCCCTCTGGTGATACCTCCCTGCTTTAGTCTAAAGATCCCCTCCATGTTTACCCTATTTATTCCCTTGAGGTACTTGAAGACCTCAATCATGTCCCCCCTGTCTCTCCTCTCCTCCAATGAAAACAGGCAGAGCTCCTTAAGTCTGTCCTCATACGTCAAATCCCCTAGCCCTCGTATTATCTTTGTTGCCCTCCTCTGTACCCTCTCCAGGAGCTGTATGTCCCTCTTCAAGTGTGGTCTCCAGTACTGTACACAGTACTCAAGGATTCCCTTGAGGTACTTGAAAGTTTCCATTATGTTCCCCCTCTCCTCGAGGCTGTACGAACTCATAGATACATAGACAGTGTCAGCAGATAAGGGCCTATGGCCCACCTACTCTGCCCATTTGAGTTTGAAACTTCAGTTTATGTTTTCCTAGAACTCTGTTGCCCCTTACCCCCGACCTCCAGAATTTCTTTATGTCTATCCCATGCATTCTTAAATCCTATGATTGTTTCAGCCCCCACCACTTCCTCAGGCAGGGTTTTCCACTTGTCCACCACCTGATCTGTGAAGAAATTCTTCCTCATATTTCCTCTGAATCGTCCTCCCTCCAACTTCATCCCATGCCCTCTAGTCCTGGAACATCTTTTCACTTAAAAATAGTGTATTCTTGCACCCTGTTCCTCCCTGTAAGATGCTTGTATGCCTCTATCATGTCCCCTCTCTCCCTCCTCTCCTCCAGGGAGTACATATTCAGTTCCTTCAACCTGTCCTCATAGAACTTGTGATGCAATCAGTGTACCATCTTTATTGCCTTCCTCTGAACCTTCTCTACCCTGTCTATGTCCTTATGTAGGTATGGTCTCCAGAACTGTACACTGTACTCCAGGTGGGGCCTCACCAGTGTCTTGTATAGTGGAATCATGACCTCCTTTTTCCTGCTGGTGATGCCCCTGCCTATGCATCCCAGCATCCTATTTGCTTTACCTGCTGCCTTGTCACACTGTTTCCCTACCTTGAAGTCATCAGAGATGATAACCCCAAGATCCCTTTCCTGCTTGGTGCATGCTATATCCTCACCCCCAACTGATATATTATGCCAGGGTTTTTGTGTCCCATATGCATTATTTTGCACTTCTTTGCACTGAATTTCAACTGCCAACCCCCTGATCATTCTTCAAGTTTCTGCAGGTCCCTTCTCATTCTGTCTACACCCTCTGGTGTGTCCACTCTGTTACAGAGCTTTGTGTCATCAGCGAACAGTGAAATTCTGCCTTCTAGGTCCTGCACAATGTCACTGATGAAGATGTTGAATAGGACCGGTCCCAGCACTGATCCCTGTGGTACCCCACTGGTCACTTTTCCCTCTGTGGAGTGACAGCCATTTACCACCACCCTCTGTGTCCTGCTGCCCAGCCAGTTACCTACCCACCACACTACTGTCCTGCCCACACCCATATTCCTTAAGTCTCTTTTCAAGTGTCTTCCGGTGCAGACCCTACACCATTTTAGTTGCCCTCCTCTGGACAATCTCCATCCTGTCTATGTCTTTGCAGAGATTTGGTCTCCAGAACTGCATGTAGTACTCCAGATGGGGTCTCACCAGCTGTCTGTACAGAGGGATAACAACTTCCTGTTTTCTACTGGTGATGCCTCTCCCTATGCATCCCAGTATCCCCCCAGCCCTCCTTACTGCCCTCTCACATTCTTGCCCACCTTTAGGTCATCTGATATAATTACCCCCAGGTCCCTTTCCATTTTTGTTGTTGTTAGTATTTCACTCCCCATTGTGTACTCTTTCCCTGGGTTTTTGTTTCCTAGGTGCATTACTTTGCACTTCTTAGCATTGAATCTAAGCTGCCATACATATGACCATTGCTCTAACCTTGCCAAGTCCCTTGTCATCCGTTCCACCCCACCTTGTGCATCAACTTTGTTGCAGATCTTTGTGTCATCTGCAAAGAGACATACTTTTCCGTCCAGTCCCTCTGCAATGTCGCCTATAAAGACACTGAAGAGGACTGGTCCTAATACCAAACCCTGCGGTACCCCACTAGTAACCCCCCTTTCTTCAGAGTGGACTCCATTTACTATTACCCTCTGTGTCCTATTCTCCAGCCAATTCTTTACCCAGGCTATTATCTTGGGACCCACTTCCAGGCTGGTTAACTTGTATAATAATAATCTTTTGTGTGGGACTGTGTCAAATGCCTTGCTAAAGTCTAGGTAGGCTATGTGCACAGCCCCTCCCTGATCTACTACTTTGGTCACCCAGTCAAAGGAATCTATTAGAGTTCGTCTAACGTGACCTTCCCACTTTGAATCCATGCTGCCTTGGGTCCTGTGCCCCTCTGGCATCTAGGTACTCGACATTTCTTTCCTTCAGAAGTGATTCCATCATTTTCCCCATCATACTAACATACAAAAATACCAGCAGAATAGGCCTAACGGTCTTTCGAGTCTGCTCGATTGGTCAGCCCCCACCCTGGGTGCTGACCTTGCTGCCCCCCTCGCCTTCTCTGGCTTCTCCCTTCCCAGTTCCGGATATTCTTGCTGCATTGGATTTTGCTTCCAGAACCCTTCCCCTGTACCTGTCCCAGCCCCTCTTGAACCCCTCCACCGTCTCTGCCTCCACCAGCCCCCTAGGCAGTGCATTCCATGGCTCCACCACCCTCTCAGTGAAGTAGCACCTCCTCCTTTCTCCCCTTAATCTTCCCCCCAGCTTCCACCCATGCCCTCTAGTGGCCCCTCCTCCTTCCTTCGAAGCACCCTGACTGTTCCTCCCTATTTACCCTCTTCATGTACTTGAAGACCTCTATCATGTCCCCCCGGTCCCTTCTCTCTTCCAATGTGTACATATTTAGCTCTTGGAGCCTCTCCTCATAGGTCCTGTCTCCCAAGCCCCAAATCATTTTGGTTGCCCTCCTCTGGACTCTCTCCAGGAGTTTAATGTCCCTCTTTAAGTGTGGCCTCCAAAACTGCACGCAGTACTCAAGGTGTGGCCTCACCAAGCAGTTATACAGAGGGAGCATCACTTCCCTCCTTCTGGAGGTGATCCCCCTAGCGATGCATCCCAGCATCCTGTTGGTCTTGCTGCTGCCCTTCTACAAGTCTCCGAGTTGTTCATCTTGACATCCACCACCCCAGGTCCCTCTCAGCCATCGAGACTTGTAGCATCCCCCCAGGGTGTACACTTGGCCCGGGTTTCTGGCCCCCAGGTGGAGTACCTTGCATTTCCCTGCATTGAACCTCAGCTTCCATTTTCTAGACCATCTTTCCAGAGCCTCCAGATCCCCTGTAGGGCCACCCTCCTCCCTCCTCCCCATCCACCACCGCCCCCAGTTTTGAGTCATCCAGTAAGAGACTCATCTCACTCTGATTCCTGTCCTTATGTCAGAGGCGGGGCGTTGAACAGAAGGGCCCAGGACTGATCCCTGTGGGACCCCACTAATGACCTCCTCCCCTCCTGCCAGTGATGCCTCCCCTCTCCCCAGACCCGCCGATCAGTGAGGGTCCCCCCCCTCAGTATCTCTGTCTCCTCCCATGTATGATGCAGCACCCCCATTTTCCTTGGTGAAAACTGAGGTGAAGTACTCATTTAGTACCTCAGCCTGCTCCCAGGTCTTGTGCCCATCTCTCCCTGATTTAATCCTGCTAATCTGCCCTTCACCCTTCGTTTTTCCCCAATGTATCTAAAGAACCCCTTGTTCCCTCTCCTAATTTCCCTGGCCAGGTTCTGCTCCTTCCTTGCCTTAGCCACCTTCACCACCCTAGTGGCCCTTCTAGCCATCAGCTCATACTCCCCTCGATCCCTTTCACCCCATCACTGAAGTTAAACTAACAGGTCTGTAGTTTCCTGCTTCTGCCCTTTAAACGTTTTTTTTTTTTTTTTTATTTTATTGTTTGTAACACATTTATGTGACAATTGCTAAAGGAGACAGATTACTTTCTTTCCAATTCACATAGTAAAATGCATTTCACTGTTATATCACCCAGACATTTGTGCTTTACAAATACGTTTGCATATTTAAGCAATAAACCATGACAGGGTGTGGGTTATGCTGGGATTTTCCCACGCCTGGTGTGGTTTGGTCACAAGGCGCAGTCAGTGACCAAATCCGCGCCAGAAGTGGGTAAATCTAGCATACAACCACCTAGATGGTTTATTGCAATACCTAATTTCCTCCTATTTTTGGTGGCAAAGAAAAATAAAAATAAAGTTTTTTTTGTCTGTTTTAAATCATTTTTATGGAATTTATTGCTCCACCAGAAAAAATAGTTCTGTATTGCTAGGGTGCTCTCCTTTGGCAGGAAGGCATCCAGATATTTCTATGTTGCTATGGAGAAGCTGTTTTGTGGCAGCGTGAATTGAGCTGAAGCGGGAGACAAGAAAAAATTACTCACCTTAGTAATGTTGTTTCTTCGAATGGAGTCTTGCTATATTATGACATATGCAGTGAGTCCCAATCATCGAACTGCCCCGGAGGTGAAAGAGTTAACTTTCCATGCCAGGCATGGAACGCTGAGCTCGAGCTCGGTTGAGAACTCTGTCTGTTGTTCTTCAAACCAAACAGTCAGATCTTCACGAGCTAAACTCACTAAGGTCCTGTGTGGAAGCTGTAAACCACACTAGCCAACTGGCTACTAAACATAAGAACACATTTTGGTCCTAAAACAAAGACTCAAGTCAGGAGACCCAAAAATGAAAACACAACACCAAGTCACCCCAAAAAGAGGGTGAAACAACAAGGTGGGCATCTACCAAGTGCCAACACTGCACTGCCCACCCAACATCCCAAAAAAAGGTTCTGAGAGGGGCAGGCAGGGGGGGAGGTCAGAATACAGCAAGACTCCATTAGAAGAAACAACATTACTAAGGTGAGTAATTTTTCTTCAAACAACATGAAGTCTTGCTATATTATGACATATGCAGACTACACAGCAGTACCTCCATGGAGGAGGACAGAACCTACTTAGGAAAAGGCTCTACAGCACAGCTGTGCAAACCGAGCATCACTCCTAGCCTGGATGTCCAGGGAGTAATGCTTGGTAAAAGTGTGAACTGTTTTCCAGGTAGCTGCTTGACATATCTCTAGGATAGGAATGTCCCTGGCAGCAGCCAGAGACGCAGCTGCACCTCTGGTAGAGTGAGCCCTCAGGCCTGAGGGAGAAACCTTACCCAGTTTTTCATAGCAAAATTGGATACAAGAGACAATCCACCTGGCAATGGATCTTTTAGTGGCAGGTTTCCCTTTGCCAACCTCACCAAAAGTGAGGAACAGTTGGAGGGAGTCAAACCTGTGACCCTTGGTACGGTCTATGTAGTAGCTAAGGGCTCTCTTCACATCCAGGCTGTGCAGCCTCCTCTCGCCAGAGGAATGGTCAGTGAAGTAGACTGGAAGAGACAAAGATTGATTAAGGTGGAAATCTGAAACCACCTTAGGCAAAAAACTTCCTGTTAGTCCTGAGGACCACCTTATATCTATGAAAGGAGATAAAATCAGGCTCCACTGACAAAGCTTGTAGTTCACTTATGCGTCTGGCAGAAGTGATGGCTACCAGAAACACAGTTTTCCAAGTCAAGTACTTAAGCTCTGCTGAAGACAAAGGCTCAAAGGGGGGTTGCATAAGCTGAGCAATGCAAACATTAAGATCCCAGGCAGGGGCAGGGTCCCTGAATGGAGGGTTGGTGTGAAGCAATCCCTTAAAAAAACTTGGAGAATACAGGATGAGCTGAAAGACAAGAGGGTTTACCTGCTGAAACAAAAGCAGACACAGCTGCCAAATGTACTTTTAGGGTAGTTGGTATTAGCCCCAATGTATTTAAATGGACCATATAATCCAGGACTGTGGGTAAATCAGCAGATTCTGGGGAAATATGCTTCCCAGAGCACCATATGGAAAAACCTCTTCCATTTGGAATTATTTGTAACCCTGGTGGAAGGCTTCCTAGAAGCCTTTAATATATCCATTACACCTTGAGAGAGGTGTAGATCAGCAAACTAACTCTTCAAGAGCCAGGCTTTGAGATTGAGAGCTTTGAGGTTCGGATACCAAACCCTCCCTGAGCACAGGTTAACAGGTTGTGATTCCTGGGAAGACACAGGGAAGATGGACTAAGGACAGTAGGAGTGGATACCAGGGTTGTCTGGCCCAATCTGGAGCAATCAGGATCATCTTGCAGGATTGAGATCTGATTTTTGACTAACACTTTGAACAGGAGAGAGAAGGGGGGAAAAGCATAAAGAAACTTCCCTTCCCAATTGAGAACTAAGGCATCCAGAGGGACTGAGCCCAACACTGGGGGCCTGCAGCAAAAAAGGGGAAGTTGGTGATTGTCTGGGGCTGCAAAGAGATCTATCTGTGGGGTGCCCCATCTGGCAAATATTACCTCCATGACCAGGGGGTCCAGGGACCATTTGTGATGGCCCTAGGAAATCCTGCTGAGGCATCTGCCAGGACATTGTCCTTGCCTGGGAGGTGAACTGCCGTAGTGGGAGGTGTTCAGGGAGTAAGCCAGAGACCACAACTTCATTGCTCTTGCACAAGGCCGTAGACCGAGTGCCCCCTTGCTTGTTGATGTACCACATTGTGGTGGTGTTGTCTGTTCTGACCTGTACAACCTTGTTCTGAACAGATTTGGAAAAAACTTGAAGTGCTAGAAAAACTGCTCTGAGTTCCAACAGATTGATGTGGAGCAGAGATTCCTGAGGGACCACAATCCCTAGGTAGTGAGGTCGCCCATGTGAGCTCCCCACCCCAAGAGGGATGCATCTGTAGTAAGGATTAAGGAGTGAGACTGAGTGACAAAGGGAACCCCTTGTCTCAGATTGCTCTGATCCTGCCACCACTGTAGGGCCTGGATCAGGGTTCGAGTTACTGGGATCCATTTGGTTAGAGGGTCTTTCTTTTGAGACCAAAAGGCTCTCAAGTGGAACTGAATGTCCCTCATCTGAAATCTTGCTCCCTGCACTACTGCTGTAGAAGCAGCCATGTGCCCCAGGAGCTGTAGAAAATGCCTTGCTGGTCGAGAGACCTGCAGGGTGAATGAGGAGGCCAGAGAGACCAGGGTCCTTGCCCTGTCCAAAGGAAGAAAGGCTCTGGCTTTCTGTGTGTCTGTGCTCTGCCTATGAAGGTGAGGAGCTGGACAGGCTCTAGAACTGACTTTGAAAGATTCAGAAGGAAACCTAGAGAGGTGAGCAGTTGCTGAGTTATCTGTAGATGTAACTTGACTTGATCTGGAGACTGGCCTACTATTAGCCAGTCGTCCAGGTAAGGGAAGATGGCAATTTTTTGCCTTCTTAGGGAAGCAACTGCTACTGCCAGGCATTTTGTGAATACCCTTGGAGCAGAGGTGAGGCCGAAGGGCATTGCTCTGAACTGGTAGTGGCCTGAGGGCAGCTCGAACCTGAGGTACTTTCGATGGGAGCTTCTGATGAGAATATGGAAGTAGGCATCCTTGAGGTCCAGGGATGCTAGCCAGTCCTCCGGCCTTAGAGAGGGTAGAATAATTCCCAGAGTCAATATTTTGAATTTTGGTTTTAAAAGGTGCTTGTTTAAATATCTGAGATCCAGGATGGGCTGCCATTCTCCTGTCTTTTGGGAAGGAAGTACCGGAGTACAACCCTTTGCCCTGGTGTAGGGGTGGAACCCTTCCATAGCTCTGAGAGGCCAGGAGGAAGAGACCTCTGCCTCTAGGGCAAGTGCCTCTGGTGGATTTGCAGGTGGAAAGGATCTGGTTCTCATCTTTGGAAATTTTTTGAAGCTGAGAACCAGTCCCTGACCTACTACTTCCAGGACCCACTTGTCTGATGTCAGAGACTTCCAGTCCTGGACAAAGTAAGCCAGCCTGCCCCCTACAGGTAGCTGAGAATCGACCCTGGCAACCCCATCAGGGTGCCTGCTTGGCAGGGGCTTTGGGCTGGGGGTGGAAACAGGCCTGCTTGTACCCAGTCTGCCTCTCCCTCTAAAGAACCCCCTCTGGGCATAAGTAGAAGAGGAGGCCTGGGTTTGGTAAAAAGGCCTATGAAAAGGTCTGCCCCTGCCCCTGGAAAGCTGCCTTTGAGGAGTGGCCTGCCTTTCCTTGGCCTGTGCACTCCTATAGGTGGTCCTATACTCATCCATTTTCTTCATGTAATTCTCTGTCTGCTCCCCAAACAAAGAATTACCTACAACAGGAAAATCCATGGCCTTAGCCTGGGTATCCTGTGACAGGCTAGTACATCTGAGCCAAGCCATTCTGCGAAGTGCCACAGATGTAGCCATGACTCTTGATGACACACCATTTGAGTCCACTACAGCATGGAATTGCACCTTGGATGCCTCAATACCATTAGCAGCCACCTGCTCCAGCTCCTTGGCAAGCTGGCCAGGGACCCGTTTTGCTAGAGCCATAACAGTATCCCATCTGGATTTCTGGTATCTTGCAACATAGGCCATATAATTTGCCTGTCTGAGCCCCAAGGATGCTGCCATGTACTGTTTCTTTGCCATGGCATCAATCCATCTGGAGTCCTTGTCAGGGGGGTGTGAAGCCAAGGGAATATTTGCCTTGTCACAGGTTGCAGCCTGCACTACCCCAACATGGCTGCATTGTTGTGTAAGGAACTCTGTATCAGAGCCTGACAATGTGTACCTCCTGTCCATTTTCTTATCAACAGGAGGTATAGTGTGAGGAGTTTTTAGAATTTTCACTGTCTGTTTCCGAAAAGATTTATGCAGAGGGATAGACAGTCTCCTTGACTCTGGGATATCCATCATTTCTACATAGTCAGGCTCCTCTTGATCATCCACAGCTTCCTCCATAGGGAGCTGGAGGGTTACAGCCACTTTCTTATAAAACATAAAATGAGAAGGGGACTCAGAAAGCCTAGGGGGAGACACTCCTGAAGGTCTGTCTGGGGAGATGTCCGGTTCAATGGGCACATCCAGACTTTCAAATCCACATTCACTCTCCTCATACTCCTCTTCCCCCTCCTCTGGTTCATAATATTCCTCTACATCATACTCTTGAACCAGTGGAACCGGCCGAACCGGACGCTTACCTGAAAGTGCCGGTTCAGTCGGAACCGGGGAAAGCGACTGGACAATTTTAATCGCTTTGGCTATTTCTTCAGTGGTTGGAGAGGAAAGTTTTGGCTCCACACCAGCTGATTTCCTAGTCCTTTTGCTGGAACTGACTCCTCAGAGTCGGATCTCCTTTGCCCGAGGAAGAATCGCCTGGTCAAGGGCACTCCCTCAGTTCTGTTGAAACGAACCGAGCTGGCCATCGGATCAGCGGACTTTTGGCCTCCTTTCCTAAGCCTACCAACTCTCTTTTCCAGGGTAGCTGGGAAAATTTTTACAAATCTGGCAGTCTGCATTGAGGTAGTCAAACCCCAGACAATAAACACAGGTGGTGTGGGGTCAGCCTTGGCAAAGGCTTCCCACAGACACTGCAGTGTTGAAACCAGTGGGCCCCGCGTTTTTCTTTGGGTTTCTCAGACATAGTGCCAGTCCTAACCAAACTTACCCGTTTATGGCAGTCCACCAGGTAAGACCCTCTTATCGGTTCCCAACCGTGTCACGGGTCCTGGAAAAAGACGTAATAAAATCCTTTTTTTTTTAGAACCGATAAGAACCGGTAACCACACTCTAAATGACAGAAAAATATATTTTAAAACAACCTGATCGGTTCAAACCGAACCGATAACTGTTTACAAGTTCCACACAGAAAGAATAATGTAAAACCTATCTAGTACTCACAAATACCACAGACAGAGCCTGAACCGACCCGGTTGCGGATTAATTCGGTTGAAAACTGGAAAAACAATACTTAACCGACAAAATGAACGAGCAGAAGGAGAAATCTCTGGAGCGACTGTTCAGTGAGGCGGAGTAAAGAATCTGTCGGTTTGAGTTTGAAGAACAACAGAGAGAGTTTCAACCGAGCTCGAGCTCAGCGTTCCATGCCTGGCATGGAAAGTTAACTCTTTCACCTCCGGGGCAGTTCGATGATTGGGACTCACTGCATATGTCATAATATAGCAAGACTTCATGTTGTTTGAACCAATGTCAGAATGCAGCATTGAGAGTGTGTTCTGGGGTCAGTGCTGCTGGGAGAGCAAGAGGCAGTCTGTGTGAGGTAGGATCACCAGTATTCACTGCGAGAGTCTTTTAAGAAAAAGTTGCATCTACTTCTTGCTCCAAGTTACAGTGAGAGTGCAAGAGATTGTTCGGGAAGATCGGCAATTTTTAAACTCTGATGGGGTGTCAGTCTTCCAATCATTCCCGCTGAGCTAAAGAAATATTCTTAATTCTGGCTGGAATATTTAACGGGAAAGTGTTTATTAGTGAAAACCAAGGGTAAAAGTTGTAGAAACCATGGCTGAAGAACCGAGCCGTGATACCCAGTATCACGACTCGTTTTTTTGGCCGTGATTTCTAGAACTTTTAGCCCTTAGTTTTCACTAATAAACACTTTCCCCTGTTAAACATGCCACACAGAATTAAGAGTATTTCTTTAGCTCAACGGGGATAGTCGGAAGTTTACACAAACTGGCTGCCACGCGTGGGGAGGTGGGGGAGACAGTCTAATGGCAGCTGCCTCTACTGTTCAGCTCCTTTTTAAAATTGTTGAACAGATCAGGAGTTAGTGGTTACTGGAAGGGAGTCTGAGATAATGCGAGGAGCGCACTGAGGGTTTGCAGTTGTAAGAAGTAGCGGAGCCAACGGAAATAAATTGGACACAGGAGAGGCAAGTTGAGGGAGATGGCCACTTAGCGAGGAATTCTACATGGCGGTGTTTCTGTTTTATGAGGTGGTTAGATTAATTTGGGCAGCTGTGGCTGACTGGCACCTTTTCCCATGGGTTATGCCAGGATTTACCACAGGAAAAAGTTGCCAGTCAGCCAATCAGAATGTCTGATTCTGAGACCCCATTGTATAGTCTAATATAGTTGCTCAAAGTAATCTTAACCTTTTATTAGAGAGCACCTTTTCTCACACCAGGAATTCTCCAATATTTATAACTCTTGCGGTCAGCCTTTAAGATTGAACTGCCTGGAGCTATAACACATGCTAATGATGGAATCAACATTGGCTTGTGCCACTTTTCAAATGCTGCCCTTATCAACTGCCTACATTCTGATGCTTCAGATTTCATTCTCCACCTAAAAGACAAGATGCCTCAGAGACCTTTTCTCATCAGTCGTTGTCTAAACTTCAAAAAATATAAGTGTTTACTTACATTTTTTCTTTTGCTGCCTTTATCTCCTGCATTTATGTAATAAACTGCTGTTTGGTATTACCAAGAAGAAACTGGGACAGTTCGTTAGTTTCTGAGTTTTTTTTTTTTTTTACTAAAACTCCATTAGTTTTAGCTTTATTTTTCTAAATTTATTATTTCTAAGTAACCGACAATCCCGGTTACAGAACCAATAACTTATACTATACTTTTTCTTTGTATATAATATAATTTATTACGAAAATATTTAAGGATACAGTTACACAGACAATTACAGACTGAACAAATCATTTATACAGTATAGACAATGTCAAACTTCCTTATTCTTTATTCTGTTGGAGCACGGGGTAGCACCTGGTGCACCCAGACTTTCAACAATTGCAGTTCGGATATGTCTCTCAGTAGTGGGTTGGCTAGAGATTGTTCAGAGTAGGAGGTTTATTCCTCCCCTGTGACCTAGGTAGGAGTCAGTCCAGTAGCAGAAGAGTTTCTAGGTACCCTCATCTTTCGTAGAACTGGGGCAGTCTGTTATTGCGGGAGCTAATAATTTTCTCTATACCAAGTGTTTTCAGGATGGAGTTGTGCCACTCTCTAAAGCTGGGCATCGAGTCGTCCAGCCAGTGTTTGAGTATTAGTTTTTTGGCTATTGCTGAGATGAGGGAAATGTGAAATTTGCGAGGGCCAAAGACTAAATCAATGTCGAGGCCCAGTAGGCAGATTCAAGGTGTAAAGGTAGTCTAGCTTTTGGGCAATCCCATAGGATATGTTTTAGACTTCCTTTATCTATTTGTCACTTCCTGCAGTTAGGAGATGTAAGGTGACCCATCCTATGGAGTTTGGTTGGTGTGTATTGCATTGTTCTGAACCCATAAAATTTGATGTATTGTGCAGATTCCTCCATGAGTTGGCGAGTTGGGGAGATGTCTAAGTTCTGAGAATTCTTTCTCCCAGTGGGGGCACTGATCTATGTCCTTGGGGGTGGATGTCTCCTGCAGTTTTTTATAGAGCAGGGAGGTGGCATGTGGCTGAGTAGCGAGGAGGGTGAAGTCCCCCCATGGTGAATCAATGGGGAAGGTCCAAGGTCTGGGGCAGAGGGTAGATATGATTGCATGGCGGAGCTGTAAGAAGGAGAGTGGGAATATTTTTATGTTAGGGAGTGACTCCAAGAAGGTGTTGAGTGGGATGATTGAGCCCTCATGTATGAGTTGCTTTAGGACTGGGGTGGGGTGGGTCCTAGGAAGTTGTGAAGAATGAGTTTGTTCTGTATTTTTTTTTTTTGATGTTATTTCTCAGGAGCCTCCCCCCCTCCCCCCGCACTCCGCCGTTCCTCCGGCGCCATCCCCGACATGAGACCCTCCTTCAGCACCCCGCCGACTACCCTTCGCGGCAGGGTGGTGGGGAGCGACTCAACCCACCAGAACGGGTCCATGCCAGGGAGGCGTCCTCCGGGAATGGCGGCGGCGGGAGCGACGTGTGCTGCAGGCTCCATTTTCCCCTGATTTTCTCTCACGGGCGTGGCGTGCAATAGCCAGTGACTGAAATCTGTGCCGCTCCGTCGCGCACTAGTCAGCGTCTGCCACGTCCGCCTCCCCTGTCTCTGCGGCCGCGTGTTGTCGATCCCCAGCCTCCGCTAGGGTCAGGCAAGCACCGTCGCCGGCCCCACCCGGAGATGGAGAGCAGTCCTCCGGACGCCGATCCATCTCCTCCTCACGATTTCTCGGCAACCCAGGCTCGCTCCTCAACACGGGTCGCCGGCGTGGCGCGAGGTGTAGCGACCAGCGCCTCAACCCTCAGCGCCACCGGGCCGGGTTGTTCTGTATTTTGAAGTTGGGATTACCTGAAGTGGGTTGATCCAAGAGGAACAGGGGTTGGGTATGAAGGATCTTGTGTAGCTGCTGGTTTGCTAGCAGGGAGGTCCCAATGGGAGTATCCCTGAGTGGCTTAGGTAGTTTAGTGTGCGGTATATGGATCAGCTCTTTAGGGCTGATATGGAATTGAATGGAACTGATTGCATAACTATCTTGAGTCGCAGCCACTGGGGGGGAATAAGAGTCAGCATGATTTGATGGGATCATTGGCAGCCACTTCAGGAATTTACTAGCGTGTAAAGACAAATAGTATAGATAGAAGTCTGGCAGTTGTAATCCCCCCCCCCCATCTGCTTCGGTGGAGAGAGTTTGTGATAAGCTCTGCGTGGGGATTTATCTCCCCAGAGGAATGGTGTCAGAAGGGATTTAAGCCTAGTGAACTAACTTATATTATACTAGGTTGGCAAGGCAGACAGGAGACAGAAAAGCCTATCACGACCATCTTCCCAAAACAAGGGGGGTTATGATCCCTTATATTCAGAAGGTAGTTGTCAACTCTGGTTTTAAACGATAATAAGGTGGTTGCTTCCAACACCTCTGGGGGGGAAGGCTGTTCCAAGTGTGTATGATTCTTTGTGTGAAGAAATTCCTTCTCTGATTCTTGTTAGGACAGGTTAACTTAAGCTGCAGATCATGACTTCTTAAACTGAATTTTTGAACTGCAAAACGCACACCTAGATTGTTCATAAGAGTCAGGTCTTTGATGGTTCTGAACATTTGTAACAGGTCACCCCGATACGTCTTAATTCTAAGGGGTAAAGATTTAATTTCTGTAGCCGAGTTTCATACGTATCTTTGCTGAGGCCAGTAATCATTCTGTGGCTCTCTGTTGCACCCTCTCTAGCCCATTACAGTCCTTTTTAAGATGGGGATTCCACAGAGGGCTGCAGTAGTCCAGGTGCGGTCTGATAAGTGATTTATAGAGGGCAGGATGCAAGCTTTGTCTAGATACGGAGGATCTTCTAAGGATGCTTATTATTCTATTAGTTTTTTTTACTACTTCATTACAGTGTCCGCTAAAGGATAGATCATTTGTAATCAAAATGCCTATACCCTTTATCTTAGTTGTTATTTTTAGGATAGTGCTATTAAGTATGTATACCCGATGTTCATTCCTATTGCCAAAATGCAGAACAATGCACTTATTGGTGTTGAAATGCATACTATTACTATCAGCCCAACACTGAAGTTTTAATAAATCATGTTGTAATGTATTAGATTTTTTTATCATCTCCTACTTCTGCACATCTGTTTGAATCGTCGGCAAATTTTATACACTTATGAGGCTCTTATTCATATCCAAGATGAATATATATACTCTATATATTTTTTTTTTTTTTAACCAGGTGAGACACACTAAGCTGAAGCTTGTTTACAGGTGTGACCTGGGAGCACAAGGAAATTAAATGACTTGCTCAGGGTCACACAGTATGTAAGTGGGGGCTGTGGGATTTAAACCCAGGTCTCCAGGTTTGCAGCTCAGAGCCTTAAACCACTGCGCTATACTGCCTCCTCATATTAAATATTACTGGTCCCAGAACTGACCCCTGTGGGACACCACTGGTCACCAGTCCCTGATCAGACAAATGTCCTCTAATACGGACTCTCTGCATCCTATCCTGTAGCCAACTGCTGACCCACGTAATAATTTGTTTGTTGATACCGAACGTTATTTTTTCAGTAAGTAAGGAATGGGGGATTGTGTCAAAAGCCTTTTGATAGTCTAAGAAGACTATATATATATATATTCTGTTGAAAAAGCTCAGCAGGTGCTAAATAACATTATAATAAATGCCCTTAACATCCATGCCCCAATCTCTAGTATCCAAATAAAAAACAAATCCTGTTGTTGGTTTACAGCTGACCTCAAAGCTGCACTGCTGGAGAGAGACAAACTCTGGAAAATGGCAAGAAAAACCAAGAATGCAAATGACTGGATGATCTTTAGGAAAGCCAGGAATAGATGCACCAAGAAAGTTAGGGATGCAAAGGCTGCCTTCTACTTGGCTGAACTTGACTCTTCCTACCATAATCCTGCTAGGTTTTGGGGCACCATCAAGGGTATGGTGGGGCAGGATGCTAACACCCCCCTTCCAAGTCAATTACACAACAGTTATGGCCCTATCACTGGCAAAATGGAAATTCTGGACACCTTCAATAACCACTTCACAACGGCTGGTCTTGCCTTTGACACCTCTCCAGCTAACCTGCTGAGGGAACAATTAAGCTCCCATTACACTGGTGATCAGAGAGTTGACTCTTCCTTCAGCTTCAAATCTATACTGTTGAAACAAGTAGAGGATCTGTTATGGCAACTGGATACCAAAAAAGCGCAGGTGCAGACTCTCTGGACCCCTACTTTCTAAAGATTGCATGCCATGTACTTGCAGTCCCCCTAACACACCTCTTTAACCTATCCCTAAACTCTGGCTCTATTCCCACACTGTGGAAGACAGCCCAAGTGGTTCCTTCTAAAATCAGGGGACCCTATGGATCTTAATAATTACAGGCCCATTTCCATTCTACCAGTGCTATCCAAGATGCTGGAGAAATTAGTGAGTAATCAGTTAAGGAAGTATCTTGACAATGCTAACCTCCTAAACCCAGCTCAATCTGGATTCAGGGCCAAGCATAGCACTATCACTGCACTAGCCAAGGTCACAAATGACTGGCAATCCGAATTAGATAAAAAGAATAATGTCTGTGCAGTATTCCTGGACCAGAGCAAAGCATTCGATACTGTGGACCATGAGCTACTACTTTCATCTCTGTACTCCATTGGCCTAGATCCATCCTCCCTTAAGTGGTTCAGATGCTATCTTACTGGTAGGTCACAGCAGGTAAAAGCTGAAGGTGACCTATCCCCATTAAAACCACTGTCAAGAGGAGTCCCCCAAGGTTCTATTCTGGGTCCTATCCTTTTTGCCATTTATATAAATAACATTGATTCAACCCTTACCAATTCCTCTGTACACCTCTTTGCTGATGACACTGTTCTGTATGTCAGCAACCCTTCGCCTGCAGTTGCTCGTGAAATCCTACAAACAGAATTCTCCTTGCTACAATATCAGTTACTCGAGAAAAAGCTTCTGTTAAATGCAAAGAAAACTAAAGCAATGATGTTCACAAATCAAAGCTCCACCAGCACATCCTCTCCAATCATTCTCCCCAGCTATGCACTATACTTGGAGAAAATCTGAGTATGTAGAAAACTTCAAATACCTAGGTGTGTGGATTGACAGACTTGACTTCACTCATCATTTAGAAGAACTGTTAAAAGCTTTCGCCAAAGGCTTGGCCTTCTATAGATTAAAACCCTTCCTAAACAGAGACTCAAAGATGAGGTTAGTCCAGGCCATTTTTCTATCAGTTGTTGACTATGCAGACTTCTTTATAGTCACTGCCCCATCTCCTACCATCACAAGTTGGATACCTTATATCATAGAGCAATAAGGTTCATTACAGATCTGCCATCTAATACCCATCATTGCTCTCTTTATGCTGCAGTTGGGTGGGTTTCCTTCACCTCAGAAGGAACAGAAATGCAGCACTATGGATTTACAGAACGTTGTCAAAAAAACTTCCAAACTATATCCTGGACTGCTTCACCCAGACTTCTCCTAGCTCCTATGCCCTAAGAAGCAACAACATCATCCAGCTCAAATTGCCCAAATTCAACACCACGCTAGGGAGGGCAGCAATCAGCTATTCTCTAGCTATAGCATGGAACACCCTACAAAAATCCCTAAAACTGTCCAATATCATTCCATTTGCATCCTTTAAACAGCACTGTACAGTCTTCTTCAAAGAGAAATGCAATTGCTACCACTAGAGCTAGCATTGTCATCTCACAAATCTCCCTTCCAAACAGACACCCCATCTTATGGCACCCAGTAATACCTTCACCATCCTAGTATTACATTATGTTGAGTGTCTGCCATGCCCCCCACTGGGATATGTATATACTGTACATACTGTAAATATTAGCTTAACTTTCCTGTAACCGTTTTTTATCATGTGAATTTACTGTACATCACTGTGTTTATAAACGTTATTTTCCCCTGTATATATAACTGTCTTATATAACTGTATGATGTATCTGTTGTGTATCAACTATTGAACCTTGACCTTATCAGGTCCATCTTGTAAATGAGCCTTGCTCAATGACGTTCGCCTGAATAGATAAAGATTTGATGATGATGATGATGATGATATCCACTGGTTTATTGTTATCAAGTAGGTCGCTTATCTGATTATAGAAAGTCATCATATTTGTTAAACACGAATGGTTTCTCTTGAAGCCATGTTGGGCTTCAGCAATAATATTTTTACTGTCCAAGTCTTTCTCCAGTCTGTACCTCAGTAAAGACTTGAAGATTTTACCCAGTATTGAAGTCAGACTTACAGACCTGTAGTTTCCCCATGTCTGATTTTTCCTTTTTGTAGATCAGAATGACATCTGCCCTTTTCCAATCACTGGGGACCTCTCCCACTGTTAGTGACAGATTAAACAGTCTATAGAGGGGATTGACCAGACAATCCCTGGTTTCCTTCTGTAATATAGGGTGTAGTTTGTCCGGTCCTGCTGATTTGGAGATGTCTATCCTACCCAATTTGTCTATTTCAAATCTAGTCACCATATCTACCATTTTGTTCGACCTTTCCGTTGGTATAGATCTGTTTACCCGGGGTATTGGCTTGTTGTATACAGAACAGGAGTAGTCATTAAATGCACTAGCTATTGCTTCTGGGTCAGTATGTGATGAGTCTCCAACTTGAATTGGGCCACAATCCTAGTGATGGATTTGTTAATGTATACATAAAATGTCTTTCCATTACCCTGTAAGTGTTCGAATTTAAACTTCAGTTTTCTCTTCTCTTTCCTAATGATCTTTATATTTATGAATATTGTATCGACTATTATCCCTTTTCATCACTCGATAGGCTTGTATTTTGTTTGCAGTTTGTTTCCTAACTGAGTTAGTGCACCATACTGGTGCTTTTCCCTTTTTGTTATAGATAATTTTATCTGGTATAAACTTCTCTTCTAATTCTAAGAGTTTGTTTTTTATCTTTTGCCATAGTATCTCTGTTGAGTCATTGTTGTTCTCCCATTTTCAGTTATTTAGTGCTTGTCGAATTTTGTTGCAGTCTGCTTTAGTATAGTTTTTAAATACTGTTTTCCCTAATAGTTTACTTATGATTAAAGAGGACTGTGTTGTGGTTGCTGAATATCAAGGATTCTTGAACAGCTAGATCCCTAACACACACTACGGTATCGAGGACTAAATCAAGCACATTATTTTGTCTTGTGGTTTTATCAACCAAATTGGGCTTATCAACCATTTGGAACAACCCATTGTCCAGACGTAGATTTAACAATGTCTGTTCCTGACCTTTAGAGGCTGACTCGGTTTCCCAATCGATGCCAGGGGCATTAAAATCCCCTAATAATAAGATGTCCTTGCTTGGTATGATATTGTCCATGGTATCAATTAGGTATGTGTTATTCACATTATCAGAATCTAGTGGTCTGTATATAACACCCACCATGAGTTTTTTACTCCTTTCTAAGGTTAATTCAACCCATAAACAATCATTTATTTGTTGTGCTACGGAATATTTGGTTACAGTGTATGCCCTCTTTCACAAATAGCACTATACTGCCCCCTTTTTTTGCCTGGTCTATCTTTTCTATAAAGATTATAGCCTTTTATTGTGGTGCTTATAGTGTCATTTTCTGACCACCGGGTCTCGGTGATCACTGCTAGGTCAGTGTCTATCATGAGATGTTCCAGGTCAGCCTTTTTGATATCATTTAGACTCCTGGCATTTGCCAGCAGGATTGTAATCATTTCCTTAGGCCTCTTGTGTTTCACATTGTGTGTACTCCCTACAAATCTGTTAACTATTTGAAAATCCCTGTGCAACAATGAAGTTCCATTTATTGTAGCATAGAACATATTCCCTAGCTTCCTAGTACCTTTTTTTGTTCAAATGTAGCCCGTCATAGGTATACAAGTCTGGACGATTTATAAAGTCCTCATAGCTTGTTATGCATTTTAGATGGTTGAATAAGCACCATTTATGTAACCAACTGTTGTAACACCTAATCCTGGTGGCTCTCTCAAAATTTGCCCTAGGTATGGGTAAAATCTCAGAAAAAATAACTGATTCATTGGCTTTTCTGATAGTTTCGTACATATGCTTAGTTTCTTCTAGCGGCGCTGTTGGCGTCATCACGGCCTATGTCGGTGCCGTTCCCTGTGACATTGCAGGAGAGGTTTCTGAGGTAGCCTCTCTGGAGGTCACTCTGCTCGACTCCTCTTCTGGGGAGGATGACTCAGAGGTGGACCCGGACTGGCAGCCCGAGTCTTCAGATTTGGAACTCTCTGTAGGCCAGTATGTCAGGCGGCCCAGTGTTCCTCTCCCCGGAGCACGTTCACCATGGGGGTCCCATGGCTAGGGGTGGCCTGGGACTTTCTAGAGGCCATCGTTCAGAGATTCGTGGGAGGATACCCTCTTCAGAGAGGACCCACGTAGCTGCCATCCCTGGTGCTGCTGAGGCTCCTTTGGAAGGGGCGGAGAGTCCTGCTTCTGTGGCCTGCCTCCGGAGGTCTGCAAAGTGGGGAGCTCCTGCACTGGTGTCGAGGAAGAGGGCCGCTTTGGAGTCAGAGGGATTGAGAGGTCGGGGTGAGGAGCAGCGGCGCATTCCCAGTGCCCTGCAGGGTGTGGGAAGGAGTGGTAGCACTGAACCCCGTCTTTCTCTCGAAGTCTCCAGAGCGCCTTCTATTAGCAGTACTCAGGGTTGCTCCTTGATCTCACGCTAACCTTGGTTGCTACAGGGGAGATTCCCCTTCTGGGCTCTTTCAGTGTTTGCCTCCTCAAGTTACCTCCTCGCAACCTGGTATGATCTCAGGGTCCTCAGTCTTGGTGGCTTCGCTCCCTAGATCTCAGAGCCCTGGCAGAGGCCAGGCACGTGCTCTTAGGTGCCCTTTGCAGCCACCCCCCCCTCCCAGGCCATGTGGGTCCTACAGGGCCCTTAACTTGGGAGACTTTCAGAGCTACTGCAGCGGCCTTCCTTCATAATGTCAGGGCCTGGCGATAACAGGTCTTCTGCCTGTCCCCCCTGCTGCAGGAGTCCTCTGAACATTCGAGTTCCACCTCCTCCTCGTCGTCTTCTCCTGAGGAAGAGGAACCTTCTGTCCACCTATCCTCCAATGCTGATTTCAATGAATATCAGCGGTTCCTTTCGAGGCTGGTTTCGGAGCTTCATATCTCCTTCATCCGCAGGGACAATACCAAGCGGCAGACATGTGCATTTCTCAGTGAATTCAGTGCTCACCACCTCGTGGTGCCTTCCTGGCCGATCCCCTTCCAGGAGGTGTCTATCTGCACCTGGCAGTCTCCAGCCGCCCCTTCTCCAGCCCCGGCAGACTGCAGGAGACAGTATTGTGCCCCCCACGAGTCTCTAGGTTTCCTACCTCACCCGCCCTTGGGCTTGACATCCCTAGATACTCCTTCCGGGCCTCGGCGCCCGGCACGCGATAGACCCCCGGATCCGGATTCTGCTGAATTTGATCGGTGGGGACAAAGAGTCTTCTCTTCAAGTCGTATGCTGATGTGCATAGATTCACATCAGGCACACCTACTGCCTATAACAGGCACCTCTAGTCTATGCTAGCACATATTCTGGCATCTATGCCTGATATGAAGCAGTCCAGACAAGTCACTGCCCTCTCTGCACAAGGTTTGGAGCTTACGAACATACAAACATACGAAATTTGCCAGCAGATAAAGGCCCAGAGGTCTATCAAGTCTGCTCGAATGTGCAGCTAGCACCCTTACTCTACAGCTGCCTCTCCCTTCCACCCTTCCCCTTCACTGATCCTCCCCCTTGTCCTGTCCCATCCCCTTTTGAAGCAGTCCACTGTTCTACTGGATACCACTTCTGCAGGTAACGCATTCCACCCAGCCACCACCTTCTCTGTAAAAAAGTGTCTCCTCATCTCCCTCCTGAACCTTCCTCCCTCCATTCTCATATCATGACCCCTGGTGTCCCTCCCCTCCCTTACTTTGAACAGCCCCTCTGTACCTGTCTTGTTTATTCCTTTCATGTACCTAAAGGTTTCAATCATGTCCCCCTGTCCCTCCTCTCCTCCAGTGAGTACATGTTCAACTCCCTCGCCTCCTCTCGTATGATAAGTCCCTTGCCTCCTCTCGTATGATAAGTCCCCCAGCCCCTTGATCATCTTTGTTGCCCTGCGCTGCACCCCCTCCAGTAACCTAATGTCCCTCTTCAGATACAGGTGCCAGTACTGCATGCAGTACTCCAGGTGCGGTCTAACTAATGACCTATACAGTGGCAGAATCACCTCCTCCCTCCTCGAGGATATACCCCTTGCAACACAACCCAGCATTTTGTTGGCCTTTGCAGCTACCTTCCTACATTGTGCAGAGTTGTTCATTGACCCTGTAATGAGCACCCCCAGATCCTTTTCCTCCTTCGTCTGGGCCAGCTGCACTCCCCCCAGCTGGTAACTCCTCCTTGGGTTCTTCATCCCAAAATGCAGCACCTTGCACTTTTTAGCATTAAACCCCAGTTGCCAGGTGTCTGACCAGGTTTCAAGCTTTGCCAGATCATCCTGCAACCCCCTGCCATCCCCCTAGGTCATCCACCACTGCTCCTACCCTGGTATCAGCAAACAGACTGATCTTGCTTTTGATGTCCCATGATAGGTCTGCAATGAATACCCCAAACAACATTGGTCCCAACACCGAGCCCTGTGGAACACCACTCGTCACTACCCTTGGGTGTGAGAGCTCCCCACCCACCACCACCCTCTGTTGCCTTCCCTGAAGCCAGTTCCCTACCCATCTCACCAGCTTTGCACCTGCCCCTGTGCCTACTAATTTACTTCCCAGCCTTCCATGCGGCACGAATGTGCAGCTAGCACCCCTTATTCTGCAGCTTGCAAGGCACCAGGCAAGTGCGTCTTATGACGCCAATGAGGTGGCTTCCAGACTGGCAGGGACAGCTATCTGCATAAGGCGGATGGCATGGCTTTGTCTGTCCAGACTGTCACCCGTTGCCCAGCATAGGGTGACTTCCTCCACTTTCCAGGGGACCCACCTGTTTTGGGGCGAGGAGGATTCTTCAGGGGCATCCTCAGTCCCCCGGCCACGGAGGACACCCTCACCCTTAGCAACCTTAGACTGCCCCAGTCTATTGGTTAGGTCTCCCTCCTGCTTTCCACCAGTAGGAGGCTAACGGATCTGTTCCTCAGGGCTGAATTTCATGCTCCCCGGGGTTGATATCATTCCAGCAGTAATGAATGGTGAAGACTGACTAGGGAAGATATGGAAATTACGTACCTACCGTAATTCTTGATCTTCTCTTGTATCGTCACCATTCATTATTGAATCCCTCCCACTTTCCCCTTATGGCCCTCATTTCTTGGGCGTCTTCCTCCACCCTGCTCGCCCTCCTCCTCCCCTTACCCACTCTCTCCTCGGGGGGGGAGGAGACTAAATCCTCTGGTTCCTTGGGCCCTTCTGTTCTTCTCTAAAAACATGACGAACAATTTGAGTAGAAGGAGAGCAGGCAAAACTTTGTCCTTTTCATCTGAGGGAACTTTTTCTGATTTCCTGGAAGGTTGCCTTTGGGGACTTTCCTTCGGGCCAGATTA
This sequence comes from Neoceratodus forsteri, assembly GCA_016271365.2. Classification (NCBI taxonomy): domain Eukaryota; kingdom Metazoa; phylum Chordata; order Ceratodontiformes; family Ceratodontidae; genus Neoceratodus; species Neoceratodus forsteri. The sequence goes on along the minus strand of CM028135.1, from coordinate 1,099,457,831 downwards.
GCTCAATCTCTGGACCACAGGGTTAGCCTCTGAGACAGTCCTCTAACCCTCAGTTTTTGGACTTAGCTGGTGTTCCTGGTAATGCATGACTGGGGCTAGTCAACACCTGTTCTAGCCAGATTCGAAAATTAACATCTTGAACCAGGGAGTCAGAAGGCGCTCCCTCTCTGTCCATCTTGACAAAAGGTTGCCCTCTCTTAGGGCTTCCCCTCCCCCTCCCCAGTACTAGCACATACCTGTGTGTTAGAGGGGTCCTTTTCCCTTTACCTAGTTGAGGGCTCTCCCTCTCCAGAACAGTTTTTGCCTTGGCATCCTGTGAGCCGTCAGCTTGAGTGATGGGTATAGGACAGTGGGACGTGTAAGGAAATGTGCCTTTCTCATTTCAAGCTGTCTAGAAGGTTCATTTGAACCATCCAAACCAGTTTTGTCTGAAGAGATCCTTGCTTAAGATCCGAGCTGATAAGCTTAAAGCAGCAATGCAACAAAAAAAACAGGTGTTTCTAAAGAGCCAATTTTCTGCTATGGTTATGAAAAATATTGGCAGAACTGTTGATTTGGGTTTTCTGGATGCATCCTATGCTGTGTATGGTACATTTTTTACGTTTGTCTGAATTCTTACCCTCCTCAGGTCCTCTATATTATTTCAGTGCAAAAATGAGGCGGCCATCTTTTTTTCTTGAGAAATAACTATTTAAAAACTTTCATAAAATTCTTAAATGATAAAAACTGAAACTTTCACCACCAAAATAAACTGGAAGACATCTGCCATCAATTAGGAACAAAAAATGGTGGATTCAGATTTTAGCCCATTTTCGTTGCGCTGCTGCTTTAAAGCCAGTTGCACTCAGGATTGTGGTAGTATTTTTCTCTCCTCCCAATACCCTCTTCTTCCTCCTCCCTTTTCTTCTTTCTTCCTTTCCCTTATCTGTTCCTCTCTCACAGCTGCCCAAGGAAGGAGGCCCTGCGGTCCCTTAGAGTAGGATTCTTCTCTTTCCTGTCCTCTTTTTGGCTTATTCCTTTTCCAGTTTGTTTCCTTTAACTATCCCTTGGCTCTCTTGCCTCGCTCTTATTCTTCTATTTCTTTTTATTTCACCTCTCTGACTTACAGAAATGGGATGAAGGAGGAGTCTGCAGTGCCTAAAGGTCGCCCCTCTCACAGCAAGCAGTGCGCTCTCTCGTGGGCGGCGCCATCTCCTCCCTCAAAAACACACTCCCGTTGCGGGTGCGCGCTTCCGGCTTATACCCAGCAGTAATGAATGGTGAAGATACAAGAGAAGATCAAGAATTACGATAAGTACGTGGCTACCTTAGTGGCCTTTTTTCAGAGTATGTCTGCTGCTGACATCTGTGCTGCTGCCACTTGGAGTACTGTGCATACATTCTCTAAACACTACAGTCTGCACATAGTGTCTCGTAGACATGCTGGCTTTGGTTTTGTCTTGCAAGGCAGCCTCACTCAGGATCATTAGGTCCCGTCATCCTCACTCAGTGCTTGGTACTGCTTAGGAATCGTTCCATAATATGGCTCAGAGGGAGATACCCTCGAAGAAGAAGAAAGAATAGTTACCTACCAATAACAGACCTACAAGAGAACCTCCTGCATTGAGCCACAGTTCTCCCTCCCTCCCTTCTCAGGTAATAGGTGACAATTCAGCCTGCTGTTGCAAGCCGTTTTCTCCACTGATGCCCTTACTGCTTCTGTACTCGGTCCATACCCTCTCCTGTGTGCCTGGTTTTGGTCCTGGTTGCTTTGGTTCCTGCTGGTCCAATGATCCTCTGAGCTTTTATCTAGTAGGGAACTGCGGCATGCTGAGGATGTCAGAGTTATATGGGCGTTGACAAGGCACATTGATGTGGGTGGCCCCAGCCTGTGGAAAAAGTTTCCAGGTGGTCCTGACGCGGATGGCTTACAGCTCTGTGATGTAGCTTAATGGAAGACACTCTCTCGTAAGATCTATGTTCCCGCTTGCAACTCACCACTTTGCCACCGGCGAATGCTTTTAGCGTGCTGTGGCTAAGATTTCTAACAAATTTTAGAGTTACCCGCACCACGGAGGCTAAAACCTTCCGTTTATGCTGTTTTTAGCAACTGTACATCACATGGTTTAGAATAACTAATTTGGCAGCATATATCGTTGTGTGGCTCATACTTTCACATAGTGGCTAAACAGTCTCAAAACCCTAGGGGGAACAGAGAAGATCTACAGTTACAGTAGATAACTATTCTGTTTGTTGCTAACAGTTTTAGAGCCAGATTTGCTGTAGAAAAGTGCTTGTTAAAACCCTTTTAAAGAACTGAAAATCTGGTTAAAATTGCATTTCTCCCTCCTTCTCACAGTTGTCCCACCTGGAACTACGAGCATCTTTCCTCTGAGCAGGAAAAGCCTTTTGGTAGCAACAGCAGCATAAGATGACATGTTCTTTCTGAATGCCAGCCTTCCTTTGTCTTCCTGGAATCATGCAATAAGCAAAGCAGTTCTGCTGCCAGCAGTCTAAAAACAACCAGAGGACAGGCCATTTATTGTTTTTTTTTTCCTTCCAGCAGTATTCCCAGCGCTCAGTCGGCCTCCAACTGCAGCCTTCGCCAGGGTCTCTGTCGGCCTTTGACTACAGCTATCACCAGGTGCTCGGTCGGCCTCTGAATGCAGCCATCGGTAGGGGCCCAGTCAGCCTCCGACTGCAGCCATCGCCAGGGGCTCAGATGGCCTCTGACTGCAGTCATTGCCAGGGGCATTTGCTTAGGTGACTTCAGCTGAGTTGTTTGCTTATCAGTGGGTTTCCTGACACCAGCAGAGCAGTTACTGTTTTCTAAGCTGTGCCCTTGCAGTCTTCATTTCTGGAACAAGCGGGCCATTCTCTTCAGTTCCTTCATTACTCTCAAGCAGCTTCATGGCACATGGAACAGAACCAGCAGCATACCGACAGACTTTACAGGCACTGTACCGCGAGACTTTGCAGCTCTTAAGAACTGAGCTGCAAAGACTCGGTTGGGTGGCGCTGTCTTTGATCTTCATGTTTTGGTGCAAAAGAGGACAGTGTAACAGGGCTGCATAAGACCCTGTCCCATTTGTTGTACAGAGAGTTAAAAGCAAGGATCTATTTTTCTGTCCTCTCTGATTCTGTCACTTGTCTGATTGTGGAATCAGATTTTAATTTTGGAACCTCAGAACTGGCCACTCCGAAGTTCCATAGTTTCCCCCTTCCTTTATTTGCCGTTTCTGTTCTCTCTCTCTCTCTCTCTCTCCTTGCTTCTCTGTGGTTATATCAGTATGTGAAACTCAGATCCCCTGGTCTGCAAACTGAGATAATTATATTGTTGTAATGATTGTAGAAGACTGTTTGGGTTTATTAAACTTGAGAACATTTTTGACCTTCCACACGCTTGTTTGCAGAGCTGTCAGCAGGACAACTAGCTCTTGCCAGAATGTCTTAATTGGTTGTACCTGTTGAAGACTGGATATACTGGTCACAGGAAAGAAATTGACAAAGTTTAGTAAATCCTGTGAAAACAACAGATACAGCTTAACAGGATGTAGAATTTAATTGCTAGGTGAAAACATCTTATAAAAAGAGCAATGTTTGTTTAGAGAGGAGAGATTGAGAGATGCTTTCAGGTGAAGGACTGTTAGTTTGAACTGCCTGTATAAGAGCTATCCTACACAATTTCATTTTTTTTTTTATTATATTGTTATTGATAAAATCTTACTTGCAAATTGTATGACTTCTCCTGGCTTAAGCAGAATCTGCCTGCATTTGCAACAGGAGGAACAAAAACGGTTTGGTTTTTTTTGGAGACAACATAAGCGGGTGGTGAAACTTGGTTGAACTAGTGTTTCTTATTGAGTGAAGGGTAAATCAGAGTAGCCAGAGTAGCTCACATTAAGGGGCCATATTACAAGACCTGTGTCTAGCCTGTAGTGTGGGGGAGGGTGCTGATTGTCTGGCTTTGGGCCTTGGCGTCAGCAGAAGGAAGTGGAGAAGCGGAGAACTCTGCCAGTCAACCAGGGCAAGGCGCCTGTTCACTTCTGTGTAACAGTCACTGCTGGAAAGGGTGGAAGGTCAAAGGTAGGCCAAAACTGGGACTAGGAGCAACACCCTATCTAGGGCAGGAGTACGTAAAGATTTAAAGATTTCCAGGGAGGCAGTATAGTGTAGTGGTTTAAGGCTCTGAGCTGAAAATCTGGAGACCTGGGTTTGAATCCCACAGCCTCCACTTGCATATTCTGTGACCCTAAGCAAGTCACTTAACTTCCCTGTGCTCCCACGTGGCACCTGTAAACAAGCTTTCAGCTTAGTGTGCCACTCCTGGTTAAACAACTGAAAATAAACGGAGCATGGGGAGCACAAGTAGAAATAAAAAAAAAAAAAAAAAGAAGGAGAAACTAGAAACATCGTATCAGGGGTAAGGATACAAAAGTATCTCGAGGTAAAACAGGGAGAAAAGAGACTGAGAATGGTGGGAGTGGCATAGTGCCGTGGCTGTGAGGCGACAGTTTTCAGAGACCTTCTAGAAACTATGGTTCTTCCCCATCTGCACACACCTCTCTGGGTTGAGGGAGGAGGTCGCTAGACTACAGGCTGAGTTAGCTAGGATTCGGGGAACTGCTCCCCCCACCCAGATGCCACCAAGTCTGCCACCATTACCTCAGGAAGCCAGTGAGGAGGAACAGCTGGACTGTGTTGGGCTCTAGAAGAGTAGGGATGGTGGTACAGAGGCACATTCCTCAACCAGTACCACTACAAAGTTCTTACACCGCTCTGATGAGGTGGGACTGTCAGAAGGAAGCACCTGCGGTAGTGACCAAGTGGAATGTAGCGCCGCCCACAACACCTGATAGTAGGTAGTAAGGTACAAAAATAAAAAACCTCACTGTTCTGTTTTCTTTTTCATCCACATTTCCTGCCAAGAAACAGGAATCAGCAACACCACTCAACTAAAAAATATATAAAGTAAAAAAAAATGGACCTTGTCAGTTGCGAAAACTGCGGTGCACTGTACAATAGGATCTACCAATGGCAAGCAAGACCCTGCCATGCGTGCTGTGCCACAATAGATCTTGCAGCCCAACTACAGGATGCTTGGACTATAATGTACGACCTTGAGTACTGAGAACTCTATAGCACACCACCTTGTAACAGGCACGGCCACCCGTTACAGTCAACCCACCACAATTTTAAAATAAGAAAGTAAAGGGACTTACCTGCCGCAGGGTGCCAGGGTAGGAGTCCGAAGGGGTGACACCTGTAAAAAATAAAGACAGAAAAGGGGTCACAAAGGATCCGTAGCTCTTTAGGTGGGTTCAGCAGGGGGGGAAAGAGACAGGCTAAAAATAAAAGTACTACTTATCTGATAGCCAGGGTCCCTCATCCTGTCAAACCTATGAAATAAAAGAGAAAAAGGTTAGAAGGTTAAAGTAAACTGAAAAAGGGGGAGACAGAAAGAAAAGGGAGTGAGATTTGGGGAAGAGGGGACTCTGCAAAAGCCCTGTGCCCCAATGGTGGCCAAACAGCTGAAATTTTAAATAAAGTAGCCAGGTGGGCTAGTAGCCAAATTGTTAAAGCAGCCTGGGTGGCACTGGTGTTCTTGTGGGGCTAGGCAATGCCCTGGGGAGGAGGCCAATATTACTTAAATAAGGTAGCCCTGGTGGTCTAGTGGGCTTTCACCCAGTACAGGAGGCCAGCACTGTTTTAAATAATTTAAAAAAACCGTCCCTGGGGTTTAATGGTGTTTCCCTGTGCCCTTTAGCAACTGCTGGCACTAGTTTGGGTGGCAGCAGGAAAGTGGGGCCGCGTGGTGCAGCCAACCGCAAGCGCAACTGCGGCCTCAGAGAGTGCCTGCAGGCACTGCAGTACTCCCAACCCACACGGAGCACAGGCTGCAGCCTACTCTGCCAAGTGGGAGTCAGGGACAGCAGCAAGCAGCGGAGGAGGAGGAGGCATGTAGAGGAAGCACCTCCCTCCACCCTCCCGATCACAGCTTCGCAGCAAATGTTTTAGTAGTTATGCCCTATGGGGCTTAAGAGGGCAGTAGAGGAGGAGAAAGAGAGAGAGAGCGGCGATGATACAGGAGTTGCCCGCTGCACATTTTAGTACCAGGAGGGGTGAAAGAAGTGAGAAGAGCGTGCAGCGCCTGCAGATGTAAAGCTGCACCGCAGATAGATGAATGGCAGAGGAGCCAAGATTTTTAAATAAAAGTTAGTGCCTGCAGGGAGCAGGCAGGCATAGGAGGGCTCAGAGCTCCCTGAGGGGAGTAATTTAAATAAAGAGCTGCTCGGCGGCTGGTGTGAGCCCCCGAGGGGCTTAAATTGAACTGGGGGTGGGGCAAAAACAGTAGAACAGAGAACCAGACAGTAGAGAGGCACATTCGGGCTATAAAAGCCCACACAGCAATAAGCAGCAGCAAAGCCCAGGAGAGGCCAAAGAAAATAAATATATAAATAATGGCTACCTGGGGCAGAAGCAGGCAGTCCTCCAGGTAGCAATCAGGCAGGGTGCTTTGGGAGCTGCAGGCTGACTGGGACGTCGCTAGGATGTCCTGACATCAGCATAGGAGGTGGGATCAGCCAGACTTGCTGAAAAGTGTGTGTGGCGGAGGCGCTGCATTTCGGCAGCTCCCGACAGGAAAACCACAACATTTTTTGAGAAAGTGTGAGGTAGGGTAGCTGGGGAATCACCAGCCCTATCTGCCCACCTCATCTTTTTTCGTTTGCCACCTCAAAAAAGGGGGTGTTCAGGGCTATCAAAATGGGGCAAAGACAGCAGCTAGGAGGAGCAGCTCGAGACGTCCCGCCTCTAGGGGAGCTCGAGCCCTCTCCCGAGTGGCTGCCAGCAGCACTGACAGTAAAACCAACCAATCAGGTGTCAAGGAGGGAGGGCAAAAAGGCTGAGAGGAGTAGCTCGAGGTGGATTCTCTCTCTTCTTGAGAAGCTGACAGGAGTGCTGTGGGAGGACTCAGCCACAGGCAACCCTCTGAAGAAAACCAAAAGAGAAATCCAGGGAAGGTTTAAAGTGACAGGGTAGACAGTTAAGGGGCTACCATACATAGATACATAGATACATAGATACATAGACAGTGTCGGCAGATAAGGGCCTATGGCCCACCCAGTCTGCCCATTTGAGCTTGTAAGTTCAGTTTGTTTTCCTAGAAGTCTGTTTCCCCTTACCCCTGACCTCTAGAATTCCTTTATGTCTATCCCATGCATTCTTAAATCCTGTGATTGTTTCAGCCCCCACCACTTCCTCTGGCAGGGTGTTCCACTTGTCCACCACCCGTTCTGTGAAGAAATTCTTTCTCATGTTTCCTCTGAATCGTCCTCCCTCCAACTTCATCCCATGCCCTCTAGTCCTGGAACATCTTTTTCGCTTAAAAATAATGTTTTCCTGCACTCTGTTTCTCCCTGTAAGATACTTGTATGTCTCTATCATATCCCCTCTCTCCCTCCTCTCCTCCAGGGAGTACATGTTCAGTTCCTTCAACCTGTATTCATAGGACTTGTGATGCAATCCATGCACCATCTTTGTTGCCCTCCTCTGAACCTTCCCTACCCTGTCTATGTCCTTACGTAGGTATGGTCTCCAGAACTGTACACTGTACTCCAGGTGGGGCCTCACTAGTGTCTTGTATAGCGGAATTATGACCTCCCTTTCCTGCTGGTGATGCCCTGCCATACATCCCAGCATCCTATTTGCTTTACCTGATGCCTTGTCACACTGTTTCCCTACTTGAGGTCATCAGAGATGACAACCCCAAGATCCCTTTCCTGCTTGGTGCATGCTATATCCTCACCCCCAACTGATATATATTGTGCCAGGGTTTTGTGCCCCATATGCATTATCTTGCACTTCTTTGCATTGACTTTCAACTGCCAAACCCTTGACCATTCTTCAAGTTTCTGCAGGTCCCTTCTCATTCTGTCTACACCCTCTGGTGTGTCTACTCTGTTACAGAGCTTTGTCTCATCAGCGAACAGTGAAATTCTGCCTTCTAGATCCTGCCAATCACTGATGAAGATGTTGAATAGGACCGTCCCAGCACTGATCCCTGTGGTACCCCACTGGTCACTCTTCCCTCTGTGGAGTGACAGCCATTTACCACCACCCTCTGTGTCCTGCCACCCAGCCAGTTACCTCCACCCCACACTACTGTCCTGCCCACACCCATATTCCCCAGTTTGTGTAATAGTCTTCTATGTGGCACAGTGTCAAAGGCCTTGCTGAAGTCCAGATAGGCAATGTCCACTGCCCTCCCCTGATCCACCTCCCTAGTCACCCAGTCAAAAACTTCAATGAGATTGGTCTGACATGACCTCCCCCTGGTGAAACCATGCGCCTTGGGTCCTGTAGTCCATTGACAACCAGATGTTCCACCAATCTCTCCTTCAGAAGTGCTTCCATGATCTTTCCCACTACCGAGGTGAGGCTGACTGGTCTGTAGTTCCCTGCTTCCTCTTGTTCCGCTTTGTATAAGGGACTACACTGCTGTCCTCCAGTCTTTGGGTACTCCCTGTTTCTAGTGATTGGCTAAACAGAATAGCCAGAGGTTCAGCCACCACTCTCTTAGTTCTTTAAGGACCCTGGGTGCACCCATCTGGCCCCATTGCTTTGTCAACTCTTATTACTTCCAGTTCCTTCAGGACCCTTTCTCGTGTAAAGGGACTTATGTCCATTTCTGCACCATTCTCACCCCTTGTACTCCCTTCAGACCCATTACCCCCCTCTTCCTCAGTAAAGACTGAGCAGAAATACCTGTTCAATATGTCAGCTTTACTGTTGTCATCCTCCACGCGACTCCCATCCTCCCCCTTCAGTCTCACTATCCCTCCCTTTGTCTTTCTTTTTTCACTTATGTACCTGTAAAAGGTTTTGTCCCCTTTAACCACTGATTTTGCAATGTGTTCTTCTGTCTGAGCTTTGGCTTCCCTTACTGACTTCCCTGCCTCCCTTTGTTTCTCCTGGTACTTCTCCCTATCCCTTCTGCCTGTGTCTTTTTGTATTGCCTGAATGCTATCTTTTGGCTTTCACTTTCTTTGCTACCTCTTTGGAAAACCATAATGGTCTCTCTTCCTTTTCCTCTTGCTAACCTGCTTAATGCATAATTCTGTTGTTCTTATAATCCCCATTTTAAATACTGCCCACTGTTCCTCAACCCCGATTCGTCCCATTCCCTTAATGCCTCTTTCAAGTATTTCCCATTTTCCCAAAGTCTGCCCCCTAAAATCCAGGATACGTGTTTTTGTGTGGTTTGGTTCTGCTCTTTCTGTGATTTCAAACCACAATGACTGGTGGTCACTGTTCCCCAGGTGCTCCCCCACTGTTACCCCCATCACACTGTCCTTGTTTGTGAGCAGAAGGTCCAGTATTGCCTTCTGCTGAGTTGGTTCCATGACCAGTTGCTTGAGGAAGGCACCCTGAAGGGAGTCCAGGATAAATCTGCTCCTAGTTGATGCTGCTGCTGGGATGCTCCAGTCCACATTTGGAATATTGAAGTCTCCAACCAGTACTACCTCACCCTTGTCTGCCATCCTTTGGATGGCTAGCATCAGCTCCCTATCTGTTTCTTCCTCCTGGGCTGGTGGTCTATAGACCACACCTGTGCGGATGACTGGCCCCATTTTCCTTTCTAGCTTAACCCACAGTATCTCTCCCCCATTTTGTTCCTCCTGGATCTCTGTGGCCCTTATGTCATTTTTCACATACAGTGCCACTCCTCCTCCCTTCCTGCCTGCTCTGTCTCTTCTGAATATGTTGTAGCAGGTATGGCCATCTCCAGTCATGGTCATCATTACACCAGGTTTCAGTGATGGCCACAATGTCCAGGTCTGACTGTACCATGACAGCCTCCAGATCTTCCATCTTGTTGCTAAGGCTCCTGGCATTTGCACACATGGCTTTCCATGATTTGACCTCCCTAGTCTGCTTCACTGTTCTACTCCAGCCCCTTCCTTGGTTGTCATTTATCCCTGGTTCTCCTTGCTGTCTCTGCCCTTCTGCTGAATTTTGCCCCTTTTCTGCTTATCCACCTTTTGGACACTAATCTCCATCTTTTGCACACCGCTTTGCAGAGATAGCCACTCCTCTGGTTCACTGGTTCCACTGCTAGCTGTGGGGGGTGAGCAAGTAGGTACCCTCCTTGCTGGTCTGCCACCCCCATTTGCTAGTTTAAATGCTTGTCAATGTAGCATTTAAACTTATCATTGAGTACTTGATTCCCTCCAGGATGGATGCAGGCCATCAGGCTTGAACAAACCTCCATCCTCCAGGTGGGTCCCTAGTCACCAATGAATCCAAACCCTTCCTCACAGCACCAGTTCTTCAACCATGAGTTAAAGTTCCTGGTGCATGCACTCCTATGCTCTCCCTTGCCTCTCACAGGTAGTACTTCTGAGAAAGTGACAGAAGTAGCTACTTGCTTGAGACCCTCCCCAGTTTCTAAACTCTTCCTGAACTTCCTTTGGCTCCCATTTGCCAAGTCATTAGTACCTAGGTGGATAATGACATCCAGCTCACCCTCCCGTCTTGCCTTCCCAGTGATCCCCAGTATTTTCCTTCCATCCCTCCATGCCGTGGCACCTGGTAGGCACCTCACCTCCCTGTCCTCTCCCTCCTGTGTTCCTAGCTGGATCCCTCTTACGATGGAGTCCCCCACCAGGATTTGCTTCCTCCTCCTCTGGGGTCCACTGCTTTCCCCACTGAGGTCACCTCCTTGGCTAACCTCCACATCCTTTCCTTCCACTTCTCTGGATACCTCTATTTGGTTGTCCTCATTTGCTAGTGTGGCATATGAGTTCTTGAGAGGAACAGGATCTGGAATGTGCCTCTGCCTGACTGCACTAACCCTCCCTGAGCCCACTGTCATCCAAGTGCTCCTCGTTCTCGGCATCCTTTGAGGCAGCTGCCACTGGCTACTTAGAGAAAAGTTCAGTCAGGAAAAGCAAATTAGACATTTTGTTACAGAAGTGTTGGATGTGACAAATAATTCAGAGTACTAGAAGAAATCCCAGTAGTAAACCCAGGAAAGCAACACCCTGCCGAGAGTTTTTTTTTTCCCTCAAGTTTAAAGTCTAGGGAGGCTTCACCTTCGACCAGGACCGAAGAAGAAGTAGAGTGCAGCAGAACTGCAGAAGGACAACGCCTCATCCATCCCCAGCCAGGGCAGCAGCGCTGAAGGATCTCCATCATCATCCTCCCGAAATTTGCCTTTGGGTTGAGGTACCAAGAACTGTGGGGAGAAAAACAGACCGAATTGTGTCCAGAACTTTTTTCACTGATCATCTGGGGGATGGGTGTAATCTGTTGTATAGAGAAGGAATCAGCAGTTTTGTCAGGAAAGCAAACGATGTTTATCTGTGCAAATGTATTTACTGTTAGGCTGTGCAGCCATGTTCATGATTATTGCTGAAACAGTAAGACAGCCATATTGAAACTAAGAAAGCCAGTAATTTACAGCCAATAAATAAAAAGGCTCTCATGGTTAAATGAAAATTCTGTCTCATAATGTTCTTCAGCACTGCTAATATTGTTAACCAGTTTTCTAGCCCCTTGATATCTGCCAGCCTTGTGACTAGCCTTCCTTGCAGCTCGCCGGAATCCACCACCCAGGTAGGTGAAAGCAGGGTACGGGGCAGGTGTTATAACCTCAACCCCCTCACCACCGGTACCAGCATGTCAGCCAGGAGCCAGGACTTGAGGCAGGGCCCAGAGACTGGCAGGAGGTAAGGAAAAAGAGGCACCATAGGAGACCCAGGAAGGAAGGAAGCCAAAAACCAGGAGCATTTCCTGGCCATCCAAACCAAATATGGGTTCACTCCACTGCTACCAACCATAGACAAGGTAATACAAGGTAAAGAATTCAAACCACAAAAAAAGGTTAACACGCCAATTAAAACCAATAAACTACGATGAAAACAAAAATACTAATACTCAAAATATAACCACTACCAATACCAAAACCAAATACAATAACAAAAATACTAAAACTCAGAATAAAAATGACAAATATAAACAAAAGCAAAATCATCATCATCATCATCATCAGAGGAGGAGTGGAACACCACATAACAGTACACCTTGGTGCCAGTGACTTGGCAAATCACTCAGTTCAGGAGGCCAAGAATCTGTCTGAGGACCTGGCCAAAAAACTTTTTTCCCTTCCGTCCAAATTAGCCTTCTCCGAAGTGCTGCCAGTGTGGGAAAAAGCACCAAGTGAGTCAGAGAGATTGAAGTAGGCGAATTCAACTCATGGCTGCATGATTGGTGCCAAGACTAGGGATACCACTACATAGGGAACTGGCACAACTTCTGGGAAAGATTTTTTTTTAAATACGACGGAATGCACCTAAACAGAGGTGTGTGAGCACTCTGACAAAAATTCAACGTCTATACAGGTAGTTTAAACTAAATAAAGGGGAGTATGATGCAGCTCAAACCCCTGCCATCTGTGGACTGGTCATCACTCCCCAAAACACCAAATATGCGCATACATCCACAGAAAGCAAATCAGAGCCAACATCTGCTTGGTACCAGCAACCTCCATAATCTCTCGGCCAGAAACAGCAAACTGGAGCAGTCCAGGAAGAGGGTACAACCTCGCACCAAAGAGGATGTACATTCCCGGAAGGCAATGGTTGCTAATACTAGGAGCCTAACCAACACATTTCCCTAACTCACAGCCATCTTGGAAACAGAAAGGTTGGACTGGGTGGCTGTAACAGAAATGTGGTTCACAGAAAACCACGGATGGGATGTGGCCATTCCCGGTTAGTCCGTTCAGGAAAGACAGGCACGCCAAAAAAAAAAATGAGGGCGGGGGTAGCGATTTACATTCGGGAGGAAATAAAAGCCACAGAAGTAAAATGGCAACCTGGGGACTTAGAGTCACTGTGACTAACAGTAGACATGGGCAAGGGAAAACCCTTCAGAATCTGCATTGTGTACAGGCCCCAAATCAAGGAGATAAAGGAAACAAAGACCTAATAGAGGAAATCCACAAAATGACTGATAAAGGCGAAGTACTACTGGTGGGGGACTTCAACCTACCAGATGTTAACTAGAGCACACCAACGGCAACAACGAGAAGAAGTAGGGACTTCTTGTCACTACAAGGCATGGGACTGTGCCAGCTTGTTAAAACCCCAACAAGGGGGGGAGATGCGATTCTCGATCGTGTCCTCACAAACTTGGAAAGGAGCAAGGACATCGAAGTGGGATGCCATATGGGCAACAGCAACCATCGCGTGGTAAGCTTTAAAGTAAACATAACACAGGACACTAGCCACTCAAAGATAAAGGTGCTAAATTTCAGAAAGGCCGACTTCCAAAAAATGAGGAACATCATAAGTAGCCAGTTAATGGAAATAGAGGTTGAGGAGGTGGAAGTCATGTGGAGGAGACTAAAAAGAGCAATAAAGACTGCCGCAGATCAGTGTGCCAGATGGGTCAGCAAAGCAAAAAGAAAAATAAATTCTTTATGGTTCTCCAAGGAAGTGGCTACCACAGTCAGAGGAAAAAAGGTGGTGTACAACATATGTACCAGGAAACCGAAACTAAGAAATACTGAGAGTCGTACAAGGAAAATATGAGAGTCTAACAAACAAACTAGAAAGGCAAAAGCCCAGACAGAGGAAAAAGATAGCAGAAGGGTCAAAGAGAGGACACAAATAATTTTTTAGATACATTAGGGAACGTAGGAAGGCAAAAGGGGGGATAGTAAAGATTGCTGCTGAAGAAGTGAAATGCACCAAACATGACCCAGAGAAAGCAGAAATCCTCAACAAATACTTCTGCTTGGTGTTTACTACAGAGGACCAAGGGGATGGCCCAGCCCTGAAAAAAACATAACACCCCAGGACAGGGGTAAACACGAGTCCCTGAAGAGAAGCCGAAGTACTTGAGGTGCTAAATAAACTAAAAGTGGACAAAGCCATGGGACCAGACGAGATGCATCCCAGAATCCTTAAGGAACTGGGGGCAGAATTAGCAGCCCTTCTATTCATGAAATCCTTGAAGAGCGGTGTGGTACCCGAAGACTGGAAAAGGGCAATAGTGGTACCACTTCACAAATTAGGCAGTTGCAAAGAGGCTAGTAATTACAGACCTGTGAGCCTCACATCTGTAGTAGGGAAACTAATGGAGACACTACTCAAACAGAGAATCATAACATTCCTTGAAACTAGCGGCCAACAAGACCCTAAACAACATAATTTCACAGCAGGTTGGTCATGCCAGACAAATTTGCTCGAGTTTTTTTGACTACACTACAAAAATAGTGGACGACGGTGGGACAGTAGATGTGGTGTACCTAGACTTTAGTAAGGCCTTCGTCTCTGTTCCACACAGAAGGCTGGTAAGGAAGCTTGACCACACGGGTTGGTCCAGAAGTAGTCAGATGGGTACAAAACAGGTAACAAGGCAGAACCCAGAGGGTACCGCTTACTGCGGAAGTTTATTATAGATGTCAAGTTCTCGACATTTTGAGACGAAGGAGCAGGAGGAGACTGGGATCCTGCAACTCTTGGTGGGGATGGAAGAGGAGTGGGTGGATAGGGACAGTAAAAGCCAGGAGACGCCCTGGGGCGAAATGGGTACAGGAGCAAGGTTTTCCTTGCTTAGTTCCCATACCCAAGGACTCTGACTTTGTCAGGCAGGAAGTGAGGCCATCCTTGGACTTCTGTCCCTTTTGGGCGGCGTTAAGCAATGCCAGGTCGATAAGGAATAAGACCGCAGTGATTGCGGATCTGGTTTCCTCTGCTGACCTGGCTTGCATCACTGAGACCTGGCTGGATGGAAATGCAGGTCCCATTTTGGAATCTGCAATTCTGGCTGGGTTTTCGGTGATTCACCACCCGAGAGTGGACTGGAGGGCCGGGGGGCTGCAGTCTGTTTTAGACAGGATCTGGATCTCAGGGAGGTGCCAGTTGGAGACACCAACTCCTTTGAGTGTATAGTGGGTGCAGGTGCAGGCTACAGGACCCTTCTCAACTACCGCTCACCAGGTGATGGGAGGGAGTTCCTGAAGGAGGTTGCAGACTTCATTGCCGAAATGGTACTGGAGTCTCCCAGATGGTTAATTCTGGGGGACTTCAATGCCTGGGTCAATGATGAACTCTCACCATTTGGTCAAAGCCTCCTCCAATTGATGGATCCATTGGGCCAGTCACGGGTTATTACCTCTGCAACCCAAGGGGGGAGGGGGCACACATTGGACTTGGTGTTCCATCTGGGGATGGAGATCTCCAATGTGGAGGTGGAGCCAACCACTTGGTCTGACTATCACACCCAGAGGTTCAGATTTACAGTCCCCCCAAAATAGGCCTGCCCCCAAGGAGTTAGTTCAGTTCCGTCCTTTGAGAGGGGTTACCTCAGAAGGCCTAATGATGGAGCTGAACTTCTCGGGATTTCCAATGGAAAGCACTGACCCAGGGCCCCTGGTCCTGGCCTATAATAGGGCTGTGGTAAGGGCCCTGGATGTCACTGCTCCAATTCGTGTTCGCCCCCGCACTCTGCACCTGGGGGCTCCCTAGTTTGATGGGGAGGTCCGCGAGCTGAAGGGGCAGGGACGAAGATTGGAAAGACGCTGGCAGAAAACTCACCTGGAGGTGGATAGGCTTGGATTGTTAGAACATTATAAGGTCTACCAATCAGCAATTTCCCATAAGAAGGCAGAGTTCCTGTCCAGGGAAATTGCTACAGCGAAAAATAGACCAGCCCAGCTCTTCCGGACTGTGGACAGACTGTGCAATCCAGCATGTCTGCAGGCCAGTTGAGCACTGTCACAAATACAGTGTGAGGAGTTTGCGAAGTTCTTCGCTGACAAGGTATCCACCGTCAGGGAGGAGATCAGCCAGCGCCCGTCCACTGAGCCTTGCACTGATCAATCGGGTGGCACTAATGCCCAGTTGACTTGGTTCACCTTTAGCCAACCGGCAGTCATGGATATAGTGAGGATCATCCAGACTCTGCGACCTACATACTGTGGTTTGGACCCGGGTCCTACTCACCTGTTAGTGGGGTGTGTAGAGGTTATCGGCCCGGTTCTGACTGAGATGGTAGTGGTTTCATTAGAGAGACAGGGATCTTCCTGGATCCCTTAAAGGAGGCGGTGGTACGCCCCCTCTTGACCCAGACTGCTCAGCAAACTACAGACCGGTCTCTAACTTACTCTATGTTGGGAAAGTTATTGAGAAGGTGGTCACTCTGCAGCTGGAGAATCATTTGATCAGCCTCAATATCTATGACCCTCTCCAGTCTGCCTTCAGGAAACGGCATAGCACGGAGACTGCTCTTGTTCGTGTTCTAAATCTCCTGATGGTGAGAGATCAGATAACTCGTTCCATCTTGGTTTTCCTGGATCTCCCAGCAGCGTCTGACACCATGGATCATGGGGTGCTGCTCGACCGCCTGTAGTTTTTCTGTGGACTGAGGGGGGGGGCAGTCCACAGTTGGTTTCGATCCTTCCTTGAGGGTAGATCACAGAGAATGGTGTCTGGGATTTATTCCTCAACCCCTCATTGGCTGCTCTGCGGGGTTCCGCAGGGCTTGGTGCTGTCCCCCATGTTATTTGCGGTGTATATGCTTCCACTGGGAGACATTATAAGATGGTATGGGTTGAGTTTTCATTGTTATGCTGATGACTCTCAGCTCTACCGGTCTTTTGTGCCTGAACAGGAGTCTGATTCCATCATAGTGTTTAATAACTGCCTGCTGGAAATACAGGAGTGGATGAGTACTAGTTGGCTTTGGCTGAATTCAGGAAAAACTGAGGTATAGTGTATGGTAGAATGCTATTGAGCATGGAAATACATGCTCCCAACAGCACTGTTATGCTGCACTAGCTACGTAGCTAGTGCAGCATAACACCTAGAAGGTAGGTGTGCATGCGTGAAAGCTGGCATGCATGCGCAATCGGGTGACTGCAATGCGCCAACAACGACCAAGGGCGGTGAAACAGGTGAAACCACACGAAAGTAAGGTCAGTCTTAGCATTAAATACCACACACTATAAAGATTGTGTGTGTATGATTCGTCATAACACAAGGGTCTTTTTCCAACTCTCGAGGTTTTCATGGTAATGAGACCTCAAGAGTTACTATGGAAACCTCTTGAGTGAAAAGTACCCTTGTTGTGTATAAGCGATCATACACAATCCTCTGTATTGGTGGTGGACCCTGGTGTGAGGACAACAGGGTTTGGGTGGGGAAATCCTCAGGTTTATATCTTGAGGGGGGCCCATTTATGGCCTCTGGCCAAGTGCGCAACCTGGGCGTGGTATTTGAGGGCCTGACCTTGAGGGCGCAGGTATCGGCTGTAGTCAAGTCTGCCTTTTTCCATCTAAGGAATATAGCTCGGGTGAAACGCTTGGTTCTGCCCGAAGATCTTCCTACCCTGGTCCACGCCTTTGTTACCAGTCGTTTTGATTACTGCAATGCCCTCTATCTAGGGCTGCCGAGAGTGGATATCCGCCACTTGCAACTTGTGCAGACGGCCAGGTTGTTGATGGGAATTTCTAGATCTAGCCATATACCTGTGCTGCTTGAACTGCACTGGCTGACTATACAGTGGTGGATCACCTTCAAGGTCACACTGCTGACCTATAAGGCCCTACATGACTTGGGACCCCACTACCTGAAAAGAACTCCTGGTATCTTACTGCCCCTCCCGCTCACTCTGATCCTCTGACGAGGGATTGCTAGAGATACCCAGGGTATATTTAAAGACATTTGGAGGAAGATCTTTTGCCTATATGGCACCTACCCTGTGGAATTCTCTACCTCATTAGATACGAGATTGCCTGACCGTGGAAGGTTTTAAAAAACAAACATTCCTATTTAACCAGGCATTTTCAGGGACTTGATAAATAATTGTTATTTATGGTTACTATGTTTATTGATTTTATATGGTTCTGTATATAAAGTGTATGAATTATTGTAAAAGCGCCCTGAGCTCGCGAAGGGCACTTTAAACACACAAATTTTTACTTACTTACTTACAGGTTAATGGAACACAATCGATAGAAGGCAGGATGACCAGCGGGGTGCCCCAGGGCTCAATGCTGGGGCCTCAGCTCTTCAGTGTTTTTATAGCAGACACTGCTGATGGACTGGAAGGAAAGGTGTGTCTGTTCGCAGACGACACCAAGATATGTAACAGGGTGGACACCTCAGAAGGAGTGAGCAAGATGGAAGCTGACCTCAAGAAACTAGAAGAATGGTCTAGTGTGTGGCAGCTGAGATTTATTGCCAAAAAGTGCAAGGTCATGCACATAGAAAAGGAAAATCCAAGAAAGGAATATTACCTAGAAGCTGCAAGACTGGCGGCCTCAAACCAGGAACAAGATCTGGGAATCATAATCTCTGACGACTTGAGTGTTAGTAAGCAGTGTGAGAAGGGAACACTGAAGGCCAACAGAATGCTGGGCTGCATTGGGAGGGGAATCACGAGCAGGAGGAGAGAGGTGGTACTACCACTGTATAGATCGCTGGTCAGGCCTTACCTGGAATACGGAGTCCAGTTCGGGAGGACTCACCTCGGGAAGGACAGTGACTGGATGGAAACAGTACAGAGAAAGGCAACAAAAATGATTCAGGGTCTGCAGCACATGTCCTACGAGGATAAACTTAGGGAACTGAATATGTACTCCACGTAGCAGAGAAGAGAGAGAGGGGACATGATTGAAACATTTAAGTACATAAAAGGCATTAACAAGGTACAGGCACAGGAACGTTTTCACTTCAGAAGGGCTCCAGGACCAGGGAACATGACCGCAGGCTGCACACCATACCAACACCAGAAAAGTTTTCTTCACAGAAGGAGTGGTGGACATCTGGAACAGCCTGCCCCAAAAGGTTGTGGGGGTCAAGACTGTTGGGGAATTCAAGAATGCACTGGATAGACACAAGGGAGCCCTGACTACAAAGGGCAACCAGAGTGTCAAATAGGTCTAAAACAAGTGGGCAGACTAGATGGACCTAACGGTCTCCTTCTGCCACCAACTTCTAGGTTTCTATGAATGTGGGGCCCTCCGTAGTGGAGACCACAAGGAGGGTGGTAGAGGATGCCAGAGGAGGAAGAAGCAACGTCTGGTGGGGGACAGGTTTGGGAATAGGAAAAGGGGGAGGCAGGTTAGGTGCCTACCTGGTGCCACAGCCCATAGAGATGGAAATTGAATCCTGAGGCTTGCTAGGGCAGCAGAACG
Organism: Neoceratodus forsteri; assembly: GCA_016271365.2. Lineage (NCBI taxonomy): Eukaryota > Metazoa > Chordata > Ceratodontiformes > Ceratodontidae > Neoceratodus > Neoceratodus forsteri. The sequence goes on along the minus strand of CM028135.1, from coordinate 1,099,438,642 downwards.
GGAGGGAGAGCTGGATGTCCTTGTCCACTTGGGGACTAATGATCTGGCTAGGGACAGGGCTGGGGCAGTGTATGGGGAGTTTATGGAGCTGGGGAGGGATCTTAGGTAGCTCGCACAGTGGGTTTTGCCGAGGTGCTAACCGTCTATGACTGGGGACAGGAGAGGGAACTCCATATCAGGAGCTTCAGTTCATGGCTGAAGGAATGTTGCAAAGAGGAAGGGTTCACTTATATTAGGGACTAGAGATCCACCTGGGAGGATAAGGGCCCGTACCAGGGGTGATGGCCTGCATCCATCTGTGAGGGGAACCGCCATCTTCAGCAGACAGTTTAAATGTTACTTCAGTGAACGTTAAAACTAGCTAAGAGAGTGGCAGAAGGAATAGGGGAGACAGAAACTGCCTCCTCCCACAGGCTGAAGTAGAGAGTAAGGATAACCCGAGGGGAGAGGAATCCCCCAGGATGCAAATTAATAAAGGGTGCAGAGTGGAGATAGAGGGAGAAAGGAACGGGAGCATTAACAGAGAGAGGTGGGGGGGGGGGTCAACAATCAGGTGGAAACAAAATCTAGAAGGCCGGGTGTATGAATGCTAGAAGTCTAGGAAATAAGATTATGAACCTAGAGGCCATCATGGCAAAGGCTGACCTGGATACTGTGGCTATTACTGAGTCATAGTGCACAAGAACCATGACTGGGACATGGTTATACCAGGTTATACTCTGCTCAGGAAGGACCGGGTGAGAATCCTGAATGGACTTTAATCTGAAGGTGGAAAAGCAGTACGGCCAGATGGGGTGCATCTATTTAAACAGCTCACTGGAAACAGGAGTGGTTCCGGAGGACTAGAGGAGGGTGGATATAGTCCCACTACACAAATGTGGTAGAAGGGAAGAGGCTGGTAATTATAGGCCAGTCAGCCTGACATCGGTGGTGGGAAAGTTAATGGAATCACTACTGAAGGAAAGAACTGTGGAATATCTTGAATCCAGTGGGTTACAAGACTGAAGGCAGCAAGGTTTCATGGTGAGAGGTCATGTCAAACAAATCTGATAGATTTCTTTGTCTGGGTGACCAAGAAAGTAGACTAGGTTGTGGAGCGGTGGATGTGGCCTACCTAGATTTCAGTAAGACCTTTGACACCGTTCCGCATAAGAGATTAGTAAGCAAGCCAGGTAGCTTAGGGGTGGGTCCAAAGGTGGTAAACTTGGTAAGAAATTGCTTTGGGGACAGGTGACACAGGGTGATTGTAAACAGTTCACTCCAAGGAAAGGAGGGTGACCAGCTGGGTTCCTCAGGGATCTGTGCTAGGACTGGTCATCTTTAATGCCTTTATAAATGACACTGCAGAGGAGCTGGAAGGCAAGGTCTACCTGTTTGTGGATGACACCAAATTCTGCAACAGGGTTGACACTCCGGGGAAGGGGGTGGAAAGGATGAGCCGAACTCTTGAGAAAACTAGAGGAGTGGTCAAGAGTATGGCAGCAAGGTTTCAACGTGAAAAATGGCAAAATAATGCACTTAGGGTGCAGAAACCCAGGGGCGGAGTGATACTGACAACCACCAAGCAGGTGAGAGACATGGGGTAATCATATCAAATGACCTAAAAGTAGACAGGCAGTGAGACAAGGCAGTAGTGAGGGTGACTGGGATGCTGGGGTGAATAGGGAGAGGTATCACCAGCAGAAAGAGGGAGATGGTGTTGCCTCTGTATAGATTGCTGGTAAGACCCCACCTAGAGTATTGTGTCCAGTTCTGGTACAGACATAGACCGAGTGCAGGCGGTCCAGAGGAGGACAACTAAAACGGTGCAGGGTCCTCATCAAAAGCTCTATGAGTAGAGACTAAAATACCTAAATATGTTCACTCTGAACAGAGGAGGTAGAGGGGACTTAAGATAGAAACATTTAAATACCTCACTGGGTAAATAAGGTACAGGAGGGGACTATTTTTCAGAAGAAAAAGTACTCAAGAACAAGGGGACATGCTATGAAGCTAGAGGGGGTTAGATTCAGGACAGATGTGAGAAAGTACTTTTTCACAGAAAGAGTGGTGGAGTTCTGGAACAGCCTTCCAGCAGAGGTGGTGGGGCAAAACCATTGGTGGGGGTTCAAGAATGCACGGGATAAGTACAAAGGAATCATAGTGGAAAGGAAGGGGGAAGGAAAAGAGGCTATAGATCGGGTATGGTCTGATGTAATAGTGCAGGTAGGGAGAAATGGGCAGACTGGATGGGCCAAACAGTCCTTATCCACTGTCAAATTCTATGTTTCTATGTTTGCCTATGCTTGCTGACATGTGCTTCAATGACAGACAGCACGAGACTCCATCTTGGGAAACTCTGAAAAAGATAATCAGCAAAGTTTCTTTACCCTTGGGGACTACAGTGCACCCTTAGAACTCCAGAAACTTGTCAGCATCAGTTAGTCCTCCCCCCACATCCCCTGCAGGATATCTGGGGTTAAGGAAAGGGTTTGGGGTCTGGAATGATCACAGCATTAGAACCATGCTTTTGGAGGGTAGGCCCTCAATGGGTAGGAAGTGCATGGAGTGCAAGAATGAAGATGCCCCACCTTTGCAGGCTCCCTCTGCCTCAGGTGCTATGACCAGACAGACCAAGGTACCTTTGTTGCAGTTTATTGCCTCCAGTTCACAGGGATATGCTGAAGAACAGATGGAAGAGAGGTCTCTGGGAGCCACGTCATGGGCACTCATCCTTCTTCAACTGGAGCCAGCCATCTTTGCTTGGCATACCAGAGCCTGTGGTCTGGACGCATCCTGCTTTGACCTCTCAGGACAGGAGCCCTCCAGACCAGTTGCAAGGGTATTGGGCATTTGAAGAAGTGTACCCCTCCACCCTACTTCTTGGATGAGGAAGATGGATTTTGACAAGGCCCCCAAGGAAAAAAAAGAGAATGGTTTGCCACTTCTTTGGAAATATAAGCAGTTGGTGTTAGGTCCACTTGGAAACTTTTGTTAGTCGGTCGCTCACAATGACATGCCATCTTCTATGCATATATAAATGTGAGCGGCCCCATCACGCCTCAGTACATTCTCCCATTGTCAATTATCCTTATCAGACCTACTGAAGGAAATGTCAACTTAGCCATTGCCATTTGTTATTTTTACTTTATTAGTGTTTTGTAGTTGTCTTTGTGTACCTCCGAAGTCAAAAGAGACTCTGTTTTGGTATTTTAAGTACAGAGATAAGATTTACACAGAGAACACACACGGTTTTGTATGTACTGTTTGCGCCCGTCTCACAAAGTGAGAACCTGTGAGATTTGCCAGAGATTCGGCCAGGCTACTAGGTGATGCCGTAAGAAAGTTCTAGAAAATTTCCTTTTCTTAGACATTGAAAGCCATGGAGAAGGGGACTCTGCTTCTCCCTCACAGGCCTCTGAAATGCAGCTGTCGAAGTCTAAGGATGGGGACAAGGAACAGTCACTGTCATGGGCCTCGTTGTCATCCAGCCACAAGCAAACACAGAGAAAAGGACAATTATCTCTCCTAAGCTGGTCTCCGGGCTTCGTTATGCCTGGGATGTACCTCCTGATGCTGTCTGTAGGCAGGACTAGAGCTGTGCAGCACGGGATAAGAAGCCCTCCACATCTGGTCATCTCCAGTTTACTACTTGCCTTCAGTGAAGCAGGTACTCTGTAGCAGAGCCCTGTCACACATGGCAGGGCTGAAGAGACTAAGTTTTTCTTCAGGGATTCTACTAATATAGTTATTTTCTGCGCACAAGGACACGTTATTTTACAGCCTAGGTGGGATCCCATCTCAGCCCTGCAAGCTGCACAGACTGGCCCCACATTGCAGCAGACCCCCTTTTTCCCTGCGATTTTGGAATTAGCAATGGTTGCTAGGATCCTGTGTGGGCAGAGGGCTTAAAAATAGCACCGGAGCGAGTTTTGGGCACTGCAGTGGCTTTTCTGACTGACGAGGGGCTCTCGTGGTTGTTTCAGCCGCTCGTCAATGGCACATCTCGGCGGCGCGATTCTAGCGCCAGGTGCCTGTCGACAGCCAGTCCTCTCGTTGACGAGCGCTGAAGAGGCTGGTCATCAGTAGTGCATTCATGCGCCAGGTGGCTCGTCGATCAGTTCTCATCAATGAGCACTAAGCAAGACATCGAGAAGCCAGTAGCGCTCCAACGATAGACAGGAACGGAGCCTGAGGAGCAGCGCCTGTGAATCCTCACACCCTCCCAATAAAGAGAGACAAGGATCATTTAGAGCAGATTTTCTGTTCATTTGAGAGGATAACTTCAAGCACAGCTCTTAAAAGAACAGCACCATAAAACATCTCTGGCCAGGGGGAGGATTACATCGATATCAGAATCATGGCCTAAGAAAAAAGTCTAGCAGGAGCAAAAAATGTCAACGCTGCAAATCCCCACTCCTGATCACTTTCGCTGGCTCAATCTGCCTCACATGTGAAAAGGCAGCGGCTGCTAATGGAGAAGACTCAGCGGATGCAACCTCTCCCTCGGCACTGTCAGATATTCCAGAAAGGTCTTAACGACCGGCTACTTCCAGGTCGGAAAGAGCAGCAATGACCAGGGATCCACAACCGTCAACAGCCCCCTCCCTGGATCTCGAACTTATAGACAGGTTAAATAGGGCTTTTGCTATGGACCCTACATGCTTTGAATGGCAGCCTCCAGGGTCCCTTGATATCAGACCCCACAAAAAGGCTAAAGGAAAAAGGACCCCCTCCCCGTCTTCATCCAACGAGGGGCAGCTATCCTCGCATTGCTCCGATAAGAAAAAGAAATCCAGATACATGAGTAGATAGTCCGAGGGGGATGATCACCATTCCTCTCACCCCAAGAGGAAGAAAAGGTCCCGTTCTCGGAGTAGATCTAGGGGCATGCACAAGGGCAAGCGTCGCAGGGGGGTATTCCCCGGACTCCTCAGCCAACAGTTATTCCCCCGAGGAGGGGGAGATAGTGGGCTCATCTTCAGACTCTGATAAATCCCCATTCAGAAACTCTGACTTTGAGGACCTGGACTTCTTCATTAAAAAAAGGTCATATCTGAGATACTCCTCGGATCTTCTCCATCTATCCCTTCCCAACCGGAACAGTCATTTTGCTTGGCATCTGCCTCCAAACAGACTACAGCATTCCCTATACCTCCTGCCATAGAGGACCTGCTAAAAGAAGAAAGGCAAGGTCCAGAACGCACATATCCGGTCCACCGACGGATCTCCAAACTTCTGAAGTTTGACAAGAAACAATCCGAAAAGTGATTAGATTGCCCCAGAATCGACCCCTTGATTTCTAACCTAACCAAGAAAACGGTCATCCCAGCCGAAGGAGGGGCTTCCCTAAGGGACCCAGTAGACAGAAAGGTGGACTCCTCACTCAAAAAAGCCTTTCAAGCTTCGGCAACTTCTCTCAAAGCAGCCACTGCAAACCTATTCTCCAGCAGAGCCGCCCTATCCTGGACACTGGATTTAGCCTTTCAATTCACAGAGGATCTAGAAAAGAACTCCCCCATTACGCATAAGCTACAATTAATGGGGTTGGCCTCTGCCTATGCAGCAGATGTGTTGGAAGAGGCGGTCATGTGCACTGCTCGGACCATGTTCTACCAAACCTCGGCTCGCCGCAACCTATGGCTTCAGGCCTGGCAAGCGGATGCATCCTTAAAGAGCCATTTGGTGAATGCACCTTATGAAGGCAATCTCCTGTTCAGATCAGCTCTAAAGGAGGTGGTGAAGGAATTTGGTGAAATGGCTAAGGTGCACATGCTCCAGTCCAGGGGCCAGGGCAAAGCGTGGTCTTTGGGCTCAAGAAGCAATTTTCGTGACAGAGGTTACAACAAGGGGCAAAACTCCAACTTTTCTGGGAAAGGAACATGGGTCTCCTGAAACCAGCGTAATTTTAGAGGAGGGTGGATCTGGTGGAGGTGGAAGCATCAGGGACACTGGAAACAGTAATAAAAAAAAAAAATAATCACAATGAGGCCATGCGGGTCCATCCTCGAGTCAGAGGCAGACTTTTAAGATTCCTTAAGGAATGAGTCCAAACCACGTCTGACAGATGGGTCCTAGACATTATCAGCAAGGGTTACCTGACAGAGTTTGAGTCTAATCAGCCAATACAGTCGTGGCCAAAAATATTGGTGCCCTTGCACTTTTTCAAGTAACTCACAATTCCTCTAAACATAAGTTAAAATTAACAACAGTACAGTATTTGGTCTCCACAATTCTTTATTTCTCTGTTAATATTACAGAACCTTTATTTTTGATTCAAAATTTAATATATCCTTTTAAATCAGAAAATGAAAAGAAATGGCTTTGACAAAATTATTGACACCCTAGACTTAATATTTGGTAGCAGGCCTTTGGTCAAAATAACTGCAATCAACCGCTTCCTATAGCCATGGATGAGCTTCCTGCACCTCTCTACTGGCAGTTTGGCCCACTCTTCTTGTGCAAACTGCTCCAGTTCTCCCAGATTTGAAGGTGCCTTCTCCCAACTGCTGTTTTAGATCTCTCCACTGGTTTTCAATGGGATTTAGATCTGGACTCATTGCTGGCCACTTCAGAACAGTCCAGCGTCTTGTCTTGAACCATTCCTGGGTGCTTTTTGAAGTGTGTTTAGGGTCATTGTCCTGCTGGAAGACCCATGACCTTCGACAGAGACCCAGCTTTCTGACACTGGGTTCAACATTGCGCTCCAAAATGGCCTGGTAATATCCAGATTTCATGATGCCATGCACACGTTCAAGAGCACCCAGTGCCAGAGCAGCAACAACCCCAAAACATCACTGAACCTCCTCCATGTTTGACTGTAGGGAAGGTGTTTTTTCTTTGAAGGCTTCATTTTGTTTTCTGTAAACAGAGATGATGTGCTTTACAGAAAAGCTCTAATTTGGTCTCATCTGTCCACAGGACATTCTCCCAGAAGGATTTTGGCTTGTTCAGGTGTGTTTTGGCAAACCCCAGTCGGGCTTTCTTATGTCTCTCTCTCTCTCTCTCAGCAGTGGGGTCCTCCTGGGCCTCCTACCATATAACCCCCTTTCACTGAGTTGGCGATGGATGGTGCAAGTTGAAACTGTCGTACCTTGTGTCTGAAGGTCAGCTTGAATCTGTTTGGCAGTTGATCGAGGTGCTTTCTCCACCATTCAAACAACCCCGCGCTGCAATCTTCAATCAAGTTTTCTCTTGCGGCCACGTCCAGGGAGGTTGGTTACAGTGCCATGGGCCTTAAACATCCTGACAGCATTACGTATGGTGGAAACAGGAACATCAAGGTCTCTGGAGATTGATTTGTAGCCTTGAGATTGTCCATGCTTGGCTACAATCTTCTGTCTGACCTCCTCAGACAATTCTCTGGCTGTCTTTCTTTTCTCCATGCTCACTGCGGTACACACAGTGACACAAAACAGGAGAATGAGTCCTTTTCTCTATTCAAACTAGTTGAATGAGTGATTTTTATATTGCAGGCACCTGCAACTCACCACAGGTGAGTTCAATTCCAAAGTGAAGGAGAATCACCTGCTTGAAATCTAATTATTTCTACTTCTAAAAGGTGCCAATAATTTTGTCCGGGCCATTTAAGGATTTCTGTGTGGAATAAGCTAAGACTTAGTACATTTTTCTGCTCTTTGTGTTTTATTCCACTGCAAACCAATGAATTACATATGTGGATACCAACATATTTTTTAATTTCAACAGTTTTCTGGAAGGAATGGTGCATTATTAGAAAAAACTGCAAGGGCGCCAATATTTTTGGCCACGACTGTAAGTGACACTGCAGAGGGACTGGAAGGAAAAGTATGCCTCTTTGCAGATGACACAAAGATCTGGAACAGGGTTGATGCACAAGGGGGGGGATGGAAAGGATGAGAAGGGACTTGGCAAGGTTGGAGGAATGGTCAGAAGTTTGGCAGCTTGGATTCAATGCAAAGAAGTGCAAAATAATGCACCTGGGAAACAAAAACCGAAAAGAAGAAGATTACACAATGGGGACGGAGGTAGTAACAACAACAAAAATGGAAAGGGACCTGGAAGTAATCATGTCAGATGACCTTAAGGTTAGCAAGCAATGTGAGAAGGCAGTAGGGAGGGCTGGGGGGATACTGGGATGTATAGGGAGAGGTATCACCTGCAGAAAACAGGAAGTTGTTATCCCTCTATACAGACAGTTGGCGAGACCCCACCTGGAGTACTGCGTCCAGTTCTGGAGACCCCATCTCCGCAAGGACATAGGATGGAGGCAGTCCAGAGGATGGCAACTAAAATGGTGCAGGGTCTGCAGTAGAAGCCATACGAGGAGGAGGAGACTAAAGAACTTACTATGTATACCCTTGAGGAAAAGGGGGGCATGAAAACTTTTAAGTACCTCAGTGGAATCAACAAAATCCAAGAGGGTAGCATCTTTCAGAAAGAGATGTGGAAGAACAAGGGGACACAATCTGAAGACAGAGGGGGACGGCTCAGGGGCAATGTGGGGAAGTATTTTTTCACAGAGAGGGTGGTGGACACATGGAACAGCCTTCCTGAGGAAATTGTGGGGTCTAAAACTGTGGGAGAGTTCAAGAATGCATGGAACAGACAAAAGGCAATTCTTGTGGGGGGTAGGAAGAAATAGGCTGTTGGTTAACTAGGATCTGCAGCTCATCCAGTAGGTAGGAAAATGGGCAGACTAGGTGGGCCAAGCGATCCTTATCTGCCGTCAAAGTCTATGTTTCTATGCATGCAGTTATTTTGCTGATGGAGCCTTCTTTTAATCGGCCCTTATCAATGGGTTCCAATAATATGCCACAGATTCTTGTCTCTCAGCCATCGCCAGTCTGTTCTGTAGCTTCCATTGTCGATCATGTTGGCGACGACAAAATGGAATTCAATTCTGATCTCGTGCACTTAGAGGAGGATTTAGAAGAAAGAATATGAGGATGAACTATTTCTGGAAAGTCCCCCTCACTCTAGCTCTACCCTCTTGTCCTGTAGTGAGGATTTGGTGATTTATATCCCAAGATCTTCTCCCATCTTTTCAAACCGTGATGCAGCAAATGCAGTCTGCCATGGGTTTTGATATGGAGGAGGAGAATGATTCCACTAAAAGGAATCTAATGGAATTTCAGAGATACCGTGTTCCCTCTCCATTATTGTCCCACCTATATATCCTGCATTACAAGCTGCTACTTAGCTATGTGGTAGAGACCAAACTCCCTGCCTGCAGTTCCTAGAAAGGCACATGAAGAATATCCTGCACCATCTGCTAAGCCTTATTATTCTAACCAGCCAAAAACTGACTCCTATCATGGCTATTCATGATAAGTCTAGAGCCCCTAGACATACGAGTACTTTGCCTCCTGATAAGAAATCTAGGAGGCTGCCTGGCCCGGTGGCGCTGAGGGCTGAGGCACTGGATGCCACACCTCGCGTGCTGGTGACCCGCGTTCGGGAACAAGCCCGGGCCGCTGGGGGTTGGCGGGGGGTGGGACATCGACCGTCCGTAGGACTGGGCTTTCTTCCGAGGAGGGTTAGAGATGCGATCGCCCTGAGCGGCTCTGGTGGCGATCGCGGCGCCCAGCGTGGGCGGTGGCGTAGCTGGACGCGATGGGGCGGAGTTGCGGCATAGTTTGCCTTGTTAGTCGTACTTCACGGGGAAAGGACTCGTACACTAAAGAGAAAACCCCACTCCTGGGGATAGATGAAGGCACCTTGGCCTCCTAAGCCCACACTCCCGACTCTGGACTGCCTCCTCTCTAACCGGCTTCTCATGTGCCCAGCGCTTTGCCCTTAGAATAGAGCACCCTGGGTGGATAGGGCGACCCTACTTCTGGAGGGTATAGACCCGGAGGTGGTGCTGGGTTGCATGAGAAGGGGGGGGGGTAGCAGCCATGGAGGGAGGTATCAGCTGGGGGTCCCAAAGAATGCCGGAAGGAGTTCCATAGGTAGTGGTGATAAATAAAGTTTAAAAAAAAAAAAAAAAAAAGAAATCTAGGAGGCTGGATGTGATGGGCAAATGTACTTGGGCCTTAGGAGTGCAAACTACAAGGTTCCCAAGATAAAATATCAGAACAGCCTGTGGACAGCTGCTCGTACGGCTGCTCAGGCTTTGCCCGATGGCCCTGCTAAACTGTCTGCTGGTGCTGATGTTGGCAAACATTTGCTGCTCTCCTGAAGATATAGCCATTGCATGTTTCGGGATATCTCTTAAGGTAGCTGATGTCCTGATTGCAACTAGGAAGCCTTCTACCAGGCATACTTATTCCCTAAAACGGAAGAGTTTCACTTTGTGGGCTGCTTCACGGAACATGGACCCTTTTACATGTCCTATGAATGCTGTGCTGGAACACTTATTTCTTTGTCTAACTCTGGCCTGCAGTATTCCTCGCTTAAGGTGCATTTAGCCACTGTACCAGCTTTCCATGCCCCTACTAATGGTCATACAGTTGCCCAGTTAGAGGTGTCCCAAACATTTCTGAGAGGCATTCTGTAAACCTATCCGTAATCCAGTCCAGCCATGGGACTTGAATTTCATCCTTGAGAAATTAACGGCTCCTTTTGAGCCTGCCATAAGTTGTGGCTTACATTTCCTGTAATGGAAAAGGTTTTTTTTTTTCTTTTTTCCTTCAAGTTGTGATGACCTCGGCTCAACGGATTTCCAAGCTTCAGGTTGTAATATGGGAGTCTTTATTTATTTATTTATTTTTTTTTTTTTATATTTTTCACGAAGTCTCTCTGCATATAAATCCTAAGTTTCTACCGAAGGTGGTATCTGATTTTATATGAAATCAAACGATGCCCCTTCCTGTCTATTATCCTGAGGATGCCAACCAGGGTGAGACAGGGCTCAATACTTTGGATGTACGTAGAATACTCAGATACTACTGTATAGTACTCACTCCAAAAACTGCAGAAAATCCTCTCAGCTTTTGTTTCATTCGCCCCTGGGAAAGGAGATGCTCCTTTGTCTGAACAGTGCCAATCCAAATAGCAAGCACATTGTATTATGATTTGTGACAGGAAGTTGGGTAAAGAACTTCCTGATGGTGTTTGTGGTCACTCCACAAGGGCTATGGCTACTTCTGTTGCTTATTTCATTAATGTATCTGCTGTTAACATATGCTGCAGCAACACGGAGCAGTGTTCATACTTGCGCTAAACACTGTAGTCTGGACATTGTCTATTGTAGATGTGGTGGTTTTGGCTTGCTGTTCTGCAAGGCCTTCTGCTTTTTTTTTTTTAAATATATTTTTATTGACATTTTTTCCTTTTGTTTTAGTTCAGGAGACATTATACAATCATGTCATTTTCTGTACTTCAAATTTGTTATGATATAAATATACATTGCATAAATATCCTTTATGTTTGATACAGGTTGTTGTTGGAAGACAAATAATTCCATAACTTCTTTCCATTCTCATTTCCTCACTACCCCTGTTACCATCCGCTATGGACAATATTCAGGATCAACCCTAGCCTGATAAAGTGACCATCTCTGCCAGAAAGTGGCAAATCTGTCCACCTGATTAGTTTTGCTGTGATATTTTCCATCTGGTATATAGAATACACAATTCGTTTCCATTCTTGATGCTCGGTATTGTTTTGGTCATCCATTTCTTTGTTAAAGATTTTTTTGCAGCCAACAGCAAAACAGGAAGTAAGGTTTCTGTCCGGGGGGGGGGGGCGATCCGGGTAAACAGCCATAAGCAGAAGGCCTTCTGTCTTTATTACATATCGGACTGTGCTATCCTCCCAGTTTAATTTGTACTGCTTGGGAATCATTCCAAAGGTGTGGTCTGATGGAAGGATGTCCTCAAAGAAGATAGAACAGTTACTTAAAGAGCTACTGACGCCTCAATGAAAGCTTTACAAAGCATAATAATTAGATACAATTTTGCCTGCATTAAATTTATATTTCTCCTCATTTATTATTAAGAAAATTTGCATGAATATATGATCTTTATCCTCGAGTTCCTTTAGTGTTCTCTGTCTCTATAGCTTACTCCCCTACTTTGTCATATTTCTCTGTTGTGACATCACAGTCTGTTGCCATGGCAGTACTGTGAGGTCACAAGCAGTGCTCTATGATTTCAGATTGGGAGAAAGCAGCAGGAATTGGCAAACTCTTCAGGAGCAAAGATCCTGTTTTCATACAGAGGACCTCAGTAATACAAAAAGGGGAGAAGGAATACAGCACCAATGGGAAATACAAACTGGACTGTGTCTAAATAGTAGGTTTTGTAAAAGTTCTCCTGAATGTGTCACCAGCTCTTTAAGAACTTACTGTAACAGTAGCTCTTCAGGAGACTCTCCTCCATTAGGCTATTCTGTACCCTCCCTCCTTCCCCCCTTTTGTTTTTAAGGGATGGGCCTTTGCGGTCCTTATCGGACGTCAACGTCTATGTTTCTATGAACCCAGAGATCAAATACTGGCTGGGTGATGTGCAGGTCACAACGTCTGATGAAGAAAAGGATCTGGGGGTGTGACAGGGTGACCCCTGTCAAAGTGTACACCCCTGGGATAAGTTGAAACCTCTTTCCCAAGCAGTTTATAATGTTTTGTATAATTTATTAATTTCATTCTTTGGATACAACCTTTGACCAAGATGCTCATTTACAAAGGTTCCAAGTCTGGTAACAAGAACAAACAAGAGTTTAACACTTCGACAACAAGGTCAACAACAAACACTGGTATGAGGCAGATAGAAAATGTTCCCAGGAGTGGGGGTAATGATCAGTTATATTCTAAAAGCAGCCAAGGTAGAAAGGCATCGTCAGCAAGTCTGTTTCAGTAAAAGAAGGTGACGGAGGACAGGCAGGGGTATTAGTGGGAGTCCCAGGATTGGGGGCAACAATCGGTTGTTTTTCACAGAGCAACCAAGGTAGATAGGCTATGTCAGCAAGTCTGTTTCCCTAAAGAAAGATGATGGTGGACAGGTAGGGGTATATCTAGGATTCAGTAGGAGGAGGGGTGGATAAGTGCTAAAACATAGTGATGAGAAAAACTGGTAGTGTACAGGAGGGGGAGGGGGGATTGGGAAAAGTAGTCTCAAGGGACTGAGTTGACAGGGTGCTCAGAGAGGTATCCTTCCAGAGGTACCAGTGGCAGAAGTGTGCCAGCGGGATGCACGAAGAGCTGGCCAGTGATTTGGTCAGGTCTCCTACCTACAGGCACAGGTTCCCTGAGAGGCGCTGTTTCTCAATTCTGGTTTGAAAGACGAGAGGTTTGAGATGTTGTTTATTTCTGCAGGGATGTCATTCAGTCACAGGGGGGCCCTGTAGGCGAAAAAGCATTGGCCAGGAGTGGTTCTTCTGAAGGAGACAACAAGCTGGGATCCTGTCATACCCCTTGTATCACAGCTGTATTTGGGCGCTTGAAGAGCATCAACAATGCAGGGTGGTGTTAGGCCAGGCAGTACTTTTTTTTTTTTTTTTTTTTTTTTACAAAGGAGGCAAACTTGATGCTTTATCCTGCTCTTAAGGTTGAGCCACCTGGTTTGTTCATAAAGAATACAAGAGTGCATTAGGTTGTCTGCTGTAAGTGTTAGTCAGCCCCACACACAACCAGCCCATAGTCAGTCACTGACATAACGGAGCTGGACACAGCTAGGTGAAGTGCACAAGGTGTTAGGTACTGCCTAGGTCTGTAAAGGATCCCTAATTTGGCATTTACCGCTTTTACCACCTGGTCTACATGTGGCATGAATGAGAAGGTATCATCTATATGGTCCCCCTAGATACTTGAAAGAGTGCACTTGTTCAGTAGGTGCAGTATAGTGAAGGGCGTTTTTTTTTTTTTTTTCCCTGCTGACAACTTGAGATAATCATGGTTTTAGTTTTTTGTAGTTGAGCAGTAGTTTTTTGGAACTGAACTAGTCCTCCAGTTGATGAAAGATAGTCTGTTGTTCACTTTTTATAGAATTTTAATTTGGGAGTTGTTACTAAGGATAGCCACGTCATCTGCGTACGAAATAATTTTGATCTTGCAAGCTGCGGGAAGAGAATTCAGAAATAGACTGAAAAATAGAGGTCCCAAAATGGACCCTTGAGGGACAAAAGAGAGCAACTTGTCTTGTACTGGAGATGACTGTTCCAGTTTTTACACTCTGTGACCTGACGGTCTGGTAGTTTTGAAACCACTTGTGCCAGTGCTGTTTTTCAGCAATTGGGGGAATAAAAACAGCACCAGAGTGATCAATAAGGATGGCAGCTTCATGTATTTTCCGTCGACGACTGGCATTCTCATCACATCAGCCGCTCGTCGACAGTCGTCCTGCAGTGAGAGTATAGCAGCACGTCGATGTGTAGTGAACTCTCGTCGACGAGTGCTGTAGTGCAGGAGGAGCGCTATCCAGAGCAACGGAGCCTCTAATCAGCATGGTGCAGGCCCCCCCAACCAGCAATAAAGAGAGCAGCTCAGTATTTTGCCCTTAAAGTGCCAGCACAATTAATCGCAGCTTCAATAGCATAGCAGGAAACCTCGGGGTAACGCTGAATCAAAGAGGGAGTAGGGCCACTTGGTGCCATGGCCTCAGACAAACCTTCTAGGGACAGAAAATACCAGCGCTGCAAGCCCCCACTACTAATCAATTTGCTGGGTCGCTTTGCCTAAAATATGAGAAGACAGCATCTGCGAATGGGGAGGACGTGACGGAGGCAGCCCCTTCCTCGGATCAGACTGATAGCCAGACAGACAAACAGGTCTGAATGAGCAGCAGTCATCAGTTCTGAGACAGCAGCGGTCACCAGGGAGATCCAGCAGTCCACAGCCCCCTCCATGGCCCCAGACCTCACAGACAAGCTAAACAGGGCCTTTGCTCTGGGTCCGGCATGCTCTGACTGGCAACCTCCGGGGTCACCAGATGTGAGACCTCACAAGAAGGCAAAAAGAAAGAGGACCCCATCCTCATCTGAAGAGGAACAGTTTTCACATCACTACGATGAAAAGAAAAATTCCCGACACAGGAACAGATCCTATGATGAGGAGGATCAGCATTCTTCACGCCACAAGAGAAAGAAAAGATCTTGTTCTTGAACTAAATCTAGGGGCACTCATAAGGAAAAGCATCGCAGGGAGCATTCCCAGGACTCCTCAGACTCCAGTTCATCTTCTCCCGAAGAGGGAGAGCTAGTGAGCTCATCATTAAACTCAGACGACTCCCCATCCAGAAACTCTTACCTGGAGGACATAGATTTTTTCATAAAAAATGGTCATAGTCGAGATTCACCTCTGATGTTTCCCGGCAGCTCCCACCCAGGTGAAACAGGCCTGTCGCCTGGCATCTGCCTCCAAACTGGCAACAGCTTTCCTTATTCCTCCTGCCACAAAGGACTTGCTAAAGGAGGAAAGGCAAGGTCCAGAACGCACCTATCCAGTGCCCTGGAAGATCTCTAAACTTCTGAAGTTTGACAAGAAGCAATCTGAAAAGTGATTAGACTGCCCCAGAATCGACCCTCTGATTTCAAACCTAACCAAGAAGATGGTCATCCCAGCCGAAGGAGGGGCATCGCTCAGGGATCCGGTGGACAGAAAAGTGGATGCTTTGCTCAGGAAGGCCTTCCAAGCATCAGCTACATCTCACAAGGTGGCAACCGCCAATCTTTTTTCATCCAGAGCCACCCTATTTTGGGCCTTGGGTTTAGCCTTTCAATTCGCTGAGGACCCAGAGAAGAACACACTTATTATTCATCAGCTGCAGTTAATGGGTTTAGCTTTGGCTTATGCAGCAGACGTGTCTGAAGAGGTGGTCAGGTGCGCTGCTCGGACCATGTTTCATCAAACCTTGGCTCACCACAACCTCTGGCTTCGGGTCTGGCAAGCAGATGCCTCTTCGAAGAGCCATTTGTTATACTCACGCTATGGAGGTAATCTTCTGTTTGGTTCAGCACCGAAGGAGGTGGTGATGGAACCCAGGGAGACAGCTAAGATGCACATGCCCAAGACAAGGGGCAGGGGCAAATCATGATGGTCCTCAGGCCCCAGACGCAATTTTCGTGACCGAGGTTACAACAAGGCTCAAAACTCTAACTTCTCAGGAAAAAGAACATGGTTCTCTTCGCGTAACCAGTGTAACTTCAGAGGGGGCAGATCCGGTGGTGGCACTAGAACAGCAACAAGAAGTCACAATGAAGCTATCCGGGCCCATCTTCGAATAGGGGTCAGACTTTCAAAATTTTCCTCGAGGAATGGGTCCAAACCACATCGGACAGATGGGTCCTAGACATCATCAGCAAGGGTTACCTAATAGAATTCGAATCCTAGCCCCCTCTACCTCATGTGGTGCTCTCCCCTATCTCTGGCAACCCGTCCAAAATACAGGCTATTACAGACATTCAGCACGCAGGGGCTACTGAGCAAGTTCCCCCACAGAGATCAATCGGGGGGTCTACTCCCCATTCTTCATCGTGCCAAAATGCACAGGGGGATCCAGGCCAGTCCTAGACCTCAAATTGCTAAATCATTTTGTCCACAGCAGAGCATTCAAGATGGAAACCTTGTCATCAATCATCAGGGAGTTGCAACAAGGGGACTTTCTGGCATCCATCGATCTGCAAGATGCCTATTTGCATATTCCCATTCAGGGACTACACTGCCAATCTCTCAGGTTCAAGGTGGGGGAGCAGCACTTCCAATTCAAAACTCTGCCATTCGGGCTTCCTTCAGCCCAAAGGACATTCTCAAAAGTGCTAGTAGCGGTCATAGCTCACCTTCGGAACAGAGGGATACAAGTTTTTCTTTACTTGGTCGATATTCTCATCAAGGCCCCGCATCTCGACCAAGCAGTACAAGCAGTGGCAGAGGTAGTCGGATTTGTCATCATCTGGAGAAAGAGCTCCCTAAATCAAAGCCAGACCTTGAACCAACTTGGGGGCAGACTTCATGACACAAGCCAACAAGCCCCCCCCCCCCCGAAACTAAATTCAAGGACCTGCTGAATCTCATCAAGAAGTTTCACACAGCTCCTCAGCTGCTGGCTCAACCCTTCATGCAGCTAACTGGGACTCTAACATCACTGCCAGATTCAGTCCCTTGGGCTTTAGTCCACATGCTGCCCATTCAAGCCCATTTGCTTAGACTGTGGTCTCAGTCCAAACACAGCCAGCACCAACTCATCCCAGTTTCTCAACAGATAAAAGCCTCCCTCCAGTGGTGGACTGGGACTACAAATGTCATGAGGGTTCGCAAGTTGAGCCATCCACACCAAATCTGAATCATGACCAAAGTAAGCCTCAGGGTCTGGGGGGCTCACCTGCATCAGCTGTTGGCACAGGACAAGTGGTTGCTGTTAGAAACAAAGGTACAGCATAAAACGTACCAAGATGAGAGCAGTATGCCTTGCCCTGATGCACTTCGAACAGCAAGTCCTCCATCAGGACGTACTGATTCTAACAGACAATCAGACAACGATGGCATACATCAACCATCAGGGTGGCACAAGAAGCTCAAAAATGCTATGGGAAATCCCTTCTTCTCATTCAGTGGGCCGAGCACCACCTCGCAAGCATAAGGGCGGTGTATATTCCAGGACAGGAAAATGTCACAGCACACTAGCTCAGTCGCAAGGATGCTCTACCAGGGGAATGGGCACCCAAGGACAGTGGGGCAATCCTCAGACAGATCTTTTCGCCTGCCGGCGCAACTCCAAAGTAAAGCAGTTCTGCTCCCTTGCCAAGGACGAACTAGCGGTGGCTCAGGACACCTTTCCCCTAGACTGGGGTCAGTTCGGTCTCCTGTATGCCATTCCTCCAATACCGCTTCTATCCAGAGTCCTCCACAAAGTGATCCTGGACAGGGCAGAAATGATTCTAGTCTGTCCCCGATGGCCTTGTCGCCCATGGTCCCACTTCTCATTCATTTGTCAAGGTGACCACCTCTAACCTTCCAGATCAGCCTGGACTTTCTCCATCAGGGTCCGGTTCTGCATCCCAATTTGAACAACCTTTCTCTGCCTGGAGATTGAGTGGGAAACTTTCAAAGAGCTAGGCTACACAGCTTCTGTTATTGAAATGATGGTGAACTCGCTCCACCCTTCTTCCTCTAAAGTGTATTTTAGAATCTGGAGGAAATTCTTGTTCTGGCTTCAATCTAACTACATACAGAACCATCCAGTATAATTGCCTGTACTATTGCAGTTTCTTCAAGCAGGGCTTGACAAAGGACTGCAACCAGTCACCTTATGAGTTCAGGTTTCCGCACTGGAGGCGCTCTTGTTGGTGGATTCAGGCGAATCGTTGGGCTCACATCCCCATGTCAGGAGGTTTCTAAGGGCAGCAACATTAAAACGCTCTCCAATTAAGCCAACAGTACCACCTTGGAGACAATCTGCTTCTCAAGGCTTTGACGAAGCCTCCTTTTGAGCCTCTCAAGGAGACATCCCTCATACATCTTACAATGAAGGTTGCTTTTCTCATAACTATTACTTCAGTCAGGAGAATCAGGGAACTGGGAGCATTGTCCACCAAAGAGCTGTACACTGTTTTTCATCAGGACTCCGTGGTGCTCCGAACAGATCCAGGTTTTTTGTCAAAAGTTACGTCTCCCTTCCATTGCAACCCAGAGTCGATTCTGCCTTCCTTCTGCCCATACCCCAAAAATGAAAAAGCAAGGGAATTTCACCCACTAGATCTGAGAAGAGTGATGAATATGTATATTAAAAGAACGGATGCTATTTGCAAAACCTCAAGTTTGTTCATTTTAACTACAGGTCAAAATATGGGTAAAAAAGCTTTGAAAGACTATAGCCAGATGGATCCGTTTGGCCATCACCACGGCTTATGATCAGGCTGGAGTAACTTTGCCTGGCCCAATGAGAGCCTATTCCACCAGAGCTTTGGCCACTTCATGGGCGGACTTCAGAGAAGCATCTCCAGCAGACCTATGCTAGGCAGCCATATGGTCATGTATTCACACATTTACAAAATTTTACAAACTGTATGTGACGTCCTCGGGGGAGGCATCCTTGGCCGCAGAGTGCTTCAAGTGGTGGTGGACCCTTAAGGGCACTTGACATTCTTCCCAACCCAGGATATCTGGGGATGTACTGTTTTTGTATATCCCATGTGTAAGGAAGCCCAGAGACCAGCTTAGGAGAAAGAAACTGACATTTAAATACCTGCAAATTCTCTTTCTCAGATGGCTGGTCTCTGAACTCCGGCTTCCCTCCCAGAATGTATATAGTTGGCTGGCCAATTGGCCATGTCTGCCTTAATTGTTCTTGTTTTTGTTTCCAAATTCATATTGTATTGCCACATGTGGAAGAACTGAGGGAAACAGGAAGTGGAGGGATGGATATTCCCAGCTGCAGAGATCAAAATCCTGCTTTCTTATCTGCATCAGTAGGTAAAGCCCATGTGGAAGGAAGCCCCGAGACCAGCCGGAGAAAGAAAATTTACAGGTATTTAAATTTTGAATTCTTTTACATATAATTTATGAAAAAAAAAAAAAAAACACACATTAGATGTGCTATGTAATTGCATTAAATGTGCTGAGTAATGATGATGTATCAGCAATTTCACAGCATGAAGGTACAATGAACATGCATACAATTACAGTATGATGCATAACAGTAAGGGACATCTCCTCTCCCACTTCAACTGTGACTGTGCTTAGTCCTTCTCCCCTTGCCTGTGACTTTAACCTTTTGATTTCTGTACAGTATATTATTGTACATGCTGGACTTATAATGATTTGACTCGGGTTGGTCCATTCCACCCTTGAACTATTACTTATCTTCACTATATATCTCTTATTGTATATACTGTTTCTAAAACAGACTTCCGCACTCAGATAGTCCCCCTCCGATCCACACAAACTAGCTAATCCGGTTACTCTCACCACCTCCCAAAAATGTGGAATTCCCTCCCCCCCTCAAATCCAACACTCATGTTCCGCCTACTCCATCAGCTCTGCCCTCAATAATTACCTTGCACCTAGCTGCTCCTGCCACGCCCCTCCCTAATTCCCTCTTCTAAAGCCCTGGACAAATCCTACCCCTCTACCATCACCTTCATTTTACCCAGTGCACCCCCTCCCCGCAAAATTGCTAGCTCTTCTCCCCTTCCCCCAAATTGCTCCCCTTACTGGCCTCCCTTGACCTCTCACAGACTGTAAGGGACCCAGAATGCTCTCCAGGGTCCCTCTCCTACCCCCCCAAAGGGCTTGCATCTCTCATCTACTCCCTTCCTCCACCATCCCTCCTATCTCCCTAGACTTGCAGTCCTCTTGCAGGGTTCTTGGCATCCTGAAGGGGTCCTACTGCATCTAGGCTCGTCTCCTCTCCTTCCCCTACACTGTGCCACATAGAAGACTATTGCACAAACTGGGGAATATGGGTGTGGGCAGGATAGTAGTGTGGTGGGTAGGTAACTGGCTGGACAGCAGGACACAGAGGGTGGTGGTAAATGGCTGTCACTCCACAGAGGGAAGAGTGACCAGTGGGGTACCACAGGGATCAGTGCTGGGACGGTACTATTCAATATCTTCATCAGTGACATTGCACAGGACCTAGAGGCAGAATTTCACTGTTCAGCTGATGACACAAAGCTCTGTAACAGAGTAGACACACCAGAGGTGTAGACAGAATGAGAAGGACCTGCAGAAACTTGAAGAATGGTCAGGGTTTGGCAGTTGAAATTCAATGCAAGGAAGTGCAAGATAATGCATTTGGGGCACAAAACCCTGGCACAATATATCAGTTGGGGGTGAGGATATAGCATGCACCAAGCAGGAAAGGGATCTTGGAGTTATCATCTCTGATGACCTCAAGGCAGGGAAACAGTGTGACAAGGCAGCAGGTAAAGCAAATAGGATGCTGGGATGCATAGGCAGGGGCATCACCAGCAGGAAAAGGGAGGTCATAATTCCACTATACAAGACACTAGTGAGGCGCACCTGAGTACACTGTGCAGTTCTGGAGACCTTACCTACGTAAGGACATAGACAGGGTAGAGAAGGTTCAGAGCAGGGCAACAAAGATGGTGCATGGATTGCATCACAAGTCCTATGAGGACAGGTTGAAGGCACTGAACATGTACTCCCTGGAGGAGAGAGGAGGAGAGGGATATGATAGAGACATACAAGTATCTTACAGGGAGGAACAGGGTGCAGGAAAGCACTATTTTAAGCGAAAAAGATGTTCCAGGACTAGAGGCATGGGATGAAGTTGGAGGAGGATGATTCAGAGGAAGCGTGAGGAAGAATTTCTTCACAGAACGGGTGGTGGACAAGTGGAACACCCTGCCAGAGGAAGTGGTGGGGCTGAAACAATCACAGGATTTAAGAATGCATGGGATAGACATAAAGGAATTCTGGAGATCAGGGGTAAGGGGCAACAGACTTCCTGGAAAACATAAACTGAACTTACAAACTTAAATGGGCAGACTGGGTGGGCCATAGGCCCTTATCTGCCGACACTGTCTATGTATCTATGTATGTATGTATGTATGTATCTACCTGTCCCCCTAGCCTTTGCAGTCCCCTTGGAGGGTTCTCTGCATCCTGAAGGGGCCCTACTGTGGGCCTAGGCTTGTCTCCTCTCCTTCCCCCATCTACCTTTCTCCCTAGTCTTTGCAGTCCCCTTTGCAGGGTTCTGAGTATCCTGAGGGGGTCCTACTGCGCCTATCCTCCCTGCCTGTATCCTCTCCTTCCCCTCCCCCATCTATTTTTCTCCCTGGCCATCGCAGTCCCCTTGCAGGGTTCTTAGCATCATGAAGGGTCCAGCTGAGACTAAGCATATCTACCCTATTCTACCAAGCCACTGTCTTTGTTTTTCATGACTACTAGCAGGGTATAATGTATCCAGATGGACTATTGATTAGGCCCCATCCCCTCCAGAGGTGCAAATTCTCTTCCCTCAAGGGTTCAATTCTCACTCACTCCCTTTCCTATCACTTTCTTAATCCCCATCTACTGACCTTCCCCAACCCCCCTGCAAGGTACCCCACATCCTGAAGGGTCCTCTCTTGGGTTAGGTCCTATTCCCCCTCCCAGCATTAAATCACAACTCCTCCTCCTCCTCCCACTTCAAATCCATACAGCCTTATCCCCCTTTCTATCTAGCCCCACAGCCCCCTTGCAGGGTTTCCCACATTCTGAAGGGATCTCTCTGAGACACTTCCATATCCCAGTCTCTCTCTCCCCAGTCCACTTGCAGGGTTCCTTGCATCCTGAAGGGTCTCCAGGTACATGACTCTTCCCCTCCCCACCTCACCCCTCCTCTCCTTTCCCCTTTTCTTTCATGTAGCCTTGCTTACACATTTACCTGCACTTATTATTGACCACTCTTCTACCCGTTATGTGCAACACTGTTGTAACACCTGCCTTACAACTGTATGTTAATGTTGATCTTGTAACTTGAATGTTTAATGTCGCATTCCTGCTCTACCCCATTCCCCTCAGGTCGCACCGGGAGACGAGTGACTTGTCACTCAGTGTGCCTTCCTGGTGAAACATTTCAATACATAAATAACTTGCAATGTATGCATTCTAGTGTGTTCTCTGTATATTTATTATTGTATATCTTGTAATGTACGTATATCTGACGTGGAACCTTTGCAAAGGAGTCCTTGACTCAAAGGTTGTAATTCCAATTCCTTCAATAAATAAAAACACATCTATATCAGTGTCTTCTATTCTGAGGTACTGCTGCATAAAAGCTAAAACACATATGCTGCCAAGCAGAGCAGCCCCAAAAAAGACAGCACACTCTTGGGCAAGATACAAAAACAGCATGTTTCATAGGTAATGTGTCAGACAGTGCATCAAATGTGTATGCAGCACTTGATACCCTCCCAATGGGAACTGCTTCTTACCTAAATCCCCAGTGTGTCCTGTAGTCTCACTGACACTTCTGCAGTGGGCCCATCTGTTGATGTGCGAATGTGACAGGAACACTTAAGTGTTGGTGTTTTCTTGGCTGCTGCATTCTTCATGCAGCAGTCAGAAATGTGCACAGTTGCATTATTCATATTGCTTGGCACATTTGTCACAGACCACAGTTACTCACAGAAACTGATTTTGCATCCTACATGGAGGGTGCTGTTTTCTCTCTCTCTCTCGGAAAGTGAGCAACCACTAGGTGGCTGGCTACCAAGCGGACATGACAGACCATTAAGCCTATTCTGCTGGCTTTCTAGTATGTTAGTATGTAATCTGACTGCATCTGCAATGGCATCTTGGCCAGTCTGTAATCCATTATAAAGGTTTAAATACAATGCGGGAATCTGTCGGTGTCATCCAAATACATATTCATAACTAAAGTACCGATAATACGTTTACCAAATGGTGCAATAAAAAAAAAATCATAATATTACTACATACTAAAATGCCAGCAGAAATAGGTCTTTCGCATCTGCTCGTTTGGTCAGCCCCCACCCTGAGAACTGACCTTGCTGCCCCCCTTGCCCTCTCGGGCTTCCCCCTTCCTAGTCCTGGATATTCTCGGTGCACTGGACTTTGCTTCCAAAAGCAGGGTGTAATGAGACTTAAAGGGGAGTGGGGTGATCTCACAGAGAGGGACTCCGAAAAAGCAGACTTGCTAAACAAATATTTCTGCTCAGTAGCTATGGTTGAGAGGGAGGGACATGGACCGGTATTGAAGGTGAAAGGCAATGTGGGTAAGGAGATGAACAATAAGGTGTTCAAGAAGGGCAGGGTATTGGAGGAATTGGGGAACCTGAGGGTGGACAAGGCAATGGGTCCAGATGCCCTGCATCCCAGGGTACTCTGACAACTAAGGGAACAGCTGGCAGAACTTCTACCGTTTTTTTTTTTTTTTTTTTTTTTATTTACTCTTTATGCCCCCTTTACACCACACCAGCTACCCTTCCTTGGAGAGCCCTAGGCTGTGCGTGCTCCTGTAGCTCCGCCCCAGGTAACTCCGTTGGGGTACCGATGGACCTACCTCATCCTTAGACAGCATACCATAGACAGCATGGATTCATCCCGGGGAAATCGTGTCAGACAAACCTGGTGGAGTTCTATGACTGGGTGACGAGTGCCTTGGACCTGGGTAGACCAGTGGACGTCCTCTTTCTAGACTTCAGCAAGGCATTTGACTCTGTTCCTCACATGGGCCTGTTGGATAAGCTGGGAGAAATGGGGTTGGGGAACCAGATGATCAGATGGATAGGCAATTGGCTCCAGGACCAGACCCAGAGGTCGTGGTTAGTCTCATCCCCAAGGATGGTCATTAGTGGGGTCCCACAGGATCAGTCCTGGGCCCCTTCTGTTCAACGCCACATCTCTGACATAAGGACAGGAATCAGGAGTGAGGTGAGTCTCTTTTGGATGACTCGAAACTGGGGGTGGTGGATGGGGAGGAGGGAGGTGGCCCTACAGGGGACCTGGAGGCTCTGGGAAGATGGTCTAGAAAGTGGAAGCTGAGGTTCAATGCAGGGAAATGGCTACTCCACCTGGGGCCAGAAACCCGGGCCAAGTGTACACCCGGGAGAATGCTACAAGTCTCGATGGCTGAGAGGGACCTGGGGTGGTGGTGGATGTCAAGATGAACAACTCTGAGACCTGTAGGAGGGCAGCAGCCAAGGCCAACAGGATGCTGGGATGCATCGCTAGGGGATCACCTCCAGAAGGAGGGAAGTGATACCCCTCTGTATAACTGCTTGGTGAGGCCACACCTGAGTACTGCGTGCAGTTTTGGAGGCCACACTTAAAGAGGGACATTAACTCTGAAGAGGGTCCAGAGGAGGGCAACCAAAATGATTTGGGGCTTGGGGAACAGGACCCATGAGGAGAGGCTCAAGAGCTAAATATGTACACATTGGAAGAGAGAAGGGACCAGGGGACATGATAGAGGTCTTCAGGTACATGAAGAGGGTAAATGGGGAGGAACAGTCAGGGTGCTTGAAGGAAGGAGGAGGGGCCACAAGAGGGCATGGGTGGAAGCTGGAGGGAAGATTCAAGGAGAAAGAGAGGTGCTCGTCACTGAGAGGTGGTGGAGCCATGGAATCGCTGCCTGGGGGCTGGTGGAGGCAGAGACAGTGGAGGGGTTCAAGGGGGTGGGACATGTACAGGGGAAGGGTTCTGGAAGCAAAATCCAATGCAGCAAGAATATCCGGAACTGGGAAGGGAGAAGCCAGAGAAGGCGAGGGGGGCAGCAAGGTCAGCACCCAGGGTGGGGGCTGACCAAACGAGCAGACACGAAAGACCGTTAGGCCTATTCTGCTGGCATTTTAGTATGTCAGTATGTTAGTATCCTACCACGGTTTAAGCCCCCGGGCGGGGAGGAAGGGAACCCCCCTCATTGTCCCCTCAGTCCATGAGTGTGCATCGGGTGTTCTGCCCCAGCACTGGAGGAGCCCGGATATGGATTTTCTCGGTACAGCTGGGTCCTGTCTTCAGGTGGCGGGTGCGGGTTTTTTCCACTTTTTTAGTGCTGCCCCTACGGATGCCAATGCTCTAGAGGAGCCAAGGGGTGGAGCATGTCACAGTGTGCTGCCGCCGCTCTGTATCCGACGTCCTCCCACCCGGCTTCTTGCCATCGCGCTGCACCACCACCCGTGGTCACCCAGGTGGTGGTAGAGCGGCAGGACAGGCAACCCACTCTCCCCGGAGAGCAGCCAGACAGGCACTCGATCCCCCTGCCGGCCCTCCAGCAACCCAAGTCCGTACCCAAACCCGGGTCACTGGCGTCGCAAGTGGTAGCTCTACCGCTGCGCTGGCAGGCTGGCCTAATGAGGTTGTTCAACCAATCTTTTGACACAGGAAGTGTACCAGCAGACTGGGAAAGACAGACGTGGTGCCAATAGACAAGTGCGGAGGGAAAAAGCCGAGTAACTATCGTCCTGTCAGTCTTACATCAGTGGAAGGAAAGATTATGGAGGCACTGCTAAAGGAAAGGATAGTGGATTATCTTGTAGAAAATGGGCTGCAGGAGGATAAGCAGCACGGGTTCACGGAGGGAAGGCCATGCCAGACGAATCTAATAGCATTCTTCTACTGGGCGACAAGAGAGTGCGATCAGGGAGGGACGGTGGATGTGGCCTATCTGGACTTCAACAAAGCCTTTGACACCACCCCTCACAGGAGGCTGGTAAGCAAGTTGAGCAGTCTAGGGGTAGGGAGGAAGGTAACAAATTGCGTGGAAAACTGGCTTGGTGACAGGAGCCAAAGGGTGGTTGTAAATGGGGTTCATTCCAGGGAGGAAAGAGTGACAAGTGGGGTGCCACAGGGGTCGGTACTGGGTCCGATACTCTAACATTCACATTGGGATACTGTGGAGGGTCTGAATGGAAAGGTGTCTGTTTGCAGACGATACAAAGATCTGCAATAGAGTGGACACACCAGGGGGAGTGGAAAGCATGAGAGAGGACATGCTAAAGCTGGAGGGTGGTCGGAGAGTTGGCAACTGAGATTTAATGCCAAAAAGGTGTAAAATAATGTACACAGGGCATAAGAACCCACGGGCCGCATACACACTAGGGGGAGAGGATGTTGTGCTAACAGAGCAGGAGAGGAATCTGGATATTATTTTGGACAGCCTTAAGGTGGCAAACCAGTGCAACAAAGTGGTTGGAAAGGCAAGCAGTATGCTGGCATGCATAGGGAGGAGTATCACAAGCAGGAGAAGGGAGGTGATAATGACCCATACAAGTCAATGGTCTGTCCTCACTTAGAATATGGGGTAGAGTTCTGGAGACCCCACCTACAGAGGGATATTGATAGGGTGGAGTAAGTCCAAAGGAGGGCGACCAAGATGGTGCATGGTATCCATCAGAGGACATATGAGGAGAGAATGGAGGAGTTTGAACTACATCCACCGGAAACCAGGAGAAAGTGGGGTCATATGATTGAAACTTTTAAATATCTGAAGGGAATTAACAAGGTGGGGGAAGGGAGTATATACAAAATGAACAACAATCCAAGAACTATGGAGCACAGCTTGAAACTGGAGGGTGGTCAATTTAGAGGTAATAAGAGAGCACTACTTCACTAAGAAGGTGGTGGGCCCCTGGAATGGGCTACTGGAGAGGGTGGTTCAGGCATAAACAATGGGGAGATTCAAGAGTGCATGGGATAAGTACATGGGTTTAAACAAGAAAGGGAGGATAGATACCTTGATGGGAAAAAGGGGTTGGGAATCTTCCGGGGGGGGGGGTGACACGTAATTGGTGTGTAGGGTTGTGGTGTCAGGGCTACCTATGGGGAGGGACAAGGGCAAACTAGATGGGCCAATGGGGTCCGTTTCTGCTGACAAACTCCTATGATTCTATAATTCTATGAACTTGTTTTTCAAATGACAAATGCTTTCAGAGGAGGAAGGTGTGATGATGTTGAATTGACTGCAGTTCTTCAAAAAGATTTCGTACCTTGTTCACTTGCAAGTTCATGGTCTCTCAATTCTAGTAACATAGCATTATGCGACCTACTACCTACAAGTCGTTCGTCATTCTAATTCTAACCAGCAACTGTCATGACTCTGATCACGCTATCCCTCCTAATCACGGGCCCAAGAGAACCATATGGACGGAAGATGTGGGCAGGAGTCATGCAG
The DNA here is from genome assembly GCA_016271365.2 of Neoceratodus forsteri. Classification (NCBI taxonomy): domain Eukaryota; kingdom Metazoa; phylum Chordata; order Ceratodontiformes; family Ceratodontidae; genus Neoceratodus; species Neoceratodus forsteri. The sequence continues at coordinate 1,099,411,166 of CM028135.1, read as the reverse complement.
CAGAAGACAGATGGATGTCAAATGGCATGCCACCGGCAATTATATAAAACGTGCAATGAGATGGGATCTTTATTAAATAAAAAAAAACAAAACAAAAAAACCCCACTGAAACCAGTTTTTACATTTTTATACTAGTAGATCACCCCACCTCGCTCTCAGACTAGACAGTCACTATTTGTATCATATAGCACTTGCTCTATTAATTGGCCAATATTTGGGATTTTTTATTGTAATATTAATGCTGCCCTCAAACATCAATACCACAGAAATACTTAAGAGGTGACTGATACGGACAACCAACCACTATCCACATGTATGGATCATTTCACTTTGTCTGTTAATACATTTTTCACATATTTTTGTCTGCTTTTGATGCCCAGGGTTTGCGTTAATCTCCTACTGAAGTCCCCAGATGGTATTTTTAAGGATTTTGAAGCACAAAAATAAAAGCAGTGCTTCAGCCCTGACCCTGTACATTGAAGGGTCTGCACAGATATCCTAGCAGAAAAGGTGCCGGATAATGTTGTACAAAGCCACTCCACAAATTTCTGACCCCATGATTTTCTGGTCTGACCCCCAACATCTGAAGCAGAGGGTCAAACTGACTCCCACTTTACTAGTGCTAATGCAAGCCCTGGATGCCTTTCCTGTTCCTCCTGACTGAATTAGCTGGTATGTAAGTGGACTGAAGATACCCTCCCAGTCCGACCCGACTCAGTCAGGGAGTCCAGGGCAGGCAGGAAAAAAAAACAAACAAAAAAACACAAAAGATATTAATTTGACTCATCATTTAAGTACACTGACTCCGAAATCTAGAGTATGGCAGCTAGGATTCAATGCAAAAAAGTGCAGGATCCTGCACATAGGGCACAAGAACTCAGGGGCAAGGTACAGACTGGGAGGGGAAGAATTTACAGTCATAAAGCAGGAGAGACACCTGGGAATTACCGTCTCCGATGACCTAAAGGAAGCTAGACAGTGTGACAAAGTGGTAGGAAAGGCTAGCTGAATGCTCGGATCCATAGGGATGGGTATCACCAGCAGAAAGGGTGGAGTCATTTTACCTCTGTGTAAGACCTCACCTCGAGCACTATATTTAGTTCTGGAGGTCCCATCTCAGAAAGGACATAGACAGGGTGGGGGCAGTGCAGAGGAGGGCAACTAAAACAGTGGAGGGTTTACATTGAAAGACCTACGAGGAAAGACTAAAGGAATTAAAAATATGTATTCCCTCGAAATAAGGGGGGGGAGGAGGCATAAGAGAGACATTCAAATACCTCACTGGCATAAACAGAGTACAGGAAGGGAGAATCATCCAAAAAAAGAGATGCTGAAAAACAAGTGGGCACAGTACGAAGTTGGGTAACGAAAGTACTTTCATGGAGAGGATGAGGGTGGACGCGTGGAATAGCCTCTAGAGGAGGTGGCCAGAGGGCGAAACAGTCATGGGATAGACACAAGGGTAATCCTGGAAGCAAGAGGGAGGTCCCTGTTCCAGAGCTCAAGTTGGAAGTTGGGCATTTGTTCTCATAACAGGCAAGGGGTTAATAGGGCACAGCAGGGGCAAGGACCCTTATCTGCCGACAACTTACAAGTATCTTACAGGGAGGAACAGGGTGCAGGAATGCAATATTTTTAAGCGAAAAAGATGTTTCAGGACTAGAGGGCATGGGATGAAGTTGGAGGAGGACGATTCAGAGAAACGTGAGGAAGAATTTCTTCACAGAACGGGTGGTGGACAAGTGGAACACCCTGCCAGAGGAAGTGGTGGGGGCTGAAACAATCACGGGATTTAAGAATGCATGGGATAGACATAAAGGAATTCTGGAGGTCAGGGGTAAGGGGCAACAGACTTCCTGGAAAACATAAACTGAACTTACAAACTTAAATGGGCAGACTGGGTGGGCCATAGGCCCTTATCTGCCGACACTGTCTATGTATCTATGTATGTATGTAACTTCTATGCAAGGGTGTAGACAGGCATACTCACTGTACACATTTGTGTACAGGTTTGTTGAGTGCCTGTCACAAACCATAAACCACTCTGTTAATATTATCATTCTAATCTGCAGTATTTGGGTTAGTGTAGGCCACTGAGGAGTGTCCGATACATGTATAACCTCTTTAGAGAGTAGAGGAATCATCTGACAACAATCTGACTTGTTTGGAAGGGGGTGCCATTTGGAAAGATGTGTACATTTTTTAACGGGGGCGGTGTAACTGTTGGAGACTGTGTACAAAATGGAAATTTGTGGCTACACCCCTGCTTCTATGTATCTATGAAATAATCTGACCATGTCTCCCCCATCCACTCTAATCTCTGTTTCACCCAAGTCGTCATCGTCGCCCACCATGTGGCATGGCCCAGCCCACCCTCGTATATCCATTTCCGCGGCACTGGATGCGCATCTCTGCGTTCAGTTTCAAACTGTAAATTAAATCAGCATTTACACATCCCCTCACCCACATGCCCCACAACACTCCCCGACTACCCGCCGTGCTCACCCCACGGCATGGCCCACCCGGCGTGACAACGTACATGCGTCCATTCATTTCTTTACAGTACAGTTAGTGGCACATAATTTGATTTAACTTACATGAAAGTATGGCCTTTAAAAAAAAAAAAAAGGATTCACTGTACCCACTCCTCACCAGAGCCTCGACTGCTCACCGTGCGGCATGGCCCCACCAGATCCTCATACTTCAATCCCAAGGCAGTGGGGCATCACTCAGACATTGAAAGAGCAGCTTCTTAGTTTAATAATTGCCGCTCACCCAAAACATATATGTATATATTAACCAACCTGGCCAGGAATTGCTGGATACAAATCTGTCTTCCACGTTAAAAAGTTACTTCACTCGCACTGTCAGTCTCGGACCCCACCGACAGACACGGAGCCCCGCCCCTGTACTGGAGCCCCGCCCCCACGCCGGCGCACGCAGCCCCGTTCGGGGACGTCATTGAGCGAAGGCTGCGTGCGCGTGCCCCGTTGATTTGAACGGGGACTATTTTCTGATACGTATTAGTACCAGTTATCGTTGGGATTGTAATAAATCAAAGCGACCGCTGGACTGACAGGAATCTTGTTAATCGAGCGGCCGCTTTGATGGATTAAAATCTCGGCGATAAGTAGTACTAATACGTATCAGAAAACAGCCCCATTCAAATCAACGGGGCACGCAGCCTTCGTTCACTGACGTCACCGAACGGGGCTGCGTGCGCCGGCGTGGGGGCGGGGCTCCAGTACAGGGAAGTGGCTCCGTGTCTGTCGGCGAGGACTGGGGCTGAAATTGCGAGTAAAATAACTTTTTAACATGGGAGCAGTGCCCAGCAGCTCCTGGCCAGCGCTGTCGTGTTATGTGTCCGGGTGAGCGGCCGCTAGGAAGCCGCTCCTTAGTCCGAGTGCAGGAATCAGTAGATTGCAGCAGTATGATGAAGGGAGGGGGCCGATCGGCTGAGCAGCACGATAGTGCCTATGAGGGAGGGCAGCTCACCCAGCCAGGGTCACCCGCGACGATTAAAGGGCTGACGGGTGAGTGCAACATTTACTTTTTTTTAAGTGTTTGCTAACGTTAGGGTGAATCATGAACGAGTCTTCGGTCCCTCCACGTACAAACGACAGTGCGGTGGTACTCACATTGATTCCCAGGCGCCTGAGAGCGAGGCTCCGTGTATTCTCCAACAGAAAGTCAGTAGTCGGGGCAGTAGTATACAGTCCCAGGAGCCGTATACGCTGCATGTCACTGTTTGCCACCCACATGATCTGCAGAGGAAGATCACTCTTTGTAGAGGCACGAAAAGACTGCAACAATGCTGGAAGGAGAGTTTTGTGCATCTTTGAGTAACGGTATATCGTTGATGACAGTTACTGTGATTAGAGAAATCAGTACCCTGCTACTTGCAAACTGCAATATACATTCATGCCAATATACTGTTATATGTCTAATGAACAGATCCCTCAATCTCACGTTATGGTCCCAATCCTGCTAAGGGTTCTTTAAAGAGGGCTTTGACAAGAGCCCTGCGCTCAGTTAGATCAGAGTACAGATGTTCGGCCTTGTTGGCAGGCCTGGGACTGGGAGATGCACTGGGATCACTTCCATATGTCTGCTGCTTTCTTCAGTTCTTCTTTTTTTTTTTTTAGTTGTTTAACCTGGTATAGCATACTAAGCTGAAAGCTTTTTAACAGGAGCAACCTGGGAGCATAAGGAGGTTAAGTGACTTGCTCAGGGTCACACAGTATGCAAGTGGAAGCTGTGGGATTCAAACCCAAGTCTGGTCTGCTGGATGTCACCAGATTTGCAGCTCAGAGCCTTAGACCACTGCGCTATACTGCCGCCTAACTCACTTTCAACTTGGTTTTCACACGTCTCAGCAAACACCCATTTGAGCCACTAGCCAATGTGTCCCTTTTTCTTCTAACTGTAAGTTGGGTGGGCGGCAAATCAGGCACCCAGTACGGGTGCTGGCTACCGAGCACACACACGACAGACCTTATGAAATGGCTTGTCAATTTCAAGGCATCTCATTGGATGCCAGGTGTGTGTTAAAGTTTCTAACACACAAAAGCTAGATCAGGTCATGCCAGCTGGGCATTGATATGGGTGATGCTGCCCACGAAGAATGTTAAAAAAATCTAATAGCCACCATCTTGTTTTGTGCCACAAGCGATGCCACCCTTCCTGTGAGACTAACTCGCACATGTTGAAGTAAATTAACCAAATTGAGGCAGTCCAGAGAAGGGCAACCAAAATGGTGCAGGGACTGCATCAGAAGACATATGAGGACAGATTAACGGAGCTCAATATGTATACCCTTGAGCAAAGGAGGGAGAGAGGTGATATGATCGAGACATTTAAACACCTCAAGGGCATAAACAAGGCGAAAGAGTCTAACATGTTTAAATATAAGAAAAATAGCAGGACAAGAGGACACAGCATGAGATTAGAGGAGGCCGATTAAGGGGAATGTGAGGAAATTCTTTTCACAGAAAGGTGGTAGATGCATGGAATGGCTTACCACAAGAAGTGGTGGCTATGAATACAGTGCAGGGCTTCAAACAGGCATGGGATAGGCATAAGGGAGCAATACAAATGACTATGAATAGATAGGTCACTGACAGAGCAAAGGCCGATGGCACATTTATAAGGTAGAAAAAGAAATGGGCAGACTGGATGGGCCTTGCGGTCCTTATCTGCAGTCAACTTCTATGTTTCTATGTTTCTAAATGCACAACCTGTGTGGCTTTTTTTTTTTTAAAAAGCAACTGCCACGGTCACAATCATCTCATAACCCGCCTGCTCAACACAACACTGCGGTGTAATTACCGCGCGACACAGATGGCACTTGAACCCTCCCCCTGTTCCTGGCTGACAGATGCCAAGCAGCAGAAAGAAACAAAGTGCCTCGATCTGTCTCCCAGCCTGCTTGCTCACTCTCTTTCCATCCGAATACCAGGCTCACACTCTACATCAGGGGGAAAAAAATGCAATTTTACCATGACGCACTAGAAGCACAACAGCAGTAAGCATAGCATTCCTCTCACCATTGAAATCACCCGTGTCAGCTACTACCATGGTGTGCTGCTTCAGCTGTTCTAGTACGCTGTCCATCTTTGCTCGCTTCACGGAGAACGGACATACTGAGGCAGCTTGCATGAGGGTTAGCTACAGAATCTGCTTCTTTGCTTGTGTGTGTGTGTGTGTGTGTGTGTTGGGGGGGTGAATACTGCCATGGCAACCAGATGTAACTACAGAAGCCTTTGTAGGACAAAATTCCTTAAGTCAAACAAAAACAGTAGGCGGAGGAACTGTTTTAAAATCAAGACAAACATTAAACTTTTTCACTTTTAAATACTATACACTTTAGTTATCACATACATCTGTATTTTTGATAGTCATTTCATAAATGCAATAAGCCACTCCAGGGTCTGTGTGTTAGACACTTTAACACATGACTAGGAGGCTGGATGCACTCGGCCGGTGGCCTCGTGCCTCACTATGCCTCCTAGCTGTGTGTTAAAGTATCTAACACACACCCTGGAGTGTCTTATTGCTTACATGAGGCATATTCTGCTGGCTTTTAGTATGTTAGTATGTAAGTGCTATTACTGGTTGCCGTTGCTTCAGCAACACGAGTCCATGAGCTGGTCATATTCTCAGTCAAGCCACCATATATAATTTTTCATCAGTATTCTGGCGTATTTCACACATGTCCAGATTTCTTACCCAAAGTGGTCACTTCTTTTTACTTTAACCAAAAGGTAGTAGTAACATAGAAACATAGACTTTGACGGCAGATGAGGACCGCTTTGGCCCACCCAGTCTGCCCATTTCCCTACCAGTTGGATAAGCTGCAGATCCCAGTTAACCAACAGCCTACTACTCCTCTCCCACTGCCCGAAAAAACCCTTCAGCAACAAGGAACACTCCTTGCATACCCAGGATGTCGGCCAGACCTTGAGTTATTAACTACATCGAACAGAGCCAGTTTATTAATCATGTCTATTTGATCTTATGACTGGCTCCAAACAAGGCCAGAAGACATCAAAAAACCTTTAATGTCTGTCAAACTGCATGGGTAGCTATTCCAACAGGCATATAAGTGAACTGGAGTAGGGCCATGCCAGCATCTTGAGCAGAGATTTGGAGCTCTCGGCTTACTTTTCCTGATTTCTGTATGATAGACCTTGTTTTTTTTTTCTTTTGGTAATGGGCTGGCAGTACAGCCTAGAGGTTAGAGTAATGAGCTGCGAACAAGCTTGGTACATCCAGCAGACCAGGCCTTGGTTTGAATCTCACAACCTCGCCTTGCATACTGTGTGACTCTGAGCAAGTCACTTAACCGCCCAATGCTGAAAGCAGGCACTTGTGCCTAGTGGGCCTGACCCAGTTACCAAAGACATAAATAAATGGGGTAAGGCCCACTAGGCACAAGTGCCCGTTTTCATGGGGTGAGCGGGGAGCACTGGGGTAGTTAGGTGACTTGCTCAGAGTTACACAGTATGCAAGTGGGGGTTGTGGGTTTCAAACCCAGTTCTGTTGGATGTACCAAGCTCATTCACAGATTTACTCTAATCTCTCGGCTATACTGCCAGCCCCATTGACTGCCTCCTCCTTAGGTTGTAAAGTGTTACAGGCAGTTATTCAGCAGGTCATTTTTTACTTACATGATTTTTCATCCAGCTGCTGCTTTTTGTATATCCCAGATCATGTTCCAGATGGATGACTGTGAGAGGAGAGAGAAAACTAAATTTAAATACCTGCAAATGTTCACTCTTTGACTAGCAGTCTGTCTGGCCCCTCACAGGTTGTTAGTCTCCTGTTATTATGTGTCTGTGCTTGGATATCGAGTTGCCATTGACAGTTTTTTTTTCTTTAGAACTACCTGACTCTGAAGAAGGGGCCTTCCTATTCTGCTGCTGCCAAAAATCTGTTTGTGGAAGCCCTATTGGAAGATCACAGTAGTTCCAGATGGACGACTGCTAGTTGGAGAAAAATAATTTACAGCTGTTATTTTTTGTTCTGTGCTATCAGAGTGTCTGGTTTCACATCGTGAAACCTTTTCTGACATAAAGTGGCAGTGCCCATCATTGTAAACATTTGGAACTGATAGTTTTTAATTCTATTTCGGAGAACTTTGTTTCTACAGTCGTGTTAGATGACTATTTCCCCCCTTTTGACTCTGCTTTAGCATTTTTGTAACTTTGAAATAGTTTAACAGAACCTTTAAATATTGCTGTGTCATTTGTTTCCTACAGTTTCTCAGCTGGTTTTGAACACCTTGTACTTTTTAGCATCACTTTGCTTGTGACTGGGGGTGAACTAGCATGTAACACACACTGCTCCATCCATGAACTTTTGGGACTTTGGGTTCTCAAAACCTGTTGGGAGGCAGTATAGCCCAGTGGTTGCAGCATTGTGCTGTGAATCTGGTGATCCAGCAGACCTTGGTCTGAATCCCGCAACTGCCACTTACATAATGCAGGACTCTGAGCAAGTCCCTTAATCTCTGTGTGCTTACAAGTTGAATCTGGAAACAAACCTTGGCTCAGTGTGCCTTATACATAGCCATATGAACAGGAGTGCTTCTGATCTTAAAGCCAAATTGGGGGGAGGCATCTTACACAACACGTGAAAAGGGTAATCTAAAATGGAATAAAATGGTATAGATTCTAGATCTTTCCCTGTGACTGAAAGACCTGCGGTCAGAGTGGGCTGCATTAATGTCCGATTTGGCACTGCGCCTATGTTTAATGATGTAAAATGGAAAACAGTGTAATTGTGTCTCAGTTCAGCTTTTAGTGGACAGATGTCTACATTACAGTTAACACTAGTTGGCATTCTTACGTGAAAGGGCGAGCGCTGAGTGGGCATGGAGGCAGAACTGCCCGCTTAAATGGGTCATTCATGGCAGTATTTCTGAGGTCCTTCATGACAGTATTGGGGAACTTTAGCTGGTGGGGGTGTCCTAGCCCCAACTCGGTGTCCCTTTCCTGGACAACAGTGTATGTTCTGTGTACTTATATAACTGTTACACTTGAGTAAACGTTGACTTCATATGTGTCATCTTTCCTTTACCGTGTTGTAGAACAATTAGAGGCAGAGTTATGGGGCCAAAATTGGATGTGAAAACCTGTTTTCTGAGCAACATTGGGCACAAAATCAGTTTTGTGGCCAGAACTGAACACATGATCAGGTTTTTAGTTTCAGAAGTGGTTAAGTATTGGAAACTTGGGCATATAGGTCAGCCTCACGTGCAAGCGCAGTACTGTTTCTCGGGTGCAGTTTCTAGCAACAAAAGCTAGACTCTATTGGGAGTATATGGAGTATGAGCTAATGAACAAAGTAGTTTTCTGTCCACGTCTGTAGTTGGGTAGCCACATGTTAGTGGTCTACACTTCAGTGGAGGTGCTTGACTGTACCATGATTCTTGCACAGATTTTTGTCTTGATGTTTTTCCTTGGAGTGCAGCTGTTAGTGTGTTCTCTCTTCAGAATTCTTGCCTCCTTGAACTTCAGTACACATTTTTTCTGTCTGTTGTGATGTGGGCACACCTCCCTTCTGTGTTCTGATGTTTCTCATATGACCGCTCCTATTATTCTGTTTTGGTTAGTCATTGGCATTAAAAAGATCTCGTGGTACAGGTGTATCCAAACCCCAGTGCGTTGTCAGGAAGCCTAGTTATTATTAGTTGCCTGATACTCTGGGGAGCTGCAGTGTTTGTAGCCATGTGTTTCTAATCTGCTCTCAAATAATCGTTTTTGTCCGACATATTCAGGGCTGAAATGGCCTGTTTGAAAGCGTGCTACAGAGGAAGAATGGTGTGATCTAGTTTCCATTGCTGTTACTGTGAGAAGAAACTCTGATCTTTCTCCACTTACAAATTGGAATGAGAGTTCCTGCTCCTCTTTCACCGCTGTATAATACAGGGCACCCCAAAAAAAAATAAATCAAGTTTAACCACTGAGAAATGTAATTGTTTTTTGGGAGTTTAAAAAAAAAAAAAAAAGGGGCAGCCTAATCTTCCCACTACAAGCTCACATTGTTTGTCCATCTACTAACTGGAGCTGCAGCTCTCCAAGACTACACTAGCCTTTTATTACATTGTACAAAAATAACAGGTGAAACCCTGACTTTATTGAATAGATTATTCTTCATAAAAGATAACCTCATATTTCTTGTTTAGAATTTGCAGTTTCATTTCTGCTGTTATTAGCCTGAAGCACTTGGTATGATGTCATTGTAAAGTTGTTCCCAACACCCTGCGCATCAGGGGCCTAGCTTCTCAGAATACATTACTGATGCCTTTCCACGCTCAATGGGGCCTGGGTGGGAGCATCTTCTCAAGCACCAGCTCAAGTTTTCTGCACAAGGGCTTTTTGCTGGGGTGGTTCCTGGCCACACTCTCTCGCTGGGGGTTGAACAAATCAGTATCCCTGGCCTGCCTACTTTCCACTGTTGCTGAGAGTGATGATGGTGGCTGCCAGATGCAGGTTTCTCACGCTGCAGTGCGATGTGTTGCCATCGAGCTGACATGTTTAGCTTTTTTATTTTTAAACTGGGTTTGCTCTTGATGATAACTTTTACATTTTGTGGATGGTTTGAGGAGGATTACAATTGAGGGCCATGCTGTTAAGCTCGGAATGCTCTTGCGGTCTTCTCATGTTTAACAGATAACCCACTTCTCCTGAGAGCGGGCTGTGGCTAGTTCACTTTTCTATCTCGGTCCAACCACGCTGGCTTCCTGTGGTTGAACTTTAGGATGACAGTTGATTTGTTTTCGGGCAAACACAATCAAGGTTTAAATAGCTTCCAACAGATTCATTATAAACTTGGTTGTACACTACTTTCCAGCAGATATTTTCTCATATCTCTACAGCAATGGTGACCCTTTCAAACAGCATCTAAATTCCATATTACTATTAACTGAGTTTGGGGAAACTGCTGGTAGTATGCATGTGACATATCCCATATCTAGAAAGTTCTTTTTGATCTTTTGCCATTTCAGTGCAGCCAGAAAGCAACATACTGGGTATATGACGTGCATTAATGTATTAACTTATTCTTTGTGCACATGATTTCCCCATCCCCCGCCTGCACCCTGGCTTCAGTGCTGGCTGGTTGCTGCCTTTTGTAGCATACACCAATGCCACATCTTGATCAGCCAGCGCAAAGCACAAAAGCCAGGCTCCCTGTGCGCTCTTTCCCTTCCTGGGTACTGAGTGCCTTTCTTTCGTGACACGCGCAGCTACAGCCGGATCCAGCATGGCATTCCGCAGCTTGCTCGCAAACTTTGGATCTTACATTGGGGGGAATTTCTAGCAGCAGGCCATCACAGGTAGGACTGTGCCATCAGGCACTAGGACCACACAGAAACTTTTCTAGGTAACAGTCTACTAGGGGCCACCGCCTCCAATGTCACGCACCTGACATCAGCTACTCTATAGGTGGAGGCTACCCCCGTCCACCACTTCTTTCCTGCCGTTGACCTAGTCAAGTCGGATCTGCAAGGAAACCGCCACTGCTTCAGTTGCTGTTTTCGTGCCATTTGCTTTTTTATTTCTCACTTTAGTTTTTCCCCATCTTTTGATGGTTTTCCTTTTCATTTATGTCATTTTCTCCTTCTTCATCGGTGGAACATCACAACAAGTGTGCCTGCGTCCAGCAAATTCCTAAGAAGGACGGCCACTTAGCTTGTCTCGTTTTAGCCTAGGCTTAGACCACGATGTCTCGTCTTGGGAGTTCTGCCAGAAGTTCAGCACCACCACCCGCTGCCAGTAGACCCTCGACGGGCACTTGCTCAAGCTTAATGTTGCTTCAGGCGAGCACGAGCTGCAGGCATGCTCTTCGCTGGCCTCCCATGCCCAACCTCAGGCTGCACAGGCCCATAACTTGAGTTCAGCTACTGCCCAGCCCCGAGACAAAACTTCGGGGAAGCACAAGAACCGGGACACGGAAAAATCTAGATCCTGGTCCTCTTCTTCCCACTCGCGCTCACTGCACTCCTGCTCGACCACGTCAGGGTCCTTCTCCTCCAGGTGGTTGGCCTCTCATCCCACCAACACCCCCCAGTCTGCAGGGCAGACGGTGGTTCCTCCTCCCGCCACTGTTTCTGTCTCTGGCAGAGGAGCGTTGGGCCAGGGATCATCCCAGCCCGCCAGGCCCCTGCTGCTTAGGCCCATTTCTTCGTCAGGCACTCAGCAGAGTGGCCGTGTCAGTGGTCCTATTGTTGACACCCCCCGTTCTACAGTGGCTCCTGATGATGTAGCAGTTTCTCACTTTAGGGTCTCCCCCAAGGTGGCAGAAGTCTTAGTGGTGTCTTGCAAGCCCTCCAGAAGAGCCGCTTGTTCCAAGAAGTGGAAGCGCTTTACCATTTGGGCTGCTTCGCACCGCCTGGATCCCTTCATGTGTCCAGTCAGCCAGATCCTGGAGTACTTGCTGTCGTTTTCGGACGCAGGCCTGAAGTACTTGTCCATTAAGGTACTTCTGTATGCTATCATGTACCTGTGGATGGGCGAGTGGTGGCCCAGCTTGGTGTGGCCTGTACCTTTTATTTATTTATTGATTTTTTACTGTTTGTTTATTCCTCCTTTCCGACACCATGTCGGCTCCTATCCTCAGGGTCCTCAATTGCGCCCTACCGACCTGGGAGTGGAAGCTATTGCTCCCCTACCAGCCTCAGCCCCTGTAAGCTCTTTTAAGCGCCCGGATTGCCTCCTGGGTGGGGAGAGGAGGGTTCCTCTAACCCTCCTCACCTGAGATGAGGCAGACACAATTCCGGAGCCCCTCCAGTCCACCTAGTTGGTGGCGCCAAGGCCCATCTCTAGGAGCCATCATAGGGCTTTATTCTGGTTTTCTGGTCCCATCCCATAGACCGGCACTCAGACAGGGTCAAGGAGACAAAGGCACGCTGAGACGTGCCTTCGCTCAGACCTTCGGCCGACATCTAACCCTTCCCTTCTGCTGTTCCCCAACTGCACCACCACCTGTGGTCACCCAGGTGGCGGTATGGCAGCGGGAACATGTAGCTCTCTCCACCCGGAGAAGGAGAGCAGCCCGTCGGGCGCTCAGTCCTTCTCCCCCTCTGCCGGCCCTGCAGCAACCCAGGCTCACTACCGAACCCAGGTCGCTGGCATCGCAAGCAGTAGCTCTACCATTGTGCCAGTGGCCCATATCTTTTTAAGAGGCATTCTGCATTTGAAACCCCCGATCCATAACCGTGTCCTGGCTTGGGATTTCAACTTTGTGTTGGAAAAGCTCATCCTGCCTTCTTTCGAACCGGCTACGTCTTACGAGCTATGTTATCTGTAATGGAAAACTTTATTTTTGTTGCTGTTACTTCTGCTCAGAGGATTTCCGAACTTCAGGCCCTCGTATAATAAGCCTTACTTGGTTTTTCATAAACATAGGGTGTCTTTACGTACTAATCCTCAATTTCTCCTTAAAGTGGGTTCTGAGTTTACTTTAAACCAACCTATTCATCTTCCTGTGTATTTTCTGGAGTATGCCAATCCAGGGGAAGCAGTGCTCCTTACGTCAGGTGTGCACAGAATTTTGCATCATTATAGGCACAGGACAAAAGAGGTCAGGAAGTCGTCTCAGTTTGTTTTGTTCGCCCTGGGAAAAGAGGGCGCACCAATTTCTAAGCAGTGTCTGTCCAAAAGGTTGGCCAACTGCATTATTTTCTGTTACTGGATGTGTAGTAAGGAGCTTCCTGGTGTAGTTCATGGCCATTCCACCAGGGGGATGGCTGCCTCGGTAGCCTGTTTTCATAATGTGCCCGCTGTGGAAATTTGCGCAGCAGCTACCTGGAATTCAGTTCACACTTTCTCTAAGCACTGCAGTCTGGACATCGCCTCTAGACATCGAGACAGTTTTAGTCTGTCTGTTTTGCAGGGCACTCTTTCTTGGGCCTTTTCACCTCCACCCAGTTACGTAATGCTGTCAGTTTACGTGGGAACTGCTTGCTACTCGTCCTACCTGTGATGACCTGCTGCAAGAGATTCCCCCAACGTAAGATAATACAGTTGCCCAAGAACTTACCGTAACAACAGATCTTCGAGGGATCTCTTGCAGCAGGCCTTGCTTTTTCCTCCCTCCTTCCCTCTGGGCCTGTTTATCCTGCATATGCTTCCTCACCAAGAGAAGACCTTCATCCTTCCCTTTTTCCCTGGAACCTAGGGTTCCTCCTCGGAGCCCCTCAGCTGGATGTTCTGGGGCCCCTGGCAGGAGAACTGGGGGTGTGTGGAACGTGGGGGACCACACACCTATAGAGTAGCTGACGTCAGTTTGTCATGTCAAAGGTGGAAGGCCCCCTTTGATAGACTGCGAGCTAGAAAAGTTTCTGTGTGGTCCTAGTGCCTGACGGTGGAGTCTTACCTGTGATGGCCTGCTGCAAGAGATCCCCTTTGAAGATCTGCTGTTACAGTAAGTTGTTACGTTACTGTACTTTTCGCATGTGGCAAATTGACGTGCCAGTGGGCGGCAGGTTCTCTGATTTCACAGTTTATAAGTAAGAGGTATCACAAGATACTGATAGAATAATTGGATGAGAATTAGTTGCTAGGGGTCAGATCCCTAATTCTGATCAAATTGGCGTTATTTTTGCAGCCCGGGACCACTAGATTCAGATCTGTGTAGCAGCTCTGAGGAGCTTCCAGTAGGAAAGTTAGTGATTTTCCTTGTGTGGTGTATAGAACGTTCATAAACAATGTTACAGTTATAGCTTTAGGGTTCAGTAGAACTAGTGTATAACTCGTCAAAGCAGACTAGATAACAATCAGGTGGCCAGCAGGGGATTGACTAAAAGCCCTGTAATTGTTGCCATAGCTGCTGCATTTGGCATTACCATTTTGGCATTCCAATGAATTTTTGTCCCCGTTTTGTATAGACATTCTAGAGGATCAGTCACCTTTCCCTGTGGTACCATTATGCGGCCATTGGGACAGGTGACCTTCTGTATATGGAACCTGTGGCATCATGCCCTGTTCAGTCCTAAGGGACAGTCTTGGCATTCCGTCTCAGGACCCAACCCATATGGCTTACCTGTGGTTTTGGTAGAATCTCCTGCTTGCTTACCCACCACCCCTAATGGAGTGGTTACAAAAGGTGTTTTTTTTTCTGTTGGGAAGGGGAAAGAAACTAGAAAGTATGTTCCAAGAAAGAATGAAGCATTGTGATGCCTGCGAGGGTAGTACTGAGGTTGGGCGCTGGGCCACACCTGTTGGCAAGCGACCTGGATTAGGGAACTAGTCAGGGCCGCCGGGGGACGGCATGGGAGGGAGAAGATTGAGCGTCCGAGGGACAGCTCTCTTCTCCCAGGAGAGAGGGGGGGGTGCAGACTTGGCACTTCCCTGGCCTCTGGCGGAAGCTGGGGGCACAGCAAGTGCAGTGCAAACAGAGAGGGTCGGGGAATGGTAGACGTCGGCAGTCCCCTTTTCGTCCAGGCTTATGCCACTCCCCCAGAACAGGGGAAAACAATGCCGGAGCGCTGAGGGGAAGGAGTGCCACAGCACAGACCCTAATGGCTCCTGCCTACCTGACCACCAGAAGAAACCTGACAAAATTAGATTGCCTCTGGGTGTTTGTGCCCCACTTTATACCTGCCTGGGGGGATATAGCCACGGCTCCATGGAGATCCACCAGGGATTCAGGTAAGAGCAGAAAAGAGGGACTGGTGCTCGAGCATCTCCCGACTGAGTGGTGCTCCGGCGTGTGGGAGAATAAAAGTGCGATTTTGGGGGGGGGGGGAGAGAGAATGAAGCATAGTTTGTAGGTTTCTGATAACAAAAATTTCAGTATCCTTCAGTGGCATATGCTGGAAAAAAGTTGTGGAGTTTCCAAATTTGAATAGGCATTGTTCGTGGTGGAAACGTTTGGTCACATCCCCTGTGCTGCCTATAAGTAAGCAATAATACGTGAGGTGTGGGATCATGAATCCATAACTACACTCCTGTCGAGGGTGTTGTTAGGCACGAGGAGCTTGTGCAGAGGGCCTTTAAACACCTGAGAGACGAGTGATGTTTGACCATAATCGCACATCACTCCAGTGAATTACTGCACTTAAAACACATGTAAGAGGCCAGCCTGGTGGTGCTGAGGATTGAGGTGCTGGAGCGCCACTCCTGCGCACCATACCGGCGACCAGGTTGAAGCGGACTTGGGCCTTGGGGGTCGGCAGGGAAGGGAAGGGATTGAGCATCCAGAGGACTGCCCTCTCTTCCTTGGGGAGGGATCCGGTTCTCACGCCGCTCCTTAGTGGCCTCTGGTGGAAATCAGGGGTAGCAAGGACAAGCAGCGCCAAAACAATGGGAGGAGCAGCGGCAGATGTCGACATGTAGGTGCCATGACGTTATTGCACATCTGCACCCACATGCCGTGGGGAAACTAACAAAGAAATCCCTGGAGGACTGGGGAGGTGACGAGGGCCCCAGGGAACTGGACCCACATCTCCAGTGCCAGACTCTTCCTCAGATGGTCCCAGGCATCATCCACACAGGACGAACCCTCTAATTTCAGAAAGTGCCACCAGGTAGGTGAGGGAGGCCTTCCCCTGGGGGGTGATCCGGGGGGGGGGCTGGGAAGTCCTGGTAGGAGGGACCTTAGGAGGAGGGTCTTGGCAGGGAGTAGAGGTCCAGATCGAGTGGGCACCTCTGAGAGATGCCCGGGTCTCGAACAGAAGTAGAGTTAAAAAAAAAAAAAAATGTAAGAAAAATCACAAGAAGTAATTTTTCTTAAAAATGTGACAAAGTAAAAACTTGCCTTGAATAAAACAAAATAAAAGTTCCCTGCACTCTGGAGTGTACCAATCCTTTTTTTCCCCAGGTACAGAGGTTGCCAGATTGAAAGAAGTGTAGACATGTGATTATGGGCACATAATTACGAGCTGTGCTAGTGTTCTGATCAGTCGGAACACTTCATTTTCTTTAAAAACATTTATTTTTTGTCTTTTTATCGCCTGAGCATATAGCCCATTACCTCTGCTTGGTCCAGACTGCAGGGCTTCCACCCCCACAACAGCCGCGACCCTCTGATACCACCGGATTGCCTCCTCAGGGTGGGGCTCGGCTTTGACTTAGCACCGCAGACTCTGGATTGGTCAGAGCCTGGCCTGGGGGGCCTAATTAGGCCAGCAGGAGCATCATCTAGGGACGGCTGGCAGCTCCTCCATTTTCCTGGTTTTCTTGGGGGGGGGGCGTGCAATGGCGTCCTGCGTCCGCCCGGCCCCTGGAGTGGTACTATGCGACGGTAGTTGTGGTACCCCCAGCCTCTGCTAGGGGTCTGTCAAGTGCTGGATGGAGTCCCAACCCTTCCCCCGGAGAAGGAGAGCAGTCCACAGGATGCTCCATCCTTCTCCTCCTGGCTGGCCCTCTAGCGACCCGAGTCTGTTCCCAGGTCGCTAGCGTCGCAAGCGGAAATCCCACCGCTGCGCTGACTGGCCGGCTTCACTTCATTTTTCTTACACATGTTGTAATTAGCTTTAGATCAGTATAGAGCCAGCTTTTCCTGTTGTAGTATGGAATCTTTTCTCCAGTGCTTCCCTTAGCTTATCTGAATATTGTGCATGAAACCAGATGTAGCAAGAACTTGCTTTCCAAAAGGAAAGGGAAAGGGAACATTGTTTAACCAGGAGTAGCACACTAAGCCAAAGCTTGTTCCCAGATGCGACCTGGGAGCACAAGGAAGTTGTGACTTGCTCAGGGTCACACAGTATGCACCTAGGTGGCTGTGGGATTCAAACCCAGGTCTCCAGATCTGCAGTTCAGAGCCTTAACCCACTGCGCTATACTGCAGAAGCTTAATCAAAAGACGGGGTCTTAAAAAATAATTTCTAAAAAGACGTAAAGAGATGAACAGCGGCATCATTGAAGCGAGTGTTACGATTGGTGAAGCCTATTGGAAAACAAAAGAGGAGACTCTGACTTTGATTAGCCTGAAGCAGCCTCTCTGGCCCATCTGAAGACTGTTTTGAGCGTCTGTTACAGTGTGTAATGTGGCCAGCACAATTCCGCTTTTTACAGCACTGTGCCAATGACTGAAGTCCTCAACTTTCCATGCAAGATGACTAGGGAGCGTGAGTAGTTCTACACCAACTTCTGTGTTTTGTTAAAACAGAGAAATGAGTGACTAAAGATGGTTCTTTTCATTTTCGGGGATTGTGGCAGTGGATTTGTTAATTACAAAATGGATGCAATTTCATGTGCTTTATGTAGAGACTCAGTGGAACCATGAAATACCTTGTTTCTGTGTTTTGGAATACAAAAATCTCTGTTCCCTGTCAGTGAGCAGCTCTTGTCCTG
Source organism: Neoceratodus forsteri (assembly GCA_016271365.2). Taxonomy (NCBI): domain Eukaryota; kingdom Metazoa; phylum Chordata; order Ceratodontiformes; family Ceratodontidae; genus Neoceratodus; species Neoceratodus forsteri. The sequence continues at coordinate 1,099,393,365 of CM028135.1, read as the reverse complement.
TACCAAATAGCAAGTGCGTGAGTATGTCTGGCGTGGGAAGAAGCTATTGTGCTTACCTGTAGGTAACGTGGTAGTATAATAATTTTTTTTTTTGTGTGCCTCCCTGACTCCTGGTCGGCCACTCCTTCAGGCCACCTGGGCCCTGCCGGCATCCCTGCCCTGGGACCGGCCACTACCACCCCACATCGCAGCCCCCCAGGTAACCTGGTGTATTCCTTCGCTGGATGGGTTCCCTCCTCCGAGGAAGATAGGCACCGGCCGAGAGTGGTCAACACATTCAGTCATGGCCGGGTGCTACTAGGTTGTCTTGGCCCTCTTCCAGGGCTTTGGTAGCAGGGCACGCGACCATCATCCGATCGGCCATGGAGCCCATTTTCCCCATTTCTCCCGGGGCGTGATGTTTAATTTTTTATTTTATTTTGCAATCAGTTTACAACCTTTGAGCCAGAGGCTCATTTCCAAAGCTACCTCATCAGGTGTGGTAGAAAGAGAAGAGAACATAATACATAAAGATGCAGGCATACATGGATCCAGGGTATAGGTTACACAGTTTGCATTACAAGGTGCAGATTCAGGTATTGTAGACAAAAAGGAAGGCTACAGAGTTTAGCAGCATAAGTGAATGATACTTGCAAAAAGAAACATGTGTAACAAGTTCCATGGTACAGGTTACAGAGTTAGCAGAGCATGCGACCGGGCCAACACAGCAGATAGTTTGATTTGGATACAGTAGTGCATTCTAGTAGGACAATTTAGCAAGTAGTATATTAGGATTCTAGCATACATGGTACATTCTTGAAAACTGAGAGACGGTAGGCAGTCGGATATGGTAGTAATGTCAAGGAGGTAGGATTAAGGCGAGATGGGGGTGCAGCCCAGTGGGCTTTGTCACGGCAAAGGGTGTTGTACACCCGTTGCGAGGTTCACAGCAGCAGTGAGATTAGCCTGCTTTTAGTTCAGTTTTGAACTTGGAGATAGTGGGATTTTGTAGATGGAGAGAGGGGAGCATGTTGTACCAAGAAGGGGCTCTATGGCGGAAAGACCTCTGTCCATGCGAGGTCCTAGATCGAGGAACCAGGAAGGTGGCCTTGCAGGAGGTCCGAGTACTGACTAGGGGTTGGGCTAGGAGGAGGAAGGCTCTCAGCCCGGGTGGTGACAGTCCTAGCAGGGTTTTTTTTTTTTAGCTATAAGGCAAGTTGATATTGCAGCCGTTCGTCAAGGTTTAGTACTGTTGCCATGTCATAAAGCTGACATGTATGTGTGAGCCTAGGGGCCCCTGTGATTAGCCTGCATGCTTTATTTAGGACGAGGCGGATTTTGTTTAGGGCAGTCGTGTTGGCAGCACCGTAGACAGGTAGCCCATAGTCAACTAGGGATAATATGGAGGATGTAACTGCAAGCCGGAGGGCATCGGGAGGGAGACAGTTTTTGTAGCGGTATAAGATACCGAGCCGTATATTGGTAGCAGAGGCAAGTGCATCGATGTGGGTGTGATGGGTGAGGGCTGAGTCAAAGGAGATCCCTAGGTACTTATAGGAGTGGACTTGCTCCAGTTGCTGTTTGGAGTAGGGGAGCCGTGGGTAAAGCGTGGCTGTAGTAGCGGTGGGCAGGGGGAGTACCCAACGGCCATTTGGGGGAGAGGGCCATTTCGTAGTGATTGGAGACGCCCAAGGCGGGGCTTGATGAATTTATTGGACCAGTAGCAGATGATGGGGGAGTGGTCACTAAGTGTGTCAGGGAGGACAGTGGTGTTTGTGATCCTGGCGGGATGGCTTGTTATGATCCAGTCCAGAAGGGTGCTGGTACCCGTTTTATAGTTTGTCCTGGATGTGCCACTAATGTCGAGGCAGACGCCGACGTTCATCCGGTGGGCCATGGAGCCCATTTTCCCCGTTTTCTCTCCAGGGGCGTGGTGTGCTACTAACGTCGAGGCGGACACCGGCGTTCACCATGCCCCTTTTGTTCGGTAGGACTTAATGTGTTGCCGATCTCCCGGCCTCCGCCAGGAGTCAGCAAGCACCAGGTTGATTTCTCCCCGAGAGAAGGCGCAGCAGTCGCTGGACGCCGAGCCTTTCTCCCCGGCTGGCCCTCTGGCACCCCGGGTCCGTTCCCTACTGTTGCCTCATGAGTTAGCGAGAGCATTATGGAAATAGGTGGTCTTCGTATCCCGGATATATTTGGTGCAGTCATTTCGTGCACGTTTATAGTTGGCAATATTAGCTTGTCTCCTGGTGTTTCTGGCAATCTCCCAAAGGTGGTCTCAAGCTTTTAGTCATCTAAGTAGGTCTCCGGTGAACCAGGGGTTACATATGGCTTTGGCCTTGCGCTTCTTGAGGGGTGAAAATATGTTGCATGCTTGGTTGAAGATCCTGGTGAAGTGTTCCAGTGCGGTGTTCACATTGGTTGCAGTGAGAATTGGGGACCAATCCTGTTAACAAAGGAAGGTTTTGAGATGAGGTAGCTTGCCTCTAGGCAGAACTCGGCTAGTAGTGGTTTGGGGGCTTGATGAATTTATTGGACCAGTAGCAGATGATGGGGGAGTGGTCACTAAGTGTGTCAGGGAGGACACTGGTGTTTGTGATCTTGGCGGGATGGCTTGTTATGATCCAGTCCAGAAGGGTGCTGGTACCCGTTTTATAGTTTGTCCTGGTTGGGGAGCTAACCATCTGAGAAAGGTTTTCTGCTGCTGTCAAGTCCCTGTATGCCCCTGCCTCTGCAGCAGGCCAGTTGATATTAAAGTCACCGAGGAGGATAGTTTCTGAGTCAGGTGAGAGAGATTTGGTAAACCCCAGGACTGTGTTAAGCCCATTATCTTGTTCTCTCGGTGGAACGTAGACTGTGACAACTGTGATGGCTTTATTGTGCGCACTGAGAAGGATCTTGATGGGAAGAATCTGTGCAGTGGTGGTTTGGGGGGTTAAGTTGATGAGGTGCCCCCAGATCGTGTCCTTAAGGTACAGGGCGCAGCCACCACTTCTTTTTGATATTCGATCAAGCCGATAGACATTATACCCAGGGAGGGAACCGAAGGTGAGAGCCAGGTTTCTATGACTGCTAGTATGTCTGGGTTATGCTGGCAGGCAGAAGTCTGAAGGGCATCAATTTTGTGAAGAAGACTGCATATGTTAAGTGAGATTATTGAGAGGGATCCTGGTTGATTGGTCTGAGTTGTTCTTATTGTAGGGGCTGGTCCGGGATTGAGATGAATGTTTCCTGACAATAGCAGGAGAAGAAGTATACGTTTTAGAGTACTGGTGTGAGATACCCATGACTGGCACCTATTTTTTGGGGCCAGAGAACTCCGAAATTCACCAGAGCAAGTAAACGGGTGGAGCCGTGGGTAAAGCGTGGCTGTAGTAGTGGTGGACAGGGGGAGTACCCAACGGCCATTTGGGGGAGAGGGCCATTTCGTAGTGATTGGAGATGCTCAAGGCGGGTACATGAGATCGAGGGAGGGTACCATGGAGGGGGTGAGAGAGCGTGAGTTGGTAGATGTTCGGGACAGTGGGGAAGCATGAGCAGGGGGGATGTAGGAGTGGGAAGAGGGCAAATAAGGGGAGGAGAAAGGGGTACAGAGTACCAGTGTCGCACGTGATTCAGTGTGAATTGGGGGGAGAGCGGGCACAGGGTGCTGGGTAGGTGGGAGGCAGCTAGTGAAAGTGGCAGGAGGTAGGCAGTGAGGTGGAGGCTCGAGGGGGAAAGGGGAACTAGGTAAGCAGGTGGTTGAGGGAGAACGGGCAGAGGGTGCGGCAGTGAGGAGACAAGGGCAGTAGCAAAAGAGGAGGATGTAGCGGAGAGGTAGTGGGGGGGCATTAAAGAGAGGTTCCAGGGGAGGTGGTAGGGGGTCACTTCTCTCTGTACTTTCAGGGATGGAGCTCGATCACTGTGGACAAATGGGTCCTAGACATCATAAGGAGAGGACACATTTTAGACTTCACAGAGATTCCTCCAGACACTCCACCAAGGTTCTCCAGATATCCTCCTTCTCATATCCCTCTTATAGAAGGAGAGATACAGGCCCTCTTGCAAAAAAGGGTGATAGGACCAGTCCCTCTGCTGCAGCGGGGAAAAAGGTATTATTCCCACTTCTTTTTGGTCCCAGAAAAGACTCAGGACCTTCGTCCCACTCTGGACCTAAGCTCTCTCAATCTTTATATAGAGTACAAAAGGTTCTGGATGGTAACCCTTCCAGGTCTTCTCCCTCTGCTGCACCAAGGGGACTGGGTCTGCTCCCTGGACATGCAAGATGCGTACATGCATATCGGGGTCTTTATCCCTCACTGGAAGTTCCTGAGGTTCCACTTCCAAGGGGAACATTATTAGTTTCGAGTTCTTCCGTTCGGCCTCTCCTCCGCTCCTCGAGTCTTCGAGAAGTGCCAGCAGTAGTGGCTGCGGCTCTAAGAGTCAGGGACATTATGTCTACTACCTGGATGATTGGCTGCTAGCGACCTCAAGGTCACGTCTGCGTCAAGCTCTGAGACACCTATACTCTCTTCCGAGACCTGGGGATCACCCTGAACCTTCCAAAGTCTTCCCCAGAACCCAGCCAAAGACTCGTCTTTATTGGAGCTGTCCTGGATTCGGTCCAGGGCATGGCTTTTCTACCCCCAGAGAGGGGTGATCACTTGCAGGAGATAGCGGGATTTTTTCTACTAACTCCTCGGGTCCCAGCAAGGACCTTCTTCAGACTTCTGGGGCACATGGCGGCGGCTGTTTCAGTCACTCCTCTGGCCCGCCTCCACATGAGAATCCCACAATGGATGCTTGGGGTGCAGTGGGATCTGTGCTCTGATGACCTAGACCACATGGTGAGAGTCACAGAGCCAGTAAAGAGAACACTTCTGTGGTGGATGGATCCACTCAATTTGGAAAGAGGGATCCACTTCCATCTGGAGCCACCGAATCAGACATTTACAATGGATGCCTCGGATTTGGGGTGGAGGGGCGCACCTGGTGGCCCACCAAACTCAAGGCATTTGGACCCCCGAGGAGCGTGGACTCCACATCAATGTCCTGGAGATGGGAGCGGTCCTCAATGCACTACACGCCTTTCAGGAGGACCTCATACCAGGCCCTCTTCTGGTTCAGACAGACAATATGGTGGTCGTCTTCTATATCAACAAGCAAGGGGGCGCTCATTCTTACCCCCTATGCAGGGAGGCGATGAGAGTCTGGTATTGGGCACTGGAAGGGCACATCACTCTCTCCGCGGTGCACGTTCCAGGTGTCCTCAACGACTTGGCCGACAGTCTCAGCAGATCTCAGTCCAAGGCGCACAAGTGGGAGCGACTGCAGTCGGTAGCGGACCAGCTGTTCGACACATGGGGTTGTCCAGAGCTGGACCTGTTTGCGTCACCACGCAATGCCAAACTGCCAGTTTTCTGCTCACGAGAGCCCGCGCCTGGTGTTTTCTGTCCAGACGCGTTGTCCCTTTGTTGGGCAGGGAGGTTTCTTTATGCCTTCCCTACCTTTCCTCTCGTCCAGAGAGTTCTGTTGAAGTTACAGGCCGAGGGGGCGTGGATGATTCTGATCGCCCCGCTATGGCCTCGGCAGATTTGATTCCCACTACTTCAGCGGCTATCCATGGAACCTCCATTCTCGCTGCCAATATGCTTGCAGTTGCTGTCCCAGGATCAGGGCTCGTTGTTCCATCCCGATCTCCGATCCTTACACCTTCATGCTTGGCTCCTTCGGACGTAGCAAAATACAGGTATGGGGTATCACCAGAGGTGGCGGATGTTCTTGTGTCAACAAGAAAGCCCTCCACGCGCTCCACTTACGCTATGAAGTGGAAGCAGTTCTGCTTGTGGGCCTCGTCTTACCATCTGGATTCCATTACCTGTCCTGTGAACTCAGCTCTGTAGTATCTTCTCTCCTTATATCACCAAGGCTTGAGCTACTCCTCCATAAAGGTGCACATGTGGTCCATCTCTGCTTATCACGCCCTTTTGGGAGACAGGGCCTTAGCCCAGTTGGATGTGGCCAGCACCTTTTTACAAGGGATTCTTCATATAAGACCTCCCATTCGGGATCCTATCCCGCCCTGGGACCTCCTCTTTGTGTTGGAGAAGCTTATTCTTCCCCCTGTTTGAACCTGCAGCAGATTGTGAGCTGCAATATATTTCCTGGAAGGTTTGCTTTTTAGTTGTCATTATCTCAGCTTGAAGAGTTTCCGAGCTTCAAACTCTGATGTGTAAAGAGCCGTATTTAATTTTCCACAGTGAAAGGGTTTCCCTGAGGACGAACCCTAAGTTTCTTCCAAAAGTGGTCTTGGAGTTGACCCTCAACCAGTCAGTTGACCTTCCAGTTTATTTCCCTTCTCCCTCTAACAGAGGGGAAGCTCTTCTTCGCACTTTGGACATCCCCAGGACGCTGAGGTGTTACCTTAAGTGAACGGCTAATCACTAAATCGGAGCAACTGTTTGTGGCATTTGCACCACAACACTTGGGTAAACCGATGTCCAAGCAGACCATCTCTAGATGGATTGTCCACTGTGTTTCTTTCTGCTATGTGAAGCACAATAAGCCCCTTCCGGGCCATTTAGGGGTCACTCCACCCGGAAGTGTCTGTTTCCTTCGCTGCGGAACGTCTCGATTAGGGACATTTGCACGGCCACTACCTGGAATTCAGTGCATACTTACGTAAAGCACTACAGCTTGGACATTGCCTCCAGACGCCATGCAGGCTTCGGCCTGGCAGTCCTTCGGGGACTACTGTCTTGAGCTTCTTTGTTCAGCTTCATCTCTTCCACCTCCCCGGAGCCGATTACCTCTTGGGCAAGAGACTGCTTGGAATTCAGTCCTTATTGTGATACCTGCTGCAAGAGCGCCCACTCGAAGTAAGATAGTACAGTTACGTAAGAACTTACTGTAATAGTAGATCTTGGAAAGGAACTCTTGCAACAGGCATTACTTTCCCACCCTCCATCCCCCCTTTGAGGTGTGCAGAGCTTCATCTTCGAGCTTTGCCTTGTTCTCCTGTCAGGACTTGTTCGCGGGCCTTGGCGGGGGAACTGGGGTGGAGCTGGGTCCGTCCCCTTTATACCAGGGCTGACGCTGGGGTGGAGCCAACGTTGGGGGCAGTCCCTGCTGGGTATTGCTGGCTGAGAAGTTTTCTGGAGGGTCCTAGTGCCTGCGGCATAGTCCTTATTGTGATAGCCTGCTGCAAGAGCTCCTCTCGAAGATCTACTGTTACGGTAAGTTCTTTACGTAACTGTACTTTTTCACAGGTGACAAGTTTTAACATACAAACAGTAAAATGACAATAAAAAAATATTCAGCATTATTCAATGCTTTGTACAAGTACTTTCATTTCGAGTTAAGAGCAGTTGTTTAAGTCGAGTTACATGACGCCGGGTACCCGACACTGGGGAACCTGACACTGGGGTTTCCTCAGTACCCATCACCGGGCTATCCCCGACTGGATTCCTGTCACCTTACTATCAGGTGCCGTGCTATCAGACACCAGTGTATGGACATCACCTCTACCTCCACCTCCACCCCAGCCTCAAGTGGACCTGCAGGCGATGCTTCGTTCATGGTTGGGCGAAGCAAAATCTCAGCTCACGTCGGAGGTTGAGAGACATCAGCCTCCAGTCACCCACACGCCGGTCACCAGAGAACTGACATACAGACATTCTCCGTCGACAGACTCTAGGCCTTCGATGTCAGGTAGGTTGGTCGAACCTTTACCTCAACCAGAACGGCCCACGGAAATCTTGAGACTGTGACCTTTCGAAACCTGTGCATATCCCTCTACCCAGGCTCAGCACTCCTGATGACAGCCCGACGTCGGAATATGAACCTGACTCGGCCCATTTGGGATTGGATTATGAATCTCCTTCCCCGGATGAGCCAAAACCGAGGGACTTGCCTCACCATACTAGCCCCCCCCAGAGGATCCTTCCTTTATGGAACTCCTCTGCAAGATCCAGGCAGCCTATGACTGGCGCATGAAGGAACAAGATTCCCAATGCCAGAGGCTTGCGGAACATCTAGAGCTACCGGATCAATCTCTAACTCTCATTCCACTGTGGATGGGCCCCCACAAGGATCTGGCCTCCACGATAGGGAAACAACCTGCTTCCCTGGCACCAGTGGCAAGGAAGGCAGACAGGATGTACCAGACGCCAGAAGGGAAGGACCACCTTAGTGTCCACCCCAAGGCCGATTCAGCGGTCATTTGTGCTGCCCACGACTGTTTGTCCAAACCAAAACACCTCAGTACTTGTCCTCCAGACAAGGAGTTTGAATGTACTGGATCAGTTTGGAAAAGGGTTTTATTCTTCATCCACACTAACCATTCGAGCACTGAATTACATTGCTCATACGGTAGTTTACCAGAAATCCATTCTGGGCCAACTAGAATCAAAGCTGGAGAAACTTTCTGACTTGTAGATTAAGGAAGACATGGCTGGTATGGTGAGATCGGCTAGATCCGCTAGCCGACACACACTGAGGGCCACTTACGATGTGGTGGATGCCTCCGCAAGGGGTTCAGCTGCAGCCGTCAGCTTATATAGGCACTCATGGCTGAGGATCTCCAGTCTGGCACCCATGGTCCAATCAGCCATCCAGGATGCCCCTTTTGGGGGCCCTGTCCTTTTTGGAGGGGATATCAAAGATATTATTACGGACCTACAGAACAAGGGCAAAGCCTTGCGCTTTGTCCAGTTTATGTACAGCCCCCCTCAGAAGCCTAAGCAGCCCTTTCATCGGCAACAGCAGAACTGACGTCAGAACAAATGTCGGGATCCCTCAGCGGGCATGACTCGCTCTGACCCCTCCCACCCCAGACCAAGATCAAGGGGAACTTGTAGGAGGCAGGTTTGCAAACCACCTACTGGGTTAGGAGGTGATTACAGTGGACTCTTGGATAATTCAGCTCGTAGCCCAAGGGCACACAATCAAGTTTTTAGAGAGACCACCAGAGCATCCTCTAGGTCACTCTTATTACTCTCCAGGTCACATTCGATTGGTCAGAGAGGAAATCATATGTCTGCTGCAGAAGGCAGCTATAGAACACGTTCCAGAGTCAAATGGGCAGGGGCTGTTACTCCCACTTCTTTCTAGTCCCCAAGAAGACGGGACACCTCAGCAGTCTAAACCTCTTTGTAGAGTGCAAGAGGGTTCCGCATGCTATTCCTGCCGGGTCTTCTTCCCTTACTATATCTGGGACATTGGCTTGTGCTTTGGATATGCAGGATGCTTACCCGCATATCTCCATGTTCCCTGTCTCACCACCGCTTTCTCAGATTCTTTTTTCAGGGAGAACAATTCCAGCTCAAAGCTCTCCCTTTTGGCCTGTCATTGGCACCCAGAGTGTTTGCAAAGTGCCTAGCGGTGGTTGCGGTGGCCTCACGCAGACAGGGTATTTATGTGTTTCCATACCTCGATGACTGGTCCTTTCAGCCCCATCAAGAGATAGCCTGATTGGATCCCTATCCAGTACCCTGGACCTTTTCAAGCAGGTGGGCATCTCGGTTAGCTACCACAAATCCCACCTTATCCCATCACAACACCTACAATTTATTGGGGGCAGTGTTGGATACAGTCAAGGGGAGAGCCTTCCTCCCACAAGACAGAGCAGAGACTCTCCGTCAACAAGAACATCTGATAGCTTCCCAGAGGCAGGCCTCCACAAGGTCGATCTCCGCCTGCTGGGTCTCATTGCAGCTGCCATTCCGACCGTAAGTCTGACCAGGCTCCATATGCGGGTCTCGCAGTGGACTCTGAGTACAGTGGGTCCAGAGATCAGACAACTTGGATCACATGACCCTGGTCTCCAGCCCGATGATTCGGGATCTCTTGTGGTGGCAGAACCCGGACAACTTTCGAAAAGGTGTCCCTTTCCAGCCCCCTCCTCCCTCCCAGACCCTGATGACGGATGCCTCGGAACTGGGATGAGGAGCCCATTGGGGAGCCCACAAGACCCAAGGTTCTTGGTCTCACAGCGAACTTTCACTTCATATTAATGTACTGGAGATGAGAGCTGTGCTGTACACCTTCCAGGCATTACAGCACCTCCTTCAGCTGGGATCGCTCATGGTCCAGACAGACATGTGGGTCATCTGGTTAAAAAAAAAGAAAGGGGGGGCACTCACTCGTACCCACTCTGTCGCGAAGTGATGCGAGTATGGTACTGGGCAGTTTGCAACACAATCTCCACCTCACGGCAGTGCATGTCCCCGGTGTTCAAAATGTCCTGGTGGACACACTCCGTCGTACTCAAGCCAGAACCCATGAGTGAGAGCTGAGACAGTCTGTGGTAGAAGAAATATTCGCCCGTTGGGGTCGACCAGACCTTGATCTGTTCGCATCCCCACCCAATGCAAAACTACCAACTTCTTACCCCAGGAGTCCATTAGCATCAGTAACTATTGCAGTCAGCTGGATAGCTAGCACTGCCCCTGAGGTGGAGTGTATGGTAATGAGATTTATGAATTAGCCAGTCAGATTGAAGCTAGAGAATGTGCTGTGCTGAACTGAGAGAGAGGAGGAGGTTTCAGAATTTTTTCTCTGCTAGACTGAGCAACACTGCCTCTGGATGTTCTCGCTCCTGAAAAGAAAAGGTTGTTTTCTTGAGACTTGTAGCTGTTTTAGTCTCGCTATATTGTTTGAGTGTGCCGAGTATTTTTGATTATCGGTTCCTGGGAACTGCATTTTCCCTCGGTTCTGCGGTTCCCTTTTTCTTTATTTTTATAAAAGTATTAGTCATCATGTCTAGTGTTTCTGCGGTTCCCTTTACTTCTTATTGTTTATTTTTTTTATCGTGGTTCCCTTTTTCAAGTGGGAACCAACGGTTTAGCATACTTTGTACCTCAGAAAAGTCGCGGTTCTGTACCGAGAGGGACCCGACCATCGGACCTTAGATTTAAATGGTTCAACATTCTATTTAGGGGTTTTCTGTAAATTGGGCATGTCAGAACCCCAAAAAAGGACTGGACCCACAGGTTTTAAAATTGTTTAAGCTGCCATAGAATTTTAGCCAAAGCTGATATTCACGACCTGTGTTTAAAGTGCTTAGGTCCAGATCATTACTGTGTTCTTTGCTCCAAATTCTGTTCAAAACCTTTTAGAAATAGAGCAAAAAAGCTTAGAGAAATGGCAGAAGAAGGGTCTTTATCCGGTCCCAAACACAGACCCAGGGCTACCGATGAAGGGCCTATAAGAAATAAAAATAATGCAGGTGCTGATGAGGCATCTTTAAAATCTACACCTGTACAGGTACTGATGAAGTGCCTTTGAAAACAAAGAACACTAAGCCTGGCACTGATGAAGTGCCTCTTAAAGATAAGGATAAAGGAGCTGATGAAGTTCCTAAATTAAGAGGTGCTGATGAAGTGCCTGGTTCTTAGACAAAACCTGAACAAGTCACTGATGAAGTGGCTTCAAAAAAAAGATGTGTAAAGAGTAAAATCCTATTGCTCCTCCAGGCGGTGCCAAAGGTGAGGCTGCAGTGGGAAAGAAACACAAGGATCAATCGGAAAACACTGAACCCAGGAGGACGTCCCTCAAGATTTTCATGGGGAACGTCCCTCTATGGAGGACATGGCAAAAGCCTGGCACCTTCACCAGACTATCCAGGGAATGGGTACCCTGTTTAGTGCCTCTGATTTTCCCAGGCAAACCCCCCTCCCCACTGCTCCCCGGCTGAGGGGGCTGATGAGGAAGATGACAGTGATGACTTCTGTGATGCCCCAGATGACATTTCGGAGGGCCAGGCCCCAGAACCCGATGTGTCTCCTGATCCCAATTTTGGGGCATCTCCTGATCAGGAGGATGCCTCCTCCCTGTTCTTCTTTGTGCAACATATGGTGGACACCCTTGATCTTCCCTCTCAAGAGTCCTACCAGGATGAGGATGAAGACCAGGACTATAGGGAAATGCAAGGTCTTCTTCTTCCTAAAAAGTTGGTTCTCCTTATTTACAAATCTTTCAGGAAGAACACAGTGAAAATTCTTCAGACTCCCACCTCTGAGTAAGGGGTCCAAAAAAGGGCTGACAAAAAGTACCAGTTTTCTAAATCTGATACAGAATTTCTGTTTGTTCACCCCAGTCATGATGGGGTGGTGCAACAAGCAGCATGTGACAAGGCTGGGGTCCCCCTGTCTTCCCAGCCCCCTGAAAAAAGATTCTAAGAGGCTGGATTTTATGGCTAGGAAAACCTATACTTCTGCCTCTCTCCTTCTTCGCCTTGCCTCTTACATGGCTTACACAGCCAAATACCAAAAGGCTTTATGGAAGTCAGTCCTAGCCATAGTCAAACGCGGCTCAGATTCTGTGGCTAAGGATTTAGTGGAAACAGCTAAGACAGCTTTGGAGGCCACTAAGTATCAGTTCCACATGGCTGATGACAGCAATGATGCAGCCTCAAGGGTTATGGCTCAGGCTAAAATTCCCTGAGGCGTTTTGCTTGGCTCAGAACAACAATCCTGTCACAGGACACTCGGTCCAAAGTCCTGGACTTTCCCTGTGACAGAAATGTTCTCTTTGACTCCAGGACTGAGGAGTATATGAAGAAGGTTGGCGAGTACAAGGCAACTTTTCAGAGCAGTACAACCAAGACTAGGCCTCAGACAGCCCAAAAGTCTCAGCACAGGGGTAACAGAGGCAGGGGCTACTTTCCCAGACCCTTTTAGTCCCTTGCCCCTCAGTTTGACCTCTCACAGTTCAGAGGTTACTGCAGAGGAAGAGGCAGGAGTGGTCAGAGGAACTCTATCGCTACCCCTGCTTCTGCCACCTAGCAAAAGCCCTGACTCCTCAGCCCAGGTCACCTCCCCTCTCCTCTGCCTGTAGGGGGCAGGCTCCCCCACTACCTCCAGTCCTGGACCCTCATTACCACAGACAGGTGGGTCCTGGAGGTAGTGGAAAAGGGCCTGTCCCTTCAGTTCAGAAAGATGCCAGCCCTAAAGAGAACTCAGCTTTTCAAACCTCTAACTCCAACAGAGAGGATTCTGTTGGAGATGGAAGTAAAGCATCTTTTGGAAGCAAAAGTAATAGAGTGCCTACCCATCAAAGGGACAAAGGACTCTACTCCAGGTACTTCCTGACTCAAAAGAAAAATGAGGAGTGGCGGCCTATTTTAGACCTCAGGTTCCTAAACAGGCACCTCCTGAAACCCAAATTCAGGATGGTCACTCTGAAATTAGTGGTTCAGTCTTTACAGCAGGGAGACTGGCTAGCCTCCCTAGTCCTCAAAGACACCTACTTTCACATCCCAATAAGGCAGTCTCTCAGAAAGTTTCTGAGGTTCAAACTTCCTTCAGGACACTGCCAGTTTGCAGCTATGCCCTTCGGCTTGACATCTGCACCAAGGGTGTTCACAAAATGCCTGGCTGTAGTAGCAGCTCATTTAAGAAACAAGGGATATCAATATACCCATATCTGGACAACTAACTCATAGTGGCAAAGACTCCTCCTCTTCTGGAGGAGGCCCTTTCCCTAACAAAAAACACTCAGCAATCCCTTTGGGATTCATTATAAATCAAAAAAAAATCCCATTTGGTACCAGCTCAGCTCCTTACCTTCGTAGAAGCATAGTTGGACACATTACACAGCAGAGCCTTTTCCCTGTGGAAAGGATTCAGAATTTTCTGTAGTAGCAAATTCTTTTGTCCTGGGCCAGCCAGACATTTCCTGCAGCTCCTGGGTCACATGGCATCCATGACAGCTGTGTTCCAAGGAGTCAGGTTCAGAATGAGGGACATTCAGCAGTACCTATGGTCTCGCTGCTCCGGAAACAAAAATTACCTGTCCAAACTGGTCCCAGACACAAAAAACTTTCTTCAGTTTCTGGAGTGAAACATGGAAACATACACTATGATTGCAGATAAGGACAGCTTGGCCCACCCAGTCTGCCCATTTCCCTACATATTAGATAAGCTGCAGATCCTAGTTAATCAACAGCCTACTTTTTCCTACCCCCCCCCACCAGAATTGCCTTATGTCTGTCCCATGCATTCTTGAATTCCCCCACTGTTTTTGACCCCACGACTTCCTCAGGAAGGCCGCTCCATGTGTCCACCACCCTCTCTGTGAAAAAATTCTTCCTCACATTGCCCTTGAGCCGTCCCCCACGGACTCTGACAACCTGTCAGTAGGAGTCCCCTTCCAGGTTTCCTCCCCCTCCAGAAATCATCGCTACAGATGCTTCTCTTCTTGGATGGGGAGCTCACATGGACGACTGTTCTGTCAGTGGCTCCTGGACTTCATAAGAGTCACAGGCCCACATCAGTCTACTGGAACTCAGAGCCATTTATCTGGCTTTCAAAGCATTTGCTTTGAAGATAAAGGGACATACCGTCCAAATCAGAACAGACAACACCACTGCTGTGTTTTACATAAACAAGCAGGGCGGCACAAGGTCCACCATCCAGTGCCTAGAGACCATGAGGATTTGGGGCCTAGCCTGTTCCTTTGGAGTCTGTCTGTCAGCCATACATCTCCCGGGAAAAGACATCACCCTGGCGGATGCCCTCAGTCGCATCAACCAGAGACACAGCGAATGGTGTCTGAACAAACAAGTGTTGGCCACAGTGTTCAGGAGGAGGGGCACACCAGAAGTGGGTCTGTTCGCCTCTCACCTGAACCATCAACTTCTTCTGTTCTGTTGCAGGCCCCCAGCACTGGGAACTCTTCCAACAGATGCTTTCGCTCTGGAGTGGACAAGAAAGTTCCTTTATGCCTTTCCTCCCTTTTCTCTGATTTTCAGAACTTTGTTAAAGCTCAAAAATCAACCTGCATCACTGATTCTGGTGGTACCAGATGGGCCTAGGCAGGCATGGTACTCTCTGCTGATGTCCATGTCCTGCAGCAAGCCTGTTCGTCTCCCTCTCAGTCACTCCCTCCCGTCTCTTCCCTAGACAGGGGTGTCATACCCAGATCTGAAACCCCTTCAGCTCAAAGCCTGGCTCTTGAGGACTTAAGAGTTTCTGGACACTCAGTACTCTGAGCAAGTGCTGAAGATCATAAGGATGTCCAAAAAGCCTAGTACAAAAAAAATCTGTGCAGCCAAGTGGAAAAGATTTTCCATCTGGTGCAAGCAGAAGCACGTTAATCCTTTTAAGGCTTCAATTTCTAATATTTTGGATTACTTGGTACACCTACAGAACTCAGGGTTGAAGCTTTCCTCTTTGAAGCTTCACCTAGCCTCTGTTTCTGCTTATCCCTCTGTGGGGAAAACCAAGTCTGTATTTTCACAACCAGTCTTCAAACAGTTTTTCAGAGGTCTTCTCCATGTTCAGCCTCCAATCGGGGAACCTGTGCCTCCTTGGAGCCTGTGCCTCCTTGGAGCCTGAATCTCTGTATTGCCAAGTTTATGGAGCCACCCTTTGAACCCATGGCTGCGGCTCACATTAAGTATGTGACTTGGAAAACTGTGTTTTTAGTGGCCATTACCTCTGCTAGAAGGATCAAGGGTCTGGGGGACTTATCATACGAGAGGAGGTTGAAGGAGTTGAACATGTACTCACTGGAGGAGAGGAGAGACAGGGGGGACATGATTGAAACCTTTAAATACATGAAAGGAATAAACAAGACAGGTACAGAGGGGCTGTTCAAAGTAAGGGAAGGGGAGGGCCACCAGGGGCCATGATATGAGACTGGAGCGAGGAAGGTTCAGGAGGAGATGAGAGACACTTTTTACAGAGAGGGTGGTGGCTGGGTGGAATGCGTTACCTGCAGAAGTGGTATGCAGTAGAACAGTGGACTGCTTCAAACGAGGATGGGACAACAAGGGGGAGGGTTAATGAAGGGGAAGGGTGGAAGGGAGGGGCAGCTGCAGAATAAGGGGTGCTAGCTGCACATTCGAGCAGACTTGATAGACCTCTAGGCCTTTATCTGCTGGCAAATTTCATATGTTTCGTATCTCGGAGTTACAGGCCCTATACGCTGAGCTCAACTATTTTATTCCCCAGAGGGACAAGATTGAGCTCAGGACTAACAGAAAATTCTTGCCTTGTGGTGTCTGAGTTCCACCTTAATCAGTCCATCACGTTGCCTGAGTTCTTTATGGAAAACTCCACTCCAGGGGAGCAGAAGCTCCACAGTCGGGATGTCAACAGGGCCCTGCTCTACTACTTGGAGCACACCAAGCAGTCCAGAGGCTCTTCCACACAGCTGTTCCTTACCTATGGGGAGAGGGAGGTAGAGGACGGCCAGCCACTAAGAGAACTGTCTCTCGCTGGATAGTCTCCTGCATTCGATTCTGCTATGACAAGGCTGGTAAGCAGCCCCCCCAGAGCACACTCTACTAGTGGTACTGCTGCATTGGTGGCAGCTGCCAGGGACACTCCCCTTTTGGAAGTCTGCAGAGCAGCAGCTTGGAAGACTCTGCACACTTTCACTAAGCATTACTGCTTAGATATGCAGTCTAGATCTGATGCCAGATTTGGCAAGGCGGTACTGCAGAGCCTTTTTCCTAAATAGGTTCTCTACCCACCTCCCAACTGTACTGCTTTGTAGTCTGCAATAGTTACTGATGCTAAAGGACCCTGGAGTAAGAAAAAAAATGACTCACCGTAGTAATCTTTCTTCCAAGGTGTCCTTTAGCATCAGTAAGCTCCAACCCATCCTCCCCAGATAACCTCCAGAAGAAGGCTCTGACTTTTGCCCTAATTATTCAGTACATTAAACTTTGGATCGCAGTTTAAGCAAAGTTTTTATGGTTCTGGTTCTGATATATGTTTTTATTCCTGTTGGCTCTTTCCAGTGAAGCATTTGCCCATTCTGTCTTGAAAAATTCTGAAGTCTCTTTCCCTCTCTCAACTCGGCACATTCACTAACTTCAATCTAACTGGCTAATTCATAAATCTCATTACCATACATTCCACCTCTGGGGCAGTGCTAGCTATCCAGCTTACTGCAATAGTTACTCACTACGGTGAGTAATTTTTTTCTTTCTGCCCACTTGCTCCAGGGCGTGGTGTTTTCTGGCGAGACACGCTGTCTCTATGCTGGACAGGGAAATTCATGTATGCCTTCCTTCCCTTTCCATTGCTACAGAGGGTATTACTTCAAATGAAAAAACCAGCACCCATCAAAGCAGGACAAATGTGAGCACAACAGAATAACGTGCAAAAAAACATTTATTGTGCACCAAGCCAACACGGATACAAAAATATGTGGCGAAGCATTGCGGAAAAAACACTAGCGTTTCGCCCAGTTAACTACTGGGCTGATGAAGCGAAATGTAAGTGTTTTTCTGTGTTGTTCGTTTTTTTCATTCGATGTGCTTATTTGTATGTAGCACCATGTATTTATGCTCGGTGCTTACTGTTGCGTTGTATCATGAGAGGGTATTACTGAAACTACAGGCAGAGGGAGTACATATGATCCTGACTGCTCCCTACTGGCCGCGTCGGATTTGGTTCTGTCTGCTTCAACAACTGTCAGTGGAACCCCCAGTTCCCATTCCCATCTGTCAAGACATTCTGACTCAGGAACAGGGCACCCTGGTCCATCCAAGCCTTCGGTCCCTTCACCTGCATGCGTGGCACCGACTGACATAGCCACCACTTGCTTTGGTGTAGCCTCTAGGGTGGCACGGGTACTAGTGGAAGCCGGTAAGCCGTCCACTAGATCCATTTATGCTATGAAATGGAAGAGATTTTCTATATGGGCCACGTCCAAGGAATGGGACCCCTTCTCCTGCCCCGTTCTGCAGATCTTAGGGTATCTGCTGCACCTCTCTGACCTCGGACTTAGTTACTCGACCCTGAAGGTCAGCTTATCTGCCATTTCTGCCTACCACATTCCAGTGGATGGCAAACCTTGGCTCAGTTGGAAGTATCCAAGACATTCGTAAAATGGATTCTTCATTTGAAATCCCCAGTCAGGATCCCTGGTCCTTTCTGGGACCTAAACTTCATTTTGGAAAAACTCGCACTATCTCCATTTGAACCAGCTGCGAGTTGTGACATGCGCTACCTTTGTGGAAAGCGCTGTTTTTTTTAGTTGCCATTACTTCAGCTCGAAGGATTTCTGAGCTTCAGGCCCTGATGTGTAAGGAGCCTTATTTGATTTTTCACAGAGACTGGGTGGCTCTGCGTACAAATCCTAAGTTCTTACTTAAGGTGGTTTCAGAGTCCACCTTACATCAGACCATTCAGTTGCACCGTACTACCCTGAGCATTCCAGTCGGGGTGAAGCAATTCTACACATTCTTGATGTACATAGAATTCTTGATTACTACACTAACAGGACGAAGCCAGTCCATAAAACTGATTAGTTTTTTGTTTACTCTGCACCCGAAAGAGAGGGCCAATCTCCCCCAACCCCCACTTGCATAATGTGTGACTCTGAGCAAGTCACTGAACCAGCCTAAAGCTCCCGAGTCACCTCTGAAAACAGGCAGTTGTGCCTAGTGGACCTTACCCAGTTAATAAAGAAGAATAATAATAATAATAAAAAAAAAAAAAAAAAAGAGGGCGCTGCGGTTTCAAAACAGTAGTTTGTCCAAATGGTTGGCAAACTGCATTACCTTTTGTTTAGAAGTATAACAAACCCCTTCTGGGGGAAGTTAAAGGGCACTCAGCTAGGGGCATGGCTGCCTCTACTGCTTGTTTCAGGAACGTCTCTGCCACAGATGTATGTGCAGCTACCACTTGGAGTTCTGTCCATACCTTCACTAAGCATTACAGTTTGGACATTGCTTCTAGGTACAGAGCAGGCTTTGGCCTAGCTGTTCTTCAGGGACTCCTATCCCAAGATTCCTGTTTCCTGCAGTCTTGTTCCTACCTCCCATGTCTCAGACTTGTCTGATTTTGACTGCTTGGGACTCAGTCCTGTATGTTAGTATCTACTGCAAGAGCCCTCTCGAAGTAAGATAGTACAGTTGCGTAAGAACTTTCCATAACAGTAGATCTTTGAGAGAGGCTCTTGCAGAAGATGCTGCTTTCCTTCCCACCTTCCCCTTGGGTTTCTTCTACTACTTCTCTTTTCATAGCTTTATAGCTCTAGGAGCCCACTCCTGTTTTCTGTCGCACCTTTCTAGGTCTCCGGCAGGAGAACTGGAGGGCGGGCGTGGGGACCGCTCACTAAATAGCGCCACACTGACGTTGGTCACATGACGTCAGGTGGGCGGTCCCCTGCCAGACACTGGTAGCTGAAGTTTTCCGTCTGGTCCTAGTGCCTGGTGGCTTAGTTCTATATGTTAGTACCTACTGCAAGAGCCTCTCTCTCGAACTACTGTTATGGTAAGTTCTTACGTAACTGTACTTTCTTTTGATGGGGAGACTGGTTTTCATTTTGAGTGTAAATTAAGGGATTGTTCTTTGGTAAAGGTCTTTGAGGGGAATGGGCCTGCTGAGAAGGGGTGTTTGGGCTGTTAAGCACCTGTGTCATGGGGATTGAGTGATTACAGGAAACATTCTGTGAAGTGTTTTGTGACTGAATGGGGGCTGAGCTGATTTGCCGTCATACAGGCTGCTGCTATTGAATTTCTACCTGCACTTTATTTTGCTTAGCACTTTGAACAGGAGCGCATAAATGGCATCACACGCCCATCACTGTTGAAGTCTGTGAACCTTGGAAAAAGGGAGGAAGCAATAAGACATTGTTATGGTTTACATCAAATTGACTGAGACGCATTCTTGGCATACAGAGGAACTAACTTTTGTTTTCAGATTCTTTTTTATATTTAATTTTTTATTAATACTTTGAAAGTAAAATCTTTTATCATTAAATTCATAGAGCAAGCAGTAAACAAGACATTTGCATTATACAGTAAAAGAAATGCTTATAACGTCTTGTAGCAAACAAGACAGTAAAAATGCTAATTTTAGCAAATGTCAGAAATATTGCAAAGGCAGAAATCTTATTTATCTAGGGTAGCCACCAACCTGAGCAGTAAATGATAATGACTAGAACGAACAACATTAAACTACCTGGGTGGGGAAGGGACCCTGCAGCCTCCAGTACTGGAGGTGTTCGTTCAGCTCTTGCAGAGAAATATCCATCCCTTTTTCTTTCAAAAACCCTTAAAAATTGATCACTAATTACAGCAGAAAGCAAGAACTGTACAAACTACTAATCTAGGGCTCGGTATAAATTTGGAACTGTTTATTCAGTGGGGAAATCTGAAAATATCAGCAGTGGACGGCAGTGATAGGGGAAGGGAGCAAACTGCACAGTGTGTGTGGAAAGTGAAGTCCATAGCCCTGCATGAAAAAGTCCTGGAATTTCAGTAAAAGCAGGGATTTATTTAACTCCAAAAATTGATTAGCGTTTTGCTCATAAAAGTGCTAAAACTTTGTGAAAATGCATAGCACTTGCTTCACTGTGTTTAACAAACATAACACTTCTAGAAAACCTAAATAAATAATTTCTGTACAGTTAGCATTGTCCCAAGGAAAAAACTGCTAAACAATTATTTAAAACCCTGAAAAGCTGGCAGTGTGTAAAGCATAATCAACAGCATTAGCAAAGCTAAAGGACTTTGAAGTGGCGGGTTTGATGCTGCAGGCCACTACATCTGCACTGGGTCTCATTAAAGAAAACAAAACCCTAAGATACAGGTTGGCGTCCCTAGAAAATCAAATGCGAGCTGCAAACCTGCGTGTCTTGGGACTCAAAATCGTTGTCAGTAGATGACCCAGTCCTATTTTGCATACTCTTGGTTGGGCAGCATGTTACATAGAAACATAAAATTAATCGGCAGAAAAGGACCGCTTGGCCTCCTCCAGTCTGCCCAGATGGTGCCTACCTAGTTTTTTCCTCAGACCCTAACTGGTCTCTGGCAACCCTCCCTCCTCCCTGCCTGTTCACTAATATTCCCCGGTGTCTATCCATGCATGCTTGAAGTCCCCTACTGTTTTTACCGCCGCCACTTCTGATGGCAGCCTTTTCATGGGATCTACCACTGTTTCAGTAAAGTAGTACTACCTTGCATCCCTCTTAAACTACCCCCCCGCCGCTGTACTGAATGCCCTCTGGTCCTGGTGTGCTTTCTCATTTGAAAGAGATTCCCTTCCTGCACCTTGTTCACCCCTGTGAGGTACTTGGCGGTCTCTATCATGTCCCCTCTTGCTCTCCTCTTTTCCAGGGAGTACATGTTGAGATTCCGCAGTCTTTCCTCATAGGGCTTTTTACATTATATTTTTTTATTATTTGTTTTTTCACCCCGACATTGCTTCATCCCCGGCCCGCCCCAGCATGTAACCCCTGTACCATTTTAGTTATCCTCCTTTGGACTGCCTCCACCCAGTCTAAGTCCATTCTGAGGTGTGGCATCCAGAACTGGACAAAGTAGTCCAGGTGGGGTCTCGCAAGTGAGCGATACAGTGGCAACACCACCTCCCTTTTGCTGCTGGGGATACTTTTCTGTATGCATCCCACTGGCCCTAGCCACTCTTTTGTCACATTGCCCTGCCACTTTGAGCTCATCAGATATGATAACACCACTGTCCCTTTCCCGCTTAGTGGCTGTCCGTCCCCATCCTGTACTTGGCTTCTGAATTCCTAGGCCCGAGGTGCATGATTTTGCACTTTTTGGCATTGAGCCCCAGCTGCCATACTCATAACCACTCCTCCAGTTTTCCAGAGGCCATATGCATTCTCTCCACCATCTCCTGAGTGTCCGCTCTATTACACAGTTTGGTGTTATCTGCAAAAAGGCATACCTTTCCTTACGGTTCTTCTGCAGTGCCATTTATGAAGATACTGAAGAGAACCAGTCTCAGCCAGCCCAGTGGCGCTGAGGATTGAGGCGCTGGCTGCCGTACCTCGCACCACGCCGGCGACTCGTTTTTGGGAGCGAGCTCAGGCTGCCAGGGGTTGGCTGGGTTGGAGAGCTGGGAGGTGATTGTAGCGGCCGCTGGGCTGCTCTCATCTGCCAGATTGTGGAGGCACAGTTCCTCACTCCTGGCTGACACCCGGTGGAGGCTGGGTGTCGGAGCAGAGTCGAGGACTGATGTAGGGTAGGGTGGAAGGAGCACTCTGCTTCTGGGAGCATGCACGCGCCTCCTCGCACACGCGCTTGCCGAGTCCGTCATTGCTCTGTGAGGGCAGGGAGAAAAAGCAGGAAACGTCATGTCTCCCTGTAGCAATATGTGACAGCCCCCTCCATTCTCAGGCCCGGCTCCGTGCGGATCCTTATCGGCATGACGATGGGGGGAGGGGCAGATGGGGCTGGGGACGGTGGAGGGGGGGCCTGATGGCAGCCGTAGGTGGCCATGGAGAGCAAACAGCTCTATTTAATAAAAAAAAAAAGAACCGGTCCCAGTACTAAGCCCCGCAACACCCCCCTGGTCACTCTCCCCTCACTGGAGTAACTACTGTTAACCACCACCTTCTGTTGCCTATCCAGTAACCTGTTCCTTACCCAGTTCACGACTTTGCACCCCACTCCTGGGCTGTTCAGTTTTTTTTATCAGTCTCGTGTGTGGCACATTATTGAAGGCCTTGTTAAAAGTCTTGATAGGCCACCTCCACTGCCCTCCCCTGATATATTTCCCTGGTCACCCAGTGGAAGAAATCAGTCAGATTTGTCTGGCAAGGACCCCCCCAACCACATGAATCCATGCTGCCTTCAACTTGGTGCAGCTTAACCCCAGTCTCATGACTGATGGGTGCTGGGGTCAGGAGGGGGCTTCTGGACTGGCTTGCTGGTTCCTTCTCTGTCCTCCTTTTGGCTCTGCTGACTGTTCCAAGTAATGTACCTGTACCTGCAGTGCAAAACTCATCACAGAAGCTCTGCTTTACAAGCACGTCTTCCATCAGAGATTTTGGAGCATTCCACAGTGCCTACAATCTTCAATTCCTTATGACCCGGCATAAAATGCAGGAGACCGTGTGGTCTGAATTAATTATGTGTGTTACTTTTCATGTTAAATTGTTATGTTGCCCATCCCTAATCACATACTTATTGTGGCGATAAGAGGTCAGGTAAGACAGAATTCTTCTCCGTATAACTAAATTGTTAGATTTGTATAAACGCTTATTAACTATGGCTAACACAGGCCAGATACAAAGTAGTCACCTGGAATATCCAGGGATATAAGAATCCTATTAAAAGATCAAAAGTATTACTATGAACCCTTAACACTTCAAATACAGGATGATTTGATTAAATGGGGGAACTTTGCTTTACCTTCTTTTAGTGGATAGAGCTAATTTACAGTACATGAACGTTCTCTTTTGCTTATACTTATTTCAGAACATCCCGATTCCCCCAACTGGCTCTTATTTCAGATCTTGGAATAAATTATTTTCATATTTTATATGGGGAGGGCAGAGACCCAGGGTACAATTCTGAATTCTTCAATGTTCATTGGCATAGGTGTGTGTGTGTGTGTGTGTGTGTGTGTTAAATCTTCCTAATTTGGAGTTATACGCCAAAGCTGCCTTCCTCAAGATTTTGCTTCTTTGGTTATCCCCCACTTTTTCAGCCCCATGGAAAAACATTGAATTATCAATTAATGATCTATATGATGTGTAAGCAATAAGACATGACAGGGTGTGTGTTGAACAGATATTACCGCACGCCCAGGAGCGTAGTAAGGCACGAGGCCACCGGACGAGTGTCTTCAGTCCCCGGAAGTGCGGTAATATCTGTTCATCACACACCCTGGAGTGTTTTATTGCGCTTATAAAATGTTTTTTTTTATTTGTCACGTTAAAAAAATATTATTGAACTGAAATCACTGTTAATTTGAGGTAAAATAGTCCTTCCACCTACTAGGTGATGACATCATTATCTTTTGACACATTAACATTTGTACTGTTGTGGCCCCCCGTCCCGATCGAGAGAACAAGTGTGGTTAGGAGAGGAAGTAACAGGTTCTCCCTGACAGGTTGTGCCACTTTCGCAATTAAAAGGAAAAAAAAAGGAATAAGGGATGCAGATTTGTGTTTTAGTTAAATGTAGTGGGACGGAAGCGCAGTTTGCCATGAGACGGCGTCCTGTTCTGGTCTAGTACCAATTTTGTGCGGCAGCAAGCTTCAGTCTCTCCGAACTAGAAGAATGCTTAATGCACGATATAACGCTGCTGCTCTCCGATTATGAGTTCTAGCGGAGATGAGGTTGGGAGCGGGATTGTCATCAAGACATTCACTCCCTTGCTTACCAAGACTAAAAACAATGGCGGCTTTTTAAACATGAACATTCCACTGACACATCTTAACATTCCATTTAGGGGCATTGATTTATTGACCTGTCCTTTTTTTCTCTGTGTGTAAAACATATATGACACTTCGTTTCTAGCCAATCGGAAAGCTTATTTTTACAAACCCATTTTATAAAGGAAAGATATTGTTTGCTATGAGGGGAAGGTCTCCTCAACTTCACTTCTTTACTAAATTTATGGGCAATATTTTAAGGGTGTGGAACCAATTTAAAACCCATCCTAGTTTTCAGGATTTTTTTTCCCCACATATTACCGTCTTGAGGACGAATATTTTCCATTGGCCCAATCTGACTTGGTATTTTCCCACTGGCGATGAATTATGTTTATTAGTTTTTAACCGCTACTGGAATTTTTTTTGTTTGTTTATGCTTACGCCCTTTATCTCCGTGGCTCGCCTTCCTGGTACTGCACTGGGGGGGGGGGCATGAATCCCCATCCTGCCTAGGTTTCCCCCCCAGGTGGGGAAGGGGGGACTGCCCCCACTTTACTATGTGTCGGGCCTCTGTTTGACCTAGGTCTGCACCACTCCCTCGCCAGCCCATGATCCGGCGAACCGCAGGACCATTTTTGCTTTTTCTCCCCATGCCCCAAGGATGTTGGCCACCGAGAGGATCAGTGGAGACAGGCGCACACTGAGATGTGATGCCGCTCTGGATCAAAGCCAGCGTCCAACCCTCCCATGTGGCGCCCCTCACTGCACCTCCACCCATGTGCACCCAGGTGGCGGCACTGCAGTGGGAGGCATCCCTCCCTCCCTCCCTCCTGGAGGGGAGGAGAGTGCCCCTGGCGCCAGTCCTCCTCCCCTCCCCGGCTGACCCTGTTACTGGGATTGCTCCTGAAACTCAGCGCGTACCATCGCAGTGAAGGCCATTTACTGGGCCAGTTGAATTGCTTTTGGACATTATACAACAGGATTATGGGCTCTCCAAAAGTTTTAATTTTTTTTTTTTTTCGACATTTACAAGTTAAAAATGATATTTTCCGTCAACGCTTAGACGTTGGCAGGTTATCTAATCCATATCCCCTCCTTCTTGATATACTTAGGGATTCAGTGGCGGACCATCTGTGGGACCATATAATAAGTTTCTTATACAAAATTTTAAGAGAATATTTGGGGGACTGTACATAAACTGCCTTGGAGAGCTGGAACTGGGATTTGGACCTCCCAGTGTCGTGTGTCTCCTGGACGGAAACAGCCCGAGCTGCTATTAAGATGACATCTTGCACCACGTGGAGATGGTTTGCGTGGAAGTGTAGGTGTAGGTTTTTTCGCTCCCCAGCGGTACTTGCGTAATACCTCCCAGCCTCCTTTGGAGTTTGCTAGAGGGGTTGTAGATGCCAATTGGCAGACTATGGCCATGTTTTTTGGCTGTGCCCAATGTTGATGCCCTTCTGGTGTTCCTTGCAGGAGGAAATACGGGAGTGGATGAGTGACCGGGTAGAACTCATGGCTAAAATGGTTTTATTGTCAGTTTTCCCGGAACACCGTCCTCATGACATAAAACTCTGCTGCCTCTATATCTTTTGGCTGCTAAGAAAGTTATCACACGCAAATGGATGTTCACAGCTATCTTGATTGGAGGCAGATTGTTATAGACATATATAGACTTGAAAATCTGATGCCAGGAATCCATGACAGACTCACCCCCTTTAGAGTCAGATGGCAGAAATGAATGTGGTACATGGCACAAATCGATGCTGATTTAGTACCCTGATCATGGGCATTGAAGGGGGGAATTTTTTTTTTTTTTGTGTGTGTGGTGTCTCCTTTGCCATGGGGGGTAATTGCATGGATACAGTGGTGTTTTTACTACTTTAAGTACTGCTCACAGCTCTTTTCTCAACTTTTGGAGTATTGGTATTTCTGTGGAAGTATTAAAGTCAGAAATTAACTTTCCCATAATTATGGGGTTATGGATAGACTAAGTTTTAGGTATATGCAAACTTTCTGATATACTGAAGCTTTGATCCATATGTATTACACTACTGCCACTATACTGTGAAATTTACATTGTGTAACCTTGGCTTTTAAATGTGTACTAACCTAATAAAAATCACTTCAAGCAGATTTCGCAATCATCCGGAAGATGCACCTTATCCAGCTGGAGTTGCACATCTGAGTGGGAAAAATCTTCTCCAGCACCTTTAACTCCAGAAGTCGAGGAATAACCATTTTATGTATAAACACTTGAATTATGTTCCCCTCACAGTGGATTCTGCTGTAGAAAGCAGGGCCTTCACGCTTAGCAGTAGGCTGGATGGACAGAAACCACCGCTGGTAAATGTTTCTGCTCCTAATGAGAACCATTTTGAAGTTTTGGGCTGATCTGAATGAGAAAAATCGCTAAATTCCAGCACTCTCCAAAATAGCTGTTCTACAGAGTAAACTGCAAAGAGGAATCATGGAGAAGTGGTATTCCACTTAGAATACCAGATGAGGAAAATGGTATTCCACCTTAAAAACTGATATGCAAAACAATGCGGAATACTGTTAATTTCTAGCCCTGGGAGTAAATGTTTTGCATTTAAAAGTTTTTATTTCATTAGACTATACACAGCCATAAAAAGCGCACAAATCACCCCAGATCATCATTGCTATCGTTAGTAAAGACTCCAGCTGTTTTCTTACAGAATAACCCACTCAGACCTCCAGTGTTTGCTTAACTATAAATGTACACAAGCAAGGCAAAAAGCCTACTGTAAATGTAGCCATTAATGCTCACTGGATAAGGAAGGTTATTTAATAGCCGTGTTTACTCTTCTGACTTTGCAGCACATCAACCCATGCGCACAGGTCGATGCGCTGTAAAGCTGGCAGTGTAAACACTGCCAGGAGTGCCTTAAGTGCCCGTCGGATCATTATTTTGATCCGACTCAGTTGTGGGATCAGTGGCGGAGCGAGTGCATTAAATGAGTCACGCTTTATGCAGATGACCTTGTGCTAGTGGCCCATGCTCGTAATGCTGCTGACCTTAACCAGTGCCTATCTGAAGACTTCAGCAGAGTCTCGGCCTGGATTACCAACCATAGACTGGTATTGAATCCTAACAAAACTCAGGCCATGCGCTTTGGTTCCACGGCCAAGTTAAAGGCCCCCATCAGCTATGCTCAAATAGCTTGTGATGGAGGCCCCCTGTTGCCAACAGCGAGCTCAATTAAATATCTTGGGGTCACCCTCGACCCACAACTTGACATGGGAAGCCATATCCAAAACATCTGCAGAACCACCAGGTGTAAGCTTGGCCTTGCCTACAGGGCCAAATACAACCTGACTCCGGGAGCGAGGCTGGCACTTGCGAGGGGAGTGCTTCTCCCCTCCCTTAGTTATGGATACCACCTATTTGCCCGGTCACCTCAAATCCATCTTAATCGGTGGAACACGGCATATAATGATATTTGTCGGTTTGCACTTGCTGCTCCCAAACTCACCCACCGATGTGAGCTCTATGACAAACTTAGCTGGCTCCCCCCTGCAGAATTCCTGATTCTTGGTGTAGGAAATTTCACCAGGAAAGTGCTTGCCACTGGCATACCGTCAGGACTGGTGCATCTCCTCCCAAAACTGGACGCCATCCCCTACCAGCTCAGGTCACAGACTGCCGAGTTGCTTAAAGTTCCCCCTACTCGGACCCTTATGGGGGATCGTGACTTTGCCGCTTTTGTGCCTAGGCTCTGGAACTCCATTCCGGACTCTGTTTGCTCTGCCCCTTCCCATGGGACCTTTCGCTCCTCCCTGTGGTCCCACCTAAAACAAACGACAAGATGTGACTGCTCCTAGTCTCTGTAATGTAATACTCTGCAGTCCACTATTGTCCACTCTGAGTCCATGATGGTCTATGAAATATGTATTCAGTGATTCTAATGTCTATCTATGTCCTGTAACTATGTGTGGCAGTATCTCTGCCCTTATACAAGCGTTGTTATAGCTGTTTTTTACTGTATCATGCTGTTTCTCCAATGTTGCCATGTATGTATACTGTATGTTTTGTGCTCTCCCGGGTCGTTCCTGAAAATAGGCATACTACTTGTCTAGTGTACTTACCCGGTAAACAAAAGCTAAATAAATAAATAAATGGCAGAGTGAACGCTTTGCTGTGCTCGCTCCTCTACAAAGGCTGTTTTTATATCAGCTTCCAGTGAATTCTCAGCCTCCCTCAGAGCAACCTGCAGTGCTGCGAGGGCAGGCTGTGTGAACCCGAATGCAGCCGGTGAATCGGGAAGGGAGTGGCGCACATTCCACAGCACCGCCACCATGTAAACACAGCTGATATCACAGCTCTGCTGTTGTAAAATTGAGTAAACCAGTGCTTGCCGAGTCCATGGTCCCAGATACATCATTGTCACATGGAACAGGAGGCATTTTAGGATCAAGAAGAGCAATCAATCAATCATTCAAAGATGTTGATCCCCAGGGCCTTAAAACTACAGTAAAACTAGTAGGCTAAGAAAAACTCTTAATAGCAGACAAAGAGAAGGACACACTAGGACTACACACATAAATCAAAATACTCTGCACAGCATATGTTTTTGCAAATTCTGATTGTAGTACTCCGTTAAGGAGAGCTGCTTTTAACCTGTAAGCGTGTGTCTTCTGTAGAAGCGAGTTTCATACACTCAGTAACATTCTGGTATTGTTTGACTTTTGGTGGCTTTTTAGCAGCTTCAGTGGTTATCTCCAATTTACACATCGCTGGTAAGGACCATTTTAGAACTGTACAAGTCAGCCTGTTTGTGCAGCACTAGTGTGAGTCATTGAAGGCCAGCCGTGGGAGGAGGATTGAGTGTCCCAGAGGACGGTCTCCAGGAAGGGGGGGGATTTTTGACTCTGGTGCAGTACTGCCACCTGAGTGATCAGAGATGATGGTGCACTTGGGGTGACAGAGACACTAGGAGATAATTCCGAGAGTAATGTGCCTTGCACACTTAGCATGTGTCTGAGCTTATCCACAAGAGAGTCAGTATCCCACATAGAGATCAAGTGGTAAATCCCCTGCCAGCAGCGGTATGAACATCCGACTCTTCCCAGGCCCCACATTGGCAGCATGGCCCTCCCCATGAATGAGGATACAGTTCTGTGGCCGCTGTGGTGTCCCACCACAGAGGAAAACCCACGGAGAAGTAGGGGCTTGGAAAATAAGTTCTCAGAAAGCAAGGTGATGGGGCTGGGAGGGTTGTACCTGAAGGGAGCATGTCTGGCACATGAAGGGAGAAAAGATCAATGAAAAAAAGGGGGAAAAAGAAGGAAAAGGATTGTATGATGTAGTTAACGTTCTTGCTCAGCTGTCCCATTATTGGAACAATACATCCCTGTTGTACTGTAGAACGCTGTGGCTGGAAGTGACATAGACTACACCATACTGTTCTAAATGGTACTGACTGCCAATGTGTAAATCGGTGACATCCACGGAGTTTACTAAAAGGCCAGTGAAGATGGATCAGTAACAGAATGCGAACCAGTGTTTTAAGAACAGCTCTACAGGACCAAATGACTTACAGGGTCAACGCAGTTCTTGTTAAGGACTTTACCATTGATTTGCATTGCAGAGGGGTGGTCGGAAAGGGGCAGCACACCACTTTAGAGAAACTGTACATGCTCTTTTGTTTTTAGGCTGTATGGATGCAGCTCTGTTCTCAAATGATATTCTAGTTTTTGGCAGGCATTTGGCATCCATGTCTCCAGTTACCCATTAGTGTAACTAGCGATCTTAAATTCAGATGCTTCAGAAGTGTTATGAATTATGCATCACGTTCACACCCAGCACTGGGTAATGAATGGTGTTGGTACTACTATAGTGTGACATATAAGATACACACGGTCCCTCTCTCTGTCTCACTTACTCTTTCTTCCCTCTCTCTGTCTCTTACTCTCTTTTCTGTATGAAGGAATGCAGTGTTTCTTGCTGGCATTTCTGCGTGTGTGCCCCAGTGCTTTTGTTTTGAGCGCCAGTGCTTTTGCTAAATATGTGTGCTTGCCACCATGTTAGTAGCAGAGCATGTCCTGGTCCCCAGTACTGTTACAGTTACAGTGTTTGGGGGCCACAGAGAGCAGGAAAACAGAGATGGGGAGAAAAGGAGAAGGAAAGACTGTAATGTACAAGAGCCCACGTGGCCACGGTTCATCTTTTGCCTTTGTTGCTTTATGTTACCATGGAAACAGTTTGACAGCAGATAAGAACCGCATGGCCCACCTAGTCTGCCCATTTTTTCTACCTGCTGTAACACCACAGATCCTTACTTGATCTTTGCCTCCCCCCACCTCTAGGGTTCCCTTATACCAATCCCATACTTTCTTGAATCCCACTACAGTTTTTTTACTCCCACCACCTCTGCCGGGAGGCTGTTCCAGGCATCCACCACTTTTTCTGTGAAGAAATACTTCCTTGCATCGCCCCTGACGCTACTCTGCTCCAGCTTCATAGCATGCCTCCTTGTTCTTGAGCATCTTTTTCTCTCAGGTATTTGAAAGTCTCTATCATATCCCCCCTCTCTCCCTCCTTTCTTCCAGGGTATACATATTGAGGTCCTTCAGTCTCTCTTCTTAGGGATTTTGATACAGACTCTGCACCACTTTAGTTGCCCTCCTCTAGATCGCCTCTACTCTGTCTGTCATTCCAGAGATGTCTCCAGAGCTGGACACAGTACTCTAGGTGAGGTCTCAACAGTGATTTATACAGCGGTATCACCACCTCCCTCTTTCTGCTGGCGATACCCCTTCCTGTGGACCCTAGCATTCCACTGGCTCTCTCCACTGCCTTGTCACACTGTTTGTCCACCTTTAGGTCATTAGATATGATTACCCCAGGTCTCTTTCCTTTTGTTGGTCGCCGGTACCCTTCCCCCATTTTGTACTCTGCCCCTGGGTTTCTGTGCCCCAAGTGCATGATTTTGCACTTCTTTGCATTGAAACTCAGTTGCCACATTCTTAACTACTCCTCAAGCTTTCTTAGATCCCTGTTCATTTTTTTCACAGACACCCACCCTGGAGTGTCTGCCCTATTGCAGATCTTAGTGTCATCAGGGTCCTACAAGAGCTCGATAAGCTCAGGGTGGGCAAGGCAATGGGACCTGATGGCATACATCCCAGGGTACTAAAGGAGCTAAGGGTGGAACTAGCAGAGCCATTATCAGAACTGTTTAGTGAGTCTCTGAGCACAGGAGAGGACCCAGAAGACTGGAGAAAGGCTCACGTAATCCCGCTCCACAAGAGTGGTAGCAGGGAACTACAGATCAGTAAGTCTTACTTCAGTAGTGGGAAAGATTATGGAGACACTCCTTAAGGAAAGGATAGTGCAACACCTGGAATCCATAGGAGCACAGGATCCAAGACAGCATGGGTTTACAAGGGTAACCAGAGTGGTGGACCAAGGGGGAGCAGTTGATGTTGCCTACCTTGACTTCAGCAATGCTTTCGATACTGTTCCACATAGAAGATTGATTAATAAGTTGGGTAGAGCCGGCCCAGTGGCGCTGATGGTTGATGCGCTGGACGCCACACCTCGATCCACCCCGGCGACCCGGGGTTGGGGACGAGCCCGGGCTGTTGGGGGTCGGGCAGGGGAGGACTAGGATCGACGTCCGACGACAGCTGTCCTAGCTCTGGGGTAAAGGGTTGGGTGCACGCCGCCCTCTGGGGTCCCTGGGGACACCCAGAGGAACTGCAGTGGCGGAGATGCTCTGTGGGGGGGGGGGGGGGGGCACGGCAGACGTCTGCACGCAGATGTGCGATGTCATTGCATGTCTGTGCTCCCATTGGGAGGAAAAGAGGAAAAAGGCAGCATGGTCCGCGGCAGCTTGATGGCCGCTCGCTTCACCGGCCGACGATGCCTGAAATAGGCGTGTGCCGGCAGTGGATCCTTGCCGGGTGCGGGGGCTGAAGGGGGAGCCCCTCTCAGCGGTTGTAGCTGCATATGCCAGCTGGGCGCGTCAGCTTTGGGGTCGGCGGTGAAGGTTGGAGCGGTGGCTGGATGTATGGCAGGACTGTGGCTGCAGGTGAGAAAACAGAGTGGAGTTAAAAAATAAATAAGCTGGGTAGGCTCAGGATGGGTCAGACGTTGGTCAACTGGGTGGCAAACTGGTTGGCTGGCAGAAAACAGAGAGTGGTGGTAAACAGTATACAGTCAGAAGAGATGCAAGTCACAAGTGGGGTACCTCAGGGGAATCAGTCCTGGGGCCAATCCTCTTCAATATCTTCATCAGTGACATTGCAGATGGACTGGAGGGTAAGGTTTGTCTGTTTGCAGATGACACCAAGATCTGCAACAGAGTAGATGATCCAGATGGTATGGGCAGAATGAGAAGAGATCTGGATAAACTAGCAAAATAGTCGGAAGAGTGACAACTGGGGTTTAACGCAACAAAGTGCAAGATCATGCACATAGGGAAGAGAAACCCTGAAGCCACCTATAGGCTTGGGGTTGCTGGCAGTCACGAGGGAAGAAAGAGACTTGGGCGTCATCATCACCGATGACCTGAAATCATCCAAGCAGACCTCTAAAGAAGTAGGTAAGGCTAGAGGGATGCTGGGGTGTATTAGTAGGGGTATCACAAGTCAGAAGAGGGAGGTAATAATTCCTCTTTACAAGACACTGGTTAAGCCCCATCTAGAGTACTGCGTGAAGTACTGGAGGCCGCACCTTCACAAGGACTTTAACTAAATTGAAGCAGTCCAGAAAAGGGCAACCAAAATGGTTCAGGGACTGCATCAGGAAAACATATGAGGACAGGTTAACTAAACTCAATATGTATACCCTAGAGCAAAGAAGGGAGAGAGGTGATATGATTGAAACATTCAAACACCTTAAGGGCATTAACAAGGTGAAAGAGTCTAACATGTTTCAATATAAGAAAAATAGCAGGACAAGAGGACACAGCATGAGATTAGAGGGAGGCTGATTAAGGGGTAATGTGAGGAAGTTCTTTCTCACAGAAAGGGTGGTGGATGCATGGACCAGCCTACCTCAGGAAGTGGTGGATATGAATACAGTGCAGGGCTTCAAACAGGCATAGGATAGGCATAAGGGAGCAATACAGATGAATATGAATAGATAGGCCATTGACAGAGCAAAGGCCTATGGCACATTCATAAGGTAGAAAAATAAATGGGCAGACTGGATGAGCCTTGTGGTCCTTATCTGCCGTCAACTTCTATGTTTCTATGTTTCATCTGCAAACAGGCATATACTGTACTTTCCCTTCTAGCCCCTCTGCAGTGTCGCTAATAAAGACGTTAAAGAGGATCGGTCCTAGTACTGATCCTTGTGGCACCCCGCTGGTCACACTCCCTTCCTCGGTGTGAACTCTGTTTACCACCACCCTCTGTCGCTTATCCCCCCGACCAATTTCTTACCCAGTTTACTGCCTTTGGACCCACTCTCAGGCTGCCCAGTTAGTTCATGAGTCTCCTGTGTGGAACAATGTTGAAGGCCTTACTGAAATCTAGGTAGGCTACATCCACCGCTGCACTCTGATCTAATTTCCTGGTCACCCAGTCAAAGAAATCTATCAGATTTGTTAGACATGACTTCCCCCAGTGAATCCATGCTGCCTGGGCTCTTGCAAGCCATTGAATTCAGTATATTTCACAGTCCTTTCCTTCGGTAGTGATTCTGTTAATTTCCCAACCCCCAAAGTCTGGTTGACTGGCCTGTAATTGTCAGCCTCCTCCCTGCTACCACTTTTGTGAAGTGGGACTACATTTGCCCTCCTCCAGTTCTCTGGGACAACTCCTGTCTCCAGTGAGTGATTGAACTGGACTGTCAGAGGTGCAGCCAGTACCTCTCTGATCTCCCTCAGTATCCTTGGGTGTATCACCTCTGGTCCAATTGCCTTGTCCACTTTCAGATTTGCGAGTGCCTTCATGACTCGCTCCCCTGTAAATGGACTAGTGTCCACCTACCTTCCTTCAATACTCCTGCCTCTTATCTCTGGTCTCTCCCTTTCCTCTGTGAACAGTGAAGAAATGTATTCGTTCAAGATGTCTGCTTTTTCCTTATCTCCTTCCACACACTTCCCCTTCCCTCCTTAGCATTACAATCCCTCCCGTTATCCCCATACTCATACATTTTTATGTGAACATATGAATATATGAATTTAGGAAATAATGAAGACCATTTACCAGAGTTATTTTCCTTACTAAATTAACTGAAATACCCAATCACCATTTTTTCTTCAGGGTTATGGCTTGCATAACCCCTTACTGAAATCCCCAGATGGGATTTATTTAATATTTTGAACCACAAAACTAGCCGTAGTAGTCGTCGTCATAGTAGTAGTTTTAATTAGCGCCCAATCCCAGAGGCTGTGGGTGCTGTACAACATAGCCAAAACAAAATGTCAAATAACACATCACCTAAATAAATTAGAACCCAAAGTATAGAAAAATAAAGCTCTGCAGGCAGGATAAATAAATATTGAGACCAGTGTATTAGACTAAATTTAAATGCTTGTCTAAGCAGGTGTTTGTTCAAAAACATGAAGTCTTGCTGTATTCTGACTATATGCGGTTAGCCCCTGCACTTGAACTGCTCCAGTTAACTCTATGCCAAGGCGTAGAATGTTGAGCTTGAGCTCGGTTTTCAAACCTCTGTCCCTGGTACTCCTCAGTGTAACCATCAGATTTCCTACTCCGCCTAACTGTGAAGTCTCTGGAGATTTCTCCTGCACTTCGGTTCAGTAAAAGTTTGAGTCGGTTGGTTTATTCAACCGCTTTTTTGTTTTATTCGGTATTCTAATCTCTGTCACGGTACAGTAAGTGTATCTTAGTAGGTAGTGTGGGTTATTTTGTAGAAATTGTTTTTTTTCTTCGGTTCTCTCCTGGTCGGTCCGGTTGGGAGCCGAAACTAATTCCTAACTGTTTATTTTGTGTATAATTGTGTTATATTTTGGTGGTTTCCGGTACTTATAGGTTCCTGAAAAAATCTGGCATTTCTAGGATTTTTTTTAACTGACCCGTGACATGGTTGGAACCGATAAGTGTGTTGCCTCGCTTAACGTTGTGAAGGGTAACTTTCTGAATCCGGCATGTTGAGAAACCCAAAAGGAAAAACGGTGCCACTGGGTTTCAGCACTGTACTGAGTGTGGGAGGCCTTTGCTAAGGCTGATCCTCACCTCGTCTGTGTGTATTGTCTGGGGTTTGACTACCTCAAAGAAGACTGCCAAATTTGTAAAAATTTTCCCAAAGCCACTTTGGGAACACCGTTAAGTAGACTAAGGGAAAGGGAGGCCGAGAAGTCCGCTGACCCGGATGGCCAGCCCGGTTTGGTTGCAGCCGAACCTGAGGAGGTGCCCACTGACCTGGGTTATACCTCTTCCGGCAAAAGGAGAGCTGATTCTGCGGAGTCAGTTCTGTCAAAAAGGAAACGCAAGTCGGCCGGTTCGGATCCTACCCCCCATGTTCCGACCACTGAAGAGATAGCGAAAGCGATTACAGTTGTCCAGTTGCTTTGTCCGGTTCCGACCGAACCGACATTGGATCAGAGGCAATTGGTTCGGTCGGAAAAAGTTGCTTCTGACATAGATCCTGAAGCATTCTATGAGGGTGATTGGGAGGAGGAAGAAGATTATGATGAAGGTGAGTTTGAAGGCCGAGATGAGCCAGTAGACCCTGATAGCTCCTCAGACAGGCCTTCCAATATTTCTCCTCCCAGGCTTTCTGAGTCCCCTTCCCATTTCTTGTTTTACAAGAAAGTGGCTTGGATTCTCCAGCTTCCTATGGAAGAGGCTGAACAGGATCAGGAGGAACCGGACTATCTGGAAATTATGGATGTCCCAGAGTCAAAGAAGGTGTCTACCCCTTTACATAAATGTCTGGGGAAACAGAGAAAATTATGCAGTTTCCCATATCCATTCCTCCCGTGGATAAAAGAATGGACAAGAGGTATGCTTTGTCAGGTCCTGGGATGGAATTCCTTTCAGCTTATTGCTGCCATGTTGAGGTAGTGCAAGCTGCAGCACGTGACAAGGCTAACATCCCCCTGGCATCTCAGCCCCCCAAGATAAGGATTCCAGGAAAGTGGATTCCATGGCAAAGAAACAATACTTGGCATCCTCTTTGGGACTCAGTCAAATTACACGGCATATACAGCCAGGTACCAGAAATCTATGTGGGATACGGTTCTGGAGCTGGCTAAGAATGCCCCATCCCAGCTGGAGCAGGTGGCTGCGGATGGTATTGAGGCATCCAAAGTGCAATTCCATGCTGCTGTAGACTCGAATGATGTACATTCCAGGGTCATGGCTGCATCTATCTCCATGAGGAGGTTTGCTTGGCATAGGTGTACCAGTCTTTCACAGGATACCTAGACTAAGGCTATGGATTTTCCTGTAACTGGTAATTCTCTGTTTGGGGAGCAAACCGAGAATTACATGAAAAAGATGGATGAGTACAGGACCACCTACAGGAGTGCTGCAGTCAAAGAAAAGCAGGCCACTCAGAGGAGTGGCCTGCTTTTCACAGGCCTTTTTACCAACCTCAGGGCTCCTCCTCTTATTTCCAGCAAAGGGGGGGGGGTCTTTAGGGGAAGAGACAGACGTGGGATGACCAGGACCCCATCATCCACTCAGTCTAAGCCCCCCCCGCCAAGCAGACACCCTGAGGTGTCGGTCAGGGTCGCCTCCCCAGTTCCAGTAGAAGGCAGGCTGGCTCACTATTTCCTGGCCTGGAAGTCTGTTACCTCAGACAAATGGGTCCTGGAAGTAGTGAGCCAGGGACTTGCTCTCAGTTTCAAAAGGTTCCCAAAAATGAGAGCAAAGTCTTTCATTCCTCCCTCTCCCTTGGAAACAAAGTCCCTAGAGGTAGGAGTACATGTCAATACGCTCCTGACAATTCGCTCCCGCGATATTCACTCCCGACAGTTCGCTCCGATGAACATTTGCTCTGTTGCTATTGCGCTTCTGTCAGTTTCTCTCCCGCTACTGACAGCTCCCGCATACACTCACCTGACAGCCACAGAACTAAAAGCTACTGACTGCTCCCGCATACTGACAGCGCATGTCAGTTTCACTCTACCATGCAATTACCTGACAGTGTTACACTGAGCCTCTTTATTAGGCAATGTCTACCTGCAATGATGTGGTCCAACCAGAGTGGGTGGCTAGTAGTATAAAGCATCCTAGCCTGTGTCTTTGGCTCTGTTTGCGACTACCTTCAGTGATAATTACTTGCCACTTCATCACCTCCAAGTGCCAAAAGAGAAGGCTTGTGGACGAGAATAATTTTATCTGTATGTCCCACAAACAGGGAGCCGAGGAAAAAGGAATATGGCAATGTGTGCGTGCAGTCCAAAAAGTAAAGGTTTGCAATGCACACGTTCACACAGTCTCAATTGATGACCCAACTGTTATAAATTGGTTTTCCACACACACGCATGCACCAGACCCCTGTGCCCTGGAGAAATCAGTTGCTGTTACTATCGCAAAACAAAGAGCAGCAACAACCCAGGATACAACCACTCAAGTATCAATCAATCAAATCTTTATTTATCCAGGCGGACACCATTGAGCAAGCTCATTTACAAGGTGGACCTGCATTACACATGGTCAAAAGACAGAATAACATAATTGGCAAAGATACAGACATTAAAACACAGTTGAAACATAGGTAAAAGAACGAATTGTAAAACAGTAAGAAGTGTGTGCAGTGGAACAGGCAAATTGAATATCTGTTCTATCTTTGAAGGTATATACAGTACAGGTATTACTTCATGCAAAACAAAATATGTCTTTAGCAGCCACAGGAAAGCTGATAGACTGTAATCTAAAAAGAACTGTGCATAGTCCGGGTTCGTGGGGCACCACCAAACCCAAAAGATCTGGTGGAGTTGGTTATTCCAGAACATTATAAAACCTACACTCAGGATTCTGGCACTGACAGTGTTACGTTTCTTTTACATGACAGTGGGCCTGGGAACAACAGGATATTGATATTTGGTACAGAAAGAAATCTGTTTCCTTGAAAGATCAAAGGTGTGGCATGCTGATGGCACTTCCAGTGTTGCTCCCTCTCTTTTCCACCAGCTATATGTTGTCATGGGCGAGCGCTTTGGCAAAGTACAGCCTGCTATTTATGCTCTTTTACCTAGTAAAAGACAGGAGTGTTATGACAAGATGCTAACAGCACTAAAAGAACTAAACACAAATCTCTTCCCAGACATTGTCATGACTGATTTTGAGAGGGCTACAATTAATGCATTCAAATCAGCCTTTCCTAACAGTAAGCAAGTGGGATGCTTCTTTCACTTTACACAGAGTGTATATCGCAAGATACAGATGGAAGGCCTAGCTGTGAAGTATTCCCAAGAGCCAGAATTTGCCTTAAAATGTAAATATTTGCCCTCTCTCGCCTTTTATCCTACTGAGCAAGTTATTAAAAGATTCGAGGATATTACTGACGAGCAACTCAATGTCTTTCCCGATGATTTACTACCAGTTATTGACTATTTCGAAGATGTCTGGATAGGACGCCCTAATAGGAAAGGCACAGGCAGGAGACAGCCCCAGTTTGAGCTTGCCTTGTGGAACCATGCTGAAAGTGTCAGTGATGGGAGAGCGAAAACAAATAGTGTTGTTGAAGCTTTCCACCGAGGGATGCAGACTATTCTATGCATGTCGCATCCCTCTCTGTGGAAGTTCATAGATGGTCTCAAAGACGTACAGAGAAAAAGGGATGCAGAGCTTGAACAATTGATAGCTGGGAATGCTCCAGCTGTGTCTCGGAAGGTGTATCGAGACAATGTGGAACGTCTTACCTGCATTACTGCTAAAAGGGAGGAGCGAACTATGGAGGAGTTTCTGAGGGGCATAGCACATGGCTTTGAATATTAGACTTCCCACTGACCTGGATTTTTAACATTTGTAATATTATCTTAATAAAGTATTGTGTTTTAACATACCTGGATCAACACAGGCGTCGACTGAAGAACTGACTAGTTCACTTCCTGCCTACAGATGGTAACTAAGGGGGAAAGCCTACAGATGGTAGCTAAGGGGAAACTGAGGCGGCGACTTCACTTCCTGTCTACATCTGCATATCAGTATGGTAAGGATATTTTGTTACTTTCTGCTGTTGTACTGATACACTGTTGTTTGGGACCGAAAAGTGGCAATCAGGAGTGAATTGACGCTACATCGAATTGTTACAGGGGCGAACTTTCATTGGAGCGAGTTGTCGGGATTGAATCTGTAGGGAGCGAATAGTCGGGAGCGAATTGTCATGCTCCCAGACAGATGTCTCCTCTCTACTACTACTTCTTCAGGCAGTAGAGAAGGTACCTACTTGTCACAGGGGAAAAGGACTGTATTCCAGATACTTCCTTACCCTAAAAAAGACTGGGGAGTGGTGACCCATCCTAGATCTAAGATACCTAAACAAACACTTAACAAAACCAAAATTCAAGATGGTGACTCTGGGAATAATTCTTCCCTCTCTGAGACCAGGAGACTGGCTAGCCTCCCTGGATCTCAAGGATGCCTACTTCCACATACCTATCAGGCATTCCCACAGAAAGTACATCGGGTTCGAGTTGCCCTCAAGTCATTACCAGTTCAGAACAATGCCTTTCGGCCTAACATCTGCTCCAAGGGTGTTCACCAAGTGTCTAGCAGTAGTGGTGGCATTCCTCAGGAGACAGGGTATCCTTCTGTTCCCATACCTGGATGATTGACTCATCGTGGGTCAGTCCTCAGACCAAGTCAGGTCAGCTCTAGAGGTCACTCAGAAGCTTCTAGACTCCTTGGGATTCATTCTGAACCTAGAAAAGTCTGTTCTGGAACCAGCCCAGCTTCGCACTTTTATAGGGGTGGAACTAGACACTATCCAGGCAAGGGCATTTCTCCCTCTTTCAAGGGTACAGTCCCTCATCATGCTGGCTTCCTCTTTTCGTCCTCTAGTATCTCGTCCAGCCAGACACTTTCTACAGTTTCTGCGCCACGTGGCAGCTTCCACTGCAGTGGTGCAAGGAGCAAGATTTCAGATGAGAGATATTCAGTTTTATCTCGAATCTTACTGGTCTCAGAAAAAAGACCCTCTCTCCAAATTAGTTGCAGTGTCTCAAACTCTAGTTCAGGCCCTCCAGTGGTGGCTGGTGGAGGACAATCTTCGACAAGGTGTTCCCTTCCTCAGTCCGGCTCCTTCAGTGATTCTCATCACAGATGCCTCTCTACTGGGTTGGGGGGCCCACCTGGACCAGCTTACAGCTCAGGGAACTTGATCTCATCCGGAGTCTCTTCTACACATAAACCTTCTCGAACTCAGAGCTGTCTTTCTAGCACTTCAGACATTCTCAACCTCAATTCAAGGGGAAGTGGTGCAGAGCAGGACCGACAGTACCAAAACCATGTGGTACATCAACAAACAGGGAGGCACTCTGTCTTCGGCCTTGTGTACAGAGGCCATGAAAATATGGTCTGTAGCTTATTCCATTCAGGCTTCCCTGATGGCTGTG
Organism: Neoceratodus forsteri; assembly: GCA_016271365.2. NCBI lineage: Eukaryota > Metazoa > Chordata > Ceratodontiformes > Ceratodontidae > Neoceratodus > Neoceratodus forsteri. The sequence continues at coordinate 1,099,352,800 of CM028135.1, read as the reverse complement.
CATTTTCCAGGGAAAGACAACATTCTAGCAGATGCTCTCAGCAGGATTTCTCAGGGTCACTATAAATGGACCCTGAATACTCTAATTCTTCAGGTTATTTTCAAGAGGTGGGGCACTGCAGAGATAGATCTCTTTGCAGCCCTGGACAATCACCAACTTCCTCTGTTTTGCTGCAGACCACCTCTTCTGGGATCTGTCCCTCAGGATGCTTGCTTGTTGAACTGGACAAGCAGGTTTCTGTATGCTTTTCCTCTGATATTCAGGGTCCTGATCAAGGACCAGAAACCAGATGGGGTCTGATCATCTGGGGAACCAGATGATCAGATGGATAGACAATTGGCTCCAGGACCGGACCCAGAGGGTCGTAGTTGGCGGGATAGTCTCATCCCCAAGGAGGGTGATTAGTGGGGTCCCACAGGGATCAGTCCTTGGGCCCCTTCTGTTCAACACCTACGCCTCTGACATAAGGACAGGTATCAGGAGTGAGATGAGTCTCTTTGCAGATGACTCAAAACTGGGGGCAGTGGGAGATGGGGAGGGTGGCCCTACAGGGGGACCTGGAGGCTCTGGAAAGATGGTCTAGAAAGTGGAAGCTGAGGTTCAATGCAGGGAAATGCAAGATACTGCACCTGGGGGCCAGAAACCCGGGCCAAGTGTACATCCTGGGGGGGGATGCTACAAGTGTCGATGGCTGAGAGGGACCTGGGGGTGGTGGTGGTGGATGTCAAGATGAACAACTCTGAGACTTGTAGGAGGGCAGCAGCCAAGGCCAACAGGATGCTGGGATGCATTGCTAGGGGTATCACCTCCAGAAGGAGGGAAGTGATACTACCTCTGTATAATTGCGTGGTGAGGCCACACCTCGAGTACTGCATGCAGTTTTGGAGGCCACACTTAAAGAGGGACATTAAACTCCTGGAGAGGGTCCAGAGGAGGGCAACCAAAATGATTTGGGGCTTGGGGGACAGGACCTATGGGGAGAGGCTCGAAGAGCTAAATATGTGCACATTGGAAGAGAGAAGGGACCGGGGGCACATGATAGAGATCTTCAGGATCATGAAGGGGGTAAATAGGGGAGGAGCAGTCAGGGTGCTTCGAAGGAAGGAGGAGGGGGCAACTAGAGGGCATGGGTGGAAGCTGGAGGGGGGAAGATTCAGGGGAGAAAGGAGGAGGTGCTACTTCACTGAGAGGGTGGTGGAGCCATGGAATGCGCTGCCCAGGGGCTGGTGGAGGCAGAGACAGTGGAGGGGTTCAAGAGGGGATGGAACAGGTACAGGGGAAGGCTTCTGGAAGCAAAATCCAGTGCAGCGATAATATCCGGAACTGGGAAGGGAGAAGCCAGAGAAGGCGAGGGGGGCAGCAAGGTCAGCTCCCAGGGTGGGGGCTGACCAAATGAGCAGACACGAAAGACCGTTAGGCCTATTTTGCTGGCATTTTAATATGTTAGTATGTTAGTACAGGACCACCTATAGGAGTGCTCAAGCCAAGGAAAGTCAGTCCACTTCTCAGAAGCAGCAGGCTAGGGGCAGGGGCAGGCCTTTTCACAGGCCTTTCTACCAGGCACAGGCCTCCTCTCCTTTTTTCCAGAGGGGGTTCTTTAGAGGGAGAGGTGGGAGGGGGATGAGCAGGGCTGCATCCACCTCTCAGCCTAAGGCTCCTGCCAAGCAGACACCCTGAGGTGTCAGCCCGGGTCGACTCCCCAATCCCTGTAGGAGGCAGGCTGGCTTACTTCCAGGCCTGGAAGTCTGTAACCTCAGACAAGTGGATCCTGGAGGTAGTAAGCCATGGACTGGCCCTCATCTCTGAAACCATTGCTCTAGAGGCAAAGGTTTCCTCTCTGTTAGCTCTCAAGGCTATAGAGAGAGTTCCTACGTCCCTCAGGGGCAAAGGTTTGTACTCCAGGTACTTCCTTACCCCAAAAAAGACAGGGGAGTGGCAGCCCATCATAGACGTAAAATACTTAAAGAAGCATTTGCTGAAGCCAAAGTTCAAAATGGTGATTCTGGGAATAATTCTTCCCTCTTTAAGACCATGGGACTGGTTAGCTTCCCTAGACGTCAAGGATGCCTACTTTCACATTCCCATCAGGTGCTCTCACAGAAAGCATCTCAGATTCGAACTGCCCTCAGGCCATTACCAATTCAGGGCAATGCCTTTCGGGCTAACATCAGCACCAAGGGTCTTTGCAAAATGCCTAGCAGTAGTAGTAGTAGTAGCTTTTTTAAGGAGACAGAACATCTCTATTTTCCCATATCTCGACGACTGGCTCATCGTGGGGCAGTCTCCAGACCTAGTCAATTCAAATTTACAAGTAATCCAGGAAGTGCTCATTTCCTTGGGATTCCTTTTCAACCTTCCAATGTCAGTTCTCGAACCAGTGCAACTCCTCACCTTCATAGGGGTGGAGTTGGACACTGTCCAGGCAAAAGCCTTTCTTCCCTTGTCAAGGGTAAAGGCCCTTACAGACCTAGCTTCCTCATTTCATCTCCTGGTCTCTCGTCCAGCAAGACATTTCCTTCAACTACTGGGTCACATGGCAGCTGCCACTGCAGTGGTTCCCGGGGCCAGGTTCCAGATGAGGGATATCCCATTTCACCTGAGGGCTTTTTGGTCCCAGAAAAAAGACCCTCTCACCAAACTGATTCCAGTGACTCAGACCTTGATCTTTGCTCTCCAGTGGTGGTTGGATCAGGACAACCTCAGTCAAGGGGTCCCATTTGTCTCTCAGACTCATTCTGTGGGTCTGACCACAGATGCTTCTCTTCTGGGGTGGGGGGGGGGCTGATTTGGGAGCCCTCACAGCACAAGGAGTGTGGTCCCCTCAGGAGTCTCTCCTTCATATCAACCTTCTGGAACTCAGGGCAGTATACTTGGCCTTACAAGCTTTTGCAAAGGTAGTACAAAACAAGGTGGTTCAGGTGAGAACAGACACCACCACCACCACCACCACCATGTGGTACATCAACAAGCAGGGAGGCACTCTGTCGACAGCCTTGTTCACAGAAGCCATGAAAGTCTGGTCTCTGGTCTATTCGCTACAGACATTCCTGGAGCAGTCCACCTTCCAGGGAAGGACAATGTGTTAGCAGATGCTCTGAGCAGGATTTCTCAGGGCCATCATGAATGGTCCCTGGATCCTCTAGTGCTAAAGGTGATATTTCTGAGATGGGTAACTCCTCAGATAGACCTCTTTGCAGCCCCAGGCAATCACCAACTTCCTCTCTTTTGTTGCAGGCCCCCAGTATTGGGCTCAGTCCCCCTGGATGCTCTACTGTTGGATTGGTCGGGGAAATTTCTGTATGCCTTTCCCCCCTTTCCTCTGTTGTTCAGAGTTCTGGTCAAGATAAGGTTACAACCTTGCAAGGTGATCCTGATTACACCAGACTGGGCCAGGCAGCCTTGGTATCCTCTCTTGCTGTCTCTGGCGGTCCATCTTCCATTGGTTCTGCCCAAAAAACACAATCTGCTAACTTCCTCTCGGGAGAATTTGGTATCCTAATCTTCAGTCTCTCAATCTCAAAGCTTGGCTGTTGAAGAGCTAGAATATGCAAGTATGAATTTGTCTCAGGGGGTTCTGGACATTCCCAAGGCTTCTTGTAAACCTGCCACTAGAAAAACCTATAACTCCAAATGGAAAAGGTTTGGTATTTGGTGTTCTAGTAAACAGATATCACCCGACTTTGCTGATTTGTCTGCAGTTCTGGACTATGTGGTTTATCTCAATAGTTTAGGCCTCAGACCAGCTACCCTCAAGATGCATCCATCAGCTGTTTCTGCATTTTTATCAGTGGGGAAGCCTTCTTCTCTAGCTTTCCACCCTGTGTTCTGTAAATTTTTTAAGGGACTACTTCATACTAATCCCCCTTTTCGGGATCCTACCCCTGTTTGAGATCTTAATGTGTGCATTGCTCAGCTCATGCAACCGCCCTTTGAGCCTTTGGCCTCAGCAGAACTTAAGTATTTGACTTGGAAAACTCTGTTCCTGGTAGCTATTACCTCTGCCAGGCATATCAGTGAATTGCAAGCTCTGTCAGTGGAGCCTGATTTTATTCCTTTTCATGGAGATAAGGTTGTCCTTAGGACCAACAGGAGATTCTTGCCCAAAGTGGTGTCAGATTTTAATCTGAACCAATCCATGTCCCTTCCTGTGTTTTTCACTGATCATTTTTCTTCAGGAGAGAGAAGAGTACACAGTTTGGATGTTAAAAGGTCTCTTAGCTACTACATGGAGTGCACGAAGGCACTTAGGTTTGACTGTTCTCAGTTGTTTTTCACTTATGGTGAAGTAGGGAAGGGCAAACCTGCTACTAAGAGGACTGTTGCCAGGTGGATTGTCTCTTGTATTAAATTCTGCTATGAAAAGCTAGGCAAGGTACCCCCCTCAGGCCTGAGGGCTCATTCGACCAGAGGTACAGCTGCTTCTCTGGCTGCGGCAAGAGATATTCCACTCTTAGAGATCTGTAAAGCAGCCACCTGGAAAACAGTTCGTACTTTTACCAAGCATTACTCTCTGGACATCCAGGCTAGGAGTGATGCTAGGTTTATTACAACAGTGCTGCAGAGCCTATTTCCTAAGTAGGTTCTGTACCCTCCTCCTGGGAGGTACTGCTTGGTAGTCTGCATATTGTCAGAATACAGCAAGACTTCATGTTGTTTGAAGAAAAAATTACTCACCTTAGTAATTATGTTTCTTCTAATGGAGTCTTGCTGTATTCTGACCTCCCCCTTCCTCCCCTCTCAGAACCTGGTTTTTGGGAAGTGGACTGGCAGGTACAATGTTGCACCCCTGAGGTGTATTGGCTCCCTTTCTTTTTGGAGGAGCTGGGCATAGTGGTCTTTATTTGTTGTTGTTTAAAGTTATGTTTAGTTCACTACCTGAGTTTTTTGTTTTGGGATTCTCGACTTGAGTCTTTTTGGGATTCCAAAACTCTGGGTTGCCCTTATGGCTAGTGTTTTTTTACAATTTCCACACTATAGGTGTAATTAGTTAGTTTTGGCTCGTAAGAATCAGACGGAGGTTTGGACCGAGCACGTGCTCAACGTTCTATGCTTTCAGCATAGATTTAACTCTTTCATCTCCGGAGCAGTTCAAGAGCTGGGGCTAACTGCATATTGTCAGAATACAGCAAGACTCCATTAGAAGAAACATAATTACTAAGGTGAGTAATTTTTCCTTCTATATCATCTTCTGACTTTCCCTGACCAGATACATTTGAACATTTGCACGGCTGGACAATCCAGCACCCTGTAGAACTGCCTTCGGGGGGAGAACTACCTTGCTTTGTCCCTACTTAGACATTTAAAGCTAGGCTAGTAACATACCACGCTGTATGCCTAACAGCCTGTCCCTAACCTCTGGGTTTATGTATCAAATCTCATACACTACTAGTGGTGTTGGCTACTACCTAATCTCTCCTGTTCTGTGTGGGAGTTTCCCCCTTTTTCTAAGGGTGCCATCTCTTGCCCTTCACCCTCTCTGTTACTCCTCCGACATCACTATCCGTGGTTGCTATCTGTCTGCCTCTATAACAGGTCTTATGGTGTGCTGCCACTTGCCTGTACATGCTTGGCCAATAGAAATACGGGGATAGTCTAGCCAAAACCTTTCCATGGCTCAGATGCCCCGAGTGACTGACTGGAGTGCGCATCCTCCAGCACCTTTTTCCTATATGCCACTGGCACCACTACCTGGGCATCCACCTGTGTCGTCCGGGGGTTGGGCCTCATATGATAAAGAACAGTTCATACCACCATAACCTGTCCTCTACACCACCAATAACCTGTCTCCCATCCTTGATTTTTACATTCTCCCTTAACTGGGTTACTTTAGGATCCCCCACCTGCAACTTTCCCCTGTCAACATCAGGAGAACAATAATTTTTCATAGGAGGAGGTTTAAAACATGCAAAAGTCCCTTGTCAGAATGGCTTCTTCCATCTTGCTTGAAGTCTTCTGTCCCAGTAATACATTCAGTCAAAGTCTTAGCTGGGGTCTCCTCTTCTCATGCGCTGTCCTCCACCAAATAGCAGCCCGGAAAAATGGGCAAGAATGGGATCTCCACAAATGTTGGTCGCAAATGTGCCGTCAGGGGGTCCTCCTCCTCCTCCAGAGCCCATGGATCCTGCTCCACCAATTCTTCCTCGACATCCTCCGAGTGGGACCTCTCATGTAGCTCCTGGCATCTGCTCTCCATTTCTCTCTCCGCGGTCGATCCACCTCCAGCTATCTCCCACTCATCCAGTGAAGAAGCCGCATCAGGGTCTCTATTTGGTCATCTGGTCCGTCTTATCTCGTCCATGGTGCCTCGCCCAGGTCACTGTCTCCAGCAGGCGCTGTCCTCGTCCTCATACCTGGCGCGATGCACCTCTGCCATGTATCCTAGGTACCAGGTCTGGTACCAACTGACTGAACTCCCCTCGTTTCCTCGGATGTCCAGTCAAATCCCATTTCTGCTGACACAATATGTCACCGGACGTGGGTTTAGGACAACACAATTTCAGGTAGATCACAAATCAGGTCCATAAAAAAAAAAAAAAAACGCATGGTTGTGTTTATCATTTTATTTTGATCAAGTAAAATATACAGAAAGCAAAATGGTAAGTCAGACAGCTGCTTAGCCTCAGCAGTTTCTAAGGCTTTTTCTTCATATGATATGATTAAGGAAGCATGTAAAAATCAAGGATGGGAGAAAGGTTAATGGTGGCGTGGGGGACAGGTTATGGTGGTATGATCTTAGGAAGTTCTTCATCATATGATTGTGAAAGGTAACTGTGTAGGCTCCAGGAAGATATAACATTTGTGTGGTAGATATTGGTTGAAAGTCAGAAGGATCAACACATTTGTTTAGTGTGGTCTTTCTACTCTGATGTGGTTGATTTTAATACTATAGTTTCTGATGCTGAGAATCTAAGTGTCATTTGTGGGTATTCTGTCTGTTTTGGTAGGTACTGTATTTTCTGTTAACTGAGTATACCTGTTGCCTAATACTTTACAGTGCATTATATCTTTTTGTGCTGTCTTTCTCCAATCTTTTAGAGCTGTTACTGTGGCAGTGGTGTGGTACTGTGTTCTTTCTTGTAGTTCAAGGTGCTTTTGGGACTGTTGATTTCTACTGGTTTAAAAAAAGAAAACTTTTTTCCTATTTTAAAAAAAGCGACATTAGCTTGGTATGTTTTTTTTTTTCCGGCAACATATTTTTTATTGAGACAAAAGGAAAGTTACATCATCAACATTGCCTTCACACACCGCACAAGAGGTATACATGTTGAATTATTTTACTTATACAGCAGCTAAGCAGAAATACATCTCAAATCAGCCCCTGGTAAATAAAGTGCTATAGAGTGTTTTACTTTTCATAAAGGAAAAATATCAGCCTCGGCTGCTACCAACAGGGGACCCCATAGCTGACGAAACACTTCTACTTGACCCAATGCAGTTAATTGGGCCCTTTCTATGGACATGCACTGCTTCAAGTTATTAGCCCACTGCTGTACACTAGGAGGGTTAGGGGCCAGCCAGTTTTGTGCAGTTGTCTTACGAGCAGTCACTAAGGCCAGTGACCACAAAGTTTCATGCCCGGGCATACCCAGGCGCTCGGGCTCAGCACCCAACATAAACTCAACAGGGGTATTCGACGGGGAGAAACCCAACACCTTGGCCATGATGATATGCATACCCACCCAAAACGGCATGATTTTTGGGCAGACTAAAGCCATATGCAGAAAATCTGCTGCAGCTGACTGACATTTAGGACATGCATCCGATTTGTTTGGGTCAAAGAGTTGAAGCTTCACAAGAGAATAGTAGGCCTGAAGGAGACAATAATCCTGCACGTGCCGAAGTTTATTACTCCTTGAACAAGTTACCGTGAGATTAGGTGCCCTTTTCCATAACTGCTCGCTGAGCGGAATCCTCAAGTCATTCTCCCACTTCCCAGTTATATTGACTACTGCCTTGAGGTCACTTCCATTGACACAGTGGTAATAGGTGGCTAATGAACCAGCCCCTGGCTGAGAGTAGTACAGTTCTTCCTCCAAAGGGGAAAGAGGGGCACAACCAGTACCTGGGGTCAGTTCCGTACCCAAGATATGCCGAAGTCAGAAATAAATAAAGAAATCCCCTTCCCTGTATATTCCACTGGTCCCTCAGATAGGTAAAGGGAACCATACTGTCCCCCACGTAGAGCTGATGAACCCATCTTAATCCTCTATCCGCCCAATCACTCAGTCTGTCAGTTATTGCCTCAGTGGATGCAAATTTGAGCCGAACCGCTTCTGCAATAAGGGTCATTTTAGTAGGAGCTTTTGCCCTACCTATCTGATGGTGGGCACCTGACCAAGCCTCAGTGGCTGCTGAAGTAAAAGGATTGGGGTGCTCAGGCATCACTCCGGACCACAGCACCTCCGTCAGGATCCCCCCCTTTGAGATGGGCCCCTGAACCCAGTCCCTCAAGTTCTAGCCAGCTATTATTCCGATCCTCCCATCCCACCGCGATAGCAGCAAGCTGAGCGGCCTGATGGTAAATTCTAAAATTAGGCAGGCCAAGTCCCCCCAAGCGAGGTGGCAGGTGCAGTATCGTTCTCTTTACTCTAGATATTTTGCCCCTCCAAAGAAACCTATGAATAACTGCATCCAATCTCTGAAAGTGGCATTTCGGAAGTCTGATCGGGAGAGACTGATATAAATATAACAGCCTGGGCAGAATCATCATGGTGATCACTCCGACTCTACCCATAAGGGAGATTGGAAGTGCCGTCCATCTCTCACAATCCAAGATGAGTATTTTCATAAAGGGCCCTTAATTTAACCCATATAAAGTATGAGCTTTCCCAGAAATTAAAACCCCTAGGTACTTAAGGTGGGGAGCCATCTACAGTCCATTCAAATGTTGAAGTAAGGTGCTCCTATGTAATTTACCAATGGGGAGGACCTCGCTTTTGGTCCAGTTAATTTTATGGCCTGATATTAGGCCGTATTCTGTTAGGACCCTGTCAACCTTATTAAGATCTTCATGAGGGGACTGCAAATACAAAAGGAGATCATCAGCATACATGGCCAATTTATATTCAGTGTCCTTATGTCTAAATCCCTGAATCTCCTGATCAGACTGTATGCACCCCACTAAAGGTTCCAGAGATAAAACATACAGTAAAGGGGAGAGGGCACCCCTGTCTGGTTCCCCTGCCCAGAAGAAAACTCGAGGTCAGGTACCCATTCTCTAGTACTTGGGCCACAGGGTCCTTATACAGAGTCCTAATCCAGGATACAAAATATTGCCAGAACCCCAATTTAGTTAAAGTGGCAACAGATACCCCCACTCCACTCGATCGAAAGCCTTCTCTGCATCCAATGCCAAAATGGCCGCCCCATGTTTAAGTTTAGTTTTCTCCCACTGGTGGACGATGTTCAGAGATTTCCTAACATTATATTTCCCATACCTGCCCCTCACAAAACCAGCTTGGTCAGGGTGTACCAAACCCGGCAGTAAAGGCTCCAACCTGGAGGCCAGAACCTTCGCCATAATTTTAAAATCGGCATTTAGGAGCGAGATAGGCCTATAGGAAGAACACCAGCTGAGGTCTTTCCCGGGCTTTGGGAGCACCGTAATAACCGCCGACCGAGTGGAGGGGGGCAACATCCCCACTGTACAACTTTCCTCCAGCATACCCACCAGAGGCTCCAAAAGCATATCTTGGCAGCACTTATAAAAGTCTATAGGAAGGCTATCAGGCCCTGGAGCCTTACCACCTTTGAGCTTTCTAATAGCTATCCTGATGATCTCCCCGGAAATTGGGACCTCAAGCGACTCGGACTGTGTCTCTGAGATAGATCCCAGGGCCCCTTTGTTCAGAAAGGTGTCTATCTGTACAGGAGATAATGAAATCTCAGATATGTATAATTGTTTATAAAAATCTTCAAAGGCCTGAGTTACCTCCCTTGGACTATCCACCAGGTCACCCTTGGAAGAATGTACTGGAGTCACTGCCCGCTCCCCTCCTTCCTATGCAACTGCCAGGAGAGCAGTTTCCCTGCTCGATCCCCATCAAAATACTGGCCAGCCCAGGAAAGTAGAATAGCCCTCTCCATTCTAGCCCCACAAATCGAATTGTATTGTCATTTCAATTTCTGCAAAAGCTTGACAGTAATTTGATCAGGTTTTAATCTATGGGCTTGCTCCACCTGTTCAGTCTGGGTCTCAGTTCCTCGAGGGCCTTAAATCTAGTTTGGGCCTCGTGTTTTGCTTGGGAGATAGTATGCTCTCTAATAAAGGCCTTCAAAGCTTCCCATCTAGTTGAATTGGAGGTATCCCCCTTCTTGTTAAAGGAGAGGAACTCAGCAATGTGTGCTTTAATATATTCTATGTAAGTCTTCACTTTCAATAAAAGTGGATCCAGCCTCCATGCTTTACACCCCAAATCAAGGCTCCCCAGCCTAAATACCATGGATACCACCGCATGATCCGAAATCAATATCGGGGAGTAATCAGCTCCCATCACTACTGACAAGAGGTCAGAACTGACCAGCACTTTGTCTAGACGGGCATAGGACTGGTGGGCATTAGAATAGAAGCTATAGTCTCTGCTGGATGGGAATAAGTGCCTGCAGGCATCAGTTAGGCCAGCCTCTTGGATCAGGACTGCTAGCGCCTGTGCGTTTTTTGTCAAAGACACAGGTGTAGGATTGGACTTATCTTACACTGTGTCCAACACGCAGTTGAAGTTGCCTCCCAAAACCCAAGGGCCCTGCCAGCCAACCAGATCTAAGGAAAGTCTCTGAAAAAATTCAGGGTAATCTATATTGGGGGCATAAACTGATCCCAAATTATACCTACCAACCCCCGGTAACAAAACTCTAGCAAGGGCGTATCTACCATGAGGGTCTAATTTAGTATCCAGTATCCTAAAGTGAGAGCCCTTGGGTAGCCGTGTGGATGCTCCTCGGGCCTTAGAAATAAAATCAGCTGAGATCCATAATCCCCCCATAAAGGCCTCAGTTTTAGACGCCTCCGTTCTCGACATATGCATCTCTTGCAATAACACATCCTGCCATTTAGCACGTCTAGCCTCGGTCATGACCTTCCTCCTCTTGGGAAGCGACTTCAGTCCATTAATATTCCAGGATGCTATAGAAACCTGATCAGCCATAATCCTCTACTGTAAAAGCAACTCTACCCACCTCCTGTACATGTAAAACAACATTGACAGAGATCTTCCCTCGTCTCATTTCAAAATTAAGTGCTCTCCAACCCAATACTAGCTTCTCAGGGTGGCACCAAAGGATTCCCAAAAGACAACCAACCTGTACAGCAAAAGTTGCCGGTCACAGTGTGAAACCTCCTTCCATGCCACAACTAAGTCCCCCCCACCTCCATTTAATCCAAAGAACAATCCCAAAAGTATAAAAGTTAACCCCCGCCATGGGCAAAAAAAAGCCTGCAGTAGTAACCCCTGCAAACATTTGGCGAACATTGATGTTCAAATTTAGGAGTATCCTGCACTCATTAAACAATGCCATTTACAATCGGGAATCATATTTAAACTGCATAAGTGGATATAAAGCATTGCATAAAAATAACAAAATATAAAGTTAAAGTCCATGATACAGTCCATGTGTCCTCATAGCTGAGCAAAGTAATTTTATAAAAATAAACTCAAAAACGGCCGGCCCTTTATCCAGAGTGTGGCCACTGCAAGTCTCCTCTGCAAAGTTATTAATCCCACAGGACTTGTTAAAACAAATTAACTAATACAAACGAAGAAGACTTAGCTGTTACGGTCAGATTTAATGTACGAAAATGGCGGTCCCTCTCCTCCTTATACTGGAGGTGCTGAGACCCTACGCAAATGTTAAATTAGCACAGACCCAAGAACATATAAAATTAAAAATTAAGAGAACCTGTGTTCCCAGCACTCCCCAACGAACCAGCCACACTCAGAAATGAGATTTCTAGCCATATCACACGGCCACAGCTTTTTCAGCGATCCTCGACCTCTTGCCATTGTGGTGAGCGGCCGCTCTCTCCCTTCTTAAGTACAGAATCAAGCCACCTCATCACCGCCCTAGGGCAAGAGAAGAACTGCGGTGTACCTCCCGGTCGATCGGTCTTCAACTTGGCCGGGTATATAAGCGCAAATGACCAGCCCATTTTATAGAGACGACCCTTGATCTCATTAAACTTTTGTCTTCTCAACTGTAATTGCTTACTGAAGTCCTGGAAAATATGAGCTTTATAATTACCCACAGTAATTGGTCCTTTCTCTTTAGCTCTCTGTAGAATAGCCTCCTTGTCTGTATAGTGTAGATATTTTATTAAGCAATGTCTCGGCCGCGTATCTGAAAGCTTAGGGCCTACACGATGTGCTTGTTCAACTTCACAGTTCTGTAATGTAGCTGAAAGCTCCGAAAGTTCGAATAACCAAGCATGCAGCATCCTTTCGGGATCATTCCACTCCGTCCCCTCAGGCAGACCAGTAATCCGGAGATTCGACCTACGGGACCGATTTTCCTGATCTTCAATTCTATTGGTGAGTTCTTCCACAAGTTTGCTAAGATTCTGTTTGTCTCCCATAGCTACCGTCAGTGAGTCCTCCAGGCTACCGACCCACGTTTCCAGTTCTTCCAGGTGGGTAGTATGATTAGCTGAAGTTTCGGATAGACCTGTTACCACTGATTGTAAGTGCGAGATCTGGGAGGTAATATTGTCGAAACCTGCCTTCATATCGTGTTGCATAAATGCTAATGTAGCAGGTACTGCTGATAACGATCTTTCCAGTTCAGACATTCCCTCCTGCACAATTAGTGAGTTCGCAGGGCCGTCCGTTGCTGGTAGGCCTTAGGGTTGTGATATGGTATGATCTGCTGCGCCAGATAAGAGCTTCGATTGTTTGTTTTTGCTCCTGCTAGTCACCATCAATCTCCGGAAGTAATGTCACCGCCAGCAAGCTTCAATTTAAGGCTGATACTACCAATTTTAATAGAAAAAGACTGAGTGCAGTAAGGAGCTCAGCTAGGCTGCATACGACATTGTCAGCATCAAGCCACGCCCAGCTTGGTATGTTGTCACCCACTGTTGCTAAGTAGCAGATGTTTTGCATTGTGTTCTGGTTCTGTGATAGAATCTGTATTAGTAGAAGGTAGATTATTGTGATTGTTACCTTTTGATGGTAAGGTGCTGAGATAGAAATTTATATATTGTTGAATGTTAGTTATGTTATAGTTAAGCAATAAACCACTCGGGGTGTGGGTGATGCTGGGTTACCACGCCTGGCGTGGTTCGGTCATGAGGCCTCTGGCCGAGTGGGTAAACCCCTGCATCACCCACACCCTGGAGTGGATTATTGTGATTATACAATGTGCCCCTTTACTTACTGTAAGTTAAAATAAAATAAAAATAGTTTTGTTTTATTTCTACTACTGTTTTTATGATTTTATTGTTGCGCCGCAAAAAATAGTTCCCCTTTGCTGACTAGAATACTGCCCTATGAAAGAGACTGTGACACTTCGTTTTTTTTTTTTTAAAGTTTTTGTATTCTGAAGGAGACAGTGGAGTGTGAAAATTAACTGTTGTCCGTTGGTGCCCAGACACAGAGAAAATGCAAGGCTTCATTTTTTTTTTTTTTTTTTTTAATTTATCTACCCCAGCTTTGCGCGAGTAGCTGTCAGACTGATACAGGTAGAGAGCGGGATGTCTTCAGCGCTGCAACTGGGCCAGAGCGGGGCATCCAACATTGTGGTATTGTGTACAGCTTCCGGGTATGCGACCACAATGCTGCTGAGGGGAATCTTTTGTTAAGTTTATGACTGAGTTATTCTTTCACGTATTGTTGTGGTTGCACAGCTAAGGGGCAGTTGGTATATCATCATTTAGTGAGGAAATCATGATGGCAGCTCGGAATGTTTTCTTAATTTATTTTTTGCTGTCTTATTGAGATGCAGTTGACTGGCACCTCTTTCTGGTGGTAATGCTAGGATTTACCATGGCTAGGAGGTGCCAGCTACCCAATCAGATTGCTTTCATTTACACGCCACTGTATAATTCTGTATAACTGGAGGGTAGGAGAAGCTGGGCTTGGAGGAAGTGAGGGAATAGGTACATGTATGGGAAGCAGGAGAGTGGTAAACTGCAATAGCTGTGGGGCAGCAGTCTTTCTGGGGGTGATGTGGAGTAAAGGGGTATGTCCTGTGTGTAAGAGCCTGGAGCTGCTAAGGGCTGAAATAAAGCTGCTTAGATGGGAGCTGGGGAGGATGGTGTGGGAAGTCAGAGGAGCAGAGCAGTGGAGGGAAAGGCAGAGGGGTGATGCCCAGGGGAGTGACGCATCCGGCAGGGGATGGGAGTAGGGAAGAGCACCCAGTATACAGGAGTAGCTCTTCCTCAGAAGAATAGAGAGCCCAGGGTGGAAGAATGGCAAGAGGTGAGGGGAAGGGGTGGGAATGTGAGAGTAGCATCAGGGGTGGGAATGTGAGAGTAGCATCAGGGGTGGGAAATTCTAAAGGGGTGCCTTTATTGAATAGATTTGCACCACTGTCTGGAAGGAGGGAGGGGCAGCAGGAGGTGAAGTAGGAGGTCACGTTGAATCAGGGTTGAGAGTAGGAGTACAGAAGAGGGGGGAGAGAACTAATCAGGGTGGGCAGGGAAGAGGAGGCAGGCACAATGGAGTGGGGGAAGGAGGAAGAGGAGAAAAGGAAAAGAAGAGGAGGGAAAATTGGGAGCAGATTGGGATATGGAAAAACAGTTAAGGGAATCAATTGTGGATGTGGAGATAAGTTTACCAGGGTGCAGAGGGAGCAGTTAGGTGGGGAAGCAGCTAGTTCCGAAGGTAAGAAAGGAAGGACTGGGAGCACAGATGCAGGGGATGGAAGGGTGGCAATCATAGGGGACTCCACAATTAGGGATATTCACTGGGGAAGGAAAGCGGACCCAAATGCAAGCAGGATGGTGGTTTGTATTTCAGGAATGACAGCGGGGAAGGTGGGACCAAGAATAAGGGAAATAGTAAGGGAGGTTGGAGGAAAACCTAATTTAGTTAACCATTTGGGAACCAACGACCTAGCTGGGGAGGAGGTGGAGGTAGTGCAAAGTAGGTTCAGGGAGTTAGGGAAGATCTTCAGGGAGGAAGGAAGTTCACTGGCCTTCTTAGAGGTGATACCAGTTCCATGGGCCAGCACAGCCAGGAAAAGAAGACTAGAGGATTTCAGTGACTGTCTGAGGAAATGGTGCAGGGAGGAGATGTTCATCTGTATTGGGGACTGGGAGGAAACCTGGTCAAACAAAGCACTCTTTTCACCAGACAGGCTACAACTCAGTAGGGAGGGTTTGAGGGTACTCTGGGACAAACTGGGGTAATACATAACCACTACTTTTAATTTAAACTACTGAGGGGGGAACAGTGGGCGTGCAGGCCCACAGACTCCGAGAGGACATCGTCAGTGAACTTCCCCCCCCTTCCACAGTGATGGAAGAGGTCTGGTGGAAGGGGCAAGAGCACAGTTAGCAAAGGGTGGAGGGATGAGGAGCACATAACAAGGGTACATGGAGGGGTGCACACAGAGGGGATAAATGTGAATAGAAGAATAGAGGGAAGAGAAGGAAGGTCAGATTCTAGGTGGAGGGTGGTGCCTCTGAATGCAAGGAGGCTTGGAAACAAGATGGAAGACCCGCAGGCACTATTAGCGGACAGGAGGGTGGACATAGCTGCAGTAACAGAGACTTGGGCAATATCACACCATGACTGGGACCTTGCGATCCCTGGATATAAACTATACAGGAGGGACAGGGGATACGGGGAAGGGGTGGCAGTTTATATTAGGGAGGGAATAACTTGCATGAGGGAGGAGTCGGAGGAAGGAGATGTGGAGGCATTATGGGTTCAGTTACGGTTCAATTGAGGGAGGAGGGTGAGGTTGGGGGTGGTTTATAGACCACCCAGTCAGGATGAGGAGCGGGACAGGGAACTGAGCTCACAAATATCGGAAGCTGCAGGGAAAGGAGAGGTGGTAATTGTGGGGGACTTCAGCCTGCTCAAGGTGGACTGGAACATACCATCCATGACATGTGCTAGGAGTCAGGTGATCCTGGAAGGACTGCAGAGTGGGTTCCTGACTCAGGGCATCACTGAACCAACAAGAGCTGAGGTAATCCTTGATCTGGTGCTCACAAATGGAGAGCATGACACAAGAAATAATGGTCAGGGAGCCACTGGGAAGAAGTGACCATTGCACAGTGTGGTTCCATTTGGATATGGGCAGGGAAAGCATCCTGACTAAGACCAAAATCTTGAATTTCAGGAGGGCAGACTTCAGGAAAATGGGCAAAGTGCTAAGGAGCCATCTGGCGGGCATCAGAGCAGATATGGGGGTGGACCAAAGGTGGTCCATCATTAAGGAAGGAATACTGGTTGCCACAGATCAGTGCATTAGGCTCGGGTAAGAACACAAGGGGCAAAGCGCCCAGCTGGTTTAGTTCTGGGGTTGCCCAGGCAGTAAGGGAAAAGAGGTTGGCCATAGAAAATTTAGGAAGACTAAAAGAGAGGTGGATAGGGAAAATTACGTAAGGTTGGCTAGTGAGGCAAGTAAGAAAGTCAGGCGAACAAAGGCACAGAAGGAGCTGCAGATAGCTGAAGGAATTAAGAAGGGAGAGAAGGCTTTCTTTCGCTTTCTTTCACTATATAAGTGAGAAAAGGGACAAGAAGGAAGGGATTGTTAGCTTAAGAAACGGGTGGAGGATAATGGGGGGGAAGCAGATGTACTGAGTGAATACTTCTGTTCTGTCTTCACCGTGGAGAAGGATGGACCAGTGCCTTCAGGAGGGAAAAGAGGAGCGGGTGAGGGGAACACAGATGTAGTGATAGAGGAAGATAGAGTGAGGGACGAGCTTCTGGCATTGAAGGTGGACAAATCACCAGGCCCAGATGGAGTACATCCAAGGGTACTGAAGGAACTGGCTGAGGAGCTAGCAGGGCCACTGGCAGACCTATTTAATAGTGCACTAGAAACAGGCGTAGTACCGCAGGACTGGAGAAGAGCACATGTAGTGCCGCTCCACAAAAACTGTCCTAAGGATGGCCCAGGGAATTACAGACCAGTCAGTCTGACCTCCATTGTGGGCAAACTCATGGAGACCATACTAAAGGAAAGGTTGGTTGCATATTTAGAGGAGCATGGTCTACAGGATGCGAGGCAGCATGGGTTCATGGGGGTGGGGAGGAGATCATGTCAAACAAATCTGATTGACTTCTTTGACTATGTCACTAAGACGGTAGACAGGGGCCAAGTGGTAGACATCCTCTATCTTGATTTTAGCAAGGCCTTTGACTCTGTGCCCCACAAAAGGTTGATCAGGAAGTTGGTGGATCTTGGGGTTGGGGAAAAGCTGGCCAGATGGGTGGAAAACTGGCTGAAGGACAGAAGCCAGAGGGTGGTTGTGGGGGGAAGAGTTATCTGGCACAACACAGGTAACCAGTGGGGTACCGCAGGGCTCGATGCTGGGGCTGGTGTTGTTCAGTGTCTTCATCAGTGACATTGGAGATGGCATTAAGGGCAAAATCTGCCTATTCGCAGATGACACCAAGCTCTGTGGGAGAGTAGACACAGCTGAAGGGATACAGGACCTACAGAAAGATCTGGAAAAGCTAGGAAGGTGGTCCAAGATGTGGCAGCATGGCTTCAATGCCAAGAAATGCAAAGTTATGCATACTGGAGCCAAGAATCCTAGGACAGAGTACTCCTGGGTGGAGTCTGAGTATCTGCATCAGAGGAGGAGGAGAAGGACCTGGGAGTGATGATCACTAGTGACCTGAAGCCCTCCACGCAGTGCAAGAAAGCAGCAGCAAAGGCAAACAAGATGCTGGGATGCATATCTAGGAGACCAGTAGTAGGAGAGAGGAGGTTATACTGCCCTTGTTTAGGTCACTGGTAAGGCCTTGTCTAGAGTACAGAGTTCAGTACTGATGCCCACACCTCAAAAAAGGACATTAACCTGGAGAAGGTCCAGAGGAGGGCTGCAACGATGATAGCTGGTCAACAGATTAACACAACATAAAATTAGCCACTAGGGGCCACTATTGTGCTGGGAAACCAGGGGCTGTATAGAAGATGAGGGGGTGCTTACAGTTACCAAGCAAGAGGGGGACCTTGGGGTAATCATATCTGATTTCAAGGTGGCAGGGCAGTGCAGAAGGCAAGGTGAGCAGGATGCTGGGGTGCATTGGAAAGGGGGATCTCTAGTAGGAGAAAGGAGCAGGTGTGTCGCTCACTTGTGTGACCCCACTTAGAGTACTCTGTCCAGTTCTGTAGGCTGCACCTCCACAAGGATATCAACAGGGTGGAAGCGGTCTAGAGGAGGGCTACTAAAATTGTGCGGGGGTTGCACGAGAAACCATAAGAGGAGAAACTGCGGGAGCTCAGCATGTACTCCTAAGAGGAGAGGAGAGCAAAATGGGACATGATTGAGATCTATAAGTACCTCATGGGGGTGAACAAGATGCAGGAGGAGTCTCTAAAATAGGAGGAGGAGCACTAGAAGATGGGGGCATGCCACAAAGCTTAAGGGGAGGTTAAAGAGGGATGTAAGGAAATACTTCTTTACAGAAAGGGTGGTGGACACCTGGAACAGCCCGCCAGAGGAGATAGTGGAGGTGAAGACAGTGGGGAGGTTCAAGGACATGTATGATAGGCACATGGGTATAATAAATAGAGGTAAGGGAGTAGGGGAAAACAAAAAAAATAAAAAGTAAAAGGGAAACAAAAGACCCTCCCGCTCTAATGGACTAGCATAATATGGTAAAGGGTATATATGATTTAGAAATGCTCACCTTCTCTCTCTTAGACAACAGTTGGATAAAGGCACTAACCGATGGGCAAGTTGTGTACACTGCATGGTAGAAGTGGATCCTTCCTTTATCCCATAGGTGGCGTGCTCTACAGAAGGGTCAAATAAGGGGCCATGTATAGCTAGAAATCAGTAACGGGTAGACTCTGGGTAATGGAAATAACCATCGAGCTTTGCTAATGAGACCAGTCACTAGTCGAGTATAATATTTTATTTATTTATTTACTTATTTGAAGTCTAGGATAGCACCATTGAGGGCAAGCTCATTTCATAGGTTCCACGTCAGTGCAAACAGGCAATAAGAGTGTAATACAAACAAAGGGGAGCCAACGTAAATATCAGTTGTACAGGAAAATAACGTCACAGTCGAAGGCTATGTAAAAATAGCCAGAGTCAGTTACATCAACAAAGGCATTATTACAAGGCTATGAACAGATAGCCGCAGTTGGTTACAATGACATAGGCCTTTTTACAAAAGGAAGTAGGAAGGAACTAGAGGGGGAGGAGGAGGAGGATAAATGAGGGGGAAAGCCCAGTGGGCTATATCTGAATGGAGAGAGACCAGCTCCCCAAGCTGTAAGATTCTTGCTATGGGGTGATGGCAGAGGGGGAGTACAGGTTAATGGGCCTGCATGTGAGAAGGGGGAGGATGAACAAAGAAAATTAGGTGTTGAGGGTTCAGAGGGATAGAGGTAGTGGGAGGAGGAAAGCAGGTGAAAACAAGTGCTAAAGGGAAATAAGAGCGGTAGTGATTAAATTCCAGGCATAGTGGGAGTCGAACAGGAGACAGCGTAGGTGCAGCATAGGTATTGTCGGAGTGGTCCGGCGATTGGACAGGATCCAAGGCTGGAGGACGTGGTCTCTAGAGATGTAGCAAGTAGGTTATTAAAGACAGTCACAGCAGGCATCCGCAATCAGCTGTTGTTTCTACTTTCTTTTAAAGGGACCCATCGATGTTAGGGAGGGAACGTCTGCATGTAGCGCGATTAGTCATCCAGGGGCACTGTAGGTGAAGGATCTCTGACCCAAGGAGGTGCGACAGTGGGGAATTTTGAAGAGTCAACTACCCAGACTACGAGTGCAACAATGGTTATCATTGGGGGAGAGAAGATCCTGGACCCCAGTGATAACCATATCGCTGTAATAGATTCACTTTCTCTGTGCAGAGATTTCAAAATGTGTGCCTTTGCTGACTATGGTGTTACTGTTTTCTTGTGGTTACAAAATTATACAACTTTATCATTCAAATTTTAATATGATTAAAACTTTAATAAAATTGTATTATATAAAAAAAAGGGAAACTGCACTGCAGCCTGACTGCACCTCCAGAACCACTGATTTCTGTAATTGTCGGGTAGTGTTTTCAGTGCAAAAACTCAATAATTACATAGAACAAGACACGGGATATAGTGTGTAAAACTCACATTTTACACATGCCCTCGTTGCTGGATGATTGTATAAACCGAGTATGCTAGGTTTTATATAACTCCAGCAACCCTCACGAATGTGTGCAATTCTTGTTACACTCACGCCATGTATTGTTTATAGAATTACTGGTTAAAGTTGATATAAACCTAAAACCATTTACTCTCAAACACTATAATACTGATACTGTACATGTTTGTGATTTCACAAACATGTATTATGGCGTTCAGCCCTGCGAGCTACTCTTCCACACTTACCAAAATGTCTCATCTCACAAACCAGAGTAATTATAAAAAATAAAGTAATTGTATCAGTGTTGATCTTGCTTATTGTACCCCCACTCGGTGTTTGATACTTTTATAAACCACTTGAGCTTCACTCTCATGGTGTATGCAGTATCGCACACCTCAGCGGTATAAAACAAATCTTGTAATACACTGGTGTTCATACATTTTTCGATCTATTAAAGTACATAACCTAACACCAGTTTCTGTCAAACCACATAATACATGTTTTTGATGTCACAGAGAAGTTAACATTAAAAATCTGCCCCTGTCAGTACTCTCCTCTTGACAGTGAAGTCAACATTAAGATCCAAACCCACTCAGCCAGCCCAATGGTCCTGAGGGTTGAGGTGCTGGACGCCACCCCTCGTGCCATGCTGGCGACCCGTGTTTGGGAGTGACTTCGGGCCGCCCGGGGCTCGGCAGGGGGGGAGAAAGTTGGAGCATCTGCAGACAGCTCACCTTCTCCTGGGGAGGGAGGGAGGCAGGGGTCAGCAATAGGGTGCCTCCCAGTGGTGGCTGAGTGGTACTAAGCCAGCAACTGGCTTAAAAAGAGAGGCGGAGCATGGCAGATGACGACTGGTGCGTGTATGGGAGCGTGCATGTGCCTACTCGGATGTCATTACACGTCCGTGCCCGCTGTAGGAGGGTTAGGGCAGACCTCACAATCACAAACGAGGAAAAACCCTGAGTCTTGCAGGGTGATGATACCCCAAGGCCCCACGCCCACCGGCCTGACTCTCTACCCACTGGTCCTGGATCTCCGTATAGTCTGAATGCCCGTAGCCACTGGATTTCAAGGAGCGCCAGTTGTAGGAGGCTGCCCCGCCTCGGGGGTGCAAGTCAGGGGGTCGCTGCAGGTAAGGACTGTGAAGCTGAGCTCCGGGAGGGGACCTAGAGTGGGGGAGTCTCAGGCAGGGCGGGAGCAGCCAAGGGGCATCCGAGAGAGAAAGATCCCTGGGCTCGGCGACGGGAGGAAAATAAAGTTTAAAAAAAAAAAAAAAGATACAAACCCACTTTTCTCTTGACAGTGGAGCCCATGTCAGATACAGACCCTGGCAATTTTTATAGTCTGCTTCCTCAGATGAGAACGAGATAACGAGCATCCCTGCTTAGTTGTTCTATAGTGCTGTCATTGTATACCTATCCTAAAACATTAAGATGTAAGGAGGATTTGAGGGGTAACAGGCCAGATGATGCAGCACAACGTAAGCAAGTGGAACCCTTCGGCACTAACCGTTGCATTGCTACGTTTTAGCAGGTGGGTCTTTAGGCCTTTCTTGAAGCCACCAAGTGAGGAGCATTCTTGTAGGCTACTGGGAAGGGCATCCAGACTCTGCGACCAACCTACTGTAGTTTGGATCCGGGTCCTGCACGCCTACTAGTGGGGTGTGTAGAAGTTGTCGGCCTGGTCCTTGGTGGGATAGTGGGGGGTTCAGTGGAGAGAGGGATCTTTCCAGATCCCTTAAAGGAGTCAGTGGTACGCCCCCTTTAAAAAAAAAAAAAAAAAAAAAAACCTTGACCCCGACTGCCCAGCTATCTACAGACCGATCTCGAACTTACCCTTCTTTGTAGGGAAAGTTATTGAGAAGGTGGTCGCTCTGCAGCTGAAAGACCATTTAACTAACCACAATATCTACGACCCTTTCCAGTCTGGCTTCAGAAAAAGGCATAGCACCGAAACAGCCCTGGTACAGGTACTTAATGACCTTCTGATGGTGAGAGATCGGAGAACCCGTTCCATCTTGGTTCTCCTTGATCTGATCAGCATTTGACACCATGGATCATGGGGTGCTGCTCGAGCGCCTGTGGTTCTTCTGTTGACTGAGAGGGGCGGTCCTCAGTTGGTTTCGGTCTTTCCTCGAGGGTAGATCCCAGAGAGTGGTATTGGGGGATTTATTCCTTGGCTCCTCATGGGTTACCCTGCGGGGTTCCACAGGTCTTGATGCTGTCCCCCATGTTATTCGCGGTGCACATGCTCCCACTAGGGGACATTATAAGACTGTACGGGTTGAGTTTTCATTGCTATGACAATGATTCTCAGCTGTACATGTCTTTTGTGCCCAAACAGGAATTGGATTCTGCTGCGGTGTTTAACAGCTGCCTACTGGAGATTCAGAACTGGATGAGTGCCAGCTGGCTTCGGCTGAACTCAGGAAAAACAGAAGTATTGATGTTGGACCCTGGTTATAGGACAACAGGGGCATGGGCAGGAAAACCCTCAGGATTAAATCTTGGGGGTACCCTGCTTATTGCCTTGGGCCAGGTGCGAAACCTGGGCGTGGTATTTGACGAAAGCATGACCCTGAGGGCACAGGTTTCGGCTGTAGTCATATCTTCCTGTTACCATCTAAGGAACATAGCCCGGGTAAAGCACCTGGTCCCACCCGAAGATCTTCCTACCTTGGTCCACGCCTTTGTCACCAGCCGTTTTGATTATTGCAACGCTCTCTACCTAGGGCTCCCAGGGTAGACATCCGCCGCTTCCAGCTAGTGCAAAATGCGATGACCAGGTTGTTGACTGGAACTTCTAGATCCAGTCATATAACACCTTTGCTGTGTGAACTGCACTGATTGCCAATACAGTGGCGGATTACCTTCAAGGTCGCGTTGCTGACCTATGAAACCCTAGATGAGCAGGGACCCCACTACCTGAAAGAACTCTTATGTCCTTACTGCCCCACCCGTTCACTCCGATCCTCTGGCGAGGGATTGCTAGAGATTCCCAGGGTATCCCTAAAAAGATCAGGAGGAAGATCGTTTGCCTTTATGGCACCTACCCAGTGCAATTCTCTACTCACCAGATACACGAGAGCCAGACCGTAGGGGGTTTTAAAAAGCTGTTGAAGACCCACTTATTTAACAAGGCTTTCTCAGTAATCTGTTAATGTGTGCACTGTTATGTTTTGATCTGTTTTAAACTGTAATATTGTGTGTTTTTATTCTGTACTGTAAAGGCGCCCTGTGCATGGGAAGGGCGCCTTATACAAATAAAATATTGATCGATTGATTCCACTATATATATATATATATATATATATATATATAAGACAAAGAACCTCTGGGCGCAAACACTGAGGCAAGGGTTACCCCAAAGGGCATTTGGCTGGGAAGCCAAGTTTCAAGAAAATACAAAATCACACATGCCCCCACAATGCAAAGCATCATGGGCTACATATGCAAATCACCACAGAATGTTATGCTGGTCCAACTTTAAGCAGAATTGCGTGGTGCCGAAAGGCCTCTCACACAGTTTGCAAAGGGTAATTTCCTATACAAATAGTGTATATTGTATTGTAGAGTATTTATTTATTTATATATTCTAGGATTACAAGTACCTTTGAGCCAAGGCTGTTTTACAAAGGTTCCACGTCAGAAATAACAAACAACAAGGAAGCAACAGTGAAATAACAATAAACAATTCATGTACAACAGTGCTGTTGAAAGGGGTCAATTATAGGAAGAGTAAGGTGTAGAGGAGGAGGAGGAGGAGGAGAAGTGTAGGTAGTTAACAGAGGCAGCTATAGTAAAATGGTGAACACAGCTAGGACACGTGTGCCCACAAGGAATGGGTAGGGTCAGGCACCCGGCGGTGGCAGAGAAACAGGGATGAGAGGAGAGGGGGAGGATGAAGATGCAGCCAGAGGCATTTGTCGAAAAATAAATGGGAAAGAGTGATAGAAGAGAAAAAGGGGGTTTGGTGAGGGGAGAAATGAGTGCTATAATGGGGCAAGGAGAGACTAATGAGGTGGTATGAAGGTGATATTGTATGTATATTGTTACCGCTATGTATCCTTGTAACTAATCTTGAGCATTTAACAGTTCCTTTCCAATTCCATTGCTTTACTTTATGTATCCAGTCAGTGAAATGGCTAAGTAATTATTCCAGGTCGCCCCTGAAAAAAGGTCTTCCGAGGCCTAGTGGGCTTACCTGGTCAACAAAATTCAAAATAAATAAAAAATAAAAAATTGGTCATCGGCTTCCTATATTACCATCCACTCCATCCACAGGAGCAGGCCAGCTTCCAGACCGGCAGTTTCTGATTTAAAATCCTACTGCCTTGGACTGGAGCTAGTAATGCTGCCGTGCTAGTTGTTTTCATTATATGATTAAAATAGGAATAAAAAAGCAGCGTAAGGCATTAGGGTAAGTGTGGTATACAACACAAAGAAATAAACCCATCATGTGGGCTGACCAGATCATAAAGCCGTTAGCCCCTGTGGTGGGCTTATTTCTGAGTATGACAGACTTATCGGTCTCTCCACCCCCCCACCCATAAAGCATTTTCTCCCAGAGTTAGCTGGACAGACTCTCAACACACCTCCCTTAGTCTCAGAACTGAAGTCCCCTACGATTTCCCCCGTGGTGGGATCAGAGGAGGGAGGGATGTCTCCTACCGGGTGCACAGTCCAGAAGTGCCCTGGTACTGAGTGGCAGTGTAGGCCGAAGAAGAACAGGCAGGGCTTCATGAAGCCTGCCTGACTCCATTATCTTCCCTTCCCCAGGCCACAGCGACACGTAGTTACGTATGTCACAAACCCACTCAGCTGGTCAGCCCTCTACTCCCAAAGTGCCAACCTCCGAGCGTAGTCTTGTGAACATTTAACAGAAACAGGGTAACCCTCCTGTCTGTTTTGTAGGTTCGAATCACCCTTTGGTCTCAAGTCTTGGAGGGATTCAAACTGTGAACCTCTTGCTAGCGTACCCAATGCACAGGCTCAGATAATTCTGTCTTCGGGGGGCCAGATATCTTTGCCTATGGGCACCTAACCAGGTGTACAGAAATTAACTCTTAAAAACTCTAATAAAGACCTCAGATTTTTCTTACCTTTTTCCAGTTTGGTATCACCATTCAAGCTTATGCACAGTGTCTGCTTTAACCATATATACTCCACTTGTTAAAGAAAATAAATTCAAAGATAGACCAGTTAGGCTCTAAAAATAGAGTTTTACTTAAATAGATAAAAGTATATAAACCATAAAATACAGAACTATATATCACAAGAACCATACAATCTTTTAAAAGAACAAGGTTTTAACAGTGCAATTCCTACTAAAATCCTTGGATTTTGCCCCTCTTTTACCTGTATACTTGCTTAAAGTGCTCAAAAATGTTTCTTTGTCAGAGCGTAGATAAAAGTCTCTGAAGGAAGTCCCACCTCTTTGCATGAGGTCACCTAGCTGCTCCTCTGTTTATGAAAAGTCATACACCCAGGATATTTTATCATATTAGAAAGTAAGATAATTAAGGTTACATCAGCAGAAACTCCTTTCCCCATGTGAATTCCCCAGTCAAGTCTGTAAATGTCCTTTCATCTATAAGCAGTATCCATTCCTCTCTCACACAGACATCAAAGCATTTATGACTTCGCACCACTGTCACGTAATCCTGCACTCTTCCCCTAAACGCCATAAAAAGTTGACGATTTTTCTCTTAGCTACTACAGCTATATATAACTTAGATAAATAGGAGATCCTTGATTAAGGTCTGTTCTAGCCTGTAATTGGCTTCTGGCCTTCCAGTTAACACCTTGTATCTAAAACCTGTGTGTGTGTGTATGTGTCATACTCACATGCTGTTTTAGCATTTCTCATGAGAGAGAGTCCATAACACATTTTTATATTACAAAAAATGATACAGTGATCAGAACCAGCTGTCCAAGTGCCACAATTCCTCCTCACCTAGACTGAATTTGGGGGCTCTATCCCCTGCATAGGATGAGCTTCCCAAATCATTTCAATCCTCGTACACCCAAGACAACCCATCGGAGTTCTGATTTTTGGCTCCAGCTCTATGTACGATTGTCAGATCATACCCTTGCAAAGCAAGACTCCATCTTAACAATCTACCATTGTTTTTCCCCATCTGCATCAGCCAAACCAGGGGGTTGTGGTCAGTCAGCACCACAAAATGCTGCCCATATAAGTATGGCTCTAATTTCTTTAGGGCCCACACTATGGCAAGACACTCCTTTTTCACCGTGGAGTATGCCTGCTCCCTGGGAAGTAACTTCCTACTCAGGTATGCTATTGGGTGATCCCTCCCTTGGCTGGATGTCTGACTCAGTACTGCCCCAATACCCACATCTGAGGCGGCAGTCTGAACTGTAAAGGGTTTGCTATAGTCAGGACTTGTCAAAACAGGACCACTGCACAGTGCCTCTTTTAGTTTGGAAAAGGCTTCCTCACAGGCTGGGCCCCAGGTAATTTTCTTGGGCATCCTTTTCTTTGTCAGGTCAGATAGGGGAGCAGCCAGGGCACTGTAATTGGGTACAAATTTCCTGTAGTACCCTGCTGTCCCTAGAAAACTCCTGACCTGCTTCTGTGTTTCTGGTCTAGGCCATGCCTGGATTACCTCTATTTTTACTTGGTTAGGACAGAGCTGTCCTCGGCCTACCACATGCCCGAGGTATGCCACTTCTCCCATGGCCACCTGGCACTTCCCGGCTTTGACAGTGAGCCCGGCCCTCTGTATCCTGCCCAGCACTTCCCTAAGGTGGGATAGGTGTTCCTCCCAGCTGGTACTAAAGATGGCAATGTCATCCAGGTACGCCACGGCGTATTCCTCAGCACCATTTAACACCTGGTTCACCAACCTTTGGAAGGTGTCTGGGGTGTTCTTCATTCCGAAAGGCATTACTTTAAACTCAGATAAGCCTATTGGAGTGATGAAGGCCGACCTCTCCCTAGCTCTGTCTGTCAGCTCTACCTGCCAATACCCCTTGGTCAGGTCAGTCGTTGTAAGGTAGGTCGCCCCTCCCAACTTGTCCAGGAGTTCGTCCATCCAGGGCATCAGGTGGGCATCTGACTTCGTGACTGCATTTAGTCCACGACAGTCCACACAGAAACGAGTAGAGCCATCTGGCTTAGGCACAAGGACTATGGGTGAGGCCCAGGGGCTGTGGGATCTCTGGATTACCCCTAAATCCAGCATCTCCTCCACTTCCCTCCTAATGTCCTTTTGGACAGCCTCTGACACTCACAAGAACCATACAATCTTTTAAAAGAACAAGGTTTTAACAGTGCATTTCCTATTACAGTACTTAGATTTTGTCCCTCTCTACCTGTATACTTGCTTAAAGTGCTCAAAGAATGTCTTTGTCAGAGCGTAGATAAAAGTCTCTGAAGGAAAACAGAATTCTGTTTAAAAGTTGGCTTTGCCCACCTCTTTGCATGAGGTCACCTAGCTCCTTCTCTGTTTATGAAAAATCATACACCCAGGATATTTTATCATATTAGAAGGTAAGATAATTAAGGTTTTTGACACAGTCCCACACAAAAGATTAATATACAAGTTAGCCAGCCTGGGAGTGGGTCCCAAGATAACAGCCTGGGTAAAGAATTGGCTGGAGAATAGGACACAGAGAATAATAGTAAATGGAGTCCACTCTGAAGAAGGGGGGATTACTAGTGGGGTACCGAAGGGTTCAGTATTAGGACCGGTCCTCTTCAATGTCTTTATTTTTTTTTTTAAATTTAGTTTTTATTACAACATTTTAACATGAAAGGACATCTTAAACCCCAAAGACAAAGTAATAACATACTTCGATAATACATAATGTTATGCAAAGTAAGACTCCAGACATAAAACCAGGAGGAACTGTATAGGGGAAGAGTCCCCCTTATCCTACCCGAACCCCCACCCTTCACCTCCCTCCCCCCTTTAGATAGACCCAGCCCTGAACAGTCATTTTGGAAAATTAATACATAAGCAATTTCAAATGATAACCTTAAAGATTATAGGTTATACTACCGGCAAAGAAAACAAATCCATAAGTGGAGCCCAGACTTTGTTAAATTTGGACAGTCTATTCTGAAGGCTGGCAATCATCTTCTCTAGCCTAATATTACCTAAAAATTCTGTCAGCCATTCCGTATATGAAAAAGAGATGTCATCCTTCCAGTGACGAAGTACTAGCTTTTTAACAGACATGGATACTAGAGCCATGTGATATTTTCGATTCTTTAACTGGGATTACTAAGAAATTCCCTAGTAAGCATATATCAACTGTAAATAGGTCCTCCAGCCCTAAGAGGCTCTGCTCTTTGTTTGATCTACGACCAAAGGGGGCAACTTTAGGGCATTGCCAGAATATATGAACTAAATTGCCTTCGCCCTGGCCACATCTGCAACAGGTTGCGGAGCCACCCCTAGGAAACTGTGAGATCTTCTGAGGCGTGAAATAGAGATTATGCAAGGTGCGAAATTGTACAAGTCGCAGCCTATCCTGAGTAATATATATGTGGCATCCGCGCCACAGCGACTCCCAATTAATGGATACATCCGGAAGTAATTTATCCCAGCACTCTGGAGGTCTGATAGGTTCAGGGTATGCCTTATTATAAAGAGCCTTATAAATTTTGGACACCGCATGAGGGCGGTTAACAAGTTGGGGCCAATTCCTCCAACATGGGGACAAGCTCTGATTGCTGAAGATTGTTCCCTAATGCAGCCAAAAGGATGTGCCGCAATTGAAACACTTTAAATATATAAACAGTAGGTAATTCAAATTTTCTTAAAATGTCTTTGGATAAGATCCATTTATGATCCGTCTCGAGCCAGAACTCCCTAAGCTTTGTTCCTTGGAGCTGAGGTAACCATCGAGGGGAAATAACTTTTCCCTCTAATTTAATATTAGGATTACCCATTAAGGGTTGCTCTGAATCGAATTTAGGGTTATTTTTGATAAAAGAACAAAATTGGGAATGAACCCTGACAGATGTAGCTATTAAAGAGTCCTGCAAGGACTTGGGGAGGGATTTTGGCTGTACAAAAAGGAGAGCTGAAGGGGTCAGGTTATGAAAACGAATTAAGGCAGATTCTGTTTGGAACCAGAGTGGTACATATTTACCGGAATTATTAAGATTACCTGGTGCGAGCCATCTCAAATATTTGCTCATATGACTGGCCCAATAATAGAAACAAACGTGCGGAACTCTTAAGCCTCCTTTAAACTTCGGGGCAGCTAACTTATAAAAAGCAAACCTGTGCCCTTTGTCTGCCCAGATAAAATTAGTGAAAATAGTATGGAGTTTTTTGAACCATGCGAGGGGTAGCCAGATATTGAGGAGATTAAGTGGGTAAAATATCCGCGGAAAAATATTCATTTTAATGAGACTTATCCTGCCCCAAATCATTAGAGGTAGGAGGGACCACCTTTTTAAATCCTGAGTAATAATACTTAAAATCTTCAATGTCTTTATAAGCGACATTGCAGAGGGACTGGAAGGAAAAGTATGTCTCTTTGCAGATGACACAAAGATCTGTAACAGAGTTGATGCACAAGGTGGGGTGGAAAGGATGAGGAGGGACTTGGCAAGGTTAGAGGAATGGTCAAATGTATGGCAGCTTAGATTCAATGCTAAGAAGTGCAAGGTAATGCACCTGGGAAACAGAAACCCAGGGAAGAGTACACAATGGGGTGAGATACTAACAACAACAAAATGGAAAGGGACCTGGGGTAGTCATATCAGATGACCTAAAGGTGGGCAAGCAATGTGAGAGGGCAGCAAGGAGGGTGGGGGATACTGGGATGCATAGGGAGAGGCATCACCAGTAGAAAACAGGAAGTTGTTATCCCTCTGTACAGACAGCTGGTGAGACCCCATCTGGAGTACTGCGTGCAGTTTTGGAGACCCAGTCTCCGCAAAGACATAGACAGGATGGAAGCTGTCCAGAGGAAGGCAACTAAAATGGTGCAGGGTCTGCACCGGAAGACATATGAAGAGAGACTTAAGGAGCTTAATATAGCCTCGAGGAAAGGAGGGAGAGGGAAGACATGATAGAAACTTTCAAGTACCTCAAGGGAATCAACAAAGTCCAAGAGGGTAGCATCTTTCAAAACAAGAGGTGTGCAAGAACAAGGGGGCACAATTTGAAGATGGAGGGGGGTCGGCTCAGAGGTAATTTAAGGAAGTATTTTTTCACAGAGAGGGTTGTGGATGCATGGAACGGCCTTCCGGAGGAGGTTGTGGAGTCAGAAA
The DNA here is from genome assembly GCA_016271365.2 of Neoceratodus forsteri. NCBI lineage: Eukaryota > Metazoa > Chordata > Ceratodontiformes > Ceratodontidae > Neoceratodus > Neoceratodus forsteri. The sequence continues at coordinate 1,099,322,280 of CM028135.1, read as the reverse complement.
CGGTGGAATTCAAGCATGCATGGGACAGTCATAAGGCAATTCTAGGGGGTGGGGCAGAAAGAAGTAGGCTGCTGATTAACTAGGATCTGCAGCTTATCCATTAGGTAGGGAAATGAGCAGACTGGGTGGGCCAAGCGGTCCTTATCTGCCGTCAAATTCTATGTTTCTATGTTACATCAGCAGAAACTCCTTTCCCTGTGTGGCTTCCCAGTCTGTAAATTTCCTTTCATCTATAAGCAGTATCCTCTCTCACACAGACATCAAAGCATTTATGACTTCGCATCAGTGTCACATAATCCTGCACTCTTCCCCTAAACGCCTTTCCCTCTTAGCAACTATAGCTATAATTAACTTGGATAAATAGGAGATCCTTGATTAAGGCCTGTTCTAGCCTGTAATTAGCTACTGGCCTTCCAGGTAACACCTTGTATCTAAAACCTGTGTGTGTGTGTCATACTCGCATGCTGTTTCAGCATTTCTCATGAGAGAGAGTCTACAACACATTTTTATATTACAAAAAATGATACAGTGATCAGAACCAGCTGCCCAAGTGTCACAGCGTACACGTGGCGTGCATGTGCTGTGGAATTGCGGCTCCTCCCTGTTAGTCACTCGGAGCCTGTACTACCCCCAGACCTCCACCCCATGGCAGTCAAAGGCTGAAACGGCTGGCCACCCCTTCCCCTAGAGAGAGAATAGCAGCCCCATGGATGCTCAGTCCTCTCTCTCCCTGGCTGACCCCCAGCGACCCAAGTCCGTTACCGAATGTAGTTGCCAGCTTGGCGGCAGGTGAGGTGCATGTGCCTCAGCCCTCTACGCCACTGGGCTGGACACCCATCTTTCATTTTTATATAACACATTTGGATGGTTACTGTTAGCAGGAATTTCCCTGTATATGCAGTCGCGATCCGAGCTAAGCACTTGGGGGTTGGGGGGGGCAGCCATGTAAAAAACAAAACAGAAAAATATCAGCCACAGATAAAAAAGGGCAGAACTACTGTACACAGTGCCATCTACTGCTACACGGCTGTAACACCACCTACTTGTACACATAAAGCAAACTATTTTTACCTAACAACCCAAAAAACACTTTTTTTTTGCTTTGTAAGCGTTTACAAATACATGATGTAACCTGGCTAGTTCAGTCTGTTTAATTTTAGGGTACTCCTGGTGAGTGGCCGATCAGAATCCGTAAACAAGGTTCAGTGTGCACCCCTTCTCATATTGACCGAGCTGGCCTGTAATTGAGGATTTGTATATTTTTCTAATTCAGTTCTTCTTCTTCTCGTACTTTAAAAGGGGGATTATTAATTGGATGTCAGCTGAGAAAGCCTAAGCATCACTTTACGTGACGCCTTCAGTCAGGTTTTACATGATTCCTTTTTCATTTCTGTATCTACGTTTCTGACACAAGTTCCTGAAGAAATGAGCTAGATAAATATATATAAAAAAAAAAAAAAAAAAAAAACTCCGTTATAGGCCAGTTGGGGTGGTATCAGGGAGGGGAACACGACTGGACCTTGTTTGTTGATTCTGATCAGCGTCTCACCTGGAGCACCCGGACTGTTTTAAGTAGCCAGGGTTGAACAAATTATATCTTGTATTTGTTAATGATTATAGGGAGATGTGGCAACTCCCTTTTAATCTGCACCTCAGCCACCGCCTGTGAACATCATTTAGAAATGACCATGGAATAGTGTCGGACCTGACCGAAGCTGGTCACTGTGAAGTGGTGGTTAAGTTTTCATAAACCTCATCTGACATTTATTGAGGCCAGGCATTGGACATACTGTGCCTGGAGTTTGGCAAGGCCCTTGAATCAGTCCCCAATAAGACATTGCTCAGGAAGTTGGAAAACCTGGCAGCGGGAGACAAAATGATTAGGTGAATTATGAACTGGTTGGAGTGAGAACCCAGAGGGTTGCTGTCAGGGAAGAACACCTTAGGATGAAGGAGGTCACCAACAGGGTACCACAGGGGTTGGCGCTTGGACCAGTTCTGTGTTCACAAATGACATTGGAGACAAAATGAAAGACATTTTCCTCTTTGCGGACAACACCAAGCTCTGTGGGAAGGTTAGATACACAGTAGGGGGTCAGGAAATTGAGAAAGGATCTCACAAATCTGTGTAATGAAGGAACAACAATTATCTGCACCACTCGAGGAACACTAAAAAAATCAGCTTTATTGTTTAAAATGACATACCAGTTTCACACTGAAGGTACTAGAAACCCCCACCCCTGCCCTGAGTTCACATTTTCCCTGGTTTAGAAAACATTTTATGACACTTCAACTGCTGTGCAGTTTGCTGCTGTAGTTGGTTTTATGTCTGCGCCATTCTATTAGAAAAATGAAACCCTGGTTGTTCATCTTAGGATTCCCACCCAAAAATGTGTTTGTTTGTAGACCTTGATCCATTTTTGCTGCATCCTTCCTGAAGCTTGTGAACACTCATACACAGTCCAGCCACCCAGAATGCAGTGGGTGGAGTCTGCTGACCCAGGAGTGACTGCTGGGGAGGGGGCACTTTAGATTGAAACATAGCTAATGTCAGCAGAAAAAGACCATTGGTCCTTCCATTCTGCCCAGTTTTACTCTGCTGTACCCTGTGACTTACTGTCTGGATGGGGTTTTCGTCTTCACTTCCCCTTCTCGCTCCCTGCCTTACTGCTGCTCTTCTGAGTAATTGGTAAGCTTGTCATTGCGTCACAGCGTGCTTGAACCCATTAATGGGATCCCAGGCATGCTTGAACCCACTAATGGTATCCCAGCCGTGCTTGAACCCATTAATGGTATTCCAGCCGTGCTTGAACCCATTTATGGTATCCCAGCCGTGCTTGAACCTGTTAATGGTATCCCAGCATGCTTGAACCCATTAATGGTATCCTAGCTGTGCTTGAACCCATTAATGGTATCCTATCTGTACTTGAACCCATTAATGGTTTTTGCACCCACCATCTCTGCCTGTACTCCCTCCGTAAAGTAAAATGTTTTCACATCCTTCCCGAATCCCCCCCTCCAACTACCTAACATTCATTTCCCCTTGTTTTTGAGCCGCCATTCCTGTGTGGCACTGAGTCAAATGCCTTGCTGAAGATCTCTTTTTCAGAATTAAATACCTCCTCACTTATGATGCCAAAGTCAGGTTGGTGCAATCAACCTTTCTCTTGCTCCGGGACTATGCCGACTTTATCTACAGTCATGACCCTGGCACTGCTTTGGCCAAGTTGGACACCCTGTACCACAGGGCTATAAGCTTCATAACTGGTGTTCCCCATTGCTCTCACTACTGTCTGATGGGCTGGCATTCTCAACAAGCAAGAAGATTGAAAAACGCAGCCATCTGGACCTACAGAGCCCTGACCAGTAAACTCCCTGATTAGATCGGTAACCTTCTGACCATTGCTCGTGGGTCTTGCTCACTTAGGAAATAATTCCTATATCACGCTAGAGATTCCCAGAGTTAGAATTCGTTATGGATCGCATTCAATAAGCCATGCTCTTCCCACCTTATGGAATAATCTACAAAGTCCCTTAAACTTTCAAATCTTGTCAGTTTAGCAAATTTCAAAACCTTCCTCAGACAGTCCCTTCAGGACCCCTGTATCTACTCTCCTTGTAGTCAGTCCTGTTACCCCTGTTTCTCCTAGCCGCTACTGCTCACCGTCCTATTGTTCATCCCCTCCTCCTACTCCTATTTTTGTGTATGGTCCATCCCTCCTCTCCAATTACCTCAGACTACCCCTTTACCAGCTCTGAGCACTCCGTTTGTATTTTGGCTTTTGGCCAAGTCATCATTCTGTTTACCTGTATGCGAAGATCTGACCTGCTCTGGGTTAGCACCCAGCCAGCATATAGTCTTTGTTTCTGGGTTAGTACCCAGTATAATACCCACTGTAAGCTCTATTCAGCCTTGGGCTAGTGCCCAATATGTATTCTCTGTATTATTTTAATACACTTTATTGTTTAGTACTATCAACCAAATTGTCAATATTGTTGTACTTTTTATGCATATGTGTATCTTTGTACGCTCTCATTATTTTTTGTAACTGTGGGTTCTTTGTAAACCTGCCCAGGTCCATCTTGTAAATGATTTTTTCTCAACGGTGTTTCACCTGGTCAAATAAAGATTGATTGATTGTCCACTGCCCTTGTTTCCCAGTCAAAGAACACTGTCAGCTTGGTGGTCTGACAAGACCTCCTTGTCATGAAGCCATACTGGTTACAGTTAGGTTCTCTCGTCGGGGTTACAGTTAGGTCCTCTCGTCCCCCCCCCCACACACACACACACGTATACACATCTCGGCAGCCACCATTAGGTCCTCTGTGAATAGTGTTTCCTTCAGTTTACCTACAATGAAGGTTAGATGAGTAGATGTTCAGAAAGGATACAGTAAGATTACAGCAAGGATTTTAAACATGCATTGATGAGATTACTCAAATAGTAATTGTTCTCACTTTTACTGAGAAAAAGGAAGCAGATAAACACCAAAACTGCATCAGCTGACTGTAGAGAAAGTGCGCAGTCAGGGAATGTGTTTCTCTGTCATACCCACCTCCTTCCATCCTGAGGAGCTGTAACGCTCTGTTTATGGAGTATGAGGAATGCGCTGAGAGTAGTTGGCACAGTCCAGGCAGGCAAGTCTCGCCAGGGTGCTGTTTACCACTGGGCCTCAATCAGCATTTTTGTTCTGTACTGTAATTGGATAGATAAAAAACATGTATAGAACCTGCTTGGATTCAGTAAGCTGTGGAGTCGTAAGTTGTAGCACTGGCCCCAAGGCTGAAATTTGATAATGCTAAATGAGGGGCAGGGCTGCAGCATGTTCTGTGTAAATTAAGTTTAGTAGAATTGAAGGGGGCTGTTTTATAGTAACTTAACTCAGCAAGTCACCTTTTATTTTTTGGGGACAGTGTATTGAACATGATATTATCCCCCCAGAGGAAGAGGGCTGCTGAGTAAAGTTACTGTAAACAATGCCCATGCTCGCTGTTCTACTGCAGTTTACATGGAATGTGCTGCGGCTCCGCCCCTCACTTAGCATCATTAAAGTACTGTTTTGGGGGCGAAGCTACAGCTTGAGGCAGGTAATACTCTGGGGTGACTTGTCAGACCCAGGTTAAACAAATTGGTCAGAGCCGATATGGCTGTGGAGAGCTTTTGGGAAGCTTTTACCCATTATTTCTAATGAATTTGCACAGTGCAGATCTGCTGAGAGGCAGTTTCAATGTGGTCTTCCTTTTACACATTAGTACAATGGGTTTTCCTAGAATATGCCTACTGACTGCTATATATTTAGCCTGGATAGGTCACAAAAGACATGGCATCTTATTTTCAGTGGGGCTGTACATCTACACAATATTATGCTGCATTGCGTATAATCAGAACACACTGAAACCAATATTTTACATCTGGACTAGGCTACCCCGAATAAATACCATTATAAACATGGTAAAATCACGGTCCCACTGAAAACAAGATATTGCATCTAATCTGGGACATCCTGAGTAACTACAGTGCAAACATCCGTAAAATGAACATCCCTATGACAATGAGATATAGCATCTCCCTTGCATTATCCAGGATGCAAAATATAGAATAAGAAATATTTAAAGGAAATCTACTGCAAACTGAACTTCATGGTGTTCACTGACATCAGTTTCTTTATTGTTTTGTAACATATTCGATTGCTATATTTATTTAGAATGTTGTGGCCATGAGGATGATGCGTACAGTGTGTGTGTGTGTGTGTTTGTGTGTGTGTTTGCTATAGCTCAATATATTCCCCCCCCAGCAAAAGCATAGTAAAAAATGCCTGCTGGTTGCTATATATTTAGCCTGGATAGTTCACAGAAGACCTGGCATGTGTCTGAGACAGTGCTTATTAGATAGTGTCTTAAGAGGTTAAAAAAACTGTAAATCTTTTTGCATTCGTTGCTGGGAAAGGGTGACATTTATGATATATGAATCTTTCTTGAAAGACAATACCTGCCCAACTGAAGCTAGTAGGAAGAAAATGTTTAAATTGCTAAGTATTTAAATGTTCAAGTTGTTGCATTTTGAAGGGGGTAAATGAATCTCCAGTTTAATAGGCAACCAATATTTAACAAGCTGTTTCAGTTTCCTAATGGCCATCTGATAAACAGCTGGGAGTTCTGTGTCCAACGTTCTAAACAGAATGAAGGGAGTATTTTATTTCAGTTGGCATGGTGATTTGTATTTGTGGAAGGATTCATTGAAAACTCCAAAAATGTGTTCCACGGTACTCTGTTTTTCCAGCTACAGACAGCAAGATGGCTGTAGACTCTGCCCACAGCCATAAAAAGGTGTCAGTAGCACTTTTAAGACATCTCTCGTTCCCTCATTTATGGCAAAACAGTTTGTCTGAAGGCCTTCGTTTCTTAAATGCTTCTGTCCTGACCCCTTAAATTTGTCTCTCTCTCTTGGTATCCCTCGGATTGCTCATAACCCCGTTGGATACTCCAGGAACATAGGTGTAGGAAGGCATACCCCAAATACTCCATGGGCGTACAGTTTTACTTTAAGGGGGCAACAACAAGGCTTTGCACTGTTGCCATTGTTCCATGGAACACAACACAGGAACAGTTGAGGCTTTCTGTACTTTTATTTTTAGTTGTCAAAAAAAAAAATTAGAAGGGTTGGCCACTTAGAGATCTGCATCTCAGGGTCCATGCATTACACGCATTTGGGTGGTATGTTGGTGTCTGAGGGAACAGTGTTTTACCACGGCATTACTGTACCATTGTATATGAGGGGGCAACAAATGATGTCATGGTGTACAGGAATTGTGGATACAGCGCAAGATGGGGGCAACAGACATGGTCATGGTGTACACATTTTTATTTCCTGGCTGCACCTTTGTCCAGGAATCTACATTTTCCAGGTACGAAATGACCAGCAGTACAAACAGTATGAGACCTAGGCGATAGACAGTGCTTGGAGCTGCAAGTAAAGCTTGCAGCCTGCAGTGTTCGCTGACCAGAAAACAGTAGCAATACGATGACAATATAAACAAATTACAGCATCTCACCAAACAGTGCAGCTGTTGTGATCAGAATGTCAAATTCCTTTCCTTGCCCTTTTTTTTTAATGTGCTTTTCTTTCGTTTTAGGATCCACGTACAGTGTGCTTTCCACCATGCCTACAGACTCAGAGAGTAGCAGCTCCCTCAGCAGCATAGGTGAGTACTGCTCTAATATTTTAGATAATATTAATATATGTGTATTTCTACAACATATGTTTTCAGATAACTGGTCAGATAAAAAGTGCTATATTTCTGAACATGAAAAGATACCGATACCTTTTATTGATGCAGTATGTCCTAGCGATATATTTCCTTGTACCTCTAGGCGCTTTTACACACAGGTTTTTAAAACGAAATAAGCGTTAGCTGTGTGGCGCCATTGTACTCTGTTGTATTTGGGTTTCTTTTACACCCTGCGAGTATTACGGCCAATCCCACCTCCATTTGTTTCGGCTCCCCCAGAGTTTGCTGCTGTAATGGCAGTTTCTGCAGTGCTACCGGAATGTCTGTTTTACACAGCCAGATAAAACGAAACACGTTGGTGCAAACCGCGAGAAGCAGAGATTGCAATTTGGACAAACGTTCACCAAGGGAACGAAACAAATGCACTTTACACACAAGGGATGTAACGGAACACTGTTTCCATAACAGTTATTCCGTTACATAAACCTGTGTGTAAAAGCCCCTTTTGTATCATAGGGCAGCTGTGAACAATCATTCTAGGGTGCTCAAATCCACTGCAGAGCAGGCATTTCCCTGAAGGTTTAGAATGTTCGGCCTCAGTAGCAGTACTACTCATAAATGTGAAAAACTTTAAAATGAAAAATGATAGCATGGTACTGTGAGCATGAAAGTTGTTCACAAGATGGCTAGAAAAAAGTGGTGTTTCATTTATAGATACCATTTAGATTTTTTTTGTAATCAGCAAAAATGGCAGAAAATGCAGTTTTTTTTTCACTTTTTGACAAACACATGTCCCAGAAAACACAAATAAAAGAATTGCACATCAAACTTTTTTCATTATATACAGGCCATAATGTAAAGCTTGTGTTTCTCAAAATTTGGGGTGCTTGTTTGACCATGGTAAAAATAAAGAAGTGTTTGCACTCCCCAATTCGTACTAAGTGCATATAGTTTTTGGGGTCAGAATTCTGAGCAGTCGGAAAAACCTCCTCACACCTAAACTGGCTTATCTGAAAAAAATATAGCTCACAGCATCATACTACCAGCACTTATAACATGGGGTAGGAAAAAGTATAGAGCCACTTGGCTAAACACCACATAACCGTTCATTAACGTCTGTTATAACAAGGGCAGGGAGAAGTCTGTGATCTGATTTCCAGAAGGGCACCACCTGACCATTCATTAATCTCTGTTACCCGCACAGCAAGTGGTGAAGGAACCCCAGGGAACAGATCAGGCAGCGTCCTGATCTTGTTATTCTGAACCAAACACAGTTTGCGAGGCAGCCACTAATCTCCCCGCTAAGTGAGAGAGACGACCTCAGCCACACAATGGACGTGACTTTGTGTTTAGATTTCTCACTGCCCATGTTAAATTTTTCCCAGCCCATGTTATAATGTGTCCAAATGAATATGTGCAGCAGTCGGAAGTACGAAATACCCCTCGGTAGTGTGTTTGTCCCCACCCACCCGCCCTGTGGACCTCTGAGAAGGGTGCAGAAGTGTCATCTTTTTTTTTTTTTACTTGCATTTTTACCTCCCCCTAGTCCTCCAAGCACCGCACCATCGGGAGTCACTTATGGTGTCTGCTCCTGCTTCTTGCACCTACCTACCTGGAGCCCTCCGGTACCCCCATGTGCTGTGGTTCTTTTCCCCCCAGGTGGGGTGAGGGGGGCCCGTACACCTCAAACTTTCTTGTTTCGTCGGGTCTGGCTAGGGCAGGCAGGTGTGAGCTGTGGGGTCTGCACCAAGCGCTCCATCTTCCCGGTGCCTGGAGAGCTATTTTTCTCATTTTCTGTGTGGACGCAATTTGCGCCCTGACGTCAGGGCATAACCGCTGACGTCTATTGCGTGCCTCCCCCTTGCACTGGCTAGGTGCTTGCTGTAATACAGGCCTCCTCCTGGGGCCAATTGAGCAGCAAGCCTCCGCCCCCTCCCTCCCCATAGAAGGCAATCCCTGGGACACTCAGCCTCGTCCCCCAGCCGGCTCTCCGACTCCCCTGGCTCGTTCCTGAACCCGGGTCGTCGGCGTCTCAAGCGGTAGTGCCACCACTGTGCTGGCAGGCCAACTGGAAGTGTCATCTTGCTGTCCCCGAGAACCCACGCCTGACACCAGTCCATTCGCAGAGGAGAGGGTCCTAGAAGAACTGGCGAAGCTAAAGGTGGAAAAAGCCATGGGTCCAGATGGCATACATCCCAGGGTTCTAAAGGAACTGAGGACTGAACTGACAGCTCCTCTGGCAGCCCTGCTTAGTGAGTCCTTAGACACTGGAGTGGTCCCAGAGGACTGGAGAAGGGCTAACGTTGTCCCTCTTCACAAGAGCAGTAGTAAATAAGTGGTGGGGAACTATAGGCCAGTTAGTCTAATCTCTGTAATCGGAAAGATAATGGAGGCACTCCTCAGGGAAAGCATAGTGGAACACCTGGAAGCCAATGGACTGGTGGATCCCAGGCAATGTGGGTTCTCTGCAGGACGATCCTGTCAAACTAATCTGATAGATTTCTTTGACTGGGTGACAAAGGCAATAGACTGGGGGAGGGTGGTGGTGGTAGATATTGCCTACCTCGATTTCAGCAAAGTCTTTGATACTGTCCCACATAGGAGACTGAACAACAAGCTTGGCAGCCTGGGGTTGGGATGCAAGGTGGTGAACTGGATTGGAAATTGGTTAAGGGACAGAAAACTGAGGGCAGTGGTGAATGGAAACCTATCAGACGAAAGGGAGATGAACAGTGGGGTACCTCAGGGGTCAGTTCTAGGTCCTGTCCTCTTCAGTGACATTGCAGAGGGGCTGGAGGGAAAGGTTTGCTTGTTTGTGGATGACACCAAGATCTGCAACAGGGTGGATATTCTGGAGGGGGTGGAAAGGATGAGAAAAGACTTGGAACTGCTGGAGAGATGGTCAGGGGTATGGCAACTAAGGTTTAATGCAAAGAAGTGCAAAATCATGCATGTTGGGAACAGGAACCTTGGGATGAGCTACAGGTTGTGGGGGGGGGAGCTGATGACAGTAACTAAGGAAGAGCGGGACTTGGGAGTCATAATCACAGATGACTTGAAGGCTGCTAGGCAGACTGCAAAGGCAGTGGGAAAAGCCAGTGGGATGTTGGGGTGTATTGGAACGGGACTCCCAAGCCAAAGGAGGGAGGTAATAGTTCCACTGTACAAGACCCTAGTGAGACCTCACCTTGAATACGGTGTGCAGTTCTGGAGACCACACCTTGGAAAGGACATTGACAAAATAGAGACGGTGCAGAGGAAGGTGACCAAAATACTAAAGTACTAAAAGCCAGCAGAATAGGCCAAATGGTCTGTCATTGTCTGCTCGAAAGCCAGCAACCTAGTGGCTGCTCGCCTTGCTCCCAAGAGGGTCATCTTTGGTTTCAGTTTCCCCTTGTACCTGTCCCACCCCTTCTTGAAGCCTTCCACTGTACCCTCCTCCACCAGCCTCCCGGGCAGAGCGTTCCACGGCTCCACCACCCTCTCAGTGAAAAAATGTTTCCTACACTCCTCCCTGTAATTTTCCCCCTCCAGTTTCTACTCATAGCCCCTGGATGTTTCCCTCTTCTTTAGCCTAAACAGCTCCTTAGTTCCACTCCTGGTTATTCCTTTTACATACTTGAAAACCTCTATCATGTCTCCCTATTCCTCCTCTCCTCCAGTGAGTAAAGCCCAAGCTCTTCCAGTCTCTCCTCATTAGGCCTCCCCTCCATGCCCTGAATCATCCTGGTCACTCTCCTCTGGACCCTCTCCAGCAGGGCAATATCCTTCTTCAGATGAGGTCTCCAGAACTGTACACAGTACTCGAGCTGCGGCCTGACCAAGGCATTATATAGAGGGAGGATCACCTCCCTCCTTCTGGACTTAATTCCACTGGCTATGCAGCCCAGTATCCTATTTGCTTTGGCTGCAGTTTTTCTACAATTTTCCGAGTTATTCATTTTGATGTCTGTCACCACCCCTAAATCCCTTTCACCCAATGTGGCTTGCAGTGTTACCCGGTGTATACCTGGCCCGGATTGTTGACCCCCAAATGAAGTACCTTTCATTTCCTGGCATTAAATTTCAGTCCCCACCTCCTTGACCACCCCTCCAAGATATCCAGATCCCCCTGGACTGTCTCCCTCGCTTCTTCACAATCCACCAGTGCTCCCAGTTTTGAATCGTCCACAAAGAGACGCAACCTATTCTTAACCCCCCTCCCTATATCCGAGACGTAGGCATTGAACAAGATTGGCCCCAATACTGAACCTTGAGGGACCCCACTGATTACCTTCCTGGGGGAGGAGAGTATCCCACCCACCATTACCCTCTGTAAATGCCCAGAAAGCCAATTTTCAACCCAGTTTAGCTCCTGTCCTCCCACCCCCATCTCCCCCTTTTGTTATCAGTCCATTATGGGGCACTGAATCAAACACCTTGCTGAAATCTAGGTATAGGACGTCCACCGGCCTATGTTTATCCAAGGTCCCCCGTCACTCAGTCATAAAAAACTATGAGGCTGGACTGACACAATCTCCCCGGGACGAAGCCATATTGTTTATCATCCTGGTGTCCTAACCTTTTCCAACTGCCTCCCAAGCCTCTCCTTGATAAAGCCCTCCATTACTTTGCCTTACACAGACATCAGACTGACAGGCCTATAATTCATCATCTCCTCCCTAGACCCCCCTTTATGTATAGGCACTACATAAGCCACCCTCCAGTCCTGTGGCACCCATCCCATCTGCAGAGAGGTGTTAAAGAGTGCAGCCAGCGGAGCTGCCAGCTCCTCCACCAGTTCCTTCATAACCCTCAGATGTAGTCCATCTGGCCCCAGCGCCTTATCAGTTTTTAGCTTCCGAAGGTCCTCCCTCACCCTATCCACTGTGATTTCTTCTCCCAGTCCACTCCCTCATGCAACCTTCCTACTCCTTCTGGGTATGGCCCAGCCTGTACCCTAGCCTCTTTCTATCCTCTGGTCTCAGACTGAGACTGACCTGTCACTTTTGCTGTCTCCTCTTCCCTCTCATCAGGCTGTCAGGATCTCTTGTCACCCTCTGCAAAGATTGAGGCAAAGTACTCGTTTAGCACCTCTGTCTGTTCCCCTGCTTCCTGAGCCAATCCCTCCCCCACAGTCTTAATTCTGTTGATCTGTGTCCTCTCTTTTCTCTTGTGCATCTATAGAATCCCTCGATATCCCTAGCCAGGTTTTCTCCATCCCTGCCTTGGCACCCCTCACTGCTTTGGTGACCTTCCTGACCAATAGTTCATGGTGAAAATGGTGAAGGGATTTCATCAAAAGCCTTATGAGGAGAGAGTGAGGGACCACAATTTTTACATGCTGGAACAAAGGTGGGAGAGAAGTGACAATGACACTTTAAAGTACCTCAAGGGCATTAACAAGGTGGAAGGGGACAACATATTCCAGACTAATAGTAGCGCCAGGACAAGAGGACACTGCATGAGACTGAGGGTTGGCCGCATAAGGGGAAATGTTAGGAATTACTTTTTTACAGAAAGGGTGGTGGATGCATGGAATAGCCTGCCCCAGGAGGTGGTGGCAGCCTGTACAGTGGCAGGCTTCAAACATGCGTAGGATAGAAACAAAGGAATAATAGAGATGGGGGAAAAAAAGCTAAAGCCAATGACCAGGTAGGGTCACTGGATGCTTCATTAGGCAGCTTAAATGGACAGACTAGATGGGCCTAGTGGTCCTTATCTGCCGACAGCATCTGTGTATCTGTGTATGTGTTGTGGCACAGTGCAGGGACAGTGGTTGCAGCTATAACCACTGCTGTCTGTGGCTCTGTGTCTGTCAGGTGCGAGTGACTGTGCAGTCCCCGTTGTGTCGTCTTCCGTTCACGAGAGCCGACCGTCATCTGTTGTGGCAGACTGCAGTGACACTGGCTGCAACTCTCACCACTGTTGTCTCTGGCTCTCTGTGTGTCTGCTGGGTGCTGAGTGGCTGTCCCATCACCGGTGCAGGGTGTGCTGTCTGAGGTGTCTCTCTTACCCCCCCAACGGCGCATGAAGCTTGCCATCAGCACAGTCTGTTTGACTCTGTTCATGTGGTTTGCCGCAGCCCTGAACTGATCTGTCACAGCTTTACACACATGACAGCTGTGGAGTCAGACAGCCACTCAGCGATTTCATACAGACAGATGGACAGTGCAATGTCTGTTAATGCACAGTTGGTGAGAAGCAGTGCGGAGAGAGATCCTTGCACAGACCAGCACTCATTATGTGTAGAGAAATGATTTTCAACAGGCAGCCATTGATATCATCACACAGGAACAGCAGAGACCGTCTGTGTTAAAGGCATTTTTTCGAGAAAGGCAGCGACACAGCGGGACCGGGACATGACATTCACATTTCCGGCAATTTCCAATTTGTGTGTGTCTCCATTCCTCTGTGTTTGGTGCAGATCTTCCTGGACTAGGAGTCTTCACCATTCATTCACACTAATGGGACTACAGGACCCAGCGGGAGCCAAAAATCTTCAGGAGGGCCGCCGCCAAGTTAGTACCATGCATGCCCGGCACCACGAGACTGGCCCGTGCCTATATAGGCTATCTCGGCATCGACCCTCCAGCTGCCTCAGTTCCTTTTTTCCCCTCAGTCGAGTGCACTTCAGTGACAACATTGCTCGCCTGCCAGGAGTCAAATCTTCACGTCTATACGACAACAGCTTACTGTTTTTCACTTTCGATTAACGTTCTACTTTTAGTGTTCTTTTCTTATTTTAAAAAAAGAAAAAGAAAAAAGAATAATTGAAGAAATTCTCAGCCTGCCTTCAGTGGAGTTGACCAGAAACAGTAGCGATGAAGGTAGGGACTCTTCGCTTGAAAGCTGTTCTGGCTGGGGTGCTGTGTCTGGTCCGACGCCCTTTATGGGGGGGGGGGTCCGACCACAGGCAGTCTGGTGCTTGAGTGGGAGGAGAGTCTGCTTGCACAAAAAGAAGCAGGCCCATTCCCTGTCCTGATTGGGGACCCGGCACCGCTCGGCCTTGAGTTCTTCTTTGTTCCTTCGGTCGAAGAAGAAACAGTACTGCTCGAGGTCACCCTCTGGTATGTCTGCGTGAGGGTCATTGTTTGTGGAGAGCGGTAGGCCTGACCCGACTTCAGTGGGTTCCCCTGTGGCTCTGTTCTCAATGGCTGCGATGTTCGACTGTGGATCCCCTCTCTGTCCTTTGTGGGGCTTCCAGTGAGCAGTTTCATCACAGTGCTGCTCTTTTGGAGCATTGGGTTCGGTGTTTGTCCTGGTTGCTCTTGCCAGTGGACCCGGTTCTGGGGCTTTCGGGCCTCGTAGCCGTTGGGCCGCGGTGGGGTAGGTTGGGCCAGGATGTTTTCGCGGTGCCCTCTCCGGTGGCAGCACCTTTGACACCAACTCCATGTACCCCCCCACCTTGTTTCCTTGCAGGGGCCGGCACAGGTATCGCTTTCCTCTGCCCTCTTCAGGTCTTCCAGAGCCAGCGCCTTGGTGTTGCATCTGGTGCCGGCGCCACATGTGGTGCCGGGATCCTTGAAGCCAAACCAGGTGATGGTGTCTCTTTCATTTCTTGGCCTAGACCTGCATTTAGAAGTCTTTCTGGGGTAGAAATGGAATTTGTTGAGTCTGACCCTGACTTGCTTTTGTCAAAAGATGCAGTGGATGACTCATTTTTTGTGCTGGAAAGCAAGCCTTCTGTATCAGCGGAGCCTGTGGTAAAAGATCTTCTTTCCAGTCTCTCCTCAGGAACATGGGGTCCACCGTACCACTACAGACTTCGCAGGTGGACCAAGGCAGACTTCTGCGTCGTGAGTTCTTACATTCCTTGGTACGAGTGCACCCTGTGGAACACATTCAAATTAATGGTCAAGAAACTCACAGAATCTGATGCTAACATGGAGCTTCTTCAGACCATTTCCAGGGGTATTGAGTCCAGTGTTCAGCAGTTGAAGGCTTCTATGGACGCCTACGACACTGCCTCTAGGGCAGCTACTACTTGCGGTTGTAGAAGGCAACTGTCCTGAAACATCACGTTTCTCAACTGATGCTCAGCAGAGAGTGATGAACGCCCTTTGTCAGTGCTTTTCTGTTTGGCCCTCAATTTGAGCAAGCTCTGGAGGTCACTCACAAAACTAGGACTGCCTTTAAAACAGCCAGACCGGCTCCTGCAGATCCTCAGAGGGCCGGGACAGGTCCCGGCTCAGCTGCCCGATGGGGACACCTCTATGGTGGTAAGGGGTGTCTGACTCATTTTTATAATCAGTGGAAGTCCATTTCATCAGACAATGGGCCTTCACCATTGTCCAAGAGGGATACTCTCTCGATTTCACAGAGACTCTCCCAGACCTTCCATCTAGACAGCAGCTCAGTCTGTTCACTCAGTCAGACCTTCTTACTTCCGAGATACAGGGCCTCCTAGGAACAGGGCAGTAGGAGTTGCTCCACGGGCAAAACGGAACACAGGCTCCACTCCCATTACTTGCTGGTTCGAAAGAAAATGGGTGGCATGCACTCAATTCTCAACCTCAAAGTCAAACAAGTACCTGTCCAGGGGAAAGTTCACAGAAATCTCTGCGTTCAAGTCTTCGCTTACCAGGACGATTAGCTGCTAGTCGGCCCATCCAGGCAAGAGACACAAGAAGCAGTCGTCAAAGATTCCCGAGTCTGGGATTGTCCCAGCTTCATCCCTTTCAGGAGCTCCTCTTCAAGGGAGCCTTTATGGATACCTCCAAGGCGAGGGGTTTTCCTTCTGGAGGACAGGAGAAATGACATCTTCAGATGGTTTGCTACATCATGGAGAACATCTATCTCTCTCTCTCTCTCTGTCTCTGGGCCCTTTCGATACAGCAGATGTTGGGCCTGATGGCATCGTCTGTACTCATGGTGCCTCTAGTCCGTCTACACATGAGGACCACGCAGTGGATGTTCAGTACACAGTGGTCTCCGACCACACACTCTCCGTCCTTCTGCATAAAAGTGATGGAGCCCCTGAAAAGATCACTGGCATGGTGGACAATGGAAGGCAAGCTTCTACAAGGTCTACCTTTTGCCCCTCTGGAATCTCAGATAACCATCACCATGGATGCATCTCTGATCGGCTGGGGGGACCTCACTGTCAGAACCCCCACACTCTAGGGATGTGGAGCCAGGATGAGTCTCAACTATGCAGATATGTCTTAGGGATGAGAGCTGCCCTTAGCTTTTCGAGCCCTGGAGGATGTCCTTCTCTGCCAAAGTGATTCTCCTGCAGACGGACAACGAAGCTGTGATGTATTGCATCAACAAGCAGGGTGGAGCTGGTCCAGTGGCACAGAGGGCTGAGGCGCTGTGCGCCTTACCTCACACCACGCCGGTGACCCGAGTTCGGGCTGTCGAAGGCTGGTGGGGGGGGGGTACGGAGCTGGATAGAGTGGCCGGACGGCAGCTGTTCTCTCCGGGGAGGATTCACTGCATCCCTCGGCGCAGGTCTGCCTCCTGGTGGAGGCCAGGAGCGGAACAGCCAGAGGGAGCACAGGCATTAGTCCGTGGGGTGGGCGGATGGGGCAGTCACTGGGGCTGTAGTACGCATGCGCGCCTCCATGCGCATGCGTCTCTACTCTTGGGGCCCTGGGTTAAGGGAGAAAATGAAGGAGAAAATTCCCCAGTGGCAGGATGACCCGGCCCCCCATGAGGCACGCTCCCGGGCCGGGCATAAGGTAAGCCCCGCTAATTCCGGGAGTGGGAGCTGGAGGGGGTGGCAGTCGGGCCGAAAGAGGCTCCCGGGGACTGGAGATAAATCAGACGCAAAAAAAACCCCAAAAAAACAAGCAGGGTGGAGCACACGCCTACCCTCTGTGCAGGGAGACCATGAGAGTTTGGGGGTGGTATCTCGAGCACGGTTCATTAATTCAAGCAGTGTACCTGCCAGGAGTTCGGAATGACATAACATACCACCCCAACAGATCGGAGGTGGATCCTCACGTATGGTCACTCGCACCAGACGTCGTGCAATCGCTGTCTGATGAGTGGGGCAATCCAGATGTGGCCTTTTTGTGTCTCCATTCAACGCAAAACTACCTCTGTTCTGCTCCAGAAATCCAGAACCTGGCATTTTCTGTCAGGATGCACTCGGATTGCGGTGGACAAGATGCTTTCTATGCGCATTTCTTCCCCTCCCATTAATTCAGAGGGTGCTGCTCAAATTGGAGGCACTGAGGAGCAGGATGATTCTGATCACCCCATACTGGCCTTGACAGATATGGTTCCATTGATCAACAAATGGTCAGAAGTTCCCCCGAGGCAGCTCCCTTTACGGATGGACTTCTTGACACAGGGACCAGTGGTCCACCGCACCTGCGCTCCCTTCATCTCCATGCCTGACTTCTGAGGAGATAGAAGGGGGTAGGTTAGAGTTTCTCAGTGGATCTCGGGAATCCTCTTGCCAGCGCATAAGCCCTTCACTGGAAGACTTACACAGCTAAATGGAAGCGCTTCTTTATTTGCTGTGCAAAGTCCTGTCTAGACCCATTTTGTTGCCTACCAAGTAAGGTGTTGGAGTACCTCTTAGATCTGTCAAACGCAGGACTGCAATACTTTACAGTGAAGGTACACCTTTGTGTGACTACTGCCTCCTTAAACTAGTACAGGACAGGATACTGGCTCAGTTACCGCTAGTCAAGAGGTTCCTCATGATATCCTGCACTCCAGACCCCTGGTCAGGAAACCGGTGGTTGTGTGCGGTGTTAACCTCGGGCTAGATAGGCTCACCCATAAACCTTTGAGTCTCTAGCTTCCTGTGGCTTGAAATTTCTGACCTGGAAGACCACCTTCTTAGTGGCTGTCTCTTCCGCTTGCAGAGTTTCTGATGTACATGCCTTGGTCACAGACCCTCCTTACACTGTATTTCACAAGGGCAAGGTGGTACTTCGTTCTCGCCCTTAATGGTTTTGAAATTTCACCTTCACTAACCCTTGGTTATTCCTACTTTTTTGCCAACTTCCAGAATGAAGGGAAACCCACCCTTCATTCCCTGGATGTCAAGAGGGCTTTACGATTTTACATTGACAGAACTAAAGAGATTCGCAAATCCAAGCAACTCTTGGTATCCTTTAGCATGGCCTGGCTCGGTCAGCCTGTTGCCGTTGGATGCATTTCTGCGTGGTTAGTAGCCTGTTTTTGTTACTGCTACTTGATGGGGCAGGTCAAGCTGTAAGGCCGGGTTTACGCCCACTCTACCAGAGCGGTCGCAGCATTCCTGGCAGAGATTCGTAATATAACCATTGCAGATATTTGCAGAGCAGCTGTTTGGAGCTTGATGCATACTTTTGTGAAGCAGTTCACTCTGTATGTCCATTCCAAACAACCCTTAATGGACTTCTGTCCTGAGCGAGCTCTGTCTCCTGCCACCCTGCTTGGGGGACTGGTTTTTAGCTTGGTACTCTCCCATTAGTGTGAATGAATGGTGAAGACTCCTAGTCCAGGAAGATATGGAAATTATGTACCTGCCATAATTCTTGATCTTCTTGGACTGAGTTTTCACCATTCATTCCCATGCCCACCCACCATCCTCTGAGCTCAGTCATTCTGTCTCTGGTCTTCACTCCCTTGTTTGTTTGGACTGCGAAGACATTATTGAGTTGACCTGTCTTACATGGTCACCTGGGCTTCCTTAGGCCCGTATTAGGTTAGGTACTTCCTAGGTTAGTTAACATTGCACCTCCTCAGTAAAAAAGTACTGAGGCAGTTGGAGGGTCGACGCCAGGATAGCCTGTACAGGCGCGAGCCAGTCTCGTGGTGCCGCGCATGCATGGTCCTACCTCGACGCCTGCCCTTTTGAAGATTTTTGGCTCCTGCTGGGTCCTAGCACCTCCAGCATAGTCCCGTTAGTGCGAGTGAATGGTGAAGACTCTATCCAAGAAGATCAAGAATTACGATAGGTACGTAATTTCCATTTTCCTCTGTCACAGCGAGCAAGCCAGAGATGGACAATGGGACGAGGCAGTTTACTGGGATTTTACTGGATTTACTGGATGTAATAGGACAAAAGGAGGCACAATGCCCATCAAAATTGTCCCCACCAGTGTGGGCCATTAATTGTAGGGGTAGTGATGATTTAACCAGGCATCAAGTTGATTCTTAAAGGTGTCAAAATTGGGGCAGTTAACAAGTTCTTGCGCTAACAGATTCCATGCTCTTGCAGCTCTAATACAGAAGAAGTCCCTTTTATTAGTTTTGTCACGATGGATAACTAGTTGTTTATTGTGGACTCTTCTCACTATACGTTTTGTGGCTAGGGACAATCCACATTGTTTTGTTAAGGTGGATGATTTTAATATC
This sequence comes from Neoceratodus forsteri, assembly GCA_016271365.2. NCBI lineage: Eukaryota > Metazoa > Chordata > Ceratodontiformes > Ceratodontidae > Neoceratodus > Neoceratodus forsteri. Next base: position 1,099,302,766 of record CM028135.1, on the reverse strand, counting down.
TTAAATGTAAATAAGAGATCACCTCTAAACCTTCTTTGGTGTAAGGGAGATGAGCCAGTGTCTTTCATCCTTGTATCATAGTCAGGGTGTGAAAGTTTAGGAATCATCTTAGTCATTCTTCTCTGAACTTGTTCTAGTCTATTGCTGTCACTTCTCAAATAAGGATTCCAGTAAGGGGAGGCAAAATCAAGATGTGGTCGAATGTAAGCTCTATACAGTGGGATGACACAGTCTTGAGACTTGTTAATATATTTTCTCCTAATTTGTTTCAGAATAATATTGGTTGTGTGCAGTTTTAATACAATGTGTAGACGGGGATAATCGAGTATTAATTTGGACTCCCAAATCATGTTCTCTTGAGGAAGACTTGAGTAAAGAGTTATTTAGATAGTATTTATTCATTGGGTTTGTGTTTCCTAAGTAAAGAACGATACATTTATCCACATTAAATTCCGTAAGATTGTCATGTGCCCAAGTTTCTGTGGATTGGAGATCATATTCAAATGACTTAATACTGACTGGGTTATCTACTCTTCCACCAAGTTTTGTGTCATCAGCGAATTTTGAGAGGAAGTTTAAGGGGCTTATTGTCGTATCGCTAATCAATATATTAAATTGGGTAGGACCCAGAACAGACCCCTGGGGTACGCCACTGGTGACGTAGCAAACATGAGAATTGACAGAATGTATTCTAACCTTTTGTGTATGGTTAGTTAACCAATTTGCTATCCAGCTGATCAGTTTATGATTGAAATCTAGGGAGTGAAGTTTGTCAATTAGTTTAAGATGTGATACCTTATCGAATGCTGTACTGTAATCAAGTAAAATTACATCGGGAGGAATGTTGATGTCAAGCAATTTGCTAATATTGTTATAAAAGGAAATAAGGTTCATAGTGCATGAATGCCCCGATTTGAATCCGTGTTGTGCATCATCTTGTAGACCAAGTTGTTCAATTTCATGTTCAAGTTTTCTTAATAAAATGTTCCATAACTTTGCCTAAGATGGATGTAAGGCTGATGGACTGGAAGTTTTCTATGTTAGTTCTACTGCCTTTTTTGTGGATCTGTATTACTATGGACTGGCGTCAGTCATTAGGGATTTCACATTCTGATATGGATTTATTAAATAACAAGGTCAAGGGGACAACTAAGGATGACGAGGTTTCTTTTATAAATTTTGATGGAATGCCATCAGGTCCTGCACTAGAAGATTGTTTGATAAATGACAAGGCTTCAATAACATCATTTTTAGAGAAAAGGATAGGTAAATAACAAGGTCAAGGGGACAACTAAGGATGACAAGGTTTCTTTTATAAATTTTGATGGAATGCCATCAGGTACTGCACTAGAAGATTGTCTCTCTCTCTCTCTCTCTCTCTCGCTCTGCATTTGCTGCAGTGTCCTGTCTCTCTGTAGCCCTAGTCTTCGGTCCTACTTCTCCTTCATTCATCATCCCTCCCCCGTCAGCGACACAGTAAATTAAAAGTATGTCTAGTCCCACACCTACATCCCTCCTCCCCCGACAGCGAGACAGTAAATGCAAAGTATGTGTAACCAACTGCATGTATTATTCTCCGAACCCCGAAACCATCTGTGAAAGCGACAGACATGATGGGGCTGAGAAGAGATAGAGAGACACAGAGTGGGACCGAGCAGTGCAGTGAGTACAGAGTTGTATGGTAATATAGGCACCGTGCTGTGAATGTGCCCAACCTGTTCCTAATTCCCTGTATCTCATGCAGTTTCACAGTATCCCGACCTGTGAGAGAGAGAAAGCATGAGGAAACTGGGTAGCGTGCAGCAGTCTGGAGAGAGACAGTGCCAGATCGAGAGAGGGAGAGGACAGAGAGATCAACAGCTAGTAGCGAGTTGGGCACACAGTGAGAGAGGTGTTTCTACCATGCTTAACCATGTGCAGAAGGGGAGAGAGCGATGCGCTGCAGGGAGATGCACGTAGAGAGGGAGAGGCAGGAGAGGAGAAGTCGGACAGACACTCCTTCTGCAACACACCCATCATTGAGCCACACAGTTCAGTGTCGGAATGCTTGCCAGTGACATTTTCAGCCGCACCCTTGCTACCCTCTTCCCAGTGGCATTGTTTCTGAGCTGTGGTAGCCTGGGTATAGTGTTGAAGTTTGCGATTGCGGCATGTGGGTCCCATATTTAAAAATTCCTACCATGGCAGTCCTGTTCGAATTACCACAGACTCTCGGCATTACTGAACAGCAGGGGTGGGTCCATGGAATGCAACAGTTCTTACCCCAGGGATCCTTTAGCATCAGTAACTATTGCAGTCAGCTGGATAGCTATCACTGCCCCGAAGGTGGAATGTATGGTAATGAGATTTATGAATTAGCCAATCAGGAAGAAGCTTTGGAATGCGCTGAGCAGAGAGAAGGAAGGAGGCTTCAGAATGTTTTCTCCGCTGTACTGAGCAACACTGCCTCTGAGGTGCTCTCTTTCCTGACTAGAAAAAGTTGTCCTCTTCAAGACTGGTAACTTTTATCTATGTTTTTTTCAGTATTTTGAGTGTGCTGAGTATTTGATTTTCACGGTTCCCGGGAACAGTGTCTTTCACTCAGTTACGCGGTTCCTCGTGGTTCCCTTTTTTCTGTATTTTTTAAATAAGTTAGTACCATGTTTGGTGTTTCTATGGTTACTTTACTATAGCTTTGCTGTATTTTTATCGCGGTTCCCTTTTTCTTCGGGGAATCGACGATTTTCACTTTATTTTACCTCCGAAAAGTCATAGTTCTTACTGTGAGGGAACCGACCATTGGACCTCACTTTTAAATGGTTCAGCATTCTTTTTAGTGGGTTTCTGTTAATTGGGCATATCAGAAATCTCTGAGAAAAGGACTGGACCCACAGGTTTTAAAAATTGTTTGAACTGCAAAGAATTTTACCTAACGCTGATACTCATGACCTGTGTTTGAAGTGTTTGGGTCCAGATCATTACTGTGTTCTTTGCACCAAATTCTGTTCACAAAAAGGCTTAGAGAAATGGCAGAAGAAGGGTCTTCTTCTGGTCCTAAGCATAGACCCAAGGCTAACGATGAGGGGCCTATTAAAAATAAAAATTATACAGGTGCTGATGAGGCATATTTAAAATCCAAGCTTGGTACATGTGCTGATGAAGTGCCTTTTAAGACAAAGAACACTAAGCCTGGCACTGATGAGGTGTCTTCAGAAACTAAGGCTAAAGGGGCTGATGAAGTGCCTAAATCAAAAAAATTCAAAAGGCACTGATGAAGTGTCTAGTTCCAAGAAAAAACCTGAACAAGTTATTGAAGTAGTGGCATCTTAAAAGATATGTAAAGAGAAAAATCCTGCTGCTCCTCCAGGCAGTGCCAAATGTGGGGATGCAGGGGGAAAAAAGTATAAAGATAAAACAAAAAATGTTGAACGCCAGGAGGGTGGGCCCCAAGATTTTCCAGAGAACCTCTCCTCTGTGGAGGATATGGCAAAAGCTTAGCACCTTTATCAGACTATTCAAGGTATGGGTTCTATTTTTAGTGCCTCTGACTTTCCTGGACACCCTTCTAATGCTCCCTCTGCTGTAGGGGCGGACGACAATGATTTTGATAAGCCCAGGGATGACATTTCAGAGGGTAAGGTCCTGAAACCCGATGTGTCTCCTGACCCTAATTTTGAGGGAATCCCTGGACCAGGAGGATAATTTGTCTCTGTTCTCTCTTTTGCAACATATGGCAGACACTCTTGATCTTCCCTCTCAAGAGTCCAGCCAGGATGAGGAGGAAGACCAGGACTATAGAGAGATGAAGGGTGTTCTTCCCCCTAAGAAACTAGTTGTTCCCATTTATAAACCCTTCAGGAAGAACACTATTAAGATTCTTCAAACCCCTACTTCTGCCCCAGAGGTTGAAAAAAAGAGTTGACAAGAAATATCAGTTTTCTAAAATTGATACAGACTTTCTGTTTGTTCACCCAAGTCATGAAGGAGTGGTGCATCAAGCAGCTTGTGATAAGGCTGGGTTTCCTCTTTCCTCCCAAACTCCAGAAAAAGATTCTGGGAGGCTGAATTTTATGGCCAGGAAAACATACACTTCAGCCTTCCTCCTTATTCGCCTGGCCTCTTATATGGCTTATACAGCCAAATATCAGAAGGCTTTGTCGAATTCTGTGTTAGCCATTGTCAAACGTGGGTCACATTCCATGGCTAAGGATTTAGTGGAGACAGCTAATAAAACAGCTTTGGAAGCCACTAAATACCAATTTCACATGGCAGATGATAGCAGTAATGCAGCCTCAAGGGTAATGGCTCAGGCTGTTTCCCTGAGGTGCTTCGTCTGGCTGTCACAGGACATTCAGTCTAAAGCAATGGATTTTCCCTGTGACAGAAATCTCCTTTTTGATTCCAGGACTGAGGCGTACGTGAAAAAGGTTGATGACTACAAATCAACCTATCAGAGTAACACAGCTAAGACTAGGGCTCAGGGGTCCCATAAGCCTCAACACAGGAGTAACAGAGGCAGGGGCTATTATCCCAAACCTTTTTACTCTCTTCCTCCTCAGTTTGACCTATCACAGTTCAGGGGTTGTTATAGAGGAAGAGGCAGGAGGGGTCAAAGGAGATCTTCCTCCTCCCCTGCTCCTGCCACTCAGCAGAAGCCCCGACTCCTCAGCCTAGGTCGCCTCCCCTCTGCCTGTAGTGGGCAGGCTCTCCCACTACCTCCAATTCTGGACCCTTATTACCACAGACAAGTGGGTCCTGAAGGTAGTGGACACGGGTCTGTCTCTTCAGTTCCAAAAGATACCAGCCCAAAAAAGAACTCAGATTTCCAAACCTCCAACTTAAACAGAAAAACTTCTGTTGGAATTGGAGGTAAAGCATCTTTTGGAAACAAAAGTGGTGGAGAGAGTGCCTGTTCATCAAAGGGACAAGGGTCTCTAATCCAGGTACTTCCTGACTCAAAAGAAAACTGGGGAGTGGCGACTGATGTTGGACCTCAGGTACCTGAACAGGCACCTTCTAAAGCCACAATTCAAGATGCTCACTCTGAACCTGGTCATTCAGACCTACAGCAAGAAGACTGGCTAGCCTCCCTAGATCTCAGATGCCTACTTTCATATCCTCATCAGGCAGGCCCACAGTAAGTTTCTTAGGTTCAAGCTTCCTTCAGGGCACTACCAGTTTGCAGCCATGCCCTTCGGCCTGACATCTGCTCCAAGGGTGTTCACCAAGTGTCAAGCCGTAGTGGCAGTTCACTTAAGAAAAAGGGGATATCAGTATACCAGTACTTGGACGACTGGCTAATTGTAGCAAACTCTCCTTCTCTTTTGGAACAGGCTCTCTACTTAACAAGAGACACCCTGCAAGGGCTGGGGTTCATCCTAAACCTGAAGAAATAACACCTAGCACCAGCTCGGCTCCTCACATTCATAGGAGCTCAACTGGATAATGTACAGAGCAGGGCCTTTCTCCCCAGAGAAAGAATAAAGAATTTTCTAACTGTGGCAAATTCCTTTGTCCTGAGTCAGCCCAGGCCAGCCAGACATTTTTTACAACTCCTGGGCCACATGGCATCCATGTCAGCGGTGGTCCCAGGAGTCAGGTTCAGAATGAGAGACATTCAGCACTATCTAAGTTCTCGCTGGTCTCAAAGAAGAGACTCTCTGTCCAAGTTGATTCCAGTTACAAAAAACCTACTTCTGTTTTTGGACTGGTGGAAGGACTCCAAATACCTGTCGGAGGGGGTACCCTTCCAGGTTTCCACCCCTGCAAAAATCATTACTACAGATGCTTCTCTGCTTGGATGGGGAGCTCACATGGACAGCTGTTCCGTCAGTGGCTCCCGGACTCCACAGGAATCACAGGCTCACATAAATTTGCTGGAACTCAGACCCATATTCCTGGCTGTCAAAGCATTTGCTCCTCAAATAAAAGGACTAAACGTCCGGATCAGAACAGACAAAACCACTGCTATGTTCTACATAAACAAGCAGGGGGGCGGAAAGTCTGTTGTCCTTTGCCTAGAGGCCTTGAAGATTTGGAGCATGGCCTGCTCCTTGGGAGTCGGTCTATCAGCCATACACCTTCCAGGAAAGGACAACATCCTGGCAGATGCCCTCAGTTGTGTCAACCAGGGGCACAGCGAATGGTGCCTGAACGAACAAGTGTTAGTCACAGTGTTCATGAGATGGGGCACACCAGAAGTGGTTCTGTTTGCTTCTCCCCTAAACCATCAACTTCCTCTGTTTTGTTGCAGGCCCCTAGTTTTGGGAACCCTTCCAACAGATGCCTTAACCCTGGAATGAACAGGAAAGTTTCTGTATGCCTTTCCTCTGTTTTCTCGGATTTTCAGAACCTTGTTAAAGCTCAGAAATCAGCCTGCAACAGTGATTGTGGTGGCACCAGGTTGGCCGAAACAGGCATGGTATCCTCTTCTGATGTCCATGTCCTGCAGCAAGCCTATTCGGCTCTCCCTCACCCATTCCCTTCTGTTTCTTCCCCAGACAGGGGTGGCTTATCCAGATCTGACACCCGTTCACCTCAAAGCCTGGCTCTTGAGTTAAGCGTTTTCTGACTTTCAGTACTTGGAGCAGGTTCTGAAGATACTGAGGATGTCCAAAAAGCCTAGTACAAAGAAGACTTATGCAGCCAAGTGGAAAAGATTTTCCATTTGGTGTAAGCTGAAGCATTTCAACCCTTTTAAGGCATCTGTTCCTAGTATTCTAGATTATTTGGTACACCTACAGGACTCTGGCCTAAGGCCTTCCTTCTTGAAACTTCATTTGGCTGCTATATCAGCTTACCTTTCTGTGGGAAAGGCTAAGTCAATTTTTTCACAGCCAGTATTCAACCAGTTTTTCAGAGGTCTCCTTCACGTTCAGTCCCCACTCAGGGAGCCTGTTCCGCCTTGGAGCCTGAGTCTCTGTATTGCCAAGCTTATGGAACCTCCTTTCGAGCCCGTGGCTACGGCCCATATTAAGTATGTGACTTGGAAAACTGTGTTCTTAGTGGCCATTACCTCTGCTAGAAGGATTTCAGAGTTGCAGGCCCTCTGCACTGAGCCCAACTACTTCATCCCACACAGGGACAAGATTGAGCTCAGGACTAACAGAAAGTTCTTGCCCAGGGAGGTTTCTGAATTCCACCTTAATCAATTGGTCACTTTACCTGTGTTCTTCACAGAGAAGTCCACTCCAGGGGAGCAGAAGCTCCATAGCCTGGATGTCAAAAGAACCCTGCTTTACTACTTGGAGCATACCAACAAGCTAGGAGCTCTTCCACACAGCTTTTCCTCACCTATGAGGAAGTGGGTAGAGGAAGACCAGCTACTAAGAGAACTATCTCTCGTTGGATAGTCTCCTGTGTTTGATTCTGTTATGACAAGGCTGGCAAGCAACTCCCTGAGGGGCTTAGAGCCCATTCTACCATGGGTACTGCTGCATCTATGGCAGCTGTGAGAAACATTCCACTGTTGGAAGTTTGCCGAGCAGCAACTTGGAAGACTGTGCACACTTTCACTAAGCATTACTGCTTAGATGTGTAGTCCAGATCTGATGCCAGTTTTGGTAAAGCGGTTTTGCAGAGCCTTTTTCCTGAATAGGTTCTCTACCTGCCTTCCATTATACTGCTTTGTAGTCTGAGATAGTCACTGATGCTGAAGAACCCCTGGGGTAGGAAGACAAAAATACTCACCTTAGTAATTTTTTTTCTTCTAAGGTGTCCTTTAGCATCAGTAAGCTCCCACCCATCCTCCCCAGATAACCTTCAGAAGAAGGCTCTGTCTTTTGCCTTTTTCAATAACATTTCCAATATGTTAACTTTGGATGGCATTTTGAGCAAAGTTTGTGGTTCTGGTTAATATAAATGTTTTTATTCCTGTTGGTTCTTCCTTGGGCGTTTGCCTATCCTCGAAAAAATTCTGAAGCCTCCTTCCCTCTCTCTGCTCAGCACATTCCACAGCTTCTTACTGACTGGCTAATTCATAAATCTCATTACCATACATTCCATCTCCGGGGCAGTGGTAGCTATCCAGCTGACTGCAATAGTTACTGATGCTAAAGGACACCTTGGAAGAAAGATTACTACGGTGAGTAATTTTTTTCTTATGTTTAGCACAGTTGTCCCCAAACTTGCTCAGTGCACTCCCACAGTATTTTGCCATTGTTTATGAGAGACCCGGGACTCCCGACTGCCAGCTTTGCAATATGGCACTACTTTCTGTTGTGGAGGCACACTTATGAAACTGTCATTTTTAAATGTTGAAACCGTGATTCCTGTCCTTTTTTGCAACAGTTGAATAATCCCATGTTATAAGTGCAATAAACCACTCCAGGGTATGGGGTTATTGGGAATTAATCAACACCCCGGGTACTGTGAGGGCACTCGGCTGCACAACGCACCTGGGGTGTAGATTAATCCCCAATAAAACCCCATACCCTGTCATGGATTATTGCTTACTTAATTTACTAAGAATACACATATTTAAAATGAGTCACATTTCTAGCAAAAATATTTTTGTACCGAACAGCAAAATGTGACAGAAAATTCTGTTTTTTGTTGTTGTTACTTTTTTTGACAAATTCCTCCCAAAAAACAAAAGAATTGTACATCAGACTGTTTAATTATGTACTGGCAATAATGTAAAGCTGTGGGGTTCAGTGAGTTAAACAGAAGTAGTCGTACATCTTGGAAACCACTCCACGAAGTACTGTAACTGTAAAAGAAGCTGAAAGTCACACATTTCAAAGTCACAAGCACTTTTTTACACATTCCCAATCATCTTTATCCCAACACATATGTCTGTATAAACAGAACATGTCATGACTTGACTGAAGCTACCATAGTTCTCTTACGTAATTTGAGGCCAGTGATATTAAGATAGCTCCCTTGTGGCGTCATCTCTCATAAGATGTCATAATATCATTAGGTTCTCATGAAGATGAATGTGTATCTTCAATCAAGCTATGTCATAGCCCTACAAGGTATTGAATAGCAGGGCAAAATGTTTGCATGTCAGAGGCTAATGCTTACCATTTTCTGAATTGCATAGCACTGGACTGCTAAACATATTTTATGTTTTTATTCAGGTTTACACATTCAAAACACATTCTAAATAAAGCATTTTTTCATTTTTCTAATCAGTCTGTGCCATGTGCTGTGCATGATCACATTTGATTAGCACTTTCACATGCAGAGCTGTCAATCAGTATGTTTGGCTTATTTAATGCGCTTTAGATTATATATAGTGGTGGAGAGGGGCAGCCGAGAGGAGGTACCCATCAGAGTAGCAGACCCGAGGGATTAAGAATCTCCCAGACAAAGGGGCAACAGCTGATGGTGAGGGACTCAGTTGTGAAGGGGATAGCCTTAGGAGCTGGGGGAGAGATGGGGAGGCGAGGTGCTTGATGCAGGTACCTTGGCTGGAAGGGGTAGAGAGCAGAACGTGCAGATCACTAAGGCAGCAGGAGCTGGAAGGAAGCGGGATATCATTGTCCATATTGGGATGAATGATGCAGGACAGGGCAATAGTGAAGAGAAATTTTTGGGAGCTGGGTAGAGGCCTCAAGCAAATAGCACGTACAGTGGCTTTTTCCGAGGTTCTACCTGTGTATGATGGTACCATGCAATAAGGAAGAAGGGTGACAGCAGTTACTGCAGCAAGCATGGCAGATGGGAAAAATCACAAGAGCACTCGCACATGCGGGGGACTTTCCCCCCCGCACCCCCGTCACTCTATATAACCATCCTCAGGGCCGTAGCAATCACTGCACGCAGTGCAACAAGAGGACAGTGTGCCGTCGCCCTTCCTGACTTCACCCTTTTGCTGGCGCCTTTTTTCTTTTCGCCTTTATCACCCAACAGTTGTATATAGCACGGGGGCAAGGAAACTCTACACCAAGACTTTTAATGAATAGTTGAAATTATGGTGCCCGGATGAAGGTTTTGGATACATCGGGGACTGGGGACCAACCTTGGGAGGACATAGGCCTCTGTGGGAGAGGTGGCCTGAATCCTTCTGGGAAGGGGTCCGTAGTCCTTGATAGCAGGTTTAAAGGCTACATGGATGAACATTTAACTTAGACAGGGGGAGGCAGTGAAACTAAAGGAGGCAACATTTGCCTCGACTGGATAGTAAAGTGATAGGGAGGGAAGTGTTAGGAATGTAAGCCTATAGTGGAGAAAAGTTCCCTACTGCAGATGCACAAAAAGACAGGGCCTGGAAGGGGAAAGAAGAAAATGGGAATATAATGCAGGTGGGGGAAGGACATAGGATTAAAGGGGCCCAGATATGGTGAAAGTACAAAGAGAGGGTCAAGTTAAGGGGTAAGCCAGGGAACAGGCAAGAATATGGGTTGAGGTGGAGGTCTTCCAGGCATTACAGTCTCTCTTAGCCCTAACAAATCCAGCCCCAATGGACTCCATCCCAGACTTCTCTGCATCTCTGCTGCTGCTATAGCCGCCTCTCTTGCGCACCTCCTCAACCGTTCCTTCACCACCTGCACTATGCTTCAAGCCTGGAAAATTGCTGTGGTGCTGCCCCTGCACGATGGTGGAAACTCATCCTCCCCTGGAAACTTCCGACCTATTTCCCTCCTTCTCTCACTTGCCAAACTTCCAGAGTCCCTTGTATACCGTAGGATCTTGGATTTCCTAACCTTCTGTAGCTTTCTTTCCCTCTTTCAGTCAGGATTCAGGAAGCACTATTCTACTGTCTCCTCTCTGCTGCGTGTCACCCACGATATCCTCATGGAGGTGGACCAGGGCCATATTATTGCCACAATATTTATCGATCTTGCCAAGGCCTTTAATTCTGTCTCCCACCCCCTACTGCTAGACAAGCTTTATTCAGCTGGTATGGCTGCTCCCACTATCAACTGGTTCACTTCCTACCTCTCTGGCAGGCAACAGTCTGTCCTTGTAGGCAATTCCATATCCTTACCTCTCCTCATCCTAGCTGCAGTTCCTCAGAGGTCAGTCCTTGGCCGTATTCTCTTCTCTGTCCTCATCAAAAACCTCCCCTCTGTTTGCTCCAATGCACACATTTGTATGTATGCGTACGACACCGTACTCTATACCTCTGGCGCTTTTGCCGCAGAAGTGCAAGACCTACTCCAGCATGATTTTGACAGTGTACAAGATTGGTTCCATGCTACAGTAACCAGTTAAGGGTAAACACCAAAAAAACAGTAACAATGACTTTCGGCTCCAAGCAGAAGTTAGCCAGACTCTAGGCCCCTCTTGCATTCCTCACCCAAGACAGATCCGGCCCCCCCCCCCCCCTTCGCGTAGTCCCAGCTTTCAGATACCTTGGGGTCTGGACTAACAGCAGCCTTGACTTCTCCACCCACATTGATGCTGTATGCTCCAAGCTCCACCCTAAGCTTGGCTTTCTATACCGAAATAAGGACTGTTGCTCCCTCCCTGTCCATTGCGTGCTTGTCTCCAGAATGATTCTCCCCATCTTGGGCTACACCAGTGTAGTTTATGGTACCGCCCCCACCATATCCCTCTTCAGACTTAACACCCTTTTCAACTCCCTTTGCCACAAACTCCCCTCCCCATACTCAACACTGCTCACTCTGTGCCCCTCTTTCCATCACTCCCCTTTCCCACAGGAGGCAAATCCACTCTGTCTAACATTGCTAAATACTGGTTCGGGACTCTTTCCCCCCCCATCTCTCTTCTCACCTATCCCCTGCTATTCCTTCCTCCTACTCTTTGGCTTCAGAATCCTCCATTCCTTCTCTCTTCCTCGTCCTCTCTCTTCTGCTGGCCAGTCCGCCTTCTCCTGCCAGCTTCTCTTCCTCTGGAACCAGCTTTCCTCTGATCTTCACACCTCTTCCTCTTTCCCGGCCCTCAAGTGGCTCCTTCGACTCCTTCCTACCTCTCCCTGCTCTTGCTCCTCCTCCTCCTCCGCTGTATCCCCTCCTCTTCCCACCCATCTCCTCTTGACCTAATCCATTCATCTCTCCTCTTATGCTTTGCCTGCCTTAATTCTTTTTTTCCCCCCTGCCAATTAGCTAACAGCTTAGCCATATTTTATTTTTCTCAAGTCAAGTGAAAGTTTATTGGCAGGAAAATAACTCCATTGAGCAGGCTCATTTACAAGGAGGTCCTGAGGCAATGATGTGCAATGCACTTACCATACAATATACACAAGGAGCAATTACAAAATACAGTACAACATGACACAGTAATAAGAAAAAACAACACACACATATATTATTATTATTCATAGACATGTGTACAGGGGATAATCCCCAAGGGAGGGAAAATTATTTACATAGAGTACGTATGTACAGATTTAGGTCACTGCACCTGATGATATCAGTGACGGAGAGGGTAAACGAGGTGATCAAGGAAGTACTGACAGTAGGTAGCAGGGCTTACATGTAGGTCAGGATTCTACCAGGAGTGGCAGGGTTCAGGAAGAGAGATAATCAGGATAGTGGTAGCAAGACAGAGGCAGGAAACTACAGACCTGTCAGTTTGACCTCAGTAGTAGGGAAAATGATGGAATCACTTCTGAAGGAAAGAATTGTTGAGTACCTAGAGGCCAGTGGGGCACAGGACTCAAGGCAGCATGGATTCACAGCAGGAAGGTAGTGTCAGACAAATCTAATTGATTTCTTTGACTGGGTGCCCAAAGTAGTAGACCAGGTAGGGGCTGTGGATATGGCCTACCTAGACTTTAGCAAGGCATTTGACACAGTCCCACACAAAAGATTAATAAACAAATTAGCCAGCCTGGGAGTGGGTCCCAGGGTGGTAGCCTGAGTAAAACACTGGCTGGACCACAGGACACAGCGGGTAATAATAAATGGAGTCCACTCTGAAGAAAGGGGGATTACTAGTGGGGTACCACAGGGTACAGTACTGGGGCCGATCCTTTTTAATGTCTTTATAAGTGACATTGCAGAGGGACTGGAATGGAAAGTATGGCTCTTTGCAGATGACACAAAGATTTGCAACAGGGTTGATACGCAAGGTGGGGTGAAAAGGATGAGAAGGGACTTGGCAACCAAGCAAGGAAGAATGGTCAGATGTATGGCAGCTTAGATTCAGCGCAAAGAAGTGCAAAGTAATGCACCTGGAAAACAAAAACCCTGGGGAAGAGTACACAGTGGGGGGTGAGATACTGACAACAACAAAAATGGAAAGTGACCTGGGGGTAGTCATATCAGATGACCTAAAGGTGGGCCAGCAATGTGAGAAGGCAGTAAGGAGGGATGGGGGATACTGGGATGCATAGGGAGAGGCATCACCAGTAGAAAACAGGAAATTGTTGGCCCTCTGTACAGACAGTTGGTAAGACCACATCTGGAGTACTGTGTACAGTTCTGGAGACCCCATCTCCGCAAAGACATAGACAGGATGGAGACTGTTCAGAGGAGGGCAACCAAAATGGTGCAGGGTCTGCACCAGAAGACATATGAAGAAAGACTAATGGAGCTAAAGATGTATAGCCTCGAGGAAAGGGGGGGGGACATGATAGAAACTTTCAAGTACCTCAAGGGAATCAACAGAATCCAAGAGGGTAGCATCTTTCAGAAAAAGAGATGTGCAAGAACAAGGCACAATTTGAAGATAGAGGGGTGGCTCGGGCAATGTGAAGAAGTATTTCTTCACAGCGAGAGAGTTGTAGATGCATGGAACAGCCTTCCTGAGGAGTTTGTGGAGTCAAAAACAGTGGGGGAATTCAAGAATGCATGGGACAGACATAAGGCAATTCTAGTGGGGGGGGGTAGGAGGAAGTAGGCTGCTGGTTAACTAGGACCTGCAGCTTATCATGTAGGTAGGGAAATGGGCAGACTGGGTGGGCCAAGCGGTCCTTATCTGCCGTCCAATTCTACGTTTAAACAGTAGTGACTGGAAGAGAGGGAGTGGTAAGGCAAGGAGAGCAGCAGACAGGTTAAGTGGAAGGTCAAAGCACTGGGAAGGGTGCGAGTCAAATGGAAACAGAGGCTGGGAGGAGAGAGGTCACTCATACAGGAGAGTGTGGTGTCAGCCTTCTGTTAATGCCAGGCTATAGCCAACGACAAGTGCCGGTCTCATGTAATTTGCTAGTAAGTAGCTGTTTGAAGCTGCCCAGGGGGATCAGCTGTTGTGTTCTGCACAGTCCTATTGTTACCCTGTATTTTTTGCACTGCCGTGTTGTTTGTTGGTTTATTTTACTGCACAGTTGTATCGATTACCCTTTCTTTTTGTAACGTTGTACTGTTTCATTTCTATTTTGTTGATACCCCAATGTTTTGTAACGCTTTGTATTTACCCATTGTGTTCTGTTCCCCCCACTCCCCTGGTTGCACCTGGAAATGAGTCTCGTCTCAGTGCGCCTTTCCTGGTTACCAAAATTTTAAATACATAAAAAAAAAAAAAGTTTTGGAAAGCAATGACTGATGTAACTCACAATGCCTCAAATGTTCCTTATGTCCTTGTTCATTCTTATAGCTTGTATTGTTATCCCGGGTCGCCCCTGAAAAAGGGACCTACGGGGCCCAGTGGGCCTATCCGGTCACCAAAATTTAACAAATAAAATAAATAAATAATCGTGTGCTAATGCAAGGAACCTTGGTAAGAAAATTCCAGTAGTCTCAAGTTGCAGTGGCACTCTGTAGAATCAGTAGGCAAACCACGACTTATGCTCAAAATTGTAGATTTTATTCCATTATGACAACTGGGCTCTGTTTTTTCCCCATAGACAAAGCAAGTAATAATTTGCTAATATATAATGAGCTGGTTATAGTGGCAAACACGCACTGGCTTTCTCTGTGAGAAATCTACGCGCCGCAGTTTCCCTTCTTACACAGTCACTGTTTCAGCACACTGTGAAACCTATGGCAACACTCACCTCTTGTTGTCTCTCTAGGTTTTTGGAACAGAGATTCACATAAGAAAAGACCTAACTCAGAAAGACCTACTGAAATGAAACCCCGATTTAATCAGTGTGACTGTGATACTGTTCAGAAGTCAAAGCAAACAATACCAGTACCTCTGAAGTCCGTGTCTCCAGAATGTTCTTTAGCTCAGGCATAAACATCTAAACACGTTAGCAGCATTTATCTAATGAAATGTCATTTTAAAGGTCTTTTTTTATTTTTTTGAATAGGTTTTTAAATCCAGTTGTAAAATGAAACTAATTTGAGTCTCTATAGCAACTGGCTTACTTGTTAAAACATTACGATGCCTTGCCGGGGGTGTACACAGTAAGGGAGCAAACTGCCATTTCGCTCCATTGTGCAACTGGATTTAAAACCAGTACAATAAGAAAAAAAAAAGGACTATAAAATCAATTTTCAGAAATGTTGTTAACACACATATCTGTGAGCTAAAAAACGTTCTGGGAGACACAGACTTCAGAGGTACTTGTGGTGCTTGCTGCGAGTTCTGAACCGTGTTTCTGTTTGTAATCCTTGAGGATGAAAACATGGAGCACGTCAGTTACATAATACAGTGCATGGGTAGGGGTGCAAAACATGAATTTTACACACGCCCTCAGTGTGGGATGCCTGTATAAACCCCTCGAACTTTGCTCTCAGGGTTTATGTAGCATCCCACACCTCGGGTATGTGTAGAATTCTTGTTATGCACACCTACCCATGCATTCTTCTGTATACAAACGAGAATTCCATTCACGAGTTCTTGTGTTAGAGTGAGCTATGAGCAAGTGCTGCAGGTTCCCCAGCGCTCTGGCAGTAAAGCCTTTGTCAGCGGGCAGGCAGCTGCTGCTGTTAGCCCATCCCCCTTATACCTGCCATATCTTGGTGTGACCAGTCATGGTGTTACATCTTTCGGTAAGCAGACATGTGCAGGCAGAGGCTGGGATTAGAGCCCAAAACATTATAAAACACATTGTGATTTAAACCAATTATCAAAATCTCACAAGCAATAATCAACATGTTTTAACATGATTAGTAATTCAGAAACACTTGGCAGAAAGACTGTTTCACTGTATGTACTGTTAATGACGGTCTCTTAATAATTATTATAGACAGCTATTCATAAACATGTGAAGTCACAGAGAGAAAGAAGGGGGAAAATTCATAGATTGGGTAGTTGCTTTCAGTGATGGTGGGGGGCCGGGTAAAAAGATTGTAAATGCAAGTATTCCATAGTTACTGCAGTGTGGAGGGGGAGGGGGAGAAACATGTAAGCTAGAAAAATTCATTGTTACTCTCTGGGTGCACCAGTAACCAGGTGGGCAGTAGGAGAGGACATACGATTAAAGGGATCCTGCTGTGGAGAAAATAAAAAGGGAAGGGGCGAGTTAAGGGGTAAACCAGGGAACAGAACAGGCAGGAATGGGAGGAAAAGCAGGCTAGTAGATTGGGGGGGGGGGGCATTTTGAAAAGCGATGTGTACTAATGCAAGGAGCCTTGATAACAGAATTCCACACCTGTCAGTCACCATGGTGGAGGGTAATAGATGTAGATAACAGAGTCATGCTGTATTGAGCACACAACTGGGAAATGTCCATACTGGGCTGCACTCTGCTCAGGAGAGAGAGAGAGACCGGGGAGGAAGGGAGATGGGGCTGTAATATATGTGAGGGAGGGTAGCAAGGCCACCAGGGTACAGGGGCACAAAAGAGTAAAATGAAGGTCTGGAATTACTGTGAGTCAGTCTGGAGACAGGCTCTGGGTCCACTGTATGTACTGGATTAGTGTACAGACCCCTAGCACAGGGCAAGGAGATAGACAGGGCACTTGGGGAAGCCATCAGCAGAATGGTTTGTAAGGGAGACATTCTGCTAGTTAGTGACTGCCAGATGCGGAGTGGAGCCTTCCAGCTGCAGTTTTAGCAAGGAGCAGGGCCATCCTTGACTCCCTGCAAGGGGCTTTTCTCAGGCAGTTAGTCAAGGAACCCACTAGGAATGGGACAGTGCTATACCTCTTGCTGACAAACAGGGACAATATTGAAGACGTCACAGTGGGCCATTCCTTTCGTACCAGTGATCATTGTACAGTGTGGTTCAGCATAAAGACAGGTACACAGGCATATCACACAAAGACTAGGGTTCTGAACTTTAAGGGAGCAGATTTCCTTTTCTTTTATTAATCTGTTTTTGGCTCTATGCCAGTGGCCTCCATCAGCCCGGACACCCAGCCCTGTTGCCTCAACGCCAGTAGTTGGGTCATGCCGGCTGATACTCCCATGGCTTATCCCCCCCCTCCCTCGGCGGGGTTGGCAGGAAATCCGCCCCCATATCCCACCAGACCACGGATCCAGCAACGGACTGACAGCCCAACTAGTTGGGTGTGGAGTCTGGGGCTGGGCAACATCCTGCCACCAGCATAGTTTTTTCTGTATCTCCCCCCCCCCCCAATTGAGTGGCTGATGTGCAGTGACACCAGGTTGTATGTTGGCATCTGCCCACCCCTTCCCTGCGCATGCTCTGGTACTCCAGCCTCCGCTAGGGGGCATGCAGGCACCAGCAGCAGACTCTTCCCTCCCCCTGGAGAAGGAGAGCAGTCCATGGAACACTCAGTCCCCCCCGGCCAACCCTCTGACTCCTGGGCTCATTCCTGAATCTGGGTCATCAGCGTCGCAGGTGGATGCTTTTGCTGCAGCGCTGATGGGCCGGCAAGAGGGCAGATTTTAAAGAAATGGAAGACTGCCCCAGGCATTGCCTAAGAGGGGTAGAGGAGTGCCAGGGGAAAGTATACAGGTACAGTGGGGGAGAATAAGGGAGGGCATAACTAAAGCAACCATCCTATGTGTGAAGAAAGTAAGCAGAAGGAAAAGGATACTATTATTGTTTAATTCATCAGAAGCTCTACGCAGAAAGGCATAAGAAATTCAACATGAACTCCCTAGAAGAAAGGAGGGAAAGGGTGATACGATAGAAACATTCAAGTATAGTACCTCACAGACCTAAACAAGGTACAGGAAGGGAGCATTTTCCAGAGGAAGAGATGCTGGAGGACAAGGAGTCACACTTGCTGAGAGGAAATATGAGGAAGTATGTCTTCACAGAAAGGGTGATGGATGCTTGGAACAGCCTCACAGTGGCAGTGGTAGGGGCTAAAATAGTTACAGAATTAAAGAATGCATGGGATAGACACAAGGGGATCTTAGAAGTAAGGCAAGGGGTGTGTGTGTGTGTGTGTGTGTGTGCAAACTGGAGACTGAGTAGGGTCTACGGTGGCACTGTATGTAGAGAAAATAGAGCAGACTAGGTGTGCCAAGAGGTCCTTATCTGTGGACAGCATGTTTCTGTGTTTCTGTTACGGTTCTCCAAGGAAGTGGCATGGGTGGTAAAAGAAAAAATGGTGGCATTCAGGCGGTACAAGGAAGCACAGAGAGAGGAGAACACAGACAGGTTTACCTAGAAAAGCAGAATGAAGTAGGCAAGGCAGTGAGAGGGAGCAAAGGTGCAGACAGAGGAAAGGATAAGACTTTCTTCAGGTACATAAGTGAGAAGAGAAAACAAAGGTGGGAATAGTAAGAATTAGAAAGGGAGACTGCAGAAGGAGACCAGGAAAAAGTTGACACTTTAAACAAGTGCTTCGAGAGCTCGTCAGTTCATTATGGGCAGTTCGCTCCACAACAGTTACCTCCCTCTCTCCTGCCAAAATGGAATACGGCAGCACAATTTTATTCCTACTTTTTTGAACTCCATAAATTAATAATTTGCCTTACACTGGGAAATGTTCACTTTCCTGTAACGGTTCCCGAGATCTGGCAGGAGCAAAGTATCACGGGACGAATAACCCATAATGGATTCTTATGTAGCCCCACTTCTGCTTAGTCTTCACAGTGGTGGATGGAGGGACGGACCACCATGTACAGTTCAAGTCTTTATTGCTCCACCGTTCTGGTCATTACAGTTTTGACAGACAAAATTAGATCTTACTTCGAGAGGGCTCTTGCAGTAGGTATTCACATATAGGACTACGCCTCCAGGCGTCAGGACCCCACGGAAAAACTTTGCAAGCAGTCTCATGGGGACCAGCCACATTAGGGTGATCGGCGTCAGCCTGACATCAGTATAAAGGGGCGGTCCCCACGCCCGACTTCCAGTGCTTTCCCGCCGTCGGCTTGTGAAAGTTCCTCACGGTAGAACAGCGCTCATTCGTCTCACCTTTTCCAACTAAAAGTTATCACTTTTCAGCTTATTTTCACATTTTTCTTGTAGTTTTGATACTTTTCAACATATGCTGTGTATGTCGTCCCGGCGCCCTCCAAGTCGCATAAAAACAAGGGCAACTTATGCGGTTCCCAGCTCTCTCATAAGGACGGTCATTCTTTGTGCCTTTTCTGCTTAGGACCGGACCACCTCGTGGAGGAGTGCCAGCACTGCCAGAAATTCACTTCGGCTACCCGTAAATGGAGGCAGCAGTTCCTGGAAGCCCACCTACTCAAGAAGAAAATGGCATCCATGGAGAAAGAATTGAAAAAATTTAGGCAGGCGTCCACCTCCCCTGAAGGTCACAAAAAGAAAAGGGACAAAGAGAAGGACGGGACTCGTCATCCACAGCTGCCGCGACTTCGGCTGGAGTCACGGCCCTCAAGGTACCGTCTCCTCCAGGGAACCGATCCTTGATGGCCGTCTTGATGGCTACCAAGGTGGCAGGGCTTGACAAATTTTAAAATTAGGTACTTGTCCACGGACAAGTGGCTTGTCCAAAAGTAGTTGTCCCAGTGCTTGAGTTGGTAGTCCCGGTATAAGATGGCATATTTTTAATGGAAAGTATCAAACTACAGAAAACTCAATGGATTTATTGTAGTAGTTATTTAGTGTTGAAATAGACAATAAGGAGAATAAATAATATGATTTTATTTTTGTCAGCAGCATGGCGAGGCTGCGAGCATAGACAGAATTAGCATTAGCAGCGTAGGAACTGACAGCAAGTGTGGTTGCAGCAGCAGCACAGAGTGCCAGCCTGCAGCACAGTGAGAACATCGTTACAGCAGAGTAGCAGACAGTACAGCATCAGCATTGGGAAAAGTTACAGGAAGCCTGAGCTTGCTCCAGCCAGAGCATCATATTCAGTCATGTCGCCATCAAGACTAGTGACCGCCTAGGGACATTTTCGTGAATCAGCAGAACTAGTAGTTGAACTAGCATGACCATGATGACCATGAATGTGGCGTGTGCAGGACCAGATAGTAGCCAGTGGTTGATAGCTTGATCCGGATCAAAGCTGTCTAATGCAGTGCCTTCAACTGCTATATGCAGAAGTGACTGAGCGTGTCATCAGCCAAACTTGTTCTTATTTTTGTTTTTATAAGATTCTGAATGGAGAATACTCTCTCACATTTAGCAGTAGACACACTATAGCCAGTAACATTTCTATTAGGTTAAGGATGTGAGCAAGCTGGGCAGGTTTCTCTCGTAGTAGTCGTGAATACACTTGCAGATATGGCTTGTCAACTGCAGACTTAAGCATTGCTTTTAATGCACAATACTCCCTTTTTATACTGGTTACATGATCTTCAGAAAAAAAGTTGTGAAAGTAGTCTAATAAATTACTTAAATCAGTTGTGCCAAATTGTGCAAGTTCTTCTCGTGACAGATCAAAATTTTTGAAATCCAAGCAACTGAACCATTTCAGAGGTTCTTCCGAGAAATTCCGAAAACGCTGATCAATGTAAGATACTGCTGCATCTATTAAACTGTGCAGCTGTGTATCAGTCGTAAAATTTACTTCTGGGCAGTTCCTTTTGAAAGTGAAAGGAACAATCTTGTCCTCACTGCCACGTTTTGAAATGAGGTAGTTCATGCATTTCTCTGCAGGATTATATTGGTTCAGAAATGATGTCATAAACTTTCCAGGTCTTGTTTTTAGCTCAGTCAACTGAAGTAAGCATGTCTCAATGAGTTGGGGGACTTCTAATATTAGTAGGTCATCTTTCTGAAATTCAAGTGATAAATTTTTCAATATTGGCAGAAAATCTTGAAGAATAAACAGTGATTTTACAAACTGTACTGCGAGCGATCTCTTAGAAGTGCCTTTGCTTTGGCCCCATCATCACCAGCAGAGTTTGACACATGTTCAAGATGCTGAATTACTGTAGGCAGGTTGACTTGAACAGCATGAACTGAACGTGGTCTTACTTGGTAAGCCAACGCACTTGCTTTATTGCACTGAAATGAGCCAACTCGTGTGTATGACATCTGCTATTTCCTGCAGTTCTCAAGTTCTTTGGGGCTGTAGTGGTAAAATTTAAAATTCCTTTCAAGGTGTTTTCTACTTTTTGAACAAAGGATTTTTTTTCATGACGCCGAGAACTGCTAACTCCAGTTTGGGCTACGCAATGCATGGGTATTACAGTGGGGACATGTTCTCGGATTTTGCTATGGTGCCACCTGTATGGCCCATCATCACACTGGCACCATCAAAGTTGGCACATATGAGAACTGGTCCAGGTCTGCTCACATCGTTAAGGTCCACAAAAGAAAGATCAACAGACTCAAGTGCAGAGGTTATTGCTTTAAAAACTCCCATCTGCATGAGAATGTTCAAGAGGTACAGCTTTAATTAACACAGTTGTAACTTTTTTTTCTGCGCCATCAACAAAACGAAGGAAGACATTTTCCCACTCTCTACAATGCTTGCATCTGTACTGCCATCTGCAAGAACGGTAACGAATTTTGTATTTTGATAGTGTGGATCTGTGTTGTAGACATGACAGCTGATATTGCGTTACAGAAATCTCTGCCCGCTTACCATTTGCGTAATTGCTGCCGAGTTTAACCCCTATTTTTCTTGCAATGTGCAAAGCTACTCCATATCTGAGAAAGGACGAAATTTTAGCCAAGGAATATGCGGTGTTAAATAAATGCCTCATTTTATTTTTGGTGACTTCCTCCATCTGAGAAAATGCATGATATATTGCAGTTTCAGATATGTTAAAATTGACTGCATGTTGACCAGTTTCGTGACTATGGTGGTTTGCACAAATTATATGTGGATTCGATTTCTCATGGGCTCTCACGGACTCAATTCTGAAATTATTTGAACCAGTGGCAAACACGTTAGGTTTTTTTGAATAAGCAGGAGTCGCAAGAGTGGGATATTTCTCACAGGCAGAGCAGTACATGATGTATTTTTGGTCATCATACCTTAACCAGGTAAACTGATTTAGCCAGTGATGCTGAAATGTTCGAGCCCTTTTTCAACATCATATTTATCTTTGCTTCTTTTCTCAGTGTTTATTTCCTCATCATCTAAAATGAAAGGTCGCTTTACCTGTACTGAACCAGAATGTGATGGCACTGAACTGCTGCTACTGTTATGCTCACTGCTTCAGAAACTGGTACGGTCAAGTTAGACTGATCGCCTGTTATGTCTACAAACACAGACCCAGACCGAGAACCTTGGTCGCTTTTTTTCCTGACCACTAGTAGGGCCAGGGGGCTGGTTGGGGCTGGCTTTCAGACTGTGAAGAAGGCTCAGGGTCAGGCTCTTTACTTTTGTTTCCGATGAAGAAGATTTTTTCCTGTCCAAAGGGAAAATAGAGTAGCTTGCTTTGGCTTATTTTGTTGCATTATTTTAACTGTCTTCTATGCTGCAATTGTGAAATAAACTAATAAAGATTGTTGTATTATTGTACACAATAAAATTCTATTTTGTGTTATCTTTGTGTGTTGTGTTACTGTAATTTTTTACCTTAAGCTGTTGTGCTTATGCAGCACTACAAGAGGGCAGGACAGAGGTGGGTAGGTGGGAGGGGGCTGAGTCCAGAGCCGGACGGAGTACTAGCAGGAAATTGCTTTTTCCCTTCTTAGGTCAGGTTCGGTCTCACAGCCACACACAAACAAACACTTCCACCAGTGTAGCTAGTACTGGTAGGTTTATTTTATTTTTTCGGTGTCCCCAAAAATGCCTTTTCCCTTCTCAGGTCAGGTTTGGCCTCACAGCCGCACACACATACACCTCCACCAAAAGTACTAGCTAGGGTTTATTATTTTCTTCTGTGTAGTGTCACTGTCACTTTTCACACAAAAAATGTTTTTCTTTTTCCCCTTCCTATAGGTGGGTAGGTGGGAGGGGCTGGGTCCAGAGCCGGACGGAGTACTAGCAGGAAATTGCTTTTTCCCTTCTCAGGGCAGGTTCGGTCTCACAGCCACACAAAAACAAACACTTCCACCAGTGTAGCTAGTACTGGTAGGTTTATTTTATTTTTCGGTGTCCCAAAAATGCCTTTTCCTTCTCAGGTCAGGTTTGGCCTCACAGCGCACACATATACACCTCCACCAAAAGTACTAGCTAGTCTTTATTATTTTCTTCTGTGTAGTGTCACTGTCACTTTCACACAAAAATGTTTTTCCCTTTCCCTTCCTATAGGTGGGTAGGTGGGAGGGGCTGGTCCAGAGCCGGACGGAGTACTAGCAGGAAATTGCTTTTTCCTCTCTCAGGGCAGGTTCGGTCTCACAGCCACACACAAACAAACACTTCCACCAGTGTAGCTAGGACTGGTAGGTTTATTTTATTTTTTTCGTGTCCCAAAAATGCCTTTTTCCTTCTCAGGTCAGGTTTGGCCTCACAGCTTACCACACATACACTCCACCAAAAGTACTAGCTAGGTTTATTATTTCTTCTGTGTAGTGTCACTGTCACTCATGCCTCTCAACTGTCCCCTGATTTTGCCTCAAAATTTTACTCTGTCCCTCCTAAAATTGTGTTTCCGTGACCAAACAGTGGTGGTTATAAGCATAAACTAATGTCAAACATTTAAGTTACAGACTTGTTCTTCTTTAGATAATGCATTTTACACTAAGCCCTTTATTCTACCAGCTTCCTGAGTGGATAACTCCAATTTTGAAGAAGTGTCCCTGATTTTGGTCCTTTGTCCCTGATTTTTAAGCCTTGTCCCTGATTTGTGAGGCAGGAGTTTTCACACAAAAATGTTTTTCCTTTCCCTTCCTATAGTATATTTCTAAGAAAGAAGTCCGCAGTTGTTCCCAAATTCCTCTACCTCTCCTCTCAGGGCAGGTTAGGTCTCACTCACAGCCCACTGCCACACACACCTCCACCAAGTACTTGGTAGGACAAACAAAGTACTAGCTAATAAGTTTATTTAAGGTAGCTATCTTTTTTTGGTATCAATCTCTTTTTATACTGCGACTGTTTACTTTATTAAGTATTCAGTTCTTTCCTTCCACATTTCCTCTACTCTACCCTTAGGCTCTCAGGGCAGGTTCGTGGTCTTGCAGGAGGCACACATTATCAGTCAGGTCCAAGTCCCTGATCTCTGCTCTCTCAGGAGGGCAGGCTTGTCTCACAAACACACCCACACACACACACACACCAACCCTTATCACACGATTATTATTGAAATGTTTAGTAATTCCACAACTTAAATTCAACACAATCACTTCCCCACTTAGAGTCTCATGTTTTTTTGCCTTTTTATTTATTTAAGAGCTGTATCCTTTATTTTTCTTCACTTCACGTGTCCAACAACACACACAGCTCCCTGAATTCAGTGTGCAGTGTTTTGCTTAGTTCTCCTTCTTTTTTTTATATATATATATAAATCAGCAGATTGTTTAATCAGACTTTCCACTCTAAGCAAACTCTCTCCTCTCACATCCCCTCCCCCAAACCACAGATCCTCCTACTCTCCTGCTCCAAAATTCTCATATATATTTGTATTATATTCTAACTTCTCTCCTATTACTGATTTGCTAGTGACTCGCGGCAATCAGCCCAAATACACAGTTTGACTGTGCTCCAAACAGAAACGATGTGCTCTCTGCCTTCTCCGAAAGAAGCGAATGGGCTTTGCTTAACGTGCACCGAGCTAGTGCTACTGCCACTCTGAGAGCTCCAGTCCAACCCCTAACGCGATCACCAATAGCCAGGACTGACAGGAATGTACCATCAGCTGTAGGCTGCCTAGCCTGTCAGTCTGGCTATTTTGACCAGTTACGAGCGCGTTTCTTCTTGGCGCCGCCCTCGCGCCTCCCCAAGTGTCTGCTGGTGCCCGATTGCACAGTTAATTCGGGAGTCGGGACATGGGGCACGGTGGCGCGCGGCTGTGGTGCGGCGGGTGCGCGCATTCAGCAATGCGCACAAAGACTCCATCTAGTGGCCAGCGAGAGAAAAGCAGGTAAAAACCTGCAGATTTTAAACTGCAGTATGATAGTCCGTGGGACAAGCAGAACTCTGGCATCTGCTTGTCCCTACATAAAAAATGGTAGTCCGGGATGTCGGGCTATAGGATTTGTCAAGCCCTGCAAGGTGGCGTCTCCCATCCTGGTGGGCTTACGCTCGGGCCTGTCGGGAGCCTCTGGGGCAAAGGAGACCTCCACTCCCATTAAGGCTGCTCTTCCTTCACAGCCTTCTGGTCAGAGTGGGTCTGGTAAGTCGGACGCTGGTTCTTCCGACATCTGCCCGGACAAGGCTACTAAGTTGATTGCTGGCACTGCGGATGACCACCCAGCCCGTTCCTCTTCCACTTTCACTAAGGCCGCTCCTCCGTCTCGGCCTTCTGGACAGAGTGAGTCTGTTGTTGATGCCGCCCAGGCGAGCGTCTGCCTGGACGCTGCTGTTAAGCCGGTCATCAGCCCTCCCTGACGACCACCCAGCCAGCGAACCCACGTCAGGCTCTGATGTCTTGCCTGACGCACGGGATTCTCTGCAGTGTGTTGTGACGTTACCCTCTGATATTCATCTGTCCCCTCAGGCTCCCACCACCCCGGGATCTGCTTCTCCTTCACCAGCCGGGGTCGAGGGTACAAGCACGCTGCCGTCAGGGGTGGTCCCTCTCCAACGCCGGATACTCAGACGCCGGACCCGATGCCCGCTGACTCGACGTCACCCTCCGGTATCCCGTTGTCTGACGGAGGACCCACTCCTCCGTCATGGCCGTTGAACCCTTCCAGGGGTCATCCTACTCCGGGACCGATGCCCTCACTGTCTGGTCCACCTGCAGGACCGATGCCAGGTCCTTCTGCTCCATCAGAGCCCGTGGCACCAGAGTACCCGATGCTGCAATACCCGGCTTCCCAGTGTCCGACGCTGCAATACCTGGCACCTCCATACCCGATGCTGGGCCACCCGCCATCGGGCTATGGATACTCATACAGTTGGTTTCCCAATTACCCATATCCGAGCCCCCCTCCTCCTCTGCCACCTTCGCAGCCACTGATGGATCTGAAGGAGGTCTTGGCCTCCTGGTGGGCAGAAGCCAAGGCCCAGCTCACCAGGGAGGTTGAAAGTCATCTACCGACGCCAGTCCCTACGCCAGACCCCTTGCGTCGGGGCCAAGAGACCCCTTCCCCTTTACCCGACGCCAGAGGAGAACCATCTGGCTCTCGGTTTGGGGAGGAGATGCACCCCCGGGCTAACCCCAGAGGGGTCATTCCACCCCCCAACAGGGAGGAGTCTTCCTCTTCAGAGTCATCAGTCTCGGACTCCGACTCAGATCCCTCTGATCCTAGGGACGAGCCACGTACTCCAGAAAATACCAGGCCGAAAGACTCTCTGAAGTCTCCTCCAGAGGACCCTTCTTTTCTGAAGTTACTAAGAAAAATCCAGGATACCTGTCAGTGGTAATCAGTGGAGCCAGACCCACAGAGTAAAAAACACGCTGCCCATCTGGATCTGCTGGAAACTGCTCCTACACTGATTCCACCCTGGCTTGAGCCTCACGCGGATCTTGTCTCCATTATTTGGAAACAACCTTCCTCGCTTGCCCTCCCTTCCTAGGAAGGCGGATAGACTTTATCAGGCTCCAGAGGTTGAAGACTGTCTTAGTCTTCACCCCAAGATGGATTCAGTGGTGACTGGCACCGCTCACAGCCGTTCCACCAACCCGAAACACCTCAGTTCGTCTCCCCCTGACAAGGAGTGATGGCTTCTGGACCAGTATGGGAAGAAGATATATGCATCTTCGACCCTAGGTATAAGGGCCCTTAACTACGTCGGCCACATGGGGAATTACCAGAAGTCTCTCCTTAGTCAGGTAGAAGCAAAACTGGACTCCCTTCCTGATTCACAAACCAAACAGGAACTGGGTGACCTTGTCCATTCTGCGCGTTTGGCCTGTAGGCACGTTACGTGCCACATACGACGAAGTGGACATGGCAGGTAGGAGCTCGACATTTGCCGTAGGCTTACGACATCAAGCCTGGCTCAGCGTGTCAGGATTGGTCCCTAAAGTGCAGAGTGCCATCCAGGATGTTCCCTTCAGGGGTTCAGTGCTGTTTGGGGGTGATGTCAAAGACATAACTGAACTACAGGAAAAGGGTACTGCACTTAAATCTGTTCAGACTTTGTACAGACCCGCTAAAGGGCAGCGGCGTTCCTTTCGGCGCCAAAACCGTCAAAAACAAAAGCAAACACAGGCTAAACGCCCCAACAAGCGTAGAGCCCCTCCAGCATCCAAAGCGCCTCCCAGTAAAAAAAAAACCTTCCGGAGCTTTGGCTGCTGCCTTGCCTGCCACCTTCTGACTGCCTGCCTCTCCCTCTGGCCATTGCAGAGGAACCAGTGAGGGGGGATCCTCCTCTCATCTGCCAGGTTGGGAGAGGATAACGGCAGACACTTGGGTGCACCAGCTAATATCATCCGGACACTTGATAGAGTTCCTCGAGAAACCACCTCGCAGACCACCCCATCACTCATTGTACTCCTCGCAACATCTTCCTCTGGTACTAGAAGAAATCCATTCTCTTCTGCTGAAGGCGGCGATAGAACCCGTCCCCATCCCCCTTCAGGGGCTGGGTTACTATTCTCGTTACTTCCTAGTACCAAAGAAGACAGGAGACTTGAGACCTATCCTAGACCTCAGCTCCCTAAATGTAGTAGTAAAAAGCTTTATTTCTATACAGGTAGTTGGTAAAACACACCATTAGGACCCGAAGGGCCTGTTTACAAAAGTGTCAAAATAACGTTTTTAAAATTTATATTTTTAAAATACTACAGCCAATACAATACACACAGAACAGTACTGTTCATTCAGATTTTTACAGAACACTCATGGAATGTAAACGTTACAAAGTTTAATTTGTAAATTCTTATGCTCCAATTGTAATTTACAGACATACTTGTTTCCTCGGTTCCCATTTTACATTGTATCCCCAGTACACATTAATCACAAAAACACTGTATTTTAAATCCTTCTTTAAGATTGTTTTGGAATTGTTTAGAGTTTATTTCCAGTTTTTTATCCTGAAGGTTTAATGTATCCCAATATGTTCTTACCAAATATGTTTATTTTTATTTTGTTTATTTATTTAATATTTCTGAGAGACCTTTGAGCGTGGGCTCTTTTACAAAGGTTCCACGTCAGGGTGGACGAAATAGGACAATACACATATACAGTGGTTACAGATGTTTATTTTTCCATCGGTCATGTCTCATTCAGGGACAAGAAGAAACTTTCAAGAACGACCTCCTATCTCGGTGTCCCTGCAGCCCGACTTTCTCCGTCTTGGACCAGCATGACCGGTGCTTGACCTGCTTGGGCCCAAACCACGCTATGGATCATTGCGAAGCCTGTTTTTCCATGGACCGTCGAGTTTTGGAAGTTTGTGCATTTAAAGTCAGGCGTACACCACCGACTTTCGGTGGACAGGTGCGCACCAGGGATGCCAAGTGCAGGTCTCTTGACCCTTCCTCAGGGTCCCCTCCCAGTTCCGTATGACTCGTGGAGGAGGGGCCTTCTGCCTCTTCAAGCCTCACCGTGGTGGAAACCTCTATTACAGTGCAGAAGGCCTGGTCTGATTCCTCCGGGAGTCGGGCGGAAAGCACCATCCTGGCAGTCTCCTCCTCGGAGTTGAAGGCTCCCCTGGCATCATGGTCTAGGGCCTCTGGCCTGGCCCGGCATTTACCTTGGCACCACCTGTTGGTGCCGCCTCGGATCCCAGCACCATTCGAGGTACCGGGGATTGAGGCGGCACCATGGGCAGTACGGAGCCAGTTCTCAGCGCCGTCTCTGATCCTGGTGCTGCATGCAGTGCCAGGGATCGTGGTGGCACCGTGGGCAGTGTGGGAAGAAGCAGAGGAGTTCGTGGAGTAGTCTTAGTGCGTGCCTTCTCCGGGGAGGATGACAATTCGGAGGCGGACACGGACTGGCTCCCGGATTCTTCGGAGGCCTACGACGACTCCTTGCCCAGCACAACGACTCCGGTTCAACACCCCTCTTTGAATTTGACAGTTGCTACCGGCACCGGTGTCGGTGGTCCCGACCAGTCTTCTGGTTCTGGGGGTGGCACCGGAGGATCTTCCGGAGCCAGTGGTTCTCCTACTCTTGTAAAGGTGTACCCCCTGGTATAGGTGCTCAGGCTGGGCCCATTTCTGGGTCGGCTAGGATGCCTGGAGCAGAGGAGAGGGTGCTCTTGCGGCAGCTGTCTCTCAGGAGTTGGCCACTGTGACTGAGCTGACTAGGTTGGCTCTGCGGAAGAGGTCCCTCTCTGAGTGTGAGGGGTCAAGGGGACAGAATCAGGGACAGCATCCCTCCCTTGTAGCCCGCAGGAGTTCGGGTAGGAGTTGCAGCGCCGTTCCTGACTTTTCCCCTGAAGTCTCCCCAGGAGGAATCTCATCTTTAGAGGCTAGGGGACGCCCTTCTGGGCTCATGCGGCCAGGTTGCCTCACGGGGAGGGTTCTCTTTTAGGGCTCAGTCCTGACCATTCCAGTCCAGTTGAACGGCCTTTGACTGCTTCAACCGACGGATCTTCTCAAGCTTTAAGGTCACCTGTTCGGTCTCCCAGCCCTGGCAGAGGTCGCCCTCCTCTGAGGTGTTTAGTCCTCTACTTGCCAACCCCCTCCCAGGCCACTCCGGTCCTATGGGACCCCTGAACTGGGAGCAGTTTAGATCCATGGCTGCACTAATCTCTGCCTGTTATAGGTCCATGGACGAAGAGGTGCTCCACCATTCTCCTGTGCAGCCATTGCCTGACTTTCTGGACTCATCGTCATCCTCATCTTCCGTCCACCTCTCCCCAGCTGCTGACCTGTCCAGTTATCAGCGCTTCCTTTTTGACCAGCTCCACATTTCTAGACTAGGAAGTCGCAATCCTACGAAGATGGTGTGCGCCTTTTTAGGCAAGTTCAATGCAGCGAACCTGGTGGTTCCTGCCTGGCCCCCCCCTTCAGGGAGGCGTTGTACCGCGCCTGTAGAAGTCCTTCAGCCCCCTCTCCAGCCCCAAGGGAATGCCAGCACAGGTATTGTGCACCCCTAGGGTCTCCTAGAGCCTTAGCTCACCCTCCTTCGGGCATGATGCTCCTAGGTGCTCCTTCTGGGTATAGACGCCTGAGACGTGACCGACCCCCGGAGATAGACTCTGCTGAGTTTGACTTTTGGGAGAGGAGAGTGTTTTCTTCAGCACATCTCTTGCTATGTCTTTCAGCACATCAGGCCCATCATGCTGCCTGTAACAGGCACTTATTGCCTGATTTGGAGGCAACCAGACAAGCCATTGCCCTCTCTGCATGGGGCCTGGAGCTTCTGAGGCACCAAGCAAGGGCATCGTATGATGCCAGTGAGGTGGCATCCAGGCTGGCAGGGACAGCGATCTGCATAAGACGGACGGCATGGCTTCGTCTATCCCGACTATCACCCATGGCCCAGCAAAGGGTGACTGCCTCCTGTTTCTGGGGAACCCACCTTTTTTCCCCACAGGGTGAGGCGGGAACTTCAGGGGCGACTTCCTTCTCCTGGCCAGGGGAGAACCCCGCCTCATCGAGACCAATCTCAGGCCTAATTAGGCCTGGGAGGGTTTCCCTCCTCTAGTGTCTTCCCCCACAGGAGGCTGAGGGACCTCTATCCTTCAGGGAGGTTCCAGGTCCCCTTCGGGGGGCTTGGTAATCACCCACCAGTGATGAATGGTGAAGATTGACACAGATAAGATATGAAAATTATGTACTTACCATAATTCTTGATCTTTCTGTGTATCTTCACCATTCATCACTGCTTCCCGCCCTTCTTCCGCTCTTGGGCCTCAGTCTTTGGGTGATACCTCCTCCCTATTTGTTTTGTCCAAATTGTGACTCTTGTGGTCCTTCTTCTGATACCTCTTGGCTCTGCTCCTCTTCTGAGGGTGTCGGGGGTGTCTTTAGGAAGACAAGCAGGAGGCAACCCTCTTTGTTAGAGGTCACTGGGATCCCTTGCTATCCTGGGTCCACCCTCTGCCTTTTTTTTTTTTTTTTAATCTCTTTTCCCCTCCAGTCACCGTCTGAGGGGGCCTCTCTCAAGCATCTTGCCTCTTCCTGCCCTGCCTGAAGTCCACCTACCTTTGCCTCCTGTCTCCCTCCTCCTCTGTCCATGATCGGCACCCCCCCAGCTTAACCCCTCCGGGGTGGGGCCGCCCCTCCTCTTTGGGCACACTTTTAGACAGACTCTGACATGGGAGAGGACCCGGGTGGAGGAACCTGGAAGGCCAGGCAGGATGGACTCGGCCTTGGGCATGGGGCAGGTGCCGTCGCCTACCCCTCAGACCGGGCTTTTCCTTGTTCTGGAGATCCCTCCCTCCTTCCATGCATGTGCACGTCCCCGACATAAGGTGTACACGGCAACCCCTGCCTGCATCTGGGCATGCGGATTACATGCTGCCGAGTGTGCTGCAGCGCCCCCGGTCTTCACCAGGAGCCGCTGGCACGCCAGGTAATCCCCAACCTCCCCCCTGGGGAGGAGAGCAGCCCATCAGGTGCTCAATCCTCACCCGCCCCTGCCGACCCCCGGCGTCCGAGCTTGCTCCTGAACCCAGGTCGCCAGTGCAGTGCGAGGTGTGGCGTCCAGCACCTCAACCCTCAGCACCACTGGGCCGGCCACCCTCTGCTTTAATCTAAAACCTTAGGGGTTCTCGTTAGGGCAGTGTTGGTAGAGCCCTGGTGATCCCTTCTTTCCTTTTCTAACCGTTGCTTTAAGCGGTCTCCCCTTGCAGGGTTCGCCTCTGGGGAATCACATTCACGCCCTTTAAAAATAATCCTACCCCGGCATCGTCTCTCCTCTTTCAGTGGGTCCTGTCCCCACTCCAGGATATTCGTAAAACAAGAGGGGGAGACATTAGCCTGCTACTCTTCTTGGACTCCAGTGAGGACTCCTTGGAATTGGTGCCTTGCCTTACCTCTCTTGGGCTTCAAGTCAGCCATTCCTTCTGGGTAATCTTAAGTTGGAGGGTTTCTTCAAACAACATGAAGTCTTGCTATATTATAGACATTAGCAGTTTGATCCAGCTCTAGAACTGCCCCGGAGTGAAATGGTTAAAACCATTCCAAAATAGAATTTTGGGCACGAGGGCAGCTCTGTCTGTGTCATTTCAAACTTGAACTGTCAGATTCTTTACTCCGCCTCAGTGAACAGTCGCTCCGGAGATTTCTCCTTCTGCTCGGTTCATTTCTTGGTTTAAAAAGTGTTTTCTCGGTTGGATTTAACAGAGAATAGTTTTATTTTAACCGCAAAACCGTTCAGTTCAAGCTCTATCTGTGGTAACCGTAAGTAAATGAAGGTTTTGTTTGTGTGGAACTTGTAAGTTATCGGTTCGGTTTTGAACCGATCAGTGGGTTTAAAACTCATTTAAAACTAAAAGTTACTATTTTAGAGTGCGGTTCCCGGTTCTTATCGGTTCTAAAAAAAACGGATTTATTACGTTTTTTCCCCAATACCCGTGACACGGTTAGGAACCGATAAGGGTGTCTTGCCTGGCACTGCCGTTAAAAGGGCAAGTTTTTGGTTAGGCTGGCATTATGTCTGAGAAACCCAAAAGAAAAACCGGGCCCACTGGGTTTCAACACTGTGATGTTTGTGGGGAAGTCTTTGCCAAGGCTGACCCACACACACATGTGTTTATTGTCTGGGTTTGACCACCTCAGTCAGACTGCCAGGTATGTAAGAATTTCCTGCAGCCACCCTGGAAAAAGATTGGGCAGGCTCAGGGAACGAGAGGCCAAAAGTCCGCTGACCGGATGGCCAGCCGGTTCGTGCCAACTGAACCAGAGGGAGTGCCCTCTGACCAGGGCCAGACTTCCTCGGCAAAGAAAAGCTGGTTCTGAGGAACCAATTCCAGTGAAGAAAACAAGAAAATCAGCAGGTCTGGAGTCCAAAATTCTTCTCCAACTGCTGCAGAGATAGCAAAAGCCATACAGATTGTCCAGTCACTGTCTCAGGGTCCGTCCGAACCACCACTATCTGGTAAAAGGTTGGTTCGTCCGGTCCCAGTGGTTCAGGATTATGATATTGAGGAATTTTATGAACCAGAGGAGGGGGAGGAGGATTATGAACAGTATGAATGTGGCTGGGAAGGTCTGGGTGTGCCCATTGAACTGGACATCTCCCCAGACAGACCTTTAGAATCTCCCCCTATGCTGTCTGAGTCCCCATCTCATTTTATGTTTTATAAAAAAGTTGCTGAAACCCTCCAGCTTCCTTTAGAAGAGGCTGTGGATGAGCAAGAGGAGCCTGATTTTGTAGAAATGATGGATATTCCAGAGTCTAGGAGATTGTCTATTCCTTTACATAAGTCTTTTAGGAAACAAACAATTAAAAATTTAAAAGCTCCTAATTCTGTGCCTCCTGTAGATAAAAAGATGGACAGAAGGTATACATTGTCAGGCCCTGATACAGAATTCCTTTCTCAGCAATGCAGTCATGTTGGGGTAGTTCAGGCTGCTGCCTGTGATAAAGCTAATATTCCCTTGGCTTCATATCCTCCTCACAAGGATTCCAGGAAGATTGATGCCATGGCAAAAAAAACAGTATATGGCAGCCTCTCTGGGACTCAGGCAAGCAAATTATATGGCTTATGTAGCTAGGTATCAGAAATCTAGATGGGATACTGTTATGCATTGGCCAAGCAGGCCCATGGCCAGCTGGCTAGTGAACTAGAACAGGTGGCTGCTGATGGCATTGAAGCCTCTAAGGTTCAGTTTCATGCTGCTGTGGATGTTAATGATGTTTCCTCTAGGGTCATGGCCACATCTGTAGCTTTAGAGGTTGGCCTGGCTCAGGTGTACTAGTTTGTCACAGGATACCCAGACTAAGGCTATGGATTTTCCTGTGGTGGGAAATTCTCTGTTTGGAGAGCAGACAGAGAATTACATGAAGAAGATGGATGAATATAGGACTACTTACAAGAGTGCCCAGGCTAAGGAGCTGCAAGCCACTCCTCAAAGGCATGCCCCAGGGGTAGGGGTAGGCCTTTTACAGGCCTTCTACCAGACTCAGTCCTCCTCTGCCTATGCTCAGAGGGGCTTCTTCAGAGGCAGGGGCAGGACGAGGGGTGGGCAGACCTGCTCCCACCCCCCAGCCTAAAGCTCCTGCGAAACAGGCACCCTGATGGGGTGCCCAGGGCCGATTCTCCTGTACCAGTGGGGGGCAGGCTGGCTTACTTCAGTCAGAATTGGGCTTCTTTAACCTCAGACAAGTGGGTTCTGGAAGTAGTAAGCCAGGGTCTGGTTCTCAGCTTCAAAAAGTTTCCCAAGTTGAGAAGCAGACTTTTTCTACCTGCAAGTGCTTCAGAGATCCTCGCTCTGGAAACAGAGGTCTCATCCCTGTTAGCTCTCAGAGCAGTAGAAAGGGTTCCTCCCCTGCATCAGGGCAGGGGTCTGTATTCCAGATACTTCCTTACCCCAAAAGACAGGAGAATGGCGGCCCATTTTAGATCTCAGATATCTGAACAAGCATCTTTTGAAACCAAAGTTCAAAATGGTAACTCTGGCAATGATTTTACCTTCCCTAAGGCCAGGGGACTGGCTAGCCTCCCTGGACCTCAAGGATGCCTATTTCCATGTCCTAATCAGAAGATCCCATCAAAGTACCTCAGATTCGAACTGCCCTCAGGTCATTACCAGTTCAGAGCAATGCCCTTGACTTACCTCTGCTCCAAGGGTATTCACAAAGTGTCTAGCAGTGGCAGTGGCCCACTTAAGGAGGCAGAGGGATTGCTGTTTTTCCTATCTAGGCGACTGGCTCATTGTAGGCCAGTCCCCAGAACAGGTAAATCTCACCTGCAGGTCACCCTGCAGCTTCTCACCTCCCTGGGTTTTCTGCTAAACCTACTAAAGTCGGTTCTGGAACCAGTCCAGGTACTCACCTTTATAGGGGCAGAATTGGACACAAAGCTAGCCAGAGCCTTTCTTCCCCCAGAAAGGGTAAGGAATTTAGTGGCTCTGGCCTCTTCCTTCACTCTGCAGGTCTCTCGACCAGCAAGACACTTTCTGCAGCTCCTGGGGCACATGGCTGCATCCACAGCTGTTGTGCAGGGAGCCAGATTTCAGATGAGAGACATTCAGTTTCACTTGAGAACCTTTTGGTCTCAGAGAAAAGACCCGCTTCCAAGTTGGTCCCAGTGACTCAACCTTGATCCTAGCTCTCCAGTGGTGGCAGGATCAGAGCAATTTAAGAGCGGGGTCCTCTTCATTCCCCTTCTCACGACTTGACTCTCACTACAGATGCTTCCCTTCTGGGTTGGGAGCCCACATGGGCGACCTTTCCACTCAGGAGTTTGGTCCCCAGAATCTCTGCTCCACATCAATTTGCTGGAACTCAGAGCTGTCTTTTAGCTCTTCAAGCTTTTCTGCATCTGTCCATGACAAGGTGATACAAGTCAGAGCAGACAACACCACAACAATGTGATACATCAACAAACAGGGGGCACTCGGTCTTCGGCCTTGTGCACCGAGGCAATGAAGTTGTGGTCTCTGGCCTATTCCTGAACACTTCCCTCATAGCAGTTCATCTTCCAGGGAAGGACAATGTCCTAGTGGATGCCCTCAGCAGGATTTCCCAGGGCCATCACGAATGGTCCCTGGATCCTCAAGTGCTGGGGATAGTTTTTGCCAGGTGGGCATCCTCAGATAGATCTTTTGCAGCTCCAGACAATCACAAACTTCCTCTGTTCTGTTGCAGGCCTCCAGTGCTGGGCTCAGTTCCTCTGGATGCCCTTCTTCTGGATTGGGAGGGAAGTTCTCTATGCTTTCCCGCCTTTCCTCTCCTATTCAAAGTACTAGTCAAAATCAGATCTCAGCCTTGCAGGGTGATTCTGATTGCCCCGGATTGGGCCAGGCAGCCCTGGTACCCCTCCTTCTGTCTCTGACAGTCCATCTTCCCCTGTGCCTCCCCAGGAATCACAATCTGTTGACTTGTGCCCAGGGAAGGGTTTGGTATCCGGACCTCAAATCCCTCAACCTCAAGGCCTGGCTCTTGAGGAGTTAGAGTTTGCTGATTTACACCTCTCTCAGGGTGTTCTTGAGATCCTAAAGGCTTCTAGAAAGCCTTCCACTAGGGCTACTTATAGTTCTAAATGGAAAAGGTTTTCCATTTGGTGTGCTGGGAAAAATATTTCCCAGAATCTGCTGAATTGCCCATTTTGTTAGATTACATGGTACATCTTAATTCCTTGGGTCTCAGACCAGCTACCCTGAGAGTTCATCTGGCAGCTGTGTCTGCTTTTATGTCAGCAGGAAAGTCATCCCTCTTCCTCTCATCCTGTGTTTTCCAAGTTTTTAAGGGATTACTCATACTAATCCTCCTTTTCGGAACCGCCCCTGCTTGGGACCTTAATGTTTGCATTGCCCAGTTAACGCAACTCCTTTTGAACCTCTGTCTTCTGCAGAGCTTAAGTACCTAACTTGGAAAACTGTTTTTAGTAGCTATCACTTGCCAGACGATAAGTGAATTGCAAGCCTTGTCAGTGGAGACTGACTTTATTTCTTTCCAAGGATAAGGTAGTCCTTAGGACTAATAGGAAGTTTTGCCTAAGGTGGTTTCAGATTTCCATCTTAATCAATCTATCTCCCTTCCAGTATTTTTCACTGATCACTCCTCTCCGGGTGAGAGGAGGTTGCACAGCCTGGATGTTAAGAGAGCTCTTAGTTATTATATTGAGCGTACCAAAGGTCACAGGTTCAATTCCCTCCAACTTTTCCTTACCTATGGTGAAGTTGGGAAAGGCAAACCTGCCACTAAGAGATCAATAGCCAGGTGGATTGTCTCTTGTATCCAATTTTGTTATCAGAAAGTGGGCAGAGCCCCGGGTTTGAGGGCTCATTCTACCAGGGTACAGCTGCCTCTAGCTGCTGCCAGAGATATCCCTTTATTAGAGATTTGCCAGGCTGCTACTTGGAAAGCGGTACACACTTTTGCAAGCATTACTCCCTGGATGGCCAGGAGATGCTCGGTTTGGCACAGCTGTTCTTCAGAGCCTATTCCTAAGTAGGTTCTGCCCTCCTCCATGGAGGTACTGCTGTGTATTCTGTTAATTCTATAATATAGCAAGACTTCATGTTGTTTGAAGAAAAATTACTCACCTTAGTAATGTTGTTTCTTCTAATGGAGTCTTGCTATATTATAGACCTCCCAACCTGCCCCTCTCAGAACCTCTACTTGGTGGGTGCGGGCAACTTAGTGTGGGCACTACTTATGTCCTGTTAGCATTTTGTCCCTTTGGGACTTTGGGGTGTATGTGTACGCCGTGTGTGTCTTATTATACTTATGTTCCATTTTCATATTATTAGAATGGTGTTAGTATTTCTGGTCCCCTGACTTGAGTCTTGGGTGTTGGGACCATCAATGGTTGTTATTATTTAGGTAGCCATTTGACTAGTGTAGGTTACAGCTTCCACACAGACCTTAGTGAGTTTGGCTCGTAAAGATCTGACAGTTCATGTTTGAAATGACACAGATAGAGCTGCTCTGTGCCAAAATTCTATTTTGGAATGGTTTTAACCATTTCACTCCGGGGCAGTTCTAGAGCTGGATCAAATTGCTAATGTCTATAATATAGCAAGACTCCATTAGAAGAAACAACATTACTAAGGTGAGTAATTTTTTCTTCTCCGCTCCCTTCTTGGAGTGAAGAAATATGGCTTAAAAGCAGTGATGCCATCCTTCAGCCCTCAGGCAGTCCTCTGGACCCTTGCGAGTGACGTGCAGTGTCTCTCCTCTCTGTCCTACTTACTCTATCCCTGCCTTGCTTGCCCAGAGGTTGGGCCCCCCTGTCCCAGACCCCTAGGCTGCTTCTTCTTCTGTCCTCTTACCAGGCATTATTCCTTCCTTGGTTTTTATATCCTTTCCTTATCCTATCCCTAGTGCTCCATTGCCCCGCCCTTTCTCTTCTTTCCTAACTACTCTCCGGTGTGCAGAACTGGGACTGAGGAGGAGTCGGCATCTGCTACTGGCAAACCTGCGAGTGCAATGCAATGCTTCGGCCTTGACAGCAGCGCCGTCTTGATGTCGGCGCCTCCTCTTTACAAAAAAAAAAAAAGCTCCTGCGGGGTCCTGATCCTCTGGCCAGAACCCAGCAGTTATGAATGGTGAAGATACACAGAAAGATCAAGAATTACGTTAAGTATGTAATTTTCATATTCTGCCCTTAGGCACTTTTGCCACTTAAGGACTTCAGACCAGCCATGTACAATGCTAAACAATGCCTAGCCAATTCCCGTAAGGAACTGAGGTACATACCACCCCAGATTCAATCCTGTCCCTCCCTAATTGTGCCTGAGACCCTAATTAATTGATCTTATGAGGCTTCTTGTAAACTATGATAATAAATCAATTACAATTTCATCAATTTTCCTAAAAGCCTGTAAGAATTATCTCAGATACTGGAAGCAGGTTTGATACTTGCTAACCAGTACGGAAAATTGCAGATTCATACATCTAAAATATTACCACATGCAGTCTTAGTAATTTAAATACCACATCCTTAATGTCATAATACCACAATGGACTATTGAAACACACATAACCCCACCCCCCAAAAAAAAAAAAACAAATAGTTCAGAATATCAACCATGCATAACACCTTCCCAAATAATACATAAAAAACATACAGTAGTCGTCTCCATTTTAAATAGTAGGTTACTGAATTTCCTGGATAGTCAAAAATATCAGATTTAAGTTCTTCACCAAAGATTACCAGTTCATTTTACAAAAGCCAGGGAGTACTTATAACAAGTTCAGGCTCCATAGCTAAAAAGCAGTATCTCTTAGAACAACATTCAGGCTCCATGGTAAAAAATTTTAAATGGTACCGTAGCGTTCAGATCCAAACCTCTTAGTTTCATTAATCTAATTATTAAATCACTGATTAAAGGGGGGAAATAGAAAGCAGTACCTCTAAGGGAATTACCCCAGAGTCAAGCTCCACAGGTTACTTAGACAGCATCTATGTAGAGATTAACACCTACGGTTCAGTGTTTGGCTCCGTTGCCATCACTTAAAGCAAACGCTCAGTTTACCTGTGAGCCATATAGCATACCTCTCTCAGGTGCAGCTTCTCAATATTACCATAAAATAGAGCCGTACCTGCAAAGGACCACCATGTAGAAACAGGGATAGGGTAAGGAGGGGGTGGACACAGATCCATTTTCAGAAAAAGAGTGCTGAAACAACGTGTAGTCTTGAAAGTGGACAAGGCTGTGGGCCCAGATGGGATTCACCACAGGGTACTAAAAAAACTTAGGGAGGTTCTGGTTGCCCCACTGACAACCTTTGTCAACAACTCGCTAGAAACAGAAGTTGTTCCAGAGGACTGGAGAAGGGCTAAAGGTGCTCTTCTACGTAAGCTTGGCCTCTGGGGGGAGGCTAGCAACTATAAGTCAGTCAGTTTCACTTCAGTTGTGGAGAAATTGATGGAAACACCACTGAAAGAGAGGATGATAAGATCATCTTGAATCCAGTGGGCTGCAAGACCACAGACAACATGGATTCATTGGGGGGGGGGCTTAGATTATTCCAAATTAATCTAATAGAAATTTTTGGGTGACCAGGGAAGTTGATCAGGGGAATAGCAGTGGATGTGGCCTATTTAGATGTTAGAAAGGCCTTTGACATGGTGCTACATAGGACGATTAGGAAATTAACCATCCTAGGAGTGGGATCCATAGTGGTAAATTGGGTTAGAAACTGGTTAAAGGATAGGAGGCAGAGAGTGATTGTTAATGGTAATCATTCTAAAGAGGGAAGTGTGACAAGTGGGTACCACAGGACTCTGCACTGAGATCATTCCTCTTCAGTATCTTTCTAGGGAACATTGCAAAAGAGCTGGAAGGAATGGTGTGCCTTTTTCAGATGACACCAAAATGTGCAGTAGGGTGGACACTCAAGAAGGGGTGGAAAATATGTGCCAGGATCTTGAAGAATGGTCAAAAACATGACAATTGGGGTTTGGTGCCAAAAAGTGCAAAATAATGCACCTGGGACCATAGAAACCCTGGCACTGAGTATATGGTGGTGGGTATGTACTAACAATTACTAGGTAGGAAATGGGTCTTGGGGTTATCATAGCTGAGGACCTCAGAGTGACAGGGCAGTGTGAGAACGCAGTATAAGGCTGGGAATAGGGAGAGGTATCTCCAGTTGGAGGAAGGTGTTACTGTTATATCCCTTGCTGGTGCGGCCACTCCTAGAGTACTTTGTTCAGTTTTAGAGACATCACCTTAGAAGGGGCATAGAGCAGAGGTGGCCCAGAAGAGGGCAGCTAAAACAGTTTTTGGTTTGCACTAGACTCCCTACCAAGAGAGATTGCAGGATCTCATTATGTACACCCTGGATAACAGAAGAGAGAGAGAGGATATGATAGAGACCTACAAGTGCCTCAGGGTGCTGAACAGGGTGCAGATGAGGAGTCTCAAATGAAAACGAGCACCAGGATTGGGGGCATGCAGTGAAGCTGGGGGGGGGGGGTCGATTAAAGGGTGATGTGAGGAAATATTTCTTCACTGAAAGGTTGTGGATATGTGGAATAGATTGCCAGAGGAGGTGGTGAAGGCTGCAACGATGGGGAGTTTCAAGCATGCATGGGATAGACAGGATATGGGGAGGTGGGAGAGTCAGCGGAGACTCGGGGGTTATGCGATAAGGTAGAGGCCAAGTTACACATAAATGTCCTGGAGATGAAAGCTGTCCTGTACAGCCTCCAGGCCTTTCAGGAGTATCTCTGCTCTGGGTCTCTGTTAATACAGATGGACAATGCTGGTGTGATGCATTACATCAACAAACAAGGGGGAGTTCATTCTTATCCACGGTGCAGAATATAGTATTGGTTTTGGGGTCTACAGCTGTCAGCCGTGCATCTACTAGGGCTCCGAAATGTCTTGGCAGACAGGCTAAGCAGGTCACGGTCCAGAGTGCACGAGTTGGAACTGCTGACCTCGGTGGTCAGCTTCTTCGCAAGATGGGATTTTCCAGAGTTGGACCTTTTTGCATCCCCACACAGTGCAAAACTGCTGTGTTTCTGCTCACTTGATCCAGGGCCTGCAGTTCTCTGGCGAGAAATGCTGACCCTCTCTGAATCGAGCCTCTGCTCAATGTGCCTTTCTCAGTTGTGAGGAGGTTTATAACGAATGTTTAAATAAATAAAAAAGGGACATTCCTATACCCATTTCCTCCAATTCCTGTAATACAGAGGGAGCTAATCAAACTATGGATGGAGAGTGCCATTCTAATCCTCATTGCTCTGTTTTGGCCTCATCGGATATGGTTTCCATTTCTACAGCAGATGGCAGTGGAACCTCCGGTACCCTTACCTCTATGTTGGGGTCTGTTGTCACAGTCAGGAGATCCCTGGTTCATCTGGACCTGAAGTCCCTCCGCCTGAATGCATGGCTCCTGAGAACATAGCCATAGCATGTTTTGGGATACCCCCCAAGGTTTCTGATGTTCTAACCCCAGGTATTCTTCTATATTCCTAACTCTCTGCAGTCAGCATCCTAAGCAGAGCTGCCTGGAGAAAATGGAACTATATGCAAATGATAGTTTTATCATTGGCTCATGACACGTATTCAAACTGCTGCCCTTATCTGCTGCAATGTTCCGTCAACGTATCAAATTTCTTTCTCCGCCTGACGAGTCAAGACGCCCAGGAGACTTCCCATATCAGTCGTTCCATGTTGATATAGACACTGACGAATGATATTTTCGTGGGTGGCCCCTAGCTAGCAAAAGTTTCTATGTGGTCCTAGTGCTGATGCAGGCATAGTTCCAGAGGTGTGGCCTAATGGAAGAAAGTCTTTTACAGATTTACTTTTACGGTAAGTACGTAAAGGTTCCTTCTAGGAGTGGTATATGGTTCACATCCACACAACTCACTTGGCCTCCCCTGGCAAGTGACGCATGGATTCCTGCTTCCAACGTGCAAGATCTGACATCACGGGGCCGAGTTGTGGAATATACTGCCCGGGTGGTGGGAGGAGCTTAGCTTAAAGACTTCCGGCAAATGAGACTGTTCAGTGGAACTGCCAGAGTGTGGATGTGAGCCATATGCCACTCCTAATACTATGGTTACAGATGAGTAACCTGTTTGTTCGTTAATTTTTTTTGTGTGCATCTTTCCAAACCATACATATACTGCAAAGCCTGATTCCCATTGCACTGCTTTATGGGTATGCAAATCTTGTGCAAGTCAGTTTAACAAGGTTTTATCAGAGCAGACCTAGGCTTTTGTATATCTGATCCTGTGTAGGCTGAGGGTGATGGTATAACACAAACGCACTTCATTCTCTTGGTACTCCTCCATGCCCTGTAGTAATGTTTCCTTCAGACGCCGAGACAGAACCTCATGGCAGGAAGAGTAATACATGGGATCAATATAAGGGGATGATAGGAGAGAACAATTCAAATTGTTTATTTTTTGTGTCACAGAGTGTTCTGCTGTTAGTTTTGTTTGTTTTTTAACCAGAAAAGGTCCAATGTGTTTTACTTGACATCCAATTAGTTCAGATGCATATGCCAATGATTTTTGCCTGAGGAAGATGTCACTTGTTAATGGGAACAACAAGGGCATTTCGGTATTTAGAGCAAAACACCACTTAACCTGGAGGTGGGCCAAAAGAAGTGACCTGCATACTGATTGTTCCTCACTGAGACCAGAGATCCAATGAACTGTCAGAGTTACATAAGCCGACGAGCGAGTCAGGCTTAGATGCCTACGTAATAAATGTATTCTGACATCCAGTTTGTCTGTCTGAGTTGGGAAGTTACTGGAAGAAGACACGTTTTAGATAATGGAGCTATAGCCCTTGGGCGTGTGTGTGTGTGTGCGCACGTTACAATGACTGGATTGGCTGAAGCTGGAAAAAAGGAAGCTACATTTTATAAGTATTCAGTCAGGTGGAAAGCAAAACAGAGCCTGAGGCACAGGGTGGTTCAACGCAGTACACCAATATGTCAAATAAATCAAGCGCTTTTAGCACTCAGCTAGAAAAATGAGTCCTGGTAAAGAGAGGGCAATATTGACATTCAGACACACATAATGGATTGGTCTGGTTTCTAGTGTTCCTGTGTTGCAGCACTTTAAAATGCTGTGAATCAGTACGTTTAATAACTGTTATCAAGGCTGCTGCTATCTGTAACCCCCTCCCCGGACCCACTTACAAAATTGGTGTCTTATGTAAATGAGACTACCCTGGTGTGTGTGTAACAGTGTGTCTGTGTACATTAAATTCTGAATGAACAAGGAAGCAGCAGACAGTCCGTGAGCCAGGTGTCCCTTAGGATAATAAAGTGCAAAGTGTGGGGCTAGCAGTGGGATAT
This sequence comes from Neoceratodus forsteri, assembly GCA_016271365.2. Lineage (NCBI taxonomy): Eukaryota > Metazoa > Chordata > Ceratodontiformes > Ceratodontidae > Neoceratodus > Neoceratodus forsteri. The sequence continues at coordinate 1,099,259,361 of CM028135.1, read as the reverse complement.
ACAGTTCCCCCCCCAGTTATCTACGGAGAAATTACACTGACTGAAGGAGTACATGTAAAGGTGGGATTAACTGATAGGGGTAGAGATTTAATGATCTCCCCATTTGAAGATGAAAATGTGTATATTTCCAATGTAAGTATTAGAATCAGACAATGGAATCAGTAACAGAAACACCACCTCTGAAAAAGTGGTAACTTAAGTACAAAGGCAGGAATGATGTTGGTGTCCAGCTGAAATGTATTACAGTAAAGTAGTAAGTATTCACTCAGAACTACAGTACTAAGGGTGAGTCTGTCCACTACTGTGATGTTATGACCATTGTAGTTAAATAATTTAATTTTGTTGCTTTTGTAACTTCCCTGAATCCCTCTTTTCAGCAGTTCCTGTTCTAACCCCAGGAATCTCTTAATTGATGTTTACACTTTATTCAGTCATCTTGGCCAAGAGTGATGCCCTGGAGATAGAACCTCTGCAAATTATAGAATTCAGAATGTAGGTTCAAACTCTACATCCACACTCTACTCTGGCCGTTACCCAGATCTGTTTCTCTGCCTGAAGAGAGCAGTCGCCCGTAGTGAACTCTGGTAACTGCTGTCTCTCCTTTGATTTCTTTATTATGTAGTTTGTCTGAAAAAAGTATTTCATTTAGTTTTCCTAATTACTCTCCATTAGTTAGGTTTTTTCCCCTGCTAAATTATGGTTTTTCCTGTTCTGATTTCCAAGAACTGGAGAATACTCTTTTTGGTTATCGTTATTTTTTTTCTCTATTTAGCTAGCAATCCACATTGTTTTTGGTAATTATTGGTGGTTTACTATTTTCAGCTATCTAATTTACAGAGAACGGAATGCTTTCTCTTTCCGTTTCTGTCTGTGCCCTTTCACCTTAATTAATCGTTCCTGTTAACAGGAGCTGCGATTTGACCTTTGGCATAGTTTCTTCAGTATAAACTATTTTTTACGATTAGGCTCGTGTACTGCATCTTTTTTGGGGAATCATTTTGATTATTTCAAGGTTCTCTTTAATCGGTATGTTGGTATGTCAGAGAGACCTTGTGGCCCATCAAAAAACTGTACAAATTGTTTTCAGCTCCTGGCAAGAGCAGACTGTCCAAAAGGGGAAATCCTGAATCCTAGTGATGACTAAAATAAAAAGAGTTTTAGAGCACGCACTGGACATGGTGTCTGTCAAAAAGAAACTGAAAGAAAATAATGTCACTGCCACTGCTTCTGTGTGGAGAAAGGAGCAGGCAGATGGCACAGAAAAATGCCCTCATCAGAGGACATACCAAAAATGTGGCAAGTTTTCCAGGATATCCATGCCATGGGAAATTTGAATAAAATATTTGCCACCCTACCTTCCCAGGCTCCAGCTGCAGTGTATCTACCTGCAGAGGAGGAGGAGGAGGAATATTCTTACCCTAGGAGTCCTTTAGCATCAGTAACTTTTTTGCACTTAGCTGGCTAGGTGCAACTGCCCTGAAGGTGTGCCTTTAAGAAATATTTAAATGAGCGTAGGGCCAAGCCAGTCAAAAGACAGGAGGGGGTGTGAGCTGTTGAAAGCTTCAGAATTTTTTCTCCGCTGGACTGAGCAATATTGCCTCTGAGGTGTCTCCCAACTTTCCTTGTTGACCGCCTCCTAGTGCTTATCTGGATAAAGTTTTCCTCATAAATTATTTCCTTTAGTATGCTGAGTGAAAGTTTTACTTTTTCATTAGTGCTGCGCAAATTTTTTAATTTTTAGTGCGACGATGCTGTTTTGACTTTACTTTTACCGCGACTATTTAGTTTAAAGCCTAATTTTATCGCGGGTGCTTATTTTCAATGGTTTCCTTCATTTTTGGGGCAAATTCTTGTGGGAACTGTCTAATTAGGGACAGTTGCCTTGTTTTTTACCTCCGCCCTCACGGGGTTTACCACGAGGCACGGGCTCCTGCCGTAGATTTCAAATTTAAACAGTGCCTGGGGGGTTTCTCTCTAGATTGGCAATCACGAGGAAACGTTTTTGTTATATTACTGGACCTTGGTATCATCTGTGTCAGGACTGTCCGTAAGGGTCCAGCAACCACCTGTGCGCAGTTGAGTATTACTGTTTTTCTATTAAGATTGGCACTGGTATAGACCCCAGTTTTACAACCAAAAAAAAGGCACTAGTAATAGACAGGGTTTATTAACTGGGGCAGAACTGGCCGGTGGCATTTTCACAGAAACCTGCATTCAGTTCATAGGTCCAGAACTGGTTTGCTTTGCTTAAATTGGCAAACATAGCAGACAAACCTTTGATTATTATGGCTGAGGACAAATCAAAGACTTCCGACGAGGGGCCATTCAAAAGTACTAATACCAAAAGCAGAGGTGCTGAGGAACCCTCCAGATCCTAGTCAAAAAATAAAGCTTCTAAAGATGAAGTCCTCACAAATTGAAAAATAATGAGAGTAACAAAAAAAGGAAGCTTGATCAAGCCTCTGATGAAGTGGCTAAAAAGAAACTCTGTCAAGACAGATATGCTCCCGTTGCTCCTGGGAAAGCCAATAGCGAGACAACAGGTAGCTTAAAACAAACAAAAAAAAAAAAAATATGGAAAAAGCAGGGCAACTGTTTCAGACCCTTCAAAAGATGGGTCCTCAATTTACTGGGGCCGGCAAGCACTCTTCCACAGTTCAGTTTTCTGTAGACTGTGAGGGTGACGCAGATGATGATCAATTATATGATACCCCAGACATGGATTTTGAGGGCCTTGAGCCCCAGGAGTCCCCGGGCCCTCACCTTGGGGATCCCCTGGGTGACCACAAGGATCCTTCCTCTATGTTTACATTTATACAAAATATGCTGGATACCCTGGACCTCCCTACGCAGTAGCCCAACCAGGATGTCGATGAATACGAAGATTATAGGGAGATGAATCCTCAAAGATCCTGGTCGTCCATGTCTATAGTGCATTTAGAAAAAATACCATGAAGGTACACTTCAACACCCCACTTCAGTATCAGGGCTTGATAAGCGGCTTAAGAGAAAATACAGATTGTCTAAAAATGGAGCCGGTCTGGTGGTGCTGAGGGTTGAGGTGCTGGATGCCACACCTCGCTCCACGCTGGGAGCCCGGGTTTGGGAACAGACTCAGGTTGGCAGGGGTGGAGAGAGATTTAGCGTCTGTGGACTGCTCTCCCTCTCTGGGGAAGGGGGGTACCAGCTGTCGGTGTGCTAGCGACCTCTGGAGGAGGCTGGGGCGGTGCGCTGACACTCCATGGAAGGGGTGAGCTTGGGGCATGTCAGAGGGAGGCGCGATCTACGCGCACTCCTCCATTGGTAAACATTGCATGCCCCGCTCACACCAGGCCAGAAAAACGGAAAATCATGGCGCTTGGTCACGGCGGCTTGATGGCCGTCTGACAGGATGCCTGGCCTCGAGGGCACCATTGCCCAATACTGGATCCTGTGTCGATGGGAAGTGAGGGGAACTCCCTGCCACCCTGCCGCAGGGGTAAAATGGTGGTGGGGGCTTTACTGGGGGCCGGGGCAGGACTGGCAGGCGGCCGGGGATGGATGGATGCCAGGACGTGAAAGCAGACCGAAGGGCCACACAGGCAAAAAGGATAAACAGAAATGGTACCGAGTTCCTGTCTGCACACCCTGGCCATGAAAGTATAGTGCAGCAGGCAGCTTGTGAGAAAGCTGGAGTCAGCTTGTCGCCCTCTCTCCCTGACAAGGATTCCAAGAAAATTTACTTTATAGCAAAGAAAATGTATGCCACAGTGCTTCTCAGGCTTTCTTCTTACATGGCATGCACAGCCTAATACCAGAAAGCCCTTTGGAAATCTGTCCAGGCTATTGCCGGAGCGGATCAGATTCTATGGTGCAGGAGCTGATGTATACATCAAAAACTGCCCTGGAAGCTACTGTGTACCAGTTGGCTGACTTTGCCAAAATGGTCGCGTGCCTAAGGAATGCACTAGCAAATGGGCAGGAAGGAGGGGTGGAAGAACAATGGGGGAATAATAAAAACTGCCATCACAGAGGTAACAAGCCTTTGTGTGAAGCAAATAAACAAAACGAAACGATGTAAGAAACCACTATGTTCTCAAAGGAAGTGGCAGTGAAGGTTCAAGAGAAAAAAAAGCATTTAAGAAGTACAAGGAATCACAGAAGGAGCAGGACAGAGAACTGTATCAGTTAAAGCAAAAGGAAGCTGGGAAGGCAGTCAGAACAGCAAAGGCCCAAACCGAGGAAAAGATAGCCAACTCAGTTAAGAAGGGGGATAAAACCTTTTATAGGTACATCAGGGAGCAAAGGAAGACCAAGGGAGGGATAATGAGGCTTAATAAAGGGGAAGGAGGGAGGGCAGAGGGAGACTGTGAAAAGGCAGAGATACTAAACAAATATTTTTGCTCAGTATTTACAAAGGAAGAGGGGGAGGTACCTAAAACAAACAGTAGAAACACTCTGGATACAGAAGTTGATACCAGCCATTTACAGAAGAAAGAGTTCTGAAAGAACTCTTAAAGCTGAAGGTGGACAAACAATGGGGCCTGATGGGATTCATCCCAGAATTCTAAAAGAACTAAGGGTAGAACTAGTCACACCACTGACTACCCTCTTTAACAAATCATGGGAGGATGGGGTGGTACCCGAGGACTGGAGGAGGGCAGATGTGATTCCCCTTCACAAAAGTGGGAGCAAGGCAGAAGCAGGAAACTACAGACCTGTTAGTTTAACCTCAGTGGTAGGGAAAATGATGGAATCACTTCTGAAGGAAAGAATTGTCGAGTATCTAGAGGCCAGAGGGCACAGGACCCAAGGCAGCATGGATTCTAGCGAGAAGGTCATGCCAGACAAATCTGATAGATTTCTTTGGCTGGGTGACCAAAGTAGTAGATCAGGGAGGACTGTGGACATGGCCTACCTAGACTTTAGCAAGGCATTTGACACAGTCCCACGCAAAAGATTTAATATACAAGTTAGCCTGCCTGGGAGTGGGTCCCAAGATTACAGCCTGGGTAAAGAATGGCTGGAGAATAGAACACAGAGGGTAATAGTAAATGGAGTCCCTCTGAAGAAAGGGGGTTACTAGTGGGGTCACATGAGATTCAGATTAGGACGGTCCTCTTCAATGTCTTTATAAGCGACATTGCAGAAGGACGAAGGAAACGATGTCTCTTTGCTGATGACACAAAGATCTGCAACAGAGTTGATGCACAAGGTGGGGTGGAAAGGATGAGAAGGGACTTGGCAAGGTTAGAGAATGGTCAAATGTATGGCAGCTTAGATTAAATGCTAAGAAGTGCAGGTAATGCACCTGGGAAACAAAAACCAGGGAAGAGTACACAATGGGGGTGAGATACTAACAACAACAAAAATGGAAAGGGACCTGGGGTAGTCATATCAGATGACCTAAAGGTGGGCAAGCAATGTGAGAGGGCAGCAAGGAGGGCTGGGGTTACTGGGATGCATGGAGAGGCATCACCAGTAGAAAACAAGAGTTATTACCTCTGTACAGACAGCTGGTGAGACCCCATCTGGAGTACTGCGTGCAGTTCTGGAGACCCAGTCTCAGCAAAGACATAGACAGAATGGAAGCTGTCCAGAGGAGGGCAACTAAAATGGTGCAGGGTCTGCACCGGAAGACATATGAAGAGAGACTTAAGGAGCTTAATATGTATAGCCTCGAGAAAAGTAGGGAGAGGGGGGACATGATAGAAACTTTCAAGTACCTCAAGGGAATCAACAAAGTCCAAGAGGGTAGCATCTTTCAAAAAAAGAGGTGTGCAAGAACAAGGGGGCACAATTTGAAGATAGAGAGGGGCGGCTCAGAGGTAATTTAATGAAGTATTTTTTCACAGAGAGGGTTGTGGATGCATGGAACGGCCTTCCAGAGGAGGTTGTGGAGTCAAAAACAGTGGTGGAATTCAAACATGCATGGGACAGTCATAAGGCAATTCTAGGGCGTAGGAAGAAGTAGGCTGCTGGTTAACTAGGATCTGCAGCTTATCCATTAGGTAGGGAAATGGGCAGACTGGGTAGGCCAAGCGGTCCTTATCTGCCGTCAAATTCTATGTTTCTATGCTACATGGCAGATGACAACAGTGATGCAGCCTCTAGGGCGATGGCCTATGCCATCTCTCTGAGATGCTTCTCCTGACTTAGAACAACCAGTCTGACCACAGGCAGTCAGAACAAGGCCATGGATTTTCCCTGTGATCAAAATATGTTATTTGATTACAGAACCACTGACTACATGAAAAAAGTCAGTGAGTACAAGGCCTCCTGGCAGAGCCACTCATCCAAGCCTAAACCCGCCACCCCTCAGAGATACCGTCCAAGGGGCGGTAGGGGCAGAAGTTTTGTTCCCAGGCCTTACGTTCCCTATCCCCAGTCTGACTTTAGCCAGTACAGGTTTTTTTTTCAGAGACAGGAGCATAAGGGGCCAAAGGAGAACCACCTCTATGCAGTCATCTGCCTCTCAGTCTAAGTCCTGATGCGAGTGTCCAGGTTGCCTCTCCGTTTCCAGTTGGAGGCAGACTCTCTCACTATCTTCAGCACTGGTCCCCCATCACGTTGGACAAGTGGGTGCTGGAGATAGCGGAGAAGGGTGTGTCATTACAGTTCAAGCAGCTGCCAGACCTCAGGCGTACCCAAGTGTCAAGACCTCTGTCCCCAACACAGATACTGCTGTTGGAAATGGAGGTACAAAACCTTCTGGCTTTACGAGCGGCGGAGAGGGTCCCCACCCACGAGAAGGACAAGGGCCTCTACTCCAGGTATCTTCTGACACAAAAAAAAACTGGGGAGTGACGACCTAATTTAGATCTCAGATATTTAAACAAACATCTGAAAAGAAACAAATTCAAATTGGTCACTGTCACTGGTCATGCAGCCCTTATAGTAGGGAGACTGGCTAGCCTCCATCGACTTAAAGGACGCCTACTTCCACGTACCCATAAGGAGATCTCTCAGAAAGTTTCTCAGGTTCAAACTTCCTTCAGGTCACTATCAGTTCACCGCAATGTCCTTCGGTCTGTCCTCTGCCCCAGGAGTCCAAGAGTCTTTACCAAGTGTCTTGCAGTGGTAGCAGCACATCTCAGGAGACTGGATGTCGCTCTCTACCCCTATCTGGATGACTGGCTCATAGTAGCAAAATCTCCTTGCCAGGACAAGGAATCTCTTTCCCTCGCAGAATGCACTCTGGAGTCTCTGGGTGTCCTGGAAAATCTAAAGAAATCTCACCCGAAAACCACCTAGCTGCTCACCTTCATAGGGGCCCAGCTGGACTCTCAGAAGGGATATGCTTTCCTCCCGCAGAAAGGAATTCAGAGTTTCTTTTCAGTGGCAGATTCTTTTTCTCAGGGACAGCCAAGACCAGCCAGACATTTCCTCAAACTTCTGGGACATATGGCCTCTTTGACTGCAGTAGTCCCAGGTGTCAGGTACAGGATGAGACTCCTGGAAGCCTATCTCAGAGCTCGCTGGTCTCAGAGAAGCAACAGATTTTCAAAGTTGATACCTGTGTCGGAACAGTTCCTCCAGAAGTTGCTGTGGTGGAAGAACCCTACAAAATTTCAGGCAGGGGTCCCCTTTCAAGCTCTTCTTCCCACAAAGATGGTCACCACAGATGCCTCCCTTTTGGGCTGGAGAGCTCATTTAGACAGTGCCTCAGTAAGCAGCAACTGGACTCCCAAAGAGTGACAGTTGCGCATAAATCTTTTGGAGCTCAGAGTAGTCTTACTAGCTCTCAAAGCTTTCGCTCCCAGCGTAAAAGTGCAGGCAGTTCAGATTCGAATGGACAACACCACTGCAATGTTGTACATAAACAAGCAGGGTGGTACCAGATCAGGAATACTCTGTTTGGAAGCTCTGAAGCTCTGCTCTCTAGCATTCTCCCTGGGAGTCGGCCTCTCAGCTATTCACCGCCAAGGCAAACTCAGTATTCTGGTGGATGCTCTAAGCCGCATCAGTCAAGGTCAGAGTGAATGGACACTGAACAAGCAAGTACTAGCCACAGTGTTCAGGTGGTGGGGCACACTAGACGTGGATCTGTTTGCCTCTCCTCTCAGTTTTCAGCTTCCTCCGTACTATTGCAGGCCCTCAGTTCTGGGAATACTTCTCTGGATGCCCTGATCCTGGACTGGTCAGGGAGGTTCCTATACGCATTTCCTTCCTTTCCCTTGATGTTCAGGATTTTACTGAAACTCAAGACAGCTGCCTGCATCGATGATCCTAGTGGCTCCGGACTGGCTCAGGCAAGCCTGGTACCCTCTCCTTCTCTGTGTCCTGCAACAGGCCCATTCGCCTGCCTCCAACTCGCTCCCTGCTGACCCTTCCTCAGACGGGAGTGCAGTACCCAGACATACACGCTCTTCACCAAGGCCTGGTTCTTGAGGAGTTAAGAGTTTCCATCCTCACAGTACTCTGAACAGGTTCTTAAGATACTGAAGATGGCTAAAATACCGAACACTAAGAAGACTTATGCAGCCAAATGGAAAAGGTTTTCCATCTGGTGCAGAAGCAAAAAGGTTGAACCCCTATCAGCTTCAGATTCTTGGCTGCTAGACTACCTGGTACACCTACAGGTGTCAGGCTTGAAACCATCTTCACTCAAACTACACCTGGCGGCAATTTCAGCCTACCTTTCAGTGGGAACGAAGAAATCGTTTTTTCCCCACAACATTTTTAAACAGTTTTTCAAAGGCCTCTTGCACCTTCAGCCTCCAACCAGGAAGCCTGTTCCTCCTTGGAGCCTGAACCTTTGCATAGATGGGCTCATTAATCCACCTTTCAAGCCGATGTCCAGGGCCCACATCAAGTTTGTAACTTGGAAGACCATCTTCCTGGTAGCCATTACGTCTGCCTGGAGGATTTCAGAGCTACAGGCCCTGTGCACTGAGCCGAAATACATCATCCCTCACAACGATAAAGCTGAGCTCAGGACAAATAGGAAATTTCTGCCAAAGGTGGTTTCAGTTTCATTTGAACCAGTCCATTACTCTGCCTGTCTTCTTTACTGAGCCGACCACTCCTGGCAAGCAAAATCTCCACAGCTTGTATGTCAAAAGAGGCATCTTTCACTACCTAGAGCATACTGGACAGCCCAGAGGCTCTTCCACTCAGTTGTTCCTCAACTACGGGGATGTAGGCAGAGGAAGGCCATCTACCAAGAGAACTATTTCCCGCTGGTTGGTCTGTTGTATTACATTCTGCTTTGAGAAAGCTGGTCAGCAACCTCCAGTGGGGCTCAGGGCCCACTCCACCAGGAGCACTGCAGCCTCGCTTGCAGCAGCAAAGGGCATTCCCCTACTGGATGTCTGCAAAGCAGCTACCTGGAAATCTGTGGACACCTTTGTGAAACACTACAGATGTGCAGACCAGATCTGATGCCAAATCTGGCAGGGCGGTTCTGCAGAGCCTCTTTCCTAAGTAGGTTCTCTGCCCACCTCCCATTTGGTACTGCTGGGTAGTCTACAAAAAAGTTACCGATGCTAAAGGACTCCTGGGGTAAGAAGGAAAAATAAATCACTGCAGTAATCTTCTTTCTTCCAAGGGGTCTTTTAGCATCACTAAGCTCCCACCCTTCCTCCCCGGTTCACCTGTCAGGAGAAGGGCTCTTACATCTTTACCTTTTACCAAATTTGGAGTTTCTTATTGATGAGTTTTTAGCTCGTGTTGCTGTTTCTATTTCCACTTTTATGGACATTTGCATATTTTTTGAATCCTGTTGATTCTATTTTGGGGCATTTGCCCTTGTTTTTTCTTGAAAAAATTCTGAAGCATTAAACAGCTCTCACTCAGCTCACACCCCCTCCAGTCTTTTGATTGCCGCTTATTTAAATATCTCTCAAAGGCACACCTCTGGGGCAGCTGCACCTAGTCAGCTAAGTGCAAAAAAGTTAATGATGCTAAAGGACACCTGGGAAGAAATAAAATTACTGTGGTGAGTAATTTTTTTCTTATGTGCATATGGAGGAAGGTGACCCCATGGAGTTAAGAGGCCACATCGGAACAATATTTTGAACCTCCTCAAAGGCAAATTGAGGACTGCTTGTTGTTTTCCTCATTTGTTAGACAAATGGTTGATACCATCAACATTCCCCCACTAAAAAGAGAGGAAGATGAAGATGATGCTGATTTTATGGACATGTTGGGAGTAGCTCCATCAGGAAGGCTGTTACTTCCTGTACATAAGCCAGTTAAACAGTCCATAGCAAAATTCATGGCTGTACCCACTGGTGCTACAGCCATCGACAAAACAATTGAGAGAAAATATCAGATGGACAAGCTGGGAGTTTAATATCTGTATGCCCATCCTGCTTATCATGGGGTAGTCAAGGCTGCTGCTTGTGAAAGGGCAAAAATCACTCTGTCCGTGCAGCCCCCTGAAAAAAGACACTAAAAAAAAAAACAGGGTACTGTGGCAAACATAGTTTATACATCAGCTTCCCTGCAGACCAGGCAGGCAGCTTATTCGGCACAGATAGCACAGTACCAGAAAGCACTTTGGAACACAGTTCTGGCACTGGTACAAGAGCAGATGATGTTTGGCACAAGACCTGATTACCACAGCAAGATCAGCCCTGGATTCCACAAAATATCATATCCACACTGTGGTGGGTACTAATGACGCTGCTGCCAGAGTTTTGGTTCATGCAGTATGCTTACGGTTCTCCTGGCTAAGAACCACCATACTTTCCCAGGATACTCGTCCATGGATTTTTCCTTTGAAGCAGATTCATTATTTAGTGACAAAACAGAGGCTACATGAATAAAGTAGATGAATACAAACCACTTTCAAAAGTAACAATGGGAAGGAAAAGGCCTCTACCTCCCACAGGTCATATGGTATGGGAGGCAGAGGCAGGGGATACTTCCCAAGTGGCTGTGTCTTACGCCCCCTATCAGTACCAGTCACAAAGAGCTTACTATAGGGAAAGGGGGAAAAGGGCTTTCAGGCAGAATGCTGCAGCTCCAGTGCACAAGCCTCAGCCAAAACAAATGCCCTGACAGTGTTGTCCATGTCGCCCAACCATTGCCAGTGGGAAGAAGACTGGCACACTACTTCCAGGAATAGGTAAGCTTTGCCACAAGCAAGTGGGTGCTGGAGGTAGTGGGCCAGGGGTTGCGTCTGCAGTTAGAAACATAGAAACATAGACATAGACTTTGACGGCAGATAAGGACCGCTAGGACCATCTAGTCTGCCCATGTCCCTACCTACAGGTTAGGCCGCAGATCCTAGTTAACCAACAGCCTATTTCTTCCTACCCCCCACAAGAATTGCCTTATGTCTGTCCCATGCATTCTTGAATTCTCCCACAGTTTTAGACCCTAATAACCTCCTCAGGAAGGCTGTTCCATGCATCCACTACCTCTCTGTGAAATAATACTCTCACATTGCCCCTGAACCGCCCTCCTTCTATCTTTAAATTGTGTCCCCTTGTTCTTGCAAGTCTCTTTTTCTGAAAGATGCTACCCTCTTGGACTTTGTTGATTCCACTGAGGTACTTAAAAGTTTCTATCATGTCCCCCCTCTCCCTTCTTTCCTCAAGGGTATACATATTACGCTCCTTTAGTCTCTCCTCATACGGCTTCTCTTGCAGACCCTGCACCATTTTAGTTGCCCTCCTCTGGACTGCCTCTATCCTGTCTATGTCCTTGCGGAGATGGGGTCTCCAGAACTGGACACAGTACTCCAGATGGGGTCTCACCAACTGTCTGTACAGAGGGATAACATCTTCCTGTTTTCTGCTGATGATGCCTCTCCCTATACATCCCAGTATACCCCCAGCCTCCCTACTGCCTTCTCACATTGCTTGCCAACCTTAAGGTCATATGATATGATTACCCCAGGTCCCTTTCCTTTTTGTTGTTGTTACTACCTCCCACCCATTGTGTATTCTTCCCTGGGTTCTTGTTTCCCAGGTGCATTATTTTGCACTTCTTTGCATTGAATCCTAGCTGCCACACTTCTGACCATTCCTCCAACCTTGCCAAGTCCCTTTATATCCTTTCCACGCCTCCTTGTGTATCAATCCTGTTGCAGATCTTTGTGTCATCTGCAAAAAGGCATACTTTTCCTTCCAGTCCCTCTGCAATGTCACTGATGAAGACATTAAAAAGGACTGGACCCAATACTGAACCCTGCGGTACCCCACTAGTAACCGCCCTTTCTTCAGAGTGGACTCCATTTACAATTACCTTCTGTGTCCTGTTGTCTAGCCAATGTTTTACCAGGCTACCACCCTGGGTCCCACTCCCAGGCTGGTTAATTTGACTATTAATCTTGTGTGGGACTGTGTCAAATGCCTTACAAAGTCTAGGTAGGCCATGTCCACAGCCCCTCCCTGGTCTACTACTTTGGTCACCCAGTCAAAGAAATCTATTAGATTTGTCTGACATGACCTTCCCGCTGTGAACCCATGCTGCCTTGGGTCCTGTGCTCACTGGCCTCTAGGTACTCAACTATTCTTTCCTTCAGAAGTGACTCCATCACTTTCCCTACCACAGAGGTCAGAATGACAGGTCTGTAGTTTCCTGCCTCTGTCTTGCTCCCACTTTTGTGAAGGGGAATCACATCCGCCTTCCTCCAGTCCTCGGGTACCACCCCATCCTCCCATGATTTATTAAAAAGAGTAGCCAATGGTTTCACTAGTTCCTCCCTTAATTCTTTTAGATTCTGGTGTGAATTCCATCAGGACCCATTGCTTTGTCCACCTTCAGTTTTAGGAGTTCTTGCAGAACTCTTTCTTCTGTGAAAGGACTGGGATCGACCCCCCCCTATCAAGAGTGCTTCTGTTCATTGGATTGGGCACTTCCTCCTCTTTGTGAATACCGAGCAGAAATATTCGCTCAGTAGTCCTGCTTTTCACTGTCCCCCTGCCCACCCACCTGCTCATTCTATTCAGCCTCACTATCCTCCCTTTGTCTTTTCACGCCGCTGATGTACCTATAAAAGGTTTTATCCTCTTAACTGAGTTGGCTATCTTTTCCTCAGTTTGGGCCTTTGCTATTCTGACTTCCTCCCTGCTTCCTTCTGCCTTAACTGGTACAGCTCTCTGTCCTGCTCTTTCTGTGTTTCCTTATACTTCCGGAATGCTATCTTTTTCTTCCTGACTTTCACAGCCACCTCTTTTGAGAACCATAGTGGCTTTTCTTTCGCTTTGATTTGTTTATTTGCTTCACACAAAGGCTTGTTGCCTCTGTGGTGGCAGTTTGATAATTCCCATTGTTGCTCCACACCCCTTCTAGCCTGTTTGCTAGTGCTTTTCTGAGGCACTCTCCATCTTGCCAAAGCCGGCCCTTCTAAAGTCCAGTACCTCACTTTGTATGGGCTTGACTCTGTAGCTGAGTTTAACGTGATCCACTGTTTGATGGTCACTTGTCCCCAGATGGCAACCCACTTCTAGATCTGAGATCCTCTCACTGCCCCGCTTGAGAGTATGAGATCTAAGATTGCTCCCTCACGAGTGGGTTCCAAACTAGCTGTCTAATGCCTGCCACCTGTAGGGCATCAAGAATGGTCCTGCTCTTGGATGTGGCTGCAGCAAATGTGCTCCAGTTAACATCTGGCATATTCAGGTCTCCATCAACAGTATCTCCCTTTCTCTGCCATTCTAAGAATGCCTTCTATCATATCCTTGTCCATTTCTTCCCCTGACATGGGGGTCTGTACACAACCCTGTGCGGATTGTGGTGCCCTTTCCAGTCTCAAGGTGACCCACAGTGCCTCCTCTCCTCCCTGTTTACTCTTTTGTTCAGTTGCTTTTATCCCTTCCTTACATAGAGAGCTACTCCTCCCCCTCTTCTCCCCTGCCTGTCTCTCCTGTAGGTTATGTACCCTGGTATGTTAACATCCCAGTCATGGTTCTCTGTGTACCATGTTTCTGTGACTGCTACGATATCCAGGCATCCCTCTTCCATTAAGGCCATCAGCTCAGGGAGCTTGTTGCCCAGACTACGGGCATTGGTACTCATTACCCTCCATTTCCTGATGGCCTTACTCCCTTTTGCCCCATCCCTGTCCTTCTTGCCTTTGTCACTTTCTCCATTTACCCCTGCCCTTCTCCCTATCGACACCTCTATGTTGGTGTTTGCTGCACTTACTACCGTGATTATTTTGGGGGCTAGGATTCTCCTGCCCTTCCAGTGCCTCCTCCTTGGCTAGTTTAAAAGCTTGCCAATGAAGCATTTAAACCTATCACCTAGGATCCTGGTTCCCTCCCGGACAGATGTAGCCCATCATGCCAGTATAGGCTTTCATCACTCCAGGTGGACCTCCAGTCCCCAATGAAGCCAAATTCCTGAGCTCCACACCAGTTTTAAACCACTGATTGAATCCCACAGCTGGAACACCCTATTCTCTCCTATGCCATAGATGGGTAGCACCTCCGAGAAGGTTACTGTGCGTATACTTGACCAAGGCCCTCCCAATTCCACAAACTCTTCCTGCACTTCTAATCCTGTTTAGCCAGGTCATTTGTCCCTAGGTGGACAATGACATCCATCTCCTCCCCTGTGCAGCTGCCCGCAATCCTGAGGATTCGCCCCTGTCCCTCCAAGCCATGGCGCCTGGCAGGCACCTTACCTCCTCTCCCTTCCTCCCAGTTCTACCTTCCTAACAATGGAGTCCCCACCAGGAGTTGTTTCTTCCCTGCAGGGTCCCCTGCCACCCTCCTGTGGGTCTCCTTTGTGGAGGTTCCCAGCATCCTCCTTGGTCTGCACTGTGGGTGCCTCCATAGAGGAACCACACTTTGCCAGAATGGCATAGGAATTGTGGAGAGGTACAACTGGAGGGATGCGCCTCTGTTCCACCACCCTCACCCTCCCTGAGCCCACTGTAGTCCAACCGCTCCTCTTTCTTGGCAACCTCTGAGGCAACGGCAGTGGCACTGGTGGTCCCTGGATGGAAGTTCAGACACTTTCCAAGCCTGCAGAAGCAGAGGTTTTCCAGCTCATATCCCAGTCGGACAGTCTCACAGAAAATACCTCCGATTCAAGCTGGAAACTTCTAGTACCAGTTCACAGGTCTCCCATTTGGTCTCACCTCAGCTCCAAGGGTTTTCACAAAGTGCCTGGCTGTGGCAGCAGCACGTCTGAGAAAACAATGCGTAGTAGTTTGCCCCCACCTGGATGACTGGCTGGTCTCGGGGAAACCAGAACAAGAAGCAAGGTGTTCAGTTGAGTTGGTAAAAAGCACCTTGGAGAACCTGTGATTCTTGATAAACCTACAGAAGTCCCAGGTAGAGGCTGTTCAGATATTGGACTTTATAGGAATAGAGCTAAACACCCTGCAGGTGAAAGCTTTCCTCACAAAGGCCAGAGTTACAGCTTTGAATGCAGCAGCAGAGTCTTTCACAGCAGATCTGCCAAGACCTGCAAGAGACTTGCTATGGGTTACTAGGTCACATGGCAGCTCCACAGCTGTGGTTCATGGACCAAGTTCCAAATGAGAGATACCCAGTACCACTTAAGGGGCAACTGGTCCCAAAGATAGTGCCAATGTCAAAATCACTAGTGGAATCTTCAGAGTGTTGAGAGGAAGGAGGCAACCTCAGAGAAGGCATTACCTTCCTTCAGCAATCCCCAACAAGTATTCCTACTACAGATACCGCACTTCTGGGGTGGGGCTCCCATCTGCAGGACCTCACAGTCAGGGGCACATGCAACCTATAGGAGTCGCTGGAACACACAAACCTGCCAGGGCTCAGAGCAGTATTGCTAGTAATAAGTCTTTCTCATCCCAACTACAGGGTCAGACTGTCCAGATCAGGACAGACAACACCACAGCAATGTACTACACAAACAAGCAGGGAGAAACAAGATTGTGTCTTCACTTCCCCGGCCCACTGCTGAACCCTATCTGAGCTGGGGAACGCATAAAAAACCTCACCAGGAGATACTTGTAGTTTGCCGCTGGGTAGTAGGGGAGCTAGAAAACGTGTTTTTTTTTTGGTTTTCTGGCCGCCAATAAGAGGCGGCATATAGTTGTGTTGAGACACCCAGCCCCAATTTATAGTTTGCTGGGCGGGGACAGCCAAGAGAACGGTCTCCTTGAGCACATCACTAGGCCTGACGAAGATGAAATAAGTGCCTTAGGGTTTTTTATGTATTCCCTTGCTCAGATAGGGTTCAGCAGAGGTTGGGGGAAGTGAAGACACAGGCGGTTGCCAGCTGCTAAAGGAGTTATTTCTGCGGTGGGGGCTGAAGGTGCATCTGGGAAATATGGGTTAAGGTAGACTAAGCTCCCATCCTGGGAAGGGTTTTCTTACAGCAGGAGAGTACGGATGTGGACTTTGAGGACACCAGTAAACAAACAGGGGGTTTGAGTAACACTACAGTAAGATGACCGGCCAAGAGTATGTGTGTGTGGTTTTTTTTTTTTTTTTTTTTTTTTTTTTTTAGTTGTTTAACCAGGAGTAGCACACTAAGCTGAAAGCTTTTTACAGGTGCGACCTGGGAGCACAGGGAAGTTAAGTGACCTGTTCAGGTCACACAGTATGCAAGTGGAAGCTGTGGGATTCAAACCCAGGTCTGGTCTGCTGGATGTCACCAGATTTGCAGCTTAGAGTCTTAAACCACTGTGCTGTACTGCCTCCCCCTTGGGGAGGGGGTAGCTGAGTGAACTGAATGCGGCACCGAAATATGAAAGCTATTTGTTTTGAGCCTGGCGATATAAATAATCTGAATTTTTTTATATAAATAAGCTGACCGGTCAAGTAAGTGTGTGTGTGTGTGTGTGTATGTAGGTGGGGGGAGCAGCAAGGCATGAGCGTGAGCTGCTAGCCATAAATGATAACTGATTCTGAGTCTGGTATTATTTGCATAGACCAGGAATGTGGCATCATCCTCGTGGGAAGCTGCTGCTGGGAGCTGTTGTTTAAATGGTTCTGTGTTTGTGCAACAGGTTTCAACAGTTTAACATCTGAGTCAGTGATGAAAGCCTTTCACAGCTTGGCTTGCGCTGACTCCCGATGTTAAGAAAAAAAGGCTGTTAACACCTACAGAGGTTTGAACATTAAGGAAGAACATATACAGTGCCTTCAGAAAGTATTCACCCCCTTGGATTTTGTCACATTTTGTGATGTTGCAAACTCAAATTAAAACACATTTATATGGGATTTTTTTGTTACGTATCTACACAAATTACTCCATAATGTCAAAGTGGAATGAAACTTCTGGAATTTTTTGTACATGTAATTTAAAATGAAAACCTGAAATGTCTTGATTTGATAAGTATTCACTCCCTTTGCTATGACACCTTAAATTGAGCTCAGGTGCATCCAGTTTCCTTGTGAGATCACTGAAACTGGAATGGAGTCCACCTGTGGTCAGTTAAATAGTTGACATGATTTCAGAGGAAATACACCTGTCTATATAAGGTCCCACTGTTGACAGTGCATGTCAGAGCAGAAACTCTACCATGAAGACCAAGGAACTGTCCATAGAACTCCGTGATAGAATTGTGAGGAGGCACAGATCTGGGGAGGGGTATAAAAACATTTCTAGGGTGTTGAAAGTTCCCAGGAGCACAGTCAAGTCCATCATTAGGAAATGGAAAGATTACGGAACCACCCAGACTCTTCTTAGAGCAGGCCGTCCTCCCAAACTGAGCAACCGGGCAAGAAGGACCTTGGTCAGAGAAGTGACCAAGAACCCAATGACCACCCTGACAGAACTACAGAGTTCCATGGCTGAGATGGGAGAACCTGTCCAGAGGACAACAATCTCTGCAGCACTTCACAGATGTAGCCTCAATGGGAGAGTGGCTAGACGGAAGCCACTCCTGAGAAAAGGCCACATAATAGCATGCCTGGAGTTTGCAAGAAGGCACGTGGCAGACTCTGAGACCATGTGGCAAAAGATTGGCTGGTCTGATGAAACAAAAATTGAACACTTTGGCCTGAATGCAAAGCGCTATGCCTGGCGCAAACGGTATGCCTGGCGCAAAGCGCTATGCCTGGCGCAAACCAAACACAGCTCATCACCCGTGTAACATCATCCCTACCATGAAGCATGGTGGTGGCAGCGTCCTGTTTATCTCGGACCCTCAAGGAGCGGAGGTCGCGAGGGTGCCCCACAGCCCTCCCCCAAAACAAGCAAGGATTCCCCGCGGAACATTTACCAGATTCTCGGACCCCCGAGGAGCGGAGGTCACTTCACAGCCCTTCCCCCAAAACAAGCAAGGACTCCCCGCGGAACGTTTACCAGATTCTCGGACCCCTGAGGGAGTGGAAGTGTGAAGGCGCCCACAGCCTCCCCAAAACAAGCAAGGACTCCCCGCAGAACATTTACCAGATTCAGACCCCTAAGGAGCGGAGGTCGCGAGGGCCCCCAGCCCTCCCAAAACAAGCAGGACTCCCTCGGAACGTTTACCAGGTAAAGCCCTCCTGCTCACCAGTGGTGTACAGACTGCTCTTTTCTTGCACTTTGGCGCCATTTCCACCTCAAACAAAGACTACATCGTTTTTAAAGCTCAGCAACAGACCTTAATTTTACCAGGCCTCCTTCACCATTAACTTTTTCAAGCCTCCTACCTGTCCTACTCGGGCTGCTGCTGCTGCAGTTTTTGTCGATGTAGGCGGTCTAGCCCCGCCGAACGCTGCGCGTAAGGCTCCCCACCGCCCCCACCACCACCCTTGGCCAGCTCTCCCTTTTATAGGCAGGTGGAGATCACATGGGACTGCAAATAACCTATCAGCCCACTTCTCCATCTGTAGGTTATCTTTTCCTAACACTAGTGGCCGCCTTCCCACCCAAGCCCAATCCTACTCCCCCTTAGTTGCCTTTCTTGCTTGCAACTCTGTAGTGTCCCTTTACTTCTCAGGCCAGCTTTCTCCTCTCTTTCTGACGCTGCTGCCACCCTGTGGCTCACTTGCAACATTTTTATCTCAGGTCTTTTTCTTCTTTCATCTCTCTGACGCCTGCAACGCCCTGCCCTGTGTCTCTTTTCTCCCTCATCCTTAGCATTCATACTCTGTACTTCACCCCTGCCTTTGCACTGCCCCCTGCTCCTCCCCAGCTCTTGCCTCCTGGCTATCCTTTTGGCTGCCCCTTGCCCTCCCCCTCCCCTAACAGGCAGGTCTTTTTAACCTACTCTCACCATGACTGCTCACCTTCCCACCCCCGGACCTTCCAGGGGTGCGGACAATCTCTCAAGCCAGCCGGTACTCCCGACTTCTCCCTACTCACTCCCTGCCTGGTACTCTACAAAAGGGCTAAAAATTGCCCACCTAAACATTCGAAGCCTTTTAGCCAACCTGGCAGAACTGACTACCTGGGTCGCCCACTACCATCCGGATATCTTGGGTATCTCGGAAACTTGGTTGAAGTCCCAGATCCCGGACACCATGTTCACTGTCCCGGCGTACCGCCATATCAGGCGTGATCGCGTGGGCCACAAACGGGGTGGCGGGGTGCTACTCTATTACAAAGCGCACCTTGATATGTCCACCACTGATCTCCCACCAAACTCCTCCCCCTCCAGTGAGTACCTACACGCCCTTCTCCTACTTGGGCACACAAAGAAATTACACTTAGTATGTACCTACAACCCACCCAAGGGTGGACTGCTAGGACTCTCCTCCGTTCTCCACAGTACTAGTGACATAGTGGGGTCCAATGAAATCGTAGTCATAGGTGATTTCAGTTTAGACTGGCTGGCACCCAACCGCAAACTATATGAGCCTCTGCTCTTGGGTCATGCCCTGAGCCTGATCATCACGGAGCCTACCAGGCCCTCCTCCCGGGGTGTAAAAGGGTCTCTAATCGACTGGATCCTGACCAGCAGATCTGACAGGATCACATCCTCCGGTATCCTGCCTGATGCCATCTCTGACCACTCGCCTACCTTCTGCACATGGGACATTTCACAAACTAAAATCCCCAGCAAAGTGATCACGATGAGGGATTACTCCAAGTTTAATACTCATCACTTCCTCTCAGATCTCTCACTAGTTGACTGGTCAGGGGTCACTGCCCTAGATGACCCAGCACGAGCTCTGGATGAATTCCTTAATAAATTCATCCCTGTACAGTACAAACACACTCCCCTCACCAGGAGGCGAGTGAGGGGCGCCATTACCAAATGGCTTCACGGGGGCCTTTTCTCCCTTATGAAACTCAGGGACAAATGCTGGGCGACCTTCAAGGCCTCCCAAAGCAACACTGATCTACTTGCGTACAGGACCCTCAGAAACTCATGCAAAAAAGCCATCCGCTCTGCAAAAAGCGAGTACTGCCAATCCGCTCTGCTCTCCTCAGCCAGCAATCCGAGGAGTTTCTGGCAAAATATCAGAAGCGCAGTTGGTGGGTCTGCCAGAGTGCAAGTCACTGACTTATTGGCGGGGTCAGCTGTAATAACCCCCTCACTATCTCTAATACCTTTAACTCCCTGTTCTCCGAACTATTGGCCCCTCCTTCCTTGTCCTCTGCCCCCAAGCCCCCTGACTCTCAACCTCCTGGATCAAACTCCCAACCACCACTCTACCTCCAACAAGTGTCTGTTTACGAGACCCAGAAGCTCCTTGCCAGTCTCTCCCCTCACAACGGGGCAGGGCGTGACAGCCTCGAGCCAAAACTGCTCAGACTAGGGGCCCACCTCCTTGCCAGGCCTGTCACACACATTTTCAATGCCTCCCTTAACTCCAGGATAATCCCTGATATCTGGAAAGTGGCGAAGGTGGTCCCAGTCCTAAAACAAGGTAATCCCAAGGATCCCCAGAACTATCGTCCCATTGCCATACTGTCTGCCGCCTCTAAAATTCTTGAGAAAGTTGTGGCCTCCCAGCTATCCCAGTACATACAGAACCACAACCTCCTCTCTCCGGCTCAACATGGGTTCAGAAAAGGGCATAGCACGTCCACAGCCCTCGCTGTAGTCACTTAGACTATCAGAACTGCTGCCGACCAGGGAAACCTTACTGGCGCCATCTTTGTTTATCTCTCCAAAGCCTTCGAAAGGGTTGACCACTCCCTCCTCAGCTCCACTCTCCTATCCCTTGGTTTCTCCCCCCTTGCCCACGCGTGGTTCCTCAACTACCTCTCCAGCAGGCAGCAGTACACCACTTTAATCGCACCCACTCCTCCCTCTCTCCTGTCCGCTGTGGGGTCCCCCAGGGCTCCGTCCTTGGCCCAGTCCTCTTCTCCCTCTTCATCAACGAACTCCCATCCATCGCTGTCCATGGGCATACCACCCTGTATGCGGATGACCTGGTCATCCTGGCCAGTGCCCGGGACATCGCCACCATAAACTCCCAACTAAATGCAGACTTCAGTCACATTCAGTCCTGGTTGGTGGAACATAGGCTCACCATCAACCTTAAGAAAACCCAAGCAATGCTTTTTGGTCCACGGAACAAGATAAAATCCTGCCTCACCCCTCTTCAAATACTTGGAGCTGATGGCTCCCCCCTGCAGACAGTGGCTGCAGTCAAGTACCTGCGCGTCACCCTGGACCCGCAGCTCGAGCTTACCTTGCAAATTCGGAATGTCTGCAAGGCTACAAATTGTAAGCTTGGCCTCGCTTACAAAGCTAAAAACTGCCTAACCCCAGCAGCTCATATGGCCCTAGCCAGAGGGGTCCTCTTCCCTACGCTCTGCTACGGGCTGGTTACCTCTGCCCCTGTACCCGTATCCAGCCTCCAGAAATGGGACACAGCCTACAATAACATCTGCTGCTTTGCCCTGTCCGCTTCTCCCCTCACTCACCGCTGTGATCTCTACACCCGTCTGGAGTGGCTCCCTCCAGAAAAGCACCGCACCTTCGTGATTGGAAATTTCATTGACAACATCATCAGATCGGCCACCCCCTCTGCCCTCGCCCCTCTCCTCAACCCTGGCCCCCATCCTGTCAGCTAAGATCTAGGGTGGCACTAGATCGGCTTGTCCCTAGAACTCGCTCCCTCTTGGGTGATCGGGCCTTCTCTACCTACGCCCCAAAAATCTGGAACTCGCTCCCAGCCCTTACCTGATCCACTTCCTCCCATCACCACTTCAAAACCTCGCTCTGGAACTTCCTGAAATCTTCCTCCACATGTCCCTGTACCTCGTAGTCCACCTTATCTACATATGTACTGAGGGCTTTCAGCGCCCACTGCACTTACCCTCCAGAACTAGTAGTGAAATCCATACTGGAGATCCGCTCACTATCCTCCCTCCCTACCACTCCCTCCCAAAATGGCTTCACCTGTTCTATCCAGTCCCCCACCCCTGTCTCCCCCACCCGGCACTTACTTCTGTTTGCACTAATTTGTTCCTGTTATGTATCTTGCTGCTCACTCCCAAGCCCACCATATATGTCCCACAATCGTCTTGTATGTTCCACAATCATGTGTATCCCTGTCCTAATCAATTCTAATGATGCCTTGCTTCCTCTTTCATGCCAGGTTATGTCTGTTATTTTCTTGTTTGCTAAATTTGTCTTATACTGTCAGCCGCCTATCCAATTCCTGTTAAACCTGTTTTTTTGCTCAACTGTATGTAACTGATTCCTGTATGCTTCTACCTAGGTAACCCTCCCCGGTCGCACCAGAAAATAGGCACTTGGCTGTCTAGTGTGCCTTACCTGGTTAACAAAACCAAAAAAATAAATAAATGTTATGGGGATGCTTTTCAGAGGCAGGGACTGGGGCACTTGTCAGGATAGAGGGAACAATGAATGGAGCCAAATACAGGCACATCCTTGAGGAGAACCTGCATCAGTCTGCAATAGACCTTGGACTGGGGCGAAGATTTACGTTCCAGCAGGACAATGACCCCAAACATACAGCCAAAGCAACACTGGAGTGGCTTCAGAACAAGAAGGTGAAGGTCCTTGAGTGGCCCAGCCAAAGCCGAGACTTGAATCCCATTGAGAATCTGTGGAAAGACTTAAAGATTGCGGTTCACCGACGCTCCCCGTCCAACTTGACAGAGCTTGAGCAAATCTGCAAGGAAGAATGGGCGACAATCCCCAAATCCAGATGTGCAAAGCTGATACAGACGTACCCAAGAAGACTCAAAGCTGTAATTGCTGCCAAAGGCGCTTCTACAAAGTATTGACTCGGGGGTGAATACTTAAGTAAACAAGATATTTCAGTTTTTAATGTTTCATAAATTTTGTTACACAATAAAAATATTTTTGCCCCTTTAAATTGTTGAGTATGCTGTGTGAATCAAGGGGGATAAAAAATCATTTCAATGCATAAAAAATTCTGGTAGTAACACAACAAAATGTGACAAGATCCAAGGGGGGGGGGTGAATACTTTTTGAAGGCACTGTAAATATGCAGTTTAAACATCCTCAGCAAGGACAAATGACACAAGGAGGCCACTGCTTGTTTATGTTTTATTCAACAGTTACAAACCTCTGTAAATCATTTCCCATCTCTTTTAAACCAGCAGGTATTGGCCACGGTGTTCAGAAACTGCGGCACTGCCAGTGTAGACCTGTTTGCATCTTGGGAGAATTATCAGCTCCCACAGTTTTGCTGCAGACCACCAACCAGAGGAGCAGTTCCAGAAGATGCCCTGGTGCTGGACGGGACAGGGAAGTTCCTGTATGCCCTCCAACCATTTCCACTCATTGAGAAGGTACTCCTGAAACTCAGGAGGGAACTTGCAACAACGATCATTATAGCCCCAGAGTGGGCCAGACAGGCCTAGTACTCGATGTTCCTGGTCCTGTCTGACAACAATTCAGTCAGCCTGCCATGCAATCACAATCTGCTGACTTTGTACCAGGACAGAATAACATTTCTGAAGCCCAGGAACCTACACCTGAGTGCATGGTTCTTGATGAGTTAGAATTTTCTGGATTGAATCTCTCGGAAGACATCCTGAAGGTTTCAGGGAAACCCGTTAGGACAGCTTATTCCTCTAAATGGAAAAGGTTTTCTTACAGGTGTGCCCCACGAAAAATAAACCCAGTAGAAGAAGGGTTGCCTATAATTCTGCAGTACAACTAAGGTTCATATTAAGGTGATGAAGGAGCCAGGAGGCTTGTAGGCCCATGTGTTCTCCTACTGAATTAATAATAACTAATTTTATGACCAGAAATAATTTACCTAGGCGTCGCTTAAATTCAAGTTTGGTTTTGCTGATAACTTCCAGGGGGAGTTTATTCCAGGGGTTCACAATTTGTAGTGTGAAGAAATATTTACGACCAAACCGATTACATTTTTTACTGTATAACTGCTGTGGGTGACCTCTCATGTTGTATGTATTGTTTTTAAATTCAAAGCCCAAAACAGAAAGCAGATATGGGTCCTGAATAATATCATATATGAATAAGAGGTCCCCTCTTAGACGCCATGTGGATAGTGGCATAAGTTTTAAGATTTCAATTATTTTGTCATATGACTTGTTATAAAGACCTTTGATATGTTTCGTGTATTTTCTCTGAATCCCTTCCAATAGAACAATTTCTGACTTTCGCTACGGGCACCAAAGTTGGGAGGCATATTCAAGGTGTGGTCTTACATATGCTCTGTATAAGGGCATCATCACCTGACTGTCCCTTGAATTTATGTTTCTTTTGATCGACCAGATAATTCGATTTGCTTTATTAATTGCTTCATTAATTTGAGCAGATTGACGAAAGTCATCCGAGATAATGACCCTCAGATCCTTTTCAATAGAAGTGATTTTTAATGATGATCTACCTAATGTGTATTTGAAGTTAATGAGTTTTGAGGACCCAGTTGCATTATTTTACATTTGTCAACATTAAGTTTCATACCCCACTTTGTAACATGGCATCAAACAGAAACGACAAATAAAGAAATCTCATTGGATCAAATACAACACATGTTCAAAGTTGGAGCGGTGATTAATTCCCCATTAAGGCACGCTCCAGCTATTAATCATGGGGTCACCGGGTCAAGCTCCAGCACCACTAGTTGTCACAGCAGGAAACAGAACACACATCCTGGCGAATACACAGCATGTCAATGCGCCGACACAAAACCGAACAGAACTGTACAAACGGAAACAACAACGCAAGTATTCCATATTTACAAAGCGGCTTTAATGCCCTCCGGAGTCTGCTTCTGTTGGGGATTAATGCTGACAGGAGCCAGACACTGCCAAGGCCTCGTACACAAATCCTCCCCTAACCATGATTTATTCTGCAGTAGAAGCCTCCTTCATCGGGCATTAATGCTTACTTGTTACCCATCGAGCTATGCTATCAAGATCTTTTTGAATTGTACGAGTCTGATCTGGATTTGCACAGGAGCCTCCAATGTTGATGTCATCCTTGTACTTTATTGCTGAAGAAACACAGTTCTTAGTTAAGTCTGGGATAAAAGCTTGGAACGGGCAGGTGCCTAGGACAGAGCCCTGCAGTACACCGCTAGTGACTTTGCCGATGTTAGATAGCTGACCGGTAATCAGAACTCTTTCTAACCCCAGTAATACTCAGGTATTCATAACTTTCTGCAGTAAGCCTGGAGGGTTGGACTGCCCGGAGAGAATGGAACATATGCAAATGATGGAATCATCTGCACATGACAACTTTTCAAATGCTGCCCTATACTAACTGCCAATGTTCTAAACCTCCTCAGATTTTACTCTCTGCCTGAACAGTCTGGTCGCCCGGAGTGTCGCTCTTCATCATCTGTCTGAAGTGAAGAAACGTATAAAAAAAAAAATAGAAGTATTGTTTCTTTTTCATTTGCTGCTTTATATTTATTGTTTTACTTAACTTAGTTTTTGTAGTATTTTAGTTGTTTTTGCTGGTTCCTCTCAGTTCGGTATAACCGGGAGGGAACCGGGTTAGTTTAATATATTTGTTTTTTTCCTAACACAAAACCCATTTTATATTTGTTTAAATTTGATTTAAAAGTATTTTTTTGTAACTGTAGTTTTTGGTTACTGAACCGCTAGTACCGGTTCCAGTTTTTTCTATCGGTTCAGTTCCTCCGGTTCCTTTTCGGTTCCGGAACCGACCACAACCGCAATTGTTATTGTTTAAAATCTTTTCTTTTTGCGGTTCTCTTTTTATCGGTTTAAGTGGCAGAAAAAATCAAGAAAAAGACCGGTGAGCCCGGTTTTAAAAATTGTACACAATGTGGGGATGTTTTTGCAAAGGCAGATAAGCACACTGTGTGTGACTTGTCTGGGATATGAGCATCTTAAAGAGGAGTGTCAAATCTGCCTGACTTTCCCTGAAAAAAAAAAAACTGTTGAAGAATGGCTGAAAAAGAAGCTCCCCAAGGGTTCCTCTGGCTCTGACCAGCCTATACCCTCTGTTATTGTGGCTGAACCCACATCTGTTACTACATCCACCCCTGAGAAGGGGGATAAAGTTACTAAGGATTTCTGAACTGGCTAGCTCCCTGGTTTCCTCTAAAAAAGCACATAAGCTGAAGCATACAGAACCCCCACATACTGATCAGGGGACTTCTGTATCTGCTACTGTCATGCCAACTCCTCAGGAAATCGCACAGGATTTTAGAGTCATTCAGGCTTTGCAGGGTTTGGTGCCCCCTGCTCAGCAACCACCTGTTACAGCAGGACAGCCTGGCAGAATTCCCTTTATTGAAGAGGAGGAATGCAGCGAATATGAGGAGGATGAAGGGGAACCCATCTTACCCGAGGTATCCCCAGAACAAGATTTTGGTTCACCCCCTAGGACATCTGAAGATTTTTCTTCTCACTTTACTTTTGTGAGAAAAATGGCAGATGCCCTTGACATCTCCACAAGGGAAGAAGTAGAGGATAAGGAGGAAAAAGAGTATCTGGAGATGATGGGTTTGACATCCACCAAAGCCCTCCTCCTCCTCCCAGTCAATATATTTTTTTAAGAAAAATGCTCTGAAATTGTTGCAAACCCCAAATTCTGTGCCCCCCTCTGGATAAGAGGATGGACAAGAAATATCAGTTGGAGAGGGAAGGGGCCGAGTTCCTTTTTTCCCCATCCAGATCACCAAAGGGTCATTCAACAAGCAGCCTGTGATAAGGCTAGAGTCCCGCTGGCATCCCATCCACCAGAGAAGGACTCTAGGAAAATAGATAGCATGGCTAGGAAAGGATACCTGTCAGCCTCCCTAGTCATGCGGCAGGCTAACTTTCAGGCCTATGCTGTCCAGTACCAAAAGTCCCTGTGGCAGTCAGTATTGGCCATTTCACAGAAAGCTCCCTCACCTCTATCTGATGACCTAGCGGAAATAGCTAGGTTTGGGCTAGAAGCAGCTAAGTACTAATTCCAGATGGCTGCTGATACCAACGACACTGCAGCCAGATGGATGGCAACTACGGTAGCCCGGAGGAGATTTGCATGGCTGAGGGCCACAAATTTCACTGCTGATACACAATCTAAGGCCCTGGATTTTCCTTTGGAGGGAAATGCTCTTTTCGGAGGATCCACAGTTGCATACATGAAGAAGGTGGATGAGTACAAGGCCACTTACAGAAGCAGCTCTAGTAGAGAGAGAGCTTCTCCATCCACCAGGCTTTATGGAAGGGGAGGCTGGGGCAGGTTCTTCCACACCAGGCCCTTTTTCCAGCCAGTGGCCACACCCCAGTGCCAACAGTACCCACAGCAGGGGTACTTTAGCAGCAGGGGTCAAAGGGGATCTAGGTGTGGAGCTCAAGCCCAACCTCCTCCCCAAGCCAAGCAGACCCCCTGAAGTACAGGCCACCTCCTCACTCCCTGTCGGAGGCAGACTTTCCCACTTCCTCCAGGCTTGGCTGACCATCACCATAGACAAGTGGGTCCTGGAGGTAGTGGGTCAGGGTCTGTCTCTGGCTTTCAAATCCCTTCCTCCTCTAGCAGCCAGGGGTTTCAGTGCACCTTCCCTGGCAGAAAAGATTCTGCTGGAGGCAGAAGTCCAGAATATGCTACTTTTAAAAGCAGTGGAACCTGTCCCAAGCCCACTGAGAGGAAGGGCCTTTTACTCCAGATACTTCCTCGCCTCAGAAAAGTGGGGAGTGGCGGCCCACATTGGATGTCAGAGCCTTAAACAGTCATCTAAAAGAGCCAAAATTCAAAATGGTAACTTTAGTATTGATTCTGCCAACAATCCAGAAAGGGGATTGGTTGGCATCACTGGACTTGAAACATGCCTATTTCCACATTCCCATGAGGGAGTCTCACCGAAAAGATCTCAGATTCAAACTCCCTTCAGGTCACTACCAGTTTTCAACCCTGTCTTTTGGCCTTTCTTCGGCCCCAAGGGTGTTTACAAAGTGCTTAGCACCAGTGGTAGCACACCTTCGAAGACAGGGTGTAACAGTTTTTCCATACTTGGCCGACTGGCTGGTGGTGGGCAAGTCACCACAACAGGTCATTCAGTATCTAAACCTTACCCAAGACCTGCTGGAATCCTTGGGATTCATTATCAGTCTCAAAAAGTCAGTTCTCACTCCTGCACAAAAGTTGCAGTTCATAGGGGCAGAGATAGACACCCTGTAGGGCAGGGCCGGCCTACCTCCCTCTGGACAGGGTCAGAAATCTTCAGCAAGTAGCAAACTCCTTCACCTTGAACAGGAGCAAGCCTGCAAGGCAATTCTTGCAACTTCTGGGTCATATGGCTGCGTCCACAGCCACAGTGCTGGGTTCAAGGTTTCAAATGAGGGACATCCAGTTCCACCTCAGGGCTCACTGGAGTCAAAGAAAAGATCCTCTTTCAAAACCTATTCCGGTCACAAGAACTCTGCTGCAAGCCTTGCAGTGGTGGAAGGAAGTACCAAATCTAAGAGAAAGTGTTCCTGTTCAGAAAGACTACCCCTCAATTGTTCTCACAACAGATGCATCCCTATTGGGCTGGGGTGCCCACTTGGGTGACCATACAACCCAGGGTACCTGGTCAACTACAGAATCCCTACAGCACATAAACTTGTTGGAACTCAGGGCTGTCATTCTGGCTCTAAGGACCTTTTCAGGATTGGTACAGTCAAAGGTGGTACAGGTCAGAACAGACAATACCACCACAATGTACTACATCAGCAAACAGGGAGGCACCAGGTCAGGGCCTCTTTGCACAGAGGCCATGTAAATTTGGACTCTAGCGTATTCTTTGGGATTCTCCCTGCAGGCAATCCATCTACCAGGAAAGGATAATACCCTGGCAGATGCCTTAAGTCGAATCAACCAGGCCCATCACGAATGGACTCCGAACAGAGAGGTGGTAGACATAATTTTCCGAAGGTGGGGCACTCCAGAAGTAGACTTGTT
Organism: Neoceratodus forsteri; assembly: GCA_016271365.2. Taxonomy (NCBI): domain Eukaryota; kingdom Metazoa; phylum Chordata; order Ceratodontiformes; family Ceratodontidae; genus Neoceratodus; species Neoceratodus forsteri. The sequence goes on along the minus strand of CM028135.1, from coordinate 1,099,230,227 downwards.
CGCATCCCACCAGAACCACCACTTGCCTCAGTACTGCTGCAGGCCACCAGATCAGGGCACTTTGCCCCTGGATGCCCTAACTCTAGATTGGTTAGGGAGGTTCCTGTACGCTTTCCCTCCTTTTCCCCTGGTTTTCAGACTGTTACTCAAGCTCAGGTCCCACTCAGCATCTCTAATCCTAATAGCCCCGGATTGGCCCAGGTGGCCATGGTACTCCCTAATGCTCTCAGTGTCTGTGACCAAACCGATACGACTCCCTCTGAGGCACAGACTATTGACCTCCAACCAGGGGCCCCTGTTGCACCCGAACCTCAAGTCCCTCAACCTCAAAGCTTGGTTCTTGAGGAACTAGAAAATGCTGACTTGCAACTCTCTGAATCAGTGCTTCACATTCTGAGGGTCTGTAGGAAGCCCTCTACTAAGAAAACTTATTCTTCAAAATGGAAAAGGTTTTCAATCTGGTGTTCGACTAAGGATTTGATTCCATTACAGGCTGGGGTCCCAGCTGTTTTGGATTACCTCTCTCATTTACATTCTCTGGGTCTACAATCCAATTCACTCAAGGTACACCTTGCAGCATTGTCTGCTTTCATTTCTGCTGGTGCCAGGGTATCACTAGCTTCGGACCCATCTTTAGAAGGTTCTTCAAGGGTTTGGCCCATTTGCACCCTCCTCACAGGGCACCTGTGCCAGCATGGGACCTTAATGTTTGTATAGCCAATCTCATGAGGCATCCGTTTGAGCCTATGGCTACAGCTCAACTTAAATATGTCACTTGGAAAACAGTTTTTTTTAGTGGCAGTGACTTCTGCAAGAAGAATAAGTGAGCTCCAGGCTCTCTCTGTGGAGCAGGATTATATCTCTTTTCAGAGATAAGGTAGTTTTGAGAACAAATAGAAAGTTCCTACCAAAGGTAATCTCTGATTTTCACCTTAACCAATCCATTACTCTACCTGTCTTCTTCACTGAGCATTCTACTTCTGGTGAAAGACGACTTCATAGTTTGGATGTAAAGAGAGCTCTCAGTTATTATATTACAGCCACCAAGGACCATAGGCAGGAAAGGAAACAGTTGTTTCTGACCTATAGGGATGTGGGAAAAGGTAATCCAGCTTCTAAGAGATCCATTTCTTGCTGGATAGTCCAGTGTATTCAATTATGTTATACAAAAGCTGGTAGGGGGCCCCCAACAGGGTTGAGGGTGCATTCCACCAGAGGAATAGCTGCTACTCTGGCAGCTGCAAGGGAAGTTCCACTGGTTGATATCTGTAAAGCAGCTACCTGGAAGACAGTACACACCTTCACAAAGCATTACAATCTGGATATCCAGTCTAGAAGTGATGCTAGGTTTGGCACAGCAGTCCTGCAAAGTCTGTTTCCTAAGTAAATGTTCTGTGCCCACCTCCAGTGGTACTGCTTTGTAGTCTGCGAAAGTTATGAATACCTGAGTATTACTGGGGTTAGAAGAAAAAAACTACTCACCTTAGCAATCTTGTTTCTTCCCAGTGATACTCAGATATTTATAACTTACCACCCTACCTCCCCTTCCAGAACACAAGCCTCTGCACTCTGGCATGCTGCTCTACCACAAAAGGGTAGATCACTATGACTGTATATATGTTACCGCATAGTGGTACAAGTTGGTAAACAAGGCTTATGGTCTTTACTTTTCTTCAGATGTTTTTCTGATATGCTGATTCTTTAAAAATGTTGATGTTTTTCTCCAGTTGGGAGTTTTTTCTTCTGATTAAAATTGAGGTTATTTTGAATTCTCTCTCTAATCATAAATACTTGCAGTTTTTTACTGCATGGCTTTGTCTATTCAGGCTCCTAGGAAATCTGAGGAGGTTTAGAACATTGGCAGTTAGTATAGGGCAGCATTTGAAAAGTTGTCACGTGCAGATGATTCCATCATTTGCCTATGTTCCATTCTCTCAGGGAAGTCCAACCCTCCAGGCTTACTGCAGAAAGTTATGAATATCTGAGTATCACTGGGAAGAAACAAGATTACTAAGGTGAGTAATTTTTTCTTGTGTCCTGTTACTTAATCAGTTGGAAACCCAATTAATTATATTTTTGTTGATAGCAGTGTTATGAAGTTTAGAGGTAAGAGATGTGGCATAGCATCGAATGCCTTGCTAAAATCAGTGAAGATCACATCAAACTGTATCTTACAATCGGGTTGCAAGCTAACTTCCTCATAGAAACGCATAGGATTGGAGAGACAGCTACGTCTTTTTTTGAAACCATGTTCAGTATCGAGGCTGTCTAATGCAGGAGTGATAAAGTCCCTAATGATACTTTCTAATAACTTGCAAACAGGGGATGTTCGACTGATTGGTCTATAATTTTCCCAGTTATTTCTTAGACCCTTTATATGTATGAAGATGACATGAGCAGTCTTCCAGATGTCAGGGATGAAGTCAGTTGATAAACATTTTTCAACTAGTAGCCTCAGTGGTTAAGCGACGCAATCAGCTAACACGTAAAGGAGATGTCCAGCAATCCCATCTGGGCCAGTACAGGTTATGCCTCCTAGGGTTGACAATTTATCTAGGATATTGTCCTAGGAGATCAGTATTGGATCATCTGTAAGTCTTGTATATATAACCTCATTCTGTTTTGACTGAAAAATATCACAAAACTTAGTGTTAAGAATATTGGCCATTTCAGTGGGTTCATGTATCAGGTTATTATCAATTAATGATAGCCCAACTTGACAAACTCTTTTTACCAGGGAATTAATGTACTAAGAAAAGGACTTACTATTATTCTTATGGTACATCTATAGTCATTAGGCCTTTGGCCTTCAACTTTAAAGGTGAACTTAGCATCAGTATCAGCATACACATCAGCTGGCAAAGAAAAGTGTTTGGCCTCCCAACCCTTAGCTGGCAGTATAGCCTAGAGGTAGGGTAACAAGCTGTGAATGAACTTGGTACATCCAGCAGACCTGGGTTTGATTCCTACAGCCTGCGCCTGAATACTTCAGTGATCCTGTGTCGGCCCTGAAAACAGGCCTTACCGGTTACCAAAGACGAAGAAAAACAATTTTCAGAAGTTTTTTTTTTTTTTTTTTGAAAGCCTAAACCACTTGTACCCACTAGCGAGGGACCCTGTCTCACCCTGCGATCTCAACCTATGCCTTGCCCAGTTTATGGAGGCTCCTTTTAAATCTGTAGAAACTACTGTCCTGAAGTATGTCACATGGAAAACCATAATCCTAGTTGCAGTGACCTCTGCTAGGAAGGTAAGTGAACTGCAAGCCTTCTGCACACAGCCAAATTAAATAATTCCCCACAGGGACAAAATAGTTCTTGGAGGGAGTCACGTGATGCCTGTGGACTGGTAGCAGCCTCTTAGAGGAGCTCTCCCCTCATTCTCCTACATCCTGCTTAATCTTCTATTTAAAACGCAAATTTGACTCCGTTTTCTGCATATACCAGTGCCTGCCTATCTGCCACAGAGATCTACAGCCTTTTTGCATCGCAATCGATGGTTTCAGCACCGCAATGGAAACAGACATGAGGCAGGCCCAACTGCACCATACGCCTCCAACCTTGCGAGCGAAGGCCCGCAAGAAATTGAAGTCACAGGGGAACCAGCCTACTCGCTCTAACGCTCAACCTTCTTCATCAAACCCCCTTACAGAAGATAGATTTCAGCAAGAGCTGCTTCCCTTTAGGGAAGCTTTAGCGGATATCTCGTCGGAGCTGAAATCTCTACGCTCAGACATGGGGGCCCTGGGGCATAAAATCAGCGATATGGACGCCAGGACCTCCTCCTTGGAAGCCTGGAAAAGTCAGACCAACTCAGAGCTCGTCAAACTAAAACAAATGGTCAAACTACAAGCAAAGGCAGAAGATTTAGAAGGAAGGAGCCAGAGAAATAATATTCTCATTTCTAGGGACATGGATATGTTGTTCATCCACACTTATTGGCAGGTATCCTTGCCACTTTAAATCTTGCTGGAAGGTCTTCAAGCTGGCTCCTCCCACCCACCCGGGTGGTAAAACTCTCGGCTCCGCCCCATGATGCCAGATCTTCCTTACCGCTTGGAAGCTCAGGTTCCCCCCTTAATGCTCTGCATATAAGACTGGTTCCTATTTCTTCGGTTTACCCGAAATTACCTTTAAGGTTTTCAAGACTTCGGTCACTTACTTCCCTCATGGCTCGCGATGGACCAATCGACTCCTGGTTTCGGAGGTGCCCATGCGGGCAGAAGATGTCTCGGACGGACCCGCACTCCGCTCGCTCACTGCTTGGGCCTTGGGCACCACCCGCAGGCTTGCGACCTGTGCTCTTCTTTTTCGCATACGCCTGGAAGACTGCCGCCTGCTTACAATTTGGGCAACCCGAAAACGTTATCCCTGGTAAAGTCGGAGGAGGGGCGGTTACAGCTCACAAGCGGCGTGGCTCATGGAACAGCTTGAGCAGATGATTGCCCTCGAGGAGGAGGCGGCGCAGGCTGCATCTTCGTCTTCCTCGGCCGCGGCATTTATCCCGCTCTCCCTGGGATCCTCCTATTCAGCTTCTTTTAAGGAGCTCTGTCTCTCCCTCTCCACTAAGGGAGAGGGACCAACATCCTCAGGGCCTTCCTCTCGGTCCAAGAAGAAGGACCACAAAGGTAAGTCCCTCCGTCGACGCTCTTGGGAGCGGGAGAGGTCCCTCTCACCGAGTAGTCGACCATCGACTTGTGCAGATCCCTGCCCGGCCACTGGCTTCACGGTGTCTCCGTCCAGGTCAGTTGACCGAGACTCCGTCCGACGCGGTCGAGATTTTCTCGACCGTTGGACGGGCTGTCGACCAGTGAAGCCGAGAAACCCTCACTCCCGGTTCCCCGGCAGTGGTTGAGGTGTCCGTGGACTTGCCCGTGCCTCCGGTTCCGAGTCCATGGTTGAACCCTCCGAGCCGAGGGAGGCGGGTTCCTCCGCCCCTACCCCGTACACCTCTTCGAAAAGCCGAGGTTCGCGGTCTCGGTCTTGGACTTCTTCGTCCAACCGATCCCGCTGTCACAGGCGGTCTCGGTCTCGGCACTGCGGGCGGGCGCCGCGCTTGTCTCCGCCCTCCTCCTCGACGAGGGGAGGCTTTGACGAAGTTGCATTGACGATATGGGAGACCTCATGTGGCAACAGCTTCTTCTGTCCGGGAGTAAGCCAACGCCGCCGCCTCCCCGGCTATCAAGTGGTTGTCACCGAGCGGCCAGCAACCGCCTTAGCCGAGGCGCCTGCTTCCAGGCCTGTTGCTCGGCGAAACGGCTGCCCACCGATTCTGGTGGAACCTCCGCCTCCACAGCCGTTGTTTGGGGCTCCGACCAAGAATTCTTGGTCGGCCCAAGGTCTGCCCCATAGGCTGTCTGTCACCCTCACTCCCGATCACCCTCGGCAGGTGGAGGGTGGCTCAGGCCCAAGGCAGCTCTTTGCGGACTCCTCCGAATCCGACGACAATTCCTCCCTGTTCTCCAGGTGGGTCGACTTGGAGTCCTCGGGAGGTCAGTCACTGGACGATAGCCCTTCGTCCTTCATGGGTTTGCTTAGGCTCATCTTGGAATCCACCGGGATGCAGCTCGAGCCCGTATCCAAGCGGGCCAAGTTTCCCCTCACGGAGATATTGGACTGAGGGGATTCTCTTACGGAGGCCTTTCCGGTGGCTGAGGCCATTGTAGGCCCAGCCTTGGAGCTCTGGCAGCGTCCTGCTTCCTGCCCTGCGCCTTTGGCCAGGATGGCAAGGAAGTACGCGGTCCCTACCGGTTCCCTGTCTGGTTTCTCGGAACACCCCTCAGCTGAGGGGTTAGTTACTGACAGCGTCTTCCGGCGTGCTGGAAACACCAGGGATGTGGACAAACCTCCCGATAAGGAGTCCAAGAAGTTGGACTATGCCGGGCGAAAAGTCTACGCTGTGTCCTCCCTTGGCCTGCGTCAGGCCAGCTCGGCCGTGTTGATGGCACACTTCTCTCACGCCCTGTTGGGCTCCCTGGATGAGGTAGTCCCTCATCTCCCGGCTGACCTGCAGACCACGGTTAAGCAGGTACGGGACCAGGGCAGGGCAGTGGCCAAGCAGCAACTTCAGACTGCTTTGGACATTGGTGACTCATGCGCCAGGTCAGTCGCGGCTGCAGTGGCTATGCGCCGTCGGGCATGGCTGAGGATATCCACTTTCACAGCAGATACCCAGCACAAGTTGGCGGATGTCCCCTTCCTGGGGACCAACCTCTTCGGCCCTGGAGTGGAAGGCCACCTCCAGAGGATCAAAAAGTCCAATGCCACTTTGGACTTGGTCTCATCCGCCCTGAAGGACAAGGGCCGCAGACCGCAACCCAAGCCCTTTCGTCCATCTGCGCCAAGGCACATCCGCCCAGCAACATCAGGGCTAGCAGGCTCGGGCTACGCCCCAAATTACAAACCAAGCCTCACTCCAGGAAGCAGGGAGGTAAGGCCCAGGAGGTCCCCCGCCGTCCCTCCTCCAAGCCTGCACAGTGACGGATTGAGGGGTGTCGCCCCAACCTCATCACCTCACCCCAGGTTCCCCCCATGGGGGGATGGCTCCGCTACTTCCTTTCCGCCTGGTCTGCTATAACCACAGACCGGTGGGTGTTGAAGTGTAGGAAAGGGCCTGCCTCTGGAGTTCGAGGCCCCGCCGCTTCTGAGCCGTCGCCCCAAGGGGGGCCTTGAAGTCCGCAGCCTCGCTGTCGGCTCGCCGAGCCGACATAGCTCTGCTCCTCGAGAAAGGTGATCAGAGAGGTGGCGGACCCTCCCTCAGACCCGGGGTTTGTGTCCAGGTACTTCCTGGTCCCAAAACGGACGTTGGGGCTGGCGCCCCATTCTCGACCTGCATGACCTAAACATGTTCCTAAGGTCTCGGACCTTCAGGATGGTCACTCTGGCTCAGATAATACCATCCTTGGAACGTGGTGTGTGGTTCTGCTCTCTGGACCTGCAGGACGCGTTTTTCACGTCCCTATCCGTCCGTCTCATCAGAGATTCCTTTCGCTTCGGCGGAGGGATCACTTCTGATTCAAGCCATGCCCTTGGCCTTTCTCTTGCTCCCAGGGTCTTCACCAAATGCATGGCAGTGGTGACAGCATTCCTGCGGCGCTGAGGGGTCCGGGTGTACCCTTACCTGGATGATTGGCTGATAGCAGCCCCCTCCAGACAGGAGGTGGAGCAGTCCAGAGATCTGGCCCTCCAGGTTTGCTCTCAGGTCGGCCTCCTCATCCACGAGGCCAAGTCGGAACTCGAACCGAAACAGGTGATTCTCTTCATCGGGGCAGAGCTCGACTCTCTTCGAGCCAGAGCACGGCTCCCGGTGGACAGGGCTGAGGTTCTTTCCTCCTTTGCCCAGTCATTTCTGGTTGGGCAATCGCGCCCTGCTCGGGACTTCGTGCGCCTCCTGGGTCTCATGGCGGCCTGCACCAGCGTGGTCCATTGGGCCCGCTGGAACATGCGCCCCCTTCAGTGGGGGCTGGCCAGCCAGTGGTCTCAACGTTGCGATCCATTGGACCAGCTAGTGACGGTGACCCAGGGGATGTGGAACGCTCTCCAGTGGTGGATCGTTCCAGCTCATCTGCAGAGGCATCCCGTTTGTCCGCCCCGAGCCGACGGTCTCTCTATCGACCGACGCCTCTCTGATGGGTTGGGGTGCCCATCTGGGGAAACACCGAGCGCACAGCCTCTGGTCCCCTCGGGAGTCCCGATGCCATATCAACCTGCTGGAGCTCCGAGCAGTCCGCCTAGCTCTCACCACCTTCGCTCCGTTTCTACGGGGTCAAGTGGTTCAGGTCCAGACGGACAATACCACGACCATGTACTACCTAAACTGCCAGGGCGGGACCATGCCTCTGTGCAAGGAAGCTCTCCGCATTTGGTCACTCGTGCGCAGCCTGGTGGCGGATCTCCTAGCCATCCATGTGGCAGGAGCCTCCAACACCCTGGCCGATGCCCTAAGCCGGATAGGGGCTGTATCCCACGAGTGGTCTCTCCTACCGGAGGTAGTACAAGATCTGTTCTCCCATTGGGGCACACCTCAGGTGGATCTGTTTGCCTCCAGGGAGAACGCGAAGCTGAGGCTGTTCCATGCCCGCCCCCCTCAGCAGGGCTCGCTGCAGGGGGATGCCTTCTTGAGGCCGTGGACCCCGGGCCTCTTCTCGCCCTTTCCCCATTTCCCTTGATCCACAAGGTGCTTCTCAAGGCGAGGAGGGACAAGGCGCAGGTGATTCTGGTTGCCCCAGACTGGCCCCGCCAATGCTGGTATCCAGATCTCCTCAGCCTCAGCTCCAGGCTCCCGAGGCAGCTTCCAGCTCGCCTGGACCTGCTTTCAGTCAATCAGGGGAAGGTGTTCCATCCGGACCTTCAATCCCTGCACCTGACGGCCTGGTTCCTGAGCAGCTAGAGTTCCAGGCCTTGGGTCTTTCCGACGAGGTCCTCAATATAGTTGAGGCGTCCCGTAAGGAGTCGACCAGGAAATGCTATGCCTTCAAATAGAATAGGTTTTCCATTTGGTGTCAGGGCAAGGGCCTGGACCCTTCCTCCTGTCCCTTGGCAAGCATCTTGGACTATTTATGGCCCCTTTCTCAGCAAGGGCTCAGGTCGACGACCCTAAGGGTGCACCTGGCAGCCATCTCTTCTTACTGGGTGCGGGCCGGGAAGCAGTCGGTGGCGCAGGAGAAGGTGAACTGGTGCTTTTTCAAAGGCCTTGATCACATTTCCCCTCCGATGCGAGAACCTCCACCTCCGTGGGATCTACTGCTGGTATTGGCAAAGCTCATGGGCAAGCCAGTTCGAACCAGTGCACAGGTGTGATCTCTCACCTGTGTGGAAGACCTCTTGGTGGTGGCTATTATGCCAGCCAGAAGGATGGAGAGCTCCAGGCACTTTCCATCGAGTCTCCTTACCTGGTCTTCCACATGGACAAGGTTGTCCTCGCCCCCACCGAAATTCCTTCCAGAAGGTGGTGTGGAGTTTCACCTTAACCAGGTGTTGACTCTGCGGTGTTCTACCCCAGTCACACCTCGGAGGCCGAATATAGGCTCCATACTCTGGACTCTAGAAGGCTGCAGCTTACTATAAAGAGGCTACTGACTGAAATGAGGAGAAGAGGTTAGCCAGCTGTGTTTGTCACCTACGCTGAAGCTGAAGCCGCACCTGGCAGACCTGCAGCCAAGCGGATGATAAGCAGGTGGGTCACCTCCTGCATAGATCTCTGCTATAGGTTGGCGGGCATGGAGCCTCCCAGAGGGATAAGAGCTCATTCTACCCGCCATACCGCTGCATCGGTGGCTGCTTCCAGGGACGTCCCTATCCAGGAAATCTGCAGGGCTGCTACCTGGAAGTCAGCACACACCTTCATCACCCACTACCACATCGACCTTGAGTCACGCCGGGATGCTGGTTTTGGGGCCTCGGTTCTCCAGTCCTTATTTCCCAAGTAAGTATCAGGGGTGTGCGCCTTGCCTCCCTCCTCCCGGAGAACTGCTAGGAGTCTGCCAATAAGTGTGGATGAACAACATATCCATGTCCCTAGAAATACAGGTTACTCACCTGTAACAGGAGTTCTAGGAATGGTATATGTTGTTCATCTCACACTCCATCCGACCTCCCGGCTCGACGCACAGCCTGAGCTTCCAGCGGCCAGACTCTGGCGCCATGGGGTGGAGCTGAGAGTTTTACCACCCGGTTGGGTGGGAGGAGCCAGCTTGAAGACCTTCCAGCAAGATTTAAAGCGGCAAGGATACCTGCCAATAAGTGTGAATGAACAACATATACCATTCCTAGAACTCCTGTTACAGGTGAGTAACCTGTATTTTTGGCTTACTATAATCCGAAGAGGGGCCCAACGTTGTCTCCCTCATCTAGAAACTGCTAGCCAAAGTAATTGGTCCTTTCCCTTTCAATCCTGGATATCTGATCGAAAGAGCGCACAGGTCGCTGAGGCTGCGACCCCCAGAAGGTGCACTGCCAAGACCCATCATCCTGAAGTTTCTCAGCTATCTAGAGAAACAGCGTGTTCTAGCCAAATACCGAGAGCTTCAGGCTGTCTTGTGGGAGGGTAAGCCCTTACGGCTTACTCAAGACCTACCCTTTGAGACCCGCCAAAAACAGACTGCTTTCCACCTCATACTGTCCAAAATAATTGCTGCTGGTCTAAAATTCAGAATGGCTTATCCAGCACATCTACAAATATGTATCAATGATGCCTGGTACTCCTATGACAGCCCGGAGGCCGCCAAGAAAGATCTGGGCCAGAGACTTCCTGCCCTCTTTTCCAACACCTGAACTGTCCGACTGTCACCCTGTTTGAATATGTTTAAATTTAGTACCTGTTCATGGTGATTGTTTTGTCACAGTAGATGTTGCGCCAGCTAAGTGTTTTTCTTCTGGGATGACTGGCTCGGGGAGGGGAGAAATTGAGGCATAGGATAGGGTAACCCACGGTGTGCCGCTGAGTCTTCCCGGTTGCAGACCACAGGGCCTGCCTTATTTCTTGAATCCTGGGCAGAGCAGTGGGCTCCTTGCACAACCTTGGCACCTCTCTTGCCCGGAACCACAAGTCAGGTAGCTGTTCCAAGGGGATTTGTTTTATAGGGCACTAGTTCTACACTGTTTTAGTTCCCCTACGGGTCGAATCACCCAGTGATGATTCTAAGGAAAGGGAGGTTCCATAATCGGGTTAACTAATAAATCTACTGTTTTCTCCTTATGTGCTCTGGTTTGGTAATGCTGTGTTACAGTAGTTTCAAGGGGCCTCTCACGGGGTGGCTCCACACTCTGGGAACGCATGATTATCTGAGCCTGCCTCATGCTCCCTAACTCCTGTACCAGCTACACTTGGTACCACCCAGTTTCCAACCGGACCTCCTGCACAAGGAAATGGCGTCGGGAGCGCGCATCAGTTCAAGTGCTCAGATCTATCCTGTGATGGCATGGCCCTGTGTGTCTCTCAGGAAGTAGGGGTCAGTTATCTCTTTCTTTACTTAGCCTATTTTACTGTGCTATGATTACGATTTGAATCGTGTAGTCCGATTGCAGAGTGCTTGGGGGGTAGGGTCACCACCTTTAGATGAGGTAAAACCGGATCCGAACCACACCCCAAACTCCGCCTCTGGCTCCACCCTTTTATGACTGGTATATCACCCTCCTCAAAGCCATTTGTAATGTTGGAATAGACATTACTAGTGATAGAAATTATTTTATACTGTTATTTATTTGATTTATTTATTCAGTTGTTTATTTTTATTCTTTAGCAACCAGGTTACCTCCCATAGGCCACATAGCCCATTTTACAGGAGTGACCCAGGAGCACAGGAAGGTTAAGTGACTTGCTCAGGGTCACACAGTATTTAAGTGGAGGTTGTGGGAATCAAACTCAGGTCTGCTGGATGTGCCAAGCTCAGCCACAGTTTATTGCTCAGCCCTCTGTTAAACACTCTCCCACTTTCCTTTCCATGTCAGTCATGTATTCTGATTCTTTGACCAATTTTTGATAACTTAATTATCAGTGCTTGTGGTACCCTTAATACTGCACTGTGTTCCCCTTTACCTCAGCAGCTACTGCTGTTTCTTTTCATATTTCTAAGACATTCCACAATTTCAGATACACCATTCCATGCTGTTTATCTGAATGACCTGTCAAAGTGTAGCTAATATCATGGAATGTTCGGGTAATACAAAAAATGTAGTGATAAAGGCAATAAAAGTTAGATTATTAATTTAACAAAAATGGGTTTAAAACTTACCATAATATAGAACAAACAAAAAGAAACACATGAGAGCACATAAAGGTGTAAAAGCTGTTTCCTGTCATAGCCGTAAAAGACCATACTTAAAATTCAGAGTGGAAAAGATTAGGTTAATTTTCTGCTAATGATCTTAATGGCCATACTTTACACCTCCCAGACAGACTGGTTTTACAAACAAAGGCAGGTCTGAATGACTGTGACAGCAGAACTTCTTTGTAACCTGGACATGTAACGCAGCCAAAACAGTGAATGATTTGATGCATCAGTTTTAAGAGTATATGAGCACTCAAAATGGCCCAACAACTGCATGTAACCAAAACCGGATGACCAGATAAGGACCCTAAAAACCGGATTATCCGGGCAAAAACCGGATAGATGGCAACCCTAGGGTGTGGGGTTCTGGGAGGGTGTGCTGAAGAGCTGTGTGTCATCACGAGCTGGTTTTAGGGGGGTTTGTGCCTGCTCCTATTCACCCTGCACTGTATACATTGCAGTCTAGCTAGCAAATTTTGTCTCATTAGGGTGAATGGATCCAGACACTGTGGTAGTTTCCCTGTCACATATTCTGTCTGGTGTAACACCGGATTAACAGAGGGAATTATTGTAAATAGTTTTTTGGGTAGGGACAAGTTAATAGGAGTAAGGGCTGTATTGACTGGGTACGTTAGGTACAAACTAATTACGTTGTAAAAGGGGATGGGGGATGAAGGGTAACTGGATCTCTACTACTGGCTCCTTTTTGCAGGGTTCAGAGGATGCAAATGTTTGGTCTGCTTATTCTGAACTCAGCACTATCTTCTGTGTTATATGTTCCTTGTGAGGGCCTAAATGGATGGTTCCCGAGTGGGGGTGGGAGGCGGGTTGGAGTGTGCCTTGGGTACTATAAGCAGCAATATCATTTTACACCATCTTTAATTGTTCAACTGACTGTTCAAAATGGGGAGTAGAATGGTCAAAATTATGACGTGGAATGTTAGGGGTGCTAGAGACCCTACCAAAAGATATCAGGTACTGAAACAATGTGCGGTATTAAATGCCAGTATAATTTTCTTGCAGGAAACTCATCTTCTAGTGAAAGAGTCCATATGGCTACGAAGGCAGGGAGTGAGCCAGGTTTTCACATCAGGCGACTCATTCTCGAGTAGTGGTGTAGCTATAATTAATAATGAACAATATCCCATTCCAGGCTGACATGACTATTGTCGACCCAGGAGGCAGATTCATTCTGGTCAAGGGAACCCTATTTCGTACACAGTTGGTCTTGGGATGCCTTTATGCTCCAGTAGGCGAGGATGCACAGTTCCTTATGGACTTTGCCGATAAGATCGCTACTTTACTGCCCAACCATTTAGTGTTTGGTGGGGACTGGAATGTTGCACCCACTCAAGATCTAGACCGATCTTACCTACCCCTGAAGTGCCCCCCCCCCAAAAAAAAGAACTCTGAGAGACTTTATCAGTATGCTGGGTCTATGTGATCCGTGGTGTATCCTTAATCCCTCTCACCATCTCTACTCCTTTTGCTCCTCCATTCACCAATCTTGGTCAAGGCTAGATTACATATTAATTCGTCTTCCCCTTTTAGCTGGCCTATGTCTAGCAGAGATTGAGCCAGATGTATTATTTGACCATGCAGTGGCCTGGTTAATCCTTACTCCTGATCCTGATATGCAAAAGGACTCTCTCTACCTGGAAGCTGAATACTCAGCTCTTAAAGGACAAGTCTGTTGTCACGAAGAGTCAATCCCTTATACACTCTTTTAACGAACATAACAAAGGCTCGGTCTACCTGTGAGAGGCAAGGGGAGAGCATAGGAGTGCATGCACCAGGAACTTTAACTCATGGTTGAAGAACTGGTGCTGTGAGGAAGGGTTTGGATTCATTGGTGACTGGGGACCCACCTGGAGGGATGGAGGTTTGTTCAAGCCTGACGGCCTGCATCCATCCTGGAGGGGAATCCAAGCACTCAATGATAAGTTTAAATGCTACATTGACAAGCATTTAAACTAGCAAAGGGGGGTGGCAGGCCAGCAAGGACGGTACCTACTTGCTCACCCCCCACAGCTAGTAGTGGAACCAGTGAACCAGAGGAGTGGCTATCTCTGCAAAGCGGTGTGCAAAAGATGGAGATTAGTGTCCAAAAGGTGGATAAGCAGAAAAGGGGCAAAATTCAGCAGAAGGACAGACAGCAAGGAGAACCAGGGATAAATGACAACCAAGGAAGGGGCTGGAGTAGAACAGTGAAGCAGTCTAGGGAGGTCAAATCATGGAAAGCCATGTGTGCAAATGCCAGGAGCCTTAGCAACAAGATGGAAGATCTGGAGGCTGTCATGGTACAGTCAGACCTGGACATTGTGGCCATCACTGAAACCTGGTGTAATGATAACCATGACTGGGAGATGGCCATACCTGGCTACAACATATTCAGAAGAGACAGAGCAGGCAGGAAGGGAGGAGGAGTGGCACTGCATGTGAAAAATGACATAAGGGCCACACAGATCCAGGAGGAACAAAAATGGGGGAGAGATACTGTGGGTTAAGCTGGAAAGGAAAATGGGGCCAGCCATCCGCACAGGTGTGGTCTATAGACCACCAGCCCAGGAGGAAGAAACAGATAGGGAGCTGATGCTAGCCATCCAAAGGATGGCAGACAAGGGTGAGGTAGTACTGGTTGGAGACTTCAATATTCCAGACGTGGACTGGAGCATCCTAGCAGCAGCATCAACTAGGAGCAGATTTATCCTGGACTCCCTTCAGGGTGCCTTCCTCAAGCAACTGGTCATGGAACCAACTACGGCAGAAGGCAATACTGGACCTTGTGCTACAAACAGGGACAGTGTGATGGGGGTAACAGTGGGGAGCACCTGGGTAACAGTGACCACCAGTCATTGTGGTTTGAAATCACAGAAAGAGCAGACCAAACCACACAAAACATGTATCCTGGATTTTAGGGGGCAGACTTTGGGAAAATGGGAGATACTTGAAAGAGGCATTAAGAAATGGGACAGGAATCAGGGATTGAGGAACAGTGGGCAGTATTTAAATGGGGATTATAAGAACAACAGAATTATGCATTAAGCAGGTTAGCAAGAGGAAAAGGAAGAGAGACCATTATGGTTTTCCAAAGAGGTAGCAAAGAAAATGAAAGCCAAAAAGATTGCATTCAGGCAATACAAAAGACACAGGCAGAAAGGGATAGGAGAAGTACTAGGAGAAACAAAGGAGGCAGGAAGTCAGTAAGGGAAGCCAAAGCTCAGACAGAAGAACACATTGCAAAATCAGTGGGTAAAGGGACAAAACCTTTACAGGTACATAAGTGAAAAAAGAAAGACAAAGGGAGGATAGTGAGACTGAAGGGGAGGATGGGAGCGTGGAGGATGACAACAGTAAAGCTGACATATTGAACAGGTATTTCTGCTCAGTCTTTACTAAGGAAGAGGGGTAATGGGTCTGAAGGAGTACAAGGGGTGAGAATGGTGCAGAAATGGACACAAGTCCCTTTACACGAGAAAGGGTCCTGAAGGAACTGGAAGTAATAAGAGCTGATAAAGCAATTGGGCAGATGGGTGCACCCCAGGGTCCTTAAAGAACTAAGAGAGGTGGTGGCTGAACTCTGGCTATCCTGTTCAGCCAATCACTGGAAACAGGGAGGTACCCAAAGACTGGAGGACAGCAGATGTAGTCCCTTATACAAAAGTGGGAACAAAGAGGAAGCAGGGAACTACAGACCAGTCAGCCTCACACGGTAGTGGGAAAGATCATGGAAGCACTACTGAAGGAGAATTGGTGGAACATCTGGTTGTCAATGGACTACAGGACCCAAGGCAGCATGGTTTCACCAGGGGAGGTCATGTCAGACCAACCTCATTGAATTTTTGACTGGGTGACTAGGGAGGTGGATCGGGAGGGCAGTGGACATGGCCTATCTGGACTTCAGCAAGGCCTTTGACACTGTGCCACATAGAAGACTATTACACAGACTGGGAATATGGGTGTGGGCAGGACAGTAGTGTGGTGGGTAGGTAACTGGCTGGGTGGCAGGACACAGAGGGTGGTGGTAAATGGCTGTCACTCCACAGAGGGAAGAGTGACCAGTGGGGTACCACAGGGATCAGTGCTGGGACCGGTCCTATTCAACATCTTCATCAGTGACATTGCACAGGATCTAGAAGGCAGAATTTCACTGTTCGCTGATGACACAAAGCTCTGTAACAGAGTAGACACATCAGAGGGTGTAGACAGAATGAGAAGGGACCTGCAGAAACTTGAAGAATGGTCAAGGGTTTGGCAGTTGAAATTCAATGCAAAGAAGTGCAAGATAATGCATATGGGGCACAAAAACCCTGGCACAATATATCAGTTGGGGGTGAGGATATAGCATGCACCAAGCAGGAAAGGGATCTTGGGGTTGTCATCTCTGATGACCTCAAGGTAGGAAACAGTGTGACAAGGCATCAGGTAAAGCAAATAGGATGCTGGGATGTATGAGGCAGGGGCATCACCAGCAGGAAAGGGAGGTCATAATTCGCTATACAAGACACTAGTGAGGCCCCACCTGGAGTACAGTGTACAGTTCTGGAGACCATACCTACGTGAAGGACATAGGGTAGAGAAGGTTCAGAGGAGGGCAACAAAGAAGGTGCATGGGTTGCATCACAAGTCCTATGAAGACAGGTTGAAGGAACTGAACATGTACTCCCTGGAGGAGAGGAGGAGAGAGGGATATGATAGAGACATACAAGTATCTTACAGGGAGGAACAGGGTGCAGGAAAACACTATTTTTAAGCAAAAAGATGTTTCAGGACTAGAGGGCATGGGATGAAGTTGGAGGGAGGGCGATTCAGGAAGGAATGAGAAAGAATTTCTTCACAGAACGGTGGTGGACAAGTGGAACACTCCTGCCAGAGGAAGTGGTGGGGCTGAAACAATCACGGATTTAGAATGCATGGGATAGACATAAAGGAATTCTAGAGGTCAGGGGTAAGGGGAAATAGACTTCTAGGAAAACAAACTGAACTTACAAGCTCAAATGGGCAGACTGGGTGGGCCATAGGCCCTTATCTGCCGACACTGTCTATGTATCTATGTCTCCCGGGTAGATTTGGAATGGTGCGCACTTAAGTGCTACCTTCAAGGGGAATTTATTAAAATCTCCTCAAGAAGGAAAAAACTTCGAGAGGCCGAGGCCCTAACCTTATTAAACCAAATTAGGTCTGCTGAACTCTCTCTCTCTTTCTTCCTCTACAACCCCAGACTCCCTGTACACTTTACTCTCAATACGCAATAAATATGTGGATATTCTAAGCGAGAAAGCAGAATATGCTCTTCTAAAAACTCGTTCTAAATATGCTGACCAAGGGGAAAAGGCGGGCAGGCTCTTAGCTTGCAGAAGATAGAAAGTTCTAGGCTAATTCCCTCTATCCTGGTCTCAGACGGTACTATTAAGACCTTACCCTGAGAAATAGCATTGGTTTTTGAAGAATACTGCCGCATCTTTTATGGTAAGAACCCCTCTCCCCCGGATTCTCAAAAAATAGAGGATTATCTGAACACCATCAGCATCCCACACCTTTTAGAACACCATCAAGCCACCCTGTCATCCCCTATCTCTCTCCCTGAAGTGGAAGAAACCATTAAAGATCTTGCCCTGGATAAAGCACCAGGATAGGACGGCTTTCCCTCCAGTTTCTTCAGAACCTTCTTTAAGGAACTATCCCCATTACTATTAAGATTTTATAAATCTATGCTCACTGCTTATTCACTGGATCCATCACTACTGGAGGCTACCATTGTCCTTCTTCTTAAACTGGGCAAACCAGATACCCAACCAGCTAGCTACGATCCTATTTTCCTTTTGAATTGTGACATTAAAATACTCTGTAAAATTCTCACCACACTTATCAGAAGGGTCTGGATGCTCCTACTAAGTCCGGAACAAGTAGGATGTGTACCTGGTAGGTCCCCGGCAGACCATATTCGGAAACTAGGTCAAATCTTTCAGGTGGCCCAATCTTCCCCCGCTCCCATGGTTTTAATGTCACTTGACGCGGAGAAAGCCTTCGACAGAGTAGATTGGAGTTTCCTCGGGTTGCTTCTCTAGAAAATGGGTTTCCCCTCCACCTTTATTCAATGGGTTCAAAGCATATATCCCCCCCCCCCACAGCTAGGATATATTGTAATGGGGTCGTCTCGGTTCTCCCTCTTTACTTGCGCAAGGCATGGTTGCCCCCTTTCACCCGTCAACTTATACCTAAACCTGCATCTGTGAGCTCGAGACAGCTGAGTGCCGGTGAGAATTCAGAACTAGCACAGAATGTCAACAGAACGCCATAATAACCTGGCTGCCTAGTTATTACGGCATTTGAAACAGGAACTTGAGACAGTCATTAAAGGGGGTCACCAGTAATTATAATTTTTTTCAAGTCTGCTTTCAAATTGTTTGCTTTTTTTTTTTTTATTCTATAAAAAAAAGTTCACATTTTTGGTTGCCTTTTAGCTAATATCACTAGCTGCTGCTCCACTCTGGCTTGGAAACATGTCTGAGCAATGACCAGAGTGAAGCACGTTTGCAGAATTTGAACCTACATTCCAAATGCCAAAATTTGCATAGCTTCCTTCTCCAGGACGTCCTTCTCTGCCGAGATGACTGTATAAAGTGTAAACATAGTGAGGGATCCCTTAAGAAGAAACATTACCGTGGTAATTTATTCTGTCTTTTCGTACTGCCTGATCATTCTGTGGCATTGATAACACCATTCCACGCCATTCAGATGAATAGCATGGATTGGTGTATCGTCATGGCATTTTCCTAGAAATATGAAAAGAAAGAGCAGTAGGTGCTGAGGAGAGTGGAACTCTTTGTAGATTTATCAAAAAAGTGCTCAAAACCTATCAGAATACATAACTGGCATAGAAAGGAAAATGGAAAGGCAGTTAACTGTTCAACCAGTAAGGCACAACAGAGTGTGTATTATGCTGGGATAATGATATACCCCGGGTGGGTTGAAGTACAACACCGAGGACAGAGTTCTTCCACCACCCGAGGAGTGCCATTACCCAGCACAGTGCACACCTTATTGCGATTATGAAATGGGTCAAAAACTGTGTGATAAGATTTTTTTTTTTATATAAAAATGTATTCATTTTAATAATATAGACAAAAATAAATAAAACAGATGTTAGAGTACCTTTTGATTTGTTTTACAGTTTCTACTTGGCCAGTAGGTAGCATCCCTGCTATATATGACATCCTACTACTGTAGGGGCATGAGTGAGGGCAAGCTGGAAAAACAGTGGCTTCAGCTACAGCGTGAAAGTGTCAAGTTCAGCTGTTTTGTTTTATTGTGTCCTCATTAACAGTCAAGACAGGGAAGTTCAGCATTTTTAAAAAAAAAAAAAATATGTTGATGCTGGAGAAGAAACATGTCAGGAGCCGCGGTCATCCGTATCGTGGAAAAGAAGTCATAGCTGGCGGCATGAGAAGCTGTGGTTGAAGCCACTGGAGGGAAGATTGTGTGGAGCGGTGGCATCATGTGGCAGGTTAGTTTTGTAATGAATGACTAGACAGTCAAGGAGATTTGTGGAGTCATTTTCAGAGCGGGAGCGAATGGACACTCGGCAGCAGTAGGAATTGTGAAACCTCTACTGAGAGATCATGACTGAGGCCATTTGGTGTTTCAACATATTTAATTAAAAAAAAAAAATAATTATGGAAGATGTGCAAGCTGGCAGCTGGGAGTGGGGGAGTGATATCCCATAGGCTGAATGGAGGTGTTGTAGAGGCATAGATCAGGAAAGCATAGCAGACCAGGAGAAGTTATAACATTTGTATGTAATGTTGTATTATTATCAATAACAAAAAAATGAAAAATTAAAATTGTGCAGGATAGCTCTTCATACAGGCAGTACAAAGTAAGTCCCACATTATCGCTCTCTCTCTCTCTCAATTTAAATCTCAGTCTGTCTTTCTCTCTAAACAAAACATTGCCTTCTTTTTATAAGATGTCTTTTCCTGGCAGTTTGAAGTCTGCAGCCTGATTATTCTAAGTTGCATCTCCTGATCTTACTTCGAGAGGAGCTCTTGCAGCAGGTAACACCATTAGGACTATGCCGCCAGGCACTAGGACCCCGTGGAAAAATTTCTAGCTAGCAGTACAAGGCAGGGGACTTCCCCCTGACTCCGGCCCCTCCCCAGCATCACGCATGGTGTAAAAGGGCAGTCCCCCAGCACCACTTCAGTTCTTTTCCCGTCATCGACCTGTGCATTTCTGCTCCACGAATGCTTCTTGTTCCAGTCGACCACCATTTTTCGCACTTCGCGCAGTTCTTTCATTGAGATTACCGACATCGAATCGTTACCCGATGCATGTCGTCTTAGCCTTTCTCTCATCTGAGCGGCAGAAATCAAAGTGCACGTGTGGCAAGTAGATCCTGGCCCGGGACAGCCACTTGGCCGGCGTTATCTGCTTAGACCCAGACCACAACTCGGAAGACTGCCCGCACTGCCAGAAATTGAATAGGAGGACCAGAATCTACCATTTGAAGACTCTCGAGATGCTCCTCCTCGAACAACAAGTGACCGCCATGCAAAAATTCCACTTGGGGCATAGCTCATCTTCCTCTTCACCAGGGATTCCTCCCCCAGAGAGAAGAAATCGAGCGGGAAACATCGTCACAGGGACAAAGACAGAGCCAGGTTAGAATTGTGTCCTAGCTCCCCGCATAGTCTGCTAGGGCCTCAGCCTCAGACGCCAGGTAGGGTTCAGTTCCTCCAGTTTCCCTAGCTCTTCCCAGGATTCCCCGCCGAGAAGCCTCCCTCCTCCTCCCAGTCGCTTGATGGGGAGGTCTCTGGGGTGGGGCTGCCTGAAGCCCCTGTGTCCCTGGCTATTCGACTCCTCAAGCTTACGCTAGGGTCCAAGTCAGTAGGACAGGCGTCTTCCTTGGGTGACAGGTTGGAACCTGTCATCCTCAAGGCCTTAGCTTCGGGGTTGTCAGACAGGCCCAAAGGGTCGGGCGCGAGCAGGCTCCAGGAGCGCGAATGCCACAGGAAGCATTGTTCGCCTCTGCCCAAGGAGTCATCTGAGACTGCCGTTTGTCTCCAACACAGAAACTGACTGGACGCACCCCCAAAGCCGATTCCTGTTACCCTACGTCCAAAAGATGACCTGGCGACAGGCCGTATGGCAGGTGACCGGGCGCCTGCCTCCAAGGACCTCAGAAACCGGGCTCCAGCTCCACCACCCTCACCTCCGCCTTGGGAGCCTGATGACCAGGTGTCAGGGCCCCCTGATGCCAGAGGATGTTGCTCCACCAACGTCTGATACAGCGGACCCGCAGGCCCAGCCGCCAGAGAGGGTCGTCCCAGAAGGGCCGATGTCAGGGGCCCCTAATGCCCCCACACATCTTCAGTTTGTCAACCAGGCCCTGTCATTCCCCTAGCTGAGGTTGGGGCATTATTCAGTAGTTGGTGGAACACTATCAAAGGGGACCTGTTACCAGACCGCCGGAACCGGACCCGATCCCCACGGGGGTCCCAGCTCCAGCCCCTACACAGAAACCTTCCCCCCCCTACCTCCTCCGACTCTGGTTCGCCCAGCACCAGAGGATGAAGGACAAGGGTCTCCAGCCCCTAGATGGTGCGGTCGCGACCTGTCAAGATCTTCCTCCAGGGGGCTCCGAGATTCCTCTGATGAAGGTTCTTCTGGGGGCTCCTCCTCTTATAACTCCTTGGAGGAGCACCTCTCTGTCTTCTCACTGGATACCAGGAAGGATTCTCCAAGATCCCGTCTGGATGATCCATCATTCTTGGATGTGATAAGACACATCCAGTTTTTAAATCAGTGGAAGAGAGAGGAGTTGGACCCTGAACATTGCTGTTTGGCGAAATTCTTGGAGGCAAGTGACACTAAGCCCTTGGTGGTCCCACCATTAGTGGAGCCCTTCCAAGACATCATGAGAGTTGCTTGGAAACACCCCTCCATGACTTCAGCAGTCCCCAGAAAGGCAGATCGCCTGTACAGGACCCCAAGGGGAGAGCCTCATTTAAGTGAGCAGCCGAAGGCAGACTTAATGGTGCTGATGGCTGCTCATGGGAGAGCCCAACAGCTGAAACATATGAGCTTCCAGTCAACGGACAGAGAGTCCAAAACGTTGGACCAGCTGGGCCGTAAGGCGTGTTCTTTGATCATCTGTACAGTCAGGTCACTTAACTTTCTTGTTCACATGGTGATGTATCAGAAGTCACTATGGAATAAAGCCCTGGACCTGGCTTGTGCACAACCTGACTCTGCCAATAAGTCTGAGTTAATGGCGGTTCTGCAGTCAGTTGCGGACATTGGAAAACATGTCTTGAGGCGCTCCTATGACTTGTCTGACTCTGCGGCCAGGGCAGCAGCCACAGGGGTATGCCTGAGCCGCAATGCCTGGCTGCGGATCTCAGGCTTCAGGCAGGATTTGCAGGACGCAGTACTGGACATCTCTTTGCAAGGGCCAGTATTATTCAGTCAGGAAACAGAGGAACATATTACTGGTCTGCAGGACTCAGGCAAGGTTGTGTCTGAATGTATAAATTGGAACCAGCAGCTCCTAGATAGCGTCCCTTTCGCAGGCAGCAAGGTCAGCAAGGACGTTGCCAGCAGCAGAGAGGGTTTTACAACAGGAAAGGCATCCCTCTGTCCTCTGGGACGCAAGGCCCCAAAAATCAGCGTGACTCCATGCCTGCCCCCCCTTTCCTCCAGTGGAAGTGCAAGGGGCAGCAGTCGATGGGAGATTCTCCCTTTACCACAACGGCTGGTCCAATATCACCACGGATCAGTGGGTGCTTCAGATCATAGAAAGAGGCTACGCCTTAGAGTTTACTCAGGTTCCACTGGACAATCCTCTCATTTCTTTGCTCTCCATCCCACGTGGCCCACACCAGGGCAGAAATCCAGGCCCTTCTGGAGAAGAAAGCAATCCAGGTAGTGCCACCATCACAGAGGGGAATGTGGTTTTACTCCCACTTCTTCCTCATCCCAAAAAAAGACTGGGAACTTTCATCATCCTATCCTGGACCTCAGTCACCTAAATGACTTCATTGAATACAAAAGATTCAGAACGGTGACCCTGTGGGGATTGATGCTTCACCAAGGGGACTGGCTGTGCGCCTTGGACATGCAGGACGCCTACATGCATATAAAGATTCTGCCATCCCACAGGAAGTACCTCCACTTTTCGTTCCAGGGAGAGCACTATTAGTTCAGGGTGCTGCCATTCAGCCTTTCTTCAGCACCACTGGTGTTCACCAAGTGCCTGGCAGTAGTGGCAGTGGCCCTCAGTGTGCAGGGGCATTATGTTTACCCCTACCTTGACGACTGGCTTCTGACGGCTCCTACAGAGGAACAGCTGAGCCGCTCCCTACAGGAGACTTTCAGCCTCTTCCAAAAGTTGGGGGTTACCCTGTACCTCCCTAAATTGTCCCTGTGGCCAACCCAGAGGTTGCAGTACATTGGGGCAGTCTTGGACACTGTCCGGGGATGAGCCTTTCCCCCAGACAGGGCACACCGGTTAAGGGTGCTGGCTCGGAGAGTCATCTTAGAGAATTTGGTCCCAGCCAGAGTGGTGCTGCAGCTGTTCATGGCAGCAGCAGTCGTTGTGGTTCCCTTAGCCCGTCTGCATATGAGAGTCCTTCAGTGGAACCTCTGGGTTCAGTGGGATCAACGCTCGGACAATCTCAACCAGCAGGTCAGGATCTCCAGGGCTGTGCAACAGACTCTGGAGTGGTGGTTCACTGCTTCCTGACTAGAAAGTGGGGCTTCCTTTCGAATTCCCAGCTCTCAAGTCCTGACGACCAATGCCTCGAGACTAGGCTGGGGAGCACACTTAGGATCTCACCAGACAAGGGGAACTTGGACCTCTGTGGAACACAATCTCTGTATCAGTGTTTTGGAGATGAGGGCTGTCCTGTACGCTTTACAGGCATTTCAGACAGTTCTCCTGCCAGGTCCTCTTCTGGTCCAGTTAGACAACTTTCTAGAGGTCTTTTATTTATTTATTTTTTAACACTGCACTCTTACTCTCTCCTTCTGTGGAGCGGGCAGTGAGTCCGGCCGCTGGCACCAACACCCCCCTGGACCTGGTCTGGCCAGTGACACACTCTCCTCCACACAGGCCACTACGCAGAGTCCCCCTCCTCGGGGGACCTGGATCCCGATACCTGGCGAGGGTGCACACACGTCCATCAGCCGCCAAGACCACCCTGCAAATTTCCACCATTTATTCTCCCTCAGAGCCGGTTGTGCAATGGCATCTGTGTACTTACGTGCCGATGCCTGCTGTGCTCCAGCCCTCAACTGTGCACGCTACCAGCAGTGCCCCTGGCCTCCGCCAGTTGCCGCTGCAGAGTGATGCGATCCCCTTGCCCACCCCAGAGGAAGGAAAGCAGTCACAGGACGCTCAATCCTCCCTCTCCCCTGCTGACCCCCGATGGCCCGAGTCCGCTCCCGAACCTGGGTCGCCGGTGTGGCATCCAGCGCCTCAACCTTCAGCACCACCAGGGTAGCTTCCAGTGGTCTTTTAAATCAACAAGCAAGGGGGCACACACTCGTATCCCCTGTGCAGAGAGGCCATGAGAGTCTGGTACTGGGCAGTGGAGCACAGCCTGGATCTCGGAGCAGTTCATGTTCCAGGGATTCACAATGACCTAGCTGGCAGCCTAAGCCACTCTTGATCTCAGGCTCATGAATGGGAGCTGTCACAGAATGTAGTAGACCTTTTCGAAAGGTGGGGTTGGCCAGAACTGGACCTCTTTTGCATCCCCACTCAATGCCAAACTGCCCAATTGTTGCTCACTAGATCCAGGGCCTGGTGTCTTCTGGCAAGACACATTGTCCCTCTCTTGGGTTGGGAGGTTTCTGTATGCCTTCCCCTGTTTCACACTTCTTCAGAGAGTGCTACTCAAGTTGCAGGCGGAGGGTGCAGTCATGATTCTCATAGCTCCCTCCTGGCCTCGACAAATTTGGTTTCCGTTGTTTCGTCAGTTGGCATTGGAACCACCAGTTCCACTGCCCCACTCAACTCGCTTGCTCTCCCAGGAGCAGAGAACCCATGTACACCCCAATCTTCAGTCTCTGCATCTGCACGCATGTCTCCTGCAGACTTAGGGACAGCTGTGGAGCATCTGATAGGGTAGCAGAGGTGCTAGTGGCAGGGAGGAAACCCTTGACTAGAGCCATGTATGCCGTGAAGTAGGAAAAAAACACTTCTACTTGTGGGCATCCTTTCATTCCTTAGACCCTTTAACGTGTCTGGTGGAGTTGGTGCTGGAGTACCTTCTTTCTTTATCAGATTCAGGACTCGGCTATTCATCCATCAAGGTGCATCTGTTGACGCTTTCAGCATATCATGCATCTTTGGAGGGAAAACCTCTTGCACAACTGGATTTGTACAAGACCTTTTTGAGAGGTATTTTACACATCAAACCTCCCAGGAGGGACCCTGTTCCCCCATGGGATCTTCTCTATTTGTTAGGAAAACTTATGTTGCCTCCCTTTGAGCCAGCCAAAAGTTCTGAGCTACGCTTCCTGTCTTGGAAAGCATTGTTTTTGGTTGCCATTACTTGAGGCTGGAGGATTTCTGAGCTCCAGGCTCTGATGTGTAAAGAGCCTTATTTGGTTTTTCACAGGGACAGAGTAGCCCAGCGTACAAATCCTACGTTTCTTCTGAATGTTATGTCCGAGTTCACTGTCAGTCAGGACATTCAACTTCTGGTTTATTACCCAGAGTACTTGAATAAATGTGAGGCTTTGTTGCATACTCTGGATGTACTCAGAATTCTTTGTTATTATGTTGACCGTACTCATTCTTCTAGAAAAACAGACCAGTTCGTTTTTTTCGCCCAAAGGATGTTAGGGGCTCCATTGACTAAGCAGACATTGGCCAAATGGTTGGTCAACTGCATTGTGTTCTGTTATCAGAAGTATGACAGACCCTTGCCCGGTCCGGTTAAGGGTCACTCAACTAGGAGTGTCATAACTTCTTTTGCATGCCTTAGAAAATTTTCTGCAGTGTATCTTTGTGCAGCTGCTACTTGGAGTTCGGTCCACACCTTCATTAAGCACTACAGTCTGGACATTGCTTTCAGAAGGAAAGCAGTTTTTGGCCTTGCTGCCCTCCGAAGACTGCTCTCCTGAAGAGTTCTAATGCCACTGACTATTACAGTCCACCACCCTTCTGACCTGGGTTATTTCTTTGTACTGCTTGGGACTTGGTCCTAATGGTGTTACCTGCTGCAAGAGCTCCACTTTGAAGTAAGATAGTACAGTTATGTAAGGACTTACTGTAACAGTAGATCTTTGAGAGGAACTCTTGCAGCAGGTGAATTTTCCCTCCCGCCTACCTCTGGGGTTATATAACTGTTCTTTTCTCTGGGGGATGGGAGATCCTCCTCAGTTCCCCATCCTTTATGCTAGCTAGGTCTCTGGTGGGCAAACTGAGATGGTGCTGGGGGACCGCTCCTTTATACAATGCGCTACATCGGGGTGGGGCTGGTGTCAGGGGGTGGTGCCCTGCATTGGACTGCTAGCTAGACATTTTTCCGTGGGGTCCTAGGGCTTGGCGGCATAGTCCTAATGGTGTTACCTGTTGCAGGAGTTCCCCTCGAAGATCTACTGTTATGGTAAGTTCTTACATAACTGTACTTTTCTCACCAAATGTACCAGAACTTTATCAGTTTCTTTCCCAAGGCTAGCTTGAAGAGCACATCTAGTCTTTAACAGGTGCAACAAAATAATACGTTTTGTTCCAGAGTTGGTTTCTTGTTGACAGTTCTGTAAACAGGCTTGTGGAGGTTAAGATACATGTCAGGTTCACCTGTGTTACAGACTGTAAAGAAACCCGAGTAGTTTTCTGTGGTTATTTCAACAATGTGATTATATACACTTGCAAACCAAGGGATCCAAGTTTCACATATTTTTTTTTTTTAACCACAGAGAAGCAAAAGGAGAAAGAAAGAATAGAAACAGTAAGTGAAGGAAGGGCGATAACAGGGAGTAATTGTGGGACAATCAGAGTGGCCAGTTCCTGGGTGACACAAGAAAATCTGATTGCGCAATCAAACAGGCAGGAGACAAACAAGTGGCACAATAGCACAGGATAACATAGATCCTTGCTGTTAACTCTCTCTGCATAGCAAACGGGACAGGGTCTTACCCAACCCTATCACGGGGGTAAAGAGGAATCTGCCATGCTGTTGTGCTGGGATATCAGCAGGGGGGTCCAAGAACCTCAGTCAGTCGAGTTTCTAGATTTCCTTGACCCATTTCATAATTCAAATAAATTCCTGTCTCTTGTAAGAGCTGTCCTAGCAGGATGGACTGTTGATATAATGCATGTTCCAGTCCACTGCTCCATTCTGGTCAGTCTTTTTCACCAGTGTACTAGGAGCCAGCAGCACCACTGAGGAGCTCTTCACTAATTTACTTTTGTTGAGTATTTTACTATGGGAACACAAAATAGGAACTCCCAATACACTAAAGGGCATGGACAGTGCAGATACACCAGGGAACTACTGTAATAATTATCACCGTATCATACTAACATACTAACATTCTAAAATGCCAGCAGAATAGGCCTAACGGTCTTTCGTGTCTGCTCGTTTGGTCAGTCCCCAACCTGGGTGCTGACCTTGCTGTCCCCCTCGCCTTCTCTGGCTTCTCCCTTCCCAGTTCCGGATATTCTTGCTGCATTGGATTTTGCTTCCAGAACCCTTCCCCTGTACCTGTCCACCCCTCTTGAACCCCTCCACTGTCTCTGCCTCCACCAGCCCCCTAGGCAGTGCATTCCATGGCTCCACCACCCTCTCAGTGAAATAGCACCTCCTCCTTTCTCCCTGAATCTTCCCCCTCGCTTCCAGCCATGCCCTCTAGTGGCCCTTCCTCCTACCTTGACACCCGACTGATTCCTCCCTATTTAGCCTCTTCATGTACCTAAGACACTCTATCATGTCCCCGGTCCCTTCTCTCTTCCAATGTGTACATATTTAGCTCTTGAGCCTCTCCTCATAGGTCCTGTCCCCAAGCCCCAAATCATTTTTGGTTGCCCTCCTCTGGACCCTCTCCAGGAGGTTAATGTCGCGCTTTAAGTGTGGCCTCAAAACTGCCGCAGTACTCAAGGTGCGGCCTCACCAAGCAGTTATACAGAGGAGTATCACTTCCTCCTTCTGGAGGTGATCCCCTAGCGATGCATCCCAGCATCCTGTTGGCCTTGGCTGCTGCCCCTACAAGTCTCAGAGTTGTTCATCTTGACATCCACCACCACCCAGGTCCCTCTCAGCCATCGAGACTTGTAGCATTTCCCCCCCCCAGGGTGTACACTTGACCTGGGTTTCTGGCCCCCAGGTGGAGTACCTTGCATTTCCCTGCATTGAACCTCAGCTTCCACTTTCTAGACCATCTTTCCAGAGCCTCCAGGTCCCCTGTGAGCCACCTCCCCTCCTCCCCATCCACCACCCCCCCCAGTTTAGTCATCTGCAAAGAGACTCATCTCACTCCTGATTCCTGTCCTTTGTCCGATCGTGGCGTTGAACAGAAGGGCCCAGGACTGATCCCTGTGGGACCCCACTAATGACCCTCCTTGGGGATGAGACTATCCCCCCAACTACTAACCTCTGGGTCCGGTCCTGGAGCCAATTGCCTATCCATCTGATCATCTGGTTCCCCACCCCCATTTCTCCCAGCTTATCCAACAGGCCCACGTGAGGAACAGAGTCAAATGCCTTGCTGAAGTCTAGAAAGAGGACATCCACTGGTCTACCAGGTCCAAGGCACTTGTCACCCAGTCATAGAACTCCACCAGGTTTGTCTGACACGATTTCCCGGGATGAATCCATGCTGTCTATCGTCCCAGGCACCCTGACTTATCAGGTCCCCCCTAGCCTCTCCTTGACAATGCCTCCATCACCTTGCCCACCACCGATGTCAGGCTGACAGGCCTGTAGTTCCCTGCCACCTCCCTTGATCCCCCTTGTGGATAGGCACTATATGCGCCACCTTCCAGTCTTGGGGCACCCACCCTGTCCTCAGAGAGATGGTGAAAAGCTCTGCCAGGGTTTTGCCAGGACATCTGCAAGTTCCTTCAGCACTCTGGGATGTAATTTATCCGGGTCGGTGCTTTCTCCGTCTTAAAGGGCTGAGGGCTTCCCTCACTCTCTCTGCTGTGATTTCCACTTCCGGTACCCTTCTCCCTGCTAGCCCTCCCCCACCTGCCAGTGATGCCTCCCCTCTCCCAAGACCTGCCCGATCGGTGAGGGTCCCCCTCCTCAGTATCTCTGTCTCCTCCCATGTATGATGCAGCACCCCATTTTCCCAGTGTAGAAACTGAGGTGAAGTACTCATTTAGTACCTCAGCCTGCTCCCCGGGTCTTGTGCCCATCTCTCCCCTGATTTAATCCTGCTAATCTGCCCCTTCACCCTACGTTTCCCCAATGTATCTAAAAATACCCTTGTTCCTCTCCTAATTTCCCTGCCAGGTTCTGCTCCTTCCTTGCCTTAGCAGCCCTCACCACTCTAGTGGCCTTCTAGCCATCAGCTCGTGCTCCCCAGATCCTTTCACTCCTTGAGCACTTGAATTGCTTATAGGCTGCTTTCTTTCCCACACCACCTCCTGGACCTCCCTGGTCCACCAACAGGGTTTTGGGCCCTACCGCATTTTGATCTTACTCTTGCACAGGTACTGGTAGCATCCTGCACCCTCTCCTGATGATTTCCACCTACTATCAGCGTCCATGTGACCCAATCCCATTCAAATGCTGCTTAGGATCCTTCCCATTTCCTTAAAATCCCGCCCCTAGTGGGTTACTTCCGTCTTTGTGCAGCCTTCTACCCTTCCTAGGTCCAGGCAGAACCAGACCGTGGCATGGTCACTCCCCCAATGGGTCCCTTACCTCCAGGCCCCAATCTGGTCACTGTCTGCCAGGACCACATCCAGTACCTGTGCCTCCTGGTGGGTTCCCTCACCTGCTGAGTTAGGAACGCGTCTTGAAAGACATCCAACAACCTCTGTTCCCTGGTCACAGAGGATGTCATAGTCTCCCAGTCTGTTCCTGGCATGTTTAAGTCCCCCAACACCATCACCGTTCCTCTGCCTAGTCTGCAGTGTCTCCTAACATCTGCCACCAGACTGTCCTCCAGCTCCTCCGCCAGGGCAGGGGGTCTATACACCACTCCTATTTTTACCCTCTTGCCCCCCCTTGGTATCAAGGTGACCCAAATCGCCTCCACGGTTCCCTCCACCTCCTCTACTCCCCCTATGCCAATGCAGTTTTTGACTATCATTGCTACCCTCCTCCCTTCCTCCCCTGTCCTTCCTGAACATAGTGTATCCCTCCAGGTTCAGGTCCCAGTCATGTCTTGCAGTGGCCCAAGTCTCAGTGACCGCTGCCACATCCACTGCTCCCTCAGTTAGCATCGCCTGGAGCTCAGGCATTTTATTGCCCAAGCTCCTGGCATTTAGCAGGACTACCTTCCACATCCTTATCCTTACAGTGATAAAAACTAAACAAATAATTAAAGTGGAATCGGATCAGCTGGCTGCTCAGAAATAATATACAGCTCTCACCTATAAAAAGTGAGGACACTACCATCTAGAAACTAGGAGAAATGATTGGAAAAATATTTCTGTCTATAGTAATAATAAAGTTAACGTCTGTGACAGACACAAAACACATCCTATACCCTGTGCTTCCCAGTTGCCAGTTTGGTAGGGGTAGTCAAAGTCCGAACAGTGTTAGAATAACAAAAACACTGGCATTCCTGGGATAAAGTCAAAATCCCCTAAACTTAGAAAGTGAACATGTATCTGAACTGTTAGGAGAGCTAAATCTTGATCTGAAAGAGAGGAGAATAAAAAAAATCCATATAAAAGTAAATTATAAGAATGGAGTCCACTGACTCCTCTCTCCAATCAGTCGAAGAACACACAAGAGGGCGTGTGTTTATTGGATAATTACCACACACCCTCACCTCCATGGGTTGGAGGTACAAGGTGTGAGCTGAGTGGCCTTCCCACAGCACGGGGAGTGTGGTAATTACCAATAACTGCAAGCCCTGAAGTGTTTTATTGCACTTCTAAAAAGGCACCAAAAAATAAAAAGCACAAAACTGACTGACTCTTCATCATTGGTCAAACACCAAACAGCTAGGTTGGCCCCATCAAAGAGGTCAAATTGGCTGGCAGGTCAGTGGCTCCTTTTGGTAGTTGAACCTTTTTTTGTTTTTCCAAACTGTCACAGTTACTGAGAAGTCTGAAGTAGTGTAATTCCGAGACTGTCAAAGCACTTTCCAGACCTGTGTGGTTATTGATCAATTACTGCGCAAGTCTGGACCAGGGACAGCGCTAGATAGGGCAAAAAGGGAAAAAGTTGCAGCTAGCCCAGAAATGATCCACTGTCCGCATGACGGTGGGTCCAAAGTGGTGCACCTGTCTGTAACAACAGCCGAAAGCTGGAAAAGTAAACAGCAAAAAAGTATTTTCACTTGACAGATTTAAGCTTCTGTTCTGGTACTTCTCCTAACATTGTTAGGCATCCCACAAAGAGGGAGAGCTATTTTGAGAATAAAAATAGGTTACATAGGATATTAATTTTATTATTGTTAATATCCGGTTCTGTTCATCCCCATCCTGGCCCAACTATTTCCGTAATGGTGGACACTCTGAAGAAGGATACCCCTTTACTTGAATCTTCTCTGAAAATAGTCCATCTAAATGTTCAGAGCTTCCCAGCAAAGTGGACCTCATTTGTTGCCTGGGTTGAACAACATAGTTTCAGTGTTGTTGCCTTGTCAGAAACATGGCTAAATGAGAACATCAAAGATGCAACCATTTTCCTGGAGGGCTGTGAACATTGTAGAAAGGATAGGGTGGGTAAACATGGAGGAGGTCTATGATATATGTTAAAAATAAATATAAGTTCACCGTTGTCCTCCATTCTTTGAGTCATTCTGACTGTGACATGATTTCTGTTGATTTGTTATTAAGGCATAACAAACATCTTACCATTAGTTCTACTTATGTTTCTCCAGGAAAGATTGTGTCTGGACTGAACCTCATTTCAGAAGTTAAACATGAACTTCCAGTTCACAGAGAGTGGATACTTCTTGGTGACTTTAATTGCAATTGGGCAGCAGAGTCTTGTAGCTCTGCTAAAGATTTACTGGTTGATATGGGCCTATCCCAATTGATTAATGAGGTTACCAGATTTAATTATAAATCTGGTCCGGGAACATCGCTAGATTGGGTTGCAGTCTCCCACCCGGATCGGATTACCAACTCGGGTGTGATGCCCGATGTTTTGAGTGACCATTGCCTTGTGTTTTGTCAATGGTCTGTCAAGCTCATTAAACAACCTCCTAAATATATAAAATTTAGGAAAATGGGGTCTCTCACACCTGAACTGGTAGATGCTGCATGCTCTGAGATTGACTGGACTGGATTTGAATCTATCTTGGATCTAGATGTGATGTTGGATGTCTTTGTCTCTCATTACCTTAGGGTAATTAATAAGCTTGCACCCTTTAGGCGATTGAGAGTCAAGGCCACCAAACATAAATGGATTTCCCCTGATTTGTTACATCTTATGAGATTATGGGATAAAAGTTGGAAAGAATATAAGAGTAGTTTAGACCTTTCTCTTTTATTGAAGTATAAATCTTTAAGGAATTTATGTAAATCTGAAATAGTAGGGCTTAAATAGCGTTCTTTCTGTCTGAGCGGAACAAAGGATTTGGAAATCCCCCCAAAAAATGGGATTTATTGAATAATCTGATGGGGCGGGTGAAAAAAATAGCTTCAGACATCTCCATTCAGTCTGGGGCCAATTTTATTTATTTATTTATTTGTTTGTTTGTTTGTTTTTGTTAACCAGGTAGGCACGCTAGACAACAAATGCCTATTTTCAGGTGCGACCCGGGAGGTTACAAAACAGAAAAACATGGTACATAGTCACGGTAGCATACAAACACAAAACAGAAAAACATGGCACATAGTCAAGTTAGCACACCACCCATGGTACAGGTGGACCGGAGAATATCAGTACAGAGAACTGGGTACATAGTCAAGGAGGCTTGCGGACCCACATACAGGGAGGGCCCGGGGTACAAAACCTGACAATATAGGCAAGAAAGCAATCACGTAAACCACCACAGCTAGAGATTGAGAATGTAGAAAGAGTGTAGCATCTAGTGCAACTAGTCAATACACCTGGAGAGGTGGTAATCCTAGGTGAGGAGCAAGGAGCTAAACAGGAAACCAGGGAGGGGTGGGCAGGGGACGTCCAGGAAGATCAGGTAAGTAGGCAAGCAGGAGCTAGTGCGTGCAGGAGGGGTAAGGAAAGGACCTGGGGACCACCACGGCTGGCCAGGCTGGGCACAGCAGACTGAGATGGCCCTACAGTTCTGAGCCCCAGAAGGCGGGCATGAGAGATGGGGCTCGCCAAGTGCTACAAGGGAGGGGCAGAAGGTGATAAGTGAGAGGCGCCCTGCAGAGGAGGGGGGGTGGAGGGTTAGACTAAGTGCCACAGGGGAGAGAGCTAAGGATAAATCTGTAAGTGGGGGAGGTTTTTGGGGAGAGGGGGAGTCTCCCGGCAACTAGGTGGTACAAAGACAGGTGGAGGCAGCCTTGAGGAACTTCCACAGGGACGTTTTGAAGCAGGTGTGGGAGGGGGCGGCCCGGACATGGGCGGGAAGGGAGTTCCAATGTCTCGCGGCGAAGGCGGAGAAGGCCTGATCACCGGTAAGAGAGCGGGTCCGTGGGATTAAACAGACCTGGGTAGAGCTAGACCTAAGTTGATAGGCCGGGGTGCAGTGTTTGATGGGAAGGGCAAGAGCAGAGGGACGAGCAATACGGACAATATTATCAATCATGTTGCCGAGGAAAAGGAATTGTTTCAGGGGAAGCCACCCAGTTGGGCATAAGAGATCCACCCCGATGAAGAAGGCTGAGAAGCAGAAGCAGCGACATATGTTGGCATAGGTTGTGTCCCATTTTGCAAGACGCACCGGACTGGCTGAAGGCAACCAACCCAGCAGAGCCGTAGGAGATCCCCTAGCTAAGGGCAAGCGGGCGGCTGGAGTGAGGCAGTCGCGCCCAGCCCTGTAAGCTAGGCCAAGCTTGCTGTTAGATGCTCTGCAGATGTTACGAAGGTGCTCAGCAAGATCAAGCTGAGGATCAAGAGTCACCCCTAGGTACCTGGCAGAATTTAGGACAGGCAGGAGGGAGCCATTCCCCCCCAAGGATGGCAAGGGGGGTGGGGCATGATGTGGTTTTAGCCACTGTCCCGAATAACATGGCATGGGTCTTGTTTAGGTTGACCGAGAGCTTGTGACCCACGAGCCAATTTTGGATGCTAAAGTCACAGATGAGTTGAGCGTTAATGGTAGAGATGTCCTGGGGAGCTGAGACAG
Source organism: Neoceratodus forsteri (assembly GCA_016271365.2). Classification (NCBI taxonomy): domain Eukaryota; kingdom Metazoa; phylum Chordata; order Ceratodontiformes; family Ceratodontidae; genus Neoceratodus; species Neoceratodus forsteri. The sequence continues at coordinate 1,099,196,059 of CM028135.1, read as the reverse complement.
TAGTACCAGGTCATCCGCGCCAGAGTGTGGTGGACCCGGTAGGTACGTTGGAGAGTTCGTTGATGTAGAGGGAGAACAGTAAGGGACCAAGGACAGACCATGGACGCCTCGCATCTGACAGGGCAGAGGTCCATGTAGCACGGTTGAAGCTGGTGTATTGTAGTCTACCCTCAAGGTAGCTGGTGAACCAAGCAAGGGCTCGGGGGGAGAAGCCCTGCGAGAGCAGGGTGGATTGAAGGAGGCTGTGGTCAATCCGATCGAAGGCCTTAGAAAGGTCGACAAAGATGGCTCCAGTCAGTCTGCCAAGGTCGCTGGCAGATCTGATCTCTGAGGTGACAATGGCGATAGCAGTGGCTGAACTGTGCCCCTTCCTGAACCCATGCTGGGCAGGGGAGAGAACCGCATACTCCTGAAGGAAATGGGAGATTTGTGCAGCTATAGCCTTTTCGAGTAGCTTGCTGGTGGCAGAGAGTATGGCAATGGGGCGGTAGTTCATCTCCTTAGGGTTGCCGTGTTTAAGCACAGGACAACTTGGCCACCCCACACGCGTCGGGTAAGATCCCTGAGGTGAGGGAGGAGTTAAAATGTGGGTAATTGGCAGGGCAAGGAGGGGGGCCCCAGACTTAGGAGCTTAGGCCTAGATTATCAAGTGTCCCTACTGGAGTGGTGAGAGAGACCAGTGAGCAGGGCTTGAGTCTCCTAACAGAGATTTGCTTTAAGTAAAAGGGGGGCCGGGGTACGAGAGGAACGGGGAGGAAGGTGGGAGGGGTGGGACAGGCAAAAGGAGAACTGGTTGTTAAAAGCAGAGGCTATAGTCTGGGGGTTATTACAGTTAGCCCCCTCAATAATCATGTCGGAGCCTGAGTTTGAGGCAGACCCCGACCATGTTTTTAATGTTTTGCTAGAAGCGCTCGGGGATTATGGGCCGGGTTGAGCATGGCGGTTTTGCAGAACTCACTCTTAGCAACCCTTGATAGCGCCCTTGCAGGGAGTTTCTGAGCCGACAATATTCAAGGAGGTCGAGGTTGTCCCGGAAATTTTGTAATTGAGCCAGCTCTTGTCCCTCTGCTTCATGAGAGCTAGTAGGCCTCCATGGAGCCACTTAGTAACCGTGCCCCGCACCCTCCTTTTCGTGAGGGGAGCATGTCGGCTTTGCAGAGGGATGAGAATTGCCAGGAAGTGGTTCAGACCTAAAGTCGGGTCACTAGAGCCAAGAACTCTGGACCAGTTAGCGCAGCGGAGGTCGTCCAGGAAGTCGTTGAGGATAAACTTGGAGTAATCCCTCATCTGAATCACTCTACTGGGAATTTTGGGGACGGAGGATCCCCATACGCAGTAAATGGGAGAGTGATCAGAAATCGCTAATATTAGTAATATATTACTTGTTTCCGAAGCTTTTAATAAGTTCTTTGGACATTTAGACAGTTATAGAATTCCCCTTCACGGAAATTCTTTTTTGAATGATCATGTTGGCCCTATAGAGTTGGAAAATGGTCCTGTTCCCCCTAAATTCTTTTTTGAACATATATCCCCGGACTTGGTCAGGGATTATGACTTAAAAATGGATCCTCGGCCCTATACTTTTCATGATGGGTTGGATTTTCGTATTATAAAACTGGGAATTAATTCCTTTTCCTATCCTCTCTCTGTTTTGTTTAATTTTTCTATGTCTACTGGGGTGTTTCTCAGTCTGTGGAAAACGGCCATACTTACTCCTATTTTAAAATCTGGTGATCCTACTATACTGTCTAATTATCACCCAATTTCTTTATTGCCCCCATCTAGAATTCTAGAACAAATTATTATGGATCAAACTTTACATTATTTACAAAAAACATAATCTTTTTTCCGATTGTCAGCATGGGTTCAGACCAATCATAATACCGAGACGGCATTGGTGGGGTTCACAGGTGCCATTCAGGGTTCCTTGATAAAGGGCAGACTGTTCGGCACTTGTGGACTCACCAAGGCCTTCGACCTTGTTGAATATTATTTATTAAATAGTATTTTATCAAGTTTTCATTTTTCTGAAGATGTTATTACATGGTACCATAATTACCTTACTAATAGGTCACATTGCACTCAAATAGGAGATAGTGTTTCTTTACCCAGTACCATAAAATGTGGGTTCCCTCAAGGGTCCATTCTTGGCCCCTTGATTTTCTTACTTTATATGAATTCTGTCCCATTGGCGTGTTCTCACTCATCATTAATATTGTATGCTGATGATGCAGTTATTTACAGTGCTGGTATATCTCCTAATGTAGCACTGGCTGAGGTTCAGTCCGATTTTGATTCTTTCCAGAAATGGCTGTATTCAAATTATACGGTGCTCAATCCTAATAAAACAAAAGTTGTGCTGTTTTCGAATAAGACCATTGAGCATAATAGTCTTCAACATATAGTTACACAGGATGGAAAGTTGATTGAGTTGGTGGATAAGTTTAAGTATTTGTGGATAACTTTTGGTAAGAAACTTGCTTTTGAACTTCATTTGAATAAAATAAGGAAACGTTTACATTAGAGATTGGGATCTCTTCTCAGAGTTAAACAGTTCCTGACAAAAGATTCCAGATTTTTGCTTGCTCATAGTTTTCTCCTAAATGTTCTGGATTATGGTATTATTATTTACTCTTCCTTTTCTGGTCATCTTTTCAACAGACTTATGGTAACTTATAATTCAATTTATGATTTATGCTCTGTGTGCCTTATCGAACACACCATTGTCTTTTCATTAGACATACTCAAAGTCTTTCCCTTAAAAATAGGATTTTGCATAAATTGGGTATTTTGTTGTATAAGGTGAAGAATTGTCTTATATCCCCAGTAGTTTCAAGTATGTGTCCTAGATTTTCCAGTTCTAATGGTACTAGGTCCCAGGCTAAATTTGCTTATGAAATTCTGCTGTTCCGAACTGTCTTTGGACAGAGATCATCTTTATTCAGGGCTCCCTTATTTTTTAATTCTGTACCTGCCACTATTATTGAATGCAGGACTGTGTGGTCTTTTAAACCCAGATTGAAATACTGCAGGTTGGATAATGACACTTGTGCATGCTGTGTTAAATAGTTGTCTTTTTTTATATGTTATGTATTTTATTGATGTGTTTTGTGACTTGTCGCTGGTGAAAATGGGCAGGTTTTGCTCATCCTGCTTACAAGTATAAAAAATAAAAGTGAAAATGAAATGGTGAAATTTGTATGTGATTAGGTATTGACCCATTTTTTTTCTCATTTTGACCCACATGTTTTACACCAATGGGTCTAATTTGACCCATTTTTTAAAAACCCCTAACGATGTCATTGGTCTGGACAGCTATTGACCAATTAGATCACTGGATTTTTTTTTTGCACATTTAATAACTAAATTTGCCAGCCTAGCCAATACATACATAGACGTTTGAACATAAAATCAAACTGTTGTCATTAGAAACTAAACTCTTACATTATTCAAACGGCATACACATTAAAGGAAAAAAGGAATGCAGACAAGGCCTGTCAAGGTCAGTAAATAGTGTCAAAGTACATACGCTGGAATAAGTATTTCCATCTGGACAAAATTCATTGCAAATCAGTAGAGCCTTTCTTTGAGTCTGAATGTGAGATATCTAGAAACAGATTTTCTGACCTGAGAGTTGCAAGTCCAGCTTGTATGAGCAGACATTAACACAACCAGCCTTTATTTCATAGTAGAAAGTACCACAGGCACTGTCTGACCCTTCTGGGTACCATTTTGAAGCCTGGGACGAGCCTGAAGCCAGAGAACTTGAATAGCCACTACACTGTCCTGCAGCAAGTCCAACTAGTTTGTGAAGAATTTCTGCAAAGTTTGTTTAAACTCAGATTGCGCAATCCTAGTAGGACACCAGTCCCCAGAATATTTATAGCACAGTGCTGGTTCTCCAGGGTCTCAGTTTTGTTTAGGAAAAAACAAAAAATATGGGAGCATATGCCACTGTTGACCTCTAGTAGGGGTACTGGTTCTGTGGCCCCTTTCTGTAGTAGTCCTATTGCCGCTTGAAGCATTGCAAGTCTCTTGGTGGGGGCAGCCAACAACGGAGAGGGAACGTCATGAGGAAGTGGAGGCTTTGTGTCGAATTTGATGAGGTACTTCTTGGTAACAGTGTGCAGGACCCATCTGTCCATTGTTGTATGGATCCATTCCTCCAAGAAATTGGAAAGTCTGCTTCCGATTTGGGGATGGGCCTGGCCGGTCTCATTTTGGAAACATCTTGTTGGAATTGCCAGAGTCACGGTTGCCGTTTTGTCCACCTCTGTTGGTTACGCAAAACAAACAAGGGTAATTTGTTTGAGAAGCTCCTGTTCTGGTTTCTGTTGTGGGATGGTTGGCAATGAAAAGGCCACTGTGATAAGCCAGACCACGGTTTGTCCCTAGATTTTAATTGTGGCATGCTGACCTTAGTAGTTTCCCTGGATTCCTTAACTGCCTCTTTAAGTGCTGTGCTGAGCAGGAGGCCGCCTTCGTATGGTGAACTGACAAGGTGAGCCTTTGAAGAAGTGTCTGCCTACCAGGCCCAGAACCAGAAGTTTCTTCTTGTTGAGGATTGGTAAAACATTGTTCAGGTGGCACAGTGGACAGCATCCTCCAACATATCTGCTAAGTAGGGGGGAGGCATTGCCCGTGAGCAGTAGTTGTTAGATCAGGTTTTTGTTCTTGGACTCCTCTGCCAACATAAATGTCAGCTCAGTAACCCAGGAGAGAGTGCCCCTTCCCGAGAATGGATTTACTGTTGTAGCCTTTTAGGAAGCTGTGGAGGCCTGGAATGCCTGTTTTTTAAGGATTATTCTACTTTGCGATCCACTGGGTCTCTGAGGGTGGCCTCACCCATCTGCTGGAATTATGGTCTTCTTTGTCAGTGATGATATCATGGGGTGACAGGTGAGAGTATTTCTTATCGAACTTCAGCAGTTTGTTGACCCTGCAGGGGACATGGTACATTTTCTCTGGGCCTTGCCACGCCTCCTTAAGTAGATCCTCAGTCACTGGAGAGGTGGGAAACGCTGCTGATGGCTTAGTTGATCTGGTAATTTGAAGGTCAGTTTGTCCTCTTTGGAAGTGGAAGGTGTGGGTCCTAGGTGTATCTCTGACGAGACGTTTTTAATGAAAAAGCTGAGTTCATCCATATCAGCGTGTCTTTCGGATTCCGGCTCCGCATCTGAGGACCTCTATGGAGATCCCCTTCCTCGGTGAGAAGACAAACCTGATTCTGAAGAGGGAGATCTGGCACACTGCTTCATTCTTTTGTGATGATTGGAATAGTTGTCTGCTTTGTCCCTGGAATGTGGAGAGATGATACGTTTCTTCTTGTTGCAGCAGTGTTCCTGATGGTCCTTCTCATTTGAAGAGAGAGATGGAATTCGTGTTCAGTACACTTACTTGTGGGTATGGCTTTGTGGGGATGCAGGGGGCTGCAGATCAAAGCAGGCAGCTCTAAAATGAAAGCTGTGTTCAGTTTAGCTATTAAGTTTGGTGCCAGTTGTAGTGGGAGCTGTTCTGCTACCTCCTGGGAATGAGAAAATGTAGTGGTGGTGTCCTCCTCTGTGTGAGTAGGAGCTGAGGTGGTTGCAACTTTACATTTGAAAGATAGGAAATCAGTGAAGTGGCTAATAGGGTGGACTTGCATTTTGAGCATTTTCTCCCCTTGGAGGACTTGTTTATGAACTTGGCAGTAGACATCTTGGAAGGCATTGTCCCTCTAGCAGTCACAGCGATACAGGAATACGCCGTGGAATGGGCGTGAGGCCCTGACAGAAGTGGCGCCCAATGTACCCATGGACAGTACTGATGAGGTCCTCTTGTCAGATAATAAGGTCCAGTTGTGGCTTGACTGAGAAACTGTACTTGGCAGCAGATTCCAGAGAGATGAGTCACCAGACCCCACCCAGTGTGTCATGAGTTAGTCCTGCAGAGTTTAGTTCAACTGAGCTCCCAGATAATATCAGGAAAAATAACTTCAAATGGCCCTCGGTGGGTCAGTAGTCCTTCTACGGTTCCTAGATGCAGTGGTTTGGTACTTGGTGAACCCTGGGCACAAGGAGCTGGAAGCTCTGTTTAAATATCCCCCATGTTACCCTTTGTAGGCTCCTGCAGGATTGCTACTGCCCTTGGGAGAGACTAGATGTTGGGGAGTAGAAGAGCTGTTAAGATGACCTCTGGCACACTTTCCTGCACTCAGAAAATCCATGGTCCATAGTACAGGGTTGCCTGCTCTTCCCCCTAAGTCTAATGCCACTGTGCTGTACCCACACTATGCTGCAAAGGCCAAGTGGTACTACGGTTTTGCATTAATTTCACCAGAGCTCTGTTGGCAGTTTCTGCTCCGTTGGTAGCCTCCGTGGGTGATCTTAGAGTGTACTGTCTCTATGTATGGACTCTGAGTCGGGCATTGTCCTGGGAACTCGAAGAGACTGGCTGCCATATCCCTTGTCTGCGGGCTGTTCTGCTTCTTGCCTAACTATAAGGCTGCGTCTGGTCGCCAAATACCGTGTTGGTTGTGGTTCCTTCTTGTCTGACTGTTGTCTTGCTGGTTCTCTTTATGCTTCAGAGCTGGGCCGCTGAATGGAGCTCTTGGGTTGGGGGGGGGCAGACTAGGGGCAGCAAAGCACTGTCTGGGAGGCCCTGACTGTAGCTTGCACAGCCTGATAACAGGGTAGAGCCTGAGGCTGAAAATAGGCAGAATTGCCTAGCCCTCTTTTTCTGGTCAACAAAAACTAAATAACTGAATATTTTTCCTTCTGTAATTTTGTTCTTCCTTTCCGGTTTTGCCTGTTCCTCTGGTGCGTTTCTAATGTTTGCTCTCATTCTTTCATCTTCCTCTGGCCTCAGATCCTTGTCACTGACATCTTTTTTTTCTTACTTCAGGCTACAGTCTTAAAAAGAAACAAGAAGAAAAAGAGTATATATTTTAATCTTTTTACTTGAGCCTTATGTGTCTCTCTCTCCTGTCTTTCTGTCTCTCACACTCCCCCTTTCCCATGTTATTTTGGAATGCATTTTGAATGCAGTGGGAGAACTAACCAGTGCAGTCAGTGTAATCTAAAGTGCATTCCTGCCTGCATGCTCGTTCACCCTCCTGCTCCCGTGCTTAATCCTTTACCCTTCTACCAGGTTCAGCTGGCTGTCTCCCTTCCACATGCTCATTTGCCTGCTTTTCATTCACCTGTTGGCCCGTTATAGATAATCTCATTCCCTCCCTCCCTGCAGATCTTCCACATGCTTGGTTCCCATCAGCTCACGTGGTCTCTCTTGACTGCAGAGTGTGCACATGTACAAGTTTTCTGCCTCCCATGATGTCACTTGTCCACACGCTTTTTTCCGGTCTGCCCATACCCTTACTTAAAATCACACACTAGTTGCCCACGTGCACTTTTGTCAACCAGCTGCTGTAATACTTTTTGCTTGCCTTCCCATGCATATACTAACCTTTACTGACTTGCACGTGCGCACACACACTTGTTCCTTGCCAGCATGCAGAAATGCACTCTAATTTGCTGTCCATCCACAAACTCGATCTATGCTGACCCACCTACTAACTTGACGGTTGCCTACTCTTCCAGCTGCTTGCAGATCTAGCTTTGAACTCTGCCCAGTTAATAAAAAAAGCCTGATCTGTATACCAGTGCCTCTTTTGGACTCCTTCAACCACCCTTCCACTGCCACCACTGTGCTCCTGAAAGACAAGAGGAGCACAGATAACTGAGTTTTCTACAAAGCAGCCATGCTGTTGTGATAACTGACTGTGCTTCAGGCCCCTTGAGAGGATTTCTGGGCCTTGGGGAATGTTCAGACTCTGGGGCCCCTACTAGCTCATAGCCCCTTCTCTGCATACAATATGCTGGGTGGCCTGGGCCCCTCTTGGTGCTGGGCCCTGGGAATTATCCCCTGCTGTCCCACCCTCTCAAGGGCTCAGCTTTGCTCAGGGCTCATCCTTAATGCCATCCCTATGTCCTAGCCACTCAGGGACATGTGTCCAGGTACAGTCTCTCTCCAAAATGGATGGGGATCTGGTGTCCCCATACTGAATCTGCACAGTCTGAACTAGTTCATAGGGAAATGTAAGTTCTGGATGGTCACCCTGAACCAGATCGTTCTGTTTCTGGGACAGAACATGTGGATCTTCGTTGATATCTCCTCCATTGGGCCACACCTGTGGAACCGTAAGCCGTCAGAGTCAGGACCATTCAGAAACATTTTGCTAGTGTGTAGCATTGACGCGTGTTAACATGGGTGGTCCCATCACTCCTCAGTTCTTTCTCTCGCTGTTGATCATCCTTGTTGGACCTATTGAAGAAGTGTCGTAAACCAAGCCATTGCCGTTTGTCATTTTACTTTATCCACGTACTACCGTCATCTCTGTATGCTGCCAAAGTCGAAAGAGACTTTATTTCAGTATTGTATGTGTGGATATAAAATTTACAAGGAAGACACACACGTGATTCGTGTATGCTGTCTGGGCCTGTCTCATACCATGAGAAATTGTGAGACTTGCCAGAGCTTAAACAAACAAAAATGGCTACAAGACTATGCTGTAAGAAGGCTCTAGAAAATGTTCTTGCCTTAAAAGCATTGAAGACCATGGAGAAGGAAAAGGGGTCAAAATCTGCTTCACCCTCATTGTCCGTCGAGAAATGGTCATCCGAGGATAAGGACAAGGAAAGGTGTTGCCTTGGGCATCCTCCTGGTCCGGACGTCAGCAGAAACAGAGATGAGGACAAGTCTGCTTTACTGATGAGGTCCTGGTTGCCATTGAGAAAAGATATGTCCTCATCAACGCCTGCTCCAGCAGTGCCTACAGCTCTCCCTTACTCTCTTTGGGGCACCAAGGTCGGGGTTTAACTTAAGTGCTGCCATACCTGTTATGAGTGGTATGATGCCATTGTTGTCAGGCCCAGGCCCATCAACGCAGGTAATCCTGACCTCTTTCCAGGGTGCCATCGATTCCCAGGTTGTACTGGCATTGTTCTCTGAAACGATTCGACACATTCTGCCAGGGTTGCCATTGCAAGCAGTTCTTCCGCCAACGGGACCTTGTGTTTCTTGGCCCCCATCTAGGGATTCCATTTGCACACCACAGATTTGCCTCTCGGTCACTGCCAGCCCCTTCTGCAGTGCCCATCATTACTCATGATGACAACAAAATGTGAATATAATCCTAACCTCATGGACTTAGAGGTGGATTTAGAGGAGGCATATGAGAGTGAAAAACAATATGTAGTGGGTCACCTTCACACTCGTTCTTCTGTTTTGTCCTGTAGTGTCAACTCAATGGATTATACCCCGCGGTCTCCTCCTGAGGACCCATCTTTCCAATCCATGATGCGGCAGATGCAGACTGTCATGGGCTTTGATGTGGAACAGGAAGATTCCACCAAATGGAGTCTCTCAGAGTTTTTGGAGATGCCCCACTCACCATCTATTATTATTCCACCTACCTGCATTAGAGGATGCTACTTTTGTTACATGGCACATACCAGACTCGCTGCCTGTAGTCCCTAGAATGGCTGATAAGCAGTACCCTGCACCATCTACTAAGCTTTATATTGCTAAACTAGCCAGAAACTGACTCTGTGGTCATCATGGCTGCTCATGATAGTTCTAGAGCTCCCAGTCATATGAGTACTTTGTCTGCTAATAAGGAATCTATCAAATCCACAAAGTATTGCTGAGAATCAGTAGGGTAGGGTCGGTGCTGGAAGAGGGCAGCCAGCCCAGTTCAAACAGAAGTTCCAAAAACCAGCACTCGAGCAGTACTGTGCAAGTGCTAGTTTTTGGAACTTCTCATAAGGAATCTAGGAGGCTAGATGTGATGGGCAAATATACTTTGCTTCTGCATCTCTGAGTCTTAGGTTTGCAAACTACCAGACTAACATTATCAGATACCAGAACAACCTGTGGAAAGCTGCTCGTACTGCTGCTCAGGTTCTGCCTGATCTCTCTACCAAGACCTGTTTGCTTAAAACATTGTCTGCTGGTGCTGAGGTTGGTAAGCATTCGCTGCACTCAGCTTATGATGTCTCGAATGCTTCTACCAAGGCTGCAGCTTGTGGCATTTGCATGAGAAGGTATTCTTGGCTCAGAGTTGCTGGCTTTGCCACTGACATGCAGCAGGCAGTTTTGAGTGCTCCCTATAAAGGGTCCAAATTTTTAAGTAAGTAAACCTTTATTTATAAAGTGTTCTATTCCTGGGGCTCGGGGCACTGTACAGGATACAGACAGTTTCGGTTTCAACAGTACAATTATCAACATATTTAAAATGCATAAAGTAGAACATTGTAATTAAAACAGCATAATATAGCAGCTAGGGTAAATAATGCTAGGAGAAATTAATAAATCCTGAAGGCCTCCCTAAATAGATGTGCCTTCAGGCCCTGGTTAAAGGCATCCCACAAAGACCTTGGGAGCAAGATACACAGGGCCAGTCCTGCCAGCTCAAAAGAACGGTCTCCCGATGTTTTAAGCCGAGCCCCGGAAACTGCTAGGAGACCCTCGGAGGAGGAGCGGAAAGAGTGGTGAGTAGTCAGGAGGTTACTCAGATAGACAGGACCACTAGGTATAAGGCTTTCTAGGTGCGAAGACGCACCTTGAAGGTAATTCTCCACCTCACTGGCAGACGGTACAAATCATGAAGGACTGGGGTCATGTGACAGGACCGTGGAAGGCCCTCGGTAACCTGGCTGCACTAGCTGCAGGTGATGCAGGACCTGTCCACTAACCTTGAGGTACAGAGCATTACAATTGTCAAGTCTGGACGTCACAAAAGCATGCATCAGTGAAGGCAGGTCATCTGGTGGGATTTAGGCCTTAATCCTGGTGATATTCCATAGATGGTAAAACCCACTCCAGACAACAGATGACACCTGAGCCTTAAATGTCAATCTGTCATCCAGAATGATGCCCAGATTTTTCACCTTGGCAGAGGCCGCTAGTGGAGTGGGTCCCAGCATCAAACCAGTTCCCACCTTGGCAGCCTCTGCATCTCACCAATGATCAGGCTCAATCACTAGTACTTCCATCTTGTCTAGTTTGAGCTTTAGCCAGTTAGAGGACATCCAGTCATTGATCTCAGCTAGACACACATTCAGTACATCCACAGCATCATGTGTCTTGGGAGCAAACAACCTATATAACTGGGTATCATCTTCATAGCAGTGAAACCCCATGCTGTAATGTGCAGTGATCTCTCTCAGAGGCGGCATGTACACTGCGAACAACAAATATGAGCTGATCAAGCCCTCAGGAACTCCACACAGTAGGGGCTTTGGGCGGGAGGAGAAACTCTCCATCACCACCCTCTGCATCCTGCCTGTGAGAAAGTACTCAAACCAGTTGATGACAGTGCCAGTGAGTCTGCAGTACTCCCTGTGACAGGGTTGAATAAGGCCCTGCTCCATTTGTTATACAGAAAGAGTTTAAACTCAACTACTGTTCTAGCCTCTCCTTTTCTGTCTTTTCTGTTTGGTTGCGCAACCAGATTTTCTTGTGAGACCTAGGAACTAATCTTACCAATGGTTTCGCAGTCCTCCACCTCTTGCTAGCTCCCTGCCTTCCCTTGCTGTTCTGTCTTTTGTTCCCTCTTGCATGTCTGCAGTTATAAAGAATATATGTGAATCTTTTTGTGGAAATGTCATTGATACTGGGATCCCTTTGTTTAAAACTGTTTATAGTTATACTGTTGAAATGATTGCAAAAAGCTATTTGGAATTCAAGGAGTTAACCTGAAATTCAGTTTTTAAACCTTTTGCAGAGGTGTAAACGAGGTCAGTTCTGGGTCACTATGTACTGTTTTGCTGCACCTGCTGAAGCTTACAAGAACATTGTGTGAGAAGCAGGCTGTTTTCTTAACGAGTTTCTCAGGCACAAACTTATAAAAATAGCAGCAATGCTTGTGCAAGAAAGACAGAGACTGAGATTTGAAATTGAGAAGAAAAAACTCGGAAGAAGGACTCTGTTTTTTATGTTTGTACTGCCATCGTTAATAGTTATACTGAACAATTTTTATTTTGTTTATTTTGCTGTTAATAATAAAACGCTACTTGCGAATTTTGAAACTTCTTCTGGCTTTCCTATGCTTCCTGACCTGTGCCTTGATGATGCTCCTTTAGGCAGTCCGTAGAAACATAGAATTAAATGGCAGATAAGGACTGTTTGCCCATCCAGTCTGCCCTTTTCTCCATACCTACACCATTACCACAGACTGTGCCCACTCTACAGCTCTTCCTCCCCCCCCCTTCTCCCCACTGTGATTCCCTTGTGCTTATCCCATACATTGTTGAACCCCACCACTGTTTTAGCCCCCACCACCTCCACTGGAAGGCTGTTCCAGGAACCCACCATTCTTTCTGTGAAGTACTTCATCTATCCTGAATCTACCTCCCTCCAGCTTCATAGCATGTCCCCTTGTTCTTGAGCACCTTTTCTTCTGAAAAATACTCCCCTCCTGTAACTTATTTACCCGCGTGAGTTTATTTAGTGGTCTCTATCATATCTCCCCTCTCCCTCCTCTGTTCCAGGGTGTACATATTGAGGTCCTTTTGTCTCTCCTCGTAGGACTTTTGATGTAGACCCTACACCATTTTAGTTGCCCTCCTCTGAATCGCCTCCAATCTATGTCCTTCTAGAAATGTTTTCTCTAGAACTGGACACAATGCTCTAGGTGGGGTCCTACCAACAGTCTATACAGAGGCAGTACCACCTCTCTTCCTGCTGGTGATACCCTCCCTACGCACACCCCAGCATGCCAGTTGCCCTCCCTACTGCTTTGTCGAACTGCCTGGCCACATTTAGGTAATCCGATATGATTACCTCCAGGGCTGCTGCCTCGTGCCACAATGGTCCCAACCATGCATTAATTCCCCATTAGATTGCACCTTCGGAGTGGATTAATGCTTACTTATTGCTGTGAAATATCATTTTGAGAAAATAAAATAAGTGTCTTGATGGTGCTTTTTTTGCACTGAGTCTGGTAGTCTGCCTGGTTTATTATCTTGACTATCCCAACCCCGCTACAAAGGGGCCCTGCCAGTTCATGAGTAGTTTGTTCTCCGTGGAGGGAAGGAGTAACAACACTTTGTCCCCCGACTGAAATGTTTTAGTCTTTAAACGCTGGTCGTATCTTTCTTTTTTCAAGTCTTGCTTCTGTTCTAGGCTGCGGTGTGCCAAGTTGATATACTTCACCAGGCGTTTGTGTAACTGAGTCATGTACTCTATGACATTAAGATGTCCTACCTCCTTCCCTTCTTCCCGGTGTTAACCACATCCAATGGCCCCCTCGGGTTTCTCCCATACAGTAATGAAAAAGGAGAGAAACCAGTGGATGCTTGAGGGATTTTTCTGTACGCGAAATATAAACAGGGGAGGTACCTACCCCAATCTTTAACTTCTTTTACATACTTCCTCAACATTCTCTCTAATGCCAGATTAAGCCTCTCTACAAGGTCATCCATCTGTGGGTGGCATGGGCACATACCCACTGCTACCACTCCCAGCAGACGGTACAATTCTTTTAGCAGGTGTACATTAAAATTACTCCCCTGATCAGTAAGTATTTTTTGGGGGATTCCCATGTGGCTAAATACCTTTTCTAGCTCCTCTGCTATCCTTGGGGCATTGACAGTTCTCATGGGGCTAGCTTCTGGGTAGCAGGTAGTGTAATCACAAATGACCAGTACAAATTTGTTACCCTTGGAGCTCTTTTCCAGGGGACCCTCTCCATCCATGGCTATCATGTCAAAGGGGTTAGTCACAATGGGGATGGGTTGTAGTGGTACTCTATCCCGTTTTCTTGCCGGAGCTACCTTCTGACACTCAGCACATGCTTTACAATACTCAGCTATGTTCTCGGCGATAGAGAGCCAATAAAACCTGGGTAATGTCCTATTCAGGGTGCTGTCTCTGCCTGCATGACCTGCTAAAGGGATGTTAAGTGCCAGATGCATAATTTGGGAGCGGAATTTTTCTGGAACCATTAGTTAGTCTACTACCTCTCCAGTTCTGTGGTTAGTGTATTCTCTATACAGTATTCCCTGTTTTACAGCAGACTGAGGGGCACCTTTTTCTACTCCCCCCGCCTGTGAAAAAAAAAATGTTATGTGAAAGGTCTGCTTTTTGCTCGTGCTGCATATCGCATTTAAAAGTATATCCCAAGTCTCGCTGTACACCAGTATGAGTATTAATCCAGTCATCCTTCTTTAGCTTCTTCTTTTCTGCCTTAGTTTTACAGTCCTTGCCAGGATTTTCAAAAACATCATCATCAAATGGAACCACAAATGGTAAATGTCCCTTCTTCACTTGATCTTGGTTGGTTACGGCAACTACAGCAGAGTCCTGGGCAGCATGACAATGTATAAATGAAACAAAGTCTGGGTGGCCATGCTCGGTAACTGGCACAGATAGGCGGGGTACCAGCCCCACTTCTACCTCATGTGTCTTTTCTTGAACAGTTATTTGTATGGTGTCTGTAGGGCAGCAATAGGTATCACTGTGCACACAGATGACTGCTGAATCTGGCCTTTTATTATTCCCAGTCACCAGATCTGCTCGCACGAGTCTGATGGCTCCTGGAATCAGTTAGTCCCATCATCTGCTGCTGTGCTCCAATCTGCACAGTAGCCAAAAAAGGTTGGTCCTCAAGAGTGGCAGGATCTCCCTGTCACAACATCCATCATAAACTGTCATGTCCCTCTTACCCGACGTAGGTCAAAAGGCAGATCGACTACTTGGTTGACTAGACATTAGGAATCACATGGCTGAATGTGACACTGCCTGGAAAACTTTTAAGAAACTCGGCCTCCCCTCAGGCTGGCACTCCTACAGGTGGCTTAGAAACATCTACAAGTCTATAATAACTAATGCTAAGAGGAGGTATTAGTGCACATTGCAAACAGATAAACTCAGTAATCCCAGAGAATTTGGGGTGGAGATAAACTCCCTCCTAATGGGAAAAACCTCCTCCATTCCTGACTCGCTTCATGCCAAGGATAAAATACTCTCCAACTCTTCCTCTATAACCGAAGGACTAAAGAACTTTTTCACTGACCTCAGCACCTACACTTCTCAATTCACCACGCCTCAGCACTGCCATCCCTCACCCACCACCAGTCCTTCTAGAATGCCTACTGGGCTTTTCCATATCAAACTAACCTCCCACAAGGAGGTTTTCAAATTATTGAGTAGCCTCAAGGAACATGGCTCACCCGGCCTTAACTCTCTTGAGCCCTGATTTTTAAAATGGAGACCCCCTGCTCTGGCCTATCCAGTCAGGGATCTTATCAACAGATCCTTCTTAGAGGAAACAGTCCCCTCCAAATGAAGTCAGCCCTAGTCATCCCAAGCCATAAGGCGGATCGACCTCACCAGTTGAAAACTATCGACCCACCTCTATACTTTGTCACCTCGCTAAAGTACAAGAGTGAATTATTTACAACCAGCTACAAGACTACCTAGAACAATATCAACTTCTGTCCCCCTGCCAACATGGTTTCCATAAAAATCACAGCACTCTGCTCTCAGTAAGGTCACCTCGGATATTCAACTCGCCTTCAGCAGGGGCCAGGCAAACTGGGGCCATCTTCGTGGACCTCACCAAAGCCTTTGATTTAGTGAACCACGATCAGCTAATACAGAAACTATTTTGAATGAGGCTAGATCAACATTCCACAACCTGGATCCAAAACTATCTCACAGGCCGCTCCCAAAGTGTTAAGTGGACTAACTGCCACTCCTCCTTCAGACCCATTTCCCTTGGTGTTCCCCAGGGGTCTATCCTAGGGCTACTACTCTTCTCACTTTTCATCAGTGGGCTGCCTATTTCCTGTGGTAGAGCATCTGTTCAGCTTTACACAGACAGTGCTATCATGTACAGGTCCTCTGCTGACTTCTCTTGGCTCAGTGAACATCTGAACTCAGACTTCCATCAACTGGAAGCGTGGTTCCTGGCAAATAAGTAGCTCCTGAATTCTAAAAAAAAAAAAAACACCTAAATCTATGCTTTTTTCTCCGCGCCTACAGAACCGATTTCTCCCCCCAATTCTCCATCGCTACTTGTAACGGTGAACCCTTAGAACTGGTACACTCCTTTAAATATCTCGGCATCCTGCTTGACCCAAGCCTCTCATTTGAGGGCCTTGTCAACAAAACTATCACAGCCCTTCACCAAAAGCTGGGCCTGCTCTACCGGCACCACCCACTACTATCTAGTGCATCCTGCCATAAAATTGCTCCAGCCTCTCTCTTTCCTCTTCTTTTCTATGCCCCCCTCACCCACCATTCCTATCACTTAAGTCCTACCTTATGAACCACCTAAAGCAAATATATCACAGGATAGGACGCTTTGCCACCGGGGCTGCCCCCAGGCAACATCATTGCACTGTGCTGACATCTCTGGGTTGGGTAGAACTGGAACATAAATTCCAATACAGCTCCCTCTGCCTCACCTATAAGTTAGCACACCAATACACTCCTCCTAATCTGTCTAATACTATTGTAAGGAAACCGGCTTGCCGGACCCTCAGCTCCTCCTCTCTCTCACTGTTAATAGTGCCATTGACACGGCTAGCTGCAAGCAGGAGATCCTTTGTCTTTGCTGCACCCAGGGCTTGGAACTTCCTCCCTCCCTCCCTCCGTCTGCCCTCTCTTGCACTTCCCTTCCCACTTTCAAATGTGCACTGCATAACCACCTAAATGGCTTAGAAATTTGCTCATGCTTTATCTAACCAGCCCCGTGTATTTCTGTTATGTCTATTCATCCTGTCGAGCCTTTCCTGCTCATTCTTTCCATCCAGGCGAACTGCACATTTGTCCTGCACCACTTTTTACTTAACTGTTGAACATTTGTACTGCACTATCATGCCTAACTACTGTACATAATGTGGTCATAATTGCCTGATTTGCATTGTACTGAACCATCCACTCCCCTTTCCCCTGAATTCACTGCTTTCACTTTATGTACATTGGGTAACTACGATACACGTTGTACTAGGCTTTAGGATTCAAATTTTTATATTTCCTCCTATTCCAGTGATTTTATTGTATGAATTTGGCTTTGTAAACGTTCTAGTTATCCTCTTTATTTTGTATTCCTTTATTATCAGTGCTTATCTATTGAATGTACCTCTCTTTGTATATATTTTTGTATTCCTGATCCTCTGTACCCTCTCCGGGTCGCCCCTGAAAAAGGGACTGCATGGTTTCAGTGGGCTTACCGTTGACCAAAATTCAGATAAATAAATAATACATTTTGAAGTTGCAGAATGCTTCCTTCTTGACCCTAATGGCTGTCCTAACTTGACTCATGAACCATATTGGGTGTTTGTGTCAGTTTCTTTTGGTCACTGTCCTTGTACATGTTACTTCCACCTGGTAAATTCCTGTGTTTCCCATTACCCTGAACCCCTTTTTTTTTGGTTCTTCAGTGCCTTTTTCTGCTTATTCTGGTGGTACCTGTGGTGTGATTCAATATGTCTTGATTGTAGGGGAGTGGCGACTAAGTTCCCATCTTCTAAACTATCGCTGATAGGTTTCCTAGTGCCATACTCCCCTATGCCTAGTTTAAATACCCGAGGTGAATGTCGAACTTCTGTTTCAATGCACGTTCCTTGCCTATTCAGGTGAAGTCTGACCAGCTTGAATAGTCTTCTCTCCCAGAAGCTCCCCCAGTTGCCTATGCCATGGTAACCTTTTTCCTTGCACCATTCCTGTAACCAGCTGTTGAAATCCTTCCTGATTTGTCCATGTCAACACCTTTTCCCCATACTGGAAGGATCTCCGAGAAGGTTATCGAGGCTGTCCGTACCCAGTCACTCCCCCCGCTTTCTGAAGTTTAGCTTGACTTCCTCTCCTGTCTGGTTCACCAAGTCGTTGGTGCAGAGATGGATAAGGATGTTTATTCCTTCATCTGGCTGGTCTATTATCCTCTCAATTTTTGGGGTGTCTCTTGGCCGAGGCGCTGTGGAGGCATCGGACTTTTACCGCAGATCCATCCAAGTGGGACTCTTCTAATCATAGAGTCCCCCAGAATGAGCATTTGTTTTTGGTTGTTTTTCTTGGGCTTCCCTTTGCTTCCCTCTGTAGCCTTTCCTCTGTTCTGCCTTGTTTTCTCTGTAGTGTTTGCTTCAAATTCTGCTACCTCGGCCCCTGTCTGCTGCATCCTCTCCAAGGCTACGAAGGAATTTGTGGTCGAAATTTCTAGTGGTCGGTTCAGATTCTTTGTCTGTGTGCTCCCTTTTTGTTCCACTACTTTTCATCCCCCTGGGAGGGGTGTACCTCAGTAAAGTTGATGGTGCAGTCTGGCATTTTCTGTCCTCGCCTCCTTCAACTGAGCTCGGAGCTCATTCAGGTTCCTGCACATAGGACAGTGCCCAATTCTCCGTAGTAGTACCCGGAACACAAGTGTCCCACACCTCTGGCAACTAACCATATCCATTGCTCCTGTAATGCAGATCTTCCTGTACATAGTGGCAGAAATTCTCCCCCTGAAAAAAGAAAGGGAATAAAGCTAAGAAAGATAAACTCACTTAAAAATAATATATATATATATATATATATATATATATATATTAATTTATTTAATTTTTTATATGGGGGGCTCCTTACTTTTCCTATTGCATTTGTGCCCTTACGCTCCCGCCCTTCCTGTTCTGGGACAGGGAATTCCTGTATTCTTCGGTAGTCTCCTTCTTCCTTGGTCAGAGTCAGACCTCCAACAACTGAGGAGGAGGGTACTGTTTTCCTTCAAGGATAGGGAGTCTTGTGTGTCTCAGTGATCCCTCCCTTCCTGCTCCCAAACAGTAAGTTCTGTTGTTAGTCAACTCCAGTGCCTATAAAGGTGGATTCAAACAACATGAAGTCTTGCTGTATTCAGACATAGCAGGGTTTTAAATAATTGATTAGCAGTTTTTTCTTGGGACAATACTAACTGTACAGAAAGCATTTTTATAGGTTTTCTAGAAGTGTTATGTTTGTTAAACACAGTGAGGCAAGTGCTATGCATTTTTGCAATATTTTAGCACTTTTATGAGCAAAATGCTAATCAGTTTTTAGAGTTGAATAAAACCCTGCATAATGCAGTTAGCCCCAGCACTTGAACTGTCCCGGAGAGGAAAGAGTTAACTCTGTGCAGAAGCATAGAACGTTGAGCTCGAGCTCGGTTTTCAAACCTCTGTCTGTGGTACTTCCCAGTGTAACCGTCAGATTCTTTGCTCTCGAGATATCCTGTGCTCGGTTCAGTAAAAGTAAAGCGTTCGATTTAAACCACATAATTTTTTTGTTATTTTCGGATTTCCAGCCTCTGTCTATGGTACAGGTAGTGTGTAGATAGGAAGTGACTGTGTTTTATTTTGGCAGAAAAGTGGAAATTGTTCTTTTCTTTGGTTTCCTTCCGGTCGGTCTGGTTTGGAACCAACCTTGTTAATTTTACTTTTCTTTTTTTTTCTGGGATTAAAGTGGTGGTCCGGTACCGATCGGTTTCAAAAGAACCGGACCTTTGATGGTTCTTTTAAAAAGCCTGTGACACGGTTTGTAACCGATCGGTTATTATCTTACCTGGCCTGAAAGCTGCAATAGGGTGATTTGTTAGGTTGGCCATGTCTGAGAAACCCAAGAAGAAAACCGGTCCCACTGGATTTCAACACTGTACTGAGTGTGGGGAGGCCTTTGTTAAGGCTGACCCCCCCACCTCATCTGTGTTTATTGTCTGGGGTTTTACCACCTCAAGTCAGACTGCCAAATCTGTAAAAACTTTCCTAAATCTACTCTTGATAAAAGACTGAGTAGGCTGAAGGAAAGGGAGGCTGAGAAGTCCGTAGATCCGGATGGCCAGCCCAGTTCGGTTGCGGCCGAAACTGAGGAGGTGCTACTGACCTAGGCGATACCTCGTCGGGCAAAAGGAGAACCGACCCCGAGGGGTCAGTTCCGTCAAAGAAAAAGCATAAGTCTGCCGGTTCGGATCCTGTATCTTACTCTCCAACCATGGACGAAATAGCCAAAGCGGTGGTATTGTTCAATCGCTTAGACAGTTCCGTCAAGCAGTACGCGGTTAGGCAGTCGGTTTGGTCGGATCCGTCTCCTCTGGATTATTATCCAGACGCTTATTATGAGGAGTGGGAGGGAGATGAAGACTATCCCGGCGATGATGATGATGACCAGGGGGGTCTGTATGTGCCAATTGAACCGGACATCTCCCCAGACAGGCCCTCAGGTGTCTTTCCTCCCAGGCTCTCTGAGTTCCCTTCACATTTTTTGTTCTACAGAAAGGTGGCAGAAACCCTGCAGCTTCCCATGGTTGAAGCTGCAGAGGAGGATGAAGAGCCTGATTTTGTAGAAATGATGGACATCCCAGAGTCCAATAGGCTGTCTGTCCCTCTTCATAAATCTTTGGGGAAACAGACACACAAAATTTTACAAACCCCTAATTCAGTACCTCCTGTGGATAAGAGAATTGACAGGAGGTATTTGTTATCAGACTCGGCTGCGGAGCTCCTTTATAGTCATTGCAGCCATGTTGGGGTAGTGCAGGCTGCAGCCTATGACAGGGCTAACATTCCTTTGGCTTCACCCCCCTCCGGATAAGGACTCCAGGAAAGTGGATGCCATGGCCAAAAAACAGTATTTGGCATCTTCTTTGGGACTCAGGCAGGCTACCTATATGGCCTACACAGCCAGGTACCAGAAATCCAGATGGGATACGGTTCTGTAACTGGCTAAACAGGCCTCTCCCCAGCTAGCCAAGGAGCTGGAGGAGGTGGCTGCTGATGGAATCGAGGCATCCAAAATGCAATTCATGCTGCTGTGGACTCCAGTGATGTGGCATCTAGAGTCATGGCTACATCTGTGCCTCTCAGAAGACATGCTTGGCTCAGATGTACTAGCCTTTCACAGGATACCCAGACTAAGGCCATGGATTTTCCTGTAGTAGGTAATTCTCTGTTTGGGGAGCAGACAGAGGCTTACATGAAGAAAATGGATGAATACAGGACCACGTACAGGAGTGCACAGGCCAAGGAAAGGCAGGCCACTCCGCACAAGTAGCAGTCTAGGGGCAGGGGCAGGCCCTTTTAAAGGTTTTTTTTTTTACCAAGCACAGGCCTCCTCTCCCTTCCCACAGAGGGGGTTCTTCAGAGGCAGGGGCAGGAGGGGGATGAGCAGGGCTCTTCCCTCCTCCTCCTCTCAGTCTAAGGCTCCTACCAAGCAGACACCCTGATGTGTCAGCCCGGGTCGACTCCCCATTTCCAGTAGGAGGCAGGCTGGCTTACTGATTCCAGGCCTGGAAGTCTGTGACCTCAGACAGGTGGGTCCTGGAAGTAGTAAGCCAGGGACTGGCCCTCGGCTTCAAAAAATTTCCAAAAAGGAGGGCAAAGTCTTTTCCACCTGCATCAATCTCAGAAACCCTTGCCCTAGAGGCAGAGGTTTCCTCTCTTCTAGCTCTCAGAGCTATAGAGAAAGTTCTTACTCAGCACAAGGGAAAAGGACTGTACTCCAGGTACTTCTTACCCCAAAGAAAATGGGAGTGGCGACCCATCCTAGACCTAAGGTATTTGAACAAACAATTTCAAAGCCCAAATTCAAAATGGTAACTCTGGGAATAATCCTTCCCTCTCTAAGGCCAGGGGATTGGCTAGCATCTCTGGACCTCAAGGATACCTATTTCCGTATTTCTATCAGGTGCTCTCACAGAAAAATACCTCAGGTTCAAATTGCCTTCAGGACATTACCAATTCAGAGCCATGCCTTTCGGCCTAACATCAGCTCCAAGGGTGTTCACAAAGTGCCTTGCAATAGTGGTGGCTTACCTCAGAAGACAGGGTATCACCATCTTCCCGTTTCTGGGCGACTGGCTCTTAGTGGGTCAGTCACCCTTACAGGTCAAGTCAGCTCTTCAAACTACTCAGGACCTACTCAGCTCCCTGGGGTTTCTTCTCAATCTTCCAAAGTCTGTCCTCGAACCAGTTCAACTTTTCACCTTTATAGGCATAGAATTGGACACTGTACAAGCAAAAGCCTTTCTTCCCCTGGCAATGGTGAAGGCCTTGGTGGATCTCGCTTCCTCCTTTCGACCTCAGTTCTCCTGCCCAGCGAGACAGTTCCTCCAGCACCTGGGCCACATGGAAGCTTCCATGTCAATGGTGCAGGGAGCAAGGTTCCAGATGAGGGACATTCAGTTTTATCTAAGGTCTTTTTGGTCTCAAAAGAAGGATTCACTTACCAAACTGATTCCAGTGACTCAGACTCTGGTCCAAGCTCTCCAGTGGTGGCTGGACCAGGACAACCTCAGACAAGGAGTTCCATTTCTCCCTCAAGTCCCATCAGTAGTTCTAACTGCGGATGCTTCTCTCCTAGGGTGGGGAGCCTACCTGGGAGCTCTGACAGCTCAAGGGGTCTGGTCTCCACAGGAGTCTCTCTTTCATATCAATCTCCTGGAACTCAGGGCAGTTTTCCTAGCCCTGCAAAACTTCTCGGATTCAGTCAAGGGCAAGGTGGTCCAAGTCGGAACGGGCAACACCACCCGATGTGGTACATCAGCAAGCAGGGAGGCACTCGGTCCTCGGCCTTGTGCACAGAAGCCATGAAACTGTGGTCTCTGGCCTATTCTCTTCAGACTTCTCTGGTAGCAGTTCACCTTCCAGGGAGGGACAACGTACTGGCAGATGCTCTGAGTAGAATTTCACAGGGACATCACAAATGGTCCCTGGATCCCCACATCCTGAAGGTCACCAGGTGGGGCACTCCAGAGATAGATCTCTTTGCAGCACCGGACAATCATCAACTTCATCCGTTTTGTTGCAGACCTCCAGTCCTGGGGACGGTTCCCCAGGATGCTCTCTTTTTGAACTAGAAGGGCAGGTTTCTCTATGCCTTCCCTCCCTCCCTTCCCTCTGCTGTTCAGAGTTCTGATCAAGATCAGGACTCAGCCCTGCACAGTGATACTGGTGGCTCCAGATTGGGCCAGACAGCCTTGGTATCCTCTACTGACGTCCTTGTCAGTGTCACGTCCCCTGTCTCTGCCCAGGACATACAATCTCCTGTCCTCCTCCCAGGGGCAGATCTGGTACCCCAGTCTCCAGTCTCTCAATCTCAAGGCCTGGCTGTTGAAGAGTTAGAATATGCAGCACTACATCTTTCTCAGGGAGTTCTGGATATTCTGAAGGTCTCCAGGAAACCTTCCACTAGCAAAACTTACAACTCCAAATGGAAAAGGTTCAGTATTTGGTGCTCTCAGAAAGGCATCCTGCCTGATTCTGCAGACATTAACACAATCTTGGACTATCTAGTTCATCTGAATGGTCTAGGCCTTAGGCCTGCCACTCTGAAGGTTAATCTAGCAGCTGTCTCTGCATTCCTCTCAGCAGGGAAGGGCTCTTCCCTGGCATCTCATCCTGTTTTCAGAAAGTTTTTCAAAGGACTGGTTCACATTAACCCTCCCTTTAGGGAGCCCACTCTGCCTTGGGATCTTAATGTCTGCATAGCTCAGCTTATGCAGTCACCCTTTGAACCTCTGGATTTGGCTGAATTGAAGTACTTGACCTGGAAAACTGTGTTCCTGGTAGCTATTACTTCTGCCAGGTGGATTAGTGAGTTACAGGCTCTGTCAGTTGAACCTGACTTTATCTCCTTCCATAGGGACAAAGTGGTCCTAAGAACCAGTAGGAGGTTCTTGCCCAAAGTGGTATCGGATTTTCATCTGAACCAGTCTATATCTCTCCCTGTGTTTTTCACTGACCATTCTTCTTCAGGTGAAAGAAGGTTTAGACAGTTGGATGTTAAGAGGGCCCTTAGCTACTACATTGAGCATACTAAGGCACATAGGAATGACTGTCTTCGATTGTTTCTTACTTATGGAGAAGTGGGGAAAGGTAAACCTGCCATTAAAAGAACTATTGCCAGGTGGATTGTTTCTTGTATACAATTTTGTTATGACAAGTTGGGTGAAACGCCCTTCGGCCTGAGGGCTCATTAGACTAAGGTACAGCTGCTTCTCTAGCTGCGTGAGATATACTGTTTAGAGATCTGTAAAGCAGCCACCTGGAAGAACAATTCATACTTTCACCAAGCATTACTCCTTGGACATCCAGGCTAGGAGTGATGCTAGGTTTGGCATAGCAGTACTGTAGAGCCTCTTCCCAAAGTAGGTTCTGCATTCCCTCCTCCATAGGGAACTACTTGGTAGTCTGCATTATGTCGGAGTACAGCAAGACTTCATGTTGTTTGAAGAAAAGATTACTGACCATAGTAATGTTGTTTCTTCTAATGGAGTCTTGCTGTATTCAGACATCCCCGCCTCCCCTCTCAGAACCTGGATTTTGGGAAGTGGGCTGACAGGTACAGTGTTGCACCTCAGTGGTGTGCCTTGTACCCCCCCAGGGTGGGGTAGATGTTGTTCCTTTTCTGGTATTTTATACTTAAATATTGTCACTGCCTTTCCTTCTTGGGTTCTCGACTTGATTCTTTTGGGCCCAAAAAGAATCTTTTGCCCTTTGGCTATACGTTTGAACAATTTCCATATTATAGTATATCAGTTAGTTTGCTTGTAAGAATCTGATGGTTACACTAGGAAGTACCACAGACAGAGGTTTGAAAACCGAGCTCGAGCTCAACGTTCTGTGCTTCTGCATAGAGTTAACTCTTTCCTCTCCGGGGCAGTTCAAGTGCTGGGGCTAACTGCATAATGTCTGAATACAGCAAGACTCCATTAGAAGAAACAACATTACTATGGTGAGTAATTTTTACGTCTAGTATCATTATTGAAGGTCCCAATTTAACTTACACTCTCTTCTCTAGTAGTAAGGTTCTAGCTCCTTAGTCAGCTGCCTTCTTAGCCTTGCTCTAATAGCAAGATTCCTCTCTGCCAAAAGCTAACTAGCTAAGTTTAAATGCAGACAGCTGGTTTATGTCTGCCTAAGCCACACACCTCAATTTACAGCTCTCCTACTCACCTAGCTAACTGCCCCTTCTCCCCCCCCCAACTCAGACAAGCACATTCTTCTTTTTCTGTTTGTTTTTACCCTAATTGAAGTTCCCAGTTTACCTTGCAGACCCTCTTTTAGTAGTAAGGTTCTAACTCCTTAGTCAGCTGCCTTCCTAGCCTTGCTCTGATAGCAAGATTCCTTTCTGCCAAAAGTAGTAGTAGTAGTAGATTTTATTTCGTTTTAGGCACCCTTCCCCAGGGGCCCAGGGCGCCCTTACAGGATAAAAAATACAGATAGTAATGACAAAGCACAGCAATATACATACAGATTTTACAATAAAATAGAATACAGTGCAGTACTTATCAGAATAAAACTGACAACTAAAACCAAGAACCTGTACAAAATTAAGTCCCAAAGGCCTGTTGAAAAAGAAAAGCTTTAAGGTGCTATTTAAAGGACTCCAAAGATGGGGCCTCCTGGAGGTACTCTAGTAATGAATTCCAGAGAACCGGGGCCACAACTTCAAAAGCCTGGTCCCCTGAAGACTTCAGTCTAGCTCTCGGTACCTCCAGTAGGGCCCGATCAGCTGATCAAAGAGAGCGGACAGGAAGGTAGGGATGTAGGGAAGCTAACTAGGGAAGTTTAAATGCAGACAACTGGTTTACTTCTGCCTAAGCCACATACCCCAATTTACAGCTGTCCTACTCACCCAGCTAACTGCAAAGATAACAGTTCCCTTACCCCAGCTCAGACAAGCACACCAACTCTTGTTGTTTTTTTGTTTGTTTTTATTCTAATTGAAAGTCCCAATTTAATGGAAAACTCTTGTTTATCTACAACCCTGTACCCCCCCCGATTAGGCGTTTCGGCTAGAATAAACATTTTTTTTTTTCAATGGGAACTTATTTTACTTTTTAAAAGTCTGCGAACACCAAACATGGCGAACGCTGCGCAGGTCCATTTCTTATGAAAGTGTGGTGCCGCACCGCTCACCTCAGTACAAATGTATTCCTGAATCAGGAGCTGGTGAACCACCTGTTCTCCCTGAGGGGCACTCCTCTGGTAGATTTGTTTACCTCCTAGGGAATGCAAATCCAAGGCTGTTTGTACCCACCCCCAGAGTCTCGGGCACTAATTGGGTATGCCTTTGCGAGGCCCTGAACCCCAGGCTTCATGTATGCCTTTCCTCCTTTCCCCTTGGTCCAGAAGATGGTGGTCAAAGCCCAGAAGAACAAGGCACAGGTCCTGGTAGCGCCAGACTGGTCAAGGCAGTTCTGGTACCCGGAGCTCCTCAGCCTCAGCAGCAGACGTCTGCTGACCGTACAACAGTGGACTGCCCTGCAACTGGACCGTCAGTCCCTGCACCTTACTGTGTGGTTCTTCATTGGCTAGAGTTCCAGGTCTTGGGTCTCTCGGAAGACGTGCTCCGCATTGTGGAGTCATTCCAGAAAGAGTCTACTCACAGGTGCTATGCATTTAAATGGAATAGGGTCTTCATTTACAGTTTCCACCCTATTCAACCACTTCTTTACCATCTGTGCCCTTCCCAGCCAGCCTCCCCCCCCCCACACCCCCTAAGCCACCGTACTCCCCCACTCTGATGCGTTTGACTTCCCACCAGTCACCCCTCAGGAAATCCTCTGCAAGACCTCACATCCCTTACCGCTTCAAAGCATAGCCCGGACAGGCCGGATCCTTAGCTTCTCCAACTTTCTGCCCTGGCCATAGCCACCCCCCCTCACTCACATCCTGAATCTGTCCTTCTCGCTTTCTGCCACTCCCCAAGCTTTGAAAGTGACCAAAGTCCTGCCTCTCCACAAATGTGGTGATCCCGCCTCCCCTGGGAACAACAGGCCTCTCTCTCTACTCCCCTCCCTTGCAAAACTCCTGGAATCTCTAGTGCTGTCCAGGCTTGCCAACTTTCTAGACTCCACATCCTTTCTCTTCCCTTACCAATCTGGCTTTAGGAAGAACCACTCCACCGTTTCCTCTCTCCTCCGAGTGACTGACTCCATCCTTTCAGGGATGGACAAGGGCCACACACATCACAGCGGCTATCTGTATAGACCTGGGCAAGGTATTCAACTCTGTATCCCACCACCTTCTCCTGAACAAGCTAACCTCAGCAGGTCTCTCATCCTCCACTGTGAATTGATTCTGCTCCTACCTGGCAGACTGCCGGCAGTTGGTACAGGTGGGTGGCATGCTGCCCCCTCCCCCAAATCCAAACCAGTATCCCCCAAGGCTCCATCCTTGGCCCAATCCTATTTTCCATCTTTCTGAACAACCTTCCCATGGCCTGTGTCTCCTCAGACATACACATGTGTGCTGATGACACTGTAATCTACACCACTGCCCCGACAACTGCCGCAGTTGAGGGTCTACTCCGGCGTGACTTTCTGAACCTACTTCATTGGTTTAAGGCTAACCAACTCACAATGAACACTAAAAAAAAAAATAAAAAAAAATGGTATCCATGACATTCGGCACAGGCCGAAAGCTAGCTAAGCTCCCATCTTCCCCTGCCTTCTATCCCCTAGATGGCATCCAACTTGAGGCAGTTCCAGCCTTCAGATACTTGAGTGTCTGGCTTGGCAGCAAACTGGACTTCTCCACTCGCTTTGACGGTATCCACACTAAGCTTCGCCTCAAATTGGGCGCCTTATACTGTAATAAGGACTACTTCACCCTCCCTGTGTGCCGGGAACTTGTCTCCAAACTGATAATGCCCATCTTTGACTATGCCGATGTGATCTACAGCTCTGCCCCTCCTACCTCCCTAGTCAGACTTGGCACCCTCTGTAACGCATTCTGTCACTTTGCCTCTAACTAGCTCCCCCACGCACCCATCACTGCTCATTGTACTTCACTCTTTCCCTGCTTCCCCTACCCTTACGCCTCCAGACACCCTGTTCTATCTTCATTGCTAAATACTGGTTTGGATTCTCTATCTTCATATCTGTCTTCATTTCTTTCACCCATGATTATTATTTGACTATGCTCTTCGTTCCAGGGACTCTCGCACCCTGTCCATACCCCAGACACACTCTTGTGCTGGGCAAGCGGCTTTCTCATACTCGCTCCCTGCTGTCTGGAACCAGCTTCCCCCTCCCTCAGGCTTTTCCCCTCCCTCTCTTCTCTTAAGTGCCTTCTGAGGCTCTGCACTCAGCCCTCTTGCAACCTCCCCCCCCCCGCCGACTCCACGTGCTCCTACCCCAGGGTGTTTTTAAATTTATTTTCACTACTGACTTGGATTTTTCACCCTTGTTAGTCTATTTGCATTGCATTAAACAGTATGCATTATATATGTGTTAGTCTATTTGCACTGTATTATGACTTGATATATGTAAGTAAAACTTTATTTGTCTAGTGCCCAATCCCGGAGGCTCTAGGTGCTGTACAGGTTGGTAGGAAAATATACATCAATAATAGGCATAAAACGAGAAAAATAAAAACAGTTTAACAGATAAATCTTAGATTAGAATAAGTGCAGTAGTTACTGGTTCTATAAGTGCAGCAGTGTTTGGTTCTTAACTGAAACAGTCTTCAAATGCCTTTTTAAAAAGATGGGCCTTCAGACCCCGCTTAAAAGCCTCCCTCAAGGATCTTGGTAGTGAGTTCCATAGCACTGGGCCCGCCACCTCAAAAGAACTATCACCAGGGGGTTTAAGGCGGGCCCTGTGAACCGCTAGGAGGCCCTCAGTGGAAGAGCGAAGCAAGCATACAGGACAGGCAGGAGTCAGGAGGTCATTCAGGTAACAATATAATTAATTATGTATGTAACATTTCTGTCTTATGATGTGTATTTGCAGTATATTATGACTGTATATAGTTACGTATGAAACTTTCTGTAATATGATGACTATTTGCAATCTGTTACGGCTATATATAACATTCTGTCTTATGATGTATTACTTTCTTATTCTGCCTAAATTATGTTATTAACATGTCTGTTCTTACTCCATGTTGCACCCTTTAACTGGGTCGCACTTGGAAATGAGCCTTGGCTTAGTGTGGTTACCAAATTTTAAATAAATAAAAACAAATTTGGTGCCAGGGAAGGAGCTTGAGCCCCTTGCTTGACCTGTGGTGTGGGAAGCATCTTTGAATACCTTTGGTCCCTTTCTCTGTTGGGACTGCAAGTGACGACCCTTAAGTTGCACTTGGTAGCCATCTCTGCCTATTGGGCACTGGCTGGTACTGCTAGCTGGTACGCCAACGGTGGCATAACAGAAGGTGGTCAGATGCTTTTTCAAAGGCCTTGCTTACTTGTTCTGTCTGGTGCACGAACCAGCATCACCTTGGGACATACTGCTTGTGCCGACTATGCCCATGGGAGCCATTCAAGCCTGTGCACAGGTGTGAGATGCCGTGGAGGAAGGCCATCATGGTGGTTATCACATCGGCCAGAAAGATCAGTGAGCTTCATGTGCTGCAAGTGGAGTCTACGTACCTGGTCTTCCACAAGAACAGTCATCCTTTGCCCTCTACCCAAATTTCCTTCCGAAGGTTGTATCAGAGTTTCACTTTAGCCAGGTGATTAACTTAATGGTATACTTTACTAACCCTTCTTTGGAGGCTGACTGCAGAGTCCATACTCTGGACCTGCGGGAAGGGCACTTCTGGATTATACCGAACACATAGCTGCAGTTTGGGGTGAGGCTTGCCAACTGTTTGTCACTTACACTGAAGCCACACCTTGGAAACTGGGAGCAGAGTGAACAGTTGGCAGGTTTGTAACATCCTGCATCAACCTGTGCTATAGGTTGTTTGTAGGGAACCTCCTGAGATCTTAGAGTTCATTCCACCAGACATACCAATGCCTTGGTGGCTGCTTCCAGAGACATTCCAGTTCAGGAAAGCTGCAGGGTTGCTACCTGGAAGTCAGCACATGCCTTCACTTCCCATTACAAGATAAACCTCCTTGCCTTGCCACCTTCACACTCTAAGTCCACCAGCAGTGCCTTCACCAGCCGCTCAGAACGGCCACAGGACCTCTTTCACAGTCAGTGGCCTGTAGTTCATATTCAGGCACTCGGACAAAGTCTCCTGACAGACTGCTCTAGAATTTGCACTACCTGCCTCCCGTAACTTACCCAGTTTACTCAGCTCCAGCCAAGTATAGTAGGCATGTGCACTGTCCCCCGGTTCACTCTCTGGCCATTAACTGACCTCTTACTGTTAGATTTATCCCATGCACTGTCAACAGCCACAACAATGTACTAGACATCCTTGTAAACTGGTCAGGACATCCTTGTAAAATGGCCATGCTGTAACCGGAAGTCAAAGTGCCCTGGCACTGTATCATTTATCATACTGTTTACTGTGTTGTCCATAGCCTACAGCCTCAACTCTGTATTAGACATCCCAATATACTGTTTCATGATGCAACCTTGCCATCAAACTGCCCTGACATTGTATATTGTATCGTACTGTCTGTTGTATTTACCTATGTCTGTATTGTGTATTGTTGTGGAGCCTTTGGAAATGAGTCTCTGACTCAAAGGTTGTAATTCCAAGATTTTAAATAAATAAATAAAACCTTGAGTCTTGTCAGGATGCTGCTTTTGGGACTTCTGTTCTCCAGTCTCTGTCGCTAAGTAGGGGAGTGCGCCTTACCCCTCCTCCTGGAGAACTGCTAGGAGTCTGGATAGTGAACTATACCCTTGCCCCTAGAAAAATAGGTTGCTCACCTGTAACCATAGTTCTAGGAATGGTATATAGTTTACATTCACGCAACCTACAAGTAGCACATGAATCCATGCTTCCAGCGTGCAAGATCTGATGTCACAGAGCCAAGTCGGGGGAGGGATATACCAGGTGGTGTGACGAGCTTAGCTGCAAGATGTCTGATGAATCAACACTTCTAGTAGAACTGCTAGTGTCTGTGCACTATACACCACCTCTAGAACTGTGGTTATAGGTAAGTATCCTGTTGTTTCTTTCTCTTGAGGTCACTCAAAGAACGAACAGTTACTAAAAGTTGAACTGAAGTGGGGAAGGGGGGTGATTATGAAGGACACTTTAAGGAACACATGGAGCAGATGACCAAATAGAAATTTGTAGCACACAGGTAAGGAAATTAATTTAGGGTATCCCCTATTCCACTTGTATCCTTTATAGACTTGAATATTTCTGTTCACAGAGACCTGAGATGGCAGGTTTGAGTTCAGTTGCTGCTGCTGGGATGTTCGTATGTTCGTGTCATGGGGAGTAATGAGGGAAATGGGATGGGGTAGGTCCCTCTGTAATCACAGTGGGACCTGTACACTCGAGCAGACTGGACAGACCATAAGACCTTTATCTGGCGAGTTTGTATGTTCATAAATCTGGTTTTAGAATTTAAGAGCAAAATTATTTCATAACTGTATTCAGTGTAACTGTTTTCTACGTTTTGCCATGCTATTGGTCTTTCAGATATTTCTGCACCAACTGATAAGTTGCTAGAAAGAGCTAAAATTGTCAGCAGTCAACCTTCCAGTTGCTGTGTTTGTGGCATTACATACAGTATGTTGTCGTGGAAAGCCTGAAGAGTATAGTGTTATAAGTGATTCAGAAAATCCCTTATCATCACATTTTATATTGACTTCACAAATATAAATATCATAACGTATTACAGACCCTAACTGGAAAAAAAAAACTCAAATTGTAAAAAACGTGTAGTTGATTGCAATAGTTGAATAAACTGTTACCACTGTAAACACATGACATAGAGATCTGCTCTTTACATAATCACTTGAAATGTAGTTTACCTTGCTGTAAGGCCCTGACAACAAAACTGCTGGTCCTCGGGGTTTTCCCTTTCTTGACCATATTGTTCAGGAATATTTATCAGATTAGCGTTTCCTTGGGAGGTCTACATGGAGTTTATGACCCAAATATTCCCCTGGAACAAAATACGTTATTTTGTCATTCTAACAAATTTGCCTGTAAAGGGGGACACATATTTTAAAAAGTGTGTTTAGAACGCCAAAAACATGCCCAGAAAAGTTTGCGGATCAGCATGTTTATTGCTTCAGGGCTAATGCACATTCTGCTGCTGTTTTGTGACCGAGTTTTAAAAAGTGACTTTTTGTCTCACAGATGAACAGGCTGACAAGCCATTGCTTGTGAAGGGGAAAGAGACAAGTTTAACGGGTAAAAATGCTACGTTCTAATTCGTTTGGTTGTGTTTGGAGATTGTTCTGTGTTCTGTAATGTGCCACAGATGTTTGACAGTTTTGTGTACATGCATTTCGGAGCAGCTGTGCTCCTAGTCTCAGTTCTCTGATGTATGATTTCCAGCACCTCAGAAGGCTTGTGGGTACACTTATTTGCAGCCCTCTTTGAAGGAGGTATGGGACCAGTTTTCACTTGCAAAGCGTGGTGGTACAAAATGGGGTGGAAGGGGAGGAAGTATGGCACTGCTCTTGCATCTCCGCCCTGTTGCATGATAGACAAAAGCTCTAAAGTGGCAAGGGGGGAGAAGTGACTCTGACGGAGTGCAAATCCATGTTCCTGTTGTTACTGTGTCACAGTATGTTCCAGGTGTTCTGTCTCAGTACAAATCTGTGTTCCAGATATTACTCTGCCACAATACAAACCTCTTCCAGATGTTACTCTGCCACAATGCAAACCTCTTCCAGATGTTACTGTGCCACAATGCAAATCTGTGTTCCAGATATTAACTCTGTTGCAGTGCAAATCTGTGTTCCAGATGTTACTTGTTGGAGACACCCACTGAATCGAAGCACGACATGGCGGCAGTTGCATGGTGCTGTGGCATGCTGCTTATTCTTGGAGAATGGGTGGGTGGGCAGTCTCTAGGAAGTAGGACCCCCCTCCTAACTCTGTATCTGTATAGTCTCAGTGGGCCAGGGGATTCTTCAGCTGGGCTAACGGCCAGCATCCCTGGTGGTGGTGCAGTGGACTTCGCAGTGCTCCCCTGAAATCTGCTTGATCCCTGGTATCCATGGGCACCCTCCCTCCCTTACGCCAGTCATTTGTTGCAGATGCTGTTCTTTACAGCAGCTCAACCCCTCACAGGCGGGAAGGGGTGAGTGTGTCACTGGAGGCTGTTACTGGCATCCTACCGGGTCATAATGTTGCACGCTTAATAGTGTATGACATTATGGCTAACCCGGTACAGCACTGCACTAGTGAGCAAATGGTGCAATACCGCGTATACCGCTGTACGCGGTATTGCACCATTCCCACTGTCCCAGGCAGAGGATAAGACCTCTGCTGGGAGTGTGTTCTACCGACCAGCTGCTGTGGCTCAACGGACTGAGCCACAGCAGCAGGGAACCCAGGCAGTGCTTCTGGGACCGGGTTTGATTCCTGGTCCCAGAAATGTTATTTTTCAATCTTTGTGTGCTCCTTGACCTGAACCCCCCGGCCCCGGAGTTGAGAATCTATGGGGGGGGATTCGGGGAGTGTGTGGGGGGCATACCCCCCCACACAGAAAGAAAAAGATGCCGCATGGCAGTAATCGTGCTGTATTGGCAGCGCGATTGTGCCATGCCGCATAGTGTTGTACGTGGTATTGACCCCATGCCTGCTGGCATTACGACGGGCCACCAGTGCCACTCTTCTGAACATGGCTGTGTGTAGCTGGTTGACCCCTGCCTGCTTTCCCAAATGTTTAAATAACATGACCCTGTTGAGAATAGCTCAAGATGGTCACATAGCGCAAAGTGTTTCAGCACTAACCTGTTTGTGCCAGCTCTTTAAGGGGCTTATGCTTTCCAAACTGTCATAGTACGCTTGAATTTAAGAGTTCTTATGACCCCGGGAGAGAGCCAATTTCTAAAATGAACTGTTCTCATTTTTTTCATATGCTGTGCATTCCGTGGGAGTAGTTGTGGCTTTTCCCCATCGGTATTTATTTGTTTTTGGTAACCGGATGAGGTGCACTAGACATAAAAATGCCTATTTTCAGACACGACCCGGGAGGTTACAACAAGGAGAAACATGACAATGAAGGATTGGCAGTACGGACACAAATTAAGAGGGGAAATACATTAACATAATAATTAATTTTAAGTGAAAAAGATGTTCCAGGACTAGAGGGCATGGGATGAAGTTGGAGGGAGGACGATTCAGAGGAAATGTGAGGAAGAATTTCTTCACAGAACGGGTGGTGGACAAGTGGAACACCTGCCAGAGGAAGTGGTGGGGGCTGAAACAATCACGGGATTTAAGAATGCATGGGATAGACATAAAGGAATTCTGGAGGTCAGGGGTAAGGGGGCAACAGACTTCTTGGAAAACATAAACTGAACTTACAAGCTCAAATGGGCAGACTGGGTGGGCCGTAGGCCCTTACTGCCGACACTGTCTGTGTATCTATGTAACAAATGTATCAACAGTCAATTACAAGTAGCGTTAAAACAAACAAGGGCAAAATATAACCAGAGTTACAGCGGTGCATGTAATAAGTGCCATTGAATATAAATCAAATATAATATAAAAACCTTCATACTAGGCAAGCCGAGCAATCAGCAGAGTGAAGCTGGCGAGGAAAGGGAGAGGTTGGGGTGACTAAGACCTATGAGGGAGCATCAGATTGAGGGCAAGGATAGGTAGGGAGACAGGAGATGGGGATATATGGGTAGGTAGTGGGATGAAAGTAAGGGGATAAAGGAAAGATGAGAAAGGAAGGGGGACAAAACCAACAGTAGTAAGTAGGAGGAGGGGCTTAAGGTGGATTAAAGCATGTACAAGGGGCAAGTTTGGTGAGCTAATCCAGATGTTGCTTTTTAAAAAGGTCATGACTTGTGGCTAGCCAGACAGCCAAAGGAATGGAGCTCCAATAGCAGGGGGAAGCAAGGGAGGAAAGCATGAACACCCTTGGCTGTTTTACACTTTGGTATGTGCAGGAAAGATTGGTCAGCTGACCTTAGTCCATGAGTGGGGGTTTGCCAGGACAACAAGGAGGCTAAGGACGCTGGAGTTCCAGATCTGATGATGCTATCAGTCAGAGAGCCAAGAGCGTGGAGTCGATGAGTGGCCGGAGAGGGCCATTTGAGATCACTGTATAATTGACAGTGGTGTTTGCGATGGGAGGAGGCAGAGGCATATTGACAAATGTTATTGTAGGTTATGTCCCATCTGTGAAGGGAGGTTTTAGCAGCACCCAGTTATGTGACAGCACCGTGAGTGAGTGCAGGTAGAAGGATGCCAAGGGCAACAGCCAGTCTAGCAGAAGGGGTGAGAGCATAACTAGGCTTACAGGCAATGCCTATTTTGACATTTACTGATTTACAGATAGAAGAGATGTGTTGATCGAAATTCAAGGATCCATCAAGTAACACACCCAGATATTTAAATGAATTAATGTTGTCGAACAGTGTGCCATTATCATAATAGATATTTAGACTGTTAAAGTTAGTTTTGAGCTTTGTATCTGAACCAAAAAGCATAGCTTGAGTTTTGTTCGTATTTATGACGAGCTTGTTTTCAGAGAGACAGGACTGAATGGTCATGAAATCAGTGGAAAGGATTTGGTCTATGTTACCTATGTTCCTAGAGCTGTAATACAGGACCAGGTCTTTACTGGGAGATGGTGACTGAATCCAGGTCTGTTAGGATTATCCCTTTATTTAATGGGGGTATGTATCATCTTGACCAAGGTGGACCTGTGATGGCAGTAATGGACAGTATAAAGTCCAACGCCCTGTGAGCATGAGCATTCTCCAGTTTTTTTGAATGTTGCCCAAATTCAGTGAGGCTTCCACACCTGTTCAAAGAATTAATTGGTAATGTGCAAATACTGAACTTATTCTGACTTTTAGCTGAATATTAAATATACATATTAAATGCATGTACCAGTATGTATTGATCTTACTTCGAGGGTATCTCTTGCAGCAGGTCATCACTTGTAGAACTTAACCTCCAGGTGCTAGGACCACTTGGAAACCTTCTAGCAAGCAGTCTACCAGAGGGGGCTGCCCACCTCCGACATCAGCCCCTGATGTTAGCCAATCCTATAAAGGCAAGCGGCCCCCACAACGACCTCAGTTCTTTCCTGCTGTTGATCAGTGCACATTGGGTCACTAATACTGCTGCAGCTACAGTTGACCACCGTTTTCCTGCATTTAAAGGCACTTTGTAATTTTTCAATTTTTACCTAGTTTAACATCGCAATTTCGTTGTTCTTACCTGACGGTTTATGTCTTCAAAACCTTCCTTATCTTCTGACCACTCCACAGAGTGTGCCTGCAGCAAACAGATCCCAGACAAGGATAGCCATTCTGCCTGCGTCTTGTGCTTAGGCCCTGACCACGACGTCCAAGCCACCCCGAAGTTTAGCCTGGCCACCAGGAGACATCACCAGAAGATTCTGGAGAACCACCTCCTTAAGCAGAAGGTCGCCTCGATGGAACGGGAGCTGTAGGCTGTGAGTGCCTCCATTTCCCTGGCCCAGTCCTCTGGGTCTTCGTCGTCGAAATCCTTGGACAAAACTGCTAGGAAACATAAGCACAGGGGCAAGGATCGGGACTGACCCGGTCTGCCTCCCGCTTATGGTCCCCTTACAAGACGTCTTTGACTGCTAAGAGGTCTTCCTACCTCGGTGGTCGACCTCCTTGGCCCCACATGCCCTAACTTCTATAGGGCTACCGGTGACCCTGCTGCATGTCCGGGTCTCCCTAGCGGGCGGCGGCTCTTTGGATCAGGGTACTCTGTATTCTGTGCCCCAGCCCCTTCTGTTTCAGCCCTTATTCTCAGCGGACACAAAGCCAGGCAGCTTGGCCTCAGTCTCTTCGGCTGGCGCAGGTGCAGCAGTTACTAGTCCCTTTGCTGCTGCCTCCCCTTCCCATCACCCATACTACCGATGCTGGTCTCATCCTCTGGGACCACTGTCAGTTCTGCTTCTCTCTCAGGGGCAGACGCTGCAGGATGCTGGTGCCTCCTTGGGCCCAGTCTCTCCTCAGCCTTCAGCAGGGGGGTCACCCTCCACACTGGCACCTGTCTTCCCACAGCCAGTGCCTGTGGATCCCCCTCCGGTTTCACCTCAGCCAACGCCTGCTAAGGCAGCACCTCTTTCCATGCCACCGCAGCCCGTGGGCCCCACGCCAGCCTAGCCAATCCCTCCCATTGGCCCTGTGCCTGGCCTTTTGTAGCCAGCACCCACTGGGCTTGCACCTGCCTCCTATCAGCCAATGTCTTTGTGCCTGTCGCCCGTCCTACCTTAGCCCACTCCTGTGGAAACGGCGCCCCCCCCCGTGTAGGCCTGACGTTGGATCAGCTGGCCGCTCGGACGATTGTCAGCCTGAGGATAGCGGGGACGACAACGCAGACAACGCTGATGAGAGTGTCAGCAGCAAGTCTTCCTCCATGGGTCCTCGGAGGGGGAAGAAATGCCGATTAATGTCCCCAAATCCCCACCAGATTTTCCCACTTCCATGGCCATCATGAGACACATTCAGGCCACTATGGGATGGGAAGCAGAGGAGCTTGATCCTGAGAGGCGTTGGCTGGCCATCTACCTATGTCAGCCCAACGCTTCTCCCTTGGTGAATCCCCCAGTTCTCACCCCAGTAATCCCTTTATATGCTTGATTTATGCAGATTAGCCAGCTAGGCTAAGCTGCCCCGGAGATTGAATTTATGCTGATGATAGAATGGCATTAGCCAATCAGGTTGTACTTGAAGACTGCTGCCTGTAGGTGCTGCTGTTAGTCAGATTCATTTTTCTGCCTGACTGAAAAGTTGCCCTGGAGTGCTCTCTTATTCACTTCGCTTGAAGAAGTTTGTTTCTTTAAAAGTAACTTATTTTTCTTCTAGTTCTGCTGCCTTTAATGTTTATTTAGTGTTCTGTTAGTGTTTTTTCTTCGGTTCCCATCTGTGACAGGGTTGAATAAGGCCCTGCCCCATTTGTTATGCAGAAAGAGTTTAAATGCAGGGGTCTTTTCTGTCCTCTCCTTTTCTCTCTCTTCTTTGTCTGGTTGCGCAACCATATTTTCTCGTACCAGAAACTGATCACTCTGACGGTTTTGCAATTCTCTGCCTCTCGCTAGCTGTCTGCATGCACTTGCTGTTCTGTCTTTTCTTCCACCTTGCATATCTGCGGGTATAAAAATATATGTGAATCTTTATGTGGAAATATGACGGATACTGGGATCCCTTAGTTTAAAAATGTATATAGTTATATTGTACTGTTGAAATGATTGCAAAAAGCTATTTGGAACTCAAGGGGTTAACCTGAGATGGAATTTTTAAGCCTTGTGCAGAGCTGTAAACAGGAGGTCAGTTCTGGGTCACTGTGTTCTTTTTGCTGCACCTGCATCGGAACTTACAAGAACATTCTGCGATAAGCAGGCTGTCTTAATGAGTTCCCAAAGACTTATAAAAAGAGCAGCAGTGCTTTTGCTAGAAAGACAAGGAGAGTGAGAGACTTAAACTTGGAATTAAGAGATACTCTCAGAAGGAGGACTTAGTTTTCTCTGTTTGTACAGCCTTTGTAAATAGTTATACTGGATAATTTTGCTGTTATTGAGAAAAATAAAATGCTCTTGGCAAATTTTGAAACTGCTCCTGGTTTTCCTATGCTTCCTGACCTGTGCCTCGAAGACACCATCGGTTCCCAGGTATCGAGGAAACTTCCCCTGACGGGGGTTTTCTGTGGTTCCTGTGCTTTCTTTCTCTGACTGAAAAAAGTGTGTTCTGAGGTACTTTTTTCTTTTATTCATTATTTATATTTATTTTTTTATCGGTTCCTCTAGTTTTGCAGGAACCATTTTTAGTGCTTGATTTTCTTTTCTTTTTTCTTATGCAGGAGCCGATACTCATGGTTCCATTGTGCTTGGGAACTGACCGCAAACTTTGTATTTTTCTCTTTGGGAACCACATTTTAGGTCTTCTGACAAGATTGACATGTCAAATAGACCAAAGAAGAGGACGGGACCTACAAGATTTAAAAATTGTTTAAAGTGTTTTAAGGTCGTGGCAGAGATGGACGGCCACAATCTGAGTTTAAAGTGTTTATGTCCAAGTTACATTTTTGCTGACTGTGAACGTTGCACTAAGTTTTGCTGTAAAACCGTCAAGAAAAGGGCCACAAGTTGGAAATCATGTTCTCTCAGTCTACCCCCTCCTCTCATAAACCTTCTGAAGAGGGGTCCTCCTCCTCCTATCACAGATCCAAAGATAGGTCCTCCAAGAACCCCCCAGAGAATAAGTCTTCTGACAAAAATAATCCAGACCATGCCAAGCAAAAAAGACATACTGAACAGGTTACTGACCCAGTTTCTGCTAAAAAGAAACAAAGAGAAACATATCGCTGCACCTCCCACTGAAGAGCAACGGGAGATACCAGTGTTACAACCAAAAATGCCCTTTCCTGAGGACATGGCTAAGGCTTGGCAATTATATCAGACTTTTCAAGCTATGGGCAACCTTTTGGGACTCCATCTGGTCTTCTAGCACCCATCCCCTCTAACTCTGGCCAAGACCAGAGATTTTTCTACGAAGAAGGTGGTGATGATGATGATGATGATGGTGATGGTGATGGTGATGATAACCCATAGAGCCTGATGTGTCCCCAGACCAGGAATTTGGCTCCCCTTCTTATGGTCAGGAGGATTTTTCCTCTCATTATACATTTTTCCAGCAGATGGTGGACACTATGGACCTCTCTATTCAAGAGATTACTGAGGATGGTGAAGAGGCCGACTTCCTCGACATGATGGGTCTCCCTCCTCCCCAGGAAGTTGCTCCTTTCAGTACACAGGTCCCTCTGAAAGGCCACCTTCAGACTTCTCCAGAATTCTACTACCATTTCAGGTGTTGACAAGAAAAAAAACAGAAAAAAGTACCAGTTGGACAAAACAAATGCTGAGTACCTCTGTCTACACCAATCCTGACTAGAAGGGTGTGGTAGAAGCTGCAGCCTGTGACAAGGCTAAAGTACCCCTATCCTCCCAACCTCCAGATATGGAGTCTAGAAAACTGGACAGTATGGGCAAGAAATCTTACACCACGGCTTCTGTTTCTTTGCCTTTCCTCTTATACGGCATACACTGCACAGTACCAAAAGGCACTGTGGAACTCAGTCCTGGCTATTTGCCAGAAAGCTCCAGATGACATAACCCAAGACCTGGCAAAAATGATCAGAACTCCCTTAGACACTACAAAGTATCAGTTTCATATGGCTGTAGATGCCAGTGACACTGCCTCCAGATCCATGGCTCAGGCCATCTCTTTTAGGAGGTTTGCTTGGGTGAGAACCACCAACCTCCCTTAAGACACCCAGACAAACGCTATGGACTTCCCTTGTGAGAACAGTTCTGTCTCTGGGGACAAGACAGAGACATACATGAAAAAGGTGGAAGAATAGAAAACCACCTACAAGAGTAATGCTGAGAAAGAGAAAGCCTCCACTTCCCACATGCCCCAGGGAAGAGGGGCAGAGGTGGGGGTTACGGTCCTAGGGCCTTCTGCTCTGTGCCCATGCCTATGAATTACTCCCAGGTGAGAGGGTACTGTAGAGGGAGGGGTAGGCAGGCTCAGAAGCACATTGACCCCACCCCCTCACCAAAAGCTCAGTCTAAGCAAAACCCTTGACGAGAATGCCCAGGTCGCCTCCCCTCTGCCAGTAGGGGGAAGGCTGGCCCACTAGCTCCCATCAGTGGCAACACATCACCACAGACAAGTGGGTGCTGGAGGTAGCTGGTCAAGGGCTCACCCTGCAGTTCAAGAAATTCCCCACATAGCAGGGCCACAGGCGTTTCAAGCTTCTGACCCCCACAGAAAAGATTCTGTTGAGTCAGAGGTCAGATCTCTCCTTTTGGCAAATGCAGTAGAAAAGGTGTACCCCTCCTAGCAGGGCCTCTACTCAAGATACTTTCTCACCCCCTCAAAAAAAAAAAAACGGGGACTGCCAAGCCATACTAGACCTCGGGTACCTGAACAAGCACCTGGTCAATCCCAGATTAAAAATGGCCACCCTGTCTTTGGTGATTACATCCTTGCAACAGGGAGACTGGCTAGCCTCCCTAGACTTCAGAGACACCTACTTCCACATTCCCATCAGGCCCTCTCACAGAAAGTACCTCAGGTTCAGACTGCCCTCTGGCCACTACCAGTTTGCAGTTCTCCCATTCGGCCTTTCCTCAGCCCCCAGAGTATTCACAAAGTGTCTGGCAGTAGTTGTAGCACATCTCAAAAGACAGGAGGTCTCTGTCTTTCCCTATCTGGGCACTGTCTCATAACAGACAAGCCTACTCAGAGACTCTGTACGTCTCACTCAGCTCACTCTGGAATCTCTGGGCTTTCTGATCAACTCAGAAAAGTCCCATCTAGAACCAGTTCAACTCTTGGAGTTCATTGGAGCAGGTCTGGACATTTGGCAAGGGAAAGCCCTGCTCTCAGCAGACAGAAGGGAAACCTCCAGAGGCTAGCAGACTCGTTTATCCTTGGCCAACCGAACCAAGGCCAGCCAGGCACTTCCTCGGACTCCTGGGCCACACGGCCTCCACTACAGCAGTAGTTCCAGGTGCCAGATTTTATATGAGGGACATCCAATATCAGTTGAGAGCTCATTGGTCTCAAAAAAGGGACTCCCTGTCAAAGCTGGTACCAGTCACAAGTACTTGTCTACAAGCCCTGGACTGGAAGAAAGACAGGTACAACCTAAGAGAAGTAATCCTCTTCCAACAGAAGGAGCCCTTGAGAGTGCTCACCACAGACACCTCACTACTAGGCTGGGGAGCATACCTGGCAGGCCAGTCCATAAGTGGGATGCGGTCTCCCAGGGCATCCAAGTGTCACATAAACCTCCTAGAAGTCAGAGCTGTGTATCTGGCCATAAAAGCCTTCGCCCCCAGCTCAAGGGTCAGTCGGTCCAACACAACCATCATGTTCTACATCAGCAAGCAAGGGGGCACAAGATTCTCAAAGCTGTGCACAGAAGCCATGAAGATCTGGTAACTGGCTTACTCCCCGGACATGCAACTAACTGCCATTCACCTGCCAGGCAAGGACAATGTGCTGGCAGACTCCCTAAGCCGCATCAGCCAGGGCCACCACGAGAGGACCCTAAACAAACAAGTGCTGGTGACAGTCCTCAGAAGGTGGGGCACCCCAAAGATAGACCTCTTCGCCTCCTAAGGCAATCATCAGATTCCCCTGTACTGCTGCAGGCCTCTGGCGATGGGTTCAGTGCCAGTGGATGCCCTGTCCCTCAGCTGGACAGGGAGGTTCCTGTATGCTTTTCCTCCATTTCCCCTGATCCTCAGAGTGCTCATCAAGCTCATAGGGCAACCAGCAACAATAATCCCGGTGACTCCGGACTGGCTGAGGCAGCCATGGTACCCTCTGCTCTTCGCCCTGTCAGCCAAATGTCCCATTCGCCTACTTTAGAGTCACAATGTTCGGCCCATAACTCAGGCAGGGATAACATTTCCCAACATAGGGTCACTTCACCTCAAGGCCTGGTACTTGAAGAGCTAGAGTTCCCAGATTCACAGTACTTGGATGTCGTCCTGAGAATTCTTAGGCTCACCAAGAAATCAAGTACCAGAAAGACCTATGCTTCCAAATGGAAGAGGTTCTCC
The DNA here is from genome assembly GCA_016271365.2 of Neoceratodus forsteri. Classification (NCBI taxonomy): domain Eukaryota; kingdom Metazoa; phylum Chordata; order Ceratodontiformes; family Ceratodontidae; genus Neoceratodus; species Neoceratodus forsteri. The sequence continues at coordinate 1,099,153,606 of CM028135.1, read as the reverse complement.
TTCTGGTGTAAAGACAGACAGACTGACCATCTGCAAGCTAGCTTGTCCTCCATACTGGACTATCTTGTTCATCTGCAAGCATCAGACCTTAGGGCTTCATTCCTGAATGTCCACCTGGCAGCCCTCTCAGCTTACATTTCAGCAGGCAAGGAGAAAACTGTAATTTCTCATTCCATTTTCAAAAAATTCTTTAAAGGCCTGTTGCACCTTCAACCCTCACTTAGGGAGCCTGTTTCCCCCGGGACTTGAATTTGTGTATAGCCAACTTCATGGAGTTCCCATTCGAACCTATAGCTACACCAGACTTAAAGATTGTCACCTGAAAAACAGTATTCCTGTGGCTATCACATCAGCTAGGAGATCAGACCTGCAAGCTCTCTGCATGGAACCCAACGTACATTATTTCCCAGAGGGATAAAGTAGTTCTCAGGACCAACAGGAAATGTCTTACCAAAGTGGTGTCTGTCCTTCACATAAACCAATCTATAACTCTCTGTCTTTTTATGGGAGGTGCTAAATAAACTAAAAGCAGACAAAGCCATGGGATCAGACGACATGCACCCTAAAATCCTTAAGGAACTGGGGGCAGAATTAGCAGCCCCTCTGGCTCTTCTATTCATGAAATCCTTGACGAGTGGTGTGGTACCCAAAGACTGGAAAAAGGCAATAGTGGTTCCACTTCACAAATCAGGCAATTGCGAAGAGGCTAGTAATTACAGGCCGGTGTGCCTCACGTCTGTAGTAGGGAAACTGTTGGAGACACTACTCGCGGGGGATCATAGCATTCCTTGAAACTAGTGGCCAACAAGATCCTAAACAGCACAGTTTCACATCAGGTAGGTCATGCCAGACAAATCTGCTCAAGTTTTTTGACTATGCTACAAAAATAGTGGATGATGGTGGGGCAGTAGATGTGGTCTACCTAGACATTAGTAAGGCCTGTCTACCTAGACATTAGTAAGGCCTTCGACTCGCTTCCACACAGAAGGCTGGTAAAGAAGCTTGACCACACGTGTTGGTTCAGAAGTAGTCAGATGGGTACATAACTGGTTACAAGGCAGAACCCAGAGGGTATAGGTTAATGGAACGCAATCGACAGAAGGCAGGGTGACCAGCGGGGTGCCTCAGAGCTGGTGCTGGGGCCTCTGCTCTTCAGTGTTTTTTATAGCAGACATCGCTGATGGACTGGAAGGGAAGGTGTGTCTGTTCGTAGATGACACCAAGATATGTAACAGGGTGGACACCTTAGAAGGAGTGAGCAAGATGGAAGCTGACCTCAAGAAACTAGAAGAATAGTCTGGAGTGTGGCAGCTGAGATTTAATGCCCAAAATTGCAAGGTCATGCACATAGGAAAGAAAAATCCAAGAAAGGAGTATTGCCTAGTAGGCAAAAGACTGGCGGCCTCAAACCAGGAATGAGATCTGGGAATAATAATCTCAGATGACTTGAAGGTTAGTAAGCAGTGTGAGAAGGCAACATTGAAGGCCAACAGAATGCTGGGCTGCACTGGGAGGGGAATCACGAGCAGGAGGAGAGAGGTGGTACTACCACTGTATAGATCACTGGTCAGGCCTCACCTGGAATACGGAGTCCAATTCTGAAGGCCTCACCTCAGGAAGGACATTGGGGTGGAGACAGTACAGAGAAAAGCAACAAAAATTATTCAGGGTCTGCAGTACATGTCCTACGAGGAAAGACTTAGGTAACTGAATATGTACTACGTGACGCAGAAAAGAGAGAGAGGGGACATGATTGAAACATTCAGGTACATAAAAGGCATTGACAAGGTACAGGCACAGGACCTTTTTCACTTCAAGAAGGGCTCCAGGACCAGGGGACATGACCTCAGGCTGCAAGGCGTGAGGTTCTTTACCAATATCAGGAAGTTTTTCTTCACAGAATGAGTGATGGACGCCTGGAACAGCCTGCCCCAAGAGGTTTTGAGGGTCAGCACTGTGGGGGGATTCAGGAATGCATGGGATAGACACAAGGGAGCTCTGACTACAAAGGGCAACTAGGGTGTGAAAATAGGTCCAAAACAAGTGGGCAGACTAGACAGACCTAGCGGTCTCCTTCTGCTGTCAACTTATATGTTTTTTACAGACAAATCCACACCTGGTGAGAGCAGGCTCCACAGCCTGGACGTCAAAAGGGCATTGACATACTACCTAGAGCACACCAAGCAGCTCAGGTCCTCTCATACCCAACTGTTCCTCACCTATGGCGAGGCAGGCAAAGGCAGACCAGCTTCTAAAAGAATTATCTCTCAATGGATAGTCTCTTGCATCCAGTTCTGCTACAGTAGGCCTGGCAGGCAACCGCCTCAGGGCCCACACCACTAGGGGCACTGCAGTCTCCGTGGCAGCAGTGAGGAACATACCCTTGCTTGACATCTGCAAAGCAACCACTTGGAAGACTGTACACACCTTCGCAAAGCACTACTGCTTGGATGTACAGTCCAGATCATACAGTCGTGGCCAAAAATATTGGCGCCCTTGCAGTTTTTTCTAATCACCATTCCTTCCAGAAAATTGTTGAAATTAAAAAATATTTTGGTATCCACAAATGTATTTCTTTGGTTTGCAGTGGAATAAAACACAAAAAGCAGAAAAATTTACCAAGTCTTAGCTTATTCCACACAGAAATCCTTAAATGGCCCGGACAAAATTATTGGCACCTTTTAGAAGTAGTTAGAAATAATTAGATTTCAAGCAGGTGATTCTCCTTCACTTTGAATTGAACTCACCTGTGGTGAGTTGCAGGTGTCTACAATATAAAATCACTCATTCAACCAGTTTGAATAGAGAAAGGACTCCCTCTCCTGTTTTGTGTCACTGGTGTGTATGCAGTGAGCATGGAGAAAGAAAGACAGCCAGAGAATTGTCTGGGAGGTCAGACAGAAGATTGTAGCCAAGCATGGACAATCTCAAGGCTACAAATCAATCTCCAGAGACCTTGATGTTTCTGTTTCCACCATACATAATATTATCAGGATGTTTAAGGCCCATGGCACTGTAGCCAACCTCCTGGACGTATTAAGAGAAAAACTTGATCAAGGTTGCAGCAGGATTGTTCGAATGGTGGAGAAAGCACCCCATCAACTGCCAAACAGATTCAAGCTGACCTTCAGACACAAGATATGACAGTTTCAACTCGCACCATCCGTCACCAACTCAATGAAAGGGGGTTATATGGTAGGAGGCCCAGGAGGACCCCACTGCTGAGAGAGAGACATAAGAAAGCCCGACTGGGGTTTGCCAAAACACACCTGAACAAGCCAAAATCCTTCTGGGAGAATGTCTTGTGGACAGATGAGACCAAAGTAGAGCTTTTTGGTAAAGCACATCATCTCTGTGTTTACAGAAAACAAAATGAAGCCTTCAAAGAAAAGAACACCTTCCCTACAGTCAAACATGGAGGAGGTTCAGTGATGTTTTGGGGTTGCTGTGCTGCCTCTGGCACTGGGTACCTTGAACGTGTGCATGGCATCATGAAGTCTGGAGATTACCAGGCCATTTTGAGGCGCAATGTTGAACCAGTGTCAGAAAGCTGGGTCTCCATCGAAGGTCATGGGTCTTCCAGCAGGACAATGAGCCCAAACACACTTCAAAAAGCACCCAGGAATGGTTCAAGACAAGACGCTGGACTGTTCTGAAGTGGCCAGCAATGAGTCCAGATCTAAATCCCATTGAAAACCTGTGGAGAGATCTGAAAACAGCAGTTGGGAGACGGCACCCTTCAAATCTGGGAGAACTGGAGCAGTTTGCACAAGCAGAGTGGGACAAACTGCCAGTAGAGAGGTGCAGGAAGCTCATCCATGGCTATAGGAAGCGGTTGATTGCAGTTATTTTGACCAAAGGCTGTGCTACCAAATATTAAGTCTAGGGTGTCAATAATTTTTGTCAATGCCATTTCTTTTCATTTTCTGATTTAAAAGGATATATTAAATTCTGAATCAAAAACAAAGGTTCTGTAATATTAACAGAGAAATAAAGAATTGTGGAGACCAAATACTGTACTGTTGTTAATTTCAACTTATGTTTAGAGGAAATTGTGAGTTATTTGAAAAAGTGCAAGGGCGTCAATATTTTTGGCCACGACTGTATGCCAGATTTGGCACTACAGTCCTGCAGAACTTGTTCCCAAGGTAGGTTCTGTTCCCTCCTCCCAACAACACTGCTTTATAATCTGCATTAGTCGAGCATACTGAGGGATTCCTGGGGTGAGAGGGAAAAAAAGTTACTTACCATAGCAATGTTTCTTCTAGGGGATCCCTCAGTATACATGACCTCCCACTCGGGCTCCCCTCACATAACCTTGCAGTAAACATTTCTGCAGTCCCTGCCACAGGCCAAATTTCTTGCTGAAGGGCCACAACATGTGTAATGTGTCACAGTAAAGCATTGTGTATATAGTTCACCTACAGGCAGTTAATTTTTTCCTTTTTCTTTTTCCTTTCCTTTTTCATAGTTCTAGAATAGGGTTAGGGTTTGGGGCTTTTTGCTCCTCAGGCTCCAAAATGAATCTATCAGCAGCACCCACAGGCAGCAGTCTTAAACTACAACCTGATTGGCTAATACCATTTTATCATTAACATAAATTCTGTCTCCGGGGCAGCTTAACCCAGCTGACTAATCTGCATAAGTCAAGCATACTAAGGAACCCCTCAGGAAGAAACAACATTACCATGGTAAGTAATTTTTTCTTATCAACTCCTATGAGGATGTTACCTGGGCTGCTTGGAACCACCCCCATACCATCCCAGCAGTATCCAAAAAGGCTGGCAGACTTTATCATGCACCAGCTGGCAAGATGTATTTTGGTGAGCAGCTCAAGACCGACTTGGTCATCATCAGTGTGGCGCACGACCAAACCCAAGTGGCCAGAGCACCTCAGCTCCCTCCCCCCGACAGGGAGTCTTGACCACTGGACCAGTTGGACAAGCGAGCTTTCACCCCTGCCACTCTGGCCATTCGTGCCATCAGTTATTTGACCCATATGGTACAGTATCAAAACACCTATGAGACCAAGCTAGGGAGGCAGTCCTAGCTATGCGGATGACCCTTCTATGCAGCAGACCCTCCAGGCTCTCAAAACGGGCTTGGATGTCTGTGCCCAAATCTTCAGGACTGCCTATGATGTGGTAGATGACTGTGGCCGGGCAGCAGCTGTGGGCATCTATATGAGATGCCACTCATGGCTGTGTGTCTCTGGCTTTGCGCAGGATGTCCAGTCTAACATAATGGACGCCTCTTTCAGAGGTTTCAAACTATTTGGGGGAGATGTTCAGGAAATCACCTCTGAACTCCAGACTTTGGGACGAGCTCTCAGATGCGTCCACTTCATGTACCAGACTCAGTCAAAGTTGTGGCAGTGGGCTCCATTTCGTTGCTCCTCCCAAAGCCCAGGGCAAGCGTAAAGTGGGGGCAACTCTCCTAACTCCCTCCACTGCTGCCACCGGTAGCACCCGAGGTGCAACAGCAGCCCCAGCAGCGGCTGCTCCTACCTTCTGACTCCTTGCCAGACCCCACCCCTTCAGTTGTTCACCAGGTGGTTGCTTCTCCTTGCACCTGGACAGGTGGAGGGAGATCACCATAGACAGATGGGTGCTACAGCTCATTGAGCATGGTCACACTCTCAAATTCATACAGTGGCCTCCAGAAAATCCTCCGGGCAATTTTTCTTATCCTCCTTGCCTCGTCCCTCTCATCTGGGAGGAAATTCAGTCCTTACTTTGAAAAATTCACAGAGCCAGTCCCGCGGTGTCTGCAGGGAAGGTGGTTCTACTTGCACTTCTTCCTGGTCCCTAAGCAGGCAGCAGACCTTCGGCCCATCTTGTACTTAAAGGGACAGTAAACATCGCAGGTATTGGTCAGACTGTGAAAGCCCATGAAAAGTTATTTTTTAACGAGGTATTTGGCTTCCTTGTAGGTGTCAAACTTCCTGAGATATGAACATTTAAATCATTTTTAAATCAAAACAAGGCAGCAGCCATTTCATGTAATCTTAAAACAGAAAGTGATGTCACTTAGGGGCAAGCTGTAATTTACAACATACAGCTTGACCCTCATTGACATCACTTCCGGTTTGTAAGACTACATGAAATGGCTGCTGCTTTGTTTTGATTTACAGATTATTTAGCTGTTTGTATCTCAAGACTGTTGTCCCCTATAGGTAAACACAGTACCTTATTTGAAAGATCTTTTCATGGGCTTTCACAATTTGAGTGACCCCTGCAATGTTTACTGTCCCTTTAAGCCAGCTGAACCTGTTTATAGAGTATAAATGGTTCAGGATGGTCACCTTTTGTGGTTTACTGCCCCTGCTGCATCAGGGGGACTGACTTTGTTCTCTGGATATACTGGATGCCTACCTGCATATCAAGGTCTTCGCCTCCCACTGGCGCTTCCTCTGTTTCCACTTCCAAGGAACTCACTAGCAGTTCAGAACTCTGCCCTTTGGTTTGTCCTCAGCCACCAGGGTCTTCACCAAATGCTTGGCAGTGGTAGTGGCTGCCTTGAGGTGGCAGAGGTTTTACATTTTTCCCTACCTGGATGATTGGCTGCTAACAGCCCCGTCCAGGGATTGTCTCCTTCAAACTCTTTCTCACACCTGCAGCCTGTTCCAAGCTTTGGGCATTACTGTCAACCTTCCAGAGTCTTTCTTGACCCCTTGCCAGCATCTCTAGTATGTGGAGCAGTGCTGGACACCAACCAGGGGACGGCTTTCTTACCTCCAGACAGAGCAGAGCATCTTATGGACTAGGTCCGTCTTCTTTACTCTAGCCGTCATGTTCCAGCGAGGGTCTTTCTGAGGTTTTAGGCCTCATGGCTGTGGCCATTGCCACAGTTCCCCTGGCCTGGCTGCATATGGGGAGGCAGTATAGCGCAGTGGTTTAAGGCTCTGAGCTGCAAATCTGGAGACCAGGGTTTGAATCCCACAGCCCCCACTTGCATACTGTGTGATCCTGAGCAAGTCACTTAACTTCCCTGTGCTTTCAGGTCGCACCTGTAAACAAGCCTTCAGCTTAGTGTGCCACTCCTTGTTAAACAATTGAGAAAGAAAAATATGAGTATCCCTCAGTGGACGCTGTTGGTCCAGTGGGACCAACGCCTGGATGCCCTGGATCAACCAGTGTTGGTACCGGATCCAGTCAAGAAGCTGCTGTTGTGGTGGCTAAAGCCCAGCAACCTGCTTCGGGGGGGGGGTACCTTTTTGTATACCTCCCCCTCAGCAGGTCCTTACAACGGATGCCTCAGGCCTCGATTTGGGGGGGCTTACCTTGGGGCCTACCAAACTCGAGGGACATGGTCCGAGATAGAGAGGGATCTCCACACAAATGTTCTGGAAATGCGAGCAGTTCTGTATGCCCTGCAGGCCTTCCAGACTTCGCTCTTCCTGGGTTCGCTCTTGGTTCAGATGGACAAAATGCACGTAGCTTATTACATAAACAAGCAGGGAGAGATTCATTGCTATCTGCTGTGCAGGGAAGCAGTGGGAATCTGGTATTGGGCCATTGAGCACAGCCTGGAACTCTTGGCTGTCCATGTTCCTGGTGACCAAAATGTCCTGGTGGACAGCTTAAGCTGCTCGTGGTCCAGAGCCCACGAGTAGGAACTTCTTATCTCATTGGTAGAAAACGTCTCCAACAGATGGAGTTGGCCTAAGCTGAACCATTTTGCATCCCCACACAACGCAACATTGCCGCTTTTCTGCTGGCTGGATCCAAGGCCTGGAGTTTTCTGGCGAGATGCATTGTCCCTCTCCTGTACAGGGAGGTTTCTGTAAGCCTTTCCTCCCTTCCTGCTCCTTCATTGAGTTCTGATCAAGCTCCGGATGAGGGGGCTACAGTGATCCTCATGCCCCCCTTTCTGGCCTCGTCAGATCTGGTTCCCCTTGCTGCAGCGGCTGGCAGTGGAACCTCCATTGTTGCTGCCGCTATGCACAGGCTTGCTCTCCCAGGAACAGGGCACGCTTGTCCATTCGGACCTCAAGTCTCTCCATCTCCGTGCATGGCTCCTGAGGATACAAGCTTAGCCATTGCCAGGTTTGGGGTCTCCCCCGGAGTAATGGATGTCTTGGTGGTGGCCAGGAAGTCCTCCACCAGGGCCACTTACTCTCTGAAATGGAAGCGCTTCGCTCTTTGGGCTGCAGTGTGCCATTTAGATCCCTTCACCTGTCCAGTAGATCAGGTCCTGGAGTACCTTCTGTCCCTCTCAGACTCGGGTTTGCAGTACTCCTCTATCCAGGTACATCTGTCTGCCATTTCTGCATATCGTGTACCTGTGTTCTTATGTAACTGTACTTTTTTCTTTTCTTACAGTGTTGACATTATAGTTCTAGTGGATTATTGGATTAGATGTTTTTTTTGTTTTGTTTTGTATATATTTGCTGTAATGCTTGGGCCACCCCCTGAAAACAGACCGTGGTTCCAATGGGTTAACCCAGTAAACAAAAATAAAGTAAACCAAACTAAAAAGTCTAGCATGGTGGTGTAAAGTTTTGAAAACATCTTTTCTAAAATCATGCAAGGTTAAAAAGTAAAATAGAAAAGTTCTTACTGACAATAGATTTGCAGCCTGTAAAGCCTAGCAGCTTCCTTTGTTTGCCTGAAGTAGTCTGCAGCTTGGCAGTATCCTACCTGCCTGTTAAACTGCTTGAACCATGTGATGCACCTTTTAACTTTGGCCGCCGGCTGTCTGGTGCCACACCCCCACCCTGACAGCACATCCGGCAGATGTGTGTGAACAGCAGTCACTGTGATTGACCGACTTTCATCCAGCTCCTCACTACGTGCTACTTGGGCGAGATTATAGCCCTTTTTTTTTTGTTTAACCAGGAGTAGCACACTAAGCTGAAAGCTTTTTTACAGGTGCGACCTGGTAGCCCAGGGAAGTTAAGTGACTCGCTCAGGGTCACACAGTATGTAAGTGGAAGCTGTGGGATTCAAACCCAGGTCTGGTCTGCTGGATGTCACCAGATTTGCAGCTCAGAGCCTTAAACCACTGCACTATACTAGACCGTGAATGGTAAGATCTTTGCGTGCTCACAGTCAAACGTAATTAAAAAAAAAAAACTCTTTCAAATGAGGTATTGGGCTCATCTGTAGCTGGATACACTCCAGAAAACCAGTTGATCGAGTCTGTTCAGTAGAATACTACGTTGCAGCCATTTTTAGAACACTGTGATGTAATTGAGGAACAAGCTGTGTCTAACTTCACTGAGTCACGCAGAGTTTGTTTGTCAATGAGCTTTTCTTGGGCTTTCAGACTGTGTAAACTGCTGTACGTGAACGTCTCCCCTTAAATTAGTAGCAGCCTTAGCTTTCATAGGAGGAGAGTGCAGTCTTTCAAATAGTGGACAACATCAGAAATGGTCAGCATTCGCTAAACAGCACTGATGGGGTCAGTTAAAAACTGCTGGAAGCCCAGCTACTAGATGTGGCCGTGGCGGAGCGCTTGTGTCCTCCATGTCAAGCATTTTTAATAACCCAAAAGTTGGATCTTTCATATTTTTTCCATTTACATTCTTGCCGGTAAAGGCAGATAGCACCAGTATGAGTAGACACTGTAGGAAGGCCCACCAAGATGTGGCTTTTGCGGTTTATGAAGTTTACCTGGATACTGTAGAACTGTTACAAAAGAAATGCTGGAATGATATTTGTTTCATGGTTCCCTCAAGCTTCCGAATACTCTCCTTGATGGAGTGAAAGTACTGGAAAGGTTGTCTGAAAGCAGCTGTGCATGTTACGGCAGCATTTTTAACCTGTACTTTTATATTATTCTATGTTACATTGCCCCATTGCCTCCAACTTTGCATGATACCCTTTTCCTGCATTTTGAGTCTGCTGTTGAGTGCTGTTTTTAATATGGCTCGGGGCGGATTTGTTTTTGTACCAAGTTCAGGGAACAGTGCCTGCTATAAGCTAGGTGATTTTAGTCACAAGAAAGGCGATGTTAAACAGTGGGTTGTTGCCAGAGAATAGTGATGAAAACCTGATTCAAGCCATATTGAAAGGTACGCTTCTTTTATTTCAAACGTAAAAAAAAAGTGTCAAAGCTGGCACCTGTGATGCCATGGTTGAAGAGTTAGTGTTGAAATGGAATTTGCAGACTAAATGGTGACCGTCTCCAGATATTAGTCAGCTCACAACAAGTGTAGCTGATGTAATAATTACTGGCTCTCAAGGGGATTCTGTTATCACGTCTGAGTTGGAACAAAAACCAAGGAAGGTACTAGGCTGATAGGGTAAGTGGCAGAATTGTGGTACCTGCTTGCCTAAGGCAGATAGGCGTTCACAGTGCCAGAAGTCATAGACCACAATTGGTTTAACTTTTAAGACCTGTGCAGAGTGTTTTCTTCTAAGACACTTTCTCAGGAAAAAAAAAAGAATAGAGAAAGTGGTGTCAGAATTCCACTAAACCATATTACCTTGCCAGTATATTTCACCAAACCTTATGCCAACAGGGGAGAAGAAACATTGCATACACTATATGTCAGAAGGGACCTCAGTCTCATCAGTCGGCATTTTATCCACTCGGTGGAAGAATAGCCTTGTAGTGTATGGTTACCCATACACTATCCTATATCTATTATACTAAGGCAGGGAGTGTACCCCCAGATGGCATTAGGACACACCCCACTAGTACAGCAGCATCAGTGGCTGCAGAATCGTCTGTGGCACGGCAGAAATTTGCAGATTTTATTACTTTTCCATAGTGTACAATTTCACATCTCACTATTGTCCGGGGTACACAGGCAAAAGAAGGTTTCAGATTTGGGATTTTTGTTTTTCAATATTCTTTTCATTCTTCTATCAAATTGTTTATTTTTTTCTTTTAGTGACAACAGTCAAGTTACAGTACAAAATACATATGCATCATAATACAGTCAGAATTTTCCTTTTTTTTTGTAAATCTCTTTATATAAAAAAAAAAACAAAAAACTTTGTGTACATACAATATATCCAACGTAATTTGGGAGATCAGGAAAACCTCCTAGAGTATTTAACAGAACGTTCAGTACATACAATTGATAAAGTGAGAAATGCCTCCCAGTACAGCATGGGGGCATCACCTTGCTAACATACTAAAATGCCAGCAGAGTAGGCCTAACGGTCTTTCTTGTCTGCTTGTTTGATCAGCCCCCACCCTGAGAGCTGACCTTGCTGCCCCCCTCGCGCTCTCTGGCTTCTCCCTTCCCAGTTCTGGATATTCTTGCTGCACTGGATTTTGCTTCCAGAGCCCTTCCCCTGTCCCTGTCCCACCCCCTCTTGAACTCCTCCACCATCTCTGCCTCCACCAGCCCCCTGGGCAGCGCATTCCATGGCTTCACCACCCTCTCAGTGAAGTAGCACCTCCTCCTTTCTCTCCAGAATCTTCCCTCCTCCAGCTTCCACCCATGCCCTCTAGTTGCCCCCTCCTCCTTTCTTCGAAGCACCCTGACTGCTCCTCCCCTATTTACCCCCTTCATTTACCTGAAGACCGCTATCATGTCCCCCTGGTCCCTTCTTTCTTCCAGTGTGTACATATTTAGCTCTTCGAACCTCTCCCCATAGGTCCTGTCCTCCAAGCCCCAAATCATTTTGGTTGCCCTCCTCTGGACCCTCTCCAGGAGTTTAATGTCCCTCTTTAAGTGTGGCCTCCAAAACTGCATGCAGTACTCGAGGTGTGGCCTCACCAGGCAGTTACACAGAGGGGAGTATCACTTCCCTCCTTCTGGAGGTGATCCCCCTAGCGATGCATCCCAGCATCCTGTTGGCCTTGGCTGCTGCCCTCCTACAAGTCTCCGAGTTGTTCATCTTGACATCCACCAGCACCCCCAGGTCCCTCTCAGCCATCGAGACTTGTAGCATTTCCTGCTCCCAGGGTGTACACTTGGCCTGGGTTTCTGGCCCCCAGGTGCAGTACCTTGCATTTCCCTGCATTGAACCTCAGCTTCCACTTCCTAGGCCATCTTTCCAAAGCCTCCAGGTCCCCCTGTAGGGCCACCCTCCCTCCTCCCATCCACCACCACCCCCAGTTTTGAGTCATCATGAAGAGACTCATCTCCTCCTGATACCTATCCTTATGTGTCAGAGGCGTAGGCGTTGAACAGGAGGGGCCCTAGGACTGATCCTTGCGGGACCCCACTAATGACCCTCCTTGGGGATGAGACTATCCCGCCAACTACGACCCTCTGGGTCCGGTCCTGGAGCCAATTGCCTATCCATTTGATCATCTGGTTCCCACCCCCATTTCTCCCAGCTTATCCAGCAGTCCCCCTTGAGGAACAGAATTAAGTGCCTTGCTGAAGTCTAGAAAGAGGACGTCCACTGGTCTACCCAGGTCTAAGGCACTCATCACCCAGTCATAGAACTCCACAAGTTTTGTCTGACACGATTTCCCTGGGACGAATCCATGCTGTCTATTATCCAGGCACCCTGACTTTTCCAGGTCCCCCCTAGCCTCTCCTTGACAATGCCCTCCATCACCTTGCCCACCACGATGTCAGGCTGACAGGCCTGTAGTTCCCTACCACCTCCCTTGCTCCCCCCCTTGTGGATAGGCACTATATGCGCCACCTTCCAGTCCTGGGGCACCCACCCTGTCCTCAGAGAGATGGTGAAAAGCTTCACCAGGGGGTTTTGCCAGGATATCTGCCAGTTCCTTCAGCGCTCTGGGATGTAATTTATCCGGCCCCGGTGCTTTCTCCATCTTAAGGGACCTGAGGGCTTCACTCACACTCTCTGCTGTGATTTCCACCTCTGCTACTTTGTCCCCCTGCTTAGCCTTCCCCTCCTGCCAGTGATGCCTCCCTCTCCCCAGACCCGGCGATCGGTAAGGGTTCCCCCCTGCAGCTCCCCCCATTTTGGTGAAAACTGAGGTGAAGTACTCATTTAGTACCTCAGCCTGCTCCCCCGGGTCTTGTGCCCATCTCTCCCCTGTTTTAATCCTGCTAATCTACCCCTTCACCCTTAGTTTTTCCCCAGTGTTTCTAAAGAACCCCTTGTTCCCTCTCCTAATTTCCCTGGCCAGATTCTGCTCCTTCCTTGCATTAGCCGCCCTCACCACCCTAGTGGCGCTTCTAGCCATCAGCTCATACTCCCCTCGATCCCTTTCACTCCTTGAGCACTCGAATTGCCTATAGGCTGCCTTCTTTCACCTCACCACCTCCTGGACCTCCCTGGTCCACCAGCAGGGTTTTCAGGCCATACCGCATTTTCGTCTTACTCTTGCAGAGGTGCTGGTAGCATTCTTCACCCCTCTCCTGATGATTTCCCACCTACTGTCGGCATCCATGTCTGGCCCAGTCACATCCAAATGCTCTTTAAGGATCCTCCCATTTCCTTAAAATCTGCCCCCCCTGAAGTCAGGTACCTCCGTCTTTGTGCAGCCTTCTACCCCTCCTAGGTCCAGGCAGAACCAGATCGTGGCATGGTCGCTCCCCGCCAATGGGTCCCTTACCTCCAGGCCCCCAATCTGGTCACTGTCTGCCAGGACCACATCCAGTACCCGCTCTTCCCTGGTTGGTTCCCCCACCTGCTGAGTTAGGAACGTGTCCGGAAACACATCCAACAACCTCTGTTCCCTGGCCACCGAGGATGTCAGTCTCCCAGTCTGTTCCTGGCATGTTTAAGTCCCCCAACACCACCACCTTTTCCCTTCCCAATCTGCAGTGTCTCCCAGCATCTGCCACCAGACTCTCCTCCAGCTCCTCCACCAGCGCAGGGGTCTATACACCACTCCTATATTTACTGTCTTGCCCCCCCCCGTTATCAAGGTGACCCAAATCACCTCCAAGGTTCCCTCTGCCTCCTCTACTCCCCTATGCCAGTGCAGTTTTTGACTATTATTGCTACCCCTCCTCCCCTTCCCTTCCTGAACATAGTGTAACCCTCCAGGTTCAGGTCCCAGTCGTGTCCTGTGGTGGCCCAGGTCTAAGTGACCGCTGCCACATCCACCGCTCCCTCAGTTAGCATCACCTGGAGCTCAGACATTTTATTGCCCAAGCTTCTGGCATTTAGCAGGACTACCTTCCACCCTTTCCCTGTACGTCCATTTCCCCTGCTCGTGTTCCCATTGGGATTCCATTTTCCCCTGGTCTGCACCTTACCAGTTGGCCTTTTCTTGCATTCTCCCAGCTCCCCAGGGTGGTGGAGGCAGAGTCCCTCCTTTATCGGACCCCCCTCGACAGCCTTTTCTCCCATCCTTCCCCCTTCACAAGTTTAAACTCCACTTTTCACCAATGAACCCCTCTATTTTCAACTTAAGGATTCCCCTCCCCTCCAAATTGAGATGGAGCCTATCTCTAGCATACAGCTCCTTATCCTCCCAGGTCTCCCCAATCCCCCATCAACCCATACCCTCTGGCCTCACACCACTCCCTGAGCCACTGGTTTATCTCCCTAATCTTCCTTTGTGTTCCCCACTAGCCCTTGGCACCGGCAGGATTTCTGAGAAGGAAACTGTGCATCCTATGTCATGACAGACCCTGGCAAACTCCCTGAATCTTGCCTGTATCTCTAGCTCGCTATTTCCCTCAATGTCATTGGTACCCAGGTGGACCAGTATGTCCGGGGAACCCCCACAATCTTTGCCAGCTGATATAGCTAGTGCTTGGCCCTGTGCACCATGAGTCCAGGGAAGCATTTTGCTCTAACTGGCCAGGCTTCCCCCTCCCTATCCCGTTTGATACCCCGATCATAGAATCCCCCAGCAGGAGCACTCTGACTGCTCCTTTTCCTCTATTTCCCCCACTTCCATGTCCCTCATCCTTTCTACCGGCCTCTCCACCCAGCCGGCTCCTTGCTCCTCCCCCTATCTGGTGCCACCTGCTGCCCCCTCCTCATTTACCCTGACCACCTCCTCCCCTCCAATCCCATGCCTCTCCTCCTCCCGAGTATCCCTCTGTACCTCGCTACCCCCCCACCACTGCTCGCGACTGGTCCTTCTCCCCCATCTGCTAAACTAGCCTGGCTCATCCTCCCTCCCTTCCTTCCCATCTCCGTTCAGCCCCTCCTTGCTTGTTGTGCTCCCCTGGCCTAAACCCTCAGCTCCCATTACTGTATCCTCCTTGTACTTCTGGTCCTTCTCCTTGCCCTTTCCTCCCTCTTCCCCCTGCCCCTCCTGCTCTGATCCACTGCCCCCCCTGTTTTCCTGCATTCCAGTTACCCCGTTCCTCCTGCTATCCAACTCCCGCCTCCTGCCCCCACTCCCTTTCCATCTCTAACCACCCCTGTCATGGCTATATCACCCCTCATCTTCAAGCAGAAGAAGAGGATTGAAGCAGTTACTGAGCGTAAGATCCGATCCACCTCCCCACCTTGCTTCCTTCTGTCCAGCCCCAGCCATCTGCCTACTTCCCTGAGAATGTTGTCCCTCTGGCCCCCCTCTGTGAGGGTCCCCAGTTACTTGCCTGCTTCCTTGGTAGTGTCCTCCTTTTGGGCCCCCTCTGCCAGGGTCCCTATGTGACCCCAGAGTACTCTCTTGCACTCCTTTCCCTGGTGCAACCCCGTGGGAGAGCGCCTGCCCTCTTCCCCAACCATACCTCCCCCCTTCCCTCCAGCTGTCTCCTAATCCCCGCAACCCCCTCCCTAAGCTGTGCCAGCTGGTAGCACACTGGGCAACCACCGAACTTCCAAGCCCAATCCAGTATCATGGCTGCCCCACAGCCTGTGCACCCCACCACCCTCCCAAAGATGCCGGGCCTAATGACATGTGGTCCCATCCCCCTCCAAGTAGGTTTCCTTGGGTGAGCCACCAGGTTCCCCACTAGTCCAAGATACACCCCTACCGACTAATCAGGTCACCCATTAATCCTAGATACAGTCCCACAGTAAACCGGTAACCCTGTTACTAGGTGCAGTACAACACGGTAAACTTATAGGGGAAGTGAACAACTCCCTAAGCTCCTC
The DNA here is from genome assembly GCA_016271365.2 of Neoceratodus forsteri. Lineage (NCBI taxonomy): Eukaryota > Metazoa > Chordata > Ceratodontiformes > Ceratodontidae > Neoceratodus > Neoceratodus forsteri. The sequence goes on along the minus strand of CM028135.1, from coordinate 1,099,137,710 downwards.
TCTCCCAGCCTTTAAATCCACCCCCCAGTGGCTAGAACTACATGAGCTGCACCTGAAGCCTTTTTCTCCAATTGCAGGGCAGGTGTTCCCCTATAAATAGGCAGAGCTCTGGGGAGGGAGTGGTGGGATTAGGGCCTACACCCAACTCTTGAGAGAGTGCATCAGCCCTGTGTCTGCCTCTCCAAGCCCTGCAACCAAAGAAACAGCCCCAATTAAATCCCACCAAATATATTTTAAATCAGAAGAAATAGGCCTCCACCAGCGCAGCCTGCTACACAGTGAAACATCCAACAAATGAGCCCACTTACAGCCACTAAACCAATTTTCAAACTTCCAACAGCCCCAAAAACAATACCCTGCTAGCCCCTTAGAAGTAGTAAGAAAGAAAAGAAAAGAAATAACCTTCTACCAAGTAAAATCTACAAGAAGCCCTGTAAAAACAACAAGAAGCAGCTACTGTACTGGAACAGATCTGATCCTTTCCCCTTCTAGTTCCTTCTGAGAAGCTGAAGATGTAACTAACAGCTCATGTTCCTGCTGATATAGATATATTTATAAAATATATAATCAAATTCAGTCAGTCCTCCAGGATGTGTAACCTAGGTGAGGAGAGATAGAAGCTGAGGGGGGTAGGGGAAGGAGAGCACTGAGGAGAGCACCAAGGGTCTTTCACCCAGCCCTGTTGGTGTTATCTATCACTACACCTCTCAGAGTAGGGGTGCCAAGATTGGTTATCTAAAGTCTCTTACAAGTGCTCCCCATCCGCTTAATGGTTCCATGTCCAGGAGGGGATCTATTAAGGGACAAACGTGGGGTCATGCTGTGTCACATAAAGAACCCATGAGGTCCATCCAGAGGTAATCTCACATATACTGTTAACAGTAGTTCTCCGTTGGTCTAAAGTAATCTGTTGGTTAGTCAACCATTTCCTCGTAGCGCGTTTCTTAGCTGCAGTGAGCATGATACCAAGAAGATATGTGATGTGCCTTTTTTAAGGCCTCTAGGGTATATGTGAAATGGGTAGATGAGCAGGGACATCTTATATGGGAACATGCAAAACCTCAGTGATAGCTCCCTCCAACTTCTGATGGAAGATACTCAAATGAGGACAAGACCACATTATATTTTATGTGTTGCCTGGGCTTCGCCACATCCCCACCAACACTCTGAGCTTCTGTTATTAGCATATTTGGCAGTGATAGCTGGAGTGTGGAAGAATCTTATGAGATGCTTACATGCATATTCCCACCAAATACGCAAAGATGCAATCCTCCCTGTGGCATAACAGCCCTTCTCCCGTTCCACCATGTCAATCTGGATATCCCATTTTCTCTTCCCATCTTAGTGCAATGTATCTAGTGCTATATTTATAGGTCTCTCGCAAAGCTGTATAGATGGTGGATATGAGATGTGTGGTACAAATTATCTTAATGTATAGTACCGATGTGTGAATAAGGGCTGCTTGCCTACTTGGGTCTCTTGCCTCTATTGATGGGGAAGAATGGTAGTGTCGAACCTGGAGGTTAAGATTAAAATCCCATCGGTTCAGGCCAAACTGTTTTTGCAGGTCCATGAAGGTATTCACATCTGCACCTGTATACAGTTGGCCTAGGTAGAAAATGTTCCTTTTCTGCCAGTCTCTGTAAATGGTGTCCATTCTTGCTGGGGCAAAATCAGGGAGATATGCAAGTGGGCATATCCAGGATGTGTGGTGTTGTAGTCCTTTGTCCACCACTACGTTTGTCCACCACTACGTTTGTCCACACGTCTTTAACTCTGCTCAACCATGGGTTTGACACCACTCCCCCTGAATCTCTCTCGGTCTCCCTGTTTACGTATCTTATGTCAGGGAAGGGTAGCATATCCCTTTCAGTTTCTAACCAGCTGGGACTGGGGTCTCGTGAGTACCGGTAGAAAAGAATACGGAGTTGTGCTGCCATATAATATAAATGCAAATCAGGAAGGCCCAGGCCTCCCTTACTTTTGGGAAGCATTAGGGTGGAAAATCGGATTCGAGGATGGTGCCCACCCTGTATATATCTGGAGATAGCCAACTGCCATTTCTTCCAGTCCTGTGGTGGTACAGGTAGAGGGATGTTAGAGAAAACCTATAAGAACCTGGGCAATGCTGTATTCTAACAATTTGCAGTTAGCTGCAGCTCTTGAACTGCCCCGGAGAGTGAAGGGTTAATTTCTATGCCAGGCATAGAATGTTGGGCTCGAGCTCGGTTGAAAACTGTCTGTGTCCTTTCAAACCCAAACCGTCAGGTACTTTACTCCGCCTGACTGAACAGTCACTCCGGAGATTTCTCCTTCTGCTCGGTTCTTCGCGGTTAGTTTCGGTTGTAGTCCGATTTTCATTCCGTTTTTTCAGTTCGAGACTCTGTCTGTGGTACCGTAAGTACTTAGCATTGTAGCTGTGTGTGGAAAGTGTGAATATTTTCCGATCGGTTCGGCTGAACCGATCTTGTAGTAAGGAAAAAGTTAGTGTGTGGTTACCGGTCCGTACGGTTTAAAAAAACGTAATTTTAGCTTTTTTTCCATCACCCGTGATACGGTGTGAAACCGATAGGGGAGTCTTGCCTGGCGGTTGCCATATAAAGGGTAAGTTGGTTAGGTTGGCCAAGTCTGAGAAACCCAAGAAAAAAACGGGCCTACTAGGTTTCAGCACTACAGTGTATGTGAGGAGGTCTTTGCTAAGGCCGATCCCCACACCACCTGTGTTTACTGTCTGGGGTTTGACCACCTCGATTCAGACTGCCAAATTTGTAAGAATTTCCCTAAGTCTACCCTGGATAAAAGGTTAGGTAGACTTAGGGATAAGGAGGCCGAGAAATCCGCTGACCCGGAAGGCCAGCCCGGTCGGTTCCTACCGAACCAGAAGGAGTGCCTTCTGACCAGGGCGATACTTCTTCAGGCAAGAGTAGAGCCGATCCTGAGGGATCGGTTCCTACAAAAGGAAAACGAAAGGATAAATCGGCCGGTTCGGATCCAGAGCTGCATGTTCCGACCACCGAAGAAATAGCCAAAGCGATTCGGATTGTGGAATCGCTTTATCTGGTTCCGACCGATTCGGCGCCTTCTAGTAGAGGTTCGGTTCAGTCGGTTCTCCCGGTTCAGGATTAGTCCCCTGAAGATTTTTACAAAACGTAGTTTGATGAGGGGGAGTTTGAAGAGGAAGATTACGACGGTGAAAGTCTGAATGTGCCTGTGGAACCGGACATCTCCCCAGACAGACCTTCTGGTGTTTCCCCTCCTAGGCTTTCTGAGTCCCCTCCCCACTTTCTGTTCTACAGAAAAGTGGCTCAAACCCTCCAGCTTCCTATTGAGGAGGCTGTAGAGGATCAAGAGGAGCCTGACTTCATAGAGATGATGGACATCCCAGAGTCTGAGACTGTCTATTCCGCTTCATAAGTCATTTGGGAAACAGACACTAAAAATTCTTAGGTCTCCTAATTCTGTACCTCCTGTTGACAAAAGAATGGACAAGAGGTATACCTTGTCAGGCTCAGATATGGAATTTCTTTATCAGCAATGCAGCCATGTTGGGGTAGTGCAGGCTGCTGCCTGTGACAAGGCAAACATCCCCTTGGCTTCACACCCCCAGACAAAGATTCCAGGAAGATAGATGCCATGGCAAAGAAACAGTACTTGGCATCATCTTTGGGACTCATGCAGGCTAATTATATGGCCTATACATCCAGGTACCAGATGTCCAGGTGGGACACTGTACTGGCACTGGCTAAACAGGCTTCCCCCCAGCTAGCCAAGGAGCTGGAAGGGGTGGCTGCTGATGGGATTGAGGCATCAAAGGTGCAATTTCATGCTGATGTGGACTCCAGTGATGTGTCATCAAGAGTCATGGCTACATCTGTGGCTCTTCGGAGAATGGCCTGGCTCAGATGTACTAGCCTTTCGCAGGACACCAAGGCTGAGGCTGTGGATTTTCCTGTAGTGGGTAATTCTCTGTTTGGGGAGCAGACAGAGAATTACATGAAGAAAATGGATGAATACAGGACCACTTATAGGAGTGCCCAGGCCAAGGAGAGGCAGGCAGCTCCTCAGAGGCAGCAGTCTAGGGGCAGGGGCAGGCCTTTTCACAAGCCTTTCTACCAGGCACAGGCCTCCTCTTCTTTTTCTCAGAGGGGGTTCTTCAGAGGGAGAGGCAGAAGGGGGATGAGCAGGGCTGCATCCACCCTCAGCCTAAGGCTCCTGCCAAGCAGACACCCTGATGTGTCAGCCGGTCGACTCCCATTCCAGTAGGAGGCAGGCTGGCTTGCACTTGCCCAGGACTGATGTCTGTTACCTCAGACAGGTGGGTCCTGGAGGTTGTAAGCCAGGGGCTGGTTTTCAGTTTCAAGAGTTTTCCGAAACTGAGACCCAGATCCTTTCCACCTTCAAATACATCAGAAACCCTTGCTCTAGAGGCAGAGGTTTTGTCTCTACTGGTTTTAAAGGCCATAGAGAGAGTTCCTACTCCATACAGGGGCAAAGGTCAGTACTCCAGGTACTTTCTTACCCCAAAAAAGACAGGGGAGTGGCGTCCCATCCTAAATATAAGATACTTAAGCAAGCACCTAGTAAAGCCAAAGTTCAAGATGGTGACTCTGGGAACAGTTCTTCCTTCACTGAGGCCAGGAGACTGGCTAGCCTCCTTGGACCTCAAGGATGCCTACTTTCACATTCCCATCAGGTGCTCTTACAGAAAGTACCTCAGGTTCGAATTGCCCTCAGGCCATTACCAGTTCAGAGCAATGCCCTTTGGCCTAACTTCAGCTCCAAGGGTGTTCACAAAGTGCCTAGCAGTAGTGGTAACCTTTTTAAGAAGAAAAAGTATTTCAATCTTTCTGTATCTGGACGATTGGCTCCTTGTGGGCCAGTCCCCAGACCAAGTCAAGTCAGATCTGCAGGTTACCCAGAAAGTTCTCACTTCCCTGGGGTTCCTTCTCAGTCTCCCCAAGTCAGTTTTTGAACCAGTACAGCTCCTCATTTTTATAGGAGCAGAGTTGGACACCCTCAAGGCAAGAGCCTTCCTTCCTCTGGAAAGGGCAAAAGCCATCTCTCAGCTGGCCTCTTCCTTTCTCCCTCTGGTTTCTTGATCAGCAAGGCATTTTCTGCAGCTTCTGGGCCACATGGCAGCTTCCACAGCAGTGGTCCAAGGGGCCAGGTTTCATATGAGGGACATTCAGTTCCATCTGAGAACCTTTTGGTCCCAAAGAAAAGATCATCTTACCAAGCTAGGTCCTGTCACTCAGACCTTAATTCAGGCCCTTCAGTGGTGGCAGGACCTGGACAATCTGAGGCAGGGTGTTCCGTTTGTCTCTCAGACTCACTTTGTGGTTCTTACCACAGATGCTTCCCTTTTGGGGTGGGGAGTCCATCTGGGGTCTCTCACTGCCCAGGGACTGTGGTCCCATCAGGATTCCCTTCTTCACATCAACCTTCTGGAGCTCAGGGCAGTATTCCTTGCCCTACAAGCCTTCTCTCAGTCAGTACAGAACAAGGTGGTTCAGGTCAGGACAGACAACACTACGACCATATGGTACATCAACAAGCAGGAAGGCACTCTGTCCACGGCCTTGTGCACGGAGGCCATGAAAATATTGTCCCTGGCTTATTCCCCTACAGACTTCTCTGGTAGCAGTCCACCTCCCAGGAAAGGACAATGTGCTAGCAGATGCATTGAGCAGGATTTCCCTGGGCCATCACGAATGGTCTCTGGATCCTTTGGTATTGAAGGTGATTTTCTCAAGGTGCGGCACTCCAGAGATGGATCTTTTTGCAGCCCCAGACAATCACCAACTTCCTCTGTTTTGTTGCAGACCCCCAGTCTTGGGCTCAGTCCCTCTGGATGCTCTGATTTTGAACTGGGAAGGGAAATTTCTTTATGCCTTCCCTCCCTTTCCTCTACTGTTCAAGGTTCTAGTCAAGGTACGGTCACAGTCTTGCAGAGTGATTCTGATTGCTCCAGATTGGGCCAGGGAACCTTGGTACCCCCATTGCTGTCCCTAGCAGTCCATCTTCCCCTGTCTCTTCCCAGGAATTACAACCTGTTAACCTCCTCTCAGTGGAGGATTTGGTACCCCAATCTTTGGTCACTCAATCTCAAGGCATGGCTCTTGAAGAGTTGGAGTATGCAGATTTGCATCTGTCCCAAGGGGTTCTGGATATTCTCAAAGCTTCTTGAAAACCTGCCACAAGAAAAACTTACAACTCCAAATGGAAAAGATTCAGCATTTGGTGTGCCAAGAAGCATATATCCCCAGACACTGCTGAGTTGTCTACACTGAGTTTTGGATTATATGGTCCATCTTAATGGCCTAGGCCTCAAACCAGCTACTCTCAAAGTTAATTTGTCAGCTGTTTCTGGTTTTCTGTGGGTGGGGAAGTGTTCCTCTTTGTCATCTCACCCTGTATTCTGTAAATTTTTGAAAGGATTGCTTCATACCAATCCCCCTTTTAGGGATCCTGCTCCTGCCTGGGATTTGAATATTTGCATTGCTCAGCTTATGCAACCCCCCTTTAAGCCTATGTCCCCAGCAGAGCTCAAGTACTTGACTTGGAAAACTGTGTTTTTGGTTGCTGTTACTTCTGCCAGACGTATCCGTGAATTGCAAGCCCTGTCAGTGGAGCCTGACTTCATCTCTTTCCATAGAGATAAGGTGGTCCTTAGAACCATTAGAAGGTTCCTACCTAAAGTGGTTTCTGATTTCCACTTAAATTAATCTATGTCTCTTCCCGTGTTCTTCACTGATCACACCTCCTCAGGGGAACGGAGGCTACACAGTTTAGATGTTAAAAGGGCCCTTAGTTACTACATAGAATGTAGAAAGGGTCACAGGTTTGACTCCCTTCAGTTGTTCCTCACTTATAGGAAAGTAGGTAAGGGAAAACCTGCCACCAAGAGAACCATTGCCAGGTGGATTGTGTCCTGTATTCAGTTTTGCCATGAAAAGCTGGAAAAACTGCATCCTCAGGCCTGAGGGCTCATTCCACTAGAGGTACAGCTGCATCTCTGGCTGCAGCTAGGGATATCCCTTTGTTAGAAATCTGTCAAGCAACCACCTGGAAAATAGTTCATACCTTCACCAAGCATTATTGCCTGGATATCCAGGCTAGGAGTGATGCTGGGTTTGGCACAGCAGTGCTTCAGAGCCTATTCCCAAAGTAGGTTCTGTCCCTCCTCCTTGGAGGTACTGCTTGGTAGTCTGCAAATTGTCAGAGTACAGCAAGACTTCATGTTGTTTGAAGAAAAAATTACTCACCTTAGTAATTGTATTTCTTCTAATGGAGTCTTGCTGTATTCTGACCTCCCTCCCTGCCTCCCCTCTCAGAACCTGTTTTTGGGAAGTGGGTGGGCAGGTACAGTGTTGCATCCCAGGGGTGTCTTTTCCCCACTCCTGTTGTGTGGGGTGCGTTGTAATTGTTTAATTAAGAGTTTTTTGTTCTTATTATCTGGTTTTTGGATCTTTGGGTTTCCTGACTTGAGTCTTTTGGGGAATCCAAAGTCTTTGTTGCCAGTTGGCTACTAGGAGTTTTTACAATTTCCTCATTTAGTCAGTGAGTTTTAGCTCGTAAGAATCTGACGGTTTGGGTTTGAAAGGACACACAGAGTTTTCAACTGAGCTCGAGCCCAACGTTCTATGCCTGGCATAGAAATTAACCCTTCACTCTCCGGGGCAGTTCAAGAGCTGGAGCTAACTGCAAATTGTCAGAATACAGCAAGACTCAATTAGAAGAAATACAGTTACTAAGGTGAGTAATTTTTTCATTTTGCGTATAAAGGTTAGAGGCAAGGTATGCCAGCGTTGTAGGCCTGCCTTTAGTTGTTGAGATAAAGGGCCATAGTTCCATAAAGGCGGTCTAGTTGACCGGGAGTCTGATGCCTAGATAATTAATATCTCACAATTCCCACTGAAAGGGGTACTGTCCTCTCAGCTCAGGACTGGGATCATGATATACTGTAAGGGAAGGGCTTCTGTTTAGGTCATATTTAGTTTGTATGCTGATATAGCACTAAAATGGTCTAGAATACAGAAAATCTCCGGAACAGAGAGCTCCAGTTGCTCTATATGTAAGAGAATATTATCGGCATATAAAGCTATCTGATGTTCCACCTTTATATAGTTGACTTTCTCGAATTGCCTGTGCAGGAGGCTCAAGGTATAGGGCGAATAGTAAAAGGGAAAGTGGGCAACCCTGGCGGTTACCATGGTTACAGTCAAATGTATCCGTGAATTTTCACGTAGTTATTTTGCAATATAGAAACCATAGTTGCTTGTTGCCAACACAATTGATGGATAGGATTATTCTCTGCAGAGTGTCTCAGGAAACTAGAAAGAAAGACAGAGGAGCCCCTTCAACCAGAGAGAAGGGGTGCTGATTGGGCTGGTCGGTGTCCAAGTCATATGAGCTTCAGAGAGATGGAACATAAAGGACAGAAAGATGAAGAATGAGAGAGAAGACGGATGCCACTACTGTACCACCAATTCATTGATCAGTTTATGACTAATAAAGGTTCCCTTTAACTCTCACAAAAGTTCAGATTTGGAATTTCTGTACTTCAGGAGCTATTCCCAAAGTGGTCCTAAATTCCTCCAGCATAGTGTACTGCTTGGTGTCTGCATAAATTGGACCGTGACTGTCCTTAGCCATGTACTATAGTTAGAAGGAAATGTTACTCACCTTAGTAACAGCTTTTCTTCCACTATGTAAGAATAGCTTGTCCAACTTCCCTGCCTCCCTCCTCCTTTTTTTTTTTTTTTTACAATGGGGTAATTAGGGTCCTCCAGAAATGATTACTGTTTTAACAGCTTGAACTTTTTACAATTGCTATAGCTTGCTCTGAATTATTAAAGGGGAACTTGCAGTTCCCCTTCCTAAATGCTGCAGGACCTAGAGGTCCTGATTTAGTAAATCTGCTAAAAAAAATTTTTTTTCATTAACTTTACATATCAGTAATTTAATATTTTAGCAGGCTGATCCTGTGTCTCCCTGCTTGTCGTGCCCATGAACTATCTTTCTCAGTGTCCCCCACGGTCAGCCCCTTTGATAACATGAGTGACGGGCTAAGCCACATGGTACGTCTAGGAGCTGGCACTTAGTTATGTAAGGAAACTTAATGAAACCACATATCTTCATGCTTAGTCTACCTGTACTGGTCACGCTAAGCCTGCATGATCGGTGCTGGTAGACTAAGTGCAAAAATGCTAATTAAGTACTGTACTATAATTGGAGTACTTTTCAAATTGGGGCTCACGACTCCTGGTTTCTTCATCTCAAAGATCTGGTGATAGAATGCTGGGAGGCTGGAGACCAACACAGAGGAGAGAGCATCTCTGAAAAGCATTCTAAGTTCCAGGGCACCATTCCTCACGTAGAGATGATGCGTAAGTTGTTCTGGCTGTTTTACTACAGTGAATAACTTTTCCTTAGTGTGCTAGTGGGATAGAGCTGTTGCGTGAATTTGTAATATGCAAATTTATAAAAAGGGGTCTGGAAAATCCTACTTCCTGAGTGGTCAAAACTGGGTCACGTGGGGAGGGATAATGCTCTTCATAAACTGAGGTCTGGCAAATACTGCTTTCTAAGTACTCCCAACTGGGTCACATGGGATAACACACTTTATAAAATGGAGTCTGGCAAATCTGTCTTCTTGAGTGGTAAAAACCTGGTGATATGGGGTGGTATAAAGCACTTTATAAAATGAGTCTGAAGTATGGGGTTCAGTTCTGGAGGCCACATCTCCGCAAGGATATACAGTGGAGTCCCCAGGATGAAACCCAGTTCTGCAGCATTTTGCAGCACTCTGCAGAATCCTGCAGCAGAAGTTTCCTGCATGACAAAAGGGACTAATTGCCATTGAAATTACATTGCTTTATTCGGTATCCGTACTAATTCCTGCCGACTGATTGCCCGCCGACCAAAATCCCAAGACCAAAAGGCCGAAATTGCTAAATCCCGATAGATTAAAATCCTGAAGCATAATTTCCCACCTCCCGTTACAGCATGACTTATGTGGGAGGTTCAGTCCAGCAACTCAGCCCTCTAGTTGAAGCACCAGGAGTATCTGTGTTCCAGTAAGACATTTTTTAAGTAGCAGCTTCCATCTCTTGGACTTTATTGATGCAGACACCCCCAAAAAAAAAAATGAGTGCAGAGCTTACTGTACCTGTTGTGCTACAGAGAAAGCAAGACTGTGGTGAATTACTGCCTGAACCACCGCAGAATCTGCCCAGCCAGTATTGTAGCCAGGTACTAGGTTATTCCCATCCCTCAGTACTGGATGCCATGATGTGCGGGGAGGTGCGGACTCCTGCTGGCCTGAACAACTGGTCAATAGTCAAACCTCAGAACTGGGAAGTCTACCAGCCAAACCACGTATAACCCAGGTAATGAGGGGTGCAGGTAAGGGTGGCTAGCCCACACCAAAATACACAGTCTGGTTTACCTGCACTCCAAATAGCAGTAGAAAGGCACCACCTCACAGTTGCAGTTTAAATGCTTTATTGCATATAGAAAAAAAGTGTGTGTGCTCGACATCCACAGCACTGCCACTTACTGCCCCGGCGCTTCAGGTGTAAACCCTTCTTCAGGGGGTGTTTGAACTGCAATTGTGTCGGGAATTTCACTAACGGGAATATCGGCATTCGGGCAATTCTTTTTTCGGGAATTAGAGGGCAGGATTTCAAACATCGGGAAAACAGTCGGCGGGATTCAGTACCTAAATCCTTTATTCAGTAGGTCTGCTGCAGCATACTGCAGGGTGCTTTAAAAGTGGGTTTCATCCTGGGGGACGCCACTGTAGATGCATTGAAGAGGGTTTAGAGAAGGGCAACCAAGATGGTTCAGGGTATGCAGGAAAAGTCATACAAGCAGAAGTGCAGGGAGATGGATCTGTACACGCTGGAGACAAGGAGGAAAAGGGGAGACATGACTGAAACTTTTAAATACGTAAAGGGGCTCAATAAAGTGGGAGAAGAGGGTTTACTTAAGAGGAAGGAAGGGGTCAGAACTAGAGGGCACAGCCTCAGACTGCAAGGAAAAAGATACAGGGGCAGTGTGAGAGGGCGTTTCTTCACAGAGAGGGTGGTGGAGCCCTGGAACAAACTACCAGACAGAGTGGTGGGGGCTAAATCGGTGGAAGAATTCAAGAGGGCATGGGACAAGTATATGGGGCTGAGTATCGGGGGCAGGGACTGGCAGGGAGGTGTGGGGAAGGGGCAGACTAGATAGGCCGGTATGGTCCTTTTCTGCCATCAAGCTTCTATGATTCTATGAATCTGGGATCGTCAGAAGCTGAGAATCATTCCAACCCGTGTAATTATTCCCCGATAATTATAAAGATTGTAGTTCCCAGTTAAATCACACAGAAATATCAATGCACCTTCCCTTCCAAAACAAAAGCTGAGTGGCATAAAAAGCAACATTCTTTCAAATCATGACGTTTTTATTTTTTTAAATGTTTTATATTGGACCCATTTTATGAGTGGAATAAAACATTTCAGGGATGTGTAGTTATGGTCAATAATCGTACTTTCCTCTTGGGTGTTTAAAGGCACTCTTTGCAAGCTCCTCTTGCCTAACAACGCACTCCAGCCATGCAGTTATTGACCCATAATTAAATACCCTGGCATGTTTTGTGCTAAACTACCACTCTCAGGGCATTTATGGCACTCAACTTTTCCTCATGCCTATGTATCTGTAAAATGGGCTAATTAGCTTATATTGTTTTTTTTTTTTTTTTTAATTTTGGAGAAAACTTTGAAAAACAACATTTTGACACAGTTCAGCTTATATTTTATATATTGCCTGAATAGAAACATACAGTGACAACAGGAAAAAGACCGAAGGTCCATCTAGTCTGCTCAGAGTTCTCTATCTGCCCTGAGACCTATTGCCCATATGGGGTTTCATCCCTCCTGGTTCACTCCCCCTCCCACACACACTGCTACTGACCTAAGCAACCACCAGACCCTTCACTCTGCGGCAGCCGTTGTTAGCCACATGTATGCTCTTGGTGCCCACCAGACCCTTCACTCTGCCGCAGCCGTTGTTAGCCACATGTATGCTCTTGGTGCCCACCAGACCCTTCACTCTGCCGCAGCCGTTGTTAGCCACATGCATGCTCTTGGTGCCCAACACCTCCACTGGCAGACTGCTTCACATCTCCAACCCCCTTTCCACTTTAAGCAGCAGTGCAGCGAACAAATTATTCCAGAAAGCTAATTTTCTGCTATGGTTATGAAAAATATTGGCATAACTGTTGATTTGGGTTTTCTGGATGCTTCCTGTGCTGTGTACCGTACATTTAATTTTTGTCTGGATTCTTGCCCTCTTCTGGTCCTCAATATTATTTCTATGCAAAAATTAGGTGGCCATTTTTTTTTCTTGAGAAATAATTATTTAAAACGTTCATAAAATTCTTAAATGATAATGAAAGCTGAAAATGTTACCACCTAAATAAACTGGAAGACATCTGGCATCGATTAAGAAGAAAAAAAGGTGGGGTCAAATTTTAACCTGTTTTCGTTGCACTGCTGCTTTAACAGAACATCCTCACATTCCTCTTAAACCTTCCCCCCCACCCAGTTTCCACTCATGACCTCACATTTCCCTTTTCTTTGTTTTTCATTACTTGATTAATTTATACAGAAACATAGAAACATAGAATTTGACAGCAGATAAGGACCGCTTGGCCCACCTAGTCTGCCCAATTTCCTACCTAACAGATAAGCTGCAGATCCTAGTTAACCAACAGCTTACTTCCTCCTACCCCCCACTAGGACTGCCTTATGCCTGTCCCATGCATTCTTGAATTCCCCCACTGTTCTTGACTCCACGACCTCCTCAGGGAGGCTGTTCCATGCATCCACAACCCTCTCTGTGAAAAAATACTTCCTCACATTGACCTTTGAGCCGTCCCCCTCTATCTTCAAATTGTGCCCGCTTGTTCTTGCACATCTCTTTTCTGGAAGATGCTACCCTCTTGGACTTTGTTGATTCCCTTGAGGTACTTGAAAGTTTCATCATGTTCCTCTCCCTTTTCCTCAGGTATACATATTAAGCTCCTTTAGTCTTTCTTCGATAATGTCTTCTGGTGCAGACCTGCACCATTTTGTGCCCTCCTCTGGACAGCCTCCACTCTCTATGTCTTTGGAGATGGGGTCTCCAGAACTGCACACAGTACTCAGATTGGGTCTCACCAACTGTCTGTACAGAGGATAACAACTTCCTGTTTTCTACTATTGATGCCTCTTCCTATGCATCCCAGTATCCCCCAGCCTTCCTTACTGCCTTCTCACATTGCTTGCCCACAGGTCTCGATATAGTACCCCAGGTCCCTTTCTATTTTACTGTTGTCAGTATCTCACCCCCACTGTGTACGCTTCACCTGGGTTTTTGTTTCCCGGGTGCATTACCTTGCACTTTTTTGCATTGAATCTGAGCTGCCATACATTTGACCATTCCTCCAGCCTTGCCAAGTTCCTTCTCATCCTTTCCACTCCATCTTGTGTATCAACCCTGTTGCAGATCTTTGTGTCATCTGCAAAGAGACATACTTTTCCTTCCAGTTTCTCTGCAGTGTCACTTATAAAGACATTAAAAAGGACCGGTCCCAGTACTGAACCCTGTGGTACCCTGCTAGTAACCCTCCTTTCTTCACTGTGTACTCCATTTACTACTACCCTTTGCGTCCTGTTGTCTAGCCAATTTTTTATCCAGGCTACCACCTTGGGACCCACTCCAAGGCTGGCTATCTTGTGTATTAATCTTTCGTGTGGGACTGTATCAAATGCCTTGCTAAAATCTAGGTAGGCCATGTCCACAGCCCCTCCCTGGTCTACTACTTTGGTCACCCAGTCAAAGAAATCTATTAGATTCGTCTGACACGACCTTCCCATCGTGAACCCATGCTGCCTTGGGTCCTGTGCCCCACTGGCCTCTAGGTACTCAACAATTATTTCCTTCAGAAGTGATTCCATCATTTTCCCTACCACTGAGGTCAAACTAACTGGTCTGTAGTTTCCTGCCTCTGTCAGAAACGGTTTCCTTGTCCCATAGCATCCATCTATTTTTTTGTTGCTAAGGTCCTGATGGTCCATGCCAGCAGTTTGTTGCTGGGTAAATGAACATATCAGCAACCCAGGACAATGACTTCACAAATGATTGATCAACGGGTAGCCCAACGAGAGGGCACGAGGATCCAGTTTCCATGTGAATAAACCTCGGAACGAAGAAAAGCAGGAAGAGAAATACAGAAATGTTATTAAACAGAAACTGTATTGTGTAAATATTAATGTTTTTCAAACGTTTTCTCAAGTGATAAACTTATTTTGCATGCCATGTTGTGTGTTATCTTTCACTCAGTGCATGCCTGTCATATGTTAGTCCTTACCTGTCTTGACACCTCTGGGTAGGCCAGTATTCCGAATCCTGTCAGTCCAGTAGGTTTCTGGATGTGTACTTATATTTTGTTCTGCTGTATGATGATTACTGCTGATTTAGAACATTTTTTTTAATCAGGTACAACTGGCAAAGCCTCCTCACCACCTCCTCCCCCTGCACTGATAGTAGACACCAGGCAAATGAGCGAAAAGTTTGAAACCATCTTGTTCCAGCTGCGGCAGGTGACCCGGGAAAGGGATGAGCTTCGCAAGCGCCTTGCACTTTCGTCTCCTGGATCTACATTTGATGACTGCAGGTAAAGATTGGTTTGACAGTTTCTGCTCTATATTAGCATTTGTGGCTCAGAACACTTTTATGAGGATGTCTCATGCACAGTGCTCCAGATAAGGTGAGCACTAGCTTATTTTGCTCACTGTATTTTAATAAATACTCTTGAGAAATGATACTCATCCCAACCCTTAGAAATGCTCCGCAAATACTTCAGAAGGCATTGTATTCCAAGTTTAAAGCACTTTTACTCATCAGAATTATATTTTCCTCACCTAATGTCAAAAATGGTGAGCATATTAGTCTAGAATGCCAACATTATCTAGAGCTTCATGCGTATTCTTAGGGAGAGAGGACTACAAAATGAATGTAAGTGGTGCTAACAGCGAGTGTGCATTTGTGGTGTCCTACAAATAGCCGATCTCAGCCCTGAGGTGTTGCCCTGGAAACAGACCTTCAGAATGTTAAAAGTTCAAACTCTGCGGTATAGTCACGCTACTCCTGACATTCCAATGGTAGATTTAGTCCGCTGCTGAATAGATCAGTCGCCCTGGAGTCCTGCTTCAGTTCCTGTGGCTAAGTGTTCTCAGTTTTGACTACCAGTTTATAATTTTGTAAAGATTTTGAGTTTATTCTGTACTCTTATGTTAGGCTAGCTTAGTTTTATTGTATTTTTTTCACTGACTCCATTGCGGTTCCTGGAACCAGGAGAACTGTGGTGTTCATCAGTTCCCAGTTCCAAATCACACAAAAGGAAAGTGATATCATTCAGTTAGAGTGTACGCAGCAATAACTGGCTGGTTTGGCCCAGGCGTTGATCCACAGCAGCTGCTTATTGTGCGTATGCTCTAGCTAACTGAATGTCATTGTCATAAGAGTTGGAGTTGGTTTTGATTTTTTTAACTGAACACACGGTTTTTCCACAAATTGTGTTCAGTACAGTTCTGTTTTCTGTCACAACTATCTGAAGAACACTAGTGCTGCACTGCCAGAGAAAGTGCAACTTTCAGACGTATGTTGCACGTTACCATGTTGGTGGGTACGATATTCCATTGCTCACCACTCTGACCAGTTTCCGCTGTAGCACTGGATTTTTTTTTGTAGAAAAAAAGATGCTCACTTTGCTAGAAGCAGGCACTCATACCCACGGTCTCATCACCGTTCCGCTCTGGGAATGCCAGTAGTAGATACATGACTCAGCTTTATTTGTAAAAAGTGCAATTCCAGGGTCTGTTCAAAGCGCTTGTACAGTAACAGTTAAACACAAACAAAACAATATAGTCGAATTAAAACCAACAACATAATATCTAAAAATTTCTAACTACTTATTTAAAATTCCAGCGTATACAATTTTTAAGTAATTATCTCAAAACTAAGAACAATCAGGAAAAGCCATGCTGAGTAAATATGTTTTCAGAGGATACTTAAAGCTCTGGACAGTGAGGCACTCCCTCACTCGACGAGGTAGAAAGTTCCACAGGGTAGGGGCCACAAAAGCAAAAGAACAGGCCCCTGAAGTTGTCAATCGAACCCTGGGAACCTCTAGCAATCCCTTGTAGGAGGAGCGGAGGGGGCGGTAGGGAGAAAGGAGATCTTTGTAGGTCAGTAATCCGACCTTGAAGGTGATCTGCCACTGTACCGGCAGCCAGTGCAGTCCGCGGAGCACAGGTGTGATGTGGCTCAATCTTGAGGAGCTAGTCAACAGCCTGGCTGCCGCATTCTGCATTAGCTGCAAGCGGCGGATATCAACCCCTGGCAGCCCTAGGTACAGGGTGTTGCAGTAGTCAAGGCGGAAGGTTACAATGGCGTGAACCACTGTGCGGTACCAGATGCTTCACCCGGGAGATATTCCTCAGATGGTAAAAAAAGATATTGACAGTGGCCGACACCTGAGTTTCAGCGTCAAGCCATTATCAAAATAACGCCGAGATTTCGTACCCGGTCAGAGGTTGTCAGCTGGATGCCCCCGAGCCAAAGCCCAGAAGGCTGTCCAGCTGGCAGACCCATACCCTGGTGACCTGAGCCCCCTACCAACACCTCAGTTTTAGCCAGGTTCAACCATAGTCAGCTGGCACTCATCCAATCCTTAATCTTGGCTAGGCAGTTATTAAAGACCGAGAGGGCTCGATCCTTCTCTGGCACAGAGGATCAGTATAACTGAGTATCATCTGCATAGCAGTGAAAACTCAGACCATATTGCCTAATAATGTCTCCTAACAGCAGCATATACACTGTGAACAACATGGGTGACAAGATGGAGCCCTGCGGTACCCTGCATGATAGGGGAGAGGGGCTGAGGAATAAATCCCCAGAACCACTCTCTAAGTCCTACCCTTCAGGAATGATTGAAACCAAGTGAATATTGTACCAGACAGTCCGCAGATAAACTGCAGGCGTTCCAGCAGCACACCATGGTCCACATTGTCAAACGCTGCAGAGAGATCCAGGAGGGCCAAGATCGAATGGGTCCTCTGATCCCTCATTATTAGGAGATCATTCAGTACTCAAACAAGTGCCGTCTTGGTACTATGCCTCTTCCTAAATCCAGACTGGAGGGGATCATAGACATCATGGATAGTCAAATGATTATCCAGCTGCAACACAACCACCTTCTCAATAACCTTACCCACAAAGGGCAGGTTAGAGACAGGTCTTTAGTTAACCAGATAGTTCGGGTCAAGGGAGGGTTTTTTAAGGAGTGGTCGCACAACCGCCTCCTTTAGGAGGTCAGGAAATATCCTCGTCTCCAATGACCTCCAGGCTTTCTCAGCAAGGACTGGGCCGATTTTATCAACACACCCCACAAGGAGGCGCATTGGGCTTGGGTCTTAACTACAGTAGGTTGGTCGCAAAGTCTGGACAATCGATGTCAATCACGATGTCGGTGATTGCTGACCGGCTGAAGTCAGATCTGGTAAACTGGGTGCTCATAGCTTCCTGCTGACCTCCGCAACACCCAATAGAGGGAGCTAGACAGATCCCAGATCTGATGGTGGCAACCTTATCGGCAAAAATGCGAGCAAGCTCATCACACTTTTCTTGTGAAAAAACTCCTCCAGACTGGAGACAGATTGGATTGCACAATCTGTCAACAGTCTTGAAGAGCTCAGTCGGTAGGTTTTGCGCAGCTACAATCTCCCTGGGCAGGAACTGTGCCTTCTTATGGGTGACTGTTGATTGATAGACCCTATAATGATCCATCAGTCGTAAGTTTGTCATCAGCCAGACCTGGTTTCCACCAACGCCTCTCTAGCCTTCGCCCCACTCTACTCGGCTCCTTTAAGGTCTCATCAAACCTTGGGGATCTTGGCGAAGAGTGAAGGGGCAAACACGGACAGAAGCTGTGGAATCCAGGGCCGCTGTCACCGCCTTATTATAGGCATGTATCAGATCCCCTGGATCCAAGTATTCGCTTGGCATACCCGATAGGGCCAGCATCGCCATTAGACCATCTGGGGTCACACCCCTTAAAGGGCGGTACCGGACCATCTCCGTAGGGGCAGGTGTATTGGGGGAACCACGAAACTGAACCTAATATATGATGATCAGACCATCCAACTAGTTCCACCACCATGTCTGAGATCTCCATCCCCCAGGAGGAATATCAGGACCAGTGAGTGACCATGATTGTGTGTCGTAGAGGTAATTATCTGTGTAAGGCCTGACAAAGTCATCAGTTGTAGGAAGTCTTGACCAAACTGCGAGAGTTCATCGTTGATGCAGGCATTGAAATCCCCCAGAATTAACCATCTGGATTACTCCAACACCATGTCGACAATGAAGTCTGCAACTGCCTGCAGGAACTCTTTCCCATCTCCGGGTGGACAGTAAATAAGGAGTATCTTGCATCCTACACCTGCACCCACAATATACTCAAATGACCTGGTTACTCCCACTGGAACATCCATAAGGCCCAGTTCCAGTTTAAAACAAATGGCTACACTCCCGCCCCTGTGGTCCACCCTCAGGTGGTGTATCACCGAGTACCCGGCCAGAACTGCTGATGCCAATACAGGACCAGCATTTTAGTCCAGCCAGGTCTCGCTGATGCAAGCCAGGTCCGATGTACCAACAAGATCCGCTGTCACAGCAGTCTTGTTTTTTTTATAGACCTGGCATTGCATAACACCACCTGAGTAGGATGGGCAGTCAGGGAGGACCGTGCTACTTGCCTACATAAAGTAGAGCCCTTGGGTATGGTCACCAGGCAACCCCAATCCGCGCACTCCCCCACCAGGCCCAGCTCCCCCTTCCCCCCTTTCTCCTCCTAGCTATCCCCAAGGCGCGACATTGTCTGTACACCTCTGCTGACTACAGGGGACAGATAAAAGGGCAGAGGTCCCTAAGCCTGGTAGGAGAGTAGTGCCTGACCTGTCTGTACCTTATACATATACATCTTAAATAATGGCAGCCAACCAGCGCAACAAGCACACAGTTACGCAACTCAACACCCATACACAATCTTACAACCATCCACGCCCTTAAATAACCCCACAATCCCCCACGCATCCTACAATCATTTCTACCCTCTGTCAACTTAGTAATCACCAAACTATATCAAAACAATAATGTAACAGTGTAACTTAGAAAATCAAGGTGAAATAAAAGCAACCTTAAAGGAAAGCTGTGGTTTGCAGGGGCTGCCCATACACAAACCTTACCAGCTGGTTTAGGCTTAGTCGAAGCGGCTTTTTTTTCTGCAGTGGGAAAGTTGTTTAATTTAGTTTTAAAAGTCCGCTACCCAGAAGTGGTGCGGACGCTTAGGAGGCTCCATTTACTGTAAAGGTGCGGCGCTGCACCATGCGCTTCAATGCAAGGGCACGGTCCAGCGCCGCACCTTTACAGTAAATGGAGCTTCCTAAGCATCCGCAGCACTTTTGGGTAGCAGACTTTTAAAAACTAAATTAAACCACTTTTCCGCGGCAGAAAATAAACACTTTTTCGACTAAGCCTAAACTGGAGGGTAAGGTTTGCAGAGGCAGAGAGCCCCTGCAAACCACAGCTTTCCTTTAAAAATGTTCAAAAAATAGTGAGTGAAGTTCTGTAGAGTGGCATGTAGTCTGGAATGCTGGTACGAGCTGGGGGAGATGTGAATTAACTGATGCTATATATATATATATATATATTTTTTTTTTAATCTTTGAGGTGTGAATAACTGATTCAGAACCCAGGAATCCCTCACCATGCTTACTGTTGCAATCAGCCTGTAGGTCTGAGTTGCCTCAGAGAGTGGAATTTTACGTAAATTATGGAAATCTACAATGCAAATTCAAATCTCTGCTGCATGGTGCCATTCTACCCTGCCCTCCAACATCAGATTTATTTCTCTGCCTGAGGAAGAAGTCGCCCCGAAGAACTCTCTTCATTTTGACTCCAATTCATATGGTTTTCTTTTACAAGTATTTTGTTTGTCTTCATATCTCTATTGCTTTAGTTAGTTTAGCATAATTTTTATTTTCTTTTTTGTTTTTAGCTCCTTTCTCTGGTTCCTCAACATTCCCAGGAACCGGAGAAAAAAACCTTTTTGTTGCATTTTTTCTCTTTTAACTGCCTTAACTGCTCTACCGTTTTTCCCCTTTTATTATTTTATTTGGTATCTTTGTAAAGTCTTAGAACTGTTTTCATCGGGTTTTCCGATTTTCCAGGAACCAAGGCACATTGCTGTATTATTTCTATATTTTGGGGGAAAATAAATAAAAACCGTTAAAGGCTTTTTTATTAGCAGTTTGTTTTTTACTAAGGAACCAAAACGCAATCTTATTTTTTTCCTCTCTCTGTTGGGAACTGTTTTTTTCTAACCCCAGGAATCACTCATTTTGATTAAACAAGTATATGAAATGGGCAAAGAAATCCCTGTATCCTGATTGGCTGAGACTTGGTTCTAGCCATTGCAGTAAGAGAGTACCACCACTGGCTAAAACAAGTCCCTGCCAACCAGGGCAACTCACAGAATTCATAAGCCACCTATTTCCTAGTTTCCATCACAAACATGGCTGTAGCCTTTACTTATATATAAAAAAGTTTGACCAGGCCCTAAAAATAAAAGTCCATTAAATTAAAAGTAAATAATTTAGTGTTATTTACACTCATGAGCCCCCTTACAAACATACACAAATTTAAAAAATCAAGTACTGTTCAGAGTTTCCACTGCTGGTGTTTCTTTGATGACCACGAAAATTCCCCCTCCTATCCCCACCAGTTTGTCAGAGAACTCCCTGCTCCTTACCTGGCAACAGATAAAATTGAGGTTCTGGCTCCACTTCAGGCCTGTCTCTGTGCGTCTTTGTTTATATGCCAGTTGAGCTCTGAATAATGTTGAATTCATGTATTTCATGTTACCATTCTGTGTGTGTGTGGGGAGGAGCATTCTACATAAGCAATAATACCCGATAGGGTGGGCGGTATTGGGCTATACCGGACCACCCAGGGGCGTAATGAGGCCCGACGCGCAGGCGGAGGGCTTTAAAGCTCCTGGAAGGTCCTGTATAGCCCATACCGCCCACCCTGGAGGGTATTATTGCTCTTAGAAAATGGAAAGAAACTGTCAGACACAATTTTTAAAAGTTTTAAAATGTTAGAATAATTGATTTTAACTTTTGTAACATATTTCTTCGGTTTTGAGATAAAGTAGTCCCACGTCCCAGTTTTTTTCTGGTGAAATTTTAAATGTTAATTCAAGGAAGTCAGACATTTTTTACAGTTTGCTTACTTGCTTTTAAAATCTTTATTTTTGCTTCTTTGGGAATCAGCTTTATTTGTATTTCCCATGGTTTCCAATAAAAGACTGCAATAGGTGGCTTTACTGAGACAGCATGTTATCCCTGACACCAATACTGTGCATGAGAGGACCGGTATTTTCTTGAGTTTCCCATACCGCAGATGAACGTCCATCTTCGGTATGAAAATCAAGAAAATACTGCTGCTGTCATGCTCAGTCGCGGTGTCAGATCATGTGCTGACACAGCCCTCAGTGACTCAGATTGTGGAACCGGAAAGTTTGTCTGGATGGGCAATGGCTTTATCTGTCCAAGTAAAGGCTGTTTTCTTTTATTTAGGGTCCGGGGCGCAGGACGGCCTGCCCACTACTTTTCGGGCTAGCTTTGCAAGCGGGGAAAAATTGCTCGGCGAGTTTTCTTAACGTTCGGGGTGCCCAAGGATTTACTCAGAAATGGGGCACCCTGAGTAGGCTCTTGTTCTTAAGCGGGCTGTATCGCAAAATAAATGAATCTCTCATCTGACGATTCAACCAATGAGATTCATTTATTTTCCGATTCCATTTTCTAATGCTGGAATAATGCAGATCTTTGAATTCTTCTAGTCCATGGTAAACAATCATAGAATGTATTGAGTGTGAAGAAAGACTGATGACTGACGGCTGAAAAACATCTGTGGAAGGGCTATTTTATATTATTTAGCAACATTTTAGTATTTTTTTGTGACTTTGAAAACTTTTAGAATGTTCTTTTCTTCAAAGTTGCCTATGGGCCCATTTTATATAAGCCATAAGACATGGCTGTGTGTTGGTAGTACTGAGACACCCAGAGGCTGAAGGCATTCGACCAGCGGTCTCGTGCCTAACTATGCCTCTGGATATGTGGGTATCTCAGTATTACCAACACCCAGGCATTTCTTCTTGCTTATGCAGTCAGTCTTCAGTGTTGTACTGCCACAGAGAGATGGAATGTATGCAAATGATGGACCTCTTAATTGGCTCGTGCCAGTTTCAAAGTGCTGCCCCTAGTTACTGCTGCACTCTGAGTGCTTCACATTCTTTACTCCACCTGCCAGTGAAGTTGCCTTGGAGAGCTGTCCTCGACTTTTCTGTCAGACCTTTAATTAGTTGATAAGTACCATTTATTTGCTAATATATTTCATTTTGCTGCTCCATAGTAGAGTTAGTTTATTTGGTATTTTACTAGTATTTTTAGGTTCCTCATCGGTTCTGTGGAACCGTGAGGTTTAGCGTTTTTTTTTTCTTTAAAAATTATATTTCATTTCACTTTTGTACGGTTCCCTTGGGTTCCATAACTTTCTTCTGTATTTGTTTTTAATTTTTATTACTTATTTGCGGTTCCTTTTTCCTGTCAAGGATGATTACTTCCACATATCAATAAGGCCAAGCCACAAAAAGTACTTAAGGTTCAGACTCCCCTCAGGTCGCTACCAATTCACAGCCATGCCTTTTGGCCTAACTTCAGCGCCCAAGGCATACACAAAGTGTCTGGCAGTGGTGGTGGCACTTTTTTATTTTTTTTTTTTGCAATTAATTTTTCTCCCTGGGTCCCACCAGCCACCTCTGATGTTCCCCTTCTCTGCTGACCCCGAGGATCAGGACCCTCTCCTTTGTTGCCCCCACAACTTACCCTTCATGGCAGGGAGTGGGGAGTGACTCAACCCACCAGCACGGATCCAGGTGGGAGATATTCTCTCGAGGCAGCTCTCAGGGGGGCCCATCGTTATCCTGCACAGCGGGACAACTGTTTCTGATTTTCTTTCTTGCTGTACGGAGCATGCAATGCTGCCAGCGATGCACTGTGTACGCGTCTGCATGCCGTACATCAGGCGACTGCGACTCCTCCACCCCCATGTTATGGGACCAGGCTTGTTGGCCCACAGCCCCCACTAGGGGTCAGGCAAGTACTGGTCCAAGTCCCCACCCTCCCAGGAGAGGAGAGCTGTCCTCTGGACGCTTGATCCTCTCCCACCCCAGCCGACACCTGGCGGCCCGCAAGCACCGTGAACACGGGTCGCCGGCATGGCAGGAGGTAAGGCATTGCTGCCTCAGCACTCCACGCCACTGGGCTGGCTGTAGCGGTGACACATTTAAGAAGACTGGGAGTGACAGTATTCCCATACTTGGATGACCGGCTAGTTGTGGGTCAGTCCCTACAACATGTCTAGGACTCTCTGGCTTTAAAAGGGCGCATACTACAGTCGCTGGGATTTCAGATAAATGTACAGAAGTCAAAAATGGAGCCAGTAAAGCTTCTGGACTTCATTGGAGCAGAATTCGACACCTGCCAGGGAAGAGCTTTTCTTCCACAGGACAGGGGCGAACAGCATCTTGCAGTTAGCAGGGTCATTTCAGCTGAATAGACCAAGGACAGCAAAAGAGTTCTTGTGACTACTGGGCCACATGGCAGCTTCCACAGCAGTGGTCCCAGGATACAGGTTTTAGATGAGGGACATACAGTTTCAAGTAAGGGCTCACTGGTCCCAGAGAAAGAGATTCCTTGGCTAAACTGGTACCAGTTTCAGACACCCTCTTGCAGGCCCTGCAGTGGTGGCTGGATCCAGAAAACCTCATGGAAGGGATCTTCTTCCAAAAAGGGCATCACTCAGTGGTGCGCACCACAGATGCCTCTCTGCTGGAGTGGGGAGCACACATGCTGAACCTGACTGCCAGCAGAACATCGTTAGCTCAGAAATGTCCCCTGCACATAAATCTCTTGGAGCTCAGGGCAGTATATCTGGCTATACAGGAATTTGTTACTCACTTAAAAGGAAAGGTGGTACAGGTCAGGACAGACAGTACACAAGACACCACGTACGACATGAACAAGCAAGAGGGAACCAGGTTCACCCCACTGTGCACAGAGGCCATGAGAGTGTGGGGTCTGGCCTACTCACTACAGGTGTCCATCCATGTCAGCTGTCCCCTTCCCAGGAAAGGACAATGTCCTGGCAGACTGTCTCAGCAGAATCAGCCAGAACCATCACAAATGGTCCCTGAATACACAAGACCTCCATTCGGTCAGAAGTATGGCAGTTAGGATTCAATGCAAAGAAGTGCAAAATAATGCACCTGGGAAACAAGAACCCAGGGGAAGAATACACAATGGGTGGGGAGAAAGTAACAACAACAAAAAAGGAAAGGGACCTGGGGTAATCATATCAGATGACCTTAAGGTTAGCAAGCAATGTGAGAAGGCAGTAGGGAGGGCTGGGGGTACACTGGGATGTATAGGGAGAGGCATCAGCAGCAGAAAACAGGAAATTGTTATCCCTCTGTACAGACAGTTGGTGAGACCCCATCTGGAGTACTGTGTCCAGTTCTGGAGACCCCATCTCTGCAAGGACATAGACAGGATGGAGGCAGTCCAGAGGAGGGCAACTAAAATGGTGCAGGGTCTGCAAGAGAAGCCGTATGAGGAGAGACTAAAGGAGCTTAATATGTATACCCTTGAGGAAAGAAGGGAGAAGGGGGACATGATAGAAACTTTTAAGTACCTCAGTGGAATCAACAAAGTCCAAGAGGGTAGCATCTTTCAGAAAAAGAGACCTGCAAGAACAAGGGGACACAATTTAAAGATAGAAGGAGGGTGGTTCAGGGGCAATGTGAGGAAGTATTATTTCACAGAGAGGGTAGTGGATGCATGGAACAGCCTTCCTGAGGAGGTTGTGGGGTCTAAAACTGTGGGAGAATTTAAGAATGCATGGGATAGACATAAGGCAATTCTTGTGGGGGGTAGGAAGAAATAGACTGTTGGTTAACTAGGCTCTGCGGCCTATCCTGTAGGTAGGGAAATGGGCAAACTAGATGGGCCAAGCGGTCCTTATCTGCCGTCAAAGTCTGTGTTTCTATGTTTTCAGGAGGTGGGGCACACCAGAGATCGATCTCTCCACCTCCACAAACAAACACCAGCTGCCACAGTTTTGTTGCAGACCCCCCCAGCAGGGACACAGTTTGTTTATTGTTTTATACTGAAAGGCCAGTGAGCATAAATGCTCTTTTTCACTGGCGTCCAGTCACAAAAATATCAAGTACAAAAGAATTAAATGACAATAAAATTCATACATACTATCATTTAAAACAGGTACATTTAGATTGTGACAATAGTATCTTCCTAAGAGAAGTCTTAAAGGCAGAGATGGTTGCACAACTGATAATAGAATCAGGAAGAGCGTTATATTGTTTAGTAGTGTTAAATAAAGAATTTTGAGTCATAGCGGTACAAAAAAAGGAATCTTAAAAGAAAACCTACTTTGTGTTCTAGTATAAACTAAATTATTCTGTCAAAGAAATAAGCTAATAATGGATTCAAGAAAAGACCCCAGATGGACTTCATGTAAAAAGATTATTGATGTATAAAAAAAATTATCACAAAAAGATAAACAACCAGATATTCTATAACACTCACAATGATGAGTATCTCTGGATTAACCTGTAGCAAACCGAAGTATATTATGATTTGTGGATCTCAATTTGGTTAGAATTTTTACTATAGAAAAAGAATATATTATGGATCCATAGAAGAAAAGAGTGGACAAGAATTAACCTAATTTTCTGTGTAAAGTATCTGTTTAATCGATATAACATGCCCAAATACTGATGTGTGGTACTTATAAGTTTGACTATGTGTGGTTCAAAGGATAAATGATACATTAACACCCCTAAATACTTAAAAACTGTGGCCATTTCAATGATATTACTTTTATTATCCTAGGATTTGAAAAAAAAAACATAAATTTAGTTTTTGCTGAATTAAGAACCAATTTGAGGTGTGTAGAAACATAGAAACATAGAAGTTGACGGCAGATAAGGACCGCAAGGCCCATCCAGTCTGCCCATTTCTTTTTCTACCTTATAAATGTGCCATCGGCCTTTGCTCTGTCAGTGACCTATCTATTCATAGTCATTTGTATTGCTCCCTTATGCCTATCCCATGCCTGTTTGAAGCCCTGCACTGTATTCATAGCCACCACTTCTTGTGGTAAGCTATTCCATGCATCTACCACCTTTCTGTGAAAAAGAATTTCTCACATTCCCCTTAATCGCCTCCCTCTAATCTCATTCTGTGTCCTCTTGTCCTGCTATTTTCTTATATTTAAACATGTTAGACTCTTTCACCTTGTTTATGCCCTTAAGGTGTTTAAATGTCTCGATCATATCACCTCTCTCCCTCCTTTGCTCAAGGGTATACATATTGAGCTCCGTTAATCTGTCCTCATATGTCTTCTGATGCAGTCCCTGCACCATTTGGTTGCCCTTCTCTGGACTGCCTCAATTTGGTTAATGTCCTTGTGAAGGTGTGGCCTCCATACTGCACGCAAGTACTCAGATGGGGCCTAACCAATGTCTTGTACAGAGGGATTATTACCTCCTCTTACGACTTGTGATACCCCTACTAATACACCCTAGCACCCCCTAGCCTTACCTACTGCTTTAGAGGTCTGCTTGGATGATTTTAGGTCATCAGTGATGATGATGCCCAAGTCTCTTTCTTCCTTTGTGACTGCTAGCAACTCCCCTCCCAGCCTATAAGTGGCTTCAGGGTTTCTCTTCCCTATGTGCATGATTTTGCACTTCTTTGCATTAAATCCCAGTTGCCACTCTTCTGACCATTTTGCTAGTTTATCCAGATCTCTTCTCATTCTGCCCACCCCATCTGGATCATCTACTCTGTTGCAGATCTTGGTGTCATCTGCAAACAGACAAGCCTTACCCTCTAGTCCATCTGCGAGGTCACTAATGAAGATGTTGAATAGGACTGGCCCAGGACTGATCCTGAGGTACCCACTTGTGACTTGCATCTCTTCTGACTGTATACCATTTACCACCACTCTCTGTTTTCTGCCAGTCAACCAGTTTGCCACCCAGTTGACCAACTTCTGACCCACCCCAGCCTACCTAGCTTATTTATCAATCTTCTATGTGGAACAGTGTCAAAAGCTTTGCAGAAGTCAAGGTAGGCGACATCAACTGCTCCCCCTTGGTCCACCACTCTGGTTACCCAGTCAAAGAAATCTATGAGATTAGTTTGACAGGACCTTCCTTTTGTAAACCCATGCTGTCTTGGATCCTGTGCCTCTATGGATTCCAGGTGTTGCACTATCCTTTCCTTAAGGAGTGCCTCCATAATCTTGCCCACTACTGAGGTAAGACTGACTGGTCTGTAGTTCCCGCCTCCTCCTGCTACCACTCTTGTGGAGCGGGATCACATGAGCCCTTCTCCAGTCTTCTGGGACCTCCTGTGCTCAGAGACTCACTAAACAATTCTGCTAATGGCTCTGCTAGTTCCTCCTTTAGCTCCTTAAGTACCCTGGGATGTATGCCATCAGGTCCCATTGCCTTATCCACCCTGAGCTTAGCAAGCTCTTGTAGGACCTTTCTTTTGTGAAGGGAGTAGTGCTCACCTCCCTCCCCTGTGTCCATGATGCTGAGCTGTGGGCCCTGCCCTACCTTCTCTTCAGTAAATACTGAGCAAAAGTATCTATTTAGGATAGATGCCTTTACAGGGTCCTCCTCTCTCACATGCTCCCTTTTCTCCATTAAGCTTAGCAATACCCTCTGGACTTTCTCCTTTCACTAATGTATCTATAGAAAGTCTTGTCACCTTCTTTTACTGTTCGTGCTAGTGTTTCCTCAGTTTGGGACTTTGCCTGCCTTACTACCTGCTTCCCTTAGGCAGTTTGGTATGCCTCCCTATCTTCATCCGCTGTGTTCCCTTATATTTCCTGAAGGCCAGCCTTTTGGCTCTGACCTTTTCTGCTACTGTATTTGAGAACCAAAGTGGTTTCCTTCTTCTTTGCACTTCCTTTTCTGTCTAACACAATGGGATGTTGCTTCAAGTATTGTATCCTTAATGCTTGCCCACTTTGCCTGTACCTCCTCACCTGTGTTTCTTTTGCCAGGGCTAGCTTAACTCTGTTGGCCATCTTATCAAAGTCAGCTCCTCTGAAGTCCCATATTTTGCCTTGGAATGGGATGATTTAGATGTAGTAGCCAAATTGAACCATACCATGTGATGGTCACTGGCCCCCAGGTGACCTTCTACCTGGAGATCTGTGATCCCTTCTTTGTTAGTCAGTACTAGATCTAGGATAGCCCTGTCTCTTGTGGGTTGCTGTACCAGTTGTTTGAGGCCCTCCCTGCAGGGAATCCACTATGAGTCTAGTTCTGGCAGATGTTCCTGCTGGTATTGACCAATCTATATCTGGCATGTTGAAGTCTCCCATTATCAGAACCTCCCTTTAGCTGTCATGTTTTGTATATCTTCTAACAGTAATGTGTCTATGTCCTCCCTCTGGTCTGGGGGCCTGTAGACAACCCCAGTTCTTATGGCTGTCCCATTTCCTTTTTCCAGGGTGACCCACAGTTCTTTCTGGCTCCTTATGTGTATTCTGAATTTTGTAGCTTTGATATTTTCATTAACATACAGGGCCACTTCCCCTTGCACCTCGGCTCTTCTGAACAATACATAGCCAGGTACTGAAGTCTCCTAAGTGTGGTTACTGGTAAACCACGCCTCACTAATTGCTACTATGTCCAGTTTAGCCTCTGACATTATTGCCTGCAGGTCTGGGATCTTATTTCCCAGGCTGTGAGCATTTGTGTACATGATTTTCCATTGGCCAGATTTTGGTGTGTTAGTTGTTGGGTGAAGTTTGGCATTACCCTGTGCATCGTATGGGGAGACAAACCTTTTTCTTACCTGGTGATGCAAATGAATGGCAAACACGCTGAATTCCTGTTTGACCACTAGCTGAGGGGAGGGTGTTCTTCTATTCGACGATGGGGTGCTGCACCTATCCCATTTGCTAGTTTAAATATTCTGCAAAGACGCCAAACTTCTGCCCCAATGCACTGACTCTCTTTAGTCAGATGCAGTCCATCAAATTTAAAGAACTTTCGCTCCCAGAACTGTTGCCAGTTCCCTACAAATCTGTGTCCTTTTTCCTGGCACCAGTCCTTGAGCCACGTGTTTAGCTCCCCTATCTCCCCTTCTCTGACCTTCCGTCCATCTGCTCCTTCTCCCAGACTGGCAGGATCTCAGAGAAGGAGATGCGGACGAAATAGATGATAGTTTGTCACCCAGCTTAGTCAGGTGTTCCTTGGTCTCCACAACTGACCGGGTGGCTAGATCATTAGTCCCTATGTGTACTAGGACATCAATGTTTTCTCCTGCTTTGTGAACAATTTTAGCAATGCGGTCAGTGTCTCTCCATGCTGATGTACCTGGGAGACATCTGACCATCACCCCTGGCTGGAGATGGGTATCAACTCCCCGAATCATGGAGTCTCCTATGATCAGAAGTTTTTTGGATTTCCTTTGTGCTTGTTTAGTTTTGGTTCCTGATTTGGGTGTGAACCAAGAATGCATCCGACTAAAGTCCATCTGAAGAAATGAAAGTTCAGAAGCGACAAAATCTTGAAAAGACAAAACAGCGTTGTCGGCATATAACATCAATTCAGTTTGGTGACAGACATCAGAAAGTGAATTGATAAAAAGAGAGAACAGCAGGGGACCAAGAATGGACCCCTGCAGAACTACACAACTAATAATATCAGAACTAGAAGAAAAACAATCTGACTTCCAGTTCCGGTATGCCTGGGTGAGCACGCAGATTGAGAAGCTCCCACCTTAACCTATAAAACAGAGCACTAAAAACGTTTTAAAACTCTGAATTTTCGGGCTACCTGTTCTTTAATTCCTTTTAGCAAGTGCTCCTTCACGAAACATGGCCAAACAAAACTGCAACCGGTTCCAGCTCTTAGCTGATACGACGGAAGCGGAGAATCATATGTCCGATGATGGCGATCAACAAACCAGTCCAATACCGAACTCTGAAAAGAAATCTAATGCATTCCGGAAAACAAAAGGCCCTAAAACACCTCCAGAGCTGAATTCAGAGACTATTCTGCAAGCGATCACGGACTTCAGAGGTGAGATCCTTGAATTGCTAAAGGTCATCAGAACTGAATTGGGTACAGTACAGAGTCAAGTAGCGGAGGCAGATCACCAGATTTCTTTGAATTCAGCCAGACTTGATGAACTTGAGGAAACCGTCAGGACTCTTGCAGCTGAACAACTGGCAATGTCCGTAAGGCAGCAGGATGCTAAAAATTGGGAGGGGGGGGGATATCCAGATCTTTGGTCTTCCTGAAGAGGAGGAGGGAAATTATACTAGTGGCCCCAGATTAGGCCAGGCAGGCCTGGTATTCCCTTCTCCTGTCCCTCTCCATCAAATAGTCCCCCACCCCAAAAAAAAAAAAGAAAAAAAAGCCCATTCGCCTCCCACTGAGGCACAACCTGCTGACCATGTCTCAGGGCAGAATTACCTTCCTGAGCTTCCCAAATCACTGCGCCTCAAGACTTGGTTCTTGAAGAGCTAGAGTATTATGATTTTCACTTTTCAAAGGATGTCCTCAGAGTTCTCGGGGTCTCTATGTTTCCAAATGGAAAAGATTCTGTTTGTGGTGTGCCCCATAGCAGCCCAATACTTTTACAGGCAGACCTGCCCATACTTCTGGATTATTTGGTCCACCTTCAGGCTTTGGATCTCTGGCCTTCATCCCTCAAAGTACACCTGTATATCCACCCATGTCTTGACAGGTAATGAGAAAACAGTGGCTTCACATCCCATTTTCAGATTTTTTAAAGGTCTCCTACACCTACATCCTCCAGTCAGAGACCCAGTCCTTTCTTGGGATTTGAACCTGTGCATGCAGTGCTCATGGAATCCCCTTTTGAGCCCATGGCTACTGCAGACCTGAAGTATGTCACCAGGAGGGTGTGCAAGCTGCAGGCCCTCTGTACAGACTCAAATGACATAGTCTTTCACTGGGACAAGATGGTCCTAAGGACTAACAGGAAGTTTCTCCCTAAGGTGATGTCCGAGTTTCACCTGAACCAGTCCATCACCCTTCCAGTGTTTTTCACAGCAAAATCCAGTTCTGGTGAGCAGAGGTTCCACAGTCTGGATGTTAAGAGGGCACTTAGTTACTATCTGGACCACACCAAAGATATCCGGTCTTCACACGCACAGCTGTTCCTCACATATGGTGAAGTGGGCAAGGATGGGGCAGCCTCCAAGAGAACTGTTGCTCGCTGAATAGTCTCCTACATCCAGTTCTGTTACAGCAAAGCTGGCAAGCTACCACCACAAGACCTTGGGGCACACTCCACATGTGGCACCTCTGCCTTTGTGGCGGCTGCAGGGGATGTCCCCCTGCTAGAAATTTGTAAAGCAGTTACCTGGAAAACTGTTCATACTTTTACAAAGCACTGTTGTCTGGATATGCAGTCCAGAAGGGATGCCAGGTTTGACTGTTTTTATTTTTTATTTAAACGTTTGGTAATCTGGAAAGGCACACTGAGCCGGAGCTCATTTCCAGGTACGACCCGGGACCAGTGCTGTCTTGCAGAACCCTTTCCCTAAATAGGTTCTATACCCAGCCTCCCAAAGTACTGCTTTATAGTCTGCTGCAGTAAGCATAGTGAGGGATTCCAGAGATTTGAAGAAAAAATTACTAAACATAGTAACATTGTTTCTTCCAAGGGATCCCTCACTATGCTTAGCTCCTTGCACCGTACCTCCCATTTCAGAACCTGGAAAAGGTTCTCCAAGAATTAGTTATTGTTTTAGTATTTATTTTGCTTGAGCATTACTTCTTGCATTACTACAGTCAGTTTCAACTGTTTTTTTATACTTAACCTTAGTTTACCATAGCTTGTCTGTGGGACCAATCTTTGGAGTTTTTGCATTTTTACATATATGTTTTTCCTTACGATTAGGTTAGTGAGCTTAGCGGTTACTGGCTGTCGACAGGGCTTGCATTAACCCCTGCTGAATTCCAGAAATAGGATTTTTGAGGATCTTGAAGCCCAAAAATAAAAGCAGTGCTTCAGCACTGATCCTGTATATTAAAAGGTTTGTACAGATATCCTTAGCAGAAAAAGTATCGGATAATGTTGTGCAAGCTACTCTAGAAATTTCTGACTCCAGAATTTTCTGATCTGATCCACATCATTTGAAGCAGAGGGTTAAACTGACTCCCACATTACTAGTGCTGATGCAAGCCCTGTGTTGAAATAAATCAGATGTTGGAGGGCAGGGTAGAATGCCACCATGGAGCAGAGATTTATTTGACTTTGCATTCTAGAGTTCCATAATTTACATAAAATTCCAGTCTCTGCAACAGTAAGCATAGTGAGGGATCCCTTGGAAGAAACAGTATTACTATAATACATATTTTTTTTTCTTGTGGGTGTAGTCAGAGGGTGATTAACCCTGTTGGAGGAGTTCAGTTGAATAACTGACTTGGGGTGTTTTTAGATACAGTTTGTGGGACAGTCACTGACTGGTTTTCTGCATTGTGATTGGCTTAGAACAGGCACTTCTCATATCATTTTGTTTGGACTTCATTTTTAAAGCAGTTGTATATTTTTCTCAACTACAACCCCTAAAACAAATTTTTCTGTCATTTTCTGTCAAATTGGCATGGCAGGAAGTCCTAAAAAGAACTTGTGGCCTACAGAGTTGAAACTGTTTCTATCCTGTAATCATTGGTTGGTAAAAACAGATGACCACAATCTTTGTTATGATTGTGTTGACTGAGATCAGTTATGAAAATTGTGAACTCTGCAGTGCTTTGTGCCCTAAAAAAAAAAAAGAAAAAAGGGTACCTAAACACCAGTCAGGTGGCTGTTGCAGTGGGTACCTCTTTGGTCTCAGAGATGCTTCTGGCTGGGACCAGTGTTGGAGGGTCATTCACTGAAGGCTTCCATGAGATGTGCATGGCCCTTCAGACCTTGAGGGAAAGCCATGCCCACCACAGGAAGAAACTGAAGTGCTGCCGGCACCGGTTGGTGGACTGGGAGGGATCAAGGTCCTTCTGATCCTCAACTCCCCCTGACAACTCAGCTGCGGACCAGAATCCCTAGATTGAGGTGTACAGTCGAGAGCTTCGCAGTACCCCTGTCGGGCCTGTCGACCTTTACTCCAATCGAGCAGGCCATGGAAATCTTCCTCAAGCCTGTCAACCAGCTGTAGGATGAGATAGAAGATCTAATCTCAGTGCTTCTGGTCCTCAACTGGATCACCGCAGGAGCTGCCTCCACTGGCGGGCAAGCCTTCTAAGCCTGTCCTAATGAATGTGGCCAAGCGTGTGTTGTACCACAACCAGACGAAAGGCTTTCCTCATCAACCGTCTGGTCTAGATTAAGGTCTCAACCAAGGTGCGCTCATTCTTGATCCCACTCGACCGGGAGACATTGCTGTCATTGTTTCTCAACCTTGTCCTTGGGTGAGGAGAGGCACCACCGTAAGAAGTGCCAGTGCTCTGAGGAACTCCTCTGGAAACAGTGGGTCATTGCAGGGCAGGGTAAGGCTCTAACCTTTGAACCTTCAGTCACCTGGCAGCCACCAGTGATGCCCTCACCAGTCCACACCTCACAGGTGCTTCTTGCAAGTGCTTCCCCACCCATACGAGTGGAGTGACCACCACGGCAGTCGAAGGTGGGCCCTGCGACCAAGGAGGCCTGGTTGGCAACAGGCTTGACAGGCCTATTGTCGGTGAAGATCACTCAAGTTGAAGATATCTGTGTGGTCTGCATTGAGAAATGGTAGAGGGTTGTTTTTGAGGTGTCCTCAGATAGCTTGGATCTTTCCTCTGTCGCCTCCTTGGGGACTCGCATCCTTGACTGGAGATCGGTTGAGGAACTACCAACCATGGGCCGTTGTCATTTGGGGTTCTCATCAGATTAATATCAGAGTCCATTCTTGTCCCTCTAGAGCCTGTTCAGAAAAGGGCTAAGTACCCTTTCATGGACATGTTGGACATGGAGGAATACCAGGGGTTTGCCTTTCTCATGGCTGAGGCCATATTGGGAGTGGCTCTGGAGCTTTGGCAGTCTTCAGCATCTTGCCTGGTACCCTCCACCTGTATGGTCTACAGGTGTGCAGTCCCTGCTGGGTCCTTTTCTGGGTTTTCAGACCACCCTTCGACCATGGAGCTGGTTTCTGACTCAACCCTTTGCAAATCTGAGGGCCATGGGGATGTGGACAAGCCTCTGGACAAGGGGTCCAGAAAGATTTACCACACAGATAAAAAGGTTTATGCTATGGAATCAGCTTTAGGTAGATTATTTTACCAACCTGTTTTTTTACCGTGATTAGTCCCTATTCAGGATATTTATATAACTATAAAATCATTTAAATTAAAAAGGCACCTGGTCCTGATGGCATTCCAGCGGAAGTTTATAGGACTAACACTGCACCGTGGTGTAAACCTTTACAGTTACTATGTAACAAAGGCATTCCGGAGGACTTTTTCCCTCGCTCATGATCAGAAGTGATTATTGTGCCAATCCACAAAAAAGGGGGATCTAGTGGACCTAAAAATGTATAGGCAATAAGCCTCCTTGATATTAATTTGAAACTTTTCTCTAAAATTATTTTGGTTAGACTACATGAGCAGATGAATTATACTGGAGGGCTAATCAGCCTTCAAGCTGCATTTAGAGAACGCCATTCTACTATTGACAGTTGCTTCGCTTTATCTCACTTGGTGGAGAAATATGCTTACCTAAGACAACAACAATTGTATACAGTCTTTGTGGACTACTCAGCAGCACTCGATTCCGTTTCTAGACCAGTGCTGTGGGTTCAACTTATACAAAGGGGCATTGACCCTGCTGTAGTGTGAATTGTATCAAACCTCTATTCATATACCTGGGCAAAAGTAAAATTTTGAAGGAAGGGACAAACATCAAGGTAATTTAATATTAATAAGGGAGTCAGACAGGGATGTGTCTTGGCACCATCCCTTTTCTGCCTCTACATTGATCAACTGCTCTGTGACCTTGAGGCTATAGATTTTGAGTCCCCCCCCAAATAAGTCGGCGCATATGCCCAGTTCTGGCATATGCGGATAACCTAATACTGATTTCTTTAACTAGAAAGGGACTGCAACAAAAAATGTAATATTTAGTATATAAATCAAAAGAACGTAAATTATTCATTAATCTTACTAAGACGCAAGTTATGATTTTTAGTGCACAAACAAAACAGAGTGGTACCTGGTTTTGGGACTCCCAGAAGTGAACTGTGACCACTTGTTATGTTTACCTGGGACTTCTTTTTTCAGATAATGGCCAGTGGACTAAACATGTTAATAGAACAGTGACCAACATTACGAAGGCAATGGGAGGGATTAACAAATTCAACACCGCTTACGGGGGGTTCTCTATAAAACCACTCATAAGTGAACTGAAAGCTGAAATCATAGCCCAGTTAACTTCCAGTGCAGAGGTGTGGGCTACAAGAAACAGAGAAGCCCTTCTGTCTCCTATTAATAAACGCCTAAGAAAGATTCTAGGTTTGGGTCACTCCTGTCCCTCGACATATCTTAGGTTTGAACTAGGCATTGGTAATATTAATGCCAGTATGGATATACGCAAACATAATTTTTGGTTGAAAATAACCAGAATGGGAAAAGAAAGACTACTGTTTCTTTGTTTGGAGGAAAAGAAACTGGGGGGAGTACTCAAATGCAGAGAATCAGATTGGTATAAAATGTTTCTGCGTAATGCAAAGAAATACGAGTTGGAGTGCCTAAATAGGTATAAAAAAACATTTCATTAAACCCTAAATATAGGACATACATTAAGACAAAAAAGAATAATGTTTGGGCCAAGGAAGATCTTCCGAGTATCAGGGCCTCAAGATACTCAGAATGGCTCACAGCAGATAACACACATTTTGGCTTTAAAGCCTATCTGTACACATTAACAGGCCCCAAATTGATGGAAATATTCATGAGATATAAGTTTGAAGCATTTGATAGTAACATATTAAGTGCAAGGTACTCTTAAGATAAACCCGGTGAGTCCATAATGCTTCTGCCTGATTGGGGAAATTTTTGGGGAATGTCCCTGGTACTCTAAAATAAGAAATTTTCTGTTGGCTCCTTTTGCATCTTTAGGAAATGCCATGGATAGGTCAGGATTGATGTTGATCCTCATGACAACAGAGGATGTAGCAACTACAGAGAATGTTGCTGAATTCTTTTCCTATGCTGATGGAATCAGAAAAAGGAAAATGCTAGAGTTTAGACAGACCGTGGCTTCTTCATGGTGATCTGGCATCTGACAGACCGTGGCTTCTTGATGGTGATCTGGCATCTGACAGACCGTGGCTTCTTGATGGTGATCTGGCATCTGACAGACCGTGGCTTCTTGATGGTGATCTGGCATCTGACAAACCGTGGCTTCTTGATGGTGATCTGGTATCTGACAGACCGTGGCTTCTTGATGGTGATCTGGTATCTGACAGACTGTGGCTTCTTGATGGTGATCTGGCATCTGACAGACCGTGGCTTCTTGATGGTGATCTGGCATCTGACAGACCGTGGCTTCTTGATGGTGATCTGGTATCCAATCACTTTTGTAGGGCGAGTGTGGCTGCTGAGGATGGCTTGAGTAAAGGCCACTTGCATTAGGCTGCATCAACATCATTTAATTGCCACTTTTATACTGTGGGCACTATTATTTATTTATTTATTTATTTCAAAGGTTGGGATTAATACCTTTGAGTCAGAGACTCGTTTACAAAGGTTCCAGGTCAATTCGAGTACATAAGACAAAGACAGACAACACATAGTTACAAAGAGTTTCACAGATTACATAGTAATATACATAGCAGCTTCCAATCTGTCAACATTAGTACAAAATGTTGCAGTGGTCAGTCAGTTCATTCTAGGCACTTAGGACACAATGTAACTTGTATAGACATCCGTGCATAAGGGAGAGTGTACTATGCAATTCAGAGGATAGTAATGTATGACCATACCAGGGTAAGTGCAGAGTACTGCAAGAGTAACAAGGAGAGGACGCGCTAAGCAGAGTGGAGCAGCCAGAGATGGGCTTTGTCAGCTAAGGCGTAGGAGAACTGGGTTTTTGTTTTTGGGGGGGAAGGAGTGAGGCATAGAAAAGGAGATACGTGGAGGGGTACATGTTATTTGTATTGGTATGATGTTTTTGAATGCTCTGACTTTATTTATTATGTATTTATGTATCTGTGTACTTTTGTATAATTCCTGTTATCCTGATCATTATGAAGTATATGTTTTTTATTTTAATTGTAATGACTTTGTTGAACAATAAAAGTGTACTGACTACTGCTATGGCATCAGTGGGTCTCCGTCAAGTGAGCTATGCTGTCATGTTGGCCATCTTTGTTACCCACTGTTGGGAGTCTCTGAGTAAATCCTCCTTCACCTCCTTGCTGATCAGCAGTTGCTGGTGAAGATGGTCAGAGACCAAGGTCAGGCACTGACTAAACACCAGCTCCAGACTGCCTTGGACATTGGTGACTCTGGCCATGCCATGGCAGCGTCTGTCTCTGTGCGTTGGAGGTGGCTGCATCTGTCCATCCTCATGGCGAGTGCCCAGCATAAGCTGGCCGATGTCCCTTTCCTGTGAACCACTCTCTTTGGCCCTGGGGTGGAGGGACATCTCACCTGTATTGAGAAGTTCATTGCCCCTTGACTCTTTGGCATTGTCTCAGAAGGACCAGAAACAAAGGCCTAAGAAAAAGGCTTTTCAGACAGCCCAGTGGCACTGAGGGTTGAGGCGCTGGATGCCACACCTTGCTCCACGCTGGCGACCTGGGTTCGGGAACGGACTCGGGCCGCTGAGGGTTGGCAGGGGGAGAAGGATTGAGTGCCCAACGACTTGCTCTCCTTCTCCAGAGTGGGATGGGAAACTTTCCTGCTACACGGCTGCCTACTGGGGAACTCGGGGGATGACGGTGCGATCGTGGACGCCCATGCAGGGTTGATGCCAGCAGAGACTGGAGCGGACGCACGTCTCAGCGTGCGCCTGACTCCTTGCTCCTCATTGCACGCCGGGGACCAGAACACGGAAAAACAACCTTTCACACCTCCTAGGTGAAGATCTGTCATGCAAAAACACTCCACCCACCGACAGAATCCGGGCAGACTCCGCTGTGCACGCCCACTCCTTGGAGCACATTGAGAGAGGTAAGGGGGATCTCTCCTCACCCCACCCAGGGGGTTATCCGGGCCATCAAGGGACATGAGGTGAGCTGAGCACTCTAGGGACAGACCTTGTATGTCAGGAGGGATGGAGTGTGGAACGTCGTAGGATGTGATTGAGTGGAGAGTGGGGGCAGTAAGAGGTGAGAATAAATAATAAATAAAAAGAAAAAGGCTTTTCAGTACTGGCCCTTTCAGCCATAGCATCCTTGGCAGCAGCCCCAGCAGGGACAGTACCAGGTCTGGTGCCACAAAACCAAGTTTGATGGCCAGGGTCCCAAGAGAGGAGGGGGCATGGGTGGGGGTGCTCCTCCAGTTGCAGCAGCCAGTGCTCCCGCAAAGCTGCACAGTGACGGGTTGGTGGGTGTCATCCCTTCACTCGTCCTGTCCTAATCTGTGCTGCCTGTCCGGAGTTGAATGAATCACTTCTTGCCATGTTGGTCTGTTATCACAGTGGACAAATGGGTGCTACAATTGATGGACAGAGGACTGCCTCTGGACTTCTGGGCTCTCCCGCCTTACTGACTTCACATTTATCGAGAGTCCAAAGTGTTGCAGGACACACTGTCTGCCCTTCAGGAGGACATCGCTCAGCTCCTCGCAAAGGGAGCCATAGCCAATATCCCGGATGCCCTGCCAGTCAGGGCTACATGTCCTGGTACTTCCTGGTTCTGAAGTGGATAGGGAGTGGCGCCCCATACTGAAATTGCATGATTTGAACCAGTTCATAGGGAAGTGCAAGTTCTGGATGGTCACCCTTACTCAGATAATTTGGTCTCTAGAGCAGAACATGTGGTTTTGCTTCCTGAACCTCCAGAATGCATTCATCCACATCACAGTCCATCCATCCCACCTCCGGTACCGAGTGGAAGGGGTCCTGTACAAGGTCCAGGTCATGCCCTTTGGTCTTTCCTTGGAGCCCAGGGTCTTCACTAAGTGCATGGCAGCCTTCCTTTGGTACCAAGGTGCCGGGGTGTACCTCTGCCTGGACAAGTGTCTGCTGGATGAGCCATCCAGGAGACCATCAAGAGGTTCAGAGAGCTGGCTCCCAAGACTTACAAAGACTTGGGCCTGCTGGTCAACCAGGACAAGTCTGAGCTGGTACCCTCACAGGTGATCAAGCTCATTGGGGCCGAGCTAGACTTCCTGTGAGCCAAGGCCCGCCTCCCAGTGGCCTGGGCTTTGGGTCTTACCTCCTTTGCCCAGTCATTTCAGATTGGTCTCTTGCACCCTGTCTGGGATTTCCTGCGGCTGCTGGGGTCCATGGCATCCTGCACTTACGTGGTCTGTTAGGTCTACTGGCGGATGCGCCACCTGCAGTTGGTGTTAGGCTGTCAGTGATCCCAGTGGCTAGGTCACTTGGACCAGCTGGTCACAGTGACCCAGCTGATGTGGGACCCCATCCAGAGGTGGCTTATCCCATAATATCTGAAGGAAGGAATCCCATTTGTCACTCTAGTGGGGTGGAGAGCACATCTAGGCGAACAAAGAGCCCACGGGTTCTGGTCACCCAGGGGAGTCCTATCACCACATCAGCCTGCTTGAGCTCCATGCAATGCAGCTTGCTCTGCTAGAATTTGCTCCTCTAGTCATGGGTCAGGTCATACAGGTCCAGACAGACAACACCACAACCATATTCTTCCTGAACAGACCGGGTGAAACATACTCCCTTCTTCTATATCGGAAGCCCCTCAGCATCTGGACCCTTGTTCAGCCTGGGTGCAGATCTCCTGGTGACTCATGTTGCAGGAGAGAACAGTCAGCTGGCAGATGCTCTCAGCCTGATGGGAGAGACGTTGCACTAGTGGTCTCTGAACCAGGAGGTGGTGAATTACCTGTTCTCCCTGTGGGGCACTCCTGTGGTGGATCTGTTTGCCACCTTGGAGAATACAAAACTGAGGCTGTTTTGTGTCCATCCCCCACAGTCCAGGACACTGTTGGTAGATGTGTTCTTGAGGCCCTGGGCTCCAGGCCTCATGTATGCCTCTCCTTTCTTCCCCATGATCCTCAAGGTGGTAGTCAGGGCTTGGAAGGACAAGGTGCGGATGATCCTGATCGCTCCAGACTGGCCTATATCGTTCTGGTAACTGGATTTCCTCTGTTTTAGCAGCAGACCTCTGTGGTGGCTGCCTCTTCACCCAGCTCTGCTGACCAGACAACAGGGGAAGGTTGTGCACCTGAGTGGTTAGAGTTCCAGGCCTTGGTTCTGTCAGAAGATGTGCACCACATTGTGGAGGCCTCCCAAAAATAGTCGACTCCCTGATACTGTGAATTTAAATGAAAGAGGTTCTCTGTTTGGTGCCATGGCAAAGAGCTTGATCCCCATGTCTGCTCTGTGGTGAGCATCTTGGAGTACCTTTGGTCTCTCTCTCTCAGTTGGGACTTTGGGTGACAACCATCATGGTGCACCTAGCAGCCATCTCGCTGTTTAGTGGGCCTTGGCTGGTATGCCAGTGTGGCCCAGGAATGGCGGTTGGGCACTTTTTCAAAGGCCTGGATCACCTGTTTCATCTGGTGCATGAACCACCACGGGACCTACTGCTGGTGCTGGCTGTGCTCATTGGCAAGCCATTTGAGCCCATGCACAGGTGTAAGATGTCACACTTTCATGGAAGATAGCCTTCTTGGTGGCTGTCACGTCAGCTAGAAGGATTGTGAGCTCCAGACGCGTGGTGGAGTCTCCTTATCTGGTTTTCCACAAGGACAAGGTCATCTTTTGCCCCCACTTGAAGTTCCTCCTGCAGGTAGTATCTGAGTTTACACTTCCTGAGGACACTACAGCAAAACCGGTAGAAGTTTGGGCCCTGCTGGTTGTCTCCCGGTTTGTGCTTTGGCATGGTGAGTACAGCACCTGCATAGTTTTATGAATAAACTGCTTTTTATCCCACATATTATTGTGTTTTTGCCTTATATGTGGTGCCTTATGTGTGGTGGGTGGTGTTGGATGCTTTTGAATAGTGTTTGAGTTTTACCTTAACCAGGTAATGAATCATCCAGTATTCTTCATCAGCTCAGTTTTTGGAGGCCGACTGCAGGCTTCATACTCTGGACCTACGAAGGGCGCTCTCTTATTATAAGGAGCACACAGCTGGAGTTTGGGGCGAGACTCACCAGCTGTTTGTGGCATATGCTGAAGCCGTGCCTGGCAGACCGGCAGCAGAGTGGACGATTGGCAGATAGATAACATCCTGTATTGACTTCTGTTACAAGTTGGCTGGTAGGGAACCTCTTGCAGGGCTTAGGACTCATTCCACCAGACATATCACTGTCTCGATGGTGCTTCCAGAGACATTCCCATACAAGAGATCTGTAGGGCTGCTACCTAGAAGTCCGTAAACACCTTCATTTCCTACTAAAGCATCAAGCTCGAGTCATGTCGGGATGCTGCTTTTGGGACCTCGATTCTCTAGTGTGTGTTTACCAAATAGGGGTGCGCGCCTTGCCCCTCTCCTCCTGGAGAACTGCTAGGAGTCTGCCAGTGTGTGGATAGTGAACTGTATCCACACCCCAAGAAAAATAGGTTACTCACCTGTAACTGTAGTTCTAGGAGTGGTATACAGTTCACATCCACACAACCCATCTGGCTTCACCGACAGGTGGCACACAGATCCTTGATTCCAGCATGCAAAAAATCTGATGTTACGGGGCAGAGTCGGGGGACATACTGCCTTGGTGGTGGGAGGAGCTTAGCTTCAAGATGTCTGCCAAATCAGCAATTCCAGCAGAAGTGCCTGAGTGTGGGTGGGTGTGACTTGTATACCCAGCGGTCAATTTTAACATTGTTTTGCTAGCCCTGGATCTAGTGCAAATTGACGTGGGCTAGTACAGCTAACCCTCTACTTGTCTGTCTTGATTATACTGCTCTTAGAACTATGGTTACCGGTGATTAACCTGTTGTTTCAGATGGCTGTTGATGTGAATGACACTGCATCTCGGGCTCTAGCACATTCT
Source organism: Neoceratodus forsteri (assembly GCA_016271365.2). Lineage (NCBI taxonomy): Eukaryota > Metazoa > Chordata > Ceratodontiformes > Ceratodontidae > Neoceratodus > Neoceratodus forsteri. The sequence goes on along the minus strand of CM028135.1, from coordinate 1,099,095,301 downwards.
GTGTCTGCCAGGAGATTTGCATGGCTTAAAACAACTGGGTTGTCACAGGACATGCAAAATAAGGCAGCTAATTTCCTCTTTGAAGGTACCTACTTATTTGGTGACAGAACAACGGTATACATGAAAAAAATAATGAGCACAAATACATTTTTAGAATTTGACAGAAAAGGGTCCACAATGCCTCACAGAAGGGGAAGGTACGGGAAGGGCCTAATACAGCAAACCTTAGGTGCACCATAAATACACAGTTCAAAGGGGCACAGGGAGAGGAGAAGGGGAGTGAACCTCGTTTCCTCCCCTTACCTGAAGCAGTACTGAGCTTCCATTATGGTAGTGCCTCTCCAGTGGTGACATCACGGATGTCCTGTCAGGGCTCATCTTACAGCATGCTGGCTCCTGTTTTTTTTTTTTTTTTTATAATTAAAACTTTTACTGTAAATTTAAACATATAAATAAACAACAGAACATTCATTATAATATATTGTAGAAAGGAAAAATAAGTCATATAAACCTTATAGAGTACTTAAAACATTAAGTACATTAAATTCATCAATAATTTATCAATAGCTAATATTTATCCAGGATTTTTGAACTATACAATTGTTATAACTTATGTAACACTTTTGCAAAACATAGAATGTAGAAAAGGGTTCCGTATATCTAAAAACTTCTCTATTCGATCACTACAAACAACAGCCAGTCTTTTGCAGTTTGGTCTGGTAGTAATATCTTCTAGCCATTCAGACAAGGTGGTGGGGAGGTTTGTTTCCATTGTCTAAGAATAGTATTTTTGGCTGAGATCAATGCAGTCAGTAGCCATAGGATATTGTGTGTAGACCAACGTTCTAGATTTGAGGTGATACCCAGCATTACTAGTTTGTCATTAGGTACAATCTTTCCGTTCAGAATTTTTTCACATGCCTCAAAAACTTTGTCCCAGAATTTCTGAATTAGTGGGCATGACCAGATAATGTGTGTAATAGTGCCAATGTCTTTTAAAGCATCTCCAAAAAATATTGGCGTAAGATATACCCAGTTTAAACATTTTCTCAGGGGTGTGGTGCCATCTATGAACAATTTTGTAATGCACCAACCTGCCTTTCGCCTCTTTACAGGCCTTAAGACTATTCATCCAACTCTGATCCCATCCGGTCAATAAAATAGTAGATTTTAACTCAACTTCCCATTTTTGGATTAAAGGTGATCTACAAAGAAAGACTGCAGCCCGCTCCCATTCCCACATACCTTAAAATGCTGCTGCTGCGGGAGTCTGGGGCTGTAGTAAGCTTAATTTTTAATCCAGAGTGTTGTTTGTTATAAAATGCCGAAATTTTCAGCCGAACACGGAGGTGCCGCTGGTTCCTATATATGAGTTGGCGATGGGTATTACACCATTTAGTGATAAGTGCTACCACCACTGCTCTTATAATAGTAGCAGTGGCAGTACTTTATTATGTTTAATATATGGCGTATATGGGGGGTCTTCATACATGTAAATGTTACTTGCAGCAACAACCTGTTCACTGCTATTATAAGAGCAGTAGTGGTAGCGACGTCTCTCTGAGAGTTGGAGTAGTAAGTGACGTAATAGATAGTAAACTTCAGGAGCAAGAATCATGTTTATTGCTTGTATTTTGCCCCAGAAAGACAGAAGCATTGGGTGCCATCTCTGTAACTCTAACTTTAAAGAGTCTATTAACTTTGTAAAATTAAGAGAAATAATTTTCTTAATATTGGCACACTAATCTAAACCAAGGAAAGTAACAGTATTGGTAGATATCTTAAACTTAGATTGAGTAAAGTTGTTGCTAATAGTTTGCTTTGATAGCGGTAATAGCTCATATTTTTCAAAGTTTATCTTAAAACCTGAAATTAAGGAGAATTATCCGATAAGATTCAGCAAGGGACCTATGGATTTACCTGGATCTGAGAGAGTAAGTAGTAAGTCATCAGCAAAGGCCATGAGTTTATTGAATTTACTCAACCCTGTGCCTTTAATCTCAGTGGTTGACCTAATTTTAACGAGTAAAGGTTCTAAAGCTAGAATAAACAACAAAGGTGACAGAGGGCATCCTTGTCTAGTCCCTCTGTGTATGTCAGTTTTATCTGAGAGCGCACCATTTACTTTAACTTTGGTCGATATCCGATTATATAAAATTCCCACCCAACCACAAAACTGTTCCCCTAGATTATATTTAGTCAGAATGCTCTTCAAGTATCCCCACTCCAGCCTGTCAAAGGTTTTGTTAGCATCCAGTGATAATAAAAAGGGTTTAGTGGTTGAGTTTTTGCATCATATATAGTGTGTAAAACTTTCTTAATCAAGTCGGTACTATTACGGCCTTTTACAAAACCTACTTGGTCTGAATGAATTAATTGTGGGATGAAATTAAGTCTGTTAGCTAACATTTTAGCAAGAATTTTCCAGTCTATATTGATCAGAGAAATAGGTCTATAATTGTCACATTTAGCGGGGTCGTTATTTTTTTTTGATATTACAGTCATGGCTGCTTCACGCATGGAGGGTGGTAGTGTACCTGTTTTAAAAGATTCAGAGAAAGCTCTATTTAAGAGAGGAGCAATCTCCTGTATTGTTGCCTTATAAAACTCACCTGAGAACCCATCTAAGCCTGGCGCCTTACCATTAGGTGTTGGCATGGCTGCTTTAACTAACGCCTCTTTAGTAAAGGGTTTATTTAGTGCTAGCTTATCTTTCTCAGAGATGGAGGGCATTCGTATATTACTTAGGAATGAACTGAGCAATTCCTCCTTATGAGTCACCTCAGAGTTATATAGCTTTGAGTAAAAATTCCCAAAGGTTTCGGCAATCTGAGTTGCTGAATGAACTACTGTGTGCTTGTTAACATTGATTGAGGCCACCTTTGTAGAATCTGTACTTTTACGAAGTCTGTGAGCTAATGATTTCCCCAGGGCTTCCTCAGAGTTCCAGTATTTTTGTTTCAGTCGAAAGAGTGCAAATTCAGCTTTGCGATTGTATATTATATTCGCAGCATACTTTAAACCAACTATTTCTGAGAATAGTTGAGAATCTGAACATAAAGACTGTACATACTGGGTTTCTTTGATTTTAATTTCTTTTTCCAAATTATTCAGCTCCTCAGTCTGTAAATTTTTTTATGACTAGCATATGAGATAATGCGCTTCCTTAAATAGGCCTTTAGAGCATCCCACAAAATGCCATTAGACACTTCCTCATTATCATTCAGTTTGAGGAATTGTCTGATTTCTTCATTTAACATGTTATTAAACTCATTATCCTTCAATAAACTACTATTAAATCTCCACGTCCCCTTGGAATCTAAAATATTTCCTATTTGGATGCCTATTGATACAGTTGCATGATCTGAAATGGTCATATTTCGTATATTATTACTGGCTAGGCCTGCCAGTAGCGGCTTTGAAATCAGTATGTAATCTAGTCTACGGTATGAATTATGTCTACATGATCTAAACGTGAAGTCTTTATCCTTAGGGTGCATTACTCTCCATGAATCCATTAAGCCTAACTCCCCACAGAATTTATTAAAGGCTTTTCAGGAGTTTATTTGTTCAGGTGACTTCCACATTCCCCCACTGTAAACTGTTTAATTTTAAAGTGCTGTCTCCACCTAACACACCCACTAGTCTTTCCCACTGGTCCAGCATTGAAAACTTTTACAGCTTTCTTTTTTTATTTAGTCCATCCCTCCACCCATCACAAATCCGTGAGCTACTACCTCCGCTACCCTTGCAAAATTCAAATTGCTTCCATCCAGCTTTGATATCTGTTCATAGTTTGAACCCCTGCCCAGCACACCAGCTTGCCCCCATAGCTCCCCCCCAACCCCCAGTTGGGTAAATTACTGATGTTCATACCACAGTCTGGAACAGAGCAGACAGTCCCACAGCAGAGCAGCTCGGTCATCTTCATTCCCGAAGTTATGAATAAAAGGATGATAGCCTCTTATAGTAACACATGCCTGGATGTTTGTCATCCTTTCATCCTACTTTTGGGAATGAAGATGGCTGAGCTACTGTGCAGCAGGACTGTCTACTCTGTTTCCGACCATGGCATGAACGTCGGTAATTTTTAAAAAGTAGAGTGAGTTCAAACAGAATACCTATTCTAAAATAAGCTATTAGTCCAGTTGTTCTGTGGAAGAAAACGTCTTTAACTCATATGGATACAATGCTAGTACTTCATTTGCCCAAGTGGCTACTAGAGTTGTAGTCCATTAGCCCACATGGCATTTAGACTTAAAGGAGAACTGTAGGTAAAAGTAATGCAGCAATCGCTGCATAGATTGGGGCTCCAGGACTCCAGTCCTCCCCTGCAGTCACAATTAAGCAATAAGGCATAATAGGGTGTGCGCTATTGTATTGTATAATAACGTTACTCCTGGGGTGGGTTGAAGCACGAGGCAAAGCAGAGTGCTTCCACCACCCTAGGTGTGACGTTATTACACAATAACACACACCTTGGAGTGCCTTATTGCTATTATACAATGGCTCATTTGTTAATTTAAAAAAAAAAAGAAAAACAAACTTTTTTATCCATTTTTTATTTGATTTTTTGTGGGTGAATGTTTTAAAAAAAAAAAAATAATAATAATCTGGAATATTTCTTCTACCACAAGGTGGAGCTGTTGCCAGAGTGATGTTGCCCGCTGAGTCCCCAAAGTTTTTTCTAATTTTATGCTGTGCTGTGTGCTTTACCAGTTTCCCCTCTGCCTTTGTCAGCCACGTACTATTGGAAGGCAGTTGAAGAGGAACGTTTTTGATATTTATTTTTTGGTGAGTGTGTTTTTAAATTGAGTCCTTTTTTTTTTTTTCTGACTTTCTGCTACTGTACAGCACAAGTTTATAAAGCGGGCACGCGCTGACATGATCTCAGCAGTAACCAGGAGAAGGAAGATCAGTTTCTGTTTTATTTTGTTTTAAAATAATTTTTTTTTTTAAAGTTGAACATGATGGGGAAATGAGCGTCCGACTGCAAGGGTCCTTGAAGTGGGGTGTAAATGTCGACGTGGATGCCAGCAACGGAGCCAAATGGAGTGTCAGTTACAGGTATAGCTTGCTGTTTTACACAGCTACAGTCTCAGAATCGGGCATACTTTTAAATAAAAATAAGACACGGTTTGTGTTTAGGGCCAGTGTTGAGGTGTTGGATGGGAGGTTTTGTGTTGTAAACCTATTTGTGTGGGGGGCTGGGGGGCGCTACAGTCTGGTTACAGCGGCGGTAACTTCTGGAGGGAGGGTATTCAAAGTTTACGTGTGTGCGCTTCGATTTTCATACAGTGATGTTATTATGTAATAACATCACTGTTCCAGGCACACACTAACCAATGACAGGACAGGAAATTTCTTTGCCATTGTATAATATACATTAGCATGCTTAAATACCCTTTAACTTGTAAATTCCGATAATCCCACTGCTGCAGCTGGCATTTTCTAACCAGAGGTACTCACCGCCAGAGATCACACTGTGAACAATGTGATATGCTGACGCGCCTTTGCCCCTCCAGTATTGTACCCCTATGTACGGAGATTTAATAATCTCTGTATCTCCCAAGTCCAGCTCTGTTTTTACAGAATTTGCCTAAATGCCATGTACATGCCAGAAACCCATCCCCTTAATTTATGATTTATAAGGTGATGGGTTTCACGGAGAAGACACGCCTCTGATCAAGGCCATTGAGAATTGCCAAAGTGCTGAGGAACTAATCTCTCTCTAGGTTTTTCTGATGCTACAATAAACAGCACTTCTGCAGCTTGTGACCGCGTTAAATAAGGCCCTGTCCCATTTGTTATGCAGAAAGAGTTAAATGCAAGGATCTGTTCTGTTGTCTCCTTTTCTGTCTTTTTGTCTGTCTGGTTGTGCAACCAAATGTTCTCGTGAGACCTAGGAACTGATCACTGTGACAGTCTCACGATTCTCCACCTCTCGCTATCTCTCTACCTTCACTTGTTTCTGTCTTTTCTTCACTCTTGGGTATCTGCAGTTATAAAAATATATATGTGGATCTTTGTGTGAAACTGTGAATGTATATAGTTATACTGTTGAAATGATTGCAAAAAGCTATTTGGAATTTAGGGGGTTAACCTGAGATGCAGTTTGAGCTCCTCTCAGGCTTGTTTGCAGACTCTCTTGCAGAGCTGTCAGCAGGAGGTCAGCTTGGGTCACTGTTCTGTTTGCAAGCCTGAGCTGCAAAGAAACTGGTGAGAAACAGGATGTCATCTTAACAAGTTCCCAGGCAAAGACTTCTAGAAAGAGCAGCAATGATTTTGCTAGAGAGAGAGTGAGAGACAGAAACTTGGAATTAGAGAGACCCTCAGACGAAGGACTTTATTTTCTCTGTTTGTACTACCTTTGTAAACAGTTATACTGAACAATTTTTATTTTTTATTTCACTGTTATTGATAGTAATAAAATGTTACTTATGAATTTTATAACTTCCCCTGGTTTTCCTATGCTTCCTGTTCTGTGCCTCGACATAGCTACGTGGAGTGTCCAAGTAATTTGTGTGTTCTGGATTGCCAGGATCTTTTTGGTACTTGGATTTACAGAGATACAGCCCCTTTTTCCTAGCACCCTCAGTATGCCAGTCTGTGATGCACTGAAAACATTGCGGGGGGGGGGGGTGGCAGAGAGCCAGCTTCAGCGTAGGACACTTGTAACAGGGGCTCCACATCATAGTGTGATAAAATAAAACTTTACAGTGTTTTATCACATGAGCATCTTTCCATCAGCACTGTCGAACTCTTGATTTGCTCAGCTGTTGAATGTACCTAAATTATACAATGGCAAGAAAGAATCTTGGACTGTGATTGGTCACTTTGGGGCTGGACCCATGGCGTTATCCCAGCACGTCGCCACAGGTCTAGTCTCAGCCTCACTGTGAACCTGTAGATGAGCTTGATCCCATTGAGCCCATTGAGCTTGATTGTTTCATCTGCTCTTAAAAAAAAATATTTTTCCACTAAAAACATCTTTAAAATTATTTTTTCTTCTGCATAACAAGGCCATTGTATAATAAGATAATGCACTCAGGGTGTGTGCGTTTGGGATAGCGCCACGCCTGGGGCATTGGATGCACTCGGCCTGCGGCCTTGTGCCCAACCTCCCCAGGCGTGGTGTTATCCCAGCACGACACACACCCTGTTGTGCATTATTCCTTTATTTTATTATGGGGCATCAAAAGAATCGACCACCAGGAGCTCCGAAGCAAGCTGCACCACGATCTAATAAGGCTGGAGACTTTGGTAGACAGTTGGGAACCAGCATGCTAGATTCATCAACTGCACCTCCGTGGCAAACAATGCTTGACTCCATAAAAGCTGTGGATTCCAAAATAGGAAAAAACTCTCTTAAAATTGAAATTGCATAATGCAGCTATAAAGGATCTACTCACCACCATGGATGCAGCAGATAAGAGATCCATCACCCCACAAGCCACTGTTTCCACCTTAACCAAGGACAGTGCATCCTTTCGAGGGTAGTTGGAAACATTAGAAAATGAAATTAGAGCTGGCAACCTACGAGTAGTGGGGATCCTGAAGGGTGTGGAGGGCACTAATCTGCTCGGATTCCTAAAGCACTGGCTTATTGAAAAAATTTCTGTTCCAGAGGAATTTGACTGGTCTCGCCTCAGCCGAGCTTACCGGTTGAATCCTTGGGTTCGGTCTGACTCCCCCAATGGATCCTGGACACGATGGCGACAACATTTTTATGATGCGACACAACAGCAATGGATTTATGTCGACCGCGAGTTGCAGTCTACATAAATCCATTGGGAAACTATTCCCATATAGCTTTTTCTGCACTGGAGCCTGGTGGGCAGCTATGGCCTCTCTCAGAGGGACTCGCCCTCTGGCCCCATGCATCACCGCTCTGACAACCCCTGGTAGTTCCCTTGCGGCTTTCCCTGCAGTGGGGCTAGGGAGGAGTGCGCCCAGGACACATCCAGAGCCGGGGGTGGCATAGGGATGTGGGGCCAGAGAAAGTAGTGTCAGGGTCCCATATGTACATTACAGCAGCAACAGCGACTTGCTGCTATAATGTATTTTGCTATCGAAATGTCGCTGCAGCATCGGCATACGTCCCCAAATCAGCCTCGTACAATCTTGCCGCACACTACAGGGCCAGCGGTTCGAAATATCCTTCTGTCTGCTGCTCGGTCTGCTTATCCTCTGCTTGTTTAAGAACTGGATGTTAAGTTCTTCCTGGACCCCTCTTTTCAAATGAGGGCCAGAAGAAAACAGTTCGATGCAGTTCATCAACGACTCCGTGCATTGAGAGTGGTACACTCTTTCCGGCCGCCCGCAAGACTTCGGATCATCTATGGGGGAAAATCCTGGCAATTTTCTGACCCCAAGGATGGCGGCCACTGGCTTGAACAAACTGAGTCTCAATTTGTAGCAGTGCGGCCTACTTCGGAACCTATGGCTGGGGAGTCTGAGGACGTCTGACTATACAGTTTGATGGGGGCAAGTTCGCCCTTTTGTCTTTACGCTTGTCTAGGAAGTAGATTCTTGGAGTTTTACTTATTAAAAAGTGTTAAATCGTTTGAATGCTGCCTGGGAAGGTTTTGGTATGGGTGGACGGGCTTTTCAATGTTATTGTTGCCTTCAGTAGTGGGCTTGGGGTTTGCTGTTATTTTTATTTACAGCATTTCTTATGGGACTAAGGCCTGGACCCCTGCTTCTTCCTCGGCTGCATGTACTTTCTCAGAGACTCAATGATTCTTTATTGGGCATTTTATGAGACACTGCTGCCTCGCAGCCTGTTTTGATGTTACAGTTAGTCTTTCCTATTATTGTGCTTGCATTGTGGGGAACCTGGGGTGGCCTAATTTTCCTTATTGCTACCTTTCCTTTTAAGGGTCTACAGTACTTTTGTAAGTGCATTTGTTTTTTCCGTAGTATTCTACCTTATGGACATAACTATGGCCATTGACGTGGCTGGCATACTGGAACATTTTTGGGGTATCTATCTTTTTTTGTAGTCCCCCCCCCTTCCTACCATATTGCAGGATGTTTTAATATGTATTTACTTAGTTCCTGTATTGGGATTAGTTGCTGGGCTTTATTTTGATCTCCTGCATGACAATGTATTATGGGTTGTTATTTCTTTTAATAACAATAGACAGAAATTTGAAAAAAAAAAAAAGAAAACATTGCTCGAATTTGCCCTCAGTTCAGAGCAATGCCTTGTGGTCTGACCATAGCACCCAGAGTGTTTACAAAGCGGGTGTCATTGGTGGCCGCTTATCTACGCAGGCAGAGTATAGTGATATTTCCTTACCTAGATAACTGGCTAATGTGTGAGAAAACAAGAGAAAGCAGTGGGCTCAATTCAAACAGTGAAGAACACACCCTGCAGAGGTTGGGTTTTCTCCTAAACTTAGAAAAGTCACACTTGGAACCCAGACAGAATCTGAAGTTCATAGGTGCAGAGCTGAACTCAGAAATATAGCAGCAGTGTTTTATTTGATCAGCAAATAATTTGCCATTACGTATAAAAAATTCTGTATTATAAATTTGTTGAACATCACATACAATACAACATTTTATATCAATTAAATTAACCACTAGGTATATAAATTGATCCTGTCAGTCTGTGTACCATAACGATGCAGGGTACTGAAGGGGATGCACTAACCGTTTCTTGGAGCAAGAGGTTCCTCTGTGCCTTCCTTCCATTTTCACTAATTCACAGTGTTGTTGAAATTGAGAACAGAAACCATTACAATTACTCTGATAATATTAGACTGGGCAAGGCAGTCTCGTACTCGCTTATTCTTTTTTTTTTGAACTTATATTTTATTGTTTTCATGAAAAAAAAATTGCATACAAGTAACTCATGCCAGATATCACATAACATTATATCAGATACATTCAATGTAGTAGATAAAGTAATCTAAGCATTCTGGCTTTCAAATATGGGGGTATACCTAAATCTGTATGGATAGTCCATGAATGAGCTGCACCTCGCATGACTTTTGAGTGGTCATTTCTAAACAAACAACTTCCAACACCATTAATACAACAGCCAGTGTTGTTATGACCCTCGTCCAAACATGAAACCCCTACAGTTGGTAGCAAGCAGTGAGAATCCCAACATAGCTCACCTTTAAAGTGTATAGATATAAAAATAATTTCGGCTTTTTTTTTTGAAATTTGTGTTTATCCGCCTTCCAGCCTGTTATCACCAACCCTTCGGGAGCTCCAAGGTAGACAGACATCCCTCTACCTTCCACCCTGCCTGTATGACCCCCTGGATCCCCATGGAGCTTCAGTTTACCCCCCTGTGGGGATTGGGCAGAGCCCCCTTACCCCATCAGTCAACTTTCGTCGGTCCAGGGGCCATTGGGCGGGCGAAGGCACATCGAGGGCACGTCTCCGGAGGCTCCATCTTCCTGGCGATGGCAGGCATTTTTCCCACCCCTACAGCATAGGACCCCGATATCAAGGCACAGAGCGCCGACGCCACACTGTCTAGCGGCTGCCCTCCCCCTAACATTAGGGGCTTGCAGTACTCCGAGCCTCCACTCGGAGTCAGACAAGTGTTCAGGCTATGGCCTCAACCCTCCCCGGAGTAGAAGAGCTGTTGTGGGACGCTCAAGCCTAACTCCCCCAGCCGACCCACCAGTGACCAGAGTTTGCTCCCGAACCTGGGTCGCCGGTGTGGAGCGAGGTGTGGCGTCCAGCGCCTCAACCCTCAGTGCCACCGGGCCGGCTTAATTTTGCCACTTTAAAAGCAATGTAAATTAAATTGCCTCAAGCCCATTTTTAATCTAGCAATCAACAGTCTCTTAATTATAGTGCCCAAGATTTCCAATACTTTTCTAGGAACAGAGAGTAACTTCAAATAACATGAATTAGAACTACATTTTACTTTAAAACGTTTTCCCAGCAAGTAAATTTCAGTTCCTCCAAAACTTTACACAATAACAGGTGTAAGAAATAGAACATCCTTGATAGTCCTGTTTAATGAAGGTACAGAAGGGAACCTGAAAATATTCATATCTCAGTCTCCGAGTCAGAATTGGATCCCTCCAACCATCTTGCCCTCTCAAATTCAAGAGAAAGAGCCTCCCCTTTTTACCAGCTTCTTCAGGATTGGTATACTGGTAAACATGGCCTCCATATCTGTAATCGGGCCGGCATCAGGAGTGAGTGAGTCACTTCCAAACTGCGTAATTTGGCCCGCACACTGTCAGACTTTTTCCTTCTCGCCCTCGTGGCAAATTAAAGATCTGGAAATAAGTGTAATGTGGATCCCTGAAAATTCAGCTGTTTGGCACTCCTTGCTGCTTGAAGAATGGTGTCCCGAGTTGCAGGATTCGATGTAACCATAAGGATGGTTCTAGGCAGCTCACTTGTTATCGTGGCAGTGCTGGGTGAGATCTGGTAAGCCCGAATAATTTCTCCTGGGTCTAGTATGGTTGCAAGCTTTAATGCTCCCAGTATCTACTCTGTAAGGAAAAAAAGTAAATTGTCTTCAGCATTTTTGGGCAGCCTACAATTCGCATGTTCGAGGCCCTCTGAGAGTTTTCTAGGGCCTCGAGTCTGTATTTAAGCTGGCCATTTTCTTGGAGAATCTTATTTGTTGAAGTCAGTGATTTCGTCGCCATAGATTCGGCTGTTGTGGCTGTTCTAGTAGCTGCGTTTATTTTAACGTCCTGTTCCTCAAATTCAGTGAGGATGGATTCAGTTTTGGTGTTGGTAGCCTGCATAGATTTTTGAAGTGCCCTTCATGGTGGTTCAGGGTCCGACGAGGAATTCAAGGCGGCTTCTCCCGACCCTATCTGACCCGGTTGTTTTTTTGAGCTATTTCCAGGGCCCTTGTTGGTTCGGCCCATGGTTGAATAGGGTAGCAAACTGTGCCATTTGTCCTGGAGAATCTGAATTTTAACATCGAACTACTCTTTTCCCAAAACGGATTGCTTGTTTGGCAATTATAGTAGGCTTTTTGGAAGAGCTCTCACTGCACACGTCCAGTCAGTAGGTGTGCTCCACAGCGCCCCCGTACTTGCTTATTCTGAAAATACCACAGAGAGTACCATTAGACCTGCCTCTAAGAGAAGACTTGCTTACTCTGTCCTAGTGCAGGTTGTCTTACCCAGACCTCAGATACCTTCATTTGAGAGCATGGTTCTTGAGGAGTTTGAATATTCTAACCTGAAACTCTTAAACCTGATCCAGGAAGTTTTGAAAGTTGCTAGAAAGCCAGGAACTAAAACGTACAATTTAAAATGGAAAAGATTCAGTATTTGGTGTGACTCATCGTGCCATTACAAAACTGGTGGCTATCTCAGTGGTTTTGGACTACCTGATACACTTAAAGGCCCAAGGTCTAATACCGTCTACCCTTAAGGTGCATTTTGCAGCTAGTTCCGCTTTCAGATCTTCAGGGCAGGGAAAGTCCTTTGCAGCTCACACAGTTTTCAAATGTCTGAATCACGTGTATCCCCTGTGAGGGAACCAGTTCCCCCCATGGGATTTAAATGTGGTTCTCTCACAACTGACAAATCCTCCCTTTGAGCCTATGTTTTCATCAGAGCTCAGATATTAACCCAGAAAAACTGTGTTTTTAAGTAGCTATTACTTCTGCAGGAAGAGTCCATGAGTTGCAGGCACTTTGTTTTACAAACCCTAATTTTAATGCATTTCATAGGGATAAGGTGTTGCTTAGAACATATGTGAAATGCTTACCTGAAGGCTGTTATTTCACGTGCATTAATCCTGTGTTCTTTCCAAAGCCTCACTCCATGTGGGAGAGGAGAGACTTCAAAGCTTTGATTTCAGAAGGGCTTTAAGTTTCTACGTTCAAAGAAAGGACTGAGCAGCTCAGAACTGAAGGTAGACAACTGTTTGTCTCTTATGGAATGGTAGGGAAAAACCTGCTATGAAAAAGACAGTCTCCCATAGAATCATCTCTTTTATTGAATTTTTCTATGGTAAATCTGGCAAGGAGCCACCAAAGGGTTTTAAGCCAAGGCACAATTCACCAGAACTACATCTGCCACAGTTACACCATTATGGGGTGTATACCCTTGCTAGAGGTGTGCAAGGCAGCCACATGGTCCACAGTACACACCTTCACTCTTCACTACTGTCTGTATATAACTCACTAGAAGAGATGCCAGCTTTGGTACTCAGAACCTTTTTCCTAAGTAAGTTCTAGACCATGCCTCTAAAGTGCTGTTGGAGTCTGCTGTTTGTATGACATCACAGATACACTCTCATTTGCTAGAAAAAACAAATACTCACTGTAGTAATGATGTTTCTTCTAGAAGGTGTGTTTTTGAGCCATACAAACCTTCCCTGCCTTCTCTTCTAGAACCTGTATAAAAAGGGTCTTAAGATCAAATGTTTTTTGAAAAGCTTCTTGCTTGAGCATTTTACATTTTCAGACGTTGTCGTTTTTGCAGTTTTTCATATTTTGATGTCATTTCTAAATACATGTAAATTTCTTAATACATAAATAGCATTGTTTAGTTGAATGGTCACTGCCCTCTTCTGCATTTCAGCTAGAAATCTGGTGTTGGAATGTCGGGGGAACGTGACTGTACTGCAGAGTTTGAATTTTAACATTTACATTTTATCTCCGGGACAACACCTCAAGGCTGAGATGCTGCTGTTTGTATGACTTACAAATAAGCATTCTAGATGAAACATTACTACAGTGAGTGTTTTTTTCTTCTGGCGCCCTGAGGATGCAAAAGGAGACTTATAACAGTGCAACTCTGTTATGCTGCACATATATTATAAATCAACTGATTTAGTAATATATTTTATTTTTAAAACATTTTTAAAAGCATATGAACCCACCCACTCATTTTATTTGTGGTGTATTCCACTTTTTCAAATCTTACACTAAAAGGCCATCTTAATCGTTGGATCGGGGTTGATGATTTTATGATTAATACCTAAATTAATAAACAGCTCTTACTTCCTGTGGTTAGTACAGCAGTCATACATTTGTAGAATTTTGCTCCCCAGGTGTTTTGGAAAATTGTAGCTAAAATTTCACAGATAACTTAAGCTTAAAAGACTGCATGCTTTCAGAAAAAAAGTTGAAGTTGCTTAAAAATGTAAGTCTGTTGTTAATTGAGCTGTGGCTTTGCTTGCCCTCCAGTGGCTCTGTGAAATATTAAGAAATATATTTTAAACTACGCTCCCGTTGAAGTCAGTAGACGACACTTCCACTCTCTGTGATCTCCTACATCAAAAAAATGTGGGAGTATGGGAGCAACACGGTGGTGGAGCTTAGTTGACTGGCACCAGGAAGTGGAAGGCATCGGGAATCCTGCTCCAGTGAGAGAGGAATTACAATTCCTTCCCCTACAGAACAGAAGAATTTAAAAAAAGCTACATTGTGAACTATTGAAAGACCATTCTAGGTAACCTACTGCTGGGAGGGCTTAATGTTTTTTTCCCCCCAAAATGAGCACAATTGGCGCTGTTTAAGCAAAATCATCAGTTGGCATCAGCAGAACTTGGATATACAACATTCCAACAAGACTGATTCTTAAGCTGATGTGCTTTTTATTAAGGGTGTCTCTACGAGGTACATGAGAAATGGATCTCCTTCCCTTGTAGTTGTCTTATTGCTGAGACCTTCTCTGGAGCTGGAAATCCTGATCTCCTGCCGATGACCTCACAGATTGTTGCTCTGCCAATGGCTGTGCTGTCATGATCCAGGCAGTAAGAGTTGGGCGCCTGAATAAACCCTGGACATAGATGAACTGTAACGGGGAAGATATCCCGAGCAGTGAAGAAGGAAATGGCTTGACATGCACAGGTTTTGGAATGCAGTGCAACGGAGTTCTTTTGATGCAAACTGCAAGTATTTTTAAGGGTGGCTGCTTGAAGCCCCTGTGTATATAGTTCATGTATGGAATGCAATACAAGAGACATAGTCACACACTTGTATGTTCTTAGTAAGATCTAGCTAGTCATGCTCACTGCCTTCATTTTGAAAACTGCTTTATCATGTTGTGCCTCAAATAAATAATAAATATAATTTTCAGAGTCTATGGTTCCTGGGTTTAAAGAGCTTATAGCCTCAGTAATCAACCACCACTTCACCAGCCTTGATGCATACAAGGTAGGGCTACCAACACCCATGCCTTTACAGACCTTTGATAAATCCCCCTGTCTGAAGAGACCCCAGTTTCACCTGAGAATGGTCAAGGTGAGCGAGGTCCGTAAACTTCTGATAGCCCTCAAACACAAAGGCTCTGGTGGCCCAGATGGAATCAGCCCGAGGCTACTCTAGGAAGGTGCACTGTCCCTGTCCAAACCTCTGACCTGGATCATCAACAGGTCTTTACTTGAAGGGTACGTTCCATACCAGTGGAAGGCTGCCAACGGGGTCGCCGTTTACTAGGGTGGCTCTCGTGAACAAATTGGCAATTACAGGCCCATCTCTGTGCTGTGTACCCTGGCCAAATTGCAAGAAAGACTAGTTTATGGGCAACTGAGAGACTACCTGGAGCTCCACCAAATCCTAGCCCCTTCACAGCATGGCCTTCAGGCAAATCATGGAACAGACACGGCACTCATCAAACTCACAGTGGACCTATTCAGGGCAATGGATGAGGGCATGTCGACGGGTGCTATCTTCATAGACCTGTCCAAGGCATTTGACCTTGTGGACCACAACCTTCTTCTTACTAAGCTTCAAGGCATTGGGCTTAATGCCCAGGCCCTAAGCTGGTTCAAGAGCTACCTCTCAGGCCGCACCCAGAGGGTCATTTGGAAGGGAGAGCTTTCTGCCCCTTTACCCATCAAGGAGGGTGTGCCTCAGGGCTCAATTCTTGGCCCCTCCTGTTCTCTCTCTTCTCAAATGACCTAAACTGGCACTGTGGGGATTACTCAGTAGTTCAATACGCAGACGATACTGTCATCTTCCGAGCCAGGTCCACACCACATGATCTGGGCCCTCTCCTACAAGGGGACCTAAACACACTCGAGGCCTGGCTTACATCAAACAGAATGATCCTCAATGCAGCAAAAATTAAAGCCATGCTGTTTGGTCCTAGATCCCTTGGCCAGGATCAGACCAATTCCCTAAAACTTACTATCCTTGGGGATAAACGAACAGACGTAGTTGACAACATAAAATACCTGGGGCTAACTATTGACCAGGGTCTCACCTTTAAGCCCCACATTGACCAGGTAACAAGGTTTATCCATGTCAAACTTGGCACCATATATAGGCTAAAAAAAAACAACTTATCCCTGAGACTAGATGAGCAATCGCCTCCAGTGTCCTCCTGCCCACATTAACCTATGCTGCCCCGGTAATCCAGGGCGTGGCAAAGGGTGAGGTTAGCAGGCTTCAGGTCCTGTACAACAAAGTCATGAGGTTTGCGACAATGTGTCAACCAAGAAGCCACCCCTGCATCTCACTAGCCCAGCTGCATTGGCCTTCTTTCGTGGCTCTACAGTATTTCCTGCTCTTCCATACATACAAATTGCAGAACCCGGTGGCCCCTCCAAGCCTAACAGGAATAATCATGGCTAAGCCTAACCCTCGAATGCTCAGGACCTCGGGTCGGTCCCTACTGGCAATCCCCAGAATCAAGACTCACAAGGGAGGCAATTCCTTCACTCTCACAGCCCCTAAACTGTGGAACACTCTCCCATCTCTAGTACAGGAAGCCCCCTCGCTACCAATCTTTTGCACTAGCCTTAAGTCCCATCTGATCAGGACAAGCTCATGCCACTGTGAGGGTATAGGATAATCACCCCTGATCCTAATCACAACACCCATCCCCCCACTCTTCTCACCTTAACCTACATTAAATCATGCCTTAAATCCTTAAATATTTCAAGTGTTGCACTTGTGGTCTACGATTTGAATAATTGCCTGTACTGTTATCCTCATTATCTTGTCTACTTCTTATAATCCTGTATCACCTGCCTATATTGTATTGTATTGCCTCTGGATAACCTGATTGTATGTATTGTATTGCTTCTGTTCCCTGGGTCACTTTGAAAAAAGGACCTTCGTGGGCCCAGTGGGCCAACCTGGTCATCAAAATTCAATAAATAAATAAATAAAGAGCTCTTGATGCCACACTGAGAACTTTGGAAAATGTGATTTTTAGACACCTTAGCCTAGATTGAAAGTATTTTCTGTAGTTTTCATTTCCCTTTTTCACAGATCACTGTCCCCGTAGACTTAACTGTTGGGACCTAGACCTAATCTGTTCTGGCCACGTGTTTACATCCAACATCCTACTGCTCTGTTTATGACATCACAGTTGGCTGACGTTTCTACCTGATATTCAAGGTGAAATACAGATGAGCCAAAATTACTAAATTAGCTTGTATGCCATTTATTTATTTTATTTATTTCTGCTCTCGGATTAACCATTTGAGCTCAAAGCTCTTTACATAGGTTCCGCGTTAGTACATTTAGAACAAGTAGGTGATTATACAGAGGATTAAGACAAACAAGGCAATAGGGTTAGATTAAGAACATTTAGGTACATTTGGTCTTTAAATAAAGGAAAGCAAAAAAATACAGCGAAAACTAAAACTGGAATAAGTAAACACAGTTAGATAAATACAGGAATAGACTAAATAACTGTGCCCAACAGGGAGCCTGTAAGTTGTCAGCAACACGAGGTGGTTAACGCATAGACGTGCTGGAGAGACAGGGTGGGGGGTTGAGCCCCATGTGTAGGGTGTCAGAGAGAGAGAGAGAGAGAGAGAGAGATCTGTTTGGCAGAAGGGCAGATGGTAGGAGATGCCTTTGCTAGGTGCTAGCGATGGCAGACTCACTGAGATTCCTGTATTAAATGGTTCTTTAGTTTCTTTTTGAAGGTCCACAGAGTGGGCAGGCTAATAATGTTCTCATGGAGGGAGTTGAACCACAACGATGCCCGATAGGCAAAGGACCTTTGTCCTTGAGATGTCCAACATTTTGGAGTCAGGAAAGACTGCAGTTCTGAATTTCGGATGGGCCTGGGATTAGTGCTTGCAACTAGGATTTGTTGGACCCCAGTTGGGAGCTGACCAAGGCAGATCTCTTTGTCCAGGAGGCAGGATTGATATTTTAAGCGACCAAAGAGCGTTAGCCAGTGAGCCTTTGCATAGAGATCGCAGGTGTGGGTTAGTAGGTGTACCCCTAAGGTGAGCCTGCAGGCATTGTTAAGGGCAGTTTTTATAGGTCGCAGTATCTGTGGCAGAGCCATATATTGGCAGTCTGTAGTCCACTAGGGAACCCACAGAACTGTGGACCACAGTGCTGAGGGCTACAGAGGTCAGGCTCTGCCTATGGTGACAAAGTAGCCCCAAGTGTTTGTTGATTGCTTTAGCTGTGATGTCTATGTGGAGGGCGTAGGAGAGCGAGCTGTCAAAAGTGATTCAGAGATATTTGAAGTGATGAACACGTTTAAGAGGAACTCCACTCCTATCACATATTGATATCGGGTAGTTTTTGTGCTTGTTCTTAAGGCTGGTGAACAACATTTTTTTTTTGTAGTTCATTATCAGTTTATGATTTTTGAACCACGACAACGCTGGTGAAGTCGCATTGTAGCTGTTGCTCAAGAGCAGTGGGGTCAGAGCCATTAGAAAAGATAACCGCATCATCTGCATAGAGGAGGATATGGCACTGACTGGCTGGGGGAGGCAATTCAGAAATGGGTTAAAGAGTATTGACCCCTGTGGAATGGCTGAGCACACAGGCTTGGTGTCAGAGAGAAAGGTATCTATCCTGTCTTGCTGTGAACGGCAGTGTAGGTGGCTGCGGAACCATGTAGCCACCTCAGTGGCAAGGCCTATGGCAGTGAGTTGGTCAGCTAGGAGGGCATGGTTGACCATGTCAAAGGCCTTTGTTAGGGCAATACAGATAGCCCTGACTAGCTGGCCAAGATTGAGGGATTTGTGGATGAAGCCTGTGTATTCCAGGAGGGCTGTAGTGGTGCTATGCCCAGCCCTAAAGCCATGTTGCTCTGCACATAGGAGCATGTGCTTGTCCAGATAATCGACAAATTGGTCAGCAACGATTTGTTCAAGGGCCTTCGAGAGTGGTGGTAGTATAGAGATGGGTCTATAGTTCCCAGGGGTGACTACTGCAGCTTTCCATTTTTGGGGGAATACTGCGAGACGGAGCAAGAGATTAAGGATATGGGTGAGAGGGGCCGGGATTTCTTCGAGTGAGAGCGAGATTAGTTTCAGGTCAAGGTTATCCCCAATGACTCTCCCCTTCCCCAGCACTTTGCGCAGATATTTCCTGGTTTCCCCGAAGGTAACAGTCTTGAAGTGAAAGGGGGGATGTGATGGGGATTGCATGGGTGCAGCAGGGATGGTGGGGGAGAAGAAGTCGGCTGGGAGAACATGCTGCAAGTTGGTGAAGGCATTGTTTAAAGTGTTGGTGATAGATTTAGGGTCTAGGATGGGGGACCCATCAACGCAGAGCATGGTAGGGGCCGTTTTGGGTTCTCGCCCAGTGACCTTATTTAGGTTAGCCCAGAATTTGTGCCAGTCATTCCAGTTCTTGGTTAGGGCATCTTTATAGTATACATTTTTGGCTAATCGGATGGTCCTGGTACAGTTGTTCCTTGCATGTTTGTAGTTCAGGATATTAGACTGCTGTCCAGTGGCCCTAGCTATATGCCAGAGGTGGTCTGTATTTTTCATTAGTTCAAGGGTGTCAGGGCTCATCCATGGGTTAAAGTAGCCTATGATCTTCTGCTTTTATGGGAGCATGGGTGTCACAGATTGTATTGAAGAGGAGAATGTAATGGTCGAGCACGTTGTCAACGTTGGAAGCCTCAAAAACTGAGGACCAGTCAGCATTGAGGAGATCCACTTTGAAGCAGTCAGCATGACCAGGTTTGAGAACCCTGCTGGTGATTGTTCTAGGAGGGGGTTTGGAGAAATTATTAGCCCAACTGAACATGATAGGGGAGTGGTCACTGATGTCGTCTGGGAGGACAGAGGCATTAGAGGCATGCTCAGGCCGGTTGGTGAGCACACAGTCAGTCAGAGTACTAGTACACATCCTGTAGTTAGTCCTAGTGTGGGTGTTACAATGAGCTGGGTAAAGTGGATAGCCTGAATTGTATCCTTGAGTTGGTTAGCTTCAGGGACAAGCCAATTAATGTTGAAATCACCTAAGAGTATAGCCTCAGAGCTTAGGGTTAGGCTTCCAAGACAGTCTATGACGGCATGGAGACCTTGGGCCGAGTTCTTTGGGGAAATGTAGACAGATAGAATTGTGATAGTTTCATTGTGGGCCCCAAGAAGAACCTTAATGGCAAGGGCCCGGGTGAAGGGCCCTTGGCTGGGTAAATTCAGGACTATGTCCTGAAGGGTGTCCTTAAGGTAGATTGCACAGCCGCCACCTCTTTCAGATTTTCGATCTTGCCTAAAGATCGAATAGCCTGTCAGACTGATGGCTTCATCGGGGTTCTTGGGAGTGGGCCATGTCTCTACCACAGACAGTACGTCTGGATTATGTAGGGCTACCCAGGATTGAAAGCTGTCAAACTTTGGTGTTAGACTGTGGATGTTTAGTGACACAAAGGTTAAGGTGCCTGGTTTCGGTGCACTCAACCCCTGATATAGAGGGGGGCTGGGATTAGGGTGGATGTTGCCTGAGAGCAGTAGTAACAGGAGTACCAATCTGAGCCAGTAACTTTTAAAGTGTTTAAGGTTAGCTTTGTGCTGTCTTTGTGGATTCATTTGAGCTGCATGCTTATCAGAGAGAATGGCCAGTTTAGGTGGGACTGCTGGAGGGGAAAGCCCTGGTTGAACTGGATGCGTTCTAGGCCAGGTATGCCAGGGTGTGTTGTTAGGCATGCAGTTGGAACATGGGCCACAACTATGCTGGCTATTATAGTGCTGTAGATGTTGCCATAGGGGTGCTCAGCGATAAGAGAGTCAGCTGATTTAGGGTCATTCAGCGGCGGCAAACAGAGAGTGGGCAGGAGTATAAGAATTGGCATTAGTCTGGTTGCCATGTCCAAGATTGGAAAAGGAGATTGGACAGCAAATCAGTTACATTACAGCCCTGTTTTTTTCTGGTTGGTCTCATTTTGGTAAACTCCATGACAACAAAGGTTTATACTTGGCCACGCATCTTCTTGTTTTCATTTTTCTCTGTCAGTTCTGGGTTGCATTTTTTCATATCCCCTTGGTGGTTTGATAGGTTTTTACACATTTATATCCTGTAGAACATCAGCTACTGAGACAAGGTGCCTTTTTTTTTTTTTTGGTCTATCACCAGTGCATTCGGTTTCTAGCATAGTCTCTTGGAGCTCTATCCCATTACAGTGTTTCTGTCTGGTGGATGAGGACTGAATGGATAGCACATGTTTATTGCTCTCCCAGCTTCAGGTCACCCCTCATCGATAGGGGACGGCACCTACACTCTCTGACTCCCTTACTGCTTGGTTGTTGCCTTGTTGATTTATGTTGAGCCTCTGCAGGGGTCAAGGCATCAAACAACTCACACATAAGATGAGCATAGTCCTATTCCCATGAGCCAGTGCTTTTCCAGTTGTCATTACCTTAATGAGCGGAGAATGCATGTTTGTGCATATAGTTCCTGATAGACCCTGTTGCTTGGATCCATAGTCACTCTAAGTTCTCTTTATAAAGAAATCTTGGTTAGATTCAGAGCACGTGGATGATTTTTCCTAAGTGTTTTGAGTGATTTATTTAAAAAAAAATAGAAGACCACTGGAAATGGGGCTGACCCAAGTGTAGCTGTTGCAGGGTCTGTAGGCTGAGGCATCGCACTGCAATATTATCTAAGTCAGGATCCTGGCAGAATGCTGCCATGGTGTTGCAGACACAACGGCAGCCTCTCTGGATACGGAAATTTTATTCAACATTTTGAAAGAAAAGAAAGCTGAATATTTCAGTCAATTATATGTCAAAATTGACTAAATTGGGTTGAGGTTTGCAGATGAAAATTTAAATTGGCAGTGATTGCTGATCGCTTTATTGCCTCTCTGGAGTAGTTATAAGCTATTATAGTCTGCAGAAAAGATGGTGTCTCTAATACAAAGAAAAAAGAACAGATAATTATGAGTTACAATCAACGTTTCGACCATAGATCTTCTTCAGGAATAATCTAAAGGAGAAAAAAGCAAAGCTAGTGAAGAGGTACGGGGAAATAAGGTAGGTAATGTTTTATTGTTCGACTTAAAGTATTTACAAAATGTTTTTAATAATAATACATAATTAAAACCATTTTGAACCTTATTATTGCACAAAACATTTCATACAACACTATACATGTCTATTACACACAGATTATGTTAAGCACCAATATGACATAAGTTGCATTTTCTATATTTCAAACTTCTCCTTCTTATAAATTAATTCCTTTTAAAAAGTTTATTAGCACCAATAATGTATTTCTATTTTTTGTATTAAACAAAAATACAGTGAGATGTTCAGAGGGGAGACCAAGGGTAGCTAATAATGGAGCCAACCACTTTTTCCTAAGAGTCTCATATTTGGGACAATGCAATACTATGTGCTTAAGATCATCTTGATATCCCATTTTACAGTTACATTCTGGTGTGGAAATCCCAGCTCGTTTCTGATCATATAATATGTATTTTGCTGAATATAACTCTAGTCTAAATCTAGTAAATATTCTCCTCGCCTGCGGATCAGTCAGAATAGTCAAATAAGGCTCCAGTATAAGGCTCCAGTCCATATGATGTTTTTAATATTTTGAACCATTGAAAATGTCTTAATTTGTTAATCTTTTCTTGGTCCGAAGCCATAAAATAGCTTCTAACTCTAATTTTGATTTGTCCCACTGTTTTAACAAAGGGAGTACTATAAATTTCATACAACATATTTGTCATTCCCCATTGTAAAATATTTTCTTTTATGGTCTTAATTACCCCTGATGTAAAATTTAAAGAGTGATATTTTATTTGTTCTTCCAGGCAAAGTTTTGGCAGTCTGTGATCTGGGAGAAGAAACAACTGTGATATAAAAATGATTCGACGTTCTGTTGCCAGAGGTTGTCAAAGAAAATTGTCCCAATTCCTTTCTTAAAATTTCTGCTGGCCCTGATTGTTGCACTCTCAGTATAAAGCAATACATTGTATTTACTAGCACTTCTAAAGATTTTAACTCGGGGTATATTTCTATAGCATACAATATGCTTGTCTTTATTTTTGTATTAATAACTTTTAGAAGTCCCAATATTGAGCTATGACCCATCTTTCCACTAAAGCGTTTGAAAGCTCCAAACACTGTTCTCAATTTTTGAATCATAGATGTAATATGAGAGTTTCATAAAAGATTTGATGAAAATCTCAGACCTAAATAGTCATAATATGGTTTAAGTTCAGTTTTATTTTTCCCAATAAATAATGTTGGTATCTTATTCTTTTTTTGTCCAAACACCACCAGATTTGTTTCTTGAAAATGTATTATTAATCTTCCTCATTACACAACTCTGCAAATCTATTAACCTTGCGTTGCAAGCCAAGCAGGGATGTAGATATAAGAACAACATCATCTGCATAGGCTAGTAGTGGTATTTCTTCGGTGAATACATTTTGAGAATGAAAATCCAAATTATTCAAACCCTGCAAGATCGAGTTAATATGTAAGTTAAATAACATAGGAGCCAACAAGCACCCCTGACGTACCCCTACATTTGAATGGATCTTATTTGTCAAATCACCCTGTTGATTGTATTTGACCTTAAGCCAAGTACCCTCATGGAGCCGAATAAGAATGTCTAGTAAAGCAGAATCAATATTGTAATTTTCTAGCTTTAACCGAAATAGTTTCCGACTTGTAGAGTCAAAAGCAATTTTGAGGTCAACAAAACAACAATCAGTTTACCCTTTTTTACCTCTACATACTTCCAAATGAGGTGTTGCTGCACAAAACAATGTTGCACCTTAGATCTCTTCGCTCTGAACCTATTTTGGAATTCTGTTAATAATTTGTTCTCTTTCATCCATTATTGCAATCTTTTTAAAATAATCCTTGTGAATGTTTTTTGTGAAGTATCTTATCAAGCTGATAGGATGGTACATTACAGGATTGTTAATGTCACCTTTTTTATAAATTGGGCAGATAATACTGCCGTTCCATGATTCTGGAATTTGATCTATTTGAATACAATAATTAAGCAATACATAAAAATCTGCAATCCACCATTCATTAAATGTGTGATATATATCAGCCAAAATCTGGTCGGGCCCAGGGGCTTTGTTAGCTGTAATCTGATCTAATGATTCCGCTATCTCAAAAGGGGATATCAATAAAGGTTTTGGAAAATATATCTTATCATCTCTTTCTTCGAAACAGTATAAGTGACTATCTTCTTTTTGGGAGAAATAAAGATCTGAGTAATATTGTTCCCAGATTTGAGGGGTAATTCCTGCTTTAATCTCTGTGGCATAATTATCGTATTCCTTACTAACCAAAGTCCAAAATTGTTTTACATCTTTATTGACAATGGAGAGTCTTAATTTTTCCCACATACTTTTTTGATATTTTATTCTTTCTGTCATCAAGCTTTCCTTGTAATACTTCCTTTCTTTGTTTAGGATATTATTTGTTATTTCACCCTTTTTATATAATCTAATCATGTTATTCATTTTTTGTTTACTATTTTTACATTTTAAATTAAACCACATAATTTTTTTCCTTTTTTTCCGCTGTGGCTCGGGAAAGAAAGGTTTCAGATATATAACCATATCTTCCCATAATGCTATTAAAGTACTCTTAGACTGATTCATTATTATTTTACCCCTATGATTCTCCATATAAGCTCCATAAAGAATTTCACCAACATGAGGGATACTTGCATTTTCCCACCTTATTCTTTTTTGACTTATCACCTCCAAACCAGACATATTTTATTTATTAAATATCTTTTCACTACCCCTTCTTATCTGCCATTTTGTCAAAACTGGTAGATGTGCCGATTCCAGTCAGGGAATTACTTCCCAATCTATTATTCTACTAGCTGCTTCAATATTTCCCCATACTAGATCTATAACAGATGACCCATTTGGGCCAATAAAGGTATATTCCCCTTGTCTGTCGCTATTGGTTCTACCATTGAAGACTATATAATCTAATCCGCCAAAATCTTACCCAGATATTTTTCATTTTTATTGTTAATTTTATCCTTAGAAGAACGTTGCCAATGTAAATTTCCATTTATTTTATTTATACCATCCCTGAATTCTGAGTTTGTCTCCCCAATTCATCAAGTCTTGCATTAAAGTCTCCAGGGACACTTACTATATAGTTTTCATTTTCCTCTAATAAAGATTCAGAAGTTGCTTTAAAACATTTCCAATACTCCTCTTGAGCCTTACTTCTACATAGTGAAATATAAACATTACCAATTACCCAAGTAGAGGTTACACTTTCTAGTTTTATTATTTGACAATTAGGTAAATCCAGATTGTAATGCGTAATTTTAAAATCTAAACTGGTTTTGACATAACAGGCCACTGGCAGCTTTTGGCCTTCCAGTCTTTTTGACTTTTGTTGCTGAAAGCATAAATCCTGAGAAGCCTGGTATCAGAGGGGGAGACTCTCCTTGAATCCAAGTCTCTTGGAAACAGCTTATATCCAAACCACATATAAAATCTTGAAAATCATTATCTGCTAATCTATATTGCAACCCTTCTATATTCCAAGATAATATATTCAGCTCACTTAATATAATCGTCTCACTAAGCAAAACAGGCCCGACACTACCTGCTTGTCAGTTAGGACATAACTAGAGGAGCAAAGACATTTTTTGAAGCTTCCAAGGAAGGCAACATTTTACTATTTTTTTAACCCTCCTTTATTGTCTAAGGTCTTAACCTCAACAAAATGTAACCCTAATCCATCCAAGACCTTTGAGGCCTGCAGTATAAGGGCAGTCAAGTTGCTTGATTGAAATGTAACATCAATTTGTGACATTATAGAATCTATATCATATATCCGTATATATTTTATAGCACTCCTAGTTATATTTAAACCTAATGCATAAGAGAGAAAAATCCCCAATTCTCTTTTTAGGGCTCCCACCGAGTAGCTCTTAGATCTTTCCCACCCAAAAAGAGACAGAGTCCTTCTCTCCCAATCAGTTTTTTTATAGGATTTATATTTTGAAATTGTTCTGTTAACCTCTTCAGACCAATCTGGGTTGTCAGTAACTTCCTGCCTATTTATATTTGGTGGATCATAGGTCAATATTGGGACAACTTGTTGGGGGGAAGTATATGAATACCTTGTTTAGATAAGTCATTATGTGAGTTCCAGATTTGTGTAGCTACCATTTCTCTAGCAGAGTATACCTGTACAAGAACACAGTCTTTATAGTCCGGAATTGGGGGTCTTCTAACAAAAACCTCTTCTTTCAGCTCTGAAACTTGAAGAAGTTTCAGTATCCAATCTGTTACTATCTGTGGAGTTTCCTTATTTAATCTGTTGACCCCGTACATCTCGATCTGAAATTCGTTGGCATCAGTTTGAGAGAAATCCTTGTCAGGAGTCTCCCTGTGTGTCACATTAACAGACTCTAATTGAGGCCCATCTTTAGTACCCCTTGGTCTCCACTCTTACACCTTGTACACAATTCGCCCCAATATCTGATTCAGCATTTAACAGTGATTCGACCATTAAAAACAAAGTCCTCAGGGTCAAAAATTCTCTCCTCACCAATATACTTTGTGTGTTTAAAAAAATTTTTATTTTGATTTATTGACTCCTTAGACTGACCAGGCCTTGCTTGCCTTTCTAATTTGTCCTTACTTCTTTCCTTCCTCAAGATTTTTGGTTGATTTTTTTTTTTGTTCATTCTGTGCCTTATTTCTAATCTTTTCCCCGTTTTTTTGTTAATTTTCCTTATGGATCCTACATTTTCGAGATTTCGTAGCTCTGGTATCGCCTCCATTCCTTTTTGAAAAGTAGGTGGTAAATTAACTTGCACCACTTTGTTACTTGTACAAACTTGAGGCATATTTTGGTGAACATATGAAACTTCAGTAGAATCCTCTACATTATCTTTAGGTTTGGCTAGTAAATCGAAAAGAACTCGATTATGAGCCACCTCCCCTCTAAGATTATCCAATTCTTGTTTAACTGCCCAGATATTTTCCAATATTACGACATTAACATAGTACTGGTTTTTGATCATTTCTAATATCTGAGGAGAAAGAGGTGAATTAGAAGTAAAGTCACCTTTATTTGCAAAAACTGACTAGTATACATTATCTCCTCTCCTTGAAAGTCTTTACCATAATGTTTTTGTTCCACAGGAGGTGTAACAGAAGAGGGAGAAAATCTAAAGGAAGGTGACTCTAAGCTATACTCTCCTGAATTCCTAGCCTTAAAAAAATCATCACTAGTTTCCAACTGTTTTAGTTTGTATAATGTATGATTCAACTCTCTCACAGTTTGTGGGAGAGTGCGAGCAACAGATTCCATGTCCTCCTTGTCCTTAATACTTTCCCTTTTTTTGCCTGTCCGTGCTTATATCCAGATCTACTTCCACTGCAAAATATTTTTTTCCAGTTAAAGATGGTTCCAACCTTCTTGTTGGACTATTTTCACATGGGGCAAATTATGTCATCTCCCAAGAATACTCAAGGCTATGACTATGGCAATAGCTATGGGTATCCAAGATATCCTGAACTATGGTACCATCTAACCTGGAACGTTCAGACCAACTAGACATACTATAGTTGTCCAGTAAAATAATTTCTGCACTATTCTGATTAGAATTATTGTCTATCAGGTCTCTGATCCCAGGACCATCAGAATATTCATCAGTTATCCATGATTTAGATCTGTTAGCTCCACTGTCGACCTTTGCAGACATCGGTGTTGAAGTATCTGGCTCTGAACTCCTAAAAAAAGTAGTAATTTTAGATTGATATGTTTGTTTTAATTTTCCCTCTGCTATTCCTTGATGTATGGGAATATCTGGCACATTTTCTTTTTCCATTATAATCCTGTTAAATTTTCCCTTTTCCTTACTTTTATTCCTCTTTAATTTCTTGTCAGTTTGATCTAATTGTAAGGCAGCAGATTTTCCACTCCTGGTATTAACCATTCTCTTGATGTTACCTTATAGAGATATAACAAAAACTAACTCGGTAGAGTGGAAAAGGCTGTCAGTAGTAACACAATAACCATATAATGCTTAATAATCCTTAATAAAATCTTTAAAGAATCAGAATAATCCCCAGATTGGACAATTAGGCTGTTCAATTCAATGCAGCAAATCACTAACCACACAATCAATGAATCATTCAGTTATTATTCAGTTATTCAATTACTTGATCATTGCAGAATAAACAAACAGCAATCCTTCACATATGAGAATAATAAAGTATTCACAATAAAAAGAAATTCATGAATAGTATATATAACTTTTCCCAAACAAAGACTTTAATTCTTTCTGTAAGGCTTCTATGAGGCTTCTATGGGACTTAGTGCTTCTTCCTTATTTTACTATTTTCAGATCTTTAATTTCCCACTTTTCTGAATCAAAGTTATAAAAGATTGTAATCAGCCAATAATCAAGTCCTTGAAAGGATAAAAAGAAACTATGCAAACAGGAAGCTCTAAGGGGAAATAAGAGCTATATGGGATAAGGGGAAATGGAGGAATTTTATTTTCTTTCCTCACTTATATATCCCCTTACCTCTACACTAACTTTGCTTTTTTCTCTTTTAGATTATTCTTGAAGAAGACCTATGGTCGCAGCTTCGTGCATTTAATATTACTATGTTGTAATGTTTAATAATGTTGCCAGATTTGCCACTCAGAGTACAGAAAACAATGTTCATCACTGTGACCTTTACTAAAAATTTGGGACATTATCACCACTATTAAGGACTTACTATATATATAGTATCGGTATTTTTGCAAAAACTTGGATAAATAATTTTCCAAGTGTATTACGTAATAGAAAGTTACCTCATCATAATCTCACAATTTTATGTAAAACTTCCACTAGATTGTTGAGTGAAATCAGAATAAAAATGAAGGTAGCAGAACATCCTCTGTCATATTATGGCCCAAAATTACTGCATAAACTGGCAGAAATTAGATTGGATGTTAATTTGGAAACTGATTGATGGATGTATACCTATAATGTATATATGTAACTGTATTTTCAAGATATTTTAAAATCCGATTTTACTTTTATGTGATGTTTGTTATAAGATGTGATGCTTTCCTACTGTAATCCTTTTTCTCCAGGCATGGCTGAATCCGGATCATCTGATTCAGCCCACCATCCTGGTTAAATAAATAAAATCTTGTTGCCTTTACAGGCCCAGTCCCAAGCCAAATCATGACTATGAACGGCTGAAGACACAGTGTATGAAGGCCATGTCAGACCTGCAGTCACTGCAGAACCAGCACACTAAGACCCTGAAACGATGTGAGGAGGCAGCCAAGGAAGCAGACTTTTATCAGTAAGTGGCAACTGCATGTAGTCCGCCAATTGGAGGGCTCCATTTCATTCGTAGTTTGATCATGAAACTGTAATAAAATGCATGTACCACATGAGTGAAATACTTTTAAAGTGTCTGCAAGACTAAGACACTTTTTTGTACACTGCAGATGAACATACAGTATAGGAACACAAGAGAAATGCAATGTATTGTGCAGTGGAACTTTTTTTTTAATTCTGTGTTTGTCTCCCTACACTCCACTGCCCAGTCTCCCTCTGGAATCCCAAGGTGCCTGGCTCCACTGGACCCTGTCCCTCCTCAGCTGCCTACCTCAGGGCTGCCTCTGTTGTGCCTCCTGGTTGGGTGATGTACCCCCCCCGACCGCTTCATTCTTATCAGGTGGCAGGCTGTGGGTCCAGGACCAGTTTTCTTTGGTCCACCGGGGTCTATCATCCTTCGGGCAGTGGGGTCATTTTCTTCATTACTCCCCATCCCCGCTGATGCAGGTATGCTGGGGCGGTCCTGAGAGTGCTGTCGCACTGGACCCCTGTCCTGTGTCTGTCTCTTCCGTTGCACCTTGACTGCACTGTGACCTGTTGTCACCCAGGTGGCAGTATTGCAGCAAGGATGGCAGTCCACTCTCCCTAGAAGAGGAGAGCATCTGCTGGGGCACTCAGTCCCCCCTCCCCGGTCAGCTCTTGACGACCCAAGCCCGTTCCCAACCTTGGGTTATCAGCATCGCGAGCAGCAGTGTTACCACTATACCAACTGTCTGGCCACTGTGCAGTGGAACTTGACTGTGAGTGAACTGAATTGTGGGAAGGCCTGTCCAGCAGTCCACTACTGTTTTTAACCAACCCCTAGTCCTCCAGTATAGATGGAGGCATTGTGACTAGACATTTATTAATGAAGCCTAGTTGAAAATCGAATGTTGCTTGTGGTCACGGGGAGGTGTCGTGTAGCCCTCTCCTCACCTTGGATCAGTACGTTAATGCTTGTTTATGGGATATAACCTGTGGTCTGGGCAGTGCAGAGGCAGTAAAAGTGGATAATGTGGCTGGGAGGAGACCTGGAGATTTGGGCCCTTTCTGACAACATGAAGGACAGTGGTGGTGCCATACAAAAACTGTATTATCTCCACTCTGAGATGTTGCCTCAAAGTTTGGAATGGTGTAGAATCGGACCTCCATTCAGATGCTGCTGTGTTAATGCTTCCTTTAGTGTTCCAACATCAGATTTGTTTTCTCCACCGAAGAGAACAGTTGCCTTGAAGCCCTCTCCAAGTCCATTATTTGTGGCGCCAGCCCGCCGGCACACCAGTAGTGCTGCTGTTTGTGACATTGATGATCTTGGCGCTTCCTGAACACTGAGTTAGAGGTCTGTTGTGGGGAATGTGGCCCACCTCTGATTGCAGTGCCCTAGGGGGGAAGGCAGGGAGGAACACCAGGAGAGGTAAGTCTTGGGGACACGGGTGACGGGGCTAGGCAAGGAGGAAAGGATTTATGGGGGCTGGTCTGGGAAGTGAGGGAGCAAGAAAGAGTCTATTCTTTATTTAATTTTATAAAACTCTGGTTGTTCTTCCTATTTAGTTTTTGACATTTACAGTAGTTAGGTTTTTTTTTTTTCAATTATATTTTATTGAATTTGTATCACACATTGCAACACAATAATACAGCAGAAGGTATATCCACAGCAAATACATCATCTTAACAAACCAGGAACACTTTACACATTTGCATTGTGATACCTCACCGGAGGTTAATCTGCAGTTGATCGAAGAAACAGTACAATTTCCACATGATACATGAGCCATATAGTTGCCATGAATGGAGATGCTTGTGTATATGGTTTCTAAGAACATACCGCATGCACCATTTCTTATCTGACTTTTGGTATTTTAGCGGTATTCTCTGGTTCTCATTTGGTTCCCTGGAACCAGAGAAATGTCCGCTTAGCAGTTTCTGCTTTAATGTGGTAACAGCTATTTGTGATAAAGACATAGCAGTAGCAACTTATTTTACAATCTTTATTTAGCAGTTTACGAATTTTGTTATTTAAGGAATCAGCAATCCTTTTTTGGGGCTATATAAAGTAGATTGGTACATCGGTAATAATAATAAATAATGCTTTATTTATAACGCGCCTTTCTAAAAATCAAGGTGCCTTTCAGTAAGATAAAATACAAAACAGTGTGACAAGGCAGCAGGTAAAGCAAATAGGATGCTGGGATGCATAGGCAGGGGCATCACCAGCAGGAAAAGGGAGGTCATAATTCCGCTATACAAGACACTAGTGAGGCCCCACCTGGAGTACAGTGTACAGTTCTGGAGACCATACCTACATAAGGACATAGACAGGGTAGAGAAGGTTCAGAGGAGGGCAACAAAGATGGTGTATGGATTGCATCACAAGTCCTATGAAGACAGGTTGAAGGAACTGAATATGTACTCCCTGGAGGAGAGGAGGGAGAGAGGGGATATGATAGAGACATACAAGTATCTTACAGGGAGGAACAGGGTGCAGGAATACATTATTTTTAAGTGAAAAAGATGTTCCAGGACTAGAGGGCATGGGATGAAGTTGGAGGGAGGACAATTCAGAGGAAACGTGAGGAAGAATTTCTTCACAGAACGGGTGGTGAACAAGTGGAACACCCTGCCAGAGGAAGTGGTGGGGGCTGAAACAATCACGGGATTTAAGAATGCATGGGATAGACATAAAGGAATTCTGGAGGTCAGGGGTAAGGTGCAACAGACTTCTAGGAAAACATAAACTGAACTTACAAGCTCAAATGGGCAGACTGGGTGGGCCATAGGCCCTTATCTGCCTACACTGTCTATGTATCTCTATAATAAAACAGGATGCAATAAAAACAGTTAAATACTGGATTCCATAAAGTTCAAGATATAAATAACGTCATGCAGAGTAGGCTTGGTGCCACAAGTGGCTCTTTAAAGCCTATGTAAATCCCTCCACGGTCGCGAACTCCTGAAGCTGACAGGGCCGCATACATAAATGTACGGGCCCCCGAAGATTTTAAAGAAACTCTTGGAATCTCTAGCAACCCCTCATCAGCCGAGTGGAGTGATCACCCTTGGCAGTACGGAACCAGAAGGTCTTTCAGGTAGTCCGGGCCCAGTCCGTGTAGGGTTTTATAAGTCAGAAGTCCGACTTTAAAGTTGATCCACCGCTGCACAGGCAGCCAGTGCAATTTGCGCAGCACTGGAGAGATTTGACAGTTACGGTGAGTTCCTGTCAATAGCCGGACTGCAGCGTTCTGCACTAGCTGCAAGCAGCGGATATCAACCCCAGGTAGCCCTAGATAAAGGGACTTGCAATAATCAAGGCACGAGATCACAAAGACGTGGACCAACGTAGGCAGATCACCAGATAGAACTAGGTGCTTAACCCTGGAGATGTTCCTCAGGTGATAAAAGGAAGATTTGACGACTGCCTACACCTGTGATTGCCGTGTCAGACCATCCTCAAAAATCACCCCCAGGTTTCGCACTTGTTCAGAGATAAGGAGCTGGGAGCCTCCAAGAAAAAGTCCCGAAGGCAAACCCGCTCCCCACCCCTCTCCGATGACCCGGGTCCACAACCAGCACTTCAGTTTTCTCCGAGTTCAATCTCTGCCAGCTCGAATTAATCCAACCCTGGATTTCAGCGAGGCAATTGTTAAATACCAAGAGAACTCTATCCTAGTCAGGTGCAAAACGTAGAACTGGGTATCGTCAGCACAGCTGTGAAACCTCAGCCCATACCTTCTTACAACAACACAACACCCTGAGGTACCCCACATGACAGAGACACTGGGTTGGAGGAATAAATCCCCGACACCACCCTCTGAGTTCTGCCAGTGAGGAAGGATTTACACCACTTGAGGACTGTGCCAGACAGGTCACAGATGAACCTCAGGCGTCCGAGAAGAACCTCATGGTTCACAGTGTCAGACACTGATGAGAGATCCAGAAGAACCAAGATGGAGTGGCTCTTCTGCTCTCTCACCATCAGGAGATCATTGAGCACCCGAACCACGCAGTCTCTGTTTTATGCCTGTAAAGCCTAAAAAAAGGGCAGAGCCTACAGGATTTAAAAATTGTGAATCCTGTCACAAGATCTTGGTGAAGGCCAACTGCAGGGATGTGTGTTTTGATTGTCTGGGGCCCTGACCGTGACTATTTAGTGATTTATGTAAACTTGTGTAAGCTATTTTTGCCCTAAAATACAAAAGAAAAGGGCAGAACTCCTCAAGTCACAGTCTGTTGTTGAGTCATCCAACAACTCTCCCAAAAGAAAAGTTGAGGGAAGTACCTCAGATGATAGAAGGGAAGCATCACAAGTACTTCACCCCAAAGTCTGATGTGATAGAAAGTGGCAGCCTCAATGAAAGAGACAGATAAAGCTGCCAAACCATCATCCAGCTCAGAAAAAGAGCGCAGGGTGTCTGATAGAAGCCCAAGAAGTCTGCCTGGGGCAGTGGCAGATTATCCTGGGAAAATAGGGGAAATACTGCAACACAGAGTCAGCTGACAGAGGTGAAAGGCGTCGATAACCGAGGTAATTGTCGGGCTGAGTCATCCGGGCTTGAGGAACCCTGTGTTGGCTGCAGGGTGGCAGCTACTGAGGATACCCAGTTCGGCAGAGGGTTGAGGACAGATTTGCTGCCTTTTGTCAACTGGTTCTGCTTACTTTCCTGATGCCTTTTCAGAAAGGCTGGACAAAGGGGGCATACTGATTCCTCTCTAGGACCTGAGAGAGACTGCTCAATGATTTTGGGATGCACTATTGCAGCTTTGGCTTGTTCCTACCTAGAATTCCTCATTTCTGTCAGAGCATTCAGAGTCCCTGCCATCCCTTTAGCTTCTTATTACCCCACTGTACATATCCTACTCGATTTTGAGCCTGTGTTGTTCTGTAACATAAGATTGTTCAAAAGGAACCTGGATGCATACGCAGTATGTCTGTGGGTAACATAAATGGAAATCACTGCTAAATAATGGGAAATCTCAGCCTGCTTCTGTACTTCCGATCCTACGTGATGATCATTATACAATGTGGTATGAAAATCCTGTAACCTCATTGGTCAAAACACATCACGGGACCGTGGTATATGTAAGCATTAATCACTGGCAGAGGAGGCGTCTACCGGGGATTAATGCCCGCTGGGGGGGCGTTGTTGCACGAGGGCGAAGCCCGAGGGTTCAACCCCCCAGCGGGCATTAATCACCGGTAGACGCCGAGGCTGCCGGTGATTAATGCTCTTGTAACAGGGACAAGCGCGATGTCTACTAGGACGATCACAGTGCAAAAGGCGGCGGAGACGGAGGCAATCTCCATACAGTTTACTCTTATTGTACTGAAGGCTCTATGACGGCGCCCGCGATAGGCGCAACGCCGTCACGTGGTGCAGGAGCAACACGGCATTGTGAGCGAATAATGCCGTGTTGCTGCTACTCCGGAAAGCGCGTTCACGACTCCAACACGGCATTATTTCTCATAAATGTCAGTAGTCCGGCTGCTTGTCTGAAGTTCCAACACGCATTATGAGAAATAATGCCGTGTTGGACTCGTGAACGCGCTTCCCAGGACAGCAACACGGCATTATCGGCTCACAATGCCGTGTTGGTCCTGCACCACGTGACGGCGTTGAGCCTATCGCGGGACTCTCCCCTAGACTTCCCAATAATGCCCTGTTACAACCTGCAATAACCCACACCCTGTTGTGCCTTATTTGTTAATTATATTACTGGTAGTAATCCATCTGTCCACCACCCTTGCTGAATAATTGGTGGTGGGGAACTCAGTGTTCTACCTGTTCTCCACCCTGTCTTTAAGCCAGGATTTCTTTAAGTCTTTGTACAAGTTTCCCCTTGCTAGTTTGAGTTTGTCACCTGTGGTGGTTGAGTTACTCTGTAATTTAAATAAATGCATTACCCAAGTCCCTCCAGTTCTGCCTCTGCATGTTTAGTTTAGTTGGAAAAGACCTTTGAGCAAACTGCCCTTTGTCAGAGGTGTCCAAGTCAATGTAGAACACACAAACACAACATAAATACAATGTGACAGACGTATTAATAGTTGCAAGAAAATTTGTCCTGAAAGTTGGACAACAGTGAATTTTTTAAAGAATGAAAATATCCACATTCAAAAACAGCATTTGTTTTTGTGTTCAGAAGCCAGTGTCAGCATGACTCAGTTGGTAGCACATGCACCTCTGGTCAAGAAGGTGATGGGGCTCATGCCATGAACGCTAACACCCAAGTGCGGTATTAAGCGGATGCTGTATTGTTGGGGTGTGCAGTCCTTCGCATAAGATAGTAAACAGAGGTCCCCTCTGCCATTTCTGGGGTTCAGGTGGGCATTAGAGATTCCATTGCATTTCTCGATAAGAGAGAGAAATTTCCCTGGCCTCCAGGCCAAATTTCCCTTAGTCACTAAAAATGTCACCAACAGCTTCATATAGTTCAATTTCAGTTGGTTTGTATCTGCCCCCCCCCCAAACCCCGGGCTAAGGCTGGCAATAGGCAGTATTGACTAACCTTCCTTTCTCAGTCAACGGAAGTGAAACAAATAAACTTTAAGTGTTACCAAAAAAGAACACTGAACAGTGACCACATTTTTCTTTCTTTTTTTTCCCCTATAGAGGTTTTCATGCTCCGTTGGCAGACCAGGTGGCTAGTTAGCCTTGTCCCCGTGCACTGCAACCATCCCGTGCCTCTCTCTGATTGGGAGTAAGGTTGCCACTTATCCGGTTTTTGACCGGATAATCCGGTTTTTAGGGTCCTTATCCAGTCATCCGGTTTTGATTAAATGCAGTCTGGTTTTTGGGCCATTTTGAGTTGTCATATACTCTTGAAATTGATGTAGCAAATCATTCAGTGTTTTCGCTGCATTGCATGTCCAGATTACAAAGTTCTGATGGTACAGTCATTCAGACCTGCCTTTGTTTCTAAAACCAGTCTTTCTGGGAGGTGCAAAGTATGGCCATTAAGATCATTAGCAGTAAATTAACCTAATCTTTTCCACTCTGAATTTTAAGTATGGTCTTTTACTGCTATGACAGGAAACAGCTTGTACACCTTTATGTGCTCTCGTGTGTTTATTTTTGTTTGTCCTATATTCTGATATGTTTTAGACCTGTTTTTGTTAAAGTAATATTCTAGCTTTTATTGCCTTTATCACTACATTTGCTCTCATGTTTTGTATTACCTGAACATTCCATGATATTAGCTACACTTTTACAGGTCATTCAGATTAGTAGCATGGAATGGTGTGTGTCTGAAATTGTGGAATGTCTTAGAAATATGAAAAGAAACAGCAGTAGCTGCTGAGGTAAAGGGGAACATAGTGCAGTATTAAGGGTACCACAAACACCAATAATTAAGTTACCAAAAATTGGTCAAAGCATCAGAATACATTTATTGATGTTTTTGGTAACCAGGTAAGTGCACTGATCCGCACTGATAGGGTATTACTGGATGTTGGGTAGTAGTTGGAAAGGCAACAGAAGGTGGGGTGCTGCTGGATTTCAGGTAGTAGTTGGAAAGGCACTGGAAGAGGGAGTGGGTGCCACTGGATGCCTGGCAGTATTTGGAAAATTACGGGGAAAGAGAGGGATGCCACTGAACACCAGGGAGCACTTGAAAAGGGATGAGGAGAGAGGGACGAAAATGAATTGTAATCACGTTCTAAAAAGCTGTTACAAATACAGTAAATGCAGTAAAATGACTGTTTTTAACAGAATCTGTTGTGCGTAGTGCTTATTTTACAGTGGTCTCCATTTTAGCCTTGAGCTACAGCAAATCTCGGGGACAATACAAATGGGTACCATCTTCTGGGCTGGACCAGTGCAAAAAATATTATACATAAACTCTGCAGTGGTGGTGTAACAAGGCTTGGAGGCCCTGCAGGAGGACATGTCCCTCCAGATATAGAGTAAGAATATCAGTTAAATGGGCAGACTAGGTGGGCCATAGGCCCTTATCTGCCGACACTGTCTATGTATCTATGTATCTATGATCCAGTGGACCATTTTCAGTCACAACCTGGGCCACAAGGTGGCAGTACAGGGAAATACGAATTACAGGAGTAGATACAAAGTCACACTGTAGTGTAAGGTGGTCACAACAAAATTAGGACAGTAAGAACAATCATTATTTTTATAATGTTTACAGGCATACGGATAACAAAACATGAGACAAGGAAATACAGGCCTAGAATGCAGGGGAGAATTTGTTTAAGTATATGCACAAAGCAGCTAAAACATTTTCATAAGCCAAGCATAAGTAGCAGTTTGAGTCGGTCAGACTGCTGTCAAAGAGGACTAGGTGTAGACAACTGTCCCGGCCAGATTGCCGGGGCCGTCTGAGTAGCAGCAGCATGCAAGGTAGGCAGTGCGAGACATTGAGCGAGGCAATGTATGTTCATAGAGCTCCGGAGAGTAGAGGGCAGAGGTCAGCAGTTTTGGTAGTTTAAGGTGGTTCATGGGATTCTGCTCTGCCCAGCAAGCATTTGCAGCCGCCACTAGTGGTTGAAAAATATAAGCTGCAGATGGAAGAATGAGCTGATTGGTTTTGGGATCGTCTCTGGCCACTCATCCGTTACAGCCTTTCTGTCTTGGTGCTGTTTCTGCTGCACATACCTGTTTCGCTGCCCAGAGAGAGAGAGAGATCTGCAACTTGGGGGAGGGCTCTTGTGCGGTCCCTCATGACCACCGGGTACAGCTGCAGAGAAAGAGGAGAGAAAGGTTAATATATACAGGTAGGTGGAGGAGGGGCAGAGACAGTGAGGAGGGGGGAGCTGCAAAACAGGAAAGCACAGTGTTAAGATTAAGTAACTCCCTGCCTGGGGTCCTGCCCGTAATGTGATCTGACTCTGGATTGAGTTAAAGCACCACCCCGAAAATGGGAGCCAAGAGCCGAGGTGAAACGGTTTCAGTTTGGGTTTTGCAGGCTTTGCTCCTGAATGCTTCGCTCACATTTGCGGTTACCAGCACCAAACAAATACATCCCCCTTCAGTACATAGTCTAAAACGGCTCACTGGGACAGTCATTTACTTTCATTTACTGTGCAAGCTGAGGATACAGTCTAACACTCCCCCTTAAGGTGTTCGTCTGAAAACTGCTACCTAGTCTGTGCACTTTACATTTCGTTTGCTGCTCTAACTAAAAATTACAGTTAACAATCTCCTTAAAGTATTGGGCGAAAAGGCTTACTAGGGCTATACATTTTACTTGTCCTTATTGCCCAGACTATCTCCAGTGCTACACTGACAAGAAGTTCGATATGGAGATTTTAGGTGCCAAAGTCTGAATTCAAAAGCGCAGATCGTCTCTGGCCACTCAGCCGTTACAGCCTTTCTGTCTTGGCGCTGTTTCTGCTGCGCATACCTGTTTAGCTGCCTGAAGAGAGAGATCTGCGACTTGGGGGAAGGCTCCTGTGCGGCTCCCTCACGACCACAGGGGACAGCTATTTCACTGCCGGGAGAGAGAGAGATCTGCAACTTGGGGGAGGGCTCCTGTGCAGTCCCTCGTGACCACCAGGGACAGCTGTTTCGCTGCCCAGAGAGAGAGAGATCTGCGACTTGGGGGAGGGCTCCTGTGTGGTCCCTCACAACCACCGGGGACAGCTGTTTCGCTGCCGAGAGAGAGAGAGAGAGAGAGCTCTACGACTTGGGGGAGGGCTCCTGTGCGGTCCCTCACTACCACCGGGGACAGCTGCAGAGAGCATGACTGACATTGACATGGAAAGGGAAATGGGAGAGTGTTTAACTGAGGGCTGAGCAATAAGCTGTGGACCTGAGTTTAATTCCCACAGCCTCCACTTACATACTGTGTGACCCTGAGCAAGTCACTTAACCTTCCGGTGCTCCTGGGTCATGCCTGTAAAATGGGCTGTGTGGCCTATGGGAGTTAACCTGGTTGCCAAAAAATAAAAATAAATAACTGGATAAATAAATAAAATAAATACCAGTATAAAAATGATTTCTTATCACTAGTAATGTCTATTTCCAACAATACAAATGGCTTTGGAGGAGGAGCGATATACTCACCAGTCATAAAAAGGGGGTGGAGCCAAAGGTGGAGTTTGGGGGTGTGGTTTAGCATTCGTTTTTATCTCATCCAAAGGTGGTGACCCTAGTTGGGAGTTCAGTTCCCCCATGGATTCTCCCCCTCAGTGGGGCCAGGGTGGGAGGGCTGCCCCAACACCCGCCAAAGCACATATCCAGAATTTGCTCCACTCCGAAGTCGCAGAGCAGGTCATGGAGACACAACAAGGCTTCACAAAGTCCGGTCTCTGTTTTTTCGCTTTTCTGGTCCCTCCCCCGTGCTACGGCACTACAATGTGCGTGTGGATGTGCACACATCCTGTGCTGCTGCTGCTGCCCCTCCCTTTTGAGTCGCTTGAACCTGCACTGCCACTGGGCCTCCATCCATTGGTAGTCATGGGTTGATATAGCAGACCACCTCTCCCCAGGGGAGTAGAGGAGAGGAGAGTAGTCCCTTGGATACTTAATCCTCCACCCACTGACCCCTGGCAACCCGTGCTTTTTACCGAACACGGGTCGCCCGAGTGGCAAGAGGTAAGGCGTTGAATGGCTTAGCCCTCCAAGCCACCAGGTAAGCCAGTGAGCCAATTTCTTAACGGAATTTCAAGCCTGTGTTCTGACATCCAGTAAATAATGTATTTGTTTTCAACAAAGCTAAACAGATTTTGAACTGAAACAGGCGTAAGCCCCAATTGTACCTTTATACAAGCCAGGACCTGCTGATAAGAAACTCTGTGATAAAATGATACAGCCAGTTGGTAAGAATAATAAAGGTTACACCTCTGTATGTCAAATCTTAGTTGACGTGCAAGTCTGCAATCTCTGTTCAAGGCTGTACAGATTTTTTGTAAAGTTGTGATAATTGCAGCAGAGTAGACCTCTGCATCATAGTCATTAACTGAAATAACAAGACTTGAGACTGAAAGTTTTGTGACACTCACGTAAAAATGTTACCTGTTCCTACAGTATATAACATCCCTAGATGCTGAGTCCAAGTTGGAACAACATAATGTATATGGCAGGAAAAGGAAAAAGTGGTATAGAGGATTTTTCCTAAATATTTAAACTCGTGTATTTGTCCCATATCATCCACAGAGGGTGTGGTAATGGATCTCCTAGGACAGTCCTGTAGGTGGGGCTTACTCCCAGGTAGTAAAGATTTTACTTTTTTTGAATTAATGGTAAATATATT
Organism: Neoceratodus forsteri; assembly: GCA_016271365.2. Classification (NCBI taxonomy): domain Eukaryota; kingdom Metazoa; phylum Chordata; order Ceratodontiformes; family Ceratodontidae; genus Neoceratodus; species Neoceratodus forsteri. The sequence goes on along the minus strand of CM028135.1, from coordinate 1,099,054,629 downwards.
TCAATGAAACCACTGGCAAATCTTGGTGAAATCAGAGTACAGTCATTTTACCAAGACTTTCAAATCCCAGCGTCTAGAAAAACGATGTCAGCATACAAAATAATTTTGGAGTAGTTACACACACCTGTCTTTTTTTTAATAAACAGGCTGAACAACAGAGGCCCTAAAATGGATCATTGAGGGTCCCCTGTGTTCAGCAGCAGTACCAGAGTACACAGCACCACACCACACTTCACCTTTTGTGCTCTATTGCTTAAATAGATGGAGAGTCATGCAGCTGCCTCGAATGGCCCATCACCAGTAATCTTCTGACCAACAAATTGTGGTTGTTTATGTATTTGTAGAGTTCTTTCGTGTCCTCCCTCACTGTGTGTACCTGAATAGAATGTAGTGTTACAGTTCGTGCCAGACTTGTATGCTGATTCTCTGGTTCCGAGCTCTTTGACGACAATTGGCTTGGAATTCAGAATCAACATTATAGCAAGTGTTTAGATCCCTGCATTTTAAGAAGGGTGTGTGTGTGGATTTTCTCGGAGGTCGTTCCCTAGAGAGCATGTAGTGGTGGGTGGGATGTACCAGCGCTGTGTGCATACCGTTGCAACATGGGTGGGCTGCTGTAGGAACTGCTGTGGGGATGTTTGGAAAGGTCTTGTGTCTGGCAGTTGTAGTAGGCTGGAATGGTGTAGGACTGGAGAAGGCTTTATAGAAAGCGTACAGTTTATAAAGTAAAGAAACCTTCTTAGCTGATTGCTTCTTCTTCTTTTATGACATTGCAGTACATTGCACACCCGGCTTCTGACTGACCAGGCGCAGCTGAAGGAGGACGCGGATACCCTGAAAAGAGAGAACACCCAGCTGATTCGGGAACACAACCACCTCAAGCAGTCCTGTGAGGAACTGAAACGGCTTCATGATGAAGATCAGAAAGAGATCAGCGACCTTCGCAGTCAGCAGCAGCAGGTAGCCCCAGCAATGGTAGCCTAAAGAGAAATCAATTTGAGATCCCTTGGCTGCTCTGGTAAACCCTAAACAAGCACACATTGGTATTTAGACATCCTTAATTATGTGCCTTACGTGAAGCCAATTTGTCATTGTCAGTGTCAGAGTTGACATTTCAGAGCTTTTAAAGATTGCTGAGAATGTTGCACAGCAACTTCTTTTCTGCACAAATTATAAAAGTGTTATTCTCCTTGTCAAAGGACAAACAAGGTTGCATCTGCACCACTGTGCCAGATCAGGCAGTATTGGGGGAAAAGAGGAAGTTGGCATCAACACACACTAAGGCATAAATTTACTGTAAATAGTGTACTGCTCAACAGATATAGGCACACACAGTCTTATAAAAGCAGGAGAAGAACTCACCACAGTGTTGGAACCCCCCTTCCCCGAAGGTTTCACACACACTGTAAGTGCTTCCTCAAGGAGAGCAAGGCTCACCACACTGTTGGAACCCCCTGATAGTTTCACATGTACTGTAAGATCTTTGGGGGTATCTCAGTCATCAGGTCCCACAGATGGAACTTCACCGTCGGTGAAGCAGGATCCACATGGAAGATTTTCAGCAGTACCACTGGGGACAGCCACGCCAACGTCACCAACCCGGTAAAGGGCATGAGCAGCCCTCTCGCTCCCCAGTTCTTTCCCACCGCCGACTGTTCGCATGGGTCTCCACAGAAGTTCTGACGCAGTTTCGAGCCATTTTCACCTATGACTTTTATTTTGCTTAGTCTTATAAGAAATTATTTTACCTTGTTTGTGTTGAGAGTTAATCCTTCCATTTCTCTCTTCCATCACTGCGGAAAGAAGATTGACCCTTCAAATGACTGTATCATCTTTGTCTGCTGTCTTGGGCCTGACCATGATGTCTTGGACTGTGAGCTCTGACAGAAATTTAATCAAACCACCCTTCGAAGCAAAAAGGCTGTCAAAAAATTCCTGACAGAACAACAGGTAGCCAGTTCTGGGCAGGGGTCCTGAGGGTTCCTCTTTCCCAGTTGCCGGCAGGTTTGTTGACCTCCCAGGTTGATAAGACACGAGGCAAGTTCTCGGGGGGGGGGGGGGTCACAAGAAAGACCGAGAATGGGATCTTTCCTCCCCAGCGGTGTTCCCAATCCCCGATGACCTCCTCTTCCTCCTCCAGGGGTACTCTGTTGGTTGCGGCTGCACTGACGCCTGTAGCTGTCCAGACCTCTGCTCCTTCCAGGCCAATAATGACAGTGTCACTGCCTGCTTCTCAGGGTGGTCGACCGTCGACGTTTGGCTCATTGACAACTGCCCCTTCAGTCACGGGCTGATACCTTTTTCAGGCCCACGGCTGTCGGGCTCTTCAGGCTTCCTGGCCCTGACTGATGGGTCATTGCGCCCCATGTCGACACCCCCCCCCGGCGATGCATCAATCTCCTGTTGTTGACCTAAATGATATTCTGGCCAAGTTCACTACAGTCTTGGACCACCAGTTGGGTGCTTACAGGCCTGGGTCCCCTGCACCATTGATGCTACTTCGGCCTTTTTGGGGGGATTCCTTGTGGGCTTTTGTCTGTCCCTCATTTATCGGACCTTGAGTTGGAGCTGGTCAACGACGAGGAAGAGGAGGGAACCTCTTTCCTCTGACAGGTCCACTGCCTCCTCAGTGAGTGAGTACTGTCAGGATTATTCCCAGGTCTCCTCTAGAAGACCCTACTTTCTTTAATGTTGTGAAGCAGCTGTCCACAGCCATGGGCTTCCATACTGAGGAAGAGGATGCTACCAGATGGAAGCTGGTGGACTTTCTGGAAATCCCAGAATCTCATCCTAAAGTCATTCCTCCTATCCTCCCAGCCTTGAGGGAATGCCACTACTGCTGCCTGGCATAGACCTGACATGGGCCCCAGCATGCTCCGCAGGGCAGATAAGTTGCATTGTGCTCCGCAGGGCAGATAAGTTGCATTGTGCTCCGCAGGGCAGATAAGTTGCATTATGCTCCGCAGGGCAGATAAGTTGCATTATGCTCCGCAGGGCAGATAAGTTGTATTGTGCTCCGCAGGGCAGATAAGTTGTATTGTGCTCCCCAGGGCCTACCTTACTATTCTGCCCAACCAGAGACTGATTCTGTGCTCATTAAAGCAGCTCATGACAGATTCAAGGTGCTTAAGCACCTCAGCTCCCTCCGCCTGACAAGGAATCTAGGCAGATTGACCTTTGGAGTAAGAGGGTATACACTTCCTCTACCTTGGGGCTGTGAATTGCTAATAAGGTATTTGTAATCCTGGATTTCAATAAATAAAAAATAAATAAAATAGAAAAATTACTTCTGGCATATGGTTAAATAGCAGAATATTCTGTGGAAGAAGGGCAGGGTGGCTGCTCAGGCCCTTCCAAAGTGCTCCCAGAAACAGGAGGTCTTCAGATGCTTGCAGAGTGCTGAGGATATTAGCAAGCATCTCCTCAGGGCCTTGTATAATATTCTCTGATACTGGTGCCAGGGCTGCTGCCACAGGCATTTGCCTTCGTAGGCACTCCTGGCTGAGGATTTCAGGTTTTGTTGCAGATGTCCAGCAGTAGGTGCTCAGAGCCCCTTTTAATGCCTCTAAGTTATTTGGACCTAATGTCCAGGACATCATCAATGACCTGCAGGCATCTGGTAGGACTGTCAAGTCTGTCCACTCTCTCTACCACATGCAGCCTAGAAGCAGACAGGGCCCTCCCTCTCGCAAGGTGTCCCACAAGTCCGGAGCAGCCTCCCGTCCTCCGGGTAAGAGAAAGGTCTTCTTTGCCTTGCCTACCTCCTCCTCCTCCGGTACTGCAGCAAAGCGTCCCAGGGGTGATGGATCAGCTCCAGCATGCTGGATCCACCTTAGCTTGACTCCTTGCCAGATCCTTTTCTAGTCCCCGACCAAGAGGTGGTGGTCAGAGGTCAGTTCTCCCCCATCTCAATAAACGGAGAACCATCACTTCAGATGCCTGGATTATTTTATTTATTTTTTTTAATTTAAGTTTTTATCCCCATTTCTTTCCTGGAACTGGCAAGCAAGGCTCCAGTCCTCCATCCCCGGCCTGCGTCCCAGTCACAGGGATGGCAGACAGGACCATCATGGAGGCAGGCAAGGCTCCAGTCCTCCATCCACGGCCTGCGTCCCAGTCACAGGGATCGCAGACAGGACCATCATGGAGGTAGGCAAGGCTCCAGTCCTCCATCCCGGCCTGCGTCCCAGTCACAGGGATCGCAGACAGGACCATCATGGAGGTAGGCAAGGCTCCAGTCCTCCATCCCCGGCCTGCGTCCCAGTCACAGGGATCGCAGACAGGACCATCATGGAGGTAGGCAAGGCTCCAGTCCTCCATCCACGGCCTGCGTCCCAGTCACAGGGATGGCAGACAGGACCATCATGGAGGTAGGCAAGGCTCCAGTCCTTCATCCCCGGCCTGTGTCCCAGTCACAGGGATCGCAGACAGGACCATCATGGAGGTAGGCAAGGCTCCAGTCCTTCATCCCCGGCCTGTGTCCCAGTCACAGGGATGGCAGACAGGACCATCATGGAGGCAGGCAAGGCTCCAGTCCTCCATCCCCGACCTGTGTCCCAGTCACAGGGATCGCAGACAGGACCATCATGGAGGTAGGCAAGGCTCCAGTCCTCCATCCACGGCCTGCGTCCCAGTCACAGGGATGGCAGACAGGACCATCATGGAGGTAGGCAAGGCTCCAGTCCTTCATCCCCGGCCTGTGTCCCAGTCACAGGGATGGCAGACAGGACCATCATGGAGGTAGGCAAGGCTCCAGTCCTCCATCCCCGGCCTGTGTCCCAGTCACAGGGATGGCAGACAGGACCATCATGGAGGCAGGCAAGGCTCCAGTCCTCCATCCCCGACCTGTGTTCCAATCACAGGGATCACAGACAGGACCATCATGGAGGTAGGCAAGGCTCCAGTCCTCCATCCCCGGCCTGCGTCCCAGTCACAGGGATGGCAGACAGGACCATCATGGAGGCAGGCAAGGCTCCAGTCCTCCATCCACGGCCTGCGTCCCAGTCACAAGGATCGCAGACAGGATCATCATGGAGCCTGCCAGGTCCATTTTTCTCCCCTGCCCTGTTGTGGATGCATGTGGAAGCAGGTGCATGCTGCATTCCACAACACCCTCCCTTCATGCTGCTCTCTGTCTGATACAGCCCCAGTCCTCCACCTGGTGGCTGTCATATGGTGGGAGTGGCAACATCCTTCCCCGGGAGAGAGCTGCCTCGCCAGCTCAGTCCAGCTCCCACCCTCCCTCCCTAGCCGACACCTGACGATCCAGGCTCGTTCCCAAACCCCAAATGCCGGCGTGGCACGAGGTATGGCATCCAGCACCTCAACGCCACCTGACCGGCTAGATGTCTGGATTCTTAAGATTATAGAGAGGGGCCACACTCTGGAACTTGCAGAGGTGCCTCTCCTCCAATACCCTCCACCTATACTCCGGCCCTTCTGACTGTTCTCTGGGAGGAGGTACAGTCCTTTCTGCGGAAAAAGGCCAATGAGCCAGTGCTCAGGTGCCAAAGGAACAGGGGATTTTACTCCAGGTTCTTCCTGCTCCTCAAGAGAACTGGAGATCTTACTTCCAGGAAGGCTCTTGCAGCAGACCACACTGGTAGGGCTATGCCGCCAGGAACTTGGACCACATGGAAAACTTATAGCTAGCAGTCTACCATAGTTGACCACCCCAAGCCAATGTCAATCATCTGATGTCAGTGTAGGCTATATAGGAGGGCAGTCCCCCACACCACCTCAGTTCTTTTCCCGCCATCGACCCATGCACGTCGGACCTCAGTGAACATCGCAGCTACAGTCGACTGCCATTTCCCACGTTTACTGCACTTTTTTGTATTTGATTATTTTTTTGTAAGATATCAAATTTTCAGTGTTTTTCCGACGGGTTTGTCTTCTCCACCAGTCTCATCTTCTGACCACTCTGTGAAGTGTGCCTGCAGCAAACGAGATTCCTGAGAAGGATGGTCACTCTTCGTACCTGATCTTCCTAGGCCCCAGCCATGACACTGAAGCCTGCCAGTTCTGCCAGAAATTCAACCAGGCAACTCAGAGATGTCAATTAAAAATGCCGGAGAGCCATCTTTGTAAACAGAAACTGCTTGCCATGGGAAAGGAGCTGCAGGCCAGGAGCTCTTCGGCCTCACTGGCACAGTCCAGTGAGCCCTCCTCTTCCTCCCACAGTATAAACAACGGGGTAAACACTGAGAATGGGCCTGGTCAGCTTCCTGGTCACAGTCACCCCCTTAAATCCTTGACTGCAACAGTGTCATCCTCCCGCGGGGGGTCAGCGCCTTTAGCCCCACCAGCCTTACTTCCTCCAGGCTCCTGGTGGCTCCACTGCCTGCATCTCCATTTCGGGTGGTGGTTCTTAGGGACAGGGGACTTGGTCTACTGCTCCCCAGCCCCTGATGTTCAGGCCCATCTCATCCTTGGGCTCTCAGCCAAGTTACTTGGCTGGTTCTGGACTTTTGGGTGGCAGCTCTGCGCCCATTGCCCCTTCCCGGGCCACGGATCTGCCTTCATTGGCTACCAGTTCTGGTAAGCAGCACCTGCAGCAGGCTGTCACCGTCTCCTCTTCTCCGGCATCGCCTCTGCCCTTGCCCAGGGGATCTCCCTCCTCTCAGGTGCCGGCTTCCCCTATGGAACCGGTATCACCGGACCCTTCACCCAGGTGCTCTATGCCATCACCAGTGCTGCCGACAGCCCAGCTTGTGGACCAAGTGCCAGTGTCACCCCTGCTTCAACCTTCGCCACACTCAGTGCCAGCTGGGCCATCACCAGATCGTGTGCTGGCGCTTCCTGGACCTACACCACGTTACCTGTTGCTGACCCCACAGCCGTCACTCCCTAACCTGGTGCCTGGGTTGCTCTTCCTACTTGTATATAATATTGCTCCACAGGTGGACTACAATGTTTTATTCAAACAACATGAAGTCTTGCTATATTATGACATATGCAGTGAGTCCCAACCTTTGAACTGCTCCGGAGGTGAAAGAGTTAACTTTCCATGCCAGGCATGGAACGCTGAGCTCAAGCTCGGTTGAAACTCTGTCTGTTGTTCTTCAAACTCAAACTGTCAGATTCTTTACTCCGCCTCACTGAACAATCGCTCCAGAGATTTCTCCTTCTGCTCGGTTCATTTTGTCAGTTAAAGTATTATTTTTCTCAGTTTTCAACCGAATTTAAACCGCAGCCAGTCGGTTCAGACTCTGTCTGTGGTATTTGTGAGTACTAGATAGGTTTTACATTTATTTCTATTCTGTGTGGAACTTGTAAACCGTTTATCGGTTCGGTTTGAACTGATCAGGTTGTTTAAAATATATTAATCTGTCATTTAGAGTGTGGTTACCGGTTCTTATCGGTTCTAAAAAAAACGGATCTTATTACGGGTTTTTTTCCCACGACCCATGACACGGTTAGGAACAGATAAGAGGGTCTTACCTGGCGGATTGCCATGAACGGGTAAGTTTGGTTAGGACTGGCACTATGTCTGGAGAAACCCAAAAGAAAACCGGGCCCACTGGGTTTCAACACTGCAGTGTGTGTGGGGAAGTCTTGCCAAGGCTGACCCCACACCACCTGTGTTTATTGTCTGGGGTTTGACCACCTCAATGCAGACTGCCAGATTTGTAAAAATGTTCCTGCAGCTACCCTGGAAAAGAGAGTTGGTAGGCTCAGGGAAAGGGAGGTCAAAAAGTCCGCTGAACTGGATGGCCAGCCCGGTTCGGTTCCAACCGAACCGGAGGGAGTGCCCTTTGACCAGGGTGAGACTTCCTCGGGCAAAAGGAGATCCGACACAGAGGAGTCGGTTCCAGCAAAAAGGACTAGGAAATCAGTTGGTGTGGAGCCAAAACTTTCCTCTCCAACCGCTGAAGAAATAGCCAAAGCGATTAAAATTGTCCAGTCGCTTTCTCCGGTTCCGACCAAACCGGCACCATCAGGTAAGCGTCCGGTTCGGCCGGTTCCACCGGTTCAAGAGTATGATTTAGAGGAATATTATGAACCGGAGGAGGGGGAAGAGGAGTCTGAGGAGAGTGAATGTGGATTTGAAAGTCTGGATGTGCCCATTGACCCGGACATCTCCCCAGACAGACCTTCAGGAGTGTCTCCTCCTAGGCTTTCTGAGTCCCCTTCTCATTTTATGTTTTATAAAAAAGTGGCTGAAACCCTCCAGCTCCCTGTTGTTGAAGCTGTGGATGATCAAGAGGAGCCTGACTATGTGGAAATGATGGATATCCCAGAGTCTAGGAGACTGTCTATTCCTTTGCATAAATCTTTTGGGAAACAGACTTTTAAAATTCTAAAAACTCCTCACACTATACTTCCTGTGGATAAGAGAATGGACAAGAGGTACACATTGTCAGGCTCTGATACGGAGTTCCTTACACAACAATGCAGCCATGTTGGGGTAGTGCAGGCTGCAGCCTGTGACAAGGCAAATATTCCCTTGGCTTCACACACCCCTGACAAGGACTCCAGGAGGATTGATGCCATGGCAAAGAAACAGTACATGGCAGCATCCTTGGGACTCTGACTGGCAAATTATATGGCTTATGTTGCTAGATATCAGAAATCCAGATGGGATACTGTTATGGCTCTAGCAAAACAGGTCCCTGGCCAGCTTGCCAAGGAGCTGGAGCAGGTGGCTGCTGATGGTACTGAGGCATCCAAGGTGCAATTCCATGCTGCAGTGGACTCGAATGATGTGTCATAAAGAGTCATGGCTACATCTGTGGCACTTCGCAGAATGGCTTGGCTCAGATGTACTAGCCTGTCACAGGATACCCAGACTAAGGCCATGGATTTTCCTGTTGTGGGTAATTCCCTGTTTGGGGAGCAGACAGAGAATTACATGAAGAAAATGGATGAGTATAGGACCACTTATAGGAGTGCACAGGCCAAGGAAAGGCCACTCCTCAAAGCCAGCTTCCCAGGGCAGGCCTTTCAAGGCCTTTTACCAAGCCCATGCCTCCTCTTCTGCTTATGCCCAGAGGGGTTCTTTAGAGGGAGAGGCAGATGGGGTACAAGCAGCCTGCTTCCACCCTCAGCCCAAAGCCCCTGCCAAACAGGCACCCAATGGGGTTGCCAGGGCGATTCTCAGCTACCTGTGGGGGCAGGCTGACCTCACTTTGTCCAGGACTGGAAGTCTCTGACATCAGACAAGTGGGTCCTGGAAGTAGTAAGCCAGGGACTGGTTCTCAGCTTCAAAAAGTTTCCAAAGATGAGAACCAGATCCTTTCCACCTGCAAATCCACCAGAGGCACTTGCCCTAGAGGCAGAGGTCTCTTCCCTCCTGGCTCTCAGAGCTGTGGAAAGGGTTCCACTCCTACACCAGGGCAAAGGGTTGTACTCCAGGTACTTCCTTACCCCAAAAAAGACAGGAGAATGGCGGCCCATCCTGGATCTTAGATATTTAAACAAGCACCTTTTAAAACCAAAATTCAAAATGGTGACTCTGGGAATTATTCTACCCTCTCTAAGGCCAGGGGACTGGCTAGCGTCCCTGGACCTCAAGGATGCCTACTTCCATATTCTCATCAGAAGCTCCAATCGAAAGTACCTCAGGTTCGAGCTGCCCTGAGGCCATTACCAGTTCAGAGCAATGCCCTTTGGCCTCACCTCTGCTCCAAGGGTATTCACAAAATGCCTGGCAGTAGCAGTTGCTGTCCTAAGAAGGCAAAAAATTGCCATCTTTCCTTACCTGGATGACTGGCTCATAGTAGGCCAGTCCCCAGACCAAGTCAAGTTACATCTACAGATAACTCAGCATCTGCTCACCTCTCTAGGTTTCCTTCTGAATCTTTCAAAGTCAGTTCTAGAGCCTGTCCAGCTCCTCACCTTCATAGGTGCAGAGCTGAACACAGAGAAAGCCAGAGCCTGCTTTCCTTTGGACAGGGCAAAGACCCTGGTCTCTCTGGCCTCCTCATTCACCCTGCAGTTCTCTCGACCAGCAAGGCACTTTCTACAGCTCCTGGGGCACATGGCTGCTTCTACAGCAGTAGTGCAGGGAGCAAGATTTCAGATGAGGGATATCCAGTTCCATTTGAGAGCCTTTTGGTCTCAAAGGAAAGACCCTCTAACCAAATTGATCCCAGTAACTCGAACCCTGATCCAGGCCCTTCAGTGGTGGCAGGATCAGAGCAATCTGAGACAAGGGGTTCCTTTGTCACCCAGTCTCACTCCTTAATCCTTACTACAGATGCATCCCTCTTGGGGTGGGAGCTCACATGGGCGACCTCACTACCCAGGGATTGTGGTCCCCCAGGAATCTCTGCTCCACATCAATCTGTTGGAACTCAGAGCAGTTTTTCTAGCACTTCAAGTTTTTCCAAATCTGTTCAGAACAAAGTTGTACAGGTCAGAACAGACAACACCACCACAATGTGGTACATCAACAAGCAAGGGGGCACTCGGTCTACGGCCTTGTGCACCGAAGCAATGAAGTTGTGGTCTCTGGCTTACTCCCTGAACACCTCCCTTACGGCAGTTCACCTCCCAGGCAAGGACAATGTCCTGGCAGATGCTCTCAGCAGGATTTCCCAGGGCCATCACGAATGGTCACTGGACCCCCTGGCCTTGGAGGTGATATTTGCAAGATGGGGCACCTCACAGATAGATCTTTTTGCAGCCCCAGACAATCACCAACTTCCCCTTTTTTGCTGCAGGCCCCCAGTGTTGGGCTCAGTCCCTCTGGATGCCTTAGTTCACAATTGGGAAGGGAAGTTTCTCTATGCTTTTCCCCACTTCCCTCTCCTGTTCAAAGTGCTAGTCAAAATCAGATCTCAACCCTGCAAGACGATCCTGATTGCTTCAGATTGGGCCAGACAACCCTGGTATACACTCCTACTGTCCTTAGCAGTCCATCTTCCCCTGTGTCTTCCCAGGAATCACAACCTGTTAACCTGTTCTCAGGGGAGGGTTTGATACCCGAACCTCAAATCTCTCAATCTCAAGGCCTGGCTCTTGAAGAGTTAGAGTTTGCTGATCTACACCTCCCAAGGTGTATGGATATCCTGAAGGCTTTGAAACCTTCCACCAGGGCTACTTATAATTCCAAATGGAAGAGGTTTCCATATGGTGCTCTGGGAAGCATATTTCCCAGAATCTGCTGATTTACCCATAGTCCTAGATTATATAGGTCCATTTAAATACCTTGAGGCTGAGACCAGCTACCCTAAAAGTGCATCTGGCAGCTGTGTCTGCTTGTATTTCAGCAGGTAAACCTCTTCTCTTCAGCTCATCCTGTATTCTCCAAGTTTTTCAAGGGATTGCTTCACACCAACCCTCCATTCAGGGACCCTGCCCCTGCCTGGGATCTTAATGTTTGCATTGCTCAGCTTATGCAACCCCCCTTTGAGCCTTTGTCTTCAGCAGAGTTTAAGTACATGACTTGGAAGACTGTGTTTCTGGTAGCCATCACTTCTGCCAGACGCATAAGTGAATTACAAGCTTTGTCAGTGGAGCCTGATTTTATCTCCTTTCATAGAGATAAGGTGGTCCTCAGGACTAACAGGAAGTTCTTCCTAAGGTGGTTTCAGATTTCCACCTTAATCAATCTATATCTCTTCCAGTGTACTTCACTGACCATTCCTCCTCTGGCGAGAGGAGGCTGCACAGCTTAGATGTGAGAGAGCCCTAGTTACTACATGAGGCGTACCAAGGGTCACAGGTTTGACTCCCTCCAACTGTTCCTCACTTATGGTGAGGCTGGTAAAGGGAAACCTGCCACTAAATGATCCATTGCCAGGTGAATTGTCTCTTGTATCCAATTCTGTTATGAAAAGCTGGGTAAGGTTCCTCCCTCAGGCCTGAGGGCTCACTCTACCAGAGGAACAGCTGCTTCCCTGGCTGCTGCCAGGGACATCCCTATTCTAGAGATATGTCAAGCAGCTACCTGGAAAACAGTTCACACTTTACCAAGCATTACTCCTGGACATCCAGACTAGAATGATGCTTGGTTTGGCACAGCTGTGCTTCAGAGCCTATTTCCTAAGTAGGTTCTGTCCCTCCTCCATGGAGGTACTGCTTTAGTAGTTAGATATGTCATAATATAGCAAGACTTCATGTTGTTTGAAGAAAAAATTACTCACCTTAGTAATGTTGTTTCTTCTAATGGAGTCTTGCTATATTATGACCTCCCCCCCCGCCTGCCCCTCTCAGAACCTCTGTTTTTGGGATGTGGGTGGGCAGTGCAGTGTTGGCACTTAGTAGGTGCCCACCTTGTTGTTTTTCACCCCTCCTTTATTGGGGTGACTTGGTGTTGTGTTTTTCATTTTTTGGGTCTCCTGACTTGAGTCTTTGTTTTGGGACCAAAAACGTGTTCTTATGTTTAGTAGCCAGTTGGCTAGTGTAGGTTTACAGCTTCCACACAGGACCTCAGTGAGTTTAGCTCGTAAAGATCTGACGGTTTGAGTTTGAAGAACAACAGACAGAGTTTCAACCGAGCTCGAGCTCAGCGTTCCATGCCTGGCATGGAAAGTTAACTCTTTCACCTCTGGAGCAGTTCGAAGATTAGGACTCACTGCGTATGTCATAATAGAGCAAGACTCCATTAGAAGAAACAACATTACTAAGGTGAGTAATTTTTTCTTCTCAGCCCTGCCACTTAGTGTCACCTCAGCGCCAAGGGTGTTCGCAAAGTGCTTGGCAGTGGTTGTGGCACACTTGCGAAGGCAAGGTGTCACAGTGTTTCCTTACCTGGACGATTGACTGGTGGTGGGAAAGTTACCACAACAACTAAAAGAACACCTACAACTCACCCAGCAACTTCTGGAGTCCTTGGGGTTTCTGGTAAATCTAAAGAAATCAGTTCTCCCTACACAAGTTCTGCAGTTCATAGGAGCTGAATTAAATACCAGGGAGGGCAGAGCTTACTTACTGCTGGACAGGGTAAAAAACATTCTGCAACTAGCAGGCTCTTTCAGGCTGAAGAAGCCAAGAACCGCACAACAGTTTCTTCAACTCCTGGGACACATGGCAGCTGCCAGAGGCACAGTCCTGGGTTTCAGATGAGAGACCTTCAGTTCCACCTAAGAGCTCATTGATCTCAGAGAAAAGACTCCCTTTCAAAACTGGTCCCAGTAACAAAGTTGTTAATCTTGGCACTTCAGTGGTGGAAGGAGGAAGCCAACCTCAGAGAAGGGGTTCCCTTCCAAAAAGAGCTTCCTTCTGTAATTCTCACAATAGATGCGTCACTGTTGGGATGGGGTGCCCATCTTGGAGAGCACACTACCCATGGCACTTTGTCAAGTGCAGAGTCTCTCCAGCATATCAGTCCATTAGAGCTCAGGGCAGTTTTCCTGGTAGTCCAAGCTTTCACAGCACTGATCCAGGGAAAGGTGGTACAAGTCAGAACAGACAATACCACCACTATTATACTACATGAACAAACAGGGGTACAAGGTCAGATCCTCTCTGCACAGAAACCATGCAATTCTGGACTCTGGCCTACTCCCTAGGAGTTTCTCTTTAGGACATTCATCTGCTGGGCAAGGACAGTGCCCTAGCGGATGCCTTAAGTCATATCAGCCAGGCCCATCAGGAATGATCCTTAAACAGGCAGGTGGTGGAAGTGGCCTTCAAAAGGTGGAGTACTCCAGAGATGGATCTCTTTGCATCCCACGAAAGTCACCACCTCACACAGTACTGTTGCAGGCCTCCAGCAGTGGGCACAGTGCCCCTGGATGCCCTCATCCTGGACTGGTCAGGGAAGTAGCTGTATGCCTTCCCTCCATTTCCTCTGGTATACAGGGTACTGCTCAAGCTCAGGCTTCAGCCGGCCACAATGATTTTGATAGCACCAGACTGGGCCAGACAGCCATCGTACTCCCTACTGCTCTCCATGTCAGTGGACAAACCAGTACACCTTCCCAGGAGGCACGATCTGCTGATCTCCAATCAGGAGAGGCTCCTATACCCGAACCTCAAGTCACTCAGACTCGAGGCATGGTTCTTGAGGACCTATAGTATGCTGGCTTACATCTCTTTGAAGGGGTCTTAGACATTTTAAGGGGGTATAGGAAACCCTCTACAAAGAAAACCTACGCTACAAAATGGAAACGGTTTTCCATTTGGTGTACCACCAGGCATGTAGTACCAGTACAGGCGGGGCTCCACATGTGCTGGACTGTCTGGTTTATTTGCATTCTTTGGGCCTGAAGCTCCATTTAGCTTCAGTCTCTGCTTATACCTCAGCAGGTAAAACTACCTCTGTTGCTTCGAATTCCATCTTTAAAGGCCTATCCCACCTGCACCCACCGATCAGGGAACCGGTACCTAAACATTTGTATTGCCAAACTCCTGGGTTCCTCTTTTGAACCCATGTCTTCAGCCCCACTAAAGTATGTTACAAGGAAAACAATATTTTTAGTGGCCATCACTTCAGCCAGACGGATCAGTGAACTTCAGGCCCTATGCATTGAGCAGAGCAGGACTACATCTCCTTTCACAGGGACAAAGTGGACCTCCGAACTAACAGGAAATTCCTCCCTAAAGTAGTCTCAGATTTTCACCTGAATCAAACCATCACTCTGCCGGTGTTCTTCACTGAACACTCATGCTGTGGTGAATGTAGGTTACGTGACCTTGATGTCAAGAGAGCTTTGAGCTACTGTATGACAGCCACTAAGTCCCATAGACAGGAAAGGAAGCAACTATTCCTGACCTATGGAAATGTGGGAAAAGGGTAACCCAGCATCTAAAAGGTCCATTTCTTGCTGGATTGTTCAATGTATTCAGTTCTGCTACTCAAAAGCAAAGCTCAGAGCCCATTCTGCATGGAGTACAGCTGCCACTCTGGCAGCCTCTAGAGATGTTCCCTTGGTGGACATATGTAAAGCAGTTACTTGGAGAACACTTCACACCTTTACCAAGCACTACAGCCTGGATATGCAGGCTAGGGCTGATGCCAGGTTTGGTATAGCTGCCCTGCAGATCCTGTTTCCAAAATAGGTTCTGTGCCCACCTCCAAATGTACTGCTTTCTAGTCTGCATAAGAGTTAGGAATATTGGAGTATTCCTGGGGTGAGAAGAAGAAGTTACTTACCATAGTAATCTTGTTTCTCCCAGGGGATACTCCAATATTCATAACTCTCCCACCCTGTCTCCCCTACCAGAATCAGTGGCCTCTGCACTCCATACTGTGATAATTAAAGGCATGTATGCCACACTCTGGCTTTTCACACTTGAAACTGTGTTTCAGCTAATCTTTCTTCCCCTTCAGGTGATTCTGACATTGGGGACTATGTTGCTTAAAAGTGTTTTTTCCTCCAGTTAGAGGTTGGTTATGGGTGGTTTACGGTTACTAAATTTACAGATAATTGTTAATTCGTTTTGGGCCCTGTCTTTCCAGGCGTCCATGAAATCTGAGAGTTAGAACGTAGGCAGTTGATAGGTGGCATCATTTGAAAAAGTGGCACGAGCCAAAGATTCCATCATTAGCACAACGTTCCATCTCCGGGCAGATCTGGCTTAAAGGCACATTGCATAAGAGTGATGAATATTGGAGTATCCCCTGGGAGAAACAAGATTACTATGGTAAGGAACTTTTTCTTGCAGGCCTTTGCACCCAGGGTGCAGGGCAAGGTGGTACGCATCAGAATGGACAATACCACAACAATGTTCTACATAAACAGACAGGGAGGGACAAGGTCAAACTCCCTTGTGCACAGAGGCAATGAAGGTGTGGAGTCCTGCTTGCTCAGTTCAGGCTTCATTTCGGGCTATTCATCTTCCAGGGAAAGACAACACCCTGGCAGGCTCCCTGAGTTGGATCAACCAGGGCCATCACAAGTGGGCCCTGAACAGGCAGGTGTTGGAGGTAGTGTTCAGAAGGTGGGGCACCCCAGAGATGAACCTCTTTGCATCCGACAAGAACCACCATCTGTCACAGTACTGTTGCAGACCACGAGCAAGGGGTACAATACCCTTGAATGCTCTAACCCTGGATTGGTCAGGGAGGCAGCTGTGTGCCTTCCCTCCTTTTCCACTGATCTTCAGAGTTCTGCTTAAACTAAGATCCCAGCCAGCATCAATGATGTTGATAGCACCAGACTGGGTCAGGCAGCCATGGTACACCCTGCTGCTTTCCATGTCTGTGGCCAAACCATTACACCTCCCTTGGAGGCACAACCTGTTAACCTCCAACCAAGGGAGGATCCTTTACCCGAACCTCAGATCTCTCAGACTCAAGGCATGGCTCTTGAGGACTTGGTGTATGCAGGCTTGCATCGCTCAGAAAGTGTCTTGCATGTCTTAAGAGGTTACAGGAAGCCCTCTACTAAGATAACCTATGCTTCTAAAGCAGAGATTTTCAATTTGGTGTTCTACCAATGATGTGATACCTGCACAGGCAGGAATTCCAGCCTTGTTAGACTATCTTGCCCTTTTGCATTCCTTGGGCTTGAACCCACTACTTTGAAGGTGAATCTGGCCTTAGTATCTGCTTACATCTCAGCTGGGAAGGGTGTCTCCATGGCATCTAACCCTATTTTCAGAAGGTTTTTCAATGGTCTGGCCCACCTGCACCCCCCTCACAGGGAACCAGTGCCAGCGTGGGACCTTAACATGTGCATTGCCAAGCTTATGGGTCCCCCTTTTGAGCCAATGGCATCAGCTCACTTGAAATATGTCATCTGGAAAACTGTTCATAGTGGCCATCACTTCAGCCAGAAGGATTAGTGAGCTTCAGGCCTTGTGCATTGCACAGGACTATATCTCATTCCATAGAGACAAGGTAGCGCTTAGAATCAATAGGAATTCCTTCCAAAAGCGGTCTCTGATTTCCACTTAAATCAGTCCATTACTCTACCAGTCTTTTTTACTGAACACTCTAGCTTAGGTGAATAAAGACTCCATAGTCTCAAGTGTCAAAAGAGCTTTGAGCTACTACATGACACACATCAAGGATCATAGGCAGGACGGACAGAAGCTGTTCCTGACCTTTGGGGATGTGGGTAAAGGAAATCCAGCATCTAAAAGAACCATTTCTTGCTGGATAGTCCAATACATTCAGTTCTGTTATTCGAAAGCTGGAAAAGAGCCCCCAGTTAGACTAAGGGCCAATTCCACCAGAGGCACAGCTGCTACCTTGGCAGCTGCCAGGGATGTCCCACTATTGGAGATCTGCAAAGCAGCTACCTGGAGGACAGTACACACCTTTACAAAACATTATAGCCTGGACACCTTATCTAGGAATGATGCCAGATTTGGCACAGCAGTGCTGCAGAGCCTATTCCTAAAGTAGGTTCTTAGCCCACCTCCAAAGGTACTGCTTCTTAGTCTGCAAAAAGTTAGGAATATTGAAGAATTCCTGGTGTTAGAAGAAAAAATTACTCACCATAGTAATTTTGTTTCTTCCAAGGTATTCTTTAATATTCATAACTCTCTCCCTGCCTCCCCTTCTGGAATCAGTGGCCTCTGCACCCCCAAGCTGAATGACAGTCTGAAAGGGTGTCACACACTGGCGTAGCTTGTTTCTGCACCATGTTGGGCATTGTTTGCTTCTTCAGATTCTGTGACATTCAGAAGGGTTGATCTTCTGGACTAAAAGTCTCCACCACTCATTCACACTATTGAGACTACGCCGGAGGTGCTAGGATCCTGCAGAAGCCAAAAATCTTCAGGAGGGCTGGCGCCGGGATAGGACTGCACATGCGCGATGCCACGAGACTAGCTTGTGCCGTATAGGCTATCTCGGCGTCAGCCCTCCAACCGCCTCTGTTCCTTTTCTCCTGCCGTCGAGTGCGTTTCAATGACGATGTTGCTCACCTGCCGGGAGTCAAGTCTTCGTCTGTGTGACAGCAGCTATAGCCATTCAGTATTCCATTAACTTTCTATTTTTAGTGTTCTTTCCTTATTTAAAAAAAAAAAAAAAGATGAAAAAGAAGAAATTCTGAGCCTGCCATCAACTGAGTCAACCCTAGATGGTAGCGGTGATGGTAGGGAGACTTTGTTTGAAAGTTGTGATGGCAGTGGGGCTGTGTCTGGGCTGCCGCCCTTTGCAGGGGTGGGGGATCTGACCACTGGCAGTCTGCTGCTAGGGGGCGGGGTGGGGAAGACAGTCTGGCGGAAGCCCAAAAGTAGCAGGCCTGTTCCCAACCTCCACTCGACCTCGAGCTCTTCTTCCTCCTGTTGGTGGAAGAAGAATCAATATCGCTCGAAGTCACCCTCTGGTACGTCTGCGTGGACATCGTTGATGGTGGAAAACGGTAGGCCTGACCTGACCCCGGTGAGGTCCTCTGTGGCTCTGCTCTTAACTGTCACGATCTTCGACACCGGATCCCGTCTCTGTCCTTGATGGGGCTCCGGTGAGCAGTTTCACCTCTGGGCCGCTCTTTTAGAGCGGGGGTACGGCGTCTGCCCAGTTGACCTGGCCTGTGGACCTGGGGCCTCCGGGCCTCAGAGCTGCTGGGCTGCAGCCGGGTTGGTTGGGCCAGAATGTGCACAGTGCCCTCTCGGGTACCAATGCCATCTACATTGACTCCTTGTGCCTACTCCCTCACCTTTTTCTCAGCAGGGGCCAGCATGGGTACTGCTTTGCTTCCCCCTTTTTCCTTCAGGTCTACGTCCAACAGCGGTACTTGCGCCTTGTGTGGTGCCAGCACCATTTTGGTGCCAAACTCTTCCATGCCGATCCACGGTGTCTCCCGTGTTCCTAGCCTAGACCTGCCCTTTTGGAGGTTATTCTGGGATAGAAGTGGATCTGGATGAGTCTCTCCCTGTCCTGCTTTGTCAAAGACGCAGTGGATGACTCATTTTGTGGGCTGGACGGCAAGCCTTCTGTATCAGTGTGATGGAAGGTCGTCTTTACAATTTTTTTGTTTTCCCTCAGGGATATGGGATCCACCTTAACATTTCAGTCTTCATCTGTGGACCAAAGCAGACGTCTACGTCTTGAGTTTCTACATTCCTCAGTATGAGTACACCCTGTGGAACACTCTCAATTCAATGGTCGAGAGCCTCCCGGAATTTAACGCTCTGTTGCTAGGCGCATATAGCCCAGTAATCAACTGATAGCTTTTATGGATGCCTACGACTCTGCCTCCAGGACAGCAACTACTGGCAGCAGGTGGTTAACGTCTCCTTGAGGGTGCTTATCTGTTTGGCCCTCAGGTTGAGCTCTGGAAGCCACTCGAAACAATAGGGCTGCCTTTTAAACAACAGACAGCACCTGCTGCATCTGGGAGGGACGGGAACTGTCGACATTCTCGTAACAGGCAGGCCTTTCATGGTAAAGGCCTTGGTGCCTTTATCAAGAACCAACCCCTCAGCCATGAAGAGAATGCAGTAGAGGACATAGGGCCCAAAAGTGCCCTGTACCAGCCTCTGTGGATCCGGCCCATGTCCCACCGCAGCTGTCTGAGGGGGATGCCCCTTGGCGGTAGAAGGGGTGTCTAATTTGGATTTACAACCAGCGGACATATGGGTCATCAAGATTGTCCGAGAGGGATACTCTCCCAATTTCGCAGATTTCCCTAGACCTTCCACCCAGATGGCAGCCCAGTCTGTCCTCCTCTCAGTCACACTCTCTTACGTCTGAGTTACGTGGCCTCTCAGGAACTGGGCAGTAGAAGTTGCTCCACAGTGGAACAGAGCACAGGTTCCTATTTTCCATTGCTTCTGGTTCCAAGATAATTGGCAGCGTGTGCCCATTTGTTGAACTTGGAAAGTTAAACAAGTACCTGTTCAGGGAGGAGTTCACTAAAACTTCGGCATTCACGTCTTCACTCACTGGACATTTGGCTTCTAGCCAGACCATACAGGCAGGAGATACAGGAAGCAGTTGCCACAGCTTTTCAGTTGTTCTCTCCAAGAGGGGTTTTCTGATTCGGGGAAGGTGCCAGTTTCATCTTCCCAGCAGTTACTCTTCTTAGGAGCCCTCCTGGATTCTTCCATGGCGTCGGTTTTCATTCCAGAGGACGGGAGAAACAACATCCTCCATACAAAATGACAGAGCCTCAGACAAAATCTCTCATGGGCTGCTCACTGTCAAGACCTCCACTCTCTGGTGTGGAGTCAGGAGGAACCTCATCCTTTCATAAATGTCTTACAGATGAGAACTGTCTTATACGTCAAATCCTGAAGGATGCCGTCCGTCACAAAGTGATCCTACTTCAGACGGACGACAAAACTATGATGCATTACATCAGCAAGCAGGGTAGGGTGCCCTCCTACCCTCTCTGCAGTTCGAACTTCATGCAGTTGCTATTCAATGAGTGGGGCAGTTCGGACCCAATCCTTTTTCGTCCCCTCTCAACGCAGACTGCCTCTATCCTGCTTCAGAAATCCAGACATTGGTGTTTTCTGTCAGGATGTATTCACTATGGTAGACAAGACACTTCCTGTATGCTTTCCTCCTCTTTCCTTAGTTTAGAGGGTACTGCTCAAGTTGTAGGCATGGGGGGGGGGGTCAGGCAGGATGATTCTCATTATCCCAGACTGGCCTTAGCAGATTTCATTTGCACTGATCAATAGTCTGTCAGAAGTTTCCCCCGAGGCGACCCCCTCTATGAACGGACCTTCTGACACAGGGGTCTTAGTCCATCCTAACCTTTCCTCCCTTCATCTCCATGCCGGGCTTCTGAGGAAATGGAAGTGGGCAAGTTTTAGTTTTCCCAGATCATCGTAGACATTTTTCTTAGCCGCGCATAGACCTTCCACCAGGAGGGCTTATGCAGCTAAGTGGAAACACTTCTCCATCGGGTGTGCAAAGTCCTATCTGGACCCTTTTGGTTGCCCACTAAGTAAGGTGTTGGGGTGCCTCTTTAACCTGTCGAATGCAGGTCTGTAATACTCAGCAGTGGAGGTACACCTCTCGCGTTTTTGATCTATCTTGAGCCAGTAGAGAACATGTCACTGGCTTAGTTACCGTTAGTCAAGTTTTGCTTCTCCCTACTTACTTTATTAACTCTGGAATGGAGGAGAGCACTCCCTTCATTTCTCTGGATGTTAAGAGGGTTCTGCGACTGTACATCGACAGAATGAAAGAGATACTCAATCTGAGCAACTTCTGTACCTTTCAGCATGCATAGGCTGGGTCAGCCTGTTGTCATGAGATGTGTTTCTGCATGGTTAGTAGCATTTCTTTGACACTGCTAATCCATGGCACAGGTCAAGGGGGAAGGCAGAGTTCACACCACTCTACCAGAGCGGTTGTGACTTTCCTGGCAGAGATTCATAATGTACCCATTGCAGACATCTGCAAAGCGGCGGGAGCTCAGTACATACCTTTGTAAAGCACTGTGTTCTGGATGTCCATGCCAGGCAGTTCACTTTCTTTGGCAGGACAGTCCTTATGGACTTCTGTCTTGAGTGAGCTCTGTCTCCTACTGCCCTACTCGGGGGTGGGGGTGGGGGGTTGATTTTTAGCTCGGTACTATCTCACTAATGTGAATGTGGTGGAGACTTTTAGTCTAGGAAGATATGGAAATTACGTACCTACTGTAATTCTTGATCTTCTTGGACGAAGTCTCCACCACTCATTCATATGCTCACCCACCATCCCCCGAGCTCACTCGTTCTGTTTTGGTCTTCACTTCCTTGTTGTTTGGGCTGAGAAGACATTGTTGAATTGACCATCTTACATTGGCCATCTTATGTCTGGAAGGTAGGGTTAGGTTTTCTTTAGTTAGTTTATGCTGCACCTCCTTGGTCGAAAAGGTACTGAGGCGGTTGGAGGTTCGACGCTGAGGTAGCCTATACAGCACAAGCTGTTCTCGTGGCGCCGCGCATACACGGTCCTGTCCTGGCACCAGCTGTCCTGAAGATTTTTGGCTCCCACGGGGTCCTTGCGCCTCCGGCGTAGTCCCATAAGTGTGAATGAGTGTTGGAGACTTTTTCCAAGAAGATCAAGAACTACAGTAGATATGTAATTTCCATTTTTTTTCCCCGTTGGAAGTTTAGTTAATCTAGGTTCGTTAAAATCATTAGTAGATATCTTTTTGGATGGGCCTTTCCCTGCAGGCTCTGCATGAAATCTGAGGCGTTAATATAACGCAGCAGTTGTTAAGGGCAGCATTTGAATAAGTGGCACGGGCCAATGATAGATTCAACCTTTGGCATAACGTTCTGTCTCCGGGCAGTTCTACTTTAAAGGCTGACTGCAAAGAGTTATGAATGTTTGAAGAATACCTTGGAAGAAACAAGATTACTATGGTGAGTAATTTTTTCTGATTGCCCAGGCTCAGGAGGTTGCCCAGACCGTTATATTCCTGCGAGGGTGTACCTGAGGCTATTAGGTCTTATGGCCGTGGCCACTGCCACATTTCCCTTGGCCAGGCTGTACATGCGAGTCCTCCAGTGGACACTGAGAGTGCAGTTGGACCAACGCTTGGATGAATTAGATCAGTTAGTGCTGGTCTCCTCCCCAGTCCGTAAAGTGCTCCAGTGGTAGATAGACCCACAGAACATGTCATAGGGAGTCCCATTCCAGATCACCACCCCCCAGCAAATCCTCACCACGGATGCCTCTGATTTGGGCTGGAGGAGCACCTGGGTCCCTTTCAGACTCTGGATATGTGGTCCCAGATTGAAACCTCCCTGCCAACATCGTGGAGATGCAGGTGGTCCTATATGCCTTGCTGGCTTTTCATAACCATCTCCTCCCAGGTCAACTGTTGATCCATTTGGACAATCGCAGTGTTTGTATTATATCTAACACCCTGGCAGACGACCTCAGCAGGGTGCAGTCCAGCATGCATGAGTGGGAACTTCTCTCATCTGGCTCTCATCCGTCCCAGATGATCTGTTCACAAGATGGGGTTATCCAGAATTGGATCTTTTTGCATCCGTACTCAGTGCAAAGCTGCCCAGTTTCTGCTCGCTAGATCCAGGGCCTGGAGTTTTCTGGTGAGATGCGTTGTCCCTTTCCTGGAGTGGGAGGTTCCTTTACGCTTTCCCTCCATTTCCCCTGATTCAGAGGGTGCTAATCAAGCTGCAGATGGAGGGAGCCAGTATGATCCTGATCACTCCATTCTGGCACATCGCAGATATGGTTACCATTACTGCAGCAGTTAGCGGAGGAACCCCCCGGTCCCTCTGCCCATCTGCAGGGATCTGTTGATGCAGACTTGGGACCCAGGTTCATCCTAATCTCTAGTCCCTTAGTCTGCATGCCTGACTCCTGAGGGCATAGCCATCGCCTGGTTTGGGGTGCCCCAGAGAGTGGTGGGTGTCCTCATGGCAGCTCGGAAGCCCTCCACTAGAGCCACATATGCCATGAAGTGCAAGAGGTTTGCCATCTGAGCTGCCAAGCATCATCTGGACCCTTTTGCTTATCCAGTGAGCCAGATTCAGGACTATCTGATATCGCTGTCGGACTTGGACGTCCAGTACTCCTCCCTCAAGGTGCACCTTTTGGCTGTCTCTGCTTTTTATGAACCCATGGACAGTCTTACTGTGACTCAGCTGGCCGTGTCCCGTATCTTTCTCAGGGGTATTCTGCATCTGAAACCTACAATCCATTCCCTGTCCTGGCTTGGGATTTAAATTTTGTTTTGGAGAAGCTGACCCAGTCTTTGTTTGAACCAGCCGCGACTTGCAAGCTACGCTTTCTCTCTTGGAAAGCATTATTTTTGTTTGCTATTACTTCTGCTTGAAGGATTTTTGAGTTTCGGAGTCTCTGGTGTGAGGAGCCATATTTGATTTTTCATTATAGACAGAGTGTCTTTGTGCACTAATCCTACGTTTCTCCCTCAGGTGGTGTCTGAGTTTACCTGAACCAGTCCATCCACCTACCAGTTTATTTTCCAGAGCTTGGCAATCAAGGGGAAGCACTGCCCCATACGTTAGATGTACACAGGATTTTGAAGTATTGTCTGGTCTGAACTAAGGAATGCAGAAAGTCAAAGCAGCTCTTTGTTTCTTTCACCCGAGGTAGAGAGGGCGTTCTGGTTTCTAAACCATGTTTGTCCAAATGGTTGGTACATTATATTATGTTCTGCTGCAACAAGCATGACAGAGTTGCCTGGGGCAGTGAAAGCCCATTCCACAAGGGGCATGGCTACTGCTGTGGCTTGTTTCAATGGGGTCTCGGTGGCTGACATCTGCGCTGCTGCCATCTGGAGTAACGTCCATACCTTCACTAAGCACTATAGTCTGGACATTGCCTCTAGAGCCAGAGCAGGCTGTGGCCGGGCTGTCTTACGCTTTGGCTGGCCTTCTTCCCGGACCATCTTGCTGCACCTGTAACTGCTTGGGACTCACTCCATATGTGTGACCTGCTGACTGAGATACCTCTAAGAAGATAGAACAGTTATGTAAGAACTTAGCGTAACAGTATATCTTCAAGGGGATCGCAATCATTAGGTGCGCCTTCCCTCCCACCATCCCCCTCTTATGGGGTTCTCCTCTCAGAACTTGCTTTCTGATGTATCCATCCTTTTATTTTGGCTTGGGCACCTCTCTCTCCCTCTCCTCGGTCCCCCGCGGCATGGGTTTGCTCGTTAGTCTCTGGGGGGGAAAGAACTGAGAAGGGAGCGGGGTCGCTCATGCATTTATAGGGTTGGAGATGTCAGTAGGCGATGTTGGCGTGGGTGGCCTCCAGTGGTACTGCTGAAAATCTTCTGTGTGAATCCTGCCTCACCGACGGTGAAGTGCCACATATGTGACCTGATGACTGAGATCCCCTCGAAGATCTGCTGTTATGGTAAGTTCTTACATAACTGTTCTTTCTTCTTCAGGGAGAGAAATGTGCAAAACTTATGCCCCCCCCCCAACACTGGGGGAGAGTCCTGCTGTGTTCCTTTGCAAGTGCTTTTCCCCAAACCCCACACGAGCTACTGAAGTGACCCTTCGCCACCTTGGCATGAAGAGAGCTCTGAGCTTTGATTCGAATAGGAGGGCCAATTAGGGGTTCAGTTACGCAGCTCTTTGTTGGAGGTGATTCCCCATGCCTTCCTGTTTTTGCAAAGACCCTTTTCGGGGCAGAACAATAGAATATACTACAATAACATATTGCTTATAAAGTGCCTTTCATACAGTGCATCACAAAGTGCTTTACAAGGCAAGGGAAATAAAAGCAAATAAATCAAGTACAGCAGTGCTAAATGCTTCATATCCGATGGCCCAGAAAGATGCAATATCTTGTCTTAGGATCCCTTAATGCAGTAAGGTTCAGAATTGCATACAGTCACATGACCCATCTCTTTACAATATCCAGTTATTTTTCTTCCTTATCAACAGAACTGTCACTTCCATGCGTGAAAGTTTTTTGTTAGTTCTACCCAATGTAGTTAAGGTGGTTTCTTTGTGTAGTCTGTCATTTTTCTGATGAAGAGCTCTGTGTAGCCTGGAAGCTTAAATTTGGAAATCTCTTGTTGGTCTGATAAAAGCTATAAATTACTCACTTTGTTCATTCATGTGAGAATAAAGTCAGACTGCTATGAAAGAACGGTGAAAGTGTATTTGAAAATGATAGAGATTGAGAGAGTGATGTGACTCTCCTGACCAGTCAGAAAGCTTGTTTGAGTAGCGCGTGATCGAAACACTCTTATTTCGATAAGAGTGCCTCACACACAGCGCCCTAGCAACAGATTTCTCACTGGCACCAGTCATGCTGAAGTAAAGGGACATTTTTTTTTTTAAGTGTTTTTTAACCCTTAGGCTGCTGACAGAATTGGAACGTATAGGAATTCAAACTACAAGAGGTCCTAATATATTCTGACATAACCAGTAAGACCTTGTTGTACTGCCCTGGAGAGGAAAAAGTTAAAGCCTACATTTTAAGTAGGCACGCGCTTGGTTTCAAATCACTGTCCCCTGGTATATTCTATTCAACCATCAGATTCTTTACTCCGCCTTACTGTGAAGACGCCTCGGAGATTTCTTCTCAGCATCTCATTGGCTAAAGTGTTTTTTTCGCTGCAGTTTCATCTACCAGTAGTTTTAAAACAAGTTTCAAGTTACTGTCCCTCAGTATAGGTACAATTGTCGTTTAATTTTTCCTCAAACAGGGTAAGTCTTGGTTCTTTGGCGGTTGCAGTCAAACTGTGAGGGAAGTGAGTTCTTTTCTCTACTTTTCTTTTTCTTTTAAAGTATAGTGTGGGCCAGTTTAGCTTAGGTTAATAAAAAAACGAGTTTGTTGTTCTTTTTCCTGACCGCTAATACCAGTCTATTAACCAGGTCTGCATTTAAATTTCTTCCGGCCTAACCACCATGTGGATTAGACAGATATGGAGTCACAGAAACCCAAAAAGAAAACCGGCCCTACTGGGTTTCAACAATTTATTGACTGTGGGGAAACTCTTACCAAGGCCGATCCCCACACTATCTGTGTTTTCTGCTTAGGGTTTGACCACCTTCAAGCAGACTGTGACATTTACAAAACATTTTCCTCAGTTGATGCTGGACAGGCGACTTGACCGACTGAATGAGAAATTGGCTGAAAAATCCGCTAACATGGATGACTGGACCAGTTTGGGTTCAAAAGAACTGGAAAGGTGCCTTCTGACCAAGGCGATACCCTTTCGTTTAAGTGAACCATGGAAACAACCCTTGAACTGGCTACTGCTAAAAAAAAAAGAAGGAAAAACATACTGAGCCAGCTCCTAAGCCGTGGGCGATTGCGGTTCCAACCGCGCAAGAAATAGCTAATGCAATACGCATTATCCAGTCTTTGCAAACCGGTCCATCTGAACCGGTGCAACGCCCGGTTACTCCTCAACTGGTTCCGTTTACTGGAGACTTTTCTGAGTGTGATTATTCCTGGGATCAGGAATGTGAGCAAGAGGAGGATGAAGAGGATTTTTATGGTCCTGTTGAACCAGAGATATCTCCAGAGTATAAGGGAGGCATTTCGCCACCTAAGCAGTTGGAGGATGCCCTTACACATTTTTCCTTTATGAAAAAGGTGGCTGAAACCCTCCAGTTACCGGTTCAGGAATCCTCAGAGGAGGAAGAAGAACTTGATTATGTAGAGATGATAGATGTCTCTGCCACTAAAAGGCTGGTGTTACCCATACATCAGTCTCTGAAGAGACAGACATTAAAAATGTTGAGTACCCCTACTTCTGTTCCTACTGTGGATAAGAGGACAGATAGGAAGTACCCAGTGGCCATGAATGGCACAGAATTTCTGTCTGGTCAGCCCAGCCATGAAGGAGTAGTCCAGGCTGCTGCTTGTGAAAAGGCAGGCATACCACTGGCTTCCCACTCTTCTGAAAAAGATTCCAAGAGAACTGATTCGATGGCAAAAAAGGCATACCTTAGCTCTTCCCTTATTGCCAGGCAAACTTCTTATATGGCCTATGTGGCAAGGTACCAAAAGAAGCTGTGGGAAGCAGTATTCTCTCTGGCAGCCAGGATTCCAGCTGATTTGGCTGCAGATTTGGGGGAGATGGCAAGGAGTGGAATAGAGGCTTCTAAACAACAATTCCACATGGCTGTGGATGCCACTGATTCGGCATCCAGGGTTATGGCTACCTCCATCTCTGTGAGGAGATTTTCGTGGCTCAGAACCATGAATCTCTCTCAGGACACCTAGACAGAGGCCTTGGATTTTCCTCCGGTTCAGAATTCCCTCTTTGGGGAACAAACTGAAGCCTATATGAGGAAAATGGATGAATATAGAACCTCCTATAGGAGTGCTGCAACCAAAGAAAAAGCTGCCACCCCTCAGAAACAACAAGGTAGGGGAGGCATGGGCAGGCCCTGTCAGAGACCCTTCTGTCAGGTCCAGGCCATCCTTGTCTACCAGCAACAGTGTGGATATTTTAGAGGAAGGGGCAGGAGAGCTGCCAGTTGTTTGAGCCCAGCATCCCAACCCAGGACACCAGCTAAGCAGGCTTCCTGAAGAGCCATGGGTCGCTTCCCCATTTCCAGTAGGAGGCAGGCTTGCTTACTACCTCCAGAACTGGCAGTCCATAACATCAGACAAGTGGGTTCTGGAGGTAGTGGGCAAAGGCCTTGCTCTGAGTTTCAAATTTTTACCCAGGCTGAGAGCAAGGTTGTTCAACCCTGCCAGCCAACCAGAAATCACCCTACTGGAAGCAGAAGTAACAACTCTTCTTCAGGACAGGGCAGTGGAATCTGTCCCCGTCCCAAAACGGAAAAGGGTTATACTCAAGGTACTTCCTGACCTTGAAGAAAAATGGGGATTGGCGACCCATTCTGGATATAAGATTCCTGAACAAACATCTAACAAAACCAAAATTCAAGATGGTCACTCTGGCCATGATATTACCCACTCTCAGGCAAGGGTTGGCATCAATAGACCTCAAGGACGCCTATTTCCACACTCCTATCAGACAGTCACACAGGAAATACCCAAGATTCAGACTGCCATCAGGCCATTACCAGTTCAGGTCCCTGCCCTTTGGATTAACTTCAGCTCCGAGTGTTTACAGAATGCCTGGCAGTGGTGGTGGTAGCACACCTAAGGCATTTAGGAGTCTCAGTATTCCCCTACCTGGACTGGCTACTGGTAGGTCAGTCTCAGCTACAGGTGGAAGAGGCCCTAGCCCTCACTCAGAGCACCCTACTCTCACTGGGCTTCTTAATAAATACCAAAGGGTCAGTCTTGAAGCCAGTCTAGCACCTGCAGTTCATAGGGGCAGAGCTGGACACAGCGATGGGAAGAGCAAGACTTCCACCAGACAGGGTGGACAATCTAGTACAGTTAGTGGAGTCTTTCGGGCTCCACTTTCCAAAGCCAGCCAGATATCTTCTGCGGCTGTTGGGACACATGGCGGCCTCAACAGCCGTAGTACCAGGGGCAAGGTTTCAGATGAAGGACATTCAATTCCATCTGAAGTTGTACTGGTCCCAGAGCAGAGATCCTTCATCAAAACTGATTCCAGTGCCTTACACACTACAACCTCAGAGCAGGTGGTCCATTCTGCCAGGAAAACCCCAGAGGTACTTACCGCAGATGCATCTCTTCTGGGATGGGGTGCTCATCTGGGGGAGCATACGGCTCATGTCACATGGTCCCCTCAAGAGTCCCTTCTGTATATAAACCTGTTGGAACACAGAGCAGTGCTATTGGCTCTTCAGTCCTTTTCTTCCATGATTCAGGGGAAGGTGTTGCAGGTCAGGATAGAAAACACCACCACCATGTATTACACCAACAAGCAGGGTGGCACAAGGTCCACTCTGTTGTGCACAGAGGCCATGAAGATTTGGAATGTGGCCTTCTCCGTCGAAGTAACTCTGTCAACAGTTCACCTCCCTGGAAAGGACAATGTTCTGGCAGGTTCTCTCAGCAAGATCAACCAGAACCACCACGAGTGGTCACTGAATCACCTAGTCCTCAAGGATATCTTCAGACAGTGGGGCGCTCCAGAGATAACCCTATTTGCAGCCCCAGACAATCACCAGTTGCCTCAGTTCTGCTGCAGGTCTCCAGTACTGGGCACAGTGCTGCTGGATGCACTCCTCCTGGACTGGTCCGGGAAATTCCTGTATGCCTTCCCTCCATTTCCCTTGCTGCTCAGGGTACTGACCAAACTCAGGAGTCAGCTAGCAGTAATGATCCTGATAGCTCCAGACTGGGCCAGACAGCCTTGGTCCTCGATGGTGGTGGCCCTGTCATCGACCAGCCCGATTTGCCTCCCCAGGAGGCACGACCTACTGACCTCCTCCAGGGGAGGATCATGTACCCCAGCTTGGGGTCCCTCAGACTGAAGGCCTGGCTCTTGCAGAGTTAGAATATGCTGGATTGAAGCTCTCTGATACTGTTCTGGATATCCTAAAGGTTTCCAGAAAACCATCTACTAGGAAAATCTATTCCTCCAAATGGAAGAGGTTCACCATATGGTGTGATCAGGCAGGTATTGAGCCACAAGGGGTGGACATTCCACTCCTGTTAGATTATTTGGCTCATTTACATTCATTAGGCCTCAGGCCTTCTACTTTAAGTGTACATCTGGCAGCAATCTCTACTTACTTGTCAGCAGGAAAATCTTCTTCCTTAGCCTCCGACCCTATATTTAAATGGTTCTTTAAAAAGCTGCTACATTTACTTCCCCCTCATAGGGAGCCTACCCCTTCATGGGATCTAAATATTTGCATAGCATAATTGATGCAACCCCCACTTTGAGCCTATGTTCTCAGCAGAGCTGAAGTATGTGACATGGAAAACTCTTGTTTTTGGTAACCATCACTTCAACAAGATGTGTCAGTGAACTACAGGCCTTATCAGTGGAACCTAACTGTATCTCTTTTCATAATGATAAAGTGGTCCTCCGAACAAATAGGAAAGTCCTCACCAAAGTGGTTTCAGATTTCCACCTTAACCAGTCCATAAACTTACCTGTCTTCTTCTCTGAACACTGTAGTTCAGGGGAGCGTAGGCTGCATAGCCTGGATGTAAAGAGGGCTATCAGTTACTACTTGGATCTGACCAGAGGCCACAGGGGTGACAATAGCCAGTTGTTCCTTACCTATGGGGAAGTGGGCAGGGGTAAGCCTGCCACTAACAGGACCGTCACAAGATGGATAGCGTCATGCATCCAGTTTTGTTACAAGAAACTAGGGAAGGATCCTCCTGAGGGCTCATTCCACCAGTGGTACAGCTACCACTGTAGCAGCTGCAAGGGATATTCCCTTGTTGGAAATCTGTAAAGCAGCTGCCTGGAAAACTGTACGCACATTTACCAAGCATTACAGCCTGGATGTGCAGGCTGGAAGTGATGCCAGGTTTGGAACAGCAGTATTGCAGAGCCTCTTTCCTAAGTAGGTTCTGTGCCCTCCTCTAAGGGAACTGCTTGGTAGTCTGCATATGTCAGAATACATTAGGACTTCTTGTAGTTTGAAGAAAAAATTATTTACCACAATAATGTTGTTTCTTCTAAAGAAGTCTAAATGTATTCTGACCTCCCACCCTGCCTCCCCTACCAGAACCTGGAGTCTCTGCACTCCAGCTCATAAACTGTTGTTTGTTTGTTTACTCTGGAAGTTGTTTTCTATTGGGCATCTGTGACTTGAGTCTTTAGCCCACACAGGGGATAGTAGGATCCTAGTAAAAATCCTATATAAATTCTAATAAGCATATCCATATTGATTTCAATGTATAATAACGTTTTTTGGTTTGCTCGTAAGAATCTGACGGTTGAATAGAATGTACCAGGGGTCAGTGATTTGAAACCGAGCATGTGCCTACTTAGAATGTAGGCTTTAACTCTTTCCTCTCTGGGGCAGTACAACAAGAAGGTCTTACTGCATATGTCAGAATGCATTAGGACTCCTTCAGAAGAAACATTACTGTGGTAAGTATTTTTTTTCTTTTGGACTGATTATATTAGTCCGCAGAACAGCAAGGGTTAATTAAAAAAAAATCTGCAATCAATAATATATTTCTATGGATTTGGGTGGCACTTTTACCGATATGAGTGGTCACTTTCATTCTTCTAAGGGCCAGAACTGTGTAACTTGCTTTGAAGCCACACTGCCCTCCCAGAAGCTGTGCCATTCAGCATCAGTAGGTCCTTACACTAATTGCAGGGTGCTTCAGTGGAAGGATCTGTTTGTTGAAGGGAACTGTTCACAAGACGTGATGATAGTCATGTGGGTGCCTTAGTTTTGAATCCAGTTGGACAGGTTCCGGGTGCCAGGGATTTGAGCTGGGAATCTACGTTGTGTAGCTATGGGTGAGTACCACTAGAAGAGCCACAGTTACAGGTGAGTAACTCTTTCATCCAGACTCAGATGTTCATCAGTCCCAGGGACTCTCTCTGCTGTGACCAAAACCCAATTTTAGGCTCAAGCATTCATAATTATTCTGTTATTGTAACATGGTGTGGTTACTACAGGGGCTGCATGTGAGAACACTGCTACCTTGTGGCTGTCTGTTGAATAGCTGCATGCACTGGTTGGCTGTAACTTACCATAGTAACAACTAAGGTTGGAAAGGTGTGGGTCCATAATGGTTACACCGCTCCCCGCTTCATAAGTAAGCTTTGCAAATAGGTTTCCCTTGGTAAATAGAAATTCATCCAGGCTTGCCGTGAAGGCCTGCACTGTCTTCATGCTTAGCGATTTGTAGCATATTGGACAAAATGAGTGGACAGAAAGCCAGATTATCAGAAGTATCCATTTCTTAAACGTTTGGAAACTTTGGCAGGCATGTACTGTCTGCTTCTTTAAGTGCGTCAGCTGTGTATATTCTTAACTTTTCTCTCTGTTTCGTTAGGTGTTGAGGGAGAATGGCTCATCTGAGATCCTCAATAAACTATACGACACTGCCATGGACAAGCTGGAGGGTGTAAAAAAGGACTATGATGCCTTACGAAAGCGGTATAACGAGAAGACAGCAAGCCATAATACAGACCTGAGTCGGCTAGAGCAAGTTGAAGAGGAAAACCAGCGGCTTCAGAAGCAGATTGACATGTTGATGAAGCAAAGAGATACAGCAATACATTTCCACCAGCAGTACTCTTCCTCGCTGAGGAGGTATGGAATTCAGGTTGTTAAAAATTTAAAAGGGGTTCACACATGGCTGGCTCGTCATATTTTATCGTGTAGTATATTCTGTACTGTCAGGGGAGCTGCCTCCACAGAGATTCACTTACACTCTCTTAATCTATCTCACTGCTGCATAAAGTCTACTAGTCTGCAGAAGGGACTCGCCCAGCCACAGTTCTGCAGTGAATTATTAACGCAGCACAAGGGTTTAGTAGAACTGCAATGAGAACTTTTATTTTTCATGTCGTGTAGTAGCTGGCAAGTACTTCTGATCTCTTTTTTTGGTGGGGGGGGACCTGGCTATTGGAAGAAATAGAAGAGTAAATATTGAAAGATGGACGTTAGTTTGGCAGACGATTGCTATTGAAAGAGGAAGGGGTGGGTTGGTGTAAGAACTCTGACATGCTCCTTAATATTCTCAGCCTGGCATTCCTTCCCTCTGCCGTGGCTGGTTATAAAAGCGACCTAGAACACGAGGAAAAACGGCTAGTACACAGCTGTATAATGCTATGTTAATCTGCCATGCCAAAGGGACGGAACTGTTGTCCTCCCAGGCAGGCTGCCACCACAGAGGCAAGTAACGCCAACAAAATGAGGTGCACTTTAAAAGGGAGATGAGTAAAGCTGGCAATAGCCACAGCTCAGCTACCAAATATGGATTCGAGGCACTTACTTGATAATAAATGTCTACGTCGCAGCTGTAGCATGTCCAGACCAAGAGGCTTTATTCCATATTTCTGCATCCAGTTTATAACATGGCATCACCAAAACTGTTTGGGCATAGTGCATGATCCAAAACTACAGTGTGCTGGGCGACATTATAAATGAATACGGTAAACTGAAATTAATATAATTACATTATGGTTTGGATATCATTGGCAGTCACTGCCCGTCTGCAGGGCCCCCAGCAAAACTCCTGCAAAGTGAAGTGCTGGAGTAGTGACTACCAGTGAGGCCCTGAACTGAATGGTAATTTTGAAAATAGAAACTCCCAAAACATAGAAACATATCTCACACACACACACACACACACATACACACTTGTAGAATATTATTTGAAATTGTGTAGAGGGCACAAGGAAACCTATGGTTTAGAAATGGATCAAAATATATAGTGGAACTTGAGCTGTCTAGAGAAAAACATGGGAACACAATTTATTTATTAAAGCTTTTCACCAGGGAAGACACACTGAGCTGTGAGTTAGCTAATTTCCAGATGCGTCCTGGGGGGGAGGGGATTGATACAAGAATAACAGTTTATATACAGTACAGTACAGTGAATAGTAGATCTTACTTCGAGAGGGCTCTTGCAGCAGGTAATTACATAGAGGAGTGAAGCCGGCAGGCGTCAGGACCCCACAGAAAAATTTCTAGCTAGCAGTCTCTGTCGGGGACCGCCCCAATGTCGGGTGACCGACGTCAAGTGACATCAGTATAAAGGGCCGGTCCCCAACGCCACATTCCAGTTCTTTCCCGCTGTTAGCTTGTGAATGCGCCTCATGGTTAAGTTCACTTGCTCGTCAGTGTGTCGTCAGTAGTTTTACCGTCGTTTTTTCCTTCGATTTTCTCTAACTTCACGTCAGTTGGTGTATGTCGTCCCCTACACCCTCAGAACACAAGAATAAGTGTGACTCCTGCGGCGCCCAACTCCTGCACAAGGATGGTCACTCCCAGTACCTCTTCTGTCTGGCCCCGTGCCAGCATTGCCTGAAATTCAACGCCGCCACCCACAGACGGAGGCAGCAGTTCCTGGAGGCCCGTATCCTAAAAAAGGAAATGACCTCCATTGAAAAGGAGCTGAAGAAGCTTCATCAGGCTTCTACTTCACCCGAGGGTCACCGAAAAAAGAAGGACAAGGAGAAGCACCGGGACTCCTCTTCCTTGACCACCGTGACTTCAGCTGGAGTCACTGTGCTTCAGGTAATGCGCTCCTCGATGGCCGTCTTGGAGGCCTCCAAGCTGGCGTCGACCCACTCATCTGGCTCACGCTCGGGCCTTTCGAGTGCCTCCGGGTTAAAGGAGGCTCCCACTCCTGGCAAGGCTGCTGTTGCGCGGCCTTCTAGTTTGAGTGGCTAGGGTAAGTCAGACGTCTGCTCCTCTGACGCCCGCCTGGAGAAGGCCACTAAGTCGCTCGACCCCTCGGGGCAACGCACGGTCTCAATTCCACCTGACCAGGCCACCCTCCTTTTGACCTGCATCGGGCGTGGGGTCCACTAAGTTTGACAACGGCTCCTCCGATGTCTGCCCAGACTGCGCCGGTAAGATGACCATCTGCTCTTCCAACGGTCGCACGGTGTCGGAGCCGAGAGCTGGACTCTAACGCCAAGTCCGCCGTCCCTTGCTCCCTGCAGCCTTCACTGCCCACCGAGAACCCAGTGTCTCCCCAGTCTGACCCCGAGGATTTTCATCCTCCCTCCTCGGGCGATACTGAGGATGTGGGCACGCTCCTGTCAGGTTCCCCTCCCGCTGGGCCGGACACCCTGATGTCGGTTCCTCGGATGCCAGTGCCGACGCCAGAAGACATCCCTCCTCCGGATGCCTTCCCTACGCCGGGCTTACCACCTGCCAGGCCACCCGTCCCGGGTCCGCCCTCTGGTCTGTTACCAGGACTTTCTGCTCCTGCAGGCCCCCGGGTATCCGACTCTGTTCTATTCAGCGCCGTCATACCCAGGTCCACGGTATCCGACGCCCCAGTACCTGATGCTGCCCTACCCGATGCAGCAGTACATGGTGCCTCAGTACCCGACGCCGGCTTACCCACCGTCAGGGTACGGATACCCCCAGTATCCATATCCCCCCATCCTTCTCCTCCACTGCCCCCTCAGCCGCCATTGGATTTGAAGGAGACTCTGGCTTCCTGGTGGGCTGAGGCCAAGGCTCAGCTCACCAGGGAGGTAGAGAGTCGTCTCCCGCCGCCGGTCCTGGTTCCAGACCCCTTACGTCGGAGACGAGAGACTCCCTCTCCGACTCCGGATACCAGGGGTGACCCCTCGGGTTACAGGCCGGGGCAGGATACGCTTCCTTGGGGGCTTCCCAAGGGGTCCGTTCCTCCCCCGTGCCAGGAGGTAGAGTCTTCTTCCTCTTCATCCTCCTCGGACGATTCCGACAGACACTCTGACTTGGACGACGAGCCATGCTCTCCGGATAAGCCCAGGCTGAGGACTCCTCCGAAGTCTCCTCCGGAGGATTCTTCCTCTACGGAGTTGCCTAAAATCCAGGACATTCATCAGTGGCACTCCTTGGAGCCGGATCCACAGCGTAAGAAGCTCGCTGCACACCCGGATCTGCCCGAGACCGCTCCGACCTTGGTGCCTCCCTGGGTCGAGCCTCATGCCGATCTTGTTTCCACTATTTGGAAACAACCGTCGGCATCAGCCCCACTTCCTAGGAAGTCAGATGGGCTTTATCAGGCTCCCGAGGGTGTTGATTCTTTGAATTCCCACCCTCGAGCTGACTCGGTTGTGATCAGCACTGCTCATGGCCGAACAGCTAACCCCAAGCACTTGAGCTCGTCACCTCCAGACAAGGAATCCTGCCTTCTGGGCCAGTATGGGAAGAAGGTTTACGCTTCTTCCACTCTGGGTATCAGGGCCCTGAATTATGTCGGTCATATGGAGGATTACCTGAAGGCGATCCTTAGTCAGGCTGAGGCTAAATTGCACTCCCTTCCTGAGATGCAGACGAAGCAGAAAGTGGCAGATCTAGTCTGGTCTGCGCGTTCGGCCAGTTGGCACACACTTCATGTCACTTACGACGAAGTGGACACTGCCTGTCGGAGTTCGGCTTTCGCTGTGGGTTTGTGGCGTCATGCCTGGCTCCGGGTGTCAGGTTTGGTCCCTGAAGTGCAGTCCGCCATCCAGGACGTGCCCCTCGGGTTCAGTGCTGTTTGATGGTGATGTCAAGGACAACATCACCGATCTGCAGGAGAAGGGGACTGCACTCAAGTCGGTTGACTCTTTGTACAAACCCCCTCAGCCCCAGTGTCGTCCCTTTCACAGACGTAATCGGCAAAAAGGAAAACCTCAGGGAAAGCGGGCCAATAAATGTTGAGCCCCTCTGGCTGTGAAGCCCCCACCCCTACCCAAACAAGTAGCGGGAGCTCCAGCCGCAGCACTGCCTCACACCACCTGACTTCTTTCCTCTCCCATAGGCTCTGGGCTTCCCAGAGGAACCGGTAGGAGGGAGGTTCTCCCTGCATCTGCCAGGCTGGGAGAGGATCACGTCAGACATTTAGGTGCTCCAGCTGATAGCAGAAGGACACTCAATAGAGTTTCTCAGGAAACCTCCCAGAACCCCCCCCCACAAAGGTCGTCTTACTCCCAGAACACCTTCTTCTGTTTCGGGAGGAAATCTCCTCTCTTCCTCTGAAGGCGGCGATAGAACCGTCCCTGCCCATCTTCAGGGGATGGGTTACTATTCCCATTTCTTCCTTGTCCCGAAGAAATCAGGCAACATGAGGCCAATCCTTGACCTCATTTCCCTGAACCTGTTCGTGGAGTACAAGAGGTTCAGAATGCTCTCTCTGCAGAGTCTTCTGCCTCTTCTTCGGCCGGGACAGTGGCTGTGCGCTCTGGATATGCAGGATGCCTACCTGCATATCACTATCCACACGTCCCACCACAAATACCTTTGGTTTGCTTTTCAGGGAGACCACTACCAGTTCAAGGCCCTCTCATGTGGTTTTTCCTCGGCCCCCCGAGTATTCACCAAATGCCTCTCTGTGGTAGCGGCCCACCTGCGTGTCCATGGGGTTCAGGTTTTCCCCTACCTGGACGACTGGTTCCTGGCGGCCCCGTCCAGGGAGGAGCTCCCGAGCTCCCTTTCCCTTACCCTGCGAGTTTTCACCAGCTTGGGTATTACCGTCAACCAGGCCAAGTCCCTCTTGATCCCATCCCAAAGACTCCAGTTTATAGTGGCGGTCTTGGATACGACTTCTGGTATGGCCTTCCTGCCTTTGGACGGGGTGGCCACCCTTCAGGCTCAGGTCAGCCTCTTGTCCAACTGCAGACGGCTTTCGGCCCAGTCGGTCCTGCACCTCCTCGGGCTCATGATGGCTGCCATTCTGACGGTGGCTCGCGCTCGGCTCCACATGAGGATCTCTCCGTGGACGCTTTGGTCTGAGTGGGATCAATTGGTAGACGACCTAGATCGGGGGGTTTTGGTCTCCTCTCCGATGGCTCGGGACTTGCACTGGTGGATGGTTCAAGAGAACCTTTGCTGGGGTGTTGCATTCTGCCTTTCTCCCCCCTCCCAGACTTTGACAACAGATGCCTCGGTCGAGGGTTGGGGAGCCCACTTGGAGTCTTAGCAAACCCAGGGCTCCTGGTCCAGACTTGAGCAGAATCTCCACATAAACATGCTTGAGTTGAGGGCTGTTCTCTATGCACTGCAAGCTCTGCATCTTTACCTGCTTCTCGGTCATCTGGCTGTCCAGACCGACAACATGTGTGTCGTGTGATACATCAACAAATGGGGGAACTCATTTTTACCTTCTTTGCAGAGAAATGATGTAGGTTTGGGATTGGGCAACCCTTCACAACCTTGACCTCACGGTGGTTCATATTCTGGGGGTCGAGAACACACTGGCGGATCACCTCAGCCGGTCGACCGCCCAGGCTCAAGAATGGGAAATGGACCAGGGGGTAGCAGATAATGTCTTCCGATGCTGGGGAACCCCTCAGGTAGACCTCTTTGCCTCTCGTCTCAACGCAAAACTTCCCGCCTTCTGCTCACTTGCTCCAGGGTGCGGAGTTTTTTGGAGAGACGCTCTGATTTATGTCTTCCCCCCGATCCCGATGATTCCGAGGGTCTTACCCAAACTCAGTTTCGAAGGAGCTCGCATGATTCTCATCACTCCCTTCTTGTCCAGGCAAGTTTGGTTCTCTCTTCTGCAACAGTTTTCAGAGGAACCTCCTCTTCCTCTGCCGCAGCTTTTGTTGACCCAGGATCAGGGGACCCAGGTTCATACAGGACTCAAACCCCTGCAGCTGCTTGTGTGGCTTTTGCAGACCTAGTTCAAACCTGTTTTGGGGTTTCGCCGTGGGTGGCAGAAATTCTAGTGGAGGCCAGAAAGCCTTCCACTCGTTCCACCTATGCAATGAAATGGAAAAGGTTCTCTATATGGGCCTCTTCCAGGGATTTCAAGCCTTTCTCCTGCCCTGTTGGGAGGCTTCTGGATTACATGCATCACCTCTTCGACCTGGGTCTCAGTCATTCCTCTTTGAAAGTTCACATGGCAGCTCTTTCTGCTTATCACGTTCCCTGTGGGGACAGGTCGTTTGCGCAGCTGGAAGTCTCTAAGACCTTCCTGAAAGGGGTTCTTCATTTAAGACCCCCTATTCGTGCACCTGCCCCTCCTTGGGATTTGAATTTTATTCTCGAGAAGCTTACCCTGCCTTCTTTCGAGCTTGCACCCTCAGCAGACCTGAAGTTCCTTTCCTGGAAGGATCTCTTCCTGGTGGCCATTACTTCCTCTCGACTGCTCGACGTATTTCTGAGCTGCAAGCCTTAATGTGCAAAATCCCATATTTGATTTTCCACAAGGAACGAGTGACTCTGTATACCATTCCTAAGTTTCTCCCTAAGGTGGTAGCAGAATCTACCTTGAACCAATCCATGGAGCTGCTTGCGTTTTTTTACGCAGCATTCCAGTCAGGGGAGTACCTTTTACACACTTTGGATGTGCACTGAATTCTGAGATACTACACCAACAGGACAAAGGATCTCAGAAAAATGGATCAGCTGTTTGTCTCTTTTGCCCGCAAAAGAGCGGGTAATGCTGTTTCCAAGCAATGCCTTTCCAAATGGTTGGCTCATTGTATCACTTTCTGTTATGACAAGTACAAGATCCTGCCTGGTCAAGTCAGAGGCCACTCCACTTTTTGCCTCTCGCCGTAGAGCTGGCTTGGGGTTGGCTGTTCTGCAGGGTCTTCTTTCATAAGACTTTCACAGCCAGAGGGTCTGCTTCTGAGTAGTTTTCCTCCTCCTGTTTACTTCTTCTTATTCCAGACTGCTTGGGACTCAGTCCTATATGTAATTACCTACTACAAGAGCCCTCTCGAAGTAAGATAGTACAGTTACGTAAGAACTTACCATAACGGTAGATCTTCGAGAGAGGCTCTTGCAGTAGGTAATACCTTCCTGCCCTCCATCCCCCTAGGCTTTTTCAGCTCCTTTTCCAGAATGGGAAATATCCGCTTCACTCTCGTCTCTCCTTTGGCGGGAAAGAACTGGAAGGCGGGCATGGGGACCGCCCCTTTATACTGACGTCACTTGACGTTGGTCACCTGACGTGGCGGTGGTCCTCCGCCAGAGACTGCTAGCTAGACACTTTTCCGTGGGGTCCTGATGCCTGCCGGCTTCACTCCTATATGTAATTACCTACTGCAAAAGCCTCTCTCTCGAAGATCTGCTGTTACGGTAAGTTCTTACGTAACTGTACTTTTTGCTTGTTACTGTAAACAGTTATTTACAGCATTTACAATCATATATAGGTAAGATACAAAGTAATAGTGCAGCTGAGTCCTAGTGGGTAGTTGAAGTAGAGACCCAACGAAGGGCGAACGATAAGAGGATTTAGTCGGGGGTGGATTAGGGGAGCAGGTGGGGAGGGAGAACATGGGGAGGGAGGAGAGGGGAGGAGAGAGAGAGAGGAGAGGGGGAGGGGAGGGAGAAAGGGGAGAGAAAGAGAGAGAGAGAGTGATGAGGATAGGAAGTATCGGAGAAGGTGTGGGGCAGTGAGGGGGAAGGAGATGAGTGAAACAAATGGGCCTGGTAACTAGGAATAGTCACAGGAGCAGGGTTTTAAATAGCTGGTATCGCATTGCATTTTGCGACTTGAACCAGCTGCTCATGCGATGCGTGAGTTATGGATCGCAAAAAAATGTGATCCAACGTGTGAGCCCCCATCATCTTAGCTCCCTTCCACCCATGCAAGTAAGGATACAGCAGCATGCCACCCGATATGCTAACACTTTCTGCTGCGGACCACAATGCCGGCAATTGCTCCCAGTAATGCTTTGTGATATTGCATATGGGAGTGATTGCCGACATTCGGGCCCGCGGCGGTGAAAGTATTCGTATAATATTGGTGGCAACCTGCAGCAATATCTTGCGTGTAGGAGAGGTGGTGGAACTAAGTTCCTATCAGTTCCTGCGCAGTTAATCCAGTGAGCGAGTACCACTATTCAGACCCTGCGTGGGGAGACTGTTAACAGCGGCACCCTGCAGTGAGTTGGTGAGTCTGCTTAGGGGGACAAGCATGGGAGAAGGGTAGGGCCACCATTGCTATGTGCAGCTCTTGGAGTTTTGTGTTGGGCATTCCAGCTGTCTGTCTGTCTGTCCCTCATGAAAAGATGCAGCCCATGCTTCCTGCAAATTCAGAATTTAAAGCAGTAGTAAGTAAAAACACAGTGGATTCCATAGCATCTGCATGCTGGTGTGTCCCTGTCCCTCATTTTGAGTGTCCATGTCCCTTATTTCAGTGCATAAAGGCTGGGGGGGAGAGTTGTGGTAGGTGGCTCAGACCTTTTGTTTTGGGCAAAGGGGACATGGCTGTAGAGTCTTGAGATGGGTGGGGGTTTTGGCAGGCCCCCTAACATTCTGGCAAAGGGGACATGGCTATGGAGGCAGAGATGGGTGGGGGCTTTGGCAGGTACCCTTTTATTCTGGGAAAAGGACATGGCTGGGTGGGGGATTGGAAGGTACT
This sequence comes from Neoceratodus forsteri, assembly GCA_016271365.2. Classification (NCBI taxonomy): domain Eukaryota; kingdom Metazoa; phylum Chordata; order Ceratodontiformes; family Ceratodontidae; genus Neoceratodus; species Neoceratodus forsteri. Next base: position 1,099,013,522 of record CM028135.1, on the reverse strand, counting down.
CTATTCCAGCAAAGGGGACATGGGTGGTGTGTGTGTGTGTGCGTATGTATGGTGGGAGGTACCAAAACAGATGACGCAAAGACAATTAATTTTAATGAGAGACTTTATTTTTTTAATGAGAAATTTTGTTTTGGTTACATACAATATTTAAAATATGTATATATTACCCACATTTTTAATTCTGCTAATCAGATTAAGGCATGTCTTGTTCATTTTCGCAGTTGATTAGCACTGTCACTTGCAAAACAGCTGATCAGTTTTCTGAGCTTATTTAAAACTCTGCAGGAGGGGGTGGTGTGGGTGTGGAGTTGTGCGGTTAGTGTTTGGAGGAAGCAGAGCGAATGGGAAGGGGAGAGGGTTCCAAAAATGAGGAAAACGGAATGAAAAAGCAGCTTGACCAGTTTGGGATTTAGGAGAGGGGAGCAGGAGGGAGTGATAGACAGAATTGCAGAGGGAGTTTGGGGGGTTAGGTGACAGAAAAGAATTTAGGAAAGGAGAACAGCCAGAACTTTGAAGTGAAGGTGACACAGTGGGTTAGGTGACGATCCTCTTGGGAAGGGAGGGAGAGAGCAGAGTAAAGAGAACAGTGGTGGGTGCGGGGAGACCAGTTAAGAGTGAAACGGCAGAAGGAGTGGAAGAGGGGGTCCAGGGTGGATCTTGGGGCAGCACCATAGACTATGTTGCCACAATTAAAGATGGTGAGAATCCTCTTTGTAAGGATGTCACGGCAGGCTGGAAGAGGGATGTAGCTTTTAATAAATGAGTAGAAATGAGGACCTCAAAGCCCCTGTAACGGAGGTAGAAATCCTCTGCTTTTGAAAACCAAAAAAAAATAAGTGCCAAGGATCTGATGGCTACACCAGTGAATTTTTCTATGACATTCAAGGAGAAGTGATCCCATTACTCTGAAGAGAATGTAACTTTCCTCAGAGGAAGGAGCCCTGGCCCCAGCCTGGGATCTGGCTACCATCTCAGTTCTCCTTAAGGATGTCAAGGAACCTGTACAGTTCTTCTAAGAATCAGTCTTCTTATTAGAGTCCTGTTGTTTGATCTTAAGGCCAGAGGTGCTAGGACACCACGGGATAAAACTTTTTGTCATGGCATGACAGTGGTATTGACACCAGTGCGTACGTGACACTGCATGACCGAGCCAGTAGCCATTGATACTCTAACAGCATCGGTTCTGTGTTTCCTGTTGTTGAGTGATGCACTGGGGCACATCATTGTATGACAGAGCCAGGAGCCTTTGATACCCTAACTACATCAGTTCTGTGTCTATTTATTTATTTATTTATTAGAATTTCAGATAAATACCTTTGAGCCAGTGGCTCTTTTACAAAGGTTCCACATCAGTATACAAAGAATAGAAGTACAATTTGTGCGAGATTAGCAGGCAAGCAGTTTGAATGCAAATTCAGTACAGGGTATACATGGTCTTAAGCTAGAGGTGATATAAATAACAGTTAGAACAACATAATCAGGCATACATTTAAGAATGACGAGTCACAACAAATAATATTTACATGAATTAAAGCTGCCAGAAGGGCACTGTCAAAGGGAAGGGCAGAGTGGAAAAAACTGAGTTGCTGCCAATTGTGCTATGTAGCGTAGGAAAGTGGAAGAGAGAGTGGGTGTAGAGGGGTAACTGGGAGGGAGGTAGAAGGAGAGGTGGGTGGGAGGCAAGGATCGGGGAATAAGTGCAACATTGGGTAGGGTGAGCAGATTAGAAAAAGGAGAGAGGAAGGGAGTTGAAGGAGGGTAAGAGAGGAAGGTGGTGGACCTGGGCTAGGGAGAGAGGCAGGGGTAGATATGGAGAGGGTGGTGGCAGGCAGAGGTGGTGATAGTAGAGAGGTGTGAAGAACAGAAGTGACTACCAGGGAGGTTAGGAGAAACAGTCACAGGTGGCTCTGGACACAAGCATTTGACATAGCTTGTATTTGAACGAGCAGAGGATGCCTAAGTTGGTGAGTTCGCTACCCAGGGAGTTAAACATCTTAGGGGCTCTACCTGCAAAAGACCGCTGGCCGTGAGTGGTGCGACAGCGGGGAACAGCCAGAGAATAGTTGTCAGAGCTTCTTGTATAACAGGGGTGGTTGGCTGAGCTTAAGAGAGACCGAACCCCAGGAGGCATGCGTCCCACCAATGACTGTTTTGCTAGTAGGCAGGTTTGGAAAGTAATCCTTCCCTGAAGTTGTAGCCAGTTTGACTGTTCGTAGAGGTCGCAGGTATGCGTGCAGTGGGCAGCACCAGTAAGGACTCTGTAGGCCCTATTCAGCGCTGTAAGGATTCACCGTAGTGCTGTAGCTGTGGCTGCTTCGTAGATAACAAGCCCATAGTCAATGATGGAGACAATAGAGCTGTGTATTGCTAGCTTAAGGGCGTCAGGCATCAGGTGTCGGGCAGTGTCTATGTTTATAGAGAAGGCCTATATGGATATTTACAGATTTTGCTACTGAATCGATATGGCTAGAGAAGGACAGAGTACGGTTCAGGGTTATACCAAGGTATTTGAAAGTATGCGTCTGGTCCAGGGTCACACCCGAGCTGTTTTTGATCGCCAGCTGTTGGTGTTTGTTTGTTATGTGTGCCATGGAACAGCAGAGTCTTTCCTTTCTTGTAATTCAGCACTAGTTTCTGTGAGATGAACCCGGCCTCAACTTGCTTGAAAGTTTCCTGCATTTGTTTCTCCGAGAGGAAGGGGTCAGAATTCTTAGAGAAAATCACTGCGTCATCAGCATACAGAAAAATGTTTTCATCACAGGCAGAAGGGAGATTGTTCAGGAAGATGCTGAAAAGAAGGGGTCCCAATATTGACCCTTGGGGAACACCAGCCCGGAAAGGTAGTTTGGAGGAGAGGGAGTTACCAATCTTAACTTGTTGTGACCGGTTGGAGAGATAACTGTTGAACCATTGTAAAGTGTCATGAGAAAGCCCTAAGTTGCCAAGCTGTTCCAGTAGTAATGGATGGTTGACTGTATCGAAGGCCTTCGAGAGGTCTATAAAGGTGGCACCAGCAAGTTGTCCTTGGTCTAGTGCTAGATGAGTGTGGCCTGTAAATTCAAGGAGGGCAGCGGTGGTGCTATGTCTTTGCGAGAGCCATGTTGCTGTGGGAATTGCAAGTTGTAGTTCTCCAAGTACTCCACCAGTTGGTCTGTGATGATTCTTTCAAGAGCTTTGGACAAAGGGGGTAGGATGGAGATGGGCCTGTAGTTACAGTGTAATGTCCTATCCCCAGACTTGTGTATTGGGGTCACCTAGGCGGACTTCCACTTGAGCAGGAACTGGGAGAGCTTGAGGGACCGGTTAATAATCTTGGTAAGAGGGTGCAGGACATTGTCAAGGGTGAGGGCCATGAGCTTCAAGTCAGGTGTGTCCCCACTTGATCTGGATTTTCCGAGCACCTTGAGGAGGTATTTTTTGGCATCCCTTTCAGTGACTGCCTTGAAATAGAAATGTGGATGATTTTTATCCTGAGTCTGTTGATATTGGGAGGCCGTGGTTTGGTTGGTGTTGCACCCCACTGTTCTCACTGTCAAGTGTGCACCGGGGCGTGACATTGCTTGACAGAGCCTATAGCCATTGTTACCCTAACTGCATTAGTTGCTGTTTTTCCCACTGTCAGGTATGCACCAGAGCGCACCACTGCATGACGGAGCTGTTAGCTGTGGATACCCTAACAGCATCAGTTCTGTTTTTCTTGCTGCCAAGTGTGCACCAGGGCACACCACTGCATGACGGAACCAGTAGCCATTGATACCCTAACTGCATCAGTTCCTGTTCTTCTCACTGTTGAGTGTGCACTGGGGTGCAACAGCTGCAAGGTGGGGCTAGTAGCCATTGATACTCTAACTGCATCACTTCTGTTTTTCCAGCTGTCAACTGTGCACCGAGCAGTGAACTTCACTGTCGAGTGTGCAGCAAGCAGTGAACCTCGCTATCAAGTATGCACCGAGTAGTGAACTTTGTTGTTGAATGTGCACCGAGCAGTGAACTTTACTGTCAAGTGTGCACTGAGCAGTGAACGTCGCTGTCAAATGTACATCATGCACTGGACATTGCTGTCCAGTGTGCGGCAGACAGTGAACTTCACTGTCTAGTGTGCACCGGGCAGTAAACTTTGATGTCGAGTGTGCACCATGTGGCAAACTTTGCTGTTGAGTGTGCACAGGGCAGAGAACTTCGCTGTCGAGTGTGCACCGGGCAGTAAACTTTGATGTTGAATATGCACTAGGCAGTGAAACTTTGCTGTCGAGTGTGCACTGGGCAGTGAACTTCACTGTTGAGTGTGCACAGGGCAGAGAACTTCGCTGTTGAGTGTGCACCGGACAGTGAACTTCGCTATCGAGTGTGCACTTGGCAGTAAACTTTGATGTTGAATATGCACTGGGCAGTGGAACTTTGCTGTCGAGTGTGCACTGGGCAGTGAACTTCACTGTCGAGTGTGCACCGGGCAGTGAACTTTGCTGTCAAGTGTGCACCATGTGGTGAACTTCGCTGTTGAGTGTGCACAGGGCAGAGAACGTCGCTGTCGAGTGTGCACCGGGCAGTAAACTTTGATGTTGAATATGCACCGGGCAGTGAAACTTCACTGTCGAGTGTGCACTGGGCAGTGAACTTCACTGTCGAGTGTGCACCATGTGGCGAACTTCACTGTTGAGTGTGCACAGGGCAGAGAACTTCGCTGTCGAGTGTGCACTGGGCAGTGAGCTTCGCTATCGAGTGTGCACTTGGCAGTGAACTTTGCTACTTTAATTTCCAGTGTAGTTATCTGTCTTTTTCTTTTCCATGAAGTAATGTCTGGTACAAGGACAAAGTCTCTGAAGCCAAAACCTTTGGGGCCCCTTTTTTGATGTTGTAGGTGCAGGAAGGACATCGCCTGCATCAGTCAACACACTTTGTGCTTTACTTGCTTGGTATCCAGTCATAATATGGGGGCATGCACTTCGACATCTGGATGTTAGAACTTCGAGCTCTGAAGCTTGGATGTGCCACTCCTGACTTTAGGGGCAAGCCTGAATACAGGCAGTCATCAGGTAGGACTCCAGACCATTCCTCTGGGTTCTCTCACAGCTCTTTGGAGTTGTTTGAGGTACTTAGTTCTCTCTTCCCCCAACGAGCTGGGGTTGTAATAGAGTCTCACATGGTGGCGTGGAATGAACTCTCAGCTCCATCTGGGTGACTGAGGGAACACCCACCATGGTAGGGTAGCCATTTGTGTCAGGACACCCCATTGCAGGTGTTGGTATCTTTAGTGCCGACTGCTGTCACAATTCCATCGATGTCAGCAGTGCCTATTCTGGCATCTGTGCCGCTTGCAGTGGTGACACTGTGTGACGGACGGCTAGTGTTGGTGTGGGCCTCGATGTCCATTGCTCAAGGGACTGGGGTGGAGGTCGGTGTTGCTGTTGGTACTGATGGGACTCTTTCTGCTTGTGCGGGCCTCAGTGTCAGGGCCAGCGCTGGCCCCAGTGTACAGCCTTTGCCGTCACCAATGGAAGCATCTATTCCAGATCAGGAGCAGTCTCTCCAGCAGTGTCCTTTTGGAACCAACCGGTTGTCATCCAACTAAGGCCCCCCACCTCAACTGATGCCTACTTAGTAGCTATCACCAGTGTTGGTGCTACTGGGTAGGGAGGCTCATTCTTTTGGGGGTAATCACCCCAAGCAAGCCAAGCAGTCCATGATTGGACACAGGTATGGTAGACTCATTTGTCACCAACACCCCTTTCAGGCTTCCATCTCCTGTGTCCCAGTCTGATTGACAGGATGGCTGAAACCCTCAGACCTCTGGGTCCATTGTCTTAGCAGCAGTTTTGGCAGTCGATGGATAACGTGCAGACGTGTTTTAGGGAAACCAATCCAGTTCTGTTCCCAGCACCCACTACGCTCCATCCTCTGTTGGGGTTCCGGCCTCCTCTCTCTTGATGTCCTTCTCAGAAGGACAACAGATCCTTCATCCACATTGCCTCAGGAACTGAAGATTTACTTTTTCAGCGATTCACGAGGGAGGCGCTGGAGGCACTGGAATGGCCCTGTGTTGTGAGCAGAAACCCCAATACCATGCCACTGGGCTTCCTAACATGGCCTAGTCAGGACACCGTGGTGGTCCCTCTCTAGCATACAGCACTGGGAGAGGCAACTATGGCAGTCTGGAGATGCCCTCTCTCCATACTACCTGAGTCGAAAGGTGTCCAGACTAGATATCAGGCTCTTACTGGGTTCCCTGGAGATTTGTCACACCACAGTGGTTGTGACGTCTCTTCTGACCTCATGGGGCAGCAGGCCTGTCCTCCCCGACTCAGCTGTGCCACCCCATTGCTTGAATCTACACAGATGGACACACTAGGAAGGAAGATGAAACCTGGCCACGTCATCACTGACCATAGTATTACACACATGGCGGCCTATTAATGGTAAACAACAGAAAAACCAGTCACACAGTCACAAATGTTGGTAATCCAGCTTATTAGCTGCTTAGTTTATTCCTAGCCAAAGTCCCCCAGTCCTAGCCCAGCGTTTCGCCCAAATGTGGGCCTTATCAGGGAAGAGGATCTGCATATGGATCATAGAAATTTTTAACTATAAATGGTAGCAAAAAAATGTTTTTATATATTCTTTAAACGATTTAGTCTTACCCTCTAAATACAGGACACCCCAACAGGTCCCCTGGCCTGATCTAAAGCACATTTTGTGGATACCTTATGCCACTAGATACATTTAGGGAAAACAAAATACAGTTATTTTCCATGTTGCAGTCACCCTTGAGGTGTTCAAACATCACTTACAAAGTTACAAACATTGCATTTATTAAAATTGCCTGTGTTTATATTACTTATCAAAAGAGTCTGTAGCATCTGTGCACTGAGGCAATGTTTTCAAATGACTTGTTTAATATTTATCTGTTCTCTACTTTTCTTTTTTCTCACTTTTTTAAAAGGCTCTCTCTAGTAAACTGACCCATCGTAGCAATACTACACTTTCAAATACATGTTTTAAGGGTATTTGATGCTAGACTTTTAAGATACCTAAGTAAATAAGCCTTTTAGTACAGAGGCAAATTTTAGTTCCTTCTTAATTATGTATCCCTATGCGGGCGTGCATAGGAAGGGGTATAACAAGCAGGAGAAGGGAGGTGTTAATGCCCCTCTACAAGTCCTTGCTGAGACCCCCACCTTGAATATGGGATTCTGTTCTGGAGACCTCACCTACGTAAGGCTATCGATAGGATGGAGAGAGTCCAGAGGAGGGCAGCCAAAATGGTGCATGGAATGCAGCGGAAGCCCTGTGAGGTGGAAATTAGGAGGGAGAGGAGGGGGGACAGGATTGAGGCATATAAATATTTGAAGAGGATTAAAAGGTGAGGGAAGGGAGCATCTTTTGTAGGAAAACAAGTCCGAAAACTAGAAGGCACAATTTGAAGTTAAAGGGCGGAAAGTTCAGAGGGAATAGGAGAGGGTACTGCTTCACGGAGAGGGTGGGGACCCCCTGGAACAGACTACTGGCAGAGGTTGTACAGGCCAAAATGGTAGGCGAATTTAAGAGGACATGGGAATAAACAAAAGCGGGAGGCGGAGGAACCTGGAAAAAGAACAAGGACTAGAGTCTACATTGGGGGAAGGGGGAGAACCAGGGGGTGGGCCTAAAGGGTTTGGTCTAGGGTTACCTATGGGGTAGGTTTAATGGGCAGACTGGATGGCCTGGAGGTCCTTTTCCGCCATCAGATTTCTATGTTTCTATTTAAAGACTGGATTTAACTCCAGTCTGAGATCAAATTAAATAGATTTAAATACAATTACAATTGCGTAAGTGTGGTTCATCTGGGAATGTCTTCGCTGATCATATTTTATCTTTATGTAAATTCTGTTTAGGCTAGAACTTCGTTTATGCAGGTCTTAAAGATATAGCTACCTGTTAAACAGAAAAGGTTTAAAGTGGAAATGAACTTTATGGCTCAGTATGTCTTCCTGGTAAATCTCTTTTAAATAAAGTAAAACAAAAAAAATGTTTCCTCTGCCTAAGGCTTTTTAGTCATTTTAAGCCTGCTAACAGTTATAATTCCCCAGACGCGGGACCGTGCTCTTATCTTGTTGAGTTGTGGCCTTGATTTGTCATAATTGGAACCCTAAAGTAGAATGACAGGGACTTAACAAACCTCCATATTGTACTCTGTGCAGCATGTTCCTGCGCTCTCCATTTACTGACATCATAAAACATCCTAGCACGGGGGCGTGTCTCATAATAGGGAAGAAGAAGTATTCTGGCTGTATGAACCTGCTCTTTAAACTGTTTAGTCTCACCCTCTAAATACAGTACACCCCTTTCGGTCCCCTGGCCTGATCTAAAGTGCCTTCACAACACCGGCCCCCAATGACACACAGATTACGAATACTGAAAGGGATCCACCCAGCACCAGTTCTAGGATTTGTATTGTGGAGTTATAGTGAATAACCCCTTTGGGTGGATGGACTTCATTCACTGGTTAAGGACCTCTCGAGAGTTATAAGCTCATGACATAGATGCTCACCTTTGTTTGTTTTTTAACATAGTTTTTCTGCCCTTCTGGGGCAGGCAGGGACCTCCTTCTACCTCAGCCAGCTTGCCGGTATACTGTCTTGTCTGAGAACCTGCCACCTATCCAGGTGTGACAGCCAGCCCACCCGCAACACACCGCTGTGCTGCCCCCTGCCCCCCCCGGACCGGGTACACCTTTAGCTCCACAGCATTTCTTCCCTGCTGTCCAACTAGCCACCCACGGCAGAAGTAAAGACTGGCAATATCCCCGGTGGAAGGTGGTTTGGTTCCAGTGTTGTAAGTGGTGGGCAGGCTGAGGCTTCATCCTCCCTGTCTTGCACCTCATTTTCCCATTTTCTTTGTCCCGCCCACTCCTCTAGGAGCATGCAGTGGGATTGGTTGCTGGCAGAGCCATCACTGTCAGTCCACGTGCTCGGTCCGAGGGTCGTTCCCTGTCAGTTGCTGAACCCCTGCACTGCCACTTGTGGTCACCCAGGTGGCAGTAGAGCAGCGGATCGCAACACCCTCCCTTCCCAGGGGAGGAGATACTTGGTCCTACTCCCCCAGACGGCCCCCCGGTGGCCCGGGCTTGTTCAAACAATATGAAGTCTTGCTGTATTCTGACTATAAACAGTTAGCCCCAGCACTTGAACTGCTCCAGAGAGGAAAGGGTTAACTCTATGCCAAGGCATAAAACGTTGAGCTCGAGCTCTGTTTTCAAACCTCTGTCCCTGGTACTCCTCAGTGTAACCGTCAGATTCTTTTCTCCGCCTAATTGTGAAGTCGCTCCGGAAATCTTCTCCTTCGCTTCAGTTCGGTTCAAGTAAAAATCGGTTGGTTTTTCAACAGTTTTTTTTTTTTTATTTTTTCGGTATTCAGATCTCTGTGTATGGTACAGTAAGTGTATTTAGTAGGTAGTTAGAGTTTTGTTGGTAGAAATTGTTTTTTGTTCGGTTTCTTCCTGGTCGGTCCGGTTGGGAAACGAAGCAAATTCTTTATTGGTTTTTCTTTGTATTTTTTTCTACCTTTTGTACTGTGGTTTCCGGTACATACATACTATATTTACATACTAGACGCCAGCAGAATAGGCCTATTGGTCTATCGAGTCTGCTCGTGCTTCAGCACCCTGATTGGGTACCGTAGCCCTCTACCTGCCTCCTTCCACTGTTACTAACTACCTACTAAATACACTTACCAATCGGATCCTAAAAGAAGCGACAGTTTCTTTGTTTTTTTTTAACCGACCCTTGACACAGTTAGAACAGATAGGTTTGTAGTTGCCTGGCTTAACCGCTGGTAAGGGTAACTTATTATTTTATAGGCATGTCTGAAAAACCCAAAAAGAAAACCGGTCCCACTGGGTTACAGCACTGCACCGAGTGTGGGGAGGCATTTGCTAAGGCTGATCCCCACCTCGTCTGTGTTTGTCTGGGGTTTGACCACTTCAAGGAAGACTGCCAGATTTGCAAAAACTTTCCCAAAGTCACTTTAGATAAACATTTAAGTAGGCTGAAGGAAAGGGAGGCCGAGAAGTCCGCTGACCTGGATGGCCAGCTCAGTTTGCTTCCGACCGAACCTGAGGGGGTGCCCACTGACCTGGGCAATACCTCCTTGGGCAAAAGGAGAGCCGATACTACGGAATCAGTTCCGTCTAAGAAAACGCGCAAGTCAGCTGGTTTGGATCCCAGGCCCCATGTTCCAACCGCTGAAGAAATGGCTAAAGCGATTACTATTGTACAGTCGCTTTGCCTGGTTCCGACTGAACCAACACCGACTCAAAAACGATCGGTTTGGTCAGAAGCTTCTGAATATGATCCTGAAGCATTTTATGAGGGCGACTGGGAAGGAGAAGAAGATTATGAAGAAGAAGAGGATTATGAAGGTCTAGATGAGCCAGCAGAGCCTGACATCTCCCTAGACAAGCCTTCTAATGTGTCTCCTCCCAGACTTTCTGAGTCCCCCTCCCATTTCTTATTCTACAAGAAAGTGGCTGATACTCTTCAGCTTCCAGTGGAAGAGGCTGAACAGGATCAGGAGGAACCTGACTATCTTGAGATGATGGATGTCCCAGAGTCCAAAAGGGTGTCTATCCCTCTGCATAAATCCCTGGGGAAACGAACACAAAAAGTTATTCAGCTTCCAACATCCATACTTCCTGTGGATAAAAAGATGGAGAGGAGGTATGCCTTGTCAGGTTCTGGGATGGAATTCCTTACAAATTATTGCAGCCAATTTGGGGTACTGCAAGCTGCAGCCTGTGACAGGGCTAACATTCTCCTGGCATCTCACCCCCCCAAGATAAGGATTCCAGGAAAGTGGATGCCATGGCAAAGAAACAGTACTTGGCATCTTCTTTGGGACTCAGGCAATCGAATTACGTGGCATATACAGCCAGATACCAGAAATCTATGGGATACGGTTCTGGAGCTGGCTAAGAATGCCCCTCCCCAGCTGGCCAAGGAGCCGGAGCAGGTGGCTGTGGATGGTATTGAGGCATCAGAGGTCCAGTTTCTTGCTGCTGTCGACTTGAATAATGTACTGTACATTCTAGGGTTATGGCTACATCTGTCTCTCTAAGGAGATTTGCTTGGCTCAGGTGTACCAGTCTATCACAGGATACCCAGACCAAGGCCATGGATTTTCCTGTCATGGGTAATTCTCTGTTTGGGGAGCAAACAGAGGCTTACATGAAAAAGATGGATGAATACAGGACCACCTACAGGAGTGCTGCAGCCAAGGAAAAGCAGGTCACTCCTCAGAAGCAGCAGTCTAGGGCTGGCAGGGGCAGGCCTTTTGATAGGCCTTTTTACCAAGCCCAGGCCTCCTCTTCTTTCCAGCAGAGGGGGTTCTTTAGGGGAAGAGGCAGAAGGGGGATGACCAGAACTCCATCCTCCACTCAGTCTAAGCCCCCTGCCAAACAGACACCCTGAGTCAGGGTCTCCTCCTCAGTTCCAGTAGGGAGCAGGCTGGATCATTGTTTATAGACCTGGAAGTCTATTACTTCAGACAAATGGGTCCTGGAAGTAGTGAGCCAGGGACTTGCTCTCAGTTTCAAAAGGTTCCCAAAAATGAGAGTAAAGTCTTTCAGTCCTCCTTATTCCTTGGAGAGAAAGGCCTTAGAGGCTGAAGTCTCCTCTCTACTACTTCTGCAAGCAGTAAAGAAGGTACCTCTTTGTCACAGGGGAAAAAGACTGTATTCCAGATACTTCCTTACCCCAAAAAAGACGGGAGTGGCAACCCATCCTATATCTAAGATACCTAAACAAACACATACTAAAGCTAAAGTTCAAAATGGTGACTCTGGGAATAATTCTTCGTCTCTGAGACCAGGAGACTGGCTAGCCTCCCTGGATCTCAAGGATGCCTATTTCCACATACCTGTCAGACATTCCCTCAGAAAGTTCCTCAGGTTCGAGTTGTCCTCAGGTCACTACCAGTTCAGAGCAATTCCTTTCGGCCTAACATCTGCTCCAAGGGTGTTCACCAAGTGTCTGGCAGTAGTGGTGGCCTTTCTCAGGAGACAAGGCATCTTATTGTTCCCTTAGCTGGACAACTGGCTCATAGTGGGTCAGTCCTCAGACCAAGTCAAGTCAACTCTAGAGGTCACTCAAAAGCTTCTGGACTCCTTAGGATTCATCCTAAATCTAGACAAGTCTGTTCTGGAACCAGCCCAGCTTCTCACATATATAGGGGTGGAACTGGACACTGTCCAGGCAAAGGCCTTTCTTCCTGTTTCAAGGGCACAGTCCCTCATCACTCTGGCTTCCTCTTTTCGTCCACTAGTGTCTCGACCAGCCAGGCACTTTACAGTTGCTAGGCCACATGGCAGCTTCCACTGCAGTAGTGCAAGAGGCAAGATTTCAAATGAGAGATATTCAGTTTCATCTAAAATCGTTTTGGTCTCAGAAAAAAGACCCCCTCTCCAAGTTAGTTCCAGTGTCTCAAACTCTGGTTCAGGCTCTCCAGTGGTGGCTGAAGGAGGACAATCTAAGGCAAGGTGTACCTTTCCTCAGTCAGGTTCCTACAGTGATTCTCACCACGGATGCTTCCCTACTGGAACGGGGAGCCCATCTGGACCAGCTCACTGCTCAGGGAACATGGTCTCATCAGGAGTCTCTCCTGCACATAAATCCTCTCGAACTCAGGGCTGTCTTTCTAGCACTTAAGACATTCTCGAACACAATTCAGGGGAAAGTGGTGCAGATCAGGACAGACAATACCACAACCATGTGGTACATCAACAAGCAGGGGGGGCACTCTGTCCTTGGTCTTGTGCACCGAAGCCATGAAAATATAGTCACTAGCTTATTCCCTTAAGGTTTCCCTGATAGCTGTGCATCTCCCAGGGAAGGACAGTGTACTGGCAGATGCTCTCTGCAGGATTTCTCAAGGTCACCATGAATGGGTCCTGAATCCCCTAAGTCTTCAAGTCATTTTCAGGAGGTGAGGCACTCCAGAGATAGACCTCTTTGCAGCCCCGGACAATCACCAGCTTCCTCTATTCTGCTGCAGACACCCTCTTTTGGGGTTTGGTTCCCCAAGATGCTCTCCTACTGGATTGGACAAGCAGGTTTCTGTATGCTTTTCCTCAGATAGTCAGAGTTCTGGTCAAGATCAGATCTCAGCCTTGCACAGTGATCCTAGTGGCTCCAGACTGGGCCAGGCAGCCATGGTACCCGCTACTATTGTCAATGTCAGTGACAATTCCACTGTGTCTTCCCAGACAGTACAATCTCCTCACCTCCTCACAGGGGAGGATACTGTATCCCAACCTTCAGACTCTCAGACTCAAAGCTTGGCTCTTGAGGAGCTAGAATATGCAAGCCTGCATCTTTCCCAATCAGTCTTGGATATGCTTAAGGTTAGTAGAAAACCTTCCACTAGAAAAATGGTACAATTCCAAATGGAAGAGATTTGGTTTCTGTGTTCTCAGAGGCATATTCAGCCGACATTGCCACTGCTTTGGACTGTTTGGTGCATCTTAACAGTTTAGGCCTCAGGCCTGCCACTCTCAAAGTGCATTTGGCAGCCATCTCTGCCTTCCTTTCAGCTGGGAAGGGCTCTTCCTTAGCCTCCCATCCAGTTTTCAAGAAATTTTCAAAGGTCTGGTTCATATCAATCCTCCCTTTAGGGACCCTACTCCTGTTTGGGATCTGAATATCTGTATTGCACAGCTTATGCAGCCCCCCTTTGAACCATTATCTTCAGCTGAGCTAAAATTCTTGACTTGGAAAACTGTGTTCCTGGTAGCCATTACATCTGCCAGGAGAACCAGTGAATTAGAGGCTTTTTCAGTGGAACCTGATTTCATTTCATTTCACAGGTGGTCCTTCGAACAAACAGAAAGTTCCTCCCCAAGGTGGTATCAGACTTTCATTTGAGCCAGTCTGTGTCATTGCCTGTATTTTTCACTGACCATTCTTCTTCTGGGGAGAGAAGACTACACAGTCTTGATGTAAAGAGGGCCGTTAGTTATTATATAGAACACACTAAGGCCCACAGAAATGAGTGTTCACAGCTGTTTCTCACTTATGGAGAAGTGGGAAAAGGTAAACCTGCCACTAAGAAAACTGTTGCCAGGTGGATTGTCTCCTGTATCCAGTTCTGCTATTCAAAGTTGGGGAAAGAGCCACCCTCAGGCCTGAGGGCTCACTCCACCAGAGGTACAGCTGCTTCAGTCGCAGCAGCTAGAGACATACCCCTAGTGGAAATCTGTAAAGCAGCCACCTGGAAAACTGTTCACACATTTACCAAGCATTATTCTCTTGACATCCAGTCAAGAAGTGATGCTAGGTTTGGCACAGCAGTGCTGCAGAGCTTGTTCCCAAAATAGGTTCTGTAACTCCTCCTCCAAGGGGGTACTGCTTGGCAGTCTGCATATAGTCAGAATACAGCAAGACTTGATGTTGTTCGAAGAAAAAATTACTCACCATAGTAATGTTGTTTCTTCTAATGGAGTTTTGCTGTATTCTGACCTCCCTCTCTGCCTCCCCTCCTGGAACCTAGTTGTTTTGGGATGTGGGTTGGCAGGCACAGTGCTGCACCCCAGAGGTGTACCTGGGTTACTTCCTCTTAGGATGAAGTTTTTGTTGTTATTACTTTAAACATATATATTAAGTTTTACTACCTACTTTGAATCTTTTTGGGGTTCTCGACTCGAGTCTTTTGGACCCTAAAAATATGTTTATTGCCTTTTGGCACAAAATTTTAAAAACAATTTCTATTTAGTAGTTAGTTAGCATAGTATTCTTAAGAATCTGATGGTTACACTGAGGGGTACCAGGGACAGAGGTTTGAAAACCGAGCTCGAGTTCAACGTTCTATGCCTTGGCATAGAGTTAACCCTTTCCTGTCCGGAGCAGTTCAAGTGCTGGGGCCAACTGCATTTAGTCAGAATACAGCAAGACTCCATTAGAAGAAACAACCTTACTATGGTGAGTAGTTTTTTTCTTCCCGAACCTGGGCTGTGAATGCCGTGAGCAGTAGCTATACAGCTGCGCCAGCCGGCTGGCTTAGGCTTTTAGAGGTTTGACCTCTATAGGCTGTTCTGCCTGATTGTGTACCTGTATACTGTTGGTATTTCCCACTTGTCAATTGTTATATTAATTATTCTTAGATACGTAGTAACTGTTTGTGTACTAGACTGTGTACGACTGTTGTTCCACAACTGATAGGATGGAAAGTTTTGCTGAGATAGGCACTAATTAGGAAACAAGACAGCCCACCTTCATCTTCAGTGAAAGTGAACAAAATAAATTATTTTCTGCTATAAAAGCCAAGAGAAATCTGGAAGTAGGTAATAGTGAGGAAGAATTGTTGCAGGAGTTAGAACAAATTAGAAAAAAGGATGTGTAATTGGAATGGCATGGAATAACATTGGGGAATATCTTCACTACAAAAGCATCCCTTGGGGACTCAATGTATTTGAGCATTGTTGTCGAGGCACAGGTCAGGAAGCATAGGAAAACCAGAAGCAGTTATAAAATTCCGCAACAAGAATTTTATTATTAATAACAGTAAAATAAAAAAATAAAATTGTTCAGAATATCTATTTATAATGGCAGTATAAACAGAGAAGGTCCATCTGGGTTTCTTCTCAATTTCCAATCTCAGTCTCTGTGTGTCTCTTTTATAAAATATTGCAGCTCCTTTTTATAAGTCTGTGCAGGAACTCGTTAAGAAAATAGCTTGCTTCTCACACAGTATTCTTGTAAGTTTCCCAATGTTCTTGTCAGTTTCAGCAGGTGCCGCAGAAAGAACATTGTGAGCTAGACTGACCTCTTGTTTATAGCTTCTGGGAGAGTTTGCAAACAGGTTAACCCCTTGAGTTCCAAATAGCTTTGCAGTCATTTCAACAGTTTAACTATAAACACTTTTAGCTTTGCAGTCGTTTCAACAGAATAACTAAATATAGTCAAAGGGATCCCAGTAGCAATTACATTTCCACAAAAAGGTTCTCCTATATTTTTATACCTGCAGATATGTGTCATCGAGGCACAGGTCAGAAAGCATAGGGAAAACCCAGGAGCAGTTGTAAAATTTACCAAAACTTTATTTATTGTAGCAGTAATATAAAAAAAAATAAACTTGTTCATAATAACTATGTACAGAAGCAAACTAAAATAACATCTCTCTTGTAATCCTCCTCTTGTTCTTCCAAAAACATATCTCTATCTAAACCATTGCAGCTCAGCTCTTTTATGCAAGTCTTTTCCACCCCATCCTTAGCAAGCATCCTGTTTTTGCAGAATGTTCTGTCCTCGTATCAGGAATTGTTAGAACAGTGAACTTCCTAAGGCCCCCACAGCCACTGCAACAGGCTCAGACATTTGCACTCAAGTAACCTTTATTTTTAAAGCCATGACAAAATACGATTAATATACATTTCACCAGTAATACTAAATATTTTCTGAACAAAAGTGATCACATTATCAGTTTCATTCCATACATTGATTTGCATATATTTTTATGTTAGCCGATACAGATATGCAAGGAAGAAAAACAGACGGCAAGAGAAAACTGAGAGACCATGAGAGGCAAAGAATTGCGAGACTGCTCAGGTTGATCAGGTCCGAGGTGTCACGGGAAAATTTGATTGCGCAACCAGACAGAAAAGACAGAAAAGGAAAGATCCTTGCATTTAAACACTATCTCCATAACATATGGTACAGGGTACTATTCTGCCCTGTCACAATATGCAAGGGGGGAGAAAAGACAGAACAGCAAGAGAAGGTAGAGAGATAGCTAGAGGAAGAGAATTGCAAGACTGTCAGGGTGATCAGATTCTAGGTCTCACAAGAAAATTTGGTTGCGCAACCAGACAGACGAGACAGAAAAGAAATCAGAGAATAGAACAGACCCTTGCGTTTAAACTCTTTCTCCAGAACAACTGGGACAGGGCCCAATTCAACCCTGTCACATACCCCATCACATACCTCCCTCTGTAAGAGGGAACCTGTTTTATAAAAACAGATTTCCAAAACTTTCTAGTAATTCTCATTTAACATAAGCATATAACCTTTACAGTTCTGGGCATATGCAGTATCCTTTTTTCCACAACAATAGTACAGCGAAAAGTGAAGTTTAAACTCACACATTTTTTTTTTGAGCCCTTAGAATTCTCAATTCCAGATCCATATCTAGACAGAAAATTAGCATTGACATTCTCTTTCCCAGATTTGTGCAGAACTTTAAATTTAAATGGCTGTAGTGCGAGGTACCACCATGTGATTCTAGAATGTTTATCCTTCATTTGGTTAAGCCAACAGAGAGGATTGTGATCTGTTACAAGTACAAAGTTCGCTCCTGGGGGGGCGCTGTGGAGCCCGAGCTAGATGGACGCTAGAGAAGCAGTTCTGTATCTACATAAAACTAAAATAAGATAAAATTATACTTTTAGGTCTCATCTACCTAAAATGACCACTTCTACCAGCGAAGGAGATACCAGAGATTATAATGGGCAACCCAAAAAAGAAAGACCAGAGGGATCACCCTCAAGAAACAGCTAATACCTTGACTGCGAGATTAACCGTACAGGCCCTGCCTTCCAACGCTGAGGGAGAGGAAACCCTACAGTCGCTAGGCCACAATTTAAAAACACTGATTTCTTCAGTTACAGCAATGAATACTAAGTTAGATGGCCTCTCAGGGCGTATCACATTGGTGGAGTCATCTGTGGAACAGTTATCTGGCACGGTGGAAGACTTACAGCAGCAAGCTACAAAATGTAATGCCATAAATGCTGGCCGATTAAAAGAGACACAACACATGCAGAATCGTTTGGAGCTCCTAGAGAATCAAGTAAGGAGTACGAATATCCAAATGATTGGCCTACCAGAGGGACTGGAAGGGGATCACCCCCTGCTTTTCTTCAAGGATTGGATCTCAGAACAGTTTGTGGGCCAGGGAGACTTTTCAGACTGGCGATTCCTCAAGACGTATCGCATTCAGTCTTGTGGCAAACCGGCGGAGTCGGTCCCCCGGGTCCTCATGATAGTAGCCGACAGCGCAGGCAGTAGAGACTCCATTTTAGCCTTAGCTACGCGTTTGGGCCCACTTAGTGTGCAAGATCACACAGTACATCTCTTTCCAGAGCTCTCTTTTTTTACCAGACAACGTCAAAAGAAATTCGATGGAGTTCGGAGAAAATTACGGGACTTAGAAATACCTCATGCTGTACTGTTCTCAGCTAAGCTTCGTATTGTGTTTCAGGACAAGGTATACGTGTTCACCGACCCGATTGATGCTGGTAAATGGGTCGCCCAAATCAAAACTCA
The DNA here is from genome assembly GCA_016271365.2 of Neoceratodus forsteri. Classification (NCBI taxonomy): domain Eukaryota; kingdom Metazoa; phylum Chordata; order Ceratodontiformes; family Ceratodontidae; genus Neoceratodus; species Neoceratodus forsteri. The sequence goes on along the minus strand of CM028135.1, from coordinate 1,098,995,235 downwards.
GCAAAAAGATGATCAAAAAAGGAAATTGGACGAGGACTCTCTGGAGGAAACCTGAATGGGACAATTTGGTGACTTTTAATTACTTCCTACTTGTCCTAATTAAACAAGTTGCCACTGTTTAGCCTGCAGACATTCAGTTTTATAAAGGCTATTCTATCTTGTTTATTATACAGCTATGGATTTAAATTTTAGGGTCCTCAACCCTAGGGACATAGTATTGTTTCATCTCTCCTAAATGGGTAAATGATGAGCCCTATAGGTGTTTTAAGTTTAAAGTTGCAGCATTTGAGCACCTGGGAGAATCAAGCTGTGTTCTCCCAGAGACTTAATATAGTTTTTAGATAAGGGGGTGGATGTGGACTGCTATGGTTCTCTGATGTCTTTTCAATTTAAGAACTAATCTTTAGGTTTAATGGTGGACCCAATGCTTAGAAAGCGAGGCAATTATGGAAAGTGTTTAGCATAACTTTAAGGTTTAATCCACCTGCTCGTGGGTTACAGCTACACAGAATTTTAGACTTAAAGTGTGTTTCAAAACATTTTCTTTTTCCCCTCCAGTGTATGGAATCTACTTGGAGATACTGATATCTTGTATAACATAGGAATGTAATTTCCTTGTTGGAATGTATAATTATACTGTTGTTTCCAAGATGATATATGTATTTGTATATGAAGTACATGTAAACTAATAAAGTACAAAAAAAGCAAAGTTCGCTCCTAGTAAGTAAAACTTAAGGGACACCATGGCCCACTTTGCTGCAAGGCATTCCTTTTTAATGGTGGTGTACTTTTTCTCTCTGTCATAAAATTTCCTACTTATCATAGGTATTTAACAAGCGTAAAGACTTTTGTCCATGATGCTTGCCGATCCCAAGATATTTAGAACCTTACAGTTCTTTCCCTACAAATGGAGTCCAGACTAACCTTAAAATTATCCATAGTTTTACAGTCCACAACTGAGGAAGGAAGGCTGTTCCAGCAGGATATTACCCTTTGCGTAAACCAAAATTTCCTCAAATTAGAATTCCATTTTTGCAATAAAATTTGCTTATTATATCTCCTCTCACTAGTCCAACTTGAATTAAGTGTAATTCCTAATTCTTCCTGTAGCTTAGCGTCGCCCATGATTTTATAAAGCATGCACAAATCACCCCTGTGCCTTCTGTAGTGTAAGGAATATAGATTTAAATTCTCCAGTCTGTCTGAATAGGGAATACTTTTAAGACCTCTTACAGACTTAGTTGCTCTGCGCTGTACCCCCTCAATTTTTAGAATATCTTCCCTATTATGTGGTGACCACACTTGAGCACAGTACTCCAGATATGGCCTAACCAGTGCTGCATACAGCAGCATCAAGACCCTCACCTCCCTGCTGGCAGTGTGTCTCAGAATACAATTGAGATTTTGATTCGCCCTTTTTACCTGATCTTTACAGTGGGAGCTAAACTTCAAATTTTTGTTATTTTGATGCCCATGTCTTTCTTCCTGGGATACAGATTGTGTGTTGTTACCAAGTTTGTATACAGATTTTTTATTCTTAGAACCCAAGTGCATAACTTTACACTTGGCTATGTTCAGTTTCAATTTATTAGTCATGGTCCAGTTATATATTTCATTTATGGACAGTTGAAAGGAGTGAGCCTCCACTGAGTCAGTCAGTCACAGTCCTACCCACTCTACAGTCATCAGCAAATTTAGACAACCAAATATTAGTATCTTTTAGTGAGAGGGTGGAAATGTATATATTAAAGAGGCAAGGCCCAAAAACCGATCCCTAAGGGACTCGACTTGAAACTGGTGCCCAGTCTGACAGTACCGCTTTCACTAGCACTCTTTGTTTTCTCCCTTTTAACCATTCAGATATCCATGCTAGGATGTTGGAATCCAGTCCAAATTTATCCAAAGTGTTTATTAATTCTGCATGAGTAAGCTTATCGAATGCCTTTGCGAAATCCATAAAGGCCACATCTATTGCATTTCCCCTATTAATCTCACGGTTAACCTTTTCATAAAAAGTCAGCAGATTTGTTTGTCAGGATCTTGACTTTGTAAGGCTATGTTGTGAGGGATCAGACAAACTGTTTTGCTAGAAAATATAGTATCTTTTCCTTTAAGATATCCTCCAAGACCTTCCCTATTAATGAGGTCAAACTCACTGGCCTAAAATTTGCTGGCTCAGATTTGTGTCCTTTGTTATGCAGTGGCACCACGATTGCGTCTCTCCAGTCCTGTGAGATGTCTCCCCCATCTAGGGAGGCCTGGAATAATTTTGTGAGGGGTAACTCCAACAAATCTGCCAACTCGTGCAGTACTCGGGAAGGTATATTGTCCAGTCTGGGTGATTTATTCACATCTGATTTGGACAATCTGTCTCTCACCTCCTTTGTATCTATTACAGTTAGCTCAAACTGAGTCTTGGTATTAATACTGTTGGATGGTGGGGCGCTCTCATTAAAGACTGAACAAAAATATTTGCTTTGTATATCAGCCATCTCTTTTTCTGAAGCCAATGAGCCATCATTATTCATAAATGGGCCTATGATGTTAGAACTGCTTTTCATGCTATTTATGTAAGAAAAAAAGACTTTTTATTGTCCTTAACTCTAGCTGCTAGAAATAATTCATGTTGGGCTCTTGCTTTTTTTATTGTGGTTTTAACCTTACGCATAAGGTCCCTATATAATTGGTAATTATGCTGGGTTTTATCGTTTTTGTATTTTTTGAACATTCTATCCTTTCTGTTAATCAATCTTTTGATAGACGAGTTCATCCACCCTGGGTTTATCTTTTTTTTGGCTTTATAATTTTCGTGAATTTGAATATATTTATTTATAAGTTTTTTTAAGTTTGCACGGAGAATGCTCCACATCTCTTCAACCGTGCATCCCATGAAATCATAGTCCCAATCCCATAAGACAAATTCTTTTCTAAACTGAGAAAAGTCAGCTCTATGAAAATTCAACTTAATAGTAGACCCAGGCTCTGTTAGAACATTTGTCCCTTTTATCTTGAATGAAACCATGGAATGGCTGCTGTTGCCCAGTGGAGAGTTGATGTTAATCTCGTCTAAAGAATCACCCGTACTGGTTAGTATTATATCCAGAGTATTGTTACCTCTGGTACTATCCAATACTTTTTGGTCCAGTCCAAGTTGGTCGAATGTATCTAAAAACAAGTGATCTGTTCTATTAATACCCTTAGATAGCTTCCAGTCTATATTAGGAAGGTTGAAGTCTCCTAAAAGCAATAATCTGTCAGTAGGGTCTAAGTAGGGTCTATACTTAAGTATAGAATAGGATGTTGATGAACTGCTCCATTGCAAGTGTGTCAATGATCTGTGGGACTGTTTTGCCCATTGCTGCTTTGGCCACTGGCTGGATGCGGCACCCTTTTGAAAGTTGTCTGGTATGCTTTGATATCATTTGAGGGGCACAACTTTGTAAGTTTAATGTATTTCAAGTTGCCTGTTTCCTGTTGCTCGGCTGGATCTTTGCCAGATCCTCTGCCTTTGATAGCTTGCAAGGCATCCAGCCGTCGCAGCTCCTGTTGCTGCATCTCTTCTCTCCTCTGTTTCTCTGTCTCTTTTTGTTGTATAGCCCACCATTTGAAAAAGGTAGTCCGTCTTTCAGGTTCTATCACTGCCTGTTCTTTTTCCATAACTGGTGAGAGCTGTATAGTCTCAACTTGGACTTCTGTCTCTGCTAGTTTGACTGCCATTCTCCTGGTAACCACTCCTGGACTTGCCACTGCAGAATCCATACCTTTCTTCTCTGGTACCAGGTCTAGTACCCACACACAAAACTTGTGGCTTAGGGTATGCACGGCGTAAATGCCACTTAGGCTGACACCATCTGTCATCGAGGCACAGATCAGGAAGCATGGGAAAACCAGGAGCAGTTGTAAAATTTGCAACAACAGTTTTATTATTAATAACAGTAAAATACAAAAATAAAATTGTTCAGAATAACTATTTACAATGGCAGTATAAACAGAGAAAGTCCATCTGGGTTTCTTCTCAATTTCCAGTCAGTCTCTCTCAGTCTCTGTGTCGCTGTTTTGCAAAACATTGCAGCTCCTTTTTATAAATCTCTGCAGGAGCTCGTTAAATAAATAGCATGCTTCTCACGCAGTGTTCTTGTCAGCTTCAGCAGGTACAGCAAAAAGAACATTGTGACCCAGAACTGACCTCTTGTTTACAGCTTCTCAGAGAGTTTGCAAACAGGTTAACCCCTTGAGTTCCAAATAGCTTTGTAATCGTTTCAAGTTTTAACTATAAACAGTTTTAGCTTTGCAATCATTTCAACAGTATAGCTATATACAGTTTTAAACAAAGGGATCCCAGTATCAATCACATTTCCACAAAAAAATTCTCCTATATGTTTATACTTGCAGATATGCAAGGGAGAGAAAAGACAGAACAGCAAGATGAGGTAGAGAGATAGCGAGAGGCAGAGAATTGCAAGACTGTCAGGGTGATCATCTCCTGGGTCTCACGAGAAAATTTGGTTGCGCAACCAGACAGAAAAGAGACAGAAAAGAATAGAACAGACCCTTGCGTTTAAACTCTTTCTCCAGAACAACTGGAACAGGGCCCTATTCAACCCTGTCACAAACATAACCTGGGAAAAGAATAAAAAAAGTGGATGAATGCTGAGAAGGCATACATAATAAGTGTCCATCCATTTTGTGTATGCTCTGACAAAGGCAGTATCAGAAGCTCGCTAGCAGAAGATATTTCTAAAATCTAGGACCAGTTAAAATTTAAAAAAAGAAGAGCAATTTAAGAAACCTTAGAGCATATAAAAAGAAAACTATAACAGTTTGAGAAAGATCTGAAAAAGACCAAAATCAAGAAATTTAAACGTGACACAGATGACTATAGACTAAGGTATGTAACTGGAGAGTAAATACCCCCTTTAGAGAACCATACAGAAACAAGGATGAACAAAGTGATTCCAACAACTCAGGAAACTATACCTGCAGGAACAGTAGAAACACTGAATGCAGGCAAGAATATTCAAAGGTTTTTTTTCTAGGTCTGGAACAACCCAGGGACACACCCGGACACCCAGACAGGAGGTCTTCCTAGAAAAAAGATCACCCAGATACCACACCAGGGCCCAAGAGCCTATTTACAGCCAAGAGGATTATTACCTTCACCAACCTAGAGGAGGAGGGAGAGGCACAGGAGGGAGAGGGTGTATGGGTTTGGACTTCAGGGGACAGAGGGACATAGTCATATTCAGCATCAGCAGTAGACCTCTCGGTATAGAGAAGATGATGATACTTTAAAAGGAACCCCCCCCCCATTCAAACCACCTGACAAATTTAATGGCAGATCTACATAAATGTTTAGAACCATTAGACTGAAAGAAAAGTTCCACGAGAAACCAAACCAGGATCCGACTTTAAGGGAAGTTGTGTAGGCTGTTAAATTTAAATCAAGTTACAACCCACCCAAGGGGAGAAACCACAACGCAGGGGCCTGTATAACCCACGTGTTACATGATGTAGACATTTTGTTCGGAGATAACCAGTGCTTCCCCTGTCAAAAATAATTTGACACAAGCAGAATCAATAGCTTTAAAGACTTGGAAAGTGATAAGAACATTGTCATTAAACCCATGAACAAAGGTGGGGGGGGGTAGTCATTACGGATAAAGGCAAATAAGTTAAAATGTGCAGAGAGCTCCTTGAACTTGATGAGAATTATGAAAAACTTGATAGTGACCCCACACCAAGAATCAAGGAAAGCATCAGGGAGATTTTGAATGAGGAATAACTTGTAGGATATTTTCAAGAATGGCAGAAAGAATGGCTTGTCTACAATTTTCCAAAAATATCAGTATTCTACAGGTTACCAAAAATTTACAAAGATGCCAACAATCTGCCAGCCAGACCCAGAGTCTCGGGCTACGACTCTTAGAACCTATCTTGAGTTTTCTTAACTACAGTGCCCAACCTTTAACGTACCAAATGGCTAGTTCTGTGAACATACTGGTGATGTCCTCCTGTCCTTGATACACACATTAAACAGATTTTGAGAATACCATCCTGTACAATATGGACGTGAAAAATCTATACATATCTGTACTGTACTAGGATGTACTTCATAGTTTAGAGACAGCGTTAGATAAACTGGACACAGAAGATGTACCCCCAGTTTGTTGTCTCTTTGAGCTATCCAGACTTGTTCCTGTTGAGATTTATTTCCACTTAGGGTGAATACTACAGACAAATTCGAGGAACAGCCATGGCCCCTACATATTCAAAACTATATATGGACATGTTTGAGTCTTTCTTTGTACTAAACTCCATGTACAACTCATTATCTATCCAAATTGAAAACTTACAAGTGATGTGTAGATAATTTATTTATCATCTCTGAGAGAACTGCAGAGATCTTTTAAGTTTCCACCGATATTTGAATTCACTCACTAATAATTTGAAATTTACCGTGCCTTACAGTGAGATGAAAGTCACCTTCCTGGACTTATTGATTTATAAAAAGAGTGACAAGCTTGGGACAAGAATTTACAGTAAAGAAACTAAGAGGAACAGTCTTCTACATTCAGATAGTTTTCGTCCTAGACAGCTCATTTTACCAGATGTTAGTGGTACAGAGAAACTGCAGCAATGAAGTGGAAAGAATCAAGAGACCATTAACATGGCTAATAGATTCCTAGCTAGGGGATGTAACAGAACAGTAGTTAACAGTGCCATATCTAAAACCAAACAATGGGACAGAAGCAGGGACTGATGAACCGCGAGGATACAAATCAGGACCTATCAACAGAGTAGTTCTGTCCTTGGAATCCTCCTCTCTCACTGAGCCCAGTAAAACGTTTGTGAGATCTCATTAGGACACGTAATGCCCCCTTGGGATACCAGAATTAAATTGCCCATCTATAACAGCATCCGAAAAGGCTGCCCACCTTTAGCAGTATCCAAAAAGGTTAGTACTGTAGGCTGTCTTGTCCATTCAGAGCAGAAAAAGCATGGTACCATTGATAGACCATTATTTCTAGGACCCCTTACCCCAGGAATGTATCCATGTGGAAGGTGCATCCAAAGTGGGAGTACATCCAGAAAAAGAAACTGAACACCCAAATGGGAATCACAGCTATTCCATTAAGACATATATAACCTGTGACTCTGACCATGTGATTTATGTTCTCATTTGTCTTTGTTTTAAACTTTACATGGGTAAACAGACCAGTTAAAAATAGGATAAGTGAACATAAAAGCTCCATTAGAAGTCGAAATGAGGAATCTCCAGCTGCCAGACACTTCACCTATGCAGGGCACAAACTATCGTCTTTAAGATACTGAGCTATAGAAAAGACTGAAAAGCCTCGTAGAGATGGTGACTGAAATAAGGAGGTGGAAAGATGAGAATTGTATGGGATACTTATCTTGGCGCCACTCAATGAAAGGATTGGAATGAACAAGGAGGAGAAGTGGAGAGTATGTTAGTAAACTGGATTTACCAAACCCCGCTGTGGTCTGTGTCTTCCTTCTGTCCGTGCCTTTTTACTTTGCTTCTTTTATGTAAAATAATGAATATGCAGGTGCACCACACTTCTGGACGTGTAACATGCGATAACCACAGTGCTCTGATATTTAGATTGCCGTAGAAATCTCAAGAACCTGTTTCCTCAGTGAAAGTCTTTTTGCTAAAAATTCTTTAAAACAACCCTTAATCCAACACCCCACCACCCCCCGTTGCTCCTGCCATTTTACAAGGATTTGGTGTATTATAACTGTTAGCAGGCTTAAAAGTGATTTAAAAGCCTTGGGTACAGGAAACCATATATATATATATATATATATATATATATATATATATATATACAGTATATCATATATATTATATTTTTATATGCTAAACCTTTAACAGGTAGCTATATCGTTTAAGACCTGCATAAATGAAGTTCTAACTTGAATGTCATTTACATAAACACAAGGTATGAGAGGAAACATTCCCAAATGAACCATGCTTACACAGTTCTAGTTTTATTTAAACCTATTTAATTTTTTCTCAAATTGGAGTAAATCTAGTCTTTACTTTAAATAGTATGTATTTAGTAATACAGATGAACCTTGGAAGATTAAGAAGGAACTAAAATGTGCCTCTTTACTAAAAAGCCTACTTAGGTATCTTAAATTCTAGCATCAAGTACCCTAAAACATGTGTTTGAAAGTGTGGTACAGTTACGATGGGTCTGTTTGCTAGGGACATCTTTTTAAAAAAGTAAAAATAAAAGCAGAGAACAGATAAATATTAAATGACAGATTGTGTGAAACCAGTACCCAATGCATGGACACGATAGGTTCTTTAGCTAAGTAATACAAACACAGGCAATTTTGATAAATGCAATGTTTATAATGTTTGTAAGTGATGTTTAAACACCATAAAGGTGATTGCAACATGGAAAATAATTGTATTTGTTCACCATAACTGTATTTGGTGGCATAAGGTATCCACAAAATGTACTTTAGATCAGGCCAAGGGATCTGTATGGGTGAAAAAAACAGAAAACCAAACGTTGCAAGGTGCTACAGGCTTAATGCAGCATCTAAAATAACAAGTTGGACCAAGCAACAAAAAAAGTTGTGCGGTAAATGGCAAAAAAATGCAAATGGGAAATGCTCAGTGTTTATTGTGCGACACGACAGGCGGACAGGACACAATGCCCCAGCGCTCCGAACCCTCAAGGGTATTGTGTTCTGAAGGAAACCCACCCAGCACTGCCCCTTGGGCCTATTAGGGCTGGCCTGTGGCTCACATGCATGCTTTACTATCTGAGCTGCGCTGCGAGTAACAAAATGCTGACCACCCTTGGCCTTGGTATTTTTGGGGTTGCCTGTTGTTTGGCCACATGTGTTTCTATAGTGTAGTGGTGTTTTGTCCATGGGCTGTAGTTTCCATGGTATAGAGTTGCCCTATGAAAGAGATTGTGTCTGGGACAGTCCTCCTCCAGATATTTTGGGGGGGGGAGTCATGGATTGCGGTGGTGCAGTGGTGTGGAATGTTGACGTCAGTGTATATTGTCAGCGGCGGTTGGCAAGGCAGCCTGTGGAGGAGGGCCACTTGCAGTTGAGAGCATCCTTGGAGCACTGCTGGCCTGGTAATGGTGGCGGCAGTAGTGTGGAGAGCAGGGCTTCAGAGGAGGGAGCTGGAGGCTCGAGGAGGGAGACATTGGCAGAAGAAGCCTGGGGGTTTGGCAGTTGAGTGGAGAGGAGTGCTGAAGGACATGTCTGGTGGAGGGGTGGGTGGGTGTGTGGTGTGTGTGTGTGTGTGTGTGTGTGTGTGTGTGTGTGTGTGTGTGTATTCTCTGGTCCCATGACTGTTTTTCTTTTGTAGTACACTATTTAGATGGCGTATCGAGGGACATGCAGTTGGGGCTGTGCAATCAGGGTGAGGGTGGTGGACTGGTTTTTGTGTGTGTCCTCCAACTTTTTTGCAGGTTCCATAGACTGGGGGATTGGGTAGTGCTGGTTTTCACGGGGGGTCTTTGATATGTTCTTCTTTGCAGCTCTGTAGGTGTCCTGAGGGGGAGGCAGGTATTTTTTCCCATGGTTTGTAGACTGTATACCTCTGGAGGTCTTCAGGTATCCCTGCGGAGGTATACAGCTGTAATTGGAAGGATTACTGGTTTAATTGGTGAGGTATACAGGGAAATGTAAGATAATGGTTCCAATGGGGGAATTGGCATCCATTTGTTATATATCTATACATGATCTGAAAGTGAGAACAATGGTATCTCCTCTTCATTGCTTCTTGCAACTTTTTCATTTTACAAACTGGGTATAGCCCTTTGTTTACTGTCCTGGTGGAGCACATCCCCTCTGGGGCATAAATGAATGCCAACGAGTCATGTTTAGAATACATAAATAACTTTAGCTGTGGAAAACAACTTCTAGGGACGTGGATATGATGTTCCAGCCACACTTCTGGCAGTGTCCTTTCCCCTCCAAGACTTGCCGGGATGGTGTTGAGCAGCTTATTCAAGATGGACAACTACACAGCTCTGCAGATTTTAGTGTAAAAATCGCTTAATATCGCTTTTTCTAGCAAGAACTTTGAAATAAAATTAACAGCACTGATTTGCTTACACTAATTGGCGTCATTGGATACTAAAGTTCAGCATGGGACGCAACCAGAAACCGAGTGGAAGCAGTGCCAAAACTGTTGTGGCTCCTACAGAACAGGCCACATCCTCTTCGACCACTACAGCAGGAGCGGATCCTCCGTGGAGGACTCTGCAGGCCTCCATGCAGGTGACTGACTTAAAAGTAGAATAGATTTTGCAGCGATTCACAGAGCAAGATGCAAAATTAGCGGCAGCATCACAGACCACCGAGTCTGCGGAAAAGATCACAAATCAAGCCATGGCAGCCACATTGAAAATTATGCTAGAAAACGCACAACTGAGATACCAAATAGAGGCTTTAGAAAATGCGAATCGGGCTTCCCATGTCTATCATCGGTCTCCCGGAGGGGAGCAAAGAGGCAGACTTACTCTTCTTTTTGCTGTCCTGGCCACTTGAAGCACTGCATCTGCCTAGAGATATCATTGGAGATCATCTTTCCAGAGCCTTTCAGATAACACCCTGAGCAGCCGGACCTCGTGGAGACACCCCTAGAGTGGTTCTACTGATTACAAACTAACCCCACTATTAGAGACAGCATTTTACAAGCCACTTGAGCAGCTGAAGGACTTGTGTATAACGGGGCCACAATCCTTCTATTTCCCGACCTGTCTTTTGTCACACGAGCCTAGCGCAAGAAATTTGATGCACTTCGCGCCTGGCTTTGCTGCTTGGGAGTTGGTCACTCCCTTCTGATGCCGGCGCGACTCAGAATCCATTACGGAGGCCACACTTACCAGTTTAGCGACCCTGTGGAGGCAGGGAAGAAGGCTGAAATCATCGCCCCAGAATTCAAATCGACTGAGATGCAACATGATTCCGGATCTGAAGATGCAGAAACCTGAATGATATTATGGACTCCCTTAAATGAGGCACTTGAGTATTGCTAGTCCATCAATGCCAGTTCTTTTTGTATTTTTATATTCTTACAGTCCTAAAATGGACTATTATCTAAAAGTAAGTTATTATTCTATTTTTCTATGCCTTGATTTAATCTTTCTTAGATAAACCGTCTTGTACATCTGTAGGCTGTTTTATAGTGCTATGCATGTTAGGAGCACCTTTTTCTGGACTTGGGGGACATATCAACACTGGATGCTGAGTTACAGCCATTTGTAGGCTTTACATTTTGGACATGTACCACCAAAAGCCATAATAGGCTGTAGCCTTTCCGGACATACTTAAGGATTTTCTTTTTTCTATTTGATTTACCCCCCACCTCTTTACGAAAGACTGTGTAGACTTCCAATTCTTTATACATTGGATGTATTCTTTTGGCATATTGTATGATGTCGTGCAGGAGTGTAAACTGTAGGTCATTGTTTTATTATAAATGCAATAAACATAAAGTGAAAAAAAAAAAAAAAAAGACTTGCCGGAAGGTCTTCAGGCTGGCTCCTCCCACCCACCCAGGTGGTAGTACCCTCGGCATTGCCCCATGACGTCAGATCTTCCTTTCCGCTGGAAGAAGAAGGTTCCTTCTTTACCGTTCTCGTGCTGAAGAGGCCCTTTGCATTATTTCTTCTACTTTCAATAAAAAACTTTGTCTTCAGGCATTCTACTTCTCACTGGCCAAATGGATGACGAGAAGTCTGCTCCGGAGTTCTGGAAATGCGGTTGCGGGCAGAAGATGTCCCGAACGGATCCGCATACCTCGTGTATACTGCCTGCTCCACAGGCACGATACCCAGGCTTGCAGCCTTTGACGCACTTTCCATCCCTCCACCTTGGAGGATCACTTTGCTCACTTGCTCCTTGGAGGTCCAGATGATCGGAACCTGCCTGTAAAATCCAGGGATGCCTGTCGGGTGGTCTCCGCAGCTGTGGGGTCCGCCGAACAACTTGTGACATTTGAGGAGGCTGTGGCTCAGGCCGCAGCGCAGGCTTCCTTGGCTTGGGCCTTTTTGCTGCTCTCCTTGGGTGCCTCCTTTATTTATTTATTTATTTATTTAAGCTTTACTTACAGTATATGCAGTACAGAAAATAGAGCGTAGGTAAACATTTCACATTCTTAATATCACAGTGCACACAGATTGAGAGTATCTCATGTTTACAGTAAGGATGATTTATGTCCCAAACACTAGTACTTCACTGAGGAGTTATCAAAGAAAAGAAATTACCTCTGTGCAGTTGCACTCATAATATCCGAAAGGCCACACTTCTGTCATGAGCTGGGAATACCACCTCAAAACAGTCAGTGGTTTAGTACAACTATACCTAACATTTCCTGCTCCAGTAATATAAAGCCCTAAAGATATTTGATTTTAAGCTATGCAACTATGACTGCTCGATATCTCCAGACTCCGCTCAATGTGATCTATTCGATGATGGTAAAATTCTAAAAAATCAAAAAAGTGTCTCAGAAAGAGACCAAGAAACGGTTATATTGTTAGTCGTGGGATCAGAAGCTCTCTCAGGCCTCCGATACCCGCATAGAAACATAGAATTTGACGACAGATAAGGACCGCTTGGCCCACCCAGTCTGCCCATTTCCCTACCTACTGGATAAGCTGCAGATCCCAGTTAACCAGCAGCCTACTTCTTCCTACCCCCACCCTCCAGAATTGCCCTATGACTATCCCATGCATGCTTGAATTCCACCACTGATTTTGACTCCACAACCTCCTCCGGAAGGCCATTCCATGCATCCACAACCCTCTCTGTGGAAAAATACTTCCTTAAATTACCTCTGAGCCGCCCCTCTATCTTCAAATTGTGCCTCATGTTCTTGCACACCTCTTTTGAAAGATGCTACCCTCTTGGACTTTGTTGATTCCTTGAGGTACTTGAAAGTTTCTATCATGTCCCCCTCTCCCTCCTTTCCTCGAGGCTATACATATTAAGCTCCTTAAGTCTCTCTTCATATGTCCCACTGTTGCAGACCCTGCACCACATTTAGTTGCCCTCCTCTGGACAGCTTCCATCCTGTCTGTCTTTCCGGAGATTGGGTCTCCAGAACTGCACACAGTACTCCAGATGGGGTCTCACCAGCTGTCTGTACAGAGGGATAATAACTTCCTGTTTTCTACTGGTGATGCCTCTCCCTATGCATCCCAGTATCCCCCCAGCCCTCCTTGCTGCCTTTTCACATTGCTTGCCCACCTTCAGGTCATCTGATATGACTACCCCCAGGTCCCTTTCCATTTTTGTTGTTGTTAGTATCTCACCCCCCATTGTGTACTCTTCCCCTGGGTTTTTGTTCCCCAGGTGCATTACCTTGCACTTCTTAGCATTGAATCTAAGCTGCCATACATTTGACCATTCCTCTAACCTTGCCAAGTCCCTTCTCATCCTTTCCACCCCACCCTGTGCATCAACTCTGTTGCAGATCTTAGTGTCATCTGCAAAGAGACATACTTTTCCTTCCAGTCCTTCTGCAATGTCACTTAAAGACATTGAAGAGGACTGGTCCTAATACTGAACCCTGCGGTACCCCGCTAGTAACCCTCCTTTCTTTTGAGTGGACTCCATTTACTATTACTCTCTGTGTCCTATTCTCCAGCCAATTCTTTACCCAGGCTGTCATCTTGGGACCCACTCCCAGGCTGGCTAACTTATATATTAATCTTTTGTGTGGGACTGTGTCAAATGCCTTGCTAAAGTCTAGGTAGGCCATGTCCACAGCCCCTCCCTGATCTACTACTTTGGTCACCCAGTCAAAGAAATCTATCAGATTGGTCTGGCATGACCTTCCCGCTATGAATCCATGCTGCCTTGGGTCATGTGCCCCTCTGGCCTCTAGATACTCGACAGTTCTTTCCTTTAGAAGTGATTCCATCATTTTCCCTATCACTGAGGTTAAACTAACAGGTCTATAGTTTACTGCTTCTGCCTTGCTCCCATTTTTGTGAAGGGGAATCACATCTGCCCTCCTCCAGTCCTCGGGTACCACCCCATCCTCCCATGATTTGTTAAAGAGGGTAGTCAGTGGTGTCACTAGTTCTACCCTTAGTTCTTTTAGAATTCTGGGATGAATCCCATCAGGCCCCATTGCTTTGTCCACCTTCAGTTTTAAGAGTTCTTTCAGAACCCTTTCTTCTGTAAATGGGCTGATATCAACTTCTGTATCCAGCGTGTTACTACTGTTTGTTTTATGTACCTCCCCCTCTTCCTTTGTAAATACTGAGCAAAAATATTTGTTTAGTATCTCTGCCTTTTCACAGTCTCCCTCTGCCCACCCTCCTCCCTTTATTAAGCCTCACTATCCCTCCCTGGTCTTCCTTGCTCCTGATGTACCTATAAAGGTTTTATCCCTTCTTAACTGAGTTGGCTATCTTTTCCTCGGTTTGGGCCTTTGCTGTTCTGACTGCCTTCCCAGCCTCCTTTGCTTTAACTGATACAGTTCTCTGTCCTGCTCCTGCTCAGATTCCTGTACTTCCCAATACTTTCTTTTCTCTTGAACCTTCACTGCCACTTCCTTTGAGAACCATAGTGGTTTCTTATATTGTCTTGTTTTGTTTATTTGCTTCACACAAAGGCTCATTACCTCTGTGATGGCAGTTTTATTATTCCCCATTGTTCTTCCACCCTCCTTCCTGCCCGTTTGCTAGTGCATTCCTTAGGGCTCACCCATTTTGGCAAAGTCAGCCCTCCTAAAGTCCAGTACTTTTGTCTTTGTGTGGCTTGACTCTATTGCTGTGTTTATTGTGAACCATACTGTTCGATGGCTGCTAGTTCCCAGATGGCTACCCACTTCTACATCTGTGATCCTCTCTCCATCTCCATTTGAGAGTATCAAGTCTAATATTGCTCCCTCTCGAGTGGGCTCCAGTACTAGTTGTCTAAGGCATGCCCCCTGTAGGGCATCTAGAATAACTGCACTCTTCGAAGTGGCAGCTGCAACTGCACTCCAGTTAACATCTGGCATATTCATATCACCCATTAGCAATATCTCCCCTTTTTCTGCCATTCTAAGTATACCAGGCATTTCGCCAGAGTTGCCAACTACAGTCAGTGCTTTGGCTCTTGCCACTGGCCCTATAGTCTCCCCATCAGGCCAGTTGTTCGAGACTCAGGTCGACACCCCCGAGATCTTCTTGAAATGGTCAACCCATTGTCTGCACAGGAGGTCCATATCTCCCTTTCAACGACTCCAGTCCTGCCACTTTCTCAGGAAGGGACGGACAAGCCACTGTTCTGCCCCCTCTTGACCCGGAGCATCCTGACCAAGAGAGGACTCTGCATTCGCTGGCCCACTCTGAGACCCACTGTTGTCACCCTCAACCCGTCAGTTGAGGTCTCGGTCCCGCTCTTGGAGCCCTGACTCGGGCAGCCCACGTTGATTCTGACGCTCGCGGTGCTCAGGCAAGTGGTGCCACCGCTATTCGTCCTCGGGGCGAGAGGGCAATGACGCAAGTTGCGTTGGCGCTACGAGGATCTCGTGTAGCAGCAGCTTTGGTTTACCTGGGTGAAGCCAGTCCTGGCTAACCCAGCTCTTTCTTGGCTACCACTACCAGAGTCACAGCCGACCCTGCCTTGGCAGGAGCTGATTCATATGATCCTGGTGCAGCCCCCTCCGGCCTCTCCACTGATCCTGGTGGAGCCGCCATCCAAGCAGCCGCCATCCGGCGCTCCGACAAAGGATGCTTGTCCGGGCAAGGGTTTACCACATTGGCTGTTGGTAACTGTCACCCTAGACCACCCTCACAGGATGAGCAGGGACTCGGGTGGTCGACCACTTTTCCATGATTTTTCGGAATCGGAGGGGTCTTCCTTCCACTCTCAGTTGATCGATGTAGAGTCAGTGGGGAATCTCTCAATGGATTAAGGGCCCACAGCCTTCATGGGCCATCTCCATCTTATTTCTGAATCTGCGGTTCTCCGGTTGGAGTCCATTCAGAAGCAGGAACGGTATCCGCTGACTGAGATCCTTGACTGGGGCGACTCTCCTGTGAAAGTCTTCCTGGTTCAGGGTGCTATCCTCGGTCCTACCCTGGAACTGTGGCAGCACCCGGCCTCCTGCCCTGCCAGCCTGGATGGCCTGCCACAAGTATGTGGTCCCTACAGTTCCCTGTCGGGATTTATGGAGCACCTCTCCGCCGAGGGTCTTGTGGCTAACTCCGTGTTTCAGTGCACTGGCAACCTGGGGGGCGTTGACAACCCCCCCCCCCCAATAAGGAGTCCAAGAAATTGGACCATATGGCCAAGAAGGTGTATGCCCTCTCCTTTCTCTGCCTTCGGCAAGCAAGCTTGGCTCTCCTAATGGCCCATTTTTCACATGCCCTGATGGGTTCTGTGGACGAGGTGATTCCCCATCTCCCGGAGATCTGCAGACTACCGTTAAACAGGTCAGGGACCAAGGCCGAGTGGTGGCAAAACAGCAGTTCCAGACGGCCATGGACCTCAGTGATTCTTTACGCCCGGTCTGTGGTGGCGGCAGTTGCCATGTGCCGCTGGGCTTGGCTGCTCATCTCCACCTTTACGGCTGACACGCAGCACAAGTTGAAAGACGTTCTATTCTTGGGTACCAATTTGTTCGGGCCCGGTGTGGAAGGGCACCTCACCCGTATTGAGAAGTCCAACGCCACCATGGATTCAATGACTTCTGCCCAAAAGGACCCAAAGGACGCTAAGCCTCAAAAGAAGAAGCCCTTTCATCTCGCCTCTGCCCCAGCAGTCAGAATTGCCCAGTCCCCCAGCTGGACAGCAACAGACTTGGCATCCGTGGCTGCAGTCAGTGGCCTCAGTCATCAGGAAGCCTGGAGGTTGAAGTCCCGGCGGACCATCCGTCGGTTCCTCTTCTGCTTCCAAGCTTGCCTAGTGCCGGGATGGGGGGCACCTCCCTCATACCCATCCTGAGCCCCCTGGGTCCTCCCATCGGGTGGCCAACTCCACCACTTCCTTTCTGCCTGGTCCGCTGTCACCATGGACGGGTGCATCCTCAAGGTGGTTGGTCAGGGTCTGCCTCTGGAGTTTAAAGCATACCTGCCCTGCTGAGCCATGCCCTACGGGAGGGCATAGTGTCCGTTATAGCCCAGCTCCTCTGCAAGGAGGTTGTGGCTTCTGCCTCTGACCCTCTGGAACACCTAGGGTTTGTCTTCAGGTACTTGGCGCCAAAAAGGACGGGGGGGCTGACGCACCATTTTAGATCTGCATGACCTGAACAAGTTAATCAGGCTGCGCACCTTCAGGATGGTCACTCTGTCTCAGATCATACCATCTGTCGAGCAAAACATGTGGTTCTGCTCTCTGGATCTTCAGGACGTGTTCTTTCACGTTCCAGTCCATTTGTTCCACCTCTGGTTCCTCCGATTCCGGGCGGAATGGATCCTCTATGAGTTCCAGGCCATGCCATTCGGCCTATCCTCGGCCACTAGGGTTTTCACCAAGTGCATTGCAGTGGTGGTAGCCTACCTGAGGCACAGAGGGGTCTGGGTTTACCACTACCTGGGCTGATCGTGGGTCCCTCCAGGCAGGAGGTGGAGCGGTACAGGGATCTGGACCTCCAGACCTGCATCTCTCTTGGCTTCCTGGTCAACAAGGCCAAGTCAGAACTTGTGCCCTCACAGGTGATCAATTTCATCAGGGCGGAGCTCGACGCTTGCTGAGCCAGGACTTTGCTCCTTGCGGAGAGGGCGGATGCTCTCTACTCCTTTGCCCAATCATTTTGGGTTGGGCAGTTGCGCCTTGTCCGGGACTTTCTGTGTTTCTTGAGATGCATGGCGGCCTGCACCAGCGTGGTCCATTGGGCCAGCTGGAGAATGTACTCTCTGTGGTAGGAGCTGGCCCGCCAATGGTCTCGGCGCAAAGGGCATATCGACCAGTCGGTAACTGTGACCCAGCTGATGTGGGATGCCCTCCAGTGGTGGCTGTTCCCAGAACATCTGCATGAAGGTATCCCGTTTGTCTGCCCAGAGCCGATGGTCATCCTGACAACTGACGCCTCTCTCATGGGCTGGGGTGCCCACCTAGGGGAGCACAGAATCCATGGGCTTTGGACCCCTGAGGAATCCCGGTGCCACATCAACCTGCTGAAGCTTCGGGCAGTTCAGCTGGCGTTGACTGCTTCGTTGACTGCTTTTGCTTCACACATTCAGGGCCAGGTGGTCCAGGTCCAGATCCAGACGGACAACACCACGACCATGTAATACAGGGAAGCTCTCCATGTGTGGACCCTTGTGTGCAGCCTGGAGGCCGATCTCCTGGCCATCCCTGTTGCCAGTACCTCCGTCAGCTGGTTTTCTCCAACTAGTTGGGAGATGCTCTCAGCCATGTGGGCGAGGCATCTCAGGAGTGGTCTCTCCACCCTGAGGTAGTGCACAGTTTGTTCTCCCAGTGTTGCACCCCTCTGGTGGATCTATGTGCTTCAGGGAGAATGCAAAGCTGAGGCTTTACTGTGCCTGCCCCCCCTTAGCAGGGAACACTGCAGGGGATGCCTTCTTGAGTCTGTGGACCCCAGACCTCCTCTGCACCTTCCCTTGATCCACAAGGTGTTGCTCAAGGTAAGGAGGGACATGGCATGGGTCATCCTGGTTGCTTCGGACTGGCCATGCCAGTTCTGGTACTCCGATCTCCGCAGCCTCAGCAGCAGGCTCCCGAGGCATCTCCCTCTATGCCTGGACCTGCTGTCCTTCAGTCGGGGAGGTACTCCACCCAGACCTTCAATCCCTGTACCTGACAACTTGGTTCCTGAGCGGCTAGAGTTCCAGGCTTTGGGTCTCTCCGAAGATGTCCTCATCGTAGTTGAGGCTTCTCGAAAGGAGTCAACCTGGAAATGCTATGCCTTCAAATGGAAGAGATTCTCCATTCGGTGCCAGGGCAAGGGTCTGGACCCCCTTATCTTGCCCAGTGGTTAGCATTCTTGCCCACCTTTGGTCCCTCTCCCAGTCGGGCCTTCGGTCGATGACCCTTAAGGTGCACCTGGCAGTCATTTCTGCCTACTGGGCACAGGCCGGTCAGCAGTCGGCGCAGGAGAAGGTGATCTGATGCTTCTTTAAAGGCCTTGACCACATCCTCCCCCCCCCCCCACCACCTTGGGACTTTTTGCGTGTCTTGGCAAAGCTAATAGCAAGCTATTTGAACTGATGCACAGGTGTGAAATGTCCCACCTGTCGTGGAAGGCTGCCTTCCTGGTGGCTATCATGTCAGCCAGAAGGATCAGTGAGCTCCAGGCGCTTTTGGTGGAGTCTTCATAATTGGTCTTCCATAGGGACAAGATCGTCCTTTGCCCCAACATGAAGTTCTTCCGGAAGGTTGTGTCGGATTTTCAGATTAATCAGGTGATTAATCTCCTGGTGTACTTCATCAGCCACACCTCTGAGGCCGAGCACAGACTCCATACATTGGATCTGTGGCGAGCGCTAGCCTATTACAAGGAGTGCACGGCTGGAGTTCTGGGAGAGGTTCGCCAGCTATTTGTCACCTATGCTGAAGCTGCAACTGGCAGACCGGCAGGTAAGCGGACAGTTGGCAGGTGGATTGTATCCTGCATCGACTTCTGCTATATGTTATTGGGTAGAGAGTGTCTTGTAGGGCTAAGGGCTCATTCCACCCATCATACCACTGCCTTGGTGGCTGCCTCTAGGGATGTCCCTATCCAGGAAATCTGCAGGGCTGCTACCTGGAGGTCAGCGCACACCTTTGTTTCCCACTACCACATCAACTTTGAGTCATGCCGGGATGCTAGTTTTGGGGTCTCAGTTCTCCAGTTTCTTTTCCCTAAGTAGGAGGTGTGCGCCTGGCCCCCTCCTCCTTGGAGAACTGCTAGGAGTCTGCCAGAAGTGTGAATCAAACATCATATCCACATCCCTAGAAAAACAGTGCGAAACCAGTAGAAGTCTAGTGTGGTCCTGCCTATTGTCTCCTGGTCTGTGCATTTGCACTTGTGAGGTTTGCACTTTTTTGCCATATTAAACTGCTTTGATTTACAGCATTGTCTGTTGTGGTCATTTGTGTGGTGCTGGATTTTGTGTGCTGTGTTGGACACTGGAGTGCCACACCATCTCTCTCTGTCACTGTGTTCTTTATGGGCTGGACACAGGAGTGTCGCACCTCATCCCTGTCGTATTGCCCTTCGTGGGTTGGAGATGGGAGTGTTGCACCTCATCCCTCTTGTGTTGTTCTTCACGGGTTGGACACAGGAATGTTGCCACTCGTCCTCCTCATATTGTTTTACGTGGTTGGGCACATAGTGTCACACTTCATTCCCTGTTGTTTTATTCTTTATGGGTTGGACATGGGAGTGTCATGCTTTATCCATCTTGTTTTATCCTTTATAGATTGGTTATGGCATTGTTGCACCTTATCCCGCTGATGTTGTCCCACATTTTTATTTATTTATTTAGTTTTTGTTAACTGGCTAGGTGCACTAGCCATGAAATGACTATTTTCAGGCACGACCCGGGAGAGTACAACAAAAGAAACAGTGGAACAATAGCAAACATGGGTACAGTAAATGAAAAATAAGGGAAAACAATACATCGGAGATATATCAGTACATCAGGGATACAAGGATACAGTATGTAGGAGCAACATTCATAACAGTGAGCATTGTTCAAAAATAATGGCAACAAGATTTATATTAAGTGCAGCAGCCATGGATGGGACTTGTGGAATAAATGGGCTAATAGAGTAGGGAGGGAGGGAGAGGGAGAGGCGGAGGGAGGGAGAGGGAGAGGGAAAGGTGAGTAAAATGTGCAAGGATTACAAGAAAGACTGCAATAGAAGGAGGTGCACAGATAGTGGGGGCAACGCATTGAGATGGGAGGGGGCTATTGAGTAGAATAAGGTCAAGTAGGCCTAGGGTGGTTTGAAACAGGAGCACTTGCTGTACAGGATAAGATGGTTTCTAAGTGCCTTCTTGAAAGCAGCGTGGGATGGAGCCTGGCGAATGGTTAGAGGAAGGGAGTTCCAGTATTGCGGGGCAAGATAGGCAAAAGCACCGGCGCCTTTAGAGGTGGAGTGTCGAGGGACAAGAACAGGGGCAGGAACTGCCGAGCGAAGGTCACAGAAGGATGACTGTTTTTGAAAGAGACCCGCTAGGGATTGAGGAGTTTGAGATCTAATAATGCAGTCAGTTAAGGAGCCAAAGGCATAAAGCCTGGACTCATGGGATGGAAGCCATCCAAGGTCAGAATAGAGGGTACAGTGGTGTTTCAGTCTGTGGGAGGAGGATGCATACCGACAGATGTTGTTGTAGGTGACATCCCATTTCCGAAAGCTTGATTTGCATGCAGAGGTATAGGAGGCAACCCCATAGTTAAGTGGAGGCAGAAGTATTCCACGAGCTATGGCAAGCCTAGCAGAGGGGGTGAGAGCATAGCTGGTTTGATAGGCAGTACCGAGTTTAGTGTTTACCGACTTACAGGTTCGTAAGATATGGGTGTCGAAATTTAGTGAGGGATTCAGGGTGTTGCCCAGATATTTAAAAGAGCTTACCACCTCGATGGATTTGCCACTTAGAGTGGTGACTTTAAAATTGTGTTGGGCTTGTTTGAGTTTATAGTTAGAGCTGAATAGCATAGCTTGAGTCTTAGGTTAATTTAGGAGTAGTTTGTGACAGTCAAGCCATCGTTGGATGAGTTGAAAGTCATGGGAGAGTCGTTCTTTGATGTCATTTGTACTTTTAGCACTGGTGTACAGGACAATGTCATCCGCATACAGCAGGGTAGCTGTCTGTGAAAGGTTAGAGGTGATGTTGTTTAGGAAAATAGAGAAGAGCAGTGGACCTAGTATAGACCCCTGGGGTATGCCAATGTTAACTGTAGACTTTTCCGAGAAGGTAGAGTTATATTTTACAAACTGGGTTCGGTCAGACAGATAATTACCATACCAGTTACCATTTGGAGAGAAACCAAGAGATCTTAGTGTGGTGAGGAGAATAGAGTGATCGTCCCAATCAAATGCCTTAGTCATATCGATAAAGATGGACCCAGTAAGAAGAGCAGAGTCCATGGCCACTAGGACATCAGAGGTTAGCTTGAGTAAAGCAGTGGTAGTACTGTGTCCCTTACGGCCATGCTGGGCAGGAGTGAGGAGGTCATATTTAAGTAGGAATTCTATGGTTTGGGTAGCTACAAGTTTTTTGAGAATTTTGCTAAGAACAGACAGGATTGCGATGGGCCTATAGTTAAGTGGGTCTTTGGGGTCCCCTTTTTTGTAAATGGGTTATCCTTGCCATCTTCCATACATCAGGGACATAATGTTGGCAAAGTGAGAGATTAAAATTTTAGTTAGGAGGGCAACAATGAATGGAGCTGCTAGCTTTAGTAACTTGGGTTCAAGATTGTCCAAGCCAACTGCTGCATGCTTGGGTATATTCTTAAGTAATTTTAGTACCTCCCATTTAGAGTCAGATTTAAACAAGAAGTTTGGGTGCTTGATGTTAGTTGGAACATGAGGGTCCGGATTGACAGGGAAAGAGGAGGTATATTTTGTTAGGTTGGAGAATTGTTCGTTGAAAAAATTTGTCATAGTACGGGGATTATTGCAGTGGACGCCATTGAGTGACATGTCATTTGGGGTGAGTGACGAGTTTGAGCCCATAAAGAACTTAATGTGGGACCAGAATTTTTTTGAGTCACCATAAGAATTAGTTAAAAGGTCTTTACAGTAGGAGCTTTTGGCCTGTTTGATATCCTTTTTGCAGGAGTTTCGCAGGGCTTGGTAGGTGTCTTGGTCAGCTGAAAGGCCAGAGCTCTTGTAGAGGATCCAACTTTTATCTCTTAGATGTAGTTTTTTGAGTAGGCCAGATTTTACCCACCTAGTTTTTCTTTTTTTGAGTAGGCCAGATTTTACCCACCTAGTTTGTCTGTTTTTTACTCAGCGAGTTACCATTTTACAGTGCTTCTCCTGCAACACTAGGAAGTGGGATAGGAAGGTGTTAAGGGAAGAGTGAGCATTGTTAGTACCTAGGAGAGAAAGCCAGCCAGTGTTGGCTACGTCTAGAAGAAAAGCTTGGGAGTTGAAATTGGTATAATCAAGGAAGGTAATGAAACGGGGGTTCGTTTGAAATGGCTTCAACAATGGCAAAAAGTGAGGGAATGGTCAGTAATATCATCAGCTAGTATACCTGAGGAGACAATGTGCTCAGGATGGTTGGTCATGATCCAATCCAGCAGAGTTCCTGTATTAGAGTGAGGGGAAACTCTGGTAGGTTCTAAGATTAGCTGGTGAAGATTAAGGCTTTGTATGCTCGACAGGGATGCACATGGGTTAGACATGGGAGTGTCACACCTCATGCCTCTCATTTACATAGATACATAGACATAAATACGTAGAAGGTGTCAGCAGAAAGAGACCCCTTGGTCCATCCAGTCTGCCCTTGTTACTTTGTATTTCCTTACTATGGATCCTGTTAGATCTGTGTTCCTACTTCCTCCTGTTCCTGACTTCACAAGTACCCTGTGCCTGTCCCATGCATGTTTAAATGCCTCAACAGTGTTTACACCTACCACTTCCTCTCGTAGCTTCTTCCAGGGTTCTACCACTCTTTCCATGAAGAAATATTTCCTCCCATTACCTCAGAGTCTCCCCCTTCCAGTCTCATATCATGTCCTCTCGTTCTTGTGCATTTCCCTTTCTGTAGACAGCTACCCTCCTGTACTCTGTTTGTTCCCTTGACATATTTGAATGCCTCTATTATGTCCTCCCTCTTCCTTATAACCTCCAGTGAGTATATATTTGACTCCCTCAGCGTCTCCTCATAGTTTTTCTGATGCATGCCCAGGATCATCTTGGTTGCCCTTCTCTGCACGCTCTCTACCTGTTCGATGTCTGTCCTGCAATGGGGCCTCCAAAACTGGACACAGTACTCGAGATGAGGCCTCATCAGGGATCTATAGAGGGGTAATATCACCTCTCTCTTTCTACTTATAATACCCCTCCCTGTGTAACCCAGCATCCTATTTACTTTTCTTACTGCCCTTCCACACTGACTTGCCACCTTAAGGTCATCAGTTATGATGTCCCCCAGATCCCTTTCCTGATTAGATGTTGCGACCTCCTCTCCCCCTAGCTGGTATGTTGCCCTTGGGTTCTTGTGTTCCATATGCATCATTGTACACTTTTTGGCACTGAATCCCAGCTGCCATGCCATTGACCATTCCTCTAGACTTTTTAGGTCCTTTTTCATTTCATCTACCCCCTCTGGTGTGTGAACCCTGTTGCAGATCTTTGTGTTACCTCGAAGCGCACTCACTCCTAAACCCGGCCCAATCTGGCTTCAGGTCGAAGCACAGTACCATCTCAGCCTTGGCTAAAGTCTCTAATTACTGGATCCATGCTATGGACACCAAGAAGGTTACTGGTGCAGTCTTTCTAGACCTCAGTAAGGCCTTCGACACTGTAGACTATCACCTCCTAATCACCTGTCTTGCATACATAGGTGCCACTCCACTTACCTTACAGTGGTTTAACAGTTATCTCACAGGAAGGATACAAAAAGTCAAAGCTGATGGCCTACTATCTGCCCCCCTTCCAGTTGCCAGAGGAGTCCCTCAAGGCTCCATCCTAGGACCAATCCTTTTTTCCCTGTACATCAACAACCTTGACTCTCACATAAAGAACTCTAGCATGCATTTTAAGGGACGATACGTGTTTTGTACGCATCAGGCTCCGCTCCTAATCGAGGTCAGGGAAGCACTCTAAGCTGACTTTATCCAGTTAGAAAGCAACGCTATCAATGCCAAGCTTCTCTTAAATGCCAAAAAAAAACCCAAGACAATGATTTTCTCGAGACTTGCCTTGTCTGGTGCCCTACCTACCCCACCTAAAAACTTCATAGTTACCTCCCTAGGTGAACCCTTGAAAGTCGTACCTAAATTTAAACATCTAGGTATGTGGATAGACAACAAGCTTTCCTTCAACGACCACATCGAGGATCTATCAAAGGGGCTTAAAGCACGCTTGGGTTTCTTCTTTAGAAATAGGACCCTCTTTTCTCTCGCGACCCGCAAAAGACTTGTCCAAGCAACATTCCTTCCCTTGCTTGACTACAGAGACATTATCTTTATCTCCTCCCCAACCTTGAGCCTATCTAAACTGGATGTGCTCTATCACCGTGCACTTCACTTCATTACTAACTCTGCGTACAGGACCCACCACTGTGATCTTTATGCAGCAGTTGGGTGGACCTCTCTTGCCACCAGATACCTCCTGCATGCTGGCATTTGGACCCTCAAATTACTACTCCACAAACTGCCTGTCTGTTTAACGTCTCTAATACACATCTCGCATAGCGCCTACTCCCTAAGGAAATCCGACCTTATCCTACTAGATGTTCCCAGGACACGTACCACAGCTGGCCAAAGAGCTGTCTCATATGCCGTCCCAAACATTTGGAACCAACTACAAGCCATGCTGAAGCTAACCAGCATCGTATCAATTAACTCCTACAAATCACTAGCTGTCCCTAAATTAAAAGACATATGTAGCTGCTACTAGGCCCCCAACGCCAAGTCAACTTCCTAGGTACCAACTGGCCCTCTACTTATTAAGCTGAAATGTGTTGCATAATTTAGGGCAAGGTTAAAGCTGGAATGTACTGCATATATAGCATAAGGACTTCTAATGTGTATACCTCTTGTATTATACATTTTTTTCTTTGTTGTTCTACATTTTATATCTCCTGTCTATGTAATTGTGAACTGTATGTGTATGTGCCTCAGGACCTCCTTGTGAATGAGCCTGCTCAACGGAGTCTTTCCTGCAATAAACTTGAACTTGAACAGGCATACCTTCCCTTCCAGCCCCTCTGCTATGTCACTAATGAATACATTGATCAGTAAAGGCCCCAGAACTGACCCCTGTGGCACCCCACTTGTCACTCTTCCCATTTCTGATCCTATCTAGGGGTCGATCTTAACATTGTTTTACTAGCCCAAACACTAGTGCAAATTGACCAGGGCTAGTACAGCTGACTCTCTACTTGCCCAGGTTAACTAGTGCAGATTTTCATGGCTGTTAATGAAGTTAAAAAAAGTCTCTACTTTAGCATTCTCTAGTCCTCATGCTAATCTCTCTCAATGTTCCAGATGGCCTGGCGTGATTAATAGCTCATTAAGATAGAAACATAGACTTTGACGGCAGATAAGGACCGCTAGGCCCATCTAGTCTGCCCATTTCCCTACCTACAGGATAGGCCTCAGATCCTATTTAACCAATAGCCTATATCTTCCTGCCCCCCCACAAGAATTGCCTTATGTCTGTCCCATGCATTCTTGAATTCTCCCACAGTTTTAGACTCCACAACTTCCTCAGGAAGGCTGTTCCATGCATCCACTACCCTCTCTGTGAAATAATACTTCCTCATATTGCCCCTGAACCACCCTCCTTCTATCTTTAAATTGTGTCCCCTTGTTCTTGCAAGTCTCTTTTTCTGAAAGATGCTACCCTCTTGGACTTTGTTGATTCCCTTGAGGTACTTGAAAGTTTCTATCATGTCCCCCCTCTCCCTTCTTTCCTCAAGGGTATACATATTAAGCTCCTTTCTGTCCAAAGATCTACAATTATCTGGCAGTTCAAGAGAGGGATCCCACAAATGACTCAATGTGAGTCATTATCACTCCACTGTTAAGACTTTCAGCTAGTGTCCAGGGTGTGATCAACGGTAGAGTGCTGTTAAGTCACTAGGTTCCAGTTTTCTGAATGTGTCTATGTCTAACAATTTGTCCAGTATTATTAAGACCAGTGTGCCCCTCATTTCTCTACATTTTGAGTGTTTGTATCCAACATTTCAGTGACAAAATGCAAAGAGGTATACAGGATCGGCCCTGCTGCGAGTGGTGGGTTTTATCCCAGCCTCACCATAACTTCCCTCTCCCAAATCTCTTAACTCATTGTCTCCTCAGGAGCTCTCTGAAGTTGCAGCACTTGTGTCCTGTATACTGATAACAGTGAATCCTGGGGCTTTGTGAGCAAAATCAAGCCATAATCAGCATGTCGCAAACAAATGCTTATAGCTCAAGAACCGTGTGTGCTAGGCACAAAGTATGAGTGGCAATCTTGTTCAGCATAAAATTACCTTTCCAATGCTGGTATGCAATTAATAATACGTAATTTAATTTTTTTTCTATGCTGGTCGAAAGAGTAAAAAAAAATTATTTTTACACAAAAAAATGCACTTTAAGCCATTTTTTTTTGAAAGCATGTGACATATCAACATCAAATTCAGCATGCAGAAACTAGATGCAGTTTTAATAATTTGTTTGTTAAAAAGACAGCTAATTCTATAATATAAAACATATGTTTTTACCATTTTTCCCAAGGTGCTTTGGCGAGGTTTTAGACATGAATCAGAACCATACACACCATACCATAAACAAATGTGTATAACTCCTAAAGTATACATGATACACACAACATATCAGTGGCAAACTTGTTCATCACAAATTTTCCTTTCCTGTGGTGCTATGCAATCAATTGTGCTCTATGTGGTTTTTGTTTTATGCTGGCCGAGATACCCAGAATGTGTGTTTTATTCAACATGCTTCGATGGTTCTTGATGGACAAAATGACAGCCATAACCCACCGTGTCATAAACAAATGCAACTAACTCCTGAACTATACATGATACACACAATATGTCAGCACACAATCTGTTCGTAACTAAATTACCTTTCCAACGGTGCTATGCAATCAATTTTAATCAGTTCGGTTTTTGTTTTATGCTGCTCAAGATACCCAGAATCAGTTTTATTCATAGTGCTTAGGTGATTCTTGACAGACAAAATGTCAGCCATCCACACCATGCCATAAACAAATGCAAAAAACTCATGCACAATACATGCTACACACAATATGTCAGCACACAATCTGTTCATAACTAAATTACCTTTCCAACGGTGCTATGCAATCAATTGTAATTAATTTGTTTTTTTTTTATACTGGCTAACATATAGTTCTTATGGTTCTTGGTGGACACAATATCAACCATACACACCATGCCATAAACAAATGCAAAATAGAGAATAAAATATGGGTCTGGGTGTGTAACGAGAATTTACACACCCGAGGGGTTTGATGCTACATAAACCCCGAGGGCGAATACTTTATTCCCAGACCCATACTTTATTCTCTAGTTTGCATTTGTTTATGGCATGTTGTGTAAAAACAGTTTCTCTTTTAGTTTTCTGTCAGGATTCCACAGTTTATTCCTCCACGCAAAAGGGGGGAAAACAGTTATTTTTAAGTCCTAAAGTATACGTGATACACAAACTATCAGCGGCCTAGCTGTTCAGTAAATTAACATTGATTGCATAGCACCATTGGAAAGGGAATCAAAACATTTTTTTTCATACTTGCTGCAATTACAAAAAAATGCATTTTATTCAAGTTGCTTAGGTGACTCTGGGCTCATGATAGACAAGTGTCAGCCATACACACCATACCATAAACAAGTGCGCATACCTCCTAAAGTGCGCAGTGTGGAAATGCACAATATCACACCGTGATGTCATCACCAAACCAAAGAAACACACAAAACAGTCCGATTATATAAAAGGACTAAGTTATTGGCAGGTATTTGATATAGAATAGATCTGAACTTGTGTCAAGTGAGTGCAGGGAACCATTACTCAGTGCAGCGCTACACTCCACCACTCATTGTATTCCCCAAGCTCACTTGCCACTCATTCAGATATATACATATATATACACACACACATATACACATATACACATAGACCCACATGTATACACATCTACCTATATATCTATATATTTAGTCTATCATTTTGATCCAACCATATACCCACACAATGCATGATCAACATATGCAAAGACATTCAGCAACACAGCATCACCACAAATCATGAGGTGCACGGTGGCACCATCTCTCGCACAACACGCATGTGTAATAATGAGCAGTGTTGTGCACTTTGTGGGCATAACATCACGACACATACAAATATGTGCACAGCGGCACCCATGGTATTTGGCATGGCGGCCCACAAGTCGCATCACATAGACTACAAAATGTCAACAACAAAATGACAATCCCCACAATCACATTTTCTTACCTTTTCAGATGGCGTCAGATGGTGTCCCATGATGATGTGCACTGAAGACATTTATACACTCTTACATTCTTACTTGATGTAGTCCCAACCTCTATTCTGCTGTGTCCACACACTCACACACACATACATGGGTGAAAAAACAAAATACACACATACCAAGAGCTTGAGTAAATGGCCTCCGCCATGCATTTATTCAATATAAATTTACTTTCAATCATCCGCTTGTAGCCGCCACCACACCATGCTTCAAGTCCTTCAGAAAGTCATCCAATCCCTCATCCGTCAAGTGTACACCATCTGGCCGGTACACTCCAGGCCTGTGAAGACCGAGGCCAGGGTGCCGGACCACTGACCCGCCTATGGTATCCATCATAGACAACATGAACCCATTATGTAGTCTTCTGATTTTCTCGATGGCCTGCACATCACGTGCTCCACTCCACTTCAACCGCTGCACAGTGTCGGACCATACAATATGGACTCTGGGCCACCAGCACTTGATTTGATGCAGCATCTGCCTCATGGTTCCCTTCAGTTCCCGCAGCGGGCAGGTTGCCAGATCGTTGCCTCCCAAATGAATAATCAGAATGTCGGGATGAGGCCCACCATGTTTCTCCCGGAGCACTGGAATCAGTCCATCCCACCGCATTCCTCGCCTTCCAATCCAGTGAACTTCCACTCTGTCTTTTCCTAACCACAAGTTTTGCCCTCCTGTGCTCTGCTGTGCTCTTTCTGCGGCCCAGTAAACAAAGGAGTGACCACAGATCCAGATGCTGAGACGCTTGCTCCTTTCGCCTGCAACCAAATGCGAGATATTATTACCATCGATATATCCGTGACACTCCACCCATGCCCCACACTACCCCTGCTTTTCCCCTATCATGGATTTTGCACCCCACATACCTTAAGTGCTTGCTTGCCTGCTGCCATATCCTGACTTGGGTTTGACCTGCGATTTGGCTTCTGTGCAGTTGCCAACTCCATGGCTTACAGCGTCCCACGGCTTTTGCCTCAGTGTCAAGGTTTGCAATCACTTGTTGATACACGCGTCTGGGAGCTGCCTCCTACTGACCCCCCCTGTTGAGGTAAACCAAAAACCTGGAATTAATTAAATGCGAGGCCACCTATTCCCAAGGCTTGTGACTGCGCAGGCTCCTTATTGGTCGATGTTTCCAATTGTGATCCTAATAAACTCTGTTTCCATTTCCAGTGTCTGTTGTCTTTTTCCATAATAAAGACCACTACACCCTATATTGTGTTGTCAGTTTCTTCAATGCACGACATTGCAGGTGACACAGTATGATTTTAGAAATAACACAAACACCACATTTCGTTGAATGCAAAACTGCGTTGAAGTTGCTTGTGGCTGTGGGCCGCTCACGTAGCCATGCAATCCAAACATCAGGTTCCTTATGACTGATGCTGAGTGTGTCCAGCTGTCAGAGAATGAGCTGCATGTGCCCATGTGATGGAAGCAATCCACAAGGGCAGCAATGTACAAGCCTGCTACATAACACATATTTGCACAGCTTGACGGTGGAATGCGTGTCGTGGGGCTCTGCATCCAAATGAAAATAAAAAATGCGGAGCTAAATCCGCCACTCCACAACAGTGCTGGAAGAGCTAGGAGCGCTTGTTCGTCGCGACGTCACAATGCACCAACTGGTGTGCTCGGGACAGTTTGTGCTCTCCAGTACCTCTGTCAGCTTGCCCCATTGGTCTGGTGAGTGAGACACGGACCACCTCCAGTTATCGCAGTCACCAGTCCACATTAGCTCCGCATTTTTTTTTCCCATTTGGCACAGTGCCAAAGCCTGCATCGGCTGCTGTGTCTTTCGCCTAGCCACGGATGTTCCACTCAACTCTTAGGACAATCACAACTCGCATAACGCAACCACTTGTCCGCCACGCCAGATCCGTCAGCAAAATCCCCATCTTGACCCACGAAACAGACATCAAGAGTGTCTGACTCACTTACTCTGTTCCAAGCAATCTCGGCCTGCAGCTGTGAACAACCATGCGCACAGCACATCAGCCTTCCTCCAACCACCAAAGCCATCAAAGAACAGTCAGCCAACATACTGTAAGTCCAGCTATGATCAGACATTCATCCAGAAGCGGTCCTGTGCATTTTTCCACACCCACAAAAACAACCTTCGCTTATGCGCATGATCCTTTGTCTGAATCGTGTAAACCTGCAGCTGCCAACAGGCCTTGCTGCACATGACCCTTGGTGTCTTCACAGTGGTACATCCCATTGTATCCCATTTCCGTTGATCCTTCAAACAGTTCTTCATTTGCCGGCTAGTTACATTTGTCAGTGTGTCGTTTGCATGTTCACGCTACAATAAACTTTCCTATTGTCACCTTCGCCACCACACTTTGTGCCCTTAGTGACGAACTTTCGTCAGGGGGACCTGGCTGTAGAAGACTCATGATCCCCCTGAAACAACATTGGTGACCCTTTACAAGTCATCGTGCATGCGTCATTTTCCTTGTCGTCCAGTGTGACATGAAGCCTTCCTTCCTTCCTACCTAGCAAGACATTGAAGAATTGCTGTTGGAGTCAGACTGGTGATACGCAAGGCACTGAATGCAGAGGCCTTGCATGCTACTGATGGTTCTGTTCCGTTCTGCCTCAGAGCACAATTGCGGCAGTCACCCACCCAGTATTTTTAATTTTCATTTGGCACAGCCCATTCAATGACTGGCATGTTACTGCATTACCTCCGATACACCAACGGGCCAAGCAGGCGGTTCCACCAATGCAAGACAATCTGATCCATGCCCATGACACTGTTTCTGACGTACCTGCCACCAAACCATTTCATCCAGTTTCTCGCTTGCACCTTGTCCTGCTCAGTGATGAATCTCCTACAACCTCTGCGCATCTCAGCACCCCGGTCTCTCTCTCTCTCTCTCTCCCTTTCTCGCAGCACCTCTATCTGTACTGGTGATACTCAGGAAAACAATCAATGCAGAGGTGTACATTGCATGTGCTGCATGTATATGACGGTTCAGCACGTATTTTCTTCTGCAGACAATTTTTGCACCTCCCCTTCTTCCCTTTCACGGGGTAGTGTAGTCCATCACAAGTTGGATTCTGCGCGATTACTGGAAGTGGAGCACTACGTCTTCTGTGTGTATATCCTTCCAACAGATTCTCAGAAAGGAGCATGCGGAAATTCAGTTGTCTGTGTTTGTTCACCCGTTCAGTCTTTGATCGCTGAACATGATTCACGCTGTCTCGGAACAGAGTAAATGCATTTGCCAGTGCCATGTCCCACAAAAACCAGAAAAGGTAGAGCCACCACTTCTTTGATTTTCTTGCACTTGGGTACTGCCCCCGAAGCTGGTCAGCGACGTCCCCACCATTCATGTGCGTGTTATACTGTAGCAGTACCTCTGGACATGCAGTTGATACAACAGTGCCGTCTCTTTGTCTCCTTGGCACAGACATTGCTGGTGAGGTAGGGTCATGGTTTGTTGACAACAAGAAAACGGATGGTTGTCTTTCACGCCTGGCAACAAGTGAACCATTCTGTCATTGTTTATAACAGCCACGAGCTTTCTTTTCATTGATAATTTGTTAAGTTCGAAGGCCATCCAATCCTGTTGGTCTGCATCGTTCCACATGAGTACAAGCCAACGTGCAATAGTTCTTTTGCCAGGTGAACTGAAGTAAAGTAATTGTCAAAATATACATGGTGCCTTTTGCCACGCAGATCCTCAGTCAGGTCTTTCACAACCCTCTCTGCAAGGCCCACTTCCACAGCACCAGCAACCTTTCCTGTGTATACTTGGAAGACGGACACATAACCGTTATAAGGATCTGCAAGGACCCATACTTTTATCCCATACCGTTGTGGCTTGCATCGCATGTATTGCTTGAAGGACAGTCGCCCCTAAAGCCCACCATTGCCTCGCCAATTGACACTTCTCGGTGCAGGTTGTATTCGCCTTGCATGCCTTGACAACATGCTTGATAATTGGTCAAACGTGATGTAGCTTATCATGCTCTTGCGATCCTCTTGGTGGATTTAGCATGCTGTCACTTGCATGCAAATACTGCATAATCTTCTCATAACGCTCACGGGTCATTAGCTTTGAAATTGGTAAACGTCCATAGAGATGGTGCTTCCCCCAGTACATGCGGTAGTGTGGCGCCTTTATAACTGACATGTATAGTCGCATTCCAAATAAGGCTTTTATGTCGCACGCAGTTACTGGACTCCATCGGTGGTCAACTTTGTTTGCTTCTGCCTGCTTACGGGCACTGTACCGGTTTGTCTCCTCGGCTATCAGGTCGTAGAGAATTGGTGGGAATGTCAGGTTCATAAAATCCATGGGAGTCTTCTCTGCACTCAGCAGTGTGGTTGGACCCACAGGCTCCTTGAAATCCTCAACATGGACCTGCTGTAAGCAACCTGTCCATTCATCATTGTGACCAGCATCCAGATGTGGCGTAGGTTGCTCAGGTTGTTCTGCATCAACGTCATGTAGTTCATGATGGTCATCAATGTCAATTTGGGTACTCTCACGCTACAGTGTAGCCAAAGGAAGATCATCTTCGCTGTCGGAGTCATTCCTTGGCTGACGTAGCTTGGCCAGTGGCACGTCATCCTCTTCACTCTCTGTGGAGCGTCTCTTCCGCCGCAGCGTAGCCAGAGGCAGATCATCATCGTCACTGAAATCGCTGTTGCTGTCCGTTGTACCCAAAGGCTTCATACGCACCAAGTCCACCTCAATGTCGGAATCATCAAAACCTTGAAAGTCATCTGCCTCATTGTCACTGGCACTATCGAAAAGGTCTAGCAGGTCATTTTTGTACACATTCGCCATATTTCCGGTGGTGATCTGTGGGGTTGCGGTCTCTCACAGGAAAACAGCAGTCTCTCTCTCTCTCAATCTCAGAGTGGTCTCTACAGCAGTCTCTCTCTCGTGATCTCGGAGTGGTCTCTCGATCGTCTGCAATACAAAACAAAAAAAAAAACACATCTTTGCACTGCAGACACCACTCACCTAGGCCACCACCTTCAAAACCTATGTCACCCGCCACCATGCCAGAAACAGCACTGCCTGTTGTCCATGTGCCCCCCCCCCCCGAGACCCGACGCCTTCACACAAAATGGTTGCCACGCTATAAGGGACCTGACCCTCACCATCAAACACACACGACCATCCCACAAAATGGATTCCCTGGTTGCCAGTGTTCTCCACACCCTACGGTATCCACATGGCAAACGACACAGCATACCCCCACAGTGTTCAGTGGTCCCCCCCAAAAAGCTGGCAACAACACAAAATGGCATTCATTTTGTGTGATGGCGTTGGGTCTCGGGGGGGGGGTCACCCAGAAAGCAGGTACTGCTGTTTGTGGGAGGATGTGTTCAGTGGTCTCCCCCCCCCCAAAGCCGGCAACAACATAAATCAGCACCAACAGATTCCCTGGTGTCAGCATTCCCTTGACCCACCCCATGCTACAACACAAGCTCCCTCCCATGCCTCACCACCCTCAGAGACCTGGCACCAATGGATTACATAATGTCCAGAGGTTCCACCTCCACCACCCAGCATTCCCTTGACCCACCACCATGCCACACAACAAACAGCATTTCCCCAATCCCCCGTGACACCCACCAGCACATCCCCACAAGCATGGAAACAACCCCTGAACCCCATACAGCTGCATGCTTCAGAAACGGAAAACAGATCCTTACCTGGCATGGAAAGTAAACATCGCGGTCCAGTCCACAAGTGGGAATGCTGACTCCATGGCACCCAAAATCCCTCAAAGAAAACGCAGCCACAGCACCAGCAGAACAAGCGCGATGGCCGGAATCCAACCACCCTGTACCGGGTGCAAGGGGAGGGCGATGGCTGCCTGTGGGTGCAAGTATGTGGAGAGGGGAAGCACCATCAGATGTTTGCTCTCAGGGAGGGTCAGTCAGTGTTTGCAGGGTGTGCAGAGTGTGCCAAGTCTGTCGCGCTTCCGTGGTGCTTCCCCCTGGTGACCGAACACTTTGTGACAGAAAAAAAAGTTAAAAATTATCGGAACAAGCAACACAGACGATGAGAATACTAAAGGAATACACTCCTGAACTATACATGATACACACAATATGTCAGCAGACTAGCTGTTCATCACTAAAATTACCTTTCCAATGGTGCCATGCAATCAATTGTAAGCAATTTGGTCTGTTTTCTACTGACTGAGATACCCAGAATTTCTGTTTTAGTCAAAGTGTCTAGGTGGTTCTTGATGGACAAAATGTCAGCCATACACACCGTGCCATAAACAAATACAAATAACTCCTAAAGTATATATGATAAACACAAAATGGCATTCTGTTTATGTCACATTGCTTTTGTAAAAAACCAGCACCATAACACACCCTCCCCCATACCCTCAGGCACCACCATTCACCTGTGTTGGGGATCCCCACCATCAAGACTCCCTCCCACATACCCTCCCCTTTCACTCATGGGCACCACCATTCCCTCCCCCACCACTGAACACTAAAGCAACATGCCCTCCGATCCACAGACCGTTCCTGGCCACAGTATTCACAAGCAGAGCAACGTAGGCACTACAGGAGAATGCCCTAGAGAACATTACCTGCCTGATATCGTATATGCCCGTAAACTTGGAGCCCATGCGACAATGCCCTTATCGAGTCCTCTGTGACCGTGGTACAGCGCAGGAGACAAACAGCCAGGCGAGTTTTCTGGGTAGTGTTCTCCGGCAGCTCAGCTGAAGCAAGTTTGCCAAACCATGCGACCACAGAACAGACGCTTGCTCCCAGATTACCCCATCCCACAAAAACGGACAGAAAATAAACAAGACCAAGCAGCCAACTTTACGAGCCAGGTCCACGGAGAAAGCACAACTTCCGGTTTTGCGGCCGGCATCTCGGTGAACATAAATAAGTAAAAACTGTACAAAAGCAAGAAAAGGGCACAGTCACGTATTATGCACAGCAAAAAACAAATACCTGCACACAGCACAGTAGTTTCTGGGGCTATATGTGGTGGAAAGGCACACAAAGTAGCATTCTCTGGCAGCTCAGCTCCTCCTCACACTAAATGCTGGAGCAAAGTGAAACGCCGAGTTTAAAACGTGTTTTTCGGCAGAATTTCAAATGGGACCCCTGCTCTTGCCAGCCAATCAAAAGAGCCTTACAATGTGGGGTATCGCCCATGGATGCTCAGTAAGTAACATATTGATTGGCTGGCAAGTAATATTAAAATATATGCGCGACGACTCCAGACGTCGCAGGGGCACACTAGGACTTTGCAGCTGACGCCTAGAGTCGCTGCCGGATTTAAAGAGAACATTGCTACCTGCCGACTGCCGACGTTTGTCGGAGGCAATGAGTTAACTCTGTTCTTTCCCTGGACACCACTGCAGACCAGACTCTGAAGTGACCATCCATAGATCCATAGCTGCCATTACTGGCAAGTGTTGGGGGTCCTCAGCTCTTCTACATGGACCATGCCCACCATCACTATCCATACAGTTCCACCGTTATCCCACTCAGCATGTCCTTTCAGCCTAAAAATAAAGCTTTGGATCATATATGGTACAAAAATAAACCTTGATAAAATACATAATTTGAAACCTTGAAATATGCATTCTTGGGGTGTATAGATCATCCTATATGGAAATAGAAATAGTATGGTGTTAGGCCTGTGTACTATTTCCCCATGGCTGATGAAAGGACAATGTTAAAGAAAAATCTGTTATTGTTGGGGCAGAGTATATTAAAATCAATGCTTTT
This sequence comes from Neoceratodus forsteri, assembly GCA_016271365.2. NCBI lineage: Eukaryota > Metazoa > Chordata > Ceratodontiformes > Ceratodontidae > Neoceratodus > Neoceratodus forsteri. The sequence goes on along the minus strand of CM028135.1, from coordinate 1,098,958,343 downwards.
ACAAATAAAAATGTCATAGTTTTCTATTTTCCAAGCCCCTTAGATATGTCTAGCCCCTACCCCAAATAAATCTTAGATGAGGTACTGGCTCACTTGAGACTGTACAAAAACTTTCAAAAGTGCAGGTCTCCAGTTGACTATAGGGTGGGGACCGCGAGTGTCTTTCTCTGCCTGACTCTGTTCATTGCCCTGTGGGTGATGGTGACAGTGTGGTGAGGTGGATGATGATGTCAGCTATTGTGTGCACAGAGCTAGGACTGCTTGATTGAACATTTGCTGTTGTGATATCCTCTTCTGTTTGGTGTGTGTGGGGGGGCAGAAAGAGGAAGAGAGGAGGCCATTGTACAAAACAATTGGGGGGGGGGTGGAGGAGCTCACTGTCTGTGACATTGCAGTCTTTTTTTCTGCTGGGGAGCTGGAAGCAATGTGGGAGCAGGATAAATGTGCAGTAATCAGAGTATTTCTTGGCTTTGCTTACATTGTTTCCTGTATAAGTGAGCAAAATTTACCATTATAATTAAGGGCTAGTGCAACCATCTGTGGGCTAGTGCAATTTTGAATCAACTTGCCCTGCTGGCTAGTGCAAAAAAAGGTTAAGGTTGACCCCTGATCCTACCCCCATTTACTACTACCCTCTGGCTCCTGTCCCTCAGCCAATTTTGCACCCACTTTACCACTTTTGCTCCCACCCAGGGACTGCTTAGTTTGTTGATTAATCTCCTATCCAGAACAGTGTCAAAGGCCTTCCTGAAGTCCACTTCCCCCCCATCCACTACCCTTGTCACCCAATCAGGCTTGTTTGGCATGATCTTCTCTCTGTGAAACCATGCTGCATTGGATCTTGTAGCCCATTTTTGGACAGGTACTCTACCATCCTTTCCTTTATCAATTTCTCCATAATCTTCCCCACCACTGATGTCAGGCTTACTGGTCTGAAGTTCCCTGCCTCCTCTCTATTCCCACTCTTGTGAATTGACACCACATCTGCCCTCATCCAGTCCCTCAGCACCACCACTGTTTGCAAATAATTGATTGAAAAGAGCTGCCAGGGGAGCAGCTAGTTCCCCCCTTAGTTCTTTTAGTATCCTTGGGTGCACCCCATTTGGCTCCATTGCCTTTTTTATATTAAATTTTTCAAGTTCTTTGAGTATGCTTTCATTTGGAAAGGGGCTTGTGGCTACCCCCCCCACAGTATTTTCTCTTACTTTTAATTGAGGTCTGCAACAGGGTTGAATAAGGCCCTGCCCCATTTGTTATGCAGAAAGCGTTTAAATGCAGGGATCTGTTCTATCCTCTCCTTTTCTGTCTGGTTGCGCAACCACATTTTCTTGTGAGACCTAAGTACTGATCACTCTTGACAGTTTCGCAGTTTGTCGCCTCTCGCTATCTCTCTGCCTTTTCCCCCTTGCATATCTGCAGTTATAAAAAATACACGTGAATCTCTGTGTAAAATTGTATGTGATACTGGGATCCCTTTGTTTAAAACTGCATATAGTTGTACTGTTGAAATGCTTGCAGAGCTATTTGGAACTCAAGTTACCCTGAGATGCAGTTTTTAAGCCTTTTGCAGATCTGTAAAGGAGAGGTCAGTTCAGGGTCACTATGTTTTTGCTGTACCTGCATCAAAACTGACAAGAACATTCTGTAAACTTACAAGAACATTTTGTGAGAAGCAGGCTTCCTTAAGTTCCCAGACAAAGACTTATAAAAGGTGCAACAATGTTTTTGCTAGAGAGGCAAGGAGACTGAGAGACTGAAAGACTGAAACTTGGAATTAAGAGATACCCTCAGAAGAAGGGCTTTGTTTTCTGTGTTTGTACTGCCTTTGTAAATAGTTATACTGAATTTTCTTTTTATTTTACTGTTCTTGGAAAAAGTAAAATGCTGTTTGTGAATTTTGAAACTACCTGGTTTTCCTGTGCTTCCTGACCTGTGCCTCGACGACAGATGGTGTGAGAAGTGGGATTTATGCCATGCATACTTTAAGCCAGGAGTTTTGTGCTTGGGTACTAGACCTGGTACCAGGTAAGCATAGCAGAAAAGTATGGATTCTACAGCAGCAAGCCCAGGAGTCATTACCAGAAAGATGGCAGCCAAACTAATAGCAGAAGCAAAAGTCCAGACTGAGACTGTACAGCCAGCACCAGTCATGGAAAAAAAAAAAAAGAGCAGGCAGTGACAGAACCTGAAAGCCTGACTGCCTTTTTCAAATGGTGGGCTATACAACAACAGAAGAGGAGCAATGGAGAAAAGGAGATACAGTGACAGGGCAGTAAAGAAAAGAAGAGATGCATCAACTGGAGCAGCGATGGCTGGAAGCTGTGGCACAGATCCAGCAGAGCAACAAAACACCAACAACTTAAAATACCTTAAACTTACAAAGTTGTGCCCCTCGGATAATATTGAAGCATTCCTGACAACGTTTGAAAGGGTTGCCGCAGATTACCAGTGGCCAAAGCAGCAGTGGGCAATCAGACTGGTACCTTACTTGACAGGAAAAGCCCAACTTGCGTACAGTAATATGGACACTGCACAGTCGGAAAACTATGACCTGGTGAAAAGAGAGGTCCTTAAAGGATATGACATCTCAGGAGAGACCTGTAGGCAGAGGTTTCGGTCTCTGAAGTACAACTCAGTCGACTCCTCAAGGAGCCTTCGTCCGACTCGGAGAACTCCTTATGAAATGGCTCCAACCAGAAGGCAAAACATTCCCACAGACCATTGAAACATTTGTAGTGGAGCAGTTCATCAACATCCTAGCACAGACATACAGCTTTGGGTAAAAGAACACCGACCAAAAAGTGGGGAGAAGGCTGTTTCTTTGGTTGAAGACTTCCAAATGGCCAGACAGACGCCACAGTGGAGAGGTAACAGCCAAGCACCGATAAGACTCTCTTTTCCCATTTAAACTCCAAGTCTGATAAGAACTCTGGTAGGGGTTACAAATCTGCACCCAAAGACTTTATTTGCTATAACTGTAATAAGCCAGGTCGTATTGCAGGAAATTGCCGTAGTAAGAAGAGTGACACTGGAACAGATTTGTCCTTAGCAAATTGGGGCAAGTACTTAACAGATGTCAAGGCGGGAGATAAGACTGTGAAAGGACTTATAGATTTGGGAAGCAGACAGACTCTAGGGCATGTTGAAGTGTTGGGAAAACACTGTGCAAAAGGACCAGGTACTGGTGTCATCTGCATCCATGGGGACACTTGATACTATCCCACCAGCCAAGTGACTCTGACTATTAATGGGGTGTCACACCAAATGAAAGTAGGGGTAGTACCTAAGTTACCTGTACCTGTGATTATTGGAAATGTCTTTTCAGGATTTACTGAGTTAATCACAAAGGGAGTAAATCCTGATGTTTCTGCAGCTGTGGTGACAAGAGCTCAGGCAAAGAAAATATCAGATGGAGGGGACTCTTTTCCTTTCACTGATTTTGATTCCGACTTGTTTGAGCACAGCTCCAAGATCTAGAAGTCCAGGAAAGAAAGACGATGCCTGAAGAAATAGTGGCAACAAAAGACTGATGGACATAAGGGGTTAATGTATGAAAATGCTGAAACTAAACTGATAACTGATTGCGATTTTCTTTCAGAATAAGCTAACAATTTTTCTCTCCAGGGTTATTTTTAAGTAGCTGGGAATGATACAAAAACAGGGTGAGCTTATGTTTAAAAATGTAATGGGCTACTGTATAGAGTTTGGGTTAAACCCCAGACACAGGACCAGATAGTACAATTGGTTAGAGCACAGAAGTATAGATTTGAGTTGTTACAGACAGCACACGATTGTCCTATGGCTGGTCACTCAGGGAGAAATCACACGCTTGCCAGATTGCTGTACAGGTTTTCCTGGCCTGGAATTTATGAAGATGTTGCTACCTATTGCAGTTCCTGTGTTCCTATGCATACTGTCACAGGTCCAAAAGTGGCAGCTGAGCTTGCCAAGATTTTCAGCAGTGTGAGCATACCAAAAGTGGTAGTTACTGATCAGGGTAGTAATTTTGGTGCTGCATTACTGGAAGAGCTGTACCGACTATTATGTGTCACTGCCATAAGAACCTTCTCTTATCACCCTCAGATAGATGGTCTTGTGGAGTGTTTTAATCAAACCCTAAAACGCATGTTAAAAGGTTTGTAAAAGGGGGAGAGGAAAGAGATGGCCCTGTGGCACAGAGGGTTGAGGCACTGGTCGCCACACCTTGCGCCACACCAGCGACTCGGGTTCAGGAAAGGACTAGAGTTGCTCGGGGGTCGGCTGGGGGAGGAAGGATTAAGCGTCCGTAGGCAGCTCTCTTTCCTCGGGGAGGAGGATACTAGCGCTGTGTGCTGTAGACTGACTCGCAGTGGTGGTTTGTTGTTGGCACAGGTGCATGGCCATGCACGGGGTGGGGCCAAATCCAGGGTAGTGGGCTGCCTCCGCGGAGGCAGGGACAGCCACCCCGCCCATTGCACAGATGTGGGCGGCTTCCTGACCTGTGCCTTGATGACAAGATCCATTTCCCACTGCTTCCTGTGTGAATACTGAACAAAAGTACTTGGTCAGTATGTCTCCCTTCTTGTGGTCCACCTCTACACTTTCACCCCCTTCCCCCTTAATTCTAACTACCCCTGCTTTATTTTTTCTCCTCTTGCTAGTGTAGCTATAGAGTGTTTTGTCCCGTAGCTTTGCTGTCTTCCCTGTGTTTTCCTCTGTATGTGCCTTCGTCCTCTTGACAGCCTTTGCTGCCTCCCTTAGATTCTCCCGATATTCTTCCTTGTCCTTTTCCATCTGCGTTGCTTTGTACTTCTCGAAGGCCAGCCTCTTTGCCCTAACCTTTGCTGCAACTTCTCTGGAAAGCCATAGTGGTCTCATCCTATCAATCAATCAAGTCTTTATTTAACCAGGCGTTCATCGTTGAGCAGAAGCTCATTTGCAAGATGGACCTGGGTGGAGCATGAACAATTGTATATACAGGTCAACACAGGTATTTACAAGGCAATACAGATAATACTCTTTACAGAGAGGAAGAAAAAGAAGTTCATATGTATCCTCCTTCTGTTCTTTGTCACCTGCCTTATGCATAGGCGTGTCACGTCCTCTGTGGCCTTCCTGATCCTTACCCACCTTTCCTCTACTCCTTCCTCTTTACCTATCTGTGCCACTGCTCTCCAAACCCCTTCCCCCATTTTTCTGAAATGCTTCTTGTTCTGTTCTAACCATGTTATGATCACTCATCTTTAGGTGACCTTCCACTATGACATTGGTGACATTGTCTCTGTTAGACAGCACCTGATGAAGTATGGCCCTTTCTCGCCATTTCTTTATAGGTTGGGCATGGGAGTGCCGCACCTCTTTCTGTCCTTTTGTTCTTCATGGGTTGGACACAGGACTGTCACACCTCATACTTCTCGTTTTGTTCTTTATGGGTTGGATATTGGTGTGTCATCTTCTCCCTCTCATTTTATTCTTTATAGATTGGATGTGGGTGTGTTGTCTCTCCCTCTCGTTTTGTTCTTTATGGGTTGGATATGGTAATGTCACTCCTCATCCTTGTACTTTTATTCTTTATGAGTTGGACACAGAGGTGTCACACCTCATCACTCTCATTTGGTGCTTCATGGACTGTAGTGGCATGGTGAAGGCTTGCACTAGCTACTGCCAAAAAGTTGCTTCTGGCACTTTTTGGAATCGATTGCTGCTTCTCTAGCAGCATGTTGCTATTGAATGCTCCAACCTTGAGTCTTGTTTTTCTGCAGTTTCAAAGTAATTTAGTGTGTGTGGTGCAATGGGAGAAAGTGAATTACTGAAGCCATGTGCAGTCAGCTAGATGGTGTGTGACAGAAGTTTACCATTTTAGAATTGCAGTCCTTTGGAGTGCTTGGTGCCTGCTGCTTTATACTGGTGACCTTGTTGGAACAGTAAGACAGTGGGCTGATATGTGCTTTTTCCCTTTAGGTTTGACTCATTACAGCAAGAGCTCAACAAGGCCACTGCACAGAACAAGGAGCTGCAGAGAGAAATGGAACAGCTGCAGAGTGAGCTGACCCGGTACAAGACGTTGCAACTGAAAGCAGTGAAGGATGCCGAGAAGTACAAGGAGGAGAGGGACTCCGTGTTCAGTGAGTACCGTCTGATCATGAGTGAGAGAGACCAAGTCATCAAAGAAGTGGACAAACTTCAGACTGAGCTGGAGCTGGCAGAAGCCAAGCTGAAGAACAAGTCCGACAACAGGGTGGCCAGTGAAGAGATGGAAGCCTTACGACAGGTACAGTAGAAGAGCTAACATGGGATTTTAACTGCTGGGTTTGTATCTGAATACATTTTAATATTCAGTACTTAGAATAAATAATGCATTTTTTCACATCATACAACCTAAGTGTTATGCTGAACAGGTCCGATGTCATGCAAAATCTGTAGAAGATTTCTGGTTGCTGGGGGCTGGGGTGCCACCTTAATATTGTCCTGCAGGCTGGACTTGGGGGCATGTTTGCTGAGGTAGTGCTGTGCCCATCTAATGGAAACTGATATCCTGACTTGTTCTGTTAAGCCACTTCTATCTGTTCCCCCTGAGCAATGAGCAGATTTTCTCTCCATGCTGAGTGAGGGGCCTGCTGTGGAGGGGCTCACAGTCATTCCACAAGAGGCATGGCCGCTTCCGTAGCTTGTTTTTGGAATGTGTCTGCTGCAGAAGTGTATGTAGCTGCTACCTGTAGTACTGTCCACACTTTCACTAACCACTATAGCCTGGACTTTGTCTCTCGAAGACGAGCTGTACTACAAGGCCTATTGTCATATGCCTATAGACTTCAGCCACCCAGGCTGTCAGTTTTTTTTTGGTCAGTTCTTTTTCCCCTCCCATCGCCGCTGGCCAGGGCCCCATTGGTCGACCTGCCAGATCCCCTCTTGTCTGAGACCCCCCAACTGTACGCCGATCCACCATCGCCTGCAACACACCTGGGAGCAGCCCCCCGGGTGAGGTCGCCTTCTGCTTCACGGTGCTTTCATATGGTGCTCTTCGGGCAGAGGCAAATGGGGAGACGAGGTCCTAGTGGGCAGGGTTCGACGTTGGAGGTGGGGGCAGGCGACGTCCTCCTCCTCCCAGTCAATGGGAGTTTTCCAGTGTTCTTGTGTGTCACCCCTATGGAGCCCGTACGTGCAGTGATGTCCAGTGCGATCAGGTGCACTCCTGCACCCTTACATTGAATGTCTGCCGAGGCTCCTCCCTACGCTTGCGTGATCCCTTGGTTGGCGTGCTTCCAGCCTCCGCTGGGGGTCGCTCATGCCAGGGAGTCATCCACCCCTCTCCCCAGGAGAGGAGAGCAGTCCTCCGGATGCTCAATCCTCTCCTCCCCTGCCGACCCCCTGATGACAAGAGCTTGTCCCCGAACCCGGGTCACCAGCGTGGCACAAGGTGTGGCGTCCAGCACTTCATCTCTCAGTGCCATTGGGCCGGCTAGGCTGTCAGCTTTTGATACTGCTTGGTAATCATTCCAAAGGTGTGACCTGATGAAAGATATCCTCGAAGAAGATAGACCGGTTACGTCTTTACCGTAACAGTAGATCTTCGAGAGAATCTTTTTTATCAGGTCATGCTGTTCCACCCTCCTTCCCCCTTTTTTTGTCTGCAACACTGGATTTCTGTTCCCCTATCTCCGTTATTTTCTTTTCCAGCCCTCTGTCTCACCTGGTTTGTTGAGTGCTGAGTTCTCTCCTGGTTCCCTAGAGGGAGGTCGTCCAAACAGATCTCTGCCAGGGATCTGAGGGAGGAGGGGCCGCCCACATTTATGTATATGCTGATATCGTTGTGGGTGGCCCCTGGCTGACTGGCTGCAAAAGTTTCCATGTGGTCCTGGTGCCTGGTGGCTATAGGTTACAAAAGTGTGGCCCGATGAAAGAGATCCTGTCAGAGAGCTACTCTTATAATAAGTATGTAACTGTTTTTTTTTTCAGATATATTAGGGAAAAAAGAAAGGAGGGGGACTCGTATGGCTAGCTGAGGGGGGTAGAGTGATAAAGGAGTGTGGGCAAAAGGCTGCCGTCCTTAACAAGTACTTCTGCTAAGTTTTCACTGGGAAGGACAGTGAGCGCTTGCTAGAGAGTGACACCGAGGGGGTCACAGGGATAAGCAGCCAGTATTTACTAGCAAAAGGGTCCTGAAATGGCTGGCAGCCCTTAAGATAATGTCCCGTGACACAGGGTTGCATCCGATGATACTCAGAGATTTGGCAGCAGAACTGACTGAATCCCTGTTAGGCCTATTTGGCAGCTCACCAAGGATGGGGGGTCATTCCAAAGGATTGCAGGTTGGCAGACGTAGTTCTGTGCCATGGGGCGGGGGGCAAGGAAGAAGCAGGGAACTACAGACCTGTCAGTCTTGCCTCTATTGTGGGGAAGCTGATGGAGTCACTGGTCAAAGAAGACTTCGTGGACTACTTGGAGAGCAATGGTTACCAGGATAGAAAACAGCACAGATTTGTGGAAGAGAGATCTTGTTAGCCTAATCTGATAGATAAGGGAGTTAGATAGGTGCTGTGGATTTGCTCTTCTTCAACTTCAACAAGGCGTTCAACTGGGTGCCTCACAGATCTTTGCTGAAGAAGATGGAGGATCTGGGCGCTGTTAAGGTTATAGTGAACTGGGTAGGTAACTGGCTGAAGGGGAGGCAGCAGAGGGTTGTAGCCAGTGGGGTTAAATGAGAAGAGAGGGAGGTCATGAGCGAGGTACCGCAGGGATCAGTCCTGGGTCTGGTCCTCTTCAGCATGTTCATCAGTGACATTAGTGTGTGGGAATTCGGGGTAGGTTACGTCTCTTCGCAGATGACACTAAGCTCTGAGGAGGGTGGACAGTGACGAGGGAATCTGGGAACTGCGGAGTGACTTGCAAAGGCTAGAGATGTGGTCCAAGTATAACCTTGTACTTTGTAACCATTAATAAAGTATATTAAATTGCAGAAGATTTGGCAGTTGAAATTTAATGCCAAAAAGTGCAAGGTAATGCATCTAGGGATCAAGAACCCCAGGAATGAGTACTGGATGAGTGGGGTACCACTCAGCACTACAGCTGAGGAACAGGACCTAGGAGTTATCATCAGTGACACCCTCAAACAATCAAGACAGTGCAGCAAGGCCTGTAGTAAAGCATACAGAATGCTGGGTGTATTTGGAGGGGTACTGACAGGAGAAGGACAGAGGTAATGCTACCTCTGTATAGATCTTTGGTGAGGTCTCACTTGCAGTGCTGTGTTCAGTTCTGGAGTCCTCACCTCAGGAAGGATAAGGACATGCTGGAGATGGTGCACCGTAGGGTGAATACGATGATTTCATGGCCGGCAGGACTTACGAGGAGCGCCTCAAGGCACCGAACATGTAGTCTTAAGCTGGAGGGTGGGAGGTTTAGGAGGGAGGTCAGGAAGCACTTCTTCACAGAGAGGGTGGTGTAAACTTGGAATTTGCTTCCAGAAGAGGTCATCTCGTTGAAGACGGTGGGCAGCTTTAAAAGAGGCTGGGATAGGCATAAGGGGAAGGTAAGGATCCTGGTTAGACAGGATGGGAGGGAGGGCAGAGACATTAGTTCAAGCTGTGGACCCTGCAATATGAGCAGACTTGATAGACTAAATGGCCTTCTTCTGCTGGCTTCTTCGTATGTTCGCATGTTCTTACTGGTGACCAGAAGGGAGAGGGGGGATATGGTAGAGACCTTCAAGTTCCTAAAAGGAATTAAGGTGAACTGTGAGGAGCTTTTTAGCTTGAATACTAGCTCTTGGTCATGGGGACATGAGTGGAAACTAACTGGAGGGTGATTCAGGAGGGGCATAAGGAAGTTCTATTTTACAGAGAGGGTGGCAGAGCCATGGAACAGTCTGCCTGCCAAGATGGTGGGTATGAAAACCGTTAATGGCTTCAGGCACAGTTGGGACAGTATGATGGGTACTGTGGCTGCTTGAGGTGGCAGAACTATTGTTGAGATAGGGGTGGAGGATGGGGGAGGACTAGGACTCTGGAGGGACAGTAGGTCCCAGGGCTAAATAGGGAACTCAGGCAGACTGGATGGACCGCTGATCTTTTTCTGCCACTGTTGTCTATGTTTCTGTGTATTGTGTTTAAAAAAAAAAAAAAGTTCAAATAAATTTAAAAGCAAACATTGCATGTTGTGCCAAAAAGTGGTAAAAATAGATACTTTATTTTACTGTGAAACAGCAGTACTAAAGCAGGCTAGTGTGGAGGGGTTGTGGGATAACAGATAGATGAGACACCGAACTTCAGGTTCAACACGCAATCTCTGTGTGATGTTTATTCAAAATACAAGAAATAAGCTTCTGCAATGCCATATTCCTTCTTCAGTACATCAGTTTGCAGCAACAGAGTATGAATGTCCTTTCACTGCACTTAGCCAGCGCCTACTGACACTGATCTCTGATCCAATCATTTTTAGTGAAAACCCTTCATCCCTATGTGGGCCTTGTTTGCTTGGGTAGTGGGGGCCCAAAAAGAAGAAAAACAAAACAAGCTATAAACAAAGAACCTCAATGAAGAATCACTGAAACAAGGTTTACCCCAAAGGGCATTTCCCAGAAGGGGGCCGAGTTCCTGGTGGCTGCCAGTAAACCCTCCGCCAGGGCCCACTTATTCAATGAGGTGGAAACGCTTTGCTATATGGGCTGCGTCTTATCACCTGGGCCCTTTCACTGGTCCGATCAACCAAGTTCTAGAGTATCTGTTCTCCTTATTGGATGCAGGACTACAGTATTCCTCTATTTATTAAGGTGCACCTGTCTGGTATTTCAGCCTGTCACGTGCATATTTATGGCTGTATGGTTGCCCAATTGGATGTGGCCCGTACTTTTCTGAGAGGCATTCTACATTTGAAGACTCCTATCCAGAGTCTGGTCTTGGCTTGGGATCTCAGTTTTGTGCTTGAGAAGTTAACCCTGACTCCTTTTGAGCCAGCTGCATCTTACGAATTACGTTTTCTGTCATGGAAAGCACTATTTTTAGTCACTATTACTTCTGCGCGAAGAATTTCAGAGCTACATGCTCTCGTTTGATATTTGATTTTCCACAAGGACAGGGTGTCTTTGCATACTAATCCTGTTTCTTCCTAAGGTGGTGTCAGTTAACTCTGATTCAGTCCATCCACCTGCTTGTTTATTTTCCTGAGCATACCAATCCAGGGGAAGCACTGCTCCGTACTCTGGATGTGCATAGAATTCTCAGGTACTAGATACATCGTACTAAGGACTGCAGAAAGTCCTCTCACTTGTTTTTTCACCCCTGGCAGAGAGGGCGCTTCACTATCTAAACAGTGCTTGTCCAAGTGGTTGGCCAACTGTAGTATTTTTGTTATAGGAAGCCATTCAACCAGAGGTATGGCCACTTCTGTCGCCTGTTTCAGGAATGTGTCATCTGTGGAAATTTGTGCTGCCCACACTCTCACCAAGTGCTACAGTCTGGACATTGCCTCCAGAAGAAGGGCAGGCTGTGGCCTAGCTGTGCATCAGGGCCTGTTTTATTAAGCCTCTGTCCTTCTGCTACCCAGACTGTTTATGCTCTCAGCACTGCTTGGGACTCGTTCTATAGGTGTGATGACCTGATGACAGAGATATCCCCAAAGAAGACGGAACAGCTACATGAGAACTTACTGTAATAATAGATTTTCAAGGAAATCTCTGTGATCAGGTTATACTGTCCCTCCCTCCATCCCCCTTTCTCTCTCTTCAGCTTGGCTGTCCTATTGCTCTAGTCTTTTTGCTAGCTGAGCACCTTCTCTCTCTCCTTGGTTCCCTGGTGGGACTCCTGTCTCTTGTGGCCTCTGGCTAGAGAAAGAACTGAGGAGGGAGTGGTGCCGCCCAGGCTTATATAGGGCTGGGGGGATATTGGAGCCTGATGTTGGTGTGGGCGTCCCCTACTAGACTGCTGCAGAAAAGCTTCTGTGGGATCCTAGCGCCTGATGGCTAAGTTCCATAGGTGTGTCCTGATGACAGAGATTCTCTTGAAGATCTACTGTTCTGGTAAGTTCTTATACAGCTGTTCTTTTTGAATGATTTTCGAGAATTGGAATACAGAGAAAAGTCTGTGGATTATGTTGGTTATATTTGTTTTTGGTTACAAAATTATAAATTGCAGTACCCTGAGGCTTCTGTTTTTTCCTTTTTTTGTTAGGAGCTGAACTCAGCCCTTGTGGAACGGGATCGCGCAATCTGTGAAAGGAATGAGTTACTGGAGAAGTACTGCCATGAAGTACAGGACAAGGCTGAGGCCCAGAAGGAACTCAGCCAGGCTTGTAAAGATATTGAGACAGTAAAGGAAGAAAGAGATGTGGCGAGGAAGGAAAGGACAGAGGCCATCATCCAGAGAGACCAGCTGCTGCGCGAGTACTACCAAGCCCGCCAGGTGATTGCTTCCTTTGTGAAAGTTAGATGTTTCAAAACTATGGCTTAGGCACCAGTTATGTGTGTGTGTGTGTGTGTGTGTGTGTAGTGGGGAGGGTACCACGACCGGGTGGAGTCTCACAGGTCAGGTGTTTTTTTTGTTTTTGTTTTTCAGAAAATGGAGTGGTGAAATTATTTATCCTACAGCAGAATTTGTTGAAGATTATATTTGTTTTTGGACCAACATAGATACAACCGCTCACAAACTTTCAGGGCCACACCAGCTCCTTCATAAGGTGTTCTAGCTGCTTGAGCAGAGGAAGCATATGTTGTAAACTAAGGCTGCATTGTAACTGCATCATTTGACATAGTTATTAAAGGGGAACATTCTTGAACTATGTGCAGCAGAGTTTCAAAGGGGTTTTTAAATGAGGTATTGGGTTTAACCTGTAGCTGGCAGCAGTCCAGAGATATCTGTGACTATATCTGCCCCACATTAATACTACAGTGCCACCATTTTTAAAACCTTGTGATGGCACTGATGATCAGGCTGTAGCTGACCACATTGTAGTCAGCCACAGCTTAATCGTCTGTGACATCACAAAGTTCTAACAATGGTGGAAACGTTGTATTGGTGTGGGGCAGACATAGACATTAGTATTTCTAGACTGCTGCTGACTGCAGAGGAGCCCAGTACTTCCTTTAAAAGATGGTTTTGTGAAATTTCAACCTGTGTTGTGCACTATTCCTGAATGTTCCCATTTTAAGGACTGTGTGATTTGGTAGTGTGGGGATCGTTGGAAACTGTTTTTTCCAGATGAAGAGGAAGTAGCAAAACGATGTGGACGTAGGGCTCAGCAGGTGGATGTTGAGGGACTAGCATAGGAATTTTAAGCAGTAAGCCAGGACAGGGTGTGCATTATTGTAGGATAACTGCATGCCTTTGGGCATGAAGTGCAAGGCAAAGACAACTGTTTTGTGCACCCAAGAAGTGCTGTTATTTCGCAGTTATGCACACCGTGGAGAGCCTTATTGCAGTTATATAATGGCTTCCCAGATTTTTGATTTAGAGCCATTTAGTGAGGTTGAGGAAGGTAAGCATTTCTTTTTTTTTTTTTTTTTGCCATAATAGATTTTATTGTGTGTGTGTATGTATATATATATATATACATTTTTTGGCTGTTATTTTACCTCCTCTTGGCAACCTGGTCTGCTCCCATGTCCTCGCATCATGATAGGAATCCAGCCGCCGTCCGCCTCTACCGCAGCTTCTGCCATCACCTTAGAACTCTTGTGGCTTAACCCCCCGCAGCAGGGTGTCAGGGAGCCCCCGACTGTCCACCCTACACGGATCCAGTTTCGATGCAGCGTTGGTTCCGGCGATCTCACAGACGGCCATCAAGCTGCGTGAACAGATGCCATCTTTTTTCACTTTTTCCATCCCCTGGAGCCCGGGGTGTGCGGTGACGCTGGCGGAGGGAAGCACTCACGTGTCCGCATGTGCTTCCTCCAGGCGTCTGCCGAAAACTCCTCCTCAAGCTGCTACCCGGTGCCCTGTCCCACAGCTCTCGCCAGGGGCGCCCGGGCATCAACTAGTGAGGATCCCTCCCGGAGAAGGAGAGCAGTCTGTCGGATGCTCAATCCTTCTCGACCCCTGCCAACCCCGGCGTCCCATGCTCGTTCCGAAACATGGGTCGCCGGCGTAGCATGAGGTAAGGCATCCAGCGCCTCAGCCCTCCGCGCCACCGGGCCGGCCTATATATATATATATATATTTTTTTTTTTCTTAAAGAACAGGTAACGGTATACTTAGTATTACAGAAAATAGTATCATGGAGCAATATAAATGGCTCATCACAGATGTTTAAGTACATACCTACAATGTATACAATTTAAGGTAAGTAAAAAAAGTAACTAGTTAATTCATAACGTTATATTTGGAAATTAGACTTATAGCCAAGCTGACACATGCCAACAATCAAACAAATTAACAATTAAGAGCATTAATCTGCTAGAACAGAAGTCATATATTGCTTTATTAATTACCATTACTATTATGTTAAACCTGCACAATGTAATCCACTCCTGGGGGAGTCATCTTCTGTAAAAAGGGTCCCCATATGTTAAAAAACCTGACTAGTCTATCGGAGAGTAAATCAGAGATTCTCTCATTGTTGGCAGTATAACTCATCATATTCAGGCATTCAGGAAGTGAGGGGACCCTGGGGTCTTTCCAGTAATTTAGTATTAAACGTTTAGCCCATACAGAGGCCACAGAGAGCCATAACATCTGTTGGTACGTAAGCATAAGAGTGGGTAGGGAAATTCCTAAAATATGTATATCTGGGGAAAGAGGTACTATACTAGACATACAGGACTCGCATATTCTACCCACCTCAGTCCAGAATTCTTTCAATTTTGGACAGTCCCATAACGTGTAAAATATTGGCATCTGAGGACTTACACTTCCAACAGTGACAGTTAGCAGAAATACCCAGTTCGTAGAGCTTAGCAGGGGACATATAATATTGATGTAAAGTTTTGAATTGAATAATCTTACCCCGACATGGCACACCAGCCCAACTGACCTTATGAAATGAGTTAAACTTTGAAGTCCTTAGGTTTCATCTTCGTCTTCAGATAAAGCGGCCTCTCTCTCTGCTGATCTGGGTATAGGAACATCATGGCGTTGCGCCCATTTAAGGGCTTCAGCCGGTTCTGTGAATATGAACATCTTGCTCCAATGAGTAATTCTGAGTCGAGCAGAGAATATTAAACCGTGCTGTATGCCTGACTCTTAGCAAGGCCTGGTCCTGCTGAATCTCTTTCCATGACGCGTCGCGTACCCAATATCGGGAAACATCCGAATTTGCCCTCCATCCTGTAGAAGGCACTTATTTCACCTTGTCAGTGCCAGAAGATAGTCCTGTGAGCCAATGCCATCAGTTACAGCCACCACTGCACGAGGAGCCTCTGGGTTATCTGGCCTGCCGCTTGGAGTTCCCCGGTAGGCCTTTTGAAGTCGGTGAGCTCTTTCAGTGGCCCCTTCTCCCAATTGTTGTATCAGCCAATCTCGGAGGAATAGAAGCAAGTGCTCCCCCTCGCATCCTTCCGGGAGGCCCGGTATCCGTATGTTGGAGGCCCTTGCCTGATTCTCCAACGACTCTAAACGTGACTTGAGGTGGGTATTCTCCTCTGTTGTTGTGGATACTGCACCCATCGCCGCATCAGCCCGTCTAGATGCTTCAGCCGAGGCTCCCTGAACAGACTCCATTGTTGCCTCCACTCCTACCACACGATTATTTAGAGCGTCAAACTTATCTGAGAGGCTGCCAACTGATGCCATTATTATATTTAGTTTAGCTCCCAAAGTTTGGAGCGTTTCTTCAGTAGTTATGTCTCCCTGTTCTCCGGGTTGGCCTTGAAGAGACCTCGTGGCATACTGTCTGGCAGAAGTTTTCGATCGGGCTCCCTCACCTGAGCTCTTATCTTTACGTGGATTACCTATTTCGATTTTTGGTTTGTTAGCCACTAATTTCTCTAATTTTACTTCTATTTAGATACTAGGAAAAGTACTTAAATGCGTTTTATTGACAGCTATATATGCCGATCTCTAAGAGAAGGTTGCCATCTTGCTCGGGCTCCAGAGCGCCCCCCCCTTGAATAATCTTACCGTGGACATCCTTGTTCCCATGGATAGCGTTATCCAAGGCAGCACTGCAGTCTTGCTTCTCCATTACAGTTCCCAGATCCACTTCCCATTTCTGTCTGGCAGAAGAGGTGAGAGATGTAGAGACGAGAGAAGAGGCAAGTGATTTATATACCAGACTGGCCTGTGGCCCCCCCTTTTGGTGTTGCGTTATTTTTACAAGTTGATCCCATTCCTTACAATTAGGGAAAGAAAGGACCTGCCTGTGCAAGACATTCGAAGATTAGGTGCCGTAATTGCAAATAGTAATGGAAGTGGAACCACGGGAGATGGTATTTTTCCTTGACTTCCAGGAAGGACATCAATATATCTGAGCCCTTATACAAAATGTCCTCAACATGTTTAATGCCTGCTTGAGCCTGGGCATTACTGGACAGTGGAACCCCATTTTTTGTCAAAGTTGGATTAGCCCAGAGGGGCATTATTTTAAGGGGTTGGGAGGTAGGATTGGTGGCTTTGTTTACCTTCCCAAGCACCCTAAATGTGTTACTTAAGCAGGGTTTGCTTTTCAAGTTTATGGGGGTGGATAGAGCGATATAATCAGACAGTTTGTTAGGTTTTAGCAATGCTGATTCTAATAACAGCCATAAAGGGGAGTAAGGTGCATCTTCAGGGTTCAGTTGCAAATGACCCACAGCCTGTTTAAACATAAAGGCCCACTGGTACCATTCCCAGTGAGGAAGGGCTAATCCTGCTAGTTCGTATGGAGCACGGAGTTTGTTTAGGCTTAATCGTGGTGGTTTTGTTCCCCAGAGGAAAGTCCTTATCAACAAATTTAGCTTGTCAAACAAAGTTTTAGATGGTAGAATTGGGATGTTTTGAAACAAAATATCTTGGGTGCAGTGATCATCTTGACTAAGTTCACCTTGCCCCTGAAGGATAGATTAAGATGCCCCCAATGAATTAAATCTTGTTCATTGGTACGAAACAAAGGTAGATAGTTTAATTCGACTAACGCTTCAGGATCTGCGGAGATTTGCAAGCCCAAATATGTTATGTGACTTTTGACCCATCTATTTTCAAAAATTTCATCAACATTCTGTAGAATAGAGGGTGAGAGGTTAGGGCAAAGGGCTTGGGATTTATCCCAATTAACTTGGAGGCCTGAAAATGAGCCAGATTCAAGGAGCAGTTTTTTTTAAGGGCCACATAAGGCTGAGCTGGGTTGGATAGAGTTAATAGCAGGTTGTCTGCAAACGCAGACGTCTTATGCACATGTGTGCAGATTTTGATGCCAAAAATTCCACGCTGCTCATCTACAGCCCTAATCAAAGGTTCGATGGCCAGGATAAACAGATAAGGAGATAGGGAACCACCTTGTCTGGTACCACAAGCTAGGGAAATAGATTGAGATATAAGGCCATTTGTAAGTATTTGAGTAGAGGAGTTCTTATATAATAGGGAGAACAGGTGTTAAAATCCATACCGCAACCAAAGTGCTATAGGGCTAGAAACATGCAGTCCCAGGACAAGGCATCGAAAGCTTTGAACAAGTCCAGGGAGAATACTATATAAGGTTCCCTAGTTTTTTTGGCATGCCATAACACATTCAGGAATCTACGAACACAGTCCGCCCCAGAGCTGCCATGAATGAAGCCAACCTGCTCCTTACCAGTCAGTTCACAAATAAGTTTTTGGATACTAAAGGTTAGGACTTTTGCAGGAATTTTATAATCTGAATTCATTAGAGATATGGGGCAGTAGCTGTCACAGCATAGGGGTCCTTATTCTTTTTGTGTATGAGAGTAACTAGGGCCTGCATAAGTGTCAGTGGGAGGGAACTTTGGTCCCAAGGTTCATGGAACATATTGAGGAGATGAGTGGATAACTTGGGGCTTAAGAGTTTATAAAACTCCAGGGGCCGTGCCATTAAGCAATGAGTCAATAGCTAGGGAGCTCTTCTCCAGAGACAAGTCCTTGTTAAGTTGCTCTTCCCTCTCCTTAGTTAGGGAGTTTTGACGGAGGTAAGAAACTGGTTTATCCCTTCAATATCCACGGTTTTACTGTCATAAATCTTAGTATAGAATTCTTTGAAGACAGTATTGCATTTTTTGCTGCTGTTAACTACCTTTCCAGTGGTGTCACGGACACCAGGAATAATGGTTTGATCCTGTAGTTTTTTGAGCCTGTAGGCCAACAATTTGCCCACCCTTTCACCAGATTCCCAGTAACCTTGTTTTGTTCAAAATAATGCATATTCTGCTTGTGCAGAAAGTATTTGTTAATGACAAATTTAAGCAAGGTAATTTCATAAAGAAGGGGACAGTCAAGGGGGCCTACAGATCTTAACCTTGTTTACAATTCCTTTAGTTTGGCATTCAGAGGGAGGGTGCAGGATTGAGCAGCCAAAAGGCAGCTCTACTGTCCCAGGGAGTTTGTCTGCCCCCGTAGTTCCGCTCCCATCGGGGTGGAAGTACGATGGGTAGCGTAGGCAGGAGGGGGCGGTGGCATTTGCCAGGGGTGGGGTGGAAGGGGCCAAGCTGGTGCCCAGAATGCATGTGCACCTCCACACGCATTCATTGCCGTGATTGCCGGTGTCCCGGCTCAGGGAAAATCGGGGGGGACGCAACAATTGTAGATAGGAAACAAAACAAATACTAAGAAATCAGAGAGTAGCAGCCCAGAATTTATTTTGTAGACCCACAAAAAAATAATGTCAATCCCTCTTATTCCTGCTCAGCCTACGATGCAGAACTGATGGAGAGATCAAGGAGATTAGAGATCCTAACCCTCGCCAAGTCTGGTGGCCAGCGTTAGAAACATTCTTGTCAACAGTGGGTGGCTAAAAATAATGTGCTGGAGCTGCACAGCCATCCTCCCTCCAGGTGTTGCTTTTGGCGCTGGGGCAGGTCTCTGTGCCAGATACGGCATGCCCCTCTGATCCAACGTCGTCACTGGTGTGGGGGCCACTGGCTTCTTCCTCCCCACTGGATAATGAGTGAGAAGATACTCTGGATCTGTTTGATAACCAGATCCAGGAATATGAATAGTATCTGAATGCAAAATTAACTCCACTTGCTTAGACTGTATAGCTTATCTGAATCCAGAGTTAACTCTGCCTGTTCAGCATAGAGTATCTGAATCCAGAGTTTACTCCGCCTGCCCAGTGTAGAATATCTGAATCGAAAGTTAATTCCCCCTGCCCAGTGTAGAATAACTGAATCCAGAGTTAACTCCGGCTGCCCAGACCACGTAGCGTATCCAAATCCAGATTTCACTCTGCCTGCCTAGACTGTGTAGACAGAGTATCAGAATCCAGAGTTAACTGTGCCTGCCCAGACCATGTAGAATATTCAAATCCATAGAAACATAGAAGTTGACGGCAAATAAGGATTGCAAGGCGCATCCAGTCTGCCCATTTCTTTTTTTGCCATATGAATGTGCCATTGGCCTTTGCTCTGTCAATGGCCTATCTATTCATACTCATCTGTATTGCTCCCTTATGCCTATCCCCTGCCTGTTTGAAGCCCTGCACTGTATTCATATCCACCACTTCCTGAGGTAGGCCATTCCATGCATCCACCACCCTTTCTGTGAAAAAGAACTTCCTCACATTACTCCTTAAACGGCCTCCATCTAATCTCATGCTGTGTCCTCTTGTCTTGCTGTTTTTCTTATATTGAAACACGTTGGACTTTCACCTTGTTAATGCTCTTAAGGTGTTTGAATGTTTCGATCATATCACCTCTCTCCCTCCCTCCTTTGCTGTAGGGTATACATATTGAGCTCTGTTAATCTGCTGAGACTGTGTGGAATATCCAAATACAGATTTCACTCTGCCTGCCCAGACTATGTAGACAGAGCATCAGAATCCAGAGTTAACTCCGCCTGCCCAGACTGTAGAATATCTGAATCCAGAGTTAACTCTACCTATCCAGGTCATGTAGAGTATTTGAATCCAGAAAGAACTCCACCTGCCCAGACTGTGTAGAGTATCAGAATCCAGAGTTAACTCCATCTGCACAGAAAGTGTAGCGTATCTGAATTCAGAGTTAATTTGGCCTGCCCAGACTGTGTAGTGTGTCTGAGTCCAGAGTTAACTCCACCTGCCCAGACCATGTAAAGTATCCGAATCTAGAGTAACTCTACCTACCCAGACTGTAGAGTATCCCAATTCAGAGTTAACTCCGCCTGCCCAGACCATGTAGAGTATATGAATCCAGGGTTAACTCTGCCTGCCCAGACTGTGTAAAATATCTGAATCCAGAATTAACACTACCTGCCAAGACAGTGTAGAGTAGCTGAATCTAACTCTGCCTGCCCAGACTGTGTAGAGTATCTGAATTCAGAGTGAACTCTAGCTGCCCAGACAGTGTAGAGTATCCCAATCCAGAGTTAACTATGCTTGCCTAGACCATGTAGAGTATCTGAATCCAGAGTTAACTCTGCCTACCCAGACTGTACAGAGTATCTGACTCCACAGTTAACTGCACCTGCCTAGGCAATGCAGACTCCTCAGGAGCATCTCTTTCCTGCCACTGCTGAAGAACGTACACATGGCTCTGAACTTCGAGATAGTGATTGTGGCTCTGAACTTCGAGACAGTGGCCGAAGATTTTTGTATTTATTTCAGGTTTTCTTGGAAAGGCATACTGAGCAGGTAACAACTAATTTTCACTTGCGTCTTGGGGGTGGGTTGTGACAGGGAGATCCTGCCACTCTTGAGGACTGACCTTTTCTTAAATCTGTTGCAACAGTTCTTCTATTTCTAAGCCTAATTTATCCTTTACAATTTCTCGTCCATAAGATTGGCCACATATGGGCACTCCTTCCCCTTTCTTGACTGTGCTATAGTGTCCTCTTTAATTTTCCTTTTCCCTCTCGGGTCCTAGTACAGGGAGGTTATTGTGGTGACCTTCGAGCTGATGTAAAACAGGCTGTCTTCCTCATTGTTGGATTTAGTATACAATGGCACTATGCCATAAAATACCTTGATGCATACGCCTTATGTGTATGAAACCTGTAAATGTTGAAAATACTACTGCACAAGGTGTTTTTTTTTTTTTTTTGCATTATTTATTTATCGCCCCCTACGTCCGACCGGCCTCTCCTTCAGGCCTTCTGCCAAGGACTTTACCTCCCCTGTATCTCCATTCCGAACCTTCCCCGATGCCAGCTTCCCCCGATCTCAGATCGCAGCCAACCAGGGTAGCCCGACATAACCCTTTGTCAGACGGGTCCCCTCCTTCCGGAGGGAAATTGCCTTCAGGCATTCTTGCTCTCGGCCCTGATGCTGCTGGGATTTGGTACTCCTGGCTCTTCAGGGGTTCCATGGGCGGGGAGGTCAGAGCGACCATCATCAGTCGCTGGGATGCCATTATTCCGCTTTCTGGTTTTTCCCTGACGTCCAGCGGCTTCTTGTGTGCCTCGGTCTCCACGAGAGCCGCTGCAAGTGAGGCATGCGCTAACCCCCGGGGAGAGAGCAGTCCTTCCGGGCGCTCAGTCCTCTCCTGTCCTAGCGACCCGAGTCCGTCTCGAACCTGGTCGCCGGGCGTGGGTTTGAGGTAAGGCCCTAGCGCCTCAGCCCTCTGCGCCACCGGGCCGAGGTGTTTTTGATGAAGGTAAAAAAGTTACTAGGGGACTGTATTATAAAAATTAAGTCTCTGGGGTAGAGATATCAGAAAACTCCTGTTGTGTTACTTAAAATGCATGTAAATTACAGATTGTTTGAGAGGCTGTTTGGCACCATGCATTCCTGCTTTAAGCTGAACCAGCCTAAAATGTTATTGTGATTTGCATATACATCCCATGATACTTTGCATTATGGGGGTATGTGTGATGTTGTGTTTCTTTGAAACTTGGCTTTATTGCCAGTGCCCTTTGGGGTAACCTTTTATTCAGTGCTTCTGCACTGAGGTTCTTTGTCTTTAGCTTGTTCTGGGGTTTTTCTTTTTTGAGCTTCCCATTATCCAAACACACAAGACCAACATAGGGAATTAATTAATTTTCACTAAAGAGATAGATCAGTAGATCAGTAAGTGTTGGCTTAGTGCAGAGGAAGGACATGCATAGTCTGTTGCTGCAGACTGATGTATTGAAGAAAGGATATGCCATTGCTTAAGGTTATTCCCTGTGTTTTAGATAAACATCATGCAGAGATTGTGTGTTGAACCTGAAATTCTGTGTCTGGTCCATCTGTTATCCCACAACCCCTCCACAGACTTGGTGTTAGAAGTGGGATAACTTGCTTCAAACATCTGGACTGGGTTAGGGGGACATTTTCTGGCAGATATCGTCCAGATATCCCAGGTGGACCAATGCACCAGGAGTTGCCAGAGGAGAACCTGGAAGAGAAGGTCCATGGAGTTCTGACCAGGACCATGGCTAACAGACTTGGAGAGAAGTTGCCGCCTGGACTGGACCTGGGAGCCCGGAGGAAGGCCAAGCCTGAAGATGGTGAAGAGATGCAAGGGGACAAGGAAGAAGTGAGGGAACTACCTTCTCTTGAAGATGTTACATCTGAGGCCGTTGGGGAGTTGTTGAAATGGCTCTGTATAAAACAGGTGCAGGTGGCTCCACCTGAGGACGTAGGTGAGTTGTTGAAATGGCTCTGCATACAACAAGTGCAGATGGAAAGAGATAAAGACTTTGAGCAGAGAAGGGAAGATGCCAAATGGGCGGATACCATGAGGGGCTTACACGCCATCGATGCAGGACAAACTGAAAGAACCAGTAGCCCAAAAGACATTAAACTGTCTAAACTATTGGACAGTGATGATATTGAAGCCTGCCTCACGATATTTGAGAGGATCGCTCGAACATGCGCATGGCCAAGGGAACAGTAGGTTGTTCGACTGGCACTGCACCTGACAGTCAGTGCCCAGTTGGCTTATAGCCACATAGATTCCCGAGAGTCAGAGGACTATGACTGTGTGAAGCAGGAGATCCTCAGGTGCTATGACATAAACACTGAAACCTATGCTAAATGTTTAGGTTTCTTAAAATACAGTAACTGGATATCCCCCGAGAGACATATGCCTGTCTCAAGGAGCTCTGCTACAAATGGTTGCAGCCAGATAACAAGAACAAGGATCAACTTCTGGAAGTGGTAATTATTGAACAGTTTATTAAAGTTTTACCCCACGGTGTAGAACTTTGGGTCCGGGAGCACAAGCTTGAGTCCACTGATAAAACTATCACATTGGCAGAAGACTTCCTGGCAGCCCAACCATCCAGACCCAGAAGGTTCCAAGGGACATCAGCAGCTGCAACCACCAGCAATCTGGTGAGTAACCCTTTTACTTATAAACTGTCAAATCCAGCCCCATTGAAACATGACTGAGAGAGGGGGTTGAATTCCTGTAGCAGAGGTTGTGTGTCATTAGTGCCAAAAGAAGGGACATTATGTAAGAATCTGTCCTAATATAAAGAGACATATCATGTAGCCTTATCACACTGGGGTCACTTTATGGCTACTGTGCAGATTGGATCACAGCAGATGATGGGACTGATTGATTCAGGGAGCCGTCAGACTCTTGTGCAAGCAGATCTGGTGACTGGGAAAAATAAAGGGCCGGATACAGTAGTCATCTCTGTGCACAGTGATACCCATTGCTACCCTACAGACACCATACAAATAACTGTTTAAGAAAAGACACATGAGGTAGAAGTGGGGTTGGTACCTCGCCTACCCGTGCCAGTTATTATCAGGCATTACCACCCAGACTTTGCTTCATTTATACATTGTCATGCTGCCCAGGACTCTTCTGTAGTTGCTGTAACCACCAGAGCTCAAGTGAAGCAGGGACATTTACCATCTGTTTCCCCAATTGATGATGATGATGATTTTTTTTTTTTTAAATTGAAATATTTTTATTGTTAAGATAATAACATTGCAGTGCATTGTACAACTGTAAATCAGAATAGAAGTTACAATCCACAGGACAGTCAGGGCATAGTTACATTTCAACACAGACTTTAGCAGGGTACCAGACCAGTAAAGATAAGAGATCCATTGATTTACACACATGATCAGCTGGGGAGATACAAATATATATCTGTTTGACAGTGAGTCCCTTTTCTTCGTGTAGATAACACTTATTCCGCTCTAGAGAAGACAGCAGCTCCCATTTCCCCCCAACACTCCGTCCTCTAGCCCCTCCTCCCCATCCTTCTACGCATTCCCATAGTGTCAAGTAAGGTTGTGAAAGGAATACAAAAATCATGGGACAAAGTCAGAAAAATGTTCCAACTGGTGTAAGACCCATTTCCTCCATCTGATCTCAAAGCTGGGTAAATGGTTGTTCAGTCTGGCCGTGACCCGGTCTAAATTGTATATTTCCTATGTTAAGCTCCTCCACGAATCCTTAGAAGGAATCCTGGGGGACATCCAGAGCCTCGTAACAATCTTTTTAGCTGCGAGAATTAAGATGTTCAGTAAATTATAAACACTTTTATCCCATTTAGTACCCCTCGGGGGTGGGGGGGGAGAACAGCAGTGAGAATAAAAGTGGGAGTAAATATCTCTGGGCATCCAAATATTTCGGTTAGTACAGAGAGGACCTCCTGCCAGTAGCCAGACAGGTATGGGCAAGACCACATTATATGGGTATGACCAGCCCTGTTATACCCACACCCCTGCCAACATTGAGTATATTCATCACCCTTGAATTTCGCCATAACCACTGGGGTCCTAAAAAACCTAAGCCTCAGCTTCCATGCATATTCCTGCCAATAGGAATGGAGGAGATTTGGAGTATGCCATTGTGTACTTGCACCAGTCTTCTGCGTCTAATTCTACCTCCAGTTCCTGAGCCCACCATAGTTTAAGATCAGTCAGACAGTGTGTATGGTAGGCCTGCAGTGTTTTATATAGACAGCTAATGAGATGATCTTGCACCTCCCCCTTTAGATGATAAAGGATAATCTGGACAAGGCTGGAGGATCTCTCTGCCACTTCCGCCATCCCCTCCTCGAGCGGGAGCAATTTAGTCCTGAGAGCCATATATGTTTTCTGTTGGGATACTGGTATCCGATAGGTAGCCCTAAGGAAGGAAAAGGACCGTAGGCCCATAGGGCCCACCAATTGAAATATATAGTGTAGTTTATATGGTGTTCATTGAGGCAGTGTGAGTGTCGAGAGGTAGGTTATTTCAAATTAGGGTGAGGGATGAGTGCCATACCTGTAGCCATTGTTTAAAGATTTCCCCCATAAAGGATTGGAATCGTGTCAAAGGAAGGCATCTAGTGGGGTCTCCCAGAATATGGGTTGGGAAGTCCTCCACACCATTTAAGGTGGCTTCTATATTTTTCCATTGTGCCTCCTAGTGCCTTGCCAAATGAAGGAGGGCCACCCTAATTTGTGTGGTTTGTACGCATCTTTTTACATTTGGGAGATTAAGACCTCCTTGGACTGTGGGTAGCTGTAAAGTAGAATATTTAATCCGTGGTGGGTGTCCCCCCAAATAGAGACCAGTTTGTCCCACACCTGAAAGTATATAGGTGAGGGAAAGATTGGGAGGGTCAGTAGGAAGAAAAGGATACGAGGGAAAATATTCTGTTGTATGGTTTCAACTCAGTGGAGAATCCCCTTGATGATGATGATGATGATGATGATGATGTTTTTGAGGGTCCTGGCAAGGACTGTAAAACCAAGGCGGAGAAGAGGAAGCTAAAGAAGGACTGGATTGATACTCATGCTGGTGTAGAGCCAGACTTGTGACACACTTTTTTAAATGCGATATACAGCATGACCAAAAAGCAGACCCTTCACTTAAACCTTTCTTTTCACAGGTAGGGAAGGGAGTGGAAAAAGGTGCCCCTCAGTTTGTTGTAGAACAGGGAATACTGTACAGAGAATGCACTAACCCCAGAACTGGAGAGGTAGTAGACCAACTAATGGTTCCAGAAAAATTCCGCTCCCAAATCATGTATCTGGCGCATGACAGCCATTTAGCAGGCCATGCAGGCAGTGATAGTACCCTGAATAGGAAATTACCCAGGTTTTGTTGGCCCTCTATCCATGAGAACATAGCTGAGTATTGTAAAGCATGTGCTGAATGTCAGAAGGTAGCTCAGGCAGGAAAAAGGGATAGGGTACCACTACAGCCCATCCCCATTGTGACTAACCCCTTTGACAGGATAGCCATGGATGTAGTGGGCCCCATGGAAAAGAGCTCCAAGGGTAACAGGTTTGTATTGGTCATATGTGATTATGCTACTCAGAAGCTGTCCCCATGAGAACTGTCACTGCCCCAAGGATAACAGAGGAGCTAGCAAAGGTATTTAGCTGCATGGAAATCCCCCAGGAAATACTTATTGATCAGTGGAGTAATTTTAATGCACACCTTCTAAAGGAATTGTATTGTCTGCTGGGTATGGTAGCAGTACGTACTTCCCCATACCACCCACAGACTGACTGCCTCGTAGAGAGGTTTAATCAGGCATTAAAGAGAATGTTGAGGAAATATGTAAAAGAAGAGGGTAGAGATTGGGATAGGTACCTCCCCTATTTACTTTTCGCTTACTGAGAAATTCCTCAAGCATCCACTGGTTTCTCTCCTTTGTCATTATTGTATGGGAGGAACTCAAGGGGGCCACTGGATGTGGTTTTAAGAACACTGGGAAGAAGAGAAGGAGGTGAGACATCTTAATGTCGTAGAGTACATGACTCAGTTATGCAAATGCCTGGAGAGGTATATCAACTTGGCACACCAGAGCTGAGAACAGAAGCAAGACTTGCAGAAAGAAAGATACGACCAGGATTTGATTACTGAAACATTTCAGTCAGGGGACAAAGTGTTGTTACTCCTTCCCTCCACAGAGAACAAACTACTCATTAAATGGCAGGGCCCCTTCACCATTTTGAGGCAAACAGAAAAAGTGAATTATGAGCTGAGTATGCCAGGAAAGAGACCTCCTCAGAATATTTACCATGTGAACCTCCTTCGGAAATGACGTGAGAAGCCTAACCCCTCCCTTTATACCCATCCTGAAGTTAAGGAGTCAGAGCTGGAGGTTTCCTATGCAAGACTATAGCAGTCAGGACCATTGGAGGAGATTCAGATAAACCCAGAATTGGAGCCTCAGCAGCAGAAGCATTTGTAGGGGATATTAGAAGAATTTGAGCCTATATTCACAAACATCCTGGGGAGGGCTAAAGGAACTGTGCACACCATAACTGCCACGCAAGATAAGCCCATACACCAAAAGCCCTACAGATTGCCCATGAAGGTGAGGGATGAGGTGATTCAGGAAGGCAAAAAAATGGAGCAGTTAGGCATAATTGTGTCCTCAAATAGTGCATTGTCTTCACCCATGGTCATAGTGGACAAGAAAGAAGGTGGGATACATCTATGCCTAGATTTTAGGAAGCTTAACAACGCGTCACTATTTGATGGTTGTCCAATGCCCCGAATAAATGACATCATAGACAGTCTAGGCAATGCAGCGTATATCTCCACCCTTGACCTTACTAAGGGATATTGGCAAATCCCCTTATTACCCGAGTCACAAGAAAACTACATTTTGCACCCCAGTCAGTTTATGCCAGTTTGTCACAAAGCCATTTGGACTACATGGGGCCCTAACCACTTTTCAGTGTTTTACGGACCACATACTAAGACCACACACTGAGTACTGAGCGGCTTATTTGGACGATGTGGTCATATTCAGCCTTGACTGGGAATCCCATGTTAGACAGTTGTCCCAGGTATTACAAGCAGTAAAGGAGTCAGGAGTGACCATTAACCCTGTTAAGTGTGCCCTAGCAAAGACTGAGACAAGATACCTAGGGTTCATTTTAGGCAACAGACAAGTGAAGCCCGAGGTAGAGAAGGTTACAATAGTAGCAAACTGCCCAGTACCTACCACAAAAAAGCATGTGAGATCTTTCCTAGGCCTGGCTGGATTTAGTCCTAATTTCTCAGCCATTGCCAGTCCTTTGACTGATCTCACCTAAAAAAGAGGTGTCTGAATAAGGTTCAGTGGAACCCTATTTGTGATGAGGCTTTTAGGAATATCAAGGCTACTCTGTGTACAGCTCCTGTATTGAAAAGTCCTGATTGGTGTTTGAGGTCCAAACTGATGCATCAGAGAATGGTACTGGGGCAGTCTTATCTCAGAAAATAGATGGGGAAGAACATCCGATCATGTATATCAGCAGGAAGCTACATGAGAAGGAGAGAAGATATGCTACCATAGCGAAAGAATGCTTAGCTCTGAAGTGAGCTGTTGAGCCTCTGAAATATTACTTGTGGGGTGGGGCTGAATTTAAGGTTGTAACTGATCATAACCCCCCTTTGCTGGTTGCACCAAATGAGAAAAAAATTCCCGTATAATGGTACTTAGTTTTTCAGCCCTATCGATTTACTGTGTCCCACAGGGCAGGGACAAAACATGTAAATGCTGATTTCATGTCTAGACATGGTGCAGGAATTTATGTCAGACTTTCCCTAAAAGGAGATAGTGCAGGGAAGGTACCACTAGTCTCTGTTGAGAAATGTGTTAACGCCTCAGGGTAAAGAATGATGATATCAACTGTGTTTATGATGGAATGTTTATCGTTAATAGGGATCCTGAGATGGAGCTTCTGAAGATTGATGGGTGGAAGCTCCATCCCTTCCTGGGACAGGAAGGTGGTAAGCAGTCTGAAATAACTGCTTCCCTCTGAAGGTGGGGGATATGTGACAGGGAGATCCTGCCACTCTTGAGGACCAACCTTTTCTTAAATCTGTTGCAACAGTTCTTCTGTTTCTTAGCCTAATTTATCTTTTACTATTTCTAGTCCATAAGGTTGGCCATATATGGGCGCCCCCTCCCCTTTCTTGACTATACTATAGTGTCCTCTTTAATTTTCCTTTTCCCTCTCAGGTCCTTATACAGGGAGGTTATTGTGGTGACATCCGAGCTGATGTAAAACAGGCTGTGTTCCTCATTGTTGGATTTAGTATACAATAGCACTATGCCATAAAATACCTTGATGTATATGCCTTATGTGTATGAAACCTGTAAATGTTGAAAATAGTATGGCACTAGGTATTTTTGGTAAAGGCAAAAAGTTACTAGGGGACTGTATTATAAAAATTAAGTGACCAGGGTAGAGATATCAGAAAACTCCCATTGTGTTACTTAAAATGCATGTAAATTACAGATTGTTTGAGAGGCCCTTTGGCACCATGCATTCCTGCTTTAAGCTGAACCAGCCTAAAATTTCATGGTGCTTTGCATATACATCCAGTGATGCTTTGCACTATGGGGGTATGTGTGATGATGTGTTTCTTTGAAACTTGGCTTTATTGCCAGTGCCCTTTGGGGTAACCCTTGCTTAAGTGCTTCTGCACTGAGGTTCTTGTCTTTAGCCTTTTTTTTTTTTTTTTTTGAGCTCCCAAACACACAAGACCAACATAGGGAATGAATTAATTTTCACTAAAGAGATAGATCAATGGGCGTTGACTAAGTGCAGAGGAAGGACATGCATAGCCTGTTGCTGCAAACTGATGTACAGTCGGCGCCACTTAAAGGGGACCTGCTTAAAGGGGACGGACGCTTATAGGAGATGTTTCCCAGGGCACCAATTTCCAGCCCATGTTATTCAATGTATGCCCATTCCCTTTAATTGGGACCCTTGAGTCGCTTAATTGGGACGATTGGTTGTCAGCTGTGCCTGTTAAGCTCATCATTAACGCTTGTTAACTCCTCGTTATATAAACAGTCACAGTGAATTGAGCTTTGTTCTCAGTTGTGAAACTGTTGATCTCACTTTGAGGGGGAGCTCTTGCAGCAGGTAATACCATTAGGGCCCCACAGAAAAATTTTCTAGCTTGCAGTCTGTCGCGGCGGACCGCCCCTGAAGTTGGCTCTGCCAGACGTCAGACGTGGTACAAAGGGGGCGTTCCCCCGGCGCCACCTCATTTCTTTTCCTGCCATCGACCAGTGAACATCGGATCTACGGACACCATAGCTGCAGTCGGCCTGCCTTTTTCTCGTGCTTCATGCAGCATCTTTTTCGAAAAATGTACCATTTTCTTTGACACCTTTTTCTGTCACATTTTCATCTCTTCATCGTCTCAGTGACGAAAATCGAAGTGTGCGTGCAGGAAGCAGATCCCGGCGAAAGATGGCCATTCTGCCTGCCTCATCTGCCTTGGCCCAGACCACCGGCCTGATGGTTGCCCGCACTGCACTAAGTTTAACAACAAAATCAGGATTCACTGCGCCAACACCTTGAAGGCCTACCTTCTCGAGCAGCAAGTATCTGTCATGCAGAAGGCCCCATCGGGACACAGTTCATCCTCTTCCACCAGGGAGTCTCCCCCAAGGAGAAGAGATTGGGAGGGTAACACCACCACCGGGAGAAGGAGAGGGCCAGATCAGAGTCCGCCCAAAGTCGCCTCACTGGGCGCCGCCACTTTCACCTCTGATGGAGGTCAGAATTGCCCCCAAGGTACTAAAGCTGTTTCAGGGGATGCTCAGAGGAAGGCTACCACCTCCACCCAGGCAAAAGGTAAGGAGTCTTCCTCTTCAGGACAGCTGTCCACTCTGGTCCCTTTGGCCCACCGACCCCATAAACATGGGTCAACCCATGAGGGACAGGCGTTGTCTACGGGCAGCAGAGCAGCGGTGCCCACTGCCCATAAGCCTTCTGACTCATCCAACAAACCTAACAAAAGGGGCTAACCAGAGAAATGGAGGCCTGGTACCAGATGCCTCCCCCACTTGAGCACTGGGCGTCGTCTACCTCTCAGACGACAGGGCACTGTGACTCAACGTTGGACAAGGAGGCGCCTCCAGCAAAGGTAAGACTATTGGCCCCAAAGGACTGGCCGTCAGCCCTGAAAGATTGGCAGTTGGAGACGGCAACTGCTTCCCCTGCGGCTGGTACCGGACTCCCAACTGCCTCCATCACAAGAGCCGGACGTCAGGCCACGAGATACTGGAGGCCTGACGCCCGATGTACCCATGGATAATGAACCCGTGAACCAGGTGACTCCTCCTCTGGACCAGACGCCAGGTCCCTCTGGAGCTCCAAATCAGACGCCTGCACCCCCAGTCATTCCTCTAGTGGAAGTGGGGGCACTTTTCCAGACATGGTGGAGTACCCTAAAGGGGATCTCCTCCATTGACCCAGGGATCCCTCACCAGTACGACCGCCACCCAGAGACCTCACTCCTGAGCGGCCTTTGCCACCCAAGGACCAGCCATGGGACAAAGGGGACAGGTGGGCACCAGGGTCAGACTGCCGCAAGAGGCATCCTTCATCTGTCTCCTCATCCAGTGACGCCTGCCATCGATGTCCGCAGACTATGCAGGGGACTCTTCTACAGACTACTGTTCAGAAGACGAGCTCCCCATTCCGTCTCCAAATCTGAGGGACTCCTTGAGGTCACCCCCGGACAACCTGTCCTTTTTGGACATTATGCGCCATATTCAGGCACTTTATCAATAGGACACAGAAAGGTGCAGGCTGGCCAGATTCTTAGGAACCACAGATCCAAAGCCTTTGGTCATCCCTCCTTAGTGGAACCATTCCAGGACATGACCAAATCCACCTGGAGACACCCGGCCACTACGACTGCAGTTCCTTATAAGGCCGATAGGCTCTACAAGACCCCAAAAGGGGAGCCTTCTCTTGGAGAACACCCAAGGGCAGACTCGAAGGTCCTGACAGCTGCTCACAGCAGGGCATACCAACCATGCCACATGCGTGCCCAGCCACTGGACCCAGAATCAAAGAAACTAGACCAGATGGAACGCAAGGTGTACTCTTCAGCAACTTGCACCGTCAGGTCACTCAACTTCCTGGCCCACATGGTCACTTACCAAAAATCCCTGTGAGCAAAGGCAATGGACCTGGCCAAAGCACAGCCAGATACAGAGGGCAAGGCGGAGCTCCGTGCTGTGATTCAGTCTGACTTGGACGTGGATAAGCATATCCTGAGGAGTTCCTATGGCTCTGCGGATACAGCAGCAAGAGCAGCAGCCACTGGCATTTGTATGCAGAGGCATGCTTGCCTCAGAGTTTCGGGCTTCCGACAGGATCTTCAGGATGCTATCCTGGATGCTCCTTTTCAAGGACCAGTCCTGTTCGGCCAGGACACTGAAAAACTGATCACCGGGCTTCACGACTCAGGTAAAGCTGTGTCTGAAGTTCACAGAATGTACTGGTCGGAGCCACAATCCATGCACCACTGTCCCTTTCGGAAAAAATCAGGGGCAGCAAGGAAGGCGCTAGACACAAAACAAGGGAGGTTTTAAAAGAAAAGGCCACCCTCTCCCTTCAGGCGCCCAGGGCCCTAAAAACCCCAAGGTGCCAAGAACCTCCCCTGCCTATACCGTCCAACATTGCATGACTCCCTACCGACCCCCCACCCAACACAGGGGAAGGCAGTGGAAGGGAGTTCTCCCTCTACCTATCCGGATGGTCCAATATAACATCGGACCAGTTGGTCCTCCAGATAGTAGAAAGGGGATACCCCCTAGAGTTCACCAGTTTCCACCAGACTACACCCCAGTCCCTTCCCACTGCTCCCCCTCCCATGCACTACTCCTGCGGGCAAAGATACAGGCCTTACTGGACAAAAGATCCATTCAGGAGATTCCTTTTACTCAAAGGGGAAAGGGATTTTATTCCCATTTCTTCCTTGTCCCGAAAAAGACGGGAGACCTCCATTCCATTTTGGACCCGAGTCAACTGAATACCTTTATTGAATACAAAAGGTTCAGAATGGTGACCTTGGCAAGCCTGTTACCAGTGCACCACCAGGGAGACTGATTCTGCTCACTGGACATGCAGGACACCTACATATGCACATCAAGATCCTGCTGTCCCACAGGAAGTACTTTATGCTTCACCATCCAAAGAGGACACTACCAGTTCAGAGCGCTTCCTTTCGGCCTGTCCTTAGCACCAAGGGTTTTTACCAAGTGTCTGGCAGTCATAGCAGCGGCCCTCAGGAGAAGGGGTCACTTTGTATACCCCTACCTGGACGATTGGCTTCTTACGGCATCAACAGAAGACCAGTTAAACAGAACCTTGGAGAACATATTCAGCCTGTTCCAGAATTTAGGCATCACCCTAAATCTGCCAAGTCACAACCATGGCCAGCTCAAAGGCTGCAATACATTGGAGCAGTCCTAGACACAGTCCAAGGGAGAGCTTTTCTGCCCACAGACATGGCAGCAAGGCTAAGAGAGGTCGCTCACAGGATACAAGACTCAGACTTGGTCCCAGCAAGAGTGGTTCTACAATTGTTGGATCACATGGCAGCAGCTATTGTGACAGTTCCATTCTCAAGTCCGAAGATGAGGATTCTGCAGTGGCACCTCAGGGTTCAATGAGATCAAGGTATGGATGACCTGGAAGAGCCCATTTGGATCTCCAATGCAGTTTGACAGTCCATGATCTGGTGGCTCACCCCAGCCCAGCTGAGCATAGGGGATCCTTTTCAAAAACCCAGTCCACTGCGGGCCTGGTAGCATAGAGGGCTGAGGCACTGGCACCTTGCCTCACGCTACGCTGGCGACCTGAGTTCGGGAATGACCTTGGGTTGCCGAGGTGCTGGCCCGGGAAGGGGGAGAGCTGGAGCAGGGTTGAGCCATGGCTCTCCCATTCAAGGGTGGATGCCCGCCCATAGTCCCGCTCCCACCAGGTGGAGGTCCAGTGGGCATGTAGGCGGCATGGGTGGCGACAGAAAGTCGGGAGGGACAGAAGGGGTCACCAGATCCTGGCGTGTGCGTGTGCCTCCACGCTGCAGTACGCCGGCCTGGATGGGGTAAAACCAAACAGAAAAAATATATATGGGGGAGAAAAAAAAAAAAAACAGTTCACTGCAGACCCTCTCCACCAATGCATGGGGACTGGAATGGGGAGCACATCTTGCTTCGCATCAGACAAGGGGCTCCTGGAATTCAGCAGAACAAGCTCTCCACATAAACATTTTGGAGATGAGAGCCATTCTGTATGCCCTTCAAGCTTTCCAAGGGGTGCTCCTTCCCGGACTTCTACTGATTCAGTCTGACAATACCTCAGTAGTTTTCCATTTCAACAAGCAATGGGGTACACACTCGTATCCCCTAGGAAGCGAAGCAATGAGAGTTTGGTCCTGGGCAGTGGATCACAAAGTGGACATCACGGCAGTTCGTGTTCCAGGAATCCACAACGTCCTCGCAGACAGCTCAAGTCACTCTCGATCTCAGAACCATGAGTGGTGACTATGACAAGAAGTTGTAGATGACCTCTTTGAAAGATGGGGTCAGCCAGAACTGGGCCTCTTTGCTTCCCCACACAATGCCAAACTGCCCAGTTTCTGCTCACTAGATCCAGGGCCTGGTGTTTTCTGGCGAGACGCATTGTCCCTCTCTTGGACAGGGAGGTTTCAGCATGCTTTCCCTCCCATTCCTTCCCTCTGCTTCAGAGGGCCCTGCTGAAGTTGCAGGCAGAAAAGGCCAGAATGATACTGGTAGCGCCATTCTGCCCTTTACAGCTTTGGTTCCCACTGTTGCAACAGCTGGCATCGGAACCGCCAGTTCCATTACCCTTCTCTACTCACTTGCTCTCTCAAGAGCAAGGGACGTTAGTTCATCCGAACCTCCACTCCTTGCACCTGCATGCTTGGCTCCTGTGGACTTAACCAGGTATAGGTTTGGAGTGTCCTTTAGAGTGGCAGATGTACTTGTGGCAGTGAGAAAACCCTGTACCAGGGCGACTTATGCCGTGAAATGGAAGCATTTCTGCTTATGGGCAGTTCCCCGTTCTCTGGATCCCTTAGGTTGTCTGGTGGAATATGTGCTGAAGTATCTTCTCCACCTGTCAGATTTGGGTCTTAGCTATTCATCCATAAAGGTGCATCTCTGTGCTCTGTCAGCTTACCATGCGCCTTTAGATGGGAAGTCTATGGTACAGCTGGACGTCTGCAAGACCTTCCTGAGAGGTATCTTGCATATGAAACCCCCCAGGAGAGACCCAGTACCATCCTGGGATCTCCTGTTCATTTTAGAGAAGCTCACATTGCCACCCTTTGAACCAGTCGCAAGCTGTGAGCTCCACCTTCTCTCTTGGAAGGCACTGTTTTTAGTTGCCACCACTTCAGCATAGAGGATTTCTGAGCTGCAAGCTCTGATGTGTAAAGAGCCTTACCTAGTTTTCCACAGGGACAGAGTAGCCCTGCATACAAACCCAAAGTTTTTAGCAAAGGTAGTGCCTGAGTTCACGTTGAACCAGGACATTCAACTACCAGTTTACTACCCAGAGTACTCGAACAATGGGGAGGCATTTTTATATACTGTGGATGTACATAGACTTTTATGGTACTATCTGGCTAGGACTAGATCAGCCAGACCAAGTTGTTTGTCTCCTTTGCCCACAGGGAACTTGGAGCACCAGTCGTAAAACAAACCCTAACTAAGTGGGTGATGCACTGCATCACTTTCTGCTACCAGCACCACAACAAACCCCTACCAGGACTGGTGAGGGGTCATTCTACCAGAGGGGTGGTGACATCTTTCACTTCCCTGTGGAATGTTTGTTCAGTGGACCTCTGTGCGACCGCTGCTTGGAGTTCAGTGCATACCTTTGTGAGGCACTGCAGTCTGGACATTGCTTCCAGATGGAGAGCAGGTTTCGGCCGAATAGTCCTCATGGACTCCTCTCTTAATCTACCACAGTATTTATTGTCCTCCGCCCTCTTTGGTCTGGGTCTCTCCCTGGGCATTGCTTGGGACTCAGTCCTAATGGTATTACCTGCTGCAAGAGCTCCCCTTAACAGTGAGACAGTACAGTTATGTAAGTACTTACCGTAACAGTAGATCTTCGAGAGGTGCTCTTGCAGCAGGTGGCTTTCCCATCCTCCTGCCCCTTGGGAGATCTTCCTCGGTTCTCCATCTGTATTTTCAGCCGGTCTCCGTCGGGAGAACTGAGGTGGCACCGGTGGACCGCCCCCTTTATACCATGTCTGCCGGGTGGAGCCGACATCAGGGGCTGTCCCCTGACACAGACTGCTAGCTAGAAAATTTTTCCGTGGGGTCCTGATGCCTGGTGGCCTTAGTCCTAATGGTATTACCTGCTGCAAGAGCTCCTCTCAAAGATCTACTGTTGCGGTAAGTTCTTACGTGACTGTACTTATTGTTTGTTGCTGCTTAATGGCGTCCTCTAAAAGAATAGACCTCCCTCTAGTGGACAAGATTAAGGTGCTGGAATGCCTTCAGCTACCGAACTGCTCCTTGGCAAAGGCCACAAAGCAGTTTGGAATTTCCAAGAGCGAGGCTGGGAGGATAAGCCAAAACAGTCTCTGATGGCTGAGTGGCAACTAAACAGTAACCCCACCCACAAACGAAAGAGGTAAGGTAAGGACAGTGAGGTTGAGAATGGCTTACTGGCCTGGTTTAATCATGCCATCAGTAGAGGTGCATGACTTACTAGTCCTGTGCTAAAGCAGAAGGTTAAAGAGATCGGCAAACATCTCAGCCACAAAAACTTTGATGCAACATATGGCTGGCTAACACGCTGGAAGAACCGCAACAGCATAGTGTGGAAGCACGAGCAGGGCGAATGGCTGGATGCGGATGCTCCTTCTGCATCTCTGTGGGTCAGCAGTGTGCTCGCTGGTCTGCTGGCCAAGTACCCGCTGGTTAACATCTGTAATGCAGATGAAACTGGGGTGTTTTACTGCGGGTACCCAGACCGCAGGCATACACAGAAAGCTACAGAGCTTATAGGAGGCAAGAAATCCAAAGATCGTGTTTCCCTCCTGTGCAGGGCGAACATGGATGGGTCTGAAAAGTTGCCTCTTTTAGTGATCGGGAAGAGCAGGTGTCCACGTTGTCTACCTAAGGACCTTGCTTCTCTCCCGGTCACTTACCACAACTTAGCCAACGCTTGGATGACTTCAGCTCTGTTCCATGGGTGGCTCTCAGCATGGAACAGGAAGCTGCAAAGGCACTGCAGGAGAGTGCTGCTTTTTGTTGACAACTGCAGTGCCCACCCTACAGCATTTGTTGACAAATTTAGCCAGATAAAAATTATTTTCCTCCTTCCCTTCCCCCAACACCACCAGTCTTATCCAGCCCATGGACGTGGGGTTGATTAGCGCATTGTGGGTGTCATTGACAGTGGCTCCTTTGCCTTGGCCACTGAGATTGCAAAAGCAGTAAATTTGTTGGATGCAGTCTACATGATGGCAAAGGCATGGGCCACTGTCAAGGAATCCACAGTCGCAAACTGCTTTCGAAAAGCCTTTTTCCCTGCAAGGTAATATACCGGCTGACCGCCTTAACACACCTGAGACAGCAGAAGAGCTAGGAGCGGATGATCCACTAGCTGATGTCCTGATCCCTGATGGGATGTCCCACGATGAGTGTCAGGCCTTTGTGGGGGTCAACAATGAGATCACGGAAGGTGAGCTTTCCCTGGATGACATTTGCTCCTCATTACGTGACGGCAGCGTGTCCACGCAGGAAGGTCCAAATGACGATGATGATGCTCCACCAGTCGATGTCATGAGTGAGGAAGCACTTCTACATGCCAGCTCGCTTAGAGACTGGTGCTTACTAAATAACCAGATGCATTACTGGAGCAGATCTTCGAGCTGGAAACAATTGTGCATCACCAGCTTGCATTGGAGAAGCAGCAAAGTGAAATTATGGATTGCTTTGCTCCAACCATGAAATCCCTGCTCGAAATCTGACTGAGGAGCCATGAGCAGCAACAGTCAGATAAGTTCTTTTAAAATTGTACTGCAAAGTATGGCCTTAAAAATAAGGATGCCTTTTAACTGCAAACAGCACAACAAACACACAATCAAAAAAGAGCTATAATTCACTAAAGTGTGGTATTGTTTGCTAGTTTCATTCTGCGTCTGTGTTGGTGGGTGTGCGGGAGGGTTGTGGTGATGCAAAAATACCTGCTTCCTTTAATTGGGATGGCCACTTAAACGGGACATTTTGCCTGCCATGCAGACGTCCCGTTTAAGTAGCTTCAACTGTATTGAAGAAGGGATGTGGCATTGTTTAAGGTTATTTACTGTGTTTTAAATAAACATCACACAGAGATTGTGTGTTGTACTTGAAGTTCTGTGTCTGATCCATCTGTTATCCCACAACTCCGCCACATGGGTGAGATCAGTAACAGTACAGTATGGTGCGCTCAGTACAATAAATTAAGAGTTGTGATAGCTGAAGCTTGGAAAATATACCCTCACTCCCTACATCTCTGGGTGCCACGTATCCAGCCTGCTCTGTAGACACTTACAGAGACCACCTCGAGCAAACCAGCTTCTATTCTGGCAATCCCATGGCTCTCGGATAAAAAGCATATGACTCCCCAGACCAAACTGGTTTACTATACCCAGCTTGTAGCAGATGCTGTTCTTGGCTAACCATAAGTCAGTAGCTCCAAAGAATTTGTTTTGCAACCTTGTGACTAGGAGTCTTGTAACAGTGACATCATGAGAAAACGAGTGTTCGCTCAGCTACTGTAGGTCATTGAGTTGCATGCTATCAGTCCCTTATTTTAAGACATGAATACTCCGGAGGGAACAGGTTCAGCGATATCACAGCCTTACAGAGTCATCCTTGAAGTAGGACTATTCCACAGTTCTTGCACAAGGTCTTGAATCCAATAGTTGGCTCCTAAGGGCTGGACTGATACCTCTGATGTAATGGCCCATGAAGCTGCTGCTGACGTTTGTGTTCAGAGGCACTCCTGGCCGAGAATGGCAGGGTTTTCCTGCAACAGAAACATAGAATTTGTAGGGCCAGCCTGCCGGTGCAGCGGTAGTGCTGCCGCTTGCAGCGCCAATGACCCAGGGTAGGGAGGAACCTCGGGAGTCGGAGGGTTAGCTGGGGGGGAGGAGGGTCTAGTGTCCCAAGGACTGCTCTCCTCCTCCTGGGGGAGGGGGGGATGAGCTAGGCATTGGGCTGGCCCTTGGTGGAAGCCGAGGGAACTCAAGCTCTTAAGAGGGGGACGTGGCTGACGTCGGCACGTGTCCTTGATGTCAGCACATGCCACGTCCCCAAAGGGAGAAACTGGAAGATGGTCCTGGTCATGCTGGATGACCACCAGCCTCTGCAGGCTCCGTACCCGATGACTCAGGCGCCCTCTGACTCTAGACTCAAGTTCTGGTGGGTAGAGGGTTTCCCCGCCACCCCTGCCATTGAAGGGCAAGTAGAAGGGGACTCCAGGCGAGAGGTAAGCCCTGGGAAAAGTCAGGGTGACAGGGCTGGGAGTACTGGTGTGAACGAGGGCCGACGAGGACGGGGAGTACAAAGAGTTAATATATATAAAAAAAAAAAAAAAAGCCAACATAGAATTCATCGGCTGATAAGGACCGCTTGGCCCACCTAATCTGCCCATTTTTCCGTACCTACAATATCACCACATATGTCCAAGAGAAGATCATGAGTGTTCTGTTGAATGGCACTTATCTCTTTAAATAACATGTTGAGGAGGCCCTTAAGGAGTCTTAGAACAAAATGACCCTTAAGGATATGAAACACATCCATGCCCTTTCCCAGAGAGGTAAGAGGATGTGGCTTCTTTTACCTGGAAAAGCCATTTTGTGACAAGCTTGCTCAATGCGTCTTTCACAAATGGTTCCTGTCTAAGCCCTTCCAGTAGCAGCAGAGACAAAAGCCAGAGCAGAAGGCTCCAAAGGCAAAGACTCCCAGCACTGCACTCTAATGGGATGCTAGTCCTATGTTTACCTCAGCTGTCCAAGGTGGATCATTCTTTGGTTGGGAGCGACTAGCCTTGTTCTGTCAATTGGAGATCATTACCATGGGCATGTGACTGCCGACTATGTCACTCCTCTCCCTACGTTGTACTTTTCCTCTTCTTCCCACCGCTCCTCCCATATCACTCACTTCCCCCCAGCCCCCTCATACCTCAACCCCCCCCTCACTACCACCTACCTACTCTTGATACTGCTTCTACCACCACTAACCGACCCTCTCAACCCTTCCTCTATCCCCCACCCCCCTATGGTATTAAATATGGTCTCACCATACCTACCTCACCACCTCCCTATCATGCCTGCACTCTCCTCTACTTCTAACCCCTTTATAAGTGTTCGTCGTTACCCCTCTCCCATTATACTGCACACCTCTCACACACACACGCCTCTAACAACACCTACCTCTGGCTGCATTCATTTTCTTACTATTTCCTTACTATTGTCTTGATCTTTTAGAATGTATGAATTTGTCTGCACACCTCCATGTTCATTTTCCCCCGGTCTAACTTGTTTTTCCCCACATTTTGGTACGCTTAGGCTATTCCTCTGAATGTACAGACCTGACGGTATTCTATCCTGCCTCAATTGTACTTATCTTGCTGTTATCGAATTGTATGTCAAAATTATGGTTTTTATATGCCATTGTACTCGTATGTTTTTCTGACGTGGAACCTTTGTAAAAGAGCCTCTGGTTCAAAGGCATTGTAATCCAAGATATAAATAAAAAAGTGACTGTGAGTATTGAAGAGTTGAGATTTGTTACTCCCTAGAACTGAAACGGCAAGATCTTCCAAGAATCCATCCTCACCATTCGCTACTGATGGGTCTATGCCAGAGGTGCTAGGACCCCGCGGGAGCGTATAGCTTTAAAGTTCTTGAGCTAGGGGATCAGTGTCCGGGATGGCACCACCCACGAGGTGGACACATGACATGGCACTCACAGGCCATCCAGTAACTGATGCTGGCCCCCTGCTTTCCTCAGTTCTGTTCTTCCCGCCGTCGAGGTCGCACTCTGTGGGAACATTCACAATTTTTTTTAGCTCCGCAGTTCTGTTCGTCGCTGCCTGCTTGACTTCATAACTCTTCTCTCAGCCTTTTTCCATTGTCGCTTTCCTTCCCTATCCTTTTATAGCACCGAGCTCTCTGTTTTTGGTTTTTTTTTTGTTGTTGGTTTTTTTTGTTATTTTCTGTAGTCAGTCATATCCGGGTCTCAGAGGCCTAAAATAATCAAAGAAGTTGGACTTATCAGGAGAAACAAAGGGAGGCAATGAAGGCAGTTAGCTCAAAAGAGCAAACAGAGGAGAATATTGCCAAATCAGTAAAAAAAAAAAAAAGGGGACATTTTTTAGATACACTTTCCCATCCGGCCAACCAATTCCATAGCCTTAATGGACCAGGCCCTTCTATTCCCCCGTCGGCGGCCGGCATCCCATTAGGGTCACTATACCCCCCTTGGCACCAACCCTTCTGTACTTAGCTAGCTTCCTTGGGGGTCATCACCTTATTAGGTTGCCCCCTCTTTCTCCCTCATGGTTTTGTTACTCCCTCTAACCTTCTCTGTGTCTCCCTTCCTCACCTTCCCCCTGTACTATGTTGAGATTCAGATTATGCTAATTGCCTATGTCTGTATTTGCCATCAAAGCTAAGTTATGTTGTTATTGACTTTCTTTTATTACACTGTGTTACTGTCTGTCATGCATGAACTGTTATGCTTTTGTTATTGAATTTGTCCTACGTGTCTAAGACCATCTTGAAAATGGGCTTGCTCAATGATGTAACTGCCTGGTTAAATAAAGTTTGAGTGATTGATAAGCGAAAAGAGAAAGACCAAGGGAGGGATAGTAAGGGTGAAAGGGGGAGGAGGGGTGTGTGTGTGTGT
Source organism: Neoceratodus forsteri (assembly GCA_016271365.2). NCBI lineage: Eukaryota > Metazoa > Chordata > Ceratodontiformes > Ceratodontidae > Neoceratodus > Neoceratodus forsteri. The sequence goes on along the minus strand of CM028135.1, from coordinate 1,098,916,737 downwards.
GTGTGTGTGGAGGAGGACTACCAAAAAGTAGATATATTGAACAAATACTTCTGTTCAGTATTTAAGGAGGAGGAGGGGTAACTAGTGGGCCAGTGATAATAGACAAGGGAATTAAGGGAAGGAAGATGGACACTAGTCCTTTTACAGTGGAAAATGTCCTAAGGGAATTGGCTCGGTTAAAAATAGACAAGGCAGTGGGACCAGACGGGGTACACTGCAGGTTACTGAGTGAACTCAAGGAGGAGTTGGCTACATCTCTGGCAGCCCTGTCCAACCTGTCACAAGAAACGGGAGAGGTCCCGGGAGACTGGAGGAGGTCTGATGTAGTCCCACTTCATAAAAATGGAAACACAGAGGAGGCTGGAAATTACAGTGCTGTCAGTCTGACATTGATAGTGGGAAAAGTAATGGAATCACCACTGAAGGAAAGAATTTGGGAATACCTTGTTTCCAGTGGTCTGCAGGATCCACGGCAAGATGGGTTCATGGGGGGAGGTCTTGCCAGTCAAACCTAATTGAGTTCTTTGAGTGGGTAACCAAGGAAGTAGATCAGGGAGGAGCGTTTGATGTAGTCTACTCGGACTTCAGTAAGGCCTTTGACACCGTTCCATGTAGAAGCCTGGTGAGCAAGCTGAGAAGCCTGGGAGTGAGTCCTAAGGTAGTAAGATGGGTAGAGAGCTGGCTGGGCAAAAGAATTAGAGGGTGGTGGTAAATTCTGTCCACTCTGAAGAGGGCAAAGTGACAAATGGGGTGCCACAATGGTTAGTACTAGGCCCAATCCTGTTCGCTGTATTAATAAGCGACATTGCAGAAGGACTGGAAGGGGAGGTGTGACTGTTAGTGGAAGACACAAAAATCTGCAACAGGTTAGACACACCAGGTTGGGGGGTGGAAAGAATCGGAGAAAATCTTAAAAGCTTGGAAGAATGGTCATAGGTTTGGTAGGTGGACTTCAATGCAAAAAACAGTGCAAAATCATGCACTTGGGGCACAGAAACACAGGGGCAATGTATCAACTGTGAGAAGTACTAGCAGTCACAAAACAGGAAAGGGACCTGGAGGTGATCATTTCTGATGACCTAAAGGTAGCTAAGCAGTGTGACAAGGCATTGGGAAAGGCTAGCGGGATGCTCAGATGCATAGGCAGGGGTATCACTAGCAGAAAGAGGGAGGTAATAACACCCCTGTATAGATCACTAATGAGACCACACCTCAAGTGCTGTGTCCAATTCTGGAGTCCCCACCTCTGAAAGGACATGGGCAGGGTGGAGGCAGTACAGAGGAGGGCAGCCAGAATGGTGCAGCGCCTGTATCAGAAGCCCTACGAAGAAGGGCGTAAGGAATTAAATATGTATTCCGTAGAAGAAAGGAGGGAATTGGGGATATGATAGAAACATTCAGATACCTCACAGGTATAAACAAGGTACAGGAAGGGAGCATTTTCCAGAGAAAAAGATGCTCAAGGACAAGGGGTCACACTATGAAGCTGGGGGAAGGGGGGAGGCTGCTGAGGGGAAATGTGAGGAAGTACTTCTTCATGGAAAGGGTGGTGGATGCTTGGAACAGCCTCCCAGTAGAGGTGGTGGGGGCTAAAATGGTTACAGGATTCAAGAAAGCCTTGGATAGTTGGCACAGAGGCATGATCGCCTTCTGCAGCGCCGATGACCCGGGTTTGAGAACGGACCTGGGAGTCTGAGGACCAGCCAGGGGGAGGTGGGGTTGAGTGTCCGACACACAGCTGACCCCTGGCGGAAGCTGGGAGTTCCACTACGGTCGGTGCTTGCACGTTTGGGGATGGGGCGAACGGGTCAATATTGCCATTCCCACCTGCGGGGTTTACAGCATACAAAAAATGCTGGCCTCACTAATGAGCTGGCTCGCTGCATCCCTCTGGCCACCAGACACCAGAGTTTGCCTATCAGCAGCCCCACTCGGGGAATTGGATGAGCCCAAGCATGAGGGGTGGCTGTCTGAGTCTGGCGAGCCCACACGGGTGCTTGAGGAGTCAGCCTCCCTCCCCCAAAAAAGAAAGCCTTGGATAGACACAAGGGGATCTTAGAAGTGAGGCAAGGGGTTGGGGTGGGATGCAAAGCAGAGACCGGGTAGGGTCTGCGGTGGCACTGTAGGTAGGGAAAATAGGGCAAACTAGGTGAGCCAAGAGGTCCTTATCTTATCTGCAATGTACGTGTTTCTACCCCATGCATCAGTGCCCCTGTGGAAGAAATGTGTCCGTCCGGGACTGACATGACATAGGAACATAGAAAATGATGGCAGATAATGACTACTATGCCCACCCAGTCTGCCTTTTATCCCTACCTGTTATAAAAACCACAGATCATACGCCCTGACAGTTGCTGTACCTGCCTTGGAGCGCAACACAATATGAATCACTGTGATGCCTGTTTTTCCATGGACTTCTGCACACTTGAGATCCATGTGATGAATTGGGGTCTGTCACCCTCCACTTTTGGAGGCAGGTGTTGCCCACGGGACTCCAAGGTTAGGTCCCTGGGCTCTTCCCCTGAGCCCCTTCCCAGTACTGTACGTACTGAGGGAGACCAGGCCTCTTCTGGTCTTCGTCTTGCTGAGACGGTGAGCCTGTGGGAGGGGTCTGTGAGACGGCCAGCCCCCCTACAAAGGACCGGTTGCGCATCCCTCCCAGTCTGGACGACTGCGGTGACGAGGTTGGTAGGTGTCAGCGTGGCTCAGTTGGTAGCACATCTGCCTCTGGACCAGAAGGTCGTGGGTTCTCGTCCCACACCGGGATGGACTTGCACCTAAAAATCGCTGGCATCCGAGTGCAGTATTGTGGGGTGCTGTACTGCTGGGGTGTGCCGTCCTTCGGATGAGACGTTAAACCGAGGTCCCTTCTGCCCATCCTGGTGTTGTCCTGGTGGGTGTCCAGGTGGAAGTAAAAGAACCCAGGGTACTCTTCATAAAGAGCAGGGAACATTCCCGGTGTCCTGGCCAATATTCCCCTTCCCATAAACTGGTTCATGCAATTATCCAGGCTGTGTGTGGGTGATGATGTGCGATATGGCCGCCACCACACATTCAGTCACTTCACTACCAGTCTAGCATTGCTTGTAAAGCGCTTTGGGATACTGTGTATGAAAAGCGCTATATAAATGCTGATTCTTCTTCTTCTTCTTCTATACTCTGGGCCTACACTGGTGGGCATTTTGGGGGTCACATCCCAGTGCTGCTTTGGAGCCTGACACTAAGGCTGGTGCTGGTGAGTGGAGCAGCGCTGTCCAAGTGGTCAGGTCCTCTCCTGGTGCCCCTTGCGACACTAGGAAAGGAAAGAAAAGGTTTCTGGAACCAGTGGCCCAGTGGAGATCTTCTGGATCTCATCCCTTGAGTGGTCGGATGACCTGGGGGATGAGGACAGGGATGATGCTGACTGACTTCTGGACTTTGGCAAGGAAGAAAGCCTTTCTGGGCCTAGTTCTAAGCCTCTGATGTCCTCGGTGTCTCCCCTGGCTGCTTCCCAGCCCAGTGCCGGCAGCGACGCCACCCCTCTTCTGTCTCGCAGTGCCGGGGACAGCCCTGGTGCCAGATATGTCGTTGGGTTGGGTTCCAGCACTGCCCTTGGTGCCAAGTCTGACTCTGGTGTCCCTTGTGGTGCTGAGGGGGGTTCTATTGCTGCTTGTGGTGCCGGCTCCCTGTCAGCTGAAGTTCTGATGTTGGTTCTGTCATTCGGCCTAGCCCAAGGGGCAGAGCCCATTCCAGTGAGGTGGGAGCTGGTAGGTCCCAGTTGACGCCTCGGCTCCACACCCAGAGTTGCTGGTGGCTCTGGCAGGAGTTGTAGTTCTGACTTGGATCTTCTGACCTCCCTGGAACCATTTGAGCCTGTGGTAGGTGGGGATAGGGGCCACCCTGTGGGACCTCTATGGCTCCAGTCTCACCAACAGGGGGGTCCCCTACCCAAGGGCACCACCTAGACCGCCCCTCTGCAGTTGGGTGTTCTCAGGTGGATGAGTTGGTCAGGCTCTCCCCTCAGGTGAGGTCCCCTTTACATTCTTGAAGCCCTGGCAGAGGACCTGATCTAGTCCGCCATGACTGTGCTCTTCCTCCTCCTGTTCTGCACGCCTGGACATTTCGAGTCCTACAGGGCCATTGACCTGGGGCCAACTCAGGATATCGGTGAGTGTCTTCCCCACTTACCTCATGGTACTAGATCAGGCTATCTTCCAGCCTGAGACCCTGGCATGGCCGCCCCCCTGAGTCCAGCTTATCTTTATCTTTGTTTTCCTCTTCTGAGGAAGAGAACTCTTCCCTTTATCTATCCTCTGACGCTGAGTACCTCACTACCAGTAGTTTGTTACAGAGATGATGAGGAAGCTGTGACTAAGTCACTTTTCAGGTTGCAGTCCTGCTTATCGTACTCATCTTACACTGTCCTTCCTTGGGGAGTACAGTTATGACTATACAGTTATACCTCTTTGGCCTAGGCCATTTGTGGAGGCGTCTAGAGACATCTGGCTCTATCCCTTTGCCCCCTCTCCATCTCTGAGGGACACCCATTACAGGTATTGTGCACCCGTGAGGTCTCCAGGGACCATGCCGCACCCCACTTATGGGGATCTAGTTCCTGGACACCCCCTACGGGCACAAGCACTTAGTGCCTAACTGTCCCCCCAGAGTCGGACTCTGTGGAGTTTGATGCCTGGGGTTGAAGAGTTTTCTTGGTGGCATGCACCATGTTGTGCATCTCAGCACACCAAGCACACAAGGCTACCTATGGCAGGCACCTGTGGGCAACACTGGGACAGCTCCTGGTGTCCCTGCCAGACTGTAAACAAACCAGACAAGTCATGCACCTTTCTGCACTTGGCCTGGAGCTGACGAGAAATCAAGCAAGGGCGTCCTACGATGCCAGTGAGGTAGCCTCCAGGTTTGTGTGAATGGCACTCAGCATTAGTCGGATGGCGTGGCTTCGTCTCTCCAGGTTGTCACCCTTGGCCCGGTGTAGGGTGATCACCTCATGGTTCCAGGGGCCCCACTTCTCCCTCAGGGCCAGGTGTGAGCTTGTGGGGCGCATTCCTTCTCCCAGGCCATAGGAGCCTCAGCCTGCCCTTGACCAGCCTTGGGCTTCATCAAACTCCTAACGGGACCCCCGCCTCTCTGTTTTTCCCCCACAAGAGGCTAAGGGAACAACCACTTCCCTCAGGGTTGGCCAACATCACCTTTGGAGGTGAGCTTGACACTCTGACCCATCAGTAATGAATGGTGAAGATTGATTCTTGGAAGCTATGAAAACTACGTACTCATCATAAGTCTTCATCTTTCACAATATTTTCACCATTCATTACTCAACCCAACCCCCTTTCCCCCTCAGTGGCTAGGCTTCTGGACAGTTTCTCTTCCTCTCCTTCTGCCTCCCTTGCTAAATGCTCTAGTTTAAAAAAAAAAAAAAAATGAGGCACATGGGGTGGGATACAATGGAGGATTATTTTACCTCCTTTGTGGCTCTGAATAAAAAAAAAAAAGAGTTTTTGACTCCCCCCCCCCCCCATGGGGGAGTATGTATCTATTTTCTGTTGGAGAATCTCTTTTTCCTTTCTGCTTTAAAATGGAAAAGGCACGCAGGAGAGCAAGTGCTGAAGGGGACCAAGAGATATTTCGTGACGCTCCAGCCCAGACTCCTCCTCCTGGCACAGCTCTCCTTTTTCCCATGCAGTATGCCTCCTGCGCTTCCTTTCTAGCCAGCCTTCTTTTTCTTGCTTCCCTCTTTCTTTGAAGAATCTTTTAGTAAGGACCACTTCCGATATCTACAGGCCAGAAATTATATTTTCACGCTAAAGAAAAAAGACATGGATTCAGGTAGGGCCCAGCAGTTCCTTGGGACCATACAGGAAAGTAGTGGAGCTAGCAACCAAAAAGGGATGATTTCCTTCCTTAATAAAGCTTTATCGACATTGAAGGGGGACCCACTTACTAAAATAAAAACAAAATGGAGCGAGGAGTCCCCTCAAGACGTAGGGGAACTTGACTGGGACCGAATATTTTCCCTTACTAAAAAAACGACTCAGTCACCGTACTGGCAGGAATTCTCGTGGCGAATTAAGGTCCGATACTTCTTAACTCCTCATGTAGGAATAAGAAATCCAGATGCCTCTGCTCAGTGTTGGAGGGGGTGTGGCTCGTTAGAAGCGGACCATTTACACATCTTTTGGTCCTGTGGTGCTCTGCTGACCTTTTGAGGTGATATCACTGGAGCACTTGGAGAAATATTTCCGGTGCAGAGGCCACTAGAGTGGCCTACTATGATTTTGGGGCTCCCAACCGAAGAGACACGAGGTATGGATTCATTGTACCTCTGGTCCATATTAATAACAGCAGCACACAAGGCCATTACGAAGAGATGGCTGTGTCCCAACCCCCCACTACTCGAGAGTGGATAAAAATAGTAGTTACCATAGCAGAACTTGAAGAGCTCACTTATAAAATCAATAATAGAACCCCCACTTACCTGAGAAGGTGGACTAGGTGGGAGATTTGGTGATCCTCCATTGTGACAGGAGCTGGGTGACCAGTACTCAGATAGAGAGCAGAAAAGGAGAGATCCACTATTGTAGGGGGAATATCAGAGAGGCCGGGAGGCTGCAACTGAGTTGGTAGGGGCGGGCTGTGATCCGACTTATGTTTAAGGGAGATGGTGATGAATTTACTGGAGACTTGGAAAATAAGGAAGTCCTTGCTGCTATGGATAATAATAATAATAATATAGTACTTAATGTTGTACTGAGATGATTGAGACAGACTGTACAAAATAATGTAAGAAACACTTTTTAAGAGATATGAATGTATATTAATTCAATGTCCAAAAAAGATGTACCTGAGAGATGTTAATAAACTTGAATTTAAAGAAAAAAGAATCTTTTAGTAAGAAGAGGGAAGATGTGGTAAGAGAATTGTAGGATATCTTCGATTCTCTTAGTTGATATCTGTCCTTTCTAGCGGGGCTGTCCTCCTCCTGATTTGTTTTTCCTTCTTGGGATTACTCCATTGGCTCCAAACTCAGTTCGAGAACCTTTGTTAGTAGCACGTTTCATGGGCCCTGGCTCTTCTGATTACTGTTCGTAAGGAAAACAAGGCTGTTTCAGTAATTGCATCCCATATATTTGCTTTGGTTATTTGGGATCTCTGATTCTCTGTCCCCACTGCAGTTCGTGTATTTGCAGGTGGGGAACCATTTCAGGGCTCATAGCTCTGCTAGCTTTCCTGTGTCTTTCAGGGAAGTGCAACCTTCCTCAAGAATTCATTCCATCCTTTGCTTGGTTATATGGGATTTCTGAGACCTTTGACTTCTCTTGGAAGTCCTGTAATCTGCCAGGGAAGAGAAGTAAATTTCACTGGAGTTGTGAGCTGGCCAACTCTTCTGAAAGCACTGCTCTCCTCTGGGAGTTCAGGATCCCACTACATCTCTCTCTCTCTCTCTCTCTCTCTCTCTCTCTCTCTCTCTCCCCTCCCTCCTCTGCTCGTTGTCTTGGTTATCTTTTATCCTGCCACATAGGCCTTCCTCTTTCTCTCCTCTGGTAGCCGGGTTTTATTGCTTTGTTTTTTTTATATCCTATATTTATTTATTTATTTTATTTATTGGAGTCTCCGATTATTTCTTATGAGCTAATAGCTCATTTACATAGGTTCCATGTCAGGTACATAGGACAAATGACACACATGGGTTTACAAAAGATACGCATTAGCATAAGTGGGGCAACATTGGTATCAGGGAACATTACACATTTTACATATTGTTGATCAGGTAACATACATTGATTTGTACATTTTGACGATGTGAAAATCCAGTAGACACAGTTGTAACAGCTGAGAAAGTACCTTACTCTAGTCAGTACACTGAAGTGACATAATTTGGGTTGAGCAGCAGAGGACACTCACTGACAAGGAGAGAAAGGGATTAGATGAGGAGCAGAGGGTAGAGTGTAGAAAGGATGATTGGAAGATTGATGTAGATAGGTACCATAATTGACAAGCTTTAACAAAGTGCAAGTTGGGGTAGGGCTAGGCCTTTGAGTGGTTGCAAGCTTAAATGAAGCAGGAACACTTTCTTCTTTTTCCTCTTTATTCTTTTTTCTATTCCTTGAGAAACCTTGCCCCATCCTTTGTTTTTCTTACCCTTGTTTCCTCTCCTGGCAAACAAAACTGAGGAGAGCGGGTTGGCATTGGTTAATGGTCAGCCCGCAAGCACCACATCATGCGTCCACCTTGTGGGTGGCGCCATCCCTGATGCTGGTCCCCTAGCTCAAGAAATTTAAAGCTATATGCTCTTGCAGGGGCCTAGCACCTCTGGCACAGACCTAGCAATAATGAATGGTGAAGATTTTCTGGAAGATCAAGAATTACAGTGAGGCCGGCCTGGTGGCGCTGAGGGTTGAGGCGCTGAACGCCACATCTCATGCCGCGCCAGTGACCCGGGTTCGGGAACGAGCCCGGACCGCCGTGGGTCGGCAGGGGAGAGAGAGGATCGAGCGTCCGTAGGGCTGCTCTCCTCTCTCGGGGAGGGATCCAGGGGTAGCCTGGCGCAGCAGTGGCCCCCAGTGGAGACCGGTGGCACTGCAATGCTCAGGGGCTCTTGAGCGTGGGGAAGACGTTGGCAGCTGCCTTCCGGACGTGGGTGGGAGCACCCACATTGTGGGCTGGGCAGCATTGCACATCCAACATCGAGGGCGAAAAACATCCAGAAATACCCCTCCGGCTCAGATAGGCGACGGCCCTGCCAGTGCCACTGCCACACGCCCAGTGCTGGTTCCCCGTCACTGCCCCCTGCAGTTTCCCCAGGTTGTCATCCCTCTCCGACCTGGGGGACCGTGACGAAATTGAAGATGTAGGGGAACACAGCGGGGTAGAGCATGTCATGCAGTGCAGTGGCCCGAGAGACTTCCAAGCTGGAGGGCCAGAAAATAGTTGGGGGGAGAATTACGTGAGTATGTCATTTTCAGTCTTACTTTGAGAGGAAGCTCTTGCAGCAGGTAACACATATAGGACTGACGGCACCAGGCAATGGTTAACGTCAAATTCTTCTCCAGCAGTACCTAGAGGACCGCCCCCTGCAGCGTCGGCTCCACCCCCGATGTCCCCCCCCCCATAAAGGAGGGGTGGTCCCCACATGCTCCAGTTCTTTCCCGCCGCGGCACAGGTTAGTTTACACTCGGCTACTCCTCGTCTGTACCGATTGCTTCACAGTTTCTCCACCATTTTTTCTCGAGTTTTTCAACTATTTATCTTCCTGTATGTCCACTCCTTCGGGGCACACTAATAAGTGCTCCTGCGGGCGTCAGATCCCCTCCAAGGATGGCCACTCCGCCTGCTTGTACTGTCTGGGCCCAGACCATGACACCGGCACCTGCTCCCGCTGCCAGGCCTTTAACAGAAGGACCCACATCAGATGACAAAAAATCCTTTTGGCCTTCCTCGCTCAGTCTAAACTGGCCACTATTTAGAGGGGCTCCTCTGGGGAATCTGAACCATTGCCCGCTGGAAAGAAGCACCACAAGGATAAGCATTGTGAGCGCAGGAAACGGGAGAGGTCTCACTCTAGGCCCAGGTCCACAGGCTCCCACTTGGCCTCCAGGTCCAGCTCCTTCGGCCACGACTCCCGCCTAACGGCTCTTAAGCCTCCAGCTTCTTCCTCTGGTACCTCGGCTCAGAAATCTTCCGCCACCACCTGCAGCCGACTAAGTTATGCCTGTCCATGGAACAGAAATCCTCTGCAGGCCACAGTAAGTCCTTCTCCCGCTCGGCCTCCCTGTCTGCGGCCGACCCTCGGGAGTTGAAAAAGGCCTCCAAGGTCTTCCTCCAGTAGGGCATCATCTCTACTGCTGAAAGACAAGTGTTCTGACCGCCGTCAGCTCCCGGCTGCAGAGTGGTGTTCGTCGGACAAAAACCACAAACACTCTGACCGTCCCAAGCCTAAGGCCTCTGAGGGACATCCGTCGGACCCTGCAGCTAAATAGGTGCCAGGCCGACGCCCCGACGTTGCTCTGCCCGCGTCCACTCCGCCACCGGTCATGGTGATCCCGCTGCTGCCGGTCAAGGTTGTTCCGACACAGGCATCACTGGCTCAGCCTGATGTCAGCTCCGAGGCCACCCCATCTCCTCAGCAGACGCCAGCCCACCTGCCATCGGACCCTGGTGATGGGCTACCCTATGCCTCTCTGTCGTCTCCTGCCAGGCCGATGCCAGTCATTCCTGACACTGGTACCGGTGCAGGCTCTGGCAGGGCTGTACCTTCTACACCGGAGTCACCAAAATTCAATATGGCTCAAGTCAAGGAGCTCTTCTCTTATTGGTGGGATACAGTCAAGCAGGACCTCCAAGTGAACCCTGCTCCACTCATGCGCCCAAAATGGCACTCACCCTGATCCTATACCGGACATTGAGGAGGTTCCTGAACTGTCCGGTGATGACACAGGGAAAGAGCCTGCTGTGCCCAAAATAAGGATAAAAGCTGGTGCCGGAGTACTGGAGCATGGATTCACAGTGGGAAGGTCATGCCAGACAAATCTGATAGATTTCTTTGACTGGGTGACCAAAGTAGTAGATCAGGGAGGGACTGTGGACATGGCCTACCTAGACTTTAGCAAGGCATTTGACACAGTCCCACACAAAAGATTAATATACAAGTTAGCCAGCCTGGGAGTGGGTCCCAAGATGACAGCCTGGGTAAAGAATTGGCCGGAGAATAGGACACAGAGAGTAATAGTAAATGGAGTCCACTCTGAAGAAAGGGGGTTACTAGCGGGCACCGTAGGTTCAGTATTAGACTCGTCTCTTTCAATGTCTTTATACGCATACTGCAGAGGGACTGAAGGAAAAGTATGTCTCTTTGCAGATGACACAAAGATCTGCAACAGAGTTGATGCACAAGGTGGGGTGGAAAAGATGAGAAGGGACTTGGCAAGGTTAGAGGAATGGTCAAATGTATGGCAGCTTAGATTCAATGCTAAGAAGTGCAAGGTAATGCACCTGGGAAACAAAAACCCAGGGGAAGAGTACACAATGGGGGTGAGATACTAACAACAACAAAAATGGAAAGGGACCTGGGGGTAGTCATATCAGATGACCTAAAGGTGGGCAAGCAATGTGAGAGGGCAGCAAGGAGGGCGGGGGATACTGGGATGCACAGGAGAGGCATCACCAGTAGAAAACAGGAAGTTATTATCGCCTACAGACAGTTGGTGAGACCCCATCTGGAGTACTGCGTGCAGTTCTGGAGACCCAATCTCCTAGAAAGACATAGACAGGATGGAAGCTGTCCAGAGGAGGGCACTAAATGGTGCAGGGTCTGCACCGAAGACATAATGAAGAGAGACTTAAGGAGCTAAATATGTATAGCCCTCGAGGAAAGGAGGGAGAGGGGCATGACAGAAACTTAAGTACCTCAAGGGAATCAACAAAGTCCAAGAGGGTAGCATCTTTCAAGAAAAGAGGTGTGCAAGAACAAGGCACAATTTGAAGATAGAAGGGGGGCCTCAGAGGTAACTTAGGAAGTATTTTTTCACAGAGAGGGTTGTGGATGCATGGAACGGCCTTCCGAAGAGGTTGTGGAGTCAAAAACAGTGGTGGAATTCAAGCATGCATGGGACAGTCAAAAGGCAATTCTAGGGGGTGGGGGTAGGAAGAAGTAGGCTGCTGGTTAACTAGGATCTGCAGCTTATCCATTAGGTAGGGAAATGGGCAGACTGGGTGGGTCAAGCGGTCCTTATTTGCCATCAAAATCTGTTTCTGTGTTTACCCGGTCTAGAAGTTCCTCCCGCTCGCCTTCTCCAGACAGAAGACGTTAGCGAAGGAGACACCGCTCGACTTCTGTGAGGGCGGCTGCATCCGGCATTTGCCTCCGGCGCCACTCCTGGGTCCGGGTCTCGGGGTTTGATCCAGATGTGCAGACTAACCTTCTGTATGCCCCCTTTAAAGGCTCCGTACTCTTTAGTGAAAAGTTGGAGAAAATAATATCGAAACTACAGGACTCTGGTAAGGCTGTCCCTACTGTTCAGTCCATGTATTGCCTGAAACAGGGATGTTTTCATAGGTCCCATTTTCGTGGCCGAGGGGGACAACAGCCTCGGCAGCCCCGCTACCAGCAGCAGTCGCAGCGTGGCGGCTTTGGTTGTAGAGGTGGGGCCAGGGGCTCCTCGACCGTCACCTCACGACAGGCTAGACCTGACGCTGCCATCCTTCCCCCTCCTCCCAACGCCTGACTATCTAGGAGACCCTCCTCTCCCAGATGTCAAGTCGGGAGAGCTGGTCAGAGGCCGCTTTTTCTCTATACGCAGAAGCCTGGAGACAAGTGACCTCTGACCAGTTGGTCCTCGACCTCATGGAATTTTGGCATTCCGTCAAGTTCGATGCCATTCCTCCAGACAGACCACCACCCCCATCCCATTAGCCGAAGAAACACAGTCACTCCTCAGCCTCCAGGGTCTTCACAAAGTGCCTGGCAGTGGTCGCCGCTGCACTTTGCAGAATGGGCCACTTTGTGTTTCCTTACCTGGATGACTGGCTCCTCCTGGCTCCTTCTAGGCCCCGCCTATTGGAGACCATCCGGGACACCCTGACACTTTGCCAGCGTCTGGGCATTACGGTGAACCGAGACAAGTCTCACCTGTTCCCCTCCCAGACACTTAAATTCATAGGGGCACTCCTGAACGCCACCCTCGGAAAGGTTTTTCTTCCTTCCGACAGGGCGGATCACATTCAAGCCTTGGCCACTCACGTCTCTTCAGCCTTAGAGGTTCCTGCCAGACTCCTCCTCAGGCTGTTGGGCCACATAGCGGCTGCTATAGTTTTGGTCCCAATCATGAGGCTGTGAATGTGGATGATTCAATGGTCTTTACACATCCAGTGGAATCAAACACAGGACAAGTTAAATGCGCTGATAGGAATCACAGAGCCGATCCACCGAGAACTCCGTCGGTTGATGTCGTCCGAAATTCTTCTGGCGGGGCGTCCGTTTCATCTTGGCCCCCCCTCCCAGACTCTGACTATGGATGCTTCGCGCTTGGGATGGGGCACACACTTAGAGGACCACAGGACCCAGGGTTCCTGGTCCCCAGCAGAGGAGAACCTGCACATCAGTGTCCTTGAGCTGAGAGCGGTTCTTTATGCGCCTCAGGCCTTGGCCCTGTCACGCAGCCACCTCCTAATTCAGATGGACAACACATCTGTGGTGTTCTACATCAACAAACAGGGTGGCACACACTCTTACCCTCCCTGCCGAGAGGCCATGCGAGTGTGGGACTGGGCACTTGGCCATCATCTTTCCATCTCGGCTGTTCACTTCCCAGCGACACAGAACATGCTGGCAGATGCTCTCAGCAGCACAAGGTCGCAGGCCCCCGAGTGGGCCTTGCTTCAGGATGTCGCAGACCAAATATTTGCCAGATGGGGGACACCAGAGCTAGATCTCTTCACGTCTCAATCCAGTGCAAAACTGCCCATTTTCTACTCGCTAGGTCCAGAGCCTGGCGCTTTCTGGCAAGACGCATTGTCCCTCTCTTGGAAGGGGAGATTCCTCTACACCTTTCCGTCTGCTTCAGGAGGTCCTCCTCAAAGTTCAGTCAGAACAGTCCACCCTGATCTTGATAGCTCGTCTGTGGCCTCGACAGATTTGGTTTCCCTTGCTTCAGCGTTTGATGGCTGAGCCTCTGCTTCCTCTTCCAATCTCGACCCAGCTTCTATCGCAGGACAGCGGGTCACTGGTTCACTCGAACCTGCGCTCCCTCCACCTGCATGCCTGGCTCCTCAAGACCTAGCAAAGTCCGGGTTTGGAATCTCAAACAAGGTAGCTTAGGTATTGGTAGAGGCCCGCAAGCCCACCACAAGGGCCACTTACGCTATGAAATGGAAATGTTTCTGTTTATGGACCACAGCCAGACAGATGGACCCCCTGGTCTGTCCGGTTAACCCTATTTTGGAATACCTGCTTTTCCTTTCGGAGTCAGGTCTTAGTTATTCCTCCATTAAGGTGCACCTGGCTGCCGTATCTGCCTATCACATGCCTGTCCAGGGCAAATCGGTGGCTCAGTTGGAGGTGACTAAAGCATTTCTCCATGGCATTTTGCATATCACACCCGCTATTTGGGATCCTGTCCCTCCTTGGGATCTGCTTTTCGTTTTAGAAAAGCTGCCGCTTCCCTCATTCGAACTGGCCATGGAGGCTGAGCTCCGTTTTTTGTCTTGGAAAACCTTACTCTTGGTGGCTGTCACCTCGGCGAGGCACATTTCAGAGCTTCAGGCTCTCATGTGCAAGGAACCCTACCTGATTTTCCACAGGGTTAGGGTGGACCTTTGCACCAATCCAGCATTTTTACCTAAGGTGGTTTCAGAGCTCACCTTGAACCAGGAGGTTCAACTTCCGGTTTATTACCTGGACTATTCCAACAAAGGGGAAGCACTTCTCCACTCTTTGGGTGTTCACAGGGTGCTGTGCTGCTACCTGTCCAGAACTAAGGGGGCCAGGAAATCCGAACAATTGTTCGTCTCTTTTTTGGATAGGTCCTTAGGATGCCCGGTTACCAAGCAAATGCTTTCGCATTGGCTGGTTAACTGCATCACCTTCTGTTACCAGAAACACAACAAATCCTCTCATGGCCCAATTAAGGCTCATTCCACTTGGGCAGTTGCCACTTCCTTCACGGCCATGAAGAGGGTGTCGGCAGCTGACATATGTGCTGCTGCCACATGACATTCTGTTCACACCTTTGTCAGGCATTATAGCCTGGATATAGTTTGTAGACGCAGAGCAGGATTTGGCCTTGCAGTCTTGCAGGGCTTGGTCTCCTGAGGGATCTTTTCTGTTCCTGTTCCCTGCCTTTCCTTTCTCCCCCTCCTGAGGGTTGTCTTCTGTTTATACTGCTTGGGACTCAGTCCTATATGTTACGTAAGAACTTACCGTAACAGTAGATCTTCGAGAGAAGCTCTTGCAGCAGGTATGATTTTCCTGCCCTCCTTCCCCCAGGACCAGGCCTCTCCTGTATTGGCCATGTTCTCATGTTTCAGGGGTGAGAGTGTGATTAGGCCATATTCCATGTCGCCTCATACGAACCTGCTTTTTGGTGTGCAAGAACTGGAGTATGTGGCGACTGCCTCTCCTTTATGCAGGGGACGTCAAGGGGTGGAGCCGACACCGGAGGGGGCGGTCCCCTAGGTACTGCTAGAGAAGAATTTGCCATGAACCGCCGCCAGGTGGCGTCAGTCCTATATGTGTTACGTGCTGCAAGAGCTTCTCTCGAAGATCTACTGTTATGGTAAGTTCTTATGTAACTGTACTTTCCCAAACCATCCCCCAGGGAAACTGTGTCAGCTAACAGGCCAGATGGCAAACCTCCTTTCCCTGGAGGTAGTGAGACTTATTAAAAACCAGACAGGAGAGAAAGTACTGGAGTCAAACCAGGGCAAATGCTTCTAGTCCAGGTGGTACTTTGCTCCCCCAAAGATTGGCGGAATGTGCCGTATCTTAGATCTTAGACCTCAGGTCACTGAACAAGTACGAGGCACAAGAAATTCAGGATGGTATCACTAGGATCTCTTCTACTGTTCCTGAGAGCCCAAGATTGGTTGGTGTCCCTGAACATGAAGGATGCATACCTGCATATTCCTGTTGGACTGGTCATCACAAATGTCACTGTTTATTGTCTGTGACCAGAACAATGTGAAGGCATTCTTTGAATTTGTTAGCATTCTAATAATACTATGTACCCCTTTGTTCCCTCTCCCCTGGTTGCTCCTTGAAGCGAGCCTTGGCTCAGTGTGTCTTTCCTGGTTATCAGATGTCAAAGAAATAAGCATTTGAAATTCCTGGGCATCTGTACATCGTGGGACGACTGCTACTAGTAACAGTAAGTATCACATTCACACTGCTAGAAAGAGAGGATTGTGATGATGGACACTACTCTTAGTGGAGATGATTATTCAGCGGTGTCCTGTGATGGACAGGCACTAGTCCAAATGGAGATGGTTACTAGCACTGTCCTGCGATGGACAGAGACTTATCTGAATGGAGATGGTTGCTGATCGAAGTCCTGTGGTGGACGGGCACTACTCCGAGTGGACATGATTATTCAGTGGTATCTTATGATGGATGGGCACTTCTCCGAATGGAGATGGTTACTGATCAGTGCCCTCTGATGGATGGGCGGTACACCGAATGTAGATGGTTACTGATCAGTGTCCTGTAATGGATGGGCACTGCTCCGAATGGAGATGGTTTCTCAGCAGTGTCCTGTAATGGATGGACACTGCCTTGAATGGAGATGGTTTCTCAGCAGTGTCCTGTGATGGATGGACACTGCTTCGAATGGAGATGGTTTCTCAGCAGTGTCCTGTGATGGATGGACACTGCTTCGAATGGAGATGGTTACTTAATGATGTCCTGTAATGGATGAGCACTGCTCTGAATGCATATACTATTACAACGGTGAAATTTCAACAGTGAGATACATTGCAGTGACAACCATGTGGTTGTCGCTGTATTGGACCCGATGGCACAATTTCACCGACTTTGACTGTGCCCCCCTCCCCCAAACAAACTCTGACTCGGAGTTTATTGTCTTTAAGAAAGGGTTGTGGGGGAAAAGCCTCCTGGGGGGGGGGGCACAGCCCCCCACAAGAAAAACACTCAGTGTTGGACAGGTGAAATTTTGCCTGTCAACATTGTTTCTGCCACTGTGCCGCATTTCGACAACTTGGTTGTCGATGCGTCTTGGTGGAACCCTCTGAATGGAGGTGGTTACTTGGTGGTGTCCTCTAATGGATGGGCACTGCTCCGAAAGGAGGTGGTTACTCAGCGGTGTCCTGTGATGGATGGTCACTGTTCTGAATGGAGTTGGTAACTCATCGGTGTCCTGGGATGGACGGGCACTGCTGTAAATGGAGATGGTTACTCAGTGGTGTCCTGTGATTGATGGGCACTATTCTGAATGGAGATGGTTTCTTAGTGGTGTCCTCAAGTACTGGGGCTGGGACCACTGCTCTTTACATTATCTACATCAATGTGGAAGCTGGAGTCTCTAGCAGACAGCTTGATCACTAATGATACTGAGCTGCCCTGGGTGGGGAACTCCCTTGAGGATAAGGACAAACTACAAGAGGCCCTGAACAAGCTGTGTGATTGGTCAGACTCCTGGAGCCTTCCATTCATTGTAGCCGAATGCAAGATGCTATACTTGTAGAGGAGAAATGGAGGTGGGACCTCCACACTGTGGGGGGGGGCTCTTGCTGTAGTGTAGCAAGTACCTGGTGCTCATAATAGACAAGGGTCTAATGCACTCAACAGTATGTAAACAAATAAATCGTACCTCATTCTCTCTCTTTTGTTAATTATACAGAAGCAAGACTCTGCCACTCTGGACATGGAAAGAGCCAATAAAGAGATCGAAATGCTTAGGAAGCAGTATGAAGCCATGTCCCAGGAACTTAAGGAGGCCACACAGGAGGCAGAAGTGGCCAAATGCAGGCGAGACTGGGCATTTCAAGAACGAGACAAGATTGTTGCCGAAAGGGAGAGCATTCGGTGAGTACCTGTCTTCTAGACAATACTGTGACTGACATGACAGAGGTCTTTAATGCAACAAGAATAACAGGATGATGCATCTGTATAAGATTAAGGTTTTGTTTCCCTTATGAATGCATGCAGTTGCTGTTCAGTTTGTAGATTCTGTTCACTGTGTAGCCTTAATTTGGAGACTCCAGTATTTGTTTAAGTAGCATTGTGATCTGCACCTCTGGACTGGCCACTTCACAGTATTTTAAGTATTTATTAGTTTTTGTTTACTGAGTAAGTTGTGCTAGACAAACATTTGCCGATTTTTCAGGCACGATCCTGGAGAGTACAAACTATTAAAACAATACAGTGCAAGGCAATGACTTCAACATTGGTACATGACAATTTTAGAAAACAACGCTGTGCATGACAGTAAACTAAACTAAACAGCAGAGTTAACAGTATGGTACATGGCTATCAATTGAGGAAAGACAGGAGAAAGGTAGCTGGCAAAAAGCTAAGAAGTACAGACTTAGCGGGTATTCAAAGTGACAAGTACAGGGACTGTCATGTACAGTGGCTAGAAATTACAGAAGTCCAGGGATAGAAACAGGAACATCCAGCCAACTGTAATAAGTATGAGTGGTACTGGTTCCAGAAAGCGGGGCAACAGATCAGTGTCTAATGTTAGCAGGTATATTGGTCCATAGTTTTGGGGCAGTGACAGCGAAGGCTGTGTCTCTGAATTTGGTCCTGGTCCTAAGTGTGAATAGGAGGTCAAGGCAGGGCTTGACAAATTTTAAAATGAGGTACTTGTCCACGGACAAGTGGCTTGTCCAAAAGTGGTTGTCCCAGTGCTTGAGTTGGTAGTCCCGGTATAAAATGGCATATTTGGAAAGTATTAAACTACAGAAAACTCAACGGATTTATAGTAGTATTAGTTATTTACTGTTGAAATCGACAATAAGGAGAATAATGTGATTTTATTTTTGTCAGCAGCATGGCGAGCGTAAGGACTGTGACAGAATTAGCATCAGCAGCGAGGAACTGACAGCAGGTGTAGTTGCAGCAGCAGTGCAGAGCACCAGCAGCACAGTGAGAACATCATTACAGCAGAGTAGCAGACGGCGCAGAGCGCCAGCAGCGCAGTGAGAACATCATTACAGCAGAGTAGCAGACAGCGCAGAGCGCCAGCAGCGCAGTGAGAACATCATTACAGCAGAGTAGCAGACAGCGCAGAGCGCCAGCAGCGCAGTGAGAACATCATTACAGCAGAGTAGCAGACAGCGCAGAGCGCCAGCAGCGCAGTGAGAACATCATTACAGCAGAGTAGCAGACAAATACAGAGCGCCAGCAGCACAGTGAGAACATCATTACAGCAGAGTAGCAGACAGCGCAGAGCGCCAGCAGCACAGTGAGAACATCATTACAGCAGAGTAGCAGACAGCGCAGAGCACCAGCAGCGCAGTGAGAGCATCATTACAGCAGAGTAGCAGACAGCGCAGAGCGCCAGCAGCGCAGTGAGAACATCATTACAGCAGAGTAGCAGACAATACAGAGCTCCAGCAGCACAGTGAGAACATCATTACAGCCGAGTAGCAGAGCGCCAGCAGCACAGTGAGAACATCATTACAGCAGAGTAGTAGACAGTGCAGAGCGCCAGCAGCACAGTGAGACCATCATTACAGCAGAGTAGCAGACAATACAGAGTGCCAGTAGCACAGTGAGACCATCATTACAGCAGAGTAGCAGACAGTACTGTCAGTAAATGGTCAGCATCAGGAAAAGTTACAGGAAGCCGGAGCATCATATTCAGTGTCATCATCAAGACTAGTGACAGCATCAGGGACATTTTCGCGTGAATCAGCAGAACTAGTAGTTGAACGAGCATGACCATGAATGTGGAGTGTGCCAGGACCAGATTGTAGCCAGTGGTTGATAGCTTGATCTGGATCAAAGTTGTCTAATGCAGGGCCTTCAACTGCTATATGCAGAAGGGACTGGAGTGTGTCATCAGCCAAACTTGTTCTTCTTTTGGTTTTTACAAGATTCCGAATGGAGAATACTCTCTCACATTTAGCTATAGACATACTCAGAGCCAGTAACATTTCTATTAAGTCAAGGATATGAGCAAGCTGGGCCGGTTTCTCTTGTAGTAGTCGTGGATACACTTGCAGATATGGCTTATCAACCGCAGACTTAAGCACTGCTTTTAATGCAGAATACTCCCTTTTTATACTGGTTACGTGCTCTTCAGAAAAAAAGTTGTGAAAATAGTCTAATAAATTACTTAAATCAGTTGTGCCAGATTGTGCAAGTTCTTCTCGTGATAGATTGAAATTTTTGAAATCTAAGTAACTGAACCATTTTAGAGGTTCCTCCGAGAAATTCCAAAAATGCTGATCAATGTAAGATACTGCTGCATCTATTAAACTGTGCAGCTGTGTATCAGTCGTAAAATTTACTTCTGGACAGTTTTCTTTGAAAGTAAAAGGAACAATCTTGTCTTCACTGCCACGTTTTGAAATGAGATAGTTCATGCATTTCTCCGCAGGATTATATTGGTTTAGAAATGATGTCATAAACTTTCCAGGTCTTGTTTTTAGCTCAGTCAACTGGAGTAAGCATGTCTCGACGAGTTGGGGGACTTCTAATATTAGTAGGTCATCCTTTTGAAATTCAAGTGATAAATTTTCCAATATTGGCAGTAAATCTTGGAGAATAAAGAGTGATTTTACAGACTGTACTGAGTGCGCATCTCTTAGAGGTGCCTTTGCTTTGGCCCCATCATCACCAACAGAGTTTGAGACATGTTCAAGATGTTGAACTACTGTGGGCAGGTTGACTTGAACAGCATGAACTGAACACGTCTTACTTGCAAGCCAGCAAACTCGCTTTATTGCACTGAAATGAGCCAACTCGGTGTGCATGACATCTGCTATTTCTTGCAGTTCCCTAAGTTTCTTGGGGCTGGAATGGTAAAATTTAAAAATTCCTTTCAAGGTGTTTTCTACTTTTTGAACAAAGGAATTTTTTTCATGAGTCAAGAACTGCTAACTCCAGTTTGTGTGCTACATGGGTATAACAGTGGGGACATGTTCTTGGATTTTTGCTGTGGTGCCACCTGTATGGCCCATCTTCACACTGGCACCATCAAAGTTGGCAGATACGAGAACTGGTCCAGGTCTGCTCACATCGTTAAGGTCCGCAAAGCCCCCTCCCAGAATTATCACTAGCAGAGTCCTTCCTTGTAGAAAACTTCCACATCTCAAACATTACCTGCTTCTACAAGGCTGGCTACCCATCTACGAAGCATTAGATGTTAACTTGGCTCTTGATCACTTCATCTCAATTTTCAACAAAGCCTGCGACCTCTTTGCCCTGCTAAAAGGCACAAAACAAAATCTCTCTCTAACCCATGGCTCACTGCGGCTCTTCTCTCAAAGCTGAAACTAAGGGACCACCTCTGGGCAGTTGCCAGGGCCACTGGCAAACAACTGGACATCCAAAATTACAAACAAGCACAAAATGTCTGCACAAAAGCCATCCAGCTCACGATATCCACCTATTACAAAGATGCTGTCACCAATATATGGAGAAATGGTCGTGCTTTCTGGGGCAGTATCAAGGTTGTCACGGGGAAGCAGCCAAAAACCTCTCCTGCCATGTTAATGGTTGATGAGTCCTCAACCCTCGACCCCAAGGTGATCGCAAACATCTTTAACATGGCTTTTTCAGACCTTAGTGCTGTTCTACCCATGACTTTTTCGAAAACAGGGCTTACTCCCCAAATATCTCAGCCCCACAGTCTAACCATCCCCTCTTCTACTTCAGGGAGGTAAGGCTGAATGAAGCTCGCCGCTATCTCTAAATCTGGATTTAGTAGCGACACCCTGGACCTTAAGCGTCTGTTGCTCACCCTCGATGAGGTAATTCATCCATTAACAAAAATCCTAAACCTCTCTCTCAGCTGTGGAAAATTCCCGGACTTATGGAAAACAGCCACCATGACACCTGTCCATAAAAGTGGGGATAAGACGAATCACTCAAATTATCGCCCTATCTCCATACTGCCCCCACTCTCTAAGGCACTCTAGCGCATCGTGGCTGATCAACTTACCGAACACTTGGATAAATACAATATACCTTGTCCACAACAACACAGTTTCCGGAAAGGTCACAGCACCATCACAGCCCTTCTTGAGTTCACTGGAGCTTTGCACAAATCCCTTGACAACGGCCTTCTCACAGGGGCCGTTTTTGTCGACCTCTCCAAGGCCTTTGATACAGTACACCATGGACTACTAATTGACCAACTACTGAATGCCGGGCTATCACCTGACTCTACTTTCTGGTTTAAAAGTTACTTAGAAAACCGGTCGCAGAGATTAAAAATTGCTGATGCTCTTTCTGACACCCTGCCTGTTCGCTCGGGTGTCCCACAGGGATCCATACTGGGCCCCCTCCTTTTTAGCCTTTTCTTAAACTCCCTCCCTTACCACTGCTCTGAGCAGATCATACCATATGCCATTGATGCTGCTGTATTCTTCACTCACAAAGATCCTGCAACTCTTCAACACAACCTTCAACTTGATTTCAGTTCTGTAGAGACATGGTTTCTTAATCATAAACTGGTCTTCAATGACAAGAAAACCAAATCTATGCCCTTCTGCAGCTCTCATAACCCACACAAGCTACACCACTTGGCTATCTCCACCACCCAGGGGAACACTCTAGATCGGGTGGGGTCCTTCAAATACCTAGGGATACAGCTTGACCGTAATCTCTCCTATGGACCTCATAGATAATGTAGCTAGAGCTGCTACACGGCTTGGTCTCCTCTACAAACACAGACCACACCTCATGCTAGAAGCTTTGAAGGTTGCAATCCTGAGCTCTTTGATCTCTGTAATAGACTATGGTCTCATCATTTATGGCTCGGCCACAACCACAACCCTTAGATGCCTCTTAGCTGCCTTAAATAAGGCATGTTGGCTCATCACTGGTGCTCACCGTCTCACCCACACATGTACACCCAGACTGGCTGGCTCCAACTATCAAACCGCATAAAGTTTCTCACCTGCTCCATGGCGAAACAAATCTACCTTGGCCTTGCGCCTTCTGGGGTCTCAACTCTGTTACAACACCGAACCAACAAACGGTGCCTTCAGAGATCCACGGTACTAAAAGTCCCCCACTGTCACACTTCGCAGGGACAACACTCTTTTGCTTATCGAACGCCACTCTGGTTCAGTGGCCTCAGCCTCACGATCTCCTCTGCCCTGACAATTGGTATGTTTAAAACTAGGTTCGGGCTATCTCACTACCAACAGCTCCTGTGACTGCCCAACTTAACCTTGTTTCTCCACTTCCTGCCTGCTCTAGTGGTCCCCCACTGGATTCTACCTCACATCTTGGTATACCCAATGCTGCACTTTTCACCCTCCTACTCTGGCAATTCTTATCTCTTGTCTGTTTTTTCTGACAAATGCCACTGGCTGCCTTGCTTACAATGCTACCCTTGAATTGTATTAATCTGTAATCTGTATGTAATGTCCACATTGTTGTAATGTCTGTCTTGATGTTCCCCATAATTTGTATTTCTCTGTCGTGGAACCTTTGTAAAAGAGCCAAGGCTCAAAGGTATTTATAATCCTAGACTTGATAAATAAAAGAAGGATCAGCAGACTCAAGTGCAGAGCTTATTGCTTTAAAAACTCTTTCTGCGTGAGAATGTTCAAGAGGTACAGCTTTAATTAACACAGTTGTAACTTTTTTTTTCTGCGCCATCAACAAAACGAAGGAAGACATTTTCCCACTCTACAATGCTTGCATCTGTACTGCCATCTGCAAGAACGGTAACGAATTTTGTATTTTTGACAGTCTGGAGCTGTGTTTTAGATGTGACAGCTGATACTGCATTACAGAAATCTCTGGCCTGTTTACCATTTGCGTAATTGCTGCCGAGTTTAACCCAATTTTTTTTTCTTGCAACATGCAAAGCCACTCCATATCTGAGAAAGGACGTAAATTTTTAGCCAAGGAATATGCGGTGTTAAACGCCTCATTTTATTTTTGAGGACTTCCTCCATCTGAGAAAATGCGTGATATATTGCAGTTTCAGGTATGTTAAAATTGACT
Organism: Neoceratodus forsteri; assembly: GCA_016271365.2. Taxonomy (NCBI): domain Eukaryota; kingdom Metazoa; phylum Chordata; order Ceratodontiformes; family Ceratodontidae; genus Neoceratodus; species Neoceratodus forsteri. The sequence continues at coordinate 1,098,893,093 of CM028135.1, read as the reverse complement.
GTACGTTGACCAGTTTCGTGACTATGTTGGTTTGCACAAATTATATGTGGATTTGATTTCTCATGGGCTCTCATGGACTCAATTCTGAAGTTATTTGAACCAGTGGCAAACACATTAGGTTTTTTGAATAAGCAGGAGTTGCAAGAGTGGGATGTTTCTCACAGACAGAGCAGTACATGACGTATTTTTGGTCATCATACCTTAACCAGGTAAAGTGATTTAGCCAGTGATGCTGAAATGTTCAAGCCCTTTTTTCTACGTCATATTTTTTATCTTTGCTTCTTTTCTCAGTGTTTATTATTTCCTCAGAATCTAAAATGAAAGGTCGCTTTAGCTGTACTGAGCCAGAATGTGATGAAGCCACTGAACTGCTGCTGCCACTGTTATGCTCATGTGTTTCAGAAACTGGTACGGTCAAGTTAGACTGATCGCCTGTAATGGCTACAAACACAGACCCAGCCCCAGACTGAGAACCTTGGTCGTTTTTTTCCTGACTACTAGTAGGGCTTGGGGGATTGTTTGGGGCTGGCTTTCAGACTGTGAAGAAGGCTCAGGCTCTTTACTTTTTGGTCCCGATGAAGAAGATGAGGATTTTTTCCCAGTCCAAAGGGAAAATAGAGTGGTTTACTTTGCCTTATTTCTTTTCATTTTTTAACTGTCTTCTATGCTGCAATTGTGAAATAATCAAACAAAGATTGTTGTATTGTACACAATAAAATTCTATTTTGTGTTATCTTTGTGTGTGTGTTGTGTAATTTTTTTTATCTTAAGCTGTTGTGCTTATGCCGCACTACAAGAGAGCAGGACAGAGTAGGTGGGACGGGGCAGGGTCCGGAGCTGGACGGAGTACTAGCAGTAGTACGACAAGAAAATGCTTTTTCCCTTCTTAGGGCAAATTCGGGCTCACAGCCACACACAAACACCTCCACCAATGTAGCTAGGTACTGGTAGGTTTATTTTATTTTTTCTGTGGCCCCAAAAATACCTTTTCCCTTCTCAGGTCAGGTTTGGTCTCACAGCCACACACACACACACACACACACACACACACACACACACACACGCACACCTCCACCAAAGTACTTGGGTAGCTAGGGTTTATTATTTTTTTCTTCGGTGTAGTGTCACACAAAAAATGTTTTCCCCCTTCCTATAGTTTATTTCTAAGAAGTCCGCAGTTAGTTCCTCTACCCTCTCCTCTCAGGGCAGGTTAGGTCTCACAGTCACACACCTCCACCAAAGTACTTGGTAGGACAAACAAAGTACTGGCTGAGCTAGGTTTATTTGAGTGTAGCTATCTTTTTTTTTGCGGTGGGGTATCTCCCAGAGAATGCTTTTTCACTTTTTCTACTGCAACTGTTTAACTTATTTATAAGAAGTATTCAGTTGTTCCCTTCCACAAGTTCCTCTGGCTCTCAGGACAGGTTCGGTGGTCTCACACCGACGGCCCCTGCCACACACAACACACCTCCACCACCAGTGTATGTAGCAGACTGCAGCAGCAACTAGATTAATTCCGTATTTTTTTTTCTGTAGCTCAGAAAAATGCCTTTTCCCCCTTTAGTTTACCTTTTATTCCTATAATTTCAGTTGTTCCCCAACTTCCTGTACCCTACTCAGAGTCTTGGGTGAGGCTGTGCCATCTACAGGGTTTCACTGCAGGCAAGACACTCACACCCCACCCGCGCTGTCCCCCTTCCACTTCCACTTGCACCACTGGTACAGTCTCAGGGACAGTGGAACTGGTCTAGGCTAACTAGGAATAGGTGTGGTGTATATAAGGTTAGGTAAGGAGGGCTGGATTAAGGACATTTAAAGTTTTCTTAGTTTCTGTATATAAAATAAAAAGTTTTTTTTTTTTTCTTAAATCGTAGTTCAGATGCTGTGTTGTTCACACGTTACTTTCTATACTCTGAGCAGATTCTTATCTAGTGGTCATGCACCCTCAAGCACACCCACACGCACACCCCCTGCTTCCACCTGTTAGTTTTGTGTGTGTTTTTTTTATTTTTGGGGGGGGGGATACTTTTTCTTTATATATCCGTTATTATCAGTCAGGTCCCTGATCTCTGCTCTGTCAGCCTCAGGGAGGGTAGGCTAGGTCACTCACACACACACACACACACACACACACACACACACACCCTTCGCCTTACCACACGATTATGCAGTAGAGTAGACGGATATCTAATTATTTATTGAAGAAATGCTTGAGTTTTCTTTAATGTTTCTAGTTTTACTTGTTCACATTTACAACGTTGTCTGGTCTGCTTGCTGCCCTAGCAGGTAAGCATAGTAGTCTCACAAGTTCAACACACGATCACTTCCCCCACTTCGAGTCTCACGTTTTTGTTTTTATTTATTTATTTAAGAGCTGTATCCTTTTCTATTTTTCTTCACTTCACTAGTCCACACAGAGTCAGACACAACACACACAGCCCCCTGAATTCAGTGTGCAGTGCTTTTGCTTAGTTCTCCCTTCTTTATTTTCTCTAAATAAACCTTTTTTTTTTTATATATATTTTTAATATTTTTGGTATGAATCAGCAGATTGTTTGATTAGGCAGAGACTCTGCTCTCTCCACACCAGGCAAGCGCCTTTGGTAGTGCTCCTTTTTTACAAAACGATCTCTCACCCCCCAAGACTTCAGATCCTCTTACTCTCCCACTGTCTTGGCGCTCCAATATATTTCTATATTTGTTCTTAAGTTGTCTCTCCAGGCACTGCTGTACTGATTTGCTAGCCAAACAAGATATGTTGTGATTGTGACTCACGGCGCCGGTCCCAAATACACAGCGTGACTTTGAACAGGAATCGCCACCAAATGCTGCTGATCAGAAGGAAATGCTGTGCTCTCTCCGAGTGTCAGTAGCGAAATGGCACCTTTGCCAATGTGCACTGAGCTACTGACACTCTGATCTTCACCCTCAAACGCGATGGCCAATAGCCAGGACTGACAGGCACTGTACCATCAGCTATAGGCTGCCTAGCCTGTCAGTCTGGCTGTATTTGGCCAATCGTGAGCGTGTTTCTTCTTGGTGCTTCCCCCGAGTGTCTGCTGGTGCCCGATCTCTGTGCCCGACTGCACAGTCAAGTCGGGGCATGGTGGCACGTGGGCGCGCGCATTCAACAATGCTGCGCCATGTGACTGCACAAAGAAACTCATGTGACTCTGGAGTCTAGCTTGGTTCCCTCCATTGGGACCTGGGAAGGACATCTAGTGGCCAGTGAGGGAAAAGCAGGTAAAAACCTGCAATTTTTAAACTGCAGCATGGTAGTCCGTGGGACAAGCAGAACTCTGGCATCTGCTTGTCCTCACATAAAAAAAAATGGTTGTCCGGGATGTTAGGCTATTGGATTTGGCAAGCCCTGGGTCAAGGTCTGAGGATCTGACGAGGTAGGTGTTACTGTAGGGCACCTGGAGGGAGACGAGAGATAAGGGTGCCTGGAAATGGTGCCACTCAGGGAGAGCTCACATTGAGTGGCAGGAGATAGCCAACTGAGTTTTGAGTGCAGGGTACAGTGGTGGACAAGTTGGTTGCAGGCAAGGTCAGAATGAGAGATGTTTTTGTAAACCACGTCCCATTTGCGTAAGATAGAGTTTGAGACTTTAGAAAAAATGGCCAGCCGTAGGATAGCTTGGGGAACAGTATACCACGGGTTACAGCAATGTGGGCAAATGGGGAGAGATTTTGTCTGGCACAGTAGGCACGTCTGAGTCTGACGTTAACTGTCTTACAGGTGGATGACACGTGGAGGGAGAAATCGAGGGAGGGAACAAGCGTAACATCAAGGTAATTAAAGGAGGGGACAGTGACTGGGGGCTGCCCTTTTGTCACAGGTCACAGAAGCAGAGTTGGGATGTTCTTTAACTTGTGGACAGTTCCAAATAACATTGCCTGTAACTTTGATGGGTTCATTAAAAGCCTGTTCTCAAGGAACCAGGACTGAACAGTCTGCAAATCAGCAGAAAAAATTTTATTGATATCAGCCACGTTCTGGCCAGTGGTGAAAAAGACCAGGTCGCCAGGATAGAGGAGAGGGGTACTATTGGTGAAGCAGTTATGAACAGAGTTAGCGTGGTGGGAGAAAGAGTGCTCCAAGTATGGAACCTTGGGGGACAGTAGTGACCGGATCAGATAGAGCAGATGCAAACCGGATACGTTGCTGCCTGCTGGTTAGGTAGCTTCTGAACTAGGGGAGGGCATCATCAGAGATTCCCAGGGCACTTTGTTTGTAACATAGTAGGGAGTGCCTGACCATAACGAAAGGTCTTAATGAGGCCTATGAATACGGTGCCAGTGAGCTCCCCCTTGTCAAGAAAGCTGTAATATTGGTGAGGTAAGCAGTGTAGCGATGGTACTATGGTTCCGGCGAAAACCGTGCTGGGCCGGGGAGAGGAGATTGTGGATGGAGACAGTTTTTTCCAGGACTTTGCTAAGAATGGGTAGAATGGCAGCAGGTCTATAGTTGCTAATAATTTTGTTGTTACCTGTTTTAAACACAGGCACTATGTTCGACATTTTTCAGATAGTTGGTACAGTATTAGTGGTGAGGGATAAGTTCAAGATTCTGGCTAATGGGGAAGCCAGTTCATAGGCTGCTAGTCTGAGGAGTCTGGGCTCGATTGCATGAGAGCTGAAATGACCTCGATTCCATCAGAGCTGGCAGATTAAGATTCAGGGATCTGCCTCAGGAGTTTGTACATCTCAGTGACTCTAATGTGTTTTACGTGAAAAGGAGGATGTTGCACTAGTGCAGTAGTAGGGGGTGAGGGCTGACAAGGCGAGGGTGCAGAAGCCCAGTGTAAGCTGAGAGTCCGAGAAGAATTGGTTGAATGCATTTGAGATTGTGGCGGGGTCATTGCAGTATACACCCCGACCTCAGTATCAGTAGGGGTAGGGGTTCTAACCTGGCCCAGGTTTTTTATACAGCTTCAGAACCGACGGGCATTACAGGTGAAATAGTCAAGTTGTGTTTTGCAGAAGTGATTTTTGCTCTTTTTTTTTTTTTTTTTTTATTTGAAATCTTGGTAACCAGGATAGGCACACTGAGCCAAGGCTCGTTTCCAGGTGCGACCCGGGGGTACAAGTGTAAACAAGAGGTACAGTAGTACACGTAACATTTCAGAACACAATACTAATAATAATAGTTTTATGAATTAAGAGGAAGCTGCTGGGAATAGGAGAGGAGGAAGATGAGGGGAGCGAGGATATTGGGGTATGGAGGAGGCAGGGCAGGTGCAGTACTTGGTCATTGATTTCGCATTCTAGAAATGGCCAGTCCTGGCTGGTCATATCTTAAAATCCACCCCCCCCCACCCCAATTGAGTACATTCAGCATGTTTTGCTCCAAAATTTGGCTCAGAATTATTTTTATTTACGCTGTGTTTTATGTACAGCAGTTTAGTGCAAAGTGGGTAGGTTGCATCAAAATTGAAGTTAAATGGTAAGATTTGTACAAAAATATGACACATGGAAACTTTTCAATTCCTTTTCCTCCAAATGGGCCAGTTTTTCTGTTTTCCTTTTCAATTTTTGCAGAAATTGTTGTCTTTAATTACTGTCACTTAATTGTAAATAACAACATGAAGTTTGTTTTCTTAACTCTATTTCTGGCTCTTCAGCCAGGGGTGGGATGTACCCTATGACCCGTTAGCCCCCCCAACCCCGCTGATCCAAGAGGACCATGACTTTCCCATCACAGAGGGGCTCTCCACAGGGAGAGACTGAGATCACCCTGAGATCCTGGCCGGCATTTACACTGGCACTGTTTTGGCAGTGGTGTGTAGGCTCTGGTCTCCAGCACCATCCTGCAGCCTGCCCAGAGGGGTTTCTACTTTTGGTGGTTCCCCGAAGACACGGCTGTGCAATAATGGTAAGCGTGCGGCCATGCGTGCTCCCACACATGGGGTGCCGATGCCTCCACCATGCTTTGTGCAGTCCCTGGCTGGTGTGTTCTCAGCCCAGCCACCCCACCCCCCGGCCATCTGATGCTCCTGGTCTGTTTCCAAACCCAGGCTGTCAACATCGCCGACAGTAGTGTTACCACTGTGCCAGTGGACCACCCCCAAACTGTATGAAATTCAGATGTTGTCTCCATCAGGTGACTCTGGCCTTTGAGAATGCTGTGTCGGGCACAAAGACTCTTGCTAAACATGGAGTATGAACTCCTCATGTGGTAATCCTTGTATGATTTCTAACTTCTGTTCTGTGTCTGCCTTCAGAACACTGTGTGACAACCTACGGAGGGAAAGAGACAGAGCAGTAAGTGATTTGGCCGAAGCGCTCCGTAATCTGGATGACATGAGGAAACAGAAGAATGACGCAGTGCGGGAGCTGAAGGAACTGAAGTAAGTATGATAGTGGTTGTACCATGACAGTGGTATAACATTTAAGGTACTTCACTCACTTTTTAGCCTGGGGCATTTGTAAAACTCATCTCAAAGAGGGGCTTCAGTTATCAGGAAAAATAATCCTAGTTCGCATCAGCCTATCCCCGTTACGATTGTGTCATGTAATTTTGTAACTCTTATCCAAGATGTCATCAGAATACACCACTGTAAATGAGTGTTGCTTAATGGTTTTAGCCTAAATAAACAAATTAAAAATGACTTGGCAATACAAAATAAAATAAAATTTCAGATCATTCTGTTCTGTTCTTTTTTTTTTTTGCTAACGTTGTTTCACTCCTGTCGCGGCTCCAAGGTCCTCTCTCAGGCATCCCATCCTTGTCCTGCCCACCTGAGGATCCCATGCTATGCCTCCTCTCCTCCCTCTTCGCCGGCGCCAGCACCCCCAGCTAACCCTATCCGGGGTGGGTCGCTCCTCTCTCCTACTTGGGGCACTCTTCAAGGCAGACTCTGGCATCGGACGAGGATTGAGCCCGGGGAAATTGAAGGCAAGCTAAGGAAACCCCGGCATAGGGCATGGAGGATCGGTGCTGTCGCCTGATCCTTGGAGCCAGGTTTTTCCTGTGTTCTTGGTTACCACCCCAGACGCGGGACGTGAAATGCCACCCAGCTCTGACATAGGTGCTCCCACCCACGTCAGAAAGGTATCTGCCCGACGTCGCCCCTTAGTGTACATGCCCCGGGCTACCCCTGGATCCCCCCACGAGAGATGAGAGCAGTCCCATGTATGCTCAATCCCCCCCCAATGACCCCTGATGGCTCAAGCTCGTTCCTGACCCTGGGTCACCGGCGTGGCGCGAGGTGTGCCACCAGGCCAGTCTCATTCTGTTCTTTAAAACTGATGACATGTTTCTTTTCATGTCAGAATGCACATCCGTGATTCTTTTTTTCCATAAAAATTGTATTAGTTTTAAATAATACAATACAGCATTCAGTAATTATTCTGTATACAGATAAGAGCCCTTGACTATTGACCATGAATTGTACATAACTGTTATTAGAAGTTTAACTAGTGTATACTGTACAGACAATAACATTCACAAAGATGAAATGCAGCTTATCAAAATTACTGTAATATTTCGTCAAAGACCACATTCAGCTAATTCCTCAAACACCTTGATGGTGTTTTATGTTCCTCTTGTGGCTTCCTTTAGCATTTTTAGGATTGGAGACCAAATAGCATCACAAATATGAAGTTTGCTAGATAGACTGTGAGCTATGCGTTCATTATTTATAGTTTCTCCCAACTTGTTGTAACACTCTTGAATAGAGGGTGCTACAGCAGATTTCCAATTTGGCAAAAGGACTCGTTTAAGTACTAATGCCACAGCCCAGGTTCCCACTTTCTGGTATTTGTTAAACACCCCTTAATCTGAGTCAGCCCCTAGAATCATAAATGTTGGGTTGTACAGAGTTGAGGCAGCATATGCTGTGTCACAAAGCTTGTGCATTGTCCTCCAAAGGGGTAAGATGCACGGGCATCCCCATAGCCTGTGTTGGAGATTTGCCTACTTGTGTTAGCACTTCCAGTATGGTCCATCTGGCAAGTACCCCATTAGCTGTAGTAGTAATGATGCAATATTTTAAATTGGACCATTCTACCCAAAGTTTCTTTACTTGCCACACATGCATTTTTCCAAGTGGAGTCCCATTCGGTTTCAGATATGTCTAGATCTTACTTCGAGACACAGCTCTTGCAGCAGGTTACACCATTTGGACCGAAGCCGCCAGGCGCCAGGACCCCACGGAAAAATTCTAGCTAGCTAACTACAGCGGGGACCGCCCCCGACGTCGGTCCCGCCTCCGACGTCAGGCGTGGTACAAAAGGGGGCGGTCCCGCCAGATTCCCCAGTTCTTTTCCCGCCGTTGACTTAGCTACCTGACCCCCTCGGTTACCAGTCTAGCGCGCGACGCGTGAATAGTTCCTTTTTCGATAAAATTTTCGAAAATCTTCAGAATCTTCAAGCAAGATCTTGATGTCATCACCAACTTTGGCCATCCATGCGATGCGCTTGTGGAAGGCAGATCCCGTTCAGAGACCCCCCACACGGCCTGCGTCCGGTGCCTGAGGCCCAGACCACGATACCGGGCCTGTCCTTCTTGCCAAGGGTTCAACAGCCTTCACTCGGATCCGGCGTCAGAAGGCTTTGCAGGCGTTTGTTCTGGAGGAACAACTGAAGACCATGTCCTCCAAGGGGAAAGCTCCAGGGTCCACAAGCACGCGGAGAAGAGAAGGGAGAAGGCCCCTTCCAGGTCCCTTCAGGGTTCGAGTCCCGAGCTCGGTCCGAATTCTCCGCTGCAATCAAGAAACCTTCATCTCAGGAGAAATCCGCCAGGCCTTCCTCCCCTTCCAGGGCCTTGGCGAAGTCCGGGGAATGACACCATCACCACCGCAAGTCGGGTTCCCGCTCCTCGGTACCCGTCAGGTCTTCGTCGGTGCCTCCACGCAAGACGTTGGAGCTCACGCCTTTAAAAAGGCCTGTAGCCCAGACGCCGGCTCGACAGCCGTCAGCCGTGCGCCCTTCTTCCCTGGAGCCGCCGTCGGCCCGACGACCGACGCCGGCCATTACATCCCAGCGGACGCCGGTAGGGGGACCGACGCCCGCCCCTCCTGAAAAGAAGGCCCTGTTGCCTCCGACCGACATCGGTCAGGAGCCTCTATCGGAGGAGGACCTAGAGCAGCCCGAGGACCAGACGGGCGACCCAGGTCCCGTCGGTACTCCCAGGGAACCCTCGCCATTACCAGAGCCCCCTGTGGAGCCGACGCCGGGACCAGCGACCGCCCACCAGCACCCGGGGCCGTGGCCTCTCTCTAGTGGAGGTGAAAGATCTGTTCACCTACTGGTGGGATACCATTAAAAAGACATGGTCCCCCCTCCTCCTACTCCTCCTCCTCCTCCTCCTCCTACTCCGGTTCCTGCCCCCCCCTCGCCATCGGGGTCGGCAGGCCGTGTTCCTCCTCCCCGGGAGCCTAGAACCCCTCCCAGGGGGAGACCTGATAAACGGAGACCTCCGTCGAAATCCTCTTCTGGATCACCCAGCCCCAAGAGATCCAGGAGACGCCGACGTTCGCCTTCAACGGAGGACACGGGATCAGACTACTCCACCCTAGATCCCCATCTCCACTCTCCATCCCTTCTCCGGACCCACGTGAGATGCCTAGATCTCCTCCGATGATCCCTGTTCCTTGATATATGAGACATATACAAGAGAACATGGGATGGGATGCTGAAGACTTAGACCCGAAGAGTACGACTACCAAATATCTTGGCAAAAGGACCCCAAGCCTGTGGTGGTACCACCCTTGGTTGACACTTCGTGGATCGTCACCAAGGCCGCGTGGAGGGTCCACACTCGCTCCCGCGAGACCGAAGAAAGCTGATCGCTTCAGGCCAAGGCTCCTAAGGACGACCAGTACTTGACGCAGCATCCTCAGGCCGATTCTCTGGTCATCACAGCCTCACATGACCCGGTCACAGAGGCCACAACATTTGAGCACCCTGCCACCGGACCCAGAGTCCAAACAACTGGACGCATTGGGTAGGCGCACGTATACTTCCGCTACCTGCGCCATCAGATCCCTGAACTATTTAACCCACATGGTTCAGTTCCAGAACGCTTTGTGGGAACAGGGTCTGGAAGCGGCTGAAAAGATGCCCGAAGGTGAGCAGAAGGAGGAGATGCTTCAGCTCCTCCGTACGGGTTCAGACGTGGGGACCCAAGTGCTAAGAGCCGCGTATGACTCCGCGGACTCATCGGCCCGAGCAGCAGCTTCTGGCGTTTGCCTCCGGAGACACTCTTGTTGCTGCCTCGTTCCTACCTGACGTCCAAAAGAACATCTTGGACGCCTTTTGAGGGAGAAGTATTGTTTGGTAATCCTCAGAAAGATCCTTACTAAACTCCAAGAGGCCGGGAAGGCGGTAAGGTCGGTTCAGGCCATGTACCGACCTAAGCTTGGTTCCTTTCGTAGGAACCAAAGCCTTTTTCGTGCGCGGACGCAGAGGCAACAGACCCACTCCGCTGCACCTCAGAGGGGCTCTGGTTTTCGTAGAGCCCAGGGCAAACACCCCGCCAGCCGAGGCCAGCGTTCTCCTAGGCAGGCCCAGCCAGCGGGTCCATCTGCCGCCACAGCCTGACTCCTTTCCGGCCCCCGCCCCTCAGGATCAACGGGAGTTTATAGTCGGGGGTCGCATTTCGAACTTCCTGCCGGGATGGCAGGCCATTACCACCGACAGGTGGGTTCTTCAGTTGGTCAGTCTAGGCCACTTTATAGAATTCGCAGGAAAGCCACCCTCGAGGCCTCCTTTGCTCTCCCGGTATCAGGGTCAGCACAAAGCCTTGATCTGGCAAGAAGTACTGGCGCTACTACGTAAGGGAGCGATAGAGTACGTCCCAGAGAACCAGAGAGGACTAGGATACTATTCCCACTTCTTCCTGGTTCCCAAGAAAACAGGGGACCTCCGTCCAATCTTGGACCTCAGCGACCTCAATGTGTCGGTCACTTACAGAGATTCCGCATGGTGACCCTTCCGGTCTTATCCCCATGCTCAAACAGGGCGCCTTTAGCGTCCTCTAGACATGCAGGATGCCTACCTGCACATCCCTATGGCTCAGGCGCACAGGAGGTTCCTGCGCCGAGTTTCTCGACCACCACCTTCAGTTCCGAGCCCTTCCTTTCGGACTGTCTTCCGCACCGAGGGTCTTTACCAGTGCATGGCAGTCGCGGGCAGTCTCTGAGGAGACAGGGCCATTCATGTGTTCCCCCGCACTCTGGACGACTGGCTTCTCATGGCCTCCAGAGAGGCGTTGCTTCTGCAATCAAGAGCACCCAGGATCTGTTTCGATCCCTGGGCATCCTCATAAATTACGAGAAGTCTCTCCTGGTACCGTCGCAGAAACTGCAGTTCATAGGAGCAGTTCTGGACACTGTTCGGGGAAGAGCCTTTCTTCCGGCCGACAGAGCGGGCGCATCAGATCCCTCATAAGGACCTATCATTAGCAAGGTTGTACCTGCCAGGTCGGTCCTTTGCTTGCTCGGACACATGGCTGCGGCCATTCCTACTGTCCTTTCCAGAAGACTCACATGCGCATTACTCAGTGGATGCTCAAAGTGCAATGGGACCAAAGGCAAGACCACTTGCAGCATCCGGTCAGACTCACAATTCAGTGATTCAAGACTGGCAGTGGTGGCTAGCCCCAGGGTCGCTCTCATCAGGCGTCCCGTTCATTGCGCCGTCCCCGGAGGTCACCCTCACCACAGACGCTTCCGGTCTTGGGTGGGGGGCACACCTGGACGGGGTAAAGTACCAGGGTACGTGGACCCAGATGGAAGCTCACCTACACATCAACATGCTGGAAATGAGAGCGGTCCTCTATGCCCTGCAGGCCTTTCAGTCAGTTATCCCACCGTGTACTCTTCTACTTCAGACAGACAACACGGCGGTGATGTATTACCTCAACAAACAAGGAGGCGCACACTCTTACCCCCTTTGCAGGGAGGCCATGAGAGTGTGGGATTGGGTAATCAGACACGGCGCTAATCTGATCACTGTGCACGTTCCCGGAGTGGACAACACGGTTGCAGACGGCTGAGTCGTTCTCAGGCCAGAGTCCACGAATGGGAACTCCTTCAAGAGGTAGCAGAGGATCTGTTTCTTCGATGGGGAACTCCAGATCTAGACTTGTTCGCCTCCCCATCCAACGCAAAACTGCCCAATTTTTGCTCGCTAGATCCAGGGCCTGGTGTTTTCTGGCGAGACGCGTTATCCCTCTCCTGGGCCAACAGATTCCTCTACGCTTTCCCTCCTTTCCCGTTGATCCAGAGAGTTCTTCTCAAACTGCGCAGGGAGCACGCAATAATGATCCTAGTGGCCCCATTTTGGCCCAGACAGATTTGGTTCCCTTTGTTGATTCAACTGTCTCGGGAACCCCCGCTCCCGTTGCCGCTCAGCTCCCACTTACTGTCTCAGGAGAAGGGTTCACTTGTCCACCCGGACCTACGTTCCTTGAACCTGCATGCTTGGCTCCTAGAGACATAGCCATTTTGAGTCACGGGGTCTCGCAAGAGGTTGCAGAAGTCCTTTCTGCAGCCAGAAAGCCGGCAACGCATGCGACGTACGCCATGAAATGGCCCTTTGTTAGGTGGTCGCTAGCTCGACCTTTCCCTTTAGGTTGTCCTGTGGGAGTAATATTAGAATATTTGCTCTCCCTCTTTCATTCGGTCTAGCCTACTCCTCTATTAAAGTGCACCTCTGTGCCATTTCGGCTACCACCTCCCGTGGGAAATCGTACAGTGGCTCAGGTGGACGCCTGGAATTTCTTAGGGAGTGTTGCACCTAGACCTCCTATTAGAGACCCTGTGCTCCATGGATTTGCTTTTGTCCTTGAACAGCTCACCTTCCCTTTGAACCTGCCGCGGATTACGAGCTACGTTTTCTGTCGTGGAAAACGTTGTTTTTAGTTGCTGTTACCTCGGCAAGAAGAATTTCTGAACTTCACGCTCTCATGTGCAAAGAGCCTTATTTAGTTTTCCACTGGGACAGAGTATCCCTGAGGACGAACCCTAAATTCTTGCCTAAGGTGGTTTCTTCGCTCACTCTGAACCAGGATATCGACCTTCCGGTCTACTTCCCGAACTACTCTAATAGAGGAGAGGCCCTGCTCCATACCCTGGATGTTCACCGCAGCCTGAGGTTTTACCTCAACAGAACTCAGTCCTTTCGTAGTTCTGAGCAGCTTTTCATTTCCTTCTCTGAGAGAATGATGGGCCAATCAGTATCCAAACAGTCCCTTTCTCGCTGGCTTGTCCAGTGTTTTTCACTGTTATGGTATCAAACAAAGCCCCTCCGGGTACAGTCCGGGGTCATTCCACTAGAGGGTGGCTACTCTTTGCAGCGCTCAAAAATGTTTCCACTTCTATATGCGCTGCAGCCACTTGGAGTTCTGTGCATACCTTTATCAGGCATTATAGCTTGACACTCTCTCGGCGAAGGGCTGGTTTTGGTTTGGCCGTACTTCAGGGTCTCCTGTCCTAGGTTCAGGACCTGGTTTTTATCCTTTATTTTCCTCCTCCCGGATTTTCTGACAGCGTTACTGCTTGGGAATCAGTCCTAATGGTGTAACCTGCTGCAAGAGCTGTGTCTCGAAGTAAGATAGTACAGTTACGTAAGAACTTACCGTAACAGTAGATCTTCGAGAACAGCTCTTGCAGCAAGTACCTTCCCGCCCACCTTCCCCCTTGGAGGAAGCATGGCTCAGTCTTTCTGAGCAGGAATTGTTATCTTTCTGTCTTCTGACGGCGAATCCTAGGTCTCCCATTTTGATGTCAGCCTGCGGCAAGAAGTCTCCGGCGGGAGAACTGGGGAATCTGGCGGGACCGCCCCCTTTTGTACCACGCCTGACGTCGGAGGCGGGACCGACGTCGGGGGCGGTCCCCGCTGTAGTTAGCTAGCTAGAATTTTTCCGTGGGGTCCTGGCGCCTGGCGGCTTCGGTCCAAATGGTGTAACCTGCTGCAAGAGCTGTTCTCGAAGATCTACTGTTACGGTAAGTCCTTACGTAACTGTACTTTCCAATTCAACTTCCCATTTTTGTCTTGCCTGTAGCGTTATTCGTTTCTGATCCGTAACCCGAATTAACTGTTTATACCCCAAACTTGCCCCTTTTCTTAAGCTTACCATTTTTATTAACTGGCTCCATTGGGTGAGTCCTGCATCTGTGAGTGATAGATCGGGGCCTAGTACAGAGTTTGACAAGGCATGCCGGATCTGTAAGTAAATGAAGAAATGAAACCATTGCAGATTGAATGCCTGTCTCAGTTCTTCGAAAGACAGCAAGATACCTGCCTCATTCAGTAGATCCCCAGTTTTTTTAATGCCCAGTGTCCCCCAACCAGGGTCCTCTAGAGCATTACCATTGTGTAGCAGCTTGGTATTCTCCCAAACTGGAGTTACATGTAGTGCGGGTTCCTCAATATTCAAGAGGTTTTGTACCTTTTGGATGATTTGTATAGATTATGAGACACAGCTAGACACTTTATATTGCGTAGCATTCCTGGTGAATAAAATATCCATTAGAGCGAGGGAGTGTCATCTGTTTCTCTGATCTGTACCATACTGGACACTTCACGCCTTTGTCTGATGTAATATACCACACAGCTTGTTTAAACCTTAAAGCTAGTAAGTATTTTTCCCAGTGTGGTGAGCCAAATCCCCCTTCAAATTTATTGGCTCTTCGTTTATTCAGGGATAACCTCAGTGGGGTCCATATCCGTGTTTCTGTTCATGTCGAATGCGTATGAATTTTGAATGCAGTCATCGTTATCTGTAGCAGGTCTGAGGACTTGGACTGTAAGCATAAGCTTTGGAGCGTGCACAAATGGGGAAGGGAATGTCTGAGACTGGTGTGTGATGGCATTACTGTACTACCATTTACAGGCACTGTCGGGTTAAAGAAGCTAGCAGTAGATACTTCTGTGTCCTAAAGGTTATGTGGACCGCTGGATGCACCATGTGTGGTTGTCCACTGGCACTTAAATTCCAATGATCTGCAAGAGCTGTAATGCTTGAACTTCCAGGAATCAGTCTTCACCATTGATTCATACTAGCGGGTCCTAGCTGGAGATGCTAGGACCCTGTGGGAGCCAGAACCTTTCAGGAGTGCTAGTGCCAGGGTAAGCTGCACGCATGCATGGCACTGCTAGGCTGTCTTGCACTGCATGGCTTATCTCGGTGCCAGCCCTCAGCTGTCTCAGTTCCTTTCTTCCCACCATCGTGTGCCCATCGGTGAAGACATTGCTCACCCTCCAGGAGTCAGAACCTCATGCCTATAGGAAGCACTGTTCATTTCTTTCAGTTTTAGAGTTTAAAGCTAGAGTTTATTTTTGTGTCAATCTAATGATTTTATAAAAATATTTCTGTCAGTCTCTGACAGCCCTACCAAGTCGACGTTCATTGGCCATGGAGGACGATGATAGGGAGCCAACTTAGACAAGCTGCTATGGCAGCAGGGCCCTGTCTGGTCCTCTTTCCCCATTAGGGAAGGGTTCTGACAGTGGGTGGTCGTGTGCTCAGGAGGAAGGAGAGTTCTCTCAAGAAGCACAAAAAGAAGCTGGCCCATTCCCAATCCTAGTTGGGTTCTTGGTGCCACTCAGCCTTGAGTTCTTCCTCTTCTTGATGGAAGGGGAAGAAATGGTACTGCTCAAGGTCGACCTCTGCAATGTCTACTGTGAGAGCCTTGGTCTCCCAGAGCCAGAGGTTCCCACTGGTGCCGTTGACGTCACCAGTGGTCTCTGGCATTTGGAGTTCAAGGTCTCAGGCCCGGAGCCACTCTGTCTGTAAATGGGGACTCCAATGGGGAGTTCCACCATAGGACAGCTCTTATGGAGCAGTGGGTGCAATGTCTTGCTCATTTGCCTCTGCCAGCAGAGCTGATGCTTGGTCCTTTGGGGCCTGTGGCTCTGAAACTGCAGGCTGGGCCCTCAAGCTGGGTAGAGTGTTAGACTCCGGCAACAGCCCTGGGCCCTCCACTAGCAGCACCCCCATTGTGTCACTGTGATGGGACTGGCCGAGGTACCATTGCCGGTAACTTCGGTGCTGTCTGGGTTGTTAGTGAAGGAGTTGGCACGAAGTTTAGGCCTTTCTGGGCCTGGACCAATGCTGATTCTAGGGCCACTCACAGTTGCCAGATATTTCCCCAGCACGGGATTCAGTTCCTGTTATGGCATCGCCTAGCACTATCCCCATGTCCCTTAGGGCTGGTGTTGCCAAGATCACATTCTGGAGTGGAGGGCCTACAATCCACCCCCCGATTTTGATCCTTCACAGAAGATGTTGAGGGGGTGAGTCTCACCGCAACCTCATCATTTCTGAGGGTGGTGACAGAGAGACTTTTTTTTTTTTTTTTAAGTGTGTAATCTTCAGACTCAGGCCCTTCTTCTGTTATGCAGGAGGATCTTAACTATCTTACTTCAAGGGGGCTCTTGCAGCAGGCTGCACTGGTAGGACTGAAGCTGCCAGGTGCCAGGACCACACGGAAAACGTCTGTCTAGCAGTCCATCATAGGAGACTGCCCCTGCCAACATCGGCACGCTGACATCTGCCTATCCTACATAGAAACATAGAAATTGTTGGCAGATAAGGACCACCAGGTCCAGCTAGTCTGCCCGTAAGCCCTGCACTTGTTTGCAGCCTCTGACCCCATATAAAAGGGCAGTCCACACACGTACCTCAGTTCTTTTCCTCCACCGACCCATGCACGTTGAACCCTCACAGATGCCAGCTACAGTTGACTGCCGTTTTCGCGCACTTATCGCGCTTTTTTATTTTTCTCTCTTTAGTGATTAAAACATCGAATCTTTGGTGTTTTTTTTCACCAAATTGAAGGTCTTCTCCAGCCTCGTCTTCCGATTGCCTGATCAAGTGTGCCTGCAGCAAACAGACACCTGCAAAGGATGGCCATTCTGCATGTCTGCTCTTCCTTGGCCCCAGCCATGACACTGAAGCCTGCCAGTTCTGCCAGAGACTTCAACCAGGCCACTCTGAGATGTCGTTTGAAGACCTTGGAGAACCATCCCGTCAAGCAGAAGTTGGCTGTGATGGAGAAGAAGCTGTAGGCCAGGAGTTCTTCAGCCACCCCAGCTCAGTCCTCTGGTGCTTCCTCCTCTTCTTCCCAGAAGGAGAAGAACTCAGGTGGGAAGCACAAACACCGGGACAAGCACTGGGACCATCCTTAGTCAGCCTTTTGCTTGCGGTCAACACATAGACCGGTAGCCGCCTCTGGGTCTTCCGCCGGGGGGGGGGGGTTGGCCCCTGCAGCCCCATCAGCCCTCATCTTCTCCGGGCTTCCAGTGGATCCGCCACCCCCCCTTATGTCCAGTTCAGGCGGCAGCTCTTCTGGGCAGCAGACGTCATCCCCTGCCTCAGCCCCTGACGCTCAGGCCTTTAGCACCCACAGGCGCTCAGCCAGGTGGCTCGGCTGGTTCTGGATCTTCTGGTGGCAGTTCTGTGACCATCGCCTGCCCCCCCCACCACCAAGGCTTGCCCTCATCAGTGTCTGATTCTGGGACCGATGCCAGTCCTGTTAGGCATCGCTCGTGGCAGGCGCTCGCCTCCTCATCCACCCAGGTGTCGCCTCTGCTCTTACCTCAGGGGTCTCCTTCCCCGCAGGCACTGCCCTCACCTGTAAGGGCCAGCGTCAGCTTCCTCTCCGGACTATTACCAGCCTTCACTAGTCAGGCTGGCGCTGGCCCTGCCAAAACCTCAGCTGACAACTCTGCAGCTGTTGTCGCATCAGCCCTTACCGCGGCCAGCACCTGATGGACCTGCTCCGGATCAGCAGCCAGCGCCAGGTGTGCCTACACCGGATCCTGTGCTGATGTACCCTTATCCACAGCCACATTACCTTTATCTTCTAGTCTACAACCTACCCCCACCTGCAGATTACAATGCTCTTTTCTCTGCCTGGTGGTCCTTTGTCCAGAGCAAGGACAGGTCATCCCAGAGGCTGTCTCCCCCTCGCCTCCCACGGGACCCTCTGCCTCAGGACTTGGAGCAGGCAGGACCCAGTGGCCCCATATACCACAGGGTCCTCCTGGGGAGCACCCCGACGTCGATTTTGGCTCGTGTATGGAGAACCGCCGCCTCCTGATGCCAGTTCCCGACAGTGAGCTTTCCAGGGATGGCTCTTCCTCTTTAGAGTCCCCTGAGGGCGCTGAAAATTCCTCTGAAAGGCAGGATTAGCCTAAGGTGGCCCCCAAGTCCCCTGCAGATGGCCCAATGTTCCTAGACATCATACAGAACATCCAGTCCCTCATGGGATGGGAGACAGAGGAATTGGACCTGGAGCATCACCGGTTGGCTGTTTACTTGTGGCAGAAGGATACCCAGCCCTTGGTGGCACCCCTCCCCAATTGAATCCTACAAGGATGTCACCAAGACAGCGTAGAACCATCCCTTTACCACGCCACCTTTACCTAAGAAGGTAGACCATCTCTATCACACTCTGACTTGTAAGCCCTTCTTTGGGGACCACCCCAAATTGGACTCATGGTCATTAATGCAGCCCACGACCGCACTAAGAGGCCCAAGCGTCTTAGTGCCCACCACCTCCCTGGCAGGGAGTCCAGGCAGCTGGATCAGTGGGGTAAACGCATGTATGCATCTACCACCCTTGCTATTAGGGCCACAAACTATTTGGCCCTTATGCTACAGTACCAGAATACCCTTTGGGGCCAGGCGAGGGACCTGGCACAGACTCTTCCTGAGGACTCTACTAAATCTAAGCTGGCCCAACTGTTAAAGTTGGGTTCAGATGTTGGCACTCATGTTCTGCAGGTGGCGTATGACGCTGTTAGTGCCCCTGGGTGTGGGGCGACGACGGGGATCTTCCTTCGTCATCATTCATGGCTTAGAGTGTCTGGCTTTGCCCCTGATGTTCAAGCCAGCATCTTAGCCACCCCCTTTAGTGGCTTAGTATTGTTCGGGGGGGGGGAGGGGGGATGCCCTGGGCATCATCTCCTGGGCTTCGGGAGTCTGCTAAAGCCCTCAGGTCGGTCCACTCGCTCTACTACTCTCAGCCCTGGCCGAGCCAGCTTCAGTCCTTTCGTCAGGCCTCTTATTAGCCTGCCAGCAGTCAGAGGTCTCCCTCACACGCAAAGAATATCCCTCCAGCAGCGGCCACTGCTAGGGCCCCTGAGCACCTGCAGCTGCTCTGCCAACCCCTGGGTCCACCACCTGACTCCTCACCTGACCCCCCTCCAGCCAAGACCCTGGGGGAGGCGGTTGGGGATCGGTTCTCCCTCTACTGCAACAGGTGGCGAGCAGTGACCACAGACCAGTGAGTGCTCCAGCTCATAGAGTACAGGCACACCTTAGAATTTCTGGATCCTCCTCTGGGTTACCCTCCCTTGCCCTACCATTATCCTTCGGCCCACCTCTCCCTCATTCAGGAGGAGATTCAGGCTCTTATGCACAAGAAAGCCATAGAGCCTGTCCCTCAGGCTCAAACAGGAAGGAGTTTTTATTCTTATTTCTTCCTTGTCTCCAAGAAGACGGGGGACTTGAGGCTGATCCTAGACCTCAGCCACCTGAACCTCTACCTAGAGTACACAGAGTACAAATGCTTCAGGATGGTTACTCTCCAGGGGTTGCTGCCCCTCTTTCACCAGAGAGATTGGCTTTGCTCCCTGGATGTGCAGGATGCCTATCTGCATATCTGGGTTTTCCTGGGCCACTGTTGTTTCCTCCATTTCTGCTTCCAGGAGGACCATTTTCATTTCCGGGCCTTCCCTTTTGGCCCTTCTTCAGCACCTCTGGTTTTTACCAGGTGACTGGCAGTGGTGGCTACAGTACAGCTGTGAGGAGATAGGGTTTCTATGTGTTCCCCTACCTGGACGACTGGCTGCTAGCAGCCCCATCCAGGGATTACCTGCTTCAGACTCTGGAATGCACCTTTCAGCTGTTCCAGGCTTTGGAGAGCATGGCTAACCTACTAAAGTCTTGTCTCTCCCCGTGCCAGCACATTCTGTACATTGGGGCGATCCTGGACTCCTCTTAGGGCAGGGCTTTCCTGCCAGAGAACAGAGCGGAGTGCCTGCTAGAGCTGGCTCATCTCGTCTCCTCCAGTTAACAGATCTCAGCCAGGGCATTCCTGCGCTTGTTGGGGCACATGGTGGCGGCCATAACTATGGTCCCTCTGGCCCGCCTGCATATGCGGGTTCCCCAGTGGACCCTTCAAGTCCAATGGGATCAACACACAAATGACCTGGATCAGCCGATCGTGGTCTCTGATCTGGTGAGAAGGACCTTGGAGTGGTGGCAGAACCCTGCCAATCTCCTGTGAGGGGTCCCCTTTCGAGCTGTGCCCCCTCAGCAGACCCTCACGATGGATACTTCGGGTCTCGACTGGGGTGCTCACTTGGCCGACTGCCAGACCCTGGGGACCTGGTCTGAGATGGAGCAGAGTCTCCACATCAGCGTGCTGGAGATGTGGGCGGTTCTTTACACCCTGCAGGCCTTTCAGACCTGCATTCTTCCAGGCCCGCTGCTGGTGCAGTCGGACAACATGACCATGGTGTACTACATCAACAAGCAGGGGGGCACCCACTCGTATCCCCTTTGTTGGGAGGCAGTGAGAGTCTGGTAATGGGCCATCGAGCAGAGCCTGGAACTCTCAGCCGTTCATGCTCTAGGTGTCCAAAACGTCCTAGCAAACAGTCTCAGCTGGTCCTGGTAGAGGGCTCTAGAGTGAGAACTTCTGCCCTTAGTGGTTGAAGATGTCTTTGACAGATGGGGCCATCCAGAGTTGGACCTTTTTGCATCCCAACTCAAAGCAAAACTGCTGCTTTTCTGCTCGCTCACTCGATCCAGGGCCTGGAGTGTTTTCCTGTATGACGCGTTGTCCCTGTCCTGGAAGGGGAGGTTTGTGCACGCCTTCCCTTCCTCTCCTGCAGAGGGTCCTGCTCAAGCTTCAGTCAGAGGCAGCAGAGATGATCTTCATAGCCCCCTATAGGCCATGTCAGATTTGTTTCAGCCTGCTGCAGCTGCTGGCGGTGGAGCCTCCAGTATCCTTGCCCTTGGGCACTGGCTTGCTCTCCCAAGAGCAGGGCACCCTAGTCCACCCAGACCTCAGATCCCAGCATCTGCATGCGTGGCTCCTGTAGACTTCGCTATCGCTCGCTTTGGGGTCTCCTCTAGGGTTGCAAATGGTACTGGTGGCTGCTAGAAAGCCTTCCAGTAGAGCCATCTACCCCTTCAAGTGAAAGCGCTTCTCTCTGTGAGCCTCTGCTCAGCACTTGGATCCCTTCATCTGTCCGGTGAATCTGATTTTGGAGTACCTGCTCTTCCTTTCAGACTCGGGCTTGGGGTACTACTCTCTTAAGGTGCACCTTTCCGCTTTCTCTCCGTACCATGCACCAATTGAGGGCAAATCTGTTGCACAGCAGGAGGTGTCCCGCACATTCTTACGGGGTATCCTGCATTTAAAGCCTCCCATTTGGGATCCTGTCCCTCCTTGGAACCTTCTTTTCATGTTGCAAAAACTCACTTTGCCTCCCTTTGAGCCAGCTGCGAGTTGTGAGCTGCGCTTTCTGTTGTGGAAAGCGCTCTTTCTCACCCCAGGAATACTCCAATATTCCTAACTCTGTGCAGTATGCCTTTAAGCCAAATCTGCCTGGAGATGGAATGTTTTGCTAATGATGGAACACCACTGGCACGTGCCACTTTTCAAATGCTGCCCCTATCAACTGCCTATATTCCAACCTCTCAGATTTCACTTTCTGCCTGTCAAGACTAGACACTCAAAGAGTCTCTCCTCAACATCTCGTCGTGAAGACTTACAAAATATATATAAGTATTTATTTTTTCATTTGCTGCCCTTATCTTTTGTTTTTAGCTTAACTGCAATTTAATTTTAGTTACATTTTATGTTTTTCTTGGTTTCTCCTGTTTCAGTATAACCAGAGGGGAACCTGGAATTTTTTTAGTTTAGAGTGGAGTTTTGTGAAAGAAACTCCTTTATTTCAGTTTAAATTGTTTAAATAAATTTATTTTGTGTAACCGCTAATAATCAGTCACGGAACCGTTAACCTCAGTTCTTTTCTGTACCGGTTCTTGGTTCTGATCAGTTCCCTGATCGGTTCCTGAACCAACCACAGCTGCAAACTAATATTTAAAATTGAAAATCCTTTTGTGGTTTGTGTTTTTCTGCCAAATTGGGCAAAATCTGAAAAACCTAAGAGGCAAAATGGTGAACCCGGTTTTAAAAACTGTACTGAGTGTGGAGAAGTATTTGCCAAGGCAGATAAACAAACTTCTTGTGTGGCCTGCCTTGGCTAGGAGCATTTAAAGTCTGATTGTGAAATTTGCAAGACCTTTCCTGAAAAAACACTCAAAAAATGTTTGGAAAGGTTCAAAAAGAAGTTGCCTCTACCTAAGGGTCCCTCAGACTCTGACAAGCCGACACCCTCAGTGCCTGTGTGTGAAGCCACAGAGACCACTACCTCCACCCCTGATATGGGTACCAAGGTCCTTGGAAAAAGGCCTGCCGAACCTGCTGGTTCCTCGGTTCCATTGAAGAAAACTAAACACACAGAACCCCCTGCTGGACAGCATTTGGGGACGTCTGTGGTAAGTGAAAATATGCCTTCTCCACAGAAGATTGCACAGGCTTTCAAAGTCTTGCAGGCCTTACAGGGGATGCTGCCTACTGGAAATCAGCCACCAGTTCAGATCCCCACTAAACAATATTCTGCCCAATCGTCCTTCCATGAAGAAATGGAAGAGTATGGGGAGTATGAGGAAGAGTGTGAAGGGAAGCCTGTATAGCCTCAAGTCTCCCCTAAACAGGAGTTTGGTTCACCACCCAGGGCCTCGGAGGGTTATTCATCCCATTTCACATTTGTCAGGAAGATGGTGGATGCCCTTGACATAACCACCACTGAAGTGACAGAGGATGAGGTGGAACCAGAATATTTAGAAATCATGGGGTTAACACCCACCAAGAAATTATTGCTTCCTGTGAACAAGTTCTTTAAAAAAGAACATATTTAAAATCCTCCAAACACCTGGTTCTGTCCTTCCTTTAGACAAAAGGCTGGACAAGAAATATCAGTTGGACAACGAAGGGGTTGAATTTTTGTTCTCCCTCCCTGACCACCAGGGGGGTGGTACAAGCTGCGGCCTGTGACAAGACAAAAGTACCTCTGGCATCTCATCCTCCAGAGAAAGATTCCAGGAAAATTGGCAGCATGGCCAAGAAGGCTTACTTGTCTGCCTCCTTGCTCATTAGACAAGTGAATTTCCAGGCTTACGCAGCCCAAGATCAGAAGTCTCTGTGGCAATCTATCATGGCTATGGCAGACAAAGTCACATCTGGTCTTTCAGCTGACTTAGCTGAGACTACTCGGTTTGGCTTAGAAGCAGCCAAATACCAATTTCAAATGGCAGCATACACTAATGACACTGCTGCCAGATGGATGGCTAACACTGTTGCTCAGAGGTTTGCCTGGCTAAGAGCCACAAACCTCACTCAGGATACACAGGCCAAGGCTTTAGACTTTCCTGTTGAGGGTCTTTCCCTCTTTGGAACTCAGGCAGAGGGTTACATGAAAAAGGTGGATGAGTACAAGGCCACCTACAAAAGCAATTCTGCAAAGAAAGGGCCTCTCTATCCACTAAACCCTAGGGGAAGCAGGGGTAGACCTTTCCACACCAGGCCTTTTTGCAAGGCCATGGCTATACCCCAATTTCAGTAGTACCCACAGCAGGGGTACTTCAGGGGTAGGGGCAGGAGGGATTCCAGGCATAGATCCCAGCCTCAGGCAAAGCAAGACCCCTGACGTGCTTTCCCATGCTGCCTCCCCATTACCAGTAGGGGGAGGCTGACTCACTAGTTCCAGGCTTTGAAGCAGATTACCACAGACAAGTGGGTCCCAGAAATAGTGAGTCAGGGTTTGTTCCTAAGCTTCAAAACCCTTCCCACACTAAGAACCAGAGTGTTCAAGCCGGTTTCTGATGCAGAAAGGAAGCTGCCGGAAAAAGAAATACAAAACGTACTGTCATCAAGGGAAGTGGAGCCTGTGCCTCCACAACAAAGGGGAAAGGGTTTTTGATTCAAGATTCTTCCTCACAACAAAGAAAAATGGGGAGTGGCGGCCTGTCCTAGACCTAAGGGTGCTAAATAGTCACTTATTAAAGCCAATCTTCAAAATGGTAATCTTGTCACTGATTCTGCCAGCACTCCAAGAGGAGATTGGTTGGCATCTCTGGACCTAAAAGATGCTTACTTCTACATCCCCATAAGGGAGTCTCACAGAAGGTACCTCAGGTTCAGACTCCCTGCAGGTCATTACCAGTTTTCAACCATGCCATTCGGTCTCACTTCAACTCCAAGAGTATTCACAAAGTGCCTGGCAGTGGTTGTGGCACACCTGTGAAGGCTAGATGTTACAGTTTTCCTTTTCCTGGACAACTGGTTGGTGGTCGGAAAGTCACCACAACACGTAAGGGAGCATGTGCAGCTCACCCAAGGACTTCTAGAGTTACTGGGTTTTCTGATAAATCTTAAAAAGTTAGTTCTTCTCCCTGCACAAGTGTTGCAGTTCATAGGAGCAGAATTAAATACCCAGGAGGGGCAGGGCTTACGTACCTCTGAACAGAGTAAGAAGTATTCTGCAGATGTAGGCTCCTTCAGCCTGAACAGACCAAAAACTGCAAGACAGTTTCTACAGTTCCTGGGCCACATGGCAGCTGCCACTGGCACAGTTCTGGGTTCCAGGTTCCAGATGAGAGACATCCAGTTCCACCTTAGGGCACACTGGTGTCAGAGAAGAGATCCTCTCTCAAAGCTAATCCCAGTAACAAAAATGTTACTTCAAACAACATGAAGTCTTGCTATATTATGACAATTGCAGTTTGTCCCACCATTAGAACTGCTCCGGAGGTGAAAGAGTTAACTACCATGCCAGGCATGGAGTTTAGAGCACGAGCTCGGTTAGAGAAGCTCTGTCTGGATAATTTCAAACCGAAACTGTCAGATTCTTTACTCCGCTTCACTGAACAGTCGCTCCGGAGATTTCTCCTACTGCTCGGTTCATTTCTCGGTTTAAACAGTATTTTCTTGGTTAAATTTAACTGCGAGTATTATTATTTTAACCGCAAACCGATCGGTTCAAGCTCTGTCTGTGGTATTGTAAGTAATAGACAGGTTATTTCTGTGTGGAACTTGTAAATGTTTATCGGTTCGGTTCGAACCGATCAGGTTGTTTAAAACTTTGAAAAATAAGCATTTTAAAGCTTTTAGAGTACGGTTCCCGGTTCTTATCGGTTCTAAAAAAAACGGATTTCATTATGGTTTTTTCCACGACCCGTGACACGGTTGGGAACCGATAAGGGTGTCTTGCCTGGCACTGCCGTTAAAAGGGCAAGTTTGTTGGTTAGGCTGGCATCATGTCTGAGAAACCCAAAAGAAAAACCGGGCCCACTGGGTTTCAACACTGTAGTGTCTGTGGGGAAGCCTTTGCCAAGGCTGACCCACACACTACATGTGTCTATTGTCTGGGATGAGCAAGAAGAACCTGCTTTTGTGGAAATGATGGATATCCCAGAGTCTAGGAGATTATCTATCCCCTTACATAAATCATTTAGGAAACAAACAATAAAAATTCTAAAAGCTCCTAATTCTGTGCCTCCTGTTGACAAGAAGATGGACAGGAGGTACACTTTGTCAGGTCCTGATACAGACTTTCTTTCTCAGCAATGCAGTCATGTTGGGGTAGTTCAGGCTGCAGCCTGTGATAAAGCTAACATTCCCCTGGCTTCACATCCTCCTGACAAGGACTCCAGGAAGATTGATGCCATGGCTAAAAAACAATACATGGCAGCGTCCTTGGGACTCAGACAAGCAAATTACATGGCTTATGTGGCAAGATACCAAAATCTAGATGGGACACTGTCATGGCTTTGTGACAAAACAGGCCCCTGGCCAGCTTGCCAAGGAGCTGGAGCAGGTGGCTGCTGATGGTATTGAGGCATCCAAGGTGCAATTCCTTGCTGCTGTGGATTCTAATGATGTATCCTCTAGAGTCATGGCTACATCTGTGGCCTCTGTGAGGTTGGCTTGGCTCAGGTGTATAATTTGTCACAGGATACCCAGACTAAGGCTATGGATTTTCCTGTGGTAGGGAATTCTCTGTTTGGGGAGCAGACAGAGAATACATGATGAAATGGATGAATATAGAACAACTTATAGGAGTGCACAAGCCAAGGAGCGGCAAGCCACCTGAAGCAGACCCTCAGGGTAGAGGTAGGCCGGCCTTTTACCAAACCCAGGCTTCTTCTGCTTATGCTCAGAGGGGTTCTTCAGAGGCAGAGGCAGACGGGGTGCAAGCAGGTCTGCTCCCACCCCTCAGCCTAAAGCCCCTGCCAAACAGGCACTCTGATGGGGTACCCAGGGCCGGTTCTCCATTACCTGTAGGGGGCAGGCTGGCTTACTTCGTTCAGGACTGGGAGTCTCTAACATCAGACAAGTGGGTCCTGGAATTAGTAAGCCAGGGTCTGGTTCTCGGCTTCAAAAAATTTCCAAAGATGAGAGCCAGATCTTTTCCACCTGCAAACCCTCTAGAGACCGTTGCCTTAGAAACAGAAGTCTCGACCCTCCTGGCTCTCAGAGCTGTAGAAAGGGTTTCCCCCCTACACCAGGGCAAGGGTCTGTACTCCAGGTACTTCCTTACCCCCAAAAAGACAGGAGAATGGCAGCCCATTTTGGACCTAAGATATCTGAACAAGCACCTTTTGAAACCAAAGTTCAAAATGGTGACTCTGGCAATGATTTTACCTTCTCTAAGGCCAGGGGACTGGCTAGCTTCCCTGGACCTCAAGAATACCTATTTCCATGTTCTAATCAGAAGCTCCCACCGAAAGTACCTCAGATTCGAACTGCCCTCAGGTCATTACCAGTTCAGAGCAATGCCCTTCGGCCTCACCTCTGCCCCAAGGGTATTCACAAAATGTCTAGCAGTAGCAGTTGCTCATTTAAGAAGGCAAAAGATTGCTATCTTTCCCTACCTAGACAACTGGCTCATTGTAGGTCAGTCTCCAGACCAGGTCAAATCACACCTGCAGGTTACCCAGCAGCTGCTCACCTCTCTGGGTTTCCTGCTCAATCTTCCAAAGTCAGTTCTGGAACCTGTTCAGGTACTCACCTTCATAGGTGCAGAATTGGACACAAAGCAGGCCAGAGCCTTCCTGCCCTTAGAGAGGGTAAGGAACCTAGTGGCCCTGGCCTCCTCCTTCACTCTGCAGGTCTCTCGACCAGCAAGGCACTTCTTACAGCTCCTAGGACACATGGCTGCTTCCACAGCTGTAGTGCAAGGAGCAAGGTTTCAGATGAGGGACATTCAGTTTCACTTGAGAGCCTTTTGGTCTCAGAGAAAAGATCCCCTTTCCAAGCTGATCCCAGTGACTCGAACCCTGATCCAGGCCCTTCAGTGGTGGCGGGATCAGAGCAATTTGAGACAAGGGGTGCCCTTCATCCCTCTATCTCACTCCTTGACCCTCACTACAGATGCGTCCCTTCTGGGATGGGGAGCTCACATGGGCGACCTCTCCACCCAGGGAGTGTGGTCCCCCAGGAATCTCTGCTCCACATCAATTTGCTGGAACTCAGAGCTGTCTTTCTAGCACTTCAAGTATTTTCTGCATCTGTTCAGAACAAAGTGGTACAAGTCAGAACAGACAACACCACCACAATGTGGTACATCAACAAACAAGGGGCACTCGGTTCTCGGCCTTGTGCAACAAGCAATGAAGTTGTGGTCTCTGGCTTATTCTCTGAACACTTCCTCATAGCAGTTCACCTCCCAGGAAAGGACAATGTCCTGGCAGATGCTCTCAGCAGGATTTCCCAGGGCCATCACGAATGGTCACTGGATCCCCAAGTACTGGGGATAGTTTTTGCCAGATGGGGCACCCCTCAGATAGATCTTTTCGCAGCCCCAGACAATCACCAACTTCCACTGTTTTGTTGCAGGCCCCAGTGATGGGCTCAGTCCCCTGGATGCCTTTCTCCTAGATTGGGAAGGAAGTTTCTATATGCCCCCTTCCCTCTCTCTATTCAAGGTGCTAGTCAAAATCAGATCCCAGCCTTGCAGGATGATTCTGATTGCTCCAGATTGGGCCAGGCAGCCCTGGTACCCACTCCTTCTATCCTTAGCAGTCCATCTTCCCCTGTGCCTCTCCAGGAAGCACAATCTGTTATCTTATGCCCAGGGGAGAGTTTGGTATCCCAATCTCAAATCCCTCAACCTCAAGGCCTGGTTCTTGAGGAGTTAGAATTTGCTGACCTACACCTTTCTCAAGGTGTTCTCGACATCCTGAAGGCTTCTAGGAAGCCTTCCACTAGGGCTACTTATAATTCTAAATGGAAAAGGTTTTCCATCTGGTGCTCTGGGAAGCATATTTCCCCGGAATCTGCTGATCTGCCCATTGTTTTGGACTATATGGTCCATCTTAATTCTTTGGGCCTGAGACCAGCTACCCTGAAAGTACATTTGGCAGCTGTCTCTGCCTTTGTTTCAGCAGGAAAGCCCTCCTCTCTTTCCGCTCACCCTGTATTTTCCAAGTTTTTCAAAGGATTACTTCATACTAATCCACCTTTCAGGGCCCCGGCCCCTGCCTGGGATCTTAATGTTTGCATTGCTCAGTTGATGCAACCCCCCTTTGAACCTCTGTCTTCTGCAGAGCTCTAGTATTTGACTTGGAAAACTGTTTTTCTAGTAGCTATCACTTCTGCCAGGCGCATAAGTGAGTTACAAGCTTTGTCAGTGGAGACTGACTTTATTTCCTTTCACAGGGATAAAGTAGTCCTTAGGACTAACAGGAAGTTTTGCCTAAGGTGGTTTCAGATTTCCACCTTAATCAATCTATTTCTCTTCCAGTGTTCTTCACTGACCATTCCTCCTCTGGTGAGAGGAGGCTGCACAGTTTAGATGTTAAGAGGGCCCTTAGTTACTATATAGAGCATACCAAGGGTCACAGGTTCGAATCCCTCCAACTTTTTCTCACTTATGGTGAGGTTGGGAAAGGTAAACCTGCCACTAAGAGATCCATTGCCAGGTGGATTGTCTCTTGTATCCTATTTTGTTATCAAAAACTGGGAAAGGTTCCCCCTTCAGGCCTGAGGGCTCACTCTACCAGAGGTACAGCTGCGTCTCTAGCTGCTGCCAGAGACATCCCTATCTTAGAGATATGTCAAGTAGCTACTTGGAAAACGGTACACACTTTCACCAAGCATTACTCCCTGGATATCCAGGCTAGGAGTGATGCTCGGTTTGGCACAGCCGTGCTTCAGAGCCTATTCCCTAAGTAGGTTCTGTCCCTCCTCCATGGAGGTACTGCTGTGTATTCTGCAATTGTCATAATATAGCAAGACTACTCACCTTAGTAATGTTGATTCTTCTAATGGAGTCTTGCTATATTATGACTTCCCCCCTCCCAGCCCGCCCCTCTCAGAACTTCTACTTGGGTATGGGGTGGGCAGTCCAATGTGGGCACTGGTTATGCCCATTATATGTTTTCCACCCTTCTTGGGGTTTTGGGTGTGGTGTTTTATTTTATCTTATATTATTTTTTCTGGTCCCTGACTTGAGTCTTGGTGTTGGGACCAGGAATATGTGTTAATATTTGGGTAGCCAGTTGGCTAGTGTAGAGTTACAGCTTCACACAAGAACCTTAATGAGTTTTTGCTCGTAAAGATCTGACAGTTTCGGTTTGAAATTATCCAGACAGAGCTTCTCTAACCGAGCTCGGGCTCTAAACTCCATGCATGGCATGGTAGTTAACTCTTTCACCTCCGGAGCAGTTCTAATGGTGGGACAAACTGCAATTGTCATAATATAGCAAGACTCCATTAGAAGAAACAACATTACTAAGGTGAGTAATTTTTTCTTCAGGCCCTTCAGTGGTGGAACGAGGAATCCAACGTAAGGGAAGGGGGTTTCTTTTCAGCAAGTGTCTCCATCAGTGATTCTCACAACAGATGCATCACTACTGAGGTGGGGTGCCCATCTAGGGGATCACACCACATGAGGCACTTGGTCCAGTGCAGGATCACTCCAGCATATAAATCTGCTGGAGCTCAGAGCAGTGTGGCTGGCAATCCAAGCCTTCACACCACTAGTGCAGGGAAGAGTGGTACAAGTCAGGACAGACAATACCACCACAGTGTGTTACATAAACAAACAGGGAGGGACAAGGTTGGGTCCTCTCTGCACAAAAGCTATGAGAATTTGGAGTCTGGCCTACTCCCTAGGAGTTTCCCTTCAGGCCATTCATCTGCCAGGCAAGGACAATACCCTAGCAGATGCTCTGAGTTGGATCAGCCAGGTCCACCATGAATGGACCTTGGAACAGACTGGTGATGGGAGTGATTTTCAGAAGGTGAGGCACCCCAGAGATAGATCTCTTTGCATCCCACGAAAGCCACCACTTGCCACAGCACTGTTGCAGACCTCTAGCTTGGGGAACAATACACCTGGATGCTCTGGCTCTGGATTGGTCAGGGAAGTACCTGCATGCGTTCCTACCTTCCCCCCTGGTGTACAGAGTGCTACTTAAGCTCAGGTCTCAGCCAGCATCAATGATCTTGATAGCACCAGACTGGGCCAAGCAGCCATGGTACTTTCTGCTGCTCTCCATGTCTGTAGCTGAGCCAATACACCTTCCTCTGAGGCACAACCTGCTAACCTCCAGTAAAGGGAGACTCCTATACCTGACTCCTAGATCCCTCAGGCTCAAGACATGGCTTTTGAGGACCTAGTGTGTGCAGGCTTGCATCTTCTCTGAAAGTGTTCTGGACATTTTAAAGGGGTACAGGAAGCCCCCCACCAAGAAAACCTATGCCTCAAAATGAAAAAGGTTTTCTATCTGGTGCTCCACCAGGATGTGGTGCCAGCACAGGCAGGGGTCCAGACTACCTTACCCATTTGCATTCACTGGGCCTACAGCCCACTACTCTAAATGTCCACCTAGCGTCAGTGTCTTCTTGCAGCTCAGTTGGAAAGAATGCCTCTATGGCATCGAACCCTATTTTTAAGAGGTTTATTTAGCTTTTTTTTTTTTTTTGTTTACCGGGTAAGTACACTAGACAAGTATTATGCCTATTTTCAGGAGGCATTTTCAGGTTCTTTAAAGGTCTGGCTCACTTGCACCCCCATCACAGGGAACCGGTGATCGCTTCTATAATCGGTAGTCAATGACCTATTCGTCAAATGGGGGACACCAGAGCTGGACCTCTTTGCCTTCCCTGCCAGTGCAAAACTGCCCAGTTTCTGTTCGCTAGATCACGTACCTGGTGTTTTCTGGCAAGATGCGTTGTCCCTCTCCTGGAAGGGGAGATTCCTCTATGCCTTCCCGCTGTTTCTGCTCCATCAGAGGGTCCACCTCAAGGTGCAAACAGAAGGTGCAACAATGATCCTGGTGGCACCACTATGGCCTGGACAAATCTGGTTTCCACTGTTGTAACAGTTAGCAGCAGAACCTCCGATCACCCTTCCTTTGAGCATGTTTTTGCTCTCCCAGGACAACGGGACCTTGGTCCACCCAAGCCTGTGGTCCCTCCATCTTCATGCATGGCTCTTGAGGACCTAGTTAGGCTCCGCTTCGGAGTCTCTGATAAGGTCGTCGAAGTCCTAGTGGCGGCCAGAAAGCCTTTCACCCAGAGCAACTTATGCCATGAAATGGAAGCGTTTTTGTCTCTGGGCCACGGCTTGTCGCCTGGGCTCTTTGGCCTGCCTGGTAAATATCCTACTAGAGTACCTGTTGTCCCTTTTGAAGTCAGGCTTGGGCTACTCGTCTATAAAGGTGCATTTGGCCACACATTCTGCCCATCACACCCTTGTCCAGAGTAGAACGGTGGCACAGTTGGAGATATCTCGCACCTTCCTGAGGGGTATGCTCCACATTAAACCTCCCACTAGAGATCCTGTTCCCCCTTGGGGTCTTTTGTTTGTTTTGGAGAAGCTGACCGTACCAGCTTTTGAACCTGCGGATTGCAAGCTACGTTTTTTTCTCTTGGGAAACGTTATTTCTAGGGACATGGATATGTTGTTCATCCACACTCATTGGCAGTATCCTTGCCGCTTTAAATCTTGCCGGAAGGTCTTCAAGCTTGCTCCTCCCACCCACCCGGTTGGTATAACTCTCGGCTCCGCCCCATGACGCCAGATCTTCCTTACCGCTTGGAAGCTCAGGTTCCCTCCTTAACGCTCTGCGTTTGCGACTGGTTCCTATTTCTCCGTTTGCGGTTTAAAAGTAATATTTTGCAAAAGACTTCAGTCTTGATCCTCGCGTCGCGATGGACAAATCGACTCCCGGATTTCGGAGATGCCCATGCGGGCAGAAGATGTCTCGGACGGATCCACACTCCACGTGTGTCTACTGCTTAGGCCTTGAGCACGACCCGCAGGCTTGCGACCTGTGCTCATCTTTCTCGGCCTACGTCCTCGAAGACCGTGCTGCCGGATTGCAGCTGGGCCGCCCCGAGAAGCTGCTCTCGTGAAGTCCAGGAGGCCCGCTGGCGGTGTCCGCGGCGCGGGTTTCGGCGGATCAGCTCGAGCGGATGGTCGCCTCGGAAGAGGAGGCGGCGCGGGCGTATCTTCTCGGCGCGGCATTTATCCCGCCTCTCTGGGTTCTTCCTACCGGCTTCCTTTAAGGAGCTTTGTCTGTCCCTCTCCACTAAAGGAGAAGGCCTGCGTCTGCTGGACCTTTTTCTCGGTCCAAAAGAGGGACAAGGTAAATCCTCCGTCGGCGCTTCTTGGGAGGCGGAAGGTCCCTCTCCGGGGCCG
The DNA here is from genome assembly GCA_016271365.2 of Neoceratodus forsteri. NCBI lineage: Eukaryota > Metazoa > Chordata > Ceratodontiformes > Ceratodontidae > Neoceratodus > Neoceratodus forsteri. The sequence continues at coordinate 1,098,860,344 of CM028135.1, read as the reverse complement.
TCGACCGTCGGTTGCCGACTGGCTGCCGCCACTGGCCTCACGGTGTCCCGTCCAGGTCAGTTGACCGAGACTCCACTGATGAAGTCGAGATTTTCTCGACCCATTGACGGGCTGTCGCCTTTTAGCAGCCGAGATTCCCTCTCCCGGTTCCCCGGGAGGAGTTGAGGATCCCGTGGGCTCGCCTGTGCCTCCGGGTTCCGGAGCTCCGGATGGACCTTCCGAGCCGAAGGGAGTGCGGTTCCGCCGACACCTCCCGCACCGACCCGGAAATTCCGGGACTCTCGGTCTCGGTCTCGACCTCTTCAAGGTCCAGCCGCTCCTGACCATAGGCGCGGCTCGGTCTCGGCATCATGTAAGCGGGCGCTGGGTCATTCCCTCGGCCCTCCTCCTCGATGAGGGAGGCCGCGAACACGCCGGGGACGGTACGAGGACCTTGCGTTGCAACAGCCCTCCCGGCTGGCCGTTGACCCGCGCCTTCCTGCCATTAAGTGGTTGTCACGGAACGGCCGGCACAAACCTCGACTTGTCCGAGGAGCCTACACCCAGGCCGGTTGTTCGCGGCAAACCAGTTGCTCCACTGATTCGGTGGAACCTCCGCCTCCACAGCCACCATGGGGTCTCGACTCAAGGATTCTCGGTCGGCTAAGGGTTTACCCCATCGGCTGTCAGTTACCCTCACTCCCGACCGACCTCGGCAGGTGAAGGGTGGCTCAGGTAGAGCAGCTCTTTGAGGACTTCTTCCGAGTCGAAGGCGATTCCTCCTTCTTCTCAAGCGACTGGACTTGGGTCTTCAGGAGGTCAGCCAATGGGCGATAGCCCGCTGGTCCTTCCTAGGACTGCTTGGCTCATCTCGAGTCTACCGGGATGGAGCTCTAACCCGCTTCAAACGGGCCAGGTATCCTCACGGAGATTCTGGACCGAGGGATTCTCCCGACGGAGGCCTTTCCGGTGGCCGAGGCCATAGTGGGTCCGCACTGGAACTTTGGGCGCCCTGCTTCCTGCCCTGCGCCTTGGCCAGGATGGCCAGGAAGTATGCGCCTCCGGTTCCTTGTCCGGTTTTGAACACCCCTCTGCTGAGGGTTGGTTTACCGACAGCGTTTTCCGGCGCGCCCGATAGCGCCAGGGATGTGGACAAACCTCCTGACAAGGAGTCCAAGAATTGGACTATGTCGGGGCGAAAGTCTCGCTTGCGTCCTCTCGGCCTTCGCTAGGCCAGTTCGGCCAGCCTCATGGCACATTTTCTCATGCCCTGTTGGGCTCCCTGGATGAGTCATCCTCATCTTCCCGCCCGATCTGCAGACTACGGTTAAGCAGGTGCGGGACCAGGGCAGGGCAGTGGCCAAACAGCAGCTCCAGACTGCTTTGGATGTAGGGACTCATGTGCCAGATCGGTGGCGGCGCGGTGGCTATGCGTCGTGAGCTTGGCTGAGGATATCCACCTTTACTTGGATACCCAGCACAAGTTGGTGGATGTTCCCTTTTGGGACTGACCTCTTCGACCCTGGGGTGGAAGGTCACCTGCAGAGGATCGAGAGTCCAATGCCACCTTGGACTCGGTCTCTTCCGCTCAGAAGGACAAGGCCGCCAGCCACAGCCTAAGCCCTTCCGTCCTTCTGTGCCCCGGCGCGCCCGGCCCAGCAGCGTCAGGGCCCAGCAGGCTCGACCTTGGCATCCCAAACCCAACGCCGGCTTCCCTCAATAGGAAGGCAGGGAGGAAAGGGCCCAGGAGGTCCCTCGGCCGGTCCCTCCTCCAAGCCTGCCCAGTGACGGGCTGAGGGGTGTCGCCCCCATCCCCGTCACCTTACCCCTGGGTCCCCACGTGGGGGGACGGCTCCGGCACTTCCGTTCCGCTTGGTCCGCTGTTACCACGGACAGGTGGGTCTTGGAGGTGGTGGGAAGAGGCCTGCCTCTGGAATTCGAGCAGGCACCACCCTTCAGAGCCGTCGCCCCTCGGGGGGCTTCGGGATCCCCAGCCTCACTGGCGGCTCGTCGAGCCGACATCACTCTCCTCCTCCAGAAGGAGGTGGTAAGAGAGGTGGTGGACCCTCCTTCAGACCCAGGGTTTGTGTCCAGGTACTTCCTGGTTCCGAAACCGACGGGGGGCTGGCGCCCCATTCTCGACCTACACGACCTAAACAAGTTCCTAAGGTCTCGAACCTTCAGGATGGTCACTCTGGCTCAGATTATGCCATCCTTGGAGCAGCGTGTGGTTCTGCTCTCTGGACTTGCAGGGCCAGCGTTTTTCACGTCCCTATCCGTCCGTCTCACCAGAGATTCCTTACGCTTCCGGCGGAAGGATCCCTCTTGAGTTCAAGCCATGCCCTTGGCTTGTCTCCAGCTCCCAGGGTCTTCACCAAATGCATGGCAGTGGTGACAGCATTCCCTGCGGCGCCGAGGGGTCCGGTGTACCTTACCTGGACGACTGGCTGATAGCAGCTCCTCAGGAAGGAGGCGGAGTGGTCCAGAGATCTGGCCTCCAGGTCTGCTCTCAACTGGGCCTCCTTATCAAGCGAGGCCAAGTCGGAACTCGAGCGAGCAGGTGATTTTATTCATCAGGCGCAGCTCTCTCTTCAAGCCAGAAGCGCGGCTCCGGCGGACAGGGCCGAGGTTCTTTCCTCCTTTGCCCGATCATTTCCTGGTTGAGCAGTGCGCCCTGCCCGGGACTTCCTGCGCCTCCTGGGTCTCATGTGGCGGCCTGTACCAGCGTGGTCCGTTGGGCCGCTGGAACATGCGTCCCCTTCGGTGGGGACTGGCCAGCCAGTGGTCACAGCGCTACGTATCCCTTGACCAGCTTGATGTCGGTGACACAGGGGATGTGGAATGCTCTCCAGTGGTGGACCGTTCAGATCATTTGCAGGAGGGCATCCCGTTCGTCCGCCCTGAGCCGGCCGGTCTCTCTGTCGACCGATGCCTCTCTGATGGGTTGGGGTGCCCATCTGGGAACACGGGCTCATGGCCTCTGGTCCCCAAGGGAGTCCCGATGCCACATCAACCTGCTGGAGCTCCGGCGGTCCGCCTAGCTCTCACCGCCTTTGCTCCGTTCCTCCGGGGTCAAGTGGTCCGAGTCCAGGATTGACAATACCACGACCATGTCTATCTAAACCGCCAGCGGGACGCGCCCATGCTTCTATGCAAGGAAGCTCTCCATTTGGTCACTCGTCGCGCAGCCTGGAGGCGGATCTCCTAGCCATTCACGTGGCAGGAGCCTCCAACACCCTGGCCGATGCCCTGAGCGGATAGGGGCTGCATCCCACGAGTGGTCTCTCCTGTGTCGGAGGTAGTACAGCATCTGTTCTCCCTTTGGGGCACACCTCAGGTGGACCTGTTTGCCTCCATGGAGAACGCGGCTGAGTCTGTTCCATGCCCGCCCCCTCAGCAGGGCTCGCTGCAGGGATGCCTTCTCGAGGCAATGGACCCCGGCCTCTTTACGCCTTTCCCCATTTCCCTTGATCCACAAGGTGCTTCTCCAAGCGAGGAGGGACAAGGCGCAGGTGATTCTGATAGCCCCAGACTGGCCTCGCCAGTTCTGGTACCCAGATCTCCTCAGTCTCAGCTCCAGGACTCAGCGGCAGCTCCAGCTCGCCGGACCTGCTCTCAGTCAATCAGGGAAGGTGTTCCATCCGGACCTTCAATCCCTGCACCTGACGGCCTGGTTCCTGAGGCTAGAGTTCAGGCTTTGGGTCTTTCCGACGAGGTCCTCAATGTAGTTGAGGCGTCCCGTAGAGTCGACCAGAAAATGTTATGCCTTCAAATGGAAAAGGTTTTCCATTTGGTGTCAGGCAAGGGCTTGGACCCTTCCTCCTGTTCCTTGGCAAGCATCTTGGACTATTTATGGTCCCTTTCTAGTCAAGGGCTTAGGTCGACGACCCTAAGGGTGCACCTGGCAGCCATCTCTGCTTACCGGGCGCGGGCCGGGAAGCAGTCGGTGGCGCAGGAGAAGGTGGTCTGGCGCTTTTTCAAAGGCCTTGATCACATTTCCCCTCAGTGCGAGAACCTCCACCTCCGTGGGATCTACTGCTGGTACTGGCAAAGCTCATGGGCAAGCCATTCGAACCTATGCACAGGTGTGTCTCTCTCACCTGTGGTGGAAGACCGCCTTCTTGGTGGCTATCACGTCAGCCAGAAGGATGGGAGAGCTCCAGGCGCTTTCATGAGGTCTCATACCTGGTCTTCCACAGGGACAAGGTTGTCCCTGCGCCCCACCGAAATTCCTTCCGAAGGTGGTAGCGGAGTTTCACCTTAACCAGGTGTTGACTCTGCGGTGTTCTACCCAATCACACCTCGGAGGCGAATATAGGCTCCATACTCTGATCCTAGAAGGCCGCTTATTATAAGGAGCGCACGGCTGATATTCGGGGAGAGGTTACGCCAGCTGTTTGTCACCTACGCTGAAGCCGCATCTGGCAGACCTGCAGCCAGCGGACGATAAGCAGGTGGGTAACCTCCTGCATAGATCTCTGCTATAAGTTAGCGGGCATGGAGCCTCCCAGAGGATAAGAGCTCATTCTACCCGCCATACTGCTGCAACGGTGGCTGCTTCCAGGGACGTCCCTATCCAGGAAATCTGCAGGGCTGCTACCTGGAAGTCAGCAAACACCTTCATTACCCACTACCACATCGACCTTTGAGTCACGCCTGGATGCTGGTTTTGGGGCCTCCGGTTCTCCAGTCTCTTTCCCAAGTAAGTATATGGGGTGTGCCTGCTCCTCCTCCCGGAGAACTGCTAGAGTCTGCCAATGAGTGTGGATGAACAACATATCCATGTCCCTAGAAATACAGGTTACTCACCTGTAACAGGAGTTCTAGGAATGGTATATGTTGTTCATCCACACGACTCCTACCCACTCCTGCCTGACGCACAACCTGAGCTTTCCAGCGGGCCAGATCTGGCGCTGGGGGCGGAGTCGAGTTATACCACCCGGGTGGGTGGGAGGAGCAAGCTTGAAGACCTTCCGGCAAGATTTAAAGCGGCAAGGATACTGCCAATGAGTGTGGATGAACAACATATACCATTCCTAGAACTCCTGTTACAGGTGAGTAACCTGTATTTTTAGTTGCTGTTATTTCTGCTCGAAGAATTTCCAAGCTTCAGGCCCTAATGTGTAAAAAACCTTACTTAACGTTCCACAAAGACTGGGTAGCTTTGAGAACAAATCCTAAGTTTCTTCTCAAGGTGGTGTCCAAAATGAATTTGAATCAGGATGTCCAACTCCCTGTTTGCTACCCTAATCACATGAACAGGGGTGAGGCACTTCTCCATACCTTGGACGTACATCGTGCCTTGCAGTACTATTTGTCCAGAACCAAGGGTAACAGGCGTTCTGATCAGTTATTTGTTTCTTTTGCCCCTAGGGACCTTGGGGCTCCTGTGACCAAATAGACACTGTCCAGATGGTTACATAGAAACATAGAGTTTGACGGCAGATAAGGACCGCTTGGCTCACCTAGTCTGCCCATTTCCCTACCTACGGGATAAGCTGCAGATCCAATTTAACTAATAGCCTGTTTCTTCCTACCTCCCACAAAAATTGTCTTATGTCTGTCCCATGCATTCTTGAATTCTCCCACAGTTTTAGACCCCTCAACCTCCTCAGGAAGGCAGTTCCATGTGTCCACCACCCTCTCTGTGAAAAAATACTTCCTCACACTGCCCCTGAGCCGTCCCCCATCTATCTTCAAATTGTGTCCCCTTGTTCTTGCACATCTCTTTTTCTGAATAGAAGCATAGACTTTGTACACTGCATTTCTTTCTGTTACCAGAAATACAACAAACTCATACCTGGACCGATACGGGGCCACTCCTCAAGAGGTGTAGCAGCCTCTTTTGCTGCACTGAAGAACGTCTCGGGCTCAGACATCTGTGCGGCAGCCATGTGGCACACAGTCCACACCTTCATTCGCCACTACATTCTGGATATTTCCTCGAGGCACAGAGCAGGCTTTGGGCTTGCTGTCCTGCAAGGCCTCATCTCCTGGGGATTTCTCCCTTCTTTTTCCTACTTCCCTACCACCCAAGTTGTTGTCTTGAGTTTATACTGCTTGGGAATCGGTCCTAAGTGTGTTACCTGCTGCAAGAGCTGACTCTCGAAGTAAGATGATGCAGTTACGTGAGAACTTACTGTAACAGTAGATCTTTGCAGCAGGTATACTTCCCACCCTTCCTCCCCCTTGAGATTTCCTGCTGCATGCGACCTCTTTCGCAATGAGTCACTTGTTCTGTGAGGTATTGCCCTAGGTTCCCTAGACGGATCTCATCGTATCCGGATGCCGGAGTCTCTGGCGGAAAAAGAAGTGGGGCACACCGGGGACTGCCTCCCTTTATACCATGTGGGACGTCGGGGGCGGACTGATATTGGGTGCGGTCCCTGCTTGTTACTGCTGGCTAGAAGTTTGCCGTGGGGTCCTGTCACCTGCCGGATACAGTCCTGTGTTACCTGCTGCAAGAGCTTCTCTCGATGATCTACTGTTACACTAAGTTCTTACGTAACTGTACTTTGTCCAACCCCTGTTTGCCAAGTAGGGGTGTGCACCTTGTCCCCTTATCCCAGAGAACTGCTAGGAGTCTGCCAGAGTGTAGATGGTGCAGTATATCAACATTCCTAGACGTGAGGGTTACTCACCTGAAACCGTAGTTCTAGGAGTGGTATGTAGTGCACATCAACACAACCCACCTGACCTCCACTGGCAAGTGGCACATAGATCCCTGCTTCTAGTGTGCAAGATCTGATGTCATGGGGCGGTGCAAGGGAGTATACCATGTGGGTGGGAGGAACTTGGCTTGAAGACGTTCTGGCTGGATTTAAAGGGAAAGGAAGACTGCCAGAGTGTGGATGTGCACCATATACCACTCCTAGAACTACAGGTGCAGGTGAGTAACCCTCATTTGTGGCTGAAAAGTTTTGCTGCTGATATTTTGTGTGTAGCTATTATATTTTTGTTGTTTAGACATTAACATTTATTTGAGGTATACTATGGTGCATTGGAGCATATTTAAGTGTGCTAGGATCGTGGATATGTTGTTCATCCACACTTCTTGGCAGGTACCTTGCTGCTTTAAGATGTGCCGGAAAGTCTTCAAGCTGGCTCCTCCCACCCACCCAGGTGGTATAACCCTCAGCTCCACCCCATGTTGCCAGATCTTCCTTTCCCGCTGGAAGGTTCAGGTTCCCTCCTTAACGCTTCTGTGTATAGTAGGCCCTGGCTCTAGAATCTTCGGATTAGTTTTCAAAACTTATTTTAAAAGTCTCTAGTTTCGTCTTCACCTTCTTCTGTTGCTGCTGCGATGGAAGACAAATCAGTTCCTGGGTTTCTCTGGTGCCCCCTGCAGGCAGAAGATGTCTCGCACCGATCCTCATGCTATGTGCATCTGCTGCCTGGGACATGACCACGATCCGCAGGCTTGCGATCTCTATCGGTCCTTTTCACCTTCAGTTCTGGAAGACCGTGCTTCCCGACTTCAACTGGGTTGACTAGAAAAGTGTTACTCACCTGTTAAATCCAAGGATGCCCTTTGGGTGGTCTCCGTGGCTGTGGGGTCCGCTGAGCAGCTGGAATTGCTTAAGGCCTTCAAGGAGGAGGCGGTTCAGGCTGCGGCGGGCTCCTCTTCAGCTTCAACCTTCATTCCTATACAACTGGGATCCTCCTATTCAGCTTCCTTCAAGGAGTTGTGCCAGTCTCTCGCCACCAAGGGAGAGGGCCCTTTGGGGTTGCATGTTTCGCGCTCCCAGAAGAAGGAGTAGAAAAAGGACAAGTTGCAACATCAACGCTCTTGGGACCGGGAGCAGTCCCACTCACAGGAAACACCTGTTTTGACTTCGGTCGAAGTCGCGGCCAAGGCCGCTGGTTTCACAGTAACCCCGTCGGACCAGTCGGCTGAAAGGCCTGTCGACGCGGTTGAGATTTTTCTCGAGCCGATTGGCGGGTTGTTGCCTGATCTGGCCAACGACTCTTTATTTCGGATGCTGGTGCTTCCGGTGCCCTCAGACGGTTCGGCTGAGCCCATTGGGCAGGACCCATCCACCAAGGAAGCTGACCAGGAGAAGCTGCGGATTTCTCCAACTCCTTCTGAGGTCCCCCATCAGCCCTGCCGATGGTCAAGGTCTTGTTCCTTGACCTTGACATTGGACAAGACTCTCCCTCAATGGCGATCTCGCTCCTGAGGCACGCCACAGTGGCGTGGCGCGCTCTGCGTCTTCATCCTCCTTGGGTGAGGAGGGCTCTGGGCATAAGTTGCGTCGACACTATGAAGACCTTATGTGGAAGCAGTTGGTCCTGTCCGGGTCCGAAACAGGTTGGTTTCTACACACGTTGATTAAGTAGCTTTCACCCGGTGACGCGGCCACGGCCACCATCACGAGGTGCGGGTAAGGCTCCGCCGGCTCAGCCGAAGTCGGCTACTCCACCAATCCGGGTGGAACCACCGCCCGAGCAACCGAAGTCCGGGACTTCGACCAAGGAATCTCGGTCGACCCAAGGCCTGCCCCATTGGTTGTCGGTCACTCTTACTCCCGACCGCCCAAGGTGGGTTGAACGTGACATGGGTGGTCACCCACTTTACGAGGGCTCCTCGGAGTCCGAAGATTCCTCCATGGTCTCCCATTCTGTCGACTCAGAGTCTCTTGGGGGGGGGGGGGATCTCTCTGTTGATGAGGGCCCTACCTCGCTGATGGGTATCTGTCGGCTCATTTTCGAGTCCACAGGAATGGAGCTCGAGCCTGTGCAGAAACAGGCCAAGTATCCCCTCACAGAGAATTCTGGACATAGGAACTACTCTGATGGAGGCCTTTCCGATGGCCGAGGCCATTGTGGGCCCAGCCTTGGAGCTGTGGCAGCATCCTGCATCTTGCCCTGCTCCTTCTGCCCACAAGTATGCGGTCCCTGTGGGGGTCCCTTTCGGGATTTTCGGAGCATCCCTCTGTGGTGGGGTTGGTAGTTGACTCCCGTCTTTTGGCACTCAGGCAACAAAGGGGATGTGGACAGACCCCTGGACAAGGAATCCAAACAACTGGACCATTCTGGGAAGGTGGTCTATGTAGCCTCCTCCCTTAGCCTTCGTCAGTCCAGTTCAGCTGTTATCATGGTACATTTCTCCCATGCCCTCTTGGACCTCCAGACCATGGTCAAGCAGTTCCGGGACCAGGGTAGGGCAGTGTTGAAGCAACAGCTTCAGATAGCTGTGGACATTGGTGACTCCTGTGCCCGTTCGGTAGCGGCTGCAGTGGCCATGCGCCGTAATGCTTGGCTGCGCATCTCGACCTTTACTGCTGATATGCAACATAAGCTGGCAGATGTCCCCTTTTTGGGCACCAACCTGTTAGGGCCAAATGTGGAGGGCCACCTCCAACGTATAGAGAACTCCAGTGCCACCTTGGACTCCACCACATCTGCCCAGAAGGACAAGGGCCCCAAATGTCAGAACCACAGGCCCTTTCGTTCGTCCACTCCTGCGGCCAGACTGGCCCAGCAGCAGCAGCAGGACCAGCAGGCTCAATCTTGGCATCCTCTGGCCAAGTCCATGGCCTTCTCATTCAGGAAGTCAGGGTGGAAAGGCCCTGGCGACTCCTCTGCCGGACCCTTCTCCAACCCAGCTCAGTGACGGGTTGGGGGGGCACCTACCTCCCTCAGTCCCGTCACACCTCCCCTGGGACCTCCTGTGGGGGGCCGTCTCAGCCATTTCCTTTCTGCCTGATCCTCTATCACCACGGACCATTGGGTTCTGGAAGTGGTCGGTTGAGGCCTGCCTCTGGAATTTGAGCAGGCCCGTCCATAGCAATCCCGTGCCCCACAGGGGGATCTGGTGTCCGTAGCCTCTCAGTCAGCTCTCCGAGATGATTTAGCACAGCTCCTCCTCGAGGAGGCGGTGCGCAGAGTAGCGGACCCGCCTTCAGACCCAGGGTTCGTTTCCAGGTACTTCCTGGTGCCAAAACGGACGGGGGGCTGGCACCCCATTCTAGATCTGTACGTCCTGAACAAGTTCTTCAGGTCCTGCACCTTCCGGATGGTAACTTTGGCTCACATCGTACCATCCCCGGAGCAAGGCATGTGGTTCTGCTTCCTAGATCTTCAGGACGCATTCTTTCACATCCCGATCTGTCCGTCCTTCCGAGCCGAGGGAACTCTTTACAAGTTCCAAGCCATGCCCTTTGACCTGTCTTCAGCCCCTGGGGTCTTCACCAAATGCATGGCAGTGGTGGTGGCTTACCTGAGGTGCCGAGGTGTCCAGGTGTACCCTTACCTGGACGACTGGCTGATAGGACATCCCTCCAGGCGGGAGGTGGAGTGGTCCAGGAATCTGCCCTCCAGACTTGCCTCGACCTTGGCCTCCTGATCAAGGAGGCCAAGTCGGAAATCCTGCCTTTGCAGGGGATTCAGTTCATCGGGGGCAGAGCTTGACTCCTGCCGAGCCAGAGCTTGGCTCCCAGCGGACGTTCTCACCTCCTTTGCCCAGTCATTTCTGGTTGGGTAATTGCCCTGCCCAGGACTTCCTGCATCTTCTGGGCTACATGGCAGCTTGCACCAGTGTGGTCTGATAATGATAATAATAATAATAAGTTTTATTTTTCAAGGCACTGTACAAGTTAAAACAGTACAAATCAAACATTAAAATCCAATATTAGACACAGATAAAAGCCAAAACACGATTAACAACTTCAATACAATCAGCTTGCCAAAAAGGTAATTTGCCAAAAGTGGATTTTCAAATCCTTCTTAAAGTCCTCCACGGTGGTACACTCCCTTAGCTGGCGGGGTAGAGAATTCCAAAGAGTGGGCGCAGCATAAGAAAATGCTCTACAACCTGATGATTTAAGACTCACTCTTGGAATCTCTAGCAACCCCTCGTGGGAACTGACCAGCCAGTGGTCTCAGCGCTCAGGTCATCTTGACCAGCTGGTCTCTGTGACCCAGAGGATGGGGGACAGCCTCCAGTGGTGGCTCGTCCCATCCTACCTGCAGGAAAGGATCCCATTTGTCCGCCCGAGCCAATGGTCATCCTTACGACCGACGCCTCTCTGATGGATTGGGGTGCCCATCTGGGGGAGCGCAGAGCCCACGGGCTCTGGTCCCCCCAGGAGTCCCTATACCACATCAACCTGCTGGAGCTTCGAGCGGTTCAGCTAGCCCTGACTCTGTTCGCTCCATTTGTTCGGGGTCAAGCAGTCCAGGTCCAGACGGACAACACTACGACCATGTTACTATTTCAAAAGGCAGGGCGGGACATGCTCCTTGCCCCTCTGCAAGGAAGCTCTCTGCATTTGGTCCCTCGTGCTCAGTCTGGAGGCAGATCTCCTAGCCATTCACATGAGAGGAGCCTTGAATCAGCTGACCGATGCCCTCAGCTGGATGGGCGGGGCATCTAACGAGTGGTCTCTCCACCAGGTGGTAGTACAAGATTTGTTCTCTCACTGGGGCGGCCCTGAAGTGGACCTGTTCACCTCCAGGGAGAATGCGAAGCTGAGGCTGTATCATGCCCGCCCCCCTCAGCGGGGTTCGCTGCAGGGGGATGCCTTCTCTAGGCCGTAAACCCCAGGCCTCTTCTACACCTTCCCTTGATTCACAAAGTGCTCATCAAGGTCAGGAGGGACAGGGCGCAGGTTATCCTGGTAGCCCCAGACTGGCCACACCAGTTCTGATATCCAGATCTCCTCAGCCTCAGTTCTAGGCTCCCAAGGTGGCTTCCAGCATGCCCGGACCTGCTCGCCATCAATCAGGGGAAGGTACTCCACCCGGACCTTCAGTCCCTGCACCTGACGGCCTGGTTCCTGAGCGGCTAGCGTTCCAGGCCTTGGGTCTCTCCCGATGAGGTCCTCAGCGTCATTGAGGCATCCCGTAAGGAATTGACCAGAAAATGCTATGCCTTTAAATGTAAGAGATTCTCCATCTGGTGTCAGGGCAAAGGGTTGGAACCATCATCCTATCCATTGGCTAGCATTTTAGACTATCTTTGGTCCCTCTCCCAGCAGGGACTTCAGTCAACAACCCTAAAGGTGCACCTGGCAGCCATCTCTGCTTACCGTGTGCGGGCCGGGCAGCAGTCAGTGGTGCAGGAGAAGCTGGTGTAGTGCTTCTTCAGAGGCCTAGATCACAAATCCCCTCCAGTGCGTGAAGCTCCACCTCCGTGGGATCTACTGCTGGTTTTGGCAAAGCTCATGGGCAAGCCATTTGAACCAATGCACAAATATGACATCTCACATTTGTTGTGGAAGACCGCCTTCTTGGTGGCTATCACATCAGCCAGAAGGACTGGGGAGTTACAGGTGCTTTCTGAGTCTCCTAACCTGGTTTTCCACAGGGACAAGGTTGTCCTGTGCCCCCACCCGAAATTCCTTCCGAAGGTGGTGTCGGAGTTTCACCTTAACCAGGTGATTACTCTGCCATTGTTCTACCCCAGTCACACCTCGGAGGCCGAGTACAGGCTCCATATTTTGGACCTGAGATTAACGCTCACCTACTACAAAAAGTGAATGGCAGAAGTTCAGGGAGAGGTTTGCCAGCTGTTTGTCACCTACGCTGAAGCCGCACCTGGCAAACTTGCAGCCAAGCGGACAGTAGCTTGATGGATTACATCTTGCATTGGCCTCTGCTATAGGTTGGCAGGTAGGGAGCCTCCCGTAGGGCTTAAGGCTGATTCCACCCACCATACCACTGTGTCGGTGGCTGCTTCTAGGGACGTCCCTATCCAGTAAATCTACAGGGCTGCTACCTGGTAGTCAGCACACACCTTCATTTCCCATTACCACATCGACCTCAAGTCACACCGGGATGCTGGTTTTGGAGCCTCAGTTCTCCAGTCCCTCTTTCCTAAGTAGGGGTGTGCATCTTGCCTCCCTCCTCCCAGGGTACTGCTAGGAGTCTGCCAAGAAGTGTGGTCAGAACAACATGTCCACGATCCTAGAAAAACAGGTTACTCACCTGTAACAGCAGTTCTAGGAGTGGTATATATTGTTCGTCCACACTGACCCACCCAACCTCCCTGCCTTCGATGCACAAACCTGGCTTCCAGCAGGCCAAGATCTGGCATCACGGGGCGGAGCTCAGGGTTATACCACTTGGGTGGGTGGGAGGAGCCAGCTTGAAGACTTTCCGGCACATCTTAAAGTGGCAAGGTACCTGCTAAAAAGTGTGGATGAACAACATATACCACTCCTAGAACTACTGTTACAGGTGAGTAACTTGTTTTTAAAGTTACACAACTTCACATCGAACTAGATCTATAAAACGTGCATTTTCCACATATGAAATGCTTATTTTTGTTATCTTGTATACTGAATAACAACATTACAGTACATATGCGCTTGTACAGTTTAGGTTGGACATATTGTCCTATATTTGACAAATTTGTTTCCCTGGTGGATTTTGTTGAAAAAATAATTTTTTTCAGTATTTGCCCAGGTATGAAAAAAACACCTGAAATAATTAAATTGGCTTGCCTACCATCATTAGAAAGATAATTTTGTGCTGAACAACTTTGCCACTTACATTGGGTGTAGCTGTTATGGTTTGTAAGATACTTTCTGAGGTATGGTACATTGGGTGGCATTGTGGCTGTATAGGCTCAGGATAGCACCAGCAGTGCTCTGTAGACACAAGGGGGGAACACTTAGAGTAACATTCTGCACAGAATGTTAAAAAAAAAAATATGGGAAGTTTGCATAGTGTCAGGGGCGCTTTTCTCTTCCATGGTCTATGTACAGCCATATTCCTGTTGTACCCCTGAAAATGTATAGAGAGGGTATAGTGAACCCTCATAATTCACTTTGTACCCACAGACACTCTTAATGAGGGTACAGTGAAACCCCCATGTGCACAGTCGTAATAGGAACTCTGTCCCTTATCCTTTACAGTCCAGTTTGCCCTGACGCTGTTTAGGATCTGAGATCCTAATCCTTTGCATGTGATGTCAAAGTCTGCTCCATGGCAACAGACATTGATGTCACAAGCAGAGGGTTAGGAGCTTGGTAGTTGACTCACATCAGGGACAAACAGCTGTGAAGAACACAAGTTATGTCTGCATACATTAATCCTGTTTAATGAAGAAAATAATGGCCTGAAATTCAGTTTTAGTTTGGAACGCTGGGTTAATGGGTGGGGGGGTCTGCTGATGCCAACTACCATTTTGCTTCTTTAGAGACAGGAGGCCCCCTTTAAAAGACCACTATACCAGTCTTTCATGCTTACATTGATTTTGCTGACGATAACTAGAAAGTAGCTAAATATTTACTAAGAGGAAAGAGAAAGTACTGCATAATTAGGGCATCCTCAGATTCAGTGCCAGTGATCTGCTTTATGTTAAATTACTGAAATCTTCTCGTCCAACGTTTTCCCACAGAGAGAAGATGGAAAACCAGTTTGAGAAGGAAGCCAGGTTCCGACAGTTAATGGCTCACAATTCTCATGATTCAGCAATAGATACGGACTCTTTGGAATGGGAGACCGAGGTGGTGGAGTTTGAGAAGGACAGGGTTAGTACATCTGTAGAAAGTGCCTGTTAGTGTTTACATTTTTTATGGTACTGCCTGTGGTAACCCATCAGTCATTTATATTACTATATGCTTGCCACATGTTACAAAAAACAAACAATATTCATCAGACAGTGTCTTGCTTGCTTGGGTTACAGTATTTTAAGTTCTAGTACTTTCAGCCTTCTTAGCATAGGTTCACAGACAGGATAGTTTCAAAGGTGTCTTGTAGAAGCCAGTTTGTCATAAGTAAATCAGATCTAATTGGATTTGATCTCTGTGTTGATTTCCTTTTTACTGTTTAATCTGTATAACCCAAAAGAGTTACAACGTCATGTTTATAGTGGAATCTTGCTTCCATTTTTTTTTAATACAGCTGCAAGGGCAGAACACAGTTGGCTTTCTCAGGGTTGCAGAGGTAGCCAGTGGCAGTGGTGAAATTACTAGCAACCTAAAAGGAAGGGAGGGAAGAGCGTCCCTTCCTCAGATGCTGCCACCTCGAGGACAGACAGGTTGTGCCATTTATCTGGAAGTCAGCACACACCTTCGCTTCTCACTGCTGCATTGACCTAGAGTCATGCCGGGATGCATGTTTTATGGTCTTGGTTTGCCAGTGTTTGTTCAACAAGCAGGGGTGCACACCTTGCTCCCTCCTCCCACAGAACTGCTAGGAGTCTGCCACAGTGTGGATAAGTGAACCAATCCACGCTCCTAGAAGAATTGGTTACTTACCTATAACTGTAGTTCTAGGAGTGGTATATGGTTCACATCCACACCACCCACCTGAGTTCCCCTAACAAGTGGTACACAGATTGTGTCTCCAGCATGCAAGATCTAATGTCATGGGATGGAGTCGGGGGATGTACCACCTGAGTGGTAGGAGTAGCTTAGCTTAAAGACGTCTGGCCAATAACATCATTCCACTGGAACTGCCAGAGCGTGGGTGTGAACCATATACCATTCCTAGAATTACAGATCTTACTTTGAGAGGGTTCCTGCAGTAGGTCTTCACAAGTAGGACTGCGCCCCCTGGCGTCGGGACTCCGCATAGCAAAATTGTAGCTAGCAGTCATCAGCAGGAACCGCTCCCGGCGTCCGGTGGCAGACGTCAACATGGCTACAGATAGGGGCAGTCCCCTGCCCACCCTTCAGTTCTTTCCTGCCGTTGACCTGAATTGTCAGACCTCACGGTAGAACAGCTTCAGTCACCCACCAGTTTTCATTGTAGTATATAGATCTTACTTCGAGAAACAGCTCTTGCAGCAGGTTATACCATTAGGACTGAAGCCGGCTGGTGCCAGGACCCCACGGAAAAATTCTGGCTAGCAGTATCCAGAGGGAGACTGCCCCCAACGTCGGCCCCTTCCCAATGTCAGGCATCACATAAAAGGGGGCGGTCCCCCAGCATCCCCAGTTCTTTTCCTGCTGTCAGCTCGCTAGCATCGGCCTCACGGAAGCCTGCTCTACTCTTACGACGTGCAAAATCTTCAGTATAAGTACAACTTTACTCCATGTCTGCTTCTTCTACTCCTACCGACGTACGTCCCTCTGAGTGTGCCTGCGGCAAGCAGATCCCCTTGTAGACCATCATTCTGCCTGTGTCAGGTGTCTGGGCCCAGGGCACGACACCCAGGCCTGCTCAGTTTGCCAACAGTTTAATAGCAGGACCCGGATCCACTGCCAAAAGGCCCTTCAGGGATTCCTCCTTGATGAGAAAATCTAAAAAAGATGGAGAAAAGACCTTCCTCCAAAGGGGACTCATCATAAATCTGAGAAGCACCGGGACAAGCATCGGGACTCGGATAGGGCAAAATCCCCAAGCAGGGCCTCAGAGTCCAGGACCAGCTCCAGCTCTGCCCGGTCTGATAGATCTCCTTCCCGGGCTCGCTCCCAGCCTTCCCCGGTAAAGATAAAGTCTTCAGGGGGCTCCTCCGCCTCCCTGCACCCGCTCAAGACCTCTCAGGCATCGGATGCCTCTAAGCCTGTTCCTTCAGACAGGCACAAAAAGTCTTCCTCCAAATTGCGAGGTGCGTCTGACTGACGCTGGGACACGGACTTCAGGTCCATCTCCCAACCTCCTAAAGTTCCTGAAAGAAAGACTTCCGAGCTGACGCCCCTTAAGCAGATGACGGAGTCTAAGAAGGCGTCCGACCCAGTACCCGAAAAATGACTGACTACTACACCGACGCCTGTGGACACCAGATGTCAGGGGTCCTCAGGCGAAGAGGCTGCTGCACTGCCAGATGGGCGACACGGAGGACGCCGGCCTGCCCAGGGAGCTAGATCCAGTGCTTCCCTGGGACCAGACGCCCGAACCCGACGACAGGCCCACACCGATGCCGGGTCCGTCGTCAGGTATGAACATCCAGGAGGTGAAGGATTTGTTCACCTTCTGGTGGGAAGCCATCAAGAAAGACGTGGTTCCTCCCAAGCCTTAGCCTCCTCCTCCACCTCCTCCTAGGGGTGCCGAAGGCGACAGGCCCCGACCCCCAAGGAGCCAACTCCACCTCCTCGGAGCCGATTGAGAGACAGGAAACGCCCATCACACTCTCCCTCAGGGTCACCGAGCCCGAAGAGACCCAGGGGCAGACATCGATCATCGGGAGATGACTCCAGACCGATTCGCGTACGACATTTCCAGGTCTCCATCTCCTTTCAGTCCCCCATCACCAGTCCCATGGGACCTTCCAAGGTCGCCTCTGGATGATCCCTCCTTTTCGGAAATCCTGAGGCACATCCAGGACAATATGGAATTGGAGACTGAAGAGCTAGACCCCGAGACAACGCCTTGCCCGTTACCTCGGGCAGAAAGACCCAAAGATTGTGGTGGTCCCACCTTTGGTGGATACCTTTACGGATGTCACCAAGGCAGCTTGGAAGCATCCGCATTCCACACCGGCTGTTCCAAAGAAGGCTGACCACCTTTACAGGGCTCCTACGGAGGACCAGTATTTGGCACAACAACCCCTGGCCAACTCCCTGGTCATTAATGCATCTCATGACCGGTCCCAGCGACCTGAATATTTGAGCACCCAGCCTCCAGACCAGGAATCTAAGCAATTAGATTCCATGGGAAGACGCGTGTATGCGGCTGCTACAATGCACTATTAGGTCTTTGAACTATCTGATGCACATGGTGCAATTTCAGAACGACCTCTGGGATCAGGGCCAAGACCTTCTTGAAGATCTACTGGATGGCGAAAAGAAGGAAGAGCCACTAAACCTCCTCCAAACTGGGTCTGACGTGGGGACTCAGGTTCTCCAAGCCGCTTATGACTCAGCGTACTTGCAACTAGGGGAGCAGCTACAGGCGTTTTGTCTCCGGAGACACTCGTGGCTGAGGGTCTCCGGATTTACCCCGGACGTCCAGAAGAATGTCGTGGACGTCCCTTGTAATGGAGCGGTCCTCTCTGGTGAAGAGTCCGAGAAAGTCATCACCAAATTGCAGGATGCTGGGAAGGCAGTCAGGACTGTACGAACCTTGTACAGACCAAAATCAGGTTCCTTTCGTAGGAACCAGAATAGTTTTCGCGGCCACCAGCAAAGGCAACAGCCACGTTCCAGCCAGCAACCCAGGGGCAACTTTGGCCATAAGAATCAAGCCAGGTTGCCTTCAGGCCAGGGCCCGAAGCATTCAAAAGCAGCCCAGCCCACGGGGGCCAACAGCACCACAGCATGACTCCTTCCTGGCCCCCGCCCCTCCTCTGGATTAAAGGGTCGAGACGGTCGGGGTCGCATCTCTCATTACCTTTCAGAATGGCAGAGGATCACCTCTGACTGGTGGGTGTTACAGTTGGCCGAACGAGGTCACTCTATATTAGAGTTCTTTGATCACTCACCATCCAGACCTCCCCTGCTCTCCCGTTACTCAGGTCAGCATGCCCTGCTTATTCAGCTAGAGATCTTGGCCCTCCTACACAAGGAGGCCATAGAACATGTTCCACTGAACCAGAGAGGAAACGGTTACTATTCCCACTTCTTCTTGGTTCCAAAGAAATCAGGGGATTTGTGCCCGATTTTGGATCTCAGCGATCTCAACAACTTTGTGCTGTACAAGCATTTCTGCATGGTGACCCTGCTGGATCTCATTCCCATGCTCAAAGAGGGCACTTGGCTGGTGTCGCTGGATATGCAGGAAGCTTACCTACATCTCCTGATCGCTCGAGCGCACTGCAGATTTCTGCGCTTCGAATTTCTGGGACGCCACTACCAGTTCCGATCACTCCCCTTTGGACTGTCTTCGGCACCTTGGGTGTTCACGAAGTGTATGGCAGTTGTGGCAGCAGCTCTCAGGATAGGGGCCACTATGTGTTTCTGTACCTAGACGACTGGCTCCTCATGGCACCATCACGGGAGGCCCTGATGTCCGCAATACAGGATACCTGTTCTCTCTTCCTATCGCTGGGCATCACCATCAATCAGGAGAAGTTGTGCCTTGTTCCGTCTCAGAACTTGCACTTTATAGGAGCAGTTCTGGACACAATTCAGGGAATGGCATTCCTTCCCCAGGACAGGACGGAATGCATCAGATCCTTCACAAGGGACATAAGGGAAAAGAAGACTGTACCAGCCCGCACTGTCCTTTGTCTGCTCGGACACATGGCGGCTGCCATTGCGATGGTTCCCCTAACTCGACTCCATATGTGGGTTACCCAATGGATGCAGAGAGCACAATGGGACCAAAAGCAGGATCATCTGCAGCATCCAGTCCGGATCACGAACGCAGTCATCCGAGACTGGCATTGATGGCTCATCCCAGACTATCTCTCGACAGGAGTCCCCTTCACTGTGCCACCTCCTTCAGCAACCCTCTCCACGGACGCCTCGGGGTCTGAATGGGGAGCTCACCTCAACGGGGTCAGGACTCAAGGCTCCTGGACGGCTCTGGAGTCCCATCTTCACATAAATATTCTGTAGATGAGAGCCGTCCTATATGCCCTACAGTCATTCCAGACGGAGATTCTGCCGGGTACTCTTCTGGTTCAAACAGACAATAGCGCGGTGATGTACTATCTCAACAAACAAGGAGGCACTGATTCCTACCCCGTTTGCAGGGAGGCTCAGAGGGTTTGGAATTGGGTATTGCAACACGGCGCACACATTATTGCAGTACATGTTCCTGGTGTGCACAACACTATTGCGGACAGCCTAAGCCAATCACAGGCCAGGGTCCACATATGGGAACAACTTCAGGAAGTCGCAGATGACCTGTTCCACAGATGGGGGACACCAGAATTAGACCTCTTCGCGTCCCCATTCAACGCAAAACTGCCCAATTTCTGCTCACTAGATCCAGGGCCTAGTGTTTTCTGGTGAGATGCGTTGTCCCTCTCTTGGATGAGCAGGTTCCTCTATCCTTTCCCCTCCTTTCCTTTGATCCAGAGGGTTCTATTGAAGTTCCGTCAAGAGCAAGCGTGCCTTATTCTAGTAGCACCCTTTTGGCCCAGTCAGATTTGGTTCCCTCTCTTGAATCAGCTGGTCCAGGAATGTCCGGTGCCTCTGGCATTTTGCTCTCACCTTCTATCCCAGGAGACAGGCTCCTTCCGGATCTTCAGTCTCTGAACCTGCATGCCTGGCTCCTAAGGACATAGCAGTCCTGCGATACGGGGTCTCTCAGGAAGTTGCGGATGTTCTGGTGGCAGCCAGAAAACCCTCTACTCATGCTACTTACACCATGAAGTGGCGTAGATTTTGTATTTGGGCTCAGGCTTGAGCATTGACCCCATTGGAGTGTTCTGTAAGGTTTGTTTTGGACTAACTCCTATCTCTCTATGAGGCAGGACTTGCCTGTTCCTCCATTAAGGTCTATCTATACGCTATTTCAGTGTACAATTCTCCGATAGGTCACAGGTCTCTAGCTCAACTAGAGGCTTCTCGCACCTCGCGTGGCATCCTGCACTTGAGACCTCCCATCAAAGACCCAGTTCCACCTTGGGACCCTCCTTTTGTTCTAGAGCAGCTTACGCTGCCTCCTTTTGAACCAGCTGCGGATTACGAGCTGCGTCTCCTCGCTTGGAAAATGCTCCTTTTAGTCGCTGTTAGTTCTGCAAGAAGAGTTTCTGAGCTTCATGCACTCATGTGCAAGGATCCTTATTTGATTTTTCACAAGGACAGGGTGTCCTTAAGAACAAATCCTGAGTTCCTTCCCAAGGTGGTCTTGGCTGTCACACTCAACCAGGATGTAGACCTACCGGTGTATTACCCGAATCATGATAACAGGGGGGGGAAGTCCTGTTGCACACTTTAGATGTGCATAGGTACCTCAGATATTATCTGACCAGAACCAAAGCCCATCGTACATCTGACTAGCTCTTTGTTTCCTATGCACAAAGGATGATCGGTGCTCCTGTTTCCAAACAGTCGCTTCCTAGATGGCTGGTAAAGTGCATTTTGTTTTGTTATCAGAAGCGCAATAAACCCTTACTGGGACGTGTGAAGGGTCATTCTACTAGGGGAGTGGCTACCTCCTTTGCTGCGCTTAAAAATGTCTC
This sequence comes from Neoceratodus forsteri, assembly GCA_016271365.2. Taxonomy (NCBI): domain Eukaryota; kingdom Metazoa; phylum Chordata; order Ceratodontiformes; family Ceratodontidae; genus Neoceratodus; species Neoceratodus forsteri. The sequence continues at coordinate 1,098,839,397 of CM028135.1, read as the reverse complement.
CACTTCAGCCATCTGTACAGCAGCGACCTGGAGCACTGTACACACGTTCATCAGGCACTACAGTTTGGATATTGCTGCTAGGCACATAGATGGTTTCGGCTTGGCGTTCCTTCAGGGACTTTTGTCCTGAAGCTTGGAGCATTCCTCCTATCCTCCTCCCATTATCTACATGGTCCTTTACTGCTTGGGAATCGGTCCTAATTGTGGTACCTGCTGCAAGATCTTCCTCCCGAAGTGAGATAGTACAGTTACATAAGAACTTAGCGTAACAGTAGATCTTTGAGACCAGCTCTTGCAGCAGGTAGTTTCCCTCCCACCTTCCCCTCTGGAGGTTGAGTCTTCTGACCTAGTTTCTAGGCTACAGTGTCTTTCGACGCCTTCTGCAAACCTTCCCTTGGAAGCGGAACCCAAGTCTCCCCTCCAGATGTCATTCTTGGGCCGGGAGTCTCCGGTGGGAGAACTGGGGATGCTGGGTTATGCGATGCCTGACTTCTGGGAGGGGCCGACGTCGGGGGCGGTCCCCTGCTGGATACTGCTAGCTAGAATTTTTCCGTGGGGTCCTGGCGCCAGCCGACTTCAGTCCTAATGGTGTAACCTGTTGCAAGAGCTGTTCTCGAAGATCTACTGTTACGGTAAGTTCTTGCGTAACTGTACTTTACCGTAAAAACCTTCCTCAACAGCGGAGTATGTCGTCTCGTTGGCCCAGGAAAAAGTGCTTCAGGTGCGGCGCACATATCCTGCATGGGGATGACCGTTCCTGTTGCATCCTTTGCTTGGGGCCTAAACATAAGACCGTAGAGTGCTCCATCTGCCAGGCCTTCAACCAAGTCATGCACACTCATCGCCAGAGGACCCTCTATGCCCATTTATTGAAATGACTGGGATCAATGGGAAGAGAGCTGCAGGAGCTGAGGAAACGATCGTTGTTACCGGCCCCGGAAAAGGAAGAGGAGAGACACTGGGAGTGGAGCCATTCTCCCCAGAGGAAAAGCAGCCAGCAAGCTGATGCCATCATGGGTGGGGCCTCCACCCCTGTGAGTACCCCACCTCCTGGGCCTTCATCCTCTCCGGTGGACTGGACACCCTCTCTCCCCTTTGCCGAGGTCAGCGGGAAGTTGGGGGTCTCCTCTTTGGAGCAAACAGTTGCGGTTCCTGCTCTGAGCTCGGCCGATAAGTTGCCGTCTGGCTCCACTGCCGGGCGTCTGGCCCAGGCCAGTCAGCCTGACTCTAGCCTCCCAGCTTCTGTGAGTCTGGCCCCAGTCTGTAAGCCGGTCGTCAGCCAGACCATCACCTCTAAGTTGGCTGCCCACCTATTCGATGACCGCGTGGTGGCTGCTCTCTCATTGGATTCCCTTGTGGACCCTGGTGCTAGGCAGAGTGAGCCCACAGGTCCCCTCTCATCCCACCAAGGCTCTCCCTCTAGGGATTCGCTGTTCTTTTCTTACCTTTTTGGGCATGATCCCCAGGATCCTCCTCCATCGGATACTCACCAAACAGACCCATTGACGGGGGCTCTACTGGACTTGCATGCCTCGCAACTCTCGGTTCCGCCGACGGATCTACACCCTATGCCAGATCCCTCACTGGACCTCTTGGGAGCAGAATGGACCAGAAGCCTCCTGGGCCTTCGGGGGGGTCCCCCCCTCCAAAATCCGCCAATGGATCCGATCCCCTGCGGTCCCTCTGCGCCGCCACCTGCTGGGCCTTACATTCCTACCCCGTCGGGTCTGACAGGTTACTATCCCAGCTATATGCCACAGTTTCCGCAGTATCTGACGCCGGGCTACACTCCTCCGATGCCGGGTTACCCGAAACTGGGTCAGGCCCTTCAGTATCAAGGCTACCAGTACCCTTACTGGTACCAACCTCCTAGTTAACCTCCATACTCTTTGGGGTACCCAGGATATACTCCACCCCCCTCCTCCACCCCCTCAGCCGAACAAGAACCCACACTGGCTTGGTGGAAGGACACTAAGTCACAGCTGTTACAGGAATTGGGTCAACCCCAGCTGGTGGTCAGGGCCACCCCGCCTCACAGTGTGCCACCCGGAAGCCCTGCACCTTCCAGCAGAGTTTCAGACAGAGACTTGGGTGCTCTGCCCGCAGGGATTTCTATGGGATGCAGGCTTCCGGAGCCGGTTCCAGATGCTTCCTTGCCTAGTAGGCCGGAATCATCGGACTCAGATAAGGACTCAGACGTGGGGGACCAATCAGAGCCTCACTCTCCCATCAAGCCTTGGCTTAAAGAGTCCCCTAAATCCCCTCTGGAGGACCCGTCCTTCGCAGAGCTCCTCCAATCCATTCAAAAGTCCTGCGGGTGGGCTTCCCAAGAATTGGGCTCTAAATGCAGAAGACTGGCAGAGCATTTGGACCTGATCAATGTGGCCCCCCCTCCCTATCCCTACTTGGATGGGGCCGCATGAAGATCTCACTTCCACAATCTGGCAGCAGCCATTGTCCATTCCTGCCATGTCAAAAAAGGCCGACAGAACCTACCATGCCCCGGAAGGGGTTTCCCACCTTACTGCCCAACCTAAAGCTGACTCTATTGTTATAACTGCCACTCACGATAGGTCAGCACAATCTAAACATCTTATTGCCTCTCTTCCTGACGAGTCAAAGCAAATGGACCAGTATGGCCGCAAGAATTACACTTCCTCTACCTGCACCATATGTTCATTGAATTGTGTGGCCCACATGGTGGCTTTCCAGAAATCATCACTGTCCGACCAGGAAAAGGACATCCAGGAGGCACCTGACAAACAACTCAGGAACAAACACCTGGAAAAGATAAGGTTGAACAAATCGTCTTGCTGCCATGCCCTTCGTGCAACCTACGGCTTGGTCGATTTGGTAGCACATTGTACAGCTGTGGGCATCTGTCTCAGGTGCCTTGCATGGCTTCATCTGGCAGGGTTGGCACAAAGATGTTCAGGGTACACTTCTGGATGCTCCCTTCAGGGGTCCAGTTCTGTTTGAAGGCTACGCCAAGAACAATAATTACAGAGTTGCAAGAGAGCGGCAAATCACTGAAAGATGTCCATTCCTTTTACTACTCGGGTTAGAAACCCCGGCAGACTTTTCGCCGCCACTGGAAATGGAATAAACAGAACCAGGGCAGACGCCAGACCAAACATCGCTCCTCGGGCTCTGGAGCTCAACTCCCCCAGGCCAAGTTCCCCAAAACTGCCACTAGGGGAAAAGCACCCTTCCCCTCAGCATCCTGACTCACAAATCCCCCTCCCGTTACCTCCCACCCCCATGGAGGAACCGTTGGGGGGAAAATTTGGCCTTCACCTGGAAGGGTGGAAGGCCGTAACCGCAGATGCATGGGTTCTACAACTAATAGTAAGAGGTCACTTGATAGAGTTCCTGGAGAGGCCACCCACCAATCCTCTGGGCAGGTCTCATTACCTGTCAGGTCAACAATTTCTCGTCCTATAGGAATTTCAAGCTCTGCTGCAAAAATCAGCCATAGAGCGAGTTCCATCAGAGCAGACAGGAAGGGGGATTTTACTCCCACTTCTTCCTGGTTCCCAAAAAGACGGGAGATCTCAGGCCCATCCTGGATCTCAGCATGCTCGACCTCTTTGTGGAATACAAGAGGTTTCGCATATTGACACTCCAGGGACTATTACCTCTGCTCCAACCAAACACGTGGTTGTGTTCCCTGGATATGCAGGATGTCTACCTACATATCCCCATTCTTCTGACCTGTTTCCGCTTTCTGAGATTCTCCTTCCAGGAGGAGCATTTCCAGTTCAGAGCCCTACCATTTGGCCTCTCTTTGGCACCCCAGGTTTTCCCCAAGTGCCTAGCGACGGTAGCGGCGTTCCTACACCGTAGGGGCATTTATGTGCTCCCGTACCTGGATGATTGGCTATTTCCAGCCCCCTTTCTGGATAGTCTGAAGGATTCCCTTTCCTTCACTCTGAACCTTTTCTCCAGTCTGGGCATCTCGGTCAACTACCCCAAGTCCCAGCTGCTACCCTCCCAGCGCCTCCAATTCATTGGAGCGGTGCTGGACACAGTCCAGGGCAAGGCCTTCCTCCTGACTGACAGAGCAGAGACACTAATCTCACAAGCAGCGCTGGTGGCTTAATCTCGTTGAACCACAGTGCGTTCGGTACTGCGACTGTTGGGACTGATGGCAGCTGCCATTCCTACAGTCCCTCTGGCCAGACTGCACATGAGGGTGACCCAGTGGTCTCTACAAGTCCAGTGGGATCAATGCTTCGATGACATGGACCAGAAGGTTCTAGTCTCCAACAGCCTTCAGAGGGATCTCCTTTGGTGGCAGGACCTATCCAACCTTTCAGTCGGGATCCTTTTCCATTCTCCATCTCCCACCATGATTCTCACATCCGATGTCTCGAACCTGGGATATGGAGCACACCTGGGAGACCATCGGACCCAAGGAACTTGGTCGCCCATGGAGGAGAACCTTCATATCAATATTTGGGAGACAAGGGCAGTACTGTATGCTCTTCAGGCCTTTCAGTCCCTCTTGGTTCCAGGAACCACTACTCATCCAGACAGACAACATGGCCACTGTCTGGTACATCAACAAATAGGGAGGCATCCAGTCGTACTCCCTTTGCAGGGAGGCGATGCGAGTATGGCATTGGACAGTTCAACACGGCCTGTCCTTGACAGTCCACATGCCAGGTGTTCACAACATTCTGGCAGACAGTCTCAGCCGATCAGTCACCAGGGCTCACGAGTGGGTATTAAAGCAGCTGGTAGTAGAAGATCTGTTTCTTCAGTGGGGTTGGCCAGACATAGACCTCTTCGCCTCCCCATTCAATGCAAAGCTGCCCAGCTTTTGCTCGCTCGTTCCCAAGCATGGTGCTTTTTGGCGAGGCGCACTGTCTCTGTCTTGGACAGGGAGATTTCTATACACTTTCCCTCCCTTTCCTATCCTCCAGAAGGTTCTGCTGAAGCTACAGACAGAGGGGGCACACATGATCCTCATTGCCCCCTTTGGCCTTGGCAGATTTGGTTCCCGTTGCTGCAGCAGTTGGCACTGGAACCCCCAGTACCTCTTCCTCTCTTCCATGACCTTCTGTTCCAGGAGCAAGGCATTCTGGTACACCCGAGCCTCAGATCGCTCCACCTTTATGCATGGAACCTGTGGACATAGCGGCTTCCCGCAATGGCGTCTCATCCCGGGTCACTCAGGTCTTAGTGGAGGCTAGGAAAACCCTCCACTAGATCCATGTACTCCCATGAAGTGGAAATGATTCTCTATCTGGGCCACAGCCAAGGGCCTCGACCCTTTTTCTTGCTCAGCTTCCCAGGTTCTAGAGTACCTCTTGCATCTGTCAGAGTTGGGCCTCAGCTATTCCTTTCTGAAGGTGCATCTCTCTGTGGTTTCAGCCTACCACCTTCCAGTGGAGGGCAAAACCCTAGCTCAGCTAGAGGTTTCCAGAACATTTTTGAAGGGATCCTTCACTTCAAACCTCCGGTCCAGAATCCTACTCGCCCCTGGGATCTTAATTTTATTTTAGAAAAACTTACTTTGCCCCCTTTTGAGCCGGCAGCAAGTTGTGATTTGCATTTCCTGGCATGGAAAATGCTCTTTTTATCTGCTATCACCTCAGCTCAAAGAGTTTCAGAGCTTCAGGCACTGGTTTGTAGAGAGCCGTATTTGATTTTTCGGAGACCTAATGGCTCTGAGAACTAACCCCTCGTTTCTTCCGAAGGTGGTTTTGGAATTCACCCTTAACCAGAATGTCGAACTGCCGTTATTCTTTCCAGAATATTCCAACAGGGAGGAGTATCTCCTGCAGACTCTGGATGTGCACCAGATTCTGCAATATTACATCTCAAGGACAAAGGAAGTTCACAAGGGGGATCAACTTTTTGTAGCCTTTACCTCTAGGGGCCAGGGCAAGGCTATCTCTAAACAGATGCTGTCTAGGTGGCTGGCAAATTGTATTTTTTACATTTACCAGAAGAACGAAAAACCTCTTCCAGGGACAGTTAAGGGCCACTCTGGTAGGAGAGTAGCCACTTCTACTGCCTTTTTCAGGAATGTGTCCGCTGCGGATATTTACACAGCGGCCACTTGGTCTTCTGTCCATACTTTCATGAAACATTATAGCCTGGACATTGCTTCTAGGTGCAGGGCTGGTTTTGGGCTAGCAGTCTTGCAAGAACTTCTGTCATAGACCCTTTCTAGTTGGCAGACATTTTCCTCCTCCTGGAACCCAGTCTCCAACTCCTGTTTTTTAGTTGACTGCTTGATATTCAGTCCTACTTGTGAAGACCTACTGCAGGAACCTTCTTGAAGTAAGATATAACAGTTATGTAAGAACTTACCGTAACTGTACTATCTTGAAGAGAGGTTCCTGCAGCAGGTCTAGATTTTCCACCCACCTTCTCCCAGCTCCTGCGTTTATTTTCCTCTTTTTCCCTTTCCAGGTCTTTATTTCTTGGGCTCAGGGTCCCAGGAGTTGCACTCCTTTTTTTTGCTTCCTCTCCAGAGGTTTCCGGCGGAAGAACTGGAGGGCAGGTTGGGGACCGCCCTATTTGTAGTCATGCTGACATCCATCACCTGATGCTGGGGCAGTCCCCGCTGATGATTGCTAGCTGCAATTTTGCTGTGCGGGGTCCTGACTCAAGGGGCGCAGTCCTGCTTGTGAAGACCTACTGCAGGAACCTCTCTCGAAGATCTACTGTTAACGGTAAGTTCTTACGTAACTGTTATTTACAGGTGACTAAGCTGTTCTTTTGGTGGCCGACTTGCCGTCCTGTGGCAGAAGCTGAGACCCTGCAGCAAACACTCAGTTGGTGGGGGTTGGCTCACGTTGCATAGTCACCAATGACATCATTGCCATCCCCAACCCTGATGAAGGATGTCACTGTAGTAGTGGAGAAGCGTCCTTCCTTCCTCCCTCTATGACCACTGCATGATGTCTTTGCATCACATCCTAGCCCCTCAGGCTCTAGGTGGGGAAGTCTGGACCGAGACTCAGTCCCTGATCTCTCATGTGGCAGAGCAGTGCACCAGCAGCCAGTGACACTGGCACTGAGACTGAGTCCTGGGTCTCTCACATGGCAGAGCAGTGCTGTACCAGCCATGCCACTGTGGCAGAGATTAAGTCCTGGGTCTTTTACGTGGCAGAGCAATGCTCTACCAGCCGGAGTCACTTGGACACCAAGACTCAATCCCAGTTCTCCCACGTGACAGTGCAGTGTTCTGTCAGCCATGTCACTGGGCCCGAGACTCAGTCCCAGGTCTCTTAAGTGCTCCACCAGCTGGTGCCACTGGAACCAAGACTCAGTCACTGATCTCTCACATGGTAGAGCAGTGCTTCACCAGCTGGTGCCACTGGCAGGGGTCTTAGTTACAGTTCTCTCATGGTAGAGCAGTGCTCCTCCAGCTGGTGCCACTGGGAGCAGGACCCAGTACCAGATCTCTCACATGGTAGAGCAGTGCTCCACCAGTTGGGGCAACTGGTATGAGACTCATTTCCCAGGTCTCGCGTAGCAGAGCAGTGCTTCCCCAGGTGGAGCCACTGGCACTGAAATTCAATCACTAGTGTCTCACATGCAGAGCAATGCTTCCTCAGTTGGTGCCACTGGGAGCGGGATTCAGTTCCAGGTCTCTCACATGGCAGTGCAGTGCTCTACCAGCAAGGGCAACTGGGCTGGTGACTCTGTCCCATGTGTCCAGTGTGGCAGAGCAGTGCTCTACCAGCCGGTGCCACTGGGACTGTGACACAATCCTGGGTTTTCCCACATGGCAGAGCAGTGCTCCAGCAGCCAGTGCCAGTGGGATTGAGATGCAGTCCCAGGTCCCTCACGTGGCAGAGCAGTCTTCCACAGGTTAGCGCCTCTGGGACCCAGACTCAGTCCCAGGTCTCTCACGCGGCAGAGCAGTCCTCCACAAGTTAGCACCACTGGGACCGAGTCTTAGTCCCGGGTCTCCCATGTGGCAGAGCAGTGCTCTACCAGCTGGCGCCACAGGACCTGAGACTCAATCCAGGGTCTCCCATGAGGTAGAGCAATGCAGCAGGTTACACTGTGACCAGGACTCAGTCCCAGGTCTCCCACATGGCAAAGCAGTGCTCCACCATCCAGCACGACTGGGACTGAGGCTCTATCTCATGTCTCCCACATGGCAGCACAGTGCTCCGCCAGCCGGTACCACTGGGCCAGAAACTCAGTCCTGGGTCTCCCACATGGCAGAGCAATGCTCCACCAGCCAGTTTCACTGGGACAGAGACTCAGTCTCAGGTCTCTCGTGTGGCAGAGGAGTGCTTCACCAGCCAGTGCCACTGTGACCAAGCCTGAATCCTGGGTCTCCCACGTGGCAGAGCAATTCGCCACCAGCCGGTTCCACTGGCACAGAGACTCAAGCCCAGGTCTGTCATGTGGCAGAGCAATGCTGCAGCAGCCGGTGCCACTGGGCTGGACAGGTGTCAGTTCTTTACTTTACAAAGCATAGTTCTGCGGGAGTGGCCCTTTAGAACTATAGGTATTTAACCTCAGTTATTTCTGGGAATATTACCCCTGTTGTAACTTGGTAGATCGTGAAAATCCATAAACCACATTGATGTGATACATAAAATCCTGTAAATAGATAAAGAAAAGAGCCATTAAAATATAACATCAAGTACAGTATTTATGCCAGCTGTAGTCGATTACAGTGAATTCCTAGATCTTCCAAAGATCAAGTCTTCACCATTCATCACAGGTAGGTTCTGTCCAGAGGCACAGGACACTGCGGGAGCATATAGCTTTAAATTTTTAAAGGAGGGCGCCGCCCACGAGGCCAGTGTCCTACATGGCACTTGCAGACTGGCCAGCAACTGACACCGTCTCCCCCACCTCCACAGTTGTTTTTCCGCTATTGAGGCAGCAGCTGCACTCCATGAGAGCAGAAGAGTGTTGCGTGCTTCGTCAGTTCTGGACTGCTTAGTTGATGCTGTGCTTCAGTACTTGTGATCGATTTATTGCTTCGTTATTTTACTGTTTTCACAGTGTGGCACTGAGTCTTTTTCTGTTGGTTTTGTTCTATTTCTCATCACCAGTCACATCGGCTCTGGGGCCTAAAAAGTTGTCTAGAAAGGCGTGTCTTCCCCCTATGCGCTGGTTTCCCTGCAGAAGGAATATGTCGACCACTGACCACCACGACTGGTGATTTACCTGCTTAGGTGGCCACCATGAAATGGATTCCTGCAATGTGTGCTTCTCCATGTACTACTGCACCTTGGAAAACTATGCAATGAGGTTGGAGTAGGACCCCCCCCAACACCTTTGGAGAGCATCGTTGCATGCAGGATTCCAGGTCCAGGTCCCTGGGCTCTTCCCCTAAACCTCCCCCCCTGCTACTCTATGTGCAAGGGAGCCCAGGCCTCTGCTGCACCTCTCCTTGTGAGGATGGAAGGCGTGAGTGAAGAGTTAGTGGGACAGCTGGCCTCCTCTGGGGGTCGTTTGTTTACTCTTCACAGTTCAGGGCCCTTTTGGGGTCCAGGACACTCTTGGTGGTGTCGGAGCTACACATCTGGCCTGTGCCAGTGGTTTCCTCGGCGATGCAGTCACGTGCCACCTCAGCTCCTGGCCTTTTAGTTTTGGCCAGAGAGTGGGCCAACGCCAGCCATGCAGCTGGGTCCACTCCTGCTGCTGCTCACAAAACTGGGAGAGGGAAGAGTCTTGGGTGTGGCCACCCTGACGATCTCCCTGATCTCGTCCTCCGGCTCAGAGGATGAGGATTGGGATAATCCTGAGTGGCGCCCCAGTTTTGTGGAGTCGCAAGGCCCTTCTAAGCCCAGTTTGAGGCCTTTGGTGTCAGAGGAACCTGGGAGTCTCCTTCTCAGTTCCGACCACAGTGCCACCTCCCTGGCATCCCATGGTACTGCTTGCAGTGCCAGGGATGTCTCCACTGCCATCTACTGCACTGGAGGGCTGGGTGGTGCTGCGGTTGGTGCCGGATTGGGGGTCAGGTGCCACCTCCGGTGTTGGGTTGGACTGTAGCGCTGTTCACAATATTGGGCCCAACTCCAGTGCTGTCAGCGGTGCCAACCCCCTCCCTTTGCACTCCCCTGGTGCCTTGATGGCTTTTAGACTTCCTTCAAGAGTCAAGTCCTCTTCTGGTGGGGTAAGAATGGAGAGGGCCTGGTCGGTGCTGCGCTCCATGGCTAGAGCGGCTGGGGTCTCAGCCAGGAGCCATAGTGCTGATCTAGGCTCTCTCTCCTTGCCTGACTGGACTGGGTCTGCAAAAAGTAGTTACAGTGGCCGCCCTTCGAGGTCTGTGCAGCTCTAGTCTCCTCAGCAGGGGGTCTCCCTCAAAGTCCCCACCCTGTCCACCCTCTATAGTTGGGTGCTCAGGAGTGGTCAAGCTGCGCAACCCCGTTCCTTGGGAGAGGTCCTGTTCCTGCTCTCAAAGCCATGGCAGAGAGCCTACATTGGTTACCCATGGTCTTTCTCCTCCATTGCCTACTCTTTCCCCACAGGTATTTGGGGCCTGTCACTTGGAAGTAATTCAGGGCCTTGGTGAGTGCGTTCCCGGCCTACCTTAGGGCCATGGACCAGCTCAACTTTACATCAGTGCTTCCTGCTCCACTGTCTCCTGAAAGCAGCTCCTCAGCGTCTTTGTCTCCCTCCTTTGAGGTAGAAGACTCTTCGGTCCACCTTTCCTCAGACGCTGACCTCTCTTATTATCACTGGTTCCTCACGAGGATGCTGCTGGACCTGCACCTAGATCACTTTGCCGTGTTCAAACCTGCCCGATCGATGCTGTCTCTCCTTAGAGAGTACAGTGCTGATGCTACTGTCATCCTTCCATAGCCCCAGCCATTTACAGAGGTGTCACAGAATGTCTTGCGCCATCCCTTTGCCCCTCTCCAGCCTCGAGGGACATCCAGCGCAGGTATTGAGCACCACTGGGGTCTCTAGGAACCATGCCTCACCCAGCCTTGGGTGTGGAGCTCCTGGATACCCTGTGTGGGCATCGACGCCCACAGCATGATTGTCCCCCTGACTTGGACTCAACCAAGTTCAGCCGTTGGGGTCGTGGAGTCTTTTAGGCAGCGTGCTCTTTACTGTGCATTGTGGAACATGAGACCCACATGGCTGCTTATGGCAGATTACTGTGGTCGACACTGGGTCAACTCCTAGTGTCCATGAGAGATTGCGAGGTGACCAGGCAAGCCATTTGCCTTTCTCCCTGGGGCCTGGAGCTAGCGAGACACCAATCAAGAGAGTCTTACTATGCCATTAAGGTGGCTTCCAGGTTGGTAGGAACAGCGGTCTGCATTAGGCAGACAGCATGGCTTCGCCTTTCCAGGTTGTCGCCCCTACCCCGACGTAGGGTGATTGTCTCGCAATACCACGGGTCCCAGTTTTTCTCCCGCAGGGCCAGATGTGAGCTTGCGGGGCGCCTTCCTGCTCCCAGGTCAAGGAAGCCTCTGCCTGTTCCTGATCAAGCTTGGGTTTTGCCAGACCTGTAAGTGGTCACAGCCTCTCAGTGTTTTTCCCCACAGGAGACTGAGGAACTCCCATTTCCCTTAGGGTCTGCCAACACCACCTCTGGTGGTGGCTTGGTACTCACACACCTGTGATGAATGGTAAAGATTGATCTTTGGAAGATATGAAAATTATGTACTCACCGTAATTCTTGATCTTCCAAGATATCTTCACCATTCATCACAGCTTCCCGCCCACCTTCCCTGCATGACCAGACTTCAGGCAGTGAGCCCCAGCATTCCCCTTCTTCTCAAGGGATGGCATGGCAGCTACACTGCCTGAGGGAAACTGGCTACTGTAGAAAAAAAAATGGTGAGATCTCTCCTCCTACAGGGTTTTCCCTCGCTTTGAAGGGGAAAGGAAACTGCGCTATCACTCTGCTTTATTTATCCTTAGCAATCCTTACCAAGAGGAGGTCCTTTCCCTCCCTAGCCTCGCCGTTGTCTTCTAGAGTAGTGCCTAGTCTGTTGGGGCTGTTGCCCCCTGAGGTCTTGTTTTGGGTTCCTCAAAGTTCGGTGTGGTTCCCACCTCTTTTCTGTAGACCGGTCAGTCCCTCTGGCCTACAGGCTGTTCTCTCCAGCCTCCATTTGGCGCCCTCTTGAGGATGAATCTTAGGGAGGGAAAACTCCTATCCATTGTTTCACTCACGGGATCCGGGTCCCAGTTTGGCTGCGAGTACTCCCCCCCCCTTCTGCTAGGGCGGTCAGATCTTTCTCCCTCTGCCCTGGCTGTACTTAGTTATATTGGTAAATAACCTCCTATAGTTGGGTCATATAGAATACTTTACCTTGATGTGCTCATCAGAGGGGCAGTCTGGACATCCCAGCTGTACACGGGGCTCAGATACCTAAGGTTTCTATGGGTGGAGAAGAGCTTCTCCTTGGAATACCTCGTTAAGCTGTGCCCTTCGGCTTAGCTTGTTTTTAGGTTGAAAATCCCATCAATTCCTCCATTCATAGCTTGAAATAGGGGCAAACCTGTTTCTTACACACATACCATGTCCGACCCCAGGGATCCCCATGTGTGTGTGTGTGTGTGTGTATGTGTCTGTCTCTCTCTCTCTCTCTTTCTATCCTTTTCTTTCTCTTGGCCTGCGCAGGGGTTCTGGTCACCTCTGGTCTATAGTTCTCTGCCCAGAATTCTTTACCTCTTCTTTTCTGGTTGGCCTTATTTTTGTTTTTTGTGTCCTTTCCTTTTTCCTTTCCCTTAGGCTACCTTGCCCCACCCTTCCTTTTTCTTTTTCCTTGTTTCATCCTTTCTGTGGAGAGAACCGAGGAGGTGGGGGAGTTGGCATCAGTTAGTGGCGAGTCTGCGTGCGCCATGTAGTACTTCGGCCTTGTGGGTGGCACCGTCCTCAGCGCTGGCTCCCCTCCTCTAAAAATGTAAAGCTGTACACTCCTGCGAAGTCCTGTGCCTCTGGACAGAACCTAACTGTGATGAATGGTGAAGATATCTTGGAAGATCAAGAATTACGGTGAGTGTGTCATTTTCATTTTTCTTTGGTTTATTCAGTTCTCCATTGTTCTATCTACATGGGCCTCTTAGGGAGAAAAGATGGGTATTTCTCATACAAACATACGAAGAAGCCAGCAGAAGGCTGTTTGGTCTATCAAGTCTGCTCATATTGCAGGGTCTACAGCTTGAGCTAATGTCCTTGCCCTCCCTCCCCACTCCTCCCATTCTCTCTACCCATGATCCTTACCTTCCCCCATGCCTATCCCAGCCTCTCTTAAAGCTGCCCACTGTCTTCAACGAGATGACCTCTCCCGGCAGCGCATTCCAAGTGTCCACCACCCTCTCCATAAAGAAGTGCTTCCTGACCTCCCTCCTAAACTTCCCACCCTCCAGCTTAAGACTGTGCCCCCTCATGTTATGGTTGCCACTCAGCTTAAAGAGACTCTCCTCCTCAACCTTAGTTATTCCTTTCAAGTACTTGAAGATCTTACTTCGAGAGGTCATTACATATAGGACTGGTGCCACCTGGCATCGGGCCGCACGGCAGACATTTTTAGCAATCCCTGATGGGGGACCGCCCACCCAACATCACGTGACCGACGTCAGTGTGGCCATATATAATGGGCGTTCCCCACACCCGCCCTCCAGTTCTTTCCCGCCATCTCCTTGTGTCAGTCACATTGCAGACTTCCATCAGTGATTGTCGTGTTAGTTCTTGCATCGGATTTTTTCCTTCGCTAAATTTTTTCTCTACGGTTTCTACATTTGCTTAATGTCTTCACCCAAGAAGAAGTGCTCGTCTTGTGGCACGCAGATTCCTCATAAGGACGATCATCTGCAGTGCGTTATCTGTCTGGGCCCTGACCACCCTGTCTCATCCTTCTCGGAGTGCCAAACATTTAATCAGGACACCAAAAAGCAGAGACAGCAGGCTTTGGAAGCCCACCTTCTAAAAGTCTATCTAGCTCCATTAGAGAAGCAAATGGACCGCATCAGAGAGTCCTCTTCTGAAAAATCTTCTCCCTCCAAGAAACACCACAAGGAGAAATCTGGAGAGCGGGAGCGCTCCATGAACCAACCTGAGGCCTCGCGGCCCTCGACGAGCAAGGCTGCCTCTCAGCCGCCACCTCAGAAGACTTCGGATGGTAAGTCTGAAAAATCTTCTATGGGTCAGTCGACCGTTGGCTCCTCTGATGGCCTCACCGCTGTGGCCGCTAAGTCGTCCCCCTGCTCCTCCGGCGACCGCCCAGCCACCGCTAAGACGGCTCCCCAGCCTTTGGGGACCCACCCGGCACCAGCTGATAAGTCAGCCATGGGTTCCTCCCCCACCCACCCGGCTCCGTCTGGTAAGATGTCCATCTCTGATGGCCACTCAGGCGTGATTCTCCCGTCGGGGCCTTACAATGTCTCACCCGACATCCAGGAGAACCAGAGAGAGAATGCCCCCTCTTCCCTCGCCTATACCCTCTCCTTCTCAGGCGGGTACCTCAGGCGAAGACAGTACGGAACCCCTCAACGTGCTAGACCATTCCTCGGGGACAGTCCCGTGCACCTCTGACGGGGTCACGGGGAAGGAGGCTCCTCCTCAGCCGTCTGGCCTTACAGTGGAGACCCCTCCTCCTCCTTCAGGTGCGATCCCTTCAGACCTGACGTATATCCCTGTCCCAATCCCACCGTCAGATCCAGCGATTCCAATTCCAACGCCGGAAACTCCGATGACTCTTCCCCGGCCAGGGCCCAGTGGTTTGCCCCAGCCTCCGGCTCCGGCACCAGACCAGGTCCCGCCATCTGCCCCCTTTTGTCTGGCCCCGACGCCAGCCCCTCCGATGCTGGATCTCCTTCTGGCACCAGATCGGGTGGTGTGGGCCTCATTGTCGGACCCCCTGACGTTGGCTATCCAGACGCCTGACCCCCTGCCAATTTACACTACAGCGGGTCCAGCTTGGGTCCCCCCTCTGTCAGACCTGATGACAGGGATTTATACTAGACCCTGGACTGTCCTTCATTACCCCTTTGGGTACCCTGGGGACCATTTCCCGGCTGGTCCTCCTCCTGAGTGGAGTTCCTTCAGACAGTACTACCCTGGTTACAACCCCTACCACCATTTTCAGGGTTACCAGGGGTACCATTACCTACCCCCACTGGTAATGCCTCCCCCTCAGCTGCAACCTTCTCCACCACCTCCTCCTCTGGCTATGCTGGGCTTCAAGACCTTAATCCAGTCTTGGTGGCAGGGGATGCGTTCAGAGTTGGTGTCCGACCTGGAGACAAGACTCCCACTCTCACGCTCTCTAAGGTCCTTATCCCCGAGGAGCTCTTCCCCATTCACGGTACACATCTCGGGGATGGCACATCAGGACATTGCCCTTCCGGACATTCATAATCTTCCTGACGAGGGGGCAGATGATGATGATGATGATGAGTCGTCGGAGGATGCCTTGGAGGAACCCAAGGGTCTGAAAGGCAAGGTTCCCCCAAGTCCCCCCCAGAGGACCCTGCTATCTCGGATCTTCTGAGGTCCATGAAAGAGTTCTTTGACTGGGAGTCAGAGGATCAAGACCCCAAGAGACAGAGATTAGCCGAACATCTCGACTTAGAGTCTCTGTCTCCGGTCCCCATTCCTCCCTGGATTGGGCCTCACCAGGACCTCACCTCTACTGTCTGGCACATACCTCATTTTCTCCCAGCTGTCCCCAAGAGGGTGGACAGGATATACTGGGCACCGAAGGAAGCTCTTTTTCTTAAGACCTAAGGCGGATTCTGTCGTCATTTCAGCTGCTAATGATCACTCCACTGCACCCAAGCACATGAGCACCTCTCCTCCAGAGAAAGAGTCAAGGCAGATGGACCAGTTCAGCAGAAAAGTTTATGCTTCAGCCACACATGCGCTCAGATCCCTCAACTATGTGGCCCACATGGTGTCACACCAAAAGGCTGCCTTAGCCAGGTTAGAGGCCTGAGTCCAGTCGATGGAACCCTTGAGCCTCAAGGAGGAGCTTGCCAAGGATCTTTGCCTCTCTCGCTTGTCCTGTAGACATGCTTTGCAAGCCACATACGACTCCGTCGATTCTGTAGTGCGCACCTCATCAACTGCCGTCATCTTAAGGCGGCATTCCTGGCTCTGCATCTCTGGCCTCGCCAACGAGGTACAGTCTGCAATTCAGGGCATGCCTCCTGGGGCTTGGTGCTTTTTGGTGGCGACACCAAAGACATTATTACTGATCTCCAGGACAGAGGTCTCGCCCTAAGATCAGTAAGGTCCATGTACCGATTGGGCACTCAACAGCAGCAACAACCCTTTTGGAAAAGGACCTGGAGGCAGAGGAAGCAGGCCTCGGCTCTGCGCCAGGGCAAACACAAGGCCAAGGGTTCTGCAACTCCTCCGGCCTCCAAGAACCAGAGACTTTCAGGAGGTCCTCCCCCGAACGTTCTGCCACTTCCTGACTCCCTGTCCCCACTAACTACTCAGTCTCACGATGAGGAGCAGGTGGGGGGGAGGTTCGCCCGCCATGCGCAGGAATGGAAAGCGATAACCTCTGACGCATAGGTCCTGCAGTTGGTGTCCATCGGACACACTATAGAGTTTCTGGAAATTCCTCCAGAATCTCCACCAAAAAGGTCCTCTTACACCAGGGATCAGGCTCTTCTCGTTCGAGAAGAAGTTCAAAGCTTCTTACTCAAGGAAGCAGTAGAGTGCTTTCCCCTCCAGCAGAGGAGCAGGGGGTTCTACTCCCATTTTTTCCTGGTTCCAGAAAAAGATGGGAGACTTCAGAGCCATTCTCGACTTGGGCAGCCTCAGTCGCTTTGTGGAGTACAAAAAGTTGAGGATGCTGACACTCCAGAGTCGTCTTCCACTCCTTCTGGAGAATCATTGGTTGTGCGCTCTGGACATGCAGGATGCTTATCTGCGCATCACGATCTTCCCCAGCCACCGCTGTTTCCTGCGGTTCCAATTCCAAGGGGAGCACTTCCAGTTTCGGGCACTCCCTTTTGGTCTCATCCTCTGCACCTCGGGTGTTTGCACAGAGTGCCCTGTGAGTGGTGGCAGTCTTTTACACTGCCAGGGTACTGCAGTTTCTCTTACCTGGACGATTGGCTGATTTCAGCCCCGTCCAGGGACTCTTTACTGGAGGCTGTCTCCTTTACCCTGGACCTCTTTGGCAGGCTGGGGATTACTGTTAGTATTCCCAAGTCATCCATGACACCATCCCAGAGACTACAATTCATTGGGTCAGTTTTGGATATGGTCCAATGCAGAGCCTTCCTTCCTCCAGAGACAGTGGGGACCCTGATATGTCAGGCTTCGTGGGTGGCTTCGTCCAAGACCATCCCGGCCCAGGAGATCCTCCGCCTTCTTGGCATGATGGCAGCCTCCATCACTACTGTTCCCCTGGCGAGGCTCCACATGAGAGTTACTCAGTGCTCCTTGCGGGTGCAGTGGGATCAACTCCTGGATGACCTGGACCATCTGGTCCTGGTGTCGTCAGCAGTTCAGCACGAATTGCTGTGGTGGAGGGACCACTGCAACCTTTCCATGGGTCTTCCTTTCAGGAGCCCAGCTCCTTTGGCATCCTTAACTACAGATACATCGAACATGGGATGGGGAGCACATCTAGGGGAGCACCAAGCTTAAGGATTGTGGTCCTGCTTGGAGGCATCATTACATATCAATGTTCTGGAGATGAGGGTGGTCTTGTACGCCTTACAGGCCTTCCAGACCCTCTTTCCCAAGGGATCACTGCTGGTCCAAACGGACAATATGTCGGTAGTTTGGTACCTCAACAAACAAGGAGGAACTCACTCGTACCCCCTGTGCAGGGAGGTGATGCGAGTGTGGAACTGGGCAGTCCAGCACGATCTGGCCCTAGTGGCCGTGCATGTTCCAGGCATTCAGAATGTCCTGGCGGACAGTCTCAGCAGGTCTCGGACCCTAACTCACAAATGGAATTAAATCAGGAAGTGGCAGAATCTCTCTTACTAAGTTGGGGGCATCTGGAAATCAACCTTTTCACCTCCCGATACAACGCAAAACTTCCCTAGTTTATGTTCGCTCATTCCAGGGCTTGGTGCTTTCTGGCATGACGCGCTGTCTCTCTTCTGGACAGGGACATTTTTGTACGCCTTCTCTGGTGCTTTCTGGCACGACGTGCGGTCTCTTTCCTGGACAGGGAAATTTTTGTACGCCTTCCCTCCGTTTCCCATTCTCCAGAGGCTCCTTCTCAAGCTTCAGGCAGAGAAGTCAAAGATGATTCTCATCGCCCCTCTCTGGCTGAGACAAATTTGGTTCCCGCTCCTACAACAGCTATCGAGGGAACTTCCAGTTCCACTTCCAGTGACCCACGACCTCTTGACTCAGGATCAAGGTCGCCTTGTTCATCCGGGGCTTAGGACCCTGCATCTTCACATGTGGCTCCTGCAGACATAGCGATTTCTTGCTTTGGGGTCTCCTCACGAGTACCTCAGATTCTTTTAGAGGCTAGAAAACCCTCCACTCATTCCACTTACACCATGAAGGGGAAACGTTTTTCCATCTGGGCGACCATCCTGGATAGGATACCCGTGGCTCAGTTGGAGGTCTCAAAAATCTTTCTGAAAGGGATCCTCCATCTGAACCCCCAAATCCGTAGCCTAGCCTCACCTTGGGATTTGAAGTTTGTGTTGTAGAAGCTCACTCTTCCTCTGTTTGAATCGGCCATGAGCTGTGACTTGCGCTTCCTTTCCTGGAAGACATTATTTTTAGTTGCCATTACATCAGCTCGTAGGATTTTGGAGCTTCACACTCTGGTTTGTAAAGAGCCTTATCTTCTTTTCCACAAGGACCGGGCGGTCCTCAGGACAAATCCTAAGTTTTTACCCAAGGTAGTGTCAAAAGCCACACTGAACCAATCAGTAGAGCTTCCAGTTTACTTTCCGTCCCCCTTCAAACAGAGGTGAGGCACTCCTGCACACCATGGACATCCATTGGATATTTCGGTGCTACACACACCAACCAAGGACTTCTGTAGCTGCGATCAGCTTTTTGTTTCTTTTGCCCCCAGGTCAAAGCGCAAAAGCGGTTCTGAAGCAGTGCCTTTCCAAATGGTTAGGCAACTGTATTCGATATTGTTACCATAAGTACGAAAAACCTCTGCCGGGTCCCATCAGAGGTCATTCTACTAGGGGGGGCATGGCTGCTTCCGCTGCTTTTTTACGGAACTTCTCTGCGGCTGATATCTGCACTGCAGCTACTTGGAGTTCTGTCCACACTTTTACTAAACACTACATTCTGGACATTGCTTCTAGGTGGAGGGCTGGCTTTGGCCTAGCTGTCTTGCAGGGCCTTCTGTCCTAGGCTGGGTCCGTTCTGGTTCCCAGTTTCTGTTGGAGTTATTTTCTCCTCCTCCCTTGTTTCTCTCAGTCTCTCTTTGGAGGAACTGCTTGGGTCCCTGTCCTATATGTAATGACCTACTGAAGGAACCCTCTTGAAGTAAGATAGTACAGTTATGTAGAAACTTACCGTAACAGTAGATCTTTGAGAGAGGTTCCTTCAGTAGGTCTTATTTTTCCCTCCTTCCTTTCCCTTATTTTTTTTCTTACACAGGGACTCCAGATCCTGTTTGCTTCTGCTGTCAGGCCTCTTCCTGGCTCCAGCGGGAGAACTGGAGGGCTGGCGTGGTGACTGCCCATTATATATGGCCACGATGACGTTGGATGCATGGTTCCCCCATCAGGGATTGCTAGAAAAGTCTGCTGTGCAGCCCAACGCCGGGTGGCGCCAGTCCTATATGTAATGACCTACTGAAAGAACTTCTCTCGAAGATCTACTGTTACAGTAAGTTCCTACATAACTGTACTGTCCCAATCATGTCCCCCCCCCCCTCTCTCTCTCTCCTGTCTTCCAGGGAGTACATGTTCAGTGCCCTCAATCTCTCCTCGTATGCCTTACCCTGCTGACTAGCTATCATCTTTGTAGCCCTCCTCTGGACCTTCTCCAGGAGGTTAATGTCCTTTTGGTGTGGGCGCCAGTACTGAACTCCATACTCTAGATGCAGCCTTACCAATGACCTGTACAAGGGCAGTATAACCTCCTCTCTCCTACTACTCATCCCCCTAGATATGCATCCTAGCATCTTGTTTGCCTTTGCTGCTGCTTTCTTGCACTATGTGGAGTGCTTCAGGTCACTAGTGATCATCACTCCCAGGTCTTTCTCCTCCTCCTCTGATGCAGATACTCAGACTTCACCCAGGTAGTACTCTGTCCTGGGATTTTTGGCTCCAAACTTTGCATTTCTTGCCCTTGAAGCCAAGCTGCCAGATCTTGGACCACGTCCCCAGCTTTTCCAGACCTTTCTGTAGGTCCTGTATCCCTTCAGCTGTGTACTCTCTCTCCCACAGAGCTTGGTGTCATCCGTGAATAGGCACATTTTGCCCTTAATGCCATCTCCAATGTCATTGATGAAGACATTGAACAACAACTGCCCCAGCACCGAGCCCTGTGGAACCCCAGTAGTTACCTCTCTAATGCCAGATAACTCTTCCCCCCACAACCATCCTCTGGGTTCTGTTCCTCAGCCATTTTTCCACCCATCTGGCCATCTTTTCCCCAACCCTGAAATACACCAAGTTCCTGAGCAACCTTTTGTGGGGCACAGAGTCAAAGGCCTTGCTGAAATCAAGATAGAGGATGTCTACTGCTTGTGTACTGTCTTAGTGACACAGTCAAAGAAGTTAATCAGATTTGTTTGAGACGATCTCGCCCCCATGAGCTTATGCTGCCTCGCATCCTGAAGACCATGCTCTTCTAGATAGTCCACCAACCTTTCCTTTTTTATGATCTCCATGAGCTTGCCCACAGTGGAGGTCAGACTGACTGGTCTATAATTCCCTGGGTCATCCTTGGGACCACTTTTGTGGAGGGGCATTACATGTGCTGTTCTCCAGTCCTGCAGTACCACTTTTGTCTGACTCTAGTGAACTATTAAATAGGTCTGCCAGTGGTCCTGCCAGCTCCTCAGCCAGTTTCTTTAGTACCCTTGGATGTACTCTGTCTGGGCCTGGTGATTTGTCCACCTTCAATGCCAGCAACCCCTCCCTCACTCTGTCCTCCTCTGTCACTACATATGTGTTCCCCTCCCTCTTGCTTCTCTTTTCCCTTCTGAAAGCACTGGTCCGTCCTCCTCCCTGGTGAAGACAGAACAGAAGTATTCATTTAGTATCTCTGCTTTTCCCTCATTATCCTCCACCCCTTTCTTTAGCCTAACAATCCCTTCCTTCTTGTCCCTTTTCTCACTTATATATCTAAAGAAAGCCTTCTCCCCTTTCTTAATTTCTTCAGCTATCTACTTCTGAGCCTTTGCCCTCCGGACTTCCTTACTTGACTCATTAGCCAACCTTAAGTAATTTTCCTTATCCACCTCTCTCTTGGTCTTCCTGAATTTTCTATAGGCCAACCTCTTTTTCCTTGCTGCCTGGCAACCCCTGAACTGAACCAGCTGGACCCTTTGGTCCTTGTGTTCTTCCCCGTGAGCCTAACACACTCATCTCTGGCAACCAGTATTCCTTCCTTAATGATGGACCAACTTTGATTACACCCCATATCTGCTCTGATGCACGCCAGACGGCTCCTTTGCACTTCACCCATTTTCCTGAAGTTCGCCCTCCTGAAATCCAAGATTTTGATCTTAGTCGGGATGCTTCCCTGCCCATATCCAACTGGAACCACACTGTGTAATGGTCACTTCCACCCAGCGGCTCCCTGACCATCATTTCCTGTACATGCTCTCCATTTGTGAGCACCAGATCAAGAATTGCCTCAGCTCTTGTTAGTGCAGTGACACCCTGAGTCAGGAATCCCCTCTGCTTTCTTTCCAGGATCATCTGACTCCTAGCACATGCTGGTGGTGGAGTGACTCTATATTAGAACTGTGTGATGTAGTTGGTCTTTTTCAGCAACTGAGTTTTATAATAGAACACTGATTCATTGTGACGTAAGCAATAAGATATGAGGGAGTGTGCATTAGAGATTTCTATTGCAGGGCCAGGGGCGTATGAGCAGAGTGCTTTCTGCACACAGCAGACCAGGATGGCCTGCACTCACTTGGTCATGAGATCTGGAAATTTAGATCAGGAAACAGATGTTGCCAAAATTACGTATTTGTAGAAAAATAAATGTTGACGTTTTGAGGTCAGCAACCTCCTGACCTGCACCTTGCCTTGCACCAGTAAGTGCATACCTTTCCTGATTTTATCGAGTGCCTTCTGCCCCGGCCGTGAGTTAGAAATCTCCAGTGCACACCCACTGAGTGCTTCCTGCACTTATAAAATGGAACTATGTAATTAGTTTGTAGGTTAAAATGAAAAGAAATAGGTTTAAATGGTACAAAGTAAAATGTTTGTCGCCGCCGGCGCAGCTGTGGGATTTCGCACGACGCGGTGACCGGGTCTGGAACGGACTCGGGTCGCTGGAGGGTCAGGCTGGGAGAAGGATAGAGTCCCTATGGACTGCTCTCCTTCTCCGGGGAGGTATGGGGAAGTGTGTCGGGTCTGCGCGACTCCTGGTGGAGACCAGGTGCAGCGCGACTACCGACCTCAACAAGTGTGTGCCGGAGGCGGGCAGGGCGCCTCCGCGTCTACTGTACGTCCCGCCTCCGGAAAAAGGGAAAAAGGGAGAATGCCGCTGGGGCCCTTGATGAAGCGGTCACAGCTTCAATTAGCCCCTCAGGCCAGCTCCTCCGACCTAGTCCGACGCCTGCGGCATGTGTCCCCAGTGCCGCAGGCCCCACCGTAAGCTAATGGGTATCGGGCTGGCGAGGCCGGCGTTGGGGTGGAAGCGTGACCGGCAGAAGGTACCGGGCTACCGGCGGCAGGGGTATAAAGAATAAATAGAAAAAAAAAAAAATGTTTGTCTAAATGTTACATAAAATAGTTCCTCTGCCTACATAAGCTGAATGCAGTTTTATTTATTTATTTATTTTTTTACTTGGGGGCATTTGACCTACTTCGGCCTCTGTAGTTGTAGCTCTCCCCCCGTCTAGTCTTGTAGTTCAGCTTGTGTATAATCCCACCACCCGTGATATAGATTACACACACACACAGAAAAAAATTGCTTTCCAGTTACTGTATAGCAATGCTAAGCAAGCAGATAACTTCATTTGTTTTTTTGTTATATCGTTACTGAATGCCACGTAGGAGAGTTAATGACTGCAAGGCTGTTTGGCAGGACCGGGAGTGCTAGCACAAGGAAGAGCATTGCGATGTAAAAAAAAAAATTAAAAGCCGGCCCGTCGGCGCAGCGGTTGGATTTCCATCTGGGACGCTGGCGACCCGGGTTCGGGAATGGACTTGGGTCGCCGGAGGGCCAGCTGGGAGGAGAAGGATGGAGCATCCGGGGACAGCTCTCCTTCTCCAGGGGAGGGTGGGGATGCGCACCGGCACATGCTGACTCCTGGCGGAGGCTGGGAGCACAGCAGTGACGTCCGGGCTCGGTGTTCAAGGGGAGTGACAGACGTTGGTGTATGCCTTGACGTGGGGACGTCACTCCCCACAGAAAAACAGGAAAAACACTTCCTGGCTGGCCGGATGGCGGTCTCTCTGTCCTCCGCTGCGCGCGGTATCCGGCCAACAAAAGCAGCCTGGCCACCCCACTGGTGCCTTCCCCTTGGAGGAGGGACCCATCCGGCGAAGGGATACGCCGGGTTACCTGGAGGGACTGCCATATGAGGTTGGTAGCCAATGGAGTCGGGGCAGGCAGTTGGGAGGAGCAATGGAGACCTGAAGGAGTGGGCAGCCAGGAAGAAAGGGGAGGCACAAAAAAAAAATTTAAGATTGCTGGCAATTGTTTTCTTTTTAAATGGCATGTTAAGACTGCTAGCGGGTGGGTCAGAGTGACAGTGAACAGCAGGCGGGGCACAAAAGCAAGTGGCAGAAGGGAAGCTGTGTAGTGCATATTCACGAGACTGACCAGAATAGTAAGCTAAATTAAGAAAACTTTTAGCTGCCTTTCTGCAGCACACACATTTTTTTCTGATTGAGCTACCTGCCTTAATATGTGAAGCACTGCAAGTGAGGACTACATGCAGGTGAGTCAGACTGAATGCAAGTGACCCATGGGTCACAGCTGTGAGCAGCAGGCAGGAGGCGATGGGCAGGGTACAGAAGTGAGCGGGAGGTGGTGGTCGGGGCACAGAATTCTGCGGAGAAAATAAAGACACAGCATATGAGCGGTGCAGTATACTTTATTTATGTTATGTCAAAAAGAAGTTGGGTTTCGTTTTGTGTAAGTGGTGGGCAGTGCTCTGGCAGACAGGGAATGATGCTGCTAGTATGGGTTAGGGAGTTAGGCCAGGATAACCTTGGTAGGCTAAGTGGGAGAAAAATGGCGGCTATTAATTTTTTAAAAAGTAGGTGGTGCAAGGATTTCTCAAATGTTATGCATTCAGGTTGGCAGCACTTATTTTTAGTCATGCAGTAGACACTTCTAAGACACAGCTAATGACCAATTAGAATGCAGAATTTTCCCTTTCCATTTTATGAAAGAATGTAAAAGTTTTATGAGGAAATAAAAGTGGGGGTTAGAGAACAAAGAAAAGGCGTATTAAAAATTGAGAATAAAACTGTTTTTGGTTTGACCAAGTGTCAGGTGTCGGGATTTATTGATTTACTGCGGTTGTCTGCTGAAAAATGTGCCGAAGTATGGGTTGTACTGACATAATTACAAGGGTTCAGTACTGACTGACCAATCAGAATTCAGGATGTTTCTGATGCCTATGAACTGCATGGATACAGAGGTGTATGGTCGACAATCCCAGTTAAAGAGCTAGCAGCGTCAGCAACAGCAGACATACAATGTTGCTAAGTTTTAAAAGTAGCCAGTAGTTTCTTTTTATTTCTGAACTAGTTTTACTTTTGCTGATGAGAACATGCTAACGGTATTAGTCATGATTCATAGAACAGCACTGTCCACGAAAGCTGATGTATATAATGCTTTTCCACTGTATCCTCATCTCGTGAGACAGAAGGGGAGTGGCTTTTGGTCTGTTCCGATGTCATGGTGAGTGAGGTCACAATGCCAATGAGGTATGAAGGCAACTAGAAGTAGATATGTCAGCCTCCAGGTTAGGGTTCTCTTCCCACAAATGACACCTAGTACTGTCAGGTAGAAAATCTTCTAATTAGCAAAAGGGAAAAGAAAAAGCACCTCGGATACAAAAAGTAACAGTCTGCTACTTATTAAATGTTTTAATATTAATATCAGCAATGTACCGGCTCTTTATGTTATACTAAAATGTCATTTTTTTCCCATTGTTTAATAGGATGATATGGATTTGAAAGCACTGGGGTTTGATGTTGCGGAAGGTGTGAATGAACCTTATCTTCCAGGGGACTGTGGAATATTTGTTACCAAAGTGGACAAAGGAAGTATTGCTGATGGAAGGTTAAGGTAGATAAATGTTCATGAGAAAATGAAAATGGTCGTCTTCTAAAGTTGCTTCTTTTTAATTTATATTTACATAGTAACATACTTGACGCCAGCAGAGTAGGCTATTGGTCTGTCAAGTCTGCTCATGCTTCAGCACTCTGATTGGGTACCGTAGCCCTCTATCTGTCTCCTTCCACTGTTACTCCATCCCCAGGTGTAGCCTCCAGAACTGCTCACAATACTCAAGATGTGGTCTAACCAGGCTGTTGTACAGTGGCAAAATCACCTCCCTGTTCCTTGAGGTAATCCCTCTAGCGATGCATCCCAGCATCCTATTTGCCCTGACCGCAGCCCTCCTGCACCGCTCTGAATTATTCATGTTAACATCCACCAAGACTTCTAGGTCTCTTTGCCCTGATGTGTGGCTTGCAACTCATCCCCCCCCCAGCGTGTATACATAGTTGGGGTTTTCCCGCCCTAGGTATGGCACCTTGCACTTGCAAGAGTTCAATTTCAGTTTCCAGGTGCAGGACCACCTATCCAGGGTGTCAAGGTCCTCTTGCAGGGCCAATCTCCCCTCCTCCCCCTCCACCACCACCCCCAGCTTAGAGTCATCCGCAAAGAGACTCATTTCACACCTGGTACCTTCCCTAATATTGGAGATGTAGGCGTTAAACAGGAGTGGCCCCAGGTCTGATCCCTGTGGGACCCCACTTTTGACCTCCCTAGGAGACGAGACCTCCCCTCCGACCACTACCCACTGAATGCGACCTGAAAGCCAATTTCCAATCCACCTAACCATCAGTGGGCTTACCCCCACCCCCACCCCAGCTTCTCCCTTAGGCCAATGTGAAGGGCCGAATCAAATAGAAACATAGAAACATAGAAGTTGACAGCAGATAAGGACCGCAAGGCCCATCCAGTCTGCCCATTTCTTTTTCTACCTTATAAATGTGCCATCGGCCTTTGCTCTGTCAGTGGCCTATCTATTCATAGTCATTTGTATTGCTCCCTTATGCCTATCCCATGCCTGTTTGAAGCCCTGCACTGTGCTCATAGCCATCACTTCTTGTGGTAAGCCATTCCATGCATCCACCACCCTTTCTGTGAAAAAGAATTTCCTCACATTCCCCCTTAATTGGCCTCCCTCTAATCTCATGCTGTGTCCTCTTGTCCTGCTATTTTTCTTATATTTAAACATGTTAGACTCTTTCACCTTGTTTATGCCCTTAAGGTGTTTGAATGTCTCGATCATATCACCTCTCTCCCTCCTTTGCTCAAGGGTATACATACTGAGCTCTGTTAATCTGTCCTCATATGTCTTCTGATGCAGTTCCTGCAATGCCTTGCTGAAGTCCAGGAACAGTACATCCACTGGTCTCCCCTGTCAAGTGATGATGTCACCCACTCATAGAACTCTACAAGGTTTGTTTGACATGATCTACCTGGCACAAACCCATGCTGCCGGTCCTCCAGGTAACCCATCTCCTCCAAGAAACCTCCCACCTTTCCTTAAGTATGCTCTCCATTACCTTCCCCACCACCGACGTCAAACTGATGGGTCTATAGTTTCCTGGCTCTTCTCTCGATCCCCCTTTATGGATGGGCACAACATGCACCTGCTTCCAATCCCTTGGCACCCTCCCTGTCTGGAGCAACAAGTTAAAGAGATCCAGCAACTCCTCAGTACTCTGGGATGAAAAGCATCAGATCCAGAGATTTATCGCTTTTTAGGGACTGGAGGGCTTCCCACCCGACCGATAGGAATATCAGCATATGTCCCCCAGTATTCAGCAGAACCAGCCTAATATCTCACCTGGTCTACCTCCCCCAGCAGCTTGTTCTTCAGCAGGTACCCCAATAGTCAGGTCTGCTGCACCTTCTGTGTCCTTTCAGCCCCTTTTTTGGAAGTTCCCCAGCCTCCTCCCTAGTGAACACTGAGGCAAAGTACTCATTCAGACCTCCGCCTTTTCTCCAGCCCCTTCCACCCACCCTCCAGCTGTCCTCAACCTACTGAGCTGGCCCTTGACCTTCCTCTGCTCACCAGTGTACCTAAAGAACCCTTTTCCCCACCCCGTATCCCCTGCGCCAGCCTCTGCTCTTTCCAGGCCTTTGCCCCCCTCACCACTCTGGTGACTTTCCTGGCTGCAAGGCGATAGTTCTCTCTCTCTCTATCCCTCTCTCCTCATTTTTTTGTACCTATTGTAGGCAGCCTTCTTCTCCCTTACCGCCTCCTGGACCTCCTTGGTCCACCAGCATGGTTTACGAGACCTACCGCCCTTGCGCTTCACTCTTGCACAGGTCCAGTTGGCCTGCTGTAGCCCCCACTTTATGATCTCTCACCTACCTTCCACATCCAAACCTGGTTTTATCTCCCAAATGCCCTTGAGAATTTCCCCATGTTCTGAAAGTCCACCCCTAGAATCAACTATCATTGTCCTTGAATGATTCCCCACAGTTTAAGCGAAACCAGACTGTGTTGTGGTGGCTCCCAAGCCAGGGGTTCTTCCACAACCAGATCTCGTACGAGATCCCCATCTGCTAAAACCACATTCAGAATATGACCCTCCCTCGTTGGGTCCATCTCCTGCTGATTGAGGAACACGTCCAGGAAGCCATCCAGCAGCTTCTGCTCCCTGGTTACAGTGGACGTCATAGTACCCCAATCAGTAGCTGGCATATTAAGGTCCCCTGTCAACACCACTCCTTCCCCTTCCAGTCCACACTGCCCCTAATGTTAGCCAACAGGCAATCCTCCAGGTCCTTCACTAATCCTGGGGGCCTATATACCACCCCCAACTTGATCTTCCCTCCCATGGGGGTTCTCAAGATGACCCATAGTGCCTCCACGTTGCCCTCTGCTTCTTCCACTCTCACAATCTCGTTGTTATCCCTAATGAACATTGCTACTCCTCCCCTTCTGCCCACATTTCTGTCCTTCCTTGGCACAAGGTACCCACTCAGATTAAGGTCCTAGTCATGGCCTGGGGTGGCCCAAGTTTCAGTGAACGCTGCTACATCCACTCCACCCTCAAACAGCATGGCCTAGAACTCAGGCATTTTATTCCCCAGGCTCCTGGCATTTATTAAAGCCATCCTCCAACCCTTGTCCCTGCACCTCTTTACCATATCCTTCCCAGATCTTTTATACGTCCATCCACACTTTTCTCCTAGGGTACCATCCCCCCCCATGGGGTTGCAGGCCAGTCCTACTGGTGGTATGGATGGCCAGATCAGCCCGGCAGTGCCCCCCTCCCCTCTTCCCAAATTTAAACCCCATCTAGCCTGAATGAAATCCATCATCCCCCATTTGAGAACTTCCTTCCCTACCAAATTTAGGTAAAGCCTGTCCCGGGCATACAGTCCCTTGTCTTCCTAAACCCCCCCCGTCTCCCAACACTCCAATCCCCTGTGCTTCACCCCACTGCCTGAGCCAGTCATTAATCTCCCTGATCTGTTTGTTCTCCACAGTGGCCCTTGGCACTGGCAGGATTTCCGAGAAGGAGACTGTGCATCCATTGTCATGACAGACCCTGGCCAGTTCTCAGAACCTTGCCTGAATTTCCAGCACACTATTCCCCTCAATATCATTTGTTCCCAGATGTATCAGGAAGTCTGGTGATCCTCCACAGTCTCTCGCCAGCTCATACACCATGAACTTCACCCTATGCACAGTCAGACTGGAAATACCCACTACCTTAACTGGTCTGGATTTTCCCTCACCCAGCCCCGCCTAGTGAATACCCTGATCATGGAGTCCCCCAGCAGGAGAAACTTAGTGTCCCCCTTGATCTTTTGTGCACCTCCTCTTTGGACTCCCCGCCAGCCCCCATCACCTCCCTCCCCCTCGAGACGACTTCCCCTTGGCTTCTCTCCGGACTCTCTATAAGAGAACCCCTATCCACCCTATCCCTCTTGTCGAGCAGGGTGACTGCCGTACAGTTTACTACACAAAGACACAGAAAGGACCAGGATGGCATGGCTAAGGAGGCATTACTGCTTGCAAATGATAAAGGTACAGAGACTGATAACTTCCATGCATAAATGACAGCTGTCTTGACTGACAGCAACTCCATCATCCCTCATGCCATATGCTTTGTTACAAAGCCAGATATAACTCCATTTTACAAAATAACAAACTGACAGGGCATTTTGTTTTGGCAAAATACATTGGTAACAGGGCGTCTTGTGGAAGGGGGAACAGTTTGTACATCTAGCAATGCTAGATCTTACTTCGAGACACAGCTCTTGCAGCAGGTAACACCATTAGGACTGAAGCCGGCAGGCGTCAGGACCCCACGGAAAACTTCTAGCTAGCTATCTTCGGCGGGGACCGCCCCCGACGTCGGTCCCACCTCTGATGTCAGGCGTGGTATCATGGAGCGGTCCCGCCAGATTCACCAGTTCTTTCCGACGTCGACTTGCAAGTCTCGACCCTTCGGCTCCAATTCTAGCGCGCGACACGTGGTAAAGTTTTTCCTTCGGAAA
The DNA here is from genome assembly GCA_016271365.2 of Neoceratodus forsteri. Classification (NCBI taxonomy): domain Eukaryota; kingdom Metazoa; phylum Chordata; order Ceratodontiformes; family Ceratodontidae; genus Neoceratodus; species Neoceratodus forsteri. The sequence goes on along the minus strand of CM028135.1, from coordinate 1,098,809,582 downwards.
ATTTGTTTTCAAACAACATGAAGTCTTGCTCTATTATGACAATTGCAGTTTGTCCCAGCCTTAGAACTGCTCCGGAGGTGAAAGAGTTAACTTCCATGCCAGGCATAGAACTTGGAGCGCGAGCTCGGTTAGAGAAGCTCTGTCTGTATAATTTCAAACTGAAACTGTCAGATTCTTTACTCTGCCTCACTGAACAGTCACTCCGGAGATTCCTCCTACTGCTCGGTTCATTTCTCGGTTAAAAAGTGTTTTTTCTCAGTTAATGCAACCGCGATTATATTTATTTTAACCGCAAACCAGTCGGTTCAAGCTCTGTCTGTGGTATTGTAAGTAATAGACAGGTTTTACTTTTCTGTATGAACTTGTAAATGTGTTATCGGTTCGGTTTGAACCGATCAGGTTGTTTTAAAACATTATTCTAAAATCATTTTAAGTCATTTAGAGTGCAGTTCCCGGTTCTTATCGGTTCTAAAAAAAATGGATTTCATTACGGTTTTTTCCACGACCCGTGACACGGTTGGGAACCGATAAGGGTGTCTTGCCTGGCATTTGCCGGAAAAGGGCAAGTTTTTGGTTAGGCTGGCATTATGTCTGAGAAACCAAAGAAAAACCGGGCCCACTGGGTTTCAACATGTAGTGTCTGTGGGGAAGCCTTTGCCAAGGCTGACCCACACACCACATGTGTTTATTGTCTGGGGCTTGACCACCTCAATGCTGAGACTGCCAGATTTGCAAGAATTTCCCGCAGCTACCCTGGATAAGAGAGTTGGTAGGCTCAGGAACGAGAGGCTAAAAGTCCGCTGACCCGATGGCAGCCCGTTCGGTGCCAACCGAACCGGAGGGAGTGCCCTCTGACCAGGGCGAGACTTCCTCGGCAAACGAAAAAGCTGACTCCAGAGGAGCCAGTTCCAGCAAAGAGAATCTAGAAAATCAGCAGGTGTGGAGTCAAAATTCTTTCTCCAACTGCTGCAGAGATAGCCAAAGCGATCCAAATTGTCCAGTCGCTTTTCGTTCCGTCCAAACCGCCACTATCTGGTAAAAGGTCGGTTTGCGGTTCCACCGTTCAAGAATATGATATAGAGGAGTTTTATGAACCGGAGGAGGGGGAGGATGATTATGAACAGTGTGAATGTGATTTTGAAAGCCTGATGTGCCCATTGAACCGACATCTCCCCAGACAGACCTTTAGAGAATCTCCCCAGGCTTTCTGAGTCCCTTCTCATTTTCTGTTTTATAAAAAAGTTGCTGAAACCCTCCAGCTCCCTTTGGAGGAAGCTGTGGATGAGCAAGAGGAGCCTGACTATGTGGAGATGATGGATATCCCAGAGTCCAGGAGATTGTCTATTCCTTTTCATAAATCCTTTAGGAAACAAACAATAACAATTTTAAAGCTCCTAATTCTGTGCCTCCTGTGGATAAAAGATGGACAGGAGGTACACTTTGTCAGGTCCTGATACAGAGTTTCTTTCACAGCAATGCAGCCATGTTAGTAGTGCAGGCTGCAGCCTGTGATTAGACTAATATTCCCCTGGCTTCACACCCTCCTGACAAGGACTCCAGGAAGATTGATGCCATGGCTAAAAAACAATACATGGCAGCGTCCTTGGGACTCAGACAGGCAAATTATATGGCCTATGTTGCAAGATACCAGAAATCCAGATGGGATACTGTCATGGTTTTAGCTAAACAGGCCCCTGGCCAGCTTGCCAAGGAGCTGGAAAGGTGGTTGCTGATGGTATTGAGGCATCTAAGGTGCAGTTCCATGCTGCAGTGGATTCCAATGACGATCCTCAAGAGTCATGGCTACATCTGTGGCTTTTGAGATTGGCTTGGCTCAGGTGTATTAGTCTGTCACAGGATACCCAGGCTAAGGCCATGGATTTTCCTGTAGGGAAATTCTCTGTTTGGGAGCAGACGAGAGAGAATTATATGAAGAAAATGGATGAATAAGAACCACTTATAGGAGTGCACAGGCCAAGGAAAGGCAAGCCACTCCTCAGAGGCAGCCCCCCAGGGGCAGGGGCAGGCCTTTTCACAGGCCTTTTACTAAGCTCAGGCCTCCTCTTCAGCTTATGTTCAGAGGGGGTTCTTCAGAGGGAGAGGCAGACGGGCAAGCAGCAGGCCTGCTCCCACCCCTCAGCCTAAAAGCCCTGCCAAACAGGCACCCTGATGGGATGCCCAGGGCCGATTCTCCATTACCTGTAGGGGCAGGCTGGCTAACTCCGTCCAGGACTGGGAGTCTTTAACATCAGACAAGTGGGTCCTGGAGTAGTAAGCCAGGGACTGTTCTCAGCTTCAAAAATTTCCAAAGATGAGAATCAGATCTTTTCACCTGCAAATCCACTAGAGACTCTTGCTTTGGAAACAGAAGTCTCAACCTCCTTGCTCTCAGAGCTGTAGAAAGGGTTTCTCCCTACACCAGGGCAAGGGACTGTATTCCAGGTACTCTCACTCCCAAAAAGATAGGAGAATGGCGGCCCATCCTGGACCTAAGATATCTGAACAAGCACCTTTTAAAACCAAAATTCAAAATGGTGACTCTGGGAATGATTTTACTCTCCTAAGGCCAGGGACTGGCTAGCTTCCCTGACCTCAAGGATGACTACTTCCATGTTCTTATCAGAAGCTCCCACCGAAAGTACCTCAGATTCGAATTGCCGTCAGGCCATTATCAGTTCAGAGCAATGCCTTTCGGCCTTACTTCTGCTCCAAGGGTATTCACAAAATGCCTGGCGGTAGCAGTTGCTCACTTAAGGCAAAAGATTGCCATCTTTCCCTACCTAGACAACTGGCTCATTGTGGGTCAGTCTCCAGACCAGGTCAAATCACACCTGCAGGTTACCCAGCAGCTGCTTACCTCTCTAGGTTTTCTTCTCAATCTTCCAAAGCGTTCTAGAACCTGTCCAGCTACTCACCTTCATAGGCGCAGAACTGGATACAAAGCAGGCTAGAGCCTTCCTCCCTAGAAAGGGTAAGGGACCCTGGTGGCCTGGCCTCCTCCTTCACCCTGCAGGTCTCCCGACCAGCAAGGCATTTTCTACAGCTCCTAGGACACATGGCTGCTTCCCCAGCTGTAGTGCAAGGAGCACGATTTCAGATGAGGGACATTCAGTTCCATTTGAGAGCCCTTTGGTCTCAAAGAAGAGATCCCCTATCCAAGTTGATCCCAGTAACTTGAACCCTGATCTAGGCCCTACAGTGGTGGCAGGATCAGAGCAACCTGAGACAAGGGGTTCCTTTCATCCCTCTATCTCACTCCTTGACCCTTACTACAGATGCGTCCCTTTTGGGATGGGGAGCTCACATGGGTGACTTCTCCACCCAGGGATTGTGGTCCCCTCAGGAATCTCTGCTCCACATCAATCTGTTGGAACTCAGAGCTGTTTTTCTAGCACTTCAGGTTTTTTCTGCATCTGTTCAGAACAAAGTGGTACAGGTCAGAACAGACAACACCGCCACGATGTGGTACATCAACACAACAAGGGGCACTCGGTCTTCGGCCTTGTGCACGAGGCAATGAAGTTGTGGTCTCTGGCTTATTCTCTGAACACCTCCCCATAGCAGTTCACCTCCCAGGCAAGGACAATGTCCTGGCAGATGCTTCCTCGCAGGATTTCCCAGGGCCATCACGAATGGTCACTGGATCCCCTAGTACTGAGTTAGTTTTGCCAGGTGGGGCACCCTCAGATAGATCTTTTGCAGCCCCAGACAATCATCAACTTCCGTTTGTTGCAGGCCCCAGTGTTGGGCTCAGTCCCCTGGATGCCTTCCTTCTCGATTGGGAAGGGAAGTCTTCATGCCCCCCTTCCTCTCCTGTTCAGGGTGGAGTCAAAATCAGATCTCAACCCTGCAAGATGATTCTGATTGCTCCAGATTGGGCCAGACAGCCCTGGTACCCACTCCTTCTGTCCTTAGCAGTCCATCTTCCCCTGTGTCTCCCCAGGAACCACAATTTGTTAACCTGTGCCCAGGGGAGAGTTTGGTATCCGAGTCTCAAATCCCTCAACCTCAAGGCCTGGCTCTTGAGGAGTTAGAGTTTGCTGACCTACACCTTTCTCAAGGTGTTCTCGAGATTTTGAAAGCTTCTAGGAAGCCTTCCACCAGGGCTACTTATAACTCTAAATGGAAAAGGTTTTCCATATGGTGCTCTGGGAAGCATATTTCCCCGGAATCTGCTGATTTGCCCACTGTCTTGGACTATATGGTCCATCTAAATTCTTTGGGGCTGAGACCAGCTACCCTGAAATGCTTTGGCAGCTGTCTCTGCTTTTATTTCAGCAGGGAAGCCCTCTTCTCTTTCTGCTCACCCTGTATTTTCCAAGTTTTTCAAGGATGCTTACACTACTATCCGCCATTCAGGGACCCTGCCCTGCCTGGGATCTTAATGTTTGCATTGCTCAGCTGATACAACCCCCCTTTGAACCTCTGTCTTCGGCAGAGCTTAAGTACTTGACTTGGAAAACTGTGTTTCTAGTAGCTATCACTTCTGCCAGGCGCATAAGTGAGTTACAAGCTTTGTCAGTAGAGACTAACTCTATCTCCTTTCACAGGGATAAGGTAGTCCTCAGGACTAACAGGAAGTTTTTGCCAAAGGTGATTTCAGATTTCCACCTTAATCAATCTATTTCTCTTCCAGTGTTCTTCACTGACCATTCCTCCTCTGGCGAGAGGAGGCTGCACAGTTTAGATGTTAAGAGGGCTCTTAGTTACTACATAGAGCGTACTAAGGGTCACAGGTTTGACTCCCCCCAACTCTTTCTCACTTATGTTGAGGTTGTGAAAGGGAAACCTGCCACTAAGAGATCCATTGCCAGGTGGATTGTCTCTTTGCATCCAATTTTGCTATCAAAACTGGGTAAGGTTCCCTCAGGCCTGAGGGCTCACTCTACCAGAGGTAAGCTGCGTCCCTAGCTGCGTGCCAGACATCCCTATCTTAGAGATATGTCAAGCAGCTACTTGGAAAACAGTACATACTTTCACTAAGCATTACTCCTGGACATCCAGGCCAGGAGGGATGCTCAATTTGGCATAGCTGTGCTTCAGAGCCTGTTTCTAAGTAGGTTCTGTCCCTCCTCCTGGAGGTACTGCTGTGTAGTCTGCATTGACTATAATATAGCAAGATTCATGTTGTTTGAAGAAAAATTACTCACCTTAGTAATGTTGTTTCTTCTAATGGAGTCTTACATATTATGACCTCTCCTGCCTGCCCTTCTCAGAACCTCTACTCTGGGGATGGGTGGGCAGTCCAGTGTTGCACTTATTGTTGCCCATCTTGTGTTTTCCACCCTTCTTTTGGGGTGTTTGGGTGTTGTGTTTATTTTATCTTATCTTATTTTCTGGTCCCCTGACTTGAGACTTGGTGTTGGGACCAGGAAAATGTTAATATTTAAGTAGCCAGTTGGCTAGTGTAGGTTTACAGCTTCCACACAGAACCTTAGTGAGTTTTGCTCAGAAGATCTGACAGTTTCAGTTTGAAATTATACAGACAGAGTTTCAACCAGTCACGCTCCAAGTTCCATGCCGGCATGGAAGTTAACTCTTTCACCTCCGGAGCAGTTCTAAGGCTGGGACAAACTGCAATTGTCATAATATAGCAAGACTCCATTAGAAGAAACAACATTACTAAGGTGAGTAATTTTTTCTTTTCTTCGGTCAGTTTATTGTCTGATGTCCTCTCCAACCGCCGGTCATTCTTCGAAGTGCTCCTGTGGGAAGCAGATCCCTTTTAAGGATCCGCATTCAGCCTGCGTCCGGTGCCTAGGCCCAGTCCACGACACCCGGTCCTGCTCCTTTTGCCAAGGTTTCAACAGCAGAACCCGGATCCGCCGCCAGAAGGCCCTACAGGCATTCCTGCTCGAGGAACAACTCAAGACCATGGTTTCTAAGGGGAATTTTATGGAGAAGGCCCACAAACATTCGGAGAAGCATAGGGAGAAGGCCCCTTCCAGGTCCCCGTCTAGGGCCTCTGTTTCTCGTAGCTCCGGCTTCAGGTCCCACTGTTCGCCTTCCCTGCCAGTTCTCAGCCTCCCCGCTGCAGTGAGAAAAATTCGGCCTCTCTCATGCCAAGACTTCCAGGCCTCCTTCATCTTCCAAGGCCCTTGTCAAGTCGGGGACCGCCACCATCACCACAAGTCGGGTTCCGTTATTTTGAACCCGACGTCAGGTCTGCCTCCTTGCCTCCTCCTCCCCAGCGGAAGACCAAGGAGCTCACCTCTTAAGAGACCGCTAGACCACGCCGGGCTCCGCCCGGCCGGCCTCTCGCCATTGGTCCCCAGAGCCGCCGACCGCCAAACGACCGCCTCCGCTCGTTTCCACGCACTCCCCGGACGCCGTAGGGGGACGACGCCCGCCTGTCTGCTGAGAAGAGGACCTGATGCCTCCACCTCACGCGGTCAGGAGACTATTACAGAGGAGGAGTTGACACAGCCTGAGGACCAGACGCGCGACCCGATCCTGTCGAGCCTCCCAGGAACCCTCCTCAGAACCGAGGCCCCTGCGGAGCCGACGCCGGAACTCGACGACCGACCACCGGCGCCCGGTCCGTCGTTGGGTCTTTCTATCTCAGAGGTTAAGGAGCTTTTCACTTACTGGTGGGATACCATCAAAAAGGACATGGTCCTCACCCCACCTCCTCCTCCTCCTTCTAGACCAGTTACCCCTCCTGTTCATGCGCCCCCTTCTCCATCCGGTTCTGCAGGCCGGTTACCTCCTCCCAGGAGCCCAGGATCCCTCCAAGGGGGAGACCAGATAAAAGGAGACCTCCGTCCAGATCCTTTTCTGGGTCACCCAGCCCTAAGAGACCCAGAAGACGCCGCCGTTCACCTTCGACAGAGGACACGGGATCAGAGTTTTCAACAGGATCTAGATCCCCATCTCCCTTCCACATCCCCTCCGGACCCACGTGAGCTTCCAAGGTCTCCGGAGGATGACCCTTCGTTCTCGGACATCATGAGACACATCCAAGAGAACATGGGATGGGATGCGGAAGAGTTAGACCCCGAAAGGCTACGCCTCACGAAATATCTTCGGCAGAAGGACCCCAAGCCTTTGGTGGTGCCACCCTTGGTAGACACTTTCGTGGACGTCACCAAGGCAGCGTGGAAGCATCCACATTCACTCCCGGTGATGCCGAAGAAAGCTGACCGCCTGTACAAGATCCAAAGGAAGACCAGTACTTGGCTCAGCATCCTCAGGCCGACTCTCTGGTCATAACAGCCTCCCATGACCGGTCCCAGAGACCTCAACATCTGAGCACTCTGCCACCGGACCCGGAGTCCAAACAACTGGACGGTATGGGTAGGCGCACGTATGCTTCCGCTGCTTGCGCCATCAGATCCCTGAATTACTAGACCCACATGGTGCAGTTCCAAAATGCCCTGTGGGAGCAGGGTCTGAATCTGGCTGAGAAGTTGCCAGAAGGTGAGCAGAAGGAGGAGATGTTGCAGCTCCTCTGGACGGGTTCGGACGTGGGGACCCAAGTGCTACGAGCCACGCACGAGTCCGCTGGACTCGCCCGAGCAGCAGCTTCAGGTATGCCTCCCGGAGGCACTCCTTGGCTCCGTGTCTTCCGGGTTTTCACCCCGGACGTCCAGAAACATCATGGATCGCCTCATTCGAGGGAGAAGTTCTCTTTGGTGAGCCCTCTGAGAAGGTCATCACCGAGCTTCAAGAGGCTGGGAAGGCGGTGAGGTCGGTCCAGGCGATGTACCGACCGAGGCTTAGTTCCTTTCGTAGGAACCAAAGCTGTTTTCGTGGACGGGCACAGAGACAACAGTCCCGCACCGTTCCACTACAGAGGGGCTCCGCACAGAGCCCAGGGTAGACAGCCCGCAGGCCGAGGTCAACACCCAGCTAAACCGGCCCAGCCCGCAGGCCCCTCCGTCAAGCACAGCCTGACTCCTTCCTCGCCCCCGCCTCACAGGATCAATGGGACATCAAGGTCGGGAGTGATTATAATTACCTGCCAGGATGGCAGTCCATAACCATCTGACTGTTGGGTTCTTCAGTTGGTCTAAAGAGGCCACTTTATAGAATTCTGCAGAAAAGCCACCCCGAGGCCTCCTCTGCTCTCCTGTTACCTGGTCAGCAAAAGCTACTGATCAGACAAGAAATACTCGCGCTTCTGCAAAAGGGGGCGACAGAGTATGTCCCAGAGAACCAGAGAGAATACGGATATTACTCCCACTTCTTCCTGGTTCCAAAGAAAACAGGGGACCTCCGTCCGATTCTGGACCTCAGCGACCTCAATATGTCGGTTGCCTACAAAAGATTCCACATGGTGACTCTTCCGGTCTTATTCCCATGCTAAAGAGGGATGCATTTTAGCGCCCCTAGACATGCAGGATGCATACCTGCACATCCTTGTAGCTCACGCCAGGAGGTTCCCGCGCTCGAGTTCTCGCCACCATTTTCAGTTCCGAGCACTTCCATTTGGACTGTCATCGCCCAGGGTCTTTACCAAATGCATGGCAGTCATGGCTGCTGCCTCTAAGGAGACAGGGCCATTATGTGTTCCCTGCATTTGGACGATTATTCTCATGGCCGCCCAGAGAGGCGCTGTTAATGTATATCCAGAGTACCCAGGATCTGTTTCGGCCCTGGGCATCTTAATCAATTACAAGAAGTCTCCTCCTGGTACCGTTGAGAAACTGCAGTTCATAGGCGCAGTCCTGGACACTGTTCAGGGAAGAGCATTTCTTCCAGACGACAGAGCTGAGCGCATCAGATCCCTCATCAGGGATCTTTCGTCGAAGAAGACCGTCCCAGCCAGGTCAGTCCTTTGCTTGCTCAGACACATGGCTGCGGCCATTCCGACCGTCCCTTTCGCAAGGCTCCACATGCGGGTAACTCAGTGGATGCTCAAGGTACAATGGGACCAAAGGCAAGACCACATGCAGCATCCGGTCAGGATCACAAACTCAGTGATCCGAGACTGGCAGTGGTGGCTAGACCCAGGGACACTCTCTACGGGCATCCCGTTTATAGCGCCGTCCCCGGAGGTAATCCTTGCCACAGACGCCTCAGGACTAGGTTGGGGAGCACACCTGGACGGGGTGAAGTCCCAGGGTACGTGGACCCCTCTGGAGGCTTATCTCCATATCAATGTCCTAGAGATGAGGGCGGTCCTTTATGCCCTGCAGGCATTTCAGTCAGAGATCCCGCCGAGTACTCTCCTGCTCCAGACAGACAACACAGCGGTGATGTATTACCTCAACAAACAAGGAGGCACACACTCTTACCCCCTTTGCAGGGAGGCAGTGAGGGTGTGGGATTGGGTAATCCGACACGGCGCGAACCTGATCACAGTACATGTTCCCGTGGTGGACAGCACAATTGCAGATGGCCTGAGTCGTTCCCAGGCCAGAGTCCACGAGTGGGAACTTCTTCAGGAGGTAGCAGAGGATCTGTTTCTTCGATGGGGAACTCCAGAACTGGACTTGTTCGCTTCTCCATCCAACGCAAAACTGCCCAATTTTTGCTCGCTAGATCCAGGGCCTGGTGTTTTCTGGCGAGACGTGTTGTCCCTCTCCTGGGCGGACAGATTCTCTACGCTTTCCCTCCCTTCCCGTTGATCCAGAGAGTTCTTCTCAAATTGCGCAGGGAGCATGCAACAATGATCCTGGTGGCCCCTTTCTGGCCCAGACAGATCTGGTTCCCTTTGCTAATACAGCTATCCCGGGAACCCCCGCTCCCATTGCCATTCAGCTCCCATCTCTTGTCTCAGGAGGAGGGTTCACTGGTCCACCCGGACTTATACTCACTGAACCTGCATGCATGGCTCCTAGAGACATAGCCATTTTGCGACATGGGGTCTCGCAAGAGGTTGCGGAAGTTCTTTCTGCAGCCAGAAAGCTGGCAACGCATGCGACGTATGCCATGAAATGGCACCGTTTTTGTCTATGGTCGCAAGCACGCGGCCTTTCCCCTTTAGGTTGTCCGGTGAAAGCGGTGTTAGAGTACTTGTTTCCTTTTCCGCTCGGGTCTCGCCCACCTCTATTAAGGTGCACCTCTGTGCCATTTCAGCTTATCACCTTCCGGTGGGACAGCGCACAGTGGCACAATTAGATGCCTGTCGAGAATTCCTGAGAGGGGTGTTACATCTTAGGCCACCCATTAAAGACCCAGTGCCTCCATGGGACTTACTCTTTGTCCTGGAGCAACTCACACTCCCCCACCCCTTTGAACCTGCTGCGGATTGCGAGCTGTGTTTTCTGTCATGGAAAATGTTTGTAGTTGCTGTTACGTCAGCGAGAAGAGTTTCCGAGCTTCATGCTCTCATGTGTAAGGAGCCTTATTTGGTTTTTCACCAGGACAGAGTATCCCTGAGGACGAATCCTAAATTCTTGCCTAAGGTGGTCTCCACACTCTCTCAATCAGGACATTGACCTGCCTGTCTGCTTCCCTAATTATTCTAATAGTAGAGAGGCGCTGCTCCACACCCTGGATGTTCACCGCAGCTTAAGGTACTACCTGAGCAGAACTAAGCAGCTTCGTAAGTCGGAGCAACTTTTCGTTTCCTTTACTGAAAGGATGATGGGCCAGCCAGTATCGAAACAGTCCCTTTCTCGCTGGCTTGTCCAGTGCATATCATACTGCTATGATATCAAACAAAAGCCCCTCCCGAGATCAGTCTGGGGTCATTCCACTAGGGGAGTGGCCACCTCCTTTGCAGCACTTCATAACTTCTCCACCTCTGCCATTTGTGCTGCAGCCACTTGGAGCTCTGTACATACCTTTATCAGGCATTATTGCCTGGACATTGCTTCACGGCGAAGAGCTGGCTTCGGCCTGGCTGTGCTACAGGGTCTCCTGTCCTAGAATCAGGACTTGGAATGAACTTTCTAGTTTCCTCCTCCCAGAGTGTTTGCAAACGCTACTGCTTGGGAATCAGTCCTAATGGTGTTACCTGCTGCAGGAGCTGTGTCTCGAAGTAAGATAGTACAGTTACGTAAGAACTTACCGTAATGGTAGATCTTCGAGAACAGCTCTTGCAGCAGGTACCTTCCCGCCCACCTTCCCCCTTGGAGGAGGCATGGCTTCTCAAGCCTTTTAACAGGGACGTATACCCCTTTGTCTTCTGATGGTGGATCCTCGGTCTCCCATTTTGATGTCATCCTGCGGCCGGAAGTCTCCGGCGGGAGAACTGGGGAATCTGGCGGGACCGCCCCCTTATGTACTATGCTTGACGTTGGAGGCGGGACCGACGTCGGGGGCGGTCCCCGCTGAAGATAGCTAGCTAGAAGTTTTCTGTGGGGTTCTGACGCCTGCCGGCTTCAGTCCTAATGGTGTTACTTGCTGCAAGAGCTGTTCTCGAAGATCTACTGTTACGGTAAGTTCTTATGTAACTGTACTTTTTCCATTTCAAAACTGCTGCAACTTCATTGTACTGCACACTAACTCACTCCTCTGCCATGTTGTTATGTCAGCGGGAGCCAGCAGCTGAACATCAAAGGCAAGTGCAGCAGGGCTAAAGTGGGGCTCAAAAACCCATACAAATTATGGAAAGTTGAGTAAACCTTGGGCAAAAATAACAAATGCACACAATGTTTCAGGTCTGTTACTGCATATAATGACTACAAGCTGTAACTTTTTGGACCATCATGAAAGGTGCTCTTTAAAGCAGCAGTACTACCTAATCAGGAAGTGATCAGTTTCTAGTTGTTGTTGTGCTACAGAAAATATAGTGGCTGCCTCAATTGCCTGTCTTTTACTGCTGCTTTCAACATGGCGAGTGGCAGAAATGTAAACAAAAACAAAGGAAAACAGAGCACATTACAGGGTGATAGTACAATGCCGGCGGGAAAGATTACCAGAGAAATGCTCAACGGAGTACAGGGAATTAACTGTTAAAAAAGCGCTAAATCTTTTTTTTTTTTTACATTGCACTGCTGCTTTAAGATTTAACTACATATGAGGGCTATACAAAATAGGTTATTGAAAATCCTCTTACACAACTATGGTAAAAAAACATACAGTGGTTTGCAAAAGTATTCAACCCCCCCTTGAAAGTTGTCAGATTTGTCTGAATGACAAATGATACATTGAGATGCATTTTGTTCTGTGTAATATTTTATTTAAAAAGATGACCCTCAAAATAATTATTGTAAAGTGACATTGGTTTCATGTTAGAATTTATTTTTAAGAAAACAAAATAACTGAAATATGCTGTTTGCATAAGTATTCAACCCCTGTGCTCTGGAAGCTCCAAGTTTACACAGATGAAAAATATTGCTCTCTAACGAGGACACAATTGGCTTACAATTGGCCCCACCTCCTCTGAAACATTAAAGTAGCTCACATTTTCTGGATAAAACCCCTCCTCAGTTTAATGACTATTGGTCAGACTGTGAATCTGAAGGAAGGTGTGAAAATGATGACTAAAGAGCATTCTAAGGAAGTTAGAGATAAAGTAGTAGACATGCATAAATTAGGAAAAGTGCAAATAATATCAAGTGTTTGGATATCCCAGTGTGCACTGTTGGATCAATAGTGAGGAAGTGGAGCTGCATCACCACCCAGACACTACCTAGACAAAAGGCCGTCCTCAAAACTCAGCGTCCGAACAAGAAGGAGACTAGTGAGGGAAGCCACAGAGAGGGCCGACAATCACTTTGAAGGAGCTACAGAGTTCAGTGGCTGAGAGTGGAGTGAAGGTGCACCAGTCAACCATATCAAGAGCTCTGCATAATTGGCCTTTATGGGAGGGTGGCTAGAAAGAAGCCATTACTCAAAAGAACCATATCAGAGCCCGCCTGAGTTTGCCAGAAAGCATGAGAGTGACCCAGCTAAGATGTGGCACAAGGTTTTGTGGTCTGATGAGACCAAGATAGAGATTTGTGGCCACAATTCAAAGCACTATGTGTGGCGCAAACCTAACACTGCCCATGCCTCGAGAAACACCATCCCTACAGTGAAGTATGGTGGTGGCAGCATCTTGCTGTGGGGATGCTTTTCATCAGCAGGGACTGGGCATCTTGTTAAAATTGAAGGAAGACTGGATGGTGCAAAATACAGGGAGATACTGCAAGAGAACCTGGTTCAGTCTGCTAAAAAACTGAAGCTTGGGAGAAACTTCACCTTTCAGCAGGACAATGATCCCAAGCACAAGGCCACAGCAACACAGGAGTGGTTAAACAATAAAAGGTGAATGTCCTACAGTGGCTGATCAAAGTCCAGATCTCAATCCCATCGAGAATCTGTGGTACTGTTTGAACTTCATGGTGCACAAGCTGCCACCCAACCAACCTGGAACAACCTGGAACAGATCTGCCAAGAAGAATGGGCAAGAATCCTAACAGTGTGCAAGGCTGGTAGATACTTACCTCAAAAAGACTTAAAGCTGTTATTGCAGCAAAGGTGGCTTCACCAAATACTAATGTGTAGGGGTTGAATACTTTTGCAAGCAGCATTTTCCACTTTTTAATTTTCTTTAAAAGATCTGCTGACGGATAATTAATTTTGGTTTTGACAATATACTGTTAGAGCATATGAGTTTGCAGTACAAATATTGACTGGAATAATATATGTAAGTCTCATTTGTAATCCAGACAAATCTGATAACTTTCAAGGGGGGGGGCGGTGAATACTTTTGCAAGTCACTGTAAGTCAGCCGTGCCACAATGGACCTGGCTTGTACCTTAATTGGAACACATCTCATAACGGTAAACAGTTCCTCACAAACTGCGGAGGTGAAAAATAAATGGAATACAAACAACATAGTGTGCAGTCACCCTTAAGCTTCCTCCCCTGCACTGAATCCTATGATAGAAAAACATTAAAAAAACATATCAGAACATGTTAATCTTCTGTTTTTTGAAAATTCATTTGAGTTCTCGCAGCTAACATAACCTTTGTCGCTAATATACTTGTAGAAAAATAGGTGCTGTCATCTAACTACAGTATGTTAAGTGTTACTGAAGAATAGTCCCCAGCAAGCTGAGCAACTCCAACATTGAACAGACATGAACTGGTATAAACAGTAAGCAAATGTCCCATACTTGAAAGTCTTATGCCCAAGTGCTAAGTATGTTTGGGAGCCATAATCAGTGAAAACAGACACTGACAAGGTGGTGGCAGGCAAGTGAGGAGGACCAAGTGGTTGGCACCATTTTGACACCAACTCTCAACATCGTGTACAATTTCAATAATGACCTGGAGTGTTGAACAGTAAAATTGTTTTTCAAAATCAGTGAATCGCTGTTCTTCGTTAATCCTGATATTATATTGTACTTAATCCCCTCTCCCCGTTACTCACCACCCAATTGAGTGTGCTCACGGACTGCGTGTTACTAGATAATGTCTCGCAGTCTGAGTCAGTTTTGTCCCAGAGAAAATTATCTTTAACCTCGCGGGGTATCGAAACGTTTGTGTGATGCACAAAGATCTCCACTTTGCTCAGAGGGTGTCAAATGGTTTGCGTCTGCTTCTGGTGGAGTAGCTGAGATCAGGATAAACAGAAATTTGTGTACCATTCTCTAGGGAGATTGGTCCTATCTGTCTTGCCGATTCCAGAATTTTCTCTCTGGTGCATGCCCAATAGTACTATTAGAAAGGTTCTTGATTTGCTCAGGTTGTCAGGTCTCCTCCTGCGGGTGATTCGGCAAGCACTGTGGACCAGTAAGGTCTAATCCAGTGTGAAGATGTCTTTTAACCAAGGTGCTGCATAGTCCATAGGGGTATCACCTTCCATAATTTCTGGTAACCCCAGTACTCTCAGGTGCGGGACCCTGGTGAAGATTTCAAATGCCTCTAGTCTAAGAGCTCAGTTTCTTTAACCAGGGTTGTTGCTGTCGCTGCTGCTTGAAGTGCTGCCCCCCGCTGCCTCCTTTGCTTCCCCCAAAGCTGCCGTGGATTGGGATTCACAGGCTGAAATGTGAGTCTGAAAGTCGGTCGCTTGTTGGTCAACAGTAGCGACTCTCAAATCCAAAGCTTTTACAGCCTGAAAAATATCCTGAAGCGTTCTATCTGGTTCTGTAGTGATGGACAGTGTAGGTGCTTTCCCGCTGCTGGAGGACACAGCCTGCTGCCCTTTTTTCTTGCCGTTGTCCCTGCTCCTTTTCTCGAGTTCCCTATCATTTTATTCACACTTTGCTTGTTACTTGTACTTGCAGTCTCTGAATCCAGTAAATATAACAGAGTGGACGAAGTTTGGCTGGCTTACAATATGTTTTTTAATGTTCGGTGCTAATGCAGGAGCTCAAGGTGAACACGGCCTGCCTCGATGGTTGCTTGCTGCACCCCAAGTTACTACTGTCTCATAAAGATAAAAAAGTATAATTTATTGAACCAGAGAAAAATTAATGATCAACAGCTTTCATGAACGGTAATCGTTTTTATATTTGCAGATGTTCATTATTTAAATCCGGTTGTTTTCTTGTTTTTTTTTTCTTAAGTAGGAAAGCTATAAAAAAATTGTTTGCTAGTTCATTTTTAACATAGCACCAGTATAGCACTGAGCATTCCACTTTCTTCCTAGAGGCCCTTGACTAGGGTGACAAGACTGGTGCTATCTATATCGACTTGACAAAAGCCTTTGGCTTGGTCAAGTCATAAGCTCCTTCTCTACAAACTCCATGGCCTAGGCCCATCATTAGACGCAGTCACCTGGTTCCAAAGTTCTCTCACTAATTGCACTCATTGCACTGAGATACAGGACTCCCTGTCAGAAATTAGGAGTGTATCCATTGGTGTTCCCCAGGGCTCCATTCTGGGCCAAACACAAGAGGCCAGAGCACTCCAAAAACATGGGGTAGGCAAAATGATTTACTGCAACAAAAAAAATAACATTTATTCAGCCAGATAGGCTAAGTTGGCACAAATACACATACCAGGGCTCTGGCTAGAACCCCAGTGCTTTGACCCAGGGATCTTCCTCAGGGGGTTCACTTTTGTATTTTTGTTTATCCCACCGCTATCAGAAACTTGTGCACAAGTCAAAAGACAGAAAATTAGAAATTCGGAATAAGGATAAAGCTAAAGAATAGTTAGAAAATTGGTACCCCTGTATGCCCACACGAGAAAATGTCCCCAGGATTCCAAATTAGCGAACTTTCTACCTCCAGTGGCAATTGCACCTCTGTCATACCTAGATTTACACATAAAAAAATGAGGAATATAGCGAGTACTCTATTAAACAAAAATATTTAAGTGCAAACACAATTTAAGTATCACAGGAAAGCTTTCATATCCTATTCTTCTTTTAACCCATTTGGTTTCAATGCATTGAGAGAGAATGTCCAATGTGTTTCCCTTTGCAACAGCTTCTGTAACCTGCCTCTTCCCCCACTCTGACACATTCCGGGGCCAGAAAATTAAGCGTTCAGGATTGCCCGTATGTACCTCTTGGAAGTGGGTGCTGTTGTCTTGGAACTGGGATCTGTTATGCCCCTGACATGCTCCTATATTCTGTCTTTCAATGTTCTAGTGGTCCGACCCATATAAATCTTGGAGCACATATACCACAGGGCATATTTTTAATGTTTTCCAAGAAAAATGCATTTGACTGGTCTGTCTTTAACATTGGTCCCTGTTTTGAATTAGATTATTGGGGTTTGTCCCTCTGCAAAGGCTAGGGAATTGTCATTCTGTAAAACTGGCCAATATTGTCTCACTATTGAGCCTATCTTACTGCTTAGACTGTTACATTCTGTCACGAAACTGACAGGCTGATTTCTTTTAGGCACTTCATCTTTTTCCTTTGCAGTAAGTAAAGATCTTCATCGAGGGTATCTCTTGCAGCAGGTCAGATTTTTGAGATATCCGCTGGAAGGCGCTCCTTGCATGGCAGCTTCCTCAAGCAGGGTGACTGGGGGCTGCCCACGGTGCCGTCAGGCCAGGTACGTGTATAAATATGTGGGTGGTCCTGAGGACTCCTCCTTTCTTTTCCCACCATCAACCAGTTTGCTTTGACCACGTGCCGCTTCTTGCTGCAGTGCTTCAACGACCTCCTCCGATGATTAAAGAACACTGATTTTCGGTGCACTTGTATCGGCTACTTATCTCTCTTGAACCCCGAATCACTATTTCTTAGTTGCCCTTGTGTTCATAAGATCTACCACTATGACTGGCATTCGCTCTGTGTCCGTTGTCGGGGGGGCCGCTTGTAACGTGACTTTGTGTGCTCACTGCCAGGATTTCAACAAAAGCCATCCATCAGCAGAGACTCAAGGAGTTAGAGTCTCGCATCATGGAACAGAAGGTGGCTGTCCTGGAAAAGGGAGCTACACTCACAGTCCTCTTCCTCGCCATCGCCACTGAGGAGCTCCCAGGCTTTGAAATAGAAAAGGAATTCCAGTAAGTCTCCTCGTCCATCACCAGCATCTGCCCTGGCCCTGCCATCAACGACTCTGGCTTCTCCCACACCATTAGAGAAAACCCAGAGGGTGTTGAGTGCGCTTACACAGGGATGGCAGTTGGACCAGCAAGACACCCTGTTGCAGCCATCGACGAGCAATTTGACTGTCCTGTCAACCATGGAGTTAACCATGGCTTTATCTGCTCTGGCTCCACTTCAGCACCTCCTCTTTGATGGTTTCAGTGCCTCTGCTGGTCCATATACTTAAAACGGACGTGGCCTTCACAGTTCCTGTACCATCCAGCGTGGGTCTGGGCTTCTCATCGACAGACCTTCTATTGTTACCTCCACCGACGAGGCCTCCCACTTACCACAGTCCATCGATGCAGGCGCATTCCTCCTTTGGCTCAGCTACTGATTCAGTGCCTTACCCACAGCCAAGGCCAGTTATCTATGTGCTATCTCCTTTGCTTATGACAGCCTCTGGCATGGGCCATGCACCAAGCCCAGTACTGTTGATAGGGCCATCCGTCGATGTGCCAGCTATTTTTAAAACTGTATTGGAGGTCATGCAGTATATGCATTCTCCTCCTTAAACGCTTCAGGCTCCTCCATCGATGGGGTCCTACAAAAGACCACTTCATGTTGCCTTTACTCCTCCTCTTCTTCCTTCTTCCCTAGATGCCGAGGATGAGGATGTAGACTGTGCAGAAGAAGATGATGATTACCAGGAGGAGGAGGAGGAAAGGGTCCAGACACACTCCAGCACATCCACGGTTTCTACAGTGGGAGAAGATCCTGACATACTTGGGTCTCCTCCAGATGATCCCTCCTTCTTGGAGGCAATGACTCAGTAGCAGCAAGTGAGGGGCTTTGCCACCACTGAGCAAGACCAGCACAGGAGGAGTTTAGCAGATTACTTAGACCTCCCAGAGGATCCGGCCACTGTGATGCCATCTTTAATACAAGCATACAATGATGCCATCACAGCTGGTGGCACAGACCTTACATCGTCCCACCGGTCCCCAAGAAGTCAGACCGGTTGTATCAGGTGCCTCCGGACCAAACCTGTTTTTCTGCTGTACCCCAGGTGGACTCAGTTTTTATTAATGCAGCGCATGACAGGACAAAATGTCCTAAACATTTGAGTACCCTTCCTCCAGATAAGCAATCGGGGAAACTGGATCTCATGGGTAAGAGAGTCTATGCCTCCTCCACCTTGGCCATGAGAATCTTAAACTATATGGGACATATGCTCAAATATCAAAAAACACTGGGCTGCTGCCATAGAAACAGCTGGCATACTACTCCAAAGCCCAGATACTGAGCAGCTGGTCGTGACACTTCGTGCTGGAGCCAACATGAGCCGCCACCTCTTCTGCGCTGGCTATCATGTAGTGAACGCCTCCGCCCATTCCTCTGCCACAGGGGTTTCCCTTAGATGCCACATTTGGCTCTGTGTTTCCGGATTTACAGCTGATGTGCAGCAGTCAATCCTAAATGCCCCTTTCCATGGCCATAAACTATTTGGCGAGGATGCTCAGGATATACATAATGATATAGGAGCAGTCCTGATGATATAGGAGCAGTCCTGAATACCTCCCAGGGCAAGGCCTTCCTTCCAGAGGACAGGGCACTGAGACTTATCTCCCTCATCCAGCACTCCCTTGAATCCACTCACATAACTGCTCGCCAATATCTTCAGATACTGGGTCACGTGGTGGCCACGGTCTCCACAGTACCCTACTCTCGATTACACATGTGGCCTATCCAGTGGGTGCTGAGGACCCAATGGCAGCGAAGAATGACCTGCAGGATCTAGTCTGAATCATGCCTGCTCTGCGAAAAACCCTAACTTGGTGGCTGAACCCACTTCATCTCCTAACGGGGGTCCCCTTTCACTCCCCACAGCTGACACAGACTCTCACCACCGATGCCTCCAAATTGGGATGGGGTGCCCATCTGGGCCACCACCAGGCCCAGGGTCAGTGGACACCCATAGAGTCTGCCTTACATATCAGTATACTAAAGATGCGAGTCATTTACCTCACTCTACAAGCCTTTCAACCCTTCCTGTCACCAGGGCCATTACTCCTACAATTGGACAATGCCTCTGAGGTCTATCACATAAACAAACAGGGGCACAAAGTCGCAGTCTTTGTGCTACGAGACTCTGAGAGTGTGGCACAAAGTGTTGCTACTCAACATCCTCCTCATTGCGGTTCATGTTCTGGGAGCCCACAGCATAACAGCAGATCACTTGAGCCGTCATGCTCACACCCACAAATGGGAATTGGCTCCGGAAGTACTTTACAATGTGTTCGACCTCTGGGGTACACTGGAGATCGACCTCTTTGCCACTCCTGAAAATGCCAAACTCCCACAATACTGCTCCATACACCCAGATCAACAGGGGCGGCTCCTACGATGCCTTGTCCCTCTCTTGGAACGGGCACTTTCTCTATGCCTTTCTTCCCGTTCCTCTCATCCAGAGAGTACTCATAAAACTACAACTAGAGAGAGCGACCATGATACTAATTGCACCATATTGGCCTCGCCAGATCTGGCTCCCACTCCTCCAACAACTGTCTGTTGTGGAACCCTTTCCCTCCCCA
Organism: Neoceratodus forsteri; assembly: GCA_016271365.2. Lineage (NCBI taxonomy): Eukaryota > Metazoa > Chordata > Ceratodontiformes > Ceratodontidae > Neoceratodus > Neoceratodus forsteri. The sequence continues at coordinate 1,098,789,674 of CM028135.1, read as the reverse complement.
TTCTCCCCGTCCTCCTCACACAACACAATGGGATCCTTCTACACCCCAGCCTTAGGTCCCTTCACCTTAACGCCTGTCTACTGAGGGATGTCCTTATAGCCAGACATAACGTCTCCTCATCTGTTGCCAACATCTTGCCTCCAGAAAACTATCCATGAGAAAAAACTATGCTTCCAAATGGAAACATTTTGCCCAGTGGGCCACGGACTGGAGTATTAACCCATATTCTTGTCCCATTGCCAAGATCCTGGACTAGCTTTCCACACTGTCTGACAGTGGCTTGGGATACTCTTGCATCAAGGTTCACATGGCAGCCATATTGGCCTTCCATGAGCCCACTGGCGACTGTCAGGTCACCCAGTTGGATATATCAAAAATGTTGCTTTGCGGTTTACTACACCTAAAACTACCAATTCGCAATCAGGTTCCCCTGTGGGACCTGAATTTTATGTTAGGAAAAATTAACTCTACCTCCATTCGCGCCTGCAGCAACTTGTAACCTGCGCTTTCTATCATGGAAAGCTTTATTCCTGGTAGCAGTCACGTCTGCTCGAAGAATCTTGGAACTCCAGGCTCTCATGAGCCCTACTTAATTTTCCAAAAAGATAAGGTCTCACTCTGAACAAATCCTAAGTTCCTACCCAAAGTAGTGTTGGAATATAGGAAAGGGGAAATTGTTTAGCCAGGAAAGGCACACTCGGCTGAAGCTTGTTTCCAGGTGTGACCTGGGAGCACGAGGAAGTTGAGTGACTTGCTCAGGGTCACACAGTATGCAAGTGGGGGCTGTGGGATTCAAACCCAGGGTTGCTAGGTTTGCAGCTCAGTGCCATAAACCACTGCACTATACTGCCTCCTGTATACTTTAAACCAGGCTATTCACCTTCCAGTATTACTGTATATCCATAGCACATTAACCCAGGTGAAGCATTGCTTCATACCTTATATGTTCGTAGAATGCCTATGCTTTTATATTGGGTATCCCATGATAATAGCGACTATATTAATCGCGATTGTTAAAAAGGTGACTAAAAAATAGCGATCCCTTTAATGGCGACCGGACACAACAGCGCATAACACATTACAGCGACTACCACTGCCATTTAGTCAACAACAATAGCGACTGCCTAATTAGCGAAAAATGTCACAGAGCTGATTCAGACAGACGACCTCATTCAGCGACTACCACTGCCATTCAGTCAACAACAATAGCTGATTCAAACAGACCTCTCCATTCACTTCGCTCATCGAATCAGGAATTAGGAATAGCTTAAAATGCCACAGAGCTGATTCAAACAGGCCTCTTCCAAAGTTAGTAAAGGGGAAAAAACTTTGCTGATGAACAAATTTTAAAAACTAATTACAGACCTCGTGCTTCTTCCAGATTCCCCGTGCAACAGCAGAAGTCGCAGCATGCCGCATCATAACTTGCAGCCATAGCTCAGCCCTAGCAACCGTAGCAACCATGTGCATTCTGGCAAGGCAGCTAAACTTATGAGAGTCTGCATAACGTCAGTATACCTTCTCCCCCTTTCCTTTATCTTTTCTGTAGGTGTATCCACAGTACACTGCCAAGGGCTTACCTTTCTGGCTGGTCACCAAATCGAACTCCATGGTAATGCTATGCTATGCTGGATGTGCTCGAAATTGTGGGTTAAAGTAACCATTGGGCTAAGGTGAGGAGAGGGAGCATTGCAGTATGGGTACCGGGAAGTGATTTAGGGGAAAACAGGACGTGGACCATGAGGATTAATTTTAACACTGTTTCTGCTTTTAGTATACACTTTATTGTTAGTCTCTCCTATACATTGCCTGGTGCTATTTTGAAGATTTAGCTCAATTTGCAGTGCTATTATGATTGTTTGCTAACTTGCCAGTCATTGTTTTGAATTCACCGTTGTTTCTGGCGCTATTTTGCGGTCGCAATTTTAACATGGAACTGTTATATTGCTCGCAGTAAGGAGTACTGCAAAACAAAACAGCTTTTCATTTCCTTCACCCCCCCCAGAAAGGAGGGCAGCCCAGTTTCCAGACAGGCCTTATCCAAATGGCTAGCTAACTGGATTACCTACTGTTACAAGAAATATAACAACTGTGGCGCTGAGCGAAGGGGATTTGTTTGGCAGGCTGGTGGCCTGGGTTCGCGCCCCGAGGCCAGGTACCAGGAACGGAGATCAGCAGGAAGGGGATGCACAAGTGTCGATTGGATGTTTCCCTCCCAAGGGGCTGGAAAGTGCCTGAGCACCTTTGGGAAGGTTGGGTGTGTGCTTGGGGAACGTGATGCCTTGACATGACCCCCGCACTCCCCCACCCAAGGACACTGACACACGCAAAGCCAAGAACTTGATGGGCAGGGTACAGAAAGCAGAAAAAACGCCCCCCCCAGCTGACTGGATGACGGCTGCTGGACCCTAGCCGCCACGGAGCCCCTGGACATCCGGGACCAACCCGCTGAGGGCCAACAAAAGAAATCAGTAAGGCACATTCTCTCTGGAAGGAGAGGACCCGCCCAATGCAGGGTTATGTTGGGTTACCCTGGGGGGCTGCTGAGAATGGGGCAACAAGGGTTGACTGGGGCAAGTAGATCCCAGGCGGACCAGAGGAGAGATTGGCAAAGGTGCAGGGGAAGGTGCAGAAAAAAAAAAAAACAGAAATACAACAAACCGCTGCCAGGCACGGTGAAAGCCCATTCTACGAGAGCCAAGGCCAACTCCATAGCATGTTTTAAAGGTGTCTCCATTTCGGATATAAGTGAAGCTGCCACATGGTCCAAGGTTCACTTCTTCACCAAGCAGTACAGCCTTGACATAGTCTCCATGAGGAGAGCTAGCTCCGGCAGGGCCGTTCTCCATGACCTACTTTCCTGACCACCCATCTCCACCATTAACTGCTTGGGAGTCATCCTAAGTATCTGACCTGCTGCAAGAGATACCCTCAATGAAGATAGTACAGTTACATACTTACCGTAACAGTCGATCTTCGAGAGGCTCTCTTGCAGCAGGTCACCGTCCCTTCCTCTGTCTCCCTCCTCTCTATGGGAGCCATCTTCTTGTCCCATACTTAAGGGGCAAAGCCATACCAGGTTCTCCTTGGTTCCCCTCGGAGGCCTGCAAAGTGACCAGGTTGCCGGACCAGAACTGAAGAGTCCTCAGGGCCACCCACGTATTTATACACTTACCTGGCCTGACATCACCATGGGTGGCCCCCAGTTGCACTGCGTGAGAAAGCTGTCATGCATGGAGCACCCTATGGCGGATATCCCAAGTGTCTGACCTGCTGCAAGAGAGCCTCTCAAAGATTTATTGATCTTAATTCGAGAAACAGCTCTTGCAGCGGGTTATACCATTAGGACTGAAGCCGGCAGGAGCCAGGACCCCACGGAAATTTTCTAGCTAGCAGTATCCAGTGGGGACCGGCTCTGACCCCGATGTCAGGCATCATACAAGAGGGGGTGGTCCCCCAGAATCCCCAGTTCTTTTCCTGCCGTTGACTCGCTAGCATTGGCCTCACGGTCACGCTCCAGCAAACGACGACTAGAACTTCCAGCTTTTGACTACTAAATGTCGGCATCTCCAACTCCTTCCTCAGAAGGACACCCCTCTAAGTGTGCCTGCGGCAAGCAGATACCTTTTAAGGATCTGCATTTGTCCTGTTTGCGGTACCTAGGCCCAGAACACGGCACCAAGGTCTGCCCCTTTTGCTAGCGGTTCAATAGTCGCACCAGGATCCGCCACCAGAAGATACTACAAGGGTTCCTCTTGGAAGAACAGTTAAAAAATATGGATGAAGACCCTGCCTCCACAGGTGAGTCCACCTCTAAGACCCATAAACATTGGGACAAGCACCGGGAGAAGACCAGGTCCAGATCCCCGAACCGGGCTTCTGACTCACGCACTAGCTCCGGCTCCACGCACTCAGACCGCTCTCCTTCCCGGGCTCGCTCTCAGCCCCCTCCCTTGAAGGTTAGGACTTCGGGCAGTTCTTCTGCTTCTTTACATCCTATTAAGACTTCCAGGACCTGACCCTTCTCCAGCGCCCTCCCGGTCTTCTTCGAAGTCTGCTGACCGTCACCGGTCCAAGTCCTCTTCCAAAGCCTCTCAGTCTTCCTCGGATAAACACCGGGAACCAGACGCCAGATTGGCCTCCCAGCCTCCTAGGGGACCAGACCCCCCCTCCCAGGAAGACTAAGGACCTGACGTCCCTTAAGCGGACGACGGACACGAAATGGACTGCTGACCCCTCCCTGGTTAAGCGCCTGTCAGACCAGTCATCGGGCAAACACCCAATGTCAGCCTCACGTTCTAAGGAGCTGACGACTGCCTCTCCGTCACCGGTGGACATTGGTCACCAGGAGTCTACGGAGGAGGATCCGATATTGCCTGATGACCAGGCAGGCGACAGTGAGGACGCCAGGCTTCCGCAGGAGCCTTTGCCTGATCCGGCGATGCCCGGGGACCAGACACCTGGTACCGGCGACAGGCCAACCCCGACGCCAGGACCGTCGTCCGGTATGAATATTTAGGAGGTTAAAGACATCTTCACCTTTGGGTGGGACACAATCAAGAGAGACGTGGTCCCAGTAAAACCTCCTCCGCCTACTCCTCCTCCACCACAGGGGCCAGTAGGAAGACCACCGACCCCCAAGGAGCTTACTTCGCCTCCTAGGGGCAGATCCGAAGAAAGGAGAATGCCCCCTTCAAGATCTCCCTCAGGGTCTCCCAGTCCCAAGCGACCCAGATGTAGACTGTCTACTCCGCAGGGGGAAGACTCTAGACCTGACACCTCAGATACCTCCAGATCTCCTTCTCCAATCAGCATCCCATCGCCCGACCCACGAGATCTTCCCAGGTCACCTCCGGATGATCCATCTTTTTCCGAAATCATGAGGCACATCCAGGAGAACATGGGATGGGAAATGGAAGATCTCAACCCCGAGAGATGGCGCCTAGCTCGTTACCTTTGGCAGAAGGACCCTAAGCCTGTGGTGGTACCACCCTTGGTGGGCACCTTCATGGACATCACCAAGGCAGCGTGGAAACGTCTGCACTCCACCCCCACGGTGCCGAAGAAAGCTGACTGCCTATACAGGGCCCCCTAGAGAGCCAGTACTTGGCGCAACAACCCCTGGCTGATTCCCTGGTCATTACGGCCTCCCATGATAGGTCTCAATGACCACAACATTTGAGTACACAGCCACCGGACCAGGAGTCTAAGCAATTGGACTCACTGGGTAGGTGCATGTATGCGGCTCCTACATACTCCATCAGGTTGCTGAACTGTCTGACACACGTGGTTCAGTTTCAGAATGCCCTATGGGAACAGGGTCAAGACCTAGTTAAAATACTTCCGGATGGCGAACAGAAGGAGAAGCTTCTCAACCTCCTTCTCACTGGGTCAGACGTGGGGACCCAGGTTTTGAGAGCCGTCTACGACTCGGCGGACTCCGCAGCAAGGGGAGCAACCTCAGGCGTCTGTCTCTGGAGACACTCATGGCTTCATGTCTCTGGATTTATCCTGGACGTTCCCTATAACAGCAAAGTCCTATTTGGTGAAGACTCTGAAAAGGTGATCACCAAATTCTAGGGACATGGATATGTTGTTCATCCACACTCATTGGCAGGTATCCTTGCCACTTTAAATCTTGCCGGAAGGTCTTCAAGCTTGCTCCTCCCACCCACCCGGGTGGTATAACTCTCGGCTCCGCCCCATGACGCCAGATCTTCCTTACCGCTTGGGCTCAGGTTCCTCCTTAACGCCTGCGCTTTGAGACTGGTTCCTATTTCTCCTTTTGCGGATTTAAAAATAAAATTTTGCAAAAGACTTCAGTCTTCTATCCCTCGCGGCTGCGATGGACAAATCGACTCCCGGATTTCGGAGATGCCCATGCTGGCAGAAGATGTCTCGGACGGATCCACACTCCACGTGTGTCTACTGCTTAGGCCTTGAGCACGACCCGCAGGCTTGCGACCTGTGCTCATCTTTCTCGGCCTACGTCCTCGAAGACCGTGCTGCCCGATTACAACTGGGCCGTCCCGAGAAGCGTTTCCCTCCGGTGAAGTCCAAGGAGGCCCGGTTGGCGGTGTCCGCGGCGGCGGGCTCGGCGGATCAGCTCGAGCGGATGGTCGCCCTCGAGAAGAGGAGGCGGTATGGGCATATCTTCCTCGGCCGCGGCATTTATCCCGCTCTCTGGGCTCTTCTTACGGCTTCTTTTAAGGAGCTTTGTCTGTCCTCTCCACTAAAGGAGAAGGGCCTACGCTAGGGGACCTTATTCTCGGTCCAAAAGAGGGACAAGGGTAAGTCCCTCCGCCGACGCTCTTGGGAGCGGAAAGGTCCCTCTCGGGCCGCCGACCGCCGGCTTCGTCGACCGCTGCTTCGCCACTGTCCTCACGGTGTCCCCGCCAGGTCAGTTGACCGAGACTCCCACCGATGAAGCTCTCAGATTTTCTCGACCCATTGACGGGCTGTCTTTTAGCAGCCGAGATTCCTCTCTCGGGTTCCCCCGGGAGGAGTTGAGGATCCGTGGCTCGCTGTGCCTCCGGTTCCGGAGCCCCGGATGCACCATCCGAGCGAAGGAGTGCCGTTCCGGCCGACACCTCCCGCCGACCTCGGAAATTCCGGGACTTCGGTCTCGGACTCTTCGGCGTCCAGCCGATCCCACCGTCTAAGGCGGTCTCGCTCGCAATCGCTGGTAGCGGGCGTTGGCCGTCTCGCCCTCCTCCTCGATGAGGGGAGGCTCATGAAATTACGCTGACGGTACGAGGACCTTATGTTGCAACAGTTCTCCTGGCCGAATAAGCCACCGCCGCCTTCCCCGCCATTATGGCTGTCACCGGATCGGCCGACACAACCCCTCGACTTATCCGAGGAGCTCATACCCAGGCCGGTTGTTCGCCAAACCAGCTGCTCCACCGATTCGTGGAACCTCCGCCTCCACAGCCACCACTGGGGCTCCGCACCAAGGATTCTCGGTCCGCTAAGGGTCTACCCCATCGCTGTCAGTTACCCTCACTCCCGATCGACCTCGGCAGGTGAAGGGTGGCTCAGGCCAGAGGCAGCTCTTCGAGGACCTCTTCCGAGTCCGAAGATGATTCCTCCTTTTCTCCAAGCGACTGGACTTGGAGTCTTCAGGAGGTCAGTCAATGGACGATAGCCCGTGTCCTTCCTAGGACTACTGCTCATCTCGAGTCCACCGATGGAGCTCGAACCCGCTTCCAAACGGGCCAGGTATCCTCACGGAGATTCTGGACCGAGGGATTCTCCGACGGAGGCCTTCGGTGGCCGAGGCCATAGTGGGTCCGCACTGGAGCTTTGGCAGCGCCTCGCTTCCTGCCCTGCGCTGGGCCAGGATGGCCAGGAAGTATGCGGTCCCTACTGGTTCCTTGTCCGGTTTGAACACCCTCTGCTGAGGGGTTGGTTACCGACAGCTGCCACCGCAACGCCCAGGATGTGGACAAACCTCCTGACAAGGAGTCCAAGAAATTGGACTATGTCGGGCGAAAGTCCACGCTAAGGCCCTCTCTCTGCCTTCATCAGGCCAGTTCGGCCGTCCCTCATGGCACATTTTCTCATGCCCTGTTGGGCTCCTGGATGAGGTCATCCTCATCTTCCCGCCGATCTGCAGACTACGTGAAGCAGGTGCGGACCAGGCAGGGCAGTGGCCAAACAGCAGCTCCAGACTGCTTTGGATATAGGGGACTCATGTGCCAGATCGGTGGCGGCCGCAGTGGCTATGCATCGGCGGGCTTGGCTGAGGATATCCACCTTTACTTCGGATACCCAGCACAAGTTGGCGGATATCCCCTTTTTGGGGACTGACCTCTTCGGCCCTGGGGTGGAAGGTCACCTGCAGAGGATCGAGAAGTCCAATGCTACCTTGGTCTCGGTCTCTTCCTCTCAGAAGGACAAAGGCCGCAAACCACAGCCTAAGCCCTTTCGTCCTTCTGTGCCCCCGGCGCGCCCGGCCCAGCAACGCCAGGGGCCAGCAGGCTCGGCCTTGGCATCCCAAACCCAAGTCACCGGCTTCCTCTAACAGGAGGCAGGGAGGAAAGGCCCAGGAGGTCCTCGGCCGGTCCCTCCTCCAAGCCTGCCCAGTGACGGGCTGAGGGTGTCACCATTCCGTCCACCTTATCCCTGGCTCCCCGGGGGACGGCTCCCGCACTTCCGTTCCGCCTGGTCCGCTGTTTCCACTGGACAGGTGGGTCTTGAGGTGGTGGGAAGAGGCCTGCCTCTGGAATTCGAGCAGGCACCACCCTTCAGAGCCGCCTCGGGGGCTTCGATCCCAGCCTCACTGCTGCCTGCCGAGCCGACATCGCCTCCTCCTCCAGAAGGAGGTGATAAGAGAGGTGGTGGACCCTCCTTCAGACCCAGGGTTTGTGTCCAGGTACTTCCTGGTTCCAAGCGGACGGGGCTGGCGCCTTCATTCTCGACCACTACCTAAACAAGTTCCTAAGGTCTCGAACCTTCAGGATGGTCACTCTGGCTCAGATAATACCATCCTTGGAACGCTGGGGCGTGGTTTCTGCTCTCTGACTTGCAGGACGCTTTTTTCACGTCCCTATCCGTCCGTCTCACCAGAGATTCCTTCGCTCCGAGCGAAGGATCCTCTTCAGTTCCAAGCCATGCCCTTCGGCTTGTCTCCAGCTCCCAGGGTCTTCACCAAATGCATGGCAGTGGTGACAGCATTCCGCGGGCGCCGAGGGGTCCGGTGTCCTCATTTCCTGGACGACTGGTTGATAGCAGCTCCTCCAGGAAGGAGGCAGAGTGGTCCAGAAATCTGGCCTCCAGGTCTGCTCTCAACTGGGCCTCCTTATCAACGAGGCCAAGTCGGAACTTGAGCCAAGCAGGTGATTCTATTCATCGGGCGCAGCTTCGACTCTCTTCGAGCCAGAGCGCTCCCCGCGGACAGGGCCGAGGTTCTTTCCTCCTTGCCCGATCATTTCTGGTTGGGCAATTGCGCCTGCCCGGGACTTCTTCGCCCTGGGTCTCATGACGCCTGCACCAGCGTGGTCCGTTGGGCTCTGCTGGAACATGCGTCCCCTTCAGTGGGACTGGCCAGCCAGTGGTCTCAACGCCTGATCCTTGACCAGCTTTAGGTCGGTGACATAGGATGTGGAACGCTCTCCAGTGGTGACCGCTCCAGATCATTTGCAGGAGGGCATCCTGCTCGCTCCGCCTGAGCCGACGGTCTCTATCGACCGATGCCTCTCTGATGGGTTGGGTGCCCATCTGGGGAACACGGGCTCATGGCCTCTGGTCCCCGCGGGAGTCCCGATGCCACATCAACCTGCTGGAGCTCCGTGTTCGCCTAGCTCTCACCGCCTTTTGTCTGCTCCTCCGGGTCAAGTGGTCCGAGTCCAGACGGACAATACCACGACCATGTACTATCTAAACCGCCAGGGCGGGACGCGCCCATGCTTCTATGCAAGGAAGCTCTCCGCGATTTGGTCACTGTAGGCAGCCTGGAGGCGGATCTCCAGCCATTCACGTGGCAGGAGCTCTCCAACACCCTGGCCGATGCCCTGAGCCGGATAGGGGCTGCATCCCACGAGTGGTCTCTCCTGCCGGAGGTAGTACAGCATCTGTTCTCCCATTGGGGCACACCTCAGGTGGACCTGTTTGCCTCCAGGGAGAACGCGCGTTGAGCCTGTTCCATGCCCGCCCTCAGCAGGGCTCGCTGCAGGGGATGCCTTCCGAGGCAGTGGACCCGGCCTCTTACGCCTTTTCCCCATTTCCCTTGATCCCAAGGCTTCAAGGCGAGAGGACAAGGCGAGGTGATTCTGATAGCCCCAGACTGGCCTCGCCAGTTCTGGTACCCAGATCTCCTCAGTCTCAGCTCCAGGACTCCGCGGCAGCTTCCAGCCCGCCCGGACCTGCTCTCAGTCAATCAGGGAAGGTGTTCCATCCGACCTTCAATCCCTGCACCTGACGCCTGGTTCCTGAGCTGCTAGAGTTCCAGGCCTTGGGTCTTCCGACGAGGTCCTCAATGTAGTTGAGGCGCCTGTAAGAGTCGACCAGAAAATGCTATGCCTTCAAATGGAAAAGGTTTTCCATTTGGTGTCAGGCAAGGGCTTGGACCCTTCCTCCTGTTCCTTGGCAAGCATCTTGGACTATTTATGGTCCCTTTCTAGTCAAGGGCTTAGGTCGACGACCCTAAGGGTGCACCTGGCAGCCATCTCTGCTTACCGGCGCTGGCCGGGAAGCAGTCGGTGACGCAGGAGAAGGTGGTCTGCTTTTCAAAGGCCTTGATCACATTTCCTCCAGTGCGGGAACCCCACCTCTGTGGGATCTACTGCTGGTTCTGGCAAAGCTCATGGGCAAGCCATTCAACCTATGCACAGGTGTGTCTCTCTCACCTGTCGTGGAAGACCGCTTCTTGGTGGCTATCACGTCAGCCAGAAGGATGGGAGAGCTCCAGGCGCTCATCGAGTCTCCCTTACCTGGTCTTCCACAGGGACAAGGAGTTGTCCTGCGCCCCCACCCGAAATTCCTTCCAAGGTGGTGTCGGAGTTTCACCTTAACCAGGTGTTGACTCTGCGGTGTTCTACCCCAATCACACCTCGGAGGTCGAATATAGGCTCCATACTCTGGACCCTAGAAGGGCCGCTTATTATAAGGAGCGCACGGTTGAAATTGGGAGAGGTTCGCCAGCTGTTTGTCACTCACGCTGAAGCCGCATCTGGCAGACCTGCAGCCAAGCGGACGATAAGCAGGTGGTAACCTCCTGCATAGATCTCATATGTTGGCGGGCATGGAGCCTCCCAGAGGGATAAGAGCTCATTCTACCCGCCATACTGCTGCAACGGTGGCTGCTTCCAGGGACGTCCCTATCCAGGAAATCTGCAGGGCTGCTACCTGGAAGTCAGCAAACACCTTTATTACCCATTACCACATCGACCTTGAGTCACGCCGGGATGCTGGTTTTGGGGCCTCGGTTCTCCAGTCTCTATTCCCAAGTAAGTATTGGGGTGTCGTCTTGCCTCCTCCTCCCGGAGAACTGCTAGAGTCTGCCAATAAGTGTGGATGAACAACATATCCATGTCCCTAGAAATACAGGTTACTCACCTGTAACAGGAGTTCTAGGAATGGTATATGTTGTTCATCCACACGACCCACCCGACCTCCCCGGCTTCGACGCACGACCTGAGCTTCCAGCGGGCCAGATCTGGCGTCATGGGGCGGAGCCGAGAGTTATACCACCCGGGTGGGTGGGAGGAGCAAGCTTGAAGACCTTCCGGCAAGATTTAAAGCGGCAAGGATACCTGCCAATGAGTGTGGATGAACAACATATACCATTCCTAGAACTCCTGTTACAGGTGAGTAACCTGTATTTACAGGACACCAGGAAGGCAGTAAGAACACTAAAGGCCATGTACAGACCCAAATCTGGTTCCTTTTGTAGGAACCAGAACCGTTTTCACGGCAGACAACAACGGCAGCAGCAACGTTCTGGCCAGCAGCAAAGGGGCAACTTCCACTGTAAAGCCCAGCCTAAGTCTTCCCCAGGCCAAGGCCAGAGGTATACCAAAGCGACCCAGCCTGCGGGGGATAATGCTGCCACAGCATTACTCCTTCTCGGCCCCTGCCCCTCCGCTGGATCAGCGGGCAGAAAAGGTCGGGGGTCGCATCGCTCGCCACTTTTCAGGATGGCAGACGATAACCGCTGACCGGTGGGTCCTCCTACTGGTCGAGAGAGGACACTTTATAGAATTCCTCGACCACCCACCGTCAAGACCTCCCCGCTTTCCAGTTATTCAGATCAGCATGCACTGCTCATACAGCAGGATGTGCTCGCACTTTTGAGATAGGAGGCTATAGAGCACGTACCTCGGAGCCAGAGAGGTGTAGGCTACTATTCCCACTTCTTTCTGGTTCCCAAAAAGACAGGGGACCTCTGTCCGATTCTGGATCTCAGAGATCTCAACACTTCGGTCCTTTACAAATGCTTCCACATGGTGATCCTTCCTGGTTTGATACCCATGCTCAAGCAGGGCTCCTTCCTAGCGTCTTTGAATATGCAGGATGCTTAACTGCATATACCCATAGCTCAAGCGCACAAGAAGTTCTTGCGCTCCGAATTTCTTGGTTGCCATTATCAGTTCTGAGCCCTCCCCTTCGGACTGTCCTCGGCACCTCGGTATTTACGAAGTGCATGGCAGTCGTATCGGCGGCTCTAGGGAGACAAGGCCACTACGTGTTCCCATACCTGGACGACTGGCTCCTCATGGCCCCCTTTCGGGAGGCTCTGATGTCCGCAATCCACTGTACTCAGTCCCTGTTCGGGTCGCTGGGCATCATCAACAATCAGGAGAAGTCGCACCTGGTTCCATTGCAGAATCTGCAGTTCATGGGTGCAGTTCTGGACACCGTCCAGGGGAGAGCCTTTCTGCCCCAGGACAGAGCGGAACACATCAGATCCCTCATCAGGGACATCTTGGCAAAGAAGACAGTCCCAGCCAGACTGATCCTTTGCTTGCTCGGACACATGGCTGTGGCCATTTCAACAGTTCCTTTAGCCTGTCTCCACATGCGGGTAACCCAGTGGATGTTACGGGTACAGTGGGATCAGAAGCAAGACCATTTGCAGCTTCCAATTCGGATCACGAATGCTGTCATCCGGGATAGGCAATGGTGGCTCGATCCAATGCACCTGCTGGCGAGGGTCCACTCTCCATGGATGCCTCAGGGGTCTGTTAGGGAGCACAACTCGACGGGGTCAGGTCTCAGGGCTCATGGGTGCCCCAGGAAGCTCATCTCCACATAAATATTTTGGAAATGAGAGCAGTTCTTTATGCCTTGCAGACCTTCCAGTCGGACATCCCACCGGGTACTCTGCTGTTACAAACAGACAATACCGCGGTGATGTATTACCTCAACAAACAAGGAGGCACCCATTCCTACCCGCTTTGCAGGGAGGCCATGAGGGTGTGGGATTGGGCTCTGCAACACGGCACAAACCTCATTGCTGTTCATGTCCCAGGAGTGGACAACATCATCGCAGACAGTCTGAGTCGCTCTCGGGCCAGAGTCCACGAGTGGGAACTACTCCAGGAGGTGGTAGAGGATCTGTTTCACAGATGGGGCACACCAGAGTTAGATCTTTTCGCGTCCCCATCCAACGCAAAACTGCCCAATTTCTGCTCGCTAGATCCAGGGCCTGGTGTTTTCTGGCAAGACGCGTTGTCCCTCTCCTGGATGGGCATATTCCTCTATGCATTTCCTCCCTTCCCGTTAATCCAGAGGGTCCTTTTGAAACTCCGCAGAGAGCAGCCGATGCTGATACTAATTGCGCCCTTTTGGGCCAGACAGATTTGGTTCCCTCTGCTGCAATAGCTGTCCCAGGAACCTCTGGTGCCTCAGCTAATCAGCTCTCACTTATTGTCCCAGGAGGCAGGGTCTTTGTTCCATCTGAACCTTTGCTCTCTGAACCTGCACGCCTGGCTCCTAGGGACATAGCTGTAACGCGGTATGGGGTCTCGCAAGAGGTAGCAGATGTTCTAGCGGCTGCTAGAAAACTGGCCACTCATGCCACATACGTCATGAAATGGCGCAGATTTTGCCTCTGGGCTCAAGCACGAGGGCTTTCCCTGATAGATTGTCTGGAAGGTTCGGTTCTAGACTACCTTCTGTCTCTTTTTCAGGCGGGCTTGGCCTACTCCTTGATTAAAGTACACCTTTGTGCCATCTTGGCCTATCATACACCTATAGGCCTACGGTCCGTAGCTCAGCTGGACACTGCACGAGCCTTCCTGAGAGGCATTCTCCACCTTAGACCTCCGATCGAGGATCCTATTCCTCCATGGGATTTACCCTTTGTCCTGGGGCAGCTTATGCTGCCACCTTTTGAACCAGCCGCAGATTGTAAGCTACGTCTCCTGACATGGAAGACGTTATTTTTAGTTTCTGTTACTCCGGCCAGTAGGATTTCTGAGCTTCACGCACTAATGTGCAAAGAACCTTATTTAGTTTTTCACCAGGACAGGGTGTCCCTAAGGACAAATCCAAAGTTTCTACCTAAGGTGGTCTCAGCCCTCACCCTCAATCAGGACATCGACCTGCCAGTGTATTTTCCTAAATACTCTAATAGAGGTGAGGCTCTGCTGCACACTTTAGATGTCCATAGGTGTCTAAGATACTACCTGACCAGAACCAGGCACCACCGTAAATTTGATCAGCTTTTCATCTCCTTCGCCCATAGGATACTGGGAGCTCCGGTTTCTAAACAATTGCTGTCCAGGTGGCTCATCCATTGTATCGCGTTCTGTTACCAGAAACGTAAGAAACCTTTACTGGGCACGGTTAAGGGTTATTCCACAAGGGGGTGGCTACTTCCTTTGTGGCCATGAAGAACGTGTCCACTTCAGCCATCTGCGCAGCAGCTACTTGGAGCACCGTGCACTCCTTTATCAGGCATTATAGCTTGGACATTGCATCACAGCGAAGAGCTGGTTTTGGTCTAGTAGTCCTTCAGGGACTCCTATCCTAGGCTTTGGTCCAACTCGCGATCTCTACCTAGCCTCCTCCCACCTGTGAGGGATTTCCAATATTGCTTGGGAATCCTTCCTAATGGTGTAACCTGCTGCAAGAGCTGTTTCTCAAAGTAAGATAGTACAGTTACGTAAGAACTTACCATAACAGTAGATCTTAGAGAACAGCTCTTGCAGCATGTAATTTCTCTCCCACCATCCCCTCTGGAGGCAGAGTTGTTCCGTTATCACACTACCTAGGATTAGGTGTTTGTAACACCACTCTGAATACCTTCTTGAAGGCGGATTCTCAGTCTCCACTTTTGATGTCATCTAGCGGCCGGGAGTCTCTGACGGGAGAACTGGGGATTCTGGGGTACTGCCCCTCTTTTGTACGATGCCTGATGTCGGGGCCGGGTCTGACATTGGGGGCAGTCCCCGCTGGATACTGCTGGCTAGAAAATTTCCGTGAGGTCCTGGCACCTGCCGACTTCAGTCCTAATGGTGTAACCTGCTGCAAGAGCTGTTCTCGAAGATCTGCTGTTACGGTAAGTTCTTGTGTGACTGTACTTTACTGCAAGTATGTAACTGTACTTTTCTGGGCCCCCTACTTTTCAGCTTATTCATGAATAACCACCCCGATGCTGTCAGTTTGCAAATGTACTTCTCTGTGCAGACAGTGCTGTTATGTAGTCCAACAAAACCCAACATTGGCAGCCTTACCTCTGTCCTCCAGGGTAATTTTGAGCCCTTGAAATATGGTTCTCCCAAAACAAGCTGGTTCTAAATTACAAAAAACTAAGACAGTGCTCTTCACAAGCCCACAAATGAAGAAAATGTATTCCCCACACACACACACACACTTGTCATTCACAGTGCCTGGAGTGATATACTTGAACAGGTGGAAGCCTTTAAATACCTTTGGGATCCTGAACGATACCTTATCTTTTGACCACCTTGACTCGCAGTAAACAGAAGATTGGGAGCCTTGTACTGTAACCGGGTCAGCTTCACTGCTGATGCTAGATGCCTTATAGTGGCAAGCTCATTACTGTCACTAGTTGACTGTGGCCTCCCTGTCAATGCAACTGCCTGCAACTCAGTTCTCAGCAGAGTAAATTTGATCTGTAATAATGCTCGTTGCAGTAATGCTTGCTGCTTTGTACTTGGGGCTGACAAGCGCACCAGCGGCTGTACGCTCTGCACCCAAACAAATTGGTTACCCCTAGTTAGCAGAATTAAGTTCCAGATATGTCTGCTAGCCACGAAGGTGCTACTGGGCCTAACCCCCTCCCCACCAGCCCTAACTCACTGCTTCTGTCCTGTCACCAGTCTGTACACTAAGAGCATGGCTCAGAATGCACTGGAACTGCCTTTCCTCCGTACTCCGCTAGGCAAGCGTTCATTCACAGTTAGGGCTGCTGGCTGGTTAAATGAGTTGCCCAATACCTTGCTCAGTCTAGCTAAGTTTGACCAATTTAAGAGAGCACTATGGGCAGCTGTACCTGCTAATTATCCGAAGTCTCTCCTGGTATACACTCCGAGCTGTGTCAGACTCTGGCTCTGAGGCCATGTACCGTTACTGTGTTCTACACTGAGTCTCTGTACCTGCTAATCATCCGAAGTCTCTCCTGGTATACACTCCGAGCTGTGTCAGACTCTGGCTCTGAGGCCATGTACCGTTACTGTGTTCTACACTGAGTCTCTGTACCTGCTAATCATCCGAAGTCTCTCCTGGAATACACTCCGAGCTGTGTCAGACTCTGGCTCTGAGGCCATGTACCGTTACTGTGTTCTACACTGAGTCTCTGTACCTGCCTTATTGTGAAACTGTATGCAACTGATTCCAGCCTTTTTATTTGTATTTGTTCAACTATATTTGTACTTGTTTGACTTCATTACACTGGAACTCGCTTATTTTATTTATGTTGCTTTGTAATCTCTGTTATTGACATGGAACCTTTGTAAAAGAGCACTTGTGCTCAAAGGTATTTTCTGCAATTGTCAATCAGTCAGTCAGTTAATAAATATGAATACCTTTGTTGGACTAATACGAGCTGTTTAATTTGCTCCCTGCTGTTAGGGTGAATGATTGGCTACTGAAGATAAACGATGTGGATCTCACTAATAAAGACAAGAAACAGGTGATGAAAGCAGTGCTGAATGGAGGAGGGGTCATAAACATGGTGGTTCGAAGGCGGAAATCTTTAGGCGGTCGAATGATTACTCCTGTGCACATTACACTTGCAGGACACAAAGGTAAAAAAAATCAATTTGCTTTTTAATTGTGATTTATTGTATGTAACAGAAATAACGTACAATTTTCTTTTTTCCCCATTTTGTTTTAAGGGCTAGTTTCACTAAGTTTGTTACATCTAACAAAGCTAACATTCAGTTGGAATGAGTTTTTTACGTTCAGACCACCCCATTATCCAATCATTCCCTACTTTTAAACCTCAGGAATGAGAACCACCATAAGATGGTAGATATTGGTTTTACATTTGCTCTCGATAAACTTAGTGTGGTTTCCTGTAATGTTTGTAGATCTTCTTCGAGGGTATCTCATCCATAGAGCTGTAACACATTGGACTGGAGCTGGCAGGCACTAGGAGTCTGCGGAAAATGTTCCCATAGTTGGGCTGCTGACCTTACGCTGGCTGAAACCACCCCTTCTGCAGTGGCGGCTCTACACCAGGGCCCGTCAGGGCCCGTGCCCCGTTAAAAAAGAATGCTGTGCCCCAGTTGGTGCCTCATATGGTGCAGAACCTCCCCCATAGTAACAATATATCAGTGCCCTGGCTGCCATCGGTTGTGCCCCAGCTGTGCCCTGGTAACCATTTGTGGCTAGAGCCGCTACTGCCCTTCTGGCTCTGTGTAGGCTGCACTGTTCCCTATCACTGTCCGTTAGTTTTTCCTTTCCGTTGACTATAGGTGCCCGATCTCGACTGGGTGTTCTCTCTGACTTTACGTGTTTTATTTGTTGTCTGTCCTGTGTTTTCCTTTTGTAGGATGTGTGTTACTTTCTTATCTCAGGAATTCATAAGTGTAGCTTTACAGTAGCAACTTGTCCACGGGATTGAGTTGCCCTGGAGATGGAATTTATGATAATTTTGGAATCTTAGAACTAAGTTTAAACTCTGCACTCTGGTTACATGCCCATCAGCAGTCAGATTTGTTTCTCTGCTTGAAAAGAGCAGTCACTGTGAAGTACAGCTCTACTCTGCTGACCTCCAGAACGGTTTAGCATTTGTTTATTTAAAAAAATATTATTTTAGTTTTGGGTTGTTTTTATTTAATTTATTGTAATTTTGTTGTTCCTCTGATTCCGGATTAGTTCCCAGGAACCAGAGAAGGCTGCAAGTTAACACATTTAATCCCTACAGGGAACCACTCTTTTGTGGTAAAACAAATTATTTATTTTATTTATCATAACCACTTATATTACTCTTTTACTAGAGTTTTTCACTGTTTATTATGTATGTATTTGATAATTGGTGACTGGGACAGGCACAATGAGCCAAAGCTTGTTTCCAGGTGCGACCCAGGGGAAGGGTACAGGAGTGAACGATGGAAACAACACAGTTACATTTCGTGTTACAGAATAAAATATGGAACACTACACAGTTCATAACTTGGTACAAAACAAAGCGCAGTAATAGTCCATTATGGGATACATACGCATGGGCAATTAAAGCTTAGGCAAGGCACGGCCTGCAATGGGGGGAGCGAGCCTGTGACAGTAGACGGTTAGGTGGGTGAGTGTCTTCCCCGCAGAGGATGGAAGTGCAGAGGCAGCAAGTAAGTGGAATCAGGGCAGCTTTGATGAGAACCAGATGGAGGCCCAACAAACGGATGACAGGGGCTTCAAGCCAGGAAGGTGTCAAGTGAATGGGAAACAGGTGCAGGTGTATGTGTGTGTGGTGGTTGGGGGGGTTCAGCTGATGCATGAGGGAGCCAGGGAAGGTGGAGAAGTGGAGGGAAGAGGGGAGCAGGTTTCAGAGTGTGAGGAGTCGATAAGAGAAAGTATATTGCCTAGCAGAGGAGCAGGGATGTGAAGTGGCAAAAGTTCAGTGATCCCTGGAGCGGGGGGAGGGGGCTGGAGATAGGTATGAGGACAGGTGTGAAGAAAGGGACCCAAACCAGTATTTAGAAATGAAGGAGGTACAGTGTGCCTGGTGACATGAAGGTTGGGGGAGGAGCAGGGGGAGCAGTGATGAGTAGGGGGACGCAGTTTGGAGCAGCATGGCAAAAGGCTTTGCACAGAGTGTCCTGACTGGCAAGCGAAACGGAGTGGGAGGTGCCATAGACCACATATGCGTAGCTGAAAACCGGGAGCAACATTTTGGAGACAAGTCTATGGTTGACCAGGGGAGGTAAGCAGTCTTTGTCGAAGTACAAGACAACAAGCTTGGGGGTGAAGTTTTGTATGAATGGCATCAGTGTGGGCTGAGAAAGCGAGCTTGCTGTCCAGCTACATGCTGAGATTCTTGAAAGACCACAGTGTGCCATGTGGAGAGCTGTCCGGAGTTGGGAAAACAGAAAGGCAAAGCCTGGCCAGTTTCTGGCTGCAGCTGGATCAGAATTTTAGGCATGGCCTGGGTCCCCCCCTCCCCCCTATATGGTAAAGAAGAAGACACTCTTGGACAGAATCCCCCGTTTGCCATCTCCCGAGACTCAAGGAGAAGAGGACCCTATCCAGCGGACCCACGGATCTGGTCCCCGAGGACTAGGAGAAAAAGAGGTGAAGAAAGGACAGACATAAAAGGGGGAATTCCCGTGCACCCCCCACCCACTCCAGCAGTGCTCCCTCCCCAAGGGGTCTGGCTGGTACCAAAGGTCATAGACACTGTTTTCTTAGTGTTGACTTGGAGATGGTTGGCTTGGAACCAGTGCAGAACATTGTGGAAATCCTGCTAGAGCAGGTTTTCCACAGCTGTGGTAGAGGGTCCAGATGTGAAGATGATTGTGCCATTTTATACATGTTAATATGTGAGTTGGCACAGGTGGAGGGGAGGTCATTCGGGAAAATGGAGAAAAGGATGGGACCTAGGATGGAGCTCTGAGGGACCCACCCTGCAAGGGACCCAGGATGGAGCTCTGAGGGACCCACCCTGCACGGGACCCAGGATGGAGCTCTGAGGGACCCACCCTGCATGGGACACAGGATGGAGCTCTGAGGGACCCACCCTACATGGGACCCAGGATGGGGCTCTGAGGACCCACCCTGCATGGGAAGTGGTGGTGACAGGAAACCTGCAACGTGTACCGACTGAAGTCTCATAAAGCAGGAATGGAACCTGTCAGCAGTGGGAGCTGAGAGGCCAGCAGAACTCTGCTTGTCCAGGAGGAGTACATGGGACACTGAATTGAAAACTTCGGCCAGATTGATGAAAATGGCAGCAATGATGTGCTTCTGATCTATTTCTGAGAGGATGGAGTAAGTGACGCACAGCAGGGAGGAGACAGTGGAATGGTGCTTCCGGAAGTCAGACTGGAAGGAGGAGAGGAAATTGGAGGATGAGAGGTAGTCTGAGAGTCTGGAATAAACAAGTTAAAGTCATAGTTGTCACTCAGAAGGAAGCAAACCGCGCTTACAAACAAAAACTCCGAAACTGACACAAAAACCGTGTACTTTACATTAAAACTACTGAGTTTGAGGTTCAAATGACTGTGGTTCTAGTTTTCTGGGAACCAAACCTGCAAATTCTCTCTCTCAGCAATTTTAATATCTTTTGGGCTCTGTTACAATTTGCCTTGTTTTTGCAAACCGATAAAAATATCTATGGTCTATCAGCATTTGGCATGACTACCAGATAGGGCAGGGTGAAATCAGCAAATTCTGATTTCGTGGATTTTTTTTTTTAATTTTCTGAAATTCTTTAATTGGTCATAACGCGGTGGGTATTCTAGTTAAAGATCTGAAATTTGGCACACGTTGTTTTGAATAGGTCCTAAAACTGTGATAGGTTTCATGACATGAGGGTAGGGGAAGTTATAGGGGTTCAAAGTCTGGCAATGTATTATTTGTATGAAAATGTCGGAAAATATTTCTATGCATACAACTTAGCCACCTTTTGAAGCTAGATAATTGAACATTTCTATTCATATTTTATTGGATGAATCGTAGAAACTGCTAATTACAGAGGTGATTGGTTATAAATTGTAAGTTGCAGGCATGCAGAATTTCACAATTTGTTGAAGAGCAACTTTACGGCTATTTTCCCGAGGGACACTGTAGAAGCCTTAGCCAGCTCCTATTATTATGCTGCCAGTATTTTCGTTTTTTAGTCTCCCTATTTTGAAAGGGAAGGGATAGTAATTTCGCTCTGTGGAGCCGCGCCCATCCCTTCCACTTCCTGCTGCCTGCAGAAAGTCTGATCCACCCCCGCACTAGCATGTTTGCTGATGTCACTATACGGACAGCGCGGTGGTGTGCTCCGTAGAGAAGAATGGGGCCAGTTTTCAAAGTCTGTTTTCAGTACTTAAAATGGTCATCATGAACAAAGCAAGGGCACTGCTCAACTAACAATGTCCGTGAATCTAATCAAGCAGGATAAATGTGGTTTAGTGGGTTAAAATTTATTGTCGCTACTTTAAATCAAATCATATTTATTTATATGGCGCCTTTCAAATACCAAGGTGCTGTACATACAATTTAAAACAACTTCAGTATAAAATGACAAGTATTAAAACAGAATAAAATATTTATAAACAGTCAGTAAAATAGAACTAATCCCCAAATGCATGGCACCATAGAACAGTTTTGAGCACCTGTTTAAATCCCTCCACGGTCGGGCACTCACATATCTGATGGGGTAGAGAATTCCAAAGGGTCGGGACAGTGTGCATAAATGCACAGGCCCCAGAAGAGTTTAAACAAACCCTTAGTATCTCTAGCAACTCCTCATCAGTCGAGTGGAGCGATTGCCCCGGGCAGTAAGGAACCAGGAGTTCTTTCAGGTAGTCCGGGCCCAATCTGTGTAGGGCTTTATAAGTCAGAAGTCCGACTTTAAAGGTGATTTGCCACTGAACTGGCAGCCAGTGTAGTTCGCGCAGCAGTGGTGGAATATGGCAGGACTGAGAGGTTCCCGTCAATAGCCGGGCCGCTGCGTTCTGTACCAGCTGCAGGCAGCGAATATCAACCCCAGGAAGCCCTAGGTAAAGGGAATTGCAATAATCTAGGTGAGAGGACACAAAGGCATGGACCAGCGTAGGAAGGTCACCGGACAGAACTAAATCCTTAACCTGGAGATAGTCCTCAGGTGTTAAAAGGAAGATTTAACAACGGCTGACACCTGTGAATGCAGTGTCCAGAATCTCATCAAAAATTACCCCAGGTTTTGCACCCGTTCAGAGGTCAGAAGTGGGAGACCCCCTAAGATCCAGTCCCGAGGGTAAGCCCAACCTCTCTATCTGGCGACCCGGATCCACCACCAACACCTCAGTCTTTGCAGAGTTCAACCTCAACCAGCTTGAAGCCATCCACTCCTGGATTTCTGCGAGGCAGTTATTAAATACTGAGAGAGCTCTATTCTGATCAGGTGCAAAAGAAAGGTAGAGCTGGGTATCATTGGCATAGCAATGAAACTTCAGCCCATACCTTCTTACAATGTCTCTGAGGGGTAGCATATACACTGCAAACAATTGGGGGACAGCACCGATCCCTGAGGAACCCCACATACCAAAGGGACTGAGTCATTGGAATAAATTCCCAACACAACCCTTTGAGTTCTTCCAGTGAGGAAAGATAAAAACCACCTGAGGACCGTACCTGACAGGCCGCAGATGAACCTCAGATGATCGAGCAGGACCCCATGGTCCACAGTGTCAAACGTTGAAGAGAGATCAAGGAGAACCAAGATGGAACGGTTCTTTTGATCCCTAGCCATCAGGAGGTCATTGAACACCCAAACCAGTGCCGTCTCGGTACTATGCCTCTTATGAAAGCTGGATTGGAGAGGCTCGTAGACATCATGGACAGTCAAATGGCCCTCCAGTTGTATGGCCACTACCTTCTCAATCAACTTTCCCAAAAAAGGGAGGTTTGAGATTGGTCTGTAATTCGCATGGCAGTCTGGGTCCAAGGAAGCTTTCTTCGGGAGGGGTGTCGCCACCACCTCCTTCAGGGAGCCTGGAAATTCACTTGTTTCTAAGGAGCACCAGACTATCCGTGCTAGGACCGGGCCAAGAATTTCACCCAACCCAAAATCAGGGTAGTTGGACCCGGATCCAAACTACAGCACATAGGGCGCATACCCTGGACGATCCTCATGATGTCCCCAAGCTCTGGCTGGCTGAAGGTACTCCAGGAGAACCAAGGAGCAGTGTCCAAATGCCAATCCAGAGCAATGCCAGAGTGTGCCGGTAGGAGTTCTGCCCTAATGTCTGCCACCTTAGCCTCGAAGAATCGAGCCAGCTCCTTGCCTCAACTTGTGGCGAGCCTGGCAGACAGAGCTGGGTTGCTCTGTCCACGGTTCGAAAAAGCTGGGCTGGTCAGTTCTGAGTGACCTCAATCTCCCCAGACAGGAACTCTGCTTTCTTACGGGTGATTGCGGATTGATAGGCGTGATAGTGGTCCATCAATCTAAGGTGGTCGGCATTCAGGGCAGATCTCTGCCAGCAACACTCTAACCTATGTCCTTGTCGCCGCATCTCCCTCAAAGATCCATCAAACCAGGTGGACAAAGAGCGTAGGGAGAGAGGATGAACACGGGCTGGAGCAGTAACATCCAGAACCAAAACTACGGCCTGGTTACAGGCCGCAACTAGGGCTTCTGGGTCACTGGTTGCCGATGGAAGAACCGGTAGATCAAGCACCACCGCCAGGCCTTCAGAACTTATTTCTCGTAAAGGGCGGTACCTGATCATCTCCACAGGGGCAGGCCTATGAAGGGGGGCGCAAAAACTGAAATGCATGGTGTAGTGGTCGGACCATCTGACTGGTTCCACCCCCAGTTTAGAGGCTTCAACCCCCAGGAGGAAAACCAAGTCAAGAGAATGACCATATTTATGAGTAGCAGTTGAAACAATCTGCGTAAGGCCCAGAGATGACATTAACTGGAGGAAGTGCTGACCAAATTGCGAGAGTTCGTCATCGACCCATAACTAAGAATTATTAATTTGCAAAATTTGCCCAGAATATTTATGGATGCATAATAGGTAATGCCACTGGAATTCCACTTGTGGAATGTAACTTTCACAAAGCCATTAGTACCGCTGAATCACCTTCCTTGCACTAGCATCAAGGCCCTACAATACCTCTTCAGTACTGCTGCAGCAGTGATGACTGACATCATGTTCCATCATGACAGAAGATATCCAGATACTTCTTTCACAGTGGCCTAAGTCGCAGCTGATTGTATGGCTTGGTGCCACTATTTTCAAATAATAAAAATAAACATTGTTATCTAAAGGGTTGTTAAAGAGTCAGCAGGTGGCATTGTATAGAAACAGTGCTGCACGTGCATGTGATTCCACGTCATTAAAGATCAAAATGCACACCTATTTCATAAAAAGCTTGAATTCACGTCCCTGTTTCATGAGTAGTGTTTCCTGAAAATACCATGATCTTTGGCTTTGTGGTTTTCTTTAAATCAGCATCTGTTAATATGCTCTGCAGTAACTGAAAACTAAAGAAACTGAAAATATTTCTGTCCCTGTCTGTGAGCAGTGACATCATATCTGTCCTGCCTGCTGCTTCTGCAATTAAGTCCCTGATTGCTAAATAAACCTTTTGCAGTTTGTAGTTGGAGAAGTCTGTAGAGCTAATTGTTTTCACTCAGAGTTTGTTACTAACCCATCTGGCTTGTGTTTAGGGAGATATGCTTAAAATATATCTTTCTGTTCTCATAAAACATTCATCATTTGGAGTACAGTGCTGAATTTTAGTGGTATGAATGAATCTGTGAGAAATAACATTTTCTGTATCTCAGCTCTCAGTTCTGTCATCACAACTTTGCTTTCTATTCTGGCTATATCACACAGGGTTGGTTAATGAATATAAAATAAACAACATTCCATTAATTCATAGACGCAATGTGTATTTAATGTAATCTCAATGAATATGTTCATGGGATAATTTTGTTTCCATGTCAGATTGACAAATGTGTGTCTGCCACACACTGCTATTTCAGGAACAAGTACTGTATGAACTCCTAACATTCAGTTCTTTGAGGTTTTCAGTATGGAAATACATCATGTATATGTAGAACTAGAAATACGATATGGCATCCTATCTTCTGCCTCTCAGTTGAGGCTGCTGCCTCCTGCTTCCCTCTGTCCCCCACCCCGACAGTCAGGGCAAGTGCACTCTGGTGCCCAGTTGTCCTGCCCCCACAGACAGGGCTGATATACTCTGCTAAGCCCTAGAGTCCCAGGGCCTCTGCCTTCACAATTTAGGCTGCTGCCCCCGGCCACCAAAGGTGGGGCTTGTGCTGCACCCTGCTATCCACTTCCCTTACCCCAAATGGGCAGGGCCTATGCACCACATGCACCACGGCACACAGTCAGGAATGCTGTACCCTGATGCCCCACGGTGTCCAGCACCACAGTCAAGTCTTCTGCATCATGCTGTCCTATGTCCCCTGACACCACTGTGCTCTGTTGCACGATAGAGCTTCTTGCCTCCACAGTTAGAGTTGTTGCACCGTGCTGCTCCCTGCCACTAGAGTCCGATCCTTTGGTGCACTGCTGAAACTACTGGAAAGAAAAACCAAAAAATACTTTCATCTTGTGTTATAAGGTGGGGGACAGAAGGTAGCAGGGTCCAGCAGTCCTGACTGTGTGGGGAAGACATTGGGCAGTGGGCTGCAGCAGTCTCAAATGGGGGCAGGAAACAGGGCATTTGGGGCAGGGGAAAGGGAGAAGCAGACAGCTGCTGCCTCAATAATGGGGCAGGAGACAGGGGCATCAGGATGCCATGTAGTATCTCTAGTTATACACATACATGATATATTTTCATACAGAAACCCTCTAAGAACTGAATTTTATGAGTTCATACAGATCTTCTTCGAGATACAGCTCTTGCAGCAGGTTACACCATTAGGACTGAAACCGTCAGGCGTCAGGACCCCACGGAAATTTTCTAGCTAGCAGTCTTCAGCGGGGACCGCCTCCGACGTCGGTCCCGCCCCTGACGTCAGGCGTAGTATATAAGGAGGTGGTCTCACCACAGTCCCCAGTTCTTTTCCCGCCGTCGACATTGCAGCATCAGCCTCTCTGTCATCTTCTAGCACGCGACGACTAGGAAAAATTCAACTGTTCTTTTCTACCGGATTTTGTCTCATGTCCCCTCCAACTTCTCTGGAGGGCCATTCATCGAAGTGTGCCTGCGGCAAACAGATCCCTTTCAAGGACTCGGCCTGTGTACACTGCCTGGGCCCACTGACGTCGGCCAAGCTACATAGGCACTCCCGAGAACCGGCTACTGTTCGTCACCCATCGCCGGTCAGGCATTCGCCCTCAAGGACGTCGGCGGGGGACTGATGTCGGCTACTGCAAAAAGAAGGACCACACCACTGCCTACCGGCATCGGAGGAGGAGGACTCTACCCAGCCCGAAGACCAGGTGGGCAGCCCCGCTCCTGTCGAGCTCCCACGGGATCCCTCCCCGGCAACGGGAGACCCCCAGGCACCCAACGACAGGCTACCGGCGCCCGGTCCATCGTTGGGCCTAAATTTGTCAGAGGTGAAGGAGCTCTTCACCTTCTGGTGGGACACCATCAAGAAGGATGTGGTCACCACTCAACCTCCTCGTGCACCTGCGGCCCCTCCAATGCCTGCGCCCCCTCCACCACCCTGGGGGTCAGCAGGATGGGCAACGACCCCCATAGATCCAGCATTCCCTTCTAGGGGCAGATCTTCAGAGAGGAGAAGACCTCCTTCAAGATCCTATTCAGGGTCACCCAGCCCCAAGAGACCCAGGCGGCGTCGATACACCCCGTCCGTGGAGGACTCCAAATCTGACACCTTTGTGTGCTCCAGATCCCCTTCTCCAATCAGCATCCCTTCTCCGGACCCACGCGACCTTCCCAGGTCCCCTCCGAATTACCCCTCGTTAGCCGAAATCATGAGGCATATTCAGGAGTACATGAAGTGAGACGCTGAAGAGCTGGACCCCGAGAGACTACGCCTTGCCCGCTACCTTCGGCAAAAAGACCCTAAGCCTGTGGTAGGGCCACCCTTGGTGGACACCTTCGTGGACATCACCAAGGCTGCATGGAAGCGTCCACATTCGACTCCGGCAATGCTGAAGAAGGCTGACCGCCTGTACGAGGCCCCAAGGGAGGACCAGTACCTGGCGAACCATCCTCTGGCCGACTCCCTGGTCATTACAGCCTCACATGAACCGCAGCACTTGAGCACGCAGCCACCGGACCCGGAGTCAAAACAGTTGGACGTCCTGGGCAGGTGCACGTACGCGACTTGCGCCATTAGGTCGTTAAATTACCTCACCCACATGGTTCAGTTCCAGAAGGCATTGTGGGAACGGGGACAAGACCTAGTTGAAAAATTGCCAGATGGTGGCCTGAAGGAGGAGCTTTTGCAACTCCTCTGTATGGGTTCGGATGTGGGGACCCAGGTGCTTAGAGCCACATACGACTCTGCAGACTCTTTGGCCAGAGCTGCAGCCTCAGGCGTGTGTCTCTGGAGACACTTGTGACTCCGTGTCTCCGGGTTTACCCCAGATATCCAGAAGAACATCATGGATGCCACTTATCATGGCGAAATTGCAGGAAGCCGGGAAGGCGATTAGATCTGTCCACGCTATGTACAGGTCTCGACTTAGTTCCTTTACAGGAACCAGAATCACTTTCGCAGCCAGATCCAAAGGCAACAACCACGTTCCGGCCAGCAACAGAGCGGTTCCTTCTCTCGGAAAGTCCAGGCTAAGACATCCTCAGGCAGAGGCCAACGAGCCACAAAGTCGGCCCAACCTGCAGGATCCAATGCTGCCACAGCATGACTCCTTCCCGGCCCCCACCCCTCCTTGGGATCAATGGGAAATGAAGGTCGGGGTCGCATTGCGGACCACCTGCCAGGGTGGCGGTCGATCACCACGACAGGTGGGTGCTACAGTTGGTCGAAAAAGGCCATTATATAGAATTTGTAGACAAGCCGCCCACAAGGCCTCCTCTGCTTTCCCGCTATTCGTGTCAGCATGCCCTGCTTATACAGCAG
The DNA here is from genome assembly GCA_016271365.2 of Neoceratodus forsteri. Lineage (NCBI taxonomy): Eukaryota > Metazoa > Chordata > Ceratodontiformes > Ceratodontidae > Neoceratodus > Neoceratodus forsteri. Next base: position 1,098,762,037 of record CM028135.1, on the reverse strand, counting down.
GAGGTGCTCGCGCTTCTAGAGAAGGAAGCTGTGGAGCACATTCCAGGGAACCAGAGAGGAACAGGATACTATTTATACTTCTTCCTGGTTCCAAAGAAAACAGGGGACCTCCGTCCAATTTTGGACCTCAGCGACCTCAATCTGTCGGTCGTCTACAAGTGCTTCCACATGGTGACCCTTCTTGGGCTAATCCCCTTGCTGAAGAAGGGTGCTTTATTGGCGTCCCTGGACATGCAGGACGCTTACCTGCACATCCCTATTGCTCAGGTGCACAGGAGGTTCCTGCGCTTCGAGTTTCTCGGCTGCCATTATCAGTTCCGGGCGCTTCCCTTCGGGCTGTCTTCAGCACCTTGGGTATTTACCAAGTGCATGGCAGTCGTGGCAGCGTCTCTGAGGAGACAGGGCCACTACGTGTTCCCATACCTGAATGATTGGCTTCTCATGGCCCCTTCCAAGGAGGCACTACTGATGGCCATTCAGTATACCCAGAACCTTTTTCAGTCTCAGGGCATCCTCATCAACTATGAGAAGTCTCTCCTGGTACCGTCCCAGAAACTGCAGTTTATAGGGGCAGTTCTGGACACCATCGAGGGAAAAGCTTTTCTTCCCTAGGACAGAGCGGAACGCATTCAATCCCCCATAAGGGATCTGTCAGCGAAGAAGACTGTCCCAGCCAGACTGGTTCTTCGCCTGCTCGGACACATGGCTGTGGCCATTCCTACAGTCCCGATGGCAAGACTCCACATATGGGTAACCCAGTGGATGTTAAAGGTGCAATGGGACCAAAGGCAAGACCATCTGCAGCATCCAGTCAGAATCACAAGGCCGTGGTTCGGGACTGGCAATGGTGGCTAAATCCGGGAACCCTCTCTGTAGGGGTTCTCTTCACAGCGCCGTCCCCGATTATATCTCTCTCTCCACAGATGCCTCAGGGCTGGGATGGGGAACGCACCTCAATGGGGTGAGGTCTCAGGGAACATGAACAACCCAGGAATCTCATCTCCATATCAACATATTGGAGATGAGGGCGGTCCTTTATGCCCTGCAAGCCTTCCAGTCGGAGATTCCACCGAGTACTCTCCTGTTGCAAACAGACAATACTGCGGTGATGTATTACCTCAACAAACAAGGAGGCACACACTCCTACCCTCTTTGCAGGAAGGCTGTGAGAGTGTTGGAATGGGTAATTCAACACGGCGCAAACCTTATTGCAGTTCACGTCCCCGGGGTGGACAATACTGTCGCAGACCGCCTGAGTCATTCCCAGGCCAGAGTCCACAAATGGGAACTTCTACAAGAGGTGGCAGAGGATCTGTTCCACAGATGGGCACTCCAGATTTAGACCTATTCGTGTCCCCATCCAATGCAAAACTGCCCAATTTTTGCTCGCTAGATCCAGGGCCTGGTGTTTTCTGGTGAGACGCGTGGTCCCTCTCCTGGGTGGGCAGATTCCTCTATGCCTTCCCTCCTTTCCCGTTGATCCAGAGAGTTCTTCTCAATCTTTGCTGGGAGCACACAACGCTTATCCTGATAGCGCCTTTCTGGCCCAGGCAAATCTGGTTCCCGCTACTGCATCAACTATCTTGGGAACCTCCGCTTCCTTTGCCAATCAGCTTCTATCTGTTGTCTCAGGAGGAGGATTCATTAGTACACCCAGACTTGCATTCATTGAACCTGCATGCCTGGCTCCTAGAGACATAACCATGATGCGGCATGGGGTCTCACAAGAGGTGGCAGTCGTTCTTTCTGCTGCTAGAAAGCCGGCAACACATGCAGCATATGCCATGAATTGGCACAGGTTTTGCCTGTGGGTTCAAACGCGCGGTTTCTTGCCCCTAGACTGTCCTGAGAAGCTGGTTTTGGAGTACCTGCTTTACCTTTTTCAATCCGGGCTAGCTTAATCCTCGATTAAGGTGCACCTTTGTGCAATCTCGGCTTATCATGCCCCCATAGGCCATCGTATGGTGGTTCAATTGGATACTACTCGTGCCTTTTTAAGGGGGGGGTCCTCCACCTTAGGCCACCTATCAAGGATCCGGTTCCTCCTTGGGACTTGCCCTTCGTCCTGGAGCAGCTTATGCTGCCACCTTTTGAACCAGCTGCGGATTGCGAGCTACGATCTTACTTCAAGAGGGTTCTTGCAGTAGGTAATTACATATAGGACTGGCGGCCAGCAGCAGGACACGGAAAAATTTCTAGCTAGCGGTCCCTGGCAAGGCGCCATACGTCAGGTGACTGGTGTCAGGCAGCCGTCGGTATAAAGAAGGTCCTGGACACCCGCCTTCCAGTTCTTTCCGCTGTCAGCTCGTGCAGCTCTCGCAGTGAAGTTCCTGTGCTCAGGACTCTCCTCTCAGTGGGATCAACGAGTGGACGACCTAGATCATCTGGTTCTGATCTCCTCCGCGTTGGTAAGGACTTGCAGTGATGGATGGTTCGAGAGAACCTATTCAGGGGGGTCCCCTTTTTTCATCCTCCCCCCGATCAGACTCTGACCACGGACGCTTCAGGCGAAGGTTGGGGAGCCCATCTGGGTCCTCACCAAACCCAGGGCCTATGGTCAAAATCAGAGTTAACTCTCCACATCAACGTGCTCGAGCTTCGAGCAGTGCTGTATGCTCTCCAGGCCCTTCACCAATACATCCTTCCTGACCAGCTTGCTGTCCAAACAGACAACATGTGTGTGGTGTGGTACATCAACAAGCAGGGATGGACTCGGTCCTACCCGCTGTGCAGGGAAGCGATGAGGGTCTGGGAATGGGCAACTCTTCACAACCTTCACCTCACGGCGATCCATATTCCAGGAGTCGACAGTGTCCTGGCAGACAAGCTAAGTCGGTCGTTGGCTCTACCACACGGAGTGGGAACTGGACGAAAAGGTTCTAAAAAGCATCTTCCGGGTTTGGGGGACTCCTCAGATAGATCTGTTAGCCTCCTTCCAAAGCGCAAAGCTTCCAATCTTTTGCTCGCTCGCTCCAGAGCAAGATGCTTTCTGGAGCGACGCTCTATCTCTAAGTTGGAAGGACAGATTCGTCTATGCTTTTCCCCCCAATTCCTCTGGTCCCTCATGTGCTGCAGAAACTGGCTTTGGAAGGAGCGAAAATGATTCTGATCGCTCCTTTCTGGCCCAGGCAAATCTGGTTCTCTCTTCTACAGCAATATTCAGAGGTTCCTCCTCTTCCTCCTCCTTTATCTCCAGGATTGCTGACCCAGGATCTGGAGACCCTGGTCCATCCGGGACTCAAGTCCCTCCAACTTCATGCATGGCTCCTGCAGACCTAGCTCAATCTCACTTTGGCATTTCTCCTAAGGTGGCTGAGATACTGGTGGAGGCTAGAAAACCCTCCACTAGGTCCACCTGCGCCATGAAATGGAAAAGATGTTCCATCTGGGCTGCGTCCAGGAATGTGGAGCCCTTTTCCTGTCCTATGACCATTCTTCTTGACTACATGCATCATCTTTTCAACCTGGGTCTCAGTCACTCCTCTTTGAAAGTCCATATGGCAGCTATTTCAGCCTACCATGTCCCTTTCACTGATAAGGCATTTGCCCAACTGGAGGTATCCAAAACCTTTCTCAGAGGGGTCCTTCATCTTAGGCCCCCTGTTCGGACTTCAGCTCCCCCTTGGAACTTAAACTTTGTCTCGAGAAACTTACTCTTACTCCTTTGAGCCTACAGCTTCTTGAACTTGGGGTTTATGGGTAGACACTCTTCTTGGTGGCCATTACTTCCAAAGCTGCTTGGAATTTCCGAGCTTCAAGCCCTGATGTGCAAAATCCCTTGTCTGATTTTTCACAAAGAACGAGTTGCTCTTCGCACGAATCCCAAGTTCCTCCCAAAGGTGGTAGCGGAATCTACCTTGAATCAGTCAATTGAATTACCTGCCTTTTTCACGCAGTACTCCAACCAAGGCGAATACTTAATCCACACCATGGATGTTCACAGGATTCTGAGATACTACACCGATAGGACGAAGGATCTCAGAAAGACCGATCAGTTGTTTGTCTCTTTTGCTCACAAAATAGAAGGCAATGCTGTTTCTAAGCAATGCCTATCAAAATGATTGGCCCATTGCATCACTTTCTGTTATGACAAGTACAACAAGACTCTTCCGGGTCAAGTCAGAGGTCACTCCACTCGTGGAGTAGCTGCCTCTGCAGCTTGTTTCAAGAATGTGTCTGCGGCAGACATCTGTGCTGCCGCCACTTGGACTTCCGTCCATACCTTCACTAAACACTACAGTTTGGACATTGCCTCTTGTCGTAGAGCAGGCTTTGGGTTAACTGTCTTGCAAGGCCTCCTTTCTTGAGGCTTGCAAGGTCTCTCTTTTCTACTTCTTGGAGTAGTACCTCCCGGTGCCTTTCTTTTGTTCCAGACTGCTTGGGATTCTGTCCTATATGTAATTACCTACTGCAGGAGCCCTCAAAGTAAGATAGTACAGTTACGTAAGAACTTACCGTAACAGTAGATCTTCGAGAGGCTCTGCGTAGGTAACACCTCCTGCCCTCCATCCCTAGGCTTTTTCAGCTCTTTTCCATTGAGGGAAATATCTGCTTCTTCTCTCGTCCGGGCTTCCGGCCTGTGGTGAGAAAGAACTTTGGAAGAAGCGGGCAGCAGGACCGCCTTTATACGGCCCGTTGTCTGGCGCCAGTCACCTGGCGCGTGGGAAGCGGTCCCTCGCCAGGGACTGCTAGCTAGAAATTTTCTGAGGGTCCTGCCGTTGACGTCAGTCCTATATGTAATTACCTGTGCAAGAGCCTCTCTCGAAGATCTACTGTTAGGGTAAGTTCTTACGTAACTGTATTTTTCCTGTACTGGAAAACATTGTTTTTAGTTGCAGTTACTTTGGCGAGAAGAAGCTCCGAATTGCACGCACTCATGTGTAAAGAGCCGTATTTAATTTTTCACCAGGATAGGGTATCCCTGAGGACAAATCCTAAGTTTCTGCCTAAGGTAGTTTCAGCCCTTACCCTTAATCAGGATATCGACTTACCAGTGTACATTCCCAAGTACACCAGTCGAGGAGAAGCACTGCTTCACACCCTGGATGTTCACAGGTGTCTTAGATATTACCTGACCAGAACCAAACAGCACCGGAAAGCGGGTCAGCTGTTTGTATCTTTTGCTGAGAGGATGAAAGGGGCCCCTGTTTCGAAGCAGACCCTTTCACGACGGCTCATTCAATGCATCTCCTTTTGTTATGACAAACGCAGCAAGCCCTTGCCAGGCGCGGTCAAGGGCCATTCTACCAGAGGAGTAGCCACTTCCTTTACAGCGCTGAAAAATGTTTCTGCTTCAGCTACCTGTGCTGCAGCTACCTGGAGCTCGGTGCATACCTTTATTAGGCATTACAGCCTGGACATCGCCTCAAGGCGAAGGGCAGGTTTCGGCCTAGCTGTCCTTCAGGGACTTATGTCCTAGGCTTGAGCAGGGTGGTATTCTCTGTTCTCCCTCCTCCCGATGGTGTTAGATTGTCGCTATTGCTTGGGAATCAGTCCTAATGGTGTAACGTGCTGCAAGAACTGTTCTCGAAGAGCTGCTGTTACGGTAAGCTCTTACGTAACTGTACTTTCATACTCCTGAAATAGCAGAGTGTGGCAGACACACATTTGTCAATCTGACATTAAAACAAACTTATCGCATGGACATATTTATTGAGGCTACATTAAATACACGCTGCTTCTAAGAATTAATGGAATGTAGTTTATTTTATATTTATTATATAGCCAGAATAGAATGCAGAGTTTTGATAAGAAAACTGAGAGCTGTGATACAGAAACTGTTATTTCTCACAGATTTATTCAGCACTGAACCCCAAATTATCAACTTTTTATGAGAACAGAAAGACAGATTTTAAGCATATCTCTCTAAACACAAACCAGTTAATAAACTTTGAGTGAAAACAATTAGCTCTACAGACCGCTCTAACTAGGGACTAACAGCTTATTTAGTCAATTAGGGACTTAATTGCAGAAGCAGCAGGCAGGACAGGTATGATGTCATTGCTCACTGACATGGACAGAAGCATCTTCACTGTTTCTTTACTGTTTTCAGTTGCTGCAGAGCAAATTAACAGATGCAGATTTGAAGAAAACTGCAAAACCAAACTGCATTATATTTTCAGGAAATGCTAATCATCACACAGGGATGTGTATTTAAGGGTTTCAAGCTTTTTATTGAACATTTGCATTTGATCTTTAAGTCATACCTCTCAACCTTTTGTCACTGAAATGAGGGACATGGACATTTTTGGACACTCAGAATAAGGGACAATGAGGGTCACATCCTCAAACATGGAGATACAAGCTAAAACACTGTGAAAACCATAGTATTTACTTGTACAAAGTTTATTTTGGATTTAGTATTTTAGAATAATAAAAGTTTCTGCTTTAAAGTCTGAATTTACAGCACATTTGCTGTGTGGGCAGCACCTTTTCCATGAGGGATGGATGAGGGACAGAGCAATTTTAAGGGGCAAAATGAGGGACACCTGAGAGGTATGCTTTAAGTCTGTGTGCTCTAGTGGTTATTTGGCATATTGCAAGAATTCAGGCTAATGCAAAGTAATGTCCATGACTCTTCCCTTGGCACCACTGTAGTTTTACTAGGGAGCCTCCTATAAATGCTGCCTTATTGCCACTTGATCCATCCTTTTCCTCCTCCTCCTACAATGGCAACTCAAGTGTACGACTGTGTCAAAATGTCATGCACGTGGCATTTGGGCACAGTCTGTGAGAATAAAACAGGGCAAGGGAGATATGGAGATGATTAAATCTCTGTACAGAAGGGCACCATCGAGGAAGGGGCAAAACCGCGTCATCATCTCATGGCTTTAGCAGCACAATCTTGGGGATGACCAGTGCAATGTTAGAAAATGCCATCTGGAGGGGAGCTTGTCACCATTTTCATGAGTCTTCAGGTAAATTAATATGGGGGTACATATTGTGACTGCAGCGGGGCTCTGGCTACTGAAGCCCCAATCTCTGCAGTGATCGGGGCTTCATGTCTGCCAGCAGATCACCTTTAAGCAAGAGATTTGAGAGTTGACACTCAGACTGTTTTTCTCTTTCCATATTGTTTTTTCTCCCAGCCGGCAGCTTGTCTCTGAGGGATATACCCAAATCAGGCTGAACAAAGCCATCATTCAGTTGGCTACCAGGTTTTTCTCCCAACATTTTTTTCCCTCCCATCTCTCCCTGGTGGGGGTGGTGCCTCTGTCAGCCTCGCACAGCCACAGCTTTCTGTGTGGCAGAAGAAAGCTCCCTGGTCCAGCTACAGGGGGTTGCTGTATTAGTGGAACCCACTGCCAGCCCTGCTCCACCGAGATGCACTGCCAAGCGGCAGTGTTCCAGCCATGGCCTGCCTCCCAACGTGCCTTCCTGGGGTCGCTCCCGAACCAGGGTCGTCAGCATGGTGCTCTACTGCTGGGTCATGGGGATAACCTGAAGACTTAATATTTAGGATCAGCGAACCTAGAAAGTTGTTGATATTCTGTTTTCTAGTTTGAAAGTTATAGGGGCTTAAAACTCTACAGTTTACATAATTACAAAATGTAATTTTAAAATTTCCAAAAGATTGGAGGCTTATAACTCGGTCACCTGTAAAGATGTACATCGAAAACTTGGTACGCATATGTATGGGCCTTGTTAAAGTCAGCATTATAAATGTGGTGCAGTTTGGACTACTACTTTAACACTTCTGCACTTTACATAATTGTAACGTGTACTTTTAAAATGTCAGAACGTATGGAGGCTTATAACTTAGTCACCTTTCAAGATACAGAGCTGAAACTTGGTACACATCTGTATGGGCCTTGTTAACCTCCACATACCAGATGCGGTGTAGTTTGGTGTAATAACTGTTGAAATTAGATGAAATTAACTGAAATCACAATTTTGGTGGAATTTCAGAAATTTTCACGGACACTTTGCTAAATTTCACAGAAGCGAAATCATAATTTTGCCAGAATTTCACTGGCTGCAGATAAATTTCACCCCGCCCTACTGACAGACCAAAGAAAAGAACAGGATCTACAGGCTTTAAAAATTGTACCAATTGTTTCCAGCTCCTGGCAAGGGCAGACTGCCACGAGCTTTGTTTAAGGTGCCTTGGTCCAGACCACAATTTAAAAAAATGGCAAACTCTTTAAAAAAAGGTATTTTTCCTTAAATACAAAGGGACAAAAAAGTGGAGGATCTTCTGGCTTCTCAGTCTGCCTCCATGTCACCAAAAGATAGTAAAGGCTCAGATGAGGTAACTTCTCCCCACAATCAGCAGCAGTTCCTGTCAGCAGGGGCAGATTAAAAAAAAGATAAAGCTGCATAGACATCAGACAAGCATGGTAAAGGTGGGTCAGAGCACTGTGTGTCCCAAAGGGGGAACCCTGCTCTCCCCCCGCCCCCCCGGTTCCACCCAACTGCCCATGGAAGAGTAAATAGTGTGCTGTATTATGAGGGGGGAGGTAAACCTCTCCTAGGCAAGAATTTGGCTCTCCTCGCAGGCATTCTGAGGCTTACACATTCTCACTGCAAGTGCTGGCATTGATAAGAGAATTTGAAAAGAAATATCGGGTGGACAGATGGGGGTTGAATACCTGTATGCCCACCCTTATTATGAGGGGAGTGGTTGAGGCTGCGGCATGTGAGAAGGCTAGGGTGCCCTTCTAACCCCAGGAATTCTTCAATATTCTTAACTCTTGCAGTCAGCCTGAATAGTAGAACTGCCCGGAGAATAGAATGTATATAAATGATGGAACCCATCATCGGCTCGTGACGCTAGTGGGATGCTGCCCGTATCAACTGTTGCATTCTAAAACGGTCAGATTCATTAGAGCCCGCAAGGAAAGGCCCATCCTAAGCTAACCTATCAAATGTTCTAACAACCCTTTGGTAAAAATAATAATTAGAATATGTTTAGTAATAACAATAACAAACGTCTTATTAGAGGTACCTCCCAGAACTGTCAGATAAGCACTGAAGGAGGAAAAATAACACTCAATGGAGTCCAAAAATATATCACAACAGGTTGAAAACATCCCTTTTCATTTAGCTATCCAGCTGAGATGCAGAGGCCACTGGAAGAGGAGGCAGGGTGGGAGAGTTAAGAATATTAAAGAATACCTTGGAAGAAACGAGATTACTAAAGTGAGTATTTTTTTTTTCTAGGGATGTGGCTGTGATGTTCATCCACACTGTCTGGCAGTTGCCTTTCCCTTTAAGGCTCACCGGAAACGTCTTCTAGCTGGATCCTCCAACCCACCTGGGTGGTAACTCCCATGGCTCTGCCCCATGATGCCAGATTTTCTTTTTCGCTGGAAGGTTCAGGTTCTCTCCGTACTGCTCCCGTGTTGAGTAGGCCCTGGAGCTCAAATCTTCGGATTTACTTCCAAAACTTACTTTAAAACTCATTCTAGTTTCGTCTTCGCCTCGATCTTTCATCGTGACCGCAATGGAGGATAAGACCATACCTGGGTTTCGCTGGTGCCCTTGCAGGCAGAAAGTATCCTGTATGGATCCCTATGCCTCGTTTGTCTAGTCTGGGCCACGATCACGATCTGCAGGCCTGTGACTTTTGTCAGTCGTTCCGCCCGCATGTACTCGTCTACTGCGCTGCCCACCTGAAGTTAGGCCGACCGGAGAAACGATAACCCTCTGATCAAATCAAAGGATGCCCGTTGGGTGGTATTTGCAGCTGCAGGGTCCACCGAGCAGTTAAAGCAGCTCAAGGGCACCAAGGAGGAAGTGGCCCAGGCCGCTGCTCAATCCTCTTCTGCCTCGGCATTTGTTCCACTCCAGCTGGGCTCCACCTATTTGGCCTCCTTCAAGAAGCTGTGCCAGTCCCTCGCAACTAAAGGAGAGGGCCCACCGAGTTGCACAGTTCCCGCTAATGCAGACTTCTCATCGACACTCCTGGGACCGGGAATGTTCCCGCTCTCAGGAAACTCCGGTTTCAACTACAGTCAAAACCGTGGCCTTGGCCGCTGGTTTCACGGTAACCCCATTGAACCAGTTGGCCGAGATGCCAGCCGAAGATGTGGCTGAGATTTTTCTCAACCCTTTTGACCAGTTGTCTTCCAGACAGGCCAACACTCTCTTTTCAGGACTCCGGTCCTGCCGGTGACCACTGATGGGTCGGCCCAGCTTGCTGGGCCCTGACTGCTGGTCATCAACCAAGACTAGGAGGAGCTGCGGATCTCCCTGGCTCCTTCCGGGGCCCCCCATCAGCACCACCGACAGCCAAGGTTGAGGTCTCTGTCATCTTCAACTTTGTGGTCGAGCAGGTCCTGCAGACATCGGCGGTCTCGCTTTCGACCCCATGGTAAGCGGTGCCACTGCTGCTCGTCTTCATCCTCCTTGGGTGAGGAGAGGCTTCGGTGCTAATTGCATCCATGCTACGAAGACCTTGTGGCAATAGTTTGTTCTGTCCGGAGCCAAAGCCGACACTGGCTACAACCCAGCCATTACCTGGCTGTCGCTGACTTCCCCAGCAGGGCTGGTCAACACCGTTCCTCCCCCAGAGGAGCCAGTTCAGACCCCGTTGGCTAGGCCGAAGCAGGCTTCTCCACTGATTGTGGTGGAGCCACCACCTAAACAGCTGATGGCCGGGGCTCCGACTGAGAAGTCTCGGCCAGCCAAAGGGCTTCCCCATCGGCTGTCTGTTACCCTTACGCCTGACCGTCCACGGCTGGTCAAGGGGGCACAGGTGGCCACCCGTTTTATGCGGACTCCTTGGAGTCCAAGTATTCCACTTTGCACTCCCGTCCACTAGGCACGGAGTCGATCGGGGATCTTTCCATGGACCAAGGCCCTACTTCGTTCATGGGCATTCTTCGCCTCATCTCTACAGGGATGAAGCTGAAGCCCATCCAAAAGCAGGCTCGATATCCCCTCACAGAAATTCTGGACAAAGGGGATTCTCCAACGGAGGCCTTCCCAGTGGCCAAGGCCAGTGTTCGCCCTGCGCTGGAACTTTGGCAGCGCCCTGCTTCTTGCCCTGTGCCCTCAGCCTGGATGGCCCGCAAGTATGCAGTGCCCACCGGTACCCTTTCAGGGTTCACAGAGCATCCCTAGGCTGAGGGATTGGTGGCTGACTCAGTGTTTCAGTGCTCGGGCAGTACCAGGGACATTGATAGACCGCTGGACAAAGAGTCCAAGAAATTGGACCATTCAGCCAAAAAGGTCTATGCTGCCTTCTCACTAGGCCTCCACCGGGTGAGCTCGGCTGTCTTTGTGGAACGCTTTTCTCATGCTCTGTTGCACTCCCTGGATGAAGTGATTCCCCACCTTCCTGCGGACCTTTAGACTGTGGTCAAACGAGTCCAAGACCAAGGTAGGGCAGTGGTGAAACAGAAACTCCAGATGGCTCTGGATATTGGTGATCATGTGCCCGCTCAGTGGTGGCCGCTGTTGCAATGTGCCATAGGGCTTGGCTGTGGATCTCAACCTTCACGGCAGATACCCAGCACAAGCTGATGGATATCCCCTTTTTGGGCACCAACCTATTTGGGCCTGGTGTGGAGGGTCACCTCCAGTACATTGAAAAGTCTAGTGCCACCCTGGACTCCATAACATGTGCCCAGAAGGACAAGGGCTCTAAGCAGCAGAAGCGCAAGCCCTTTCGGTCCTCTACCCCTGCAGCCAAACCAGCCCAGCATCAGTCTGGCCAACAGGCTCAGTCCTGGTGGCCTCAGGCAAAGTCCGTGGCCTCATGGTCCGAAAGCCGGGAGGGAAGGGATACGGTGGCTCCTCAGCCGGATCCTCCTCCTCCAAGCCTGCTCAGTGATGGGATGGGGGTTGCCTCCCTCATTACCATCATGCCTCCCCTGGGTCTTCCTGTGGGGGGGCCGGCTCCGCTACTTCCTTTCTGTCTAGTCCGCTGCTACCACGGACGGGTGGGTTCTGGAAGTGGCCGATCAGGGTCTGCCTCTGGAATTCGAGCAGTACCCTCCAATCTGAGCCCACGCCCCACGAGATGACTTGGTATCTGCAGACAATCGGTCGGCCTCTCCTTGGCCCCAGTGGTCTTCACCAGATGCAAAGCAGTGGTGGCAGTTCACCTGACGCGCCGAGGGGTCTGGGTGTACCCCTTCCTGGACAACTGGCTGATAGGAAGTCCCTGCAGGCTGGAGGTGGAGCAGTCCAGGGCCCTGGCCCTCCAGACCTACATCGACCTTAGCCTCCTGGTCAACAAGGCCAATTCGGAACTCGTGCCCTCACAGGTGATCAGTTTCATTGGGGCAGAGCTTGACTCATGCCGGGCCAGAGCTTGGCTCCCGGTGGACAGGGTGGAGGTTTTCTCCTCCTCCTTTGCCCAATCCTTTCTGGTTGGGCACTTGCGCCCTGCCTGGGGACTTTCTGCGCCTTCTGGGTTACATGGCAGCCTGCACCAATGTGGTCCGATGGGCCTGTTGGCATATACGCTTCCTCCAGTGGGAGCTGGCCAGCCAGTGGTTTCAGTGCAAAGGGCACTTTGACTAGCTGGTCGCTGTAACCCAGAGGATGTGGGACGCCCTCCAGTGGTGGCTCATCCCAGAACATCTGCAGGAAGGGATCCCATTTGTCTGCCCTGAGCTGACGGTTATCCTAATGACTGATGCTTCTCTCACAGGCTGGGGTGGCCACCTGGGGGAACACAGAGTCCATGGGCTCTGGACTCTTCATGAGTCCTGATGCCACATCAAATTTGCTGGAGTTCTGAGCAGGTTGGCTAGCCCTGACCGCATTCGCTCCATTTGTCCGGGGTCAAGTGGTCCAGCTCCTGACTGACAATACCATGACCATGTACTACCTCAACAAGCAGGGCGGGATGCACTCCTTACCTTTGTGCAAGGAGGCTCTCTACATCTGGACCTTTGTGCGCAGCCTGGAGGCAGATGATCTGGCCATCCATGTGGCAGGAGCCTCAAATCAGCTGGCGGATGCCCTCAGCCGGGTGGCTGAGGCGTCTCACGAGTGGTCTCTCCACCTGGAGGTAGTTCACAGTCTGTTCTCCCAGTGGAGCACCCCTCAGGTGGACCTGTTTGCCTCCAGGGAGAGTGCAAAGCTGAGCCTGTTTTGTGCCCACCCCCTCAGTAGGGCTTGCTGTAGGGGGATACTTTCTCAAGGCTGTGGACCCCAGGCCTCTTCTGTGCCTTTCCTGTACTTCCCTTGATCCACAAGTTGTGCTACTCGAGGTCAGGAGTGACAAGGCACAGGTGATCCTGGTGGCTGCGGACTGGCCCTGCCAATTTTTGGTACCCCAATCTCCTCAGCCTCAGCAACAGGCTCTCGAGGCGTCTTCCAGCACACCCGGACCTGCTTTCTGCCAATCACGGGAAGGTACTCTACCTGGACCTTCAATCCCTGCACCTGACAGCCTGGTTCCAGAGCAGCTAGAGTTCCAGGCTTTGGGTCTCTCCGAAGATGTCCTCACCGTGGTGGAGGCATCTCGCAAGGAATCGACCAGAAAATGCTATGCCTTCAAATAGAAGAGATTCTCCATCTGGTGTCCAGGCAAGGAGTTGGACCCCTCGACCAGTCCTGTGGCCAGCATTTTGGATTATCTGTGGTCTCTCTCTCCCAAGGAGGCTTCGGTCGATGACCCTTAAGGTGCACTTGCCAGCCATCTCTGCCTACCGAGTGCGGGCTGGTAAGCAGTCCGTGGCACAGGAGAAGATAGTCTGGTGCTTCTTCAAGGGCCTTGATCACATTTCCCCTCCAGTGCGTGAATCACCACCACTGTGGGACACTTTGCTGGTTTGGCAAAGCTCAAGGGCAAACCATTCAAACCAATGCACAGGTGCGACATGTCTCATCTGCTTTGGAAGGCCATCTTCCTGGTGGCTGTCATGTCAGCCAGAAGGATCAGTGAGCTCCAGGTGCTCTTGGTGGACTCTTCTTACCTATTCTTCCACAGTGACAAGGTTGTCCTGTGCCCCAACCTGAAGTTCCTCCTGAAGGTTGTGTCTAGTTTCATCTGAACCAGGTGATGACTCTACCAGTGTTTTTCACCAGTCACACCTCGGAGGTCGAACACAGGCTCCATACTTTGGAACCGAGGCGAGCGCTCGCTTCTTATAAAGAGCGCATGGCTGGAGTTTGGGGAGAAGTTCGCCAACTGTTTGTCACCTATGCTGTAGCCACACCTGGCAGACCTGCAGTCAAACAGATGATTGGCAGGTGGATCACATCCTGCATTGATCGCTGCTGAAGGTTGGTGGGTATGGAGCCTCCTCTAGGGCTAAGTGCTCATTCCACCCGCCATACTGCTGTGTCGGTGGCTGCTTCTAGGGACTTCCCTATCCAAAAAATCTGCAGGGCTGCTACCTGGAAGTCAACACACACACCTTCATTTCCCATTACAACATTGACCTTGAGTCAAGCCAGGATGCTGGTTTTGGGACCTCAGTTCTGCAGTCTCTGTTCCCAAGGTAGAGAGTGTGCACCTTGCCTCCCTCCTCCCAGAGAACTGCTAGGAGTCTGCTAGAAGTGTGGATAGAACATCATATCCACATCCCTAGAAACAAAGGTTACTCACTTGTAACAGTAGATCTTCCACGGAGTAGTCTCTTGCAGTAGGTAATACATTTGGGTTACCAGTAGAGGCCGATGTGGTGCATGGCAGCCCTTCTAGCAGTCTTTTACCAGGGGCTACCCACACAACATCATCTTCCTGTTTCATATATGAGTATGAGCAGTCCCTGGTATCCTCAGCTCCTTTTTTTTGCTGTCTTCAGCTCGCATGCAGCAGCTAGAACAACTTCTGAAAACAGCAGTTGTCAACGAGAAACAACATAGAAGATTCTACGAACAAGGGGGCTCACCCAACAAGAGCTCCACATCTACTGATCCACATTTCTGGACACACATAGAGCAGGAGTACCCCTCCTCACCCTCTATGTTTCTCTTACGGATCGATGGCCACCAAACTGTTGATGATGCATTTATAGTTTCATTGATGGCCCATAACCGTCAACATCCTCATCGACGGCTACCACTGTCGATGATGCATCTATATTTTTATCGATGGCCATACCCGTCAATATCCTTGTCGACGATGCATCTATAATTTTTTTTTTTTAATTCAGTATGTTTTATTCATTTTCAGCAGCATTTTACAGTTATAGAGGAATGAAGCCAGTACAGCTGCATAACAATTAACGTTCAGACATACAAAAGAAAAGATGAGAAGACAGAAAAGAAAGGCAACGAAACACAAGATAACAAATAGGAGCCCCCCACCCTGCAAGTCAGGAGGTGAAGATTAAAAAGATCAGGGAATAAATCCTTTAGGCCTGCCAGAGGGACAATAGTGCCATAAGAAGCTCCCATAATGATTGGTAGGCCTAGAGCCTGTGTTGCATACTGGCAATATGCTTTTCTAGTTCGATAGCTGTCAGGGCTTCCTGATGCTATTCTAGAACCGAGGGTAGTGATTCGTCTTTCCAGTGCCTAAGGATAATCAGTTTAGCATTAGCTGCAATTAGGGTGAAATGGGCCTTCCGAGTGTTGGAGTGCCCTGTGGAAATAGGATTGTCAAGCAGGATTCAGGGGTGAACAAGGGTTCTAGGCCCAAAATGGGATTGAGGGTCTCATTAATGGCGCTCCAGAACGTCTGGGCTTTCGGACACTGCATCTGTAATTTCATTGGCGGCCTATAACCATCAGTGTCCTCATCGACGGCTACCACCATCGACGCATCTACATTCTCATCGATGGCCATAACTGTCAATGTTCTCATCGACGGCTACCACCATCGATGATGCATCTATATTTTCACTGACGACATACCCGTCAATATCCTCATCGACGGCTACCACCGTCAGTGAAGCATCTCTGTCACCATTGATGGCCACCTCAATCAACGATGCATCCATATTCTCATTGCCGGCCATACCCGTCGATTCATCCATATTCTCATTGACGGACATCCCTGTCAAATGATGTATCCCTATTTCTCATCGATGGCTGTCCCCTGTCGACAGTGCATCATTATTCTGTCTACTCATTGATGGGACGTTTTTTTCACTCCCTTGTCAACAATGCTTCCAGCACTATAAAAAGGCAATACATAAATATCCCTTTCTGGGTTCCATTAGAGTCATAGAGCGGGAGAGATCCTCCTCAACCTCTGTACTTCACGGCCTGTTGAGGGCCACCGCTGCAGGTGTCCCTTCGTCGATAGTGCGCCCTCATATTTTTTCTTAGTAAATGGGGCTTCATAAAAAACCAGTGGCTTATGCCATGTTACTACTCCTCCACCCTCTTAGGTGGATAGTCACAGCAGTCAGGCGGACAGAGTTTAGAACTCTGGTCTTTGCCACCCAGGGGCAAGACCTGCTCAGGCTACATGTCCACTCCCCTCCATAACCCCCCCCTTGTGTCTCAAACACCCTCCCCCCCCAGAAGGAACTGGACATCTCCACTGTTGTACGGCACGTCTTGCATACCATACGGCACCCCCAGCCCTCCGATCCAAGGGGTTAGGGCAACCCTCCACGATCTCCTACTCTTTCACCTAAGAATTTTCATGTTGACCAGGATCCAGTCCCTCCCTGGTCACTTCCTCCTTATAGGGAAGACTATTTTTCAGATAAACACGTGTTCCCGGTTGGCTGCTCTGGTGACCTTGAACTCGAAGATTTCCAGGAGCTGAAATTTCTTCCTCAGTCTCCCTTTTTTGGAAATCTCTTCTTTGGATGAGGGCCTGCCTAGACTCTGCAACACCCCCTCCTGATGACCCTTCATTCCCTGAAATGATGATACAGGTATAGAAAGTCATGCGATTCTCTACCACAAAAAATGGAAATTACGTACTTACTGTAATTCTTGATCTTCTTGGACACAGTCTCCACCACTCATTCACACTAATGGGATAGCGCCAGAGGCGCTAGGGCCCAGCTGGAGCCAACATTTTTCAGTAGGGCTAGCACTAAGATAGGACCACGCATGTGCAGCACCACGAGACTAGCTCGTGCCTGTTTCGTCGTCAACCCTTCAGCCACCTCAGTACCTTTTTGACCTAGGAGGTGCAGCGTAACTAATGAAAATAACTTATCCTAACCTTCCGGGCCTATGAAGGACCGAAGGACCCTTGCAAGAAGGGTCAGTGAACAATGTTTTCACAGCCAGAGCCACAAGGCTGTGACAACCAAAGTAATGAAAATGAGTGAGCCCAGGGGATGGTGGGTGGATGTGTGAATGAGTGGTGGAGACTTCGTCCAAGAAGATCAAGAATTACAGCAAGTACATAATTTCCATATCTTCTGGACTCAAGTCTTCACCACTCATTTACACTAATGGGAGAATACCGAGCTAAAACCAACCCACTCTGAGCAGGGCAGTAGGAGATAGGGCTCACTTGGAAAATACGCCCAAGGACTGTCCTGCTAAGAAAAGGAGCTGTCTGGAAAGAACATCCAGAGCCTAGTGCTTACAAGGTATGCACTTGAGCTCCAAGTCACCACTTTGCAGAAGACTGCATTGGACAAAAAAAAATTAAACTCCGCCAGGAAGCTGCAACCACTCTTGAGTGGTGAGAACCCTGCCTCTCAATTTGGTCCAAAACAAAAAATAATAATGTCAAAGACATGCTACCAAACTAGCCTAAACATCTCAGGGCAAGAAGGAGATACAACTGAGGCAAGCTAAAGCTACAAAAAATTGTGGGAGTGTAGCTCTCCGTTCTGTGAAGAAATCACAGAACCATTTGTAACAGAGAGTGAAGGGAGCGCTCCCTTCTTCAAACAACATGAAGTCTTGCTGTATTCTGACTTATTGCAGTTAGCCCCAGCACTTGAACTGCTCCAGAGAGGAGAGAGTTAAATTCTATGCAGTGCATAGAATGTTGAGCTCAAGCTCGGTTCAAACCTCTATCTGCTGCACTTCAAAGTGTTACCATCAGATTCTTTACTCCGCCTAACTGAACAGTTGCTCCGGAGATTTCTCCTCTGCTCACGGTTCATCAGTCAGTTAAAGTCATCGGTTTTACTGATCCTTTCGTTTATATTTTCGGTTCAGAGCTCTGTCTGTGGTACAATAAGTACTTAGGTAGTGGACTAGCTGTAGCATACTTGTGGAAATTGTAAATTTGAACTTTTAACTGGTTTGGCTGAACCGGTTATCTTGTGTGTTATTCTTTGTAATTTTTTTCTTCAGGTTTAGTGTGTGGTTACCGGTCCTTATCAGTTAAAAAAAAAAAAAAAAAAAGTGTTTCTTGCATTTTTTTTCAAATACCCGTAACACGGTTAGAAACCAATAAGGGGGTCTTACCTGGCTTTTGCCGAGGTAAAGGGTAAGTTTGAGTTACAGGATGGCTACGTTTGAGAAACCCAAAAGAAAAACTGGGCCCACCGGGTTTCAACACTGCAGTGTGTGTGGGGAAGACTTTGCTAAGGCTGATCCCCACACCACCTGTGTTTATTGTCTGGGGTTTGGCCACCTCAGTTCAGACTGCCAAATATGCAGAAATTTCCCTAAATCCACCCTAGACAAGAGATTGGGCAGGCTTAGGGATAAGGAGTCCACTGACACGGATGGCCAGCCCAGTTTGGTTTCGGCTGAACCAGGAGTACCCTGTGACCAGGGCGATACTTCTTGGGGCAAAAGGAGAGCCGATTCTGAGGGATCGGTTCTGTTGAAAAAGAAAAGAAAAGACAAATCAGCTGGTTCGGATCCATAGTCGCATGTTCCGACCGCCGAGGAGATTGCCGGCGCGATTAGTATTGTTGAATTGCTTCATACGGTTCCGACCGAACCGGCGCCTTTGGCAGGCATTCGGTCCGATCGGTTCCTCTGGTTCAGGATTGTGCCTCTGAAGATTTTTATGAACCAGATTTGGAGGGGGACGATGGTTATGAAGGTGGTGGTGGTGGCGGTGGTGGTGGTGGTGTTGGCGGTGATGGAATGGAAGGTCTGGATGAGCCCATTGAACTGGACATCTCCCCAGACAGGCCTTGTGGTGTTTCCCCGACAGGCTTTCTGAGTCCCCTTCTCACTTTATGTTTTACAGAAAAGTGGCAGAAACTGTCCAGTTCCCTTTGGAAGAAGCTGTGGCGGAACAAGAGGAGCCTGATTACGTTGAAATGATGGACATCCCAGAGTCCAGGAGATTGTCTATTCCCCTTCATAAGTTGTTTGGGAAACAGACACAAAAACTGTTGAAAACTCCTAATTCTTTACCTCCTGTTGACAGAAGGATGGACAAGAGGTACATGTTGTCAGGCTCAGGTACGGAGTACTTGTACCAGCAATGTGACCATGTTGGGGTTGTGCAGGCTGCAGCCTGTGATAAGGCTAACACACCCTTGGCATCACACACCCCCAGATAAAGACTCCAGGAAGCTGGATGCCATGGCAAAGAAACAGTAGATGGCATCCTTCTTGGGACTCAGGCAGGCTAATTACATGGCCTATACATCCAGGTACCAGAAGTCCAGGTGGGACACTGTACTGGCACTGGCTAAGTAGGCCTCACCCCAGCTGGCCAGGGAGCTGGAGGAGGTGGCAGCTGATGGGGTTGAGGCATCAAAAATCCAATTTCATGCTGCTGTGGACTCCAGTGATGTGTCATCACGAGTCATGGCTACATCTGTGGCTCTTTGGAGAATGGCTTGGCTCAGATGTACTAGCCTTTCACAGGGCACCCAGGCTAAGGCCATGGATTTCCCTGTGGTAAGTAATTCTTTGTTTGGGGAGCAATCAGAGAATTACATGAAAAAGATGGATGAATATAGGACCACCTACAGGAGTGCAGAAGCCAAGGAAAGGCAGGCAACTCCTCAAAGGCAGCAAGCTAGGGGCAGACCTTTTCATAGGCCTTTTTACCAAGCATAGGCCTCCTCTCCGTTTTCCCAGAGGGGGTTCTTCAGAGGGAGAGGCAGAAGGGGATGAGCAGGGCTGCATCCACTCCTCAGCCTGAGGCTCCTGCCAGGCAGACACCCTGATGTGTCAGCCCAGGTCGACTCCCCAATTCCTGTAGAAGGCAGGCTGGCTTACTGCTTCCAGGACTGGAAGTCTGTTACCTCAGACAAGTGGGTCCCGGAGGTAGTAAGCCATGGACTGGTTCTCAGCTTCAAAAAGTTCCCAAAGCTAAGAGCCAGATCCTTTCCACCTGCAAACATCTCCGAAACCATTGCTCTAGAGGCAGAGATTTAATCTCTGCTGGCATTAAGGGCCATAGAGAAAGTTCCTACAATACACCGGGGCAAAGGTCTGTACTCCAGGTACTTCCTTACCCAGAAAAAGACAGGGGAGTGGTGGCTCATCCTAGACTTAAGATACCTGAACAGACATCTTTTAAAACCAAAATTCAAAATGGTGACTCTGGGAATAATCCTTCCCTCTCTAAGGTCAGGGGACTGGCTAACTTCCCTGGACCTAAAAGATGCCTACTTTCACATTCCCATCAGGTGCTCCTACAGAAAGTACCTCAGGTTCAAATTGCCTTCAGGCCATTATCAGTTCAAAGCAATGCCCTCTGGCCTGACATCAGCTCCAAGGGTGTTTACAAAATGCCTAGCAGTAGTAGTGGCCTTTCTGAGGAGAAAAAAATATCTCCATATTCCCATACCTGGATGACTGGCTCATTGCGGGTCAGTCTCCAGACCAAGTCAAGTCAGATCTGCAGGTGACCCAGCAAGTGTTCACTTCTCTAGGATTTCTACTCAGTCTTCCCAAGTCAGTTCTCGAGCCAGTACAGCTACTGACTTTTATAGGGGTAGAGCTGGATACTGTCAAAGCAAGAGCCTTTCTTCCCCTGGAAAGAGTAAGGGCCATCATAGAGCTGGCCTCCTCCTTCCGGCTTCTGGTTTCTCAACCAGCAAGGCACTTCCTTCAGCTTCTGGGCCACATGGCAGCTTCCACTGCAGTGGTCCAAGGGCAGATTTCAGATGAGACATTCAGTTTCATCTCAGGTCTTTTTGGTCTCAAAAAAAAGATTCTCTACCCAAACTTGTTCCAGTAACTCAGACCCTGATCCAGGCCCTTCAGTGGTGGCAGGATCGGGACAACCTCAGGCAAGGAGTCCCATTCATCACTCAGTCTCATTCGGTGGTTCTAACCACAGATGCTTCTCTCCTGGGGTGGGGAGCCCACCTGGGGACTCTCATAGCCCAGGGAGTGTGGTCCACTCAGGAGTCTCTTCTCTAAATAAACCTCCTGGAGCTCTGGGCGTTTTTTCTGGCCCTGCAAGCCTTCTCTCAATCAGTACAGAACAAGGTGGTTCAGGTCAGGACAGACAACACCACCACCATGTGGTATAGCAATAAGCAGGGAGGCACTCGGTTTATGGCCTTGCGCACAGAAGCCATGAAGTTATGGTCCCTAGCTTATTCTCTACAGACCTCTCTGGTAGCAGCCCACCTTCCAGGAAAGGACAATGTGCTAGCAGATGCATTGAGCAGGATTTCCCAGGGCCATCACAAATGGTCCCTGGATCCCCTAGTGTTGAAAGTGATTTTTTCAAGGCGGGGCACTCCAGAGATAGATCTCTTTGCAGCCCCAGACAATCACCAACTTCCTCTTTTTTGTTGCAGACCCCCAGTCTCGGGCTCAGTCCCTCTGGATGCTCTGATTCTAGATTGGGAGGAGAAATTTCTTTATGCCTTCCCTCCTTTTCCTCTATTGTTCAAGGTCCTGGTCAAGATAATTTTATTTTATTTATTTAGTTTTTGTTGACCGGGTAAGTGCACTAGACAAATCCTGCCTATTTTCAGGCACGACCCGGGGGAAGGGGATACAGATGAATGCCAACTGACCTTGAACCAGATTAAGCTGTTGGTGGTATTTTTAGTGAATGAGGGAAATTTCGCCAGGACACCGGGGAAACTCCCCTACTCTTCGGTAGGGGGACCTCTGGTCTGCTGGATGGAGGATTCAGTGTGTGCTGTGTTTGAGTCGGCAGAAGTCATGGAGCACAACTTGGTTCTGCTGTCTGCGGCAGTTCTCGTTTCTACATCAGTACTTCCGGAGACGACTTGTGTGAATTCTGCAATAGGAGAACAGTTTGGACTCTCGCCTAACCCAGAGTTTCATTTATCGAAGGAAAAGCAACCACTACCTGTGTTGTCTGACATGGAAACAAAGTTACTGACTCCTGAAGGTGTTACCAGTGTTCCTCCCCCTGATACTTCCTGTATAGGGGCTGAGACTGCATTTGTGGCATCGGAGCCGCTTCTGGGAGATTTATAGCCAGCTTTACCGAAAGACAGTGCAGTTTCAACGTCACAAGTCGTCCGTAGTCGGTTTGGACTTGCTCCTTTAGATAATACATTGGAGACTACCTGGACTGCATTGGAAGCACTTGCACATGCTGGATGGACATGAACGGCTTCTGGCACTTGGACACCGGATTTATCCTGGGATGAAAGAGAACACGGGGTTTTGTGTTCCCCAAACAGGCCTGCAATGGCCTTCACGAGCTCCAACAAGGTACCTTTTTCACGGGGACTTTTGTCAATTGACCAAGTACTCTCTGTTTCCCACAAAAAGGACTTGGTTGGGGGGGGGGTATTGTTGAAACTAAACTATCTGAAAATGATTTACAGTGTCTTAAACCTGAGGGCATTCTTCATTCTACTGGAGAATTGGAGGGTTTTAGGGTGGAGAATAGGGGATGTGCTTTGGAAGGGCACTCTACTACTGCTTTGCCCTCGAAGATTAATCTTCCACATAATACAGCTACTCTAGGTAGAGCTGATAGCAGTATGGCGATGACTCCCCTACCTACTTCAGTTTCATCTGCATTGGAGATGGCTTCCCTCAGTGTAACCTCACAGGAGGGTACTTTAGGCTCTGTCTCACTGTCACAGCCGACTGAGTCTGTCTCACCTGGCGTTGTTCGACAACCCCCTCTTTTAGATGACCCGGGAGAGGGACCTTCATGTGTTCCTAGGGCCCCTGGTAGAGGACCTATTCTTTCTGATTTATTTAAAAATAAGTTGGAACAGGCCCCCAGACGTAATGCTGTCTGCATACATTATAGGGGAGGTCTCAGTGAATTTCCTGATGGATATTATGTTGCTAGAACTTTACTAAAGGGTTCTATGCATTTTCAAGCATCAGACATAAATGCTTTAATATATATTTCTGTGAAGGAAACTTCTGATATTAGTTTTAAAACTAATATAGGTTTGGACAAATTTTGACATGTGTAGTACTCTGAAACAGACCCCATTATGGACGCCTTTTTATGTTATACCACTGACAAAACCGGCAGTGCGAAATGTTGCTGTCATGTTTCGTAAAGAAGGGGTTAGCATTAGTGACACCTATTATTGGTTACAGAATAGATGTACTGTCTTATCCCCACCTGCAGCTATTATTGATTCTGAAGGTCTGTGGACTGGGGGTTGGAAGTTCAGAGTTAAACTTTTTCAAGTGAACTCTGAAGTGGTACATCTTGCAAATAGCTTTTTTCTCGGCAAGGATAGGGGTGTTTGGCTTTTATGGTGGACAGCCTAGGGTCTGCTACAAATGTGGTGCTCATACCCATTTGAGTAGCACTTGTGATCTATTGAAATGCAGTCTTTGTGGAGGTTATGGTCACCCTAGCATGAACTGCGACAGTGTTTTTCAGTGCAACCTCTGTGATGAAAAGGGACATGCTTATCACCAGTGTCCCTGGGCTAGTAGAAACAGAACTGAGGGTTGGAACTCGGACACTTTAGTGCAGAAAGCACAGGACAAGTTGATCCAGAAACGAGAAGTTCCTGTTCCTTCTGCTGCCCCCCCCACCCGAGTATTTCACGGCAAATTGCAGTTTTGATGGTTGTACACCATGAGGAAGTTAGGCCCCCCCTGCTGCAGATATGGACATCATACAGGTGCAGGACGAGGTAGACCCAGCGTTGGTGGTTCCTATTACTGAAACCTCACAGAATCCAGATAAGCCCATGGGAGATATGGAGAGTTTTTCGCACTCTAGAAGGGTGACTAAGGCTATAGCTAGAAAAATCTCAATAGGTCTGTGACATACCAACTTCTAATGTTTTTGACTTATTGTGTGGGAAGGGGAGGACACAGATGGGGATTCAGAGGCTTCTATCTTGCCCTCTGACATGGACATCCAAAGAGTTAGACCTCAGGATGTAGCACATAAAAAAAAAAAAAAAAAGGATAAAAAGAAAAAAGGGGTTAAAAAACGTAAGAATATGACTGCTACAGATGGGAGTGGCTGATTTATTTTTAGACCCTGGCTCGCCTATGGATTTCTTCCTTCAATAGCTGTAGATCATACTAAGGTTCGAAGAAAGAGCTAGGAGGCCGAAGCCCATAATGCTGTTATGCTAGGCCAGAGAGTAATATAATCAGTCATACCCAGACATAATTAACATGTCGAGACGATGTTTAAAAATCTCTTTAGTATTATTTGTCACTACATCGGATGGAAGTCTATTCCAAGGTCCAATAGTTCTCACAGAAAAGAAAAACTTGCGATTATTATGTTTAAAAGATTTACCAGTTAACTGGAGGAAATGACCTCTGGTATTATGTATTGATGACTTAAAAGAAAATTCTAACTCAGTCATGATATAAGGGTCATGAACAATGTCATATAGGAGAAGAAGATCGCCTCTAAGGTGTCTGATGGTAAGAGACATGTTTTAATGTGTCTAACCTAGAATCATAAGAAGAGGATTCAAGACCAGATATTTGTTTAGTAAATTTTCGCTGAACCTTTTCAAGACTATAACTATCTGATTTTTTTAAATGGCCACCATAACTGTGATGCATATTGAAGATGAGGACGGACATAGGACCTAAACAAGGGTAACACCACCTCCTGGTCTTGAGATCTAATATTGCGTAAAATAGACCAAATAACTTTATTAGATGTACAGATCACTGACTGCAAATGTTTAGAATATGTTAAATCGTCTGAAATAGTTATACCCAAATCCTTCTCATCTGTAGTGGCACACAATGTTGAACCATCCAAAAATGTATTGGAAGTTTAAGTTATTGGATCCCAAGTACATAACTTTACACTTTGTAGTGTTTAATTTCATACCCCATATGTTAATCCAAGTGGAAACAATGTCAAGGTCATGCTGAATACAAGCTATTTGATCTAGATTAGAACACGATCCCCCGACCTTCGCATCATCTGCGTATTTTATTGTAAAGGAAAGACAGGAATTAGTTAAATCGGATATGAAAGCCTGGAAAAGACAGGGGTTGAGAACCGAACCCTGCGGAACACTGCTAAAAACTTTACCAGAATTAGAAATAGCCCCATTAATGATCGCTCTTTGAGTTCTATAACAAAGCCAATTATTAATCCATGCGATTATGTAACTATTAATATTGAGACCCGTGAGTTTTTGGATTAGAGCCCAATGAGGCATAGCATCAAAAGCTTTACTGAAATCAATAAAGACAATGTCACACGCTATCCGGTTATCCAAACAGGAACTAAAGTGTTCATAAAAACAAAGAAATTAGTCAAACAGCTTCTACCCTTCTTGAAGCCGTATTGTTGTAAGTTAGATGCATCAATAACAGAGGCAATAATATCTTTAAGGAGACTTTCCAACACCTTGCATATAGAAGAGATTAAACTGATCGGCTGATAGTTTTCCCATAGATGTTTAGATCCCTTCTTATGAATAGGAACTACAAAAAACAGACTGCTTTCTTTTATTTTGCAGCTTCGCTACGTACTGACATTATCTTATTGCAAGAGATGAGACTGAAGTCCATTTTTGAAATTAGGCAGGCTCAACGGAGTTGGGTCTGGGGGACCTTCCTACTGGACATTTGGTGATGAAGTGGTGGATGGTGTAGCTATCTTGTTTAAATCTACAGCCTTTTCAATTGCACAGATTATAGATATTCTTCCAGGTAGATCCTTAATACTGGATTGTAAATTCCAGGACCTTTTTCTTCGTATAATAAACATCTGCGCTCCACAATCAAAAGTTGCTAGAATTAGTTTATTTGATTTAATTAAACCCTTTCGTTGTACATGGAAACATATTGTGTGGGGAGGAGATTTTAATTGTAATGTGGACTTTTCTTGTAGGACGGCAGTTGGTAAAAAAGTATATTGTGACTCTTTTGCCTTGAAAACTTTAATCAAGGACGCTGGACTAAATGATGCTTATTGAGCCCTGAGATCTGACGCTGGGACTACGTATCGTAGATCTGTTTACAATACTAGAATAGATTATCTTTTTTCCTCTAAGTATTCCATTCCGTTTCAAGTTCTTATACAGCCTAGTGAATTCTCCGATCATCATTTGCTAATGGAGGCCTTTTCTTTCAGTTCTGCTCCCACTGTTTTTTTTATCACAAAACTCACTGTGGAGACTCAGTAATTCTCTACTTTCACACCTAACTATAATGTCACAAGTTCGGACACTTTTTCGAGCAAGGATATCTGTTCTTTGTTTATATGATTCCATTTGGCATTGGTGGAGGGATACGAAACTTGAACTGAGATCCTTTTTCATGAAGCAGGGAACACGTAGAGCTAGGGATAAGTACATTAAATATTTAGGATATAGAGATCAGTTATAAACTTTTGTCATACTCGGCTTCCTCTCCTATAGATTATACACCTCAGATTAAAGAACTACAGAATTGCATGTCTTCTGATCAATATGACAGAGCACACACTTTAGAGTTAACAGTGAGATTTGGTACTTCGAATTCCCCATCTGCGAACCCCTTTTTAGCCTGTAAAGAATGGTTGCACGCTACAGTGATGGCTGGGCTGTATACTTCTGCTGGTGTTATAGACTCATCCATCACAGGTATGCATTCTATTACAAGGTCACATTTACAGGTTCAGTTCGGTACTACCCCTATTCTTGAGAAATTATTAGGTGTTTTTACAGCACCTGTCCCTCAGGTGTCTACACATAGCGCTTTAGACTCTGTGTCCCTGATTACTCAGGAGGAAGTTACTCTTGCCATTTCCCAGCTTAAATTGGGGGTGGTCCCCAGGTTCAGATGGCCTTACCCATGAATTTTATAGAACATTTACTACAGATTTGTCAGGGGTTCTGGTGAGAGTATATAATGGTGTACTACAGGAAACAGACGGGGTCCCAGATTTTGGTTTATCAATCCTGAAATTTATATATAAAAGGGGAGATAAGTGTTCCCTGGATAATTGGAGACCGCTACATCTCCTTAATACAGATTATAAGATTTTAGCTAAGATTCTCAGTGGTAGATTACAAAAGATGGCTCAAGATGTAATAGACATCTCACCATCTTGTGCCATTCCTGAATGAACCATTTAGTCTAATCTCTTTCTATTAAGAGAGATCTCTGAGGCTAAACAGACACATCAGCTTACTGGTTTTGTTGTATCCTTAGATCAAGCGAAAGCATTTGACAAGGTACATTATGCTTTCCTATTCCAGGTTATGAAACTGTAAGGTATCCCTAACGTGTTTTTAACCTGGCTTACACATTTATTTTCCATTGCTAGATTTACGCCTCTGATTAATGGTTATTTAGGGGATCCTCTCCCTCAGAATGAAGGGATCAGACAGGGTTGTCAGTTAAACACATTATTATATACATTTATTTTGGACTCTATCATTAGACAGATTAAATGGGACGTTCAGATTATTGGATTAGCTCCGTGTTCTACTTTGTGTCCTGAAAAAATATCTGCGTATGCAGATGATGTAGTATTGTTTGTACAGAATAAAGATTCAGGAGATAGAGCAATTTGGATTTTTCAGGACTTTTCTGCAGTTTCAGGGGGGACTCTAAACTTACAGAAAAGTATTTCTATTCCTTAAGATACAGATTCCATTGCTATCTCAGAGGTGGGAGGTATTAAGACGAGCATTGACCCACAGACCCGCAAAAAATTTTGGGTGTGTGGTTTAATGTTTCAAACATGGCAACGTTCAATTGGGAAAAACGTCTGGTTATTAGTGAAGATAAGGTACGACTCTGGAAAACTCGGAAATTGGGGAAACGAAAAAGGGTCCTGATAGTTAAGAAGTTTTTCCTCCCTATTTTTTTTGTATTTAAGTTATGTTTGTGCCCCCCTCAACAGTTGGAGACACAAATTTTTAGTGTTTTCTTTTGAATGCTATGGGGTAGTCTACTTAACCCTATTAAAAGAGATGTCACATGCATACCTATTAAGAGAGGGGGCCTTGGGATGATTAATCCTATTGCTTTTTTCCTTTCCTTTTTTCTTTATAATATATTTAGCTGTGTACGGTATACGACACACAATTGGGACAGGTGGGTAAGCAGTGCCTTACAGTTATGGATAAATGGGATACTTTACCTCCCAAGCATTCACAACATCTTTATATTCCTTCTTGTGCGATTGATGGTTTTCGAAGGCTGAGACACTGGAAATTGCAAAAGTCATCTGTCCTATGTCTTACTAGTAAACAGTTTTACCAAACGTTTCTAGATATTACAAATCCATTACTTCTTTTCCCGGAATGTACCCCTTCACATATGCAGTTTGCCTTACAGCTTCTTCTTGATGAAAGGATTCTGCAACATATGTGGGATGGTGCCTGGTTGTATTGCCACGGCAGACTGAATGTACGTGGTAATTTGAAATACAAATCTTTCCGGGATAGGTTTTGTCCTAAACCATCATGTATTCAGATCGAAGAAACAATGTCACACTTCTTTTTTGAATGCGAGGATACTCGTTTATTTTGGAAAACTTTGGCATTTAAATGGCAATGGCCCTTTTTAAGTAGGATTGCATATCAGACCTTGATATTGGGTGATTTTACTGGAAGTCGGGGTAAATTTCATAAAAGTACTTTAAAAGTTATTTTTTCTTTGTGTAAATATTATCTGTGGCAAGCAAGATGTCAGTATGTTTTACAACAGATTCAAACTTCTCCTCAAGCTGTTATATTGACAATTGAAACAGCGCTCTCAAAGATTATGGAGTTGGAGCACCGAAATCTATCATTGGAACATTTTCAGTTGTTATGGAAACATATTACTTTTCTACCCTAGATTCCTGGGAGGAACACTGTTTCTCTGAATGTATTGTTTTCTGTATGCTATGTTATGGATTAATTTTTTTTGTATCCTGTTGATACATTACTTTTCTTGGTATCCCTGTTACATTTTTCTTGTTGTTTGCATACATGATGTTGTGTTTTCCTTTCTTAAAAAAAATTCCCCTGCTCTTTTCGATAAGTGCCATGGGATCTTTATCATCCACCTGAACTACCACCAATCTAGGCAGATGGAACCTCAGTTTAACGTCTCATCGGAAAGACGGCACCTCAAAAGTGCAGCACCCCTCTCATGCTGCATTACAGCGTCAGTACTGGGATATTAACCCAAGTGCCAGATGTGGGAACTGAACTCACAGCCATCTGATCTCCCGGCCTCAGAGGCGAGTGTGCTACCTACTGAGCCACTGACACTGCATAAGGTCACAATCCTGCAAAGTGATCCTGATTGCTCCAGATTGGGCCAGGCAACCTTGGTACGCCGTGTTGCTGTCTCTAACAGTCTTATCTTCCCCTGTCTCTTCCCAGGAATCACAATCTGCTAACCTCCTCTCAGGGGAGGATTTGGTATCCCAACCTTCGGTCTCTCAATCTCAAGGCATGGCTCTTGAAGAGTTAGAGTATGCAAATTTGCATCTGTCTCAAGGGGTTCTGGACATTCTCAAAGCCTCTTGAAAACCTACCACCAGAAAAACTTACAACTCCAAATGGAAGAGATTTAGTATTTGATGTTCCAAGAAGCACATGTCCCCAAACGCTGCTGAATTGTGTACAGTTCTGGATTACATGGTTCATCTTAATGGCCTAGGCCTTAGACCATCTACCCTCAAGGTACACTTGTCACAGCTGTTTCTGCTTTTCTGTCAGTGGGAAAGCCCTCCTCATTGGCATCCCATTCTGTTTTCTGTAAAATTTTCAAGGGGTTGCTTCATACCAATCCCTCCTTTAGGGATCCTACGCCTGCTTGGGACCTTCATATTTGCATTACTCAGTTTATGCAACCCCACTTTGAGCCCTTGTCTTTAAAAGAGCTCAAGTACTTGACTTGGAAAACTGTGTTTCTGGTAGCTATTACCTCTGCCAGATGTATCAGTGAATTACAAGCCCTGTCAGTGGAGCCTGATTTCATTTCATTTCATAGAGATAAGGTGATCCTTAGAACCAATAGGAGGTTTTTACCTAAAGTGGTTTCAGATTTTCATCTGAATCAATCCTTGTCTCTCCCTGTGTTCTTCAGTGACCATTCTTCTTCAGGGGAGAGGAGAGTACACAGTTTAGATGTTAAAAGGGCCCTTAGCTACTACATTGAGCGTACTAAGGCACACAGGTTTGATTTCCTCCAGTTGTTCCTCACTTATGGGGAAGTGGGAAAGGGCAAACCTGCCACTAAGAGAACTGTTGCCAGGTGGATTGTCTCTTGTATACAATTCTGCTATGAAAAGCTGGGCAAAATACCACCCTCAGGCCTGAGGGCTCATTCGACTAGAGGTACAGCTGCTTCCCTGGCTGCTGCCAGGGATATTCCTTTGCTAGAGATTTGTAAAGCAGCCACCTGGAAAACAGTCCATACATTCACCAAGCATTACTCTCTGGATATCCAGGCTAGGAGTGATGCTCGGTTTGGTACAGCAGTACTGCATAGCCTATTCTCAAAGTAGGTTCGATTCCCTCCTCCATGGAGGTACTGCTTGGTAGTCTGCAATAAGTCAGAATACAGCAAGACTTCATGTTGTTTGAAAAAAGAATTACTCACCTTAGTAACTGTGTTTCTTCTAATGGAGTCTTGCTGTATTCTGACCTCCCTCCCTCTCAGAACCTGGTTTTTGGGAAGTGGGCTGGCAGATGCAGTGTTGCAACCCAGGGGTGCATTTGGGCACTCCTTCTTTTTAGAGAGGAGGAGTGGGTTATGTTTGATTATTTTAATAGTCAGAAGTGTTCACTAACTGGTTTCTCATTTTGGATTTCTCGACTTGAGTCTTTTGGGGGATCCAAAATATTTGCTTGCCATTTGGCTAGTAAATATTTTTACAATTTCCACATAGTGGGTTTAGTTAGTTAGTTAGTATTAGCTCGTAAGAATCTGACGGTTACACTTCAAAGTGCAGCAGCCAGAGGTTTGAACTGAGCTCGAGCTCAATGTTCTATGCTCTGGGTAGAATTTAACTCTATCCTCTCCGGAGCAGTTCAAGTGCTGGGGCTAATTGCAATAAGTCAGAATACAGCAAGACTCCATTAGAAGAAACACAATTACTAAGGTGAGTAATTTTTTTTTTTCTGTAGGTAAGGCAAAAAATTTTTAATAACTGTAAGAGCTGGAGGCAAGTCTACTGGTTCAAGGTAGACCGAGATGCGCAGATGGATACCCCCGCTACCAAGTATGGCTGGCCTGTGAACAACAAGTCCAAAAGGCACTTGAACCCCTTACTTGGTGAGCAGTCGGAAGTCCAGGTGGGGTTAGCTCATCACAGGAGAATGGTTTCCACTGAGTCACTTAAGCTTTCCAGATGGAAGAACAAAGCATGAATTAGAAGCTTCTTGTGGTGATCTGGGAGAACCAGAGCCTACCCGCTTCTTATTCTTAAGAGAATCATTCTGCCCCTGTTTGCCTACAATTCTAGTAGCAGTCTCTGAACTAAGGGAAGAGAGGGAAAGTGTACAGGAGGAACGTGTCCACTGCGGAGAAGCATTCCGACAGGAAAAAGCAGGGTCTGGATTTCTGAGGCAAAATAGGGGTGGATCTGTTTTGAGAGGGGACACAGGAAGGACCACGTTCAGGCTGACCCATTCATTGAAAGTGACTGCATAACGACTGAAGTGACTCAACGTGGTGAGGCACCACTAGGTCTGGCCTTCCTGAAAGGGAGTAGGAAAAATATTCTAGTTGGCTTGCAGATGAAAAACAAACATCACAGTTTCGTCATCTGCTCGAAGTGAGTAACTTCGTGTCAGAGGGTCTCCTTCACTCTGGAGGAGTCTAGGGAAGCTCCTAAGAGAAGGAGCTGCTGGGAAGGTGAAACCAACACCTTCCCCCTAAACATAAAAACTCTTCCTGGGAAAGGGAGAGGAGAGCTGAGCAACTGCTTCCGAACAGTCTAGTCCGGAGCGACTGGCATGGAACCAAAGTGCAGGAAGTGAAGGTATAAATACAGAGAACCCATCTCTGAACAAGGACCTACTTGACTGTAATGGTCGAGAAAGAGGGCCTGTTGTCTGTTAACTTGGAGCAAGCAAGGAATTAGGAAGCTGTGTTCTGACCCGTTGTGGGGTCACTTCTGTTGCTCTGAAGCTCTGATCAAGAGAAGAGAGTCTGATAGACAAAACCAAAGACTGAGCTGCCGCCTAGGTCTATGGAACATCTCTGAATTAAGAGAAAATCTGCCTCCGAGAATGTGATGACCCAAACCTCCACTGGATTGGACTTCCCCTAGAAGAAGAAGTCACTCACTCTCTCCACTGCAGTCTAGAGACGACTGGGTCAGATCCAGAAGGATTGTACCAGGTAGATTTGGACTAGGCCCTCTGCCATGATGATTTTTATTTTATTTATTTTAACTATTACAGCCTGTCAAGGCTCTCAGGCTTCTACCTAGGAGGACTGCCTGATAAAAGAATGAAGAAGATGTCATCCATCTTAGGGGCAAGGGGAGCCTGGACGTCCGTAGCTGAAACCAGGACCGGACCAACAATCACAGTTGAGATGTTTAATCACCCATTGTGAAGGAGCTACCGTAAGGGCAGTATCATGGGGGGTCTATATACCTCTATCAAAGGAGCGGAAGGCTCTTGATCATTGAATTAGTATGATCCACAGGGTGTAATTGTACTGATGACTGAAAAGAGTCCAGACGCAGAAGTGTTTGGTCCACAGAAGAAGTCCGAAATGTTATGGTAGACCCCATATCCCTGAGGAAAAACTGAAAGATCTTCCACCACAGATTCTGTTGATAGAGAAGGCTTGTCCTCTAGTCTCTAAAATGAGTCATCTGCTGTATCACCGACAAGTAGGCAGGGAGAGACTCATCCAGATGCACTTTTACCCCAGAAGAACCTCCAAAGGGGGGATCTAGGTCAGAATCCCTAAAGACCCCACCAGCAGGAAAAAGTGTTGAGGAGCCGGCATGTGCTGAGCGGAATACAGAATTCTGCCAGCTGAACAGGCAGAACAAGAGTTCCACCAGTGGAAGCTGCCAGAATGACACAGGACCCCAGCTCAGACCTCCACTCACTAGGATCCGCAGAAATTATTCCGCGCGGAACTGGACTCCATTCCGTGAAAAACCTCACAACAAGTTCTGTGGAAGCGGAGGTCCATGGAAGGAAAAACTCTTGTCACCTGTTCTGCCAGACAGCACCAACTGGCACCACCATCACCTGTGGCACGGGATGGCACCAAGCAACGCCAATGCCACCTGTGATACCCTGGCACCCGAGGGTGCCTGTGACACCACCTGCGGCACCGCCCGCGGGCACTCGCAGCCCCCACGGCATCAAACATGGCGGCATACAACCGTGGTACCACCCACAGTGCCAGTAGCACCAGTGGCACTGCCCACGGTGCCATGCAGTACCAATGGCACCACCCACAGTACCGCATGGAGCCAACGGTGCTTCCCAAAGTGTCACATGCTGACTACGGCACCACCAACAGCACCAATAGCACAACCCATGGTGACACGCAGCGCTGCACGCCACCAACGGCACAGCATGCAGCGTCGCAGGCAGCGCTAGCGGGGCAATGCCAGAACATCCTGATAAAAAAGGGGAGAAGGAAGAGTGGTAGCAGTGCCGGCCCCTGCATGGAAAAAGAGAGTATGGTAGGCACGAGGGGTCAACGCGCGATGGCGAAGACACCAAAGAGTGTACCACGCACAACCTGAGCCAGTCGACCCAGCCCTGGTCCAGTGTCTTCAAGGTCCCGAAACCCCAGAACCGGGAACACTGGCCAGGACACTGGACAGAAGTCGAAAGCCCCTACTCCAAAGGAGTGGCCCAGTGGCGAAACTGCTCATCAGAATTCCATCGAGGACAGAGATGGAATCCAGTGTCTAGGAATGCAGCCGTTAAGAGCAGGGCCAAGGGGAACCCACCAAAAGTCAGTTCAGGTCCGCCTTACCACCGATAATCCCGTCATATGGGATCGCACTAGAGACTAATTTTAGTGGTACCAACTCTTTCCCTCCAAGAGGGAGAAGAAGTAGTTTCAAGGTCAAGCAGAGCCATCCCTGGAACCACCATAGAAACATAGAAACATAGAAGTTGACGGCAGATAAGGACCGCAAGGCCCATCCAGTCTGCCCATTTCTTTCTACCTTATAAATGTGCCATCGGCCTTTGCTATGTCAGTGACCTATCTATTCATAGTCATTTGTATTGCTCCCTTATGCCTATCCCATGCCTGTTTGAAGCCCTGCACTGTATTCATAGCCACTACTTCTTGTGGTAAAGCCATTCCATGCATCTACCACCCTTTCTGTGAAAAGAATTTCCTCACATTCCCCTTAATCGGCCTCCCCTAATCTCATGCTGTGTCCTCTTGTCCTGCTATTTTTCTTATATTTAAACATGTTAGACTCTTTCACCTTGTTTATGCCCTTAAGGTGTTTAAATGTCTCGATCATATCACCCTCTCCCTCCTTTGCTCAAGGGTATACATATTGAGCTCCGTTAATCTGTCCTCATATGTCTTCTGATGCAGTCCTGCACCATTTTGGTTGCCCTTCTCTGGACTGCCTCAATTTGGTTAATATCCTTGTGAAGGTGTGGCCTCCAATACTGCATGAGTACTCCAGATGGGGCCTAACCAATGTCTTGTACAGAGGGTTATTACCTCCCTCTTCGACTTGTGATACCCTACTAATACACCCTAACACCCGCTAGCCTTACCTACTGCTTTAGGGTCTGCTTGGATGATTTCAGGTCATCAGTGATGATGATGCCCAAGTCTCTTTCTTCCTTTGTGACTGCTAGCAACTCCTCCCAGCCTATAAGTGGCTTCAGGTTTCTCTTCCCTATGTGCATGATTTTGCACTTCTTTGCATTAAATCCCAGTTGCCACTCTTCTGACCATTCTGCTAGTTTATCCAGATCTCTTCTCATTCTGCCCACCCCATCTGGATCATCTACTCTGTTGCAGATCTTGGTGTCATCTGCAAACAGACAAGCCTTCCTCTAGTCCATCTGCTAGGTCACTAATGAAGATGTTGAATAGGACTGGCCCCAGGACTGATCCCTGAGGTACCCCACTTGTGACTTGCATCTCTTCTGACTGTATACCATTTACCACCACTCTCTGTTTTCTGCCAGTCAACCAGTTTGCCACCCAGTTGACCAACTTCTGACCCACCCCGAGCCTACCTAGTTTTGTGCTTCGGCGGACTGCCCTCTCCGAGCACAGGACTGCCCGTGGTCAGACCCCCACTTCGTGAAGGGTGGCAGACCGGATACAGCCCCTTTGCCATAACAACTTTCTTTCTTTTCTTTTTTTTTTTTAATCACTTTTCTTACCTTGGCACCAGATCTACTATCCACGTCCAGGTATCCTGCATTCTCCGGCCGCCGTCCAGGTCACCCTGGCTCCTAATTAGGCCCCCACTGCATTTCGCCATGGCTTGCCCCCTGCGACAGGGTGGCGTGAGCTCCCCCTTCATTCTCCACTGACACAGGATCCAGTAATGACAGTGACACCCTCGGAGCCGAGTGTCCCCGCTGAATGGCCATCAAGCCGCTGCAACCGGTGCCATTTTCCCTGTTCCAACCAGGCATGAACTGGGGCATGCAGTGACGCCAGTGGAGGGAATGTGCACACGTCCGTACGCGCTCCCTCCCAGCAACATGCCCCAAGTTCACCTCCTTCTTTGCAGTGCCAGTGCACCGCCCCAAGCCTCCGCTAGAGATCGCTAGTGTGCCGACAGCTGGTGACACCCCTCCCCCGGAGAGGGAGAGCAGTTCATGGACGCTCAATCCCTCTCCGACCCCTGGTTACCTGGGTCCATTCCCAAACCCGGGTCACCAGCGTGGGGTGAGGTGTGGCGTCCAGCTCCTCAACCCTCAGTGCCACTGGGCCGGCTGCCATAACAACTTTCAAACAGTCTTCCTACTGTCAGTGCTACTGTCTAAGGACAACTCTGTTGATGGCAGGTGAGAATTTCTTTTTTCCTTTTTCTTCATAATTGTCTTTTTCTTCTTCTTAAAATGTTAATTTAAACTAATACTGAACGGCTTAATGCTGCTGTCGTGTAGATGAAAAACTCTTGACTCTGGCAGACGAGTGACATCGACATCCAAGCGCACACGATGGCAGGAGAAGAGGAACTGAGGCAGTTTGAGGGTTGAAGCCGAGATTATACAGAGGGGTCATACTCTGGAATTTATCTCCAGCCCCCCCCCCCCATCCTCCCCGACATATTCAGTTATCCACCAGATTATAAACCTATCCTTCAAGAGGACTTGAGGGCTCTACTGGTGACACAGACCATTTCTCCAGTACCCCCTCACAACATCAGAAGGGATTCCACTCCCACTTCTTTTAGGTACCCAAATGAACTGGAGACCTCGGTCTGATACTGGACCTTAGAAAACTGAACCTTTCTATCCAGTACAAACAGTTTTGCATGATAAGCTTGACTTCCATCATGCCAATACTGAAACAGGGAGATTGGCTTTGTGCCCTAGATATGAAGGGTGCCTACCTGTATCTGTCGTGCTCATTACAGGTTTATTCGTTTCTACCTACTAGGTTAACACTACCAGTTTCAGGCACTCCGGTTTGTCACTACTCGGCCTCAAATGTGTTCTCCAAATACCAAGAGATAGTTGCAGCAGCTTTAAGAAGGAAAGGGCACTTTATCTTCCCATATCTAGATAGCTGACCAGTCAAAGCAGAACAGCTTTTCTTTCTTACCTAGCGGCTACCCTGCAAATATTTTCACGCTCTAGGGATCACAGTCAATTGGTCACAGTCCAACCTGACTCCAGCTCAGTCTCCCAATACATTGGAGCAGTCCTAGATACAGTCTCAGCCAGAACCTGCCGTCCGGCAGGCCACACCCTTGTCTCTGGCATCACACATACAGATTCAGAAAGTAGTCGCAGTTAGTCAACTGCTATGCCTTCTGGGTCACATGCTTGCTGCCATCCCTATGGTAGAACTCGCCCATCTTCATATGAGACCTATTCAGTGAACCCTCCAGAATCAGTGGTCTCAAAGAACAAGAAAAATTTGAAGGCAAGATCAGAGTCACTCTCTCTATGACGTCAGCTCTGACTTGATGGTCAGTCTAAACCAGTTTATGACAAGAAGTGCCTTTTCAGTTCCTCTCTCCCATGCAGATGTTCACCATGGATGCTTCCCTGGCAGGATGAAGTGCACACCTGGGTCCTTATCGGACACAGGGTGAGTGGACCACTTCTCTCCGTCAGCCTCACGTCAGTCTCAGTCTCCTAGAGCTGAGGCCATTCCGCTTAGCCCTTCCAGCATTTCAGTCTCTTTGATTCTAGACCATTGCTGATCCAATCAGACAACACTGCAGTGGTTTTGTACCTAACAAGCAAGGAGGTGCCGCAATCTTCAACCTCTTGACTCAAAATTAAAGAACCCTGTTACATCTGAACCTGAAGGCTTTACACTTTCATGCTTGGCTCCTGAGGATGCTTTCATGGCCAGGTTACAAATATCCTCTCCTCTTGCTAATATTCTCTTGGCCTCATGTAAGCCAGCAACCAGGGAAACGTATGTCTCCAAAAGGAAACGCTTTTCCATATGGACTGCTTCTCGATCATTGGAGCCCTATTCCTGCCCACTGATGAAAGTTCTAGACTTCTGGGCCTTACTGTCTGAGTCCGGTTTGAGTTATTCCTCAGTCAGAGTCCATTCGGCCGCTATTCTCTGCCTTCCGTGGACTGCTAGATGTCATATTACTGTGCCAACATCATCTAGCCAACATATTTTTGAAAGGAATGTTACATATGAAACCACCTATTAGACGACCCACTCCTCCATGGGATCTCAGTTTCTAATTGAGAAATTAACTCTTGAACCTTTGAACTGGCGGCCACTTGAGCTCTCCGTTTCCTTTCATGGAAAACCTCATTTCTAGTGGCTGTCTCCTCAGCTCGCCGTATTTCCAAGCTTCGTGCCCTCACATGCAGGGAACATACTAACATACTATTTGCCAGCAGATTAGGCCTTATGGTCTATCAAGTCTGCTCGAACCTAGATCCTTAGTTGGGTGCCGAGACCCTCCCATCCCTTGTGCTCCAGAAACCCCTATCATCCATCCCAACCCCCCCGGGACAGGCCATCATCTGATACATCCACTTTCTGTGTCTGTCCCACCCTCTCTTAAGCTCTCCACTGTGGATCTCTGAACCAGCTCACCAGGCAGAGCATTCCAAGGGTCCACCACCCTCTCAGTGAAAAACCTCCTCCTCTTTTCCCCCCTCACCCTTCCAACTTCAAACCATGCCCTCTGGTGATGCCTCCCTGCTTTAGTCTAAAGATCCCCTCCATGTTTACCCTATTTATTCCCTTGAGGTACTTGAAGACCTCAATCATGTCCCCCCTGTCTCTCCTCTCCTCCAATGAAAACAGGCAGAGCTCCTCAAGTCTGTCCTCGTAAGTCAAATCCCCTAGCCCTCGTATCATCTTTGTTGCCCTCCTCTGTACCCTCTCCAGGAGCTGTATGTCCCTCTTCAAGTGTGGTCTCCAGTACTGTACACAGTACTCAAGGTGTGGTCTAACCAGTCCATTGTACAGCGGCAGAATCACTTCCTTGCTCCTAGAGGTGATCCCCCTTGCGATGCATCCCAACATCCTGTTTGCCTTGCTAGCTGCTCTCCTGCACTGCTCAGTGTTATTCATACATGTATCCAC
The DNA here is from genome assembly GCA_016271365.2 of Neoceratodus forsteri. NCBI lineage: Eukaryota > Metazoa > Chordata > Ceratodontiformes > Ceratodontidae > Neoceratodus > Neoceratodus forsteri. The sequence continues at coordinate 1,098,723,220 of CM028135.1, read as the reverse complement.
CATGACCCCTAGGTCTTTTTCCCCTGTTGAGGCTTCCAGCACCTCCTCCCAGGGTGTACCTGTGTTTAGGGTTTCCCAACCAAGATGCAACACCTTGCACTTGGTGATATTGAAATTTAATTTCCATGTGTGAGCCCAGCTTTCCAGGGTGTCCAGGTCCTTGCAGGGCCAACCTCCCTTCTCCCTCAACTACTGCTCCCATCTTGGAGTCATCCGCAAGAGACTCATTTCACACCTATACCATCCCTGATGTCTGATATGTATGCATTAAACAGGATTGGACCCAGGACCCGAGCCCTGTGGTACCCCACTACCAACCTCTGTAGGGTTCGAGAGCTCCCCACAGACCACTACTCTCTGAGTGCGTCCAGCTATCCAGTTTTCAATCCATCTGACCATCAAGGCCTACTCCTAACCCCATCAGTTTCTCCACCAGACCATTGTGGGGGACAGAGTCAAACGCCTTGCTGAAGTCCAAGAATAATACATCCACAGGCTTACCTCTATCCAGTTCTGATGTTACCCATTCATAGAACTCCACAGGGTTGGTTTGACATGATCTACCTGGCACAAACCCATGCCAACTATCCAGACCTCCACCTCCTCCAAGTAAACCCCCAATCGTTCCTTTAGTATACTCTCCATTAATTTTCCCACCACCGAGGTTAAACTGATGGGTCTGTAGTTTCCTGGTACTTCCTTCGACCCTCCTTTATGGATTGGTACCACATGTGCCTCTCGCCAATCCCTAGGTACCCTCCCTGTCTCAAGTGACATGTTGAAAAGCTCCGCCAGGCGTGCAGCCAGTATGTCCGCCAATTCCCATAGTACTCTCGGATGAATGCCATCCGCCAGGATTGTCTTTCTTTAGGGGCCTTGAGGGCAAACCACACCCTTTTGGTGGGATGGCATCATCCGTCCCTCCACCTTACTGGTCTTTTTATCCTTATCCAGATGTGACACCCTGGGGTACCTTTCCTCCCTTTGCTCCATTTCTGTTGCTCCCTGATCCCACTCCCTGCCGCTTCTATCCCCTTTGTGCCTTGCTTTGTAGATATCCCATCCCCCTCCCTAGTGAACACAGAGGCAAAGTACTCGTTAAATACCTCTGCCTGGTCCCTCGCCTCTTCCACCCACCCTCCTTCTGATCTCAATCTGCTGAGATGGCCCTTAGTTTTTCTCCGCTCCCCAATGTACTGGAAGAACCCCTTTTCCCCTCCATGTATCCTCTGTGCCAGCCGTTGCTCTTTACTGGACTTAGCTCCCCTCACCATACGGGTGACTTTTCTAGATGCAAGCTGGTACATTTCCTTATCCTTCCCTCTTGTTGTTTTATATTTTTTGTGCGCCTTCTTTTTCTCTGACTGCTACCTGGACCTCACTGGACCACCAGCATGGTTTATGTGACCTTGCTCCCTTACGTTTCAACTTAGCGCAGATCCTGACTGCCTCATGAAGTCCCGTTTTATGACCTCCCATCTCCTTTCCACACTTGTTGTTGAGGTAATCCCTTCAAGTGATCCTTGAGAATATTTCCCATGCCCATAAAGTCTGCCCCTGAAGTCCACTGCCAGTGTCCTAGATCTCACCCCACTCCCCAATGCTTATTTGAAACCAGACAGTATTGTGGTCACTCCCAGTCAGGGGTCCTGTACAACCATGTCCCTTACCAGATCCCCATCTGCCAGAACCACATCCAGGACATGCCCCTCCCTTGTGGGCTCCATCACATGCTGTGTTAAGAACACATCCTGGAAGCCATCCAGCAGCCTCTGCTCCTTGGCCACCTTAGAGGACATGGTTCCCAGTTTGTACCTGGCATATTAAGGTCCCCATCAACACCCTCCTTCCCTTTGGACCACACTGGGCAATGATGTTGTCCAGCAAACCATCCTCTAGAACATCACTCATCCCGGGGGGCCTATATGCTACTCCCAGCTTGACCTTATCTCCTGCTGGGGATCGTAAGGTGACCCATAAGGCCTCCACGTTTCCCTCTGCCTCTTCTACCATAGCAATTTCTATGTCATCTCTAATGAACATAGCCACTCCACCCCCTCTGCCCTCCTTTCTATCCTTCCTAAGCATAGTGTACCCCCGCACATTTAGGTCCCAGTCATGGTTTTTGTTGGTCCACGTTTCCGTGACTGCCGCCACATCCACCCCACTCGAACAGCATGGCCTGGAACTCTGGCAACTTGTTTCCCAAGCTCCTGGCATTTACTAACACTAACCCCCACCCCTTATCCCTGATCCTTTTGTCGAACCCCACCCAGATTCCTTATACTTCCATCCTCCCCCTGCTCCTCCTGAAACCTCCACCTCCAGTCTGTTTCCCCCTTCCCCCCCTTGGGCTTGAAGGCTACTCCCCTCATCTGAAGGGGAGGGCTTCTGGTCAGCCCCTCCCTTATCCCTTCCCCCCCTTACAAGTTTAAACCCCACCTTTCTTGTATGTAGTCAGCCATCCCCTGTTTAAGGAACCTTACTTAATTTTTCACAAGGACTGGGTTGCACTCCGTACCAACCCTTCCTTCCTAAAGTAGTCTCTGAACACATTTTAAATCAATCCCTGGAGTTACCGGTATGCTATCCTGAATACTCCAACCAAGGTGAACATCTACTACATACTTTAGATGTTCATCGTATATTATGCTGCTGTACTAATCAGACAAAATCGATTAGACAAACTTTTAAGATTGTTCGTCACTTTTTGCCTTGGGCCAAGAAGGGCTCCCAGTAACTAAAAGAACTCTTTCTAGCTGGTTGTCAAATTGTGTTACATTTTGTTACACAAAATACAACAAACCCTTACCGGGACCTGTCCAAGCCCATTCTGCTAGAGCTATGGCCACTGCTGCAGCTTGCTTTACTGGAGCCTCCTTTTCAGATATCTGCAATGCGGCTACCTAGTCTACAATCCATACATTCACAAGGCATTGCAATTTGGATATTACCTCACGACATAGGACAGCCTTCGGCCATGCAGTTCTACAAGGTCTGCTATCCTAATGTCCTCCCACATGGACAGTACTACTTGAAGTTCTACCCAAATGTATTACCTACTGCAAGAGACCACTCTGTGGAAGATAGTACAGTTACGTAAAAACTTACCATAACAGTAGATCTTCGAGGAGTGTCTCTTTCAGTAGGTCCGCTCAAGCCCCCCCGTCCCCCTCCTTCTCTAGAAGAGCAAATTCTGGTTCAGTAACTTTTGGGTTGGGACTCCTTTGGTACCTCGGGTTCCCATCGGTCCTCGCTTTGCGAGCTGATTCCGGCAGGGGAACCGAGAATACCAGGGACTGCCACCCACACTTTTATATAGGAAACAGGAAGATGATGTCATGTGTGAGCGGCCCCTGGTAAAAGACTGCTAGAAGGGCTGCCACGCGCCACAGCAGCCTCTTCTGGTAACACCAATGGTATTACCTACTGCAAGAGACACTCCTCAAAGATCTACTGTTACGGTACATTTTTACATAACTGTACTTTCTAGGAGTGGTATATAATGTTCATCCACACTGACCCACCTGACCTCCCAAGCTTCAGTGCACAAACTCTGCTACCGGCAGGCACGATCTGGCGTCATGGGGCGGAGCCATGGGAGTCACCACCCAGGTGGGTTGGAGGATCCAGCTAGAAGACGTTTCTGGCGATCCTTAAAAGGAAAGGCAGCTGCCAGACAGTGTGGATGAACATCATATACCACTTCTGGAACTACTGTTACAGGTGAGTAACCTGTTTCTTCTAACCCCAGGAATTCTGCAATATTCTTAACTCTTGCAGACTGTGAAGCAGTACCTTTGAAGGTAGGCACAGAAACTATTTTGGAAATAGACTCTGTGGAACTACTGTGCCAAACCTGGCATCACTCCTGGACTAGGTGTCCAGGCAGTAGTGTTTCGTAAATGTATGTACTGTTCTCCATGTAGCTGCTTTGCAGATTTCCAGTAGTAGAACATCCTGGCAGCTGCTGTAGTAGCAGCTGTACCCCTTTGTGGAGTGGGCCCTAAGGCCTAGTGGGAGCTCTTTACCCACCTTTGAGTAACAGAATTGAATACATTGGACAATCCAATAGACAAAGTGATGGACTGATTCAAATGGAAGTCAGAAACCATTTTAGGAAGGAAAGTACAGTTACACAAGAAGTTACCATAACAGTAGATCTTCGAAAGAGGCTCTTGCAGTAGGTATTCATCATTAGGACTGTGCCCCCTGGCGTCAAGACCACACAGAAAACTTTAGCTAGCAGTGTCTGGTGGTGGACTGCCCACCGACGTCAGTGACTGACGTCAGCATGACCCTATATAGAGGTGGTCCTCAGCCTACCCTCCAGTTCTTCCGCTGGAGACCTCGGAACAAAGCGACAGGAGAAAAGATTGGGCTCTTTGAGCCTAAGTAAAGTTAGAAGAAGCAGTAGCAGAAGCTGGGGGAAGGTGGAAGGGAAAGTTACTTACTGCAAGAGCCTTTCTCAAAGATGTACTATTATGGTAAGTTCTTACTTAACTGTACTATCTTACTTCGAGAGGGCTCTTGCAGTAGGTATTAACCATTAGGACTGAGTCCCAAGCAGTGTAAATCAGTCAGATTTGAAGCACAGGAGGCAAGGAAGATCTGCAGAGATGCCCGATGGTCCTGGTGTGCAGTAATGCACAGTGTAGTGTATGCCACAGTGAAAGCCCTTCTGCCTCAGGCATCAACCTCCGCAGAGTTGGGAGTGGGGGGGGTGGTCACGCATTGGGTGCATATGCCCAGTGGGGGTATCCAGGAACTGAATCCCAGAAGAAGGATGTGGTATGGCACCTGGAGACCCCATAAGTGTGCAATACCTGCATAGGACGTCCGTCAGGGCTGGAGAAAGGGCGGTGGGATGGAGCCAGACATCCCTGGATGCCTTGATGAAAGGCCTGTGCAACAGAGGAACGACTGCTGAGTCTCTAAGTTATCCCCCAGGAATGACAGCACCGTTAGCAGGGTTGTGACTGGCAAACTGGTGAAGGCTAAGCTCCTGCTTCATCACCCCCAGGAACTGCTGGTACCAGGTGTACTCTGTGTCAGAGGAAAGATGGATAGAAGTGTCCTCTCTTTCTCGTCGGAGAAGTGGGAGATGAAGAGGAGCTAGAGTTGGGGTGACAATGCAGGACCTGAAACTGGAAAATGACCTTGTCTAAGGATCTGAAGTACTGTGGGAATGCACTAGCCACCACCCTGAACTGTTCCCAGGACATTGAACCAAAGATTGGAATAGTTAGGCATCATAGAGCCATGTTCTAGCACCTGGGCCTCACCTATTGTAGTGATTGGTAAGAAAGAGGGTGAAATCAGACTATACTTGGATTTCCGGAAGCTAAATGCTGTATCTCACTTTGATGGTTACCCCATGACACAGGTAGATGATATAAGAGGCCGTATAGGAAATGCCAAGTATATTACTACACTGAATCCGACAAAAGGATACTGGCAAATCCCTTCATAAAATAAATGTAGGGATAAGACAGCGTTTATTACCTCAGTAGGTCTTTCCAATTTATAACCATGCCCTTTGGCCTACATGGTGCTCTGCTACTTGTCTGTCATCCTGATTTCAGCTAACTTATATATTCCACATGCAACAATCCCTTAGAGTCCAAAGCAGAGTGCAGAAGTGGTGACAGACCAGAGGTTGTGACCGTCCCAACACCCAACCGGTGCTCCAGCGCAGGAGGGGGAGCTTCCATGTTAGACAAAGAGGAGTTCCTTGCCGAGGGAGAGGTTGGTTCTGGCACCTGCTGGGTAGGGGCCGGGCGTTGACCAGACGCCCACCATGCATTAAGGAGAGCCCCCTGTTCTGCCGTTGTCCGGCAGAGGAACGTTGGGTGGAAAGAATAGCCCAGTGCCAGATAATGCATCAGGAGGCCATAGACAGGGCCTGATGCCAGTCCCAGTGGGCCCAACATATGCCCAAAAGGCCCGGACTGGAGCTCTAGGCCCAGGTCGGGGGGGAGGGTCCGAAGGGCGGCCGAAAATCAGAACTGCTTCTCCCACCATTGAGAGTGCAGCACCTTGCCAGCTCACCAGCTCGTGCTCCAGAAGTGCTTCATTGCGGCCTACCTTTTCTCAGCACCGCCGTCTCAGTTCTGCCATCTACCAAACTACTTGGCTTCATTTTATGGATTACCGGTATGTTCTTTCCTTTACTGTAAAGTGGCACCGGGTCTCTTCTGTAAATTGTATTTAGTTGCCGTCTGTCATGTCAGGTCTGTCAGGGGACAAGAAGAAGCGCTCTAAAATGGGTCGGACCCCTATGCATCAGTGTCCCTGCAGCCGACAGATGTCCATTACAGATCAACATGACTGTTGCTTAACCTGCCTGGGTCCCCAACACAATATGGACCGGTGCGATGCTTGCTTCTCGATGGGCCGTAGAGTTTTAGAGCACCACCTATTCAAAGTCAGCCACCCACCGCCGACCTTTGGAGGATGCCATCACACCAGGGATGCCAAGCACAGGTCCCTTCACCCTTTCTCTGTGTCCCTTCCCGGCTCTATAAATATTACAAAAGAACTAAATGAAATCAGATACTGAACGACTGTGCTGCTGTCGTATAGACATGAAGATTTGACTCCTGGCGGGTGAGCGACATCACTGAAGCACACTCAATGGTGGGGAAAAAAAGGAACTTATGGCAGGTATTAGTGGATGACACTGGTCAGCTCCTATTGACATTGCCAGATTGCGAGACAACCAGGCAGGCCATTCACCTTTCCACCCAAGGCTTGGAGTTGGCGAGGCACTAAGCGAAGGCATCTTATGATGCCAACAAGGTAGTTCTCAGGCTCGTGGGAACTTAGAAACATAGACTCTGACGGCAGATAAGGACCACTTGGCCCACCCAGTCTGCCCATTTCCCTACCTATTGGATAAGCTGCAGATTCTAGTTAACCAACAACCTACTTCCTGCAACCCCCCACTATAATTGCCTTATGTCTGTCCCATGCATGTTTGAATTCCCCCACTGTTTTAGACCCCACAACCTCTCCAGGAAGGCAGTTCCATGCGTCCACCATTCTCCCCGTGAAAATGAATTTCCTCACATTACCCCTGAGCCGGAACTGTGGTTTGCATTTGGTGGATGGCATGGCTTTGCCTGCCATTGTTGTTACCCTGGACCTGGCATAGGGTGATCACCTCATGGTTCCAAAGGAGCCACTTCTTCTCCCTGTGACAGAGCTGAACAAGTCCCTGTCCCAGTTGTTCTGGAGAAAGTTTTAATGTATGATCTGTTCTGTTCTCTCCTTTTCTGTCTCTTCTCTGTCTGGTTGCACAAACATATTTTCTTGTGAGACCTAGGGCTTGATCACCCCTATGGTCTTGCAGTTCTCTGCCTCTCACTAACTCTCTACCTTCTCTTGCTGTTCTGTCTTTTCTTCCCCTTTGAATATCAGCTGGTATAAAAATATATGTGAATCATTATGTGGAAATGTAACTGAAACGACAGAGGAAGGTCCCTTTTCCTTTATGGGCATCCTCTGTCTCAGCTCCGAATCTATGGGGATGCCCCTAGAACCTGTTCGGAAATGGCCCAAATATCCCCTCTCTGACATTCTCAAATGAGGGGATTCCCTGACGGAGGCCTTCCCAGTGGCTGAGGCCATTTTCGGTCTAGCCTTGGAGCTGTGGCAGCACTCTGCCTCCTGCCCTGCGCCTTCGGCCCATATGGCCTGCAACTACGCTGTGCCCATTGGGTCCCTTTTGGGATTTGCAGAACACCCCTCTGCAGAGGGATTGGTGACTGAATCTGTGTTCAGGCGCTCAGGTAATTCGGGAGACACCAGTAGACCCCAGACAAAGAGTCCCAAAAACTGGACCATTCTGCCCGGAAAGTCTGTGCTGCCGCCTCGCTGGGCCTTCATCAGGCAAGCTCGGCCGTCATCATGGCACACTTCTCCTATGCCCTCCTGGGCTCTCTTGATGAGGCCCTACCTCATTTCCCCACAGACCTTCAGACCATGGTCATGCAGGTCTGTGACCAGGGTCGGGCTGTTGGGAAGCAGCAACTCCAGATGGCTCTGGACCTCAGGGACTCTTGTGCCCGCTGGGTGGCAGCCACAGTTTCCATGTGCTGCAGGGCTTTGTTGAGGGCCTCCACATTCACGGAGGACACCCAGCACAAGCAAACTGACATCCCTTTCCTGGGTACTGACCTTTTTGGCCCAAGTGTGGATGGTCACCTCCAACGCATTGAGAAGTCCAATGCCACCTTGGACTCTCTGACCTCTGTGCAGAAGGAATCCCAGGGTTCCAAAAAGCAGAAGAAGAGGAAGAAGCCTTTTTGGCATTCTGCCCCTGCGGCCAAGCAGCCCCATTTCCAACTGGGGCAGCAATAATAGGCACAATCTTGGCCCAAGTCTGGGCCCCCAGCGGCCTGTAAACCTGGAGGATGGGGTTCAGGTGGTCCCCAAACTGGACCCTCTTCCTCCAAGCCTGCCCAGTGACGGGATGGGGGTGGCCACCTCCATAACTGCCACTCAAGCTCTGAGACCTCCAGTGGGGGGGCCGGCTCCGCCACTTCCTTTCTGCCTGGTCCGATGTTACCACAGACAGGTGGGTTCTAGAAGTGGTCTGCCAGCGACTGCCTCTGGAATTTGAGCAGTACCCACCAAGCCGAGCCCACAAACCATGGGAGGAAATGGTGTCTGTACACATTCAGTCGGCTCTCTGAGATGACATCGGCCAACTCCTTTGCAAGGAAGTGGTGGCCAGAGTCATGACCCCCACCCCACCCACCAGCGTCAAACCAGGGTTCATTTCCAGGTACTTCCTGGTCCCGAAGAGAATGGGGTTGCTGGTTCCCCATTCTCGATCTGCATGACCCGAATCAATTTCTCAGGTTCCGCACATTCAGGATGGTAACTCTGTCCCAGATTCTGCCATCCCTCAAACAGAACATGTGATTTTGCTCTCTGGATTTCAAGGATGTGTTCTTTCACATCCCATTCTGTCCATTTCACCAAAGGTTGCTTCACTTTTGAGCAGAGGGAGCCCTCTTCGAGTTCTGAGCCATGCTGTTCGGCCTGTCATCGGCCACCTGGGTCATCACCAAATGCATTGCAGTGGTGGCGGCCCATCTTCGGCGTCGAGGGGTCAGGGTGTACCCCATCTTGATGACTGGCTCTTAGCAGGTTCCTCCAAACAGGAGGTGGAGAGGTCCAGGGATCTGGCCCTCTAGACCTGTATCGATCTTGGTCTCCTGGTCAATGACACAAAGTCGTAACTCGTACCTTCGCAGGTGATATGCTTCATCGGGGCAGAGCTTGACTCTTGCCAAGCTAAAGCCAGGTTCCTGACAGACAGGGCAGAGGTTCTCACCTCCTTTGCCCAGTCATTTCTGTTGGGCACTTGTGCCCTGCCTGGGACTTTCTACGCCTTCTGGGGTACATGGCGGCCTGCACCACCATGGTCTGTAGGGCCTGGTGGCATATGCGCCCCCTTCAGTGGGAGCTGGCCAGCCAGTGGACCCAGCATCTTGGTCAGTTCGATCAGCTGGTCACAGTGACCCAGAAGATGTGGGTGCTCTCCAATGGTGGATGGTCACATTTGCAGAAAGGGATCCTGGTTGTCCGTCCTGAGCCGACGGTCGTTCTCATGACTGACGCCTCTTTTACGGGCTGGGGTGCCCACATGGGGAATTACAGAACCTACGGGTTCTGGACTCCTGAGGAATCACAATGTCATATCAACCTGCTGGAGCTCAGAGCAGTCAGACTGGCACTGTCAGCATTCGGTCCGTTCCTTTGGGGGCAAGTGGTGCAAGTCCAGATGGACAATACCACAACCATGTATTATCTCAACAAGCAGGGTGGCATGCACTTCTGGCCTCTGTGGAGGGAAGTGCTCCACATCTGGACCCTTGTGAGCTGACCGGGAGGCAGATCTCCTCGCCATCCATGTCGCAGGAGCCTTAAACCAACTGGCGGATGCTCGCAGCCATGTGGGCGAGATGTCCTACGAGTGGTCTCTCCATCCAGAGGTTGTAGTCAGCCTGATCTTCCTGGACATAAAATCTCCACCACTCATTCACACTAATAGGATCTACGCCGGAGGCGCTAGGACCTATCGCGAGCAGACTTTTCAAGAGGGCCAGCGGCAGAGATGGAGCCATGAGGAATTGGCACCGCGAGATCTGCTTGTGCGATAAAGACTATCTCGGCGTCGACCCTCCAACTGCCTCAGTTCCTTTATTCCCACTGTCGAGTGCGCTTCAGTGACGACGTCGCTCGCCCGCTGGGAGTCAAACTTGGACTAGCAGCATAGTTTTCAGTTTATTATTTTGTCATTTATCTTCGAAATAAGTACAGATTATATTTAATTTTACTTATTATAAGAAAGAAGTCTTCAGTCCTCCATTGACAGAGTTGACCATGAGCGGGTCAGGTGACGGTAGGGAGATTTCATATGAAAGCTGTTCAGTCAGCCGGGCTGGGTCCGGTCCGCTGCCCTCTCCGGACGGCGGGTCTGACAATGGACGGTCCGATGCTCCGGGAGATGGGCGGTCCCTTTGAAAACATAAAAGGAAACGGTCCCACTCTCGGCACCATTCAACCTCGAGCTCTTCTTTGGCTCACAAGTTAGAAAAGAGAAGATATCACTTGAGGTCGCCTTCTGGTATGTCTGCACGTCGACGGTCGGTTATTGGGGCCAGGCGCTGGTCTCCACCTCTATCGGAGTCGCCGGTTTCTGTCTCCGGTGGCCGACCTTCTCGACATTGGAGCCCATCTCCACCTATTGGAGGGGCTTCCGATGAGCCGTTTCACCAGTGGCTGCTCTTATGGAGCAGTGGGCTTGGATGTTGGTTCAGCTGCCTGATCCGGTCACTCCAAAGCCTTCTGGCTATTTGAGGGAACGGGTAGGGCGATTGGACCATCCTAGTCGCGTGGTGCTTTCTTCGGTGCCGTTGACTCCACGCAGGTTGTCCCCCAACATGGCTGCTGGCGCGGGGTCCCACACTGTGCCTCTATCTGCCAATTTTCCTTCTTTACCTCAAATCACAGTTTTCAGACCCTTGGGAGACACTCTGTGCTGTCTGTGGTGCCGAGGACACACTCGGGGCCACCCGTGGCACCGTGGAGTCTGTTGGCGCTGTCTGTGGCACCAGGGGCTCTGTCGGCTCTGTCCTCGGTGCCGGGGAGTCTGTCGGCACCGTTTGTGGCACCTCGGTCTGTCGGCACCATCTGCGGCGCCGGGGGCTCTCTTGGCGCCATCTGCGGCGCTGTGGACTCTGTATGAGCCATAGCCTCTGTCAGTGCCATATGCTGGGCTGTTTCTGATGGCATCGACTTTTTTGGGTTCGATGCCGTGTTCTTCATTGGCGCCGAAGCTTGGTGTGGCACTGTCTGGTCCCCAGGGGTTCTCAACTCTGATTCTTTCCTCTTCTACAGTTCCTACTGATTTTCATTCCTTTCCTGTCCACACAGTCCCTCCTGGACTGTCAGGAGATGATTTGGAGCCTGACCCAGATCTTCGACTGGGTGATGATGTTGAAGGGGTGCAGGGATCAATCCTGCTTCAGAGCCTGTGGTTGAAGACCTTTCCTTTACGTCTCCTTTTAAAAATTTAAATTCTGCTGTTTCTCTCCAGAATATAGAAATCGATCCCAGGAAACTTTTAAGATTCCAATACCTACATGTCTCAGAGATCCCTATGGATTTAACTCCTCAAATACAACCCTCTTTCGAGACCCTCTCTCAGATGGAATGGAACAATCCTGCTCTTATTCCTTCTGTGGCCAAGTCCTTAGACAGGAAATACGCTCCTCCCAAGGATCGCCCCATGTTGGCCTCACAAGCCTTTGCTGATCCCATTGTAGTCCCGGCAGAGAATGACAAGGCTGTCTTCCCTCTGGCATCCTCAGCCTGGCCTATCAGTAAAGAATCTCGCAAGATAGACACCTTAGGTAAGAGAGTCTTTGCTGCCTCCACGCTGGGTATGCGTATTGCCAGCTACCAGGGCTATTTTTCTCAATATGAGTATGTTCTTTGGCTCTGTCCGAATCGGAGGCTAATTCAGACCTTCTTCAGACCATAACCAGGGGTGTCGAATCCAACAACCAACAGATTAAAGCTGCAATGGACACTTTCGATACTGCTTTCTGAGTGGCAGCGGCTGGCATGTGCACCCGTCGCCCCTCTTGGCTACGTACTTTGGGCTTCAGACTGATGCCCAGCAGCAGATCATGGCTTTACCCTTCAGCGGTAGGTATCTGTTCGGGTCCCAGGTGGAGCAAGCTTTGGAGGCCACACAGAAGACTAAGTCTGCCATTAAGACGGCTCGACCCGCACCCGCCTCCTCCCGGGCGGGGGGGGGGTGCCAACAAGCGTCAATTTCACAACCGTCAGTCCTTTCAGGGCAGAGGAGGTTTTAACAAAAACCACAACCCTCAGCCACAAAAGAAAACGCAACAGAAGGCTCAAGGCCCCAAAGTGCCCAGTGCCACCTTCTGAGTTTCTGGCCCAGGTCCCTCCTCAACTATCCGAGGGAGACTTCTCCTCAGCGGTGGGAGGACGTCTAACTCAGTTCTATAACTAGTTGAAATCCATAACATCAGACAAATGGGTCATCCGGATAATCCGCGAGGGGTACTTGCTCAGTCTTTCGGAAACCCCTCCGGATCATCCCCCTAAACGACAGCACGGGCTGTCAGCAGTACAGTCAGACCTTCTTGCTTCTGAGGTACAAGGCCTTCTGAACAACAGGGCAGTAGAAGTAGTTCCGCTGAATCAATGAAACACAGGTTTCTACTCTCATTACTTCCTGGTCCCAAAGAAAACTGGTGGCATGCGCCCCATTCTGGATCTCAGAAAGTTTCATAGTTAAATACGTGTTCAGTAGGTATTTCTACCTTTTACGAACACACCATCCTTCATGGATGGAAATAGAATTTAAGGTCTTCTTTTTCTTTGTCAGTATTTGATTTGAACATAGTTATAGTTTCGCTGTTGACTACACTGTATGGTAAGTTATTCTAGAGATTAGCAATCCTTTGAGAGAACCAATTATTTCTTTTTACAGTATTATTGGGGGTTCCTTTAAGTTTTTGTGTATGAGATCTGGTATTTTTGTTACTTATATTTCTATCTAAACCGATAGTTTCAAACATTAAGTCATTGTGGAAGGCTTTATAGGTTAGACATAAATCACCACGGAGTCGCCTATAATTAAGAGAATAGAGATTTAAATCTTTTAATCTACTTTTGTGATCTAAATTTTGCAATCCATTTATTTTCTTAGTTGTTTTTCTTTGAATATTTTCTATAAGTTTTTGGTTTTTAATTAAGTAAGGTAATGCTACTGAACTGCAGTATTCTAGATGGGGTCTTACTAAACTTGAGTACCAAGGCAGTAAAACTTTGGCCTCCCTGCTTTTAATATTTCTAAAAATGCAGTTTAGAATTCTGTTTCCTTTTTTGGCAGCTGAAATTGTATGTTTGTTAAAACTAAAGTCGTTGGAAATTATAACTCCTAAGTCTTTTTCATAAGTAATTTGCTCCAAGTAAGTCTTATTGATCTTGTAAGGATAACAAGGATTATTTTTCCCCAAGTGCATCACCTTGCATTTGGTCTCATTAAATAAAAGACTTTTTTCTATGGACCAATCTACTAAATGGTCCAGGTTTTTTTGCATTTCATTATTATCGTTTTGATCTTTTATTATACAACCTATTTTGCAGTCATCAGCAAACTTTGCTAACCAGCAGGAATTATTTAGGGGACACATTGTAGAGATCAGAATGTTAAACAAGGTTGGGCCCAAAACAGACCCTTGGGGAACTCCACTTGTGACCTGGCCTGGATTAGATAAATAACCCTTAACAGACACTTGTTGGGTTCTATTTAGTAACCAAGCTTGAATCCAGCCTATAATTTTAGGATCTAGTTTTAATTTGACTAATTTAGATATTAATATCCCATGTGAGACCGAATCAAAAGCTTTGGAAAAGTCCAAAAAAATTACATCCACTGAGAATCCCTTATCCAGTGCATTGCTCACTGGTTCCAAAAAGTACAGTAAATCTGTTTGACATGATCTTTTCTTTGTAAATCTATGTTGATGAATGTCCAATATGTTATTTTCGGCAAGATGATCAGTATTTCTACCCGTAAGTACCCTTTCCAGTAGTTTGCACATAACATCAGTTAAACTAATAGGTCTGTAATTTTGCTCAAGGTGTTTATTGCCATTTTTAAAAATAGGAATAACTATAGCTTTATTCCAATTTGTTACTGTTTTTCTGTGTAGACTGACAAGTTAAATAACAAGGTTAATGGCCCAATTAGTTGATCTTTTAAATTTTTGATAAACAGTCGAGGGATACCATCGGCACCCGGGGAACTGCTTTTTTTTAGTTTATCACTAGCTTCCTTAACTTCATCTTCTGTTATATATGGAAAAGATGATGTCATAGTGTGCTTCATTACTGGATTAGATGTATTTTTTTGAAAAATGTTTACAAAGTAGTCGTTCATTTTATTTGCTATTCCAACTTCGTTAGTAATTAGTTGTTGAGATGCCTGTAATGGTTCTATGGTAGGACTGGTTTTTTTTTAAAGAACCAATATAGTTGTAAAAGGTTTTTTTGTTGTCTTTGACATTAACAGCTAATTTTAATTCTAGATTTTTTTTCATTTATAATCATGTTTTTACTTTTGTTTGATATTAGCTTGTATTTATTCCAATTTTCACTTGTTGTTTTGTTTTTATATTTCTTGTATAAACTGTGTTTCTTAGCCAAAAGTTTCTTTATTTTATAATTCCAACATAAGGGGGCTCTTTTGTTTTTGATTTAACAAGTTCCTTCTCAAAGCAAAGTTCAAGATGATATCGCTAGGTAACCTGCTGCCTTTGCTTCATCAACATGTTTGGCTAGCCTCCCTGGACATGCAGGATGCATACAAACACATTCCTATACACCCAAAGCATCACAAATACCTAAGGTTTGTGGCGTTGGGTTAACATTATCAGTTCAGAGTCCTGCCCTTTGGGCTATTCTCGGCACCTCGAGTTTTTACAAAGTGTTGTGCAATTCTCACAGCGCATCTCAGGAAAATCTGAATACAAGTGTTTCCATATCTGGACAGCTGGCTTCTAGCAAGCCCCTCCAGACAAGGAACTCTGGACGCCGTAGCCACGGCCTCAGACTTCCTCACATCCATGGGAGTTCTGCTAAATCTCAACAAATAGCAGTTGCAGCCCTCCCAGAAGCTCCTCTTTATAGGAACTCTTCTGGACGCCTCTAGATTGTGATTGTAGTTACCTTTTGATGAAGCTTGAAGGGGAAGGAAGCATATTAGCAGAAGCAGACATCCAGAAAAGGAACAGAAGCAAGTGAAGAGGTGACTGCTCTCTCAGTGGAAGGGAAGTAAATGCAAATGTAGGAGCTTTCATTATTACTTCTTTGCACTGATATTGCATTGGGAAAAGGAGGAGTAGGAGTTTGAAGAAGGTTGTGCAATGGCTACTTAAAGTCTCTTTTTGAGTGTGGCTAGGAAGGATAGGAATATAAAAAGCAGTTGCTCAATATATCTAAACGTGTGCAACAAAGGAGGTAAGGGAACTAAAGAAAATGTTTTGCACTGAGAGAGGGGAGACTTGGGGGAGTGTTTGGTATCCTGCATCTGGAAGGGTTGGGGGTCGCTGGTGGCAAACGACAGCAATGGGTAGGGTGGTAGGCTGCAAATAATCATGGTGCACCAATCTTTCTAAACATTGCCTGGAGTGTGGAGGATGTTTAGTGTCAAACCACATAGAAAACTTAGAAAGGAGATTGAGGGTCTGCAGGAGGAACTAAGACAGGCAAGGCAGATTGGGGTGAGTTTAGCCCAGTACTGGAGGGAGGAAGAAGGGAGATGAGGGAGGCGATTTAAGTCAACAGTGGTGAGGAGAGGGTCAGAAGAAGGAAGCAGAGACAAAGGGCCCTGGCCAGAAGAACTATTGTCGGGGAAACCAGGTCAGGAGACAAAAGACAAATGGAAGGAGAAGATAGGGACCTGTGAGGGAGCGAAGAAGAGCAAAGTCATGGAGTGGAAAGGAGAGAACAGGTTACTATGAAGAGAGAGGGCGGGCATTTGTGAAGGGTCTTCAGAAAACAGCTGTGCACTGCTAGAGAGGAAGAAAGTGGAGGAGGGAAATGATGAAATTAGGGGAGTAATTGATAAATGCCTGGACCAAACTGGAGTGGGGGGGTTCTACTGGGAGAATTGCAACAGGGGTAAGAGGGGGAAATAATGTGCAGGAGGAAAAAGAGGAGCTGGAAATGAGAGAAGGAGATGAATGGAAGCAAGCAGGGAGTAAGAGGGGTGGAATCTTAATGCTGGGGGACTCAGTACTAAGAGGAGTTAGGTGGGGTAGCAAGGGGGAGAGGCATAGTCGCATTTGGGTGGAGGCCATGCCAGGAATGACAGCGGAAAGGGTGGGACAGTCTGTTCTGAAATATGCAAGAAGGGGTAGGGACAAGCCTCATTTAATTATACATCTTGGGACAAACGACGTGGCTGAAAGACAGTAGATATAGTCCAGAGGAGGTTTGAGGAACTAGCACGATTATGTGAGGGGGCAGGAAGATCAGTAACTTTTTCAGAGATACTCCGGTGCCAAAGGCAAGCACAACAATAAAGCTGAGAATAGAGGAATTTAATGGATGGCTAAGAACCTGGTGTTGTGCTAAAGGGTATGGGCTGTTTGGGGGGGACCTGGGAGGACAGCAGTCTCTATGCCAAGGACAGACTGCACTTGAGTGAGGAGGGAAAAAAAGTGTTGAAGCAGAGAATGGAAGAATATATAGAGGAAGTTGGGAGTTTAAACTAGGAGTGGGGGTTGGCAGTTGGGGAAGAGATATGCAGAGACCACAGGCTGGGAAACCATATGAGCTTACCCCCATAACAGTGACAAAGGACAAATGGCAAGTACTATTGGTGATGCTAGGAAGGGGGCAGGATGGGGGGGAAGGGTGGAAGGTGGTTACCCTTAATGCTAGGAGCCTTGGGAGGAAAACTGCTGAGTTACAGGTGCTCATGGCAGAGGAGAGGTGGACATTGCAGCCATCACAGAAACATGGGCCACCCAATACAATGACTGGGACCTGTCTGTACCAGGGTACAGATTATTTAAAGGGACAGGGTGATTGGGAAAGGGGGGTGGCACTATATGTGAAGGAAGGACTGAAGTGTGTAAGGGAGGAAGAGGAGGAGGTAGTATGGAGTCACTTTGGGTGCAAATCCAGGATTCAAGAATAGGATTCTTAGAATGGGAGTGGTGTACAGGCCACCATCTCAGATGGAGGAGTTAGACAGGAACTAGCGGGACAGATCAGGAGGACCTGCGAGAAGGGTAGTGTGGTGATTGTGGGGGACTTCAACATGTCAGGAGTGGACTGGAGCATCCCAACAACCAGGAACACAAGGGAGCAGGTACTGCTGGATGCCTTCCAGAACAGCTTCCTGCTGCAAATGGTCAGTGAACCAACCAGGTTAGGGAATACCCTTGACCTTGTGCTGGCAAATGTGGACTTTGTGAGAGAACATACAGTGGAGGAACTGCTGTCAGGGAGTGACCACCACTCAGTATGGCTCACATTGGTTATGGGCAAGGAAGGAGTGGAATCTGGCACAAGAGTGCTGGACTTCAGGAGGGCCGACTTTGGGAGGATGGGGGAAGTGGTAAAAGGGTACCTGGCCAGAATTCAATCTAGTATGGATACTAACTAGAGGTGGGAGCTCATAAAGCTGGGGATAGTGGAGGCAACCAAATTCTGCTGCAAAGCCCAGAGCAAAAAGGCTAGGGCTAAGAAACTGAGCTGGTTGAGCAAGGAGGTCATGGAAAAGGTAAGAAGAAAAAGAGCTGCCTTTAGGAAGTACAAGAAAACGGGGGGGGGAGGACAGAGAGGAGTACTTGACAGAATCGAAGGAGGTGACAAGGGCAGTAAGGGGAGCCAAAGTATCTACGGAACTCAGGCTGGCACAAGGCATTAAGAAGAGGGAGAAGGACTTCTTTAAGTACATCTGGGAGAAAAGGAGCTGTAAGGACCACATAGTAAGGATTAGGAAGGAGGGGGTTGGGTGGAAGCAGGGTCCGATAAGGCGGAAGCACTAAATGAGTACTTCTGCTCAGTATTTACTAAAGAGAAGAGGGTGACACCCAAGGTGGGAGAAATGGCAGAAGGAGGGGGGTAAGTGGTGACAGATGGAGAAATCATGGAGGGCAGAGTTCGAGAGGGTTTGAAGGCGCTGGACAAGGCGCCAGGCACAGATGGCATCCACCCCAAGGTACTGAAGGAACTGGCAGAGGTCCTTGCAGGACCTTTGGCAGACCTATTTAATGCCTCACTACATTTGGGGTGTGTACCTCAGGACTGGAGGATGGCTCATGTGGTGCCCCTCCACAAGAGTGGCCCCAAGGATGAACTGGGAAACTACAGACCAGTGAACCTCACATCCATTGTGGGTAAGCTAATGGAGACTATCCTGAAGGAGAGGCTGGTGGCCCTCCTAGAGGCCAAAGGACTACAGGATAGCAGACAGCATGGCTTCATACGTGGCAGATCCTGCCAAACCAACCTGGTCGAGTTCTATGACTGGGTAACTAGGCAACTGGACAGGGGCCATGCAGTGGATGTCCTGTATCTGGACTTCAGTAAGGCATTCGACTTGGTGCCACATGGAAGGCTGGGAAGGAAGTTAGTAGGCACAGGGGCGGGTGCAAAGCTGGTGAGATGTGTAGGAAACTGGCTGCAGGGAAGGCAACAGAGGGTGGTGGTGGGTGGGGAGCTCTCACACCCAAGGGTAGTGATGAGCGGTGTCCCACAGGGCTCGGTGTTGGGACCAGTGTTGTTTGGGATATTCATTGCAGACATATCATGGGATATCAAGAGCAAGATCAGTCTGTTTGCTGATGATACCAAGGTTGGCATGGTGGTGGATGACCTAGGGGGATAGCAAAGGTTGCAGGATGATCTAGCAAAGCTTGAAACCTGGTCAGACACCTGGCAACTGGGATTTAATGCCAAAAAGTGCAAGATGCTTCATTTTGGGATGAAGAACCCGAGGAGGAGTTACCAGCTAGGAGGAGTGCAGCTAGCCCAGATAGAGGAGGAGAAGGATCTGAGTGTGCTCATTTCAGGTTCAATGAACAACTCGGCACAATGTAGGAAGGCAGCTGCAAAGGCCAACAAAATGCTGGGTTGTATTGCAAGGAGTATATCCTCGAGGAGGGAGGAGGTGATTTCTGCCACTGTATAGGTCATTAGTTAGACCACACCTGGGGTACTGCGTGCAGTACTGGCGTCCGTATCTGAAGAGGGACATTAAGTTACTGGAGGGGGTGCAGCGCAGGGCAACAAAGATGATCAAGGGGCTGGGGGACTTATCATACGAGAGGAGGTTGAAGGAGTTGAACATGTACTCACTGGAGGAGAGGAGAGACAGGGGTGACATGATTGAAACCTTTAAATACATGAAAGGAATAAACAAGACGGGTACAGAGGGCTGTTCAAAGTAAGGAGGGAGGGCCACCAGGGCCATGATATGAGACTGGAGTGAGGAAGGTTCAGGAGGAGATGAGGAGACTTTTACAGAGAGGGTGGTGGGTGGGTGGAATCTGCTACCTGCAGAAGTGGTATGTAGTAGAACAGTGGACTGCTTCAAACAAGGATGGACAGGACAAGGGGAAGGGTTAATGAAGGGGAAGGGTGGAAAGGAGGGCAGCTGCAGAATAAGGGATGCTAGCTGCACATTCGAGCAGACTTGATAGACCTCTAGGCCTTTATCTGCTGGCAAATTTCGTATATTCGTATGTGCAAAGGCTTTTCTCCCAGAGGACAGAAGGAGCGATATCTTACAGATGGCCCGATACATCAGAGAAAACAGCTCAGTTCAAGCTATCTCGATGCAATGGATGGTGGGTCTCATGGCATCCGTGGTGTTCACTGTACCCTTAGCACATCTCCACATGAGAACCTCTCAGTGGATGCTCAGTACTTAGTGATCCCCAACCACTCACCCTCTGTCCTTTCCCATCAAGGTGACAGAACCTCTGAAGAGGTCACTCGCTTGGTGGTCACAAGAGGACAAACTTCTGGAAGGATACCCCTTTGCTCCTCTGGATCATCAGATCTCCATTACCACGGATGCGTCCCTGATGAGGTGGGGAGCTCACTGTCAGAATCTCCACACTCAAGGTACGTGGACTCAGGACGAGTCCCAGCTTCACTCAAAAATCCTGGAAATGAGAGCTGTCCTCTATGCAGCGCGAACTTTGAAGGACATACTCTGTCACAAGAACATTCTCCTTCAAACGGACAACAAAGCAGTGATGTATTACATCAACAAGCAGGGCAGTGCACACTCTTATCCATTATGCAGGGAAGCTATGAGAGTGTGGGAATGGTGCCTGGAGCACAAGGCTCTAATCCATGCGGTTTACCTGCCAGGAGCACAAAACGAACTGGCAGACCGTTTCAGCAGGACAGAGATAGGTCCTCACGAGTGGTCTCTCGTCTTAACCATCGTTCAGTCACTCTTCAAAGAATGGGGAACTCCAGAGCTGGACCTTTTTGGGTCCCCACTCAACGCAAAACTGCCTCTCTTCTGCTCCAGAAATCCAGGACCTGGTATTTTCTGTCAGGATGCGCTCAGGCTGCAGTGGACAAGACACTTTCTATAGGCCTTTCTTCCTCTTCCCCTAATTCAGAGGGTATTTCTGAAATTCGAGTCTCAGGGACAAAGTGATCCTCATTGCTCCCTTCTGGCCTCGACAGATATGGTTCCTGCTGCTCAGCAGTTTGTTGGACCCCCCCCCCCCCGAAGGCACTTCCCCCTTCAGACGAACCTTCTGACCCTGGGTCCCGTGGTCTATCCCAGTCTGAGGTCGCTTCACCTTCGGCTCCTGAAGAGACAGCAGTGAATAGGTTCAATGTTTCTCGTAGGGTTTCAGATATTCTTTTGGCTGCGTGTAAGCCAGCCACCAGAAAAACCTATACTGCCAAATGGAAGCGTTTCTCTGTCTGGTGTGCAAAATCCTCTTTGAACCCTTTTTCCTGCCCACCGAATAAAGTCTTGGAGTACGTTTTAGACCTCTCAAATTCAGGTCTGCAGTACTGTACAGTCAAAGCTTATCTTTGCGCCATTTCAGCTTATCATGAGCCAGTACTTTCCATGTCACTGGCTCAGTGAACTGTAGATAAGAGGTTTATTAGGGGTATTCTGATTACTAGACCTTCTATCAGACGTCCAGTCGCACCCTAGGACATTAACCTTGTGCTAGACATGCTCACTCGAAAACCTTTTGAGCCTCTAACTACTTGCAAGTTGAAATTCCTCACTTGGAAAACGGCCTTCCTGGTGGCCATCACTTCGGCCCGTAGAGATTCTGAAATACACGCACTGGTCACAGACCCCCCTTACACTGTATTTCACAAGGACAGAGTAGTTCTAAGGACTCATCCTAAGTTTCTCCCTAAGGTTGTCTCAGAATTCCATCTAAACCAACATTTAGTCCTGTCTACCTACTTTGCAAACTTCCAGAATGAAGGGGAGCGTACCCTTTATTCTCTGGATGTTAAGAGAGTGCTGCGATTCTATCTAGATAGAACAAAAGAAATTTGTAAGGCTCAACAACTGTTTGTTTCCTTCAGTGAGACCTGGCTGGGTCAACCAGGAGGTGCCAGGAGGTGCTTTGCCTTCAAGTGGAAAAAGTTTTCCATTTGGTGTCACGGCAAGGGTTTGGACCCTTTGTCCTGTCTGGTGGCTAGTATCCTCGACTACCTTTGGTCCTTGTCCAAAGGTGGTGTTTGGTCCCTGACCCTTAAGGTGAACCTGGCAGCCATCTCTGCTTACCAGGCGTAGGCCGGTCAGCTGATAGTGGTACAGGAGAAAGTGGTCTGGCATTTCTTTAAAGGCCTCGACCATATTTCCCCTCCGCTACGTGAACCACCACCACCATGGGATCTACTGCTGGTACTGGCAAAGCTCATTGGGCAAGCCATTTGAACCTATGCACAGGTGTGAGATGTCACACTTGTCATGAGAAGAGATCTGGATAAACTAGCAGAATGGTCAGAAGAGTGGCAACTGGGATTTAATGCAAAGAAGTGCAAAATCATGCACATAGGGAAGAGAAACCCTGAAGCCACCTATAGGCTGGGAGGGGAGTTGTTAGCAGTCACAAAGGAAGAAAGAGACTTGGGCATCATCATCACTGATGACCTAAAATCATCCAAGCAGACCTCTAAAGCAGTAGGTAAGGCTAGGGGGGTGTTAGGGTGTATTAGTAGGGGTATCACAAGTCGTAAGAGGGAGGTAATAATCCCTCTGTACAAGACACTGGTTAGGCCCCATCTGGAGTACTCCGCAGTATTGGAGGCCACACCTCACAAGGACATTAACCAAATTGAGGCAGTCCAGAGAAGGGCAACCAAAATGGTGGGGACTGCATCAGAAGACATATGAGGACAGATTAACGGAGCTCAATATGTATACCCTTGAGCAAAGGAGGGAGAGAGGTGCTATGATCGAGGCATTCAAACACCTTAAGGGCATAAACAAGGTGAAAGAGTCTAACATGTTTAAATATAAGAAAAATAGCAGGACAAGAGGACACAGCATGAGATTAGAGGAGGCCGATTAAGGGGGAATGTGAGGAAATTCTTTTCATAGAAAGGGTGGTGGATGCATGGAATGGCTTACCACAAGAAGTGGTGGCTATGAATACAGTGCAGGGCTTCAAACAGGCATGGGATAGGTATAAGGGAGCAATACAAATGACTATGAATAGATAGGCCACTGACAGAGCAAAGGGCGATAGCACATTTATAAGGTAGAAAAAGAAATGGGCAGACTGGATGGGCCTTGCGGTCCTTATCTGCCGTCAACTTCTATGTTTCTATGTATGTTTCTAACCTGTTGCTATTAGGTGCATTTCAGCATGGCTGGTAGCATGCCTTCAACACTGGTATTCTATGGCACAGGTTAAGCTGGAAGGCAGAGTGTATGCTCACTCTACAAGAGCAGTCGTGGCATCCCTGGTGGAATTCCGCAACGTGTCCATTGCAGATATTTGCAATGTGACTACCTGGAGCTTAGTGCATACTTTCGTTAAACACTGTGCCTTAGATGTCCATGCCAGACGACATCTGTTGTTTGGCAGGACTATTTTTAATGGACTTCTGTCCTAAGTAGCTGAGCTCTTATTTCCTGCTGCCCGTCTTGGGGGATTACTAGCTCGGCACTCTCCCATTAGTGTGAATGAGCGGTGGAGACTTCGTCCAAGAAGATCAAGAATTACAGTAGGTACGTAATTTCCATTTCTAGGGACATGGATATGTTGTTCATCCACACTCATTGGCAGTATCCTTGCCGCTTTAAATCTTGCCGGAAGGTCTTCAAGCTTGCTCCTCCCACCCACCCGGGTGGTATAACTCTCGGCTCCGCCTATGACGCCAGATCTTCCTTACCGCTTGGAAGCTCAGGTTCCTCCTTAACGCCTGCGCTTGTGACTGGTTCCTATTTCTCCGTTTGCGGATTTAAAATAATATTTTGCAAAAAGACTTCAGTCTTGATCCCTCATGGCTCGCGATGGATACATCGACTCCAGTTTCGGAGATGCCCATGCGGGCAGAAGATGTCTCGGACGGATCCACACTCCCGTGTGTCTGCTGTAGGCCTTGAGCACGACCCGCCCAGGCTTGCGACCCTGTGCTCGCTTTCTGACTCGTCCTCGAAGACGTGCTGCCCGATTGCAACTGGGCCGTCCGAGAGCGTTTCCCTCGGTGAAGTCAAGGAGGCCCGGTTGGGTGTCCGCGGCGGCGGGCTCGGGGATCAGCCTCGGCGGATGGATGGCTTGAAGAGGAGGCGGCGCGGTCGTATCTTCTCGGCCGCGGCATTTATCCCCGCTCTCTCTGGGTTCTTCCTACACGGCTTCCTTTAAGGAGCTTTGTCTGTCCCTCTCCACTAAAGGAGAAGGGCCTGCGCCTGCTGGACCTTTTCTCGGTCCAAAAGAGGACAAGGTAGAGTCCTCCGTCGGCGCTCTTGGGAGCGGGAAGGTCCCTCTCCCGGACGTCGACCGTCGGCTTCGGCCGGTCGACGCTCGGCTTGACCACTGGCCTCACGGTGTCCCCGTCCAGGTCAGTTGACCGAGACTCCACTGATGAAGTCGAGATTTTTCGACCCATTGGACGGGCTGTCGCCTTTAGCAGCCGAGATTCCCCTCTCCCCGGTTCCCCCGGGAGGAGTTGAGGATCCCGTGGGCTCGCCTGTGCCTCCGGTTCCGGAGCCCTCGGATGGACCTTCCGAGCCGAAGGGAGTGTCGGTTCCGGCCGACACCTCCCTGCACCGACCCCGGAAATTCCGGGACTCTCGGTCTCGGTCTCGGACCTCTTCGCGGTCCAGCCGTTCCCACCGTCATAGGCGGTCTCGGTCTCGGCACCGCGGTAAGCGGCGTCGCCGCTCGTCCTCCTCCTCGGATGAGGGGAGGCTCCGGCGTAAATTACGTCGACGGTACGAGGACCTTATGTTGCAACAGCTCCTCCTGGCCGGAATAAGCCGACCCGCGCCTTCCCGGCCATTAAGTGGCTGTCACCGAACGGCCGACAACCCCGACTTGCCCGAGGAGCCTATACCAGGCCGTTGTTCGGCCAAACCAGCTGCTCCACCCACTGCGGTGGAACCTCCGCCCACAGCCACCACTGGGGCCCGACCAAGGATTCTCGGTCGGCTAAGGGTTTACCCCATCGGTTGTCAGTTACCTCACTCCCGACCGACCTCGGCAGGTGAAGGGTGGTTCAGGCCAGAGGCAGTCTTCGAGGACTCTTCCGAGTCCGAAGATGATTCCTCCTTCTTCTCCAAGCGACTGGACTTGGAGTCTTCAGGAGGTCAGCCAATGGACGATAGCCCATCGTCCTTCCTAGGACTGCTTCGGCTCATCTCGGAGTCTACCGGGATGGAGCTCGAACCCGTTTCCAAACGGGCCAGGTATCCTCACGGAGATTCTGGACCGAGGGGATTCTCCGACGGAGGCCTTTCCGGTGGCCGAGGCCATAGTGGGTCCAGCACTGGAACTTTGGCAGCGCCCTGCTTCCTGCCCTGCGCCTTCGGCCAGGATGGCCAGGAAGTATGCGGTCCCCACCGGTTCCTTGTCCGTTTTGGAACACCCTCTGCTGAGGGGTTGGTTACCGACAGCTTGTCGCGCCGGGCAACGCCAGGGATGTGGACAAACCTCCTGACAAGGAGTCCAAGAAATTGACTATGTCGGGCGAAAGTCTACGCCATGCCCTCTCTCGCCTCTCAGGCCAGTTCGGCCGTCCTCATGGCACATTTTTCTCATGCCCTGTTGGGCTCCCTGGATGAGGTCATCCTCATCTTCCCGCCGATCTGCAGACTACGGTTAAGCAGGTGCGGACCAGGGCAGGGCAGTGGCCAAACAGCAGCTCCAGACTGCTTTGGATGTAGGGACTCATGTGCCAGATCGGTGGCGGCCGCAGTGGCTATCGGCCGGGGGCTTGGCTGAGGATATCCACCTTTACCGGATACCCAGCACAAGTTGGCGGATGTTCCCTTTTGGGACTGACCTCTTCGGCCCTGGGGTGGAAGGTCACCTGCAGAGGATCGAGAAGTCCAATGCCACCTTGACTCGGTCTCTTCCGCCAGAAGGACAAAGCCGCAAACCACAGCCTAAGCCCTTTCGTCCTTCTGTGCCCCGGCGCGCCCGCCCAGCAACGTCAGGGCCAGCAGGCTCGGCCTTGGCATCCCAAACCCAGCCGGCTTCCTCTAACAGGAGGCAGGGAGGAAGGCCCAGGAGGTCCCTCGGCCGGTCCCTCCTCCAAGCCTGCCCAGTGGACGGGCTGAGGGTGTCGCCCCATCCCGTCACCTTACCCTGGGTCCCCCGGGGACGGCTCCGGCATTTGCTCCACCTGGTCCGCTGTTACCACGGACAGGTGGGTCTTGGAGGTGGTGGGAAGAGGCCTGCCTCTGGAATTCGAGCAGGCACCACCCTTCAGAGCCGCCGCCTCGGGGCTTCGGATCCCCAGCCACTGGCGGCTCGTCGAGCCGATTATCGCCTCCTCCTCCAGAAGGAGGTGGTAAGAGAGGTGGTGGACCCTCCTTCAGACCCAGGGTTTGTGTCCAGGTACTTCCTGGTTCCGAACGGACGGGGCTGGCGCCCCATTCTGCTCCTACACGACCTAAACAAGTTCCTAAGGTCTCAACCTTCAGGATGGTCACTCTGGCTCAGATAATACCATCCTTGGAACGCGCGTGTGGTTCTGCTCTCTGGACTTGCAGGCACGCTTTTCACGTCCCTATCCGTCCGTCTCACCAGAGATTCCTTGCTTCGGCGGAAGGATCTCTCTTGATTCAAGCCATGCCTTGCTTGTCTCCAGCTCCAGGGTCTTCACCAAATGCATGGCAGTGGTGACAGCATTCCTGCGGCGCCGAGGGGTCCGGTGTACCCTTACCTGGACGACTGGCTGATAGCAGCTCCTCCAGGAAGGAGGCGGAGTGGTCCAGAGATCTGGCCTCCAGGTCTGTTCTCAACTGGGCCTCCTTATCAACGAGGCCAAGTCGGAACTCGAGTCAAGCAGGTGATTCTATTCATCGGGCGCAGCTCGACTCTCTTCGAGCCAGAGCTGGCTCCGGCGGACAGGGCCGAGGTTCTTTCCTCCTTTGCCCGATCATTTCTGGTTGGGCATTGCGCCTGCCGGGACTTCCTCGCCTCCTGGGTCTCATGGCGGCCTGTACCAGCGTGGTCCGTTGGGCCGCTGGAACATGCGTCCCCTTCAGTGGGGACTGGCCAGCCAGTGGTCACCAACGCCAATCCCTTGGACCAGCTTAGTCGGTGACACAGGGGATGTGGAACGCTCTCCAGTGGTGGACCGTTCCAGATCATTTGCAGGAGGGCATCCTGTTCGTCCGCCCGAGCCGACGGTCTCTGTCGACCGATGCCTCTCTGATGGGTTGGGGTGCCCATCTGGGGAACACCGGGCTCATGGCCTCTGGTCCCAGGGAGTCGATGCCACTCAACCTGCTGGAGCTCGGCGGTCCGCCTAGCTCTCACGCCTTTGCTCCGTTCCTCCGGGGTCAAGTGGTCCGAGTCCAGACGGACAATACCACGACCATGTACTATCTAAACCGCCCGGGGGCGGGGCGCTCCATGCTTCTATGCAAGGCTCTCCGCATTTGGTCACTCGTCGCAGCCTGGAGGCGGATCTCCTAGCCATTCACGTGGCAGGAGCCTCCAACACCCTGGCCGATGCCCTGAGCCGGATAGGGGCTGCATCCCACGAGTGGTCTCTCCTGCCGGAGGTAGTACAGCATCTGTTCTCCCTTTGGGGCACACCTCAGGTGGACCTGTTTGCCTCCATGGAGAACGCGAAGCTGAGTCTGTTCCATGCCCGCCCTCAGCAGGGCTCGCTGCAGGGGATGCCTTCGAGGCAATGGACCCCGGCCTCTTTACGCCTTTTCCCATTTCCTTGATCCACAAGGTGCTTCTCAAGGCGAGGAGGGACAAGGCGAGGTTCTGATAGCCCCAGACTGGCCTCGCCAGTTCTGGTACCCAGATCTCCTCAGTCTCAGCTCCAGGACTCCGCTGCAGCTTCCAGCTCGCCCGGACCTGCTCTCAGTCAATCAGGGAAGGTGTTCCATCCGGACCTTCAATCCCTGCACCTGACGGCCTGGTTCCTGAGCGGCTAGAGTTCCAGGCCTTGGGTCTTTCCGACGAGGTCCTCAATGTAGTTGAGGCGTCCCGTAAGAGTCGACAGAAAATGTTATGCCTTCAAATGGAAAAGGTTTTCCATTTGGTGTCAGGCAAGGGCTTGGACCCTTCCTCCTGTTCCTTGCAAGCATCTTGGACTATTTATGGTCCCTTTCTAGTCAAGGGCTTAGGTGCGGCGACCTAAGGGTGCACCTGGCAGCCATCTCTGCTTACGGGCGCGGCCGGGAAGCAGTCAGTGCGCGAGGAGAAGGTGGTCTGGCGCTTTCAAAGGCCTTGATCACATTTCCTCCAGTGCGGGAACCCCACCTCCGTGGATCTACTGCTGGTACTGGCAAAGCTCATGGGCAAGCCATTCGAACCTATGCACAGGTGTGCTCTCTCTCACCTGTCGTGGAAGACCGCCTTCTTGGTGGCTATCACGTCAGCCAGAAGGATGGGAGAGCTCCAGGCGCTTTCAGCCGAGTCTCCTTACCTGGTCTTCCACAGGGACAAGGTGTCCCCTGCGCCCACGAAATTCCTTCCGAAGGTGGTGGTGTCGAGTTTCACCTTAACCAGGTGTTGACTCTGCCGGTGTTCTACCCCAATCACACCTCGGAGGCCGAATATAGGCTCCATACTCTGGACTCCTAGAAGGGCGCCTTATTATAAGGGAGCCGCACGGCTGAAATTCGGGAGAGGTTCGCCAGCTGTTTGTCACCCACGCTGAAGCCAAAGATCTGGCAGACCTGCAGACAAGCTGGACGATAAGCAGGTGGGTAACCTCCTGCATAGATCTCTGCTATAAGTTGGCGGGCATGGAGCCTCCCAGAGGATAAGAGCTCATTCTACCGCCATACTGCTGCAACGGTGGCTGCTTCCAGGGACGTCCCTATCCAGGAAATCTGCAGGGCTGCTACCTGGAAGTCAGCAAACACCTTCATTACCCATTACCACATCGACCTTGAGTCACGCCGGGATGCTGGTTTTGGGGCCTCGGTTCTCCAGTCTCTTTCCCAAGTAAGTATATGGGGTGTGCTGCCTCCCTCCTCCCGGAGAACTGCTAGAGTCTGCCAATGAGTGTGGATGAACAACATATCCATGTCCCTAGAAATACAGGTTACTCACCTGTAACAGGAGTTCTAGGAATGGTATATGTTGTTCATCCACACTCCACCCGACTCCTCCTCCCCGGCTTCGGACAAGACAACCTGAGCTTCCAGCTGGCCAGATCTGGCGCCATGGGCGGAGCCGAGAGTTATACCACCCGGTTGGGTGGGAGGAGCAAGCTTGAAGACCTTCCGGCAAGATTTAAAGCGGCAAGGATACTGCCAATGAGTGTGGATGAACAACATATACCATTCCTAGAACTCCTGTTACAGGTGAGTAACCTGTATTTCTCCCACTGGGGCAAACCTCAGGTGGATCTGTTTGCCTCCAGAGAGAACGCAACGCTGAGGCTGTTTCATGCCCGCCCCTCAGCAGGGCTCTCTGCAGGGGGATGCCTTCTTGAGGCCATGGACCCCAAGCCTCTTCTGTGCCTTCCTTCGGTTCACAAGGTGATCCTCAAGGTCAGGAGGGACAAGGCACAGGTGATCCTGGTAGCCCCAGACTGGCCTCACCAGTTCTGGTATCCAGATCTTCTCAGCCTCCAGGCCTCCAAGGCATCTTCCAGTACGCCCAGACCTGATATCGGTCAATCAGGGGAAGGAATTCCATCCGGACCTTCAGTACCTGCACCTGAGAGCCTGGTTCCTGAGCGGCTATAGTTTCAGGCTTTGGGCCTCTTTGAGGATGTACTCACAGTCGTGGGAGCATCCAGAAAGGAGTCAGCCAGGAGGTGCTTTGCCTTTAAGTGGAAAAAGTTTTCCATTTGGTGTCACGGCAAGGGTTTGGACCCTTTGTCCTGTCTGGTGGCTAGTATCCTCGACTACCTTTGGTCCTTGTCCAAAGGTGGTGTTTGGTCCCTGACCCTTAAGGTGAACCTGGCAGCCATCTCTGCTTACCAGGCGTAGGCCGGTCAGCTGATAGTGGTACAGGAGAAAGTGGTCTGGCATTTCTTTAAAGGCCTCGACCATATTTCCCCTCCGGTACGTGAACCACCACCACCATGGGATCTACTGCTGGTACTGGCAAAGCTCATTGGGCAAGCCATTTGAACCTATGCACAGGTGTGAGATGTCACACTTGTCATGGAAGACTGCCTTCTTGGTGGTTATCACGTCAGCCAGACGGACTGGGGAACTACAGACACTCTCTGTTGAGTCTCCCTATCTGGTCTTCCACACGGGCAAGGTTGTCCTGCACCCCCACGCGAAGTTCCTTCCGAAGGTGGTGTCAAAGTTTCACCTTAACCAGGTGTTGATTCTGCCGGTTTTCTTCCCCAGCCAAACCTTGGAGGCCGAGTACAGGCTCCATACCTTGGACCTGAGATGAGTGTTCTCTTACTATAAGGAGCAGATGGCTGAAGTTCAGGGAGAGGTTCGCCAGCTGTTTGTCACCTATGCTGAAGCCGCGCGTGGCAGACCTGCAGCCAAGCAGATGATTGGCAGATGGATTACATCGTGCACTGATATCTGCTGTAGATTAGCGGGCAAGGAGCCTCCCTTGGGGATAGGAGCTCACTCCACCCACTATACTGCTGCGTTGGTGGCTGCTTCCAGGGACATCACTATCTAGGAAATCTGTAGGGGTGCTACCTGGAGGTCAGCAAACACCTTCATTACCCACTACCACATCGATCTAGAGTCATGCCGGGATGCTGGTTTTGGGGCCTCTGTTCTCCAATCTCTGTTCCTCAATTAAGTATCGAGAGGGTGTGTGCCTTGCCTCCCTTCTCCCAGAGAACTGTTTGGAGTCTGCCAAACAGTGTGGATAGAACAACATATCCACGATCCTAGAAAAACAGGTTGCTCACCTCTAACGATAGTTCTAGGAGTGGTATATGTTATTCATCCACATGAACCCACCTGATCTCTCTGGCTTCGATGCACAACCTAAGCTTCCAGCGGGCAGGCTCTGGCATCAAGGGGCGGAGCCGAGGCATATACATCCCGGGTGGGTGGAAGTAGCCAGTTTAAAGACCTTCTGGTAAGATTCTTAAAGGGAAAGGACATGCCAAACAGTGTGGATGAACAACATATGCCACTCCTAGAACTACTGTTACAGGTGAGTAACCTGTTTTGTTTTTTTGAGCCAGGTGAAAAGGTCTTGCTGCTGTTATCCACTACAGAGAATAAACTGTTAATGAAGTGGCAAGGGCCTTATCAGGTTCTTAGACATACTGGCACAGTTAGCTATGAGATTGAGACCCCTGGTAGGAAAAATCCTACTAAAATATACCATGCTAACCTCCTCAAGAAAAGGGTTGAAAAAACACCAAAAGCTGTTTTACCAGAAACTGATAGTAAAGATATTGATGTAGCTTCTGATAGACTTGAAGAAACTGTTACTGATGATGCTATAAAGGTGAATGTCTCCTTACCCTCTGAACAAACTGCAGAAATTTGTAACTTGCTAAAGACATTTAACAGTACTTGTACCACAGTACTGAGCCGAGCAAAAGGGGTCGAGCACGTAATAGTGGCAAGGAATTCTCGCCCTGTTAGACAAAAGACATACAGTTTACCAGAGCGGTTAAGAGTAGATGTGGCTAAGGAAATACAAAAATTGAAAGAATTGGGTATCATAGAAGAGTTGAGAAGTGCTTGGTCATCACCAGTGGTGATTGTGAATAAAAAAGAAGGGGGTGTAAGAATCTGCCTTGATTTTAGGAAACTTAATCAAGTGTCAGAATTTGACAGTTATCCTATGCCCGGAATAGATGATTTGGTTGACAGACTGGGGAGTGCCAAATATATCAGTATCCTTGAGCTCACCAAGGGTTACTAGCAGATCCTCTTAGCAAAAGAATCCAGAGACAGAACTGCATTTGCATGGGGGGCGCTGTTGAGCAGCTATCTGGCAAGACGTGCCTGGAAACAGCTCTGTATATCCTGTGATTTAAACTAGAGAAAAATACTCAACAAGTGGTATAAAAACAAATAAAAGCAGCAGATTTGAACAGTTACAAATTTCCAGAGTCTGTAGATATCAAACTTTACTCATGGGTCTTACCCAAAAAGTGGCTGCAAGTGGAGCTAAAAACTCTTCGGTGCTACCAGACCAGGCTGCAGACACCTCGATGACTTCAGAAGCGGAGCCTCCTTAGAAAGCACTTCAATCAGCCATGCAAGCTATCGACTTAAAGTTGGAGTCAGTACTCCAGCATTTTGTGGAGCAGGATGCCAAAATTGAGTCGCCTACTAACACTGCGACGTTGGCAGAGAAATCGGCAAATCAGGCCCTAGCCACGACTTCTAAACTTGTACAGGAGAATGCCCAGTTACGTTATAGACTGGAAGCGCTAGAAAACTCCACTTGAGCTTCCCATGTTTGTATTATAGGGCTTCCAGAGGGGACTGAAGGGCTGAGCTTATAATCTTTCTTAAATCCTGGCTTCCTGAGGTGTTGAACCTACCACCAGACCTCCTAGCTGACCATTTGTGGAAGGCCTTCGAATCACCCCGAACTGCTGGTCCACTTGGAGATACGACAAGAATGATCCTCCTGATTACGCCAATTCAACAGTTCGGGACATGATCTTACAAGCTGCAAGAAGCACGGAGGGGCTAACCTTTGAAGGGGCAACACTTCACCTGTTTCCCGACCTGTCATTTGTAACCTGCACCAGAAGGAAAACATTTGATGCAGTTCGTGCCAGGCTTAAAGGCCTGGGAGTATCTCATTCTCTCTTGATGCCCTCAAGGCTCCACATATACTATGGAGGATGCACGTTTCAATTCAGCAACCCGGTTGAAGCCGGTAAAAGGGTGGAAGCCATAGCTCGGGAGTTTAAGGCAGTGGAGGGGCAACGGAATGAGGACTCCGAGGAAGAGACCTAATGTGGACTACTACACCTTATTCGAATTTAAATATAATTTAAATGTATCACTTCTAGCCAAATGTGTGACGATGGATTTTACTGGGCTGCTTGTTTCCATTAAGTTGACATTTTCTGGTTAAGAGACTATTAGTTTTAAAATGAAAAATGACATGGAACTAGATGTCCAGGCTGTTCTGTTTAAAAAAAAAAAAAATTTTTTTTTTTTTATCCTTTGTTGTAGATCGAATATTGAGGGAATATATAGGCAGTTTGCTTAGGCACTTACAATGTTATGGCAACCCTTCTGGACTTGGGGACATATCTACATTGGTTGCTGAGTCGATCATATTTTAAAACGACACATTTTGGACTTGTACCCAAAGCCCTAGATGACTGTGGCTATTGTGTTATCTTTATTCTTGACAATGCCTATTTAGTTTTCCCCACACTGCCTGATGCAGTTCTGTATAGGTCGCCATTACTGATGTACATTGGATGTATTTGTATTAGTTTCCTTTTATTTGA
Source organism: Neoceratodus forsteri (assembly GCA_016271365.2). Lineage (NCBI taxonomy): Eukaryota > Metazoa > Chordata > Ceratodontiformes > Ceratodontidae > Neoceratodus > Neoceratodus forsteri. Next base: position 1,098,690,064 of record CM028135.1, on the reverse strand, counting down.
GGCCTTATAGATGATACTATGTGTAATTGTTTTTGTTAAAAGCAATAAACATACAGTTTAAAAAAAACAAAAAAAACTGCATTTGCCACTCCTATAGGATTCTGTCAGTTCACCACAATGCCGTTTTGTTTATATGGTGTACCCATTACATTCCAACGGTAAAGGGATCTAATTTTTTCCCCTCACACTGGTTATTGTGCTGCATACCTGGATGACATTGTGGTATGTAGTTCAGACTGGAACAGTCCCTTGGAACACCTATGAGCATTATCCAGTTGATCAAAAAGGCAGGTCTGACAATTAATCCTACCAAATGTGTATTGGCCATGCAGGAAACCAGATATTTAGGCTATGTTTTGGGAAATGGAGAAGTCAAGCTCGAGGTTTCCAAGATAGAAGCTGTAGCTAACAGCCCTGTCCCCAAAACCAAGAAATATGTCGGGTCACTTTTAGGGCTGGCTGGTTATTATCGGAGATTTGTTCCCAACTTTGCCGAGTAAGCTACTCCCCTCACTGAACTCACAAAGAAACAGTTCCCAAATAATGTGAAATGGACCCCAGAGTGTGAAAAAGCTTTTTGGGCCATAAAGCTGCATTATGTTCAGTCCCTGTTTTAAGAATCCCAGACTTTGAGAAGCAGCTTTTGTTACAGACAGATGCATCAGAGGTGGGCCTAGGTGCAGTCTTGTGTCAGCATATAGATGGGATGGAACATCCTATTCTGTGCATAAGTAGGAAATTGCACGACAGAGAGAAAAGGTACTCCACCATTGAAAAGGAATGTTTACCACCGGCCCAGTGGCACTGAGGGCTGAGGCGCTGGATGCCACACCTCGCTGCACGCCGGTGACCCGGGTTTGGGAACGAGCCTGGGTCGTCGGCAGTTGGCACGGGAGGAGAAGGATTGAGTGTCCATTGGACTGCTCTCCTTCTCCAGGCAGTGGTGTGTGCTGCTGTCGGTGTGCTGGTGACCTCTGGCGAAGGCTGGAGGCACTGCAGTGCATAGGCAGTCTCTGGGGAATGTGCTGGGGCCGACGGGAAGGAGTGTGTGCGCTCCTGTCCCTTGGCGTCATTACACGCCTCACACGCCAAAGGGGAGAACAGGGAGAACACGGCACCAGTCGTGGTGACATGATGGCTGTCTCCGTAGGGGACTCGCTCGGTTTTGAGGGTACTCCGCAATACTGGATCCAGTCTGGGTGGTTGGGGGGGGCACTCCACCTCCCCATGGCAGGAGCACAATTTGGAGCAGAGGAGTCCTTGGGGAAGAGAGCTAGAGACCAGTGAGAGGATGCCTGGACGTGGGAGAAGGTGAGGCAGACTGGTGGCCAGGGAAAAAAGTATTACAAAAAAAAAAAAGGGAATGTTTAGCAGCAAAGTAGGCCATGGAGTCCCTTACGTTTTATTTGCTAGGAACGGACTTTGTACTTATAACAGATCACAATCCTCTCTGTTGGCTTAACCAAATAAAATATAACAATTCCAGAATCACAGGGTGGTACCTGGCACTGCAGCCATTTAAATTCAAGGTGATACACAAATCTGGTAAAGAAAATAGCAATGCTAATTTTCTGTCTAGATATGGATCAGGAACTAATAATTCTGAAGGCTGAAAAAACAAATATGAGTTTGATCTTCACTATTTGCTGTACTTTTGTTATAGAAAAAAGGATACTGTATATGCACAAAACTGTAAAATTTATACATTTATGTTTGATGAGATTTACTAGAACATTTTGGAAATTTGTTTTTGTAAAACAGGTTCCCTCTTGGGGGTATGTGACAGGGTTGAACAAGGCCCTGTCCCAGTTATTCTGAGTTCAAATGCAAGCATCTGTTCTAGTCTCTCCTTCTCTCTCTTCTTTGTCTGGTTGCACAACCAGATTTTCAAACATCATGAAGTCTTGCTGTATTCAGACATAATGCAGTTAGCCCCAGCACTTGAACTGCCCCAGAGAGGAAAGAGTTAACTCTATGCAGAAGCATAGAACGTTGAGCTCGAGCTCGGTTTTCAAACCTCTGTCTGTGGTACTTCTCAGTGTAACCGTCAGATTCTTTACTCCGCCTAACCGTGAAGTTGCTCCGGAGAGTTCCTCTGCTCAGTTCAGTAAAAGTAAAGTGTTAGGTTTAAACTGTATAATTTTTAATTTTTGGATTTCCAGCCTCTGTCTATGGTACAGGTAGTGTGTAGCTAGGTAGTGACTGTGTGTTATTCTGTGAAAAAGTTGGAAATTGTTCTTTTCTTCGGTTTCTTTCCGATTGGTCCAGTTTGGAACCGGCCCATTCTGTTTAAATTTATTTCTGGGATTAGAGTGGTATTCCGGTACCGATCGATTTCAAAAGAACTGAGGTTTTTTGCCAGTTCTTTTAAAAAGCAAGTGACATGGTTTGTAACCGATCGGTTATTGTATTACCTGGCTTGTAAGCTGCAGTAGGGTACTTTTTTAGGTTGGCCATGTCTGAGAAAACCGGTCCCACTAGGTTTCAACACTGTACTGAGTGTGGGGAGGCCTTTGCTAAGGCTGACCCCCACCTCATCTGTGTTTATTGTCTGGGGTTTGACCACCTCAAGTCAGACTGCCAAATCTGTAAAAACTTTCCTAAATCCACTCTAGATAAAAGACTGAGTAGGCTGAAGGAAAGGGAGTCCGAGAAGTCCCTAGATCCGGATGGCCAGCCCGGTTCGGTTGCGGACGAACCTGAGGAGGTGCCTACTGACCTAGGCGATACCTCCTCAGGCAAAAGGAGATCCCGAGGGGTCAGTTCCATCAAAAAAGAAGCATAAGTCTGCCGGTTCAGATCCGGTATCGCACTCTCCAACCGCGGACAAAATAGCCAAAGTGATTAGCATTGTTCAGTCGCTTAGACCGGTTCCGTCCGAACTGGTACCACCACTTAGGCGGTCGGTTCGGTCGGATCCATCTCCTCCGGATTATGATCCAGACGCTTTTTATGAGGAGTGGGAGGGAGACGAAGACTATCTCGAGGATGATGACGATGACTGGGTGGTCTGGATGTGCTGATTAAACCGGACAACTCCCCAGACAGGCCCTCCGGTATCTCTCCTCCCAGGCTCTCTGAGACCCCTTCACATTTTTTGTTCTACAAAAAGGTGGCAGAAATCCTGCTGCTTACCTTGGTTGAAGCTGCAGAGGAGGATGAAGAGCCCGATTTTGTGGAAATGATGGACATCCCAGAGTCCAAAAGACTGTCTATCCCTCTTCATAAATCCTTGGGGAAACAGGTGCACAAAATTTTACAAACCCCTAATTCAGTACCTCCTGTGGCTAAGAGACTGGACAGGAGGAATTTGTTATCAGGCTCAGCTGCAGAGTTCCTTTATAGTCATTGCAGCCATGTTGGGGTAGTGCAGGCTGCAGCCTGTGACAGGACTAACATTCCTTTGGCTTCACACCCCCCCCCCCCGATAAGGACTCCAGGAAAGTGGATGCCATTGCCAAAAAACAGTATTTGGCATCCTCTTTGGGACTCAGGCAGGCTACTTATATAGCCTACACAGCCAGGTACCAGAAATCCAGATGGGATATGGTTCTGGAACTGGCTAAAGGGGCATCTCTCCCAGCTAGCCAAGGAGCCGGAGGAGGTGGCTGCTGATGGAATTGAGGCATCCAAAATGCAATTTCATACTTCTGTGGACTCCATTGATGTGGCATCTAGAGTCATGACTACATCTGTGTCTCTCAAGAGACATGCTTGGCTCAGATGTACTAGCCTTTCACAGGATACCCAGACTAAGGCTATGGATTTTCCTGTAGTAGGTAACTCTCTGTTTGGGGAGCAGACAGAGGCTTACATGAAGAAAATGGATGAATACAGGACCACGTACAGGAGTGCACAGGCCAGAGAAAGGCAAGCCACTCCGCACAAGCAGCAGTGTAGGGGCAGGGGCAGGCCCTTTCAAAGGCCTTTTTACCAAGCCCAGGCCTCCTCTCCCTTCCCACAGAGGGGGTTCTTCAGAGGGAGGGGCAGGAGGGGGATGAGCAGAGCTGCTCCCTCCGCCTCCCAGTCTAAGGCTCCTGCCAAGCAGACACCCTGATGTGTCAGCCTGGGTCGACTCCCCATTTCCAGTAGGAGGCAGGCTGGCTTACTGCTTCCAGGCCTGGAAGTCTGTGACCTCAGACAAGTGGGTCCTGGAAGTAGTAAGCCAGGGACTGGCCCGTAGCTCCAAAAAATTTCCAAAAAAGAGGGCCAAGTCTTTTCCACCTGCATCACTCTCAGAAACCATTGCCCTAGAGGCAGAGGTTTCCTCTCTTCTAGCTCTCAGAGCTATAGAGAAGGTTCCTACTCAGCACAGGGGAAAAGGACTGTACTCCAGGTACTTCCTTACCCCAAAGAAAACGGGGGTGGCAACACATCCTAGACCTAAGGTATTTGAACAAACATATTTCAAAGTCCAAATTCAAAACGGTAAATCTGGGAATAATCCTTCCCTCTGTAAGGTCGGGGGTTGGCTAGCATCTCTGGACCTCAAGGATGCCTACTTCCATGTTCCTATCAGATGCTCCCGCAAAAATACCTCAGGTTCGAGTTGCCTTCAGGCCATTACCAATTCAGAGCTATGCCATTTGGCCTAACATCAGCTCCAAGGGTGTTCACAAAGTGCCTTGCAATAGTGGTGACTTACCTCAGAAGACAGGGTATTACCATCTTCCTGTATCTGGATGACTGTCTCTTAGTGGGTCAGTCACCTTTACAGGTTAAGTCAGCTCTTCAAACTACCCAGGACCTACTCAGCTCCTTGGGGTTTCTTCTCAATCTTCCAAAGTCTGTCCTCGAACCAGTTCAGCTTCTTACCTTTATAGGCATAGAGGTGGACACTGTACAAGCAAAAGCCTTCCTTCCCCTGGCAAGGGCAAAGACCCTAGTGGATCTTGCATCCTCCTTTCAACCTCGGGTCTCCCACTCAGCAAAACAGTTCCTCCAGCTCCTGGGCACATGACAGCTTCCATGGCAGTGGTGTAGGGAGCAAGGTTCCAGATGAGGGACATTCAGTTTCATCTAAGGTCTTTTTGGTCTCAAAAGAAGGATTCACTTACCAAACTGATCCCAGTGACTCAGACTCTGGTCCAAGCTCTCCAGTGGTGGCTGGACCAGGACAACCTCAGACAAGGGGTTCCATTTCTTCCTCAAGTCCCATCAGTAGTTCTAATTACAGATGCTTCTCTCCTGGGGTGGGGAGCCCACTTGGGAGCCCTGACAGCTCAAGGAGTCTGGTCCCCACAAGAATCTCTCCTTCATATCAATCTCCTGGAACTCAGGGCAGTTTTCCTAGCCCTGCAGAGCTTCTCGGATTTAGTCAAGGGCAAGGTGGTCCAAGTCAGAACGGACAACACCACCACAACGTGGTATATCAACAAGCAGGGAGGCACTCGGTCCTCTGTCTTGCGCACAGAAACCATGAAGCTGTGGTCTCTGGCCTGTTCACCTTCCTGGGAAGGCCAACATACTAGCAGATGCTCTGAGCAGAATATCACAGGGACACCACAAATGGTCCCTGCATCCTCACATACTGAAGGTCTTCTTCTCCAGGTGGGGCGCTCCAGAGATAGATCTCTTTGCAGTACCGGACAATCATCAACTTCCTCTGTTTTGTTGCAGACCTCCAGTCCTGGGGACGGTTCCTCAGGATGCTCTCATTTTGGACTGGAAGGGCAGGTTTCTCTATGCCTTCCCTCCCTTCCCTCTGCTGTTAAGAGTTCTGATCAAGATCAGGACTCAACCCTGCACAGTGATACTGGTGGGTCCAGACTGGGCCAGACAGCCATGGTTTCCTGTACTGCTGTCCTTGTCAGTGTCACGTCCCCTTTCTCTGCCCAGGACATACAATCTCCTGTCCTCCTCCCGGGGTGGATCTGGTACCTCAATCTCAAGGCCTGGCTCTTGAAGAGTTAGAATATGCAGCACTGCATCTTTCTCAGGGAGTTCTGGATATTCTGAAGGTCTCCAGGAAACCTTCCACTAGAAAAACTTACAACTCCAGATGGAAAAGGTTCAGTATTTGGTGCTCTCAGAAAGGCATCCTGCCTGATTCTGCAGACATTTCCACAACCTTAGACTATCTAGTTCATCTGAATGGTCTAGCCCTTAGGCCTACCACTCTGAAGGTTCATCTAGCAGTTGTCTCTGCATTCCTTGCAGCAGGGAAGGGCTCTTCCCTAGCATCTCATCCTGTTTTCAGAAAGTTTTTCAAAGGACTGGTTCACATTAACTCTCCCTTTAGGTAGCCCACTCCACCTTGGGATCTTAATGTCTGCATAGCTCAGCTTATGCAGCCACCCTTTGAACCTCTGGCTTCGGCCGAATTGAAGTACTTGACTGGAAAACTGTGTTCCTGGTAGCTATTACTTCTGCCAGGTGGATTAGTGAGTTACAGGCTCTGTCAGTTGAACCTGACTTCATCTCCTTTCATAGGGGCAAAGTGGTCCAAAGAACCAATAGGAGGTTCTTGCACAAAGTGGTATCGGATTTTCATCTGAACCAGTCTGTATCTCTCCCTGTGTTTTTCACTGACCATTCTTCTTCAGATGAAAGAAGGTTACACAGTCTGGACGTTAAGAGGGCCCTTAGCTACTACATTGAGCATACTAAGGCACATAGAAATGACTGTCTTCGATTGTTTCTTACTTATGGAGAAGTGGGGAAAGGTAAACCTGCCACTAAAAGAACTATTGCCAGGTGAATTGTTTTTTGTATACAATTCTGTTATGACAAGTTGGGTAGAACACCCCCTTCAGGCCTGACGACTCATTCGACTAGGGGTATAGCTGCTTCTCTAGCTACGGCCAGAGATATACCTTTGTTAGAGATCTGTAAAGCAGCCACCTGGAAAACAGTTCACACTTTTACCAAGCATTACTCCCTGGACATCCAGGCTAGGAGTGATGCTACTTTTGACACAGCAGTACTGCAGAGCCTCTTCCCAAAGCAGGTTCTGCATTCCCTCCTCCATAGGGAACTGCTTGGTAGCCTGCATTATGTGTGAATACAGCAAGACTTCATGTTGTTTGGTAATGTTGTTTCTTCTAATGGAGTCTTGCTGTATTCAGTCTCCCCCCTCCCCCCACCTACCCTCTCAGAACCTGGGTTTTTGGGAAGTGGGCTGGCAGGTACAGTGTTGCACCTCAGGGGTGTACCTTGTACCCTCTCTCTTGGGTGGGGTGGATGTTATTATTTTTCTGGTGTTTTATACTTAAATATTGTCACTACCTTTCCTTCTTTGGTTCTCTGCTTGAGTCTTTTGGGCCCCAAAAGAATTTTTTGCACTTTGGCTATATTTTGAACAATTTCCATACTATAGTATGTTAGTTAGTGTGCTCGTAAGAATCTGACGGTTACACTGAGAAGTACCACAGACAGAGGTTTGAAAACCAAGCTCAAGCTCAACGTTCTATGCTTCTGCATAGAGTTAACTCTTTCCTCTCCGGGGCAGTTCAAGTGATGGGGCTAATTGCATTATGTCTGAATACAGCAAGACTCCATTAGAAGAAACAACATTACTATGGTGAGTAATTTTTTCTTCTTGTGAGACCTAGGACTTGATCATCCGTATGGTCTTGCAGTTCTCTGCCTCTCACTTTCTCTCTACCTTCTTTTGCTGTTCTGTCTTTTCTCCCTTCTTGCATATCGGCTGGTATAAAAATATATGTGAATCATTATTTGAAAATGTAACTGATACTGTGATCGCTGTGTTTAGAAATGTATATAGTTTTACTGTTGAAATATAGATAGTTATGCTGTGGAAATGATTGCAGAAAGCTGTGTGGAACTCAAGGGGTTAACCTGTTTGCAAACTCTGAGAAGTTGTAAGCAAGAGGTCAGTTCTAGGTCACAGTGTTTTTTTTCTAGGATCGTGGATATGTTGTTCATCCACATTTCTTGGCATGTCCCTTTCCCTTTAAGGATCGGCAGAAAGTCTTCAAGCTGGCTTCTCCCACCCACCTGGGTGGTGTATCCCTCGGCTCCGCCCCATGATGCTAGATTTTCCTTTCCGTTGGAAGATTCAGGTTGCCTCCTTAGTGCTCCCGCATTTTGAAGGCCCTGGCTTCAAAATCTTCGATTATTCAAAAAATTTGTCTAGTTCTCGTTAGCGATCGCGACTGTTTCTCTTCGATTATGCAAGACAAGTCTTCCCCCAGATTTCACTGGTGTTTGTGCGGCCAGTGGATATCACGCACCGATCCCCACACCGCGTGCGTCTATTGCTTGGGTGTCGACCGTGACACCTTGAAGTGCGATTTTTATCTTGCATTTCACCCTAATGTCCTCGACGACCGTTTTGTACGCCTGAAGTTGGGGATGCTGGAAAAACGTAATCCTCTGGTGAAATCAAAGGAGGCTCAGTGGGCGGTTTACGTGGCCGCAGGTTCTGCTGAGCAATTGGAGCGTATGCAAGCCTTCGAGGAGGAAGCAGCTTGTGCCACAGATTCTTCCTCTCAGAGCTTCTTTGTTCCGCTCAACCTGGGCTCCACTTTCTCGGGTTCTTTCCGAGAGTTGTGGCAGTCTCTCCCAACTAAGGGAGAGGGTCCTGCAGGTATGCACTCTACTTGGTCCCGTAAGTGGGAAAAGGACCCGGGATCGTCTTCGTCTTGGTGAAGACATTCTTAGGATCGGGAGAGATCTCAGTCCCAGGAACCGGCAGTCTTGACCTCGGTCGAAATTGCCTCTTTTACCACTGGCTTCTCGGCTTTGTCATCCGGCCAGTCGATCGAAGTGTCGATCAACAAGGTTGAAATTATCCTCGATCCGATCAACCCCTTGTCGCTGACTCCTGCTGACGACTTTCTCACTCAAACTCCGGTCCTTGCTTTGCCCAATTAGGAGATCCAGCCCACTGGGAATACCATCGACGAAGTGGTCCCCAACCCTACGAAATCACCGGTCCCGCAGGTGTCTCGCGAGCGACAGAATCTGCCTAGCCGATCTCGATCGAGGTCCAGGACCCCATCGACCGACATACCGAGGAAGAGCCACAAGCGCTCAAAAAAGAGGTGATGCCATCAGTCATGCTCATCCTCCTCGGATGAGGAGAGGCTCTGGCGGAAACTCCATCGGCGCTACGAGGACCTCATGTGGCAACAGCTGATTTTGACAAGTCAAAAGCTGACCCCGGCTTCCACCCTGGCCATTACTTGGCTTCCGACTCCCAGGTCGGGTTTCACTCTTCGAGCCGATTAGTTGGTTCCCCACCTGCACAGCTGGTGAAACCTCCGGTCAGCCAAAATCAGTCTCCACCGATCGTGGTGACCACTGCTCAAGCAGCCTGTGGAGGCTCCTTCTAAGGAAGCTACACTAGAGCGCTGGGCTTCCTGGCATCTTCGGTCACCATCACTCCCGGACCTCGGCGAAGTTGAAGGTGACCTGAACTGCTCCACTGCTGTATCCAGATTCCTCAGATTTGGATGTGACCGGCCTACTCATCCTGGGGATGATGAATCGGCTGATGGGATAGAGACGGAGGAAAGTCCATCATCCTTTCAGGTGATTTTTCGCCTCATCTCTGAGTCTACAGGGATGCCCCTGGAGCCTATCCAGAAAAAGGCGGTGTGCCCTCTCACGGGCATCCTCAAGAGAGGGGATACCCCCGTGGAGGCCTTTCCTGTGGCCGAGGCCATAGTCGGCCTGGCCTTAGAACTTTGGTAGTGCCCTGCCTCTTGTTCAGCACCATCTGCCCGCATGGCCCACAAGTATGTGGTGCCCATGAGGTCCCTTGAGGGGTTCACAGGGCACCCTTCGGCCAAGATCCTGGTGACCGCCTCTGTGTTCAGGCGTACTGACAGTTCCACTGACATTGATCAACCTCCCGAAGAGGAATCCAAAAACTTGGATCATTCGGCTCATAAGGTCTATGCGGCCTCGTCTTTAGGCCTCCATCAGGCAAGTTCGGCTGTCATCATGGCACACTTCTCCTAAGCCTTCTTGGGGTCTTTGGATGAAGTTCTCCCACATCTCCCCATGGACACGCAGACCACTGTCAAGCAAGTCCGGGACCAGGGCCGGGCTGTTGGCAAAAAGCAGCTCCAGACAACCCTGGACATTGGGGAGTCTTGTGCCCGCTCGTTGGCAGCTGCAGTTGCCTCTCGACGCAGGGCTTGGCTGAGACTCTCCTCTTTCCCAGCAGATACTCAGCACAAACTAGCTCGTGTCTTTCCTGGACACTGATCTTTTCAGCCCAGGTGTGGCTGGGCACCTTCAGTGTATTGAGCAGTCCAGTGCCACCTTGGACGCCGCTTCTGCTAAAGGTTCTTTGAGTTAGAAGCAGCAGAAGAAGAAAAAGCCTTTTCAACACTCTTCCCCTGCTGCCCAGCAACCATCCTTTCCAGGAGGGCAGCAGCAGGCTCAAACTTGGCAACCACGGCCCAAGCAAGGGCCCTCCCAGGTCTGTAAAGGAAGCCAAGGTTCAGGTCCTGGATCCTCCTCCTCTAAGTCTGCTCAGTAACGGGGCAGAGGCTGTCACCCCCTCTCCCTTCACACCAGTTCTGGGTCCTCCCATGGGGGGCCGGCTCCGCCACTGCCTTTCCACCTGCTCCACTATCACTGTGGACAGGTGGGTCTTGGAGGTGGTCAGTCAGTGACTGCCTCTAGAATACGAGCAGTACCCTCCAAGCCGGGCCCGCGCCCCATGGGAGGAAAGAGTTATCTGCCCATACTCAGTCGGCTCTCTGAGATGACACTGCTCATCTCCTCCTCAAGGAAGCAGTAGCTCCAGCGGCGGATTCTCCAGCAGACCCAGGCTTTGTCTCCAGGTACTTCCTGGTGCCCCATTCTAGATCTGCATGACCTGAATCAGTATCTCAGGTCATGCACCTTTTGGATGGTCACTCTATCCCGGAGCGAAACATGTGGTTCTATTCGCTGGATCTGCAGAACACATTCTTTCACGTCCCAATCCATCCATCTCATTGGCGGTTCCTTCGCCTCAGAGCCGAAGGGACCCTATACGAGTTATGAGCCATACCGTTTGGCCTGTCATCGGCCACACGGGTCTTCACAGAATGCATTGCAGTGGTGGCAACCCACCTCAGGCGCCGGGGGGGGGGGTCAGAATATACCCCTACCTCAACGATTAGCTTTGAGCAGGTCCCACCCAGCAGGAGGTGGAAAGGTCCAGGGAACTGGCCCTCCAGACCTGCTCCCAACTCGGCCTCTTGATCAATGAGGCCAAGTCAGAACTCGTGCCTTCCCAGGTGATGTGCTTCATCGGGGCAGAGCTTGACTCTTGTCAGGTCAGAGCTTGGCTCCCAGTGGACAGGGCGGAGGTTCTCTCCTCCTTTGCCCAATCATTTCTTGTTGGGCAATTGCGCCCTGCCCGGGACTTTCTGCGCCTTCTGGGCTACATGGCAGCATACACCTCCGTGGTCCGATGGGCCCGATGGCACATGTGCCCCCTTCAGTGGGAGCTGTCCACTCAGTGAATTCAGTGCTGTGGTCATTTAGACCAGCTGATCACTGTAACCCAGAAGATGTGGGACGCTCTCCACTGGTGGACCGCCCCAGACTGGTTGCAGGAAGGGATCCCGTTTGTCTGCCCCGAGCCGACTGCAGTCCTCATGACCGATGCCTCTCTCATTGTCTGGGGAGCCCATATGGGGGACAAAAGGGCCCATGGGTTCTGGACCCCCGAGGAGTCCCGATACCACATCAACCATTGGAGGTCAGAGCAGTCAGACTAATACTGTCAGCTTTCACCCCTCAGCTCCGGGGTCAAGTGGTTAAAATCCAGACTGACAATACCACGACCATGTACAACGCCAACAAACAGGGCAGCATGCATTCCCGTCTGCTTTGCATGGAAGCGCTCTGCATCTGGACCCTCGGCAGCTGTTTGGAGGCAGATCTCATAGCCATTCATGTGGCAGGAGCCTCAAACCATCTGGTGGATGCTCTCAGCCGCTTAGATGAGGCATCCCACGAGTGGTCTCTCCATCCAGAGGTAGCTTACTGCCTATTCTCCCACTGAGGCAAACTGATGGTGGACCTGCTTGCTTCCCAGGACAACACCAAGCTGAGGCTATTTCATGCCCGCCCCCTCAGTAGGGCTCGCTGTAGAGGGATACCTTCTCAAGGCCATGGACCCCAGGCCTCTTCTACGCCTTCCTTCCATTTCCCTTGTTCCACAGGGTGCTGCTCAAGGTGAGGAGGGACAAGGCGAATGTGATTCTGGTAGCCCCAGACTGGCCATGCCAATTCTGGTATTCAGATCTCCTCAGCCTCAGCTGCAGTCCCCCGGAGCGGCTTCCAGCATGCCCAGAGCTGATCTCTCTCTGAATCAGGGGAAGGCATACCATCCAGATCTTCAATCCCTGCACCTCACTGCCTGGTACCTGAGCGGCTAGAGTTCCAGGCTTTGGGTCTTTGCGAGGATGTCCTCACCATGGTGGAGGCATCCAGAAAGGAATCGACCAGGAAATGTTATGACTTCAAATGGAAAAAGTTTTCCATTTGGTGTCAGGGGCAAGTGCCTGGATCCTCTGTCCTGTCCAGTGGCTAACATTGGTCCCTGTCCAAAGGGGGTTTTCGGTCATCGACCCTTAGGGTGCACCTGGCAGCTATCTCTGCTTACCGGGCGTGGGCCAGTCAGCCAACGGCATAGGAGACTGTGGTTGGGTGCTTTTTCAAAGGCCTGGATCACATATCCCCTCCGGTGCGTGAACCTACACCTCTGTGGGATCTACTGCTGGTACTGGCAAAGCTCATGGGCAAGCCGTTCGAACCAGTGCATAAGTGTGCATTGTCACACTTGTCATGCAAGACTGCCGTCCTGGTAGCTATCACATCTGCCAGAAGGACAGAGGAGCTCCAGGTGCTCTTGGTGGACTCCCCTTATCTGGTCTTCCACAGGGACAAGGTTGTCCTACGCCCCCACCCGAAATTCCTTCCAAAGGTGGTATCAGAGTTTCACCTTTACCAGGTGTTAACTCTGCCAGTATACTATCCTAATTACACCTTGGAGGCCGAATACAGGCTCCGTACCTTGGACCTGAGATGAGTGAGCCCTCTCCTGTTATAAGAAGGGGATAGCGGAAATTCGGGGAGAGGTTCTCCAGCTGTTTGTCACCTACGCTGAAACTGCTTCTGGCAGACCTGCAGCGAAACGGACTATTACAAGGTGGATTACATCTTGCATAAGTCTGTGCTACGAGTTGGTGGGCATGGAGCCTCCCAGAGGGATAAGAACTTATTCTACCCGCCATACTGCTGCATCAGTGGCTGTTTGCAGGGACATCCCTATCCAGGAAATCTGGCGGGCTGCTACCTGGAAGTCAGCAAACACCTTCATTACCCATTACCTCATCGACCTTGAGTCATGCCGAGATGCTGGTTTTGGGGCCTCAGTTCTCCAATCTCTTTTTTCCAAGTAAGTATCAGTGGGGGTGTGCGCCTTGCCTCACTCCTCCCGGAGAACTGCTAGGAGTCTGCCAAGAAGTGTGGATGAACAATATATCCACGATCATAGGAAAACAGGTTACTCACCTGTAACAGTAGTTCTAGTTGTTCATGCACGCGGACCAACCCGACCTCCCTGGATGCGGACGCACAAAACCTGGCTTCCAGTGGGCTAAGATCTAGCATCAAGGGGCGGAGCCAAGAGATATACCACCCTGTTGGGTGGGACGAGCCAGTTTGAAGACCTTCCCGCGATCCTTAAAGGGAAAGGGACATGCCAAGGAGTGTGGATGAACAACATATACCACCCCTAGAACTACTATTACAGGTGAGTAACCTGTTTTCCTATGATCGTGGATATATTGTTTTTTTGCTGCACTTGTTGAAATTTACAAGAACATTTTTTAGAAAGAACAGGATGCTTGTTAAGGAGTGGGTTGCAAAGACTTATGAGAGAGAGAGCAGCAGTGTTTTGAGACACAGAGATTGAAGGAAAACGCCAATGGATCTTCTGTGTTTATTCTGCCTTTGTAAATAGTCATTCTTAATTTTTTTTATGTTACTGCTAGTACTAATAAACTCTTTTTACGAATTCCACAGCTGCTCCTGGTTTTTCCTGTGCTTCCTGACCTATGCCTCGACGACACTCCCGAAGGGTCAGACGTGAGATGTGTTCCTGTTCCCACTCCATGGGAGCCTCTGCCTGACCCTGACCAGTCTTGGGTCTTGCCAGACCAGTGAAGGGTCCCTGCCTTTTTCTCGTTACCTCTCACAGGAGGCCAAGAGAACAGCCATTTCCTTCCGGGTGAGCCAGCACTGCCTTCTTTGGTGGTAGGCTTGGTACTCTGACCCATAAGTGGGACTACATGGTGAAGATTGATTTTTGGAAGATATGAGAATTACATACTCACTGTAATTCTTGATCTTCCAGAATATGTTCACCACTTATTAACACACCCGCTCACCACCCTCCGCTCAGCTTGTGCCAGTCATCTGGGCAGCTCACCTTATTTTTCCTCTTCTTTCCCTGTTGCACTCTTTACCTCTTTTTCTTGTTCTTCCTCTGATCCTTTGTTTCCCCAAAAGAGGGCTTGTGTTGTAGGTTATTAGCTCACTTGGGCCTTGTCCCTACCAAAAAAAAAAAAAGTTTTCCCCTCTTCGTTCCCCACCGCCCATCAACGTTTACTCGCTACCTTAATTTCCTGTGCAACAGCTGTCCATCCCCTGTTCACAGACATTTTTTCCTAGCTTCTTTTTTACTGATAACTCTGTCATGTACACCCGGGTAGCACATTTGCAGGAATAAGTTCCCTTATTAACCCCGTTCCCCCTTCCTTTTCTCCCTAGATAGGCAAGGGGCACCCCATTTTCCTTTTTTCTCTTTTTAATTTTTCTCTGAAAAACAAAAGTATATATAAATGTGTATTTTAACAACAGCAACAAAAAAAAAAAAATGGGGAAAGGGGTAACTTTTTCTCCAGGGCCTTTACTGGGCTGGAACCTCCTCCTCTCTGCCCAGAGGGCGCAAGGCTTTGTCCTCAAGCCCTCAACTCTAAGCCCTCCCTTCCACTTATGTAATTTGGTAGTCTGGTTGTATTCTTTTTGTGAGTTTATATCCTTCTGTTTCTATTGCTTTGGGCCCTTTTCAGTCCTACTTTTTCTCTCCCCCTGGCTAACAGAACTGAGGAAGGCCAGGGGGCCAGTGTCGGTTACTGGCCAGTCCATGAGTGCCATGTCATACATGTTTCTCATTGGTGGCGCCATCAGTGACGTTGGCCTCCTAGCTGTAGACAGCAAAAGACTTTACCCCTGTGGGGTCCTAGTGCCTCTGGCACAGACCCATAAGTGGTGAACATATTTTGCAAGATCAAGAATTACGGTGAGGCTTGAGGTGCTGGTGCCACACCTTGCGTCATGCGGCGACCTGGATTAAAGGACGAGCCGGGGCCGTCAGGGGTTGGTAGGGAGAGAGGATTGAGCATCTGGAGGACTGTTCCCTCTCTCTCAGGAGGGAGGGTTTGCCATCCTGCTCGTTAACTGCCCTGTAGTGATGGCTAGAGGGAGATGTGAGTCGGGAGGCACATTGCCAATGCATGGCGTTGGTGGGGAGGAGGCGGGAGGAAAATGGAGCTGGCAGGCTGCATCATGGCCCCATCAGCACCCGTTCTGGCTCCCTGAAATCTGGATATTAGTCCGGGGCGCACACTTCACTTCAGCCCTGTCACGGGGGAGGGACCCATTGGGGATCAGAGAGGAGGTCGGATGGGAAATGGTGGGGTCGGAGACAGAGTTCCCTCCAAGGGAGGGACCAGAGCTGCCTGCCAGGCTCCCTGGTAAATAAAAAAATTATAGAAAAAAAGAATTACGGTAAGTACCATATTTTAATTTTTAGGTGAGGATTTTTAGAAGGCAGTATAGCGCAATGTTCTAAGTCTCTGAGCTGCAAATCTGGTGACATCCAGCAGACCAGACCTGGGTTTGAATCCCACAACTTCCACTTGCATACTGTGTGACCCTGAGCAAGTTACTTAACCTCCTTGTGCTCCCAGGTCGCTCCTGTAAAAAAGCTTTCAGCTTAGTGTGCTGTACCTGGTTAAACAACTAAATAAAAAAAAAAAGGTGCAGAGATTCCTATTTGTGGTTTGCACTGAGAACTTGGGCCAGTTCTCAGCTGTTTGTCTCAGCGGCTGAAGGCGTGTTGGATAGGCCAGTCTCTCCACCTTATGTCGCTGAGTGGTTTTCCTCCTGTCTGTTGCCAGCAGGGTTGCAGGATTTTTTTGGCATTGTTCCTGGGGATACCAACAGGCGTGTGGTCAATTCAAAGGTTCATCTCAAGTCCACTTTCTGTAAAGCTGCTGCCTGCAGTAGGACCATATTTTTGCTATGTCCTATGACCTGATCTTCCTCTCTGGCAAGGGTGGAATATGGCCTAGTTCTGCAAAGTCTGCTTTCTTTTTTTAGTACAAACACTGCAAAGCAGAGAACAGAAGCGCCAGCAACATGAACAATGGTGGAAAACGTAGGAAAAACCAAGCGAAGTACATGAGCATCCATCGACCAGAGATGCACCAGACACTCAAAAAATAGGGTCACAAATATTTTATTTGGAAGGCATCAAAACCAGTGGCTAGGGTAGCACAAACAGAGCCAGTGTTTAAATACACAATCAATTAACAATTAAATAATTACTGCTATTGTATTATTTAATTACTGCTAATTGATTGTGTATTTAAACACTGGAGTGAGGGGATGTAATTTGCTCCTAATGAAGCCCAGCAGTATGTTGGGTGAAACATAAGCTTTGTACTGCAGTGGCTCAGTTTGTGCTACCCTAGCCACTGGTTTTGATGCCTTCCAAATAAAATATTTGTGACCCTATTTTTTGAGTGTCTGGTGCATCTCTGATCGATGGGTGCTCATGTACTTCACTTCGTTTTCCTTTTTTTTAGTCTTAACATTGTTTCTACCTCCTCGGCTGGGGGGTTGCACCTATGGTTCCCCCATCTTTTCCAACTGGCTTCAGTGGCACCCGTACTTGTTGCAGCTCCGGTGCTCTACTCCTACCCATTTTTCTAGGCCACATCATGACGGGTAGTCTGCACATTGTGGAAGATCGAGTCCGCGTAGAGGAGCAGCTCTGGTGCGCCCAGTGAAAGGCCATGGGGCCAAACATCATCGTGCAGGAGGATTGTGTTTTTCCATGGTGCTTTTTCTACCCTGAAACAGATGTGCAGTGTTGTCAGTGATGGTGTTGCACAGGCTCCCGTGTGCGCCACGTTGGACCACTGCCTGAGCCACGCCCCCAGTGCTTGGAGTAGGACCATGTTTTTGCTATGTCCTATGGCCTGGTCTTCCTCTCTGGCCAGGGTGTGTCTTCGAGGCACAGGTCAGGAAGCTTAGGAAAACCAGGATCAGTTGTAAAATTCACAACAAGTGATTTATTATTAATAACAGTAAAATAAAAAAATAAAATTGTCCAGTATAACTATTTACAAAGGCAATATAAACAGAAAAAGTCCATCTGTGTTTCTTTTCAATTTCCAATCTCAGTCTCTCTGTTTCTTTCTGCTGCATCTCCTCTCTTCTTTATGTCTCCGTCTCTTTCGGTTGTATAGTCCTCCATTTGAAAAAGGCAGTCAGGCTTTCAGGTTCTGTCACTGCCTGTTTTTCCATAACTTGTGCTGGCTGTACAGTCTCAGTTTGGACTTCTGTCTCTGCTAGTTTAGCTACCATTGTCCTGGTAACCACTCCTGGGCTTGCTTCTGCAGAATCCATACCTTTCTTCTGTGCTTCCCTGGTATCAGGTCTAAGTACCCATGCACAAAACTCCTGGCTTACAGAGTATGCATGGCCACTTAGGATGACACCATCTGTCGTCGAGGCACAGGACAGGAGCATAAGAAAACCAGGAGCAGTTATAAAATTTGCAATGAGTTTTATTATTAAAACAGTAAAATAAAAAAAATATTTACAAAGGCAGTATAAACAGAGAAAGTCCATCTGGGTTTCTTCTCAATTTCCAGTTAGTCTCTATCAGTCTCTGTGTTGCTCTTTTGCAAAACATTGCAGCTTCTTTTTATAAATCTGTGCAGGAGCTCATTAAGAAAATAGCATGCTTCTCACACAGTGTTCTTGTAAGATTGTAATGTTCTTGTCAGTTTCAGCAGGTGCAGCAAAAAGAACATAGTGACCTAGAACTGATCTCTTGTTTACATCTTTCACAAAGGCTTAAAAATTGCATCTTGGGTTAACCCCTTGAGTTCCAAATAGTTTTTGCAGTCATTTCAACATTAAAGCTATATACATTTCAAACAAAGGGATCCAAGTTTTACATAAGGTTTTACACATGAGTGTTCACATATGTTTTATATCAGCAGATATGCAAGGGGGGAGAAAAGACAGAACAGCAAGAGAAGGTAGAGAGATAGTGAGAGGCAGAGAATTGCAAGGCTGTCGGGGTGATCAAGTCCTAGGTCACACAAGAAAATTTGGTTGTGCAGCCAGACAGATAAGAGACAGAAAAGGAAGGAATAGAACACACCCTTGCATTTAAACTCTTTCTCTATAACAACTGGAAGAGGGCCGTATTCAACCTTGTCACAGGATGGAATATGACCTCGTTCCGTGAAGTCTACTTTCTTAGTACAGTATGTGTTCTCTAATTTTCCAGCCTCCCATGATTGTACTGCTTTGGGAATCATCCAGTGTAATATGGCAGTCTGGCAGAGATACCTTGAAGAAAATAGGTTTGTTACTTACTAGTAACCATAGATCTTTGAGTGGCTCTCCTCCTTAGAGCCATCTGTTTTCCAATCCCCTCTCCTCTCTTGGAGGACTTCTTCCTCTGCATGGTCTACTTTTGGTAGCCTGTTGTGGCAATCTGAGTGGTCTCTGTGTATCTCTTTCCCCTGCATTTCCTGTTTAATTGGCCAAAGCTGGATTCCTGGTTCCTGCTGGCCATGCCTGTTCAGACCTAATTTTCTCATTGATGCAACTATTGACTCCAGGGACCATCTTCTTGGTCTGGCTTTTCCCCCTTGGTTACTTCCTTGCTATCCCTGGTGGAGATCTGCAAGTCTCCTTTGCTGTCTGTCAACATTCTGGTTAGTCAGACGTGTCACCAGCAGGACTATAAAGAATTGAAGATGATGGGGTACCAAACCAGTTTATGTAGGTGGAGCCACATGGGGCAGGTTTAACCAGCATAAGTTGAGTAGCCCCAACTATGGAAAAATTCCCTTTGGAGTCCTACTGCCTGCCTGCTGTAGTCCAGTGTATTATTGCTCTATGGAGGAGAGCCTCTTGAGATGTACTGTTCTAGGGACATGGATATGTTGTTCATCCACACTCATTGGCAGGTATCCTTGCCGCTTTAAATCTTGCCGGAAGGTCTTCAAGCTTGCTCCTCCCACCCACCCGGGTGGTATAACTCTTGGCTCGGCCCCATGACACCAGATCTTCCTTACCGCTTGGAAGCTCAGGTTCCCTCCTTAACACTCTGCGTTTGAGACTGGTTCCTATTTCTCCGTTTGCGGATTTAAAAATAAATTTTGCGAAAAAGACTTCAGTCTTCTATCCCTACATGACTCGATGGACCGTCGACTCGGATTTCGGAGATGCCCATGCGGGTGAAGAAGATGCCTCGGACGGATCCACACTCCCGTGTGTCTACTCTTAGGCCTTGAGCCACGACCCGCAGGCTTAGGCCTGTGCTCATCTTTCTCGACCTCGTCCTCTAAGACCGTGCTGCCCGATTGCAACTGGCGGCGTCCGAGCGTTCCCTGCGGTGAAGTCCAAGGAGGCCTGGTTGGGCGGTGTCGGAGCGACAGCGGATCAGCTCGGCGGATGGTAAGCCCTCGAGAAGAGGAGGGGCGGTAGACGTATCTTCCTCGGCGCGGCATTTATCCAGCTCTCTCTGGGCTCTTCTTACGGCTTCCTTTAAGGAGCTTTGTCTGTCCCTCTCCACTAAAGGAGAAGGGCCTCGTCTGCGGGACCTTATTCTCGGTCCAAAAGAGGGACGGGTAAGTCCCTCCGTCGGCGCTGGGGAGGCGGGGAAAGGTCCCTACTCCCGGACCGTCGACCGTCGGCCGATGGGCCGCTCGGCCCGGCCACTGGCCTCACGGTGTCCCGTCAGGTCAGTTGACTGAGACTCCCACCGATGAAGTCGAGATTTTCTCGACCCATTAGACGAGGCTGTCGCCTTTAGCGGCGAGATTCCCCTCTCCCGGTTCCCCGGGAGGAGTTGAGGATCCGTGGGCTCGCCTGTGCCTCCTGTTCGGAGCCCTCGGATGGACCATCCGAGCGAAGGGAGTGCGGTTCCGGCCGACACCTCCCGCACCGACACTCGGAAATTCGGGACTCTGGTCTCGGTCTCGGACCCTCTTCGCGGTCAGCGATCCCACCGTCAAGGCGGTCTCGGTCTCGGCACGCCGTGATGGCGGCGTCGCCGCTCGTCCTCGTCCTCCTCCTCGGATGAGGAGGCTGCGGCGTAAATTATGTTGTGATGCGAGGACCTTATGTTGCAACAGCTCCTCCTGGCGGGAATCGCCGACCCGTCGCCTTCCCGGCCATTAGAGTAACTGTCACGGGCGGCCGACACAACCCTCGACTTATCCGAGGCCTATGCAGGCGGTTGTTCGGCCAAAACCAGCTGCTCCACCGATTCGGTGGAACCTCCGCCTCCACAGCCACCAATTGGGGCTCCGACCAGGATTCTCGGTCGGCTAAGGTCTACCCATCGGCTGTCAGTTACCCTCACTCCCGACCGACCTCGGCGGGTGAAGGGTGGCTCAGGCCAGAGCAGCTCTTGAGGACTCTTCGAGTCCGAAGATGATTCCTCCTTTTTCTCCAGCGACTGGACTTGGAGTCTTCAGGAGGTCAGTCAATGGACGATAGCCCGTCGTCCTTCCTAGGACTTCTTGGCTCATCTCGAGTCCACGGGATGGAGCTCGAACCCGTTCCAAGCAGGCCAGGTATCCCCTCACGGAGATTCTGGACGAGGGATTCTCCGATGGAGGCCTTTCCGGTGGCGAGGCCATAGTGGGTCCGGCACTGGAGCTTTGGCAGTGCCCTGCTTCCTGCCCTGCGCCTTGGCCAGGATGGCCAGGAAGTATACGGTCCTACCGGTTCCTTGTCCGGTTTTGAACACCCTCTGCTGAGGGTTGGTTACCGACAGCGTTTTCCGGTGCGCCCGGCTGGCGCCAGAGGATGTGGACAAACTTCCTGACAAGAGTCAAGAATTGGACTATGTCCGGGCGAAAAGTCTCGCTCGTCCTCTCTCGGCCTTCGTCAGGCCAGTTCGGCCGTCCTCATGGCACATTTTTCTCATGCCCTGTTGGGCTCCCTGGATGAGGTCATCCCTCATCTTCCCGCCGATCTGCAGACTATGGTTAAGCAGGTGCGGGACCAGGGCAGGGCAGTGGCCAAACAGCAGTTCCAGACTGCTTTGGATATAGGGGACTCATGTGCCAGATCGGTGGCGGCCGCAGTGGCTGTGCGTCGGCGGGCTTGGCTGAGGATATCCACCTTTACCTCGGATACCCAGCACAAGTTGGCGGATGTTCCCTTTTTGGGGACTGACCTCTTCGGCCCTGGGGTGGAAGGTCACCTGCAGAGGATCGAGAAGTCCAATGCTACCTTGGACTCGGTCTCTTCCGCTCAGAAGGACAAAGGCCGCAAGCCACAGCCTAAGCCCTTTCGTCCTTCTGTGCCCCCGGCGCGCCCGGCCCAGCAACGTCAGGGCCAGCAGGCTCGGCCTTGGCATCCCAAACCCAAGCCGCCGGCTTCCTCTAACAGGAGGCAGGGAGGAAAAGGCCCAGGAGGTCCCTCGGCCGGTCCCTCCTCCAAGCCTGCCCAGTGACGGGCTGAGGGGTGTCGCCCCCATTCCCGTCACCTTACCCCTGGGTCCCCCCGTGGGGGGACGGCTCCGGCACTTCCGTTCCGCCTGGTCCGCTGTTACCACGGACAGGTGGGTCTTGGAGGTGGTGGGAAGAGGCCTGCCTCTGGAATTCGAGCAGGCACCACCCTTCAGAGCCGTCGCCCCTCGGGGGGCTTCGGGATCCCCAGCCTCACTGGCGGCTCGTCGAGCCGACGCGCTCTCCTCCTCCAGAAGGAGGTGATAAGAGGTGGTGGACCCTCCTTCCAGACCCAGGGTTTGTGTCCAGGTACTTCCTGGTTCCAGCGGATGGGGGCTGGCGCCCATTCTCGACCTACGACCTAAACAAGTTCCTAAGGTCTCGAACCTTCCAGGATGGTCACTCTGGCTCAGATAATACCATCCTTGGAGCATTGGCGTGTGGTTCTGCTCTCTGGACTTGCAGGGCCGCGTTTTTCACGTCCCTATCCGTCCGTCTCACCAGAGATTCCTTACGCTTCCAGCGGAAGGATCCCTCTTGAGTTCAAGCCATGCCCTTGGCTTGTCTCCAGCTCCCAGGGTCTTCACCAAATGCATGGCAGTGGTGACAGCATTCCTCTGGCGCCCGAGGGTCGGGTGTACCCTTACCTGGACGACTGGCTGATAGCAGCTCCCTCCAGGAAGGAGGCGGAGTGGTCAGAGATCTGGCCCTCCAGGTCTGCTCTCAACTGGGCCTCCTTATCAAGCGAGGCCAGTCGGAACTCGAGCGAAGCAGGTGATTCTATTCATCGGCGCAGCTCGACTCTCTTCGAAACCAGAGCGCGGCTCGCCCGGACAGGGCGGGTTCTTTCCTCCTTTGCCCGATCATTTCTGGTTGGGCAATTGCGCCTGCCGGGACTTCCTCGCCTCCTGGGTCTCATGGCGGCCTGCACCAGCGTGGTCCGTTGGGCCCGCTGGAACATGCGTCCTTCAGTGGGGACTGGCCAGCCAGTGGTCCTGGCAGCTGCGATCCTTTGGACCAGCTTGTGTCGGTGACACAGGGGATGTGGGCAGCTCTCCAGTGGTGGACCGTTCCAGATTATTTGCAGGAGGGCATCCTGTTACGTCCACCCGAGCAGCGGTCTCTCTTTCGACTGATGCCCTCTGATGGGTTGGGGTGCCCATCTGGGGAACACCGGGCTCATGGCCTCTGGTCCCAGCGAGTCCTGATGCCACATCAACCTGCTGGAGCTCAGGCGGTCCGCCTAGCTCTCACCGCCTTTGCTCCGTTCCTCCGGGGTCAAGTGGTCCGAGTCAGGCGGACAGTACCACGACCATGTACTATCTAAACCGCCAGGGCGGGGGCCGCGCTCCATGCTTCTATGCAAGGAAGCTCTCGCATTTGGTCACTCGTCGCAGCCTGGAGGCGGATCTCCTAGCCATTCCGTGGCAGGGGCCTCCAACACCCTGGCCGATGCCCTGAGCCGGATAGGGGCTGCATCCACAGTGGTCTCTCCCTGCGGAGGTAGTACAGCATCTGTTCTCCCATTGGGGCACACCTCAGGTGGACCTGTTTGCCTCCAGGGAGAACGCGAAGCTGAGTTTGTTCCATGCCCCCCTCAGCAGGGCTCGCTGCAGGGGGATGCCTTCTCGAGGCAGTGGACCCCGGGCCTCTTTTACGCCTTTCCCCCATTTCCCTTGATCCACAAGGTGCTTCTCAAGGCAAGGAGGGACAAGGCGCAGGTGATTCTGATAGCCCAGACTGGCCTCGCCAGTTCTGGTACCAGATCTCCTCAGTCTCAGCTCCAGGACTCAGCGGCAGCTTCAGCTCGCCGGACCTGCTCTCAGTCAATCAGGGGAAGGTGTTCCATCCGGACCTTCAATCCCTGCACCTGGGCCCTGGTTCCTGGCGGCTAGAGTTCCAGGCCTTGGGTCTTTCCGGCGAGGTCCTCAATGTAGTTGAGGCGTCCCGTAAGTCGACCAGAAAATGCTATGCCTTCAAATGGAAAAGGTTTTCCATTTGGTGTCAGAGCAAGGGCTTGGACCCTTCCTCCTGTTCCTTGGCAAGCATCTTGGACTATTTATGGTCCTTTCTAGTCAAGGGCTTAGGTCGGCTGACCCTAAGGGTGCACCTGGCAGCCATCTCTGCTTACGAGCGGGCTGGGAAGCAGTGGTGGCGCAGGAGGAAGGTGGTCTGGCGCTTTTTCAAGGCCTTGATCACATTTCCCTCAGTGCGGGAACCCCACCTCCGTGGGATCTACTGCTGGTACTGGCAAAGCTCATGGGCAAGCCATTCGAACCTATGCACAGGTGTGCTCTCTCTCACCTGTGTGCAAGACCGCCTTCTTGGTGGCTATCACATCAGCCAGAAGGATGGGAGGCTCCAGGCTTTCATCGAGTCTCCTTACCTGGTCTTCCACAGGGACAAGGTTGTCCTCGCCCCACCGAAATTCCTTCCGAAGGTGGTGGCGAGTTTCACCTTAACCAGGTGTTGACTCTGCGGTGTTCTACCCCAATCACACCTCGGAGGCGAATATAGGCTCCATACTCTGGACCCTAGAAGGGCTCGCTTATTATAAGGAGCGCGGCTGAAATTCGGGAGAGGTTCGCCAGCTGTTTGTCACCCTACGCTGAAGCCGCATCTGGCAGACCTGCAGCCAAGCGGACGATAAGCAGGTGGGTAACCTCCTGCATAGATCTCTGCTATAAGTTGGCGGGCATGGAGCCTCCCAGAGGATAAGAGCTCATTCTACCGCCATACTGCTGCAGCAGTGGCTGCTTCCAGGGGCGTCCCTATCCAGAAATCTGCAGGGCTGCTACCTGAAGTCAGCAAACACCTTCATTACCCATTACCACATCGACCTTGAGTCACGCCAGGATGCTGGTTTGGGCCTCGGTTCTCAGTCTCTCTTTCCCAAGTAAGTATTGGGGTGTCGTCTTGCCTCCCTCCTCCCGGAGAACTGCTAGGAGTCTGCCAATGAGTGTGGATGAACAACATATCCATGTCCCTAGAAATACAGGTTACTCACCTGTAACAGGAGTTCTAGGAATGGTATATGTTGTTCATCCACCATTCGACCTCCCAACCGGACGACAACCTGAGCTTCCAGCGGGCAGATCTGGCGCCATGGGGCGGAGCCGAGTTATACCACCCGGGGTGGGTGGGAGGAGTAAGCTTGAAGACCTTCCGGCAAGATTTAAAGCGGCAAGGATACCTGCCAATGAGTGTGGATGAACAACATATACCATTCCTAGAACTCCTGTTACAGGTGAGTAACCTGTATTTACTGGTAAGTTACTAACTTGTTTGTCCCCTTTTAATCCTAATGTTTCCACTGTTTGGTATTAGAAATTTGCATTTGACTAGCATTGGATATAAATTATTTCATGGCCACTTACTGCAGCATTTACAAAATTGTGTTCAAGGAAAATCTTCTACTTATAGTTTGGGAGCAAAGCACACTAATTTTATAATTCCTAATACTAAACTTAACGCTTTGAATAGAATCCTTTTTATTATTTGCTGCCTTTTTACTGGGAATTTTTTGCCTCAGTCTTCCCATTTAGCAAATAAAATTTCTTGTTTTAAAACTCGTCAAACACTTTTAGATCGCAACTAACTTTAGTTGTGATTAACTTGTAAGCATTGTGATGTAGCTTGTGTTTTGCTGCAAACAAGACTCACCGGAAAACCAGATGGATTTCCACCTCTGTGTGCTTTTATCCAGAGATGGTAACCTTAAAATAAAAAAGAGCCATTTTCTGGAGCAGGGCATTATTAAATTCTTTGCCCAGTCACAGCGTATTTTCTCCCATATAGGTTACACCTGAATGCTTGGCAGTAGTTGTTCAGAAGTACCATGAACCAGCCTTCTGTACCCAGACCAAATGGACCTCTAGAATTTATCAGATTATTAGGAATCCAAAGGGAGCTGCGTTGGCTAATGTAATGAGAAAGTGGGAGGATGAGACAGATATTCATTTGCTGGATTAACCCTGACTGGAGATTTGGAAGCAGGTTGTGAAGTCCACAGCTTCTAGTCAGTGGAGGGAACATAGGAGGAAGGTGGTCATCATATAATCTTCCAAGAATCAGTCTTCACCATTGATTCCCACTTAGGGTTCTGGGGCCAGAAACACAAGGGATGCTGTGACAGCAGATGTTTTGCTAGGAAGGCGCTGGTCACAGTTACTAAGCATGGCCCCTGTGCACCCCCACATGGTGCTGCACACCAGCCAATAACCGTTGCCATCTCCCTCTCTCCTCAATTCTGGTCTTTCTGCCGAGTGCACACTGTGGGAGGGACAGCACCTCAGTTCAACTTGTCGTCGTATTTTTCTTCTGCGTCACCACTGCTTTTTCTACTTTCATGGTGCCATTTTACTTTATTTTCTGTGATGCTGAAGTCTGAAAAGGAGGGAGCTAAATCATTAAGAAAAATCTGACAGCTTCCCATAATGCAAGCCCCTATGGGGAGACCCTTGGCTGCTCTGGACTGGCACCAGTGCTGCACAGCCTGCCTTGACCCAGAGCACGATATAGATGTGAGCAGTGCCTGCCTCTCAATGGACTGCTGCACCGTGGAGAAGCACGCGGTGAAGTGGGTCGTTCGATCCCCACCTTTGGAGGCAGGCATTGCACACAGGTTAGGTCTTTGGGCCCTTCCGCTGGGCTTCTTCTTGGATTTCTGGTTCCATAGAAGAACAGGGTCTCCTCCTTGACCTCAATGTGCTGAGGTGACGGAATCTTTGATAGTTAATTCTGTGGGACAGCTGACTCTTTCTGGTTAACCGGCTGAGAACCCTCCACTGGCTAGCTGTCCTGAGCAGCAGATATCCCCACTGGCGAGGCCGCAGCTGTACAGTCAGTCTGCAGCGGTAGACATCATTGTGTTACTTGTGCAGTAGTCACCCATGCTGTTGTCACTGTTTCCGGTGACAGCGTGGCAGGTGGCACCAGAGGGAACGTTGACCCCCTTTTGACACCGTTCTTTGTGTCAATAGAAGGACTGGCACCAGGGCTGTTATTTGTAGTGTTGCCAAGTGGAGATTGTTACTATCCACAGTGTCCCTAGTGACACCGAGGGGGTAGCGGATGCAACAACAGCCATGGTGTCAGTCCTGAGCCTGGTTTGGGTGAGGCACCGGTGAAGGTGTCTTCCCCGGGGTTGTCCCTATCTCTGGTGCCATACGTATCACCGGAGTGGGGAATTGTGGTGAATATCATGTTTAAATGAGGAAATGTCCACTCTTGAAATAAGGTGCAAATAAAGATTCAAGTTTCTTTACCAGTCTTTGCCAAAAAATACTTCGAACAAAACTTGTGGAGCTGGATGGAGCTAATGGAGGATATGCACTTTCAAGTTAAGAAGCAAATCAATATGATCTACGTTAAGCTGAGCTGGTACAGTCCACCTTAAACTGAACCTGAACTTGGAGCTCTGCACTCTCTGGAGCCCTGAACTAGACTAATTCAGGTTCACAGTCCTGAGGGGTTTTACAGTCCTCCTTGTCCCAAGAGTTTCCTTGATTAGCTGACATCACATCACTGTCCTTCACCTGACATCACCAAATTTACAAAAGTTTTAATTAAATACAGTGCTTGTTTAATTTTCTGCACATTCACAGAAATGTTTAATTCACACAGTAAACAAAATGAGAAAATCAAAATATTAGCTGAATTAGGATTGTATATAAGATAGTCCTGAGAACTGCCCCAACTAAGTATACAGATGAATTGGCTGGCCTTTCCCTAAAGGTGACTTAGAGAATGGCAGTAAGGACTAGGCCTCAGAGAGAAGAAGCTAGAGGAAATCAAACATGTATACCAGCAGCCTGGTGTTTCGGGTAAGTTATTTACAACTACGGAAATATTTACACATGTAATAGATGCCCTTGACCTTGCTACCACCGAGGTCATAGAAGATGAGGAGGAGGCAGAATATATGGAAATGATGGGATTAACACCCACTAAAAAGATTTTTTCTGCCTATCAATAAATTCTTTAAGAAGGATTTATTCAGAGTCCTGCAGAACCTTAACTCTGTCACGCCTCTGGATAAGAAGGCTGACAAGAAGTACCAACTGGACAGGAAAGGGACTGAATTTCTCTATTCTCACCCTGATCATCAGGGTATAGTCCAGCAGGCAGCCTGTGAGAAGGCGAGGGTTCCTTTATCCTCTCACCCACCTGAGAAGGATTCAAGGAAAATGGACAGTATGTCGAAGAAAGGGTATTTAGCTGCCTCTCTGGGGGTCAGACAAGCTAATTACCAGGCCTACGCTGCATAGTATCAGAAGACACTGTGGCAGTCTGTTTTGGCCATGTCAGAGAAAGTTCCCTTTCCTATCTCTGATGACCTAGCAGAAACAGCCAGATTTGGACTGGAAGCATCCAAATACCAATTCCAGATGGCAGCAGATGCCAATGATAATGCTGCTGGGATTATGGCTCTGACTGTAGCCCTGAGAAGGTTTGCTTGGCTAATGGCTACAAATCTAACACAGGACACCCAGGCTAAGGCCATGGACTTTCCTGTTCAAGATCATTCCTTCTTTGGCAAACAGACCGAAGAATATATGAAAAAGGTGGATGAATACAAAACCACCTATAACAGTAATTCATCCAAAGGCAGACCTTCTACTTCTTATAAGCCTTATGGAATCGGAGGCAGAGGAAGGTCCTATGGTAGGCCCTTCTGTCAGCCTCAACCTGTTTCACAGCTGCTGCCATACCCACAGCAGTCTGGGTATTATAGGGCCAGAGGTAGGAGGGGCTCTAGGAGGGGTTCCCAATCTGCTCAGACCCCACCGAAACAAAATCCCTGACTCCTTTGCCAAGGCCACCTCCCTAGTACCAGTAGGGCGCAGACTGGCTGACTTCTTTTAGGCCTGGCAGGCCATAACCACAGACAAGTGGGTACTAGAATTAATGAGCCAGGGACTCTCTGAGTTTCAAGTCCTTCCCTCCTCTGACGTCAAGGCTATTCAAACCATCCTCTTTTCTCGAAGAACGGCTCCTGGAAAAGGAGGTTCAAACCCTGCTCAGCATAAAAGCTGTGAAGCAGGTGCCAACCCTTCAGAGGGGCAGAGGGTTTTACTCCTGGTATTTTCTTACCAAAAAGAAAAATGGGGAGTGGTGGCCTATTCTGGACCTAAGGCATCTGAACAAATACCTGGCAAAGCCAAAGTTCAGGATGGTGACCCTAACTTTAATTTTACCTGTTATCCAGCAGGGAGACTGGCTGGCATCTCTAGACTTAAAAGATACCTATTTCCACATCCCTATAAGGGAGTCTCACAAAAAATCTCAGGTTCAAACTCCTTTCAGGTCATTACCAGTTCTGAGCCCTGCCCTTCGGTCTAACCTCAGCACCAAGGGTATTCACAAAATGCCTGGCAGTGGTAGTAGCATTCCTACGAAAACTAGGAATTACAGTTTTTCTCTACCTCGAAGACTGGCTAATAGTAGGAAAGTCACTTCAGCAGGTGCAAGCACACCTGTTACAGTCTCTGGGCTTCCTGCTAAACCAGGAAAAGTCCATTCTCACACTGGTTCAAATCCTGCATTTCATTGGAGCAGAACTGAATACTTTAAAAGGAAGAGTTCTTCTTCCAGTGGACAGAGTTCAGTCTATACTGCAACTGATTTCCTCATTCGAGTTAGGAAAGCCATGTCCTGCAAGAAGATACTTGCAAATTCTGGGACACATGGCTACAGCAACAGGAGTGGTCTTGGGAGCAAGACTTTGAATGAGAGAGATCCAGTTTCATCTACAGACACACTGGTGCCAAAGAAAAGGACTATATGTCAAAACTGATTCCTGCAACAAAGTTTGTGATCCAGTCCCTGCAGTGGCGGACAGATATCCACAATCTAAGGGCAGGAGTTCCCTTTCAGAGGGAAAATCCCTCAGTCATTCTTACAACAGATGCTTTTCTGTTAGGATGGGGTGCTCATATAGGAGAGCACACTACCCATGGCACTTAGTCAAGTGTGAAGTCTCTCCTCCACATAAATCTGCTTGAGCTCCGAGCAGTATTTCTGGCTCTAAAAGGTTTTTCCCAGTTGATACAGGGCAAGGTGGTGCAGGTCAGAACAGGCAACACCACTACAATGTTTTACATAAACAAGCAAGGGGGAACAAGGTCAGATCCCCTGTGCACAGAGGTCATGAAAATATGGGAACTGGCTTACTCTCTAAAAGCTTCCTTGCAAGCCATTCATGTACCAGGCAAGGACAATACCCTGGCAAATGTCTTAAGCAGGATCAACCAGGCACATCACGAATGGTCTGTGAACAGACAGGTACTGGACTCAATGTTCAGACGATGGGGCACTCCAGATGTAGATCTCTTTGCCTCTTACGAGAATCACATGTTGCCCTTATTCTGTTGCAGGCCACCAGTCAGGGGCACAATTCCCTTGGGCGCCCTGGTCCTGGACTGGTTAGGAAAGCATCTATATGCCTTTCCTCCCTTCCCTCTCATCTTCAGTGTGCTGCTGAAACTCCGGTCACAGCCTGCGTCCATGATACTGACCAGACTGGGCCAGACAACCATGGTACCCCCTTCTGCTGCCAATGTCAGTGTCCACTCCAATCCTCCTACCCAGGAGGCATAATCTTTTGACTTCCCACCAAGGGAAGATTCTGTGTCCGAACCTCAGGTCTCTCAGGCTCAAGGCCTAGCTCTTGAGAGTTTAGAGTTTGCAAACTTACAACTTCCACAAGCTGTTCTTGTTATCTAAAAGGATACAAAAAACATCTACTAAGAAAATCTATAATGCTAAATGGAAAATGTTTTCTGTCTGGTGTGATACTAACATACTAAAATGCCAGCAGAATAGGCCTAACGGTCTTTTGAGACTGTTCGATTGGTCAGCCCCAACCCTGGGTGCTGACCTTGCTGCTCCCCTCGCCTTCTCTGGCTTCTCCCTTCCCAGTTCCGGATATTCTTGCTGCATTGGATTTTGCTTCCAGACCCCTTCCCCGGTACCTGTCCCAGCCCTCTTGAACCCCTCCACCGTCTCTGCCTCCACCAGCCCCTTGGCAGTGCATTCCATGGCTCCACCACCCTCTCAGTGAAGTAGCACCTCCTCCTTTCTCCCCTGAATCTTCCCCCCTCGAGCTTCCACCCATGCCCTCTAGTGGCCCCCTCCTCCTTCCTTTGAAGCACCCTGACTGTTCCTCCCATATTTACCCTCTTCATGTACTTAAAGACCTCTATCATGTCCCCCCGGTCCCTTCTCTCTTCCAGTGTGTACATATTTAGCCCTTTGAGCCTTTCCTCATAGGTCCTGTCCCCCAAGCCCCAAATCATTTTGGTTGCCCTCCTCTGTACCCTGTCCAGGAGTTTAATGTCCCTCTTTAAGTGTAGCCTCCAAAACTGCACGCAGTACTCAAGGTGTGGCCTCACCAAGCAGTTATACAGAGGGAGCATCACTTCCCTCCTT
The DNA here is from genome assembly GCA_016271365.2 of Neoceratodus forsteri. Lineage (NCBI taxonomy): Eukaryota > Metazoa > Chordata > Ceratodontiformes > Ceratodontidae > Neoceratodus > Neoceratodus forsteri. The sequence goes on along the minus strand of CM028135.1, from coordinate 1,098,658,874 downwards.
CTGGAGGTGATCCCCCTAGCGATGCATCCCAGCATCCTGTTGGCCTTGGCTGCTGCCCTCCTACAAGTCTCTGAGTTGTTCATTTTGACATCCACCACCAATCCCAGGTCCCTCTCAGCCATCGAGACTTGTAGCATTTCCCCACCCAGGGTATACACTTGGCCCGGGTTTCTGGCCCCCAGGTGGAGTACCTTGCATTTCCCTGCATTGAACCTCAGCTTCCACTTTCTAGACCATCTTTCCAGAGCCTCCAGGTCCCCCCGTAGGGCCACCCTCCCCTCCTCCCCATCCACCACCGCCCCAGTTTTGAGTCATCTGCAAAGAGACTCATCTCCTCCTGATTCCTGTCCTTATGTTCAGAGGCGTGAGGCGTTGAACAGGAGGGACCAAGGACTGATCCTGTGGGACCCCACTAATGACCCTCTTTGGGGATGAGACTATCCGCCAACTTCGACCCTCTGGGTCCGGTCATGGAGCCAATTGCCTATCCATCTGATCATCTGGTTCCCACCCCATTTCTCCCAGCTTATCCAACAGGCCCATGTGAGGAACAGAGTCAAATGCCTTGCTGCAGTCTAGAAAGAGGACGTCCACTGGTCTACCAAGGTCCAAGGCACTCGTCACCCAGTCATAGAACTCCACAAGGTTTGTCTGACACGATTTCCCCGAGATGAATCCATGCTGTCTATCGTCCAGGCACCCTGACTTTTCCAGGTCCCCTCTAGCCTCTCCTTGACAATGCCCTCCATCACCTTGCCCACCACCGATGTCAGGCTGACAGGCCTGTAGTTCTCTGCTACCTCCCTTAATCCCCCCTTGTGGATAGGCACTATATGCGCCACCTTCCAGTCCTGGGGCACCCACCCTGTCCTCAGAGAGATGGTGAAAAGCTCCGCTAGGGGTTTCGCCAGGAGATCCATAAGTTCCTTCAGCACTCTGGGATGTAATTTATCCGGCCCAGTGCTTCCGCCATCTTAAGGGAGCTGAGGGCTTCCTCCTTCTCTCTGCTGTGATTTCCACTTTCAGTACCTCTTCTCCCTGCTTAGCCCTCCCCCCTCCTGCCAGTGATGCCTCCCCCTCTCCCCAGACCCGCCGATCGGCAAGGGCCCCCCCTCCTCAGTATCTCTGTCTCCTCCCATGTATGATGCAGCACCCCCATTTTCCTTGGTGGAAACTGAGGTGAAGTACTCATTTAGTACCTTGGCCTGCTCCCCCGGGTCTTGTGCCCATCTCTCCCCTGATTTAATCCTGCTAATCTGCCCCTTCACCCTTCGTTTTTCCCCAATGTATCTAAAGAACCCCTTGTTCCCTCTCCTGATGCCAAACATATTTCTCTCTCCCTGGCAGAAATCCCAGTGCTGTTAGAATATCTTATTGATTTGTGCTCGCAAGGTTTAAAACCTACGTCTCTGAAGGTGCATTTGACATGAATTTCAGCTTTTATTTCTGCAGGGAAAACCCTTTCACTTGCTTCTAATCCCATTTTTAAAAAGTTATTTAAAGGGCTATGTCACTTGTACCCTTCTATTAAGGAACCAGTTCCAGTATGGGATCTGAACATTTGCATTGGTCAGCTCATGAAACCTCCATTCAAGCCAATGTCTTCTGCACACTTACAGTATATCACATGGAAAACTGTGTTTTTGGTAGCAATCACTTCTGCTAGGAGAATAAGTGAATTGCAAGCATTATGTGTGGAAAAGGATTATCTTTCCATAACAATAAAGTAGTACTTCGAACTAATAGGCGGTTTCTCCCTAAGGTGGTTTCTGATTTCCACTTGAATCAGTCCATGACACTGCCAGTATTCTTCACAGAACATGCCAGTTCAGGAGAACGCAGACTCCATAGTCTGGATGTGAAAAGGGCATTGAATTACTATATGACCCACATCAAGGATCACAGAGGTGATGAACAACAACCTTTTCTCACTTATGGGAATGTGGCAAAGGGCACCCAGCGTCCAAGAGATCAGTCTCTCGCTGGATAGTACAATGCATTCAGTTTTGTTACACAAAGAATGGAAAGCAGGCTCCAGCAAGCTTCAGGGCCCACTCTACTAGATATCCATGTGGTGGTGATCTGTAAAGTAGCTACCTGGAGAACAGTATACACCTTTACTAAACATTATAGTTTGGACTTGCAGTCCGGTAGTGATGCTAGGTTTGGCAGAGCAGTTCTGCAGAGCCTCTTTCCTAAATAGGTTCTCTGCCCACCTCCAAAGGTGCTGCTTTGAAGTCTGCAGAGAGTTATAAATACGAGATAAATACATGGGGTTAGAAGAAAAAATTACCTTAATAATCTTGTTTCTTCCAGTGTGTTTTTCCATATTCATAACTCTTCCTCCCTATCTCCCCTTCCAGAACCAGAGCCTCTGAATGGTCTTCTTACCTGATATTCCTAAACACAGGCACACTTACCTTAATACTGTGGGGTTTTTATTTTACCTTTCTTTTTCCCAGGTGATTCTGGTCCTTTTGAGGTAGGTCTCATACCATAATCATTCGTATCAGCTGTAGTTTGTAGGTATAGACTATAGTTGTTTGTATCAAGGAGAGTGATGCTTGACTATTTTAATAGGTTGCCTTGTGGGCTTCCTCGAATCTGAGACGTTGATAGAATGTGCAGCAGATGAGGGCAGCAGTTTGAATATTGTCACGTGCCAATGATTCCATCATTAGCATATAGTTCCGATCTTACTTCGAGACACAGCTCTTGCAGCAGGTTACACCATTAAGACTGAAGCCGGCAGGCTTCAGGACCCTACGGAAAAATTCTAGCTAGCTATCTTCAGCGGGGTCCGCCCTCCGACGTCAGGCGTAGTACATAAGGGGGCGGTCCCGCCAGATTCCCAAGATCTTCCTGGACACAAGTCTCCACCACTCATTCACACTATTGGGATCTGTGCCGGAGGCACTAGGACCCATCAGGAGCAAACTTTTTGCTGGAGGGTCGGCGCCAGAGATGGCCAATGACTATCTCGGCGTCAACCCTCCAGCCGCCTCAGTTCCTTTTTTCCCGCCGTCGAGTGCACTTCAGTGATGACGTCGCTCGCCTGTCGGGAGGCAAACTTTGAACTAGCAGCATAGTTTTCAGTTTTTATTATTTTGTAGTATTATCTCGATACAAGTATCGCATAAGTTTATTCTTAAAATAAATACAATAAAGAAGTCTCAGCCTATTTTGACGGAGTCGACCATGAGCAGGTCAGGTGACGGTAGGGAGACTTCGTATGAAAGCTGTTCAGTCAGTCGGGCTGGGTCCGGTCTGCCGCCTTCTCCGGAAGGGGGGTCTGACAACGGTCAGTCCAATGCCCGGGGGGATGGGCGGTCCCAGCGGAAGCATAAAAACAAGCGATGCATTCTCGGCACCGTTCGGCCTCGAGCTCTTCTTGACCCTGGGTCTAAAGCGAAGGCATCACTGATTAGCCCTCTGATATGTCTGCGGCGTGAGCCAGTCGCCGTTATCGGGGCTAGTTGCCGTCTCCAACTTCTGTTTCCGGTAGCCGACGGCTTCGACATCGGAGTCCTACCCCGCCCGCAGGTAGGTCTTCAGATGAGCAGTTTCATCATTGGGCCGCTCTTATGGAGCATTGGGCTCGGAGGTTGATCCGGCTACCTGGCTCGGTCACTCGTGGGTCTCCGAGCTCTTTGGGCGACCAGGTAGGGCGGTTGGATTTTCCTAGTCGCGCGGCACCTTCTTCAGTGCCGTCGGCCCCGTGCATGGGTGTTTCCCCCCCTCACATGGCTGCAGCACAGGGGGCCACACCGATGCCCTTATCTCCTGCTCTTTATCCTTCAAACCCTGTTTTTCGGAGTCCTGGGAGGTTTTCGGCGCCATCAGCTCCGCCCTCGGTGCTGCAGGGTTTCTCGGCGCTGTGCGGTTTCTTGGCGCCGTCGGCGGCGCCATCTTCCGCGCCACGGTGTTCCTCGGCACCATTCTCGGTTCCGTGCGCTTCCTCGGTGCCGGGAGCTCTCAGAGACTCCTCCTTTCACTCGATTCTTTCTTCCTCTTCTATTTTTCACTCCTTTCCTGTACAAACATTCCCTCCTGGACTGTCAGGAGATGACGTTGAGCCTGACCCTGACCTTCGGCTGGGTGATGAAGTGGACGAAGCAGGATCTTTTATTGCTACAGAGCCTGTGGTCGAGGACCTGTCCTTTAAGTCTCTGTTGAAGAATCTGAGCTCCACACTTTCTCTCCAGACTATAGACATCGATCCTGGGAAGCTGTTAAGACTCCAATATCTTCATGCTTCGGAGATCCCTACGGATTTGACTCCTCCCATTCAACCTTCCTTTGAGACGCTGTCTCAAATGGTATGGAATAATCCTGCTATTACCCCTTCGGTGGCCAAATCCATTGATAGGAAATACTCCGCTCTCAAGGACCGTCCCATCTTGGCATCCCAAGCCTTTGCGGATCCTATTGTAGTCCTGGCAGAGAATGACAAGGTCGTTCTTCCTCAAACTACTATAGCTCGACCTATCAACAAAGAGTCTCGTAAAGTGGACACATTAGGTGAGAGAGTCTTTGCTGCGTCCACTCTAAGCATGTGTATTGCCAGTTACCAGGGATATTTTTCCCAGTATGAGTATATCCTGTGGCATTCTATCAAGCAAATGGTTGAAGCTCTTCTGGACTCGGACTCAAAGCCAGAGCTTCTTCAAACCATTACCAGAGGTATTGAATCTAATGACCAGCAGGTCAAAGCAGCCATGGATGCTTTCGACACTGCTTCTCGTTCAGCAGCTGCTGGTATTTGTACTCGCCGTCACTCCTGGCTGCGTACTTCGGGTTTCACGAATGATGCACAACAGCAGGTGATGGCGTTGCCCTTTGACGGCTCTTATCTTTTCGGTCCTCAGGTAGAGCAAGCTCTAGAAGCTACACAAAAGACTAGGTCGGCCATTAAGCTGGCTCAACCCCCTCCTGCCCCTTCTCGAGGGCATGTCGGTAAACGTCAGTTTCTTAATAGTCAGTCCTTTCGGGGCAGAGGAAGTTTCCATAAGAACCAACCTGCCCAACCTCAAAGAGGCACAACAGAAAGCGCCAAAGGGCCCCAGCGTAGCGCTAACTTATGATTACCCGGCCAAGTCCCATCTCAACTGCCCGAGGTGGACTTTTCCTCTCCGGTGGGAGGTCGTCTGATGCACTTCTACAGCCAGTGGAAGTTCATAACCTCAGACAAATGGGTCCTTCGGATAATTCGCGAGGGGTATTCTCTCAATTTTCTGGAGACCCCTCTGGATCGTCCTCCCAAACGACAGCCCAGGCTGTCAACCCTTCAGTCAGACCTTCTTGCCGCCGAGATTCAGGGCCTTCTGAACAACAGGGCAGTAGAAGTGGTGCCTCTGCATCAGCGAAACACGGGGTTCTACTCCCACTACTTTCTGGTTCCAAAGAAGTCCGGGGGAATGTGCCCCATTCTGGACCTCAGAAAGCTAAACAAATTTCTCCCCAGGGAGAAATTCAAAATGATTTCTCTGGGAACCCTGTTACCCTTGCCTCATCAACATGACTGGCTAGCCTCCCTGGATATGCAGGATGCTTACCAGCACATTCCTATTCACCCGAGGCATTACAAATTCCTGAGGTTTGTGGCTCTGGGTCAACACTTTCAGTTCAGAGTCCTGCCCTTTGGGCTGTCCTCGGCGCCCCGAGTCTTTACAAAGTGTTGTGCAGTTCTTGCAGCGCATCTCAGAAAAGTCGGTATCCAGGTGTTTCCCCTACCTGGACGACTGGCTCCTAGCAAGCCCTTCCAGAAAAGGGGCTCTGGAAGCCGTGCAGACAGCCTCTCGCCTTCTTATGTCCATGGGAGTTCTGCTGAACTTCAAGAAGTCACAGTTGCGGCCCTCCCAGAGACTCCTTTTCATAGGGACTCTTCTGGACACCTCTTGCGCGAAGGCTGTCCTTCCAAGACAGAAGGAATGATATCCTTCAGATGGCCCGTTACGTTGGAGAGAACAGATCAGTTACAGCTCTCTCGATGCAACGTATGTTAGGCCTCATGGCATCCTCAGTGTTCACTGTACCCCTAGCACGGCTGCACATGAGAACCACCCAATGGATGCTCAGTGCTCAGTGGTCTCCAACCACTCAACCGCAGTCTTTTCCCATCAAGGTGACAGAACCCTTACGGAGGTCCCTCACCTGGTGGTCCCAAGAGAGCAATCTCCTGGAAGGATTTCCCTTTGCCCCTCTAGATTATCAGATCTCCATTACCATGGACGCATTGCTAATGGGGTGGGGAGCTCACTGTGGCGCTCTCCACACTCAAGGTGTGTGGACTCAACTCGAGTCCCAGCTTCACATAAACGTCCTAGAGATGAGAGCCGTCCTTTATGCGGCCCGAGCGTTGAAGGACATTCTCTGTCACAAGACTATTCTCCTTCAAGCGGACAACAAAGCAGTGATGTACTACATCAACAAGCGGGACGGTGCTCACTCTTACCCCTTATGCAGGGAAGCGATGAGGGTGTGGGAATGGTGCTTGGAACACAAAGCTCTAATTCAAGTGGTTTACCTGCCAGGTGTACAAAACGACCTGGCAGACCGTCTCAGCAGAACAGAGGCAGATCCTCACGAGTGGTCTCTCGACTCAGTCATAGTTCAGTCACTATTCGAAGAGTGGGGAACCCTAGATCTGGACCTTTTTGCATCCCCACTCAACGCAAAACTGCCTTTCTTCTGCTCCAGAAATCCAGGGCCTGGCATTTTCTGTCAGGATGCGTTAAGGCTGCAGTGGACAAAACGCTTTCTTTCCGCCCCTTCCTCTAATTCAGAGAGTACTCCTCAAGTTCAAGTCTCAGGGGAACAAGATGATTCTCATTGCTCCCTTTTGGCCTCGACAACTATGGTTTCCACTACTCAACAATATGTTGGCAGTTACATAGATACATACATAGACAGTGTCGGCAGATAAGGGCCTATGGCCCACCCAGTCTGCCCATTTGAGCTTGTAAGTTCAGTTTGTTTTCCTAGAAGTCTGTTGCACCTTACCCCTGACCTCCAGAATTCCTTTATGTCTATCCCATGCATTCTTAAATCCCGTGATTGTTTCAGCCCCCACCACTTCCTCTGGCAGGGTGTTCCACTTGTCCACCACCCGTTCTGTGAAGAAATTCTTTCTCATGTTTCCTCTGAATAATCCTCCCTCAACTTCATCCCATGCCCTCTAGTCCTGGAACATCTTTTTCGCTAAAAATAGTGTTTTCCTGCACCTGTTCCTCTATGTAAGATACTTGTATGTCTCTATCATATCCCTCTCTCCTCCTCTCCTCCAGGGAGTACATGTTCAGTTCCTTCAACCTGTATTCATAGGACTTGTGATGCAATCCATGCACCATCTTTGTTGCCCTCCTCTGAACCTTCTCTACCCTGTCTATGTCCTTACGTAGGTATGGTCTCCAGAACTGTACACTGTACTCCAGGTGGGGCCTCACTAGTGTCTTGTATAGCGGAATTATGACCTCCCTTTTCCTGCTTTTCTTTCTTTTTTTTTTTCTGCATACCAGTTCCTCCGAGACCACTCCCCCTGCAGATGAACCTGTTGACTCAGGGTCCGGTAGTCCATCCCAACCTGAGATCGCTTCACCTTCATGCTTGGCTCCTGAAGAGGTAGAAGTGAACCAGTTCAACGTCTCTCGAAGAGTCTCAGACATTCTTCTGGCTGCTCGGAAGCCAGCCACTTGGAAAACTTACACGTCTAAGTGGAAGCGTTTTTTGCTCTGGTGTGCACAGTCCTCTTTGAATCCCTTTTCCTGTCCACCAGTCAAGGTTTTGGAGTACCTTTTGGACCTCTCAAATTCAGGTCTACAGTACTCTACAGTCAAAGTTCACCTTAGTGCCATTTCAGCGTATCATGAGCCATTTTTTTCTTTGTCTCTGGCTCAGTTACCTATGGCTAAGAGATTTCTTAAAGGAATTCTGCATACCAGACCTCCTATAAGACGTCCAGTTGCAGCCTGGGACATTAACCTTGTGCTAGACATGCTCACTCGGAAACCTTTCAAACCTCTGGCTACCTGTGAGCTAAAATTTCTCACCTGGAGACTGCCTTCCTAGTGGCCATTACCTCAGCCGTGGGGTCTCTGAGATGCATGCCTGGTCACAGACCCTCCATTATACTGTGTTCCATAAGGACAAAGTAGTTCTTCGTACTCATCCTAAATTTCTTCCCAAGGTTGTGTCAGAATTCCATCTGAACCAACCTTTGGTCCTTCCCTCTTACTTTGCAGACTTCCAAAATGAAGGAGAATGTTCTCTTCATTCTTTGGATGTTAAGAGGGCCTTGCGTTTCTATCTAGATAGAACCAAGAATTTTCGCAAGGCCCAACAACTTTTCGTTTCCTTTAGTGAGACCCGGCTGGGTCAACCTGTAGCTATCAGATGTATCTCATCATGGCTAGTGGCATGTCTTCGACACTGCTATTCCATGGCACAGGTTAAATTGGAAGGTAGGGTTTACGCTCACTCTACTAGGCGGTCAGCGGCATCCTAGTGGAAATTTGCAGCGTGCCCATTGCAGACATTGCAATGCGGCCACCTGGAGCTCGGTGCATACTTTGTTAAGCATTATGCACTGGATGTTCATGCCAGGCGACATTCCACCTTTGGCAGAACTATCCTTAATGGACTTCTGTCCTAGAAGCGTGAGCTCTTGGTCTACCTGCCGCCCTCTCGGGGATTATTAGCTCGATACTCTCCCAATAGTGTGAATGAGTGGGTGGAGACTTGTGTCCAGGAAGATATGAAAATTATGTACCTACCGTAATTCTTGATCTTCTTGGCCGAGTCTCCACCACTCATTCACACACCCACCCTCCATCCCCCGAGCTCACCGCTGTGTTGGTCTTCACTCCCTCAAATCTTTAGGCCGTGAAGACTTCTTTGTTGACCCGTTCTTACGCGGGTCGCCCGGACTATCTTGTGTCCGGTCCCAAGGTTAGGTTACCCTGTAGGTTAGTTGCGCTGCACCTCCTTGGTAAAAAAGGTACTGAGGCGGTTGGAGGGTCAACGCCGAGATAGTCATTGCTGTGCGAGCTAGGGCTCGCGGCGCCATCTCTGGCGCCGACCCTCCGGCAAAAAGTTTGCTCCCGATGGGTCCTAGTGCCTCCGGCGCAGATCCCAATAGTATGAATGAGTGGTGGAGACTCGTCCAAGAAGATCAAGAATTACGGTAGGTATGTAATTTTCATTTCTTTCCCGCCGACTTGCATGTCTCGACCCTTTGGTTCGGTTTCTCGGCGTAGTGGTGAAGAAGTGTTTTCCTCCGGGAAATCCGTTCTCTGAGTTCAGCTTTTTCTCTGATGTCCTCTCCGACCTCCGGTCACTCCTCGAAGTGTGCCTGTGGGAAGCAGATCTCATTCAAGGATCCGCACTCAGCCTGTGTCCGGTGCCTAGGCCCAGACCACGACACCCGGTCCTGCTCCTTTTGCCAGAGTTTCAACAGCAGAACCCGGATCTGTCGCCAGAAGGCCCTACAGGCATTCCTGTTATAGGAGCAACTCAAGACCATGGCTTCCAAGGGGGATTCTTCGCAGAAGGCCTGCAAGCATGCTGAGAAGCATAGGGAGAAGGCCCCTTCCTGGTCCCCGTCTAGGGCCTCCGATTCGCGCAGCTCTGGCTCCAGGTCCAACCGCTCTCCTTCCCGGGCCAGCTCTCAGCCTCCCCCCGCTGCGGTGAGAAAATCTTCATCCTCTTCTCAGGCGTTCCTCGTCCTCCAAGGCCCTGGCTAAGTTGGGGGATCGCCACCATCACCACAAGTTGGGTTCCCACCATTCTGAACCCGATGTCAGGTCTGCTTCCTTGCCTTCTCCTCTCCACCGGAAAACCAAGGAGCTCACCTCACTTTAGAGGCTGCTGGACCCGATGCCGGTTCGTCCGACGTCGGCCTCTTGCCACAGGTCCCCAGAGCTGTCATCCGTCGGAAGACTGTCGCCGGCCAGGCTAACTCATCACCGGACGCCGGTAGGGGGACCGGCGCCCGCTCCAATTGAGAAGAGGACCCCGACGCCTCCGACTGACGTCGGTCAGGAGACCATCACTGAGGAGGAGTTAACTCAGCCGAGGACCAGGCAGGCGACCCGGTCCTGTTGAGATTCCCAGAGACCCTCACCACATCGAGCCCCTGTGGAGCCGACGCCGGGACCCGACGACCGTTCACCGGCGCCCGGGCCGTCGTCGGGCCTTTCTTTTTGAGAGGTGAAGGAGCTTTTCACTTACTGGTGGGATACCATCAAAAAGGACATGGTCCCCACTCCACCTCTGCTTCCTCCTCCTCTTCCTCCTCCTACACCGGTTGCCCCTCCGGTTCCTGCGCCCTCTTCTCCGTCTGGGTCTGCAGGCCGGTTACCTCCTCCACGGGAGCCCAGGACCCCTCCAAGAGGGAGACTAGATAAAAGGAGACCTCGTCCAGATCCATTTCTAGGTCACCCAGTCCCAAGAGACCCAGAAGACGCCGCCGTTCGCCTTCGACGGAGGACACGGGATCAGAGTTTTCAACATCCAGATCCCCATCTCCCCTCTCCATCCCTTCTCCGGACCCACGTGAGCTGCCAAAGTCTCCTCCGGATGACCCTTCATTCTCGGATATCATGAGACACATCCAAGAGAACATGGGATGGGATGCGGAAGAGTTAGACCCCGAAAGGCTCGCCTCGTAGTATCTTGGCAGAAGGACCCCAAGCCTGTGGTGGTGCCACCCTTGGTAGACACTGTCGTGGACGTCACCAAGGCAGCGTAGAAGCGTCCACATTCGCTCCTGGCAATGCCGAAGAAAGCTGACCTCTTGTACAAGGCTCCAAGAGAAGACCAGTACTTGATTCAGCATCCTCAGGCCGACTCTCTGGTCATAACAGCCTCTCATGACCCGGTCCCAGAGACCGCAACATCTGAGCACCCTGTCACGGACCCAGAGTCCAAGCAGCTGGACTCCATGGGTGGCGCGTGTCTTCCGCTGCCTGTGCCATCAGATCCCTGAATTATTTGACCCACATGGTGCAGTTCAAAATGCCCTGTGGAGGCAGAGTCTGGATGCGGCTGAGAAATTGCCGAAGGTGAGCAGAAGGAGGAGATGTTGCAGCTCCTCCGTACGGGTTCGGACATGGGAACCCAGGTGCTACGAGCCGCGTACGACTCCGCGGACTCCTCGGCCCGAGCAGCAGCTTCAGGCGTATGCCTCCGGAGACACTCTTGGCTCCGTGTCTCCAGTTTTACCCCGGACGTCCAGAAAAACATCATGGATGCCCCATTCGAGGGAGAAGTTTTGTTTGGTAAACCCTCAGAGAAGATAATTACCAAACTCCAAGAGGCCGGGAAGGCGGTGAGGTCGGTTCAGGCCATGTACCGACCCAAGCTTAGTTCCTTTTAGCAGGAACCAAAGCCAATTTAAGTGACGGACTTGAGAACAACAGTCCGCCCGTTCCACAACAGAGGAGCTCCGGTTTTGCAGAGCCCAGGGAAAACATCCCAGGTTGAGGCCAGCACACTCTAAGCGGTCCAGCCAGCGGGACCCTCAGCCACCACAGCCTGACTCCTTCCCGGCCCCCGCCCCTCAGGATCAACGGGACGTCATGGTCGGGGGTCACATTGCGAATTTCCTGCCAGGATGGCAGACTATAACCACCGACAGGTGGGTTCTACAGTTGGTCGCAAGAGGCCACTTTATAGAATTCGCGGAAGAGCCACCCTCGAGGCCTCCGTTGCTCTCCTGGTACCCGGGTCAGCACAAGTCATTGATCAGATAAGAAGTACTCGTGCTCCTGCAGAAGGGAGCGATAGAGTACGTCCCATTGAACCAGAGAGGACATGGATACTATTCCCACTTCTTCCTGGTTCCAAAGAAGACAGGGGACCTCCGTCCGATTCTGGACCTCAGCGACCTCAGTTTGTCGGTCACCTACAAAAGATTCCGCATGGTAACTCTTCCGGGTCTTATTCCCATGCTGAAGCAGGACGCCTTTTTAGCATCTCTAGATATGCAGGACGCTTACCTGTACATCCCTATAGCTCAAGCGCACAAGAGGTTCCTGTGCTTCGAGTTTCTCGGCCGTCATCTTCAGTTCCGAGCCCTTCCATTCGGGCTGTCATCGGCACCCAGGGTCTTTACCAAATGCATGGCAGTCGTGGCAGCGTCTCTAAGGAGACAGGATCATTATGTATTCCCGTACCTGGACGATTGGCTTCTCATGGCCGCCTCCAGAGAGGCGTTGTTACGGGTGATCCAGAGCACACAGGACCTGTTTCGATCTCTGGGTATCCTAATCAACCACGAGAAGTCCCTCCTGGTACCATTGCAGAAACTGCAGTTCGTAGGCACAGTACTGGACACCGTTCAGGGAAGAGCTTTTCTTCCAGACGACAGAGTGGAGCGCATCAGATCCCTCCTCAGGGAGCTTTCGTCGAACAAGACTGCCCCAGCCAGGTCGGTCCTTCGCTTGCTCGGACACATGGCTGCGGCCATTCCTACTGTCCCTTTCGCAAGGCTCCACATGCGGGTAACTCAGTGGATGCTCAAGGTGCAATGGGACCAAAGGCAAGACCACATGCAGCATCTGATCAGAATCACGAACACCGCGATTCGAGACTGGCAGTGGTGGCTAGACCCAGGGACACTCTCTATGGGCATCCCGTTTATAGTGCCGTCCCTGGAGGTAATCCTCACCACAGATGCCTCAGGTCTAGGGTGGGGAGCACACCTGGACGGGGTGAAGTCCCAGGGTACGTGGACCCCCTTGGAGGCCTAACTCCATATCAACGTCCTAGAGACGAGGGCGGTCCTTTATGCCCTGCAGGCATTTCAGTCAGAGATCCCGCCAAGCACTCTCCTGCTTCAGACAGACAACATGGCGGTGATGTTTTACCTCAACAAACAAGGAGGCGCACACTCTTACCCCCTTTGCAGGGAGGCCATGAGGGTGTGGGATTGGGTAATCCAACATGGCGCTAACCTGATCACAGTACATGTTCCCAGGGTGGACAACACAATTGCAGATGGCCTGAGTCGCTCCCAGACCAGAGTCCACGAGTGGGAACTTCTTCAGGAGGTAGCAGAGGATCTGTTTCTTCGATGGGGAACTCCAGAATTGGACTTGTTCGCTCCCCATCCAGCATAAAACTGCCCAATTTTGCTTGCTAGATCCAGGGCCTGGTGTTTTCTGGCGAGACGCGTTGTCCCTCTCCTGGGCGGACAGATCCCTCTACGCTTTCCCTCCCTTCCCGTTGATCCAGAGAGTTCTTCTCAAACTGCGCAGGGAGCATGCAACAATGATCCTGGTGGCCCCTTTCTGGCCCAAGCAGATCTGGTTCCCTTTGCTAATTCAGCTATCCCAGGAACCTCCGCTTTCGTTGCCATTCAGCTCCCACCTCTTGTCTCGGGAGAAGGGTTCACTGGTCAACCCGGACTTACGTTCACTGAACCTGCATGCAGGGCTCCTAGAGACATAGCCATCTTGCGTCACGGGGTCTCGCAAGAGGTTGCGGAAGTTCTTGCCGCAGCCAGAAAGCTGGCAACGCATGCGACGTACGCCATGAAATGGCGCCGTTTTTGTCTGTGGTCGCAAGCACGCAGCCTTTCCCCTTTAGGTTGTCCGGTGAAAGCTGTGTTAGAGTACCTGCTCTCCCTTTTCCTTTCAGGTCTCGCCTACTCCTCTATTAAAGTACACCTCTGTGCCATTTCAGCTTTTCACCTCCCGGTGGGACAGCGCACAGTGGCACAATTAGATGCCTGTCGAGAATTCTTGAGAGGGGTGTTACACCTTAGGCCGCCCATTAAGGACCCGGTGCCTCCATGGGACTTGCTCTTTGTCCTGGAGCAACTCACGCTCCCCCCTTTGAACCTGCCGCGGATTGCGAGCTGCGTTTTCTGTCGTGGAAAACATTATTTTTGGTTGCTGTTACGTCAGCGATAAGAGTTTCTGAGCTTCAGGCTCTCATGTGCAAAGAACCGTATTTAATTTTCCACCGAGACAGAGTTTCCCTGAGGATGAATCCTAAATTCTTGCCTAAGGTGGTTTCCGCACTCACTCTCAATCAGGATATTGACCTGCCGGTCTATTTCCCTAATTATTCTAACAGAGGAGAGGCGCTGCTCCACACCCTGGATGTTCTCCGCAGCTTAAGGTACTACCTGAGCAGAACTAAGCAGCTTCGTACTTTGGAGCAACTTTTCGTTTCCTTTGCTGAAAGGATGATGGGCCAACCAGTATCCAAACAGTCCCTGTCTTGCTGGCTTGTCCAATGCATCTCATACTGTTATATCAAACGAAAGCCCCCTCCCAGGAGCAGTCCGGGGCCATTCCACTAGGGGCATGGCCACATCTTTTGCAGCACTTCGAAACATCTCCACTTCTGCCATTTGTGCTGCAGCCACTTGGAGCTCTGTTCATACCCTTATCAGGCATTATAGCCTGGACATCGCTTCACGGCAAAGAGCAGGCTTCGGCCTGGCGGTGCTGCAGGGTCTCCTGTCCTAGATTCAGGACCTGGAACGTTCTTTCCAATTTCCTCCTCCCAGAGTGTTTGCAAGCGCTATTGCTTGGGAATCAGTCCTAATGGTGTAACCTGCTGCAAGAGCTGTGTCTCGAAGTAAGATAGTACAGTTACATAAGAACTTACCGCAACAGTAGATCTTCGAGAACAGCTCTTGCAGCAGGTACCTTCCCACCCACCTTCCCCCTTGGAGGAGGCATGGCTTAAGCCTTTGTTAGCAGGGATTTTCCCTTATTGTCTTCTGACGGTGGATCCTCGGTCTCCCATTTTGATGTCAGCCTGCGGCCGGAAGTCTCCGGCGGGAGAACTGGGGAATCTGGCGGGACCGCCCCCTTATGTACTACGCCTGACGTCGGAGGCGGGACTGACGTCGGGGGCGGTCCCTGCTAAAGATAGCTAGCTAGAATTTTTCTGTGGGGTCCTGACGCCTGCCGGCTTCAGTCCTAATGGTGTAACCTGCTGCAAGAGCTGTTCTCGAAGATCTACTGTTACGGTAAGTTCTTAGTAACTGTACTTTCTCCAGGCAGTTCTACTGAGCAGGCTAACTGCAGAGAGTTATGAATATGGAAGAATACATTGGAAGAAACAAGATTACTAAAGTGAGTAATTTTTTCTTATCTGACTATCGTAGCAATCCTTTATTTGGCATCAGGGGTTCTTTGTTCCAGGAATGCATGTGTTTCATTTCTACTGTGGCACATTGTGCCATCTCCCTTACAAGAGGTTCTCAGTTCTGGGCATCCCTGCTTGCCTTTGGCCAGAGCCACATACTTCAGGGCTGCTGCCTTTAAGATCATTATCCATCTCCTGTCTGGCTAGTGGTGTGAGGCCTTTGCTGCATGCCCAACTACCCCTTGTGCCACCTAGTGTGTCATGTTTCTCTAGCCAAAGATTGGTAGTTGGATTTTATTTTGTTTGTTTATATTCCTATCTGCTTACCCTATGAGCTAGGAAACACCTTAGCCCTCTCTGTCTTTTCCCATTCTGACAATGGTTTTGGCTGGTGCACAGCACCATAGGGGGGTGTGCATGCACCATGCTCAAAAGCTGTGGCCAGCTCCCTCCTAGTAAAAATGTTGCTTCCATGTGGTACCAGTGCCTTCAATTGAGGCTCATAAATGGTAATAAATGGTGAAGATATTCTGGAAGCTTCAGGTGGGGGCAATGGTTGATCTTGTCCTTACTTTATTCATTTGTATACTGTGAGCAAAAGTGCCCATTTTCACAAATGTCCAGTGTTTGAAAAAACAGGTACAAGAATTACAAAATCTCAGGTACATGAATTACAAAGTTAAAAGGGAGTACATTGTATAAGAAGAGTACAGCGACTGGTGTCACAAATTAAATAGGGAATACAAGATATTTACATTGTAGTTATAGTAAAAAGAAAGCTATATGCAATATGAACATACTATGTAAACATATACAGAAAGTGGAGTGTAGAGGTAATTGGAAGGCCGAAGAGGAAATAAAAGAAAAACCAGGGGGACAGGCAGTAGAGAGCAAGGGAGAGGGACCATGTGAGGTGCCTGTGGTTGAAAGTGCTAAATGGTGGGTCCTTGGGGAGGACCAGATAAGACTCCACCGAGAGCACCTGGAGCTCACTAATCCTTCTGGCTGACGTAGTGGCCACGTAAAAGATCCTCCTAAATGACAGGTGTGACATCTCAAACCTGTGCATAGGCTCAGATGGCTTGCCCATAAGCACATCCAGCACCAGCAGTAGGTCTCGTGAAGGTGGTTCACGTACCAGAGGAGATAGATGGTTAAGGCCCTTGAAAAAGCACCCCAATACTTTTTCCTAGGCCATGGTAGGCATACCAGTCCATGCCCGGTATGCAGAGATAGCTTCCAGATGCACCTTCAGGGTGTCACTCAGTCTCAACTGAGAGAGAGACCAGAGGTACTCCACATGCTTGCCATGGAGCAGGCAAGGGGACCAAACTCCCTGCCCTGATACCAAATGGAAACGCTCTTCTATTTAAAGGCGTAGCACTGGCGAGTCCAACCACAATGTAGAGCACAGCTTCCGAAAGGCCCAAAGCCTGGAACTGTAGCTGCTCAGGAACCAGGCTGTGATGTGCAGGGACTGAAGGTCAAGATGCAGGCCCCCGCCCCAATCTGGTCAGAGTCCAGATGAAGACACAGCCGCCACAGAGGCGTGCTGCTGAGGCTGAGGAGATCCAGATATCAGAATGGCCTGGAGCTGTCAGAATGATCTCTGCCTTGCGGCCCTTGACCACCACCCTGTGGATCAAGGGGAAGGCGTACATAAGGCCTGTGGTCCAGAGTTTCACAAAGGCATCCCCAGTAATGTCGCTGACCGTGGGCGGGGCACAAAACAGCCTCAGCTTTCAATAGATCCACCAGAGGGGTTCCCCAATGGGAGAACAGGTGGTATACCATCTCCTGATGCAGGGACCACTTGTGCAGTGTCTCTCCCACTCGGATGAGAGCATCTGCCTGTTGGCATGCATTGTCAGGAGGTCAGCAGCTTTTCTCTACATGCGAGGCATTATTATTCTGTGAAGAGTATCTCACGCGCAGGTGCCCTGGAAATGGACTCGTTCTGGGACAGTTTTTTAAACAAATAATATATCATTGATCTCCTTCGATCAATATGTTAGTACCATGGTGGAGACCACTCTTAGGCTTGCAAGAGTGATCTCACTTACAGACCACTCTTACAAGGGTAAGGATCTCCGCAGCGGTACTTACATACAACCTAGTAATTTGCTAGCATCTCAGCCTAGTAATGTGATAGTATCTCTGTTGATGGTGTATACTGTGATGCAGATTGTCATATATTGTCTCTGTAAGTCTGCATGTTCCTGTATTACATTGTAATGTGTATTTTAAAAACTGAACAGACTTTATATTCATGCTCCCAGACCCTCCTCATCTATCAAACCGTCCCCTTCCTGATGACAGGCAGGAATGGCAGCTGTTCACTTCATTAGATATAAACCAGCAGAAAAGAATGGATCAGTATGCCTCCGACTCAAAGAGAGGGTTAAAAACCTATTACCTTAAAATCTGTTTCCAAGCTGGCCCGGTGGTGCTGAGGGTTGAGGTACTGGACACCACACCTCGTGCCACGCTAATGACCCAGGTTGCCAGGGATCAGCAGGGGAGGAAGAGGATCAAGCACCCGGCAGATTGCTCTCCTCTCCCGGGAAGGGAGGGAAGGTTGTCTAGCTCCTTAGCTGACTCCTGGTGGAGGTTGGGGGGGCATCACAGGAGTTAGGGAGGCACAGAGCGTGGCTAGGTGGTGTGCACATATTCACGGCCACAAAGGGAGGGACAAAAAAATAGAAAAGGGCGGTGATTGCAGGCTGAGTGACACCCTGCCTTCTGACTGGCATCCTGATTCACTCGTGGATCACCGGGAGATCTGGGTGATGCGTCCTGGGTGGGGGGAGGACAGCCTTCCCCTTTCTGACCTCACCATAGGGGAAATCCATGGGGGACATGGGACTCTGCGGTATCAGAGAGGAGCAGTGGACAGATATAGGTAGCAGAGCAGGGGTGGAAGTACTTGCCTGCAGTCGCCCAGAAGGGAATAAAATGCTAGTGAAAAAAAAATCTGTATCCAAATTAGTTTTAAATTAAAGTGTATATAGCACTTATACTCCAACCAAGGCAGGAGTTTTGATTTCACATGTCTTAAGTGGCGTGTCCTGCATACCCCAGACCCACACTTGCAAACTAACACTATGCAACCCACCATTACTGGATGTTAGAACTTTTCATCTCATTTTATTTATTACTGCAGACACCTCCCCAACATAACATGTTTCTGCTATACTCCTTCATCTGCTCCTCGTGTCCCAATTTTCAGTACCTCTAAGTGGCGCCAAGGCTTCACGCACTTGGCACTATCAGTGATGTGGGTTGCAGCCCTTCTCCTCTGTGGTTGTGAAAGTATTTGTAACAGCTCAGTCCAGTGACAAGAGAATAAGAATTGGGACAAAAATGGCATCTTACGAGACGGGAGAAAAAGGGTGATCTAAACTAGCATAAAAACACACAGCTCCCAACTGTACACTGTAACATGAACTGCTGGTTTAGTCTTCTGTAATGGTCAGACTTACACTGTCATTTATAAGCAGCCATTCGTACAGCTTCCCCTCACTGTCTAAATATTGTAAGAAAAGAATATGGCTGCCGGCCCGGTGGCGCTGAGGCGCTGGACGCCTTACCTTGCAGCATGCCGACGACCCGGGTTTGGGAACGAGCTTGGGCCATCAGAGGTCGGCAGTGGGGGGGGGGGGCTGGATGGAGCTGCTGGCAAGCAGCTTTCCTCTCTGGGGAGGTGTGGTGGTTACCCTCAGCTAATGGTCGCCTCCTAGAGGAGGCCAGGGGCAGCTCAGGCCTAGAGGTTGCCAGGCATTAGGCCAATTGGGTGGGGGATAGGGATCATTACCGGGGCCATAAGGCGCATGCACGCCTCCACATGCATGCATGCCTACTCCTGGGGCCCAGGAAAGAGAATATGGCACCAAACTGTTTGTTCTAGGGGCATGGATATGTTGTTCAATCCACACTGTCCAGCAGGTTCCTTGCCGCTTTAAATCTTGCTGGAAGATCTTCAAGCTGGCTCCTCTCACCCACCCTTGTGGTAAAACCCTCGGCTCTGCCCCATGACGCCAGATCTTCCTTACTGCTTGGAAGCTCAGGTTCCCTCCTTAGCGCTCTGCGTTTTAGGCCTGGATCCACACTTTTTGGAATTTCTGAAACTTATTTTAAAATTTACAAGACTTCAGTCTTTGTCTTCCCTCATGGCTGCAATGGACAAATCGACTCCTGGCTTTCGTCGGTGCCCCTGTGGGCAGATGATGTCCCGGACTGATCCGCACTCCACGTGCATCTACTGCCTGGAGCTTGGTCACATCTTGCAGGCTTGGGAATTGTGCAAGTTCTTTTTGGCTTCAGTCTTGGAGGACTGTGCTGCCAGACTTCTTGGGTGACCTGAAAAATGGTATCCGACGGTCAAATCTAAGGAGGCCCGTTGGGCTGTATCCACAATGGCAGGCTCCGCGGAGCAGTTGGAGCAGATGATCGCCCTCGAGGAGGAGGGGCCCAGGCTGCTGCTGCGTCTTCCTCCTTGGCCGCGGCATTTATCCCGCTCTCCTTGGGCTCCTCCTACACGGCTTCATTTAAGGAGCTTTGCCAGTCCTTCTCCACCAAGGGAAAAGGGCCATCGGGACATTCCAGTCGGTCCAAGAAGAAGGACTCTAAGGGTAAGTCCCACCGTCGACATTCATGGGAGCAGGAGAGATCCCCTTCTCCGGACCGTTGACTCTCGACTTCAGTCGAGGTTGTGGCTGTGGCCACCGACTTCACGATGCCCCCATCAGGTCAGCCGGTGAGACATCCGTAGATGCGGTCGAGATTTTTCTTGACCCGTCGGACGGTTTGTCGATTAGGGAAGCTGACAACCCTACTTCACGGTTCCCCAGTGAAACTGAGGACTTGCCTGTGCCTCCTGTGCTGGAGTCCCGGTTAAGGTCACTGTACCTAGAAGGAAGCGGGTTTCCCCATCCCTCTCTGACCCAGCCCTCGGAACTGCCCGAAGGTCTGCGTTCCTCTTCCAGGTCAGCCGGTCTGCGATAATGCGGTCTGCGACACCATGGAAGCGGCGTCGCCGCTCTTCCTTGTCGTCCTCTTCGGAGGATAGGTGGCGCTACAAGGAGTTAATATGGCAGCAGCTCTTATGGTCTGAGAATAAGCCAACTCCATCACCTTCTCCGGCCATTAAGTGGCTGTCACTGGAATGGCTGAAACATCCCCTCGTAGTGGTCAAGGAGCCGACCCTGGCACCAGTTGTTTGGCCGAAGCCGGCTGCTCTGCCCATTGTAGTGGAACCTCTGCCTCCACAACCAAAGACTGGGTCCCCAACCAAGGATTCTCGGTTGGGTCAGGGCTTACCCCACAGGTTGCTAGTCACCCTCACTCCCGATCGACCTCAGCAGGTGTTGGCTGGCTCAGGTGCCCAGCAGTTGTTTGCAGACTCCTCGGAGTCTGACGACAGCTCCTCCCTGTTCTCCAGGTTGCTTGACCTGGAGTCTGCGGGGGGCCAGTCGGTGGACGAGAGCCCATCCTCGTTTTTAGGTTTGCTTCGGCTCATCTCGGAGTCCACTGGGATGCAGCCCGAACCCGTTTCAAAATGGGCCAAGTATCCCCTCACAGAAATATTGGACCGCGGGGATTCCCCTGCAGAGGCCTTTCCTGTGGCCGAAGCCATTATTGGCCCGGTCCTGGAGTTGTGGCAACGGCCAGCATCTTGTCCCACACCTTCAGCCAGGATGGCTTGAAAGTATGCAGTCCCAACCGGCTCACTCTCCAGTTTCTCGGAGCACCCCTCTTCGGAGGGGTTAGTGACTGATGGCGTTTTCCAGTACTCCGGGAACGCTTGGGATGTGGACAAACCAAGGAATCCAAGAAGCTGGATTACACGGGGTGGAAGGTTTACACTGCTTCTTCCCTAGGCCTTCGTCAGGCTAGCTCGGTCGCCCTTATGGGTTCCCTGGATGAGGTGGTTCCTCATCTCCAAGCTGACCTTCAGACGACGGTCAAGCAGGTCCAGGATCAGGGAAGGGCGGTGGCAAAACAGCAGCTCCAAACTTCGTTGGATATAGGTGATTCTTGTGCCAGATCAGTAGCGGCTGCAGTGGCCTTGTGCCGCAGAGCTTGGCTGCAGATCTCCACCTTCGCAGTGGACACCCAGCACAAGATGGCAGACGTTCCCTTCCTGGGCACCGACTTGTTCGGGCTGGGGGTGGAAGGCCATCTCCAGAGGATCGAGAAGTCCAGTGCCACCTTGGACTCGGTGATGTCTGCCTAGAAGGACAAAGGCCGCCAGCAGCAGCGTAAACCCTTTCGGCCTTCTGCCCCTGCGGCACGACCGGCCCAGCAGCACCAGGGCCAGCAGGTATGCACTTGGCGCCCTAAGGCCAAGTCTGCCCCTTCCTCCAGTAGGAAGCCTGGAGGCAAGGGTCCAGGAGGTCCCTCAGTGGGCCCTTCCTCCAAACCTGGCCAGTGACAGGTTGAGGGGTGTGGCCCCCAACCTCATCACTCCTCCCTAGGTTCCCCCCATGGGGGGGACGGCTCCCACTTCTTTTCCGCCTGATCCAATATCACCATGGACCACTGGGTGCTAGAAGTGGTAGGCAGGGGTCTGCGTCTGGAATTTGAGCAATTCCCTCCCTATTGAGCCGTCGCCCCACGAGGGGCAACAGGTTCCACAGCCTCTCTGTTGGCTCGTCGAGGCGACACTGCTCTTGTCCTCCAGAAGTAGGTGATCAGCAAGGTGGCGGACCCCCCCCCCAGACCCAGGGTTTGTGTCCAGGTACTTCCTGGTCCCAAAACAGACGGGGGGCTGGTGCCCCATTATCGACCTGCATCACCTGAACAAGTTCCTAAGGCAGCGCTCCTTCGGAATGGTCACTCGGGCTCAGATCATTCCATCCCTGGAACTAGGCGTGTGGCTCAGGACACGTTCTTTCATGTCCCAATCCATCCATCTCATCAGAGATTCCTCTGCTTCCGAGCAGAGGGATCTCTTTTCGAGTTCTGAGACATGCCCTTCGGCCTCTCTCCAGCTCCCAGGATCTTCGCCAAATGCATGGCAGTGGTGACAGCATTCTTGTGGCGCCGAGGGGTCCAGATCTACCCTTACCTGGACGACTGGCTGATTGCAGCCCCCTCCAGGTTGGAGGTGAAGTGGTCCAGGAATCTGGCCCTCCAGGTCTGCTCTCAGATTGGCCTCCTCATCATCGAGGCCAAGTCGGAACTCGTGCCATCGCAGGTGATTCAGTTCATTGGGGCAGAGCTTGACTCTCTTCGAGGCAGAGCCCGGCTCCCGGCGGACAGGACCAAGGTCCTTTCCTCCTTTGCCCAGTCATTTCTAGTTGGGCAATTGCGTCCTGCTCGGGACTTCTGTGCCTTCTGGGCCTCATGGCGGCCTGCACCAGCGTGGTCCATTGGGCCTGCTGGCATATGCATCCCCTGCAGTGGGGGCTGGCCTGCCAAAGGTCACAGCACTCCGGTCCCCTGGACAAGCCAATGACGGTGACTCAGGAGATGTGGGATGGCCTACAGTGGTGGCTCGTTCCAGCTTATGTGCTGAAGGGTATCCCATTTGTCTGCCGCGAGTCAATGGTCACTCTGACGACTGACGCCTCTCTGATTGGTTGGGGTGCCCATCTGGGGGAGCTCAGGGCCCAAGGCCTTTGGTCCCTTCAGGAGTCTTGATGCCACATCAACCTGCTGGAGCTCTGAGCAGTGCGTCTAGCCCTCACCGCCTTCGCTCCTTTTATATGGTGTCAGGTGGTTCAGGTCAAGACGGACAACACCACGACCATGTACTGCCTCAAGTGACGGGGCAAGATGCACTCTTTGCTTTTGTGCAAGGAGGCTGTCCGCACTTGGTCCCTCGTGATCAGCCTGGAGGCGGATCTCCTAGCCATCCATGTGGCAGGAGCCTCCAGCAGTCTGACTGATGCCCTGAGCCGGATAGGCGCTGCATCTTACAAGTGGTCTCTCCTGCTGGAAGTAGTACAAGATCTGTTCTCCCATTGGGGCACCCCTCAGGTGGACCTGTTCGCCTCCAGGGAGAATGCAAAGCTGAGGCTGTTTCATGCCCGCCCCCCTCAGAAGGGCTCGCTGCAGGGGGATGCCTTCTCGAGGCCATGGACCCCGGGCCTCTTCTATGCCTTCCCTCCATTTTCCTTGATCCACAAGGTTCTTCTCAAGGCAAAGCGGGACAAGGCACAGGTGATTTTGGTAGCCCCAAACTGGCCCTGCCAGTTCTGGTACCCAGATCTCCTCAGCTTCAGCTCCAGGCTCCCAAGGCGGTTTCCAGCCTGCCCGGACCTGTTCTCAGTCAACAAGGGGAAGGTTCCCCATTCGGAGCTTCAGTTCCTGCACCTGACAGCCTGGTTCCTGAGCGGCTTGAATTCCAGGCTTTGGGTCTTTCCGACGAGGTCCTCAATGTCATTGAGGCATCCTGTAAGGAGTCGACCAGAAAATGCTATGCCTTCAAATGGAAGAGATTCTCCATTTGGTGTCAGGGCAAAGGGTTGGACCCTTCTTCCTGTTCCTTGGCTAACATCCTGGACTACCTGTGGTCCCTTTCTCAGCTAGGGCTTTGGTCGATGACCTTTAAAGTGCACCTGGCAGCCATCTCTGCTTACCGGGCGCGGGCCGGCAAGCAGTGGGTGGCGCAGGAGAAGGTGGTCAGGCGCTTTTTCAAAGGCCTTGATCACATATCCCCTCTGTTGCAAGAACCTCCACCTCCATGGGATCTACTGCTGGTATTGGCTAAGCTTATGGGCAAGCCATTCAAACCGATGCTCAGGTGCGATATCTCCCACCTGTCATGGAAGACTTCCTTCTTGGTGGCTGTTACGTCAGCCAGAAGGATGGGAGAGCTCTAGGCGCTTTCCATAGAGTCTCTTTATCTGGTCTTCCACAGGGACAAGGTTGTCCTGTGCCCCCACCCAAAATTCCTTCTGAAGGTGGTGTCGGAGTTTCACCTTAACCAGGTGTTGACTCTGCCAGTGTTCTACCCTAGTCACACCTCGGAGGCCGAATATAGGCTCCGTACTCTGGACCCTAGAAGGCGCTCGCTTATTGCTAAAGGTTGAAGTTGGGAGAGGTTGCCAGCTGTTTGTCACCCTGCGCTGAAGCCGCACCTGGCAGACCTGAAGCCAAGCAGACGATAAGCAGGTGGGTCACCTCCTGCATAGGTCTCTGCTATAGGTTGGCGGGCATGGAGCCTCCCAAAGGGATAAGAGCTCATTCTACCCGCCATATCGCTGCTTCGGTGGCTGCTTCTAGGGACGTCCCTATCCAGGAAATCTGCAGGGCTGCTACCTGTAAGTCAGCACACACCTTTATTTCCCATTACCACATTGACCTTGAGTCACGCCGGGATGCTGGTTTTGGGGCTTCGGTTCTCCAGTCCTTATTTCCCAAGTAAGTGTTGGGGGTGCACACCTTGCCTACTTCCCTCCTCCTGGAGAACTGCTAGGAGTCTGCCAGACAGTGTGGATTGAACAATATATCCATGTCCCTAGAAATACAGGTTACTCACCTATAACAGGAGTTCTAGGAGTGGTATATGTTGTTTATCCACTCGACCCACCGAACCTCCCCGGCTTCGATGCGCAACCAGGCTTCCAGTGGGCTAGATCTGGCATCATGGGGCGGAGCTGAGGGTTTTATCACCCGGGTGGGTGGGAGGAACCAGCTTGAAGACCTTCTAGCAAGATTTAAAGTGGCAAGGAACCTGCCAGACAGTGTGGATGAACAATATATACCACTCCTAGAACTCCTGTTACTGGCGAGTAACCTGTATTTTCTGTTCATGACCAGTTCATTCCCAAATGCTGTCCTATTTTTGCTGAGTCGTTTGTCTCCTACTTTATTTCGGAAGAATAAACATGCTTTTGAAATTGTTTTCTGTCGTGTGTTATGACAGGCAATGGTATATTGATGCTGCATTTCAGTGCAGAATGGAGTTCAGTCCAAGGGTGGCATTTTGCAATCTGTAAATACCAGATGCATTATTTTCTCTTGCAGACAGTGGGATCAGCTTGGAGAGTGGGATTTATGTGGCTACTCTCACGCCTGGTAGTCCAGCTGTTCGTGAAGGGTCCCTTGCTATGGGAGATCGGATCGTTGCTGTAAGTATGTGCAAAGCAGTACTGTAGAATGGGTGAGATGAGCCAAGAAATATAATTGGTCAGATTATGTGACCATGTGGTATTCCAGCACAAGAGCACGGCACCCTCATGGCACAAGTTTTAAAATTACAAACCTGGGCAGCTATTTTATAATTCCAATGAGGCATCCCAGGTTATGTAGAACTGTGGGATATATATGTGTGTGTGTGTGTGTGTGTGTGTGTGTGTGTGTGTTTCATAAGGCATTTTGTTATCCCACAATATTGAACTTCCCAGCATGCCTTATTCTTTAAAATAAATTTCTAGTATTCAGGAAACTATGCTAGAAAAAGAGCAAGTCAGTGTACCTGCCACAAAGAAAAGTGACCAAGAAGCAAACTAGTATTAATGTAAGCCTACCTTTATTAATGTGCCCAGTACAGTGCCATGTTTTGTAAAGGAAAAAAAAAAACATGATAAAAGGGGACACCCAATGGGGAGAAAAACCTACCTAATGTTTTCCATAGAATGCTCGTGGGCTTCGCCACTCTGATGATAAAGCTAGGCTTATATTTATAGTGTTTTGCCTTCTGGTCCTTTTTTTTTTTTTTTTGTGGCGGGTGCACTATCTTTTCTTTTTGTCGTGCTCACCTTAGTGTGCACCACCCGCTCATTGTTCCAGCCCCCTCCCGTTAGGAAAAGTTTCTAAACTATAATATTCAGATGCAACTTATCTTATATTTGATCAGTTCTAACCCCAGGAATCGCACAGTATGATTAAACTAATGCAGTCCGGCATCAGTGCTGTCCTGCCATGGAGAGACAGAATTTATGCAAATGATGGAACTCTGATTGGCACGTGCCAATTTCAGACTGCTTTCCTTAGTAACTGCTGCACTCTGAGTGCTCAGATTCTTTACTCCGGCTGACAGTTAAGATGCCTCTGAGAGCACTTTCTTCGATTACTTGTTTTGGCCGATAAGTACCGTTTTTACTTTATTATTTTTAAATTGCTGCCCTTATGGTTTAGTTCAGTACAGTTGTTTGGGTTAGAGTTAGTTGTGTTTTTAGTTCCTCATCGGATCCGTGGAACTGTTGGGAACCACTGTTTCATAGGTTTTTTTACCTCATATTTTGTCTTTCATCCTCTGTTTATTTCGGGTTCTTTCAGGTTCCGTATAGTTTAGTAGGTTTTTTTTGCTTTTATTTAGTTTGCAGTTCCTTTTCCTGTCAGAGAACCGTTAAATGCTCGGTTCCTTTTTGTATTTGGGGAACCAATTGTTGTTGTTTCTGTTTGAATTTATTGGTTCAGGGAACCGATCGCTTTGTGTAAGGTAGTGGTTTAAAATCTTACTCAATGTTAGAGGTTCCAAAACCTAAGAAAAAGACGTGACCCACTAATTTTAAAAACTGTATTAGTTGTGTCCAGATAGTGGCTGAAGCAGACAGGCACAACCTCTGTATTTTCTCTGCTTAGGACCTAGCCACATTTTCTCTAATTGTGCTATCTGCAAGACTTTTTGCCTCAAAACTCTTAAGAAAAGGGCTAAGAAATTAGAAGAGATGGCAACTTCTGCTACCTCTTCTGAGAATGTCCCATCCACCTCCTCTTCTAAAAAAGATAAGGACAGGCCAAAAGAATCAATGAACCTAAAATCCACAGAAAAAAATGGACACTGGTTACACTAAAAGGCATGTGGAACTAGCTAATGAACCGGTTCCCACTAAGAAAAAACATAAAGCAGGGCTAGATATTCATTTTAAAAAGTGGTGTACCACACGAATTACCAGTTCCCCAGATTTGGTATTCCGTCCCAGAAAATGGTATGCCACACCCTTTTTTTGTATACCTGCTATCAAAATGTACCCAACCATCAGTACGTCCTTGTTTGAGTAAATAGAAGGTAATAAAAGGCAAAAAACAAGTTCTAAAAATTCTCCATTTATTTTTCTGTATTTTTTTCTTTTCTCTTTACCTTGTAGGTAAGGTGTTGAACTTCCACTTTATTCTGTGCATGTACAGAAAGTGTGATGCACAGAATAAAGATAGCAGCCAGGCATTACATACATTTTTCAAAGTGCTTTTGTACCACTGACTGACTGCAGTCTCATCACAGCTGACAATATTCACAAGCAGCGAAAAACAGAAAGTCTGTCTGAAATCCATGGCAGAGTATAGACACTCGCACTACAGTATAGGAATGTGAATGATGCAGTTTAACTCAAAAAATGCAGCACAAAACCCCGGGCAGTCATTTTGCTTTCAGTGAATGACAGCGAATGACAGTGAGTGCACAGCGAAATGTTCAAGCAGCAATTGACAGTCATGATGATGAGTATCTTCTTGTCTTCTTTTTTGTCTACCCCATCAAGACGAGTCGCTAAGAAAAAATGAATCTGGCCTGTGTAAACAGAAACTTTTTATTCAGTTAATCAGACATGATTTGTACAGCGCAGTGACAGTACGTGATAGTTTTAATACCGTGGCATGACCAGTTGGCCAGATTTTATAAATTTAAAACACCCCACTCCTAGATTCGTGATAGATTTTTGTCATTTTTACATGAAATCCAATTTTGCCAGATGTGCCGTTCTCATTACGTGATAGTTTTAATACCGTGGCATGACCAGTTGGCCAGATTTTACAAATTTAAAACACCCCGCTCCTAGATTTGTGATAGATTTTTGTAATTTTTACATGAAATTCAATTTGGCTAGAATGTCACTGTACCATTCCCGTTGCATATTTTGCTATGCTAGAGTTAAGCAATAAACTACAACAGGGTGTTGGTGATACTGGGTTTACTCACGGCTGGCGTGGTTTGCCGAGTGACTAAACTTCGCCAAGCGTGGGTAAATCCCAGCATCACCAACACCCTGTTGTGGTTTATTGCTATTATACAATGTTTTCATTTTTTTGGAATAGAAAAAAAATTAAGAAAAAGTATTTTTTTCCCATTTTGTATGATTTTTCGTGAATTTATTGCTGCTCCAAAAAAAGTAGTGCTGTGTTGCTAGGGCGTTGCTAAGGGGCTGGCAGTATAGTCTATAGGTTAGAGTAACAAACTGTTATGTGAGCTTGGTAAATGAAACAGATGTAGGTTTGATTCTGCGATTTCCAGAACTGAGTTCACTGTATTCAGCTTCTGTTTTTGTTATCATAAGCGGGGTTTTGACGTTTGTTACAGACACGTTTCTAGTACGGAGCACTGGTCCATTTTTGCTCGCTATGCACATGCCTTGTGGTGTGTCACATGAGAACCGAACTGTAAGAAATTGTACTGGAAGTTTTTTTTATTATTATTTCATTTCTTTGTACGGACGTGGAAGTTACAGGCCATGAGAGTGGAATATATAAACCAGTGACAAAACGGCAGCTGGCAGCGGGAGCGCGAGGCGAGATGGATGTTAGTAGGCTGGAGGGAGCGAGTGTGTCAGTGGAGTTAATGAAAGTAGTTGCTGAAGACGAGTTGCAGTGACCATGTAGTCGCAAGGTGCAGAGACAGTAGAGATGGAGGCCACATGCACAGTAAAATGAAGGTAGTGATGTTACTGTCTAACTCTGTGGGGGTACTACCATTTTTCTTGTAGTCAAACTGCGGTTGCAGGTAACGCGACGGGACAAAATGGCGGCGTTTGAAAGTTAAATCGGGGATCGGATTGTTTTGTTTTAAGGGGGATCGATCCTTCGCACAGCTGGCACTTCTTCCTGTTGGTAATGTTATAATTTACAACAGGCTCAGGGTGCCAGGTGACCAATGAAATTAAAGGATTTTTGCTACCCATTGTATAATGGTCCATAAGCCTCATCTCATGTTGGTGCGACGGACTCCGATTATTTTATTGTAGGAGTCAGGGCTACTAAGAAGGGAAGAAAAATGATGAAGACTGAAAGATACTCTGTTCACATACCCAAATCTGGACTACTTGGTGCTCAGCTCTCTCCCTCTGATAAATTCCAGGCACCTTTAATTGTAAGATAAAACAGTACCTGATTGGTGCATTATTTTCATCTCCTGCCTCACGGACTTGTACTTGACTGATGGACTGTGCTAGGACTGGCTGTCTGCTGCTGCTCAACAAGTTGGCATTAGTCTACTACGCAGCCATTTCTGTCATAACAAAACTGAAATTAGTAGAACAAGGACTGAGAGAGCTCACAGAATGAGATTTAGAAAATTAGACTGTACTGATCATCCTACCCGTGACTTGTAAATCTGGCACTGTGACCAGGCAAAATTATTTTTGCCACCTAAAACCTGGTGTGACACTTTAATGGAATGCAAATTTAGCAATATTAACTGTTTTGTAGGAAAAATTAAGACAATCCAAGCAACAGTTAGGTGGCAAAGAAAGGCCAAACCTTAAATGTGGAGGACATGATCACAACAAATTAATGTGATCATCACGAGAGTACTCAGTGATGCAAGAATCCCCCCTCTCCCACAGTTAACAGTTTTCTGCGAACTAGTAGTACTAGGGCACAACACTGACATGGGAGTACGTTCAAGTTCTTCATCAGATAAAACATGAGAATCATCATCAGACAAAAGTTTTTCAGAATAAGTTTCAGTTATGAAAGATTCATCTGAATCTACTTCCGAGTCTGAGCTGTCTGTCTTCTTCCTCCTGCTCATTGCTTTGTTTTTTGTTCCGTGGACCATATGGCTGCAAAGAAGGCCTTTTTTTTCTGTCTACCACTGTACTCAACGACTGGAACTGGATCAAATTCCTGTTCACATGGTGTATGTAATGAGATCCTCATTAAGTCTATGTGACTGTCCTTTCCTAACGAACTTTACCATTCGGATTTTATTCTTTTCATTAGGCTAAATCCACATTCACAAATAGCTGTACTTGCTGGTAGAGTACGAATTAAGGTTACCTGATCTTCAGCCTGACAGTTTGAGAATTTGCTGATTGTAAGTGGTTGAAGAAATTCACCTTCTCTTTGTGACTTTTTAATTTGGTCCACTCTGCTACACACATGTCTGGATCTACGTTTTGTTCTGTGAGGACTGGTCTGAACTCCTCTATGACACCAGCTACTGCATCCTCCGCATAATTTGAAACAAATTGGAAAAAAACTGTCTCACCTCCCACCTCGCTAACCTAAAGATGATTCTCCCAGTGCCACCCAGTCAGAGTTATTTTCCCACCCAAACGCACCTGTCAAGTTCACATGGCTTGTTGGTCACTGTTTAAAGTCCACAATGTGGTTCATGGCCACCATAATAGAGTCCGGCTGGTGCATGTCTTCAAACCTGTTTGTGACATTAGGATCATGGCTGTCAGTAGTGTCTCTCTGTCAACGGAAAACTGGTCTGCTTCGTCAGCAGATAGGATGTGTCCATGGAATTCAGGTCCCTCCAAGGCATCCAGATTTCGCAAGTGCTTTCCAGGTCTAGAAAACAAGAACAAAAGGAAAAACGCAGACTTAACCCCCTGGCCTGACCTAACTTGTCCTGACAGAGATAATTTTTTTTTCCGGCTAGGGTGGAGGGAAAATACTATAGTCTAGCTAAAACCAATCTGGAAAACAAAAAGTACCTTGTTTTCAGCTTTACAAGGAGGTCACGTGCTGCAGCGCTCCTAATGGCAGCATAATCCACAGCTCTCCCCCTCTCAGCCTGCTAAATCTTTTTCCTATCGACTTCGGGGACATTATCTCAGCGCTTATTCTTCTACCATAGCTCTCAGAAGACCAGCAACACCCTTTATCGGCGATTAAGTGGTTTTTCAAATCATTTACGCCAGGGTGCGACGAACGACCATGGAGGCTGAGATGAAGTCCGTTGGGGCCAAGCACACGCCGCCGAGCACACCGGAGAAAGCAGCTAAAAAATCAAGAACCCTGCCTACGGGTTCGGGTGCTAAATCTGGCTCCACTAGTGCCTCTGCTAACCCGCTCACCGAGGATCGCTTTCTTCAGGAACTGATCCCGTTTCGGGAAGCAGCTGCAGGACATCTCATCGGAGCTGAAGTCCATACTGGCGACCTTGCCTCACTGACCATCCAAGTCGGCAACTCTGAAGCTCGAGCCTGCTCCTTGGAATCATGGAAGGCTAAATGTGATCCTGAAATCATTATGCTCAAACAACAAATCACCAAATTAAAACAAAAGACAGAAGATCTCGAGGGACGTAGCAGGAGGAACAATATTCTAATCCTGGGTCTACCAGAGGCGGAGGAAGGGCCAGATATCTTGTCCTTTGTTCAAAAGCTCCTGAACAAAATTGTTGGTCCCTCGCCTATCAACCCCTTCTACCACATCGAGCGAGCACATAGATCTTTAAAGCCAAAGCCACCGCCCGGTTTCCCCCCATGACCCATAATAATCAAATTGCTTAGCTACCTCGAGAGGCAATGCATCTTGAGCAAAATTAAAGGCCTTCAAGCAGTCCTGTGGGAAAACCACACACTGAGATTCTCCCAAGATCTGCCTTTCGAAACCCGACAGAGGAGACGTGATTTCCATACGACGGTGACCAAGCTGATAGCTGCTGGGATTAAATTTCATATGAATTATCCAGCTAGGTTACAAGTCCAACTTGACAATGCATGGCTTTCTTTTGAAAATCCGGAACAAGCCAAAGTTGAGCTTACCCAGAGTCTACCTGATTTGTTCAGAGCTGGCTGACTTGCAATGTTAATGCTAGATCAATGTCTGCTTACCTCTGTTGAGCGATTTTGTGTGTCTTAATATGCCCTCCTTTGTTTTCTTGTAAGCTGGGATTGGTTTTTTTGGATGGCGGGCTGGATGGTCCTCCGTGGTGATTGGGGGTGGAGGTGCTCGTTGGGGCCTGGTTTGCGGCCTATATTTTCTGCGACTGACGCCTCTATCTATTGGCCCGAGGAGGTGGGATAGGAACCCTTTTTTCTGCTTTTGGTTCCGGCGGTTTGTTTTGTTGTCGGACCAATTGGGTTCCCATCAGTTTACCTTCCCCTTCCTGTCAGACGATGGCCTTCCGTTTGCATGGAGCTCTGTCCCTTTTGCTCCTGATCCTGATATCAACTGACGGGAGTGATCGCCTCAACAGTCAGCTGGCGCATACCTTCTCCCACTTTAGCGACTGTCTCTTGTTCTGGTAGGTCTGGTTACTACCTTGAAGTCGCAAATTTTGAATATTGTTTACTGTTTTTTGGCTATGGATTAATAGCCCCAATTTCCATTATTTCATGCTGGGGGGACAGGGCGGGTGAGCCTTGGGGAAGCTGCCTCGTAGCCCGACTTTGGTGGGGGGACTGCAGTTCGAGTTTTGTCCTTTTCTGCCTTGTGATTTCAGTCCATATTTTATCATGCTATATCAGTGGGGCAACAAGCAGGGGTTGGTTTCTGGTAAATGTGGGTATCTAGTCCGGGCCGATCCTATCCAGGACACAAAGTTGGTATGGTCATATTTCCTGAATTTAAAGGATTTCTTGTAAATAGTTTTGGGGTACTTTGGGTTTATTCAAAGTTCATGATAATTGGAGGTTGGGTAGGAGGGTATGTCTTAATTTCAGGGCCAGGTACCAGTAGGATTTATCTTTCCAGATGGAGAAGTTATATTGCCCAGTTACATTTAAATTCGTTGGGGATTTGGCCAATCACTAAAGGTTATTTCCTCAGGGGTTTTTGGGGGGGAGGAAGCCTCGGAGAGTTTCAGACTTTTTGGAAATTATTAAAAGTGGGAAGTCTTGGCGTAATCCATATGCCATTATCTGCACTGGAGGCGCTGAAGTTTCTAAGTCCTTTCAAATATTATACTAACCAATATGGCTGCGAGACCGCTTAAATTCGCAAGTTGGAATGTTCGAGGCATCAATGATTCTCTTAAAAGGCAGCAGGTTTTTCTGAATTGCTCCCTTTTGAATGTGGACATAGGGTTCATGCTGGAAACTTACCTGGCTGCCTCTGAGGCCAAAAGATTACGCAGGCAAGGGTTCACTCAAATTGTCACTGCGTCCGGCTCTCAAGCTAGCAGGGGGGTAGCTATAATAATTAAGCACCATGTCCGATTCGTAGCAGAAGACAGTATTAGTGACCAAGATGGTAGATTTGTATTGGTCAAGGGCCAGCTTGACAACAGTAGTGTGGTACTAGGGGCAATATATGGCCCTGTGGGTGGTGACCCGTCCTTCTTAATGTCCCTAGCAGCCAGCCTGAGCAGATTTCTGCCCTCCCTTCTTATCCTTGGGGGCGACTGGAACATAGCTCCTTCTAATGACTTAGATAAGACTTATAGACTGTTAAAACCGATGTCCCCTGCCCAACTAGCCCTTACTGACTTTACCCACCTACTGGGACTGTGCGATCCCTGGCGCCTTCTCAACCCAGATACCGTCTCTACTCCTTTTACTCCCACGACACCAAACTTGGTCAAGAATAGATTATATTTTAATTAGCTTTGCCTTAATGAGCAGTGTTCACCAAGTAGGTATAGAACCAATAGTTATCTCAGATCATTCCCTGGTGTGGATTAAGACTTCCCTTGGTGTCCAAGGACAAAGGGACACGTCATGGAAACTTAATTCGCAAATCCTTAAGGATGACCACACGGTTTCCCAAATCAAGGATACGATCCTCTCTTACTTAGAACTGAACCAGGGGTCTGTCCACAGAGACGACATACTGTGGTGCTCCCTCAAATGTTTCATCAGGGGGGATCTTATCAAGATTGCTGCCACCAGGAAAAAAGTAAGGGAGTCCAAAATAAATTTATCTTGACAGCTGAGAACAGCCGAGGACAATCTTCTCCTTTCCAACTCCTCAGCAAACCTAACAGCTCTTATTAAGCTCAGGAATGAATACAACGACCTGACTCGGGGGGGAAAAAGCTGAATATGCTTTGTTTAAGACTAAGACCAGATATATTGATCAGGGCGAAAAACCTGGCAATATGCTAGCTCTTAGACTGAGAGAGATGGAGAGCTCCCGTCTAATCCCGGCTCTTAAATCCCAGGATGGTACCAATAAGATGTTACCTAGAGACATTGCCCAAATTTTTGAGTCTTTCTATACAGGCATTCATAGTAAGAGTTCTATTCCATTACATCCCCAGAGGATAGAGCTCTTCCTGGACGAAATCAATCTCCCTTCCCTCCAGTCACACCACTGTGATATTCTATCAGCTCCCATCACTTTAGTCGAAGTGGAAGATGCAATCAACGAGGTGTCATTAGGAAAAGCCCCCAGGCCTGATGGTTTTCCTTCGAATTTTTATAAAGTTTTTTGCAAAGAGCTCTCCCCTCTTCTTCTTAACCTTCACGAATATATGTTCACTGCGGAATCGATAGACCCCTCTCTTTTAGAAGCCACAATAATTTTAATCCCCAAACCTGACAAACCCTTAACCGATCCAGCCAGTTACCATCCAATTTCGCTTTTAAATTATGATATCAAAATTTTATCACTCACAATTAAAAAGATATGGCTGCACCTGCTGAGTCCGGAACAGGCTGGTTTTGTCCAGGGTAGATCGTCAGCCGACCATTTGAGAACTTTGTCCCATGTCTTCCAAGTGGCCCACACTTCATAAGATCCCATGGCCCTAGTTGCTCTCGATGCTGAAAAAGCCTTCGACAGGGTGAACTGGGAATTTTTGTGGACCACTCTGAAGAGAATGGGCTTCCCTGACTCCTTTATTCATAAGATCATGACGATCTACAAATCCCTTGACCAAAAGTTTATTGTAATGGGCTTTCTCTCCGATTTCCTTTATGTGCTGGCACACGTCAAGGATGTCCCCTTTCCCCTTACCTCTTCAACCTATACCTAGAACCTCTACTCATTAGCAT
This sequence comes from Neoceratodus forsteri, assembly GCA_016271365.2. Lineage (NCBI taxonomy): Eukaryota > Metazoa > Chordata > Ceratodontiformes > Ceratodontidae > Neoceratodus > Neoceratodus forsteri. Next base: position 1,098,623,931 of record CM028135.1, on the reverse strand, counting down.
CAAAAATTCACCACGAGTGACAGGCTGTATCATTTCTCAATTCCCCCTGACCATATCAGCTTTTGCTGATGATATTCTGTTGCACCTTACCAACCCTGAGTCATCCTTAACACAAGTATTACGAATCATTGACCGGTTTGGCCAAGTATCTAACTATAGGCTGAATGTCTCTAAATCAGTTATTTTTCCGCTAAATTCTTCTACCTTCCAATCAGGCTTCACCGCAGTTCGGTATGAAATGGTCCCGGTCTCATTTAAATACTTGGGTATCCATGTGGCTCGGGAGGTGGAAGCAGTCAAGAAACTTAATTTGGATGATGTATTAATGAAAATTCAGAGAGACTTGGACCGATGGCAAAAACTGCCAATATCCATATGGGGACGAATCAACATCATCAAAATGAATATCTTACCCTGATTATTCTATCCCCTGAATCTCCTTAGTATTTGGCTTCCCAGGCAATACTTCAGTCAAGTTAATTCTTTGCTATCCAAGTATATTTGGAATGGGAAACAACCTCGTCGCGCCTTTCTTTAACTCAGTGCACCTAGAGACAAAGGGGGTCTTCGTTTACCTAATTTCTTACTATATTACTGGGCTAGTCATCTAAACAGAGTTGGTAAGTGGTCCACCACACAGTCTAACCTGCCTCAACCAATCTGGCTACAGCTGGAGCTAAGTCTACTAGATCAGTTTAACCTACGCCCCCCCCCCCGTATCTTTTGGCACCCCTTCTCCACGCTGCCCCCAGCCATCCGAGACTCCACTATTGGTCTCTCTATTAAAATCCTTTTTCAATGCTGGAATTTTTTCAACATATCACAAACCAAGGATCTAGGACAACCTCTCACACTAAATCCCAATATTAAAATTGGAGGTAGTTGGCTAACCTCTGAATGGCTCCCACAAATACATAACCTACGGGTGGAGTCTCTGTATGAGCAAGGTTCACTTCTCTTATCAGATAGAATCTTAACTTCCTTCAACATTCCCCAGAAACATATTTTTTAAGTTTTTCAATTGAGACATCTCATTCTCAAAATTTTTGGGCCCATCTCCTTCCCTTCCAAAATAAGGCCATTTCTAGAGAAAGTACAAAATAGACTGGTAATCCCAAAGGAATATCCATCATATATAATAAACTACTAGCGACCTTTTCCCTAACTCCCTGGAGGAGTCCGTAATCTGGTCACTCCTAACTGACTCCCCCTTATCATGGGAATCAATTTGGAAGGGCGTGTACTGCTACTTATCCCAAGATAACCATAGATTGACCCAATATTATATTTAAACAATCTCTACTATACTCCAGTTAAGTTGTTCAAATTTGGTAAACTTAAGTCAGTATATGTTTGAGATCTTGAGCCGCTGAAGGAATTTGCTGCACATCCTCTGGGAATGCAATAGAGTGCTACTCATTATGGAATACCATTCGAGATAGCTTGGACCCACTCTTGGGCTCAAGGAGCTCTTCACCATATAAGTTTGTATCTTGGGAGTTTACTCTAGCATTGTGGTGAAGGAATCGAGGTACCACATGTCTTTAATATCAATAGTTGTCAAAAGCTGGTCCTTAGACACTGGTTGGATCAGGATCCTATCACCTACCAGGAATGGCTCAAGGAGATGTCCCACTGTTTCAATACCGAAATCTATAGCTAGTTCCAGACATAATCTGGCGCCTTTTAATCGGAAGTGGGCAAACTATATGCTGCCATCTAAATTAATCCTGATGGGTGTAGTCCCTAGATATTCCCGCTGCATTGTCTATCTCCAGTGTACCCAGGCTTTTAGCCTTTGTCTTCCTCTCTAGTGATCCTGCTTTTCCTGTAGCTATAAAACTCTCGAGGCGATGGGGGTGGGGTGGGGTGGATTTTGTTCTTGTTGTTAATTTTTTATTGTTCCTGCCTAATTCTGTGTGATTGTCGTACTTTCTAGGGTTATATTCTTGTTATGCTTATGTATGATCAGAAAATCTTCAATACTTGTACTTTGTTTTCTTTACATATAAAACTCAATAAACTTAAATTTCAAAAAAAAAAAAGCTTTACAAGATAGTCCTTCAGGTCCTGAAGTGATTCAAACACCTCTCCCACTGAAGTATCATGTGCTTGAAGAAGCAGGCTGACTTTTGTGAACTCTTCCAGGATGTCTGCCATCAGGTGAATGCAGCGTAGACGTCTTCAGGTAGCCCTTGGCCATCGCTGCTTGGTCCCCTTGGGATCCGCCAAGTTGCATCTGAGAAGACGAAAAATAGCACAAGTTGTTGATTTAGTAGTTCCAATTTTAAAACAAATCTAGGCTGTGCTCAAAATGGAGTCTGGGACAGTACATGCCTGTTGGAAGTGCAGCAGGATCCTGGGGTAGTCTGTGATGAGCACTTTCAGTGCTGTTAATGTGTGTTGTGCCCATCTGGTTCCTCCCACGCTGGTTGGAATAAGGCATCTTACTCTCGCTGCCTGACAGGTCTCTCTCAAATTTTTATGGTTTAGAGGTGAAAAATGATAAAACAGATAGATCCCCAGCAGTAATTGGTCTATTTTTTATGAAACATGATGTTTTTTAAGACATCCTTCAGGGCTAACTCCAATCTATGTGCATTGCAGTGGATTGTGACTAGATGAGGACGATCCTTTTTCAGTAGAGTGGCCACCCTCCCTCTTCTGCCGGTCATCACTGCTGCCCCATTGGTTGTAAGCCCTACCAATTTGTTTTTCCACTCTGCTAATTCTGTCTGTGACAGCATGGCCTGATCGATGTATGCCGTGATTGATGCTGCATCAGCTTTGTGTGGATTTTCCAGGGACACAAAAAAAAAAATACCTGGCACCCCCTTGTTTATTGTAAATTATTTCCTGTTCTTTTATACTGGAATCTGTAGCACCTTCTGTCACTACGGACATGAAGTCCGCATTTTTCACCACATCCGCCAGCTTCTTACGTTCCACCTCAGCGATATTACTAATGAACATGTGGCATGATTTGTCATTGTGATAGGTTTCCCCAGTATCAACCCCTTTACATTTGTCAAGGTCACACATCCACTGGAAGTCTGTATATGGCTTAACGTGTTTGGCCAAGGCATGTGCATTTCGAATTAAGATCTGCGCACGACGTGCCACATTGGAATTGAGCATTTCGATTGCTCTGTCAGCAGCAGATGCCTGCTGGGATTCAGCTACAAATCTGGCATCAGCGAGGGAGTGCTTCTTAGACCTGGCATGTTTTTCTAAAGACTGCTCAATGAAATTGATTGCATCCCCCTCCATAATATGCTGATGTGTCTGCAATGTCAGGGAATTTCCTACATGTTTTACAGAACTTTACGTTTTTCTCAGAGTCAAGCTCAGCCCAAGCGTACTTTGTTACCCAGTGTTCTTGAAAAGTACGCACTCGTTTACTTTCGTCATAAGCAGCATCTCTCTGCTTTTTTCCAAGAGCCTCTTTCTCTGCTGCTATAGTCTTAGGGTTCTTTACTCCATTCCAAAACATCACATCTTGGCAGTTCTGACAGTTTCTAATTTGCCAGCAAAGAAGCAAGGCCAAATAGGCAAGTGGATGCAGAACTAACTAGGATAAATCCACCCTGTGACACCCCAGAGAATGGGTCCCCACAGCAATCGAGATAATTTTCTATGCAAGGTGAGTGTCAAGCAGACTTATGATCACGTTTTATTTTTAGCCGGGGGAGGGGAGGCTTGCTAAAATGTTTTTGCTGTGTTGCAGATTCAACTACAGAGGGGAGTGAGTCAGTGTCGAGGTTTTGTTAAATTCAACCTCAGTTCTTCTTGGCCAATTGCAAATTTAACTGCCCAGAATCTAATTGTTTTTCCCCCACAGGGTGAAGTCTGCCCAGAAAAGAAAATGAGCTGCACAAATAAACCCGCTGAATGAAATGTTACAGCCTAATGTGTTTTCTTTTTCAGTAAAAAATTGAAATGATGTCTGGTCTCTTTTTTGGGGGGTACCAAGGGAAAACATCTGCCTTTTTTGCCTGACCAAATCAGGGAGATTAGGGCATGATTGCCAGCTATTTTCTGGCACAGTGCTCCCCCCTGAGTGAAACTGGGCAATTAATCTGTCTCCAGGCTGGAATGTATGCCCTGAGTACTGTAGGGCAATTGTGGTTTTCCCTTGTTCTGTGCCAGGGAATCTGTGCCTCAAAAGGCAACATTTTGTTTTTTCAGGCTTGTTGTTGCTTTTATTATTTTTTCTGGCAGTGCCCTCCCTGTAAAAGTTTTCCCTTGTGGGCCTTTTTCATTTATTTATCCTTTTTTAGGTAGTCTGCCTAATTTTTGAAAACTGGAGTGGCTAGTCTGCAAAACACAGCAAAATCTGGCACATTTGCCGTCCATTATTCCAGACCACCCCCCCTCCCGACTGTTTCCTAAGCTCACCGACGCTCATTCAGTTGCAGAAAATCTGACTCTCCCATATTAGCCACCCTCCCTCCCAATAGTGACTGTACTGTTCGTTCCCTGAACCCTCCCGTTTCAGTCAGCCCCGCCCCCACCCCAGTTTACCATACTGGAGGCGAGCTGCAGTGATGTCCGGAGAGAGGAGCCTGGAGCGAGAGAGTCCTGTCGGCGTGATTGCCACCCCTGGAGTGAGGGAAAGCAAGTGCACAATGACTCAGCCCAAGACCGAAATCTTGCCAGTGAACGCGAGATTTTGATCGGTCTTGGGCTGGGCAGACAAAATGCGGCATTCCGGTTGGCTGGAGCATCTTAGAAGGTGCCAAACAGTTTCCGGAGCCGAAATGGGAGAAAAAAAAAAACATGGCGGCTGCTCGAACCTTGCTCCTTAGACGGGTATACACCATGGTTTACCAGGGGACAGAATCTGGTGTTCCGTGCTAGTTTTTTGCTGTGCACGGAACACCATTTCAGTGGGAATTTCGAGACCTGTAAAGAGAAACATGTCTCTGTACCTCTGGTCGAGAAGGCTGAGGAACTCTCAGCAGACAAAGCACCTATGCCCTCTGCCAAGGATTTTGCAAATGCTCTGCAGGCCCTGCAAGCTGTGGTATTGGCTCCCACACTGTTTCCTACCTTGGTTCCGGGATGTCAGGAACCCATGTATGTCTCTGACAGTCCAGAGGAGGAAGAGGGGGAACCCAGTGAACCTGAGGTGTCCCCTGAACAGGCTTTGGTTCCCCTCCTAGGGGTCCAGGGGATTATACCTCACACTACTTATTTGTAAAGCAAATGGCAGAGGCACTGAATCTCCCTATCCAGGAGACCAAGGAAGATGGAGAGGAAGCGGACTTACTAGAAATGATGGGGCTAGCACCAACAAAATGTTTAATGCTCCCCCATGCACAAATCTCTGAGGAAGGTAGTGCTGAAAATTAAAAAAAAAAAAAAAAAAACACTACTATCCCAGGGGTGGACAAGAAAGTTTATTGAAAAAATATCAACTGGACAGGTCCGCTGCGCATTTTCATTTACCATCTAGATCATGAGGGGAGTGGTTCAGGCAGCAGCTTGTGATAAAGCTAGGATGCCTTTGTCATCCCATCCCCAGACAAGGATTCCAGGAAATGGAATGGGATGCGGAAGAAGGGGCATCTGGCTGTCTCATTCCTTGTGAGACAAACCAACTATATGGCTTATGCGATGCAATACCAAAAGACCTTATGAAATACTGTTCTGTCACTGACTGACAAAGTCCTGGGTGATGTGGCAGTAGACCTGGCAGAAGCTGCTAGGGTGGCTCTGGATGCCACCAAATATCAGTTACACACATGGCTGTGGATGCTAATGATACTGCAGCCAGGCTCATGGCTCTCTCCATCTCCATGAGGAGGTTTGCGTAGCTTAGGGCCACAAATTTGACCCAAGACACACAGACCAAGGCAATGGATTTTTCTTGTGCATGTTACTCACTTTTTGGAGATAAAACTGAAGCCTATATGAAAAACATGGAGAAATACAAGGTCACCCGTAGGAGCAATTCAGCCAAGGAAAAGCCCTCCACTTCTTTTAGGTCCCAGTACAGGGGAGGCAAGGGTAGGGGTCCCTACTCCAGGCCCTTTTTTCAGGCACAAGCAATGCCACACTGCCAGCAACCCAGGGGGTACTTCAGAGGGAGGGGTAGGAGGTTCATGAGACAGTCAGCCCGGGTACCTCAAGTGTGGTCCCAGCCAAAACAGAGTCCCTGACAAACTGGTACAGGTCACCTTCCCCCTTCAGGTAGGAGGCAGATTGGCTCACTATCTCCAAGCTTGGCATGTCATCACCACAGACAATTGGGTCTTGGAGGTAGTGAGCCAAGGGCTGTCTCTAAGCTTCAAATCTCTCCCCAAACTGAGAGCCAGAAACTTTGCCCCAAAAACCTCTGCAGACAAAATCCTCTTAAGAGGCAGAGGTGGCAAACCTGTTGACAGTCTAAGCAGTGGAGCCTGTACCTCTATTACAGAGGGGAAAGGGCTTCTACTCAAGCTGTTTCCTCATTCAGAACAAAAATGGGGACTGGTGACCTATTCTGGATCTGCAACTCCTAAAGAAACATATACTAAAACCAAAGTTCAAGATGGTGACTCTAGCCATGGTCATCCCTACACTGCAAAAAGGGGATTGATTTACATCCCTAGACCTAAAGGATGCCTACTTCCACATTCCCATCAGACCAAGCCACAGAATGTACCTAAGGTTCAGACTACCCTCGGGTCACTACCAGTTTGCAGCAGTGCCATTCAGCTTAGCCTCAGCCCCCAGGGTATTCACAAAGTATCTGACTGTGGTGGTGGCACACTTAAGGAGGCAGTAGGGAGTGACCATGTTTCCATACCTGGATGACTGGCTAGTCCTAGATCAATCCCTGCAGCATACCAGAGAGGCTCTTGCCCTTACCAGAAACACATTAGAGTCTCTTGAAATTTCTCATAAACCTACAGAAGTCACAGCAAGAACCATTGCAGCTTTTGGATTTCATTGGAGCAGAGCTGGACACTTGTCAAGGCAGAGCATTTCTCCCTCAGGACAAGGTAAACAGTATCCTGCAGATTGCAGGATCATTCCAGATAAAGAGGCCCAGGCCAGCAAGAGAGTTCTTTACGTTTGCTAGGCCACATGGCAGCTGCCACATCAGTTGTTCCAGGATCCAGATTTCAAGTGAGACACACAGTTCCACTTACGAGCTCACTGGTCTTGGAAAAAGGATGCCCAAATTGGTGCCAGTTACAAACACCTTGCTACAGGGTCTGCAGTGGTGGTTAGACAGGGAAAACCTCAGGGAAGGATTCCCCTTCTTGAAAGGGCATCCTTCAGTGGTACTCACAGCAGGTGCCTCTCTGCTAGGGTGGGGGGCACACTTGCTGGAGCTAACAGCGGAACATGGTCCCCTCAGGAATCACTTCTTCACATAAACCTGTTTGAGCTTGGGGCAGTATACCTGGCTCTTCAGGCATTTGCTTCTCATTTAAAAAACAGAGTGGTACAGGTCAGAACAGACAGTACTACCACCATGTACTACATTAACAAACAAAGAGGAACCAGTTTACCCCACTGTGCACAGAGGCAATGAAGCTGTGGAGTTTGGCCTACTCCTTGCAGTTGTCCCTGTCCAGCATCTACTTTCCAGGGAAGGACCAGGATCATCATGAGTGGGCACTGAACCACAAGTGCTACGGACAGTATTCAGAAGGTGTGGCACACCAGAGATGGATCTCTTTGCCTCCACAGACAATTATCAGCTGCCACAATTCTGTTGCAGGCCTCCCAGCAAGGGCACAGTACCTATGGATACACTTGCACTGGACTGATCGGGAAGATTCTTGTACGCATTCCATCCTTTCCCCGTGTTACTCCGGACCTTGGTAAAGCTTAGGTCACAACCAGCAACAGTGATACTGGTGGCACCAGACTGAGGGAGATAGCCGTGGTACTCACTCCTGTTAACCCTGTCTGTCTTTTCTCCAATTCATCTGCCCCAGAGGCACAACCTCTTGACGTCCTCCCAGGGCAGAATCCTGTATCCTAATCTCAGATCTCTGTGGCTGAAGGCTTGGCTGTAGAGGACCTAGAGTTTGCTAGTCTGAATCTCTCAGAGGAGGTTCTGACAGTTCTCAGGGGATCCTGGAAACCATCCACCAAGAAAACCTCCTTAAAATTGAAATGGTTCTCAGGAAAGGACATTGGCCACAGTCTCAGCATATATGTCAGCTGGTAAAGACAGGTCCATGGTCTCTCATCCTGTCTTTCACAAATTCTTTAAAGGTCTCAACCACCTTCATCCTCCCCTTAGGGAGCCAGTCTCGGCCTGGAATCTAAACATTTGTGTTGCCAAGCTCATGGAGCCACCTTTTAAGCCCATAGCAACTGCAGACTTGAAGTATGTCACCTGTAAAACTGTTTTCATGGTGGCTATCACTTCAGCCAGGAGAATAAGTGAATTGCAAGCCCTGTGCACTGATCTGGACTACATTTCATTCCACTGGGACAAGGTAGTACTCAGGACCAGTAGGAAATTTCTCCCTAAAGTGGTCTTAGACTTCCATTTGAATCAAGCTATCACTTTGCCCGTTTTCTTCACTGACAGTTCCAGCTCTCCTGAATGGAAACTACATAGCCTGGATGTCAAAAGAACATTAAGCCACTACACTGACAGAACCAAGGCCCATAGGCCAAAGCATACCCAGCTGTTCCTCACCTATGGGGAAGTGGGTAAGGGAAAACCTCCATCAAAACGAACCTTTGCACGCTGGATAGTGACCTGCATACAGTTCTTTTACAGTAAAGTTAGCAGACAAGCTCCACGAGCCCTCCGGGCACATTCTACTAGGGGCACAGCTGCATCAGTAACGGCTGCAAGGGGTATCCCACTTTTGGAAATCTGCAAAGCAGCTACACGGAAAACAGTACACACTTTTACCAAACATTATAGCCTGGACATACAGTCCAGAAGTGATGCTAGGTTTGGTACAGCAGTGCTGCAGAACCTGTTCTCAAAATAGGTTCTCGGCCCAACCTCCAAAGGTATTACTGTGCAGTCTGCATTAGTTTAATCATACTGTGTGATTCTTGGGTTTAGAAGAAAAAAATACTCACCACAGTAATCTTTTTTTTCTTCCAGGGAATCATACAGTATGATTAAAGCTCTCACCCTGCCTTCCCTACCTGAACCTATAGACGAAAGGACAGACTTTGGTTCTGCATCTCTGCTTTGATTTTATATGGTTCATGACTGAATACTTAAGTTTCTTTAACCTGTTAGTTTACATTGTTGTTCCTACTTGGGACCTGTTTGGCTCATGGGGATGTGATTAAGGGGGGCTTAATCAGTGTAGTCAGTTAGATTAGAGGGTCTTTATCCTATTAGGCTACGTAATGAATCTGAGCACTCAGAGTGCAGCAGTTACTAAGGGCAACAGTTTGAAATTGGCACGTGCCAATCAGAGTTCCATCATTTGCATAAATTCTATCTCTCTGTGGCAGTACAACACTGAGGGCTGACTGCATTAGTTTAATCATACTGTGTGTGATCCCTGGAAGAAACAAGATTACTACGGTGAGTAATTTTTTCTTTTCTGTATTTATAGCTGATTAGTTTTTATTACTGAAGCTATCTGCTTGAAAGTAGGATCTTTGTCTCCTAGTGCTCCTACTGCAATCTCCGATGACGCCACAAGCCTCCGTTCATGACATCATAATAATTTCTGCAGCAGTACATGTTAGTATCCAAAACAGAGGATTGTGATTTAATCTAAGGGTAAAGCAAGAGGAACCAGTGAAGCCTGGGCATGGGGTGGGAGCAACAGTCCCGTTTTAATGCAGATACCCTCCATAATAAAAAAATGTGAGGTGATAAATACCAAACATTAATTAAATAAAAAGGGAAATTCTTCAAGTTCAAGTTTATTTAACCAGGAAGGCTCCATTGAGCAAACTCATTTACAAGGAGGTTCCATGCGGACAAGTTACATAACAATACAGTGTGATGTAAATAAATCATGACAGCTAAAGAGGAGGTTCTGATAATGGGAGACTTCAACATGCCAGATACAGATTGGTCAATACCAGCAGGAACATCTGCCAGAACTAGACACATAGTGGATTCCCTGCAGGGGGAGGGCCTCAGCTAACTGGTACAACAACCCACAAGAGACAGGGCTGTCCTAGATCTAGTACTGACTAATGGGGAAAGAATCACAGATCTCCAGGTAGAAGGTCACCTGGGGGCCAGTGGCCATCACATGGTATGGTTCAATTTGGCCACTAGAACTAAATCATCCTATTCCAAGGCAAAAGTATGGGATTTCAAAGGAGCTGCCTTTGATAAGATGGCCAACAGAGTTAAGCTAGCCCTGGCAAGAAGAAATAGAGGTGAGGGGGTACAGGCAAAGTGGGCACGCATTAAGGATGCAGTACTTGTAGCAACATCCCATTGTGTTCGGGAGAAAGGCAAAAACAAAAGGAGGAGGGGAAACCACTTTGGTTCTCAAAATCAGTAGCAGTAAAGGTCAGAGCCAAAAGGTTGGCCTTCAGGAAATACAAGTTAACACAGCGGGACAGAGATAGGGAGGCATACCAATTTTCCCTAAGGGAAGCAGGGAAGGCAGTAAGGCAGGCAAAGGCCCAAACTGAGGAAACACTAGCACGAACAATAAAATAAGGGGACAAGACCTTCTATAGATACATTAGTGAAAGGAGAAAGTCCAGAGGGGGTATTGCTGAGATCAAAGGGGATAAGGAGGAATGTGTAGAGGAGGACCAAAGAAAAGCATCTATCCTAAATAGATACTTCTGTTCAGTATTTACTGAGGAGAAGGTAGGGCAGGGCCCACAGCTCAGCACCGTGGACACCGGGGGAAGGGAGGAGTGCACAAGTCCCTTTACTAAAGAAAGTGTCCTACAAGAGCTTGTTAAGTTCAGGGTGTACAAGGCAAATGGACCTGATGGCGTACATCCCAGGGTACTAAAGGAGCTAAGGGTGGAAATAGCAGAGCCATTAGCAGAACTGTTTAGTGAGTCTCTGAGCACAGGAGAGGTCCCAGAAGACTGGAGAAGGGCTCATGTGATCCCGCTCCACAAGAGTGGTAGCAGGGAGGAGGCAGAGAACTACAGACCAGTCAGTCTTACCTCAGTAGTGGGCAAGATTATGGAGGCACTCCTTAAGGAAAGGATAATGCAACACCTGGAATCCATAGGGGCACAGGATCCAATACAGTATGAGTTTACAAAAGGAAGGTCCTGTCAAACTATTCTCATAGATTTCTTTGACTGGGTAACCATAGAGGTGTACCAAGGGGGTGCAATTGATGTTTCCTACCTTGACTTCAGCAAAGCTTTTGACACTGTTCCACATAGAAGATTGATTAATAAACCAGGTAGGCTCAGGGTTGGTCACAAGTTAGTCAACTGGGTGGCAAACTGGTTGGCGGGCAGAAAACAGAGAGTGGTAGTAAACAGTATGCAGTCAGAAGAGATGCAAGTCACAAGTTGGGTACCTCAGAGATCAGTCCTGGGGCCAGTCCTCTTCAATATATTCATCAGTGACATTGCAGATAGACTGGAGGGTAAGGTTTGTCTGTTTGCAGATGACACCAAGATCTGAAACAGAATAGATGATCCGTACGGGGCGGACAGAATGAGAAGAGATCTGGATAAACTGGCAAAATGGTCGGAAGAGTGGCAACTGGGGTTTAATGCAAAGAAGTGCAAGATCATGCACATAGGGGAGAGAAACCCTGAAGCCACCTATAGGTTGGGTGGGGAGTTGCTGGCAATCACAAGGGAAGAAAGAGGCTTGGGCATCATCATCATCATCATCATCACAGATGACCTGAAATCATCCAAGCAGACCACTAAAGCAGTAGGTAAGGCTAGGTGGATGTTGGGGTGTATTAGTAGGGGTATCACAAGTTGTAAGAGGGAGGTGGTAATCCCTCTTTACAAGACACTGGTTAAACCCCATCTGGAGTACTGCGTGTAGCAGTGGAGGCCGTACCTGCATAAGGACATTAACAAAATGGAGGCAGTCCAGAGAAGGGCAACCAAAATGGTGCAGGGACTGCATCAGAAAATGTATGAGGACAGATTAATGGAGCTCAATATGTATACCCTAGAGCAAAGGAGGGAGAGAGGTGATATGATTGAAACATTCAAACATAAATTAGCAAGGTGAAAGAGTCTAACATGTTTCAATATAAGAAAAATAGCAGAACAAGAGGACATAGCATGAGATTAGAGGGAGGCCGATTAAGGGGTAATGTGAGGAAGTTCTTTTTCACAGAAAGGGTGGTGGATGCATGGACGGCCTACCTCAGGATGTGGTGGATATGAATACAGTGCAGGGCTTCAAACAGGCATGGGATAGGCATAAGGGAGCAATACAGGTGAGTATGAATAGATAGGCCGTTGACAGAGCAAAGAACTATGGCACATTGATAAAGTAGAAAAATGGGCAGACTGGATGGGCCTTGCGGTCCTTATCTGCTGTCAACTTCTGTGTTTCTATGTAAACAGAGCAGTTAACAAAAAAATGCAGTAGTGCAATTAAAACGTGCAATAGTTACATACAGATACACAGTGATCGACAACAACACCCAATGTAATAATAACGCTAAACAAGTGACTCCTAGTAATGACACAATCGAAGCTGAAAGTTGAAGCATAGAGGGAAAAGCATGGGCCAAGGGGGGCATGGGAGGGAAGGGAGGGGGCATACATATAGAAGGGGGATTTGAGGGAGGAGTTACATGAAAGGATCAGAGGGAGGATGAGGGAGAAAGACTAAAAGGTCTAAGCTGAGAAACGGTGGCAAACATCGTTTGTATACTTGACCAACAAGGCTTTTAAACACATTTAAGTGAACTAGATTGGATAATTTGAGGGATGATTTCAGCTTGTTCCACAAAAGGGGGATAGCATGACTGATGGCAACTTTGCCATAATTGGTGTGGAATTTAGGAACTTCGAGCGTAATGTACAGTTTTCCTAAGGGCAGAGGTGCACAAAGTGCAGTGAAGCAGGCTTGAGGTGTAAGGCGGTAGCTTACAAAGCAAAGCTTTGTATGCTCAGACATAAGTATATGTAGTATTGTTTTTATTTATGTATTTGTTGACTGGGTAACTACACTGGTCCAGTGGACCTTTTTCAGGCACGACCCGGGCCATCAAGATGAGAAGTGCCTAGTACAGAAACAAAAGATATAAGCAGTGGTACAACACAACACAATAGAATACAACAGAAGTTACAATTCTACACTGTACAGACATAGAGAGCACAGATAAGTAACAACCATCAACGTTAAAACCCCTGCAGAGAGATAAAAGAAAAATTGGAGCACCCACCCCATTGGACAGTTCCAGGCTATGCAATACTTATTACCTTAGACACTCGGTCTGCAGTCTTACTGAGTCAGCAGTGACTAACCAGAAAGGTGCATCTTAATTCCCCTTCTCATAGGCCTCTGATTCACCCTTTTAACAGCCTGTCCCACATGTATGTCTGATTATATTTGCTAAAATGTTTGAATACTGGAGAATACTGGGAAATTGCAGTAATTATACTACTTGACTGATTTGTAAAACATTATTCCTTCCAACTATTACTTGATGTATTTATTACCAAGTAGAATTTGAGAGCATTTTGCAGTAGTGACGCTGATGATGTGGTGACATGTCTGATTGTTGAATGGATACCAGCTTCCTGAAACACTGAGCGCGGGGTCTGCTTTCTCCTTTAGATTAATGGAATTGCACTGGATAACAAATCTCTGACTGAAAGTGAAGCTTTGCTTCGCAGCTGTCGGGATTCTCTTAGTCTGTCACTGATGAAGGTAAGCTATTCCGTCTATCTCCTGTCTACATTTCACACTGCCCACGTCTAGGTGTTTCATTATTACGAGGACGTTGTCAGTCCCCTGAGGCATCACGTTACACCTAATTTAAAAAAATACATGTAGTATCTCGTGAGAGTCCTGGAGCCTTAGATTCAGTGCAGTCAAATGCAAGATACTACACTTGGGGAGGAAAACCGGGGCCTCTGCACTGTGTGGGGCATCTCCTGCTGCAGCGCAGGAGGACCAGGACCCGAGTGTCCTGATAGACAGTGGGCTGAAGCATGGCAAGCAGTGCGCGACTGCTGTGGCTGGAAGTATACTAGGGTGAATCAAAAGCGGGGTAACCAGTAGAGTTGGGGAAGTATCTGGCCACAGTACAAGGCCCTGGTCAGGCCCTTCCTGACATACTGCCTGCAGTGTTGGGCTCCTGAGCACACAAAGGACATTCAGGTAGTGGAGTGAGTGCAGCTGACGGCCACCAGAATGATCAGTTCTACTGAGAAAAAAAAGCTGTAAGAGAGACTGGAAGCCTTTAACATGTTCACCCTGGAGAAAAGGAGCCTGACGGGAAGGAGGAGGATTGCAGTTGGTAGCAGACTGAAAGGCATTAACAGGATGGAATAGATGGAGCCGTTTGATCTGGTGTGTCCCAGCAGAATGTAGAGACACACTCTGAATGAAGCGCAGAGGTGCTAAATTCAGGGATAACATTAGGAAGTACTTCTTCTCCCAAAGAACAGTGAGTCTTTGGAGCAGCCTACCAGCACAGACTGACAACATGAAGATGGTACAGGCCTTCAAGGTATGCCTGTGCAAAATTCTGCTTACCTGTGGAATTGTAGGATACACTGGGTAATAGGATGGAACAGACAGGAGTACAGCTCTGTGCTTCCGACTAGGTGTAATAGGATGGGAAATCCCTATGAATAAGTACATGCTAACACAGCATACTTGGTCTCTGCTAAAGAATGGAGGTGGACTTGAAGGACCCAGAGTCCCTTTCAGCCTTAAATGTCTGTGGGGTCCCCCATATCTGCTTCGAGGATATCTTCTTCCATAGAGCTGTACATATTGAACTATTAATTGTCTGCGTCTGGACCACTGTGAAACATTTGGCTAGCTGGGCCACCCAAGTTGACTTGCCTCCATGCACTTTGTCATGCCTATGCAAGGTGTGCTACCCTGTACCTCTTTAGTTTCTTTTTTTCTGCTGTTGACCACTGTCATAGGACTAAAGAAACACCTTTGTTGATTTCTGTTGCTTTGTTAATCTTCCAGCAGTCAATCTTATCCATAGATCCCTACTCTGGAGTTCTGTGGAATGGTGAGGACAGTGACACAGTTTCGTTGAGGCCATGTCCATAGATCAAGCTGGGGATGAGCCACCACACCACTCCAAATGCTGTCACCACATACGGCACCAATGCCGGGCTCGGCCCCAATGTTCGCCATTGATGTTGGGAGAGTGGTTAGTGTTGACCCCTGGTGACAGGGTGGTACAGTGCTGAAGGTGGTGGGAGCTCTTGCGACTGATCAGAAGGGGGTGGAAGGTATGTCTGACACCACTACCTGAGACAGGATTTCGACCCCAGCTTGGTAGGGAGAGGGAGAGTTTAGTACCTAGAGCATCTTGAAAGAGCAATGAGGGAATTGGGAGGAACGGTTCGAAGACCTGCCTTAAGATTGCCTGTGTTGAGGCTTGCCCTTGAAGCATGGAACAAGTCATAGACACGTACAGTTTGCTGGTGAAAAAAGACCAATTGTCCCACCAGTCTTTGCAGAAAGAGTCGTCCCATCCTCAGAGCTTTGAGCTCTAATGTCTGAACATCATATGTGTTGCAGGTGTCAAGACCATAGCTGGGTCTAAGGCAGGAGAAGCAAAGCGTATGTCAGTTAGTGTAGGTAAGATGCTGGAAAAGCAGCCCCGAAGGCTTCAGTGGCTTTGTTTTTCAGAACCTAACACTACACTTTACAGAAAGATGTTCAAACTAGAAAAAGTGCCAAGACAGTCAAAGCTGTCTCCCACCTTGCGCACCCGACAGTGTGAAAAACGGAACTGAAGCAGCTATGGTGTCAGTGACAGTTACTAGCTCCAGTGTGCAGTGTTGTGCATACACTAGTACCAAAACCATTGTTGGTGCCCTAGCAAAGGGACCTAGCGCCTCTGGCCGTAAGACCAAAGAGTGTAACTCTATGGAGAAGAGGGCCTATTTTTTTTGGTTAACATAGATTTTGCTCCTGTTGCCAGCACTGGTGGTGGATGTACTTGCCCCGCACAAGCTGAGGACTTTCATGGGGCTTGGTTGGGGAATTTACCCCTTAGTTTTCCCCTCCCAGGATGCCAGCATGAAGGACTATTGTTCAGGCTGATGACGTGCTGACACGTCCTACTGAAGCGCTTAACGGATCTTACTTTGAGATACAGCTCTTGCAGCAGGTTACACCATAAGGACTGAAGCCAGCAGGCAGCAGAACCCCACGGAAAACTTCTAGCTAGCTATACCCAGCAGGAGACTGACCCCAACGTCAGCCCCACCCCCCGACATCAGATGCATCATAAAAGGGGCGGTCCCGCAGCATACCTCGGTTCTTTTCCTGCCATCTACTTGCAGGCATCAGCTCCATGGACACCTTTAGCCTATGAACGATGCCAGTACTTTATCTTTTCAAGAACATTTCTAAATATCCTCGCATGTCTTCATCCCCGACCCCTTCAACTGAAGAACACCGCTCAAAGTGCAGTTGCAGCAAGCAGATCCCCTTTAAAGACAGGCATTTGGACTGTGTGAGGTGCTTAGGCGCACTTGTAAGCCTGTTGTATACTGTGTTTGACAAATGCCTGTATTTTTGGCTGATTCCTAAATGTACTCCGATCTTTTGTCTGCCTTGATGTTTGTTTCTTGCACTGTTTTGTCCTCACTGTGACGAGGTACCTTTGTAAATGAGCCTCTGGCTCAAAGGTTGTTAAACTGATGTTCTAATAAATAAATAAATAGATCATGGCACCAAGGACTGCACCATCTGCCAACAGTTTAATAGTCACACGAGGATCCGCCGCCAGAAGGCCCTTCAAAGTTGCCTTCTTGAGGAAAAACTTAAAACAAATGGAGAGAGATCCATCCTCCCAAGGGGAAGCTTCCCATACGTTGGGGAAACATAAAGAGAAGAGAAGGGACAGTGATAGGGAGAGATCCCCCAACCATGCTTCGGACTCCTGAGCCAGCTCTGGCTCCAACTGTTCGGAGAGGTCCTCCTCACGGGCCAAGTCTCAGCCCCCACCGGTCAAGGTTCAGACCTCAGGTGGGTCAGGTACCTCTGTCTCTTTCCAATGCTTGAAAATTAGACCCAAGGACAGCTGACTGTCCAGTTCGGCCACATGGTCTGAGGCTTCAGACCGGCACAAACAGCCGTCCAAGTCTGCAGCCAAGGTAGACCGCGACTCCCAGGACCGCCATCGGGACACCAACCATACAGCGTTCTCCCAACCTCCAAGGGGCTCGGAAGCGCCTCCTAGACATACCACAGAGCTGACAGCCCTGAAATAGATGTTAGATAGCAAGCGACCGTCAGACCCGACGACCGCCAAACGACCGAAAGGTCTGACACCACCTCCGCACCGGATGCCGGGGCACGTCGGAGGAAAAGGTACCAGACTTCAATGCACAACTGGCTACCAACGACCAGACGTTGGGTGAAATGGAGGACCCTGGGTTACCCCAAGACCCAGCGACAGTTTAGATGCCCCCTCAGGCACAGGTGCACTATCCCAAGGATAGGAAGACACTGGCGTCAGTGCCGTCGTCCGGTTTGAACATCGAAGAAGTGAAGGAGCTATTCACCTTCTGGTGGGACACCATCAGGAAGGATGTTGTCCCCCCTAAACCCCCACAGGAGGTTCCCCCTCCTAGGGTGCTGTCTCTAGAGCCACCCCTTCCCCCCAAGGAGGCTACACCACCACTCAGCAGTAGGTCTCGTGATAAGAAGCCAAGGAACTGGAAGCAGCAGCACTCCAGGACCCCTTCACAGTCCCCAGTGCACAGGGCTCATAAGAGACCCAGAAGAAGATCCCGCTCTTCTTCTGGTGAGGATTTCCACCTGGATACTTTGGTCACGTCCAGGTCCCCCTCTCCATTCAGTATCCCGTCGCCTGACCCCAGTGACCTGTCTCTGTCACCGCCAGATGACCCTCATTCATGGACATAATGGGGCACATTCAGGAGAACATGGGGTGGGATACTGAGGAGCTGCACCCGGAAAGGCAACGCCTGGCTTGGTACCTCCGGCAGAAGGACCCAAAGCCTATGATGGTTCCACCACTGGTGGACACCTTCCAGGACACCACTAAGGCAACCTGGAAGTGGCCTTATTCTACACCGGCAGTTCCCAGAAAGGCAGACTGCCTCTTTAGGGCCCCGTTGGAGGACCCATACTTGGGCCAGCAACCAGTGGCAGACTTCCTTGTTATAACTGCCACCCACAATAGGTCCAACTCCCTCAGCATCTGAGCACCCAGCCACCAGACCAGGAATCTAAACAATTAGACTCCATAGGAAGGCGCATGTATGCGGCTGCTACATGCTCCACAAGGTCTCTAAATTACCTTACCCATATGGTGCAATTTCAGAATGCACTGTGGGACCAAGGGAGGGACCTCCTCAAGGATTTCTCGGATGGGGACAAAAAAGGAGGAATTGTTGAACCTCCTTAAAATGGGCTCGGACATTGGGACCCAGGTCCTCAGGGCAGCATACAACTCTGTGGACTCTGCTGCCTGAGGTGCCGCAGCAAGTGTTTGCCTCCGAATGCACGCTTGGTTGAGGGTCTCCGGCTTTACGCCAGATGTACAAAAAGGTATTTTGGACGTACCTTACAATGGCTCTGATCTCTTTGGAGAAGAGTCTGAGAAGATCATCACTAGACTACAAGATGCTGGGAAGGCCATCAGGATGGTTCAGGCTATGTACAAGCAAAAGCCTAGTCCTTTTTGGAGGGGCCAAAATCGTTTTCATAGCCAACAGAGCAGACAGCACCTCGGTCGGCCCAGTAACCCAAGGGCAGCTTCGACAGTAAAAATCAGCCGAGATCTTCCAGAGGCCATGGTCAACGTAATCTAAAGCCAGCCAGCCTTCCAGACAAAACACCACCACAGCATGACTCCTTTCAGACCCCTGCCTCACCTCTGGATCAAAGGGAGGAAAGGACTGGGGGTGCTTTGCTTACCATCTCCCAGGGTGGCAGAGGAGAACATCCGACTGGTTGGTCCTTCAGCTCATCAGTCGAGGACACTCTGTAGAGTTCCTTGACTGCCCACCGACAAGGCCTCCTTTGCGCTCCCATTATTCGGGGCAACACGCCTTGCTCATTCTGCAGGAGATCTCTGCACTCCTGGAGAAGGATGCCATAGAGATCGTCTCTTGGAACTAGAGAGAAAGGTGGTACTACTCCCACTTCTTCCTGGTTCTGAAGAAAACAGGGGATCTATGCCTGATCCTGGACCTGAGTGATCTCAACACCTCGGTGGCATACAAGCGCTTCCGCATGGTCACCCTTCTGAGCCTCATTCCCATGCTCAGGCAAGGAGCATGGCTAGCATCACTGGATATGCAGGACACGTACCTCCATCTCCCCATCACTCGACTGCACAGGAAGTTCCTGCGGTTTGAGTTCTTGGGGTACCATTGCCAGTTCCGAGTATTCTTGTTTGGCCTGTCCTCTGCGCCACATGTTTTTACCAAATGCCTGGCAGTAATGGCAGCGGCCCTCAGAAGACAGGTTCACTACGTGTTTCTGTATCTGGATGACTGGATTCTCATGGCCTCCTCTCAAGAAGCACTGATAAGGGCAATCCAGGATACTCATTCCCTATTCGAGTCACTGGGTATCATCAACAATCAGAAGTCACCCCTAGTTTCCACTTAAAGGTTACAATTCATTGGTGTGGTTTTGGACACCTGGCAAGGAAGAGCCGTCCTGCCTGACGACAGGGCAGAATGCATTCAGACTCTGATACGGGCCATCACCTCGAAGAAGCAGGTTCCTGTGTGAACCATGCTCTGCCTATAAAGACACATGGCGGCAACCATCGCCACAGTCCCCTTGGCCCTCTGCCATATGAAGGTCACTCAGTGGGACCGACAACAGGATCGTCTGGATCAGGTCGTCAGGGTCACAGAGCCAGTTGTTCAGGACTTGCAATGGTGGCTCATCCCGGAGCACCTCACCAGGGGAGAGTCCCCTTCTTGGCACCCACTCCATCTCTGATGCTCACCATGGATGCTTCAGGGTCCAGATGGGGAGCTCACTTGAACAGAACCAGGACTCAAGGAACATGGTCCCCCTTGGAGTCACATCTCCACATCAACATCCTGGAGATGAGACCAGTTCTGTATGCTGTACAGGCCCTGCAGTCAGAAATCCCACCAGAACATGTGTTAGTCTAGTTGGACAACACCTCAGTAATATACTAGATCAACAAGCAGGGAGGCACTCACTCCTACCAGCTTTTCAGAGAGGCAAAGTGAGTGTGGAATTGGGTACTGCAGCATAGCGCCATGATCACAGCAGTACGTTTCCAGTGTCTGCAACATGGTTGCGGACCTGCTAAGCCAGTCGCGAGCCAGAGCTCATGAATGGAAGCTGCTGCAAGTGGTTGCAGAGGCTCTGTTCCTCAGACGGGAGGACACCAGATGTAGACCTTTTCGCATCCCCATACAGGTGCAGAACTGCCCAGTTTTTGCTCGCTAGATCCAGGGCCTGGTGTTTTCTGGCGAGACGCATTGTCCCTCTCCTGGATGGTCAGATTCCTCTATGCCTTCCCACCTTTCCCTTTGATCCAGAGGGTTCTACTCAGGCTTCAAGCAGAAAGAGCAATGATGATTTTGGCCCAGACAAATCTGGTTTCCGTTGCTCCACCAGTTGGCTCAAGAGCCTCCATTTCTTTTATCGGTCAGCTCTCACTTGCTGTCCCAGGAGGCCGGATCTCTGGTTCACCCGAACCTCAAATCCCTGAACCTGCACGTTTGGCTCCTAAGGGCATAGCCATTCTCAGGCATGGAGTGTCTCAGGGTGTCACTAACATTCTGGTAGCAGCTCAGAAGCCCTCCACTCAGGCTACCTACGCCATGAAATGGTGCTGGTTTTGTCTTTGGGTCACTACTCGGAATCTTGATCCACTGTGCTGTCCCGAGAGGTCAGTTTTGGATTAACGCCTTTCCTTGTTTCACACAGGATTAGCTACTCCTTCTTGAAGGTGCACCTCTGTGCAAATCTCTGCTTATCATGCACCGGTTGGTCAACGAGCTCTAGCTCAGCTAGAAGTGTCACGTGGTTTACTGCGCAGTATCCTGCATCTGAGACCACCCCCCCCCCCCATCAAGGACCCGATTCCCCCTTGGGATCTTCTTTTTTGTCCTAGAGCAGCTTATGCTGACTTCTTTTGAACCAGCCGCAGATTGCAAGCTATGCCTTCTCTCTTGGAAGGCTTTATTTTTAGTTGCTGTTACCTTCGCAAGGAGAATTTCGGAGCTCCAGGCGCTCATGTGCAGAGAGCCTTATTTGAGTTTTCTTAAGGACAGGGTGTCCTTAAGGACTAATCCTAAATTTCTTCCCAAGGTGGTCTCAAAATTAACTTTGAACCAGGATATTGACCTTCCGGTGTGCTATCCTAACTACGCCAGTAAAGGGGACGCTTTACTGCACACTTTAGATGTGCACAGGATTCTCAGGTTTTACCTGACTAGGACCAGACTGCACCGACAGTCCGATCAGCTGTTTCTGTCTTTTGCCCACAGGCTGTTAGGGGCACCTGTGTCAAAACAGACACTTTCCAAGTGGTTGATGAACTGCATAGCGTTCTGTTACCAGAAGCACAACAAACCCTTACCGGGATCGGTAAAGGGCCATTCTACTAGGGGGGGTGGCTACCTCCTTTTCTGCGCTGAAAAACGTTTTGGCACTGACCATTTGTACAGCTGTTACTTGGAGTACAGTGCACATCTTCATTAGACATTATAGCCTGGACATTGCCTCCAGACGCAGAGCGGTCTTCGGCCTGGCAATCCTTCAAGGACTTTTCTCCTAGGCGTTTTTCTTTCCTGGATTTCTCCTATCCTCCTTCCAAAGGGTTAGATGCCACCCTTTACTGCTTGGGAATCAGTCCTTATGGTGTAACCTGAAGCATGAGCTGTATCTCAAAGTGAGATAGTATAGTTATGTAAGAACTTACCATAACAGTAGATCTTCGAGAACAGCTCTTGCAGCAGGTGGTTTCCCCTCCCACCTTCCCCTCAGGAAGTTTAGTATTGACACAGTGCTGTCTCAGGACACTTACACATTTCTTAGTTTTCCTCTGGAAGCAGATCCTCTGTCTCCCCTTCAGAATCATATTGCTATGCCAGGTGTCTTCGACAGGAGAACTGAGGTATGCTGGGGGACCACTCCTTTTATGATGCATCTGACGTCGGGGGAGGTCCTCCACTGGCTATAGCCAGCTAGAAGTGTTCTGTGGGGTCCTGCTGCCTGCCAGCTTCAGTACTTATGGTATAACCTGCTGCAAGAGCTGTTATAGGAGTGCAGATATGTTGTTCATCCACACTCTTTGGCATGTCCCCTTCCACTTTATATCTCACCAGAAGTCTTCAAGCTGGCTCCTCACACCCACCCGGGTGGTAACATAGAAACATGGACTTTGACGGCAGATAAGGACCACTTGGCCCACCCAGTCTGCCCATTTCCCTACCTACTGGATAAGCTGCAGATTCTAGTTAACCAACAGCCTATTTCCTGCAACGCCTAATTATACTTGCTCTTTATGTCTGTCCCATGCATGTTTGAATTCCTCCACTGTTTTGACCCCACAACCTCTCCAGGAAGGCGGCTCCATGCGTCCACCACTCTTCCATGAAAAGAATTTCCTCACATTACCCCTGAGCGCCCCCTCTAACTTTTAAATTGTGCCCTTGTTCTTACACATCTCTTTTCTGAAAGATGCTACCTCCTGGACTTTGTTGATTCTCTTGAGGTACTTAAAAGTTTCTGTCATGTCCCCCTGTCCTCCCTTTCATCAAGGGTATTCATATTAAGCTCCTCTCAGTCTCTCTTCATGTGGTTTCTGATGTAGACCCTGCACCATTTTAGTTGCCTCCTCTGGACTGCTTCCATCCTGTCTATGTCCTTGCGTAGATGAGGTCTCCAAAACTGCACGCAGTACTCCAGATGGGGTCTCACCAACTGTCTGTATGAGAGGATAACCACTTCTTTTCTACTTGTGATGCTCCCTCCCATGCATCCCAGTATCCCCTGGCTTTCCCTACTGACTTCTCACATTGCATACCCACCTTTAGGTCATCTGATATGACTACACCCAGATCCCTTTCCATTATTGTTGTTGTTAGTACCTCCTGCTATTGTGTACTCTTCTCCTGGATTTTTATTTCCCAGGTCATTACTTTGCACTTCTTTGCATTGAATCTAAGTTGCCATATGTCTGACCATTCCTCCAACCTTGCCAAGTCCCTTCTCATCCTTTCTACCCCCTTGTGTATCAACTCTGTTACAGATCTTTGTGTCATCCACAAAGAGGCATACCTTTCCTTCCAGACCCTCTGCAATATCACCTATAAAGACGTTAAAGAGGACTGGACCCAGTACTGAGCCCTGAGGTACTCCACTAGTAACCCCCCTTTCTTCAGAATGTGTTCCATTCACTATTACCTTCTGTGTCCTGTTGTGCAGCCAGTTTTCATCAGGCTACCACCCTGGGACCCACTCCCAGGCTGGCTAACTTGATTATTAATCTTTGTGCAAGACTGTGTCAAATGCCTTGCTAAAGTCTAGGTAGGCCATATCCACAGCCCCTCCTGGTCTATTACTTTGGTCACCCAGTCAAAGAAATCGATTAGATTTGTCTGACATGACCTTCCTGCTGTGAATCCATGCTGCTTTGGGTCCAGTGCCCGCTGGCCTCTAGGTACTCAACAGTTCTTTCTTTCAGAAGTGATTCCATCATTTTCCCACCACTGAGGTCAAACTAACAGGTCTGTAGTTTCCTGCTTCTGCCTTGCTCCCACTTTGTGAAGGGAATCACATCTGCCCTCCTCCAGTCCTCAGGTACCACCCATCTTCCCATGATTTGTTAAAAGTGTGGTTAGTGGTGTCACTAGGTCCTCCTTTAGCTCTTTTAGGTTCTAGGTGAACTCACAGCCTACTGCTTGTCCACCTTTGAGTTTTGTAGTTCTTCAGTACTCTTTCTTTTAAATGGACTGGTATCAACCCCACTATCCAGAGTGCTTCTACTGTTTGGTTTAGGTAGCTCCTCCTC
Source organism: Neoceratodus forsteri (assembly GCA_016271365.2). Taxonomy (NCBI): domain Eukaryota; kingdom Metazoa; phylum Chordata; order Ceratodontiformes; family Ceratodontidae; genus Neoceratodus; species Neoceratodus forsteri. The sequence continues at coordinate 1,098,599,827 of CM028135.1, read as the reverse complement.
TTCTTCTTTGTGAATACTGAGCAAAATATTTGTTTAGTATCTCTGCCTTTTCACAGTCACCCTCTGTCCACCCTCCCTCCCTTTATTAAGCCTCAATATCCTCCCTTGGTCTTCTTCGGCTCCCTGATGTACCTATAAAAGGTTTTATCCCCCTTCTTAACTGAATTGGCTATCCTTTCCTCGGTTTGGGCCTTTGCTTTTCTGACTGCCTTCCCCACTTCTTTCTGCTTTAATTGATATAGTTCCTGTCGTTCCGTCCTGTGATTCCTTATACTTTTGAATGCAGCCTTTTTCTCCTTAACCTTCCCTGACACTTCTTTTGAGAGCCATAGTGGTTTTTTATTCCGCTTTGTTTTCTTTATTTGTTTCACACAAAGGCTTGTTGCCTCCATGATGGCAGTTTTGATTTTTCTCCATTGTTCTTCCACCCCTCCTTTCTGGCCATTTGCTAATGCATTCCTCAGGTATTCACCCATTTTGCCAAAGTCAGCCCTTCTAAAGTCCAGTATCCTTGTATTTGTATTGCTTGTCTCCTTGGTTGTGTTTATTGTGAAGCACACTGTGCAGTGGTCGCTTGTTCCCAGGTGTCTACTGACTTCTAAGTTTGTGATCCTCTCACCATTTGAGAGTACCAGGTCTAATATTGCTCCCTCCCGAGTGGGTTCCACCACTAGCTGTCTAAGGCATGCTCCCTGTAGGGCATCGAGAATGACCCTGCTCTTGGATGCGGCTGCAGTCCATGTTGCCCAGTTAACATCTGGCATATTCAGGTCCCCCATCAACAGTATCTCCCCGTTTTCAGCCATTTTGAGAACGCCCTCTATCATTTTCTTGTCCGTTTCCTCCCCTTGAGACGGGGGTCTGTATACAACCCCTGTGCGGATTGTGATGCCATTCCCTGTCTCCAATGTGACCCAGAGTTCCTCTTGTCCTCCCCTTTTACCTTTTAGTTCTGTTACTTTGATCCCTTCCCTTATGTAGAGAGCTACTCCACCTCCTCTTTTACCCTCCCTGTCCCTTCTGTAGATTGTGTACCCTGGCATGTTGACATCCCAGTCATGGTTCTCCGTGTACCATGTTTCTGTGACTGCCACAATATCCAAGTGTTCCACTTCCATCAGGGCTACTAGCTCTGGAAGCTTGTTTCCCAGACTATGGGCATTGGTACTCATTGCCCTCCATTTAATGTTGGCTTTATCCTTTTTTACCCCATCCCTGCACTTATTGCCCTTGTCCATTTTTCCATTTACTCCTGTCCTGCCCTCTGTCAAGCTCTGTACCTCAGTGTTTACCCTACTACCTGCCATGCTTTTCGGGGGGAGGCTTGAACTTTCCTGTTTCCTATCAGCACCTCCCCCCTTGGCTAGTTTAAAAGCTTGCCAAGGAAGCCTTTAAACCTGTCACCTAGGAGCGTTTTTCCCTTCCTGGACAGATGCAGACCATCATGCCAGTATATATTTTTTTTTTTTATTTAGTTGTTTAACCAGGTATAGCACACTAAGCTGAGGGCTTTTTTACAGGAGCAACCTGGGAGCTCAAGGAGGTTAAGTGACTTGCTCAGGGTCACACAGTATGCAAGTGGAAGCTGTGGGATTCAAACCCAGGTCTGGTCTGCTGGATGTCACCAGATTTGTAGTTCAGAGCCTTAGACCACTGCGCTATACTGCCTCCTTGGCTCTGCCCCATGATGCCAGATCTTCCTTTCCGCTGGAAGATTCAGGTTGCCTCCCTCGTGCTCACGCATTTTGTAGGCCCTGGCTTTCAAATCTTCAGTTTTACCGAAAATTGGCATTGTTCGCGTTATCGATCACAAGTTTGCTGCTTCGATCATGGAAGACAAGTCTTCTCCCGGATTTCGTTGGTGCCCTTGTGGCCAGAAGATGTTGCGCACCGAACTCCACACTGCGAGCGTCTGTTGCCTCGGTGTCGACCGTGACAACTCGAAATGCAATCTGTGTCTTTCCTTTTATCCCAGTGTCCTCGATGACCATATCGCATGCCTGAAGCTGGGGAGGCCGGAGAAGAGGAACTCTCTGGTGAAATCCAAGGATGCTCGATGGGCAGTTTCCGCAGCTGCAGGATCTGCCGAGCAGTTGGAATGCATACAAGCGTTCGAGGAGGAAGCGGCTCATGCTGCAGATTCCTCTCGGAGCTTCTTTGTTCAGCTGAACCTGGGCTCCATCTTCTTGGGTTCCTTCCAGGAGTTGTGCCAGTCTCTCCTGTCCAAAGGAGAGGCGCCTGCGGGCTCACATTCCTCTCGATCCTGTAAGCGGGAGAAGGATCTGGGACCATCTTCGTCTCGATGGAGACATTCTTGGGATCGAGAGAGATCTCGATCCCAGGAGCATGTGATCTCGACTTCGGTCGAGATCACGTCTTCAGCCGCTGACTTTTCGGCTCTACTGTCTGGTCAGTCGACCAAATTATCGATCAACGAGGTGGAAATCGTGATTGAGCCTATCGATCTGATATTGTCGACTCCGGTCGACGTTTCCCTTGATTGAATGCCTATTCTGGTCTTTCCAGATGAGGAGACCCAGCCTGCTGGGACTCCCATCGAAGATGTGGTCCCTGATCCCGGGAAATCACCAGCCCTGCCGGTGTCTCCCAAGCACCCGAGTCAGCCTGTCCAATCTCGATCAAGGTCTCGGACCCCCTTGACTGACAGGCCGAGGAAGAGCCATAAACGCTGTAGGAAGCAGTGACGCCATCGGTCATCCAAGTCCTCCTTGGATGAGGAGAGGCTCTGGCAGAAACTCTGTTGATGCTAAGAGGACCTCATGTGGCAGCAGCCAATTTTGACCAGGTAGAATCTGACTCTGGCTTCTACGCCAGCCATCACCTGGCTTTCCCCTCCTAGGCCAAGCTGACTCCTTCGGAGGTGATTAAATCGGCCCCTCACCCTGCGGAGCTGGCAAAACCACCTGTTCGGCCCAGAATGGTCTCTTCACCAATCATGATGGAACTACAGCCCAAACAGCCTGTGGGAGGGGCTCCTTCCAAGGAAGATAGACCTGACACCAGGCTTCCCCAGCGATTGTCGGTCACAGTCATCCCGGATTTCCCTCAGAGGGTCGAAGGTGACCTGGGTGGTCAGCCATTATACCCAGATTCCTCAGATTCGGACATCACTGGCTTGCATTCTCATCCAGTGGATGATAAATCAACCATTGGCTTAGAGACGGAGGAAGGTCCCTTATCTTTCCAAGGGATTCTTCGCCTCATCTCTGAATCTACAGGGATGCCTCTGGAGCCCTTCCAGAGAAAGGCGGAGTATCCTCTTACGAACATCCTCAAGAGAGAAGATACACCGATGGAGGCCTTTCCTGTGGCCGAGGCTGTTGTCGGCCCGGCCATAGATCTTTAACAACGTCCTGCCTCTTGTCCAGCTCCATCTGCCCACATGGTCGGCAAGTATGTGGTGCCCATGGGGTCCCTTGCAGGGTTCACAGAGCACCCTTCGGCCGAGTGCCTGGTGACCGCCTTTGTGTTCAGGTGTACTGGAAGTTCTACCGACACTGACTGACCTCCTGATAGAGTCCAAGCTCTTGGACCATTCAGCCAATAAGGTCTATGCGGCTTCCTCCTTGGGCCTTCGTCAGGCAAGTTCTGCTGGCATCATGGCACACTTCTCTCATGCCCTTTTTAGGGTCACTGGATGAAGTCCTCCCACATCTACCCATGGACATGCAGACCACGGTCAAGCAGGTCTGGGGATCAGGGCCGAGCTGTTGCCTAACAGCAGCTTCAGAGATGGCCCTGGACATCGGGGATTCTTGTGCCCGCTCAATGGCTGCCGCGGTTGCCTCATGTCACAGGGCTTGGCTGAGGTTCTCCTCCTTCCTGGGGGATACCCAGCACAAACTAGCAGATGTGTCCTTCCTCGTGACCGACTTGTTCGGCCCAGGAAAGGCTGGTCACCTTCAGTCAATTGAGCAGTCCAGTGCCACTTTGGATGCCACTTCTGCCAAAGGTTCTTTGGGCAAGAACCAACAGAAGAAAAAGAAGAAGCCTTTTCGTCACTCTTCTCCAGCAGCTCAGCAGTCCTCCTTCCAAGGTGGACAGCAGCACCAGCAACAGCAGCAGGCTCAGGCTTGTCACCCCCAGCCCAAGCCCAGACTCCAACAGGCCCACAAAGGAGGCCGAGGTTCAGGTCCTGGAGACGCCTCCTCTAGGCCTGCTCAGTGATGGGACGGGCGCTGTCAACCCCTCTCCCATCACCTCAGCTCTAGGTCCTCCCGTGAGGGGCTGGCTCTGCCACTTCCTTTCCGCCTGCTCAGTTGTCACTTTGGACAGGTGGGTTCTCGAAGTGGTTGGTCAGGGACTGCCTCTGAAATTCGAGCATTATCTTCCAAGCCGAGCCTGCGCCCTTCGGGAGGAAAAAGTATCCGCTCGGACTCTGTCGGCTCTCTAAGGTGACATCGCTCAGCTCCTCCTCAAGGAGGCAGTAGCTCCAGTGGTGGATCCTCCAGCAGACCCAGGCTTTGTCTCCAGGTACTTCCTGGTGCCCAAGTGGACAGGGGGGCTGGTGCCCCATTCTAGATCTGCACGACCTGAATCAGTATCTCAGGTCATGCACCTTTCGGATGGTCACATCTGTCCCAGATCATACTATCTTTGGAGCGAAACATGTGGATCTTCCCTTGTCAATCTTCACCATTCATTACTGTTGGGTGTAAGCTGGAGGTTTTGTTTTATTTTTTTTGGGAGGGAGGAGTCGGCGCCAACGGCACTGCCCTCGAGAGCAACGCAGTATGTTGTGTGCGAGGGGCGGCCATTAAGCGCTGCAAACTCCTCCATCCCAGTTCTGTTTCTTCCGCCGTCGAGGCTACACCTGCTACACGAGTGAGAAAGTTAATTTTCTGCGCCACTAGGCCACCTGTCATGTTTTCCATACCTTCCTCAATCTCCTTCATCCCGGTTCAATTTCCAGACGCCTTTGAAACCGGTAAGACCGTTTCATTTTATAATTTGACGGCGGGAGCTTTTCTCTGTTTTAGAAATTGTTTTGCATCATGTACGGTTCGGAAGCCAAGTGAAAGTCCAAAGCGGGCCGCGCCCCCATGCGTTCGTGCTCCTGTGGCCGGCATTTTTCCGTGATGGACCGGGCATGATGTCTGCCTTTGGTGCCTGGGACCTAACCATGACATCGATAGATGCAGTGCCTGCTTCTCGATGGACCACCGTGTTCTTGAAATCCACGTGTTTAAAGTCAAGGTTCCGCCGACTTTCAGAGGATGACGTCGGTCTCTGTTTTCCCAGGCCAAGACCTTAGGCCCTTCCTCCGGGTCCCCTCCCAGGCCTATACGGTCTGGTGAGGAGTAGGCCTCCTCATCTTCAAGCCTTGCTGAGGAGAGGAGGCCTCTTTTGCTTTGTCGGAGGAATGTTGTGGCCCCTTCTGGGGTCACATTGGAGACACCACCTTGGCAGTCACCTCTTGGAGGGTACCAGATTCCCAGTGTCGTGGCCCACGGTTGCTAGGTCGGCACTGGTGGACCCTCGACCGCGCCTTCTGGCGCCGTCTTGGATCCCAACGCCGTTCACGGTGCTGGTGATTGGGGCGGCGCCGGTTTGATTTTCTGCACTGTTCATCTGGTCAACTCTGTTGGCGGCACTGTGTTGGGTTCCGGGTGCCTCGAGCGGGGCCATAGGTGGAGCAGGTCAGGGCCGGGTCTTGGAGCTGCGGGCGGGGCGCTGGGAGCGGCAGGTGTCATGAGCGACACCGAAGCAGATTCCCTGGGGACTCTTGGGGTCGCCAGCATCTTGGTCCTTCTGGTCAACTCTTCTTCAGAAGCAGGTGATTCGGACATGGACCAGGTCTCGCACCCCGATTCTTCGGAATCAGAGTTCTCTGTGGGACGTGGTGTCAGGCGGCCCAGCGCCCCCATTCCTGAGTCTCCTCAGCAGTCTTCCTCCAAGGACTCCCAGGCTGGGGGTGGCCTGGAGTCTCTGGGGGTGGGCGACTTGGGGATTGAGGAGGGGGCTGTCCCTCCAGAGGGGGCTGTGGCAGCTGCCAACCCTGGGGCTGCTGCGCCTTCTCGGGGTGGATTGGGGGTCCTGTCTTCGGGCCCCCCCCCGGGAGGCTTCGGGATAGATGGACCCCATCACTGGAGTCGAGGAGGAGGGCATCCTTGGCGTCTGAAGGGTTGAGGGGTCAGGGTGAGGGGTGTCGGTGCTCCCCTGCCACCCCTTGGGGTGCAGGGACGAGCCGTAGCGCTGAGCCCCGTCTCTTCCTCTTAGGCTTGGGGGACCCTTCCAGTGGCGCCGCCGTGGGTTGCCCTTCTGGACCTATTCAGCCCCAGGTGCATCACAGGGGAGAGTCCCCTTTTGGGCTCTTGCAGAGTTCACATCCCCAGGGTTCCGTCTTGTGACCTGGTTTAATTGCAGGGACCCTGCCAGCTCAGGCTCTGTTCCCTGGATTTCAGAGCCCTGTCAGAGGACAGTTGCCTCCTTGTAGGTGCCCCTCTCCCATTCCTCTGCAGCCACCCCCTTTCTTCCAGGCCATGTTTATCCTACAGGGACGTTATCCTGGGAGACGTTCAGAAGCACTGTGGCGGCCTTCCCATCATATGTTAGATACATGCATGAGCGGGTATTTCGCCTGTCCCCACCGCTGCAGGAGACTTCTGGATATTCGAATTCCCCATCTTTCTCAGCTACCTCCTCGGAGGGAGAGGAACCCTCTGCTCATCTTTCTTCCGACACTGATTTCACTGAATATCAGCGCTTCCTTTCGAGGATGGTTGGGGATCTCCGTATTTCCTATGTCAGACGTGACAATACTGAGCGGGAGACACGTGAATTCAGTGCCCAGCATTTGGTGGTGTCATCCTGGTCTATTCCCTTCCAGGAAGTGTCTATCCGCACCTGGCAGTCTCCAGCCGACCCTATTCCAGCCCCGGCAGACTGCAGGAGGAGGTATTGTTCTCCATCTGAGTCTCTAGGTTCTCTCTCTCATCCCACCCTCGGGATTGGTGTTCCTAGAGACTCCTTCCGGGTGCCGCCGCCTGGTGCACGACTGACCACTGGACTCAGATTCCCTATAGTTTGACTGGTGGGGGCGAAGAGTGTTCCCTTTTTCTCGTGCAAAGCTGTGCATTGCATCACATCAGGCACACCATGCTGCCTATAACAGGCACTTGTGGTCGATGCTGTCTTAGCTACTAGCATCAATGCCTGATATGGAGCAATCTAGACAGGCCATTGCCTTCTCCACTATAGGCCTGGAACTGGCAAAGCACTTAGCAAGGGCATCCTACGACACCAGTGAGGTGGCTTCCAGGTTTGCGGGGACAGCGATCTGCATTAGGCAGACGGCTTGGCTTTGTCTAACAAGGTTGTCACCTCTGGCCCGGTGTAGGGTGATTCGCTCCTTCTTCTGTGGGACCTGCCTCTTTTCTTCCAGGGCTAGGAGGCTTCTGTGGTGGCTTTCTCCATCCCCTCGTCTTCAGGGGACACCTCCTAGCTCTCCTCGGCCTTAGGCTTCCAGTCTAGTATGGCCAGGGTCTCTTCTTCCTGTTTCTTACCAACAGGAGGCTGAGGGTCTTGTTCCCTGTGGGGGAGGGGGGGGCTTGGTACTCACCCAACAGTAATGAATGGTGAAGATTGACAAGGGAAGATATGAAAATTACGTACCCACCGTAATTCCTGATCTTCTTTCGTATCTTCACCATTCATTACTGAATCCTGCCCACCTTCCCCTCATGGGCCTCCTTCTTGGGCGTCCCCTCCACATTGCTTGTTCTCTCTCCCCTTCTCTTTTTGGCCTTAGAGCCTAATTCCCTAAACTTAGGCCTTCCGTTCTTCTCTCAGAACAGGTAGCGTAAGTCTGGAAAGGGAGGAGCATGAGTAGGATTTTGTCTTTCTCCTGAGGGAACTCTTTCTGATTACCCTTGAAGGTGCCTTGCTGGCCCCTTCTTAGGCCATAGAAACATAGAATTTGACGGCAGATAAGGACCGCTTGGCCCACCCAGTCTACCCATTTCCCTACCTGATGGATAAGCTGCAGATCCTAGTTAACCAGCAGCCTACTTCTTCCTACCCTCACCCCCTAGAATTGCCTTATGACTGTCCCATGCATGCTTGAATTCCACCACTGTTTGTGACTCCACAACCTCCTCTGGAAGGCCGTTCCATACATCCACCACCCTCTCTGTGAAAAAATACTTCCTTAAATTACCTCTGAGCCGCTCCCCTTTTATCTTCAAATTGTGCCCCCTTGTTCTTGCACACCTCTTTTTTGAAAGATGCTACCCTCTTGGACTTTGTTGATTCCCTTGAGGTACTTGAACGTTTCTATCATGTCCCCTCCTCCTTTCCTCGAGGCTATACATATTAAGCTCCTTAAGTCTCTTCATATGTCTTCCGTGCAGACCCTGCACCATTTTAGTTGCCTCCTCTGGACAGCTTCCATCCTGTCTATGTCTTTCGGAGACTGGGTCTCCAGAACTGCACGAGTACTCCAGATGGGGTCTCACTAGCTGTCTGTACAGAGGATAATAACTTCCTGTTTTCTACTGGTGATGCCTCTCCATGCATCCCAGTATCCCCCAGCCTCCTTGCTGCCCTCTCACATTGCTTGCCCACCTTAGGTCATCTGGTATGACTACCCCAGGTCCCTTTCCATTTTGTTGTTGTTAGTATCTCACCCCCATTGTGTACTCTTCCCTGAGTTTTTGTTTCCCAGGTGCATTACCTTGCACTTCTTAGCATTGAATCTAAGCTGCCATACATTTGACCATTCCTCTAACCTTGCCAAGTCCCTTCTCATCCTTTCCACTCCACCTTGTGCATCAACTCTGTTGCAGATCTTTGTGTCATCTGCAAAGAGACATACTTTTCCTTCCAGTCCCTCTGCAATGTCACTTATAAAGACATTGAAGAGGACTGGTCCTAGTACTGAACCCTCTGGTACCCCACTACTAACCCCCCTTTTTTCAGAGTGGACTCCATTTACTATTATTCTCTGTGTCTTATTCTCCAGCCAATTCTTTACCCAGGCTGTCATCTTGGGACCCACTCCAGGCTGGCTAACTTGTATATTAATCTTTGTGTGGGACTGTGTCAAATGCCTTGCTAAGTCTGGGTAGGCCATGTCCACAGCCCCTCCTGATCTACTACTTTGGTCACCCAGTCAAAGAAATCTATCAGATTTGTCTGGCATGACCTTCCTGCTGTGAATCCATGCTGCCTTGGGTCCTGTGCCCCTCTGGCCTCTAGATAGTTAACAGTTATTTCCTTCAGAAGTGATTCCATCATTTTCCCTACCACTGAGGTTAAACTAACAGGTCTGTAGTTTCCTTCTTCTGCCTTGCTCCCACTTTTGTGAAGGGGAATCACATGTGCCCTCCTCCAGTCCTCGGGTACCACCCCATCCTCCCATGATTTGCTAAAGAGGGTAGTCAGTGGTGTCACTAGTTCTACCCTTAGTTCTTTTAGAATTCTGGGATGAATCCCATCAGGCCCCATTACTTTGTCCACCTACAATTTTAAGAGTTCTTTCAGAACCCTTTCTTCTGTAAATGGGCTGGTATCAACTTCTGTATCCAGAGTGTTTCTACTGTTTGTTTTAGGTACCTCCCCCTCTTCCTTTGTAAATACCGAGCAAAAATATTTGTTTAGTATCTCTGCCTTTTCACAGTCACCCTCTGTCCACCCTCCCTCCCCTTTATTAAGCCTCACTATCCCTCCCTTGGTCTTCCTTCGCTCCCTGATGTACCTATAAAGGTTTTATCCCCTTCTTAACTGAGTTGGCTATCTTTTCCTCGGTTTGAGCTTTTGCTGTTCTGACTGCCTTCCCAGCTTCCTTTTGTTTTAACTGATACAGTTCTCTGTCCTGTTTCTTCTGTGATTCCTTGTACTTCCTGAATGCTTTCTTTTCTCTTGAACCTTCACTGCCACTTCCTTTGAGAACCATAGTGGTTTCTTACCTCATTTCGTTTTGTTTATTTGCTTTACACAAAGGCTTGATACCTCTGTGATGGCAGTTTTATTATTCCCATTGTTCTTCCACCCTCCTTCCTGCCCATCTGCTAGTGCATTCCTTAGGCACTCCACCCATTTTGACAAAGTCAGCCCTCCTAAAATCCAGTACCTTTGTCTTTTGTATGGCTTGACTCTGCTGTGTTTATTATGAACCATACTGTCTCGATGGTCGCTAGTTCCAGATGGCTACCCACTTCACATCTGTGATCCTCTCTCCATCTCCATTTGAGAGAACCAGGTCTAAGATTGCTCCTCCGAGTGGGCTCCAATACTAGTTGTCTAAGGCATGTCCCTGTAGGCATCTAGAATAACCCCACTCTTAGAAGTGGGCTGCAACTGCACTCCAGTTAACATCTGGCATATTCAGATCACCCATCAGCAATATCTCCTTTTCTGCCATTCTAAGTATACTTTCTATCATTTGCTTGTCCATTTCCTCCCACTGAGAAGGGGTTCAGTATCACAACCCCTGTGCGATTGTGGTGCCATTGCTGGTCTCCAAATTTACCCACAGTGCTTTTCTCCTCCCTGTTTACCCTTTTGTTCTGTTGCTTTGATTCCTTCCCTTATGTAAAGAGCTACTCCTCCTCCTCTTTACCTCCCTGTCCCTCCTGTAGATAGTGTATCCTGGTATGTTTACATCCCAGTCATGGTTTATGTGTACCATGTTTCTGTGACTGCCACATATCCAGATGTTACTCCTCCATCAAGGCCACTAATTCAGCAAGCTTGTTACTCAGACTACGGGCATTGGTACTCATTGCTCTCATTTTTGATGGCTTTACCTTCTGTTGCAGCATCCCCCACTGACCTTTCTACCTTGGTCTTTTTCTAATTTAGTACCCTGTTTTGTAGGGAGGCTGGGATTTTCCTGCTGCTTATCAGTGTCTCCCCCCTTGACTAGTTTAAAAGCTTGCCAATGAAGCATTTAAACTGATTGCTCAAAAGACTTGTTCCATTCCTGGACAGATGCAGACCATCCTGCCAGTATAGGCTGGTGTCCCTCCAGGTGGAACCCCAGTCCCCAATGAAGCCAAACCCCTGTGCTCCACACCATTTTTTCAACCATTCATTAAACTGCATGGTGCAAAGTACCCTCGCCTCACTCATGCCATTGACAGGCAGCACCTCTGAGAAGGATACTGTGTGTGCTACTTGTCTTAGGCCCCTCCCCAACTCTGCAATGTCCTCCTGCACTGCTCTAATCTCATGATGAGCCAGTCATTTGTCCCTAGGTGGACAATGACGTCCAGCTCAGACCCGTGCAGCTGTTCCCCGTGATCCTGAGGATGCGCTTCCTGTCCCTCCAAGCCATGGCACCAGGCAGGCACCTTACTTGGTTTTCCCTGCTCCCCCAGTTCTATCCCCTAATAACTGAGTCCCCACCAGGAGCTGCTTCCTTTCCTTGTGGTGTCCTCTGTCTCCTTCCTGTGGGCCTCCTTGTGACAGCTGTCCTCAGCCTCCTTAGTCTCCTCTGTGGGTGCATCCATAGGGGAGCTATGCTCCCCAGAATGGTGCATGGATTGTGAGTGTGAACAATTGACTGGGTGTGCCTCTGTTCCACCATCCTCACCCTTCCTGGCCCACTGTGGTCCAACTGCTGTGTTTTCTTAGCAACCTCTGAGGTGAGTGGTGGTGGCTCTGGTGCTCCCTGGATGGGGGAGGTTCCCTTCCTACCGTCCAGTGTGGCCTGAAGGAAGGTTCCCTTACTACTGTCCAGCATGGCCTGAAGATGGGCAACTTCCTCCCTCAGGGCAGAGAGTTGTCTGCAAATAGAGCAGCATCTCAGCCTCCAGAAAGACTCCCGGAAGACTGCTGCCCCACAGCCATTACATTGTACTACTCCCCACATGTTTATCTACTTTTTTCTTTGTGTGTGTGATTGGTTTGTTATATAGAAATATATATATTATCCAATGTGTATGCTTACATTGTCAGTGCAGTGTGCTAGAGAGGATATGACAGTGATATGCACCTTGCACTCTTGAGGAAATGATGTCAGAACCCCAGGTATAAAGGAACTATTTCCAGGGGTTGGGCCTAAACTGTGCCCTCGCAAAACAATCAGCTTAAAAGCTCTGACCCAGCACTGCGATGAGTGCCTTCCTGTCAGCAAGATGCCCTACACAACAATTTGACAGAGAAAATACCCTGATAATCAAACAGACAAAAATCCAGACATCCAACTCAGACACAGGTAACCCTCCCCAGCCCCAAAACAGCCTGGTGGTTTGTGCTCTGAAAGCGGTCAGCCCCAAAATAAGTCAGCTGTGCTTTACACTCTTCCTGCACTGAAAATCTTAAGAATTAAGCCAACTGATTGACTAGTGACACCTGTGATGTAAGCAGGCCTTTCAATGTAGGCAGGCTGCTGTCTGATTCCAATACATAAAATCTTTCAGTGAAACCAGGGATAAAAACTTAACTACTCAGCCAGCAGGACGCTTTTAAAATGTTGCAAAAATATCCCTCTGAATCCTAGGTCTCAACCCCAACAATCAAGCAAATTCAGTTGTATCTCACTCCCTCTGGTTATAAAATTACTACACTTTTAATGGAATCCTGCAATTCTCTGCTTAATGCCAATAAGGAAAAAAAAATGAAACTCTTTGTAGAAAGCGTAGCTCCCCTGTTTTACAATATTATGCCTTACCAAGTTTCCAGCTCCTAAATGAAGTTATAGTTTGTTCTTTGCAGTGTTGCAAGGTTCTCAGCTTCAGACAAATCAAAAGTCAGACTGACCATGTTTGTTCAATCACCAGTTAACAAGGCTACTTCTTTAACAATCCTGTTCCTTTGGTCCAGGATACCGCTGGCAACTCTGGATCTTGTCCTGTTTACGCCAGTCTGTGCTAGTCAAACTCTGTTTTGGCATTTTTCAAATTGCCTTTTGGAACTGGTGATCTGATTATTGCCCCTGCTTCCTGGGGAGTTGGAACGAGTTTCCTACTCTGTCTTTGTTCGCCTTCCCAAAGGGGTGCCCTCTGTAGGGCTTCAATTCCCCCCCCCCCCCCAACACCAATATTAGCACGTAACAATGTGCTAGTGGGGTCCTTTTTCTCCTGTCCTAGTTGGGCGCTCTCCCTCCAGAACAGATTATGTGCCTTGGCAATCTGTGAGCTCTCAGCTTGAGTAAGGGGTTTGGGATAGCGGGAGGTGTAGAAAGTCTGCCTTTTGTCTATCAAGCTGTGCAAAAGGTTTGGTCGAACCTTCTTAGGCCAGTTTTTGCTTGATGAGATTATTGCCCTTTGGTTCCAAGCTGATAAGCCTTTAAGCCAATTTAACTAACAACTTGGCAGAATTTTTCTCTCCTCCCAACATCCCCCTCTCCTCCTCTTCTTTCTTTCTCTCCCTTATCTGTTCCTCCCTCTGAGTTGCCCCAGGAGTGAGGCCCTGCGGTCCCTTAGGGAAGGTTCTCCTCTTTCCTGTCCTCTATAGGCTTATTCCTTTTTCACTTTGTTTCCTTTCCTTAGCCTATCCGTGTGCTCTCTTTTTTTCTTAATCCTTATTTCGCCTCTCCAGCTTATAGAACTGGGATGGAGGAGGAGTCTGCAACGCCTAATGGACGTCCCTCACGCACCACGTAGTGCGTCGCTCTCGAGGGTGGAGCCGTCGGTGCCAACACCTCCCTCAAAAAAAAAATACTCCCGTAGCGGGTGTGCGCCTCTGGCTTACACCCAACAGTAATGAATGGTGAAGATACAAGAGAAGATCAGGAATTACGTTAGGTATGTAATTTTCATTCTAGGAGCATGGATATGTTGTTCATCCACACTCTTTGGCATGTCCCTTTCCCCTTTAAATCAGTCCAGAAGTCTTCAGGCTGGTTCCTCCCACCCACCCAGGTGGTAAATACCTCGGGTCCGCCCCATGACGCCAGATCTTCCTTTCCGTTGGAAGATTCAGGTTCCCTCATGCTACTTCTGCAGTATCGTAGGCCCAGGATACTAATCGATGGTTTTCACTGCAGTCACTTTCTTTGAAACTCGTATGAGTTTACGATTCTGATCTGAGCGCATCGGACATGGAGGACAAGTCGTCCCCCTGGGTTTCGCCGGTGTCCCTGCGGACAGAAAATGTCACGCACCGACCCCCACCTCTTGTGTGTCTGTTGTTTGGGTGTCATGCATGACACCTCTTCGTGCACCATCTGCTTGGCCTTCCATCCCAACTTTCTGGACAACAGGCAATGTGCACCTTAAGCTGGGGAGACCAGAGCTTTGCAATCCATTGGTGAAATCGAAGGAGGCAAGGTGGGTGGTTTCCGCGGCCACGGGATCCGCCGAGCAGCTCGACCAGATGGTGGCATTTGAAGAAGAAACTGCCCAAGCTTCGGCCAGCCGAGGTTTTTTTTCATGCCGCTAAACCTTGGTTCTACCTTCACAGGATCCTTTCGGGAGCTGTGCCATTCTCTCCCCACCAGGGGTGAGGCGCCCTCGGGCATGCACTTCTCCTGCCCTAGAAAACAGGACAAGGACCCTAAGTATTCTTCTCGGAGAAGATGTTCCTGGGACCGAGAGAGGTCTGGATCCCAGGACCTTACGGTCTCGATCAAGATTGCTTCCTTGGCCGCTGGCTTCTTGGACCTTCCATCAGGCCAAGGCACTGAGGCTGAGGAAACAGCTGAACCGGCTGAGATATCTCTCAACCCGATCGAACCGTTGTCGCCAACCACGATCAACGACTTATTGGAGAGGACACCTATCCTTTCCTTCCCCGACGAGGAGACCCAGCCCTCGGGTATCCCGATCGAGGGACAGGAGCCAGAACCTCGGTTTTCACCGACTTTGGTCTCTCCCAATCGAACAAGCCAACCCCGTCAGTCCCGATCGAGGACCAGGATCCCTTCGGTCGAAAAAAGGTCACAAACACTCTCAGAAGAGGCATCGCCACCAATCCTCATCCTCCTCAGATGAGGAGAGACTTTGATGAAAGCTCCGTCGGGCTATGAGGACCTTATGTGGCAACAGCTAATTCTGACCGGGCATAAGTCTGCTCCACTAGCTACGTTGGCCATTACTTGGCCCCAGCCTCTTAGGCCAATGCCGACCCCTCCAGAACCGAAGGCTCCGGTTCTTCCTCCGGTAGGACTGGCACGCATTGTTGTTCAGCCTATTCCGGTCTCCCCACCAATTTTAGTGGAGCCACTGCCTAAGCAACCTCAGGAAGGGGCTCTCTCGAAAGAGGACCGGGCAGATACGGGCCTGCCCCGTCATCTATCCATCACTGTTGTCCCCGATCGCCCTCTGCGTATTGAAGGGGACATAGGCGGGAGACCCTTATATCCTGACACTTCAGACTTGGATACCACTGGTCTACACTCACACCCTGATGATGAGTTGTCAGTGACGGGCTTGGAGGTAGGTCCTTCCTCTTTCCAGGGCATCCTCCGTCTTATTTCAGAGTCAACCGGTATGCCCTTGGAGCCTATCCAAATAAAGACGGAATATCCTTTCACGGATATCCTTAAGAGGGGAGATACCCTGACGGAGGCGTTCCCAGTGGCCAAAGCCATTGTTGGCCCGGCCCTTGAGCTATGGCAGCGCCCTTCCTCCTGCCTGGCTCCATCTGCCCACATGGCTCGCAAGTACACGGTACCCATGGGGTCCTTAGTGGGCTTCACAGAGCATCCCTCGGCTGAGAGCCTTGTGATTGCCTCTGTGTTTAGACGCACAGGTAGCTCAGTGGATACTGACTGCCCTCCAGACAAGGAGTCCAAGAACATGGACCATTCTGCCAGGAAGGTGTATACAGCCTTATCCTTGGGCCTTCATCAGGCTAGCTCGGCAGTGATCATGGCACACTTCTCTCATGCCCTCTTGGGGTTGCTAGAGGAAGTCTTCCCTCATCTCCCAGCAGACATGCAGACCACGGTTAAGCAGGTCCATGACCTGGGACGTGCTGTTGCAAAACAGCAGCTCCAGACGGCCTTGGATATTGGAGATTCCTGTGCCCACTCACTAGCAGCCGCAGTGGCCACTCGCTGCAGGGCCTGGCTAAGGTTATCCTCTTTTCCGGCGGATACTCAGCACAAGTTAGCTGACGTGCCCTTCCTTGGCACTGATCTCTTCGGTCCAGGAGTGGCAGGTCACCTCCAGCGCATAGAGCAGTCCAGTGCCACCTTGGATGCCACTTCTGCAAATGGTTCTTTGGGCAAGAACCAGCAGAAGCACAACAAGAAGCCTTTTTGGCACTCTTCTCCTGCGGTTAGACAGCTCTCCTTCCAGGGAGGTCAGCAGCAACAGCAGGCTTAAGCTTGGCGCCCCAGGCCCAAGCAGGGTCCTCAACAGCCCTGCAAAGGAGGTCGAGGTGCCGGTCCAGGAGCCTCCTCCTCCTCCTCTAAGCCTGCTCAGTGACGGGTCAGGGGTGCTCACCCCTACACCCGTCACGCCAGTTCTGGGTCCTCCCATGGGGGCCGATTCCACTACTTTCTTTCCACCTGGTCTGGTATCACTTTGGACAGGTGGGTCCTGGAAGTGATTAGTCAGGGACTGCCTCTAGAATTTGAGCAGTACCCTTCCTGCCGAGCCCGTGCCCCTCAGGAGGAAAGGATCTCAGTTTGCACTCAGTCAGCCTTTTGGGACAACATTGCTCAGCTGCTCCGCAAGGAGGCGGTAGCTCCAGTGCAGGATCCTCCAACAGACCCAGGCTTCGCGTCCAGGTACTTCCTGGTGCCCAAGCAAACGGGGGGTTGGCGCCCTGTCCTAGATCTCCATGACCTGAATCGACATCTCAGGTCTCGCACCTTCCGGATAGTCACTCTGAATCAGATCGTACCATCTCTGGAGCGAAACATAGATACATACATAGACAGTGTCGGCAGATAAGGGCCTATGGCCCACCCAGTCTGCCCATTTAAGTTTGTAAGTTCAGTTTATGTTTTCCAGGAAGTCTGTTGCCCCTTACCCCTGACCTCCAGAATTCCTTTATGTCTATCCCATGCATTCTTAAATCCCGTGATTTTCAGCCCCCACCACTTCCTCTGGCAGGGTGTTCCACTTGTCCACCACCCATTCTGTGAAGAAATTCTTCCTCACGTTTCCTCTGAATCGTCCTCCTCCAACTTCATCCCATGCCCTCTAGTCCTGAATATCTTTTCGCTTAAAATAGTGCATTCCTGCACCCTGTTCCTCCTGTAAGATACTTGTATGTCTCTCATATCCCTCTCCCTCCTCTCCTCCAGGGAGTACATGTTCAGTGCCTTCAACCTGTCCTCATAGGACTTGTGATGCAATCCATGCACCATCTTTGTTGCCCTCCTCTGAGCCTTCTCTACCCTGCCTATGTCCTTACGTGAGTAAGGTCTCCAGAACTGCACAGTGTACTCCAGGTGCGCCTCACTAGTGTCTTGTATAGTGGAATTATGACCTCCTTTTCCTGCTGGTGATGCCCCTGCCATGCATCCCAGCATCCTATTTGCTTTACCTGCTACCTTGTCACACTGTTTCCTGCCTTGAGGTCATCAGAGATGATAACTCCAAGATCCCTTTCCTGCTTGGTGCATGCTATATCCTCACCCCCAACTGATATATTGTGCCAGGGTTTTGTGCCCTATATGCATTATCTTGCACTTCCTTGCATTGAATTTCAACTGCCAAACCCCTGACCATTCTTCAAGTTTCTGCAGGTCCTTCTCATTCTGTCTACACCCTCTGGTGTGTCTACTCTGTTACAGAGCTTTGTGTCATCAGCGAACAGTGAAATTCTGCCTTCTGGGTCCTGCGCAATGTCACTGATGAAGATATTGAATAGTACCGGTCCCAGCACTGATCCCTGTGGTGCCCACTGGTCACTCTTCCCTCTGTGGAGTGACAGCCATTTACCACCACCCTTGTGTCCTGCTGCCCAGCCAGTTACCTACCCACCGCACTACTGTCCTGCCCACACCCATATTCCCCAGTTTGTGCAATAGTCTTCTATGTGGACAGTGTCAAAGGCCTTGCTTGAAGTCCAGATAGGCCATGTCCACTGCCCTCCTGATCCACCTCCCTAGTCACCCAGTCAAAAATTCAATGAGGTTGGTCTGACATGACCTTCCCTGGTGAAACCATGCTGCCTTGGGTCCTGTAGTCCATTGACAACCAGATGTTCCACCGATCTCTCCTTCAGTAGTGCTTCCATGATCTTCCCACTACCGAGGTGGAGGCTGACTGGTCTGTAGTTCCCCGCTTCCTCTTTGTTCCCACTTTTGTATAAGGGGACTACATCTGCTATCCTCCAGTCTTTGGGTACCTCCCCTGTTTCTAGTGATCGGCTAAACAGGATAGCAAGAGGTTCAGCCAACTCCTCTCTTAGTTCTTTAAGGACCCTGGGTTAACGTGGTTCTGTTCACTGGATCTACAGGACGCGTTTTTCCACATCTCAATCCGTCCGTCCCACCAGTGGTTCCTTCGCTTCAGGATGGAAGGGACCCTGTCCGAGTTCCAAGCCATGCCGTTTGGCCTGTCATCGGCCCCTCAGGTCTTCACCAAGTGCATTGCAGTGGTGGTGGCCCATCTACGACATCACAGGGTTCAGATATACCCCTACCTCGACGATTGGCTCCTGGCGGGTTCTTCCCTGCAGGAGATGGAGAGGTCCAGGGGCCTGACCTTCCGAACCTGTTCCTAATGAGGCCTCCTGATCAGCGAGGCCAAGTCGGAACTCGTGCCCTCTCAGATGATGGGCTTTATCGGGGCAGAGCTCAACTCTCATCAAGCCAGAGCTCGAATCCCAGCGGACAATGCAGAGGTTCTTTCCTCCTTTGCCCAGTCATTTCTGGTTGGGCACTTGCGTCCTGCTTGGGACTTCTGCGCCTTCTGGGTTACATGGTGGCGTGCACCTCAGTTGGCCATTGGGCCAGATTGCACATGCACCCCCTCCAGTGGGAGCTGGCTGCTCAGTGGACTCAGCATCAGGGTCAATTCGACCAGCTGGTCACTGTCACCCCGAAGATGTGGGACGCTCTCCAATGGTGGACCATCCCAGGTCATTTGCAGGAAGGGATCCCGTTTGTCCACCCCGAGCTGATGGTCATTCTCATGACCAATGCCTCTCTCATGGGCTGGGGAGCCCACATGGGGGACAACAGAGCCCATGGGTTCTGGACCCCCGAGGAGTCCTGATGCCACATCAACCTGCTTGAGCTCAGAGCAGTCAGACTGGCACTGTCAGCTTTTGCTCCTCAGCTACGGGGTCAAGTGGTTCAAGTCCAGACGGACAATACCACGACCATGTACTACCTCAACAAACAGGGCGGCACGCACTCCTGTCTGCTATGCAAGGAGGTGCTTCAGATCTGGACCCTCATCAGCCTGTTGGAGGCGGATCTCCTTGCCATCCATGTGGCAGGAGTCTCGAACCAACTGGCAGATGCTCTCAGCCGAATAGGCCAGCCATCCCACAAGTGGTCTCTCCAGCCTGAGGTAGCTTACAGTCTGTTCTCCCGTTTGGGCAAACCATTGGTGGACCTGTTTGCCTCCAGGGAGAACACCAAGCTGAGACTGTACCATGCCCGTCCCCCCTCAGCAGGGCTCGCTGCAGTGGGATGCCTTCTTGAGGCCGTGGACCCCAGGCCTCCTCTACACCTTCCCTCCATTTCCGTTGATCCACATGGTGTTACTCAAGGTGAGGAGGGACAAGGCGAAGGTGATCCTGGTAACCCCAGACTGGCCACGCCAGTTCTGGTATCCAGATCTCCTCAGCCTCAGCTGCAGGCCCCCAGAGCGGCTTTCTTCACGCCCCACCTAATATCACTGAATCAGAGGAAGGTATACCATCCGGACCTTCAATCCCTGCACCTCACAGCTTGGTACCTGAGCGGCTAGAGTTCCAAGCTCTGAGTCTTTCTGAGGATGGCTACACCGTGGTGGAGACATCTCGGAAGGAATTGACCAGAAAATGTTATGCCTTCAAATGGAAGTGGTTTTCCATTTCGTGTTGGGGTAAGAGTCTGGACCCCTTATCCTGCTCTGTGGCTAACATTTTAGACTACCTTTGGTCTCTCTCCAAAGGGGGTCTACAGTCATCGACCCTTAGGGTGCACCTGGCAGCCATTTCCACTTACCGGGCATGGGCTGGTCAGTCGACATTGGCACAGGAGACAGTGGTCAGGCACTTTTTCAAAGGCCTGGATTACATACCCCCTCCGGTGCATGAACCTCTACCTCCGTGGGATCTTTTGCTGGTTTTGGCAAAGCTCATGGGCAAGCCATTCGAACCCATGCACAAGTGTGAGCTCTCACACTTGTCCTGGAAGACTGCCTTCCTGGTGGCTATCACATCAGACAGAAGGACAGCGAAGCTCCAGGCGCTTTCAGTGGACTCCCCTTATCTGGTCTTTCACAGGGACAAAGTTGTCCTGCGGCCCCACTCAAAATTCTTCCGAAGGTGGTGTCAGAGTTTCACCTTAACGAGGTGTTGACTGTGCCAGTATATTGCCCTAACTACACCTCAGACGCTGAGTACAGGCTCCATTCCCTGGACCTTAGATGTGCTGTCTCCTACTACAAGGAGAGGACAGTGGAAATTCGGGGAGAGGTTCGCCAGCTGTTTGTCACCTATGCTGAAGCCGCTTCTGGCAGACCTGCAGCCAAATGCACCATTGCAAGATGGATTACATCATGCATAGGTCTGTGTTATGAGTTGGAGGGCAAGGAGCCTCCCAGAGGGATAAGAGCTCATTCTACCCTCCATACTGCTGCATCGGTGGCAGTTTCCAGGGACATCCCTATCCAGGAAATCTGTCGGGCTGCTACCTGGAAGTCAGCAAACACCTTCATTACCCATTACCATGTCAGGATGCTGGTTTTGGGGCCTCGGTTCTCCAATCTCTGTTTCCCAAGTAGGGGGTGTGCGCCTTGCCTCCTTCCTCCCGGAGAACTGCTAGGAGTCTGCCAAAGAGTGTGGATGAACAACGTATCCACGCTCCTAGAAAAACAGGTTACTCACCTGTAACAGTAGTTCTAGGAGTGGTATATGTTGTTCATGCAAACGCATCCACCCAACCTCCCCGGCTTTAGGCGCACCACCTTGCTTCCAGCGGGCTAAGATCTGGCATCATAGGGCGGAGCCAAGGTATTTACCACCCAGGTGGGTGGGAGGAGCCAGCTTGAAGACTTCCGGCCAGATTTAAAGGGCAAAGGGACATGCCAAAGAGTGTGGCTGAACAACATATCCCACTTCTAGAACTACTGTTACAGGTGAGTAACCTGTTTTTCTGTTCACTGGATCTACAGGATGCGTTCTTTCACGTCCCAATCCGTCCGTCCCATCAGCAGTTCCTCCACTACAGGGTCAAAGGGACCCTGTATGAGTTCCGAGCCATACCGTTTGGCCTGTCATCTGCCCCA
This sequence comes from Neoceratodus forsteri, assembly GCA_016271365.2. Lineage (NCBI taxonomy): Eukaryota > Metazoa > Chordata > Ceratodontiformes > Ceratodontidae > Neoceratodus > Neoceratodus forsteri. The sequence continues at coordinate 1,098,578,513 of CM028135.1, read as the reverse complement.
TGGGTCTTCACCAAATGAATTGCAGTGGTGGCGGCCCATCTCAGGCATGGCGGGGTCAGGATTTATACTTACCTCGATGATTTGCTCCTAGCGGGTTCCAACCAACAAGAGTTGGAGAGGTCCAGGGATCTGGCCCTCCAGACCTGCTCCCAACTTGGCCTCCTCATCAGTGAGGCCAAGTCGGAACTCATGCCTTCTCAGCTGATGGGCTTCATCGGGGAAGAGCTTGACTCTTGTCGAGACAGAGCTCAGATCCTGGTGGACTGGGTGGAGGTTCTTTCCTCCTTTGCCCAATCATTTCTTTTCTTGTAAATATAATTTTTATTAAAAAAAAAATTTTTCTCCAACTTTACATAGTCACAGTTCCATTCATTATTAAACATGCTCTTAATTAATTTGCCAGGAGTATATATTATACAGTAGTGCATATTGGCAGAGGTCAGTACGCATTCGCCCAATCATTTCTGATTGGGCACTTGCGCCCTGCCTAGGACTTTATGCGCCTTCTGGGTTAAATGGCAGCGTGCACCTCAGTGGTTGTTGGGCCCGGTTGCACATGCGCCCCCTCCAATGGGAGCTAGCCGCCCAGTGGTCTCAACGCCACGATAATTTTGACTAGCTGATCACTGTAACTCAGAAGATGTGGGACACTCTGCAGTGGTGAACTGCCCCAGACCAGTTGCAGGAAGAGATCCCGTTTGTCCGCCCCGAGCCGATGGTCGTCCTCACGACTGATGCACCTCTCATGGGCTGTGGAGCCCACGTGGGGGACAAAAGGGCCAGTGGGCTCTGGACCCCCCTAGGAGTCCTGATGCCACATAAACCTGTTGGAGCTCAGAGCAGTCAGACTGGCACTGTCAGTTTTCGCTCCTCAGCTCCGGAGTCAAGTGGTTCAAGTCCAGATGGACAGTACCACGACCATGTACTACCTCAGCAAACAGGGCGACATGCACTCCCGTCTGCTGTGCAAGGAGGTGCTCCGTATCTGGACCCTCTTGAGTCGATTGGAGGCAGATCTCCTAGCCATCCATGTGGCAGGAGTCTCAAACCATCTGGCGGATGCTCTCAGGCACTTAGGCCTGACATCACACGAGTGGTCTCTCGATCCAGAGGCAGCTTACAGTCTATTCTCCCACTGGGGCAAACCGATAGTGGACCGGTTTGCCTCCAGGGGAAACAACAAGCTGAGGCTGTTTCATGCCCGTCCCCTTCAGCAGGGTTCACCTCAGAGGGATGCCTTCTTGAGGCCCTGGACCCCAGGCCTCCTTTACACCTTCCCTCCATTTCCCTTGATCCACAAGGCGCTCCTCAAGGTGAGGAGGGACAAGGTGATTCTGGTAGCCCCAGACTGGCCGCGCCACTTCTGGTATCTGGATCTCCTCAGCCTCAACTGCAGGCCTCCAGAGCAGCTTTGCACACACCCAGACCTGATATCACTCAATCAGAGGAAGGTATTCCATCCAGACCTTCAATCCCTGCACCTCACAGCCTGGCATCTGAGTGGCTAGAGTTCCCGGCTTTGGGTCTTTCCAAGGTTCCAAGGATGTCTACACCGTGGTGGAGGCATCCAGAAAGGAATCGACCAAGAAATGTTATGCTTTCAAATGGAAAAGGTTTTCCATTTGGTGTCAGGGCAAAGTCCTGGACCCTCTGTCCTTTCCAGTGGTTAACATTCTCGACTACCTTTGGTCTCTCTCCAAAGGGGGTCTTCGGACATCGACCCTTAGGGTGCACCTGGCAGCCATCCCTGTGTACCGGGTGCAGGCCGGTCAGCCAACAGTGGTGCAGGAGGCTGTGGTTGGGTGCTTTTTCAAAGGCCTGGATCACATACCCCTCCGGTCGTGAACCTCCACCTCCGTGGGATCTGCTGCTGGTACTGACAAAGCTTATGGGCAAGCCATTCGAACCAATGCTTAAATGTGCCTTGTCACACTTGTCATGGAAGATGTCCTTCATGGTGGCTATCACGTCTGCCAGAAGGACAGGGGAGCTTCGGGCGCTTTTGGTGGACTCCCCTTATCTCGTCTTCCACAGGGACAAGGCTGTCCCGTGCCCCCACCCAAAATTCCTTCCGAAGGTGGTGTCAGAGTTTCACCTTAACCAGGTGTTGACTCTGCCGGTATACTACCCTAATTACACCTCGGAGGCCAAGTACAGGCTCCATACTTTTGACTTGAGACATGCTCTCTCCTACTATAAGGAGAGGACGACAGAAATTCGTGGAGAGGTTCGCCAGCTGTTTGTCACCTGAAGCCGCTTCTGGTAGACCGGCAGCAAAACCGATCATTGCAAGGTGGATTACATCCTGCATAGGTCTGTGTTTCAAGTTGGCGGGCAAGGAGCCTCCCAAAGGGATAAGAGCTTATTCTACCCACCATACTGCTGCATTGGTGGCAGCTTCCAGGGACATCTCTATCCAGGAAATCTGTCGAGCTGCTACCTGGAAGTCAGCAAACACCTACATCACCCACTACCACGTCAACCTTGAGTCATGCCAGGATGCTGGTTTGGGGGCCTCAGTTCTCCAAGTAGGTACTGAAGGGGTGTGCACCTTGCCTCCCTCCTCCCGGAGAACTGCTAGGAGTCTACCAAAGAGTGTGGATGAACAACATACCCACACTCCTAGAAAAACAGGTTACTTACCTGTAGCAATAGTTCTAGTAGTGGTATATGTTGTTCATCCACACACACCCACTGACCTCCCGGCCGCGGATTCAAGCAACACCTGGCTCCCGTCAGACTGGCATCATGAGGGTGAGCCGAGCACACTGGTAGTGAGCCAGGCTTGAAGACTTCCCGTGAGATTTAAAGTGAAAGGACATGTAGTAGCGTGGATGAACAACATATTCCACCCCAGAACTACTGTTCTAGGGACATGGATATGTTGTTCATCCACACTTATTGGCAGGTTCCTTGCGCTAAATCTTGCCGGAAGGTCTTCGGCTGGCTCCTCCCACCTGGGTGGTAAACCTCGGCCCGCTCCCATGACGCCAGATCTTCCTTACCGCTTGGAAGCTCAGGTTCCTCCTTAACACGCTATGCTTAAGATTGGTTCCTAATTCTTCAAAGTTCGAAATTAAAAAGTTTTTGCTAAAAGACTTGGTCTTCTTCCCTTGCTTGCGATGGACAAATCGACTTCCGGTTTGAAGTGCCCTATGGGCAGAAGATGTCTAGGATGGATCCAGACTCCACGCATGCTACTGCCTGGGCCTTGAGCACGACCCGCAGGCCCGCGACTTGTGCTCTTCCTTTTCGGCCTACGTCCTTGAAGACTGTGCTGCCCGATTACAACTGGGGCGCCCCGAGAAAAGAATTCCACTGGTGAAATCTAAAGAGGCCCGATTGCCGGTGTCCACGGCGGTGGGCTCGGTTGATCAGCTCGAGCAGATGATCGCCCTCGAAGAGGAGGCGGCACGGGCACTTCTACCTCGGCTGCAGCATTTGTCCCGCTCTCTCTCGGTGCCTCGTACTCGGCTTCTTTTAAGGAGCTTTGTCTGACCCTCTCGCCCAGGGTGAGGTCCAACTTCTTCGGACCTTTTCCAGGTCCAAAGAGCAAAAGTAAGTCTCTCCGTCGGCGCTCTTGGGAGCGGGAAAGATCCCTCCCTTGTGGAAGCCAGTGGGCCGTCGACCCTCAGCTCGCCACTGGCTTCACGGTGTCCCCGTCCAGGCCAGTTGATCGAGACTCCGTCAACGCTGTCGAGATTTTTCTCGACCCGTTAGGACGGTTGTCGCTGGAGAAGCTGAGATACCCTCTCCGGGTTCCCCGGGGTGGGAGTTGAGGATCCCGCTGGCCTCGCCTGTGCCTCTGGTTCTGGAGCCTTGTGGGATCGTCCGAGCCGAGGGTGCGATTCGACACTTCTCCTCACCTTCCTCGGCCTAGTCGAGACTCTCGGTCTCGGTCTCGGACATCTTCGCGGTCCAACCGATCCCGCCGCCATAGGCGGTCTCGGTCTCGGCACCGCGGCAAGCGGCGCCGCCGCTCTTTCTCTTCCTCGGATGAGGGGAGGCTTCAGCGCAAGTTGCGTCGGAGGTACGAGGAACTTATGTGGCAACAGTTCCTTTTGGCCGGGAATAAGCCGACCCAGTCGTCTTCCCCGGCCATTAAGTGGCTGTCACCGGAGCAGCCGAAACAACCCCTCGTTGTAGTCGAGGAGCCTGTTCTCAGGCCGGTTGTTCGGCCAATTCCAGCTGCCCCACCGATTCTGGTGGAACCTCTGCCTCCACAGCCATTAGTTGGGCTCCGACCAAAAATTCTTGGTCGGCTTTGGTTTACCCATAGGCTGTCTGTCACCCTCACTCCGATAAACCTCGGCAGGTGGAGGGTGGCTCAGGCCCAGCAGGCAGCTCTTGAGGACTCTTCTGAGTCTGATGATGGTTCCTCCCTTCTCCAAGCGCATGGACTTGGAGTCCTCGGAGGGCAGTCATGGACGATAGCCCTTGTCCTTCTTAGGTTGCTTCGACTCATCTCGGAGTCCACGGATGAAGCTCGAACCCGTTTCTAAATGGCAAGTATCCCTCACGGAGATTCTGGAGCGAGGGGATTCTCCCACGGAGGCCTTTCCGGTGGCCGAAGCCATAGTGGGTCCGGCCTTGGAACTTTGGCAGCATCCTGCTTCCTGCCCTGCACCTTCGGCCAGGAAGTATGCGGTCCCTACCGGTTCCCTGTCCAGTTTTTCGGAACACCCCTCGGTCGAGGGGTTGGTTACCGACAGCTTTTTCCGGCGTGCCGGGAATGCCAGGGATGTGGACAAACCTCCCGACAAGGAATCCAAGAAATTGGATTATGCCAGGCGAAAAGTCTATGCTGCGTCCTCTCTCGGCCTTCGTCAGGCCAGTTCGGCCGTCCTCATGGCACATTTTTCTCACGCCCTGTTGGGCTCCCTGGATGAGGTTGTCCCTCATCTTCTCGCAGATCTGCAGACTACGGTCAGGCAGGTGCGGGACCAGGGCAGTGGCCAAACAGCAGCTCCAGACTGCGTTAGACATCGGGGACTCATGTGCCAGGTCTGTGGCGGCCGCAGTGGCCATGCGTCATCGGGCTTGGCTCAGGATATCCACCTTTACCTCGGATACCCAGCACAAGTTGGCGGATGTTCCTTCTTGGGGACTGACCTCTTCGGCCCTGGGGTGGAAGGTCACCTGCAGAGGATCAAGTCCAATGCTACCTTGGACTCGGTCTCTTCCGCTCAGAAGGACAAAGGCCGCAAGCCACAGCCTAAGCCCTTTCGTCCTTCTGCGCCTGCGGCGCGCCCGGCCCAGCAACGTCAGGGCCAGCAGGCTCGACCTTGGTATCCCAAACCCAAGCCGTCGGCTTTCTCCAACAGGAAGCAGGGAGGTAAAGGCCCAGGAGGTCCCTCTGCCGGTCCCTCCTCCAAGCCTGCCCAGTGACGGGCTGAGGGGTGTCGCCCCCATCCCTGTCACCTCACCCCTGGTTCCCCCCGTGGGGGGATGGCTCAGACACTTCCTTTCCGCCTGGTCCGCTGTTACCACGGACAGGTGGGTACTGGAGGTGGTGGGAAAAGGCCTACCTCTGGAATTCGAGCAGGCCCCGCCCTTCCAGAGCCGTCGCACCTCGGGGCCTCGGTCCGAGTCCTCACTGGCGGCTCGCCGAGCCGACATCGCTCTCCTCCTCCAAAAGGAGGTGATCAGGAGGTGGAGGACCCCCCTTCAGACCTGGGGTTTGTGTCCAGGTATTTCCTGGTTCCGAAACGGACGGGGGGCTGGCGCCCCATTCTCGACCTACACGACCTGAACAAGTTCCTACGGTCTCGAACCTTCAGGATGGTAACTCTGGCGCAGATAATACCATCTCTGGAACACGGCGTGTGGTTCTGCTCTCTGGACCTACAGGACGTGTTCTTTCACGTCCCTATCCGTCCGTCACATCGGAGATTCCTCCGCTTTCGAGCGGAGGGATCCCTCTTCGAGTTCCGAGCCATGCCCTTCGGCTTATCTCCAGCTCCCAGGGTCTTCACCAAATGCATGGCAGTGGTGACAGCATTCCTGCGGCGCCGAGGGGTCCGGGTGTACCCTTACCTGGACGATTGGCTGATAGCAGCCTCCTCCAGATGGGAGGTGGGAGCGTCCAGAGATCTGGCCCTCCAGGTTTGCTCTCAAGTTGGCCTTCTCATCAATGAGGCCAAGTCGAACTCGAGCAAGCAGGTGATCCTGTTCATCGGGCAGAGCTCGACTCTTGAGCCAAACACGGCTCCGCGGACAGGGCAGAGGTTCTTACATCCTTTGCCCAATCATTTCTGGTTGGGCAATCGCGCCCTGCCCGGGACTTCCTGCGCCTTCTGGGTCTCATGGCAGCCTGTACCAGCGTGGTCCGTTGGGCCCGCTGGCACATGCGCCCCCTTCAGTGGGGACTGGCCAGCCAGTGGTCACAACGCCGCGATCCTTTGGACCAGCTAGTGATAGTGACCCAGGAGATGTGGAACGCTTCCAGTGGTGGACTGTTCCATTCCATCTGCAGGAGGGCATCCTGTTTGTCCGCCCTGCCGACGGGTTCTTTATCGACCGATGCCTCTCTGATGGGTTGGGGTGCCCATCTGGGGAACATCGAGTGCACGGCCTCTGGTCCCCGGGAGTCCGATGCCACATCAACCTGCTGGAGCTCCAGCGGTCCGCCTAGCTCTCACCGCCTTTGCTCCGCTTTCTCCGGGGTCAAGTAGTCCGGTCAGGCGGACAATACCACGCACCATGTACTACCTGAACCGCCAGGGCGGGACGCACTCCATGCTTCTATGCAAGGAAGCTCTCCGCATTTGGTCACTCCTGCGCAGCCTGGAGGCGGATCTCCTAGCCATTTATGTGGCAGGAGCCTCCAACACCCTGGCCGATGCACTGAGCCGGATAGGGGCTGCATCTCACGAGTGGTCTCTCCTGCCGGAGGTCGTACAAGATCTGTTCTCCCACTGGGGCACACCTCAGGTGGACCTGTTTGCCTCCAGGGAGAACGCGAAGCTGAGGCTGTTTCATGCCCGGCCCCCTCAGCAGGGCTCGCTGCAGGGGGATGCCTTCTTGAGGCTGTGGACCCCGGGCCTCTTCTACGCCTTTCCCCCATTTCCCTTGATTCACAAGGTGCTTCTCAAAGCAAGGAGGGACAAGGCACAGGTGATCCTGATAGCCCCAGACTGGCCCCACCAGTTCTGGTACCCAGATGATCTCAGCCTCAGCTCCAGGCTCCCGAGGCAGCTTCCAGCTCGCCCGGACCTGCTCTCAGTCAATCAGGGGAAGGTGTTCCATCCAGACCTTCAATCCCTGCACCTGACGGCCTGGTTCCTGAGCGGCTAGAGTTCCAGGCCTTGGGTCTTTCCGACGAGGTCCTCAATGTTGTTGAGGCATCCCGTAAGGAGTCGACCAGAAAATGCTATGCCTTCAAATGGAAGAGATTCTCCATTTGGTGTCAGAAGCAAGGCTTGGACCCTACTCCTGTTCTGTGGCAAGCATTTTGGACTATTTATGGTCCCTTTCTAGTCAAGGGCTTAGGTCAGCGACCCTAAAGGCACACCTGGCAGCCATCTCTGCTTGCAGGCGCGGGCGAGGGGCAGTCAGTGGTGCAGGAAAGGTGGTCAGGCGCTTTTCAAAGGCCTTGATCACATTTCCCTTCGGTGAGAACCTCCACCTCCATGGGATTTACTGCTGGTACTTGGCAAAGCTCATGGGCAAGCCTTTCAACCAATGCACAGGTGTGATCTTCTCACCTGTCGTGGAAGACCGCCTTCTTGGTGGCTATCACGTCAGCCAGAAGGATGGGAGAGCTCCAGGCGCTTTGCATCGAGTCTTCTTGCCTGGTCTTCCACAGGGACAAGGTTGTCTCTTCCCCCACCGAAATTCCTTCCGAAGGTGGTGTCGAGTTTCCCTTAACCAGGTGCTGACTCTGCGGTGTTCTACCCCAGTCACACCTCGGAGGCGAATATAGGCTCCATACTCTGGACCCTAGAAGGGCGCCGCTTATTATAAGGAGCGACGGCTGAAATTCGGGAGAGTTTCAGCTGTTTGTCACCTACGCTGAAGCCGCACTCTGGCAGACCTGCATCCAGGCGGACTATAGGCAGGTGGGTCACCTCCTCATAGATCGCTGCTATAAGTTGGTGGGCATGGAGCCTCCCAGAGGATAAGAGCTCATTCTACCCGTCATACTGCTGCATCGGTGGCTGCTTCCAGGGCGTCCCTATCCAGGAAATCTGCAGGGCTGCTACCTGGAAGTCAGCACATCTTTATTACCCATTACCACATCGACCTTGAGTCACGCCGGGATGCTGGTTTTGGGGCCTCGGTTCTCCTGTCCTTATTTCCCAAGTAAGTATTGGGGGTGTGCGCCTTGCCCCCCTCCTCCCGGAGAACTGCTAGGAGTCTGCCAATAAGTGTGGATGAACAACATATACCATTCCTAGAACTCCTGTTACAGGTGAGTAACCTGTATTTACAGGTGAGCAACCTGTTTTTCTCGAAGATCTAGTGTTACGGTAAGTTCTTGCGTAACTGTGTCTCCCCTCTCCAGTCTCCCATGAGGCACTGTATCAAAGGGCTTGCTGAAGTCCAGGACACCCACTGCATGGCCCCCATCCGGCCCCCTTGTTACCCAGTCATAATACTCAATTAGGTTTGTCTGACAGGACCTCCCCGCGACGAGCCCATGTTGCTGCCCATCCTGGAGGCCATTACCCTTGAGGAATGCCACCAGCCTCTCTTTCAATATTGTCTTCATAAGTTTCCCCACTATTGAAGTGAGACTGACCGGCTGATAAGTTTCTGACTCTTCCCTTTGCCTATTCTTATGTATGGGCACCACATGGGCCACCCTCCAGTCCTCAGGCACACCACCCGTTTTCAGGGAAGTGCTGAACAGATCTGCCAGTTACTCGGCCAACACATCCGCCATCTCCCGCAGCACCCTGGGGTGGATGCCATCGGACCTGGTGCCTTATACACCCTTAACGCCTCAGCCCTCAAGCACTCTACTCCCATGATCATATTGTCTGTCATTCCCCCCCCCCCAGTCCATAGTGGTAGTGGTCCATCCTTCTCCTTAGTGAAAACAGAGGAGAGTAGTCATTCAATATTTCTGCTTGTACTCTCCTTTTCCACCATTTCCTTCCCACTTTATCCTCACTATGTGTTCTTTACTTCCTGTTTCCTGACATATCTAAAAAAGTCCTTCTCCCCTCTCTTTATGCCCTGTGCCAACCTTAGTTCCCTGGAGGCCTTGTCCATTTTCACCTTCCTGGTCACCTCCTTGGACCAACTTCTGTAAGCCTCCTTGTCCTCTTCCTTCCCTGTTCTCCTGTACTTCCGATACGCAGATCTTGTCTCCCTCACCCCCTGCAGCACGTCACTGTTCAGCCAGCACGGTTTTCTGGCCCTGCCCTTCTTGCTCCTAGTCCTTGTGCAGTTCCTCAGTAGTAAAACTTTTATTCATTTTTGTACAAATGAATTGGATAACTCAGCACAATTCCAGTTACACTTACATTAACCACTTAGAATATTCATACATTGAATAGCTGTCAAGTACTCACCAGTATACATCATCAAGACTCAGAATACATTAACCTGGACATTGTCACATCTTAAAACCAGACAGAAATAAAATCTTAAGACATTTTACTAATACATAATAGACCTTAAGTCTTATACTAGCGTATTCACTTTTAGTACTTTTGATTGTATTAATCCCACCTGTAATTTCTTGCTGACAGGTCTTCGGCTAATTGGTAATTTATTCCAGATAGCAGGCCCATTGTAATTAAAGTGGTTTCTTGCCATTTCTGTTTTAAATTTGGGTAGTACACATTCTAATCCTTCTGCTGATCTAAGACCTTGCTTAGGATTTCTGATCTGTATACTTTCCATAATATACTCTGGGTCCGTCCCCATTATGCATTTTGTCATAAATATGACGGCAGGACCTTTTCTTCTATCGTCCAAAGTTAACCAGTTTAATTACTTATACATATCCACCCTATGTGTTCTTCTGGGGGCATTCAGAATAAATCTAGCTGAATTGTTATACATGACTTCCAGTTTATTCAAGAGCATGTGTGAGGCACCCACATAAACTATATCCCCGTACTTCAACACTGAAGGGGGACCATTGTGCGTATTATATGCTTTCTAACCTCAGCTGTCATGCAGTGTTTTATTCTATATAAAGACCCTAGGTGTCTTCCAACCTTTTTCGCACTTGCATGTATATCCCATTTTAACTGTTGATCCAAATAGATCCCCAAGTATTTTTTTTTTTTTTTTATAAATTGAGATCTAGGATTACAAATACCTTTGAACCAGAGGTACTTTTACAAAGGTTCCAAATCAGACATTGATGTGAAAACAACAGTATAAGACACAATCAACGGTAGTAAATACATTCAAGTTACGTAAGCTTGATACCAGGAAAAGTGCTGGGGGTGATGGTCTTGAACCTTTTTTCCTAAAACAAGGTTATGCCTATCTCACAGCCCCTATTCCTCATATCTCAGTCTCTCCATCTCTTCTGCCACAGTTCCATCTTGTTGGAAATCCGCCCACATCCTTCCCTTATTCAAATCAAGGGACCCATGCGATCTAAATAATTACAGGCCTATCTCAATCCTCCCTGTTCTTTCCAAAGTTTTTGAAAAACTGATCTACAATCAATTAAAACTTCATATCAAAACCTCCTCACTTTTAAACTCTGCACAATCCGGCTTCCGGCCTAAGCACAGCATTATCACAGCAGTGGCTAAAGTCACTAATGACTGGATCTCTGCTATGGATAACAGAAAGATCACTGGTACAGTCTTCTTAGATCTAAGTAAAGCATTTGACACTGTTGACCACAATTTACTAGTCACCAGCCTTATTAAACTAGGTGCCACTCCCTCCACCACTCAGTGGTTCACTAGTTACTCAGAAGGGAGAACCCAGAAAGTTAAAACCGATGGCCTGTTCTCAGCCTCCCTGCCGATTGCCAGGGGAGTCCCTCAAGGCTCCATCCTAGGCCCTATTCCCTTTTCCTTGTACATCAATGATCTTGACTCTTATATTACCAAATCCAACCTACTCTTCTTTGCGGGTGACACGGTACTGTACACCTCTGGCTGTATGTTGTCTGAATTAAGGGATATGCTGCAAGCTGACTTTGCTCGGCCGGAAACTAATCTCATTAATGCCGAGCTTCTTCTTAATGCCAAGAAAGCTAAGGCTATGATTTTAACTCTTAGTAACTCACCTACCACCTTCTCGATCTCCAACAAGGACTTTATCTCTGGCTAGGCGAACCCTTGGAAGTTGTCCCCATTTGGTTAGATAACAAACTTTCTTTCAATGACCATCTTGAAGACCTCTCCAGAAGGCTAAAAGCAAGGTTAGGTTTCTTTTTCAGAAATAAGTCTCTCTTCCCGATAGAAACTAGAACCAGGCTGGTGCAGGCCACATTCCTTCCCTTGCTTGATTATGGGGACTTAATTTACACCTCCTCTGCAATCTCAAACCTAAGTAAGTTTGACGTACTTTACCACCGTGCCCTCCGGTTCATCACCAAATCCCTGTACCCATCACTGTGACCTTTACACAGCTGTTGGCTGGACATCACTTACCACTAGATGGTTGCTACTTGCTGGTATTTGGATTCTAAAATTACTCCTGAACAAACTTCTGAGCTACCTAACATCTCTCACCTGCATTTCCCACTGTGCATACTCTCTTAGGAAATCTGACTTCATCTTCCTTGACATTCCTAGGACTCTCACCACCTTTGGCAAATGTGCTATCTCATATACTCTACCAACAATCTGGAACCGACTCCAATCCACTCTTAAACTATCCGGTATGGTCTCGGTTAATTTCTTCAAAGAGTTAGCTGCTTCCAAAATAAAATATATTTGTAGCTGTTTTTAAGCCTCTTCCCTGCCTTTACATCCTTACGACTATCCACCTGGAACCAGCGCTGGTCAGGACATGAAACTATCCAGTTATTCTCAAAACCTTCTCCTACCCTTGCCTTCTTTATCTATATCCTTGTTCCCCTACTCTCTCTAGCCCTCTTCCTCCACTCACCACTCATTTTCAACTCCTCCTTATTCAATTACTCTCTCCTGTCATTTTCAACCCTTCCCTCTTACCTAACTACTCCCTCCTGTCACAGTACACTCCCCACATTTAATGCTCCTTGCCACCTTATGCTATTAATCCTACCTTGTTCTGTCTTAATTGAGCACTAGGTATTATATGAACCTTAACCGTGCCTTATTAATCTTATTTGTGTATTGTTTCATTTTGCTTGTTATATGTTGTTTTTATTCAATGTCCCCAGACTGTTTACATGATTTAGGACCTCCATGTGCAGGGGATGAAAAATCCCCAAGTCCGACGTCCAGGACGCTTTTGTGCAGCAGCAGGACTTGAACTTCACTATGCTGTGAAGTCTGACGGACTTGCTGTGTTTCCTGCTGCTGCACATGCGCATTGCCACTGCGCATCTCTGCGGAGCCCCCCCTCCCCCCACCGCTTACCTCTGTTCCTTGTCAGGAATGTGCCAGGGGATGGGGACTCCAGCCCAGGAGCTCCGGGAATGAGGGGCGGGTTAAGGCAGCATCCGATCAGGAGAACAGAGCACGCCAGCAGTCTCACGGAGTGATGACACCCCAGATCGGCCACAGGAGATCACATGTGACAGAGTCTACGATCATGTGGTTCTGTGGCTGATCTGCGCTTGTGTGGGAAATTTCTAGCGCGCCATCACTCCGGAGCTGCTCACTGAACAGAACAGACGTGCTATTCGGTGAGGGAGAACTTGTGCTCTATAAAACTCGATTACTGCAATCCCGCAAACTATACAAACGTGGGGACTACCTTTTCATGATAGATACTTGCTTTGCGAGCCAAAGTTTTATTTTCCTGAGAAGACTTTTAGCTTTTACCGATTTGTGAGCTGTAGAGCGCTACTTTGAAGTGAAGGGCTTATTTTCTAGCTGCAACGGGGAGTTAAAAAAAAAAAAAAAAGACATGTTACCACCTTATATTTAGTGAAAATACATAAGGCAGAACAAGGCTACAGGGAACTTTGTAGGAGACAGACACTCCTGACCTCCTTCAGTTTGTTCTAGGTCAAACTTTACTAGTTTGTCTGTCATTTTAGGTTGCAGAAAAATAATCTGTGACCTTTCTGTGCTCTTTTTCTTAGCACAGCAGCAAGCACCTTTACTTTATGTGAGATTCACTCTTTCAGCTTCTGCTGGGGTGCCAAGGTGGGCTATTATCCACACAAAATTACTTCAAGGAACAGTGCTTTCTAGGGACATGGATATGTTGTTCATCCACACTTATTGGCAGGTATCCTTGCCGCTTTAAATCTCGCCGGAAGGTCTTCAAGCTGGCTCCTCCCACCCACCCGGGTGGTAAAACTCTCGGCTCCGCCCCATGACGCCAGATCTTCCTTACAGCTTGGAAGCTCAGGTTCCCTCCTTAGCGCTCTGCGTTTTCGACTGGTTCCTGAAAATTTTCGGTCTTCGAAATTATTGGAAGTGCGTTTCTGATACTTCGATCTTTTCTTCTTCACTACGGCGATGGCTCAGTCCTTCTCCGGCCCCGGGAGGCGCTCAGTTAGTTCCTCCAGGACAGACTCTCATCCCACGTGCGTTTATTGCCTGGACTTGGATCATGATCCTCAGGCTTGCGATTTCTGTTCTGCCCTTTCGGTCAGCTCTCTGGAGGACCGTGCGGCCCGTTCGGGGCTCGGACATCCGGTGTTTTTTTCCGCTCCGGAGATTCCCTCGGACCGGCGGGTGGCCGCTTCGTCTGTTTCTCAGCAGTTTGATCCTGCTGGGGAGGGGGCGGCTTCTCCCCTCTCTCCCTCGGTTGCGGCGCTTATCCCGCTCTCCTTGGGTTCTTCTTATGCAGCTTCGTCATTCCCTCTCCTCAAAGACCCTGGAGCCCTTCCTCTAGGCCTAAATCTAAGAGACGAGTGGGTCTTCGTCGGGCGGAGCGGAAGTTTCTCCTCATCGGCCCACACCGCTTCGGCCGAGAATGCGGCTTTGGCTACTGACCTCACAGTGTCCCCCAGGTCAGCCGGCCAGGACCCCTGTCGATGTTGTCGAGTCTCTCGACCCGTCATTTGGGCTGTCTTCTGGTGCCGCCATCCCTCCGCCGGTACCCCAGGCGGAGGCTGAGGTTCTGTCGGTCCCTTCGGGTCGACAGCCCTCGGGCCTTTCTTCTGAGCCGAGGAAGGAGCGGGCTCGTCCCGCTCCTTCCCAGGCCCGCCCTCGGCCCCCCCGAGGTTTTGGGTCTCGGTCCTCCTCTCGGTCTAGCCGCTCACGCCGACCTCGGCGTTCTCGGTCGGGGCACTGAGTCAAGTGGCTTTGCCGATCTTCCTCGTCCCCCTCCTCGGATGAGGAGTGGCTGCGATGCCATTGGCGTCGACGGTATGAGGAGCTTATGTGGCGGCAGAGGCTGTCGTCCGGAAGGCAATCGACCCCGATTCCTTCTCCGGCTAGCAAGCTGCCACCGCCCGGTCAGCCAACGCAGTCACTCGAGGAACCCTCTTCAGGGCTGGCTGCTCGGCCGATCCTCGCTGCCCCTCCGCCATTGGCGGAACCCAGGCTGAACCGTGACCTATTTCACAGGTCACTCGGTCCCCTCACTCCCGCCCGCCCTCGGCAGATGAAGAGTGACTCTGGCCTGCGGCAGCTCTTTGCGGACTCGGGGCCTGACGTTGGCTCCATTATATTTCTGTGCAGGGAAGACCCGTGGTCTTCCCTGGAACATTCTGTGGACGACAGCCCATCGTCCTCCGTGGGTCTGCTCCCGCTCATCTCGGAATTCACCGGGATGCAGCTTGGGCCCGTCTCCGGACGGACGCCTTACCCCCTTACGGAAATTCTGGATCAAAGGGGCTTTCCCTCGGAAGCCTTCCTGGTGGCTGAGGCTATCGTGGGCCCAGCCTTGGAGCTCTGGCGGTGGCCTGCTTCCTGCCCTGCGCTCTCGGCCAGGGTGGCTAGGAAGTATCCCGTCCCTGTCGGTTCTTTGCCCGGTTTCTCGGAACACCCCTCGGCTGAAGGGGCGGTTACTAACAATGTTTTCCATCGTGTGGGAAACACTAAGGACGTAGACAGGCCCCCTGACAGAGTACAGAAGGATGGACTATGTCGGATGCAAAGTCTACGCCACGTCCTCCCTAGGTCTCCGTCAGGCCAGCTCGGCGGCACTGATGGCGCACTGTTCCCAAATCCTTTTGGGCTCCCTGGACGAGGTCCTTCCTCATCTTCCATCCGACCTGCGGACCACGGTCCGGCGGGTTCAGGACCAGGGTAAGGCGTTGGCGAAACAACAGCTTCAGTCGGCCCTGGATCTGGGCGACTCTTGTGCAAGATCGGTGGCGGCCGCAGTGGCCTTGCACCGCAGGGCTTGACTGAGGTTATCTTCCTTTTCCTTGGAAACCCAGCACGAGTTGGCGGACACCCCTTTCTTGGGGGTTGACCTTTTCGGCCCTGGTGTGGAGGGTCATGTCCAGGGACCTGACAAGTCCGATGCCACTCCGGACTCGGTCAGTCCCGCCAGGGGGAACAAGGGCAGCCTTCAGCCTTTACGTAAGCCCCTTGGGCCCCCAACCGCTGCGGTTCTACCGGCTCAGCCCAAGGGCCAGCAGGCAGGTGCTGGTCGGCCTGGTGCCAGGCCAGCGTCGTCCTCCAAAAGGAAACGGGAAAAGGGGTCCAAGAGCTCCCTCGGCCTCCCCCTCCGTCAAGCCTGCTCAATGACGGGCTATGGGGAGCTGTCCCCAGCACCGTCGACCTTCCCCGGGACTCCCCGTGGAGCGACAGCTCCGCTCCTCTTCCTCTTGGGAGGTGTTAGGGATAGCCCTGTCGTGGGTTGCGAACAGGTTCCCTCTTGAGCCGTTTCCCCATGGGGACCTTGGATCCACATTCTCCTAGTCGGATCTCTGTGCCGACTTGCCTGGCCCCTAATTAGGGGTGGTCAGGGAGGTAGTGGGCCCCTTATGACCCAGGGTTCGAGTCCAGGTGTTCCTGGCCTCTAACGGATGGGGGCTTGCGCCCATCCTTCAGCATGTCAGGTGTTCCCTCTGCCTATCTCCCATCCTCAGTTCGAGGCGTATGGCTTCCTCCTGGTTTTCCAGGACGTACTCCTCATTGTTCCGTCCGTTCTTGGGAAACCCCTTCCTGTCTCAGGCGGGAGGTCTCCTTACGAGTTCCTGGCCAGGCCCTTTGTTCTGCGGCTTCGAAGGGTCCTGGCGTAACCCCACCCGGCTGGCGGCCTGATTAATTCCTTCCAGGCTTGCATTGGTCTCCTTTTCAGAACCATGTTGGAACTCGTGCCTTAGTGGGTGAGGCTTCTCCAGGACTCAGCTCGATTCTCGAGCTCGGCCCGGGGCGGACAGGGCTGAAGTTCTTCCTCCCCTACCCAGCCAGTTTGGCCAGGTAATTGTGCTCTCCCGGGACCTCCTGCACCTCCTGGGCTCTCGGCGGCTGGGTTCCCCTAGGGGACGGGCATGCCGGTAGTCTCAGTGCGACGTTCCTTGGACCAGTTCGTGGCTACAGCCCAGGAGTTAGCGGAACGTTCTCCTCCGGTCTGTTCCGGCTTCTGCAGGGGAGACTCCCGTTCGTCCCCCCTGGGTCGGCGGTCCTCTCAGACCGATGCTTCTCAGATGGAGAGGGGTGTCCATTTAACGGAATACAGAGTGCTTCACCCCTGGCCCTCGGGAGTCCCGACGTCCTCTCCACCCGCTGGAGCTCCAGGCGGTCCGTTTAGCTTACACCGCTCGCTCCGTTTGTGCGGGGTCTAGTGGTCTTAGTCCATCCAGACAGTGCCACAACTTGTGCTACCTGCCCCGCCAGGTTCGGTCGGACCCCTCGCCTCTGCGTAAGGAGGTTCTCCGCATTGAGTTTTGCGCGGTCGGAGGCGGGTTCCCAGTCTTCTGACGATGGGGCCTCCGATTCTCCGGCTACTGCCCTAAGCCGGACATAGGCCGCGCCTCATGAGTGGCTTCTCTTCCTGCCGGAGGTAGCACAGGATCTTCTCCCTCCTCCCTCCAGGGAGAACACGAGGTCTAGGCTGCTTAATTCCCGCCCCCTCAGCAAGGTCGGCTGTAGGGGATGCCGTCAGGGCCATGGACCCCGGGCCCTTCCGCGCCTCTCCCCCATTCCCTTTGACCTATGGGCAAGACAGGGAGGGACTTGGCGCAGGTGATGCTGGTAGCCCCAGACTGGATTGCCAGCACTGGTATCCAGCTGTCCTCAGTCTCGGCTGCAGGCTTCCGAGGCGGTTTCTAGTCCGCCCGGTCCTGATTTCTTTTAAGGGGAAGGTTTTCCTTCTGGACCTTCAATCCCTACACCTGTAGGCCCGGTCCCTGTGCGGCTAGGGACCAGGCCTGGGGTCTTTCGGCAAGGTCCTCGACTTTTCGAGGTGTCCTGCTAGTAGTCGGCCAAAATGCTCGCCCTCTTGGGAAAAGATTCTCCATTTGTTGATGGGATAGGGCCTGGCCCTCTCCCTTCCCATGGCGAATGTTTCAGACCATCTGCGTCCGATTTGTTGAATTAGGGCTTGGGCCGACGACCCTCTAGGTGCTTCTGTGGGTCACCCCTGTCTTCCGGGCGCGGGCCGGGAGGCAGCTGGTGGCGCAGAATAGGTGGTCCGGCGCTCCTAGGCCTCGATCACGCCTCCCCCTCGGGGGAGGGTATCCCCTTCTGCAGGATCCTTGCTGGTACGGGCTTAGCTCATGAGCAAGCCATTCGAACCTTTGCACAGGTGTGAGTTTCTCCCACCTGTTGTGGAAGAACACCTTCTTGGGGCTACTCTGCCATCCAGAAGGCGGGGAGAGTTCCAGGTACTCCTTTTACCTCCCTATTTGGTCTTCCACAGGGACTAGGTTGTCCTGCGCCCCACCTGAAGTCCTTCCGAAGGCAATGGCGGAGTCTTCCCTTCGGGGGTTTTGCCTCTGCCGGGGTTCATCCCCATTCATACCTCGGAGGTCACATATCGGTTTCATAAGGACCAGTTTAATGCTCGCCTACCTAGGGAGCGTATGGCTAAAGTTCGGGAGAGGTTCGCCAGCTGTTTGTCATCTACGCTGTAGCCGCATCTGGCAGACTTGCAGCCGAGTGGACGTTGAGCGGGTGGGTCACCCCTGCATGGGTCTCTACTATAGGCGGGCGGGCATGGAGCCTCCCAGAGGGATAAGTGCTCATTTTTACCCGCCCTCCACTGCATCGGTGGCTGCTTCCGACGATATTCCGGTCTGGATATCCGCTGGGCTTCCGCCCGGAAGCAAGCTTTACCGTTCCCCTTCCACATCGACCTTGGGTCGCGCCGGGGTGTTGGTCGGGGCCTCAGTTCTCCAGTCTTTCTTCCTAAGTAGGGGGTGTGCGCCTTGCCTCCCTCCTCCCGGAGAACTGCTAGGAGTCTGCCAGTAAGTGTGGATGAACAACATATCCATGTCCCTAGAAATACAGGTTACTCACCTGTAACAGGAGTTCTAGGAATGGTATATGTTGTTCATCCACACGACCCACCCGACCTCCTCGGCTTCGACGCACAACCTGGCTTCCAGCGAGCTAGATCTGGCGTCATGGGGCGGAGCCGAGAGTTTTACCACCCGGGTGGGTGGGAGGAGCCAGCTTGAAGACCTTCCGGCGAGATTTAAAGTGGCAAGGATACCTGCCAGTAAGTGTGGATGAACAACATATACCATTCCTAAAACTCCTGTTACAGGTGAGTAACCTGTATTTTTGAACTGTGACTTTAAAGCAAACTGCAGTTTTTAATTTGGAGCTGAATTTGGTAAATATTGACTTCAAATTACACAAGTCTCTAGTGATTACAGTCATTCTGTGCGGTACAGCAATATAATTGTTTGAGACAGTAAATACTCAGGGCTGAAGCAAAGCCTATGTCTGACTATTTTATGTTTAAGTCAGAATCACTTTCTTACAGTCGGTCATTATTATTTTTCTGGGCTGAAGCAAAACCTGTCTATTATTAGTTTGAGAGAGAAGTCACTAAATATTTTTCTGGGCGGAAGCAAAACCTGTGTCTGTAGTACTAGACAAGTCACTACAGTCACTGAATATTTTTCTGGGCTGAAGCAAAACCTGTCTATAATTAGTTTGAGACTAGAGAGAGGTCACTAGAGTCACTAAATATTTTTCTGGCCCGAAGCAAAACCTGTCTCGGTCTGTATTAGTTTGAGAGAGAAGTCACTACAGTCACTAAATATTTTTCTGGGCTGAAGCAAAACCTGTCTATAATTAAGAGAAGTCACTACAGTCACTAAATATTTTTCTGGTGAAGCAAAACCTGTCTATAATTAAGAGAAGTCACTACAGTCACTAAATATTTTTCTGAAGTTATCAGTGTGTCACTGAAAAAGTTTGCAGAAGCACACCACTTTTCCCTTGTGACTGTTGTGTTCTGTCTGTCTGCCCTAACCTGCTGACCTAAGCCAATACTTCTCGGCCATAATGGTGCCTCACGTGTGTTTCCATCCTTGCTCATTAAAGCAAACATTTCTAAATTACAAAAACTAGTCTTCTGATCTTACCCAGAGCAGTTTCTCACAGCAAAATGAGCTTATTAAAATTTGGTTTCTCAAAATCTGGTGGAGCAAGTACTAGTAGTGCTATAACATCCAGTTCTTGCAAATGTAAAAGTTGTGATGATGGCCTTACCAAGGATCAAAGATTTGACAGAGAAAAAAAGGGTCAGAAATTTCCGTCCTGAATGGAAAAAAGAATTTCCATGGCTGGATTACAGTGAAGAAAAATCTGTAATGTACTGCATGTATTGTAAAGCCTACCCCTAAATCTGTGATCCTAACTCAGCTATGGTAAAAAGTTCAGGAGATCTTAAGTTAGACCCCATAAAGAGGCATGATTTGACGAGGGAACACATCACTTGCAGAAAACATTACTTAAAGGATACCGTTAAAGTACCACCCATTCGTTTGTCAGAAACTGCTCTGGGTCAGTCATTTTAAAAAAGACACATGACACTAAAAGAAGTAGAGAAATACAAAATTTTATTTAACACTGCATACACTGTGGCAAAGAATGGGAAACCTTTTTCTGATTTTGAAATCATTTGTGAGTTCCAGCATAAAAATGGTTTAAATGTTGGCAACAACTACGTGAATATAGCAGGTTGCCGCTTGTTTGTGGACAACATAGCTAAAACAGTACGTTCAGCAATAATTGAAGAGGTAAAAAATGCCTCCTTTGTGAGTATTCTTGCAGATGGAAGTACAGACCACTCCATTGTTGCACAAGAAATTGTCTACCTGAGATAATGTAGGTGCTGTTTGCCAGTCACACATCTGTATTACCACTCGAAACTGCAGGTGCTGAGGGTGTATTTAATGCTATTGAGAAAGCCTTACAATCAGTGACCAGAACTGACAGGCAGTGCACATCCAGCACTTGTATGTGCTAATTTTGATGGTGCATCAGTTAATCTTGGTGAACGGACAGGAGTCATTACTATACTCAAATCACTTTTGCCAGACATTATTGGCATTCACTGTGTTGCCCACAAACTTGAGCTTGCCATTTTGGATGCAAATAAACATTTCAAATACATGGCCAAATTTGAAGAGTGTTTGAAAGGCATTTTCAGTTTTATTTTGGTCTCCAAAGCGCAGGAGAGAACTTAAAGAAATTGCTGAAGTTCTCGATGAGCATCTTGCACATTTCACGGCTGTAAAGCAAGTCAGGTGGCTAGCAAGCAAAGAGAGAGCAGTTGTGGCATTAGAAAAACCTGGACATTGTGACAATGCATCTGGAGCACAGATTTGTGGATGGCAAACAGGCAGACGATCCTAACAGAGCTAAGGGGTACCTCAAGGAACTGACCTCTGTGCATTTCATTAAAGTTCTTTATTTCTTATTAGATTTTTTGCCAGTTGTTGCTAGATTATCAAAAACTTTCCAGTTGGCAGACTACTTAATTGTTGAGATACCAGAACATATAGAGAAAGCTATTCTACAGCTAGAAGCACTTAAAAGTACTCCTGGAAAATATCTTACAAAATTCCAAGAACAGTATAACGTAGAAGAACGTATGTTTGGCAAAACAAAAGTTCACGGAACACCTGGAAGTGAAGCTGAACTTCACACATTTGTTAACGATACTGTCACGTACATCCAGAATAGGTTTGGTGTTCTCTCAGAGAAACCTTTGTCTTTACTTCAGATTTTGAATTATCACAACTGGCCACTGGAAAAGAAAGATCTGGCAACATTTGGCAATGCTGAACTAATTGAACTCATCACAGATAGCCCTTTCTCGTCTCACTTCTCAGAACTTGATAAAGATTCTGCTATAGATGAGTGGGTGCAGCTGAAGTTATATCTTTCGCGATTCCGAACTAAACCTCTCATAACTATGTACCAGTTTTTGTTACAAATGAAAATTGGTGAAGCGTGGCTAACCGCCCACGAAGGCCCTATGCAAAAGCTTATTGAAGTTCTGCTCACGATTTCCCCTTCCACAAGTGAATGTGAAAGAGGATTTTCAAAATCTAATTTCATTAAAAATAAATTACAAACAACCCTGACACAACAGTCTTTCGAGAACCAGCTGCTTATCATGACTACAGGACCATCCGTCTCTGAATTTGATCCACTGCCATCAATAAAGTACTAGCTTGACAGTAGTCTGGGTACTATCCATTCCTCTGGTCACAAATGTCCATCAAAAGAAACAGAAGAAAATCAGCCTGAAACAAACTGCAGTACTATTACTGTCTTATAATATCCTCTGCCTCTCTGTAACCTTTCTCTGTCTGTCACTGGAGCATCCTAAAAGGAGGAAAAAATAAATAATAATTTTATTCTCGTAATAATATGAAAAATGTTGTGATTTACTGGATCCTGATATGGACTTACCCAAAAAATGTACCACAAGTCCTGGACTTATGCATCCCCCAAAATTTTTCAACCCCTGCTTGTGAAAGAGCTTGCTCAACGGAGTTTTCTTGCAATAAACTTGAACAGTCGATTAAGAAGCAAAGGATGAGAGAATTTAAAGTATGATAACAGCGTATCAGGGTAGCAGAAAAGGGAGTTAAGAGCAACAAAGGAAATCATATTAATGACATTGTCAGTAAGTGCTGGTGGTGTCAGAAGAGTGCTTGGGTAGGTGTGAGGAGGAGAGGGAGAAAGGTAAGGGGGGAGTGGGTGGGAGACTGTAGGTGAGGGGACCATCAGAGGCGGGCAAGGGGCATAGGAAAACTAGAGTGGGAGTGAGGAGGTGGGGGTAAGGGGATGGGGTATAAAGTGGTCTGAAGGAGGCGGTGAAGGAGAGGTAGACTAGGGAGGAGGAGAGTGATCAGGAAGGAAAAGAAGAGTGTAGGTTAGGTAGAGTTAATGTTTACAGTGGGGGGGAGAGGGTGAGAGGCTTTATGAGTGGAGTGAGCGATGTGACACCCAGGGGGGTTACAGTCGCAGCAGCTAAGGTTGGGGAGGTACTGTCGTAGTTTGAGTTTGTAGGGGCCGAGGTTATGCTCCGCAGAAACCTCAGGAGGGGGTCCATTCAGCGAGGAAGGTGCTCTAAAACTGAAAGTGCACTGAGTCTGAGAGGTCCGGCAGAAAGAGGCAAGGTAAGACTGTTTTAAACTATGTGTGCAATGCTGTTTGGGGGGTAGGCATCAGTAAAGTCCTCGTGGTTGGGGGAGTAAGGCTAAGGCTAATTTTTTCACAAGAAAGCAGGTTTGGTAGGAGATCCTACCCTTGAGATGGAGCCAGGTAGTCTGCTTACAAAGCTCACACATATGGGTGCATTTCCCATTTATTTATAATGGCCCACCTGTTCCAACATTGAACCTGACAAAGTTTCAGTTCGGAGTAATTTCTCGACCTGCTCCATCCTTTTTCCCCTCCTTAACACCATCACTTGGGATTTTTTTAGCATTTAACACCAATTTCAATTTGATGAGAAACTCCTGCACCTGATCAAAAGCCTTTTGCAAAGACAGTTGAATATCTAATAGAGATGTCCCTTTACCATATAAAATAGTGTCATCAGCATAAAGGTGGCACTTCACCCCTTGCTGAGATAAGGCAAGCTCATTCATGTACAAGTTATATAAAATCTGTCCCAATATGGATCCCTGTGGTACACCCGAGCAGGGCCGCAGTAATGGGGGGGTAAGTGGGGAAGTTGTCCGGGGCCCTGAGCTCAGGAGGGGCCCTCCTGAGGAGCTGGCATTACCTCTGTCATTAGCTGGTTTGGGAAACAGGGGCCCATTCCAAGTGACTTGTCCGGGGCCCCAGGATTCATAGCTGCAGCTCTGCACCCGAGATGTACGTTTTCATTCCAGATGTCCAGTTATTGATGGTTACTAGCTGTAATCTAACCCTCCCCCACCCAAGTTTTTTTTAAACCATCTCACACCATCTCAGATAAACCAGAGAATTTTAGTCTGGACAGGAGGATGCCGTGGTCCAAGGTGTCAAACGCTTCAGATAAATCCATAAATATACCTCCCACCGACATCCCCCTGTCCAGACCTTCCACTTTGTCCCCTGTAACTTTTATCAATGCTGTTGTACTGTACTACCATGTTGTGGTCTGAACCTGGATTGAAAATTATTAAGAATATTATTCATGGACAGAAAGGGGATGTATTTGTGACGCAGTTGTCTTTTCAAGGACTTTCGATATAGTTGGTAACAGTGAAATTGGTCGATTAGTTTTCCAGTTTGTTTTTGGATCCTGATTTGAATACTGGAGCTACCTTTGCTGTCTTCCATTTTTTGGTTTTTTTAGTTTAACCAGGAGTAGCACACTAAGCTAAAAGCTTTTTTATAGGAGCGACTTGGGAGCACAGGGAAGTCAAGTGACTTGCTCAGGGTCACACAGTATGCAAGTGGAAGCTGTGGGATTCAAACCCAGGTCTGGTCTGCTGGATGTCACCAGATTTGCAGCTCAGAGCGTTAAACCACTGCGCTGTACTGCCTCCCTAACCACTGCATTATACTGCCTCTCTATATTTGGTGCATCTATGCGTGTGTTAGGAACATATTAAATATTTTGGTGATCGGGTACACTATGATAGGGGCTGCCCATCCTAATAGCGTATTTGGAATGCCATCTAACCCTTCAGCTTTATTAGTTTTAAATATTGAGTAACGACTCTAAGACTTCATGTTCCAATATTAATGAGAATTAAAATTCTTAATCCGCCTTTAAAGGGGAACCAACAACAATAAAAGCCTCACACCCAAGTGTGAGTCTGGTTCCAATTTGCGCTTTGTGTACAACAACATTTTTGGTTTTTTACTTAACTGTTTACTGCAGCATAGTAGAATGCAGTAGGCTAATTTTGCTGACTTCTGAGATGCCATTGCATGTAACCAAACATCCCATAATCCTCTGCTGCTGACATCAGAGGAGAACTGCAGAGCTGGGAGCTTCAGTAGCCTGCAGTATACATGTTAAAGATTTTGTAAGCTAAAATCAGATGTTTGCTGGTCCTGCTGTGCTCACATGGCTTAGTGCAGTCCCCTGTGACTGTACCTAGCCCCAGGAGAACAGCAGTCCAGCAAATTGAAGATTACAGCTTACAAAAAACTCCCGACGATCACTGCAGGCTATTGAAGGCAGTTGAATCTCCCAGCTCTCCAGTGCTCCTCTGATGTCAGCAGCAGAGGATTCTGGGATGTCTGGTTACACGAAATGGCATCTTACAAGTCAGTGAAATTAGCCTGATTTATTTAGTCAGTGAAATTAGCCTGATTTATTTATTACGCTGCAGCGATCAGTAAGTAAAAGTGTTGCTGCACACAAAGGGTTAATTAAAAAAAATTAGGGCTAGTTGAAAAAATTGCTGTAGTCTCTGCTGGCTGCTTTGAACTACCTACTGCTTCTCTACTGTGCCCTATCTTTAAACTTCTCTGGCTAATTGCCGTGTCTCTTTCCCTCCCTGCGTGGTAACTGGGCAGGTGATTTCACAACTTGTCTGTGTCTGCTACCATCCTCCCCCCGCCTGCCTTTCTCTTCAGCTGTGACTCTATTTTCTCCTCATCTACTCACTCCCAACTTCCTGCTGTCTCCCCCCGCCCCCCAATTCTCTCCTGCGTCATCACTCTATTGTTCCCCCGGCTTATCTCTGACCACCTGTCTCCTCTCTCTCTCTTCCCCCCTCCTACAGATGTTCGGCCCTTGACCGGGTCCGTCCCAGCCGCTGGAGCAGCCATGGCTCAGGGAACCAACTGCCCGCCCTCTCCACCTTCTGCAGCCGCCAGAGGACCTCCTACAGCCGGGTAAGCTTTCAGACCCGACCAGGACAGCTCCGAGTGCTTCCATTGGCTGCTGAGGCTTGCTGCCATCTCCAATTGGTCAAGGCTTTTATGCCTCTGCCCGGGATTGGTCCGCTTCATCTCGTTGTTTCTGGGCTTCTAAGCCCATTGAAAACATAAGAAAATGCCACTTTTTCGCCCCACGCCACTTTCTTAGCAGCACACTTCCCTTCCCTTTATTGGTCCTACTATTCCTCCTTCCTTTTCCACCTCTTTTTGCCTGACCTCTCCACTCTCTCCTTGTCCCTGTAACTCACTTCCCCTCCTTCCCTTTTCCTCAAGTGCTCCTCGAATTACCTTTATCTAATTTACCAACTTGACTTCTGTCCTGCTCTCTTTGCTATGCTTGCTCTGATAATTTTTCTGCTGTCACTACCTCCTCTCAGCTACTTTCCTGTGACCTGCTACCACTTCTCCCCTCCCAACTCGACTTCTCCCACCACCTCTCTGGCACCCTTTCCTCTGTTCCCCCCACACCACTACCACCCACTCCTGCTATGAAGAGAAATCCGCTGGATCTTCCATCCAAGGGTACTGGGCTCTTCCTCCTCCAATCCTCCTGATACAGTTTTTGACACCCCTCTGGGAGCAACATCTGCACCCCTCGCGTACAAGCAATGCTGTGCGCTCTCGTAAACTCTCCCTCAGGGCCTTACGACTCTCCACACTGAAGCTTGTACTCCTTCTACTACTACTATTGGAATGTACACCCAAATCCTGGCCCAAAACCCGCTGCGACAGCAATGAAGTTTAAACACACTGGTGTTCTCTCCCTCGCAACCATTAATATCTGCAGCCTCATTCCTAACATAGATGCCCTTCAGGTTTTCTTCAGACAGCACACACCCGACGTCATCTCAGTTGTCGAAACCTGGCTCTCACCCAAGATACCCGACTCTGCAATTTCCCTGCCGGGCTACACGGTCTTCAAGCTGGATCGGCAGACCAAAAAAGGAGGGGGCTGTGCACTATACCTCAAAGACTCTCTCCTGGGTCACCCCCTAACTACCACAACCTCAGTCTCACTAACTCAGATCCTCCCAGTCCATATCATCCTCGGAGCCCATGGCAGACACTCATGGTTGCCGCAGTCTTTATCCCACCCAAAGACCAAGTGAAAGGCCTAAATGCTGTCCTGGATTTCATCAGAATGCAGCCACAGGACTCTGAGTTAATCGTACTTGGAGATTTTAACACAAACTGGCTTGCCTCTGACACTGGCAGTCTCAAGGATGCCATCTCCTCAGTTCACCTCTCTCAGCTGGTAGACTCTCCAACCAGACACAACTACAGAACGGGTACTAGCTCATTAATTGATTGGGTACTGTCCAACCATCCCACACGAATATCTGATATCTCCATCCTTCCTGACTCTCTCAGTGACCACTCTCCCATCATCTGTGTATGGTCCAATAAGTTCCACAAACCACCACCATCAGTTACAACAAGCAGAACTCTCCCTCATAGGAACCTGACTCTCCTTAAATCTCACCTTAGGAATCAAGACTGGCTTCCTGTCTACCTTGCAAATGATGTCAACACAGCTCTGGACTCTTTCATCTCCATCTTTAGTGAAGTCTGCGATATCTACGCCCCCCTCTCAAAAGACGTAAGGTACAATCCCTTTGCAATCACTGGATTACTGCCGACCTAATATCACAGCTGAAAGCTAGGGACTGCCTCTGGCTCATGGCCCGTGATTCCGGATCACCAACTGACATCCAGAACTACAAGCACGTTCGCAATGATTGCACTAAGGCCATAAAAAATCACAAAAGCTGCTACCACATGGGGTAATGTAAGAGCTTTCTGGAACAAAATCAAGGAAGTTACTGGAAAACAGCCATTAACATTCCCAAATATGCTCAACATCAACGGATCCATTACTCTTGACCCCGCAACTATCGCTAATACCGTCAGTACTTTCTTCACTGACCTCAGCTCCATTCTTCATGGATCCAATCACTCCCAGGGACCCCACCCATGCCTCCCACTCTACTACCCATAACCCCTTCTATTTCAAAGCAGTCAAGCAGCACGAAGCCCGCAAGTACATTGGCAAGACAATTGCCAACACAAGGTTCAGTGGCGACTCTCTGGACCTAAAACTACTGTCCCTCGCACTTGACGAAGTAATCAGACCACTTACCAAGATGCTTAACCTCTCCATCTGCCGTAGCCAGTTTCCTAACTTATAGAAATCTGCTTTCGTCACCCCCATCTACAAAAGTGGTGACGACTCAGCATGAGAACTATCGTCCAATCTCCATACTACCTCCCCTGTCAAAAGCACTTGAACGTATTGTATCCGACCAACTCACTGACTATTTGGACAACCACAACATCTTGTGTGCTCAGCAGCAGCAGCAGCATGGCTTCAGGAAAGGACATAGCACCACATCTGCCCTTATGGAGTTTACCACTGCTTTACACAATTCCCTCGACAATGGCCATCTCGCTGGGGCTGTTTACATCGACTTAACAAAGGCTTTTGACACCGTCCACCACAACTTGCTTCTAAACCAACTGTCAAATATGGGGCTCTCCCCTGACTCAACAGCCTGGTTCCAAAGCTACTTGTCTAACAGATCACGACGAGTGAAGATTGCTGGTACTCTCTCAAGCACTCTACCCATCCGCCCGGGTGTTCCCCAGGGCTCCATACTGGGACCACTCCTTTTCTCCCTTTTCCTGAATAACCTCTCTCCCACAAGGATCAGCACTCCTTGCAAAACAATCTCCAACTCGGCTCCGCCTCTGTTGAAAAATGGCTCAGTTCTCAGAAACTAATACTCAACTATAAAAAGACCAAGTCCATGCTCTTTCGTAACTCCCACAACAAACACAAGTCTCCTCCACTGAGCATAACAAACCAGCATGGGTCAACTATCGAACAGGTCCTAACCTTCAAATACTTAGGGATCACGCTTGACTGTAACTTGTCCTACACGACCCACATCGACAATATCGCCAAAGCTGCCAATGTGCGTACTGGCCTTCTCTACAGACATAGGTCTTGCTTAACTCCCGCTGCCCTGAGTATTGCAGTGCAAAGCTCGATTCTCTCCATCATCGACTATGGCCTCATTATTTATGGTACGGCCACAACTACGGCCCTTAGACGTATCTCTACCACACTCAACAAAGCTTGTCATCTAGTCACTGGATCTAACTGCCAAACACACACATGTGACCTCTACGCACAGTCAGGATGGCTACAACTATCTAATCGCATAAAATACCAAACCTGCATAATGGCTAAAAAGATAACAATGGGCCTGGCTCCACCCGGGGGGTACTGTCTCTCCTCAGCCCCAGTAGTAACTCCCATCACATGAGAGGCTCTGACTCCCAACGCCTGAAGATCCCTCACTGCAGAACCTCCTTGGGTCAACGCTTTTTCACCTGCCGGGCTCCTTATTGGTGGAATAACCTGAACAGTGACATTTCCTCCATCCCAAAACTAGGACCTTTTAAATCAAGTCTCCGACTCCACCTCGCAGCCTCTAGCACCTGCGACTGCCGTACCTAGTGGGATCTCCCATCTCAGCTCAGCAGACCATGCCTCCTTGCCTCTTGCTGTTTCCACTCCCTTCCTGCCTCTCCCTTTCACACCATCAACCCTCTATTCACCCCTCCCTGCTACTCTTCTTCTCCTTTATCCTGAGTGACAACTGCCCTTGGCAAGCTCTACCTGTAATTAAGTTTTGCAACTATATGTTAAATCTGCTGCTTTATTTTGCTTTATCACCTGTCTTGTAGTCCAGTGCACTATGCCCAATTATGTACCAATGTATTGTATTGTCTCTGATGTGGAACCTATGTAAAAAGAGCCTTAGCTCAAAGGTATTTGTAATCCTAGATGAAATAAATAAATAAATTAGGATCAGCTGGGTGTGAGGCTCATATCGCTGACAGTTCCTCTTTAACTGTCTATCTCCACTGCCTAGACCCTTATTGGATTTCTGCTGCAGTTGTTGTTTATTATAAATTATTTGGCCCTTTTAATGCATTTGTTCCCATATTGGCAAAAAATTCATTAAAATCACCCACCACTTTTGTGCCCCGCTGTACATTGTGGCCATTGATTACAGAGCTATCTGGGTATGCTGTTTTTTGCATTCCTTGCAGTTTGTTATGTCTTCCAAAATGCCCTGGGATTTCCAGTCATATCTTTAGTTAATTGTTCTTTGTATTAAACTTGCCTGGCTTTCCTTAGTTCATTAGTATACAAATTTCACATTTGTTTATATGTTTTTTAATCCTGACCTGCACCTGTACCCTTTGCCCTCTTCCAAGCTATATCCCCTGTTTAAAACAATTCCGGGCCATACCAAGGGGCTTTATTTATTTTAACCTGTCTGTCTTTTAGTGGCGCGTGCAAATTACAGATTTTTAAGAAATCTTTCTGAAATAAATCCCAGGCATCCTCCACATCTGGTATTAGGTCCAGTCTTTTCCGGTTATAAGCTTCCAAATCTAACATGAATTTTATGTAGTCAGAATCTTTTTAAGATCTACTTTTTATTGTTTTCCCAGGAGTTCTTTTCATTTTTTCATTTCTTTTACAGAATATCATTTAATGATTTGGTAGGGCATCTGGTAATACCCTACTGCTCACAACCGTTTGGGATTAGAGGTGAATATCAGATCCAGAATTGTAGAAGAGTTTGGGTTTCTAATATTCAGTCTAGTTGTACTGTTTACAAGTTGTGTCACTCCCACAGTAGTTCTCATATCCATTGGCTTATGACTGACGTCAGTATTACCCCAGTCCACACTAAAATATCCTACTAAAAGTAACTCATGGGTTTCTAAGTAGGTCTTAAGGGTTTCTTGTAGTTCCTCAAATATTTGAAAATTACTCCTTGGAGGGCAATGGACTTCTAGTAGTAACATTGGTTTGGAAAAGGGTATTTTTAATTCCATAGTCATTGTTTTTCCTCCTTCCCATTCACTTAAATTACTCATCTCTTTTACTTCTACCCAATTTCTTGCATAAATAATCACTCCTCCACTTTGCTTAGAGCTTAGATAAGGAGGCAGTATAGGGCAGTGGTCTAAGGCTCTGAGCTGCAAATTTGGTGACATCCAGCAGGCCAGACCTGGGTTTGAATCCCACAGCTTCCACTTGCATACTGTGTGACCCTGAGCAAGTCACTTAACCTTCTTGTGCTCCCAGGTCGCTCCTGTAAAAAAGCTTTCAGCTTAGTGTGCTATACCTGGTTAAACAACTAAAAAATTAAAAAATAAATCTGTCCTTTCTCCATAGATGAAATCCTTCCAGGGCTACCATGCTATCTGTACTTTTTACATTTAACCATGATTCTGTTATGGCTAATATATCTGGTTTATATTTGAAGACATGCTCTCTTACTTGGTCTATTTGTTTGGTAGACTGACTGTATTATAATGGATTATTCGAAGTCCTTTGTCCTCCAACAATTCTGCTGTAATGTCCATATGGGAATCAGTATATGGTCCAGGGTTAGGGTGAATATCACCATTAATTATTAGGGTTACTGTCACAAACAACTTAAATAGCGTATAGATCCGTAGTTGAGTTAATCTTTCTCTGTCTGTGTTTCTTTTTGTTGGTTTCGCATAATCCACCGTAACGTTCCTTCCCCATCTGCCTATAAGTTTGCAGGTGAAGGAAGACCATTTTACTAAATATGAGTCAAGCAGTTCACTAAATAACCCAGGATGTAGTTTTCCTTGCCATCTCTCCAAGGGTTCTGGGATCCACACTACTGTGCCTTTATGTATAAAATCATTACACATCTTTATTTAGCACTTAACCTCGGCCCCTTCACATCTGTGGCATAGTCTATCTGAACAATTTCCTATCAGGATTAATAGTCCCCACCAAAACATCATCTCGATCTGTTGTCCTCAAAATAGATTAACTATTCTATTCAAACCCCAGGAAATGTTACTGTACTCTGACAAGTGCAGTGTGGTCTCACCATAGGACTGCCCCGGAGCTGAAATGGTTAATAGAACCTATGCTAATTGTGGAATGTTAGGCTCACGCTTCGTTTTCAAATCACTGTCCTTGGCTGCACTTCCTGCAACCGTCAGATTCTTTACACCGCTTGGCTCAGTAAGACGTCTCTGGAGAGCTGTACTTCATTTTGACGGAAGAATTTTATTTCTCGGTTTATTCAAAAGTCTGTTTAATTTATTCAATTTTTGAAGCACTGTCCTTGGTCACAGGTAGAATTAGTTTAGATTTAGAGTTAGTTTGGTAAGTTTCTTTGGTTCCTCCTCGATTCTTTCAACCGGGAAGGAACCGATATTTCTTACTTTTCTCTGTTAAATAAAAATAATTTGAACCATCCAGTGAGGCGGTCTGCTTAATTATTTAAAATTTGAATTCATTTACCGGGGTAATTCTCAGTTTGTTTCTGTTCTAATCAACCGATAAATACCACAGGCCAAGAAACAAATGGGTCCCACTGGTTTCCAACATTGTACAGAGTGTGGGGGAACCGTTCGCAAGGGCAGATCCTCATCTTATATGTGCATTCTAGGGATG
The DNA here is from genome assembly GCA_016271365.2 of Neoceratodus forsteri. Classification (NCBI taxonomy): domain Eukaryota; kingdom Metazoa; phylum Chordata; order Ceratodontiformes; family Ceratodontidae; genus Neoceratodus; species Neoceratodus forsteri. The sequence goes on along the minus strand of CM028135.1, from coordinate 1,098,546,686 downwards.
TAGATATGTTGTTCAATCCACACTTATTGGCAGGTTCCTTGCTGCTTTAAATGTTGCTGGAAGGTCTTCAAGCTCGCTCCTCCCACCTACCCGGGTGGTAAATCCCTCGGCTCCACCCCGTGACGCCAGATCTTCCTTACCGCTTGGAAGCTCAGGTTCCCTCCTTAGCGCCCTGCGTTTTAGGCCTGGATCCATGCTCTTCGGTTAACCTGGAACTAATTCTAAAGTTTACAAGACTCCAGTCTTCGTCTTTCCTCACGGCTACGATGGACAATTGACTCCGACTTTCGTGGTCTTGCTGGGCAGAAGATGTCCTAACTGATCCATGCTCCACGTGCGTCTACTGCCTGGGGCTTGGCCACGATTCGCAGGCTTGTGAATTGTGCAGCTCCTTCTCTGCTTCAGTCTTGGAGGACCACGCTGCTCAACTTCTTCTTGGACGCCCTGAAAAACAGTATCCACCGGTCAAGTCGAAAGAGGCCTGTTGGGCGGTGTCCGTGACAGCAGGCTCCGTGGAACAGTTGGAGCAGATGATCGCCCACGAGGAGGAGGTGGCCCAGGCCGCTTCTTCTTCCTCCTCGGCTGCGGCATTTATCCCGCTCTCCTTGGGCTCTTCCTGTACAGCTTCCTTTAAGGAGCTTTGTCAGGTCCCTCTCCACCAAAGGAGAAGGACCATCGGGACATTCCAGTCGGTCCAAGAAGAAGGACTCAAAAGGTAAGTCCCACTGTCGACATTCGTGCGAGTGGGAGAGATCCCCTTCACCGGATCGTCTGCTTTCGACTTTGGTTGAGGTTGCGGCTAAGGCAGCTGGCTTCATGGTGTCCCCGTCAGCTCAGCAGGCCGAGACAACTGTTGATGCGGTTGAGATTTTTCTCGACCCGTCGGACGGGTTGTTGACTGGTGATGCCGACAACCCTACTTAACCAGTTCCCCCGGTGATTACCGAGGACTTGCCTGTGCCTCCTGTGCTGGAGTCCTCGGTTAAGGTCCCTGTACCAAAGGAAGGGCGGGTTTTCCCCATTCCCCCTCTGACCCACCCTCGGAATCCCTGAAGGTCTCGGTCTTGGTCCTCTTCCAGGTCCAGCTGGTCCCGTCGACATTGGCGATCTCATTCTTGGCACCATAGAAAGCGGCGCCACTGCTCATTCTGTTTGTCCTCTTCGGAGGATAGGCTCTGGCGCAAGTTGCGTCGGCGCTACAAGGACTTGATGTGGCAGCAGCTCTTACTGACCGGTAACAAGCCGACTCCGTTGCCTTCTCCGGCCATTAAGTGGCTGTCACCGGAGCGACTGAAACAACCACTCATAGTAGTCGAGGAGCCACCACCGGCGCCGGTTGTTTGGCCGAAACCAGCTGCTCCGCCCATTGTGGTGGAACCTCTGCCTCTACAACCTAAGATTGGGGCCCCGACCAAGGATCCTTGGTCGGGTCAGGGCTAGCCCCATAGGTTGTCGGTCACCCTCACTCCCGATCGACCTCGGCAGGTGGAGGGTGGCTCAGGTGCTCGGAAGCTGTTTGCAGACTCCTCGAAGTCTGTCGACGACTTCTCCCTGTTCTCCAGGCCGGTTGACCTGGAATCTGCAGGGGGTAAGTCAGTGGACGAGAGCCCATCCTCGTTTTTGGGAATGCTTTGACTCATCTCAGAGTCTACTGGGATGCAGTTTGAACCAGTTTAAAAATGGGCCAAGTATCCCCTTACGGAGATACTGGACCGAGGGGATTCCCCTATGGAGGCCTTTCCGGTGGCCGAAGCCATTGTTGGCCCGGCCCTGCAGTTGTGGCAGCGGCCAGCATCTTGTCCGGCACCTTCGGCCAGGATGGCTCGAAAGTATGTGGTTCCTACTGGTTCACTCTCCGGTTTCTCGGAGCACCCCTCTGCGGAAGGGTTAGTGACCGATAGCGTTTTCCAGCATTCGGGGAACGCTCAGGATGTGGACAAACTGCCCGATAAGGAATCCAAAAAAGTTGGATTACTCAGGGTGGAAGGTATACGCTGCTTCCTCCCTAGGCCTTCGTCAAAGCTAGCTCGGCTGTTCTGATGGCACACTTTTCACATGCCCTTTTGGGCTCCCTGGATGAGGTGATTCCTCATCTCCCGGTTGACCTTCAGACGATGGTCAAGCAGGTGTGGGATCAGGGAAGGGCGGTAGCTAAACAGCAGCTCCAATCTTCATTGGACATTGCTGATTCATGTGCCCGGTCAGTAGAGGCCGCAGTGGCCATGCACCGCAGAGCTTGACTGCGGATCTCCACCTTCACGGCTGATACCCAGCACAAGCTGGCAGACATTCCCTTCCTGGGTACCGACTTGTTCAGACCCGGGGTGGAAGGTCATCTCCAATGGATCGAGAAGTCTAGTGCCACCTTGGACTCTGTCACATCTGCCCAGAAAGACAAAGGCCACCAGCAGCAGCGTAAGCCCTTTCATCCATCAACCCCTGCGGCATGTCCGGCCCAGCAACACCAGCATCAGGGCCAGCAGGTTCACACTTGGCGCCCCAAAGCCAAGTCTGCTCCTTCCTCCAGCAGGAAGCCTGGAGGAAAAGGCCCAGGCGTCTTCTTGGCCGGCCCTTCCTCCAAGCCTGCCCAGTGATGGGTTGAGGGGTGTCGCCCCCAACCTCATCACTCCTCTCCGGGTTCCCCCCCCGTGGAGGGACAGCTCCGCCACTTCCTTTCCACCTGGTCTGCTATCACCATGGACTGCTGGGTGTTGGAAGTGGTAGGCAGGGGTCTGCCTCTGGAATTCGAGCAGTTCCCCCCCTATCGAGCCATCACCTCACGGGGGGCTACAGGTTCCACAGCCTGTCAGCTCATTGAGCCAACATTGCCTTGCTCCTCCAGAAGGAGGTGATCAGCGAGGTGGCGGACCCCCCCTCCAGACCCAGGGTTTGTGTCCAGGTACTTCCTGGTCCCAAAATGGACGGGGGGGGGGGGCTGGCACCCCATTCTTGTCCTACATGACCTGAACAAGTTTCTAAGGTCTTGCACCTTCAGGATGGTCACTCTGGCTCAGATCATTCCATCCTTGGAGCCAGGCATGTGGTTCTGTTCCCTGGACTTTCAGGATGCATTTTCTCACGTCCCAGTCCGTCCGTCTCAGCGATTCCTCCGCTTCAGAGCAGAGATATCCCTTTACAAGTTCCAGGCCATGCCCTTCGGCCTCTCTCCAGCTCCCAGGGTCTTTGCCAAATGCATGGCAGTGGTGACAGCATTTCTGCGGAGCCAAGGGGTCTGGGTGTACCCTTACCTGGAGGACTGGCTGATTGCAGCCCCCTCCAGGTTGGAGGTGGAGCGGTCCAGGGATCTGGCCGTCCAGGTCTGCTCTCAGATTGGCCTCCTCATCAACAAGGCCAAGTTGGAACTCATGCCATCGCATGTGATTCAGTTCGTCTGGGCAGAGCTCGACTCGCTTCGAGCCAGAGCCCGGCTCCCGGCGGACAGGGCCGAGGTCCTTTCCTCTTTTGCCCAGTCATTTCTGGTTGGGTAGTTGCGCCCTGCCCGGGACTTCCTGCGCTTTCTGGGCCTCATGGCGGCCTGCACCAGCGTGGTCCATTGGGCCCGCTGGCATATGCATCCCCTGCAGTGGACACTGGCCTGCCAATGGTCACAGCACTCCGGTCCTCTGGACCAGCCAGTGATGGTGACCCAGGAGATGTGGAACGGCCTACAGTGGTGGCTCATTCCAGCTCATCTGCAGGAGGGTATCTCGTTTGTCCGCCCCGAGCCGACGGCACTCTGACGACCAATGCCTCTGTGATGGGTTGGGGTGCCCATCTGGGGGAGCTCAGAGCCCACGGCCTCTGGTCCCCTCAGGAGCCTCGATGCCACATCAACCTGCTGGAGCTTCGAGTGGTCCAACTAGCCCTCACCGCCTTCGCTCCATTTGTACGGGGTCAGGTGATCCAGGTCCAGACGGACAACACCACGACCATGTACTACCTCAGCCAACAGGGCAGGACACACTCCTTGCCCCTGTGCAAGGAGGCTCTCTGCACTTGGTCTCTTGTGATCAGCCTGGAGGCGGATCTCCTAGCCATCCATGTGGCAGGAGCCTCCAACAATCTGGCTGATGCCCTCAGCCAGATAGGCGCTGCATCTCACGAGTGGTCTCTCCTGCCGGAGGTAGTACTAGATCTGTTCTCCCATTGGGGCACCCCCTCAGGTGGACCTGTTCACCTCCAGGGAGAATGCGATGCTGAGGCTGTTTCATGCCTGCCCCCCCTCAGCAGGGTTCGCTGCAGGGGGATGCCTTCTCGAGACCATGGACCCCGGCCTCTTCTACGCCTTCCCTCCATTTCCTTTGATCCACAAGTTGCTTCTCAAGGCGAAGAGGGACAAGGCGCAGGTGATTCTGGTAGTCCCAGACTGGCCCCGCCAGTACTGGTACCCAGATCTCCTCAGCCTCAGCTCCAGGCTCCCGAGGCGACTTCCAGCCCGCCCGGACCTGCTCTCAGTCGACAAAGGGAAGGTTCTCCACCTGGACCTTCAATCCCTGCACCTGACGGCCTGGTTCCTGAGCGGCTTGAGTTCCAGGCCTTGGCTCTTTCTGATGAGGTTCTCAACGTAGTTGAGCCATCCCGTAAGGAGTCGACCAGAAAATGCTATGCCCTCAAATGGAAGAGATTCGCCATTTGGTGTCAGGACAAAGGGTTGGACCCTTCTTCCTGTTTCTTGGCTATCATTCTGGACTACCTGTGGTCACTTTCTCAGCTAGGGCTTCGGTCGTCGACCCTTAAGGTGCACCTGGCAGCCATCTCTGCTTACCGGGCGCAGGCCAGCAGGCAGTCAGTGGTGCAGGAGAAGGTGGCCAGGGACTTTTTTAAAGGTCTTGATCATATATCCCCTCCGGTGCGAGAACCTCCACCTCCGTGGGATCTACTGCTGGTATTGGCTAAGCTCATGGGCAAGCCATTTGAACCGATGCACAGGTGTGACATCTCTCACCTGTCATGGAAGACCACCTTCTTGGTGGTTATCATGTTGGCCAGAAGGATGGGAGAGCTCTAGGCGCTACATTGAGTCTCTTTATCTGGTCTTCCACAGGGACAAGGTTGTCCTGCGCCCCCACCCGAAATTCCTTCCGAAGGTGGTGTCAGAGTTTCACCTTAACCAGGTGTTGACTTTGCCGGTGTTCTAGCCCAATCACACCCCGGAGGTCGAATATAAGCTCCATACCTTGGACCCTAGGAGAGCGCTCTCTTATTATAAGGAGCGAACGGCTGTAGTTCGGGGAGAGGTTTGCCAGCTGTTTGTCACCTATGTTGAAGCCACACCTGGCAGACCTGCAGCCAAGCGGACGATGGGCAGGTGGGTCATCTCCTGCATAGATCTCTCCTATAGGTTGGCAGGCATGGAGCCTACCAAAGGGATAAGAGCTCATTTTACCCGCCATACCGCTGCGTCAGTGGCTGCTTCTAGGGACATCTCTATCCAGGAAATCTGCAGGGCTGCTACCTGGAAGTCAACACACACCTTCATTTCCCATTACCACATTAACCTAGAGTCACGCGGAATGCTGGTTTTGGGACCTCTGTTCTCAGTCCTTATTCCCTAAATAGGGGTGCGTGCCTTGCCTCCTTCCTCCCAGAGAACTGCTAGGAGTCTGCCAATAAGTGTGGATTGAACAACATATCCACGTCCCTAGAATGCAGGTTACTCACCTGCAACAGGAGTTCTAGGAGTGGTATATGTTGTTCATCCCACAACCACCGACCTCCCCAGCCTGACCACGCAGCCTGGCTTCCAGTGGGCAAGATCTGGCGTCATGGGGTGGAGCCGAGGGTTTTACCACCCGGGTGGGTGGGAGGAGCCAGCTTGAAGACCTTCCGGTAGCATTTAAAGCGGCAAGAAACTTGCCAGTAAATGTGGATGAACAACATATACCACTCCTAGAACTCCTGTTACAGGTGAGTAACCTGTATTTTTGTCTGGGGTTTGACCACCTCATGGAGGACTGCGAGATTTGTAAAAACTTCCCTCAGTCAACGTTTGACGGGCGATTTTAGAGGCCGCAGGAGATGATGTCTGAGAAAACCACTGAACCAGCAGAAGACAAGACGGCTGTGAGCCATAAAGATCCGGAAGATCAGCCCTCTGACAAGGGTGATAGTTCCTCCTCAAAGGAATGACCTGCTGAACCAGCTGCTAACCCATCACCCGAAGGGAAACAAAAAAAGAAAGAAAAACATTCAGGGGTTGAACTCCAACCGCTTAAGAGATGGTAAACGCAATTCGCATTATTCAGTCGCTTCGGCTGGTTAACCCAAATCTGGTTGAAAAGCGACCGCGTTTGACTGCCTCAGGCTCTGTTTTGGTTCCCAGTTCCTTGGAATCCGAAATAGAGACCTTTGGGGAAGAATTTGACTAGGATGCTGATGATGATGATGAGGATGAGGACTAAGGGGAACTGATTGAACCGGATATTTCCCCAGATCCTCATCATCCTGACTCCTCTGATAAGGGAACTGAGGACTTTACTTCACATTTCCAATTCATCAAGCAAGTGGCCCAGTCCCTGGACCTCTCTACCCAGGAATCAACCGATGAGGAGGAGGAACAGGACTACAGGGAAATGATGGATGTACCAGCCTCTGAAAGGGTTTTGTTGCCCATCCATAAATCCTTAACGAAGCAGGTTATGAAAGTCCTGCATACCCCTGCTTCTATACCACCAGTGGATAGGAAGGTGGATAAAAAGTATTGGGTGGCTAAGGGTGGAGTGGAATTTTTGTTTGGACACCCTAGCCATGAAGGAGTGGTGCAGGCTGCAGCCTGTGATAAGACAGGCATTCCTTTAGCATCACACCCTCCAGACAAGTATTCCAGGAAACTGAATTCCATTGCTAGGAAGCAGTACTTTGGTTCCTCTCTGGCCATCAGGGAGGCCTCTTATATGGCCTATGTGGCCAGATATCAGAAAACCGTACGGAACACTGTGATGGAAAGCACTAATTCGGCTCCAGCCCCTATGGCAGCAGATCTGGAGGAGGCTGCAAAAAAGGGCATAGAGTGGCAGTAGACAGCAGTGACACTGCAGCCAGACAAATGGCTTCTTCAGTGTCATTAAGAAGATTTGCTTGGCTCAGGACTACTAACCTGACCCAAGATACTCATTCGAAGGCCATGGACTTCCCATGTGAGCCTCTGTCTCTGTCTCTGTCTCTATTTGGTGAGCTGACAAAGGCTTATATGAAGAAAATGGATGAATACAAGACAGCATACCAGAGTGCTGCTGTAAAGAATAAGACTCCTACACCCCATTAACAGTAAGCCAGAGGTCATAGGGGCAGACCTTATAGGTCATTCTTCTAGCCCCAAGCTTACCGACAGTATCAACAGCAAAGGGGCTACTTTAGAGGCAGGGGCAGGATAGGTGGTAACCGAACAGGCCCCAGCACTCAGTCAGCATCCCAACCCAAGCAGACACCCTGAGAGGTCTGCTCAGGTTGGGGGCAGGCTGGCCCACTACCTCTAGGAGTGGCAGTCCATCACCACAGACAGGTGGGTCATGGAGGTAGTGGGCCAAGACCTGGCTCTCAGCTTCAAACTCAGACCAAAGCTGAGGTCAAAGATCTTTCGACCTTCTTTCCTATCTGAAACACTGCTGTTAGAAAAGGAAGTATTAAATCTCGTGTCTTTGTGAGCAGTGGAGCCAATTCCTCTGCTACAGAGAGGAAAGGGTCTCTGTTCCACGGCATGGAGGGATGGAAGGAAGATACTGGGGATCACTGGGAAGGCAAGACAGGAGGGTGAGCTGGATGTCATTATCCACCTAGGTACTAATGACTTGGCAAATGGGGAGCCAAAGGAAGTTCAGGAAGAGTTTAGGAAACTGGGGAGGGGTCTCAAGCAAGTAGCTACTTCTGTCACTTTCTCAGAAGTACTACCTGTGAGAGGCAAGGAGAGCATAGAGTGCATGCACCAGGAACTTTAACTCATGGTTGAAGAACTGGTGCTGTGAGGAAGGGTTTGATTCATTGTGACTGGGACCCATCTGGAGGATGGGTTTGTTCAAGCTCCTGCGCCTGCATCCATCCTGGAGAGAATCCAAGACTCAATGATAAGTTTAAATGCTACATTGACAGCATTTAAACTAGCAAAGGGGTGGAGCCAGCAAGGATGGTACCTACTTGCTCACCCCCACAGCTAGTAATGGAAACCAGTGAACCAGAGGAGGCTATCTCTGCAAAGCAGTGTGCAAAAGTTGGAGATTAGTGTCCAAAAGGTGGATAAGCAGAAAAGGGCAAATTCAGCAGAAGGGCAGACAGCAAGGAGAACCAGGGATAAATGACAACCAAGGAAGGGCTGGTGAGAACAGTGAAGCAGTCTAGGAGGTCAAATCATGGAAAGCCATGTGTGCAAATGCCAGGAGCCTTAGCAACAAGATGGAAGATCTGAGGCTGTCATGGTACAGTCAGACCTGGACATTGTGGCCATCACTGAAACCTGGTGTAATGATAACCATGACTGGGAGATGGCCATACCTGGCTACAACATATTCAGAAGAGACAGAGCAGGCAGGAAGGGAGGAGTGGCACTGTATGTGAAAATGACATAAGGGCACACAGATCCAGGAGGAACAAAATGGGGAGAGATACTGTGGGTTAGCTGGAAAGGAAAATGGGGCCAGCCATCCGACAGGTGTGGTCTATAGACCACCAGCCCAGGAGGAAGAAACAGATAGAGTTGATGCTAGCCATCCAAAGGATGGCTGACAAGGTGAGGTAGTACTGGTTGAGACTTCAATATACCAGATGTGGACTGGAGCATCCCAGCAGCAGCATCAACTAGGAGCAGATTTATCCTGACTCTTCAGGGTGCCTTCCTCAGCAACTGGTCATGGAACCAACTCGCAGAAGGCAATACTGACCTTGTGCTCACAAACAGGGACAGTGTGATGGGGTAACAGTGGGGAGCACCTGGGTAACAGTGACCACCAGTCATTGTGGTTTGAAATCACAGAAAGAGCAGAACCAAACCACACAAAAACACGTATCCTGGATTTTAGGGGGCAGACTTTGGGAAATGGGAGATGCTTGAAAGAGGCATTAAGGGAATGGGACAGGAATCAGGGATTGAGGAACAGTGGGCAGTATTTAAAATGGGGATTATAAGAACAACAGAATTATGCATTAGCAGGTTAGCAAGAGGAAAAGAAAGAGACCATTATGGTTTTCCAAAGAGGTAGCAAAGAAAGTGAAAGCCAAAAGACTGCATTCAGGCAATACAAAAGACACAGGCAGAAGGGGATAGGGAGAAGTACCAGGAGAAACAAAGGGAGGCAGGGAAGTCAGTAAGGAAGCCAAAGCTCAGACAGAAGAACACATTGCAAAATCAGTGGTTAAAGGGACAAAACCTTTTACAGGTACATAAGTGAAAAAAGAAGGACAAAGGAGGGATGGTTAGACTGAAGGGGAGGATGGGAGCAGCGTGAGGATGACAACAGTAAAGCTGACATATTGAACAGGTATTTCTGCTCAGTCTTTACTAAGGAAGAGGGGGTAATGGGTCTGAAGGGAGTACAAGGGGTGAGAATGGTGCAGAAATGGACACAAGTCCCTTTACACGAGAAAGGGTCCTGAAGGAACTGGAAGTAATAAGAGTTGACAAAGCAATGGGGCCAGATGGGTGAAACCCAGGGTCCTTAAAGAACTAAGAGGTGGTGGCTGAACCTCTGGCTATCCTGTTCAGCCAATCACTGGAAACAGGGAGGTACCCAAAGACTGGAGGACAGCAGATGTAGTCCCTTATACAAAAGTGGGAACAAAGAGGAAGCAGGGAACTACAGACCAGTCAGCCTCACCTCGGTAGTGGGAAAGATCATGGAAGCACTACTGAAGGAGAGATTGTGGAACATCTGGTTGTCAATGGACTACAGGACCCAAGGCAGCATGGTTTCACCAGGGGAGGTCATGTCAGACCAACCTCATTGAATTTTTGACTGGGTGACTAGGGAGGTGGATCAGGGAGGGCAGTGGACATGGCCTATCTGGACTTCAGCAAGGCCTTTGACACTGTGCCACATAGAAGACTATTACACAAACTGGGGAATATGGTGTGGGCAGGACAGTAGTGTGGTGGGTAGGTAACTGGCTGGATGGCGGACACAGAGGGTGGTGGTAAATGGCTGTCACTCCACAGAGGGAAGAGTGACCAGTGGGGTTCCACAGGGATCAGTGCTGGGCCGGTCCTATTCAACATCTTCATCAGTGACATTGCACAGGATATAGAAGGCAGAATTTCACTGTTCGCTGATGACACAAAGCTCTGTAACAGAGTAGACACACCAGAGGCTGTAGACAGAATGAGAAGGGACCTGCAGAAACTTGAAGAATGGTCAAGGGTTTGGCAGTTGAAATTCAATGCAAAGAAGTGCAAGATAATGCATATGGGGCACAAAAACCCTGGCACAATATATCAGTTAGGGGGTGAGGATATAGCATGCACCAAGCAGGAAAGGGATCTTGGGGTTGTCATCTCTGATGACCTCAAGGTAGGGAAACAGTGTGACAAGGCATCAGGTAAAGCAAATAGGATGCTGGGATGTATAGGCAGGGGCATCACCAGCAGGAAAAGGGAGGTCATAATTCCGCTATACAAGACACTAGTGAGGCCCCACCTGGAGTACAGTGTACAGTTCTGGAGACCATACCTACGTAAGGACATAGACAGGGTAGAGAAGGTTCAGAGGAGGGCAACAAAGATGGTGCATGGGTTGCATCACAAATCCTATGAAGACAGGTTGAAGGAACTGAACATGTACTCCTGGAGGAGAGGAGGAGAGAGGGATATGATAGAGACATACAAGTATCTTACAGGGAGGAACAGGGTGCAGGAAAACACTATTTTTAGCTCAAAAGATGTTTCAGGACTAGAGGGCATGGGATGAAGTTGGAGGAGGACGTTCAGAGGAAACATGAAAGAATTTCTTCACAGAGCGGGTGGTGGACAAGTGGAACACCCTGCCAGAGGAAGTGTTGGGGGCTGAAACAATCACGGGATTTAAGAATGCATGGGATAGACATAAAGGAATTCTAGAGGTCAGGGGTAAGGGGAAATAGACTTCTAGGAAAACAAACTGAACTTACAAGCTCAAATGGGCAGACTAGGTGGGCCATAGGCCCTTATCTGCCGACACTGTCTATGTATCTATGTATGTATCTATGTTCAAGATAATTCCTCACAACCTAGAAAACAGGGGAGTGGCGACCCATATTGGATCTCAGACACCTAAACAGGCATTTGCTGAAACCAAAATTCAAGATGGTCACCTTGACTACAATTCTGTCAACACTAAGGCAAGGGAACTGGTTGGCATCCCTAGATTTAAAGGATGCATACTTCCACATCCCAATAAAACAGTCTCACGGAAAATTCCTCAGGTTCACACTGCCATCAGGCCGCTGACAGTTCAGGGCAATGCCTTTTGGACTTACTTCTGCTCCCAGGGTGTTCACAAAATGCTTGGCTGTGGTTGTGGCACACCTAAGGAGACAGGGAGAAGCAGTCTTTCCCTATCTGGATGACTGGCTAGTCATGGGACAGTCCTCCCAGCAGATCAATTGCAGACCCTGGGGTTCTTGATAAACCTAATAAAAAGTCAGTGCTACAGTCAGTTCAGCTCCTGGAGTTCATGACCAAACTGAATTTAGTGAGAGGAAAGGCTTTTCTTCCACAAGAAAGGGCAAACACTTTGGTATAGCTGGCAGGCTCCTTCAAGCTTCACAGTCTCAGGCCAGCCAGATACTTTCTTCAGTTGTTGGGCCACATGATGGCTTCAACAGTTACAGTGTCAGGAGCAAGGTTTCAGATGAGGGATAGTCAGTATCACCTCAGGCAATACTGGCATCAGAAAAAAGGTGCATTATCAAAGCTGGTTCCAGTTACTCAGACTTTTCTGCAAGCTCTTCAGTGGCGGCTGGACATGGAAAATCTCAGGCAGGGAATTCCATTCCTCCAGGAGCAACCCTCCGTGGTGCTTACCACAGATGCATCCCTTCTAGGTGGAGGGCACACCTAGGGGAGCATACTGTTCACGGTACATGGTCCGGACAGAAGTCTTTTCTTCACATCAGTCTGCTGGAGTTCGGAGCAGTCTTCCTAGCACTGCATGCATTTATCATCATGCTTCAGGGAAAGGTGGTTCAAGTCAGAACAGACAATGAAACCTAGAAACCTAGAAGTTGACGGCAGATAAGGACCGCAAGGCCCATCCAGTCTGCCCATTTCTTTTTCTACCTTATAAATGTGCCATCGGCCTTTGCTCTGTCAGTGACCTATCTATTCATAGTCATTTGTATTGCTCCCTTATGCCTATCCCATGCCTGTTTGAAGCCCTGCACTGTATTCATAGCCACCACTTCTTGTGGTAAGCCATTCCATGCATCCACCACCCTTTCTGTGAAAAAGAATTTCCTCACATTCCCTTTAATCGGCCCTCCTCTAATCTCATGCTGTGTCCTCTTGTCCTGCTATTTTTCTTATATTTAAACATGTTAGACTCTTTCACCTTGTTTATGCCCTTAAGGTGTTTGAATGCCTCGATCATATCACCTCTCTCCTCCTTTGCTCAAGGGTATACATATTGAGCTCCGTTAATCTGTCCTCATATGTCTTCTGATGCAGTCCCTGCACCATTTTGGTTGCCCTCTCTGGACTGCCTCAGTTTGGTTAATGTCCTTGTGAAGGTGTGGCCTCCAATACTGCACGCAGTACTCCAGATGGGGCCTAACTAATGTCTTGTACAGAGGATTATTACCTCCTCTTACGACTTGTGATACCTCTACTAATACACCCTAACACCCCTAGCCTTACCTACTGCTTTAGAGGTCTGCTTGGATGATTTTAGGTCATCAGTGATGATGATGCCCAAGTCTCTTTCTTCCTTTGTAACTGCTAGCAACTCCTCCCAGCCTATAAGTGGCTTCAGGTTTCTCTTCCCTATGTGCATGATTTTGCACTTCTTTGCATTAAATCCCAGTTGCCACTCTTCTGACCATTCTGCTAGTTTATCCAGATCTCTTCTCATTCTGCCCACCCCATCTGGCTCTCTACTCTGTTGCAGATCTTGGTGTCATCTGCAAACAGACAAGCCTACCTCTAGTCCATCTGCAAGGTCACTAATGAAGATGTTGAATAGGACTGGCCCCAGGACTGATCCCTGAGGTACCCACTTGTGACTTGCATCTCTTCTGACTGTATACCATTTACCACCACTCTCTGTTTTCTGCCAGTCAACCAGTTTGCCACCCAGTTGACCAACTTCTGACCCACCCCGAGCCTACCCAGCTTATTTATCAATCTTCTATGTGGAACAGTGTCAAAAGCTTTGCTGAAGTCAAGGTAGGCGACATCAACTGCTCCCCCTTGGTCCACCACTCTGGTTACCCAGTCAAAGAAATCTATGAGATTAGTTTGACAGGACCTTCCTTTTGTAAACCCATGCTGTCTTGGATCCTGTGCCCTATGGATTCCAGGTGTTGCACTATCCTTTCCTTAAGGAGCCTCCATAATCTTGCCCACTACTGAGGTAAGACTGACCGGTCTGTAGTTTCCGCCTCCTCCTGCTACCACTCTTGTGGAGCGGGATCACATGAGCCCTTCTCCAGTCTTCTGGGACCTCTCCTGTGCTCAGAGACTCACTAAACAATTCTGCTAATGGCTCTGCTAGTTCCTCCTTAGCTCCTTAGGTACCCTGGGATGTATGCCATCAGGTCCCATTGCCTTATCCACCCTGAGCTTAGCAAACTCTTGTAGGACCCTTTCTTTTGTGAAGGGAGTAGTGCTCACCTCCCTCCCCCCTGTGTCCATGATGCTGAGCTGTGGGCCCTGCCCTACCTTCTCTTCAGTAAATAGTTCAATGCAACCACAATGTGCTACTTCAGCAAACAAGGAGGCACAAGGTCCACACTCCTGTGCACAGAGGCCATGAAAATATGGACTTTGGCCTATTCTCTGGACATTCTGCTGTCAGCAGTTCACCTACCAGGAAAGGACAATGTGGTGGCAGATGCACTCAGCAGGATAAATAAATAAATCAGGACCATCATGAATGGTCCCTGAACAAACAAGTACTGGAGGTAATGTTTAAAAGGTGGGGCACCCCAAAGATAGATCTCTTTGTTTCCCCAGACAACTACCAGCTCCCGAAGTATTGCTGCAGACCACCCCACTGAGAGGTTCAGTACCACTGGATTCTCTGATTCTGGATTGGACAGGGAAGTTCTTGTATGCCTTCCTCCCATTTCCCTTGTTACTCAGTCCTGATCAAGCTCAGATCCCAGCCGGCCACAATGATACTTATTGACCCAGCCTAGGCCAGGCAGCCATGGTACTCCCTGTTCCTGGCACTATCAGTAGCCAAGCCAGTCAGCCTCCCCAGGAGGCACAACTTGCTGACTTCATCCCACGGCAGGATCCTGTACCCGAACCTCCGGTCTCCCGGGCTCAGGGCCTGGCTCTTGAGGACCTAGAGTATGCCAGCCTGCATCTTTCAGAAGGCGTTATGGAGGTCCTTAGGGTTTCTAGAAAACCCTCTATCAGGAAGATTTACACTTCCAAATGGAAGAGGTTTTCTATTTGGTGTCAGAATAAGAAATTGGATCATAACCAGGCAGGATTGCCTATGGTATTGGATTATCTAGCCCATCTTCATTCTCTGGGCCTAAGGTCCTCGACATTGAAGATGCATCTGGCTGCAGTCTCTGCTTACCTGTCAGCAGGTAAGGCATCATCTCTGGCCTCCAATTCAGTGTTTAGAAAGTTCTTTAAAGGGCTGCTACATTCGCACCCCCCTCATAGAACTCCTTCTCCAATGTGGGACTTGAACATTTGCATAGCACAATGTCGGAACAAAGGCTTATACTATAACTTTTTATAATGATGCACTTGGATTCACCTCCGGCCTTACCCAAAAATTATTTTCATAAATTGCCAAAAATAATAATTCACATATGATATTAGCCTATGCTCTACAGATTCAAAAATGACAGTGAAAAACACTGTTGCCACACTTTGGATTATATAAAAGATAAGTATACATTTTATTCACATATGTACAATTCCTAAATATTTGTAAATACTGTAGCTCACAATACACTTTGCTGATAGGTTTAAAACTTAGTCGCTAGGCAGGTTCATGCATTCCCAATAACCTGTATAATTCTGAAATGTTTCAGAGATTTTGTATATTTTCTATAAATAAAAGTCTTAATTTCTTAAAGCCAGTCTATTTCAGTCTCTGTTAACTTCTGGTATTTGATCTGGCTGGTACAGAAAAACAAGGTCGTAAATTATGCGAAGTTTCCATGGCAATAATCTTTTTCAAAGTCTTGCTTCAAGCTCCTCTGCTAATAATTGGAAGAGGTCATTCAATTTAAACGGACTATCCCTGAAACAATTTTTTTTTTCTGAAGTTGACCATGTATGCTATATTCCCTTTTGTTTCATAGCATAGAAACATAGAATCTGGTGGCAGATAAGGGCCGCTTGGCCCACCTAGTCTGCCCATTTCCCTACCTAACGGATAAGCTGCAGATCCTGGTTAACCAACAGCCTACTTCCTCCTACCCCCCCCCCACTGGAATTGCCTTCTGTCTGTCCCATGCATTCTTGAATTCTCCCACTGTTTTTGTCATATTAACTGCTTTCCCTTCCTCTTCTACTCCTGGCTTTATCTTTGCTTACGCTCCACTGCTACTCTATCAAATCTCTCCTCCCTCCCATATCAGTTGTAGACTGTTGTTTGTTCTAGCTGCCAAAATACTGTATATTTGATTTGATTTGATTAAATCAAATCACACCAGTCATCATGTTTCATTTATCAGTATGCGACCTATAAGTCGCTTCCTCGTCTCATATCAATGTTTACCACCTGCGTCACCCTATATGGTACCCTTGTATGTATATCCAGCCTGTATCATGTATCGTGTATTTCATGTATATACTGTTATTACCTATCTGTGTTTGTACTTTAAGTGTTTATGTCACAGGACCTCCTTGTGAATGAGCTTGCTCAATGGAGTTTTCCTGCAATAAACTTGAACTTGAACTTTTGACTCTACAACCTCCTCAGGAAGGCTGTTCCATGCATCTACAACCCTCTCTGTGAAGAAATACTTTCAAACATTACCTGTGAGCCGTCCCCTGTCTATCTTCAGATTGTGCCACCTTGTTCTTGCACATCTTTTTCTGAAAGATGCTACCCCCTTGGACTTTGTTGATTCCCTTGAGGTATTTGAAAGTTTCTATCATGTTCCCCCTCTCCCTTCTTTCCTCGAGGCTATACATCTTAAGCTGCTTTAGTCTTTTTTCATATGTCTTCTGGTGCAGACCCTGCTCCATTTTCATTGCCCTTCTCTGGACAGCCTTCACTCTGCCTATGTCTTTGCGGAGATGGAGTCTCAGAACTGTACACAGTACTCAGATATGGTTTTACCAACTGTCTGTACAGAGGGCCGATAACTTCCTGTTTTCTACTGGTGATGCCTCTGCCTGTGCATCCCAGTATCCCCCCAGCCCTCCTTACTGCCTTCTACATTGCTGACCCACCTTTAGGTCATCTGATATGACTACCCCAGGTCCCTTTCCATGTTTGTTGTTGTCAGTATCTCAACCCCCATTGTGTACTCTTCCCCTGGGTTTTTGTTTCCCAAGTGCTTTACTTTGCACTTCTTTGCATTGAATCTAAGCTGCCATACATCTGACCATTCCTCCAACCTTGCCAAGTCCCTTTTCATCCTTTCCACCCCACCTTGCATATCAACCCTGTTGCAGATCTTTGTGTCATCTGCAAAGAGACATACTTTTGCTTCCAGTCCTTCTGCAATGTCACTTTAAAAGGGACTGACCCTAGTACTGAACCCTGCGGTACCCCACTAGTTAACCCCCCCCCCTTTTCACTGTGGACTCCATTTACTATTACCTTCTGTTTCCTGTTGTCCAGCCAGTGTTTTACCCAGGCTACCACCCTGGGACCCACTCCCAGGCTGGCTAATTTGTTTATTTATCTTTTGTGCGGGACTGTGTCAAATGCCTTGCTAAAGTCTAGGTAGACCGTGTCCACAGCCCCTCCCTGGTCTACTACTTTGGTCATCATCATTCCTCCATTTCAGTAGTCAAGCCTTAAGTAGCATTGTCCTTGTTTTAGAGTTCATTTAGATATTAATGTGACCAGAAACATTTATAGTACTTAAATAATTAAGCCAATATCAGAATATAGAATAGCAAATAAGAATAAAATAATATAATAAAAAAATATTTTAATCAAATTTAGTTCTGTTCCTACAACAGCTTATGCAAGCTCCCTTTGAGCCCATGTCATCAGCTGATCTCAGGTATGTAACTTGGAAGACTGTTCCTAGTTTCCTTTACCTCTGCCAGGAGGATCAGTGAGATTCGGGCCTTGTTCATGGAGGCTGACTATGAGGCTTTTCATAGGAACAAAGTGGTCCTTAGGACCAATAGTAAATACCTTCCTAAGGTGGTTTCTGACTTTCACATTAATCAGTCCATCACACTACCAGTCTTCTTTACTGACCATTCCTCCTCAGGTGAGCGTAGACTGCATAGCTTGGATGTTAAAAGAGCTATCAGCTACTACCTAGAGCATACAAAAAGTCACAGAGGGGACAGGACCCAGCTTTCTTTGACTTTTGGAGACGTGGAGAAGGGTAAACCTGCCATTTAGAGATCCATAGCAAGGTAGATTGTGGCATGTATCCAATTCTGTTATGGTAAACTGGGAAAACAGCCCCCTCGGGCTCAGGGCCCACTCCACCAGAGGAACAGCTGCATCAATAGCAGCTTCAAGAGACATCCCTTTGTTGGAAATCTGTAAAGCAGCTACCTGGAAAACAGTACACACTTTTACCAAGCATTACTGCCTGGATACCCAGGCCAGGAGTGATGCCAGATTTGGCACAGCAGTTTTGCAGATCTTGTTTCCTAAATAGGTCCTCTGCCCGCCACCAAAGGCACTGCTTGGGTAGTCTGCACTTGTCAGAATACAGTAAGATTCCCTGGGGGTGAAGAAAACATTACTTACCATAGTAATCTTGTTTCTTCTAAGGGAATCTTACTGTATTCTGAGCTCCCATCCTTCCTCCCCTGCTAGGACCTACTGTGCACTGCACACTGTCTGTATAACTATTTTGGAAACCTGAGAGTACCTGTTACTCTCTTGGGCATCTGTTGACTTGAGTCTTAGAGATGCCCCCGGTTGTTAAGAGGTTTTTACCCTAACTGAGGGTATTTATGGTTAGTTAAGCTTAGTATTAATATTATTATCTTCTGCATGCTTTGTAAAAATCTGACGGTTGCAGGAAGTGCAACCAGGGACAGTGATTTGAAAACTGAGCTTGAGCCTAACATTCCACTATTAGCATAGGTTCTATTAACCATTTCAGCACCGGGGCAGTCCTATGGTGAGACCATGCTGCACTTTTCAGAATACAGTAAGATTCCCTTAGAAGAACAAGATTACTATGGTAAGTAATGTTTTCTTCTCTGAAATTAGCTGCCAGTATAATTCCCCAACTCATAATATGTACTAGTAATTCAAAAGTATAATACTTAGATGTACTATAAATATGTGTTTAATAATGTAGGATCTATTTGCAAATGAACCTCACTGTATAAATGTAACCTTATTTTACTATGTTTATTATATACTAAAATACCATAGCTCTATAAAGTCAGCTTAAAAAACGTGTAGAATTGTCTAAATTTGTAGAATTCTTAATTTAAATATATTTTTAAAAATATTGTAATTTTATTACTTGTTCAGAGTTATAAAACCTCCAGTTGCCGGCCCGGTGGTGCTGAGGGTTGAGGCAGTGGACGCCACACTTCGCACCACACCGGTGACCCAGGTTCGGGAATGGACTCAGGCTGCCAGGGGTTAGCAGGGGAGAGGAAGGATCGAGCGTCCCATGACTGCTCTCCTTCCCCTGGGGAGGGTTGGGATACTGCAGCGCACTGTAACGACAGCTGGTGGAGGTTGGCGGTGCAGCAGCGAGCAGCAGAATGGGGGAGAGTGCGGCAGGCGTCTGCACATTGTGCCTTGACGCCATTGCACGTCCGTCTCTCGAGGGAACAAAAACCAGGCGGAAAATGGAGTGCGATCTTGCTGGCTGATGGCACACGCCTGACACCCCGCTGGTACCTGAGAGGATCCTGCATACAGGGTGCGTGAGCGATTAAAGGTCGGCCCTGTGGTGGTGCCAGACCGGGCCCGGGGAGTGCGGGTGTCAGAGATCACAAGGGATCCACTCTGCAGGAGGAGAAAATAGAGATGTGATAAAAAAATAAATAAAACCTCCAGTAATTGCCCTGAATCTTATACCATCATTTAGTTCCACTTCATAACTCATATGGCAAATTACAGTTAAGACTCCTTCCCTATCCTACGTTACTAGGAGGCCCGCTGAGCACCTGTCCACCTCTGTTAAAGAATCAGCCCCCAGCTTGCACAGATCACTTAGTTTTCCTGTATGCTGAGGTTCATACTGAGGTAGAGAAGGAGCGAGAGGGCAATGCCCATATGAGCTCCTGTCCTTTAATCCTGGAAATATCTAAGGATGGCATCAGATTGAATATGCCTATCCAGTTTTCTTTTAAATTCTGGCTTAGTTTTACTTATGATTATTTCTTCAGGTAAGCAAAGGGGTTGAATCCAATATCTTGGCACTGGTATTTTTGTCTCCTCTACTAGTGCCGGCCTGGTCAGGATTTTGGCCTCCCATTCCTGTCGGAATTCTACATCTTAGTTTGTCTCCATTTGGAAACTGAAGAGGTATGGGGCTTCCAGTATATATGGGCACCAATGATGTTAACGGGTCCATGTCAGGGTGGGTAGCCCCAACTAGGTAAAAGTGTCCAAGAAGTCCTGATGCCGATGGCTTATAGTTCAGTATGTGTGGCTCTATATGGCGGAGATGCTCTTGAAGATCTAGTGTTACTGGTTAGTAGCTAATGTTTTCTTCAGTACAATATTGATTTACATAGGGTATGTGAGCAGAGGTACGACAGCAAAGTCTTCCTTTAGATCAGCTTTTTAACTAGATAAACTGAAAAAGGAAAGCTGGCTAGCTGAAGCTGCTTAGTGCAGCAGTGGTTGAAATAGGATCCCACACTGATTTGCATACAGGTATTTTTATAAGTCCCTTATTCAAGTCATACTTTCCTCTGCCAGCTGTAAGAACTGATGTCCCTAGAGGCAAAGCTAAGGAAGTGCCATCATTCAGTTGGTCACTAAAGGAGGAAAAAAGCCCTTTCAGCCTGAAATGGAGGTAGTGGCTGCTTCTTCATGGTAAATTAGGAAAGACTAATCTATTTTTCCCCTTCCTGCATGGGAGACGAATGCAGACTGAATACAAATACAGAACTGTGCCCTCTACACTCCTTCAATGTGTCACTGTGTTTGCCCTTAGGGTGTCGGAATCACTTACCTTTGACTTATGATTCTCTTGCCTAAAGGATACAAGAGGTAATACTTGAAAAATAGATGCCTTGATATCCATATTCACATATAATTGAATGAACAGTTGGAAGGAATTCATGACAAATGGTAATATACCTGAAAAGTTAGTGCCTTTTTTTTTAGTTTTCCTCCCATGCCTAAATGAAAACCAATACAGAAAAAATTACTGTGCTCCCAATTCAGGTGGCAAAATTTGCCCCCCGACAGGCATAGCAAATACATGATAGTTTCTAGTAAGTTCTGAGCATTTAAAGAAACCTTCAGAATAATCTCAGTGATAGTTCAGCAGCAGTAATACTGGCCTGCCCTGTGCATTGTGGAATTGCTTCATGCTGCTGCACTAGAGACCTGGATTCAAGAGTAATCTCAAATCTCTTGCTCTTTGGGCCGAAGGGTGGCATGGGGCTACATCATGGATGTGATGCACCTGCTTTCCAGGGAGGGTAGAGCATGATGCTGTGAAGTGCTCCTGAGGCCAACCAGCTGGCATGACTTTTTTGGAGGGGGGGGGGGTGCTCAGAGGAGTCCATCTCTCGCTGCTAAGATTAGGTGCCATGGCGAACGAATGAACAAATTAATGAATGAATGCTATGTTTGTAGAGCTCCCTTCTAGGAAGCCCCATCAAGAGCACTGGGCAAGAAATTAAATGTAATAGATAAGATGGTTAAAGAGCTTAATGCAGCATATTGGTTTCTAACTGATTTGATGGATTTAAGAATAACTTTTGAGGAAGCAGTGTACTGTTTTTAATTGTTATTGTGTAAAGTGTGGCAAACCCTTTCTGTAAACACAGAGTGGGGGCTTCAGGAGTTACTTGGCTTAATTTAGGTGGACAGCTACTTTTGAGAGGTGTAAATTCTACTAGCAAAATCAAAGCGTTGTTCAAATACTTAAGTATGTATCTTCTTTTTCCTAGGTTTTCCCACAGAGTTCGTCTTGGAGTGGGCAAAATATATTCGAAAACCTGAAAGATTTCGAGAAAGCATCTCACTGCAGGCTTCATACATCAGAAGTACAGGTCCACAATACAAGAAACTTGAAACACAACAGTTCAACACAAACTGATATTTTCAACACTGACATCATAGATATAAAGAAGGAACGGAATGATCAGGGCACTATCTCCTTCTGTGACCATAAACCTTTCTCCAGCAGTTCCCTGCATGCAAATTCACACAGGAAATTTGAGCACCCATACCACAGCAATTCAGACCACAGTCCAGGTCCTTTTAGTTCAGGTATTTATTCAGAACATGGCTATGGGATTGTAGACGCTGATAAAAGGCGATTTACCTTTGATCCGGCCATTGCAGAGTGCATTATGGTGGACACAACTTTGGAGACGGGACTTGGAGTCAAGCACAGTGGTGGCACGTGGCCGAAAGTGATGGTTAACATTTCAATGGCAGAAACTGAGCAGTTCACAGTGTATAAGATGCCAAAACAGAGGAAGTCTATTTTTGATCCTGATACGTTCAAGAGACCTTTGACTCCCCCCAAAATGGACTATCTGTCTCCAGATCAAATATCCCCTCATTCCCCCCAGTCCTCCAAAGTTGAAATGGTAACAACTCCTCCCACTCCTCCAAAAAGAAGTGACTCTTTTAAGTTTAAGCACAAACAGCAGGCAAGCTGTGCCTCGGACACCACTGTTACCACTGGATCACCTCCCACCAGCCCAGCCACGACTTTACCCCCAGTATCCTTAACAGTCAAACAGGACACAACTCATGAGGAACTGGAAAGGAGCAGTACGGGATACTGTTGTTTGGAAAGTGGAAGGGACTGCACCATTTTGTCTTCCAGAAAATCTTGTGAGGAAGACAGCAGCCTTCAAAGAGTTGAAGAGCCAGAGGTCAAAATGCCAAGACCCAAATCTGCACCTCCCATAAGGCACAAACCTATTCTCTTGCCTATTTCAAGTCCATCACTTCAGGTAGGCATGACATTTGCAGGTATTGTAAGTAGCCATGTTGTTTGGGTGAAAGAAATACTATACAGCAGTTTTTACATGTGCTACAGTTTCTGTGCAGAAAGTCCCCAATGCAGAGCATCATAGGTGGTGGCGGGGATGGGAAGGGGGCAGGGGTTGCTAACAAGACTATAATAAGGCTTAAACGTTTGTCAGTTTGACCCAGCAGTGACTTTTATCACAAATTAACTATTAACATTTATCTTTCCTTTTAGTGTCCTATTGACAGACATCCTTTTTGCCAAGGTGACAGTTCCCATACATCACACATTAATTATTACAGTAGTAACAATGCAGTGTGGGGGCAGTAACACACAACAAGGGGTGTGTTCATTGGAACACACAGGCGCTCCTGTGGTGTGTGTTATTGCTCTTAGAAAATGAACTTGTTTTATAAATATTGAAACAAAATGCAGTACAGTGTATTCATGAGTACGTACAGTATAGGTACAGCAGGTGACCTGGTTCATCCAGTCAGCGAGCACTGTTTAGGCAGCCATCTTACACCATTTTATAAATACTGTATAGCTACAGTAAGATGTAGTTTGGGCTTAGGTTTAAGTCCAACAATAACCATTTACTATGTAACTCTGAGCATGTCTCATAACTACCCTGTGTTAAATCTCTATGGTCTGTGTGCTCTTTGAATTTCCTAGTGCTGCCAGTGGCAACACCATTCTCTCTCCCCTCCCTCTCCTGTATTTTACAGTGCTGTGGGATGTTGTTTGTATAAAACGTGGTTTATGCTCTTGTTCTACTTAGATACTACATTGCCTAGTTCAGCACTACCATGACTACTGTAGCCTTTCTATAACATCAGACCCCTTGTAAAAGCAAACCGTGTATTATGGTCCATGATACCTGTCTGAATTTGTGCAGAATAATATGTGTCTTCAGTATCCCTTGCGCTTTTTGTATCCACTCCCAGGATGAGGCTAAAAATAGAAACTATTTCTGAGCCCCGTCTTCTTGGTCAGCAAAAATAAATCAGTAACTCAGTATAATAACAAAAGTAAATCAGTAGCTCAGAACAGTGCACTGCATACTAACAAAAGTAAATCAGTATAACAGTAAAAGAAAGTGTATAATAACAAAAGTAAATTGTTAAATCAGTAAAAGGCACTGTGTAATACAAGTTTAAATCAGTATCTCGGTAGAGGGCACTGTATAATAACAAAAGTAAAATGTTAAATCAGTAAAAGGCAGTGTGTAATACAAGTTTAAATCAGTATCTCGGTAGAGGGCACTGTATAATAACAAAAGTAAATTGTTAAATCAGTAAAAGGCAGTGTGTAATACAAGTTTAAATCAGTATCTCGGTAGAGGGCACTGTATAATAACAAAAGTAAATTGTTAAATCAGTAAAAGGCAGTGTGTAATACAAGTTTAAATCAGTAACTTGGTAGAGGGCACTGTATAATAACAGTAAATTGTTAAATCAGTAAAAGGCACTGTGTAATACAAGTTTAAATCAGTAACTCGGTAGAGGGCACTGTATAATAACAGTAAATTGTTAAATCAGTAAAAGGCACTGTGTAATACAGGTTTAAATCAGTAACTCAGTAGAGGGCACTGTATAACAACAACAGCAAATTGTTAAATCAATAAAAGGCACTATGTAATACAAGTTTAAATCAGTAACTCAGTAGAGGGCACTGCATAACAACAGTAAATTGTTAAATCTGTAAAAGGCACTGTGTAATGCAAGTTTAAATCAGTAACTCAGTAGAGGGCACTGTATAACTCAGTAGATGGCACTGTATAATAACAGTAAATTGTTAAATCAGTAAAAGGCACTGTGTAATACAAGTTTAAATCAGTAACTCAGTAGAGGGTGCTGTACAATAACAGCAAATTGTTAAATCAGTAAAAGGCAGTGTGTAGTACAAGTTTAGATCAGTAACTCAGTAGAGGGCACTGTATAATAACAGTAAATTGTTAAATTAGTAAAAGGCAGTGTGTAATGCAAGTTTAGATCAGTAACTCAGTAGAGGGCGCCGTATAATAACAGCAAATTGTTAAATCAGTAAAAGGCATTGTGTAATACAAGTTTAAATCAGTAACTCAGTAGAGGGTACTGTATAATAACAGTAAATTGTTAGATCAGTAAAAGGCACTGTGTAATACAAGTTTAAATGAGTAACTCAGTAGAGGGCACTGCATAACAACAACGGCAAATTGTTAAATCAGCAGAAGGCACTGTGTAATGCAAGTTTAAATCAGTAACTCAGTAGAGGGCACTGTATAATAACAAACATAAATCAGTAACTCAGTGTAAGGCACTGCACAACAACAACAGTAATTGCAGATGACCTAGTGCTTACTGCTAGTTCCAAAGACACCTGCAGTATAAATAATACGCTTTCCCATGATGTACATGCTGTACAGAAATGGCTACAGGAGAATAAGCTGCTCCTCAACATGTCAAAGACATAAGCCATGCTTTTGCCCCCCAAGTTTAGAAACTGTCAAACACCCCTGCAGATATCACATGTCTAGATGGCACCCTGCTGGAACACGCACACTCATTTAATTACCTTGGCATCACTTTGGATCCGTCTTGATTTTCACTTGCATGTATCAAAGACCTGTGGAGCAGTAAATTCTAGGCTTGGCCTGGCCTATAGAATTAGGCAGAATCTTACCTGCCATGCACGCCTGTGCATAGCAAGAGGCGTACTACTCCCCCAGCTCTTGTATAACGTCTTAGTATATGCATCCTTAGCATCCAAGCTTACATTTAAAAAGTGGGACACCACTTACAATAACATCTGCCCCTTTACACTTTCTTCCAACAGGTGTGTTCACCGCTGTGAACTATATGCAAATTTAGATTGCCCCCCCCCCATGCCTTATGCAACTTATTATTAGGGTGCACTATTTACAAAGTCCTTAACAATCAACAACCTCAGCAACTCGCAGAGTGGCTTAAACCACATTCGAATCCATATCCCCTAAGGTCTTCTGACCTGGGATTACTTGCTATACCCAAGATACGGTAAGATCCAATCTGGAGACAGTAACTTTTCAAAACTTTGCCCCTAGTCTGTGGAATAATATTCCATATGGGAACCGTGCTAGTACCACATATGGGGGTTTCAAAAAAGCCTTTCGTAAGCAGCTCATGTAAACTGTCCCCCAATAGGTAACTGGACAGCTATGGTATAAATACTGTGCAGACCTAGATATGTACTTAGTGACATATACTGTTGTATTGATGTACTTGTGTCAATTTGTATTGCTGTACTTGTTTCAATTTGTAATTAGGACATCAACTATATGTTGCATATGAATTCATCCAGCTTACTTTTGAATGTTATACTCCTGTACATTTTATCTCTGTTCACACGCAGTAATAAGTCATGTATTGCATTGCTGCTGTTGTACTCTCCCGGGTCGTACCTGAAATAGTACTGGCGTCCGTATCTGAAGAGGGACATTAAGTTACTGGAGGGGGTGCAGCGCAGAGCGACAAAGATGATCAGGGGGCTGGGGGACTTAACATACGAGAGGAGGTTGAAGGAGTTGAACATGTACTCACTGGAGGAGAGGAGAGACAGGGGTGACATCATTGAAACCTTTAAATACATGAAAGGAATAAACAAGATGGGTACAGAGGGCTGTTCAAAGTAAGGAGGGAGGGCCACAGGGGCCATGATATGAGACTGGAGCGAGGAAGGTTCAGGAGGGAGATGAGGAGACACTTTTTACAGAGAGGGTGGTGGCTGGGTGGAATCGTTACCTGCTGAAGTGGTATGCAGTAGAACAGTGGACTGCTTCAAACGAGGATGGGACAGGACAAGGGGAAGGGTTAATGAAGAAGGGTGGGGGGGCAGCTGCAGAATAAGGGGTGCTAGCTGCACATTCGAGCAGACTTGATAGATCTCTAGGCCTTTATCTGCTGGCAAATGTTGTATGTTCGTATGAAAACAGGCAGTTTCTGTCTAGTTTACTTACCCGGTTAACAAAAAACAAAATAAATAAATCAGTATATCCGTAAAAGGAAATGTATAATAACAAAAGTAAATTGGTAGATCAGTAAAAGGCACTGTGTAATAAAAGTAAATCAGTAAAAGGTGTTGTATAATAACACAAGTAAATCAATAAATCTGTAAAAGGCGCCGTTTAATAACACAAGTAAATCAATAAATCAGTAAAAGGTGTTGTATAATAACTCAAGTAAATCAATAAATCAGTAAAAGGCGTTGTGTAATAAGTAAAGGAATAGAAGGGACTGTATAATACCAAAAGACATCAGTAAAGGCACTGTATAATAAAATACATCAGTAAATCAGTAAAGGCACTGTATAATAACAAAAGTAAATCCATAAAAGGCACTGTATATAATAAAAGTGAATCAGTAAATCCATAAAATGTGCTGTATAATAACAGAAGTAAATCACTAAGGGCCAGATATTCAAAACTTTGCGCTGGGCAAAAACCATTTGCGCAGGTTTAGCACGGGTCTGCTATATTCATAAGGCCAAATAGCACAGGCAAACTGCATTAGCGCTGGGGAAAATCATAATGTATTCAAGGGGCAAACTGACATGAATACAGGTGCAATGCTATATTCAGCGACTAGCGTCGCACTAAGTGGTTTTGCCCGACTTAGCGCGGTACACATTACCGCCCAGGAAAAGCTTGTCTTAACCCTGGGCAATCAGCTTTGAGTGGCGCTAACAAATAAATATGACACATAGACAAAGCCAAACATAGAGGAAACATGCTGCTAACTGATGGCATCACAACGATGCCATCATCTGTC
This sequence comes from Neoceratodus forsteri, assembly GCA_016271365.2. Classification (NCBI taxonomy): domain Eukaryota; kingdom Metazoa; phylum Chordata; order Ceratodontiformes; family Ceratodontidae; genus Neoceratodus; species Neoceratodus forsteri. The sequence continues at coordinate 1,098,519,465 of CM028135.1, read as the reverse complement.
ACCAGTCCCAGCAATGCCAGGCAGTAAGTGGTGATCCTGCCGCCAGTGGCAGCGTGGCAGTGTGGCCATACAGCACACACCTGCGGACCACTCTTCTGTGGACACCAACAGATGCCAGCACACACACATGCTTCACTGTGAGCATGGAGGATGTTGAGGGGAGCATGTATGGGTGGCCAGGCTGTGCCACAGACCAGGTGTGGCCACAAGGCTGGGACACATCATGCAGTGCACAAGGGCCAGTATTGGGAATACCCCAACACCAGTGTGCCTTTCGGATAATATATGCCCCTCCCGGCCTCATACCGCACAGCTGTACAACTGCCACAGCACACACAGCCGGACATGTATATGTCGCTGTGAGCATCCCATGCCAGAAGTGCAGCATCTGTGGGTCACACAACAGCGTAACAGTAATGTCCACTGTCAGGAAACACCTGCAGATTGGGCCTCTCACTGTGTATAGTGCAGTCACCATCACTGCCCTACACACCATAGGCAGTGCTGTGTCCACACACTACTGGCCCCCTTGCTACTGTAGTGTCTGCTGTGCACTGTAGCATGACCTACAGTGTGACAGTTGCATGCAGCACCACCACCATCTGTGCCTATGCTGTGTTGTCCCAGTACAGCTACAGGCAGCAGCGCATGTGAAAGTACAGTGTTCAAAACCATATAATATTGTCCAAACTGTTTGCGCAGCGTTAACACGTTTGCGCGGGTTTAGCACAGGGCTAAACTGTTAGCCCGCTCCAAACTACATGCAAATCAGGGCATAATGAGATGCTAATTTGGCTGTTTGCCCAGAGATTACCTAAGTAGGTTCATTTGCATGTCACTTTTGAATATGGCAAAGTTTAGCACCCGGCAAATGTGTTTGCACCGGGCTAACATTTTAGCCGTGTGCTAAACCCGCGCAAACGTGGTAGTGCTGCGCAAACAGTTCAGGGAATATTTTACAGTTTTGCACACTGTACTTTCACATATGCTGCTGCTTGCAGCTGTACTGGGTCCACGCATTTGCTGGCACACACTTTGGCCACATAGTTCACCTCTACCTACCTTCACATCGCTGTGCACTGTGTGCTGTTGTGGTTCGCACATCCTGGTTGCCATATTCAGAGCTGTCTTATTCCAGGGCTAAGTTTGCCCTGCACTCCCAGCCCAGTTTGCCCAGCCTTATTCCCATGCTATATTCAGAAGCTGTTTGCCCTGGGCTATTCCTTTTGAATATAGCTTGCTTTGTGCTCCGGGCTAAGTTTGCCCGCCAGGCAGTGCTAATTTAGCCCCAGGGCAAAGTTTTGAATGTCTGGCCCTAAATCAGTAAAGGGCACTGTGTAATAACAAAAGGAAATTGGTAAGTCAGTAAAAGGTACTATATAATAACAAAAGTAAATTCAGTAAATCAGTAAAGCACTATATAATAACAAAAGTAAACCAGTAAATCAATAAAAGGCACTGTATTCATTCATTCATTTATTGGATAGCAAGTTACGAAATATATTCTTGTTTGCAATTACTTCGAAACAAGCATACAATAAATATAATAAAAGTAAATTAGTAAATCAGTAAAAGGCACTGTATAATAACAAAAGTAAATCTGTAACTCGGTAAAGGTACCATATAAACCAGGGGCATGAGTGGAAGCTGTGTGGGGGGATTGCAGGGGAATGTGGAAGCATTTTTCACTGAGGGAGGTGGTGGACCCATGGAAAAACTGAAACCAAAAAAGATCCTCTCGGGGGCTGGGAGGATGGTAAGTCGAGCAGCCACTAGGTTGCTGGCTTTCGAGCAGACAAGACAGACCATTTGGCCTATTCTGCTGGCTTTCAGTATGTTCGTATAAAAACAACAGTAAATTGGTAAAAGGCAGCATGTAACAACAAAAGTAAATCCATAAAAGGCACCATATGACAACAAACGTACATGAGTAAAAGGCACCGTATAACAACAACAGTAAATTGGTAAAAGGCAGCATGTAACAACAAAAGTAAATCCATAAAAGGCACCGTATAACTACAAAAGTAAATCAGTAAAAGGCACCGTGTAACAAAAGTAAATTGGTAAATCAATAAAGGCACCATATAACAACAAAAGTAATTTTACTTTTGTTTTACTGTTAATTACTTTTATTTGTTATATGGTGCCTTTACAAATTACTTTTTGTTTATTATATCTTTTCTTGATTTACTTTTGTTATTACAGTAATAACCAGAGACATTGCAGCTATTTCCAGAAATTTCTGGATATTTCTAGAGAAATCTCCTGCTTTCTGCATTTCCACAGTAGGGGCAGCAGAGAGAAACTCTATAGAAATTTCACAAAATATCTGGAAATGGCTGACCATTCATGGCTACTACTAGCTCTGATGCCCTTGCTGATTATACGTTTACATTGTTGTGTCTGGTGCCTTTATCGATTTACTGATTTACTTAGTTGTTATACAGCGCCTTTTCTCAGTTTACCAGTTTACTTTTGTTATGCTTTGCAAATATAAGCTGTCCTCTAGGTGGCAGCAACCATAGTACCATCTATTTTGATTTCAGATCTTGTAGAATTATACAGACAGGTACACAGCTAATCCCCAATTATAACAAGGAGGACTTTAAAATATCAGAGACAGCTGGCCCAGTGTCACTGAGGACTGAGGTGCTGGACACCTTACGTCACGCTACGCCGGCAACCCGAGTTCGGGAATGACCTTGGGTCACCAGGGAACTGGCATGGGGGGGGAGGGTCGGAGCGGGATTGGGCTGCCGTAGGCAGCTCTCCCCTCCTGGGGATGGTTGTCCGCGCCCTCCGTAGTTCTGCTCCCACTGGGTGGAGTTCGATTGGGAAGCGTGGGGCGAAGGGGGGCAGCGATGCCAGGGGAGGGCTGAGCCGTTACCTGGTGTGCGCCTCCACGCACGCGTATGCTGGGGTCCTCGGTCTGGGGCGCAAACGGGGGGGAAATCCATAAAAATTACATATAGAAAAAAAATAAGGACATTATTATGGTTACTGATTGGGAAACCATGATGTCAAACCTATTTGTAGAAGAAACCTGGATACTTTAAAAATACAATATTAAACCTGGAAAATAAATTTGTACCTAAACAAAAGAAATATAACAAAAAGGGCAGGGTCCCAATATGGCTGACCAGAGCTATCAAGTGGCAGATGAACAAAAAGGAAAAAACCTACAAAAAACTGAAAAAAAAAAAAAAATACTCCAATTGCCACTAGTCATTACAAGACAGAACTAAAAATAACTTAAACAAATGATCAAAAGGGAAAAATGTAAGGTAGAATTCAAAATTGCCCACACGGAAGGCAGTAATAAAATATTTAACTCCTACATTAACAGCTGTAAGAATGGACCCAAACAGATAAGCCCTACCATTGTGAATGTCCATACAATAGAGGATAATATAACGATAGCAAATGTCTTAAATGAATTCTTTTGTTCAGTATTTAATCATAAAGTATAGGCGCCAATGCAGAAATTCAGTATGGGTAGTAACAGTATTCATTTCTCAGGAGAAGAAATTGAGGGCCAGCCTGGTGGCGCAGAGGGCTGAGGCTCTGGCGCCTTACCTTGCGCCATGCCGGTGACCCAGGTTCTGGAACTACCTCGGGGTGCCGGCTCAGGGGGTGGTTGGAATGGGATTGAGCTATGGTTTTCCCTTCCATAGGGGTGGATGCCCGCTCCGCTGTAGTCCCGCTCCCACTGGGTGGAGGTCTGATGGGTAGCGCAGGCGATCAGGAGCGTGGACGCAAGTCTGGGGAGGCGGAAGGGGACACCAGATCCTGGTGTGTGTGCGCTCCATGCACGCATATACGTGTACGCCGTGGGTCCGGGGAGAAGGGAGTAGAAAATAGTAATACAAAAAAGTGTGTATGGAAAAAAAAAACAAGAAAAGAAGTTGAGATTGCTATTAATAAACTAAAGCCAAACATGTCCCCAGGACCTGACAACATCCACTCAAGTTTCTTACAAGAGATGTCCACAGCCCTATCATTACCTTTGTTGATACTTTTCAGTAAATCCATGGACAATGGTGAGGTGCCTCAGGACTGGAGAACTGCATTGTTATTCTAATACATACAAAGGGAAATAAAGGGTTAGCAAACAACTACAGGCCCATTAGCCTAACTTCCCTATGTTGCAAGCTGATGGAAAGGCTAATAAAAGACAGAGTAGAGTCAGAAATTCACTCCAAAGAGTTAATTGATAATAAACAATATGGGTTTACAATTAGACACTCTTGCACTACAAATCTAGTTATCTTCTATAACAAGGTAAGTGCAAGTCTTGATAATAATGTCCCAGTCGACGTCATCCTGTTAAACCATGTAAAAGCCTTTAATAAGGTTCCTCATCATGAGCTTGTATCCAAATTAATGTGTGTGTGACTTAACCACAGTCTGACCAGCTGGATAGACAGCTAGTTGAAGGATCGAACGCAGAGGGTTCGTTTTAATAGGGATTTATCCAATCCATGCCCTGTTAACAGCGGAGTCCCACAGGGATTGGTCCTTGGACCAACCGTATTTAATATATTTATAGCTGGTATTAACAACATTAGTAATTCCCTCCGTAAATTTGCTGATGATACCAAGCCTGGGGGGAGAGGTTGACTGCCATAATAAATATATGACTATGGTGGAGGACTTGAAGAATCTAGAATCGTGGACAAAATCCAGTAAAATGCATTTTAACCAAGACAAATGTGTTGTGTTGCATTTTGGGCAAAACAATCCCCTATATCAATATTTAATGGACAATAAAACCCTGAACTCGGTAGAAAAGGAATGTGTTCTAGGTATCATAGTCAACAACTGATTAACAGCTGCAGACCATTGTAAAAAAAAATCTCCTTTACGACAAGCAGAATATTGAACTGCGTTAAATGCACTTTCATAAACAGGAGCGAGTCTTGCATTCTACCCCTGCACAGGACATATATCCGTCCACATCTGGATACTGGCTCACCATTTTGGAGTCCTTATTTAAAACAGAACATAGCCTTATTGGAAAGGGTGCAGCAATGAACTACAAAAATACAGTGGAGCCCTCTTACGTGCACATCCTCGGGGAAAATATTTTTTTACGCACTTAAGCGGGATGATAAATCATTATTAAAAAGGAAAAATGGAAGGTATGCAGTTTATCTAAAATCTCGCAGTCCTTCTGACTGGAATTTATTTAGGAGTATACAGACTAAATGTAAACGGTCTATAAGAAAAGCTAAAAAGTAATGGGAATATAACTCAGCGTCAAACGCAAACAAGGATAATAGCAAAAGTTTTTTTTTGTTTACATAAATTCTCTTAAAAAAACATCTTGTCCGGTGGGACCTATTTTGGTTGATGGTACACAAATTACTACACTCTTGGAAATGGCTAGTATTTTCAGTTATAAATTTTGTAAAATATTTTCTGACCAACAAAGGGCAGATACTAGCAGGGACCTAACTGGAGGTAACATCAGTATCTCTATGGAGGATGTACTTAGTAAATTAATTTCTTTAAAAGGTAAGCTAAGTTTATCCCCTGATGATATTCCTTGCTGATAGTTTGGCATTTCCATTAAAATTACGGTTCGAAAACTGCATTAAGTTAAATTTTGTGCCTGAGCTATGGAGAACACCCTATGTTGTCCCAATTCATAAAAAGGGACCAAAAGTAATTGTGGTAATTATAGACCGATCAGCCTCACTGCTCCCATGTGTAAAATATTAGAAAGTTTAATTATTTGTCCTATTCTAACTACACTTGACACAGAACAACATGGTTTTAAGAAAGGATGTAGTTGCCTGACCAATCTGTTATGCTTTTATGAGGATGTGAGTTTGCAGTTAGACAATAAACTAACACATGATGTTATGTTGATTTTAGTAAGGCATTTGACGTGTTACCTCATTGGGCCTTATTACAGAAACTTGTTTCTTTGAATATCCTCCTTATTGTTATTAGATGGATATTAAATTGGTTGAGTGGTAGAACCCAGCGGGTTTTGATTAATGGACATCTGTCAGAATTGGGTAGAATTACTAGTGGTGTACCCCAGGACTCTGTTTTGGGACCCACTCTTTTTCTGATATTTATTTCGGATATTACAAAGAACTGCTTGTCTAATATCTTAAAATATGCTGATGACATTAAAATTGGAGGACTGTGTTCCAGCCAGGAACAAATTGAACAGATCCAAGCTGACTTAAATCGTAGTACTAAATGGATTCATCAGTGGGGTATGAAATGTAATCGTGATAAATGCGAGGTTATGCACTTTGGAGTGTTTAATCCTTGTCATTCATATATGTTAGATAACAAAGTGCTGAACGCAACCAAAATAGAGAAAGATTTGGGCGTGCTAATTACTAATGATTTTCGGCCCGATTTTCAAATAAATTCCGTTATCTCAAAAGCTAATAGGGTTATCTGGTCCATCCTAAGGAATTTGAAATCAAGGGACAAGAATGTATTGATGCCTCTGTATAGAGCTTATGTTCGGCCACATTTGGATTTCTTTTCTTCTTCTTTATGGTCCCCCTTTAGGACATATGATATATTGTGTCTCGAGAAAGTCCAGAGGAATTTTACAAAGAAGATCAGTGGTTTACATTTTGACACTTATGAATCCAGATTAATTAAATTAAATCTAATGTCACTCTATACAAGGCGATTAAGAGGTGATTTATTGTTCTTGTTTGATATTATGAATGAGCCTTACTTGATCAACAATCTTGGATTGTCATTTAAGGATGACATTTTTAATCTTAGAGGTCATCCACTCCAGTTGAAATGTAGGAGTTTTCATCTAATGCCCAGGAAATTCTTCTTTACCGTTCGCGTTATCAAACCTTGGAATTCCCTTCCTATAGAAATAATTTCAAGTTGTTCGAAGACTACATTCAAAAATAGGTTAGATAAGTATATTCAGGTTAGTTCTTTACTTTGTTACTATTAGTACTGGTAGCGGTTTTGGGCCTCATGGCTCTCTTGCTACCTAACCACCTTAGTATGAACTTAGTATGTGCATTTAACCAGAAAATTACTTCCAGGCACATTTCACTGTTTCTGTAATGTGCCTGATTAAATACCAGACACTCAAGTTTAAAATGACATTACTGCACTGTCCTACGACACAGTACTACTTAAAAAAAATCAGTAATGCTCTTTTGCTTTGTGTGTTTCAGTGTAGAATTCAAAATTAAACAGAAGGCTAAAGTCAGTCTTTTCTTTTGACAAAATGAATTTTTTTACTGTGTCCATACTAGACAGCACCATGGCTACAGTTAAGATGTTAAGGTGGACTATTTAAGGTGGTACTGTACAAAATGTGGCCTTAAAAGCTGGGTTGAACTGAAAATCAATATAAAAAGTGAAAAAAAATGTGCATTTAGCTGAAATGTGCACTTACATGTAGCGAACTTAAGAGGTACATTTAACATTGGATGAACAGGAAACAAATCAGGATATGGAAAAAATGTGTGTTTAAGCGGGATGTGAACTTATCTGATGTGCACTTAAGTGGGCTCCATTGTAATACCTAGATTAAAAAATTTAAGGTACCTTGCAAGACATAATAGCACAGCACTGGTTAGCCCTGAGGACAGGAGAAAAAGGGAAGATCTACTACGACTGTGTAAATTCCTTCAGTGCACTGAGCTGAAAGCTCAATGTGGATTCCAGTTTAATAAACGCTTACCAAATTTAAGAAGCAACAACCAACAATTGATTGTTCCTAAAGCCAGTACTGGTGACAGTGAGGCTTGATTACTGTAATATGCTCTACTTCGGGGTCTCTGGGGGTATCCTGCGCCGGCTGCAGCTAGTGCAGAACACTGGGCAGCCCAAGTACAATCATATTATTCCTGTACTGCGGGAACTGCACTGGCTGACGGTCAGGTGGAGGATTTTCTTTAAGGTGGGTTTGCTCACTTAAGACTCTACACGGACTCGCCCCTGGCTAAGTAACTGATCTTCTAACACCTGCTGTCTCGGTCTGCCCATTCTGTTCCTCCTCTAGGGGCCTCCTTGTGATTCCCAGGATGAGGCTAAAAAATGACAGTGACAGGGCTTTCAGTGTCGCCGGCCCCATCCCGTGGAATTTGCTTCTATCAGGGAGGACCCTTCCGTCCAGGTATTCAAAGCCAACCTCAAGACCTATTTTTTTTTTTTTTTAACTTTGTTTTTTATTATTATACAAAAACAAACATACAGTTTTATCACAAGCATAAAAATGCATACATTTTCCCCAAGAGGGTGCCACTCCTCCATAACCTCATATTGTCCTTCAGATGCTCTGAGATACATCCAGTGGGGGAAATCTCATTAAAACACAAAAGGTCCATAAATTACAGATTGCTGTATCTGGTGTCCAGGAGCTGCACAGTAAAAATTAACTAATTTGTAAAAGGAAAAAAAACATATTTAAAGTCCTCCCCCTCAACCAGTGAGGGGAATAACGACTACACTTGACCGTTGTGTTTAGGCATGTACTGTGTGCCCTAATCAAAATATTTTTACTGTAGAACCCCTACTTTTACATTGCTTATGGCGCTAGAAAAGATATAGCTACCTGTAGCTAAACTTAACTGAGCTGAACCAGATATATGTTATCAAACAAGACGCTATTCACTTTAACAATCATCAAATAATGTAGAGGATTTTGTTATTTTACATCCACGATATCTATTTGATACAGGGAAACCATATTTTAAGTGTTAAGGCAACAATAAGGAACAGCTTAGCAAATCCTGAGGTTATCTTATCTGTAAATCATGTAATCCAGTGTATCGTCGGGGTGTATCTTAATCCTCTGAGGAAGAAACCTCTTTCTCCTTTGCCCTAGCCCTGGGTGTCGCTTGCCCCTGTGCCCATTTCATAGCCTCATTGGGATCATTGAACATAAATACACAGCTCCGATGTGCTGTGCGTACCTTGGCTGGGAAAATAAGTCCATGAGTGATTCCGGCTTGTCTCAATAATGCCCGAACCCCGTTCAGTTTTTTTCTTTTTTGTCGGATAGCATACCCGATGTCAGGAAACAGGCGAACCTGTTCCCCCGTCACATAATATAGTTTTTTTTGGTTTGGGTGATCGCCAAGAAGAAATCCTTTGAGCCAGTACTATCTGTGATCACAGCTACTGCCCTAGGGGCTTCCGAATTAACTGATCTGCCACGAGTGGCCACTCGGTATGCCTTCTGCAGATGGTGAGTCCGTTCTGTGACCTCCTCCCCTAACTGTTCGATCAGCCAGTCTTTAATGAACAGAAGATGATGATTTCCCTCGGACTCCTCCGGTATTCCCAACACACGGAGATTTGCTTCTCTTGCCTGATTTTCCAACGTCTCGAGGTGAGTCCTCAGGTGGGTGTTTTCTTTAATAATAGTTGTCGCCACTCCCAGCGCTGAGTTGGCCCACTTAGTAGCTTCAGCAGATGCCCCTTGTACAGCATCGACTGTTGCCTCCAGACCTGCCACCTTATTTGTTAAGGCATCGAATTTATCGGAGGGCCCTCCAACCGATGCTATTAATTTATTAAGCTTGATACCGATGGACTGAAGCAACTCCTCAGAAGCCGGATCCAAGTTATCTGCATCAGGGCCCAGTTGGGACCTTGTGGCTGCAGGATGGCTTGTTGAAGATTTCGACCTGGCTCCTTCCCCCGTGGTCCGATCTCGTCAAAGGTTTCCCATGGTGAGCAGCTTTCTTTCAGACAGCGATTTTAACTGGTCCAGCTCAGGTTTTTTGCCAAAAAAGTATTTTTTTGTCTTATTTTATATAGCAGGTGTAAGAGCTCCACAAAGAATTCACCAGCTTGCTCAGGATCCACAGTGCCCCCTCGCCTCAAGACCTGTTTATTCAAACTGGCCTTCCCAGACACTGCCTTCTGGAAAGACTGTTTTGATTTATAGCACATGTAATGCAGGCAGCTGTTTATACTGTTATGAGCTTGCTATTTTAACATTTTGATTCTTCATTGTGTGTTATTTATAACTGTACATGTTTTACTTGTGTATTTTTCCTTCTTACCTTGTGTATTTTATCTGTACAGCACCCAGAGCCTTAAAAATAAAACTTGCCTTGCCTAAACGTCATAACTATTACACGGTCAGGGTTACAAAGGCTTGGAATAGACTCCCACAACATGTAGTCAATGCAAATACCTTCAACTCATTCAAATCCAGGCTGGACACACATCTTGGATGGACAGCCAGGGATACCTAACATACCCACCAGGGCATGGGAGACATTCCAGATGGGCGCAAGCTTACAATGTTTAATTCTGCTGAGTAAACTGAGTATGCCTTTTATCGATTTATCAATTTAATTTTGTTGTTATACAGCACCTGGTATCAATTTACTGATTTACTTTTGTTGTTATATAGTACCTTTTATTAATTTACCAATTTACTTTTGTTGTTACATGGTGCCTTTTACCAATTTACTTGTGTTGTTAGAGAACGACTAGTTATGTACTCATGGACCCCGGAAAAAATAAAAATAGGACAAAGTCAAACGTACCTTAAAGTTTATTGTGGCAAAGTAGTGGTACAACTGATTAGAACCCTCAGCCCCAGTACTTCAGTCCTAAACCGGGTCTTCATCAGGGGGCAGGTTACGGTCTAACATGCATCAGGAGGTTCCACCAATTTATTTCAACTTCTCAAAGCGATATATCAGAATTTCATTATTAATTAAACATACGAACATACGAAATTTGCCAGCAGATAAAGGCCTAGAGGTCTGTCAAGTGTGCTTGAATGTGCAGCTAGCACCCCTTATTCTGCAGCTGCCCCTCCCTTCCACCCTTCCCCTTCATTAACCCTCCCCCTTGTCCTGTCCCATCCCCTTTTGAAGCAGTCCACTGTTCTACTGGATACCACTTCTGCAAGTAACACATTCCACCCAGCCACCACCCTCTCTGTAAAAAAGTCTGTCTTCATCTCCCTCCTGAACCTTCCTCCCTCCAGTCTCATATCATGGCCCCTGGTGTCCCTCCCCTCCCTTACTTTGAACAGCGCCTCTGTACCTGTCTTGAACTTCTCTACTGGGACTAAAGTAAAAGAACTTTTGTATTTGGACCTTTAATTTAGGGTAAAAAAACTAACATACAAAAAAAAAAGTGTGTGTTTGGGTTAACTGAACTGAATGGGTAACTGAAAAGTCATCTAGGTGTAAATCTCAGGTGACTGAAAGGACTTAACTGCTGTGAGGTTTAAATTACTTGTAGAAAGATCTGGTAAGTGGGGAGTGGCCTAGCTAGAAGGAAGCTACATTTAAAGACTGCCTTAGAAAGATTCTGCTAATAGCTTGGCAGAAGACACAAGGAGAAAGGACTGCTGTGTGACTGAACTTCTCTACTGGGACTATATTGCCCTTCCCTCCCTCCACCCCCCACCCAAAGCTAGTTCTATTTTATAGGCACAGGATTTGACTGACAACAGGAACTTCCTGTTTAGGGGCAGGAAGTGAGTGATCACAGAACCACCAAGGACCCACCATCCTAGAAGGGCAAGAGTAGCTCTCCAGCCCCTTCTAGCTGCTGGAGGTCTGCCTCTGAGCAAGTAAGTGGTCTACTGAGAAATATAAGATATTCTTGTTTCAGAACAGGACAATCAGGAGCTAAAAGGGCACACAGGCAGAAAATAAGGAGAGAGAGAAAAAAACAGACAAAAGAGTAAGGATTGCAAACAGTTAAGGGCCAGAAATAAGACATGATTGGAGTGGTGCAGTGCAGTGGCTGTGGAGCAGCAGTCTTCGGGAGATGTTCTGGAGGATGCGGTGTTGTCCCATCTGCAGGCACCTCTCTGGGCTGAGGAGAGGTTGCTCATCTCCAGGCTGAGTTGGCCAGGATTTGTGGGACCTCCTCTTCCATCCAGGGACCACCAGTGCCACTGCGTTGCCTCAGAGGTTGCCAAGAAAGAGGCGGTTGGACCACAGTGGGCTCAGGGAGGGTGAGGTGGTGGAACAGAGGCACATCTCTCAGTTGTACCTCTCCACAATTCCTATGCCATTCTGGCAAAGTGTGGTTCCTCTATGGAGGCACCTACAGTGGAGACCAAGGAGGATGCTGGGAACCTCCACAAAGGAGACCCACAGGAGGGTGGCAGGGGACCCTGCAGGGAAGGAAACAATTCCTGGTGGGGACTCCATTGTTAGGAAGGTAGAACTGGGCAAGGAAGGGAGAGGAGTAAGGTGCCTGCCTGGCGCTATGGCTTGGAGGGACAGGAGCGAATCCTCAGGATTGCGGTGCAGCTGCACAGGGAGGGAGCTGGATGTCATTGTCCACCTAGGGACAAATGACCTGGCTAAGAAAGGGATTAGAGAAGTGCAGGAAGAGTTTGTGGAATTGGGAAGGGGCCTTAGTCAAGTAGCACGCACGGTAACCTTCTCGGAGGTGCTACCCATCTATGGCATAGGAGAGGCTAGGGTGTTCCGTACCATGGGATTCAATCAGTGGTTGAAAAACTGGTGTGGAGCTCAGGGATTTGGCTTCATTGGGGACTGGGGGTCCACCTGGAGTGATGCAAGCCTATACTGGCATGATGGGCTGCATCTGTCCGGGAGGGGAACCAGGATCCTAGGTGATAGGTTTAAATGCTTCATTGGCAAGCTTTTAAACTAGCCAAGGGGGGAGGCACTGGAAAGGAGCAGGAAAATCCTAGCCCCCCCCAAACAATCACGGTAGTAAGTGTGGCAAACACCAACATGGAGGTGTCAATAGGGAGAAGGGCAGGGGTAAATGGAGAAAGTGACAAAGGCAAGAAGGACAGGGATGGGGCAAAGGGGTAAGGCCATCAGGAAATGGAGGTAGTGAGTACCAATGCCCGTAGTCTGGGCAACAAGCTCCCTGAGCGGTGGCCTTAATGGAAGAGGGATGCCTGGATATCGTAGCAGTCACAGAAACATGGTACACAGAGAACCATGACTGGGATGTTAACATACCAGGGTACATAACCTACAGGAGAGACAGGCGGGGAGAAGAGGAGGTAGCTCTCTATGTAAAGGAAGGAATAAAAGCAACTGAACAAAAGAGTAAACAGGGAGGAGAGGAGGCACTGTGGGTCACCTTGGAGACTGGAAAGGGCACCACAATCCGCATTGGGGTTGTGACAGACCCCATGTCAGGGGAAGGAATGGACAAGGATATGATGGAAGGCATTCTTAGAATGGCAGAGAAAGGGAGATACTGTTGATGGGAGACCTGAATATGCCAGATGTTAACTGGAGCACATTTGCTGCAGCCACATCCAAAGCAGGGCCATTCTTGGCGCCCTACAGGTGGCAGGCATTAGACAGCTAGTTTCAATACCCACTCGTGAGGGCAGTCTTAGATCTCGTACTGTCAAGCGGGGGGCAGTGAGAGGATCTCAGATCTAGAAGTGGGTTGCCATCTGGGGACAAGTGACCATCAAACAGTGTGGTTCACGTTAAACTCAGCTACAGAGTCAAGCCATACAAAAGTGAGAGTACTGGACTTTAGGAGGCTGACTTTGGCAAGATGGGAGAGTGCCTCAGAAAAGCACTAGCAAACAGGCTAGAAGGAGGTGTGGAGCAAACAATGGGGAATTATCAAAACTGCCATCACAGAGGCAACAAGCCTTTGTGTGAAGCAAATAAACAAATCAAACGAAGAAAAAGCCACTATGGTTCTCAAGAGAGGTGGCTGTGAAAGTCAGGAAGAAAAGATAACATTCGGAAGTATAAGGAAACACAGAAGGAGCAGGACAGAGAGCTGTACCAGTTAAGGCAGAAAGAAGCAGGGAGGAAGTCAGAATAGCAAAGGCCCAAACTGAGGAAAAGATAGCCAACTCAGTTAAGAAGAGGATAAAACCTTTATAGGTACATCAGCGTAGAAAAGACAAGGGAGGGATAGTGAGGCTGAATAGAATGAGCGGTGGGTGGCAGAGGGGACAGTGAAAAGCAGGAATACTGAACAAATATTTCTGTTCAGTATTCACAAAAAGAGGAAGTGCCTAATCCAATTAACAGAAGCACTCTTGATAGAGGGTCGATCCCAGTCCTTTCACAGAAGAAAGGGTTCTGCAAGAACTCCTAAAACTGAAGGTGGACAAAGCAATGGGTCCTGATGGAATTCACCCAGAATTCAAAAGAATTAAGGAAGGAACTAGTGAAACCACTGGCTACTCTTTTAATAAATCATGGGAGGATGGTGTGGTACCCGAGGGCGGAGGAAGGTGGATGTGATTCCTTCACAAAAGTGGGACCAAGACAGAGGCAGGAAACTACAGACCTGTCAGTCTGACCTCTGTGGTAGGGAAAGTGATGGAGTCACTTCTGAAGGAAAGAATAGTTGAGTACCTAGAGGTCAGTGGAGCACAGGATCCAAGGCAGCATGGGTTCACAGCGGGAAGGTCATGTCAGGCGAATCTAATAGATTTCTTTGACTGGGTGACCAAGTAGTAGACCAGGGAGGGGCTGTGGACATGGCCTACCTAGACTTTAGCAAGGCATTTGACACAGTCCCACACAAAAGATTATTAGTCAAATTAACCAGCCTGGGAGTGAGTCCCAGGGTGGTAGCCTGGGTAAAACATTGGCTGGACAACAGGACACAGAAGGTAATTGTAAATGGAGTCCACTCTGAAGAAAGGGCGGTTACTAGTGGGGTACCGCAGGGTTCAGTTTGGGTCCAGTCCTTTTTAATGTCTTCATCGGTGACATTGCAGAGGGACTGGAAGGAAAAGTATGCTTTTTGCAGATGACACAAAGATCTGCAACAGGGTTGATACACAAGGAGGCGTGGAAAGGATGAAAAGGGACTTGGCAAGGTTGAAGAAATGGTCAGACGTATGGCAGCTAGGATTCAATGCAAAAAAGTGCAAAATAATGCACCTGGGAAACAAGAACACAGGGGAAGAATACTCAATGGGTGGGGAGGTAGTAACAACAACAAAACAGGAAAGGGACCTGGGGGTAATCATATCAGATGACCTTAAGGTTAGCAAGCAATGTGAGAAGGCAGTAGGGAGGGCGGGGTATACTGGGATGTATAGGGAGAGGCATCAGCAGCAGAAAACAGGAAGTTGTTATCCCTCTGTACAGACAGTTGGTGAGACCCCATCTGGAATACTGTGTCCAGTTCTGAGACCCCATCTCCATAAGGACATAGACAGGATAGAGGCAGTCCAGAGGAGGGCAACTAAAATGGTGCAGGGTCTGCAAGAGAAGCCGTATGAGGAGAGACTAAAGGAGCTTAATATGTATACCTTGAGGAAAGAAGGGAGAGGGGACATGATAGAAACTTTCAAGTACCTCAAGGAATCAACAAAGTCCAAGAGGTAGCATCTTTCAGAAAAAGAGACAAGAACAAGGGACACAATTTAAAAGATAGAAGGAGGCGGTTCAGGGGCAATGTGAGGAAGTATTATTTCACAGAGAGGGTAGTGGATGCATGGAACAGCCTTCCTGAGGAAGTTGAAGGGGTCTAAAACTGTGGGAGAATTCAAGAATGCATGGGACAAACATAAGGCAATTCTTGGGGGGCAGGAAGATATAGGCTGTTGGTTAACTAGGATCTGCGGCCTATCCTGTAGGTAGGGAAATGGGCAGACTAGATGGGCCTAGCGGTCCTTATCTGCCGTCAAAGTCTATGTTTATTCCTTTCATGTACTTAAAGGTTTCAATCATGTCCCCCCGTCCCTCCTGTCCTCCAGTGAGTACATGTTCAACTCCCTCAGCCTCCTCTCGTATGATAATTCCCCCAGCCCGTTGATCATCTTTGTCGCCCTGCGCTGCACCCCTCCAGTAACTTAATGCCCCTCTTCAGATATGGGCGCCAGTACTGCACGCACTACTCCAGGTGTGGTCTAACTAATGACCTATACAGTGGAAGAATCATCTCCTCCCTCCTCGAGGATATACCCCTTGCAATACAACTCAGCATTTTGTTGGCCTTTGTAGCTGCCTTACTACATTGTGCCGAGTTGTTCATTGACCCTGTAATGAGCACCCCCAGATCCTTCTCCTCTTCCGTCTGGGCTAGCTGCACTCCCCCCAGCTGGTAACTTCTCCTTGAGTTTTTCATCCCAAAATGCAGCACATTGCACTTTTTGGCATTAAATCCCAGTTGCCAGGTGTCTGACCAGGTTTCAAGCTTTGCCAGATCATCCTGCAACCCCTGCCATCCCCCTAGGTCATCCACCACAGCTCCTACCTTGGTATCATCAGAAAACAGAGTGATCTTGCTCTTGATGTCCCATGATATGTCTGCAGTGAATATCCCAAACAACACTGGTCCCAACATCGAGTCCAGTGGAACACTGCTCGCCACTACCCTTGTGTGTGAGAGCTCCCCACCCACCACCACCCTCTGTTGCCTTCCCTGAAGCCAGTTTCCTACCCATCTCACCAGCTTTGCACCCACCCCTGTGCCTACTAACTTACTTCCCAGCCTTCCATGCGGCACCGAGTTGAATGCCTTACTGAAGTCCAGATACAGGACATCCACTGCATGGCCCCTGTCCAGTTGCTTAGTTACCCAGTCATAGAACTCCACCAGGTTGGTTTGGCAGGATCTGCCCATATGAAGCCATGCTGTCTGCTGTCCTGTAGTCCTTTGGCCTCTAGGAGGGCCACCAGCCTCTCTTTCAGGATAGTCACCATTAGCTTACCCATGATGGATGTGATTCTCACCGGTCTGTAGTTCCCCGGTTCATTCTTGGAGCCACTCTTGTGGAGGGGCACCACATGAGCCATCCTCCAGTCCTGAGGTACACACCCCGAATGTAGTGAGGCATTAAATAGGTCTGCCAAGGTCCTGCAAGGATCTCTGCCAGCTCCTTCAGTACCCTGGGGTGGATGCCATCTGGGCCTGGTGCCGTGTCCACCCTCAGTGCCTTCAAACCCTCCCAAACTTTGCCCTCCATGATTTCCCCATCTTTCACCTCCCCCCGTTTCTGCCATTTCTCCCCTTGGTGTCACCCCCCTTCTCTTTAGTAAATACTGGGCAGAAGTACTCATTTAGTGCTTCTGCCTTGTATACTCTGCTTCCACCCAACCCCCTCCTTCCTAATCCTTACTATGGTCCTTACAGCTCCTTTTCTCCTAGGGTACCTAAGGAAGTCCTTCTCCCCTTTTTAATGCCTTGTGCCAGCCTGAGTTCCGTGGATGCTTTGGCTCCCTTACTGCCCTTGTCACCTCCTTCGATTCTGTCAAGTACTCCTCCCTGTCCTCCCCCCTCCCTGTTTTCTTGTACTGCCTAAAGGCAGCTCTTTTCCTCCTTACCTTTTCCATGACCTCCTTGCTCAACCAGCTTAGTTTCTTAGCCCTAGCCTTCTTGCTCTGGGCCTTGCAGCAGGTTTTGGTTGCCTCCACTAGCCCCAGCTTTATGTGCTCCCACCTCTGGTAAGTGTCCATACTAGATTGAATTCTGGCCGGGTACCCTTTTACCACTTCCCCCATCCTCCCAAACTTGGCCCTCCTGAAGTCTAGCACTCTTGTGCCAGATTCCACTCCTTCTTTGGCCATATCCAATGTGAGCCATACTGAGTGGTGGTCACTCTCTGACTGCGGTTCCTCCACTGTAAGTTCTCTCACAAAGTCCCCCATTTGCCAGCACAAGGTCGAAGGTATTCCCTAACTTGGTTGGTTCACTGACCATTTGCAGTAGGAAGCTGTCCTGAAGGCATCCAGCAGTACCTGCTCCCTTCTGTTCCTGGTTGTTGGGGTACTCCAGTCCACTCCTGGCATGTTGAAGTCCCCCACAATCACCACACTACCCTTCTCGCAGGTCTCCCTGATCTGTCCCGCTAGTTCCCTGCCTAACTCTTTCATCTGAGATGGTGGCCTGTACACCACTCCTAGTCTAAAAATCTATTCTTGGAATCCTGGATTTGCATCCAAAGTGACTCTGTATTACCCTCCTCCCCTTGCTCCCTTACACACTTCAGTCCTTCCTTCACATATAGTGCCACATCCCCTCCTTTCCCAATCACCCTGTCCCTACGAAATAACCTGTACCCTGGTACAGACAGGTCCCAGTCATTGTATTGGGTGGCCCATGTTTCTGTGATCGCTGCAATGTCCACTTCTCCCTCTGCCATGAGCACCTGTAACTCTGCAGTTTCCTCCCAAGGCTCCTAGCATTAAGGGTAACCACCTTCCACCCTTCCCCCATCTTGCCCCCTTCCTAGCATCACCAACAGCACTTGCCATTTGTCCTTTGTCACTGTTATGGGGGGGTAAGCTCATATGGTTTCCCAACCTGTGGTCTCTGCATATCTCTTCCCCAACTGCCACCCCCCACTCCTAGTTTAAATTCCCAACTTCCTCTATGTATTCCTCCATCCTCTGTTTCAGCACTTTCTTTCCCTCCTCACTCAAGTATAGTCTGTCCTTGGCATAGAGACTACTGTCCTCCCAGGTCCCTCCCACCCCCCACCCCAACAGCCCATACCCTTTTGCACAACACCAGGTTCTTAGCCATCCGTTAAATTCCTCTATTCACAGCTTTCTTGTTGTGCTTGCCTTGGGCGCTGGAAGTATCTCTGAAAAAGTTACTGATCTTCCTGCCCCCTCACATAATTGTGCTAGTTCCTCAAACCTCCTCTGGACTATATCTACTGTCTTGTCAGCCAGGTCGTTTGACCCAAGATGTATAATTATATGAGGCTTGTCCCTACCCCTTCTAGCATATTTCAGAACAGACTGTCCCACCCTTTCTGCTGTCATTCCTGTCATGGCCTCCACCCAAATGCAACTATGCCTCTCCCCCTTGCTACCCCACCCGACTCCTCTTAGTATTGAGTCCCCCAGCACTACGATTCCACCCCTCTTACTCCCTGCTTGCTTCCATTCATCTCACTCTCTCATTTCCAGCTCTTCTTCTTCTTCTTCCTCCTGTACATTATTTCCCCCTTTTGCCCTTGTTGCAATTCTCCCAGCAGAACTTCACTCCACTCCGGTTTGGTCCAGGCATTTATCAGTTACTCCTCTAATTTCATCATTTCCCTCCTCCACCTTCTTCCTCTCTAGTAGTGCAAAACTATTTTCTGAAGACCCTTCACAAATGCCCGCTCCCTCTCTCTTCATAGTAACCTGTTCTCTCCTTTCCAATCCATGACTTTTGCCACTTCTTCGCCTCCCCTCACAAGTCCCTATCTCCTCCTTCCATTTGTCTTTTGTCTCCTGACCTGGTTTCCCCGGCAATAGTTCTTCCTGGCCTGGGCCCCTTTGTCTCTGCTTCCCTTCTTCTGACCCTCTCCTCACCGCTGTTGGCTTAAATCGCCCACCCTCATCTCCTCTTCTTCCTCCCTCCACTATTTGGCTAAACCCACCCTCAGTCTGCCTTGCCTGTCTTAGTTCCTCCTGCAGACCTTCGATCTCCTTTCTAAGTTTTTCTATGTGGTTGCACACTAAACATCCTCCCACACTCCAGGCAATTTTTAGAAAGATTGGTGCACCATAGTTGTTGCAGCCTACCACCCTACCTATTGCTGTCGTTGCCCACCAGCAACCCCCACCCTTCCAGATGCAGGATACCAAACACTCCCCCAAGTCTCCCCTCTCCCTCCTCTATCAGTGCAAAACATTCTTTTCTTAATTTCCCTTACCCCCTTTCTTTACACGTTTAGATAGATTGAGCAACTGCTTTTTATATTCCTATCTTTCCTATCCACACTCAAAAAGAGACTTTAAGTAGCTATTGCACAACCTTCTTCAAACTCCTACTCCTCCTTTCCCCAATGCAATAGCAATGCAAAGAAGTAACAATGAAAGTTCCTATATTTGCAGTTACTTCCCTTCCACTGAGACAGCAGTCACCTCTTCACTTGCTGCTGTTCCTTTCCTGGATGTCTGCTTCTGCAATGACAGATGCATATCCTTTGCCTGTTTGAGGAAGTGATGTCAGAACCCCTGGTATAAAGGAAATAATGGACTGGGGCAGATGGGGTGAGGGGTTGGGGGGGAGATGGGACCAGCCCAAGTCTTCCAGAAATAGTCTGGTAGCTGAGGCCCTTGGTCAGACCATTAGCACCCTTCTCCCACTCTGCACTAAACTTTGCAGCTAGTGAAGCTAGCAAAAATGAATCACAATTCTACTCAAAGCCCCCAAAATAGGTTTGCTACCAAAAGAAACAGGACTCCAATTCAAACAGCTTCACCAACAACACATCAAAATAGGCTTGAAATTAGAAGATCTAGGTCTCCGATTCAAAGAAACTGCCCCAGTTAAATCACACCAAATAGGTTTTAAATCAGAAGAAATAGGCCTCTACAAATACAGCCTGCTACACAGTGAAACATCAAACAAATGAGCCGACTTATAGCTGCCAAAACAGGTTTCAAAATTCCAACAGCCCCAAACAATACCCTGCTAGCCCCTTAGAAGTAGTAAGAAAGAAATAACCTTCTACCAAGTAGAATCCACAAGAAACAATGTAAATACAACAAGAAGAAGCTACTGTACTGTAACAGATCTGATCCTGTCCCCTTCTAGTTCCTTCTTAAAGTAAAACTTAACTACATTTGAAGACATCAATGCAAACAGTGATCACTACGATGGAAGTTAAATCTAGAAAAGAAGAAATTAATACAAAGGAACATACTTTCTAGGCACATGGATATGATCTAGCCACACTTTCTGGCAGTGTCTTTCCTTTTAAGACTTCGCCAGAAACGTCTTCAAGCTGGCTTCTCCCACCCACCTGTGTGGTAACTCCCCTCAGGTCCACCCCATGACACCAGATCTTCCTTTCTGCTGAAAGAAGCAAGTTCCCTCCGTACCACTCCCACATTGAGTAGGCCCTAGCGCTTAAATCTCCGGATTTACTTCCAAAACTTTAAAAAAGTCTTCGAGTTTGTCTTCACATTGATCGCGACCGCAGTGGAAGATAAGTCCACTCCTGGGTTCCGCCAGTGCCCTTGCGGGCAGACGATGTTCAAGGACTGACTCGCATGCCACGTGCGTTTGCTGCCTGGGGCACAACCATGATACCCAGGCCTGTGACTTTTGTCATTCTTTCCACCCTGCTGTTCTGGAGGACTGTCTCACCTGCCTTAAATTGGGCGGCCCGGCACAACAGAACCTGCCGGTCAAGTCTAAAAACGCCTGTTTGGTGGTCTCCATGGCTGCAGGGTCCACCTAGCAGCTCGCGGGCTTTGAAGAGGTGGCGGCCCGGGCCACTTCCCACTCCCCTTCAGCTTCTGCCTTTTTGCCACTTTAGCTGGGCTCAGCGTTCACAAGCTCCTTCAAGGAGTTGTGCCAGTCCCTGTCCACCCTCGGTCAGGGACCCTCAGGGCACAAATCTAAGGGTAAGTCGAAAGAGTCCAAAAAAGAAAGGACTTGTTGTAGGTCATGAGATTGGGAGTGCTCTCGGTCAAGGGCATCTTGACTTGGACTGAAGGGACTTGGCAAGGTTAGAGGTATGGTCAAATGTATGGCAGCTTAGATTCAATGCTTAGAAGTGCAAGGTAATGCACCTGGGAAACAAAAACCCAGGGGAAGAGTACACAATGGGGAGTGAGATACTAACAACAACAAAAATGGAAAGGGACCAGGGGGTAGTCATATCAGATGACCTAAAGATGGGCAAGCAGTGTGAGAGGGCAGCAAGGAGGGCTGGGGGGATACTGGGATGCATAGGGAGAGCATCACCAGTAGAAAACAGGAAGTTCTAGGGACATGGATATGTTGTTCATCCACACTATCTGGCAGGTTTCTTGCCGCTTAAATCTTGCCGGAAGGTCTTCAGCTAGCTCCTCCCACCCACCGGGTGGTAAAACTCTCGGCTCCGCCCCATGGCCAAGATCTTCCTTACCACTTGGAAGCTCAGGTTCCTCCTTAACGCTCTGCGATTAAAGCTTTGGGCCTAAATCTTCGACTTTTGAAAAAATTTTCAAAAACAAAACTTTACCACTTAGATCTTCTTCCTCATGGCTGCGATGGACAATCGACTCACGGTTGGAGATGTCCTGTGGGCAGAAGATGTCTCGGACGGACCCGCACTCCACATGCTTTTACTGCCTTGGCTAGGAGCCGACCACTTGAGCCTGCAAACTGTGCTCTTCCTTTTTGGGGTCGTCCTCGGGGATCGCTGCCCGTCTCCAACACGGCCCGAGAAGAGATTTCCTCCGTCAAATCTAAGAGGCCCGACTGGCGGTTTCGCGGCTGCGGGATCCACTGAACAACTTGAGCAGATGGTAGCCCTCGAGGGAGGCTGGCTCAGGCCAGGACATCTTCGGCTGCGGCATTCGTCCCGCTCTCACTCGGGGCCTTCTATTCAGCTTCATTTAAGGAGCTTTGCCTGACCCTCTCAACCAAAGGCGAAGGTCCAACTTCTTCTGGGCCGTATCATCAGTCGAAGAAAAGTAGAGGTAAGAATCCCATCGTCGGCGCTCCTGGGAGCCGGAAAGATCTCCTCCCTTGTCGACAGTTGACTTCGCTAAATTTTGGCTTCGCCACTGGTCTTCCTGTACCTCTGTCAGGCCAGGTGTCCGAGACACCCGGCCGACGCGGGTTCAGATTTTTCTCAACCCGTTAGACGGGTTGTCGGCTGGAGAAGCCGAAATCCCTCCTCCCGGTTCCCCGGTGAGGTCTGAGGATACCGTCGGCTCATCCTGCGCCTCCGGCCCCGGGCCGTGGTTGTCGACCGAGCCGAGGATTGCCGATCCTCGGCTCCCGCCCGCCGACCTCGGCCTGGCAATTCTCAGTCTCGGTCTCGGACATCATCGGCGGTCAGCCCGATCCGTCGACACAGGCGGTCTCGGCTTCCTTGATGGCAGCGTGTCGCTCTTCCTCATCTTCCTCCTCCTCGGGCGAGGAGGCTTGGCGTAAGTTGCGCCAGTATGAGGAACTGATGTGGCAACAACTATTATTGGCGGTAGTAAACCGGCTCAGGCCTCTCCCCGCCATAAAATGTTTGTCACCAGGCGGCGAAACAACCCCTCGCAGCGGTCGAGAGCCTGTTCCCAGGCGGTTGTTGACCTATTCCTGCTGCCCACCAATCCTGGTGGAACCGCCTCCGCCTCAGCCGACGGTTGGGGCACGTCGAAAAGTTCACGGTCGGCCCATGGCCTCCCCATAGGCTGTCGGTCACTCTCACGCCCGATAAGCCTCGGCACGTGGAGGGAGGCTCAGGCTCCAGGCAGCTATTCGACGATTCGTCGGAATCGGACGACTCCTCCTTGTTCTCCAAGCGCCTTGACTTGGAGTCCTCTGGGGGGCAGTCAGTGGATGATAGCCCTTCGATCCTTCCTTGGACTTCTTAGGCTCATCTCAGAATCCACTGGGATGAAGCTTGAACCCGTATCCAACGGGCCAGATATCCCTCACTGAGATTCTGGACCGGGGATTCTCCCTCACGGAGGCCTTTCCGGTGGCCGAGGCCATTGTTGGCCTGCCCTGGAATTCATGGCGTCCGGCGCCCTGTCCTGCGCCTTGGCCAGGATGGCCAGGAAGTATGCCATCCCACGAGCTCTCTGTCCGGCTTCTCCGAGCACCCTCGGCCGAGGGTTGGTTTCAGACAGTGTTTTCCGGCGTGCCGGCGAATGCCAGGGACGTGGACAAACTGCTCAACAAAGAGTCCAAGTTGGACTATCTGCGGGCGAAAAGTGTATGCTGCCTCCTCACTTGGCCTTCGTCAGGCCAGTTCAGCCCGTCCTCATGGCGCATTTTTCCATGCCCTGTTGGGCTCCCTGGATGAGGTCGTCCTCATCTTCCTGCCGACCTGCAGACCACAGTTAAGCAGGTGCGGGACCAGGGCAGGGCAGTAGCAAGCAGCAGCTCCAGACTGCTCTGGATATTGGGGACTCTTGCGCCTGGTCAGTGGCGGCCGCTGTGGCCATCGCGACGGGCGTGGCTGTAGGATATCCACTTTCACCTCGGATACCCAGCACAAGCTGCGGACATTCTTCTTGGGAACAGACCTCTTCGGCCCTGGGTGGAAGGCCACCTCAGAGGATCGAAAGTTCAATGCCACCTTGGACTCAGTCTCGTCCGCGCAGAGGGACAAGGGCAAGCCCCAGCCTAAGCCCTTTAGTCCTCTGCTCCTGCTGCTTGGCGTCCGCCCAACAACAACAATCCAGGGGCAGCAGGCTAGACCTTGGTATTCCAAGCCCAAGCCGTCAGCTTTCTCGAATAGGAAGCAAGGAGGAAAAGGCCCTGGTGGTCCCTCGGCCGGTCCTTCCTCCAGGCCTGCACAGTGACGGGCTGAGGGGTGTTGCCCCCAACCCCGTCGCCTCACCCCAGGTGCCCCCCGTGGGGGGACGGCTCCGACACTTCCTTTCCGCCTGGTCCGCTGTTACCACGGACAGGTGGGTTCTGGAGGTGGTGGGAAGAGGCCTGCCTCTGGAATTCGAGCAGGCTCCGCCCTTCAGAGCCGTCGCACTGCGGGGGGCCTCGGGGTCTGAAGCCTCGCTGTCAGCTCGCCGAGCCGACATCGCTCTCCTCCTCAAGAAGGAGGTGATAAGAGAGGTGGCGGACCCCCCCTCAAACCCAGGGTTCATGTCCAGGTACTTCCTGGTTCCAAAACGGACGGGGGGCTGGCACCCCATTCTCGACTTACACAACCTAAACAAGTTCTTAAGGTCTCGAACCTTCAGGATGGTCACTCTGGCTCAGATAATACCATCTCTGGAACACGGCGTGTGGTTCTGCTCTCTGGACTTCCAGGACGCGTTCTTTCACGTCCCTATCCGTCCGTCTCATCAGAGATTCCTCCGCTTCAGGGCGAAGGGATCCTCTTAGTTCAGGCCATGCCCTTGACCTCTCTTCAGCTCCCAGGGTCTTCACCAAATGCATTGCAGTGGTGACAGCATTCCTGCGGCGCCGAGGGGTCCGGGTGTACCCTTACCTGGACGATTGGCTGATAGCAGCCCCCTCCAGGTCGGAGGTGGAGCGGTCCAGGGATCTGGCCCTCCGGGTTTGCTCTCAACTCGGCCTCCTGGTCAACGAGGCCAAGTCGGAACTCGAGCCGAAGCAGGTGATATCCTTCATCGGGGCAGAGCTCGACTCTCTTCGAGCCAGAGCACGGCTCCCGGCGGACAGGGCCGAGGTTCTTACCTCCTTTGCCCAATCATTTCTGGTTGGGCAATCGCGCCCTGCCCAGGACTCCGCGACTCCTGGGTCTCATGGCGGCCTGTACCAGTGTAGTCCGTTGGGCACGCTGGCATATGCGCCCCCTCCAGTGGGGACTGGCCAGCCAGTGGTCACAGCTCTGCGATCCTCTGGACCAGCGTGTGTGGACGACCCAGGAGATGTGGAATGCTCTCCAGTGGTGGACCGTTCCGTCCCATCTGCAGGAGGGTATCCGTTTATCCGCCCGAGCCGCGGTCTCTCTAACGACCGACGCCTCTTTGATGGGTTGGGGTGCCCATCTGGGGAACACAGAGCACGGCCTCTGGTCCCCGCTGGAGTCCTCATGCCATATCAACCTGCTGGAGCTCCATGCGTCCGCCTAGCTCTCACCGCCTTTGCTCCGTTTCTCCGGGGTCAAGTGGTCCGGGTCCAGACGGACAATACCACGACCATGTACTATCTAAACCGCCAGGGCGGGACGCACTCCATGCTGTTATGCAAGGAAGCTCTCCGCATCTGGTCACTAGTGCAGCCTGGAGGCGGATCTCCTGGCCATTCATGTGGCAGGAGCCTCCAACACCCTGGCCGATGCCCTGAGCCGGATAGGGGCTGCATCGCACGAGTGGTCTCTCCTGCCGGCGATAGTACAGGACCTGTTCTCCCGTTGGGGCACACCTCTGGTGGATCTGTTTGCCTCCAGGGAGAACGCGAAGCTGAGGCTGTTTCATGCCCGCCCCCCTCAGCAGGGCTCGCTGCAGAGGGATGCCTTCTCAAGGCCGTGGACCCCGGGCCTCTTTTACGCCTTTCCCCCCGTTCCCCTGATTCACAGGGTCCTGCTGAAAGCGAGGAGGGACAAGGCGCAGGTGATTCTGATAGCCCCAGACTGGCCTCGCCAGTTCTGGTACCCAGATCTCCTCAGTCTCAGCTCCAGGACTCCGAGGCAGCTTCCAGCTCACCCGGACCTGCTCTCAGTCAATCAGGGGAAGGTGTTCCATCCGGACCTTCAATCCCTGCACCTGACGGCCTGGTTCCTGAGCGGCTAGAGTTCCAGGCCTTGGGTCTTTCCGACGAGGTCCTCAACGTCGTTGAGGCGTCCTGTAAGGAGTCGACCAGGAAATGCTATGCCTTCAAATGGAAGAGGTTCTCCATTTGGTGTCAGGATAAGGGTTTGGACCCTTCTCATGTCCTGTGGCAAGCATTTTGGACTATCTATGGTCCCTATCTAGTCAAGGGCTTGGGTCGGCGACCTTAAGGTGCACCTGGCAGCCATTTCTGCTTACGGGGCGGGCCGGTCAGCAGTCAGTGGCGCAGGAGAAAGTGGTGGGCACTTTTTGAAGGCCTTGATCACATTTCCTCCAGTGCGGGAACCCCCACCTCCGTGGATTTACTGCTGGTACTGGTAAAGCTCATGGGCAAGCCATTCGAACCAATGCACAGGTGTGGTCTCCCACCTGTCGTGGAAGACCGCCTTCTTGGTGGCTATCCGTCCAGCCAGAAGGATGGGAGAACTCCAGGCGCTTAGCATCGAGTCTCCTTACCTGGTCTTCCACAGGGACAAAGGTTGTCCTCACACCCCACCGAAATTCCTTCGAAGGTGGTGTGGAGTTTCACCTTAATCAGGTGTTGACTGCGGTGTTCTACCCCAATCACACTCGGAGGCCGAATATAGGCTCCATACTTTGGACCCTAGAAGGGCGCTCGCTTATTATAAGGAGCGCACGGCTGAAATCGGGGAGAGGTTCGCCAGCTGTTTGTCACCTACGCTGAAGCCGCACCTGGCAGACCTGCAACCAAGCGGACGATAGGCAGCTGGGTCACCTCCTGCATACATCTCTGCTATGAGTTGGCGGGCATGGAACCTCCCAGAGGGATAAGAGCTCATTCTACCCACCATACTGCTGCATCGGTGGCTGCTTCCAGGGATGTCCCTATCCAGGAAATCTGCAGGGCTGCTACCTGGAAGTCAGCACACACCTTCATTACCCACTACCACATCGACCTTGTCACGCGGGATGCTGGTTTGGGGCCTCGGTTCTCAATCTCTGTTCCCCAAGTAAGTATATAGGGGTGTGCTTGCCTCCCTCCCCGGAGAACTGCTAGGAGTCTGCCAGATAGTGTGGATGAACAACATATGCATGTCCCTAGAAATACAGGTTACTCACTGTAACAGGAGTTCTAGGAATGGTATATGTTGTTCATCCTACAATTCCACCAGACCTCCCGGCCCGGCGCACAACCTGAGCTTCCAGCGGGCCAGATCTGGCGTCATGGGGTGGAGCCGAGTTTTACCACCGGGTGGGTGGGAGGAGCCAACTGAAGACCTTCCGGCAAGATTTAAAGCGGCAAGAATACCTGCCAGACAGTGTGGATGAACAACATATACCATTCCTAGAACTCCTGTTACGGTGAGTAACCTGTATTTACTCACCTGTAACTGTAGATCTTACTTAGAAACAGCTCTTGCAGCAGGTTACACAATTAGGACTGAAGCCAGCAGGCGCCAGGACCCCACGGAAATTTTCTAGCTAGCAGTATCCAGCGGGGACCACCCCCGGCGTTGGCCCCACCCCCGATGTCAGGCATCATATTAAAGGGGGCGGTCCCCCAGAATCCCCAGTTCTTTTCCCGCCGTCGACTCGCCAGCATCAGCCTCACGGTCCCACTCTAGCGAACGACGACTAGAATTTTCAAGGTTTTACCTACTCAATGTCAGCATCTCCAGCTCCTTCCTCAGAAGGACATCCCTCCAAGTGCGCCTCCGGCGAACAGATCACTTTCAAGGATCCACACTCATCCTGCCTGCGGTGCTTAGGCCCAGACCACGACACCAAGGCCTGCTCCTTTTGCCAGAGGTTCAACAGTCGCACCCGGATCCGCCGCCAGAAGGCACATCAGAGGTTCCTCTTGCAAGAAAAGCTAAGAAGCATGCATAAAGACCCTGCCTCCAGAGATGAGTCTACCTCCAAGTCCCATAAGCACTGGGACAAGCATCGGGAGAAGGCCACATCCAGATCCCCTTACCGGGCCTCGGACTCGCTCACCAGCTCAAGCTCAACGCGCTCAGACCGCTCTCCCTCCGGAGCCCGCTCTCAGCTCCCTCCAGTAAAGGTTAAGTCTTCAGGCAGCACTTCGGCTTCTCTGCATCCCATCAAGACTTCCAGACCTTCAGCTTCCTCAACACCCTCTCGGGCCTCCTCGAAGTCTTCAGTCCGTCACCAGTCCAAGTCCTCTTCTAAACAGGCTTCCTCAGACAGACGCCGGGACTCCGACGCCAGATCGGCCTCCCAGCCTCCTAGGGGTCCGGATCCCCCTCCCGGGAAGACTAAGGACCTGACGTCCCTAAAACAGACAGACCCAAAGCAGGCTTCCGACCTTCCATCGGCTAGACGCCCGTTGGACCAGACGTCGACTAAGCACCCAACATCAGTGAGACGTTCGCCGGTGCCGAAGACTGCCTCCCCGTCACTGTTGGACACTGGTCATCGGGACTCTACTGAGGAGGACCTGACGTTGCCTGATGACCAGGCAGGCAACAACGAGGACATTGGGCTTCCACAGGAGCCTTCGCCGCACTCAGCAACGCCCTCGGACCCGACGCCCGATACCGGCGACAGACCACCGGCGCCAGGTCTGTCGTCCGGTATGAATATTCGGGAGGTCAAAGATCTCTTTACATTTTGGTGGGACACAATAAAGAAGGATGTGATCCCAGTCAAACCTCCTGCTCCTTCACCTCCTACTCCCCCTCCTCCACCGCAGAGGACAGCAGGAAGACCACCAACCCCCAAGGAACCTACTCCACCCCTTGGGGGAAGATCCAAAGAACGGAGAAGGCCCCCTTCAAGATCTCCCTCAGGGTCTCCCAGTCCTAAGCGACCCAGACATCGACGGTCCACTCCGCAGGGGGATGATTCCAGACCTGACACCTCAGATACCTCCAGGTCTCCTTCTCTGATCAGCATCCCATCACCTGACCCACGAGACCTGCCCAGGTCGCCTCCAGATGATCCCTCTTTTTCTGAAATCATTAGGCACATCCAGGAGAATATGGGATGGGATTCGGAAGATCTCGACCCCGAGAGACAGCGTCTTGCCTGTTATCTTCGGCAGAAAGACCCGAAGCCTGTGGTGGTACCACCCTTGGTAGACACCTTTGCGGACATCACCAAGGCAGCGTGGAAACATCCGCACTACACCTCCACGCTACCGAAGAAAGCTGACCGCCTGTACAGGGCCCCTGTAGAGGGCCAGTACTTGGCACAACAACCCCTGGTCATTACGACCTCCCATGATAGGTCTCAACGACCACAACATCTGAGTACACAGCCACCGGACCAGGAATCCAAGCAATTGGATGCCATGTGGAGGCGCATGTATGCGGCTGCTACATGCTCCATCAGGCCACTGAACTATCTGACTCATATGGTTCAGTTTCAGAATGCCCTGTGGGAACAGGGTCAGGACCTGGTTGACAACCTTCCGAATGGCGAGCAGATGGTGGCGCTCTTGAACCTCTTCCGCTCAGGGTCAGACATGGGGACCCAAGTGTTAAGAGCCGTATATGATTCTGCAGAATCGTCTGACGGGCACAGCTTCAGGGTGTCTGTCTCCGGAGACACTCCAGGTTCCGTGTCTCTGGATTTACACTAGACGTACAGAAGAGTATCCTGGACGTCCGTTATAACGGAGAGGTCCTGTTTGGTGAACCCTCTGAAAAGGTCATCACCAAGGTTCGGGATGCCGGGAAGGCAGTAAGGACTGTACAGGCCATGTACAGACCCAAATCTGGTTCCTTTCGTAGGAACCAGAACCGTTTTCGCGGCCGACAACAAAGGCAGCAGCCACGTTCCAGCCAGCAGCAAAGGGGCACCTTCCACCGTAAGGCCCAACCTAAGTCTTCCCCAGGCCGAGGCCAGTGGTATACCAAACCGGCCCAGCCTGTGGGGGGTAATGCCGCCACAGCATGACTCCTTCCAGGCCCCCACCCCTCCTCTGGATCAATGGGCAGAAAAGGTTGGGGTTCGCATCGCTCGCCACTTTTCAGGGTGGCATTCAATTACCGCCGACCAGTGGGTCCTTCAGCTGGTCAAGAGAGGTCACTTTATAGAATTCCTCGACCACCCACTGTCAAGACCTCCACTGCTTTCCCGTTATTCGGGTCAGCACGCACTGCTCATACAGCAAGAGGTGCTTGCACTTCTGGAAAAGGAAGCTATAGAGCACGTACCGAGGAACCAGAAAGGTGCAGGTTACTATTCCCACTTCTTTCTAGTTCCCAAAAAGACAGGGGACGTCCGTCCGATACTGGATCTCAGCGATCTCAACGCTTCGGTCCTTTACAAACGCTTCCGCATGGTGACCCTTCCTGGTTTGATACCCATGCTCAAGCAGGGTGCCTTCCTAGCGTCCTTGGACATGCAGGATGCCTAACTGCACATACCAATATTCGAGCGCACCGGAAGTTCTTGAGCTTCGAATTTCTAGGTTGCCATTATCAGTTCCGAGCCCTCCCTGTCGGACTGTCATCAGCACCTCAGGTGTTTACGAAGTGCATGGCAGTCGTAGCGGCAGCTCTAAGGAGACAAGGCCACTACGTGTTCCCCTACCTCGACAACTGGCTCCTCATGGCACCCTCTCGGGAGGCTCTGATGTCCGCAATTCACTGTACTCAGTCCCTGTTCGGGTCGCTGGGCATCATTATCAATCAGGAGAAGTCGCACCTGGTTCCATCACAAAATCTGCAGTTCACTGGCGCAGTTCTGGACACCATCCGGGGAGAGCTTTTCTCCCCCAGGACCGAGCGGAACACATCAGATCCCTCATCAGGGACATCTTGACAAAGAAGACTGTCCCAGCCAGGCTGGTCCTTTGCCTGCTTGGACACATGGCTGCGGCCATTGCAAGAGTCCCTCTAGCCCGTCTCCACATGTGGGTGACCCAGTGGATGTTACGGGTTCAGTGGGATCAGAAACAAGACCATGTGCAGCTTCCAATTCAGATCACGAATACTGTAATCCGGGATTGGCAATGGTGGCTAGATTCAAAGAACCTGTCAGCGGGGGTCCCTTTCATTGCACCGTCTCCGATTGTGATGCTCTCCACGGACGCCTCAGGGCTCAGTTGGGGAGCACACCTCGACTGGGTCAGGTCTCAGGGCTCATGGACACCCCATGAAGCTCATCTCCACATAAATATCTTGGAAATGAGAGCAGTTCTTTACGTCCTGCAGGCTTTCCAGTCAGAGATCCCACTGGGTACTCTCCTGTTACAAACAGACAATACCGCGGTGGTGTATTACCTCAACAAACAAGGAGGCACCCATTCCTACCCGCTTTTCAGGGAGGCCATGAGGGTGTGGGATTGGGTACTACAACATGGTGCAAACCTCATCGCTGTTCATGTCCCAGGAGTGGACAGCATCATAGCAGACAGTCTGAGCCGCTTTCAGGCCAGAGTCCACAAGTGGGAACTACTCCAGGAGGTCGTAGAGGATCTGTTTCACAGATGGGGCACACCAGAGTTAGACCTTTGCGCGTCCCCATACAACGCAAAACTGCCCAATTTCTGCTCGCTAGATCCAGGGCCTGGTGTTTTCTGGCAAGACGCATTGTCCCTCTCCTGGACGGGCAGATTCCTCTACACGTTTCCTCCCTTCCCGTTGATCCAGAGGGTCCTTTTGAAACTCCGCAGAGAGCAAGCGACACTGATGTTTATCTCGCCCTTTTGGCCCTGACAGATTTGGTTCCCTCTGCTGCACCAGCTGTCCTGGGAACCTCCGGTGCCTCTGCCAATCAGCTCTCACTTATTGTCCCAGCAGGCAGGCTCTTTGGTCCATCCGGACCTTCGATCTCTGAACCTGCACGCCTGGCTCCTAGGGACATAGCCATCATGCGGTATGGGGTCTCGCAAGAGGTAGCAGATATTCTAGCGGCTGCTAGAAAACCGGCCACTCATGCCACATATGCCATGAAATGGCACAGATTTTGCCTCTGGGCTCAGGCACGGGGATTTTCCCCAATGGAATGTCCGGAAAGGTCGGTCCTGGACTACCTCCTGTCTCTCTTCCAGGCAGGCTTGGCCTACTCCTCTATCAAAGTACACCTTTGTGCCATCTCAGCCTATCACACACCGATAGGCCGATGTCCCATAACTCAGTTGGACACAGCACGAGCCTTCCTGAGGGGTGTTCTCCACCTTAGACCTCCGATTAAGGATCCTATTCCTCCATGGGATTTACCCTTTGTCCTGGAGCAGCTTACGCTGCCACCTTTTGAGCCGGCCGCGGATTGCGAGCTATGTCTCCTTACACGGAAGACGTTATTTTTAGTTGCCATTACTTCGGCCAGAAGGATTTCTGAACTTCACGCACTGTTGTGCAAAGAACCTTATTTGGTTTTTCACCAGGACAGGGTGTCCCTACGGACAAATCCGAAGTTTCTACCTAAGGTGGTCTCAGCTCTCACTCTTAATCAGGACATAGATCTACCAGTGTACTTTCCTAAATATTCTAATAGAGAAGAGGTCCTGTTGCACACTTTAGATGTGCATAGGTGTCTTCGATACTACCTTACCAGAACCAGGCACCACCGTAAATCTGATCAGCTTTTCGTCTCCTTCACCCACAGGATGATGGGAGCTCCCGTTTCCAAATAATCGCTGTCCAGGTGGCTCATACATTGTATCACGCTCTGTTACCAGAAGCGTAACAAACCCTTACTGGGCTCAGTTAAGGGTCATTCCACAAGGGTTGTGGCTATCTCCTTTGCGGCCATGAAGAACGTGTCCACTTCAGCCATCTGTGCAGCAGCTACTTGGAACACTGTGCACTCCTTTATTAGGCTTTATATCCTGGACGTTGCATTGAGGCGAAGAGCAGGTTTTGGTCTAGCAGTCCTTCAGGGACTACTGTCCTAGGCTTCGGTCCAACTCGTGATCTCTACTTAGCCTCCTCCCAACTGTGAGGGATTTCCAGTATTGCTTGGGAATCAGTCCTAATGGTGTAACCTGCTGCAAAAGCTGTTTCTCGAAGTAAGATAGTACAGTTACGTGAAATTACCGTAACAGTAGATCTTCGAGAACAGCTCTTGCAGCAGGTAGTTTCCCTTCCACCATCCCCTCTGGAGGTAGAGTTGTTCCGATATTCTTTTCCTAGGATTAGGTGTTTTTAACACCGCTCTGACTACCTTTTGATGGCGGATCCTCAGTCTCCACTTCTGACATCACCTAGCGGCCGGGAGTCTCTGGCGGGAGAACTGGGGATTCTGGAGGACCGCCCCCTTTTATAAGATGCCTGACGGGGGCGGGACCGACGTCGGGGGTGGTCCCCGCTGAATACTGCTAGCTAGAAAATGTCCGTGGGGTCCTGGCGCCTGCCGGCTTCAGTCCTAATGGTGTAACCTGCTGCAAGAGCTGTTCTCGAAGATCTACTGTTACGGTAAGTTCTTACGTAACTGTACTTTCCTTCTCATCCTTTCCACCCCACCTTGTGTATCAACCCTGTTGCAGATCTTTGTGTCGTCTGCAAAGAGACATACTTTTCCTTCCTGTCCCTCTGCAATGTCACTTATAAAGACATTAAAGAGGACCGGTCCCAGTACTGAACCCTGCGGTTCCCCGTTAGTAACCCCACTTTCTTCAGAGTGCACTCCATTTACTATTACCTTCTGTGTCCTGTTGTTCAGCCAGTTTTTTACCCAGTCTACCATCTTAGGACCCGCTCCAACGTTGGCTAACTTGTATATTAATCTTTTGTGTGAGACTGTGTCAAATGTCTTGCTAAAGTCTAGGTAGGCCATGTCCACAGTCCCTCCCTGGTCTCCTACTTTGGTCACCCAGTCAAAGAACTCTATTAGATTCGTCTGACATGACCTTCCCGTTGTAAATCCATGCTGCCTTGGGTCCTGTGCCCCGCTGGTCTCTAGATACTCAGCAATTCTTTCCTTCAGAAGTGATTCCACCACTTTCCCTATCACTGAGATCAAACTAACAGGTCTGTAGTTTCCTGCCTCTGCCCTGCTGCCTCTTTCGTGAAGTGAAATAACATCTGCACTCCTCCAGTCCTTAGGTACCACCCATCCTCCCATGGTTTGTTAAAGAGGGTAGTCAGTGGTGTCACTAGTTCTACCCTTAGCTCTTTTAGAATTCTGCGATGAATCCATCAGGCCCCATTGCTTTGTCCACCTTCAGTTTTAAGAGTTCTTCCAGAACTCTTTCTTCTGTGACTGGACTGGTATCGACCCACCCTATACAGAGTGTTTCTGTTGTTTGGTTTCGGTAACCCTCTTCTTTTATGAATGCTGAGCAAAAATATTTGTTTAGTATCTGCCTTTTCACAGTCACCCTTGCCCACCCCACTCCCCTTTACTAAGCCTCACTATCCCTCCCTTGGTCTTCCTTCGCTCGCTGATGTACCTATAACAGGTTTTCTAGGATCGTGGATATGTTGTTCATCCACACTTCTTGGCATGTACCTTTCCCCTTTAAATCTTGCCTGAAGTCTTCAAGCTGGCTCCTCCCACCCGTTCAGGTGGTATATACCTCGGCTCCGCCCTGTGACGTCAGATCTTCCTTTCCGCTGGAAGATACAGGTTGCCTCCCTCGTGCTCACACATTTCATAGTCCCTGGCTTTCAAAACTTCAGTTTTACTGAAATTAAAACTTGTTCGAGTTAGCAATTGCACTTCGCGTCATCGATCATGGAGGAGAAATCTTCCCCTGGATTTTGCCGGTGTCCTTGCAGCCAGAAAATGTGCACTGATCCCCACCTCACGTGCGTCTACTGCCTCGGTGTCGGCCATGACACCTTGTCCTGCAGTTTTTGTATGGCCTTCCATCCCAATATCCTGGACGACTGCCTGGCACGTCTTATACTGGGAAGACTGGAGAAGAGGAACCCTCCGGTGAAGTCCAAGGAGGCTAGGTGGGTGGTTTCCGTGGCTGCGGTATCCGCCGAACAGCTGAAACGCATTAAGGCATTCGAGGAAGAAGCCATCCGTGCTTCGGATACTTGAAGCTTCTTCATTCCGCTTAACCTGGGCTCCACATTCTTGTGCTCCTTTAGGGAGTTGTGCCAGTCTCTTCCCACCCGGGGAGAGGCACCCGCGGGCTTGCACTCCTCCTGATCCCGTAAGCAGGATAAGGAACCAAGCACATCTTCGTCTCGGCAAAGGCTCTCTTGGAACCGAGAGAGATCTCAGTCCCAGGAGCATGTGTTCTCGAGATCACTTTCTCAGCTGCAGGCTTCACGGACCTTCCATCGGGCCAGCCGACTGAGGATGCGGCCGATGAGGTCGAGATTGTTCTCGATCCTTTCGACCCGCTGTCGCCGGCTCCAGTCAACGACTCTCTGGAAACGACTCAGTCCCTTGTCTTCCCTGACATGAGGGAGACCCAGCCCACTGGTGTCCCCATCGCAGATCGGTTCCGGACCCCGGATTCTCACTGGTCCCGCCCGGTGTCTCCCGAGCAACCGGGTTGGCCTGCCCAATCTCGGTCGAGGTCTAGAACACCCTCGTCTGGACGGCCGAGGAAGAGCCATGAGTGCTCCAAAAAGAGGCGACACCACCGGTCGTCCTCGTCCTCCTTGGATAAGGAGAGGCTCCGATAGAAACTCCGGCGCTATGAGGTCCTCATGTGGCAACAGCTGATATTGTCCACGCACAAGTCGACTTCGACTCCTACCCCAGCCATTACTTAGCTTTCGCCTCCTAGGCTGAAGCCGACCCCCCTCGAAACCGAAGCTTTCGGTTCCCCTGCCCACAGGGCTGGCGCGACTGCCTGTTCGGCCTATACCGGTCTCTCCACCGATAGTGGTGGAGCCGCCAGCTAAGCAGCCTGTGGGAGGGGTTCCTTCAAAAGGACCGACCAGATGCGGGCTTCCCGACATCTGTAGATCGCAGTCCCCAGACCGCCCTCGGTATCGAAAATGGTGGCAGGCCGCTGTACCCCGACTCTTCGGACTCGGATGTTACCAGGCTTCATTCTCATCCCGGGGATGATGAGTCGTCCGTTGGCCCAGGAATGGAGGAAGGTCCTTCCTCCTTCCAAGGGATTCTTCGCCTCATCTCTGATTCCACAGGGATGCCCCTGGAACCCATCCAAAAAAAGGCGGAGTACCCTCTCACTGACATCTTCAAGAGAGGGGGTACCCTGATGGAGGCCTTTCCTGTGGCCGAGGCCATTGTTGGCCTATCTTTCGAACTGTGGCAGCGTCCTGCCTCATGTCCAGCACCGTCTGCCCGCATTGCCCACAGGTGCGCAGTGCCCATGGGGTTCCTAGCGGGGTTCACAGAGCACCCATTGGCCAAGAGCCTGGTGACCACCTCTGTGTTCAGGCGTACTGGCAGTTCTGCCGACACTAACCGACCTCCCAACCAAGAGTCCAAGCTGCCACCCTATTCTCATCATGCCAGCTCTGGGTCTTCCCATGGGGGGCCAGCTCCGTCACTTTCTTTCTGCCTGGTCCGCTATTACCACGGACAGGTGGTTCTTGAAGTGGTCGGTCAGGGACTACCTCTAGAATTCAAGCAGTTCCCTCCCAGCCGAGCCCACGCCGCTCAGGAAGAATGAATTCCCGCACACACCCAGTCGGCTCTTCGAGATGACATCACTCAGCTCCTCCTCAAGGAGGCACTGGCTCTTGTGGTGGATCCTTCAGCAGACCCAGGCTTTGTTGCCAGGTACTTCCTGGTGCCCAAGCGGACGGGGAAGGGGTGGCACCCCAGTCTAGATCTCCACGACCTGAAACAGTATCTCAGGTCACGTACCTTCCACATGGTGACTCTGTCCCAGATCATACCATCCTTGGAGCGAAACATGTGGTTCTATTCACTGGATCTGCAGGACGCATTCTTTCACATCACAATCCGTCCATCCCATCAGTGGTTCCTCCACTTCAGGGTCAAAGGGACCCTGTACGAGTTCTGAGCCATGCCGTTCGGCCTGTCATCGGCCCCACGGGTCTTCACCAAATGCATTGCAGTGGTGGCAGCCCATCTCCGGCGTTGGGGTTGGGGGTCAGGATTTACCCCTACCTCGACGATTGGCTCCTTGCAGGTTCCACCCAACAGGAGGAGAAGAGGTCCAAGGATCTGGGCCTCCAAACCTGCTCCCAACTCGGCCTCCTGATCAACGAGGCCAAGTTGGAACTTTTGCCTTCTCAGGTGATGTCCTTCATCGGGGCAGAGCTCGACTCTTGTCAAGCCAGAGCTCGGCTCCCGGCAGACAGGGTGGAGGTTCTCTCCTCCTTTGCCCAATCATTTCTGGTTGGGCACTTGCACCCTGCCTGGGACTTTCTGTGCCTTCTGGGTTACATGGCGGCGTGCACCTCAATGGTCTGTTGGGCCCGGTTGCACATGCGCCCCCTCCAGTGGGAGCTGGCCGCACAGTGGACTCAGCGCCACAGTCATTTCGACCAGCTGACCACTGTAACCCAGAAGATGTGGGACCCTCTCCAGTGGTGGACCGCCCCAGACTGGTTGCAGGAAGGGATCCAGTTTGTCTGCCCCGAGCCGACGGTTGTCCTCTGGGCCGATGCCTCTCTCATGGGCTGGGGAGCCACATGGGGACAACAGGGCCCATGGGCTCTGGACCCCCGAGGAGTCCCGATGCCACATCAACCTGTTGGAGCTCAGAGCAGTCAGACTGGCACTGTCAGCTTTCGCTCCTCAGCTCCGGGGTCAAGTGGTTCAAATCCAGACGGACAATACCACGACCATGTACTACCTCAACAAACAGGGCAGCATGCACGCCTGTCTACTGTGCAAGGAGGCGCTCCATATCTGGACCCTTATGAACCAGTTGGAGGCAGATCTCCTAGCCATCCATGTGGCAGGAGCCTCGAACCAGCTGACAGATGCTCTCAGCTGCATAGGTCAGACATCCCACGAGTGGTCTCTCCATCCAGAGGTAGCTTACAGTCTGTTACATAGAAACATAGAAGTTGACGGCAGATAAGGACCACAAGGCCCATCCAGTCTGCCCATTTCTTTTTCTAGCTTATAAAAGTACCATCGTCCTTTGCTCTGTCAATGGCCTATGTATTCATACTCATCTGTATTGCTCCCTTATGCCAGTCCCATGCCTGTTTGAAGCCCTGCACTGTATTCATATCCACTACTTCCTGAGGTAGGCCGTTCCATGAATCCACCACCCTTTCTGTGAAAAAGAACTTCCTCACATTACCCCTTAATCGGCCTCCCTCTAATCTCATGCTGTGTCCTCTTGTCCTGCTATTTTTCTTACATCTGTTCGCCCGTTGGGGCAGACCGATGGTGGACCTGTTTGCCTCCAGGGAAAACACCAAGCTGAGGCTGTTTCATGCCCACCCCCCTCAGCAGGGCTCGCTGCAGGGGGATGCCTTCTCGAGTTTGTGGACCCCAGGCCTCCTCTACGCCATCTCTCCATTTCCCTTGATCCACAAGGTGTTACTCAAGGTGAGGAGGGACAAGGTGAAGGTGATTCTGGTAGCCCCAGACTGGCCGCGCCAGTTCTGGTATCCAGATCTCCTCAGCCTCAGCTGCAGACCCCCCAGAGCGGCTTTGTACATGCCGGACCTGATATCTCTGAATCAGGGAAGGTATTCCATCCAGACCTTCAATCCCTGCACCTCACAGCCTGGTACCTGAGTGGCTAGAGTTCCAGGCTTTGGGTCTTTCCGAAGATGTCTGCATCGTAGTGGAGGCATCTAGAAAGGAATTGACCAGGAAATGTTATGCCTTCAAATGGAAAAGGTTTTCCATTTGGTGTCAGGGCAAGGGCCTGGACCCTTTGTCCTGTCCAGTGGCTAACATTCTCGACTACCTTTGGTCTCTCTCTCCAGAGGGGGTCTGCAGTCATTCACCCTCAGGGTGCACCTGGCAACCATTTCTGCTTACCGGGCGTGGGCTGATCAGACAACATTGGCACAGGAGATGGTGGTCGGGCACTTTTTCAAAGGTCTGGATCACACATCCCCTCCAGTGCATGAATCTCCACATCTGTGGGATCTACTGCTGGTACTGGCAAAGCTCATGGGCAAGCCATTTGAACCCATGCACAAGTGTGAGTTATCACACTTGTGGAAGACTGCCTTCCTGATGGCTATCATGTCAACCAGAAGGACAGGGGAGCTCCAGGCACTTTTGGTGGACTCCCCTCATATGGTCTTCCACAGGGACAAAGTTGTCCTGCGCCCCCACCCAAAATTTCTTCCGAAGGTGGTGTCAGAGTTTCACCTTAACCAGGTGTTGACTCTGCTGGTATACTACCCTAATTACACCTCGGAGGCCGAGTACAGGCTCCATACTTAGGACCCGAGACGTGCTCTCTCCTTTTATAAGGAGAGGGTGGTGGAAATTTATGGAGAGGTTCGCCAGCTGTTTGTCACCTACCTGAAGCCGCTTCTGGCAGACCTGCAGCCAAATGGACCATTGCAAGATGGATTACATCATGCATCGGTCTGTGCTATGAGTTGGTGGGCAAGGAGGCTCCCAGAGGGATAAAAGGTCATTCTGCCCGCCATACTGCTGCATCGGTGGCTGCTTCCAGGGACATCCCTATCCATGAAATCTGCCGGGCTGCTACCTGGAAGTCGGCAAACACCTTCATTACCCATTACCACATCGACCTTGAGTCACGTCGGGATGCTGGTTTTGGGACATCAGTTCTCCAATCTCTGTTCCCTAAGTAGGGGGTGTATGCCTTGCCTCCCTCCTCCCGGAGAAATGCTAGGAGTCTGCCAAGAAGTGTGGATGAACAACATATCCACGATTCTAGAAGAACAGGTTACTCACTTGTAACAGTAGTTTTAGGAGTGGTATATGTTGTTCATCCACACTGCCCCACCCAACCTCCCTGGCTGTGGACGCACACAACCTGGCTTTTCAACAGGCTAAGATCTGGCGTCATGGGGCGGAGCCGAAGTATATACCACCCGGGTGGGTGGGAGGAGCTAACTTGAAGACTTCCGGCAAGATTTAAAGGGAAAGGACATGCCAAGAAGTGTGGATGAACAACATATACCACTCCAAGAACTACTGTTACAGGTGAGTAACCTGTTCTTATCCCCCTTCTTAACTGAGTTGGATATCTTTTCCTCGGTTTGGGCTTCGCTATTCTGACTGCCTTCCCCACTTTCTTCTGCTTTAACTAGTACAGTTCTCTGTCCTGCTCCTTCTGTGATTCCTTGTACTTCCTGAATGCCATCTTTTTCTCCCTAACCTTCCCTGCCACCTCCTTTGAGAACCGTAGTGTTTTTTTACTTTGCTTTGTTTATTTGCTTCACACAAAGGCTTATTGCCTCTGTGACAGCAGTTTTGATTATTCCCCATTGTTCTTCAACCCCTCCTTCCTGCCCATTTGCTAGTGCATTCCTTAAGCACGCACCCATTTTGGTAAAGTCAGCCCTCCTAAAGTCCAGGATCTTTGCCTTTGTATGGCTCGACTCTACTGCTGTGTTTATTGTGAGCCATACTGTTCGGTGGTTGCTAGTTCCCTGATGGCTAACCACTTCTAAATCTGTGATCCTCTCCAGCTCCATTTGAGAGTACCAGGTCTAAGATTGCTCCCTCCCAAGTGGGTTCCAGTACTAGCTGTCTAAGGCATGCTCCTTGCAGGGCATCTAGAATGACCCTGCTCTTGAATGTGGCTGCAGCAAATGCACTCCAGTTAACATCTGTCATATTCAGGTCCCCCGTCAACAATATCTCCCCTTTTTCTGCCATTCTAAGGATACCATCTATCATTTCCACATTCCAGTCGCAAAACATCATTGAGGTTCCTGTGATTCGAATTCCAGGGTCGCCACTACCAATTCTGAGCACTACCCTTTGGCCTTTCATTGGTTCCGAGGGTATTCACCAAATGCCTGGCAGTGGTAGCGGCGGCACTCAGGAGACAGGGCCACTATGTCTTCCCCTATTTGGATGACTGGCTTCTCATGGCAGCATCCCAGAGAGAGTTAAACCACGCTCTGTGAGGCACCTAGTCACTATTCGACTCCCTAGGTGTCACATTCAACCTGGCCCAATTGACCCTCACACCTTGCCAAAAGCTTCAGTTCATTGGTGCGGTGCTGGATACCAGCAAGGGAAGGGCCTTCCTACCAGAAGACAGAGAAGAGCGTCTATGAGCCCAGATAAGACATATCAGTGCTCAACGTCAGGCCCCAGTGAGGACCATATTACGCATTCTGGGGCATATGGCGGCTGCCATAGCCATGGTACCCCTTTCACGTCTCCACATGAGAGCCATTCAGTGAACACTCAGGGTCCAGTGGGACCAACGCCAAGATGACTTGGACCAACTAGTCTCGATCCCCAACTTTATTCTCTGAGTCTTGCAATGGTGGATGGTTCCAGAGCTCCTCTCAGTAGGGGTTCCCTTCATATCTCCTACCCACTCCCCTGATTCTGACCACAAATGCGTCGGGATCAGGTTGGGGTGCCCATTTGGGCAGCAAAAAGACTCGCAGACTATGGTCAGGGACTGAAGGAGCCCTTCACATAAATGTCTTCGAGATGAGGGCAGTTCTTTATGCCTTTCAAGTCTTGCAAACAGACATAACCCCTGGATACTTACTGATCCAAACAGACATGTCAGTAGTGTTCTACATCAACTAGCAAGGGGGCACTCACTCCTACCAACTCTGTCGAGAGTCCATGAGAGTGTGGTACTTGGCAATAGAGCACAACATCACACTGTCTGCAGTTCATGTTCCTGGGTTACAGAACATGCTGGCAGATCTGTTAAGTAGATCTCGATCCAGCAGACTTGAATGGGAGCTCCTAAAACCAGTAGCAGAAATGCTTTTTAAAAAATGGCAATTGCCAAATATGGATCTATTCACCTCCCCATACAATGCAAATCTGCCCAGTTTATGCTCGCTAGATCCAGGGCCTGGTGTTTTCTGGCGAGATGGCGTTGTCCCTCTCCTGGACAGGCAGATTCCTCTATGCCTTTCCTCCATTCCCTTTGATCCAGAGATTCCTGCTCAAACTACAGGACAATGGAGCAGTCATGATTCTGTTGCCTCCATATTGGCCCAGACAGAAATGGTTCCCTCTTCTGCAAAAGCTCGCGAGCAAACCACC
This sequence comes from Neoceratodus forsteri, assembly GCA_016271365.2. Taxonomy (NCBI): domain Eukaryota; kingdom Metazoa; phylum Chordata; order Ceratodontiformes; family Ceratodontidae; genus Neoceratodus; species Neoceratodus forsteri. Next base: position 1,098,477,361 of record CM028135.1, on the reverse strand, counting down.
ACTTCCTCTTCCATTCAGCTCACGCTTACTATCACAAGACAACGGGTCTGTGATTCACCTGAACCTCAGATCCTTGCACCTGTACACTTGGCTCCTAAGGACCTAGCAGTGTCTCGCCACAGTGTATCGGACAGTGTGGCAGACATCCTAGTGGCAACAAGGAAGCCCTCTACTCGTGCCACATACATCATGGAATGGCACCGTTTCTGCCTTTGGTCATCGGCCCTTGACCTAGACCCACTATCTTGCCCAGTAAAATTAGTTTTGGCATACCTCCTTTCCTTGTCGCAGGCAGGGCTGAGCTACTCTTCAATAAAGGTGCATCTTTGCGTCATATCGGGGTACCATGCATCATTCGGGGACAAATCTTTGGCTCAGCTAGATTTGCCACGCACCTTCTTGCGTGGCATCCTCCACTTGAAGCCACCCATTAGAGATCCGATCCCTCCTTGGGATCTTCTCTTAATTTTAGAACAGCTCACACCACCTCACTTTGAACCAGTCGCAGATTACAAGCTACGCCTTCTCTCATGGAAGACGTTATTTTTAGTTGCAGTTACTTCAGCAAGGAGAATTTCAGAGCTCCAAGCACTTATGTGCAAAGAGCCTTGTTTGATTTTCCACAAGGACAGGGTGTCCTTAAGAACCAATCCTAAGTTTGTTCCTAAGGTAGTGTCCAAATTAACCCTTAACCAGGATATAGACCTCTACTGGTCTACTATCCAAAGTATACCAACAGAGGAGAAACTCTCCTACACACACACTGGATGTACACAGGATTCTAAGGTTCTACCTGACCAGGACCAGACTGCATCGATGGTCTGAGCAGTTGTTTTTGTCCTTTGCCCACAGGATGTTAGGGGCACGGGTGTCTAAACAGACACACTCAAAATAGTTGGTGAACTGCATCGTGTTCTGCTACTAGAAGCTAAACAAGCCCTTACTGGGACCGGTAACGGGCCATTCCACCAGAGGGGTGGCAACCTCTTTCACTTCTCTGAAAAAATGTTTCAGCACCTACCATTTATGCAGCAGCTACTTGGAGTACAGTGCACACACTCATAAGACACTACAGTCTGGACGTTGCCTCTAGGCGCAGTGCGGGCTTTGGCCTGGCAGTTCTGCAGGGGGTTCTTTCATGAGGGGTTCCCGTCACCCTCCTCCTCCCAAATTTAGGGGTAATACCTGTCACTGCTTGGGGCTCTGTCCTAATGGTGTAACCTGCTGCAAGAGCTGTTTCTCAAAGTGAGATAGTACAGTTATGTTAAAACTTACTGTAACAGTAGATCTTTGAAAACAGGTCTTGCAGCAGGTACTTTCCCACCCACCTTCCCCTCAGGAGGTCATCTGTATTTGCATTATCATCAGTAATGGTCTTCCTTTGGAAGCGGATCCTCTGTCTCCCCATCAGAATCACATCGCTATGTTGGGAGTCTCCGGTGGGAGAACTGAGGGATACTGGGGGACCGCCCCTTCTATGATGTATGTGATGCCAGGGGCAGGGCCGACGTCGGGGGCGGTCCTCCGCTGTATGTAACTAGCTAGAAGTTTTCCATGGGGTCCTACTGCCTGACAGCTTCAGTCCTAATAGTGTAACCTGTTGCAAGAGCTGTTCTGGAAGATCTACTGTTACAGTAAGTTTTTACGTAACTGTACTTTTTTTCAGCCAGCCAGACATTTTTCATGACAAGTCTGTCACTGTGCGATGTTGCTGCACATTGTCTTTGACTTGTGTTTGTGTTATTAATAGTTGTGTGTCAGTCATCACTGTCATGACTAATGTGATTGATGAGATGTGATGACAGTCTGTGATGTCCACAGCCCACTGTCAAGTTTTGGTGTGTGTGGCACTGGCAAACAACCACCACTCACCCCATTGACAACCATCCATGTCCTCCACCGCACCACAACCAGTCCACAGACTCCACACCACATATGAGTCAGGCAGCCCTCTAGTTGTGCTCCCTCACTCCCCAAAAACACTACTACTGCAGTGTATGTGTGTACAGTATACCTTCTCCAGTGTACAACAACCATAATGACTGTGCCATGATGCCATCCATGTCACTATGCCAGCCTGCAGTGCAGTCAGTGGAGACTGTGACCAGCCCAGTACTGATTGGTCTGGGCCTGGGGGCTGACCTGGCATGCTTGATCACAGCACTGGCAGTGGGGCACATCATCATGGCAGTGCAGTGGCACTGTGGCAGCCTGCAGTGCAGTCAGTGGAGACTGTGACCAGCCCAGTACTGATTGGTGTGGGCCTGGGGGCTGACCTAGCATGGATGATCACGGCACTGGCAGTGGGGCACATCATCATGGCAGTGCAGTGGCACTGTGGCAGCCTGCAGTGCAGTCAGTGGAGACTGTGACCAGCCCAGTACTGATTGGTGTGGGCCTGGGGGCTGACCTAGCATGGATGATCACGGCACTGGCAATGGGGCACATCATCATGGCAGTGCAGTGGCACTGTGGCAGACTGATGTGCAGTTCATTTTAGCAGGCAGACTGGCACTAAAAGACAAGGTAAATACTCCCAGACCTTCTGTCCATCACCCCTGCCTGGCTGGGCCGCCCCACTAGTGAAGTGACTCAGTCAGCAATCAGCAGGCATTTTATTAGGCTTAGACTGATGATGCTGTCTTTAGGCTGGCAGGGGCAGCAGTTTCTGACTAATAAAAAGACAAATTAAAGCAACACCACCAAGGAAAAGGAATGTGACTAAGTGAAGTCAGTGTATTCCTCCACAGCTGCAAAGTAGTTCACCCCCCCTCTGATTTTTGCTATTTTCTGCTCTATGGTAAAGGCATCTGAAGGGGGAAGGGGGATGCTACTGTATTATGCCTCAGAGCTTCTCAGGATATTAACAAAAAACTTTAAACTGGTGTTTCTATCATCTGTGTAGCTCAGTCTAACTGATTTGTTCTATTTCTTTCAGCAACCTATGCGCTAACTCATTTTCTCTTGGTTATTTTGTGAAAGCGAAAGTCAGACTGTGTCAGATTACAGATAGTGGAATTGCAGTCTGTTAGCTATCATTCCTTGAGCAGGACAGGTTGTAGGCAAACACTGGAAACAAAAGACTGTTTTTTCTCATTTTATAATATGACGTACTGAGTGTGTATTTAGTTCCAGAGTCAGGGCCTTGAAGAAAATAACATTTCAAACAACATGAAGTCTTGCTGTATTCTGACAGTAGCAGTGAGTCCCAACCTTCGAACTACCCTGGAGATGAAGGAGTTAACTTTCCATGCCAGGCATGGAACGCTGAGCTCGAGCTCAGTTGAGACTCTGTCTGTTGCTGTTTAAACTCAAACCGTCAGATTCTTTACTCCGCCTCACTGAACAGTCGCTCCAGAGATTTCTCCTTCTGCTTGGTTCAATTTGTCAGTTAAAGTACCACTTTTCTCGGTTTTCGACCGAATTTAAACCATAACCTGTCGGTTCAGTCTCTGTCTGTGGTATTGTGAGTACTAGATAGGTTATTTTTTTGTCTATTGTGTGTGGAACTTGTAAACGGTTCATCGGTTCAGTTTGAACCAATCGAGTTGTTTAAAAAATCCTAAATTGTACTTCTAGAGTGTGGTTACCGGTTCTTATCGGTTCTAAAAAAAACGGATTTTATTACGTTTTTTTCCACGACCCGTGACACGGTCAGGAACCGATAAGAGGGTCTTGCCTGGCAGATTGCCATAAAAGGGTAAGTTTGGTTAGGACTGGCACAATGTCTGAGAAACCCAAAGGAAAAACTGGACCCACTGGGTTTCAACACTGCAGTGTGTGTGGGGAAGTCTTTCTCAAGTCTGACCCCCACACCACCTGTGTTTATTGTCTGGGGTTTGACCACCTCAATGCAGACTGCCAGATCTGTAAAAATTTCCCTGCAGCTACCCTAGAAAAGAGAGTTGGTAGGCTCAGGGAAAGGGAGGCCAAAAAGTCCGCTGAACCGGATGGCCAGCCCAGTTTGGTTCAAACCGAACCAGAAGGAGTGCCCTCTGACCAGGGTGAGACTTCTTCAGGCAAAAGGAGAGCCGATTCTGAGGAGTTGGTTCCAGCTAAAAGAACTAGAAAAGAAAAATCAGCTGGTGTGGAGCCAAAACTTTCCTCTCCAACCGCTGAAGAAATAGCCAAAGCGATCAAAATTGTTCAGTCGCTTTCCTCGGTTCCGACCGAACCAGCACCATCAGGCAGGCGCTCGGTTCGGCCGGTTCCACCGGTTCAAGAGTATGATTTAGAAATTTTATGAACCGGAGGAGGAGGAGTATGAGAGCGTGAATGTGGTTTGAAAGTCTGGATGTGCCTATTGACCCGGACATCTCCCCAGACAGACCTTCAGGTGTGTCCCCTCCTAGGCTTTCTGAGTCCCCCTCCCATTTCATGTTTTATAAAAAAGTGGCTGAAACCCTCCAGCTTCCTATGGAAGAAGCTGTGGATGACCAGGAGGAGCCTGACTATGTAGAAATTATGGATATCCCAGAGTCTAGGAGGCTGTCTATTCCCTTGCACAAATCTTTTGGGAAACAGACATTTAAGATTTTAAAGACTCCTAAAACTATACCTCCTGTGGATAAAAGAATGGACAAGAGGTATACATTGTCAGGCTCAGACACGGAGTTCCTTACACAACAATGCAGCCATGTTGGGGTAGTGCAGGCTGCAGCCTGTGATAAGGCAAACATTCCCTTGGCTTCACACCCCCCGGACAAGGACTCCAGGAGGATTGATGCCATGGCAAAGAAACAGTACATGGCAGCATCCTTGGGACTCAGACAGGCCAATTATATGGCCTATACTGCTAGGTATCAAAAATCCAGATGGGACACTTATGGCTTTAGCAAAACAGGTCCTGGCCAGCTGCCAAGGAGCTGGAGCAGGTGGCTGCTGATGGTATTGAGGCATCCAGGTGCATTTCCATGCTGCAGTAGACTCCGATGATGTGTCATCTAAGTCATGGCTACATCTGTGGCACCTGAAGAATGGCTTGGCTCAGATGTACTAGCCTGTCACAGGATACCCAGACTAAGGCCATGGATTTTCCTGGTGTGGGTAATTCTCTGTTTGGGAGCAAACAGAGAATTACATGAAAAATGGATGAGTATAGGACCACCTATAGGAGTGCACAGGCCAAGAAAGGCAGGCCACTCCTCAAAGACAGCTTCCCAGGGCAGGCCTTTTCATGAGCCTTTTTACCAAGCCAGGTCTCCTCTTCTGCTTATGCCCAGAGGGTTCTTTAGGGAGAGGCAGGCAGGTGCAAGCAGGCCTGCTTCCACCCCTCAGCCAAAGCCCTGCCAAACAGGCACCCTGATGGGGTTGCCAGGGCCGATTCTCAGCTACCTGTGGGGGCAGACTGGCTTACTTTGTCCAGGACTGGGAGTCTCTGACATCAGACAAATGGGTCCTGGAAGCAGTAAGCCAGGGACTGGTTCTCAGCTTCAAAAGTTTCCAAAGATGAGAACCAGATCCTTTCCACCTGCAAATCCATCAGAGACACTTGCCTTAGAGGCAGAGGTCTCTTCCTTCCTAGCTCTCAGAGCTGTGGAAAGGGTTCCACCCCTACACCAGGGCAAAGGGTTGTACTCCAGGTACTTCCTTACCCCAAAAAAGACAGGAGAATGGCGGCCCATCCTGGATCTCAGATACTTAAACAAGCACCTTTTAAAACCAAAATTCAAAATGGTGACTCTGGGAATTATTCTACCCTCTCTAAGGCTAGGGGACTGGCTAGTGTCCCTGGACCTCAAGGATGCCTACTTCCATATTCTCATCAGAAGCTCCCATCGAAAGTACCTCAGGTTCGAGCTGCCCTCAGGCCATTACCAGTTCAGAGCAATGCCCTTTGGCCTCACCTCTGCTCCAAGGGTATTCACAAAATGCCTGGCAGTGGTAGTTGCTTCTCTAAGAAGGCAAAGGCTTGCCATCTTCCCTTATCTGGACGACTGGCTCATAGTAGGCCAGTCCCCAGACCAAGTCAAGTTACACTTACAGATAACTCAGCAACTGCTCAATTCTTTGGGTTTCCTTCTAAATCTTCCAAAGTCAGTTCTAGAGCCTGTCCAGCTCCTCACCTTCATAGGCACAGAGCTAGACACAGAAAAGGCCAGAGCCTTCCTTCCCCTGGACAGGGCAAGGACCCTTGTCTCTCTGGCCTCCTCATTCACCCTGCAGGTGTCTCGACCAGCAAGGCATTTTCTACAGCTCCTGGGGCACATGGCTGCTTCTACAGCAGTAGTGCAGGGAGCAAGATTTCAGATGAGGGACATTCAGTTCCATTTGAGAGCCTTCTGGTCTCAAAGGAAGGACCCTCTGACCAAATTCATCCCAGTAACTTGAACCCTGATCCAGGCCCTACAGTGGTGGCAGGATCAGAACAATCTGAGACAAGGGGTTCCCTTTGTCACTCAGTCTCACTCTTTAATCCTTACTACAGATGCCTCCCTCTTGGGGTGGGGGGCTCACATGGGCGACCTGACCACCCAGAGGTTGTGGTCCCCTCAGGAATCTCTGCTCCGCATCAATCTGTTGGAACTCAGAGCAGTATTTCTAGCACTTCAAGCTTTTTCCAAATCTGTTCAGAACAAAGTTATACAGGTCAGAACAGACAACACCACCACAATGTGGTACATCAACAAGCAAGGAGGCACTCGATCTACGGCCTTGTGCACCGAAGCAATGAAGTTGTGGTCTCTGGCTTACTCCCTGAACACCTCCCTCATGGCAGTTCACCTCCCAGGCAAGGACAATGTCCTGGCAGATGCTCTCAACAGGATTTCCTTGGTCCATCACGAGATGGTCACTGGACCCCCTGGTCTTGGAGGTGATATTTTCCAGATGGGGCACCCCGCAGATAGATCTTTTTGCAGCCCCAGACAATCACCAACTTACCCTTTTTTGTTGCAGGCCACCAGTGTTGGGCTCAGTCCCCCTGGATGCCTTAGTTCTCAATTGGGAAGGGAAGTTTCTCTATGCTTTTCCCCCCTTCCCTCTCCTGTTCAAAGTGCTAGTCAAAATCAGATCTCAGCCCTGCAAGATGATCCTGATTGCTCCAGACTGGGCCAGACAGCCCTGGTACCACTCCTACTGTCCTTAGCAGTCCATCTTCCCCTGTGTCTTCCAGGAATTACAGCCTGTTAACCTGTGCTCAGGGAGGGTTTGGTACCAGACCTCAAATCTCTCAATCTCAAGGCCTGGCTCTTGAAGAGTTAGAGTTTGCTGATTTACACCTCTCCCAAGGTGTAATGGATATCCTGAAGGCTTCTAGAAAACCTTCCACCAGGGCTACTTATAATTCCAAATGGAAAAGATTTTCCATATGGTGCTCTGGGAAACATACTTCCCCAGAATCTGCTGATCTGCCCACAGTCCTTGATTATATGGTGCATTTAAATAGCTTGGGGCTGAGACCAGCTACACTGAAAGTGCATCTGGCAGCTGTGTCTGCTTTCATTTCAGCAGGTAAGCCCTCTTCTCTTTCAGCTCACCCTGTATTCTCCAAGTTTTTCAAGAGATTGCTTCACACCAACCCTCCATTCAGGGACCCTGCCCCTGCTTGGGACCTTAATGTTTGCATTACTCAGCTTATGCAACCCCTTTGAGCCTTTGTCTTCAGCAGAGCTTAAGTACTTGACTTTGAAAAACTGTGTTTCTGGTAGCCATTACTTCTGCCAGGCGAGAAGTGAATTACAAGCTTTGTCAGTGGAGCCTGATTTTATCTCCTTTCATAGAGATAAGGTGGTCCTCAGGACTAACAGGAAGTTCTTGCCTAAGGTGGTTTCAGATTTCCACCTTAATCAATCTATGTCTCTTCCAGTGTACTTCACTGACCATTCCTCCTCTGGTGAGAGGAGGCTGCACAGTTTAGATGTGAAAAGAGCCCTTAGCTACTACATAGAGCGTACCAAGGGTCACAGGTTTGACTCTGTCCAAATGTTCCTCACTTATGGTGAGGTTGGTAAAGGGAAACCTGCCACTAAAAGATCCATTGCCAGGTGGATTGTCTCTTGTATCCAATTTTGTTATGAAAAACTGGGTAGGGTTCCTCCCTCAGGCCTGAGGGCTCACTCTACCAGAGGTACAGCTGCTTCCCTGGCTGCTGCCAGGGACATCCTATTCTAGAGATATGTCAAGCAGCTACCTGGAGAAACAGTTCACACTTTTGCAAGCATTACTCCCTGGACATCCAGGCTAGGAGTGATGCTCTGTTTAACACAGCTGTGCTTCAGAGCCTATTTCTAAGTAGGTTCTGTCCCTCCTCCATGGAGGTACTGCTTTGTAGTCTGTTACTGTCAGAATACAGCAAGACTTCATGCTGTTTGAAGAAAAATTACTCACCTTAATAATGTTGTTTCTTCTAATAGTCTTGCTGTATTCTGACCTCTGCCTGCCTCTCAGAACCTCTGTTTTTGGGATGTGGGTGGGCAGTGCAGTGTTGGCACTCAGTAGGTGCCCACCTTTTTGTTTTCACCCCTTCTTTTCTTGGGGTGAGTTGGTGTTGTGTTTTTCATTTTTGGGTCTCCTGACTTGAGTCTTTGTTTTGGGACCAAAAAATGTGTTTTATGTTAGTAGCCAGTTGGCTAGTGTAGGTTTACAGCTTCCACACAGAACCTTAGTGAGTTTACTCGTAAAGATCTGATGGTTTGAGTTTAAACAGCAACAGACAGAGTCTTAACCGAGCTCGAGCTCAGTGTTCCATGCCTGGCATGGAAAGTTAACTCTTTCATCTCCGGGGCAGTTCGAAGGTTGGGACTCACTGCTACTGTCAGAATACAGCAAGACTCCATTAGAAGAAACATAATTACTAAGGTGAGTAATTTTTTCTTATGTAACTCATTCAAGATTCCATTAGGTGGTCAGAAAAAAGTCTGAGAGAATTTGTGTAAAAACTAACAAATGAAAGATGCAAAAAATAGCATGCACACTGGCCTCTGAGACTGGAAGATCAGAAGGCTGTGGGTTCTATCCCCACACTGTTCATGTGGGTTAAAGAGCTAGTGTACTGCCTAAAACTAATATTAGATTTTAAAAGTAGTCAACCATTACCTTTTATATTTGGAAGGGATGAAAAGGGACTTGGCAAGGTTGGAGGAATGGTCAAATGTATGGCAGCTTAGATTCAATGCAAATAAGTACAAAGTAATGCACCTGGGAAACAAAAACCCAGGGGAAGAGTACACAATGGGGTGTGAGATACTGACAACAACAAAAATGGAAAGGGGCCTGGGGGTAGTCATATCAGACGACCTAAAGGTGGGCCAGCAATGTGAGAAGGCAGTAAGGAGGGCTGGGGATACTGGGATGCATAGGAGGCATCACCAGTAGAAAACAGGAAGTTGTTGGCCCTCTGTACAGACAGTTGGTAAGACCACATCTGAGTACTGTGTACAGTTCTGGAGACCCCATCTCCGCAGAGACAGAGTGGAGGCTGTCCAGAGAAGGGCATCCAAAATGATGCCGGGTTTGCATGTGAAGAAAGACTAAAGGAACTAAAGATGTATAGCCTCGAGGAAAGGAGGGAGAGGGGGGACATGATAGAAATTTTCAAATACCTCAAGGGAATCAACAAAGTCCAAGAGGGTAGCATCTTTCAGAAAAAGAGATGTGCAAAAACAAGGGGGCATAATTTGAAGATAGAGGGCAGCTCAGAGGTAATGTGAGGAAGTATTTCTTCACAGAGAGGGTTGTGGATACATGGAACAACCTTCCTGAGGAGGTCGTAGAGTCAAAAACAGTGGGGGATTCAAGAATGCATGGGACAGACATAAGGCAGTTCTAGTGGGGGGTAGGAGGAAGTAGGCTGTTGGTTAACTAGGATCTGCAGCTTATCCGTTAGGTAAGGAAATGGGCAGACTAGGTGGGCCAAGCGGTCCTTATGTGCCGTCAAATTATATGTTTCTGTGTTTCTATGGTTCCCGTTTGTTTAATTAGAAGATTGTTTACCTGATGTTAATATGTGTGATGTGTGGAACAGCACTCTGTGTCGCAGCTGACATGGCTAGCTATACTGCCCCCACTACATAACTAGCATTGTGGCCTCACTGACTGTGACATCACTGCTAGTTAGGAACAGCAGTTCAGTGACTGCCAGGTCATTCACCTGTGATTTCACTGTCAGCAAAATCACAATGCTGATGATGTAGTGGGGACAGTACAGCTAGATATGTCAGTTGCTATGCGAAGAGCTGTTCCACACACCCACCACAACATTATGACATAGAAGACTCTCTGATGGGCAAAAGGAAAAAGAAAGGTACTTCAGAAATAACATTTTATAACTGACTACTTCTTAAAATTTATGTTATTTTCCTGTCTGCCTGGTTTGGCTTCACTAGCTCTTTAAATCCCAATACTGACACTGTAATGCAGCATTGGGGTTGGGGGTGATGCACTCCTGAGGCGCCATCATTTCTGTCTGCCTGTTCAGGTGGATGTTAAAGATCCTATGGCACTTCTCATAAAGAGATGGGGAATTTCCATGGTGTCCTGGCTAAATTTCCCTCATTCACTAAAAATACCACCAACAGCTTAATCTGGTTCAAGTAAGGATTTATGCCATTTCAATTTCAGTTGGTTACCATCTGTACCCCCCCTTGTCACCCCTGAAAAGGGACTTCTAGTCTTAGTGTGCTTACCCTGTCAACAAAATTCAACAAATAGATACATTCCCCCATTATGCCTTAGGGATTACATATAAATCCAAATCATTCAAAGGCCATCTTGACATAACATTTTAATACCTAACAGCAAATCAGAGCCCTTTTCCTGATAAAAGGCTGCCAACATATTAAATTTAAATGAACAGCAAAGTCACAAATAAGGAACTAGTGGCTTATGGAAAAATCGACAGGGATATGATGCTGCCTCTACAGGGAAAATATAGGAAAAATGAGGGCTTGATACAGAAAAATGGTTATTTGAATCTGGGAGCACTGTGATGATTGTGACTAAACAGCATTGTCTATATGGCACCAACAAGAAAATAACTTTGGTCATTTGGTAGCTCTTCACAGCCCTATCAGCTCTGGGTACATCTTGTTATTATTGTAGCAGAAAGACAGTAAATTTAAAACAGTGAGCTTTTACTTTTAGCAAGCAGAGTTCCTTCATCAATTAATGTTTGGTGTTTGTATCTTTTTTCTTGACAAACATATATTAGCATTGCAAAAACAACAATAGTTTGTACTTTTATTCAGAGTTGAATTCATTCATGATCATCCAGGAGTTCATTCAATTCTGAATCTGGTCTAAACTGCACAAAACACTGCAGGGGTCGGTGATCGTCTGTCTGCTGTACTGGCTCTGGCTGGCTGCATAGTAAAAACTAGTATGGTCTTTGGAGGGAGGTCTGATTTGAATTTGACTATCTTGATTTGTATCTGCATGACTGCATCTTTCTTAAAAAAAAAAAAATTGAAGAAAATAAGAAATTAAAATATATCCTAGTCCTGGCTGGCTCAGGCTCGGCGTGGCTGCTGCCATGAATGATGCTATCTAAGCTAAATAAAAAAAAATACACAAACTTGATGTCTGTCTTTAGTGTCGTCCACCAGAACAGTGTAACCACGTAGCAAAATACTGCCTGGCAGACCGAAATACTACCAGGCTGGAAAACTAAGAAGTTTTTAGTTCCTGACCTAAAAACTTATCTGAAGCACTGCATAATACACCTTCTGCTGGTTTTGGGCCTCTTACTGATTACTATGAGCGATTTCAACATATTTTGCCAGCCTCTTTCTCAGGGCACACATATAAGATGTAATAAATTGTTTCTGAGTGGGGTTATCTTCCCCTGTTTCTTTTATTACATCTAGTGACCCCCTAGGTTGTCTACCATACAGCGTTTCAAATGGTGAAACACTTGTAGATGCCTGTGGCACTTTTCTGTAAGCAAAAGCAGGTAAGGCAAGTATTGGTCCCAGTCTTTCCCTTCCCCTTTTACAAACATTTCTAACATGCGTTTTAGGGTTTAATTAAAACGCTCAACAAGACCGTCAGTCTGAAGGTGATAAGGGGAGGTTCTTATGACAGTGATACTTAGTAGTTGGTACAGCTCTTTCAACAGTGTAGCACCAACATTTCTACCCTGATCAGTAATAATCTCTAAGTGTGCCCACCCTGCTGAAAATTTTGGCAAGCTCTGCTGCCACTTTTTCGGCTGTGAGTACACATAGGAACAGCCTCTGGGTATCGAGTAGCATAGTCACATGCTACCAAAATGAATCGATTACTTTTTTTACTTTTGTCTAAGGGGCCAACCACATCCATTGCGATTCTCTCAAAAGGCTCATCTATCAAGGTTAGGGGCACCAGGGACACCTTGTCTTGTTTAGTCACTGGGGCTAATTTCTGACACTCAGCACAAGAACTACAGTAGGTAGCAACATCTTCATGAACTCCAGGCCAGTAAAATCTGTACAGCTATCTGGCAAGGGTGAGAGCCCTGCCCGAATGACCCGCCATATGACGATCATGTGCTATCTGTAACAACACAGATCTATACTTTTGTGGTATAACCAATTGTTCTATCTGGTCTTGTGTCTGAGGTTTAACCCAAACTCTATACAGTAACCCATTACATTTTTTAAACATAGATTCATCCTGTTTCGGTTTCACTTCCAGCTGCTAAAGTAACCCTGGAGCGAAGCATCGTTAGCTTGTTCTGAAAGAAAATCACAATCAGTTAGTTTAGTTTCAGCATTTTCATATGTTAACCCCTTATGTCCATTAGTCATTTGTTGCCACTGTTTCTTCAGGCATCGTCTTTGTTTTCTGGACTTCCGGATCTTGGAGCTGTGCTCAAACAAGTCCAAATCAAAATCAGCGTAACGAAAAGAGTCCCCACCATCTGAGATTTTCTTTGCCTGAGCTCTTGTCACCACAGCTGCTGAAACATCAGGATTTACTCACCCTTTTTTGATTAACTCCATAAATCCTGGAAAGCAATTTCCAATAATCACAGGTACAGTTAACTTAGGTAGTACCCCCACTTTCATTTGGTGTGACACCACATTAATAGTCAGGGTCACGTGACTGGTGGGATAGCATCGAGTGTCCGCGTGTGTGCAGATGACACCAGTACCTGGTCCTTTTGGACATTGTTTTCCCAGCGCTGCAATATGCACTAGGGTCTGTTTGCTTCCCGAATCTACAAGTCCCTTCACAGTCTTATCTCCCACCTTCACATCTGTTAAGTACTTGACCCAATTTGCTGAGGACAAATCTGCTCCAGTGTCACTCTTCTTACTATGGCAATTTCTTGCAGTATGACCTGGCTTATTACAGTTATAGCAAACAAAATCTTCAAATGCAGATTTGTTACCTCCACCAGAGTTCTTATCAGACCTGGAGTTAATTTATTTTTGCTTACTTTTTCTTCCTTTGTGGCACCAGTCGGCTCTTCCTCCTTCTCCTTGCCTCCGTCCACTCACACCGATCTCTCACGGGCCACCACCTTGAACTCCCCCACGGCTTACCCCCCATGGCAGGGAGGAGAGGGACCTCATCTCCACCGAACACTGATCTGGATCAGGTGGTGCCTGTGGAGATGGCACTCGCTGATGGACGGCCATCAAGCCGTAGGACCTAGTGCCACTATTTTCGCTTTTTCTCTTCTTGCTGGAGAGTGGCATGCAATAACGCCTGTGACCGGGTTCGTGCTCGCACCCGTGTTCACTCACATCAAGCATCTGCCGTGTCCCTGCTCCACATTGTAGTGGCTTCGTGCCCGTTGAGTCCCAGCCTCCGCTAGGGGTCAGGCGTGCCCTGGCTGCAGGTCTCCCCTCCTGGAGATGGAGGAACAGTCCATCAGATGCTCATCCACATCTCCTTCCTGCCACCACAGCGACCCGTGCTCGTTCCCGAACACTGGTAGCCGGCGTGGCGCGAGGTGTAGCGTCCAACGTCTCAACCTTCAGTGCCAATGGGCCTGCAAACTTGGAGTTTAAAATGGGAAAAAGAATGTCTTACCAGTGCTTACGAACATACGAAATTTGCCAGCAGATAAAGGCCTAGAGGTCTATCAAGTCTGCTCGAATGTGCACCTAGCACCCCTTATTCTGCAGCTGCCCTCCCTCCACCCTTCCCCTTCATTAACCCTCCCCCTTGTCTTGTCCCATCCTCATTTGAAGCAGTCCACTGTTCTACTGCATACCACTTCAGCAGGTAACGCATTCCACCCAGCCACCACCCTCTCTGTAAAAAAGTGTCTCCTCATCTCCCTCCTGAACCTTCCTCGCTCCAGTCTCATATCATGGCCCCTGGTGGCCCTCCCCTCCCTTACTTTGAACAGCCCCTCTGTACCCGTCTTGTTTATTCCTTTCATGTATTTAAAGGTTTCAATCATGTCACCCCTGTCTCTCCTCTCCTCCTCCAGTGGGTACATGTTCAGCTCCTTCAACCTCTTGTCGTGTGATAAGTCCCCAGCCTTGATCATCTTTGTCGCTCCTGCACGCTACCCCTCAGTAACCCAATGTCCCTCTTCAATCCGGACGCGCCAGCACTGCGCAGTACTCAGGTGTGGTCTAACTAATGACCTATACAGTGGCAGAATCACCTCCTCCTCCTCGAGGATATACCCTTACAATACAACCCAGCATTTTGTTGGCCTTGCAGCTGCCTTCCTACATTGTGCCGAGGTTGTTCATTGACCCTGTAATGAGCACACCCAGATCCTTCTCCTCCTCTGTCTGGTCTAGCTGCACTCCCCTAGCTGGTAACTCCTTCTTGGGTTCTTCATCCCAAAATGCAGCACCTTGCACTTTTGGCATTCAAGCCCAGTTGCCAGGTGTCTGACCAGGTTTCAAGCTTTGCCAGATCATCCTGCAACCCCTGCCATCCCCTAGATCATCCACCACCGCGCCTACCTTGGCATCATCAGCAAACAGACTGATCTTGCTCTTAATGTCCCATGATATGTCTGCAATGAATATCCCAAACAACACTGGTCCCAACACTGAGCCCTGTGCAACCGCTCGTCACTGCCTTTGGGTGTGAGGCTCCCCACCCACCACCTCTGTTGCCTTCCTGCAGCCAGTTTCCTACCCATCTCACCAGCTTTGCACCCTCCCTGTTCCTACTAACTTCCTTCCCAGCCTTCCATGTGGCACTGAGTGAATGCCTTACTGAAGTCAGATACAGGACATCCACTGCATGGCCCTGTCCAGTTGCCTAGTTACCCAGTCATAGAACCTCGACCAGGTTGGTTTGGCAGGATCTGCCACGTGAAAGCCATGCTGTCTGCTGTCCTGTAGTCCTTTGGCCTCTAGGAGGCCACCAGCCTCTCCTTCAGGATAGTCTCCATTAGCTTACCCCGATGGATGTGAGGCTCACTGGTCTGTAGTTTCCCGCTTCATCCTTGGGGCCACTCTTGTGGAGGGCACCATGAGTCATCCTCCAGTCCTGAGGTTCCACACCCGAATGTAGTGAGGCATAAATAGGTCTGCAAAGGTCCTGCAGGACCTCTGCCAGCTCCTTCAGTACCCTGGGGTGGATGCCATCTGGGCCTGGTGCCTTGTCACCCTCAGTGCCTTCAAGCCCTCTCGAACTCTGCTCTCCATGATTTCCCCATCTGTCACCACTTCCCTCCTGCTTCTGCCATTTCTCCCACCTTGGGTGTCACCCCCTCTTCTCTTTAGTAAATACTGAGCAGAAGTACATTTAATTCAACTTCACACCTCACTCAGTACCTGCTTCCACCCCACCCCCTTCCTAATCCTTACTATGATGGTCCTTACAGCTCCTTTTCTCCTGATGTACTTAAGAGTCCTTCTCCCCTTCTTAATGCCTTGTGCCAGCCTGAGTTCCGTAGATGCTTTGGCTCCCCTTACTGTCCTTGTCACCTCCTTTGATTCTGTCAAGTACTCCTCCCTGTCCTCCCCCCTCCCTGTCTTCTTGTACTTCCTAAAGGCAGCTCTTTTTCTCCTTACCTTTTCCATGACCTCCTTGCTGAACCAGATCGGTTTCTTAGCCCTAGCCTTCTTACTCTGGGCTTTGCAGCAGGTTTTGGTTGCCTCCACTATCCCAACTTTGTGAGCTCCCACCTCTGGTTAGTGTCCATACTAGATTGAATTCTGGCGGGTACCCTTTACCACTTCCCCCATCCTCCCAAAGTCGGCCTCCTGAGTCCAGCACTATTGTCCAGATTCCCTCCTTCCTTGCCCATATCCAATGTGAGCCATACTGACGGTGGTCACTCCCCTGACAGCGGTTCCTCCACTGTAAGTGTTCTCACAAGTCCCCATTTGCTAGCACAAGGTTGAGGGTATTTCCTAACCTGGTTGGTTCACTGACCATTTGCAGCAGGAAGCTGTCCTGAAGGCATCCAGCAGTACCTGCTCCTTCTCTTCCTGGTTGTTGGGGTGTTCCAGTCCACTCTGGCATGTTGAAGTCCCCACAATCACCACACTACCCTTCACGCAGGTCCTCCTGATCTGTCCCGCTAGTTCAACTCCTCCATCTGAGATGGTGGCCTGTGCACCAATAGCATTCTAAGAATCCTATTCTTGGAATCCTGGTTTACATCCAAAGTGACTCATACACCCTCCTCCACTTCCTGCCTTACACTTCAGTCCTTCCTTCACATATAGTGCCACCCCCCCCTTTCCCAATCACCCCGTCCCTACGAAATAACCTGTACCCTGGTACAGACAGGTCCCAGTCATTGTATTGGGTGGCCCATGTTTCCGTGATGGCTGCAATGTCCACCTCTCCCTCTGCCACGAGAACCTGTAACTCTGCAGTTTTCCTCCCAAGGCTCCTAGCATTAAGGGTAACCATCTTCCTCCCTTTTCCCCCTCCCATCCTGCCCTCCTTTCCTAGCATCACCAACAGTACTTGCCATTTGTCCTTTGTCACTGTTATGGGTAAGCTCATATGGTTTCCCAACCTGTGGTCTCTGCATATCTCTTCCCAACTGCCACCCCTGCTCTAATTTAAATTCCAACTTCCTCTATGTACTCCTTCATCCTCTGTTTCAACACTTTCTTTCCCTCCTCACTCAAGTGTAGTCTGTCCTTGGCATAGAGACTACTGTCCTCCCAGGTCCTCCCCACCCCCAACAGCCCATACCCTTTAGCACAACACCAGGTTCTTAGCCATCCATTAAATTCCTCTATTCTCAGCTTTCTTGTTTTGATTGCCTTTGGCACGGGAAGTATCTCTGAAAAAGTTATGGATCTTCCTGCCCCCTCACGTAATTGTGCTAGTTCCTCAAATCTCCTCTGGACTATATCTGCTGTCTTGTCAGCCAGGTCGTTTGACCCAAGATGTATAATTATATGAGGCTTGTCCCTACCCCTTCTAGCATATTTCAGAACAGACTGTTCCACCCTTTCCACTGTCATTCCTGGCATGGCCTCCACCCAAATGCGACTATGCCTCTCCCCCTTGCTACCCCACCTAACTCCTCTTAGTATTGAGTCCCCCAGCACTAAGATTCCACCACTCTTACTCCCTGCTTGCTTCCATTCATCTCCCTCTCTCATTTCCAGCTCCTCTTCTTCCTCCTGCACATTATTTCCCCCTTTTACCCCTGTTGCAATTCTCCCAACAGAACTTCCCCCCGCTCCAGTTTGGCCCAGGCATTTATCAATTACTCCTCTAATTTCATCATTTCCCTCCTCCACCTTCTTCCTCTCTAGCAGTGCAAAACTATTTTCTGAAGACCCTTCACAAATGCCCGCTCCCTCTCTCTGCATAGTAACCCGTTCTCTCCTTTCCACTCCATGACTTTTGCCAATTCTTCGCCTCCCCTCACAAGTCCCTATCTCCTCCTTCCATTTGTCTTTTGTCTCCTGACCTGGTTTCCCCGGCAATCGTTCTTCCTGGCCAGGGCCCCTTTGTCTCTGCTTCCCTTCTTCTGACCCTCTCCTCACCACTGTTGACTTAAATCGCCCTCCCTCATCTCCCCTTCTTCCTCCCTCCAGTATTGGGCTAAACCCACCCCCAATCTGCCTTGCCTGTCTTAGTTCCTCCTGCAGACCCTCAATCTCCTTTCTAAGTTTTCTGTGTGGTTGCACACTAAACATCCTCCACACTCCAGGCAATTTTTAGAAAGATTGGTGCACGTTATTGCAGCCCTACCACCCTACCCATTGCTGTCGTTGCCTGGCGGCCCCCATCCTTCAGATGAAGGATACCAAACCTCCCCAAGTCTCCCTCTCTCAGTGCAAAACATTTCTTTATTTCCCTTACCTCCTGTGTTGCTGCGTTTAGATATATTGAGCAACTGCTTTTTATATCCTATCCTTCTATCCACACTCAAAACAGACTTTAAGTAGCCATTGCTGACAACCTTCTTCAAACTCCTACTTCTCCTTTCCCCAATGCAATATCAATGTGAAGAAGTAATAATAAGCTCCTAGATTTGCATTTACTTCCCTTCCACTGAGAGAGCAGTCACCTCTTCACTTGCTGCTGTTCCTTTCCTGGATGTCTGCTTTTGCTATGACAGGTGCATATCCTTTGCCTGTTTGAGGAAGTGATGTCAGAACCCTTGGTATAAAGGAATTAATGGGTTCAAGGTTGGGACCAGCCCAAGTCTTCCAGAAACAATCAGGTAGCTGAGGCCTCTGGTCAGACCATTAGCACCCTTCCCCCACTCCGCACTCAAACTTTGTAGCTAGTGAAGCCAGCAACAATGAATCACAATTCTACTCAAAGCCCCCAAAATAGGTTTGCTACCCAAAGAAACAGGACTCCAATTCAAACAGCTTCACCAACAACACATCAAAATAGGCTTGGAATTAGAAGATATATGTCTCCAATTCAAAGAAACAGACCCAGTTAAATCACACCAATTATATTTTAAAATAGAAGAAATAGGCCTCCACAAATGCAGCCTGCCACACAGTGAATCATCAAACAAATGAGCCCACTTATAGCTACCAAAACAGGTTTCAAAATTCCAGCAGCCCCAAACAATACCCTGCTAGCCCCTTAGTAGTAAGAAAGAAAAGAAATAACCTTCTACCAAGTAGAATCCACAAGAAACAATGTAAAACAACAAGAAGCTACTGTACTGTAGATCTGATCCTGTCCCCCTTCTAGTTCCTTCTGTGAAGCCAAAGCACTGAGTTCCAAACTCTGTGATTTCCCTTGTGCTGCTTTCAAAATCAGAGTTCCAAGCTCTGTGATTTCCCTCGTGCTGCTTTCAAAATCAGAATTCCAAACTCTGTGACTTCCCCTGTGCTGCTTTCAGAATCAAACCGTTCCAAACTCTGTGACTTCCCTTGTGCTGCTTTCAGAATCAAACAGTTCCAAACTCTGTGACTTCCTTGGCTGTTACCTCGCTGCTGTGGCATCTGTCAAGCCATTTGGTAGTCTTCGGCCAAAAAAGCAGCCTTTTCCCCACTTTCTGGTCGGTGGTGTTTTACCCAAAGCTGTACGTCTCTAGGCAGGATGTTGATGAATTGCTCCATTGCAAATGTGTTAATGATCTGTGGGACTGTTTTGCCCTCTGGTTGGAGCCATTTCATCAGCAGTTCTCGTCAGGTGAAGGGTTCTCGCGGATTGCCGACTGAGTTATACTTCAGAGACCGAAATCTCTGCCTGTAGGTCTCTCCTGAGATGTCATACCTTTTCAGGATTTCGCTTTTTACCAGGTCAATGTTTTCTGACTGTGCAGTGTCCATATTGCTGTAGGCAAGTTGGGCTTTCCCTGTCAGGTAAGGTACCAGTCTGATTGCCCATTGCTGCTTTGGCCACTGACAGGCTTTGGCAATCCTTTCAAAAGTTGTCAAGTATGCTTTAATATCATCGGACAGACACAACTTTGTAAGTTTAATGTATTTCAAGTTGCTTGTATCCTGTTGCTCATCTGGAACTGTGCCAGATCCTCTGCGTTTGATAGCCTGCAAGGCATCCAGCCACTGCTGCTCCTGTCGCTGCATCTCTTCTCTCCTCAGCTGCTCCTGTCGCTGCACCTCTTCTCTCCTCTGCTGCTCCTGTCACTGCATCTCTCCTCTGCTGCTCCTGTTGCTGCATCTCTCCTCTGCTGCTCCTGTTGCTGCATCTCTCCTCTGCTGCTCCATCTCTTCTTTTCTCTGTTTCTCCATCTCTTTTTGTTGTATAGCCCACCATTGAATAATAATAATAGCTTTATTTCGCATAATCGCCTTTCAAACTATCAAGGCACTTTATAAAAAGATAAAACAACAGTAGTATAATCAACAGACACAGTAATAATAATAACAGTCTAAGGGGTCATAGTTATTCAATGCCACTAAAGGTCTGACATCATAAAAAGGTTTTCAATGCCCGTTTGAAAGCTCCCACAGTCGTGCACTCCCGTAGCTGACAGGGTAGAGAATTCCAGAGGGAAGGGGCCACGTACATAAATGCACGGGCTCCCAAAGATTTCAATGACACCCTTGGAATCTCCAGCAACCCCTCGTCAGCCGAATGGAGCTGTTGCTCAGGGCGATAGGGGACAAGAAGCTCTCTGAGGTAGTCAGGGCCAAGTCCATGTAGGGCTTTTTAAGTCAGTAAACCAACTTTAAAGGTGATCCGCCACTGAATCGGCAGCCAGTGCAGATTGCGCAACATAGGAGTGATATGGCAGGCTCGAGAAGCCCCCCGTCAGCAGTCGTGCTGCAGCATTCTGCACGAGCTGCAGGCGACAGATATCAACCCCAAGTAGCCCTAAGTACATGGAGTTGCAATAATCAAGTCGCGAGGTCACAAAAGCGTGGACCAACGTAGGTAGATTCCCGGACGGAACAAGGTGTTTGCTCCTGGAGATGTTCCTAAGATGGTAAAAGGAAGACTTGACGACCGCCGACACCGGAGATTGTAAAGTCAGCCCGTCGTCAAGCACTACTCCCAGGTCTTGCACCTGTTCAGAGGAAAGGATCTGGGAGCCCCCAAGAAAAAGTCTGGAGGGCTGACCAGCCCTCAACCCCTCTATCTGGCGACCCGGCTCCACTACCATCAGCTGGGTGTTTCCCGTGTTCAACTTTAAGCAGCTCGAATTCATCCAGTCCTGGATTTCAGCAAGGCAGTTGTTAAATACTGAGACAGCACTATCCTGGTCAGGTGCAAAAGACAGGTAGAGCTGGGTATCATCAGTATAGCAGTGAAACCTCAGCCCATACCGTCTTACAATGTCTCCAAGGGGCAGCATATACACTGCAAACAACATGGGGGACAGCACTGAACCCTGAGGCACCCCACATGGCAGAGAGAATGGGTCCGAGGAAAAATTCCCAGACACCACTCTCTGACTTCTGCCAGTAAGGAAAGATGTAAACCACCTGAGGACCGTACATGTCAGGCCACAGATGGACCTCAGGCACCCAAGCAGTACCCCATGGTCCACAGTGTCAGAAGCTGAAGAGAGATCAAGGAGCACCAAGCTAGAACGGCTTCCCGATCTCTCGCCATCAGGAGATCATTGAGCACCCGAACCAGCGCAGTCTCGGTATTGTACCTCCTTCGAAAACCAGACTGGAGAGATTCGTAGATGTTATTAATGGTCAAGTGGTTCTCCAGCTGTACTGCCACTACTTTCTCAATCACTTTCCTTATAAAGGGGAGGTTTGAGATTGGTCTGTAGTTGGCCAGAGAGTCCGGATCCAAAGAAGCTTTCTTTGGGGGGGGTGTTACCACTACCTCCTTCAGGGAGCTTGGAAAAAGGCAGTCAGGCTTTCAGGTACTGTCACTGACTATTCTTTTTCTATAACTGGTGCTAGCTGTACAGTCTCAGCTTGGACTTCTGTCTCTGCTAGTTTGGCTGCTGTTCTCCTGGTAACCACTACTGGGCTTGCTGCTGCAGAATCCATACCTTTCTGCTATGCTTCCCTGGTACCAGGTCTAGAACCCACGCACATAACTCCTGACTTAGAGTATGCACGGTGTAAATCCCACTTCACACACCATCGTTGTCGAGGCACAGCTCAGGAAGCATAGGAAAACCAGGAGCAGTTGTAAAATTTGCAATAAGTGATTTATTAATAACAGTAACGTAGACAAATAAAATTGTTCAATATAACTATTTACAAAGGTGCTATAAGTATAAAAGGCTGCTTTTTGAATCGGAACCCTGCTATTTCAAATCTGAGAGGATTTTTCCCTCCTAAGCCATGTATTGCACTGCTCTGGAGAGGATTTTTTGAACTGTTAGCATTGCTACAGCTTACTTAGATATTCTGCAGTAATTAAGTGGAGCTCCTATGGTTAGCAGCCTAATACTGTTCACAATGTTTTTTTTTTCCTTTTGTTAAAAACAGCCTGCCTTAGAGATTATGTAAGAACTAGTTTGCATTTTTAGTGTGGATTTAGCTTTACACTTCTAGCTGCATTACATTCTCCTTGCTCTCTAAAATGCAGCCCTGCTCTGATTTAATTTAAAAACGTTTAGCGCTGCCCCCCATTTCTCCCTGTTCTATATGCAGCCCTGCTGTGAGCAAGTTTAAATAATTGCAGTGCAGTCCCCTGTCTTCTTGAATCTTGTCCAAGCCCTGCTCGGATCCCACCAAAAGTGGAATATTACCCAGCATCTTCTTTTCTCTTTCTTCGTCCCTAAAGCCAGCCCTAATCTTTTGTTTTCTGCCCAGCCCTCTTCTAGCCTTTTGTAATTTAACCTTGTGCATCCCCTTCTCTGCAGGCTCCGTCGTCCACCTGGGCTGGAATCTCACCTGATCCCCACGGAGAGAAGCTGTGGTCCTGCACCACACAGCCTGCCAGTTTTGCCCCCACAAGTGACTGCCAGGACTTAGCCAGGTACGGACTTTGTGCCCAGAGCCCCGAATAAGCCGTTGGAGGAAGAAAGGCAGTTGAATTTTGGTGCTTTTTCTCCGTTTGGCGTCTTGCTGGAAGAGTAGTTTGAAAAGGCTGCTTTTTGAATCAGAACCCTGCTAATTCGAACCTGAGAGGATTTTTCGGCCGACTCCCTCCCTAGGCCACCTTAAATACCCTTTGACCCCACCCCCTTTCTTGATCAGTTCCCTATTGGACAACAGTTTTACTTACAATCTCTTAAAGAGACACAGAGCTACTCATCAAACTGTGCTTCTTTTGAGACCATCAAAGCTATCCGCTGTATACCTTTCTGTAAGTCAGACTGTGAGCTGCTGTGGCTTGTGTCACACCTCCTGGCCAAAGAATTCTAGGGCTAGCAAATCGCTTACCAAACATGGTTTCTACCTTGTAGTTCTACTAGACATAGGATTGTGAGCTGCTGTAGCTACAGATCTAGGATTAGTAAATCCTTAAGGATTCTTTGTGCACAGGCTTTAGAATGAGAGTACTTTACTTGTTCCCCTGCCTGACCTTCATCCTGCTATGCTCTCTAGAAATTCATAAGATTCTACATGACTCAGCTAGTGGTGAGTTCGGTCCAGGAATCACATTGGACTACCAGGGGCTCTTTGACCACCCAGAGTTGTATATATGGGCCCTTAAATTACCCAGTATAGAACCTGCATTATATTTACCGTGGCGGGCTGGAACTGCTACAGAGAGGGCCTTCAAGATTATGGCCTTATCCCCACTTGCACAGGTGCCTTGGTGCTCCCAGCTATTCACAACTAGGGTGCTTCTTTACACAGCGCTAGGTACACTAAGTATTCATCTCAGGGACCCTCCCAGTCACACTTAATAATCCCTGCAAACGAAAAAGGTTTAGAGCACACAGGCTACTCTTAGGAACTATTAAGAAACTTTTGCTGCTTCTATTGTTGTGCTCAGGCAATGTCGAACTTAATCCTGGCTCCCCGGCTGCGATCTCATCTCCTGCTGACCTACCCAGTATAAAAGGTGTGAGCTTTATGCATGTCAATGCATGCAGCCTCTTGAAGAAGATTTACCTCCATTCAGGCCTGGGTATGCCACTCTATGCCTCCTGTCCTGGTGGTCACGGAGTCATGGCTCAGACCGGGCACCTCTGACCATGAGGTAAATATCCCATCTTATAACTTGTTCAGAACAGATAGGCAGGCAAGAGGGGGAGGAGTTGCCATCTATGTTAAAGATAAATTTTCCACTTCAGTCATCGATTCTACCTCGATCCTAAAGAAATTTGAAAACCTCACTCTCAAAATAGAGCTCACCTCTTCTGTCTCCTTCAATGTACTAGGATGCTATAGGCCTCCTTCAGCTGAATTACTGTTACTAGACCACCTGAGAAACACACTAGGATCCCTATCCTCGGAGATTATCATATTAGGAGACTTAAATCTAGACTGGTTTTCCAGCATCTCTACAACTCTTAAATCTATTTGTGATGAATTTGGTCTGTCACAACTTATCACTGAAGGAAAGCGCCCTAATAAGAACCACCCAAATAATAGTACACGGTTGGATCTCATTTTAGTAAACAAACCTTATCTGTTCTCACACACTGGAGTGTTTTTCTCCGATGTCAGTGACCACTGTTTTATCGCCTGTGTAAGAACTACCTCGAATTCTTAGTCCGCATGCAAATTTATCAGTAAGAGGTGTTGTTGTAACTTTGACCTCTACAGTTTCATTTCTAACCTGTGGGATTCCTTGGGTTGTCAGAACTTCTACCTTGCAAAATCAGTAAATGCTGCATATGACATCTTCCAGGAGATCATGCTTGGGGCACTGGATAAGCATGCACCCTTGGTCAATGTCCGTTCTAAAAAGATATGATGCCGGTGGTTTACAGTAGATCTGAAAGCCGCCCTGCTTGATAGAGATTTGCTCTGGAAAACAGCTCGGAAAACTAAGCGCCCAGCTGACTGGATTGCATTCAGGAGGGCTAGGAATCTATGTACCAAGTTGGTGAGAGAGGCTAAACCAAACTACTACCGGACTGAGCTTGATTCTACCTATAAGTGCTCTTCCAAATTCCGGAAAACCCTTAAGGAAATCGAAGGTTATACGCCCCTTACCTCCCTACCCTCAAGAATCACTATTGGAGCTACCTCAGTTTCAGATAAACTGACAATCTTAGATTCCCTCAACAACCACTTTGCTACTGCAGGGTTAGCCTTTGATACCTCCCCTGCCAACAACCTCTGCTCCCAACTCTGCATACAGGACCCAGATGTTCCAGTCACCAAAATTGCGTTCTCCCTTCAGCCTACATCCTTGAAAGAAGTAGAGGACTTACTGTTACACTTAGATATCAGAAAGTGTGCAGGTGCTGACCTTTTAGACTCATTTTCCTGAAACTTAGTCACCATATCCTGGCTGTGCCTATCACACATCTATTTAACCTATCCCTCTCACAGGGTGAGCTTCCTCCCTTATGGAAGACTGCCCATGTGATTCCCCTTTTTAAATCCGGTAACCCTAAGGACCTTAATAACTATAGGCCAATCTCTCTACTCCCCATACTTTCCAAATAGCTGGAAAAAATAGTGAGTGCACAGCTTAGGAACTACCTTGAATCCTCAAATCTGCTTAAACCTCTACAGTCGGGCTTTAGACCTCGTCACAACACCATTTCGGTTCTTATAAAAGGTGACTAATGACTGGCAGCGTGACCTGGATACCAAGAACTTTGTTTATGCAATATTTCTGGACCTAAGCAAGGCATTCGACACTGTCGACCACGATCTGCTTCTAGTATGCCTTCATAAGGTTGGTCTGGATCCCCCTATCTCGGAAATGGTTTGCAAACTATCTTGCAGGTCGTCAGCAGCAGGTAAAAGTGGATGGGGAATTCTCACAATTAAAACCATTATTGAGGGTGTACCTCAGGGCTCCATATTGGGTCCACTGCTGTTTGCGATATATATTAACCAAATCAACGCCACTAGTAAATCCGCCAACATACATCTTTTCGCAGATGATACGGTACTATACATTAGCAGATCTACTCATGAGGCAGCATGTAGAGATCTACAACAAGAATTTAATCAACTGCAACTACAGCTATTGAACCAAAAACTTGTTTTAAATGCAAAGAAAACAAAGGTAATGCTATTTTCACCCTCTGTATATGCACTTAACCATGTCTCCCAAGGTTCCTTACCCCACATCATCACACTTTTAGGGCGAACCACTAGAATATGTTACCAAGTTCAAATACCTGGGGGTCTGGATAGACTGCAGACTTTACTTTAATGATCATATTGAAGAACTAATAAAGAAAGCTTGGCCTCTTATACAGAATCAAACGCCTACTCACACGGGACACCAGGAAGAGACTGGTCCAAACCACCTTCCTCCCTTTACTGGACTATGCAGACTTAATCTACAGCCAAGGCCCTGCCTCTGCACTGGTCAAACTCGACACATTCGCTATCATAGAGCTATAAGGTTTATCACTGGTCTACCTTACTCCACGCATCACTGTTCTGTTTACGCTGTGATAGGATGGTCTTCACTCAATTATAGAAGACAGAGAAATGCAGCGCTCTGGACCCTCAGAGCCATCATTAAAAATCTGCCTCAATACATCCTAGATTGTCTTCCATTGTGTACAGTAGGCAAGTACGGCCTGAGGAGTGTCTCGTATATGCCCCTTACTGTACATAAGGTCAATTCGCGCTTTGGTAGGTCATCCTTAAGTTACGCACTACCCTTACTCTGGAACAAGCTGCAAAAGTCTTTGAAACTGGTTCACCCCATCAATCTATCAACATTCAGATCACTTTGATTGTTCCTTTAAGGAATCCTGTAACTGTTTCCCATGAATTTTACCTTACCTTAAACTTTAGAGTCCGTTCCGCCTGAATTTCACCATATCTATAGCATTGGCCTTCTCTTAGGTACTCCTGCCCTAATATGCTTCCACTCTGCTAACTCCTTCCCCCTACTGAAATCTTCCCTCTATTTTCCCACCTTATCTAACACTTATGGATCTTGACATGTTCTTATATACTTTGTATAATTTGTATAATTTAAATAGCTCCTGATGTCTTGACATTTGACAGTCTTATATGTTCCTTATATTGCACATTGCAGTGTACTCTTTGTAATCTTGTGTCATGGTATTGCCGTAATCTTTGTATATGTAATCCATTTGTATGCTCTGCTTATGTATGTTACCCTTTTTTATGTTGTTAAGTGCCCCCAGGTCCATCTTGAAAATGTGCTTTGCTCAATGGTGTTCACCTGGTTAAATAAAGATGTTGATTGATTGATTGATTGATTGACTGAGTATAAACATAGAAAGTCCATCTGGGTTTCTTCTCAATTTCCCATCTCAGTCTCTCTGTTTCTGTCTCTCTCTTTTACAGAACATTGCAGCTCCTTTTTACAAGTCTGTGCAGGAGCTCGTTAAGAAAATAGCATGCTTCTCACACAGTGTTCTTGTAAGTTTTCAATGTTCTTGTCAGTTTCAGCAGGTGCAGCAAAAAGAACACTGTGACCCAGAACTGACCTCTTGTTTACCTCTTCTGTAAAGGGATTTTGCATTCAGCATTCTCAGGGTAACCCCAACTATATATAGTTTTAAACAAAGGGATCCCAATGTCAATTACATTTCCACAAAATGATTCACATATATTTTTATACCAGCAGATATGCGAGGGGGAAGAAAAGACAGAACAGCAAGTGAGGGTAGAGAGATGGCGAGAGGCAGAGAATTTTAAGACCATTAGGGGGGTTTAAGTCCTAGGTCTCACAAGAAAATATGGTTGCACAACCAGACAGAGAAGAGGCAGAAAAGGGGAGAATAGAACAGATCCTTGCATTGAAACTCTTTCTCCAAAACAACTGGGACAGGGCCCTATTCAACCCTGTCACAGACTTACATGTATCTGTCTGAACATATTGATTAACAAAAGTATTAGTAAAAATTATATGTACAAATAAAAAAGAAACAGCAAGTGAAGGCAGAGAGAAAGCGAGAGGCAGAGAATCGCAAGACCGTCAGAGTGATCAGTTCCTAGGTATCACGAGAACATTTGGTTACGCAACCAGACAGATGAGAGACAGAAAAGGAGAGGACAGAACATATCCTTGCATTTAACTCTTTCTGCATAACAAATGGGACAGGACCTTATTCAACCCTGTCACAGGCACCGACCCTCTAAAAAGTTCTTGGTCCTAGCACCTCCAGCTCAGACCCACTAATGTGAATCAATTAAGATTTTCCTATAAGATAAAGAATTACATTAAGAACATAATTTTCATTTCTCTTACTAGTAATCGGTTCATACCTACATGACCCACCCATCCTCCCCAGGCAAGGTTTTTTTCCGGTACCTGTTTCCAACATGCAGATCTGCGAGCACTGGGGGCAGAGCTGTAAGACACTGATCGAGTCGTAGAAACTGTTAATCATTAAGACCATTTCCAGTGACTGAGCATACTCAGTGGAAGACTGCCTGAGTTTGTATGAAAACTGAATACTAGTATCTGAACTTAGGTTACAAAGAAGGAACCTCTACATTCCCCCTACTCCTGTTAACTCTGAATGTTGTGGAAACTGGAAATCTGTCTAGTTCTTATTTTCACCTTAATTTTTTGCCTTCCCACACAGGTACATAAATACACTCCGACCAGTGATGAGCGTCTCTCTCCCGAGCAGCAGGAGTGGGTGCGCAGCTCGCCAAAGCGCCCTCACAGATACAGCGTGGGTGTTGTGCCACCAGTTTACAGTGTGGGAATGCCAGGTTAGTACAGAAGAACCAAAATTAGTTATAGTGGACTGGCACTGTTAAAATGGTGATACTGGCATGTAAATTGTTTTGCATTTCCTGCAGATTGTACTGTATGTTCGATTACTTCATTGTTACTTACGGTAGCTTTGCTGTATCCTGTTTTATCCAGCGCTTCCTCTTCCCCCAGGACACACATGGAAACAAGTGGCTGCAGCTCAGTCTGTTTTTCCTGACCTATGTATCTAAATAAATCAATAAATAACTAGACCCTGGCCACTACCTCTCGTTCGTGAGCAGGCAGGGGCTGAGTGAGTGGTTTGCTGCCTACGTCATCCTTTCTCCCTTCCGTGATACACCCAGCCATCCCCATTGTGGGATTCTGGCAGTCTGGTGTGAACCGTGGACAGCCAACAGGGTGTGTGATTGCTGTGCTGCCCATGCAATCCTTCCTTCCTCCCCTCCATGATACAGTTGGCACCCATCCGTCCCTGTGTGGGTTTCTGGGACTCGGATGTGAATCCTGGTTAGCTAGTACGGTGTATGATTGCTGTGCTGCCCATGCTTTCCTTCCTTCCTCCCTTCCATGATGCATTTGGCACCCATCCATCCCCAGTGTGGGATTCTGGTACTCGGACGTAGATCCTGGTTAGCTGGTAGGGTGCCCATGCATTCCTTACTTCCTCCCCTCCATGATGCATTTGGCACCCAGCTGTCCCCAGTGTGGGATTCTGGGACTCAGATGTGAATCCTAGATAGCTGGTAGGGTGTGTGATTGCTGTGCTGCCCATGCATTCCTTCCTTCCTCCCCTCCATGATGCATTTGGCACCTGGCTGTCCCCAGTGTGGGATTCTGGGACTTGGACATGAATCCTGGTTAGCTGGTAGGGTGTGTGATTGCTGTGCTGCCCATGCATTCCTTCCTTCCTTCCTTCCTCCCTCCCCTCCGTGATGCATTTTGCACCCATCCATCCCCAGTGTGGGATTCTGGGACTCTGATGCGAGTCCTGATTAGCTGGTAGGGTGTGTGATTGCTGTGCTACCCATGCATTCCTTCATTCTTCCCCTCCATGATGCATTTGGCACCCAGCTGTCCCCAGTGTGGAATTCTGGGACTCAGATGTGAATCCTAGATAGCTGGTAGGGTGTGTGATTGCTGTGCTACCCATGCATTCCTTCCTTCCTCCCCTCCATGATGCATTTGGCACCTGGCTGTCCCCAGTGTGGGATTCTGGGACTTGGACATGAATCCTGGTTATCTGGTAGGGTGTGCGATTGCTGTGCTGCCCATGCATTCCTTCCTTCCTCCCCTCCATGATGCATTTTGCACCCATCCATCCCCAGTGTGGGATTCTGGGACTCTGATGCGAGTCCTGATTAGCTGGTAGGGTGTGTGATTGCTGTGCTGCCCATGCATTCCTTCCTTCCTCCCTTCCATGATGCATTTGGCACCAATCCATCCCCAGTGTGGGATTCTGGTACTCTGACGTAGATCCTGGTTAGCTGGTAGGGTGTGTGATTGCTGTGCTGCCCATGCATTCCTTCCTCCCTCCCCTCCATGATGCATTTGGCACCGGTCTGTCCCCAGTGTGGGATTCTGTGACTTGGACGTGAGTCCTGGTTAGCTGGTAGGGTGTATGATTGCTGTGCTGACCATGCATTCCTTCCTGCGTTCCTCCCCTCCATGATGCATTTGGCACCCATCTGTCCCCAGTGTGGGATTCTGGGATTGGGACGTGAATCCTGGTCTCCCAGGTTGCGGCTGCGGTGGAGCATTCTCCCACTGAGCAGCACCTGCAGTTCAGTAATAATTCTGTGTTCATCGGTGAAAATGTCTTCATCTGAGACCAGTTTCTGAAAACATCACGGTGACAGCGTCTAACATGGCATCTCATACTAATGGTTACCCCTTTAGTAGAAAACATGTTCCAGAAAATTCTTTGCTGTCCTTTTGTAAAGAAAAAACACTTCAGAAGGATTACGTTAATATATCTCCATTCAGAGCACACCATAAATGCAATAATCATCTAAAATAATATGTAAGTTGTAGAAATTAGAATGGCTACACAGAGACCTTAAGCACACTGCAGTTCAGGTTAACGGCAGGGCTGCGGCTGCTGTTACTTTATATTTATAAAATAGGTTGTGGGACACTAACAGAGATTAACGGGGCTATTAAAATGCTGTTTTTGTGTTTTATGATTTTTTTTTTGCAGTTAAATTGAGGTGACCTTCACATATTACAACGCCCCGTTGGTTTGGGGCTGGGTGTTTATTCCTTACCAGGGCCTACTAGTTCTCTGGGAAGGTAAAGATGGCAGCCTGGACCAGGATCTATAGAGAAGTTCAAGAGGTCAGCTTTAATGACCTCAAGAAGCTTTCACATGTAGCCGGCCCAGTGGCAAAGAGGGCTGAGGTGCTGGCGCCTTAGCTGCCACTCGTGTTTGGGAACGAGCATTGGTCAGGGGGAGAGGACAAGGGCGAGGAGTTGGATTTAGCTGCCACCTGGCCAGCTCTTCTTTCCCAGGGAAGGTCTTGGGGGTTTCTCTGGCTCTTGGCTGCCACCAAGTGGAGGCTTGATGGCAGCGCCAGGCCAAGGGGTGAACCTGGTGCTAGGCCAGGTGGGAGGAAGAGGCCATCACCGGAGTCTCGGAGCGCATGCGCACCTCCATGCTCATGTGCTTCCATGTACTGAAATCTCGGGTTAACGAGGAGAAAAACAGAAGAAGGGAGCACTGGGCAGGGAGGATGATGCCCTGAGCACAGGGGCAGAATGAGTCCTCTCAAGGAGAGGACTGGAGTGAAACCTGCCCAGTTCACCTGACAGGAGGAAAAAAAATCTATATGGGGGGAAAAAAGCTTTCACATGTAGAATGTATATTAACGTACTGCTTAACAAGCATCAGTGCTGCTTATTTCAAAAAATTTTCTGAAGCCCCCCACCAATAGCTTATCTAAACCAGAGCTAAAATTGCCAATTAGTATAATTTTTATATTTTTTGAAGGGGAAGGGATCGTAAATCCTCACTCAGAGGCGCTGACCACCCGATCTCTTCCCCTTCCTGGTGCCAAATCAGAATAGTGCCACCCTGTTCTCCATTGTTTTGTTACATAGGTGTTCATAGAGCGCAAGGGTGTACTCCATCGATATCGATGGAAGCATGGTTGAAAAGATGCATTTTTATGTTTTAGAGGGCCACTGAGGTCAAATCAAAGCCACAACTCAACTAGCAAGGCTCTTGTTCAGAGGTGCAGTGGATGTTCTGCATGCTTGATGTCCACAGGGCTCTGCTCTTTGACTGGCAACGCTCAGCGGAATTTTGTAGTGAGACTTGCCAGCTGTTCCTATTATCCCAGTCTGTGTTTATGCTTCTCTTGGTGGCCTGCCCCTTCAAACTGCCCCTCCCCAGCCCCATCACCTGTCATCTCTGAGTACTTACCCACTACCTTCAAGTCAACCCCGAGGCTTCCATAACATCCCATTATCAAGATCTAGCGATAAGAGCCCAAGTGGTGATACGGGGCCTGCCTTCTTCTGGCAATGGCAGCTTTTATTCTCTGCCTTTTATCCCTCAATTCTAGGTGATATGCAGAGCAGAAGTAGGGGTGCCCTTGGTGCAGTGCTTCTGCCAGAAGCACAAGCTCCCTGGTCCACCAGCAGGATCCAGTGCAGCAGCAGAGCATGTCACCTCCATCCCGCCACTGGGGTATGCTGCCATTGGTTGTGCTGCCTCATAGAATGCCAGAGCTCTGACTCCAAAGTTACTTCCAAATTCAGGATGCCAGCATAGAAGTGTACCATTCTTCCATTGGGTAGTCCCCACTCACCAGCTGATCCTAATATATGGTGAGGTTGCTCCAGGCAGACTAGCAGCCGATTGCCCAGTAGATAACCTCCTTCATCACTTCATGTTGTATTTTGGCTGGGGAGGAGCCACCTGTGGGGTTGAAGGCTCACTCTACCAGATAAACTGATGCTTCTGTTGCTGATACCAGGAAAATCCTTTCTGAAATATGGAGAGCAACTAGCTGGCCGAATGCGCACACATTCATTTGCAGTTACTGCATTGACTTGCTAGGTCATGATGCTGCTTTTGGGTCCTTAATTTGCCTAATTTGGGGTGGGCTTCTTGCCCCCTCTTCCTCCTCAGGACTTCTAGGAGTCTGCTGAAGTGTGGATAGTGAACTGAATCTAGGTACTGTAGTTAGAAATAGAGGTTACTTACTTGTAACCATAGATCTTACTTCAAGATGGAGCTCTTATAGCAGGTAACACAAGTAGAACTGAAGCCGACAGGCAGCAGGACTCCATGGAAAACTTCTAGTTAGCAGTATACAGCAGGGGACCACCCCTATCTGCCCACCCCTGACGTCCTCCAGTTCTTTTCCCGCCGTTGACTTGCACGCATCGGCTCCGCGGACTCCTTCAGCTTCAATCGCCCACCATCTTACATGCATTTTCAATGCTTTATTTACTGAAAAGTTTTTTTTTTTTTTCTATACTTTTTCTTTTCTACATGTCAACTTCCCCAACGTAGTCCATCGACCGGCACCAGTCCAAGTGTGCCTGCGGCAAACAGATTCCATCACGAGACGGACACTCGGCCTGCCTGCTGTGTCTAGGCCCAGACTACAATACCAAGGCCTGCACGCACTGCGAAAAGTTCAACAGCAGGACGAGGATACGTTGCAAAAATTAACTGCCATGCGGAAGGATTCTTGTTCCAAGGAGGGCCCCTCTCAAAAAAAAATCAGGGAAACATAACCATAATCAGAAGTGGAGAGAGAGGGAAAAAGACAGATCCCAATCGAGATCTAGGTCGTCTGACTTCCGATCTGCCTCCTGGGGGAGTTCGGACTCAGCCTCCCAGACGGCGCATTCTCCTACCCAGCTGGTGGTAGTGAGACCACCTGCCCAGGTTAGGGTAACAGGGGGCTCAATATAAGGGTCCTCACCTTACAACCTCTGAAAATCCAGCCACACTCACACTCCTGCAGCCACCATTCAGACACCAACGTCAGGTCTTTCTCCAGCGACAGACCGACGAAAGTGTCGTCCAAGTCAGCCACCTCAGGTGTTGACTCCCTGGAAAGATGCGGGGATTCAGGCCACTCCACTAGGAGGTCTGTCTCTCAACCTCCCCCCCAGTGCCCAGCGTCACTTAAACCGATGCTAGAGAAAAGAGCGACGACACACTCTGCCACCAGGCTTCGACATCTGACAGATGGACAATGGCTACAGGCAAGTCACTGGACGACAACCGTCGCCAGGCCAAGAGCCCGATCTCAGGCCTCCAACCCAGCCTAAGGCCCCAACTACCATGACCGTAGTATTGTCGGGCCACGCTGCCGTCCCCCATAACAAACGCATTGATCCATCGTCAGGTAGTCGGACGTCAACCTCACCTCACAAAACGACTGACAACCGTGGTCCTCCGCCTCAAGCCCCGTCGCTGCCTGCAGGGCTGACGATGGGTACACCAAAGCCACCAGTTCTGACCCCAGACCAGACAGCGGGTCAGGAGCCAGGTCCGTCGAACCAGCCAACACCGGACCAGGAGCCAAGACTCCAACTGTCACAGGTCAAGGACCTGTTCAGCTCTTGCTGGGACACTATCAAAGCTGACATCCTCCCTAGCAGACGTCCAATAGTAGAGGAGCTTATCCCCCAGGAACCATCTCCTCCACCTAGGAAGCTTACTTCCCTACGCAAGGAGCCCACCCCTCCACTAGTCGACGGGGGTCGCTTGGGCCACAAAACACACTCCAGGACAAAGGAGCTCTTCACGCTCCACAGAAGCACGTAAGCACTGACGTACCAGGTCTCGGTCCTGTTCCTCAGGAGATTCGGACGATTCCTCCTTTTCCTCATCCGGGTCCTCTCTGGTGGGAGACCTCCCATCACCGGACCCGAGAGACACACCAAGGTCCCACCCGATGATCCCTCCTTTATGGAGGTCATGCACCACATCCAGTCGAACATGGGCTGGGACACTGAGGATCTTGACTCAGAAAGGCGTTGACTGGCCAGATGTTTGCTCCAGAAATACCCCAAACCAGTGGTAGTACCACCTCTGGTGGATACCTTTCAGGATGTGACCAAGGCAGCATGGAAACACCACTCCACTTCTTCAGCCCTCCCAAAGAAGGCAGATCGCCTCTGATGGGCACCCAGAGAGGAACCGTTTCTAGGTGAACAGCCGATAGCGGACTCCATTATTATTATGGCAGCTCACGACAGGTCCCAGAGACCTAAACATTTAAGTACACAGCCTCCAGACCGAGAATTCAAACAGCTGTAGGGGAATTTCCCTGGTGTCCTGGCCAGATTTCTCCCATTCACTAAAAATACCACCAACAGCTTAATCTGGTTCAATTTCAGTTGCTTACCATCTGTATCCCCTCCCCCGTCGCCCCTAAAAAGGGACTTCTAGGCCCAGTCGGCTTACTGGGTCAACAAAATTCAATCAATCAATCAAGCTAGATTCAATGGGAGTAGGGTATACTCATCGGCCACCTGCACTATCCGATCTCTTAATTTCTTTACCCACATGGTGCAGTTTCAAAGCACCATGTGGGAACAAGGAATGGACTTAGTCCAGACCTTACCAGATTGTCCACAGAAGGCTGAGCTTGAAAAACTCATGCAGACGGGCTCAGACATAGACACTCATGTCCTCAGATCGGCCTATAATTCAGCAGACACAGCAGCTAGAGCAGCCGCTATGGAGGTATGCCTCAGAAGACACTCCTCGCTTAGAGTCTCTAGAGGGCTTCGCCCAAGACATCCAAGCCGGCATCTTAGATGCCCCCTTTAAGGGCTCTGTTCTTTTTGGAGAGGAATCTGAAAAGATCACCACCAGGATACAGGACTCTGGAAAAGCTGTATGCTCAGTCCAGACGATGTACTGTACAAACCCAAACAAAAAACATTTTCAAAACAGCGTTTTTGTGGCAAATCTGGCCAACAACGCAGATATCAGCACCAACAGCAGCAGAAAGGAGGCTACAGTCACAAGCGTCCCTCCCGTGGGCCAAGCCCACCTATCCCATCCTGCCCACTGCCACTAACACCTGATTTTTGGCCAAACCCTCCTCTCCAGACAGATCTAGCAGGAGAGGTGGTCGGAGGCCACTTTCCCCTCTATCTAGAGGGTTGGAGGATGGTCACTTCTGACCAATGGGTTCTACAGATGATTCAATGGAGACACTCGATAGAATTCATCGAGATGCCTCCGGACTATTCTCCCATTATTCCTGATCCCACGTTGTTCTCATCCAGGATGAAATTCAATCTCTTGTAGGCACAATAGCGGCCATAAGGTGCCAGACCCTGCCAAAGTGTAAAAAGGATATTCACCTTAATCTCAGCTGCCATTAATGTACATTAAAAGAACTGGCCATAAAAACATTTCCTTTTAACTCTGTAGTCTAGCAGACCTGCAAATGCTTAACCCAAGTACGTGGAACTCATCTCAGCACCAAGAAATCAGGGAATAATTTAC
This sequence comes from Neoceratodus forsteri, assembly GCA_016271365.2. Lineage (NCBI taxonomy): Eukaryota > Metazoa > Chordata > Ceratodontiformes > Ceratodontidae > Neoceratodus > Neoceratodus forsteri. The sequence goes on along the minus strand of CM028135.1, from coordinate 1,098,441,348 downwards.
ATTAAACAATATGCTTTAAGCTTATTAACTTCAAGGACATTCAAAATGCTAGTTGAACGGATTCTTTAGATTCAGACATTTTGCAAAGAGCCGAAGCTCCAGAAGTATTTTAAAATCAAAACTCAGCACTTATGTCATCGATCATACCATACGAAGTTGCAACACGTCTGAAAATCCAGACAACCCAAGGAACTGGTTCCTCTTAACAGGCAACCATCTGCTACCAGACCACAACACCATAGACCACAATGAAATAACCTCCATCACCTCATTTTTGAACATGCGCAGTGGAAGGTCTTGTGATTATAAGTTTGTCACCTCGTGGACAAAGTTCAAGAGGATGACAGGTTACTGACAGAGTGTCTAATGAGTATTAATACCTCTACACATATGTTACATACGGACTTCCAACCCAGATAAGCTTCTGTCCAGATATCACTATATCATCCCAAACTCTCATACTACATCTGAGGAAGTATTAAACTTCATGTCACTTCTGAGGAAGTATTAAAACTTCATGCCACTTCTGAGGAAGTATTTTGCCTATATAATACGTCTCTAAAGATCAACAGTTCTTAATTACGTACTAGCTTCCATCTGATTCTGTGTTTCATCGCTGGAAGAGATCTCATATCTACACTACTTCTACTGAGCCTTAAGAACTATTATTCTGCTGAACTCTGAAGACTTTTGGCTTCTGCCAAAAGTAAGAAACATTGACATTTTACCAAATTTGTCATTTTATGTGCATGCCTCGAGGAGAATAGAATTCAGAGAGCCGGGAAAAAATCTTCTTCATACAGCCATCTAAGACGCTTCAAATCTTTGGACGTCAGGGAGACCAGAGACTCTTTGAGAAGTTGGCGGAGTATATATAGATTATACAGACTTTTAAGGTGCTTACTGAAATATGTGTCTTTAAAGAATTCTGGTTCCATATTTAAATGCGTAAAGACAAACTGCAGTGAAATATTTTTTTAATGCTAGCAAAGATTATTAGTACCAAGGAATTGTGTACTTGTGTTAGGTAAGACTATTCTTGAGCGAATACTGCCTTAAATTATTTCCTGATGGGAGTTACAGGGCCTCATACATACCTGGTGAAAACTGCAGTGAGATAAAGTGCACAAAGCAAGACAAAAGTTTGAATAAGATTTTCTAACGATGTTTTATACTGTTTGGGTCAGATGTGTTTAAATGTTAACTTCGTTGAAATAAATAGCTTTTAATTGCATTGCATGTCTGAGTAAATCTGTCATCTCAGGACGTAACCACGATAAAACAAGTAAGCACAATTTACTGCTCACCTTTCCTTAAAACAGCCACAAAATTAAATGAATTAATAGCATTTGTGTTTACACTCTGCTGGACAAGAGAGCAATAGAGCCTGAAGGGACAAGGATACTGTTCTCACTTCTTTCTTGGACCCATGAAAACGGGAGACTTAAGACCCATCCTATACCTCAGCGACCTCAACGACTGTGGAATACAGGTGCTCTTGGATGGTTACTCTACAGGGTCTACTACCTATGATCCACACAGGAGATTGTCTCTCATCCCTGGACATGCAGGATGCGTATTTACACATCCTGATAGCCAAACACCACAGGAGATTCCTAAGATTTGAATTCCAGGGTCAGCACTATCAATTCAGGGCACTGTCCTTCAGCACCAAGGGTTTTCACCAAGTGCCTGGCAATAGTGGCAGCAGCCCTCCAAAGGAGAGGCCATTATGTCTTCCTGTACCTGGCTCTTCACAGCCCCATCCAGGGCAGCCCTTCAGCAGACCATGGAAGACACTTTTTCATTCTTTGCGGCACTGGGAATCACAGTAAGCATTCAGAAATCCTCACCCTGGCTGACTCAGAGGCTCCAGTTCATTGGAGCTCTTCTCGACACCTCTCAGGGGAAAGCCTTCTACCCAGAGGACAGAGTGGACTGCCTAAGGGGTCTCACACATCATATTCAGTCTTCGCGACAGGTTCCGACCAAGACAGTACTGAGACTACTCGGCCACATGGCGGCAGCCATTGCCACTGTACCATTGGGCCAACTGCATATGAGGACGATCCAGTGGAAGCTGAGGGTCCAATGCGATCAGCATTGGGACAAGCTTGGCCAACTTGTTTCAGTCTCAGGACCAGCTCACCAAGCCCTCAAATGGTGGCTGGTGACACCCCACCTTTCGGCAGGTACCCCCTTCCAAAGGATACCACCTACACAGATCCTGACAACAGATGCCTCCAGCACAGGCTGGGGAGTGCATCTGCACAACCTCAGGACTCAAGGGTTGTGGTCCCCGGTAGAGGGGTCTCTTCATATCAATGTATTGGAAATGAGGGCCATCATATATGCGTTGCAGGCATTGCAAACTGACCTACTTCCAGGACACCTCCTGGTCCAGACGGACAACATGTCGGTGATGTTCTGCATCAACAAACAGGGAGGAACCCACTCGTACCAACTCTGCCACGAGGCCATGAGAGTTTGGGAATGGGCCATAGCTCACCATATGGTGATCTCGGCAGTTCACGTCCCAGGTGTGCAAAACACATTGGCAGACGTCCTAAGACAGTCACAGTCCAGAACCCATGAGTGGGAACTCAAACAATCAGTCATACAATACCTGTCCAACAGGTGGGGTTTGCCAGAGTTGGACCTTTTGCATCCCCACACAATGCAAAACTGCCCAGTTTCTGCTCGTTAGATCCCGGACCTAGTGTTTTCTGGTGAGACGTGTTGTCCCTCTGCTGGACAGGGAGATTCTTCTGCGCCTTCCCTCCTTTTCCCCTGATACAGAAAGTTCTTCTAAAATTGCAGTCAGAAGGGGCAGACATGAATCTGGTGGCGCCCTTCTGGCCTCGACATATTTGGTTCCCCCTACTCCAAAAATTGGCGAGGGAATCACCTGTACCTCTATCGCTGACTTCACACTTGCTGTCTTAGTACAACGGGACTTTAGTCCACCCTGAGATCCTTACACCTGCATACCTGGCTCCTACAGACCTAGTCATTTCCCATTTTGGGGTCTCAACCAGAGTAGCTGATGTTTTGGTGGCCACCAGGAAACCCTCCACCAGGGCCATATGTGCCATGAAGTGGAAACGCTTCTGTCTTTGGGCCTTCAGCCGTCACATAGATCCACTTGCTTGCCCAGTGAACTCAGTCCACGAGTACCTCCTTTCCCTTTCTATCTCGGGTCTTAGCTACTCCTCCATAAAGGTGCACCTCTCTGTGGTGTCAGCTTATCACACACCTATGCAGGGAAAAACCCTGGCACAGTCAGACATTGCACACACATTCCTGCGTGGTATCCTTCATATGAAGCCACCCATCAGGGACCCCCATCCCTCCATGGGACCTGCTTTTTTTTTCTGGAAAGACTTGCGTTACTTCAATTTGAACCAGACGCAGATTGCAAGCTCCACTTTCTCTCTTGGAAAGTATTATTTTTGGTTGCAGTCACTTCTGCTTGGAGGTTCTCTGAGCTTCAGGCCCCGATGTGTATGTCGTCGAGGCATAGGTCAGGAAGCACAGGAAAACCAGGAGCAGTTGTAGAATTCGCAAAAAGTATTTATTTGTACTAGCAGTAACATAAAAAAATAAATATGTTCCATACAACTATTTACAAAGGCAGACTAAATAGAGAAGATCCATCGGAGTTTTCCTTCAATCTCTGTGTGTCTTGCAAGCAATTGCAGCTCTGTCTTATATTGCAAGTCCTTCCAACCCCCATTCTTAACAAGCATCCTGTTTCTTCCAAAGTGTTCTTGTATGTTTCAGGCATGTGCTGCAAGAACACAGTGTCCCAGAGCTGAGGCCCCTTTTCCACAGCTCTTGCAAAAGGCTTAAAAATTGCACAAAGGTAACTTCTTGAGTTTCCAGTAGCTTTTTGCAATCATCTCAAACCGTAATTATATACATTTCAACAATAACACTATATTGTTTCTAAACAAAAAGGATCCCAACATCAGTTACATTTCCACATAATGATTTGCGTATATTTTTATATCAGCAGATATGCAAGGGAGAAAAAGAGACAGTGAGAGGCAAAGAATTACGAGACTGTCGGGGTGATCAAATCATAGGTCTCACAGGAAAATTTGGTTGCGCAACCAGACAGAGAAGGATAGGATAGGACAGGACAGGAAAGGAAAGAACAGAACAGATCCCTGCATTCAAACTCTTTCCATAACAACTGGGACAGCATCCTATTCCACCATGTCACAGTGTAAAGAGCCATATTTAATTTTCCACAGGGACAGGGTATGTCTGCAAATAAATCCTAAGTTTCTACCAAAGGTGGTGTCTGAATTTACCCTTAACCAAGACATCAACCTGCCAGTTTATTATCCAGAGCACTCGAACAGAGGAGAAACTCTGTTACATACACTGGATGTTCACCGGCTTCTCCGTTATTATTTGACCCAAATATTAGAAGTGCGACAAACCCTTACCAAGACCAGCAAAGGGTCACTCCACCAGATGAGTCGCAGCCTCCTTTGCTTCCTTAAGGAATGTGCCTGCAGCAGACATATGTGCAGCAGCCAACTGAAGTTCAGTCCACTCATTCATTAAGCATTACAGTCTGGACATTGCATCTAGGCGCAGGACCTGCTTCGGCCTTGTGGTCCTGCAGGGCCTTTTCTCATGAGGGACTCAGTCTTTAGCTCTCTATTCCTCCACCCTGTATGTAAGGGACTATGTACTGCTTGGGACTCTGTCCTACTTATGTTACCTGCTGCAAGAGATCCATCGTGAAGTAAGATAGTACAGTTACGTAAGAACTTACTGTAACAGTAAATCTTCAAGAGGAGCTCTTGCAGCAGCTGCTGTTTCCCACCTGCCTTCCCCTCTAGAGATTCCTTCTGCATTCGCAGCAGGAGCATCTGCCTCCTAGGTTACAGGAGGATCCTCGGTTTCTCCATCCAAATTTTTATCCATGCCAGAGTCTCCAGCAGGACAACTGAGAAATGCTGGGGAACCGCCCCTTTTATGCCACATGGGACATCGGGGGGTGGGCCAACAGGGGCAGTCCCCCGGTGTATACTGTTGGCTAGAAGTTTTCTGTGGGGTCCTGCTGCCTGCCAGCTTCAGTCCTACTTGTGTTACCTCCTGCATGAGCTCCTCTCAAAGACCTACTGTTACGGTAAGTTCTTACCTAACTGTACTTTCTACTACTAGTATTTAGTTCGCATTCGCACAACCCACCTGTCCACTCCTGGCAAGGCTTGGCTTCAGATTCCTCTTCCAGCATACAGGGGCCGGAATGCTGTGGGGTGGGCAGTGGGACTACATGGTGGGTGGTTGGAAGAGTCAGCAAGCCTGCTCCGGTGGCTGGCGTGCTCGTGGAAGACTCCCTAAGTGTGGATGTGAACTGAATGCTAGTAGTAGAACTGTGGTTACAGGTAAGTAACCAGTATTTCTAAACAAGGTAAAATATAAAACCTTTTTAAACAAATCTCGGATGCCATAGTGCGATAACCCCAAAACCCAGCACCGCATTCAGTTATACTGAATACACTCACGACATGTAAACAACTCCAGCTGGGGAAAAAAAAAGAAAGAAAAATGAGCCATGAAAATCCTGCAGCCTCATTGGTCAGAACAAGTCACATGACATTATTTTCTGACAGCTGTGCACTTCACCTAACTGCATATTTTTTGAAGAGTAGCTGACACCTTTGGAAAAACTTTGAAAAACACAACAGCAGTCGAAATGAAATTTTCCAGTCATTAGCCAGCAGGGCGCCAGTGACTGGAAAAATTCACTAGCCACACAGACTTTTCTACTGGCCCAGCTGATGTATCTGTTGAAATATTACCTTACCCAGTACAAGCTTGCAGGGCTACTTCAAAAATGTTTTTATTAGCCCAGTACGAAATCTACCAGCATTTGGCTAGTGGGCCAGTGACAGTTTCAACCCCTGCAGCCTCCTCCCAAAAATGGACAGTCTCAAGGCCTGGGTCTCTCAACACCATCCTGATGCGATATCTGTTGTTGAAACATGGCTTTCCTTGAAAATACCAGATACTGCCATATCCCTGCTCGGCTACACCCGGCATGACCGGCGCTCGAAAGGAGGTGGAGGATGTGTCATTTACACCAAAAATACACTCCAGGGATATGTTGTACCCCCACCACCCAGCAATGATAATCTCCAGGTCCTAGCCATCAAACTAATGCTAGGAGCACACAACAGAGTGCTCACCCTGCTGTCCGTATGCATCCCACCTAAGCAGACCATGTCTGGCATCAGCAATCTACTGGACTACATCAACACATTGAGCCTTAAGGAAAGGGGAAATTGTTTAACCGGGAAAGGCACACTAAGCCGAAGCTTGTTTCCAGGTGCGACCTGGGAGCACAAGGAAGTTAAGTAACTTGCTCGGGGTCACACAGTATGCAACTGGGGGCCATGGGATTCAAATTCAGGTCTACAGGTTTGCAGCTCAGAGCCTTAAACCACTGTACTGTACTATACTGCCTCCTAAACACTGAAACAATGCTGTTGGGAGACTTCAGTATCAACTGGTTCTCACCTGCTGCTAACACCGTCAAAGTTACCCTTGCCACAAGCCACTTCTCCCAACTGGTGGATGTGCCGACTCGAACCAGTTACAAGACTGGCACCAGCACACTTCTGGACTGGGTTCTGTCGAACTGCCCTTCCCACACTACAGGTCTCACCGTGCTCCCTAACTCATTGAGTGACCACTCCTCTGTCAGTTTCCTGTGGAACGACAACTACCACAAACTCCCTGCCAGAACCGTAAAAGAACGCCTACTCCTAAAGGGCCACTTTCTGCAGCTAAAGGATGACCTAAAGCAGCAGGACTGGTCGGAGCTGTATGGAACCACGGATGTGGACACTACACTAGATCTCTTTATCTCAAAATTCATTGCGGCCTGTGACAAACACGCTCCGTCACAGAGAGAAAAACCAGAGGACCTATAAATCCCTGGATTGCCCTGGAACTACTGTTGCAACTTAATGCAAGAGACCAACTCTGGCAAACAGTGTGGGCACATGACACACCAGCTAACATCCAAAAGTATAAAAAGGCCTGCAACAAATGCACAAAAGCAGTTTGTGAGGCAAAAAGCAAATTCTACAAGGAAGCGCTCACTAACTCCGGGAATAGCAGCAAATCGTTCTGGGCAAATCTAAATAATGTCACTGGGAAGGACCCTAAAATAGCCCCAGCCATGCTAAATGTTGAGAACGTCCCTACCTTGGACCCTCTGCTCATCACTAACTCTCTGAACCTCGCCTTCTCGGATCTCAGTAGAGTGCTCCCGACAAACTTCTTCAATACCCCTGCTCCAAGCATCAGTGAGAAAGACCCCAGCATGACCAAACTGGCCACTCTTCCATTTCAAACTAGTCTCTGAAGCCGCTGCTAGAAAATACCTTAAAAAAAGCCCTCATCAAATCAAGACACAGTTGAGATTCTCTGGACCTAAAATTTTTTTCGACTAACACTAGACGAAGTACTTAGTCCACTGACAAAGACAATTAATCTATACCTCTGCCACTCCAAATTCCCCCAAATCTGGTAAGCTGCCACGGTCACCCCAGTACACAAAAGTGGTGACCAGTCTCTTCAAAACAACTACAGGACGATCTCTATACTCCCCCCACTCTCCAAGGTCCTTGAAAGGATTGTGGCTGACCAGCTGGTGGAGTACTTCAATCAATATCATCTCCTATGCCCAGAACAACATGGTTTCCGAGCTGGCCATAGCATCATCACGGCTCTCATGGAATTTACTTGTTTCATACATAGTACTCTTGACAAAGGGCACATTGTAGGGGCGGCCTTTGTTGACCTATCAAAGGCATTTGACACAGTCCATCATGCCCTCCTCCTTGAACAGCTCTCGGACATAGGGCTAGCCCTAGAAACTATAGCATGGTTTTGTAGCTACATTCACCTGCAATCACAGCAAGTAAAGATCGGGGATATCCTGCCAGAAAGTCGACCGGTCAGATCAGGGGTACCACAAGGATCCATACTCAGTCCGTTACTCTTCAGTATCTTCCTAAACAACCTCCCAGCTGCTTGCAATAGCTGCATGCTCCTCTACCCAGATGATGTGGTGATCTTTACTAGCAACCTCAACTCCACACTTCTGGAATACAACCTCCAGAGCAGCTTCGCAATGGCTGAAAACTGGTTCAAGGGGCAAAAACTGGTCATGAACTATACTAACATACTAAAATGCCAGCAGAATAGGCCTAACGGTCTTTCGTGTCTGCTCGTTTGGTCAGCCCCCACCCTGAGTGCTGACCTTGCTGTCCCCCTCGCCTTCTCTGGCTTCTCCCTTCCCAGTTCCGGATATTCTTGCTGCATTGGATTTTGCTTCCAGAACCCTTCCCCTGTACCTGTCCCACCCCTCTTGAACCCCTCCACCAGCCCCTCAGGCAGTGCATTCCATGGCTCCACCACCCTCTCAGTGAAGTAGCACTTCCTCCTTTCTCCCTGAATCTTCCCCCTCCAGCTTCCACCCATGCCCTCTAGTGGCCCCTTCCTCCTTCCTTTGAAGCACCCTGACTGTTCCTCCCCTATTTACCCTCTTCATGTACCTGAAGACCTCTATCATGTCCCCCTGTCCCTCTCTCTTCCAATGTGTACATATTTAGCTCTTGAGCCTCTCCTCATAGGTCCTGTCCCCCAAGCCCCAAATCATTTTGGTTGCTCCCTCCTCTGGACCCTCTCAGGAGGTTAATGTCCTTCTTTAGTGTGGCCTCCAAAACTGTATGCAGTACTCAAGGTGCGGCTCACCAAGCAGTTATACAGAGGGAGTATCACTTCCTCTCTGGAGGTGATCCCTAGCGATGCATCCCAGCATCCTGTTGGCCTTGGCTGCTGCCCTCCTACAAGTCTCAGAGTTGTTCATCTTGACATCCACCACCACCCCTAGGTCCCTCTCAGCCATCGGGAGACTTGTGCATTCCCCAGGGTGTACACTTGGCCTGGGTTTCTGGCCCCCAGGTGGAGTACCTTGCATTTCCCTGCATTGAACCTCAGCTTCCACTTTCTAAACCATCTTTCCAGAGCCTCCAGGTCCCCCTGTAGGGCCACCCTCCCCTCCTCCCCATCCACCACCCCCAGTTTCGAGTTATCTGCAAGGAGACTCATCTCACTCCTGATTCCTGTCCTTAAAACTATAAAAAGACCAAGACCATGCTGTTCGCCACTGCCCAAAACAAGCTAAAAGGCTATCCCCTGGCAATTCAGAATGACTCCGGTAGCACCCTGGAACTAGTCCCCCATTTCAGGTACTTGGGAATCGTACTTGACACTGCCCTGTCTTACACACAGCACATTGATATCACAGCCAAAGCCTTTAACACCAGGATCAGAATCCTCTACAGGTACAGACATTGCCTGACCTATGAAGCTCTGAACTTGGCAAGCAACAGTTCACTCATCACCCTAATTGAGTATTGCTTGGCTGTCTATGGCTCCACTACTGACACGACGCTCCAACACCTCTCAATAGCCTTAAACAAAGCCTGCCGCCTGCTCACTAATGCCCCAAAGCTCACCCACACCTGTGAGCTTTATGCACGATCGGGCTGGCTTCAACTGAAGGACAGAATACTTTATCAAACCTGCCTACTCACAAAAAAATCTCACTAAACTAACTTACTTCAAGGAGTTCTGAGCCTTCTATCACCACCTGTACATGCCAGGCACACCAGGAGCTCGACTAAACAAGTATTCCATGTGCCCAGGTGCCGCACAACTATGGCCTAGCGATCTTTTGCTCACCGGGCCCCTCTGTGGCTAAATGGTCTACCACCTGACATCGCTAGAGCCACAACCCTTGGTTCCTTTAAGTGCAAACTCTGTCAGCACCTCACCGAAAATAGTACCTGTAGGTGCCCTCGCTAGTCTGCCCCCACAGCTTCAGTCTGCCTCAGCACTTCCAACTCCTGGCCTGCCAGGTTAAGTCTTTGCCCAAGTACTGACTCCCACCCCTTTTGCCCTAGCACTTGCCTCCCACCCCCTACCGCTTGGCTCTTTTTTTTTCCCCTCTGCCCTCCCTATCCCAGCTCTCACCACCCCTCTCTACCTCACCCTAACAGTCTGCCTCTGCCTCTCCCTCTTCTGCAGGACACTGGCATACCATGTACAATGCCTTAGCACAATTTGTGAGCTGCTTGTCATTGCAACCCATGTACTGTTGAATTTTTTTGTTACTATATTGTGTCTTCTTGTGTTACTGTATCTGACGTGGAACCTCTCAACGAGCATACTCTCACAGGTGTCATCAAAGACTTCAATAAATAAATAAACAATAATTGGACACCATTCAACTTGTATTTCATATATCTTTTATAGATTTCTCTTCTGCATTATTTATTACTGAAGAAATTCCCCCAAAAACAAAATCTTTATCCTTCGAGTTCATCTGCCTTTACAGCTTACTCCCTCCTTGAAATCATAATGCTGTGTTGTGATATCACTCTGTTGCCATGGGAATAACTGTGATGTCACAAGAGTATTATGACATCAGGTTCAGAAGAAACAATAGGAGCTGATGAACCCACAAGGAACAGCTATCCTGTTTACATGCGTATGACCTCAGTGGTAAATAATGGGGATAAGAAACCAGAGCGAATGAGCAATATAAGCTGCTTTGTGTCAAAATGTTATCTTTTTCAAAGTTCTTCTTGAGGCGTTGGTGGCTCTTTAAAACTTGTCACATAACCATTGTTTTCTGACACTCTCACACTTCACCCGAACTATATATTTTTTTCACACAAAAAAAAGCTAATTTTGTAAGTTGGATAACACACTCCTTGGTGTGCGTTCATAAGGGAATAATGCACTTTCTTGGGAAGTTGTGATACTTTGCTATGCTTTTTGCCTAACAACCACCTGAGGGGTGCATTGTTTCCTTTGTAACTGCACACTCCATCATGTGTTATCTCTTACAACATCCACCTTGTTCAGAGATCATCAACCCAGAATGAAATTCTGTGTTTTTCAAACCCCAGGAAATCTTACTGTATTCTGACTTCTGCAGTATGGTCTCACCGTAAGACTGCCACGGAGCCTAAATGGTTAATAGAACCTATGCTAATCATGGAATGTTAGGCTCGAGCTTGGTTTTCAAACCACTGTCCCTGGTAAACATTTTGCAACCGCCAGATTCTTTACTCCGCTTGTCTAGTGCAGACGCCGTGGAGAGCCCTCCTTCATCTTTCCTGAAGATTTTATTTTTGTTGCTTTTCTGAACTAAGTGTTATTTCTGTTCGTTTTTTAAAAGCACTGTCCTTGAGCATACAGGTAGATTACTCTATGTTTAGTGTTATTCTGGTAAGTTTTTCAGTTTCTTGTTGGTTCATTTAACCATGAGGAAACCGAACGTTTATGTTTTAAAACCTTTTTACCTCAGTTTTGAACCCTTCTTGGGTTGGTTGATTTATTTGTGGAGAAACCGGGGTAATTCTTGTATTTCTCTTTGGTCGCTAAACTGACCGCAAAAAAACAAAAAGATATTCTGTGTGTGTGTGGCTGGGCTCACTAAATCCTCTTTTAGGGGGTTTGTTTGGTTATGTCACTACCCAAGAAAAGAGCCGTCCCAATGGGTTTTCAGCATTGTACAGAGTGTGGGGAGGTATTTGCCAAAGCAGATCCTCACTTAGTTTGTCTGCTCTACCTGGGATTCGATCATTTGAAGGCAGACTGTGAAATCTGCAAAAAATATTTTCCTCAGTCGACGCTGGATAGGTGTTTGAACTGACTGAAAGAAAAAATGTCTGAGAAAGCTGTTGACCCAGCTTCGGAAAAAGCTTCTACTTCTCAGAAGGAGAAATCCAAAGAACCGAGTGAGCAGCCCTCTGACCAGGGTAATGGTTCCTCGACTAAAAAGTGAACTGTAGACACTGCTGCTGAACTGGTAAGCTCTGCAGAGAAAAAAAGGAAAAGCACGCAGCTCAGGAACTGCAACCGACTGTTCAGCAGTTCCAACCGCAGAGGCTGTAGGAAGTGCCATAAGCCTTTTACAGACTTTGCAAACCGGTACTGCGGTATCAGTTCCGTGACACGGTTCACAACCCTCTGTTCTGGATTCGTGTTCCCTCTCGGTTTCCAGTTCCTTGGAACAGTCAACTGATGTTTTTGCTGAGGAAGACGACTGCGAGGATGACTTTGGAGAACCTATAGAACCAGAGGTTTCTCCTGATCCTCATAACCCAGACTCCCCTGATAAGGCAATGGAAGATTATTCTAACCACTTTGCCTTTATGAAACAGGTGGCACAAACCCTGGACACCTCTACCCAAGAGTCCACAGAGGAAGAAGAGGAGCCAGATTATATGGAAATGATGAATGTTCCAGCAACAAATGCTACCCATCCACAGATCCCTTAAAAGACAAGCCACAAAAATTTTGCAGACACCTACATGCATTCCCCCAGTAGATAAGAGGATGGACAGGAAGTATTGGGTGGCCTAATCAGTGGCTGATTTACTTTTTGGGTATCCTAGTCACGATGGGGTGGTACAGGCTGCTGCTTGTGACAAAGCAGGCATAACCTTGGCATCACACCCCCTGATAAGGACTCCAGGAAAATGGACTCTATGACTAAGAAATCATATCTGGGAGCTTCTTTAGCCATCAGACAGGCTACCTCTATGGCTTATGTTTCCAGATACGTCTCTGGAATACAGTCCCGGAAATAGCCAATGCATGTCCTGGACCTGTGGCATCTGACCTCTCAGAGGTATCTAAGAGGGGCATTGAAGCCTCTAAGTGACAATTTCAGATGGCAGTGGATGCCAGTGACATTGCAGCCAGGCAAATGGCAACCTCAGTCTCTCTGAGGAGATTTACTTGGCTAAGGGCAGTAAATTTGTCTCAGGATACCCAGACAAAACCACTGGATTTTCCCTGTGAGCCGACATTCCTCTTCGGGGAGCAAACAGAGGCTTACATGAAAAAGATGGATGATTACAAGGTTGCCTAGAAGAGTGCTGCTGCTAAGGAGAAAGCAGCAACACCTTGGAAATTCCAAGGAAAAGGGGCCGAGGTAGAACCCATTATAGGCCCTTTTTCCAGGCATAGGCCCTGCCTATCTGCCAGCCCCAGAGGGGTTACTTTAGAGGTAGAGGTAGAAGGGGCAGCAGCAGGGCTGGCCTCAGGACTCAGGCTAGTGCCCAAGCAAAGCAGACTCCCTAATAGGTCTGCCTGGTTCACCTCCGCACTTTTAGTAGGGGGCAGGCTGGCTCACTACCTCCAGGACTGGCAGTCCAGTACCACAGACAAGTGGGTCCTGGAGGTAGTAAGCCATGATCTTCCTGGACATAAGTCTCCACCACTCATTCACACTAGTGGGATTAGCGCCGGAGGCACTAAGACCCATCGGGAGCAAACTTTTGCTGGAGGGTCGGCGAGAGACGGGCGCCGCGAGACACGGCGCCCCGCGAGCAGTGGCTCGGCGGTAATGACCATCTCGGCGATTTCCTCCAACCGCCTCAGTTCTTTTTTTCCTTCCCTACGAAAGTGCGCTTCAGTGATTTGAGCCGTCATTACGTGGAGTCAAACTTCAACTAGCGATAGTTTTCAGTTTGTTTTTTGTAACTTTATCACGATAAGTAGTATCGCTTAATTTTATTCTATTTTCGTTAAATTTTTCTAATATTTAATTTTACTTGAAGAAGTCTCGCCTACTGGGGAGTCGACCGCTGAGCAGGTCAGGTGACGGTAGGGAGACTTAGTGTAAAGCTGTTCAGTCAGCCGGGCTGGGTCCGGTCAGCCTCTCTTCTCCTCAGCGGGGTTCGACAACGGTCAGTCCGATGCCCGGGGATGGGCGGTCCCCTACCGGCATAAAATAAGCGGTGCATTGACTGGCACCGTTCGCCTCAGCGCTTCTGACAGGTCAAAAAAGAGAAGGCATCACCGAGGTCGCCCTCTGAGGCGTCTGGCTGCCGACGCCGTTATTAACAATGCTAGTTGTCTCCTTCTTTCAGAGCTCGCCAACTTCCGTAATCGCTGCCCTCGACATCGGAGCCCCTCCCGCCTATAGGTAGGACTCCAGATGAGCAGTTTCATCAGTGGGCGTCTTATGGAGCAATGGGCTCGGAGGTTGGTTCTTCTGCCTGGCTCGGTTGCCTCGGGCCCTCGGGCCCCTCCGGCGATCAGGTAGGGCGGTTGGACCTTCCCTAGCTTGCGTGGCGCCTTCTTGGTGCCAGCGACTCTGCTTAGGTGTTCTCCCTCACATGGCTGCGGTGCAGGGGCCTCACCGATGCCCTTATCTCCTGTTTTTTCCTCTCTAGCTTTCCAGGTTCCTGGGCTCTTCCGCGCTTCCGCCAGGGTCTGTTGGCTTGTCGGCGCAGTTTTCGTGCCGCTGGTCTTGTGGCGCCCGTCCACGGGCGCCGTGGGTCTGCGGGCGCCGCCGTGGTGCTGCTGGATAGGGCGGCGCTGCGGCGCGGGCGTCTCGGCCACGCCTGCACGCGGTTCTCCGCGCGCCCGCTGGGGCGCTTATAACACGTGCCTCTTCGGCGCGCTGCGGCGCCCTCGTGCCGTCTTCAGCCCGCTTGGCTGCCTCGGCGCTGCAGCCCTTGGGACTCTCCTGTTTTTCTGCTATTTCCTCCTCCTACTTTTCACTCCTTTCCTGTCCAAACAGTCCTTTCTGGACCATCAGGAGATGATGTTGAGCCTGACCCAGACCTTCCGGTTGGGTGATGAAGTGGAGGAAACAGGATCTTTCTTTGTTACAGAGCCTGTGGTCGAGGACCTGTCCTTTAAGTCTCTGTTGAAGAACCTGGATCCACTCTTTCTCTCCAGACTACAGACATCGATCCTGGGAAGATATTAAGACTCCAGTATCTTCATGCTTCGAGATCCCTACGGATTTGACTCCTCGATCCAGCCTTCCTTGAGGCGCTGTCTCAAATGGTATGGAATAATCCTGCTCTTATTCCCTCAGTGGCTAAATCCATTGATAAGAAGTATTCAGCTCCCAAGGATCGTCCCATTTTGGCATCCCAAGCCTTTGCGGATCCTATTGTAGTCCTGGCAGAGAATGACAAGGTCGTTCTTCCTCAAACTACTACAGCTCGACCTATTAACAAAGAGTCTCGTAAGATTGATACATTAGGTAAGAGAGCCTTTGCTGCTCCACTCTAAGTATGCGTGTACCCAGTTATCAAGGCTATTTTCTCTCAGTATGAGTATATCCTGTGGCACTCTATGAAAGAATGGTTGAAGCTCTTCCAGATTCGGATTCCAAGTCAGAGCTTCTTCTGACCGTTATTAGAGGTATTGAGTCCAATAACCAACAGGTCAAAGCGCCATGGACACTTCGACACTGCTTCTCCTCAGCAGTCTGGATTTGTACGGCGCCATTCCTGGCTGCGTACTTCTGGCTTCACGAATGATGCTCAGCAGCAGGTGATGGCGCTGCCTTTTGATGGCTCCTTTCTTTTTGGCCCTCAGGTGGAGCAAGCCTTAGAGGCCACTCAGAAGACTAGATCGGCCATTAAGTTGGCCAGACCTCCGCCTGCCCCCTCTCGGGGGCATGTGAACAGACGTCAGTTTCATAGTCGTCAGTCCTTTCGAGGCAGAGGCAGGGGAAGCTTCCATAAAAGCCAACCTGCCCAACCTCAAAAGAAGACGCAGCAGAAAGCGCAGGGGCCTAAAGCTCCCAGCGCTACCTTATGAGTCGTTGGCCCAAGTTCCATCCACTCTGCCCGAGGTGGAACTTTCTCCTCGGTGGGAGGGTAGTCTGATGTACTTCTACAACCAGTGGAAGTCCATAACTGGACAAATGGGTCCCCGGATAATTAAGTGAGGGTTATTCTCTCAATTTCTTGGAAACCCCCCCGAATTGTCCTCCCAGACGACAACCCAGGTTGTCGGCCTCTCAGTCAGACCTCCTCACCGCGGAGATCCAGGGCCTTCTGAACAACAGGGCAATAGAACTGGTGCCCCCGCATCTGTGAAACACAGGGTTCTACTCCCATTACTTTCTGGTTCCAAAGAAATCTGGGGGGATGCGCCCCATTCTAGACCTCAGAAAGTTAAACAAATTCCTCCCCAGGGAGAAATTCAAGATGATTTCCCTAGGTACCCTGTTACCCTTGCTGCATCAGCACGACTGGCTGGCCTCTCTGGATATGCAGGATGCTTACCAGCATATCCCCGTCCACCGACCCACACTTAAGTTCCTCAGGTTTTGTAGCTTTGGGTCAGCATTATCAGTTCAGAGTCCTGCCCTTTGGGCTATCCTCGGCCGAAGTTTTACAAAGTGTTGTGCAGTTCTCGGCGCATCTCAGGAAAGTCGGACTCGAGTGTTTCCCTATCTGGACGATTGGCTTCTAGCAAGCCCTTCCGGCCAAGGGACTTTGAAGCCGTGCAAGCGACTTCGTCTCTCTCACGTCCATGGGAGTTCTGCTGAATTTGAAAAATCTCAACTGCAACCCTCCCAGAGGCTCCTTTTCATAGGGCGCTAGACACCTCTTCAGCGAAGGCTTTCCTTCCAGAGGACAGAAGCTGACATCCTTCGAATGGCCCGTTACATCAGGGAGAACCAATCGGTTACAGCTCTCTCGATGCAACGCATGTTGGGTCTCATGGCGTCCTCGGTCTTCACTGTCCCTCTGGCCCGACTGCACATGAGAACCACCCAATGGATGCTCTCCACTCAGTGGTCCCCGACCTCTCACCCCCAGTCTTATCCCATCAAGGTGACGGAGCCCCTTCGAAGGTCTCTCACCTGGTGGTCTCAAGAGAGCAATCTCCTGGAAGGATTCCCCTTTGCTCCCGGATCATCAGATCTCCATCACCACAGGCGCATCGCTAATGGGATGGGGAGCTCACTGTCTCTCCTCCACACTCCAGGTGTATGGACTCAGTTGAAACTCATCTCCACATAAATGTCCTGGAGATGAGAGCGGTCCCTCTATGCAATCCGAGCTCTGAAGGATGTCCTTTGTCACAAGAACATTCTCCTTCAAGCGGACAACAAAGCAGTGATGTATTACATCAACAAGCAAGCGGTGCTCATTCTTATCCCTTTGCAGGAAGCAATGAGGGTGTGGGAGTGGTGCTTGGAGCACAAGTCTCTGATTCAAGCGGTTTATCTGCCAGGTATACAAAACGACCTAGCAGATCACCTCAGCAGAACGGAGGCAGACCCTCACGAGTGGTCTCTCGATCCAGCCGTAGCTCGGTCCCTGTTCAAAGAGTGGGGGACTCCAGACCTGGACCTTTTTGCATCCCCACTCAACGCAAAACTGCCTCTCTTCTGCTCCAGAAATCCAGGGCCTGGCATTTTCTGTCAGGATGCGTTCAGGCTGCGGTGGACAAAACGCTTTCTTTACGCCTTTCCACCGCTTCCTCTAATCCAGAGAGTACTCCTCAAGTTCGAGTCTCAGGGGACCAAGATGATTCTCATTGCTCCTTCCTGGCCTCGGCAACTATGGTTTCCTCTACTCAACAGTATGTTGGCAGCCTCTCGAGACCACTTCCTTTGCAAATCAGTCTTTGACTCAGGGTTCGTTGGTCCATCCCAACCTGAAATCACTTCACCTTCATGCTTGGCTCCTGAAGAGACAGAAGTGAATCGGTTCAGCGCCTCGTGAGAGTCTCAGACATCCTTCTGGCTGCTCGGAAGCCAGCCAATAAAAACGCACGCCCAAATGGAAACGTTTTCTCTCTGTGCAAAATCCTCTTGGAATCCCTTTTCCTGTCCTCCTGGCAAGGTTCTGGAGTATCTTTTGGACCTGTCAAACTTAGGTCTTCAGTACTCCACAGTTAAAGTTCACCTTAGTGCCATCTCAGCGTTCCATGAGCGGTTTCTTCCTTAACTCTGGCTCCAGTTACCTATGGTGAAGAGATTTCTTAAGTTCTCATACCAGACCCCCTGTTAAGCGTCCAGTTGCAGCCTGGGACATTAACCTGGTGCTGGACATGCTCACTCCGAAGCCTTCGAACCCTTAGCTACCTGTGAGCTAAAATTTCTTACCTGAAGACTGCCTTCCTGGTGGCCATTACCTCAGCCCGCAGGGTCTCTGAGATACATGCCTGAGTTACGGACCCTCCATTATACTGTATTCCATAAAGACAAGGTAGTTCTCCGTACTCATCCTAAATTTCTTCCCAAGGTTGTCAGAATTCCATCTAAACCAACCTCTGGTACTTCGCTTACTTCGCTAATTTCCAAAATGAAGGGAGCAGGCTCTTCATTCCTTGGATGTTAAGAGAGCCTTGCGGTTCTATTTAGATAGAACCAAGGATGTTTGAAGACTCAGCAACTGTTCGTTTCTTTCAGCGACACCCGGCTGGGTCAACCTGTCGCTATTAGATGCATCTCTTCATGGTTAGTGGCATGCCTTTGTCATTGCTATTCCATGGCTCAAGTTAAATTAGAAGGTAGAGTGTCGCTCACTCTACTAGAGTCGATCATGGCATCCCTAGCGGAAGTCGCAATGTTCCAATTGCAGATATGCAACGCCGCCACCTGGAGCTCAGTGCATACCTTAGATTAAGCACTATGCACTGGATGTTCATGCTAAGCGACATTCCGCACTGCAGAACTATCTCACTGGGCTTCTATCTTAGACGCTGTGAGCTCTGGCTCTCCTGCCGCCCTTTTGGGGATTATCAGCTTGGTACTCCCACTAGTGTGAATGAGTGGTGGAGACTTATGTCCAGGAAGATAGGAAAATACATACTCTACCGTAATTCTTGATCTTCTTGGGCGAGTCTCCACCACTCATTCAACGCCCACCCTCCATCCCGAGCTCACCGCTGTATTGGTCTTCACTCCCTCAAATCTTTGGGCCGTGAGGACTTCTTTGCTGACCCTTCTACACGGGTCATCTGGACTATCTTATGTCCGTTTTTAATGTTAGGTTTTACTCTTTCGTTGGATGCGCTGCACCTCCTTGGTAAAAGGTACTGGGCGGTTGGAGGGTACGTCGCCGAGATGGTCATTACCGCTTTCGAGCCGCTGCTTTCATGGCGCCGTGTCTCTCGGCGCCGTCTCTCGCGCCGACCCTCCAGCAAAAAGTTTGCTCCCGATGGGTCTTAGTGCCTCCGGCGCTAATCCCACTAGTGTGAATGAGTGGTGGAGACTCGTCCAAGAAGATCAAGAATTACGGTAGGTACGTAATTTTCCTGTCTTGCTCTCCGTTTTAAGTTTCTACCCAAGTTGAGAGCAAGACTGTTCGGACCTGCCAGCCCATCAGAGGCCTCTCTGTTAGAGGAGGAAGTAGTAAACCTCATTCAGGACCATGCAGTGAAACCTGTTCCATTTCACCAAAGGGGAAAGGGTGTCTACTCAGGGTACTTCCTCACTCTAAAGAAAACAGGGGAATGGCGACCCATCCTGGGTCTCAGATTTTTAAACAAACCCTTGACAAAACCAAAATTCAAGATGGTTACTCTGGCTACCATCCTTACCACACTAAGACAGAGATAATGGTTGGCATCATCCCTGGATCTAAAGGAACTTTCCACATTCCCGTCAGGCAATCACACAGAAGGTACCTGAGGTTCAGATTGCCATCGGGCCACTACCAGTTCATGGCCATGCCCTTCGGCCTGACCTCTGCTCCAAGGGTGTTCACCAAGTGCCTAACAGTGGTGGTGGCACTCCTAAGGAGATGGGGCTACCAGTCTTCCTATATTTGGACGACTCAGTGGTAGGTCAGTCTCCTCAACAGGTGCAAAAGGCACTGTCCACCACTCAAGACACACTGAAGGCACTGGGCTTCCTGGTACACCAAAGAAAGTCAGTGCTAAGCCCTGTTCAACTCCTGGAGTTTATGGAGGTGGAGCTGGATACCCTAAGAGGAAGAGTGGACAGTCTGGTACAGCTGGCAAACTTTTTTCAGCTCCATACTCCCAGACCAGCAAGACATTTTCTCCAGCTGCTGGGTCACATGCAACGGTGTCTGGATCAAGGTTCCAGATGAGTCATTCAGTTCTATCTCAGGGCTCACTGGTCTCAGAAAAGGGACTCCCTGTCAAAGATGATGCCAGTCACGGGAACCCTTCTTCAAGCATTGCAGTGGTGGCAAGAAAAGGGCAACCTCAGGGAAGGGGTGCCTTTCATTCAAAAACCTCCATCAGCAATTTTGACAACAGATGCCTCCCTCCTAGTATGGGGTGCCCACTTAGGGGAGTATATTGCCCACGGTACCCGGCTCCAGCAGGAGTCCCTGCTTCACATAAACCTTCTGGCACTCAGGGCAGTTTATCTGGACATTCAGTCTTTCACTGCAGTGCTGCAGGGCAAGGTGGCTCAAGTCAGAACAAACAGTACAACCACAGTGTACTACATCAGCAAGCAAAGGGGTACAAGGTCTTTCCCCTCTGTGCAGTTTATCTGGGCATTCAGTCTTTCACTGCAGTGCTGCAGAGCAAGGTGGTTCAAGTCAGAACAAACAGTACAACCACAGTGTACTACATCAGCAAGCAAGGGGGCACAAGGGGTCTCCCCTCTGTGCTCAGAAGCTATGGAACCTAGCTTACTCACTGGGGAGCTCCCTCTCAGTAGTTCATATCCCAGGGAAGGACAACGTCCTAGCAGATGCCCTCAGCAGGATCAATCAGAACCACCACGAGTGGTCACTGAACAGGCAGGTCCAGCAGGTGGCGTTCAAAAGGGGGGGTCACCCCAGAGGTGGACCTCTTCGCAGCCCCAGACAGTCACCAGCTGTCACTGTTCTGTTGCAGACCCCCTGCACTGGGCACAGTGCCTCTAGATGCATTACTGCTGGATTGGATAGGGAAGTTTCTGCATGCCTTCCCACCATTCCTTCTGCTGCTTAGAGTACTGAACAAGCTCAGGGTTCAGACAGCCCTGGTACTCCCTGCTCCTGACCTTGTCAATCTCCAAGCCAATCTCCCTACCCAGGAGGCACAATCTTCTGACTTCCTCCAAGGACAGAGTTCTGTATCCCAACCTGCAATCCCTCAGACTCAGAGCTTGACTCTTGAGGACTTAGAATATGCTGATTTACACCTCTCTGAAGGGGTGCTGGAGGTCCTCAGGGTGTCTAGAAAACCTTCCACTAGAAAGACTTTTTCATCCAAGTGGAGGTTTTCTATTTGATATGGACAAAGGCAGATATATTACTGCCAGGCTGGCTTGTCAGTAGTCTTGGGCTACTTGACACATCTGCATTCTTTGGGCCTGCGGCCTTCCACCCTTAAGGTACACTTAGCAGCTGTATCTGCATACTTCTCTGCAGGGAAGGGAGTATCCCTGGCCTATAACCAGGTATTCAGAAAGTTTTTCAAGGGTCTATTGCATTTGCATCCCCCTCACAGGGAACGCACCCCTGTATGGGATCTCAACATATGCATTGGCCAGCTAATACAGCCACCATTCGAACCCATGTCCTCAGCTGAGCCTAAGTAGGTGACATAGAAAACAGTGTTCCTGGTAGCCATCACCTCATCCCGGAGGATCAGTGAGCCCCAGGCCTTGTCCACAGAGCCGGACTATATAGCAGTACACAGAGACAAGGTGGTCCTTGGGACCAATAGGAAATTCCTTCCCAGGGTGGTGTCAGACTTCCACCTCAGTC
Source organism: Neoceratodus forsteri (assembly GCA_016271365.2). NCBI lineage: Eukaryota > Metazoa > Chordata > Ceratodontiformes > Ceratodontidae > Neoceratodus > Neoceratodus forsteri. Next base: position 1,098,419,785 of record CM028135.1, on the reverse strand, counting down.
AGTCCATCACTTTGCCAGTCTTTTTCACTGATCATTCCAGTTCAGGGGAGAGAAGAGTACATAGTCTGGATGTTCAGAGAGCTATAAACTACTACTTGGATCACACGAAGGGGCACAGGCAGGCTAGAACCCAGCTCTTCCTGACCTATGGAGAAGTGGGGAAGGGCAGATCAGCCTCAGAGAGGACCATTACTCATTGGATTGTGTCCTGTATCCAGTTTTGCTACAGCAAAGTGGGTAAAGAGCCTCCTGTAGGCCTCAGGGCCCACTCTACAAGGGGTACAGCTGCTTCTATAGCAGCTGCAAGAGACATCCCCTTGTTGGAAATCTGCAAAGCAGCTACCTGGAAAACGGTTCACACCTTTACCAAACACTACAGCCTGGATACCCAGGCCAGAAGCGATGCCAGGTTTGGCTCAGCAGTACTGCAGAGCCTGTTTCCTAAATAGGTTCTCTACCGTCCTCCAAAGGTACTGCTTGATTAGTCTGCAAAAGTCAGAACACAGTAAGATTTCCTGGAGTTTGAAGAGCAAATTACTTACCATAATAATCTTGTTTCTTCCAAGGGAATCTTACTGTATTCTAAGCCCCCACCCTTCCTCCCCTGCTAGAACCTGTAGGCACTGCAGCACAGCTGTTCATGTTATTTAAATCCTGTGGGTGCTTCTTTTTTGGGCTTAGTAACTTGAGTCTTAGTGTGGCCCACATGTTTTTTTAATTAAGGGGAATAGTTGATGTTGGGTGTTGTTCAATTGTTAGTTTATTACTAGTATAGTTTAGAAAGCTTGTTATTAGCTTTGCTCCGTAAGAATCTGACGGTTGCAGAATGTTTGCCAGGGACAGTGGTTTGGAAACCGAGCTCGAGCCTAATATTCCATGATTAGCACAGGTTCTATTAACCATTTCGGCTCTGGGGTAGTCTTGTGGTGAGACCATATTGCAGAAGTCAGAATACAGTATGATTCCCTTTGAAGAAACAAGATTACTATGGCAAATATTTTTTTTCTTAAGACACTGTCAGCCCTGCATGTTGGTTTAAAAGGGCCAACACTAGCCTGCAAGTCTGACAGCATCCATCTGCTAAATAAATTAGTGTAGACTATGTTGTATGTTTATACTGCCGCTGGGACCACTTTCGTATTTTTTTCCTATATTCTGTTTCTACTCCTGCATCTGGGGTCTGCTTGTCAGCCCAGTGCTTGCCACCCAAAAGCGACTCCCACCTCCCCGATACCCACCGTGGTCAGGGCCTTCTCACAGATTTCCCCTTGTGGCAGGGCTGGAGGGTTATCCCCCACAGTGAATAATCCAACATGGACAAATGGTAGCATTCGGGTGGCAGTGAGGCTTGGCGCCCAGTGAGCTGGGCTTCACCAATGCCCTGGTGCTCCCTGATTTCCGTTTTCTCTCCACCTTGCATTTTGGAGCATCAGCCTCATGCATGGAGGTGCACCCAGCTGATGTTACCCACAGCGTCCCTCCTTTACTGTGCTGTTGGTACTGCAGCACCACCAGGCCTCCACTTAGTAGCAGTCTACGGCCGGGTCAACCAGACTCCTCTTCCACCCCAGGGGACCCTTGACAACCGGAGTCCATTCCCGAACCAGGTCGCCTGCCTGCCTGGAGGTAAGTTGCAGGTGCCTTATCCCTCCATGCCACTGGGTCATAAGAGTGGTCTCACGCGCATTCTTCGGGTACGAGAACCGAAAGTGAGCAGTTCTGATACCCTAAGAATGTGAGACCACTCTTCCAAGTGTAAGAGTGGTCTCAGTCACAGTTTAAAAAAAAATTAACACATTCTTGATTGCTGGATCAATAATATATTCATTTTTTTTAAAAACAGTAACCTAATATGCCCAATTCCAGGACAGTTGCATGTGAGTCACTCTTCACAGAATAATCGTGTTAAATGCAGAGGAAAGGAGCGCTCAACTTGTTTGGGGGCGCTGCTTCAGTCTGTAATGTTATTTAATATATTCATTAGTATGTTGTTTAATATGTATATTGTAGGAAAGGCCAGTTAAGCAAAGGTAATTTACAAGGGCTTCCTAAAATGGCACCTCAGTAATGTCACCACACTTCCTGTGCCCTGTAAGTAGGATTTACTTTCTTAATTCCATAAAGGGAGACACGAAAACTCTGTCATATAATAAAGTCTGTTTTCTGTTCGTTATTGCCAGATAAATGGAAACTGGTACAATGGTCAGTTATTGGTTTATTGTACTGGGAGTACTTTAGTTGCTACTGCTGGCCACTGTGTTTCCTAGTCATACCTGTCATATTGGAGTTATTGTTGGGTTTCATTATACATGCATGTGTATCCTTTCTCGTTTCAGTAGGCAGTGTGCCGAGGAGTCTCGCACCATGTCCTGCAAGAACTGCCGTCATGAGGAATCCAGTTTACACCGCATGGAGTCACAGGGTTCATCAGAACAACTGCCCCTCTTTGGCCAGCAGTCAGATCTGTCATCCACAGTCACACCCCAGGTATTCTGCCAACTGCTTATTCTGTCACCCACAGTCACATCCCAGGTATTCTGCCAACTGATTATTCTGTTATCCGCAGTCACACCCCAGGTATACTGCCAACTGCTTATTCTGTCATCCGCTCCACACCCCAGGTATACTGCCAACTGCTTATTCTGTTATCCGCAGTCACACCCCAGGTATACATGAAGTATGTGGTAAATTCTGCACTCCATGGCTAAGATCCTTCATTCCTCCCTACAACTTGCCTTCAGCCATGTTGAAAACTAGTTCACTGACCACAGAGTCGTGGTCAATGTAAAAAAGACTAAATCTGTGCTCTTTGCCCACCACCAGAGCAAGGACTACAATGCCCCACTAACAATCTTTTCAAAAACCCTCATCCCACTGGAACAGGTCTACACCTATAAATATCTGGGCCTTACGTTCGATCCGAACCTGATCTTCCACTCACACATCAATAACCTTTCCGCTGCCTATACGCACACGACTACTGTATCGGCACAAAGCCTGCTTACCTCCTGAGGCCCTAAGCATTGCTATTACCTCCTCTGTCCTCTCCCTTGTAGACTATGGTCTAGCCGTCTACTCTGCTGCTGATCGCACTGCACTAAATAAAGTCCACCTAGCCATCAACAAAGCTTGTAGGCTAGTTGCTGGAGTGGATACCACAGTTGCACCCTGCACACACTTAACAAAAATCCTCACCCTAGACTAAAGAATATGTTATCAAACATGTCTCCTCACCAAAAAAATCCAGTTAGGCCTTACCCCCACTGGAGTCTCTGCCTCACTCCACATCACCCATACCTCAGCAAACATCCGCGTGGCAGATAAATTAATGTGGGCTGTTCCTAAGGTCTCAACCACCCTGGCACAAAGGTCTTTTTCCTACAGAGCACCAACCTGGTACAATGAGCTCCCTGTAGCCATTACCTCTATCTCCAGGCTAGGCCCCTTCAAAATAGCCCTCAGAAACTACATAATCTCCGCCCGACTTTGCCAGTGCTCCTACTAGGTATAGGAAGCTGCCCACGTATGGCGAGATTTTCTGGGTTAGAGTTTCTCTTTATCCCACTGTTGTTACTGTGTGTTGATGACAATGTTTGTATCCTGGCTGCTTGCACCACATGCTAGAGTATAGACCTAACCTTATTGATTGTACTGCTCTCTGTTGTTAACAAGCCCACCCCAGGGCACGTACAGCTACCCAACTGTATAGGACCAACAGTACTGTATTAACCCCCTCTGTTATCTGTTCCTACTCTCACTTTAATATTGTGTAATGACTGCTATTTGATTTGTATTATTCATACCTGTTATTCCCCTCTACCTTTTACTGTTATGTTTTTGTACACTGACGTGGAGCCTTTGGAAATGAGTCCCTGACTCAAAGGTTGTAATCCGATATTCTCAATAAATAAATAAATAAAAAGATGACATTTATTACCTGCTGAGACAGTGCAGAAACACTTGTTAATTTGTACGTTTTTCCTGCCACCTAGCCCACAACATCAGGGTCGACTGAGCTTGGACCTAAGCCACAAACCCTCCAGCGAGTTTTCTGAAGGCTTAAGAAGCAGGACGCCACATGGAACAAACTCACTACCTTCCAGTGCAAGACTTGGTAATAATACGCAGTTTACTGTAGTGTGAATGGAAACTTTATAATTTCTAGAAAATATAAGTGTATTAGGAATGTTGCCTTCTTATTGGCTGGTTAGGTTTTTGACCCATGATGATAACTTGGTGCAGTACCACAGATAGGAACTACATTACAAAACCTGATCACTGCATTTCCATTTCTGACAGTCTGCTAGTTACGAAACTGGCCACAGAGCAGCTATCTGTCCTTTGTGAAATAACATTTTCATGAAAAAATGACCCCCCCCCCAATTTCCAAAATCAACACCCCAACTCCTTCTGAAATTGAAATCCACCCACAGTCCAACACTGAAATCCCGAGATGACCCCCGCCACCCTATTCTTTGGTTATATTTCCCTAATAGTTCCATTTCCATTGTTATAAGGTTTTATTCTAAGGGTGTGGATATGGTGCAGTTGCCACACTATGGCAGTCTTCCTTTCCCTTTAAAACTTGCTGAATGTCCTCAAGTTAAGCTCCTCCCACACACCTGGGTGGTTTGCTCCCTAGCTTCGCCCTGTGATGTCAGATCTTTCTTTATGCTGGAAGTGTCAGGTCTCCTCCTTCACAGCTCCATGCGCGGTGTAGGCCTTTTCTTAGTGCACCGTTGGCAAACTTTAATTTTCAAACTCTGTGAATATATGTCTCAGTTCTGGTCTGGTCGTTCGACCTTTGCAGTGGAATGTGAGGAATCTGAGTCGGGTCCTGGCTTCAAACATTGCATCCAGTGCAACCAAAAGATGTCTTAGATGGATCTGCATACCTCATGCATTTACTGTCTGGGGCAGAGCATGGCTTTGCCACCTGCGGTCTTTGTAAGGCCTTGCTGCCCTCATCCCTCGAATATGCTGTGCCAGTCTGTTACTTGGCTGGCTAGCTGGCCAAACGGGATCCTCCCGTATAGTCTGAGGACGCCCGTAAGGCAGTTTCCATGGCTGCAGGTTATGCGGCCCAGCTTGCCGTGATAGAAGTGGCAGCAAAAGCTGCAGTGGGTGCCTTGTCGGTCTCAGCAGTGCATCCGCCTGGGGCCAATGTTGGGGCATCATTCACAGGAGTCTTCTGTGACTTGTGCAAGTCTGTCCAGACCTTTGGTGAGAGCCCCTCCCACCACAGCAAGAAGAAACAGCCGAAGATATCCCACCATCAGTCATGCGACCAGGAAAAAGCATGCTCTTCCTTCTTTTGTGTCTGCCTCGACCACTCGGCTGTTGTCAAGTGCTTGGCTTCAGCTGAGCCCTCTTTTTCTGAGGGTTAGGTTACAAGCTTTGCAGTAACCCCATCAGGCTTGCTGGCCTCAACACAGGTCGACCAGACAGCCAAGGTTTTTCTTGACCCAGTCAACTCGACATTGGAATGGATCAACAATGATTCAATCTCTCAGATCCTGGTCCTTTCAGCCTCATTCAGGAGGGTCCGGAGCAGTCAGCGGACCCGGCTCTCTTCTCCCAGGAGCTGCCTTCCTCTAAGGTCTTGCTGCAGGAGTAGGCCCATGTCATGTACATGGCCCCACCACCTGCCTGCCTCCCTTCACCGTTGACAGACATTTTGGTGGTTGAGGTTCAGGTCTCAGTCTAGGGATTCCTCTTACTTCGATCTTGGTCATCTGGGAGACACCACTGAAGATGTTCTGCATCCTGTTCATCTTTGGATGAAGAGAGGCTCTATCGTAGGTTGTGGCAGTGCTGCAGGGACATGCTGTGGTAGCAGTGGGCCTTGGTTGGGCAGAGTAGGGCTTCACCTACAACCCCGGTGTTCCCTTGGTTGTCTCCGGTCCAGCCCATTCTGGTCCTTCCGAGACAAGTGTCTCCATCACTCGTCTCTCCACCTATTCAGGTGGAATTGCCACCATGACAGCCATTGCAGAGCTCCTACCATAGACCCCCCCATCCAGCTACTGGCTTGCCAGGCCAGTTATCCGTTGAGATCACCCACTTGGATAAGTCATACTTAGAAACAAAGATGTTGTCAGCAGGTAAGGACCTTTTGGCACACCTAGTCTGCCCAGTTTTCCCTTCCTGTTGTGCCACCACAAACCACACTCAATCTCCAATCATCTCCTTCCTTTGCCTTACTACCAAGGTCCCCATGTATCTTTCCCATGCATGCTTAAATCCCATCACCATTTTGGCACCCACCACCTCCGCTGGAAGGCTGTTCTAGGCATCCACCCCCTCTCCGTGAAGAAGTATTTCCTTTGAGCCCCCCAAAAAAACTTCATAGCATGACCCCTTGTCCTCGAACTTCTTTTTCTATGGAAAATGCTACCTTTTGTACCTTATTAATACCTGTTAGATATTTGAATGTTTCTGTCATATTCCCCTTCTCTCCTGTCCTCCTGAGAGCACTCATTCAGTTCCTTGAGTCTCTCCTTATAGGGCTTTTGATGCAGGCCCTACATAATTTTGGTAGCCCTCTTTTGTACTGCCTCCACCTTATCCATGTCCTTCTGGAGGTGGGGCCTCCAGAACTGGATGCAGTACTCGAGGTGGGGTCTTACCCAGTGATCTGCACAGGGATATTATTACCTCCTTCTTTCTGCTGGTGAAATCCCTCCATATTCACCTGAGCATTTTGCTAGCCTTCCCCACTGCCTGGCTACCTTCAGGTCATCAGAAATTATTACCCCCTGGTCCCTTTCCTGTTTGGTGATTGCCAGTACCTCCCCTTCCAATTGATGTGTAGCCCCCAGGTTTCTGTTCTCCAGGTGCAAGATTTTACACTGAAACCTAGCTGCCAAACCCTTGACCATTCTTCCAGTATTTTAAACTCACCCCTCATCCCCCACCCGGAGTGTCTACTCTGTTGCAGATTTTTACATTATCCGCAAACAGGCATACTTTCCCTTCTGCAGTGCCACTAATGAAGACATTGAAGAGGACTGGGCCTAGTACTGAGCCCTGCGGTACCCTGCTGGTCACCTTGCCTTCTCCAGAGCGTACACCATCCTCTTACTCTTGTTGCTTAACCAACTTCTTATCCAGTTTGTAAATTTTTGACCAACTCCTAGACAAGCCAGCCTGATCACCAGTCTTCTGTGTGGAATGGTGTTGAAGGCCTTCCTGAAATCTGGGTAGGCTACACCTACTGCTCCTCCCTGATCCACTACCCTTGTCACCCAGTCGAAGAACTCTGGGCAGGTTTGTCTGGCAGGTCCTCCCCCCTGTGAAACCATGTTCCTTGGATCCTGTAATTCACTGGTTACAAGGTATTTCACTATCCTTTCCTTCAATAGTGTTTCCATTACTTTGCCCACTACTGAAGTCGTGCACAATTTCCCGCTTCCTCCCTGTTCCCACTTTTGTGAAATGGGACCATATCTGCCCTCCTCTAGTCCCTCAGAACCTCCCCTGCTTCTAATGGTAAGTCCAACGGAGTTGTCAGAGATGCAGCTGGCACCCTCAGTATCCTGGGGTGCACCCCATCAGGTCCCACTGCCTTATCTACATGTAATTGTGCTAGTACCTTGAGGATTTCCTCCTCTGTAAAAGGACTGGTGTCCACCTCCCTACCATTTATGACCTTGTCCCTTATTCTGGGCCTGTCATCTATCCCTTCTTCTATAAATACTGAACAGAAGCATTTGTTCAGTATGTCTGCCTTCTTTTGGTCCTCCTCGCAAACCCCTTCTTCCCCTTTCATCCTTACTATTCATAGAAACATAGACTTTGACAGCAGATAAGGACCACTTGGCCCACCTAGTCTGCCCATTTCCCTACCTACAGGATAAGCTTCAGATCCTAGTTAACCAACGGCCTATTTCTTCCTACCCTCCACAAAAAATGCCTTATGTCTGTCCCTTGCATTCTTGAATTCTTCCACAGTTTTAGACCCCACAACCTCCTCAGGAAGGCTGTTCCGATGCGTCCACCACCCTCTTTGTGAAACAGTTCTCATTGCCCTAGACCACCTCCCCTTCAGACTGTGTCCCCTTGTTGCTGCATCTCTTTTCTGAAAGATGCTACCCTCTTGGACTTTTTGATTCCACTGAGGTACTTAAAAGTGTCTATCATGTCCCCCTCTCCCTCCTTTCCTCAAGGATATACATATTAAGCTCCTTTAGTCTCTCCTCAGATGGCTTCTCTTGTAGACCCTGCACCATTTTAGTTGCCCTCCTCTGGACTGCCTCCATCCTGTCTATGTCCTTGCGGAGATGGGGTCTCCAGAACTGGACGCACTACTCCAGATGGGGTCTCAACAACTGTCTGTACAAAAGGATAACAACTTCCTGTTTTCTGCTGGTGTTGCCTCTCCCTATACATCCCACTATACCCCCAGCCCTCTCTACCGCCTTTTTACATTGCTTGCTAACCTTAAGGTCATCTGATATGATTACCCCCAGGTCTCTTTCCATTTTTGTTGTTACTTCCCCATTTGATCTTCCACTTCTTGCATATATATCTGAAGAAAGCGTAATCCCCTTTTGCTGATTAGGCAGTATTCTCCTCTGTTTGTGCCTTTGTGCGTCTAACTGCCTTCCTTGCCTCCTTTTGTTTCTTGTGGTAGTTTTCCCTATCCTTCTCCTTCTGTGTCTTTTTGTACTTCCTAACTGCTAGTTTTTTGCTTTTACTTTGTTTGCTACGTCTTTAGAGAACCATAGCAGTCTCTGTTTTCTCTTGCCTCTGTTAACTTCCCTGACACAGAAATTTGTTGCTTTTTTAATGCCCCCTTTTATTTTTGCCCATCGTTCCTCAAATCCCCCCAGATCCTGTATCCGTGCTAGGGCATCCCTGAGGCATTCTCTTATTTTCCTGAAGTTGGCCCTCCTGAAATCCAGGACCCTTGCCTTAGTGCAGCTCAGCTGTGGCCCAATCCTTATACTGAACCACATTGTATGCTGATCGCGACCCCAGGTTGTCACCCACCATGATGTCAACAACACTGTCCCTGTGTTTCAGAACCAGGTCCAGTATCACCCCCCCCCCCCCATGAGTGGGCTTCTTAACTAGTTGCCTGAATAATGCCCTTTGCGCAGTGTCAAGGATGTCCCTATTTTTGATTGTTGCTGCAGTTGGTAGGTTCCAATCCACGTCTGATAGATTGAAGTCCCTCACCAGCAACACCTCCCCCTTGCGTGCCATCCTTTGGATGGCTTCCATCATGTCCTTATCCACCCCCCAAGCTGGAGGTCTGTAGATCACGCCTGTATGAGTAGTGGCCCCCTTACGTGTTTCCAGGGCAACCCACAGTACCTCAACTCCTCCCTGCTGTCCCTGTATTTCCATGACTTTTATTATGTCCCTAACATAAAGAGCCACTCTTTCCTTTTTTTTACATACCCTGTCTTTTCTGAACAGAGTATATCCTGGTATGCTCATACCAGTCCTGGTTTTTATTGCACCAGGACTTGATAATTGCAACCATATCCAGGTCTGCCTTGTTTTTTATTTACTGCATTTTCTGCAACCTGCCACCTTGCATCAGCCCTTACCCTACCACTCGCCTTGCTTCCTCAATTGCTGTGCCTCCACTAATACCCCCCTGACTTGACCCTCGGGGTGAGGCCACCGCTGCAATCCAGTCACTCTATGATGGGAGAAGGTGCCGGCCGAGTCCGACATTACCGCCCTGGATTACCCCCCAGGGCGGGTTCCAGAACTGGTCAGGTGGCGGAAACTGGGATAGGTTGGTGGAGAGGCGGGGAGCCATGAATGCCAGGTGCCGGGAGAGCTTCATCCTAGCGGCCAACTATGATTTTTTTTCCCAGTTGCCAGGGGCGGAGACATGCAGTGACGTCCAGTGTCTGCCCCGCCACTCTTAGGTCAAGGAGCCAGTCGCCTGTGGATCCCATCTGCCAGGAGTCCTCCGAGCGCCAGACATGCAGCCCCTTCTCCCCCTGGAGAAGGAGAGCAGTCCGTGGGACGCTCAATCCTTCTCCCCACGGCTGACCCTCCGGTTCCCCGAGTCCATTCCCAAACCAGAGTCGCCAGCATTGCAAGCGGAAACCTAACTGCTGTGCCGGCAGGCCGACCTATCCAGGTCTGCTTCTGCCATGGTGGCCTCTAGGTTTGCAGTCTTGTTGCCTAGACTTTAAGCGTTTGCACACATGGCGCCCCAGATTGTGCTGCCACCCTTCGTCTTATTTCCCATTTGCCCCCCTTTGTTTCATCCACTGTATATCTCTAACACTCTTGCCTTCTAGCCCCTAGAGTCCTTTGTTATATGGTTCTTTTTGGGGCTTTCATTCCCTCGAGATTCCCCTTGCTGACCTTGTCTGCCCCCCACCCCCCGGCTAGTTTAAATGTTGGCCAATGTAGCATTTAAACTGTTCATTGAGGACTACAGTTCCCCTCCTGGATGGATGCAGGCCCTTATCCCTCCAGGTGGGGCCCCAGTCCCCAGTGAAGCCAAAACCCTTCTCTCTGCACCCTTTGTTGTCAAGGCACAGGCCAGGAAGCATAGGAAAACCAGGAACAGTTACAAAATTCAAAGGTAACTTTTATTCTAGGGACATGGATATGTTGTTCATCCACACTATCTGGCAGGTTCCTTGCCGCTTTAAATCTTGCCGGAAGGTCTTCAAGCTAGCTCCTCCCACCCACCCGGGTGGTAAAACTCTCGGCTCCGCCCCATGACGCCAGATCTTCCTTACCGCTTGGAAGCTCAGGTTCCCTCCTTAACGCTCTGCGATTAAGAATTGGTGCCTAACTCTTCAAAACTTTGAAACTGCGTTTCAATTTTACCAAAACACTTTGGTGTCTTCTCCTCGCGGCTGCGATGGACCATCGACTCCCGGTTGCGGAGATGCCCCTGCGAATGAAAATGTCTCGGACAGACCACACTCACGTCGTCTACTGCCTGAGCCTTGAGCACGAACGCGGGCTGCGACCTGTGCTCTTCCTTTTCAGTCTATGTCCTCGAGGATCGTGCCCATTTGCAGTTGGGGTGTCGAAGAAATTTCTCGGTCAAGTCGAAGGAAGCGATTGGCGGTGTCCGCAGCTGGGCTCTGCCAGAACAGCTCGAGCAGATGATCGCCCTCGAAGAGGCGGCTGAGCCGCTCCATCTTCGACAGCGGGATCGTCCGGCTCTCTCGGCGCCTCATTCCGGCTTCTTTTAAGAACTTTGCCTGACCATCTCGACTAAGGCGAGGTCCAACCTCTTCTGGACCGTTTTCTCGGTCAAAAGAGTAAGGGTAAGTCCCATCGTCGGCGCTCTTGGGGGCGGGAAAGATCTCCCTCCGTGGTCGACCAGTGGACTTGATCGACCCCTCAGCCTCGACCACTGGCTTCACGGCGTCCCGTCAGGCCAGTTGACGAGACACCCGGCAGCCAGCGGTCGAGATTTTTCTCGACCGTGAAGCGAGTTATCGACTGGTGAAGCTGATATTCCCCTCTCCCGGTTCCCCGGAGGTTGAGGATCCTGTCGGCTCGACTGTGCCTCCGGTTCGGTTCGGGCCGTGGTTACCGCAATCATCCTGGCGAAGAAGTACCCGATCCCCGGTACCCCACAGCGCGACCTCGGCCTAGCCGAGTCTCGGTCCCGGACCTCCTCGCGGTCAGCGATCCCGCCATCATAAGCGGTCGGTCTCGGCACCGCGGTAGCGCCGCCGCTCGCCCTCTTCTTCCTCCTCCTCCCGGACGAGGAGCTTCGGCATAAGTTGCGTCGGAAATATGAAAGCTTATGTGGCAGCAGCTTCTGTTGGCTGGAATAAGCCGACCCAGTCGTCTTCTCCGGCCGTTAAGTGGCTGTCACCGGAGCGGCCGAAACAACCCCTCGCGGTGGTCGAGGAGCCTGTTCCCAGGCCGGTTGTTCGGCCTATTACTGCTGCCCAACCGATTGTGGTGGAACTGCCGCCTCCTCAGCCATTAGTTGGGGCTCCAACCAAGAGTTCTCGGTCAGCTCAGGGGCTGCCCCATAGGCTGTCGGTCACTCTCACTCCCGATAAACCTCGGCAGGTGGAGGGTGTCTCAGGCTCGAGGCAGCTCTTTGAAGACTCGTCGGGGTCTGAAGATGACTCCTCCTTGTTCTCCAGGCGGATGGACTTGGAGTCCTCAGTGGGGCAGTCAGTGGACGATAGCCCTTCGTCCTTTCTTGACCTACTTCGACTCATCTCGGAGTCCACCGGGATGGAGCTCGAACCCGTTTCCAAACGGGCCAGATATCCCCTCACGGAGATTGTGGACCGAGGGATTCTCCGACGGAGCCTTTCCGGTGGCGAAGCCACGTTGGTCCGACCTTGGAACTATGGCAGCGTCCTGCTTCACTGCCCTGCGCCGGCCAGGATGGCTAGAAAATGCGCGGTCCCGGTTCCTATCCGGTTTCTCAGAACACCCCTCTGCCGAGGGGCTGGTTACCGACAGCGTTTTCCGGTGCCGAAGCGCATGAGATGGACAAACCACCCGACAAGGAATCCAAGAGAATGGATTACGGCGAGGCGAAAGTCTATGCTGCATCATCTCTCGACGCCGTCAGGCCAGTTCGGCCGTCCTGATGGCACACTTCTCCCATGCCCTGTTGGGCTCCCTGGATGAGTCGTTCCCCATCTTCCCGCGGACCTGCAGACCCCGGTCAAGCAGGTGCGGGATCAGAGCAGGGCAGTGGCAAGCAGCAGCTCAGACTGCTCGACGCCGGAGATTCTTGTGCTAGATCGGTAAGGCGACCGCAGTGGCCCATGCGTTGGCGGGCTTGGCTGAGGATATCCACCTTCACCTGGATACCAGCACAAATTGGCGGATGTTCCCTTTCTGGGGACTGACCTCTTCGGCCCGGGAGTGGAAGGTCACCTCCAGAGGATCGAAAAGTCCAATGCCACCTTGGACTCGGTCTCTTCCGCGCAGAAGGACAAAGGCCGTAAGTCTCAGCCTAAGCCTTTTTGCCCTTCTGTGCCCGCGGCGCGCCCGGCCCGGCAACGTCAGGGCCAGCAGGCTCGACCTTGGTACCCCAAACCCAAGCCGTCATCTTCCTCCAATAGGAAGCAAGGAGGAAAAGGCCCAGGAGGTCCCTCGGCCGGTCCCTCCTCCAAGCCTGCTCAGTGACGGGCTGAGGGGTGTCGCCCCATCCCGTCGCCTCACCCTAGTTCCCCCAGTGAAAGGCTCCAACACTTCCTTTCCGCCTGGTCGCTGTTACCACGGACAGGTGGGTCTTGAAGGTGGTGGGAAGAGCCTGCCTCTAAATTCAAGCAGCACAGCCCTACAGAGCCGTCGCCCCTCGGAGACTGAGGTCCCCAGCCTCATTGGCGGCTCGTCGAGCCGACATCGCTCTCCTCCTCCAGAAGGAGGTGATTAAGAGGTGGGACCCTCCCCTTCAGACCAGGGTTTGTGTCCGGGTATTTCACTGGTCCCAGCGGACGGGGATGGCGCCCCATTCTCAAACCTACGACCTAAACAAGTTCTTAAGGTCTGAACCTTCAGAATAGTCACTCTGGCTCGAATAATACCATCTCTGGAACACGCGTGTGGTTCTGCTCTCTGGACTTTCAGGGCAGCGTTCTTTCAGCGTCCCTATCCGTCCGTCTCACCGGAGATTCCTCCGCTTCCGAGCGGAGGGATCCCTTTTCGACTTCCAGGCCATGCCCTTCGGCCTTTCTCTAGCTCCCAAGGTCTTCACCAAATGCATGGCAGTGGTGACAGCATTCCTGAGGCGCCGAGGGGTCTGGGTGCACCCTTACCTGGACGATTGGCTGATAGCAGCCCCCTCCAGACAGGAGGCCGAGGCGGTCAAGTTCTGGCCCTCGGTTTGCTCTCAAGTCGGCCTTCTTATCAACGAGGCCAAATCGGAACTCGAGCGAAGCAGGTGATACTGTCCATCGGGCGCAAACTCGACTCTCTAGAGGCAAACCAGCGGCTCCGGACAGGGGCAAGATTCTTGCCTCCTTTGCCCAATCATTTCTGGTTGGAATCAGCTCCTGCCGGGATTTCCTGCGCCTCCTGGGTCTCATGGCGGCCTGTTAGCGTGAGTCCGTTGAGCACGTTGCTTTGCTCGCCTTCAGTGAGGCTAGCCAGCCAGTGGTCACAGCGCTGCGATCCTTGGACCAGCTTGTGGTGACGACCAGGAGATGTGGGCAGCTCTCCAGTGGTGGACCGTTCCATCCCATCTGCAGGAGGGCATCCCGTTTGTCCGCCCGAGCCGGCGGTCTTTCTATCGACCGCGCATCTTTGATGGTTGGAGTGCCATCTGGGGAACACCGAGTGCCTGACCTCTGGTCCCGGGAGTCGATGCCACATCAACCTGCTGGAGCTCGAGGCGGTCCGCCTAGCTCTCACCGCCTTTGCTCCGTTTCTCCGGGGTCAGGTGGTCGAGTCAAGGCGGACAATACCCGACCATGTACTACGTGAAGCGCCAGGGGGCGCTCCATGCTTCTATGCAAGAGCTCTCCGCGTCTGGTCGCTTGTGCGCAGCCTGGGCGGATCTCCTAGCCATTCATGTGGCAGGGCCTCCAACACCCTGGCCGATGCCCTGAGCGGATGAGGGCTGCATCGCTGAAGTGGTCTCTCTGCGGGTGATACAAGATCTGTTCTCCCACTGGGGCACACCTCTGGTGGATCTGTTTGCCTCAGGAGAGCCAGGCTGAGCTGTTTCATGCCTGCCCCTCAGCAGGGCTCGCTGCAGGGGATGCCTTCTCGAGGCCGTGGACCCCGGCCTCTTTTACGCCTTCCCCTTTCCTGATTCACAGGGTCCTGCTCAAAGCGAGGAGGGACAAGGTGCAGGTGATTCTGATAGCCCCAGACTGGCCGCCAGATTACGGTACCCAGATCTCCTCAGCCTCAGCTCCAGGCTCCCAAGGCAGCTTCAGCTCGCCCGGACCTGCTCTCAGTCAATCAGGGAAGGTGTTCCATCCGACCTTCATTCCCTGCACCTGATGGCCTGGTTCCTGGCGGCTAGAGTTCCAGGCCTTGAGTCTTTCCGACAAGGTCCTCAACGTCATTGGGCGTCCGTAAGAAGTCGACCAGAAAATGCTCGCCTTCAAATGGAAGAATTCTCCATTTGGTGTCGGGAGTAAGGGCTTGGACCCCTCCTCTTGTTCTGTGGCCAGCATTTTGGACTATCTATGGTCCCTATCTAGTCAAGGGGCTTAGGTCGGCGACCTAAAGGTGCACCTGGCAGCCATCTCTGCTTACCGGGCACGGGCCGGTCAGCAGTCAGTGCCGCAGGAGAAGGTGGTCGGAGCTTCTTCTAAAGGCCTTGATCACATTCCCTCAGTGTGGGAACCCCACCTCCGTGGGATTTACTGCTGGCACTGGCAAGCTCAAGGGCATGCCATTCAGACAATGCAAGTGTGGTCTCCCCACCATGGGTACAAGACGCCTTCTTAGTGGCTATCCGTCAGCCAGAAGGATAGGAGAACTCCAGGCGCTGAGCATCAGGGTCTCCTTATCTGGTCTTCCACAGGGACAAGGTTGTCCTCGCCCCCACCAGAAATTCCTTCCGAAGGTGGTGCCGGAGTTTCACCTTAACCAGGTGTTGACTCTGCGCGTGTTCTCGCCAATCACACCTCGGAGGCCGAATATAGGCTCCATACTTTGGACCCTAGAAGGGCGCTCGCCTATTACAAGGAGCGCACGGCTGGGATTCGGGGAGAGGTTCGCCAGCTGTTTGTCACCTATGCTGAAGCCGCACCTGGCAGACCTGCAGCCAAGCGGACGATAAGCAGATGGGTCACCTCCTGCATAGATCTCTGCTATGAGTTGGCGGGCATGGATTTGCTTCCTTCTCCTATTGGGTCCTCGGTCACCGCCCCTTGTGGTTTACACTGTAGAGGACCCCACATCCACCCCAGTACTAGTTCACGTGCCTGTGTGGGACATTCCCATTCTGTCACTGCGGTGTAGGAGTTTTGCAGTGGGTCCGGGTATGGGATGTGCCTAAGCTCCACCGCCCATACCCTCTCTGAGCCCACTGTTGTCCAGCTGCTCCTCCTTCCAGGCTTCCTCTGAGGTAGCGGCGGTGGACTGGGTGGTGGTGAAGGTCCTCTGAACCTAAGCCAACATGGCTTTGAGTCTGGCAGCCTCTTCCCTTAGCCCAGAGAGGTGCACACAGATAGGGCAGCAACGCTGCCTCCAGCAAGTCTGCCTGAAGACTGCCACCCCACAGCCATTGCACTGCACCAGTCCCATCACCCCGTCTTACCTGCTTTCTCTGTTATTTTACCCCTTTAAATTCCATTTATTATCCTACCCTATATAGGGAGTTTCAACGACCCCTTGGTTTTTGTAAGTTTTGAACCTCTAGTGTAGTTTAATCCTGTATAGGGTGTTACACCTTTTTTCCTACCCGATACCTTGTGGCTGTAGATACCTACTTACCCTTTTCACCTGTTTACGCTTTAGGGGCAGTGTGTACGGCCACCGGCTGCCTCCTCTGTGTTGTCCTTTGCACTGCGGTCCTTCACGCAGAGGTCCACAGCGCAGAGATCTGCTTAATGGAGACTTCCTTATATATCAGGCAGTGGCCGATTGGCTGACTTGAGGAGATCCTCACCTAGCTGTTGCAAGTGAGTCTTTATATAGCAGTCCAAAACCAGCCTGCAGTCAGAAATGTGACTCACTCAGCCCCTCCTCCAGTTATCACCTAGCTGAGGCCCCAGGCAAAGCAGTTTTCACCCATCCCCCAAACTATAAGGCAAGACACAGCTCTTTATTATTGCCCTTAACTGTTGGCTACTGTGGCTGGTCTCGGTTTACCATACAGACAATAATAAAGACATTATTTCAGCAAGTTTCCCCACAGCTTACCCCACTTATGTCATCTCAGAAAGCTGGCGCTGAGGTAATACCTCACATGCGCGGCACAGCGAGACTGGTTCGCTCCTGAGTAGGCTACCTGGATGTAGACACTCCAGCTGCCTCAGTTCCTTTTTCCCCACCATCGAGTGCGCTTTAGTGATGATGTTGCTTGCCCACCGGGAGTTCAATCTTCACATCTATACGACAACAGCACCTAGTCTTTCAGTTTTTAGTTTGATTTGTTGTTTTCCATGTTAAAAAAAAAATATATTATTTTTTCCTCTCAGCCCTACCGATAGAAGGAGCCGACCATGGATGGAGATGGTGATAGTACGGACTCTCTGTTGGAAGGCTGCTCTGGCAGCTGGGCTGTGTCCAGTCCACCACCATCTTCGGGGGGGGGGGGTCTGACCACGGGGTAGTCCAGTGTTCGGGAGGCAGGATAGTCTTCCCGTAAACACAGAAAGAAGCAGGGCTTATTCCTGATCCAAGTCAGGGACCCGACATCGCTCTGCCTCAAGTTCTTCCTCTTCCTGTCAGAGGAGGAAAAAGTGGTACCACTCAAGGTCATCCTCTGGTATGTCTGCCAAGAGGTCTTCAGTGATTGGGAGCAGCAGGCCATCTCCAGCTCCGTCTGGATCCCCGATGGCTTGTGCTCACAATTGCTATGATTCTTGACACTGGAGCCCTTCTCTGTCCTTTTATGGGGTTTCCGCCAGGCAGTTTCATCACTGGGCTGCTCTTGTGGAGCAATGGGTGTAGCATCTATCTTGTCTGCTCCTTCTGGCAGATCCGGTTCCAGGGCCCTCGGGCCAAAGAGCCTCAGAGCAGCGGTTGCATCCTTCGGGGCAGGTTGAACATTCATTGCCGGCAACGGAATTTTCTCCATTGCTGGTGCCTGCGCCACAACACTGGTTCCATGTGCCTTTCCTCCTCATTCTGTTTCCTCGCAGGGCCCAGCACAGGTACCATCCCCTTCCCCTTCTGTTTGTTCTGGGTCTGGAATGGATCTTCCGGCGGCGCTGTCCTGGCTGGCTTTGGTGCACCGTCTGGCGCTGAAGCCCCGTGAGATGGGACTGAGTGCAGCACCGGGACCCGCAGTGCTGGGTCCGGCATCGAATTCCGCGGTGCCAGATCCTGCGATGGGCTCTCTTGAAAGTCTCTATCATGTCCCCTCTGTCCCTCCTCTCCTCCAATACATACAGATTGAGTTCATCCAGTCTCTCCTCATAGGTCCTACCCTCCATGCCCTGAATCATCCTGGTCACTCTCCTCTGGACCCTCTCCAGCAGCGCTATGTCCCTCTTAAAATGGGGTCTCCAGAACTGCACACAGTACTCAAGATGTGGCCTAACCAGGGCATTATACAGAGGGAGGATCACCTCCCTCCTCCTGGAGGTAATCCCCCTGGTTATGCAGCCCAGTATTCTGTTTGCTTTTGCTGCAGCTCTTCGACAATTCTCTGTGTTATTCATTTTGCTGTCCACCACTATCCCCAAGTCCCTCTCACCCGATGTGACTTGCAGTGTGGCCCCCCCCAGGGTATATGCATGTCCCAGGTTTCTGACCCCCAGATGTAGCACCCTACATTTCCCTACGTTGAACTTCAACCCCCACTTCCTTGCCCACCCCTCCAGGGTATCCAGATCCCCCTGCAGGGCCTCTCTCCACTCCTGTCCATCTGCCAGTGCTCCCAATTTTGAGTCATCCACAAAGAGACTCAACCTACTCCTAACACCCCACCCTATGTCCAGGACATAGGAATTGAACAGGAGTGGCCCCAGGACCAAACCCTGGGGGACCCCACTAATGACCCTCCTGGAGGAGGAAACTATCCTTCCAAACACCACTCGCTGTGTTCGCCCTGTATGCCAGTTTTCCACCCACCTGAGCAACTGCCCCCCCACCCCATCCTCCCCAGCTTTGTTAGTAGGCCGTTGTGGGATACCGAATCAAACACCTTACTGAAATCCAGATAGAGGACATCCACCGGCCTGTGTCAGTCCAGGGAACCTGTCACCTAGTCATAAAACTCCACCATGTTAGTCTGGCACAACCTCCCCGGAACAAAACCATGCTGCCTGTCATCCAGGTGCCGCAACCTTTCCAGCTGCCTTCCCCCAGCCTCTCCTTGATAATGCCCTCCATAACCTTGCCTACCACAGACGTTAGGCTAACGGGTCTATAATTCCCCGTCTCCTCTCTCCCCCCCCCCTCCCGTGGATAGGCACCACATGAGCCACCTTCCAGTCTTGAGGCACCCAGCCTGTCTTCAGGGAGATGTTGAAGAGTGAGGCCAGTGGAGCTGCCAGCACATCTGCCAGTTCCTTCAGTACCCTTGGATGCAGCCCATCTGGCCCAGGCGCCTTCTCAGTCTTTAGCGACCGGAGGGCCTCTCGCACCCTATCCGCTGTGATTTGGCCCTCCCATCCCCCCTCCTCATGCATCCTCTCCTTCCCTTCTAGATATGACCCATCCCCTGCCCTAGTCTCATCCAGTCCTTCAGTCTCCAACTTACCTCCTGGCTCCTCTACCCTCCCATCGGGTTGGATAGATCCCCCACCTCCCCTGGTAAAGACAGAGGCAAAGTACTCATTTAGCACCTCTGCTTGTTCCCCAGCTTCCTGCACCCATTACCCCCCCCAGTTCTAATCTAATCCTGTTAATCTGTGCCCACACTTTTTTTTCTCTCCTATGTGTCTATAGCACCACCGGCGGATATCTCTGGCCAGGGTTAAGCTCCTTCTTCGCCTTGGCCCCCCTTACCACCCTGGTGACCCCTTAGCCAGGAAATCATACCTCCCTCCCTAGCCCCTTGAGGCTTTTAAGGGTGAGGCAGCCTTTTTCTCCCTCACCACCTCCTGCACCCCCCGGGTCCACCAACATGGCTTACTGGCCCTACATTGCTTGTGCCTTACCTTTGTGCAGGCCCTCGAAGCCTCCTGCATCCCCTTCTTAATGGTCTCCCACAAGTTACCAGCATCCATGTCTGGCCGTATCTCATCCAAGCACCCTTTATGGATCCTTCCCACGCCCTCAACGTCTGCCACCCTAAAATCTATTACTTCTGTGTTAGTGCAAATTTCCTCTCCCGCTAGGAACGTAAGAAACCAGACCATGGCATGGTCACTGCCAGCCAACGGGCTGCTCACCTCCAGGCTCCTTATCTGGTCACTGTCTGCTAGGACAGTGTCAGGATCGATCCTGCCTAGTAGGCTCCCCACATGCTGGACTAGGAAGGCATCCGGAAGACATCCATCAGCCTCTGCTCCTGGCCACGAGGATGTCATAGTGCCCCAGTCTGCCCCGGCATGTTCAGGTCACCCATGATCACCACCCTGCCCTTTCCGAGGCCACAGTGACCCCTGATGTTCTCAGCCAGATCATCCTCCAGTTCCGCTTCCATTGCGGGGGTCTGTACACCACCCCTATTTTTAATCTTTTACCCCCTCCCCCCGCGTTTATAGGGTTACCCAAGTTGCCTCCACATCTCCTTCTGCCTCCTCGATTCCACCAACTATTGTGTCATTTTTGACTATCAATGCCATACACACCCCTCTTCCCACCCCCCTGTCCTTCCTAAACATTGTGTATCCCTCTAAATTTAGGTCCAAATCATGCCTCTGGATGGCCCATGTCTCAGTAATTTCCGTCAAGTCTGCTGCACCCTCAGCTAGCATTGCCTGGAGCTCTGGCATTTTATTGCCCATGCTCCTGGCATTGACCAGGACTGTCCTCCACCCGACCCCCTTCCCCCTCTCCAGTCTTCTCAGCCCAGCACAATCCCCAATCTCTCTTCCCCCCTCAGTTCCCTAACTGAAGACACCTGAGTACCTGCTGGTCCTTTCAGATGCAGGACTGCAGTACTCATCTTTAAAGGTGCACCTCTGTGCCCTTTCGGTCAATCATGAATCAGTCCAGAATATGTCCATGCCTCAGCTGCTGCTGTTCAAAAGATTCCTCAGAGGCATTCTTCACACAAGGCCCCCAGTCAGGAAGCCGGTTGCCCCCTGGGATATTAATCTTTTTCTCGACAAGCTCACACGTAAACCCATTGACCTCTACTCACATGTGATTTGAAGTTTTTGAGCTGGAAGACTGCCTTCCTGGTGGCCATAACTTCTGCTTGCAGAGCCTCTGAAATGCATACATTGGTCACAGATCCTTCATATACCGTCTTTCATAAAGGCAAGGTGGTCTTCTGTACTCAACCTAAGTTCCTACCCAAAGTAGTTACGGATTTCCACCTCAACCAGCCCTTGGTTCTTCCCACTTATTTCTCTAACTTCCTGAATGAGGGGGAATGCATCCTTCATTCCCTGGATGTTAAAAGGACTCTAGTTCTACATAGATAGAACCAGAGAGATCCGTCAGGCCAAGCAACTCTTTGTGTCCTTCAGCATGATCTGGCTGGGTCAGCCAGTCTCAAATGTATCTCTGCTTGGATAGTGGCATGTCTTCGCCATTGTTACTCTATGGCGCATGTCAAATTGGAGAGCCAGGAGCATGCCCACTCTACCAGAGCGGTTCCTTCATCCTTGGCAGAGATCCGCTCTGTTCCCATTGATGACATTTGTAAAGCGGCTACTTGGAGCTCAGTGCACACTTTCATAAAGCACTATGCTCTGGATGTCCATGCCAGACGGCATGCTTCCTTTGGCAGGATAGTCCTTAATGGACTTCTGTCCTGAGTGAGCTCTGTTTCCTACCGCCCTGTTCGGGGGATTGGTTTTAGCTTGGTACTCTAACTCAGCAGTATGAATAAATGGTGAAAACTTTAAGTCCAGGAAGATATGACAATTACTTACTCACTGTAATTCGTGATCTTCTTAGACAGGTCTCCACCATTTATTCATACGCCCACCCACCATCCCCCGAGCTGACTCAAACTGTTCCTGGACTTCACTCACTTGTTTGATTTTGGTTGTGAAGACATTGTTTAAATTATTTATTCTTTTTTTTTTTTGCAACTATTTTTTTCCCTCCGGTCACGGCTCGTGGAACCTCTCTCAGGCATCCTGTCCGTTTCCTGCCCGCCTGAGGCCCCTCCGTATTGTGCCTCTTCTCCCCTCCCCCTTCCTGCAGCCAGCAGCCCCAGTTTAACCTGCCCGGGGTGGGTCGCCCCTCCTCTTGGGTGCTCTTCCACGTCAGACTCCGGCTGCAGGTAAGGGCCTGGGTGGAGGATCTGCTCGATACAAAGGTCTGTCGCGTTTATTTTACCCTCTTTTAATTTGGCCCACTTTTCGTCCACCCCTCCTAGGTCTTTTCCCCCGCCAGGTCATTACTGAGGCACTCACCCATCTTAGTAAAATCAGCCCTTCAGAAGTCCAGGACTTGCGCCATTGTGTGTTTGGTTTCCACAGCTATTACTGTGTTGGAACTACACTGCACAATGATCACTGGTCCCCAGATGGCTTCTCACCTTGACGTCCTCAATGCTGTCAGTACTGACGGCTAAGTACCCCTTTATTGAGATTCTGGATAGGGATGAATCCCTGGGGATTGCCTTCCCGATGGCCAGGGCCATCTTGGGACTGGCTCTGTGGCAACATCCAGCATCCTGTGCCACACCCTATGACCGTATGGTCCACAAATATGTGGTCCCTATGGGCACTTTGTCCGATTTCTCAGACCCCCCCCTCGGCCAAGGGACTGGTAGCCAATCCTGTTTTTCAGAAAACTAGCAAGGTTGGGGATGTGGACAAGTCGCCTGACTGCAAGTCCAAAAAGGTTTACCATGTAACAAAGAATGTGTATGCTGCATTCTCCCTGGGTCTCTCAGGTGAGCTACACCCTGATGATGGCCAGTTGCGGTCACTCCCTAACAGGAGTGCTAGACCATGTCATCCCTTGCCTACCTGCTGATGCCGGTGAAAAAGGTCAGAAACCAGGGTCACATACTGGCTAAACACCAGCTCCAGAAGGCCTTGGATATTGGAGACTCTTGCGCCTGTTCCATGGCAGCGGCAGTCGTGATGCGTCACATAGCCTGGCTGTGGATTTCCACCTTATGGTGGATACTCAGCATAAACTGGCCAATCTTCCCTTCTTGTGCACTGACTTTTTTGGTCCAGGGTGGAGGGGCATCTCACGAGGATTGAGAAGTCCAGCACCACCCTGGATTCTGTAACTTCCTCACAGAAGGACCAGAAAGGGCAGAAAAAGAAGCCCTCTTAGTTTTGGCCCTTTCAGTCACAGCAGCCCAAACAGCAGCAGCCCCAGCAGGGGCAATCTCAAGTTTGGTGCCCTAGGACCAAGCGCCAGTCAGGGCCGCAAAGAGGGTGGGTGTAGGGGTAGTGGTGCCCCTTCAGCAGCAGGTGACAGTGCCCTCTGCAAAGCTGCCCAGTGATGGGTCAGTGGATGTCTACCTTCCGCCCATCCAGTATCTGTCTCGGCTCTCCATGGAGGGTGGGCTTCTGCATTTCTGGTACAACTGGTACGTCATTACTGCGGACAGATGGGTGCTAGAAGTGATGGGCAGAGGGTTGCCTCTCAACTTTGAGGCTCTCCCAACTTGCTGACCCCACGCACCAAGGGAGTCCATGGTGTCGCAGGACATGCTATCCTCCCTCAGGGTGGATGTTGCTCAGCGTCTCTTGACAGAAGCCATAGCCCATGTCCCAGAATCAGTGGCAGATCAGGGTTTGTGTCCAGGTACTTCCTGGTTCTGAACCCAATGGGGGGGGATCGTGCCCCATACCAGATCTTAACGATCTGAGCCAGTTTCTCAGGAAGCACAAATTCAGGATGGTCACTGTGAACCTGATCGTACTGTATCTGGTGCAGGTGATGTGGTTCTGCTCCCTGAACCCCCAGGACCCATTCTTCCACATTCCAGTCCATCTCACTGGTGGTACCTGCTGTTCTGTGCAGAAGAGGTTCTGTACCAGTTCCAGGTCATGCCTTTCAGCTTCTCATCAGCTCCCAGGGTCTTCTCCAAGTGCATTATCAGTGGTGGCTGCATTCCTGAGGCACCGAGGGTGATAGAAGTGATGGGCAGAGGGTTGCTTTTTGACTTCAAGGCTTTCCCACCTTACTGACTCTATGCACTAAGGGAGTCCGTGGTGTTGTAGGACATGCTAGCCTCCTTCAGGGAGGATGTTGCTCAGCTCATGTTGAAAGGAGGCATAGCCCATGTGTCCCAGACTCCATAGGAGGTCATGGTTTTGTGTTCAGGTACTTCCTGGTTCTGAAACGGACTGGGGGGCTGGCACCCCATACTGGATGTTAATGATCTGAACCAGTTTCTGAGGAAGTGCAAGTTCAGGATGGTCACTCTGAACCAGATTGTACC
Source organism: Neoceratodus forsteri (assembly GCA_016271365.2). NCBI lineage: Eukaryota > Metazoa > Chordata > Ceratodontiformes > Ceratodontidae > Neoceratodus > Neoceratodus forsteri. The sequence continues at coordinate 1,098,395,700 of CM028135.1, read as the reverse complement.
ATCTCTAGAGCAGGAGATTGTGGTTCTTCTCCTTGGACCTCCAGAACCTGTTCTTCTACATTCACATCCGTCCATCCCACTGGTGATACCTGCAGATCTTACTTCGAGAAACAGCTCTTGCAGCAGGTTACACCTACACCATTAGGACCGAAGCCAGCAGGCAGCAGGACCCCACGGAAAATGTCTAGCCAGCTACATACAGCAAGGACCGCCCCCGGCGTCACATACATCATAAAAGGGGTGGTCCCCCAGCATCTCTTAGTTCTTTTCCAACCGTCGACTTAGAAGCATCGGCTCCATGTATGCCTTCACCTTTTGAATGATGCCATCACTTGAGTATTTCTACTTTTATTTTTATTTTCTCGACAGAGTCCAAATTTCTTTCTTTCTTTCGCATGTCGTCTTCCATCGAAAGGCGCTCCTCAGAGTGTGCATGTGGCAAACACATTCATTTTAAGGATAAACACACAGCCTGTGTCAGGTGCCTAGGCCCAAAACACGACATTAACGTCTGTATCATTTGTCAAAACTTTAACAGCCACACGAGGATCTGCAGACAGAAAGTTTTGGAGACCTTCCTCTTTTTTTTTTTTAATTGCATCTCTATTTCTCCTTTGTCCGGTACAGCCCCCGTCTGACCGACTACCCCAGCTCCATCCCGGAATTACGAGGTTACCTTCGCCGGTCTGAGGCGGTGCCTCTTGGAGTCGATTAAGCCATCCTGCCGCCCGTGCCTTTTCCGTTTCTCCCTAGGGACCCCAGGAGAAGGATGCATGCGTGTGGAGAAACGCATGCTCGCCAGCCTATTAATGGCCCTCCTCTGCCCGCCCCATTGGCCTTCTCGCTAACACCCTTACTTGCATAGCCTCGGCCTCCACCGGGGGTAGCCGTGAGCGAGGGACGCCACCCCACCTCCCCGGAGAGGAGAGCTGCCTTAACGACCGCTCCATCCAGCTCTGCCCGCCCCCCCCCCGTGCCAGCCTCTGATGACCCAGGCTTGCTCCCGAACCCGGGTCGCCGGCGTGCCGCGAGGTGAGACGTCCAGCGCTTCAGCCCTCTGCGCCACCAGGCCAGCAGGAGACCTTCCTTTTAGAAAACAAATTAGCAGCCATGCAGTAAAGTTCCTCCTCACAGGAAGAGTCATCCCATAGATCGGGGAAGCACAAGGAAAAGTGGAGGGAGAGGGAGAAAAAGCGCTCCCCATCCATGCGGATGTCCGACTCCAGGGCAAGCTCAGACTTTGCCTGCTCCAACAGATCTCCGTCTTGGACAAAGACCCAGCCTCCGCCGACCAAAGTCCAGACGTCGGGTGATGCAGATGTTGCATCCACCTTCCAGCCCCTAAAAAGTCTGGCCAAAAGAAACCTCACACAGCTGGCCTTCAGGCTCTTCAGGCCAATCTGCATCCACAGATCGTCCGACTAAGGCGCACTCCAAGTTGGCCACTACTATAGGCCACGACTCCCTGGACCAGTGCCGGGACACCGACAGCTGGAGGTCAGCCTCCCAACTCCCCAGGGGAAACTAAGGGACATTCGCTAAATAGACCTCAGACCTGACATCTCTGAAGCAGACCTCGGACCCAAAGCAGACATTGGGGCAGACAACCGCAAGACGTCCTAAGGACCAATGACTGTCAGAGGTCTGTTCTCGCAAAAAGGATGTCACCTTGTCCGTACCAGACGTCGGCCTACCCGGATGTTCGGACGATGAAGGGACCTACGCTGGGGTCGAGCAACCCAACAATGACCAGGCGTCAGGAGATGAGGAGGAAGCAAACCTCCCACACGACCCAACGCCACCCAAAGACCTGACAACAGGTGCGTCAGGCCACAGAAAGCTAGACGCAGGTGACTATCAGACGCCGTGAGAGGAACTGACGCCAGGTCAGTCATCTGGCCTCAACATTACCGAGGTAAAAGAATTGTTCTAGGATCGTGGATATGTTGTTAATCCACACTTATTGGCATGTCCCTTTTCCCTTTAAGTATCGCCGGAAGTCTTCAAGCTGGCTTCTCCCACCCACCTGGGTGATATAAACCCTCGGCCCTGCCCCATAACGCCAGATCTTCCTTTCCGCTGGAAGATTCAGGTTGCCTCCTTCATGCTCCTGCATTTTGTAGGCCCTGGCCTCAAAACCTTTGGTTATTCTGAAAATTTGTCTAGTTCGCATTAGCGATCACGACTGCTTATCTTCGATTATGGAAGACAAGTCTTCCCCCCTGATTTCGCCGGTGTTCGTGCTGGCCAGAAAATCACGCACCGATCCCCACACTGTGTGTGTCTGTTGCTTGGGTGTTGACCATGACACCTCAAAGTGTGATTTTGTCTTGCATTTCATCCTGACATCCTCGACGACCGTCCTATGCGCCTGAAGTTGAGGAGGCGGAAAACAGAACCACTCCAGTGAAATCAAGGAAGCAATTAGGCGGTTTCCATGACTACGAGGATCCACGAGCAATTGGGCATGCAAGCCTTCGAGAAGGAAGCGGCTCATGCCGGGGAATTTTCCTCTCTGAGCTTCTTTGTTCTGCTCAACTTGGGCTCCACCTCCTTGGGTTCCTTCTCAGCGTTGTGCCAGTCTCTCCCGACTAAGGGAGAAGGTCCTGCAGGCGAGCACTCCTCTTGGTCCCATAAGCGGGAAAAGGACCCAGGATCGTCTTCGTCTTGGCAAAGACGTTCTTGAAGATGGGAGATCTCGGTCCCAGGAACCGTCCAGTCTCAACTTCGGTCGAAATTGCCTTTTCGGCTGCTGGCTTCTCGACTTTGCCATCTGGCCAGTCGACCAAAGTGTCGATTGACGAGGTTGAAATAATTATCGACCCGATCGACCCATTGTCACCAACTCCGGTCGATGATTCTCTCAGTCGGACTCCGGTCCTTTTTTTACCCGACGAGAAGACCCAGCCCACTGGGAATCCCGTCGAGGAAGTAGTCCCCGACTCTGGGAAATCATCGATCCCACCGGTGTCTCCCGAGCGACCGAATCAGCCCATCTGATCTCGATCGAGGTCTAGGACCCCCTCGACCGACAGGCCGAGGAAGAGCCACAAGTGCTCAAAAAAGAGGTGACACCATCGGTCGTCCTCATCCTATCGGAGGCGATTGTTGACTCCCCTGCTTGCGGAGCTGGCGAAACCGCTGGTTCTGCCTAAACTGGTTTCTCCACCGATCATGGTGGAACCACCGCCCAAGCAGCCTGTCGGAGGGGCTTCTTCTAAGGAAGATAGACCAAACTCCGGGCTTCCCTGGCATCTTTCAGTCACTGTCACCCCGGATTGCCCTCAGCAGGTTGAAGGTGACCTGGGCGATCGATCATTGTATCCGGATTCCTTGGATTCGGATGAGACAGGCCTACATTCTCATCCTGGGGATGATGATGCTGGTGGCATAGAGATGAAGGAAGGTCCTTCGTCCTTTCAGGGCATTCTTTGCCTCATCTCTGAGTCTACAGGGATGCCCCTGGAACCTATCCAGAAAAAGGCAGAGTACCCTCTCACGGACATCCTCAAGAGAGGGGATACCCTGACAGAGGCCTGTCCTGTGGCCGTGGCCGTAGTTGGCGTGGCTTTAGAACTTTGGCAGCGTCCTGCCTCCTGTCCAGCTCCATTTGCCCGCATGGCCTGCAAGTATGCGGTGCAGATGGGGTCCCTTGTGAGGTTCATAGAGCACCCTTTGGCCAAGAGCCTGGTGACCGCCTCTGTGTTCAGGCATACTGGTAGTTTTGCCGACACTGATCGACCTCCCGAAAAAGAATCCAAACTCTTGGATCATTCGGCTCAAAAGGTCTATGTGGTCTCATCTTTAGGCCTTCGTCAGGCAAGTTCGCCCGTCGTCATGGCACACTTTTCCCATGCCCTCCTGGGGTCTTTGGATGAAGTCCTTCCAGACCTCCCTGCAGGCATGCAGACCACAGTCAAGCAGGTCTGGGATCAGGGCTGAGCTGTTGCCAAAGAGCAGCTTCAGTAAGTCCTGGACATTGGGGATTCTTGTGCCCGCTCAATGGCAGCCGCAGTTGCCTCTCATTGCAGGGCTTGGCTGTGAGACTCCTCTTTCCCGGCAGATACGCAGCACAAACTAGCTGATGTGCCTTTCCTGGGCACCGTCCTTTTCGGCCCAGGTGTGGCTGGTCATCTTCAGCGTATTGAGCAGTCCAGTGCCACCTTGGACGCCACTTCTGCTAAAGGTTCTTCGGGCAAGAAACAGCAGAAGAAGAAGCCTTTTCAGTAGTCTTCCTCTGTTGCACAGCAACCCTCCTTTCAAGAACGGCAGCAGCAACAGAAGCAGAAGGCTAAAGCTAGGTGCCCCCTGCCCAAGCCCAGGCCTGTAAACGAGACCGAGGTTCAGGTCCTGGATCCTCCTCCTCCAAGCCTGCTCATTGATGGGGCGGAGGCTGCCACCCCCTCTCCCGTCACGCCAGCTGTGGGTCCTCCCATGAAGGGCCGGCTCTGCCACTTTCTTTCCGACTGGTCCGTTATCACCACGGACAGGTGGGTTTTGGAAGTGGTTGGTCAGGGACTGCCTCTGGAATTCGAGCAGCACACTCTGAGCCGAGCCCGCGCCCCCAGGAGGAAAGAGTATCCGTCCATACTCAGTCGGCTGTTCGAGATGACATCGCTCAGCTCCTCCTCAAGGAGGCAGTAGCTCCAGTGGCGGATTCTCCAGCAGACCCAGGCTTTGTCTCCAGGTATTTCTTGGTGCCCACACAGACGGGGGGGCTAGTGCCTCATTCTAGATCTGCATGACATGAATCAGTGTCTTAAGTCTTGCACCTTTCAGATGGTCACTCTGTCCCAGATCATACCATCCTTGGAGTGAAACATGTGGTTCTGTTCACTGGATCTGCAGGATGCATTCTTTCATATCCCAATCTGTCCGTCTCATTGGTGGGTCCTCTGCTTCAGAGCTGAAGGGACCCTATACGAGTTCCGAGCCATGCCATTTGGCCTGTCATCGGCCCCATGGGTCTTCACCAAATGCATCGCAGTGGTGGCAGTCCATCTCAGGCGTCGGGGGTCAGAATTTACTCCTACATCGATGATTGGTTCTTAGCAGGTTCCATCCATCATGAGGTGGAGAGGTCCAGGCATCTGGCCCTCCAAACTTGTTCCCAGCTCGGCCTCCAGATAAACGAGGCCAAGTTGGAACTCGTGCCTTCTCAGGTGATGGGCTTCATCGGGCCACAGCATGGCTCTCGTCAAGCCAGAGCTCGGCTCCCATCGTACAGGGCGGAGGTTCTTTCCTCCTTCGCCCGATCATTTCTGGTTGGGCATTGGCCCCCTGCCCGAGACTTTCTGCGCCTTCTGGGTTACATGGCATCGTGCACCTCGGTGGTCCGTTGGGCCTGGTGGCACATGTGCCCCCTCCACTGGGAGTTGTCCGCCCAGTGGACTCAGCGATATGGTCATTTCGACCAGCTGATCACTGTAACCCAGAAGATGTGTGACGCTCTCCAATGGTGGACTGTTCCAGACCGGTTGCAGGAAGGAATCCCATTTGTCCGCCCCAAGCCGACGGTCGTCCCTACGACCGATGCCTCTTTTATGGGCTGGGGAGCCCACGGGTTCTGGACCCCCAAGGAGTCCCGTTGCCTCATCAGCCTGTTGGAGCTCAGAGCAGTCAGACTGGCACTGTCAGCTTTCACTCCTCAGCTCCGGGGTCAAGTGGTTCAAGTCCAGACGTACAATTACACGACCATGTACTACCTCAACAAGCAGGGCAGTACGCACTCCCATCTGCTGTGCAAGGAGGTGCTTCACATCTGGACCCTCGTAAGCCGGTTGGAGGTGAATCTCCTAGCCATCCATGTGGCAGGAGCCTCGAACCAGCTGACAGATGATCTAAGCTGCATAGGCCAGACATCCCACGAGAGGTCTCTCCATCCAGAGGTAGCTTACAGCCTGTTCTCCCGTTGGGGCAAACCGATGGTGGTTCTGTTTGCCTCCAGGGAAAACAACAAGCTGAGGCTGTATCATGCCCGCCCCCCTCAGCAGGGCTCGCTGCAGGGGGATACCTTCTTGAGGCCGTGGACCCCAGGCCTCCTCTACGCCTTCCCTCCATTTCCCTTGATCCACAAGGTGTTACTCAAGGTGAGGAGGGACAAGGCGAAGGTGATTCTGGTAGCCCCAGATTGGCTGCGCCAGTTCTGGTACCCAGATCTCCTCAGCCTCAGCTGCAGGCCCCCGGAGCGGCTTTGTACATGCCCGGACCTGATGTCTCAGAACCAGGGGAAGATATTCCATCTGGACCTTCAATCCTTGCACCTCACAGACTGGTACCTGAGCGGCTAGAGTTCCAGGCTTTGTGTCTTTCCGAAGATGTCCACACCATAGTGGAGGCATCTAGAAAGGAATCGACCGGGAAATGTTACACCTTCAAATGGAAAAGGTTTTCCATTTGGTGTCAGGGTAAGAGTCTGGACCCCTTATCCTGTCCCGTGGCTAACATTCTCAACTACCTTTGGTCTCTCTTCAAAGGGTGTCTACGGTCATCGACCCTTAGGGTGAACCTGCAGCCATTTCTGCTTACTGGGCGCGGGCCGGTCAGCCAACATTAGCGCAGGAGACGGTGGTCGGGCGCTTCTTCAAAGGCCTGGATCACATATCCCCTCCAGTGCATGAACCTCCACCTCCGTGGGATCTACTTCTGGTATTGGCAGAACTCATGGGCAAGCCATTCGAATCAATGCACAAGTGCGAGCTGTCACACTTGTCATGGAAGACTGCCTTCCTGGTGGCTGTCATGTCAGCCAGAAGGATAGGGGAGCTCCCAGTGCTTTCAGTGGACTCCCCTTACCTGGTCTTTCACAGGGTCAAAGTTGTCCTGTGCCCCCATCCGAAATTCCTTCTGGAGGTGGTGTCAGAGTTTCACCTTAACCAGGTGTTGACTCTGCCGGTTTACTACCCTAATTACACCTCGAACGCCGAGTACAGGCTCCATACCTTGGACCTGAGACATGCTCTTTCCTACTACAAGGAGAGGATGGCGGAAATTCGTGGAGAGGTTTGCCAGCTGTTTGTCACCTATGCTGAAGCTGCTTCTGGCAGACCTGCAGCCAAACGGACCATAGCAGCATGGATTACATCATGCATAGGTCTGTGCTATGAGTTGGGGAGCCTCCCAGAGGGATAAGAGCTCATTCTACCCACCATACTGCTTCATCGGTGGCTGCTTCCAGGGACATCCCTATTCAGGAAATCTGTCGGGCTGCTACCTTGAAGTCAGCAAACACCTTTATCACCCACTACCATATCGACCTTGAGTCACGCTGGGATGCTGGTTTTGGGGCCTCGGTTCTCCAATCTCTGTTTCCTAAGTAGGGGGTGTGCGCCTCGCCTCTCTCCTCCCGGAGAACTGCTTGGAGTCTGCCAGACAGTATGGATGAACAACATATCCACGCTCCTAGAAGAACAGGTTACTCACCTGTAACAGTAGTTCTAGGAGTGGTGTATGTTGTTCATCCCCACGCACCTACCCGACCTCCCCAGCTTCGGGCGCACAACCTTGCTTCCAGCGGGCTAAGATATGGTGTCATGGGACAGAGCCAAGGTATATACCACCTGGGTGGGTGGGAGGAGCCAGCTTGAAGACTTCCGGCAAGATTTGAAGTGGAAGGGGACATGCCAAACAGTGTGGATGAACAACATATACCACGCCTAGAACTACTGTTACAGGTGAGTAACCTGTTGTTTTCAACTGTTTGTTTTTATTCTCTGATGTGGAACCTTTGTAAAAGAGCTGCTGCTCAAAGGTTGTTTCTGAATAATTAATAAATAAATTATTTCTTTTTTTCCTCTTTAAAAGTCCAGCTATAGGAAGGTTAAGAAATTGACCTCCGCAACATTTTGATGAAAGGTGCCCCATGTGGGGATTCTGAGGAAAAGTGCTGGTACCAGTAATGAAATGCCCTGAGCAACAGTACACTTAGAACAGGAATGTGTATAACCTGTTATTTGTAAAAGCAAATGACCCTGACATTTGGTTAATGGAGTGGCCCCCTTTTTATGTTTCTGTATCCCTGTAGTTTCCACGCACTTCCATAGTATTGTGAATAAAATTGCTGAGATATTAAGTCGAACCCGGGCTAAGGAGAGATGCAGCCGTCGGGTCCCTTATAAGTACAGTGGCTTTCTGTGCATATTAACCTAAAAACTAACTAGAAATCAGCCAAAGCCCTCAAAGAATATTGAAGTTGTTTTTTTCCTCAGGTCATTGGCCATAAAACAAAACTAAGAGGGCTGTTTTAATATAAGAATAACAAAGATTTGGGTCTGTTTTTTCTAGATGTTAGCAGCCCCTTCTAAGATGTATTTTACAGCAGAAGCATGAGGTAATATGTCCCTGCAGGAGAGTTTAGGAGAGCACAGAGTGTTCTTGTCTGTTTTAATGCTGTACAGAGAACTGCACATTCTCTTCTGTGCTCCAGGTGGCTGCCAACTAAACTGTTCTCTAAAGGGCAGCAGCGGCCCCTAGATGCTAGTTTTATGTTATGTCTGCTGTCAATCAAAAGGCAGTGGGAATTTTTCCAACTTCCGTTAAACTTATAAAAGCCCTACCTCAGTTCTGAAAAGGGAGAGAGTCAGTACTTGCTGACTAGGTGTAGGTGAAGGACTGAGGGGAGTCTGTTACTGCACTTTGAAGTGGAAACTGAAGCAAAGTTTGCCACAATTTGAATTATAATTTTTCTGCTTTATTTGTTTTGATTTCTGTGCATCAGTTGTTTATGACGCAATAAGCATCACACAGGCCAACGTGTGTTAACCTGAATTGTACAAGTTGGTGTCCGTCTGTTATCCCACACTCTTACATAGGGGTGTACACCTTTCCCCCTCCTCCCAGAGAACTGCTAGGAGTCTGCCAGAGTGTGGATAGTACACCCTACCTACGCCCCTATGAATCAGGGTTACTCACCTGTAACCATAGATCTTCCACGGAGTGGTCGCTTGCAGCAGGTAATACACTTGGATCATCGCCAGAGGTCGCTGTGGCGCATGGCAGCTCTTCTAGCAGTCTTTTCCAGGGGCCGCCCACACATGACGTAGTCTTCTGGTTTCCTATATAAGTGTGGGCAGTCCCTGGTATCCTTAATTCATTTTCCTGCTGTCTTCAACTAGCACGCAGCAGGTAGAGCAACTTCAGACAGCAGTCATCGACGAGAAATTGAGCAAACAACAAATGTCCAAAGAATCTTCAAGCAAGATAGCACTATTTCGTTCCTGCCGTTGCGGTAGGAAAATATACCGCTTCGACAACCACACTACTTGTGTAAGGTGTCCGGGACCCACACACAGCACCTCTTCCTGCATACTTTGCCAGGATTTCAACCAGACAACCCATTGATGACAGCTGCAGGAAATCAAAAACCTTTTAATGGAGCATAAATTGTCTCTCATGGAGAATCAGGGGGCTTATCCCAAGAGCTCCCCACCCACTGATTCCTATAAACGGCACAAAAAGGAGGAGAAGCCCTCCTCAACCTTCGTGCCTCGACGCTCGTCGACAGCTACCGTTACAGGTGCCCCACCATCGACGAGGCATTCTCATACTGCCTCCTTGTCAATGGAGGGTTATACCCTCTCATTGATGGCACTTTCCAGCGCATTGACGGCAGTTTATGATGAACCTTTTATGGGTTCCATCAACGCCCCATCAACGGGGGCTCCTCTCCCGTCGATGGGACCATAATTTTCAGTGCATTCTACCGTTTCCTCAGCGGTTCCGTCTATGAGGGACCGCATTCCACTTGGGAAACTGGCTGCATTTGCTATGCATACTGCCCCTCCACCCTCACAGGTGGGTATGCACAGGGATCAGGACCCTGGACTTTACCACCCAGGGGCAAGACCTGCTCAGGCTATGTGTCCAGTCCCCTCTATCATCCCCTTGATTTCCCAGGACCCCCACTCCCCTCCTTCTCAGCTGGATGTTACTTCAGTAGTACAGCATGTCCTGCATGCCATGTGGCATGCTCAGCCCTCTGACCTAGGAGAGCCAAGTCACACATCCTGCTCCCCTACTCCAGCACCATAACGATTTCAGGGTGACAGGGACCCTTTACCACCCTGGTCACCTCCCACGTACGTGGATGACTACCTATCAGATGAGGCTGAATTTCCGGGAGATTTTACCAGAGATCTGGAGGACAAGGACTTCCAGGATATGGATTTCCAGCCCCAATCTCCTCTATTGGCGATCTCCTTATTAAATGAGGAACAATCCAGGCACACGGCTGCCTCTCCTCCAGATGACCCATCTTTCCAAGAGATGATGGTCCAAATTCAGAAAGTCATGGGATTCTCTACTACCGAACATGACAAACAACGTAAGGATATGGCAGAATATCTAGAGTTACCAGAGGATCCAGTCTTAGTGCTACCCCCACTAATCCAAACATACCAAAATGCTATGCTTGCAGCCTGGCATCAGCCTTCCTCTGTCACGGCTGTTCCCTGCAAGGCAGATCGCCTCTACCAGGCTCCTCTGGATCACCCCTTTTTATCCACCACTCCTGAAGTGGATTCAGTGGTGATCGCTGCCGCTCATTATTGTACTAAACGACCGAAACACATGAGCTCCTTACCTCCTGATAAAGAATCCCATAGGATAGATTATCTGGGAAAAAAGGTATTCCAATCAAGTACCATGAATGTCATAATCTTAAATTATATGGGACATATGGTCAAATACCAGTGTACACTCTGGACCTCGGCCATTGAATAAGTCAATAAATTCCCTCCTTCATAGGAAAGGGAACAATTACTGTCTACAATATCTACTAGCAACTCCATTTCCTGACACCTACTTCATTCGTGATATGATGCGGTTGATACTTTGGCCCACATGTCAGCAACTGGCAGTACCTTGCGTCGCCATGCTTGGCTTCACATCTCAGGCTTCACACCTGATGTAAAGCATAGAATAGTTAACGCCTCCTTTAATGAGTCCAGACTATTTGGGCCAGTTACTCAAACGTTGATAGATGATCTTCAGGCTTCAGGAAGAACCTTGCGTACGGTACATGGCATGTACCATACTCCTCAGCTACCCTACCATTCTCAGTCCTCTCTCTATACCAAAAGAGGTGGAAAATACAGAGGCTTAAATAGGGGCAGATTCTGAGGTCGTTCCCAGTCTACCAGAACCAACACCTCTGCTGCCAAGGGCTCCCGCTCCCACCCTCCTGGTGGGGCTGGTCAGCCCACCTCCCAGTGACCTACTGGAGCTCGGTCCACACTTCCTCAACCAGGCCTCGGAAGCAGTGGGCGGTCATTTTGTCCTCCATTTGGAGGCCTGGAAAATGGTCACATCGGACGAGTGGGTACTGCAGATAATTCAGAGAGGTCACACTCTGGAATTGCTGTCCAGACCTCCCCCTCACCGCCCCCCCCCCACACTCAGTCCATTACCCACTTGGCCATATTCCTATTCTCCAAGAGGAATTACAGGCTCTTCTTACCAAGAAGGCCGTTTACCCAGTACCCCCTATAGAACACCAAAAGGGGTTTTACTCCCATTTCTTCCTGGTACCCAAACACACTGGAGATGTCAGACCAATACTGGACCTCAGACAACTGGACCTATATGTCTAGTACAAAAGGTTCCGCATGGTCAACTTAAACCTCATCATGCCAATACTGAAACAAGGGGATTGGCTTTGTGCCCTAGATATAAAGGATGCCCACTTACATATCCCCATCCATCCTGCCCACCACAGGTTCCTTCGATTTCACCTTTTGCGTCAAGACTACCAGTTTCGGGCACTCCCATTTGGCCCCGAGAGTGTTCACCAAATGCCTAGCAGTAGTAGCAGCAGCCCTACGACAGGACGGGCACTTTGTCTTCCCATACCTGGATGATTGGCTTATCAAAGCAGAATCCAAAACTGCTCTGGTTTTCTCCCTAGAAGCAACGTTAACTCTGTTCCAGGCTCTGGGGATTACGGTCAGTTGGTTGAAATCCAATCCAACCCCTGCACAGTCGCTCCAATGTATAGGAGCGGTCCTAGACCCTGTCTCCGCCAGGGCCTACCTTCCGGCCAACAAGCAAGACAGGCTTCTATCTCTGGCATTGCAGATACAAGCCCAGAAAGTTTTCACAGCCAGCTGCATGCTGTGTCTCCAAGGTCACATGGCCGCTACCATCCCTACGGTAGCTTTCGCCCATCTTCATATGAGGTCAGTCCAGTGGGTTCTCCAGAACCAGTGGTCTCAAAGAACAGGAAATTTCGAAGACAAAAGAAGAGTCACTCCCATGTTGTGATCCACCCTGGTGTGGTGGGCGCTCCGAACCAACCTATGTCAAGGCATGCCCTTCCAATCCCCCACCACCCCAGCAGTCGTTGACCACTGATGCATCCCTGGAAGGGTGGGGGGCACATCTGGGTCCTTACAGGACCCAAGGCAAGTGGACCACTTCTACCCCTCATCCCACATCAATCTCCTGGAAATGAGGGCGGTTCGCTTAGCCCTCCAGGCTTTTCAGCCTCTTTTCAGCCTTGCCTATCTCTGGGACCGTTGCTGATTGAGTCAGACAACACCACAGTAGTATTTTACCTCAACAAACAAGGAGGTACGAAGTCCTGTATTCAATGCAAAGAAATGCTTGCAGTCTGGCAGGAAGCTATTTGGCAACACCTTGTGCTGATAGCCATCCATCTACCAGGACCGTACAACCTTCTGGCCGACCTTCTCAGTCACCAGTCATTCGCACATGAATGGACACTTCATTACAAAGTGCTTCAGAAAATCTTTGAAACATGGGTGACCCCAGTCAACCACCATCTCCCCAGATACTATTCCATTACCCCGAGCAAAGAGGGACGGTCTATAGATGCCCTGTCCTAAGCGTGGCCAGGACTCTTCTTATATGCCCCCACTCCTGCAACGGTTTCTACTGAAATTACAACTCGAACCTGCCACCATGATTCTCAGGTGTAGGTCCCTGTACTTCAACAGTTCTCAGTAGAGGACCCCGTTCCATTGCCACTCAGACCAGATCTCTTGACTCAGAATCAAGGAACCCTTCTACATCCCAACCTGAAGGTGCTACACCTTCACGCTTGGCTCCTGAGGACGTTTTCATAGTACGATTACAAGTGTCCTCTCCTGTTGGCAGCATATTGCTGGCATCACATAAACCAGCAACCAGAGAAACGTATAATGCCAAATGGAAATGCTTTCCACACCTGTCCTTCGTGCTGGGCCTTTGGAGATCTTAGGGCTCAGCTCCGGGCAGCATGGGCGGAGATTGCATGCCTCAAATTTCATATTCAAGAGGAAATGCATTATAAGAACCACCCGCCATTTCCCCAGCATCCAACAGAAAAACCTCGACCACAGAGGGTAGTTGGTCCAGGAGGTTGGCAGGTGGTTAGGTGGGGCAAATTGGGTGCCCCATCACTCTCTGCTCTCCAACATATTACCTCCAAAAACCATATAAACACTACAAACAGGTATCTGCCTCTATCTCTGAAATCAAACAAAGAGGCAGAAGACACTGCAGAGCAGGACACTGCAGCACAGGAGTTAGCACAACAAAACTCACCCAAATCAGGAACCAAAACAAAAAAAGGAAATCCAAAAAACTTCTGATCATAGGAGACTCCATGATTCGGGGAGTTGATACCCATCTCCATCCAGGGGTAATGGTCAGATGTCTCCCAGGTACATCAGCATGGAGAGACACTGACCGCATTGCTAAAATTGTTCACAAAGCAGGAGAAAACATTGATGTCCTGGTACACATAGGGACTAATGATCTCGCCAGTCGGTCAGTTGTGGAGACCAAGGAACACCTGACCAGACTGGGTGACAAACTATCATCTATTTCATCCGGCATCTCCTTCTCTGAGATCCTGCCAGTCTGGGAGAGGGAAGCAGATGGACGGAAGGCCAGAGAAGGGGAGATAGGGGAGCTAAACACGTGGCTCAAGGGCTGGTGCCAGGAAAAAGGACACAGATTTGTAGGGAACTGGCAACAGTTCTGGGAGCGAAAGTTCTTTAAATTTGATGGACTGCATCTGACAAAGGAGGGAGTCAGTGCATTGGGACAGAAGTTTGACATCTTTGCAGAATATTTAGCTAGCAAATGGGGAGAGGGGTGCAGCACCCCATACGTCGAATGGGAAGAACACCTCCCCTCAGCTAGTGGTCAAACAGGGATTCAGCATGTTTGCAGTTCATTTGCATCACCAGGTAAGAAAAAGGTTTGTCTCCCCATACGACGCCAAAGGTAATGCCAAACCTCACCCAACAACTAACACACCAAAATCTGGCCAATGGAAAATCATGTACACAAATGCTCCAGCCTGGAAACAAGATCCCAGACCTGCAGGCAATAATGTCAGAGCTAAACTGGACATAGTAGCAATTAGTGAGATGTGGTTTACCAGTAACCACACTTGGGAGACTTGATACCTGGCTATGTATTGTTCAGAAGAGACCGAGGTGCAAAAAGGGGAGGAGTGGCCCTGTATGTCATGAAAATATCAAAGCTACAGAAATTCAGAATACATAAGGAGCCAGAAGAACTGTGGGTCACCCTGAAACAGGAAATGGGACAGCCATAAGAACTGGGGTTGTCTACAGGCCCCAGACCAGGGGAGGACATAGACACATTACTATTAGAAGATATACAAAACATGACAGCTAAAGGGAGGTTCTGATATTGGGAGACTTCAACATGCGGGATACAGATTGGTCAATACCAGCAGGAACATCTGCCAGAACTAGACACATAGTTTATTCCCTGCAGGAGGGCCTCAAACAACTGGTACAGCAACCCACGAGAGACAGAGCTATCCTGGATCTAGTACTGACTAACAAGGAAGGATCACAGATCTCAGGTAGAAGGTCACCTGGGGCCAGTGACCATCACATGGTATGGTTCAATTTGGCTACTACATCAAATCATCCCATTCAAGGCAAAATATGGGACTTCAGAGGAGCTGACTTTGATAAGATGGCCAACAGAGTTAAGCTAGCCCTGGCAAAAAGAAACACAGGTGAGGGGTACAGGCAAAGTGGGCAAGCATTAAGGATGCAATACTTGAAGCAACATCCCATTGTGTTAGACAGAAAAGGAAGTGCAAAGAAGAAGGAAACCACTTTGGTTCTCAAATACGGTAGCAGAAAGGTCAGAGCCAAAGGCTGGCCTTCAGGAAATATAAGGGAACACAGCGGGATGAAGATAGGAGGCATACCAAACTGCCCTAAGGGAAGAGGGAAGGCAGTAAGGCAGGCAGAGTCCCAAACTGAGGAAAAACTAGTACGTAACAGTAAAAGAAGGTGACAAGACTTTCTATAGATACATTAGTGAAAGGAGAAAGTCCAGAGGAGGTATTGCTAAGCTTAATGGAGAAAAGGGAGCATGTGAGGAGGAGGACCCTGTAAAGGCATTCCTAAATAGATACTTTTGCTCAGTATTTACTGAAGAGAAGGTAGGCAGGGCCCACAGCTCACTCTCCTTCACAAAAGAAAGGGTCCTACAAGAGCTTGCTAAGCTCAGGGTGGATAAGGCAATGGGACCTGATGGCATACATCCCAGGGTACTTAAGGAGCTAAAGGTGGAACCAGCAGAGCCATTAGCAGAACTGTTTAGTGAGTCTCTGAGCACAGGAGAGGTCCCAGAAGACTGGAGAAGGGCTCATGTGATCCCGCTCCACAAGAGTGGTAGCAGGGAGGAGGCGGGGAACTACACACCAGTCAGTCTTACCTCAGTTTTGGGCAAGATTATGGAGGCACTCCTTAAGGAAAGGATAGTGCAACACCTGGAATCCATAGGGGCACAGGATCCAAGACAGCATGGGTTTACAAAAGGAAGGTCCTGTCAAACTAATCTCATACATTTCTTTGACTTGGTAACCAGAGTGGTGGACCAAGGGGGAGCAGTTGATGTCGCCTACCTTGACTTCAGCAAAGCTTTTGACACTGTTCCACATAGAAGATTGATAAATAAGCTGGGTAGGCTCAGGGTAGGTACCAGAAGTTGGTCAGCTGGGTGGCAAACTGGTTGACGGGCAGGAAACAGAGAGTGGTAGTAAATGGTATACAGTCAGAAGAGATGCAAGTCACAAGTGGGGTACCTCAGGAATCAGTCCTGGGGCCAGTCCTCTTCAACATCTTCATTAGTGACCTTGCAGATGGACTAGAGGGTAAGGCTTGTCTGTTTGCAGATGACACCAAGATCTGCAACAGAGCAGATGATCCAGATGGGGTGGGCAGAATGAGAAGAGATGTGGATAAACTAGCAAAATGGTCAGAAGAGTGGCAACTGGGATTTAATGCAAAGAAGTGCAAAATCCTGCACATAGGGAAGAGAAACCCTGAAGCCACCTATAGGCTGGGAGGGGAGTTGCTAGCAGTCACAAAGGAAGAAAGAGACTTGGGCATCATCATCACTGATGACCTGAAATCATCCAAGCAGACCTCTAAAGCAGTAGGTAAGGTTAGGAGGGTGTTGGGGTGTATTGGTAGGGGTATCACAAGTCATAAGAGGAAGGTAATAATCCCTCTTTACAAGACACTGGTTAGGCCCCATCTGGAGTACTGCGTGCAGTATTAGAGGCCACACCTTCACAAGGACATTAACTAAATCGAGGCAGTCCAGAGAAGGACAACCAAAATGGTGCAGGGACTGCATCAGAAGACATATGAGGACAGATTAACAGAGCTCAATATGTATACCCTTGAGCAAAGGAGAGAGAGGTGATATGATCGAGGCATTCAAACACCTTAAGGGCATTAACAAGGTGAAAGAGTCTAATATGTTTAAATATAAGAAAAATAGCAGGACAAGAGGACACATCATGAGATTAGAGGGGGCCGATTAAGGGGAATGTGAGGAAATTATTTTTCACAGAAAGGGTGGTGGATGCATGGACTGGCTTACCACAAGAAGTGGTGGCTATGAATACAGTGCAGGGCTTCAAACAGGCATGGGATAGGCATAAGGGAGCAATACAAATGACTATGAATAGATAGCCCACTGACAGAGCAAAGGCCTATGGCACATTTATAAGGTAGAAAAAGAAATGGGCAGACTAGATGGGCCTTGCGGTCCTTATCTGCCGTCAACTTCTATGTTTCCATCTGGGCTGCTTCCCGGTCACTGGATCCCTAATCTTGTCCACTGATGAAAGTCTTGGATCACCTAGCCTCGATTACGAGACAGGATTAAGCTATTCCTCCATCAAAGTCCTTTGCCCTCTATTTCAGCCTTCCATGAACCTCTGGATAGCAAATTACTATATCAACATCTTCTAGTCAAACTGTTCTAAGAGGAATGTTACATATTAAACCACCTATCAGAAGACCCACTCCTCCATGGCATCTCAGTTTTCTAATAGAGAAATTAACTCTTGAGCCCTTTGAACCTGCGGCCACTTGTGACATAGAAACATAGAATCTGATGGCAGATAAGGACCGCTTGGCCCACTTAGTCTTTCCATTTCCCTACCTAACAGATACGCTGTAGATCCTAGTTAACCAACAGCCTACTTCCTCCTACCCCCCACTAGAACTGTCCTTATGTCTGTCCCATACATTCTTGAATTCCCCCACTGTTTTTGACTCTACGACCTCCTCAGGAAGGCTGTTCCATGTATCTACAACCCTCTCTGTGAAGAAATATTTCCACACATTACCTCTGAGCCGTCCCCCTTCTATCTTCAAATTGTGCCCCCTTGTTCTTGCACATCTCTTTTTCTGAAAGATTTATTTAGTTAGTTTTTGTTGACCGGGTAAGTGCACTGGCATGACCCGGGGGAGGGGGATACAGATGAATGCCAACTGACCTCGAACCAGATTAAGCTGTTGGTAGTATTTTTAGTGAATGAGGGGAATTTGGCCAAGACACCGGGGAAATTCCCCTACTCTGTGTGGAGAGAGTGCTGCTGGGTAATCCGGAGGGGTTGCTCAGTAGGCTCTTGGTCAGGCATGGAATCGGATGCTGTGTTGTCTGGCTCAGTGGAGCCTACTACAGAACGGAGACAGAGCAAAATCCTTACCTCGAGAACGGAGAAGTGCTTAATATCCAGGAGAAGCCTCAGACTGAATCGCGGGTCTGAATCGGGAGCTGCAACTAATTTATTTTCGATATCCAAGTTTTCTGTACCTGTGGAAATCATGATGTCAGCCCGCCAGGTGACTGATTCCAGTCGGGCCCTTTGCAGAGCACTTAGGAAATACAGGAAGGGACTCATTTTGAAGCGCACCAGACATTGGAAGCTGCATTGGACCTGGGAATACCACCATTGGACCTTGTTCTACACCCTACGGCCTCACAGATTCTAAAGCAACAATTTGGCTTGCATAATAGAAAATCATCCTACCCTACTATGGACTGGTCATGGAGGAGGTTTTACAAGATGCTGGATGGACAAAATCACAAACAGGCATATGGATCCCAGACCCTACATGGACGGACAGTTCTCTGTCTTCCACCATGCATGCTAACGTTCTACAAACCTGAGCTCAGGTATGGACATTCAGACTTCTGGGTGGAAACTATTAATGATAATCAGAGCTCTTGAAACCCGTCCTTCGCCATACCTGGGCCGAGTTCGAGGGTATAGGACTTGTACAGGATTTAGCTCAGACAGGGCACAGGCTGGCTTGCAAAACCCAGAGCAGTAATGTCTGACTTGTTTAAAACAAATTAGAACAGGCACCTAGAAGAAACGCTGTCCGTTGACGTTATAGGGGTGGCCTTCAAACCCACCCAGATAGATATTATATTGCTAACTCGCTTTTGAAAGGTTCCATGAATTTTCTTCCTGTTGATATTTTTGCATTAATTCACATCTCAGGGAGGATTCTTATGATATTAGTTTTAAATCCTTTAAGGGCTTAGAGAAATTTTGGGATAGATACTCCATTTTGAAAAATACCCTTTGTGGGTTCCATTTATGCTATCCCTTACTAAACCAGTGTTTCGTTACATTACAATCATGTTTAGGAATGAAGGTGTCAGCGTAGGTAATATTTACCAATGGTTGCAAAATAAATGTGAGGTGATGGGACCCCTGAAGCTATCTTGGACCTAGAAGGTATTTGGACAGGGAGCTGGAAATTTAAAGTGAAGTTACCCCAAATAAATGGTGAAATTATCCATTTACCGAACAGCTTCTTTCTAGGAAAGATAGAGGTCTGTTTTATAGTGGTCAGCCTCGGCCTGTTATAAATGTGGAGCCGTACTCATTTAAGTAGCTCCTGTGACCTTTTAAAATGTCCATTGTGTGGAGGGTTTGGGGATGTAGCAGAAAGATGTCAAAACATCTTTCAGTGTAATCTTTGTGGTGATAATGGCCATGCCTTTCACCAGTGCCCACGGGCCTCTCATAACAAAGCTGGGGGCTGGGATTCTGATGCCCTAATTAACAAGGCTCAGGGGAAAACAGTGATTGATCCTGGATCCCTTCACACATCAGGTAGTGAGGCTGATCCTTCACCCCTCTTGGTGGACAAGCCTTCCTCCTCAGAGACTGAGGTGACTCCTTTGGTTGCAGATGTATCTATTTCATCTTCTCCACCTGATATCTCTGACTCTCAACAGGCCTTCTTCCATGCCCCCTTTGAGATAGTGAAACCCTCGGAGGTTTACGAGGCTTCTAATAAAGCTTCCTCTACTACCCACTCCAGTAGAAAACTTTTTCCCTTTGCAACTGGAAGGTAGGGACTCAGATTTAGAATCTGATACTTCCCACCTATCGGAATTGATTTCGGAAGAGGAAGATAGCAAAGCCACAGACTTAGCAAAAGAAAAAAAGGGAAAGAAAGGGAAGAAGAGAAAAACTAGCCATTCCCAGAAGTCTGGAACTTAATGGTACTATCTCTGCAACATGGCGACCCTGAAAATAGCCTCCTATAATGTCTGCAGTATAAAGAACTTTAAGAAGAGACTTGCTGTCCTTTCCTTTCTTGGTACATTAAATGTAGACATTATTCTTTTACAGGAAACTATGTTATCCTCCCTGGCTGAAATCAAACAAACACAGAAAAGATGGGTGTGGGGGCCTTCCTTTTGGACTTTTGGGCCTAGCGCAGCTGATGGGATTGAGGTTCTCTTTACTTCCCACGGCCTTTAGGTTCCTAAACTGGTCGACATCTGTCCAGGACGTGCCCTGCTCCTAGATTTTTCCTGGCATGACTTTGATTATAGATTATTAAACATTTATGCCCTCAAGTTAAAACTGCACGTATTAAATTATTTGAGGATGTTAAGCCCTTTCTATATACTCAAAGACACGTTATCTGGGGAGGGATTTTAACTGTGATATAGATACTAAATTTAAAGGGGAAGTCCAGAAAAAAATATATTGTGATTCTTTAGCTTTAAAACAGATTATTAAAAATGCTGGACTATTGGACGTTTATAGGTCATTACATAGAACAGGTGGTTCTTCATATCACAGGAACATATTTTCTTCACGTATTGACTATCTTTTTGTCTCTAAGTTTCTAAAACCTTCCCTTACATATATTACACCAACTGAGTTCTCAGACCATCACCTTTTAATTGGGGTTTTTAGTCTAGCAGATATTCCCCCTAAACTATATTCAGCTAGCCCCAGATGGCGTCTAAATGTGTCCTCCTTGGAGGACAGTGATTGTATTTCGGAATTACAAAATCTATTTTTTGCCCGTCATTCTACACTTTGTTGTTATGAGAACCTTTTTTTCTGGTGGAGAGACACTAAAATAGAGATTAAATCCCTTTTAAGTTCTAAGGGGAAACACAAGGCCAATTCACGATATCTTCAATACCTACATTATCGGGATCAATTTTACAAACTGATATCACTACCATCGGTGACAAACTCCCTTTGTTGTCTCAAATCTCAGAATTAAAAAACAGATGGTTGAATATCAGTACAGTAGAGCTATATCACTAGACATGGAATTTAGATTTGGGGTACAAGCCCAACCAACTTAGATCCCTATTTGGCGTGTAAGGAGCCTTGACCGGACTGTAATGTCTAATTAACTTCTTCTCAAGGTAAATAGTAACCTCCAGAAAGATATGATGTCTGTTGTACAGC
Source organism: Neoceratodus forsteri (assembly GCA_016271365.2). Classification (NCBI taxonomy): domain Eukaryota; kingdom Metazoa; phylum Chordata; order Ceratodontiformes; family Ceratodontidae; genus Neoceratodus; species Neoceratodus forsteri. Next base: position 1,098,374,663 of record CM028135.1, on the reverse strand, counting down.
AATTTGTTTCGATACCTTTGGGGAGAACCCAGCTTAGTGGGAATTTGCCTGAGGACTTTTGCCTTATCTTCCAGTGATGGACACCACATTTCAAGCTCAATTATTGAAACCCATTTCTCCATTGGAAGTGGAAAAGTTATCCTATCCCTTAAACTTAAAACATCCCTGGTTTGGATGGCATTCCAAATGAATTTTATAAAACCTTCATTTCGTAACATGTGTCTTTTCTTCCTCTTGTGTTCAATTTTATCTTAACCTCCACCTCAGGTTTCAGAATTTAATGTGGCCTTATTGAAATTTATTTTTAAAAGGGGATTCTTCCTACTTACTAACTGGGCCGATAAGTATCCTTAATAGTGACTATAAGATCTTTGCTAAAATCCTCACAAATAGATTGTCCTTAATTTCTGAGTCCCTTATTCATCCTGCTCAATCCTGTGCAGTACCACATAGGAAGATACAACATAGTTTATATTTGTTAAGAGACTTATTTGACAACAGTGATAGGGAAAAGGTCGGGTTTTATTATTGCTTTGGATCAGGTTAAGGCCTTCGACAAAGTGTGTCACTCTTACTTATTTAATATACTATTAACCTACAAAATTCCTAAACTCTTTGTATACTGGATTTTGATTTTATATTCGAAGCAGTGATACATCCTTTAGTGAATGGAAGAATGGGGCCTCACGGTTCCTGTAGTTAGGGGAGTTCGCAGGGTTGTCCCTGAGCCCTCTTTTGTATGTGTTTGTTTTGGACCTTATTATTCGATATATTCAGGGGCATTCCGAGATTATGGGTTTGACCCTGATGTATCCTTGCCAAGGGTTAAAATAACCGCCTATGCAGATGATATTACACTTTACGTTCAGGATAGGCCTTCCTTCAGAAAGCCTTGCATTGTTTTCAGATTTGGGAAAAATCTCTGGATCTGAACTTAACGTTTCAAAAGTTTTATTTTTCTTTACATCCTGAACAGGATACTCTCTTTGATACTGGGGTATTCCATTCTCATCACAACCTAATAAAATTCTAGGAATTTGGTTTGGGTTAGGTGATATAGCTACTTTTAACTGGGAAAAGCAGTTAAAAATAGGGAATCTAAAGTGAGCGTCTGGAAACAATGGAAATTTGGGAAGCGGAAAAGGGTTTCTATTGTTAAGCAATTTTGATTCCATATTTTTATACCTTAGTTATTTATACCCGCCACCTGTTTCATTAGAAACACGATTGTACAGCGTCTTTTTTCAGATGATTTGGGGGAATCGTTTAAATCCAGTTCGCAGGGATTTCCTTTACTTACCAGTTAAGAAAGGTGGATTGTCCATGATAAATCCAATTGTTTTTTTTCATTCCATTTTTTTGTTTAATTCTTTTAGTTTCCTTTGGAATCACACCGGTTCCTTTGGCATTCGTGGTCTTATTTTCTATGGAGTCCTTACTTCCAGAAATGGACAACGTACTCTCTAAATTGTTAAACAAAATCATTTGCCCCTGTATGGAATGCCTTTCTTAAAAAATGTAGGCAGTGGAATTTATTATTTAATGACCTTATTTCACATACTAGAAATCTTTCTATAACTATATTGTTTTTACTGTACAAGGCTCCATTTTGCTTTTTCCAGACTGTGTGCAACAAAATGTCCTTTGCTTTACGTAAATCAACTGACTATAGAATACCATCTTCTATATGGGACATTGTGTGGATATCTTTACATGGGAAATTGGGTAAAGGGGAATCTTAAATACAAACCGACAACTGAAAGATACTGTTTAAGGTCTTCTTGTAACTCTATTGAAGAAAGTTTATCTCACTTTCTTATTGATTGTCAGTTCGCAAAGAATTTTGGTGTAAGGCATCTGATCATTGGGGGTTCCATGCTGCAGCAGATAACATATAATGCTTTGGTCTTAGGGATTATACAGGTATATGGCAGTCTTATCATCCCAGCACCTTGAATGTTTTTTGCCTTTATTCAATTTTATCTTTGGCAGGCCAGATGTCAATTTATTTTTCAGCAACAATTAGTTCCTATTTCTATAATTTTGTCACAAGTGGAGACTGGTTTATCCTCTGTTAAAGTCAAAGATAAGCAAAAATGTTCTGCTGTTAAATTTGCTTCTTTTGGAAATCTTTTTTGTTTGACATATATATTTCTGTGTACAATTTTTTATTGTTGTGTAAATCTGTTTAACTGGTGATGTTATGTTCTTTTCAATAAAACTTCCCCTACTCTTTTCGAGAAGTGCCATGGGATCTTTAACATCCACCTGAACTACCACCAATCCAGGCAGATGGGACCTCGGTTTAACGTCTCATCCGAAAGACGCTAGCCTCTTGGACTTTGTTGATTCCCTTGAGGTATTTGAAAGTTTCTATTTTGTACCCCCTCTCCCTCCTTTCCTCGACGCTATACATCTTAAGCTCCTTTAGTCTTCCTTCATATGTCTTCTGGTGCAGGCCCTGCACCATTTTGGTTGCCCTCCTCTCTGGACAGCCTCCACCCTGGCTATGTCTTTGTGGAGATGGGGTCTTCAGAACTGTACACAGTACTGCAGATGTGGTCTTACCAACTGTCTGTACAGAGGGCCAACAACTTCCTGTTTTCTACTGGTGATGCCGCTCCCTGTGCATCCCAGTATCCCCCAGCCCTCCTTACTGCCTTCTCACATTGCTGGCCCACCTTTAGGTCATCTGATATAACTACCCCCAGGTCCCTTTCCATTTTTATTGTTGTCAGTATCTCACCCCCCATTGTGTACTCTTGCCCTGGTTTTTTTTTTCCCAGGTGCATTACTTTGCACTTTGCGTTGAATCTAAGCTGCCATACATTTGACCATTCCTCCAACCTTGCCAAGTCCCTTTTCATCCTTTCCACCCCACCTTGCATATTAATCCTGTTGCAGATCTTTTTGTCATCTGCAAAGAGACATACTTTCTCTTCCTGTCCCTCTGCAGTGTCACTTATGAAGACATTAAAAAGGACCTGCCCTAGTACTGAACCCTGCAGTACCCCACTAGTAACCCCCCTTTCTTCACTGTGGACTCCATTTACTATTACCCACTGTGTCCTGTTGTCCAGCCAGTGTTTTACCCAGGTTACCACCCTGGGACCCACTCCCAGGCTGGCTGTTTTTTTTTATTAATCTTTTGTGCGGGACTGTGTCAAATGCCTTGCTAAAATCCAGGCCATGTCCACAGCCCCTCCCTGGTCTACTACTTTGGTCACCCAGTCAAAGAAATCAATTTGATTTGTCTGACATGACCTTCCTGCTGTGAATCCATGCTGCCTTGGGTCCTGTGCGCCACTGGCCTCTAGGTACTCAAAAGTTCTTTCCTTCAGAAATGATTCCATCATTTTCCCTACCACAGTGACCTTCGTTTTCTTTCATGGAAAACACTGTTCTTAGTAGATGTCGCTTCAGCTCAACGTATTTCCGAGCTCCATGCCCTCATGTGTAGAGAACCTTACTTGATTTTTCACAAAGGCAGAGTGGAACTTCATATCAACCCATCCTTCCTACCTAAGATAGTGTCTGAATCAGTCCCTGGAGTTACCAGTATATTATCCGTAACACTTCAATCGAGGTAAGTACCTCTTACATACTCTAGATGTCCATTGTATATTACAATACTATACTAATCGAACTAAATCGATTAGAAAGACTTCTCAACTTTTTACCTTCGCCTCAGGCAGGGAGGGTCTCCCGGTCACTAAACGGACCCTCTCCAATTGGCTGGCACACTGTAGAACATTTTGTTATTCAGAATACAACAAGCCATTACCAGGACCTGTCCAAGCCCATTCTACCAGAGATATGGCCACTACTGCGGCCTGCTTTAAAGGAGCTTGCATCATGGATATCTGCAATGCAGCTACCTGGTCCACGATTCATACTTTTACGAAGCATTACAACCTTAGACATTGCTTCACGGCATAGGACAGCCTTTGGCTGAGCTGTCCTACAAGGCTACCTGTCTTATTTCCACCCTTCTTGGGTTTACTGATTGGGATTCATCCCAAGTGTATTACCTGCTGCAAGAGATTACTCTGTGGAAGATAGTACAGTTACATAAGACCTTACCGTAACAGTAGATCTTTGAGGAGTGTCTCTTGCAGTAGGTACGATCCCACCTTCCGTCCCCCTCCTTCTCTAAGAGAACAAATTCTGGTCCAATGATTTATGGGTTGGGACACGTATGGTACCTCAGCTTCCCCTCGGTCCTCAAGGTTAGCGAGCTGAATCATGGGGAACTGAGAATACCAGGGACCGCCCACACTTATACAGGAAATGGGAAGATGATGTCATGTGTGGGCGGCCCCTGGAAAAGACTGCTAGAAGAGCTGCCATGTGCCACAGCAAACTCTGGTGACGACCTAAGTGTATTACCTGCTGCAAGAGACACTCCTCAAAGACCTACTGTTACGGTAAGGTCTTGCGTAACTGTACTTTCTAGGAGTGGTATATGGTGCACATCCACACAACTCACTTGACCTCCCCTGGCAAGTGGCACGAGGATCCCTGTTTCCAGCATGCAAGGTTTGACGTCACGGGGCAGAGCCGGGAAGTGTACCACCCTGGTGGGTGGGAGGAGCTTAGCTTCAAGATGTCCAGCAAGTTGTAAAGGGAAAGGAAAACTGTTAGAGTGTGGATGTGCACCATGTACCACCCCTAGAACTATTGTTACAGGTGAGTAACACTCATTTTTGTTTGTCCTGCCTACATGAGGATAAATATTAAAAATGGTACAAATATGTACCCTTTTGATATGGAAGTAGTTTATGAATTGATTAAATATTTGGTCAGGTTGGTGCATTGTAAGTAAATAGCTCGTTTCCAGGTGTGTCCAGGTTGGGGGGGGGACTGTGTCATGTAGAATAATTAAGTGACATGATTACGTATTAATAGGATGAGCTAGTGGCTGCACAAAAGAAGTAAACAGCTGGCAGAGAAGTTGTAACAGCAGGCAAAAACAACTGTTACTAGGGTAGTGGACTCGCACAGGGGAGGGGATTTCACCAAGGGGGCCCAGGGTTTGTGAAGGAGGGGAGAGAGGGTTGAGGGGAAGGTAACAGGAGTGGGGACTGTGAGTGTGGGTGAGGGAATTTGTACAATATTGAGCATTTAATGCTGTCACTCGTCTTCTAACAGCAGGGTCTTCAAGCAACTTACAGTACAGGACTGAACGTATCAAAATCCCATCGACACCACGATACCCCAGGTCTATGCTAGGTTCTGACAGAGGTAAAAAATATTTTGTGGTGTTCTTTTATCCTTATTGCTATGGAAATCTCTTTAAAAGATAGTATTGATATTCCAGAGATCAATCTTTACCATTCATTACTGGTGGGTTCAGGCTAGAAGCACTGGACCCTGCGGAAGTGTGTTTAAAAAATTTGAAGGGGGGGGACCAATGTTGGGGCAGCACCACCCTTGAGCGCAAAGTAGAATGCGGTGCTTTCGGGTTGGCCAGTAACCAGCACCAACTCCCCTGCCTCCTCAGTTCTGCTTTTCCTGCCGTTGAAGTAGCACAACTTCATGGGAGTACCTGCAGCAGAAGACCCCAGAAGGTACTGTTTATCCGCCTCTTGCTTGACATTGTCAGTCCGTCGCCATTACCGGATCCAGGTTTATTTTATTTTACTTACTGTTCGGCGTTGAGTGCTTTCTGCTTTGTCATTTTATTTTTCTGCATCCGATCATGTCCAGTTTGAGGCCTAAGCAGCATTCTCAAAAGACGGGAGTTGTCCCTACGCATCAGTGCCCCTGTGGCAGCTCCATGACCATTACGGACCCCCGTGATCTGTGTTTTTCCTGCCTGGGTCCCCGTCATGACATGGATGCATGTGACACCTGTTTTTAATGGATTACTGCACAGTCGTTATCTGTGTGGCGAAGTTGGGGAGGGCCCCCTCCCCCAGCTTTTGGAGGTCGGCATCACATGCGTGATGCCAAGGTCAGGTCCCTAGGCCCTTTCCCTGGGCCTGTTCCTGGTACTAAATGTACTGAGGGAGAACAGGCTTCCATTGACTCGGGTCTCGCTGAAGCTGTAAGCCTGCACGAGGGGTCTGGTGGACAGTTGGCTGGCTCCGTGGGGTCGACTAAGCATCCCTCACAGTCCAGTGCCCCCTCAAGGGACCGGACAGCCCCGGTGTCGAGACCTTTGCTGTACTCTGGGCCTGCATTGGTGGCACCCTGGGTGATTCCGACTGGTGCTGTCCCGGCTCCCGACACTGCTTCCAGTGTCGGCGAGCAAAGCAGCGCCGTTGTCATCTCTGGTTCCCTTCCAACACTGTTTTCGGTGCTGGGAGTGGTAGGGTTTCTGGTGTTGCTTCCCCGGGGCCTCACTGATCTCGTCAGGGATGATCCCGATTGCTAACCCAGTTCTTCAGAGCTCTGGTTGCTCTCCAGGCTCAGTCAGGGGGCTTCTTCGCAGCCTCCCACCCCCGGGTCTCTCGACATCACTCGCGGTGTTGTGAATGTCCACAGCACCGCATCCAATGCAGTGTTGGGGGCAGCGCTGCGTCCGGTGCCGGGTCGGGAGCTAGCGCCACAGCCAATGCCGAGTTGGGCGGGGGGGCGGTGCCAGGTCCAGCGCCATGACTGTTTCTGACACTGACTCGTGTCAGTGCAGCTGTTGGTGCTGAACCAGGTGCTGGGGAGGATGGCAGTGTCAGTCCAGATGCTGGGTTCTCCCTCCCTCTCTCCCTTTGGATGGCTGCCTTGAGAGGGCCTTTATTGAAGGGCAGGTCCCTTTCTTCTGGGCCTGGGTTGGCAAGGCCTAGTCTAGCATCTCAACCTGCTCCAATGGCGCCTGGTGGAGCCAGAGTGCCGACTTGGCCACTCTTCCCCTCCTGGTGGTCAGGAATCTGCGGTCGGTGGGGATAGGGGCCACCCTTTTGGGCCTGTACGGCTCTGGTCTCCTCACCAAGGGGTCTCCCCTCAAGAGCACCTCCCAGTTCGCTCCTTACATGTTGAGCATTCTTCAGTGGATGGGCAGCGCAGCCCCCGCCCTCGGGATGGATCCCCTGCACACTCCCACAGCCCTAGCAGAGGGCCTTCAATCTCTCTTGACCACTCCTCCCCATCTTCTTCTCCTCTTTCTCCTCATCCCCTCTTCCAGGGCTTTCTGGTCCCCTGGGTCCCTTAACATGGGAACAGTACAAGTTGACGGCAGCTGTGTTCCCCATCTACCTTGAGTTCTTTGATGAGGCCATCTTTGCATCTACTTCCTGGGCTCCACTTCCCCCTGCACAAAGCTGCTCTGCATCCTCGGCTTCCTCCTCTGAGGAAGAGGACGTCTCCTCACATATTTCTTCAGATGCTGATTTTACTAGCTATCAGCGGTTCCTCTCGACGATGTTAGAGGAGCTTCATCTTCCCCAGTTTGTAGGTTGCAATCTTGTGCATGCGACACTGTCCTTCCTTGGGGAATACAGCACAGAATCCATGGTGATGCCTCCATGGCCTCAGCCTTTCCTGGAGGAGTCCCACTGTGTCTGGCAGTCTCCCTCCTTCTCCTCTGTTCCAGCCCCACAGGACTGCTAGCACAGGTTTTGTACACCCCAGGGTCTCCAGGAGCTCTGCCCCACCTCTTCTAAGGTTTGGAGTGACTGGATACCCCCTCTGGACATCGTCGCCCTCTTTGAGACTGTCTATTCATACTACTGGGTTACAAGCTGGAGGCACTGGAGTTCATAGAGCCAGATCTTCAGGAGGGCCGCGCCAAGGTAGGACCGCTACCACGGCTGGCTCACGCCTTTGTAGGCTACCTTGGCACTGACCCTCAAAGCGCCTTAGTTCTTTTTTCCCTGCAGTTGAGTGCACTTCAGTGATGATGCCGCTCAGATGCCGGGAGTCAGATCTTCATGTCTGTGTGACAACAGCGTCTAGTCTTTCAGTTTGTAGTCTTGATTTATTATTTTCAATAAAAAAGTTCTTTATTATTTTTCCTTTCAGCCCTACCGATCTAAGGAGTCGACCATGGATGGAGACGGTGATGGTAGGGACTCTCCATTGGAAGGCTGCTCTAGCTGCTGGACTGTGTCCGGTCTGCCATCCTCTCCGGGGGGGGGACTGACCACGGGCAGTCCCGTGTTCGCAAGGGAGGGCAGTCTTCCCATAAACACAAAAAGAAGCGGGCCCATTCCCGTTCCTGGTCGGGGACTGGGCACCACTCTGCCTTGAGTTCTTCCTCTTCCCATTGGAAGGGGAAGAAGCGGTACCACTCGAGGTCTCCCTCTGGTATGTCTGCCAAGAGGTCTTCAGTGGTCGGGAGTAGCAGGCCGTCTTTGTCTCCATCCAGTTCCCTGATGGCTTCCACTCAAGATCGCTCATTCTTGACACTGGAGCCCTTCTCTGTCCTCTTTGGAGGGGGGGGTTCTGATGGGCAGTTTCATCACTGGGCTGCTCTCATGGAGCAGTTGGTACAGCATCTGTCTCGTTTGTCCCTCCCGCCGATCCGGTATAAGAGCCTTTGGGCTTAGGCGCTTCAGAGCCACGGTTGGGTCCTTTGGGGCAGGTTGAGCATAATGTGCTGGCTATGGATTTTCCTCCCTTGCCGGGGTCCGCATCGCAGACAGCGGTTCCATGTGTCTCCCCCCCCCTTCATTCTGTTTCCATGCAGGGACCGACACAAGTACCTTCCTCCTCTTTTTCTTCTAGGTCTGGGTTGAGTCTTCGGGTGGCTCCATTGCAGCCGGTGCCAGCTTCCTGTGGGTCGGTGCTGGGTCTGGTGCTGGTTCCGGTGTCTCCTGATCTTACTTCAAGGGGGCTCTTGCAGCAGGCAGTAACTTTAAGGACTGAGCCACCAGGTGCTAGGACCACACGGAAAACTTCTAGTTAACAGTATACAGCGGGGGACCGCCAACATTCAACCTATGGTATAAAAGGGATGGTCCCCCAGCCCATCCCCAGTTCTTTTCCTGCTGTTGAGACATGCAGATCGGACCTCTGCACACTCCTGCTTCTAGTCGACCACCATTTTTATTACGTTTCAACCGCGATTTGTTATTTTCATAGTTTTACTTTTTTCTTCCATATTTCTTCAAATTCCTGCATGTCTTCTTCTCCAGTAATATCTTCCGACCAGTGAGCAAAGTGTTCCTGTGGCAAGCAGATTCCCGCTAAGGGTGACCACTCCTCATGCCTGCTGTGCCGAGGCCCTAACCACGACACTGAGGCCTGCCAGGAGTTCAACCAGGCCACATGGAAACGCCGCTTGTTGACCCTCCAGGTTTTCCTTCTGCAGCGGAAGCTAGCGATGATGGAGAAGGGGCTCCAGGGCAAAAGCTCTTCTTCCTCCCTGGCCTCCGGGGCATTGACTTGTTCCTCCCTCAAAGAGAAATCAAGCAGGAAGAACAAGCACTGTGACAAGGATATGTATCGGCCCCGGTTGGCTTCCTGCTCCAGGTCTCCGCAGAAGTCTGCAGCCATTTCTGGATCTTCCTCCCATGGGAGGTCAGTCCCTCCTTCACCAACAGCCCTCACTTCTTCTGAGCTGCCTGTGTCTTTGCCTCCCACCCTCCTCACCATTTTGGGTGAAGGCTGTTCTGGGCTTAGGATGCTGTCCCCAGCCTCAAAGCTCGGGCCCCTTTTCCCAGCAGGTTCTCAGCCAGGCGACTCAACTGGCTCTTCAGGTAGTGGGTCTTGGCCTACCGCCCCTCTGGTCTTGGCGTTGCCTACATTGCTCCCTAGTTCAGGGGCCAACGCCTCTAAGTGATGCCTGGAGCATGCGCTTTTCTGTCCGTCATGGGCGAAGATGGAGAAGGGGCTCCAGGGCAAAAGCTCTTCTTCCTCCCTGGCCTCCGGGGCATTGACTTGTTCCTCCCTCAAAGAGAAATCAAGCAGGAAGAACAAGCACTGTGACAAGGATATGTATCGGCCCCGGTTGGCTTCCTGCTCCAGGTCTCCGCAGAAGTCTGCAGCCATTTCTGGATCTTCCTCCCATGGGAGGTCAGTCCCTCCTTCACCAACAGCCCTCACTTCTTCTGAGCTGCCCGTGTCTTTGCCTCCCACCCTCCTCACCATTTCGGGTGAAGGCTGTTCTGGGCTTAGGATGCTGTCCCCAGCCCCAAAGCTCGGGCCCCTTTTCCCAGCAGGTTCTCAGCCAGGCGACTCAACTGGCTCTTCAGGTAGTGGGTCTTGGCCTACCGCCCCTCTGGTCTTGGCGTTGTCTACATTGCTCCCTAGTTCAGGGGCCAACGCCTCTAAGTGATGCCTGGAGCATGCGCTTTTCTGTCCGTCATGGGCGATGCCTCTGTCTTCGGTGGGAGTTTCCTCCCCTATGCAGGCTACACCTGCGTTGGGTTCTTCGCCTGACTAGCGTCAACCACCTTTTCCTAAGTCATTGCTAGCCACCCGGCTAGCCACTCATGGCGGCCTTCGCTGTTAAGCCTTCAGCGAAGCCCTGAGACAGCCGCAACAACACATGCTGAATCAATGCCAGCCCTTCTGAGACTGACCTAGTCAGCCCTTTGTCACAAGGGCCATCACCTGGTCACCTGGTTCCTCAGGGACCAACGCCAGAGCCCGCGACACCTCAGGGACCGACACTGGAAGATCCAGTTCTTCCCTGCCCGGTGGCCCCCCCCAACCTCTTTTGGATTACAACGCCTTGTTCATGGCATGGTGGGAGTTCATGCAGAAGAAGGATCCCTGAAAGAGTCCTCCTACCCTACCTCCGAGGGAGCCTTCCCTCTCTCCAGACCCAGTTCGCCCTACCACTCCCCAGTCTTCTGGTGACAAGGGGGACCGTCGCAGGAAAGATTGCCATCCACCAAGACCGTTCCTGGACCCTAATCCGTCTGGGGGAGATTCCTCCTCCTCTTCCTCAGAGGACTCGTCGGATTCCAGTTACACTCAGAGCCTGAGGAACCCAAGGATACCCCCAGATCCCTTCCTGACGATCCAACTCTCCTGAACGTCATGAGGCATATTCAGTTCCTCGTGGGCTGGACTCGGAGGAACTAGACCCAGAACGCTGACACCTGACGACCTTCCTCCATAAGAAGGACATTTCCTATGGTTATCCCTCCTCTCATTGACTGTTTCAAAGATGTCATCAGGGCCACCTGGAATCACCCATCTTCCACCCCGGCCTTACCTAAAAAGGCAGACAGACTTTATCATGCCCCAAGGGATAAGCCCTTTTTTTAATTTAGATTTTTTATGTGCTTTTTTCCCCCGAATTTTGGCCCTGACATGGGACCCCGGCAGACGTGCGTGTGCGTGGAGGCACACATGCACACCAGGTACCTGCCCCACCCCTTCCTCCCCACCCCTGGCAATCGCCGCTGCCCCCTCCCGACTGCGCATCCCATTGGACCTCTACCCGATGGGAGCAGAACTACCGAAAGGGTGGACAACACCCTGGGAGGGGAGCTGCCTTCCGTCTGCTCAGTCCCAGCCCTCCTGCCCCACCCTGTGCCATCTCCCGACAACCCAGTGGTTCCTGAACCCGGGTTGCAGGCGTGGCGCCAGAGTAGGCATCCAGCCCAGCCCTCCTGCGCCCATCAGGCCGGTGAGGATAAGCTCCTTTATGGGGAGCATCCAGTTGCTGCTTAGAACCGTACTAAGAAAGCCCAGACTCCTCAGCATGCACCCTCCCCATAAGTAGTCTTGGCAGGTAGACTTAGGTGTCATCGAGGCTCAGGTCAGGAAGCACAGGAAGAACCAGGAGCAGTTGTAGAATTCACCAAAAGTATTTTATTTGTACTAGCAGTAACAAAAAAAGAAATAAACTTGTTTTGTAAAACTACAGTCCAACCCAGATTTAACGGACATGGATAAAACGTCCGTTCGGACACATCAGCCGTTTTTGTAATTCTCAAACCAAATGCATAGACATCTATGTTAAAATGTTAGGATATAACGACTCAGCGCCACCATGTAAATCGGATGCCTTTTACAGCAGAAAGGTGTCAAAACGTGTTAAATTCCTGTCTGATTTCGGTGGATACATGGCTACTTATGTTCTGGCACTTCATCGCTATTGTTTCACGTGGCATAGGATGAAATTAGTCAGCAAGTTCCTACCTTGGTGATGACCCAGAGTGAGCCGGTGAGAATTCGGAGCCTGAAGAAAACAACACTGATCCTCCTGCTGGCTTGATGGAAGAGGAATTTGACCAGCTGTGCCACCTGGTGGACCACACCAGAAGTAAAGAAAACCATTGATCAAACTGATCACACCACCACATCAGAAGTAACCAAAAGCACGAACTACAGCACAGCACTTTATAAAGCAGAAGTTTTTTGGGCTAAGAATGAGTGCACTAAACTGATCATGCTACGCTCTTTATTATGGAAGTAGTCGGCAGCTTATTCTCATTCAGAAAAGTCACTTTGCAGTTATTCGGACATTCAGTTATATCAGCAGATTCGTCGGTGTACAGTGTAGTCTGAATTAAGCGGGTTGCACTGTATTTACAAAGGCAGAACAAAATAGTGAAGATCCATCAGAGTTTTCCTTCAATCTCTGTGTGTCCCTTTTTTGCAAGCAATTGCAGCTCTGCTGTCTTATGAGTCCTTGCAACCCCCCCCCCTTCTTAACAAGCATCCTGTTTTTTTCTAGTGTTCTGGTAAATTTCCAATGTTCTTGTAAGTGTTAGGCAGGTGCAAGCAGGCACACAATGTCCTAGAACAGAGCCCCCCCCCAGCTCTTGCAAAAGGCTTAAAAATTGCACTAAAGTAACCTCTTGAGTTTTCAATAGCTTTTTGCAATCATCTCAAACCACAACTATATACATTTCAAAAATTAACACTATAATCCCTAAACAAAGGGATCCCAATATCAGTTACATTTCCACATAATGATTTGCATATATTTTTATATCAGCAGATATGCAAGGGAGGAAAAGACAAACAGCAGGGGAAGTCTGAGAGACAGTGAGAGGTAAATAATTGCGAGACTGTCGGAGTGATCAAATCCTAGGTCTCACAGGAAAATTTGGTTGTGCAACCAGACAGACAAGAGACAGGAAAGAAAAGAACAAAACAGATCCCTGCATTCAAACTCTCCATAACAACTGGGACAGAGTCCTATTCAACCCTGTCACATTAGGCAAGAAGGTCTACGCCTCAGCCTCTTTGGCCATTCGGAAGTTGAACTTCCTGGCCCACATGGTTCCAGTACCAGAATGCCCTGTGGGACAAAGCTGTAGAATTGGTGCAAACCCTCCCAGAGGACCCTACTTAGTCTCAGCTGACCCAGCTCCTGAAGTCTGGGTCAGATATTGGCAATCATGTCCTGAGGGTGTCCTATGATACCATAGACGTAGCCGGATGGGCATCTGCCACTGGCGCCTGTATTCGCCATCATTCCTGACTTACAGTTTCAGGTTTTGCCCCAGACATGCAGGCCAAAATTCTTGATGCTCCCTTCAGGGGTTAAAGGCCATTCTACCAGGGGGATAGCTATCTCATTTATATATTTCAGAAAGGTGTCCATTGCTGACATTTGTGCAGTGGCCACTTGGAGTTCTGTCCACACCGTCATCCGGCATTACAGTCTGGACATTGCCTCTAGGCATAGGACAGGTTTTGGACTGGCTGTCCTTCAGGGCCTCCTCTCTTGAGTTCCTTATTCTGACCTTTTCCTCCTCCCTGCTGATTGGAGTAGATCCTCTCATTGCTTGGGACTCCGCCTTTATGGTGTAACCTGCTACAAGAGCCCCCTCAAAGTGAGATAGTGCAGTTACGTAAGAACTTACCGTAACAATAGATCATCGAGAGGAGCTCTTGCAGCAGGTGCTACGTTCCCTCCCTCCAGTCTCCTGGTGACTGCTTCTCCATCCTTTTTCCTCGGTTTCAGAGGAACGTCTCGGTTCTCCTTTTTTGATGCTTGCCGGGGTCTCTGGCTGGAGAACTGCAGTGATGCTGGGGGGCCTCCCTTTTATACCACAAGGGATGTTGGGGGAGGGCCAATGTCAAGGGGCAGTCCCCGCTATACAGTAGACTGCTAGCTAGATGTTTTCTGTGGGGTCCTGGTACCTGTTGGCTTCAGTCCATATGGTGTAACCTGTTGCAAGAGCTCCTCTCGAAGAGCTACTGTTACAATAAGTTCTTACGTAACTGTACTTTTCTAGTTGGCATTACTTCCACTTGGAGGATTTCTGAGCTTCAGGCTCTGATGTATAAAGAGCCTTTCTTGGTTTTCCTCAAAGACAAAGCATCTTTGCAGACCATTTGTATGTTTTTGCCTAAGATGGTGTCTGAATTTACTTTGAATCAATCCATCCACCTGCCTGTTTATTTTCCTGAGTAGTCCAATCAGGGGGAGGCGTTTCTTCATACTCTAGATGTTCATCGAGTGCTTAATTTTTATTGGACTGCACCTGCCCTTTCAGAAAATTCAGTCAATTGTTTGTTTAGTTTGCCCCCAGGAAAGAAGGGGTTCCTGTTTCCAAACAGTGTTCATCTAAATGGTTGGCTAATTGCATTATTTCTTTCTTTTTTGTTTTTTTTAACTTATCTTTCTTCTCCCTCCCAACTGGCTCTCTTCCACTGGCCCCTCCAGCCCCATCACTTCCGCATCCATTGGCTCTTTCTTGAGATGCTAGCCGTCCAGGTGCGGCGCCTGCATCATCTTGCCGGTCAGGATATTTTCTTCTTTTTCTTTCCCATCCCCCGAGTACGGCGTGGTGGCATGCAGTGACGCCAGTGGCCAAGCTGCACACACTTCCGCGCATGGCACGCCGGACATCTGCCCCACATCTTCCCCCTTCTTCTGTGGATCCATTGCGCCATCCCCCAGCCACCGCTAGGGGACAGTCAAGCAGCGGACTCTATCCCCACCCCTCCCTGGGAGAGGAAAGCTGTCCTATGGACGCTTGATCCTCTCACTCCCTACCTGGCTGGCTCGCACCACTAACATGGGTCATCAGCATGGCAGGAGGTAAGGCACGGATGTCTCAGCCCTCCACGCCACTGGGCCAGCTCCAGTTGCATCGTTTATTGCTACTGCAAGTACAACAAGCCTTTGCCAGGTAAGAGGTCATTCTACCAGGGATGCCTCGACTGCCTCCTTCAGAAATGTGCCTGCTGCTGAGATTTGCACATCCGCCACTTGGAGTTCTGTCTATACTTTCTTTAGGCATTACAGTTTGGACATTGTCTCCAGGCGTAGAGCCAGTTTCGGACTTGAAGTCCTCCAGGGCCTCCTGTCAAGCAAGTTCCCTATGACTGCTATTGTCCTCCTCCAAGTTGACTGAGTCTATTCCCCTACTGCTTGGGATTCAGTCCTTATGGTTATTGCCTGCTGCAAGAGTCCCCACGAAGCAAGATAGTACAGTTACATAAGAACTTACCATAATAGTAGATCTTCAAGAGGAGCTCTTGCAACAGGCACTGCATTCCTTCCCCCAGTTGCTGTTTCTCCATCAAAGCTTTTCTGCTTTCCTCATTTAAGAGGAACCTCCTTGGTTCTCCAGTTTCCATATACGCTGGGGTCTCTGGGAGAACTGGGGATGGGCTGGTGGACCACCCCTTTTAAAACATAGGTTGGCTGTCGGCATGCCGACTTTGGGTTGGTCTCCTGCTGTATACTGCTAGCTAGAACTTTCGTGTGTGGTCCTAGCACCTGGCGGCTTGGTCCTTATGGTTATTGCCTGCTTCAAGAGCTCCTTTCAGTGATCTACTGTTACGATAATTTCTTATGTAACTGTGCTATTTTCCACTTCCCAGACCAGGCCACGGCTTATTAGGAGCCCCCTCTGAGAGGGACATGGAGCAGGGTGAGCCTGATCTCGACCTTATAATGTCTGTAGAAGGTGATGAAGACTACTTCTGCAGCCTGGACTGTAAACCCTCAGTCCCAGCTGAAAATCCAGTGGAGGACTTCTCATTCCATTTTTTAGTTAGGAATATGAGGGAAACCCTGGTTCTTCAGACTTCTTCTGTATACCCAGGTACGCTTTTGAGCCTGGAGTGGCTTCATGTTCTGAATATTCCAGTGAACCTTATACCATCTATTCCCCCACTCATCCAGACTTTGTCTGAAGCTGTGTGGGCAAGGCCTGCCCTTATTCCTTCTATTTGCAAGTCCATAGATAACAAATATGTCCCTCCCAAGGTGACCCATTTTAGCCTCGAAATCCATCGCGGTGCTCTGGTTGTCCTTACTGAGACTGACAAAGCTGCTCTTCTTGTAAGATAGATACCATGGGGAAAAGGGCTTTCGCAACCACAACTCGGCATCCATATTGCCAGCTATCAAGGGCACTTCTCCCAATACAAATATGCCCTTTGGACTTCCCTTAAATCTCTAGTGGAAGCTCTCCCATAGTCTGCTCGACTTGGGGATTCACTGCTGGGACCTTCACACTCAGGGAGTGTGGACTCAAGAAGAATGTCATCTTCACATCAGTGTTGTAGAGATGAGGGCAGTCCTGTACACCCTTTGAGTCCTGGAAGAGGTTGTCAGTCACAAAGTAATTCTTCTTCAAACAGTCGACAAGACTGTGATGTACTGTATCAACAAACAAGTCGGAGCATACTCCTGCAGCGAAGCCATGAGGGTATGGGAGTGGTGGCTTGACCACAGTGCCCTGATTCAGGCGGTTTACCAGCCAGAGACTCAAAACTATCTGGCGGACCACCTCAGCAGGATAGAAGCAGATCATCACAAGTGGTCAGTTATACCAGACGTCGTTTAGTCACTCTTCAGCGAGTGAGGTAGTCCAGACCTGGACCTTTTTGCATCCCCACTCAACACAAAACTACCGCTATTCTGCTCCAGAAATCCAGAACCTGGAACTTTTTGTCAGGACGCATTCAGGCTGCAGTGGATAAAACGTTTTCTCTACGCATTTCCCCCTCTCCTGCTAGTTCACCTCCAATTTGAGCAGCACCTTCTGAACTAGCAGGAGAGGGGGAAATGTGTACAGAAAACGTTTTGTCCACTGCAGCCTGAATGCATCCTGACAAAAGTGCCAGGTTCTAGATTTCTGTCCTACTGAGGTGGTCCGCCAGATCTTTTGAGTCTCTGGCAGGTAAATTGCCCAAATCAGGGCATTGTTGTTGAGGCATCACCTCCATACCCTCATGGCTTCGCTGCATAGAGGGTAGGAGTATGCCCTGACTTGTTTGTTGATACAGTACATCACAGTTATCCAGCAGTGTGAATAAATGAAGACTTGTCCAAGAAGATCAAGAACTACGGTGCGTACATAATTTTCATATTTGGTATTCCGTGTTGAAAGCTGATATTGCGACCCTTTTTTTGTATACCACTGTTGTTTTACTTGTCCAGTTATGTTTGGAATGAATCACTTTTTTAATTTAATAAAAATGCTTTACCAAAAAAAAAAGCTGGTTTTGTTAGGTAGGTCACTCACGCTTCTATTGTTGCAGCTTTTGATTTTGCCTGCCCTATTCACAGAAGTATAAAGAAGCTATCTTGCTACAGTGAAAAAGGTAAGTAATTTGATTTAACTACAGAAAAGCTGTGATTTTCTTTACCTGTCCTGTATGCTGTACTTGAAAAGTAATACTGGGTACAACTACCAGTCGATGTGCTGTGACGGGTCTAAGTGAGGGTGCATTGTTTAAAGTTTAGTCATTTGGAGATTGACACTTACTCTCCAAATGACTAAACATTAAACCGTGCATCCACACTTGGACCCAGTGTATTTTTTTAAATAATCATGGCTCACAGCACATCAGCTGGTAGTTGTGCCCAGTCCCACTTTTCATATACAGAACACAGGACAGGCAAAGAAAATCGAAATCAAATTTCTTTCCTTTTTCACTGTAGCAAAAGAGTCTCTTTATCCTACTGAGAATAGGGCAGGCAAAATAAAAAGCTACACTAATCAAATCACTTCCCCCTTTGTTTTATTTTATACCCCCCAAAAAAAAAAACTGCCTAAACTGCAAAATTGTGCCTACTTATTTTGTAGCTTTTCACTTGGGCTGAAAACCTGCACAGTCAATTTATACACTTATGCTTGGCTACCTCAGATTTGATTTTGGCGCCTCTTTCAAACAGCGGCTGCCTGCGCCCCTCCACACGGCCGAAAACGCACTGCAGTTTGGTGCTCAGGCTAGTAGGACATCACTGGGTCAAAGATCGCTTCGGTACCATGCTCCTCTTTGGCTCAATGCTCTACCTCCGCGGCTCACTCAGACACTCAGCATCTCTCTAGTCAAAGCAGGCCTCAAAGCCCACCTAATTGAGTCTGCAACCTGTGACTGTGGCTAGCTCTACCCACCTATGTATACTCCCTAACCCCATTAATAACCGACACAGGGTCTCCATCGACCCCATGAATACGCTTCCCCCCATCTCTAACAAATGATACCCTGAATGCTGCCTACTACTGTCTCTGGTGAACTAAGATAAAGCCTGGACTGTACTGTCAGTACTGTTTCTGTTTATTGCTTGAGTGTGTATGTTTTCTTGTATACTGCTTTACTACGTACGTATCCTTGTATTTCGTTCCCCCTCCACCCCCTGTAACTGACATGGAGTCTTTGCAAATGAGTCTGTGACTCAAAGGATTGTAATTCCGATTATATGCAATAAATAAATAAAACTTTTAGACTTGTGTTTGATCAAGCTTATCCACGTCATCTGTCTTTGAGTGCCATCCTCCACGAAAATGGGAGAACTTCGGGCCTTTTTTAACATTACCAGCCTCTATGTTTTTCTGTTTCAAATCCAGTGACCAAAAACATTATAAGGGACAGCAGCGATGACTGGTAGAATGACGATCGCCATGCAGAGGTCCCTGGAAAGTCCCTCCTGCTTTAGCATGGTTGGCGTCTAATGAGAAGACAGCACAATACATACAACACCGGCCAAGCCCAAGACTGAGGGCTCACATTTTGTGCCGCGATATTTCGATCAGTCTTTGGGCAGAATGCTCTATAAGTGGTGCAAAAATTGGCTGGGGAAATGGGGAAGAAAGACCTCCAAAAATTTCTACAGGACTTGGGCTCAACCACAAAATGACGCTGGTCATTCAAAACAGGGGGCCACAGAGCGGTATACAACGTGGGTTACCAGCTGACAGTATTTGGTGTTCCGTGCATGATTTTTGGTATACACGGAACACCAGATAGTGGTGAATTTCAAGCCCTGGTGATAAGGCAGTGGGGAAGGCTAGCAGGATGGTTGGGTGAATTGGGAAGGGCATCACCAGCAGAAGAAGGGAGGTAGTATTACTCCTGTATAAATCACTGGTAAGACCCCACCTTAAGTACTTTGTCTAGTTCTGGAGGCCCCACCTTTGGAAGGACATAGAATGGAAGCGATACAAAGGAGGGCTACCAGAATGGTGCAGGGCCTGCATGAAAAGCCCTACGAGTAAAGACTCAAGGAACTAAATATATACTCTCTAGAGGAAAGGGGGATATGATAGAAATGTTCAGATACCTCACAGGTATTAATAAGGTTCAGGAAGGTAGCATTTTTGGACAAGGGATCACGTCATGAAGCTGGAAGGGGGAAGGCCCAAAGGGGACATGAGGAAATACTTCTTCATGAAGAGGGTAGTGGATGCCTGTAACAGCCTCCCAGCAGAGGTGGTAGGTGCTAAAATGGTAACAGGATTCAAACATGCATGGGGTAGACACAAGGGGACCTTTGAAGTAAGGCAAGGTGGTGGAGAAGACCGAAGATCGAGTAGGGTCTTCGGTGGCACAGTAAGTATGGAATGTAGGGCAGACTAGTTGGGCCAAGAGGTCCTTATCTGACGACAGCTTCTGTGTTTCTATGCTTTCACAATTTGAGCCTTCCTTTGCAGAGCAGTTGACATGATCTCTGCAGACAACTCTTACAAAGGAGTTGCCTGCCTGAGGAGCTAATTTAGCCAGGATTCAAATTTCTTAGCAGAGTAATGAAAAAAAACACATACATGTAGAACTGCTTGCTAAGTTAGTATATGTAGCTTTGGACAGCCCCCACCAACCTCGATCCTAGTGATTATATATGAGGCACCTACAGCCCATTCCCTCCCTAGGGTCATCAAAAATCTAATTTTAAGGATGGGGTGCCGTGCTCAGCAGCTGCTTGGCTTGTACACAGAAGCTACAAGATAGGCATTTTGAATGTGATAGGGTTGAATAGGACCCTGTCCCAGTTGTTATGGAGAGTTTGAATACAGGGATCTGTTCTGTCTTTTCCTTTACTATCTCTTGTCTGTCTGGTTGCACAACCAGATTTTCCTCTGAGACCTAGGATCTGATCACTGTGACAGTCTTGCAGTTATTTGCTTCTCGCTATCTCACAGTCTTCCCTTGCTGTTCTGTCTTTTTCCTCCCTTGCATATCTGCTGGTATAAAAATATATGTAAATCGTTATGTGGAAATGTAACTGATATTGGGATCCCTTTCTTTAGAAATTATATAGTTACTGTTGAAATGTATATAATTATAGTTTGAGATGATTGCAAAAAGCTATTGGGAACTCGAGGGGTTAACCTGAAATGCAGTTTTTAAGCCTTTGACATTGTGTTCCTGCCTGCACCTGTCTGACGTACACAAGTACATTTTAGAAAAAAAACAGGATGCTTGTTAAGAAGGGGGGTTGCAAAGACTTATGAGAGGGAGAGAGCTGCAATGTTTTGAGAGACACACAGAGATTGAAGGAAAACTCCAATGGATCTTATCTATTTATTCTGCCTTTGAAAACAGTTATACGGAACAAGTTTGTTTATATTGCTGCTAGTACAAATAAATGCTTTCTGCAAATTCTGCAACTGCCCCTGGTTTTCCTATGCTTCCTGACCTGTACCTCGATGACAGATGGTGTCAACCTAAGTGGGATTTATGTCATGCATACTCTAAGCCAGGAGTTTTGTGCGTGCTTACTGGACCTAGTACCAGGGAAGCATAGAGAAAGGCCTGGATTCTGTAGCAGCAAGTCCAGGAGAGGTTACCAGGAAAATGGCAGCCAAACTAGCAGAGACAGAAGTCCAAGCTGAGATTGTACAGCCAGCACAAGTTATGGAAAAAGAACAAGAAGTGACAGAACCTGAAAGCCTGACTGCCTTTTTGAAATGGTGGGCTATACAACAAAAAGAGACAGAGCAGCAGAGGAGAGAAGAGAAGCAGCAGATGAGAAGAGAGATGCAGCGACAGGAGCAACAGAGGAGAAAAGAGAAGCAACAGATGAGAGAAGAGATGCGGCGGTACATAGATATAATATTATCCCCTCACACTGATTATTGTGCTGCGTACCGGACGATGTCTTGGTGTACAGTCCAGACTGGAAAAGCTAACTGGAACACTTACGAGCAGTTATCCAAGCTATCAAAAAGGCAGGTCTGACTATTAATCCTACCAAATGTGGATTGGGCATGCAGGAAACCAGATATTTGGGCTATGTGTAGGGGAAATGGAGACATTAAGCCAGTGGTTTCTAAAATAGAAGCGGTAGCTAATAGCCCTGTCCCTAAAACAAAGAAACATGTCAGGTCATTTTTAGGGCTGGCTGGCTATTATCGGAGACTTGTTCTCAACTTTGCTGAGTTAGCTACTCCCTTCACTGAACTCACGAAAAAACGGTACCCAAATAATGTGGAATGAACCTCAGAGTGTTATGAAGCTTTTCAAGCCATTAAGGCTACATTATGTTCAGCCTGTTTTAAGGAGCCCAGACTTTGAGAAACCATTTTTGTTACAAACAGATGCATCAGAGGTAGGCCTAGGTGCATTCCTCAGTCAAAATATAGATGGGATGGAACATCCTATCCTATACATAAGTAGGAAGTTGCATGACAGAGAGAAAAGGTACTCCACCACTGAAAAGGAATGTTTAGCAGCAAAGTGGGCCATGGAGTCCTTTAAGTTTTATTTGCTAGGAACCGACTTTGTACTTATAACAGATCACAGTCCTCTCTGTTGGCTTAACCAAATGAAAAATAAAAATTCCAGAATCACATGGTGGTACCTGGCACTACAGCAATTTAAATTAAAGGTGATGCACAAATCTGGTAAAGAGAATAGCAATGCTGATTTTCTGTCAAGATATGGCTCAGGAATTGAGCATTCTGAAGGTTGAAAAATAAATGTATGAGTTTAAACTTTACTGTTTGCTGTACTGTTAAAAAATGATACTGCACATGTGCTTAATTTCTGAAAGTTAGAAGCTAATGTTAGTAGAGAATTAATATAAAGTTTTGGAAACCTGTTTGATAAAACAGGTTCCTTCTTAAGGAGGGGGCTGTATGTGACAGGGTTGAATAGGACCCTGTCCCAGTTGTTATGGAGAGTTTGAATGCAGGGATCTGATCTTCCTGGACGTAGAGTCTCCACCACTCATTCACACTGATGGGATCTACGCCGGAGGCACTAGGACCCAGCGGGAGCAAACTTTTTGCAGGAGGGCCGGCGCCAGAGATGGAGCCACGAGGAGCAGCGCCGTGAGCCTCGGCTCGTGCGACAATGACTATCTCGGCGTCGACCCTCCAACCGACTCAGTTCCTTTTTTCCCCGCCATCGAGTGCGCTTCAGTGACGACGTTGCTCGCCCGCCGGGAGTCAAACTTCAAACTAGCAGCATAGTTTTCAGTTTATTATTTTGTAGTATATCTCAAATAAGTTCCGCTTACTATAATTTATTATTAAAAAAGACGTCTCAGCCTACTTTGATGGAGTCAACCATGAGCAGGTCAGGTGACAGTAGGGAGACTTCGTATGAAAGCTGTTCAGTCAGCCGGGCTGGGTCCGGTCCGCCACCCTCTCCAGAGGGGGGGTCTGACAATGGACGGTCCAGTACCCAAGGGGAGGGGTGGTCCCCCCAGAAGCATAAAAGAAAGCGGTCGCATTCACGGCACCGTTCGGCCTCGAGCTCTTCTTCGGCCCACAGGTCAAAAAAGAGAAGGCATCACTTGAGGTCGCCCTCTGGTATGTCTGCATGTCGACGGTCGGTCATCGGGGTCAGTTGCCAGTCTCCTCCTCCGGAGTCGCCGGTTTCTGGTTCGGGTCACCGACCTCTTCAACATCAGAGCCCTTCCCCGCCTTCTGGTAGGGCTTCAGATGAGCAATTTCATCAGTAGGCCGCTCTGATGGAGCAGTGGGCTCAGAGGTTGGTGCAGCTACCTGGCCCGGTCACTCCAGGGCCCTGGGACTCTTCGGGGCATCGGGTAGGGTGGTTGAGCCTCCCTAGTCGTGCGGCACCTTCCTCGGTGCCATTGACTCCACGCTCAGGTGTTTTCCCCCCTCACATGGCTGCGAGGCAGGGGGCCACACCGATGCCTCTTATCTCCTGGTATTCTTCCTTCTTTGTTTGTCGGCACCGTACTCGGTGCTGTGCGGCTTTTCGGTGCCGTGCAACTTTTCAGCGCCGTCCTCGGCGCTATGCGGCTTCTCAGCACTGGAGACTCTGTCGGTGCGCTGCACTGGGTCAGGTGGCACCGTGTTCTTCGGCACCGAGGCTTGGTGTAACGTCTACCAGTCTTCAGGGCTTCTCAACCTCGAACCCTTTTCCTTCTGATTTTCACTCCTTTCCTGTCCATACAGTCCCTCCTGGGCTGTCAGGAGATGATATTGAGCCTGACCCAGTCCTTAGGCTGTGTGATGACATGGAAGGAACAGGATCTAACCCTATTGCAGAGTCTGTGGTCGAGGACCTGTCTTTTAAGTCTCTGCTGAAAAATTTGAATTCCACTCTTTCTCTGTAGACTACAGATATCGATCCTGGGACGCTTTTAAGACTCCAATACCTTCATGTACCGGAGATCCCTATGGATTTAACTCCCCCGGTACAGCCCTCCTTTGAGACACTTTCTCAAATGGTATGGAATAATCCTGTTCTCATTCCTTCTGTGGCCAAGTCCATAGATAGAAAGTACGCGGCTCCCAAGGATCGACCCATTTTGGCCTCCCAAGCCTTTGCAGACCCTATTGTAGTCTTGGCAGAGAATGATAAGGTCATCCTTCATCAGGCTACTACAGCCTGACCTATAAACAAAGAATCTCGTAAGATAGATACTTTAGATAAGAGAGTATTTGCTGCATCCACCCTGGGTATGCGAATTGCCAGCTACCAGGGTTATTTCTCTCAATATGAGTATGTTCTTTGGCATTCGCTCAAACAATTGGTAGAAGCTCTACCGGAGTCGGACACTAATTCAGAGCTTCTTCAAACCATTACCTGGGGTATCGAGTCCAACAACCAGCAGGTTAAAGCAGCTATGGACGCTTTCAATACTGGCTCCCGAGCGGCGGAGGCGGGTATTTATACCCGATTTCACTCCTGGCTGCGCACTTCAGGCTTCACGAATGATGCCCAGCAACAGGTCATGGCGTTACCTTTCGACAGTATGTATTTCTTCGGTCCTCAAGTAGAGCAAGCTCTAGAGGCCACACAAAAGACTAGGTCTGCCATTAAATTGGCTTGACCTACTCCCGCCCCTTCTTGGGGGGGGGGGTTAATAAGCGTCAATTTCACAACTGTCAGTCCTTTCAAGGCAAGGGCAGTGGAGGTTTTAATGAAAACCAAGCCCCCCCCCCCAGCCTCAAAAGAAAACGCAACAGAAAGTACAAGGGCCCAAAGCGCCCAGTGCTGCCTTCTGAGTTTCTGGCCCAAGTCCCACCTCAGCTGCTTGAGGGGGACTGTTTCTCTACGGTGGGAGGTCGTCTGACTCAGTTCTACAACCGTTGGAGGTTCATAACTTCGGACAAATGGGTCCTCCGGATAATCCGCAAGGGGTATTCTCTCAATCTTTCAGAGATCCCTCCAGATCGTCCACCCAAACGTCAGCCCAGACTGTCAGTACTTCAGTCAGAGCTTCTCGCTTCCAAGATACAAAGCCTTCTGAACAACAGGGCAGTAGAAATAGTTACGCTGGATCAACAGAACACAGGGTTCTACTCCCATTATTTTCTAGTCCCAAAGAAAACTGGGGGCACGCACCCCATTTTGGACCTCAGAAAATTTAACAAATTTCTTCCCAAGGAAAAGTTCAAAATGATTTCGCTAGGAACCCTGTTACCTTTGCTTCATCAACACGAGCATATTCCTGTTCACCCAAAGCATCACAAATACCTAAGATTTGTGGCTTTGGGCCAGCATTATCAGTTCAGAGTCCTGCCCTTTGGGCTATCCTCGGTGCCGTGAGTTTTTCAAAGTGTTGTGCAATTCTCGCAGTGCATCTCAGAAAGATCGGAATTCAAGCGTTCCCATATCTGGATGACTGGCTTCTAGCAAGCCCTTCCAGGCAAGGAACTCTCGAAGCTGTAGCCACGGCCTCGAACTTTCTCACGTCCATGAGAGTCCTGCTAAATCTCAAGAAATCGCAGTTGCAGCCCTCCCAGAAGCTCCTTTTCATAGGAACTCTTCTGGACACCTCCTTTGCGAAAGCTTTTCTACCAGAGGACAGAAGGAGCGATATCCTACAGCTGGCCCGATACATCAGAGAGAACAGCTTGGTTCAAGCTATCTCGATGCAACAGATGCTCAGTCTCATGGCATCCTCGGTCTTCACTGTACCCCTAGCTCGCCTCCACATGAGAACCTCTCAGTGGATGCTCAGTACTCAGTGGTCCCCAGCCACTCACCCTCAGTCCTTTCTCATCAAGGTGACAGAACCCCTGAAGAGGTCACTCACCTGGTGGTCGCAAGAGGACAATCTTCTGGAAGGATATCCCTTTGCTCCCCTGGATCATCACATTTTCATTACCACAGACGCGTCCCTGATGGGGAGGGGAGCTCACTGTCAAAATCTCCACACCCAAAGTACGTGGACTCAGGACGAGTCCCAGCTTCACATAAATGTCCTAGAAATGAGAGCTTTCCTGTATGCAGTCCGGGCTTTGAAGGACATTCTCTGTCACAAGAACATTCTCCTTCAAACGGATAACAAAGCAGTGATGTATTACATCAACAAGCAGGGCGGTGCACACTCTTACCCTTTATGCAGGGAAACAATGAGAGTGTGGGAATGGTGCCTAGAGCACAAAGCTCTAATTCAGGCGGTCTAACTGCCGGGAGTGCAGAACAAACTGGCAGACCATCTCAGCAGAACAGAGACAGATCCTCACGAGTGGTCTCTACACTCAGCCGTAGTTCAGTCACTATTTGCAGAGTGGGGAACTCCAGACCTGGACCTTTTTTGCATCCCCACTCAACACAAAACTGCCTCTCTACTGCTCCAGAAATCCAGGGCCTGTCATTTTCTGTCAGGATGCATTCAGGCTGCAGTGGACAAGACGCTTTCTATACGCCTTTCCTCCTCTTACACTAATTCAGAGGGTACTTCTCAAATTAGAGTCCCAGGGGGACAAAATGATCCTCATTGCTCCCTTCTGGCCTCGACAGATTTGGTTTCCATTACTCAACAGTATATCGGAAACCCCTCCGAAAGCGCTTGCCCTTCAGACGAATCTTCTGACCCAGGGGCCTGTAGTCCACACCAATCTGACATCGCTTCACCTTCACGCTTGGCTCCTGAAGAGATAGAAGTGAACAGATTGAATGCCTCTGGAAGAGTTTCAGATATTCTCTTGGCTGTGCGCAAGCCAGCCACTAGAAAAACTTACACAGCCAAATGGAAGCGTTTTTCTCTCTGGTGTGCAAAATCCTCTTTGAATCCTTTGTCCTGCCCACCAAATAAAGTTCTAGAGTACCTTTTAGACCTCTCAAATTCAGGTCTACAATACTCTACAGTCAAAGTTCACCTTTGTGCCATTTCAGCTTTTCATGAGCCAGTACTTTCCTTGTCACTGGCTCAGTTATCAGCAGTTAAGAGGTTTCTAAGGGGTATTCTGCATACCAGACCTCCTATCAGACATCTAGTTGCAGCCTGGGACATTAACCTTGTACTAGATATGCTCACTCGAAAGCTTTTCGAGCCTCTAGCCACCTGTGAGCTGAAATTTCTCACTTGGAAAACAGCCTTCCTGGTGGCCATTACCTCGGCCCGCAGGGTCTCTGAAATACATACCTTGGTCACAGACCCCCTGTATACTGTGTTTCATAAGGGCAAAGTAGTTCTTAGAACGCATCCTAAGTTTCTCCCTAAGGTTGTTTCAGAATTCCATCTGAACCAACCTTTAGTCCTACCTACTTACTTTGCAAACTTCAAAAATGAAGGAGAGCGTACCCTTCATTCTTTGGATGTCACAAGAGCTCTGCGTTTCTATTTAGATAGAACAAAACAAATTTGCAATGCTCAACAACGGTTTGTTTCCTTCAGCGAGACCCAGCTGGGTCAACCTGTCGCTATCATATGCATTTCAGCATGGCTGGTGGCATGCCTTCACCACTGTTATTCAATGGCGCAGGTTAAGCTGGAGGGCAGAGTGTACGCTCACTCTGCTAGAGCAATCACAGCATCTCTGGCGGAAATCCTCAACGTGCTCATTGCAGATACCGTATTTCACCGTTTTAAAGCCGCCCCCATTTAGTAGCTGCCCTCAAATAGTAGCCGCAGGTCATTTCACCATTGTTAATAGAAGCCGCCCTCAAATAGTGGCCCAAGAGCGAGGTAGAACATTTTTGAGACAGCACCGCAAAACCAGTACTGGTAATCAATAACGAGTGTAGCACTAATGGACTTGAACACTGAAAGCTTGGTGTCATTTTAGTCAGCAGAGACCTAATGTTGTGCTTTATGAAGTGTTACATTTTACTGGGGATGCTTGAAATAAAGTTGAAGCTACTGGTTTCGGGTTTCTACCACGTGGTGTGTGGTTGCTACCACGTTGTATAGTGCTTCTGAGACCACAGAAACTAAGCAGACACAGTCCTTTTCAACTACCGGTATCTTTTATTTTTTATTTGCAAGTAAAAGAAACTAGGACAATAATCAAAGGAGCATGGTCAAATCCAGTTCCTCATCATTATCTGGCTCTGCGTCTACTTCCACGCTGCCGTCTGTGTCTGGATCCTCGCTAAGGTTTGTTAAGTCCGATTCCTGTGCTGTCGCGCCACTACAACCTGGACCTAGAAAGAAATAAAAGACAGAGGTTAGTAAAATTTAGAGAGTACCTTAACTGAGATGGGGCTACAAACCTCGAATGGTCAGGTTTGACATACGGAGCAGTGCCGAATGAAGCAAAATAGCAGCACAGTACGAATTGGCTTACCGTACGCTTGCTAATATAAGCCGCCCTCAAATAGTAACCGCCCTCAAATTAAAGCCGCACGTTAAAAAAGAATAATGTAATAGAAGCCGCGGCTTCTAAACGGTGAAATATGGTATTCGCAACACGGCTACCTGGAGCTCAGTGCATACTTTCATCAAGCACTATGCCCCGGATGTCCATGCCAGGTGGCATCTTTCGTTTGGCAGAACCATCCTTAATGGACTTCTGTCCTAAATTTGTGAGCTCTTGGTCTCTCCTGCCGCCTTCTCGGGGGATTATTAGCTCGGTACTCTCCCATCAGTTTGCATGAGTGGTGGAGACTTTATGTCCAGGAAGATATGGAAATTACGTACCTACCGTAATTCTTGATCTTCTTGGACGAAGCCTCCACCATTCATTCACACGCCCACCCACCATCCCCCGAGCTCACCTCTGTTGTTGGTCTTCACTCCCTCAGTCTTCAGGCTGTGAAGGCTTCTTTGTTGACCCTTCTTATACGGGTTGTCCAGACTATCTTATGTCCATTTTTTGTTAGACTATCCTTCTAGGTTAGTTACGGTGCACCTCCTCGGAAAAAAAGGTACTGAGGCGGTTGGAGGGTCGACGCCGAGATAGCCATTGCCACACGAGCCGAGGCCCGCAGCGCCGCTCCTCGCGACTCCATCTCTGGCGCCAGCCCTCCTGCAAAAAGTTTGCTCCCGCTGGGTCCTAGCACCTCCGGCGTAGATCCCATCAGTGTGAATGAGTGGTGGAGACTTCGTCCAAGAAGATCAAGAATTACAGTAGGGTACGTCATTTCCATTTCTGTCCTTTCCTTTCCTGTCTCTTGTCTGTCTGGTTGCACAACCAAATTTTCCTCTTGAGACCTAGGACTTGATCACCCCGACAGTCTCTCAGTTATTTGCCTCTTGCTAGCTCTGTCTTCCTTTGCTGTTCTTTTTCGTCCCTTGCATATCTGCTAGTGTAAAATATATGCAAATCATTCTGTGGAAATGTAACAGATATTGGGATCCCTTTCTTTAGATAATATATAGTGTTACTGTTGAAATGTATATAATTATAATTTGAGATGACTGCAAAAAGCTATTGGGAACTCAAGGGGTTAACCTGAAATGCAATTTTTAAGCATTTTGCAGAAACTGTGGAAAAGGGGCCTCAGTTCTGGGACATTGTGTTCCTGCCTGATATATACAAGAACATTTTAGGGGAAAAAAAGGATGCTTGTTAAGAAGGGGGGTTGCAAAGACTTATGAGAGGGAGAGAGCTACAATGTTTTGAGAGACACAGAGAGATTGAAGGAAAAGTCCAATGGATCTTCTCTATTTATTCTGCCTTTGTAAATAGTTATGCGGAATAAGTTTATTTATGTTACTGCTAGTACAAATAAATACTTTTTGCGAATTCTACAACTGCCCCTGGTTTTCCTATGCTTCCTGACCTGTGCCTTGACAACAATGAGTAAAATATTTATTTTAATTAGTTGGCTAAAAAAATTTGGATCCTGGCTAAATTAGCTCCTTATGCAAGCAGCTGCTTTGTATTTATTGCCTACCCAAGATCTAAGTAGGTGTCAACAGCGCTAGCTTCATACGAAGTCTGAACTATCCATCGTTTACTTGACACAAAATGGCTGCCCAGGTAATAATGAGTTAGAATAATGGTGAGTGAAAACTTCACTGCGAGCCTATACATGGCAGCTGCAGTGGACCGCCTATGATGATTGTAACAGTAATGTACCTTTTACTGAATGCAGCGGTAGGTAGTGTTGTCAACTTCTTTACTGAATAAAGCTGGCTTTCAGAAAAAAAAAAAGAATGGTGGTCAAAGCAGGCTATTTCTGATGTCAGTGATTTCAAAATCCTTTCCATTGACCTGATTTCTCTTAGGGTCACTGTCACATTCAGAATGCAGCAGTCCAAGCCTGATAACGCCACCGCATTCACCGGTTAACCTGGGGACGTCGTCCTGCGCCAGCAGCAGTCAGTCGCAGAGCTCCATTGCTACGTTTCCGATGATCTCCGTTAGCCCTGTGCCTGCACTCGGAGAACGCAGAAAGGACAGGTGACATTTTCAAGATCTTGTTTTAAATTCTTGGTTATGAGTCGGCAGGAAACCCCAAACTGTTAATCATAACTACCTAGAAGCGCATTATTTGTATTAATTGTAAGAAATGTCGCACCTCAGGATAACCTTGTTTAGGTGATGAACCCCGTTTCCAAGAGGGTCGGGTGGAACGTTACAGCAGCAGATTTTGACCAGTAACAATGTAAAAGACTCACAAATTATATCTTTGTTTCCCCATGTACTCTTCCCCCAAGACGCACCTGGAAATTAGGTGTGCCCCTCCCAGTGTGTGCCCTCCCCCAGACACACCTGGAAATGAGCTAACTGCAGCTCAGTCCCCCCTCCCCCTGGAAACAGTGTTTGCAGCTCAGTGTGCCCCCCCCGATACACCTGAAAACTAGCTGTTCACAGCTAGCAAAATATTTTAAATAAATAATTAAAAGTAACAATCTAGGTTACAGTCAAATAAGACTTATGACACATGAAGTCATCATATCTACTAGCAACTTGACATCCTGAGTGTCCAAGAGCTAGTAATGTACCAACTCCCTTCGCTGTCTTTTAAAATAAATAACAGTTTTCTCATTGCTCAAATTGCAAACCTGTGGCTGTATACTGTACATATTCTGCCAAGTTCAGACTTAGCCACTGTCAGATCTGGTTCAGTCATCCCTATTCTAGTTTCTCGCTTTTATTATTGCAGCAAAATGAATTTACTGGGATCATTAAAATCTCATTCACCTCAAAAAAAAAATAAGCCAGTCTGTTTTAAAATAAACAAGGTAAAATGTTGCTAAAGAGACTTGTGGTACAGTATGATTTCTTACCTTTTTTAATTTGAACATGTTTCTCCATGTTAAGATCTTGCATCCTTTACGTGATTTCTTTCCCTTTACTACTCCAGTTTTTGTGCATTTTTCAGATATCTCTTCCATAATAGGTCTTTTCTGAAAATCCCTCTGGCTCCTAAGCCTAGGTTCTCATCACTGCGGAGTTTGAGGTTGGCCTGCTCTCAGATTGTAATAACATTTCAGTAAGCAATAATACCTGACAAGGTGGGCCGTATTGGGCTATACCGTGCTTCCCAGGGTCATGCTGGGGGCCGACCCTGGAGGGTATTATTGTGCCTGGAAAATGGGTTATGTTCAAATTTTAATAAAATATGGATAAAATAAAAAAATCACTTAAAAAGTGTGGGGGGGAAGGGATATAAAAATATTTTGTTGTAAAGTAGTCTCTCTACTGGTACACTTCCCAGTAGAGGGCGCTACCTCTTTTTTTGTTTGTTAGTCGCTTTTATTTTTCAAAACACCAACTTGTGAGCTAGGTGCACATGTCCCCCACCCCCCAACACACACACACACACACTTATAGCACTGATGGGGATTCTACTGTTGAAAAGTGTAATCTATTCTGAGTGGCATACAGACATACAAAATTGGCAGCAGATAAAGGCCACATGTTCTGTCAAGTCTGCTCTAATGTGCAGCTAGCTATCCTTACATTGCAGCTGCCCTCCCTCCCTTCCCCACCCGCATATTGGTGACCCTTCCCTCACTTTGTCCCACCTCCTCTTAAAGCTGCCCACCGATTTAAGGGAAACCACCTTGGGCAGCATGTTCCACCTAGACACCACCCTTTCTGTGAAAAGTGCCTCCACAATCTCTCCTGAATCTCCTCCCCCTCCAGTCTCAGCCCATGCCCCTCGTGTCCTCCCCCAACCTGAAAATTCCTCTGCACCAGTCTTGTTTATACCCTTCATATATTTAAGCTCTCTATCATATCCCCCATCCCTCCTCTCCAGGGAATACATGTTCAGATCTTATCTATGTCAGTCTTCACCATTCATCACTGTTGGGTAGTGAGCCGGGGATCAGAGATCCTCAGGAACTTTTTTGCAAGAGGAGGAGTCAACATCGGGACGGCGCCGCTCTCAAGGCCGACGTATTACGTGGTGCTCGCGGGTTGGCCAGTAACTGTCGCCGACCTCTTCTGAGCCCTAGTTCTGCTTCTTCCACCATCAAGTGAGCACGACCTTCTGTGTGAGCGCCATTGTTCTGCGGCCTAATCCGTCGATTCAGAAAGTCCTAGTTCTGCTGCTACATTCCTTGGTGATCGACCGGTAAGATCTTTCCTTTTAATTTTTCCGTCGATGCCGAGTGCTGGTTTTATTATTTTTTTCATCTGGTCAAGTCTGGTTCTGGGGACAAGGAAAAAATCTTCTAGGGTGGGTCGGCCTCCGATGTGTCGGTGTCCCTGCGGCCGACTGTACTCCATCACGGATCAGCATGACCGTTGTCTTTCCTGCTTGGGATCTAACCGCGACATGGATAGATGCGATGCCTGTTTCTCCATGGATCATTATGTGTTGGAGTTGCACACGTTGAAAGTCTGACGTGCACTGCCAACTTTCAGGGGACAGGCGTGTACCCGGATCACCAAGACCAGGATTCTTGACCCTTCCTTCCAGGTCCCCTCCCGGTCCTATATGGCCTGCAGAGGAGGGGGTGTCCGCCCGTTCTAGCCTTACCTCGGTGGGAATCCCTGCCATGGTGCAAGAGGCCCAGCCTGGACCCCTTGGGGGTCAGACGGGAGGCACCGTACAGGCAGTCACCTCCTCGGAGGCGAGGGCTCCCCCTATGTCATGGTCTGAGGCCTCCTGGGCTGGTGTTACTGCCGCTCCTGAGTCTGGCACTGCTTGCGGCACCAGGGATTGGTGTGGTGCTGTGGGCGGCACAGGGTCGGCCTCCAGCACTATCTTTGACTCAGGCGCCATTTGCGGTGCCGAGGATGGGGGTGGCGCCATGGGCAGCGTGAGGCCAGTTCGCGGTGCTGCTTGCGGTTCCACGGCTGAGAGGGATCAGGGAATGGTCTGGGTTCGAGCCTCCTCTATGGAGGATGATTCTGTGGCTGACCCAGACTGGCTCCCGGGTTCTCCAGAATCCACCAATTCTTCCTCCTCCAGTGCCTCGGCTCCTCTTCAGCCCCTTTCCAAGGAGAGGATGGCTTCTACCAATTACTGGGTCAGTGGCACTGACCAGTCCTTGGGTGCCCTGGGGGGGCACCACAGGGCAGCCTAGAGTCGGTGGTCCTTCTGCCACCTTGGGAGGCGTACCCCCTTCTGTGGTGGTTCTTCCTAGCCCTACTTCTGGGCCGACTGGAGCACCTCAGGTAGAGTAGGGTGCTTCACCTCTGGCTGTCTCTCAGGAGTCAGCTATGGGGTGTCAGTTTCCTCAGCTGATAGCGAGGAATAGGGCTCTCTCGGAGTCTGAGGGGTTGAGGGGGTTGGATTCAGGGTGGCACCCTTTTCTGGAAACCCACATGGGTTCGGGAAGGAGTCGCAGTGCTGGTCCGACCTTCTCCCCTGAGGTCTCTTCGGGTGGAACCTCATCTACAGAGGTTAGGGGCCGCCCATCTGGGCTCATGCGGCCCCAGTCGCCTCGTGAGGGGAATTCTCTTGTCGGGCTCAGCTCTGGCTGTTCCAGCTTGGTTGAGCGACCTTCGTCTGCCGGAACCACGAGAGCTCCTCCTCCTTTGAGGTCTCCCGGCGGGTCCCCTAGCCCGGACAGAGGGCATGCCCTTCCTAGTAGGTGCCTGGCCCCTTTGCTCTGCCAGCCCCTCCCTCACAGGTCACTCTGGTCCTACGGGACCCCTCACCTGGGAGCAGTTTAGGTTCACGGCTGCACTGTTTCCCTCTTACTACCAGTCCATGGACCAGATGGTTTTTCACTACTCCCCGGTACAGCTAGAACCTGACTCTCCAGGCTTGTCAGCTCCCTCATCTTCCTCCTCTGAGGGAGAGGAGTCTTCTGTCCACCTTTCCCCAGCTGCTGATCTGTCCAGCTATCAGCGCTTCCTGTCGGGGTTGCTCAACGAGCTCCATGTTTCCGTCCTAGGCGGCCACAATCCTGACCGGTCGGCACGCGCCTTCTTAGGCGAGTTCAGTGCAGCCAATCTGATGGTTCCCTCCTGGTCTAATCCCTTTCAGGAAGCGTCGTACCAGGCCTGGCGACGTCCCTCAACCCCAGCACCAGCCCCGAGGGACCTCCGCCAGAGGTATTGTGCACCTTTTGGGTCTCCAGGAGCCTTGCCTCACCCCCCTTCAGGCGTGACTCTCCTGGACACACCCTCCGGGCATATAAGCCCAAGGTGTGACCAACCCCCAGATTCTGACTCTGCTGAGTTTGATTTTTGGGGGAGGAGAGCCTTCTCGTCAGCACGCCTCCTTCTGTGTATTTCAGCTCATCAGGCCCACCTTGCTGCCTACAACAGGCACTTGTGGTCTTTGCTAGGTCAGATCCTAGCTTCTTTGCCTGACTCAGGGGCAACCAGACAGGCCATTGCACTTTCCGCACGGGGCCTGGAGCTTGCAAGGCACCAAGCAAGGGCATCTTATGATGCCAGTGAGGTGGCGTCCAGGTTGGCGGGGACAACGATCTGCATCAGGCTGATGGCGTGGCTTCATCTCTCATGGCTTCATCTCTCCCAGTTGTCATCCCTGGCCTGGCGTAGGGTGAGTGCACTCTCTTTCCAGGGAACCCATCTCTTTTCCCGTAGGGTGAGGCGAGAGCTTCAGGGGCACCTTTCCTCTCCTGCTTGGAGAACCTTGCCTCACCTAGACCAACCTCAGGCCTGTTAGGATTCCCTCCTCTAGTGTCTCCCCCGCTGGAGGCTGAGGGACTTTGTCCCTTGGGGAGGTTCTGGGCCCCCTTCGGGGGGGCTCGGTAATCACTCAGTAGTGATGAATGGTGAAGATTGACACAGATAGATATGAAAATTACATACCTACCGTAATTCCTGATCTTTCTATGTATCTTCACCATTCATCACTGAATCCCGCCCACCTTCCCTTGTCAGGCCTCAGTCTCTGGGCGATTCTCCTCCCCCCTGTTTGTCTACCAGTTTGGACCTTGGTCCATATCCAGCACCTCCTCCCCCCTCCCCCCTTGTGGTCGGGGTTATCTTTCCCCTGGGATGACAGGGAGGGCCCCCTCTGTCAGAAGTCTCCAGAGCCCCTTCTCAGCCCAGGTAGTTCTTGGGTTTACCTGCTCCCTCTGGTCGTCTCTCGAGAAAATATGGAGAGGGGGCGCTGGTGACTCTCTCAGTAGTTTTTTCCCCTCTGACCACATTGTGCCTTCCTATATGTAGCTGACTTTCCTCTCCTCATTTAAAGGAAAGTTGCAAGATTCCCTAAATGCCTTTTACACATAGTATGCCATTGTCTGACGTGCTTCAGATGTTGAAGCTGAAATTTGTTTTGTAAAGAAATCTGTCATGGTCATTTTTTTTAATGTTTTATCAGCATGTTGTTCTCCAGTTTTTTTGTGTGTAGCCACACCCCCAAAATGATGTCATGCCAGGGAGTTGTCAGGGATTTACATACAGCAACAAGGAATCCTGGGTAATTTATAATGTTGTCTTAAATGTGCCTTACTCAGACGTACACTCCCTTATGTTGCTGGTGGTGAGCATTAATATGTAAATAACTGTAGCAAGGCATTGTGGGTAAAGTACAAACTTGTTTTACAATTTCCTTGCTCTCTGGTGCTGTCCCATATTAGTGTGGTGATGTTAACAATAAAAGCTTTTGTATGTTTATTTTCACAACAGTGCGTTGTGCATACCATATTTAGCGACAAGGGTTCTATACTGAGAGATGTCTCCTATTTCTGCAGTGAGCACAGAAATATAGTATCCTGTATACTGATTTACATTGTGAGGCATTGTGGGTACAGTACATAGCTGATTTGTCTATCTAAAAGTAAAAAGTGACACTGTCCCTTTAATAACTTTGTTTACCTGGTCTGATGTCAGAGTTGGGGTAGCAGCACTTAGAAAAAAAGGGGTGGGTTATGCAAATGAAGCAGAGCACCAAAATGAAAGGCATTTTTCAGGGAAAACAGCATTATTTGGCAGTTTGAACGGTAGGAGACTGATTCACAACGCCTACAGGTTACTACTCCCATTTGCGATGGCAAACTTCCACCTTTACTTTAAGGGGAGTATGTATCCCTCTTTAGTTCCTCCTCTGGAGGTGACTACCTCTCTACAGCAACTAAAATTAGTCCCTTGGGGTTTCTCTCCAGGGATGTTTTAGGTGGTTTTTCCACTTCAAATTCTCCAGGTAGGAAGGGGAGACACCAACCCGCGCTAAAGCCTCTGGGTGACTTTTCTGCCACCTCTGGACCGGTGCCTTTCTGCTGCTCCAGCCTTGGATCTCTCCCTAGCTAATTAGTCTGATCTGGGGGTTTAGCACCTTTTAGCAGTTTAGGGTCGGACCTTCAGGGGGTGGTGTCTCCTCTTCTTCCCTCCTTTCTCTCTTTCTTTCTACCCCTCACCCTTTCACTCCTCCCTTACTTGCCCAGAGATTGGGGCCCTCCTGTCCCAATCCCTTAGGCTTCTTCTTTTCTGTCCTCTCTTTGGCTTATTCCTCCTTTTAGTTTCACATCTTTTCCTTTTGCTGTCTCTCGGGCTACCTTGCCCCCCCACCATCCTATTCTGTGTCTCTCTCTCTCCGGTGTACAGAACTGGGGCTGAGGAAGGAATGGAAAACTGACAGTTACTGCCAGCCTGTGAGAACGTCACGTATCGTCGCCGTCCCGAAGTTGACGCCTCCTCTTGCAAAAAAAAGCTCCTGCGTGGTCCTGATCCTCCGTTTCACTACCCAACAGTGATGAATGGTGAAGATACACAGAAAGATCAGGAATTATGGTAGGTACGTAATTTTTATTTCTCTCAGCCTCTCCTCATAGTGGTTGTCTTCCATTTCCTGGATCTTCCTGGTTGCTTTACGCTGTACCCCTCTCCAGTAGCTTAACATCTTTCCTTAGGTATGGGCACCAGTACTGCACGCAGTACTCCAGGTGGGGCCTCACTAACGACCTTTACAGTGGTAGGATCACCTTCCCTCTCCTGGGGGAGATACCTCTAGCAGTACACCCCAGCATCTTATTAGCTCTCGCTGCTGCTTTCCTGCACTGTGCCAAGTGGTTCATCTGCCTTGTTATTGTCACCCCAAGATCTTTCTCCTCCTCTGTAGTGGTTATCTGTACCCCTCGCAACTGATACCTCCTCGGGTTCCTTGCCCCAAAGTGCATGACTTTGTACTTCATAGCATTGAACCCCAGCTGACATGTGGCTGACCAGTTCTCAAGTCTAACCAGATCATCCTGCAGCCCCTGCCCACCCCTCTGTGTCATTCACTGCTGCTCCGATCTTCATCTCATCTGCAAAAAGGCTGATAATGCCATGCGAGATGTCGGCTATGAAAATGCCAAATAACACCAGGCCTAGTACTGAGCCCTGTGGCACTCTGCTTGTCACATCCCTCGGAGGCGAGAGTTCCCCTCCCACAACTACCCTCTGCTGCCTCTCCTGCGGCCAGTTCCTGTTCCAATTCACCATCTTTGTCCCTGGTATTCCACCTTGTTAATCAGCCTCCCATGTGGCACTGAATCAAAGGCCTTGCTGAAATCCAGATACAGGACATCCACCGTGTGGCCCTTGTCAAATGGAAGCAAATTGAGTTTGTTTGGCATAAGGCAAGACAGGTTAAAGTGGCAGACACCCCCACCAGCTCAACAGACTTATATACAGTTCAGAGGCTGAGGATACGTGAATACCAACCCACACTCGCACATGAAAAAAAGCTTCTTCTGATAATAAGTCTTTCTTCCATCAATTGGGGGGGGGGGGCGCATCTGCTCGGCACCGGGATATTTTTCTGAAACAGCAGCAGGAAGAGATGGGTGGGTCCTTGTGCCTCAATTCATAGCAAGCGCACGACAGAGAGGACAGTACTGTGGATTCAGAGCACTAAGTTTATTTTCTTTTTTTTATCTTTATTATTATTTATTGTTACTTTTGATATTGGAACAAGTGAGTGAAGGGATCGACAAAATCAGGCTGAAGGGGAGTGTGTGGCAGAGTAGTCTGCCGGCTGATGCTGCAGTGGGAGTGACTCACAGAGATCCTGGAGTGACTACTCTGAACAGAGCAAAGACAAAGAGTTTAGTTTCCCCCCAGTTTATTAGTTTTTCCCCCCAGTTTATGTATATGTGGGTGTTTTGTTTGGCAGTGAGTGGAAAGGGTTGAGAGCGAGTCAAGTAAAGCAAGTAGGAGCAGGACAGAAGTCAGCTTGCTAAGTGAGTGAAACAAACATGGTGGCTGATCACGTTTAAATTCTCAAGTTGGCTCAGTGATATTAGTAATGCGGCAGGCCGTCAATGGCACTTTTCCTTTTCCCAGTCTCTCTTGGTACATGAATGTACCCCTTGGAAAGGGGCTCAGCCAATCAGAGACCAGGAAATTGCAAACCCATTTTCTAAAAGTAAAACACACTCCTTGTGTCCTCCTCTGTTTCTGCTCTTTGAGCACTGGCATGGCAGTTGGAATGCTAAAGGCTGTCTCCCTGTCTTGTAGCTTTGTCCCTGCTTGAATTTCACCTTCCTTTCTTTCCCTCACTAACATAAATGATGTATAACTTGAACAGCCTTACTGCTGCCTCTTGCATTTGCTAATGATAGGAGCTTCTTAACTGGTACAGGTTAGTTTCTGAATCTGATTTAAGTGTTCTCAGCAGCTTCAAATAAAGTATAGGCCCTAACTCTTTTTTGGGGAATACAGCCTTACTGAGCAAGCTATTTTGTTTGAAAAATTGAGCCACTACCTGGCCCAGAGGTGTCACTGGAGTGTGTACTGGTGCTAGCCCAACTGCTGGAGAGGTCATGGGGCACTATGGAAGCAGCAACTGCTGAATGCAGAGGGAAGGGGAAGGCAGTCACGGTGGGTTCTGCCCCACCAGCACTAGATCAAGGCATTGCTGGATTGGCCCTAGTGAGCGAAGTGGGAGGCTTACAGGGGAAAAATTGTCTCGTGTTTGGTGCATGGTGCCTCGATCTCCCCAACGGCTACGGGTCATGCCCAGTCTGAACCCTCCACACAGCTGCTGCAAACACTGTGGAAGCCCAGGATGCCGGGTGAAATCGTGCAGGTAGTTTTGATCCAGTGCCGGGGCCCAGGCATTGTGAGGGTGGAAAGAAAATGGGACAATGCATGGCTGAAGGTAGGAGCTGAAGTGCAGCTGGTGAGTGGGAGGAGGGAGAGAATTAAAAAGAAGAAAATGAAGTTGCCATAAACAACCTTACAATCGAGTCAGAGCGCAAAACAGGCTTTGCTGTAGCGTGCCTGTCCCAGCTACCACATTTTAAATATGTAATAAAAAAAAAAGAGGCCAAAAGAACAGATGATTATAATTCATGGCCAACCACGTTTCCAAGTCAGGTTGGGTGCTGTGATTAAAAAATATTGTGGCCCATCAGACCGGAAATTTAAGCTGAAAGACACTGATTAAAGTCAGTTTGAGGTAGATTTAAATTATAATATATATATATAAATTGTGAAAAAATCAACATTAATGCATACACTAAGGTTACAAAGACACAAAAGGAGAGAAATTGTGGCATTAGGTATCTTCCTGGACATAAAGTCTCCACCATTCATTCACACTGATGGGATCTATGCCGGAAAGCGCTAGGACCCAGCGGGAGCAAACTTTTTTGCAAGAGGGTCGGCGCCAGAGATGGAGCTGCAAGCCTCAGCTTGTGCGGCAATGACTATCTCAGCATCGACCCTCTAGCTGCCTCAGTTCCTTTTTTCCCGCCGTCGAGTGTGCTTCAGTGACGATGACGCTCACCCGCCGGAAGTCAAACTTCAAACTAGCACCATAGTTTTCAGTTTATTGTTTTGTAAAATATCTCGAAATAAGTACTGCTTATTTTTAGCTATACTTATTAAAGAAGTCTTCAGCCTACATTGACGGAGTCGACCATGAGCAGGTGACAGTAGGGAGACTTCGTATGAAAGCTGTTCAGTCAGCCGGGTCCAGTCCGCCACCCTCTCCGGAGGGGGGGTCTGACAATAGACGGTCCGATGCTCGAGGGGATGTGCGGTCCCCCCGAAAACATAAAAGAAAACAGTCTCATTCTCAGCACCATTTGGCCTCGAGCTCTTCTTCGGCCCACAGGTCAAAAAAGAGAGGCATCACTCAAGGTCACCTTCTGGCATGTCTGCGCGTCGACGGTCGGTTATTGGGGTCAGGTGTCTGTCTCCTCCTCTGGAGTCGCCGGTTTCTCTCTCCGGTGACCGACCTCTTCGACATCGAAGCCCTTCCCCACCTTTTGGAAGGACTTCCGATGAACAGTTTCATCAGTGGGCCGCTCTGATGGAGCAGTGGGCTCGGAGGTTGGTCTGCTGCCTGGCCCGGACACTCCAAGGCCCTCAGGCCTTTCAAGGGATCAGGTAGGGCGGTTGGACCTCCCTAGTCACGCGGCACCTTCTCTGGTGCCGTCGACTCCGTGCTCAGGTGTTCCCCATCCCTCACATGGCTGCGGCGCAGGGGCCCACACCGATGCCTCTATCTCCTGGTATTCCTCCTACCTTTTCCTCAAATTGCAGTTTTTGGAGCCCTGGATTGCTTTCGGCGCTGATGCGCCTGTTGGCGCCATCATCCTCGGCGCCATTGGGGTTGTCAGTGCCATCCTCGGTGCCGCAGGCTTCTTCGGTGCCGTGGCCTCTGTTGGCGTTGTATACTGGGCTGTTTCAGACGGCGCTGACTTCCTTGCCTTCGGTGCCGTGTTCTTCTTCAGCGCCGAGGCTTGGTGCGATGTCGTCCAGCCTTCAGGGCTTCTTGACTCCGATTCCTTTCTCTTCTTCTTTTCCTAATGATTTTCACCTCTTTTCCTGTCCATACAGTCCCCCCCTGGGGCTGTCAGGAGATGATATTGAGCCTGACCCAGATCTTCGACTAGGTAACGATGTTGAAAGAACAGGGATTAATCCTGCCACAGAGCCTGTGGTTGAAGACCTGTCATTTAAGCCTCTGCTGAAAAATTTTAATTCTACTCTTTTCTCTCCAGACTACAGACATCGATCCTGGGAAGCTTTTGAGACTCCAATACCTACATGTCCCGGAGATCCCTATGGATTTAACTCCCTTAGTGCAACCATCCTTTGAAACTCTCTCTCAGATGATATGGAATAACCCCGCTTTCATTCCTTCTGTGACTAAGTCCATAGACAGGAAGTATGCTGCTCCCAAGGATCGACCAATTTTGGCCTCTCAGGCCTTTGCAGACCTTTTTGTAGTCTTGGCAGAGAATGATAAGGCCATTTTTCCTCAGGCATCTATAGCCCGGCCTGTAAATAAAGAATCTTGTAAGATAGACACCTTAGGTAAGAGAGTCTTTGCTGCCGCCACCCTAGGTATGCGTATTGCCAGCTACCAAGGCTACTTTTCTCAATATGAGTATGTTCTTTGGCATTCGCCCAAACAGATGGTAGAAGCTCTGTCCGAGTCGAACACTAGTTCAGAGCTACTTCAGACCATAACCAGGGGTATCGAGTCCAACAACCAGCAGGTTAAAGCAGCTATGGACGCTTTTGATACTGCTTCCCGAGCAGCGGCGGTGAGAATTTGTACCCGTCGTCACTCCTGGCTACGCACTTCGGGTTTCATAAATAACGCCCAACAGCAAGTCATGGCGTTACCCTTTGACGGTATGTATCTGTTCGGACCTCAAGTAGAGCCATTAAAATGGCTCAACCTGCTCCAACCCCTGCTCGCGGGGGTGTTAACAAGTGTCAGTTTCACAACTGTCAGTCCTTTCGGGGCAAAGGCAGGGGAGGTTTCAACAAAAACCAAGCCCCTCAACCTCAAAAGAAAACACAACAGAAGGCACAGGGCCCTAAAGCGCCCAGTGCCACCTTCTGAGTTTCTGGCCTGAGTCCCACCTCAGCTGCCCGGGGGGCGGGGGGGACTCCTCTTCAGCAGTGGGAGGTCGTCTGACTCAGTTTTACAACCAGTGGAAGTCCATAACATCAGACAAATGGGTCCTCCGGATAATCCGTGAGGGGTATTCCCTCAACCTCTCAGAAACCCCTCCAGATCGTCCCCCCAAATGACAGCCCAGGCTGTCAACAACACAGTCAGACCTTCTTGCCTCCGAGATACAAGGCCTTCTGAACAACAGGGCAGTAGAAATAGTTTCTCTGGATCAACAAAATAAAGGTTTCTACTCCCATTATTTCCTGGTCCCGAAAAAGACCAGTGGCATGCGCCCCATTCTGGACCTCAGAAAGTTAAACAAGTTTCTTCCCAAGGAAAAGTTCAAGATGATATCGCTAGGGACCCTGTTACCCTTGCTTCATCAACACAATTGGCTAGCTTCCTTGAACATGCAGGATGCTTACCAGCATATTCCTATACATCCAAAGCACCACAAATACCTGAGGTTTGTAGCTCTGGGCCAACATTATCAGTTCAAAGTCCTGCCCTTTGGGCTATCCTTGGCGTCACAAGTTTTTACAAAGTGTTGTGCAATTCTCGCAGCGCATCTCAGAAAAATTGGAGTACAAGTGTTCCCATATCTGGACGACTGGCTTCTAGCAAGCCCTTCCAGGCAGGGAACTCTCGACGCTGTAGCCATGGCCTCGGACTTTCTCACGTCCATGGGAGTCCTGCTAAATCTCAAGAAATCGCAGTTACAGCCCTCCCAGAAGCTTCTGTTTATAGGAACCCTTCTAGACGACACCTGCTCAAAAGCTTTCCTACCAGAAGACTGAAGGAGCGATATCCTACAGATGGCCCGATACATCAGAGAGAACAGTTCGGTCCCCAACCACTCACCCTCAGTCCTTTCTCATCAAGGTGACAGAACCTCTGAAGAAGTTACTCACCTGGTGGTTGCAGGAGGACAACCTTTTGGAAGGGTATCCCTTTGCTGTCCTGGATCATCAAATTTCCATTACCATGAATGCGCCCCTGATGGGATGGGGAGCTCACTGTCAGAATCTCCATACCCAAGGTACGTGGACTCAGGATGAGTCACAGCTTCACATAAATGTCCTAGAAATGAGAGCCGTCCTTCATGCAGTCCGAGCTTTGAAGGACATTCTCTGTCACAAGAACATTCTCCTTCAAATGGACAACAAAGCAGTGATGTATTACATCAACAAACAGGGCAGTGCACACTCTTACCCTTTATGCAGGGAAGTGATGAGAGTGTGGGAATGGTGCTTAGAGGACAAAGCTCTAATTCAAGCGGTCTACCTGCCGGGAGTGCAGAAAGAAATGGCAGACCATCTAAGCAGAACAGAGACGGATCCTCACGAGTGGTCTCTCGACTCAACTGTAGTTCAGTCACTATTCGCAGAGTGGGGAACTCCAGACCTGGATCTTTTTGCATCCCCACTCAACACAAAACTGCCTCTCTTCTGCTCCAGAAATCCAGGGCCTGGCATTTTCTGTCAGGATGCATTCAGGCTGCAGTGGACAAGACGCTTTCTGTACGCCTTTCCTCCTCTTCCACTAATTCAGAGGGTGCTTCTCAAATTTGAGTCCCAGGGGGACAAAATGATCCTCATTGCTCCCTTCTGGCCTTCACAGATCTGATTTCCATTACTCAACAGTACAGTTGGTACAGTTCTGGAGACCCCGTCTCCGCAAAGACATAGACAGGGCGGAAGCAGTCCAGAGGAGGGCAACCAGAATGATGCAGGGTCTGCATCAGAAGATATATGAAGAAAGACTAAAGGAACTAAAGATGTATAGCCTCGAGGAGAGGGGGGACATGATAGAAATGTTAAAATACCTCAAGGGAATCAAAAAAGTCCAAGACGGTAGCATCTTTCAGAAAACGAGATGTGCATAAACAAGGGGGCACAATTCAAAGATAGAGGGGGGACGGATCAGGGGTAATGTGAGGAAGTATTTTTTCACAGAGAGGGTTGTGGATACATGGAACAGCCTTCCTGAGGAGGTCGTAGAGTCAAAAACAGTGGGGGAATTCAAGAATGCATGGGACTGACATAAGGCAATTCTAGTGGGGGGGTAGGAGGAAGTAGGCTGTTGGTTAACTAG
Source organism: Neoceratodus forsteri (assembly GCA_016271365.2). Taxonomy (NCBI): domain Eukaryota; kingdom Metazoa; phylum Chordata; order Ceratodontiformes; family Ceratodontidae; genus Neoceratodus; species Neoceratodus forsteri. The sequence goes on along the minus strand of CM028135.1, from coordinate 1,098,330,647 downwards.
GATCTGCAGCTTATCCGTTAGGTAGGGAAATGGGCAGACTAGTGGGCCAAGCGGTCCTTATCTGCCATCAAATTCTATGTTTCTGTGTTTCAACAGGATGACGGAAACCCCTCCGAAAGCGCTTCCCCTTTACATGAACTTTCTGACCCAGGGGCCTATGGTCCATCCCAACCTGAACTCACTTCACCTTCACGCTTGGCTCCTGAAGAGATAGAAGTGAACAGGTTCAATGTCTTTCACAGAATTTCAGATATTCTTGTGGCTCCCGCACAAGCTAGCCACTAGAAAAACTTGCATAGCCAAATGGAAGCGTTTTTGTCTCTGGTGTGCAAAATCCTCTTTGAATCCTTTTTTCCTGCTCACCAAATAAAGTTTTAGAATACCTTTTAGACCTCTCAAAGTCAGGTCTACAATACTCTACAGTCAAGGTTCACCTTTGTGCCATTTCAGCTTATCATGAGCCAGTACTCTCCCTTTCACTGGCTCAGTTACCAGTAGTTAAAAGGTTCCTTAAGGGCATTCTACATACCAGACCTCCTATCAGATGTCCAGTCACAGCCTGGGACATTAACCTTGTGCTAGACATGCTCACTCGAAAACCTTTCGAGCCTCTAGCTACCTGTGAGCTGAAATTTCTCACTTGGAAAACAGCATTCCTGGTGGCCATTACATCGGCTCGCAGGGTCTTTGAAATACATGCTTTGGTCACAGACCCTCCGTATACTGTATTTCATAAGGACAAAGTAGTTCTTAGGACCCATCCTAAGTTTCTCCCTAAGGTTGTTTCGGAATTCCATCTAAACCAACCTTTGGTCCTACCTACTTACTTTGCGAACTACCAAAATGAAGGAGAGCATGCCCTTCATTCTTTGGATGACAAAAGAGCTCTGCGTTTCTATTTGGATAGAACAAAAGAAATTCGCAAGGCTCAACGACTGTTTGTTTCTTTCAGCGAGACCTGGCTGGGTCATCCTGTCGCTATCAGATGCATTTCAGCATGGCTGGTGGCATGCCTTCACCACTGTTATTCCGTGGTGCAGGTTAAGCTGGAGGGCAGAGTGTACACTCACTCTACTAGAGCAGTCACGGCATCCCTGGTGGAAATCCGCAACGTGCCCATTGCAGACATTTGCATTGCAGCTACCTGGAGCTCAGTGCATACTTTTGTTAAGCACTGTGCCCTGGATGTCCATGCCAGACGACATCTTTCGCTTGTCTGGACTATCCTTAACGGACTTTTGTCCTAAATTTGTGAGCTGTTGGTCTCTCCTGCCGCACTCTCGGGGGATTATTAGCTCGGTACTCTCCCATCAGTGTGAATGAGTGGTGGAGACTTTATGTCCAGGAAGATAAGGAAATTACGTACCTACCGTAATTCTTGATCTTCTTGGACAGAGTCTCCACCACTCATCCACACGCCCACCCTCCATCCCCCGAGCTCACCTCTGTTGTTGGTCTTCACTCCCTCAGTCTTCAGGCTGTGAAGACTTCTTTGTTGATCCTTCTTATATGGGTCGTCCGAACTATCTTATGTCCGGTTTTTGTTAGGCTATCCTTCTGAGTTAGTTACGCTGCACCTCCTCGGAAAAAAAGGTACTGAGGTGGTTGGAGGGTCGACGCCAAGATAGTCATTGCTGCATGAGCTGAGGCTCGTGGTGCCGACCGTCTTGCAAAAAAGTTTGCTTCCGCTGGGTCCTAGTGCCTCTGACGTAGATCCCATCAGTGTGAATGAGTGGTGGAGACTTCGTCCAAGAAGATCAAGAATTACAGTAGGTACGCAATTTCAATTTTTTTTAACAGCTAAACAGAAGTCAGTGACCAGAAAAGGAAGGCTGTGCCAGTCAGCCATCATGGGACCTAGTATCTACTTGTGTTCCAGTGGGTGGGGAGGGTGGCATGGGAGACAAAGGGTGGGTGGGTGCTTGTTTTAAACTTTGGGGGAGGGATGCAGTGGGTGGGGGCTTGTTTTAAACTTTGGGGGGTGAAAGCGAGACGTTTGGGTTGGGCACCAGATGGCCACAAAATTTCAAACTTTTTTAAAATAATTAAAAAGAAGAGTAGCACTGGGATTTTGTATCCTTTTCTAGAACAGGTTTGGAAAGAGGTATCCAACGTCGGAATTGGGCACCCTGTTTTGGAAATCAACACAAAAGGCAAGTTTTTTGGTCGGCTCTTATCTGCCAAGCACTGCAGCCCCAGTTACCCTGATGTCCACTGGGACCTACTGGTGGCGTCGGCAGGGTTCCCCAACCCCCACCATGGTCTGGATCCAGATTCCAGCCGGTGTGCCCCGCTGGTCGAGTGTGAGGCCTGTGAGTGTTGATGCCATCCTGCCGCTGGCTTTTCTTCCTTTCTAGACTCCTGGGAAGTATGGCATGCTTCGGCATCTGTCACGTCCTGTCATGGGCTTCCTTTCCCCCAGCATCCGCTAGGGGCCAGGCAAGCACAGGCTCTGCCGACCCTCCCCACATACTCACACTCCCCCACCCCCAGAGGAGGTGAGCAGTCCTACAGATGCTCGATTTCCCCCTCCGCCACCCCCTTTACTGAACCCAAGTTGTCAGCGTTGCAAGTGGTAGCATTACCACAGCGCCAGTGGGCCAGCCCAGGGTCAGGCTTTTTTATGTCACAAGTGTGGGGGTGGTTGGTTCAGGGCAGCTTTCTGGGGGTAAGCGAGGTGCAAACACGACATTCCTTTTTTCTTCCCCATTCTTCAGTCATTTACGAATGGGGAAAAAATTATGTTATTTCATCTGTTTTGTCACCATGATCTGCACATGCGTTGGTTCTATGGGTTTTAAACACTTACAGCTTTTGCAGCTTTTAAATTTGGACTTTTTTCATCATGAAACAAACAAAAGGCCCAAATTTTTGCCAATATCTAATGAGCATAAAGTTTCATGTTTTAAATCAGTGTATATTTTTCCTCATTATCCAAGCACAAAAAAAGTTTAAAATGCGGGGGGGGCTTTTATACCATTTGTACAATCTGCAACTTCAAAACTACTGAACCGCTTGTTTTGAAAATTGCTGTGCACTTAGCTTCTGGGACTGAAAGGGTGCAAGATAGTTTTCAAAATCCTATATCCTAGGAAAGCTGAGTTATAAGCAATCAAAAATAGTTTTTTTTTCACTGGCATTACTGTGCTAGTGTAATGTACATACACAGATACAGTACACAAATCTAGTTTATGTGCAGTCGTTTATGGCACTGTAACTCCAGTTTCAGTTGTTGAAAGAAAAGGATGCCAAAAACTCCTTGAATGAAAATAGTAACCCTGCCCAACAGCATGTGTTCATTTCCCTAAATCTAATTCAGAGCACCCTGGTAGGTCAACAGTTCATGCTGTTGAGTTCCATACTCATGCAGTGACATAGGCACAACTCCTAATTCCTGGTTCCATGGAGTGAACAGTACAGATGTGGTCAATGAAAAGGAAACGGTACAAAACACCACACCGTTTTCTGTGTCAGTGTTATTCCGGTACAGTTCAGTATGGATCATGTGAGGGTATCGATATCATTTCTGAAAACAGGAACATTATAAGCAGCTGACAATTAGCACAAATGTCCTGTCTCTTTAAGAGCACTCCCGTCCTTTCCTGTGGCTTCATCTGTGAATTTATTGCTCATACTAATAATGCTTAGCGACATAAATTCTGTTCTTCCTCCTGTCTGAGTTATGTGAGGTTTAATTTGGTTCAGTATGTTTTTGCCGCTGCTTACATCTCTTGTACTTTTTTGGTTTGAAGACCCTACATGGAAGAGCCACGCCATGTGATCGTGCACAAAGGAGTGGAGCCACTTGGGATCTCCATAGTAAGCGGGGAAAACGGCGGAATATTTGTGTCCAAAGTAACCGGCGGCAGCATTGCACATCATGCAGGCCTGGAATATGGTGACCAGTTGCTGGAGGTATCTCACTTATTCTATACCCTTTTCATTGTTGTCCCCAGGCAGAGTGTTTCATTTCCCTTCTTTTGCTAACTGCAGTATTGATCAGCATTTCAGCAGTATAGGACACATAAAGACACACAGAGGCAGGAGGACAGGGAGGTATACCAAGTGAAACAGAAGGAGCAGGAAAGGCGATGAGGGGAACAAAGGCGCAGACAGATGAAGGGGTAATCAGAGTGGTAGCTGAGGGGGATAAGACTTCTCAGATACATAAATGGGAGGATGAAAGAAAGGGGATATTGAAGATTAGGAGGGGAGGGAAACTGCACAGATGATGGTTAAGAAAAGCTATTATCCTGAACAGGTACTTCTGCTCAGTTTTCACAGTGTGTGTGTGTGTGGGGGGGGGGTAGAACACCAGGAATAGCAGGAATGGGCGGGGGGGGGTGTCGAGACAAGTCCATTTCCAGCAAAAAGGGTTTTTCAGCTCTGAAGGTGGACAAGGCTATGGAACCAGATGGGATGCACCCAAGGGTACTAAAGGAACTCAGGGAGGTGCTAGCTGTCCCACTGACAGCCTTATTCAGCAGTTCACTGGAAACAGGTAAGGTTCCGAAGGACTGGAGAAGAGTTGATGTCCCTCTGCATAACAGTGGCAGCAGGGAGGAGTCTGGCAACTATAGACTGGTCAGTCTTACTTAAGTGATGGGGAAAATTAGTGGAAACCTTCCTGAAGGAAAGACTGGTGGGGAGTATACTGAATGCAGTGGACTGCAAGACCACAGGCAGCATGGGTTCACGGTTGGGGGGGGGGGTCATGCTAGATGAATCTGATTGATTTCTTTGACTGGGTGACCAGGGAAATAGATCAGGGGAGGGCAGTGGACATGGCCTGTGTGGATTTGAGCAAGGCCTTCGACACTGTGCCACATAGGAGATTGATGAAGTCCACGTCGTTGTAGCAGTGGATACAGTTAGAATCTGAAACCTAAGGAGAAAGAAAAAGGCAGCAGAGCAAACAATTTTGAAAATGTTTGGTAATGGGCAGTTGAGCCATGAACTAAAGGGCAGCTGCTTTGATGTGTTTAACAAAAACAACTGTTGGTCTATGTTTACACTGTGCACAAGTGGACAAGAAGTGAAGAAGATTTGGTAAGATCCAAGCAGTCTACAGTTTCTTCTTCTTTTTTCTGTTCCGACTGCCTACCCAAGTACCAGTTGAGGTGGGCTAATTATCAGTCTTCCAAGAATCAGTCGTCACTATTCATTACTGGTGGGTCTACGTCGGAGGCATGAGGACCTTGCCGGAACGTATGCTTTTAAAAGCTTCAGAGGTGGGGGACCAACGTTGGGGACGGCGCCACCCACGAGGCGGATGTACTGTATGATGTGGTGCTCGTGGGCCAGCCAGTAACCGATTCTGGCCCCTTCCCTCCCAAGTTCTTTTCTTCCCACCATCGAGGTAACACTCCGTGGGAGCATTTGCCATTTTCAATTGCGTCACTAGGCCTAGTTCTGTTCATCGCCACTCACTCGACACTAACTCTCGTTTCAGCTTTTCGTTGCCACCTTTCTCCCGTGTCCCCTTTATAGCGACGAACCTTGTTTTTGCTGGTTTTGTTTTATGTCCATAGTCAGTCATGTCTGGATACCAGGGACCAGGAAACCTGAGAAGTCAGGCAAGAAAACTGAGTCTCCACCTATGCGTCCTTGCCCTTGTGGGAGAAACATGTTCATCTGGGATTGACATAATTGCTGCTGGACCTGCCTTGGAGCAGAACATGATGTGGACCGCTGCAGTACTTGCTTCTCTATGGCCTGCTGCACTTTAGAGATCCACGCGATGAGGTGGGGTTGGGACCACCCCCCAACCTTTGGAGGCAGGTGTCACACTCAGGACTCCAAGGTAAGGTTCCTGGGCTCTTCCCCTGAGTCACTCCCCAGTACTACTCATACTGAGGGAGACCAGACTTCTCCTTGTCCTCATCTTGCCGGAGACAGGAGGCCTGGGGGGAGGGATCTGTGGGACAGCTGCCCCCCCCAGGCCAGTTGCGCACCCCTCCCAGTCCAGTACCCCTTTGGGGGTCTGGATGCCCCCAGCCGCAGGGTTGAAGCTATATGCTGGGCCTACAGTGGTGGGTCCCTTGGGGCTGCAGACCACTTTGGCTCCTGGCACTACTGAGGCTGGTGCCAGTGAGTGGAGCCATGCCACCCTTGCAACCAGGTCCCCCTCCTGCTGCTGTTTGTCGCTCTGGGAGAGGGAAGGTCTCTGGAGCCAGTGGCCTGTTGGAGATCTTCTGGATCTTGTCCTCTGAGCAGTTAGATGATCCTGAGGATGAGGAACAGGATGATCCCACTTGGTTTTCAGGCTCTTGTGAGGAAGGAGATCTTTCTGGGCCTAGTTCTAGGCCTTTAGCATCTGCTGCATCATTCCAGGGTGCTTCTCGGTCTGGTGCCGGCCCCAGTGCCGCCTCTCCTCTGTCTTGCAGTGCCTGGGATGTTCCTGGTGCCATTTCCTGTACCAGGAGAGAGGTCAGTGCTAGGCACTGTGGTGGATTCCAGTGCTGCTCTCAGTGCTGGGTCAGTTTCTGGCACCAAGTCTGACTCCTGTGCCACTTGTGGTGCCCGGGGGGGGGGAGGGTTCAGTTGCTGCTTGTAGCGCCAGCTTCCAGTACCCCAGGTTCATACTGCTACTGATGTCCTTAGGCCTAGCCCAAGGGGCAGAGTCAATTCTGGTGAGGTGAGGGCTGGTAGGTGGTATCCTGACAATTGCGCGCAGGGATGGGGGTGAAGGCAATCTGGGTGAGGCAGTTGGGGCGGATGCAGTCTGAGGGGTTGGGACTTCAGCATGGCGATGATGGTGGGTGTACAAGAATATTGGTCCCTAACTGTGGTTCTCCCTTCCCCCCCAAAAAAAAATACGTCCAATGTCCAGGGTGAGGGTTGTTTGTATTTATTTGAGGGGGTACGGGGGTGGGGCTTGCAATGGGGCCAACATATGCTGTGACCAGCCAGGTGTGCAGTGCAGTTCCCTGTCATGCACCTTGCTGTCGGCCATTTTCTCCCACCCCAATCGTGTTTGGCAAAATTATTTTTGCCCTATTGTGGGTAGCCCCTGGTAGGCCCCAGTTGATGCCATGTACTACGCCTAGAGTTGCTAGTGGCTCTGGCAGGAGCCAGAGTGTTGACTCGGGTCCTTTGAGTACCCCGGAACCATCTGGGCTTGCAGTATGTGGGGATAGGCACTGCCCTGTGGGACCTCTGTGGCTCCAGTCCCCCCCCCCACCAAGGGCACCACCTGGACTGCCTACCTACGGCTGGGCATTTGCAGGTTGAAGAGTTGCACAGCCCCTCCCTTCGGGTGAGGTCCCCTGTTCACTCTCATAGCCCTGGGAGGGGACTTGGCCTGGCTCGCCATGACCCGCCTCCTCCTCTGCCTCCACTGCCTACCCCTTTTGCTGTGCCGGACATTTTGGGTCCTATGGGAACATTGACTTAGGAACAATTCAGGGCTTCAGGGAGTGCCTTCTCCACTTACTTGAGGGCACTGGACCAGGCTATCTTTCAGCCTGAAACTCCGGCATCGCCACCCCTCTGAGGAAGAGGATTCTTCCATCCACTTATTCTCTGATGCTGAATACACCCATTACCAACATTTTCTATTGAAATTGTTGAGGGAGCTGTGACTGTCTCATTTTGTTGGCCGCAATCCTGCCCAATATTGCCATACCTCCGTGGTCTAGGCCTTTTGCAGAGGCATTGATAAAAGTCTGGCTCCATCTCTCTGCCCCTTCACCAGCCCTGAGGGACACCCAGTACAGGTATTGCTTACCCCTGGTGTCTCCAGTACCCATGCCACACCCCACTTCTGGGGTCCATCTCCTGGACAGCCCCTCTGGGCATAGGTGCCCAGTGCACGACCACTTCCCGGAATCTGACTCAACCGTGTTTGACATCTAGGGTCAAAGAGTTTTCTCGTCGGTGCACACCAACTGTATGGCAGGCACCTGTGGGCAATGCTGGGACAGCTCCTGGTGTCCCTGCCAGACTGTAAGCAAACCAGACAATCCATACGCCTTTCTGCACAGGGCCTGGAGCTGGCGAGACACCAAGCAAGGGCATCCTACGATGCCAGTGAGGTAGCCTCCAGGCTAGTGGAAACTGCAGTCTGCATTAGGCGGATGGCATGGCTGCATCTTTCCAGGTTGTCACCCTTGGCCCAGCATATGGTGATCACTTCACACTTCCAGGGGGCCCACTTCTTCTCTCACAGGGCCAGACGTGAGCTTGTAGGGTGCATTCCTGCTTCCAGGCCATGGGAGCCTATGCCTACCCCAGACCAGTCTTGGGCCTCACCCGGCCAGTGAGGGGCCCCCACCTCTCTGTGCTTTTCCCCCACAGAGGGCTGAGGGAACAGCCATTTCCCTCAGGGTTTGCCAGTGCCACCCTTGGTGGTAAGCTTGGCACCCAGACCCACCAGTGATGAATGGTGAAGATTTATTCTTGGAAGATATGAAAATTATGTACTCACCGTTATTCTCGACCTTCCATAATATCTTCACCTTTCATTACTGCATACCACCCACCTTCCCCCTCAATGACCCTGGCTTCTGGGCAGTCTTTCCTTTTTCTTGCCTTTGCCTCCCTTCTTAAGAAAAACAACAACTAAAAAAAAAGAGGGAGCAATGTAAGGGGCAAACCACTTTGGCGACCTTGTTCCCTTCCCATGCCCCAAATAGCACCCCTCTAAAAAAATAAACTGTTTTTCATTAGGGGCCATTCTAATTCCTCTAGTCCCTTCCCCTGTTTTTTTTAAAAAAGAAAGGGGGACCCACTTTCAGATCCTTGCTATCTTTTCTCCTCTAGTTCCTTCCCTAGTTTAAAAGTATCAGCGACTCAGTGGTGGATGTTAAATATCCCATAGTACTTCTCAAAAAGAGTAGTAGAATTTCCCCCCATTCACTAAAAATACCACCAACAGCTTAATCTGGTTCAAGGTCAGTTGGCATTCGTCTGTATCCCCCTCCTGCGGGTCGTGCCTGAAAATAGGCAGAATCTGTCTAGTGCACTTACCCGGTCAACAAAAACTAAATAAATAAAAAAAGAGAAAGCAGCAGAGCGGAAAGCCCTAGTTTTATGTACTTTCCCCTCCCTCTTTTTTTCCTTGTGGGGTGGATCCATAGATCTTACTTCGAGAGGGCTCCTGCAGTAGGTCTTCACATATAGGACTGCGCCCTGTGGCGTCAGGTTCCAACGACAAACTTGTAAATAGCAATCATCAGTGGAGACCGCCTCCCGACGTCAGGCGATGTGACGTCAGCCTGGCTATAAATGGGGCGGTCCCACGCCCGCTCTCCAGTTCTTTCCCGCCATCGCCTCAGTTAGTTCAGCCACAAGTTAGAACAGCGATCTAACACCCGCGCGTCAGTCGGAAGTTTTTCTTCCCCTCTATAATCATTTTCTCAATTATTTTCGATGTTTGATGTCATCTAGACCAAAGAAGAAGTGCTCTAAGTGCAGAGCCAAGATCCCGCACGGGGACGACCATTCCTGCTGCCTCTTGTGCCTAGGCCCCAAGCACAACTCTGAGGTGTGCACATTTGCCAGGCCTTCAACCAGGCAACTCAGACCAGGTGCAAGTGGACCCTTGAGGCTCACCTCCTTACCCGACAACTGGCGTCGGTGGAAAAGGAGCTCCAGGAGTTGAGGGAGAAAGGTCGTCGTCGCCGACCCCGAGGAAAAAGAATAGTAAGGAGAAGCGCCAGGACAGGAGTCCATCTCCCGTGGGAGGTCTCCAAAAACTGTGAGTACTACTTCTGGTACCCCGTCCGCCTCTTTGGGCCAGGCACCTTCTCCCCCTCCTGCCGAGGTGAGAGGGCAGCCGGGGGTCGCCTCTCTTGAGGTCTCTGGTCAGTCTCCTCTCAGCTTGGCCGATAAGTCACCCCTCAGCTCTGTCGATGGGCACATGGCCCCTACCGATAAGCCTAGCAGCGGTCTCCTGACCTCCTCTAGCCCAGTTAGGTCCGATTGGTTGGACGGCGGACCCTCCGTTGCCCACCTGGACCTCTCCACTCTCCTGTCGGGCTCCAGTTTGGCCCCCAACGTCGACAGAGTGATTCGTCATCCCACCGGGTTCTTCGCCCCAGGGATTCGCCACCATTCCATCAGGATCGCTTTTTGACCTTTCGTTGGGGTCCCTCCCAGAATTACCCCCTTCACCAGGTCTTTTTCCGCCTCTGGACAGGAGTCCGTCGAGGCTGGGGATCCGTCAATGGAACCTCCTCCCTCGGGACCTTCGGGGGCCCTTCCAGATCCCGCGCCACCTAGTGGCCCTTTGGCACCTCCCTCGGTAGCTCCAGATCCTTCAGGCAGTTTCCCGGGGCCAGACTCCCTTGTTCCGCCACCGGATGGTCCGCCATTGGTTCCTCAGTACCCAACGCCAGGATATCCTGGGTACCCTTATTATTCTCCTGGATTGCCAAGTTATCAGTACCCTTCATGGCAATACCCTAGCTACCTGGGCTTCCAGACTCCTTCTCCTCCACCTCTGGTGCCAGACCACGAGTCGGCTCCTTCATAGCGGCAGGATGCCAGGTCCCAGCTCCTCATGGAGAATAGTCAGTCTGTGGGGGACATTCCCCTGCCTAGGGCCCCTCCCTCCACCGCCTCCCTCCGGATGGGCATTGGGTGCTCTAAATGTAGGATCATCTGGGGGTAGACCCTTCCATCCCCAGCGGTTCTGAGCCCTCCGACACAGACTCTGATTCCAAGCCTTCGGACCCTCGGTCCCCTGTTGAGGTGCCTCCCAAGGAGTCTCCAAAATCTTCTCCTGGGGATCCTTCCTTTGGGGACCTCTTACATACCATTCAGGTAGCAGGAGGCTGGCCTTCTAAAGAGGTGGATCCCCAGCGTAAGAGACAGGCGGAACACTTTGATCTAGCCACCACAGATCCCCTCCCCATCCCCTTTTGGAAGGGCCCTCACGAGGATCTGGTGACCACGGTATGGCAACAGCCATCATCTATCCCTGCAGTCTCCAGAAAGGCAGAGCGTACTACTTACCCCCGGAAGGGATTCAACACCTCTCATCCTAAGGCTGACTGTATGGTTATTACTGCCGCTCATGACTGGTCAGCCCAACCAAAACATCTGAGCTCCTCGCCTCCTGACAAGGACTCTCGGCAGTTGGACCAGTTTGGCCGGAAGATTTATTCCTCTTCCTCTTGTGCCATATGGTCCCTCAACTGTGTCTAGCAAATGGTTGCATTCCAGAAAGCATCTCTCTCCGAGCTGGAAAGGGACCTTCAGGACGTCCAGGATGAGACTCTCCGGAAGAAGTTACTGAACAAGGTCAGAATGAGTAAGTCCTCTTGCCGTCATGCTTGGCGTGCAATGTATAACTCAGTGGACTCAGTGGCTAGAGTGGCTACCACGGGCATCTGCCTCCATCGCATTTCTTGGCTCAGGATAACCGGTTTGGCACAAGACGTCCAGTCCTCACTTTTGGATGCCCCTTTTAGGGGTTCTGTCCTCTTTGGCGGCGATGCCAAAGATATTATTACCAGACTGCAGGAGAGTGGACGCTCCCTTTGGGATGTACGCTCAATGTACCGGACGGGACAGAAAAAGCAGCCTTTTCGTTGCCAAAGGAGATGGAATAAAAACCAGGGTAAACATCGGGGCAAACGACGAGCCCCTGGTTCAGGAGCCCAAACCCCCCCAGGCCAAGTTCCTCAAGCTGGCCTCTGGGACTAAAGCTCCCCTCCCCTCAGCGTCCTGACTCCTTTCCCCTCCTTCCGCTACCTCCACTAGCCAAGGAGGAACCGGTGGGAGGAAGTTCACCCTCCACCTATAGGGGTGGAGGTTCGTCACTGCAGAATCTTGGGTGTTACAACTCATCCAGCGAGGCCACTTGATAGAGTTTTCCAAAATTCCCGCCACTCATCCTCCGAGATGGTCATTTTAGCAGAGGGATCAGATCACAATCGTCTCCCAAGAAATCCAGGCCCTTCTGTTAAAAGATGCCATAGAACCCATCCCTCAAAACCAGCTAGGAAGGGGATTTTACTCCCACTTCTTCCTAGTTCCAAAGAAGACGGGCAATCTGAGACCGATCCTGGACCTCAGCATGCTCAACCTCTTTGTCGAGTACAAGAGGTTTCCCACGTTGACCCTTCAGGGCTTCTTCCCCTGCTCCAGACAAATTCATGGCTGTGCTCCCTGGATATACAGGACGCCTACCTGCACATCCCTATCCTCCCCGGCCCACCACCGCTTTCTACGTTTTACTTTTCTGGAGAACCATTTTCAGTTCCGAGCACTCCCCTTTGGCCTTTTCTCAGCCCCTCGGGTGTTCATGAAGTGTTTAGCAGTGGTTGCGGCTTTTCTTCACCGCCAGGGCATTTACGTTTTCCCATACCTGGACGACTGGCTCCTCGCAGCACCCTCTCCATACAGCCTGAAAGAGTCTCTCTCTCTTTCACTCTGAGCTTGTTTACTCTTCTGGGTATCACGGTCAATCTGCCCAAATCCCAGCTAGTACCATCTCAACGGCTCCAATTTATTGGAGCAGTACTAGACACAGTTCAGAGCAAGGCTTTTCTGCCATCTGATCGAGCCGAGACTCTAGTAGCTCAAGCCACTGTCGTGGCCCAGGCTCGGAGGATCCCAGCACATGCTGTGCTTCATCTCTTGTGCCCCTGGCCAGACTTCACATGAGGGTCACCCAGTGGTCTCTTCGAGTCTAGTGGGATCAGAGGGCAGATGACATGAACCAGAAAGTCATGATCTCCAACAGTCTACAGAGGGATCTTCGCTGGTAGCAAGATCTCCCCAACCTTTCAAGGGGGGCCCCCTTCCATTCCCCTGTCCCAACCCAAATCCTAACCACAGATACCTCAGACTCGGCAGGGGAGCCCATCTGGGGATGCTCAAGACACAGGGGTCTTGGTCCAACCAGGAGCTTCTGCTCCACATCAACGTTCTGGAGACCAGGGCGGTTCTGTACGCCCTCCAGGCATTCCAGTCTCTTCTGGTACCGGGACCTCTTCTTGTCCAGACGGACAACATGTCCACTGACTGGTACATCAACAAACAGGGAGGAACTTGCTCGTACCCCCTCTGCAGAGAAGCAATGAGGTTCTGGTTCTGGGCAATTCAGCACAGCCTTTTCTTGACAGCAGTCCAAATTCCAGGTGTCAGCAATGTTCTGGCAGACAGTCTCAGCCGATCAGTAGCCAGGGCTTACCAGTGGGAGCTAAGGCTATAGGTGGTCGAAGTCCTCTTTTTTTGATGGGGTCGACCAGAGATGGATCTGTTCGACTCCCCATTCAACGCAAATACCCAGCTTTTGCTCGCTTGTTCCCGGGCATGGTGCTTTTTGGCGAGACGCACTGTCTCTCTCTTGGACAGGGAGGTTTCTTTACACGTTTCCTCCTTTTCTTCTCATTCAGAAGGTTCTGGTGAAACTTCAGGAGGAAGGAGCACATTTGATTCTAATTGCTCCTCTCTGGCCACGCCAGATTTGGTATCCTCTTTTGCAACATCTGGCACTGGAACCTCCGGTTCCATTGCCATTATCCCACAACCTTCTGACTCAGGAGCAGGGCACACTGGTACACTCGAGTCTTCAGTCTCTCCTCCTTCATGTGTGGCACCTGTGGACATAGCAGTTTCCAGCTATGGTGTATCTTCACAGGTTGCACATATCTTGGTTGAAGCCAGAAAGCCTTCTACCAGATCCAGTTATGCTATGAAGTGGAAAAGATTTTCAATCTGGGCCCTAGCAAGACACTGGGATCCTTTTCATGCTCTTACTAGGCTTGCAGTCCAGTACCTTAAATGTCCACCTGGCTGCAGCATCTGCTTACACTTCCGTTGGACAGAATGTTTTTCTGTCCTTGGACCCGATCTTCAAAGGGTTCTTTAAAGGCCTGTCCCATTTGCACCCCATCACAAGGGACCGGTGCCAGCATGTGGCCTAGATGTGTGTATAGTTTAGCTCATGGGTCCCCCTTTTTGACCCTATGTCTTCAATTTATTCGAAATTGTCACCAAAAAAGAAGTTTTTCCTGTGGTAATCACTTCTGACAAAAGAATCAGTGAGCTCAAGTCTCTCTGAATTGAACAGGTCTATATTTTATTCCACAGAGACAAAGTTGTCCTGGGGACAAACAGGAAGTTTCCTTTTAACATGACCTCTAATTATCATTTCAACCAAACCATTATCTTACCCGTCTTTTCAGGGTTTTATTTAACTCTAAAAATTGATTAGCGTTTTGCTCATAAAAGTTCTAAAACATGAAAATGCAGAGCACTGGCCTCACTGTGTTTTAACAGACATAATACTGCTAGAAAATCTATATAAATACTTTCTGTACAGTTAGTATTGTCCCAATAAAAAAAAAATGCTAATCAATTTAAAACCCTGCTTTTTCACCGAACACTTTAGTCCTGGTGAAAAAATGTCTTCATAGTCTGGACGTCAAAGGAGTTTAGCTACTTTTTGACAGCCACTAAAGCCCTTAGGCAGGACAGAAAACAGCTGTTCCTGACCTATGGGAATGTGAAAAAGGATAACCCAGCATCAAAGAAAGTCCACTTATTACTGGATAGTACAGTATAAACAGTTTGGTACTCTAATGCTGGAAAGGAGCCCTTTGTGGGTGGAGGGCCATTCCACAAGGGGCACAGCTGCTACCATAGCAGCTGTCAGGGATGTTTCCCCATGAATCTCTAAAGTAGCTACCTGGAAACCAATACACAACTTTACGAAGCATTACACTCTGAATAATTTGTCCAGGGGTGATGCCAGATTCGGCACAGCAGTCTTGCAAAGTCTGTTCCTAAGATAGGGTTCTGTGCCCACCACCAAAGGTACTGCTTGGTAGTCTGCATACAGTTAGAAATACCAGAGTATTACTGGGGTTAGAAGAGAAAATTACTTGCATAGTAATCTTGTTTCTTCCAAGTGATACTCAGGTATTCATAACTCTCCCACCCTCCTCCTCTTTTGGAACCTTCAGCCTCTGCACTCCTGAGTACTGTGCTCTCGGGGCGTAAGTGCCTTTTCTGGCACACATGTTGTGATAGGGTTCCCTATTGTTGTCCCTCTACCCTTTTTCGTGTAATTTGGACATTCTAGGGTGTTCTTTCATAGGTTATGCCCTCCAGTTGGAGGCCCTTTTTTGCAGGTTAAAGGAGTTCTCTCTAACTATTATTATGTTGGCGCACTTGCGCAGCCAACATCTTGCGGCTGTGCAGATTTGGAGGTGTGGTCGCTGTTGGGCAGATGCAGGTCACGCATCAGTAGGTGCGTCCCTCATTCCCCAATCAGCCTGCATGCCAGCGCCACATCACCCGGGCGAGCATATCTAAAAAAAGGTCCGCTGCAATGCGAGCAAAGCTCGTCACACACAGCGTCCCTCGATAGTCACCGACACAAACATGGCGACATACTACCAAAAACTGCCGACTTTTGGGGGTGCCCAATCTCCCTGTTGGCTTACCCCTGCCCCCAATATATGTGCCGACGGGGCCCACTCCCGTCGGCGCAAACCCCATTTGTTATATCACGGGGGTGCCCAATCCCCTGGCTCTTGCCCCCTCCTGTTTCCTTGTGTGTCGTAGGGGTGCCCAATCCCTGTTGGCATAAACTAACCCCTTTTTGTTAGGTGGTGCCCAACCTCGTCGGGCTACAGTTGCCCCCCCAAACCACAAGCCTGCTGGCATGCTGGGAGCCCACCCCAGCATGCCACATGCCCTGTAAACATAAAAATGGTCCCTTGATGTAATTTTGTTTTTTACCTGTAAAGAAGAAATGGTTCCTCGGCAGTCTCCTGACCCCCCACAACCGCACACACCCCTCGCTTCCTGCCTCCCCACCCCAACTTACCTCCGAATCTGGCGTGGCGATCTTCGTGGACTGAATACGCTCTGCACTCTTTCAAAGCCGACCCCCGAACTGAGGAAATGCCAGTTAGCTGTATAATGGAATAAATAGGGTTTTTGCAACTTTGATGCATATCTCAGGCATTTTTTGGAATTTTGTCACCAAATTTTCAACATGGGATTTCTGGGACCCCTCCTCATGGATTCTTGCACTGTCATGGCATTATCCGGTCCCGAAAGGTGATTTCGCAGTCACTGCGTGGAATCACCTTCCGGGATCGAGTAACGAAACGACAGTGCCACTGTTCATGAGGGAGCTCTCAAAAAGCCCAAAAATGGTTGTTTTATGAGCGTGCATTGCGCTGTTTCTACGCATGCTCATAACGTCATGAATTTGTAATATTTTCGCTCCAGATTTTCAAACTTGGCATTTTTCCACACCTCCTGATGAACAGTACAGCTGTCATTTTACATATCCTGCCCGAAATGTGTTTTCGCACATCCGGCGCAGAATAGCGCAGTCGCTGTCCAAAATTACTTTTCAAGACAGTTTGAGGAAATGACGGTGACACTGTTTATGAGCAGAGGTCCTAAAATGCCTATGTTGAAAATTTGGTGCAAAAGTCCATAAAATTACTGTGTTGCAAGCGTGCATTGCACAGTTTCCTTGCACCCTTGTAACCTCGCAGATTTGCAATATTTCCATGCCGGATTTTCAAGCACTGGCATTTTTCTGCACCACCTTATGAACAGTACAGCTGTCATTTTTCACATCCTGCCCAAAATGCATTTCCGCACCTGTGGCGCACAATGGCATTGTCGCTGTGGGAAATCAACTTTTGGGACAGATTAACAAAATTGCAGCGCCACTGTTCATAAGGGGAGGTCCCAAAATGCTTATGTTACAAATGTGGCTACCAAACTCCCAAAAATAATTGGGTTACGGACGTGTGTTGCGCAGTTTGTATGCATGCTCATTACTTCACCAGTATTTCATATTGTCACTCCAGATTTTCAACGTTGCCACTTTTTTACTCCTCCTCATGAACAATACAGTTGTCATTCTCCACATCCTGCCCAAAAATGTGTTTTCGTCCCTCTGTCGCCAAATGGCACAGCCGCTGTGCAAAACCACCTTTCAGCTAACAAAGTGATTGTGTTGCTTTTCATGAGGTGGCCTGACAAGCAGCCCATGTTGAAAATGTGGAGTGAAACTACCAACACATGCCTACGGTGCTGGGGTTTCCAACTGTAGCACCTTACCTGGTATAGACTGACAGGCATCCGGGGTGTGACTTGGGATCATTGGATGTAATGCTCATTCCATTCCACCCCCCACCCGCACCCTGCAGCCACTGACAGGCAGTGTAGTGTGTCTTGCACTGTTCGGCCACAAAGTTCACCCCACGCTCCTACACTGCACCCACATCAGCGTATTTCCTTATGGAATGGGGTAAGTATAATGCCCAAAGACCCCAGAGCACACCCGACACTTGTCAGTGTCTACAGGGTAGGGTGAGGTACAGTGGCATGAGCGTTGTAGCTGACAACCCAAAGGCACACCCCAATGCCTGTCGCTCTCTACAGGGTGGGGTTGGTGTCACTTCAGTACTTCACTGCCTTTCATATTATGCATCTCTAGCTCCGGCACTGTCATTGCCAATGCCAGCACGACAACATTCGGCACTGACAAATACTTGTTATTATTGTACTTAGTGTTGAGGGAGTGCCCTCTGTCGTCGTTGTTATTAATATTGTTATTATTACCATTATTATTATTATACTTAGTCTCTGTGGGCCTGTCTTTTCAGGCATCCAGAAATTCTGAAGGGTTTAGAACTAAGGCAGTTAGTATAAGGCAACATTTGAAAAGTGGCTCATGCGAAAGATTCCATCATTTGCTTATGTTCCAAATTCTCTCTGGGCTGTCTACTTAGGAGAAATACAGCATACAGTTATGAATACCTGAGTATCACTTGGAAGAAACAAGATTACTAGGTAAGTAATTTTTTCTTTCTAGATTTAAAAGGAAACCCAGAGATTGCAGAAGCTGCTGAGTGAGCTGATTGTGTTCTGCTAACTGTTGTGGTGAATTTCCTGCCACCAGCCAGTCGTCTAGATAGGGGAATACTGTGACACCTTGTCTGTGCAGGTGAGCCACTACCACAGCCAGACACTTTGTAAACACCCTTGGTGCTGAAGTGAGACCGAAAGGTAGAGCTGAGAACTGATAATGACCTGACAGGAGTCTGAGCCTGAGATACTTTCTGTGAGACTCCTTTATGGGGATGTGGAAATGGGCATCTTTTAGGTCCAATGATGCCAGCCAATCTCCTTTCCGGAGTGCTGGTAGAATCCAGTGTTGGGTAAGTTACTTTTTCTATTACTTTCTATTTCTTTTAGAAACTTGATCCTGGAAGCTCTGTGCAGTCACTAGCAAGGATGGAGAAGTACTAGAAAAAGTAATACACCTGACAGTTACAGTTACTTATTTCTTTTTATACAAAAATAATAAAACACTATAACAGATGACATTTATTTGAAAATAGGTTAGTTACTAGTTACTTTCAAATAAATGTAATCAGTTACAGTTACGTATTACTTGTGTATAAAAAGACATAAGTAATTGTAACTATAAGGTGTATTACTTTTTCCAGTACTTCTCCATCCTTGCTAGTGACTGCACAGAGCTTTCTGGAACAAGTTTCCAAAAGTAATAGAAAAAGTAACTTACCCAACACTGGTAGAGTCAGAGACAAAGTTGCCATTTTGAACTGTGGTTTTGCTAGGAACCTGTTGAGGACCCTAAGATCCAAGATAGGCTGCAGCTCTCCATTTTTCTTTGGTGTGAGAAAATACCTTGAGTAAAGTCCTTTTCCCCTTTGATGCAGAGGCACTGGTTCCACTGCTTGTAGTGAAAGAAGGTGTTTCACCTCTTTTTCTAGCCTTTTGCTTTCTGAGAGGGAAACTGGTTTGAAAACTCTGATTTTTTGAACAGGGGAGAACTTGAAACTTAAAGACAGGCCCTGACCCACTATCTCCAGAACCCACTTGTCTGTGGTGATGGTTTTCCAATTCTGGAGAAAATGGGTCAGCCTGCCCCCTAGTGGCAAAGGAGAGGCAACCTGATCGATGAAGTCAGGAGACTTACTTGGATTGGGACTGAGCCTGAGACTGGGCACCATGCCTGGCACCTCTTCTGCCCCCTACCCCTGAAATACCCTTGCTGTGGGTATTGGGGTGCCTGAAGAAGTACCAAAGGCCTGGAATGGAATTATCTGCCCCTGCCTCCCCTACTGAAAGGTCTAGAGGAGGTGGAGTGTCTTTCTTTTGCAGAATTACTACAGAAGGTGGCTTTATACTCATCCACCTTCTTCATGTAGGCCTCTGTATGGCTGCCAAATAGGGAATTGCCCTCCATAGGAAAATCCAGAGTCTTATTCTGGGTACCATGCGTGAGGTTTGTGGCTCTCAACCAAGCAAACCTTCTCTGTGCGATCCACCTTGCAGCAGTCTCATTACTGTCTGCTGCCATCCGGAACTGGTATTTTGCAGCTTCTAGGCCAAACCTAGCATGCCCAAAGAGAAGGTGCTTTCTCAGCCATGTCCAGGACAGACTGCCAGAGAGCCTTCTGGTACTGGGCTGCACAGGCCTAATAGTTATCTTGCCTAATGGCCAGAGAGGCTGACAGGTAACCTTTCTTGGCCATACTTTTAATTTTTCAGAGTCCTTCTCTGGAGGGTGGGGAGCCAGAGGGACTTTTGCCTTGTCACAAGCTGTAGCTTGCACCACCCCCTGGTGGTCAGGGTATGAAAATAAGAATTCAGCCCCTGTTCTGTAAAGGTGATACCTTTTGTCCAAAGGAGGGACAGACCGAGGAGCTTGGAGGAGTTTTAAAATATCTCTTTTAAAAAACGTGTTTATGGGGAGTGACAGTTTTTTCAGTAGGCGTCAGCCCCATCATTTCCAGATATTCAGTCTCCTCCTCATCCTCTACAGCTTTAGAGGTAGGAATGTCCAAGGCATCAGCAATTTTCCTGATAAAGGAAAAAATTAGAAGAATAATCTTCTATAGCCCTGGGAGGGGAGCCAAACTGCTATTCGGGGAGACCTCAGGCTCTGTAGGCTCACCACCTTCTTCCTCCTCCTCACCACGTTCCTCAGGAAAGGAGGGTGGGTTAGAGGGTGCAGGGGTCTGGGCTGGGGACTGTGAAACCACAGGCAGCAGACCCTGCAAAGTTTGCATTATTTTTATTGCCTGTGCAATCTCTGAAGGAGAAGGTACAGTGGAAGGTTCCACAGAAGTCCCCTTGTCCACAGGGGGTTCATTCTTTACTTTTTTTCTTGGAACCAGAGAGCTAGCCGGTTCAGAGGGTCTCTTTGTAACCGTTATTAG
Source organism: Neoceratodus forsteri (assembly GCA_016271365.2). Classification (NCBI taxonomy): domain Eukaryota; kingdom Metazoa; phylum Chordata; order Ceratodontiformes; family Ceratodontidae; genus Neoceratodus; species Neoceratodus forsteri. The sequence goes on along the minus strand of CM028135.1, from coordinate 1,098,310,464 downwards.
GGGTAGCCACAGTATAGCAGTTGTGGTGTCACCCACAGACCTTGAGGGTTTCAGCTGGTCAGAGCCAGAGGGACCCTCGAATTTCTTATTTAATCTCTCCAGATGTTTTTCAAGTGTCTTTTCAGGAAAAGATTTGCAAATTTCACAATTAGTTTTTAAATTATCAAAACCAAGGCAGAAAACACAAATGGAATGTGTATCTGCCTTGGCAAAAGCTTCACCGTACTCAGAACAGTTTTTAAAATCGGGTTCTCCGGTTCTCTTTTTAGGTTTTTCTGACTTACTAAAGAGAAACCGCAACCGCAAAACACTAAATGTTTTTAAATTCAGAAAACAACAAATTTATCTGTTGTGGTCGGTTCAGGAACCGATCAGAGAAACTGAGTGGAACCGGGAACTGATAGAAATAGAACGGGATTAGTGGTTCAGGACCGAAGTTATCGGTTCTAAAAAACAAAGATTTTAACACATAAAACTTACAGAAACTAGTAAACAAACGGGGACCTGAAACTAACTAAAAGTACTACTTTTCCTCTGCGGTTATCCTGAACCATGAGAAACCAAGAAAACAATGCAAAACTAGCTAAATAAACTAACGGTTATTAAAATAACACTGATAAGAGGCAGCAAATGAAAAACACTTAAGTATTTGTTATTAATTAAGGCTTCTCTGACTAGATGCTGATGAGGAAATCTCGATGCATGTGGTCTTGACAGGTGGAGAGAGAAATCTGAGGGTTAGAATGTGGGCAGTTGATAAGTGGCAGCATTTGAAAAGTGGCTCATGCCAATGATGCCATCATTAGCATAGCATTCTATCTCTAGGCAGATCTGACCTAAAAGGTATACTGCAGAAGAGTTATGAATATTGGAGTAGCCCCTGGGAGAAACAAGGTTACTATGGTAAGTAACTTTTTTTTCCCTGCTGCCCCATATCATTATGTATAAAACTGCTAGGATGTCTTTTACAGCAGACAGAATGTCCTTGCAGGAGAGTACAGAATGTTCTGACCTTGGGCCTGGCCTCTCCCAGTGCTGTAAACAAGCCTGCAGCTGCCATTTGAACTGTTCTCTATGGAGCAACAGTGGCCCCTAGTGGCTAATTTTATATTCTCTGATGAATGGAATTGTCCTAATTCCCAGAGAGAGTATAAAAAGCTGAAAGGGGTTAGTGTTCTTTTAGACTGAGACTGAGGAAGGTGAAATACCTCCTGGTAGTGTGTGCTATTACACTGTTAGGCTGAAGTAAGAGGCTTGGACACTGCTGAAGCAAAGCAGTTATCTGATTTATTTTGTCGAGTAACTAATTTTTTTTATTTTCTGAAATTTTTGCTTGATGAAAATAAAATGATAAATGCAACCATGCGTTTTTATGCACCTGACTTGTAGTCTGCCTGAAATAGTGTATCCTGAACGCACGCCCGGTGACAAGAAGTAACGGTCTAACCCTGGACAGCCAGTCTAAGGCCATGGACGTTCCCTATGAAATCTTGTTGTTCGATTGTAGGACAACTGACTGTAACAAGGCCTCTTGTCTAAACCTAAGCCTCCTGCCTCGCAGAAATTCCACCCGAGGGCAGTAGGGGCAAAGGTTATTTTCCCAGGCCTTACACTCCCTACCCCTGACTCCTCTCAGTACAGGGTGCTTTTAGAGGGAGGGGCAGTCTAAGCCCTAACGTTAGTGTATACAGAACTCGAGTGTACCCAGGTGTCAAAGCCTCTAACCTCAACACAGGTGTTACTGTTGGAGTCAGAGGAAAAATCTTTCTAGCTCTGCGAGTGGTGGAGAGGGTCCCGGCCCACGAACAGGGGCAAGGCCTCTACTCCAGGTACTTTCTGACACAAAAGAAAACTGGGGAGTGGTGACGTACCTTGTTATTAAAACTCAAATTCAAAATGGTCACTGTTGCTAATCATACAGTCCTTACAGCAGAGAGACTGACTAGCCTCCCTGGACCTAAAGGACTCATTTTTTTCCATATACCCATAAGGAGGTCTCACAGGACGTTTCTCAGGTTTAAACTCCCTTTGGGCCACTAGCAGTTTGCTGCAGCCTTTCACCCTATCCTCGGCCCCAGGAGTCTTTACAGAGTGCCTGGCAGTGGTAGCAGCACACCTCGGGAATCTGGGTGTCTCTACCCCTTTTTTGATGATTGGCTCATAGTGCCAAAGTCTCCTCATCAGGTTAGGGAGTCCCCTTCCCTCACAGGGCACACTCTGGAGTCTTGGGGTTCCCTGGTAAATCTAAATAGTCTCAACTGGAACCCACCCACCCAGCTACTCACCTTTATAGGAGTTTAGCTGGATACCTAGAAAGAATATGCCTTCCTTCCACAGGTGAGAATTCAGACTTTCCCTCAATGGCAGATTCTTTTGTCCAGGGACAGCCAAGACCAGCCAGACATTTCTTCAAGCTATTGGGACACATGGTTTCAATGCCTGCAGTGGTCCCAGGAGTCAGGTACAGGATGCGAACCCTGCAAGCCTATTTTAGAGCTCACTGGTCTCAAAGAAGCAGCAATTTTTCAAAGTTGATACCAGCGACAGTTCCTTCAGTGCCTGCTTTGGTGGAAGAACCCTGCAAATTTGGCAGTAGGGATCCCCTTAAAGTTCTGCTTCCACAGAGGTGATCACCACAGATTCCTCTCTCCTGGCGGGGGAGCTCATCTGGACAGTGCCTCAACGAGTGACACCTGGACTCTCCAAGAGTCAGTTACATATGTACCTTCTGGAACTCAGAGCAATCTTTCTAGCTCTCAAAGCATATGCTCCTGCCATAAAAAGGGCAAACTGTACAAATTCAAACAGACACACCGCTGCAATGTTTTACATAACCAAGCAAGGTGGTACCAGATCAGGAAATACTCTTTTCAGGGGCTCTGACAATCTGGTCTCTCACCTTCTCCCTGGGAGTCAGACTTTCAGCTATTCACCTCCCAGGCAAGCACAATATCCTGGCAGATCCTCTAAGTCGCATCAGTCAAGACCAGAGCGAATGGACTCTGAATAAGCAAGTACTAGCCATAGTGTTTAAGCGGAGGGGCACTCCAGAAGTGGATCTGTTCACCTCTCCCCTCAATTTCCAGCTTCATCAGTACTGTTGTAGGCTCCCAGTCCCAGTAACTCTTCCCCTTGATGCCCTGATACTGGACTGGTCAAGGAGGTACCTATATGCAATCCCTCCCTTCCCCCTGATACTCAGGGTATTGCTGAAGCTCAGACTATAGCCTGCATCAAGGATTCTGGTGGCTCTGGATTGGCCCAAGCAAGCTGGTGCCCTCTCCTTTTCTCACTGTCCTGCAGCAGGCCCATTTGCCTGCCACCAACTCACTCTCTGCTGACCCTTCCCCAGACAGGAGGAGTGCGTTATCCAGACATACGCTCTCCTCTCCTCAGTGCCTGGTTCTTGAGGAGTTAAAGTTACCATCCTGTCAGTACTCAGAGCAAGTTCTTATGACCTGGACTGATGACCGCCAGACGCCCGTCGCTGGTTAGGCCTTCACCACCACGGACGCCGGCCGGGGGACCGATGTCCGCACCTACAGAGAGGAGAACCCTTACGCCTCCCACTGACGTCGGTCAGGAGGCGATCACGGAGGAGGAGCTGACCCAGCCCGAGGACCAGATGGGCGAACCCGGTCCTGTCGTCGCCCCCCCCCCAGGAACCTTCTCCGGAACCTGAGACCCCTGGGGAGCCGACGCCAGAACCCGATGACCGGCCATCGGCGCCCGGTCCGTCGTTGGGCCTCAGCATATCCGAGGTCAAGGAGTTGTTCACTTACTGGTGGGATACCATAAAAAGGGATGTGGTTCCCACCTCCCCTTCTCCTCCACCTGCGACTCCACGTTTGCGCCCTACTCCACCCAGGGCCGCGGGCCGAGTACCTTCCCCCCAGGAGCCTACGGATCCTCCTAGGGGTAGACCAGAAAAAAGGAGACCTCCGTCCAGATCCTTTTCAGGGTCACCCAACCCAAAGAGACCCAGAAAGACGCCATCATTCGCCTTCGACGGAGGACATGGGATCGGACTTCTCGGACGGATCCAGATCCCCCTCTCCAATCAACGTCCCTTCTCCGGATCCACGTGAGCTTCCAAGATCTCCTCCGGATGACCCATCGTTCTCAGAGATTATGAAGCATATCCAGGAGAACATGGGCTGGGACGCAGAGGAACTAGACCCCCGAGAGATTACGCCTTGCCAGATAACTTCAGCAAAAAGATCCAAAGCCTGTGGTGGTGCCACCCTTGGTGGACACATTCGTGGACGTCACCAAGGCAGCGTGGAAACGTCCACACTCGCTTCCGGCAATGCCGAAGAAAGCTGACCGCCTGTACAAGGCCCCTAGGGAGTAACAGTACTTGGCATCACACCCTCTGGCCGATTCTCTGGTCATTACAGCCTCTCATGACCGATCCCAGAGGCCGCAACATTTGAGCACCCTGCCACCGGACCCAGAATCCAAGCAGCTGGACGCTATGGGCAGGCGCACATATGCATCCGCTACCCGCGCCATCAGATCCCTCAACTATTTAACCCACATGGTACAGTTCCAGAACGCCTTGTGGGAGCAGGGACTGGATCTGGCGGAAAAGATGGCAGAAGGAGGAGTTGCTGCAACTCCTTCGCACGGGTTCGGACGTGGGAACCCAGGTGCTGCGAGCTGCGTATGATTCCGCGGACTCCTCGGCCAGAGCGGCAGCTTCAGACATATGCCTCCGGAGACACTCATGGCTCCGTGTTTCCGGATTCCCCCCGGACGTCCAGAAGAACATCCTGGATGCCTCGTTTCATGGAGAAGTTCATTTTGGTGAGTCCTCAGAGAAGGTCCTCACCAAACTTCAAGAAGCCAGGAAGGCGGTGCGGTCTGTCCAGGCCATGTACAGACCCAAGCTTAGTTCCTTTCGTAGGAACCAAAGCCATTTTTGAGGCCAGATGCAGAGACAGCAGTCCTGCGCCGGCCCGCAACAGAGGGGCTCCTTCTCCCGCAGAGCCCAGGGGAAGTCGTCCACTGGTCGAAGTCAGCGACCAGCTAAGCCGGCACAGCCCGCTGGACCCTCAGCCGCCACAGCATGACTCTTTCCCAGCCCCCGCCCCTCAGGATCAACGGAACACCAAGTTCGGGGGCCGCATTGCGGACCACCTGCCAGGGTGGCAGTCCATAACCACCGACAGTTGGGTTCTTCAGTTGGTTGAAAGAGGCCACTTTATAGAATTCGTGGACAAGCCACCCACAAGGCCTCCTCTGCTCTCCTGTTACTCGGGTCAGCACAGATCACTCATCAGGCAAGAGGTACTCGCGCTTCTGCAAAAGGGAGCGGTGGAGTATGTCCCAGAGAACCAGATAGGAACCGGATACTATTCCCACTTCTTTCTGGTTCCGAAGAAAACCGGTGACCTCCGTCCAATCTTGGACCTCAGCGACCTCAACATGTCGGTCACCTACAAACGTTTTCGCATGGTGACCCTCCAAGGACTCATTCCCATGCTGAAAAAGGACGCCTTCTTAGCGTCCCTGGACATGCAGGACGCCTACCTGCACATCCCAGTAGCTAAAGCACACAGGAGGTTCCTGCGCTTCGAGTTTCTCGGCCACCACTTTCAGTTCCGGGCCCTTCCGTTCAGACTGTCATCGGCTCCCAGGGTCTTTACCAAGTGTATGGCAGTCGTGGCAGCGTCTCTAAGGAGGCAGGGCCACTGCATGTTCCCGTACCTGGACGACTGGCTTCTCATGGCCGCCTCCAAAGAGGCGCTGTTGCTGGCTGTTCAGAACACCCAGGATCTGTTTCAGTCTCTGGGCATTCTTATCAACTACGAGAAGTCTCTCCTTGTACCGTCCCAGAAGCTGCAGTTCATAGGTGCAGTTCTGGACACCGTCCAAGGGAAAGCCTTTCTTCCCGACGAAAGAGCGGAACACATCAGATTCCTCATCAGGGATCTCTCAGCGAAGAAGACTGTCCCCGCCAGGTTGGTCCTTCGCTTGCTCGGACACATGGCTGCGGCTATTCCAACCGTCCCTTTGGCAAGGCTCCACATGCGGATAACTCAGTGGATGCTCAAGGTGCAGTGGGACCAAAGGCAAGACCACATGCAGCATCCGGTCAGGATCACGAACGCCGTGATTCGAGACTGGCAATGGTGGCTAGACCCAGGGACACTTTCTGCGGGTGTCCCGTTTACAGCGCCGTCCCTGGAGACAATCCTCTCCACAGATGCCTCAGGGCTGGGGTGGGGAGCGCACCTGAACGGAGTGAGGTCCCAGGGAACATGGACCCCTCAGGAAGCCCACCTCCATATCAACGTGCTGGAGATGAGGGCGGTCCTTCATGCCCTGCAGGCCTTTCAGTCAGAAATCCCGTTGAGTACTCTTCTGCTTCAAACAGACAATACGGCGGTGATGTATTACCTCAACAAACAAGGGGCGCACCTCTTGCACCTTTGCAGGGAAGCTATGAGGTGTGGGATTGGGTAATCCGACACGGCGTGAGCCTGATTGCAGTTCACGTTCCCGGAGTGGACAATACAATCGCAGACGGCCTGAGTCGTTCCCAGGCCAGAGTCCATGAGTGGGAACTTCATCAGGAGGTAGCAGAGGATCTGTTTCTTTGATGGGGCACTCCAGAGTTGGACTTATTCGCTTCCCCATCCAACGCAAAACTGCCCAATTTTTACTCGCTAGATCCAGGGCCTGGTGTTTTCTGGCGAGACACGTTGTCCCTCTCCTGGGCGGACAGATTCCTCTACGCTTTCCCTCCCTTCCTGTTGATCCAGAGAGTTCTTCTCAAACTGCGCAGGGAGCACACAATGATGATCCTGGTAGTGCCTTTCTGGCCCAGGCAGATCTGGTTCCCCATGCTAATGCAATTGTCCCGGGAACCTCCAGTTCCGTTGCCTTTCAGCTCCCATCTTTTGTCTCAGGAGGAGGGTTTACTAGTCTCCCGGACTTACGCTCACTGAACCTGCATGCCTGGCTCCTAGAGACATAGCCATTATGCGACACGGGGTCCCGCAAGAGGTTGCGGAAATCCTTTCCGTGGCCAGAAAGCCAGCAACGCATGCGACATACGCCATGAAGTGGCGCCGTTTTTGCTTGTGGTCGTAAGCACGCGGCCTTTCCCCTTTAGAATGCCCAGTGAAAGGGGTGCTGGAATACTTACTTTCCCTATTCCATTCGGGTCTCGCCTACTCCTCCATTAAAGTGTACCTCTGCGCGATCTCTGCCTACCACTTCCCAGTAGAACAGCGCACATTGGCACAGCTTGATGCCTCTTGAGACTTCCTGAAAGGGGTGTTGCACCTTAGGCCACCCATTAAGGATCCCGTTCCTCCTTGGGACTTGCTCTTTGTCCTGGAACAACTCACGCTTCCTCCCTTTGAACCTGGCGCAGATTGCGAGCTGCGTTTTCTGTCGTGGAAAACATTATTTTTAGCTGCTGTCACGTCAGCAAGGAGAGTTTCCGAGCTTCAGGCTCTTATGTGCAAGGAGTCTTATTTAATTTTCCACCAGGACAGAGTGTCTCTGAGAAGGAATCCTAAATTCCTGCCTAAGGTGGTCTCTGCCCTCACTCTCAACCAGGACATCGATCTGCCTGTGTATTTTCCCAAGTACTCTAATAGAAGAGAGGCGTTGCTTCACACCGTGGATGTTCACCGCTCCTTAAGGTACTACCTGAACAGAACTACGCAGCTTGGCAAGTCGGAGCAACTATTCGTTTCCTTCGCTGAGAGGATGCTCGGCCGACCAGTCTCAAAGCAGACCCTTTCTCACTGGATTGTCCAGTGTATTTCATTTTGCTACAACAGCAAACAGAAGCCCCTCCCGGGTACAGTCCGGGGCCACTCGACAAGGGGGGTGGCTACCTCCTTTGCAGCACTGCGCAACGTCTCCACCTCGGCCATTTGTGCTGCAGCTACGGGCTCTGTGCACACATTTATTAGGCACTATAGCCTGGATATTGCATCACGGTGGAGAGCCGGTTTCAGCCTGGCCGTTCTACAGGGTCTCCTGTCCTAGAGTCAGGATTTGTTCAAGATCTCTCCTAATCTCCTCCTCCCAGAATGCTTACAGGCGCTATTGCTTGGGAATCAGTCCTAATGGTGTTACCTGCTGCAAGAGCTGTATCTCGAAGTAAGATAGTACAGTTAACGTAAGAACTTACCGTAACAGTAGATCTTCGAGAACAGCTCTTGCAGCAGGTACCTTCCCACCCACCATTCCCCCTTGGAGGAGGTATGGCCTAACCAGACTTCGGCAGGAGCTTAAGCTCTTTTCTTCTGATGGCGGATCCTCGGTCTCCCCTTCTGATGTCATCCTGCAGCTGAGAGTCTCCGGCGGGAGAACTGGGGAATCTGGTGGGACCGCCTCCTTATGTACTACGTCTGACGTCAGGCGCGGGACCAACGTCGGAGGCGGTCCCCGCTGAAGACTGCTAGCTAGAAGATTTCCGTGGGGTTCTGACGCCTGCCGGCTTCAGTCCTAATGGTGTTACCTGCTGCAAGAGCTGTTCTCGAAGATCTGCTGTTACGGTAAATTCTTATGTAACTGTACTTTCCTCTAGAACAGAGGAACACAGGATTTTACTCCTGGTTCTTTCCAGTCCCAAAGTGGACAGGAGACCTGAGGCCTATTCTGGATCTAAGCGATCTAAACCTCTATAAAGAATACAAGAAGTTCTTTATAGTCACTTTGCAGGGCCTCCTCCTATTAATACAAACGGAATTGGATATGCTCCCTGGATATGAAGGTTGTCTACCTTCATGTCGAAATTCAGAAATCCCCCAGAAAATACTTGAGGTTCCTGTTGCCCTTTTGCTTGTATTCTGTGCTGCGGGTGTTTACCAAATGTTTGGCAGTGGTGGCGGCAGCCCTTCACAGGGAAGGCCTTTATGTTTTGCTTTACCGGGATGATTGGCTGTTGAAGGCCCACTCCAGGGACCACCTGCTGAAGACCATTGCTTAAACCAGACAACTGTTCAATGCTCTGGGAGTGACGGTCACCATACCAAAATCAGTGCTGACACCCTGCCAACGATTGCAGTATGTAGGGGCAGTCCTGGACGTGGCCATAGGCTCGACCTTCCTACCTTTCGACAGAGCCAACTGCCTGATTGCTCAAGCACAGTTAGTGCATGACAGCCTTTATGTCTCAGCAAGGATAATCTCACTTCGAGGGTAGCTCTTGCAACAGGCAGGTGCCAGGACCCCACGGAAAACTTCTAGCTAGCGGTCTTTAACGAGGGGCCTCCCCCAGATGTCGGTCCACCCCTGATGTCGGCCTGTGGTATAAAGGTTGTCCCAGGCCAACCTCAGTTCTTTTCCCGCCATCGACCCGTGCACAACGGCTCCACGGACGCCTTCTGCTTTAGTCGACCACCATTTTTTCGTGAGTAGCCACGCTTTATCTATTTTTTTTAAATATTAATTTCCTCAGTAATTTCTCTGCATGTCTTCTACTCTGACCTTGTCTGTAGGATGGTGGCGGTCCAAGTGTGCTTGCAGCAAGCAAATTCCCTCAGAGGACTGCCATGCTTCTTGCCTCTTCTGCCTAGGCCCCGACCACGATACAGAGGCTTGCCAGCACTGTTTGAACTTTAACCAGAGGATCTGAATCTGCCACCAGAAGACCCTGAAAAGCTTCTTGCTTGAAAAGAAATTAGTGATGGAGAAGGAGATCCAGGGTAAAAGTACCTCCTCTTCCCTGATCTCAGGGGCCTCTACTTCTTTGGCTTCTCACAAGGAGAGGAAGTCCAGTGGAAAGCACAAACACTGAGATGAACATAAGGACAAACCGCGGTCAACTTCTTGTTCCCAATCCTCTCACCAGGCAGCGACCGGCTCCGGGACTTACTCCCGCGGGAGGTTGGACTCAGCTTCCACAGCAGCCCTCCTTCCGGGCTCAAACCACCCGCCTTCATCTAGACATCTGGCGGTGGTTCTTTGGGGTTGGGGACATTGTCCTCAGCCTCTCAGCCCCTGATGCTCAGGCCCTTTAACCATACAGTGGGTTCTCATCCAGGTGGGTGGGCCGGGTCTTCTGGTGGCAGGTCCCTGCCCGACGTCCGCCCAGTCTCGGCGTCTGCTAATTGAGCTCCTGGCTCCGGGGTCGATGCCACCCACTGACACCAGAGGCATGCACTTGCCTCCCCTGAAAGGGTGATGTCTCTGCCCTATTCAGGAGCTAGCTCCCCTCGGCAGGCTCCTCCTAAGATGATGCCAGCTGCTTCCCCAGACCAGCGTCTGTCTACACCTGTCTGGTTGATACCTGCTACCCTGACGTTGACCCTGGCGACACCCCCTTCGTCATCATCTGAACACCTGATGTCACTGACTGACCCTAATGTTACTTCTCGGCTGACTCCGGGGGATCCGACTTCCGGTTTGGCAACATCTGCTAGACCGATGCCAGATAACCAGATGCCCACTGGGCTGCCGCCAGTAAACCCAAATCCTCAAGACCCCATGCCTAGTTCGCTGCCACCAAAGGGACTGACACCAGATCTGTCTGATATCCCACCACCGACACCAGCTAATCCCTGTACACCCCCAGAACCCACTGCTGAATCTCACGGTTCTCTTCACATCCTGGTGGAATGTGAACAAGGTCGATCTAATATCAAAGAGGCCTCCTACATTCCCTCCTAAGGAACCTCTTCCCTTGGGGGCTAAGCCTCAGGCTCCTCTTGGCCGCGTACCCCAACTCCTAAAGAGCCTACCCCGCAACCAGATGACACTGGCAGGGGCCTCTCTAAACATCACAGTTGAAAGCACCGTCACTCATCCTCCAGGTCCTTGGACAGGCACCAACATAGGTCGTACGGCTGCAGGCACCATCGTTCAACCTCACGATCTTCTTCGGGGGGTGTCGGACTGGCGTTTCTCTTCCTCATCCTCAGTGTTGTTTGACTCGGGGGTGTCCCCTCCTCCTTCGGACCCCAAGGACACCCCCAGGTCTCCTCCCGATGACCCCGACCTTCATGGAAGTCATGGGGCACATCCAGTCCATCATGGGCTGGGACACCCAAAGACTTGGACCCTGAAAGGCACTGTTTGGCCATTTTCCTCCATCAAATGGCTACAAAGCCTGTGGTGGTTCCTCCTCTGGTGGATCCATTTAAGGATGTCACTAGATCGGCTTGGAAACGCCCATCTACTACCCCTGCTGTTTCCAAGAAGGCAGATTGACTCTATAATGCTCCCCGAGATGAGCCTTTCTTTGGAGAGCAGACAATTTTTATTTTATTTATTTAAACATTCGGTAACTGGGAAAGGCACGCTGAGCCAAGGCTCGATTCCAGGTTTGACTCAGAACCGATTGCGGACTCCATGGTCATTACGGCGGCCCTTGATCGATCCTAGAGGCCTTGGCAACTCAGCACTCAACTTCCAGACAAAGATTCTAAGCAGGTGGACCAGCTGGGCAGAAAGTCTACACCTTGGCCACCTGTGCCATTCGCTCCTTGAATTTCTTAGCCCACATGGTCCAGTATCAGAATGCCCTGTGGGAGAAGACCATGGAACTGGTTCAGGCTCAGCAGGATAGTCCTCAGAAAGCTGAGGTGCTGCATATTTTGAAATGGGTTCAGACATAGGTACTTCTGTCCTACATTCCTCCTATGATATGACAGACTCAGCCGCAAGGGCAGCAGCCACCAGCATCTGCCTTCGCCAATACTCCTGGCTCCGCATCTCAAGTTTTACTTCGGATGTCCAGGCGGGCATTATGGATGCCCCTTTTAAGGGTTCAGTCCTCTTTGGTGAGGAATCAGAAAAGATTATAACTCACCTTCGGGGCACTGTGGAGACCGAGCAACGTGCAGCAGCTTTGTGAGAGCTCTCTGTGAGCTAGCCTTTCATTAGCCCTAATCTACATTTTAGAGGCTTTATTTTCAAATTTTGTTTGGATCATTGGACAGAGCAACCCTGAATTAGTAAAAATGGGTAACCCTATAAAGGAGAGACAGTTTGCTGGCGGTGGGAAAAGCAAAGGAAATACTGGAGCCTTGTGCCCGGAGGACGCCACACAGCCTGCTGAAGCCTCTGGCTCTGGAGAAACTATAGACACTTTGGGATGTCAACTACAACTGTTGATACAATCTGTGACAGCCCTGAATAGTAAAGTTGATGATTTTAATGGTAGAGTTGTGCTATTGGAGAATGCCGTTGACGGTTTGAAAGGGGACATGACGGAGATTAAAAAACAAACAGATGCCTCCACAGGGGCTGCAGCGTAGATGGCGAAAGAAAACCAGCACCTACGAGCAAGACTCGAGATACTCGAGAATCTGTCCAGGGCTGCAAATATCAGGATTGTTGGCTTACCCAAAGGATCGGAGGGGGATAACCCTTTAATGTATCTCAGAGAGTGGCTTACGGAAAAACTGCTACCTGAAGGGGATGAGGAAACGTGGGAAATTCAGAAGAACCTCGTACACTTATGCTTATTACTACGGGTGTGGGGGAGTGAGATAAAATTTTGGAAATATCGAGGAGAGCTGCCCTTTATTTCTGGACAATGTGCAGATACCTCCCCAAGGTATCAGCTACACTCACTACAAGCGCAGAAAGCACTTTGATGGCGTTAGTTTGGCAACCGGGGAGCCGAGATTCTCCGTACCATGATTTTTCCCACCAAACTTCGTCTTCGACTTGTTTGCCAGAGTAAAGTTTACATCTTCTCAGACCCCGTTGAAGTGGGCAAATGGGCAGATCGCAGGGCCATTGAGCTGCATTCCCGAATGAACTATTCAGATGACAAAGAGGAGACTCTAAACCCTACATGACTTCCTTCAGGGTCTATGGGGACTAAAACTTAAAACCAAGTATGGATTACTCAGTATAAATGGTATCCTTACTGTCTGCTCCTCGATGGTCATTTGGCCTTGTTCTGTTGTGAGGGGTTGAGTAATCATTAAATTTGCATAGCGTTTGGGGTATGTGAGTAACCTGCCTTCTATTTTTTGATCTGTTCATTTATAGAGACTTAATGTTTAATAAAGCACAACACTGTGATTTTGGACCTCCTTAGGAATGGGGACTATGAGAAGACAGTTCAGTTGAGAACTTGAATAGAGTTTGTTAGATTAATAGGCTGCATATACTTATATGGGATCTTTCATTTAGCATTTGACATGGCACCATTTTATCCCTTTAGCGGGATTTCTGGACTATTCAGAAAGGCATTACTAGACAATCCTTTTTTATCTGATTTCTAGCCATGTGGCTCATGGACTACCATAAACAGCATTTATCACGAGTCAGTTTAGAAAGAGTATGTATTTTCCCCTGAATGTTGTACCACTATATGGCACACGCATGTTTACCCTGTATCTCAAAGAATCATTTTCTCAATGGTGTAATCTTTTCACGGTTTGTGTGCTATATGTAAGATCTACTGTCACGCTCATGTTAAAAGATAAAAATAAAGTAGAAAAAAAATTAAATAACTCGCCTTCAGGAATCCGGCAAGGCTGTCAGATCTGTCCATACCATGCACAGATCTAACCAAGTACAGAATCACAGCCAGCCATTTCATCGGTCCTTCAGGCAGCAACCCCAAGGCCAACAGACCAGAAGTGCCTTTAAACTTAAGGCCACTTCTTAGGCCTCAGGAGGTTCGGGTCCTAGAGCCCCCAAAACCTCCCAGGCCCCTTAGCCTGTCCCAGGTTCTTCGGCCTGACTCCTTACCCATCCGCCTGACCCCAGCAGAATCTCTGGGGGAGGCCCTCAGTGGGAGGTTGCTTCTCTATATCTAGAGGGATGGCACAGAATAACCACAGATCAATGGGTTCTTCAGCTGATAGAGAAAGGGCATTCTCTAGAGTTTGTGGAGATGCCCCCAGACAACCCACTCATAACCTCCCATTACCCTCAGTCACACTTCTTCCTCATTCAGGATGAGATCCAAGAGCTCTTGCTGAAGCAGGCCATAGAGCCACTTCTGCCAGATCAAAGGGGGGGAAGGGCTTTTATTCCCACTTTGTTATGGTTCCAAAGAAAACAGGGGACCTATGGCCTATCCTAGATCTCAGCCACCTGAACAAGTATATAGAATACAAATGTTTCAGCATGGTCACCCTTTCAGGCCTGCTCACCCTCCTTCATGAGGAGGTTTGGCTGTGCTCCCTGGATATGCAGGATGCTTACCTTCACATTTTAGTCTTTCAACCCCACAGGAGGTTCCTTTGCTTCCATTCCCTGCTACTCGGCCTGTCCTCGGCTCCCAGAGTCTTTACAAAGTGCCTAAAAGTAGTGGCTGCGCCCCTCGGGAGGAAAGGCCACTATGTCTTCCCCTACCTGAACAATTGGCTCTTGGCAGCCCCCTCCAAAGATCAGCTGATCAGCACCATGGAAGACAGCTTTACCTTGTTTCAAGACCTAGGGATCACTCTCAGCCTCCCAGAAGTCCTCCCCATGGCCCAGCCAAAGGCTGCAGTACATTAGGGCAGATCTTCCTGGACTTAGTCTTCACCACTCATTCATAACACTGGGTACTACGCTGGAGGCATCAGTGCCATGTGCGGTGTTGAGTTCTTCGGTGCTGTACTCAGATTCTGTGCCATGTGCGGTGCCGTGTTCTTCAGTTCCGTGTATGGCACTGGCCTCGGTGCCACGTGCGGCTTCGAGCTCTTCGATGCTGCACACGGTGTCCGGAGGTTCGGTGCCGAGTTCCTCGATGCCAGTGCGACCTCCAATTCCTCCTGTGTTTCCTTCGCCTGTTGCAGGCTTCAGTCTAGCAGGACTTGCTCCTGACATTTCAAGGGTAGAAATAGAACCTGATGAGTCTGATCCTGACCTGATTTTGTCTGATGGTGTTGAGGATGACACGCTTTATGATTTGGAAAGTAAACCTTCTGTATCAGCTGAACCTTTGGTTGAGGACCTTTCCTTTCAGTCCCTCTTTAAGAATATGGGTTCCATGCTAGCTCTTCAGACCTCCGCAGTGGACCCAGGGAGACTCATGCACCTTGAGTTTCTTCATGTTCCTAATATTCCTACGAATCTGTACCAGTGCCCACCTCTTCTAAGACTCTATCTGAAGTAGTGTGGGCCAGGCCGTCGCATATTCCATCTGTGGCTAAGGCCATAGACAGGAAATACACTCTTCCCAAGGAAAGGCCCTACCTGGCATCACAGCCTATTGCAGATGCTCTAGTAATGCTTGCGGAGAACAATAAAGCCATCCTCCCTCAGGAGTTGACAGCATGGGCTATAAATAAGGAATCTCGCATGATTGACACTTTGGGGAACTGGGCATGCGTATTGCTAGTTACCAGGCCCATTACTCTCAGTATGAGTACACCCTGTAGAACACTCTTAAATCAATAGTCAAGAACCTCCCAGAGTCTGACACTAACATGGTACTTCTTCAGACTATTACCAGGGGCATAGAATCCAATAATCATCAGCTATGGATGCCTATGACACTGCAGCGAGGGTGGCTGCTGCTGGGATCTGTATCAGGTGGCACTCCTGCCTCAGAACATCAGACTTCTCACCCGATGCTCAGCAGCAGTTGATGAATGTCCCCTTTGATGGTGATTACCTGTTCAGCAAGCACTGGAGGCCGCTCAGAAAACCAGGACTGCCATTGAAACAGCCAGGCTGGCTCTTGCAGCCCCTCAAAGGGGTGGGAACCGTCGACAGTTTTGTAACAGGCAGTCTTTTCATGGTAAGGGCTGAGGAGCCTTTATCAGAAACCAGACTCCTCAGCCGCAAAAGAAAACACAGCAAAGGGCACAGGGCCCGAAAGCGCCCAGAGCAACCCTCTGAAAATCTGGCCCTGGTCCCACCTCAGCTGCCCGAGGTGGACACCTCCATGTTTTACGACCAGTGGAAGTCCATCACTATGGACAAATGGGTCCTTCGAATTATTTGGGAGGGGTACTCCGTCAATTTGACAGAGACCCCTCACTCCCCGGACCTTTCACCCAAACGACAGCTGAATCTGTCCTCTATTCAGTCAGACCTTCTCATTACCGAGATTCAGGGCCTTCTCAGAAACAGGGCAGTAAGAAGTGGTTCCCTGGGTGGAACGAAACACAGTTTTCTACTCCCATTACTTTCTGGTTCTAAAGAAATCAGGCAGGCATGCACCCAATTGTAGACCTCAGAAAGCTAAACAAGTATCTGTTCAGAGAAAAATTCAAGATGATCTCCATCTGAACCTTGCTTTCTCTCCTCCACCAGTATGACTAGGTGGCATTCCTAGACATGCAGGATGTCTACCAGCACATTCTAGTTCACGCAAATCATCACAAGTATCTCCGCTTTGTGGCACTGGGTCAACACTACCAGTTCAGAGTCCTGCCCTTTGGACTCTCCTTGGCGCCTCGAGTCTTTACAAAGTGTTTCGCATTTCTTGTGATGCACCTAAGAAAACTGGGCGTTCAAGTCTTTCCCTACCTGGACTGATTCCTAGCAACCCCATCCAGGCAGGAAAGACAGGAGGCAGTGGTCACTGCCTCTCAGTTCCTTACCTCCATGGGAGTTCTCCTGACTCTGGAAAAAATTCCCAGCTTCAGCCCTCCTAGCAACTCCTCTTTATAGGAGTCCTCTTGGACACATCCAGAGCAAGAGCTTTCTTTCCGGAGGACAGGAGGAGCGACATTCTGCAGATGGCTCACTACGTCAGGGAGAACACCTCTGTACGAGCCACTTCCATGCAACGAATATTAGGCCTCATGGCATCATCTGTGTTCACAGTCCCCTTAGCCCGGCTGCACATGAGAACCACCCAGTGGATGCTCAGTAGACAGTGGTCTCTGACCACGTATCTACAGTCCTACCGAATAAAAGTGACAGAACCTCTGATGAGATCACTTGCGTGGTGGATTCAGGAAGACAAGCTTCTCCAAGGTCTACCTTTTGCCCCACCAGATCTCAGATCACCATCACCACGGATGCATCTCTGATCGGTTGGGGTACTCACTGCCAGGATCTCCACACTCAAAGGGTGTGGAATTAGGAGGAGTCTCATCTACACATCAGTGTTCTAGCGATGAGAGCTGTTCGACCTCTGAAGGATGTCCTGTCTCATAAAGTAATCCTTCTTCAGACAGACAAGTCAGTGACGTACTACATCAACAAACAGGATGGAGCACACTCTTACCCTCTGTGCAGAGAGGCCATGAGGGTGTGGGATTGGTGCCTCAAGAACAGTGCTCTCATTCTGGCAGTCTACCTAACAGGAACTCAGGACGACCTGGATGATCGCCTCAGCAGAACAGAGGTGGACCAACATGAATGATCGCTCGCACAAGACATCGTGCAGTTGCTAATCGAAGAGTGGGGCAGTCCAGACCTGGACCTTTTTGCTTCACCACTCAATGCAAAACTGCCTCTGTTCTGCTCCAGAAGTCCAGAACCTGGCATTTTCTGTCAGGATACATTCAGACTGCAGTAGACAAGATGCTTTCTGTACACATTTCCTCTTCTTCCGTTGGTTCAGAGGATGCTGCTCAAGTTGGAGGCACAGAGAGCCAAGATTATTCTAATGGCCCCATGCTGGCCTCGACAGATATGGTTCCCATTGATCAGCAAGTTGTTGGAGGTCCCCCTGAGGCAACGTCCTCTGCGAATGGACCTCTTGATACAGGGACCGCTAGTCCATCCCAACCTGCGCTCCCTTCATCTCCATGCCTGGCTTCTGAGGAAATAGATGTGGGTAGGTTTAAGGTGTCTCAGAGAATCTCAGAAGTACTCTTGGCAACACATAAGCCCTCCAGTAGGAAGACATATACTGCTTAATGGAAATGCTTCTCGATTTGGTGTGCGAAGTCCTTTCTGGACCCATTCTGTTGCCCACCAAATAAAGTGTTGGAGTACCTCTTGAATCTGTCAAATGCAGGACTGCAATACTCGACAGTGAAGGTACACCTTTGCGTGATTTCTGCCTATCATGCGCCAGTACAACATATCATACTAAGGATCATACTGAGGTAAGAATAGGAACCAGGGGGCCATTAGCGTTCCAGCCATTACACATAATACTTTAAGTCAGCACCACCAAGAATATATTTATCTAAGCTGGCTTTAAATGCTTGTTTACTTTCTGCCAGAATTACATTCAGTGGCAAGGAATTCCATAGGTTTACCACCCTTACAGTATATGTGTACTTCCTTTTATTGGTTCTGAATCGCTTCCCATTCAATTGCAACGGATGTCCCCTGTTTTCTGTATTATTGTCTTTATATACAATGTTTAACTCACACATAAGATGTAGATCTTGTAAAACATCATATAGGAACAGAATATCACCCCGTGCGCTCCGGGTTTCCAAAGACATGAGGCGTAGAGCCTCCGGCCAATTTTTGTATGAGAAGTCACAATGTGTCTCCGTTGTTTTAGTGAAACGTCGTTGAACCTGTTCAAGTTTCATTCTTTCTGACACTTTATAAGGGTTCCAAACCTGAGATGAATATTCCAGGTGTGGTTGTACATATGATTTATAGGGAAGAATGAGAACTCTACTAGATCTGGATGTTATGTTTCTTTTGATAGGCCATAGGTACTCTGTTAGCCCCATTTGTGGCCTCACTAACATGTTGTTTACTACTGAGATCATTAATTATATGTATACCTAAATCTTTTTCGCAGTTGTCTTGCAAATAGGGATTCCATCAAGATGGTAATTATGCTTCTTGTTTGATCTACCCAAGAGTATAACTTTGCACTTATCTTTATTCAATCTCATGTCCCATTTCTGGGTCCAAGACACAGTGTTATTCAGATCATTTTGTGGTCTACTTGATTCCTAATGTACTGCATGGCCCCCCTAGCTTAGTATCATCTGCATATTTTATTGTTATACCCTCTAAATGTTTTGTCATGTCCGAAATGAATACATTAAAAAGGACTGTTCCCAGAATGGAGCCCTGGGGGACTCCGCTGGCAACAGGTCCCTTGGTGGAAACATGCCCATTAATTGTAGCACATTGTTTTCTTTCCGTTACCAATCAGCTATCCAATTAACAATGGTAGATCCCATATTCAGATTTGACATTTTTTTAACTAATGCCTAGTGTAAAGTTAGATCAAATGTCCTTGAAAAATCAAGGTATATTATATCACATGGTATATTTTTATCTAAATATTTATTACTTTGCTCATAAAAGACAAGTAAATTGGTTGTACTGCTTTTGCCGTTAATGAAACCATGTTGATCCTGATCCAGTTCACTAGTCTGGGTTAGTGTTCCATCTTTAATGATACTTTCCATCATTTTGCCAATTACACTTTTTAAACTGATAGGGCGATAATTTTGCATTTGTTCCCTATCTCCTTTCTTAAAGATGGGAACTACATGGGTTAATTTCCATTCCATAGGGGCTTTAGATTTTTCTAGAGATGCATTAAAAAGTATTTGAAGTGGCTCTAGGAGATATTTGGTAATTAATTGCAAAATTCTAGCTGATATACTGTCAGGCCCATGAAATGATTCCCTTTTTAGGTTTTTAATTTTCTGTTCGATTTCTGTCTTTGATATCTCATTTTTCTCCTGGGATTTATCCAGGGTAACATATGACACTGGCTCAGTTACTGCTAGTCAAGAGGTTCCTCAGGGGTATCCTACACACTAATCCCCTTGTAAGGAAACCGGTGGCCATGTGGGACATTAAACTAGTGCTAGATATGCTCACCTGTAAACCCTTTGAGCCTCTAGCCACCTGTGACTTGAAGTTCCTAACCTGAAAGATTGCCTTCCTAGTGGCCATTATGTCTGCTAGCCAGGGTCTCTCTGAGATACATGCCCTGGTCACAGACCCTCTGTATACAGTCTTTCACAAGAACAAGGTGGTACTTCGTACTCACCCTAAGTTCTTACCTAAGGTGGTTTGGGAATTTCATCTCAATCAGCCCTTGGTTCACCCCACTTATTTTTTTATTTTTTTTATTTTTATACTTTCTTTTTCTCCCTCCTGGTATTTCCTACCCTCTTGGTCCTACTCCTTCGGGCCTCTCAATGCTCTTTTTTTTGCCGTCCCCTAGATCTGCCCCTAGAGTGCCTCCTCTCCTTCCTCCTGCACAGTGGGGTCTTGTCTGGTGTGGCGGTCTGAGCGGAGGGACCGTCATCCAGGACCGCGGGTGATTTTTTCCTTGGTTCATCCCTGGGGACGCCGCGCTGGGACTACGTCCCGAGAGGTAATGCGGCTGATGCACAGACCTCCTCATGCGCCGTAGACGCCCCTCACGAAGGAGTCGTCATTCTTCAGGAATCGGGTAAGCTCCACCAAATTCCTTTATGGGAATGACGGACGCTTGCCGTCCCGGGTATCCCACCCCTGAGGGAGGAGAGCATCCGTGGGACAATCAATCCTCCCTCCCCTGCCAGCCCTCGCTCCCGCGGTCCGTTACCAACCCGGTCGGCAGCGTAGCGCGAGGTGTGGCATCCAGCACCTCAACCTCAGCGCCACCGGGCCGCCCACCCTCATTATTTTGCTGACTTCCAGAATGAAGGGAACTCACCTTCACTCCTTGGAACCCGGTCGGCAGCGTGAGCGAGGTGTGCATCCAGCGCCTCAACCTCAAGCGCCACCGGCCGCCCACCCCTAACTTATTTTGCTGATTTCCAGAATGAAGGGGAACTCACCCTTCACTCCTTGGATGTTAAGATGGCTTTACGATTCTACATCGACAGAACGGGAGATTCGTAAAACCAAGCAATTCTTTGTATCATTCAGCATGGCCCGGCTGGGTCAGACAGTTGCCATTAGATGTATTCCTGCTTGGACCATGGCATGCCTTTGCCATCGTTATTCGATGGTGCAAGTCAGATTAGAAGGCCGGGTATACGCCCACTCTACCAGAGCAGTGGCGGCCTCCCTCGCGGAGATCCGTAATGTGCCCATTGCAGAGATCTGCAAAACAGCTACTTGGAGCTCAGTGCATACCTTAATGAAGCACTATGCTCTAGATGTACATGCCAGACAACACACTTCCTTTGGCAGGAAAATCAGTAATGGAGTTATGTCCTGAGCAAGCTCTGTCTCCTGCCACCCTTCTCAGGGGGGATTTGTTTTAGCTTGGTACTCACCCAGCAGTATGAATGAATGGTGAAGACTTTAAGTCCAGGAAGATATGGAAATGACGTACCTACCATAATATTCTTGAGCTTCTTGGACAAGTCTTCACCATTCATTCATATGCCCACCCACCATCCACCGAGCTCACTCATCGTGTTTCTGGTCTTCACCCCCTCGTTGGTCTGGCCTGTGAAGACACTATTGAATTGACCATTCCCACACGGGTCCACCGGGGCTGTCTTATGCCCATTTTAGGGTAGGAGTTTCCTAGGTTAGTGTACGCTGCACCTCCTTGGTCAAAAAGATACAGAGGTGGTTGGGGGGTCGACGCAGAGATAGCCCACACAGGCATGGGGCAGTCTTGTGGTGCCACGCATACGCGGTCCTACCTCGGCACTGACCCCTCTGAAGATTTTTGGCTCCCACTGGGTCCTGGCACCTCCGACGTAGTACCCAGCAGTATGAATGAGTGGTGAAGACTTGTCCAAGAAGATCAAGAATTACTGTAGGCACATAATTTCCATTCAGACACCGCCCGAAGGAAAAGCCTTCCTGCCCCAGAAAAGGCGTGCGCCTTCAGAACCAGAGCTCGCCTGGTTTCCTTTTTTCGCCAAATCTCAGCCAGAGTATTACTAAGGCTGTTAGGGCACATGGCAGCGGCCATCGCGACTGTCCCTCTTGCACGCCTGCACATGAGGGTTCCCCAATGGACTCTTTGAGTCCAATGGGACCAACACATGGACGAATTGAAGCAGCTTGTGACAGTCTCCACTCTGGTGCGCCAAACCTGACATGGTGGTTGAACCCCTCCAGTCTTTCCACAGGGGCCCACTTCCGGCAGGAGTCTCCTCGTCAGATTCTGACTGTGGATACGTCTGACCAGGGCTGGGGTGCCCATTTGGCAGACCATCCGACCCAGGGAACCTGGTCTCCCCAGGAGCAGCATCTCCATATCAACATATTAGAGATATGGGCGATACTCTGTGGCCTACAGGCATTCCAGACGAATCTGCTCCCAGGCCCTCTCTTAATTCAGACGGACAACATGTCAGTGGTCTTCTACATAAACAAGCAAGGGGAGACTCACTCTTACCCCCATTGCAGGGAGGCCATGGGAATCTGGTACTTGGCCATTGAGCATCATCTGGAACTCACTGCCATGCACGTCCCAGGCATACAAAACACCTTGGCCGACAGTTTAAGCCATTCTTGTTCCAAGGCACACGAATGGGAACTTCTTCAGTCTGTGGCCGAAGAGCTGTTCAACAGGTGGGGCTGGCCCGAGTTGGACCTCTTCATGTCCCCACTCAGCGCAAAACTGCCCGGTTCTAGGATCGTGAATATGTGGTTCTATCCACACTGTTTGGCATGTCCTTTCCCTTTAAGAATCTTGCTGGAAGGTCTTTAAGCTGGCTCCTTCCACCCTCCCGGGTGGTATATGCCTCGGCTCCACCCCTTGATGCCAGATCTTCCTTTCCACCTGAAGATACCAGTTCCCTCCTTACTGCTCTTGCATTTTGTAGGCCCTGGCTCTTAAATTTTCAGATTTACTTAAACTAAAACTCGTTAGAGTTGCAGCTAATCGTTTTGCGATATTGACCACTATGGAGGATAAGTCCTCTCCCAGTTTCTGTTGCTGCCCATGCGGTCAAAAGATGTCTCGGACCGACCCTCAAGCCTCGTGCGTGCACTGCCTGGGGGTCGTCCATGACACTCAGGCTTGTGAGCTGTGCTGCGCATTTCACCCAAACATCCTGGACGATCGTCTCGCACGGCTCCAACTGGGGAGACCGGAGAAATGGAATCCACCGGTCAAATCTAAAGAAGTCCGATGGGCAGTCTCCTTGGCTGCGAGGTCTGCCGAGTAGCTTGAACAGATGAAGGCTTTCAAGGCGGAGACAGCGCAGGCCACGGATCGGTCCTCGAAGTCCTTCATACTGCTGCACTTGGGCTTCACCTTCTCGTGTTCTTTTCGAGAAATGTGTCATTCCCTTCCCACCAAGGGTGGGGTTCCCTCGGGCTCACATGCTTCTCGGTCCTGTAAAAAGGACAAAGAACCGAGAGATTCTTCGTCTCACTGATGACGTTCCTGGGATCGTGAGAGATCTCGGTCCCAGGAATCACCTGTTTCGACTTTGGTCGAGGTTTTGTCATCAGCCACTGGCTTCACAGTTCCCTCGTCAGGCCAGCCAGCTCAGAAGCAGGACTACGATCCGGTTGAGATCATTCTCGACCCAGTTGACCTGTTGTCACCCGATCAGGCCGACAACTCCTTATTCAGGACTCTGGTCCTAACTGTCACCGAAGAGGAAACCCAGCCCGCTGGGAATCCCGTTGGTGAACCAGTCCCTGACCTAGAGGCCATGGTACTCCAGGCACCTTCTCAACCCTGTCGGTCCCCGACAATCGGTCGAGGTCCCGGACCCTTCAGCAGAAAGACCAAAGAAGGCGCACCAGCGCTCAAAGAAGCAGTGCCACCTCCATTCTTCGTCCTCCTCGGATGAGGAGAGGCTTTGATGCAAACTCCGTCAATGCTATGAAGATCTAATGTGGTAGCAGCTGATCATGTCCAGCCAAAAGTCAGTTCCGGCTTCTACTCCGGCCATTACTTGGCTGTCGCCTCCTAGGCTGAAACTAACTCTTCTGGAGCCGGCCCGCACCATTCCTCCTTTGGAACTGGTCAAGCCTGTTCTGGTTTGGCCAAAATTAACATCTCCACCGATCATGGTGGAGCCGCAACCCGGACAGCCCCCATCGGGGGATCCTGCCAATGAGTCTCGGCCTGTTCCGGGCCTCCCGTATAGGCTTTCTGTCACCCTCACTCCCGACCGTCCTAGGCGGGTGGAGGGAGACTCAGGTGGCCAGCCAATTTATCCGGAGTCTGAGGACTCGG
Source organism: Neoceratodus forsteri (assembly GCA_016271365.2). Classification (NCBI taxonomy): domain Eukaryota; kingdom Metazoa; phylum Chordata; order Ceratodontiformes; family Ceratodontidae; genus Neoceratodus; species Neoceratodus forsteri. The sequence continues at coordinate 1,098,286,550 of CM028135.1, read as the reverse complement.
ACCTTCATTCCTGTTCCCGGATGCGGAGTCTGTCGGTAGTCTATTGACGGAGGAAGGTCCCTCTTCCTTTATGGGCATCCTCTGTCTCATCTCCGAATCCACTGGGGGTGCCTCTGGAACCCGTCCAGAAATTAGCCGAATATCCTCTCACTGATATTCTCAAACGGGGGGGATTCCCCGACAGAGGCCATTGTTGGTGTGGCCTTGGAGCTCTGGCAGCACCCTGCCCTACGCCGTCTGCCCGTATGGCCCGCATTTATGCTGAGCCCATTGGGTCCAATTTGGGTTTCACAGAGCACCCCTCTGCGGAGGGTTTGGTGACCGAATCTGTGTTCAGACACTTGGGTAACTCAGGAGACACTGATAGGCCCCCGGACAAAGAGCCCAAGAAATTGGATCATTCTGCCCAGAAAGTCTATGCTGTCTCATCTCTGGGCCTTCATCAGGCAAGTTCTGCCGTCATCATGGTGCACTTCTCTCGTGCTGTCCTGGGCTCCCTCGATGAGGTTCTACCTCACCTCCCCACAGACCTCCAGACTACGGTCAAGCAGGTCCGTGACCAGGGTTGGGCTGTTGTGAAAAAGCATCTCCAAACGGCTCTGGATCTCGGGGACTCGGTGGCGGCCGTGGTTGCCATGCACCACAGGGCTTGGTTAAGGGTTTCTACCTTCACGGCAGGCACCCCACACAAGCTAATGGATGTCCCCTTCCTGGGTACTGACCTCTTTGGCCCAGGCATGGATGGTCACCTCCAACGCATCGAGAAGTCCAGTGCCACCTTGGGCTCTGTGCCTTCTGCACAGAAGGAATCTCAGGGTTCCAAGAAGCAGAATAAGAAGCCATTTCGACATTCTACCCCTGCGGCCAAGCAGCCCCATTTCCAACAGAGGCAGCAACAGCAGGCACAACCTTGGTGCCCTCGGCCCAAGTCCAGGCCCCCGGCGGGCCATAGATCTGGAGGACAGGGCTCAGGAGGTCCCCAGTCCAGATCCCCCTCCTCCTCCAAGCCTGCTTAGTGACGGGATAGGGGTGACCACCCCCATACCTGTCACACAAGCTCTGGGTCCTCCCTTGGGGGGCCTGCTCCACTACTGTTGTTTCGCCTGGTCCGCTGTTACAATGGACAGGTGGGTTCTAGAAGTGATTGGCCAGGGTCTGCCTCTGGAATTCAAGCAGTACCCTTCAAGCCGAGCCTGCACCCCATGGGAGGAAATGGTGTCCTTACACACTCAGTCGGCTCTTTGAGATGACATTGCCCAACTCCTCCACAAGGAGGTTGTGGCCAGAGTCTCGGACCCCACCTGTCAACCCAGAGTTTGTTTCCAGATACTTCTGGTCCCGAAGCGGATGGGTGGCTGGCACCCCATTCTAGATCTTCACAAACTGAACCAGCTCCTCAGATCGTGCACATTCTGGATGGTAGCTTTTTCCCAGATCATACCATCTCTCGAGCAAGACATGTGGTTTTGCTCTGTGGATCTCCAGGATGCATTCTTTCATATCCCAATCCGTCTATCTTACCAGAGGTTTTTTCGCTTCCGAGCAGAAGGAACCCTATTCAAGTTTCGAGCCATGCCGTTCGACCTGTCATCGGCCCCATGGGTCTTCACCAAATGCATTGCAGTGGTGGCTGCTCACCTACGGTGCTGAGGGGCCAAAGTGTATCCCTATCTTGATGACTGTCTCTTAGCGGGTTCCTCCAGACAGGAGGTGGAGAGGTCCAGGGATCTGGCCCTCCAGACCTTCATCATACTTGATCTCCTGGTCAGCGAGACCAGGTCGGAGCTCGTACCTTCGCAGGTGATATGCTTCATTGGGGCAGAGCTTGACTCATGCCGAGCCAGAGCCCGGCTCCCAATGGACAGGGTGGAGGTTCTCTCCTCCTTTGCCCAGTAATTTCTGGTTGGGCACTTGCGTCCTGCCTGGGACCTTCTGCGCCTTCTGGGGTACATGGTGGCCTGTACCACCATGATCCGATGGGCCTGGTGGCATATGCGCCCCCTTCAATGGGAGCTGGCCAGCCTGTGGACTCAGCATCATGGTCAATTCAACCAGCTGGTCACAGTGATCTAGAAGATGTGGGACGCTCTCCAGTGGTGGACCATCCTAGCTCATCTGCAGGAAGGGATCCATTTGTCCGTCCCGAGTCGACGGTCGTCCTCATGACTGATGCCTCTCTCACGGGCTGGGGTGCCCACATGAGAAATCACAGAGCCCACAGGTTCCGGACCCCTGAGGAATCCAGATATCATATCAACCTGCTGGAGCTCAGAGCAGTCAGACTGGCACTGTCAGCATTCGCTCCGCTCCTTTGGGGTCAAGTGGTGCAAGTCCAGACGGACAATACCATGACCATGTACTGTCTCAACAAACAGGGTGGCACACACTCCCGGCTGTTGTGCAAGAAAGCGCTCCACATCTGGACCCTCATGAGCCGACTGGAGGCAGATCTCCTAGCCATCCATGTGGCAGGAGCCTCAAACCAACTGTCGTACACTCTCAGCCATGTGGGCGAGACATCCCATGAGTGGTCTCTCCATCCAGAGGTAGTACACAGCCTGTTCTCCCACTGGGGCAAACCTCAGGTGGATCTGTTTGCCTCCAGGGAGAACACAAAGCTGAGGCTGTTCCATGCCCACCCCTCTCAGCAGGGCTTGCTGCAGGGGGTACCTTCTCGAGGCCGTGGACCCCAGGCCTCTTCTATGCCGTCCCTCCGCTACCCTTGATCCACAAGGTGATCCTCAAGGTCAGGAGACACAAGGTACAGGCAATCCTGGTAGCCCAGACTGGCCCCACCAGTTCTGGTATCCAGATCTCCTCAGCCTCCGCTCTAGGCCTCCGAGGCATCTTCCAATATGCCTGGACCTGTTATCCATCAATCAGGGGAAGGTATTCCATCTGGACCTTCAATCCCTGCACCTGACAGCCTGGTTCCTGAGTGGCTAGAGTTCCAGGCTTTGGGTCTCTCTGAGGATGTACACACAGTAGTGGAAGCATCCAGAAAGAAGTCGACCAGGAGATGCTATGCTTTGAAGTGGAAAAGGTTTTCCATTTGGTGTCAGGGCAAGGGTTTGGACCCTTTGTCCTGTCCAGTGGCTAGTATCCTCAGCTACCTTTGGTCCTTGTCCAACGGTGGTCTTCGGTCCACAGCCCTTAAGATGCACCTGGCAGCCATCTCTGCTTACTGGGTGTGGGACGGTCAGCAGATGGTGGCCTGGCGTTTCTTTAAAGGCCTTGACCACATATCCTCTCTGGTGCGTGAACCTCCACCTCCGTGGTATTTACTGCTGGTACTGGCAAAGCTCATGGGCAAGCCATTCGAACAGATGCACAGGTGTGAGATGTCACATCTGTCATAGAAGACCGCCTTCCTGGTGGCTATCACATCAGCTAGAAGGACTGGGGAGCTCCAAGCGCTCTCAGTGGAGTCTCCTTACCTGTTCTTCCACAGGGACAAGGTAGTTCTGCGCCCCCACTCGAAGTTCCTCCCAAAGGTGGCATCAGAGTTTCACCTTAACCATGAGTTATCTCTGCCCGTATTCTATCTGAACCAAACCTCGGATGCTGGGTACAGGCTCCATACTTTGGACCTGAGACGAGCACACTCTTATTATAAGAAGCGGACGGTGGAAGTTCGAGGAGAGGTTCACCAGCTGTTTGTCACCTACACTGAAGCTGCACCTGGCAGACCTGCAGCAAAGCAGACGATTGGCAGATGGATGACATCCTGCATTGATCTCTGCTACCGGTTGGCAGACAAGGAGCCTCCCAGAGAGATAAGAGCTCATTCTACCCGCCACAATACTGCATCGGTGGCTGCTTCCAGGTACATCCCTATCCAGGAAATCTGCAGTGCTGCTACCTGGAAGACTTCATGCACCTTCATTACCCACTACCACATCGACCTAGAGTCACACCGGGTTGCTGGTTTTGGGGCCTCAGTTCTCCAATCTCTGTTCCCCAAGTAAATATAGAGGAGTGTGCACCTTGACTCCCTCCACCCGGAGAACTGCTTGGAGTCTGCTAAACAGTGAGGATAGAACAACATATCCACAATCCTAGGAAAAACAGGTTACTCACCTGTAACAGTAGTTCTAGGAGTGGTATATGTTGTTCATCCACACGAACCCATCCGACCTCCCTGGATTCGACGCACAACCTAGCTTCCAGAAGGCAAATATCTGGTATCAAGGGGCGGAGCCGAGGCATATACCACCCGGGTGGGCTGGAGGAGCCAGCTTAAAGACCTTCCGGCAAGATTCTTAAAGGGAAAGGACATACCAAACAGTGTGGATGAGCAACATATACCACTCCTAGAACTACTGTTACAGGTGAGTAACCTGTTTTTTTCTTGCTTGCTAAATCCGGGGCCTGGTGTTTTCTGGCGAGATGCATTGTCCCTCTTTTGGTTAGGGAGGTTTCTGTATGCCTTCCCTCCCTTTCCATTTCTGCAGAGTCTCCTTCTTAAATTGCAGTCGGAGGGAGCGGGGATGATCCTAGTTGCTCCCCACTTGCCACGTCAGATTTGGTTCCCACTTCTTCAGCAGGTGGTAGTGGAACCCCCGATCCCCCTGCCCCTGAACTTAGATTTGCTGTCCCAGGAGCAGGGCACCCTGGTCCATCCAGACCTCAAGTTGTGTACCTGCACGCATGGCTCCTGCAGACCTAGCAGTTGCCCGGTTGGGTGTTTCCCCCACAGTGACAGATGTCTTGGTGGCTGCAAGGAAGCCTTCCAGCAGGGCCACTCATGCGATGAAGTGGAAGCGGTTCTGCATTTGGACCTCCGCTCACCACCTTGATCCCTTTGGCTGTCCAGTGAATTCTGTACTGGAGTACCTCCTTTCTCTGTCAGACTCAGGGCTGAGCTACTCCTCCATTAAGGTGCATTTATCGGCCATCTCTGCATATCATTCACTTGTAGAGGGCAAAACTCTTGCCCAGCTGGATCTTCTCCACATTTCCTTGTGGGGTATTCTTCACCTCAAACCTCCCATCAGGGACCCTGTTCCCCTATGGGACCTTTTACTTGTTTTGGAAAAACTTAACTACCTCCCTTCGAACCGCCTGCAAGTTGTGAGCTATGCTTTCTGTCGTGGAAAGTATTAATTTTAGTTGCCATTATTTCTGCTCAAAGGATTTCTGAGCCTCAGGCTCTGATGTGTAAAGAGCCTTATTTAGTTTTCCACGAGGGCAGGGTATCTTTGCAGATGAATCCTAAGTTTTTGCCTAAAGTGGTGTCTGAGTTTACACTGACTCAGGACATCCACCTATCGGTTTACTACCAGAGTATTCTAACCAAGGGGAGGCTCTACTTTATACTCTGTGTTCACCGGTTGCTTCATTACTATTTAGATCGCACCCGCGCTGTCAGAAAGTCTGACCAGTTGTTTGTTTCTTTCGCCCCAAGGACAGAAGGGCTTCTGTTTCTAAGCAGACTTTGTCTAAGTAGTTAGTCAACTGTATTGTTTATTGCTACCGCAAATATGACAAACCTCTGCCAGGGGTATGGCTGCTTCCTTTGCATCCATTAAAAATTTGTCTGCAGCTGATATCTGCGCAGCTGACACTTGGAGTTCTGTACACACCTTCACTCGACATTACAGTTTGGACATTGCCTCTCAACGTAGGACAGGCTTTGTCCACGCTGTCCTACAAGGCCTATTCTTATGAGTATTTTCAGCAGTCTTTTACCTCCTCTCGACTGATGGAAGTTAGTCCTTCCACTGCTTGGGACTCCGTCCTTTTGGTGTTGCCTGCTGCAAGAGCTACCCTCAAAGTGAGATAGTACAGTTACATAAGAACTTACCATAACAGTAGATCTTCAAGAGGAGCTCCTGCAGCAGGTGCTGCTTTCCCTCCCATCTTCCCCCTGGTGACTGTGTTTCTCCAACATTGGCTATATTTTTTTCCTCAATTCAGAGGCACTTCCTCGGTTCTCCATGTCTGAGTTTCCTGGGGTCTCCGGTGGGAGAACTGAGGTTGGGCTGGGGGACTGACCTTTTTATACCATTGGCCGACGTTGGCCCGCCCCCAAAATCAGGGGTGGTCCCCCACTATAGACTGCTAGATAGAAATTTTCCATGGGGTCCTGGTGCCTGCCGGCTTCAGTCCATATGGTGTTGCCTGCTGCAAAAGCTCCTCTCGAAGATCTACTGTTGCGGTAAGTTCTTACATAACTGTACTTTTTTACACCTTCTGGAACTCGCGGCAGGGGCTCCGGTTTGTGCCCCAGTTTGTGGCCATGCAAAGACTCTGGTTTGTGCCCAGTTGGTGGCCATGCAAGGTGCAGGTATGTGCCCTATTTGGGGAGCATGCGTGGACTGGTTTGTGCCCAGTTGGTGGCCATGCAAAGACTCTGATTTGTGCACAATTGGTAGCCATGCAAGGGTGCAGGTATGTGACCCAGTTGGGGGGCATGCATGGACTGGTTTGTGCCCAGTTGGTAGCCATACAAGGACTCTGGTTTGTGCACAGTTGGTAGCCATGTAAGGGCACTGGTCTGTTCCCCAGTTGGTGGCCATGCAGGGACTCCAGTCTGTGCCCCAGTTGGTGGCCATGCAAGGACTCCAGTTTGTGCCCCAGTTGGTGGCCATGCAGGGACTCCAGATTGTGCCCCATTTGGTGGCCATGCAAGGACTCTGGTTTGTGCCCAGTTGGTGGCCATGCAAGCACTCTGGTTTGTGCCCAGTTGGTGGCCATGCAAGGGCGCTGGTATGTGCCCCATTTGGGGAGCATGCATGAACTGGTTTGTGCCCAGTTGGTGGCCGTGCAAGGACTCTGGTTTGTGCATATTTGGTAGCCATGTAAGGGCACTGGTATGTGCCCCAGTTGGTGGCCATGCAAGGACTCCAGTTTGTGCCCCAGTTGGTGGCCATGCAAGGACTCCAGATTGTGCCCTATTTGGTGGCCATGCAAGGACTCTGGTTTGTTCCCCATTTGGTGGCCATGCAAGGACTGGTTTGTGCCCCAGTTGGTGGCCATGCAAGGACTCTGGTTTGTGCCCCAGTTGGTGGCCATGCAAGGACTCCGGTTTATGCCGCAGGTGGTGGCCATGCAAGGACTCTGGTTTGTGCCCCAGTTGGTGGTCATGCAAGGACAGGGGCCGAAATAACAGGGCACTGGGTGCCAGTTCACGCGTTCATTAACTTGGCCTCTGCTGCTTTAAAAAGCTGACACTTAGAAGCATGTCCAGCAGCTCTTAGTGTATTACCTTTAATTGCAGAGAGGGGTGAAAGCATAGCTTTTGAATTCCATCTCGAGTTTCCAAGCATGCGCAAAATCAGGAAGGAGGGAGCAAACTGAAGCACAGTTAAAAGCAGTCAGCATGTGTGTTGAATGAGGGCTTTGAAATGCCATCTGAGCCATCAGCAATGTAAGCGTGTGTATAATGGAAGTCCACGGGAGTGCGTTTTCATGTGCCGATGAGTAGCTTTGAACATCTCTCACACTAGTAGATCATAGCATAAGAGAGAGAGCAAGCAGCTATGCTCACTCCATAGGGGTAAGTTTTTTCTTTCCATTGTTGGGCTTTTAGCTTGTCCTTTTGAACACGGATGCCACTATTAAGTTTAAAATAAACGACGGTTACTGGTCCCCCAAATGTGAGCAACACCAGACTTGGATATACAAGCTGAAAGCACTTGAATCTAGTGCCTATTTTATTGGTACAAAGTTTTATGTTGTTTTAGCATCAGAGCAATGTATTATCAATTTCTGCTTTCATATCTTGAGTTTGCAGCACCTTCTCTGTGGTATCACTTTTTCCATATGTTATGGATGTGGACTGGAGCAATTCTTAGGGGTAAAATGTGCCCTGTGCTTCTTAACATGGGATGGTTGTTAAATGGTGGTGTGTGTGTATAGCTTTTCAGAAAAAAATATTAATGTCTGCTCCTAGGTTGGCGTGACTAACTCCTGGTCAACTGTAAAATGCCAATAACCAGGAGCTATCCATGGTTCTTGATCGCCAAATCCGTATTCAAACCCCCAGGAATCCCTCACAGTTTGTCTGGTAGGTGAAGCTACCCTAGAGAAAGTGGAATTTATGTAAAATGATGGAACTGAAGTCAAACGACCGCCTCACAGTGGCGGTGTGTTCTGCTGGCTAACACACCAGATTTATTTCTCCGCCTGAGAAAGCAAGTCGTCCCGAAGCGCGCTCTCCAGCTTCAAGCGGCTTTTCAAGTTTTCGAAGTTTTTAATGTTCGATTCATTTTTCCTACATATTTCTGCTGTGTTACGTATTTAGTACAACTCTAGTTAATTTTACTTAATTTTGTAGCTTTTCTCCAGTTCCCTCGTGGTTCCTGGGAACCGGAGATGCTCCTGTTGTTTCTATATTAACGGTTTGGTTTTAAACCGCATTTTTATGTATTTTTTCCTGAAATCCAGTTTTATTTGCTTTATCTTTTCTAATTTGTGCTAGTTTATTTAGCACTTCATTTCCTGTCTTTAGGGAACAAGACGCTAGTCTTGTTTCCCAAGCCTATTCAGACTGGGGAAAACAAAGTTTTAATTTCATTTTATAGCAGTCCTTGTATTTATAGGATCTGGACCACATTTATGAATTTTTTCTTCTGGGTGTCGTTTTTTCTGAGCCTTTCTGTAATTGGCATGACTGTGCTTACATAGAGTCTGTCAGTTTGGTATTCTGTCAGAGCCAAACAGAATAGGAACCTCCAGGTTTTAAAAGAGTGTTCAGACTCGCGGTGTGGGTAGACTGCCACGAGTCATGTTAGATACCTACATCCAGATCTTCTTTATATTGTGTATTTTTGTTAAAAAACAAATAAAATCGGTGAGAAGAAGGGCATGTAAGTGGAAGTCGTTTGGCTTCCCGGTTTGCATCAGTGTAACCAGGCATTATAGGAGGGCCCCTTTCTTTCGTACCAAACATGAGGAAAGGCCTTCGGTGGACAGAGTGAAAATGCCTTCTGTGGAGGACATGCCTAAAGCTTGGCAGTTTTTTCCAGCCCTTTCGCCTGCAACAAAAAAAAAGGTCAGCCCGGTGGTGCTGAGGGCTGAGGCGCTGGATACCTTCCCTCGTGCCACACCGATGACCCGTGTTCGGGGGCGAGCATGGGTCATCGGGGTTGGCAGTGGTGAAGAAGAATGAAGCTTCCACGGACAGCTGTCCTCCGGGATGGGGGGTCTCTCAGCAGTCGGTACTTGCCTGGCCCCCTAGCGGCAGCTGGGGGCTGGCACACCGATGCTGTATCTACATGGGAGGGGGCAGAGGAGCAGCTGTCGGACATGCTGCGGGCAGACGAGTGTGCAGTACATCCCCTGACAGCACTGCATGCTTCTTGGCCCAGAGGGAGAAAACCAGTGAAAATAGTAGGCATCCTGGCCAAGTGGCTTGATGGCCGTCCGATGGAACACCAGCTCTGGGGCGTCACCTGAACTGAATCTGGACAGGATGGGTGAGTAGGGGGGCTCCCCACTACCCCACTGCGGGGAGTAAGCCGCAGGAGAAGGGGGTGCAGTGGTGACGGACGGTGGCCGGAATCCCATAGGATGCCAGGTAAGGGAGCAGCCCAGGGGCGCCAGGCGAAAAAAGTATGGCAAAAGAAAAACATTTTGCTGCCCCTTCTGCTGAGGAAGCAAAGGAGCCATCAGTGGACAGAGTAAAAATGCCCTCTGCAGAGGACATGACTAAAGCTTGGCAGGTTTTTTCCAGGCCTTTCAGGCTATGGGTTCCTTTCATGGGCATGCTGGCTTCCCCTTAAGCCACTGCCCCCTCCTGGTTCCCGGGAACCAAGGGGCGGAGTTCTGTGATGAAGACGTAGAGGAAGGGGAACCTATTGAACCCTATGGTTCTCCTGACCGGGAGGTTGGTTCTCCTCCCTGGGGTCCCGGAGGATTTCTCCTCTCTCTATGTCTTTGTGAGGCAAATGGTGAACACCTTCAACCTCTTCACCTAAGAGTCTGTGGAGGAGGAAGCTGAGTTTTTGGACATGATGGGGTTAACCCCAACTAAGAGGTTGCTTTTACCTGTTCATAAGTCCCTTAAGAACTCAAACTGTAAATTATTACAGACCTTTACTCCCCCCCCACCGATTGTCAAGAAAATCGAGACGTGCCAGCTGGACAAAGGTGATGCTGAGTACCTCAGTTCACAACCAGATCATGAAGGTGTGGTCCAGGCAGCTGCCTGTGACAAGGCTAAGGTTCCCCTGTCTACCCAGCTCCTGGATAAGGATTCCAGGAAGCTGGACAGTATGAGGAAGAAAGTGTACACCTCTGTCTCTTTGCTGTTGAGACAGGCTGTATATATGACTTACACTGCACAGTACCAGAAAATTCTCTGGAATTCTGTGCCGGCCATGAGCAAGAAGGCCCCTGGGGACCTGGTGCAAGATTTGGCAATGCAGCCAAGACTGCCCTAGATACAACCAAGTATCAGTTCCATATGGCAGTGGATGCCAGTGACACTGCCTCTGGGGTTATGGCTCATGCCATATCCCTAAGGAGATTTGCATGGAAGCAGACTACTGATTTGTCCCAGGACACCCAGGCAAAAGCCATGGATTTCCCATGCAAGAACAATTCTGTGTTTGGTGACAAGACAGAGGCTTAGATGAAAAAGGTGGAAGAGTACTAAACCACCGACAGAAGCAACACTGAGAAGGAAAAGATCTCTACTTTCTACAGTCCTCTTGGAAGGGGACGTGGGGTAGAGGTTATTACCGTCATGCTTTCTTTCCCATGTCTTATGATTACTCTCAGATGAGAGGTTACTCTAGGGACAGGGACAGAAAAGCTTCCAAACGGCTGACCTGGCTACAGCTCCTAAGGCTCAGTCCAAATGGTTCCACCAAGCCGGTTCAACAGAAAACCTGTCAACCGGCTTTACAGCGACGCGCACAATATCCACCACGATCACGATCTGCATTGTGTGGTCGGGAAGAGAAGTGTGTTTTCAACAGGGCATCCCTCAATGCAGGGAGCTTTGCCCGCAGCACCCCCCCCCCCGACTTAATGATCTCCACAGCAGAGGTGTTTCGGGAAGGGGGGCACAAGACCCAGAGAAGCTGTGTTGGTGTCCCACCTCGCTGTAGCACGACCATTACAACGATCCACAGCAACCGGTCAATTTGTTGCTGTAAACGATTGGCTGCTGTAATATTTTCAACAGTGTTACATGCTACAAGTCAAAACAAAACCCCTGACATGTCAGTCCAGGTTGCCCTTCCATTGCCAGTTGGAGATGGGTGCTCGCTTCTTCCAGAAATGGAAAAACATCACCCCAGACAGGTGGGTCCTGAAAGTCATGAGTCTGGATTTCACCCTGCAACTCAAAAGATTACCCAGACTACAGGTTCACAGGCATTTTCAGCGTCCTACCCCAGCAGAAAGGCTTCTGCTGAAGCTAGAGATTAGAAAGTTGCTGCTGACAAATGCAGCAGAAAGAGCACACCCCTCTCAGTGGGGAAGAGACCTTTACTCAAGGTACTTTCTCACTCGCAAGAAAAATGGGAAGTGGCATCCCATTTTGGACCTCAGGTTCTTGAACAAACACCTGAAAAGGACAAGCTGAGGATGACCACCCTGTCCACAGTGTCTGGTTGGGATTCCTGGACCTGAAAAATTCATATTTTCGCATCCCAGTCAGGCCCAGTCACAGAAAATACTTAAAGTTCAGGCTGCCTTCTGGTCATTATCAGTTCATAGCCCTTCCTTTCAGCCTCTCTTCTGCAACCAGGGTGTTCACAAAGTGCTTAGCTGTGGTGGCAGCACATTTCAGAAGGCAGGGAATGATGGTTTTTCCTTATCTGGATGACTGCCTAGTCACAAGAGAATCACATCAGCAGTCAAGGACTCTCGGCAGTTGATTCAGAGCATCTTGGAGTCACTTGGATTTATCATAAATGTGTAGGAATCCCAAGCAGAACCAGTACAGATACTGGAGTTCATAGGAGAAGAGCTGGACACCCTACAGGGCAGTGCAGTGCATTCCTACTGCAAGAAAGACTAGGAAGCCTTATATGCCTGGCAAGATCCTTCGTCTTGGATCAGCCCAGTCCAGCAAGGCGCTTCCTTCAGGTGTTGGGTCATATAGCCTTCACCGCAGCCGTGGTGCCAAAGGCCAGACTTCAAATGAGGGACATCCAGTATCATTTAAGGGCCACTGGTCCCAAAAGCGACATCCTCTTTCAAGGCTGATACCTGTAACAACAACCCTATTACAAGTCCTGGCTTGGCGGAAAGAAAGGGGCAAACTTAGGGAGGAGTATGCCCTTTAAGCAATAGTGTCCCACAGTTGTCCTGGCAACAGATACCACCACTACCATGTATTACATAAATAAACAGCGAGGCACATTCTCGAAGCTCTGTCAGAAGCCATGAAGCTCCGGAACCTGGCTTACTCACTGGAAGTACAGCTATCAGCAATTCATATTCCAGGAAAGGACAATGTCCTGACAGATTCTCTCAGCAGGCTCAGCAAAGGACATCACGAATGGTTTCTGAACAAGCAAGTGTTAGCCACAGTCTTCAAGAAATGGGGCACTCCACAAATAGATTTGTTTGCTTCCAAAGAGAATTACCATCTCTCTCTCTCTCTCTCTCTCTCTCTCTCTCGTTGCAGGCCTCCGGCAGTGGGCACAGTTCCTGTGGATGCCCTGGTCCTGGATTGGTCAGGGAGGTTCCTTTATGCCGCCCCTCCTTTTCCTCTACTGCAGCGAGTCCTTCTGAAATTGAGGAGCCAGCCTACAACCATGACACTAGTGGCCCCAGACTGGGCCACACACCCCTGGTACTCCCTACTTCTGGCCACCTCTTCCCAGCAGCCCATTCTTCTCCCTCCGAGACACAATCTACTTACTGTGTCTTGGGCAGGGTAACCTTTTCTGAACCTGAAGCACTGCGCTTCAAGGCTTGGTTCTTAGCTAGAATACTCTGATTTTCAATTCTCAGAGGCGGTCCTCAGGGTTTCCAGGAAACCTACCATCAGAAAGACATAGACTTCCAAATGGAAACTTTTTTTCCTGAAGTATATTCCTAAGCTTCTCAATCCCCTACAAGCAGATCTGCCCATACTTTTGGACTCCTTAATGTACTTACAGGCTTTGAGCCTCAGGCCTTCAATCCTTAAAGGGGAACTGTCATCTGCAGGATTTATTTGTCTGAAAGCCTATAGAAAGCTAATTTGAGTGAGCCATTGTGTTTGTCTGTGAGTATTTGTAGTCCAGAGTTATTCATATGTAAATCAGCCTGTAATTAAGTGCTGGGGCAGCCATCTGTTTTAGGCTTCTGACAGGAAATGATGTCACTGAGGGTCTTGACTCTCCTTTGATTGTAGGTTAAATAGGAACTCGTCTGTTTTATTAAGTGTGTTTTAAGGTGTTATTACAATACTTTCTACATTTATAATAATTGCTTTGTATGTGCATTGGAACTGGCAAGTTATCACCTTTACATTTCAAACTGTTAGTAAAAATAATCCATCTTCAGGATTGCTTTAACCTCTAGGCTATACTGCCAGCTGATCATCGAACACTACACATCTCAAGGCTGGCTCTGTGTTGCCAACAGGTACTGGGGCCCCATATCAGGATATCTAACCCTGGCTGTGTTCATGTCAGTACAGATTTCTGGGGCTGCCACAGCACCCACTTCTGCCTTTTTCCATTCACTCTCTAATAGTCTTTTCTGTTACAATTCTGAGTGTGAATTCAGTCTTCAGGATGCAAATGTGGCTCCGTACCTACTGGCCTGGCATCATGGGGCCAGCCTTGAAATGTGCCGTTCTTGATTATTAGCTGGCAGTATAGCCTTGAGAGCTGTGAGCAAGTTTTGCTCATCCAGCAGAATGGGGTTTAATTCCAACATGCTCTACTTGTAGCTGAGGGAGCAGTGATCACAGGGTGGTGGTGCAGCAGTTGCAAAGCTATTCATTTAAACCAAAAGAACAGCGCACTCACCCTGCTAGAGACTGTTTGTAGGAAAGGACTCAACAACAGAAGCTGCTGAAGTTGTATTTTATTAATCCATTCGGCATCAGACGGTGCAATACAGGATACTCTACTCGTATATTGTGTGACCAGAGCAAGTCACTTAACCTCCATATGCCCCCAGAACACACCTGGGAATAAGCTTTAGCTCAGTGTGCCTTTCCTGGACAAAGACAGTAAAAACAATCTGAGCATGTGTTATGAGTCTGAAAATATTATGCTCTTTCTATTCAGATTTGACTTAAAAAGAAAAAAAATAGGACACAATTACAACACATAGATGGACAGCATTGTTAAAACAAACATAACCTGAAAATATAAAATATAATATAGAATAGAATATGGGTGGGTGTGTGTAACCAGAATTTTACACACAGCCGAGGTGTGGGGTGCTACATAACAGCATCCCACACCAAGGGTACATGTAAAATTCTGTTTCTAGGAGCGTGGATATATTGTTCATCCACACTCTCTGGCATGTCCCTTTCCCCTTTAAATTCACCGGAAAGTCTTCAAGCTGGCTCCTCCCACCCACCTGGGTGATAAATACCTCGACTCAGCCCCATGACGCCAGATCTTCCTTTCAGCTGGAAGATTCAGGTTCCATCGTGCTACTTCTGCAGTTCGTAGGCCCTGGATTCTCAATGACGGTTTTCACCATAATCACTTTCTTTAAAACTCATCAGAGTTTACGATTCCGATCCGAGCGCATCGGACATGGATGAAAAGTCGTCCCCGGGATTTCGCCGGTGTCCCTGCGGACAGAAAATGTTGCGCACTGATTCCCACCGCTCGTGTGTTTATTGCTTGGGTGTCATGCATGACACCACTTCTTGCACCATTTGTCTGGCCTTCCATCCCAACATCCGGGACGAGCGCAAGGCGCGCCTAAAACTAGGGAGACTGGAGCTTCTCAACCCACCAGTGGAATCGAAGGAGGCCAGGTGAGCAGTTTCCGCGGCTGCGGGATCCACCGAGCAGCTCGACCAGATGGCGGCTTTCAAAGAGGAAGCTGCTCAAGCTTCGGCCAGCTGAAGTTTTTTCGTGCTGCTTAACCTGGGTTCCACCTTAACTGGGTCCTTTCGGAAGCTGTGCCAGTCTCTCCCCACCAGGGGTGAGGCGCCCTCGGCTCGCACTCCTCCCGCCATAAGAAAAGGGACAAGGACCCTAAATCTTCTTCTGGCTGAAGAAGACGTTCCTGGGACCGAGAGCGGTCCAATTCCTAGGATCTTGCGGTCTCGACCTCGGTCGATATCGCTTCCTCGGCCACCGGCTTCTCGGACCTACCGTCAGGCCAAGGCACAGAGGCCGAGGACATGGCTGAGCCGGCCGAGATTTCTCTCTGCCCGATCGAGCCATTGTCGCTGACTCCTGTCGACTCCTTGGAAAGGACACATATCCTTTCCTTCCCCGACGAGGAGACCTAGCCCTCGGGTATCCCGATCAAGGGAAAGGCGCCAGAACCTCGGGTCTCGATCGAGGACCAGGACCCCTTCGGTCGAAATACCGAAGAAAGGTCACAAGCACTCTAGAAAGAGGCGGCGCCACCGATCCTCATCTTCCTCAGATGAGGAGAGACTTCGACGGAAACTCCGTCGATGTTATGAGGATCTCATGTGGCAACAGCTGATTCTGACCGGTCGGAAGCCGGCTCTGCCAGCACCACTGGCCATTACTTGGCCTCAGCCTCTTAGGCCGACCCCTCCGGAACCGAAGAATCTGGTTCCTCCACCCGTAGGGCCGGTACGCATTCCAGCTCGGCCTGTTCCGGTCTCCCCACCGATTTTGGTGGAACCACTACCTAAACAACCTCAGGAAGGGGCTCCCTTGAAAGAGGATAGGACAGACACCGGCCTTCCCCATCGTCTGTCCATTACGGTGGTCCCCGATCGCCCTCGGCGTATCGAGGGAGACATAGATGGGAGACCCTTGTATCCCGATTCTTCGGACTCTGATGCCACTGGTCTGCACTCGCATCCGGGGGATGACGAGTCATCAGTGGCAGGCTTGGAGGAAGGTCCTTCCTCCTTTCAGGGCATCCTCCACCTCATTTCAGAATCAACCGGAATGCCCTTGGAGCCCATCCAAAAGAAGGCGGAGTACCCCTTCACGGATATCCTCAAGAGGGAGGATACCCCAACGGAGGTCTTTCCAGTGGCCGAAGCCATTGCTGGCACGGCTCTTCAGCTATGGCAACACCCTGCCTCTTGCCCAGCTCCGTCTGCCCGCATGGCCCACAAGTATACGGGACCCATGGGGTCCCTAGTGGGTTTCACAGAGCATCCCTCGGCCGAGAGCCTTGTGACTGCTTCTGTGTTTAGACACACGGGTAGCTCAGCTAACACTGACTGCCCTCCAGACAAGGAGTCCAAGTATATGGACCGTTCTGCCCAGAAAGTTTATGCAGCCTCATCCTTGGGCCTTCATCAGGCCAGCTCAACTGTGATCATGGCACACTTCTCTCATGCCCTTCTGGGGTCACTAGATGAAGTTCTCCCTCATCTCCCAGTGGACATGCAGACCACGGTTAAGCAGGTCCATGACCAGGGCCGTGCTGTTGCCAAACAGCAACTCCAGACGGCCCTGGATATTGGAGATTCCTGTGCCCGCTCCTTAGCAGCCACAGTGGCCACTCGCCGCAGGGCCTGGCTGAGGTTATCCTCCTTCCCAGCAGATACTCAGCACAAGTTAGCTGACGTGCCCATCCTCGGTACCGACCTCTTCGGTCCGGGAGTGGCAGGTCACCTCCAGCATATAGAGCAGTCCAGTGCCACCTTGGATGCTACCTCTGCAAAGGGTTCTTCGGGCAAGAACCAGCAGAAGCGCAAGAAGAAGCCCTTTCGGCACTCTTCCCCTGCGGTTAGACAGCCCTCCTGTCAAGGAGGTCGGCAGCAACAGCAGCAGCAGCAGGCTCAAGCTTGGTGCCCCCCGGCCCAAGCAGGGTTCTCAACAGCCCCGTAAAGGAGGCTGAGGTGCCAGTCCAGGAGCCTCCTCCTCCTCTAAGCCTGCTCAGTGACGGGTCAGGGGTTGCCACCCCTGCACCCATCACGCCAGCTCTGGATCCTCCCGTGGGGGGCCGGCTCCACCACTTTCTTTCCACCTGGAAGTGGTCGGCCAGGGACTGCCTCTAGAATTCGAGCAGTACCCTCCCAGCCGAGCCCGCACCCCTCGGGAGGAAAAGATCTCGGCTCGCACGCAGTCAGCCCTTCAGGATGACATTGCTCAGCTCCTCCGCAAGGAGGCGATAGCTCCAATGCCGGATCCTCCTACAGACCCAGGCTTTGTGTCCAGGTACTTCCTGGTGCCCAAGTGGAGGGGGGGGTGGCGCCCCCATCCTAGATGTCCCCGACGTGAATCAATAGCTCAGGTTTTGCACCTTCCAGATAGTAACTCTGAACTAGATCATACCATCTCTGGAGCAAAACATGTGGCTCTGTTCACTGGATCTACAGGACACGTTCTTTTGCATCCCAGTCATCCATCCCACCAGCGGTTCCTCCGCTTTAGGGTTGAAGGGGCCCTGTATGAGATCTGAGCCATGCTGTTCGGCCTGTCATCGGCCCCTCGGGTCTTCACCAAGTGCATTGCAGTGGTGGCAGCCCATCTTCAGCGTCGAGGAGTTCGGATATACCCCTATCTCGACGACTGGCTTCTGGCAGGTTCCTCCCTTCAGGAGGTGGAGAGGTCCAGGGATCTGGCCTTCCGAACCTGCTTCCAACTAGGCCTCCTGATCAACGAGACCAAGTCGGAACTCATGCCCTCTCAGGTGATGGGCTTTCTCAGGGCAGAGCTCGACTCTCGCCAAGCCAGAGCTCGGCTCCCAGCGGACAGGGCAGAGGTTCTCTCCTCCTTTGCCCAATAATTTCTGGTTGGGCACTTGCGCCCTGCCCGTGACTTTCTGCACCTTCTGGGCTACATGGCGGCGTGCACCTCGGTGTTCCGTTGGGCCAGGTGGCACATGCGCCCTCTTCAATGGGAGCTGGCCACCCAGTGGACTCAGCGCTATGGTCACTTCGACCAGCTGACCACTGTAACCCAGAAGCTGTGGGACGCTCTCCAGTGGTGGACCGTCCCAAAGCAATTGCAGGAAGGGATCCCATTTGTCCGCCCCAAGCTGTCGGTCGTCCTGACGACCGATGCCTCTCTCATGGGCTGGGGAGCCCACATGGGGGACAACAGGGCCCACGGGTTCTGAACCCCCGAAGAGTCCCGATGCCATATCAACCTGTTGGAGCTCAGAGCAGTTAGACTGGCCCTGTCAGCTTTCGCTCCTCAGCTCCGGGGTCAAGTGGTTCAAGTCCAGACGGACAATACCACAACCACGTACTACCTCAACAAACAGAGCAGCACGCACTCCCGTCTGCTGTGCAAGGAGGTGCTCCGAATCTGGACCCTCGTCAGCTGGTTGGAGGCGGATCTCCTTGCCATCCATGTAGCAGGAGTCTCGAATCAACTGGCGGATGCTCTCAGCCGCATAGGCCAGACATCCCTCGAGTGGTCTCTCCATCCAGAGGTAGCTTACAGTCTGTTCTCCCGTTGGGGCAGACCATTGCTGGACCTGTTTGCCTCCAGGGAGAACACCAAGCTGAGACTGTACCATGCCCGCCCCCCTCAGCAGGGCTCGCTGCAGGGGGATGCCTTCTCGAGGCCGTGGACCCCAGGCCTCCTCTGCGCCTTCCCTCCATTTCCCTTGATCCACAAGGTGCTTCTCAAGGTGAGGAAGGACAAGGCGAAGGTGATTCTGGTAGCCCCAGATTGGCCCCGCCAGTTCTGGTATCCAGATCTCCTCAGCCTCAGCTGCAGGGCCCCAGAGCAGCTTTGTACATGCCCGGACCTGATATCATTGAATCAGGGGAAGGTATGCCATCCGGACCTTCAGTCCCTGCACCTCACAGCCTGGTACCTGAGCGGCTAGAGTTCCAGGCTGTGAGTCTTTCTGAGTATGTCTACACTGTGGTGGAGGCATCTTGTAAGGAATCGACCAGGAAATGTTATGCTTTCAAATGGAAAAGGTTTTCCATTTGGTGTCAGGGTAAGAGTCTGGACCCCTTATCCTGCTATGTGGCTAACATTTTAGACTACCTTTGGTCTCTCTCCAAAGGGGGTCTACGGTCATCGACCCTTAGGGTGCACCTGGCAGCCATTTCTGCTTACGGGCGCAGGCCGGTGAGCCGACATTGGCACAGGAGACAGTGGTCCAGCGCTTTTTCAAAGGCCTGGATCATACATCCCCTCCAGTGCATGAACCTCCACGGGATCTGTTGCTGGTTTTGGCAAAGCTCATGGGCAAGCCATTCGAACCCATGCACAAGTGTGAGCTCTCACACTTGTCGTGGAAGACGGCCTTCTTGGTGGCCATCATGTCAGCCAGAAGAACAGGGGAACTCCAGGCGCTGTCGGTAGACTCCCCTTATCCGGTCTTTCACAGGGACAAAGTTGTCCTGCGCACCCACCCGAAATTCCTTCCGAAGGTGGTGTAAGAGTTTCACTTTAACCAGGTGTTGACTCTGCCGGTATACTACCCTCATTACACCTCGGACGCAGAGTACAGGCTCCATACCCTGGACCTGAGACGTGCTCTTTCCTATTATAAGGAAAGGACGGCGGATATTCGGGGAGAGGTTCGCCAGCTGTTTGTCACCTATGCTGAAGCCGCTCCTGGCAGTCCTGCAGCTAAACGGACTATTGCGAGATGGATTGCGTCATGCATAAGTCTGTTCTATGAGTTGGCGGGCAAGGAGCCTCCCAGAGGGATAAGAGCTCATTCTACCTGCCATACTGCTACATCAGTGGCTGCTTCCAGGGACATCCCTATCCAGGAAATCTGCCAGGCTGCTACCTGGAAGTCAGCAAACACCTTCATTACCCACTACCACATCGACCTTGAGTCACACCGGGATGCTGGTTTTGGGGCCTCGGTTCTCCAGTCTCTGTTTCCTAAATAGGGGGTGTGCACCTTGCCTCCCTCCTCCCAGAGAACTGCTTGGAGTCTGCCAGAGAGTGTGGATGAACAACATATCCACGCTCCTAGAAGAACAGGTTACTCACCTGTAACAGT
This sequence comes from Neoceratodus forsteri, assembly GCA_016271365.2. Taxonomy (NCBI): domain Eukaryota; kingdom Metazoa; phylum Chordata; order Ceratodontiformes; family Ceratodontidae; genus Neoceratodus; species Neoceratodus forsteri. The sequence continues at coordinate 1,098,266,537 of CM028135.1, read as the reverse complement.
AGTTCTAGGAGTGGTATATGTTGTTCATCCACACGCACCCACTCGACCTCCCCGGCTTTAGGCGCACCACCTTACTTCCAGCGGGCTAGGATCTGGTGTCATGGGGCGGAGCTGAGGTATTTATCACCCTGGTGGGTGGGAGGAGCCAGCTTGAAGACTTTCCGGTGAATTTAAAGGGGAAAGGTACATGCCAGAGAGTGTGGATGAACAACATATACCACTCCTAGAACTACTGTTACAGGTGAGTAACCTGTTCTTTTTACATACACACATGCATTATTTTATTTAATTAATGGCGATAATTTTTTCCTTTCAGCACAGTTCAGTTTAGTGCAGCTTTCGTCTGTCAGAGATAGACATATACACACACACACACACACACTGACTGGTTCTCTCTTTTTTCTCTTTTCTTTTGTATTTTTTTTCTTTCTTTTCTTTTTTTACATTACAGTGGAAATGGCATTCTGGAGAGTTCACAGGCCGTCGGCATAGCTGCAGAGTGTAAGACACACTCAAAGGATATGAGTGGGAGGTTCAACCAGATAGATTTTTTCATTTTCAACGCAGGATCAAAAAGATATTTAAAAATATTTCAAATCTTACCTGCCTTAACAGTGTTAAGCAAAGCTTGAGTGCCAATACCGGTGCACGTTAACGGAGCCGCCATGTTGGGCAAGATGTTCAGCCTGCCCACAGGGAAACTACACATCAGTTAGCTTTCTGTGGCTGTACATGATTGACAGGTGCTGATTACAACCTCCTGGTTGTAACCAAGAATACCAACCAGGAGGTTGTAAGTGGAGATGAGTGCCGTTATCCGTATGTAAAGAATGATCATCATTAATTAAAGAGTATTTTATTTCTTTTGATCAAGTTAAAAGTATGACATTTTCTTACTGAAATACTTTGGATGGAATGGGATTTTTTACTGTAACAATTCCAGAATTCCTCTGGAGTATTTTTAAAAGGTGATAACTCACTTGTTTTGATGCACATGCAAAACAATTATTATAAATGTAGAAAGTGTTGAAATTACAACACTTTTTACATTTATAATAATTGTTTTGTATGTGCATTGAAACAAGTGAGTTATCACCTTTACATTTCAAACTGTTAGTAAAAATAATCCAGTAGAATTCTGGAATTGTTAAGGTAGAAAATCCCATTCCATCCAAAGTATTTCAGTAAGAAACTGTTATACTTTTAACTACATTAAAAGCAGTGAAATACTATTTTAATAATGCATTTCATGTTATGCATGTTTTAACAATGTTGTCCATCTATGTGTTTTTGCAATTAATAAACAAGTAATTGTGTTCTATTTTTCTTTTCAAGTCAAATCAGGATAGAAAGAGCATACTATTTGCAGAATCATAACACCTGCTCAGATTATTTTTATTGTCTTTGTCCAGGAAAGTCGCACTGAGCTACAGCTTGTTCCCAGGTGTGTTTTGGGAGCACAGGGAGGTTAAGTGACTTGCTATCGTTACACAGTATACAAGTAGAGCATGTTGGAATTAAACCCCATTCTGCTGGATGAATAAAACTTGTTCACAGCCCTCAAGGCTGTACTGCCAACTAATAATCAAAAACTACACATTTCAAGGCTGGCCCCATGATGCCTGGCCAGTAGGTACAGAGACACATTTGCATCTTGAACTCCCGGCTTCACTCCCAAAATTGTAAGAGAAAAGGCTGTTAGAGAGGGAATGGAAAAAGACAGACGTTGGTGCTGTAGCAGCCCCAGAAATCTGTACTGACCTGAACACAGCCATAGTTAGATATCCTGATATGGGGCCCCAATACCTGTTGGCAAAACAGAGCCAGCTTTGAGATGTGTAGTGTTCGATGATCAGCCTGCAGTATAGCCTAGAGGTTAAAGCAATCCTGAAGATGGATTATTTTTACTAACAGTTTGAAATGTAAAGGTGATAACTCACTAGTTCCAATGCACATGCAAAGCAATTATTATAAATGTAGAAAGTGTTGTAATAACACCTTAAAATACACTTAATAAAACAATTTCCTATTTAACCTATAGTCAAAGGAGAGCTAAGTCCCTCAGTGACATCATTTCCTGTCAGTAGCCTAAAGTAGGTGGCTGCCCCCAGCCCTTAATTATAGGCTGATTTACATATGAATAACTCAGGACTGCAAATACTCTGCAGATAAACACAATGGCTCACTCAAATTAGCTTTCTATGGGCTTTCATACATTAAGAAATCCTGTAGATGATAGTTCCCCTTTAAGGTACACTTGGCAGCTATTTCTGCTGTTTCGTCGGGTAATGAGAAAACTGTGGCCTCTCATCCCATTTTCAAGAAATTATTTAAAGGCCTGCTGCATCTGCTTCCCCCTGTTAGGGAGCCACTCGCTCCCTGTGATTTAAACCTAACCAAGCTCATGGCACTTCCTTTGTTATTTATTTAGATTTTATTTACCAGGTAAGCCCACTGAGACCAAAGGTCCCTTTTTCAGGGGCGACCCGGGGTGAATACACCACCAACTTTACATAAGGTACCGTATACAGCTTCAAAAAATATATATATGCAATTTGTACAGGAGGTTGTGTAACAGTAAGGCAGAGACAGAGAGCATGTAGCAAGTAACACCATTCAGAGAAAATTGCGTTGCCCAGGGGGAAAAAACAAAAGTCCATGGGTCATTCAAAAAGAAAAACATAACACAGTTTGTAAAGAGTATACAGTTAATAAAGGTTTGTTGGTACACGGGGCGCCAAGGATTCGTAGATAGCCACATTAGGTCATGAGGGGTAGGGAGCTTATCTAGCGGTTACAGCCGCAGTGGCTCAGTTCCAGGAGGTAGACTTTGAGACCGGCCTTGAAAGAGGAGAGGGAGGGTTTGTCAAGCAGGGAAGAGGGGAGCGAGTTCCAGAAATGAGGGGTGGTGAACTGGAGGAGCGTTTTCCTTGATTGGTGCGGATGCGGGGTATGTTCAAGAGTCGACTTGAGGTAGACCGGAGGTTGCGGAGGGGGACTTTAGGGGTAAGCAGGTCGCTACCTGAGCCTGTTGCAACTGCAGACCTGAAGTATGTCACCTGAAAGTCAGTCTTCTTGGTGGCCATAACTTGAGCCAGGAGGGTGTGCGAGCTGCAAGCTCTCTGCACTGACCCTAATTGCATTATATTCCACAGGGACAAGGCAGTCCTTGGGACCAACAGGAAATTTCTTCCCAAAGTGGTGTCTGAGTTTCATTTAAACCAGTCCATCACTCAGTGTTCAAGCAGAGGCTACACAGTCCGGATGTTAAGAGGGCACTTATTTACTGTCTGGACCACACTAAGACCCTCAGACCTGCCCCCTCACAGCTGTTCTCACATATGGTGAAGTGGGCAAGGGCAGGCCAGCTTCTGAGAGGACCATTGCTCGCTGGATAGTGTCCTGCATTCAGTTCTGTTACTCTAAAGCGAGCAAGTTGCCACCTCAAAGCTTTAGACCACACTCCACTCATAGCACTGCTGCCTCAGTAGCAGCTGCAAGAGATATTTCCTTGCTAGAAATTTGTAAAGCAGCTACCTGGAAAACTGTGCACACCTTTGCAAAACTCTGTTGCCTGGATGTGCAATCCAGGAGAGAGGACAGGTTTGGCACTGCTGTGTTGCAGAACCTTTTCCCTAAATAGGTTCTGTACCCAGCCTCCTAAGGTACTGCTTTATAGTCTGCAAAAGTTTAAGCATAGTGAGGAATTCCTGGGATTTGAAGAAAAAATTACTTACCACAGTAATATTGTTTCTTCCAGGGGATCCCTCACTATGCTAAAACCTCCCACTCTGCCTCCCCTTAAAAAACCTGGAAAAGGTTCTGCAAGAATAACAGTTTGGTTTGTTCTCATTGATGGAGCATTACTTGTTGTTTATCCACAGTCAGTTGTTGTTATAGTTATTGTTTTACTCTGCCATAGTCTGGCCTGGGACGCCATTCTTTTCTGTTTTATTGGTAGTTATCTTTTTAGATTTAGAAAATGGGCTTTTTTATTTCCTGGCATCTGATTGGCTGGTACCCTCACGGGGTACATTAACTTACAATAGATGCCCAGGAAATAAAAAGTACCAGCCCGGCTGCCCCTTCGCTCACTCAAGTACTATCATACCCACCTTGCTTCCTCATTGGCCAAAAAAATGGGCCACTGAATTTGAAATTGAGCAGTCATTCTCCCCCACACCCAGTTCACTGAAACTGTCACCATAGCGCAACGGCAGTCATGGCATTCCCCTAATATAACAAAAAAAAAAGAGAGAAATGTTTCTGTATAAAAATTAAAAAATTGGGGGGTGCACCACACTGATCACCGGTGCCGCTTCTGATACTGGTAGCTGTCAGCTACACCTCATGTACCCTTCTGTATCAACTGAACACGGTATAAACATAAAAGTGCTATGTTAATTAAATAAAAAGAAAGAAAGCAAGAAACACACTCCACTTTGCATTGGAAGAGAGAGAATAATGGAGTGTTTCTGTCAGCCATGCTGATTCCTAACGGCAACCACTGTCCTGACGGCGCTCTCGTGCCCCTCCTCCAGACACCAGCCCGCTGTTTGCAGCTCCTTAGCGAGCATCCCCCACCCTGCCACCCACTCATTTTTTCTATCAGAACGCAAGAACACATCTGTATGCAATAAAACTTTTTCTGTTGTTTTATTAATCTTTTTTTTGTGATTGTTTCTCTCGTACCTTGACTCAGTGGCAGTAGGATGGGCAGGTTTAACTTGCAGTAATCCAGCAGTGAAGGAATGGAGCTCCAGGCGAGCTCAGAGATGTGGGCTGAAAATGACTCCATTTTGCCATATTTCCCCGTGTCTGCTAAGAGAGAACCAAGTAAAAAAACAAAACAAAGGGGGACACAAAGAAACCAGCTTTAAAGCAGGCATAACAAGAAAATGAGCTGTCAAGGAGGTAAGAAGGCACAGAAAACAGGGTATTTACAAAAGCGCCCTCTACTGGCAGCTGTACCAGTACAGGAACTACTTTACAAAAACATATTTTCTATTACTTTATACAACTTTTTTGTGAAAATGTGAGACATTTAAAAAAAATTTTATATAAAAAATGTCACAAATAGCCCATTTTCTAAGCGCAGTAATACTCTCCAGGGTGGGCGGTATGGGCAGTACCGGATCTTCCAGGGGCTATAAGGCCTTCTGCCTGCAGCGTCTGGCCTCATTACGCCCCTGGGCAGTCCAGTACTGCTCAATACTGCCCACCCTGTCTGGTATTATTGCTTGCATAGTATAGGATATGCTATTAGGTTCGTAGCTATTGCCCTATAGGCATCTGAAATAAATCTGGTGTTAGCCAGGCGAGGTTGTAATTTTAATTTAAGTTCCATCATTTACATAAATTCTACTTCCTCCGCAGCAGCTTCACCTACCAGGCAAACTGCATACGTTTAAGCATGGTGAGGGATCCCGTGAAGAAACAATATTACTATGGTAATTTTTTTCTTTTGGCCCCTGAAGGACTGGTTTCTGTCCCAGTTGATGGCCATGCATGGGCTCTGATTTGCCTAGGAGCACCAGACTGATTGTGTACATGTTTCTTGTTGTGGGTTCAGAAGGCTTTTGTACTAGAACACGTTCACTAAAACACTTCCATATCAAGCCAAATCATACTAACATTTTACATTTTGCAGTTAACTATACAGTTTGTTGAGTCATTGGAATAGGTCATGCTTTTTTTGTTCATTATTTTAAAACGTAATTTACATTTCTGTTTGCAGTATAATGGAATAAATCTAAGGAATGCCACAGAGCAGCAGGCTCGTTTGATCATTGGGCAGCAGTGTGACACCATTACTATTTTGGCTCAGTATAACCCACATATGCATCAACTAGGCAATCATTCACATTCCAGGTGAGACTGAAAGAACTTCTTGCACATTATATGATTGGGTTGCTTCAGAAGGAAGACAGTTACTAAAGGGTCTGGTTAGTTGATCATTCTATTACAAAATGGTCTGTTAGTGAGTCCTTTAAGGGCACCGTTAGACAGCAGTGCTTTTCTGGCTATATGATCCTGCACATGTCACTCAAGATGTGGTTTGTAACATTTGAAAACTAGAGATTCCCCCCCACACACATTTTAAGTTTTCCTTTGTAATAAGGAGGCAGTATAGCGCAGAGGTTTAGGGCTCTGATCTGCAAACCTGGAGACCTGGGTTTGAATTGCAGTACTGTATGACACTGAGCAAGTCACTTCCTTGTGCTCCCAGGTTGCACCTGGAAACAAGCTTCAGCTTAGTGTGCCTTTCCTGGTTAATCAATTTCCCCTTAAGTGCTAACAAAGACAGGATTTTTCTCTGCAATGAGTCAGTCAGTCTGCTCTGAATCTTTGTAAGGTAGGGTTTTAGTTAAAAATGGGAGAACTTGTATACAGTAATATAGTTGTTACCTCAGTATAGCTCAGTTTCCAACTGTCTGTGGGCACCACAATAAGGAAGCATGCAATGGTGCTACAGCCTTTCCCCACCAGCGTGTGTCACTGTGGGCACAGGGAGATGAAGCTAAGGAGAATGTCGGGAAGCTAATGGACAACTAATGAGGAAGGAAAGCAGGGAACCAAATGAAAACTTCTGGGGAGAGAAAGCAGGGAACCAAATGAAAACTTCTGGGGAGAGAAAGCAGGGAACTAAAAAAGAACTAATGAGTATGGAAAGCAGTCTCATTCAGTGTGAGCTAATGCATGTTGGAGTCCTTTTGTCGTACTAACCAGTCTAGTTGAAATAGGTGGTTACCATGTTTTCATTGTCTTTTGCTAGTTCTCGACTAGAGTCTGCCAGCAATCACTCCACTCCTCAAGGTAGTGGAGCAACCACACCCGACAATCATTCCATCATCGACACGGTGAGTGAGCAAGACGAAGGGACAATAACACCCCCATCAAAGCAAACCACTCCAACAACCAGTCCTCGCAACTCCATGAGGTAAATAGAAATCTTGATTTACACGCTAACAATGGCTCTTGTAGCCAGTCAGATAAACCTGACTACTTCTGCTACTACTACCAAACACGCCGAGTGCTATGTTCAGTGCATCTGGTCAGCTTCTTTAGGGAGCTGTGTCTGCCATACCTAGGAGTACCTCAAATGATCCTTTCATTGTGTATGGGGGGGGGGTTGCGCTCTTTCTCCAATATCTCGTGCAGTCAATGCTGTGCATTCGAAAGAAACCATTATGTTTAATGGCTACAGAACTAACTAAACTGACTTGAAAATAATTTTGAAAGTATATTGAAGTTTAACTGTAGATATTTGGGTGTGTGCACATAGAAGATAGTGGTAGCTACCCAGAGAGTGACGTATCACCATTGTAGAGGTATGTATGGTTTTGTGTTTCATTGAAACCTAGCTTTGTTACCAGTGCCCTTTTTCGATATAACCGTTGCCATAGTGCATTTTTGCTGAGGTTGTTTTTATATCACCATTATTATAGGTACACGTTAGTGCCCATTAATTAGGGTTACAAGTGATGTTCTGTGTTAAACACCCATTTTTGCACCTTAATGACATGGCCACCCTTGATGGAATAATCTGAAATTTGGCACTTGCATTCTGGGGCCCAGGATCTCGAGATCCTGAAAATTTGATAACTGTCGGGTCAGCAATTTCAGCTTTCTAGACTGTTGAAAACTACATACAAATACATAGGTCATACGCATAAAATTCCCCAATGACAGTGTTGGAGTTAGCAGAAAAGGAAATTACAGTAAGTATGAAGAAATTTCTCCTCTTGCTCAAAACTCGCCGACACTTACAACATGGAACATCCATGTTTATTATAGTTTGACTCGAGGTAACTTTTTTGCGTGGTTTTATTGAAAAAATGGGTAGTTCTTAATTTATGAAAAAAAGAAAATCCCATTTTTGGGCATGCACAGAATGCTTTTTTCAACGTTCTGTTCATAAGTTTCTCATGTCAACAGTAGCTTCCGTTTCCAAAACTCGAAATCTGTTTTAAAAATGGCCCCTATCCTCCTCATCCCTGCCCAGTCTGTAATGAAACTGGTGGTGGCTGCCTGATCCCCACCACTAGTACTCCCTTTCCATCCACCTGTTCTTTAAAATAAAACTAGTGGCGGGTGCCAAAACCTGCTACTTGTACCCCTTCCCCTCCCCAATCTTTAAATAAACCGCCATTGAGTTCGTAACCCTGTCACCGGTATCTGCCCTACTGATCTGAAACCCATGCCGGGTGCCTAACCCTGCGACTGGTACCCCTTCCCCTCCCCAATCTTTAAATAAACCACCATCGAGTTCGTACCCTGTCATCGGTATCTGTCCTCCTGATCTGAAACCTATGCCGGATGCCTAACCCTCCGACTGGTACCCCTTCCCCTCCCCAATCTTTAAATAAACCACCATCGAGTTCGTAACCCTGTCACTGGTATCTGCCCTCCTGATCTGAAACCCATGCCAGGTGCCTAACCCTGCGACTGGTACCCCCTCCACTCCCCAATCTTTAAATAAACCGCCATCAAGTTCGTAACCCTGTCACTGGTATCTGCCCTCCTGATCTGAAACCCATGCCGGGTGCCTAACCCTGCGACTGGTAACCCCTCCACTCCCCAATCTTTAAATAAACTGCCATCGAGTTCATAACCCTGTCACCGGTATCTGTCCTCCTGATCTGAAACCCATGCCGGGTGCCTAACCCTCCGACTGGTACCCTCCCCCTCCCAATCTTTAAATAAACCACCATCGAGTTCGTAACCCTGTCACTGGTATCTGCCTTCCTGATCTGAAACCCATGCCGGGTGCCTAACCCTGCTTACTGGTACCTCCTCCACTCCCCAGTTTTTAAATAAACCAGCATCGAGTTCATAACCCTGTCAATGGTATTTGCCCTCCTGATCTGAAACCCACTCTGGTACCCCCTCCACGCCCCAATCTTTAAATCAACCAGCACTGAGTTACCAACCCTGTCAGTGGTATTTGCCCTTCTTTTTTTTTTTCTATTTACATTTTATCACCCCCTAGCCTGCCTGCCGCCAGGTGTGCTTCTGCTCCCCACAACGGCCTCGAGCCCTCCGATGCCCCGTGGGGCCCCCCCCCCGGTGAGGCTGCGACACTCCCCTCGCATGCCACAGACGTCTAACTTAGTCGGAGGGCCGGCCTGGGGAGCAAATCGAAGCCGTGGTAGGCTTCATTAGCGGCGGCTTGGCGGCTAATTCTTTTTTCCTGTTTTCTGGAGGGAGGCGGGGTCGTGCAATGACGCGGAGCGTCCTGCCCCGCCTCCAGTACGTGCCTGTGCCGGTAGCTACGCGACCCCAGGCCTCCGCCCAGGGGTCATCCGCCCGACACGCCCCACTTCGAGAAGGAGAGCAGTCCCTAGACGCCGATCCTTTCTCTCTCGGCCGTTTCTCCAGCGACCCGAGTCCGTTCCCGAACCCGGGTCGCCAACGTCGCATGCGGAAATCCAACCGCTGCGCCGGCGGGCCGGTATTTGCCCTTCTGATCTGAAACCCACTCTGGTACCCCCTCCACGCCCCAATCTTTAAATCAACCAGCACTGAGTTACCAACCCTGTCAGTGGTATTTGCCCTTCTTTTTTTTTTTCTATTTACATTTTATCACCCCCTAGCCTGCCTGCCGCCAGGTGTGCTTCTGCTCCCCACAACGGCCTCGAGCCCTCCGATGCCCCGCGGGCCCCCGGTGAGGCTGCGACACTGCATACAGACGCCTAACTTAGTCGGAGGGCCGGCCTGGGAGCAAATCGGCTGCGGTAGGCTTCATTAGCGCGGCTTGGCGGCTAATTTTTTCCTGTTTTCTGGAGGGAGGCGGGTGTGCAATGACGCTGAGCGCCCTGCCCCGCCCAGCATACGTGCCTGTGCCGGGAGCTACGCCGCACCCCAGGCCTCTGCCAGGGGTCATCAAGGCCCGACATGTCCCTCCTTCGGAGAAGGAGAACAGTCCCTAGACGCTCGTCCTTTCCTCGGGTTTTCCAGCTACCCGCAGTCCGCTCCTCAACCCGGTCGCCAACGCCGCATGCGAAATCCAATCACTGCGCCGGGGCCGGTATTTGCCCTTCTGATCTGAAACCCACTCTGGTACCCCCTCCACGCCCCAATCTTTAAATCAACCGGCATTAAGTTACCAACCCTGTCACTGGTGTCTGTCCTCCTGATCTGAAACCCACAGTGGGTGCCCAATCCTGCTACTGGTACTCCCTCCACTCACCAATCTTTAAATAAACTGGCATCAAGTTTGTAACCCTTTCACCGGTATCTGCCCTCCTGATCTGAAACCTACAGCGGGTGCCTACCCCTGCTACTGGTACCCCCTCCACTCCCCAGTCTTTAAATAAACCAGCATCGAGTTCATAACCGTCACTGGTATCTGCCCTCCTGATCTGAAACCCACAGCGGGTGCCTAACCCTGCTACCGATACCACCTCCACTCCCCAATCTTTAAATAAACTGCCATCGAGTTACCAACCCTGTCACTGGTATCTGTCCTCCTGATCTCAAACCCGCAGTGGGTGCCCAATACTGCTACTGGTACCCTCTCCACTCACCAATCTTTAAATAAACTGGCATCACGTTCGTTATCCCATCACTGGTATTTGCCCTCCTGATCTGAAACCCACTCTGGTACCCCCTCCACACCCTAATCTTTAAATAAACTGGCATCGAGTTACCAACCCTGTCATTGGTGTCTGTACTCCTGATCTGAAACCCACAGCAGGTTCCTAACCCTGCTATTGGTACCCCCTCCACTCCCCAAACTTTAAATAAACCGCCATTGAGTTCCTAACTCTGTCACCAGTATCCACGCTCCTGATCTGAAACCCACAGCGGGTGCCTAACCTTGCTACTGGTACCCCCTCAACTCCCCAATCTTTAAATACAGTAAATTGGCATCAAGTTTGTAATCCTGTCACCAGTATCCACCCTCCTGATCTGAAACCCATGCTGGGTGCCTAACCCTGCTACCAGTACGCCCCTCCGCTCCCCAGACTTTAAATAAACCAGCACTGAGTTTCCAACCCTGTCACTGGTATTCGTCCTCCTTATATGAAACCCACAGCGGGTGCCTAACCCTGTCACTGGTATCCGTCCTCCTTATATGAAACCCACAGCGGGTGCCTACCCCTGCTGATGATCCCGCCCTCCTGATCTGTAAGTAAACCAGCTGCTGGTACTCCCGCGTGCCACATACAAGGAAAAACCCTCACCCACCATGTCGAACCCAAGCCATCCTCCCCCCACACTCCATCCCACTGCCCAGGTCCTATCCCATGGCACAGTCATCAGTGTCCCTTAATGCACTCCTCTACCTGCAAAAAAAGATTACGGAATAAAACCCTAAGTCCTGAAACTGGAGAAAAGTAGTGATATCCGAAAATGGACTGAGGCGCAGTTTGGAAAAAACAAAATGGTGGAGTAGTAGAAACAAACCTCAGAATCTAGTCGTGGGTGCACCTGCCTGAAACGAATGTTAGTTTCCAAAAGCAGTCAGCCAGTATATCGGAGGTACGTTTTCTTTCCTCTGTGGTTCATTAGAAGATTGTTTATACAGTGTTAGTAGGTGTGATGTGTGGGGCGACACTCTGCCTGGCAGCTGACATATCTAGCAATGTCCCCACCCACTACATCATCAGCACTGTGATGTCACACACAGTGACATCACAGCTGACTGACCTGGCAGCTGACATATCTAGCTCTATTCCCCCCCCCCACTACATCATCAGCACTGTGATCTCACACACAGTGACATCACAGCTGACTGAGCCTGGCAGCTGACATATCTAGCTCTATCTCCCCCACTAGATCATCAGCACTGTGATCTCACACACAGTGGCATCACTGCTGACTGAGCCTGGCAGCTGACATATCTAGCTCTATTCCCCCACTACATCATCAGCACTGTGATCTCACACACAGTGACATCACAGCTGACTGAGCCTGGCAGCTGAAATATCTAGCTCTATTCCCCCCACATCATCAGCACTGTGATCTCACACACAGTGACATCACAGGTGACTGACCTGGCAGCTGACATATCTAGCTCTATTCCCCCACTACATCATCAGCACTGTGATCTCACACACAGTGACATCACAGGTGACTGACCTGGCAGCTGACATATCTAGCTCTATTCCCCCACTACATCATCAGCACTGTGATCTCACACACAGTGACATCACAGGTGACTGACCTGGCAGCTGACATATCTAGCTGTATTCCCCACTACATCATCAGCACTGTGATCTCACACACAGTGACATCACAGCTGACTGACATGGCAGCTGACATATCTAGCTCTCTTCCCCCCACTACATCATCAGCACTGTGATCTCACACACAGTGGCATCACAGGTGACTGACCTGGCAGCTGACATATCTAGCTTTATTCCTCTATTCCCCCCACTACATCATCAGCACTGTGATCTCACACACAGTGACATCACAGGTGACTGACCTGGCAGCTGACATATCTAGCTCTATTCCCCCACTACATCATCAGCACTGTGATCTCACACACAGTGACATCACAGGTGACTGACCTGGCAGCTGACATATCTAGCTCTATTCCCCCACTACATCATCAGCACTGTGATCTCCACACAGTGACCTCACAGGTGACTGACCTGGCAGCTGACATATCTAGCCTCTATCCCCCCACTACATCATCAGCACTGTGATCTCACACACAGTGACATCACAGGTGACTGACCTGGCAGCTGACATATCTAGCTCTATCCCCCCACTACATCATCAGCACTGTGATCTCACACACAGTGACATCACAGGTGACTGACCTGGCAGCTGACATATCTAGCTCTATCCCCCCCCCACTACATCATCAGCACTGTGATCTCACACACAGTGACATCACAGGTGACTGACCTGGCAGCTGACATATCTAGCTCTATTCCCTCCACTACATCATCAGCACTGTGATCTCACACACAGTGACATCACAGCTGACTGACCTGGCAGCTGACATATCTAACTCTATTGCCCCCACTACATCATCAGAACTGTGATCTCACACACAGTGGCATCACAGGTGACTGACCTGGCAGCTGACATATCTAGCTTTATTCCTCTATTGGCCCCCCCCACTACATCATCAGCACTGTGATCTCACACACAGTGACATCACAGCTGACTGACCTGGCAGCTAACATATCTAGCTCTATCCCCCCCCCACTACATCATCAGCACCATGATCTCACACACAGTGACATCACAGGTGACTGACCTGGCAGCTGACATATCTAGCTCTATTCCCGCTACATCATCAGCACTGTGATCTCACACACAGTGACATCACAGGTGACTGACCTGGCAGCTGACATATCTAGCTCTATTCCTCCCACTACATCATCAGCACTGTGATCTCACACACAGTGACATCACAGGTGACTGACCTGGCAGCTGACATATCTAGCTCTATTCCCCCCCACTACATCATCAGCACTGTGATCTCACACACAGTGACATCGCAGGTGACTGACCTGGCAGCTGATATATCTAGCTCTATTCTCGCCACTCTACATCATCAGCACTGTGATCTCACACACAGTGACATCGCAGGTGACTGACCAGCTGACATATCTAACTCTGTTCCCCCCACTACATCATCAGCACTGTGATCTCACACACAGTGACATCACAGGTGACTGACCTGGCAGCTGACATATCTAGCTCTGTTCCCCCCACTACATCATCAGCACTGTGATCTCACACACAGTGACATCACAGGTGACTGACCTGGTAGCTGAGATATCTAGCTCTATTCCCCCCCACTACATCATCAGCACTGTGATCTCACACACAGTGACATCACAGGTGACTGACCTGGCAGCTGACATATCTAGCTCTATTCCCCCACTACATCATCAGCACTGTGATCTCACACACAGTGACATCACAGGTGACTGACCTGGCAGCTGACATATCTAGCTCTATTCCCCCACTACATCATCAGCACTGTGATCTCACACACAGTGACATCACAGATGTCTGACCTGGCAGCTGACATATCTAGCTCTATTCCCCCCCACTACATCATCTGCACCGTGATCTCACACAGAGTGACATCACAGGTGACTTACCTGGCAGCTGACGTATCTAGCTCTATTCCCGCCACTACATCATCAGCACTGTGATCTCACACACAGTGACATCACAGGTAACAGAGCCTGGCAGCTGACGTATCTAGCTCTATTCCTCCCCACTACATCATCAGCACTGTGATCTCACACACAGTGACATCACAGGTGACTGACCTGGCAGCTGACATATCTAGCTCTATTCCCCCCACTACATCATCAGCACTGTGATCTCACACACAGTGACATCACAGGTGACTGACCTGGCAGCTGACATATCTAGCTCTATTCCCACCACTACATCACCAGCACTGTGATCTCACACACAGTGACATCACAGGTGACTGACCTGGCAGCTGACATATCTAGCTCTGTTCCCCCCACTACATCATCAGCACTGTGATCTCACACACAGTGACATCGCAGGTGACTGACCTGGCAGCTGACATATCTAGCTCTATCCCCCCACACTACATCATCAGCACTGTGATCTCACACACAGTGACATCACAGGTGACTCACCTGGCAGCTGACATATCTAGCTCTATTCCCGCCCCACTACATCATCAGCACTGTGTAAAAGGGCATGAAATGGTATGCCAGCAGGTTGGAGTATTTCATGGAGTTCTCCCTTAATTGTTTTCCTATATTTCTGTTTTCTGTATTGTTTGTGTACATGGGCTGGCCACCCATGTTTATTTATTTATTTAGTGTTGTTTTGTTGTCTGGTGCGCGCCCCCCCCTCCCATGGTTACTTATCAGCCTTATGCCTGAACTGGTGTATTCTAAACAAAGAGCAGTAGCAATATATTAAGATTTAGTAGGGCAGCATCTGTTAAATTATCAAAGGAAAACAAGAGTGTATTTATTTGTTAGCTTCCCCCTTTTTGGTCTGCTAAAATAAAAAGAAAAGCCTCGCTGTATTTTGTTTCATCTTCCATTTGTTAAAACGGGAATAAACGAACTGAGGATTCATTTGGTTAAACTCCTCTGCAAGGCAATTGTGCTATGCAGTGAAAAAGCCACCCTCCGAGGATGTGATAATGTGTAATTTTATTTTATTTTCGCTCCTTGGCCGTGCGGCTTAACATTATGCAGACCCAACGGAAATGAGGAATTGCCATGAGACTGTGCGCACGTTCGCAGAGCTGCCATTTTCTTTATTGTACGCAAATCTTTACAAGGCACCGCCGCCGGAGATTGCATTCATGGAATGAATTAAGAGAATGCTTCTCGGCGATATGGCTCATGTGTTTTTAAAAACACTGTATGGCTGTAAGTTAGCCATTCGACTGTGCGTAGTTCTACTCAGTCTGCAAGCTCCTCGGAAAAAGCGGCTTGCAATTTTGAGACATTTGGAAAAAAATATATTAGTTTAAAGGATTTGAAATTGGTTAGTTCCTTTTAGAAACACTAATGAGGAAGTTGAGAATTACTTTTTAGGTGGTTATCTGTTTTCTTTACAGGCAATCAACTGAAATCCTCTCTATACCCGCCCTGCAGTCCCTCTCTAAGAGCCGGACGGCCACGTTTTTCCATTTTTTATAGACCGGACTGCTGGGGGAGGGGCTTACTTGAGGATTTTTATTTTATTTTAGATATAAAGGGAAAACCTTTAATGTAATGTCATTACAGTAATAAATGTCATTATGAGATAAATGTTGGGACATAACTGAGTGTATTAAAGCATTCTGAAATAAAAGTTATATTCCTGATTGATTGACACAGAAGGCGCACCTATCAGAAAGCCCTGCCCTCTTTGTATCCTGCTAAGGGAAAGGTGTTCTTCAGATTCGAGTAGGGTGTTGAAAGGGAAACACCTGACCAGACTAGTTACTGCCAGATCTGCTGTATTGTTAACCTTCTTCTGAATTTTGCTGAATTGAAGCTGATTTTTATTTTGTTTTATTTTATTTGACGAAACAGTCCGCTATTATTTTGTTCTGTAAATATTTAATAATGTATGGTAAGTGCCTATTAACCACCATAATCAGCAGTCACACAGCTTTGTTATGCACTGTTTAGAATTTTAAAAGTTGTTAACCACACTCCGGAACTTCCAAACAGTGGCGTATCAAAAAAGAATGCACCAGAGTTCCATGATTCTCACACACGAATGCAAACAGTGTTTTTTGACCATACACTATAAAGATGAGCGAGTTAGATCGGTGACAACCACTGAACAGCCTCCCGTGGTTGCTAGGGCTACTGTAAACCTCTTGAGCTGTGCTCTCGAGGTTTACCATGTTGCCCTAGCAACCACTCGAGGTGATTACAGTATGGTTATCACCCGATCCTCAGCCATTATCCTCCACATAAACAACATTGGATCTTTTGCAACTGGAAAATCGGTGTATGTGTCCATCTGTTGTCCCACAGCCTTTTACACATTGTGATCTCACTGACTATGACATCACTGCTGCTTAGGAACAGCCACTCAGTAGCTGCCAGGTCAGTCACCTGTGATGTCACTGTCACTGAGATCACCATGCTGCTGATGTAGTTGGGGGGGGGGGGCAGAGATAGATATGTAAGCTGCCAGGCTAAGAGCTGTTTCACACATCCAGCACAGTATTATCATGTGGAAGACTTCAGAATTAGTAAAAGGAAAAAAAGTACTTCAGAAATAAAAAGTGACAATTGACTGCGTTTTAAAAATGTGTGTTATTTTCCTGGCTGCCTGTTTTGCTTCCGCTAGCTCTTTATTTATTTTATTTATTTATTGAATTTTGATGACCGGGTAGGCCCACTGGACCCCGGAGGTCCCTTTTTCAGGGGTGACCCGGGAGTTACAGGACAAAAACATGGTAAACAGTAGTACAGATACAAGTTTTTTGGCATGCAACAGTCTTACATGGCTATATAGCAGTAAAATGTCTTTCATAGCAGGTTACTTTAAATTATTCAGGCGCACAATGTAGGGGAGCCATAGATTTCACTGAGTCTCTAATTACCCTCCTTGGAAAATTCTAGGGAGGGGGAGACCACTGAAGTGTTAGTGCTGACAGTTCAGGTGCTAGTGATGTAAGTGCACTTGGTAAAAGGTAAAATAAAATTATGGGTGTTAGAAAAAAGGACCCCTCTCCCCCCCCCCCAAAGAGAGTATAAAAATGCCCACTGCAGTTGCTCAGAGTTTTTTTCTGACTTCATTTTTATCAGTGTTTTTTTTTTTTACTAACATTCATACTGTACATTGATTTTTTTAATATTGTTTCACTAGATTTGTGGAAGTGGGGTGATTTGTGGGGTGTATTTGCCCTTCTCAGGAACACGCAGTTGGCTAGTTGTGTGCCTACTGATGGATGTGCTGCATGGTATAGGGGGCCCTATGTGAAGCAAGCTACAGGTCTGTCTGGGGCTGTGCTTAACAAGTGTGCTGCTTCATGTATGGCACCCAGAGCCTTGCGTGATGCTGCTGTAGCTGCAGGTTCGGCCCACTGCACGCGGGGACTGCTGCTTCATGTATGGCACCCAGAGCCTTGCATGATGCTGCTGTAGCTACAGGTTCGGCCCACTGCATGCTGGGATTGCTGCTTCACTTGTGACCCACAGGACCCAGCCAATGCAAGCTACAGGTCTGGTGCAGTGAGCATCACCCTGCAGCTGTGTCGTGAGTGACCCACATGGCTGCTTGTGAAATAAGCAAGAGGTCTGGTGCAGTGACCGTCACCATACAGCTGCATCATGTGTGATCGACAGGGCCACTTGCGAAACAAGAGATCTTGTATAGTAAGCGTCACCATACAGCTGCGTCATGAGCAACCCACAGGAACGCTTGTGAAACAAGCAAGAGGTCTGGTGCAGTGAGCGTCACCATACAGCTGCATCATGTGTGATCGACAGGGCCACTTGCGAAACAAGAGATCTTGTGTGGTAAGCGTCACCATACAGCTGCGTCATGAGCAACCCACAAGAACGCTTATGAAACAAGCAAGACATCTGGTGCAGTGCTCTTTTTTATTTTGATTGTTTTGTTGTTGTTCTTCTGTTATTTTAATAAAAACTTTTCAATAAAGTATACTGTTTAAAAAAGAAAAAAAAAACATGGCCCCTCCCACTGAGTTGCTTGCAAACTGCACTGGGATTCTCATCATTCCCTGCTACACAGAGTCTGTTCCTGAACTCAGGTTTTGGGCAGGTGAGGTGCACCTCCAAGGCCACTGGGCCTTTGCTAACAGCATCTGTGGAGAAAAATTCCCATCCATGTAATATGTATGTATTATACAGATGTAGTCTTGCCTGTATAGAGAAACAGATTTTGTCAGCAGAAAAGGATCTTTAGAGCCGGCCCTGTGGCATGGAGGGCTGAGGTGTTGCGTGCCTTACCTCCTACCATGCTGGCGACACGCCTTTGGAAGCAGACTTGGGTTGTCGGGGGTCAGTCAGGGAGTGAGAGGATTGAGCGTTTGTAGGACTGCTCTCCTTTCCTGAGGAAGGTGGATTGTCGTTCCTGCCAAACGACTGCCACCAGGTGGAGGCCTGGTGGTAGTGCAGCCTGGGACAGCAGACGAGAGGATGCTGCGGGACTGTGCAACGTGCGCACCCCAGGAATGGGAAGAATATTGAAGAAGGATGCTTGCAGGCCTCATGACATCCTTTGGGGCTGAACGGAGCTCTCTCTAGCGAGGGAGAGTTGAAGCCTCACCTGCCAGCCTCCCACTGGAAGAAAAAGCTATATGGGAAAAAAAGAAAAGGAGCTTTAGGCCCATCCAGTCTGCCACTTATCTCTGCCTGTTTAGTCACCGCTGGCCCTAGTTGGTCGTGGATGTCACTCTCTTCCTCCCCATTCCTCTACCTAATATGCCCCTTTTCCTAGCTCATGCATGCGTGACAATCCCCACAGCCTTTGCTCCCACAAGCTCCTCCGGCAGGCTGTTCCAGTCAACCACCTCTTTTTCTGTGAAGAAGTATTTCAGCACATCTCTCCTAAACGTCCCCCCTTTAGCTGCATTGCATGCCCCCTTGTTCTAGTGCCTTCTTTTCTCTGAAATAGGCCGTCCACTTGCACCTTGTTCACTACTGTGAAGTACTTGTAGCCAGGTTTCAGTCATGTTCCCTCTCACTCTCCTCTCTTCCGAGGAGTACGTGTTTTCCTGCAGCCTTTCCCCTCTGCCTTCTCGCACAACCCCCTCACCATTTATTTAGCTTTTGTTTACCGGGTAAGCACACCAGACAATGAATGCCTATTTTGGTGACTGTGGCTGTTTCTCCTAACCTCCCCGGTAGCAGCTTCTGTTCTTTGCACCTCTCTACTGTCACCACCTCTGCCTGCCACCACCCTCCCCTTATCTA
Source organism: Neoceratodus forsteri (assembly GCA_016271365.2). Classification (NCBI taxonomy): domain Eukaryota; kingdom Metazoa; phylum Chordata; order Ceratodontiformes; family Ceratodontidae; genus Neoceratodus; species Neoceratodus forsteri. The sequence goes on along the minus strand of CM028135.1, from coordinate 1,098,247,170 downwards.
CCCCTGCCTCTCTCCCTAGCCCTGGTCTACCACCTTCCTCTCTTACCCTCCTTCAACTCCCTTCCTTTTCTAATCTGCTCACCCCACACACTGTTGCACTTGTTCTCCGATTCTTGCCTCCCACCCACCTCTCCTTCTACCTCCCTCCCAGTTACCCTTCTATGCCCACTCTCTCTTCACACTTTCCTACGCTACCTGGCACAATTGGCAGCAACTTAGTTTTTTCCACTCTACCTTTCCCTTTGACAGTGCCCTTCTGGCAGCTTTAATTCATGTAAATATTATTTGTTGTGACTCATCATTCTCAAATGTATGCCTGATTATGTTGTTCTAACTGCTATTTATATTACCTGTAGCTTTTAGCCCATGTATACCCTGTACTGAATTTTGTATTCAAACTGCTTGCCTGCTAATCTCACACAAATTGTACTTCTATTCTTTGTATACTGATGTGGAACCTTTGTAAAAGAGCCATTGGCTCAATGGTATTTATCCGAAATTCTAATAAATAAAATAAATAATAAAAAAAATGTTCAGGTACAACCCGGGAGATTACAAATGAAAGTGTACAAACAGTATAACAATGACAAGGAAGCAATGCACAGGCAGTGAGCAGTGTGAACAGGAACATATGCACAGTGGTAAGGACAATCACAACAGTAAAAGGTAATAAAGCGTGGCATGGAAAACAGTGTGCGTAGTGGTAAGGACAAACAAACAGAAAAAAATAAAATATACACGTTCATGGATGTAATACAAGCGCACTATGATAAGATGCAATGACTCCTGTACTAGAGAAGTAAGTGCTAACGTGCAAGGGAGGACAAGGGTAGAAGGTCACCATTCATGGTTCAAAGGGGCAGGGGCCTGGCAGACATGGTACCAGGTAGTGCACACCAAGGCTGAGGTGGGAGATGCCAGGCAACCTAGGGACAATTGTAGGCTAAGTCAGATTTCAGGTGAGTCACCAGGGAGCCCTCTTCTGTACCGCCTCCATGCTTTCAGTGTCCTTGCTGGGGCCTGACCAGCCTCCAGAACTGGATGCAGTACTGCTGGTCAGGCCCCACCAGTGGGCGATACAATAGCAGCACCACTTCCCTCCTGCTGCTAGAAATCCCTCGTCCAATGCACCCCAGCATCCTGCTAGCGTATCCCACTGCTTTGTCACACTGTCGACCTACCTTGAGGTCATCAGATATGATGACCTCTAGGACTCTTTCTTGCTTGGTGACTGTAAGCTCCACTCCCCCATTTTAAAAATTCCCCTGCTCTTTTTCAAGAAGTGCCAAGAAATGTTTAACGTCCACCAGAACAGGTAGATGGGGCCTCGGTTTAAGATCTCATCCAAAAGACAACACCTCAGGAGTGCAGCCCTTGTGCTGCACCACAGTGTCAGTATTGGGAGTTATCCCAGGATCTTCCAGGAATTAATCTTCACCGTTGATTCACACTAGTGGGTCTGTGCCAGAGGCACTAGGACCCCGCAGGAGCCAGACCTTTCCAGGAGGGCTGGCGCCAAGGCAAGATGTGCGCATGCACAGTACCAGAAGCGTGGCTCGCAGCGCCAAGCTTACCTCCACACCAGCCCTCAACTGCCTCAGTTCCTTTTCCCCCCCACCGTCGAGTGCACTTCAGTGATGACGTTGCTCACCCACTGGGAGTCAGAACTTCTCATCTGTATGACAGCCACTTTCAGTTCTGCTCAGTTTTAGTTTTTAAAGGCAGAGTTTATTTTTTTGTCAATTTTGTGATTTTATGTAAATATTTCTATCAATTTTCTCTCAGCCCTACCAAGTATACATTCAGTGGCTATGCAGGATATTGGTAGGGAGCCTTTCAGGCAGGCTGCTGTGGCAGCAGGACCTGCCGAGGTGGAGAAGGCTGTGGCCTCTGCGGCTAAAGTCATGTAATGGCCGCGGTTGAGACTGGAACGGGCTTTACCTTGGTGAGCATGAACTGATGCCACGTCAGTTACTGGCTGTGCTGACACAACTTGCGTCCAAGCCTCTCCTCACCCGAGGAGGATGAAGAGGAAGAGTGGCAGCACCACTTGCTCGAATGCCGAAAGCGCGATAGTCAGTGCCAACATAGGGCTACGGGATCGGGACCTTGACCATCAGGGCCACCAGCGCGGGTCTCAGAGAGGGCCAGCGAGAGCTGAGCATCCTCCTGGTCCAGAAGATCCTGTGTGAGAGTTGGCAGATCAGCAGACTGGGTTGTCCCTTCTTGAGAGATGAGACACAGGACCGGAGTCAAGATAAAAAGGTATCTACCTCGTCTTGCGACAGTGGGTCAACCGGCTCAAGAAAAATCTCAGCCAGAAGATCGACCTACGTCTCAACCAACTGGCCAGCGGGGAGACCGTGGAGCTGGCAGCATAGGCTGAAGAAACGACCGAAGTCTGAACCTCTGAGGAAGCATGGGAATCTGAAGCCCTTGAGCGCTTATCCCATGATTGACGGCGAGACTGTTTCTTGGTCTCTTTCTTCAATTTTGACTTAGTGCCTGAAGTGGGACGCTGCCCATGAGTGGGAAGGGCCTGGCACAAATCCCTGAATGCCCTCGTGAAGGAAGCACCCAAGAAGAGCAGCAAAAAGGCCATAGCCAAGGAAGATTGTGCTGCAGCCTGGGCTGTAGCCTCTTTGAATGCTGCAATCTGTTCTGCAGACCCTGCAGCCGTGGAGACCACCCGATGGGCATACTTGGACTTAACAGGAGGATCCCAATCATCCAGACGTCCCAACAGAAGGCGAGCGTGCCAGTCTTGTAAAGTGGACAGATGCAGGGTGCTGCGCAGGCCGCAATCCTGGGTATCATGCTCATGGCCCAGGCAGTAAACGTGCATGGTGTGCGGATCCTTCTGAGACATTTTCTGCCCACATTTCGTAAATCCCGGTGCCGAATTTGTGTTGTCCATAACGAATGATGAGCAGGAGTCACTTGAAGACAAATTTTGTTTAGAAACTAGAAGTTTTTAATAAGCAAAGGGCCTACTCAGTGGGTGGCCGATAAGGAGAGAATCTTCTTCTTCCAGCGGAAAGGAAGATCTGACATAATGGGGCGATGCTAGGGGAGTTACCACCCGGGTGGGTGGGAGCAGCCAGCTTGAAGACGTTCCGGCAGATTTAAAGGGGAAAGGAACACTGCCTGAAGTGTGGATTGTACATATCCACATCCCTAGAAAAGAAAACCATATTGCAGTGTCTTTTGCTTATTTTTTATTAACTTGAATTAAAGAAAACAGTCCGTCATTGTCTGCTGCCATCTCCACCCTCTCCCCAACCACGGCACCCACTCAGCACCCACTACCCCACACTCCCACTTACCCTGCACTTACACAGCCGTGGTCCAGTGCTGTAATCCGCCCTGGACCAGAGACACATAGTCACTCTTCAGTGCCGAGCTGGGAACTGAGGAAAACAGTAAGTACTGTATTACAATGCATTTTGAACTTTTCTTCATAACTTGGCCATTCCCCCCCCCCAAAAAAAATTTTAACATGGCCTTTCTGGGAACTTACCTCATGAAGGCAGTGAAATTACCGTCACATAAATCTGCCCCAAAAGGTGACTTTGTGGTCGCTGTGCAAACTCACCTTTCGGGACAGATTTGTGTAATTTCATTGCAGTTCATGAAGTGGGGTAGCAAAAAGGCCATGTTGAAAATCAAGTAAAAATATGAAAAAATGACAAAGTTATGAGCATTAGTTGAAATTTTTGTATACTTGCTCATAACTTTGGTAATTTTCAATATTTAAACCCCAAAGTTCCAACATTGCCATTTTTTCACACCACCTCATGAAGGTGACAGCTGCTTTTTTTCAAATCCTGGTTGAAACATGTTTTTGTACTGTTGGCACAAAATGATGATCTTCCTGGACTAAGTCTTCACCATTTATTCATACTGCTGGGTTACAAGCTGGAGGCACTGGGACCCTGCAGGAGCAAAAATTCTTCAGGAGGGCCAGCGCCAAGGTAGGACTGTGCATGTGCTGCACCAAGAGACTGTCTCATGCCTGTGTAGGCTACCTCGGCGTCGACCCTCCAAACGCCTCAGTTCCAATTTTCCACCATCAAGTGCGCTTCAGTGATGACGTCGCTCACTTGCCGGGAGTCAAATCTTCACGCCTACATGACAGCAGCATCTAGTCGTTCAGTTTTAGTTTTACTTAGTATTATCATTTACTATTTAAAAAAAAAAAAAAATTTGATTACGTCAGCCCTGCCAGTCGAAGGCATCGACCATGGATGGAGACGGTGACGGTAGGGACTCCCCGTTAGAAGGCTGCTCTGGCAGCGGGGCTCTGTCTGGTCTGCTGCTCTCTCTGGTGGGGGGGGTCTAACCATGGGCAGTCCAGTGTCCGGGAGGGAGGACAGTCCTCCCATAAACACAAAAAGAAGTGGGCCCATTCCTGATCCAGGTCAGGGACCTGGCACCGCTCTGTCTCAAGTTCTTCCTCTTCTCGTCTTGTGCCTGCGCCTCCGATGCTGGTTCCATTTGCCTTCCCCCTACTCTGTCTTTTCACAGGGGCTGGCACAGGTACCATCCCTCTCTCCCTTTCTCTTTTAGGTGTGCAGTGGATCTTCGGGTGGCACCGTTCTGGCCCACATTGTCTTTGGTGCTACGTTCGGCACCGGTCCCCCATGGCGTGGCATCGAGTCAGGCTTTGGCGGTGCCTTGTACGGTGCAGTCTTCGGTGTCGCATGCGACGCCAGGTCCTGTGGTGCCGACTTCGATGCTAGGCCCTGCGGTGCCGGCTCCGATGCCGGTTCCGGTGTCACCTGTTTATCCCTTTGCCTGGCAGTGGCTTGTTGGTGGCAGCTCCGTATCCCTCTGAGGCTGATCTAGAGTAGGAGGAGTCAGATCCCGACTGAAGAAGGGGCCGATGACTCATTCGACAGTTTGGATGGTAAACCCCTCACTTCCAACTGAAAATCCAGTAGAAGACCTCTCTTTCCAGTCTCTTTTAAAGAATATAAGGTAGACTTTTGCGTCTCAAATGGCTTCATGTTCCTAATGTCCCAGTGAACCTTATGCTGCTTATTCCTCCACCCTTTGCGACCCTGTCTGAAGCGGTGTGGGCAAGGCCGGCTGTTATTCCTTCTGTCTGCAAATCCATAGACAGAAAATATGTCCCGCCCATAGAAACATAGAAGTTGATGGCAGATAAGGACTCCAAGGCCCATCCAGTCTACCCATTTTTTCTACCTTATGAATGTGCCATAGGCCTTTACTCTGTCAATGGTCTATTTGTTTATACTCATCTGTATTGTTCCCTTACGCTTATCCCATGCCTGTTTGAAGCCCTGCACTGTATTCATAGCAAACACTTCCTGGGGTAGGCCATTCAAACACCATGAAGTCTTGCTATATTAGGACCATTGCAGTCATTCCCCACACTTGAACTGCCCCGGAGAGGAAACAGTTAACTCCAGAGTGATCTGGAGTTCCACAGCGCGAGGGCGCTGTTCAAAGCTCTATCTGGCTAGTTTCAAATGAAACTGTCAGATTCTTTACTCCGCTTCACTGAACAGTCGCTCCGGAGATCAGCTCCTTCAGCTCGGTTCATTTCTCGGTTCAAGCGAGTATTTTCGTTCATTGAACCGCAAAAGTATTTATTTTACCGCATTTCGTTAAAGCTCTATCTGGTAAACCGTAGTACAGAAATTAAGTCTGTGTGGAAATTCATTATCGGTTCGGTTTTGAACCGATCGGTTTGTTAAAATATATGTGTCAAACTGTTTGGTTGGGCTTTAGAGTGCGGTTCCCGGTTCTTATCGGTTCTAAAAACCTAACTTTTATTGGGGTTTTTCAAATACCGTGACACGGTTAGGAACCGATAAGGGTGTCTTGCCTAGCACTGCCATCTAAAGGGCAAGTTTTGGTTAGGCTGGCATTATGTCTGAGAAACCCAAAGAAAAACCGGGCCCACTGGGTTTTACTGTATGTCTGTGGGGAAGCCTTGCCAAGGCTGACCCACACACCACTTGTGTTTATTGTCTGGGGCTGACCACCTCCTGTCAGACTGCCAGGTGTGTAAAAATTTCCTGCAGCCACCCTGGAAAAGAGATTGGGCCGCTCAGGGAACGAGAGGCCAAAAGTCCGCTGACCGATGGCCAGCCCGGTCCAGTACCCACTGGACCAGAGGGAGTGCCCTCTGACCAGGGCGAGACTTCCTCGGGAAAGGAAGGCTGGTTCAGAGGAACCAGTCCCAGCAAAAAAGACAAAGAAATCAGCAGGTCTGGAGTACAAAATTGTCTCGCCAACTGCTGCAGAGATAGCTAAAGCCATTCAGATTGTCCAATCTTTGTCTCAGGGATCTGTCGAACCCCTGCATCTGGGAAAAGGGTGGTTTCGCTCAGTCCCAGTGGTTCAGGATTATGATGTTGAGGATTTTTATGAACCACGTGAGGGGGAGGAGGAGGAATTTGATCAGTATGTTTGTGACTGGGAAGGTCTGGACGTGCCCATTGAACCGGTCATTTCTCCAGATAGACCTTTAGAATCTCCCCCATGCTGTCTGAGTCCCCTTCTCTTTTTATGTTTTACAAAAAGGTTGCAGAAACCCTCCAACTTCCTTTAGAAGAGGCTGTGGATGAGCAAGAGGAGCCTGATTATGTTGAAATGATGGATATTCCAGAGTCTAGGAGGTTGTCTATTCCTTTGCATAAGTCATTTAGGAAGCAAACAACAAAGATTTTAAAAAATCCTCATTCTGTCCCTTCTGTAGATAAAAAAATGGACAAAAGGTATACCTTATCAGGCCCTGATACAGACTTCCTCTCTGAGCAGTGTAGTCATGTAGGTGTGGTGCAAGCTGCAGCCTGTGACAAGGCTAATATTCCCCTGGCCTCACATCCTCCTGATAAGGATTCCGGAAGATTGATGCCATGGTGAAAAACAATATATGGCAGCTTCTTTGGGACTCAGGCAGGCTAATTATATGGCTTATGTGGCTGATATCAGAAATCTAGATGGGACACTATATTGCAGTTAGCCAAGCAGGCCCAGGGCCAGCTGGCTAGTGAGTTGGAACAAGTGGCTGCTGATGGCATTGAAGCCTCTAAAGTTCAATTTCATACTGCTGTTGATGTTAATGATGTTTCCTCTAGGGTCATGGCCACTTCTGTAGCTTTCCGTAGGTTGGCATGGCTCAGATGCACTAATCTGTCCCAAGATACTCAGTCAAAGGCTATGGAATTTCCTGTAGGAAATTCTCTGTTTGAGTGATCAAACGGAAAATTATATGAAAAGATGGATGAATATAGAACTACCTACAAAAGTGCCCAAGCTAAGGAGAGGCATGCCACTCCACAAAGGCATGCCCCCAGGGTAGGGTAGGCCTTTCCACAGGCCCTTTACCAATCTCAAGCCTCCTCTGCTTTTCACAGAGGGTTTTTTCAGAGGCAGAGGTAGACGGGCACAGGTAGATGCCCGCCTCCCTCAGCCTAAAGTTGCTGCCAGGCACCCTGATGGGGTGCCCAGGGCCGACCCTCTGTACCAGTGGGGGGCAGGTTGGCTTATTTCAGCCAGAACTGGCTGTCCCTAACTTCGGACAGGTGGGTTCTGGAAGTAGAGCCAGGGCCTGGTTCTCAGCTTCAAACAGTTCCCAAAGATGAGAGCCAGGCAATTTCCACCTGCAAACTCTTCAGAAGCCCTTGCTTTGGAAGCAGAGGTTTCTTCCTTCTGGATTGCAAAGCAGTGGAAAAGGTCCCCCTTGCCATCAGGGCAAGGGACTGTACTCAAGATATTTTCTTACCCCAAAAAGACAGGAGAATGTATGCCCATCTTAGACTTAAGGTACCTGAACAAACATCTATTGAAACCAAAGTTCAAAATGTTAACTCTAGCAATGATTTTGCCTTCCCTGAGGCCAGAGGGACTGGTTAGCTTCCCTGGACCTCAGGGACGCCTATTTTCATGTCATGATCAGGCCTTCTCACCGAAAGTACCTCAGGTTCGAACTGCTCTGGCCACTACCAGTTCAGAGCAATGCCCTTCGGCCCAACCCTCGGCTCCAAGGGTATTCACAAAATGTCTAGCTGTGGTAGTGGCTCATTTAAGAAGGCAAGGATTGCTGTGTTTCTACCTGGACGACTGGCTCATAGTGGGTCAGTCTCCAGATCAGGTAAAATCCCACTTGCAAGTCACCCAGCAGCTTCTCACTTCCTGGGATTCCTGCTGAACTTACAAAGTCAGTTCTGGAACCTGTTCAGGTTCTAACTTTCATAGGTGCAGAATTGAACACAAAGTTAGCCAGGGCATTTCTCCCCTCGGAAAGAGTGGACAGGCTCATTGCCCTGGCATCCTCCTTTACCCTGCGGGTCTCTCGACCAGCAAGGCACTTTCTGCAACTCCTAGGGCACATGGCTGCTTCCACAGCTGTCGTGCAGGGAGCAAGATTTCAGATGAGGGACATCCAGTTCCACTTGAGGTCCTATTGGTCTCAAAGGAGGGACCCCTTACCAAATTAGTACCGTGACCAAAATCCTGATCCTGGCCCTTCAGTGGTGGCAGGATCAAGCAATCTTACTCAAGGGTTCCTTTATACCTGCTTCACACTCCTCACCTCTCCACGGATGCCTCCCTGTTAGGGTGGGGGCTCACTGGGCGACCTTTCCACTCAAGGAGTGTGGTCCTCCAGGAATCTCTGCTCCACATCAATCTTTTGAACTCAGAGCTGTTCTTTTAGCTCTTCAGGCTTTTTCAACTGTTGTCCAGAACAAAGTAGTTCAAATCAGGACAGAAAACACCACAACAATGTGGTACATCAACAAGCAAGGGCACTCGGTCATCAGCCTTGTGCATCAAGCAATGAAGTTGTGGTCTCTGCTTACTCCCTGAACACCTCCCTGATCGCAATTCACCTTCCAGGAAAGACAATGTCCTGTGATGCTCTCAGCAGGATTTCCTGGGCCATCACGTAATGGTCTCTGAATCCTCAGGTATTGGGGTCGGTCTTTGCCAGATGGGGCACCCTCAGATAGATCTCTTCGCAGCCCCAGACAACCATCAACTTCCTCTATTTTGTTGCAGGCCTCCAGTGCTGGGCTCAGTCCCCTGGACGCCTTTCTGCTGGATTGGAAAGGAAATTCCTATGCTTTTCCCCTTCCTCTCCTCTTCAGGGTATTGGTAAAAATCAGAACTCAGCCCTGCAAAGTGGTTCTGATTGCTCCAGACTGGGCCAGACAGCCCTGGTATCCTCTCCTCCTGTCCCTGACAATCCACCCTCCCCTGACCTTGCCCAGGACCCACGACTTGCTGACCTGTGCACAGGGGAGAGTGTGGTACCCGGACCTCAAATCCCTCCACCTCAAGGCTTGGTTCTTGAGGAATTAGAATTTGCTGATTTGCACCTTTCTCAAGGGGTCCTGGATATTTTAAAGGCTTCTAGGAAGCCTTCCACTAGGGCCACTTACAATTCTAAGTGGAAGAGGTTTTCCTTCTGGTGTTCGGAGAAACAGATTGTGCCAGAATCTGCTGACCTGGCCACTTTACTGGACTATTTGGCCCATCTAAATTCCCTAGGCCTTAGACCAGCTACCTTGAAGGTTCATCTGGCAGCTGTTTCTGCCTTTGTTTCCGCAGGGAAGCCTGTTTCTCTTTCCTCTCACCCTGTGTTTTCCAAGTTTTTAAGGGTTACTTCACACTAACCTCCCTTTCGGGAACCAGCCCCTGCCTGGGACCTGAATGTTTGCATTGCTCAGTTAATGCAACCTCCTTTGAGCCCTTTCTTCTGCAGATCTCAAGTATTTAACATGGAAAACTGTTTTCTAGTGGCTATCACTTCTGCCAGACGTTAAGTGAATTGCAAGCCCTTTCAGTGGAAAAGGATTTTATTTCTTTTCACTAGGATAAGGTAGTCCTCAGGACTAACAGAAAGTTTTACTCAAAGTGGTTTCAGATTTTCATCTGAACCAGTCCATTTCTCCCAGTATTTTCACTGAGCATTCTTCTTGGGTGAAAGGAGACTACACAGCGGACGTCAAAGAGCCCTAGCTACTATGTGGAACATACCAAGGGTCACAGGTTCGAATCCCTCCAACTCTTCCTTACCTATGGAGAGGTTGGCAAAGGGAGACCTGCCACTAAGAGGACAATTGCAAGGTGGATTGTCTCTTGTATCCAATTCTGTTACCAAAAACTAGGTAGGGAACCCCCCTCAGGACTGAGGGCTCACTCCACCAGGGGTACAGCTGCATCTCTAGCGGCTGCTAGAGATATTCCCATTTTGGAAATTTGTCAAGCTGCTACCTGGAAAACAGTTCACACCTTTACTAAGCATTATTCCCTGGACGTCAGTCCAGGAGAGATGCTCGTTTTGGCACAGCTGTACTTCAGAGCCTAGTTTCCTAGTAGGTTCTGACCCTCCTCCATGGAGGTACTGCTGTGTATCTGCAATGGTCCTAATATAGCAAGATTTCATGGTGTTTGAAGAAAAAATTACTCACCTTAGTAATTGCTTTTCTCTCTCATGGAGTCTTGCTATTAGGACAACCCTCCCTCCTACCCTCTCAGAACTCCTACTTGGGTATGGGTTTGCAAATTAGTCAAGCACTGTGTCATGCCATTTTAGTCTCTCTAGTTCTCCGCTTTCCTTTGGGTTAGGGAACTAGGTATTTCTGTTTTTGTTATGAGTAGATGGTCCTCTCTGGACTTGAGTCTTGGGGAGAGGGGCTATTAGTGCTTGTAGGGTGATCCTAACAATAAATATTGTTATTATTCTGTGATTGTTCTTATTCTACTACTGGTAGGTAGCCAATGGCTAGTGTAGAGCTTTTCCACAGACTTTGCTATGTTAGTTTAGCTCCGTAAAGAACCTGACAGTTTCATTTGGAAACTAGCCAGATAGAGCTTTGAACAGCGCCCTCGCACTGTGGAACTCCAGATCACTCTGGAGTTAACTGTTTCCTCTCCGGGGCAGTTCAAGTGTGGGGAATGACTGCAATGGTCCTAATATAGCAAGACTCCATGAGAAGAAAAGCAATTACTAAGGTGAGTAATTTTTTCTTCTATGCTTCCACTACCCTTTCAGTGAAAAAATAACTTCATCACATTACCCCCTAATTGGCCTCTGCCTAATCTCATGCTGTGTCCTCTTGTCCTGCTATTTTTCTTGTATTAAATCATGTTAAACTCTTTCACCTTGTTAATGCACTTAAGATATTTGAATGTTTCGATCATATCACCTCTCTCCCTCCTTTGCTCTAGGGTATACATATTGAGCTCTGTTAACTGACCTCATATGTTTTCTGATGCAGTCCCTGCACCATTTTGGTTGCCCTTCTCTGGACTGCCTCCATTTTGTTAATGTCCTTGTGCAGGTGCGGCCTCCACTACTGCACGCAGTACTTCAGATGAGGCCTAACCAGTGTCTTGTAAAAAGGATTATTACTTCCCTCTTACAACTTCTGATACCCCTACTAATACACCCCAGCATACCTGTAGCCTTACCTACTGCTTTAGTGATCTGCTTGGATGATTTCAGGAGAGACCCATCTTAGCCTTGCAACCTGTCGCATATGGCCTGGTTGTCCTCGCTGAGGAAAACAAAGCTGTCCTTCCTCGTGAAGTTTCAGTGCATCCTATCAATAAAGAATCTCATAAGATAGATACCTTGGGGAAAAAAGGTGTTTGCAGTCGCAGCTCTGCACATGCATATCGCCAGCTATCGGGGGCACTTCTTCCAGTACAAATATGCCCTTTGGACCTCCATTAGATCTCTGGTGAATGGTTTCACGGAGTCTGACTCCGAAGTTGGAGATTCTGCAAACCTTTACATGGGGTACAGAATGTACTAGCCCTCAGCTTAAAGCCTCTATGAATGCTTACGACACAGCTTCCAGGGTGACCGCTGCTGGAATCTGTATTAGGAGGCATTCAAGGCTCAGGACATCAGGGTTTTCTTCTGATGCTCAGCAGCAAGTCATGAATGTCTACTTTGATGGTATGTATCTGTTTGGCTAACAGGTGGAGCAAGCCCTGGAGGCCTCCCAGATGACTAGGACTGCCCACAAAACAGCCAGGCCGGCTCCTGCAGCCCCTCAGAGGGGCAGGAACCGTCATTTTTTTCATAACAGGCAGCCATTTTGAGGAAGAGGCTGCGGAGCCCCAAACAGGCACCAACCGCAAAAGAAAATTCAGCAAAAGGCACAGGGGCCAAAAATGCCCAGTACCGCCCTCTGAAAGTCTGGCCTCTGTCTCACCTCAGCTGCCCAAGGTGGACTTCTTCCCAGCAGTGGGAGGTCATCTGACTCAGTTTTATAGCCAGTGGAAGTCTGTTAATACAGACAAATGGGTCCTCCGGATCTTTCGAGAAGGATACTCTCAACTCTGCAGACATTCCCCTGGACCTTCCACCCAAACAACAACACATTCAGTCAGCAACTCAGTCAGATCTTCTCACTTCAGAAACACTGGGCCTTCTCAAAAACAGGGCAGTGGAAGTGGTTCCCTGGGCAGAGTGGAACATAGGGTTCTACTACCATTACTTTCTGGTTCTGAAGAAAACAGGTGACATACGCCCCATTCTCGACCTCAGAAAATGAAACAAGTTCCTCTTATCGGGAGAAGTTCAAGATGATCCCCTTAGGAACGCTCCTACCACTTCTCCAACAGTATGACTGGCTGGCATCACTAGATATGGACTGGCAGTATAACCTAGAGGTTAGAGTAACGAGCTGTGAACGAGCTTGGTACATCCAGCAGACCAGACCTTGCTTTGATTCTCACAACCTCCACTTGCACACTGTGTGACTCTGAGCAAGTCACTTAACCGCCCAGTGCTCCCAGGTCGCCCCTGAAAACAGGCACTAGTGCCTAGAGGGCCTTACCCAGTTATCAAAGACTAAAATAAAAAAAAATAGTCAGGATGCCTACAATCACAGTCTAGTACACCCAAATCACCACAAGTATTTTCACTTTGTGGCTCTGCCTCAGCATCACCAATTCAGAGTCCTGCCCTTTGGGCTCTCCTCAGCGCCTTGAGTGTTTGTTTGCCAAGTTTTTCGCAGTCCTTGCTGCACACCTTTGAAAACCTGGCATTCAAGTCTTACCCTACCTAGACAATTGGCTTTTGGCAAGTCCGTCAAGGCAGGAGACACAGGAAGCGGTGTCCGCGACATCTCAGTTCTTCACCCCCATGGGGGTCCTGTTGAACCTAGAAAAGTCACAGCTTTGACCCTCCCAGCAGCTGCTCTTCAGAGGAGCCCTCTTGGACACTACCAAGGCAAGGGCTTTTATCCCGGAGGACAGGAGGAACGACATTCTCCAGATGGCACGATTCATCAGAGAGAACAACCCTGTACGAGCTCATTCCATCCAGCGGATGTTAGGCCTCATGGCTTCGTCCGTTCTCCCAGTGCCTGTAGCTCAATTGCACGTGAGGACCACTCAGTGGATGATCAGCATGCAGTGTTCCCCTATAACACATAACGCAGTCTTACCCCATCAAGGTGACGGAGCCTCTGCAAAGATCACTTGCATGGTGGATACAGGAGGACAACCTTCTACAAGGTCTTTCCTTTACTCCTCCAGAATGTCAGATCACCATCACCACAGATGCGTCTCTGCTCAACTGGGGTACTCATTGCAGAGATCTTCACACTCTGAGAGTGTGGACCCTGGCGGGAGTCGCATCTCCACATCAACATTTTGGAAATGAGAGCGGTCCTGTATGCTCTCCGTGACCTAGAAGACGTTGTCAATCACAAAATAATCATTCTTCAGACGGACAACAAGGCTGTGATGTACTACCTCAACAAGCAGGATGGTGCACACTCCTACCCTCTATGCAGAGAAACCATGAGGGTATGGGAGTGGTGCCTCGACCACCATGTTCTGATGCAGGCAATCTACTTGCCATGAATTCAGAATGACCTGGCGGACCACCTCAGCAGGACGGAAGCAGATCTTCATGAGTGGTCCCTTGCTCCAGACATCATGTGAACTCTGTTCGAGAAATGGGGCAGTCCAGACCTGGACCTTTTTGCATCCCCACCCAACGCAAAACTGCCTCTGTTCTGCTCCAGAAATCCACAGCCTGGCGTCTTTTTTCAGGATGCATTCAGGCTGCGGTGGACAAAATGTTTTCTGTACTCATTTCCTCCTCTTCCGCTAATTCAGAGGGTCCTGCTCAGATTGAAGGTGCACGGTGGCAAGATGATTCTCATTGCACCGTACTGACCTCAACAGAATTGGTTTCCATTGATCAGCAAGTTGTCGGAGGCTCCACCGAAGCAACTGCCTCAATGACTGGAGCTCAGAGCAGTCAGATTGGCACTGCCAGCTTTCGCTCTTCAGCTCTGGGGTGAAGTGGTTCAATTCCAGACGGACAATACCACAACCATGTACTACCTCAACAAACAGGGCGGCACACACTCCCATCTGCTGTGCAGGGAGGTGCTCTGCATCTGGACTCTCGTGAGCCAACTGGAGGTAGATCTCCTAACCATCCATGTGGCAGAAGCCTCAAACCATCTGACGGATGCTCTCAGACGCTTAGGCCAGACATCCTACGAGTGGTCTCTCCATCCAGAGGTAGCTTACAGCCTGTTCTCCCACTGGGGCAAACCGCTGGTGGACCTGTTTGCCTCCAGGGACAACACCAAGCTGAGGCTGTTTCATGCCTGCCCCCCTCAGCAGGGCTCGCTGCAGGGGGGATGCCTTCTCAAGGCTGTGGACCCCAGGCCTCCTTTATGCCTTCCCTCCATTTCCCTTGATCCACAAGGTGCTCCTCAAGGTGAGGAGGGACAAGGCGAAGGGGATTCTGGTAGCCCCAGACTGGCCACGCCAGTTCTGGTATCCAGATCTCCTCAGCCTTAGCTGCAGGCCCCCAGAGCGGCTTCCAGCACGCCAGACCTGATATCACTCCTTCAGGGGAAGGTATTCCATCCAGACTTTCAATCCCTGCACCTCACAGCCTGGTACCTGAGCGGTTAGAGTTCCAGGCTTTGGGTCTTTACCAAGATGTCTACACCGTGCTAGAGGCATCCAGAAAAGAATCGACCAGGAAATGTTATGCCTTCAAATGGAAAAAGTTTTCCATTTGGTTTCAGGGCAAGGGCCTGGACCCTTTTTCCTGTCCAGAGGTTAACATTCTTGACTACCTTTGGTCTCTCTCCAAAGAGGGTCTACGGTCATCGACCCTTAAGGTGCACCTGGCAGCGATCTCTGCTTACCGGGCACGGGCCAGTCAGCCGATGGCGCAGGAGACAGTGGTCGGTGCTTTTTCAAAGGCCTGGATCACATATCCCCTCCGGTGCGTGAACCTCCACCTCCGTGGATCTACTGTTGGCATTACAAAGCTCATGGTGCTTTCATTCGACTAATGCAACAAGTGTGCCTTTGTCACACTTGTGGAAGACTGCCTTCCTGGTGGCTGTCACATCTGCCAGAAGGACAGGGGAGCTTCAGGTGCTTTCGGTGGACTCCCCTTATCTGGTCTTCCACAGGGACAAGGTTGTGCTACGCCCCCACCCGAAATTCTTTCCAAAGGTGGTGTCAGAGTTTCACCTTAACCAGGTGTTAACCCTGCTGGTGTACTACCCTAATTACACCTCGGAGGCCGAGTACAGGCTCCATACTTTGGACCTGAGATGTGTTCTCTCCTATTACAAGGAGAGGACGGCGGAAATTCGGGGAGAGGTTCGCCAGCTGTTTGTCACCTACGCTGAAGCTGCTTCTGGCAGACCTGTAGCTAATGGACCATTGCAAGATGGATTACATCATGCATAGGTCTGTGCTATGAGTTGGCGGGCAAGGAGCCTCCCAGAGGGATAGGAGCTCATGCTGCCCTCCTTACTGCTGCATCGGTGGCTGCTTCCAGGGACATCCCTATCCAGGAAATCTGCCGAGCTGCTACCTGGAAGTCAGCAAACACCTTCTTCACCCATTACCACATTGACCTTGGGTCACGCCGGAATGCTGGTTTTGGGGCCTCAGTTCTCCAATCTCTATTCCCTAAGTAGGGGGTGTGCACCTTGCCTTCCTCCTCCCAGAGAACGGCTAGGAGTCTGCCAGTGAGTGTGGATGAACAACATATCCACGCTCCTAGAAAAACAGGTTATTCACCTGTAACAGTAGTTCTAGGAGTAGTATACTGTATGTTGTTCATCCACACGGACCCACCCGACCTCCCTGGCTGCAGACGCACAACACCTAGCTTCCAGCGGGCTAAGATCTGGCGTCATGGGGTGGAGCCGAGGTATATACCACCCGGGTGGGTGGGAGGAGCCAGCTTGAAGACTTCCAGTTGATCTTAAAGTGAAAGGGGACATGCCAAAGAGTGTGGATGAACAACATATACCACTCCTAGAACTAGTGTTACAGGTGAGTAACCTGTTTTTTTATGTTACTGCAACTACAAATAAACAGTTTAGTGGAATTTTACAACTGCTCCTGGGTTTTCCCGTGCTTCCTGACCTGTGCCTCAATACCATCAAATGCATCGCTGCTTGGATAGTGGCATGCCTTCCCATTGCTACTATGACATGAGACAGTTGGACAGGCACGCCCACTCTACTAGAGCGGTTGCTGCATCCCTGGCAGAGATCCGCTCTGTCACCATTGCCAGTATTTGCAAAGTGGCTACTTGGAGTTCAGTGCACACTTTTGTGAAGCACTATGCTCTGGATGTCTATGCCAGACAGCATGCTTCCTTTGGCAGGACAGTCCTTAATGGACTTCTGTCCTGAGTGAGCTCTTACCATTCTGCTCAGGGGATTGGTTTTAGCTTGGTACTCTAACCCAGCAGTATGAATAAATGGTGAAGACTTTAAGTCCAGGAAGTTATGAAAATTATGTACTCACCATAATTCTTGATCTTCTTGACAGGTCTTCGTCATTTTATTCATACGCCCACGCACCATCCGCTGAACTCACTCAGTCTGTTTCTGGTCTTCGCTTCCTCGTTTGGTTTGGGCTGTGAAGACATTGTTTAAATTGACTCTTCTGAAACGGGCCAATTGGGCTATCTTATGCCCTTGTTATGTTAGGTGTGTCTTAGGTTATTTACGCTGTACCTCCTCAGTAAAAAATGTACTGAAGCGGTTGGAGGTTTGATGCCAAGGTAGCCTACACAAGCGCAAGACTGTCTCGAAGTGTTGGCCCTCCTGAAGATTTTTGGCTCCTGCAGGGTCCCTGCACCTTAGGCTTATAACCCAGCAGTATGAGTAAATGGTGAAGACTTTTCCAAGAAGATCACGAATTAAAAACTGGAAATAGCACCACAGTCTGCACAGGGGTTGTATACAGATCCCCATGTCAGGGGGAGGGAATGGACAAGGATATGATAGAAGGCATACTTAGGATAGCAGAGAAAGAGGAATTACTGTTGATGGGGGCCCTTAATATGCCAGATGTCAACTGGAGCACCTTTGCTGCAGCCACATCCAAAATTAGGGCCATTCTCAATGCCCTTCAGGTAGCATGCCTCAGACAGCTAGTTTTGGAACCTACTCATGAGGGAGCAATCTTAGACCTTGTACTCTCAAATGGGGACAGTGAGAGGATCTCAGATCTAGAAGTGGGTAGGAATTTGGGAACAAGTGACCACCAGTGTGGTTCACAATAAACTCAGCTACAGAGTCAAGCCACACAAAAGTGAGAGTACTGGACTTCAGGAGGTCTGACTTTGGCAAGATGGGAGAGTGCCTTAGAAAAGCACTAGCAAACTGGCTAGGAGGAGGGGTGGAGCAGTAATGGGGAAATTTCAAAACTGCCATCACAGAGGCAACAAGCCTTTGTGTGAAGCAAATAAACAAATCAAAACGAAAGGAAAAGCCACTATAGTTCTCAAAAGAGGTGGCGGTGAAGGTTAGGGAGAAAAATATATCATTTAGGAAGTATAAGGAAACACAGAAGGAGCAGGACAGAGAATTGTACCAGTTAAGGCAGAAGGAAGCAGTGAGGGTAGTCAGAATAGCAAAGGCCCAAACTGAGGAAAAGATAGCCAACTCAGTTAAGAAGGGGATAAAACCTTTTATAGGTATATCAGGGACTGTATAAAGACAAAGGGAGGGATAGTTAGGCTGACTAGAATGGATGGTGGGTGGGCAGAGAGGGACAGTGAAAAAGCAGGGATATTGAATGAATACTTCTGTTCAGTATTCACAAAAGAGGAGGTGGGGGAGGTGTCTAATCCAGTTAACAGAAGCACTCTGGATAGAGGGGTCGATCCCAGTCCTTTCACAGAAGAAAGGGTTCTGAAAGAACTCCTAAAACTGAAGGTGGATAAAGCAATGGAGCCAGATGGAATTCACCCCAGAATTCTAAAATAATTAAGCAGAGAACTAGCGACTAGTGACTACCCTTTTTAACAAACCATGGGAGGATGGTGTGGTACCTGAGGACTGGAGGAAGGCAGATGTGATTCCCCTTCACAAAAGTGGGAGCAAGACAGAGGCAGGAAACTACAGACCTGTCAGTTTGATCTCTGTGGTAGGGCAAGTGATGGAATCACTTCTGAAGGAAAGAATTGTTGGGGGTTCACAGTGGGAAGGTCATGTCAGGCAAATCTATTTGATTTCTTTGACAGGGTGACCAAAGTAGTAGACCAGGGAGGGACTGTGGACATGGCCTACCTAGACTTTAGCAAAGCATTTGACACAGTCCCACACAAAAGATTAATAGTCAAATTAACCAGCCTGGGAGTGGTCCCAGGGTGGTAGCCTGCGTTAAACACTGGCTGGACAACAGGACAAAGAAAGTAATTGTAAAAGGAGTCCACTCTGAAGAAAGAGGGGTTACTAGTGGGGTAACATAGGGTTCAGTACTGGAACCAGTCCTTTTTTATGTCTTTATAAGTGACATTGCAGAGGGACTGGAAGGAAAAGTATGCCTCTTTGCAGATAACACAAAGATCTGCAACAGTGTTGATGCACAAGGAGGCATGGAAAGGATGAGAAGGGACTTGGCAAGTTTGGAGGAATGGTCAGAAGTATGGCAGCTAGGATTCAATGCAAAGAAGTGCAAAATAATGCACCTGGGAAACAAAAACACAGGAGAAGATTACACAATGGGGAGGGGAAGGGGTAAGTAACAACAACACAAATGGAAAGGGACCTGGGGGGTAATCATATCAGATGACCTTAAGGTTGGCAAGCAATGTGAGGTGGCATAGGGAGGGCTGGGGAGGGGGTACTGGGATGTATAGGGAGAAGCATCACCAGCGGAAAACTGGAAGTTGTTATCCCCCTGTACAGACAGTTGATGAGACCCCATCTGGAGTACTGCTTCCAGTTCTGGAGACCCCATCTCCACAAGGACATAGACAGGATGGAGGCAGTTCAGAGGAGGACAACTAAAATGGTGCAGGGTCTGCAAGAGAAGCCATACGAGGAGAGACTAAAAGAGCTTAATATGTATACCCTTGAGGAAAGGAGGGAGAGGGGGGACATGATAGAAATGTTTAAGTACCTCAGTGGAATCAACAAAGTCCAAGAGGGTAGCATCTTTCAGAAAAAGAGATGTGCAAGAACAAGGGGACACAATTTGAAGATAGAGGGGAACGGCTCAGGGGCAATTTTTTTCACAGAGAGGGTGGTGGATGCATGGAACAGCCTTCCTGAGGAGGTTGTGGGGTCTAAAACTGTGGGAGAATTCAAGAATGCATGGGACAGATATAAGGCAATTTTTGTGGGGGTAGGAACGAAATAGGCTGTTGGTTAAGTAGGATCTGCAGCTTATCCTCTAGGTAGGGAAGTGGGCAAACTAGGTGGGTCAAGCGGTCCTTATCTGCCGTCAAAGTCTAAGTTTATATGTTACGATGTGTATATAATTTTCATTTTTGTTCGGGATTTGAAAATTTTCTCTTATCGGGTTCATGAGGTGGTGTCATAACATGGCTGTGTTGAAAAGTTGGGGTGAGCATATTTAAAACCAACAAAGTGATGAGGATAGATTAGAATTTCTTTACCCTCACTCATATATTCGGTAATTTTCAGTAAATATTTTGACCCCAGATTTTCAACATACCCATTTTTTCACACCACCTCATGAACGTGACAGCTGCCATTGTTCAAACCCTGGCCAGAATGTGATCTTATCTGTGTCAGTCTTCACCATTCATCACTGGTGGGTTCTGGCCAGAGGAGCAGGACCCCGTGGGAGAATTTTGTATTTGTTTTTTAGAAGAGGAGGAGCCGGTGCCATGGATGGCTCCACTCTCGGGGCTGACTCACTGCGTGGCACTTGAGGATTGGGCCAGTAACCAACACCAACTCCTCCTCCACCCCAGTTCTGCTTGTCCCGCCATAGAGTGAGCATGACCTCGTGAGAGTTTTTCAAATCAGCAGCATTGCAGCCTAGTCCATTCGAACCATCCTAGTACTGCAGGAGCCATTGCATTCTCGGTGCCGTCCCACCAGTAAGACCTTTCCTTATTTTTCTTCGGTGCCAAGACCTGTTGCTGTGTTGTTTGTTGATTTTTCCATCCTGTCATGTCATGTCCCGGGGACAAAAAGAAGAAATCTTCAAAGGCAGGCCGGCCCCCGATGCGGTGGTGTCCCTGTGGCAGTCTTTTTCCGTCTCGGACCAGCATGATCGTTGCCTGATCTGCCTGGGCCCCAACAATATGGGCCATTTGTTTTTCCATGGACCGCAGAGTGTTGGTTCACCGTGCATTTAAAGTCGGCCGCACGCCGCTGACTTTTGGAGGGCAGTCGTGCACTAGGGATGCCAGACGCAGGTCCCTTGACCCTTCCTCCGGTTCCCCTCCCGGTTCTGTACGAGCCGCAGAGGAGAACTTCACCACAGAGGAGGCCCCTCTTATGGTGCCGGAGGCCCAGTCCAACTCTTCCGGGGGTCGGGCTGGAGGCACCATTCTGGCAATCACCTCTTTCAGCGTTGCGGCCTGTGTTTGCCAGGCCTGGCCCAGTGGTTTCCTCTGCGCCACCTCGGATCCTGGCGCCGGTGATTAGGGTGGTGCCGTGGGCAGTGCTGGCCCAACTCACAGGAGTGGGAGTGCTCAGGCGGTCTTCTGGATCTGTTCCTCCTTGGGGGATGACGATTCAGAGGCGGATCCGGACTGGTGTCCCTATTCTTCACACCCTTCAGACTCTCCCCTGCCCAGCACTTCTGTGCCTGTCCATCCCTCTCCTTCAGAGCTGGTGGTTTCTGCCAGCACCAGTGTCGGAGCTACTTGCAGTGCTGACTGATCTTCCAGAGACGGGAGTGGCACCGGATGGTTCAAAGGAACTGGTAGGGCCTCTGGAATTGGAGGAGGTAAGCCCCCTATTTTAGATGTCCAGGCTGGGCCCACTTCTGTCCCTGCTCGGATGTCTGGAGCAGGGGTGAAGGTTCCCTCACTGGCTGCCCTTCGGGAGCTGGTAGGTGAGATTGAGCTTCCACAGTTGGTCCTAAGGAAGAGGTCATTCTCTGAGTCTGAGGGGTTGACGGGACAGCACCAGGAGCAGCGCCCTTCCCTGGCAGCCCTCAAGCGTTCGGGTAAGAGCAGCAGCGCCGGCCCTGACTTCTCCCCTGAGGTCTACCCGGAGGGGGGGGTGTCGCGTTTCTTGAGGCTTGGGGCTGCCCTTCTGGACCCATGCAGCCCTGGTTGCCTCACAGGGAGGAATCCCCTTCAAGGCTCAGTTCTGACTATTTCAGGATGGTTGAACAGCCGGTGACTGCCTCGCCTGACAGATCCTTCTGGGGTGATGGATCGCTTGTATGGTCCCCTTGCCCTAGCAGATGACGTCCTCTACCTCAGAGGTGTTTGGCACCTTTACCTCTGCCTTCCTCTCCCCTTCTCCCGGGCCACTCTGGTCCTATGGGGCCTCTAACCTGGAAACAGTTTAGAGCTACAGCTGCCCATTTGCCAGCATGTGTCAGATCCATGGACAAGCAGGTGCTTCACTACTCACCCCTGCGGCAGCCAGACTCTGACTCCTCGGACTCGTCAGCCTCCTTGTCTTCCTCTCATGAGGGAGAGGAGCCTTCTGTCCACCTATCCTTGGACGCTGATCAGACCTCCTATCAGCGTTTTCTTTCAAGGTTGGTCGACGAACTTCACATTTCGCAATTGGCAAGATGCAATCCCGAGAGGGCGACATGCACTTTTTAAAGCGAATATAGTATGGACATCCTGGTGGTACCCACCTGGCCTTCCCCCTTTCTTGAGACTTCGTACCGCGTCTGGCAGCGTCCATCAGTCCCTTCCCCAGCCCTGATGGACTGCCGGCACAGGTATTGCGCACCCCAGGGATCTCTAGGAGACCTACTTCATCCCTCTTTGGACGTGACGCTCCTGGACACTCCCTCCGGGCATAGAAGCCCGAGGCGCGACCAGCCTGTCATCGAGGCACAGGACAGGAAGCATAGGAAAAACCAGGAGCAGTTGTAGAATTCACAAAAAGTATTTTATTTGTACTATTAGTAACAAAAAAATAAACTTGTTCTGTACAACTATTTACAAAGGCATAATAAAATAGTGAAGATCCATCAGAGTTTTCCTTCAATCTCTGTGTGTCCATCTTGCAAGCAATTACAGCTCTGTCTTAAAGTCCTTCCAACCATCCATTCTTAACAAGCATCTTCCAAAGTGTTCTTGTATGTTTCAGGCAGGTGCTGGAAGGAACACAGTGTGCCTGAACTGAAGCCCCTTTTCCACAGCTCTTTTGTAAAAGGCTTAAAAATAGGTAGGCACTAGGTAACCTCTTGATCTTCCAATAGCTTCTTACAATCATCTCAAACTATAATTGCTCAACCAGACAGGAAAGGAGAGAATAGAACAGATCCCTGCATTCCAACTCTTTCCATTACAACTGGGACAGGGTCCTATTCCACCCTGTCACATGGCCCCTGGATGCGTACTCCGCGGAGTTCGACTTCTGGGGAAGGAGAGTCTTTCTCGGCGCGTCTCTCTCCTTTGCAGCACATCATGCCCATCATGCTGCCTACAACAGGCACCTGTGGTCTTTGCTAGGACAAATCCTAGCATCTATGCCTGATACGGAGGCAACCAGACAAGCCATTGCCCTCTCCGCACATGGCCTGGAGCTTGCAAGGCACCAAGCAAGGGCATCGTATGACACTAGTGGGGTGGTGTCCAGGCTAGCAGGGAGAGTGATCTGTGTCAGGTGAATGGCATGGCTTTGTCTTTCCCGGTTATCACCTGTGGCCCGGTGTAGGGTAATTGCCTCCTCCTTCTAGGGAGCCCACCTTTTTTCCCTCAGAGTGAGGCGGGAACTTCAGGGGTGACTTCCATCTCCCAGACAGAGGGAGACCCCACCTCACGCTGACCAGTTCCAGGCCTAACTAGGCCTGTAAGGGTCTTCCCCCTCCTGTGTCTCCCCCACAGGAGGCTGAGGGACATTCCTCCCGCAGGGTGGTACCAGGTCCCCTTCTGGGGGCTTGGTAATCACCCACCAGTGATGAATGGTGAAGATTGACACAGATAAGACATGAAAATTATGTACCTACCATAATTCTTGATCTTTCTGTGTATCTTCACCATTCATCACTGCTTCTCGCCCTCCTTCCCCTCTTGGGCCTCAGATTCTGGGCAGTGCCTCCTCCATGCTTGCCTTCCCCCAGTTGAGGCCAATTATGGGCAAAGTCTCACTGGTACCTCCGGGTTTTCTGCCGCTTCTCTGAAGCATCAGGGACCTCCCATTGGTGAGAGGGCAAACGGGTGCTTGCCTTTCCTATTGAGTGCTCCCCTGGACCCTCTTCTCACATTCCTGGAGGGGGCTCCATTGCCTCGGATGATTATTGGTCCCTGTCTGGGGGGACAGGCTGCCTTCTCCAACCGTTGGTTTGTGGGATCTTCGCCAGGATATAATGGGAGTGGGGCAGCCCTGGGGTCCACTAGTCTCTCCCCCGGAGCTGTGCCTCCTTCCTTTCCATTTCCAGCTCAGTTCTTCTGGGCAGAGTCCTCTCTAAATCAGCATGGGATGTGTCTGTAAAAAAAAAAAAGGCTTCAGACATCCTCTTCTCTTCTGGCTTTAGTCCGGAGAGAGGGACATCCATCTCTAGATCCTCTTGTGAGGACTATTTTTGCAGGGGGACTCTATAGCAGGCTGGGTTCTGTCCCTACTGCAGGGTAGCTAAGGGACAGGAGTGGGAGACTCTTATTTAGCCGTTCTTCCTTTTATCTCTAAGGGAGAGGGTGCTTGCCTGGTGCCCTGGCTGTTTCTGTCAAGCTGAACCAATCTTGGTTGGCCATTCTTTACCCTTCTCAAACCCGGGGGTGTCTCTGTTCTGCGCTCCTTCCCTGGGGCAGGATAAACTTCAGAGGCTAAAGGGTAACTTAGACAGTATTGCCCCTCTCCCTTCAGTCTCGGAGAGGCCTTTTGCTTCTGATGGATCAGCAGGGGGTCTCTCATCCTCTTCTTCCTATCCTTTCTCATTCTCCCTCCCTCACTCTACCCCCTCCCTTTTTTTCGCCTGCCCAGAGGCTGGGGCCCCCTGTCCCAGACCCCTAGGTTCACTCTTCTGTCTTCTTGGCTAGCATTATCTCTTTTTCTGTTTATATCCTTTCCTTTTTCTATCTCTTGGGCTCCCTTGCCCCGCCCTCTTTCTTTCTCTGTTCCTGATTTCACTCTCTGGCTTGCAGAACTGGGATGGATGAGGGGTTGATGTTGGTTACTGGCCAACCCGCGAGCGCCACGCAGTGCGTCGGCCTGAAGGGTGGAGCCGTCCCCTTCTCCCCCCTTCTAAAAAAAAAGAAAAAAATTCCCCGTGAGTCCACTCTCCAGCCAGAACCCACCAGCGATGAATGGTGAAGATACACAGAAAGATCAAGAATTACGGTAGGTACGTAATTTTCATTGTTCGCACCTGTGGCACAAAATTATGTTTCAGCAGGGATTTGAAAATTTTCACCTACTGGGCTCATGAGGTGGGGTCATAAGAAGGCTGTGTTGAAAATTTGGTATAAAATATCGTAAAATGACCAAGTTATGCGTGAACATTGAAATATTAAATGTCGTAGAATGACCAAGATACAAGTGAACACTGAAATGTAAAATATCGTAAAATGACCAAGCTATAAGTGAACATTGATCTTCCTAAACCATATTGTCACCATTGATTCCCACTGATGGGTCCTGAGCCAGAGGCGCTAGGACCCTGCTGGAGCCAAAAATCCTCAGGAGGGCCAGCGCTGAGATAGGCTGCACAACACCACAAGACCAGCTTGCGCTTTATAGCCTATCTCGAAAAATGGACCCCAACCACCTCAGTTCCTTTTTTCCCCCGCTATCGAATGTGCTTCAGTGACGATGTCACTTGCTTACGGGGAGTCAGATCTTCACGTCTATATGACAACAGCAGTCAGTTTGTTCTGCTTTCGCTATTTTAAGCTTGTGTTTATTTTTATATCAGTTTATGGTAAAAAAAAATATATATATATGTTTATATATTTTTCTGTCAGTTTCTTTCAGCCCTACCAAACAATGGCCTACGACTATGGACAGTGATGGTGATGGTAGGGAGCCTCTTCAGGCATGCTGCTCTGGGACTGGGGCTGTGTCCGGTCCATTTCCTTTGCCGAGGGAGGGTTCTGACGATGGGCATTCCTGTATTCCGGAGGGAGGACAGTCCTCTCCTTAACACAAAAAGAAGCAGGCCCGTTCTCGATCCAGGTTGAGAACCCGGTGCCGCTCTGCCTCGAATTCTTCCTCTTCCTGTCGGAAGCAAGATGGGGAGAAGGCAGAGGCACTCAATGAGTAAGACAGGGAGAAGGCAGAGGCACTTAATGAGTTCTTCTGCTCAGTCTTCATTCAGGAAGCAGATGAAAACGGACCAACAATAGGCATAAATAAGTGTCCAGTTGAAGGAAAAGACACTGGTCCCTTCACAGAGGAAAGGGTCCTAGAGGAAATAGACAAGTTAAAGGTAGATAAAGCTATGGGGCCAGATGGGATACACCCAAAAATACTTAAATAACTTGGGAGAGTAGTGGCATGCCCCTTAGCAGTGCTCTTCAACAAATCGTTGAAGAGCGGGTCGGTGCCAGAGGATTGGAAGAGAGCAACAGCAGTACCACTCCACAAGAGTGGAAGTAAGGAACAGCCAAGAAACTACTGTCCTGTTAGTCTAACGTCAGTCGTGGTAAAACTGATGGAGTCACTGCTGAAGGAAAGAATTGTAGCTGTTTTGGAACAAACTGGTCAGCTCTACAAAAATCAACATGGTTTCACTGCAGGGAGGTCCTGCCAGACAAATCTGGTTGATTTTTTTCAATTGGGTCACCAAATCAGTGGATCACCGTGGGGCAGTGGATGTGGTTTACCTGGACTTCAGCAAAGCTTTTGACTCTGTTCCGCACAGGAGACTAGGCAAAAAACTGGAGAACATGGGAGTTGGGCCAGAGGTAACAAACTGGGTCAGAAACTGGTTACGTGGTAGAACCCGGAGAGTATTAGTGAATGGCACTCTGTCAGAAGAGGGGAGGGTGACTAGCAGGGTCCCGCAGGGCTTGGTTCTGGGACCGATGCTCTTCAACATATTAATCAGCGACGTTGCATATGGACTGAAGGGAAAGGTGTGACTGTTTGCAGATGACAATAAAATCAGCAACAGGGCGGGCACACCAGAGGGACAGTATAGCATGGAAGCTGATCTCTGACACTGGAGGAGCGGTCCAGGACCTGGAAATTGAAATTCAGTGCTAAAAAAATGCAAGGTCATGCATCTGGGAAAACATAACCCAGAGAAACTGTACTCAGTGGGAGGAGAGCAGCTGGTGGCTGCTAGGCAGAGTGAGACCTGGGGGTGGTCATATCAGATGACTTCAGGGTTAGTAAACAATGTGAAAAAGCAGCACTAAAAGCTAGCGGCATCCTGAGATGCATGGGGAGGGGCATCACAAGCAGAAGGCATGAAGTAATCATGCTCCTGTATCAGTCCCTGGTAAGGCCTCACCTGGAGTACTTTGTCCAGTTCTGGAGGCCACACCTCAGGAAGGACATAGATAGGATGGAGATGGTACAGAAAAGAGCAACAAAGATGGTACAGGGCTTGTATCAAAACCGTACAAGGCAAGACTAGATGACCTCAAATTATACTCGCTAGAGCAACGCAGGAATCGTGGGGACATGATCGAAACATTTAAATACCTTAAAGGCAACAAAAGGGTGCACGTGCAGAACCTCTTTCAGTTAAAAGACTACAACAGGACTAGAGGGCATGACCTTAGACTTAACCCTTGCATGGCCGCGGACTGATATATCAGTCCAGAATTCCTACACATTCAAATTCTGTCGGCAGCCTGAAGGCTTAGGGAGGAAAGTTCAGGAGCAATATGAGGAAATTCTTCACAGAGCGCATAGTGGAACCAGGGAATAGCCTGCCAGAGGGGGTGGTGGGAGCCAAGATGGTGGGGGAATTCAAGTGGGCATGGGACAGACGACATGGGATACTCAAGCAGGCAGCTAAGTAAAGGGGGTGTTGGAAACCAAGGGCAGATTTGATGGATCATACGGTCCCCATCTGCCAACATCTTCTGTGTTTCTATGAAGAGGAAGAAACGGTACCGCTGGAAATTGCCCACTGGTTCGTCTGCTGCAAGGTCTGGAGCAGGAGGCCTTCCCCGGTGCCGCCGGTATCCACAGCAACTACCACTGGTGGTCGTTCTAGGTCTCGGACCTGGAGCCTCTCTCTGTCCTCTTGCAGTGAGTCTGGTGGACAGTTTCACCACTGGGCAGTTCTTATGGAGCAGTTGGTACAGTGTCTGGCCTGTTTGCTCCTTCCCGCTGATCCGGTGCCGGGCCCCTTGGGGCTAGGCTGTCCAGAGATGCAGTCAGGTATTTCAAGTCAGGTCGAGCGCTAAGCTCTGCCAGTGGATCCTGATTCCTTTGTCGGTGACCGCACAGCTGACACTGGTTCCACTGGCTGTACCCGCTCGCACTGTTAGTCTGCAGAGATCGGCCCATGTACCTTCGCTGGTCACTTCGGTGCTGGCTGGACCTTTTCCGTGGGTGGTGCCAAGTTTGGCGGCAGATTCGGACTTCTTAGAACCTGTTCTTGTGCCATGTCCAGCACCGCTCCTGGCAGCATCTGCGATGCCAAGGATTCCCTTGGTGCTGCTCTCAGGCTCTGTGACGATGGTGGCTCCTGCTGTGCCAGGCCCAGCGCCGGCTCCTCTGCTGATGCCACCTGCCTTTCTGACTTCCAGAATTGGGCTAGGCATTGCTAGGTCCACCCCTTTCCCAGCTCCTCTTTCAGGAGAGGAGTTGGAGGGGAATGAGTCTGACCCCAACCTCATTATTTCGGAGGGCAGTGATGATGACTCATTTTACAGCCTGGATAATTCTTCTCCATGTGCTCCTCCTGTTCCACAGGAGGACCTTTCCTTCCAGACCTTGCTTCACAATATGCATGCAATCCTTGTCCTCGAAACTTCTGCCCTAGACCTGGGTAGACGTTTACATCTGGAGTGGGTTCATGTTCCCAATATTCTGGTGAATCTTCCACCTCCTATTCCACCTGCTTTTGAGATGGTCTCGGAGGCAGTCTGGGCCATGCGTGCTTCCATCCCCTCTGTCTCTAAGCAGATAGACCGTAAGTATACTGCTCCTAAAGACAGACCTGTTCTAGCTTTTCATCCTATTGCTGATAAGATAGTTGTCCTGACTCAGAATGATAAAGCCATCCACCCCAAAGAAGTTATGGAACATCCCATCAATAAGGAATCTTATAAGATTGATATGATGGGAAAAAGGGCCTTTGCTGCAGCCACCTTGAGTATGCGAATCGTTAGCTGTCAAGGACACGTCTCCTAGTATGAGTATGCCCTTTGGACTTCTCTCAAGTCTCTTGCAGAGACTTTGCCAGAATCGGGCACTACACCCAAAAATCCTTCAGACTGTTACCTATGGTATAGAGTCCAGCAGCCAGTAGTTGAAGGCAGCTGCATGGATGCACATGACACTGCTTCCCGCTCAGCTGCTGCCAGTATCTGCATCAGAAGACACTCCTGGCTCCGGACATCTGGTTTTTCCCATGACGCCCAGCAGCAAGTCATCAATGTTCACTTTGATGGCTCTTATTTGTTAGGCCAGCAGGTGGAGCAATCTCTTGAGGCCTCTCAGAAGACATCAGGACTGCCCATCCTACTCTTCCTCAGCCTCAAAGAGGGAAGGGCCAGGTCTTCTACCACTTTACAAAGATGGGGGAATGCCTCAGGGATGCCCTGGAAGGGGTCAGGACTTGAGTGGAGTGGAGGAACAGTGGACAAAACTAAAAGGGGCCGTAGTGGAGGCAGCAAACCTCTGCATTAGGCAAGTCGGCAAAAGCAAGAGGAAAAGAGTCCGCTATGGTTCTCAAATGAAGTGGCTGGGAAAGTTAGGGCAAGAAAGTTAGCATTCAGGAAGTATAAGGAGACACAGAGGGAGGAGGATAGGCAAGTGTATCAAGAGAAGCAGAGGGAGGCCTGGAAAGTAATCAGAAATGCAAATGGAGGAGAAAATAGCCCAGGCTGTGAAGAAAGGGGACAAGACATTTTTCAGGTATGTAAGCGAAAGGAGAAACATCAAGGGAGAGGGATTGAAAGGCTAAGGAGGGAAGGAGTGTGTGGAGGGGGACCAGGAAAAAGCAGATGTCCTGAACAAATATTTTTGTTCAGTGTTCACAGAGGAAGGGGAAGGTGGGGGACCACAGTTAAGTGACAGGAGCGTCAAAGGAAGGGAGGTGGACACCAGTCCAATTACAGAGGAGAAAGTTCTGAAGGAACTCAAAAGTCTGAAAGTGGACAAGGCACTGGGGCCAGACGGGATATATCCAAGGATATTGAAGGAGCTTAGAGAGGTGCTGGCTGCACCACTTATAGTCCTGTTCAACCACTCACTGGAGACAGGAGCGGTTCCGGAGGACTGGAAGAGGGCAGATATAGTCCACGTCACAAAAATGGTAGCAGGGAGGAGGCTGGCAACTACAGGCCAGTCAGCCTGACTTCAGTGGTGGAGAAATTAATGGAATCCCTACTGAAGGAAAGGATTGTGGAATATCTGGAATCCAGTGGCTTAGGATCCGAGGCAACATGGATTCACTGGGGGAAGTTATATCAAACCGATCTGATAGATTTCCTTGACTGGGTGACCAGGGAATTAAATCAGGGTGGAGCAGTTGTAGCAGTATTGCCCTTAGTGTATGAGTTTATTAGGGTTACCTCGAGGCATCTCCCCCCCTTTCCCCTGGTTCACAATCTGCTGCAGCAGTCACTCTGTAATCTTTTCTTATTTCATTTTTCCTCTGTAGTAGGGTGGCTTCATACTGTGGTGTCTCCTTCTGTCTATTCTGACCTCTGTATTTTCTCTTTTAGCCTCAAGACCCTGGAATTTAAGGTACCTCCAGTCATGAAGGACAATAAGTTAGTAGTCCTTATCATCAAAATAATGCTTTAAGCATTTCCTTCCTGTTGGGTAACTCAGTTACCTGATATAAAAAAAACTATTGTGGCGCTTCTGTGGCGCTGTTTCTAAGAAGTTCCAGACTGTTGTGTTTTGGTTGTAAAAGTGATGTGGGACAATTCTGTTTTTTGTTGTGAACAGTCCAGGCAGAAATCAAAAGGAAGGGGGGGGTGGCAATATAATATGCCCTTGTATGGATATGCTGTCAAAAGGGTTTTCTTGACTGAATAACACTTCAGGAAAACCCTGCTGAATTAAGGATTCTGTTTCAAATGAGGAGAAAGATGCACCGTAAGTGCATAGTGAATTAAAGGAAGGTGTAGCGATCTGCATGCTGTGGTTCGCTTTGGTAGTACTTCAGCTCTAAGCGACCGGCTTCTACAGAAAGCTTTGGGTATGTCCGAGGGTTACAACTG
This sequence comes from Neoceratodus forsteri, assembly GCA_016271365.2. Lineage (NCBI taxonomy): Eukaryota > Metazoa > Chordata > Ceratodontiformes > Ceratodontidae > Neoceratodus > Neoceratodus forsteri. The sequence continues at coordinate 1,098,216,404 of CM028135.1, read as the reverse complement.
TACGCAAAGAACTGTCAGGCTATGAACCGCCGTGACGCAAGCGCCTGTATCCTTTGCAATATCGGGAAAGTCACAATGGGTGGAATAATCGTAAAGTTCTGCAAACGACATGGGAAGGTGAGTCGGTTTGCAGACTTTTTAGTATGTTTCTGAATATTAACATTTGGTGCAGGCTGCGTCTGCCTACATACGCATAGAGTCGCAGAGTGATCTCTCAGTAAACTTTTCTTTTTAGAACTGTGGAACTAAACCCCCCCCCCCCTTATGGATAAACCTCTACTGGAAACTGCTGAATGTACTGAGATAATACTGGGTTAAAGTAAAAGGTTCCTACAGAAAAGCTGTTGCTAGGCTGTAAGATCTATTAGGAGGCGAGCGGCCAGAAAGAGGCTTATTTATAAGATATAGGAAGGTATGACTCACACCATGTGGAGGAGCCTCTTGATATAATAAGCTGTTATAGATACAAGTTAATTTTGTTGCTAATACAATACTGTTTTGACATATTATGCATCCTTATGTTTTGTGTACTATGGCAATATCGGTTTGATCCCCTCACGCTTGTATTAGCGCAGATATTTGATGTTATTAGAAACAGGGGCGGATCATATAGACCTCATGATCAATTATTCCTAGTCTAAGCATATATAAGGAGCTTCTTGGTTCATTTGCGTTGGAGAGGAGGGAGAGAGTAGTTCTATCTCTCTGACAGGTGCTAAAGCATAGAAGATAGTGGAATACTGCAACTTGTTAATTCCACTCTATGTGTAAATAGATTTACAGCTCTTGGTGAGCTAGGTTTTTCTTTTGAGTTTGATTATGAGTTAATTGTTATTGTCTGAGTTTTATTTTGGTTATTTATGACACACAAGAAGTTATTGTGTGTCATATCCTGAATTACTGTGTCACGCCTCTGCTGTGTCTGCATTGAGTTGTCTTATACCCACACCCTATGACAAATGTGGACATTGCCTACCTAGATTTCAGTAAGGCCTTTTACACTGTTCCACGTCAGAGACTTGTAGATGACAGGAGGAAAGCAATCCATCGGATGGCGCAGTTCATCATGGAGAACAAGTTTGTGTGGGCTCACTCCATGCAGAGAATGCTAGGCCTCATAGTCTTCTCTGTCTTCACAGTCCATCTAGCACGTCTGCACATTAGAACAACTCAGTGGATGCTTAGCACACAGTGGTTTCTGATAATGCATCCTCAGTTGTACCTCATCAGAGTGACAAAGCCTCTCTGATCACTTGCATGGTGGTTGCAAGAGGACCATCTCCTCCAAAGTTTCTCCTTCTTGCCCCCAGAGCCTCAGGTAACCCTCACAACAGATGCGTCTCTGTCGGAGTGGGGAGCCCATTGTCAGGGTCACCACACTAAGGGAGTATGGAGCCCCACAGAATCCCATCTCCACATCAGTGTTTTGGAGATTAGATCAGTCCTGTATGCTCTTCGGGCACTGGTGGACTTTGTCTGGTGCTCCTTAGAGTCTGGGGAGTTTCCTAACTCCCTGAAAGAGGCAGTGGTGACACCCCTCTTGAAAAAAGCTACTCTGGACCCAGACTGTTTTTCAAACTACAGACCTATCTCTAACCTTCCCTTTATTGGGAAGGTTATTGAGAAGATAGTGGCAGCCCAATTGGAAGACTATTTAACCATCCATAATGTCTACGAATCCTTCCAATCCGGTTTGCGTAAAAGACACAGCACCGAGACTGCGCTGGTTCAGGTGCTTAATGATCTTCTGAGGCCGAGAGATCCGAAGGGACGTTCCATTCTAGTTCTTCTTGATCTCTCGTCAGCTTTTGACACCGTGGATCACTTGGTGTTGTTAGCACGCCTGAGGTCAGTCTGTGGAATGTCGGGAACTGTTTTAAAATGGTTCACTTCATTCCTCACTGGGAGATCACAAAGAGTTGTGTCGGGGGTTTATTCCTCCGGCTCAACTCCTTTGTTGTGTGGGGTGCCTCAGGGTTCAGTGCTGTCACCCATGTTATTCGCAGTGTATATGCTGCCCCTCTGAGACATTATCAGACGGCATTGGCTGAGGTTTCACTGCTATGCAGATGATACCCAGCTATACTTGTCTTTTGCACCTGACCAGGATGGAGCTTTCTCGGTGTTTAACAACTGACTGGATGAAATCCAAGGGTGGATGGATTCTAGTTGGTTAAAGTTGAACTCGGAGAAGACAGAGGTGTTAGTGGTGGACCTGGGTGGTCAGATACCGAGGTCACATGGTGGCACGCCCTCTGCAGTTTTTCTTGGCGGTGTGTCACTTTTGACCTCTGAACAGATGCGCAACCTTGGGATTGTCCTGGACGATAGGCTGACCCTTCAATCTCAAGAGTCGGCCGTTGTCAGGACTTCCTTTTACCGTCTTAGGAATATAGCCAGGGTGCATCACCTTGTTCCGTCTGACTCCCTACCAACGTTGGTCCACGCTTTTGTGTCCTCGCGCTTGGACTACTGCAACGCCCTTTACTTTGGGCTTTCTGGGGTTGAAATCCGTCGCCTTCAGCTGGTGCAGAACGCTGCAGCCCGGTGTTGACTGGGGCAGGAGATCCAGTCATATTACCTCAAAGGCGAAAACTGCAGTGGCTTCCTACAGTGGCGGATCACCTTAAATTCATTTTATTGACTTTCAAAGCCCTTCATGATCAGGGTCCGACCTATCTGAAAGAACTTCTAGTGCCTTACTGCTGACGGTCGCTCCATTTCGACGGCGGTGTAGAGATTCAAGAGTGAATTTAAATCTTCTGGTGGTAGAGCATTTTCTTATGCCGCACCCACTCTTTGGAATTCTCTACCACGCCGGTTAAGGGAGTGCACCTCCGTGGAGGTATTTAAGAAAGATTTAAAAACCTACTTATGGGATTTGGCTTATCTGGATGATTAATGGAAACTGTTTATAAATATCGGCTATCGTATGGATGGATGATCGCAAGGCTTGTTCTAACTGAATGATGTTTTAATGTATTTATATGTTTTAAATTGATATTGTATATTGTATTTTGATGTAAAGCGCCTTGATATTTCTGAAAGGCGCTTTAAAAATAAAATTATTATTATTATTGTCTGCTGCAAGGCACTACATCAAGAAACAAAGGGGGGGGCACACTATTATCCTCTTTGCAGGGAGGCAGTGAGAGTGTGGGAATGACGTCTGGAACAGGGGGCCCTGATCAAAATAATGTACTTGCCTGGGACTCAGAACAGTCCGGTGGAAGAGCTTCAGTTGGACAAGAAGCAGATCCTCAAAAGTGCTCCCTGGCATCAGGCATTGTGCAGTCTCTCTTCCATGAGTGGGGAACACCAGAAGTGCACCTTTTTGCGTCTCACTCAATGCCAGGCTGCCTCAGTTCTGCTCAAAAAATCCAGAACCTGGCATTTTCTGTCAGGATGCATTCAGGCTGCGGTGGACAAATTACTTTCTGTACGCATTTCTTCCTGCTCCTCTAGTTCAGAGGGTACTGCTCGAGCATCAGTTGCTGCTCTGAAGCCTGTCTCCCAGCGGACAGATCTCCTGACACAGGGGTCCCTTCATCTCCATGCCTGGCTCCTGAAGAGATAGAAGTGAGTAGATACAAGGTCTCTCAGACGGTCTTGAGATTCTCTTGGCTGCTTGCAAGCCTTCCACTGGAAAGACTTATGCAGCCAAACGGAGATGTTGTTCTGAATAGTGCTCCAATTTCCATATCCAATGCCTACTGGATAAGATTTGGAGTATTTGCTGGACCTTTCTGATGTAGGCTTACAGTACTCCTCAGTCAGAGTCCATTTATACTGTTTCAGCTTTACCATGAGCCAGATCAGAACCTTGCCCTAGCTTAGTTGCCCCCTTTTAAGAGGTTCTTGAAGGGTATTTGGCACACAGGGTCCCCGGTCAGGAAAGCTGTCTGTATCTGGGACCTCAGTTTTATGTTGGTCATGCTCACCCGTAAGCCCTTTGAAACTCTGGCTATGTGTGACCTCAGATTCCTAACTTGGAAAACTGCGTTTTTGGTGGCCATAGCCTCTGGCCGGAGGGTCTCTGAGATACATGCTGTGGTCACAGACCCAGGTGGTTCTCCACAGACACACACACCAAGTTTTTGCCCAAGGTGGTCTCAGTGTTCTATCTGAACCAGCCTTTGGTGTTGCCCACATACTTCCCCAACTTCCAGAATGAGAGGGAACACACCCTGCTCTCTCTGGATCTGAAAAGAACCCTCAGATTCTACCTCGATAGAATTAAGGACTTTAGGCAATCCAAGCAGCTCTTCGTCTCCTGCAGCCACAACTGGCTGGGTCAGCCAGTTATGATCAAATGCATTTCTGCATGGATAGTGGCTTGTCTCCACCAGTGTTATTCCATGGTGCAGGTCAAGTTGGAAGGCCATGTTCGTGCCCACTCCACTGGAGCAGAGGCCACCTCCTTGGAAGAGAGTCACTCTGTTTCCATTGCTTGATATCTGCAGAGCTGCTGCCTGGAGCACAGTGCACGCTTTCATCAAGCACTGTGCCCTGGATGTCCGTGCCAGGCAGCATGCCTCTTTGGCAGGACAATCCTCAATGGACTTCTGTCCTGAGTGAGCTCTGGCTCCTACTACCCTGCCTGGGGGAACTTGTCTGAACTTGGCACTCGAAACCATCAGCGTGAATCAGTGTTGAAGATACAGTCCAGGAAGATGTAAAGATTATGTACCCACCATAATTGTAGATCTTCTTGGACTGTCTTCACCATTGATTCACACACCCACCCACCATCCCCTGGGCTCACTCTCCTGTTCTTGGTCTTCCCTGCCCTTTGTTTTGGTTTGGGCTGTGAAGACACTGCTTTCTTGTTTTGACCCTTCTTATACAGGTCACAAGGGCTATCTTATGCTCCTTTAGGTTAGGTGTTTTTACTTGGGTTACGCTGCACCTCCTTGGAAAAAAAAAAAAAAAAAAAGATACTGAGGCAGTTGAGGGCCGTTGTCGAGACTGGCTGTGCAGCGTGACACATGCACACAGCTTGTCTCAGCCCCGGCGCACCTGAAGATTTTTAGCCCCCACAGAGTCCTAGCGCCTCTGGCTCAAAGCCTGTTAGTGTGGATCAATGGTGAAGATGGTCCAAGAAAATCAACAATTATGGTGGGTATGTAATTTTCTTTTGTAGTTCCCAAAGAGCCCTGTGCGTCTGCATCTATAGCTACACAGATACGCAAGGCCCCTTCCACAGCCAGATTGACTCCTCACTTGATGCATGGCCCCAGCCCTGCGTGTCTGCATCTATAGCTACACAGAAGCATAGGTTCCAGAGGGTCTTGTGCTTCCACACGCAGACAGACACCCTGCTTGGTTGCATCTGTAGCCACACAGACGCACAGGGCCCCGTGGGGTCTGCACCTTTGCAGCCACACATACTCATACACACAGTACATTATATACAGAGGGGCCAGTGCTTATGCAGCCACAGATACAAATCCTCGAAGGTAGCACATCGGTGGTACTAAATTTGTGTCATCTGGAAACAATTGTATGTTGTTTGTCTTACCTGATGATGGCTGTCTGTGGTTTCTTGTGTGGTGTCCGTTTGCTTCGTGGGGGGGGGGGGTTAGGGTTGGAAACCCTAATGTCACATTTCCCTACTTTTGTTGCATTAAATAGAATCTTCACGAGCTGACCCTGTGGTGCCAGGCGATTGCCTGGCATGCTGATGACCTGGGTTCGCACCCAAGCCCAGGACGACAGGAGCAGAGGCTAGCAGGGAGGACTCAAGAGTGACCTCGGGACACTCTCCTCCTAGGGGGGAGGGTTGAGTATGCACCACCCATTGGCGGCTCCTGGCAGCTGGTTTCAGCATTGCACTTTGTGGCGTGGGTGACCACTTGTCACATATGCGATTGGCCAGGTTGCCATGGCGTGCATTCATTTGGGCAGGGTTAAAAATAGAAAATGGCCACCTAAGCCAACTGGATGACGGCAACCCGTCGTCCTGTCACCATGACAGCCCGGGGATGTCCGTGCTGCACCCTGACTGCCCCTAGCGAGGATGGTAAAAGATCCTTCAGGCACGGTCAGTCTCCTGTCCCGGTTGTGACCATGGCAGGGGGGCCCCCCAGCAAAGGGGTACATCCAGTTGGTCGGGAGGCAGCATAATGAGGAGCAGAGGACAGCAGATTGGAGGAGCGTGGCAGCGGGCCTTGCCTCCTGAAGGAGTGGTCGGCTGGGCTGGCAGGGGGGAGATAAACAATAACACACACACCAAAAAAAGTAGAACTCTAACTGGTGCACTAATGCAGTTTTTTTTCGAAGAATACCGCGCCCCTATAGTTGGGGTTGAGTAGCCTGTTCAGTGTTAAACCTCTAACTTTGCACATTAATATCTTTGGCTCTGTTTGACGAAATGAGCTAAAATTTTGTATGTGTTGTCTGGGAGGCAACGTCTTGTGACAGCAGCTTGTGCGGTTTCTGAGATCCACGTGTCACTTTTTTCCTGTACTTAATATGTTTGTTTTATTTGCTCTTCCCTACAGCCTACATGGAATAACATTTTTCCCTCAAACTTTCGGGGGACACGTTTCATGTGCCAAGGTTGTGCCTTTGACAGGTCTGGTGAAAAAATATTAAAGGGTTCCCAAGTTACAAGGCTTTAGTGTTTTCCGACCTGCGCAGGTGCAGTAGGGGTTTTCAGATAATGTTCTGCGGCGAAAGTAAAAATGTGATTCCTCAAATACTCCTGTTTGCTTTCGTGCCACTGAATTGACGGGGCTCCAAAACATTTTTTGTGCTATGCCAGCCACCCTCTTGTTGATTTTTTCCACTAATTGACAAACGTGGAAAATACATAAAAATGCTGGGCTTGTATAAAAACAAGCATCAGAATCTAGCTAAATGGGACCCTTTAGGCTAGATTCTGATGTTTTTGTTTTTTAACTTAATGGCTACAGATACATTTTCTGGGCACCCAGAATCCCGGGTGCCCAGCTTAGTGAAAGGAGCTTGACTTCTGTAGTCTATCCCGGTGATGTGCATGTCTCTGCAGTAACAGTATCACCTCAGACTGCAGAGACAAGTCATGTCACTCCTCTTTAACCTCAGTACACTACAGTCTTGCCTGGAGCTAGATTCTGACAGAACAGCAGGCAGGGGCTGGCTGCCTTCTCCCCATCCTGTCACCACACTACCTGCAGCAAGGAGCAGCTCTCAGCGGATTATGCTGCTAGTCGTGTCTCTCTCCCCGCCCCCGAGCCAATTAATTAATTGCAGCATATGCATGGACCCTAATAAAAGGGTCCGTCCCTGCTCCTTTCCCAATGCGTGACTTGCAGGCTGCATTACACTGATGTGTGTGAGTGAGTGTGTGATGGGATTTGAGGAAAGAGAAGAGAGGCTGCAACCCCCCAGCCCATAACCAGTCCAGTACGCCTGCTTCCCCAAGGAAACTACCAGAGAAAAGCCTAATTAGTTCCAACTTAAGTATATAAATATGTAATTCAGCTGGCTCTGCCGCCTGCCCTGGGACCAACGTGAACATCTTATTTGTGGTTTCATGATCCAGCAGGTTGCCGAGTGAGGAGTGGGGACCACAGTCTTAGACGGAGCTGACTGAGTGGCAGGGACCGATAATTTGGGGATTTCAGAAGTGATCAGTAAGTCACCTGGTCCTGCTGCCTTACTTGGGAGCATACCTTTTTTAAACATGTGAGGAGCATGTTTAATGCTGTGCAGAATATAAAACAAAACTTGATTGTAGAAACATTCACTGTGTGCAGCTTTTGAAATGGGCAGTAGATTGCACTCGTCTCAGAACTCCAGTGAAAGAGAGAGAGAGTGAAGTTGTTAAGCCACATCCAGCGACACTTTGTGGAAGTGGCGGTTTTAGGCATCCCCCACCCAATGATCAGTGTCCCCCTAAATTAAAAAAATATATATTCTCTGGTGTTTAGTGGCACCCCCTCACCCTCCGATCACTGTCCTCATTATCTTGTTTGATCTTACTTCGAGAGGGTTCCTTCAGTAGGTCATCACCTATAGGACTGGTGCCACCTGGCGTTGGGCAGAACTTTTCTAGCATTCCCTGACAGGGGACCGCCCACCCAACGTCATGTGACTGACGTAAGCGTGACTGTATATAGTGGGCGGTCCCCACACCCACCCTCCAGTTCTTTCCCACTGTCGCCTTGTGTCAGTCGCATTGCAGACTTCCATATAGCGATCATTGTGAAAGTGTCTTGCATCGAATTTTCCTTCGCCAAATTTATTCCTTTTTTTTGTTAGTGTTCATTTATGTCTTCACCCAAGAAGAAGTGCTCATCCTGTGGCACGCAGATTCCGCACAAAGGACGGTCATCTCAAGTGCGTCCTCTGTCTAGGCCCAGACCACCCTGTCTCCTCCTGTCTGGAGTGCCAGACCTTTAACCAGGCCAGATAAGAAAAGGAGACAGCAGGCTTTGGAGGCCCATCTCTGAAAAGCCCGCCTGGCTTCTCTAAAGAAGAAGATGGATTGTTTGAGAGAGTCCTCAGCAGATAAATCTTCTCCATCGAAGAAGCACAAGGAGAAGTCTCAGGAGCGGGGAGTGCTCCGCAGAAGACACGCGGCCTTCGATGAGCAAGGCCCAGCTGCTGCCCGGGAAATCGGACGGTAAGTCTGGTAAGGCTGTAGCAGGTCAATCAATCGTTGGCTCCTCCGATGACCGCACCGCACCAGCCGATAAGTCGGCCTCCGGGGACTGCGCGGCAGCCGGTAAGCCGACTCCCCAGCCTGTGGGGACCCGCCCGGCACCCATCCATAAGTCGCCTGGGTGCTCTTCCCCCATCCGCCCAATGCCACCTGCTAAGATGCCCATCCCAGACGGCCACTCAGGTGTGGTTCTCCCATCGGGGCCTAACGGCGCGTCACCCGACATCCGGCGGAACCAGGGGGAGAAGGCCTCCCTCTTTCTTCGCCCGTACCCTCCCCTTCACCAGCAGGTAGCTCTGGCAAAGACAGCGGAGAACCCCTCAATGTTGTCGATTCTGCGGGGTCTACTCCATGCACTCCCCTTGGGGTCAAGGGAAAGGAGGCTTGTCCTTGGCTGGCTGGCCTACCAGTGAAGGCCCATCTTCCAGGTGGGGATCCCTATAGAGCCGACTCCAGCCATGATCCTGCCAGTAGACCCGGCGAACCCTGTTCCTATGCCAGACTTCCTGACTACTGTTCCCCAGCTGGGACCCAGCGATCGACCTCAGCCGTTAACTCTGACGCCGGATGTCCCGACGACGGTTCCTCAGCCAGAACCTAGCGATTGGCCTCAGCCGTTTGGCCCCGATGCCAGATCTGGTCCTGCCATCAGAGCCCCTTTGTCCAGTTCCAACGCTGGCCCCTCCGACGCTGGATCTGTTCCCAGCGCCGATTCCGACATCAGTTCCCCTGACATGAGCTGTCCCGACACTGGACTCCCATCCTTTTTATACAACAGCAGGTCCGACGTGGGTACCCCTGCCACCAGACCTGATGACTGGGATCTACTCTAGACCCTGAACTGTCTCCCATTACCCGTTGGGTTTCCCTGGGGACCACTACCCGGCTGGCCCCCCTCAAGACTGGAGCCACTATGGACAGTTCTACCCTGGTTTCAATCCCTACCTTCATTACCAGGGATTCCAAGGTTATCATTACCCACCCCCACTGGTAATACTGCCTCCTCCACCCTCCCAGCTCCAACCTCCTCCACCACCCCCTCCGCCTCCTCCAGTTACTCTGGACTTCAAGACTTTGATTCAGTCTTGGTGGTAGGGTGCTTGGTCAGAGTTGGTGTCAGACCTGAAGATGAGACTCCCTCTCCCACAATCTCTGAGGTCCCCGTCCCCAAATAGTTCTTCTGTGGCTACAGTGCACGTTTTGGGGAAGGCTCGTCAGGACATTGCTCTTCCAGATATCTGTCACCGTCCTGACGAAGGGTCAGACGGCAACGATGATGATTAGGGGCCGACGATTCAGCAGAGTATGTCTTGGAGCAGTCTGAGGGCCCGTCAGGCAAGGTTTCCCCGAAATCCCCACCAGAGGACCCTGCCTTTTCGGACCTTATGAGGTCTATGAAGGATTTCTTTGACTGGGAGTCAGAGGCTCAGGACCCTATGAGACAGAGACTCACAGAACATGTGAACTTAGAGTCTCTGTCTCCGGTCCCCATTCCTCCATGGATTGGACCTTATCAGGACCTCACCTCTACCATCTGGCAGATGCATCATTCCCTCTCAGCTGTCCCCAAGAGGGCGAACAGACTTTACCGGGTGCCAAAGGATGCCCGGTTCTTGAACACGCATCCTAAGGCCAACTCTGTTGTCATTTCTGCTGCTCATGACCGCTCTGCTGCACCCAAGCACATGAACACCTCTCCTCCCGACAGAGAGTCAAGGCAGATGGACCAGTTCGGGAGAAAAATGTATGCTTCGGCCACATGCACTGTCCGGTCCCTTAACTATGGCTCATATGGTGTCTCACCAGAAAGCTACCTTGGCCAGGTTAGAAGCTCAGGTCCAGGCCATGGATTCCTTGAGTTTAAAAGCTTGTCAAAGATCTTTGCCTCTCCAAATTCTCTTGTAGGCATGCTTTGCGAGCCACATACGACTCAGTTGATTCTGTGGCTCGCACCTCAGCAACTGCCGTTGCCCTCATACGGCACTCCTGGCTTCGCCTTTCTGGACTTGCCAACAAAGTTCAGTTGGCAATTCAAGATACCCCGTTTAGGGGCCCGGTACTCTTTGGTGGGGACACCAAGGACATTATCACTGACCTGCAGGACAGAGGTCTTGCCGTGGTCAGTGAGGTGCGTGTACTGATCGGGCAACCAACAACAGCAGCCCTTTCGGAAAAGGACCTGGAGGCAGAGAAAGCAAGCCCTGGCACGTCACCAGGGAAAGCGTAAGGCCACGGGTACAGCCACCCCTCCTGCCTTCAAGAACCAGAGACGTGCAGGGGGCCCTCCCCCTGAATGTCAAGCCACTTCCTGACTTCCCATCCCCACTGCCTCTTCAGTCTCCCGACGGGGAGCAGCTGGGGGGGGGAGGTTCGCCCGCCACACGCAGAAGTGGAGGGCGATAATCTCCGACGAATGGGTCCTGCAGCTAGTGTCCATCGGACACACGATAGAGTTTCTCAATTTTCCTTCAGAAACTCCACCAGAAAGATCCTCCTGTTCAAGGGATCAGGCTCTTCTCGTCCGAGAAGAGGTAAACAGTCTCTTGCTCAAGGAAGCAATGGAGCACGTTCTCCTCAGGCAAAGGGGAAGGGAGTTTTACTCCCATTTTTTCCTGGTTCCAAAAAAGTCAGGGGATTTCAGACCCATTCTCGACTTAAGCAACCTAAACCAGTTTGTCTAGTACAAAAAATTCCGAATGCTGACTCTCCAGAGCCTCCTTCCGCTCCTTCTGGAGAATCATTGGTTGTGCGCCCTGGACATGCAGGATGCTTACCTGCATATCCCCATCTTCCCCAGCCACCGCCGGTTCCTGCAGCTTCAGTTCTGGGGGAACACTTTCAATTCCAGGCGCTCCCCTTTGGTCTGTCTTCGGCACCCTGGGTGTTTACTAAGTTCCTGGCAGTGGTTGCGGCCTTCTTATGCTGCAGGGGCATAGCGTTTTTTCCTTACGTGGATGATTGGCTGATTTCAGCCCCATCCAGGGACTCTTTACAAAAAGCTCTTTCTTTCACTTTGGACCTTTTCAACAGGCTAGGGATTACTGTCAGTATTCCCAAGTCATCCATGACCCTGGCCCAGAAACTTCAGTTCAGTGGGGCAGTATTGGATACGGTCCATTGCAGAGCCTTCCTTCCTCCAGACAGGGTGGAGACACTGATCTGTCAGGCTTCCCGAGTGACTTATTCCAGGACCATCCTGGCCTGGGAGATCCTTCTCCTTCTCGGCCTGATGGCAGCCTCCATCACCACTGTTCCCCTCGTGAGGCTCCACATGAGAGTAACTCAGTGGTCCTTGCGCATGCAGTGGGATCAACTCCTGGACAACCTGGACCATCCGGTACTGGTCTCTTCAGTGGTTCAGAAGGAATTGCTTTGGTGGAGGGATCCCTGCAATCTTTCTTTGGGTCTTCCCTTCCAGAACCCAGCTCCCTTAGCATCCCTAACCACAGATGCCTCGAACATGGGATGGGGAGCACATCTAGGGGAGCACCAAGGACTGTGGTCCAGCTTGAAGACTACGTTACATATCAACATTCAGGAGATGAGGGCTGTCCTTTACGCCTTACAGGCTTTCCAGACCCTCCTTCCCAAGGGATCACTGCTGGTCCAAACGGACAACATGTCAGTAGTTTGGTGCCTCAACAAACAAGGAGGAGTCCACTCATACCCCTTGTTCAGGGAGGCGATGCGGGTGTGGAACTGGGCGGTCCAGCACAATCTGGTCCTCATGGCCATGCACGTACCAGGCATTATAAATGTCCTGGCGGACAGTCTCAGCAGATCACGGACCCTAGCTCACGAGTGGGAATTACATCAGAAAGTGGCAGAATCCATCTTCCTATGTTGGGGGTTTCCAGAAATTTACCTTTTCACCTCCAAATTCAACGCAAAACTTCCCAGTTTTTGATCGCTTGTTCCAGGGCATGGTGCTTTCTGGCACGACGTGCTGTCTCTTTCTCTTGGACAGGGACATTTTTGTACATCTTCCCTCCATTTCCCATTCTCCAGAGGGTCCTCCTCAAACTTCAAGCAGAGAAGGCAAAGATGAGTCTCATCACTTCTCTCTGCCGAGATAGGTATGGTTCCCGCTGCTGCAACAGCTTTCCAGGGAACCACTGGTTCCACTTCCAGTGACCTCCTGACTCGGTACCAAGGTCGCCTACTACATCCGGGGCTCGGGACTCTGCACCTTCATGCATGGCTCCTGCAGACATAGCAATCTCTCGCTTTGGGGTCTCCTCCCGGATCGCTCAAGTCCTCATCGAGGCCACCTCTACTCGATCCACTTATGCCATGAAGTGGAAACGGTTTTCCATCTGGGCGACTGCCAAGGGTTGGAATCCTTTCTCATGTTCTGCCCCTCAAGTCATGGAATACCTCCTTCATCTGTCAGACTCCAGTCTTTCGTATTCATCATTGAAGGTCCACCTTTTGGCTATTTCGACGTACCACGAGCTGGTGGATGGTAAACCCGTGGCTCAGTTGGAAGTCTCTAAAACCTTTCTGAAAGGGATTCTCCATCTGAAACCCCCAGCCCCCATCTGCAGCCCAACTCCACCTTGGGATTTGATCTTCATTTTGAAAAAGCTCACCCTTCTTTCTTTCGAGCTGGCTATGAGCTGTGACTTGCGCTTCCTTTCCTGGAAGGCATTGTTTCTGGTTGCCATTACGTCAGCCCGGAGGATTTTGGAGCTTCACGCTGTGCTTTGCAAGGAGCCTTATCTTATTTTCCATAAGGACCGGGCAGTCCTCAGAACGAATCCAAAGTTTCTTCCCAAGGTGGTGTCAGGAGCCAAGCTGAACCAATCAGTAGAGTTTCCTGTGTACTATCCGTCCCCCTCTAACAGAGGTGAGGCTCTCCTCCAGACCATGGATGTACATTGGATTCTTCGGTGTTAGATCCCAAAGCACCTTCCCCTGGCGCCTTTTGGTGTGTGCAGTGTGAGGGTGGGTTGTTAAGTTTGGAAACCCTATTGCCACATTTCCCTACTTTTGTGGTTGTCACCCTAACTAGAGCATTAACGCAGTTTTTTTCAATTTATATATTATGTAAATTGCAAAAAACTGTGTTAATGCTTTGAGAGTTAAAACCACAAGCAGGGAAATGGCGTTAAAGTTTCCAGCCTTCCGACCCCACCCTTCACACACCAGCAGTTGGGGGGGGTGTGCCTTAGGGTCATCAGCCCTAACACTCACCCCATTCCATAAGTAAATAAGCCGAGATGGGCACATTACAGGAGAATAGGGTCAGCATTAGGGCTGACAACCCCAAGGCACACCCCCCGACGCCTATTGGTGTTGCAGCATGGGGGTAGGGTGTTGGGTTTGGAAACCCTGTTGCCACATTTCCCTACTTTTGTGGCTTTGACCTTAACTAAAGCATTAAAGCAGTTTTTGGCAATTTATTTCCTTTCTTTGTGAGACAGTATAATAGTATCTTTATTTTACTGTGGGGACCCTGTGCTCCCATCCCTCCGTATCCGTATATGTACAGCATGTAGCTGTGGGAGCACAGGGCCCTTCTGTGCCTGTACTTCCATCTATAGGACAACAGTGACCAAATGGTCACCATAGCCACCTTATAACCCTGTGTCATGTACCCAGTATAGATCATTTTCGAATCCTCGCCAAAATGTAATTTTGCACAACTGCAACGCCATTCCGCACCACAGGTGTGGAAACTCATTTTGGCCAGGATTTGAAAAATGACAGCCGTGACATACACGTGGTGGGGTAATAAGAAGGCAGTGTTGAAATTCTGGGGTCAAAATATTTAATATTTCCAAAGTTACAAGCGGGCTTGGTGAAATTGCAGTCTAAATTGTAATCTAAATTCTGGCTATTCTCTTTACTCCCCTAACTGGACTCCCTACTCTGTACCTCTACCCCCTCCTTCTACTCCTTTTGAAACACTGGGTTTTGCTCCTTCCCCATAACACTCTTGCAGGCCAATCTGCCTTCTCTTTCCGCTTTCCTAAACTCCGGAATTCACTCCCCTTAAACATTCGCTCTGCTCCTTCTGAACCCACCCTCATTTCTCTTCTCCACTCACATAATGTACCTCCCACGCCTGCCACAAATCATGCCTGGCCTTGCTGTTCAATTTGCTGCTGACTGTAAACACGCTGTAACTGCGGTCATGTATATTGCACTTACACGTGTATTCCTTTACTGCTGACACTGTATGTTGCACCTATTTGTATCCTCTCGGTACTTTTGTACTCTGGTAATATTCTCACTGTATACATTTCACTGTTTATCCACTGTTAATCACTGTATTTTCACATACTGTATGTATATTTTGCTTTCTCTGCAGAAAATTGTATGATATTATCCTAATGTGCTGTCTGTATTCTACATTGTATACTACTGTATATATTTTGTACTCCTTTTCCCTTCCCCC
Organism: Neoceratodus forsteri; assembly: GCA_016271365.2. NCBI lineage: Eukaryota > Metazoa > Chordata > Ceratodontiformes > Ceratodontidae > Neoceratodus > Neoceratodus forsteri. The sequence continues at coordinate 1,098,201,351 of CM028135.1, read as the reverse complement.
CAGTACACATCTGGAAATGAGCTAATTAAGCAATAATGCCCGTCAGGGTGCGTGTCGTGCTGGGATAACGTCACGCCTCAGGTGGTTGGGCACGAGGCCGCAGGCCGAGTGTGTTCAACAACTGAGGCATGACATTATCCCAAACGACACACACCCTGGAGGATGTTATTGCTATTATACAATGGCTCGTTGTTATATTTAAAATAAAAAAATAATTTTAAAGAGTGTGTTTATTAGTGTGGAAAAATATTTTTGTTTCTTAAGAGAAGATGCAAAAAGCACTAGGTCCAAAAAATCATCTGCACGTTCACAGTGAGGCTGAGACTAGACCCGTGATGTCATACTGGGATAACAGCACGGGGCCAGCCCAAGACTGACCAATCAGAGTCCAGGATTTTTTCTTACCATTGTATAATTGAGCTCAGCATGTTTTTTCCTGATGAAACACTTTTAATAAATTGCAACAAATGGCCATGACTTTGGCATTTTTTTCATATTTTGACACCAGATTTTCAGCATAGTCTTCTTATGACCCTACCTCATAAACCCCGTAGGTGAAAATGTTCAAATCCATTCCAAAATGCCATTCCACACCACAGGTGCGAAAACACATTTCGGACAGGACGTGAGAAATGACAGCTGTACTGTTTGAGTTGGTATGAAAAAATGGCTATGTTGAAAATTTGGAGTTAAAATATTGAAAATTACCAAAGCTATGCTTGTGCATAGAAAAATGTCAACAAACATGTGAAACTCTGCGATTTTTCTGAATTTTTTCACGAAATTTCCAACATGGCCTTTTTGGGACTCCACCTCATGAACATCAGTGGTGAAATGTTATTTGGTCCCGAAAGGTGATTTGCGGTTCCGAGCCTGATTAACAAAATGACAGTGACGATGTTCATGAGGTGGGGTCCCAAAAGTGCCTTGTTGAGAATTTGGTGACGCCGGAAGTGCTAGGACCGAGTGGGAGCCAAAAATCTATAGGAGGGATGGCGGTGAGGTAGGACCATGCATGCGCAGCGCCACGAGGCCGACTCATGCCATATAGGCTACCTCAGCGTCAACCCTTCAACTGCCTCAGTTCCTTTTTTCCCCTGCCATTGAGTGCGGCTTCAGTGACGACGTCGCTTGCCCGCCAGGGAGTCGGATCTTCATGTCTGTACGACAGCAGCTAAGTCATTCAGTTTTGATTTTGTATTTCTTCATTTATTATTTAAAAAAAAAAGAATAATAAGTTTTTCTTTTCACAAGAAAGAACAGAAAAGTTTTCCTTAGACTGCATTCAGTGGAGTTGACCATGAATGGGGCTGGTGACGTAGGGAGACTTCACATGAAAGCTGTATTTCCAGCAGGGCTAGGTCTGGTCCACAGCCCTCTATGGGGGTCTGACTACGGGCAGTCCAGTGCTCGGGGGGTCCTCTCGAAAGCACAAAAAGAAGTGGGCCTGTTCCCGATCTTCACTGGGAACCCGGCACTGCTCGGCCTCGAGTTCTTCTTCGTACTACCGGTCAAAGAAGAAATGGTACTGCTCGCGGTCGCCCTCTGGTAGGTCTGCATGTCGATCATCAATTGCAAGGGACAGGAGGCCAACTCTAATGCCGTCAGGGTCTTCTGCAGCCTCTGCCCCTGGCGACCAGCATCTTCAACTCCGTAGTCCCTCCCTGCCCCCTGGGGAGCAGTTTCATCATTCGGTCGCTCTTATGGAGCAGTGGGATTAGTAGTTGTCCCGACTTTCCAAGCCGGCGGGATCAGTCCTGGGGTCTTCGAGCCTAGGGGTTTTGAACCCGTGGGCAGGGCAGTTGGGTCAGCCTTGCCACATGACACCTTTGGTACCGTCAGTGCTGCACTCTTGTGCTTTTCCCTCTCACATGGCTGCAGTGCAGGGGCCAGAACAGGTACCTACTTCTTCTTCTCAGGTTTTCTGATCTTCATCCTTGGGTGCCCCAGAGTTTGGGTTGGGGTCCCCGTGCGGCACCAGCTGCAGTGCCGCTTTTGACTCCAGTCTTGGCAGTGCCATGGTTGGTGCCGCGTTCGGTACTGTTGCCGGTGCCGCCTCGGATGGAGGGTTCCTTGACTCCACTTCGGAGAGCACCCCCTCCTGCACTCTTTCCTCCCTTTCCTTTATATACTATCCCTCCTGGGCTAGTAGAAGACAATATTGAGCCTGATCCTGATCTATGATTAGGAGATGACTTCAACGATGATTCTTCCTTTGGAGTGGAAAGTAAGCCCTCTATTTCAGCAGAGCCCTTGATCGAGGACCTGTCCTTTAAATCTCTACTGAAGAACATTAATTCCACTCTCTCTCTCTCTCTCTCTCTCTCTCTCTCCAGACATCAGAGGTGGATCCAGGGAAGCTATTGCTTCCAGAAATCCCTGTGGAATTGATTCTTCCGGTACAGTCCTCTTTCAAGACTTTCTCACAGATGGTGTGGGATAAGCCAGCACTTATTCCCTCCGTGGCTAAGTCCTTAGATAAGAAGTACGCTTCCCCTAAGAATCGACTAATCCTGGCCTCCCAAGCCTTTGCGGATGCCATTGTGGTCTTGGCTGAAAATGACAAAGTTGTACTCCCTCAGGAATCTACAGCTCATCCGGTAAATAAAGACTCCCGTAAGACTGACACCCTAGGGAAGCGAGTCTTCACCACTGCTACCCTAGGAATGCATATTACTAATTACTAGGGCTACTTCTCACAATATGAGTATACCTTCTGGTGGTGTGCTTGCCTTCCCAGTCCCCCCGGAACTGGAGAAGCTACAACTCCAACCACCAGCACCAGTGCAGGTAAGTGGCTTGGATTTAACTGGAACTACAGGGCTGGGTTACAAATTAAATTCCAAACTCATAGCTGAATTTAAAGAGGAGGAGGAGGATATGGATGCCTTTTTAAATTCCTTTGAAAAAGTTTGCATTCAGGCAAATATTCCTAGAGGGTCCTGGAGCTTCCAGCTATCCCCACTACTTACCGGGAAAGCTTGGGATGCACTGGGTCAAATAGACAATGAGGGTAGTAGTGATTACAGCAAACTTAAAGGTGCTTTTTTTAAAAAAAGTTTGATTTAACTGCAGAAGCATGCAGAGCTAAATTCCGTAAGCTCAGGAGAAGCCCTGAAATGAGCTACAAGGAGCTAGCCACGAAACAACGTCAGTGTTTAAAAGCGTTGGTGGGAAGGAATTGAAGCAAACTCTGTAGATACAATTGAAAATGCTATATTGTTAGAACAGTTTTTTGGGTATGCGCAACAGAGTTGAGAACCTGGCTGGAGGACTGAGATTTTAAAACAGTGCAAGAGGCTGCTGAACTCTCGGACTGCTATGCCAAGAGCAGACCTGCTCTGAGAGTGAATGGGGTGGGTATGGTAACACAGAAAGGGAAAAGCGCGCCTTCAGGGCAGCTAAAACCCTCACTGCTTCCACCGAAACCAGTTAGCCCCAGGTTTCAAAGAAAAGATCTTTCTGAGAAAAGAAACAAATGTTGGGTTTGCAAAGAAACTGGGCATATTGCTTGATAGTGTCCCAAAAGGATGAGCATTGTGCAAAATGGGTCTAGAAAAGAAGTGGGTTGTTTGTGTGTCCCTGGAAGCATGCCTGTGAACATGAGGGAACACATGCACTCAGTCACTGTGAATGGAGTACAGACACAGGGGCATCCCTGACATTGGTAAAAGGGGATCTGGTAGAGCCTGGCCAGCTTATACCCAATAAATTTGTAACTGTACAAGGGTTCACTGGGGAGGAGGCAACATTGCCACTTGCTAGTGTTCTCCTAGACTGGGGTAAGACGGGGTGAACTGTGCAACAGGTGGCTGTCGCCAAAACTTTAGCCGTTGATGTCGTCCTTGGCAACAGTCTCAAATGGGATGGTGTGTGCAGTTACCCATAGCCAAGTGGGAAGGGGAAATTGTAGTTCCCTGGACCCCATAGAAGCCACTGTGGAAACCACTGGGAGGCTGGTTCCCCAGCCTGTGTCTTCTGATATGGAGACTAATGAAAAGGGGGTAGAAATTTCCCCAGTAGCAGTTAACCACATAGCTGTGGAGGGTTATTTCGAAGGAGGGGGGGTGACCCATAGTCAGAGGGTTAGGGATGGCAGTGATCCTGAGTGCCCTGACGCTAGTGCTGGGGACCCTAGTTTAGGACTGAAGGGGACCTGTCCCATGCCTTGGGAATGGGTAAGGGGTTTGCAGCTGCTCAGAAAAGTGACCCTAGTCCAGAGAAGCTGAAGGCTTGGGCAGATTCTGACAGAGCACAGGGAGATGACGGAAAACATAAGGTTTATTGGGAAAATGGACTAATGTATACTCAAGCTGAAAAGACAGAGGGAGGGGTGATAGACAGGCAGCTTGTCGTTCAACAGGGGTATCGTGAGCAGTTGCTCAAGATTGCACACGATATTCCCTTGTCTGGCCATCTGGGAGTCATGCGCACACTACGCAGCAGTTGGCCCAGAATTTCTATTGGCCCAACTTCACCCAGCAGGTGAAGGAGTATTGCAGGTCTTGTCACCGGTGCCAAGAAATAGGGAAGGTGGCTAAGAAAACCCAAGCCACACTAATTTCATTGCCCATAGTGGAGGAGCCATTCGCAGAGGGTGGGAATGGATATTGTGGGGCCCTTAAATACCCCCAGGTCCTCCGGGAAGAGGTTCATCCTGACTGTGATGGATTATGCCCATTGCTGACGCAGAACCTTTGTAAAAGAACCCTTTGTTCAAAAGTATTTGTTATCCTAGTAATAAATAAATAAATAAAAATACCGCCCAGTATCCAGAGGTAGTCGCCCTGTCCTCACTGAGGATGGACAAAGTGGCAGATGCCTTACATGGGATTTTCTCTCGTGTTGGGTTTCCTCAGGAGGTTATTACCGATCAAGGGGGGTTCCGTCATGTGGGACAATGAAGAAGTGTTTGTGGGAGAAGTGTGGGGAGGTGCACAACACCTTATCACCCGCAAGCCACAAGGCTTGGGGAAAGATTTAATGGTACACTGAAGTCACTGCTCCAAGCATTTGCTGAACAGCATGGGAGGGACTGGGAGAAATACCTTCCCCACCTGTTGTTTGCATACAGGGAGGTGCCCCAAGAGTCAACAGGGTTTTTCCCCTTCGAGCTATTATATGGACACCGGATACATGGACCCCTGGACTTGATCTAGGAGGACTGGGAAGGCAAGCACATCACCCAGGGAGCTCCCATAGTGGATTGTGTCCTTACGTTTAGGGAAAGGCTGAAGAAGTTTATGGGGAGAGCCCCGAGCAACCTGGCAGCTGCCCACCAGAAACAAAAAGTGTGGTACGACCGCAGAGCCAGAGCTCACTCATACTTGGTGGGTCAAGAAGTCATGGTCCTTTCCCAGCCTGGAAAGACAAGCTGCAGGCTGAGCAGGCAGGACCGTACAAAGTAGTTAGAAACGTAAATGATGTGAACTATGTCATAGGGTCACCTGACAGAAGACACAGAAAGAATGCACCATGTCAACATGATGAAGCCATATGCTAATAGGGCTGACATGGTGTTTGCAGTATGTAGTCCTGGGAAGGGGATGGACGAAGGAGACCCCCTTCTGGACTTGCTAGAAAACAGCAAGCGGGAGTCCTCTGTGGAGGTAGTTAAATTGTCATCCCAGCTGGCCCCGGACAAGATCCAGGAAGTATGGGAGGTTTTAGCAGACTTTGTCCCACTGTTTAGCGCCAAGCCTGGACTAGCCCCCTTAGTGATGCATGATGTAGAGACAGGGACACAGGTGCCCATATGGCGGACAGCATATCGGGTGTCAGAGGCTGTCCAAAAGGACATTAGGACGCCGGCCCATTGGCGCAGCGGTGGGATTTCTGCTTGCGGCACCAGCGACCTGGGTTCGGGAACGGACCCAGATCGTTGGAGGGCCAGCCGGGGGGCGAAGGATAGAGCGTCCCAAGGACTGCTCTTCTTCTCTGGGGGGAGGGCGGGGGAAGCGATCAGCACACTGAGGGCTCCTAGTGGAAGCTGGAGGACCTCAGGCAACCGGCGCATACAGCTCTGGGAGGCTGGGCAGACGCTTGCGTCATTGCACGTCCCTGCCTCCGTAAGGAGGAAAAAACTGAGGCAAGGGCAACCGTACACATGAAGCCTTCCCCGGAGGACCTCGAGGCACCACCGTTGCTGCGGATCCCTGACCAGCCATAAACTCTGTGGGGCGCCGGTGAAGGTGGCCATGGCCCCGCCCTCCGGGGGGGCAAGCCGGGGATGACCGAGGTATCTCGGCAGCCATATGCGGTGGTGGAGATCTCCGGGGCCGTGACTAGGGACAAGTTAAGACGGGGTCCTGCCGGGAAAAAAGAGAGAATTAAAAAAAAAAAAAAAAAGACAGTAGGAGGGAGGTGGAGGAAATGCTGGATTTAGTGGTAATCCAGAGATCCCACAGCACCTGGGCCTCACCCGTAGTCCTTGTGCCCAAGCCAGGTGGCTCTACTCGTTTCTGTGTGGACTATCATGGACTGAATGCAGTCACGAAGTCAGACGCCCACCCGATGCCCTGGATGGCAAACTCCTTTACAAGTTGGGAGGGGCGACATGCCTTACGACTATTGACCTGGCAAAGGGGTATTGGCAGGTAGAGTTAACTGACAGACCTAGAGAGAGGTCGGCCTTCATCACTCCGATAGGCTTATTAGAATTTAAAGTAATGCTTTTCGGAATGAAGAACACTCTGGCCACTTTCCAAAGGTTGGTGAACCAGGTGTTAAATGGTGCTGAGGAGTATGTCGTGGCATACCTGGATGACATTGCCATCTTTAGTGCCAGCTGGGAGGAACGCCTGTCCCACCTTAGGGAAGTGCTGTGCAGGATACAGAGGGCCGGGCTCACTGTCAGTGCTGAGAAGTGCCAGGTGGCTATGGCTGAAGTAGCATACCTCGGGCATGTTGTAGGCTGGGGACAGCTCTGTCCTAACCAAGTAAAAATAGAGGTGATCAAGGCATGGCCCAGACCAGAAACGCAGAAGCAGGTCATGGGTTTTCTTGGGACATCTAGGTACTATAGTAAATTTGTACCCAATTTCAGTGCCCAGACAGTTGGTGAGACCCCATCTGGAGTACTGCATCCAGTTCTGGAGACCACATCTCCGCAAGGACATAGACAGGATGGAGGTAGTCCAGAGGAGGGCAACTAAAATGGTGCAGGGTCTGCAAGAGAAGCCATACGAGGAGAGACTAAAGGAGCTTAATTTGTATACCCTTGAGGAAAGGAGGGAGAGAGGGGGGACATGACAGAAACTTTTAAGTACCTCAATGGAATCAACAAAATCCAAGAGGGTAGCATCTTTCAGAAAATGAGTTGTGCAAGAACATGGGGACACAATTTGAAGATTGGGGGGACGGCTCAGAGGCAATGTGAGGAAGTATATTTTCACAGAGAAGGTGGCGAATGCATGGAACAGCCTTCCTGAAGAGGTTGTGGGGTCTAAAACTGTGGGAGAATTCAAGAACGCATGGGACAGACATAAGGCATTTTTTGTGGGGGTTAGGAAGAAATAAACTGTTGGTTAAATAGGATCTGCAGCTTATCCTGTAGGTAGGGAAATGGGCAGACTAGGTGGGCCAGGCGGTCCTTATCCGCCGTCAAAGTCTATGTTTCTATGCCCTGGCTGCTCCCCTATCTGATCTGGTAAAGAAAAAGATGCCTGAAAAAATTACCTGGGAACAAGCCTATGCAAAAGCCTTTACCAGACTGAAGGAGGCACTGTGCAGTGCTCCTGTATTGACAAGTCCTGACTATAGCAGACCCTTTATAGTCCAGACTGACACCTCAGACGTGGGTATTGGGGCACTACTGTGTCAGACATCCAACCAAGATAAAGATCACCCCATAGTGTACCTGAGTAAAATGTTACTTCCCAGGGAGCAGGCTTGCTCCACTGTGGAAAAGGAGTGTCTCGGGATAGTGTGGGCCCTAAAGAAGTTAGAGCCATAGTTATATGGGCAGCATTTTAAGGTACAGACTGACCACAACCCCCTGGTTTGGCTGACACAAATGGGAAAAATTAATGGTAGACTATTAAGATGGAGTCTTGCCTTGCAAGGATATGACATGATCTTACATAGGGCTGGAGCGACCAATCAGATTGCAGATGGCGTGTCTCATCTATATGAGGAGTGAACTGACTTAGGAAGCTCATCCTATGCAGGGGATAGAGACCCCAAATTCAGCCTAGGTGGGGAGGATTGTGACGCTTGGCCAGCTGGTTATGATTATTGTATGCTATTGGTTGTATAAATAAATGGTCAGTGTATGTAATGTCTGTCTGTGAGATTTGGCCCTTTTTAAATTACAATTTGTCAGCAGCTGAAATCACAGGATGTATTACACTGATCAGGAGATCTCTATAATGTAAATAACTTCCTTGAGAAATTGCATTTTATGGCCTTTTTATGACCTCATGCTTTTGAAGTTGGAAACTAAATATACGTTTTATTACATCAGGACAGGACGTCATTTAGCTGATTCATGTTGGCTGTCTCACACCTGGATGATGGACTGCAGGGTTGTAAACCTTAAAGGAACTGATTGATCAAAGACTCATAATTTGAGAAATGGGTTTTTGCTGATGTCACATTATTTAATATACCTCCTGATAGGAAATCACAATGTTTGTATTTTTTGCTTCTAAAAGGAGGAGCTAGATGACTCACAGAAGGGGTGTGGAGACAGAGTTTAAACTGATACTTGTGTCTGAAATGAAGGTCATATCATCTTGGGACTCTAGAGAGACACAGCTCTCTGATCTTACTTTAAAACACACTTCCAGAGGTAATACCTTAGATAGCAGAGATCTAAATGTGTTGTGGTAGGAGTTTTGCTTTGCAATTTTCCCTTGTTCTTTTATATGATTGTGAGCTCTTTGATATATTGTTCTGTGTTTACATTTTTCAAATTTTTATCATGTTTTAATAAAGTACCTTTTCTTTGAAAGACTGCCTGGGTGTCTGCCAGTTCTTTTTGCATGTGACTTATAGGGGGTTAAGTCTGACAAAACTGTTCAACAGCTTGATGGTGTTACTAAGCTTGGAAAAAGGTAAGAATATACGTAAGGTCTCTTATAGAGTAGTTGAAAGGGTTCATTTTGGATACGTGGTTAGGTGCCCTTAGGTGAAAGATATATTGCATCCCTCGAAGAGGATGTTATCTGAGCCTGTACATTTGGGTACGCTAACATAGGGTTCACAGTTTGAATCCCCCCAAAACTTGAGACTAAAGGTGATTCGGACCCAAAAGCAGACAGCAGGGTTTACCCTATCTGTTACCTTTTCACACTATTGCGCTATGAGGTTGGTACTGTGGGAGCAGAGGGCCTGACCTGCTGAGTGCGTTTGTGACAGAGACCTCATCCAGGAAGAGGAAGAATTATGGTAGGTACATAATTTTCATTTTTGGGACCTTAGGGGTGGGCTCCCCCAGTATCCCACAGTACTGGGGGGCTTCAAAGCTGACATGGAGATTAGGCTCCCCGATGTCGGCAATTTAAAATAAACAATGGGCTGCTGGGTGGGGGTGGAGGATGAGGGAATGACGATCGGTGGGTGGGGGTGCCACAATACACTGGGACAGTGATCAGAGGGTGGGGGTGCCACAATATACCAGGGACAGCAGTCGGAGGGTGGTGGGTGCTATTAGACACCAGCAACTGTGATCGGAGGGTGGGGGTGCCACTAGACACCAGGGAAAGGGGTAGCTCAATTCTGAATCTGCAGCTGGCAGCATGACTTCAGCTGCGGAAGTCAAGAAAATTCTGCTGTTCTCATACAGAGAACGCGGGGGGAGCTCCTCTCGCTAAGCTGGGTACCCAGGATTTTGGGCACCCAGAAAACGTACCTGTGGCCATAATGTAATAAACAAACATCAGAATCTAGCTAAACGGGTCCCATTTAGCCAGGTTCTGATATTTGTTTTTAAACATCACATCATTATTATGTATTTTCCAGGCTTGCTAGTTCATGAAAAAAATCAACAAGATGGCAGTTGGCACGGCACCAGAAATGTTTAGTACCCTGCCAGATCAGTGGTGTGAAAGTAAAAACCAGGCATTTGCAACATAAAAAAAAAAAAGTTATCTCAAAACCCCTACTTCACATGTGCAAGTTGGAAAACACTGACATTTAAAGCTTTATAACCCTGGAACCGATTTATGTTTTTTTCACCAGACCTGTCAAAGGCACTACCTTGGGACATGTCACATGTCTCCTGCAAGTTTGGGGCGAAAATTCCTTTCCACGTAGGCTGTAGATGAGAGCAAAACAATATGAAAAAATTTAGTTTTTTCTAGATAGAAATGACACAGCTATATCTCTGAAACCACACAAGCTGCCGTCACAAAAATTACTACTCAGCAAGACCTTGCCTCCTAGACCACACAGACAATTTCAGCTCATTTCATCAAACAGGGCCAAAGTTATTAAAGTGCAAAATTTTAGATTTAACATTAAAAAGACGACCCAACCCTAACTGGAGTGGCACCACTATAATACAGAACACAATTGTCCAATGAAGGTAAGTTACAGATAGTGTGGGGGGAGGGTAAGGCACTGAAAACTTGTGCTTTATAAATATACTGGATATTTTTATCTCAATTTCTAACTTTTTTGCCAGAATTGTTAAGCATTATACAATGGACATAAAAAAAAAATAAAAAAATCCTGTAACCTGATTGGTCAGCTAAGGTCTTTACCCATGGGTAAATCCTGCCATGACTCACAACTGAGGAAAGGCATTTATTTAAAACAAAAAAAAGTTTCATATTTATTTTACAGATGTCCATTGTAAAATTGCAATAAGGTGTTCCAGCACGTGGGCAGTTGGGAGAGTACCCACTTTTTGTGTGGTTCAGTCACTCGGCTGCGCCTCATGACACATCACACACGGCGTGGGTAAATCCCTCCAATAACTCACACCCTGCCCTGTTTTATTGCTTAATTACTGAGTTCTTCTTCTATGTGTAAGTTGTCCAAAGATCTCTGTCATATTGTTTTTGTTTTTTTTGAGGGGGGGAGGGGGAGTGAGGGATTGCTACAGAGTTGTTTAGTCAGAACAGTTATAAATGTTGTGAAGTTTTTACTCTATTAGTATCCTTTTCTTTGTTGAGGAAGAAATTTGAAATACTTGCACAGAATCTGAGCTGAGGACTGCATAGAGTGCATTGGGTGAGGATGTAGTCCAACGATTATAGTACCACTGTCCCCTTGCAGTACTTGGATTTTACCCAGAATTCCCAGAAAAGAAAATGCCAGTATGTAGGATTGGAACGTATCTGTTTTACCCAACACCAACACTTTTGAATATGAGTCATTGTCTCGGATGTCTAAAATCTCTGTACTTGATGAGTTCCAGAAGCAGTTTAGTAAGACACCAAACTGTTGTGTTCTGTTTGAACCATTTTTTGTCCATGTGTTGAACTGTGCTGTATCGGGTGATTTCATGGTTTGTGTGACTGCTGTCTTTACAGAGCAAGTATAGACACAAATAAGGTTCCAGAGCCTAGAACTGTTGTGCTGAAAAAGACACAGGTTGACCTTGGAATTCAGATCTGTGGTGGGAATGTATATGGAATATTTGTGGAGAAAGTAGAAGATGACAGTCCTGCAAAGGGGCCGGGTGGCCTAATGTCTGGAGACTTACTTCTAGAGGTAAGTAATACTGATTAGAAATACGGATAGGCTGTGAATTTAAAATGTCTTAAGCTGTGTGGTCAGTGTATTACAATGCATAGCAACTGTTTGTTTCTATACTGCCTGAGTAACACTAAATGCACACGAGTTATCAAAATCAGCAAATTAGAATGTAGAACAGCAAAACTCAAGCAGTAGATAATATACAGAATAAAATGGCTGAACGATGCTACTACGAATAGATTGTATATTATTTGGGCTACTAATAAATAAAATAGATATAGTAATAGGTACCATCTCTCTGTCTTGTGGGGTGCCCCAGGGCTCAGTGCTATCCCCCATGTTGTTTGCGGTGTACATGCTTCCCCTTGGAGACATTGTAAGACGGCATTGGCTGGAGTTTCATTGTTATTCCGATGATACCCAGCTCTACCTGTCTTTTGCACCTGACCAGAATGGAGCACTCTCGGTGTTTAATAACTGCCCTCGGTGAAATCCAAGGTTGGATGAGGTCCAGCTGGCTGAAGCTGAATTCTGGGAAGACGGAGGTGATGGTTGTGGATCCTGGTCGCCGGATAGGGGGGTGGGGGACAAAGCATCCCTCAGGTCTATTCCTGGGGGATGTTGAGCTCCCTACCTCTGAACAGGTGCGCGACCTAGGGGTGATTCTTGATGATCGGCTAACACTACGTGCGCAAGTGTCAGCCGTCGTTAAGTTATCCTTTTACCATCTTAGGAACATCGCTAGGATCAAGCACCTTGTTCCGTCCGGGGACCTACCTACATTGATCCACGCCTTTGTGACCTCGCTGGACTACTGCAATTCCCTTTACTTTGGGCTTCAGGGTTGATATCCGCCGCTTGCAGCTGGTGCAGAACTCCGCCAGCCGGTTGTTAACTGGGGCGCCTCATTCTTCCCATATTACACGGTGCTGCGGGACCTGCACTGGCTGCCGGTTCAATGTGGATCACCTTTAAAGTCAGCTTACTGACTTATAAAGCCCTGCAGTTTGAGCCCCTGACTGCCTGAAAGACTCCTGGTTCCTTACCTCGGGGCGACTGCTCCGCTTAATCAACGAGGGGTTGCTGGAGATTCTGAGGGTAGTTTTAAAATCTTCTGGTGCCCAGGCTTTTATGTTCGTGGCACTGACCCTCTGGAATTCTCTACCCCATTGGATTAGAGAGTGCACGACTGTGGGGGGTTTTAAACAAGCATTAAAATCCTTTTTGTGGATTAAGGCATTTGGGGACAAAGCTGACTTGGTCTAATCTTAATATTTTATCATGATGTCTGATATTATTTATTCTAGAGGTTTTATTATGATGTGTTATTTTGATGTGATTTTATAATTTGTTGTGCGCCTGGATTTTTGAAAGGCGCATTAAAAATAAAGATTATTATTATTATTATAAGCTGCTTAGAGAGATTCAGGGGACGGGAGGGATAAAGATTCACGAAAAATGGATGCCATGGGAAAGAAGGGCTACATGGCTGCCTCTTTAATAGTCAGGCAAGCCAACTACATGGCATACGGAGTGCAGTATCAGAAGGCACGCTAGAATACAGTCCTAGCAGTGGCTGACAAGGTGCCAGGTGAAGTGGCAGTGGACCTGCAAGACACAGCAAGGGCGGCACTTGATGCCACTAAATACCAATTCCATATGGCAGTGGATGCCAATGATGCTGCAGCCAGACTAATGGCATTAGCTGTCTCCCTTAGGAGATTTGCATGGCTCAGAGCCTCCAACCTCACTGCAGATACCCAGGCCAAGGCAATGGATTTCCCTATTGAAAATAATTCATTGTTTGGTGATAAAACTGAGGCCTATATGAAAAAGGTAGAGGAATGCAAATATTCCTATCAAAGTAATTCGAAGGACAGATCTTTTACTTCTTATAGACCCCAGACTAGAGGAGGCAGGGGTAGGGGATTTTATCCCAGACCTTTTTTTCCAGGCACAGGCCTCTCAGCCTAGAGGCTATTTCAGAGGAAGGGGCAGGAGAGCTTCTCCCTCTCCTCAGGTTCAGGCACAGCCTGCACGGAACCCCTGACGGGCTGGTATAGGTCGCATCCCCTATTGTAGAACCACCAATGGGTGGCAGACTGGCTCACTACCTCCAGGCTTGGCATACCATCACCACAGACAAGTGGGCCCTGAAGGTAGTGTGCTAGTGGCTGGCACTCGGCTTCAGATCATTTCCCAAGCTGAGAACAAGAACTTTTGCACCAGTTACATCTGCAGACAGAATCTTACTGGAAGCAGAGGTAAAACATCTTCTGGCAATCAAAGCAGTGGAGCCAGTGCCCTTAAACCAAAGGGGAAAGGCTTTTACTCCAGATACTTCCTCACAAGAAAGAAAAATGGGGATTGGCGACCTATTCTGGATCTAAGAATGTTAGACACATTTTGAAGTCAAAATTCAAAATGGTCACTCTTGCAATAATCATCCCCACATTACAAAAGGGAGACTGGCTAGCCTCCCTAGACCTAAGGGATGCTTACTTTCACATCCCTATCAGACCATCTCACAGAAAGTACTTGAGATTCAGGCTGGCCTCAGGCCACTGTCAGTTCGCAGGACTTCCATTTGGCCTAACTTCTGCACCAAGGGCCTTCACAAAGTGCCTGGCCGTAGTGGTAGAGTTTTTTAAGAAAACGGGGTAACAGTCTTTCCCTACCTGGACGACTGGTTAGTAGTGGGTCAGTCTCTGCAACATGCGGAACACTCCCTAGCACTAGCAAACTCTACTCTAGAATCCCTGGGTTTTCTAATAAACCAGCAGAAGTCTCAGCAAATACCAGTCCAAGTACTGGAGTTCATTGGAGCAGAACTGGATACCAGCCTAGGCAGAGCCTTACTGCCACAGGACAGGGTAAACAACATTCTGCAGATTGCAAACTCATTTGAGCCAGGAAAACCCAAACCAGCCAGAGAATTCCTCAGGCTGCTGGGTCACATGGCAGCTGCCTCTACAGTAGTGCTAGGTTCAAGATTTCAAATGAGAGATATCTAGTTTCACCTACGACAGTACTGGTCACAAAGGAGAGACTCGCTGTTCAAACTGGTTCCAGTCACCCACAGCCTTGTACAGGCACTGTAGTGGTGGCTGGATGAGCACAACCATCGGGTAGGTATACCCTTCATAAAGGAATGGCCTTCCTTAATTCTCACAACAGATGCCTCACTTTTAGGTTGGGGAGCACACATGTTGGACCACACAGCAAGTGGCACATGGTCTCCCCAACAGTCCCTGTTGCTTATAAATCTATTGGAGCTCAGGGCAATTTACTTGGCTCTACAGGCATTCGCCCCACATCTTCAAAACAAGGTGATGCAAGTCAGAACAGACAACACCACAACCATGTACTACATCAACAGACAGGGAGGAACCAGGTCAGCCCCACTGTACACAGAGGCAGTGAGGCTGTGGCCCTTGGCATACTCCATGAAAGTATCCTCAGTCATGCACCTTGCAGGGAAGGACAACGTACTGGCAGATTCTCTCAGCAGGATAAGTCAGGACCACCACGAGTGGTGCCTGAATCCCCAGATACTCAGTACAATCTTCAGGAGGTGGGGCACTCCAGAGGTGGATCTTTTTGCCTCTGTAGAAAATCACCAGTTACCAGTGTACTGTTGCAGGCCCCCCTCTCAGGGGCACACTTCCCCTAGATGTGATGGCCCTGGACTGGACACTGAAGTTTCTGTATGCCTTTCCTCCTTTTCCAGTGATATTTAGGACCCTGCTGAGATTGAGGTCCCAACCAGCAACAGTGATATTGGTGGCACCAGATTGGGCAAGACAGCACTGGTACTCACTTCTGGTGACTCTGTCAGTAGCTTCCCCAATTCACTTGCCCAGGAGGCACAACCTGCTGACCTCCTCTCAGGGCAGGATCCTGTACCCCAGCCTCAAATCACTGAGGCTCAAGGCCTGGCTCTTGAGGACTTAAAATTTGCTAACCTTAAACTGTCAGAACAGGAGCTGACAGTGCTTAGGGGTTCCAGGAAACCTTTCAGTAAGAAAACATATTCTTCTAAGTGGAAGAGGTTTTCCATATGGTGTGCAGGTAAGGGTACTGACCCCTCCAGGGCTGACTTGGCTATTCTCCTGGATTACCTGACACACCTACATTCCTTAGGCCTGAAGCCTTCGACCCTCAAGGTCCACTTGGCTTCAGTCTCAGCTTACCTGTCAGCTGGTAAAGAGAGATCCATGGCCTCTCATCCAGTCTTCAGGAAATACTTTAAAGGCCTCAACCTTCTGCACCTTCCCCTGAGGGAACTGTTCCCGGCCTGGAATCTGAATATCTGCATTGCCAAGCTCATGGATGCACCATCTGAGTCCATGGCAACTGCAGATTTGATGTATATCACTAGGAAAACTGTTTCTGGTTGCTACTGCTTCAGCTATAAGGATCAGTGAATTACAAGCCTTGTGCACAGATGTGGGCTACATCTCTTTTCACAGGGAAAAAGTGGTCCTCAGGACCAATAGAAAATTTCTTCCCAAAGTGGTATCTGATTTCCACTTAAATCAGTCCATCACTCTATCTGTCTGTTTTACAGAGAACTTCAGTTCTCCAGAAAGGAGGCTTCACTCTCTTAATGTCAAAAGGGCAGGTAGCCACTGTATTGACAGAACCAAGTCTTACAGGTCAAGTCAAACACAGCTCTTTCTCACCTACGGTGAAGTAGGTAAGGGCAGAGCTGCCACAAAACATACGATTGCTCACTGGATAGTGGCATGTATTCAGTTTTGTTATAGTAAAGTGGGTAAACAGGCGTCCCTGGGCCTGAGGGCACACTCCACCAGGGGCACAGCTGCTTCAGTGGCAGCTTCAATAGAAGTTCCACTATTGGAAATCTGCAAAGCAGCTACATGGAAAACGGTACACACCTTCACAAAGCATTACAGCCTGGACTTGCAATCCAGAAGTGATGCCAGGTTTGGTACAGCAGTGCTACAGAACCTGTTTCCTAAATAAGTTTTCTGCCCAACCTCCAAAGGTACTGCTTAGTAGTCTGCATCAGTTTAATCATAATGAGTGATTCCTGGGGTTAGAAGAAAAAATTGCTCACCATAGTACTGTTGTTTCTTCAAAGGGATCACTCATTATGATTAAAGACCCTCCCTGCCTCCCCTACTAGAACCTATGAAGGTTGTTCTGCATCCCTGCATTAGGGTTTTTTTTCTATATGGGTTAAGTTTCAAGTTAAGTTGCTTTATCATATTAACTGCTTTCCCTTCCCCTTCTACTCCTGGCTTTATCTATGCTTACGCTCCACTGCTACTCTATCAAATCACTCCTCCCCCCCATATCAGTTGTAGTCTGTTGTTTGTTCTAGCTGCCAAAATATATGTATTGCACACACCAGTCATCATGTTTCATTTATCAGTATGCAACCTGTAAGTCGCTTCCCTGTCTCATATTAATGTTTACCACCTGCGGTCACCCTATGTGGTACCCTTGTATGTATATCCAGTCTGTATCATGTAACGTGCATTTCATGTATATACTGTTATTACATATCCTTGTTTGTACTTTAAGTGTTTATGTCACAGGACCTCCTTGTGAATGAGCTTGCTCAATGGAGTTTTCCTGCAATAAACTTGAACTTGAATAAACTTGAAGTTAGAGACTCGCTTTTGTTTAACCAGTTGGTTTCCTTGTGGTCTCAAGTTTTTTAGGTTTGTTTCTTAAGGATGTTTTTGACCTGAGAGGACAAAAATTATTTTGTAAAGATTTTAGCTTTTAACTAGTGGGTTTTATACCCGGTTAGGCTATGTAAGAATCTGAAGCACTCAGAGTGCAGCAGTTGCTATGGCAGCAGTTTGAAATTGGCATGAGCCAATTGAGAGTTCCATCATTTACATATAATTCCATCTCTCCGGACAGTTCAACACAGGAGGCTGACTGCTTCTAGTTTAATCATAATGAGTGATTCCTTTGAAGAAACAAGATTACTACGGTGAGTAATTTTTTCATTCAGTTTATCAGATGAAGAAGTTGCCTTATACCTTTAAAGGTGATCTGCAACGAAACGTTGCAGCCCCCTCCCGTTCTCACATACCTTACAATACTGTTGCAGGAGTCTGGGGCTGCAATCGGCATACTTTTTCATATCCTGGTTTAATTTTAATAAAGCGCCGAAATTTTCAGCTGAACGCGGAAGTGCAGAGGGGACCCGACTGAGCCAGCGCAAGTGTTCATGGGTAGTACACCCATTTAGTGACGTCGCTTCCACCACTACCCTCATAACAGCAGCATTAGCGGTTGCTTATTATGCTGATTTTAATGCTTCCCCAGGGGTCTTGACACCCTAAATATTACTTCTAAGAGCGTGGATATGTTGTTCATCCACACTCTTTGGCATGTCCCGTTACCCTTTAAATCTTGCCGGAAGTCTTCAAGCTGGCTCCTCCCACCCACCCGGGTGGTATTTACCTCAGCTCCGCCCCATGACGCCGGATCTTCCTTTCCGCTGGAAGATACAGGTCCTTAGTGCTACTTCTGTAATTCTAGGCCCTGACTTCAAAACGTCTGTTTAACCGCAACTTTCTCTCAAACTCATTAGAGTTCGCAATTCCGATTCGGATATGGAGGATAAATTGTCCCCCAGATTTCACCGGTGTACCTGCGGCCAGAAAATGTCGCGCACCGATCCCCACCTAGCATGCGTGTATTGCCTCGGCATCGGACATGACACCTCATCATGTACAATTTGTTTGGCCTCCCATCCCAACATTCTGGATAACCGCAAGGCGCGCCTTCAGCTGGGGAGACCGGAGAAAAGGAATCCACCAGTGAAATCCAAAGAGTCAAGGTGGGCGGTTTCCGCGGCTGTGGGATCCACCGAGCAGTTGGAACAGATGAAGGCCTTCGAGAAGGAAGCTGCTCAAGCTTTGGTCGGTCAAAGCTTCTTCATTCCCCTCAACCTCGGCTCGACTTTTACGGGCTCCTTTCGGGAGTTGTGCCAGTCTCTCCCCACCAGGGGTAAGGCGCCCTCAGGCTCGCACTCCTCATGCCCTCGGAAGAGGGACAAGGTCCCCAAGTCTTCTTCCTTCAGAAGAAGACACTCCTGGGACAGAGAAAGGTCCGAGTCCCAGAAACACGTGGTCTCGACTTCGGTTGAGATCGCTTCCTCGGACACTGGCTTCACGGATCTTCCGTCGGGCCAAAGCACAGAGACCGAGGAACCGGACGAAATTACGCTCAATCCCATCAAGCCCTTATCGCCGACACCTGTCAATCGATTCCTCAGAAAGGACCTGTCCTTCCTTCCCGGACGAGGAGACTGTACTCTCAAGCAACTCCGCCGAGGAAACCGCTCCGGAGCCTCAGTTCTCCCCGACTCCGGTGTCCCCTGATCGACCTAGCCGACCCTGTCAGTCTTGATCTAGGACTAGGACCCCTTCGATCGAAAAAACGAAGAAAGGTAACAAAAACTCCAAAAGTAGGCATCGCCATTGATCCTCATCCTCCTTGGATGAGGAGAGACTTCAACGGAAACTCTGTCGACGTTATGAGGGTCTCATGTGGCAACAGCTGATTTTGACCGGTCAAAAGCCGGCTCCGCCGGCAACTCCAGCCATTACTTGGCTCCCGCCTCCCAGGCCAACCCCTCCGAAACAGAAGGCTTCGGTTCCCCTGCCAGTGGGGCCGGCCTGTATTCCAGCTCGGCCTATTTCGGTCTCCCCACCGATTTTGGTGGAGCCACCGTCTAAGCAGCCTCAGGGAGGGGCTCCCTCGAAAGAGGACCGGACAGACACCAGACTGCCCCATCGTCTGTCCATCACTGTTGTCCCTGATCGCCCTTGGCGCATCGAGGGAGACATAGGCGGGAGACCGTTATATCCCGACTCTTCAGACTCGGATGCCACTGGTTTGCACTCGTATGCGGGGATGACGAGTCATCAGTGGCAGGTTTGGAGGAAGGTCATTCCTCTTTTCAGGGCATCCTCCGCCTGATTTCCGAATCTACCGGAATGCCCTTGGAGTCTATCCAAAAGAAGGTGAATACCCCCTTACGGATATTCTCAAAAGGGGGGATACCCCAACAGGGGCCTTTCCAGTGTCTGAAGCCATTGTTGGCCTGGCCCTTGAGCTTTGGCAGCATCCTGCCTCCTGTTCAGCTCTGTCTGCCCACATGACCCGCAAGTACATGGTACCCATGGGGTCCCTGCTGGGTTTCACAGAGCATCCCTTGGCCGAAAGCCTTGTGACTGCTTCTGTGTTCAGACGCACTGGTAGCTCAGCTGACACTGACCGCCCTCTGGACAAGGAGTCCAAGAATATGGACCATTCTGCCCGGAAGGTCTATGCGGCCTCCTCCTTAGACCTTCGTCAGGCCAGTTCGGCCGTCGTCATGGCACACTTCTCTCATGCCCTCTTAGGGTCATTAGATGAAGTCCTCCTTCATCTCCCAGTGGACATGCAGACCACTGTGAAGCAAGTCCATGACCAAGGCTGTGCTGTTGCCAAACAGCAGCTCCAGATGGCCTTGGACATTGGAGATTCTTGTGCCTGCTCCTTGGCAGCTGCAGTGGCCACTCTCCGCAGGGCCTGGCTGAGGTTATCCTCCTTTCCGGCGGATACTCAGCACAAGTTAACTGATGTGCCCTTCCTATGCACCGACCTCTTCGGTCCAGGAGTGGCTGGTCACCTCCAGCATATAGAGCAGTCCAGTGCCACCTTGGATGCTACCTCTGCGAAGGGTTCTTAGGGCAAGAATCAGCAGAAGAGCAAGAAGAAGCCTTTTCGGCACTCTTCCCCTGTGTTTAGACAGCTCTCCTTTCAAGGAGGCCAGCAGCAAAAGCAGCAGCATCAGGCTCAAGCTTGGCGCCCCAGGCCCTAGCAGGGTCCCCAACAGCCCCATAAGGGAGGCTGAGGTGCTGGTCCAGGAGCCTCCTCCTCTAAGCCTGCTCAGTGATGGGTTGGGGGTTGCCACCCCTACACTCGTCACACCAGCTCTGGGTCCTCCCGTGGGGTGCCGGCTTCGCCACTTTCTTTCCACCTGGTCCGGTATCACTTCGGATAGATGGATTCTGGAAGTGGTCGACCAGGGACTGCCTCTGGAATTTGAGCAGTACCCTCCCAGCCTAGCCCCGCGCCCTACGGGAGGAAAGGATTTCAGCTTGCACTCAGTCGGCCCTTCGGGACGACATTGCTCAGCTCCTCTGCAAGGAGGCGGTAGCTCCAGTGCCAGATCCTCCTGCAGACCCAGGCTTCGTGTCCAGGTACTTCCTGGTGCCCAAGCGGATGGGGGGTTGGCACCCCATCCTAGATCTCCACGATCTGAATCAATATCTCAGGTCTTGCACCTTCTGGATGGTAACTCTGAACCAGATTATACCATCCCTGGAGCGAAACATGTGGTTCTGTTCACCTGCTCTACAGGACGTGTTTTTTCACGTCCCAATCCGTCCGTCCCATCAGCGGTTCCTCCGCTTTAGGGTCAAATGGACCCTGTACGAGTTCCGAGCCATGCTGTTCGGCCTGTCATCGGCCCCTCGGGTCTTCACCAAGTGCATTGCAGTGGTGGCAGCCCATCTTCGGCGTCGAGGAGTTCGGATATACCCTTATCTTGATGACTGGCTCTTGGCAGGTTCCTCCCTTCAGGAGGTGGAGAGGTCCAGGGATCTGGCCTTCCGTACCTGCTCCCAACTCGGCCTCCTGGTCAACGAGGCCAAGTTGGAACTTGTGCCCTCTCAGGTGATGGGCTTCATTGGGGCAGAGCTCGACTCTCGTCAAGCCAGAGCTCGGCTCCTGACGGACAGGGCGAATGTTCTCTCTTCCTTTGCCCAATCATTTCTGGTTGGGCACTTGCGCCCAGCCTGGGACTTTCTGCGCCTTCTGGGCTACATGGTGGTTTGCACCTCTGTGGTCCATTGGGCCAGGTGGTACATGTGTCCCCTCCAGTGGGAGCTGGCCGCCCAGTGGACTCAGCGTCATGGTCACTTCAACCAGCTGATCACTGTAATCCAGAAGATGTGGGACACTCTCCATTGGTGGATCGCCCCAGACTGGTTGCAGGAAGGGATCCTGTTTGTCCGCCCCGAGCCGACGGTCGTCCTGACAACCGATGCCTCTCTCATGGGCTGGGGAGCCCACATGGGGGACAGCAGGGCCCACAGGTTCTGGACCCCCGAGGAGTCCCAATGCCACATCAACCTGTTGGAGCTCAGATCAGTCAGACTGGTTCTGTCAGCTTTTGCTCCTCAGCTCCGGGGTCAAGTGGTTCAAGTCCAGACGGACAATACCACGACCATGTACTACCTCAACAAACTGGGCGGCACGCACTTCCGTCTGCTGTGCAAGGAGGCGCTCCGCATCTGGACCCTCGCAAACCAATTGGAGGCAGATCTCCTAGCTATTCATGTGGCAGGAGTCTCGAACCAGCTGGTGGATGCTCTCAGCCGCATAGGCCAGACATACCATGAGTGGTCTCTCCATCTAGAGGTAGCTTACAGTCTGTTCTCCCGTTGGGGCAAACCGTTGGTGGACCTGTTTGCCTCAAGGGAAAACACCAAGCTGAGGCTTTACCATGCCCGCCCCCCTCAGCAGGGCTCGCTGCAGGGGGATGCCTTCTCGAGGCCATGGACCCCAGGCCTCCTCTACACCTTCCCTCCATTTCCCTTGATCCACAAGGTGTTACTAAAGGTGAGGAGGGACAAGGCGAAGGTGATCCTGGTAGCCTCAGATTGGCCGCGCCAGTTCTGGTACCCAGATGTCCTCAGCCTCAGCTGCAGGCCCCCGGAGCGGCTTTGTACATGCCCGGACCTGATATCATTGAACCAGGGGAAGGTATTCCATTCGGACCTTCAATCCCTGCACTTCACAGCCTGGTACCTGAGCGGCTAGAGTTCCAGGCTCTGAGTCTTTCGAGGATGTCTACACCGTGGTGGAGGCATCTCGTGAAAGATCGACAAGGAAATGTTATGCCTTCAAATGGAAAAGGTTTTCCATTTGGTGCCAGGTAAGAGTCTGGACCCCTTATCCTGCTCCGTGGCTAACATTCTAGACTACTGGTCTCTCTCTCCAAGGGGTCTGTGGTCATCGACCCTTAGGGTGTACCTGGCAGCCATTTCTGCTTACCGGGTGTGGGCTGGTCAGCCGACATTGGCGCAGGAGACAGTGGTCGGCGCTTCTTCAAAGGCCTGGATCACATATCTCCTCCGGTGCGTGAACCTCCACCTCCATGGGATCTTTGCTGGTTTTGGCAAAGCTCATGGGCAAGCCATTCGAACCCATGCACAAGTGTGAGTTCTCACACTTGTGTGGAAGACGGCCTTTCTGGTGGCTATCACATCAGCCAGAATGACAGGGGAGCTCCAGGCGCTTTCGGTGGACTCCCCTTATCTGGTCTTTCACAGGGACAAAGTTGTCCTGCCCCCCACCCAAAATTCCTTCCGAAGGTGGTGTCAGAGTTTCACCTTAACCAGGTGTTGACTCTGCCGGTATACTACCCTAACTACACCTCAGATGCTGAGTACAGGCTCCATACTCTGGACCTGAGACGTGCTCTCTCTCCTATTGTAAGGAGAGAACGGTGGAAATTCATGGAGAGGTTCGCCAGCTGTTTGTCACCTACGCTGAAGCCACTTCTGGCAGACCTGCAGCCAAACGGACCCTTGCAAAGTGGATTACATCATGCATAGGTGTGTGCTATGAGTTGGCGGGCAAGGAGCCTCCCAGAGGGATAAGAGCTCATTTAACCCGCCATACTGCTGCATCGATGACTGCTTCCAGGGACATCCCTATACAGGAAATCTGTCTGGCTGCTACCTGGAAGTCAGCAAACACCTTCATTACCCACTACCACATTGACCTTGAGTCACGCCAGGTTGCTGGTTTTGGGGCCTCGGTTCTCCAATCTTTATTTTCCAAGTAGGGGGTGTGTGCGCCTTGCCTCCCTCCTCCCTGAGAACTGCCTGGAGTCTGCCAAGAAGTGTGGATGAACAACACATACACACTCCTAGAACAGGTTACTCACCTGTAACAATAGTTCTAGGAGTGGTATATGTTCATCCACACGCACCCACCCGCACCTCCCTGGCTTTAGGCGCACAACCTTGCTTCCAGCGGGCTAAGATCTGGCGTCATGGGGCGGAGCCGAGGTATTTAACACCAGGGTGGGTGGGTGGGAGGAGCCAGTTTGAAGACTTTCCGGCAAGATTTAAAGGGGAAAGGGACATACCAGGAAGTGTGGATGAACAACATATACCACTCCTAGAACTACTGTTATAGGTGAGTAACCTGTTCTTTCTGTACGCATTTCCTCCAGTCCCTCTAGCACAGAGGGTATTGCTCAAACTGGAGGCATGTCGTTGAGGCAGAGATCAGAAAGCATACAGAAGCCAGGAGCAGTTATAAAATTTGCAAGTAGCGTTTTATTATTTTTAATAACAATAAAATGAAAAAATTGTTCTGGATAGCTCTTTACAAAGGCAGTACAAACAGAGAAAACAAAAATCATCTGAGGGTTTCTCTAATTCTAAATGTCAGTATCTCTCCCTCTCTAACAAAAGATTGCTCTCTTTATAATGTTGTTTCCTGGCAATTAACTTCTGCATCCTGAGCTCGTTAAAGAAACATCCTGTTTCTCACAAAATGTATCAGAGCTTTGTCAGTTTCTTTCCTTGCAGCTGCAACAAAATAGAACATTCTGTCCCAGAACTAATCACCTGTTGACAACTCTGTAAATACAGTAGCTTGTGGAGGTCAAACTGCATCTCAAGGTTAACCCCTTAAGTTCCAAATAGCTTTTGGCAATCATTTCAACAATTTAACTATATACATTATCAAACCAGAGAAACCAGTTTCGCATAAAGATCCACATATATTTTTATAACCACAGATAACCAAGGGGGGGAAGAAAATATACAAACCACAAGAAATAGCAAGTGAAGGCAGGATGTTGGTGGTGGGGGGATCGTGAGTCTGTCAGAGTGGTCAGTTACTAGGTCTCACAAGAAAATTTGATTGCACAATCAGACAGACAAGACAGAAAAGGAGAGGACAGAACAGATCCTTGCTTTTAACTCTTTCTGCATAGCAGATAGGACAGTCTCTTATTCAACCCTGTCACAAGGCACACAGGGGCAAAATGATTCTCATCGCCCCCTACTGGCCTCGACAGATAAGGTTTCCTCTGTTGAACAGTCTATCAGTCCGCACACTGAGGACCCTTCTTCTCAGGTTGGACCTACTATCTCAGGGCCCACTGGTCCATCCCAACTGGCGCTCCATTCGCCTGCAGGCATGGCTGCTGTAGAAATAGAAATGAACAGGTACATGGTGTCTTAAAGAGTCTCCAAGGTACTCTTGGCAGCCCATAAGCCTTCCACCAGAAACACTTGCACATCCAAGTGGAAATGATTTTCAATCTGGTTCTCCAAGTCCTGCATTGACCCCTTTCTGTGTCCACCTGACAAGGTTTTGGAATATTTACTGGACCTTTATGATGTTGGTCTGCAGTACTCCATAGTCAAAGACCATTTGTGTGCTGTTTCGGCATACCACGAGCCCATCTGTACTTGGTTACTTGGCTCAGTTGCCACTTTTTAAGAGGTTACTTAAGGGCATCCTGCACACCAGGCCTCCAGCCAGGAAACCTGTAGTTGTCTGGTATACCAGTCTTGTGTTGGACATGCCCACCCGTAGGCCTTTTGAGCCCACTGCAACTTGCGAGCTGACGTTTTTAATTTGGAAAATGGCAAGGACCACACAGAAACTTTTGCAAGCAGTCCACCAGGGGCCACCCACAATGATGTCAGATGTCAGCTGCTACATAAACGTAGGTGGTCCCTCCTCTCCTAAGTTCTTTTCTCACCGTCGACTATACCCATTGGACTGCTGATGGAAATGCTGCTGCAATAGCCACCATTGTATATTGTCAAAGGAACTACTGAAATTATTCTGGTACTGCAGCTGTGGTGAGAAGCTCTATACCAGTGACTCCTGCGACCTCAGTGTCTGCTGCCTAGGCCCGGACCACAATGTGAAAGCTTGCCAGATCTGCTAGGGTTTTAATTCTGCGACCAGGTGATACCAAAAAGGGGCATTAGAAAAGCAACTTTTGAAACAGCAAGTGGGCCACATAGAGAAGGAGCTCCAGCAGAAGAGCTCTGCTGCAACGCCATCCCAATCTATGGGGTCCAGGTCCTCAGAATCCCAGGACAAGTCATCTGGGAATCAAAAACATAAGCACCAAGACAAGGAGAAGGAGAAAACCTCCCCAGTGCACTTCAGCTCGCCCCTTCACACAGCAGATACGACCTCCTCCACGCTGTCTTCTGCTACGGTGGCAACGCTGCTCAACCCCCTGGACCATCCACACCAAGGTCAGAGGCACTACCAGGCCTAGTACTGCTGGTACATTGAAGTTGGGGACTCAGCCTCCCCTGTTGTGACTGCTTGTCCTCCTTTACAGATATGATCAGATGCTTGCTACCTGCCCCCCCCCCGATCCAGCAGTCTGTCGATGGAGCCTACTGCTAATTCCCCTGCAATGTCGCAAGGTAGATTTTTGCCCCAGCCTCCTCCAAGGGCACTGCCGACATCGCCGGCATGCTCCCTATTGCCCGTCGACCCCACTTGACGATGACTAGGAGTATAATCCTGACTTGATAATGCAGGATGAGGAGGAAGATGCTGAGGATTATGCTTAGAGCCACTATGAGAAGGGACACCAGCTCTGCAGTGTCCACCTGCAATGAAGACTCGAAGGTCCACACTCCAAGGTCCCCTCCAGAGGACCCAACTTTCCTCACCACGATGCAGCAGTTACAGACTGCTGTGGGCTTTTTTTTTTTTTAATATCACATCTGTTTTTCTCCCCTGCTGCGGTACGATCGGCAGGGGCATCCAGCCGCCGGCTCCCCCTGCCCGGAGGGCAGCAGGCTCACTTGCATGATGGATGGCCAGTACGGCCACTCCCCGACCCACTGGGAGGCCCACTTATGCCTTCCCATGCCGGGCCGAGACCAGACCCACCCCAGTGCAATTCCACAACAGACCTCCTGGCAGTATGAGCGTGGCTATCAAGCTGCTCGCTCGAGCCCAGCCATTTTCCTCTGTTATTTTGTTCCTTGGAGTGTGGACGTGCAATGACGTCAAGGCACGACGTGCGGCGTCCGGAGCACTCCACCTCCTAAGTGCACTAGCACTGGTAGTGCCCCCAATCGTCACCAGGGGCCGCTACAGAGCGGTGGGATCTCTCAGCCCTCCCCAGGGATAGGAGAGCAGTCCTTTGGATGCTCGATCCCATCCCTCCCCTGCCGACCCTTGGTAAACCAAACGTGTTGCTGAACCCGGGTCGCCAGCATGGCGCGAGGTGTGGCATCCAGCGCCTCAACCCTCAGTGCCATCGAGCCAGCTTAGACTGCTATGGGCTTTGACCTAGAGGAGCAGGACACTACCAAGAAAAATCTAATAGACTTTCTGTAGTTGCCTGACTCTCCTCCTAGTGTGGTGCCACCCCTCCTTCCTGCTGTGGAGGATGCCACCTTTTCTGTCTAGTATAGGCCTAATGTGATTCCAACCATACCAAGGAAAATGTACATGGCCCCATCTGGCAAGCCTTTTTTTGCCACCAAGCCTGAGGTAGCTTCTGTGGTCATTATTGCTGACCATGAAAGGTCCAGGGCACCTAAGCACCTTCCCTTCTGATAGAGAGTCCAGGAAGTTGGATGTGTTAGGCAAAAGGACTTTTGCCTCCTCTTCTTTGTGCTTTTGCGTTAACTACCAGGCCCATATGATTAAGTACCAGAACACCTTCTGGAGAAAGGCCAAGGCAGCTGCACAAGCCTTACCAGAGGGCACCCCTAAATAAGAGCTTCTTAATGCTCTTACTGCTTAGCCGATGTGGGCAAGCATCTGCTTCACACAGCCTGTTATGTTGCAGATGCTTCTGCCAGGGCTGCTGCCTGTGGCATCTGCCTCAGGAGGTACTCATGGCTCAGGGTGGCAGGGTTTGCGAATGACATGCAACAGTCTGTTCTCAGTGCCCTTTTCAGAGAACATAAGCTGTTTGGTCCTGAAGTCCAAGACATTCTTTTTACCCTTCGGGCCTCAGCAGGACGCAGAAGTCGGTGCACTTCCTGTACCATACCCAACCAAGAGGTAGGCAGAGTGTGCCTTTTCGTCCAGCTGGTTCCAGGCACTGTCCAGCAAACAGACAGCAAGGTAGGGGTAAGGGAACAGGAGCCTTGCACACTCCCAGCACCACCTCAGGTGCCCATTCTGAAGCCTCTACGGACAGTCTAGAGCAAAGCATTCTAGTCACTTCTTCTGTGCTGAAGTGGTGGATGGAACTCAGCATTCTGTTAAAGGGGGTTCCTTTCTTGATCCCTTCCCCTCTTCAGATTCTCACAACAGATGCCTTGGGGATGGGCTGGGGTGCACACTTGGGCGCCTGTCAGACACAGGGTATGGGGACCCCAGTGGAGAGCACCTTGCACATAAATGTAAGCTGTTCTGTATGGGCTTCAGCCCTTTTAGACTTATCTGTCCCGGGCTCTCTGCTACTGCAGAAGGACAACATCAGTGTGATGCATTACATCAGCAAACAAGGCGGGGGGGACTCACTCCTACCCCCTATGCAGGGAAGCAATGAGAAGTCTGGTGTTGGGCTCTGGGACATGGTCTAGAACTATCAGCAGTACTTGTTCCAGGTGCCCAAAACATCTTGGCAGACATGCTAAGCAGGTCACAGAGCAGGATGCATAAATGGGAACTGCCGACCTCAGTCGTAGACGACCTGTTCGACAGAAGGGGTCATCCGGAGTTGGACCTTTTTGTATCCCCACAGAACACAAAACTACCGCTTTTCTGCTCGCTCACTCCAGGGCCTGGAGTTTTCTGGTGAGACGCAGTGTCCCTGTCTTGGAAAGCGAGGTTCCTGTATGTCTTCCCTCTAATTCAGAGCGTGCTCCTCAAGCTCCAAATAGAGGGACAGCTCTAATGCTCATTGCTGCCCTATGGCCTCAGCAGATCTGGTTCCCTTTGTTGCAACAGCTAGCAGTGGAATCACCTGTGCCTCTGCCCTGTGCAAGGGTCTACTGTCACAGGCACAAGAAACCCTGGTCCACCATCCGGGCCTCAGATCTCTTCATCTCCATGCATGGCTCCTGAAAACATAGCCTTTGCCTGGTTTGGGGTTTCCCAAAAGATTGACTGATATCCTGGTGGCTGCCAGAAAACCTGCTACCAGATCCACTTATTCTACAAAGTGGAAGTCGTTGCTCCGTGGGCCACTTCCCACCACCTGGATCCATTCACCTGTCCAGTTAACCAGGTTCTGGAGTATCTGCTGTCCTTATCAGATGCAAGCCTACAGTATTCCTCATCCAGGGTGCACTTAGCTGCCATTTCAGCTGTCCGTGTACCCACTGAGGGTCATAAGGTTGCCCAGCTGGAGGTGGCCCATATGTTCTTGAGAGGCATTCTACATCTGAAGCCTCCCACCCGTAATCCAGTCCCGGCCTGGGACTTGAATTTTGTTTTGGAAAAGCTTACTTTGGCTCCTTTTCAGCTAGCCATGACTTACAGCTTATGCTTTCTTTCTTGGAAAGCATTGTTTTTAATTGCAGTCACTTCTGCTCGAAGGATTTCAAAGCTACAGGCTTTAATGTGTGAGCCTCCTCATTTTATTACTTAGAAAGACAGGGTGTCTTTGCGTACCAGTGCTAAGTTTCTACCCAAGGTGGTGTCCGAGTTTACTTTAAAATCAAACCATCCACCTGCCCATTTATTTTCCTTAGCATGCCAATCCAAGGAAGCATTGCTCCATACTCTAGATGTACATAGAACACTGGTAATATATACACCACACAAAGGACTGCAGGAAGTCATCGCAGCTTTTTATTTCATTTGCCCCTGGGAAAGAGGGCACCCCAGTTTCTAAACAGTGCTTGTCCAAATGGCTAGCCAACTGTATTACTTTCTGTTACAGACAGTACGGTAAGGAACTTCCTGGGGTGGTTTGTGGTCATTCCACAAGGTGCATGGCTACTTCTGTCGCGTGTTTCAAAAATGCGTCAGCCGTAGACATCTGTGCAGCTGCCACCTGGAGTACTGTCCACACTTTCATTAAACACTACAGTCTGAACATTGTTTCTAGAAAAAGGTCTGGCTTTCGCCTAGCTGTGCATCAAGACCTGTTTTCCTAGGCCTGCAGGCTCCAGCCGCCCAGACTGTTCCTGGTCAGTACTGCTTGGTACTCATTCCATAGGTGTGGCCTGATGAAAGAGAGATACTTGAAGAAGATAGAACAGTTATGTACTTAACATAAACAATAGATATTTGAGAGAATCTCTTTCATCAGGGCATGCTGTCCCACCCTCCTCCTCTCTGAGGGTTCTGAGACTGTAATATGTGCTGTCTCCATCTCAGTGATGGTCTACCTGTAGCTGTCTGCCTCGCTTGGTTCCCAGACCACTAGGTTCTCTCCTGGTTCCCTATAGTGAAGTCCTCTGAACATGATCTCCGTCGGGGAACTGAGGAGAAGAGCCACTCGCATTTATGTAGCAGCCGATGTCTGATGTTGTCATGGGCGGCCCCTGGAGGACTACTTGCAAAAGTTTCCATGTGGTGCTAGCACCTGGCGGCTTATAGTTTCATAGGTGTGACCCGATGAAATATTCTCTCAAAGATCTGCTGTTACAGTAAGTATGTAACTGTTCTTTTCAAAGTGCTTACTTCTTCTCCTGTAGCGTTAGACGGAAGCTAACAGGGAGCCCTCCCACTCATCTGTCTAACCCAGTCAGGTTTCTGGTCTCACCAAACCTGTAAATACCCCTGCCCTTAGGTGCTTTCCCTCACACAGAGGGCTTAGGGTATTTATTACCCTCATGATGAGCCAGCGCCTCCCTTTTTTTTGGGAAGCTTGGTACTCGGACCCATAAATATGAATCAGTGGTAAAGACTGATTCTTGGAAGATATGAAAGTTATGTACTTACCATAACAGTTGATCTTCCAGAATAGCTTCACCATTGATTCAAATGCCCACCCACCATACCCTGCTCAGCTGAGAGCCAGGGCTTATCGTTGCTCACCCTGTGGGCACTGGCAGCAGATACTCTGCTCGTCTGCTATGCCATGGTCCTTAGGTGGCAGTTCAAGTTGTTTAAAAAAAAAAAAGGGGCAAAAGGAAGTTGGGGGGGGGGGCACTGATGGCCCCAGTACCAAAACAAAACAGCAACAGCAAAAAAAGGGGTCACCATGGCCTTTGCTACCCAAAAAAAAGCCTCAGATTTTTCTATGGAGTGGTAGGTGGCAACCCTTCCCTTCTCTTTTTCCTTGCCCTTTTCTGCCTGTTACTTGCAATATTTGCCCTGGGTATTGTCCAGTCTTAACTCCCATGAGCAGCTGCTTTTGTGTGGAGGGGTGCAGTGCACTTTGCTTGGATAAATGTACTGGCTTCATACAGGGTACATCCCTGTGGCTGCAAGGAGTAGCAGGGAAGATTCTTCTACCCAAATTAGAACTTTTTTTGCTTCTCTCTGCACCTTCGCCTACTCCAACTTTGGGCATGCTACAGGAGATAACTACATCTTCTTACCCCATGAGTCCTTTAGCATCAGTAACTATAGCAGTTAGCTGGCTAGGTGCAACTGCCCTGGAAGTATGCCTTTAAGATAATTAGCATAATGAGCTTGGGCATCAGCCAATCAAAAAAAAAGGAGGGAAGTGTGCTGAGAGGGAGCAACCTGAAGGGCTTCAGAATGTTTTCTCCACTAAGACATTGCTCCAGAGGTGTCTCTCAGTGTTCCTTGTTGACAGCCCTTTTTTGCTTATCTTGGTAAAGTTTTCCTCACAAATGTAATTTTTTTTTTAGTGTGCCAAGTGTAATTTGACTATTTTTTAGCGCCGCACATCTGCATATATTTTTACCGTAACTGCATATATTTATATACATTTTTACCACATCTGCATATTTTATATACATTTTTTACTGCAAATGCGCATTTTCTATGGTTCTTCACTATTTTAATTATTTTCTTGAAATAACCAACACATTTTAGCATTTTTCTTAATTTTTTACCTCAGAAATCACGGGTCCCTACCTCAAGGCAACCGTTTGGATTTTTCAACTTTAACAGTTATTGCTGGGTTCTCTGTGGATTAACATGTCAGAGATTTCCAGAACTAAAAAGAAATCTGGACCTACAGGATTTCTAAACAGTGGGTCATCTGTCACAGGATTTGGCTTAACAGCTTTTCAACAACCTGTGCCTCAGGTGTTTTGGTCCAGATCTGCTGGTTCTCTTTGCACAAATTTGGTGAGAGCAAAGAGACCTTAAAAAAAAAAAAATTATGGCTGAGGAAAAATCAAAGGCTACCGACGAGGGGCAATCTAAAATGAATAACAATAAAAATTCAAGCAGGGGTGCTGATGAAGCCTGCAAGTCCCAGCCAAAAATAAAGTTTCCAAAGGAGCTGATGAAGTTCGTCCCAAATTTAAAACTAATAAAGGTGCTGATGAAGTGTCTGTACAAAAAAGGAAGCATTATCAAGCTGCTGCTGAAGTGGCTAAAAAGATAGTCTGTAAAGACAAAAACGCTCCTGTTCCTCCTGGGAAAGCCAATAGTGAAACAACAGGCAGCTTAAAACATAAAGAAAAAACAAAGCATGTACAGCCACAGTCTACGCAGGAATTCCCATCTGTGCACGACATGGCAAAAGCATAGCACGTCTTTTAGACCCTTCAAAAGATGGGGTCTATATTTACTGGGGCTGGTAAGCACTCTTTCACAGTTCTCTCTTCTGGAGACTGTGAGGCTGATGCAGATGATGATGATAATTTTTATGATGCCCCTGACATGAGTTTGGAGGGCCTAGAACCTGGTGTGTCCCCTGACCCTCCTTTTGTAGCTTCCTCTGCTGACCGGGAGGGTCCCTACTCTATGCTTACATTTATCCAAAATATGCTACACACCCTGAACCTCTCTACTGAGGAGTCCATCCAGGTTGAGGATGAGGATAAAGATTATAAGGAGATGAGAGGTCTCCCACCCCCTAAGAGACTAGTCTCGCCTATTTATAATGCTTTCAGAAAAAATACCATGAAACTGCTTCAGAACCCCACTTCTGTGACAAGGGTTGACGGGTGGGCTAAGAAAAAAATACTAATTGTCTGAAAAATTATACTGAGTTCCTGTCTGTACATCCCAGCCGTGAGAATATAGTACAGCAGGCAGCTTGTGAGAAAGCTGCGGTTCCCTTGTCCTCATTACCCCCAAACAAGGACTCCAGAAAAATAGATTTCATAGCAAAGAAAATGTATACCACAGCTTCCCTGCTGGTCAGACTTTCTTCCTACATGGCTTTCACTGCCAAATATCAGAAAACACTGTGGAATTCTGTCCTGGCCAGTGGGTCGGATACAGTGGTACAGGAGCTGGTAGATATGGCAAAAACTGCCATGGAAGCTACGAAATACCAGTTCTAGGGACATGGATATGTTGTTCATCCACACTATCTGGCAGGTTCCTTGCCGCTTTAAATCTTGCCGGAAGGTCTTTAAGCTAGCTCCTCCCACCCACCCGGGTGGTAAAACTCTCGGCTCCGCCCCATGACGCCAGATCTTCCTTACCGCTTGGAAGCTCAGGTTCCCTCCTTAACGCTCTGCGATTAAGCTTTGGGCCTAAATCTTCGATTTGAAAATCTTTCGAATAAATAAAACTTTACCACTTTGGTCTTCTTCCCTCGCGGCTGCGATGGACAAATCGACTCCCGGATTTCGGAGATGTCCCTGTGGGCAGAAGATGTCTCGGACGGACCCGCACTCCACGTGCGTTTACTGCCTTGGCCAGGAGCACGACCCGCAGGCCTGCGAACTGTGCTCTTCCTTTTCGGTCTACGTCCTCGAGGATCGCGCTGCCCATCTCCAACTAGGGCGCCCCGAAAGGAGATTTCCTCTGGTTAAATCCAAGGAGGCCCGACTGGCGGTTTCCGCGGCTGCGGGATCCGCGGAACAACTTGAACAATTGGTTGCCCTCAAGGAGGCGGCGGCTCAGGCCGCGACATCTTTGACTGCGGCATTCGTTCCGCTTTCGCTCGGGGCCTCCTACTCAGCTTCTTTTAAGGAGCTTTGCCTGACCCTCTCAACTAAAGGTGAGGGTCCAACTTATTCGGGTCCGTTTCACCGGTCGAAGAAAAGTAAGGGTAAGTCCCATCGTCGACACTCTTGGGAGTGGGAAAGATCTCCCTCCCCTTGTTGACAGTCGACTTGGTCGAATTCTCGGCCCGACCACTGGCTTCCACGGTGCCCCGTCAGGCCAGGTGACGAGACTCCCGCCAGCGTGGTGAGATTTTCTCGACCCGTTGAAATGAGCTCGGCTGGAAGCCGAAAATCCCTCCTCCGGTTCCCCGGTGAGGTCAGAGGATACCGTCAGCTCATCTGCGCCTCCAGCCCTGGAGCCGTCGGTTTTGTCGACCGAGCCAAGGGGATTGCCGATCCTCGGCTCCCCGCCTCGCCGACCTCGGCCTTGCCGAGATTCTCGGTCTCGGTCTCGGACATCATCGCGGTCCAGCCGTTCCCGCCGACAAAGGCAGTCTCGGTCTCGGCACCGCGGTAAGCGGCGCCGCCGCTCTTCCTCATCTTCCTCCTCCTCGGACGAGGCGAGGCTTCGGCGTAAGTTACGCCGCAAGTATGAGGAACTGATGTGGCAACAACTATTACTGGCCGGCAGTAAACCGGCTCAGGCCTCTTCCCCGGCCATTAAATGGTTGCCACCGGAGCAGTCGAAACAACCCCTCGTGGTGGTCGAGGAGCCTGTTTCCAGGCCGGTTGTTTGACCTATTCCAGCTGCCCCACCAATTTTGGTGGAACCGCCTCCGCCTCAGCCGACAGTTGGGGCACCGTCGAAGAATTCACGGTCGGCCCATGGCCTTCCCCACAGGCTGTCGGTCACTCTCACGCCCGATAAGCCTCGGCAAGTGGAGGGTGGCTCAGGCTCCAGGCAGCTCTTTGACGACTCGTCGGAGTCGGACGACTCCTCCCTGTTCTCCAAGCGTCTTGACTTGGAGTCCTCTGGGGGGCAGTCAGTGAACGATAGCCGTTCGTCCTTCCTAGGACTTCTTAGGCTCATCTCAGAATCCACTGGGATGAAGCTTGAACCCGTGTCCAAACGGGCCAGATATCCCTCACTGAGATTCTGGACCGGGGATTCTCTCCACGGAGGCCTTTCCGGTGGCGAAGCCATTGATCCGGCCCTGGAATTATGGCAGCGTCCGGCTTCCTGTCCCTGCGCCTTGGCCAGGATGGCCAGGAAGTATCACGGTCACTGGCTCTCTGTCCGGCTTTTCGAACACCCTTGACCGAGGGGTTGGTCACGGACAGCGTTTCCTGATGCGGTAATCCCAGGGGCGTGGACAAACCGCCCGACAAAAGTCAAGAAGTTGGACTATGCGGGGCGGAAGTGTATGCTGCCTCCTCACCTGGCCTCCGTCAGGCCAGTTAAGCCATCCTCATGGCGCATTTTCCCATGCCCTGTTGGGCTCCTGGATGAGTCGCCCTCATCTTCCCGCCGACCTGCAGACCACGGTCAAGCAGGTGCGGGACCAGGATAGAGGCAGTAGCCAAGCAGCAGCTCCAGACTGCTCTGGATATTGGGACTCTTGCGCCCGGTCAGTGGCGGCGCTGTGGCCATGCGGCAGCGGGCGTGGCTGAGATATCCACTTTCACCTCGGATACCCAGCACAAGCTTGCGGACATTCCCTTCTTGGGAACAGACCTCTTGACCCTGGGTGAGGCCACCTCCAGAGGATCGAGAGTCAATGCTACCTTGGACTCGGTCTCGAGTCCGCGCCGAGAGGGACAAAGTCGTAGCCCCAGCCTAAGCCCTTCGCCCTCTACTCCCGCTCGCATCCGGCCCAACAACAGCGTCAGGGCCAGCAGGCTGAACCTTAGTATTCAAGCCCAAGCCACCAGCTTCCTCAAATAGGAAGCAAGAAGAAAAAGCCCTGGTGGTCCCTCGGCGGTCCTTCCTCCAAACCTGCAAAGTGACGGGCTGAAGTGCTCGCCCATCCCGTCTCCGCCACCTAGTCCCCCTGAGAGGACGGCTCTGACACTTCCTTTCCGCCTGGTCCGCTGTTACCACGGACAGGTGGGTTTTGAAGTGGTGGGAAGAGCCTGCCTCTAGAATCGGCCGGGCTCCGCCTTCAGAGCCGTGCCCCTTGGCCTGGGGTCCCAGAATCTCTACAGGCTCGTCGAGCCGACATCTCCTACTTCTTCTAAAGGGGGTGATAAGAGATAGAGGACCCACCATCAGAACCAGGGTTCGTGTCCAGGTACTTCCTGGTCCCGAAGCAGACGGAGGCTGGCGGCCAATCCTGAACCTACACGACTGAACAAGTTCCTAAGGTCTCGAACCTTCAGAATGGTCACTCTGGCTCAGATAATACCATCTCTGGAACACGGCGTGTGGTTCTGTTCTCTGGACTTCAGGACCGGCGTTCTTTCACGTCCCTATCCGTCCGTCTCATCAGAATTCCTCCACTTCAGGCGGAGGGATCCCTCTTGATTCAGGCCATGCCCTTGACCTCTCTTCTGCTCCAGGGTCTTCACCAAATGCATTGCAGCGGTGACAGCTTTCCCTGCGGCGCCGAGGTCCGGTGTACCCTTACCTGGACGATTGGCTGATAGCAGCCCCTCCAGGTCAGAGGTGGGAAGCCGGTCCAGAGATCTGGCCCTCCGGGTTTGCTCTCTCAACTCGGCCTCCTGGTCACAGAGGCCAAGTCAGACTCGAGCGAAGCAGGCGATATCCTTCATCGGGGCAGAGCTCGACTCTCTTGAGCCAAGCACGGCTCCCGTGGACAGGGCCGAGTTCTTACCTCCTTTGCCCAATCATTTCTGGTTGGGCAATGCGCATCCTACCGGGACTTCCTGCGACTCCTGGGTCTCATGGTGGCCTGTACCAGCGTAGTCCGTTGGGCACGCTGGCACATGCGCCCCCTCCAGTGGGGACTGGCCAGCCAATGGTCACAGCGTTGCGATCCTCTGGACCAGCATGTGTGGACGACCCAGGAGATGTGGAACGCTCTCCAGTGGTGGACCGTTCCGTCCCATCTGCAGGAGGGTATCCCGTTTGTCCGTCCCAAGCCGACGGTCTCTCTAATGACCGGCGCCTCTCTGATGGGTTGGGGTGCCCATCTGGGGAACACAGTGCCGACCTCTGGTCCCAGCGGAGTCGATGCCATATCAACCTGCTGGAGCTCCGTGCGGTCCGCCTAGCTCTCACCGCCTTTGCTCCGTTTCTCCGGGTCAAGTGGTCCGGGTCCAGGCGGACAATACCACGACCATGTACTATCTAAACCGCCAGGGTGGGACGCGCTCCATGCTCTTATGCAAGGAAGCTCTCCGCATCTGGTCACTAGTGCGCAGCCTGGAGGCGGATCTCCTGGCCATTCATGTGGCAGGAGCCTCCAACACCCTGGCCGATGCCCTGAACCGGATAGGGGCTGCATCGCACGAGTGGTCTCTCCTGCCGGAGATAGTACAGGACCTGTTCTCCCATTGGGGCACACCTCTGGTGGATCTGTTTGCCTCAGGGAGGCAGCGAAGCTGAGACTGTTTCATGCCGCCCCTCAGCAGGGCTCGCTGCAGGATGCCTTCTCAAGGCCGTGGACCCCGGGCCTCTTTTCGCCTTTCCCCGTTCCCCTGATTCACAGGGTCCTGCTGGCGAGGAGGACAAGGCGCAGGTGATTGAGCCCCAGACTGGCCTGCGCCAGTTCTGGTACCAGATCTCCTCAGTCTCAGCTCCAGGACTCAGCGGCTTCCAGCTCGCCGGACCTGCTCTCAGTCAATCAAGGAAGGTGTTCCATCCGGACCTTCAATCCCTGACCGGGGCCTGGTTCCTGGCGGCTGAGTTCCAGGCCTTGGGTCTTTCCGCCGAGGTCCTCAAGCGTCGTTGGGCGTCCCGTGAGTCGACCAGAAAATGCTATGCCTTCAAATGGAAGAGGTTCTCCATTTGGTGTCGGGATAAAGGGTTGGACCCTTTCTGGGTGTCCTATGGCAAGCATTTTGGACTATCTATGGTCCCTATCTAGTCAGGGCTTAGGTCGGCGACCCTTAAGGTGCACCTGGCAGCCATTTCTGCTTACGGTGAGCCAGTCAGCAGTCAGTGGGCGCAGGAGAAAGTGGTGAGGCGCTTCTTTAAAGGCCTTGATCATTTCCCCTCCAGTCGGGAACCCCCACCTCCGTGGGATTTACTGCTGGTACTGGCAAGCTCATGGGCAAGCCATTAGAACCAATGCACAGGTGGTCTCCCCACCTGTCGTGGAAGACCGCCTTCTTGGTGGCTATCACGTCAGCCAGAAGGATGGGAGAGCTCAGGCGCTTAGCATCGAGTCTCCTTACCTGGTCTTCCACAGGGACAAGGTTGTCCTCGCCCCCACGAAATTCCTTCCGAAGGTGGTTGACGAGTTTCACCTTAATCAGGTGTTGACTCTGCGGTGTTCTACCCAATCACACCTCGGAGCCGAATATAGGCTCCATACTTTGGACCCTAGAGAGGCTCGCTTATTATAGGAGGCCGCGGCTGAGAATCGAGGAGAGGTTAGCCAGCTGTTGTCACCCTCGCTGAAAGCCGCACCTGGCAGACCTGCAGCCAAGCAGGCGATAGGCAGATGGGTCACCTTCTGCATAATATCTCTGCTATGAGTTGGCGGGCATGGGGCCTCCCAGAGGATAGAGCTCATTCTACCCGCCATACTGCTGCATCGGTGGCTGCTTCCGGGGCGTCCCTATCCAGGAAATCTGCAGGGCTGCTACCTGGAAGTCAGCACACCTTCATTACCCATTACCACATCGAGCCAGAGTCACGTCGGGATGCTGGTTTGGGGCCTCGGTTCTCAATCTCTGTTCCCCAGTGTAAGTTTATAGGGGAATTGTGTGCTGCCTCCCTCCTCCCGGAGAACTGCTAGGAGTCTGCCAGATAGTGTGGATGAACAACATATCCATGTCCCTAGACATACAGGTTACTCACCTGTAACAGGAGATCTTCCTTGTCAATCTTCACCATTCATTACTTCCTGGGTGTAAGCCGGGCGGCGCACCCGTCACGGGAAGCTTTTTTTTTTTTAAAGTTGCCCTAACTTGGCCCGCCTCGGGAGGCGGCGTCATGCGTCATGCGTGAGGGTGGCCGTTAATGTGACCGACTCCTCCTCCAACTCAGTTCTGTTTCTCCGCCCGTCGAGGCAGCACCTGTTCATTGGTAGCTAACGAAAAGTGCGTATCGACTCCTTTTTCTACACTCGGCGCCCTACGGTAAGACTGTTCCTTTTCTTTCCTTTATGCGGCGCGGGTGTATTTCCGACTATGTTTAATCTTGTTTATTTTGCGTTATGTCCGGTTCTGGAGCAAACGTTCTTCAAAGGCGACGCGTGCCCCTATCGTCGGTGCTCCTGCGGCGGCATTTCTCCGTCTCGGACGGCATAGCGTCTGTCTTCGCCCTGGG
This sequence comes from Neoceratodus forsteri, assembly GCA_016271365.2. Lineage (NCBI taxonomy): Eukaryota > Metazoa > Chordata > Ceratodontiformes > Ceratodontidae > Neoceratodus > Neoceratodus forsteri. The sequence goes on along the minus strand of CM028135.1, from coordinate 1,098,162,237 downwards.
ACCCAACCATAATATGGATTCGTGCGACGCTTGTTTCTCGATGGACCGTCGCGTCCTCGAAGTCCGCGCGTACAAGCTCGGCAAGGCCCCGCCGACTTTCGGGGAGTCGCTCGCGGGAATCTCGGGTGAGATCCTTAGGCCTTTCCCCCGGGTCCCCTCCCGGGCCTATACGGTCCGAGGAGGAGGGGGTCTCCTCTTCCCTTCTTGCGAGGAGGCCCCTTCAGCGGTGTTGGGAGGCGTCGTAGCCCCCTCCGGGGCACTGGCGCTGCAACACCGCCTCGGCAATCACCTCTTGAGTGCAGGCTCCCCGATGTCGAGGCCCCTTGGCTGGGCCCGGCTGGGTGGACCCCGGCGTCGCCTCGCAGGCGCCGTTTTGGATCGGCGCGTTCGCGGTGCGGTGGTCAGCAGCACCGTTCGCTGGCGCGCTTTGAATCAGCGCCCGTTCGTGGCGCCCGGTGATCAAGCGGCGCCCGTTGAGTACCGTTTTATGCTCGCGCCCGTTCGCGGTGCCGATGAGCCTGGCGGCGCCGCCAGGCGGTGCCGCTCGCCTCGGCGCCCGGCCAGCGGCATTGCGACCTTCCCCTCCTCCGGGCGGTGCGGGTCTGCGGAGCCGCTGGGGGTGTGGGGGTTGGGCCTTCATGCTGCGGCGTGCTGAAGCGGCGGTGTCGCCTCAGCCACCGGGGCGTTCGCGGCCCGTGGCCTCGGGGACCCCTGGGGTGGCCAGCATCGAGGTCCCTGCTGGTCACGTCCTCCTCGGAGGATGATGACTCAGATGTGGACCCATCCTGGCATCCCCATTCTTGAATCTGGGTCCTCGGTGGCTAGGGGGTACCAAGCGGCGCAGCGGGCCTCCTCTGTCCCCCTTGCCGTCGTCTCCTGGGGTTCCTCGGCTGGGGGTGGCCGAGTCCCGGGGGCAGGCGTGGGGGGTGACGGAGGCTCCCTCTCTGGAGGTCGGTGACAGCTACCCCTGGGGTGCTGTTACCTCCTCTGGGGTTAGGGGAACGTTGCAGTCGGGGAGGAGGGCCCTCTCGGAATCCGAGGGGTTGAGGGGCAGGCGTCCTGCTGCTCGGTCTTCTTTGGCCACCTCAGGGGGGGTGGCCAGGGCAGCAAGCGGAGCCCGCCCCTCCCCCCAGGGTTCTAGGGTGTCCTCTGGCGGCGTTTGTGTGGACTGCCCTTCTGGATCCATGCAGTCCCGGCGTCGTCACAGGGGAGTTTCTCCCCCAGGGCTCTTCCAGGTTCCGCTTCCCCAGAGTTCCGTTCTGCGGCCTGGTTTGATATCCGGGATCCCTCCTACTAGAGTTCCTTCCCGGATTCCAGAGCCTCGCGAAAGCAGTTGCCTCCTCGGAGGTGCCCTCTCCCATCTCTCTGCATTCCACCCCGCTCCCAGGCCATGTCGGTCCTACGGGTCCGTTATCCTGGGAGCAGTTCAGGGGTTCTGCGGCGGCCTTCCCCTCATATGTTAGTTACATGCATGAGCGGGTCTTTCGACTCTCCCCACCGCCGCAGGAATCCTCTGGACATTCCAGTTCCCCATCATCCTCGTCTCCCTCCTCTGAGGAGAGAGACCCCTGCTCATCTGTCCTCCGATGCTGATTTCACAGAATATCAGCGTTCCTCTCGAGGATGGTGAGGGATCTTGGTTCTCGTTCGGGAGACAATACGAGCAGGGTAGCGTGAATTCCTTGGTGAATTCAGTGCCCAGCATCTGGTGGTACCTTCCTGGCCTATCCCTTCCAGGGCGTCTATCCGGTCCTGGCAGTTCCCTGCCGTTTCTTCCCCAGCCCGGCGGACTGCCAGCGTAGGTATTGTGCCCCTCTGAGTCTCTAGGTTCCTTCCCAACCCGTCCTCAGGTTTGGTATACCTGGATACTCCTTCTGGGCGCCGTTGCCTGGCGCTACGACCGCCACGGTTCGGACTCTCTCCAGTTAGGACCGTTGGGGCGAAGAGTGTTCTCTTCTGGCGTGCGAGTGCATGTATTGCATCACATCAGGCTCACCACGCTGCCACAACCGGCATCTGTAGTCGATGATGTCCCAGCTGCTGGCACTATGCCTGACACGGACAAACCAGACAAGCCGTTGCCCTCTCCGCGGTGAGGCCTGGAGCTGGCAAGACACCAAGCAAGGGCATCTTACTGGCGCCAATGAGGGTGGCTTCCAGGCTTGCGGGGACACCGATCTGCATCAGCGGACGGCATGGCCTGTCTCTCCAGGTTGTCACCCTGGCCCGGCGTGGGTGATGCGCTCCGCCTTCCGAGGACCCGTCTTTTCTCATCCAGAGCTAGAGACTTTTACAGGGCTCCCTCCGTCTCTCGTCCTCGGGAGGCACCTCCTAGCTCTTCTCCCACTTAGGCTTTCTGAATAAGCCAGGGTCTTCTCCTTCTGTTTCTCACCAGCAGAAGGCTGAAGTGCTTGTTCCCTCAGGGTGTAGCTCTTCCCCTCCTGGGGAAGAGGAGCTTGAAACTCACCCAGGAAGTAATGAATGGTGAAGATTGACAAGGGAAGATAGGAAAATTACGTACCTACCGTAATTCTTGATCTTCTCTTGTATCTTCACCATTCATTACTTACGCCCGCCCACCATCCCCTCAGTGGCCTCTTCCTGTGGCTTCTCCACCTCCCGTCTCCTTCCTCTCTCTGCATTATATAAAATATAGGGAAAATTGCTTCATTTCCAAAAAAAAAAAAAAAAAAACAAAAGTAAAAAAAAAAAAAAAATCTTCTTGGGGAAGGGTTTAAAATCCAGAAAAATTATTTACTCTAAGATTCATGGGCCATCTCGCGGATTGCATTGGTGATCAGACTGCACAACTATCTCTTGCTATTCTTATGGCAAGATACCTCTGGGGTTGTTTGGCCTGGCTCAGGCTATTCAGTTTTGATCCTGCAATCCCGTGTTCAATAGGTGCCCTGAAATCTAATCCCCCTCTATTCTTGCCTTGCAGAGCAGAGGCAATCGTCTGTTCTTTCTCTTCTAAAAAAAAAAAAAAATGCTGGGGAACTCTCCCAGACTGCTATAGGCATCTTGGTATCTGGGTCATGCATCTAGTTAAAAAAAAAAATTTTTTCTATCTGTAAAAAAAAAAAAAAAGGAATAGGAGAAATCAAACAAGAAGGCAAATGAGAAGGTAGGCTATCCTTCTCGCTGTTTTGCTAAGTGGTTTCTCCCTTAAGTGTCCTCCTGGACAATTTTATAGAGCTCTGCTGACCATATCCAATCTTAGCCAGCCTAAGCCTTGGCCGGCCTTAGCCAGTCAGTCTGAGTCCCGCTTCTATCTGGAACGCCTGAAAGGTTTACATTTTCCATTTCTAAACCCCTGAGCAGCGCTCCATGCTGCTGGGTTTTATTCTTCCTCCTCGGCTGCCCTCCAGTTAAGGCCTTCCCGGCCAGGAGCCGAGGTGGGTGTCAAGAACAATGGCATGTTGAAGATGAGGACTATGCCCTCCTGAGTCTGTCTAGCGGGTTCGGTGAACCTTCTCTTCAGCTCTATCTCCGGGATTCTTGCTTCCCTTTAGTCGAGCCTTCAGCTACAAGCTAACTATGCTCGTTGGGCATTCTGGTCCCTTCAACATCCCATCTCTCTCTCTCTTCTTCTTCTTCTTCTATTTTCTCATTTCCTTACTCATCTCTCCTCCTAGAGTCTGCCCAGGTAAGGAGGCCCTGCACTCCTAGGCTAGGGATGTTCTTATCTCCTCTGTCCTTCCTCCATCGGCTTATTCCTTTTCTAGTTCATTCTTCCTTGCTTTGCTATCCTCGGCTATCTTGCCTCGCTATCTATATTTTCTGCTTTCATTTTTGCCTCTCCGGCTCTCAGAACTGAGTTGGAGGAGGAGTCGATAACTACTAACGGCCACCCTCGCATGGCGTAGCGTCGCTCTCGAGGGCGGGCCGAAACTTAAAAAAAAAAAAAAAAGCTCCCGTGATCTGGCGCGCCCCGGCTTACACCCAGTAAGTAATGAATGGTGAAGATAGCAGAAGATCCAAGATTACGGTAGTACGTAATTTCCTTTCTAGGAATGGTATATGTTGTTCATCCACACGAACCCACCCGACCTCCCGGCGGCCTTTACACCCTGAGCTTCCAGCGGGCCAGATCTGGCGTCATGGGGCAGAGCCGAGAGTTTTACCACCCGGGTGGGTGGGAGGAGCTAGCTTGAAGACCTTCCGGCAAGATTTAAAGCGGCAAGGAACCTGCCAGATAGTGTGGATGAACAACATATACCATTCCTAGAACTCCTGTTACAGGTGAGTAACCTGTATTTCCATATGGCAGATGACAACAATGCTGCTGCTTCTAGAGTCATGGCCCATGCCATCTCTCTGAGGCGCTTTGCCTAGCTGAGAAATACCAATCTGACCCCAGACACGCAGTCTAAGGCCATGGACTTTCCCTGTGATCAAAACATATTGTTCGATTTCAGAACAACTGACTACATGAAAAAAGCTGACGAGTACAACGCCTTTTGGCAGAGTCACTCCTCTAAACCTAAACCTCCTGCCCCGCAAAAGTCCCTCCAGAGGGGAAGTAGGGGCAGGGTTTATTTTCCCCGGCCTTACATTCCCTATTCCCCAGTCTGATGTCTCTCAGTACAGAGGTGCTTTCAGACTGAGGGGCAAAAGAAGGGTCACCTCTACCCAGCCAGCAGCCCCGCATTCTAAGCCCTGATGTGAGTGTCCAGGGCATATTTGGGGGGGGGGGGGCAGCTGCAGTCTATTGGACTGAAGTGCTGCCAGTAGGAGGCAGACTCTTCCACTATCTTCAGAACTGGTCCCTCATTACCTCAGAGAAGTGGGTTCTGGAGATAGTGGAAAAGGGTCTGCCACTACAGTTCAAGCAGATACCAGACCTCAAGCATATCCAGGTGTCAAAACCTCTAACCTCAACACAGGTGCTGCTGTTGGAATTGGAGGTAAAAAAAAAAAAGTCTAGCTCTACGAGCAGTGGAGAGGGTTTTGGCCCTCAAAAAGGGCAAGGGCCTCTATTCCAGGTACTTTCTGACCCAAAAGAAAACTGGGGAGTGGTGACCTATCTTGGATCTCAGATATTTAAACAAACATCTGCTAAAACCCAAATTCATAATGGTCACTTTGTCACTAGTCATACAGTTCGTACAGCAGGGAGACTGGCTAGCCTCCCTGGACCTAAAGGACGCTTACTTCCATATACCCATAAGGAGGTCTCACAGGAAGTTCCTCAGATTCAAACTCCCTTTGGGCCACTATCAGTTCACTGCTGTGCCCTTCGGCCTGTCCTCTGCCCCAAGAGTTTTTACCAAGTGCCTGGCAGTGGTAGCAGCACACCTCGGGAAGCTGGATTTCTCTATCTACCCCTGTTTAGACGATTGGCTCATAGTGGCAGAGTCTCCTTGTCAGGTCAAGAAGTCCCTTTCCCTTACAGAGCGCACTCTGGAGTCTCTGGGATTCCTGGTAAATCTAAAGTCTCACCTGGAACCCACCCAGCTATTCACCTTCATAGGAGCTCAGCTGGACACCAAGAAAGGATATGCCTTCCTCCCACAGGAGAGAATTCATAGTTTCTTTTCAGTGGCAGATTCTTTCGTTCAGGGCCGGCCAAGGCCAGCCAGACATTTCCTCAGACTCTTGGGACACACGGCTTCAGTGACTGCAGTGGTCCCAGGAGTCGGGTACAGGATGCGACACCTGTAAGCCTATCTTAGAGCTCGCTGGTCTCAAAGAAGCAACAGTTTTTCAGAGCTGATACCTGTGACAGAGCAGTTCCTTCAGACTCTGCTTTGGTGGAAGAACCCTGCAAGTCTGGCAGCAGGGATACCCTTCCATGCTCCACTTCTCACAAAGGTGATTATCACAGATGCCTCCCTCCTGGGGTAGGGAACTCATCTGGGCAGTGCCTCACTAAGTGGCACCTGGACTCTCCAAGAGTCACAGTTACACATAAACCTTCTGGAGCTCAGAGCAATCTTTCTAGCTCTCAAAGCATTTGCTCCTGTCATAAAAGGACAGACTGTACAAATTTGAACAGACAACACCACTGAAATGTTTTACATAAACAAGCAAGGCGGTACCAGATCAAGAATACTCTGTTCGGAGGCTATGAAAATCTGGTCTCTCGCCTTCTCCCTGGGAGTCAGCCTTTCAGCTATTCACCTCCCAGGCATGTACAGTACCCAGACAGATGCTCTAAGTCACATCAATCAAGGCCAGAGCGAATGGACTCTGAACAAGCAAGTAGTAGCCACAGTGTTCAGGTGGTGGGGCACACCAGAAATGGATCTGTTTGCCTCTCCCCTCAACTTCCAGCTTCCTCAGTAGTGTTGCAGGCTCCCAGTCCTGGGAACGCTTCCCCTGGATGCCTTGATCCTGGACTGGTCAGGGAGGTTCCTATATGCGTTCCCTCCCTTTCCCCTGATACTCAGGGTATTGCTAAAACTCAGACAACAGCCTGCATCAATGATTCTGGTGGCTCCAGATTGGCCCAGGCAAGCCTGGTACCCTCTTCTTCTCACAATCCTGCAGCAGGCCCATTCAGCTGCCACCAGCTCACTCTCTGCTGACCCTTCCGCAGACAGGAGTGCATTATCCAGACATACACTCTCTTCACCTCATGGCCTGGTTCTTGAGGAGTTAAGAGTTTCCATCCTCTCAGTACTTGGAGCAGGTCCTTAAGATCCTGAGAATGGCTAAAAAAAACTGACACAAAAAGACTTATGTAGCCAGATGGAAACGGTTCTTCCTCTGGTGCAAGAGCAAAAAGGTCAATCCTTTTACAGCTTCAGACCTTCAGCTGCTGGATTACCTGGTGCATCTGCAGGCGTCAGGCTTGACACCCTCATCCCTCAAGCTACACCTGGCTGCATTTTTGGCCTGTCTTTCGGTGGGGGAAAAAGTAAATTTTTTCCCACACCATATGCAAACAGTTTTTCAAAGGCCTTTTGCACCTTCAGCCTCCAGTCAGGGAGCTGGTTCCTCCTTGGAGCCTGAATCTCTGCATAGCCAGGCTAGTGCAACAACCATTTGAGCCTATGGCCACTGAACATATCAGGTTTGTGACCTGGAAGTGGGTCTTTCTGGTGGCCATTACCTCTGCCAGGAGGAGGATTTCAGAGCTACAGGCCCTGAGCACTGAGCCCAACTACATCATTCCTCACGAAGATAAAATTGATCTCAGGACAAATAGGAAGTTTCTGACCAAGGTAGTTTCACAGTTTCACCTACGAACATATGAAATTGCCAACAGATACAGACCATTCAGTCTATCTAGTCTGCTCGAGTGTGCAGCACTTCAGTCCATTAGACTGCAGCTGCCCCCACTCCCTCATATGCCCTCCCCCATCTCGCACCCCCTCACGGTTTGTACCCTCCCCTTGAATCTGTCTCGCCCCCTCTTGAAGCCCCCAACACTGCAGCAATACGACTTCCTCTGGCAGAGCATTCCACCCTGCCACCACCCTTTCTGTGAAATAGTGCCTCCTCCGTTCCCTCTTGAACCTGCCCCTTCCAACTTCATAGTGTCCCCTGGTTTCCCTTCCGCCCTTCAGACTGAACATGTACCTGGTGTCTACTCTGTTCAAACCCTTCAGGTACTTGAAGGTCTCAATCATATCCCCTCTCTCCCTTCTTTCCTCCAGGGTATACATGTTGAGCTCTCTGTCTCTCCTCATATGGTCTGTCCTCCAACCCCAGGATCATTTTTGTTGCCCTATGCTGTGCCTCCTCCAGTAGTTTGATGTCCCTTTTTAAGTAGGGGTGCCAGAATTGCACGCAGTACTCTAGGTGTGATCTCACCAGGAACATGTACAAGGGCAAGATGACCTCCCCACTCCTGGAAGTAATCCTCCTTGCCATGCAACCTAGCGTCCTGTTTGCCTTCGCTGCTGCCTTCCTGCACTGAGCAGAGTGGTTCATCTCCCCAGTTACCAGCACTCCCATATCCTTCTCCTCCCTGGATTTTGTTAACGGGACACCCTCCAGCCAGTAATTGTGTCCTGGGTTCTTGCCTCCTAAATGCATCATTTTGCACTTCTTGGCATTGAAACCACGCTGCCAAGTGTGAGACCATTCCTACAGTTTTGCCAAATCCTCCTGAAGTACTTTTGCCCCCCCCCCAAATCTACCTCGGCACAAATCTTTGTGTCATCTGCGAAGAGACTGATCTTGCTCTTAATCCCTACTGCAGTGTCGGCTATGAAAATGTTAAACAGAACCAGTCCCAGCACCAAGCCCTGTGGTACACCACTTGTAACTGCCCTGGGTTCAGATGCCTGCCTCCTCACTACTACCTTCTGCTGTCTACCCTGCAGCCAGTTCTCAACCCATCTGACCAGTTTCTTCCCTGCTCCCAGACTCGTCAACTTGCAGGTCAGCCTACCGTGTGGCACCAAGTCAAAGGCCTTGCTGAAATCCAGGTAGAGGTCATCCCCCGCATGTCCCCTGTCCAGTGCCCTCGTAACCAGTCGTAAAAATCAACCAAGTTCGTCTGGCAGGATCTGCCTGAGACAAACCCGTACTGCCTGCTGTCCTGGAGGTTGTTATCCTCAAGAAATCGCACCATCCTTTCCTTGAGGATTGTCTCCATCAGTTTTCCCACAATTGCAGTAAGGCTCACCGATCTGTTGTCCCCGGTTCGTCCTTGGGCCCACTGTTATGGAGAGGTACCACATGTGCTTCCCTCCAGTCCCTGGGCACACACCCCGAGTTCAGAGAGGTACTGAACAGATCCACCAGTGGCCCTGCCAGTACCTCTGCCAACTCTCTCAGCACCCTGGGGTGGACTCTGTTTGGGCCAGGTGCCTTGTCCACCTTCAGGGACTTAAGGCCCTCCCTCACCCTTTCCACCGTGATTTTCCCATCTGTGGTTGCTTCTCCCCCACCCTCTCCCACCATACGCTTCCTCTCAGGTATGGGCCCATCCCTCTCCTTGGTGAAGACTGAACAGAAGTATTCATTAAGTACTTCTGACTGCTCAGCCCCCTTTTCTACCCACCCACTTCCCCTCCTGATCCTAACAATTTGATCCTTGCTTTTCCCCTTCTCTCTATCTGAAGAAATCCTTTTCCCCTCCTTTGATCCCCTGCGCTAACCTCCGTTCCCTTAACCTTAACCAGTCTGTTACTTTACCTGTCTTCTTTACTGAGAAATCCACTCCTGGTGAGCAGAAGCTCCATAGTTTGGATGTCAAAAGAGCTCTCTTTTACTATCTAGAGCATACTAGACAGGTCAGTGGCTCTTCCACTCAGTTGTTCCTGACCTACGGGGATGTAGGCAGAGGAAGACCAGCTACCAAGAAAACTATTTCCCGCTGGTTGGTCTCTTGCATTAAATTCTGCTATGAAAAAGCTTGTCATCAACCTTCTGAGGGGCTCACTGCAGCCTCTGTGGCAGCAAGGGGCATACCCCTTCTGGATGTCTGCAAAGCAGCTACCTGGAAGTCTGTGCACACTTTCATTAAGCACTTCAGTTTAGATGTGCAGTCTAGATCTGATGCCAGATTTGGCAGAGCAGTTCTGCAGAGCCTCTTTCCTACGTAGGTTTTCTGCCCACCTCCCACTTGGTACTTCTCGGTAGTCTGCTATAGTTACTGCTGCTAAAGGACTCCTGGGGGAAGAAGAAAAAATTACTCACCATAGTAATCTTCTTTCTTCCAAAGAGTCCTTTAGCATCAGTAAGCTCCCACCCTTCCTCCCCGGTTCACCTTTTAGGAGAAGGGCTCTGTTCCTAGTTTTATTACCAAATTTGTTTTTTTATTAAAATGTTTTTATTATCTGTTTTCAGGTTTTGGACATTTGCATGTTTTTTGAATCCTGTTGGGATGTGCCCATTATCTTAGAAAAAATTCTGAAGCCCTTCATGCTGCTCCTTCTCACCACACTTCCCTCCTTTTTTTTGATTGGCTAATGCCCAGGCTCATTATGTTAATTATCTTAAAGGCGTACCTCCGGGGCAGTTGCACCTAGCCAGCTAACTGCTATAGTTACTGATGCTAAAGGACCCCTTGGAATAAAGAAGATTACTACAGTGAGTAATTTTTTCTTGACTCTCTAGGATTGCTCAGTCCTGCAGCTCCTGTACTCCTAATCCCTACTTGTTCTCTCATCTGTCATAGAGAAAAGGAGGTTATGTGTTTGCTCTCGAGTTTACGCAATTTCTGTCTGGTAGCATGGATATATTCTTTTCTGGCACTCCAGACATCGTTTTTCCATTTTTGGCACAATTGCTGTCTCATTTGCAAGGGTGTTCCAGTTTGGACTTCCCCTTTTTGCTACTTCTGCCAGAGCCATCTACTCAGGGCTTCTGCCCTAACCTTTTTTCTGTCACTGTCCTCACCCCTTCTGGCTAGCGGTGAGAGACTCTGCTCTTCTAGACCCAACTGCCCTTGTACCACATGGTAGGCCCAACCCACAGGCTCTAAGTTGGTAGTTGGGTTTTAGTTATTTTTTTGTTCATTTTATTTCCTACAGTATATCCTTTCTATATCCCTTTAGGCTGGAAAAGTATGATATGATTGAGACCTTCAGGTACCAGAAGGGTTTGAACAGAGTAGACACCAGATGTATGTTCAATCTGAAGGGCGGAAGGGAAACCAGGGGACACTCTATGAAGTTGAAAGGGGGCAGATTCAAGAGGGAACTGAGGAGGTACTGTTTCACAGAAAAGGTGGTGGCAGGGTGGAACACTCTGCCAGAGGAAGTAGTATCGCTGCAGTGTGTTGGGGGCTTCAGGATGGGATGAGACAGATTCAAGGGGAGGGTACAAACCGGGAGGGGGCGGGAGATGGGGGGAGGACATATGATGGGGGGGCAGCTGCAGTCTAATGGACTGAAGTGCTGCACACTCGAGCAGACTAGATAGACCGAATGGCCTATATCTGCTGGCAGCTTTGTATGTTCGTACCTAGTCCTTTCTTTTATTTTTCTCCACTTTGTTTCTCTCCTGGTGAATAGAACTGAGGTGCATGAGGGAATCGGCATTGGTTATTGGCTGAAGCTCGTGGCACCACATGAGGTGAGCAGGATCAGTAGCCAGAATCCACTCTCTCCCTGCAAAAAATGTGCTGCTTTGGGGTCCCAGTGCCTCCAGCCACAGACCCATATATATGACTCAATGGTGAAGATATTCTGGAAGATCAATTGAAGAGATAGTGTGCTGCCTGGAAACTGCCTGCAATTAATTGTAACTTTCAGATGTAGTCAGCTATCACTTTTTATATCTAAAGTATGTTTTCTTTTCTGTTTGCTAATTAAAAGATTTTCCACTTGGCAATACTGGAGTGATGTGTGGAGCAGCACTCTGTCTAGAGGCTAAAAAAAAAGTCAGATCTTATCTGTGTCAGTCTTCACCATTCATCACTATGTGGGTGCCTGGCCAAAGCCAGGACCCCACGGGAGCTTTTTTTTTTGTTTGTTTGTATGGGTAGCCGGCGAGTGATGGCGCCACCCTTGAGGCCGATGTTCTGCGTGGCGCTCCTGGGTTGGCTGTTCACTGTCGTCGACTCCGCCCCAACGTCCATTCTTCTTCTCTCGGCGTAGAGTAAGGACCTCGCGTGGAGCTCATCGTTTACTGCACCATAGTTTTGTGGCCTAGTTCGCGGTTTAGTGTTAGCTTGGTTCTGTTTTGCCAAGCTTCTACTCAACGCCTCTGTGTCCCAGTAAGACCGTTCCTTTTATTTATTTTACAGCAACATCGTGTACTGTTTTTGTGTTTAATTTTCCGACAGGTCGTGTCCCATTCCAGGGGCAAAAAGTAATAGAAGGCCAGGTGGCCTCCTATGCGTCGGTGCCCCTACGGCCGCCAATATTCTGTCACGGACCAGCATGACTGATGTCTCACCTACCTCGGCCCGGCCCACGACATGGACAACTGTGACACCTGCTTCTCCATGGACTGCTGTGTCATCGAGTTGTGCACATTTAAAGTAGGGTGCACGCCACCAACTTTCGGGGATGGGTTCGCAGTCAACGGGCCGGAGCCAGGATGCTCGACCCTTCCTCTGGGTCCCCTCCTGGTTCTATACGGACCGTGGAGGAGGGGGGGCCTCTGCCTTTTTCAGTCTTGCAGCGGCTGGGGCTCCTTCCAGCAGTGCAGGAGGCCCAGTCCATCTCTGGGGTGGGCGGGAGGCACCACCCCAGCAATCGCCTCCTCGGAGGCGAGGGCTCCCCCAGTGCTGCATACCAGGGCTTGTGGGCCCAGGCCGGCACCGTCCTCGTCGCTGTCTGCTGGCGCCATTTTGGGCTTTGATGCCACTTGCAGTGTCGGGCCCATGGCACCGGGCCATTCCTCGGTGCCGTTCTTACTGCCGGTGCCATTTGCGGTGCTGGTGATTGGAGTGGTGCCATGGAAGGTGCACTGGACATTCTTGGGGACGTTCCTGGTCACTGTGTCATTCACGGCGCTGGGGGGGGCGGCACCTGTGAGGAGGCCGCCGCCGTCTCTGGCTCTGGCGTCATTTGTGGTGCCAGGGAGGAGGCCAGCGCCGCCTCTGGCTCCGACGCCGTGGCTGGTGCTGCTTCCGACTCTGGTGCCATTTGCAGTGCCAAGGGAGAGTGTGTCACCGGTCATGGTGCCGGGGTTGGGGTTGGCACTGCTCGCTGCCCAGGAACCGGCAGGGGTTGGAGAGTGGTCTGGCATCGGACCTCTGTGTCCACCTCGGAGGAGGAGGACAGTGGGTCGGATCCAGACTGGCTTCCGGACTCCTCAGAGTCTTCTGACCCCTCGGTGTCCAGCACTTCAGCCCCCACTCAGCCTCCCTCTGTGGGGTGGGCAGTTCCTGCCTATTCTGGGGTCAGTGGCACTTACTAGGCAGCAGTGGTCCATGTGGCCACTGCTGCGCAGCCCGGAGTCGGGGGGATGTCTGTCCCTTCAGCTGGGGTACCCCCCTTCCTTGGTGTGCCTGGACAGTCCGTGTTTGGGACAGCCTGGAGCACCCATAGAAGGGGAGGGTGCTGCACCCTGGGTGGACTCTTTGAGGTTCGCCGGGCATTGTCAGCTGCCTAGGCTAGTGGCTTAGATGCAGAGGGCTCTTCCGGAGTCCAAGGGGTTGAGAGGCCTTAGTTCTGTGTGGCAGCCTCTCCCTGGGACCCAGTCGGGTTCAGGGAGGAGTCGTAGTGCAGATCCTCACCCTTCCCCTTCTCTCTCCTTGAGAGAGACCTCTTCTTTGGAGGCCAGGGACCGTCCTTCTGGACTCACACGGTCCCGGTCTCCTCAAAGGGGGGATTCTTCCCTAGGGCATGGTCACAGTCGTTCTGATCCAGTTGAACAGCTGTTGGCTGCTGCGCTGCGCAGGTCTCCCTCCCAATTGGGAGCATCCGCAAGGCCTTCCTGCCCAGGCAGAGGACATTCTTCTCCTGTGAGGAGTTTGGCCCCTATTCCTCTGTCTCCACCCCCTTCTCTCCCAGGTATTTCCAGTCCTAGGGGGTCTCTGACCTTGGAGCAATTCAGGGGATTGGCTGTGCATTTCCCAACCTATGTCAGGGCCATGAACGAGAGGGTGTTCCACCCCGCTCCTGCGCAGCCGAACCCTGACTCTCCGGTCTCGTCCGCATCCTCATCCCCCTCCTCGGAGGAAGAGGAATTGTCTTTCCACATTTCCCCTGCATCTGATCTCTCCTCATATCAGCGTTTCCTCGGGAGGATGATGGACGATCTCCGGATTACCCCTACCTTGGAAAGCAATCCCAAGTACGTGACGTGCACTTTCTTAGGTGAGTTCAGTGCGGCCAACCTAGTGGTTCCTGCCTGACCTGTTCCTTTTTGGGAAGCGTCACTGCGGCTCTAGCAGCGTCCCTTTTGCACAGTTCCAGCCCCAAGGGATCTGCGCCAGCGATACTGCGCTCCCCTGGAGTCTCTAGGACATTTGCCTCACCCACTCGCAGGCTTGACGCAGCTGGATACTCCTTCTGGGCTTCGCACCCCTCACTGTGACTGGTCCCCAGATTCAGACTCCGTGGATTTTGATTTCTGGGGGAGGAGGAGGACATTTTACTCGGCACGGATTTTGATGTCCATTGCTTCACATGAGGCCCACTATGCATCTTAAGACAGGTTCTTGTGGTCAGGCTAGGTCAGCTCCTAGCCTCTCTGGCTGATTCAGTGGTAACCAGACAGACCATCGCCCTCTCTGCTGAGGGCCTGGAACTAGCCCGGCACCAAGCGAGGGCATCCTACACCGCCAATGAGGTAGCTTCCAGGATTGTAGGGACAGCGATCTGCACTTTGCAGACGGCATGGCTTTGTCTTTCCCGGTTGTCACCCATGGCCTGGCGTAGGGTGATTTCCTCCGCCTACCAGAGAACCCATCTTTTCTCCCGTAGGGTGAGACTGCAACTTTTGGGGTGCATTCCTTCCCTCTCCAGGGGGTCCCCGTCTCACCCAGACCAGTCTCGGGCCTCTCCAGGCCCGTAAAGGTTCTCCCCTTCAGTGTCTCCCCCACTGGGGGCTAAGGGGCTTAGTCCCTTAGAGTTATATTGGGCCCCCTTCGGGGGGCTCAGTACTCGTCCACATAGTGATGAATGCTGAAGACTTACACAAATAAGATATGAAAATTATGTACCTACTGTAATTATTGATCTTTCTGTGTATCTTCACCATTCATCACTAAATCCTGCCCACCGTTCTCCTGGGGCCTCAGTCTCTGAGTTCCCCTTCCCTCTGTGTGTCTCTCTTGTTTCTATTCCCCTCCCGCTTTCCCTTTGGCCAGGAGTAAGGGGACCCTGGAGACACACAGGATGGACTTCAGCTCTTTATAGCTTGGGTGGTGGTGGGTGAGAGGGGGTGTCTTCCTTTATCGCCTTGCGGCATTCCCACCCCTTGTTAGGGGTGGGGCAGTGAGACTGGAACCCCCTCTTTCCACCTTCTTCTCTTGTCCTTCGGGACTAACCCATAAAATTCTTTAATCTGGGGGAGGTTCTTCTTTCAAAGTCCACCCCCCCCTTTTCCTTTGGATAGGGAAGGGGACATGTCTCGGCTCCTGGTTCCCTCAAGCTGCTCCTAAAGAATCCTTATGACTAATCCCTCTGGGTTAGTCATCCTCTGCCAGGAGTTTGTCAAATCTCTTGGGTTAACCTTGCTTGCCTTGCCAGGTTGCCTTAACTTCTGCTCGTCTTGGGCAGACTGTCTGAACCTTGTCCAGTCTCTCCTTAAAAATTTTTTGAGGGTCCAGACCACAGGGTCGGTTGACACTGTCCTCTTCCCCTCCCAATATTTTTTTCCCTCCCTTTCACTTTTTTCCCAGAGATTGGGACCCCTCCCAATCCCTAAATTTCCTCTCTTCTTCATTCTGTCCTCTCAGTCGTTTATTCCTCCTTTGATTTGTTTATCTTTTTCCTTTTATCTATCCCTTGGGCTCTCTTGCCCAACCCCCCTCCCTTTACTTCTCACTCTATGGCGATTCAGAACTGACGTCGGGGCAGAGTCGACGACAGTTAACGGCTGACCCGCAAGTGCCACATAGTATGTTAGTTTCGAGGGCGTGCACTGTCTACGTGTCGGCTTAGCCCATACAAAACAAAGAAGCTCCTGCGGGGTCCTGGCTCCACCAGGTACCCACTTAGTGATGAATTGTGAAGATACACAGAAAGATCAATAATTACAGTAGGTTCGCAATTTTCATTTCTGTTCCTCCCACTACATCAATACTGAGACCACAATGACTGTGACATCACTAGTAACTAATGAGAAACATTCCTCACTGCCGGGTTTCACTTTCACATGAAGCAGCAGGGGCTGGCTTTTTCTGGTAACAAGTGATGCCACAATTCCTTGCATTTTGATTGGTAGCTTGTGAAAGTCATTGCTCAGGCTGCAAGGATTGTGGTACCTCAGGGTGTTTGGTCTCATTTCTAATGATGTAGTGGGAGGAACAGAACTGACGTTTTTTAGCCTCTAAACAGAGTGCTGCTCCACACATCACCCCAGTACTACCAGGTGGAAAATCTTCTAATTAGCAAATAGAAAATAAAACAATTATACATCCTATATTAGCAGTGATAGCTGATGGCGTCTGAAAATTACAATTAATTCCAAGCAGTACACTAGCTCTTTAAGTTAAGTACGTCATTTTCATTTGATCTCTTGGAGCATCACTGCTTCCTTGGAAGTTTGAGAGGATATATCATTTTAACCCAATAAATGGGGCTTCAGGTGCTAGCAAATCATGTTTCCCATGTTGCTGTGTATACTGTGGTGCTTGTATTCATGTGCCTTCTAGTGCAAGGTATTGGGCAGAAGAATTAGGAGGCGATCATAATGGTATAGCCACATGCACACCCAAAACCTCCTATGTTTGATTTTTATAGTACAGTTCTGTTGATCTTCGGAACAAAACAGTTGAAGAGGCCTACCTTGAAATGCTGAAACCTGCTGAAACTGTCAGTATAAAGGCCCAATGCAGGATAGATGACTTTAACAAGATTAAAGATTTACCTGGAGATGGGTTCTATATCAGGTATTCTCTATATTCTCTTTGTATTGCATTTCACTTAAGCCCAGAGGGAGGTGACAGTAGCCAGAAATCAAAATATAGTATTTATCCTAAATGTGATAGAAACCCAAAGTACTAGCTGTTTGCTGTTTACATGATTTGAGCATTTGCTGTTGTTATAAGGCTTTATAAACTGGGCATGTAAAAATAAGCATTGTGATTGGCCAGAAAGACAGTGTCAAATATGTTTTACACATAGAAGAAAAAAAGTACAGGCAACCAAATCAGTGCCCCAAAATGGAATGTTGACAGACAGGCATGGAATGTTAAGAAAAATTCAGGTAGCCATCTTGTTTTCAGCCTCAAAGAAAATCAGAACTACAATATCGATCGAATGTTCTGTTAATTTAAATGTTAGCATAACAGAATAAAGCAAACGAAGGTACAGTTCCCAAAACAGTTTCAGCATGATTCCTGGTGAGTCACTCAGCTCCGTGGCAAGAAGCATTATACTGTCCGAGTGGCATTTGGGGTTCATGTTCAGTGCAGTCAGCCGTGCTGTCATCTCAGTCAGCTCAATGCCAAGCATCAATAAACTTTCTGAGTGGCACTTTCAGTTTCAGTGCTCCTTATCGAGCGAGTGTTCTGTTAATTTCAATGTTAGCATAACAAAATAAAGCAAACAAAAAGTACAGTTCTCAAAACAGTTTCAGCATGATTCCTGATGAGTCAATCGGCTCCGTGGCAAGAAGCACTAAACTGTCCGAGTTGCGTCTGGGGTTCATGTTCAGTGCAGTCAGCCGAGTGGCGCATTCAGTTTCAGTGCTCCGGTCAATTTCAGTGGTATGGTCAATTTCAACAACATAAATGAATGAGATGTCCTTGTTTGTAACAGATAGCTAAGCATGTGTCAGTTTCAGTGTTGGGCAGTGTTTTTCAACCTACTGTCAGTTTACACTGTCTGAATTAAAAGGGACTATTTTTCCTTGCGTAGGGACACTGTTCAAATAAAGCTATATTTTAATGTAAATGATATAGTTTCTGAATGTTTTTTTAATTTCTAATAAAATTTCTCCATTTTATAAGCGTGATAAGACACTCCAGGGTGTGTGTTGAACATATAACCTTACTTTGAGAAACAGCGCTTGCAGCAGGTTACACCATTAGGCCTGAAGCCGGAAGGCTCCAGGACCCCACGGAAATTTTCTAGCTAGCAGTATTCAGCGGGGACCACCTCTGACATCGGTCCCGCCCCCGACGTCAGGCATAGTACATAAGGAGGCGGTCTCCCAGAATCCCCAGTTCTTTTCCTGCCGTCGACTCGCCAGCATCGTCCTCTCGGTCTTACTCTAGCATACGACGACTAAGAACTTCTCACAGTAGTTTTACTAAACTGATGTCGACATCTCCAACTCCTTCTTCTGAGGGACACCCTTCCAAGTGTGCCTGCGGAAAACGGATCCCCTTCATCCTTACTGTGGTGCTTAGGCCCGGACCACGACACCAAGGCCTGCTCCTTCTGTCAGGGGTTCAACAGCCACACCAGGATCTGCCATCAGAAGGCACTTCAGGGGTACCTTTTGGAAGAAACACTTAGGAGACTGGATAAAGAACCTTCCTTCAGAGGTGAATCTTCCTCGAAAGCCCACAAACACCGGGACAAACACTGGGATAAGACAAGGTCCAGATCCCCGAACCGGGCCTTGGACTTGCGTAGCTCAGGCTCCACACGATCTGACCACTCTCCCTCCAGGGCTCGTTCTCAGCCCCCTCTGGTTAAGGTCAAGGCTACAGGCAGTTGTTCGGCTTTGCTTCAACCCATAAAGACTTCCAGGCCTTCGGCTTCCTCCACTCCCTCCCGGGCCTCATCTAAGTCTTCTGACAGTCACAAGTCTTCCTCTTCTGTCCAACGTCGGGATCCCAACTCCAGATCGGTCTCCCAGCCTCCCAGGGGTACGGATCCCCCACCCAGGAAGACAAAAGACCTGATGTCCCTAAAGCGGATGACGGACCCAACGTTGGCCAAGCACTCAAAGTTGGCCAGGCGTTCACCGGAGCCAAGGACATCGGCCAAACACCAGACATCGGCCAGGCGTTCGCCGGACCCAAAGACGTCAGCCAAGTGACCGACGTCGGCCTCACACTCGCCGGAGCCGAAGACTGTTCCCCAGTCACCAGCTGACACCGGTTGCAGGGACTCCACGGAGGAGGACACGACATTGCCTAATGACCAGGCAGATGACACAGAGGACGACGGGCTTCCAAGGGAACCTTTGCCCACCCCAGAGACACCTGCGGACCCTATGCCCAACCCCAGCGACAGACCACCAGCACCAGGCCCGTGGCTGGGCACGAACATTCAAGAGGTCAAGGATCTCTTCACTTTCTGGTGGGACTCAATCCAGAAAGATGTGATCCCTGTAAAACCTCCTCCTCCTTCTCCTACTCCTTGACCTCCTACGCCCGCTCCTCCACCACAGGGGCCAGCAGGACAACCACCCACCTAAGGAGCATACTCCACCTCCTAGGGGTAGATCTAAGGATCGGAGAAGGCCTCCCTCAAGGTCTCCCTCAGGGTCTCCCAGCCCCAAGTGACCCAGACGTCATCGGTACATTCCATCAGGGGAGGACTCTAGATCGGATACCTCTGAAATCTCCAGATCTCCTTCTCCACTCAGCGTCCCATCACCTGACCCACAAGACCTAACCAGGTCACCTCCGGATGATCCCTCCTTCTCTGAGATCATGAGGCACATCCAGGAGAACATGGGATGGGATTCTGAAGACCTCGACCCCGAGAGACAGCGCCTTGCCCGTTATCTTCGGCAGAAAGATCCCAAGCCTGTGGTAGTACCACCCTTGGTGGACACTTTCACGGATGTCACTAAGGCTGCGTGAAAGTGTCTGCACTCCACCCCCGCTGTGCCGAAGAAAGCTGACCACCTGTACAAGGCCCCAAAAGAGGACCAGTACTTGGCACAACAACCTGTGGCTCACTCCCTGGTCATTACAGCCTCTCATGACCGGTCCCAACGACCGCAGCATATGAGCACACAGCCACCGGACCAAGAATCCAAACAGTTGGATGCCCTGGGGAGGCGCATGTATCCGGCTGCTACATGCTCCATCAGGTCCCTGAACTACCTATCTCACATGGTTCAGTTTCAGAATGCCCTGTGGGAACAGGGCCAGGACCTTGTCTACAAATTACGGATGGCGATCAGATGGCGGGCTCCTAAACCTCCTCACTGGGGTCGATGTGGGAACCCAAGTGCTACGAGCCACATATGATTCTGCGGACTCGTCTGCCAGAGCTACAGCTTCGGGCGTCTGTCTCCGGAGACACTGTTGGCTCCATGTCTCTGGCTTTACCGTGGACATACAGAAGAACATTCTTGACGTCCCATACAGTGGCGAAGTCCTATTTGGTGAACACTCAGAGAAGGTTATCACCAAGTTCCAGGATGCCAGGAAGGCAGTTAGATCCGTACAAGCCATGTACAGATCAAGGCCTGGTTCCTTTCGTAGGAACTAGAACCATTTTCGCAGCTGGCAACAACGGCAGCAGCCACGTTCCGGCCAGCAACAAAGGGGCACTTTTCATCGTAAAGCCCAGGCTAAGTCTTCCCCAGGCAGAGGCCAGCGTTACACCATATTGGCCCAGCCTGCAGGAACCAGTGCTGCCACAGCATGACTCCTTCCCGGCCCCGCCCCTCCTCTGGATCAACGGGCACAAAAGGTCGGGGGTCACATCGCTAGCCACTTTCCGGGGTGGCAGTCGATTACAGCCAACCGGTGGGTTCTCCAAATGGTCAAGAAAGGTCACTTCATCTAATTTCTCAACCACCCACCGTCAAGACCTCCCCTGCTTTCCCGTTATTCGGGTCAGCACGCCCTGCTCATACAGCAGGAGGTGCTAGCGCTTCTCGGAGAAGAAGCTATAGAGCAAGTACCGCTGAACCAAAGAGGTGCAGGTTATTATTCTTGCTTCTTTCTGGTTCCCAAGAAGACGGGGGACCTCTGTCCGATACTGGATCTCAGTGACCTCAGTGCTTCGGTCCTATACAAATGCTTCTGCATGGTGACCCTTCCAGATCTGATACCCATGCTCAAGAAGGGCGCCTTTCTAGCAGTGGCGGCTCTACACCAGGGCCCGCCAGGGCACGTGCCCCAGTAAAAAAATGCTGTGCCCCAGTTGGTGCCCCATATGGTGCAGAGATTCCCCCATAGTAACAATATATAAGTGCCCTGGCTACCATCTGTTGTGCCCCGGCTGTGCCCTGGTAACCATTTGTGGCTAGAGCCGCTGCTGCTTTCTAGCGTCCTTGGGCACGCAGGATGCTTACCTGTATATACCCATTGCTCAAGCACACATGAAGTTTTTGCACTTCGAGTTTCAGGGTCACCATTATCAGTTCCGAGCCCTCCCCTTCGGACTGTCATCGGCACCTCAGGTATTCACGAAGTGCATGGCGGTCATAGCGGTGACTCTGAGGAGACAAGGCCACTATGTGTTCCCCTACCTGGATGACTGGCTTCTCATGGCGCCCTCTTGGGAGGCTGTGATGTTCGCCATTCATTGTACTCGGTCTCCGTTCGAGATGTTGGGCATCATTATCAATCGAGAGAAGTCATGCCTGGTTCCATCACAGATTCTGCAGTTCATAGGCACAGTTCTGGACACCATCCAGGGGAAAGCTTTTCTACCCCGGGACCGAGCGGAACACATCAGATCCCTCATCAGAGACATCTTGGCAAAGAAGACTGTCCCAGCCAGACTGGTTCTTTGCCTACTCGGACACATGGCTGCAGCCATTGCAACAGTCCCGCTAGCCCGTCTCCACATGCGGGTGACCCAGTGGATGTTACGGGTCCAATGGGATCGAAAGCAAGACCATCTGCAGCTCCCAATTTGGATCACGAAGGCCATAATCCAGGATTGGCAATGGTGGCTAGATTCAGAGAACCTATTGGTGGGGCTCCCCTTCATTGCGCCATCTCCGATTGTGACGCTCTCCACAGATGCCTCAGGGCTCGGGTGAGGGAGTGCACCTTGACGGTGTCAGGTCTCAGGGCCTGTGGACAGCCCAAGAGACTCATCTCCACATAAATATCCTGGAAATGAGAGCAGTTCTTTACGCCCTGCAGGCTTTCCAGTCGGAGATTCCACCGGGTACTCTTCTGTTACAAACAGACAATTCCGTGGTGATGTATTACCTCAACAAACAAGGAGGCACCCATTCCTACCCGCTTTGCAGGGAGGCCATGAGGGTGTGGGATTGGGTTCTACAACACAGCGCAAACCTCATTGCTGTTCATGTCCCAGGGGTGGACAACGTCATCGCAGACAGCCTTAGTCACTCTCAGGCCAGAGTCCACGAATGGGAACTACTCCAGGAGGTAGTAGAGGATCTGTTTCGCAGATGGGGTACACCAGAGTTAGACCTTTTCGCGTCACCATACAAAGCAAAACTGCACAATTTCTGCTCGCTAGATCCAGGGCCTGGTGTTTTCTGGCGAGACGCGTTGTCCCTCTCCTGGGCGGGCAGATTCCTCTATGCCTTCCCCCTTTTCCGTTGATCCAGAGGGTCCTTTTGAAACTTCACAGAGAACAAGTGACACTGATACTTATCGCGCCATTTTGGCCTAGGCAGATCTGGTTCCCTCTACTACATCAACTATCCCGGGAACCTCCAGTGCCTCTGCCAATCAGCTCTCACTTGCTCTCTCAGGAGGCAGGCTCCTTGGTCCATCCGTACCTTCGCTCTCTGAACCTGCACGCCTGGCTCCTAGAGACATAGCCATTATGCGATACAGGGTCTCGCAAGAGGTAGCAGATGTTCTAGCGGCTGCTAGAAAACCAGCCACTCATGCTACTTACGCCATGAAATGGCACAGATTTTGCCTCTGGGCTCAAGCTCGGGGGGTTTCGCCAATGGATTGTCCAGAAAGGTTGGTCTTGGACTACCTCCTGTCTCTTTTTCAGACAGGCTTGGCCTACTCCTTGATAAAAGTACACCTTTGTGCCATCTCAGCCTATCACACTCCTATAGGCCAACGTCCCATATCTCAGTTGGACACGGCACGAGCCTTCCTGAGAGGTGTCCTCCACCTTAGACCTCCGATTAAGGATCCTATTCCGCCTTGGGATTTACCCTTTATCCTGGAGCAGCTTACGTGTCCACCTTTTGAGCCAGCCGCAGATTGCGAGCTATGTCTCCTCACATGGAAGACGTTGTTTTTAGTTGCCGTTACCTAGGCCAGAAGAATTTCTGAACTTCACGCACTGATGTGCAAAGAACCTTATTTGGTTTTTCACCAGGACAGGGTATCCCTGCGGACTAATCCGAAGTTTCTGCCTATGGTGGTCTCAGCTCTCACTCTTAATCAGGATATCGATCTACCAGTGTACTTCTCTAAATATTCTAATTGAGTAGAGACCCTGTTGCACACTTTAGATGTGCATAGGTGTCTTCGATCCTACCTGACCAGACCCAAACACCACCGAAAATCTAATCAACTTTTTGTTTCCTTCACCCACAGGATGATGGAAGCTCCCGTTTCCAAACAGTCGCTGTCCAGGTGGCTCATACATTGTATCACGTTCTGTTACCAGAAGCGTAACAAACCCTTACCGGGCATGGTTAAGGGTCATTCCACAAGGGGGGTGGCTACCTTCTTTGCGGCCTTAAAGAACGTGTCCACCTCAGCCATCTGTGCAGCAACCACTTGGAGCACCATGCACACCTTCATCAGGCATTATAGCCTGGATGTTTCATCTAGGCAAAGAGCAGGTTTTGGTCTAGCAATCCTTCAAGGAATTCTGTCCTAGGCTTAGGTTTTACTTAGGATTTCTACCTTCCCTCCTCCCAATGGTGAGGGATTTCCAGTATTGCATGGGAATCAGTCCTAATGGTGTAACCTGCTGCAAGAGCTGTTTCTCGAAGTAAGATAGTACAGTTACATAAGAACTTACCGTAACAGTAGATCTTTGAGAACAGCTCTTGCAGCAGGCACTTTCCCCCCCACCATCCCCGCTGGAGGTAGATTTTTGTTCCGATATCCTTCTCCTAGGATCAGGTGTTCTCAACACCACTCTGATTGTCACTTGATGGCGGATCCTCAGTCTCCTCTTCTGATGTCATCCAGCGGCTGGAAGTCTCCGGCGGGAGAACTGGGGATTCTGGGGGACTGCCTCCTTATGTACTGTGCCTGATGTCGGGGGCGGGACTGACGTCGGAGGCAGTCCCCACTGAATACTGCTAGTTAGAAAATTTTACGTGGGGTCCTGGCGTCTGCCGGCTTCAGTCCTAATGGTGTAACCTGCTGCAAGAGCTGTTCTCGAAGATCTACTGTTATGGTAAGTTCTTATGTAACTGTACTTTATTGCACGTCTGTGGCTAAAGTCACAAGGCCTGCAGCTTCGTGACTTACTACGCCCCAACCGTGTGGTAATGTATGTTCAACACACACCCTGTCATGTCTTATTGCTTACAAAATACAACCAATGCTGTGCCCTCAGAAACAAGGTGAAGAAACAGAGAGACATTAACATTGTGCAGTACACAATATCCCCGTGTGTCTCCATGCTTTTCTGCATTACACTGTGTACTTTTAGAAATCAGTATTACATTTAAGAAAGAATAGTGAAGAGCTGTCCTTCCCCTAGACAGAGAAAAAAAATCTTAATTCCAGGAATGTCCTGGAAAATCCTTAACAACTGAATACTCTAGGCTCCTCAAGTTTTTGTTTGCAGACTTTAGATTTTTTTGTTAAATGTGCTTGGTTTATATTGCAGTACTATAGGATAATACACACAAGCTGGTTCGAGTAGAGATATGCAAATGTAAGTTACTTACAGTACAGGAAAGCTCAGGGCTGTTTCGTAGTTTATAGTTTGGAGTCCTTTAATGCAGAACAGAATACACAAAAGGCTGTTGAAGGGCAAAGGATTTGTATGCGTCAGAGCTGGCACTTTTTTGTTAAAGCCTCTTCTGAATATCTTCTCCTGAATTCCACCCCCACCCCACCCTTATTGTTTCAGAGCACTTTATGATCGAATTCGAGGTGGAACAGGATTTAAGTTTCAAAAAGGATGACATTTTGTATGTGGATGACACGTTACCCCAGGGAAACTTTGGTTACTGGATGGCCTGGCAACTAGACGAGAACGCACAAAAGTTGGAAAGAGGACAGATTCCCAGCAAATACATGTAAGTAGCATGTGACCTGGATCTTAAGCTGATACTTTACAAAGATGTAATGCACTGCCCCCCTGAGTAACTAGTTTTGAATCTCAGTCCATTAAAAGGCAATAAATCACATGAACCTCCCTCTTAGCACCTCGCTGTAGAAAGCACAGTGCTAGAATGAACAGTCCCCCTGCCTGAATGTCCCTTACAGCAACTGTTGTGAAAAACACATACATGTTTGGTTTTTACGCTTCATTTCCCCAGGATAGCTCAGCTGGGATGCAGCCTCTCATTTTGAGTGGGGACAGTCAGTCAGTCAGTTTATTTTGAAGTGCAACCAGAAAGCATTACAGTCGAAATGTGTACAACCACATATACATAAATATTTCAGTGTTATAGTCATCAACCCATAGAATTGCATAAGAAACACACATTTTAACTACCTACAGTAGGTTCATTTCACATCCACACGTCAGCAGTCTTCCACCGAGCATACTGTATCACTGCAAACTGTGTTCAAGCTTAGCTCCTCCTACCATCCAGTGAGGTGGTCCTCTGGCTCCACCCACTCTACTCTCAGCTCTTTTCTTCTGCTGGAAAGCACAGATTTTCATTGAGGATATCTTCTCATTAAGCCACTGTGGAGGGGTTGTGGGATAACAGATGGACCAGACACCAGATTTCAGGTTCAACACACAGTATCTGTGTGATGTTTATTTAAAATATAAGAAATAACCTTCTGCAGTACATCAGTTTGCAGCAGCAGACTATGAATGTCCTTTCTCTGCACTTAGCCAGCACCTACTGACACTGATCTCTGATCCCATTCGTTAGCTGAGATGTACCCATAATCCTTATGCGGGCCTCATTTGCTTACGTAGTGGGGGGCCAAAAAGAAGAAAAACAAAACAAGCTATGAACAAAGAACCTCAATGCCTAATTACTGACAGAACAGTTACCCCAAAGGGCATTGGCAACAAATCAAGTTTCAAAGAAATACAACATGATGCATACTTCCATAATGCAGTGCATCATGGGATATATGCAAATCACCGTGACATTTAGACTTTTTCAGTTTACAACAACTTACATGTATTTTAAATAGCACAAGCTTAATTTCTATAATAGACAGCTAGTACTTTTTACCATTATCAAAAACACCTAGTGCCATGGTATTTAACATTTATAGGTTTCATAAACATAAGATATATATATATCAAGGTAGGTTATGACATAGTAGTGCTATTACACATTAAATCCAACAACAATTAACACATGTTTTACATACATCTGAAGTCACCACAATACCCTCCCTGTACGAGGACCTGAGAGGGAAAAGGAAAATTAAAGAGGGCACTGTAGCATAGTCAAGGGAGGGAGAAGGGGGTGCCCACAGGTGGCCAACCTTATGGACTAGAAATAGTAAAGGATAGATTAGACTTAGAAATAGAAGAACTGTTGCAACAGAATAAAGAAAAGGTCGGTCCTCAAGAGTGGCAGGAGCTCCCGGTCACAGCCACACCTTTGGAACAGTAAGTCTTCAGCATCAGATCAGGACCACCTGGGAGCTTTTTGCTAGCCGGGGGGCCACCCACAATGGCGTGCAGTGTCGGCGCGCATATATTGTGGGTGGCCCTATTACTCCTCAGTTCTTTCTGCTGCCATCAAGTCATCCTCGTTGGATCTGCTGAAGGAAACATTGAACAAGCCATTGCCATTTGTTACTTTTGTTTTTATCAGTTCTTCTGTATTGCTCCACGTTGTCAATGGGGAGTTAATACATATGGGTAATGAACACCCCTGCTGGGGTGGTGGTACAGCCCAAAGCTATCAGTCAGCATAGAACCTTGGGCACATGAGCATTCTGAGATCAGTAATTCTCCAATCTTTGCTGTGCCACTAGAG
Source organism: Neoceratodus forsteri (assembly GCA_016271365.2). NCBI lineage: Eukaryota > Metazoa > Chordata > Ceratodontiformes > Ceratodontidae > Neoceratodus > Neoceratodus forsteri. Next base: position 1,098,135,747 of record CM028135.1, on the reverse strand, counting down.
GGGTAGGACAACATAGGGAGAGATATCTCTCTCTGTCTCAGAAACATCTGTCTACAATTATTTTGTTATTTTCTGACAGGACTGTGCAATTGTGAAACAGTTTTGGGCTGCCTAGTTACAGGGAGGGTTTACCCACTCTGCTGCGACAGGAAAAATAATGACCGCAATTAGAGTGCCACCAAGACCCCGACAGTGAAGGGAACGCTGTAGCACAAATGCGACTTCAAGCCGAGTGATACGCTGCGGAACAACAGCCATGTAAAAAAATGGAACACACACACAAGTGCACACGGATCTGGAAAATAATCACAAGATGTACACATTTGTATCTGGTAAATTATTTGAGGGGGGCTGTGCCCCCCCACCTCCTCCCCTTGTGTTTAATATACCATATTCCGAATCGCACATAATTTGGGCAGCAGTAGACTAAAGGGACATCAGGCAGTGTATGACCACATAGTGAATTTATTGTGAGCAATCTGTGCACCAAGGAAAAAAACACAATTTGTGCCATTGTGTTAGGAAAGCAGACCTCCACCACACTTCAGCCAACGGCGCAAATTAAACACCGCCACAAAATCGGAGCCTTCTAATACACACATCCTGCATGACAATTACCACCATTTGCCCACCCTGCAGAAAACCTGACTACACACAAGAGCTTGCACCTGTCGCTGCAGCAGAATCCTCCGTATACACTCACACCTACATTGTGACCTGCAGAAAACCTGACTACACACAAGAGCTTGCACCTGTCGCTGCAGCAGACTCCTCCGTATACACTCACACCTACATTGTGACCTGCAGAAAACCTGACTACCCACAAGAGCTTGCATCTGTCGCTCCAGCAGACTCATCTGTATACACTCACACCTACATTGCGACCTGCAAAAAACCTGACTACACACAAGAGCTTGCACGAGTCGCTGCAGCAGACTCCTCCATATACACTCACACCTACATTGTGACCTGTAGAAAATCTGACTACACACAAGAGCTTGCAGCTGTCGCTCCAGCAGATTCATCCATATACACTCACACCTATATTGTGACCTGCAGAAAACCTGACTACACACAAGAACTTGCACCTGTCGCTCCAGCAGACTCATCCATATATACTCACACCTACATTGTGACCTGCAGAAAACCTGACTACCCACAAGAGCCTGCATATGTCGCTCCAGCACTCATCCGCATACACTCACACCTACATTGTGACCTGAAGAAAACCTGACTACACACAAGAGCTTGCACCAGTCGCTGCAGCAGACTCCTCCGTATACACTCACCCTAGCTTTCTCTTCACCTCAGGCACATCTGGGTGTCTTCTTATTCTTGCTTTCCCCTCCTGTACCTCCCTGCCCACCCCCTGCTCCCTTAGCCTCCCCTCCCCTCCCTCTCATGTCAATCGTAGGAAAACCTCTCACCATCTCCCAGCCAGGGTGTTAGTCATGCTACTACTCCTGTCAGGGAACATTCATCTAAACCCTGGCCCGGTTCCCAGGAGCTCCCCAACTCGCACCACAGGCCTATGCATGGTCTCCATGAATATCTGTAGCCTCCTAAAAAAGTTTGACTCACTACAATGCCTGGTCACATCAATTAACCCTGATGTCATCACCCTTGTTGAGACTTGGCTGTCGAAATCCTCCCCTGACTCCCTAGTCTCCCTTCCTGGTTTCACCCTTTCCGGTCCGACCGTGTTGTTGGGACACAGGCGGCCATGTTATTATGTCAAGGAATCTCTCCCAGTACTAGCCCTGCCCACTCCTATCCTTGACTCCAGGGCCCAGGCGCCTACGCTGAAACTAACCCCTGACCCTTTAAAGGGACCCCTTTATCTGACTACTGCATACGTGCCCCCCAGGGACCAAACGCAGGCCATTGCCTCTCTTACAGAATACCTTACCTCTCTACCTCCTTCCGCTGATCAAATTCTGGTGGGTGACTTAAATGTCAACTGGCTCAGCCCCTCCTCCTCCTCTACCCGAGACTCCTTTTCTGCAATAGACCAACAACTAGTTACCCACCCTACCAGGACTAACTCCAAGAGAGGCTCCAGTACCCTGCTTGATGTGGTACTCACCAACCGCCCTAATCGGATCCCCAATGCAAGTCCTCCCAGACTCTCTCAGCAATCATTCCCCATTCTATTCCACTGGTCAACCTCAGTCCCCAAACCCATAGCACAGTCCACATGCCGGCGGCGTCTAATACCTGGTGGACTGATAAAACTTAAGGAACTTCTGTCCCAAATTGACTGGTCTCCTATACAGGCAACTCCTGACATCGACACAGCTTTCTCCTTCTTTACCCAAACTTTTCATAATGCCTGTGATATCTTTTGCCCCAGTGTTGACCGCGTTCTAAAAGGAAGAATGCCCTAGGTTACCCCAGCTTTGATCTACCAGCTCAAACATAGGGACAACCCTATGGCACCGTGCCATTGAGACTGGCGGCCCAATGACAGGCGGTTATATGCTGCCGCCCGAAACAATGTACACTGGGCCATCAGAAAGGCCAAGTCTGAGCACTATCGGTCCTCTCTCACTGCCTCATGGGGAATCCCAGAACCTTCTGGGATAACATTAAACAGTTAAATGGGAGTGCACACTCCCCCACCCACCACAGATCAACATTAATGGTGTGATCTCCTCAGACCCAGCCCTCATAGCCAACCACCTCAACACCTCGTTCACTGACCTTAGCCCTATCCTCCCTACAAATTTTTTTGACCCTCCTTCCCCAGCACCTGCCGTAAATCTTTCTTGCCCTTATTTTCTCCTCCGCCGTGTTTCTGCCCAAGAACTTAGGCTGCACCTTGTCACTGCCCTCAAGAGTAATAGTACAGGCTGTGACACCCTGGATCTGTGTATCCTACGGCTGGTCTTAGACACAGTCCTTACCCCGATCACATGCCTCATCAACCACTCTCTTTGCCTGGGGACGGTTCCAACTGCCTGGAAAGTCGCCACTGTCACCCCTATCTTTAAAGGTGGTGATAGGACTGTGGCTGGAAACTATCAACCAATCTCCATTCTCTCTCCTCTCTCCAAGGCCTTGGAAAAAGTGGTGGCCTCTCAAATCTCTGACTGCCTCTCCACCTACAATGTCCTTTGTCCTGAGCAGCATGGCTTCCAAGCGGGCCACAGTACCAACACAGCCCTCCTAGAGTTCTCCAACTTTCTCCACTCCTCCTTAGACACTGGTTCTCTGGCTGGTGCTGTCTTCATTGACCTCTCGAAAGCTTTCGACACTGTCTCCCACCCTCCTTCTTGATGCCTTAGTCTCTCTGGTTTTGCTGCTGGGCCTATCTCCTGGTGCACCAGTTATATGTCTGACCGCTCTGAGCGTGTAAAATTAATGGGACCTACTCAGACATCTGTTCCATCTTTCTGGGGTTCCCCAGGGCTCCATTCTGGGCCCCTTACTATTCTCCCTTTACCTTAACACCCTTCCACGCTCGGGGAACATTCTATTGTACGCTGATGATGCAGTCATCTTTGCCTCAAATCGTAACCCTACTGCCCTCCAGGAATCGCTGCAGAAGTCCTTCACTGAAGCCGAGGGCTGGTTCAAGGAACATAGATTGGTGATAAATCTTAAAAAAACAAAAACCATGTTCGTCACTCATCCCCAAAACAAGTCCTGCAACTTCAAACTCCTCATTCACTCTGGGTCCTCATTCCCACTCGAACAAGTTTGCTCCTATAAATACCTAGGGATCCATTTTGACCCCTCCCTCTCCTTCCATGGACACATCGCTGCCCTAGCCACTGCCACTAATATCCGATTGGGCATCTTACATCGGTATAAACACTGCCTCCCCGGAGCTCTTGACTCATGATCACCTCCTCTATCCTGTCCCTAGTGGACTATGGACTGCGGTGTATGGTGCTGCTGATCAGACCGCACTCCATGGGGGTCCTTTTTCTCTGAATAAGGCCTGCAGGTTAATTACTGGAGCACCTAGGATGACACACACCTGTCTACTGTATGCTAAAGCGCTGGTACTTGATCTCGACAAGCGCCTCAAATATCTTACCTGTACCCTTACAAAAAAGACCCTCCTTGGGCTTTCCCCACCAGGATTGACCACCACCATACGCCGCTCTGTCCCACTAGTTCATACTCGGACCTCTGGGAAAACCTCTCTTGTTATCCCTAGAGCTAGGACCTCTCACGGCCAAAGAGCCTTCAGCTTTAGGGCCCCTCCATCTCAGCTCCAACTATATCGTGCTTCAAAACTTCCTTCACGTAACCACCTTATTACACCCGATGCTGTAACTGCCACTAGTCAAAGCCGTGACTAATACTTATGACAAAGCTTATTACTAAGCTGCTAAGGACACATAACTCTGGTATTGTTTGCATCCATCCTACCTGTACCAGCTTGTTTGTATCTGTGTCTTAATTTACTGTTATACTTATGTGTTGTACTGCTATACTGTGTATTTTGGTTTGTCTTACTGTGACAAGGTACCTTTGTAAATGAGCCTATGGCTCAAAGGTTTTCCAAACTGCTGTTTAAATAAAATAAATAAAATACATTGTGACCTGTAGAAAATCTGACTACACACAAGAGCTTGCAGCTGTCGCTCCAGCAGATTCATCCGTATACACTCACACCTACATCGACCTGCAGAAAACCTGACTACACACAAGAGCCTGCATATGTCGCTCCAGCACTCATCCGCATACACTCACACCTACATTGTGACCTGCAAAAAACCTGACTACACACAAGAGCTTGCACCTATCGCTCCAGCAGACTCATCCATATACACTCACACCTACATTGTGACCTGAAGAAAACCTGACTACACACAAGAGCTTGCATATGTCGCTCCAGCAGACTCATTCGTATACACTTACACCTACATTGTGACCTGCAGAAAACCTGACTACCCACAAGAGCTTGCACCTGTCGCTCCAGCAGACTCATCTGTATACACTCACACCTACATCGACCTGCAGAAAACCTGACTACACACAAGAGCTTGCACCTGTCGCTCCAGCAGACTCATTCGTATACACTTACACCTACATTGCGACCAGCAAACACAGCACTCCAGCATCTGGGTCACCAAGATAACAGGCGCTCATATCTTGGCAACATAATTGCGTCGACCCTATAATGGTGTACCAGCAGGGAGCACCCTCAAATTTAGAAATCGTGCCTGTTAAGCTGCGGCTTTCAAATTGACTAACCTGCTATTGTTATCCCATTTTCAGTGCCTTCTGTGCATGACTTGGGTTCCATGTGCCACTGTACTATATTTAGGGTATACAGCAAGGTCTCCAGTCCCCTTAGCATGATGCCTCAGGTAAGGGAATTATTTTTTTTGGGGGGGCACAGTTAGTGAGTTACTTGGTGGGATCTTTAGTAATCTGTTTTCCTTTTCTTTTTTTCTCTAGCATTCTCTTGGCAACAGGCCCTCCCTCCTTTACCCTCCTCTGTCTGGGTTTTCGGTTAGCATTGGAGTTTTCTGCATAAAACTGAGCAGTGTTGCGTTCTTTGACTGTTGAGCGGCCTATAACCATTCACTGAGATATTTGGCAGCATTTCAGGGCAATCAGTGTGTTTCCTACTATATTGCTATTTTTTTCTCCCCTGTTCTCCTTCGTCTGCGAAAACAGCACTTTTCAGCGCATCAGGCAAGAGCAGCACTCGTCAGCATGTTAGTTTGCTCTGCCAAACCACACAGGTCTCCAGCCATTGCGGACAACCTGTCAGCATGGATTCGTGATGCTTTCTTTTTCATAGGTGCTTCAGCTCGTACAGCTGTTCATGCCCTTTTTAGCTTGGGCATTCATGTAGTGGCCAGGTGTGCTCACACCTCACGTGGTGACGTCACGCACATCAGCATGATGTCATCACCTATTGTGCATCCATGCACACTCCTCTTGGCTCACTGAACACAAATGCTGAGGCGGAGCACTGTTTCTGAGCAGTTTTATGGTGTTTTATCTAAATCATTTAGTCAGTCACAGTCAGGCGACAACCTAAGAGCAGAGGGATAGCGTTCCCATTAAGTGAGCCTGAGCACTGACAGCAGCATTTAACTAGGGAAGTGCTGCACATTCAGGCACTTACAGATTAAAGTACTTTTTTTTTTTTTGTAATTTACACTGCATAGCTTGTTGGGGGGAGGGGTGTAAGGTGTCAAAGACTGCAAACAGGGACCCCCCCCCCACCACCACCACCGTTTGTTGTTGCACCACATAGGAGCTTTGTATATAGTGGGTATATAAATTATACCAAGCATCTTCATTGCATTGAGTGGTTTTTTTGAATGCTGCCAATCAGGAAATGACACCATGGCTTATTGAAGAACTGTCATGTTTAAAAAAAAAAAAAAAAGTAAGATCTGCAAGAGGATGGTGGGACCCTCTCCTTTAGGGTTTTAATGACTTAAAGAGCCCCTGACACCATTGGGATAACTTTGAAAAACTGTAAGGATTAGATTTGGTTCACTTGAAATTTCTTATAGTTTCTGCAGTTATGTCCCCTTTTTTCATTATTACTGATGACAGTTTTATGAAAATAGGATCACTGCCCTCTAGACATCATCTGCTCTGGCAGCTTGTCTACACCTGACATCGTAATCCCCAGTTTGACATCATAATTATCACTACAGCAACAGACGGTGATGTCAGATGTAGGCAATCAGCCACAACAGGTAGGGCAGAAATCCTGTTACCATGCAAATGTCCTTAGCAATAAGGAAATAAGGGTGAGAATTACAGAAAAAAAACATGAACTATAAGCTAAATTGTGTCAAAATATTACATTTTTCTAAAGCTGTCCCAATGGGATCAGAGGCTCTTTAATTGTACAACACAAACTAACATATTTGTTTCGGTGCCTCCTAACCAAACACCGGGGTGCATCTTGGTACCAAGTGGCAGTTTTAAGGTTGAGTTGCACCAGTCCTTTTTGTTCCTCTTAAATGAGCTGCTGAGTTCTGATGTTCCGCAGGATATCCCCACCAGCACACTTGAACCCAGAGCGGACCCTTCGGAGGGGGGGGACCTTACACTCACATCCAGGTGCACCAGAGCAGAGTGATTCTCCTTCCCCAGATTTGCAGGGCGCCCCTGACCTTGACAACATTGAAGGTCAAGATGAGGTACAGGATCGAACAGGAAAAATGCTGACCCTTCATTGTTATCAGCTGAGGAAGAAGATCCCACCGAAGAGGAGGAGGAGGAGGAGTGGACAGAGCCTAAGAAAAAGATTCCAGTTCCTCCCCTGTTTGATACAAAGTCGCTATCCTATCTTATAACGAAAACTTGTCAGACATTGCACCTGAAGGAGGCGCAAATCATGGAGTCTCTGGATGTGAATTCCATTCTGTCTGCTTCTTCCTCTGCACCACAGTGTTTTCTAAACTTTGTGCACTGTGACCAGATTTTCAATAGGAATGGGCTGGGACAGATAAGTGCAAGCAGCTCTCTGGGCCGAGTGTGAGATGTTATCTGTTCCTGGAGGAGAGCTCCAGGAAGTGAAAGGTTCCTCCTTTTGCAGATAAAGCCATGCATAATTCTGTTAAGCACACAACCATACCTATTAAAGGTTTGGCAGCCCTAACCAACACCCATGATAGGCAGGTAGACACCTCGCGCAGAAGGGCTTTTGCCTTGAATGGACTAAATCTTTGCACCTGATATGCATCTTTTATTGTATCCAGAGCATTGAACTCATGGGTCCCGGACCTGGGTAGTTACTGCCTGCCAGACTCAGATGGAGCGAACATTTTGCAGCTTGTGTCCATGGCCTCCACTTTTCTGGAGGATGCCACAGTGAACAATTTATGGATGTCAGCATGTTCTGCTTATCGTATTGTGGTAGCTATGTGGGGTGTCTGGCTCAGGCAGTGGGTCACAGACCAGGCATCAGTCTAAACTGTTTAATCTGTCTTCTGAAGGAGGTTTATTATTCAGCTCTGGCCTGGATGACATCCTGACGGATGTCCAGGATAAGAAAGGACAACTTCTGGTGTCCAAACAGCAACAGAAGGAAAACTCAACGTCAAGAGGGTGAGGAGGTACATGGCAGCAGCAGTTTGTTGTGGAGGTGCAGGTCAGGAAGCATAGGAAAACCAGGAGCAGTTATAGAGTCGCAGATAGCATTTTATTTTCAGTAACAATAAAACAAAAGAAATACAATTGTGCAGGATAGCTCTTATAAAGGCAGTTCAAACAAAACAAAGTCCTTCGTGTGAGGGTATCTCTAAATCTCAGTCTTGCTCTCTATAACAAAAGATTGCTCTTTTTATATGTAGTGTCTTTTCCTGGCAGTTAAGTTTTGCATCCCGAGCTTAAGATACCTCATGTTTCTCACAAAATGTATCAGAACTTTGTCAGTTTCTTTCCTTGCAGTTGCAACAAAATGGAACATTGTGTTCCAGAACTGATCCCCTGCTGACAACTCTGCAAATCAACTTGTGGAAGTCCAACTGCATCTCAGAATTAATCCCCTGAGTTCTAAATAGCTTTCTGCAATCATTGCAACAATATAACTGTATACATTTTCGAACCAAGGGATTCCAGTTTCACACAAAGATTCACATACTAGTAAATGATGGCCTTTTCTATGGGGAAACATTCCCTTCCACGAATTACACACACACACACAAACACACACACAGTGTAAAATGCCTGTTTGTGGAACTGAATTGTACTGGATTTTGTTGGGCCTCATGTGACCTTCCTGGTTGTCTAGTGCTGTGCCCCCACACCTCCCAGCTTATTAGCAGCCCCTGGTGTCCAGTGGAACACCCCCTTTCATTCCCTTCTCCCTCTCTTTGCTGTTTCTTGTTCCTCGCCAGTCTGCATCCCCCACTGTCTCCTCTCAGGAGTGCCTCATCTCTAGCTAGCAACACCCGGAGGAACTGTCTGCGATTTTTGTACAGGCAGGGGGTGTCGCTAAGGATACTACCCGTCTTGCACGGGTGGCTGTGTTTCGCTGAGTGGTCCTGCAGGCCATTTAATTGGTGAATCTGCCTCCTTTCCTGTCCAGTCACTGTGGAGTTCACGACTGCGTGGGGAAGGATTGCAACCCCCCCTTGAGGATAGCACAAGGGATTGCCAGCAAGGGACCAGTGCAAAATGGTTGTCATAGTGACTTGGCGAAAGTCACTAGCTACTGCATCGAGCCCCGATTGTTTACATAAATAGATGTTTCATTTAGCAGAGCTCACATTTTTTGGAGCACTCTAAGATGTAGGCTGTGACTGATGCAAGGGCAATGGCAATAGGTAGAGTGGTTCTGGATTAGTGCTGCAGTTTGCCAATCAGAACATGAATGTTTGCTGTCCATTTTAAGTAGCCTGCTGAAGTATTTAAATATATTGATTAGTTAGATCCCATTTTCTAATCAATTTGAATGAGTTATTTCACTTTATGTCACTGACTGCAGTACCACAGCAAGCTTGACGCAAGAAACTTAGGGAATCGTTTTCTGCATTAAGCAAAGCTCTTCTCAGATTGGAATGGTAATGAATCGAGCAGCATTCTCCGGGCACCTTCATCAAAGCTGCAAAGATGACTCCAGGCAATAAAAGGAATTTTTTTTTTTAAAGGAGTGTCTGTTAATCCCACGTGCCTCCTTGGCAGACAGTCATCTCCTAGGTTGCTCTGAAAATTTCAGAAACCTTGCCCCAGTCATTCAGGGAGCATTTAACAGAGTTTTCCCCTCCTGAATGGTCAACAGTTCCATTCCCCTTTGAACTGACAAGTCCACAGCATCTGTCCCCAGAGCAGAACTTCTGTGAACGCAGTCAATTTAGATTTATATAGTGCCTTTCAGACACACGATGTAATCCCAAAGCAATTTACAAGCTAGGAGCTGTTACAGCAGCCATTGAGAAGGCGTGGAGAGGCTAAGTGAAATAGAGGGAGGTTAAGGAAAGCTGGGGGAAGGGGTTAAGCACAGAGTAACAGAGGAAGTTAAGAAAGTTTCTTGCTCAGGGCTGCACAGTGAGCGACACTGGTGAGAGTTGAATCTGGGTCTCCAGGTTAACAGCTGTGTGCCCTGACCACTAAGCTATACAGCCACTCTTAAGCAGCAGTGCCTTCTCAGGCAGTTGTTCTCCCCAAGCCCTGCTGCTAGTCTTCAGCCCACAGTGAGCAGCTTACTTTCTCTTTTGCTCTGCTACCGCGTGACCCATCTGCTCCTTTTTTGCAGTTAATGCCAACAGTGTGATCCACGTTCACAATAACATGTGGCATGGTACACGATGAGGCTATAACAATTGCATGCTCCAGCTGCAGTTTGAGGCACAAGGCAAAGCTGAGGGACTTGAGCCAACCAGGAAGTGCAGTTTGTATGCCATAACCAACATGGAGTTTACCTTACTGATAAAATGGGTAGAAATTGGGGTGGCACTGTGGAGCCTCAGCTGAGTGGCAGCACATTTTAGCAGCTGTGTCTCCCAAGCCAAGAACTGATTTAAAAATAACATTTTACAACTAACATTTGAGCCAGCTTCACCATACCTGTTGGTTATTTGTTTGGTGATCATGATGGGTAATGCTAGGAAAGAAGAAACATCAGCAGATGTCAAAAAGGCAAGAACGCACCTGCACTGCAGCCCACGCGGTTGGATGCTGAGGCCACAGCCGGGCAAGGCCTGGAGGAAATGCTCACTTCACTGGGGCTCAAAATGCAACACCTGATTTAGTCTGTCACGGTGCTTAACACGAAAATGGATGGCTTCAGTTCAGGGGCTACAACAAGAAATGCAGCAGGTACACTGTCAAACTGCCGCTTCTTCAGCTGCAGCAACTTTAATGATTAAAGAAAATATTCATCTCAGGGCCCACCTAGAAACACTTGAAAACCAAGCCAGATCAAGTGATACTCAGATCTTCAGCTTACCTGAGGGGATCGAGGGAGATTATCCCCTGATGTTTTTGAAGGATTCCGGCAGAGAAACTTGTGCCAGAGGGTCAAGAACTTATTCTGCAAAAAGCTTATAGAACGATGCCACATGGCTGCCGAGATGACTAGACTGAACCCTGTGTTGTTGATCACGGATGGTGTTGGCACACAGGATCGGATCCTGCAGCTGGCCCGAAGACATGGAACTGTTATGCAAGGTGACAGAAACATATATTTTGTTCCTGACATAAGCTACACTATGCAGCTGAGACACAGGAAATTTGATGGGATTCATAGGCAGCTGAAGGAAACCTCCATGGCACACACCATGATATACCCAGTGAGGTTACGGATTGTCCACAAAGGAAAAGTCTAGGCATTTTCCGATCTGATAGAAGCGGGGAAATGAGTATCCAGGACTTTTGAAGGCCGCCACAACACTGAGACTATCCTCGACGACCCCCACCTCACTTTGGAGGTTACCTGAAAGCTCTGGGGTAATGTACTGATTTTCCCATGATCAGTCTTCACCATCCATTACTAGTGGGTATCAGCCGGAGGTGCCAGACCGCTCGGGAGCTTATCATTTTAAGCTTTTCTCTGGAGGAGGCGCCTGCATTGGAGATGGCGCCGCCCTCGAGGCTGACGTACTATGTGGCACTTGCAGGTTGGCCAGTAACAGACGCTGGCCCCTAGCCTCCTCAGTTCTTTTATTCCCGCTGTCGAGGTTGGCTCTCCGTGGGAGCTGAAGCATGTATTAAGAACTGGAGCTGCGTCAGTTCTACCACCACCGCTTTACTCAACGCTGCATACCTTCCGCTTTTGTCTGTGCGGTCATGTCTGGTTCAGGGCCTTCTTCCAGTAAATCCAAGGCCTAGCATGCCCCCTATGCGACAGTGCCCCTGTGGCAAGCCTATCACCGTAACAGACCGCCATGACCGCTGTCTTGCCTGCCTGGGTCTGTCACACAATATGGATAACTGTGACACCTGCTTCTCCATGGACCGCCAGGTCCTTGAAGTGCGTGCATTGAAGGTGGGTCAAAAGCCTACTGGGGTAAGCCTTGTAGAACTACTGTGTGGTCAAGGTTATGAGCAGTAGTTCGACCAGTAAGATATTTACTGAATGGTTAATTTTGCTTTGGAACTGTACCCTGTTAGGAGAGGACTTGAAGCTCAAAGGCTGCGTGACACTGCTAGAGTTCAGTTAGAAGCAACCAGACTAAAATTGTCTGAATGCCTTGTTTCTCTTGCCTGTCGTTCCAGTTAAAGATCAGTGAGCAGTGAGCCTATTCCATATGTTAATTTTATTTAATTCCTAGTTCTGCTGTGATTACCAGTTTAAGAGGGAGGTATGTTTCTCCTCTCTAAATCATATGATAATGATCTTTTTTCTTAAGTTTGAGCTCTGACCATTTAAAATGTTATTCTCTTATGGTTTAAATAATGCATATCTCTTATAGGGAACTTGATTGATTCTTGGCTGGGGGGGGGGCTGTTGGGCTGTTTGATATTAGTCATGTGCACTTATTAATGTTTCCTACCATATAGATTACATTTATGGACACTTCAGCTAAATAGTACGCTGCCATGGAGCCCTCTGCTAGGGTAGTCATACAGGTAATTGTATGGACTGTAGAACTTTCAAAATTAGTCATACACTCTTGGCTTTATGTTCAGCAAATGTGGTAACTTTTGTAATGTTAAAATGAGAAATCCCACTGATGTGGTATCTAAATGTACTGGATACATAATTGCTGTGAGTCTCTTGTAACAGGGTTGAATAGGACCCTGTCCCAGTTGTTAAGGAGAAAGTGTTTAAATGCAAGGATCTGTCCTTTCCTTTCCTGTCTCGTGCCTGTCTGGTTGCGCAACCACATTTTCCTGTGAGACCTAGGATTTGATCACCCCGACAGTCTCGCAGTTATTTGTCACCCGCAGTCTCTCAGTCTTCCTTTGCTGTTCTGTCTTTTCCTCCCTTGCATATCTGCTGGTATAAAAATACATGCAGATCATTATGTGGAAATGTAACTGATATTGGGATCCCTTTGTTTAGAAATTATATAGTGTTACTGTTGAAATGTATATAATTATAGTTTGAGATGATTGCAGGAAGCTATTGGGAACTCAAGAGGTTAACCTGAAATGCAGTTTTTAAGACTTTTGCAGAAGCTGTGGAAAAGGGGCCTCAGTTCTAGGACATTGTGTTCTAGCTGCACATGACTAATATTTACAAGAACATTTTAGAAAAAAACAGAATGCTTGTTAAGAAGGGGGGTTGCAAGGACTTATAAAAAAAACAAAGCTGTAATTTCTTGCAAGAGATAGAGTTTGAAGGAAAATTCAGGTGCATTTTCCGTTTACTCTGCCTTTGTAAATAGTTATACTGAACAATTTTATTTTTTTATTTTATTGTTATTCATAATAAAACTCTTGTGAATTTTACAACTGCTCCTGGTTTTTCCTATGCTTCCTGACCTGTGCCTGGATGACATCTCTGAATGATGAATGGACTGTTTTTGATATGTTCAGCATAAGTTTAAAAAAACAAAAAAAAAATGTGTTGAAAGCCGCCAAATCTCAGAAGAAAATCCGTTCTTACTGAACTGTGCAGTTATGCATGAAAACTACATAGTCATAAGTCCAGGTTCTACAAATTACAGTGCAGATTCATATCCTCCTTCTCAAGTTCCTTCTGTCTTGTGTTAATTAGTTTTTAAAATCTCATTTTCATTTTCTACACTGTAAGCAATATTTATGCACTGTGAACTCTACGTCTCGCTCCGCAAACACCCAGTGCCATTTTAGTCCATTCCTAGCAGCTGAAAGTGTCACTGATGTCAATTTGGGGTGGCTTATGGGGCAGAGTTCACGTGGGAAGGCCAGGTGTGGAAGATCAGACAAATATTTCTGTAAGAATAAACAATGTAAATTTTGAATTTCCATTGTTTTGGCTGCATTTGCTAATCCTGACCTCCTGGTCCCTGTACTTCATTGCTAGCTGTTGTTCAGTTTCCCTTTAATAAGGCAGTGAGGAGCCATATTTTTCACAAAAAAAAATGTGGTGAGAATGAAGACTCATGCAAATAAATGACATTTGGAATGTCTGAAGTCTTTTACAGGAAAAAAAGGGGTGAGGTCTGATTATTGTGTTGTACTGCTGCCTTATGGTACATGTTCACCTGGCAACTGCTCCTTCCACCCGCGGCCTAGTCCAGCCCTCCCTTGCGGATTCCACTTGTCTCTGATGTGCCGTTTATGACACATCATGCCCAAGCGTAGACCTGGTATGCATCATGGAACAGCAACACCGGATAGGGACAAAACACCTCTGCGAACATGAAAGAGATGGAATTTCATCATCTGTGCTGTGTGTGTTTGTTTTAAAAGTCCCAAAGGGAAAGTGGTTGAGGTAATTGAGAATAATTAATGGTGAAACCTGAGCTGCTTTGAAGGTAAGTGTGACTTACACTGTGCTTCTAACAACTTCACATGACAGAAGCTGGTAATAAACTTTATGGTACTTTACTGAAAAGGTGTCTTACTAGTTTGATCAACTGATCAGTGATGTTCTAAAGATCAAAGGAAGCCAGAGTCATGAAATGTCAACAGTGCCATTTCTTCTGTTTTGGGGATTCCACTGGGAACTAGCCTAGGCTGAGTGGCTTTGTGTAACATCCTGTTTTAATAAACGTAGTTTGTTCTAGGTGTTGTCAAGGCACAGGTCAGGAAGCACAGATAAAATCAGGAGCAGTTGTAGAATTCACCAAAATATTTTTTTTACAGTAACAGTAAGATAAAACTTGTTCAGAATAACTATGTACAGAGGAGAAAAACAGTAGTTTTCCTTCAGCCTGTGTCCTCTGTTCTTCCTCTAGCAATTGCAGTTCAGCTCTCTTAAGTCCTTTCAACCCCCATTCTTAGCAAACATCCTGTTCTTGTATATTTCAGGCAGGTGCAAGGAAAGATCAGACTGTGCCTGAGCTGAGAGGCTCCATTTCCACAGCCTTTGTAAAAGGCTTAAAAATTTGCACTCAAATAACCTCTGGAGTTTTCCATTAGCATTTTACAATCATCTCAAATTATAATTATATACATTTCAACAGTAACACTATATGTTTTCTAAACAAAAGGGATTCCAGTATCAGTTTCCTTTCCACATAAAAAATTACATATATTTTTATGTCAACAGATATGCAAGAGAGGAAAAATAGACAGCAAGAGAGGACTGAGATACGGTGAGCGGCAAAGAATTGCGAGATAGTCAGGGTGATCAAATCCGAAGTCTCACAGGAAAATGTTGTTGTGCAACCAGACAGAGAAGTAGACAGGAACGGACAGAATAGATCCTTGCATGTAAACACTTTCTCCATAACAAATGGGAAAGGGTCCTATTCCACCCTGTCACACTAGGACAACACTCAGCTCAGTGCAGTTAATACGGTGGAGTGTGGAAGCCAGTTTCCAAACATTTTTTTTTAGCATTTATATGTGTTTCATAGCTTTTTATTCTGGTTGATCCTGTGTCCCCTTCCTGTCTTTTCGATGTCAGTGATAACTCAGTGTCTCCCGTGGGTAACATCAGAAATGAACTTAGCCACAGGGGACATCAGAATGCTGCAGTGTCATGTGCTGCTGAGTTGGGGGGCACATAAACTACATTATACAGTTCTAAAATGGTACTTACCCCCACTATGCACATTATAAATACCCAGTGACTTATCTAAAAGTCCAGTATACTGTAAATGGAACAGCAACAGAACTGAAACCAGTACTTACAGGAAAACACCACTTCTAGGATTGTGGATATGTTGTTCTAGCAAGCACTGTTTGGCATGTCCCTTCCCTTTAAGAATCTTGCCAGAAGGTCTTGAAGTTGGCTCCTCCCACCCACCCGGGTGGTATAACCCTCGGCTCCGCCCCATGAAGCCAGATCTTCCTTTCCGCTGGAAGATTCAGGTTCCCTCCTTACTGCTCTTGCGTTCAGTCGGCCCTGACTTCAGAATCCTTGGATTTGCTCAAACTTGAACTCGTCCGAGTTAATAACGATTGCTTCACGATCTCGACCGTCATGGAAGATGAGTCTTCTCCCGGTTTCTGCCACTGCCTGTGCGGGCAAAAGATGTCTTGCACAGACCTGCATGCCACATGTGTATATTGCCTGGGTGTCGGCCCTGACTCTCAGGCCTGTGAAATATGCCTCGCATTTCAGCCAAACGTCTTGGACGATCATCTCGCATGGCTAAAATTGTGCAGGCCGGAGAAATGGAACCCGCTGGTCAAATCTAAAGAGGCCCGATGGGCTGTCTCCGCGGCTGTGGGGTCTGCCAAGCAACTTGAACAAATGCAGGCCTTTGAGGAAGAGGCGACTTGGGCCGCAGATCGGTCCTCATAGCCCTTTTTTGTTACGCTCAACTTGGGCTCCACTTTCTCCGGTTCATTTTGGGAGGTGTGCCTCTCCCTTCCTGCCAACGGTGAAGGGGCCTTCGGGCTTGCATGTCTCAGTCCCGTAAAAAGGACTAGGAACCGAGAGAATCTCCATCTCACCAATGATGTTCCTGGGATCGTGAGAGATCTCGGTCCCAGGAATCACCTGTTTCGACTTCGGTCAAGGATGCGGCCTCTGCCGCTGGTTTCATGGTTCCACCGTCAGGCCAACCAGCACAGACACTGGACGATGATCCGGTTGAGATAATTTTTGACCCAGTCAACCCATTGTCTCCCGACGAGGCCGACAACTCCTTAGTCAGGACCCCGGTCCTGCCTCTCCCCGATGAGGAGACCCAGCCCACTAGGAATCCCATTGAGGACCTGGTCCCGGACCAAGAAGTTCCACCGGTCTTCGTGGTGCCTTCTAGTCAACCCCATCAGTCACGGTCTCAGACTTCTTCGACCAGACGGCCGAAGAAGGCGCACAAGTGCTCTTAAAAGAGGCGTCGCCAACATTCTTCTTCCTCTTCCTCCCGGATGAGGGGAGGCTCATGGAAACCTGTCGACGCTTATGAAGAATGCAACACCCAATTTTGTCTAGTCAAAAGCCACCCAGGTTTCCACCCCGGCCATTACTTGGCTATTGCCTCTCAGGCCGAACACCATTCCTCCTCCTTCGGAGCCAGTCAAAACGATTTGACCAAAATCGACCTCTCCACCGATTTTGGTGGAGCTGCCACCTAAACAGTCCCCGATGGGGGTGCCTGCCAGAGAGTCTGCTTGTTTCGGGCCTCCTATGTAGGCTCTCTTGTTACCCTCACTCCTGACTATCCTAGGCGAGTGGAGGGAGACTCAGGTGGCCGGCCAATTTATCCAGACTCCTCGGAGTCCAATGACTCGGACCTTCATTCCCATCCCTTGGATGAGGATTTGGTCAGTAGTCTCTCGATGGAGGAAGATCCCTCTTCCTTTATGGGCATCCTCCGGCTTATCTCCGAATCCATGGAGATGCCTATCGAGCCCGTACAGAAAAGGGCCAAATATCCCCTTACGGATATCCTTAAACGAGGGGATTCTCCGACGGAAGCCTTTCCAGTGGCCGAGGCCATTGTTGGTCTGGCTTTGGAGCTATGGCAGCATCCTGCCTCCTGCCCTGTGGCTTCTGCCCACACGGCCCACAAATATGCGGTGCCCATAGGGTCCTTTTTGAGGTTCACAGGAAATCCCTCAGCCGAGGATTTGGTGACCGAATCTGTGTTCAGACACGCAGGTAGTTCAAAAGATACTGATAGACCACCAAAGAGTCCAAAAAAATGGACCATTCTGCATTCAAAGTCTATGCTGCCTCTATACTAGGCCATAGTCAGTCAAGCTCAGTCGTCATCATGGCGCATTTCCCTCACGCCCAGCTGGGCTCCCTTGATGAGGTTCTACCTCACTTCCCCTCAGACCTCCAGACCACGGTCAAGCAGGTCCAGGACCAGGATTGGGCTGTTGCCAAGCAGCAACTCCAGACGGCTCTGGACCTCAGGGATTCATGCGCCCATTCGGTGGCCGCCGCGGTTGCCATGCGCTGCAGGGCTTGGCTAAGGGTCTCCACCTTCACGGCAGATACCCAACACAAACTAACGAACGTTCCTGTCCTGGGTCTCTTTGGTCCAGGTGTGGACTGTCACCTCCAATGCATCGAGAAATCCAATGCCACCTTGGACTCCATAACTTCTGTACAAAAGGAATCTCAGGGTTCCAAAAAGCAGAAGAAAAAGCCATTTCGGCACCCGGCCCCTGTGGCCAAGCAGTTCCACTTCCAAGCGGGGCAGCAACAGCAGGCACAGTCTTGGCACCCTCGGCCCAAGTCCGGGCCTCTGACAGCCCATAAGTCTGGATGTCGAGGCTCCAGTGGTCCTCACTCTGGACCCTCTTCCTCTAAGCCTGCCCAGTGATGGGATGGGATGGGGGTGGCCACCCCCATACCTGTCACACAAGCTCTGTGTCCTCCCATGGGGTCTGGCTCCGCCACTTTCTTTCCGCCTAGTCTGCTGTTACCATGGACAGGTGGGTTCTAGAAGCGGTGAGCCAGGGACTGCCTCTGGAATTCCAGCTGTACCCTCCAAGCTGAGCCCGCACCCCACGGGAGGATATGGTGTCCATACACACTCATGTGGCTCTTCGAGATGATATTGCCCAACTACTCCACAAGGAGGTGGTGGCCAGAGTCACAAACCCCCCAGTCAACCCAGGGTTCATATCCAGATACTTCCTGTTCCGAAGCGGACGGGGGGTTGGCGCCCCATTCTAGATCTGCACAACTTGAACCAGTTCCTCAGGTCCTGCACCTTCAGGATGGTAACTCTGTCCCTAATCATATCCTCTCTGGAGTAGAACATGTGGTTCTGCTCTCTGGATCTCCAGGACATGTCCCGATCCATCCATCTCACCAGAGGTTCCTTCACTTCCAAGCAGTAGGAGCCCTGTTCAAGTTCCGAGCCATGCCGTTCGGCCTGTCATCGACCCGACGGGTCTTCACCAAATGCATTGCAGTGGTGGTAGCCCATCTTTGGCGTCAAGGGGTTAGGGTTTACCCATATCTCGATGATTGGCTCCTGGCAGGATCCTCCAAGCAGGAGGTAGCGAGGTCCAGAGATCTGGCCCTCCAGACCTGCACTGAACTTGGTCTCCTGATCATCGAGGCCAAGTCAGAACTTGTGCCTTCGCAGGTGATATGCTTCATCGGGGCAGAGCTAGACTCTTGATGAGTCAGAGCCCGGCTCCCGACAGACAGGGCAGAGGTTCTCTCTTCCTTTGCCCGATCATTTCTGGTTGGGCGCTTGCGCCCTGCCCGGGACTTTCTGTGCCTTCTGGGGTACATGTTTGCTTGCACCACCATGGTCCGATGGGCCCAGTGGCATATGCACCCCCTTCAATGGGAGCTGGCCAGCCAGTGGACTTGGCGTCACCGTCAATTTGACCAGCTGGTCACTGTGACCCAGAAGACGTGGGACGCTCTCCAATGGTGGACCATCCTGGATCACTTGCAGGAAGGGATCACATTTTTCCGTCCCGAGCCAACGGTCATCATCATGACTGATGCCTTTCTCATGGGCTGGGAAGCCTACATGGGGAACCACAGAGCCCACAGGTTCTGGACCCCCGATATCATATCAACCTGCTGGAGTTCAGAGCAGTCAGACTGGCACTGTCAGCATTCGCTCAGCTCCTTTGGGGTCAAGAGGTGCAAGTCCAAACTGACAATACGACGACGATGTACTGTCTCAACAAGCAGGGCAGCACACACTTCCGGGTGCTGTGTAGGGAAGCGTTCCGCATCGGGACCCTCGTGAGCTGACTAGAGGCAGATCTCCTAGCCATCCACGTGGCAGGAGCTCAAATCAACTGGCGGACGCTCTCAGCCATATGGGCAAGATGTCCCACGAGTGGTCTCTCCATCCAGAGGTAGTGCACAGCCTGTTCTCCCACTGGGGCAAACCTCAGGTGAATCTGTTTGCCTTCAGGGAGAACACCAAGCTGAGGCTGTTTCATGCCCGCCTCCCCCATAGCTGGGCTCGCTGTGGGGGGATGCCTTCTTGAGGCCATGGATCCCAGGCCTCTTCTGTGCCTTCCCTTGGTTCACAAGGTGATTCTCAGGGTCAGAAGGGACAAGGCACAGGTGATCTAGTAGCCCCAGACTGGCCATGCCAGTTCTGGTATCCAGATCTCCTCAGCCTCAGCTCCAGGCTTCTGCGGTGTCTTCCAGTATGCCAAGACCTGTTATCTGTCAATCAGGGGAAGGTATTCCATCCAGATCTTGAATCCCTGCACCTAGCAGCCTGGTTCCTGAGCGGCTAGAGTTCCAGGCTCTAGGTGTCTCTGAGGATGTACTCACAGTAGTGGAAGCATCCAGGAAGGAGTCAACCAGGAGGTGCTATGCCTTCAAATGGAAAAGGTTTTCCATTTGGTGTCAGGGTAAGGGCCTGGACCCTTTGTCCTGTCCAGTGGCTAGCATCCTAGATTACCTTTGGTCTCTGTCCACCTTTGCGACCCACATTGATAACACAGCGAAAACGGTGAACCAGCGCATTGGTATCCTGTTCCGAAACCGGCAATTCCTTACCCAAGCTGTGCTGAGGATTGCTATCCAAAGCTCTGTCATCTCAATCATAGATTATGGCTTAATTATCTATGGCTCTGCCACTACCACCGCACTAAGGCGCATCACAACCACCCTAAACAAGGCCTGTCAGCTGCTCACTGGAGCGTAAAGACGTACTCATACATGTGAGCTCTACACTGAAACAGGATGGTTGCAACTGTCAAATCGCATAAGGTACCTCACATGCTTGATGGCAAAAAAAATCCACTTTGGGCCTCACTCCGCCGTGTATCCAAGACCTACTTTGCCCGAATACCAGCATCCGTCCCACCAGAAGATCGGAACACCAGCCTCTCCAGGTCCCCAGATGTCGGACCACACAGGGCCAGAGATCTTTTGCCTATCGTGCCCCCAGCTGGTACAATGCCCTGAGCTCGCTCATTACATCCTCCACCTCACTAGGAGCTTTCAAATCTATGCTTTACGCTCACCTCTCAGCCTCTAGCTCCTGTGACTGCCTTGACTAATGATTCTTCCCTCATGGCTGTTTTTACTGTTTTTCATCCTCCTCCTCTGCTCCTTTCTTGACAAAGGTATCTGAGTACCTCTAACTACTCTAAGTCTGCTCTCCTCCCCATATCTCCTCATACCTTTCCCACCTTGACCATTCCTCCAAGGTTTTTTTTTTTTTTTTCCCCCCCCTTGGATGTACTGTATTATACTGGCTTATTGAAACCTTTGTAATTTGCTGACCATTCTATGTAACATGTCTTGTTTGTTTGTACATTGATGACGTGGAACCTTTGTAAAAGAGCCATTGGCTCAAAGGTAATAATTCCTAGAACAATAAACTAAACTAAACTGTCCAAAGGGGATCTTTGGTCTACAACCCTTAAGGTGCACCTGGCAGCCATCTCTGCTTACCAGGTGCTGGCCGGTCTGCAGACGGTGGTGCAGGAGAAGGTGGTCTGGTGTTCCTTTAAAGGCCTTAACCACATATCCCGTCCGGTGCATGAACCTCCACCTCTGTGGGATCTACTGCTGGTACTGGCAAAGCTTATGGGCAAGCCATTCAAACCAGTGCACAAGTGTGAGATGCCACATTTGTTGTGGAAGAACGCCTTCCTGGTGACTGTCACATGAGCCAGAAGGACTGGGGAGCGCCAGGCACTCTCAGTGGAGTCTCCTTGCCTGGCCTTCCACAGGGACAAGGTTGTCCTGCACCCACACCCAAAATTCCTGCTGAAGGTGGTGTCGGAGTTCCACCTTAATCAGGTGTTGACTCTGCCTGTGTTCTACCTGAACTACACCTCGGAGGCTGAGTACAGGCTCCATACTCTGGACCTGAGATGAGCGCTGTCTTATAAGGAGTGGATGGCGTAAGTTCGCGGAGAGGTTCTCCAGCTGTTTGTCACCTACGCTGAAGCCGCCACCATCTGGAAACAACCTTGAGCATTAGCACCCCTTCCAAGGAAGGCAGACAGGCTATATCAGGCTCCTGAGGGTGTAGATTTCCTTAACCTACACCCCAAGGTGGACTCTGTCATCATTAGCGCCGCTCACGCCTGCTCCACAAATCCCAAAAACAGCTCGTCTACGCCTGACAAGGAATCCCGGCTTCTGGACCAATACGGGAAGAAGATCTAGTCCTCTTCTACCCTGGGTATTAGGGCCCTGAATTATGTGGCACATATGGAGGATTACCAGAAAACCATCCTTAGTCAGGTGGAATCCAAACTGGACTCCCTTCCTGAGTCTCAGACTAAGCAGGAAGTGGCGGATCTTCCTGGACATAAAGTCTCCACCACTCATTCACACTAATGGGATCTACGCCAGAGGCACTAGGACCCAGCGGGAGCAAACGTTTTTGCAGGCAGGTCGGGCGCCAGAGATGGAGCTACGGGGGAGGCGGGCGCCCGCAGCTGCAGCTCGTGCAGCAGTGACTATCTCGTCAACCTCCAACCGCCTCAGTTCCTTTTTTCCCGCCATAGAGTGCGCTACAGTGATGACGTCGCTCGCGCACCAGTAGAGAAACTTCAAACTAGCAGCATAGTTTTCAGTTCTCTTTTTTTATTTTGTAGTATTTCTTGAATAAAATAACGCTTACTATAATTTATTATAAGAAAGAAGTCTCATTGACGGAGTCGACCATGAGCGGGTCAGGTGATGGTAGGGAGACTTCGTATGAAAGTTGTTCAGTCAGCCAGGCTGGGTCCGGTCTGCCGCCTTCCCCGGAGGGGGGGGGGGGTCTGACAACGGACAGTCCAATGCCCAGTGAGAGGGGCGGTCCACCGGAAGTATAAAAGAAAACGGTCGCACTCTCGGCACCATTCGGCCTCGAGCTCTTCTTTGACCCGTAAGTCCAGAAAGAGAAGGCATCACTCGAGGTCGCCTTCTGGTATGTCTGTGCATCGACAGTCGGTCATTGGGGTCAGTTGCCGGTCTCCTCCGGAGTCGCCGATTTCTGTCTCCGGTCTCTGACCTCTTTGACATCGGAGCCCTTCCCCACCTTCTGGTAGGGCTTCAGATGAGCAGTACATCAGTGGGCCGCTCTGATGGAGCAGTGGGCTCGGAGGTTGGTCCAGCTGCCTGGCCCGGTCACTCAAGGGCCCTCGGACCCTTTGGGAGATCAAGTAGGGCGGTTGGGCCTCCCTAGTCGCACGGCACCTTCTTCGGTGCCGTCGACTCCACGCTCAGGTGTTCTCCCCCCTCACATGGCTGCGGCGCAGGGGGCCACACCGATGCCTCTGTCTCCTGCTACTTTTCCTTCTTTTTCCTCAAAACTTAGTTTTCGAGGCCCTGCATTGGTTTCGGTGCCGTCGGCGTCGATGGGTCGCTTGGCACCATCCTCGGCGTCGATGCGTCTGTTGGTGCTGTCCTCGGCGCCGTTGAGATTGCTGGCACCGCCCTCAGCACCGTGCGGCTTTTTGGCACCCTTCTCGGCGCCGTTGAGCTTGTCGGTGCCACCCTTGGCACCGTGCGGCTTGTTGTCAGCGCCGAGGGCTCTGTCTGCACCGTGCGCGGTGCTGGGCCAGGCAGCGCTGTGCTCTTCCTCGGCGACGAGCCTTGGTGTGACATCTTCCAGTCTTCAGGGCTTCTAGACTCCGAACCCCTTTCCCTCCTATTTTCCTTCTGATTTTCACTCCTTTCCTGTCCATACAGTCCCTCCTCGGCTGTCAGGAGATGATATTGAGCCTGACCCAGACCTTAGGCTGGGTGATGATGTGGAAGGAGCAGGATCTAATCCTGCTGCAGAGCCTGTGGTCGAGGACCTGTCATTCAAGTCTCTGCTGAAAAATTTGAATTCCACTCTTTCTCTCCAGACTATGGATATCGATCCTGGGAAGCTTTTAAGACTCCATTACCTTCATGTTCCTGACATCCCTATGGATTTAACTCCCCCGATACAGCCCTCCTTTGAGACGATTTCTCAAATGGTATGGAATAATCCTGCTCTCATTCCTTCTGTGGCTAAGTCCATAGGCAGAAAGTATGCTGCTCCCAAGGATCGACCTATTTTGGCCTCTCAAGCCTTTGCGGACCCTGTTGTAGTCTTGATAAGGTCGTCCTTCCTCAGACTACTACAGTTCGACATATTAACAAAGACTCTCATAAGATAGATACCTTAGGTAAGAGAGTCTTTGCTGCATCCACCCTGGGTATGTGTATTGCCAGCTACCAGTGCTCAGCAGGTAGCACACTCACCTCTGAGGCCGGGAGATCAGAGGGCTGTGGGTTCAGTTCCCACATCTGGCACTTGGGTTAATATCCCAATACTGACACTGTAGTACAGCATGACAGGGGTGCTGCACTTCTGAGGTGCCGTCTTTCGGATGAGACGTTAAACCGAGGTCCCATCTGCCTGGATTGGTGGTAGTTCAGGTTGATGTTAAAGATCCCATGGCACTTATCAAAAAGAGTAGGGGAATTTCCCCAGTGTCCTAGCCATATTTCTCCCATTCACTAAAAAAATACCACCAACAGCTTAATCTGGTTCAAGGTCAGTTGGCATTCATCTGTATCCCCTTCCCCCGGGTCGTGCCTGAAAATAGGCAAAATTTGTCTAGTGCACTTACCTGGTCAACAAAAACTAAATTAAAACAAAAAAAACTAAAAAACTAAATAAATAAATAACATTTCTCTCATTATGAGTATATTCTTTGTCATTCACTCAAACAAATGGTTGAAGCTCTACCGGAGTCGGACGCAAATTCAGAGCTTCTTCAAACCATAACCAGGGGTATCGAGTCCAACAATCAACAGGTAAAAGCAGCTATGGACGCTTTCGATACTGCCTCCCGAGCGGTGGCGGCAGGCATTTGCACCCGCCGTCATTCCTGGCTGCGCACTTCAGGCTTCACGAATGATACCTAGCAACAGGTCATGGCGTTGCCCTTCGACGGTGTGTATCTCTTCGGTCCTCAAGTAGAACAAGCTCTAGAGGCCACACAGAAGACCAGATCGGCCATTAAATTGGCTTGACCGGCTCCTGCCCCTTCTCTGGAGGGGGGGAGGGTGTTGATAAGCACCAGTTTCACAACCGCCAGTCCTTTTGAGGCAAAGGCAGGGGAGGTTTTAATAAAAACCAGGTCCCTCAGCCTCAAAAGAAAAAGCAACAGAAAGCACAAGGACCCAAAACGTCCAGTGCCGCCTTCTGAGTTTCTGGCCCAAGTCCCACCTCAGCTGCCCAAGGGGGACTCCTTCTTAGCGGTGGGAGGTCGTCTGACTCAATTCTGCAACCAGTGGAAGTCCGTAACATCGGACAAATGGGTCCTCCGGATAATCCGCGAGGGATATTCCCTCAATCTTTCAGAGAACCCTTCAGATTGTCCCACCCAAATGACAACCAAAACTGTTAATACTTCAGTCAGAACTTCTCGACTCCGAGATACAAGGCCTTCTGAACAACAGGGCAGTAGAAGTAGTTTCGCTGGATCAACGGAACACAGGGTTCTACTCCCATTACTTTCTAGTTCCAAAGAAAACCGGGGGCACGCGCCCCATTTTGGACCTCAGAAAATTGGAACAAATTTCTTCCCAAAGAGAAATTCAAAATAATACTGCTAGGAACCCTGTTACCTTTGCTTCATCATCACGACTGGTTAGCCTCCCTGGACATGCAGGATGCTTACCAACATATTCCAATTCACCCAAGGCATCACAAATACCTAAGGTCCATGGCTTTGGGCCAGCATTATCAGTTCAGAGTCCTGTCCTTTGGGCTATCCTTGGCACCGCGAGTTTTTACAAAGTGTTGTGCAATTCTGGCAGCGCACCTCAGAAAGATCGGAATACAGGTGTTCCCATATCTGGATGACTGGCTTCTTGCAAGCACTTCCAGGCAAGGAACTCTCAACGCTGTAGCCATGGCCTCAGACTTTCTCACGTCCATGGGAGTCCTGCTAAATCTCAAGAAATCGCAGTTGCATCCCTCCCAGAAGCTCCTTTTCATAGGAACTCTTCTGGACACCTCCTGTGCGGAAGCTTTTCTACCAGAGGATAGAAGGAGCGATATCCTACAGATGGCCTGATTATATCAGAGAGAACAGCTCGGTTCGAGCTATCTCGATGCAACGGATGCTGGGTCTCATGGCCTCGGTGTTCACTGTATCCCTAGCACGCCTCCACATGAGAACCTCTCAATGGATGCCCAGTACTCAGTGGTCCCCAACCACCCACCCTCAGTCCTTTCTCATCAAGGTGACAGAACCTCTGAAGAAGTCACTCACTTGGTGGTGGCAGAGGACAATCTTCTGGAAGGGTATCCCTTTGCTCCCCTGGATCATCAGATTTCCATTACCACAGACGCGTCCCTGATGGGGTGGGGACCTCACTGTCAGAATCTCCACACTCAAGGTACGTGGACTCAGGACGAGTCCCAGCTTCACATAAATGTCTTAGAAATGAGAGCCGTCCTTTATGCAGTCCGGGCTTTGAAGGACATTCTGTCACAAGAACATTCTCCTTCAAACAGACAACAAAGCAGTGATGTATTACATCAATTAACAGGGCGGTGCTCACTCTTACCCTTTATGCAGGGAAGCGATGAGAGTGTGGGAATGGTGCTTGGAGCACAAGGCTCTAATTCAAGCGGTCTACCTGCCAGGGGTGTAGAAAGAACTGGCAGACCGTCTCAGCAGAACAGAGACAGATCCTCACAAATGGTCTCTCGACTCAACCATAGTTCAGTCACTATTCGCAGAGTGGGGAACTCCTGACCTGGACCTTTTTGCATCCCCACTCAACACAAAACTGCCTCTCTTCTGCTCCAGAAATCCAGGGCCTGGCATTTTCTGTCAGGATGCGTTCAGGCTGCAGTGGACAAAACACTTTCTATATTCCTTTCCGCCTCTTCCTCTAATTCAGAGGGTACTTCTAAAGTTAGAGTCCCAGGAGGACAGAATGATCCTCATTGCTCCCTTCTGGCCTTGGCAAATATGGTTTCCGTTACTCAACAGTATGTCGAAAACCCCTCCGAAAGCGCTTTCCCTTCAGACGAACCTTCTGACTCAGGGGCCTGTGGTCCATCCCAATCTGAGATCGCTTCACCTTCACGCTTGGCTCCTGAAGAGATAGAGGTGAACAGGTTCAACGTCTCTTGCAGAGTTTCAGATATTCTTCTGGCTGCACGCAAGCCAGCCACTAGAAAAACTTACACAGCCAAATGGAAGCATTTTTCTCTCTGGTGTGCAAAATCCTCTTTGAATCCTTTTTCCTGACCACCCAATAAAGTTCTAGAGTACCTTTTAGACCTCTCAAATTCAGGTCTGCAGTACTCTACAGTCAAGGTTCATCTTTGTACCATTTAAACTTATCATGAGCCAGTACTTTCCTTGTCACTGGCTCAGTTACCTTTGATTAAGAGGTTTCTTAACGGAATTCTGCATACCAGACCCCCTATCAGATGTCCAGTCGCAGCCTGAAACATTTCTTGTACTAGACATGCTCACTCGAAAGCCTTTAGCTACCTGTGAGCTGAAATTTCTCACTTGGAAAACGGACTTCCTGGTGGCCATTACCTCGGCCTGCAGGGTCTCTGAGATGCATACCTCTCAGGGGGATTATTAGCTCGGTACTCTCCCATTAGTGTGAATGAGTGGTGGAGACTTTATGTCAAGGAAGATATGGAAATTATGTACCTACCGTAATTCTTGATCTTCTTGGATGAAGTCTCCACCACTCATTCACACGCCCGCCTACCATCCCCCGAGCTCACCTCTGTTGTTGGTCTTCACTCCCTCAATCTTTAGGCTGTGAAGACTTCTTTCTTGACCATTCTTATACGGGTCTTCTGGACTATCTTATGTCCGGTTTTTGTTAGGCTATCCTTCTAGGTTAGTTACGCTGCACCTCCTCGGGGGGGAAAAAGGTACTGAGGCGGTTAGAGGGTCAACGCCGAGATAGTCATTGCCGCACGAGCCGAGGCTCGCGGCATCACTCCTCACGGCTCCATCTCTGGTGCTGACCCTCCTGCAAAAAAGTTTGCTCCGCTGGGTCCTAGCGCCTCCAGTGTAGATCCCATTAGTGTGAATGAGTGGTGGAGACTTTGTCCAAGAAGATCAAGAATTATGGTAGGTACATAATTTCCATATCTTGTCTGTTCTGTTCGTTTGGCCAATTGGCACATGCTTCATGCCACTTACTATGCAGTGGACACAGCTGGAAGGAGCTCAGCTTTCGCCGTCTGCCTACAGTGTCATGCCTGGCTCCGTGTGTCAGGTTTGGTCCCTGAAGTGTAATCCGCTATCCAGGATGCCCCCTTCAGGGGTTCGGTGCTGTTCAGTGGTGATGTCAAGGATATCATTACCGAACTGTAAGAGAAGAGCACTGCACTCAAGCCTGTCAACTCTATGTACAGGCCCCCTCAAGGGCAGCGGCATCCTTTTCGTAGACAGAACCGACAAAGACAAAAACCACAGGGCAAATGGGCCAACAAACATCGAGCCCCTCTAGCAACCAAGACTCTCTCCAGCATAAAAGTTGCGGGAGCGTCGGCTGCTGTGCTGCCCCACACTTCCTGACTCCCTCCCTCTCCCATTGCCTCTGGAGGATCCAGAGGAACCGGTAGGGGGGGAGATTCTCCTTCCATCTGCCAGGTTGGGAGAGAATAACGTCAGATGCTTGGGTGCTCCAGTTGATATCAGCAGGACACTCAATAGAGTTTCTTCAGAAACCACCCCAAAGACCACCCCCCCCCAGTCATCTTACTGCCAGCAACATCTTCCTCTGGTCTGAAAAGAAATAGTCTCCCTTCTCTCGAAGGCGGCGATAGAACCAGTTCCCACCCATCTTTGGGGAACAGGTTACTTACTATTCCCATTTCTTCCTAGTTCCAAAGAAGACGGGAGACGTGAGGCCTATCCTACACCTCAGCTCCCTGAACATGTTCATGGAGCACAAGCACTTCAGAATGCTTTCTTTGCAGAGCCTTCTACCGCTTCTTTGGCAGGGACGGTGGCTATGCGCTCTGGACATGCAGGATGCCTACCTGCATATCCCATTTGCCCTTCCCACCACAAATTCCTTCGTTTCCCTCCCTCTCCCATTGCCTCTGGAGGATCCAGAGGAACCAGTGGGGGGCGGGGAGCTTCTCCTTCCATCTGCCGGGTTGGGAGAGGATAATGTCAGATGCTTGGGTGCTCCAGTTGATATCAGCAGGACACTCAATAGAGTTTCTTCAGAAACCACCCCAAAGACCACCCCCGCCCCAGTCATCTTACTGCCCGCAACATCTTCCTCTGGTCTGAAAAGAAATCATCTCCCTTCTCTCGAAGTCGGCGATAGAACCAGTTCCCAGCCATCTTTGGGGAACAGGTTACTTACTATTCCCATTTCTTCCTAGTTGCAAAGAAAACTGGAGACGTGAGGCCTATCCTACACCTCAGCTCCCTGAACATGTTCATGGAGCACAAGCACTTCAGAATGCTTTCTTTGCAGAGCCTTCTACCACTTCTTCGGCAGGGACAGTGGCTATGCGCTCTGGACATGCAGGATGCCTACCTGCATATCCCATTTGCCCTTCCCACCGCAAATTCCTTCGTTTTTGCTTTCAGGGGGACCACTACCAATTTAAAGCCCTCCCATTCCTCAGCCCCCCAAGTATTTACCAAATGCCTGTCTGTGGTAGCAGCCCACCTACGTACCCAGGGAGTTCAGGTATTCTCATACCTGGACAGTTGGCTCCTGGCAGCCCCGTCCAGGGAGGAACTCATGCACTCACTTTCCCTTACCTTGCAGGTTTTCATCAGCCTGGGTATCACCATCAACCGGGCAAAGTCCCATTTGGTCTCTTGCCAACGCCTCCAATTCATTGGGGCGATTCTGGACACGACCATCGGCAAAGCCTTTTTGCCTCTGGACATGGTAGACACCCTTCAGACTCAGTCCCGTCTTCTGTCCAGTCGCAGGAGGGTCAGAGCCAGGTCAGTCCTTTGCCTCCTCAGGCTAATGGCGGCTGCCATTCCAACAGTTCCACGCGCTCGGCCCCATATGAGGATCTCTCAGTGGACGCCTCGGTCACAATGGGACCAGACCCTGGATAATCTAGACCAGGAGGTGCTAGTTTCCAATTCCATGATCAGGAACTTACAGTGGTGGATGGTGCAGGAGAACCTATGCCTAGGAGTTCACGTCAGTATCAAACCCCCCTCCCAGACGTTGACAATAGATGCGTCATGAGAAGGCTGGGGAACCCCACCTCGGGTCTCGCAGGACTCAGGGCAGCTGGTCCAAGTTCGAGCAAAACCTGCACATAAATGTGCTCGAACTGAGAACACGTTCCTACCCTCTGTGCCGGGAAGCGATGAGAGTCTAGCTTTGGGCAACCCAGCATCACCTTCACCTGACTGTTATTCACGTTCCGGGAGTGGAAAACACACTGGCGGACCAACTCACTCGGTCCTCAGCCAGGTCCCACGAGGAATTGGATCAAGAAGTCGCAAACTAAATCATCTGTCTTTGAGGGTGGAGCTCTTGCAGCAGGTAATACCATTAGGACTGTAGCCGGCAGGTGTCAGGACCCCACGGAAAACTAGTATCTAGCAGTCTGAGGCAGGGGACCGCCCCTGACATTGGCTCCACCTGACGTCCTTCGTGGTATAAAGGGGCGGTCCCCTGGCGCCACCCCAGTTCTTTTCCCGCTGTCAACCCGCGTAGTTCAGCTCCACGGACGCCTCTCTCTGCAGTCGACAGCTCGAACGTCAGTTAAGTCGTTTTTCTTATTTTTTGTAGTAGAATCCACTTTTCAACTCGTTTATGTCCTCACCTCCTCCATCGCTACGGAAGTCGAAGTGTGCCTGCAGGAAGCAGATCCCAGCTAAAGACTGCCGCATGGCCTGCCTCATCTGCCTAGGCCCAAATCACCAGCCTGATTCCTGCAGCCACTGCCAGAAATTTAATCAGAAGACGCGCACGAGGAGAGCCCATGCCCTAAAAATCTTCCTACTAGAGAAAATGGTTGCGGCCATGCAGCAAGGTTCTGGGGTCAGTTCTTCCTCTCCCGCTCGAGAATCCCCTCCCAAGGACAAGGCCTCAGGGAGGAAACATCAGAGGGAGAAAGATAGGGCCAGGTCTGAGTCCCGCCGTACGTCGCCCGCTAAACAGGAGTTGTCTTCATCTTCTTCAAAAAGACCAGGCTCAGTTCCAGCCAAGGATTCTTCCTGCTCATCCAAGTCTGCTCCCCCCCCCCGGGTCACCACAGGGAGTTGGCATCAGTGGGACATCGCTGTTCTTCCCTGGCCCACCGACCTCATAAATCAACAGGGTCGACCCAGGAAGGCTTACCCAGTGCCCTGGATCAACTTGGCACTACAGACAAGAAAAAACATTCCGAGGAACGTTCAGGTAGGCAGGGGGACACCCGCTCTCGGATGCCCCCACCTCAGGCCAAGGTGCGCCCTCCGCCAGACGTCCGCCCACCTAGCCGCTTGCCTACCCCGACAACCCACTCCCCATCGCCAGATACGGGGCAGTCGCCAGATGAGGCTCAGCTGTCTGCTCCTACACCTACAGACCAGACGCCAGTCAACACTCCTTGAGACCAGACACCAGTTGTCACTCCTCGAGACACCGGACACCAGCCTTCGGACACCGGCCTTCTGGACCCAACGCCTGCCACTCCAGATCCTGATCTCTAGGCGTCTGCTCCTAAGGACCCGACGCCCGGTCCTTCTGACCCGACGCTGGCCCCAGCAGTCGTCCCAGTGGCGGGCAAAGGGAACTTGTTTACCACCTGGTGGAATACGGTCAAAGGGGACCTCCTTTACAGACCTCCAGACAAGGTCCCCACCTCACCACCGATGTGTCCCCCTCCTACCCCACAACCGGATGAGCACCCTACTCCACGTCCAAAGGAGAAACAAAAGAGATCTCCTTCTCCGTCTCCTTTGGCACCCCCACATACGTCGTCCTCGGACGAGGCAGGCGACAAGTTGGACTCCTCAGAGGACAGGTTTTTACCTCCTTCCCTTTCCTGAACCCAGGGACTCCCCACGGTCCCCCTCAGATGATCCTTCTTTCCTCGATATAATGAGGCATATACAGACCATCTACAAATGGGTAACCCAGACCCAGAACGGAAGCATCTGGCTAAGTTCTTAGGAGAAAAAGAACTGAAGCCCCTAGTCATTCCTCCATTCGTAGAACCCTTCCAGGACGCCACCCGTCTTACTTGGCAAACTCCATCCTCCATCCCTGCAGTTCCAAGGAAGGCTGACAGGCTTTACAAGCCTCCTAAGTTGGAGCCATTCTTGGCAGAACAACCTAAGGCAAATTCCTTGGTCCTAGCAGCAGCCCATGGAAGGGGAGCCCAACTTAAGCATTTAAGCTCCCAGCCTCCAGACCCTGTCTCGAAGAAGCTTGACAGCAGGGGAAGAAAAGTTTTCTCCTCAGCTACTGGGTCGATCAGGTCCCTGAATTTCATGGCCCACATGATCTCCTACCAACAATCCCTGTGGAAAAACACCATGGAATTGGTAGAGGCTTTCCCCGATTCTGAATCCAAGCAGGAAATTTTGGCATGCGCCCAGTTGGGCCTGGATGTGGATAAACATGCCCTTCAGTGCTCATGTGATGCCGTGGATATGGCCTCTCGGGCCATGGCATCAGGCATCTGTATGAGACGCCAGTCCTGGCTCAGACTTACTGGTTTCCAGCAAGACCTGCAGGACTCTGTTTTGGATTCTCCCTTTCAGGGTCCAGTGCTCTTTGGCCCGGAAGTGGAGCAGATGGTGAAGCAACTGCAAGAATCAGGGAAGGCGGTGGCAGACGTACATTGTATGTACAAGTCACAACCTCAGACAGCTTGCCGACGTCCTTTTCGGCAGTGTCAGAATCAAGGACAGTCCGGCAAACAAATCCAGGGCAAAGGATTTAAGAGACGGTGAAATCCTGCCCCTCAAGGTTCTCAGGACCCTAAACAACCAAAAGCTCCTAGGGTCCCGGCCCCTCCTACCCCCTCTACCTGACTCCCTCCTCTGCCCTCCTCCTCCCGGGGACAGGCAGAACGAGCAAGGAGGAGGGCATTTTGCGCTTTATCCACTCAAATGGACCAGTATCACTACCTATCAATGGGTACTGACCACCATTCGGACAAGGTATTCGATAGAATTCACCTCTATCCCTCCGGGCAACCCCCCCTCCAGTGTCCCGTTGTCCACCACAACACAATCTCCTCTTGGAAGGAGAGATCCAACAGCTCCTCAGCAAAAGAGCTATCCAAAGGGTACCAGCGGCCTGGAAGGGAAAAGGCTTCTACTCTTGCTTCTTCCTCGTTCCGAAGAAGACCGGAGACCTTCGCCCCATTTTGGACCTCAGCCAGCTCAACCGCTCAGTGAAGTACCAGAGATTCCGCATGGTAACCCTGGGATCGCTTTCCCCCCTGCTCCAGAAAGGAGACTGACTTTGCTGTCTAGATATGCAGGACGCCTTTCTGCACATCAAGGTCCTGAAGGCCCACAGACGTTCTCTGTGGTTTCGCTTCAGGAACTAGCATTACCAATTCAGGGTTCTGTCCTTCAGCCTCGCGTCCACACCCAGAGTATTCACCAAGTGCCTAGTGGTGGTAGCAGTGGCCCTTCACGGGATAGGCCTCTTCATCTACCCCTACCTGGACGATTGGCTCCTCTGCTCCCAATTGGAAAAGGAGTTTTCAGTTGCTCTTACAGAAACACAGGCTCTATTTTCTTCCCTGGGCATCACTGTCAGCTGGCCGAAGTCGCACCCCTGGCTGACACAGTGACTACAGTTTATCGGAGCCATCCTGGACACCGTACAGGAGAGGGCTTTTCTGCCCTCAGACAGGGCGGAACGCCTTCAGGGGCTTGCCAGAAGCCTCCAAAGTCACCCATCCTCCCCGGTGCGGGTGGTTCTACAACTGCTGGGTCACATGGCCATGGTCTTCACCACGGTTCCTTTAGCCAGACTCCATAGGAGGGCACTCCAGTGGCACCTCAAGGTACAGTGGCATCAGTTGGTGGACGATCTGGATCTACATAGATACATAGATACATAGACAGTGTCGGCAGATAAGGGCCTATGGCCCACCCAGTCTGTCCATTTGAACTTGTAAGTTCAGTTTGTTTTCCTAGAAGTCTGTTGCCCCTTACCCCTGACCTCCAGAATTCCTTTATGTCTATCCCATGCATTCTTAAATCCCGTGATTGTTTCAGCCCCCACCACTTCCTCTGGCAGGGTGTTCCACTTGTCCACCACCCGCTCTGTGAAGAAATTGTTTCTCATGTTTCCTCTGAATCGTCCTCCTCAACTTCATCCCATGCCTCTAGTCCTGGAACATCTTTTTCGCTAAAAATAGTGTTTTCCTGCACCCTGTTCCTCCCTGTAAGATACTTGTATGTCTCTATCATATCCCCCTCCCTCCTCTCCTCCAGGGAGTACATGTTCAGTTCCTTCAACCTGTCTTCATAGGACTTGTGATGCAATCCATGCACCATCTTTGTTGCCCTCCTCTGAACCTTCTCTACCCTGTCTATGTCCTTACGTAGGTATGGTCTCCAGAACTGTACACTGTACTCCAGGTGGGGCCTCACTAGTGTCTTGTATAGCGGAATTATGAGCTCCTTTTCCTGCTGGTGATGCCCCTGCCATACATCCCAGCATCCTATTTGCTTTACCTGCTGCCTTGTCACTGTTTCCCTACCTTGAGGTCATCAGAGATGATAACCCCAAGATCCCTTTCCTGCTTGGTGCATGCTATATCCTCACCCCAACTGATATATTCGCTAAGGTTTTTGTGCCCCATATGCATTATCTTGCACTTCTGCATTGAATTTCAACTGCCAAACCCCTGACCATTCTTCAAGTTTCTGCAGGTCCCTTCTCATTCTGTCTACACCCTCTGGTGTGTCTACTCTGTTACAGAGCTTTGTGTCATCAGCGAACAGTGAAATTCTGCCTTCTAGGTCCTCTAGTATCACTGATGAAGATGTTGAATAGGACGGTCCCAGCACTGATCCCTGTGGTACCCCACTGGTCACTCTTCCCTCTGTGGAGTGACAGCCATTTACCACCACCCTCTGTGTCCTGCCACCCAGCCAGTTACCTACCCACCACCTGTCCTGCCCACACCTATTCCCCAGTTTGTGTAATAGTCTTCTATGTGGCAGGTGTCAAAGGCCTTGCTGAAGTCCAGATAGGCCATGTCCACCACCCTCCCGATCCACCTCCCTAGACACCCAGTCAAAATTCAACGAGGTTGGTCTGACATGACCTCCCCTGGTGAAACCATGCGCCTTGGGTCCTGTAGTCCATTGACAACCAGATGTTCTACCAATCTCTCCTTCAGTAGTGCTTCCATGATCTTCCCCACTACCGAGGTGAGGCTGACTGGTCTCTAGTTCCCTGCTCTCTCTTGTTCCCACTTTTGTATAAGGGGACTCACATCTGCTGTCCTCAGTCTTTGGGTACCTCCCTGTTTCCAGTGATCGGCTAAACAGGATAGCCAGAGGTTCAGCCACCACCTCTTAGTTCTTAAGGACCCTGGGGTGCACCCCATCTGGCCCCATTGCTTTATCAACTCTTATTACTTCCAGTTCCTTCAGGACCCTTTCTGTAAAGGGACTTGTGTCCATTTCTGCACCATTCTCACCCTTGTACTCCTTCAGACCCATTACCCTCCTCTTCCTCAGTAAAGACTGAGCAGAAATACCTGTTCAATATGTCAGCTTTACTGTTGTCATCCTCCACTTGGCCCCCATCCTCCCCTTCAGTCTCACTATCCTCCTTTGTCTTTCTTTTTTTCACTTATGTACCTGTAAAGGTTTTGTCCCTCTACCCACTGATTTTGCAATGTGCTCTTCTGTCTGAGCTTTGGCTTCCTTACTGACCTCCCTGCCTCCTTTGCTTCTCCTGGTACTTCTCCCTATCCCCTTCTGCCTGTGTCTTTTGTATTGCCTGAATGCAATCTTTTTGGCTTTCACTTTCTTTGCTACCTCTTTGGAAAACCATAATGGTCTCCTCTTCCTTTTCCTCTTGCTAACCTGCTTAATGCATAATTCTGTTGTTCTTGTAATCCCCATTTTAAATACTGCCCTCCAGTGTCCCGTTGTCCACCACAACACAATCTCCTCTTGGAAGGAGAGATCCAACAGCTCCTCAGCAAAAGAGCTTGAGCAAGTCATCGTTCCCTAAAATGGTGACTATGCACAGACAATCTGAGCTGTGGAGTTACTTTCCGTAGACCCCCACCACTTCAGACCCTGACCGCAGATGCCTCTTTGTCAGGCTGGGGGGCTCATCTAGGGATATCACAAGACCCGGGGGTCCTGGTCTGTCAACAGATCACTCTCTGCATATCATCATTCTGGAAATGAGAGCGGTACTGAATGCAATCTCAGCATTCAGAGACCAGCTTCAGCTGGGTCCTCTTCTGGTGCAGACAGACAACACACCCGTGGTCTTCTACATCAACAAACAAGGGAGAACTCACTCGTACCCCTTTGCAGAGAAGCCATGAGAGTTTGGGACTGGGCAGTAGAACACAGTCTAGACCTCACCACAGGACATCTACCAGGGGTCCAGAACATTCTCGTCGACAGTCTCAGTCGCTCTTTCTCTCAGAATCACAAGTGGGAATTGCTCCAAGATGTCGCATACAACCTCTCCGACAAATGGGGCCAGCCAGAGTTGGACCTCTTTGTGTCCCTGTACAACGCCAAACTGCACAATTTTTGCTCGCTCGCTCCAGGGCCTGGTGTTTTCTGGCGAAACGCATTTTCCCTCACCTGGACAGGGAAGTTCCTTTACGCCTTTTCCCCTCATTCAGAGAGTACTGCTCAAATTGCAGTCAGAAGCAGCCAGAATGATCCTGGTGGCTTCTCTGTTGCCTTGTCAAATTTGGTATCCACTGCTCCAGCAACTGTCTCTGGAACCCCCAATTCAGTTGCCACTCTCCACTCACTTGCTGTCTTAAGAACAGGGGTCCCTTGTCCATTCTGCTCTTCGCTCTCTTCACTTGCATGCTTGGCTCCTGCAGTATTAGCGGAAGAGAGATTAGGAGTGTCAAGCAGAGTGGCTGAGATTATAGTAGCAGCCAGGAAGCCTTCTACCAGAGCCACGTATGCTTTGAAGTAGAAACGCTTCTGCTTATGGGCTACGGCTCATTCCCTAGATCCCTTGGGTTGCCTGGTCAGGCATGTGCTAGAATATCTCCGACACCTCTTGGATTTGGGATTGAGTTATTCCTCAATCAAGGTGTATATGTGTGCAGTCTCCACATGTCATAGCCCTATCGGAGACAAAACTCAAGCTGAATTGAATGCCTGCAAGATCTTCCTACGAGGGGTATTACATGTCAGACCTCCCAAAAGGGACATCATCCCTCCTTGGGACCTCCTCTTCGTTCTGGAGAAGCTCACGCTCCCCGCTTCGAGCCGCAGCTTCTTGCGAGCTGCGCTTCCTCTCTTGGAATACTCTACTCCTGATGGCCATCACCTCCACTCGAAGGGTTTCGGAACTCCAGGCTCTGATGTGTAAAGAACCTTGTATTGTCTTTCACAGAGACAGGGTGAATTTGCGCACAAACCCCAAATTCATGCCGAAGGTGGTAACCGCACTAACTCTGAACCAGGATGTCAACCTTCCGGTATACTATCCTAATTCTTCCAACCAGGGCGAAGCACTGTTGCACACCCTGCACGTTCATTGCAGTTTGCGATACTATCTTCACAGGACTTGCTCCTCTAGGAAATCGGACCAGCTGTTCATTTCTTTCGCTAAGGAAATGTTAGGAGCTCCTGTCTCAAAACAAACACTAGCCCGTTGGTTAGTGCACTGCATCATGTTCTGTTATCAGCACCACGACAGACCTCTCCCAGGTGCTGTTAGGGGTCATTCCACCAGAGCAGTGGCATCTTCTTTTGTGGCCCTGAAGAATGTCTCTCTTAGCAGACGTTTGTGCGGCTGCCACGTGGTCATTCATCCACACCTTCATCAGGCATTATAGCCTGGACATCGCCTCACGAAGGAGAGCAGGTTTCGGGCTAGCAGTCCTGCAAGGCCTTCTCTCATAGAGGTCCGCACCATTAGATTGTATTCATCCCCTTATACCCTGTCAGACCTGAGCCTATCTTTGGGTACTTCTTGGGACTCAGTCCTAATGGTATTACCTGCAGCAAGAGCTCCACCCTCGAAGACAGATAGCACAGTTACGTAAGATCTTACCGTAACTGTAGATCTTCGAGAGGAGCTCTTCCAGCAGGTGGCTTTCCTACCCTTCTTCCCCCAGGATAGCTTAGTGGATTACTGTTGTATCATTATTTGGGTTTCCATCTAACCAGGTTGCGACCGTTTTTGCTAACTGGTTCTCCATTTCCTATCTCCAGCGGGAGAACTGGGGTGGCACCAGGGGACCGCCCCCTTTATACCATGTAGGATGTCAGGCGGAGCCGAAGTCGGGGGCGGTCCCCTGCCTCAGACTGCTAGCTACAAGTTTTCCGTGGGGTCCTGACACCTGCCGGCTTCAGTCCTAATGGTATTACCTGCTGCAAGAGCTCCTCTCAAAGATCTACTGTTAAGGTAAGATCTTACGTAACTGTACTTTTCAGCGATGGGGAACACCTCAGATAGACCTCTTCGCTTCTCCCCAAAATGCAAAACTTCCCGTTTTCTGCTCGCTCACTCCAGGGTGAGACATTTTTTGGCAGGACGCTTTGTCCCTCGCTGGGAGGGACAGATTTGTTTATGCCTTCCCTCCTATTCCCTTAATTCCGAGGGTCCTGAACAAGCTCTGATCGGAGGGAGCTCGAATGATTCTTATCGCTCCCTTGTGGCCCAGGCAAGTTTGTTTTTTTGTTCTACAACAATTTTCAGAGGAACCTCCACTTCCTCTTCCTCTGTCACAACAATTGTTGATCCAGGATCAGGGGACCCTTGTTCATCCAGGGCTCAGATCCCTTCATTTACATGCGTAGCTCCTGCAAACGTAGCAAAAGCCCGTTTTGGAGTTTCTCCGCTCATAGCAGACATATCGGTAGAGGCCAGAAAGCCTTCTACCAGGTCCACCTATGCCATGAAGTGGAAAAGATTTTTTATTTGGGCTAGCTCGAAAACTTCAAACCTGGGTTTCAGCCATTCCTCATTAAAGGTCCACATAGCCGCTATTTCAGCCTACCATATTCCCTTCGGGAACAGGACTTTTGCTGAGTTGGAAATCTCCAAGACCTTCCTCAGAGGGGTTCTCCATTTGAGACCCCGTATCCGCATTTCTGCCCCTCCTTGGAACCTGGATTTCATTCTGGAGAAGCTTACCCTGCCTCACTTTGAGCCGGCAGCAACAGCAGATTTAAAGTTCCTTTCTCGGAAGATACTCTTCCTAGTGGAAACTACTTATGCTTTGCGTTTTTCTGAGCTTCAGGCTTTGATGTGCAAAATCCTGTACTTGATTTTCCACAAGGAACGTGTGGCTCTATGCACCAACCCTAAATTTCTCCCTAAGGTGGTGTCAGAATCTACGCTGAACCAATCCATTGAGCTGCCAGCTTTCTTTACGCAACACTCCAATCAAGGGGAGTACCTCTTGCATACTTTGGATGTTCACAGAATACTGAGATACTACACCACTAGGACAAAGGATCTTAGGAAATCTGATCAGCTTTTTGTCTCTTTTGTTCACAAAAGAGAAGGCAATGCTGTTTCTAGGCAATGCCTATCAAAACAGTTAGCTCATTGCATCACTTTCTGTTACAAGTACAAGACGCTACCGGGTCAAGTCAGAGGTCACTCCACCAGAAGTGTAGCTGCCTCTGTGACTTGTTTCAAGAATGTGTCAGCGGCAGACATCTGCACAAACGCAACTTGGACTTTTGTCCATACCTTTACAAAACACTACAGTTTGGACATTGCCTCTCGTCGTAGAGCATGCTTCGAGTTTGCTGTGCTTCAAGGACTCCTTTCGTGATACCTGTTCAGCCTAAGGTTCTATTTCATGGATGACAATCCTCCTCCCGAGTGCTTTTCCTTGTACCAGACTGCTTGGGACTCAGTTCTATATGTAAATACCTACTGCAAGAGCCCTATTGAAGTAAGATAGTACAGTTACGTAAGAACTTACCTTAACAGTAGATCTTCGAGAGAGGCTCTTGCAGTAGGTATTGCCTTCTCGCCCTCCATCCCCCTAAGCATTTTTGGCTCCATTTCCATGGGGGAAATATCCTCTTCTCTCTCGTCTTGCCTCTTTTGGCCCTTGGTGGGAAAGAACTGGAAAGTGGGTGTGGGGGACCACCCCTTTACACTGACATCGTATGATGCCGGTCACCTGATGTGGGGACAGTCCCCCGCCAGAGACTGCTAGCTAGAAATTTTTCTGTGGGGTCCTGACGCCTGGGGGGTTAGTTCTAAATGTGAATGCCTACTGCAAGAGCCTCTCTTGAAGATCTACTGTTACGGTAAGTTCTTACGTAACTGTACTTTTTAATACCAAGATGCAGTTAGAAAAGTTATTTTGTTTTTTACACTGAAATCCTAATCTGGGCATATGCACCAGCATGAGAGCGCTGGAAGGTAAGTGGTGATTTTGTTTAAAAAACAACTTCTGCTGGAAAATATAACTAACAGGTTCAGTGCAGTTCTCCTTTAAACCTGCTTTGTGGTTTTCTAAGGTGGAGCCTCTCTGTTCCACCGTATGAATTACACTGATATCTGATATGAGTGTTGCCCTATAAGGACTGGGAGGTCAGTTACATTGTAAGATAGCATCACAGGATGCGAGTGTGTGTTGGAGATGCTATTAGAAACTGACGTCCATACAGTAGCCGCTATCTGAGAGTAAAAGGAAGAGTCCTGCATTGCATACCTCAGATCTCCTGTACCTAACTGCTTTCTTATGAAGGATGCCATTAAATGAGCCTTGGATCAGTGGCTTGTAACAACATTCCTTGATTTTACAATAAACACAACTGATGATGATGTAGATAGCTGTTTAAATAACGAGAAACTCTGGGGATGTGGATATGGTGTACTTATCCACACTTCTGGCGGATTCCTTTCCCTTTAAATCTCTGGCCAGAAGGTCTTCAAGCTGGCTTTTCCCACCCACCCAGGTGGTAACTCCTTCGGCACTGCCCCATGACATGAGATCTTCCTTTCAACTGGAAGAAGACGGTTCCTTCCATAGTGCTCTGCGTTTGTGTAGGCCCTTTGCTTTCAAAACTATCCACGTCCTCTGAACTACCTCAACAAACATGGGAGGGACACACTCCCTTCCTCTGTGCAGGGAGGCTGTCTGCATCTGGACCCTCATGCTCAGCCTGAATGCTGATCTCCTGGGTATCCATGTGGCTGGCATGTCCAGTCAGCTGGCAGATGCCCTCAGCCAGTTGGGCGAGGCATCTAACAAGTGGTCTCCAACAGGAGGTAGTGCACAGTCTGTCTTCCCCTTGGGGCACCTCTCTGGTGGATCTGTTTGCCTCCGGGGAGAACGCTAAGCTGAGGCAGTATTATGCCCATCCCACTCAGTAGAGAACGCTGCAGGGAGATGCCTTCTCGAGGCCCTGGACCCGGGGCCTCCTGTATGCCTTCCCTCCTTTTCCACTGATTCACAAAGTGCTGCTCAAAGCCAGGAGGGACAAGGCATGGGTGATCCTGGTGGCTCCAGACTGGCCCGCCAGTTCTGGTACCCCGCTCTCCTCATCCTCAACTGCATGCTCCTGTGGTGTTTTCCTGTATGCCCAGACCTGCTCTCATGCAGTCAGGGGAAGGTACTCCATCTGGACCTTCAATCCCTGCATCCGACAGCCTGGTTCCTGAGCAGTTAGAGTTCCAGGCTTTAGGTCTCCCCAATGGTGTCCTCACTGTGGTCGTGGCTTCTTGGAAAGAGTGCTCAAAAATGCTATGCCTTCAAATGGAAGAAATTCTCCATTTGGTGCCAGGACAAGGGGCTTGACCCCTTATCTTGCCCTGTGGTTAGCATCCTCAATTACCTTTGATTCTTCTTCCAGCTGGGCCTTCGGTCGTCGACCCTTAAGGTGCACCTGACAGCCATCTCTGCATACCGGACGTGGACTGGTATTCCATCAGTGATGCAGGAAAAGGTGCTCTGGTGCTTTTTTAAAAGCCTTGACCACATTTCCCCTCTGGTGCGTGAACCACCACCACCTTGGGATTTGTTGCTGGTGTTGGCAAACCTCATGGGCAAGCCATTTGAACCTATGCACAGGTGTTGCATCTGTCATCTGACATGGCAGACCGCCTTTTTGGTGGTTGTTACATCCACCACAAGGATCAGTGAGCTCCAGGTGCTGTCGCTGGAGTCTCCTTACCTGGTCTTCCATAGGGACAAGGTTGTCCTTCGCACCAACCCGAAGTTCCTCCTGTAGATTGTCTCTGAGTTTTGCTTTAACAAGGTTATGAATCCCCAGTGTTCTTCACCAACCACACCTCAGAAGCAGAGCACAGGCTCCATAATGTGAACCTGAGGCGAGCGTTTGCCTACTATAAGGAGCGCACAGCTGGAGTTCAGGGAGAGGTTCGCCAGCTATTTGTCACCTACGCTGAAGCCGCACCTGGCAGATTGACAGCTAAGCAGACATTTGGCAGATGGATTGTATCCTGCATCGACCTCTGCTATAGGTTGGCTAGTAGGAAGCCTCCCATAGGGCTCAGGGCTCATTCCACCTGTCATACCACTGCATCAGTGGCTGCTTCCAGGGATGTCCCTATCCAGGAGATCTGCAGGGCTGCTACCTGGAAGTCTGTTCACACCTTCACCTCCCATTACCACATCAACCTTGAGTCACGCTGGGATGCTGGTTTTGGG
Source organism: Neoceratodus forsteri (assembly GCA_016271365.2). Lineage (NCBI taxonomy): Eukaryota > Metazoa > Chordata > Ceratodontiformes > Ceratodontidae > Neoceratodus > Neoceratodus forsteri. Next base: position 1,098,093,073 of record CM028135.1, on the reverse strand, counting down.
GCCTCAGTTCTCCAGTCTCTGTTCCCTAAGTAGGGGATGTGCGCTGGGCCCCCCCGCCCCCGCCTGCCTGGAGAACTGCTAGGAGTCTGCCAAGAAATGTGGACGAACAACATATCCATGTCCCTAGAACCTGTAACAGTAGATTTTCTACAACTGGTTTCTTGCAGTAGGTTATTACACTTGGGAGTTCCGCCAGGTGGCGTTATCACACGGCAGCTTCTTCTAGCAGTCTTCCATGGGGGCCGCCCACACGACATCACTTCCTGATGCGGCGTATGTGTGGGCAGCCCCAAGGACCCTCTGTTCATTTTCCCGCCAGCTTCAGCTCTCACAGACAGTTTTCCTAACAACCTGTGTTGCTCTGCTTCTGTTCCAGGACCTGTGTACTGCTCACAGCACCCCTGAACTTCTATTCTCCAGCAGGCCTGTGGCTCACTCACAGCATCCCTGCTGCTCCCTGACCAGGGCACTCTTGCTGGGTCTTGGGACTCGCCTCTGGCTGTCTAGGCAGCCCAGCCGGAATGGACCTCGGGGCACCATCTTAGGTTTCCCCGGCCAAGGGCTCACGTTCCCGGTTTCGGACGGAGAAGGACTGACCCTCCTTCCGACAGGGCCTGTCGACAGTGGCTCCTCCACCATCGACGGAGCCTTCCTAGTTGATGGGGCTGCTCACCCCGTCGACGGAGACTTTGATGCACATGCCTATGTCAACAGGCCATACCCCTTCGACGGAGCACTTTGCGGAGCGTTTACCATCGACGGGCACTGTCCCCCATCGGCCGGAACATTTCTCAAATCGGAGCTTATGTGCTCCTTTCCTCATAGACGGTGCTCTTACCCCGTCGACGGGCATGCAACTGCTCTCTCTCATCTACAGGGGCTCTCCCCCATCAACGGAACACTCCTCATCGATGGGGCTGCATCCCCCATCAACGGGACGTCCTCTTTTTCACTTGGGATGTCTCCTGTCTTTTTCCTCATCTATGGGGCTGCTTCCCCATCGATGGGACGTCCCCCCCCTCCTTCCTTTCCACATGGCTGGTCCCCCAGTCGTCGACAGGGGCTCCGCACCTTGGGACGTTCCAAGTCCGGGGTTCCCCTCCATTCCACCCCTGCCCTGGCACCGACATGCCCTCTTCCTGCACTGGGGTGTCTCCCCCATTCATTTTTTTATGCCTGCGCACCCATTCTCTTGTGCCTCAGACTGGGTCTGGGTCTCATCCCTCTCTCCCCTCCCTTCTGTGATGCCCCTGGCGGGGTGGGCTGTTAGCCCCTCTCCTCCTTTCCTGGGGTCCGTGGCTGGGGGTACAGCCCTAGGGGTTCCCCGTGGGGGGGGCCCCTTCTGTTGTCACCTTGGGCCCTTGCATCCCCCCTTTTTTCATGCCCTACATGGGTCTTCAGGTGGTGCAGCGCCTTGTCGGGCCTTTCCTGTTTTCCGCCGCTTCTGCAGCTACCTCCATGGTACTCCTGCCCGGACCGCTCTGCCTGTCTTTGTCCGCTGGATGTGGTTCACCAGCACCCTGCTGGCTTTGGCATGACGGGTTCCCTCTTGTGCCTTCCTGCTTTGCAGCATTCCCTATGTGGGCCTTGTGGTTCGGTGCCTCGGCGCCCCGTGTGCTTTCGCTTTGACGCTTTCTCCTCACCCTGCCTCCCTCCCTGGGGTCGGCCCAGTTGGCGCTGCCCCTGTCCATCTTTCGTCCTGCTTTCCTGACACTGCCTCCCTGTGAGCTCCGATACCATGGGTGCATCGACCCGTCTGTCTGCCACTGCCATTGCCTTGTGGCACCACACCTGGCTTCCGGTGTCAGGTTCAGCCCTCGATGTGCGCCTGTCGGTTGCCATCGCCTGTTTTGTGGTGCCACGTTGTTTGGCCCTGCTGCCCAACCCCTCTGACTTCTCTGCCACTGCCATTTGGTCATGCCCGGCGGTCGGTCCTGGACCTCTCCCGTGCCTCCCTGTTCCCGTCATCCTCCCATTGACTGCTGGGATGTCCCGCTCCTGCCCCCCCTCCTCTGCCCGGGGTGCTGCTCGGGACTGCACTGGGGCCTCTTGTGTGGCTGCTTCGTCGACCTTTCCATCCCGTGCCTCTGGGTAGGCCGGGCCCACCCCTTCTCTTCTACTGCTCTCTGGGCTTCCTCACAGCCTCCTTTCATATGCCTTGGAGGCACCTAGGAGTCCAGCAGCCCGTTCTTTGGAGGCCTGCTTCCTTTGCCTGTTCGCTTTCCTCCTCTCTGCGGTTCTTTTGGAACTCCTGCTGCTCTCCCTTCTGGAGCCCCTCAGTTGTTCCCTCTTGTGGGTTTCCCGGTGTGTCATGCCTGGTACACACCACCTCCTCCCGCGTGCTTCACGCTTTGGGAGCTCTGTTGGATTTGATTTTCTGCAATGGCCTTTCGACCCCTGCCTCGTCAGGATGAATCACTGTGCCTGGCCACCTACTGTTCTTCTACTGCACCATGCTTCTAGCATGTTGTCCTCACACACCTTTGGCTTTTCTGCCCGACCAGGTGTGGTTCGAGTTGACATTTCTCTTATGTTTCATCCTTGTCTTGCCTGGTTGGCTGCTGGGTTTTGCATGGGCCGTCTTGCCCGGCTTCCAGCTTTGCCTGTCCTCCCTGTTGGAAATCACTGCTTGGCACTCTCCCAAGTGTGATAACCAACTGCAAGAAACCAGTCCGTAGAAGATAGTATCGTTACGAAAGAACTTACCGTAATAGTAGATCTTCGAGGAACTGTCTCTTGCAGTAGGTACAGTCCTGCCCTCCATCCCCCTACCTGTTCGCTTTAGTTCACTGCAGTTCAGGACATTGGGTGGGGTCTCTTTGGTCTGTTTTTTCCCTCAGTCTCCCTCGGTTCAGGCCTTGCTCCCTGAAGCCTACGGGGAACAGGGGGTCCTTATACTTAGCATCAGGAAGTGATGTTGTGTGGGCCGCCCCCATGGAAGACTGCTAGAAGAAGCTGCTGTTTGATAGCACCACCTGGTGAAACTCCCAAGTGTAATAACCTACTGCAAGAGACAGTTCCTCGAAGATCTACTGTTACGGTAAGTTTTTACGTAACAATACTTTCTATGAGTGGTATATGTTGTTCATCCACACTGACCCACCCGACCTCCCCGGCTGCGACTCACAAACCTGGGATCCAGCGGGCTAAGATCTGGTGTGATGGGGTGGAGCCGAGGGTTACACCACCCGGGTGGGTGGGAGGAGCCAGCTTGAAGACCTTCCGGCAAGAATTAAAGGGGAAAGGGACATGCCAAGAAGTGTGGATGAACAACATATACCACTCCTAGAACTCCTGTTACAGGTGAGTAACCTGTTTTTCAGAGTCCTGCCCTTTGGGCTATCCTCGGCGTCTCAAGTTTTTACAGAGTGCTTTGCAGTTCTTGCAGCACATCTGAGGAAGCTCGGAATTCAGGTGTTTCCATATCTGGATGATTGGCTTCTAGCAAGTCCCTCCAGACAAGAGACTCAGAAAGCCGTGGCTACGGCTTCCAAATTCCTTACGTTCATGGGAGTCCTGCTAAACTAGGTGAAAGTCCTAGCTGCAGCCCTCCCAATGGATCCTTTTAATAGGAGCCCTTCTAGATACCCCCAGCGCTAAAGCCTTCCTTCCAGAGGACAGAAGGAGCGACATCCGCCAGATGGCCCACTTCATCAGAGAAAACAGCTTTGTCAGAGCTCGCTTGATGCAGCGGATGCAGGGTCTCATGGCATCCTCAGTATTCACTGTGTTTCTGGCTTGTCTTCACATGAGAACTACTCAGTGGATGCTCAGCACTCAGTGGTCACCGAGCACGCACCCACAGTCCTTTCTCATCAAGGTGATGGAACCGCTGAAACGGTCGCTCACCTGGTGGACTCAGGTGGACAACCTTCGGGAAGGTTATCCCTTCAACCCAGTAGATCTCCAGATCTCCATCACTTCAGATGCGTACCTACTGGGTGGGGAGCTCACTATCAGAATCTCCACACCCAGGGTTGCTGAAGTCAGGATGAGTCTTAGCTTCACATAAATGTTCTAGAAATGAGAGCTGTCCTGTATGCAGTCCGAGCCTTGAAGGACATACTCTGTCACAAGATCATGCTCCTTCAAATGGACAACAAAGCCATGATGTACTACATCAACAAGCAGGGCGGAGCACACTCTTACCCCTTATGCAGGGAAGCAATGAGAGTGTGGGAATGGTGCCTGGAGCACAAAGCTCTGATTCAGGTGGTCTGCCTGTCAGGAGTACAGAACAATCTGGCAGATCATCTCAGCAGAACGGAGACAGACCCCCACGAGTGGTCTCGCGACACAAATGTCATGCAGTCAGTCTTCGGAGAGTGGGGAACTCCAGACCTGGACCTTTTTGCATCCCCACTCTTGCAAAACTGCCTCTGTTCTGCTCCAGAAATGCAGGACCTGGCGTTTTTTTGTCAGGATGCATTCAGACTGTGGTGGACAAGACGCTTTCTATACGGATTTCTTACTCTTCCCCTAGTTCAGAGGATGCTGCTCAAACTGGAGGTGCAGGGGGGCAGAATGATCCTCATCGCCCCATTCTGGACTCGTCAGATCTGGTTTCCATTAATCAACAGATTGTCGGAAACTTCAAGTTCAAGTTTATTGCAGGGAAGACTCTGTTGAGCAAGCTCATTTGCAAGGAGGTCCTGAGGCACGTACACATGCAGTTCACAATTACATAGACAGGAGATATAAAATGTAGAACAACAAAGAAAAAAATATATATAATACAAGAAGTATACACAATAGAAGTCCTTATGCTATATATACAGTACATTCCAGCTTTAACCTTGCCCTAAATTATGCAGTACATTTCAGCTTAATAAGGAGAGGGCCAGCTGGTACCTAGGAAGCTGACTTGGCGTTGGGGGCCTAGTAGCACCTACATATGTCTTTTAATTTAGAGATAGCTAGTGTTTTGTAGGAGTTAATTGATACGATGTTGGTTAGCTTCAGCATGGCTTGTAGTTGGTTCCAAATGTTTGGGAGAGCGTATGAGACAGCTCTTTGGCCAGCTGTGGTACGTGTCCTGGGAACATCTAGTAGGATAAGGTCAGATTTCCTTAGGGAGTAGAGCGCTATGAGAGGCGTTAAATAGACAGGCAGTTTGTGGAGTAGTAATTTGAGGTCCAAATGCCAGCATGCAGGAGGCGTCTGGTGCAAGAGGTCCACCCAACTGCTGCATAAAGATCACAGTGGTGGGTCCTGTACGCAGAGTTAGTAATGAAGTGTAGAGCACGGTGATAGAGTACGTCCAGTTTAGATAGGCTCAAGGTTGGGGAGGAGATAAAGATAATGTCTCCGTAGTCAAGCAAGGGAAGGAATGTTGCTTGGACAAGTCTTTTGTGGGTCGCGAGGGAAAAGAGGGTACTATTTCTAAAGAAGAAACCCAAGCATGCTTTAAGCCTCTTTGATAGATACTCAGTTTTGTTGTTGAAGGAAAGCTTGTTGTCTATCCACATACCTAGATATTTAAATTTAGGTATGACTTCAAAGGGTTCACCTAGGGAGGTAACTATGAAGTTTTTAGGTGGGGTAGGTAGGGCACCAGACAAGGCAAGTCTCAAGAAAATCATTGTCTTGTTTTTTTTTGGCATTTAAGAAAAGCTTGGCATTGATAAGGTTGCTTTCTAACTGAATAAAGTCAGCTTGGAGTGCTTCCTTGACATCAGTTAAGGGCGAGCCTGATGCGTACAAAACCGTATCGTCTGCAAAGAAATGTATGCTAGAGTTCTTTATGTGGGAGTCAAGGTTGTTGATGTACAGGGAAAAAGGGATTGGTCCTAGGATGGAGCCTTGAGGGACTCCTCTGGCAGTTGGAAGGCAGGCAGATAGGCCATCGACTTTGACTTTTTGTGTCCTTCCTGTGAGATAACTGTTAAACCACTGTAAGGTAAGTGGAGTGGCACCTATGTAGGCAAGACAGGTGATTAGGAGGTGATGGTCTACTGTGTCAAAGGTCTTACTGAGGTCTAGAAAGACTGCACCAGTAACCTTCTTGGTGTCCATAGCATGGATCCAGTCATTAGAGACTTTAGCCAAGGCTGAGATGATACTGTGCTTTGACTTGAAGCCAGATTGGGCTGGGTTTAGGAGTGAGTGTGCTTCGAGGTGATTTTTTAGTTGGTTGTATATAAGTTTTTCCAGCACTTTGGAGAGAATGGGCAACATAGAGATAGGACAGTAGTTGTTTAAGTCACAAGGATCTCCTGATTTGAAGAGAGGAAGAATATGGGCAGATTTCCAGCAGGATGGAACAGTGGCTGTGGCAATGGAGAGGTTGAAGATGTGAAGGATGGGGGCTGTGAGCTGGTCATAGCCCAACCGCAAGAAAAATGATTCAAGTCCATCGTCCCCTGCACTGTTCTTGGTGTCAAGGCTAAGAATTATGTCTTCGACTTCCTTGTAGCTAAACAGGCACAACTGGAAGGGATGAGGTGGAGTAGCATGTGTAGTATCTGGGCTAGTGTTGCTAGTCACTTGGTTAGCGTATGGGGAGGAGTCGAATGCCAACCCGGCAGTGGCAAAGTGAAGGTTAAGTTCTTCGAGAATTCGCAGTTTATTTTCAACCATCCCGTCCTTGGCCAGAATCTTGGTGGGAAGGGAGGAAGCAGCAGGATGGCCTTCAGTGGATCTCAGTGTCTTCCAGATTTTTTGGGAGTTCCCTTTGGCCTGCTTCAGAATGGAGATGTAGAAGTTTGCTTTAGTAGCACGTACACTTTTAACACAGGCATTTCTGGCAGTTCTAAACGCCTGCCAGTCTGCCGAGTCCTTTGTATGCCTGGTCCTAGCCTATAGCTTGTCTCTATTGGTAAGTGCAGATTTGAGCTCTTGGGTGAACCATGGATGCGAGATTTTCTGCACCCTCGTTTTAATAAGAGGAGCATGCTTGTTAATTAGGGTGGTGAGGTTGTCATTTAGTACAGAGATGGCGGCATCAGCAGATTTGGCAAGATATAGGTCTTGCCAGCTGATCATAGCTAGATCGCCAAGACAGCTTCCACTTCATACGAACCTGCTGACCCAGGGCCCTGTGGTCCATCCCAACTGAAATCCCTTCACCTCATGCCTGGCTCTTGAAGAGATAGAGGTGAACAGGTTTAACTTTTCACGTAGGGTCTCAGATAGTCTGTTCGCTGTATGCAAACCAGCTACTCGAAAAACTTACAACGCTAAGTGGAAGCGGTTCTCCATCTGGCGTGCAAATTCCTCCTGGAATCCTTTTTTCCTGCCCACCAAACAAGGTCTTAGAATATCTTCTGGATCTCTCAAACGCAGGCCTGCAATACTCGACCGTTAAGGTTCACCTTTCCACGATCTCAGCATACCATGAGCCCGTGAACTCCATGTCTCTGGCTCAGCTTCCTGTGGTCAAGCAGTTTCTTAAGGGCATTCTGCATACTAGGCCACCAGTCAGATGACCGGTAGCAGCCTGGGACATTAACCTTGTGCTAGACATGCTCACCCGTAAACATTTCGCGCCCCTAGCTACTTGTGAGCTGAAGTTTCTGACTTGGAAGACAGCCTTCCTTGTAGCCATCACTTCCGCCCGCAGAGTGTCTGAAATACATGCTTTGGTCACAGACCCTCCGTATACTGTATTTCACAAAGACAAGATGGTTCTTAGGACCCACCCTAAGTTTGTACCCAAGGTTGTCTCAGATTTCCATGTGAATCAGCCCTTGGTCCTTCCTACCTACTTTGCGAACATCCAGAATGAGGGAGAGCGTACCCTGCATTCTCTGGATGTGAAGAGAGCTTTACAGTTCTATGTAGACAGAACTAAAGAAATCCGCACGTCAGAACAACTGTTTTTCTTTTTCATCACGGCCCGGCTGGGTCAGCCTGTTGCTATCAGATGCATTTCAGCATGGCTAGTGGCATGCCTTCGCCAATGCTACTCCATGGCATGGGTTAAGCTGGAAGGACTGGAGGAGGGCAGATGTTATTACATGTCACAAAAGTGGGAGCAGGGCAGAAGCAGGAAACTACAGACCTGTTAGTTTAACCTCAGTGATTGGGAAAATGATGGAAACACTTCTGAAGGAAAGAATTGTTGAGTACCTAGAGGCCAGAGGGGCACAGGACCCAAGGCAGCATGGATTTACAGTGGGAAGGTCATGTCAGACGAATCTAATAGAGTTCTTTGACTGGGTGACCAAAGTGGTAGATCAGGTAGGGGTTGTGGACATGGCCTACCTAGACTTTAGCAAGGCATTTGACACAGTCCCACACAAAAGATTAATATACAAGTTGGCCAGCCTGGGAGTGGGTCCCAAGATGGTGCCTGGGTAAAGAATTGACTGGAGAACAGGACACAGAGGGTAATAGTAAACGGAGTCCACTCTGAAGAAAGAGGGGGGTTACTAGTGAGGTACCGCAGGATTCAGTACTAGGACCGGTCCTCTTTAATGTCTTTATAAGCAACATTGCAGAGGGACTGGTAGGAAAAGTATGTCTCTTTGCAGATGACACAAAGATATGCAACAGAGTTGATTCACAAGGTGGGGTGGAAAGGATGAGAAGGGACTTGGCAAGGTTGGAGGAATGGTCAAATGTATGGTAGCTTAGATTCAGTGCTAAGAAGTGCAGAGTAATGCACCTGGGAAACAAAAACCCAGGGGAAGAGTACACAATGGGGGTGAGATACTAACAACAATAAAATGGAAAGGAAGCTGGCCCAGAGTGGCGCTGGGGTTGAAGCTGGGCCCGCCACACCTCGTGCCACGCCAGTGACCGAGTTTAGGAAACAGGCAGACCCATGGTGTGTCAACAGGGAGAGGATCAAGCATCTGGAGGACAGCTTTCCTCTCTCGGGAGGGAGGGGGTCATGGTTCGGTGTTTGACTGGCCCCTGGCGGGAGCCGGGGGCATAGCAAGCGTTGAACTGACATTGAGGGATGGGGAGTGGTGACATCGGCGATGATGTCTTGGCATCAGGGTGCATGCCACTCCCCCACGAACAGGGAAAATGCCCCACAGGCTCCGGGGAGACAGAGCGTCGAGGTAGTCCTCTCATTACCTCCACCTGCCTGACTCCGTGGTCCCTGACGATACCAGATTGTACGGGGTGTAACCCGCCCCACCCCGTCCCTGCTCGGGGGATAGAACCAAGGCTCCATGGCCATCTCCCGAGAAGTCAGGTAAGGTGGCAGAGCTGGGGGACTGGCCTCATTGACGCTGCTGATGATGCAGTGCCTGCGGGAGCGGGGGGTGTAAAAAAATTGTAATTTCAAGAAAAAAAAAATGGAAAGGGACTTGGGGGTAGTCATATCAGATGACCTGAAGGTGGGCAAGCAATGTGAGAGGGCAGTATGGAGGGCTGGGGAGATAGTGGGATGCGTAGTGAGAGGCATCACCAGTAGAAAACAGGAAGTTATTATCCCTCTGTACAGACAGCTGGTGAGACCCCATCTGGAGTACTGCGTGCAGTTCTGGAGACCCAGTCTCTGTCAAAGACATAGACAGGATGGAGGCAGTCCAGAAGAGGGCAACTAAAATGGTGCAGGGTCTTCACCAGAAGACATATGAAGAGAGACTTAAGGAGCTTAATATGTATAGCCTCGAGGAAAGGAGGGAGGGGGGGGGGACATGATAGACCCTTTCAAGTACCTCAAGGGAATCAACAAAGTCCAAGAGGGTAGCATCTTTCAGAAGAAGAGGTGGGCAAGAACAAGGGGGCACAATTTAAAGATAGAGTGGGGTCGGCTCACAGGTAATGTGAGGAAGTATTTTTTCACGGTGTGGATTGTGGATGCATGGAACAGCCTTCTTGAGGAGTTTGTGGAGTCAAAAACCGTGGTGGAATTCAAGAATGCATGGGACAGTCATAAGGTAAGTCTAGGGATTGGGGGTAGGAAGAAGTAAACTGTTGGTTAACTAGGATCTGCAGCTTATCCACTAGGTAGGGAAATGAGCAGACTGGGTGGGTCAAGCGGTCCTTATCTGCTGTCAAATTCTATGTTTTTATATGTGCATTCTACCAGAGCAGTTGCTGCATCTCTGGCAGAAATCTAGAACGTGCCCATTGCAGACATTTGCAGTGTGGCCACTTGGAGCTCTGTGCACACTTTCGTAAAGCACTATGCTCTGGATGTCTATGCTAGGCAGCATCAGTCTTTTGGCAGGACAATCCTTAATGGACTTATGTCCTAAGTGAGCTCCTCTCTCCTGCCACCCGACTCGGGGGGGTAGGGATTATTTTAGCTCTGGACTCTCCCATTAGTGTGAATGGTGGAGACTTTATGTCCAGAAAGATGTGGAAATTGCATACCTACCATAATTCTAGATCTTCTTGAACGAAGTCTCTACCACTCATTCACAACCCACCCTCTATCCCCCGAGCTCACTCATCCTGTTTTTGGTCTTCAACCCCCTCGTTGTTGGGCTGCGAAGACTCTGTTGAGTTGACCCTTCTTACACAGGTCATTCGGACCAGAGACAGCGCTAGATAGGGCAAAAAGGGAGAAAGTTGCAGCTTGCCCAGAAATGACCCACTTTCCACAGGACAGTGGGTCCAAAGTGGTGCACCTGTCTCTAACAATAGCTGAAAGATGGAAAACTAAACAATAGAAAAGTATTTTCACTCAACAAATTTAAGCTTCTGTACTAATGAAATTTCTACTTACGATTAGGTTTGGACCCAGTTGTTTCTCATTTTGACCCACATTTTTTACACCTATGGGTCTAATTTGACCCATGTTTTAAAACCCCTAACGCTGTCACTGATTCGGACTATCTTATGTCCGACATAGGTTTGTTTCACTAGGTTAGTTTACGCTGCATCTCCTCGGTAAAAAAGGTACTGAGGCGGTTGGAGGGTCGATGCCAGGTAGCCAATATATCACAAGCAGAGTGCGCAGTGCCACTTCCTCGTGGCCCTACCTAGGCGCCGGCCTTCCTGAAGATTTTTGGCTCCCGCTGGGTCCTAGTGCCTCCAGCATAGTCCCATTAGTGTGAATGAATGGTGGAGACTTTGTCCAAGAAGATCAAGAATTACAGGAGGTACGTAATTTCCATTTGCTCACCTGCAACAGTAGATCTTCCATGGGGATAATCTCTTGCAGCAGGTAATACACTTGGGTTGTCGCCAGAGGGCGCTTTTGTGCACGGCAGCTCTCTTGTAGCAGTCTTTTTCCAGGGGCTGCCCACACATGACATCATCATCCTGCTCCTATATAAGAATGGGCGGTCCCTGATATCCTCAGTTCATTTTCCCGCAGTCTTCAGCTCACATGCAGCAGCTAGCGCTTGTGAAGCAGTCATCATCAAGAACTGGGAATGGATTTTCCCTCCATTTCCAATCTTCATCGAAGAATGTCCAAAGAATCTACAAGCAAATCAGCATTATTCTGGTCATGTCATTGCGGTTTGAAGATCTACCGTTATGACAACCACACCGTTTGTGTTGGGTGTCTGGGTCCCACACACGACACCATCTCCTGCAAAGACTGCCAGGAATTCAACCAGTCAAACCATCGGTGATGGTTGTGGGAGATTGAAGCTTACCTAATGGAGCAGAAATTGTCTCTTTTAGAGAAGGGGACCTGTCCCAAGGAGCCCCCTACTGCAGCTTCACACAAAAAGCATAAACGTGATAAGGATAAATCATCCCCAGGCAGACACTCATTAACGGCCATCGTTACTGGTGCTGCACCATTGACGAGTCCCTCCAGAACTGCTGCCTCATCGATGTGAGTTTACACTTCCTCATCAGTGGCGCTTTCTGGCACCCTTTCAGCAGGTTCTATGGAAGCTTTAGTGAGTTCTCATGACCCCCCCATCGGCAGTTGTTCGTTTCCCATCGACGACATCTCCTTTTAAACATTCTACTTCCTCACACTTTACTGACCCATCAATGACGGGCCAGAGTTTCATGGAGAAAACTACTGGTTTTGCCATTTCTACCGCCCATCCTTCTTCACAACCATTCTCTCACAGGAGCCAGCCAGATAGGGAACAAGACCCTGGTCTTTACCACCCATGGGCCACACCTGTTTATACCGCATGTCCAGATTCCTCTGGTTTCCCAGAAACCACCTACCCCACCCTCTACTACTACCTCATTGGATGTAGCTGCAGTGGTACAACAGGTTTTGGAAGTGATGAGGCATTCTCAACCTCCCCACGCCTGGAGAGGCAGGTCGCCCTTCCCATTCTCCCACCCCTCCACCTAAACGCTTCCAAGGCGACAGAGAACCCTGTCTGCCGTGGTCCCATCCTTCTATGAAGAACAGTATTTTTCAGAAGAGGTAGAATTTCCAGAAGGTTTTCCAGGAGATCTGGAAGACGTTGAGCTTCAGGACTTGGACTCCTGTCCTCAGTCTTCTCTTTCCACTATTTCCTCCTTGCACATGGATGCTTCCTGACACACAGCTTCCTCTCCTCCTGATAACCCATCCTTTCATGAAATGATGGTCCAAATTCAAAAAAACATGGGATTTTCAACTATGGAACATGATAAAGAAAGGATATGGCAGATAATCTCAAACTGCCTGAAGAGCCTGTAGTAGTGATACTTCCACTTACACAAACATATTAAAATGCTGTACTGGTGGCTTGGAACCAACCCTCAGCTGTTCCTGCCATTCCTAGAAAGGCGGATCACCTTTACCAGGCTCCTCTTGACCATCCTTTTCTTTCCACTACCCCTGCAACAGATTCGGTAGTGATCACAGTGACTCATGATCGTATCAAGCGACCAAAACACATGGGCTCATTACCCCCGAATAGGAATCCCACCGTCTCGATTACCTTGGGAAGAAGGTATTCCAGGTGGGCACCATGACTCTCAGAATTGTAAACTATATGGGACACATGGTTAAATACCAACGTACCCTCTTGTCCTCTGCTATAGAACTAGTCAGTAAACTTCCTCCATCCCAGGAGAAAGACCAATTATTGGCAACAGTTTCCACTGGCAATTCCATCTCTTGACACTTGCTCCTGTCAGGGTATGATGTGATGGATACTTCTACTTGTATATCGGCCACAGGTGTTACCCTCAGATGACATGCCTGGTTACGTGTATCAGGATTTACGCCAGATGTACAGCATAAAGTGGTAGGTGCCCCTTTCAGTGGATCTAAATTTTTTGGTCCAGTTACCCAAACACTTCTGGACGCTCTCCAGGCTTCAGGCCGGGCCTTAAGTATGGTACATGGCGTGTATCATACCTCACAGGCATCTTACCAATACCGCTCCCAGTCCTCTTTTTAATCAAAGAGAAGCAGCAAACATAGAGGCACCTACAGAGGCAGATTCCGTGGTCATTCTCAGCCATCTTCCAGGACCGCCACTTCTACCTCTAAGGGCTCCCGCTCCCACCCCCTGTGTGGAGCTGATCAGCCCACTTCCCAGTGACCAACTGGGGCATTGCCCGGGCTTCCTCGACCAGGCCTCGGAAGCCGTGAGCACTCGCTTTGCCCTCCATTTAGAGATCTGGCAAACGATAACATCGGACGAGTGGGTGCTTCCAATCATAAGCCTGGGGCTCACGCTGGAACTCTCCTCAATGCCTACCCCTCATCCTCGCCATTCTGTCCATTACCCACCTGACCATATCCCCATTCTTCAAGAGGAACTTCAGGCACTTCTTCATGAGAATGCCGTCTATCCGGTTCCTCCTTCGAAGTACCATCAGGGATTTTACTCCTGTTTTTTTCTGGTACCCAAACGCACTGGGGGTCTCAGTCCTATACTAGACCTCAGACAACTGAACCCACACATTCAGTACAAAAGGTTCTGGATGGTCACTTTAACTCCCATTATGCCGATTTTAAAACAAGGGGATTGGCTGTGCACATTAGACATGAAAGATGCCTACTTATATATCCCCATCCACCCCGCCCACAACCGGTTCGTTCGCTTTTCCCTGTTAGGACAACATTACCAATTTCGGGCACTCCCATTCAGTCTCTCATCCACCCCAAGAGTCTTTACCAAGTGCCTAGCGGTAGTGGCGGCAGCCCTGAGACGGGACGGACATTTCGTCTTCCCGTACTTGGACGATTGGCTCATAAAAGTGGACTCCAAAATCTCTCTGCTTTTGTCCCTCCAGGTGACCCTCACTCTGGTTCCAATCCCTAGGAATTACAGTCAACTGGCCTAAATCCAATCCAACTCCTATCCAGTTGCTCCAGTATATAGGAGCCGTTCTGGACACTGTCTCCGCCAGGGCTCACCTCCCTGCCGACAGACAAGACAGACTTCTGTTTCTGGCTTCCCAGATACGAACTCAACAGTTTATCACAGCCAGACATCTCTTATGCCTTTTGGGACATATTGCCGCAGTCATGCCCACGGTCGCCTTTTCCCATCTACACATGAGACCAATCCAATGGACTATTCAGAATCAGTGGTGCAAAAAATGGGATTTCGAAGACAGAATCAGAGTCACTTCCATTCTATGCTTGGCCCTAGACTGGTGGACCCATCGTGTCGACCTGTCTTATGGCATGCCTTTCCAGTCCCCTCCTCCCCAGCAGACCCTGACCACAGATGCTTCCCTCTACAGTTGGGGGGGACACACCTGGGCCCCTACAGGACTCGGGGCAGGTAGCCCCGATTTTCTATCCCTCCTCATATAAATCTACTGGAAATGGGAGCAGTCCGCCTCGCCTTTCAGGCTTTTCGCCCCCACCTTTCCCCGGAGCCTCTACTGATCCAGTCAGACAACACCTCAGTGGTGTATTATCTGAACAACAAGGAGGTACCAAGTCCCACACTCACTGCAGGGAGACGATGGCAGTTTGACAGGAAGCCATACTTCATACTTTAGGAGGCAGTATACTTTACATACTTTAGGAGGCAGTATAGCGCAGCGGTTTAAGGCTCTGAGTTGCAAATCTGGAGACCTGGGTTTGAATCCCACAGCCCACACTTTCATACTGTGTGGTGCTGAGCAAGTCACTTAACTTCCTTGTGCTCCCAAGTCATACCTGTAAACAAGCTTTCAGCTTAGTGTGTCTCTCCTGATAGTAAAAAAAAAAAAAAATGTCTTTCGTTGACTGCTGTCCATTTACCGGGGTGCCGCAATACCCTGGCCGACATTCTCAGTCACCAGACATCCACGCACGAGTGGATATTTCATCATGAAGTTCTTCAGATAATCTTTCAGTTGTGGGGGATCCCGCACCTCGACCTTTTTGCCTCCCCCAGCAATCACCAACTCCCCAGATACTGTTCCATTATCCCGAACAGAAAGGAACTGTCTATAGATGCCCTTTCCCGACCATGGACAGGACTCTTCTTATATGCTTTCCCTTCCTTCCTACTCCTGCTACAGACTCTACTGAAACTACAATTTGAACCTGCCACCATGATCCTCATAGCCCCTCTGTGGCCTCGGCAGGTGTGGTTTCCTCTGCTTCAACAGTTCTCAGTAGCAGACACCATCCTGTTGCCAGTCAGGCCAGATCTGTTGACTCAAGATCAGGGAACCCTTCTTCACCCCAGCCTGAAGTCACTACACCTTTACACTTGGCTCCTGAGGATGCTTTCATAGCCCATCTTCAAGTCTCCTCACCATTGGCAATATTCTGTTGGCTTCACGCAAACCATCTACCAGGGAAACATATAATGCTAAATGGAAACACTTCTCCATATGGGCCACTTTCTGGTCTTTGGACCCTTATTCATATCCATTGACTAAGGTATTGAACTACTTGGCTTCGCTTGCTGAGACAGGCTTGAGCTACTCCTCTATTAATGTTCATCTGGCCTCTATGTCAGCCTTTCATGAGCCTTTGGAAGGGAGACTATTTTATCAACACCATCTTGCCAGGATGTTCTTAAGAGAAATGCTACACCTCAAACCTCTCATTAGACGGCCCACCCCACCCTGGGACTTGAACTTCCTATTGGAAAAGCGGAACCCTCGAACCTTTCGAACCGGCGGCTATTTGCGACCTCCGTTGCCTTTCCTAGAAGATAGTATTCTTAGTTGCTGTCACTTCAGCTTGCCGTATTTCTGAGCTTCGTGCCCTAATGTGTAGAGAGCCTTACCTAATCTTTCACAAAGACAGAGTGGCTCTTCGTACCAATCCCTCCTTTTTACCTAAGGTGGTCTTGGAACACACCTTAAATCAGTCCATAGAATTGCCAAGTCTGCTACCCTGAGCAGCACTCTAATCAGGGAGAATACCTCCTACACTCTTTAGATGTTCATCATATTTTGAGATGCTATATAAATCGTAACAAATCTTTTAGAAAAACTCCTCAGCTTTTTGTTACCTTTGCCTCAACCAGGGGAGGTTTTCCGGTCGCTAAACAGACCCTCTACAACTGGTTGGCACATTATATAACTTTTTGTTATAAGAAATATAACAAACCATTAGCAGGACCTGTCCAAGCCCATTCTGCCCAAGCCATGGTCACTACAGCAGCCTGCTTCAAAGGGGTTTCTATCACAGATATCTGCAATGCAGCCACATGGTCCACAATGCATACTTTCACGAAGCACTACAACTTAGACATTGCTTCTCACCGTAGGACGGCCTTTGGCTGCGCTGTCCTACAAGGCTTTCTGTCATAACTTTCCACCCTTCCTGGGTTTACTGCTTCGGAGTCATCCCAAGTGTATTACTTACTGCAAGAGATTGTCCCCATGGATGATAGTACAGTTGCGTACTTACTGTAACGGTACATCTTCGAGGGATATCTCTTGCAGCAGGTACAATCCCTCCCTCCATCCCCCTCCTTCTTTAAGAGAACAACTTTTGATCCAAATATATATGGAAAGGGATACCTATGGTACCTCGGATCTCCCTCGGTCCTTGCATAGCAAGCTGAATCTGGCGGGGAACTGAGGATACTAGGGACCGCCCACTCTTATATAGAGCAGGATGATGAAGTCGTGTGGGCGGCCCCTGGAAAAAGACTGCTCGAAGAGAGCTGCTGTGCACAAAAGCGCCCTCTGGGGATGACCCAAGTGTATTACCTGCTGCAAGAGATAGCCTCCGAAGATCTACCGTTACAGTAAGTACGTAACTGTACTTTCTAGGAGTGGTATATGGTGTACATCCACACAACCCGCCCTATCTCCCCTGGCAAGTGGCACACCAAATCTTGCTTCCAGTGGTTAAGATCCGATGTCATGGGGTGGTGCCGAGGGAGTTACCACCCGAATGGATGGGAGGAGCCAGCTTGAAGAGCTTCTGGCCAGAGATTTTAAGGGAAAGGAATCTGCCAGAAGTGTGGATGTACACCATATACCACTCCTAGAACTACTGATCTTCCCTAGATCAATCTTCACCATTCATTACCGTTGGGGGGGTATCAGCCAGAGGCGCCACACCCTGCGGGAAGCTTATAGCTTTAAGCTTTTCAGCTTTTTTCTGGAGGATGGGCCGGCATTTGAGACAGCGCCGCCCTTGACGCCAGCGTACTGCATGACGTTCGTGGGTTGGCCAGTAACTGACACCGGCCCCCAAGCTCCTCATTTCTTTTCCCACTGTTGAGGCTGCATCACTGTGGGAGCTGAAGCCATTCTTCAAGATTACAGCTGCGTCAGTTCTGCTGCCACTGTTTCACTCGACGCCTCAGACCTCTGACTCCGTTGAACCATCAGACTGGTAAAACCACTCCTTTTATTTTCTTATCCTGTCAATAGTGCGGCGTAGAGTCTGTTCTTTGTTTTGTTTTATTTTATTCACACGCAATCATGTCCGGTTCAGGGCCTTCAGCGAAATCTAAGGAGTGGCGTGCCCATATCTGTCAGTGCCCCTGTGGGAGGCCGATGACCATGACGGACCACTATGATTGCTGTGACCATGATGGACCATTATGATCGATGTTTAACCTGCCTGGGTCCATCTCAAGACATGGACAACTGCGACGCCTGCTTCTCTATGGACCGCCTGGTCCTCAGGTTGCGCGTGCTGGAGGTGGGTCGTGATCCTCCCGCCTTTGGAGGGTGGAGTCAGTCCAGGACGCCAAGGCTAGGACTTTGTGCCCTTCCTTGGGGTCACCCTCCGGTACTATACGTGCCGAGGGGGAGCAGGCCTCCACCGGTTCTAGTCTGGGAACCCCTTTTCTCCTGTACTAGGAGTCCACCGAGGAGTAGATCCCTATTTGATGAGGTGGAGGTGGGGAAGTCGAGGTCAGCACACAGGCCCTTTTCCAGGGCAGCTGATGGCTCTAGGAGGAGCCACAGTGCTGACCCTCCTCTCCGGAACCAGTAGCGTCTGCAGCAGGTGGGGTCAGGAGCTGCCCCGCAAGGGCCAGACCATCTCCGATCTCCCCATCTTGGGGTCATCCCCCAAGGGCGCCACCCTGGCTGCCCCTGTGGAAGGGTCCCCAGCACGGTCTCGTAGCCCTAGCAGAGGTCCTGCTGTGGCTCCCCAGAGTTCTTCTCCTCCACCTGTTCCTCTGCCTCCTTCTCCTACTCTCCCAGGCCTCTGTGGCCTTTTGGGGACAGTGACCTGGAAACAGATCAGGGTATCGGTGACAGCTTTCCCTCGCTACCTTAGAGCCCTGGACAAGGTCATTTTTAGACCTGAGCCCCAACTGCCCCAGCCTCTGAACTGGTCTCTTCAGCCTCCTCGTCTTCCTCCTCCAAGGAAGAGGATACCTCCGTCCACCTGTCCTCAGACACTGATCTCACCAGCTATCAACAGTTCCTGTCCAGGATGCTAGAGGGGCTTCATCTCTCCAATTTCACAAGCTGCAATCCTGCCTATGTAATGAATCTTTCCTAGGAGAGTATAGCACAGAAAATCTTTTAATCCCTCTGTGGCCTTGTCCCTTCATGGAGGCATCATATAGAGTCTGGCATTATCTCTCTGTCCCTTCTCCAGCCCCGAGGGACTGTCAGCGCAGGTATTGCTCACCCCTGGGGTCCTCAGGTGCTATGCCCCATCCCTCTTTGGGAGTGGAGCTCCTGGATACCCCTTCCGGGCATCGTCGCCCAAGGCACAGCCGCCCCCAGAGTCCAACTCGGCTGAGTTTGACCACTGGGGTAGAAGGGTCTTCTCTGTGGCAGTCCTTCTTCTGTGCATCTCAGCGCACCAGGCTGCCTATGCTTGTGACATCCGCTGAATAAGGCCCTGTCCCATTTGTCATGCAGAAAGAGTTTAAACGCAAGGGTCTGTTCTATCCTCTCCTTTTCTGTCTCTTGTCTGTCTGTTTGCGCAACCAAATTTTCTTGTGAGACCTAGGAACTGATGACTCCTACGGTTTCACAATTCTCAACCTCTTGCTATCTCGCTGCCTTCATTTGCTGTTCTGTCTTTTCTTCTCCCTTGCATATCTGAAGTTATAAAATATATGTGAATCTTTTTGTGGAAATGTCACTGATACTGGGATTCCTTTGTTTGAAAATGTATGTAGTTTTACTGTTGAAATTATTGCTAAAAGCTATTTGGAACTCAAGGGGTTAACCTGAGATGTAGTTTGTAAGCCTTTTGCAGAGTTGTAAACAAGAGGTCAGTTCTGAGTCACTATATTCTTTTTGCTGCACCTACTGAAACTGACAAGAACACTGCATGAGAAGCAGAATGTTCTCTTAACGAGCTCCCTGCAAAGGCTTGTTATAAAAAGAGCTGCGATATGTTGCAAGAGGGAGAGACAGAGACTGAGATTGGAAATTGAGAAGAAAAACTCAGAAGAAGGACTCTGCTTTCTATGTTTGTACAGCCATTGTACATAGTTATACTAAATGATTTTTATTTCTATTTTTTATTTTGCTGTTATTAATAATGAAACACTATTTGTGAATTTTGAAACTGCTCCGGGTTTTCCTGTGCTTCCTGACCTGTACCACAACGACAATGCTAGGCACCTGTTGATGATGCTGGGTCAACTCCTGGTATCCTTGCCTGACTCAGAGGTGATCAGACAGGCCAGCAGCTTTTCTGCACATGGTGAGGAGCTAGCGAGGCACCAAGCAAGGGCATCTGATGACACCAGTGATGTAGCTTCCAGACTGGCAGGAACTGCAGTCTGCATTAGGTGGACAGCATGGCTTCGCCTTTCCAGGTCATTACCCCTGGCCCGGCATAGCATGATAGTTTCTCCCTTCCAGGGGGCCCATTTCTTTTCCCATAGGGTGAGGCGTGAGTTAGGGTGCCTTCCATCACCCAGGCATCGGGAGTCTTCGCCCCATCCTGACCAGTCCCAGACCTTGCCAGGCCCAAAAGGGGCCCCCTCCTCTATGTGTTCTCCTCCACAGGAGGCTGAGGGAAGATTCAGCCCTTAGAGAAGTACCAGCACCACAGTTGTGGTGCTTGGTACTTGCCCAAGTGTAATGAATGGTGAAGATTGATCTGGGGAAGAAATGAAAATTACGCACTCACCGTAATTATTGATCTCCCTAGATCTCTTCACCATTCATTACTGCTTCCCTCCCACAGTCCCTCATGGCCAAACCACTGGACGGTGCCACCTCCCTGTTGGCCTTCTCCCTCCGGAAGATCTTTTCTGGCACCTCCTGGCACCCCTGAGTTCTGCCTTAAAGGATTCTGGGAGAAGGCAGGCAGGGAGGCTTTCCCTTCTGCTAGGGGCTGCAGACAGCCTTGGATTGGGATTCCGCTTTGGGGCAACAGCATGGGCCGGGAGGTCTTCTCCCTTTTTCCCATCTCTGATGGCTGTCCTTATCTTCCCGTGCATTCTACCTTGTGCCCTTGGGCTCAGGGGTTGTCTCTGACATCCCGAGTCCCTGTCTCTGGTTAGCGGGGCTCTAGGGACCCTCTTCTTCCTCCTGTGGAGCCTTTGTTCGCCACCATATCGTAACCCAGTTCTGGGTTACCCACAGTCTAAGGTCCCTCAGATCTCCGCTATCCAAGTTCCTTGCTCCCTTCTTTGAGGGGAATGGGTTCTTTTCCACCTCCCGCCATTCGCCCGGTGGTGGTAGGCCAAGGGTTGAACCTTCTACTCGAAGGTATCGAGACTTACTTAGCCAGGTGACCCACCCTGTCCCAGGGGACTTGCCCGTGGTGGTTCTTTCCCCACCCTGCAGAGAGAGGGAGAAGTGTGGCTCAGGGACCCCCTTTTTCTGTGTGGACCAAGAGAGTGGTAACCTGTAACGTGGCGGGGGAAAGGATTGTCTGTCCTCCTGCCTGCCACATTTCTGTGTTGCCTACTCCACGGATCTCTTCTGGAGTCTACAGGGCTTCCTTGCCACTCTTAATCTCTTCCTATACTTAGCTGCTCCTGGGTTCATCCGCTTCTGGAATAAGTTGGTTGCTTCTCTTGTGGTCCACAGCGAAACCCTTCCATCCTTGGGGTTGCCCCTGCTGGGGTCCATATCTCTCTTTCTCTCCCTCTCTCTCTCTCTCTCTCTCTCTCTCTTCTCTTTCTTTTCCTTTTCCTTTCATCCTTCTTCCCTCTACCTTGGCCTGCCCAGTGGTTGGGGTCTCCCTACCCAGAAACCCTTAGAGCCTTACCCCTTCTCCTGTGGTTGGCTTTATTTCTTTTTCAGTTTATATCCTTTCCTTTTTCTGTCTCTTGGGCTCCCTCGCCCCACCCTTCCTCCTTTTCTCTACACCTATTTTTCCTCTCCGGCAACCAGAACTGAGGAGGTTGGGGGCCGGCGTCAGTTACTGGCTAACACACAAGCGCCACCTCCAACGCGGGCCCCTCCTCCAGAGAAAAGCTTAAAGCTCTAAGCTTCCCGCAGGGTCTGGCGCCTCCAGCTGAGACCCCCAACAGTAATAAATGGTGAAGATGTCTAGAAAGATCAAGAATTACGGTGAGTATGTAATTTTCATTTCTAGGGACATGGATATGTTGTTCATCCACACTGTCTGGCAGGTTCCTTGCCGCTTTAAATCTTGCCGGAAGGTCTTCAAGCTGGCTCCTCCCACCCACCCGGGTGGTAAAACTCTCGGCTCCGCCCCATGACGCCAGATCTTCCTTACGCTTGGAAGCTCAGGTTCCCTCTTAACGCTCTGCATTTTGACTGGTTCCTAATTCTTGAATCGGACGAGGAGGCTTGGCACAAGTTGCATTGGAGGTATAGGGAACTCATGTGGCAACAGCTCCTTCTGACCGGGGAATAAGCCGACGCCGTCGTCTTCCCCGGCCATTAAGTGGCTGTCACCGGAGCGGCCGAAACAACCCCTCGTTTTAGCCGAGGAGCCTGTTCCCAGGCCGGTTGTTCGGCCAATTCCAGCTGCCCCACCGATTCCGGTGGAACCTCCGCCTCCACAGCCATTGGTTGGGGCTCTGACCAAAATTCTCGGTCGGCTCAGGGACTGCCCCATAGGCTGTCTGTCACCCTCCTCCCGATAGACCTCGGCAGGTGGAGGGTGGCTCAGGCCCGAGCAGCTCTTTGAGGACTCTTCGAGTCCGAAGATGATTCCTCCTTTCTCCAAAGCGAATGGACTTGGAGTCCTCAGGAGGACAGTCGGTGGATGATAGCTCTTACGTCCTCCTAGTTGCCTGGCTCATCTCAGAGTCCACAGGGATGGCTTCGAACCCGTTTCATGGGCCAGGTATCCCCAGGGAGATTCTGGACCCGAGGATTCCCCTAGAGCCTTTCGGTGGCCGAGGCCATAGTGGACTCAGGCCTTGGGCTCTGGCAGCACCCTGCTTCCTGTCCTGTGCCTCGGCCAGGATGACCAGGAAGTATCACGGTTCCCGGTTCCCTGTCCGGTTTTGAACACCCTCTGCTGAGGGGTTGGTTACAAACAGCGTTTTCCGGCGTGCGGGAGCGCTAGGGATGTGGACAAACCTCCCGACAAAGAGTCAAGAAATTGGACTATGCCGGGCAAAAAGTCTATGCTCGTCTCTCTCGGCCCTCAGAGCCAGTTCGCCATCCTCATGGCACATTTTCTCATGCCCTGTTGGGCTCCTGGATGAGGTCATCCTCATCTTCCCGCAGATCTGCAGACTACGGTCAGGCAGGTGCGGGACCAGGGCAGGGCAGTGGCCAAACAGCAGCTCCAGACTGCTTTAGACATTGGGGACTCGTGCCAGGTCTGTGGCGGCCGCAGTGGCTATGCGTCGATCGGGCTTGGCTGAGGATATCCACCTTTACTTTGGATACCCAGCACAAGTTGGCGGATGTTCCCTTTTTGGGGACTGACCTCTTCGGCCCTGGGGTGGAAGGTCACCTGCAGAGGATCGAGAAGTCAATGCTACCTTGGACTTGGTCTCTTTCTGCTCAGAAGGACAAAGGCAAACCACAGCCTAAGCCCTTTAGTCCTTCTCGCCTCGCGGCGATCGGTAAGAGCGTCAGGGCCAGCAGGCTCGGGTTTGGCATCCCAAACCCAAGCCGGAGCTTCCTCTAACAGGAAGCAGGGAGGTAAAGGCCCAGGAGGTCCCTCGGCCGGTCCTCCTCCAAGCCTGCCCAGTGACGGGCTGAGGGGTATCGCCCCCAACCCCGTCACCTCACCCTAGGTTCCCCACGTGGGGGGACGGCTCCGGCACTTCCTTTCCACCTGGTCCGTTATTACCCGCGAACAGGTGGTACTGAAGGTGGTGGGAAAGGCCTGCTTCTAGAATTGAGGCAGGCTCCACCCCTCAGAGCCGTCAGCACCTCGGGGCCTCAGGGTCCACAGCCTCACTGTCGGCTCGTCGGGCCGACATCGCTCTCCTCTTCCAAAAGGAGGTGATCAGGGAGGTAGCGGATCCTCCCTCAGACCCGGGGTTTGTGTCCAGGTACTTCCTGGTTCCGAAACGGATGGGGGGCTGGCGCCCCATTCTCGACCTACATGACCTGAACAAGTTCCTAAGGTCTCGAACCTTCAGGATGGTCACTCTGGCTCAGATAATACCATCCCTGGAACACGGCGTGTGGTTCTGCTGTCTGGACCTGCAGGATGCGTTCTTTCACGTCCCTATCTGTCCATCACATGGAGATTTCTTCGCTTCGAGCTGAGGATCCCTCTTGAGTTCGAGCCATGCCCTTGGCATGTCTCCAGCTCCCAGGGTCTTCACCAAATGCATTGCAGTGGTGACAGCTTTCCCTGCGCCGAGGGGTCGGGTGTACCTTACCTGGACGATTGGCTGATAGCAGCCCCCTCCAGACAGGAGGTGGAGCGGTCCAGAGATCTGGCCCTCCAGGTTTGCTCTCAAGTCGGCCTTCTCATCAACGAGGCCAAGTCGGAACTCGAGCCGAAGCAGGTGATTCTGTTTATCGGGGCAGAGCTCGACTCTCTTCGAGCCAGAGCACGGCTCCCGGCGGACAGGGCCGAGGTTCTTACCTCCTTTGCCCAATCATTTCTGGTTGGGCAATTGCACCCTGCCCGGGACTTCCTGCGCCTCCTGGGTCTCATGGCGGCCTGTACCAGCATGGTCCGTTGAGCACGCTGGCACATGCGCCCCCTTCAGTGGGGACTGGCCAGCCAGTGGTCCTGGCAGCTGCGATCCATTGGACCAGCTAGTGATGGTGACCAGGAGATGTGGGCAGCTCTCCGGTGGTGGACCGTTCCATCTCATCTGCAGGAGGCATCCCATTTGTCCGCCCGAGCGGCGTCTCTCTATCGACCGATGCCTCTCTGATGGGTTGGGGTGCCATCTGGGGAACACCAGCGCATGGCCTCTGGTCCCTGCAGAGTCCGATGCCATCCAACCTGCTGGAGCTCCGGCGGTCCGCCCTAGCTCTCACCGCCTTTGCTCCGTTTCTCCGGGGTCAAGTGGTCCGGGTCCAGCGGACAATACCACGACGATGTACTACCTAAACCGCCAGGGCGGGACGCGTTCCATGCTTCTTTGCAAGGAAGCTCTCCGCATTTGGTCACTCGTGCGCAGCCTGGAGGCGGATCTCCTAGCCATTCATGTGGCAGGAGCCTCCAACACCCTGGCCGATGCCCTGAGCCGGATAGGGGCTGCATCTCACGAGTGGTCTCTCCTGCCGGAGGTAGTACAAGATCTGTTCTCCCACTGGGGCACACCTCAGGTGGACCTGTTTGCCTCAGGGAGAGCATAAAGCTGAGCTGTTTATGCCCGCCCCTCAGCAGGGCTCGCTGCAGGGGATGCCTTCTCGAGGCTGTGGACTCCGGGCCTCTTCTCGCCTTTCCCCATTTCCCTTGATTCTGAGAATGCTTCTCAAAGCAAGGAGGGACAAGGCGCAGGTGATTCTGATAGCCCCAGACTGGCCCGCCAGTTCTGGTACCCAGATCTCCTCAGCCTCAGCTCCAGGCTCCCGAGGCAGCTTCCAGCTCGCCCGGACCTGCTCTCAGTCAACCAGGGGAAGGTGTTCCATCCAGACCTTCAATCCCTGCACCTGATGGCCTGGTTCCTGAGCGGCTAGAGTTCCAGGCCTTGGGTCTTTCTGACGAGGTCCTCAATGTTGTTGGGGCGTCCCGTAAGGAGTCGACCAGGAAATGCTATGCCTTCAAATGGAAGAGATTTTCCATTTGGTGTCAGGGCAAGGGCTTGGACCCTTCCTCCTGTCCTTTGGCAAGCATCTTGGACTATTTATGGTCCCTTTCTAGTCAGAGGGCTTGATCGGCGACCCTTAAGGTGCACCTAGCAGCCATCTCTGCTTACGCGCGGGCCGGGGAGCAGTCGGTGGCGCAGGAGAAGGTGGTCTGGCGCTTTTTCAAAGGCCTTGATCACATTTCCCCTCCAGTGCGAGAACCTCCACCTCCGTGGGATTTACTGCTGGTACTGGCAAAGCTCATGGGCAAGCCATTTGAACCAATGCACAGGTGTGAACTCTCTCACCTGTCATGGAAGACCGCCTTCTTGGTGGCTATCGCGTCAGCCAGAAGGATGGGAGAACTCCAGGCGCTCTGCATTGAGTCTCCGTACCTGGTCTTCCACAGGGACAAGGTTGTCCTGCGCCCCCACCCGAAATTCCTTCCGAAGGTGGTGTCGGAGTTTCACCTTAACCAGGTGTTGACTCTGCCGGTGTTCTACCCCAGTCACACCTCGGAGGCCGAATACAGGCTCCATACTTTGGACCCTAGAAGGGCGCTCGCTTATTATAAGGAGCGCACAGCTGAAATTCGGGGAGAGGTTCGCCAGCTGTTTGTCACCTATGCTGAAGCCAGACCTGGCAGACCTGCAGCCAAGCGGACGATAAGCAGGTGGGTCACCTCCTGCATAGATCTCTGCTATAAGTTGGCGGGCATGGAGCCTCCCAGAGGGATAAGAGCTCATTCTACCCGTCATACTGCTGCATCGGTGACTGCTTCCAGGGACGTCCCTATCCAGGAAATCTGCAGGGCTGCTACCTGGAAGTCAGCACACACCTTTATTACCCATTACCACATCGACCTTGAGTCACGCCAGGATGCTGGTTTTGGGGCCTCGGTTCTCCAGTCTTTATTTCCCAAGTAAGTATCGGGGTGTGTGCCTCCCTCCTCCCGGAGAACTGCTAGGAGTCTGCCAGACAGTGTGGATGAACAACATATCCATGTCCCTAGAAATACAGGTTACTCACGTGTAACAGGGTTCTAGGAATGGTATATGTTGTTCATCCACCACGACCCACCGACCTCCCGGCTTGGACAGCACACCTGAGCTTTCCAGCGGCCAGATCTGGCGCCATGGGGCTTAAGTCGAGTTTTACCACCCGGGTGGGTGGGAGGAGCCAGCTTGAAGACCTTCCAGCAAGATTTAAAGCGGCAAGGAACCTGCCAGACAGTGTGGATGAACAACATATACCATTCCTAGAACTCCTGTTACAGGTGAGTAACCTGTTTTTATTTTCTACAAGCAGCCAAAGCATATACTTTTCAGGGTGAGGTGTCCAGATCCGAACCGCACTGATGCATTTGAAGAATGCAGCACCAGAACTGAATGGACTTTGTTCTGCGTCCATAAGTACTATATAAAGAAACATCTTAGCTTGGTCTCAGCTGCTGGAGCCCCTCTATAAATGCATCATTTTATTCCCTTATAAACTGCTTAACATAGCAGACTTAATGTGTCACTGATGACATACCGTGCCGAGGGCTGAATCCTTCCACACTGCCCAGTATTTAGGACCTGGTTATGCACAGGTCCTTCCATCACTGTCTGCAGCCTACCTCTGCAGCGTGCACCAATTGTGAGTCTGCTGCTTGCGTCCCAACACACAACATCATATATCTAACAATAATATCACCCAGTTTTCACAGTAATCTTTTTGCTCCCTAGCTGCCTCAGCTGTAGTGTATTATGGGATGCCCTAGTGTGACAGGAACAACTCAGAACTCTTAACTGTCCCAGATTTCAAGGGGTGCCTTTCATTTTGCCACTTACCGAGTTGCTGTGTCCTACATCCATTTCTCATGGAAACATGTTGGCCACACTGAGATGGTGCTGTAAACTTAGATTTTGTTTTTTTCCTGATATAATATAGATATATAAGTATACATAGATATCAAGATAATTTATAATGCAGTCACATAGAAGATACCGTGTGCTGTGAGTGCATACCTCAGTAGAAGCTGAATTTCTAAGAATCAGTCTTCTCCATAGAGCCCCTCCCTTTGGTCTTAGGACCAGAGTTATTAGGACCTCATGGGAGCAAACATTTTCAGTCAGGACCTCAGCAGCAACTACTGGTAGCAGCACATGAGTTACACCAAGAGGGTGCTGAAGACTTAGACTTTGTATTTTCTTGTATGTATTTTTTTTTTAACCAAGACAGTAATCTGTAATACAGTCACATAAAAGGTACAGGATGTTCCACATGTAAACACATGACTCAGTAAAAGGTGATAGAGTACATCTTATCTTTTAGTCATTTAAATGAGGAAGTGGGCGGTAAGACAGCAGAAAATTCCTGTCAGATTTAAGAAGATGCTAGCCATCCCAACGATAAGACGGGAAACAGAGAGGGGACATGATTGGGACCTTCAGGTACTTGAAAGGGATAAATAAGGTTGATAAAGAGAATCTCTTTAAGCTGAGTGCCAATCATAACACAAGGGGGGCAGTCTTAAGCCACAGGGTGGGAGGTTTAGGAGGGAGGTGAGGAAGCTCTTCTTAACAGAGAGGGTGGTGGACACTTGGAATGCACTGCTGGATATGGTCATCTCATTGAAGACAGTGGGCAGCTTCAAGAGAGGCTGGGATAGGCATGGGGGGTTAAGGATCATGGGTAGGGAGGATGGGAGGAGTGGGGAGGGAGGGCAGGGACATTAGCTCAAGCTGTGGACCCTGCAAAACGAGCAGACTTGATAGACCAAATAGCCTTCTTCTGCTGGCTTCTTCATATGACCATGGTAATAACTAATGCTAGACAGAAAAGATAGAAATAGTTACAGCTCTTAAAGCTGTTGTTTGCCATAGATCAGGCCCTGAGCTAGCAATATAGCCTGTATGGACAGAGAGCTTTATAAGCATCAAAATCCAGTGAACTAGAAAATGTTTGTTTAGCAGACAGTGTAGTTGGCATCAGTTAAAAATGACAAATCAGTGCTTGCAGGAATTCTTCTTGGTAAGTGACACCACTACCTATACTCTCGCAAGGACACAAGACTTTTTCTAAACGCCAAGAAGACAGTCTCAGTGACCTTTGGCACCAGGCAGAGACTCTCTAGGTTCCCAGCCCTACCCACCTTCCACACCCTTGATGGGACCATCCTGGAGGTCACCTCCTCATTTAGATATCTGGGAGTTTGGCTGGACCAGCACCTCAACTTCTCTGTGCATATCGATACTATCCTGAAGAAACTACACCCCAAGCTTGGTGCTCTGTACAGGAATCGTAGTTGCATCCCGCTGACTGCGAGGCACGAAGTTGTCCAGAAGATGATACTCCCCATCTTTGACTACTGTGACGTAGTCTGTGGTGCTTCTCCCAAATCTTCCCTGACCAAGTTGGACACTCTCTTTAACTCCTTCTGCTGCTTTGCTATCGACTTCCCTTCCCACTCCCACCACTGTGAACTCTATCGCTCTCTTACCTTCCTTCCACTATCTCACAGACGCATCTCACACTGTGCCAAACTAACCTCCAAATTCTGGTTTGGGATGCTCCCCTCCTATCTCTCATCCTCTCTCTCTCTCCACTCCACCTCCCCCAACCCACTCTCTCAGATCTAATGATGCCCACACCTTGACGGTCCCTCGCCGCTCCACCCTCATCGGTCAGACTGATTTCACCCATCGCTTCCCTAAAATCTGGCATTCCCTCCCCCCTGAAATACAACACTCCTCCTCCAACTACTCCCTTACCTCTGCCATACACCATTACCGCTCCCTCAGCTGTTCCTGCTTTAACCCTCCTTAATACCTATCCCCAGTTTCTGATTTCCTACCCTGACCCCCCCCCCAAAAGAAGGGTTCTCAACATCCTGAAGGGGGGTTCAGGAAATGGCTACCCCTTCTCCTCATATTCAGTTCTTGCCTCTCCCCCTCTCTTCTCCACCTACCCTTCTGGGTCACCAGTGTGCACAACCTACCCCGTCGTTTTTACTCCAATAGCAGTTGCGTACTACCTCGAGCCTGCTCCTGGTATGCTCATGCACTATAATGGTTCTGTTGCATTATTACAGTTTTGTACGTTTATATGTTCTTTTGTATGATTTTGGACATGTATTGTAATTTACCCAATGTTTCACTACTGTTTATTGTACAATACCTTGTGTTCCAGCTGTTGCACAATCTTACAATGTTGTATTGTTTGTACTACCCACATACTATTGTAACTGATCGTCCTTCACAACCCTGTGTAACCCCTCCCCCCAGGTCGCACCGTGAGATGAGCAACTTGTTGTTCAGTGTGCCCTCCTGGTGAAACATTTCAGTAAATAAATAAATAAATAAAATGATAGACGCTCTGTACACATGGCAGACCTGTGGTGTAAGCGTTCATGGGAAAACCCTTACAGTATTGTGCCACATATTGTGCGCCATTTTAATGTTGTCCCCAAAAAATGCACATATTGTAATACCCCCACAACTGTAATTGGCAACATCCTCTGAACACAGATACTCATAACGTTTGTAAAGCAACATTAAAAGTGCAAGTGTGGGCACGGTAAACCAACACACCTATTGTATACATAGAAACACAGGTGACTGACATATAGAAACCATCTGTCAAGGAACTATTTGATATTTTCTGAGCAATATCTTTGTTTGTGCCTGTCTTTTTTTATCTGTTGGTGATTTTGTTTGTTTTTTCTAAATTTACCTAACCCATTTTCTAGTTGCGGTGAGACCATCCAGGGTGTGTGGTACTGGCAGATGCCTGCATGTCCAGGACCTTGTCATGTGTCTGGATGTGGGAAATACTCACCAGTGCCCACACCCTGTCAGGTCTTACTGCATACATCAAATCCCCTTATGTGTTGGTGGGGAGTGTGAAGATAGACAGATTGTTGTAAAATGTTGTTCCCTGTTTTACTGCAGGATGGACCAGGAGTTCTCTAGAAGGCATAGCATGTCCGAGGTTAAAGATGAGAATGGTTCCAGTAAGACATTATCAGCAGCAGCATGCAGATCTTTCTTTAGAAGAAAAAATAAGCACAAGCGCAGTGGTTCCAAAGATGGGAAGGATTTACTGGCACCCGATGCAATAAGCACAGACTCACTGCCTTTCTTTGATGGTAAGCAAATAAAATTCAATTACAGTTTCTTCTTCACAGTTAAGGTAAAATGGCTTGGATTCAGTTAACTGTCCACACATAGACTTGTCTCCCTGGAAACAGCTGAGTCATCAGAATCTTCACGCTAAGCTCTTCCCACCATCTGGGTGGTATATCCTTCGACTCCGCCTCGTGATGTCAGCTCTTTCTGCCAGAAGGGACAGAACTTCCAAGAATCAGTCTTCTCTGTAGATTTCTACTAATGGGTCTGAGCTGGAGGTGCTAGGACCCTGCAGGAGTCAGAACATTTCTGGAGGCATGAGTAACACCTGCGCATTCATTATCGCACATGCCTGCTGGTATACAGCAATGTCAGCCCCTAACCACCTCAGTTCATTTTTGTTCCACTATCAAGTGTACAGCAGTAGCGTCACCACTCTTCACATCTGGGCCAGAACTTAACCATTTGTATGACAACAGCATTTAGTTCTTCAGTGTAAAATACACTAGATTTTTTTGTGTGTGTGTGTGTCAGATTAAGTTTTTTGTTTTTTTTAACACACACGACTGTACCGTTTTCTCTCAGCCCTACCTCATGCTAATGGTTGATGACCGTGGAGGAAGGTAGGGAGCCATAAAAAGCAAGTTGCTTCGGCAGCGAGGCTGTGTCTGGCCACCACATTTCTCTGTGTGGGTGCTCTGGCAATGGGCAGGCCGGCACCTGAGAAGATGGACAGTGGTCGCAGAGTTGCAAAAAGAAACTGTCCTGGAGTCGCAAAAAGAAATGGAAACTTTTGGCTGAACCTAAACCTTCCACCAGGAAGATCTGCATAGTCAAGTGGAAAAGATTTTTCATCTGGTGTTCCAAAACACCCATGGACCCCTTCAGGTGTTCACCTGAAAAGGTTTTGGAGTACTTGTTGGAACATTCTGATGCTGGCCTGCAGTACTCAGCAGTTAAGGGCCATCTGTGTGCTACAGTATGTCCACACACCACAAACCTGTAGGTCCTCTCTTTGGCACAGCTGCTTCTGTTTAAGAGTTTTTTTGGATATCCTGCACGCAAGGCTGCCTCCCATCAGGAAGCCTGTGGATCTCCTGGATTTCAGCCTTGTGCTGGATATGCTTACTCACAAGCCCTTTGAACCTATTGCGACTTCTGACATGAAGTTTACAGCTTATAAAGCAGCATTTCTGGTAGCTGTCACCACTGCACACAGTGTATCTGAAATCCATGCTTTAGTCACAGATCCTCCATATACTGTTTTCCATAAGGACAAAGTAGTGCCCAGTACACACCCCAAGTTTCGACCTAAAGTGGTGCCGGAGCTTCATCTGGATCCAGCTATAATCCTGCCTACCTCTTTGACCCTAGGGTGGAAGGGCATCTCACTTACATTTAGATGTCTTAATGTCACCTTGGCTTTGTCCCAGAAGGCTTTGATTGCCCCCAAGCCTAAGAAGAAGGCTTTTCAGTTTGTGGCCTTTCAGCCTCAGTAGCAGCCCGAGCAGCGGAACGTTCAGCACTGGTGTCCAAAGTGTAAGTTTGGCAGCCTGTGGCAAAAGGGGGGGAACAAGGTGGAGGTGCTTTCAAGGCCCCATCTACCAGAATCCCCTCCAAGGCTGCTAAGTGACAGGTTTTGGATTGCCATTTCTCCTCCTGTCCAGTCCCTGTCCCGACTCCTGTTCGGGGGACGGTTGTGCCACTTTTTGCCACAGTGGCCCACCATTACCTTGGACAGGTTGAACCTAGAAGTGGTGGGCAAGGGGTTGCCACTGGACTTTGATGCTGTCCCACCGTACTGATTCCAAGCTCCCTGGGAGTCCAGGGTGTCGAAAGACAAGCTGTGTGTTGTAAAGGTTGACATAGTTCAGCTCCTAGAGTGCGGGACAATAGATTGTGTCCCAGAAACTCTGGCCACTCAAGGATGTGTGTCCAGGTACTTCCTGGTTCCGAAACGAATTTTGAGGGGGGGGGGGCCTATAGTGGACTTGCATAATCTGAATAAGTTCATGCAGAGGGTGAATTCCGGGTGGTCACACTGAACCAGATCATCCATCCTTGGAGAAGAGCTTGCAATTCTGCTCCCTGGATCTCCAGGAAGCATTCTTCCACATCTGAGTCCATCCGTCCCATCGCCGTTACCTTTGGTTCCCAAAGGAGGGGATGCACTACCAGTTTCAGGTCATGCCCTTTGGTCTCTTGTCCGCACCCAGGTCTAACTAAGTGCATGGCAGTAATGGCGGCTTTCCTGCAGCACAAGGGCATCAGGGTATATCTCTTCCTAGATGACTGGCTGCTAGCCGGACTGTCCAAGGAGGCTGTGGAGCAGTCCAGGGATCTGGTTCTCCACACTTGCCAAGACATGGGCCTTCTGGTCAACCTGGCCAAGTCAGAACTGGTCCCCTTGCAGGTGATAAAGTTCACTTTACCCCCTTTCCCTGATCCTTTCAGGTTGGGTGCTTGCCCCCTGCCTGGGACTTCCTTCAGCTGCTGGGGCTGATGGCTGCTTCTGCCACCATGGGCCCACTGGAGAAAGCACCCCATGCAGTAGGAGCTGAGCTGGCAGTGGTCCAAATGCCAAGGTCGCCTGGACCTGGTAGACATGTGACCCAGCCAGTGTGGGATGCCTTCCAGTGGTGGCTGTGCCCACAGAACCTGGAGGAGGGAATCCTGTTCATCTGCCCAGAACCATCTATCATGCTCACGACGGATTCATCTCTGGTGGAATGTGGACCTCACCTGGGAAACCACAGGGCCAACGAGTTCTGATCACCTTGGGAGTCCTGTTACCATGTCAGTCTGCTGGAGCTCTGTGCAGTGTGACTGGCTTTGACAGACTATGCTCCATGGATTCAGGGTCAGGTTGTTGAGGTCCAGATGGACAACATGACCACCATGATCTTCCAAGAATCAATCTTCACCATTGATTTCCACTTATAGGTCTATACTGGAGGTGCCAAGACCACGCAGGAGCCAGAACTTTTCTGGTGGGAGCTGGTGATGCAAGAGACCCCGTGCATATGTCACAACATGCTGGTATACAGCAGCGCCTGCTCCCAACCGCCTCAGTTCATTTTTTCCCTGCCATTGAGTGAGTCTCAGTAGCATCATCTCTCTCCTCCTTTAGGCCAGAACTTCATCATCTGTATGACAACAGCATTCAGGTCTTCGGCTTTAGTGTTTTATACACTAGAGTCTGTTAATTTCGTGTTAATTTAGTTAGTTCAACACAAAAAATGTTTAGTTCTAGGGACGTGGATATGATGGTCAAGCCACACTTCTAGCAGTGCGCCTTTCCCCTTTCAGGCTTGCCAGAACGTCTCCAAGCTGGCTACTCCCACCCACCCGGGTGGTAACTCCCTCGACACTGCCCTGTGATGTCAGATCTTCCTTTCCACTGGAAGAAGAAGGTTCCCTCCGTACTGCTCTGGCACGGAGAAGGCCCTTTGCTTATTAAACTTCGTAATTCTTGGGGGGAAAAAAAAACATCTTCAGACTTTTCCTCCTAGTCTCTGGTATGGACAATGGCAAGTTGCCACCTGGATTTCGAAAATGTGCCAGTGGGCAGATTTCTTTGGATGGACCCGCACACCATTTGCGTCTACTGCCTGGGCCATGAGCACGCTCCCCAGGCAGTGCGGTTTGTGCTGCTCTTTCCATCCATCCATGTTAGAGGATCGCCATGCCCGCCTGCTTCTGTGTCATCTGGATGATCGGGATCCGCCCCTTAAATCAAAGGACGCCGGTTGGGTGGTCTCCACGGCCACAGGGTCCACTGAACAGCTTGTAGCATTTGAGGAGGCCACGGCCCAAGCCACAGCTCACGCTTCCTTGGCTTTGACCTTGTTGCCACTCTCCTTGGGTGCCTCTTTCACGGGGGCATTCAAAGATTTGTTCCGGGCCCTTCCAACCCATAAGCAGGGTCCCTCAGACACCAAGTTTAAATCCAAGTCTAAAAATGAGACCAAGAAACAGTCTCGCCGATGTTCGTGGATCGGGAGCACACTCAGGCCTCCAATTCCCATGCTTCTCAGGAGGTTCCGACTTTGGTCAGTTCTTCAGCCCAGTCTACCGACCCCATGGTCTCACCGTCGGGCTGATGTATTACCTCATTTACACCTTGGAGGCTGAGTACAGGCTCCATACTTTGGACCTGAGATGAGCGCTCTCTTATTACAAGGAGCGTCCAGCTGAAGTTCGGGGAGATGTTCGCCAGCTGTTTGTCACCTATACTGAAGCCACACCTAGCAGACCTGCAGCTAAGCAGACGATTGGCAGATGGATTACATCTTGCATTGATCTCTGCTATAGGTTGGTAGGTAGGGAGCCTCCCGTAGGGCTGTGGGCTCATTCCACCCGCCATACTGCTGCATCGGTGGCTGCTTCTAGGGATGTCCCTATCTAGGATATCTTCAGGGCTGCTACCTGGAAGTCAGTAAACACCTTAATTTCCCAATATCACATCGACTTAGAGTCATGCCGGGATGCTGATTTTGGGACCTCAGTTCTCCAATCTTTGTTCCTTAAGTAGGGGGTGTGCACCTTGCCTCCCTCCTCCCGGAGAACTGCTAGGAGTATGCCAAACAGTGTGGATAGAACAACATATCCACGTTCCTAGAAAACAGGTTACTCACCTGTAACAGTAGATCTTCCATGGAATGGTCTTTTGCAGTAGGTAATTACTTCTGGGAGTTTCCAGCAGAGGGCACTGTTGCACGGCATCTCTTCTAGCAGTTTTCGCCAGGGACTGCCCACACATGACATCATCTTTCTGCTTCCTATATAAGCGTGGGCGATCCCTGGTATCTTCAGTTCATTTTCCTGCCATCTTCAGCTCACGCAGCAGCTAGTTCAACTTCTGTGTAGCAGTCATCGATGAGAAATTGGATTACAAAACGAATGTCTGAAGATTCTTCAACCAAACAAGCCCTATTTCATTCCGGCCGATGCGGTAGGAAGATATACCACTTTGACCACCACACATCATGTGTACGGTGTCTGAGACCCACACACTGCATCAATTCTTGCAACTCCTATCAGGAGTTTAATAGAGCAACCCATCAATGGTTGCTCAAAATCCAACACTTGCTTACGGAGCAGAAAATGTCTCTGTTGGAGAACTAGAGGGCTCGTACCAAGGGCTCCCCCAGCTCTGGTTCTCGTTCTCAGCAGGGTAAAGAGAGGGATAGACTCCCCTCTCACTCCCGGCTGTGTCGCTCGTCGACGGCCACTGTCTCTGTGGCTCCACCGTTGACAGTGTGTCTTTCTTCAGCTTCCTCATCAACGGGGGCTCACACCCTCTCGTTGATGGCACTTTCTAGCGCTTTGAATGCTGTGCAGGCTCTGCCTGCTCCATCGATGGGGGCATATACCCTCTAGTCAACAATGCTGTCTAACGTATTGAATTCAGCCAAATACACAGCTGCTCCATCAAAGGGGACCCCTCTCCTGTCAACGATATCTGACATATTTCAGGATAATCATTCCACAGGCTTGTCATCGAGATCCTGTGCTCCACAAGGCAGACCAATGACCTTTGCCTTACACAATGCCCCTCTGCCCTCACAGGTGGCATCTTACAGGGAGCAAGCGGACAAAGTCTGGGACCCTGGGTTATTCTTCCCAGGGGTGAGACCTGCTCACACTACCCATCCCAGCCCCTCTATCACTCTCATTGTTTCTCAAACCCGCCTTCTTACCCCCCCACCCAGAACGGGACATCACCAAGATAGTGACTCAGGTCTTGCATACCATGCGGTATACCCAGCCCTCCGACCCAGGAGCGCTGGTGGATCCTATCCGCTCTCCATCTCCTCCACCAAAAAGATTTCATGGTGACAGGGATATACTACTACCCTGGTCCCCTCGTCCTAATATTTGTCAGATGAACCTGAGCTACTGGTGACTATCCCTGGTGATATTGACGAAGAAGACTTCCAAGACTTGGATTTCCTGAATCCAGAGTCCCCTACTTGGAAATCTCTTCCCTGGATGAGGACATGCCTGTACCGGCTGCCACCTCTCCTCCTGATAACCCATCCTTTAGTGAGATGAAGGTTCAAATACAAAAGGTCATGGGGTTCTCTGCCACAGAACATAACAAACAACGTAAGGATATGGCAGAATATCTAGAACTGCCAGAGGAGCTGGCTTCCGCCTGATCGTCAAAACTCTTTTATATCTCTGACTTCGTGAATACAGACTCAGAAAATAGTCACGGCCAGACAAATGCTGAACCTTCTGGGTCACATGTCCGCCGCCATTTTGACGGTGGCATTTGCCTGTCTTCACATGAGACCTATCCAGTGGACCCTTCAGAATCAATGGTCTCAACATACTGGACAGTTTGAAGACAAAATCAGGGTCACTCCTTCCCCGAAGTCATCCCTGACATGGTGGACAACCAAAACCAATTTGTGTCAAGGAATGCCTTTCTGCTCCCTCCCTCCCATGCAGACGTTAACCACGGAGGCTTCCCCTGGATGGATGGGGCACACACTTAGGTCCTTACCAGACCTAAGTCCGGTGGACCACCTCTTTCCATCACTTTCATATCAGTTTCCTCGAGATGAAGCGGTCCGTCTAGCCCTTCAGGCATCTCAACCCTACCTCAAGCCAGGACCATTGCTGATTCAGTCAGACAACACTACGGTGGTGTTTTATCTCAACGAGCAAGGGGGAACGAAGTTACGCACCCTCTGCATGGAGACTCTTGCAGTCTGGCAGGAAGCCATCAGGCAGCAACTAATGCTAATGGCCGTCCACCTACCGGGACGGTGCAGTCAGTTGGCAGACCAGCTAAGTCGCCAGTCATCCGCTCACAAATGGACACTTCACAAAGAAGTACTCCAAGAAATCTTCCACCTATGGGGAACTGCTGGATCTGTTTGTCTCCCCAGTCAGTCACCAGCTCCCCAGTTACTTCTCCATTATCCCGAGCAACAGGAGACGATCTATCGATGCCCTGTCCCGACCTTGGACAGGACTCTGCTTATATGCCCCGCCCCCCCGTCGTCCTGCCTTTCAACGGACTCTATTGAAACTTCAAATGGGGCCAGCCACTATGATTCGCATAGCACCAATGTGGCCTCATCAACCGTGGTACCCTCTACTCCCAACAACTGTCAGGGAACCCATTCAGTTGACAGTTAGACCGCACCTCCTGACTCGGTGTCACGGACCCCTCCTGCACCCCAGCCTGAAGACCCTTCATCTTCACGCTTGGCTCTTGAGGAGGCATTCATAGGTAGACGTCAAGTGTCTTCTCCTGTTGCCAACATTCTCCTGGCTACCCATAAACCAGCAACTATAGAAACATATCATTCCAAATGGAAACACTTTTCCATGTGGTCTGCTTCTCGTTCACTGAACCCTTACTCTTGTCCACTGATGAAGGTTTTAGACCACCTGGCCTCTTTATCAGAGTCAGACTTATGTTATTTCTCCATCAGAGTCCACCTGGCTGCCATCTTGGCATTTCATGAACCTTTGGATGGTAAGCTTCTGTACCAACATCATTTAGCCAAGATGTTTTTGAGAGAAATGATACATATTAAGACTCCTGTTAGAAGACCCACTCCTCCATGGGATCTCAATTTCATTATAGAAAAACTGACCCTTGAACCTTTCTAGCCTGCGGCCACCTGTGATCTCCGTTTCTTTTCATGGAGGTAGGAGCAACTTCGGGCAGATCCAAATGGGCAGCTAACATCTGCAGCTGTGGATCTGGCTCCAACAAGTGCCACTGATGGATAGCCTGGATTTTGCACAGCAGCTCTGTAAAGGAAGGATCCTCTGGAGGAGACTTTGAAGGAGTCCTCAGCCTGGGCTTATCCGGAGAGTGGGGCTCGTCATTCAAGTCAGAGTGCCCATCAGTCATCGGAAGGCTCCAAGGAGGAAGAAGAAGAGGAAGATTCCACCTCCTGATGCGGGGGAGCAACGGACCCCTTGGGAAGCCCTCAGGGAAGCATGTCCAACCCTGCCCTGGAACCAGAGGGCTCACCCCTGGTATCCAGGGTCTGGGAGGGAGTCTCTCATCTCCGACGTAGGGGGTCCGAAACCAGGACCGGCGTCGGAAGATGGCTCTCCGCATCCCTGGTGAGCTGAGCCTTGGCCTCCAGGAAGCCAGAGTCTCCTTCTAATCCACCAGCAGCTCTCGGGGTGGTGGAGGAGGAGGAGGAGGAGGATACAGATACTGAGTGTATCCATCAGGAGCATATTCGTAACCAGACAGTGGGTACCCCGGCGTCGGGTAGTGAGGCACCGTGTACTGCGGCATCGGATAGGCCTACATTCAGTACTGGGGCACTGTGGACCCGGGTATGACGGCGTCAGATACAACAGGGTTGGATACCCAGGAACCGGGGGGTCTGCCGGGGCAGATGGCCCGGTGGGGCACCCAGCAGGCGGGCCAGGTACAGGAGGCCCGGCAGGCAGCAGGCCCAGTGTGGGGGCGGCATCAGTGAAGGCAGGACCGGCATTGGGGCCAGCATCCTGGGAACCAATGTCAGGGTGTCCGGCCCAGCGGAAGGGAGAACTGATGAGGGTGCCGAAAAATCCTCGGTGTTGCCCAGGGAAGGAGGGGAGAAATCCCCGGAGCCCAGCTGAGGAGACCCAGGGTCCCCGGATGGCAGCGAAGGCTGCAGAGAGCCGGGAACAGCGGACAAAGTAAGGTCTGGTGTCGGCTCGGCCGCCGCGCAGGTGTTGGGCAACCCAACGTCCAATTTATCCAGTGAGTCTGGGTAGACGTCAGATGAGCCTACGTCTGACTTAGCAGACCCTTCGCCCAAGGCAGGCCGTGAAGGAGGGCAGACTGGTCCGAGGCGAGCAGGGCGTCGCTGCGAGGTGGTGACCGCGGCAGGATCGAGGCGGGCATCAGGAGCGATGTCCGGCTTACCAAACCACTCACACCAGTAGGCCACGGCGGCAGCCTTACTGGGGTGGCGGCCTCAAAAGTCTGGAGGTGCCGCGAAGGGCCGAGCCTTGAGCCAGACAGGTGGGCCGACACCGCTTGGAAGCCTCAAGGCGGCCGTCGCAAAACAGTCCCCGGGGGGAGGGGACGTTACCTGCAACACGGCGACTCCAGCCAAAGTTACGGTGGAAGAGGAGCCCCAATCCCAATGCTTCTCCTTGTCCTTCTTCTTACGATGGCCTTCGGGGGAAGTAGAAGCCTGACAGAGCTTTTTCAACTCCTTCTCCATGGAGGTCATTTCCTTTTTTAGGATGTGGGACTCAGTGGACTGCTGCCTCCGTCTGCGGGTGGCGGCGTTGAATTTCAGGCAATGCTGGCACTTCTCCACCTGATGGTCCGGGCCCAGACAGAAGAGACACTGGAAATGGCCGTCCTTGTGCGGGAGTTGAGCGCCGCATGAATCGCACTTATTCTTGTGCTCAGAGGGTGTGAGAGGACAACATTCACCACCGAAAAAGTAAAGTTTAGGAATAAATCGAGAAAAAACGACGGTATAACTACCGATGATAGGCTGACAAGTGTTAGAACTTTTCCGGCTGTGACCACGAAACTACGCAGGAAAGAACTTGAAGCGCATGGGGAACTGCCCCTTTATACTGTCGCTGGTCACCTGACGGGGTGGTCCCCCGCCAGAGACTGCTAGCTAAAAAAATTTCTGTGGGGTCCTGACGCCTGTCTGTTTCAGTCCTATATGTAATTATCTACTGCAAGAGCACCTCTCGAAGATCTACTGTTATGGTAAGTTCTTACATAACTGTACTTTTCTAGTGGCTATTACTTCAGCTTGCCATATTTCGAACTTGACAAGAAAATGATGGAGGACATTCTCAAAATGGCTGAAAAAGGGGAGATACTGTTGATGGGGGACCTGAATATGCCAGATGTTAACTGGATAACATGTACTGCAGCCACATCCAAGAGCAGGGTCATTCTCGATGCCCTGCAGGGGGCAGGCCTTAGACAGCTAGTGTTGTAACCCACTCGGGAGGGAGCAGTACTAGGCCTGGTACTCTCAAATGGAGAGAGGATCACAAATTTAGAAGTCAGTAGACATCTGGGAACAAGCGACCACTGCACAGTGTGCTTCACAATGAGCACAGCCATGGAGATAAGCCATACAAAAACAAGGATACTGGACTTTAGAAGGGCTGGCTTTGGCAAAATGGGTGAATACCTGAAAAATGCACTAGCAATTGACCAAAAAGGAGGGGTGGAAGAACAATAGAGGAAAATCAAAACTGCCATCATAGAGGCAACAAGCCTTTGTGTGAAACAAACAAAGAAAACAAAGCGGAGTAAAAAACCACTATGGTTCTCAAAAGAGGTGGCAGGGAAGGTTAAGGAGAAAAAGGCTGCATTCAAAAAGTATAAGGAATCACAGAAGGAGCACGACAGGGAACTGTATCAATTAAAGCAGAAAGAAGTGGGGAAGGCAGTCAGACTAGCAAAGGCCCAAACCGAGGAAAAAAATAGCCATCTCAGTTAAGAAGGGGGATAAAACCTTTTATAGGTACATTGGGGAGCATAGAAAGGTTAAGAGAGGGATATTGAAGATTAATAAAGGAGAGGGGAGATGGGCAGAGGGAGACAGTGAAAAGGCAGAGATACTGAATGAATACTTTTGCTCAGTATTCACAAAAGAAGATGAGGAGGAGTTACCTAAACCAGACAATAGAAGCACTCTGGTTAGGGGGGTTGACACCAGTCCATTCACAGAAGAAAGAGTCCTGAAAGAACTCCTAAAACTCAAGGTGGACAAAGCAATGGGGCCTGACGGGATTCACCCCAGAATCCTAAAAGAACTAAGGGAGGACCTAGTGACACCACTGACCACGCTTTTTAACAGATCATGGCAGGATGGGGCGGTACCTGAGGACTGGAGGAGGGCAGATGTGATTCCCTTCACAAAAGTGGGAGCAAGGCAGAAGCAGGAAACTACAGACCTGTAAGTTTGACCTCAGTGGTAGGGAAAATGATGGAATCACTTCTGAAAGAAAGAATTGTTGAGTACCTAGAGGCCAGCGGGCACAGGACCCAAAGCAGCATGGATTTACAGCAGGAAGGTCATGTCAGATGAATCTAATTGATTTCTTTGACTGGGTGACCAAAGTAATAGACCAGGGAGGGGCTGTGGATATGGCCTACCTAGACTTAAGCAAGGCATTTGACACAGTCCCGCACAAAGATTAATAATCGAGGTTAGCCAGCCTGGGAGTGGGTCCCAGGGTGGTAGCCTGGGTAGCAAACTGGCTGCACAACAGGACACAGAAGGTAATAGTGAATGGAACACATTCCGAAGAAAGTGGGGTTACTAGTGGAGTACCTCAGGGCTCAGTACTGGGTCCAGTCCTCTTTAACATCTTTATAGGTGACATTGCAGAGGGTCTGGAGGTAAAGGTATGCCTATTTGCAGATGACACAAAGATCTGTAACAGAGTTGATACACAAGGAGGAGTAGAAAAGATGAGAAGGGACTTGGCAAGGTTGGAGGAATGGTCAGACATATGGCAACTTAGATTCAATGCAAAGAAGTGCAAAGTAATGCGCCTGGGAAACAAAAACCCAGGAGAAGAGTACACAATAGCAGGGGAGGTACTAACAACAACAGAAATGGAAAGGGACCTGGGGGTAGTCATATCAGATGACCTAAAGGTGGGTAAGCAATGTGAAAAGTCGGTAAGGAGAGCCAGGGGGATACTGGGATGCATAGGAAGGGGCATCACAAGTAGGAAAAGGGAAGTGGTTATCCCTTTGTACAGACAGGTGGTGAGACCCCATCTGGAGTACTGTGTGCAGTTTTGGAGACCTCATCTACGCAAGGACATAGACAGGATGGAAGCAGTCCAGAGGAGGGCAACTAAAATGGTTCAGGGTCTGCAGCAGAAACCACATGAAGAGAGAGACTGAGAGAGCTTAATATGTATACCCTTGATGAAAGGAGGGAAGGGGGGACATGATAGAAACTTTCAAGTACCTCAAGGGAATCAACAAAGTCCAGGAGGGCAGCATCTTTCAGAAAAAGAGATGTGTAAGAACAAGGGGGCACAATTTAAAGATAGAGGGGGGACGGCTCAGGGGTAATGTGAGGAATTTTTTTTTCACGGAGAGAGTGGTGGATACATGGAACAGCCTTCCTGAGGAGGTCGTTGGGTCTAAAACAGTGGGGGAATTCAAACATGCATGGGACAGACACAAGGCAATTATAGTGGGGGGTTGCAGGAAGTAGGCTGTTGGTTAACTAGAATCTGCAGCTTATCCAGTAGGTAGGGAAATGGGCAGACTGGGTGGGCCAAGTGGTTCTTATCTGCCGTCAAAGTCTATGTTTCTATGTTTCTGTGCCCTCTTGTGTAGGGAACCTTACTTGATTTTTCACAAAGACAGGGCAGTCCTTCGTACCAACCCATCTTTCCTTCCTAAAGTTGTCTCTGAACATACTTTGAACCAGTTCCTGGAGCTTTCAGTTTACTACCTTGAGTACTCCAATCACAGTGAACATCTGTTACATACTTTAGATGTCCATTGTATACTACGCTATTACACTAATCGTACCCAGTCAATTAGGAAAACGTCTCAACTATTTGTCACCTTTGCCTCTGGCAGAGAAGGGCTTCTTGTTGCAAAACGAACCCTGTCTTCATGGTTGGAGAATTGCATTACCTTTTGTTACAAAAAGTACAAGACGACTTTACCTGTACCAGTCCAAGCCCACTCCACTAGAGCTATGGCCACTACTGCGGCTTGCTTGAAAGGAGCCTCCATTTCAGATATCTGCAATGCAGCTACCTGGTCCACAGTCCATATTTTCACAAGGCGTTACAATCTAGATATTGCCTCGAGACATAGGATGGCCTTCGGCTGCACAGTCCTACAAAGATCTCCTATCGTAATGGTCCTCCCATGTGGACATAACTGCTGGGGATTCTCCCAGAAGTAACTACCTACTGCAAGAGACCATTCCATGTAAGATAGTACAGTTACGTAAAATCTTACCGTAACAATGTCTTCAAGGAATGTCTCTTGCAATGGGCAATCCCCGCCCGTCCCTTCCCTTCTCTAACAGAACAAATTCTGGTCCAGTGACTTAGGGTTGGGGGTTGGGACTCCTTGGTACGTCGGCTCCCCTCTGTCCTCGCTTTTGCAAGCTGAATCCAGTAGGGGGAACTGAGGATACCAGGGACCACCCACACTTATATAGGAAGCAGGAAGATGATGTCATGTGTGTGTGTGTGGTCCCTGGTGAAAGCTGCTAGAAGATCTGCCATGTGACAGCGCCCTCTACTGGAAAATTCCAGAAGTAATTACCTACTGCAAGAGACATTCCTCGAAGATCTACTGTTACGGTAAGATTTTACATAACTG
This sequence comes from Neoceratodus forsteri, assembly GCA_016271365.2. Classification (NCBI taxonomy): domain Eukaryota; kingdom Metazoa; phylum Chordata; order Ceratodontiformes; family Ceratodontidae; genus Neoceratodus; species Neoceratodus forsteri. The sequence continues at coordinate 1,098,049,321 of CM028135.1, read as the reverse complement.
TACTTTCTAGGAGTAGTATATGTTGTTCATCCACTTGAACCCACCTGACCTCCCCGAATTTGACGCACAACCTTGTGCTTTCAGCGGGCAAAATCTGGCATCTAGGGGTGGAGCCAAGGAATATACCACCTGGGTCGTTGGGAGGTGCCAGCTTTCAGACCATCCAGCAAGCTTTAAAAGGGAAAGGGACATGCCAAACAGTGTGGATGAACAACATATACCACTCCTAGAACTACTGTTACAGGAGAGTAACCTGTTTATTTGGTGCTTCACCAGGGATGTGGTGCCAGCTCAGGCAGGAGTTCCAGTTGTGCTGGACTATCTTACTTTTTTGCATTCACTGGACCTGCAGCCCACTACTCTAAAAGTCTGCCTAGCTTCAGTGTCTGCTTACACCTTTGCTGGAAAGAATGCATCTATGTCATTAGACCCTATCTTTAAGAGGTTCTTTAAAGGTCTAGCTCACTTGCACCCCCCTCACAGGGAACCGGTGCCAGCCTGGGACCTAAATGTGTGTATTGCCAAGCTCATGGGTTCCCCCTTTGAACCCATGTCTTCAGCTCCTTTGAAGTATGTCACATGGAAGATGGTTTTCCTAGTGGCAATCACTTCTACTCGAAGGATCGGTGATCTCCAGGCTCTCTGCATTGAACAGGACTACATTTCATTCCACTACCTGTTTTCTTCACTGAGCATTCAAGCTCTGGGGAATGTAGACCGCACAGTCTTGATGTCAAGAGAGCTCTTAGCTAATACATGACTGTCACTAAGGCCCATATACAGGTCAGGAAACAGCTGTTCCTGACTCATGGGGATGTGGGAAAAGGAAGCCCAGCATCTAAGAGGTCCATTTCTCGCTGGATAGCTGTGTATTCAGTTTTGCTACTCAAAAGCTGTGAAGGAGCCCCCAGCAGGGCTGAGAGCCCATTCCACAAGGGGTACAGCTGCTACTATAGCAGCTTCCAGGGATGTTCCACTGGTGGACATCTATAAAGCAGCTACATGGAGAACAGTGCACACCTTCACTAAGCATTACGGCTTGGACACACAGGCTATGGGTGATGCCAGGTTTGGCACAGCTGTCCTGCAGAGTCTATTCCCAAAGTAGGTTCTGTGCCCACCTCCAAAGGTACTGCTTCTTAGTCTACATAAGAGTTGGGAATATTGGAGTATTCCTGGGGTGAGAAAAAAAAAATACCATAGTAATCTTGTTTCTTCCAGGGGACACTCCAATATTCATAACTCTCCCACCCTGCCTCCCCTGCTAGAACCAGTGGTTTCTGCACTCCATGCTGTGTAATCAGTGGTATGACTGCCACACTCTGGCATTTCTGTTGCAACTGTATTTTCATTGGTTTACCCTCTTCAGGTGATTCTGACATTCCGGGGGTGGGGGGTTGGTGTCATTTCCTCCTGTTAGAGGCTTATTTTGGTGGTGTTATTCTTATACTGTTATATCAGTATTTTCCTCGTGGGGCCCGTCTTGTCAGGCGTCCATGAAATCTGAAGGTTGGAATGTAAGCAGTTGATAGGGCGCAGCATTTGAAAAGTGGCACTTGCCAATGGTGTTACATTATTAGCATAACGTTCCATCTCCGGGCAGATCTTGCTTAAAGGCATACTGCATAAGAGTTTTGAATATTGGAGTATCCCCTGGAAGAAACAAGATTACTATAGTAAATAATTTTTTCTTCTCTACATACACCCTAAGTTCCTACCAAAAGTGGTGTCAGAGTTCATAGGCAGGATTTCAAGTCATGCGGCCACAAAGCCATGTGAGACTTGACACACTTCAGTTTAGGTACTCAGTTGTTTGTTTTCCTGTATATTTATCTAAATGTGTTTCAAAATCTCTTAAGGTGGGTGCTTCCACAACTGTGGAGGGAAGAGAGTTCCAGATATTGACTACCCGCAGATTAAACCACGGTCCTCGTTTATTAGTTTTGTACAGTTCTCCCTTTAATTGATAATTATGTAGCCTAGTTCCTCTTTCATTACCAGGTCTTGTTTGTAAGCCAGCAGATTGCCACAACACCTTATCCTGGTATGCCCTGTAAACATAACATAGATCTTCCCTAATCTTCCTATATGAGAGTGAGAACAGTCCCAGATCACGTAGTCTGTTACTATATTCCACATTTTTTATACCTTTAGTTCTTTTTGTGAACCTCCTCTGTACTCTCTCCCTAAGTTTTGTTATGCCTACTCCTTGCGGAGTAGTTAAAGGTGACCCATATTCTAGAACTGGTCTGACCAGTGATCTATACAAGGATAACAAGAAATCTTTATTCCTATTCTTTATATTTCTAAATATATTCCCCATCACTTTGCCTTTGTCATGGCCTCTTTGTTATGTGCATCAGACTATAAATCACTTGTTATAGTCGTTCCCAAATCCTTTTCGCTTTCCATGCGAGTCATCACCTTATTATTTATTGTGTATTCAGCTCGCAGGTTTTTCGTACCAAGATACATCACTTTGCATTTGTTTTAATTGAATTTAAGATTGTGTCTCTGTGCCCATACCTCCAGCTCTTTTAAACTGATTTTGCAAATGCTGTATAGTGGCTGTATCGTGTAATTGCTCCAAGCTTCATCAGCGTACTTTTTCAGCCATGCCAGCAGTAATACATGCTTCTGTGCTGCTAGCAGTGAGAACAAACGCTATCCCAGGACTGACCTCTTATGGAACTCCACCGCACATTCTGCCACAAAGTTACAAATATGACCCTCTAATCTGTCACGCACCTGTAAGCCAAGACTGTATCCATCTAATTCGATATGGATCCACCCCATCTCATAAAGTGTTTCTAATAGTTTACAAGAGTTTAAACAGAGTCAAGGGCCTTTACGTAGTCCAGGTATATACCACGTCCACAGGTAATACCTGTCCAGAGCCTGACTCACTGTTTCGAAGAAGTCTAAAAGATTGCTGGTACAAGACCTTCCCCTCTCAAACCCGTGTTGGGAAATGTCCGCTATACCCAATCCACTTAGACTGGCTTCAAGGAAACTTTTAACAAAGCTTTCCAATACTTTACCCACGATTGAAGTTATGCTTATCGGTCGGTAGTTTTCTGCCAAGGATTTATCCCCTGCCTTATAATCGGGGTGATGTCAGCTAGTCTCCATTGCTCCAGTGTTTCCTGTTTCTATAGACTTATTGAATAGTAATGTGAGGGGTCCACTACCTTTTCTGAGATTTCTTTAGCCACTGTGTTTAGAAAGTGTAGATCTAGCCCATCTGCTCCACTTGATTTGTTCTTATTAAGTGATTTTAATGTCTCACATACTTGTGTTTCAAAAATGATGTATTCTGTAGTTTGGCCTTCTAGTTTAGTATTTTTAGTACAACTTGAATTATTTTGTTTCTGGAAAAGTCGTAGAAAATAATCATTACATTTTTTTTGCAATTTCAGTTTCATTATCCAATATTTCAACACCATCTTTTAGATTTGTTATCTGACCACTACCTTTTCTGAGACTACCTATATAGTTCTAGAACCTCTTATAATTATCCCGTGTATCTTTCACTGGGTTCAGTTCTGCTCTGGCCTTTGCTTTTTTTATTGCCCTGCTACACTTCTTACACAGTAATCTATACTTTATCTGTTTGTTGTCTGTTGGTTTTTATATGCTTTATTCCTTAACTTTAATAAACATTAATTTTTTTTTTTGGTAAACTATCGTGGGATTCTACCCCTACCATTATATATTTTTTTTATGGGGCCATAGGTTTTTATTATTTCCCACATCTTGTTTAGTGATTCATTTTCCAAGTCTTTCCTCCATTCCCATTTAGTAAGGGTTGCACTGATTGCGTTATAATCTGCCTTTTCAAAGTTCCATCTGAACCAGCCACTAGTGCTGCCTACCTGCTTTGCTAACTTCCAGAATGAGGGAGAATGCACACTCCATTCTCTGGATGTTGAGGGTCTTTAAGTTTTACTTGGATAGAACTAAAGACTTCAGGCAGTCCAAACAGCTTTGTCTCCTTTGATCCCAGTCGGAAGGGACAGCCTGTTACAGTCAAGTGCATTTCTGTCTGGATTGTGAACAGTCTGTACCACTGCTGTGCCATGGCGCAGGTCAAGTTGGAAGGTCAGGTACATGCGCACTTCACCAGAGCAGTTGCCACATCCCTGGCAGAGATTCACTCCATGTCTATCGGTGATATTTGCAGAGCTGCAGCTTTGAGCACAGTGCGTACTTCTGTTAAGCACTGTGCCTTGTATGTCCATGCAAGGCAGCATGCCACCTTTGGCAGGACTATCCCGAATGGACTTCTGTCCTGAGTGAGCCCTCAGCTCCTGTCACCCTAGTCTGGGAGATTTTGTGTCAGCGTGGTAGGTACTGCGACCCATCAGTGTGAAGCAGTGGTAAACATTGATTCCTTGAAGATATGAAAATTACGTACTCACCGTAATTCTTGATCTTCTAGGAATATCTTCACCATTGATTCACACACTCGCACGCCATCCCTAGGGCTCCCTCCAGTATGTTTTATTGGTCTTCACCCCCTGTTCTTGGTTTGGACTGTGAGGACAACTGTGTTACTAGTTTGTTGACCCTTCTTATACGGGTCACCAGAGCTATCTTATGCCCTTATGCATAGTTTTTTTTTTTTTAATTCTCTCTTACTCAGGCTATGTGCTCATGGGCTGGGGATGTATCCTTCATCAGTGCCTGGCCCATGCCACCGGCATCCCCCTGGCCGCTCCAGTGTGGGAGGCCCAGCTTGCCCCTGCAGTGAGGCTCCCCGAGGGGAGAGGTTGAGATCTACCTGAGGTTCCAGCCGAGGGTTCTGCCTGGGGTGTCATTCCGGTGGAGGTCCAGGGGTTTCATGGAACAGCTGGTCTAAGGGTTTTCCCATTAGATACCCCCCAAGAGGCATGGACGTGCACACATGTCAGCGCAGGTCATGCATACTCATGCACCCAACCCGCAGATGTCCATCATCACCTCCGCCAACTGCATGATGGTCCTGGCTGTTGCACACCCATCCTCCACTGGGTGTTGCTGGCATGCCAGGAAGCCACAACCCTTTCCCCCCCGCCCCTGGAGGAGGAAGAGAGCTGTCCAGAGAACGCTCATCCTACCCCCACCTCCCGACCAACCCTCTGATGCTTTGTGCCGGTTCCTAAACCCAGGTGGTCAGTGCTGCTGCTGGTGGGCCGACAGTTAAATGCAAGTACTTGTTAGGTTATGCTGCACCTACTTTGTAAAAAAGGTACTGAGGCGGTTGAGGACTGATAACAAAGTAAGCCATGCGGCTCGGCCCAGTCTTGCAGTGCCGTACATGTCCCTAGCTTGCCTTGGCGCCAGCCCTCCTGAAAAGTTCTGTCTCCTGCAGGGTCCTAGCACCTCCAGCTACAACCCTCTGGTGTGATTCAGTGGTGAAGCTCAGGAATTAATGGTGAGTACGTAATTTTTAACTGTACCATCTCACTAGGATCCAAAATAGTTGCATTGTTGTCTAAGAGTGGACCGATCATAATTGTTACAGCTTTGTTTTTGTTGATATGTGCATAGAATGCTTTGTTATTATCTTTTGTACATGCTAATCTGCGTTCAAGATTTAGTTTCTCTCTCCTAATTGTTTTTTATTAAGATTGTTTAGATCAGTTTTGTATTTGTTTATTGTGGTCAGATGGATTTCTTTAGTACCTTTTATGTGACTTCTCCTTTTTAATTTGTCTTTACGTTTTTAGTAAGCCATGGAGGTATTCCTCCTTTATTATTATATTTTTTGCAGACTGGGACAAATTTATCTTCTAATTCATCAGTTACTCTTTTAAGAGTTTCCCAGATGCTCTTAACTCCGAGATCAGTTGATGTTTGTCAGTGCTTCCCTGATGGATGTCCAGTTAACATGCTTATAATCCTTAAATACATCTGGATTTTTCCAGGTGTATTTCCTAGCTTCCAAGGATGCTGTAACTATACAGTGGTCACTGGATCCCAAAGGACTATGGGCACATATATCAGAAATTTCATTTTCTAGAGTTGTGATAATAAAGTCCAAGATAGTTCTACCTCTTGTGGGGCAATTTATATGTTGATCGAGGCCATTTGAGTTTATAATGTCTAGAAGGTCTCTCTCAAATTCAGAGGATCCCTGCCAGTCTATCCAATTAATACCTGGAGTGTTAAAATCTCCACAAATTAATGCATCCCCAATGTGGATGCATATTCGGTTTCATTTAATAATGCTGTATTATAGTCCCTAGAGCTGACAAGGGGACGAGAACAGTTTCCAAGTATCATATTTTTTCTGTTTATGAATTTGAGCTCCAACCATATGGATTCTGTTTGAATAGTTGCTCCTTGATGGACTTCAGTTTGGTGGCAGGAAATGTCATTTTTTTATGTAACGACACACTTCACCACCTCTCCTTTCTAGTCTGTTTTTATTGAACAGTTGATATCCCTGTATTCCGTTCATCCAATTGTTAGTGTTGTCCCACCATGTCTCTGTTATATAATAAGAAGAGCGCAAGCTCAACCTTTTTTGTTAAATTTAAACTTCTAGCATTGAGTAAAGCAATTTTGCCAACATGTTTGTCCACTGATTTAGTGGCCTCTTGCTGGATGCCTAATCCCCCCCCCCATACTTAGTTTAAAGTACTTGAGATAATCACCTCAAGCTTCTTTCCTAATGCATGTGAAGTGCATCCCAGCTGAAGAGTCCTAAATCACCTTCAGAATTTTCCCAATGTGCAATGCAAAACATTCCTTTGGACGATGTCCATTTATGGAGCCATTCGTTTACTCTCTTAATTTTTTTCTGTTTTTGGTAATTCGCCCTAGGTACTGGTAAAATTTCTGATACGTAGATTTCACAACCCCTGTTTTGAAGAATTTGACATAGTTCGGTATAGTCCTTTTTTATCCCTTCCTCATTGGCCGTGTTAATATCATTTGTGCAAACATGAATAGTGACCAAGGGATGGTCCCCCCCCCCCCAACCCCCCCATTTTTTAAGATGTCATTGACCATAAGCGAAATGTCTTTTATTCTAGCTCCTCGGAAGCCGCTGCATGTCCTATTTTGTTTGTCTTTATTACCAATTAGTCTGTCTGTATGTTTTACAATGGAATCCCCTAGAACAAAAGATTGTCTTATGATGATAGGGGATGGTGACTGATTTAGGAAAGTACCGCAGTAGAGTCAACAGGATTTCCATCAATGTCACTTGTCCTAATTGAGTTAGTCAAATTAGGGATATCTGATAAATTGATCTCGGGAGCTCAGAGTTTAAAGTTATTTGTGGGAGTGTTGTGTTTGTTACTTGGTGTTACGTCATCAGGTATCAGTTCCATGAGATCATTATCAGAATTTATCAAGGGTAGTAAACAAACAGGATCTACCGAATCAGGAGAAGCAGTTTGAGTTGTGACAAGTTTGCACCGAGATGCCTCCATATATGATACTTGCGGTTAGTGCTATCTTCTGCTAGTATTATTAAGGGGTCAAAATTGTTTCTAGTAGGTAGGGTGAAGCACATTATAGCTTTTTTGCCTTTCTTTACTTTCTTCTTATGTTCAATGATTTCCCAACTCTCAGAATCATTCAAATTATTTTCCTCATCAGGTCTGTCTCTTTTTTTTATTAGGGAGACGTTTTCCAATGCTGTTTTGAACTGGGCAGTTTACTATGCTCTGTGATTGATCTTCTCAATATAAGTTCACGCTATTGACATTAACTGCTTCTGTGCTCTCCGTAGAGGTGCTTGGAATAGGTGATATGTTCTCACTATTATTTTGTGACCCTGCATTAGATGCCTGAATTTTAGAGGCCATTACTGATTGGTTCATTTCCAGTACAGCCAGCTTATCGTAAAATGTTTTAATGTCCTCTACTAGGACACTATTATTTATACATTCATCACATATAAAATAGTGGTGTTGGGAAGTACTTCCATGAGTATAAAAATTTCACAGTTAGTGCATTTTATGCCCAGCTGTCCATCCAGAGTTATCATTTTGTCCCCTATGTTGCATTTTCAGTGGAGTCCTGTAATTTGGTCTCCCAATAGGACAAGGTGGTCCTTCTCCCCAGCATGAAGTTCCTCACGAATGTCGTGTCTGAGTTCCACCTTAACCAGTTGATGGACCTTCCAGTGTATTTCACCGGTCCTCCGACCTCGGACGCTGATCGTAGGCTCCATAGTTTGGACCTATGGAGACCGCTCACTTATTACAGGGAGTGCACAGCCATGAGTTCATGGAGAGGCACAAGTTGCTCCAGGCAGACCATCTGCTAATTGAAAGATTGATTTCCAGGTGGATTACATGCTGCATCAACCTCTGCTGAAGGTTGGCATGTAGGGAGTCCCCAAAGGGGCTTAGGGCTCATTTCACCAGATATACCAGTGCCTCGGAAACTGTTTCCAGGATATCCCCATTGCGGAGATCTGCAGGGCTACAGCCTGGATTTAGGTGCACACCTTCATGTCCCATTACAGCATCAATGTAATGGGTCATCGAAATGTTGCTTTTGGGGGCCTCTTCCCTCCAGTCTCTATCTACCAAAAATGGGTGTGCACCTTGCCCCCTCCTCCCAACTGCTACAAGCATGCCTGTGTGTGCACAGTGTACTGAATCTACACCTTTAGAAACCTAGGTTACTCACCTGTAACCCGTAGATCTTTCAAGAATCAATCTTCGCCATTCATTACTGGTGGATCTGTGCCGGAGGCGCAAGGACCCAGCGGGAGCATACAGCTTTAAAACTTTAGAGCTAGGGGACTGACATCAGGGGCAGCGCCACCAGTGAGGTGAACATATGATGCAGCACTCACAGGCTGGCCAGTAACCGATGACGGCCCCTTGCTCTCCTCAGTTCTTTTCTTCCCACTGTCAAGGTAACACTCCATGGGAGCTTTCACCGTTTACAGCTCTGTAGTTCTGTTTGTCACCACTTGCTTAACACCACAACCCTTCTTTTTGATAATTTATTTATTTCAGATGTTTCACCAGGAAAGACATACTGAAATAAATAACAGCTCATTTCCAGATGCGTCCGGGGGGGAGGGGGGAAGAGGAGTTCAAAAACAGAACAACAAAATTATACTAGGCAACACCAATGTAAACTGTTTGATTAAACAATAAGCAAACTAGCATCTACAATAGGCATTTTAAGCATGTAACTGGGTAGAGGGCCTGCTCAGGGATTAAAGGAGAATTCATTCAAAGTACGAAGGCAACAGGAGGAGTTACTGTTGAGTGAAGAAGGACCAGAAGGAGGGTAAATAGGTGTAGATCAGGGAAAAGGGAGGAGTAGAAGGTAAAATTGAAAAGAGGAGAAAAGAGATATGTATCAGGTGCAAATTGCATGAGTGAGAGGTGAAGTTATGGAGGAGAAAGGAAGAGTGTTGAGAAGAGGAGGAGCACATGTTTAGGAAGAGAGAATTCCAAAGTTTGGGAAAGTGGTAGGAGAAAGCCGCCTGGCCAGCAAGGGATTTCCTTAAAGGGAGTGCAAAGGAATGATAGCTAAAGTTGTGAAGGGAGTAGGAGGAAGGTGGGGTGAGGAGAGGAGAGAGATAAGATAAGAGGGGAGGGAGGCAAGCCAACATTTCTAGATAAAGGAGGCACAGTGAATGAGGTGTCTAGCTTCAAGGGAGGAGAGGGAGAGGGTGGAATATATGGAGCAGTGGTGAGTACAGGGCGAAAGCAAAGCAACCGAAGGAGTGAAAAGGGGGGCTCCAATCTGTCATGGGTGGTCTTTGAGACAGCATCGTAGACAGTGTCACCATAGTCGAAAATGGGGAGAATAATTTTCAGAATAGCTCAACGAGCAGGAAGAAGGATGCAGCCTTTGTTGTTGTATAATGCACCGAGTTTAGGGTGGCGTTTATTGTGGATGGCATCCACATACATCGAAAAGTCAAGGTGTCAGTCTAGCCCGACTCCAAGATACTTGAATGAGGGTACATCACCTATAGTGGCGCCATGTAGGGTGTGGAAGGAGGGGAGGGAAGGAAGCCTGGAGAGCTTCTGCTTAGTGCCAAAGGTCATAGAGACCATTTTCTTGGCATTTAAGGATAGCTGATTCAATCGAAACCGGTGCTGAATGTTGCTGAGGTACAGCTGAAGCCTGGCTTTCAGCTCAGAGGGGGAGGAACCAGAGGCGAATAGGACTGTATCATCTACATACATTTGGATGGGCACAGATGAACAAGCATCATTTTGTCACTGCGTTGCTTCCTGTCCCTTTTTAAGGTGCTGAGCTCTCTGTTTTTGCTTCTTTTTGATTATTTTCCGTAGTCGGTCATGTTCGGGTTTCAGGGGCCTAAAAAGTCAGAGAAGACAGATAACAAGATAGAGTCTCCCCCATGCATTGGTGCCCCTGTGGGAAAAATATGTCTGTCCAATACCAGCATGATCTGCCTGGAAGCAGAATATGATATGGACCACTGTGATGCCTGCTTCTCAATGGACTTCCACACCTTAGAGATCCGCATGATGAAGTGGTGTCGGTCGTCCCCCACTTTTGGAGGCAGACATCACATACAGGACTCCAAGATAAGGTTCCTGGGCTCTTCCCAAGCCCATCCTCAATACTATATGTACTGAGGGAGACCAGACCTCTTTTTGTCCTCATCTCACTGAGACGGAGAGCCTGGGGTAAGGGTCTATGGTACAGCCGGCCCCCTCCAAGGGACTGGTTGTGTATCCCTCCCAGTCAGGCCCCCCTCAGGGGTCTGGACATCCCCGTTGGGAAGGTCAGAGCTATATGCTGGGCCTACATTGGTGGGCTCCCTGGCGCCATGACCCAGCACTGCTTCAGCCCCTGCCTCTGAGGCTGGTGCCAGTGAGTGGAGCGGTGCGTCCGGGTCCCCTCCTAATGCCGCTTCCAGCACAAGGAGAAGAAGGGATCTTACTTCGAATAGGAGCTCTTGCAGCAGGCTATCACAATAAGGACTATGCTGCAGGCACTAGGACCCACGGGAAACCTTCTCAGTCAGTAGTACCCAGCAGGGACTGCCCCCGACGTCTGCTCCGCCCTGACGTCAGCCCTGGTACAAAAGGGGGCGGACCCAGCTCCACCCCAGTTCTTTTCCCGCCGTGTCCCACTCACATGAAGAGTTCTACAGTCTTGGCTTGCCAGCCCAGCTAAAAAACTTCAGGTTTTTTTTTTGCTCTTTCTGTCGTTTTTTTTCTGCGGTTTTTCTCCAGTCTTTCGACGGGTTTGTTCTACCGAAGCATTTCTTCATTGTCCTCTGTCTCCTCGTCGGGACCCCACGTCAACAAGTGCGGTTGCGGCCGACAGATGCCTTCTAAGGACAACCACAAGAAGTGCATCATTTGCTTAGGGCCTGAGCATGACACTGCGGCCTGTTCATCCTGCCAGAGTTTCACCAGCCAGACTCGGATCCGCCGCCTGAAAGCCCTGAAGGCGTACCTTCTTGAAAAGAAAATGGATCTGCACACCTCAGGGAAGAAGGCGAAATGCAAGGATAAAACCAAGGGGCCCTGCAACAAAGACCGTAGTCGGTCCCGGGCCAGGTCCCGGTCTCGCTCCCGCTCACAGCCCTCTCCGAAAAATGCTTGTGGTTCTACGGACTCAGGTGAGCATCCAAAATCTAAGGATCAGACTAAGGCTGGGCCTTGAGGGAGAAGCCAGCGAAGCCTAGGTGACTCCATAAAGTCACCCGTTAAGTCCTCAGGCGCAAGCTTGACCCCGCCTTCAAAGCCTCGGCACCGCCCATCAAGAGCGCGCCCTCGGAGTCGAAGGATACTCCAGCGCCCCCCGGCGGTACTCCTTTGTTGGTCCCCATACCAACGCCGGGAGAAGGGGCGATGGATCTAGGCGCAGCTGTGAAGGGACTGCATCTCCATCCCCCAAGTCCTCCTCCCCTTGGGGCTCTCCTTCCAGGGCCGACGTTCCAGATATTCCCTTTCCGGGTAAAGCGGCCTCTGTCTTCATAAAGGACGAGCTCCAGGATCTTTTTCCTTCTGGTGGGGCAGATCCAAGCGCCCCCGAAGCCTGCCCGTCGCGGTTCCGGACCCTTCAGATGAACCACAGCCAGGAGGTGCATCTTCGTCACAGAAGACCCCCGAGAGGCCGCCGCCTACACCTCCTCCCAAGGCTCATTCCCATTCACAGTCCATAGACCAACACCGGCGCTCTTCAGGATCTGGTAGCCGACGCCAGGTCAGGTCTCGCACCAGGAGCCGTTCCCGTTCTGTTAGGTGGGATCGCTCCCGACGTCGGTCCTCTGACTGACATCCGTCTACTCTCCACCGTCGGTCCCGTGACCGACGTCTGTCTTCGGACTGTCATCGGTCGGTGAGTCACCGACGTTCAAGTGGGGCTAGTCACAGGGATAGGTCTGGCTGCTCGACACCCAGTAGCCCTTCCTCCTCCTCCTCCTCCTCTTCTATCTCGGGAATCGGGGGTTCCCCGGGAAAGAAGGACCAGCCCCGCTCACCTCCTGATGATCCTTCTTTCACTGACGTCATGAGGCATATCCAGGACTTCAGTGAGTGGGATATGGAGGACCAGGATCCGGAACCCCGGTGATCGGCTAAGTACCTGAGGCAGAAGGAGCCTAAACCCTTGGTGGTGCCTCCTTTGGTGGACACATTCCAGGACCTCACCCAGATTACCTGGAAGCGTCCGGCTTTAGTCCCGGCAGTTCCGAAGAAATCAGACAAGCTGTACAGAGCCTCAAGGGATGAACCATTTCTGTCTGAACACCCTCAGGCGGACTCTTCAGTGATTACGGCTGCTCATGATAAATCTAAGCAGCCCAAACACCTCAGCTCATAGCCTCCTGATCCGGAGTCTCATTATTTGGACCTGATGGGCAAGAAGGTGTATTCTGCCTCCACCTGTTCAATTAAATCCCTGAACTTCCTAACGCATATGGTCCAGTACCAGAATGCGCTCTGGGAGTGGGGACAAGAGCTGGTAAATGCCTTGCCAGACTCTGAGAAGAAGACAGAGATTCTGGATGTCTTAAAATCGGGCTCGGACATAGGCACACATGTTTTGCGTGCCTCGTGTGACACTCCGGATACGGCAGCCAGAGCGTCAGCGGTCTGTCTCAGGCGCCGTGCTTGGTTGAGGGTCTCTGGCTTTCACCAGGATCTGCAGTCCGGCATCCGGGACTTACCATTCCAGGTTACCGTTTTGTTTGGGCAGGAGACAGAGTCTCTCATCTCTCGCCTCCAAGAGTCAGGCAAATGCATCTGATCTGCCCGACAGATGTACCATGGAGACCAGCGGAGACAGCGTAAGCAGCCATTTTGGAAGCCCTCAAGTGGTCAAGCCCATGGCAATCAACAGGGCCAGAGAGGTGGCTTTCGGAGGGGAGCTGGCAACCAGCAGCCTGGAGGCACTCCTTGTGGCCCCAAGTCCTCCCAGGCCTCTCTGCCCACAACTGGCTCTGCCCAGTAACTCCCTTCTGACCCCCCCCCAGCGGAGGTTTCAGGGGAGGTGGTAGGGGGTCGCTTCTCCCTTTACCTTCAGGGATAGAGCTCGATCACTGCGGACCAATGGGTCCTAGACATCATAAGGAGAGGATACACTGTAGAGTTCACGGAGATTCCTCCAGACACTCCACCAAGGTTTTCCAGATATCCTCCTTCTCATATACCCCTCATAGAAGGAGAGATACAGGCCCTCTTGCGAAAAAGGGGCGATGAAGACAGTTCCCCCCCCACCCGGTCCCAAAAAAGACTCAGGACGTTTGTCTCATTCTGGACCTCGGCTCTCTCAACCTTTGTATAGAGTACAAAAGGTTCCGGATGGTGACACTTCCAGGACTTCTTCCTCTGCTGCACCAAGGGGACTGGCTCTGTTCCCTAGGCATGCAGGATACGTACATGCATATCAAGGTCTTTTCCCCCCTCGCAGGAAGTTCCTGAGGTTCCACTTCCAGGAGGAACATTATCAGTTTCGAGTTCTTCCGTTCAGCCTCTCCTCCGCTCCTCGAGTCGTTACAAAATGCTTGGCAGTAGTGGCTGTGGCTCTAAGGTGTCAGGGTCATTATGTCTTCTCTTACCTGGACGATTGGCTGCTCACGGCTCCGTCATGGTTGTGCCTGCATCAAGCTCTCGGAGACAGCTGTACTCTGTTCTGAGACCTGGGCATCACCCTGAACCTTCCAAAGTCTTCCCCAGAACCCAGCCAAAGACTCGTCTTTATTGGAGCGGTCCTGGATTCGGTCCAGGGCATGGTCTTTCTACCCCCCGAGAGGGGCGATCGCTTGCGGGAGATAGCCGGATCGGTCCTAATAACTCCTCTGGTCCCAGCAAGGACCTTCCTCAGACTTCTGGGGCACATGGCGGCGGCCATTCCAGTCACTCCTCTGGCCCGCTTCCACATGAGAATCCCACAGTGGATGCTCAGGGTGCAGTGGGATCAGTGCCCCGATGACCTAGACCACATGGTCAGAGTCACAGAGCCAGTAAGGAGAACGCTTCTTTGGTGGATGGATCCACTCAGTTTGGAAAAAGGGGTCCTCTTCCATCCAGAGTGCCCAAATCAGACCCTTACAACGGATGCCTTGGATCTTGGGTGGGGAGCGCACCTGGGGGCCCACCAAACGCAGGCATTTGGACCCCCGAAGAGCGCGAACTCCACATCAATGTCCTGGAGATGCGAACAGTCCTCAATGCACTACACGCCTTTCAGGAGGACCTTGTACCAGGCTCTCTTCTGGTTCAGACTGACAACATGGCAGTCATCTTCTATTTCAACAAACAAGGGGGCGCTCACTCTTACCCTTTGTGCAGGGAGGCGATGAGAGTCTGGTACTGGGCACTGGAACTGCACATCTCTCTCTCCGTGGTGCACGTTCCAGGTGTCCTAAATGACTTGGCCGACAGTTTCAGCAGATCTCAGTCCAAGGCGCACGAGTGGGAGCTACTGCAATCAATAGTGGATCAGCTGTTTGACACGTGGGGTCATCCAGAGCTGGACCTGTTTGCGTCACCACGCAACGCCAAACTGCCAGTTTTCTGCTCGCGAGAGCCCATGCCTGGTGTTTTCTGGCCAGATTCATTGTCTCTCTGTTGGGCAGGGAGGTTTCTTTACGCCTTCCCTCCCTTTCCTCTCATCCAGAGAGTTCTGTTGAAGTTACAGGCCGACGGGGCTCGAATGATTCTAATCGCCCCACTGTGGCCTCTACAGATTTGGTTACCACCACTTCAGTGGCTATCCACGGAACCTCCAATCCCACTGCCAATATGCTCACAGTTGCTGTCCCAGAATCGGGGCTTGCTGTTCCATCCCGATCTCCGATCCTTACACCTTCATTCTTGGCTCCTTCGGACGTAGTAAAATACAGGTATGGGGTATCCCCAGAGCGTGGATGTTCTCGTGTCAGCGAGAAAGCCCTCCACATGCTCCACTTATGCTATGAAGTGGAAGCAGTTCTGCTTGTGGGCCTCGTCTCACCATCTGGATCCCATTACCTGTCAGTGAACTCAGCTCTACAGTATTTCCTCTCCTTATATTAGCAAGGCTTGAGCTACTCCTCCATAAAGGTGTACATGTGGGCGATCTCGGCTTATCACATCCTTTCGGGAGACAGGGCCTTAGCCCAGTTGTATGTGGCCTGCACCTTTTTACGGGGGATACTTCACATGAGACCTCCCATTCGGGATCCTATCCCACCCTGGGACCTCCTCTTTGTGTTGGAGAAGCTTACTCTTCCCCCAACTGAACCTGCAGTAGACTGTGAGCTGCGATATCTTTCCTGGAAGGTTTGCTTTTTAGTTGCCATTACGTCAGCTCGAAGAGTTTCCAAGCTTCAGGCTCTGATGTGTAAAGAGCCGTATTTCATTTTCCACAGGGAAAGGGTTCCCTGAGGACGAATCCTAAGTTTCTTCCAAAAGTGGTCTCGGAATTGACCCTCAACCAGTCGGTTGACCTTCCAGTTTATTTCCCTTCTCCCTCTAACAGAGGGGAAGCTCTCCTTCACACTTTGGACGTCCACAGGATGCTAAGGTATTACCTTAAGCGAACGGCTTCTCACCGTCAGTCGGAGCAACTGTTTGTGGCATTCACACCACAACACTTGGGTAAACCGGTGTCCAAGCAGACCATTTCTAAATGGATTGTCCACTGTGTTTCTCTCTGCTGTGAGAAGCACAACAACTCCCTTCCGGGCCTGGTTAGGGGTCACTCCACCAGGGGAGTGTCTACTTCCTTCACCGCTATGTGGAATGTCTCGATTAGGGACATATGTGCAGCCGCTACCTGGAATTCAGTGCATACTTTCATAAAGCACTACAGCTTGGACATTGCCTCCAGATGCCATGCCGGCTTTGGCCTGGCAGTCCTTCAGGGACTCCTGTCTTGAGCTTCTGTGTTCAGCTTCCTCTCTTCCACCTCCCGGGGTCGATTACCTCCTTGGCGAGAGACTGCTTGGGATTCGGTCCTTATTGTGATAGCATGCTGCAAGAGCTCCCACTCGAAGTAAGATGGTACAGTTACGTAAGAACTTACCGTAACAATAGATCTTCGAGAGGAGCTCTTGCAGCAGGCGTTACTTTTCCGCCCTCCACCCCCCTTTTGAGGTGTGCAGGGCATCATGTTTGAGCTTTGCCTCTTTCTCCTGTCAAGGCTCATTCACGTGCCTCGGCGGGGGAACTGGGGTGGAGCTGGTTCCGCCCCCTTTTGTACCAGGGCTGATGTCTGGGTGGAGCCGACATCTGGGTCAGTCCCTGCTGAGTACTGCTGGCCAAGAAGTTTTCCAGTGGGTCCTTGTGCCTGTGGCATAGTCCTTATTGTGATAGCCTGCTGCAAGAACTCCTCTCGAAGATCTATTGTTACGGTAAGTTCTTATGTAACTGTACTTTCCTGGAACCAGTTGCCTGGTGGAGATCTTCTGGATCTCATCCCATGAGCAGTCAGGTGACCCGGGGGATGGGGCCTGGGATGATACCAACTGGCTTCCAGGTCCTGACGATAAAGAAAGACTTTCTGGGTCTAGTCATATGCCTTTGATGCCCTCAGCAGCATCCCTGGGTGCTTCTCAGCCCAGTACCAGCCTTGGCACTGCCTCTATTCTGTCTCACAGTGCCTGGAGAGGGGCCCAGCACCAGATCTGGTTGCAGCGCTGCCCTTGGTGTCAGGTCAGGTTCCAGCGCCGTCCCCGGCACTGAATCTGACTCTGGCACCCTTTGTGGTGCCAAAGGGGGGTTCTGTTGCTGCTTGCGGCACCAGCTGCTCCTTAGCTCAGGTTCTCAATGTTAGTTCTGTCCTTAGTCCTGGCCCAAGGGGCAGAGCCCATTCCGATGAGATGGGGGCTGGCAGATTCCCGTCAGTGCTGTGCTCCACGCCCAGAGTTGCTGGTGACTCTGGCAGGAGTCAGACTGCTGACTCAGGTCCTTTGGCTTCCCTGGAACTGCCTGGGCCTGCTATAAGTGAGGATAGGGACCTCTGCAGTGCCAGTCTCCCCACCTGGGTGTTTTCTCCCTAAGGGCACCACCTGGACCACCCCTCTATGGCCGTTCACAGGTGGACGAGTTGCTCAGGCCCTCCCCTCAGGCGAGGTCCCCTGTACGCTCTTGTAGCCCTGGCAAAGGACCTGGCCTGGCCTGCCACAACATTCTTCCTCTGCTGACTACTCCTGCTCTCCCAGGCATTTTGGGTCCTACAGGGTCATTGCCCTGGGACTAATTAAGGGCTTCAGCGAGTGCCTTCCCAACTTGCCTGTTGACTGTTTTCCAGCCTAAGACCCCAGTACCACCATCCCCTGAATCCAGCTCCTCCTCATCTTCATCTTCCTCCTCTGAGAAGGAGGACTTTTCCCTCCATCTAGCCTCTGTCGCTGAGTACTTTTGTTACCAGCAGTTCCTTTCAGAGATAATGAGAGAGCTGTGACTGTTCCACTTCTCAGGCCACAATCCTGCACGTCTGACACTGTCCTTCCTTACGTGACTATACATTCATACCTCCATGGCCTAGGCCTTTTGCGGTGGGATCAAAAGATGTCTGGCACCATCCTTGTCCCCCATCCCCAGCCCTTAGGAACACCCAGTGCAGGTATTGCACACCCCTGGGGGTCTGCAGGAGCCATGCCACACCCCACTTCAGGGGTCCAGCTCCTGGACACCACCCTCTGGGCATAGGTGCCCAGTGTGCAGCTGTCCCCCAGAGTCGAACTCTGCTGAGTTTGATGCCTGGGATTGAAGACTCTTCTCAGCAGCGCACTCCATGTTGTGCATCTCTGCACAGCAAGTGCACTTGATGTCCTGTGGCAGGCACCTATGGACGACACTGGGACAGCTCCTGGCATCCTTGCCATACACCTTTCTGCGCAGGGCCTGGAGCTGGTGAGACACCAGGCAAGGGCGTCCTATGATGCCAGTGAGGTAGCCTCCAGGTTAGTGGGACTTGCAGTCTGCATTAGGTGGATGGCATTGCTGCATCTCTCCAGGTTGTCGTCTCTGGCCCGGTGTAGGGTGATTGCCTAATGCTTACAGGGGGCCCTTTTCTTTTTCTCCCGCAGGGCTAGGTGTGAGCTTGCAGGGTGCATTCCTGCTCCCAGGCAATGAGAGCCTCCGCCTGCCCCTGACCAGTCTCTGACCTCACCGGGCCCATAAGGGCCCCTGGCTCTCTGTGTTTTTTCCCCCACAGAAGGCTGAGGGAATAGCCATTTCCCTCAGGGTTGGCCAGAACCGCCCCTGGTAGTAAGCTTGGCACTCAGACCCACCAGTGATGAATGGTGAAGATTGATTCATGAAAGATATGAAAATTACGTACTCACCATAATTCTTGATCTTCAGAATATCTTATTACTGCAACCCGCCCACCTTCCTCCTCAATGACCAGGCTTCTGGGCAGTCTTTTTCTTTCCTCTTGTCTCTACCTCCTTTGTTAGGCATTCTACTCTTTCAAAAGAAAAGGACAAAAGAGGAAGGCACGTAGGGGACAAAACACAATGGAGACTCTGTCTCATATTGTGACCCCTTTTTGCCTCAAAACAAAATTCTCAAAAAAAAAAAGGGGGGTTCTTTTTTGTCTTTTTTTTTTTTTTTTTTTTTTTACTTTTTATTTTCCTCCTACACCCCTCAGTCTCTGACTCCTTCAGGGCACCAGGGAGTCATCCCTCTGCTAGTCACCCTACCCATGAGCTACCCTGCACCCCATGGAGCCATGGTTAAACCCCACCGGGCAGGTAACGAGGTGGGGCCCGTACACATCGTACGCTTACTTTGTCTCGTTGATCAAAGTGGTCGGAATGGGTGATGGCAAGTCGAGGGCATGCTCCTGGTGTCCCGTCTTTCTGGAGATTGAGGTTATTATTCTCCTGGTTTTCTCCCCACGTGTGGTGTGTGCCCTTGACATCTAGGCCACACATCATGGCCAGCCTTCCCTGCAATCAGGGGCTTGCTGTACCTCGACCCTGCGCTGAGGTCACGCCAAGTGCGGGCTTTAGCCCCAGAAGAAGAAGGCGAGCTGTCGTGGGACACCAAGCCTTCTCTCTGGCGGGCCCTCCAGTGACCGAGTCCGCCTCCCAAACCCGGTCGCTGCTGTCGCAAGTGGAAATCCAACCGCTGGGGGTTTATCCCTTATTTCCTCCAGTCCCTTCTCCTCATTTTTTAAATTTATGTTTGTTGAGTTTACAATGAACATACATTGAGGAATCTGGATGAGTACATGAGGAAATTCACTGTAAGACGGATGAGGGCACCACCCCTCTTAATACTTGCCATCAAGAATTGATACTGCATCAATTAGGTACGTCTCTGGGAGAAACCAATTAAAATATAAAATTTGCATTTTTAATGTATGCTGCATGCAGTGAGCCCAAGCTGCTTGTAAAAATACGAACAATAAAGTACAGTTTGTTAGAACTTAATAGCTTCCTGTGAAGGACAAGAGAGAAATATGCTTAACCTGTAATTCTGTACCTTACAAGGCAGAGAAAGCCATTTGTCCCCCCCCCCTTTTGTTGGGGAGGAGTCTGTAGCTGTTTGCTGTCTGACAAGCTCCTTTTTTCCTTCCACTTTTATGGAGAAGGCTTGCAGGAGAGCAGGCATAGTAGGGGACCATGAGACATATTTTGGAGTTGCAGCCCAAACTCCTTCACCTGGTGCACCTTTCTTTTCCCTTGCAGTACCCCTCCTGCACTTCCTTCCAAGCAACCTTCAACATTTCTCTTTCTCTTTCTCTTAATCCTGTCTGTCTGGTAATCTTCAGAAAGAAAAGGGAAACGCGGTAAGGGGATCGTACAGTGTCTGCAATTCTCTTAATTGACATCTGCCCTTTTGGCGGGGACCCCCTCCTATCGGTTGTTTTTCCCGTTTGGGGTTCCTTTGTTACCTTTTGAGCTCCTAGGTGTCTTCTGCTTGGCTCGAGAACCTTGGCTAACAGTGCATTTCATGGGCCCCGACTGTGCTGATCGCCAGGCTTCTAGATAGCAGGACAATCCATAAATTGCACCCCACATTTTGATTTGGTTATACAGGATCCCTGAGCCTCTGACTGCCCTGCAGTTCACATACCTGCAGATGGAGGACCCTTGCTGGTAACACAGTTTCAGGGCTCACAGTTCTACTGCCATTTCTGAGTCCTTCAGGAAGTGCAACCTTCCTCTGAAATTCACCCCATACTTTTGCTGGTCCTGTGGGATTTCTGGGACCTTTGACTTTGCTTGGAAGTTATTTAGTCTGCAGGAGAGTACAGGCACATTTCCCTGCAGTTGCGAGTAAGCCAACTCTTCCAAGAGTGCTGCTGTCCTGCTGGGAGCTCAGGGTCTCCAATGCTGTCTCCATCTCTCTCTTTCCTGTCCAGTTGTCCTTGTCATCCTTTAGCCCGCTACCTAGTCCCTCTCTACCAACCTCTCCTTTCTGGCCTCTGGTAGATGGGTTTTATTGCGTTGTTCTTTTTGTATCCAGTAACTTTCTTCTGTCCCTTGGGCAACCTTGCCCCAACCCTTCTCTTTTTTTTTTTTCTTACCCTTTTTTTCCTTTCGGGCAAACAGAACTGAGGAGAGCAGAGGGCGGCATCTGTTACTGGCCAGCCTGCAAACACCACATCATACATTTGCCTCATGGGTAGCACCATCCCCGACATCAGTCCCCTAGCTCTAAAGTTTTAAAGCTGTACACTCCCACTGGGTCCTGGCACCTCCGGCACAGACCCACCAGTAATAAACTCTGTAAGATCAAGAATTACAGTGGCCTGTCGGCACAGTGGTTGGATTTCCACTTGCGACGCCGGCAACCCAGGATCGGGAACTGACTCTGGCACCAGAGGGCCGGCCAGGGGGAGAAGGCTTGAGTGTCCAACAACTGCTTGCCTTCTCCCGGGGGAGGGAGGGTCTACGGCCCAGTGCTTGTTGACTCCTGGCGGAGGCTGGGGGAACAGCGATGGGGAGCATGATGGACATCAGCCTACGCCTTGATGTCAGTGGCATGCCACGCTTCCAGGGAGAAAACAAGGAGATGGCACTCCCTGGCCAGCCAGATGATGGTTGCCAGTCCCCGCTGCCACGAAACCCCAGACAGCCTGGACCACCTCAGCAGCACCCTGGGCCAAGGTAAAATAGTGCGCTGGCCAGCCCCACTGATGCCTTCCCCCTCGGAGGGGGGGACCCATCCAGTGAAGGGTCACGCTGAGTTACCCAGGGAGGGCTGCAATGCGGGGTGGTGGTGGGCAGTGGAGATGAAGTGCCAGCAGGGCCCTAGGTGACCCGAAGGAGTGGCCAGTCAGGGAGCAGGGGAGGAGCAAAAAAACAGAATTACAGTGAGTACATCATTTTAATTTCTGAGAGTGGTACTTGGTTCACATCCAAACCACCTGTCTGACCTTCCCTTGTACTGTGTCACCCAGATCCTTGCTTCCAGCATTTGAGATCTGACGTCACGTGATCGAGCCTGTGGATGTACCACCTTGGTGGTGAGGAGCTTAGCTTGAAGACAGTCCGATGACACTGCTGTCTCCAAGGAAAACTGCCTATGAGTAGATGTGAACTGAATACCACTCTTAGAACTACAGTTACAGGTGACTAACCTATATTGTTTAAAAAGTCATGCCCTAACTCGCCCAAACTTGTTTTGGGCAGAGAGACCAGGACAAGAACAGGTACAGGGTTACTGGCCATGACCAGTGCTGGATCATAATTATTGATCACACACCCATGCGTAACTACTTCCTTGTACCCACAGTACTGATCCGTACTGGATCAGGATAACTGCACACACACAACCTTGGGTAACATTTGGTTTGTTCGTTCAAAAGTTTTACCAGGAAAGACATACTGAGCTGACAACAGCTCATTTCCAGTGAAAAATAAATAGTACATTAACAGTTATACAAAGACAATAATAGTCTGTGTGAGCAATATAGTCCATCAAGATGAGCATACTCTTAAACAGAACAAGTTATAATAGTACAACAGGGCGTCTGCAGCAGATACAGGTTACATAGAATGTGACTGCAGATAAGGACTGCTTGGCCCACCCAGTCTGCCCATTTCCCTACCGAATGGATAAATTGCAGATCCTAGCTAACCAACAGCCTACTTCTTCCAACCTCCACCCCCAAGAATTGCCTTATGTCTGTTCAATGCATGCTTGAATTCCACCACTGTTTTTGATTCCACAACCTCCTCATGAAGGCTGTTCCATACATCCACCACCCTCTCAGTGAAAAAATACTTCCTCACATTACTTCTGAGCAGTCCCACCCTCTAGCTTCAGATTGTGCTCCCTTGTTCTTGCACACCTCTTTTTCTGAAAGATGCTACCCTCTTGGACTTTGTTGATTCCCTTGAGGTATTTGAAAGTTTCAATCATGTCCCCCTCTCCCTCCTCTCCTCAAGGCTGTACATATTAAGATTGAGCTAGGGTAGGCAAAAAGAAATTACCCCAACGGGGTATAACAGGGAGAGCAACATGGCTAGCGAGGTAATTTAAAGTAAGGTGTCAAGGACAGTTGTAGGTGGGAATAGAAAACGCTCCCCTCCCATACACACAGCTTTAATTTCAAGACGTGTAATGCATTTTGCCTTTTTAATTTTTTTTGTAGTGGAAAAAAAAGAGCAATACAGAATAATCATGTGCAGTATGCATTATACATCAAAAGAGGTAAAAATCAAGGAAGGCAATACACTACACCCTTACATGGAGTTTGATATGAACACGATGTAATTAAAACAACAGTTCATAACTTATTTTTGTTCTCTGCAGTACAGATCCTTAAAACTGTGATGATCCAGAATCAATAGTGGTAATACAGATCATTGGTAAGCACTCCGCAGCCCAATTAGGAAAGGAAAAGCATTACATTTACTAACAGGAAGTGTAGACTCAAATAATTCCTTCGAGACATCGGTCAGACCTTAATCTGACCGGTAATTAAAAGCTGCCTCAGTGATTTGGCAAGCTTATTAAACTCTAGTTACTAGCTAAAAGTTAAATTAAAATACAGTATTTCAGTAATTGGGGGAAAAGAATTTCCACATCCCAAAGAGCAGTTTATACTGGGAATTACTGAAGGAAAAGTGGTTTTAATCTAATGTAGATTGTATTTTTAATGCCTTGATAACTGTTGTATACCATGTATCCAAAATGTAAGCACCAGAAGTTTCAAATAAAAGCATTATTGTCCATCTCAGCTGGACCTCAACAAATAAGAAGAAAAAACTAGAGTTTAATAAGCTTGCCAAATCACTGAGGCAGGTTTGTCTCCCCATACAATGCACAGGGGTAATGCCAAACTTCACCCAACAACTAACACACCAAAATCTGGCCAATGGAAAATCATGTACACAAATGCTCACAGCCTGGGAAATAAGATCCCAGACCTGCAGGCAATAATGTCAGAGGCTAAACTGGACATAGTAGCAATTAGTGAGGCGTGTTTTACCAGTAACCACCTTGGGAGACTTCAGTACCTGGCTATGTATTGTTCAGAAGAGACCGAGGTGTGCAAAAGGGGGGAGGAAGTGGCCTATGTTAATGAAAATATCAAAGCTACAGAAATTCAGAATACACATAAGGAGCCAGAAGAACTGTGGGTCACCCTGAAACAGGAAATGGGACAGCCATGAGAACTGGGGTTGTCTACAGGCCCCAGACCAGAGGGAGGACATAGACACATTACTGTTAGAAGATATACAAACATGACAGCTAAAGGGGTTCTGATAATGGGAGACTTCAACATGCCAGATACAGATTGGTCAATACCAGCAGGAACATCTGCCAGAACTAGACTCATAGTGGATCCCCTGCAGGGAGGGCCTCAAACAACTGGTACAGCAACCCACAAGAGACAGGGCTATCCTAGATCTAGTACTGACTAACAAAGAAGGATCACAGATCTCCAGGTAGAAGGTCACCTGGGGCCAGTGACCATCACATGGTATGGTTCAATTTGGCTACTACATCTAAATCATCCCATTCCAAGGCAAAAATATGGGACTTCAGAGGAGCTGACTTTGATAAGATGGCCAACAGAGTTAAGCTAGCCCTGGCAAAAAGAAACACAGGTGAGGAGGTACAGGCAAAGTGGGCAAGCATTAAGGATACAATACTTGAAGCAACATCCCATTGTGTTAGACAGAAAAGGAAGTGCAAAAGAAGAAGGAAACCACTTTGGTTCTCAAATACAGTAGCAGAAAAGGTCAGAGCCAAAAGGCTGGCCTTCAGAAAATATAAGGGAACACAGCGGGATGAAGATAGGGAGGCATACCAAACTGCCCTAAGGGAAGCAGGTAAGGCAGTAAGGCAGGCAAAGTCCCAAACTGAGGAAACACTAGCACCTAACAGTAAAGAAGGTGACAAGACTTTCTATAGATACATTAGTGAAAGGAGAAAGTCCAGAGGGGTATTGCTAGCTTAATGGAGAAAAGGAGCATGTGAGGAGGAGGACCCAAAGGCATCTATCCTAAATAGATACTTTTGCTCAGTATTTACTGAAGAGAAGGTAGGCAGGGCCCACAGCCCAGCATCATGGACACAGGGGAGGAGGTGAGCACTACTCCCTTCACAAAGAGAAAGGGTCCTACAAGAGCTTGCTAAGCTCAGGGTGGATAAGGCAATGGGACCTGATGGCATACATCCCAGGGTACTTAAGGAGCTAAAGGAGGAACTAGCAGAGCCATTAGCAGAATTGTTTAGTGAGTCTCTAAGCAGAGAGAGGTCCCAGAAGACTGGAGAAGGGCTCATGTGATCTCCTCCACAAGAGTGGTAGCAGGGAGGAGGCGGGAACTACAGACCGGTCAGTCTTACCTCAGTAGTGGGCAAGATTATGGAGGCACTCCTTAAGGAAAGGATAGTGCAACACCTGGAATCCATAGGGCACAGGATCCAAGACAGCATGGGTTTACAAAGGAAGGTCCTGTCAAACTAATCTCATAGATTTCTTTGACTGGGTAACCAGTGGTGGACCAAGGGGAGCAGTTGATGTCGCCTACCTTGAATTCAGCAAAGCTTTTGACACTGTTCCACATAGAAGATTGATAAATAAGCTAGGTAGGCTCGGGTGGGTCAAGTTGGTCAACTGGGTGGCAAACTGGTTGACTGGCAGAAAACAGAGAGTGGTGGTAAATGGTATACAGTCAGAAGAGATGCAAGTCACAAGTGGGGTACCTCAGGGATCAGTCCTGGGGCCAGTCCTCTTCAACATCTTCATTAGTGACCTTGCAGATGGACTAGAGGGTAAGGCTTGTCTGTTTGCAGATGACACCAAGATCTGCAAGAGAGTAGATGATCCAGATGGGGTGGGCAGAATGAGAAGAGATCTGGATAAACTAGCAGAATGGTCAGAAGAGTGGCAACTGGGATTTAATGCAAGAAGTGCAAATCATGCACATAGGAAGAGAAACCCTAAGCCACTTATAGGCTGGGAGGGAGTTGCTAGCAGTCACAAAGGAAGAAAGAGACTTGGGCATCATCACTGATGACCTAAAATCATCCAAGCAGACCTCTAAAGCAGTAGGTAAGGCTAGGGGGTGTTAGGGTGTATTAGTAGGGGTATCACAAGTCGTAAGAGGGGTAATAATCCCTCTGTACAAGACATTGGTTAGGCCCCATCTGGAGTACTCATGCAGTATTGGAGGCCACACCTTCACAAGGACATTAACCAAGTTGAGGCAGTGCAGAAGGGCAACCAAAATGGTGCAGGGACTGCATCAGAAGACATATGAGGACAGATTAACGGAGCTCAATATGTATACCCTTGAGCAAAGGAGGGAGAGAGGTGATATGATCGAGACATTTAAACACCTTAGGCATAAACAAGGTGAAAGAGTCTTAACATGTTTAAATATAAGAAAATAGCAGGACAAGAGGACACAGCATGAGATTAGAGGGAGGCCGATTAAGGGGAATGTGAGGAAATTCTTTTCACAGAAAGGGTGGTAGATGCATGGAATGGCTTACCACAAGAAGTGGTGGCTATGAATACAGTGCAGGGCTTCAAACAGGCATGGGATAGGCATAAGGGAGCAATACAAATGACTATGAATAGATAGGTCACTGACAGAGCAAAGGCCGATGGCACATTTATAAGGTAGAAAAAGAAATGGGCAGACTGGATGGGCCTTGCGGTCCTTATCTGCCGTCAACTTCTATGTTTCTATGTTTTGTCCAGTTGCAGTTCTCGTTAGGGCAGTCAGTGTGACACGGTAGTGAACTGAGCGGCTTCTGGGGAGCACTCTCAAAGGGAACACTCCAGACACAAGTTTAAATTAAATGAAATCTGCTTTACTTTCTGTAACAGAAAAATAAATAAACTTGACAGCTTCACAGTATTCAGCTTAATAGAAACTTGTTGCAATTCAGTCTCCTGCTGTCTCCGCTTGCATCTAACAGAAAACAGAACCCTCTGCCTTTCTATTGGGCCCAGGTGTTGCTTGTTAGCACCCATTCCCCTGAGGTACATCCAAATCTCGGAACATGCACTGCAGTGAGGTGTTAAAGGGCCATCTTCAAGGCATTAGGGATTGGTACCAGTCCCACCGCAGTCCCAGTCAGAAGCTGCGTTGCCCGTGTTTCAGGGTTGTGAAGCGCCTTATGGGTAAAAGGAACATGATGGTCATTCCAGTATCAAAGATGTCAGAATTGCTAGAGCTTGCCATCTGATTCTTGAGTTTGAGGAACTTCAAGCTGCTAAATTTGAGTATTTTTTGTTTGAGCAGTTTTCATCAAATAAATACAGCTCTTTACCAAATGCTACTTTCCCGTAGTATGGGTAGTCTACATCCCATTTGCTCCCAAGCTCAATAACATTAGGTTAAAGGAAAATGGTTCCTCCATTCCAGCATGCAGGGACACACGTCAATATATAGATATTTTTGTATCTCTAAATTCAAAGGTACTTTTCTAGGGGCATGGATATGGTGCTGTATCCACACTTCAGGCAATGTTCATTTCCCCTTTAAGGCTTGCCGGAACATCTTCAAGCTGACTTGTCCCACCCACATGGGTGGTTCTCTTCTTGCCACTCTTGCGCTGAGAGGGCCCTTTGCATATTAAAGCAGTAGTACTACTACCCAACCAGGAAATGAGCCGTTACAACCGTTGTAGCACCACAGAAAATATGGCGACCGCTATCTAGTCAATGGAGTGGGCGGCAGAAATGTAAACATAAATGAAGGATAGTTGAGCACATTATCGGGTGATAATACATTGCCAGCAGGAAAGAGTACCAGAGACATGCTCAGCAGAGCACAGGAAATAACCAGTCGAAAAAGCGCAAATTTTTTTTACGTTGCACTGCTGCTTTAACATTTTGAATTAAAAAAAAAAACGTTGTCTTCAGGTTACTTCTTGTGGTGCCGGGATTCTGAAAATGTGCCTGTGGACAGAAGTTCTCTCTGACAGATCTGCACACCACGTGTGTCTACTGCCTGGGCCACAAGCACGATCCCCAGGCATGCAAGCTGTGTCACACTTTTTATCCATCTACGTTAGAGGATCACCATATCCGTCTGCTTGTGGGTCATCCGGACGATTGGGATCTGCCCATCAAATCTAAGGATGCCTGTCATGTGGTCTCCACGTCTGTGAGGTCCGCCGAACAGTTTGCGTCATTTTAGAAAGCCGCGGCCCAGGCTGCAGTTCAAACTTCGTTGGCGTCGGCCTTTTTGCTGCTCTCCTTGGGTGCCTCCTTCATTGTGAAAGGCCCTTCCCACTCATGGGTGGGGTCCCTCAAGCACCAAGTCGAAATACAAATCTAAAAAAAGAGACCAAGAAACGGTCTCACCATTGATCATGGGATCGGGAGTGCTCTTGGGCCTCCGATTCCCATGCTTCTCTGGAGGTTCCGACTTCAGTCAGTTCTTCGGTCCAGAACACCGGCCCCACTGTCTCCCCATCAGGCCAGTTGGTTGAGATGCAGGTCGATCTTCTTGCCGAGCTATTTCTCGAGCTGGTCAACTCTTTGCTGTCAGAAGAGGCCGACACCTCCATCTCTAGGACCCCAGTCCTACCGTTCACTCAAGGAGGGACAGACCAGTCCGCTAATCCGCCACCTCTCACCCAAAAGCTTCTGAACCAGGAGACCTAGCTCTCGTCAGGTCCCACTGAGACCTGCCATTGGCAAGCCCGATGGTCGAGGTCGCGGTCCCACTCTTGGAGTCCCGAGTCGAGCTGCCCATGTCAACATCGAAGCTTGCGCTCTCGACTACTCGGGCAAGCGTAACCACTGCTATTCCTCATCCTCCTCATGTGAGGAGAGGCTGCGGTGCAAGCTGAGTCAGTGCTACGAGGACTTCAAGTGGCAACAGCTTATTTTTACCTGGGTTAAGCCCATCCCTTCTTCGACCCTGGCCATTACTTGGCTTTCACCACAGAGGCCGCAGCCTTCTCCGCCTCAGCAGGAGCTGACGCGTCGGGTCCCATCTCAGCCTCCTCCAGCCTCTCTGCCTATTTTTGTGGAGCCACCACCGAAACAGCTGAAGTCCAGCACTCCAACTAAGGAGGCCCAGCAAGCCTCGGGTCTTCCCCATCGACTGTCTATCGACCCCTCTTCCATGACTCGTTGGAATCGGAGGGTCCCTCCTTGCATTCCTATCCAGTGGACTTGGAGTCGGACAAGGATCTGTTGGTGGAGCAGGGCCCTACTTCCTTTACAGGCCTTCTCCATCTGATCTCGGAATTTACGGGTCTCCCTTTGGATTCTATTTAAAAGCGGTCTCAGTACCCGTTCACCGAGATCCTTGACTAGGGTGACTCCCCTGGGAAGCCTTCCCTGTGGCAGATGCCATTCTTGGTCCTGTCTTGGAGCTGTGGCAGCACCCCACCTCTTGCCTTGCGCCTTTGGCCCAGGTGGCCCTCAAGTATGCGATCCTTATCAGTTCCCTTTCGAGTTTCACAGAGCATCACTCGACTGTGGGTCTCGTGGCTGACTCTCTGTTCAGGCGCATGGGCAATGTGGGAGACACTGACAAGCCATCTGATAAGGAGTCCAAGAAACTGGACCATATGGCTAAAAAGGCGTATGCTGCCTCCTCACTTGGCCTTCGGCAAGCGAGTTCGACCCTTTTGATATCCCATTTCTCACATGTCCTCCAGGGGCACGCTTGATGAGGTGGTTCCTCATCTCCCAGTGGACCTGCATACCACGGTCAGACAGGTCCAGGATCAAGGCTCAGCAGTAGCCAAGCAACAGCTCTAGACTGCCATGGACATTAGCTACTTCTGCACCCAGTCCGTGACAGCTGCAGTGGTGCGCCGCAGAGTCTGGCTGAGGATCTCGACCTTCATGGCAGACACCCAGCACAAACTGGTGGATGTCCCCTTCCTGGGTACCAACTTGTTCGGGCCCAGGGTCAAGGGGCACCTCACCCGCATTGAGAAGTCCAGTGCCACCTTGGACTCTGTGACATCCACTCAGACTCCAAGGGCTCTAAGCAGCAGAAGAAGAATCCCTTTCGGCACCTCTCTGCCACTGTGGCCAAACCAGCCCAGCCTCAGGCTGGACAGCAGTCTCAGGCCTGGCAACCTCGACAGAAGTCTGTGACTACGGTCATCCATTAGCCTGGTGGCCGAGGCCCCGGTGGTTCCTCAGCCGGGCCCTCCGCTGCCTCCAAGCCTGCCCAGTTACGGGAGGAGGAGTGCCTCCTTCATGCCCGTGATGTCTCCCCTGGATCCTCCCATGGAGGGCCGGCTCCACCACTTCCTTTCCACCTGATCTTCTGTCGCCATGGACAGGTGGGTTCTGGAGGTGGTCATTTAGAGTCTGCCTCTGGAATTCGAGGCATACCTGCCTTGCCGAGCCTGTGCCCCCTGGGAGGGCATCATGTCTGCAGACGTCCTGTCAGCCCTTTGGGGCAACATTGCCCAGCTCTTTTGCAAAGAGGTCATGGCTCCTGCCTTGGACCCTCCAGAACACTCAGGGTTTGTCTTCAGGTGCCAGAACGGATGGGGGACTGATGCTCCATCTTAGATCTGCACAACCTGAGCAAGTTTCTCAAGCCACACACTTTCAGGATGGGCACTCTGTCTCAGATCACACCATCTCTCAAGCAAAACGTGTGATTTTGCTTTCTGGATCTTCAGAACACATTCATGTCCCAATCCGTCCGTCCTGCCAGGTCTTCCGGTTCCGGGTGGAAGGGGTCCTCTACGAGTTCCAAGCCATGCCATTCCACCTGTCCTTGGCTCCCAGGGTCTTTACTAAATGCATGGCAGTGGTGGCAGCCTACCTGAAGCATCCAGGAGTCTGGGTTTACCCCTGCCTGAATGACTGGCTGATTGTTGGTCCCTCCAGGCAGGAGGCGGAGTGGTCCAGGAATCTGGCCCTCCAGACCTGCGTCTCTCTTGGCCTCCTGACCAGTGAGGCCAAGTCAGAACTTGTGCCCTCTCAGGTGCTCAACTTCATCAGGCCGGAGCTCTACTCTTGCAGAACCAGGGCTTGACTGTCAGTGGACAGGGCGGAGGCTCTCTCCTCCTTTGCCCTATCATTTCAGGTTAGGCAGTTGCGCCCTGCTTGGGACTCTACGCCTGCTGGGATACATGACAGCTTGCACCAGCATAGTCCGTTTGGCATGCTGGAAAATGTGTTTTATCATTTTGGGTTAGGCAGCTGCGCACTGCTCAGGAATTCCTATGCCTGCTGGGTTACGTGGTGGCTTGCACCAGCGTTGTCCATTGGGCCCACTGGAGAATGTGCTCTCTGCAGTGGGAGCTGGCCCGCCAGTGGCCTCAATGCAAGGGCCACTTCAACCAGCCGGTCACTGTGACCCAGCTGATGTGGGACGCCCTCCAGTGGTGGTTAGTCCCAGAACATCTGCAGGAAGGGATCCCATTTGTCCGCCCAGAGCCGACGGTCATCCTGATGATCAATGCCTCTCTCATGGGCTGGGGTGCCCACTTGGGGGAACACAGAGTCCACGGGCTCTGGACCCTCGAGAAGTCCTGGTGCCATATCAACCTGCTGGAGCTCCGGGCAGTTCAGCTGGCACTGACTGCTTTTGCTCCACATATTCGAGGTCAGGTCGTTCAGGTCAAGACAGACAACACCACGACCATGTACTACCTCAACAAACAGGGCGGGACACACTTCCTCTGTGCAAGGAAGCTCTTCGTGTTTGGACCCTCGTGCACAATCTGGAAGCCGATCTCCTGGCTGTCCATGTGGCTGGTGTCTCCAACCAGCTGGCAGACGCTGTCAGGCATGTGGGCGAGGCGTCTCACGAGGGGTCTCTCCACCCAGAGGTAGTACACAGCCTGTTCTCCCAGTGGAGCACCACTCTGGCGGATCTATTTGCTTCTATGGAGAACTCAGAGCTGAGGCTGTACACCCCATACCTCTCAACTGTCCCTGATTTTCAGGGACTTGATTTGTCTAAAAATTTTACTCTGCCCTCCTAAAATTGTGTTTCTGTGACTAAACAGTGGGGTTATAAGTACAAAATAATATCAAACATAAAAGTTACAGACTTGTTCTTTCTTAGTTGATTTTTTTAAGCCTTGTCCCTGATTTATGAGGGGAGGTTGAGAGGTATGCCCCCCCTCAGCAGGAGGATGCCTTCTCTGTGCCTTCCCTCGATCCACAAGGTGCTGCTCAAAGCGAGGAGGGACAAGGCATGGGTGATCTGGTGACTCCGGACTGGTCACACCAGTTCTAGTACCCCAATCTCCTCAGCCTCAGCAGCAGGCTCCCGAAATGTCTTCTTCTACGCCCAGACCTGCTCTCTTGCAATTGGGAAGGTACTCCATCCGGACCTTCAGTCAATGCACCTGACAGCCTGGTTTCTGAGCAGCTGGAGTTCCAGGCTTTGGGTCTTTCTGAAGATGTCCTCGCTGTAGTCGAGCATCTCGGAAGGAGTCGACCCAAAAATGCTATGCCTTCAATTGGAAGAGGTTCTCCATTTGGTGCCAGGGCAAGGGGCTGGACCCCTTATTTTGTCCAGTGGCTGGCATTCTCGACTACCTCTGGTCCCTCTCCCAGTCGGGCCTTCGGTCGACGACCCTTAAGGTGTACCTGGCGGCCATCTCTGCCTACCGGCTGTGGGCCGGTAAGCAGTTGGTAGCACAGGAGAAGGTGGTTAGGTGCTTTTTCAAAAACCTTGACCACATTTCCCCTCCGGTATGTGAACCACCATCCCCTTGGGATTTATTGCTAGTATTAGCAAAGCTCATGGGCAAACCATTCGAACCAATGCACAGGTGTGACATGTCTCACCTGTCATGGAAGACTGCCTTCTTGGTGGCTATCATGTCAGCCAGAAGGATCCATGAGCTCCAGGTGCTCTTGGTGAAGTCTCCTTACCTGGTCTTCCACAGGGACAAGGTTGTCCTTCGCCCCAACCCGAAGTTCCTCCTGAAGGTTGTGTCAGACTTTCACTTTAACCAGGTAAACAGTCTCCCGGCGTACTTCACCAATCACACCTCAGAGGCCGAGCACAGGCTTCATACCTTGGACCTGCGTCGAGCGCTGGCCTGTTGTAAGGAGCACACAGCTGGAGTTCGGGGAGAGGTTCGCCAGGCAGACCGTCAGCTAAGCGGATGATTGGCAGGTGGATCACTTCCTGCATTGATCTCTTCTATAGGTTGGTGGGTGGGGAGCCTCCCGTAGGGCTTAGGGCTCATTCCACCCACCATACCGCTGCGTCGGTGGCTACTTCTAGGGACATCCTTATCCAGGAAATCTGCAGGGCTGCTACCTGGAAGTCAGCACACACCTCCATTTCCCACTACCACATCGACCTTGAGTCACGCTGGGATGCTGGTTTGGGGGCCTCAGTTCTCCAGTCTCTCTTCCCTAAGTAAGGGGTGTGCGCCTTGCCTCTCTCCTCACGGAGAACTGCTGGGAGTCTGCCTGAACTGTGCATACAAAACCATATCCATGTCCCTAGAAACACAAGATCTTACTTCGAGATACAGCTCTTGCAGCAGGTTACACCATTAGGACTGAAGCCGGCAGGCGCCAGGACCCCACGGAAAACTTCTAGCTAGCTATCTTCAGCGGGGACTGCCCCCGACATCAGTCCCGCCTCCGACTTCAGGCGTGGTACATAAGGGGGCGGTCCCGCCAGAATCCCCAGTTCTTTCCCGCCGTCGAACATGCATGCCTCGACCCTTCGGTCTCAGTCTAGTGCGCGACGCGTAGTTGTTAAACTTCCTTCGGGAATTTGCTTCTTTTCGAAGAATCGTCCTTGCTGATGTCCTCTCCGACCTCCGGGCATACATCGAAGTGTGCTTGTGGGAAACGAATCCCTTTTAAGGACCCTCATACGGCTTGCGTTCGGTGCCTGGGCCCAGAGCACGACACCCAGGCCTGCTCCCTCTGCCAGGGATTTAACAGCCGCACCAGGATCCGACGACAGAAGGCTCTTCAGGTGTTCCTCTTAGAAGAAAAACTCAGAGCCATGTCCTCAAAAGGGGAATCTTCCCATAAGCACGCTGAGAAGAAGAGAAGGGAGAAGGACCCTTCTAGGTCTCCGACTCGGGCCTCCGAGTCCTGCAGCTCCGGATCGAAGTCGGATCGGTCCCCATCCAGGGCCGCTTCCCTCCCCCCGGCTGCGGTTGCTGTTTCCAGGTCTCAGGCTCCTACCGCCAGGCCGTCGTGCGTCCTCCACCTTCAGGCCGTGGCGAAGTCCAGAGCGCCATCATCGCCACACAAGTCGGGCTCCGCTCCTCGGTTCCGCGCCCGGGCCTCTTCGGTGCCTCTTCAAGAAGACCCTCAAGCTCACCCCTTTGAAGAGGCGGTAGACCCGGCGGCTCGACCTCCGTCAGCCCGTTCGTCATCATTCCTCGGGCCGTCGTCGGCCATCAGACCGTCGTCGGCCAAGCCTTCACATCGGACATCGGTGGGGGGACCGACGTCCGCGTTGCTTGAGAAGAGGGCTTCTGCGCTTCCGACCGTCGTCGGGCAGGAGTCTCTTACGGAGGAAGACCTGACGCAGCCCGAAGACCAGACATGCGATCCCGGCCTCGCACAGTCTCCCAGGGCTCCCTCGCCGCTGCCCGAGGTCTCTGTGGAGCCGGCGTCGGGATTGTCTCTTGCGGATGTAAAGGATCTCTTTACATACTGGTGGGACACCATCAAGAAAGACGTGGCGCCCACCGCTCTTCCTCTTCCTCCTCCGGCTCCGGCCCCCCCTTCGCCTGTGGGGTCGGCTGCCCGCTCTACTGTCCCCAGGGAGTCCAGATCCCCTCCCAGGGCTCGAAGTGCAAAGAGGAGACCTCCGTCAAGATCTTCTTCTTCTGGATCACCCAGCCCAAAGAGATGCAGAAGACGCTGACGTTCGCCATCGACGGAGGACACGGGATCAGTGTATTCCACTTCTAGATCCCCATCTCCAATCTCAGTCCCTTCTCCGGACCCACGTGAGACTCCACGGTCTCCTCCGGATGACCCCTCGTTCATGGATATCATGCGCCATATCCAGGAGAACATGGGGTGGGAATCTGAGGAGTTAGACCCTGAAAGATTGCGCCTGGCTAAGTATCTTCGGCAGAAGGACCCCAAGCCTGTGGTGGTGCCACCCTTGGTGGACACTTTTGTGGACGTCACCAAGGCCGCGTGGAAGCGTCCACATTCGTTACCGGCAGTGCCGAAGAAAGCTGACCGTCTATACAAGGTCCCTAGGGAGGACCAGTATTTGACGCAACAACCTCTGGCCGATTCTCTGGTCATAACAGCCTCACATGACCGGTCCCAAAGGCCGCAGCATTTGAGCACCCTGCCACCGGATCCAGAATCCAAGCAGTTGGACTCTCTGGGCAGGCGCACGTATGCTTCAGCTACTTACGCCATCAGATCCTTAAATTATCTGACCCACATGATTCAGTTTCAGAATGCACTGTGGGAACAGGGTCTGGAGGCAGCTGAGAAGCTTCCTGAAGGTGGACAGAAGGAGGAGATGCTCCAGCTCCTCCGCACAGGTTCAGACGTGGGGACCCAAGTGCTTAGAGCTGCGTATGATTCCGCGGACTCATCGGCCAGAGCAGCAGCTTCAGGCGTTTGTCTCTGGAGACACTCCTGGCTCCGTGTCTCCGGCTTCACCCCGGACGTCCAGAAGAACATTATGGGCCCCTTCGAGAGATGTGTTGTTTGGTAATCCTTAGGAAGATTATTACAAACTGCAAAGCCGAAAAGGCAGTGAAGATTAGGTCAGGCAATGATACCGGCGAGGCTTGGTTCCTTTAAGTGAGCACCAAGCGTTGCCTGTGATGGACACAGAGGCAACAACCCCGCTCCGCCACACAACAGAGGGGCTCTGGTTTCCGCCAGAACCCAGGGTAAGCAGCCCGCTAGCAGAGGTCAACGCACCCTAGAGCTACCCAGCCAGCGGGCCGTCTGCCGCCACAGCATGACTCCTTTCCGGCCCCCGCCCCTCAGGATCAACGGGATGTTATGGTCGGGGGTCGCATTGCGAACTTCCTGCCGGGATGGCAGGCAATCACCACCGACAGGTGGGTTCTTCAGTTGGTCAGCGTCGGCCACTTTTTAGAGTTTGCGGAAAAACCACCCTTGAGGCCTCCTCTGCTCTCCCGGTATTCGGGTCAGCATGGCGCCTTAATCTGGCAAGAGATACTCACGCTCCTGAACAAGGGGGCGATAGAGTACGTCCCGGGAAACCAGAGAGGACTAGGGTATTATTCTCACTTCTTCCTGGTTCCCAAGAAAACAGGGGACCTCCGTCCAATTCTGGACCTGGCGACCTCAACATGTCGAATGCGCATACAAGAAAGATTCCATGGTGACCCTTCGGGCCTTATCCCCATGCTAAAGCAGGCGCCTATTTAGCGTCCCTAGACATGCAGGACGCCTACCTGCATATCCCCATAGCTCAAGTGCATCAGAGGTTCCTGCGCTTGAGTTTCTAGCCACCATTTCCAGTTCGGGCTCTCCCTTTGGACTGTCATCGCGCAAAGGGTCTTTACCAAATGCATGGCATCGTGGCAGCATCTCTAAGGAGAAAGGGCCACTATGTGTTCCTGTACCTCGACGATTGGCTTCTCATGGCCGTCTCCAGCGAGGCGCTTCTGCTCGTGATCCAGGACACCCAAGACCTATTTGGATCGCTGGGCATCCTTATAAATCAAGAGAAGTCCTTCTTGGTACCGTCGCAAAACCTGCAGTTCATAGGAGCAGTGCTGGACACGATCCAGGGAAGAGCTTTTCTTCCGGCCGACAGGGTGGAACGCATAAGGTCCCTCATAGGGGACTTATCGATGAACCAGACCGTACCAGCCAGGTCGGTCCTTCGTCTGCTCGGACACATGGCTGCGGCCATTCCCACTGTCCCTCTCGCGCGACTCCACATGCGAATAACGGAGTGGATGCTCAAAGCGTAGTGGGATCAGAGGCAAGACCATTTGCAGCATCCAGTCAGGATCACAAAATCCATGATTCAAGACTGGCAATGGTGGTCAGCCCCCGGGTCACTCTCCAAGGGTGTCCCGTTTGCAGCGCCGTCCCCAGAGATAACCCTCACCATGGACGCTTCGGGTCTCGGGTGGGGAGCACACCTAGACGGGGTGAAGTCTCAGGGTGTATGGACCCCGTTGGAGGCTCATCTCCATATCAACGTCCTAGAGATGAGGGCAGTCCTCTATGCACTCCAGGCCTTTCAGTCCGTGATCCCGCCATGCACTATCCTGCTTCAGACGGACAACACGGCGGTGATGTATTACCTCAACAAACAAGGAGGCGCACACTCTTACCCCCTTTGCAGGGAGGCCATGAGAGTGTGGGATTGGGTAATCGGACACGGCGCGAACCTGATCGCTGTACACGTTCCCGGAGTGGACAACACGATCGCAGACGGCCTGAGTTGCTCCCAGGCCAGAGTCCATGAGTGGGAACTTCTTCAAGAGGTGGCAGAGGATCTGTTCCTTCAATGGGGAACTCCAGAGCTGGACTTGTTCGCATCCCCATCCAACGCAAAACTGCCCAATTTTTGCTCGCTAGATCCAGGGCCTGGTGTTTTCTGGCGAGATGCGTTGTCCCTCTCCTGGGCGAACAGATTCCTTTATGCCTTCCCTCCCTTCCCGTTTATCCAGAGAGTTCTTCTCAAGCTGCGCAGGGAGCATGCACGAATGATTCTGGTGGCTCCGTTTTGGCCCAGACAAATTTGGTTCCCTTTGCTGGCCCAGCTATCTCGGGAACCCCCGCTTCCGTTGCCGCTTAGCTCCCACCTACTGTCTCAGGAGAGAGGTTCATTGCTTCATCCGGATCTCCGCTCTTTGAACCTGGATGCATGGCTCCTAGAGACATAGCCATTTTGCGCCCAGGGTCTCGCAAGAGGTGGCTGAGGTTCTCTCCGCAGCCAGAAAGCCGGCAACGCATGTTACATACGCCATGAAGTGGCGTCATTTTTGTTTGTGGTCATGGGCTCATGACCTTTCCCCTTTAGGTTGTCCCGTTGGAGTGGTTCTAGACTACCTCCTTTCTCTATTCCATTCTGGGCTAGCCTACTCCTCTATTAAGGTG
Organism: Neoceratodus forsteri; assembly: GCA_016271365.2. Taxonomy (NCBI): domain Eukaryota; kingdom Metazoa; phylum Chordata; order Ceratodontiformes; family Ceratodontidae; genus Neoceratodus; species Neoceratodus forsteri. Next base: position 1,098,011,458 of record CM028135.1, on the reverse strand, counting down.
CACCTTTGTGCTATTTCGGCCTACCATCTTCCGGTGGGGCACCGTACTATTGCTCAGCTGGACGCTTCTCGGGAGTTTCTTAGAGGAGTGTTGCACCTTAGCCTCCATTAGGGACCCAGTGCCTCCATGGGATCTACTCTTGTCCTGGAACAACTTACACTCCCTCCCTTTGAGCCTGCCGCGGATTGAAACTCGTTTTCTGTCATGGAAGGCGTTATTTTTTAGTGCCGTTACTTCAGCCAGAAGGATTTCTGAGCTTCATGCTCTCATGTGCAAAGAGCCCTATTTGGTTTTTCACCGGGACAGAGTATCTCTGCGGACGAACCCAAAGTTTTTGCCTAAGGTGGTGTCGACACTTACTTTAAATCAAGACATTGACCTTCCGGTCTACTTCCCGAGTTACTCCACCAGAGGAGAGGCTTTGCTTCACACCCTAGACGTTCACCGCAGCCTGAGGTATTACCTTAACAGAACTAAACCCTTGCGGGTTTCTGACCAGCTTTTCGTCTCTTTTTCTCAGAGGATGGAAGGCCAACCGGTGTCCAAACAGACTTTGTCACGCTGGCTTGTCCAGTGTATTTCGCACTACCAGATTAAACAAAAGCCCTTCCCGGGTCCTATCCGGGGTCATTCTACCAGGGGTGTGGCTACTTCCTTTGCAGCGCTCAGGAACGTCTCTATTTCAGCTATTTGCGCTGCTGCTACTTGGAGCTCTGGGCGTACCTTTATTAGGTATTACAGTCTGGACGTAGCCTCTAGGCGTAGAGCCGGTTTCGGCCTAGCGGTGTTGCAAGGTCTCTTGTCCTAAGTCAGGACTTGGATGGGTTTTTTCTCTTGTCTCTATGCCTCCTCCCGGATCTTCTGGTAGCGTTACTGTTTGGGAATCAGTCCTAATGGTGTAACCTGCTGCAAAGAGCAGTATCTCGAAGTAAGATAGTACAGTTACGTAAGAACTTACCGTAACAGTAGATCTTGGAGAACAGCTGTTGCAGCAGGTACCTTCCAGCCCACCTTCCCCCTTAGAGGAGGCACGGCTCTGCCAAAAAAAAAAAAAAGAAAAGGAAAAGCAGAAGAAAGATGTAATGGATGATTAAGACGGAGAAAAAGAAGGAAATGCTTCGGTGAGATTGTCTCCTTTATTGCCTTCTGTCGGCGGATCCTCGGTCTCCCCTTCTGATGTCATCATGTGGCCGGGAGTCTCCAGTGGGAGAACTGGGGATTCTGGCGGGACCGCCCCCTTATGTACCACGCCTGACGTCGGAGGCGGGACTGACGTCGGGGGCGGTCCCCGCTGAAGATAGCTAGCTAGAAGTTTTCCGTGGGGTCCTGGCGCCTGCCGGCTTCAGTCCTAATGCTGTAACCTGCTGCAAGAGCTGTTCTCGAAGATCTACTGTTATGGTAAGTTCTTACGTAACTGTACTTTACACACTTGTAACAGCAGATCTTCCACGGAGTGGTCTCTTGCAGTAGGTAGTATACTTTGGTCATCGCCAGAGGTTGCTGTAGTGCACAGCAGCTCATCTAGCAGTCTATTTCACCAAGTACTGCCCACAAATGACATCAGCTTCCTGTTTCCCTATATAAGTGTGTGTGGTCCCTGGTATCCTCAGTTCATTTTCCCGCTGTCTTCAGCTCACGCGCAGCAGCTAGAGCAACGTCTTTGCAGCAGTCATCAACGAGAATTTGGATTACTAAATGAATGTCTAAAAACTCTTCAAGTAAACAATAACTATTTCGTTCCTGCCATTGCAGCAGGAAGATGCACCGTTTTGACAATCGCACCTCTTATGTAAGATGCCTGGGACCCACACACGACACCAGTTCCTGCAGTTTTTGTCAGGAATTCAATCAAGCAACTTCTCGATACGGTGGCTTGAAATCCAATACCTATTAATGGAGCAGAAAATGTCTCTCTTAGAGAACCAGAGGGCTCATACCAAGGGTTCCCCCACCACTGGTTCTCGTTCTAGGCAGAAAAAGGAGAAGGAGAAACCCTCCTCACACTCCTTGCCTTGACGCTTGTCGACAGCCAGCATTTCAGGTGCCCCTCCGTCAATGACGCGCCTTCACACCACTTCTTTGCCGACAGGGGTTCGTATCCTCTCGTCGACGGTGCTTTCCAGTGCTTTAAATGTAGTCCAATATACAGCTGCCCCTTGGACGGAGGTTTATACCCTCTCGTCAATGGCACTTTCCAGTGCTTTAAATGCAGTCAAATACATGGCTGCTCTGTCGATGGGGGCTCCTCTTCCGTTGTCGGCATCTGACAGCTTAAGTGAAACTACTTCTTTTTCCCCTGCAGGCCCGTTGACGAGACCCCGCATTCCTCAGTGGAAACCTATGGCTTATTCCCTGCTTGCTGTCCCTCCACCTTCCCAGGTGGCCACCTACAGGGGTCAGGTGGACAGAGATCGGGACCCTGGTCTTTACCATCCAGGGGTGAGACCTGCTCAAACTACACATCCTATCCCCTCTATCACTCCACTTATCTCTCAACATGCCCCCCTTCTTCCCAAGAATTGGACATCACCAACGTAGTCCGACAGGTCTTGCATGCCATGCGGCACTCCCAGCCCTCTGACCCAGGAGAGCAGGGTGATCTTTCCAATCTCCTACTCCTACGCCCAAACGATTTCATAGTGACAGGGATATACCATACCACCCTGGTCTCCTCCTCCTCCTCACATGTAGGACTATTTCTCAGATGAACAAGAATTACCGGCTGACTTTCCCGGTGATCTTGACGAAGAAGAGTTCCAAGAACTGGATTTTCCAAATCCTGACTCTCCCTATTCAGAAGTCTCTTCTCTGGATGAGGACCTGCCTAGAGCTTCCGCAGCCTCTCTCCCAGGTGACCCAGCCTGTAACGAAATGATGGTTCAAATACAAAAGGTCATGGGATTCTTTACTACAGAACATGACAAACATAAGGATATGGCAGAATATCTTGAGTTACCAGAGGAGCCCGTCTTGGTTGTTCCGCCACTAATCCCAACCTACCAAAATGCCATGCTGGCTGCCTGGCATCAGCCTTCAGCTATCACAACTGTTCCCCGAAAGGCGGATCGTCTATATCAAGCTCCTCTGGACTATCCCTTTCTATCCACCATCCCAGAAGCAGATTCTGTGTTCATTACTGCTGCTCATGATCGTACTAAAAAAACTAAACACATGAGCTCCTTACCTCTTGATAAGGAATCCCGAAGAATTGACTATCTGGGCAAAAAGGTTTTTTCCTCAGGTGCCATGAATATCAGAATCTTAAACTATATGGGTCATACGATTAAATACCAGCCTACCTTGGGGTCCTCTGCCATTGAACTGATTAGTAAACTCCCTCCCTCACAAGAAAGGGAACAATTATTGGCTACAGTGTGAACTAGCAACTCTGTCTCCTGGCACCTACTCAGGTTGGGATATGATGTCATAGATACCTCAGCCCGACTATCATCTACTGGTATTTCCTTGTGTCGCCATGCTTGGCTTTGCGTTTTAGGTTTTGCAGCTGATATGCAACATCAAGTGGCTAATGCCTCCTTTAACGGGTCCAAGCTGTTCAGGCCAGGTACTGAAACTGTACTAGATGACCTACAGGCATCAGGCAGAACCCTACGTACGGTTCATGGCATGTACCATATTCTGCATACAACCTACCGTACTCAATACTCCTCTTATTCCAAAAGAGGTGGAAAATACAGACCAAAAAATACTAAAAGCAGCTTCAGAAGGTGTACTCAACCCACCAGAGGCAACACCTCTGCCACCAGCGGAGCCCACCCCCGTCCTTCTGGAGGGGCAGGGCAGCCCAGCTCCCAGTAACCACTAGGGCTTTCCCCACGCCTCCTCAGCCAGGCCTCAGAGGCTGTGGGAGGTCATTTTGCCCTCTATTTGGAGGCCTGGCAAACAATCACTTTAGACAAATGGGTACTCCAGATTATACAGAGGGGTCACACTTTGGAATTTATCTCCACTCCACCCCCAGTCCTCCTCGGAAAAGTCATTATCCATCAGTTCATATACCCATGCTTCAGGAGGAATTGAGGGCTCTTCTGGTCAGACAGGCTGTTTCTCCAGTACCTCCCTCAGAACATCAAATGGGATTTTACTCCCACTTCTTTCTGGTACTCAAGTGAACTGGAGACCTCAGACCAATACTGGGCCTCAGAAAACGGAATCTTTTCATCCAGTGCAAACGTTTTCGCATGATAACACTAACTTCCATCATGCCAATACTAAAACAGGGAGATTGGCTTTGTGCCCTAGATATGAAGGATATGTACTTACATATCCCCATTTACCCTGCCCACCACAAATTTCTGCGCTTCCACCTAACTGGGTCAAAACTACCAGTTTCGAGCACTCCCATTCGGCCTCTCTTCGGCCCCAAGGGTGTTCACAAAATGCCTGGCAGTAGTCGCAGCAGCTTTAAGAAGAAAAGGGCATTTTATCCTCCCATATCTAGATGACTGGCTAATCAAAGCAGACTCCAGAACAGCTCTGCTTATCTCTGTAGAAGCTACCCTAAAGATGTTTCACTCTCAAGGGATCACAGTCAGCTGGCCAAAGTCCAATCCGACCCCGACTCAGTCCCTCCAATACATTGGAGCTGTCCTAGATACAGCCTCAGCCAGAGCTTACCTTCTAGCTGCCCAGCAGGACACACTAATGTGTCTGGCATCACGCATACAGACTCAGAAAGTAGTCATACCCAGACGAATGCTGTGCCTTCTGGGTCACATGGCCGCTACCATCCCTACGGTGGCATTCGCCCATCTTCGTATGAGACCTATTCAGTGGACCCGCCAGAATCAATTGTCTCAAAGAATAGGACAGTTTGAAGACAAGATCAGAGTCACTCCCTTCCTGAAGTCAACCCTGAGTTGGTGGACAGTCAGAACCAACTTATGTCAAGAAATGCCCTTTCAGTCCATTCCTCCCACACAGACGTTAACCACGGATGCTTCCCTGGCTGGATGGGGCACACACTTGGGTCTGTATCAGACACAAGGCAAGTGAACTACCTCTCACCCTCAGTCTCACATCAATCTCCTAGAGATGAAAGCGGTTTGCTTAGCCCTTCAGGATTTCAACCCCACTTGACTCCAGGACCATTGCTGATCCAATCAGACAACACTGCAGTGGTGGTCTACCTCAACAAGCAAGGAGGTATGAAATTCTGTACTCTATGCAGGGAGACCCTTATAGTCTGGCAAGAAGCCATCCGGCAACACTTAACAGTCACAGCTGTCCACTAACCGGGACATCACAATTTACTGGTCGACTGGGTAAGTCGCCGGTCCTCCACGCACGAATGGACACTTCACGAAGAAGTACTCCAGAATTCTTCAACCTCTGGGGAACTCCACAAATAGATCTGTTTGCCTCCCCTGTCAATTACCATCTTCCCAGCCATTTTTACATTATCCCAAGCAAAAAGGGACGGGATAAATGCCCTGTCCCAACCCTGGACAGGACTCTTCTTATGTGCTTCCCCTCCGTCCCTGTCCTGCAACAGACCCTGTTGAAACTACAACTAGAACCCACCACAGTGATTCTCATAGCTCCCCTGTGGCCTCGGCAGATATGGTTTCCCCTCCTTCAAACAACTGTCAGTCCAGGAACCCATTCCGTTGCCAAACAGACCAGGCTTCTTGACGCAGTGTCAGGGGGCCCTCCTGCATCCCAACCTGAAGGCTCTACACCGTCACACTTGGCTCCTGAGGACACTTTCATAGCCAGATTATGAGTGTCCTCCTCTGTTAAAAACATTCTCTTAGCCTCACGTAAACCAGTAACCAGAGAAACATATAATTCCAAGTGGAAACGCTTCTCCATGTGTTCTGCTTCTCGATCATTATATCCCTTTCAAACAACATGAAGTCTTGCTGTATTCTGACAATATGCAGTTAGACTGACCAGTTCAACTGCCCCGGAGAACAAAGAGTTAAACTCTATGCAAATGCATAGAACGTTGAGCTCGAGCTCGGTTTTCAAACCACTGTCCTCGGTATGTTCTAGTAACTGATCAGATTCTTTACTCCGCTCATCAGTTAGGACTCCTCTGAGATTTCTTCTTGCTGCCTTCGGTCTTGCTGAGTTTCATCGGTTCATTTTCAACCGCTTTATTTTTTGTTTTAAAAACTTTCTCAAACTGCTGTCTTCGGTATTGTGTACGTTCCTAGGTTTGGTAAGTGTTTGGTTTCTGATCGGTTCCACGACCATGAGGGGACCGACCCCACCCCCCGTGTAAATTTTCATCTGTATTGGTATCCGGTGCAAAGTCCTGACCAGAACAGGGGTTTTCTGGGTTCCTTTTTGCCTGGCGCTAAACCGTTGGCCGGTTTGGACTTTGTTTTCTATTACCTGGCCTAACTAAGCCTTTAGGGGTAATTTTCTTAATTTCCTAATTTCTTTATCTGGGCATAAGTAAGCCAATTTGGATAAAGTAGATATTTGATTTTTGCTTAACCGGCCTAACTAAGCCACTGGGTTAAGTGCCAAATTTTAGGGGTATGTCACAGAAACCCGAGAGAAAGAACGGTCCCACTGGGTTTCAGCGTTATACCGAGTGCGGGGAGCAATTTGCAAAAGCTGATCCACACTTGGTCTGTCTGTACTGTTTGGGTTTCGACCACTTACAAGCAGACTGTGATATTTGTAAGAACTTCCCTCAGTCTACTTTAGTCAGGCGCCTCAGTAAACTGAAGGAATGGATTGAAAAGACTGCTGAGGGCGGTTCTGATTTAACCAAACCTCCGGCTCTGGCAACTGACTACTCAAGCCAGGGGTGAACCGTCGACGGGTAAAAGTCGTTCGGAGTTGGTTTCTGAACCTGCACCGTCAAAGAAAGCCAAACGCTGTGGTTCAGAACCGTGCAAACACTTGGTCTCAGTTCCAACCACGGATGAAATTGCAAAAGCCATTCGGATAGTGCAGTCTTTGCAGTCTGGGTTTGGCGAACCATCGTAGGTACCGTCTGGGCAGCCAGCGGTTCCAGATACCGGTTCAACTCCTTCAGGACACATTGATCCTGATGAGTATTACTTTTCTGATTATGATGATGATGAGGAGGAGAAGGAGGAGGAGCAGGATGACGGGGAACCCATTGACCCAGAGGACCATCCCCAGTATGAATACCCTCCCAAGCCTGTCTCTGAGGCCACCTCCCATTTTGCTTTTATGAGGCAGGTAGCTGAGACCCTGCAGCTCTCTGTACAGGAGGCCAGGCAGGAGGATGATGAGGAAGAGGATTACAGGGAGATGATGGATCTTCCTGTGTGCCAGGGACTTTAGATTCCCATTCATAAGTCCCTTAAAAAGCAGACTTTAAATATCCTCCAGACCCCTAGTTCTGTCCCTCCTGTAGATAAGAAAATGGACAGAAAATATATCCTGGCTGGCAATGGCACTGGCTTTTTATCCAGCCATTGTAGCCCTGTAGGGGTGGTACAGACTGCAGCCTGTGAGAAGGCTGGCATCCCCCTGGCCTCCCCCCCAACAAGGATTCCAGAAAAGTGGATTCTGTTGCCAAAAAAGCATACCTAGCATCTTACTAACATACTAAAATGCCAGCAGAATAGGCCTAACGGTCTTTCATGTCTGCTTATTTGGTCAGCCCCCACCCTGGAAGCTGACCTTGCTGCCCCCCTCGCCCTCTCTGGCTTCTCCCTTCCCAGTCCTGGATATTCTCGCTGCACTGGACTTTGCTTCCAGAACCCTTCCCCTGTACCTGTCCCACCCCTTCTTGAACCCTCCACCAGCCCCCTGGGCAGCGCATTCCATGGCTCCACCACCCTCTTAGTGAAGTAGCACCTCCTCCTTTCTCCCCTGAATCTCCCCCCCCCAGCCTTCCACCCATGCCCTCTAGTTGCCCCCCTCCTTTCTTCAGAGCACCCTGACTACTCCTCCCCTATTTATTTATTTATTTATTTATTTAAACATCAGTTTACAACCTTTGAGCCGGGGGCTCATTTACAAAGGTACCTCGTCACATAGAGGACACGGACAGTGGCGAGGGAGACAACACATAAGCACAGAAAAACATGATCAACAGTTAAAACAAGAACAGAGCAAGTGTCATTCAAGGTTACAGTAAGTTCAAAACAGGTGGTTTAGTGCTTGGGAAAAAAATGGTTAGTGCTTGGGAAAAAGGGTGGTGGTGGCAAATATGGGAAGGAGGTTGGGTGGAGGGGGGGGAGCCACTCAGCGAGCATTGTCAGAATTTTTTTTTTTTTACCCTAAACTTTAGTAGTAGTTGCATTTGCGTGAAAGGAGCAGATGCTTTCTGAGTCTGTATTTAAAGCAGGCTAACGAGGGAGAGTCAGAGACAGCGGCAGGGAGGGAGTTATACCAGGTGGCTGCTCGGAAAGGGAATGCCCTTTGGCTGTGCGACGTCCTGGCTCTTGGAACGACCAGGGTAGTTTTGTCAGTGCTGCAGGTGTTCCTAGATAGTTTAGCTTGATGGATTGAGTTGGATAAGCCAGCGGGGGATAGGTCATGGAGGGCTTTAAAGGTGAGTTGGCAGGTTTGGTACATGAGTCGCTCATCCAGGCTGTGTATGGAAGCCAAGGAGTAGAGCAGACAGGTATGGGTAAGTCTAGGCGCTCGTTGTTAGCCTGCAGGCTTTGTTGAGTGAGGCGAATCTTGTTTAAGGCCGTCTGATCAGCAGTCCCATAGACCGGGAGGCCGTAGTCGACGAGCGATATGACAGAGGAAGTGACAGCCAGGCGAAGGGCGTGTGATGGGAGGCATTTTTTGTGCTGGAAAAGAATGCCCAACCGCGAGTTGGTGGCAGCGTTCAAGGAGGAATGGCTTATTTACCCCCTTCATGTACCTGAAGACCTCTATCATGTCCTCCCCCCGGTCCCTTCTCTCTTCCAGTGTGTACATATTAAGCTCTTCGAGCCTCTCCCCATAGGTCCTGTCCCCCAAGCCCCAGATCATTTTGGTTGCCCTCCTCTGGACCCTCTCCAGGAGTTCAGTGTCCCTCTTTAAGTGTAGCCTCCAAAACTGGACACAGTACGCTAGGTGTGGCCTCACCAAGCAGTTATACAGAGGGAGTATTACTTCCCTCCTTCTGGAGGTAATCCCCCTAGCAGTGCATCCCAGCATCCTGTTAGCCTTGGCCGCTGCCCTCCTACAAAGTCTCTGAGTTGTTCATCTTGACATCCACCACTACCCCCAGGTCCCTCTCAGCCATCGAGACTTGTAGCATTCCCCCCTCAGGTGTACACTTGGCCCAGGTTTCTGGTTCCCAGGTGCAGTACCTTGCATTTCCCTGCACTGAACCTCAGCTTCCACTTTCTAGACCACCTTTCTAGAGCCTCCAGGTCCCTCTGTAGGGCCACCCTTCCCTCCTCCCCATCCACCACCGCCCCCAGTTTTGAGTCATCCACAAAGAGACTCATCTCACTCCTGATACCCTTCCTTATGTCGGAGACATAGGCGTTGAACAGGCATTGAACAAGCCTCCTATATATGGCTTATGTCTCCAGTTACGAAAAGTCCCTTTGGAAGCTATGGAACAACTTGCTAAAAAAGCCCCTCCTGATTTTCTGCTAATCTCCAGGAGTTGGTCAACAGGGGGGTACAAGCATCAAAGTCCCAGTTCCACATGGCCGTGGACTCTAATGATTCAGCTTCCAGAGCTATGGCTTCTGCTTGTGTTTCTCCTGGCTCAGGTACACTACCCTGTCCCAGGACACGCAAAATAATGCCATGGTTTTTCCCCTTGTCCAGAATTCTCTGTTTGGGGAACAGACTGAGGCATACATGAGGAAGATGAACAAGTACAGAGTGCCATACAGGAGTGCTTCAGCAAAATAGAAGGCTTCCACTCATCAAAAAGCAGCAGGCTGGGGGCAAGGGTAGACCCTACCCCAGGCCTTTCCATCAGGCCCAAGCTTTTCCCTCTTACCGGCAACCCAGGGGGTTCTTTAGAGGGATGGGCAGGATGGGTGCTGGCAGGGCCGCTTCCACCCCCAGTCTGCTACCCCAGCTAAACAGACACCCTGAGAGGTCTGTCCGGGCTGCCTCCCCTTCCCCTGTAGAAGGCAGGCTGACCTACTATCTCCAGGCTTGGCAATCCATCACTTCAGACAAATGAGTCCTGGAGATAATAGGTCACGGTCTTGCTCTCCGCTTCAAACTGCTCCCAAAACTGTCAGCAAGAGCTTTCAGACCTTCCAGCACTACAGAAATAGCCCTGTTGGAGGCAGAGGTTTCCACTCTTCTACACTCAAAAGCAGTGGAGCCTGTGCCTTATCAGCACTGGGGCAAACGGTTGTATTCAAGGTACTTCCTGGCACCAAAGAAAAATGGGGAGTGGCGGCCCATCCTGGATCTCAGATTCCTAAACAGGCATCTTACAAAGCCAAAGTTCAAAATGATAACCCTGGCTACCATCCTACCTACTCTCAAGCAAGGGATTGGCTGGCGTCCCTGGACCTAAAGGATGCTTATTTCCACATCCCCATCATACAGTCTCACAGATAATATCTAATTTTGACTGCCTTCCGGCCACTACCAATTCAGGATTATGCCCTTCAGGCTGACATCTGCACCAAGAGTGTTTACAAAATGTCTGGCAGTAGTAGTGGCATTCCTCAGAAGACAAGGGATTTCAGTTTACCCCTATCTGGATGACTGGCTGCTGGTGGGTCAATCCCCTCAGCAGGTCACAGAAGCCCTACAGCTCACTCAGGATGCTCTTCAGTCTCTAGGGTTCCTGGTGAATCAAAAAAAGGCTGTCTTGACCCCAGTAAAAGTACTAGACTCCATAGGGGCAGAGCTGAATACAATTCAGGCAAGGGCCTTCTTGTCTTCTGCAAAGGCACAGACTCTTACAGATTTGGTAAAATCTTTCCACCTCGAGTTCCTCGGCCAGCAGGGTACTTCCTACAGCTCCTAGGACACATGGCCTCCACCACAGCTGTGGTCCTGGGGGCCAGGTTTCAGATGAGGGACATTCAGTTCCATCTGAGATCCTTTTGGTCTCAAAAAAGGGATCCTCTGTCCAAACTGATTCCAGTATCTGCCACCCTTCTGTTAGCTCTTCATTGGTGGCAGGAGATGGACAACCTCAGAGTGGGGGTTCCCTTTCTTCCTCAGGTGCCCTCTCTGATGCTAACAATGAATGCTTCTCTTCTGGGCTGGGGTGCCCACCTAGGGGATCTCACAGCACATGGTACTTGGCTCCCTCAGGAATCTCTCCTGCACATCAATCTTCTGGAACTCAGGGCAGTGTTCCTGGCTATTCAGGAGTTTGCCAGTCTCTTACAAGGCAGGGTGGTTCAAGTCAGGACAGACAATACCACCACCATGTACTACATCAACAAGCAGGGGGGAACAAGATCCTCCCTGCTGTGCACAGAATCCATGAAAATTTGGAACCTGGCATATTTTCTCAACATGTCACTGTTAGCAGTTTTCTTGACAGGCAAGGACAATGTACTGGCAGATGCTCTCAGCAGGATGAGCCAGGGTCATCACGAATGAACCTTGAACAGGCAGGTCCTTCTCTTAGTATTCAGGAGGTGGGGGTGCCAGAGGTAGATCTCTTTGCAGCCCCAGACAATCACCAGTTACCACTGTATTGTTGCACGCCTCCATTCCAGGGCCCAGTGCCACTGGATGCTCTCTTTCTGGATTGGTCAAACAGGTTCCTTTATGCTTTTCCCCTGATAGCCAGAGTCTTGGTCAAGCTGAGGTCTCAGTCTGCCACCATGATTCTCATAGCCCCAGACTGAGCCAGACAGCCGTGGTACTCGATGCTGCTGTCAATGACCAAGCCGATTTCTCTTCCCAGGAGGTACAGTCTGCTGACATCCTCTCAGGGCAGGATAATATACCCCAGTCTTCAGTCCTTCGTCTCAGGGCTTGGCTCTTGAAGACTTAGAATATGTAGATTTACAATTGTCTCAATCTGTCTTGGATATTCTGAAGGGTTCCAGAAAACCTGCCACTAGGAAGACCTATTCCTCTTAAGTGGAAAAGATTTTCTCTTTGGTGCTCCCAGAAAGACCTGGGCCCACAGCAGGCCGGGTTACCAGAACTTCTGGACTATCTGGTCCACCTTCAGTCTCTGCATTTACAACCATCTACACTAAAGGTACACCTCTCTGCTGTCTCTGCTTATCTTTCAGCAGGGAAGAGCTCTTCTCTGGCTGCACACCCAATTTTCAGAAAGTTTTTCAAAGGGTTGCTGCACCCTTTTCTTCCACATAGGGAACCTACCCCTGCATGGGACTTGAACATATGCATAGGTCAGCTTATGCAACTTCCTTTCAAACCTATGTTTTCTTCAGAGCTCAAGTTTCTCACTTGGAAAACTTTTTCTAGTGGCCATCACTTCTGTTAGAAGAATAGGTGAACTTCAGGCATCGTCAGTGGAACCCAACTATATCACACCCCAGGGGGATAAAATTGTGCTCCGAACTAATAGGAAGTTCCTCCGTAAGGTGGTTTCTGATTTCCATCTTAATCAATTCATTACTTTGCCTGTATTCTTCTCAAAGCACTCCAGTTCAGGTGAACGCAGGCTCCACAGTCAGGATGTAAAAAGGGCTGTTAGTTATTACATGGACAGGACAAAGGAGCCAAGGAAGGATTGTTCCCAACTTTTTCTTACCTATGGTGAGGTTGGTCAAGGCAGGCCAGCTGCAAAACGGACTATAGCCAGATGGATTGTGGCCTGTATCCAGTTTTGCTATACTAAGCTGGGTAAGGACCCACCAGCAGGCCTTGGGGCCCATTCTACTAGAGGGACTGCTGCCTCCTTGGCGGCTGCCAGGGAAGTTCCTCTGCTTGAGATATGTAAGGCTGCCACCTGGAAGTCTGTCCATACATTCACTAAGCACTACAGCCTGGATATTCAGGCTAGGAGTGATACCAGGTTCGGCAGTACTGCAGAGCCTATTCCCCAAATAGGTTCTGTGCCCACCTCCAGATGGCACTGCTTTGTAGTCTGAATATTGTCAGAATGCAGCAAGACTTCATGTTGTTTGAAGAAAAAATTACTTACCATTGTAATGTTGTTTCTTCTAATGGAGTCTTGCTGTATTCTGACCTCCCACCCTACCTCCCCTTCAGAACCTGGGGAAGGGTGGCTCTTCTGCAGCACCTGTACGACTTAACCCAGTAGTGGGTACTGGTTTTCCTTGGGCATCTGTGACTTGAGTCTTCTACATGCCTTTTTGTCTTTTGTTTATGTTGCCCCTGTTGGGAACCCCCTGATTATGCTTAGTTGTTTGAAAACCAAGCTCGAGCTCAACGTTCTGTGCATTTGCATAGAGTTTAACTCTTTGTTCTCCGGGGCAGTTGAACCAGTCGCTCTAACTGCATATTGTCAGAATATAGCAAGACTCCATTAGAAGAAATAACATTATTATGGTAAGTATTTTTTTATTCCTGCCCACTGATGAAAGTCCTAGACTACCTGGCCTCATTATCCAAGTCAGGTTTGAGCTATTCCTCCGTTAAAATCCATCTGGCCGCAATTTTGGCCTTCCATGAATCGCTGGGTGGCAGATTACTATACCAACACCATCTAGCCAAAATGTTTTTGAAAGGAATGTTACATATCAAACCACCTATTATGTGACCAACTCCTCCATGGGATCTCAATTTTCTAATAGAGAAATTAACCCTTGAAGCATTTGAACCAGCGGCCACTTGTGACCTCCATTTCCTTTCATGGAAAACCTTATTTCTAGTGGCTGTTACTTCAGCTCGCCGTATTTCTACGCTTCATGCACTCAAGTGTAGAGAACCCTACTTGATTTTTCATAGAGACTAGGGTGACACTCCGCACCAACTCTTCCTTTCTTCCTAAAGTAGTATCTGAACACAGACTAAACCAAACCTTGGAGTTACCAGTATACTATCCTGAATACACCAACCAAGGTGAACATCTACTACATACCTTAGATGTCCATCGTATATTACGTTACTACACTAATCGAATAAAATCGATCAGAAAGACTTCCCAACTGCTTGTCACCTTTGCCTCTGGCCAAGAAAGGCTCCCAGTTACTAAAAGAAACCTTTCTAACTGTTTGGCACATTGTATTATATTTTGTTATACAAAATACAACAAACCTTAACCGGGACCTGTCCAAGCCCATTCCGCTAGAGCTACGGCCACTACTGCGGCTTGCTTTAAAGGAGCCTCCATTTCAGATATCTGCAATGCAGCTACCTGGTCCACAATCCATACATTTGTGAAGCATTACAATCTGGATATTGCTTCCTGTTGTAGGATGGCCTTCGGTCGAGCAGTCCTACAAGGCCTTCTGTCATAAGGTCCACCCATCTTGGGTATACTGCTTGGAACTAATCCCAAGTATATCACCTACTGCAAGAGAGCACTCCATGGAAGATAGTACAGTTACGTAAGAACTTACCGTAACAGTAGATTTTTGAGGAGTGTCTCTTGCAGTAGGTCCATTCCCACCCTCTGTCCACCTCCTTCTCTAGGAAAACAAATTCTGGTCCAACTACTTTGGGTCGGGACAGCTTTGTTACCTCGGGTTCCCCTCAGTCCTCGCTTTTGCGAGCTGAATCCAGCGGGGGAACTGAGGATACCAGGGACCGCCCCCACTTATATAGGAAACAGGAAGCTGATGTCATGTGTGTGCGGTCCCTGGTGAAAAAGACTGCTAGATGAGCTGCCGTGCACCACAGCGACTTCTGGCGATGACTTACCTACTACAAGAGACACTCCTCAAAGACCTACTGTTATGGTCAGTTGTTACGTAACTGTACTTTCTAACCCCAGGAATCACACAGTATGATTAAACTAATGCAGTCAGCCTTCAGTGTTGAACTGCTCTGGAGAGAATGGAATTTATGCAAATGATGGCACTCTAATTGGTTCATGGCAATTTCAAGCTGCTGCCCCTAGTAACTCCTGCACTTTGACGTGCTTCAGATTCATTACTCCGCCTGCTAGTTCAGATGCTTCGTACAGCTCTCCTCAGCTTACTTGTTTACATTTGATTTTCGATAAGTAACGTTTTTGTTTATATTTTATTTGTTATTGCTGCCCTTTCAGATTAGTTAGTTAGTGATTTGGGTTTTAGTTCTTTATTTTTTTGGTTCTTTGTTGGTTCCGCAGAACTACAAGGAACTGTATCTGAGGTTTTTACCTCATAAAAAGTAGTTTTATTCCTTTACATTCTAGTTCCTTCTTGGATCCGTAATGTTTGTTAGTTTAAATTTTTATTCAGCTGCAGCTCTTTTTCCTGTCAGGAACCAGGCGGCTTTCGATTCCCATTTGGTTCAGGGAACCAATTGTTTTATTTATATACACACACACACATATATTTCATTTGGTTCCTATTTCTTTGCGGGACTCAATCTTTAGTATTATTTTGTTTATGTTTCAGTTGGTTCAGGAACCAACCGTTTTGTTCCAAAATAAGATTCTGTTGGTTTCTGACCGCCATGTCAGAAGTACCTAAGCCTAAGAAAGACGGGACCTACTCGGTTTAGAAGCTGCATTAGCTGTGGCCAGATTGTTGCTAGGGTAGACAGACACGACCTGTGTGTTTTTTGTTTGTGACCCAGCCAGATATTTGCATATTGTGAAATTTACAAAACTTTTTGCCCTAAGACCTTGAAAAAAAGGTCTAAGAAATTGGAGGAAATGGCTACTCCTTTCTCCCCTACTAAGACTTCTGACAAAGCACCTACTGCTTCCTCTAAGAAAGAGAGGCTTAAGGAGTCAGTGGATTAAAATTCCACGGATAAAACTGACTCCACAAAAACAAAAAGGCCAGTGGAACCGGCTAATGAACATTCCAGCAAAACCGTCTGAAAAGCCAGAGGAACTGTCAGCTGACCATCCAGCATTGCCTTCAGCTAAGGACATAGCAAAAACTGTACAGTTCCGGCAGGCTGCGGTTCCGGTGCCGTCACCCGTTCTATCGGTTCCTGTCGAGGTTCCACTGACCCAGGAACCGGTGCATGTGTATGAAGAGGTAGAGGAGGAAGAAGAAGGGGAACGCATTAAACTGGTGTCCCCCAAGCAAGACTTCAGTCCCCGGGACCAGAGGACTACACCTCATTATTCCTTTGTCAAACAAATGGTTGACATCCTCAACCTCTCCATACAGGAGACAGTTGAGGATGAGGAGGAAGCAGATTTCCTTGACATGATGGGGTTAGCCCCCCACAAAAAGGTTACTGCTCCCTATACACAAAACCCTAAGGAAAGCTGTGTTAAAAATCTTACAAACCCCCACTTCTATACCAGGGGTAGATAAGAAAATTGACACAAAATATCAGCTTGACAGGGCAAATTCTACATTTCTCTGCAACCATCCAGACCACAAGGGAGTGGTTTAGGCTGCAGTGTGTGACAAGGCCAGGATACCCTTGTCATCCCACCTTCCTGACAAAGATTCCAGGAAGTCTGATGGGAAGGGTAAAAAGAGGTACCTGGCAGCCTCACTCTTAGTGAGGCAGGCCAACTACATGGCCTATGCAGCCCAATACCAGAATCCCACTAGAATTCGGTATCTGCTGTGACTGACAAAATCCCTGGAGAGGTGGCAGCGGACCTGGCAGAGACTGCCAGGACAGCTTTGAATGCCACCAGGTACCAGTTCCATATGGCTGTGGATGCAAATGACACCGCAGCCAGACTCCTGGCAGTCACGGTGTCAGTGAGGCAGTTTGCTTGGCTCAGAGCCACAAACCTATCCCAGGACACATAAACTAAGGCAATGGATTTCCCCTGCGAAGGTGATTCCCTCTTTAGGGGTAAAACGGAAGCATACATGAAAAAGGTGGAGGAATACAAATCCACCTATAAAAGCAATTCTGCAAGGGATAAGTCATTGGCCTCCTACAGGTCCCAGTACAGGGAAGGCAGGGGTAGGGGAGCCTTCTCCAGACCCGTTTTTCTGGCTCAAGCAATGCCAGACTACCAACAAACCAGGGTTCTTTAGAGGTAGAGGCAGAAGGACCATGAAGAGGTCCGCGCAGGTTCCTCAAACTCAGGCCCAGCCCAAGCAGAACCCCTAACGGACTGGCACAGGTTGCCTCCCCCTACAGAGGGCAGCAGGCTGACTCACTTCCTCCAAGCTTGGTACTCCATCACAACAGACAAGTGGGTCTTAGAGGTAGCGAGCCAAGGACTGTTTCTAAGCATTCCTCCCTAAACTAATAGCCAGAAACTTTGCCCCTGCTACTCTTGCAGAAAGAACTCTGTTGGAGTCAGAAGTGACAAATCTGTTATCAGGGTGGTAGAACCTGTCCTCCTATTGCAGAGGAAAAAGGGATTCTACTGTAGATACTTACTAACTCAAAAGAAAAACGGGAACTAGCAACCTATTCTGGAGCTGAGACTATTGAACAAACATGTCAGAACCAAAGTTCAGGATAGTCACTTTGGCCACGATTATTCCTTCACTGCAAAAAGGAGATTGGTGGGCATCCTTGGATCTGAAGGATGCCTATTTTCACATTCCAATCAGACCCAGCCACAGGAAGTACCTCAGGTTAAGATTGCCATTAGCAGCTCACAGCCATGCCATTCAGCCTAACCCCAGCCCCCATGGCATTCACAAAGTGTCTGGCTGTGGTAGTGGCACATCTGAGAAGGCAAGGGGTGACGGTGTACCCATACTTACATGACTGGTTGGTCATAGGACAGTCTCTGCAACAAGCCAGGGACTCACTGGCCTTCAGAGTAGCCACATTGGAGTCCCTGGGCTTCCTGGTAAATGCACAAAAGTCTCAGGTGGAGTCAGTCCAGGTCCTGGACTTCATAGGGGCAGAGCTGGATACCACCCAGGGAAGAGCTTTCATTCCCAGGGACAGAGTAAACCATATTCTACAGCTGGTGGAATATTTCCACTTAAACCCAGGCCAGTAAGACAGTTCTTGCGGCTCGTAGGTCATATGGCAGCTGCTGCAGCAGTAGTACCAGGATCCAGGTTTCAAATGAGAGACATTCAGTTTCACTTGTGAGAACACTGTTCTCAGAGAAGTATCCAGTGTCCAAACTAGCGCCAGTTACAGTAACCCTGTTACGGGCCCTGCAGTGGTGGTCAGACAGGGAGAACTTCAGAGAAGGAACCCACTTCCAGAGGGAGCACCCATCAGTGGTGCTTACCGTGGATGCCTCCCTTCTAGACTGGGGGGCACACATGCTCAACCTAACAGTCACTTGGTCACCACAGGAGCTACTCCTACACATAAAACTGTTGGAGCTCAGGGCAGTTTACTTGGCTCTACAGGCTTTTGCTCCACACTTAAAAAGCAAGGTAGTACAGGTTAAAACAGACAACACTACCACCGTGTACTACATCAGCAAGCAAGAGGGGACCAGGCAAGAAGCAGTGTAGCGCAGTGGTTTAAATCTCTGAGCTACAAACCTGGAGACCTGGGTTTGAATCCCACAGCCCCCACTTGCATACTGTGTGACCCTGAGCAAGTCACTTAACTTCCTTGTCCTCCCAGGTCACACCTGTAAACAAGCTTTCAGCTTAGTGTCTCTCTCCTGGTTAAAAAAAAAAAAAAAAAGTCCACCCCACTGTGCAGTACAGGTTAGAACAGACTACACTACCTCTATGTACTGCATCAACAAGCAAGGGGGGACCAGCTCCACCCCACTGTGCACAGAGGCAATGAAGATTTGGAGCTTGCCCTATTCCTTGCAAGTGACCCTGTCGGCCATCCACCTGCCAGGGAAGGGCAACATCATGGCAGACTCCCTCAGCAGGATCAGCCAGAACCATCACGAGTGGTCCCTGAATACTCAGGTACTCCAGTCGGTATTCAGAAGGTGGGGCACCCCAGAGATAGATCTCTTTGCCTCCACAGACAACCACCAGCTTCCACAGTACTGTTGTAGGCCTCCAAGTAGAGGCACTGTCAGTAGTATTGGTGCATACTAAGTGACAAAATGATTGATGGGGTTTTAATGACCCCCCCAGGATATGACGTAGCCCCCATCCCACGTCACGTCCACTTCCGGCGGCGCAGGATATGACATAGCCCACCCCTGCCACATCCACTTCCGGCGGCACAGGAAATGGCGTAGCGCCACCCGTGTGCCAATGGCGCAGTTCTGACTGCGCGGATGTTACATAGTGTTCCCACCCGGATATAATGCACCTTTTCTGGCATGGGGCTGCTAGCGCACTTATGGGTTGGGCAAATCTGGGCTTATTCAGGCTTGTCAGGGCGTGTCAGAGGTCCAAACCAGACTTGATGTTGCTAAAGCCACACAGTATTGAGTATCCATAGTCTGCCTGCACCATGTTTTGCTCATGTATGTGTAGAGTTCCTGAGGAGAGCAGCAATGAGGATAACAATGATTCAGCAACTGGATGTGTTATGATGGATGAACCTAGCCGATGTTATCCTACACCTTCTGCTAGTGTCACACCAGAGGAGCTCAATTTGGTGGATTCTGGTATGCCCGATTTGATAGAACAATTCATGCATCTCCATTTGCAAGATACTCATGAGCTTGTTAATACAGAACAGCAGCGGGGAGAGCCTGATGTGCTGGACACCGAGAAATGCTCTGACGAAAAGTCTGCTGTGACTGGGGCTGCGAGTTATGAACCACCTGAAAAGTCTATCATGTTGGGCCTGGTTAAGGGCATTTTAATACAACTACTGCAAGACTTGATGGCACAGGACTTGAAGATAAAGTGTTCTATCAAATCGGGCATACCAGAATCCACCAAATTGAGCTCCTCTGGTGTGACACTAGCAGAAGGTGTAGGATAACATCGGCTAGGTTCATCCATCATAACACATCCAGTTGCTGAATCATTGTTATCCTCATTGCTGCTCTCCTCAGGAACTCTACACATACATGAGCAAAACATGGTGCAGGCAGACTATGGATACTCAATACTGTGTGGCTTTAGCAACATCAAGTCTGGTTTGGACCCTCTGACACGCCCCTGACAAGCCTGAACAAGCCCAGATTTGCCCAACTCATAAGTGTGTCATAGCCCCGTGCCAGAAAAGGGGGTGCATTATATCTGGGGTGGGAACACTATGCAGCATCCGGCGCAGTCAGAACTGCGTCATTGGCTCACGGGGTGGCGCTACGTCATTTCCTGTGCCGCCGGAAGTGGATGTGGTGTAGGGGGTGGGGCTATGTCATATCCTGCGCCGCTGGAAGCGGACGTGGCGTGGGATGGGGGCTATGTCATATCCTGGGGGGGGTCATTAAAACCTCATCAATTATTTTGTCACTTAGTATGCACCAATACTACTACTGTCCCAGTAGATGCCGTGGCTCTGGATTGGTTGTATGCATTCCCTCCCATTCCCATGTTGCTCAGGACCCTGATCAAGCTCAGGTCACAGCCAACAACAGTGATTCTGTTGGCACCAAACTGGGCGAGGCAACCATGGTATTCTCTCCTACTGACCCTGTCTGCATCACAGCCCATCTACCTGCCCCAGAGGCACAACCTATTGACATACTCCCAGGGCAAGATCCTGTACCCCAACCTCAGATCCCTGCGGCTGAAGGCTTGGCTCTTGAAGACTTAGAATTTTTTATTTATTCATGTATTTGTTGACCGGGTATGTACACTGGTCCAGAGGACAGTTTTCAGGTACAACCCGGCCAGCCTAAACATTTCTGAAGAGGTTCTGACTGTGCTTAGGGGGTCAAGGGAATCATCCTCGAAGAAAACATACACTTCAGAGTGGAAAAGGTTCTCTATCTGGTGCCCAGGAAGGGATATTAATCCCTCCAGAACTGGTCTTTCTGTCCTTTTGGACTACTTGACCCACCTCCATAGCCTGGGCCTCAGACCTTCTACACTGAAGGTCCATCTAGCTGCAACCTCAGCCTATCTCTCAGTGGGCAAAGACAGGTCTATGGCCTCTCACTCTGTCTTTAAGAAGTTTTTCAAAGGTCTTAACCACCTCCACCCTCCCCTTAGGGAGCCAGTTCCAGCATGGAATCTAAACAGTTGTATTGCCAAGTTTATGGAGCCCTCTTCTGAGCCAATGGCAACCGTAGAGTTGAAGTATGTCACATGGAAAGCTGTTTTTCAGGTAGCCATTACTTCAGCCAGGCGAATAAGTGAGTTACATGCCTTGTGCACAGACCTGAACTTAATTTCCTTCCACAGAGACAAATTGGTGAGAACCAGTAGGAAATTCCTCCTTAAGGTGGTCTCAGATTTTCACCTGAATCAACCCATTACAGTACCTGTTTTCTTTACTGAGAACTCAAACTCATCTGAGCAAAGACTACATAGCCTAGATGTCAAGAGAGCGCTTGGCCACTATCTTGCCAGAACCAAGGCACACAGACCAGAGTATACCCAGCTATTCCTCACTTATGGGGAAGTGAGTAAAGGTAAACCTGCATCCAAATGAACCATTGCATGTTATATAGTGGCCTGAATTCAGTTCTGTTACATTAAAATTGGAAAGCAGGCTCCCTGGGCCTCGGAGGGACATTCTGCCAGGGGTAAAAGCTGCTTCAGTGGCTGCAGCAAGAGATATTCATCTACTGGAAATCTGTAAGGCAGCTACATGTAAAACTGTTCACACTTTCACCAAGCATTATTCCCTGGATTTACAGTCCAGAAGTGATGCCAGATTTGGCACAGCAGCGCTGCAGAACCTGTTCCCTAAATAGGTTCTCAGCACAACCTCCAAAAGGTACTGCTTAGTAGTCTGCATTAGTTTAATCATACTGTGTGATTCCTGGGGTTAGCAGAAAAAATTACTCACCACAGTAATCTTGTTTCTTCCAGGGGATCACACAGTATGATTAAAACTCTCATCCTGCCTCTGCTACCTGAACCTAGGGAATATAAGAGACAGACTTCATTCTGCATCCCTGCTGTCACATGCTACATATCTGTGCCTGGTTAATGTTCGTTTTTTACCCATTTAGGCATGTTGTTGTCCCTTTCTTAGGGACATTCATTTTGGGGGGATGTGATTAAGGGGGCTTAATCTACATTTATTTTAGATAGCTAGAGGGTCTTCACCCTGTTAGGCTGCACAGTGAATCTGAAACACTTCAGAGTGTAGCAGTTTCTAGGGGCAGCAGTTTGAAATTGGCAAGAGCCAATTAGAGTTCCATCATTTGCATAAATTCCATTCTCTCTCCGGAGCATTTCAGCACTGAAGGCTGACTGCATTAGTTTAATCATACTGTGTGATCCCCTGGAAGAAACAAGATTATCATGGTGAGTAATTTTTCTTCTAGGAGTGGTATATGGTGTTCATCCACACTGACCCATCCAACATCCCCTGGCAAGTGGCACATGAGTCTTGCTTCCAGCAGGTAAGACCTGACATCATGGGGCGGTGCCGAGGGAGTTACGACCCGTTTGGGTGGGAGGAGCCAGCTTGATGACATTCTGGCAAGCTATCAAGAGGAAAGGAACACTGCCTGAAGTGTAGATGAACACCATATACCACTTCTAGAACTACTGTTACAGGTGAGTAACCTGTGCTGTTACTTCGAGAGGGTTCCTGCAGTAGGTCTTCACATATAGGGCTGCGCCCTCTGGTGTCAGAACCACACGGCAGACTTCTAACTAGCAATCTGTAGTGGGGGACCAGCCCTCGCATCACATGACTGGATGTCAGCGTGACTGTATATAGGGGGCGGTCCCCATGCCCGCTCTCCATTTCTTTCCTGCCGTCGAACTGAATTCGTCTGACCTCGCAGTGAACTCAGCTTCAGTCGACCGCCATTTTTCATAAGTATTTCTAAGTTTTTCTACTTGCTTTGGCATCTCTTCCAGAGTCGCCCAGGTTCTAGTGGAGGCGAGGAAACCCTCAACTAAATCCACGTATGCTATGAAATGGAAGAGATTCTCTAGCTGGGCCACGGCCAAAGGCCTCGGCCCATTCTCTTGCTCGGCCCCCAGGTCCTTGAGTACCCCTTGCACCTGTCTGACTTGGACCTCAGTTATTCCTCTCTGAAGGTCCACCTTTCTACGATTTCCACCTACCACCTTCCGGTGGCGGGCAGAACCCTTGCACAGTTGGAGATCTCCAAGACCTTTCTTAAGGGGATCCTCCACCTTAAGCCTCCAGTCCATAATCCAGTTCCCCCCTGGGATTTAAATTTTATTTTAAAGAAACATGCTTTGCTCCCTTTTGAGCCAACAGCAAGTTGTGACATGCACTGTTTATCTTGGAAAGCACTCTTTTTAGTCGTTATCTCTTCATCTCGAAGGATTTCAGAGCTTCAGGCCCTCGCGTGTATTTGATTTTCCACAGAGACCGGATGGCTCTGCGGACTAACCCTTTCTTTCTTCCGAAAGTGATCTCGGAATTTACTTTGAACCAAGATGTTCAGTTGCCCGTTAATTACCCAGAGTAGTCCAATAGGGGGGAATACCTCTTGCACACGTTGGATGTGCACAGGATTCTGAGATACTATATCTCTAGGACCAAGGACGCTCATGAAACTGACCAATTGTTTGTGGCTTTCACACCCAGACGTCAGGGTTCGGCCATTTCAAAACAGGGTTTGTCTAAATGGTTGACTAATTGCATCTCATACATCTACTAAAAGTATGAGAAGCCCCTTCTGGGGGAAGTGAAGGATGACTCAACACGTGGTATGGCTACCTTGACAGCCTTCCTGCGGAATGTGTCCGCTGCGGATATTAATGCTGCGGCCACTTGGTCTTCCATCCATACTTTCACCAAGCATTACAGTCTGGACATCGCCTCTAGGCGTAGGGCTGCTTTCGGCCTTGCTGTTCTGCAATGCCTCTTGTCATAATCAGCTTTCTAGTTGGCAGATGTTTCCTCCTCCCGGAACTTAATCTCCAACTTCTTTTGCTTGACTGCTTGGTATTCAGTCCTGTATGTGAAGACCTACTGCAGGAACCGTCTAGAAGTAAGATATTACAGTTACGTAAGAACTTACCGTAACAGCAGATCTTTGAGAGAGGTTCCTACAGTAGGTCTCATTTTCCCTCCCACCTTCCCCCAGCTCCTGTTTTTTTCTTCTCCTTTCCTTTCCCAAGGCTTTGTTTTTCAGTAGCTCCAGGCTCTAGGAGTTGTACTCCTTTCTCCTGTTTTCCTCTTTTCGAAGTCTTCCGGTGGGAGAACTGGAGGGCGGGCGTGGGGACCACCCCCTATATACAGTCACCCCGACGTCCTGTTATGTGATGCCAAGGGCAGTCCCTCACTATAGATTGCTAGCTAGAAGTTTGCCGTGCGGTGCTGATGCTAGGGGACGCAGTCCTATATGTGAAGACCTACTGCAGGAACCTCTTTCAAAGATCTACTGTTGACGGTAAGTTCTTATGTAACTGTAATTTTTTTTGCACCATGCAAAATGATATTCCCCAATCAGTTATGAATGCAAATGTGTGATCCAGTTCCCTTCTTGTGATGTGGTCTGGCTTGCTACATTTGTAGTAGCAGCTGTTCTCTTTTTACATCTCTGAAGCATTCAAAAAATTATAATGATAAGAGGAATATTCTCCAAAGGAAATTTTAGGGCCAAAGCACAGATGTCCCACAGAATGTCTAAAACAGTAGGATGCAACTCTTTGAATTAATTTAGAACTCCCATGAGCCTCAGGTTAAGAAAATGTGAGTTCTCTTAGTTCTCCATTTTCCTTCTACGGGCTGTGTTGTCACACATTAGAGTAGAAGTAACTGCATCTAAAAAATATTTTCCATTGGTTTGCCACAATATTTCCAGCATCAGAAATAGAGGATAATGTATGATCAGTCATACACAACCAAGGATGTTTTTCACTCGAGAGGTTTCCGTGGTAACAGGAGACCTCGAGAGCGCAGCTCAAGAGGTATTGTTACCATGAAGAACCTTGAGAGTAAAGAACGCCCTTGTTGTGCATGATTGATCATACACTATCTTTTATAGTGTATGGTCAATCATAACTGTATGTCTTTTCCCTTACTTTTCTCACCGCCGCTGTCTTCCGAGGTCCACTCTCACCGTCACAGCCATTTGATAGTGCTCAGAGGTTCGCATACTGCGCATGCGTGCAGACGTTCGAAGTTGTGCTGTGGTAGCTATGTAGCTAGTTCAGCATAACAGCTCTGATGACATAGCTGCTGCAGCTCAACAACGTTGTTGGAGGGATGGATTTCCATCCACAACAATGTTCCACCATACACTATACTTTTTTAATTTGACCCACCTGGGTCTCAGAGGCATTTGAACGCTTTATTAACTGATTTAACTTCTCCTTGATTCTAGATACAGCTTAAGGTAGGGTCTGGGACGTTGCATTTACATACTCTGGGTCAGTCATTTTTGATACCAGTGCGAGAGAACCCAGTGCCAGGAATTTGGTTGGCATTTCATGGGGAGAGACTGCTCTTGCTGCAGCCGCTGCACGTTGTTCTCCATCCTTATGCCAGAACCTAACATTACCAAGTCATCCAACAGCTTTTCCTCTGGCATAATCATCTCCTCAGATGATGACACTGAGAACTTTTATTTTATTTTAACCCCCAATGGTAATCCCTGCTGTTCATCATGACTGTTTCCAAATCTACTTTTAAGGTTCCACATGAAATAGCATAGTAATACAAGGTCAAAGGGGCCTCGACATCCGTCATGTCCACCTCCCACACTTCATTAAACAGGGTCCGACAAGTATCCTGTGCAGAGCAAGAGAGAGAGAAGCCGCCACGCACACTAGCGTTTAAGGTGCTGCCGATTACTTCGATTAGATCGAGTAATACAAGTCCACAGCACAAAAGCAGCACACATACCAGATGAATGCAAGTAGAAAGGAACTTTATTTCCTTTGCTTAAATTGTGCAAAGCACTATAGTGCAGAAACAGACAATCACTGAACACCCAACTTATCTCCTGTCAGCTTCATTAGAAGGAAACACTGACCAGTTGATAGGAATTCTGTACCCACTCTGCTACTCAGGGTACCTGGTAATTCCCTTGCTAATCAGGATTTTTTCAAGGCTTACCTTAATGGCCTACACTCTTTTAACGTCTGGGTCTCCACTGGTAGAATGTTCCACTGGTTCAGTACCTTCCAAGAGAAAAAATACCTCCTAACGTTACCTCTGAACTGTAGGGTATGCCCCCACATCCTCCTGAGGACACAAGATCAGACATCTCTGACTGTTCATTTGTGTCGATACCCTTGACTATATGAAAGACTGAGATCATGCCCCCCCTCGGCTTCCATTTCTCAGGATGAATAGGCAAAAGGCACCCAGTGTCTCTTCAGAGCTTTTGTCCCCCATACTTCTGATCAGCTTGTCGATCCTGCCTTGCACCCCCCCTACTGTTTCAGTGTCCCTTCTGTATTGCATGGAATAGAACTACATGCACTACCCCAAGCAGAGCATGACAAGGGCCTTATAAAGTGTCAGGATAACTTCCGCTGCTCTGCTGGCCCCGACACACACACACACCGATCTGCGATGCACTACAGCTTTCTTGTCTTTTATTTATTGGGATACAGCTTACATTTTATTTTTATTTATGTCAAAACATTTCCGCTTTGTGGCCTGGAGTTAGCAGTGATATCCCCATAGTCTCATACCATTCCAGTAGCAGTTTCTACTGCATGCTAATCATGGGGAAATGCACTAACACCACTCCCTCACGGTACCAGTGATAAGAAATAATGAGCAGAGAATTGTAGACATGTGAATCCACCTACTTTGTCGCGCTCAGGCTTGCAGTGCTTAAAGCCACACAGGCCCTTCGTCTGCTGCACACGTTTTCATCTCAGTCACAAGAAAAGTGATATTAAACAATTGGTATTCTAATACAACTGAGAATATCGATGAAAACTGGGGGGTAACCATGTTTACGAGAGTTCTCCTTTCATTATTTCAAACATCAAAAAAATGTGAAAGCTGAATGTAAAATGGAAATTGGTATCTTGGAAAACAGGATAAAGGGCAAAGTAAATGGAATGGAAAGGTGATAGGTGTACAAATTTCACTATAACATGAACCCCTGTTTGAAATCCCAGTAAAATATACAGGAATTTTAAAGTGCTGAATCAGTATTATTGACTTTTGCCAGTCTTGCTAATGTTGTGAAAGCTGTCACTCCCGGAAAGCACAAGCTGACACTTTATAATGTAAATAGCCTCTGAGTGGCCTTCAAGCTTTGTTGTCATTTTTCCTGTTGATCCCGTGAGTACTGTCACTGTGTCTTCATATTGTACTTTTATGGATGTAGCCTTTACCAAAAGGCACCACCAAGTATTGCTGTAAACCGTTCTAAACCGCCATGTCTTGACTTCTCAACCTCTGTGCTCTTCTTTATAGACTGTGTGAGTCTAGCTTATCAAAGAGTACAGCGAGTGGACTGCACCGCTCCAAGGCCTGTGCTCATTCTGGGACCTCTGGTTGATGCTGTGAAGGATATGCTAGTCAAGGAATCTCCTGGGAAATTCTGCAGATGTCCTCTAGGTAAGTATGCCAGCCAGCAAATGGTTAACCTCCTCTTGCATTATCTGTTGTTGTAAGCATTAATGAGGACGTGGGATGTGCACGTATGTATTTTGTCAACACAGCTAGTATTTTATATGTAAATCTAGAAATCTTCCAAGAATCACTCTTCACCATTCCTTCCCACTTATGGGTCTAAGCCGGAGGCACTAGGACCTAGTGGGAGCAAAGTCTTTTGCAACCTAGGGGATTGACATCTGTGCCAGTGCCACCTACAAGGCAAATGTAGTGACGTTGCACTCATGGGTTGGCGGGTAACTTACCTTCCTCAGTTCTTTTTTTTTTTTTTTCTGTTGAAGGTGCACCATGGGAGCTTCATCGCCAAACCTGCATCATCTGTTTCCTCAGTTCGTCGCCACTTTAGTGCAACGCCATTCCTTTTCGGCACCGTTTTCTCAATGCCATTTAGTATTTTAACATTTTTTCTCATAATAGTATGCTGCTAAACTCTTCTTTTCTGTTTTTTGTTCTTCATTTTTCCGTGTCACCATGTCCAATCCTGAGGAGCATAAAAACATAAAGGCCAAACAGAAGAAAAAGAAGAATCACGGTGGCCACATTTCCTTTCAGGACCTGCACGATGACTGCTGGGCCTGCCTTGGTGCCAACCACAATATAGATAGGTGCGACACCTGCTTTTCCATGGGCTGCCTCACTCTTGAGAAGCATGTGTGAAGGTGGCACTCTGATCTGCCCACCTTCGGAAGCAGACATCTTACAAGGGATGCCAAGTTAAGGTCCCTAGGCTCTTCCCCTGAGCCCCTTCACAGTACTATACATATTGAGGAAGACCAGGGCTGTCCACACACTCACCTTGCCAAGACATCAGAGGCCCTGGGGGGGTCTGGTGGACAGTCGCTTCCTCCGGGAGGCTGTCTGGGCACCCTTCCCAGTCTGTTGGCTCTTTGGGACAGCGGGCACCCCCGGTGGTTAGGCCGAAGCTATACACTCAGTCTACACCGGTGGATACCTTGGACGTGTGCCTGGTGCCACTTCGGCTCCTGGTACTAAGGCCGGTACTGGTGAGCAAGGCAGCACCAGTCACAAGACCAGCCCCCGGGACCGTGTGCAGTGCAGGAGGAAGGAAGGATTCTAGTGCCTCCTTGGGCCTCGAGGTTATTGTGATTTCTTCCTCTGAACAGCTGGATGACCAGGCACCCCGGAGGAAGGAAGGGTTCCAGAGCCAGTGCCTCCTTGGGCCTCGAAGTTATTGTGATTTCTTCCTCTGAACAGCTGGATGACCAGGCACCCCCCCCCCCGGCACCATGTGCAGTGCAGGAGGAAGGAAGGGTTCCAGAGCCAGTGCCTCCTTGGGCCTCGAGGTTATTGTGATTTCTTCCTCTGAACAGCCGGATGACCAGGCACCCCCCCTCCGGCATCGTGTGCAGTGCAGGAGGAAGGAAGGGTTCCAGAGCCGGTGCCTCGAGATTATTGCGATTTCTTCCTCTGAACAGCTGGGTGACCTTGAGGAGGAAGATGGTGCTGACCTTGAGCCTGCAGACAGGGCCAGCGAAGATGGAGGCCTTCCTGGGCTTGGTTCCGAGCCTGTCGTGGGGCCAGGCGCCTACTCTGGAGTTGCCCCACAGGCTGGCACCAGGGATGGCACTGGTTCAGGTTCCAGTGCTGGAGATGGGGCCAGTGCTGTTCGCAGTGTCAGGTCCAGGGCCAACTCTTCTGCAGCTGAGTATTCGCCATTTTACAAGTCACAGTACTGCTACACTGGCGCTGTCATTCCTTGAAGAATACAGCAGTGACAGCACAGTCATCCATTCATGGCTCAGGCCGTTTAAGGAGGCATCAAGGAACATCTGTCTCCGTCCCTTTGCCCCTTCTCCAACTCCAATAGACATCTAGCACAGGCATTGCACTCCTGCTGGGTCTCCTGATGCTATCCCTCATCCCACCTCGAAGAATCTGGTGCTGCCGACCCCCTCTGGGCCTAAGCACCCCGGTGCATGACCGCTCTGCCCCCCCCCCCCCCGACACCGACTCTGTGGAGATCAGTGCTTGGGCAGGAGAGTTTTTGTGGTGGCACACACTATGATATGCATTTCTGCACGTCAGACATACCAGGCAGCTTATGGCAAATGCCGATGGGTGACGCTGAGTCAAACATGGCATCCATGTCGAACTGCAAGGCAACTAGGTGAGTCATTCACCTTTCCACCGGGGGCCTGGAGCTGGCGAGACACCAAGTGAGGGCACCTTTTGACAGCAACAAGGTAGCTTCCAGGCTGGTGGGAACTGCAGTCTTTATTCATCAGACAGCATGGCTTTGCATCTCCTGGTTGGCGCCCCTGGCCTGGTGTAGGATGCTCAGCGCACACTACTAGGGAACGCGTTTCTTCTCTCGCACAGTTAAGTGTGAGTTGTCTGGGCGCCCACCAGTTCCTAGGACATGGGAGTGTCTGCCTGGCCCTGACCTGTCTCAGGTCCCGCCAGCCCTGTAAGGAGTCCCTGCCCTCCTGTGGTTATCCTACACAGAGGGCTGAGGGAAGTGTTTTTTCTCTCTGGGTGAGCCAACTCCTCCCTTTTTGGGAGGAAGTCTTGGTACTCTGACAGGGAAATGGAGGAGGTCATTAGGCAGAGCTGGTCCTGCTAAGGGCTTTCAATATGACAGATATAGACTGGAGTGTACAAGTGACACAGGCTTAGCAGAGGTTACATAATTTGGGGCTGACAGTATAGCCTAGAGGTTAGAACAGTGAGCTTTGAATTTATTTATTTATTTAAAGTTTAGGATTAATACCTTTGAGCCAGGAGCTCATTTACAAAGGTTCCAGGTCAGTCAGTACAGTACAATACAAGACATAATGTAACATGACATCGCTGAAGAGGTTACACAGTACACACAGGTGATGTTGTAACAGCAAACAGGGAACTATTTACAGCATGGAAGTGCTAACAGTGTCATCATTCATTGAGTAAGGTACAGCGCTTTGAAATTGCCATGCAGGTTCACTACTGAGGGGGAGTGAAATGAGCAGCCAGAGTTGGCTTTGTCAGGGGTGGGTTCGAGGAGAGGAGAGGCACACAGTGGGAAGAGCATAGGGACAGGGAAGGGAGAGGGGCTTGGGCTGCTGGGAAGTGGTAGGAGCAGCAAGGTAGGCTTTGTTAACTTGCATACTGTGTGACTTTGAGCAAGTCACTTGACCTCCCTGATGCTCCTAGGTTGCCCCTGAAAACAGGCACTTGTGCCAAGAGGGCCTTACTTGGTTACCAAAGACTAAAATAAAAAAAAAAATGAATGGTGAAGAATGATTCTTGAAAGGCATAGAAATTACATACGCACTGTAATTATTGAAGATCTTCCAGAATATCTTTACCATTCATTCACATGCTGGCCCACCTTCCTTCACTCCTGTAAGAGTCAGGACCTCTGGGCAGCTCACCCTGGACTGGGCACTTGGCATCTTCTTGCCGCTCCTTCGGGGCTCTTCCCTCCCTTGGTGGGATAGCCCTGTATTTCTAGCTGGACTTGAGCTGTCTTGCCCTTTCCACTCTCCTAGTTTTTGCTTGTTTTGTTTTGTTTTTTTTTTGTTTATGTTGTTGTTAAAAAAACAAAAATAGGGTTCAACCTTTTACTGGGGAAAAAATACAAGTTTCCAGGGACATGGATATGTTGTTCATCCACACTATCTGGCAGGTTCCTTGCCGCTTTAAATCTTGCCGGAAGGTCTTCAAGCTGGCTCCTCCCACGCACCCGGGTGGTAAAACTTTCGGCTCCGCCCCATGACGTCAGATCTTCCTTACCGCTTGGAAGCTCAGGTTCCCTCCTTAATGCTCTGCGATTAAGATTTGGTGCCTAACTCTTCAAACTTTGAAACTCGTTTCAATTTTACCAAAACATTTTGGTCTTCTTCTCCTCGTGGCTGCGATGGATAAATCGACTCCCGGATTTCGGAGATGCCCCTGCAGGCAGAAAATGTCTCGGACAGACCCGCACTCCACGTGCGTCTACTGCCTAGGCCTTGAGCACGAACCGCAGGCTTGCGACCTGTGCTCTTCCTTTTCGGTCTATGTCCTCGAAGATTGTGCTGCCCGTTTGCAGTTGGGGCGTCCCGAGAAGAGATTTCCTCCGGTCAAGTCGAAGGAGGCCCGATTGGCGGTGTCCGCGGCTGCGGGCTCTACGGAACAGCTCAAGCAGATGATCGCCCTCGAAGAGGAGGCGGCGTAGGCCGCTCCATCTTGGGCCACGGCATTCGTCCCGCTCTCTCTCGGTGCCTCATATTCGGCTTCTTTTAAGGAGCTTTGCCTGACCCTCTCGACTAAAGGCGGGGTCCAACCTCTTCTGGACCGTTTCTCGGTCAAAAGTAAGGTAAGTCCATCGTCGACGCTCTTGGGGCGGGAAAGATCTCCCTCCCTGAGTAGACAGTGGAACGTGCGACCCTTCAGCTAGGCCACTGGCTTCACGGTGTCCCGTCAGGCCAGTTGACCGAGACATCAGCGACAGCGGTCGAGATTTTCTCGACCGTTAGGCGGAGTTGTCGGCTGGTGAAGCTGATATTCCCTTCTCCCGGTTCCCCGGTGAGAGTTGAGGATCCCGTCGGCTCGACTGTGCCTCCGGTTCCGGAGCCGTCGGTGCAATCTTCCGAGCCGAAGGGAGTACCGATCCTCGGTACCCCGCCGCGCTGACCTTGGCCTAGCCGAGATTCTCGGTCTCGGTCTTGGACCTCCTCGCGGTCCAGCCGATCCCGCCGTCATAGGCGGTCTCGGTCTCGGCACCGTGGTAAGCGGCACCGCCGCTCTTCCTCTTCTTCCTCCTCCTCGGACGAGGGGAGGCTTCGACGCAAGTTGCGTCGGAAATATGAAGAGCTTATGTGGCAACAGCTTCTGTTGGCCGGGAATAAGCCGACCCAGTCGTCTTCACCGGCCATTAAGTGGCCTGTCACCGAGCGTCAAACAACCCTCGCGGTGGTCGAGGCCTGTTCCCAGGCGGTTGTTCGACCTGTTACTGCTGCCCACCGATTTGGTGGAACCGCGCCTCCTCAGCCGTTAGTTGGGGCTCCGACCAAGAGTTCTCGGTCGGCTCAGGGGCTGCCCCATAGGCTGTCGGTCACTCTCACTCCCGATAAACCTCGGCAGGTGAAGGGTGTCTCAGGCTCGAGGCAACTCTTCGAAGACTCGTCGAGTCTGAAGATGACTCCTCCTTGTTCTCAGGCGGATGGACTTGGAGTCCTCAGGGGCAGTCAGTGAGCGATAGCCCTTCGTCCTTCCTTGGCCTACTGGCTCATCTCGGTCCACGGGATGAAGCTCGAACCCGTTCCAACGGGCCAGATATCCCCTCACGGAGAATTCTGGACCAAGGGGATTCTCCGGCCGGAGGCCTTTCGGTGGCGAAGCCATTGTTGGTCGGCCTTGGAACTATGTGGCGTCCTGCCTCCTGCCCTGCACCTTCGGCCAGAATGGCTAGGAAATCTGTGGTCCCTACGGTTCCCTATCGGTTTCTCGGAACACCCTCTGCCGAGGGCTGGTTACCGACAGCGTTTTCGGCGTGCGAAACGCCAGGGAATGGACAAACCACCAACAAAGTCCAAGAAATTGGATTATGCGGGCGGAAAGTCTATGCTGCATCATCTCTCGGCCCTCGTCAGGCCAGTTCGGCCGTCCTGATGGCACACTTCTCCCATGCCCTGTTGGGCTCCCTGGATGAGGTCGTTCCCCATCTTCCCGTGGACCTGCAGACCACGGTCAAGCAGGTGCGGGATCAGGGCAGGGCAGTGGCAGAGCAGCAGCTCCAGACTGCTCTCGACATCGGAGACTCTTGTGCTAGATCAGTGGCGACCGCAGTGGCCATGTGCCGGCGGGCTTGGCTGAGGATATCCACCTTCACCTCGGATACCCAGCACAAGTTGGCGGATGTTCCCTTTTTGGGGACTGACCTCTTCGGCCCTGGAGTGGAAGGTCACCTCCAGAGGATCGAAAAGTCCAATGCCACCTTGGACTCGGTCTCTTCCGCGCAGAAGGACAAAGGCCGTAAGCCTCAGCCTAAGCCATTTCGCCCTTCTGTGCCCGCGGCGCGCCCGGCCCAGCAACGTCAGGGCCAGCAGGCTCGACCTTGGTACCCCAAACCCAAGCCGTCGGCTTCCTCCAATAGGAAGCAAGGAGGAAAAGGCCCAGGAGGTCCCTCGGCCGGTCCCTCCTCCAAGCCTGCTCAGTGACGGGCTGAGGGGTGTCGCCCCCATCCCCGTCTCCTCACCCCTAGTTCCCATTAGAGGGGAACAGCTCCAGCTTACTTCCTTTCCACCTGGTCCGCTGTTACCACGGACAGGTGGGTCTTGAAGGTGGTGGGAAGAGGCCTGCCTCTCTGAGATTCGGCAGGCACCACCCTACAGAGCCGTCGCTCTCGGGGGCTTGGGGTCCCCAGCCTCACTGGCGGCTCGTCGAGCCAGCATCAATCTCCTCCTCCAGAAGGAGGTGATAAGAAGGTGGAGGACCCTCCCTAGACCCGGGGTTTGTGTCCAGGTATTTCCTGGTCCCGAAGCGAGGCTGGCGCCCATTCTCGACCTCACGACCTAAACAAGTTCCTAAGGTCTCGAACCTTCAGAATGGTCACTCTGGTTCAGATAATACCATCTCTGGAACACGGCATGTGGTTTTGCTCTCTGGACTTTCAGGGCTGCGTTTTCCGTCCCTATCCGTTCGTCTCACGGAGTTCCTCCGCTTCAATGGAGGATCCCTATTCGAGTTCCAAGCCATGCCCTTGGCCTCTCTAGCTCGAGGTCTTCACCAAATGCATGGCAGCGGTGACAGCATTCCTGCGGCACCGAGGGGTCAGTGTACCCTTACCTGGACGACTGGCTGATAGCAGCCCCTCAGACAGGAGGTGGGCGGTCAGAGATCTGGCCTCAGGTTTGCCCTCAGGTCGGCCTCCTTATCAGCGAGGCCGTCAGACTCGAGCCGAAGCAGGTGATACTGTTCATCGGGGCAGAGCTCGACTCTCTCGAGCCAGAGCATGGCTCCTGGTGGACAGGGCGAGTTCTTACCTCCTTTGCCTAATCATTTCTGGTTGGGCAATTGCCCTGCCGGGACTTCCTCGCCTCCTGGGTCTCATGGCGGCCTGTACCAGCGTGATCCGTTGAGCACGTTGCACGCCCTTCAGTGGGGCTGGCCAGCCAGTGGTCTCAGCGCTGCGATCCCTTGGACCAGCTTGTGATGGCGACCCAGGAGATGTGGGCAGCTCTCCAGTGGTGGACGTTCCATCTCATCTGCAGGAGGGCATCCGTTTGTCGCCCGGCCGGCGGTCTCTCTATCGACCGGCGCCTCTTTGATGGGTTGGGGTGCCCATCTGGGGGAACACCGAGTGCACGGCCTCTGGTCCCCGCGGGAGTCCCGATGCCACATCAACCTGCTGGAGCTCCGAGCGGTCCGCCTAGCTCTCACCACCTTTGCTCCGTTTCTCCGGGGTCAAGTGGTCCGAGTCCAGACGGACAATACCACGACCATGTACTACCTAAACCGCCAGGTCGGGACGCGCTCCATGCTTCTATGCAAGGAAGCTCTCCGCATCTGGTCACTTGTGCGCAGCCTGGAGGCGGATCTCCTAGCCATTCATGTGGCAGGAGCCTCCAACACCCTGGCCGATGCCCTGAGCCAGATAGGGGCTGCATTGCACGAGTGGTCTCTCCTGCCGGAGGTAGTACAAGATCTGTTCTCCCTCTGGGGCACACCTCTGGTGGATCTGTTTGCCTCCAGGGAGAACGCGAAGCTGAGGCTGTTTCATGCCCACCCCCCTCAGCAGGGTTCGCTGCAGGGGGATGCCTTCTCGAGGCCGTGGACCCCGGGCCTCTTTTACACCTTCCCCCCCTTTCCCCTGATTCACAGGGTCCTGCTCAAAGCGAGGAGGGACAAGGCGCAGGTGATTCTGATAGCCCCAGACTGGCCCGCCAGTTCTGGTACCCAGATCTCCTCAGCCTCAGCTCCAGGCTCCCGAGGCAGCTTCCAGCTCGCCCGGACCTGCTCTCAGTCAATCAGGGGAAGGTGTTCCATCCGGACCTTCAATCCCTGCACCTGACGGCCTGGTTCCTGATCGGCTAGAGTTCCAGGCCTTGGGTCTTTCCGATGAGGTCCTCAACGTCGTTGAGGCGTCCCGTAAGGAGTCGACCAGAAAATGCTACGCCTTCAAATGGAAGAGATTTTCCATTTGGTGTCGGGGTAAGGGCTTGGACCCTTCCTCTTGTTCTGGGGCCAGCATTTTAGACTATCTGTGGTCCCTATCTAGTCAAGGGCTTAGGTCGACGACCCTAAAGGTGCACCTGGCAGCCATCTCTGTACGGGTGCGGGCGGTGGGAGCAGTCAGTGGGCAGAGAGAAGGTGGTCGGGCGCTTCTTCAAAGGCCTTGATCACATTTCCCTCCAGTGGGAAACCCCACCTCCGTGGATTTACTGCTGGTACTGGCAAAGCTCATGGGCAAGCCATTCGAACCAATGCACAGGTGTGGTCTCCCCCACCTGTCGTGCAAGACCGCCTTCTTGGTGGCTATCACGTCAGCCAGAAGGATGGGAGAACTCCAGGCGCTGAGCATCGAGTCTCCTTACCTGGTCTTCCACAGGGACAAGGTTGTCCCGCGCCCCACCGAAATTCCTTCCGAAGGTGGTGTCGGAGTTTCACCTTAACCAGGTGTTGACTCTGCCGGTGTTCTACCCCAATCACACCTCAGAGGCCGAATATAGGCTCCATACTTTGGACCCTAGAAGTGCGCTAGCCTATTACAAGGAGGCGCGGCTGGGATCGGGAGAGGTTCGCCAGCTGTTTGTCACCTGCGCTGAAGTCGCACCTGGCAGACCTGCAGCCAAGCGGACGATAAGCAGATGGGTCACCTCCTGCATAGATCTCTGCTATGAGTTGGCGGGCATGGAGCCTCCCAGAGGGATAAGAGCTCATTCTACCCGCCATACTGCTGCATCGGTGGCTGCCTCCAGGGACGTCCCTATCCAGGAAATCTGCAGGGCTGCTACCTGGAAGTCAGCAAACACCTTCATTACCCACTACCACATCGACCTTGAGTCACGCCGGGATGCTGGTTTTGGGGCCTGGTTCTCCAATCCTTATTTCCCAAGTAAGTATTAAGGGGTGTGCGCCTTGCCTCCTCCTCCCAGAGAACTGCTAGAGTCTGCCAGATGGTGTGGAGGAACAACATATCCATGTCCCTAAATACAGGTTACTCACCTGTAACAGGAGTTCTAGGAATGGTATATGTTGTTCATCCACCGACCCTCCACTACTCGGCCCCGACGCTGACAACCTGAGCTTCCAGCGGGCCAGATCTGGCGTCATGGGGCGGGCCGAGAGTTTTACCACCCGGGTGGGTGGGAGGAGCCAGCTTGAAGACCTTCCGGCAAGATTTAAAGCGGCAAGGAACCTGCCAGATAGTGTGGATGAACAACATATACCATTCCTAGAACTCCTGTTACAGGTGAGTAACCTGTATTTCTTGTATGCACGCTTTTTTTCATCTCCCACTCTCTTTTGCTCCAAGGAGGTTAGTTGGTACCCCCTAAAGCTGTGGTGCTTCTCTTTACAAACTTAAATGTTCCCCAGACTCTGCCAGTGGTAGCCTAGCCTCATTACTAGGCACAGCCTTCACCTCCAGTGCCTAGGAGGGAAAAATGCCAGGGAGTGTGTGGCAGAACTGCATTCTGCTAGTCCGATAACCCCGGTGGTGGGATGCCTTTCCTATCTTCTTCTTTTTCCTACTTTAATCTGTTGCGCAACAGTACCTCCCTATGCTATTCTTTACCTTTTTCCACCCCTGGCGTAGGTTGGCCACCTACGTCAGTCTTTTCTGTTTTAGAAACATAGTGACATAGAAGTTGTCGGCAGATAAGGACCGCAAGTCCCATCCAGTCTGCCCATTTCTTTTTCTACTTTATGAATGTGTCATATGCCTTTGCTCTGTCAATGGCCTATCTATTCATACTCATCTGTATTGCTCCCTTATGCCTATCCCATGCCTATTTGAAGCCCTGTACTGTATTCATATCCACCACTTCCTGAGGTAGGCCGTTCCATACATCCACCACCCTTTCTGTGATAAAGAACTTCCTCACATTACCCCTTAATCAGACTCCCTCTAATCTTATCCTGTGTCCTCTTGCCCTGCTATTTTTCTTATACTGAAACATGTTAGGCTCTTTCACCTTGTTAATGCCCTTAAGGTGGTTGAATGTTTCAATCATATCACCTCTCTCCCTCCTTTGCTCTAGGGTATACATATTGAGTTCGGTTAATCTGTCCTCATATGTTTTCTGATGCAGTCCCTGCACCATTTTTGTTGCCCTTCTCTGGACTGCCTCAATTTGGTTAATGTCCTTGTGAAGGTGTGGCCTCCAGTACTGCACGCAGTACTCCAGATGGGGCCTAACCAGTGTCTTGTAAAGAGAGATTATTACCTCCCTCTTCCGACTTGTGATACCCCTACTAATACACCCCAACATCCCTCTAGCCTTACCTACTGCTTTAGAGGTCTGCTTGGACGATTTTAGGTGATCAGTGATGATGATGCCCAAGTCTCTTTCTTCCCTTGTGACTGCCAGCATGTCCCCTCTCAGCCTATAGGTGGCTTCAGGGTTTCTGTTCCCTATGTGCATGATCTTGCACTTCTTTGCATTAAACCCCAGTTGCCACTCTTCCGACCATTTTGCTAGTTTATCCAGATCCCTTCTTATTCTGCCCACCCCATCTGGATCATCTACTCTGTTGCACATCTTGGTGTCATCTGCAAACAGACAAACCTTACCCTCAGTCCATCTGCAGTGTCACTGATGAAGATATTGAAGAGGACTGGCCCCAGGACTGATCCCTGAGGTACCCACTTGTGACTTGCATCTCTTCTGACTGTATACCGTTTACCACCACTCTCTGTTTTCTGCCCATCAACCAGTTTGCTACCCAGTTGACCAACGTCTGACCCACCCCGAGCCTACCCAGCTTATTAATCAGTCTTCTATGTGGAACAGTATTGAAAGCTTTGCTGAAGTCAAGGTAGGCAACATCAACTGCTCCCCCTTGGTCCACCACTCTGGTTACCCAGTCAAAGAAATCTATGAGGTTAGTTTGACAGGACCTTCCTTTTGTAAACCCATGCTGTCTTGGATCCTGTGCTTCTGTGGATTCCAGTTGTTGCACTATCCTTTCCTTAAGGAGTGTCTCCATAAGCTTGCCCACTACTGAGGTAAGACTGACTGATCTGTAGTTCCCTGCCTCCTCCCTGCTACCACTCTTGTGGAGCAGGATCACATGAGCCCTTCTCCAGTCTTCTGGGACCTCTCCTGTGCTCAGAGACTCACTAAACAGTTCTGATTTTTTTACTAAATCTTTTTTCCTGCTGCCTTTATTTCTGGTTTCTATATATCCATCCCTCCCCAAGAACTCCCCAAAATCATGCACCAGGCTAAGGCCAGCTGACAGGAATGAAATATGGTGCACTTATAGCATTTAATGTCAAAATATATAAAGTGTCTTTAAGTATATAAGGTGCTGGTTGAATAAAGTGCATAGAATAAGTAAAGTGCATTTTTCTGAAATACAGTGCATAGAGTGCATTTTGTGCCACATTACGAGTTTAAAGTGCTGCAGTGCTTAATTAAGTTAATGCTTATGCCATTTTTATATATATGGTGCAGGAATGTTTAAAAGTGTTTAAAATGGCAGTTAAATACAAAATAATGTCCACTTAGGTGGATTATGAATACAAACAGATCGGCATTATGCTTATGTTTGAATTATTTTGCTGCTGCTGCATTGTTATGTAGAATGTTATGCCAAAGAAATCCTGCATTGAAGCAGGAACTGTTTGAACCAAGTGGCAAACTTTTACTTTTGCTGCCACTCTGTATCTGTGTAAATAATTGCTGATATCCCTGTATTATTAGGACTGCTGGCTTTGTATAAAATATGCTGTAGAATGGTGCCAGCTAGCTGTGGAGGAGTCCATGGCATGTCTGTAGCCAGTCCAGGGTGCTAAGAGGCAGGCTTGCACGGCAAACTTTCACCTGCCCCACTTCCCTGAATGAATAGAGTGCTCTGAAAAGTGAGTGCTTGAAAATACAAAGGGATTATGCTGTCCCTAGACTTTAGAGTTACAACCCAGTATAAAAATAAATAAAAAAGGTGCTTACCAAGTCTATGAGGAGCCCCATAGCAGAGCGGCTAGATAGTGATTATTTTGACAGCTTGCCGCTCTGTTGCAATATGGAAATCAACTTATTTAAAGGGACAGAAGTGTCCCTATGTATGGAAATGCTTTACATATAGAGTAGCCCTCAGAATAAGGAGAGAGCTGTAAAATAAACCGAACACAGTAAAGAAGAAAGCAAATCAAAGAATAAAGAGACACTGCAGGTCTCTAAAGAAGACCCTTAATGTTCCCTTCTCTATAGAGCCCTGAGATATGAAATAAAGGGCTAGAGTCCATTACTATAACAATACAGCACATGGTATAAATGTTTGCACTGTTTGCATATATAGAACATAAGGTGCTGACCTGTTAGCAAGATTTCAGGAAGGGGATTTCCTACAGGGGGGACAGCAGCCCCTAGAGGGCTGTATTTATAGCCTGTGAGTTAAAACGTCATTATGTAATAGAGGAGGAGTTTCCCTATTTAGGGACCATTCTAGAACTAATTGGATGTTATGGGCAGGACTTCCCATAAGTGGGAGGGCTATATAAGCCCCCCTCAAACACCAAGAGTCAGATTAGCTGCAAAGCCAGTCTCGCATACCTGGAGTAAGTTAAGCAGAAGGACCTGTGCCTGAACAGGAATTTATCTCTAGCAGCAGGAAAGCTGATTGTTTTGAGATACCGGATGTAAGGTGAAATAGCTTTGAGCTATTGCTTATTTTCTTGTTCTGTTTGAACTGTTTTATTTCTATTTATTTATTTTTTTTCTACTTTTGTATAAAATAAAACACACTGCGGGTGTATTTTTGTACCCTATTACTTTGTCCAGTGTTATCTTTATCTGGTTTACTCTCTGCCCCACACCTAGATGCTGGGTCTTTTTTCTTTACTTTCTCTTCACTCTCTAGAGTGGCAAGAGGATGATGGCAGTGCTCTTGGTCTTCTCGAATCTCTGCTAACTTTATGGATGTTGTTTCTTAAAGAGCTGCTGATGCCTCAAAAATAAACCTTTGAAAGACATAATATTTAGGTACAGTTGAACTTGCATTTTATATGTATTATATGGATTTCTTCTCCCCATTAATTATTGAGGAACTTTGCAAGAAAACATGCTCTGTATCTGTAAGAGTTCATCTGCCTCTTTAGCTTACTCCCTACCTAACATACTAAAATGCCAGCAGAATAGGCCTAACGGTCTTTCGTGT
Organism: Neoceratodus forsteri; assembly: GCA_016271365.2. Classification (NCBI taxonomy): domain Eukaryota; kingdom Metazoa; phylum Chordata; order Ceratodontiformes; family Ceratodontidae; genus Neoceratodus; species Neoceratodus forsteri. Next base: position 1,097,970,688 of record CM028135.1, on the reverse strand, counting down.
CTGCTCGTTTGGTCAGCCCCCACCCTGGGTGCTGACCTTGCTGTCCCCCTCGCCTTCTCTGGCTTCTCCCTTTCCAGTTCCGGATATTCTTGCTGCATTGGATTTTGCTTCCTGAACCCTTCCCCTGTACCTGTCCCACCCCCTCTTGAACCCCTCCACTGTCTCTGCCTCCACCAGCCCCCTAGGTAGTGCATTCCATGGCTCCACCACCCTCTCAGTGAGTAGCACCTCCTCCTTTCTCCCCTGAATCTTCCCCTCCAGCTTCCACCCATGCCCTCTAGTGGCCCTTCCTCCTTCCTTGAGGCACCCTGACTGTTCCTCCCCATTTACCCTCTTCATGTACCTGAAGACTCATCATGTCCCCACGGTCCCTTCTCTCTTCCAGTGTGTACATATTTAGCTCTTGATCCTCTCCTCATAGGTCCTGTCCCCAAGCCCCAAATCATTTTGGTTGCCCTCCTCTGGATCCTCTCCAGGAGGTTAATGTCCCTCTTTAAGTGTGGCCTCCAAAACTGCACGCAGTACTCCAGGTGCGGCCTCACCAAGCAGTTATACAGAGGAGTATCACTTCCCTCCTTCTGGAGGTGATCCCTAGCGATGCATCCAGCATCCTGTTGGCCTTGGCTGCTGCCCTCCTACAAGTCTCAGAGTTGTTCATCTTGACATCCACCACCACCCCAGGTCCTCTCAGCCATTGAGACTTGTAGTATTCCCCAGGGTGTACACTTGGCCTGGGTTTCTGGCCCCAGGTGGGTACCTTGCATTTTCCTGCATTGAACCTCAGCTTCCACTTTCTAGACCATCTTTCCAGAGCCTCCAGGTCCCCTGCAGGGCCACCTCCCTCCTCCCCATCCACCACCGCCCAGTTTCGAGTCATCTGCAAGAGACTCATCTCACTCCTGATTCCTGTCCTTATGTCAGATAGGTAGGCATTGAACAGAAGGGCCCAGGACTGATCCTGTGGGACCCCACTAATGACCCTCCTTGGGGATGAGACTATCCCACCAGCTCGACCCTCTGGGTCCGGTCCTGGAGCCAGTTGCCTATCCATCTGATCATCTGGTTTCCACCCCATTTCTCTAGCTTATCCAACAGGCCACGTGAGAACAGAGTCAAATGCCTTGCTGAAGTCTAGAAAGAGGACATCCACTGGTCTACCCAGGTCCAAAGCACTTGTCACCCAGTCATAGAACTCCACCAGGTTTGTCTGACACGATTTCCCAGGATGAATCCATGCTGTCTGATCGTCCAGGCACCCTGGCTTATCCAGGTCCCCCCTAGCCTCTCCTTGACAATGCCCTCCATCACCTTGCCCACCACCGATGTCAGGCTGACAGGCCTGTAGTTCCCTACCACCTCCCCTTGATCCCCCCTTGTGGATGGGCACTACATCGCCACCTTCCAGTCTTGGGGCACCCACCCTGTCCTCAGAGAGATGGTGAAAAGCTCTGCCAGGGGTTTCGCCAGGACATCTGCAAGTTCCTTCAGCACTCTAGGATGTAATTTATCCGGCCCGGTCGTTCTCCGTCTTAAGGGCTGAGGACTTCCATCACTCTCTGCTGTGATTTCCACTTCTGGTACCTCTTCTCCTGCTAGCCCTCCCCACCTGCCAGTGATGCCTCCCTCTCCCAGACCTGCCGATCGGTAGGGTCCCTCCCTCATTATCTCTGTCTCCTCCCATGTATGATGCAGCATCCCCATTTTCCCTGGTGAAACCGAGGTGAAGTACTTATTTAGTACCTCAGCCTGCTCCCCCGGTCTTGTGCCCATCTCTCCCCTGATTTAATCCTGCTAATCTGCCCCTTCACCCTTCGTCTTTCCCCAATGTATCTAAAGAACCCTTTTCCCTCTCCTAATTTCCCTGGCCAGGTTCTGCTCTTGCCTTGGCAAGCCCTCACCACTCTAGTGCCCTTCTAGCCATCAGCTCGTACTCCCCTCGATCCCTTTCCTCCTTGAGCACTTGAATTTCTTATAGGCTGCTTTCTTTCCGCACCACCTCCTGGACCTCCTGGTCCACCAATAGGAGTTTTGGGCCCTACGCATTTTCGTCTTACTCTTGCACAGGTGCTGGTAGCATCCTGCACCCCTCTCCTGATGATTTCCACCTACTATCAGCGTCCATGTCTGACCCAATCCCATCCAAATGCTCCTTAAGGATCCTTCCCATTTCCTTAAATCTGCCCCCTGAAGTCAGTTACTTCCGTCTTTGTGCAGCCTTCTACCCCTCCTAGGTCCAGGCAGAACCAGACCGTGGCATGGTCACTCCCGCCAATGGGTTCCCTACCTCAGGCCCCAATCTGGTCACTGTCTGCCAGGACCACATCCAGTACCGTGCCTCCCTGGTGGGTTCCCTCACCCTGCTGAGTTAGGAGCAGCGTCTTAAAAGACATCCAGCAACCTCTGTTCCCTGGTCACAGAGGATGTCATGATCTCCCAGTCTGTTCCTGGCATGTTTAAGATCCCCTAACACCACCACGTTCCTCTGCCCAGTCTGCAGTGTCTCCTAACATCTGCCACCAGACTGTCCTCCAGCTCCTCAGCCAGGGCAGGGGGTCTGTACACCACTCCTATTTTTACTCTCTTGCCCACCCTTGTTATCAAGGTGACCCAAATCGCCTCCACGGTTCCCTCCGCCTCCTCTACTCCCCCTATGCCAATGCAGTTTTTGACTATCATTGCTACCCCTCCTCCCCTTCCCTCCCCCCTGTCCTTCCTGAACATAGTGTAACCCACCAGGTTCAGGTCCCAGTCATGTCTTGCAGTGGCCCAAGTCTCAGTGACCGCTGCCACATCCACTGCTCCCTCAGTTAACATCGCCTGGAGCTCAGGCATTTTATTGCCCAAGCTCCTGGCATTTAGAGGACTACCTTCCACCCTTTCCTATAGTTCCATTTCCCTGCTCGTGTTCCCATGGAGATTCTGTTTTCTCCTGGTCTGCACTTTGCTAGTTGGCCTTTCCTGCAATCCTCCTGGTCCCCAGGGGGTGGAGACAAGGTCCCTCCTTGATCGGCACCCCTTGACAGCCTTTTCCCATCCACCCCCCTTCACAAGTTTAAACCCCACTTTTCACAATGAACTCCTCTATTTTCAACAGGATTCCCCTCCCTCCAAATTGAGATGTAGTCTATCTCTAGCATACAGCTCCTTATCCTCCCAGGTCTCCCCAATCCCCATCAACCCATACCCTCTGGCCTCACACCACTCCCTGAGCCACTGGTTTATCTCCTAATTTTCCTTTTGTGTTCCCCACTAGCCCTTGGCACTGGCAGGATTCTGAGAAGAAACTGGGCATCCCTGTCATGACAGACCCTGGCGAGCTCCCTGAATCTTGCCTGTATCTCTGGCCGCTATTTCCCTCAATGTCATTTGTTCCCAGGTGGACCAGTATGTCTGGGGAACCCCCACGATCCTTTGCCAGCTGATATACCTCGTGCTTAGCCCTGTGCACCATTAGTCCAGGGAAGCATCTTGTTCTAACTGGCCAGGCTTCTCCCTCCCTATCCCATTTGATACCCCTGATCATAGAATCCCCCAACAGGAGCACTCTGACCACTCCTTTTCCTCCATTTCCCCCCCTTCCATGTCCCTCATCCTTTCTACCGGCCCCTCCACCCAGCTGGCTCCTTGTTCCTCCCCCTATCTGGGTGCCACATGCCACCCCCTCCTTATTTACCATGGCCACCCCATCCCTCAATTCTGCCTCTTCTCCTCCTGGTATCCTTCTGTACCTTGTTAATTCCCCCCCTCACTGCTCACAACTGGTCCTTCTCCCCATCTGCTAAACTAGCCTGGCTCATCCTCCTTCCTTCCTGTCTCCATTTAGTTCCTCCTTGCTCGTCATGCTCCCTGGCCTCAACCCTCAGCTCCCTTTACTGAATCCTCCTTGTACTTCTGGTCCTTCTCCTTACCTTTCCTCCCAACTGGTCCTTCTCCTTGCGCTTTCCTCCTCTTCCCCTGCCCATCCTGCTCTGATTCACTGCTCCCCATTCTCCTGCATTCCAGGTCCCCCGTTCTTCCTGCTATCTGGTCCCTGCCTCCTGCCTCCCTCCCTTTCCGTCTCTAACCACCTCTATGCGTGGCTACATCACCCCCCCTCATCCTTGAGCAGAAGAAATTGAGCGGTTACTGAGTGTAGGTCTGATCCACCTCCCGCCTTGCTTCCTTCTGTCCAGCACTGGCCATCTGCCTACTTCCCTGAGAATGTTGTCCTCCGTCCCCTTTGTGAGGGTCCCCAGTTACCTGCCTGCTTCCCTTGGTAGTGTCCTTTGGGACCCTCTGCCAGGGTCCCATGTGACCCCTGAGTATTCTCCTGCACTCTTTCCTATACCCCACACCCCAGTGCTTGGTGCAACCCTGTGGGAGATTTCCAGCCCCCTTCCCCAACCATACCACCCCCTTCCCCCAGCTTTCTCCTCATCCCCGCAACCTCCTCCCTAAGCTGTGCTAGCTGGTAGCACACTGGGCAACCACCAAACTTCCAAGCCCAGTCCAGTATCATAGCTGCTCCACACCCTGTGCACCCCACCACCCTCCCAAAGATGCCGGCCCTAATGATGTGTGGTTCCATCCCCTTCCAAATAGGTTTCCTTGGGTGAGCCACCAGGTTCCCCCCTAGTCCAAGATACCCCTACTGCCTAATCAGGTCACCCACTAATCTTAGAGACAGTCCCACTGTACACCAGTAACTCTGTTACTAGGTGCAGTAGAACACATTAAACTTATAAGGAAATGAACTCCTAAGCCCTCTCTCCCAGCCTTAATCCAACCCCAGTGGCTAGAACTACATGAGCTGCACCAGCAGCCTTTTCCTCAATTGCAGGGCAGGTGTTCCCCTATAAATTTGCAGACTTCTGGGGAGGGAGGGGTGGGGAGGCGGGTCTTGGCAGACACCTGACAAGAGAGAGTGTATCAGCCCTGTGTCCCCTCCAAGCCCTGCAGCTAAAGAACCAGGCCCAAGCAAATCCCACCAAATAGGTTTTAAATCAGCAGAAATAGGCCTCTACCAGCGCAGCCTGTTACACAGTGAAACATCCACAAAAAGAGCCCCACTTACAGCCACCAAATCAGTTTACAAACATCCAGCATCCCCCCAAACAATACCCTGCTAGCCCCTTAGAAGAAAGAAAGAAAAGAACTAACCTACCAAGTAAAATCCACAAGAACCCTGTGAAAACAACAGCAGCAGCTACTGTCCTGGAACACAACTGATCCTGTCCCCTTCCAGTTCTTTCTGATGTTATAATCCTCTGTTGTGACATCACAATCTGTTGCCATGGGAGTAACTGTGATGTCACAAGCAGAGCATTATGAATCAGTGGAAGAATTCAAGAGGGCATGGGACAAGTTTATGGGACTGAGTATCGGGGAGAGGGTGTGGGCTGGCAGGGAGGGGGAGGTGTAGGGGGAAAATAAAGTGCAGACTAGATGGGCCGGTATGGTCCTTTTCTGCCATCAAGCTTCTATGATTCTATAACCTCAGGTAGGGAAAAAGTAACAGGAATAGATGAACTCTTCAGGAGCAAAGAACCTGTTTCTAACTCCAGGAATTCTTCAATATGATTAACTGTAGCAGTTGGCCTCCACTGTTGAAGTACCCCAGATAAATTTTAGAATGGTATGCAAATGATGGAACATCTGTTGGCTCATGCCACCATTCAAACAGCCGCCTTTACCAAGTGCTATATTCTGTAAGGCTCAGATTTCTTTCTCCGCCTGCCTGTTAGGACGCCTCGGAGACTGCTCATCATCACTGTGGAACAATTCTTTATTTTTCGTCAAAAATAAGTATTCCGTTTTAATTTTACCGTTAGAACTGCTGCCTTTACTTTCTGCTATTAGTTAACGCTATTTAGTGTAGTATTTAGTTGTTTTTAACTTCAGTTTTTGGTTCCTCAGCGGTTGTTTGAACTGTCGAGGAACCGTGTTACGGTATCTCTAAAAAAAAAAAAAAAAAAAATTTGGTTAGGACCCTACGGAGTCCTTTTCAGTAAATTATCTTGATTTTCGTTAAGTTTTGCGGTTCCCTTCAGTTTCACAACTGACCACGTTGCTTGAGAGGGGATAACATCTCCTGTCTTTACTAAATTTAATTGTCTGATTGTGGTGTTTTTTTGGGGGTTATCTTTCATTATGTCAGATAAACCTAAAAAGAAAATGGGGCCTACAGGTTTTGAAAACTGTAGTAAGTGTGGGGACATTTTGCTAAAGCAGACAAATATGATCTGTGTCTGCTTTGCTTAGGTTCCTCAGTTTTCAGGCCGATTGTGATATTTGTAAAACTTTCCCGGCTAAAACCATGAAAAAGCACTTAAAACGTTTTTAAAAATGTATGGAAGAACCGAGCGGGTCAGCTCCTGATCAACCTTCTTCTCTTCCAAAAGAGAAAAATGCAGAGACTAAAGCCTCTGACAAAGGCGAAAGTTCCAAACCTAAACAAACCACTGACCCAGTTCTGGAACCGTCTCCATTCAAGAAAAAGTTTAAAAAGAAGTTTACTGAGCCTCCGGGCAAAAAGCCAATAAGTCCTCAGTGGAGAAACCCAATTATGCCAACTATGCCAATCTGCTGAAGCCGTAGCTCAAGCCTTGCAGATACTGCAGGCTTTACAGGGCTAGTTCTATTGGAACCGCATTCGGTTCTGGCCCTGGTTCGAACACCGGTTCAGGGACCGGTTCATAAGTCTCAAGAACCCACATACGAAGAGTATGATGAGGAGGACGACGAGGATGAACCTATTGAACTGGAGGTATCTCCGGATCAGTAGTTTGAAGCTACTCCTAGGTTGCCAGAAGACTACTCATCTCACTTTACTTTTGTAAAGCAGGTGGTAGAGGTTCTGGACATACCCACAGATGAGACTGTGGAGGAAGAAGAAGCGGAATTCCTGGACATGATGGGCCTGGCCCCAACCAAAAGGCTTCTCATGACCATTCAGAAATCCTTGAAGGAGCATGCCCTGAAGATGCTGCAGACACCCAGCTCAATCCCACCAGTTGATAAAAAAGCTGACAAGAAATATCAACTGGACAGGAGCTGCATGCCTGTTTCAGCATCCTGATCATGAGGGGGTAGTGCAAGCAGCTGCCTGTGACAGGGCGAAAGTGCTACTGTCCTCTCATCCTCCTGAAAAGGATTCAAGAAAATTGGACAGCATGGCAAAGAAGGGCTGTTTGGCCACTTCTTTGTCTGTGAGGCAAGCTAACTATATGACATATGCAGCCAGGTATCAGAAGTACCTGTGGAATGTCATCATGGTCATGGCTGAGAAAGCACTGCCTGCTATGGCTTCTGAGATGATTGAGACAGCCAGGCTGGGGTTAGAGGCAACCAAATACCAGTTTCAGTGGCAATGGACTCCAATGATTCTGCAGCCAGATGGATGGCTCTAGCAGTAGCCCTAAGGAGATTTTCCTGGCTCAGGACCACAAACCTAACCCAGGATACCCAGAACAAGGCCACTGATTTCTCCTATGAAAACAGTTCCCCTGTTTGGGTACAAAACTGAGGCCTACATGAAAAAAGTGGATGAGTACAAAACCACTTATGAGAGTAATGGTGCTAAAGAAAAGGCTTCTACCTCTTGCAGGGCACAGGGAAGGGGAGGTAGAGGAAGGTCAGGCTACGGCAGACCTTTCTTTCAGGCCCAAGCCACCCCTGTACACCAGCAGCAGAGGGTATTTCAGGGGCAGAAGGGGCTCCAGGCGTGGTGACCAGAGCACTCAGGCTGCAGCCCAGACAAAGCAGACTCTCTGATCCACAGGTCATGGTCGCCTCCCCACTACCAGTAGGGGGCAGGCTGGTTCACTACTTCCCAGTTTGGAAAACTGTCACCACTGACAAGTGGGACTTGGAAGTAGTGAGCCAGGGCCTGGCCCTCAATTTTAGATTCTTCCCCCAGCTAAGGTCAAGAGCCTTCAGGTCAGCATCAGTCACAGAAAGGGCACTCTTGGAAAAGGAGGTGTCAAGCCTGCTGGCAGCAAAGAGCAGTGGAACCTGTTCCACCCTGTCAGAGAGGAAGAGGATTCTACTCAAGGCACTTCCTTACTTTAAAAAAGAATGAGGAGTGGCAACCCATTTTAGTCCTAAGAGCTCTGAACAAGCACTTAGTAAAGCCAAAGTTCTGAATGGTAACTTTGGCAATGATTCTCCCCGCTGTTCAAGAAGACTGGCTGGCATCCCTGGATGTCATAAAAAAAAGGCCGCCCTACCTGGCTGAGTGCTAGTGAGAGCAACAACCAACCAAATACAAAACACCTTAGACCTTTTTAGAAGGTCTAAGGTGTGTTTTTACTGCTTTTTATGTATGAAAGTACTGAATTAAACTAAAATATTTGCCAACATGCATTTTTGCCTGTTGTGTAGTTTGTAATTGGGTCTTATTTATCCTTTACTGCAGTGAGTGGTGCTGGAGGTTTGTATTTGGTTGGCATCCCTGGATCTCAAGGATGCCTACTTCCACATACCAATCAGAGAATCTCACAGAACATACCTCAGGTTCAGACTTCACTCAGGGCATTACCAGTTTTCACCTCTGCCATTCGGACTCACAGAGTGCCTGGCAGTGGTGGTGGCACACTAAGAAAACAGGGAATAACAGTGTTCCCCTACCTGGACGACGGGCTAGTCATAGGTCAGTCACGACAGCAAGTGAAAGATGTCCTAAAGATCACCCAGGAGACCTTAGAGTCACTGGGGTTCATTATCAGTGTCCAAAGGTCTGCCCTCGAGTCCACTCAGTTACTGATGTTCATAGGGGCAGAGCTGGACACCCAACAAGGAAGTGCTTTTCTTCCTCAGGAAAGAGTGGACAACATCTTTCAAATTGCAAGCTCTTTCACCCTCAACAGGCTGCAGCCAGCAAGGCATTTTCTAAGGTTGCTGGGTCATATGGCAGCTGCAGCAGGAACAGTTCAAGGTTGCAGATTCCAGATGAGGGACATCCAGTTTCACCTCAGAACACACCAGTGTCAAAGAAGGGACTCCTTGACAAAGTTGGTCCCTGTCACAAGCACACTTCTGCAGGCCCTGCAGTGGTTGAAAGACAGAAGCAACCTCAGGCTATGGGTTCCATTCAGGGCAGAGTCCCCTTGCTTGGTACTCACAACAGATGCCTCTGTCTTAAGGTTGGGGCACATATGGGACAGCATAGAGTGCATGGTACATGGTCCCCAGCAGAATCACTACTGTACATAAACCTGCTGGAGCTCAGGGGCGGCGGCGCTGCTAGCACTCCAGTCCTTCACCACCCTGGTAAAGCGCAAGGCACTGCAAGTTAGAACAGACAATATCACCACCATGTACTACATCAACAAGCAAGGAGGAACAAGGGCCAACCTCTTTTGCACAGAAGCAGTGAAGATATCCAGGTTTGGCCTGTTCCTTGCAGGTGTGTCTGGTGGTCAACCACCTGCCAGGGAAGGACAGTACACTGGCAGATGCCCTCAGCAGAATCAAGCAAAACCAAAAGTGGTCCCTCAACAGGCAAGTGCTAGAGGTGGTATTTCGAAGATGGGAAACTCCAGAGATAGATCCTTCGCCTCAGAAAAGAATCAACAGCTACCCAAATTCTGCTGCAGGCCCCCCAATCAAGGGCACAGTGCCCCTGGATGCCCTTGTGTCGGACTGGACAGGGATACACTTTTATGCATTCCCCCCATTCCCGCTACTTCTCAGAGTCCTGATGAAACTCCGATCTCAGTGAGCAACCATGATCTTGATAGCCCCAAACTGGGCCAGGCAACCATGGTACTCCCTACTTCTCTCTCTATTGGTAGCCCAACCAATAAGCCTCCCTCAGAGGCACAACCTTCTGACCTCCTCACAAGGGAGGATTCTGTACCCAAACCTCAGGTCCCTCAGGCTCAGGGCCTGGCCCTTGAAGACTTGGAGTATGCTAATTTGCAACTCTCTGAGAGCGTTCGTTGGATGTGTAGGGGCTCCAGAAAGCCCTCTACAAAGAAAACCTATGCTGCAAAATGGAAAAGGTTTTCTATCTGGTGTGGCACTAAGGACTTGATGCCAAACCAATCAGGTTTGTCAGTCCTTCTAGACTATCTCACCCACTTGCACTCTTTAGGCCTACAGCCTTCAACCCTCAGGGTCCACCTAGCATCAGTTTCAGCCTGCCTTTCAGCTGACAAGGGCACTTCCTAGCAGCTCACCCTATTTTCAAGAAATGTTTCAAAGGGCTGGCCACTTGCACCCCTCACAGGGAACCAGTGCCCACTTGGGATCTTAATATTTGCATTGCTAAGCTCATGGAGCCCTTTGAACCCATGCTAAGGCACACCTGAAGTTTGCATATTTCTAGTGGCCGTCACCTCGGCCAGACAGATAAGTGAGCTGCAAGCTCTGTGTATAGAGCAGGACTACATCTCATTCCACAAGGACAAGGTGGTCGTCAGGACCAATAGGAAGTTCCTCCCTAAAGTAGTCTTGGATTTTCATTTAAACCAGACTATTACTCTGCCAGTCTTCTTCACTGAGCATTCTAGTTCAGGTGAGCGGAGGCTCCACAGCCTGGACATTAAAAGAGCTCTCATATACTATCTGGACCACACTAAAAACCATCGGCAGGACAGACAGGAGCCATTCCTGACTTATGGGGATGTGGGGAAAAGGAAAGCCAGCTACTAAAAGAGCAGTTTCATGGTGGATAGTAGCATGTATCCAGTTCTGCTACAGCAAAGCTGGTAAAGAGCCCAGAGCAGGCCTGAGGGCACATTCTACAAGAGGTACAGCTGCCACGATTGCAGCTGCCATGGATATTCCTCTTTTGGAAATCTGTAAAGCCAGTCTGGTTTTAGACAAAACCATAGCACCATCTCTGCTCTAGCAAAAGTTACCAATGACTGGTTCACCGCTCGCGATTCTAAACAAGTAACAGGTGCCGTTTTCTTAGATCTGAGTGAGGCTTTTGATACTGTCGACCACAACCTCACGCTTCTTGGCCTTACAAATCCAGGTGCTACTGTTACTACAGTACAGTGGTTCTCCAGCTACCTCACAAGTAGACTCCAGAAAATTAAAGCTTATGGCCTTTTATCGGACTCCCTCCCCATCACAAGAGGTGTCCCACATACTAGGCCCTATATTATTTTCAATCTATATTAACATCTTGGACTCCAACATCATTAAGTCTAAGCTGCATTTCTTCATGGATGACACTGTGCTTTATACATCCAAACCAACTTTGGCCGAAGTCTGCGATGAGCTGCAATCTGGTTTCTCACAGCTTGAACGTAACCTCGTCAACTCCAAACTTTTACTAAACACAAAATAAAACGAAGGTAATGTTCTTCACTCATAACAGCTACCCCGCCTCCTCCATCCCCACCAAAGCTACGAACACATCTATTGTGACAACCCTAGGTGAAACTCTTGCAGTGGTAGACACATTTAAATACCTTGGCGTGTGGCTTGATAGTAAGCTGTCTTTCAGTGCCCATATTGATAGCCTCACCAGCAAACTCACAGCTAGACTAGGATCTTCATTAGAAACAGGGCGCTCCTTCCACCTGAAGTCAGACCGAGACTAGTTCAGGCCACGTTTCTCCTGCTTCTTGATCATGGTGACATAATATATAATTGCACCTCAGCAACCAACCTACACAAACTTGACGTTTTGTTCCACCGTGCCCTGCATTTTATCACCAAGGCACCTTTTAGGACTCACCACTGCGACCTGTGTATAAAAGTTGGCTGGACATCCCTGGCCAACAAGAGTCTGATTCATCTCGGCACGTGGACGCTCAAAATACTATTAAATAAACTTCTGGGCTGCATCTTCTCTCTCATTTGCATTTCTCACAGTACCTATTCCCTAAGGAAGTCAGCCTTCATCCTCCTGGACATACCTAGGACTCGCACCTCCCTTGGCAAGGGTGCTATTTCCTATGCCCTCCCCACAGCATGGAATAGCATACAGGCGGTATTCAAGCTCACTAGCATTGTCTCGGTCAACCTCTTCAAAACTTTGGCCTCAAAACATTTTAAGGTAGTATGTAATTGTCAGAGGGCTTAGCTCCCTTTGGCGTCACTTCCGTCCTGACACCCCTCACCCAGCACCCCCTCTCTATCCACCCCTTTCTCGTCCCATTTCTCACCTTCCTATAACCCCCACTTTCCTTTCCTCCCTCCCCATCCCCTTCCAAATTCTCTCCCCTTCCTGCTGTCCATTGCCCTCCCCTTCCCCTGCTCCGACCCCTCTGAACCCCTTATTCCTTTTATGGATGTCTTTGTGTTCCATTCCCACCTCACCCCTGACACTCACGCCTTAACTCTCTTTTCTACCTTTCCTCCCATGACTCCTATTATGCATGTCTCCCCGTTCTCCCTTCCCCTGGCTTATCCTGATGCTTTACCCATCCTTTTCACACTCTTTCCCCTCTGTATCAGCCACTCCTTCAACCCTATTCCTGTATGCTACACAAACGGGCTCTAGTAACCACCCCTCTGACTGTTGCTTACGTCTGTATTGTTTGCACTGTATTTACCCATTCCACTCTGTATTTAGTCAGTACATACCATGCACTTTATTACTGTACTGTATGATTATGATATGACTTCCCTGTTTTTTCTGTGCATCGTACTTAATTTTATTTTTTATTGTTGCCATGTGATTGTTCTGTATTTTGCGTCACCTGTAATTTTCTATAATTTTGCTTTTATGTATCACACCTACCCCTGTTGTCTACATGCATATGTCCCTGTTTTTAAGTGATCAGGACCTCCTTGTGAATAAGCCTGCTCAATGGAGCTTTTCCTGCAATAAACTGGAATTGAACATGGAGAACAGTACACACTTTTGCAAAGCATTACAATTTGGACATCCAGTCCAGGGGTGGATCCAGGTTTGGCACAGCAGTGCTGCAGAGCCTGTTTCCTAAGGTACTGCTTCGTAGTCTGCTACAGTTAATCATATTGAAGAATTCCTGGGGTTAGAAGAAAAAATTACTCACTGCAGTAATCTGGTTTCTTCCAGGCTATTCTTTAATATGATTAACTCTCCATCCCTACCTCCCCTACCAGAGCCAGCTGCCCTCTGCCCCACAGCTGTGTTTCACCTACTTTTATGGCCATTCCTGGTTTTCTTGGGTCTGTTAAACCCAAGTGGCTTTTGTTTCCTCTAGTTGGTCCTATCTGACATTGCCAGGGGACAAGTTAAAAGGGCATTTGTTGTCAAATTGTTTCTCTGTTCTTGCTAGGATAGCTTAGGTTAGGGTTCTCTACAAGCAGGCTCCAAAGTAATCTGAGCGTTATAGAATGCAGCAGTTGGTAACGATGGCAGTTTGAATGGTGGCTCGAGCCAATAGATGTCCCATCATTTGCATACCATTCTGAAATTTCTCCGGGGTAGTTAAACACTGCAGGCTGACTGCTACAGTTAATCATATTGAAGAATACCTTGGAAGAAACAAGATCACTAAGGTGAGTAATTTTTCTTTCATGCAGATGATCTCAATAATAAGTAACGGGGAGGCGAAATGCAGAACTAATGTGAAATACAAGCAGACCTGTGTCTAAACATTATGTGTTTGTTAAAGTTCCCCTGATGGTGTCAGCTGCTCTTTAATCCTGGGTCGTTCTCCTCTGTGAGCACAAGACCTCTCCCCTAAATAGGCTTTGCCATCCTACTCTCAGAGATTCCTCTGGATATCTCTCTTTAGACCAGCCAGAGCTCTATCCCAGTGCTGCTGCCCTCCCTCCAGCTTCCTGTCCAGGTGGTTAGTAGGCTCTGGCTCTTATACCTGCTAGCCCTGTGCCATTTACAGCAGGCCCATCCCTTAGTTTCTCCAAGTTGGTAGTTGGGTTTTATTATTTTTATGATTTATATATCCTGTATCATTTTCCTGTCCCTTTAGTCTAGGAGTCGGTAGCCCTCTCTCTTTTTTTCTTTCTCACAAGTTTCTCTCCTGGCTAACAGAACTTAGGAAGGTAGGGGGCCGGTATTGGTTAGTGGCCAACCCGCAAGCATGATGTCACTGTTTCTGTCTCATGTGCGGCGCTGGCACCAACATTGGTCCCCTAGGCTGCAAAAGACACTGCTCCCACTGGGTCCTGGTGCCTCCAGCTCAGACCCTTAAGTGTGAATGAATGGTGAAAATATTCTGGGAGAGCAACAATTACGGGGAGTGTGTAATTTTCATTTCTGTTCCCACCCACCTGCAGGAGTCTCCTTCAGTGGAGGCATTCAGAAAGGGACTGAAGGTTCATCTGTTTCATGTAGGCAGCCTGTCAATCTAATCTGCAGTCAGTTTTATCAAGACTCTGACCTTCATATAGTTTATTGTTATTTATATTTGTTATTTTCTGTTTATTGTCCCTCCATGTACTACTCACAAACATGCTTAAGCTCCCTACAAGACTGTATAGCTACCAAATCTGTATAGGTCTAGCAGCACTGCTCACTTGCCCCCTACTTATAGTACTCTGCCTATATTCAACACGTAATGTATATACCCTGTTGTCTCTCCCTTCCTCCACTCATATGTAGGAGTGTACAATGTCTGTTTCTTGTTGTGTTTTGTATTCTGATATGGAGCCTTTGGAAATGAGTCTCTGACTCAAAGGTTGTAATCCGATCTTTCAATAAATAAATAAATGTATATGCTATGGAAAGCCCCCAGTGCGCTTGGGAAAGGGCACGATGTCAAAATTATTGTGTGGCCATGCCTTACAGATACTGCAGCATGTCTACACTCTTTCATATTGGCGAGGAAACCCGAGGGGAGTGTATAACATGTAGAGGGAGGTACTTATTACCAAGCAGGAGAGGGACCATGGAGTAATCCTATCTGATGATCTCAAGGTTGCAGTGCGGTGCGGCATGGCAGTAGACAAGGCGAGCCGGATGCTGGGGTGCATAGGAAAGGGAATCTCAAGCAGGAGGAGGGAGGTGGTGTTGCCACTATATCGCTCACTAGTGAGACCCCACCTAGAGTACTGTGTCCATATCTTCCAAAAATCAGTCTTCACCATTCATTCCCACTTAAGAGTCCAAGCCAGAGACACTAGGACCCAGTGAGAGCAAAGTATTTTGCAGCCTGGGAGACCGTTGGTGCCAGCACCACCCATGGGGCTGATGTAGTAACGCCGCGCTCATAGGTTGACCAGTAACTGATGCTGGCCCCCTCCCTTCCTCAGTTCTGTTTATCCAACCACTGAAGGCGCACCATGGAAGCTTCTGCAGTTGTCAAAACTGCATCACAGCCCTTCCCAGTTCATTGTCGCCTCTGTTCGACACAGATTTTCCTCAGCACTGTGTTTCTCTTTGCTGTAACTTGTTTTATCGTTAGTTCGTACTGGACTCTTTCCTTTTCTCAGTTTTTTATTATTTTACTGAGTCATCATGTGAGGTCCTGGGGAGTATGAGAAAGCCAAGAAGAACAACAGTGACCCTTCTGTGCGGTCGTACTCCTGTGGGGGTCATATTGCCATCCAAGACTGGCATAATGACTGCTCGACCTGCTTTGGTGCCAGCCATGACTTGGACAGGTGTGATGCCTGCTTCTCCATGGACTACCACCCCCTCGAGAAGTGTGTGTTGAAGTTGGTCCATGATCCGCCCAACTTTGGAGGCAGGCATCACACCAGGGAAGCCAAGGTAAGGTTGCTGGACTCTTTCCCCGAGCTCCTTCCCAGTACTGCATGCACTGAGGCTGTCCAGGGCACCCCCTCACTCATCCCACCAAGATGTCAGTGGCCCGGGGGAGGGGGTCATCTGATGGACAGTTGACTCCCTTTGGGGTGCCGGCTGAGCACCACCCCAGTCCTTCAGCCTTTCAGGGCAGTGGATGCCCCCAGTGGTGAGGCTGAAGCATACGCTCAGTCTGCAGTGCTGGGCACCCTAGCATTGTGGTACAAGGCTGGTACCGTGAACAGGGTGGGGCCAGTTACAAGACCAGACACCCACCCCACCACCCTGGCACTGCCTGAAGAGGGAAGGGTTCTAGAGTCGACCCCGTCTCTAACTCTGAGGTCATTGTTATCTCTTCCCCTGAGTGCTTAGGTGCCCAGGGAAGGATGATGATGCCGACCATGGGGATGGTGAAGATGGAGGCTGTCCTGTGCCTGTTTCAGAGCCTTACTCAGGTTTGGAAGTAATTCCTGGGGTTTCCCCTCTGGTTGGCACCAGGGATGGTGCCAGCACCATCCACAGTGCCAGTTCGGTTTCCAGTACGCTCCTGGTGCTGGGTATGACTTTAGTGCTGTTCCTGGTGCCCTGTTCAGTTTTGTTGCCACTCACATTGCCAGTGCCGTGGCTGAGTCTGGAGGTGGCGCTGGCCCAGAGACTGGGTTTGGCCAGGGGGCAGGGTTAGCCCTGGTGAAGAATTGAGGCGGGCACTAGGCCTGCGACTCCCTTCTTGTCCAGAGTTGGTAGTAAGTCTGGCAGGGGTTGCAGTGCTAGTGCGGGCCCTGGTTTCTCTCCAGTCACTGGTGGCATCTGAGACCACACTGTGGGCCCTGTCCAGCTCTGCTCTTCCCACCTGGAAGTTCCTCCAAAGGCACCATCTGGTCCCGTCCACTGATAGTGGTTGGTCACACTCTGGTGAGTTGGCCCTCCCCCCCCCGCAAGATCCCCTGAGCATTTTCACAGCCCTGGCAGAGGACCTGGCCCAGTCATCCATTATCCACCTCCACTTCCCCCACCTCTGCCCTCTTCTCTGTATTCCCAGGTGTTTGAGGGCCTCTGGTGCCCATGACCTGGGAACAATTCAGGTCAGTGGCTGGTATGTTCCACTAGTACTACCTAACCCGCATCCACTTGCCCCGACCACTCTTGGGTCCCATTGAGCCTATAAAGAATCCCTGTCTTCCTGTGGTTATCCCCCAGTGAGGGCTGAGGGAAGTGTTTTGTTTTTTCCCTCAGGGTGAGCCAACTTCTTCCCTTTTTAGGGAAAGCTTGGTACTCTGACTCATAAGTGGGAAGGAATGGTAAAGACCATTATTGTTGATCTTCCAGAATATCTTCCCTATTAATTCACATGTCCGTGTGCCATCCCCCACTCCTGTAGGGATCAGGGCCTCTGAGCAGCTTGCTCTGGATTGGGCACTTGGCATCATCTTGCCACTCCTTCAGGTTTCTCCCTTCCCTTGGAGGGATAGCACTGTCTTCTTAGCTGGAATTGAGCTCTCTGCCCTTTCCACTTTCCTGGTTTTTGCTTGTTTACAAAAAAAAGGCAAGGCTAGGGTTCCCCTGTTCCTAGGAGGTTAGTTGGTACCACCTAAAGCTGTGGTGCCCCTGTTTTAGCCTTACAGATCCTCCAGCCTCTGCCAGTGGTAGCCTAGCCTCGCTACTAGGTACAACCTTCACCTCCAGTGCCTAGAAGGGAAATATGCCAGGCAGTGTTTGGGCTGCTGTCTGCCCCACACCTAGGTGCTGGGTCTTTTTTCTTTCCTTTCTCTGTTCCTTTCACTCTCTGGAGTGGCAAGAGGATGATGGTAGTGCCTTTGGTCTTCTTGAATCTCTGCTGTCTTTATGGATGTTGTTTTTAATCCTGGGTTCTTATTGTCCTCTGTGAACACAAGACCCAACCCCTAAATTGGCTTCCGTCATCTTATTCTCAGAGATTCCTCTGGCTCTCTCTCTTAAGACCATCCGGAGCTATATGCCAGGACTGCTGCCCTCCGTATAGCTTCCTGTCCAGGTGGTTAGTAGGCTATGGCACTTACAGCTGCTACCCCCTGTACCATTTAGGCCCATCCCTTAGTTTCTCCAAGTTGGTAGTCAGGTTTTTATTTTTATGGTTTTATATCCTATATCCTTTTCCTGTCCCTTTAGGCTAGGAGTTTATAGTCCTGTTTCTCTTTTTTTTTTCTCTCCCACTAGTTTCTCTCGTGGCTGAAAGAACTGATTAAGGTTGCAGGCCTACATTGGTTTCAGGACAGCTAACGAGTGCAACGTCACTACATCTACCTCGTGGGCAGTGTCAACACCAATGTTGGCCCCCTAGGCTGTAAAAGACTTTGCTCCTATTGGGTTCTGGCACCTCCAGCTTAGACCCATAAGTGTGAATGAATGGTGAAGATATTCTGGAAGCCCAACAATTACGGTGAGTACGTAATTTTCATTTCTAGTCCTCTTGGAGCACAAGACCCTTCTAAATTGTCATTCTGCCTGTCGTCAAGGCACAGGTCAGGAAGCATAGCATAGGACACAGCGGGTAATAGTAAATGGAGTCCACAGTGAAGAAAGGAGGGTTACTAGTGGGGTACCGCAGGGTTCAGTACTTGGGCCAGTCCTTTTTAATATCTTTATAAGTGACATTGCAGAGGGACTGGAGGGAAGGTATGTCTCTTTGCAGATGACACAAAGATCTGCAACAGGGTTGATATGCAAGGTGGGGTGGAAAGGATGAAAAGGGACTTGGCAAGGTTAGAGGAATGGTCAAATGTATGGCAGCTTAGATTCAAGCAAAAAGTGCAAAGTAATGCACCTGGGAAACAAAACCCAGGAAAGAGTACACATGGGGTGAGATACTGACAACAGCAAAAATGGAAAGGGACCCGGGGGTAGTCACATCAGACAACCTAAAGGTGGGCCAGCAATGTGAGAAGGCAGTAATGAGGGCTGGGGGGATACTGGGATGCATAGGGAGAGGCATCACCAGTAGAAAACAGAAAGTTGTTGGCCCTCTGTACAGACAGTTGATAAGACCATATCTGGAGTACTGTGTACAGTTTTGGACACCTGATCTCTGCAAAGACATAGACAGGGTGGAGGCTGTCCAGAGGAGGGCAACCAAAATGGTGCAGGATCTGCACCAGAAGACATATGAAGAAAGACTAAAGGAGCTTAAGATGTATAGCCTCGAGGAAAGGAGGGAGGGGGAGACATGATAGAAACTTTCAAATACCTCAAGGGAATCAACAAAGTCCAAGAGGGTAGCATCTTTCAAAAAGAGATGTGCAAGAACAAGGGAGTACAATTTGAAGATAGAGGAGGGCAGCTCAGAGGTAACGCAAGGAAGTATTTCTTCACATAGAGGGTTGTAGATACATGGAACAGCCTTCCTGAGGAGGTCACTGAGTCAAAAACAGTGGGGGAGTTCAAGAATGCATGGGACAGACAAAGCAATTCTAGTGGGGGGTAGGAGGAAGTAGGCTGTTGGTTAACTAGGATCTGCAGCTTATCCATTAGGTAGGGAAATGGGCAGACTAGGTGGGCCAAGCGATCCTTATCTGCCGTCAAATTCTATGTTTCTATAGCAAAACCAGGAGCAGTTTCAAAATTCGCAAATAGCATTTTATTTTTCTCAGCAAGTTAAAAAATAAAAATGATTCAGTATAACTATTTACAAAGGCAGTACAGAGAAAACAGTCCTCTTTCTGAGTGTTTCTTCTCAGTTTCAAATCTTGGTCTCTCTCTCTCTCTCTCTCTCTCTCTCTTGCAAAACATTGCTGCTCTTTTTATAACAAGTCTTTGCAGGGAGCTCGTTAAGGAGATACTATTTTTTCACAGACTGTTCTTGTTAGTTTCCAGTGTTCTTGCAGGTGCAGCAAAAAGAACATAATGACCCAGAACTGACCTCTTTTTGACAGCTCTGTAAAGTTTGCATACCAGCATCTCGGTTTAACCCCTTGAGTTCCAAATAGCTTTTTGCAATCATTTCAACAGTATAACTACATATAGTTTTAAACAAAGGGATCCCAGTATCAGTGACATTTCCACATAAAGATTCACATATAGTTTTATACCTGCAGATACTCAAGGGGGAAGAAAAGATAGAAATAGCAAGGAAAGGTAGAGAGATAGCGAGAGGTGGAGAATCCCGAAACCGTCGGAGTGATCAGTTGAGCAATTGAGCAAGCCCCCGCCTATCATAATTAATAGTAGGGTCTTGGGGAAGGGCAAGCTTGGGTCCCTCTCCTCTGCCCTCTCCCAGTATGACTGGTCCCCCATCGATCATGCGCCTAATATTGACCAGGCCCTAAGTTTCTTTATAGAGGGCTTCAACAAGATTTGAGATATCTTTGCACCACTGAGGAAAAGAAAAATTCGGGGTCAAGTTAATGGTTGGATCACAGGGGATCTCCTCGCCCAGATGAAGGAAAGGGACAATCTCTGGGAAAAAGCCAGGTCCTCTCACAGCAAACACAACTTCCAATGCTACAGAGCTGCAAGAAACCACTGCACCAACCTTATCCGCCAAGCAAAGGCCAACTTCCACAAGGAGCAGCTTAAAAACTTGGGGCAATGGGAAGAATTTTGGGATAACATCCAAAACCTTCTTGGGAAGGATGAGAAGAAGATCCCCACTCGCTCAACATTGACAACATCACGATTACTGACCCTCAACATCGCGGATTCTCTCAACACAGCGTTTACTGACCTGACTGGGTGCTGCCCCTGACTACCTGCACCTGCTGAGGAACAAACCAACTGCATGCCTCAAGAGGATCAATCCCTGTCTTCTACTTCAAAAGTGTCAGTGAAGGAGGCTTACAAATACATAAAAAAAAATACTAGGCAAGACCAGAATGGGAGTGATGGAATCGATATGAAACTCCTATCCCTAACACTGGATGTCATCATCGTACCAGTTACAAAACTATTTAACAAATCACTGGCTCTTGCACAGTTCCCAGGGATCTGAAACAGGCTCGTGACGCTGTGCACAAGAATGGTGATATGACATGCACCGCCAATTACAGGCCGATATCCATCCTCTCTCCCTTATCTAAAGCTCCTGGAAAAGATTGTGGCCACCCAACTCACAGATTACCTCAACAAATACAACCTGTTATGTCCAAACCAACATGGCTTCAGGCAGAATCATAGTACCTCCACAGCTTTGCTGGACTATACTGACTACTTGCACAAGGCACTAGATGAAGGAAGGCTGGTGGGGTCAGTCTTCATAGACCTCACCAAAGCCTTCGACACTGTCAATCACTCTCTCCTCCTGACTCAACTACAGAACCTGGGGGTTGTAACCAATGCTGTCTGCTGGTTCAAGGACTACCTAACACACAGAAGCCAACGTGTAAAAATTGGTCACACAGTATCTAGCTCCAACGAGGTATCTTTAGGGGGTCCCACAGGGGTCAATACTGGGGCCCTTACTATTCAGCCTCTTCCTAAATAATCTTCCTGAAGCCTGTGACACTAAACTGATACTTTACGCAGATGACGCTGTGCTTCTCACCAGCAGTTCATCAATAGTTGCCCTCCACTCCCAGCTGCAGGCATCCTTCTACAAGCTGGGAGACTGGTTCTGTAGCCATAAACTTCTATTAAACTACAAAAAAACCAAGGTGATGCTCACAGCCAGCCCACAGCACAAAAAGAAGCTCCTTCCCCTCACCATCTCCAATAAAGTCAGTGAGCTGCTGGAACAAGTTCAGACCTTCAAGTACCTGGGGGTCACCGTTGATGACTGCCTCACCTTCACCCAACACATCGACACAGTGGTAAAGGCAGTGTACTATATAGGCATAAAAAGCATCTCACTCCAGAGGCCCTCCGTCTCTCAGTCTCCAGCTCCATCCTTTCTACCATCGACTATGGATTGGTGGTCTATGGTGCAGCAACAGACACTGCACTAAAAAGGATTCACATTGCCCTCAACAAGGCATGTAGGCTCACAATGGCTGCAGATCGAAATACCCACACCTGCTCTTTATACAAGGAGACCAATTGGCTGCCACTAAAGAACAGGATTATATTCAAACATGTCTCCTTGGAAAAAAGGCACTAATGGGTAAAACCGCCCATGCATTTCTAGCATCCTAACATCAAGTGCTACCAGCTATACCACCAGAGGCAGGATGAGGGGCCCTATCAACACCTTTCCGTCCGAACTGTGCAGGGACAGCGTGCTTTTCAGCTTTAAGGCCCCCCAATGGCTCAATGAAATCCCAGTGCACATTCTAAACTCCCAATACATCTACAATTCAAAATGGCCTAAAGCAACACCTTCTTACTAGGACAGTTTGTGACTGCCACTAGGACTCTAACACCCATAATGCCCACTCACCCACCCACACTCTCCTTCCCCTTCCTTTTACACCCACTCTTCCCTATTGCCCTATCCCTCTGTCTTCCTCTCCCCCCTGTGCCTTTTCTCCCACTGGATCAACCTTAAAACCAACATACTACCACTACCTCCCCAACCTCCTAGACAAAGCCACTTCTTCTGGCTGCCCACCCCCTGTCTCCCCTCCCCCTCACCTTGACTCCTCCTTGGACTCTCACACTAGGTGTCACACCTGTTTATCTCCTTCACTACATATAAACACTGTCCTTTACCCTAGTTGCATGCTCTTGACGCTGTACTATCACCATTGGTACTATGAATGACATTGTATCCTTACTGTATACTAGCTACCTACTATTCGAGTATTGTATGTAAACTGTTTGTTATTGCTGTCATTGTCACTGTTTGACATGGAACCTTTGTAAAAGAGCTCTGAGCTCAAAGGTATGATCTGAATCCCTAAATAAATAAATAAATAAAAATAAACAGCATATAGTGGAATGGCTGGAGGCGAGTCTGACCTCGATCCTGGGGAAACTGCTAGAACCCATTATAAACAGCATATAGTGGAATGGCTGGAGGCGAGTCTGACCGCGATCATGGGGAAACTGCTAGAACCCATTATAAACAGCATATAGTGGAATGGCTGGAGGCCAGTGGGCTCCTGGACGTGAGGCAGCATGGGTTCAAGTCAGGCAGATGATGCCAGCCAAACTTGATAGACCTCTTTGATTGGGTAACAAAGGCTACCGATAAGGGCCAAGCAGTGGGTATACTATAGCTGGATTTTAGCAATGCCTTCAACTTTGTTCTCCATAGAGGGTTTGTGAAAAAGCTGTGAGGTCTGGGGATGGGAGACTATTAGCTAGATGGATTAATAACTGGCTGGGGGAAGAGTTCCAAGGGTAGTTGTCAGTGGGGAGTATTCAGGTTTGAGAGTTCCCTAGTGGGGTACTGTCCTTTTCAGTATATTTTCCTGTGATACAGGAGAGAAATTCCAAGGTAAAATCAGTCTCTTTGCAGATTATACCAAACTCGAAGGCAGGGTGGATACAGCAGAGTGAATATGAGGAATGAAAATGGACCTGGACAGACTGGAAAAGTAGTCCAAGATATGGCAACCGCCAATATAATCAGAATACGAGGAATGAAAACAGAGCTGGACAGACTGAAAAAGTAATCCAAGATCTCACTTGGAGATAGAGCTCTTGCAGCAGGTAATAATCATTAGGACTATGCCACCAGGCACTAGGACCCCACGGAAAAATTCTAGCTAGCAGTCCAAGGTGGGGGACTGCCCCCTGACGTCGGCCCCACCCTCAATGTCACCAGTGGTATAAAGGGGTGGTCCCCCGGCACCACCTCAGCATTTTTCCCTGCCGTCGACCTGTGCATCTCGGTTCCACGGACACCTTGTGCTTCCAGTCGACCGCCATTTTCACGCTTCGCGCAGTTATCGTTTTTTTTATTTTTCATCGAAATACCGAGTTCATCGTGTATGTCTACCCAGCCAACTTCATCCACAGAGTGACAGAAATCAAAGTGTGCGTGCAGCAAGCAGATCCTGGCAAAAGATGGCCATTCGACATGCCTGCTGTGCCTAGGCCCCGACTATAAGCTGGACACCTGCCCTCATTGACTTAGCTTCAACAGGAGTCGCCGTATCCACCGCCTGAAGACTTTAAAAGCATACTTCCTTGAACAACAAGTGGCCGCTATATGCAGAAGACTCACTCGGGGCACAGCCGGTTTTTCTCCTCCACCAAGGATTCCTCCCCAGAGAGAAGAAATCGAGCGGGAAGCACCATCATCAGGACAAGGACAGGTCCAGGTCAGAATCCCGTCACAGGTCTCCACATAAGACTTCCAAAAGTTCTACCTCCGGCGGGAGGTCAGACTCCGCCCCTCTGGTTTCCTTGGCTGTCCCAGGGTTACTGTCAAGGAAGCTCCCAGTCTTCACTCAGACGTCCAGCGGGGAGTCTTCTGGGCCAGGGCCTTCCCAGGCCTCTATTTCCCTGGCTGTTAGGCCCTACAAGATTACGCTAGGGTCTCAGCCAGCAGGACCAGCCCGTTCTTTGTCAGGTGGCAGGTTGGAGCCTGCCATCCACAAGGCCGTGGCCTCTGGGTTGTTGGACAGGATGACAGGGTTTGACAATGCCAGGAGGCATCAGGAGTACGAGCGCCACAAGAAACCATGCTCGCCTTCCAAGCAGTCATCGACCAGGACTCTGGACGGAAGTAAGTCCTCAACGCCCTTAACTCCACTGCAGAGCTGGACCAGACAACACTCTCCAAGCTGCCCTCTGATCCACAGGGCTCTGAAAAGGGTCTGACTACAGACCTGATGTCTGGGGACCTGACGCCTGCCTCCGAGGGAACCATGAACCAGGTGAACCATGAACCAGGTGTCACCCTCTCCACCGCTGCCTCCCCCTCGGGAGCTCAATGACCAGATGACAGGGCACCTGACGCGAGGGGAAGGCATACCACCAGACCCAACATCCGATACAGCAGCGCCATCGGACCTTACGACGGGGGGTTATATTGCAGGATCAGACAACAGGCCCCTCGGGCGCCCCTACACCAAAGCCAGAACCCCAGTCTGGCATTGTCGTCCCTTTGGCTGAGGTCGGTGCTCTTTTCACCAGCTGGTGGAACACTGTCAAAGGGGACCTTTTGCCCAGACCGCCGGAACCACACCCCACCCCCGTGGGGATCCCAGTCCTGGCTCCACCTAGGCATCTGACTCCTCCACGCAGATCGCCTTCGCCACCCCAGATACCAGCCCACCCAGCTTCAGGGGATGACGGACAGGACTCTCCGGAATGTCAGTGACACGGTCGTCACCCATCATCCAGATCCTCCTCTAGATGCCAGTGTACTTCTAGGGGATGGATGCCGGTCTGCATCTTCAGAGGACTCTACCGGAGATTCCTTCTCCTGCAATTCGTCAGAAGACGACTTATCTCTTCTATCCCTGGACCCACGGAGGGATTCCCCAAGATCTCCGGATGAGCCCTCCTTCCTAGATGTGATGAGACACATTCAGTTCCTTAACCAATGGGAGACGGAGGATTTAGACCCCGAGAGACACCACCTGGCGAAATTCTTAGGAGCCACTGACCTGAAACTATTAGTCATTTCACTATTGGTGGAGCCCTTCCATGACATTATGAAAGTAGCCTGGAGACACCCTTCCACGACCTCAGCTGTTCCTAAGAAGGCTGACCACCTATATAGGACCCCTAGGGAGGAGCCAAATTTGAGTGAACAACCCAAAGTGGATTCAATGATTCTTACAGCTGCTCATGGGAGGACTCAACAGCCGAAACACATGAGCTCACAACCACCAGATGAGTCCAGGAAGATGGACCATTTTGGCCACTTGCACGGTCCGGTCAT
Organism: Neoceratodus forsteri; assembly: GCA_016271365.2. Taxonomy (NCBI): domain Eukaryota; kingdom Metazoa; phylum Chordata; order Ceratodontiformes; family Ceratodontidae; genus Neoceratodus; species Neoceratodus forsteri. Next base: position 1,097,945,306 of record CM028135.1, on the reverse strand, counting down.
TACATTTTCTGGCACACATGGTGATGTATTAGAAATCTCTCTGGAATAAGGCCATGGATCTGGCTTGGTCACAACCTGAGTCTGCTAACAAGACAGAGCCGTTCTTCAGTCCGGTGCTGACGTTGGCGGGCACATCCTCAGGTACTCATACGACTCAGCAGACACTGCCACTAGAGCAGCTGCCACAGGGATATGCCTACGACGCTACTGCTGGTTGAGGGTCTCAGGCTTCCACCAGGATTTGCAGGATGCTATCTTGGACACCCCTTTCCAAGGGCCCAGATCACTGGCCTGCAGGGCTCAGGAAAAGCAGATCTTACTTCGAGAGTCAGCTCTTACAGCAGTTAATACAATTAGGACTGATACTGGTTGGCATCAGAACACCACTGCAAACTTCTAGCCAGCAATACCAGGTGGGGACCACCCCCTCTGATGTTGGCCAACCCCGACGTCCCATATGGTATAAAGGGTGGGTGGTTCCTGGCGTGCCCCAGTTCTTTTCCCGCCGTCAACTTGCGTGCATTGGCTCCACGGTTTGACTTGCGCCACTCCATATGCCATTTTCTCTGTTGTTACAACTTTTATTTTCATTGATTAGTACACTTATTCCAAGCCCTTTTTTTCTGTATGTCGTCTTCCCGGTCTCCTTCTTCAAGGCACACTAACAAGTGTGCCTGTAGGAAGCAAATCCCCTCAAAAGTGCTTTCTGGGGTTGAAATCCACTGCCTGCAGCTCGTGCAGAATGCAGCAGCATGATTGTTAATTAGTGCTTCTCGAGTATCCCATAATTTTCCCGTGCTGCGCAATCTGCACTGGCTGCCGATTAGGTGGCAGATCACCTTTAAAGTTTGTTTACTGACTTATAAAGCCCTACACGGACTGGGCCCCGACTGCTTGAAAGAGCTTCTTGTGCCTTACCATCAGGTGCGACAGTTGCGTTCGGCTGACATGGAGTTGCTAGAGATTCTGAGGGCGTCTTTGAAATCTTCCGGGGCCCGTGCATTTATGCACGTTGCTCCAACCCTTTGAAATTCTCTACCCCATCAGCTAGTGCACAACTGTGGAGGGGTTTAAACAGGCATTGAAAACCTTTTATGGAGTCTCGTTTATGATGGCTCCATATAACTTTTATCCCGTTATTTATTTAATCTGTATGTTACTTATTTATTATCACATTTATTGTTTTATATAACTGTTTTTATCTTTTTGTAAATTGCCTTGATGGCCCGAAAGGCGCTTATCCGAAATAAAATTTATTATTATTAAAAGACGGTCATTCGGCCTGTCTACTGTGCCTGGGCCCCGACCATGATACCAAGTCCTGCAAGCACTGTCAGTGCTTCAACAGCCAGACCCAGCTCCAATGCCAGAAAATCTTGCAGGCCCACTTCACTCAACTATAGTTGGCCGGCATGTGGTGGGACTCCTCCTCGGAGAGGGAATCTTCCCACCACTCCCGCAAGAAATCATGGGAGCATTCTTCAGAAAAACATAAACAAAAATGGAGAGAGCGAGAAAGATCCCATTTAAGATCGAGATCCCCGGGATTGCACTCTGCCTCTAAGGGCAGCTTCGACTCCGCCAGCCACGACACCAGGCTTACCTTTGTTAAAGCCCCAGCGGCAGCCTGTGTCTCAGGGCATAAGGATAAGGGTTTGGGGTCTTCTGCACCCTCTCTCTCCAGCTTATCAAGATTAGGCCTCTGGTCCCACTGACAGGCCGTTCTTCAGACCCAGGTAAGGAACATCAGCCTGCCCGATCGGCCTCTGTGTGTAGCGCTGATCCCCAGGACAAGAAAAAGACCTCGGGCTCCTCAGGGAGGTCTTCTTCTCTTCCACTCAAACAATCTAAAAAATCGGTGGAAAAATCTCCCATACTGCCGTCGGACAAGCGGTCATTCGACAAGTCCTTGGACCACCATCGATGTCGGGCCTCTAACGACACTGTTGACGTTCCTCATACACCGGCTTCACCGGCAGGAACCCCATCGCCTCCGGCGTCGCCTCCTCCTCCGACTGACAACCGGACTGATGACACCCAGGTGGAAGAAGAGGAACCAACGTCGGGTCATCAAGGCAAGCAGGTACCCGACGTTGGCACAGCTATCATCCCGGCACTACCCCCGGTAGATCACCCGGCAACGGTACAGACACCGGGGCTGGCACAGGAACTGGACTGACGCCAGACCGGACTCCAGGTTCAGAGCCTAGACTGCACCTAGCCCAGGTCAGAGATTTATTTAGCCACTGGTGGGAGACCATTAAATGAGATATTCTCCCCCCAAAGGCAATACCAGATACTCCAGCTAATCCAGATGGGGGAGAGCCCGCAGAACCCCTTCCCCCAGCTCCGAACAAAGAGACGGTTCCTCAACCGCCATCCGACGAGGACCGTGGTAAAGAGCCTACCCCTCGGGATAAGCCCAAAGGAAAGGCCTCTAGGAAGAGATGCCACGGATCCAGACCCAGGTCATGGAGCTCCCCTGACTGACATGGCACAAGAAAAGGCGATGAAGGTCTTCCTCCGTCTCCTCCTCAGACTCGTACCAGTCCTGGGAATCCTCCTATCAGGACTCATCATTAGAGGATTTGTCTCCCCAGGACCCAGAGGACACTCCCAAATTGCCTCCAGATGATCCCTCTTTTATGGAGGTTGTGAGGCACATCCAGACCAACATGGGTTGGGACACTGAGGACCTCGACCCAGATAGAATGCGTCTGGCTAAGTACCGCAGACAGAAAGATCTGAAGCCGATCATTATCCCGCCCCTGGTTGACACCTTTGTGGTCCTCACCCAGGCGGCTTGGAAGCATCCTCATTCCTCTACAGCTGTTCCCAAGAAGGCTGATCGCCTGTATAGGACACCCAAGGATTAACTATTTCTGGCCACACACCCCACCGCAGATTCAGTGGTGATTTCAGTAGCGCATGACTGCTCCCAGAGACCGAAGCACCTTAGCACCCAATTACTGGATAGGGAGTCCAAGCAACTGGACTACATGAGACGCAAGGTATACGCTTCCGCAACCTGCAGTGTTCGAATTTCCTGACCCATATGGTCCAGTTTCAGAATGCACTCTGAGAACAGGGGCTGGACATTGTGCCAGAACTGCCAGACTGCCCACAGAAGGCAGAACTTTCTAAGCTCCTACAAACCGGATCGGATGTTGGCACCCATGTACTCTGATTCGTGTATGATGCAGCAGACATGGCGGTGAGGGCAGCGGCAACCAGAGTGTGCCTCCGCTGTCATTCTTGGCTTCGGGTCTCTAGGTTCGCACAGGACATTCAGTTGAACCTCCTCGACGCACCCTTTCATGGATCCGTCCTCTTTGGCGAGGACACCAAATGGGTTATTAACAGGCTCCAGGATTCTAGAAAGGCAAGTGAGGACAGTTCAGTCAATGTATCGCCCAAAATAGAGACAGTTTCATAGATCTTGTTTTCATGGGGGACAACAACCACAGCAACTCCGTTTCCAGCCACAACAACCTCAGTGGGGAGGCTATAGCCGGAGGGGAGCCCACAGAGGATCAGCTGGACCCTCCTGTCGCCTGGCAAAACCAACCCAGACAACCTTCCCACCCCCTTCCCCCACTGCCTAATTCTCCATTGGACCCATCCCTCCCCAGTACCCCGCCAGGGGAGGCGGTCGGAGGCCGCTTTTCATTTTACGCCGCTGCATGGAGGAAAGTGACCTCCGACCAATGAGTCCACCAACTCATCGAGTAAGAACACTCCATAGAGTTTGTCCAACGTCCACCAGACAGCCCCCCCCATTACTCTGTGGAGCACGCAGGTCTAATCCGATCAGAGATCCAAGCCCTGCTTTCCAAGAAGGCCATAGAACCTGTTCCCCCGACTCAGAGAGGAACAGGATTCTACTCGCACTTCTTCCTGGTCCCAAAGAAGACGGGCGACCTGAGACCCATCTTAGACCTCGGTGAGCTCAGTCGCTCTGTAGAGTGCTAAAGGTTCAGGATGGTCACGCTTCAGAACCTGCTCCCCATTATTCATTAGTGAGACTGGCTGGCGCCATTGGACATGCAGGACGCAATACCTCCACATTCCAGTGGCAAAGCCCCACAGGAGGTACCTCAGGTTCGCCTTTCAGGGCAAACATTTTCAGTTCAGGGCACTACCCTTCAGCCTCTCATCAGCGCCAAGGGTCTTCACAAAGTTCCTCGCTGTGGTAGCAGCAGCATTCAGACTGATGGGACATTACGTGTTCCCATATTTGGACGATTGGCTTCTTACAGTACCGTCCAGGGAACAACTACAGAGATCCATTCGGGACACCTGTTGTCTCTTCGAAGAACTAGGCATCACTATCAACATCCCGAAATCCTTTCTGTCCCTGTCCCAGAACCTGACTTTTGTTGGAGCTCAACCCGACACCATTTGAAGGAGAGCCTTCCTGCTGCAAGACAGAGCAGTCCGGCTTCAGGGCCTAGCCCAACACATTGCTTCAGACCCTGTGGTACCAGCAAGAACCCTGTTATGACTGTTAGGCCACATGGTGGCGTCCATCATCACAATCCCCTTTGCGAGACTTCGCTGATGACGATTCAGTGGACCCTTCGCGTCCAGTGGGACCAAAGATGGGACGACTTGGACCTTCTTGTCTCCATTACAAGACTGGTACGACAGGAACTCCAGTGGTGGATGACATCACCTTCCTTACTGGCAGGGATGCCTTTCCAAATGGAGGCACCAGACCAGATCCTGACGTCCGATGCCTTAAACACAGGGTGGGGGGGCTCATCTAGGCATTCACAGGACACAGGGTTCCTAGTCCGTGATCAAAGAATCTCTCCACATCAGTGTTTTGGAAATGAGGACCATTCTCTGTGCCATGCAGGCCTTGAGCTCGGTTCTCAAACCAGGGCGCCTCCTTGTGCAGACAGATAACATGTCAGTGGTGTGACGTAGACAACCAGCTCTGAGTTCTGTATCATTTCTTTTTAATATAAAATATATTACTGAATGTCTCCTGCTGAAAATCAAATGCTCTAGGAGTGACCTCACTCATCCCCCCCCCCAGATTTCAGCTGAGAGATGGAAGCCATGAGAAAAATGCTGACAGCATGTGAGTTCACACACACTCAGTTTTTAGAGACAATGTGTTACATGGAAGACTTTAATCAAGGATCCTGTCTCTCTGAGTTAATTACAGACTTGTATAAGTTAATTTTGTTAAGAGAGAAATCATAAAGAAGGTTTATGATGTTGGAGAGGAACCTAGGTTGTTGCACAGGGGTGCAAGGTTGTAAATGTCTCTGTGAAGCCTGTGTGAGGGAGGATACAGCATGGGATCAAACGAAGTGTCATTTGAAGGACAGGAATTATGCTGAAGTTGCAGAATGTAATACTTTTGTATAAGATATATATTTTCATATATCCTGACTGGGAGGAGCTAGGTGACCTCCTGAAAAGAGGTGGGGTAAAAGCCAGCTTTTAAGTTAGTCTGTTTTACTTCACAGAGACACATTTTTACCTAGACTCTGACAAGGACACATCTTTGGAGCACTTTAAGCAAATATTTAGAGACTAAGTACAGTAGTAGGAATTGCACTGTTTAAAACCTTGTTTCTTTTAATAGATTTGTACGTCTTGTAATATAACAGTTTTGTATTGTTATATTTTACATATTCTTATCTATTATAGTAAAATTATTTTTAGAACTTACTTGGTCTGTCTTTGACTTCTTTTTATTTGTAAGAAAAGTACATGTTTATAGCAGACAATAGACATAAGCTTGAATGGTGATACCAAACTGAAAAGACAAGCGTTTTAAATCTGAGGTCTTTATTAAAGTTTTAAAGGGTTCATCTCTGTATACCTGGTTAGGTGCCCGTAGGCAAAGATATCTGGCCTCCCGAAGACAGATATATCTGAACCTGTGCATTGGGTATGCTAACAAGAGGTTAACAGTTTGAATCCCTCCAGAACTTGAGACCAAAGGTTGATCCGAACTCACAAAAACAGACAAGAGGGTTACCTTGTCTGTTAACACTGTTCACAAGACTGCGCTCAGAGGTTAGCACTTAGGGAGTAGAGAGCCTGACCTGCTGAGTGGGTTTGTGACAGGTGGTATTTTATATCAACAAGCAGGGAGGCACACACTCCTACCCCATTTGCAGGGAAGCTATGAGAATGTGGGATTGGGCCACGTCTCATCACCTGATGATCTCAGCGGTCCATGTCCCTGGATCCAGAATACCTTGGCAGATGCTCTCAGCAGAACACGCTCAAGAGCGCATGAGTGTTCCCTACTCCAATCTGTAGTCTACAAACTGTTCGTCAAGTGGGGGCACCCAAACTGGACCTCTTCGCCTCCCCTACCAACGCAAAACTGCCCAGTTTTTGCTCGCTAGATCCCTCGCCTGGTGTTTTCTGGCAAGACACATTGTCCCTTTCCTGGAAGGGGAGATTCCTATATGTCTTTCCCCTGTTTCCACTCCTTCAGAGGGTCCTCCTCAAGGTGCAAACGGAAGGGGCAACAATGATCCTGGTGGCGCCACTATGGCCTCGACAGATCTGGTTCCCACTGTTGCAGCAGCTAGCGGTGGAACCTCTAACCACCCTACCATTGAGCACATACTTGCTGTCCCAGGACAACGGGACCTTGGTCCATCCGAACCTGCGGTCCCTCCACCTTCATGCATGGCTCCTGAGGACTAAGTCAGGCTACTTTTTGGAGTTTCTGACAAGGTCGCTGATGTTATTGTGGTGGTCAGAAAACCTTCTACCAGAGCGACATGCGCCATGAAGTGGAAGCATTTCTGTCTGTGGGCCATGGCTCGTCACCTTGACCCTCTGGCCTGTCCGGTGAATATTATCCTGGAGTACCTCTTATCCCTTTTGGACTCGGGTTTGGGTTACTTCTCCATTAAAGTGCATTTGGCTACCCTTTCCGCCTATCACACCCCTGTTCAGTGCAGAACGGTGACACAGTTGGAGGTAACCTGCACCTTCCGTAGGGGTATCTTACATATTAGGCCTCCCATCAGGGACCCCGTCCCACCTTGGGATTTACTGTTTGTTTTGGAGAAGCCGACCTTACCCCCTTTTGAACCGGCTATGGATTGCGAGCTACGTTTTCTATCTTGGAAAACATTGTTTTTAGTTGCTGTTACTTCTGCTCGAAGAATTTCCGAGCTTCAGGCCCTGATGTGCAAGGAGCCTTATTTGGTTTTTCACAAGGACAGGGTGGCCTTGAGAACCAATCCTAAGTTTTTGCCTAAAGTGATATCTGAGATGACCCTCAATCAGGACATCCAGCTTCCGGTTTATTTTCCTAATCATACAAGTAGGGGAGAGGCTCTCCTCCACATGCTAGACGTGCATCGAACTTTGCGTTATTATTTGTCCAGAACCAGGGACAGCAGGCGTTCTGACCAGTTGTTTGTCTCTTTTGCCATCAGAATCCTAGGGGCTCCAGTGACCAAACAGACACTGTCCAAGTGGTTAGTGCATTGTATTACTCTCTGTTACCAGAAACATGACAAACCCCTACCAGGATCGGTCAGGGGTCACACAACAAGAGGTGTGGCGGCTTCTTTTGCCGCACTGAAAAAAGTATCTGCATCAGACATTTGCGTGGCAGCTGCGTGGCACACAGTCCACACCTTCATTTGGCACTACATTCTGGACATTGCGTCGAGGCGAAGAGCAGGCTTCGGCCTCGCAGTTCTGCAGGGTTTCGTCTCATAAGGGATCTTCTTTCCCCTTCTCTCCTGTTCGCCTACCACCCGAGCTGTTGTCTTTAGTTTATACTGTTTGGGAATAAGTCCTAATTGTATTGCCTGCTGCAAGAGCTGACTCTCGAAGTAAGATGGTACAGTTACACAAGAACTTTAAACAGTAAGTCTAACAGTAGATCTTCGAGAGAAGCTCTTGTAGCAGGTATACTTCCCACCCTCCTTCCCCTCTGGAGGTCTCCTCCTGTGAGCGAATAATATCGCCCTACTCTCACCAATTCTCTGAGGTATTGCCCTAGGTTTTGTACTCGGATCACGTTACATCCGGACACCAGAGTCTCAGACGGAAGAAGAACTGGGGCACGCTGGAGACTGCCCACCCTTTATACCATATGGGACGTTGGGGGCGGGCTGACGTTGGAGGGGGTGGTCCCCACCTAGTACTGCTGGCTAGAAGTTTGCCATGGGGTTCTGACACTTATGGCATCAGTCCTAATTGTATTACCTGCTGCATGAGCTTCTCCGGAAGATCTACCGTTATGGTAAGTTCTTATGTAACTGTACTTTTCTGAGGTCCACAGAATGTACAAGTCCAAGCCAACCGCATCCAGGCGTCATTCATTTCGCAGGCAACAAGGCCAGCAGGGTAGATGACAACAGCAAAGAGGGGATTACAAGAGAAGAGCCCCCCCCCCCCCAGGGGCACAGGGACCTAAAATTGCCAAAAATACCAGAGCTCCCTTGCCCACTCCAACAACCTCCGCATGACTCCCTGCCCACTCTCCCTCCTGTCTCGGCGCTACATGGAGAAGCAGTGGGACGGCGATTCTTCTTTTACCTCAGGGATTGGTCCAATATCACAGCAGATCAGTGGGTACTCCAGATTATAGAAAGGGGTTACAAACTGGAGTTCACACAGATTCCTCCAGAAAACCCACCAGTCCCCACCCTACACAGGCCTCGTCCGGGCAGATATCCAATCCCTCCTGAGCAAAAAGGCGATCTAGGCAATGCCACCAAGTCAAAGAGGAAGGGGATATTACTCCCACTTATTCCTAGTCCCAAAAAAGACAGGAGACCTTTGTCCCATCCTGGATCTCAGTCAGCTGAATGGTTTCATTGAATGCAAAAGATTCAGGATGGTGACACTGCTAGGACTGCTGCCCATGTTCCACCAAAGGGACTGGCTGCTCCCTGGACATGCAGGGAGCATATATGCACATCAGAATCCTGTCATCCCACAGTAAATACCTTCGCTTTACCTTCCAGGGAGAGCACTACCAGTTCTGAGTGCTGCCGTTCGGTCTTTCCTTGGCACCTCAGGTGTTCACCAATGGCCGGTCGTGGTGGCAGCAGCTCTCAGGAGGCAGGGCCATTATATCTACTCCTACCTTGACGACTGACTCCTGACAGCTCCCACAAGGGAACAGCTATGTCACACACTGGAAAGCTCCTTCCGACTGTTTTAAGACCTGGGGGTTACCTTGAATCTTCCCAAGTCATCTCCCTGACCCAGCCAGAGATTACAATACTTAGGGGCCATCTTGGACACTGTCCAGGGGAGAGCTTTTCTCCCCTCGTACAGGGCAGATCAACTAAGAGCACTGACACGGAGGGTCATTTCCACAAACCAGTCTGCAGCCAGAACGGTCCTACAACCGCTAGGACATATGGTAACCGGCATTGTGACAGTACCCTTAGCTTGTCTACACATGCGGTTCTCCAGTGGAACCTCTGGGTGCAATGGGACCAGCGTTTGGACGATCTCGAACAGCCAGTCCGGATCTCCAAGGCAGTGCATCAGACTTTGGAGTGATGGCTCACCCCCTCCCGGCTAGAGTCCTGGGCTCCCTTTCAAAATCCCAGTCCTCAGCAGATCCTGACAATGGATGCCTCAGGACTAGGGTGGTGTACATATTTCAAAGACCATCAGACAAAAGGGACGTGGACTCCTTTGGAACACGATCTCCACATCAGTTTACTGGAAATGAGAGCCGTTCTGTACGCCTTACAGGCGTTCCAGACGGTTCTTCTTCCAGACCGCTTACTGATCCAGACAGACAACATGTCGGTGGTCTTCTACATCAACAAGCAAGGGGGCACACACTCTTATCCCCTTTGCAGAGAAGCCATGAGAGTCTGGTACTGGGCAGTGGAGCACAACCAGGAACTCACAGCAGTTCATGTTCCAAGAGTACAAAACATCCTAGCTGACAGCCTTAGCTGCTCTTGGTCTCAGGCTTATGAGTGGGAGCTACTACAGGACATAGTAGATGGCCTTTTTGAAAGATGGAGACTTCCAGAACTGGACCTCTTTGTGTCCCCACTCAATGCCAAATGGCCCAGTTTCTGCTAGCTAGATCCAGGGCCTGGTGTTTTTTGGTGAGACATGCTGTCCCTCTCATGGACAGGGAGGTTCCTTTATGCCTTCACTCCCTTCTCACTGCTTCAGAGAGTACTGCTCAAGCTACTAGCGGAACGAGCTGTCATGATTCTCATAGCGCCATTTTGGCCTTGACAGATTTGGTTCCCATTGCTCCAACAATTGGTAACGGAACCTCCAGTTACTCTACCCCTGTCTCCTTGCTTGCTCTCCCAGGAGCAAGGTACTTTAGTACATCTGAATCTCCAGTCTCTGCACCTGCATGCATGGCTCCTGCAGACCTAGTCAGGGACAGATATGGAGTATCAACAAGGGTAGCAGAGGTCATAGTGGCCGTGAATAAACCCTCGAGCAGGGCCACACGCGCCCTGAAATGGAAACATTTCTGCCTGTGGGCTTCATCCTGTCACATGGATCCATTCACCTCTCCGGTGAATTCGGTCCTGGAGTATCTCCTTTCCCTGTCTGATGCGAGCCTCAGCTATTTGTCCGTAAAGGTACACCTTTCTGCACTGTCAGCTTATCATGTTCCAGTGTATGGCAGGATCCTGGCACAAATGGACCTGTCCTGCACCTTTTTGCGTGGTATAATGCACATTAAGCCACCCAGGTGGGACCCTATGCCCCCATGGGATCTCTTATTCATGTTAGAAAAACTTACGTTGCCTCCTCTTGAGCCAGCCGCAAGTTGCGAGCTACGCTTCCTATCTTGGAAAGCATTGTTTTTAGTTGTCATTACCTCAACCTGGAGGATTTCCGAGCTTCAGACTCTGATGCATAAAGAGCCTTATTTGATTTGTCACAGTGACAGGGGTATCCCTGCGTACTAATCCTAAGTTTCTCCCGAAAGTAGTGTCTGAGTTCACTCTTAACCAGGACATCCATCTCCTAGTTTATTACCCAGAGTACTCAAATAAAGGGGAAGCTTTGATCTTACTTCGAGACACAGCTCTTGCAGCAGGTTACACCATTAGGACTGAAGCCAGCAGGCGTCAGGACCCCACGGAAAAATTCTAGCTAGCTATCTTCAGCGGGGACCGCCCCCGACATCGGTCCCGCCTCCGATGTCAGACGTAGTACATAAGGGGGCGGTCCTGCCCGATTCTCCAGTTCTTTCCTTGATCGACTTGCATGTCTCGACCCTTCGGTTCAGCTGTAGCATGGACGTGTGGTTAAGTTCTTTCTTACGGGAAATTCGAATTTCTTCAAGCAAGTTTTTCTCTGATGTCCTCTCCGACCTCCAGTCACTCCTCCAAGTGTGCTTGTGGGAAACAGATCCCCTTCAAAGACCCTCACGCGGCCTGCGTCCGGTGCCTAGGCCCAGACCACGACACCCGGGCCTGCTCCTTTTGCCAGGGGTTTAATAGCAGAACCTGGATCCGTCGTCAGAAGGCCCTTCAGGCTTTTTTGCTGGAAGAAAAGCGTAAGACCATGTCTTCCAAGGGGGACTCTTCAAAAAAGGCCCACAAGCACGCTGAAAAACGAAGGGAGAAGGCCCCTTCCAGCTCCCCGTCTAGGGCCTCAGACTCACGCAGCTCTGGTTCCAGGTCCGACCGCTCCCCCTCCCAGGCCAGCTCTCAGCCTCCCCCTGCTGCGGTTAAGAAGTCTTCCTTCTTCTCAGGCCAAGACTGCCAGACCTTCCCATCCTTCAGGGCCTTGGTCAAGTCTGGGATCGTCACCATCACCATAAGTCGGGTTCCGCCTTCTGAACCCGGCGTCAGGTCAGGTTCCCTTGCCTCCTCGCAAGACCTTGAGCTTACCTCTCTGAAGAGACCGCAGGACCCGGCGCGGTGGCCCGTCGTCATCCCTCTCGCCCTAGATCCCGGCGCCGCCGTCGGCCAGACGACCGTCGCCGCCGGCCAGACCAACACCTCGCACGGACGGTAGGGATCCGGCGGCGCTCTATTGAGAAGAGAACCCACGCCTCCGACCGGCGTCGGTCAGAGACCATAACCGAGGAGAATTAACTCAGCCCGAGAAGCCAGGCGGTGACCCGGTCATGTCAAAAGCGCCCAGGGAACCCTCGCCATTACGAGCCCCTGTGGAGCTGACCGGGACCCGATGAACCGTCCACGGCGCCAGACCATCGTCGGACCTTTCCATGGTAGAAGTGAAGAGCTGTTCACTTACTGGTGGGACACCATAAAGAAGGACATGGTTCCCACTCCACCTCCTCTTCCTCCTAACCGATTACTCCTCCGGTTCCTGTGCCCCCTCCCCATCGAAGTCGGCAGGCCGATTACCTCCTCCCGGGAGCACAGAACACCCTCAAGGGGAGACCAGACAAGCGGAGACCTCCGTCCAATCCTCTTCCAGGTCACCCAGCCTAAGAAACCCAGAAGGCGCCAGCGATCGCCTTGACGGAGGACACGGGATCAGGGTTCTCAACATCAGATCCCCATCTCCCTCTCCATCCCTTCTCCGGATCCGCGAGATGCCAAAGTTCCTCGGATGACGCCGTTCTCGGATATTATGAGACACATCCAAGAGAACATGGGATGGGATCTTGCGAAGAGCTAGACCCGAAGGCTACGCCTTGCAAAGTATCTTGGCAGAAGGACCCCAAGCCTGTGGTGGTGCCACCCTTGGTAGACACTTTTGTGGGCGTCACCAAGGCAGCGTGGAAAGCATCCACATTCGCTCCGCGATGACGAAAGCTGATCGCTTGTACAAGGCTCCTAGAGAAGACCAGTACTTGACTCAGCAGCCTCAGGCCGACTCTCTGGTCATAACAGCCTCACATGACCGGTCCCAGAGACCGCAACATCTGAGCACCCTGCCACCGGACCCAGAGTCCAAACAGCTGGACGCTATGGGTAGGCGCACGTATGCTTCCGCTACCTCGCCATCAGATCCCTAATTACTTGACCCACATGGTGCAGTTCCAAAATGCCTTGTGGGAACAGGGTCTGGATGCGGCTGAAAAACTGCGGAAGGTGAGCAGAGGAGGAGATGCTTCAACTCCTCTACGTGCAGGTTGGACGTAGGAACCCAAGTGCTTCAGGCAGCGTATGACTCTGCGGACTCCTCTGCCCGAGCAGCAACTTCCAGGCGTGTGCATCCAAAGACACTCTTAGTTCTCTCCGGCACGCAGACGTCCAGAAGAATATCATGGGCCCCCCATTCGAGGGAGAAGTCTTGTTTGGTAAGCCCTCAGAGAAGATTATTACCAAACTCCAAGAGTCCGGGAAGGCAGTGAGGTCGGTTCAGGCCATGTACTGACCCAAGCTTAGTTCCTTTCGCAGGAACCAAAGCCGATTTCATGGACAGACACAGAGGCAACAGTCCCGCCCTGCTCCACAACAGAGGGGCTCCGGCTTTCGCAGAGCCAAGGGGAAACAGCCCGCAGGCCGAAGCCAGCGTACTTCCAAGCCGGTCCAGCCAGCGGAAACCTCAGCCGCCACAGCCTGACTCCTTTCCGGCCCCCGCCCCTCAGGATCAATGGGAAATCATGGTTGGGGGTCGCATTGCGAACTTCCTGCCGGGATGGCAGGCTATAACCACCGACAGGTGGGTTCTTCAGTTGGTCGGAAGAGGCCACTTTATAGAATTCGCAGAAAAGCCACCCTCGAGGCCTCCTTTGCTCTCCCGGTATCCGGGTCAACAAAATCTCTGATCTGGCAAGAAGTACTCGCGCTCTTGCAAAAGGGAGCGATAGAGTACGTCCCGGAGAACCAGAGAGAACAAGGATACTATTCCCACTTCTTCCTGGTTCCAAAGAAAACAGCGGACCTCTGTCCAATTCTGGACCTCAATGACCTCAACGTGTCGGTCGCATACAAGAGATTCCGCATGGTGACTCTTCCGGGTCTCATTCCCATGCTGAAGCAAGACGTCTTCTTAGCATCTCTAGACATGCAGGATGCATACCTGCACATCCCTATAGCTCAGGCGCACAAGAGGTTCCTGCGCTTCGAGTTTCTCGACCACCACCTTCAGTTCTGAGCCCTTCCATTCAGACTGTCATCAGCACCCAGGGTCTTTAGCAAATGCATGGCAGTCGTGGCAGCGTCTCTAAGGAGACAGGGCCATTATGTGTTCCGTACCTGGACGATTGGCTTCTCATGGCCGCCTCCAGAGGCGTTATTATATCGCGATCCAGAGCACCCGGACCTGTTCCGATCTCTGGGCATCTAATCAACCGCAGTCTCTCCTGGTACCGTCGCAGAAGCTGCAATTTATAGGTGCAGTACTGGACACCGTTCAGGAAGAGCTTTTCTTCCAGGCGACAGGCGGGCGCATCAGATCCCTCATCAGGAGTTGTCCACGAACAAGACCGTCCCTGCCAGGTCGGTCGCCGCTTGCTACGGACACATGGCTGCGGCCATTCCTACCGTCCCTTTCGCAAGGCTCCACATGCGGGTAACTCAGTGGATGCTCAAGGTGCAATGGGATCAAAGGCAAGACCACATGCAGCATCGGTCAGAATCCACGAATACAGCGACTCGAGACTGGCAGTGGTGGCTGGACCCGGGTGGCTCTCCACAGGCGTCCCATTTGTAGTACCGTCCCGGAGGTAATCCTCACCTACAGCGCCTCAGGTCTGGGGTGGGGAGCACACCTGGGCCAGGTGAAGTCCCAGAGTACGTGCACCCTCTGGAGGCTCATCTCCATATCAATGTCCTAGAGATGAGGGGTCCTTTATGCCCTGCAGGCCCTTCAGTCAGAAATCCCCCCGAGTACTCTCCTGCTTCAGACAGACAACACGGCGGTGATGTATTACCTCAACAAACAAGGGGCACACTCTTACCCCCTTTGCAGAGAGGCCATGAGGGTGTGGGATTGGGTAATCCGACACGGCGTGAATCTGATCACTGTACATGTTCCCGGGGTGGACAACACGATTGCAGACGGCCTGAGTCGCTCCCAGGCCAGAGCCCCCGAGTGGGAACTTCTTCAAGAGGTAGCAGAGGATCTGTTTCTTCGATGGGGAACTCCAGAGTTGGACTTGTTCGCATCCCATCCAGCATAAAGCTGCCCAATTTTTGCTCGCTAGATCCAGGGCCTGGTGTTTTCTGGCGAGGAGCGTTATCCTCCTGGGCGGACAGATTCCTCTCGCTTTCCCTCCCTTCCCATTGATCCAGAGTTCTTCTCAAACTGTGCAGGGAGCATGCAACAATGATCCTGGTGGCCCCTTTCTGGCCCAGACAGATCTGGTTCCCCTTGCTAATTCAGCTATCCCGGGAACCTCCACTCCCGTTGCCATTCAGCTCCCATCTCTTGTCTCAGGAGGAAGGTTCACTGGTCCACCTGGACTTACGCTCACTGAACCTGCATGCATGGCTCCTAGAGACATAGCCATCTTGCGTCACGGGGTCTCACAAGAGGTTGCAGAGATTCTTTCTGCAGCCAAGCTTGACAATGTCGACGTCATGCATGAAATGGCGCCGTTTGTTTATTTAGTCGCGAGACGCAGCGATTTTCCCCTTTAGGTTGCCGGTGGGAGTGGTGTTGGACTACCTACTCTCCCTTTTCCGTTCGGGTCAGCCTACTCCTCTATCAAGGTGCACCTCTGTGCCATCTCTGCCTACCACCTTCCGGTGGGACATCGCCACAGTGGCACAATTAGGCGTCTCGGGAATTTTTGAGAGGGTGTTACACTTAGGCCACCCATTAAGGACCCAGTGCCTCCATGGGATTTGCTCTTTGTCCTGGAACAACTCATCTTCCCCCTTGAACCTGCAGCGGATTGCGAGCTCTGCGTTTTCTGTCATTAGAGCGCTGTTTTTGATTGCTGTTACTTCGGCGAGAAAGGTTTCTGAGCTTCACGCTCTCATGTGCAAAAGCCTTATTTAGTTTTCCACCGGGACAGAGTATCCCTGAGGACGAGTCCAAAATTTTTGCCTAAGGTGGTCTCTACACTCACTCTCAATCAGGATATTGACCTGCCGGTCTACTTCCCGAATTACTCTAATAGAGGAGAAGCACTGCTCCACACCCTGGATGTTCACCGCAGCTTGAGGTATTACCTCAACAGAACTAAACTACTTTGTAGTTCAGAGCAACTTTTCGTTTCCTTGTCTGAAAGGATGATGGGCCAACCAGTATCCAAACAGTCCCTGTCTCGCTGGCTTGTCCAGTGTATTTCATTCTGTTATGATATCAAACAAAAGCCCCTCCCGGGTATAGTCCGGGGTCATTCTACTAGGGGTGTGGCCACCTCATTTGCAGCACTCAGCGTCTCACTTCTGCCATATGTGCTGCAGCCACTTGGAGCTCTGTGCATACATTTATCAGGCATTATAGCCTGGACATCGCCTCTTGGCGAAGAGCCGGCTTCGGCCTGGCGGTGCTACAGGGTCTCCTGTCCTAGATTCAGGACCTGGAATGTATTTTCTAGTTTCCTCCTCCCAGAATGTTGGCAGCTTTACTGCTTGGGAATCCGTCCTAATGGTGTAACCTGCTGCAAGAGCTGTGTCTCGAAGTAAGATAGTACAGATACGAGGAACTTACCGTAACAGTAGATCTTCGATAACAGCTCTTGCAGGTACTTCCCATCCACCTTCCCCTTGAGGAGGCATGGCTTCGCCTTTACTATCAGGGTTTTCCCTTTGACTTCTGACGGTGGATCCTCGGTCTCCCATTTCGATGTCAGCCTGCGGCCGGAAGTCTCCAGCGGGAGAACTGGGGAATCGGGCGGGACCGCCCCCTTATGTACTACGTCTGACGTCGGAGTCGGGACTGACGTCGGGGGCGGTCCCCGCTGAAGATAGCTAGCTAGAATTTTTCCGTGGGGTCCTGATGCCTGCCGGCTTTAGTCCTAATGGTGTAACCTGCTGCAAGAGTTGTTCTCAAAGATCTACTGTTACGGTAAGTTCTTACATAACTGTACTTTCATACTCTGGATGTTAACAGAACTCTTCGTTTTTAGGTAGACCATACCCTATCTTGCAGGAAGACAGAACAGTTGTTAGTTTCTTTCGCCCAGAGAATGTTAGGGGCGCCAGAGACTAAGCAGATATTATCCAAATGGTTGGTCAGTTGTATAATTTTCTGCTATCAAAAGTACGACAAACCTTTACCGGGACCAGTTAAAGGATATTTCACCGGGGTGTTGCCACTTCCTTCGCATCCCTCCAAAATGTCTTGGCAGCTGATCTATGTGTATGTGCCACTTGGAGTTACATCCATACCTTCATTAGACACTACAGTCTGGACATTGCTTCCAGAAGGAGGGCTGGCTTTTGCCTTGCCATCCTCCAGGGACTGCTCTCTTAAGAGCACTGGTGGTTTCCTTTCTTTCTATAACCACCGCCCATCTGACCTGGATCATATCCTTGTACTGCATGGGACTTAGTCCTTATAGTGTTACCTGCTACAAGAGCTCTATCTCGAAGTGAGATAGTACAGTTACGTTAGATCTTTGAGAAGAGCTCTTGCAGCAGGTATACTTTCCCTCCCACCTTCCCCAGTGGTTATGTAAATTTTATTCTCTCTGGGAGATGTTAGAACCTCCTCGGTTCCCCATTCTTTATGCTAGCCGGGTCTCTGGTGGGCGAACTGAAGTGATGGCAGGGGACCACACCTTTATACCATTGGTGACGTCGGGCCGACGCCGGGTGGGGGGCTGTCCCCCGCCTTGGACTGCTAGCTAGAATTTTTCAGTGGGGTCCTAGTGCCTGGTGGCATAGTCCTAATGGTTATTACCTGCTGCAAGAGCTCTTCTTGAAGATCTACTTTTATGGTAAGTTCTTATGTAACTGTACTATATAACAACTCAAATATAATGGGAATACGAGGAATGAAAACAGACCTGGACAGACTAGAAAAGTAGTCCAAGATATGGCAACTCAAATATAATGGGAATACGAGGAATGAAAACGGACCTGGACAGACTAGAAAAGTAGTCCAAGATATGGCAACTCAAATATAATGGTAATACGAGGAATGAAAACGGACCTGGACAGACTAGAAAAGTAGTCCAAGATATGGCAACTCAAATATAATGGGAATACAAGGAATGAAAACAGAGCTGGACAGACTGGAAAAGTAGTCCAAGGTATGGCAACTCAAATATAATGCCAGAAAGTTTAAAGCCATGCAGATGGGTAGAAGAAATCCAAAAACAGAGTACTGGCTGGGGGGAGTGAGGGTGGGGCAAACATCCGAGGAAAGGGACCTGGGATCATTATTAATGTCGGTATGAAGTCCCATGCCCAGTGCCAGAAAGTTTAAAGGCATGCACATCGGCAGAAGCAATCCAGAAACAGAGCAGTGGCTGGGGGAGTAAGAGTGGGGCAAACGTCTGAGAAGACGACAGAAGAAACAGACAGGGAGGAATACAGAAACAAACTCAAGGAGGCAGGAAAGGTAGTTCGGATTGCCAAGGCCCAGACAGAGGAAAGAATAGCACGGGGTAAAAAAGGGAGACAAAACTTTTATAGATCATAAAAGAAAAAAAGAGTAAGAGAGGAATAGTACGGCTAGCGACAAAGGAGGGCCAGATATTAAAGAAAGACGAAGACAAAGCTGAATTGTTAAAGAAATTCTTCTGCTCAGTCTTCACAATAGAAGATAGTGGTGAAGGACCTCCACTGGGTGAGATGGAGCTAAATGGGAGAGGTACGGACACAAGCCCTGTTCATGAAGGAGAGGGTCTTAGAAGAGCTAGGCAAGCTTAAGGTGGATAAAGCCATGGGGCCGGATGGTATCTGCCCTAGAGTACTTAAAGAGCTTAGGGAGAAAATTGTGGCACCACTAGCAGAGCTAGTCAGCAAGTCACTGGAAAGTGGCAGAGTACCTCAGTACTGGAAAAGGGCAACAGTAGTGCTCTTGCCCAAAAGTGGAAGCAAAGAAGAGGCAGGAAACTACCACCCAGTCAGCCTGACCTCTATAGTGGGAAAAATTATGGAGGCATTACTAAAAAAGAAAATTGTGGACTACCTTAAAGAAAGTGGAAAACTCAACCCCAAGCAGCATGGCTTCACAGCAGGGCGATCATGCCTGTCCTACTTATGTATAGAATAGGATGTGCTTTCCCATCTATATGCTGACTCAAGACTGCACCTAGGCCTACCTCTGATGCATGAGTCTGTAATAGAAATTGTTCCTCAAAGTCTGGGCTTAAAACAGGCTAAACGTAATGCAGCCTTAATGGCCCAAAAAGCCTTGTCACACCCTGGGGTCCATTTCACATTATTCGGGAATCGCTTCTTTGTGAGTTCAGTGAGGGGAGTAGCTAGCTCAGCAAAGCTGACAACAAATCTCCAATGATAACCAGCCAGCCCTAAAAATGATCTGACATGCTTCTTTGTTTTAGGGACAGGGCTGTTAGCTACAGATTCTGTCTTGGAAACCCCTGGCTTGACTTCTCCATTTTCTCCAAAATATAGCCCAAATATCTGATTTCCTGCATGCCCAGTGCACATTTGGTAGGATTAATTGTCAGACCTGCCTTTTTGATCAATTGGATAACTGCGCGTAGGTGTTCCAGGTGGCTTTTCCAGTCTGGACTGTACACCACGACATCATGCAGGTATGTAGCACAGTAACCAGTGTGAAAGGATAAAATTACATCCATGTATCACTGGAATGTAGCGGATGCGCCATGTAAACCAAATGGCATGGTGGTGAACTGATAGAATCCTGTAGGAGTGGCAAATGCAGTATTGTCTCTGGATTCTTTAGCTAGGAGGATTTGCCAGTAACCCTTGATGAGATCGAGAGTACTGATATGCTTGGCACTCCCCAGTCTGTCCACCAAATCATCTATTCTGGACACAGGATAACTGTCAAATTCTGACACTTGGTTTCTTAAAATCAAAGCAGATTCTCACACCCACTTATTTTTTATTTACAATCACCACTGGTGATGACCAAGCACTTCTCAACTCTTCTATGATACCCAATTCTTTCATTTTTTGTATTTCCTTAACCACTTCTGCTCTTAACCGCTCTGGTAATCTGTATGTCTTTTGTCTAATAGGGCGAGCATTTCCTTGTCAATATTACGTGCTCGACACCTTTAGCTTGGCCTGGCACTGTGGTAAAAGTACTGTTAAATGTCTTTAGCAAGTTACAAATTTCTGCAGTTTGTTCGTCGGTTAAGGAAACGACCTTTACAGCATCAGCAGTTGCAGTTTGTTCCAGTCTGTCATAAGCTACATCAATATTGTCTTTATCAGTTTCTGGTAAAACTAGCAAAGCAACCTTTGGTGATTTTTCAACCCATTTCTTGAGGTTAGCACAGTATATCTTAGTAGGCTTTTTCCTATCAGGAAGGGGTCTCAGTCTCATAGTTAACTGTGCCAGTATGACTAAGCACTTTATAAGGCCCTTGCCACTTCATTAACAGTTTATTTTCTGTAGTGGGTAACAGTAGCAAGACCTTTTCACCTGACTCAAAAACTTTTTATTTTACCCGCATGATCATAATACACCTTTTGCTGGTTTTGGGTCTCTTCCTGATTACTATGGGCAATTTCAACATATTTTGCCAGCTTCCTTCTCTGGGCACACATATAAGATGTAATAGATTGTTTCTGATGGGGTTATCTTCCCATGTTTCTTTCATTACATCTAGTAGCCCTTCTCTGTAAGCAAAAGAAGGTAAGGTAAGTATTGGTCCCAATCTTTCCCTTCCCCTTTTACAAACCTTTTTAACATGCATTTTAGAGTTTAATTGAAACACTCCGCAAGACCGTCTGTCTGAGGGTGATAAGGGGAGGTTCTTATGACAGTGATACCTAGTAGTCGGTACAGCTCATTCAGTAATGCAGCACCAAAATTACTACCCTGATCAGTAATAATCTCTCTAGGTATGCCCAACCTGCTGAAAATTTTGGCAAGCTCTGCTGCCACTTTTGCGGCTGTGACAGTACGCATTGGAACTGCCTCTGGGTATCGAGTAACATAGTCACATACTACCAAAATTAATCGATTACCCATTTTACTTTTGTCTAAGGGGCCAACCACATCCATTGCAATTCTCTCAAAAGGCACATCTATCAAGGGTAGGGGCACCTTGCCTTTTTTAGTTACTGGGGCTACTTTCTGACACTCAGCACAAGAACTGCAATAGGTAGCAATATTTTCATGAATTCGAGGCCAGTAAAATCTGTACAGCAATCTGGCAAGGGTGCAATTCCTCCCCAAGTGACCAGCCATAGGATTATCATGTGCTATCTGTAACGACTCAGATCTAGACTTTTGCAGTATAACCAGTTGTTCTGTTTGGTCCTTTGTCTGAGGTTTAACCCAAACTCTGTACAGTAGCCCATTACATTTTTTTTTTTTTGCATTGTTTGTTTATCCCCCTCCGTGCTCCTGGTGACCCCCACTCCTTCAGGCAACTTACAAGTCCTCACGATCCCACTGGCCTTACCAGGCTCCTTCTTCACCTCACAAGCGCGGCCAGTCACTGGGATATTCCGGACGTAACTCTTAGCGGGTGGGTCCCCTCCTTGAGGGGAGAGAGCACCAGTCAGAAAGTCTAGTATACTCTCGATGGGGCCAGGGATGCTGCTGAGGGAAGGAAGCTCATCGAGGCACCAGAGGAATCGGGGACGGAGATGTCATCCGGCATCCACCACCGGCGGTATTTCCGGTTTTCTAGGTTCCCTCATCGGCGCTGCTCATGCAGTGCCTCCAGTCTCCACTGGGGGCAGCTGCTTAGCGAGGCAGTCTAACCCCACCCAGGATAGAGAGAGCAGTCGCCGGACATCAATCCCTATCCTCCCTATAACCAGCGTCCGAGTCCGTTCTGAACCGGAGTGCTGCATAGTTCAAGGTAAGGCACCAGCGCCTCAGCCCTCTGCGCCACCGGGCCAGTGACCCATTACATTTTTTAAACATAGGTTCACCCTGTTTTGGTTTCACCCCCAGCTGCTTAAAATAACCCTGGGGAGAAACATCATTAGCTTGTTCTGAAAGAAAATCACAATCAGTGATCAGTTTAGTTTCAGCATTTTCATATGTTAACCCCTTATGTCCATCAGTCTGTTGTTGCCACTGTTTCTTCAGGCATCATCTTTCTTTTCTGGACTTCCGGATCTTGGAGCTGTGCTCAAACAAGTCTGAATCAAAATCAGCAAAAGGAAAAGAGTCCCCACCATCTGAGATTTGTTTGCCTGAGCTCTTGTCACCACAGCTGCTGAAACATCAGGATTTACTCTCTCTTTGCTTAACTTAGTAAATCCTGGAAAGTTATTTCCAATAATCACAGGTACAGGTAACTTAGGTACTACCCCCACTTTCATTTGGTGCAATACCCCATTAATAGTCAGTCACTTGGGTGGTGGGATAGTATCGAGTGTCCCTGTGGATGCAGATGACACCAGTACCTAGTCCTTTTGGACATTGTTTTCCCAGCACTGCAATATGCACTAAGGTCTGTCTGCTTCTTGAATCAATAAGTCCCTTCAAGGTCTTATCTCCCACCATGACATCTGTTAAGTACTTAACCCAATTTGCTACGGACAAATCTGCTCCAGTGTTACTCTTCTTACTATGGCAATTTCTTGCAATATTACCTGGCTTGTTACAGTTATAACAAATAAAGTTGTTGAGTACAGATTTGTTACCCCCACCAGAGTTCTTATCAGACTTGGAGTTTAAATGGGAAAAAGAGCGTCTTACCGGTGCTTGACTGTTACCTCACTGCTGTGGCGTCTGTCTGACCATTTGGTAGTCTTAGGCCAAAGAAACAGCCTTTTCCCCACTTTCTGGTCAGTGTTCTTTTACCCAAAGCTGTACGTCTGTGGGTAGGATGTTAATGAACTGCTCCATTACAAATGTTTCGATAATCTGTGGGAGTGTTTTGCCCTCTGGTTGGAGCCATATCATAAGGAGTTCTCTGAGTTGGGTGAAGGCTTCTCGAGTATTATCAACTGAGTTGTACTTCAGAGACCGAAATCTCTGCCTGTAGGTCTCTCCTGAGATGTCGTACTTTTTCAGGATTTCTCTTTTCACCAGGTCATACTTTTCTGACTGTGCAGTGTCTGTATTGCTGTAGGAAAGTTGGGCTTCCCATGTCAGGTAAGATACCAGTCTGATCGCCCATTGCTGTTTTGGCCACGGACAGCCTGCGGCAACCCTTTCAAAAGTTGCCAGGTATGCTTCGATATCATCCGAGGGACACAACTTTGTAAGTTTAAGGTCTTCTAAGTTGTTGGTGTTTTGTTGCTGTGCTGGACCTGTGCTAGATCCACCAGCTTTGATAACCTGCAAGGCATCCAGCCATCGCTGCTCCAGTCGCTGCATCTCTGCTTTTATCTGCGGCTCCAGTTGCTGCTTCTCTTCTTTTCCCTGCTGCTTCTGTCACTGCATCTCTTCTTTTCTCTGTTTCTCCTTCTCTTTTTGCTGTATAGCCCACCATTGGAAAAAGACAGTCAGGCTTTTCAGGGTTTTTTTCACTGCTTGTTCTTTTTTCCCCATCTCTGGTTCTGGCTGAACAGTCTCAGTTTGGACTTTTGTCTCTGCTAGTTTGGCTGCCATCTTTCTGGTAATTACTCCTAGACTTGCTGCTGCAGAATCCATACCTTTCTTCTATGCTTCCCTGGTACCAGGTCTAGTACCCACGCACAAAACTCCTGGCTTAGAGTATGCTCAGCGTAAATCCCACTTCTACCACCATATGTCATCGAGGCACAGGTCAGGAAGCATAGGAAATACCAGGAGCAGTTTCAAAATTTGTAAAGAGAGTTTTATTTTTCTCAATAACAGCAAAATAAAAATTCTCTATAACTATTTACAAAAGCAGTACAAACAGACAACGAAGTCCTTCTTCTGAGGGTATCTCTTAATTCCAAGTTTCAGTCGCTCACTCTCCTTGTCTCCCTAGCAAAAGCACTGCTGTTCTTTTTATAAGTTTTTGTCTGGGAACTCGTTAAGAGAACCTGCTTCTCACAGAATGTTCTTGTAAGTATACCGAACGTTCTTGTCAGTTTCGATGCAGGTGCAGCAAAAAGAACGTAGTGACGCAGAACAGACCTCTTGTTCACAGCTCTGCAAAGGGCTTAAACACTGCATCTCAGGTTAACCCCTTGAGTTCCAAATAGCTTTTTGCAATCATTTCAACAGTATAACTATATACAGTTTTAAACAAAGGGATCCCAGTATTGGTGACATTTCCACATAACGATTCACATATATTTTTATACCCGTAGATATGCAAGGGGAAGAAAAGACAGAACAGCAAGTGAAGGTAGAGAGATAACAAGAGGCGGAGAATTGCGAAACCGTCGGAGTGATCAGTTCCTAGGTCCCGCAAGAAAATTTGGTTGCTCAACCAGACAGAGAAGAGGCAGAAAAAGGAGAGGATAGAACAGACCCCTTGCATTTAAACTTTTTCTACATAATAAATGGGGCAGGGCCTTATTCAACCCTGTCACAGTGCCAGACAAACATGATTGATTTCTTCGATTGGGTAACTGGAACTGTAGACCAGGGTGGGGAGGTGGACGTGGTGTACCTAGACTTTAGCAAAGCCTTTGACACTGTTCCCTACAAGAGACTCGCTAACAAACTAGAACACACAGGAGTCAGTGAGAAGATAGTCAACTGGATTAAAAACTGGCTTCGGAATAGAACCCAAAGGGTTTTAGTTAATGGGTCATTATCAAGGGGGGGAGGTGTGACCAGCGACATTCCACAAGGGTCAGTACTAGGTCCAGTCATATTCAGCATATTCATTAGTGACATCACCAGTAAACTAGATGTGAAGGTTTGCCTATTCGCAGACAATACAAAGCTCTGCAACAGGGTGGACACACAGGAGGGAGCCTCAGGTATGGAAGCTGACCACAGAAAACTGGAAGAATGCTCTAGAAATTGGCATTTAAAGTTTAACACCAAGAAGTGTAAGGTAATGTACCTGGGAAAGCGGAACCCAGAAAAGACGTATGTTCTGGAAGGACATTGACTAGAGGTGACAAAGATGGAACGGGATCTGGGCAATATCATTACCAACAACTTAAAGGTAGGAAAACAATGCAAAAAAGCAGCACAGAAGGCAAGTGGCATCCTTGGATGCATAGGCAGGGGTATAATGAGCAGAAGGCAGGATGTATTTATGCCACTCTACAGATCCTTGGTGAGGCCACACCTGGAGTACTGTGTCCAGTTCTGGAGGCCTCATCTGAAAAAGGATATCGATTGCTTAAAGACAGTACAGAGAAGGATTACAAAGATGGTGCAGGGGCTGCACC
Organism: Neoceratodus forsteri; assembly: GCA_016271365.2. NCBI lineage: Eukaryota > Metazoa > Chordata > Ceratodontiformes > Ceratodontidae > Neoceratodus > Neoceratodus forsteri. The sequence continues at coordinate 1,097,920,074 of CM028135.1, read as the reverse complement.
ATGAGCCATACAAGACAAGACTCAGTGAGCTGAATCTGGTCTCTATGGAACAGAGAAGAAATGGGGGGGGTATGATAGAAACATTTAAATACTTCAAGGGAATTAACACAATTTAGAAGAGAAACCTCTTCCAGGAAAACAGGACAGCATGCACAAGAGGGCTCAATTTGCGTCTAGTGGGGATAAGTTTAAAAGCAACTCAAGAAAGTTCTTTTTCACCAAGAGGATGATAGACCCATGGAACATCCTGCTGCCAGAAGTGGTGGTATCTAAGATGTGAGGGAGTTCAAACTTGCATGGGAGAGGCACTACGGCAACTTGGAAAGGAGCACAACTAAGGGGAAGGGGGTTTGCCACCATGGGCAGACTAGATGGATCTCACGGTCCCCATCTGCCGACACTGTTCTTATCTTATGTAAAGGGACTGGGAGATCATTATTAGTGCCAGTCTGAAGTCCCATGCCCAATGCCAGATGGCTGCTGGGGTACATAGGGAGGGGGCTGCTAGCAGAAGGGAGGAGGTGGTTCTACCCTAGTACAGTCCTTGGTTGGACCTCACCGGGAGTACTGTGCATAGTTCTGGAGCCTGGAACCTGAAGGACAGGAACCTCATGGAAGCTGTTCAGAGAGGGCCATGAAGCTGATTCAGGGACAGCAAGGGAAGGCATATGAGGAGAGGCTGGAGTCCCTCGTTATATATACACCCCCGAAGCCAGGAGGGAGAGGGGGAACATGATAAGGAGGAGAGGCTGGAGTCCCTCATTATATATGCACCCCCGAAGCCAGGAGGGAGAGGGGAACATGATAAGGAGGAGAGGCTGGAGTCCATCATTATATATGCACCCCCGAAGCCAGGAGGGAGAGGGGGAACATGATAAGAAGGAGAGGCTGGAGTCCCTCATTATATAAACACCCCGAAGCCAGGAGGGAGAGGGGGAACATGAGGAGAGGCAGGAGTCCCTCATTATATATGCACCCCCGAAGCCAGGAGGGAGAGGGGGGTCATGATAAGGAGGAGAGGCTGGAGTCCCTCATTATGTACACCACAGAGGCCAGGAGGGAGAGGGGGATAATGACTGAGACCTTTAAGGGTATTAAAAAGTAGACAGCAGTGCTCTGTTTACAGGAAGAGAGGGCAGGGTAACGAGAGGCCATGGATGGACACTGGTGCAGGAAGCTGTAGGAGGGATGTAAGGAAGTTCTGCTTTACAGAAAGGGTTGTGGAGAAGTGGAATGCACTGCCAGAAGAAGTGGTTGGTGTAGAGTCAGCTGCCAGCTTCAGACACAGGAGGAACAGGCACAAGGGAATAGTCCAAACTAAAGGAGGGAGGAACGGTGGGCAGTCAGTGGAAGGGGATGAGTGGACTCGTGAGGGGCTGTCTAGATACCGTCAGGGCCATCAGTAGACTAGCCACGGTGCAACATTAGGCTGGGTGTGGATTCAAGCAGGTACTGGGCAGGCTGTATGGGCAGGTGGCCCTCTTCTGCCACCTACATCTGTTGTTTTCTAAATGTGTGCCTCTTATCCTTTTTTTCCCAGATTGGAATGGATTGGTTTATACTGAAATGTTACGAACAACCAGACTTTTAATAGCTTTTACTTAAATTTGTAATCCTTTATTATAACATGCATTTTGTATTTGTCAAATCAGAGGTGATGAAAGCTTCCCAGCAAGCCATCGAACGTGGAGTAAAGGATTGCTTATTCATAGACTACAAAAGGAGAAGTGGCCATTTTGATGTGACAACGGTAGCATCAATAAAGGAGATAACAGAAAAGGTATGGATTTTAAAGTAGTTTTTATCCTTACAAAATTGTCAAGAACATTTTTATAGATAACACCAGATCTTACTTCAAAACACAGCTCTTGCAGCAGGTTACTCCATTAGGACTGAAGCCGGCAGGCACCAGGACCCCATGGAAAAATTCTAGCTAGCTATCTTCAGCGGGGACCGCCTCCGACATCGGTCCCGCCTCCGACGTCAGGCTAGTACATAAGGGGGCGGTCCCGCCAGATTCTCCAGTTCTTTCCTGCCGTCGACTTGCATGTCTCGACCCTTCAGTTCAGTCTCTAGTGCGCGACGCATGGTTAAGTTCTTTCCTACAGGAAATTCGAATTTCTTCAAGCAAGTTTTCTCTGATGTCCTCTCCGACCTCAGGTCACTTATCTAAGTGTGCTTGTGGGAAGCAGATTCCCTTCAAGGACCCTCAAGCGGCCTGCGTCCATTGCCTAGACCCAGACCACGATACCCGGGCCTGCTCCTTCTGCCAGGGGTTTAATAGCAGAACCCGGATCCGTCGCCAGAAGGCCCTTCAGGCTTTTTTGTTGGAGGAAAAGCTAAAGACCATGTCTTCCAGGGGGACTGTTCAAAAAAGACCCACAAGCACGCTGAAAAATGAAGGAAGAAGGCCCCTTCCAGGTCCCCTTCTAGGGCCTCAGACTCTTGCAGCTCCGGTTCCAGGTCCGACCGCTCCCCCTCCAGGGCCAGCTCTCAGCCTCCCCCTGCTGTGGTTAAGAAGGCTTCCTCTTCTCAGGCCAAGACTGCCAGGCCATCCTCGTCCTTCAGGGCCTTGGTTAAGTCTGGGGATCGCCACCATCATCATCATAAGTCGGGTTCCCGCCCTTCCGAACCCGACGTCAGGTCGGCTTCCTTGCCTCCTCGCAAGACCTTGGAGCTCTCCTCCCTGAAGAGACCGCAGGACCCGACGCCGGTGCGTCCGTCGTCGGCCTCTCGCCATAGATCCCCGGAGCCGCCATCGGCCAGACGACCGTCGCCGGCCAGGCCAACATCTCATCGGACGCCGGTAGGGGGACCGACGCCCGCTCTCATCGAGAAGAGAGCCCCGACGCCTCCGACCGACGTCTGTCAGGAGACTATAACCGAGGAGGAATTGACTCAGCCCGAGGACCAGACGGGCGACCCCGGTCCTGTCGAGACGCCCAGGGAACCCTCGCCTTACCAGAGCCCCCTCAGGAGCCGACCGCTGGACCCGACGCACCGTTCACCGACGCCCAGACCGTCGTCGGGCCTTTCCTTGGTTGATGTGAAGGAGCTGTTCACTTACTGGTGGGACACCATAAAGAAGGACATGGTTCCCACTCCTCCTCCTCTTCCTCCTACGCCGATTACTCCTCCGGTTCCTGCACCCCCCCCTCGCCATCGGGGTCTGCAGGCCGATTACCTCCCCCCCGGGAGCACGGAACACCGCCCAGGGGGAGACCAGACAAACGGAGACCTCCGTCTATATCCTCTTCTAGGTCACCCAGCCCCAAGAGACCCAGAAAACGCCGACGATTGCCTTCGACGGAGGACATGGGATCAGAGTTTTCAGCATCCAGATCCCCATCTCCCCCCTCCATCCCTTCTCCGGATCCATGCGAGATGCGGAAGTCTCCTCCGGATGACCCTTCGTTCTCGGATATTATGAGACACATCCAAGAGAACATGGGATGGGATGCGGAAGAGCTAGACCGCGAAAGGCTACGCCTTGCCAAGTATCTTTGGCAGACGGACCCCAAGCCTGTGGTGGTGCCACCCTTGGTAACACTTTCATGGACGTCACCAAGGCAGCATGGAAGCGTCCACATTCGCTCCCGGCGATGCCGAAGAAAGCTGATCGCTTGTACAAGGCTCCTAGAGAAGACCAGTACTTGACTCAGCAGCCTCAGGCCGACTCTCTGGTCATCACAGCCTCACATGACTGGTCCCAGAGACCGCAACATCTGAGCACCCTGCCACCGGACCCAGAGTCTAAACAGTTGGACGCTATGGGTAGGCGCACGTACGTTTCCGCTACCTGCGCCATCAGATCCCTGAATTACTTGACCCACATGGTGCGGTTTCAAAATGCCTTGTGGGAACAGGGTCTGGATGTGGCTGAAAACCGCCAGAAGGTGAGCAGAAGGAGGAGATGCTTCAGCCCTCCGCACGTGGGTTCGGACGTGGGAACCTGCACTACGAAGCCGCTGAGTGATTCCGCGGACTCTTGGCCCGAGCAGCAGCTTCAGGCGATGCCTCCGGAGACACTCCTGGTTAGCGCTGCTCGGCTTTACCTCGGACGCCCAGAAGAATATCATGGACGCCCATTCGAGGGAGAAGTCTTGTTTGGTAAGCCTTCTGAGAAGATTATTACCAAACTTCAAGAGGCCGGAAGGCGGTGAGGTCGGTTCAGGCCATGACACTCCAAGCTTAGTTCCTTTCGCAGGAACCAAAGCCGATTTCATGGACAGACGAGAGGCAACAGTCCCCGCCTCACCTGACAACAGAGGGGCTCCGTGCTTTAGAGCCCAGGGGAAGCGCCCGCAGGGCGGAAGCCAGCGACTTAAGCCGACCAGCCAGCGGGACCCTCAGCCGCCACAGCCTGACTCCTTTCCTGCCCCCGCCCCTCAGGATCAACTGGAAATCATGGTCGGGGGTCGCATTGTGAACTTGCTGCCAGGATGGCAGGCTATAACCACCGACAGGTGGGTTCTGCAGTTGGTCAGAAGAGGCCACTATATAGAATTCGCAGAGAAGCCACCCTCGAGGCCTCCTTTGCTCTCCCGGTATCCGGGTCAGCACAAGTCTCTGATCTGGCAAGAAGTACCCGGTCTTGCAAAATGGAGCGATAGAGTACGTCCCGGAGAACCAGAGAGGACTAGGATACTATTCCCACTTCTTCCTGGTTCCAAAGAAAACAGGGGACCTTCGTCCGATTCTGGACCTCAGCGACCTCAACGTGTCGGTCGCCTACAAGAAATTCCACATGGTGACTCTTCCGGGTCTTATTCCCATGCTGAAGCTAGATGCCTTTTTAGCGTCTCTAGACATGCAGGACGCATACCTGCACATCCCTATAGCTCAGGTGCACAGGAGGTTCCTGCGCTTCAAGCTTCTCGACCACCACCTTCAATTCCGAGCCCTTCCGTTCGGACTGTCATCCGCACCAAGGGTATTTACCAAATGCATAGCAGTCGTGGTAGCGCCTCTAAGGAGACAGGGCCATTATGTGTTCCGCACCTGGATGATTGGCTTTCATGGTCGCCTCCAGAGGGCGTTATTATGTGCATACAGAGCACCCAGGTCCTGTCTCGATCTCTGGCATCTTAATCAACCACGAGAAGTCTCTCCTGGTACCATCGCAGAAGCTGCAATTTATAGGCGTAGTACTGGACACCGCTCAGGAAGAGCTTTCTTCCAGACGCACAGAGCGGAGCGATCAGATCCCCATCAGGGAATTATCGCTTCAACAAGACCGCCCCTGCCAGGTCGGTCCTTCGCGTTTCCTCGACACATGGCTGCGCCATTCCTACCTGTCCCTTTCGCAAGGCTCCATGTGCGGTAACTCAGTGGATGCTCAAAGTGCAATGGGATCAAAGGCAAGACCACATGCAGCATCCGGTCAGAATCACGAACACCGTGATTCGAGACTGGCAGTGGTGGCTAGACCCAGGGTCGCTCTCCACGGGCGTCCTGTTTGTAGCGCCGTCCCCGGAGGTAATCCTCACCACAGACGCCTCAGGTCTAGGGTGGGGGGCACACCTGGACGGGGTGAAGTCCCAGGGTACGTGGACCCCTCTGGAAACTCATCTCCATATCAACGTCCTAGAGATGAGGGCGGTCCTTTATGCCCTGCAGGCCTTTCAGTCAGAAATCCCGCCGAGTACTCTCCTGCTTCAGACAGACAGCACAGCGGTGATGTATTACCTCAACAAACAAGGAGGCACACACTCTTACGCCCTGTGTAGGGAGGCCATGAGGGTGTGGGATTGGGTAATCCAACACTGCGCGAATCTGATCACTGTACATGTTCCCGGGGTGGACAACACGATTGCAGACGGCCTGAGTCGCTCCCAGGCCAGAGTCCACAGTGGGAACTTCTTCAAGAGGTAGCAGAGGATCTGTTTATTGATGGGGAACTCCAGAGTTGGACTTGTTCACATCCCCATCCAACGCAAACTGCCCAATTTTTGCTCGCTAGATCCAGGGCCTGGTGTTTTCTGGCTAGACGCGCTTGTCCCTCCTCTCCTGGGCGGACAGATTCCCCTACGCTTTCCCTCCCTTCCCGTTGATCCAGAGAGTTCTTCTCAAACTGCGCAGGGAGCATGCAATAATGATCCTAGTGGCCCCTTTCTGGCCCAGACAGATCTGGTTTCCCTTGCTAATTCAGCTATCCTGGGAACCTCTGCTCCTGTTGCCATTCAGCTCCCATCTCTTGTCTCAGGAGAAAGGTTCACTGGTCCACCCGGACTTACGCTCACTGAACCTGCATGCATGGCTCCTAGAGACATAGCCATCTTGCGTAATGGGGTCTCGCAAGAGGTTATGAAGTTCTTTCTGGCAGCCAGAAAGCCGGCAATAGGACGCATCTTCATGAAATGGCTGTTTATGGCCTTGTTAACGCCGATTTTTCCCTTTAGGTTGTCCGTGGGAGTGGTGTTGGACTACCTGCTCTCCCTTTTCCGTTCAGGTCTAGCCTACTCCTCTATCAAGGTGCACCTCTGTGCCATTTCTGCCTACCACCTTCCGGTGGGGCATCGCACAGTGGCACAATTAGACGCCTCTCGGGAATTTTTGAGAGGGGTGTTACACCTCAGGCCACCCATTAAGGACCCAGTGCCTCCATGGGATTTGCTCTTTGTCCTGGAACAGCTCACGCTTCCCCCTTTTGAGCCTGCCGCGGATTGCGAGCTGCGTTTTCTGTCATGGAAAACGCTATTTTTGGTTGCTGTTACCTCAGTGAGAAGAATTTCCGAGCTTCACGCTCTCATGTGCAAAGAGCCTTATTTAGTTTTCCACCGACAGAGTATCCCTGAGGACTAATCCAAAATTTTGCCTAAGGTGGTCTCTACACTCATCTCAGTCAGGATATTGACCTGCCGTCTACTTCCTAACTACTCCAATAGAGGAGAGGCTCTGCCCACACCCTGGATGTTCACCGCAGCTTGAGGTATTACCTCAACAGAACCAAACAACTTCGTAGTTCAGAGCAACTTTTCATTTCCTTTTCTGATAGGATGATGGGCCAACCAGTATCCAAACAGTCCCTGTCTCGCTTGCTTATCCAGTGCATTTCATACTGTTATGATATCAAACAAAAGCCCCTCCCGGGTACAGTCCGGAGTCATTCTACTAGGGGTGTGGCCACCTCCTTTGCAGCACTCCGCAGCATCTCCACTTCTGCCATATGTGCTGCAGCCACTTGGAGCTCTGTACATACATTTATCAGGCATTATAGCCTGGACATCGCCTCTCGGCGAAGAGCCGGCTTCGGCCTGGCGGTGCTACAGGGTCTCCTGTCCTAGATTCGGGACCTGGAGTGTTTTTCCTAGTTTCCTCCTCCCTGAATGTTGGCAGCGTTACTGCTTGGGAATCGGTCCTAATGGTGTAACCTGCTGCAAGAGCTGTGTCTCGAAGTAAGATAGTAAGTACAGTTACGTAAGAACTTACCGTAACAGCAGATCTTCGAGAACAGCTCTTGCAGCAGGTACCTTCCAGCCCACCTTCCCCCTTGGAGGAGGCATGGCTTAGGCCTTTACTATCAGGGATTTTTTCCTTTTGACTTCTGATGGTGGATCCTCAGTCTCCCTACCGATGTCAGGCCTGCGGCCGAAGTCTCCGGCGGAGAACTGGAAATCTGGCGGGACCGCCCCTTATGTTCCGCCTGGCGTCGAGGCGGGACCGACGTCGGGGGCGGTCCCCGCTGAAGATAGCTAGCTAGAATTTTTCCGTGGGGTCCTGATGCCTGCCGGCTTCAGTCCTAATGGTGTAACCTGCTGCAAGAGCTGTTCTCGAAGATCTACTGTTACGGTAAGTTCTTACGTAACTGTACTTTACTTTACAGATAGGCTTAGTATTTTTTAAATCCAGAAAACATTGTGTACCAGCTGTATCTTGTCTGTTCTGGTGACATACTGGCTAAAGGCGACAATCTAAACATAGAAACATAGAATTTGATGGCAGATAAGGACCGCTTGGCCCACCTAGTCTACCCATTTCCCTACCTAACAGATAAGCTGCAGATCCTAGTTAACCAACAGTCTACTTCCTCCTACCCCCTACTAGAATTGCCTTATGTCTGTCCCATGCATTCTTGAATTCTCCCACTGTTTTTGACTCTACGACCTCCTCAGGAAGGCTGTTCCATGTATCCACAACCCTCTCTGTGAAGAAATACTTTCTCACATTACCTCTGAGCTGTCCCCCCCTCTGTCTTCAAATTGTGCCCGCTTGTTTTTGCACATCTCTTTTTCTGAAAGGTTTTATTTATTTGCTATATCGGTTTACAACCTTTGAGCCAGAGGCTCGTTTGCAGAGGTACCTCGTCACATGTAAGACAGATGGAAACATAGAGTAGGCATAAAGACAATTACATTAAACATGAGATACATGGTATAACAGTGGTTACATTAAGCATGTGTTACAGACATTTGTCACAGACAGTATTTACAAGATTTGGAAGTAGGTATTTTCTGACATTTATAACCTTTGGATGACTATATTTATATCATAACAGCAGTGAGGCATTATAAGCTTGAGAAGGCATCTAAACATAGTAGTCAGACCTAATCATGTGATTGGTGTTAAGGATGGAGGTTGCAGTCCATAATGGACTTTGTCAGAGAATATTGGATCAGATTGGGTAAGAGAGTGAAAGAATTAGAAGCAGTTGCAGGAGCGGATATTGAAGAGGTGGTTGCGAAGAGCGCTACCCTCTTGGATTTTGTTGATTCCCTTGAGGTATTTGAAAGTTTCTATCATGTCCGCCCCTCTTCCTCCTTTCTTTGAGGCTATACATTTTTAGTTCCTTTAGTCTTTCTTCATATGTCTTCTGATGCAGACCCTGCATCATTTTGGTTGTCCTCCTCTGGACAGCCTCCACCCTGGCTATGTCTTTGCGGAGATGGGGTCTCCAGAACTGTACACAGTACTCCAGATGTGGTCTTACCAACTGTCTGTACAGAGGGCCAACAGCTTCCTGTTTTCTACTGGTGATGCCTCTCCCTATGCATCCCAGTATCCTCCCAGCCCTCTTTACTGCCTTCTCACATTGCTGGCCCACCTTTAGGTCATCTGATATGACTACCCCAGGTCCCTTTCCATTTTTGTTGTTGTTAGTATCTCACCCCCCATTGTGTACTCTTCCCCTGGTTTTTGTTTCCCAGGTGCATTACTTTGCACTTCTTTGCATTGACCATTCCTCCAACCTTGCCAAGTCCCTTGTCATCTGACAGTCTGTCAAGAAGTGAAACTGTTAACACGTAACAGATTAAAACCTGGGCTTGTGCCTGTCTTTGAATGTTCTGAGGGAAATGTATTGAAACATGCGTGGTTAGTGAGCGCAGAGTCTTTGCTTTTAGGGAGCATAAATGCTCTGCTGGTGTGTTTCAGAATCCATCTAGCCACCTTGCATAAAGCCTGCTGCAGCCTTTCTCAGTTTGTGCTGCTCGTCAGACTTACCATTGAGCCTATCCTCCGGAAACCAGTGGTGTTTCTACTTTTGGCATAACATTTCATCATCTTGTCCATCATTTAAAAAATGATGAAGGATTCATAATACATTACCTCATTTCCACCTTGGCTTGTGAAAATGTAGTATTTTCCTGCTGACCGTTTCACTCTTTAATCATGCCACCTCTCTTAACTCATTTGTTGCCGGTGGCCATTTTGGGTCAGATCCAACAATGGATTGTTCCGACACCATCTGGCATCTGTGGGAACAAATGGTTGGACCTTCATCTTTTCCACCAACCTCATATTTCTAGCCATAGTGTTGCATTGCTCTTAATGTCATTTGCCAGGTTCTTGCAAAACAGATACTGCTGACATCAGCAGGTCTCTGCTTCTCTAACATTCCAGCACAAGCTGTTACTGCTGACATCAACATGGAAGCATAGAATTTGTTAGCAGAAAAGAACAGCTTGAACAACCCTGTCTGCCCAGATGTCCCCTACCTACTTTGTCTCCACAGACCCTAAATGGTCTCCGGTGACCCTCCCTCTTCCCTGCCTGTTTTCTAAGAGAGCCCTACAACTGTCCCACACATGCTTGAAGCCCCCCCCCCCAGTTTTTGCCTCTCCCACTTCTTCTGGCAGTGTGTTCCAGGCGTTTACAGCTCTTTCAGTGAAGTAGTACTTCTAGGGATTTGGATATTGCGCACTATCCACACTTCTGGCAGTTCTTCCTTCCTTCCCCTTTAAATCTTGCCAAAAGGTCTTTAAGCTGAGCTCCTCCCACCCACCTGTGTGGCATCCTCCTCGGCACCGCCCTGTGACGTCACATCTTTCTTTTCGCTAGAAGCATCGGGTTTCCTCCTTTGTAGGTCCTACGTGTGGTGTAGGCCCAATCTTAGGTCCTCAAGCCTTTTGGTGTTGACAGTTTGCAATAACCAGGTTTAAACCCTTTTTCTCTCCTAATATTGAGCATGATGACTATAAAACAGGTCTGAGGTTCAAGCGATGCGCCGCTTGATTTTTCTGGACTAAAAGTCTTCACCATTTATTCATAGATTAACTGTGCCATATTGCTATAAGCACCATAGTCTTCAGTCTTGGTGCTACTAGTTTGTTTTTTTCTACCATTTAATCATACTCCATGGTGGTTAGGGGTCACTCTCCCTTTCCCTGTGCTTTCCATTATCACTGACTCGTTCTGTATTACTCTTTGTTAACTCAGTTTTGTATCTGTTAAAAATTTCTTTGTTGCCCTTATCCTGCATTCCATCCATTGTACTGCCTATACCTGTTAATCATGCTTGTGTATCATATTCTTGTATATCATCCTGTTATCTTATATTTGTGCTCACCCAAGTCCGCCTTGAAAATGAGCTCCGCTCAATGGCGTTCGCCTGGTTGAATAAAGATATTGATTGATTGAGTGATTGATTCTGCTGGGTTACAAGTCGGAAGCACTGAGACCCTGCAAGAGCCAAAAATCTACAGGAGGGCCGGCACCAAGGTAGGACTGCACATGCACATGCACGGCACTGCAAGACTGGTTGGCACCCATGTAGGCTACCTCGGCATTGACCCTCCAACTGCCTCAGTTCCTTTTTTTCCCCGTCAAGTGTGCTTCAGTGACGACGACGCTCACCCTCCGGGAGTCAAATCTTCACATCTACATGACAGCAGCATCTAGTCATTCAATCATAGTTTGACTTAATATTACTGTTTATTATTTAAAACCAAAAGGAGAAGCTGGCCTGGTGGTGCTGAGGGTTGAGGCGCTGGACACCACACCTCGCTCCATGCCGGCAACCTGGGTTCGGGAACGAGCACGGATTGTTGGGGATCGGCAGGGGAGGACTAGGATCGAGCGTCCAACGACAGCTCTCTTAGTCCTGGGGGAAAGGGTGGGATCCACACAGCGCTCTGGCAGTCCCTGGGGACGCCCGGTGGTACTGCAGACATGCGGGTGTCTGGAGGGAGGGAGCACAGCGGACGTCTGCACGATTGCGCACGGACCTTATTGCACCTCCATGCTCCCACTGGGGAGAAAATGGAAAAAGGGATGGGTGTGACCGAGCAGCTTGATGGCCGCGCCCTGCCATGCATGGAGGACTGTTGTGGAATCGCGTTGGGGGGGGGCGGGGTTCGGCGCTGGTCCGGCTGGCAGGGACAGGGGAGCCCTCCAGCGAATTGGCCACGGCTGTGCAGGACTCCCCAATCATGCGAGTGAGTCTGCTGTTCTCCCCACGGGCATGGCCGGTGGCTGGATGCCCCCGCTGGTAGGTGCTGCAGCACAGCACAAGAAAAAGGGATGCGATAAATAAATAAAAAAAAACAAAAGGAGTGAAATTTTATTATTTTCCTCTCAGCCCTGCCAATCAAAGGAGTCAACCATGGATGGAGACAGTGATGGTACTGACTCTCCGTTAGAAGGCAGCTCTGGCAGCAGGGCTGTGTCTGGTCTGCCGCCCTCTCTGGGGGGTCCGACCGTGGGAAGTCCGATGTTCAGGAGGGAGGACAGCCTTCCCATAAACACAAAAAGAAGCGGGCCCGTTCCCGATCCAGGTCGGGGACCCGGCACCACTCTGCCTTGAGTTCCTCCTCTTTTCATCGGAAGAGCTTCTGCTCACAACTGCCTTGACTCTCATCACTGGAGCCCCTCTCTGTCCTCTTGCAGGGTTTCTGGTGGGCAGTTTCATCACTGAGTCGCTCTTATGGACCGGTGGGTACAGTGTCTGTCTCATTTACCCTTTCTGGCGGATCCAGTTCTAGGGCCTTTGGGCCTAGGAGCCTCGGTTGGGTCCTTCTGGGCAGGTTGAGTGTTTGACGCCAGCAACAGAATTCTCCCCCTTGCCGGTGCCAGCGCCACTGGCACTGGTTCCACATGCCTTCCCCCCTCTTTCTGTTTTCTCGCAGAGGCTGGCACAGGTACCAAACCCCTCTCCTTCTTTTTCTTCCACGTCTGGGTTGTATCTTTAGACGGCCCTGTTGCGGTCACCGCCAACACCGCGTATGGGATCGGCACCAGATTCCGTGGTGCTGGATCCGGTGCCAGGTTCTGTGGTGCTGGGCCCCGCATCAGTTCTGTTATCTCCTGTTTATCCTCTTTCTAGACCAGACAGCGGCTTACTAGGGGAGGCTTCCGCCCCCCCCCCCGAGGGTGACTTAGAGCAGGATGAGTCTGATGCTGACCTTATTATTTCAGAAGAAGGTGACAACGAAGACTCATTTTACAGCTTGGATGGTACACCCTCAATACCAGCTGGAAATCCTGTGCAATATCTCTCCTTCCAGTCGTTGCTTAAGAATATGATATCAGCCCTTGCTCTTCACACATCTTCAGTGGATCCGGGTAGGCTTTTACGTCTAGAGTGCCTTCATGTTCCCAGCATTCCAGTAAATCTTAACACTATCTGTCCCCCCCACCCCCACCCTTCGAGACCTTGTCTGAAGCTGTGTGGGCGAGGCCTACTCTTATTCCCTCTATCTGCAAATCCATAGATGGGAAGTATGCGTCTCCCAAGAAGAGACCTATTTTAGCCTCACAACACATCACTGGTGCGCTGGTTGTCCTTGCTGAAAATGACAAAGCTGCTCAGTACGTCCTATCAATAAAGAGTCTTGTAAGATAGATACCATGGGAAAAAGAGCCTTTGCAGCCACAGCTCTGGGTATACACATCGACAGCTACCAGGAGCACTTCTCCCAATACGACTGTTGTGCTTTAGGTTTCCCTTAAATCCATAATAGAGGATCTTTCGGAGTCTGTCTCTAAAAGTGAGATTTTGCAGACTGTCTCCCAGGGGATAGAATGCAATAGCCATCAGCTGAAAGCTTCCATAGACACATACGACAGAGCTTCCATAGCAGCAGCTGCTGGAATCAGTAGTAGGAGACATTCTTGGCTTAGGACACCAGGATTTTCCTCTAATGCCCAGCAGCAGACCATGAATGTCCCCTTTGATGGTACATATCTGTTTGGCCAACAGGTAGTGCAAGCCCTGGATGGCCGCTCAGAAGACTAGGACTGCCATTAAAACAGCCAGGCCAGCTCCTTCTGCTCCTCAGGGGGCAAGAACCACCAGATTTTTTTGTAACAGGCAGCCCTTTCGAGGAAGAGGCCAAGGAGCCCCAAACAGGTACAAGTCTCCTTAGCTGCAAAAGAAAATGCAGAAGGCACAAGGACCAAAAGCACCCAGTGCTACCCTCTGAAAATCTGGCCCCGGTCTCACCTCAGCTGCCCGAGGTGGACTTCTCCACTGCAGTGGGAGGTCACCTGACACAGTTTTACAGCCAATGGAAGTTTGTCACCACAGACAAATGGGTCCTCCGGATGGTTAAAGAAGGATACTTTCTCAACTTTGCAGAGATTCCCCTGGGCCTTCAACGCAAGCGGCAACACATTCTGTCAGGAGCTCAGTCAGACCTCGCTTCATAAATACTGGGCCTTCTCAAAAACAGGGCAGTGGAAGTGGCTCCCTAGGCAGAGTGGAACACAGGGATCTTAGTTCGAGGGGGCTCTTGCAGCAGGTAACACCTTTAGGACTGAAGCCAGCAGGCGCCAGGACTCACAGAAAATTTCTAGCTGGCAGTATACAGCAGGGAACTGCCCCCTGACATTGGGCCGCCCCAGATGTCACATATGGTGTAAAAGGAGGGGTTCCCCCAGCCGGTCCCCAGTTCTTTTCCCCTCCGTCAACCGCACAGTTCGGACCTCCGCGGACACCTTCAGCTAGTCGACCGCCATTTTGCATCCTGTTTGCTTGCATTTTATTTTCTTCAATTTCTTAGGAGATTCATTTTGCATGTCTTCTTCTCCATCTTCCTCAATCGAGGGGGCGGCGATCGAAGTGTGCATGCGGCAAGCAGATCCCTCACAAGACCAGTCATTCGGCCTGCCTTTTCTGCCTAGGCCTGGACCACGACATTGAGGCCTGCCAGCATTGTCAAGACTTTAATCAGCGCACTCGGCTTCGCCGCCATAAGACCTTCGAAGCCTTCTTCCTAATCAAAAAGATATCCGAGATGGAGAAGGACCTTCATCGAAAACGTTTTTAATCTTCCTTGGCCTCCGGGCCTCTTCCTCCTCCTCTTCTCAAAAGGAGAGGAAATCGAATGGCAAACATAAGCACTGGGAGAAGAATAAGGAGAAACCCTGTCGGACTTCCGCTCGCGGTCCTCAACCAAGTCGGCGACCTCTGTTGGGTCCCCCCCCCCCACACTGGGGGTCGGCTCCTTCCAATGCGGCCTCTGGGCTCCTGGTGGCAAAACCTCCGTCCCTTATCACTATTGTGTGAGAAAGTTCTTCAGGGCACGGGAGCTCTTCCACAGCCTCTCAAGCTTAAGCCCATAGTCCCAGCAGGTTGTAAGCCAATTGGCTCAGCCAGTGGGTCTTTGGGGGCAGGCCTTTGCCTGTTGCTGTCCTGGCCAGGGTGTCCGCCAGGTCCTCCCCGACATCAGGGGTGCCGACTCTAATAGGCAATGCCCAGGACCGACGCCCTCCTCCACCAAGCAAGAGGGGCCTCCGTCCCACTCAGGAACCAGCACCCCTATCCAGATGACTCTTTCCAGGCGGCTGCTGGCTGAATCGCTAGCCCGACCTCAGCATATGCCAGAGCCTTTGATGCCAGCTTCCCTGACATCACCCCAGGATAACCCGTTGCCACCTAATTCTCTGAAGTCACCAGGTGGGCCTGACGTCCCCCCTCAGCTGACACCTGCAGGCCCAATGGCCAGACGGCGGGTTCAGACCACTCCTCTGGGTCCGACACCCGGTAACCTGGATCAGCCTACCCCGGTGCCCGAGTTACCCCAGCCTGATGACCAGACGCCAGGGCCCTCTAAGCCTAATCCCCTGACGCCGGACACACCAGCTCCACCGCCCAATGCTCCTCAGGTGTTGAACAAGCTCTTTGAGGCCTGGTGGACCTATTTTAAAGATAAAGAGGCCCCTAAGGAACCTTTCAAGCCTACTCCTCAGGAGCCAACTTTGGACAAGCCTCCAGTTCGCCCACCCATCTGCCAAGGGTGCCACTCCAACACCAAATGGGGAGATATCCAGCTTCCTAAAGAATGGTCTCACAAGCATCCTCGCTCACCCTTCCCTACCAGATCTAGGGGACCCAGATGGCCACAGAGCCCTGCAGCAGCAAGGACACCCCTTGCCCCCCCACCTGACGACCCATCCTTCATGCCATGTAATGCGCACATCCAGCAGTTAAATGGCTGGGCTAGCCAGATGAGCTGGATCCAGAGTCATCAGTTTGCCACCTTCCTTAGGAGGAAAGACACCAAGCCCATGGTGGTCCCTTCCCGCTAGTGGAATCCTATAAGGACATCAACAGAGCGACTGAAGCGCCCTTCTAATGCTGGCCATCTCCAAAAAGTCAGACCAGCTTATTGCCCCCACGAGAGGATCCTTCTATAGTGAACACCCAGAGGCAGACCTGTAGTTACCAGTGCTGTCCATGACCTCTCCAGGTGCCCTAGGCACTCCAGTATACAACCTGCAGACAAAGACTCCAAGCAGTTTGACCAGCTGACCAGAAAGGTTTATTTCTAGGGACATGGATATGTTGTTCATCCACACTCATTGGCAGTATCCTTGCCGCTTTAAATCTTGCCGGAAGGTCTTCAAGCTTGCTCCTCCCACCCACCCGGGTGGTATAACTCTCGGCTCCGCCTCATGACGCCAGATCTTCCTTACCGCTTGGAAGCTCAGGTTCCTCCTTAACGCCTGCGTGCTTGTGACTGTTCCTATTTCTCCGCTTTGCGGATTTAAAAATAATATTTTGCAAAAGACTTCAGTCTTCGATCCTCGCTGCGCCGCGGCGGATAAATCGACCTCGGTTTGGAGATGCCCATGCGGGCAGAAGATGTCTCGGACGGATCCACACTCCACGGTGTCTACTGTTTAGGCCTTGAGCACGACCCGCAGGCTTGCGACCTGTGCTCATCTTTCTTGGCCTCGTCCTCGAAGACCGTGCTGTCGATTGCAACTGGGCCGTCCGAGAAGCGTTTCCCTCGGTGAAGTCCAAGGAGGCCCGGTTATGTGTCCGCGCGTATGGCTTCAAGTGGATCAGCTCGAGCCGGATGGTCGCCCTCGAAGAGGAGGCGGCGCTGGGTCAGAGTCTTTCCTCGTCAGCTGCATTTATCCCGGCCTCTCTGGGTTCTTCCACACGGCTTCCTTTAGAGCTTTTGTCTGTCCCTTTCCACTAAAGGAGAAGGGCCTGCGTCTGCTGGACCTTTTCTCGGTCCAAAAGAGGGACAAGGTAAGTCCCTCCGTCTGCGCCTTGGGAGCGGAAAGGTCCCTCTCCCGGGCCGTCGACCGTCGGCTTCGTCGCACTCGGCTCGCCACTGGCCTCACGGTGTCCCCCCAGGTCAGTTGACCGAGACTCGACTGATGAAGCCGAGATTTTCTCGACCCATTGGACGGGCTGTCGCCTTTAGCAGCCAGATTCCTCTCCCGGTTCCCCGGGAGGAGTTGAGGATCCTGTGGGCTCGCCTGGCCTCCGGTTCCGGAGCCCTCGGATGGACCTTCCGAGCCGGAGGGAGTGTCGGTTCCGCCACCACCTCCCTGCACCGACCTCGGAAATTCCGGGACTCCCGGTCTCGGTCTGACCTCTTGCGGTCCAGCCGTTCCACCGCCATAAGGCGGTCTCGGTCCGGCAGCACGGTAAGCTGCGCGCCGTCTGTCTCGTCCTCCTCCTTGGATGAGGGAGGCTTCGGCGTGAATTACGCCGACGGTAGCGAGGACCTTATGTTGCAACAGCTCCTCCTGGGCGGAATAAGCCGACTCCGGCGCCTTCCCCGCCATTAAGTAGTTGTCACGGAACGCCGACTACAACCTCGACTTGCCGAGGAGCCTATACCCAGGCGGTTGTTCGGCCAAAACCAGCTGCTCCACGATTGCGGTGGAACCTCCGCCTCCACAGCCACCACTGGGGCTCCACCAAGATTCTCGGTCGGCTAAGGTTTACCCATCGGCTGTCAGTTACCCTCACTCCCGACCGACCTCGGCAGGTGAAGGGTGGTTCAGGCCAGAGGCAGTTTTTCGAGGACTCTTCCGAGTCCGAAGATGATTCCTCCTTCTTCTCCAAGCGACTGGACTTGGAGTCTTCAGGAGGTCAGCCAATGGACGATAGCCCGTCGTCCTTCCTAGGACTGCTTCGGCTCATCTCGGAGTCTACCGGGATGGAGCTCGAACCGTTCCAAGCGGGCCAGGTATCCCCTCACGGAGATTCTGGACCGAGGGATTCTCCGGCGGAGGCCTTTCGGTGGCGAGGCCATAGTGGGTCCAGCACTGGAACTTTGGCAGCGCCCGCTTCCTGCCCTCGCCTTCGGCCAGGATGGCAGGAAGTATCGCGGTCCCCTACCGGTTCCTTGTCCGGTTTTGAACACCCTCTGCTGAGGGGTTGGTTACCGACAGCGTTTTCCAGCCGCCCGACAGCGCCAGGGATGTGGACAAACCTCCTGACAAGGAGTCCAAGAAATTGGACTATGTCGGCGAAAAGTCTACGCTGCGCCTCTCTCGGCCTTCGTCAGGCCAGTTCGGCCGCCTCATGGCACATTTTTCTCATGCCCTGTTGGGCTCCTGGATGAGGTCATCCTCATCTTCCGCCCGATCTGCAGACTACGGTTAAGCAGGTGCGGGACCAGGGCAGGGCAGTGGCCAAACAGCAGCTCCAGACTGCTTTGGATGTAGGGGACTCATGTGCCAGATCGGTGGCGGCCGCAGTGGCTCGTCGGCCGGGCTTGGCTGAGGATATCCACCTTTACTCGGATACCCAGCACAAGTTGGCGGATGTTCCTTTTTGGGGACTGACCTCTCGGCCCTGGGGTGGAAGGTCACCTGCAGAGGATCGAGAAGTCCAATGCCACCTTGGACTCGGTCCTTCGCTCAGAAGGACAAAGGCCGCAAACCACAGCCTAAGCCCTTTCGTCCTTCTTGTGCCCCCCCGCGCCGCCTGCCCAGCAACGTCAGGGCCAGCAGGCTCCCGGCCTTGGCATCCCAAACCCAAACCCCGGCTTCCTCTAACAGGGCAGGGAGGAAAGGGCCCAGGAGGTCCCTCGGCGGTCCCTCCTCCAAGCCTGCCCAGTGGCCGGGCTGAGGGGTGTCGCCCCCATCCCCGTCACTTTACCCCTGGGTCCCCCCGTGGGGGGACGGCTCCGGCACTTCCGTTCCGCCTGGTCCGCTGTTACCACGGACAGGTGGGTCTTGGAGGTGGTGGGAAGAGGCCTGCCTCTGGAATTCGAGCAGGCACCACCCTTCAGAGCCGTCGCCCCTCGGGGGGCTTCGGGATCCCCAGCCTCACTGGCGGCTCGTCGAGCCGACATCGCTCTCCTCCTCCAGAAGGAGGTGGTAAGAGAGGTGGTGGACCCTCCTTCAGACCCAGGGTTTGTGTCCAGGTACTTCCTGGTTCCGAAACGGACGGGGGGCTGGCGCCCCATTCTCGACCTACACGACCTAAACAAGTTCCTAAGGTCTCGAACCTTCAGGATGGTCACTCTGGCTCAGATAATACCATCCTTGGACGCGGTGGTTCTGCTCTCTGGACTTGCAGGGCGCTGCGTTTTTCCGCCCTATCCGTCCGTCTCACAGAGATTCCTTAGCCTCCGGCGGAAGGATCTCTCTTCGAGTTCCAAGCCATGCCCTTGGCTTGTCTCCAGCTCCCAGGGTCTTCACCAAATGCATGGCAGTGGTGACAGCATTTCTGGGCGCCCGGGGTCGGGTGTACCCTTACCTGGACGACTGGCTGATAGCAGCTCCCTCCAGGAAGGAGGCGGAGTGGTCAGAGATCTGGCCTCCAGGTCTGCTCTCAACTGGGCCTCCTTGTCCAGCGAGGCCAAGTCAGAACTCGAGCGAAGCAGGTGATTTTATTCATCGGGCGCAGCTCGACTCTCTTGAGCCAGAGCGGCTCCCGGCGGACAGGGCCGAGGTTCTTTCCTCCTTTGCCCGATCATTTCTGGTTGGGCAATTGCGCCCTGCCGGGACTTCCTGCGCCTCCTGGGTCTCATGGCGGCCTGTACCAGCGTGGTCCGTTGGGCCGCTGGAACATCGTCCCTTCAGTGGGGACTGGCCAGCCAGTGGTCTGGCGCTGCGATCCCTTGGACCAGCTTGTGTCGGTGACACAGGGATGTGGAATGCTCTCCAGTGGTGGACCGTTCCAGATCAATTGCAGGAGGGCATCCCGTTCGTCCGCCCTGAGCCGACGGGTCTCTGTCGACCGATGCCTCTCTGATGGGTTGGGGTGCCCATCTGGGGAACACCGGGCTCATGGCCTCTGGTCCCGCGAGTCCGATGCCACATCAACCTGCTGGAGCTCGGCGCGGTCCGCCTAGCTCTCACCGCCTTTGCTCCGTTCCTCGGGGTCAGGTGGTCCGAGTCCAGGCGGACAATACCACGACCATGTACTATCTAAACCGGCCAGGGCGGGACGCGTCCATGCTTCTATGCAAGAAGCTCTCCACATTTGGTCACTCGTGCAGCAGCCTGGAGGCGGATCTCCCAGCTCATTCACGTGGCAGGAGCCTCCAACACCCTGGCCGATGCCCTGAGCCGGATAGGGGCTGCATCCCACGAGTGGTCTCTCCTGCCGGAGGTAGTACAGCATCTGTTCTCCCTTTGGGGTACACCTCAGGTGGACCTGTTTGCCTCCATGGAGAACGCGAAGCTGAGTCTGTTCCATGCCCGCCCCCCTCAGCAGGGCTCGCTGCAGGGGGATGCCTTCTCGAGGCAATGGACCCCGGGCCTCTTTAGCCTTTCCCCATTTCCTGATCCACAAGGTGCTTCTCAAGGCGAGGAGGGACAAGGCGCAGGTGATTCTGATAGCCCCAGACTGGCCTCGCCAGTTCTGGTACCCAGATCTCCCTCAGTCTCAGCTCCAGGACTCAGCAGGCTCTCCAGCTCGCCGGACCTGCTCTCAGTCAATCAGGGAAGGTGTTCATCCGACCTTCAATCCCTGCACCTGACGGCCTGGTTCCTGAGCTGCTAGAGTTCCAGGCTTTGGGTCTTTCCGACGAGGTCCTCAATGTAGTTGAGGCGTCCCCTGATGAGTCGACTCAGAAAATGCTATGCCTTCAAATGGAAAAGGTTTTCCATTTGGTGTCAGGCAAGGGCTTGGACCCTTCCTCCTGTTCCTTGGCAAGCATCTTGGACTATTTATGGTCCTTTCTAGTCAAGGGCTTAGGTCGACGACCCTAAGGGTGCACCTGGCAGCCATCTCTGCTTACCGGGCGCGGGCCGGGAAGCAGTCGGTGGTGCAGGAGAAGGTGGTCTGGCGCTTTTTCAAAGGCCTTGATCACATTTCCCCTCCAGTGCGGGAACCCCCACCTCCGTGGGATCTACTGCTGGTACTGGCAAAGCTCATGGGCAAGCCATTCGAACCTATGCACAGGTGTGCTCTCTCTCACCTGTCGTGGAAGACCGCCTTCTTGGTGGCTATCACGTCAGCCAGAAGGATGGGAGAGCTCCAGGCGCTTTCCATCGAGTCTCCTTACCTGGTCTTCCACAGGGACAAGGTTGTCCTGCGCCCTCACCCGAAATTCCTTCCGAAGGTGGTGTCGGAGTTTCACCTTAACCAGGTGTTGACTCTGCCGGTGTTCTACCCCAATCACACCTCGGAGGCTGCAATATAGGCTCCATACTCTGATCCTAGAAGGGCGCCGCTATTATATGAGCTTATCGGCTGAAATTGGGGAGAGGTTCGCCAGCTGTTTGCTCACCCACGCTGAAGTCGCATCTGGCAGACCTGCAGCCAAGCGGACGATAAGCAGGTGGGTAACCTCCTGCATAGATCTCTGCTATAAGTTAGCGGGCATGGAGCCTCCCAGAGGGATAAGAGCTCATTCTACCCGCCATACTGCTGCAACGGTGGCTGCTTCCAGGGACGTCCCTATCCAGGAAATCTGCAGGGCTGCTACCTGGAAGTCAGCAAACACCTTCATTACCCACTACCACATCGACCTTGAGTCACGCCGGGATGCTGGTTTTGGGGCCTCGGTTCTCCAGTCTCTCTTTCCCAAGTAAGTATATGGGGGTGTGCGTCTTGCCTCCCTCCTCCCGGAGAACTGCTAGGAGTCTGCCAATGAGTGTGGATGAACAACATATCCATGTCCCTAGAAATACAGGTTACTCACCTGTAACAGGAGTTCTAGGAATGGTATATGTTGTTCATCCCATCTACCCACCGACCTCCCCGGCTTTGACGCACAACCTGAGCTTCCAGCGGGCCAGATCTGGCGTCATGGGGCGGAGCCGAGAGTTATACCACCCGGGTGGGTGGGAGGAGCAAGCTTGAAGACCTTCCGGCAAGATTTAAAGCGGCAAGGATACTGCCAATGAGTGTGGATGAACAACATATACCATTCCTAGAACTCCTGTTACAGGTGAGTAACCTGTATTCCTCGGCCACCTGTGCCATAAGATCTCAGAACTTTCTTGCCCACATGGTGCAATACCAGAACGCCCTGTGGGATAAGGCGGTGGAGGTGGCTCAAGCCGTACCAGATTGCCCAGGCAAGGCAGAGCTGATGGCCATTTTGATGTAGGCAATCACGTTCTCCAAGCCTCTTACGATACAGTGGACTCCTGCGGGCAGTGCTACAGTCTCTGATGTCTGTATCTGGCGTTATTCTTTGTTACACGTCTACGGCTTTGCTCCAGACGTGCAATCTAAAATCTTGGATGACCCTTTCAGGGGCCCAGATCTTCCCTTGTCTATCTTCACTATTCATTACTGCTGGGTGTAAGCCGGATGCACGAACCTGCCATGAGAGCTCTTTTTTTTTTTTTTTTTTTTGAGGGAGGAGTCTGTGCCAATGGCACCACGAGAGCGACAAGACCATGGAGAATGCGAGGCCAAGGCACCGGCTCTATCCAAGTTCTGTTTCTCCCGCTGTCGAGGCCGCACCTGCTGCGCAAGTTCGGAAAAAGTTAGTTTGCTACGCCATTAGGCCTTGATCTCTGTGTCAGTCTTCACCATTCATCACAGTTGGGTATGTGGCTGGAGGTCACGACCCCGCAGGAGCTCTGTTTTTTTTTTTTTTTTTTTTTTGATGGTCGGAGCTAACGCAATGCCGACGCACTGCGTGGCGCTCGCGGGTTGACCATTAGCTGTCATTGGCCCCGCCCTTCCACCAGTTCTTCATCTCCTGCCGTAGAGGTCACACCTCATGAGGAGCTCCAAGCACGCACGCACTTGGGCTTTGTCTCGCCTGTCGACGCCAATCTACCTGCCGTTCCGCTTCACCCTACTTGATGCCGCTGTTTGGTAAGATTGTTCCTTTATTATTTTCAGCGATTTCGAGTCTGCTTTTTCATTGTTTTCATTGATCATGTCTCAGTCAGAGGCAAAAGTCGCTGAGCGGGCGGCCTCATGCCGGTGCCTGCTTGCGTCAGCACTATACTAACCAGCATGATCGCCTTACATGCCTTGGCCCGCTCATGACATGGATTGCGGATGTTTGTTTCTCTAAGGATCATCTTGTCCTGAACAGTACGTGTGGAAAGTTGGACGAGCTCTGCCAACTTTTGGGGACAGGGCAAGACTGCCGGGCCAAGCCGCTGTCTCTTGGCCTTCCTCTGGGTCCCTCTGATTCTATACAGACTGGCGGAGGAGGGGCTTCCGCTCATGTAGCCTCCTTGCGGCAGAAGCCCCTTCCGCGGTGCAGGAGGCCCAGTCCGTTCCCTGTGGGGGGTAGGCGGGAGGCACTGCTCCAGCAGTCACCCTTTCGGGGGCAAAGGCTCCCCAGGTGTCATTTCCTCAGGCTGGAAAGCCTAGGTCGGCACCGTCCTTGACACTGTCCATCGGTGCCATTTTGGACCTTGGTGCTGTTCGCGGCGCCATGGGCCTTGATGGCGCCGTGGTCGGCACCAGTCTACCGCTCGGTGCCGTCTCTGCTGTCAACACCGTTCATGGCACCGATAGCACTGGTGGTGCTGTGGGAAGTTCTACGGCGCCATCTTTGACTGTTTCTGGTCTCGGCACCGTGGGAGGTGTCACTGTTGGCACTGCTGGTGTCGCTGTCAGCGCTGTCCCTGATCCCGATGCTGTTCGCGGTGTCGTGGGGGGACGGCACCATGGCTGATATCGACTCCGGTTCTGCTGCCGCTTACGGCGCCGTTTCTTCCTCAGGTGCCATTTGCTGTGCCATGGGGGAGTTCGGTGCCGACTCTTGTGCAGACACCTGGACTGGCACCTCCCTCGGTCCAGACAGGAGCAGGTGTCCGCGTATGGTCTGTCACCGGACTTCGGTCTCTATCTCTTCGGAGGTGGACTCTGAGTCTGGTTCGGACCAGCTGCCCGAGTCTTTGGAGTTGGCAGTCCACGTGGATACCTTGGTAGTTACTTTGGCTGACCAGAACCAGCCTCCCTCTGAGGAGTGGGTGGTAGCCTATGAGTCTGGGGTCAGGGGTGTTGACCAGCAGCCAGTGGTCCAGGTCACTACTGCCCTGCAGCATAGGCTTGAAGGGTTCTCTGCCCCCTCAGTTGCTACCCCGTGGTGGTGTGCCTGGCTCGCCCAACACTAGGGCCGACCAGAGCACCCTCGGGAGGGGAGGGTGCTACTCCCTGGGTGGTCTCCTCGGGGACAGACCAGGGTTGCCAGCTGCCCAGGCTGGTGTTTGCATGGCGGAGGGCTGTTTCGGACCCTGAGGATTCGAGGGGTCAGGATTCGAGGTGGCGGCCCTTCTCTGGGACCCACCCGGGCTTGGGGAGGAGTCGCAGTGTGGACCCCCATCCTTCCTTCTCCGTCCCCCCGAGAGGGCCCAGATCTTCGGAGGGAAGGGTCCGTCCTTCTGGGTTTACACGGTTCTGGTCACCTCACAGGGGAGGATTCTTCAGAGCACGGTCTAGGCAGTTCCAGCGTGGTTGATCAGCTGTTGGGCTTTCCGGAACTCCTCCTTCCTTAGAGGCTTCCAGTGCGCTCTCTTGCCTGGACAGAGGACCGTCCTCTTCTGTTGTGGACCTAGTCCCCATTCCTCTGTTGCCATCTCCTGCTGTCCCAGGCATTCGTGGTCTTACGGGACCTCTCTC
Organism: Neoceratodus forsteri; assembly: GCA_016271365.2. Lineage (NCBI taxonomy): Eukaryota > Metazoa > Chordata > Ceratodontiformes > Ceratodontidae > Neoceratodus > Neoceratodus forsteri. Next base: position 1,097,895,611 of record CM028135.1, on the reverse strand, counting down.
CTGGGAACAGTTCAGGGGTGCAGCTGCTCACTTCCCTACTTATGTCAGGGCCATGGACGAACGGGTGTTCCACCTTCCCCCTGAGCAGCCAACCTCTGGATCTCCGTGGTCTTCTGCTTCCTCATCCTCCTCTTCTGGGGGAGATGAGCCTTCCATCCACATCTCCCCTGCTGCTGATCTCATTGAGTATCAGTGTTTCCTTGTGAGGATGATGGAAGACCTGCCTATCACCCCACCCATTCCTCAGCACAATCCGGAGCAGTCAACATGTGCCTTTTTAGGTGACTTCAGTGCGGCCACCCTTGTGGTGCCCGCCTGGCCTGCTCCTTTCCAGGAGGCGTCATTGCGGTTCTGGCAATGACCCTTTTCTGGAGTCCCAGCCCCTTGGGATCTGAGCCAGAGGTATTGTGCCCCCGGAGTCTCCAGGTCGTATGCCTCATCCTCAGTCAGGACTGACACAGCTGGACACTCCTGATGGGCTTCACGCCCTCCACCGTGCCCTGCCCCCAGATCAAGATTACGCGGGTTTTGACTTCTGGGGGAGGAGGACCTTCTACTCGACATGGTTGTTACTGTCGATTTCTGCTTATCAGACCCACTATGCTTCCTATGATAGGTTCTTGTGGTCCAGGCTGGGTCAACTTCTAGCCTCCTTGCCTGATTCGGAGGTAACCAGACAAGCCTTTGCACTCTCTGCACGTGGTCTGGAGCTAGCAAGGCACCAAGCGAGGGCATCTTACGATGCCAACGAAGTAGCTTCAAGGGTCGTAGGGACAGCGATCTGCTCTAGGCGGACGGCATGGCTACATCTTTCCTGGTTGTCACCCTTGGCCCAGGGTAGGGTGATTTCCTCCGCTTACCGGAGAACCCACCTTTTCTCCCATAGAGTGAGGCGTTGTCTGTCAGGGCAAACTCAGCCCCCTCCGGAGTCTCATCTCCTCTCCCAGTCCTCGAGCCTCCACCGGCCCATAGGGGTTCTCCCTCTCAGTGTTTTCTCCCCTACTGGGAGCTAAGGGACTTAGTCCTTTAGGGTCTTGAGCCCTTTTGGGGGGCTCGGTACTCACCAAACTGTGATGAATGGTGAAGATTGACACAGATAAGATATGAAAATTACGTACCTACCGTAATTCTTGATCTTTCTGTGTATCTTCATCATTCATCACAAATCCCATCTACCATCTCCCTGGGGCCTCAGTCTCTAGTCCTCCTCCCTCTGTATGCCCTTTTCTGCCCCCCTCCTTCCTGTTGGGTCAGGAGTGGGGAGACCCTCGGGCACGCAGAGGTCGTTTTTCCTGCAGCCTTTGACTGGGAGGGGGGAGTCAGGGGGCTGTTTTTCCTCATTGCCTTTGGCTCACGGGTGGGATGTTGAGGACTGCCTCATCTCTCCTTCCTTTAACCCTTGTCCTTTGGACTATCCATTTACTTCTTTTGGAGGTGGGGTTTTTCCTCCCCTCCTCTTATTTTTGGTTGGATAGGGGAGAGGACATCCCCTGGTTCCTGGTCCCCCTCCCCTCTTTAATCCAGGACTCTAAAAGTCGTTCTTGCCGGAGTACGTCTTGGTCAAACTTCTGTGCCTTGAATCTAGCCAGCCTTCTAACTACCCCGGCCAGTCACCCATCTAAGAGCCAGGGGACCAGACCGCGAGCCCTGGTTTGTCCTCTCCACTCCCACTTAATTCTCCTTCCCTTCCCTTTCCTTCTCTTTCCTTTTCCTCTTCCTCTTCCAGAGACTGGGCCCCTCCCAATCCCCTTTGGCTTTTCTTTCTCCCTCATCTGTCCTGTCGGTCGTTTATTTCTCCTTTCATTTATTATATCTTTTCCTTTATTTGTCCGTTGGACTTTCTTGTCCCACCCTCCACCCTGTGTTTTCTTACTCTATGGTGACTCAGAACTTGTTAGAGAGGTGGGGCCGACGACAGCTAACAACCAACCCGTGAGTGCCACGCAGTGTGTTGGCCTCGAGGGCGGTGCCGTCGCGTCAGCTCTACCCATAAAAAAAAAACTCACGCAGAGTCATGACCTCTGGCCAGATACCCAACTGTGATAAATGGTGAAGATACACAGAAAGATCAAGAATTATGGTAGGTATGTAATTTTCATTCTAGAATCATGGATATGGTGTTCATCCACACTTATTGGCATGTCCCTTTCCCCTTTAGATCTTGCCAGAAGTCTTCAAGCTGACTCCTCCCACCCACCCGGGTGGTATATACCTCGGCTCCGCCCCATGACGCCAGATCTTCCTTTCCGCTGGAAGATACAGGTTGCCTCCCTCATGCTCACACATTTCGTAGGCCCTGGCTTTCAATACTTCGGTTTTACCGAAACTAAAACTCGTCCACGTTAGCAATCACGCATTTGCGTCCTCGATCATGGAAGAGAAATCTTCCCCAGGATTTCGCCAGTGTCCTTGCGGCCAGAAGATGTCACGCACCGATCCCCATCTCACATGCGTCTACTGCCTAGGTGTCGGCCATGACACCTCGTCCTGCAGCTTTTGCTTGGCCTTCCATCTCAATGTTCTGGATGACCGCCTGGCACGTTTAAAGTTGGGGAGACCGGAGAAAAAGAATGCTATGGTGAATTCCAAGGAGGCTAGGTGGGCAGTTTCTGCAGCCGCGGGTTCCGCTGAGCAGCTGGAACGCATGAAGGCATTCGAAGAAGAAGTCACCCGTGCTTCGGACAATCGAAGCTTTTTCATTCCACTCAACCTAGGCTCCACCTTTTCAGGTTCCTTCAAGGAGTTGTGCCAGTCTCTCCCCACTCAGGGAGAGGCGCCTCTGGGCTCGCACTCCTCCCGATCTCGTAAGAGAGATGAGGAACCAACCATGTCTTCGCCTCGGCGAAGACGCTCTTGGAACTGAGAGAGGTCTCAGTCCCAGAAGCATGCAGTCTCGACCTCGGGTCGAGATCGCTTCATTGTCTTCCCTGATGAGGAGACTCAGCCTGCTGGTATCCCCATCGAGGACCTGGTTCTGGATCCCCGGGTATCACTGGTCTTGCCGATGACTCCCGAGCGACCAAGTTGGCCTTTCCAGTCTCGGTCGAGATCTAGAACCTCCTCGTCTGGATGGCCGAGGAAGAGCCATAAGCGCCCAAAAAAGAGGCAACACCACCGGTCATCCTCATCCTCCTCGGATGAGGAGAGGCGCCGACAGAAAGTCCATCAGTGCTATGAGTACTTCATGTGGCAACAGCTGATTTTGTTTGGGCATAAGCCGACTTCGACTCCTACCCCGGCCATTACTTGGCTTTCACCTCCTAGGCCAAAGTCGACTCCCTCGGAACCAAAGCCTTTGGTTCCTCTGCCTGCGTGGCCGTCCCGTCTTCCAGTTCGGCCTATACCGGTCTCTCCACCGATGGTAGTGGAGGCCACCCAAGCAGCGTGGTGGAGGGCTCTTCCGAAGAGGACTGGACCAGATACCGGGCTTCCCCAACTTCTGTCAGTCACAGTCACCCCAGACCGCCTTCGGTGAGTCGAGGGTGATTTGGGCGGCAGGCCGCTGTACCCTGACACTTCGGACTCGGATGTCACCGGGCTTCACTCTCATCCGGGGGATGATGAGTCATCCGTTGGCACAGGGATGGATGAAGGTCCTTCCTCCTTCCAAAGGATCCTTTGTCTCATCTCTGATTCCACAGGGATGCCCCTGGAACCCATCCAGAAAAAGGCAGAGAGCACCCTCTCATGGACATCCTTAAGAGGGGGGATACCCTGACAGAGACCTTTCCTGTGGCCAAGGCCATTATTGGTCCGGCACTTGAACTATGGCAGCATCCTGCCTCATGTCCAGCACCATCTGCCCGCATGGCCCGCAAGTATGTGGTGCCCATGGGGTCCCTTGCGGGGGTTCACAGAGCACCCTTCGGCCGAGTGCCTGGTGACCGCCTCTGTGTTCAGGCATACTGGCAGTTCTGCCGACACTGACCGACCTCCCGACAAGGAGTCCAAGTATTTGGACCACTCGGGGCGGAAGGTCTATGTGGTGTCCTCCTTGGGCCTTCGTCAAGCAAGTTCGGCTGTCATAATGGCACACTTCTCCCATGCCCTCCTCGGGTCATTGGATGAAGTCCTCCCACATCTCCCCTCGGACATGCAGACCATGGTCAAGCAGGTTCGAGTACAGGGCCATGCTGTCGCCAAATAGCAGCTCCAGACAGCCCTGGACATCGGGAACTCTTGTGCCCGCTTGATGGCCGCCTCAGTTGCCTCTCTCCGCAGGTCTTGGCTGAGGCTCTCCTCCTTCCTGTCGGATACTCAGCTCAAGTTAGCTGATGTGCCTTTTCTTGGGACCAACTTGTTTGGCCCAGGAGTGGCCAGTCACCTACAGCGCATAGAGCAGTCCACTGCCTCCTTTGACGCCACTTCTACTAAGAGTTCTTTGGGCAAGTACCAACAGAAGAAAAAGAAGAAGCCTTTTCGGCACTTTTACCCTGCAGTTCAGCAGTCCTCCTTCCAGGGAGGACAGCAGTGTCAGCATCAGCAACAGGCTGAAGCTTGGCGCCCTTGGCCCAAGCCTGGGCCCCAACAGGCCCGCAGAGTCCTGGAGCTTCCTCCTCCTCCTCCAAGCCTGCTCAGTGACGGGGTGGTGGCTGCCACCCCTATTCCTGTCATGCCAGCTCTGGGTCTTCGCGTGGGGGGGCTGGCTCTGCCACTTACTTTCTGCCGGGTCCGCTATCACTTAGGACAGGTGGGTTCTTGAAGTGGTCGGTCAGAGACTGCCTCTAGAATTCAAGCAGTACCCTCCCAGCCGAGCCCGCGCCCCTCGGGAAGAACGGATTTCCACATGCACCCCGTCGGCTCTTCAAGACGACACAGCTCAGCTCCTCCTCGAGGCAGTAGCTCTCATGGTGGATCCATCTGCAGACCCAGGCTTTGTCTCCACGTACTTCCTGGTGCCCAGGCGGACGGGGGGGGGGGGCTGGCGCCCCATTCTAGATCTCCACAACCTGAATCAATATGTCAGGTCACGCACCTTTCGGATGGTCACTCTGTCCCAGATCACACCATCCTTGGAGTGAAACATGTGGTTCTGTTCACTGGATCTGCAGGACATGTTCTTTCACATCCCCATCCGTCTGTTCCATCAGAGGTTTCTCTGCTTCAGGGTTGAGGGGACCCTGTATGAGTTCCAAGCCATGCCGTTTGGCCTGTCATCGGTCCCACGGGTCTTCACCAAATGCATTGCAGTGGTGGTGGCCCATCTCTGGCATCGGGGGTCAGAATTTACCATTACCTCGATGACTGGCTCCTTGCAGGTTCCACCCAACAGGAGGTGGAGAGGTCCAGGGATCTGGCCCTCCAAACCTGCTCCCAACTCAGCCTCCTGAACAACGAGGCCAAGTCGGAACTCGTGCCTTCTCAGGTGATGGACTTCATCAGGGCAGAGCTCGACTCTTGTCAAGCCAGAGCTCAGCTCCCGGTGTACAGGGCGGAGGTTCTCTCATCCTTTGCCCAATCATTTCTGGTTGGGCACTTGCCCCCTGCCCAGGACTTTCTGCGCATTCTGGGTTACATGGCGGCGTGCACCTCAGTGGTCTGTTGGGCCCGGCTGCACATGCGCCCCCTCCAATGGGAGCTGGCCACCCAGTGGACTCAGCGCCATGGTCATTTCAACCAGCTGATCACTGTAACCCAGAAGATATGGGATGCACTCCAATGGTGGACTGCGCCAAACCGGTTGCAAGAAGGGATCCCGTTTGTCTGCCCCGAACCGACGGTCGTCCTCATGACCGATGCCTGTCTCATGGGCTGGGGAGCCCACATGGGAGACAACAGGGCCCATGGACTCTGGACCCCTGAGGAGTCCCGATGCCACGTCAACCTGTTGGAGCGCAGAGCAATCAGACTGGCACTGTCAGCTTTCGCTCCTCAGCTCCGGGGTCAGGTGGTTCAAGTCCAGATGGACAATACCACAACCATGTACCACCTCAACAAACAGGTCGGCATGCACTCCCGTCTGCTGTGCAAGGAGGCGCTCCGCATCTGGACCCTCATGAGCCGGTTGGAGGTGGATCTCCTAGCCATCCATGTGGCAGGAGTCTCGAACCAGCTGATGGATGCTCTCAGCCGCATAAGCCAGACATCCCACAAGTGGTCTTTCCATCCAGAGGTAGCTTACAGCCTGTTCTCCTGTTGGAGTAAACCGATGGTGGACCTGTTTGCCTCCAGGGAAAACACCAAGCTGAGGCTGTTTCATGCCCACCCCCCTCAGCTGGGCTCGCTGCAGGGGGATGCCTTTTTGAGGCCGTGGACCCCAGGTCTCCTATGCCTTCCTCCATTTCCCTTGATCCACAAGGTGTTACTAAGGTGAGGGGGACATGGTGATTCTGTAGCCCCAGACTGGCTGCTGTGCCAGTTCTGGTATCCAGACCTCCTCAGCCTCAGCTGCAGGCCCCCAGAGCGGCTTTGTACATGCCCAGACCTGATATCTCTGAATCAGGGGAAGGTCTTCCATCCGGACCTTCAATCCCTGCACCTCACAGCCTGGTACCTGAGCGGCTAGAGTTCCAGGCTTTGGGTCTTTCTGAAGATGTCTACACCGTGGTGGAGGCATCTAGAAAGTAATCGACCAGGAAATGTTACGCCTTCAAATGGAAACGATTTTCCATTCGGTGCCAGGATAAGAGTCTGGACCCCTTATCCTGCTCTGTGGCCAACATTCTCGACTACCTTTGGTCTGTCTCCAAAGGGGGTCCTCGGTCATTGACCCTTAGAGTGCACCAGGCAGCCATTTCTGCTTACCGGGCATGGGCCAGTCAGCCGACACTGGCGCAGGAGACAGTGGTCAGGCACTTTTTCAAAGGCCTGGATCACATATCCCCTCCGGTGCATGAACCTCCACCTCCATGGGATCTACTGCTGGTATTGGCAAAGCTCATGGGCAAGCCATTCAAACCAGTGCAAAAGTGTGAGCTGTCACACAGCCTTCCTAGTGGCTATCACATCTTCCAGAAGGACACGGGAGCTCCAGGCGCTTTCAGTGGACTCCCCTTATCTGGTCTTCCACAGGGACAAAGTTGTCCTGTGCCCCCACCCGAAATTACTTCCGAAGGTGGTGTCAGAGTTTCACCTTAACCAGGTGTTGACTCTGCCGGTATACTACCCTGATTACACCTCGGAGGCCAAGTACAGGCTCCATACTTTGGACCTGAGATGTGCACTCTCCTATTATAAGGAGAGGACGGCAGAAATTCGCGGAGAGGTTTCCCAGCTGTTTGTCACCTACGCTGAAGCCGCTTCTGGCTGACCTGCAGCGAAGCGGACTATTGCAAGATGGATTACATCCTGCATAGGTTTATGATATGAGTTGGCAGGCATGGAGCCTCCCAGAGGGATAAGAGCTCATTCTACCCATCATACTGCTGCATCGGTGGCTGCTTCCAGGGACATCCCTATCCAGGAAATCTGTCGGACTGCTACCTGGAAGTCAGCAAACACATTTATCACCCACTACCACATCGACCTTGAGTCACGCTGGGATGCTGATTTTGGGACCTCAGTTCTCCAATCTCTGTTCTCTAAGTAGGGGGTGTGCGCCTTGCCTCCCTCCTCCCGGAGAACTGCTAGGAGTCTTCCAATAAGTGTGGATGAACAACATAGCCACGATCCTAGAAATACAGGTTACAATACCACTCCTAGAACTACTGTTACAGATGAGTAACCTGTTTTTTTAATGCAGCGCATAGTGAAAAAAGTCTGTTTTTTGCCTTTTTTTTTTTTGGTCACTTTTTGCTGATTTTTGCCCATCGCTCTGCAGTCACACCATTAAATTTTGGTCTGGAATTTTTAGGGTAGAAAGATGTTGCCCAAAAGAAAAAAACAGCGTTGGATTGGTGAAAAAGTATGAGTCCTTTCCAAAGTTATTAAATTTTGAGATTTGGATTCTGAGTGCATGCTCAGTTCAGTCTTTTGGATAGGTGTATCAAATTGCGAACTAGGATTTGCCTCATGAACAGGGATTTTGACAGCTCGCAAACAGGGATTTATAAAATCTCTGTTCGTAAGAAAAATTCCCTGTTCGCAATCCGCCATCTTGTTTTCACTTTTCCCCATCAAACAAAACGTCATAAGTTGACTCAGGGTAGTGTTGTGAGGTAAACCAAGCTTGGGTTTTGTTCAGGGCATCGTCCTCTAAAAACCCCATGCCTTTGATTTTCTTTAGTTATGTCCCAAAATGTGGTTTTGAAATTTTAAAAATCCTTGTTCATGACTCTCTTCCAATCCTTGTTCATGAGGTGTCAGAATCCTTGTTCGTGAGCTGTCAGAATCCCTGTTCATGAGGTGATGACCAGATGGCCCTATCTCACAAACAGGGATTTTGACACCTCACAAACAGGGATTCAGCTGACTAACAGGGATTTTTGCTCACGAACAGGGATTCTAAAAAGGAATCCCTGTTCTTGAGGTGTCAAAATCCCTCTGTGTGAGCTGTCAAAATCCTTGTTCATGAGCTACCAAAATCCTGGTTCTTGAGATGACAACCAGATGGCCCCTGAATCCCTGTTCATGAGCTGTCAAAATCCTTGTTCGTGTGGTGTAAAAATCTTTATTCGTGAGCCGATTCTTGTTCGTGAGCTGTCAAAATCCCTGTTCGTGAGATGAAGACCAGATGGCCCTATCTCACAAACAAGAATTTTGACACCTCACGAACAGGAATTCGGCTCATGAACAAGGATTATGACAACTCATGAACAGGGATTTTTAAAGGTTGCTGTTTCTTTGCCACTTGACTGCAAAGAAACGGTTAGGACTTTTGGCTTGAAATTTGCAGGGTAGAAAGGGTGTGTCCCAGAGATGTGACTTATGCTGGTTTGATGTAAAAATCTGTCTGCGCATCGGTCACATAGTTTATGGCATTCTGAAGTTGAGAAATTTCCCATAGGATGACATTGTGGCGAACGCAGACCTTTCGGTGCCTATGTCTTAAACGGTTTGTGATATGGATTTTTCGCTAAATGTACCTTAAAAGTGTACTAAGCATGCGTGCAGGATACCAGTCCATGATTAGAGCTGCAGTGGAAGTTTTCCAAGGTTGCTACGATTACTGAGATATTACACCATTTGCAGCACAAGGGTTACTTGGAGTGTATCTAGGCCTGTGCTGCGTCTCCACGATTATAGGTAGGTGGTCTGGGCCCTGCGCTCCCACATATGGATACCGTTATGTAGTAATGGGACTGCTGGGCCCTTCGCTCCCACAGGGAGATGACCGTTTATTACAATGTCTGTACACTTATGGATAGATGGCCGGCCCAGTGCTCCCAAAACCATATAAGGGTAAGATTACACTTTCTCAGAAAGTATGTAAGTTCATTGCAAAAAACAATGTTAATGTATCAGTTAGGGTTGAAGCGACAAAAGTAGGGAAATGAGGCGTTAGGGTTGAGACTCTAACACCCCCCACCCTCCACAGACCAACAGACGGGGTCTGCCTTGGGATCGTTGGACCTAACTCTCACCCCATTCTCCTATACTATACCATGTCAGCTTTCTTACACATGGAATGGGGTGAGAGCCAGGGCCAACGACCCCATGGCACATCCTGTCTGTTGGTCTGTGAAGCACTGGTTGGGTGAGCTCCCTTCCTACCTCACCTCCCCTCTTTTATAACAACCCCTCCATCCTCCCATTCCCTTAGATCAACCAACTCCTGCACCCTGGTAGTCCCCCGCAGATCCACCCTAATCGGCCAATCCGGTTACTCTCACCGCCTCCCAAAAATCTGGAATTCCTTCCCCCCTTCAAATCTGGCACTCATCTGCCGCCTACTCCATCAGCTCAGCCTTCAATAATTACCTTGCACCTAGCTGCTTCTGCCATGTCCCTCCCTAATTCCCTCCTCTGAGCGCTAGATAAACCCTACCTCTCTACCGGCACCTTCATTTTACCCTGTGCACCCACACACCCCACATTTCTAGCTCTCCTCCCTTCCCCTTCCCCAAATTGCTCCCCCTTACTGGCCTCTTTTGATCTCTCACAGAATGTAAGGGGACCCCAAATGCTCCCCATGGGTCCTTGCATCCTGATGGACTATTGATTAGGCCCCATCCCTTTCAAAGGTGCAAACTCTCTCCTCCTCAAGGGTTCAGTTCTCACTCTCTCCCTCTCCCTCTCCTATCACTCTTTTAATCCCTATCTACTGACCTTTCCCAACCCCCTGATAGGGTACCCTGCATCCTGAAGGGTTCTCTCTTGGGTTATGTCCTGTTCCCCCTGCTAGCATTTAAGTCACACTTCCTCCTTCTCTTTCTCCTCCCTCTTTAATCCCTACAGCCTTATCCCCCTTTCTGTCTTGCCCCATAGCCCCCTAGAAGGGTTCCCCACAGCTTGAAGGGGTCTCTCTGGGACACTGCATATCCCCTTGCAGGATTCCTTGCATCCTGAAGGGGTCTCCAGGGACACAACTCTTCCCCCTCCCCCACCTCACCCTTTCCTCTCCTTTTCCCCTTTTTCTTTCACGTAAGCATTTGTTTACTTATTAACCTGGCACTTATTATTGTCCACTCTTCTACCTATTCTGCACAACACTGTTGTAACACTGCTTGTAACTCCTGCCTTACAACTGTACAGCTGTTAATGTTGATCTTGTAACTTGAATATTTAATGTCTCACTCCAGTTGTACCCCTTTCCCCCGGTCGCACCGGGAAACCAGCGACTTGTCACTCAGTGTGCCTTCCTGATGAAACATTTCAATAAATAAATATATATATATATATATATATATATATATGTACGTATTTATAAAATGAGTAGGGAATTTCTTGCACCAGGATTGACCAAGATGGTTTGGAACCCAGGTGCTTAACGAACTAAAAAACACCTATCTGAGAATCCTTTTGGCAAGCAGGACGTAGCACACTTCGACATCCATGCCTCCCAGAAATATTTGAAAAACATTTTTAGCAGCCATGCTTGTAAGGTTAAAATATAGTATACCTTACTGACCATAAATAGCATACTTGCATGTTTCAGTAATCTAACTACCCCATCCCAACCCCAGTACATCAAGTATTTAAAATAAACAGTATAACCCATCACTTTTCTATTTTTTCTCTTGTTTTTATCCCTTGTTTACAGACCTCTGAACCCCGTTGCTGACTTTCTTCATGCTGCAGCTGAACCAAGGATGGAAATCAGCACGCACATCCTAACCACTCTATTCCCTCACTCCCTCGCTCAATCACTTGTCTTTTACGGTAGTCACAGCTTCTGGGTCTTTTCTGTTACACACAACCCATGGTTGAATTTGAACAGCTCACTTAAACTTAATTTTAATCTTTTTAAACATTTGGTGCTGGCCAAGAAACTGGAAGTAATATCAAAGTGCCGTTCCTGCAGCCTGCCACTTTTCATGAGAGAGAAAGAAAACTCTCACCACAATCCATCTTTTAATATCCCTCTTCCCCCTAAGCCTCTTACTCCATGGCTTGACACACTCGCAAGAGACAAAGATAACTTGTCAAACTGGTCACATTGCTCTCTGTCTCGCCCAAACCATACTCGCACCTTGTATGCATCACTCCTTTCTGCTTGGACGCATTCTCTCTCCCTGGCTGACTCTCACATCCTTTTGCTCGGCCGCAATCTCTCTCCCTTGCTCACTCTCAGCAATAACTTAAGTAAAAGAAGTTTCTTTAAAAAGTTATTCCCTGCCACAGCTCCCACAGCTGCACCATCAGCATTTTCATTGCCTGTAACCATGGTAGCGTGCAGCTGTCTCTCACACTCTTGCAACTGCATCTCCGCCTCGCTTTCATGAAAATGTCTGTACAGACGCACCAGTCTCTCTAGAACACCAACAAATTGATTCCTGAGAATAAGTGACAATTAAAAAAATATGTAAACCAAAACTGAGCTAAAAAATAAATCAGTGACTTTCAGCCACAACGGCGCCACATAGTGGGCACTGTAATAAGAGCACTATACAATAAGCTGCAGCAGGAACTATTGTTTTACTTCATATTGTAAAATACACTTTTTTCCTCATTACTTGATTTTTTGTCTCTTTATATTTCAATTTTGTACAGTAGGCCCATTTTATAAGTGCAGTAAGACTCTCTGGATCGGTGGTTGTCACGGATAAATACCCTTCCAGGCTCTGAAGGCCCTCAGCGTAAGTGTCTCATACCTTATTGTGCACCTGGTTGGATGTTTGTCTCATGACGGCTACCTCCCCATCATGTCTTATTGCTTACATGAGTGTGTGTGTGTGTGTATGTATATATATATATATATATATATATGTATATCCTTTCTCCAGCTAATTTTTAAACTATTTAATTTATGGCTGGGGGGGGGGTTACTGCCAGACTGCCATTCTCCAGCGTGCATCAGGAAACAAATAACATCCATGACAGGGGTCCAGGTAGCTTCCATGCCATGGCCTACAAAGTGGTGGTGTTAAATTCTGCCTCCCAAGCACAACTTAAAATATTCCCAGTGTTGTAAGCTGCTGTTCAGTACATTAACATTGCTGATTCACGTTTTTGTTTCCTTTTTTAAGGACTGTCACTGTCTGCTTGATATCGCCCCTCATGCCATTGAACGCCTTCACAGTGTACAGATCTACCCCATTGTCATTTTCATTCGGTACAAAAATGCAAAGCAGATCAAGTAAGTAAAACTGTCTGAGGGAAGAGTGTGCCACTTGAGCTTGTTGGTCAAACTCGACGGGGCAGCAGTTAATGTCATATACTTAGATTTCAGTAACGTAATCAACAGGGTTCATCATAGGAAATTGTTTCTGAAATTGAGGAGATTTGGACTTAAAAAATTATAACAAAATCGTTCATTGGTTTAGAAATGGGGCTTAACGGGTAGAGGTGCACGGGACCACAACAGACTGGAAGGAAGTCATCAGTGTGGTTCTGCAGGGGTTGGTATTGTGGTGGCCCTACTTTTCGATATTTCCGGTGATGACCTGAAGTCAGGGGACTCAATTAATATAATTACATTTGCAAATAACATAAAGCTAGTGAGAAGGATAATTTCCAGGGACAAAGACAATCTACCAAGGAACTTAAATGTAGAGGGGGGAGTGGCAAGTGACAGTCAGTGTAAAAAAAAAAAAAAAGTGGAAGGTACTTCTTTCTGGCCCAAAACATTCATATAAGAGATACTAATTACATGAAAACTCACAGCAGACATTGAAAAGGGGCCTTGGTTGTCATTATTGGGAAGCCGAAGCTGCCACAGTAATGTGCAGCAGAAGTACGTAAGGCAACTCGAATGCTGCATTGCACTGAAAGGAAGCCGTAGCATGCACTGAACATGATGAGATTCTGTCTCTTTTTAGAGTGCTGGTAAGACCGCACTTGGAGTACTTTGTGATTAGATTCTGTCCCTTTATAAGGCACTGGGAAGCATTCAGTGTGATGAGATTATGTGCCTTTATAAAGCATTGGTAAGGCTACACTTCAAGTACTGTGTGATGGGATTCTGTCCCTTTATAGGGCACTGGTAAGGCTGCAGTTGGAGTACAGTGTGATGGGATTCTGTCCCTTTATAGGGTACTGGTAGGGCTGCACTTGGATTATTGTGTGATAGTATTCTATCCCTTTATAGGACATTGGTAGGGCTGCACTTGGAGTACTGTGTAATGGGATTCTGCCCCTTTATAGGGCACTGGTAGGGCTGCACTTGGAGTACTATGTGATGGGATTCTGTCCCTTTATAGGGCATTGGTAAGGCTGCACTTGGATTATTGTGTGATAGTATTCTATCCCTTTATAGGACATTGGTAAGGCTGCACTTGGAGTACTGTGTAATGGGATTTTGCCCCTTTATAGGGCACTGGTAGGGCTGCACTTGGAGTACTATGTGATGGGATTCTGCCCCTTTAAAGGGCCCTGGTAGGGCTGCACTTGGAGTACTATGTAATGGGATTCTGTCCCTTTATAGGGCACTGGTAAGGCTGCACTTGGAGTACTGTGTGATGGGATTCTGTATATGGCACTGGTAAGGCCGCAAGTGGAGTACTGTGTGACTGGATTCTGACCCTTTTGTAGGGCACCAGTGAGGCTGCAGTTGGAGCATTGTGTGATGGGATTCTGCCCATTTATAGGGCACTGGTAAGACTGCACTTGGAGTACTGTGTGATGGGATTCTGCCCCTTTATAGGGCACTGGTAAGGTTGTACCTGGAGCACTGTGTGATGGGAATAGGCCCCTTTGTTGGGTATTGGTGAGACTGCACTTGGATTATTGTGTGATGGGATTCTGCCCCTTTATAGGGCTCTAGTAAGGCTGCACTTGGAGTACTGTGTGATGGAATTCTGCCCCTTTATAGGGCACTGGTAAGGCTGCACTTGGAGTAGTCTCTGATGGGATTCTGTTCCTATATTAGGCGTTGATAAGGCTGCATTTGGAGTACTGTGTGATGGGATTCTGCCCCTTTGTAGGGCATTGGTAAGGCTACTTGTGGAGTACTGTGTGATGGGATTCTGTCCCTTTATAGGGAACTGGTAAGGTTACTTGTGGAGTACTGTGTGATGGGATTCTGCCAATTTATAGGGCACTGGTAAGGCTGCACTTGGAGTTCTCGCTGATGGGATTCTGTCCCTATATTAGGCGTTAATAAGGCTGCATTTGGAGTACTGTGTGATGGGATTCTGCCCCTTTGTAGGGCATTGGTAAGGCTGCACTTTGAGTACTGTGTGATGGGATTCTGTCCCTTTATAGGGAACTGGTAAGGTTACTTGTGGAGTACTGTGTGATGGGATTCTGCCAATTTATAGGGCACTGGTGAGGTTGCACTTGGAGTACTGTGTGATGGGATTCTGTCTATATAGGGCACTGGCAAGGCTGTACTTGAATTATTGTGTGATGTGATTATGCCCCTTTATATGGCAGTGGTAAGGCTGCTCTTGGAGTACAGCGTGATGTGATTTTGTCCCTTTATAGGGCCCTGGTAAGGCTGCACTTGGATTATTGAGTGATGGGATTCTACCCCTTTATATGGCACTGGTAAGGCTGCACTTCGGGCACTGTGTGATGGGGAGGGCACTGGTAAGGCTTCATGTGGAGTACTTTGTAATGGTATTCTCTCCCTTTATAGAGCACTGGTAAGGCTGCACTTGGAGTACTGTGTGATGGGATTTTGTCCCTTTACAGGGCACTGGTAAGGCTGTACTGGGAGTACTGTGTGATGTGACTCTGCCCCTTTATAGGCTCTGGCAAAATATATTAATTCTGTAATTGAATGTTTTTAGGCAGATTTTAAATAATTTTCTTTCTCCTTACAAACTTAATTTTGTTTTATTTGAAAATGCCAAGTTTCCTGTTTCTGCATAGAGTAGCAGATGTTCAGTAGTCTGCTGGATGGCACCCCAGGGCCTCCACTTCTAGCTGTCCAAATTAATCAGGAGTTGAGTAGGAGGAGACCTATTCTGCTTTTTGCTGTGAAAGACAACATCTGAGAGCTTGGGGGGCTTTGTTAGGACACAAGCTGGATGTTAGTGTAGTCACTGAGCATGCGCAGTGAAAGACTGCCTAAGCGTGGATAGTGAACTGGCCTATCCAGGTTGCCTCTTCCTTCACTACAGTGAAAAGTTATAGAACCGGTTAATCACTGGGTCATCTGCTCGTGTACATGCTCTGACATCTCTAGAGAAAGCAACCCAAAAAAACTGTTTATGAAATACGTTTCCGCCTAGTAGAATTTCAGTAACCCAGCCGGCCTGGTGGCGCTGAGAGTTTAGGGGCTGGACGCCACACCTCGCACCACGTCAATGACCCATGGTCGGGAGCGACCTCGCCTGTTGGAGGATCGGCAGGGGGAGGAGGATTGAGCATCCCAGGGACTGCTCTCCATGGAAGGGTGAGAGGCACAACCGCGGACGTGCTGGCTCCTGGCAGTGGCTGGAGGTCGGTGCAAGCAGCGGTGTATTTGGTGGGGTCGGCGCGGGCCGACAGACGTGCACTGCGCAGAAGCGCGCACTGCAGCATCATTGACGTCTGTGCACACCCACGCTGTTGGGGTAACCAATAAAAAAAAAATACTAAAAAAATAGCCCCAATCCTCTGGCAATCGTGGCAGACAGCCCCCATGGCGCTGCACTGGGTGCTCCTAAGGTGCTCCCTCTGACCCTGACTCCCTGAAGGTCTTCCACACTGTGGGGTGCATGACATGGCCTGAATGGGTGAGAGGGTGAGGAGGTGAGCTCAGTCATGGTGCCCAGTGCAGGGGCTGCCAGGAGCAGACCAGAAAAGGGGAACCATATGATCACCCCTGCCAAGGAGGTAAAGGCAGTAAAAATAAGTAACAGAAAAAAAAAAAGATTTATAGTAACCCAAGAGGTGTACCATCTACTACACAAAGTATTGTGTCATCTAGAATGAACTGAGAGAGAGGTGACTGCAGCATTAAGGAAACGAAGGTGTGGAGCCCCCAAAACATCATCCATACAGTATGTCTCTATTTGTGGCATGAAATAAGAATTTGAAGATTTTTTTGAAGTACTGTATACTACGTGGAGTAAGTCTTAATCTTCCTGGACATAAAGTCTCCACCACTCATTCACACTAATGGGAACTACACTGGAGGCACTAGGACCCAGCGGGAGCAAAGATTTTTGCAGGAGGGCTGGTGCCAGAGATGGAGCCACGAGCCTGTGCTCGTGCGGCAGTGACTATCTCGGCGTCGACCCTCCAACTGCCTCATTTCCTTTTTTCCCGCCGTCGAGTGCACTTCAGTGATGACGTTGCTCGCCCACCAGGAGTCAAACTTCAAACTAGCAGCATAGTTTTCAGTTTATTATTTTGTAGTATTTTTTGAATAAAGCACCGCTTACAATAATTTATTCTTATCAAAGAAAGAAGTCTCAGCCTACGTTGACGGAGTCAACCATGAGTGGGTCAGGTGACGGTAGGGAGACTTCGTATGAAAGCTGTTCAGTCAGCCGGGCTGACTCTGGTCTGCCACCTTCTCCGGAAGGGGGGGTCTGACAATGGATGGTCCAGTGCCCGTGGGGAGGGGCGGTCCTCCCAGAAGCATAAAAATAAATGATCTCATTCTCGGCACCGTTCGGCCTCGAGTTCTTCTTTGACCCGTAGGTCAAAAAAGAGAAGACATCACTCGAGGTCGCCCTCCGATATGTCTGCATGTCGACGATCGGTCATTGGGGTCAGTTGCCTGTCTCCTCATTCGAAGTCGCCAGTTTCTGGTCTCCGACCTCTTCAACATCGGAGCCCTTCCCCACCTTCTGGTAGGGTTTCCGATGAGCAGTTTTATCAGTGGGCCGCTCTTATGGAGCAATGGGCTCGGAGGCTGGTCCAGCTGCCTGGCCCGGTCACTCAGGGGCCCTCAGGCTCTTCGGGGGATCGGGCAGGGCGATTGAGCCTCCCTAGTCACGCAGCGCCACCTTCGGTGCCGTCGACTCCGTGCCCAGGTGTTTTCCCCCCCCTCACATGGCTGCGGCGCAGACGGCCACACCGATGCCTCTATCTCCTGGCATTCTTCCTTCTTTTCCCTCAAATTCTAATTTTCAGGGCCCTGGTTTGGTTTTGGCGTCGGTGGGTCACTCGGTGCTGTTTCCGGTGCCTCCTGGCACTGTCCTTGGCGCTGTTGCGCCTATCAGCGCCACTCTCGGCGCTGTGCGGCTTTTCAACACCGTCGAGTTTCTTAGCACAATGTGGCCTTTCGGCACCGTCTTCGGCGCCGTGTGGCTTTTCGGCGCCTTGTTCTTCTTTGGCGCCATCTGCTTTGTCGCCGTCATGCGGCCTTTCAGCGCCATGCTCTTCTTCAGCGCCGAGGCTAGGCTTTTCTTCTGCCAAGCTTCAGGGTGTCTTCTCTCCAGTTTCTTTTCCTTCCTCTTTTTTCTACTGATTTTCAGTCCTCTCCTGTCCATGCAGTCCCTCCTGGACTGTCAGGAGATGATATTGAGCCTGAACCAGATCTTAGACTGGGTGATGACGTGGAAGGAGCAGGATCTAATCCTGTTACAGAGCCTGTGGTCGAGGACCTGTCATTTAAGTCTCTGCTGAAAAATTTGAATTCCACTCTTTCTGTCCAGACTATGGACATTGATCCTGGGAAGCTTTTAAGACTCCAATGCCTTCATGTTCTGGACATCCCTATGGATTTAACTCCCCCAGTACAACCTTCCTTTGAGACGCTTTCTCAAATGGTATGGAATAATCCTGCTCTCATTCCTTCTGCGGCTAAGTCCATAGATAGAAAGTACGCTGCTCCCAAGGATCGACCCATTTTGGCCTCCCAAGCCTTTGCGGATCCTATCGTAGTCTTGGCAGAGAATGATAAGGTCGTCCTTCCTCAGACTACTATAGCTCGACCTATAAACAAAGAATCTCGTAAGATAGATACTTTAGGTAAGAGAGTCTTTGCTGCATCCACCCTGGGTATGCTTGTCGCCTGCTACCAGGGCTATTTCTCTCAATATGAGTACATTCTTTGGCATTCGCTCAAACAAATGGTTGAAGCTCTACCGGAGTCGGACACTAATTCAGAGCTTCTTCAAACCATAACCGGGGGGCATCAAGTCCAACAACCAGCAGGTTAAAGGAGCTATTAACGCCTTAGATACTGCCTCCCGAGCGGCGGCGGTGGGCATTTGTACCCGCCGCCATTCCTGGCTGCGCACTTCAAGTTTCACAAATGATGCCCAGCAACAGGTCATGGCGTTGCCCTTCAGTGGTGTGTATCTCTTTGGCCCTCAAGTAGAACAGACTCTAGAGGCCACACAAAAGACTAGGTCAGCCATTAAATTGGCTCAACCTCCTCCTGCCCCCTCTCAAGGGGGTGTTAACAAACGCCAGTTTCATAACCATCTGTCCTTTCGAGGCAAAGGTAGGGGAGGTTTTAATAAAAATCAAGCCCCTCAGCCTCAAACGAAAACGCAACAGAAGGCACAAGGACCTAAAGCACCCAGTGCCGCCTTCTGAGTTTCTGGCCCAAGGCCCACCTCAGCTGCCCGAGGGGGACTCTTTAGCGGTGGGAGGTCGTCTGACTCAGTTCTACAACCAGTGGAAGTCCATAACCTCGGACAAATGGGTGCTTCGGATAATCCGCGAGGGATAGTCCCTCAATTTTTTGGAGAACCCTCCGGATTGTCTCCCCAAGCGGCAGCCAAAGCTGTAAATTCTTCAGTCAGAGCTTCTCGCCTCCGAGATACAAGGCCTTCTGAAAAACAGGCCAGTGGAAGTAGTTCCACTGGATTAACGGAACACAGGGTTCTACTCTCATTACTTTCTAGTTCCAAAGAAAACTGGGGGCATGCGCCCCATTTTGGACCTCAGAAAATTAAACAAATTTCTTCCCAGAGAGAAATTCAAGATGACATCGCTAGGGACCCTGTTACCCTTGCTTCTTCAACAGGACTGGTTAGCCTCCCTGGACATGCAGGATGCTTACCAACATATTCCTATTCATCCAAAGCATCGCAAATACCTAAGGTTTGTGGCTTTGGGACAGCATTATCAGTTCAGAGACCTGCCCTTTGGGCTATCCTCAGCGCCGCGAGTTTTTACAAAGTGTTGTGCAATTCTCCGCAGCACATCTCAGAAAAGTCGGAATACAAGTGTTCCCATATCTGGACGACTGGCTTCTAGTGAGCCCTTCCAGGCAAGGAACTCTCTATGCCGTTGCCATGGCCTCAGACTTTCTCACGTCCATGGGAGTCCTGCTAAACCTCAAGAAGTCACAGCTGCAGCCCTCCCAGAGGCTCCTTTTCATAGGAACTCTTCTGGACACCTCCTGTGCGAAAGCGTTTCTACCAGAAGACAGAAGGAGCGATATCCTACAGATGGCCCGATACATCAGACAGAACAGCTCGGTTCGAGCTATCTCGATGCAATGCATGCTAGGTCTCATGGTATCCTCGGTGTTCAATGTACCCCTAGCATGCCTTCACATGAGAACCTCTAAATGGATGCTCAGTACTCAGTGGTCCCCAACCACTCACCCTCAGTCCTTTCTCATCAAGGTGACAGAACCTCTGAAGAAGTCACTCACCTGGTGGTCACAAGAAGACAATCTTCTGGAAGGGTATCCCTTTGCTCCTCTGGACAATTAGATTTCCATTACCACGGACGCGTCCCTGATGGGGTGGGGAGCTCACTGTCAGACTCTCCACACTCAAGGTACGTGGACTCGGGATGAGTCACAGCTTCACATAAATGTCTTAGAAATGAGAGCCGTCCTTTATGCAGTCCGGGCTTTGAAGGACATTCTCTGTCACAAGACCATTCTCCTTCAAACGGACAACAAAGCAGTGATGTATTACATCAACAAGCAAGACAGTGCTCACTCTTACCCCTTATGCAGGGAAGCAATGAGAGTGTGGGAATGGTGCTTGGAGCACAAGGCCCTAATTCGAGCGGCCTACCTGCTGGGAGTGCAGAACGAACTGGCAGACTGTCTCAGCAGAACAGACAGATCCTCATGAATGGTCTCTCGACTCAACCGTAGTTCAGTCTCTATTCGTAGAGTGGGGAACTCCAGACCTGGACCTTTTTTGCATCCCCACTCAACACAAAACTGCCTCTCTTCTGCTCCAGAAATCCAGGGCCTGACATTTTCTGTCAGGATGCATTCAGGCTGCGGTGGACAAAACGCTTTCTATACGCCTTTCCGCCTCTTCCTGTAATTCAGAGGGTACTTCTCAAGTTCGAGTCCCAGGGTAGCAAAATGATCCTCATTGCTCCCTTCTGGCCTCAGCAGATATGATTTCCGTTACTCAACAGTATGTCGGAAACCCCTCCGAAACCGCTTTCCCTTCAGACGAACCTTCTGACTCAGGGGCCTGTGGTCCATCCCAATCTAAGATCGCTTCACCTTCACGCTTGGCTCCTGAAGAGATAGAAGTGAATAGGTTCAATGTCTCTTGCAGAGTTTCAGATATTCTTCTGGCTGCGTGCAAGCCAGCCACTAGGAAAACTTGCACAGCCAAATGGAAGCATTTTTCACTCTGGTGTGCAAAATCCTCTTTGAATCCTTTTTCCTGCCCACCAGATAAAGTTCTAGAGTACCTTTTGGACTCTCAAATTCAGGTCTGCAATACTCTACAGTCAAAGTTCACCTTTGTGCCATTTCAGCTTATCATGAGCCAGTACTTTCCTTGTCACTGGCTCAGCTACCCATGGTTAAGAGGTTTCTTAAGGGAATTCTGCATACCAGCCCTCCTATCAGACGTCCAGTCACAGCCTGGGACATTAATCTTGTGCTAGACATGCTCACTCGAAAACTTTTCGAGCCTCTAGCTACCTGTGAGTTGAAATTCCTCACTTGGAAAACAGCCTTCCTGGTGGCCATTACCTGGGCCCGGAGGGTCTCTGAGATACATGCCTTGGTCACAGACCCTCCGTATACTGTGTTTCATAAAGACAAAGTAGTTCTTAGGACCCATCCTAAGTTTCTCCCTAAGGTTGTTTCAGAATTCCATCTAAACCAACCTTTGATCCTTCCTGCTTACTTTGCGAACTTCCAGAATGAAGGGGAGCGTTCTCTTCATTCTTTGGACGTCAGAAGAGCTTTACGTTTCTATTTAGATAGAACAAAAGATTTTCGCAAAGCTCAACAACTGTTTCCTTCAGCGGTACCCAGCTGGGTCAACCTGTCGCTATCAGATGCATTTCGGCATGGCTGGTGGCATGCCTTCGCCACTGTTATTCCATGGCGCAGGTTAAGCTGGAAGGCAGAGTGTACACTCACTCTACTAGATCGGTCACGGCATCCCTGGCAGAGATCCGCAACGTACCTATTGCAGATATTTGCAATGCGGCCACCTGGAGCTCAGTGCATACTTTAGTCAAACACAATGCCCTGGATGTCCATGCCAGACAACATGTTTCGTTTGGCAGAAACATCCTTAATGGACTTCTGTCCTAAATCTGTGAGCTCTTGGTCTCTCCTGATGCCCTCTCAGGGGATTATTAGCTCAGTACTCTCCCATTAGCGTGAATGAGTGGTGGAGACTTTATGTCCAGGAAGATATGGAAACTACTTACCGACCGTAATTCTTGATCTTCTTGGACAAAGTCTCCACTACTCATTCACATGCCCACCCACCATCCCCCGAGCTCATCTCTGTTGTTGGTCTTCACTCCCTCAATCTTTAGGCTGTGAAGACTTCTTTCTTGACCCTTCTTACAGTATATAGGTCTTCCGGACTATCTTATGTCCGGTTCTTGGTTAGGCTATCCTAGGTTAGTTACGCTGCACCTCCTTGGAGAAAAAAGGTACTGAGGTGGTTGGAGGGTCGACGCCGAGATAGTCATTGCCTCTGAGCACAGGCTCGTGGTCCCACTCCTTGCGGCTCCATCTCTGGCGCCGGCCCTCCTGCAAAAAAGTTTGCTCCCGCTGTGTCCTAGTACCTCCGGCGTAGTTCCCATTAGTGTGAATGAGTGGTGGAGACTTCACCCAAGAAGATCAAGAATTACGGTAGGTACGAAATTTCCATTTTTGCAATGTATCGATTAGAGTTGCAGTTATTTCTCAGTGCAGCAACAGGTTGTCCTCAGTCTGGTAGTAATGGTATTTAAAAATGCTCCTGTTTAAAGGAAGGGCCTGGGATGGATTTTGGACTGTACTGCCCTTGGAACTATGCATTCAGTAACAACAGTAAAGACACCTGTTGAAGGAAAAGGTCCCCCTTTCAGACTGGTGCCTAACTTTAAAGTTCGAACTATACTGCGCTTGGAACTATGCTGTCACCAGCTAACAGGAGCGACTTGCAATTATCAGTTTGTTTGTTTTTTCCAATTGTTTAACCAGGAGTAGCACATTAAGCTGAAAGCTTGTTTACAGGTGCGACCTGGGAGCACAGGGAAGTTAAGTGAACTTGCTCAGGGTCACACAGTATGCAAGTGGGGGCTGTGGGATTCAAACCAGGTCTCCAGATTTGCAGCTCAGGGCCTTAAACCACTCTGCCATACTGCCTCCTAAACTAGCTAAATGAAACCCTGAAAAAGGAGTCCCAGTGCCAATACTAACATGTCATTTTCAGTGCTCTGTATCCCACAACTCTCAGAGGGCTGCAGTACAGGACTGAATGGATTTAGTGAGAACTAAACATCATCCCATTCTGCGAGCAGCACACTGGGAGCTGCAGAATGTGTAAAAATGGGCAACAGATCAAAGTTCAGATTTATAATCCCTTCATTTTGTGAAACATTATGCACTCGATTTCTTCCAGACTACTGGAATCAAAACTGCAGCATCTGCTGCATAGATCAGGGCTTCAGTGACTCAGTCCCCTGCATGCACAATCTCAATGCAAGCGCTTACATACCAGAGCCCTCATAACAAAACAGTAGGGATGGACAGACTCCATGAGGTCCTGACCCTTATCATCAGGACCAGGATCCAGGCCAGAGTTCCGATCAGTTCTATTTAGAATCTGAACCATTAGGAGATTTACTGTAAAGCATGAAAACATTCTCAGAATGCACCAACATTGGAAGATGAAGTATTTTTCTAACCTGTACGTATTGGTCTGTGTTTCAGACTCCATTCATGTATTCTTCAGCTCTAACTCCAGTTTTTCTTGGCTACAGAAGATACATGGCAGCTGTGTTCCTTTACCCACTGTGCAGGGCATGAGGACTGATTTAATGCTTCTCCAGCCACATCCTTGTCCCAGTATGTACACATTATCGATCACATATTCCACCTATAGACACCCCTACTGCTCCTGTAAACACGTCCCAGGCTCTTCCATCTGCTGGCACCCACCCTATCCCAGTATGTGCATTCCTTCCCCTCTCTTCAGCGGACACCCACCTTATCCCAATATGCACACATCTAATTCTCCCATCTGCAGACACTCATCGTAGTCCTCTGCTCACATCCCTTCCCCCTCCTACCTTCAATTCCTACATCCCTGACCTCTCCTTGCTCCAGTTAATAATTCTGTGCCTTCTCCCTGCCCAAATTCTTACATTTCTGCCACTCTTCCAACATATCAGCCCCTTCCTGACCCTCTTCTCCCATATTTGCCCCTCCATGTCCCTGTTTTTACGTTGCTACCCATTCCCTGTGCTGGTTCTTACTTATCTTCCCCCTCCGTGAGCCAATTCTTACATATCTGCCCCTTCCCTGCCCCTATTCTCACAGATATCTGCCCACTCTCTGCGCCAGTTCTTACATATCTGGCCTCCCAGTGTTCACCTTTGTGTCCCTCCCTGCACCAGTGTTCACTTTTCTGCCTCGTCCCCTCCCCTGCCCCAATTGTCACATTTCTGCCTCTTCTGTGCTGCCTCAGTTCTCATATGTTTGCTTCAGTTGATACATCGGACACTTTCTTTCCTTAGTTTTCAAAATTGATGCCCTTTCCCAACCTGCCAAGTTGCAGCAGTCTACCTTCACAGTCTGCTGCTGAGTCTCCATCTCCGTCCCCACAATATTTAATTTCACAGCACTTCAATAAACTGGCACCATAATTTTCCCAATGCTCTACAACAGGAGTTTAGGCATGTGCAAAGTACAGCCTGAGCAGGCTGAGGCAGTGTGGTTGGCCAGCTTAAGAAAGTATATATTTTCCCCCATATTAGGGCATTTCTGTGGTACAGGGGTAGTTTGTACAAATCGGAGAAGATTTTTGTGATTTACTTATTTTTTTTCTTTCATGTGCAACCACTGGCACAGAGGTGAACCCAGTACATTTCTCACCCGAGTTCTGATCTACCCGGGTCCGCTGGACATCATGGGATCGAGGGGGGGGGGGGTCTGATTCTTACCGGACCAGTCTGCCCATCTTTACAAAACAGTGCTCCTTCCGTAACAGGTAGGTATTTTCTGCCATGCCTGTGCCTGCCTCCAAGATTGCACCTGACAGCCCCTTGTTATACCATGCCCTGTGTATGGAGGTTTTACAGTGTTCAGATCTCCTATGCACTGCTGTATTTTCAAAACAAATGCCTTATTTATTATTAGCATACACATGGTATTTAGGCTTAGTCTTTGAAAATATAGCAGGGCAAAGGAGATACGAAAATTGTAAAATCTCCATACATAGGGTACTATATATTGAGGGGTGGTCACACGTCATCCCACTGCATTGTTAGCGCTCTCATTGAGGGCAATCTCAGGGGCAGGCACATGGTAGAAAATGCCTGCCTACTATGGAAGGAGCATAGGTTTTTACAAGGCTCCTGTATATAAACCTTACATTGCCTAAGCTGTTGGAGGGCCGTTCGGGGGGGGGGGTGCATCTTGCTTCTGTATCACCACCTGGGTAACTACAGGTGGAGGTGCAGGGGAGGAGATGGAGCTGGAGCCCATCTCACTTGGGGCTGGCAAAGGCAGGTGAAGCCTTCACCTGTCCCCTACATCCATCCCGGGCCCTAGCAGACGACTCCTGGGGATGCTCCTGGCCTTCACTTCCATCTTGGGTGGCCATATAGAGCGAGGTAAAAGCCAAGGAACTGATGGCAACCCCAGACCCTTATGGGGATATAAGGGGGGGGGGAGGGCATCACAGCGATGTGTCACAGGTGGGCCTAGGAATCCCAAGAGTGCAGGCTGTAGGATCTTGGTGAATAGGTAGAAGGACATTGGTGGTTGGTGAAAGGATGTCCTCGCTAGGACCCCAAGGGAGAAAAGTAAATGCATACATTAAGACTGTACCTGCATGGGGGAGTGGGGTACTGCAGCCCCAATAAGTGCAGCAGTATCTGCTTTTTGGATTCCATTTTTTCTCCTTTAAAGCAGCAGTACTATGAAATCAGGAAGGGAGCTATCAAAATTCTGTTTTTCGGGTATAAGCATGTGGCCAAAGTTCCAGTTTCCATATCTGTAAAAAAATGTTTTCAGTCATCTTTAGTTTTTTAGGTAGTTGCTATTTATTTGAATTGTCGATTGTTCGGCTTCGGCCACTGGTCTCACGATGTCCCCATCAGGTCAGCTGACCGAGACTCCCGTCGGCACAGTCGAGATTTTTCTCGACTCGTTGGGACGGGTTGTCGCCAGGCGAAGCTGAGAATCCTCTCTCCCCAGTTCCCCCGGTGGGAGTTGAGGATCCCGTGGGCTTGCCAGTGCCTCCGGTTCCGGAGCCCTCGGGTGAACCCTCCGAGCCGAGGGGAGCGGTTCCACCCGTCCCTCCTCACACCGTCCTCGGAAAAGCCGAGGTTCTCAGTCTCGGTCTCGGACCTGACCAAGCGGTCCAGCTTATCCGCCATCATATGGCGTCTGGTTCGCAGCTCGCCCTCGGATTTAGGAGGCTTCGACGTAGTTACGCCGACGATACTGGGACTCATGGCAACAGCTCTTCTGATTGAACAAGCCGACGCCTGCCGCCTTTCCCCGGCCATTAAGGGTTGTCACTGAGCAGCCGTAAACAACCCCTCGACTTACCCAAGGAGCCTGTTCCCAGGCCGGTTGTTCAGCCAAAACCAGCTGCTCCACTGATTCCTCGTGAACCGCCGCCTTCACAGCCGGTTATTTGGGGCTCCGACCAAGAATTCTCGGTCGGCTCAGGGCCTGCCCCATAGGCTGTCTGTTACCCTCACTCCCGATTGACCTCAGCAGGTGGAGGGTGGCTCAGGCCCGAGGCAGCTCTTTGCGGACTCTTCCGAGTCCGATGACGATTTCTCCCTTTTCTCCAGGCAAGTAGACTTGGCGTCCTCTGGAGGTCAGTCGATGGACGATAGCCCTTCGTCCTATCTGGGATTGCTTCGGCTCATCTCGGAGTCCACCGGGATGAAGCTCGAACCTGTGTCTAAGCGGGCCAGGTATCCACTCACGGAGATACTGGACCGAGGGGATTCCCCTACGGAGGCCTTTCCGGTGGCCGAGGTCATAGTGGGCCTGGCCTTGGAGCTCTGGCAGCGCCCTGCTTCCTGTCCTGCGCCCGGCCAGGCTGGCCAGGAAGTATGCGCGGTCCCACTGTTCCTTGTCCGCTTTTTTCGAACACCAGCCGAGGAATAGTTAATGACAGTGTTTCTCGCGCTCCGGGAACGCTTAGGACGTGGACAAACCTCTCTACAAAGGAGTCCAAGAAATTGGACTATGCCGGGCGCAAAGTCTACGCTGCGTCCTCCCTTGGCTTTAGTCAGGCCAGTTCGGCCATACTCATGGCACATTTCTGTCATTTCTCCCTGGACGAGGTAGTTCCTCATCTTCCGGCGGACCTGCAGACCACGGTTAGGCAGGTGCGGGACCAGGGCAGGGCAGTGGCCAGATAGCAGCTTCAGACTGCTCTGGACATTGGAGACTCATGTGCCAGGTCAGTAGCGGCTGCAGTGGCTATGCGCCATCGGGCATGGTTGAGGATATTCACCTTCACAGCAGATACCCAGCACAAGTTGGCGGATGTCCCCTTGCTGGGGACCGACCTTTTCGGACCTGGGGTGGAAGGTCACCTGCAGAGGATCGAGAAGTCCAATCCGCACAGAAGTACAAAGGCCGCAGACCGCAGCCTAAGCCCTTTTGTCCCTCTGTGCCCGCGGCATGTCCAGCCCAGCAACGTCAGGGCCAGCAGGCACGAGCTTGGCATCCCAAACCCAAGCCCTCGGCTTCCTCCTCCAGGAAGCAGGGAGGTAAAGGCCCTGGAGGTCCCTCAGCCGGTCCCTCCTCCAAGCCTGCCCAGTGACGGGTTGAGGGGTGTCGCCCCCAACCCCGTCACCTCACCCCAGGTTCCCCCGGGGGCGGCTCCGCCACTTTCTTTCCGCCTGGTCCGTTATTACCACAGACCGGTGGGTGTTGGAAGTGGTCGGAAAGGGCCTGCCTCTGGAGTTCGAGCAGGCCCTGCCCTTCAGAGCCGTTGCACCTCGGGGGGCCTCGGGGTCTGCAGCTTCACTGTCGGCTCACCGAGCTGACATCACTCTCCTCCTCGAGAAGGAGATGATCAGAGAGGTAGCGGACCCTCCCTCAGACCCGGGGTTTGTGTCCAGGTACTTCCTGGTTCCGAAACGGACGGGGGTCTGGTGCCCCATTCTCGACCTGCACGACCTAAACAAGTTCCTAAGGTCTCGGACCTTCAGGATGGTCACTCTGGCTCAGATAGTACCTTCCTTGGAACGCGGCATGTGGTTCTGCTCTCTGGACCTGCAGGGCGCGTTCTTTCATGTCCCTATCCGTCCGTCGCATCAGAGATTCCTTCTCTTTCGAGCGGAGGGATCCCTTTTCGAGTTCCGAGCCATGCCCTTCAGTTTGTCTCCAGCTCCCAGGGTCTTCACCAAATGCATGGCAGTAGTGACAGCATTCCTGCGGCGCCGAGGGGTCCGGGTGTACCCTTACCTGGACGACTGGCTGATAGCAGCCCCCTCCAGGCAGGAGGTGGAGCGGTCCAGGTTTACTCTCAAGTCGGCCTTCTCATCAACGAGGCCAAGTTGGAACTCGAGCCGAAGCAGGTGATTCTTTTCATCGGGGCAGAGCTCGACTCTCTTCGAGCCAGAGCACGGCTCCCGGCGGACAGGGCCGAGGTTCTTTCCTCCTTTGCCCAGTCATTTCTGGTTGGGCAATCGCACCCTGCCCGGGACTTCCTGCGCCTCTGGGTCTCATGGCGGCCTGTACCAGCATGGTCCGCTGGGCCCGCTGGAACATGCGCCCCCTTCAATGGGGGTTGGCCAGCCAGTGGTCTCAACGCTGCGATCCATTGGACCAGCTAGTGATAGTGACCCAGGGGATGTGGAACGCTCTCCAGTGGTGGACCGTTCCAGTTCATGTGCAGGAGGGCATCCTGTTTATCCGCCCCGAGCCGACGGTCTCTCTATTGACCAATGCCTCTCTGAT
This sequence comes from Neoceratodus forsteri, assembly GCA_016271365.2. Taxonomy (NCBI): domain Eukaryota; kingdom Metazoa; phylum Chordata; order Ceratodontiformes; family Ceratodontidae; genus Neoceratodus; species Neoceratodus forsteri. The sequence goes on along the minus strand of CM028135.1, from coordinate 1,097,866,921 downwards.
GGGTTGGGGTGCCCATCTGGGGGAACACCGAGAGCACGGCCTCTGGTCCCCGCAGGAGTCCCAATGTCACATCAACCTGCTGGAGCTCCGAGCGGTCCACCTAGCTCTCACCGCCTTTGCTCCGTTTCTCCGGGGTCAAGTGGTCCGAGTCCAGACGGACCATACCACGACCATGTACTATCTAAACTGCCAGGGCGGGACGCGCTCCATGCTTCTATGCAAGGAAGCTCTCCGCATTTGGTCACTCGTGCGCAGCCTGGAGGGGGATCTCCTAGCCATTCACGTGGCAGGAGCCTCCAACACCCTGGCCGATGCCCTAAGCCGGATAGGGGCTGCGTCTCACAAGTGGTCTCTCCTGCCGGAGGTAGTACAAGATCTGTTCTCCCATTGGGGCACACCTCAGGTGGACCTGTTTGCCTCCAGGGAGAACGCGGAGCTGAGGCTGTTCCATGCCCGCCCCCTCAGCAGGGCTCGCTGCAGGGGGATGCCTTCTCGAGGCAGTGGACCCCGGGCCTCTTCTACGCCTTTTCCCCATTCCGCTTGATACACAAGGTGCTTCTCAAAGCAAGGAGAGACAAGGCGCAGGTGATTCTGATAGCCCTAGACTGGCCCCGCCAGTTCTGGTACCCAGATCTCCTCAGCCTCAGCTCCAGGCTCCCGAGGCAGCTTCCAGCTCACCTGGACCTGCTCTCAGTCAATCAGGGGAAGGTGTTCCATCCGGACCTTAAATTCCTGCACCTGACGGGCTTGGTTCGTGAGCTGTTAGATTCCAGGCCTTGGGTCTTTCCGGCTGAGGTCCTCAATGGTAGTTGAGGCGCCCCGTAAGGAGCTTGCCAGAAATGCTACGCTCAATGGGAAGAGATTTTCCATTTGGTGTCAGGGTAAGGGCCTTGACCTTTCCTCCTGTTCCCTGGTGAGCATATTGGACTACCTGTGGTCCCTTTCTCAGCAAGGGCTTAGGTCGACAACCCTTAAGGTGCACCTGGCAGCCATCTCTGCTTACCGAGCTCGGGCCGGGGAGCAGTCGGTGGTGCAGGAGAAGGTGGTCGGGCGCTTTTTCAAAGGCCTTGACCAGTGTGAGAACCTCCACCTCCGTGGGATCTACTGCTGGTACTGGCAAAGGTCATGGGCAAGCCATTCGAACCAGTGCACAGGTGTGATCTCTCTCACCTGTCGTGGAAGACCGCCTTCTTGGTGGCTATCACGTCAGCCAGAAGGATGGGAGAGCTCCAGGTGCTTTCCATCAAGTCTCCTTACCTGGTCTTCCACAGGGACAAGGTTGTCCTGCGCCCCCACCTGAAATTCCTTCCGAAGGTGGTATCGAGTTTCACCTTAACCAGGTGTTGACTCTGCCAGTGTTCTACCCCAATCACACCGGAGGTCAATATAGGCTCCATACTTGACCTCAGAAGGCGCTTTTGCTTACTATATGAGCGCATATTGAAATTGGGGAGAGGTTCGCCAGCTGTTTGTCACCTCACGCTGAAGCTGCACCTGGCAGACCTGCAGCCAAGCGGATGATAAGCAGGTGGGTCACCTCCCATAGATCTCTGCTATAAGTTGGCGGGCATGGAGCTCCCAGAGGATAAGAGCTCATTTTACCCGCTTCATACTGCTGCATTGGTGGCTGCTTCCAGGGACGCCCCTATCCAGGAAATCTGCAGGGCTGCTACCTGGAAGTCAGCATACACCTTCATCACCCATTACCACATCGACCTTGAGTCATGCCGGGATGCTGGTTTTGGGGCCTCGGTTCTCCAGTCTCTATTCCCTAAGTAGGGGGTGTGCGCCTTGCCTCCCTCCTCCCGGAGAACTGCTAGGAGTCTGCCAGACAGTGGTGGATGAACAACATATCCATGTCCTAGAAATACAGGTTACCTACCTGTAACAGGAGTTCTAGGAATTGCATATGTTGTTCATCCACACGACCCACCTTGACCTCCCCAGCTTCCGACACACAACCTGAGCTTCCAGCGGCCAGATCTGGCGTCATGGGGCGGAGCTGAGAGTTTTACCACCCAGGTGGGTGGGAGGAGCCAGCTTGAAGACCTTCCGGCAAGATTTAAAGCGGCAAGGATACCTGCCAGACAGTGTGGATGAACAACATATACCATTCCTAGAACTCCTGTTACAGGTGAGTAACCTGTATTTACTTGCCATAGTAATCTTGTTTCTCCCAGAGGATACTCCAATATTCATAACTCTCCCACCCTGCCTCCCCTACCAGAACCAGTGGCCTCTGCACTCCGTACTGTACTTAAAGGGCATGTATGCCACATTCTGGCTTTTATTGAAACTATGCTTTCAGTGGTCTTTTCCTCACCTTCAGGTGATTCTGACATTGGAGACTGTGTGGGTTAAAATATATTTATTTATTTATTTTTCTGCCTCCAGTCTGGGGTTAGTTATGAGAGTTTTATAGTTACTAAATGTATGATTATTGAATCCTTTTGGGCCCTGTCTTTCCAGGCGTCCACGAAACCTGAGGGTTAGAATATAGGCAGTTGATAGGTGGCAGTATTTGAAAAAGTGGCACGAGCCAATGATTCTATCATTAGCATAGCGTTCCATCTCTGGGCAGATCTGGCATAAAGACATACTGTAGAAGAGTTATGAATATTGGAGTATGCCCTGGGAGAAACAAGATTACTATGGTAAGTAACTTTTTCACGCAGGCCTATTACACAGAACTGGTAGCAGCAAGGAGGCTGGCAATTATAGGCCAATCAGACAGACATCAGTGGTGGGTAAGTTAATGGAATCACTGCTGAAGGAAAGGATTGTGGAATATCTTGAATCCAGTGGGTTACAAGATCCAAGGCAGCATTGTTTCACAAGGGGAAGGTCATGTCTAATGAGACTGATAGATTTATTTGACTGGATGACCAGGGAACTAGATCTGAGTGGAGTGGTGGACGTGGCCTACCTAGATTTTATTAAGGCGTTCAACACCATTCCACGTAGGAGACTAGTAAACAAGCTGGGTAGCTTAGGAGTGGCTCTAAAGGTGGTAAACAGGATAAGAAATTGGTTAGGGGCTGGCCCACCAGCGCAGTGGTTGAATTTCCATCTGCAACGGCAGCGACCCAGGTTCAGGAACAAGCCCGGGCCGCTGGAGGGCCAGCCAGGGGGGAGAAGGCTAGAGTGTCCCACAACTGCTCACCTTCAGGGGAAGGGGGGGGACCAAGGTCCACAGATTGGCCTGACCCTGCCGAGGCTCGGGTATGACAAGTCCGGTAGCAGGAGGGGCATGTCCGACACGGGTGACATCGGCACGCAGTGCTTTGACTTCAGCGGCACACCTCATGAGAGAGAAACCGAGGAAAAAGCTCTCCAGGCTCCGGGGAGATGGAACACCAGGAACAGACCCCTCATGACCTCACACCGACCTCCCTTCCAGCTCCTGATAAAATTTGGTTTGTCAGGGTGTACCTGCCCCACCTCATCCCCACCTGGGGGGAAAAAGCCGCAGCTCCATGGGGTGAGCGCCGGAAGGGCGAAGGTAGGTGGTGAAAGCGAGGGCTGTCTCCATAGGTGCTTCCGATGAAGTGGAGCCTGGGGAGAGGGGGTGGATAAAAAAAAAAAAAAAGAAATTGGTTAGGGGACAGGCGACAGAGGGTGGTGGTAAACGGAGTTCACCCCAAGGAAGGGAGGGAGGGTGGGTGCCCCATGGTGTGCCTCTAGGCATCAGTGCTGGGTCAGTCCTTTTGATGTTTTTATAATTGACGTGGCAGAAGAGCTGGAAGGGAAGGTCTTCCTCTTTGCAGATGACACCAAAATCTGAAATAGAGTGGACACTCTGTGGGGGGGAAGGATGAGCAGAGACCTGAGAAAACTAGAGAAGTAATCAAGGGTATGGCAGCTGGGTTTCAATGTGACAAATTGCAGAATAATGCACTTAGGGCACAAAAACCCAGGGGCAGAGTACAAAATGGGTGGAGTCATATTGATGACCACCAAGCAGCAAAGAGACCTGGGGGTAATCATATCGGATGACCCTAAGGTGCCCAGGCAGTGCGACACCGCAATAGGGAGAGCAAGTGGGATGCTGGGTTGCATAGGGAAGGGTATCACCAACAGAAAGAGGGAGGTGGTGTTGTCTCTGTGTAGATCGCTGGTAAGACCCCACCTAGAGTATTGAGTCCAGTTCTGGAGATCACATCTCCAGAAGGACATAAAGAGTGGAGGCGGTCCAGAGGAGGGCAACTAAAATGATGTAAGGTCTGCATCAAAAGTCCTATCAGGAGAGACAAAATGACCTCAATATGTACATCCTGGAACAGAGGAGGGAGAGGGAAGATATGATAGAGACCTTTAAATACCTCACTGGGTAAATAAGGTACAGGAGGGGAGTATTTTTCAGAAGATGTGCTCAAGAACAGGGGGACATGCTATGAAACTGGAGGGGGGGTAGATTCAGGAGATGTGAAGAAGTACTTCTTCACAGAAAGAGTGTTAGATTCCTGGAACAGCCTTCCAGCAGAAGTGATGGGGCAAAAACAGTGGTGGGGGTTCAAGAATGCATGGGATAAGCACAAAGGAATCATAGTGGAAAGGAAGGGAAGGGAGAAGTAGCTGTAGATCTGGCATGGTCTGGTGTGATAGTGTAGGTAGGGAGAAATGGCTAGACTGGATGGGCCAAGTGGTCCTTATCTGCTGTCAAATTATGTTTCTCTGTTTCTGTAAAACCGAATAGTGAATTCTATTTAGAACTAGGCGTACTTCATTAGAGCATCTCATTATATATTTGCTCTTCTTTGACAGGGAGCAAAAGGACCCAATCTTCCTGAGGGATAAAGTCACCCAAAAACATTCCAAAGAACAATTTGAAGCTGCTCAGAAGGTTGAACAGGAATACAGTAAATATTTCACAGGTAGGTGTTTGTACCACTGCCTCACTGTGCTACTCATTTAATACATGTGGCAAAGTGTGTCGACCCTGCAGGAGCTGCTGCAACCCGCAAAAAGTGCAGCGATATTTACTGTCTTCTTTTTTTTTTTATTATAATCCAAGTTTTATTAATTTTTGACAGTTTATATCAGACATCTACACTCAGTTGTTACAGCATATAATTTCATATATCCAGGCAAAATAATTCATTATAGCTCTGGTTACAAGGTTGTTTTTCATAGATACTGTGGCTTACATTTCAGTAATGTATTAATTAAAATTTTAGGTATCTTTCCAAGAAAGGAAACAGAGACGAAAAGGACAAATAAATAAAAGAAAGTTAAAGTTTTTATACAATTGGTGTAAGTGTCTTGCTTTTTTAATGTTATCCCAATAAATTTATATATTTTACTGACACTGCGTTCTGTGTGAGTTATTTCAGTTTATCTGTTAGGCTCATCACTTCTAGTTTCATTAGGGCAGTTTTCAGTACTATATATATATATATGGGCATACATAGAAATATGTGGGGAGATGATGTCTCAAGTAGGGGGTTCATGTCTGTCAAAATCTTGTCCTTTGTTTCTTCCTTCTTTCTCTTTCCTCCATCACCCTACCTCTTCTCTCCCCCTCTCCTCGCCCTCTTCTTCTCTACTTATCACTTCCGTTTGATATTTACAGTCTTAACGAGTTAAAAACATGTACTGGCCCTATTGGACAGTGATTTGAGGGATGCAGTAGGCTCGATCTGCAACTAACTAAAGCAGAATTTCTGTCAAGAGAGATTGCTGCTGGGAGAAACTGACTGGCTCAGCTATTTCGGACAGTAGACACGCTTCTTCGTCCAGCCTTTCTGGAGCCAGTGAGAGCATTTACACCCGTGAAATATGCGAGGAGTTTACACGGTTCTTCTCAGACAAGGTGTCCTGTATTATGACTGGAATTACTTCAGTTGGGCCAGGACAGCCCAGCAGAGGAGAACCTTTGAGTCAGAAACGCAGTAGGTGGTCCTGGGAGGAATTTCAGCCAGTGACAGTGGAACAAGTATGTGGGGTGAACTTGGAGCTGTGGCCAACATTTTGCAACCTGGATCCAGGTCCGACACGGTTACTGGTGGGTTGTGTCGGACATCTGGGCCCAGTGTTCGTCGAGATTGTCCGGTGCTCCTTATCAGAAGGATGTTTTCTAGTGGCACTTAAGTGTGCACTGATGAAGCCTTGTCTGAAGAAACAAACTCTGGACCCGGTGGTGTTGGTGAATTGCCGTCCGGTGTCTAACCTTGCCTTTTCTGGGAAAGGTTATCGAGAAGGTTGTTGGGCTTCAGCTTGAGGCACACCCTGCATCCTTTGACATCTTTGAGCCTCTCCAGTCTGAATTTAGGTCCAGGCATAGCACTGAAGCCGCACCTGTCTGGGTGCACATTGACCTGCTCAGGGTGAGGGATAGGCGAGAATGGTCAATTCTTGTCCTCCTGGGTGTCTTGTCAGCATTTGATACCATTGATCATAGGATGCTTCTGGACCGGCTCAGGAAGTATGCAGGGCTCACACCGGCAAGGTCATCTGCTGGTTCGAGTCCTATCTCAGAGATAGAACTGGTGGTTCTGTCCTGTGGCGCACCCCAGGGCTCAGTCCTATTGCCCATGTTGTTCGCGATCTATATGCTGCCTTTGTGTAAGTCATTAGACAGTATGGTCTTGAGTTTCAGTGCTTTGCAGATGATACCCAGCTCTATATGTCTTCTGCATCTGGGATGCCGGCTGCACTTGACATGCCTAATAGGTACCTGGCCAAAATCCAGAACTGGATGTCATCGAACTGGCTGAGGCTTAACCCAAAGATAACTGAAGTGTTAGTGATTGAGCCGGGCCGTAGGGGTGAGTGTCGGCTGCCAAGAGAGAGACCAGACTTCGGCTTGGTCCCTCTGGGCTTGTACCTGCCACCAAGATGAAAAATCTGGGAGTTCTGGACGAGGGCTGATAATGGAGGCTCAAGTGTTGGCAATAGTCCGAATTGTTTTTTTCTCACCCCAGGAATCCCTCAGTATGCTTGACTGTAGCAGTATTGCCAGCTGGGTTCAACTGCCCCAGAGACGGAGCTTATGCTAATGATGGCTGAGCATTAGCCAGTCAGATTGCAGTTAAACACTGTTGCCTGTAGCTGCTGTTGCTAGTGAAACAGATTCATTTCTCCACTTACTGGAACAAGTCGTCCCCAGAGTACTCTCCATTTTTCATCGGTGGAAATAATGTATTTCTCTTAAAGTCATTTTATTTCTGCGGTTTCTGCTTATTTTCAACTTCACCAGACAGGTTTTCGTTGCAGTTCCCATGCTTTATTCCTGACTGAAAAACTACATTCTGTGGTGAAAAAAAATGTAGTTTTTCATAGTTAAACTTTAGTTTCTTATCAGTTCCCTTATTTTTTAGGAAACCACAACTTTTGTTAACTGTTCTTTTATGTTTTGTTATTTTGGAACTAATACCATCGCACTTGGGAACTGACCACAAAGCTTTATTTTTATTTTTATTTTTCTCCTTTTGGGAACCAAATTTTAGTTTTCTGACAATATTGGCATGTCAGATAGAACTAAAAAGAGAACTGGACATTTTTAAAAATGACATTGTGTTATAAAATCATGGCCAAGGCAGACGGTCACAATCCGTGTTTAAGCTATGTGGGTCTAAATCATAACTGTGAACTTGGCACTAAATTTTGCTCTAAAACCATTAAGAAAAGTGCCAAAAGATTAGAGATTATGGCTTCTCAGTCTGCCTCCTCTTCTACTAAGCCTTCTGAAGAGGGGTCCTCCTTTCATCATAAACCAAAAGATAAATCCTCTAAGGATCCCCGAGAAAATAAGTCTGACAAAAATAATTCAGACCAAGCCAAACAAAAAAGACATACTGGACAGTTTCTGATCCAGTGCCCACCAAAAAGAGAAACTTATCACTGTCCCTCCCGCTGAAGAGCAAAGACAAATGCCAGTGTCACAACAAAATATGCCCTCTGTTGAGGAAATGGCAAAGGCCTGGCAACTTTTTCAGACCTTTCAGGCCAAGGGCAATCTACTTGGTGCCCCAGCTGATTCTTATACACCTATTCCTATAGACCCTGACCCAGGCCAGGGTTTTTATTATGAGGAAGGCAGTGGTGAGGAGGAGGGCATAGAATCTGATGTATCCCCTGACCAGGAATTTGACTCCCCTTCACACGGTCAGGAGGATTGTTCCTCCCATTACTCATTTGTCCAGCAGATGGTGGACACTCTTGATCTCTCCATTCAGGAGACTACTTAGAGGATGAGGAAGAGGAGGCAGACTTTCTGGACATGATGGGTCTCCCTTCTCCCAGTCCATAAATCCCTTCGCAGCTCAACTTTCAGACTGCTTCAGAATCCCACCTCCATTCCAGGGGTGGATAAGAAAAGAAGTACCACCAGCTGGAGAAAATGAATGCTGAGTTACCATTACACCCGTCCTGACTATGAGAGTGTGGTACAAGCTGCAGCCTGTGATAAGGCTAAGGTGCCCCTTTCCTCCCAGCCTCCAGATAAGGAGTCTAGAAATCTGGACACTGTGGGCAAGAAATCTTATACTACAGCCTCTCTGCTGTTACGCTTCTCCACTTACATGGCTTACACAGCACAGTAGCAGAAGGCATTGTGGAACTCAGTACTGGCTGTTAGCCAGAAAGCTCCTGATAACATTGCCCAGGACCTGGCAGAAACTGTCAAAACTACCTTAGATGCTGGCAGTATAGCCTAGAGGTTAGAGTAACGAGCTGTGAACGAGCTTAGTACATCAAGCAGACCTGGGTTTGATTCCCACAACCTCTACTTGCATACTGTGCGACTCTTGAGCAGGTCACTTAACCTCCCCAGTGCTCCCAGTTCGCCCCTGACAACAGGCACTTGTGCCTAGTGGGCCTTACCTGGTTACCAAAAGACTAAAATAAAAAAAAATAAAAAACAATAAAAAGATGCTACTGAGTACTAGTTTCACATGGCTATAGATGTCAGTGACACTGCCTCCAGGTCCATGGTCCAAGCCATCTCGTTTAAGAGGTTTGCATGATTAAGAACAACCAACCCCTCTCAGGACACCCATACTAAAGCTATGGATTTCTCCTGCGAGAACAGCTCTCTCTTTGGGGACAAAACAGAAGCACACATGTGAAAAAGGTGGAGAAATACAAAACCCACCTACAAGAGTAATGCATCTAAAGAGAAAGCTTCCACTTCTTACAGACCATAGGGAAGAGGAGGCAAAGGCAGGGGTTACTACCCCAGCGCCTTCTACCTCATGCCCATGGATTGGTCTCAAATGAGAGGGTACTTCAGAAGAAGAGGTAGGAAGGCTCAGAAGCTAACTGACCCTGCCCCTTTTCCTAATGCACAGTCTAGAAAAAACCCTGACAGGAATGCCCAGGTTGCCTACCCTCTCCCAGTAGGAGGAAGGCTGACCCACTGCCTCCATCAGTGGCAGAACATCACCACAGACAAGTGGGTGCTGGGTCAAGGATTTACCCTGCAGTTCAAGCAATGTCCCACACAGCAAGGGAACAGGAGTTTCAAACCTCTGACCCCCACAGGAAAGATTCTGTTCAAGTCAGAGATCAGATCTCTCCTGCTGGCAAAATGCAGTAGAAAGAGTACCCCTTCCCAGTGGGGAAAGGGTCTCTACGCAAGTTACTTTCTTACCTGAAAGAAAAACAGAGACTGGCGACCTATTGTAGACCTCAGGTACCTGAACAAGCATCTCCTCAGTCCCAAGTTCAAAATGATCACTGTCAGTTGTAATCCCCTCCTTACAACAGGGAGACTGGCTAGCCTCCCTAGACCTCAGACACCTACTTTCACATCCCATTCAGGCCTTCTCAAAGAAAATATCTCAGATTCAGACTGCCTTCTGGCCATTACCAGTTTGTAATACTACCATTCGACCTGTCCTCTGCCCCCAAGGTCTTCACAAAGTGCCTGGCAGTAGTTGCAGCCCATCTAAGAATACAGGAGGTCTCTGTCATTCCTTACCTAGATGACTGGCTCATAGTAGACAAGTCTCCTCAAAAAGCTCAGAGAGACTGTGACTCACTCAGCTTATCCTGGTGTCATTGGGTTTCCTAATCAATACAGAAAAGTCTCAGCTGGAGTCAGTCCAACTCCTGGAATTCATTGGAGCAGAGCTGGACACTCAGCAAGGGAAAGCCCTGCTCCCCCTAGTCATTGTAGAGAATCTTCAGACCCTGGCAGACTCATTTGTACTCATCCAGCCAAGTCCAGCCAGGCAGTTTCTCAGGCTCCTAGGCCATGTGGCCTCTCCTACAGCATTAGTGCCAGGTTTCAGAGGAGGGACATTCAGTACCATCTGAGGGCTCATTGGTCTCAAAGAATAAACTCCCTGTCAAAGCTAGTTCCAGTCACCAGGACTCTCCTGCAAGCCTTGGACTGGTGGAAAGGCAAGCACAACCTCATGGAAGGAATTCCCTTCCAACAGTAGGAACCCTCCAGACTGTTCACTACACAAATCTCTCTTCTGGGGAGGGGAAAACACACCTGGTAGACCAATCTATAAGCAGGGTGCGGTCTCCCAGAGAGTCCAAATATCACATAAACCTTCTCAAACTCAGAGCTGTGTACCTGGCCATAAAAGTCTTCGCCCCTCAGCTCAAGGGGCAGTCTGTACAAGTAAGCATTAAGCCACGACGAAGGTGGAATCTAATGGTGGATTAATGCATGGTTGGGAGGGTTGTGGCCCGAGGGCGTACAACGGCCCAACCATGCATTAATACCATTAGATGCCACCTTCAGAGTGGCTTAATGCGTTTGTAACATGGCAAGTGCAAACTACATTATGTTACACATGACTGGCATGTCGGATATTAGTGACCAGGAACTTCCCATACTGTTTTCTACAATTTGAACTGCTGCTCGCCTGTCTACTTTTCACCATATACCATCTTCAGCCAGGTGCTGCACGCTTCTAACTTCACTCATTTGTTACTATTGTGCCACTTACTCTTTCTGTTGCTTTCCTACTACGGATTAAAAGGCAGTTTGTGACAAATATGGATGGACAACATGACTTTCAATCATTTTTACACGGCTCTTTACACTCATTTCCCTGTTTTGTGTGTGAGCTTCACTACTGGATTGTGGGGAGATACCAAATATTTGCATACCTCACATTTCACTTCATTGCCAATGTGAAGGTTTGCAAATCTCCGTTCTGCCGCCACAATGCACTGCGTTCTTTTAACTGATATCCAAAACCCCAGCTCGCCATTCACGCTGACATACATTGCTCACAGCAGACTTTTCTGGGTCTATGTACTGAGCAGACTGTCTCACTTGCCTCAGTTTTCATCGGAGATCAAAAACCACTGCCCATCACCACAACAGCTCCCTCCACAGTACGCTACCCATCGCTTTTTTGAGATCGGAGGGTGAGCGTGCTCACGATTTCGGCAGCGCGTCCACAACTGACACACTCATCCACTCTTTGCTGTTGCTCGCTCCCATTCTCGTTCAACACACTGATACATTCTGAGGCAGGCATTACTACTGGATTAATCCCCGCTTCAGAATGTATTGTGTTGTGTTTCCGCCAATGCGCTTCCTTCATTCATGTCTATCTTTTTTAACCATGTTACAAGTCAGGACAGACACCACCACGTTTTACATCAACAAACAAGGGGGCACACAAGATCCTCAAAGCTCTGCACAGAGGCCATGAAGATCTGGTTGCTGGCTTACTCCCTGGACATGCAACTAACTGCCATTCACCTGCCAGGTAAGGACAAAGTCCTGGCAGACTCTCTGAGCCACATCAGCCTGGACCACCACGAGTGGACCCTAAACAGACAAGTGCTGGCTATGGTCTCCTAGAGGTGGGGTGCTCCAGAGATAGACCGCTTTGCCTCTAAACACTATCGTCCGATCCTCCAGTGCTGGGCACAGCGCCAGTGGATGCTCTGTCTTTCAACTGGACAGGAAGGTTCCTGTACGCTTTTCCTCCTTTTCCCCTGATTCTCAGAGTGCTTCTCAAGCTCAGGAGACAGACAGCAACAATGATTCTGGTGACTCCAGACTGGGCAAGGCAGCCATGGCGCACTCTGCTCCTCGCCCTGGCAGCCAAATGGCCCATTTGCCTGCCTCAGACGGGATAACATACCCCAACATAGAGACTCTTCGCCTCAAAGCCTGGTACTTGAAGAGCTAGTGTTCCCTGACTCTCAGTATTCAGAGCAAGTTCTGAGAATCCTTAGACTAGCTAGAAAACCAAGTACCAAAAAGACTTGTGCTTTCAAATGGAAGAGATTCTCTTTCTGGTGTAAATACAAGCAGATTGATCCCCTGCAACCTAGCCTGTCCTCCATACTAGATTACCTAGTTCACCTACAGGCCTCAGGTCCACCTGGCAGCCATTTCAGTCTACATTTCAGCAGGCAAGGAGAAATCTGTAATTTCTCACCCCAGGAATTCCTCAGTATGCTTGACTAATGCAGTATGCCAGCTGGGTTCAGCTGCCCCAGAGGTGGAGACTGTGCTAATGGTGCTAAGGGAATTCGCCAGTCAGATTGAAGTAAGAGAGTGTTGTAGGCTGGTGCTGCTGAAAGTCAGTCAGATTCATTTCTGCTGACTGGACAAGTCTGTCCTGGAGTTCTCTCTTCATATCTTTGTTCTGAACTACTTTTATCATACTTAATGGAGTTATTGTCTTATATTTGTGCTACTTTTGGTGAGTTTTTCTTTTATTTGTGCTTTTTTTTTCGAGTTTCCGCAGTTCCTTAGTTCCCAGGAACTGCGTTTTTTTATCCGCTTATTCTGAAAAAAAAAATACTGCGTCTGAGGTAAAATTTCTGTGGCTTTTAATTTTTTTTAACACAGTTTGTTCCACGGATCCTTATTTTTATTAAGAAAGCGTGATTTTTTTACCCTTTTTTTTCTTGTTTTCTCATCTGTTAGGACTGGGAGCCTTACTTTCTCTTTCACTATTTTTTTTTTTGGGAACAATATTTTGTAGGTCATCTGACAAATTGGTGGGTCAGACAGACCTTGAACAAGACTGATATTTACCAATCTCACTTCGAGAGAGATACCGATCTCACTTCGAGAGAGAGCTCTTGCAGCAGGCAATAACCATCAGGACTGTGCCACCAGGCACTCGGACCCCACAGAACAATTTCTAGCTAGCAGTCAAAGGCAGGGGACCACTCCTTGACGTCGGGTCCGCCCCCTGCGTCACCCGATGGTATAAAAGGGCAGTCCCCCAGTACCACCTCAGTTTTTTCCCACCGTCGACCAGTGCATCTCGGCTCTACAGACACCTCCTGCTAAGTCGACCGCCATTTTTTCATGCTTCGCAGTTACCGTTTCTCATAGAGTTATTCGACTTCGACATGCATGTCTACCCAGCCAACTTCATCTACAGACCAGTGGAAATCGGAGTGCGCATGCGGCAAGCAAATCCCAGTGAAAGACTGCCATTTGGCCTGTCTCCTGTGGCTGAGCCTTGACCACAAACCGGATGCATGCCTGCATTGCCTCAGCTTCAGTAGGAGGACCCGCATCTGCCGTCTGAAGACCTTGAAAGCCTACCTCCTAGAACAACAAGTGGCTGCCATGCAGAAGACCCACTTGGGACACAGGTCATCTTCAGCCAGGGACACCTCCCCTAGAGAGAAGAAATCTAGTGGGAAGCACCATCACCGAGACAAAGCCAGGTCCAGGTCAAAATCCAGATCCAGGTCTCTTCACAAGGCTTCCATGAGTTCCACATCCGGCGTGAGGTTGGGCTTCCATCACCGAGACAAAGACAGGTCCAGGTCAAAATCCCGATCCAGGTCTCCTCACAAGGCTTCCAAGAGTTCCACATCCTGCATGAGGTTGGGCTTTCATCAGCGAGACAAAGACAGTTCCAGGTCAAAATCCCAATCTAGGTCTTCTCACAAGGCTTCCAAGAGTGCCACATCCGGCGTGAGGTCGGGCTCAGCTCCTCTGGTTTCCCTTGCTCTTACCGGGTTACCATTGATGAGGCAGTGTAGCGCAGTGGGTTAAGGCTCTGAGCTACAGATCTGGAGACCTGGGTTTGAATCCCACAGCCACCTAGGTGCATACTGTGTGATCTTGAGCAAGTCACTTAACTTCCTAGTGCTCCCAGGTCGCATCTGGAAACCAGCTTTGGCTTAGTGTGCTACTCCTGGTTAAATAATGTTTCCTTCCTTTCCTGATGAAGCCTCCTACCTCTAACCAGATGTCCAGTGGGGGGTCTTCCAGGACAGGGCCTTCTAAGGCCTCCTTCTCCCTGGCTATCTGGCCCCACAAGCACTCCACTGGGTCTCTGCCAGAAGGATCAGCCCACTCTTCATCAGGCGGTAGGTCGGAGCCTGCCATCCACAAAGCTGTACCCTCAGGGTCATCAGACAAGATGATGGGGTCCTTTTGATACCAAGAGGCATCAAGAACACAAGGGCCAGGGCACCGGACCGATATCAGACCACAACTCCCTTTGACTCCACCTCTACGGAGCCAGATCAGACGATACCCTCTAAGCTGTCTCCTGGCTCGCAGAGATCTAAAAAGTCTCCATCCACGGAACGGACAACACGGGACCTGAAGCCAGGCTGTATGGAGACTAAAGATACGGCGCCACACACTCTGTCGCCACCTCCCCCTTGGGAGCCTGTCAACCAGACACCAGCGCACCTGACACTGGGGGACGAGAGACTGCTAGACCTTATACACAAGGCAACGGAAATGTCAGGCCTGACGACGGGGGGACTAAGCAAAAGAGCCAGATGCCAGGCCCCTCGGGCACTCCTACCCTGATGCCTGAACCACCAACAGCCCCCATGGTACCTCTGGCTGAAGTTGGTGCTCTGTTTTCCAGGTGGTGGAACACAATTGAGGGATCTGTTACCCAGACTGCCGGAGCCGAACTCCACACCAGCTCTGCCTAGGCAGCCTACCCCCCACGCAGAAAGCCTTGGCCACCCCGATGCCAGTCCCCCCACCAACTCCAGGTGGCACAACATAGGGATCCCATGGCTGACCGGAGCACAGTCACCACCCGTCGTACCGGTCCTCCTCTAGATGCCAGAGTTGCTGTAGCGGACGTCGGTCCACATCCTCAGAAGAGTCCAGCAGAGGTTCCTCCTCTTATCACTATTCAGAAGATGACTTGTCTTTTCCATCTCTGGATCCAAGGAAGGATTCCCAAAGATCTTCTCCAGACGATGCCACTTTCCTAGATGTGATGAGACACATACACTTCCTTAACCAGTGGGGGAGAGAGAGGATTTAGACCCCAAGAGATGCCGTCTGGTGAAATTCTTAAGGGCCAGTGACCCAAAACCTTTGGTCATCCCACCATTGGTGGAGCCCTTCCAGGACGTGATGAAACTAGCCTGGAAGCACCCTTCCACAATCCCAGTGGTCCCTAAGAAAGCCGACCGCTTATATAGGACCCCTAGGGAAGAACCTCAAATTAAGTCACCAACCGAAAGCAGACTGTATGGTCCTTACAGCTGCACATGGAAGGACTCAGCAATCCAAGCATATGAGCTCCCAACCACCGGATAAGGAGTCCAAAAAGATGGACCAATTTGGCCGTAAGGTGTACTCATCAGCCACTTGTATGATCCAGTCACTAAACTTTCTGGCACATATGGTTATGTACCAGAAATCTCTCTGGAACAAGGCTATCCTGCTCAAGTTGCAGGCAGAGGGTGCCAGAATGATCCTTATTGCGCCCTTCTGGTCTCGACAGATTTGGTTCCCACTGTTACAACAGCAGGCATCAGAACCACTGGTTCAGTTGCCTCTGTCCACTCACTTGCTCTCCCAGGAGAAAGGGACGTTGGTTCATCCGGCCCTCCAGTCCCTGCATCTACATGCATGGCTCCTGTGGACTTAGCTAGGGATAGATTTGGGGTATCCCTAAGGGTGGCAGAGGTACTCAAGGCAGCAAGGAAACCCTCTACCAGGGCAACATATGCCATGAAGTGGAAGCATTTCTGCTTGTGGGCGTTCCCTCGTTCTGTAGATCCCCTCAATTGTCCGATGGAATCTGTGTTGGAGTATCGTCTCCATCTATTGGACTTGGGCCTTAGCTACTCGTCCATTAAGGTACATCTCTGTGCATTGTCAGCTTATCATGCACCACTGAGTGGAAAGACTGGCACAGTTGGACCTGTGCAAGACCTTCCTAAGGGGCATCTTGCACATTAAACCTCCCAGGAGAGATCCCGTGTCGTCTTGGGACCTCCTGTTTGTTTTGGAGAAGCTCACCTTGCCCCCCATTTGAACCAGCCACAAGTTGTAAGCTACATCTTCTCTCTTGAAAGGCGTTATTTTAGTTGCTATTACATCAGCTCGAAAGATTTCTGAGCTGCAGGCTCCAATGTGTAAAGAGCCTTATCTTATTTTTCATAGGGACAGGTTATGCTTGCGTACCAACCCCAAGTTTCTTCCAAAGGTAGCGTCTGAGTTTACGTCGAACCAGGACATCCAACTACCAGTTTACTACCCAGAGTACTCCAACAGGGGGAAGCCTTGTTACACAGTCTGGATGTACATAGAATCCTTCATTACTATTTGGCCAGGACCAGTTCCTCCAAAAAGATAGACCAGTTGTTTGTCTCGTTCGCCCACAGAAAGTTTGGGCCACCCATGACGAAGCAGGCAGTGACAGTGGCTCGTAAATTGCATCACGTTCTGTTATCAGCAGCACAGCAAACCCTTACCGGAACTGATTAAGGGTCACTCCACTAGAGGATCATGACATCCTTCGGTTCTCTTGGGAACGTTTCTTCAGCGGACCTCTGTGCGGCTGCTACTTGGAGTTCAGTGCACACTTTCATTAGGCACTACAGTCGGGACATTGCTTCCAGAAGGAGAGCAGGTTTCAGCCTAGTGATCCTTCTAGAACTCCTCTCCTAATTACCTGACATTATTGTCCCCCACCCTTCTGACCTGGGTCTCTTCTTGGGACTCAGTTCTAATGGTATTACCTGCTGCAAGAGCTCCCCCTCAAAGTGAGACAGTACAGTTACGTAAGAAGTTACCAACAGCAGATCTTCGAGGAGAGCTCTTGCAGCAGGTGGCTTTCCCACCCACCTACTCCCGGGGACTCATTTTACAATTTTCTCTTTGTGGATAATAGCTTCTCCTTGGTTCTCCATCTGTTTTTCAGCTGGGTCTCTGGCGGGAGAACTGAGGTGGTGCCGGGGGACCGCCCCCTTTATACCACGTCGGACGTCAGGGTGGAGCCAGTGTCGGGGGCGGTCCTCCCACCACAGACTGCTAGCTAGAAGTTTTTTCCATGGGGTCCTAATGTCTGGTGGCCTTAGTCCTAATGGTATTACCTGCTGCAAGAGCTCTTCTCGAAGATCTGCTGTTACAGTAAGTTCTTACATAACTGTACTTTTCTGATGTCCACAAGATGTATATATCCAAGCCAACCCCATGCAGATGTTGGCCATTTTGAAGGCAACAAGGCCAGCAGGCAAAAAGGCAGCAGTACAGAGTGGGATGCAAAAGAACCTCCCCCCTCAACAAGCAGGGGCACAGGGGCCGAGAAATGGTAAAAATGCCAGAACCCCCTTGCCCACCCAAACAACCTCTGCCCCCCTCCCCCCCCCGGCAGAGCTACGAGAGAAGCAGTAGGAGGGTGATTCTTCTTTACCTCACAGGATGGTCCAACATCACGGCAGATCAGTGGGTACTCCAAATTATAGAAAGGGGTTATGCTCTGAAGTTCACCGAAATACTTCCAGACAACCCACCGATTCCCACGCATTGCTCCCAATCCCACGCAGGCCTCATTCAGGCAGAAAGTCAAGCCCTCCTAGCAAAATGGCGATCCAGGCAGTCCCACCAAGCCAAAGAGGAAGGGGGTCACTACTCCCACTTCTTCTTAGTGCTAAAAAAACACAAGGAGACTTTCGTTCCATCCTGGATCTCAGTCAGCTGAACAATTTTATTGAATACAAAAGATTCAGGATGGTGACACTGTCCGGATTACTGCCCATGCTATATCAGGAGGACTGGCTCTGCTCCCTGGACATGCAGGACGCATACATGCACATAGAAACCCTGCCATCCCACAGAAGGTACCTTCGCTTTACCTTCCAGGGCGAGCATTATCAATTTCGAGCACCTCCGTTCGTTCTTTCCTCGGCATCTCGAGTATTCACAAAGTGCCTGGCTGTGGTGGCAGCAGCTCTCAGAAGGCAGGGACATTACATCTATCCCTACCTCGATGACTGGCTCCTGACAGCTTCCTCAAGGGGCCAGCTTCATCACACACTGGAATGTGTATTCCAGCTGTTCCAAAACCTGGAGATCACCGTGAATCTTCCCAAGTCATCCACCTGGCCCAGTCAGAGATTACAATACATAGGAGCCATCTTCAACACCATCCAGGGGAGGGCCTTTCTCCCCTCAGACAGGACAGATCACCTTTGAGCACTGGTTCGAAGAATCGCTTCCACAAGCTAGGTTCCAGCCAGAATGGTCCTGCAACTTCTAGGTCTCATGGCAGTCGCCATCATGACAGTGCCCTTGGCTCCTCTCCGCATGAGAGTACTTCAGTGGAACCTCGGAGTACAGTGGGATCAGCGTTCAGATGACCTCGAGCAGCCAGTACAGATCTCCAACACAGTGCATCAGGCTTTGGAATGGTGGCTCCCTCCTCCATCTAGAGACTGGGGCCCTTTTTTTTGAAGTCCCAGTCCTCAGCAAATCCTGACAATTGATGCCTTGGGAGTGGGTTGGGGCGTGCATTTCAAAGAAAAGCAGACAAGAGGGACATGGACTCCTTTGGAATGCAGCCTCCACATAAATGTGTTGGAGAGGAAGGCCATTCTGTATGCCTTACAGGCATTTCAGATGGACCTCCTTCCAGCCCCTTACTGATCCAGACAGATAACGTGCCAGTTGTTTTCTGTATCAACAGGCAAGGGGGCACACGCTACTATCTTCTTTGCAGAGAGGCCATGAGAGTCTGGTACAGGGCAGTGGAGCACAGTCAGGAACTCACAGCGGTTCATGTCCAAGGAGTACAGAACACCTTGGCCGACAGCCTAAGCCGCTCTCAGTCTCAGGCTCATGAGTGGGAGCTACTACAGGACGTGGTAGACAACCTATTCAAAAGATGGGGACTTCCAGAACTGGACCTCTTTGCATCCCCGCTACAATGCCAAACTGCCCAGTTTCTGCTTGCTAAATTCAGGGCCTGGTGTTTTATGGCAAGACACATTGTCCCTCTCTTGGACAGGAAAGTTTTTTTATGCCTTCCCTCCCTTCCCACTACTTCATAGAAACACAGAGTTTGATGGCAGATAAGCATTGCTTGGCCCATCAAGTCTGCCCATTTCCCTAACTACTGGATAAGTTGCAGATCCTAGTTAACCAACATCCTAATTCTTCCTACCCCCCCCCCCACCAGAATTGCCTTAAGTCTGTCCCACGCATTCTTAAATTCCCCCACTGTTTTTAACCCCACGACCTCCTCAGGAAGTCAGTTCCATGCGTCCACCACCCTCTCTGTGAAAAAATACTTCCTCACATTGCGTCTGAGCTGTTCCCGTTCTATCTTCAAATTGTGCCCACTTGTTCTTGCACCTCTCCTTTTCTGAAAGATGCTACTCCCTTGGACTTTGTTGATTCCCTTGAGGTACTTGAAAGTTTCTTTTATGTTCCTCCCTCCCTCCTTTCTTCGAGGGTATACATATTAAGTTCCTTTAGTCTCTTTTCATATGGCTCCTGTTGCAGACCCTGCACCATTTTTGTTGCCCTCCTCTGGACTGCCTCCATCCTGTCTATGTCCTTGCAGAGATGGGGTCTCCGGAACTGCACACAGTACTCTAAATGAGGTCTCACCAGCTGTCTGTACAGAGGGATAACAACCTTCTGTTTTCTGCTGGTGATGCCTCTCCCTATACATCCCAGTATCACCCCAGCCCTTTCCTTCTCTCATTGCTTGCTTACCTTTAGGTCATCTGATATGACTACCCCCAGGTCCCTTTCTGTTTTTGTTGTTTTACTCCCCCCAACTGTGTACTCTTCCCTGGGTTTTTGTTTCCCAGGTGCATTACTTTGCACTTTTTGGAATTTTTTGCATTGAATCTAAGCTGCCATACTTTTAACCACTCCAACAACCTTGCCAAGTCCCTTCTCATCCTTTCCACCCCCCTTGTGTATCAACCCTGTTGTAGATCTTTGTATCGTCTGCAGAGAGGCATATTTTTCGTTCCAGCCCCTCTGCAATGTCACTTATAAAGACATTAAAAAGAACCAGACCCAGTACTGAACCCTGCAGTACCCGAGTAGTAACCCCCCTTTCTTCAGAGTGAACTCGTTTACTAATACCGTCTGTGTCCTGTTGTCCAGCCAGTGTTTTACCCAGGCTACTACCCTGGGACCCACTCTCAGGTTGGTTAATTTGTTTATTAATCTTGTGTGTGGGACTGTATCAAATGCCTTTCTAAAGTCTAGGTAGGCCATGTCCACAGCCCCTCCCTGGTCTACTTCTTTGGTCACCCAGTCAAAGAAATTGATTAAGTTCATCTGACATGACCTTCCCGCTATGAACCGATGCTGCCTTGGGTCTTGTGCCCCACTGGCCTCTAGGTACTCAACAGTTCTTTCCTTCAGAAGTGATTCCATCACTTTCCCTACCACAGAGGTCAAACTGACAGGTCTGTAGTTTCCTGCCTCTGTCTTGCTCCCACTTTTGTGAAGGGGAATCACATCCACCCTCCTCCAGTCCTCAGGTACCACACCATCCTCCCATAATTTGTTAAAAAGGGTAGTCAGTGGTGTCACTAGTTCTCCCCTTAATTCATTTAGAATTCTGGGGTGAATCCCGTCAGGTCCCATTGCTTTGTCCACCTTCAGTTTTAGGAGTTCTTTTAGAACCCTTTCTTCTGTGAAAGGACTGGGATCGACCCCCTATCCAGAGTGCTTCTGTTAATAGGATTAGGTACCTCCCACTCCCTCCTGTTTTGTGAATACTGAGCAGAAGTATTCGTTTTGTATCCCTGCTTTTTCACTGTCCCTCTCTGCCCACCCACCGTCCATTCTATTCAACCTCACTATCCCTCCCTTTGTCTTTCTATGCCCCTTAAGGTACGTTTAAAGGGTTTTATCCCCCTTCTTAACCGAGTTAGCTGTCTTTCCCTCAGTTTGGGCCTTTGCTATTCTGACTGCCTTCCTTGCTTCCTTCTGCCTTAACTGGTACAGTTCTCTGTCCTGCTACTTCGGTGTTTCCTTATACTTCCGGAATGCTATCTTTTTCTCCCTAACCTTCCCTGCCACCTCTTTTAAGAACCATAGTGGCTTTTTCTTTCATTTTGATTTGTTTATTTGCTTCACACAAAGGCTTGTTGCCTCTGTGATGGCAGTTTTGATAATTCCCATTGTTGCTCCACACCTCCTTCTAGCCTGTTTGCTAGTGCTTTTCTAAGGCGCTCTACCATCTTGCCAAAGTCAGCCCTTCTAAAGTCCAGTACCTCACTTTTTTATGGCTTGACTCTGCAGCTGAGTTTATCGTGAACCACACTGTTTGACGGTCACTTGTTCCCAGATGGCTACCCACTTCTAGATCTGAGATCCTCTTACTGTCCCCATATGAGAGTACAAGGTCTAAGATTGCTCCCTCCCAAGTGGGTTCCAACACTAGCTGTCTAAGGCATGCCCCTGTAGGGCATCAAGAATGGCCCTGCTCTTGGATGTGGCTGCAGCAAAGGTGCTCCAGTTAACATCTGGCATATTTGGGTCCCCCATCAACAGTATCTCCCCTTTCTCTGCCATCCTAAGGATGCCTTTTATCATATCCTTGTTCATTCCCTCCCCCTGAGATGGGGGTCTGTTTACAATCCCTGTGCGGATTGTGGGGCCATTTCCAGTCTTTAAGGTGACCCACTGTGCCTCCTCTCCTCCCTGTTTACTGTTTTGTTCCATTCATTTTATCCCTTCCCTGGAGAGTTACTCCTCCCCCTTTTCTCCCCTCCCTATCTCTCCTGTAGGTTGTGTACCTTGGTATGTTATCTTCCCAGTCATGGTTCTCTGTGTACCATGTTTCTGTGACTGCCACAATATCCAGGCATCCCTCTTCCATCAAGGCCACCAGTTCAGGGAGCTTGTTGCCCAGACTACGGGCATTGGTACTCATTACCCTCCATTTCCTGATGGCCTTACTCCCTTTTGCCCCACCCCTGTCCTTACTGCCTATGTCATGTTCTCCATTTACCCTTGCCCCTCTCCCTTTTGACGTCTCTATCTTGGTGTTTACCTCATTTACCATCCTGATTTTTTGGGGAGGGCTAGTTTCCTGCTCCTTTCAGTGCCTCCCCCCTTGGTTAGTTTAAGTGCTCTTGAAAAAGCACCAGGGCAGCGTGAAACGTTGATGTTGGTGCACGGGGGGTGCTTTACTTTTTTATAATAATAAATGTGCTGCTATTTTTAGCTGACTGCAGCTGCATTTTTTTTCTTGTGCTGCTGAGACCACTTTTTCTTGTACTTCTAGTTCAAGTGCTTGCCAATGAGGCATTTAAACCTATCACCTAAGATCCTGGTTCCCCTCCTGGACAGATGCAGACCATTGTGCCAGTATAGGTCTGCATCACTCCAGGTGGACCCTAGTCCCCAGTGAAGCCAAACCTCTGAGCTCTGCACCAGTTTTTCAACCACTGATTGAATCCCATGATGTGGAGCACCCTAGCCTCACCCATGCCATAGACAGGCAGCACGTCCAAGAAGGCTACCATGCGTGCCACCTGTCTGAGGCCCCTCCCCAACTCCACTGACTCTTCCTGCAGTGCTGTGATCCCTTTCCCAGCCAGGTCATTTGTCCCTAGGTAGACAATGACATCCCTCCCCTGTGCAGCTGCTTCCGTGCTCCTGAGGATTCACTCCCTGTCCCTCCAAGCCATGGTGCCAGGAAGGCACCTTACCTCCCTTTCCCCCTTCCTCCCCCAGTTCTACCCACCTACCAATGGAGTCCCCCACCAGGAGTTGTTTCCTTCCCCTGTGTGGTCCCATGCCACCCTCCTGGGGGTCTCCTTTGTGGAGGTTCCCAGCATCCTCCTTGGTCTCCACTGCGGGTGCCTCCATAGAGGAACCACACTTTGCCAGAATGGCATATGGATTGTGGAGAGGTACAACTGGAGGGATGCGCCTCTGTTCCACCACCCTCACCCTCCCTGAGCCCACTGTGGTCCAATCGCTCCTCTTTCTTGGCAACCTCTGAGGCAGTGGCCCTGGTGGTCCCTGGCTGGGAGAGGAGGTCCCACAAATCCTGCCCAACTCAGCCTGGAGTTGAGCAACATCCTCCCTCAGCCCAGAGAGGTGCCAACACTGATGGGACAACACTGCAGACTCCAGAACGTCTCCCGGAAGACTGCTGCTCCACAGCCACTGCACTGCACCACTCCCATCATGTATTATTTCTGGCCCCTTAACTGTTGTTTTGAATACTTGCTTTCTCCTCTGTTTGTTTATTTTTATTTATTTTTCTCCCTACTTACTTATTGCCTCTGTGCCCTTTAAGCTTCTGATCTTCCTGTTCTGAGACAAGAAGTTTCTGTATTTCTCAGTAGTCTGTCTCCTTACTTGCTCAGGTCAGACCTCCAGGGGGCTACTGTTTTCCTTCTAGGATGGTGAGTCTTTTGTGGCTCTGTGATCACTCACTTCCTGCTCCCAAACAGGAAGTTTCTGTTGTCAGTCAAATCCTGTGCCTATAAAAGTAGAACTGGCTTAGGGTGGAGGGAAGGAGGGCAATATGGTCCCAGAAGAGTAGTTGTTATAACAGCAGCTCCTTCCTCTTGCTGTTTTCTGCCAGGAGCTATCTAGGGCAGTTTTTTAAATCCAAAACACCTGGCTTCCTTCTAGCTAAGCCCTTCTCCCTAATTTACAACTCTTTCTACACGTAGTTAATTGCTCAGATAACAATTATCTTCAGTCAACTCAAACACCTAGATAACTGCAAAGGTAGAGTGGAGTGGACTGGGAGAATGGATCTGTCCCGCACCTTCCTGAGAGGTATAATGCATATTAAGCCCCTCATTCGGTACCCTATTCCCCCTTGGGATCTTCTATTTATGTTAGAGAATCTTACGCTTCTCCCTTTGAACCAGTCGCAATCTTCAGAGCTACGCTCATCTTGGAAAGGCTTTCTGGTTGCTATTACTTCAGCCCGAGGATTTCCAGCTCAGGCTCTGATCTGTAAAGAGCCCTACTTAATTTTCTACAGGGACAGAGTATCCCTGCACACTAATCCTAAATTCCTCCCGAAGGTGGTGTCTGAGTTCACACTTAACTAAGAGATTAATCTCCCAGTGTATTACCCAGAGTACTCGAACAGAGGGGAGGCCTTGTTGTATACTCTGGATGTTCACAGAGCTCTTCGCTTTTACGTAGACCATACTCAGTCTTCAAGAAAATCTGATCAGTTATTTGCTTCTTTTGCCCCACAAATGTTAGCGGCTCCTGTGACCAAGCATACCTTGTCTAAATGGTTGGTTAATTGCATAATTTTTTGCCATCAGAAATATGACAAACCTTTACCGGGCTCGGTTAAAAGTCATTCCACTAGGGGTGTAGCAACATCGCTTTATCCCTTCAAAATGTGTCCACAGCAGATTGCTGTGCTGCTGCCACCAGGAGCTCAGTCCATACATTTAAGTATTACAGTTTGGACATTGCTTCCAGGAGGAGGGCAGGGTTCGGCCTTGCTGTCCTCCAAGGCCTGCTCTCTTAAGAGCTTCTGAGGGTTCCCACAACCACTGCCCAACTGACCTGGATTTGGTCTTTGTACTGCTTGAGACTCGGTCCTGATGGTTATTGCCTCCTGCAGGAGCTGTCCCTCAAAGTGAGAGAGTACAGTTACGTATGAACTTACCATAACAGTAGAGCTTCGAAAAGAGCTCTTGCAGCAGGCATGCTATTCCTCCCTCCTTCCCCTGGCTGTTTTCTTTTTCTTCCCCCAATTGGGATTTTTGAACCTCCTCGGTTCCCCATCCTTTATGCAGGCTTGGTCTCCGGCGGTCGAACTGAGGTGGTGCCGGGGGACTACCCCTTTATACCATTGGGTGACGGGGGCAGGGCTAGTGTCAGGGACGGTCCCCTGCCTTGGACTGCTAGCTAGAAATTTTTCCGTAGGGTCCTAATGCCTGGTGGCATAGTCCTGATGGTTATTGCCTGCTGCAAGAGCTCTTCTCGAAGATCTACTGTTACAGCAAGTTCTTACGTAACTATACTTTTTAAATTGTTGTTTACTTTTTGGTTGTGGACAAGGCAGACTGCCACAACCTTGTTTACATTAGAACCAGTCACGTGCTTCTCTGTGAGTGTTCACTAATTGTGCTCATACAGTTTAAAAACAAGCCTTTACATTATGGCTCTTCAGTCTGCCTCTCCTTCTGTAAAAAATTCGAAAGAGGGATCCGCCTCTCAGCAAAAGTCTAGACAGGTCTTTTAAGGACCACCTAGAAAATAAGTGTGGTAAAAATAATAATAATGACCAAGCCAAAAATGAAAGACATTCACAGCAGGTTTCTGATCCAGGACCAGCTACAAAAAAACAAACAAACAAACAAACATACCAGTGCCCCTCCCGCTGAAAAGCAAAGGGAGACGCCAGTGGCAAAACAAGATAATACCCTCTGCAGAGGAAATGACAAAGGCTTGGCAACTGTAGACTTTTCAGGTTGTGGGCACTCTTATGGGTTCCCCAGCTGGTCCTATAACACCTATTCCCTGGGACCTTGGCCTCGGCCAGGGCGTCTTCTTTGAGGGAGGTGATGATGAAGAGGAGGGTGAACTCCTTGATCCTGACCTTCCGGAGTTTGGTTCTTCCTCCAATGACAGAGGTTTTTTTCTCTCACTACTCCTTTGTCCAACACACGGTGCATACTCTTGGCCTTCTATTCAAGAGTCCACTGAGGAGGAGGCAGAGGCAGATTTCTTACACATGACGGGCCTCCCTCCTCTCAAAAAGCTTCTCCTCCCAATTCATACGACCCTTAGAAGGGCTACTTTAAAAATACTTCAGAATCCTACCTCCAGCCCGGGGGTGGATAAGAAAGTACCAGTTAGATAAATCTAATGCTGAGTTGCCTGTACATGCATCCGGACCATGAAGGAGTGGTGCAGGCTGCAGCCTGTGATAAAGTTAAATACCCTTTTCTTCCCAGCCTCCAGAAAAAAAAAGATGCTATGGGTAAGAAATCTTACACCACAGCCTTTCTGGTGCTACGCCTCTCTACTTATACTGTGTATACAGTTCGGTATCAGAAAGCTCTCTGGAACTCTGTCCTGGCTATTAGCTAGCAAGCCCCAGTAAAAGTGGCTCAGGACCTGACGGAAACTATCAAAACTGCCTTGGAAGCCACAAAATATCAGTTTCACATGGCTGTGGATGCCAGTGACACTGCCTCCGGAGCTATAGCTCAGGCTATCTCTCGCAGGAGTTTTGTCTAGCTGAGAACCACCGATCTCTCCCAGGATACCCAAACCAAAGCTATGGATTTCCCTTGTGAGAACAACTCTTTTTGGGAACAAAACAGAAACTTACATGAGAAAGGTGGAAGAATATAAGTTCACCTACCAGAGCAATGTAGCTAAAGAGAAAGCCTCTACTTCCTACAAACCCCAGGGTAGAGGGGGCAGAGGTAGAGGTTATTTTCCTAGGGCCTTCTATCCCATGTCAATACCCATGCGCTTTGATTACTCTCAGATAAGAGGATTCTTTTGGGGAAGAGGTAGAAGGGCTCAGAAACGTACTGAACCAACCCCTTCTGCAAAGACTTAGACTCGGGCCGTTTTTATGCATAGGCTAAGTAGGCTGCAGCCTAAGGGTGCATGCAGTTGATGGCACTAAGATGTATGGTTTTGAAGTGCATTTTGACCCCCCACTTTTAAATTGTTTCTGCTGCCTGCCTGAGTCCACTGAGTGCTGCAAGCCTGCGACTCACACTCACACACACACACACACACTCACAGTGCAGGTTTCAGACCTCAGCTGAAACAGTAGTGGGTGCTGCTACAACTAGCATGATAAGTCCACCTCTGATTCTCGGCAAAAATAACAAAGCCGTGTCCCGAGTCCCGCTATGACCCCCTGCCTTCATTTGGCTCCTGTCCCTCCCTCATGGCACCGCTGAGTTTTGCAGTGGTTAACTTGCTCGTCTAGTCCCTTGTTCTCCTTCCCACCTCCTCCTCCTTCCATCTCGAGTCCTGTGGTTGATATTGACACCCCCGGCAGAGTGGTGTTTTGTTTGTTTATTTTTCTGTGGACATCACCATCACCCCCACTGATCAATTCCCCAACCTCCCATTCCTTTCATTTAGTTCCTGTCTGTGGGTTGATTTGTTGTCACCGATCTCCCTTTTACTAAATTTGATGACCATCACACCAACCTTAACTCCGACCAACCGGATAATACACATATAAAATTGCCAAAGGAAGATGAGAAATAATAGGGAGGTGGTCAGAATTTGGGAGTGCAGGCAAGAAATATTATCATGTAGGGAGCTCTGTGACTGTCTTGGGAAGGATTTCTGCAAGACTGCACTGATTCAGTCTCATACTGAAAAATGGCTTGATCTTGAGTTCTGATATGTGCACCAAAACTACAGCTCCGCAAGGAAATGAGCTGCAGTTACTAATGGTGTCTGTGAAGAATGTGACACAGCAAGATATAAAGGGTTTCAGAAGAATGAGGTAGAGAAGCTCAGGGAGGGCAACGACTGTCTCAGCATAGGTATTTGGACCACAATTACCCGTACTGTTGTGTGCAGGTGCTTGTCACTAAAGTTTTTGTGGTCAGAAATTATAAATGGAAATGCACTTTATGACTTAAAGGAGACCTGCGCTGAACCTGTAAGTCATTTTTCCCAATAGAAGCTGTTTTTTTTTTAGGTACTGATTAAAATTCTGTTATTGTTCCATCTATACAGGCCTTTCAGTAAACTTAGGAGGTGTTACTGCTTTGCATGTTAGTGGCAAGTACCATTTTATATGATGTAGTTTATGTCCCAGACAACCTCAGAGTTCTATAGCAGAACATGAATACATTGTGCCAACAATAGAAGAGTAGAACAGGGACATAAACTATATCATATATTTCTAAAATGGTTCTTACCAGCAGCATGTAAATCAGAACCACCCGCTTAGATAACTAAAAAAGCCTGGATAGCTTGAGCAACAACAGAATCTGAACCAGCATTTAAAAAACAGCTTCTACTGGGAAAATTGACTAATACAGTAGATTCAGTGTAGTTCTCCTTTAATAAAGTGTTGCTTGAAACTTTCAAATGATTGCCAGGCCAGATCAGAATGGCCAAATACTACATGACAGATTGCCTTTTACACAAGGCACTGCAGCTTTAACATTCTGTTAAAATATACACATATAGATAGTCTGAATTGAGCCATGTTTGTGTGTGTGTGTTATGGGGGGGGGCACAGGAGCCATGTTCGTGTGTGTGTGTCGAGGGGGGCCCTTAGGGCCCGCTCTATGAGGGGCACCACTGTCTCAGTGGCAGCAGCAAGGGACATACTTTTGCTCAACATTTGCAAAGCAGCTACCTGGAAGGCTGTACGCACCTTCACAAAACAGTACTGCTTGGATGTACAGTCCAGGTCAGATGCCAGATTTGGCACTGCAGTCCTGCAGAACCTGTTTTCCTAAGTAGGTTCTGTTCCCTCCTCCCAACTGTACTGCTTTGTAGTCTGCATTAGTTAAGCATACTGAGGGATTCCCTGGGGTGAGAATAAAAAATTACTTACCACAGTAATATTGCTTCTTCCAGGGGATCCCTCAGTACGCTTGACCTCCCACCCATCCTCTCCTCACATAACCTTATTGCTAATGGTTCTACAGTGCTCATCACAGGTCAGATTCTTTACTGAGGGGCATAATCTGTGTGATGTGTCACAGTTAGGCATGTTGTATATAATTTGCCTATAGGCAGTTTTGTTTTCTATTGTTTCTTTTCACAATTTTTTTTCTATGGTTCTGGAATAGGTTAGGAATTGGGGCCTTTTGTTCCAGAGGCTTCAAAATGAATCTGACTCACTAACAGCAGCACCTACAGGCAGAAGTCTTCAACTGCAGTCTAATGCTTAGCCATCATTAGCATAAGCTCTGTCACCAGGGCTGCTGAACCAAGCTGGCAATACTGCTATAGTCAAGCATACTGAGGGATTCCCCCTGGAAGAAACAATATTACTATGGTTAGTAATTTTTTTCTTCCATCTGCGGAATGTCAGCTAGATCAAGTCCCTTATCCCACCCGGCGACTTGGCCACATTGGTACATGTGTTCGTTAACTTGAGACTCACTTACTGCAACACTCTCTACCTTGTGGTCAGTGGAGGTATTCTACGACAACTGCAACTTCTGCTGCAGAATGCAACAGCTCAGTTACTCACTGGCCTTCCAGCATTGTGCCATATTTCTCCAGTGCTGCATGATCTGCCTTGGCTGCCAGTGAAATGGCATTATCTCTTTTAAACTGGATCTTTTAACCTATAAGACCCTACATGGACTGGGCTCGGTCTACCTGACTGAGCTCCTGCATCCTCATATACCTGTTCGTCACTCCGCTCTGCCATGGAGGGCCTCCTGGTGGTGCAAAGGGCAAGGTTGAAGACTTGGGGGACCGGGCATTTGAGGTTGAAGGTCCAGTCCTTTGGAACTCCCTGCCAGTGCTTTGAGGCCCCCCCTCGGTGGAGGCCTTTAAAGGGGGCTTGAAAACCTATTTAATCAAACAGGCATTTGCAGTGAATTTATAACATCTTATAACCCCTTTTAGTAATATTTATTAATTGATTAATTTATCAGTGTGGAGGGGTTGTGGGATAACAGATGGACTAGACACCAAACTTCAGGTTCAACACACAATATCTGTGTGATGTTTATTCAGAACACAGGAAATAAGCTTCAGCAATAGCATATTCCTTCTTCAGTACATCAGTTTGTAGCAGCAGACTATGAATGTCCTTTTTCTGCACTTAGCCAGCACCTGCTGACACTGATCTCTGATCTAACCACTTTTCAGTGAAAACTCTTCACCCCCTGTGGGCCTCGTTTGCTTGGATAGTGGGGGCTCAAAAAAAAAAAAAAAAGCTAAAAACAAAGAACCTCAGTGCAGAAACACTGAACCATGAGTTACCCCAAAGGGCATTGGCAACAGATCAAGTTTCAAAGAAATACAACATCATACATGTTTCCATAAAGCAAAGTATCATGGGATATATGCAAATCACCATGGAATTTCAAACGTGTTCAGTTTACAGCAATTTACATGCATTTTAAATAGCACAACTAACTTAATTTCTATAATAGTCACCTAGTACTTTTTACCATTATCAAAAACACCTAGTGCCATGGTATTTTCAACATTTATAGGTTTCATAAGCATAAGATATATACATCTCAATGTGTTTTATGACATAGTGCTGTTACATACTAAATTCAACAACGATAAACACAACCTGTTTTACATACGTTTGGAGGTCACCACAATAACCTCCCTGTACGAAGACCTGAGAGGGAAAATAAAAATCAAAGAAGACGCTATAGCATAGTCAAGAAAGGGAAGGGGATGCCCATAGGTGGCCAGCCTTATGGACAAGAAATTGTAAATTATAGATTAGGCTAAGAAACAGAAGAACTGTTGCAACAGTTTTAAGAAAAGGTTGGTCCTCAAGACTGGCATGAGCTCCCTGTCACATATCCCCCACCTTAAGAGGGAAGCAGTTATTGCAGACTGCTTACCACCTTCCTGTCCCAGGATGAGATGGAGCTTCCAACTATCCATCTTCAGAAGCTCTGTCTCGGGGTCCCTGTTAACGATAAACATTCTATCAAACATAGTGGATATCATCATTCTTTACCCTGAGGCATTAACACATTTCTCAGCAGAGACTAACGGTACTTTCCCATGCCCTTTTAGGGAAAGTACGTCATATTGTACTGACCGAACATCTGGGCAACTGTGAAGTCCAGTACCGTAGAAAGACTTTCTTTGGGGTGAGTAATTACCTGCTCCAACCCCACCAGACATGTTGGTTTTAAGCAGGGGCCCAGTCCTAGGTTCAACCCCTCTATATAAACCCACTGTGTCTCTTGATTCATTCATTTCACTTGCTACAGATACAGACACCTGAGGGTAGACACTGTAGGTGTTACCCCAACACAGGTTCCTATCCATTTTCCACCCACCTCCTCCTTTGTAGGTTTTTCATCAACAAAAATAAAACACATGTACCACCTTCTTGATCTTAACATACTATAACATTTTGGCAATATTAGCATCTTTAGCCTGCAGTATACCCCAGTCAATACTGTTAATAGATTTAGCTGCATCAATACAAGAAAAAGTGCCTTCAGCCTCACAGGCTTCTTCTTGCTTGCTTGAAGTCTTCAACCCCAACACAATATCACTACACATAGTCTTACCTGGGGTCTCACATTCAAGTTCCATACTTGCATCTCCAACCTCCAACAGGTAACATCCTGTGATCAAAGGCAACAAAGGACTATCCTGCTCAGTCAGGGGGTCCTCCTCAAACTAAGCCCATGAAAAATCCTCCTCCGACTCTTTATCCAAACTCTCTGGCAAGAACCTCTCAAGCACCTGGCACCAGTGTTCCGCCTCTCTTCATGGTCTGTCTGCCTCCAGCCATTGCTCAGTCATCCAGTGGATCATCCTCATCAGGGTCTCCACCTCCTGGGTGTTGTCTTCGCAACTCCGGTGTGCCTCAACTCCACGATAGTTCCTCGTCCTCTAGCATCTCTTTGTCATCGTCAGGCTTGGCCTTCCTCTGAGCTTCCTGGTCCAGTCCAGGCAGCAGCTTCTCTCTATCTGTCAGCCATGGTTCTGGTCAGAACGCCACGGACTCTCTTCTCCGGGTTCTCCACTGGTAACTCCTGGTGCATTGGTCCACCTGAGATATCTGGGTGATATCCACCAGAAAACGTCCCTCTTCAGCCAGTCCAGACACTTCCAGCAAGTTATCCCACTTCTAACACCAAGTCTGTGTAGGGGTTATGGGATAACAGATGGACCAGACACCAAACTTCAGATTCAACACACAATCTCTGTGTGATGTTTATTCAGAACACAGGAAATGAGCTTCAGCAATAGCATATTCCTTCTTCAGTACATCAGTTTGCAACAACAGACTATGAATGTCCTTTCTCTGCAGTTAACCAGCACCTGCTGACACTGATCTCTGATCTAACCACTTTTCAGTGAAAACCCTTCATCCCTATGTGGGTCCCGTTTGCTTGGGTAGTGGGAGCTCAAAAGGAAAAAAAAACAAAAGCTAAAAACCAAGAACCTCAGTGCAGAAACACTAAATATGGGTTACCTCCAAAGGGCATTGGCAGTAAATCAAGTTTCAGAGAAATACATCATCATACATAGTTCCATAATGCAAAGCATCATGGGATATATGCAGATCACCATGACATTTCAGACTTGTTCAGTTTACAGCAATTTACATGCATTTTAAATAGCACAACTAACTTAATTTCTATAATAGTCACCTAGTACTTTTTACTATCATCAAAAACACCTAGGCCCAGATATTCAAACTGCGCCATTCTGAGGCGCAAGCCCTTGTGCTGCTCAAAATAGTTGCGCAGGGGTGTGGCCGGGGCGATATTCAAGGAGTTCGCTGTTGAGCAACTCCTTGAATATCACCCCAGCCACAACCACTGTGCATGGCGCAGTGGAACTTGCGCCACCGCAAGTTGTCAGAGTGGAGCCATTCAACTTGCGGTGGCGCTACATTTGCGCCATGCTCAAATTTCCGATATTCAAAGGTGACATGCAAATGGGGCCATAATTCATGCGAAAGGCGAGGGGCCATTTGCATCTGATTATAGCCTTTTGCATGCCATTAGCATGTAGGTGCGCCTAATCCCGAGGACTTGCGCCTGGCAGCCTGCCAGGCAGCAGCCGTCGGGACCGACGCACTCCTGCAGCCCGATCGCGGGCAGAACATGAAAACATTCCCCCGCCCAAACATCGACCAATGCCCGATCAAGGGCAGAATGTATACTGACAACCCCCGCCTAAACATCTCCCAATGCCCGATCGCGGCAGAATGTATACTGACAACCCCCGCCAAACATCTCCCAATGCCCGATCGCGCAGAATGTATACTGACAACCCCCGCCCAAACATCTCCCAATGCCCGATCGCGGGCAGAATGTATACTGACAACCCCCGCCAAACATCTCCCAGTGCCTGATCGCAGGCAGAATGTATACTGACAACCCCCACCCAAACATCTCCCAATGCCCGGATCGCAGGCAGAATGTATACTGACAACCCCCGCCCAAACATCTCCCAATGCCCGATCGCAGGCAGAATGTATACTGACAACCCCCGCCCAAACATCTCCCAATGCCCGATCGCGGGCAGAATGTATACTGACAACCCCGCGCAAACATTCCCAATGCCCGATCGCTGGCAGAATGTAAAAGACCCCTCCCCAACACGAATATCTCAATCGTGGGCAGAATGTAATGACAACCCCCCAAAACATCTCCTAGTGTCTAGTGTCCCCACCCACCCAGAAGCCCCACCACCCGCTCCCGTGGGCGGCAGCATCCATCCGCCCGCCGCCTCGCCGATTGACTGTCCGTAGGGCTGCACACCCATTGGTGCAGAGCTAGAGCCACGGGCGTGCAGCCCATACCGCACATGACAGTCCAGCATCCGCCGGGGGGGTGGTGGGCTTCGGATGGGTGGGACACTAGACACCAGGGAGATATTCGGGTTGGGGGGTCTTTTATTCTGCCCGCGATCGAGCATTGGAAATGTTTGGGCGGGGGTGGTTGTCAGTATACATTCTGCCAGCATCGGGCATTACGGTCCACTGGACCACCAGGGATGTGAACGGGAGGGGGCTCACATTGCTTCCGTAATCGGGCTGGTGGGGGCACAGGGACTGAGTTGGGGCCAGCCACGGTGGCAGCTGCTGTGTTGGCCCTGCAATACAGCAGCTCACCTGTGGTGGCCCTCAACAATCCCTTTTTTTGGCTCAAGTAGTGCAGGCGCAGGTTGGGGGTTGTGCCTGCACAACTCTGCACAACCCGACTGAATATCGGGCTGTGCAGTTTATGCATGGTTCCTCCCCCTCCTGTTGAGCATGCATTCATTTGCATTGCGCTGTTGCTCAACCTGTTTTCAGTGGCGCAACTGCCTCCTGCTGAATCTTGCAGAATGGCGCAATGTAGGACTTGAGCATGTGCAACCCTTTTGAATATCTGGGCCCCAGTGTCTGGTGACGTCACCGGCAGCTTAAGAAATCTGCTCCATCCACCCTCCCGAAGCAAACTCTATCTTCCAACTAAAACCACTACCCAGGCCATCAGAAGAGGATCTCGCTATATTGCCAGCATGTCCACTAGACAAAAACAGAAGGAATCGGCAGTGAATTCTCTGCAGAAAGGGAGTAGACAAGCAACTTTGAGCTGGCAGCCCCCCTCTGCCTCGAGTACAATGGCGGCAGGGCTGGGTGCCATCGCGGAGCCCAACCCGACTAACCTTGCAGACAGTGAACCTGAGAGGGACTTCACTATTACATCTCGGCAACTAGTGGGCCAACTACAAAAAATTGGGGACACTTTGCTCAAAATGGAGACCCTTGTGGTAGGTAATACCCGGGACATTAAAGCTCTAGAAAACTGCGTGGTAAAGCTAGAGCAGGCAGCGGCTGACTATTCGAACACCCTGGACAAACATAACTCGGCTCTTCTCAATTTACATCACCGGGAAATAGAATTGTATGGCAGAATAGAAGATCTAGAAAACAGTAGCAGGCGGTGCAACGTCAGACTGCATGGGCTACCCGAGAAAACCGAAACCGGCAACATGATTTTATTTATGGAAGGCCTACTGAAGGAGATTCTCCCACTGCCACCAGACATTCAGTTAGTGACACCCCCGAAGGCTGCCTCAGCCAGGCCACACCCCATAGTAATGCCGTTTATGGACTACAGGGTGAAAGAGCAAGTTCTCCACACAGCATGGGGCAAAAAAGAAGGCTTTTTCAGTGATCATCGCCTTTTCTTGGAGCACGATTACACCCCTGCCACAGTACAATGAAGAAGAAGGGTGCTAACTTTACAAAAGAAATTAAAGGAGAAAGGCCTGAAAGCCTTTCTTGAATATCCAGCACGGCTCCGGGTAATCACATCCGAAGGCACAAAACGATTTGAGGAGCTTAGCAATGCAAAAGACTTTCTTACCGGTCTGGATATTTCCCGTGAAGATCTAACCCCGGGCTTTCCTGACAGAGATCTGCAGTCCACAGAATGGCACTGACCAACAAACTCCAGAAAGGGCTCCAGGAATAAGACCAGGGCTCTTTGGCGGGAGACAAGGGGCCAGGCCAGCGGTGCATCTCCTATGCATAACTCTGAGGACCAGACGACTACTACAGGCATGGGGGATCAGAATTGTAACTGCTGAAGGACTCTGTATGGGACAATTCTATGTTGGACAATTGCCTTAAATATAGGGCTTGGTCTGTGGGTAAAGTATTGACAGAACATAAAATGATGGAGTGCTATACCATTTCAGCCACTAGTGGGGAGTAAAAGCCTAGCATCAAATGGGACTTACTGTTGTCCCATGTAGATGAATCCCCCAGAAAGGTTTCCTTTCATTTAAAAATATGCTAACCTTCCAGGGCTGTTTTAGCAGAAATCACTGGTTACTTTATGCTTAACGGGTGGGATGGGGCCTAGGGGTTGGTGTTATTGAGCACCAGAAAGCCGCCAAGGCATACCCATGTGACTACCCTCTCCCTCTACTGAGCGTACGTTAGCCAGAAGAGGGGAAAACATTGTTTAGTTCCATCTTTTCCCCCCTCACTACCGTTTTCCTCATGGAGGGGTGGCGTGGGGGGGGAGGTTTTTTTTCTCACCTTGAGGACTGCTATGAGGGGAACAACCTACCCTAAAGCACTCAAATTAACTATTTAAAAGTGTTATATTCTCTTCTTAAGGATCAATAACAGTTTTAGAATGAGATGTTTCAATTGTATGTTTGTTTTAAAAATGTATGGTTTTATTCTTGTTCTACAGTTTTTGAGTATGATGTGCGGAGTCTACCATTTGGGCTCTTAGGGGGCACCTCAAACTCAAGATATCCATCATGGGGGGACTGAAAATAATTGCATATAACGTTTGGGTATTCATAGCCTGATAAAGAGAGCCAGACTGCTGCGGGAACTTAATAGATTGCGAGCGGATTTGGTATATTTACAGGAAACCCACTTGGAGAAGGTGGAATACAGAAAACTGAAGAGGTCTTGGGTCAGAGAGGTTTATGCCTTGCGCTAAGAAGGTCACACCAGAAAAAGAGGGGTAGCCATTCTTTTATGGAAGAATAACCCACTACATGTTCAGGAGGTACAAACTGACCCCGAGGGCAGATTTGTGAGAGTGAGTGGGGAAATGGGGGATAAAAAGTTACATTTTATTAATATATACGCCTCAAATGATGATATAGGCATAATGACTTTTTTTTTTTTTTTTATGAGAACTCTGGCCGGGGGGGGGGGGCACCTGAACCCACAGGTGTAAATATCATAGGAGGTGATTTCAACACAGTGCTCAACCCACTGTTGGATAGATCTGACAGGGTGGGCGGTAGGGGGAGATCCAAATCTACTCTAACACTGCAAAGAATTATGAGAGAGTTTGGTCTATTGGATATCTGGCACCACCAAAATACGGGGGCCTGGGACTATGGTTTCTTTTCACCTAGGCATCAGCAGTACTCTAGATTGGACTTCTTCCTACTGTCCACTGAATGGGCCTATACAGTAGAAAACACTAAAATTGAAATCTCGACGATTTCAGACCATGAGCCAGTTAGTATGGATATCAGTTTTGACCCCCCAACAAAGGGGGCATCATGGAGATTGAATGTCAGCCTCTTGAATAAAGAGGACTTTAAGGATTTGATAACCAGGGAGACGAAGTCCTTCCTTGAATTAAATGGGCAGGGCTCCCCCCCCCCCCGCATGTTATGGGATGCGTTGAAGGCCTATTTGAGGGGGAAGATTATTCCTATGCCTCACACCTTAAAAAGCAGTCCACACAGCAGCAGGTGTAACTCAGACGACAGACAGAGGCTCTAGAGGTCCAGCATAAATTAAACCCAGATCTAGAGATTGAGACTAGACTGAGAGAGGCTCCATGCCTAGGTAAATTGGTGAACTTAAAGCTTGATGGACGCCTAAGATGAGCCAAGCAACGGTATTATGAGCACGAAAATAGGGCGGATACTGTACTGGCGGCCCAGCTTAGAAAGGAGGTGATTAATAGGATAGTCCTCCGGCTTAGAGGTCACCCAAACGCCCCACCTGTAAACAAACCAAAGCCAATCGCTCAGACCTTTGCGGCTTTCTACAAGGCACTTTATACTTCAGAGAAAGTCTCCCAGCATGTTCAGAAAGTGGACATTTATTTAGCGAAGGTCACATTACCCTCAGTCAGTGCATTGGAGGCAGAGGCCTTGGGAGCACCAGTCTCCCAAGACGAGCTAAAACAACAAGTAAAAGCTTGAAAAATCGAAAAGCACCAGGCCTTGACAGATTTCCGTCAGAATTCTGTAAAAGTTTCCTTCCTGACCTTATGCTGCCCCTGCAGAAGGCCTTTAATTCGGTGTTAGGGGAGGGTGATCCAGCTCCCCTGTCTTGGAGCTACGCACAAATAATGGCACTGCCCAAGCCGGGTAAAAACCCGATGGGATGTAGCTCATATAGACCAATATCATTGCTGAATATCGATCTTAAGCTATTCACCGGGGTTCTAGCAAACAGGCTACAACTAATTCTTGGCTCAGTGATGCATCATAATCAAACTGGGTTCATCAGGGACAGACTTATCCAGGACAATATCAGGAGATTTCTAAAAATTATTTCATCCCAGAAACACAAAAAACAATTTCAAATTGCCATAGGGGTAGACACAGAAAAAGTGTTCGACCAGGTAGACCGGTATTTTTTACAACAAACATTATCTAAATTTGGGTTAGGGGATAAGTTTATAGGAGCTGTCAAAGCTCTTTATGCAAGGCCGGAGGCAGTCGTAAGGGTCAATGGCTGTCTATCAGACAGATTTAGTTTGAGTAGTGGTACCAGGCAGGGTTGCCCCCTCGCGCCTCTCCTTTTCACTGTATCCCTGGAACCCCTGGCAGCTACAGTTCGGGACTGTGCATTAATTATGGGAGTAGAAGCAGGTGGGGTCGAACACAAAATTGCTCTGTACGCAGATGATGTGCTGCTTTTCCTTTCCGATCCCTCCAAATCTCTCTCTCTCCCCCCCTTAGAGGTATTGAACAAGTACCAAGATCTAGCAGGTTATAAAATAAACCAAAGCAAATCTGAAGCCTTTCTCTTAAGTGGTGCTCCACCCCAGGGATTTAGGGACAGTTTTCCATTTACATGGGCAAAAAAAAACACAATCAGATACCTGGGGGTCCAGATATCAATTGACACCACTTTATTGTATGCAAATAACTACAAAAAACTATTACACACAGTAAAGCAGGACTTGGCGAGCTGGAAAATCCTCCGCTTATCAACCAGTGTCAGAGCTCAGCTGATTAAAATGAACATATTACCCTGTTTTTTTGTTTTTATTTCGAACCCTTCCAGTCACGCTCCCTGAAGACTTTTGGAAAGAGTGTACTGTCTCCATTAGGAAATTTGTTTTTTTTTTTCTGGGGAGACCAAGACACTCTCACAAACTATTGATGGTGCCCCAGGAAATGGGTGGTCTGGGTCTCCCAGACTTTAGAAGCTACTATTTAGCAGCCCAAGGACTGGATTCGTTCCTGGCTAAAGCAGAGGGAGGAGTCAGGTTGGTATAAGATAGAAAAAGAGCAGGTGGCAGGCATGCCTTTATGGGCATTGCCAGTGGCCAAACTTACCAGATCTATTTGGGCTAAAATACATAACCCATGGAGCAAACATACAGTAGACACTTTGATAAAAATAAGGGAAAAGGTAGGTGCCCCAAACGAGCTCGGCCCAATGTCATTGATCAGCTACCATGCTGATTTCGTCCCTCCAACTATTGACAAAGGCTATGTACAGCTTAATCTGGTTTAATTTCAGTTGCTTACCGTCTGTATCCCCCCTCCCCCTGGTCGCCCCTGAAAAAGGGACTTCTAGGCCCAGTGGGCTTACTGGGTCAACAAAAATTCAGTATTGGGAAAGGAAGGGGCTGGTATGTTTCTTCCACTTTTTTCTAAGGGCATTTGTATGAGCTTCAGTCAGCTGAGGCAGCAATTTGGTTTACGAAGGGAGAGTCATTTTAGATATCTCCAGGTTAGGAACTTCCTTCTTCAACGTAGCCATCAGGAGTTAATCCTGAGACCTTGCACAGCCCCAGAAGACCTCTTCTTTTGGTGGGTTCGGTTGGCAGTCAAATTAGAGCCTATCTCTCAACTATATGGGTTTCTAATGGAAAGCATCCCTTCCCCAGCTGACAAAATTCGGTCACAATGGGAAAGAGAGGCAAATATACAAATATTACCATCCCCATGGTCCCCAAGATTGGGAAAGGGATGGGCGGACACATCATCTCCAAATTGGAGAGAGTTTAACTGGAAACTAATTATCAGGTACTTTTTGACTCCCACCTGAACCAAATACTTTGCCACCTCGAATACTGATCGATGTTGGAGGAATTGTGGTGAGCGGGGTTCCCACTGGCATGTCTTCTGGGAATGCCCTAAATTAAGACCCTTTTGGCAGCAAATACATGCAGAAATTCAATCTATTGTGGAATTTCCGTACCCATGCTCTTTTCAGGCGTTGGTACTAGGAGTCGATGCACCCTTGGTGAATGCTAAGGGGAGGCATAGGCTATTCCATATTTTAAGATTAGTAGCCCTTAAATGTATCACTCTTCGGTGGCTCTCCTCAGATCCCCTAACGCTTTCTTTATGGTGTCAGAAAATGGAGGAAGTAGGAAGAATTGAAAGGCTTACAGCCTCTATCCACTTGGGCTTATATAAATTTCTATCCATCTGGTCACCATGGCTTACTAAAACCTCTGGATCAGGTGGGGCTCCAGAAAATGGAGGACAGGCAAGGAGCTCTACCCCCAATCTAGTATAAATCTACATAAAGTTTCTTATAGTAAAAAAGACACTGATTGCGCACATCAAGTTGATAAAAGTGTTATTTATTAGACAAAGAACCTCTGTGCGCAAGCACTGAGGCAATGGTTACCCCAAAGGGCATTTGGCTGGGAAGCCAAGTTTCAAAGAAATACAAAATCACACATGCCCCCACAATGCAAAGCATCATGGGCTACATATGCAAATCACCACAGAATATTATGCTAGTTCAACTTTAAGCAAAAATGCATGGAGCCGAAAGGCCTCTCATACAGTTTGCAAAGGGTGCCAACAGAAGACATAGACACACGTTTCATCCTACCAGGACTCATCAGTATGCCTCGTCTGTTTGACACCCCAGTGGAATGAACCAGCTACCTATTAGTTATGTTATGGAAACTTGTTAATAAAGTACTGATGGGTTGACATGGCATGGAGGGGGTGGGCCCCTCTGGTGGGCAAGAGGGTTCTCACGGGGGCAGTGCTGCTCTGCTCCTCGTTCCTTCTATCGCCATGGGAGGTTCATATTTGATCCTACATCCTAATGGACAGAAAAAGACAAAATTTTAACATTTGTCAGCCAACCACATAATATGATAGACATCTCCAGTTGTGAAGTGATACAATACCTATAACGTGTTGGGCTCTGAGGAGCCGTGGAATGCTTGTAACATGAGATATAAAAATAACATTTAAAAAAAAAAAACACCTAGTGCCATGGTATTTTCAGCATTTACAGGTTTCATAAACAGAAGGTATATACATCAAGGTATTTTATGACATAGTGCTATTACATAATAAATTCAACAATGATAAACACAACCTGTTGTACATACATTTGGAGCTCACCACAATAACCTCCCTGTACGATGACCTAAGAGGGAAAAGGAAAATTGAAGAGGACACCATAACATAGTCAAGAAAGGGGAGGGGATGCCCATAGGTGGCCAACCTTATGGACTAGAAATTGTAAAGAATAGATTAGGCTAAGAAACAGAAGAACTGTTGCAACAGATTTAAGAAAAGGTCGATCCTCAAGAGTGGCAGGAGCTCCCTGTCACAATCAGTTCTTTTAGAGAATGATGGCTCTGTACATGCTGATTATAGTTATTTTGCCCTGTGTTATTGTAATGGTTCCCTGAGCCTCCTGGGAAGGATGCCACAACCACTAAAGACTGCTGCAATTACTAATTGAATGCTGCTTTACTGGCAGCACCCTCGTAAAACATACAAAGCACAAGGAAACCTAACTGAACCAAAAGGAGTGGGCCCATGTTTGGGCAGGTGTATTTTAAATGGTTTAATTGATGTGGGAGAGATGGACACTCTCTAAATAAGCTGTCCCATAATTGCCAGTGCGGTGCTCCAGTGAGCTGAAAGAAAAGGTTAAGGGGCCAGTGGCAATATTCCTCAGAAAATTTAGGAGGAATGTTAATTAAGTGATTGGGCAAGGGGTATTTAGCCTCTTGGAGAGGGTGGAGCAAAATGCTACCTGTCTCACCACTGATGAGAGTGCGGGCTGTTTGCTAAGAGAAATGTTTTTGGGAGGTTATTTGCTACAAAACATTAAAATAAAACCATGTTAGTGCAGGCGTTTGGATTGAAGTTGCTTGCTTCCTGTCTCTCAAGTGCTCACAGCAGCCTATTAAGCCTTTCATGATGCATAGCCCAGATTTTGTTTGGCCAGGATAGCCCAGCTGCTTTGTGTGATGTCTCCTTTTCAGTGGGGTTCTGCTTTTACACAGTTTTACAGCTGGACTGGACTAAGGCACAGAGCGGTCAGGTTGGACAGTGGGATTTGAACCTGGGACTGCCTGGTTCACAGTTCTGTGCACTTACCACTGGACCACCCTGCCTTCTCTAGAAATAAAAATACAAAAATGAACGCATTAATGCCATAGAAATCATTTACTTTGCCTTTGTAAAACAGTGATCATCGTCCTCAGACCTGTGCTGCAAACGCTTAGAACAATTTAAATATTTGTTTGTTATGGTTGTAATAGGGATTTTTGGAGTTATTTGGGTGAAAAATGTGCACAGCTGACAAGATGTTCCAAGAATCAGTCTTCACCATTGATTCCAACTTATGGGTCTATGCCAGAGGCAGTAGCAGCCTACGGGAGCAAAGCTGTTGGCAGGGGGCCGGCCACAGCTACTGGACATGTGGTTGCCTGCACCAGCCAATAACCGTTGCCAGCTCCCTCGCCAACATCTGTTCTGTTCCTCTCCCCTCCCCCCGACGAGTTCACATTGTGGGATGGCAGCCCTTCAGTTCCACTTGCTACTGTTTCTTGCTGCGTCACCACTATTTTAACTTATTTGCGGTATTGCTTCTGTTTATTATTTTTCCATGATGCCAAAGTACAGTAATCACTGAAGAAGGTCCAACAGCCACCCATTATGTTTCATCGCCCTATGGGAAGCTGATTGCTGTTCTTGACCAGCATCATAACTGCGCCGCCTGTCTTGGACCTGAGCACAGCATGGATGCATGCAAAGCCTGCTTCTCTATAGACTGCCACACTGTCGAAAACTGTACATTGAAGTGGGGTCTCCCATTCGCCACCTGTAGAGGCAGGCATCACACGCATGCATCCAAGCTCAGGTCATTAGTTCATTCCCCTAGACGTCTTCCCAGGGCCTCTGGTTCCGTGGAAGTACGTAGTTCTGCTCAGCCTCACCCTGCTGAGACATCAGATTCTGGTGATTGGGTCTGGTGGAGAGTCGATTCCTTCTGGGCACCTGTTCAACAGACATCCCTGGTGGCAAGGCAGCAGTCATAAGCTCGGTCTACACTGGTAGATTCCCCGATATTGTCCTCTGGCATCACCAGGGTGGTTGTCACTGTTTGCAGTGATGACAGGCGGGTGGCACCCGGGACGATGCCGGGCCCCCTTCTGACACTATTTGCAGCGTCAGGAGAGGAACCAGCACTGGGCTGTTGTCCATGCTGTTATCATTTCAGAGGTTGTCATCATCCATAGTATTGCTAACGACACTGAGGAGGGTGACAAGATCAGACACAGTGACAGAAGCAGCAATGGCCATGGCATCAG
The DNA here is from genome assembly GCA_016271365.2 of Neoceratodus forsteri. Taxonomy (NCBI): domain Eukaryota; kingdom Metazoa; phylum Chordata; order Ceratodontiformes; family Ceratodontidae; genus Neoceratodus; species Neoceratodus forsteri. Next base: position 1,097,823,802 of record CM028135.1, on the reverse strand, counting down.
TCATGCACCTTGCTCTGGGTGAGGTGATGATGAGGCAATCCTCAGACTCCACTGTCATTCACAACACTGAGGATGGTGATGGCTGTGGGAGCGACATCAGAGTCGGCACGGGGAATGGTGCCCGCCACAGTGATGAGGACGACCCTGTCTCTGAAGCAGTCACCAGTCCTGAGCCCAGTGCCAGTAGGGGCACTGACTCAGGGTTGGATCGCAGCCCGTAGGTGGAGTTTTCCCCAGAGCAGCTGGATGTCGCTGCCACTGGTGAGGACCTGGGCACCCTGTGGGGCCTGTATGGCTCCACTGACCTCCCTTGGGGGTTCCCTTCACGGGAACTAATTGGGTCAGTCAGATGTAAATCGTACTTGGGTCGAACCCCTACACATTCCAGGCCAAGGCCCTCAAGACCAGGAGTCTTGACCTCCTCTACCAGGTCCTCGACATTTTCTAGAGCAGTTGCATTCATTTATAGGCCCTGAGGAGACACTAACATTGGATCAACAGAGGGAGCTCAGTGGTGCCTTAGAGAGTTGACATAGAGAGACTGACAGGGCTCAGTTCAGGCACTTTTGCCTGACACAAGCAGCTGCTGGTGTTGGCCTCTCATCTTCATTGACGTTCTCGTCCAAGGATAATGAATCATCTATCCACCTACCTTCAGCTGCTGAGTACTTTTTTGTACCACCGATTCTTGGTGGGGATGATCCAGACACTTGACTTAAATGCCTTTACAAGCTGCAGTCTAACAGCACTGTGGTTGGGACTCCTTGAAGTTCTTAGTCTCAATACAGGTATTGTTCCTATATGGATACACACTATTCTGAACAGACCGCACTATTCCGAAGAGACCACAAAGGTAAGAAAGGTGGAAGGGTAGCAATGTATGTAAAAAATGGCATCAATGCTATGGAAACCCAGGGACACAGCAGCACTACGGAGGTCCTCTGGGTCACCCTCGGAGCGGGAAGTAAGTACCCTATCTGTGTTGGGGTTATATACAGACCCCCAGCCCAGGATAAAGACTTGGACAGGGAACTCCTGGAGGCCATCCTACAGATGGCAGACAAGGAAGAACTGCTGCTGCTGGTCAGTGATTTCAATCTGCCATAAGTGGATTGGCTCTCAGACACTGCCTCTATGGAAAGGAGCAGAGAAATCCTCCTAGCACTAAAAGGAGCAGGACTAGAACAGCTGGTGACCACACCAACATGAGAGGAAGCCATCCTGGACCTCGTGCTCTCAAATAGCGACAGGATCTCTGACACAGCGGTGGGCAGCAGTCTGGGTACCAGTGACCATAGAATCATCTGGATCACCATCACCAGTAAAGTGGAAGTCAGCCTCAGCAAACTCACGGTCCTGGATTTCAAGAAGGCCGACTTTACTCAAATGAGGTCTTCCATAAAACAAATACTTAGCAAGGAAACAGGGCACAGTGGAACAGAGGTGGAAAGCCCTGAAGGAAGCTTTCCTCACAGTAACTGCCCAGTGCAAAAAGCAGATCTGTAAGTCAAGAAAAAGGAGGTAACCACTATGGTATACCAAGGGTAACCCCCAGGTGGCGCTATCCCAAGGGCTACTACCCCTGCCTGTTTGACTACGGACAGGTTGAGGGGTCTAGGTCCTATGGCGGGTGCCTCCACCCAGAGGTCAGGGTTTGTAGTGGTTAGACTAACTTGGTCACAGCCCTGGGACACTGAGACCCCCTTTGGTTCCCTCTAGTGGCTCACACAGTACACCGGAGTTACAGCCCCAATACCCCACATACACACACTGTTCACTCACATAGATACCATTTACCCTCGAGACTGATTCAGCAGGATGTCTCTGAGGACCCCCTGTAAAGTAAGGTTAATCAACATATACAGCAAAACACAATACTGTTTCCATAAGTACCACCACCACAGACAGTATATAGTATAACAACAACAAATCTGATTTATTTAGGGGACAGTAACACGGGAGGGGGAAATCAGGTTAATTAGTGGCATTAAATCGCACATACTGTGCACACATACAGGGTCTGAAAAGTCCCACTCTGGGTACCCAGGTTGGGGGGCGGCGGGGCTAGCCAGGTCCGTTGCCCGGGGTTGCCTGGCAGGTGCAGATGGATAGGGCCCTGTGGAAGAAAATATATGCACAACACCTAGTTGTAATCCAGAGCCGGAGGGCTCAGTCCATGAAACAGTGAAACAACAAGAATTAGACGACACACTTGTGATTGAAAAACAAGCTGCAGGGGAATATCCTGATTTGTACTCACAACACCCAAGCTGAGGATCGGATGGAGAATGTCCCTCTGGATTGCCAGAAGAGCAGGGCATGAGGACAAGGTCCTTGTGACTGGACCCTACTGCAGTTGATAGCAAACGGATGTAGTCCGAATTAAGGTGGGGTTTACTTCCAGCTTCAGCGCACAATTCACTGTACAGGGGATTTGAAATAGCGATTCCCCACAAGCACTACGCACATTTATATGTAAAAGGAAAGTACTATACCAGGCAGGCTGCTCCTCGATCCCGATCGCAATTACTGCAAAATACCCGGGAGCACACACAGCAGCTTCAGTTCCTGACAGACCGAGTGCGATTCAGCAATTTCTCCAGTCTTCTACAGAGTGAGCCTGGTTTCCACACTTCTAGTGCTTCTTTCTCCTCACAACTCAGATTCAGTCCAAACTGGCACTCACAAAGGCTGCAGACCGAAACTCAGGGCCTCACACGCGCTTCCCGTGCAAAACTATACACCGCAGAAGCACACAGTTCCTTCTCTCTTCACTGCCACAACTGATATGATCTTTCCAGTCACAGAGCAGGGCATTTCCTTTAGCTCCACACTATTCTGTTGGCTGATTCAGCTGTCACTCACAATAAGACTCCCTCTGTTGGTAGAAAAAGGCGCCAAGGTCAAAACTACATTTCCCAGAGTCACTGCCCATACAATCCTCTTGTGGCTGGCTCAAAATTAAGAGTCCAAGTTCTGATTCGTCCACAGGCTCCATTTTAGGGTTCCCTTAACCCAATTGGCCCAGCACAGCAGTTTAGGTCCAAAATGGAGGGGTAACACACACACAGTCCCAGCTGCAGTAAAGGCAGGTTAGACAAACTACAATTTTGCTAATGCTTTAAATGATTACAGGCAGTTACAGCTTTCAGATGGGCTCCCTTTGCACCTTCAGCGACCACAAAATGGCGCGATTACTCCACAGCTCAGGCGGGATTCGAGCATTAAATACACAGTCCCCCCCATACAAACTAATTAAGTCTGCAAGCAGACAGCTCTTAAAAAGACAGTACGTGGAGGCTCAAATAGCGCTCACTTGCAACCACAGTTAAGCAGCTCAGACGCCGAACACCACCCAGGCTTGGAGCATTCAGGCTAGCTCCCGGAAGTCTTTTGGGAACCCCCATTTGCAGGGGGGTTACACAAGGATGTAGCAACAAAAATAAAGGATAAAAGGAATGCATTCAAGAGATTCAAGGATACTAACAATGAGGCTGATATGGAAGTCTATAAAACCAAGCTAAAAGAAGCAGGGAAGGCAGTAATGCACCTAGGTAAAGGAAAACATACACACTTGATGGTGAACAGTTAACAGAAACAAAACTTGAAAGGGACCTCGGAGTACTATTTCCGATGATTTAAAGGTGGGTAGACAATGTGAAAAGGCAGCACAGAAAGCTAGTAGCATCTTCTGATGTATTGGCAGGGGCATTACAAGTAGGAAGCGAGAGGTCATACCCCCTCTGTACAGGTCCTTGGTGAGGCCACATCTCGAGTACTGCATACAGTTCTGGAGGCCACACCTAAAAAAGGACATAGACCGCTTGGACGTTGTACAGATGAGAGCTACTAAAATGGTACAGGAACTGCACCAGTAGCAATATGGATCTAGACTACAGCAACTGCAAATGTACTCACTCGAGCAAAGGAGAAACGGGGGATATGATAGAAACGTTCAAATACATAAAGAGCATAAATAAGGTACAAACGGAAAACCGCTTTCACAAAAACAAGACCACGCAAATGAGGGGGCACAGTTTGAGACTAACGGGGTAAATTTAAAATCAACGTTTGTAAGTTCTGCTTCACAGAGAGGGTGGTGGACCCCTTGGAATAGCTTACCACCAGAGGTTGTGGAGGCAACTTGAGCAACTCACAGCCCTCAAGGAGGAGGCAGCCCAGGCTGCAGCAAGTTCCTCTTCGGCTGCGGCCTTCATTCCGCTTCAACTGGGATCCTCCTATATGGCTTCCCTGCCCATTGTGGTGCAACCACCACCTCCCCAGCCGAAGAATGGGGTGCCAACCAAGGATTCTCCGCCGGCTCAAGGTTTGCCCCATCAGCTGTCGGTCACTCTCACCTCTGATCGCCCTCGGTGAGTGGAGAGTGGCTTTGGCGGTCACCAGCTGTACGTGGACTCTTCGGAGTCTGAAGACTCCTTGTTGCATTCCCGTCCAGTTGACCTAGAATCCGCAGGGGTCTTTCTGTGGACGAGAGCCCCACCTCATTCCTCGGTATCCTTCGGCTCATCTCGGAGTCCACTGGGATGCCGCTCGAACCCGTGCAGAAACGGGCCAGATATCCCCTTACGGAGATTCTGGACCAGGGGGACTCCCCCACAGAGGTCTTCCCTGTAGCCGAGGCCATTGTGAGCCCGGTGTTAAAACTCTGGCAGCGCCTAGGCTTCTGCCCAGCACCATCGGCCAGGATGGCCTGCAAGTACGCGGTCCCTACTGGGTCTCTCTCTGGCTTCTCGAGACACCCCTCGGCCGAGGGGTTGGTGGCAGAATCTGTCTTCAGGCGCTCGGGCAACACAAGGGATGTGGACAACCCCCAGATCAGGAGTCCAAGAAATTGGACTACTCAGGGAGAAGGTGTACGCTGATGCCTCTTTGGGCCTTCACCAGGCCAGCTTGGCTGTTATGTTGGCACACTTCAAACACCATGAAGTCTTGCTATATTATAACAAAAGCAGTCAGCCACTGCAGCTGAACTGCCCCGGAGAGGAAGGAGTTAACTCCAGAGGATCTGGAGTTCTACAGCGAGAGGGCGCTGTGCCAAAGCTCTATCTGGCAAGTTTCAAATGAAACTGTCAGATTCTTTACTCTGCTTCACTGAACAGTCGCTCCGGAGATCAGCTCCTTCAGCTCGGTTCATTCTCGGTTCAAGCGAGTATTTTTCGGTTCATTTGAACCGGCAAAAGTTATTATTTTACTGCATTTGTTAAAAGCTCTATCTGGTAAACCGTAGTAATGTAATTTAAAGTCTGTGTGGAAAGTTAATTATCGGTTCGGTTTTGAATCGATCGGTTTGCTTATTTCAACATTTTAAAGTGTTGGTTGGGTTTTTTAGAGTGCGGTTCCCGGTTCTTATCGGTTCTAAAAAAAACTGAATTTTAATAGTTTTTTCAAATACCGTGACACGGTTAGGAACCGATAAGGGTGTCTTGCCTGGCACTGCCATCAAAAGGGCAAGTTTTGGATAGGCTGGCATTATGTCTGAGAAACCCAAAAGAAAACCGGCCCACTGGTTTCAACACCAGATGTTCAGGAAGCCTTTGCCAAGGCTGACCCACACACCACTTGTGTCTATTGTCTGGGGGCTGACCACCTCTTGTCAGACTGCCAGGTGTGTAAAAATTTCCCTGCAGCCACCCTGGAGAAGAGATTGGGCCGGCTCAGGGAACGAGAGGCCAAAAAGTCCGCTGACCCGGATGGCCAGCCCGGTCCAGCACCCACTGGACCACAGGGAGTGCCCTCTGACCAGGGCGAGACTTCTTCGGGCAAAAGGAAGGCTGGTTCAGAGGAACCAGTCCCAGTTAAAAAGACAAGGAAATCAGCAGGTTTGGAGTCCAAATTGTGTCTCCAATCTGCTGCAGAGATAGCTAAAGCCATTCAGATTGTCCAGTCACTGTCTCAGGGACCTGTCGAACCACCAACAGTTGGTAAAAGGTTGGTTCATTCAGTTCCAGTGGTTCAGGAGTATGATGTTGAGGATTTTTATGAACCACAGGAGGGGGAGGAGGAATTTGATCAATATGTGTGTGGCTGGGAGGGTCTGGACGTGCCCATTGAACCGGACATTTCTCCAGACAGACCTTTAGAATCTCCTCCTATTCTGTCTGAGTCCCCTTCTCATTTTATGTTTTACAAAAGGTTGAGAAACCTCCAGCTTCCTTTAGAGGAGGCTGTGGATGAGCAAGAGGAGCCTGATTATGTAGAGATGATGGATATCCAGAGTTCAGGAGGTTGTCTGTTCCTTTGCATAAGTCATTTAGGAAGCAAAACAACAAAGATTTTAAAATCTCATTCTGTCCCTCCTGTAGATAAAAATGGACAGAAGGTATACTTTGTCAGTCTCTGATACAGACTTCCTCACTGAACAGTGTAGTCAAAGAGGTGTGGTACAAGCTGCAGCCTGTGACAGTTTATTCTCCTGGCCTCACATCCTCCTGATAAAGATTCCAGGAAGATTGATGCCATGGCAAAAACGGTATATGGCAGCTTTTTGGGACTCAGGCAGGCAAATTATATGGCTTATGTAGCTAGATATCAGAAATCTAGGTGGGACACAGCATAGTTAGCCAAGCAGGCCCATGGCCAGCTGGCTAGTGAATTGAACAGGTGGCTGCTGATGGCATTGAAGCCTCTAAAGTTGAATTTCATACTGCTGTTGATGTTAATGATGTCCTCTAGGGTCATGGCCACTTCTGTAGCTTTCCGTAGGTTGGCATGGCTCAGATGCACTAATCTGTCCCAAGATACCAGTCAAAGGCTATGGATTTTCCTGTAGGGAAACTCTGTTTGGGGAACAAACAGAAAACTATATGAAAAGATGGATGAATACAGAACTACCTACAAAAGTTCCAGGCTAAGGAGAGGCATGCCACGCCACAAAGGCATGCTCCCAGAGGTGAGGCAGGCCTTCACAGGCCTTTTACCACTTCTGCCTCCTCTGCTGTTGCGCAGAGGATTTCTTCAGAGGCAGGGGCAGACGAGGCACAAGTAAACCGGCCCTCCCTCAGCCTAAGGCTGTTGCTAAGCAGGCACCCTGATGGGGTGCCCAGGGCCAATTCTCCTGTTACCAGTGGGAGATGTTGGTTTATTTCAGCTAGAACTGGCTGTCCTTAACTCTCGGACAGATGGGTTCTGGAGGTATTAAGCCAGGGTCTGGTTCTCAGCTTCAAACACTTTCCAAAGATGAGAGCCAGATATTTTCCACCTGCAAATCCTTCAGAAGCCCTTGCTTTGGAAGCAGAGGTTTCTTCTTCTGGATTGCAAGCAGTGGAAAGGGTTCCTCCTGCCATCAGGGCAAGGGGCTTATTCAAGATACTTTCTACCCCAAAGAGACAGGAGAATGGCTGCCCATTCTAGATTTAAGGTACCTGAACAAGCATCTTTGAAACCAAAGTTCAGAATGTTGACTCTGGCAATGATATTGCTTTCTCTAAGGCCAGGGACTGGCTAGCTTCCTGGACCTCAAGGATGCCTATTTTCATGTCCTGATCAGGCCTTCACCAAAGTACCTCAGGTTCGAACTGCCTCAGGCTATTACTTCAGTTCAGGGCAATGCCTTCGCCTTACCTCTGCGCCATGGGTATTCACAAAATGTCTCGCTGTGGTAGTGGCTCACTTAAGAAGGCAAGGGTTGCTGTGTTTCCACCTGGACGATTGGCTCATTGTGGGTCAGTCTCCAGGTCAGGTAAAATCCCACTTTGCAAGTCACCCAGCAGCTTCTCACTTCCTGGGATTCCTGCTAAATTTACCAAAGTCAGTTCTGGAACCAGTTCAGGTCCTAACTTTCATAGGTGCAGAATTGAACACAAAGTTAGCCAGGCATTTATTCCTCGAAGGGTAGACAGACTCATGGCCCAGGCATCCTCCTTACCCTGTGAGTCTCTCACCAGCAAGGCATTTTCTGCAACTCCTGGGGCACATGGCTGCTTCCACAGCTGTAGTGCAAGGAGCAAGATTCCAGATGAGGGACATTCAGTTCCATTTGAGGGCCTATTGGTCTCAAAGGAAGGACCCTTACCAAATTGGTCCCAGTGACTCAAACTCTGATCCTGGCCTCCACTGGTGGCAGGACCAAAGCAATCTAAGACAAGGGGTTCCTCATTCCCATTTCCCCACCCTCACCCTCACCACGGATGCCTCCCTGTTAGGGTGGAGCTCACTTGGCTACCTGTCCACTCAGGAGTGTGGTCTCCTCAGGAATCTCTGCTCCACATCAGTCTTTGGAACTCAGAGCTGTCTTTTAGCTCTTCGGTGTTTTCAGTTTCTGTCCAGAACAAAGTGGTTCAAGTCAGGACAGACAACACCACCACAATGTGGTACATCAACAAGCAAGGGGGCACTCGGTCTTCAGCCTTGTGCACCGAAGCAATGAAGTTGTGGTCTCTGGCTTACTCCCTGAACACCTCCCTGATAGCAGTTCATCTCCCAGGGAAGGACAATGTCCTGGCGGATGCCCTCAGCAGAATTTCTCAGGGCCATCACGAATGGGCTGTGAATCCACAGGTTCTGGGGCCTGTCTTTGCCAGATGGGGCACCCCTCAGATAGATCTTTTCGCAGCCCCAGACAACCACCAACTTCCTCTATTTTGTTGCAGGCCTCCAGTGCTGGGCTCAGTCCCGCTGGACGCCTTTCTGTTGGACTGGAAGGGAAGTTCCTGTATGCCTTTCCCCCCTTTCCTCTTCTTTTCAGGGTGCTAGTGAAAATCAGATCTCAACCCTGCAAAGTGATTCCGATTGCCCAGATTGGGCCAGGCAGCCCTGGTACCCTCTGCTTCCGTCCTTGACAGTCCACCCTGCCCTGAGCCTGCCCAGAGTCCACGACTTGCTGGCCTGTGCACAGGGGAGAGTGTGGTATCCGGATCTCAAATCCCTCCATCTCAAGGCCTGGCTCTTGAGGAGTTAGAATTTGCTGATTTACACCTTTCCCAAGGTGTCCTGGATATTTTAAAGGCTTCAAGGAAGCCTTCCACTAGGGCCACTGCTGATCTTCCCATTCTACTGGACTATTTGGTCCATTTAAATTCCCTAGGCCTTAGGCCAGCTACCTTGACGGTTCATCTGGCAGCTGTCTCTGCTTTTGTGTCAGCAGGGAAGCCTGCCTCCCTTTCTTCTCACCCTGTGTTCTCCAAGTTTTTTAAAGGGTTACTTCATACTAACCCTTTTCGGAACCAGCTCCTGCCTGGGACCTGGAATGTTTGTATTGCTCAGTTAATGCAACCTCCTTTGAGCCTCTGTCCTCAGCAGAGCTCAAGTATCTAACTTGGAAAACTGTTTTCTCTAGTGGCTATCACTTCTGCCAGATGCATAAGAATTACAGGCCCTGTCAGTGGAAGAAGATTTTATCTCTTTCCACAGAGATAAGGTAGTCCTCAGGACTAATGAAGTTTTTCCTAAGGTGGTTTCAGATTTCCACCTGAATCAATCCATCTCTCTCCCAGTATTTTTCACTGAGCATTCTTCCTCAGGTGAGAGGAGACTGCACAGCTTGGACGCCAAAAGAGCCTTTAAGCTACTATTTGAACGCACCAAAGGTCACAGGTTCAATCCCTCCAACTCTTTCTTACTTATGGCGTAAGTTGGCAAAGGGAAACCTGCCACTAAGAGGACAGTTGCAAGGTGGATTGTCTCTGTATCCACTTGTTACCAAAACTGGTAGAGAACCCCTCAGGACTGAGGGCCCACTCCACCAGGGGTGCCAGCTGCGCTCTAGCTGCTGCCAGAGACATTCCCATTCTGGAGATTTGTCAAGCTGCTACCTGGAAGACAGTTCACACTTTTACCAAGCATTATTCCCCTGGATGTCCAGTCCAGGAGAGATGCTCGGGTTTGGCACAGCTGTGCTTCAGAGCCTATTTCCAAGTAGGTTCTGACCCTCCTCCATGGAGGTACTGCTTGTGTATCTTTGTTATAATATAGCAAGACTTCGGTGTTTGAAGAAAAATTACTCACCTTAGTAATTGCTTTTCTTCTCATGGAGTCTTGCTATATTATAACCACCCTCCCTCCTGCCCTCTCAGAACTTCTGCTTGGGTAGGGTGGCAAATTAGTGCAAGCACTGTGTCATGCCATTGTAGTTGTTTCCTTTACCTCTTTCCTTTAGGTTAGGAACCAGGGTTGTTTCGCTTAGGTTATATATATTGACCTTCCTGAATTTGAGTCTTGGGGGAAGGGGGTTCATTGGTGCTTGTCAAGGGTGAAACGAACTATAATACCAATTATTCATTGTTATTATGGCTATTGGTGTTTCTTTTGTTTTTATATTGTTGTTATTACTACTAGTAGGTAGCCATTTGGCTAGTGTAGAGTTTTCCACACAGACTTGTTGTTTAAGGTTAGCTTAGAAGATCTGACAGTTTCATTTTGAAACTTGCCAGATAGAGTTGTGGCACAGCTCACATTGTTGAACTCCAGATCCTCTGGAGTTAACCTTCCTCTCCGGGCAGTTCAGCTGCAGTGGCTGACTGCTTTTGTTATAATATAGCAAGACTCCATGAGAAGAAAAGCAATTACTAAGGTGAGTAATTTTTTCTTCTTTCATGCCCTGTTGGGCTCCCTGGATGAGGTGCTCCCTCTTTGCCTGGCCGATCTCCAGACCACGCTCAAGCAGGTTCAGGATCAGGGAAGAGTGGTGGCAAAGCAGCAGCTCCAGACGACTCTGGACATTGGAGACTCTTGTGCCCGTTCGATAGTGGCCGCAGTGGCCATGCGCTGCAGGGCTTGGTTCCGGATCTCGACCTTCACGGCAGACACCCAACACAAACTCACAGATGTTCCCATTCTGGGCACCGACCTGTTCAGGTCTGATGTGGAGGGCCACCTCCAGTGCATTGAAAAATCCAATGCCTCCCTAGATTCAGTCACATCTGCACAGAAGGACAAAGGCCGCCATCAGCAGCGTAAGCTCTTTTGTCCCTCCACTCCTGCCTCAAGACCTCCCCAGCAGCACCAGCATCAGGGCCAGCGGGCTCAAACTTGGTGCCCTAGAGCCAAGTCCATCACTTCCTCGGTCAGGAAGCCCGGGGGAAGGGCCTCGGCCGGTCCCTCCTCCTCCAAGCCTGCCCAGTTGCGGGGTGCCGCCCCCAACCTCGTCTCACCTCCCCTGGGTCCCCCCATGGTGGGCTGGCTCAGCCACTTCCTTTCCGCCTGGTCCACTATCACCATGGACTGCTGGTGCTGGAAGTGGTCAGCAGGGGCCTGCCTCTGGAGTTCGAGCAGGTCCTTCCCTTTTGAGCCCGCACCCTGTGGGAGGCTGCCAGGTCCATAGCCTCCCAGTCAGCTCTCCGAGACAACATCAACTAGCTCCTCCGCAAGGGGGTGGTCAGCAAATTGGCAGATCCTCCTCCGTGCCCAGGGTTTGTTTCCAGGTACTTCCTGGTTCCAAAATGGAGGCGGGGCTGGCGCCCCATTCTCAATCTGCATGACCTGAACAAGTTCCTAAGGCCGCGCACCTTTCAGATGGTAACCCTGACTCAGATAATGCCATCCCTGGAGCAGAGCATGTGGTTCTGCTCCCTGGACCTCCAGGACGTGTTCTTTCATGTCCCAATCCGTCCATCTCATCAGCGGTTTCTCCTCTTTCGGGCAGAGGGATCCCTCTACGAGTTCTGAGCCATGCCCTTCGGCCTCTCATCCTCTCCCAGGGTCTTCACCAAATGCATCGCAGTGGTGGCAGCATTCCTGCGGCGCCGGGTCTACCCTTACCTGGATGACTGGCTGATATCAGGTCCCTCGAGGTTGGAAGTGGAGCAGTCCAGAGATCTGGCCCTCCATGCTTCTTCTCTACTCAGCCTCCTCATCAACGAGGCAAAGTTGGAACTTGTGACCTCAAAGATGATTCAGTTCATCGGGGGCGGAGCTCGACTCTCTCCGAGCCAGAGCCCAGCTCCTGGCGGACAGGGCCAAAGTCCTTTCCTCCTTTGCCCAGTCATTTCTGGTTGGGCCGTTGCACCCTGCATGGGACTTCCTGCACCTTCTGGGTCTCATGGCGGCCTGCACCAGTGTGGTCCATTGGGCCTGCTGGCATATGTGCCCCACCAGTGGTTTCAGCGCTCAGGTCATCTAGCCCAGCCAGTCTCCGTGACCCAGGACATGTGGGATAGCCTGCAGTGGTGGCTCTTCCCAGCTCATCTGTGGTAAGGAATCCCATTTGTCTGCCCCGAGCCAACGGTCATCCTGACGACCAACGCCTCTCTGATGGGTTGGGGTGCCCATCTGGTGGACCACAGAGCCCACGGACTCTGGTCCCCTCGGGAGTCCCAATGCCACATCAATCTGCTGGAGCTCTGAGTGGTCCGACTAGCCCTGACCACCTTTGCTCCGTTTTTTCGGGTTCAGGTGGTCCAGGTCCAAACAAACAACACCACGACCAGGGCGGGACACACTCCTTGCCTTTGTGCAAGGAGGCTGTTCGCATTTGGTCTCTCGTGCTCAGCCTGGAGGCGGATCTCCTAGCCATTCATGTGGCAGGAGCCTCGAACAGTCTGGCTGATGCCCTCAGCCGGATAGGCGATGCATCTCATGAGTGGTCTATCCTGCTAGAGGTAGTTCAAGACCTGTTCTCCCACTGGGGCACACCTCAGGTGGACCTGTTTGCCTCCAGGGAGAACGCCAAGCTGAGGTTGTACCACGCCCGCCCCCTCAGCAGGGCTCGCTGCAGGGGGATGCCTTCTTCAGGCCATGGACCCCGGGCCTCCTCTACCCTTGATCCACAAGGTGCTCCTCAAGGTCAGGAGGGACAAGGTGCAGGTGATCCTGGTAGCCCCAGGCTGGCCTCGCCAGTTCTGGTATCCAGATCTCCTCAGTTCCAGGCTTCTGAGGCGGCTTCCAGCCCGCCCAGACCTGCTGTCTGTCAACAAGGGGAATGTACTCCATCCAGACCTTCAATCCCTGCACCTGATGGCCTGGTTCCTGAGTGGCTAGAGTTCCAGGCATTGGGTCTTTCTGACGAGGTCCTCAACATCATTGAGGCATCCCACAAGGAGTCGGCCAGAAAATGATATGCCTTCAAATGGAAGAGATTCTCCATCTGGTGTCAAGGCAAGGGTTGGACCCCTCGTCCTGCCTGATGGCTAGCATTCTGGACTACCTGTGGTCCCTTTCCCAGCAAGGGCTTCGGTCGACGACCCTCCAGGTACACCTGGCAGCCATCTCTGCTTATCGGGTGCGGGCCAGCAAGCAGTCGGTGGCACAGGAGAAGGTGGTCTGGTGCTTTTTCAAGGGCCTAGATCACATATCCCCTCCGATGCGTGAACCACCACCTCCATGGGATTTACTGCTGGTATTGGCCAAGCTCATGGGCAAGCCATTCGAACCGATGCACAGGTGTGACATCTCTCACCTGTTGTGGAAGACCGCCTTCTTGGTGGCTGTCATGTCAGCCAGAAGGATTGGGGCGCTCCAGGTGCTTTCCACCAAATCTTCTTACCTGCTATTCCACAGGGATAATGTTGTCCTGCCCCCCCACCCGAAATTTCTTCCGAAGGTGGTGTCGGAGTTTCACCTGAATCAGGTATTGACTCTGCCAGTGTTCTACCCCAGTCACACCTCGGAGGTTGAGTACAGGTTCCATACTTTGGACTTGAGACGAGCTTTCTCTTACTATAAGGAGCGGACGGCGGAAGTTCGGGAAGAGGTTCGCCAGCTGTTTGTCACCTACGCTGAAGCCGCACCTTTGCAGACCTGCAGCAAAGCAGGCGATTGGCAGATGGATCACTTCCTGCATTAATGTTTGCTATAGGTTCGCGGGTAGGGAGCCTCCCTTAGGGCTTAGGGCTCATTCTACCCATCATACTGCTGCGTCGGTGGCTGCTTCTAGGGATGTCCCTATCCAAGAAATCTGCAGGGCTGCTACCTGGAAGTCGGCACACACCTTCATTTCCCATTACCACATCAACCTTGAGTCACGCCTGGATGCTGGTTTTGGAACCTCAGTTCTCCAGTCCCTGTTCCCTAAGTAGGGTGTGTGTGCCTTGCCTCCCTTCTCCCAGAGAACTGCTATTAGTCTGCCAGACAGTGTGGATAGAGCAACATATCAACACCCCTAGAAATACAGGTTACTCACCTGTAACAGGAGTTCTAGGTAGGAGTGGTATGTGTTGTTAATCCACACAGACCCACCCAACCTCCCCGGCTTCAGCGCACAAACTGGCTTCCAGCAGGCTAGATCTAGCATCATGGGATGAAGCCGAGGGTTTCATCACCCGGTTGGGTGGGAGGAGCCAGCTTGAAGACTTTCAGGCCCATCTTAAAGCGGCAAGGTACCTGCCAGACAGTGTGGATGAACAACATATACCACTCCTAGAACTCCTGTTACAGGTGAGTAACCTGGATTTATGGATTAATTTAATAAAAATCCATTTTTTGCACACTGGTGCTATGTGTGTCTGCTGACTCTGTTTATTTTACACGTGGCACTGAGTTGAGTAGCTGAGCAGCTCACATTTGTTGTGATCACTCTTATGTTTGAAGTCCGTTTAAAAGAGATCACCATTGAATATAAGTACACTTGACCACTGCAAGGTTTCTGATCTACATAGAAACTGAGGGCAGATAAGGGCCTCTTGGCCCATCCAGTCCGATGGCTTTTGCTGCAGACCCTTCTAGGTTTATGGCACTTTCTCTTACACCAGATCCGGTGTACCAACCATGTCCATATATTCAGTCTGGCTAAAGAGCTCCAAATCTCCGTGAAACGTGCTGAGATAACTGAGCCTTGAATCTATTAGAGAAATGTAACACATGAAACAGTAATACTCTTGTTATCTGAGTGCATCAAACAATCATATTATTTGCTAAAGATAGCATAGTTCATTGTTGATGTACAGACAGCTCAACCACTACACTATAAGGAGATTGACCTCCTTAAAATTAGAGGGTAGGGCCAGTGGCGGAGCTAGAGGGGGCTGGGGGCAGTCGCCTCCTGGCTGCCCCAGTGTGAGTAGTGGTGCCCCACCACCATCTTTATTCACAGTTTTGTGCCCATTGTAGAGCCCATGATTGACTGATGCCCCAGCTCCCAAATGCTCCCAAACCTGGCTCCGCCACTGGGTAGGGTGGGGGAGAAAAGTGAGCTATAGTTCAGTAGGGGTGTGGGAAGCACCAGCACCCTCCCATTTTTTTTTTTTTTTTTTATTAACCGGTTTCTCTATTCCAGTAAATGAGACTCTGTGATCGTCCCTTTGTAAGTCTTCACCATTCATCACTAGTGGGTGTCAGCCAAAGGTGCAGCACCCCATGGGAGCTCTTTTTTTTTTTCCATTCGCCCGAAGGGGGAGGAGTCAGCACCATGGTTGCCGTCCACAGGGCAGACACATGGCGTCGTGCTCATGGGTTGGCCATAACTGATGCTAGATCCTCCCCTGCCTCAGTTCTGCTTCTCCTGCTATTGAGAGTGCAGCATCTCGCCAGCCAGCTCTTGCTAACTGCGTCATTTGTGGCCTAGTCCAGTATGTTTTTTCGATGAAGTTCGACATCATCACCGCCGCTGTTTCAGTTCTGCTGTCCACTCGGCGCCACTGGATTAAAGTAAGATCTTTCCTTTTTAGTTGGTAAACTGCGCCGGTTCTTTTCTGTGTTCACAGTTTAATTGCCATCGGTCATGTCGGGTCCATCCAGGGACAAGAAGAAGTATTCCAAAGCGGGTTGGGCCCCTATGCACCAGTGTCCCTGCGGCCAACAGATGTCCACTACGAATCGACATGATAGTGTCTAACCTGCCTGAGTCCACAGCATGATATGGACTGATGCGATGCGTGTTTTTCTATGGACTGAAGAGTTTTGGAATACCGTGCATTTAAAGTCGTCCGCTCGCCGCCGACTTTTGGAGGACGCCATCACACCAGGGACGCCAAACACAGATCCCTTCTCCCTTCCTCTGGGTCCCTTCCCGGCTCTATATGGGCCGAGGAGGAGGGGGGCCTCTGCCCTTTCTAGCCTTGCCACAGCGGGGGCTCCTTCCGCGGTGCTGGAGGGTCGATCTGGCACCGTTCGGGGCCGGGCCGAGAGCACCACATCAGCACTCCTCTCCTCAGAGGCAAAGGCTCCACCGGTATCGCAGCCCATGGCTGAGGGGCCCGGCATGGGTGGCTCCTCAGTGCCGCCCACCGGCGCCGTCTCTGGTCCCGGCGCCAGTGATCAAGGCGGCACCTCGAGCGGCACTGGGCGTGCCCATGGCACTGTGGGTGGGAGAGCCTCCGGGGTTGCCAGGGTGGAGGTCGACTTCATCTCCAGCTCTCTGAAGCCAGATGATCCAGTGGTGGACCCCGACTGGCAGCCTGACTCGTCGGAGTCTGAGGGCCCTTCCGAGCTCGGTGCCTCTGCGCACTCCCAGGCCCCCCCCCCAAAGTGGCCTTGGCTGTTATAGTTGGTTCCAGGCCCAGCACAGGGGTAGGTGCCAGATCCTGGGGGGCCGACAGCGACTCCAGGTTTGTAGGGGTGGTGGTCCCGGCCTTAGAATCCGGGGTGGAGGCTAACCCTGGTGTTGGTGCCGCCCAGGATTCAGAGGTAGGGATAAGGGCGGGGGTTTCCTCTCCCTCTGTCCCCTTCAGGGCGCCTGAGGTGTTGGAAGTGCCTCTGTCTCTGGGAGTCAGGAAGAGGTCGGCCTCAGAGGGAACGTTATGCAGAGCGACTGTTCCCCTGTGGGGCATTTCGGGGCTCGGGGTGAGGCCGATGTCTTGAGCCCAGTTTCTCTCCCTCATCACCTTTGGGGGAAACCTCATTGGGTGGGGCTGGGGCTAGCCCTTCTGGACCTATGCGGGCCTGGTCTCCTCACAGGGGAGTATCCCCGTCAGGGCTCAGCCCCGACCGCTTTGAGATGGTTGAGTGGCCGCTGGCTGAGCAGACCCGCAGGTCTCCAAGAACTGTGAGGTCACCTGTTAGGTCTCCTCGCCCTGGTAGAGGCCGTGTGCAGAGATGCCTTTCCCCTTTGCCTCTGCCTCCGCCCCCTCAGCTCCCAGGTCATGTTATATTTATTATATTCAAATGTTCTCTGTAATTGTTTATCTGTTATATTCCAACACTGGACGTTTATGAAAACGGGCATTTTTACTCACAGACTTTTCCAGTATATAAATAAAAATTGATTGATTGATGTTGGTCCTACTGGTCCTTTAACTTGGGAACTGTTCAGGGCCACTGCTGCCACCTTTCCCCGTTATGTGCGTGCCATGGACGAGAGGGTCTTCCGCCTTTCTCCCCCACAGCAGTCGGACTCTGAATCCTCTGGCTCATCTGCCTCCTCGCCTTCCTCCCCTGAGGAAAGGGAATCTTCAGTCCATCTGTCCTCCGACGCTGACCAGACAGGGTATCAGCGCTTCCTCGCGAGGCTGGTGGATGAGCTTCACCTCTCCTATTTGGCAAGATGCAATCCTGAGCGGGCGACTCATGCTTTCCTTAGTGAGTTCAGTGCGGATCACCTCGTGGTCCCCCCTTGGCCGGTGCTTTCCGGGAAGAGTCGTTCCGTACCTGGCAGTGTCCTTCCTCCCCAGATCCTGCCCCCAGGGACTGCCAGCGCAGGTATTGCACACTCCGGGAATCTCCAGCAGTTATGTCTCATCCTACTTCAGGGATTGAGACCCTGGATACTCCTTCTGGGCATAGACGTCCAGTTCACGACCGACCCCTGGATGCAGACTCTGCGGAGTTCGACCGCTGGGGGCAGAGTTTTCCCCTCGGTGCGCATTATGTTGTGCATCTCCTCTCGTCAGGCACACTATGCTGCCTATAACCGGCATTTGTGGTCTCTGCTCGGCCAGGTGCTAGCACAGCTGCCTGCTTCGGAGGTGACCAGACAAGCCATTGCTCTCTCTGCTCAGGATCTGGAGCTTGCAAGGCAGTCTTATGATGCCAGTGAGGTAGCCTCCAGACTTGCAGGGACAGTGATCTGCATCAGGCGGATGGCGTGGCTTCGTCCATCATGGTTGTCATCCTTGGCCTGGCGTAGAGTGCTTGCCTCCACCTTCCGGGAGACCCGCCTGTTTTCCACCATGGCAAGGAGGGCACTTCAGAAGTGTCTTCCTTCTCCCGGCCATTGGAAGACCCTCCTCAACCTGACCAGTCACATGCCTAAATGGCCTGTGAGGGTCCTCTGCCCTCTGTAGTCTTCCCCTACGGGGGGGGCTGAGGGATTTTGTCCCTCAGAAAACTATTTGGCCCCCTTCAGGGGGGGCTCAGTACTCGCCCACCTACCAGTGATGAGTGGTGAAGACTGACACAGGGAAGATATGAAAATTACATACCTACCGTAATTCTTGATCTTCCTGTGTATCTTCACCATTCATCACTGAATCCCACCCTCCTACTCCTCAAGGCCTCTGCTCAAGGTGCCCTGGCTCAAATAGTAACCGTGCACAGATCTCTGCCCTCAGCTGAGCGCTTGATACAAGGTCACCTGCTGCACTCTCACATCTCGTTGCTAGTGTACACAGACCCTGCCCTCAGCAGAGTATCTGTTATAAGGTCCTCTGCGGCTGGGGCTCATCTAGCTGCTTACATCCTACTGCAATTTATGGTGCTCTCATTATGCACCTCCAAAATGTATTCTGTGGGCCTAATGTATGTAAGGCACTTAATTTCTTGTAAGAGTTAAAGTGCTAATCTCCTGCCTGTCACTTTGATCTCCCATTTACCATGTAACCTTTCGGAATATCGGCTCTGTAGCCATTTGTATTGTAGTTGCCTTTGTTTATTGTATTGTATTATTCCCTTCTTCCCCTCCCCCAGGACACATCTGGAATCGAGTGGCTCTCCGCTCAGTATGCCTTCCTGGTAAAACTCTTAAATAAATAAATAAGGCTTCAGTCCCTGGCAGTCCTCCTTCCCGCTTGCCCGTCTCCCTTCTCAGTTTGCACCCTTTCAGAAAATCCGAGGGGCTCATGCTAGGAGGAGGGCGAGTGAGGTCTGTGCCCTGGCCTTGGGCGGGGTCTCCCCCTGTGTCCCTCTCCACGTCCGGCTCAGATATACTGGGTTCGGGCCGACCCTTTGGGGGTGGACCCTGCTGGGATGGGTGGTGGGAGGGGTGCGTGGGAGTCCCCTACAATCTATCCTTCTTTGCCTTCTTCTCCTCCCCTGGGGTGGGATGTGATCCTTGGGGTGAGGTGCTCCTTCTTTTCTCCCTTGAGTCGGGATAGGTGGCAACTGGGAGGGGGGGGGCCTATCCAAGGATGTCTTCTCCTTAAAATCGAAGGAGGAGGGGGTGACCATAGCAGTGTCTTACTTGATCCATTGGTAGCTGTTCTCCTGTCTGGACCTGCAAGCTTCTGAAGCTCACACCACTGTTGTGGTGGGGCAAGTTTTCTCTGTCAAACAGCTTGAACATGGATCTCTCTGGATTCCCTGTTCAGGGAAACTAGTGCACCATGCTGGGATCCCCCCCCCCCACCGGCTCCTCCCTTGTCTCTTATTTCCTTCTCTTTCTCTTTTCTTCTCTCCTTCAGCGCTTGTGGCTAGCTTAGGCTGGGGCCAACGCCATCCCTTCAGGTCCTTCTCTCCCTCTACCTCTGTCCTCTGGCCGGCATATTTCTTTTTCAGTTCATTCCTTTCCTTTTTCTTTCCCTTGTGCTCTCTTGCCCCGGCTCCTTTTTCTCTATTGCTCTATTTTGCCTCTTACCAGTGTGCAGAACTGAGGCGGAGGAGCTGGCACTAGTTACGGCCAACCCGCGAGCACGGCGCCGTGCATCCACCTCGTGGGCAGCGCTGTTATGCTAACTCCTCCCCTTTGGGTGAAAAAAAAAAAGAGCTCCCATGGGGTGCTGTGCCTCCAGCTGACACCCACCAGTGATAAATGGTGACGATAACACAGGAAAGATTAAGAATTACGGTAGGTACATAATTTTCATTTCTGCCCTGTTCTTTGCTCTTTGATAACACATCTCTTTCATCCCCATGGTCTAGTGCCCTCATGTGCTCGCGTATTCTTATCGTAAGTTGTCTGTTTTTTCTTTATAGAATGATCCATGTGAGCGAATCGATAGATGTATAACCCTCTCTGTCACACATGTGATGGACTCCCTTATTTTTACATCTCCACATATTGTGCAGTTTTTGAAGGTTTTGGCAGTACTGACATGCTGACAAAATTGGTAGTTGCCACACTTTCAACAGCCCTCTGACCTCTGAGTTATCCACATTCTAGGCCTGTCTTCTAGTGGTGCTCAGAGTGAACCAACAAATCTTTTGTTTTTCCCCTCCTGTACATGAGGCATGGTGTGGTCCCTCAGGCCTGGATCAGTACTGCCAATGTTTCAGTTCTTTCTGATGATATCCCTAACTTCTTTGGAGCGGGGTGTAAAAGCGGGCACAAAATTGGTATACGTGTCAGTCTAAGTAGTGGGCTTGGACTGTAGCAGTCTTTCTTGGAGTCCCATCTACCTCTGTTCTGGCTCTACAGACAGTATTCCTATTGTAGCCTCTGTCATATAATCTGCATTCCAGTTCATCCGCTCTTTTCCTGTATACTTGATCATTGCCACAGTTACGTTTTGTTCTGATGAACTGACCCCTTGGGAATACATTTGACTGTGTCTTGGGTGACAGCTGTTTGCTAAGAGGAGTGTATTTCTGTCAGTCCTTCTGTGGTACAGGTCTGTTGTGACCCCTCCATGACTATCTCTTGTTAATGATCAGGTCCCAAAAATGAATGGTAGTTTGACTGACAGACACACACTATTTTAAGTTGCTATTGCTGTCCTCCAAAAAATTAACAAAATCAGACAGCTTGGATTCCGTTTCCTTCCACACAGTCAATACCTTGTCAATGAAACGCCTCCATAAATCAGTTCTTTTTTTTTAATGGGTTGGTAGTTCCATTGCAAACAACTTGTTCCCATTTGCCAAGATAAAGATGGGCGTTGTTGGGGGGGGCATGCTTGTTACTTTCCAAAACAAAATGTGTCCGTTTTCTGATTATGGCAGTACTAGGGCCTCCACTGTTCCTTCTGTCTAAGTACTTGGTCACTGCCGTTAATCCAGCATTAAGTGGGATGTTGGAATATAGCGACTCCACATCCAGTGTAACAAGCAAGCTGGTATTGTCAAGTGCAAGGTTTTCCAGAGTTCCGAGGATATCCCCCACGTCTCTTATGTATAATGGAAGCTTTGCGACAAAGTCTTTTATGTGATAAGCCCTTTGGAAGAGGTTCAGTTTGGCTGTCATTGCCCGAGACTGTTGGCTGGCCTGGTGGTTGACCAGATCCTTGTGGATCTTAGGTAAGCAACTGAATGGTACTGTCACCAGATTTTTCACTATGAGATAGTCTGTAACTTTGTTAGGGAGACCACTCCTAGTTGTAACTGTCTCCCAAAAATTATCCGAGTTTTAAACTGCCTCATAGGATTATTTGGTACAGGTGTCTAAAATTTGGCATTATGTAACTAACTTAATACTCTTTGTCAAATTTGTGGCTGTCCCAAGACCACTACAGAATTCTCCCAAACTGTAACACTTTATTTCCCCAGTAGTTTAAGGTTGCATTCTCCACCTTACTCATGTTGTGGTAATCATTAGCTATGACATTTTCATCTATTTTTCTCAAGTCTTCCTCACATTTTAGAAATGCAAGTAATGATTTGGGTTAAAGGGGGACAAAAAGTGGATTTCAGTCTAAACTGACCACTTTGATCATACACAGTAGAGTTATTGGTCCCACTGTCAGCATCAGTCATTGCCATACTTTTTCTCTGGAAAAAAGATTTTAAAATCAATTTTCTCACAAACTTGTTTAAATCTACCATATTTTCAAATGCATTGTAAGAGACTTTCAAGTACCTTAGGGGAATAAACAGGGTACAGGTGGAAAGCACATTTCAGAGAAAACTGCACAAGAACAAGGGGGCGTGATATGAGGCTGAAGGGTGGAAGACTCGGGGTAATATTAGGAAGTACTTTTTCACCGAGATGATGGTGGAGCCATGGAACAGCCTTCCAGCAGAAGTGGTGGGTGCGAAAACAATATGGGGGTTCAAGAGTGCATGGGACAGACATAAGGGTACCCCGGAGATGTGCAGAGCAGGAGAGCCACAGATCAAATAGGATCTGGGGCTGCAGCAGTGAGTAGGGAAATGGGCAGACTAGGTGAGTCGTATGGTTCTTATCTGTGGACAGATTCTGTGTTTCTGTGTAAGAGGTAGTGACAGTAAATGATAAACCCTTGTTCAAAATGCCAGTTTCAGTGTCACTGAATACATAGTTCGAAAGGCTAATGACATTAATACTTTCTTGGCATGTCTCTGAGTTGGTCTGTTTCATCCTTTCCTGCCTTGTTGTTGGTAGGGGCTGCCTCCTCTTTCTGCCCCCCACCACCCACCCCACCCCTGTCTTTCTCCTGCATTTCCACAGAACCTGATTTCTTTTCTGCTCCTATAGTGTGTGAATGGGGCAGTGTTGAAAGTAATGGTTGGCAGTCCTCACTGTTGCTGTGTTTTTTGGTTCACTATTATCTGTCCCATAATCCAGAGGCTGATTCTGCTTTAGAGTAGCTTTAGGTCCTGCGGCATAGCTTTCATTAGATTTCTGTTTATTCTAGTTAAAGATTCTGTCCCGTCTAAAATCTTATACATCCCTTTTAAATTTTGATATTTTTTTGTGGCTTTTATTTTATTGTTGTATTTGGCAAGATTGTTTTTAAAAGTCTCACTTAGTTCTCTGAACTGCGACAGTGTACTGAATTCCTCGAGCGCTTCTTCGTTCTTTTTGAGCTCTTCTCCTACATACGAACATATGAACAAGCCAGCAGAAGGCCATTTGGTTTATCAAGTCTGCTCATATTGCAGGGTCCACAGCTTGAGCTAATGTCCCTGTCCTCCCTCCCCACTCCTCCCATCCTCCCTACCCATGATTCTTATCTTCCCCCTATGCCTATCCCAGCCTCTCTTAAAGCTGCTCACTGTCTTTAACGAGATGACCACTTCCGGGCAGCACATTCCAAGTGTCCACCACCCTTTTTGTGAAGAAGTGCTTCCTGACATCCCTCCTAAACCTCCCACCCTCCAGTTTAAGACTGTGCCCCCTCGTGATATGGTTGCCACTCAACTCAAAGAGACTTTCCTTATCAACATTATTTATCCCTTTCAAGTACTTGAATGTCCCAATCATGTCCCCTCTCTCTCTCCTGTCTTCCAGGGAGTACATGTTCAGTGCCCTCATCCTCTCCTTGTATGCCTTGCCCTGCTGACCGGCTATCATCTTTGTAGCCCTCCTCTGTATCTTCTCCAGCAGGTTAATGTCCTTTTTTGAGGTGTGGGCACCAGTACTGAACTCCATACTCTAGATGCGGCCTTACCAGTGACCTGTACAAGGGCAGTATAACCTCCTCTCTCCTACTACTGATCCCCCTAGCTATGCATCCCAGCATCTTCTCTGCCTTTGCTGCTCCTTTCCTGCACTGTGTGGAGTGCTTCAGGTCACTGGTGATCATCACTGCCAGGTCCTTCTCCTCCTCTGATGCAGCTACTCGGACTCCACACAGGTAATACTCTATCCTGGGATTTTTGGCTCCAATATGCATAACTTTGCATTTCTTGGCATTAAAGCCAAGCTGCCAGATCCTGGACCACCTCCCCAGCTTTTCCAGATCTTCCTGTAGGTCCCGTATCCCTTCAGCTGTGTCCACTCTTCCACAGAGGTTGGTGTCATCTGGGAATAAGCACATTTTGCCTTTAATGCCATCCCCAATGTCATTGATGAAGACATTGAACAACACTGGCCCCAGCACGGAGCCCTGTGGGACCCCACTGGTTACACCTCTGGTGCCAGATAACTCTCCCCCACAACCACCCTCTGGGTTCTGTCCCTCAGCCAGTTTTCCACCCATCTGGCCATCTTCTCCCTAACTCCAAGATCCTGTTTCCTCCTTTTCTTGCATGATCGGCTATATGTGCCGTTTGGAGGTGTTATGGTTTATTTCTCTCCATTTTTTCATAAAGTTTACTCTCAGTTGTCCTGAAGTCGGATTTTTCACTGCACATGGTCCCCTCGGGACTCTCTCCACTTCCAGGTATGCACCCAAGGAAACACTTTCCCAGTAAAGTTGCCAAGATTCTTGTGCTGAGCTCTCGAATTGTGTGAAGGCTTGTCGGGCGGTACATGATCCTGATGCTCCAGATTCATTATCAAAGCGTAATAACTCAAAAACGTGGTCCTTCTCGCATTCTGTTCATTATCGAAGTGTAATAACTCAAAAACGTGGTCCTTCTCGCATTCTGTTCATTATCGAAGCGTAATAACTCAAAAACGTGGTCCTTCTCGCATTCTGTAGAACGAGATCACATAAGGAAAGGGGGTCTGCTGTGTTCTGCTCAGTCTGAGCACTCTGTTCCCGGCCTCAGAAATGTCCTTTTTTTTTTTTTTTTAATTCAAACTCTTTATTGTTTTTATAATAATAAGTCTAGCATACAGAGAGACCGAGACTGTAACATGTAACAGAAAACATTGTCATACCCCCGTCCCTTGCCCCCCCAAAACCAACCCACCCCTGGAGTGTGCCCCTATAAGGTAAATACAGAAACAGTGTTCTATACAGCACAAAACATAGAAGTACAAGATATAAGAGGAGCTGGGGGAATCCGATGAGGTTAATGCAAGTAAAGAGCATAGAAATGTACATCAGATCCTTAGTTGTGAGACAGTGGCTATTGATGAGGCTAGGAGGCTTCAGTAAGTTATTAAAATGTGCCTACCATACCTTTGTCTCTGGTTCTGCCATATATGAAAGTCCACAATTGGTTGGCATTCCTTGATATGCAGGATGCTTAACCGAATATACCTTTCAAGCCCAGCCACTGCAGATATCTTCACTTTTGTGTTGGTCTCGAACATATTTGGGCAGCTGGCTCTGAAAAAGTCCATCCAGACAACAAACAGAAATGTCAGTGAAAGTTGCCTTGCAGTTTCTGTTGTCCGTGGGAATCCTGCTGAACCAACAGAAGTCCCAGCAGAGCCCCTCCCAAAAACAGTATTTCATAGGAGTTATCTTGGATAGGAATCAGCTCCAGTCTTTCCTTCCTGAGAACAGAGTGGACTCAGTTGTACGCATGGCCTGCTATTTCAGGGAATGACCCTAAGTAACAGTGCGTTCTATACAGAAAATGCTGGGCCTCATGACAGCTGCTGTCTTCATAGTCCCCACTGCCAGGTTGCAAAGGAGAATGTCTCAGTGGATGCTCAGCATGCAGTGTTGCAGGTATATTGTCCTCCAAACCACCCTATACAGGTGACAAAACCCCTGACTTGCTCCCCTGTGTGGTGGTCTGTGAAGGAAAACCTTTGTCAGGGCTTCCCCGATCTTTCTGACATCAGTCTTCATCATTGATTACTGACGGGTCTGTGCCGGAGGCACCAGGACCAAGCAGGAGCATACAGCTTTAAAACATTAGAGCTGGAGGGGGCGCTGTTGAGCCCAAGCAAAATGGCTGCTAAACCCTAGAGCTCTAAGAAACCAGAGAGATTATTAACTTTAGGAATTATCTATTAGGAACCAATAAGAGAAAAAATTGGTTTTCCTAACACCGGGAACTGCCTACAATAAGATGGGAAATCCTCGTAAGGATCAAATGCATGGATCGGGAGCTAAAAGCAAAACAACCTCTACCGCTCCCACCACGCGCTCAGCTCAAAACCGTGGAGAAGAAGCGGTTGAGTCTAGGGAAGAAACCTTGCAGACACTTGGTCTGAAGATAGATAGACTCATCTCCACAGTAGCAGGGTTAGCAGAGAGATTTGACAGCCTAACAAATCGAGTGGTAGCTCTAGAAACCAACTTGGATGCAGTACAGACGTCTGCTGTGGAATCGACTCGCAGAGCTGACGAGGCAGTGGGGGCTGTTTCATCAATGGCAAAGGAAATAAATCATTTTAAGGCCAGACTTGAAACCCTGGAAAATCAGGTACGGGCAGCGAACATTCGCTTAATCGAGATACCAGAAGATGCTGAAGGAGATCATTTGTTATTTTTTCTCCAAGACTGGCTCGCACAACAACTAGGAGAAGAAATTATCACAAAAATTCAAAATGCCCAAAAAGCTTATTGAATCACTCCGAGAGGGCGACCGATGAACCCAGATGCCCCACGTACTGTGGTCTTGGTCACTGATGGCATAGGTACTCGGGATTACTTACTGGCGCTATCTAGACAGAAGGGACCTCTTCTTTACGAGGGTCAAACAGTGCAGATGTTTCCAGACATAAGTTACGCAACGCGCCAAAAAAGAAAGAACTTCTCGGGGGTGCGTGCTGCGCTCCGAGAGGCCAAAATACATCATGGTATGATATTTCCTGCTCGACTAAGAATTGTGCAAGATGGCAAGATATATATTTTTTCTGAGCCGAAGGAGGCCCTAAAGTGGAGTCAGAAACTTGTGCAGCATGATCGCAGCAGACGTGGTCCAGAGGTGGATTCATCGGAAGGAGAGGAAGATGATGCTTAAAGGGTATGGACATTCTCAAATTTGAAATATTGAACTTTAGGGACGGAGATTGTCCCGCTAATTCACTCTTGAAACTAATATTGTTTTCCGGTTTAAATTCTGGACAGTAGTTTACGATGCCCTTTTGTGTGCCGAATAAGAGCCCCTAATTCTTCCTTAATTAAAATGTCCAAGGCATTTCTGAATGTTTTGACATGGTTATTGGGGCAGTTCCTGTAGACAATAAATAATCGTTTAGTGGAGTTATAGCTACTATAGTGGAGGAAATTATTAATATTGTGAGCTCTACTTTATTATAAATGAAACAGAATTTCTTAAAAAGTTATAAATCTGGTTTAGCAGCATATAATAATATGGGCAAGCACTGAATGGTGCATAACTAAGAAATAACATGAGATATTAAGGTTGTACCTATTGAATAGGTGACCTAATTATGGGGGAACCATTTTGTTATATGGGAGGTGTCTAATTAATCTCATGTAGCTCAAGTGGAATATTTCTGGACTGATAAATGTACTTAGATTCCCCTCCATGGATGTATCAAAAAGAACAGGATGAGAAGATTGTGTATAATAAGAGGTGTGGCGACCTCATCGATTGTAAACTGAAATGTAATGTCCTGATCTTGTATTTATCTGTATGATGTTTTAGATAAATCAATAAACATGAAGTATAAAAAAAAAAAAAAATTAGAGCTAGGGGACTGATGTCGGGTACGACACTGCCCATGAGGCAAACATATGATGTGCGCTTGTGGGCTGGCCAGTAATGCTGGCCCCCTGCTTTCCTCATTTCTGTTCTATTCTTCCTGCTGTCGAGTTAACACTCCATGGGAGCGTTCACCATTTATAGCTACATACTACTGCGTAGTTCTGTTTGTTGCCGCTTGCTCAGCACAGTAGCCCTTCTTGTCCATTTTTACGGCGCCAAGCTCTGTTTTTGTGCTTTTTGATTATTTTCTCGAGTCAGTCATGTCTGGGTTTCAGAGGCTTAAAAAAAATCGAAGAAGACAGATACGAAGACGGAGTATCCACCATGCGTCAGTGCCCCTGTGGGAGAAACATGTCTGTCTGAGATCGGCATGACCGCTGCTGGACCTGCCTTGGAGCAGAGCATGGTATGGACCACTGCGATGCCTGCTTCTCAGTGGACTTCTGCACCTTTGAGATCTGCCTGATGAAATGGGGTTGGTTGCCCTGCACTTTCGGAGGCAGATGTCACACACAGGACTCAAAGGTAGGGTACCTGTGATCTTCCTGGACATAAGTCTCCACCACTCATTCACACTAGTGAGATTAGCGCCGGAGGCACTAGGACCCATCGGGAGCAAACTTTTTGCTGGAGGGTCGGTAGCGAGGAGGCCGGCACATGACGCAGCGGCTCTCGAGCGGTAATGACTATCTCGATGACGACCCTCCAGCCACCTTAGTTCCTTTTTTCCCGCCGTCGAGTGCGCTTCAGTGACGACGTCGCTCGCCTGTCGGGAGTCAAACTTCAAACTAGCACATAGTTTTCAGTTTATTTTTTTGTAATATTATCACGATAGTAGTATCGCTTAATTTATTCTATTTTCGTTAAATTTTTCTAATATTTTAAATTTAACTTACTTGAAGAAGTCTCGGCCTACTGGACGGAGTCAACCATGAGCAGGTCAGGTGACGGTAGGGAGACTTCATGTGAAAGCTGTTCAGTCAGCCGGGCTGGGTCCGGTCAGCCTCCTTCTCCTCAGCGGGGTTCCGACAACGGTCAGTCTAATGCCCGGGGGGATGGGCGCCCCCGTCGGCATAAAATAAACGGTCGATTTTCGCACCGCTCGCCTCAAGCTCTTCTTCGCCCACAGGTCAAAAGAGAAGGCATCACCGAGGTCGCCTCTGGTAGTCTGGCGCGGCCGACGGTCGGTTATCATTGCTAATTGCCGCTCTTCCTTCTTCAGAGTCGCCAACTGCCGGTGATCGTCGTCGTCGACATCGGAGCCCCTCCCCGCCTATAGGTAGGGCTCCAGATGAGCAGTTTCATCAGTGGGCGGCTCTTATGGAGCGATGGGCTCGGAGGTTGGTTCTCCTGCCTGGCTCGGTTGCCACGGAGCCCCCGGGCTCCTCCGGCGATCGGGTAGGGCGGTTGGACCTTCCTAGTCGCGCGGCGCCTTCTTCGGTGCCGGTGACTCCGCGCTTAGGTGTTTCCCTCACATGGCTGCGGCGCAGGGGCCACACCGATGCCCTTATCTCCTGGTTTTTTCCTTCTCTAGCTTTCAGGTTCCTGGGGATTTCCGGCGCTTTCTGCGGGTTCGTCGGCTTGTCGGGCGCTGCTGTGTCGCTTGGCCTTGTGGCGCGCGCCCGCGCGCTGGTGGTCTGCGGGCGCCGTTGTCTCATGGCGCCTGGCCGGCGGTGTTGCTTGGTTTGGCGGCGCCAAGCAGGCGCTTGCTTGGTCGGGCGGCGCCATCAGCGGGCGCTGCTGCCTCTTCGCGCCTGCGCCCTTCTGCGGTGCCGCTTTTCAACCCGCTTTTGCTCTTCTCGGCGCCGGGGCCCTGGACTCTCCTTGTTTCTCTGCTATTTCCTCCTCTCCTAATTTTCACTCCTTTCCTGTCCAAACAGTCCTTCCTGGACCATCAGGAGATGATGTTGAGCCTGACCCAGACCTTCGGTTGGGTGATGAAGTTGAGGAAACAGGATCTTTCTTTGCTACAGAGCCTGTGGTCGAGGACCTGTCCTTTAAGTCTCTGTTGAAGAACCTGAGATCCGCTCTTTCTCTCCAGACTACAGACATCGATCCTGGGAAGATATTAAGACTCCAATACCTTCATGCCTCGGAGATCCCTACGGATTTAACTCCTCCGATCCAGCCTTCCTTCGAGACGCTGTCTCAAATGGTATGGAATAATCCTGCTCTTATTCCCTCAGTGGCTAAATCTATTGATAAGAAGTATTCAGCTCCCAAAGATCGTCCCATTTTGGCATCCCAAGCCTTTGCGGATCCTATTGTAGTCCTGGCAGAGAATGATAATGTCGTTCTTCCTCAAACTACTACAGCTCGACCTATTAACAAAGAGTCTCGTAAGATTGATACATTAGGTAAGAGAGTCTTTGCTGCCTCCACTCTAAGTATGTGACACAGTTATCAAGGCTATTTTTCTCAATATGAGTATATCCTGTGGCACTCTTTGAAAAGAATGGTTGAAGCTCTTCTGGATTCGGACTCCAAGTCAGAGCTTCTTCTCACCGTTACTAGAGGTATTGAGTCCAATAACCAACAGGTCAAAGCCGCTATGGACGCTTTCGACACTGCTTCTCGCTCAGCAGCCGCAGGTATTTGTACTCGGCGCCATTCCTGGCTGCGTACTTCTGGCTTCACGAATGATGCTCAGCAGCAGGTAATGGCGCTGCCCTTTGATGGCTCCTTTCTTTTCGGCCCTCAGGTGGAACAAGCCTTAGAGGCCACTCAGAAGACTAGGCTGGCCATTGTTGGCCAGACCTCCGCCTGCCCCTTTGGGGGCATGTGAACAGACGCCAGTTTCATATCTCCAGCCCTTCGAGGCAGAGGCAGGAAGCTTCCATAAAAGCCAACCTGCCCAACCTCAAAGAAAGCTTGAGCAGAAGCGCAGCCTCAAAGCCCCCAGCGCCACCTTATGAATTGCTGGCCCAAGTTCCATCCACATTGCCCGAGGTGGAACTTTCTCCTCCGTTGGGAGGTCGTCTGATGTACTTCTACAACCAGTGGAAGTCCATAACTTCGGACAAATGGGTCCTTCGGATAATTCGCGAGGGTTATTCTCTCAATTTTTTGGAAACCCCCCCGAATTGTCCTCCCAGACGACAACCCAGGTTGTCGGCCTCTCAGTCAGACCTCCTCACCGCCAAGATCCAGGGCCTTCTAAGCAACAGGGCAATAGAACTAGTGCCCCAAGACATGTAAGCACAGGGTTCTACTCCCATTACTTCCTGGTTCCAAAGAAATCTGGGGAATGCGCCCCATTCTAGACCTCAGAAAGTTAAACAAATTTCTCCCAAGGGAGAAATTCAAAATGATTTCCCTAGGTACCCTGTCACCCCTGCTGCATCAGCACGACTGGCTGGCCTCCCTGGATATGCAGGAGACTTACCAGCATATCCCCATCCACCCGACCCACCGTAAGTTCCTCAGGTTTGTAGCTCTGGGTCGGCATTACCAGTTCAGAGTCCTGCCTTTTGGGCTATCCTCGGCGCCTCGAGTTTTTACAAAGTGTTGTGCAGTTCTCGCAGCGCATCTCAGGAAGATAGGACTCCGAGTGTTTCCCTACCTGGACGATTGGCTTCTAGCAAGCCCTTCCAGCCAAGGGACTTTGGAAGCCGTGCAAACGACTTCTCGTCTTCTTACATCCATGGGAATTCTGCTGAATTTGAAAAAATCACAACTGCAGCCCTCCCAGAGGCTCCTTTTCATAGGGACGCTTCTAGACACCTCTTCCGCGAAGGCTTTCCTTCCAGAGGACAGAAGACTCGACATCCTTCGGATGGCCCGTTACATCGGGGAGAACCAATCGGTTACAGCTCTCTCGATGCAACGCATGTTGGGTCTCATGGCATCCTCGGTGTTCACTGTACCCCTGGCCTGGTTGCACATGAGAACCACCCAATGGATGCTCTCCACTCAGTGGTCTGCGACCTCTCACCCCCAGTCTTGTCCCATCAAGGTGACGGAGCCCCTTCGAAGGTCTCTCACCTGGTGGACTCAAGAGAGCAATCTTCTGGAAGGGTTCCCTTTGCTCCCCGGATCATCAGATCTCCATCACCACAGACGATCGCTAATGGGATGGGGAGCTCACTGTCCCCTTCACACTCAAGGTGTATGGACTCAGTTCAAATTCATCTCCACATAAATGTCCTGGAGATTAGAGCGTCCTCACGCGATCCGAGCTCTGAAGGATATCCTTTGTCACAAGAACATTCTCCTTCAAACGGACAACAAAGCTGTGATGTATTACATCAACAAGCAAGGCGGTGCTCATTCTTACCCTTTGCAGGGAAGCAATGAGGTGTGGGAGTGGTGCTTGGAGCACAAGTCTCTGATTCAAGCGGTTTATCTGCCAGGTATACAAAACGATCTAGCAGATCACCTCAGCAGAACGGAGGCAGACCTCACAAGTGGTCTCCTCGATCCAGCCGTAGCTCGGTCACTATTCAAGAGTGGGGGACTCCAGACCTGGACCTTTTTGCATCCCCACTCAACGCAAAACTGCCTCTCTTCTGCTCCAGAAATTCAGGGCCTGGCATTTTCTGTCAGGATGCGTTCAGGCTGCGGTGGACAAAACGCTTTCTTTACGCCTTTCCACCGCTTCCTCTAATCCAGAGAGTTCTCCTCAAGTTCGAGTCTCAGGGGACCAAAATGATTCTCATTGCTCCCTCCTGGCCTCGGCAACTATGGTTTCCTCTGCTCAACAGTATGTTGGCAGCCTCCGAGACCACTTCCTTGCAAATCAATCTTTGACTCAGGGTTCGTTGGTCCATCCTAACCTGAAATCACTTCACCTTCATGCTTGGCTCCTGAAGAGGTAGAAGTGAATCGGTTCAACGCCTCTCGTAGAGTCTCGGACATCCTTCTGGCTGCGCTGAAGCCAGCCACTGAAAACGACGCTCAAATGGAAACGCTTTCTCTGGTGTGCAAAGTCCTCTTGGAATCCCTTTTCCTGTCCTCCTGACAAAGTTCTGAGTATCTTTTGACCTGTCAAACTCAGGTCTCCAGTACTCCACAGTTAAAGTTCACCTTAGTGCCATCTCAGCGTTCCATGAGCCGGTTTCTTCCTTGACTCTGGCTCAGCTTCCTATGGTGAAGAGATTTCTTAGGATTCTTCATACCAGACCCCTGTTAAGCGTCCAGTTGCAGCCTGGGACATTAACCTGGTGCTGGACATGCTCACTCGGAAGCCTTTCGAGCCCCTAGCTACCTGTGAGCTAAAATTTCTTACCTGGAAGACTGCCTTCCTGGTGGCCATTACCTCAGCCCGCAGGGTCTCGGAGATTCATGCCTTGGTGACGGACCCTCCGTATACTGTATTCCATAAAGACAAGGTAGTTCTCCGTACTCATCCTAAATTTCTTCCCAAGGTTGTGTCAGAATTCCATCTAAACCAACCTCTGGTACTTCCCTCTTACTTCGCTAATTTCCAAAATGAAGGGGAACGATCTCTTCATTCCTTGGATGTTAAGAGAGCCTTGTGTTCTATTTAGATAGAACCAAGAATTTTCGCAAGACTCAGCAACTGTTTGTTTCTTTCAGCGACACCCGGCTGGGTCAACCTGTCGCTATCAGATGCATCTCATCATGGTTAGTGGCATGCCTTCGACATTGCTACTCCATGGCTCAAGTTAAATTGGAGGGTAGAGTGTACGCTCACTCTACTAGGGCAGTCGCGGCATCTTTAGCGGAGATTCACAATGTTCCAATTGCGGATATCTGCAACGCCGCCACCTGGAGCTCAGTGCATATCTAAGCATTATGCACTGGATGTTCATGCCAGGCGACATTCTGCATTCGGCAGAACTATCCTTAATGGGCTTCTATCTTAGACGCGTGAGCTCTGGCTCTCCTGCCCCTTTTGGGGATTATCAGCTTGGTACTCTCCCACTAGAGTGAATGAGTGGGAGACTTGTCCAGGAAGATATGAAAATTACGTACCTACCGTAATTCTTGATCTTCTTGGACGAGTCTCCACCACTCATTCACACGCCCACCCTCCATCCCCCGAGCTCACCGCTGTGTTGGTCTTCACTCCCTCAAATCTTTAGGCCGTGAGGACTTCTTTGCTGACCCTTCTTACACGGGTCATACGGACTATCTTATGTCTGTTTTTTAAGGTTGGATTTACTCTTTACGTTAGTTGCGCTGCACCTCCTTGGTAAAAAAGGTACTGAGGCGGTTGGAGGGTCGTCGTCGAGATAGTCATTACCGCTCAAGCCGCTGCTCGCGGCGCCGTGCCTTGCGGCGCCGTCTCTCGCGCCGACCCTCCAGCAAAAAGTTTGCTCCCGATGGGTCCTAGTGCCTCCGGCGCTAATCCCACTAGTGTGAATGAGTGGTGGAGACTCGTCCAAGAAGATCAAGAATTACGGTAGGTACGTAATTTTCATTTCTTCCCCTAAGCCCCGTCCCAGTATATACATACTGAGAGAGACCAGGCCTCCTCTTGTTCTCATCTTGCCATGATGGAGAGCCTGGGAGAGAGGGGTCTGTGGGACAGCCAGCTCCCTCCAAGGGATCAGTGCAGCACCCCTTCCCAGTGCAGCACCCCCTTGGGGGTCTGGATGCCCCCAGCGATGAGGTCAAAGCTATACACTAGGCCTGCAGCAGTGGGCTCCTTGGGGCTGTGGGTCGATGCTGTTTCAGCTCCTGGTACTAAGGCCGGTGCCAGTGAGTGAAACAACTACACCCGCACAGCCAGGTTCCCTCCTGATACTGCTTGCGGCACTAGGAGAGGAAAGGTTTCTGGAGACAGTGGCCTGGTGGTGATCTTCTCGATTTCGTCTCTTGAGCAGTCAGATGACCCAGAGGATGGGGACTGGGATGATCCTGACTGGCTTCCGAGCTCTGGCAATGAAGCCAGCCTTTCTGGGCCTAGTCCTATGCCTTTGATGTGTTTGGCTTCGTCCCTGGGTGCTTCCCAGCCTGGTGCCAGCCTTGGTGCCGCCTCTCTTCTGTCTCGCAGTGCCCTAGATGGTCCTGGTGCCGGGCATAGCACCGGGTTGGGTTCCAATGATGCCCCGGTGCTGGGTCAGGTTCCAGTGCCGAATCTGGCTCTGGCACCCTTCACAGTGCTGAGGGGGCTTCTGTTGCTTCTTGCAGTGCTAGCTCCCCTGTAGCACAGGTTCTCAACGTTAGTTCTGTTCTTAGGCTTAGTCCAAGGAGCAGAGCCCATTCTGGTGAGAAGCGGGCTGGTAGGTTCCATTTGGCGCCACGCTCCATGCCCTGAGTTGCTGTTGGCTCTGGCAGGAGTCTGAGTGCTGATTTGGGTCCTTTGGCCTCCCTGGAACCATCTGGACCTGCTGTAGGTGGGGAAAGAGGCTGCCCTGTGGGACCTAGACAGCTCTTATCTCCCCACCTGGAGTCCCCACTCCTCCCGGGCCCAACCTGGACTGCCCTCTACTGTTAGGTGTTCACAGGCAGACAAGTTGCTTGGGCCTTTCCCTCAGGCAAGGTCCCCTGTACACTCTCGTAGCCCTGGCATAGGACCTGGCTTAGTCTGACACAACCCTACTCATCTGCCTACCCCTCCTGCTCTCCTTGGCATTTTGGGTCCTACGGAGCCGTTGACCTGGGACCAATTCAGGGCTTCAGTGAGTGCCTTCCCAGCTTACCTGAGGGCACTAGACCAGACTGTTTTCCAGCCTGAGATGCCAGTACCAACGCCCCTTGAGTCCAGCTCCTGCTCCTCATTATCTGAAGAAGACTTTTCCCTCCGTCTATACTCCGACGCTTAGTACTCTCATTACCAGCAGTAACTTTCAGAGATGATGAGGGAGCTGCCACTGTCCCACTTCTCAGGCCTGCACGTCTAACGCTGTTTTTCCTTGGGGAGTACAGTCATGACTATACAGTCATACCTCCATGGCCTTGGCCCTTTGCAGAGGCATTGAGAGACAGCTGGCTATGTCCCGCTGCCCCTTTCCAGTCCCAAGGTACTCCTAACACAGGTATTGCGCACCCCTGGGGTCTCCGGGAGCCATGCCACACTTCACTTCTGGGGTCCAGATCCTGGACACCCCCTCTGGCCATAGGCTGCCAGTGCACAACTGTACCCCCAAGTCAGACTCAGTTGAGTTTGATGCCTGGGGTTGAAGAGTCTTCTCGGTGTGCACCATGTTGTGCGTCTCTGCACACCAAGCGCACCAGCCGTCCTATAGCAGGCACCTGTGGGTGATGCTGGGACAGCTCCTGGTGTCCTTCCTGGACTGTGAGAAAACCTGACGAGCCTTGCACCTTTCTGTGCAGGGCCTGGAGCTGGCGAGACAGCAAGCAAGAGTGTCCTATGATACCAGTGAGAGAATTTCCAGGTCAGTGGGAGCTACAGTCTGCATTAGGCGAACTTTGTGACTGCATCTCTGCAGTTTGTCACTCTTGGCCCGGGGTAGGGTGATTGCCTCACGCTTCCAGGGACCCACTTCTTCTCCCGCAGGGCCAGGCGTGAGCTTGCAGGGCACACTCCTGCTCACATGCCATGAGATCATCTGCCTGCCCCTGACAAGTCTTGCCAAGCCCGTAGGAGGCCCCCACCTCTCTGTCCCCCCCCCCCAGAAGTCTGAGGAAATAACCATTTCCCTTCAGGTTGGCCAACACCGCCCTTGGTGGTAAGCTTGGCATGCAGACTCACCAGTAATGAATGGTGAGATTGATTCTTGGAAGATATGAAAATTACGTACTCACTGTAATTCTTGATCTTCCAGAATATCATCACCATGCATTACTGCAACCTGCCCACCTTCCCCCTCAATGACCAGCCTTCTGGGCAGTCTTCTTCTTTCCTGTCACCTCTTCCTCCCTTGTTAGGTGTTCTACTCTTTAAAAAAAAAAAAAACAGGGAGGCACATGGGGGCAAAACACAAAGGAGAACTAAAACATTTCTAAATAAAAAAAAAAAAACAGGGTTTTTCTTATCCCCTATTTCCCTAGTCCCTTCTCCTCGTTTTTAGAAACCCCCCCAAAAAAGCCATTCAAACAACATGAAGTCTTGCTATATTATGACAATTGCAGTTTGTCCCACCATTAGAACTGCTCCGGAGGTGAAAGAGTTAACTCTATTCTAAGAATGGAACTTAGAGCACGAGCTCTATTAGAGAAGCTCTGTCTGGGTTATTTCAAACACAAACTGTCAGATTCTTTACTCCGCCTCACTGAACAGTCGCTCCAGAGATTTCTCCTACTGCTCGGTTCATTTCTCGGTTTAAACAGTGTTTTCTCAGTTCAATTTAACCGAGAATATTTTTATTTTAACCGCAAAACCGATCGGTTCAAGCTCTGTCTGTGGTTAGTAAGTAATTTATGTTTAAATTCTGTGTGGAACTTGTAAATGTTATCGGTTCGGTTTTGAACCGATCAGCTTGCTTTAAAACTTGAAGTTTACAAAATTAGAGGTTTTAGAGTGCGGTTCCCGGTTCTTATTGGTTCTAAAAGCGAATTTATTACGGTTTTTCAAGGACCAATGACACGGTTAGGAACCGATAAGGGTGTCTTGCCTGGCACTGCCGCTTAAAGGGCAAGTTTTTGGTTAGGCTGGCATTATGTCTGAGAAACCCAAAAGAAAAACCGGCCCACTGGTTTCAACACTGTGATGCTTGTGGGAAGTCTTTGCCAAGGCTGACCCACACACCACATGTTATATTGTCTGGGGTTTGACCACCTCAATTCAGACTGCCAGATTTGTAAAAATTTCCCTGCAGCCACCCTGGATAAGAGAGTTGGCAGGCTCAGGAGCAGAGGCCAAAAGTCCGCTGACCCGGATGGCCAGCCCGTTCGGTGCCAACCGAACGGAGGGAGTGCCTCTGACCAGGGGCGAGACTTCGCAACGCAAAGCTGGCTCGGATGAGCCAGTTCCAGTAAAGAAAACAAGAAAATCAGCAGGTGTGGAGCCCAAAATTTTCTCCAACTGCTGCAGAGATAGCAAGAGCTATTCAGATTGTCCAGTCACTTTCTCCGGTTCCGTCCGAACCGCCACTGTCTGGTAAAAGGTCGGTTCGGTCGGTTCCATCGGTTCAGGAATATGATGTTGAGGAGTTTTATGAACCAGAGGAGGGGGAGGATGATTATGAACAGTATGAATGTGACTTGGAGGGTCAGGGTGTGCCCATTGAACCAGACATCTCCCCAGACAGACCTTTAGAATCTCCCCCTATGCTTTCTGAGTCCCCCTCTCACTTTATGTTTTACAAAAAAGTTGCTGAAACCCTCCAGCTCCCATTAGAGGAAGCTGTGGATGAGCACGAGGAACCTGATTTTGTAGAAATGATGGATATACCAGAGTCTAGGAGATTGTCTATTCCTTTGCATAAATCTTTCAGGAAACAAACAATAAAGATTTTAAAAACTCCTAATTCTGTGCCTCCTGTGGATAAAAAGATGGACAGGAGGTACACACTGTCAGGTCCTGATACAGAATTCCTTTCACAGCAATGCAGTCATGTTAGTGGTTCAGGCTGCAGCCTGTGATAAAGCTAATATTCCCTGGCTTCACATCCTCCTGACAAGGATTCCAGGAAGATTGATGCCATGGCTAAAAACAATACATGGCAGCGTCCTTGGGACTCAGGCAAGCAAATTACATGGCTTATGTAGCAAGGTATCAAAAATCTAGATGGGACACTGTCATGGCTTTGGCCAAACAGGCCTCTGGCCAGCTTGCTGATGAGCTGGAACAGGTGGCTGCTGATGGCATTGAGGCATCAAGGTGCAGTTTCATGCTGCTGTGGATTTTAATGATGTATCTCTAGAGTCATGGCTACGTCTGTAGCTTCAGAGGTTGGCCTGGCTCAGGTGTACTAGCTTGTCACAGGATACCCAGACTAAGGCTATGGATTTTCCTGTGGTGGCAAATTCTCTGTTTGGGAGCAGACAGAGCATTACATGAAGAAAATGGATGAATATAGGACTACCTATAAGAGTGCCTAGCCAAGGAGAGGAAGTCACCCTCAGAGGCAGGTCTCTGGGGTAGAGGTAGGCCTTTTCACAGGCCTTTTTACCAAACCCAGGCCTCCTCTGCTTATGCTCAGAGGGGGTTCTTCAGAGGCAGAGGCAGACGGGGTGTGGGCAGGCCTGCTCCCACCTCTCAGCCTAAAGCGCCTGCCAAACAGACACCCTGATGGGGTGCCCAGGGCCGATTCTCCTTTACCCGTAGGGGGCAGGTTGGCTTACTTCATTCAGAGCTGGGTGTCTCTAACTTCAGACAAGTGGGTCCTGGAAGTAGTAAGCCAGGGTCTGGTTCTCAGCTTCAAAAAGTTCCCAAAGATGAGAATCAGATCTTTCCGACCTGCAAACTCTTTAGAGACTTTTTCTCTAGAAATAGAAGTCTCAACCCTCCTGGCTCTCAGAGCTGTAGAAAGGGTCTCTCCCCTACATCCGGGCAAGGGTCTATATTCCAGATATTTCCTTACCCCAAAAAAGACAGGAGAATGGCGGCCCATTTTAGACCTCAGATATCTGAACAAACACCTTTTGAAACCAAAGTTCAGAATGGTGACTCTGGCAATGATTTTACCCTCTCTAAGGCCAGGGGACCTCAAGGATGCCTATTTTCACGTCCTAATCAAAAGCTCCCACCGAAAGTACCTCATATTCGAACTGCCCTCAGATCACTACCAGTTCAGAGCAGTGCCCTTCGGCCTCACCTCTGCCCCAAGGGTATTCACAAAATGTCTGGCAGTAGCAGTTGCTCATTTAAGGGGGCAAAGGATTGTTGTTTTTCCCTATCTGGACGACTGGCTCATTGTAGGCCAGTCCCCAGAACAGGTAAAATCTCACCTGCAAGTTACCC
Organism: Neoceratodus forsteri; assembly: GCA_016271365.2. Lineage (NCBI taxonomy): Eukaryota > Metazoa > Chordata > Ceratodontiformes > Ceratodontidae > Neoceratodus > Neoceratodus forsteri. Next base: position 1,097,784,885 of record CM028135.1, on the reverse strand, counting down.
AGCAGCTGCTCACCTCCCTGGGCTTCTTGCTAAATCTTCCAAAGTCAGTTCTGGAACCAGTTCAGGTGCTCACCTTCATAGGTGCAGAATTGGACACAAAGCAGGCCAGAGCCTTCCTACCCTTAGAGAGGGTAAGGAACTTGGTGGCTCTGGCCTCCTCCTTCACTCTGCAGGTCTCTCGACCAGCAAGACACTTTTTGCAGCTCCTGGGGCACATGGCTGCGTCCACAGCCGTAGTGCAAGGAGCAAGATTTCAGATGAGGGACATTCAGTTTCACTTGAGAGCCTTTTGGTCTCAGAGAAAGAGACCCCTTTCCAAGTTGGTCCCAGTGACCCGAACCCTGATCCAGGCCCTCCAGTGGTGGCAGGATCAGAGCAATTTAGACTAGGGTGCCCTTCATTCCTCTGTCTCACTCCTTGACCCTCACTACAGATGCTTCCCTCCTGGGGTGGGAGCCCACATGGGCGATCTCTCCACTCAGGGAGTGTGGTCCCTCAGGAATCTCTGCTCCACATCAATTTGCTGGAACTCAGAGCTGTCTTTTTAGCACTTCAAGTGTTTTCTGCGTCTGTTCAGAACAAAGTGGTACAAGTCAGAACAGACAACACCACAACAATGTGGTACATCAACAAGCAGGGGGGCACTCGGTCTTCGGCCTTGTGCACCGAGGCAATGAAGTTGTGGTCTCTGGCCTATTCCCTGAACACTTCCCTCATAGCAGTTCACCTTCCAGGAAAGGACAATGTCCTAGCAGATGCTCTCAGCAGGATTTCCCAGGGCCATCACGAATGGTCTCTGGATCCTCAAGTACTGGGGATAGTTTTTGCCAGATGGGGCTCCCCTCAGATAGATCTTTTTGCAGCCCCAGACAATCACCATCTTCCACTGTTCTGTTGCAGGCCCCCAGTGTTGGGCTCAGTCCCCCTGGATGCCTTTCTCCTAGATTGGGAAGGGAAGTTTCTTTATGCCTTTCCCCCCTTCCCTCTCCTTTTCAAGGTGCTAGTCAAAATCAGATCCCAGCCTTGCAGGGTGATTCTGATTGCCCCAGATTGGGCCAGGCAGCCCTGGTACCCACTCCTTCTGTCCCTAACAGTCCATCTTCCCTTGTGTCTCCCCAGGAATCACAACCTGTTAACCTGTGCCCAGGGGAGAGTTTGGTATCTGAACCTCAAGTCCCTCAACCTCAAGGCCTGGCTCTTGAGGAGTTAGAATTTGCTGACCTACACCTTTCTCAGGGTGTTCTTGAAATTCTAAAGGCTTCTAGGAAGCCTTCCACTAGGGCTACTTATAGTTCTAAGTGGAAAAGGTTTTCCATTTGGTGTGCTGGGAAACATATTTCCCCGGAATCTGCTGATTTGCCCATTGTTTTGGACTATATTGTCCATCTTAATTCTCTGGGCCTGAGACCAGCTACCCTGAAAGTACATTTGGCAGCTGTCTCTGCTTTTGTTTCAGCAGGAAAGCCCTCCTCTCTTTCCGCTCACCCTGTATTTTCCAAGTTTTTTAAAGGATTACTTCATACTAATCCACCTTTTAGGGATCCGGCCCCTGCCTGGGACCTTAATGTTTGCATTGCCCAGTTAATGCAACCCCCTTTTGAACCTCTGTCTTCTGCAGAGCTTAAGTACTAACTTGGAAAACTGTTTTCCTAGTAGCTATCACTTCTGCCAGGCGCATAAGTGAGTTGCAAGCCTTGTCAGTAGAAACTGACTTTATTTCTTTCCACAGGGATAAGGTAGTCCTCAGGACTAACAGGAAGTTTTTGCCTAAGGTGGTTTCAGATTTCCATCTTAACCAATCTATCTCCCTTCCAGTGTTTTTCACTGAACATTCCTCTTCTGATGAGAGGAGATTGCACAGTTTAGACGTTAAGAGGGCCCTAAGTTACTATATAGAACGTACCAAGGGTCACAGGTTCGAATCCCTCCAACTTTTTCTCACTTATGGTGAGGTCGGAAAGGAGACCTGCCACTAAGAGATCAATTGCCAGGTGGATTGTCTCTTGTATCCAATTTTGTTATCAGAAACTGGGAGAGTTCCCCTCTGGCCTGAGGGCTCATTCTACCAGAGGTACAGCGCTGCCTCTAGCTGCTGCCAGAGACATCCCTATCTTAGAGATATGTCAAGCTGCTACCTGGAAAGCGGTACACACTTTCACCAAGCATTACTCCCTGGATGTCCAGGCTAGGAGAGATGTTCGGTTTGGCCAGCTGTGCTTCAGAGCCTATTCCTAAGTAGGTTCTGTCCCTCCTCCATGGAGGTACTGCTGTGTAGTCTGCAATTGTCATAATATAGCAAGACTTCATGTTGTTTGAAGAAAAATTACTCACCTTAGTAATGTTGTTTCTTCTAATGGAGTCTTGCTATTTATGACTCCCCAGCCTGCCCCTCTCAGAACTTCTACTTGGGTATGGGTGGGCAGCCTAGAGTTTGTGTACCAGTTATGCCCATTATATGTTTTCTCCACCCCTTCTTGGGGTGTTGGGGTGTGGTGTTTTATTTTATCTTATATTACTTCTCATTTATTATATTATACTATTACTTTTGGTCCCCTGACTTGAGTCTTTGTGTTGGGACCAGCATTGGGTGTTAATCTTTAGGTAGCCAGTTGGCTAGTGTAGGTTACAGCTTCCACACAGACCTTAGTGAGTTTTTGCTCATAAAGATCTGAAAGTTTGTGTTTGAAATAACCCAGACAGAGCTTCTCTAATAGAGCTCGTGCTCTAAGTTCCATTCTTAGAATGGAGTTAACTCTTTCACCTCCGGAGCAGTTCTAATGGTGGGACAAACTGCAATTGTCATAATATAGCAAGACTCCATTAGAAGAAACAACATTACTAAGGTGAGTAATTTTTTCTTGCAAGCTCTTTGACTCCCCCCCCCTTTTTTTTCAGGGAGGAGTCTGTAGTTGTTTGCTGTCAGAGAAGCACCCTTTTTCCTTCCACATTTATGGAAAATGCCTGCAGGAGAGCAGGCGTAGTGGGAATCAGCAGATGTATTTTGGAGTTGCAGCCCAAACTCCTTCACTTGGCGTAGCTTTCTTTTCCCTTGCAGTACGCCTCCTGCACTTCTTCCAGGCAGCCTGCTACATTTTTCTTTCTTTTAATCCTGTGTCTCTGGGTAATCTCCAGTAAGAAAAAAGGGGAACATGTGTTAAGGGAATCCTACAATATCTGCAAATCTCTTAATTGCATCTGCCCTTCTAGCAGAGACCCCCTCCTCCTCTCGGTTGTTTTTTCCCTCATCCGGTTACTTAGTTACCTTTTTGAGCTCCATGGGGTTTTCTTGGCTCGAGAACCTTGGCTAACAATGCATTTCTTGGGCTTGTAGATAGCAGGACTCTCAGTAAATTGCATCCCACATTTTGCTTTGGTTACATGGAATCCCCGAGTCTCTGACCCCTCTGCAGTTCACATACCTGCAGATGAGAACCCTTGCCAGTAACTCAGTTTCAGTGCTCACAGTTCTGCTACCATTTCTGAGTCTTTCAGGAAAGTGCAATCTTTTCTGGAATTCACCCTATACTTTTGCTAGTCCTATGGGGAGTTCTGGGACCTTTGAATTCGCTTGGAAGTCGTTTAGTCTGCAGGAGAGCACAGGCAAATTCCCCTGCAGTTGTGAGTAAGCCAACTCTTCTGAGAGTGCTGCTCTCCTGCTGTGAGCTTGGGGTCCCCACTGTTCGATCTCTCAGTTTCTCTCTCTCTCTCTCTCTCTCTCTCTCTCTCTCTCTCCACCCCTCCCCTGCCTAGTTGTCCTGGTCATCCTTTAGCCCGCTACCTAGTCCCTCCCTCCTGACCTCTCCTTTCTCTCCTTTGGTAGACAGTTTTTATTGCTTTGTTCTTTTTACATTCTTTATTCTTTTTCTGTCCCTTGGGCAACCTTACCCCAACCCTTCTCTTTTTTCTTACCCTTTATTTCCTCTCCTGGTGAACAGAACTGAGGAGAGCAGGGGGCAGTCATCAGTTAATGGCCAGCCTGCAAACACCACATCATATGTTAGCCTCGTGGGCCGTGCTGTCCCCGTCTGTCCCCTAGCACTAAAGTTTTGAAGCTGTACGCTCCCACGGAGTCCTGGCACCTCCAGCACAGTCCCACCAGTAATGAATAGTGAAGATATTCTGGAAGATCAAGAATTACAGTGAAGGGGGGGGGGCATTGCTGAGCAGCCAAGAGCGAAACAGCTTTTGAGCTCCTGGGGGAAACTATCTTCAGAGTTAAAATATGTATTATTTTACCCAGAGACATGCTATTTTTTGTTGGTCCCGTTGGGTCTTATTACCAGATGGGAAAGCCAAAAGGGGCTGCGGCTGCACCTGCGGACCTTTTCAAGTCGAAAGGACAGAAGAGGGATGGACGGGCCATACAGCCTGACACAGTAGAGGACTCACTTACAGCTCCATCCAGAGGAGTAACCTGAGTACTATAAACAACACATTGGGGCAGCTTGTGAAAATGGTGCAGGAACGGGATACAAAGTTTGATGATGCTTTGCACCCTAGGGTATCCTCTGTGGAAACCCGAATGGACACAATGGATAAATCAGTCCAGAGATCTGAGGCTTCAGCACTGAAATCTATGGATGCCACCACACTTCTCATCAAGAGAATTCTCATTTACGCCAGCGCCTAGAGAGGGTGGAGAATTGGCCACAGGAGCGAAATATTTGCTTGGTGGGGCTGAGAGAAGCAGCAGGAGAGGACAGTTTGCTAGAGTATTTCTGCCAGCAGTTTTGGGACTGACTGAGGAAGACCCGCCACTGTCCATTGAAAAATAGAAGCTTTCAGACCCCTCATAAAAAGTCTCTACCAAAAGGGCCTCCTTCAGAGATCTGGGGAGCTAGTTCCAGAGGACTGGGCCAGCCACCTCAAATGTGCAGTTCCCAGTGATTTTCAGCCTGGCCCTCAGAACCGCTAGGAGGCACTCGGTGGAGGAGCAAAGGGAGTGCACCAGAAGGGCAGGGGTCAGGAGGTCACTCGGGTAGCCTGGGCCGTAGCTGTATAGGGCCTTATAGGTGAGCAAGCCCTCCTGAAGATGATCCTCCATCTGACAGGCAGCCAGTGCAAAAAGGGTGGTGTAGTGATGGGATAAGCTACGGAAAAAAGTGGTCTGTGTGCAAGTAGTGGGGGATTCAAATATGGGGGGGGGACAGATACATGGTCTTGGTGAAGACAGTATCAAAAGATGGGGAGGAAGGAAGGAAGTGAAGAGCTGCTAGGCCTTTCACATTCTGCGTTAGACAGGTAGGGCTGGGCTCTCACATTCCACATTATATATAGAGAGGGCTGATCTCTCTCTTATTCCACTTTAGATTGGTAGGAGGGCTGGGCTCTCACATTCCACATCAGATAGGTAAGATTGGGCTCTCACATTCCATGTTAGATTGGTAGGGCTGGACTGGGCTCTTACATTCCAAGTTAAATATGTAGGGCTGTACTGGGCTCTCACATTTCACGTTAGATAGGTGGGACTGGTCTCAGCTCTCACATTCCACATTAGATAGGTGGGACTAGTCTCGGCTCTCACATTCCCCATTACATAGGGCTAGACTGGGCTGTCACATACCATATTAGGTGGAACTAGACTGGGCTTTCACATTCCACATTAGATAGGTGAGACTGGACTGTGCTCTCACATTCCTCATTAGATAGGTAGGACTGGACTGGGCTCTCACATTCCACTTTAGATAGGTGGAACTGGACTGGGCTCTCACATTCCATATTAGATAGGTGGGACGGAGGCCAGCCTGGTGGCACTGAGAGTTGAGATGCTGGACGCCACATCTCTCGGCACACCAGTGACCTGGGTTCAGGAGTGGAGTTGGGCCGTCAGGAGTCGGTAGGGGAGAGGGAGGATCGAGCGTCCTATGACAGCTCTCCTCCCTCTGGGGTGGGAAAGGGGTTCGCGTTGCTCTGTAGCAGCAACTGGAGGAAGCCAGGGGCACTGCTAATAGTGCACACAGTTGAGGGTTGGAGCGCGGCAGGCATCTGCACATTGTGCATGGATGCCATTGCTCGTCCGGCTCCGAGGGAGAAAAACCCAAGTGGAAAATTGTGGGGCAGTCGAGGCGGCTGATGGATGTACACCACACCCCTGGACATGAGAGGTGCACCCCCCCCCCCCAGGTATCAGAATCAAGGTCCCCCGGGGGGGGGACTCCGCATGCCGACCTGCGTGGAGGAGAGTGTGTCATTGGCCAGACCGCCACCTACTCTGCAGAGGTAGGAGAGAAAGCATATCGTGATTAAAATAAAAATATAAGTGGGACTGGACTGGGTTTTCGCATTCCACATTATATAGGTAGGACTGGGAAGGCTTAATGAGCCAAAGGGCCTTTTCTGCTGGCAACATCTTGGGGTTTTAAAATCTAATAGTTGAGCTTTTTTGGGGGTTAAAAATCTAATAGTTGAGCTTTTTTGGGGGTTTAAAAATCTAATAGTTGAGCTTTTTTGAGGGAGGGTTGTCCTGGGTCCCACAGTCCTCCATTCAGAGTTAAACCTGCCCTGCCTGTCGTCCCCATGCCCAGGCTTTACCCCGGGCAGGGCTCACTGGGATGGCCCCCTCCCCAGACACTGTAGGTAAACCTCAGCTTACCCCCTGGTCAGGGCCACAGGGCGGGACCCCGCTGGCGTTGAAGGCAGTGGAGATGGCAGCAGAGTAGGTCGTCATGCAGGGGCTGGCTTTTTTCAAGGCTTGCTGGATCCCTGGGGGTGGGGACGTGCAATGACATCCAGCGTCCTCCATGCCTCCCTAAGGTGACGGCGCTGGCTGCGGTGGATCCCCAGCCTCCTCTAGGGGTCTATAAAGTGCCAGACACTCTTTCCTCCCTCCCCAGGAGAAGGAGAGCAGTCCCCAGGACACTCAGTCCTTCCCCCAGCTGGACCTCCGACTCGTGGGTCCGTTCCCGAACCTGGAGTGCGTTGGTCTGGCGGAAATCCAACCCCTTCTTTGTGTGAGCATTATTAGTTGAGCTTATTAATAGGTGCTGCTGTATGCAGTTATGTTATTTTATTATTAATTGACCTTTAAGCCATGTATATGAACTTGGAATGCACTCCAACCGGGAAGCTGCAAGTGTAGTATTCATCTTGAAACCATCCTTATTTAATGTTTTGTATAAAAATTGTTTACTGATGTTTCATTATCTGTTTGAATGAACATGTAACATACTTGCCTGCTCCAAGCAGGACTCCCATGACAAAGAGACAGTAATCTCACTGGGACTGAACTGGTGTGTGAAGTTTAAAATCATTCCCTCTACTACTGCAGCAAGAGTCCCAAACAGTATGTAGGTCCTACTTATGGTCTTCCTCCCCAAGTGTAGCACCTTGCATTTGGCTATCTTGAATTTTAAACTTCAGGGGGCAGACCAGTTGCCCAGCTTGTTCATATCCTCAACTTTTTCCTCATCTTCAAGGGGGTCCACCACCGTGGTCCAGTTCAGTGTCATCCATGAGCTGAACTCATTCAGCTCAAGGCAGCCATTTTGAGTCAGGTTAAACATGGAATGTTTCAATCATATGTACCCTATGGGGCAGCCTGCCGGAGACCCCACATTCCAGGTCATTTATGAAAATGTGGAACAGCAGTGGCCCCAGCACTGATCCTGGGGTGTTGTCAGAGTACCACCCTCCTCTCCCAGTTTGTAAAAGTACCCATCAAATACCACCCTCTGCTTCCTCCCCCCAGGCCAGTTAACAATCCACCTTGTGCATATCTTGTGTATACCACCCACCTTGTACATGCCTCATATATACCATCCACCTTTTTACGTCTTGAGTATACCACCCACCTTGTGCTTTCCTCATGTTTACCACCCGCCTTGTGCATACCTTGTGTATACTGCCCCCTTGTACATACCTCATGCACAACATCGACCTTGTGCATGCCTCATGTATACCACCCACATTATGCATGCCTTGTATATACCATCCACCTTGTGCATATCTCATGTATACCACCCACCGTGTGCATACCTCATTTATATCACCCATCTTGTGCATATCTCATGTATACCACCCATCTTGTGCATACCTCACGTGTACTGCCCACCTCGTGCATGCCTTGTGTATGCGTCATGAATACCATCCAGCTTATGCATACCTTGTGAATACCTTCTACCTTGTGCATACCATGTGTATACCTTCTACCTCGTGCAGCTTCCCTAGCCGGATATTCAGAGGGTTGTGCCTGGCGCCAATGCCGCATTGTGCCCCAGTGGGACAATTGAGAAGGCTGCCTGGTGCAGCGCAATCCTGCAATCAGGGCAGTCTCATGCATATGCGACATCCCGATATTCAGCCTGGGATGTGCAGCGCATATGCCGGTGCACCCCTGCACTGCACCACATAGGGGGTCTCAAAGTTGAACCCGTGCAGAGTAGGAGCAAATCCCGGCCACCCACAGGCGGGCTGCTGTATTGCAGGGTGCAACACAGCAGCCCAGAACACCATCCGCAAACACACACAACCCTGGTGGTCCAGTGGAACCCCCCGCCTGCAGTCGCGATCGCGCGGTATATGTGTCCAAAGATAGCCCTGGTAGTCTGTGAGCACCCCGCCCGCCTCACGTGTGTATGAATCATTTACTATCTCCTGGTGGTCTAGTGGTTCTCCCTCCTACCAGATTCCCCATAGACATATGATGATATCTCTAGTGGTCGCGACTCTCGCCACAGTCGTGATCGCGGCACACACCCGCATTGAATGTTTTGTGATCCAGTGGCCTGACCACCCAGTTGCGTTCTGTCTACCTTCACCCCCCTGGCCATCGGGCGGGTGGCTGTCCCCCACTCGCAAGACACTGCTGATCATTCCTGTTAAATGATTGACAGTATGGGCTGGAAGCCTGTCTCCTTTAGTGATTCACGGGTTTGCAGGGCATATGTACTAGACAGTCTCCAAAACTGTGAATGGCCCATTCACATATTCAGTCTGGATTGTCATAGTATGCCCTGCAAGCCCATTGGTCCACACTGGGGACCAGTGGGCTTACAGCTCCATACTGTACCCCGTCATTCGGCAGGCATGGACGGGCGTGTGCGGGCAGATGCAGCCGCCACCGGCGACGGGGGTAGCGGGTGGGCAAGGGTTTCTGTGGGTGGGTGAGGTGCCACTGATCACCAGGGTGTTTCATTATGGGTGTGTACTGCGATCGCGCAACGGGTGGGGGTACCACCAGACCACCAGGGATGTCGAATGTCATATCGGGGACTCAGGTGGGAGGGGGGACCACTAGACCACCAGGGATGGTCATGATTCATACACACTGGGGCATTGGGGACGGGAGGCCACTAGACTACCAGGGCTATCTTTATGACATATGCTGTGTGATTGCGGCTAAGGGGCAGGGGATGCCCCGGAATCCCCACAGCACACGTCATGCTGTGCAAGGCCTCAGGCACAAGTCGACGGTCTGCCCTGCACAAGGCATGCAAATGGAGCCATAATGACATGCAAATGGCCCATTTGCACCTTGCATATATTATGGCCTCATTTGCATGCCCCCTGCTGAATATCGCGGGTGATGCGCCTGGCTCAGCTGCACTTGCGCATCCCCGTGCTCCCTATCAGTGGCTTGTGCTGGCGCAGTGCCACTGCGCCATGCACAGTTTGTGCACTGCCAGTGCCATATTCAACGGTGCTGCACCGTGGCACAGCACTGTTGAATATCACCTGGACCGGGCCCTGGCACATCGCAGTTGCACTGCTCCCAGGCTTGCGCCACTGCCTGGCACAGTCTGAATATCCTGGCCCATGTGTATACCACCTGCCTTATATATGCCTCATGTATAATATCTACCTTGTGCATACCTCATGTATACCATCCACCTTGTGTATGCCTCGTGTATACCATCCACCTTGTGTATGCCTCTTGAATACCACTCACCTTGTGCATACCTCATGTATACCAGCCACCTTGTGTATGCTTCGTGTACACCACCTGCCTTGTGCATGTGTCTTGTATACCATCTGCCTTTTGTATGCCTCATGCCTCTTGTATACCACCCACCTTGTGCATGCCTCATACCTCTTGTATACCACCTGTCTTGTGCATGCCTCGTGTATACCACCCGCCTTGTGCATGCCTCATACCTCTTGTATTCCACCCACCTTGTGCATGCCTCTTGTATACCACCTGCCTTGTGCATGCCTCTTGTATACCACCCACCTTGTGCATGCCTCTTGTATGCCACCTGCCTTTTGCATGCCTCATGCCTCTTGTATACCACCCACCTTGTGCATGCCTCATACCTCTTGTATACCACCTGTCTTGTGCATGACTCTTGTATACCACCTGCCTTGTGCATGCCTCATACCTCTTGTATACCACCTGCCTTGTGCATGCCTCTTGTATACCACCCGCCTTGTGCATGCCTCATACCTCTTGTATACCACCCACCTTGTGCATGCCTCATACCTCTTGTATACCACCTGCCTTGTGTATGCCTCTTGTATACCACCTGCCTTGTGCATGCCTCATGTCTCTTGTATACCACCCACCACCCACCTTGTGCATGCCTCATACCTCTTGTATACCACCCACCTTGTGCATGCCTCTTGTATACCACCCGCCTTGTGCATGCCTCATACCTCTTGTATACCACCCACCTTGTGCATGCCTCATACCTCTAGTATACCACCTGCCTTGTGCATGCCTCTTGTATACCACCCACCTTGTGCATGCCTCATGCCTCTTGTATACCACCCACCTTGTGTATGCCTAATACGTCTTGTATACCACCTGCCTTGCGCATGCCTCTTGTATACCACCCACCTTGTGCATGCCTCATACCTCTTGTATACCACCTGCCTTGTGCATGCCTCTTGTATACCATCCGCCTTGTATATGCCTCTTGTATACCATCTGCCTTGTGTATGCGTCTTGTATACCACCCACCTTAACATAGAAACATAGATGTTGACGGCAGATAAGGACCGCAAGGCCCATCCAGTCTGCCCATTTCTTTTTCTACCTTATAAATGTGCCATCGGCCTTTGCTCTGTCAGTGGCCTATCTATTCATAGTCATCTGTATTGCTCCCTTATACCTATCCCATGTCTGTTTGAAGACCTTCACTGTATTCATAGCCACCACTTCCTGAGGTAGGCCGTTCCATGCATCCACCACCCTTCTGTGAAAAAAACTTCTCACATTCCCCTTAATTGGCCTCCTCTAATCTCATGCTGTGTCCTCTTGTCCTGCTATTTTTCTTATATTTAAACATGTTAGACTCTTTCACCTTGTTAATGCCCTTAAGGTGTTTGAATGTCTCGATCATATCACCTCTCTCCTCCTTTGCTCAAGGGTATACATATTGAGCTCTGTTAATCTGTCCTCATATGTCTTCTGATGCAGTCCCTGCACCATTTTGGCTGCCCTTCTCTGACTGCCTCAATTTGGTTAATGTCCTTGTGAAGGTGTGGCCTCCAATACTGCACGCAGTACTCCAGATGGGGCCTAACCAGTGTCTTGTAAAGAGGATTATTACCTCCTCTACGACTTGTAATACCTCTACTAATACACCACTATCATCCCCCTAGCCTTGCCTACTGCTTTAGAGGTCTGCTTGATGATTTCAGGTCATCGGTGATGATGATGCCCAAGTCTCTTTTCTTCTCTTTGTGACTGCCAGCAACTCTCCTCCCAGCCTATAGGTGGCTTCAGGGTTTCTCTTCCCTGTGTGCATGATCTTGCACTTCTTTGCATTAAATCCCAGTTGCCACGCTTCTGACAATTTTGCTAGTTTATCTAGATCTCTTCTCATTCTGCCCACCACATCTGGATCATCTACTCTGTTGCAGATCTTGGTGTCATCTGCAAACAGACAAGCCTTACCCTCTAGTCCATCTGCAATGTCACTAATGAAGATATTGAAGAGGACTGGCCCCAGGACTGATCCATGAGGTACCCCACTTGTGACTTGCATCTCTTCTGACTGTATACCATTTACTACCACTCTCTGTTTTCTGCCCATCAACCAGTTTGCCACCCAGTTGACCAACTTCTGACCCACCCTGAGCCTACCCAGCTATTTATCAATCTTCTATGTGGAACAGTGTCAAAAGCTTTGCTGAAGTCAAGGTAGGCAAAATCAACTGCTCCCCCTTGGTCCACCACTCTGGTTGCCCAGTCAAAGAAATCTATGAGATTAGTTTGACAGGACCTTCCTTTTGTAAACCCATGCTGTCTTGGATCCTGTGCCCCTATGGATTCCAGGTGTTGCACTATCCTTTCCTTAAGGAGTGCCTCCATAATCTTGCCCACTACTGAGGTAAGACTGACTGGTCTGTAGTTCCCTGCCTCCCCCTGCTACCACTCTTGTGGAGCGGGATCACATGAGCCCTTCTCCAGTCTTCTGGGACCTCTCCTGTGCTCAGAGACTCACTAAACAGTTCTGCTAATGGCTCTGCTAGTTCCACCCTTAGCTCCTTAGTACCCTGGGATGTATACCATCAGGTCCCATTGCTTTGTCCATCCTGAGCTTAGCAAGCTCTGTAGGACCCTTTCTTTGTGAAGGGAGTAGTGCTCACCTCCCTCCCCTGTGTCCATGGTGTTGAGCTGGGGCCCTGCCCTACCTTCTCTTCAGTAAATACTGAGCAAAAGTATCTATTTAGGATAGTTGCTTTACAGGGTCCTCCTCCTCACATGCCCCCTTTTCCTTTGAGCTTAGCAATACCCTCTGACTTTCTCCTTTCACTAATGTATCTATAGAAAGTCTTGTCACCTTCTTTACTGTTCGTGCTAGTGTTTCCTCAGTTTGGGACTTTGCCTGCCTTACTGCCTTCTCCTGCTTCCCTTAGGCAGTTTTGCATGCCTCCCTATCTTCATCCCGCTGTGTTCCCTTTATATTTCCTGAAGGCCAGCCTTTGGCTTGACCTTTATGCTACTGTATTTGAGAACCAAAGTGGTTTCCTTCTTCTTTTGCACTTCCTTTTCTATCTAACACAATGGGATGTTGTTTCAAGTATTGCATCCTTAATGCTTGCCTACTTTGCCTGTACCCACTCACCTGTGTTTCTTTTTGACAGGGCTAGCTTAACTCTGTTGGCCATCTTATCAAAGTCAGCTCCTCTGAAGTCCCATATTTTTGCCTTGGAATGGGATGATTTAAATGTAGTGGCCAAATTGAACCATACCATCTGATGGTCACTGGCCCCCAGGTGACCTTCTACCTGGAGATCTGTGATCCCTTCCTGTTAGTCTGTACTAGATCTAGGATAGCCCCTGTCTCTTGTGGGTTGTTGTACCAGTTGTTTGAGGCCCTCCTGCAGGGAATCCACCATGTGTCTAGTTCTGGCAGATGTTCCTGCTGGTATTGACCAATCTGTATCTGGCATGTTGAAGTCTCCCATTATCAGAACCTCCTTTAGCTGTCATGTTTGTATATCTTCTAACAGTAATGTGTCTATGTCCTCCCCCTGGTCTGGGGGCCTGTAGACAACCCCAGTTCTTATGGCTGTCCCATTTCCTGTTTCCAGGGTAACCCAGTTCTTCTGGCTCCTTATGTGTATTCTGAATTTCTTGTGCATGCCTCTTGTATACCACCCACCTTGTGCATGCCTCATACCTCTTGTGTACCACCCACCTTGTGCATGCCTCTTGTATACTACCTGCCTTGTGCATGCCTCTTGTATACCATCCGCCTTGTATATGCCTCATGTATACCATCCGCCTTGTGCATGCCTCTTGTATACCACCTGCCTTGTGCATGCCTCTTGTATACCACCCACCTTGTGCATGCCTCATACCTCTTGTATACCACCAGGCTTGTGCATGCCTCTTGTGTACCACCTGCCTTGTGCATGTCTCTTGTATACCATCCACCTTGTATATGCCTCATGTATACCATCCGCCTTGTGCATGCCTCTTGTATACCACCTGCCTTGTGCAGGCCTCTTCGTATACCACCCACCTTGTGCATGCCTCATACCTCTTGTATACCACCTGCCTTGTGCAGACCTCTTGTATACCACCCACCTGGTGCATGCCTCATGCCTCTTGTATACCACCCATCTTGTGCATGCATCATGCCTCTTGTATACCACCTGCCTTGTGCATGCCTCTTGTATACCACCCACCTTGTGCATGCCTCATGTCTCTTGTATACCATCTGCTTTGTGCATGCCTCTTGTATATCATCTGCCTTGTGTATGCCTCTTGTGTACCACTTGCCTTGTGCATGCCTCATGTATACCATATTCCGTGTGCATGCCTCATGTATACCATCCATCTTATGCATGCCTCATGTGAACCATCCACCTTGTGTATATCAGCCACCTTGTGCATACCTCATGTATATCATCCGCCTTGTGCGTGCCTCATGTATACCATCTGCCTTGTGTGTGCCCCATGTATACCATCCGCCTTGTATATGCCTCATGTATACCATCCCTCTTGTGTATGCCTCGTGTGTACCCTCCGCCTTGTGCATGCCTCGTGTATACCATCCACCTTGTGTATGCCTCTTGTATACCACCTGCCTTGTGCATGCCTCTTGTATACCACCTGCCTTGTGCATGCACTTGTATACCACCTGCCTTGTGCATGCCACTTTTATACCACCTGCCTTGTGCATACCACTTGTATACCACCTGCCTTGTGCATACCACTTTTATACCACCTGCCTTGTGCATGCACTTGTATACCACCTGCCTTGTGCATGCCACCTTTATACCACCTGCCTTGTGCATGTACTTGTATACCACCTGCCTTTTGCATGCCACTTGTATGCCATCCACCTTGTGCATGCCTTGTGTGTACCCCCTGCCTTTTGTATGCTTGATATGTACCACCTGCCTTGTGCATGCCTCATGTATACCATCCACCTTGTTTATGCCTCGTGTATGACCCACCTTGTGTGTGCTTCCTGTGTACCACACTGGTGTATTTAGCCCAGAAACTTTCTATGCACCAGTGTCAAAGGTCTTACTGATATATAGACAGATACAGCTCTGTCCCTGTCCACACACCAACAGGGCTTGAGTAGACACTATTATAACCATCCAAGATATAAAAACTGTAAACTTATACATGTCATGTTATAGGTTTAAAAGGTAATGGCCCTTGCCCTGGTCCTGATTAAAAAAAAATTACTGAAACAGATGTCACCTACTTTTAATTTTATCTTCTTAGTTGGTTGGTCCTGTGACCAACTCCTACCATCACTTAAAGTGCTATCCTGGAGTCTTCTACAGCTGACCTCAATGAGGAACTCTGCCACTGGGTTTCATAGGTTGGTTTCAAGTCTATAGCTTGCACAAAGGGGACTTGCCATTTTTCAATGGATAGTTCTATTTCCTAGGTGTACATCTGTTTTGTTTTTAAATGTTGTTCTCATGTCGCTTTGAACTATGTCATTATGTAAACCATTCCAAGGGGTCACCATCCTCTGATTAAACCATGTTTGTTGTGTTTTCCAAAATGCATAACACAGCACTTGTTAGTGTTGAATGGCAGTTTATTTTCCTCTGCCCACCTATATATCTCCTCTAGGTCAGTCTGAAGGCTAATAATATCCTGCTCACTACTGGTAATAGCCCCAATTTGACTGTCATCTGCAAACTTTGTTAACTGAGTTTGTTTTATGTCTGAAGTGTTGTTATAAATATGTTAAATAATGTAGGCCCCAAAACTGAGCCCTGGGGTACCCCACTAGTCACGTCTCCCCACTCAGACACGAAACCCCAGATACATACATGTTGTTTCCTGTTTGTTAACCATGATGTTATCCATCTAACTACAGTTGGGTCTGCCTCGAATTCCTGCAGTCTTTTGATGAGACCCATATGGGGCACCAAGTCAGAAGTCTTGAAAAAATCTAGGTGTATAACATCCACTGCTAGTCCGACCTCTAGTGCCCTGCTAACCTGTTTATAAAACTGTACAAGACTAGTTTGGCATGATCTCCATGGGGTGAATCTATGCTGTGTTGAGTCAACCTGTCTTTTAGTTACCAAGTGCCTATTTTGGTATTCCTGGATGTGATCCTCCATAATTTTACTCAGAATGCACATCAAACTAATGGGTCTACAGTAATGGCAGTCCATTCTTGCTCCCTTTTTATAAATTGGTTATTACATTAGTTGTTTTCAAGTCACTAGGAACTTCGCCCCTTTCTAATGATTTCCTAAAAACATTGTTATAGGGCCTCCCAATTCCACAGCTAATTCGCTCAAGTCATGAAACTGCAGCGCTGCTCCTAATCGCTACCTTTACTACGCTGGGGCAGATGTGCACGCTGAACGTTGCTGATACTGCTGCTACTGATTGCTCTCTCTGTGTCTCCCTGTGCCCTTATAACCCGGACAGTAAGCTCCTCCCATTTGTTTGTAAAGTGGGTTCCATTCCTCTTGGGTGCACAGGAGGTTAGAGTACATTCATGACCGTGTCTTAAGATTTTAGATTGATTATTCTTGTCTTCAACCATTTACAGTGTTACACATTCGAAACCCTGGTATGCAAGAGAGAAAGGATTCTATTGCCCTGATGAGTGATTTCCTTTTTTGTGTTTTCACAGGTATTGTCCAGGGAGGAAATCTGACCTATATTTGCACTCAGATAATGACAATTGTTGATCAAGAACAAAACAAAGTGCTGTGGATTCCAGCGGGGTCTCTCTAGTGTGCCCTCGCACCTCTATTGGAGCTTCATTGCAGATGAATGTACCAGGAGATAACTTCAGTCCTTTTCCAAGAATACGTGGGATTAACTCAATATTTTTAAATCCCAACGAAGGAGCCTGGTACACTGACAGTATCTGTATGCGGCTTACTACTACAGTTGAGTTCATGACATTTGCTGTTGGCGATAGAGCATAATAAGGGTGTAACACCTTTATCTTGATTCTGTTTTGACGTTTAATTGAACTGATACAGCACTGATTCATTTTCCTACACGGGATTAAATAAGTGAGGCTTCAGTTAAACCGTAGCAACTCAAGTTTACAAAAACAATTCCCATGTAATCTGTTGGTTTACTTGAATTACCTGTGTTCTTTTTTTCTGATTCCTTTCCCCATTTGTAAATGCAAGCCCCAGCTGAACAGAGCGGAGTAAGTGCAGAGCTAAAAGAAGGAACTTGCAACTATTTTTATGAATAACATGTTAAGACTATGTTTTTTTTTTTACCAAGTTATACATTAAACAAATATAGTGCATTAATGATGTGGAAAATATAAAAGCTTAGTAGTGTACAGACTCTTTTGGTGATGAACGATTAATTCAGAGGAGAATCGTGTCTAGTATCAGTCATGGGATGTTCTTATTTAAAGCAGCAGTGAAAATTGCACAAAAAATTTGATCTTGCTTTTTTCCCCCATTATAAAGAGTTTAGGCATCTTCCATTTTTATTTTGTGTTAAATTTTCTAATTCTACCAAAATCTGAGTAGTTTTCAAATGTTTCATTATTTTCTCAAGGAAAAAAGATGGCCCTCACATTTGGTTTAAAAATAGCACTGCAGACCTAGCAAGGTTTAGGATTGAGAAGACAAATTTACAGTGCACAGTGTAGAAGGTACCTGTGAGAGTAGATTTGACAGGTATGCAGATATTTTAATTATAGCTGAAACTTAGATTTTTTGGAAAAACATTTTTCGTTGCACTGCTGCTTTAAAAAAACTTTAAGCATCGCCTATGGAGGGACTCGATGGAGATAGGAAGAGTAATGACATGGCTGACACCCTAGATGTCAAGGGCAGTTGGTTAGAATACATATGCCTGCCTCTTGGTCCTCCGTTTCTCCTTTCAAGCTCTTGTTCTCTGTTTCCGCACCTTCGGTGTGTGGTGACCGGCCATATCGTGGAGCAATATTGTTTGAAGTTTCCTCCAGCTTCTGAAATCGTGTGCTTTTCGTTTTGACTCTAGTCACAAGTCATCTATTTGAACATCTGAATTAGATGAGTTGCGTTGCCCCTTAGGCCTTACTGTAATCCTTATACTGTGCATATGACAGCGGGGGCGCTGTGCCTAGCTTTCCCAAGTGTCCTTGTTACTAATGGAAGGCCTCCACTTCAACTGGCACCTTTTCCATTTTGATAGGCCTTGGCATAGTGTAGTCAGCCTTCCTGTTCTGACCTGGAAGTCTGATTGAACCTGATGTCAAGGAAAGGATGACATAGATATTCCTAGACCAGGCCGTTTCAGTAACACAGACTGAGAACCTGCTTGTTAACTCTGCCCTCTACCTGCCCACATCCAAGCATGAATGGAACCCAGCCATTGCATGTGCACTTTCCCCAACTATTGGCAAGCTACCATGCCGAGTCTAGTACACAGCCATGCACTTTGGTTTCCTTTGCCATCATAGTCGCCCTTCATTTATTTATTTGTTTTGTTTGAAATATTTCAGTCTAACATTAATTCGTCCTGTTAGGTTTTTCCTACTCTTTGTTTTGTTGTTTTTAGGTCCATTTTGTTTTTCCGCTTTTTACTTTAATTGTCACGCCGTGCATTGCCACCCACAGTGATGTCACGTCAGCATTACTAAGCAGCACCAAGTTAGGAGCAGCACGTCATTGCACATCCTTAGTTTGCCATGTCATAGCCCTTTCAGGTTTGGGAACAGTAGTTTGCAAGACAGCAGGCCTTTCATACATGGTAGGAAATGATTTCTCAAGACTGGTACATTTAGGAGTGATTTGATAATTATATGCACTCCTGTACAGGGCAGACCACTGTTTTTTTATTTTATCAACTTTAGTCTGTCGGATTATTTTTCTGCATGGATCTAATATTTAAACATCGTAATATATCTGATCAGTCTGATCTTAATGTATATTATATAATACCATTGTTGAGCCTACTAGAGGATTGAGAGCGGTTGGCTGGGCCTAGCATGTTGTTGTTTCCCTCTTAGTTGCTATAAATATATAAAGACTCATGGTGCAATTTTGCAAGGTACATCTTAAGCTTTGTTCTTCATGTGTAGCAGACACGTAGAGTTTTATTTAATATGAAAACAGTTTCAAATTAGGGTTTTAATTAAGAGCCCTTGGGGCACAGTAAATTGGTAGTGTTATCACTGTCGCGTAAGTGATCATTTAGTCCTTAATAAAATCTCTTTTTCCTTAATAAAACCTTTTTTTTTTTTTTACACATTGTGCCAAACTGCATTCTGTCACTTGTCCGCTTTCATTTTGCACTTGTTCATCTGTGCCCTTTTCAGAGTTGTATTTGGTTCTCCATGAATTTTGTGTCATTTTTTAGGTACTGTACTGCTACTGTCTTAGGAATTATCAGTGTAACTTAATCACATGACTGTTTTTGACATTTCATTGCCTTGCAAACAGTTGCCTTGCTTTTGTACCCTAAATGAGAGGTGTAGACTGTATTTGTTTGTGTTGTATAATTAAAAAGGGATTATTCTTGCACAGTTCTTCAAAAGAAAAATCAGTGCTAAATTTAGCAGTTGTGTTACAGAGTTTGTAGTTCAAACACTAAAATGTAAGGTATAATTTGCTGGGTTAATAGCCTAACATTTTTTTTTTCATGTGAGGGACAACATAGTTTTTAAGAAAACAAATTGTCAGTTTAACAGAAATGGTACAAATGGAAACAGACAGGTACTGTTGCATTCTGGATTTTCTGTACTAAAGTGAGAATGTCACTTTGTATCAAACGATAAAGAAATTGATTGGTACAGTATGAGGAATAAAGGTCAATTTCTAGAACTCTAAGTCTTGTTTTGGGGTCATGTTTTTTGCGATACTGTGATTTGTTCAAAGATTATGCTAGGAACTGCATCAGACATTTCAGCCAATCAGAATTTCTCTCCACTGATTACTGTCTTGTGCTGAATGACTGCTGCAGTTCTGCGCTTCAGTGTGCTGGCCACGTCCTTTCAAACCAGCTGTGTTGGTCGTTCTGCTTTTCATTTTCTTAGTAATTGTGTATTTCTGGCAACATCATTATACCAATCTGTCATTTTATTTTTCTTCGTTCCTGAACCAAGATACATGATTTTAAAGTTCTTAAAAGGTCTTGCTGCCTTGCAGTGTCCATGATGAATAAAGTAGACATCTCGATGTGGTGCAGGGTTACTTTCCATCGGAAACACATACTAGCACCATCATAATACATTCATAGTACAAATCCAGTATCTTCAGTCAAAAGGGTACCCTCAATGGGAGAGATTTTTAAACCTTGCAAATGGCCATCTTTGGTGACTTGAGTTATTAATTACAAAAATAGATAGGAAATCTGTTTTTAAATATACAAGGGACTTAAAAAGATACTGATTATGAATAAAAGGCTGCCAAAGATACATTTTTGCTAACAATTATGTGTTGAAAGTTTTTGCCAATGAATACTGCTACCTTAAAGAGGGGTTCAGACACCAGCAACAAATCCCAGCTGGCACTGGCAAAAACTTCCTATTACATTCTAAACTAGCCTCTTGGCTTTAGCCAGTCTAACTCCACTTGGCAGATATAAACATAGAAACATAGAATTTGACAGCAGATAAGGACCGCTTGGCCCACCTAGTCTGCCCATTTTCCTACCTAACAGATAAGCTGCAGATCCTAGTTAACCAACAGCTTACTTCCTCCTACCCCCCACTAGGACTGCCTTATGCCTGTCCCATGCATTCTTGAATTCCCCCACTGTTCTTGACTCCACGACCTCCTCAGGGAGGCTGTTCCATGCATCCACAACCCTCTGTGAAAAAATACTTCCTCACATTTACTTACTTCGAGGGGGCTCTTGCAGCAGACAACACCAGTAGGACTGACGCCACCAGGACCACACAGAAACTTCTAGCTAACAGTCTATTAGGGGGGACCGTCAACGTCAGTACGCTGATGTCCACCTATCCTGTAAGGGGGTGGTCTCCCAAACTTACCTCAGTTCTTTTCCTGCAATCGACCCGCGCACGTCAGAGCTCCATGGACGCGTGCTTCAGTCAACTGCCATTTTGCTTACATTTACCTATGATTTCTTTCTTTCCTTTTCTACAGTTAGTACAGTAACATTGATTTTCAGTGTTTTCTTCATTAGGTTTATGTCTTTTTCTCCAGCCTCATCTTCCGACCAGTCGACAAAGTGTGCCTGCGGCAAGCAGATACCTGCTAAAGACGGTCACTCTTCCTGCCTGCTCTGCTTAGGCCCCAACTACGACACCGAGGCCTGCCAGCACTGCCAGGACTTCAAACAACATGGAGATGCCACTTGAAGACCCTAGAAAGCTACCTGGTAAAGCAGAAATTGGCCGTGATGGGGAAGGAGCTTCAGGCCAAGAGCTCTTCTACTTCCCTGGCTCAGTCTTCCAGGGCTGCTGCTGCTGCTTCTTCCCAGAAGGAGAAGTCATCAAGTGGGAAACATAAGCCCAGAATTGTCCTTGGTCAGCTTCCTGCTCGTGGTCACTGCGCAGACCGGCTTCCACCTCTGGGTCTTCCTCCCGTGGGGGGTCAGCCCCTCCTTCCTCAGCAGCCCTCACTCCCTCCGGGCTGCCGGTGGTACAGCCGCCCGCCCTCATTGCCATTTCGCGCTGTGGATCTTTGGGGCAGTGGACTTCGTCCCCTGCCTCCCAGCCCCTTAGCTCCCACAGGTCCTCAGCCAGGCGACTCGGCCAAGGTTGGAACCTCCAGTGGCAGGTCTTCGCCTGTCACCCCCCTGCCCCAGTCAAGGCATTGCCTTCATCGGTCCCGACTCCGGGGCCGGCAGTAGCCCTTCCAGGCGTCGCAAGGAGCAAATGCTCACTTCTTCTTCCACAGAGGCGATGCCTCTGCCTGTGTCTCAGGGGAATTGTCCCCTGCAGGCGCCAGCCTCACCTCTGGGGTCAGCATCAGCTGCTTTGCCTGACTGACGCCAGCCTTTGCCTCTCAGGCCAGTGCCGGCTATGCCAATGCCTCCATCGATGACTCCTCAGCCCCAGCCTGTGCCACAACTGACACCTGCTGGTTCTTCTAGGGATTCCCAGCTGGCGCCTGGTAGACCTACGCCAGGGTACCCTACGCCAGCTCCTCCACTGACGTACCCGTACCCTCCTCCTCAGTATCCGTACCCACACTAATAATCATCCTCCACTGGTGGATTATAATGCTTTATTTATGGCCTGGCGGTCCTTCATGCAGAACAGGGATGCACCCAGGTGGCCTTCTCCTCCTCGTCCTCCCCAAGACCCGCCTGCCCGGGACTCAAACCAGGCAGGACCTAGCAACCCCCGTACCACAGGGTCTTCTGTGGGGTGCACAGGGAGCTCTGACAAGCATATGGATGACCGTCGCCCTCAGACGCTGGTCCCCGATGGCGATCAGTCGGGGATGACTTCCTTCTCAGTCTCATCGGAGGACTCGAGGGGCTTCTCTGATGGTCAGGAGCCTCCTAAGGAGACTCCTAAGTCTCCCTCTGATGATCCCTCTTTCCTTGACATGATGCGCCATATCCAGTCCCTCATAGAATGGGAAACAGAAGAGCTTGATCTGGTACACCATCACGTGGTGATATACCTCCAGAAGAAGGAGACTTTCCCTTTAGTGGTACCTCCTTTAATTGATTCTTACGAGAATGATACTGAGGTAGCATGAAACCACCCCTCTTCCACCCCGGCTTTGGCCAGGAAGGCGGACTACCTTTATCATGCGCTGGTGGGCAAGCCCTTCTTTGGCGAGCACCCCACAGCAGAATTGGTGGTCATGAATGTGGCCCATGACCGTACTAAGAAGCCCAAACATCTTAGTACCCACCTTCCTGACAAGGAGTTTTACCAGCTGGTACAGTACCAGAATACCCTTTGGGATCAGGCGAGGGATCTGGTTAAGCCCTCCTTGAGGACTCCACTAAAATACAGTTAGCCCAACTCCTGAAATCCAGGTCGGATGTGGGCAGCCATGTACTGAGGGTGGCATGAGACACTGTTGATGCCTCTGGGTGTGGGGTGGCGGCAGAGATCTGCCTTCGCCATCTTTCATGGCTCAGGGTGTCTGGCTTTGCGCCTGATGTTCAGGCCAAAATAATGGATGCCCCTTTTCAGGGTTCAGTCTTGTTTGGGGGAGATGCTCAGGATATCATCTCCCACCTTCAAGAATCGGGCAAGGCCTTAAAGTCGGTGCATTCTCTATACCGATCCCAGCCCCAGCCTTCCCAGCTTTAGTCCTTTTGTCGGTTCTCTAACCAGCTCACTAAGGGACAGCAGTCGAAAGGACCCTTTAAGCATAAGGCAACCACCACTCCAGCTGGAGCAGCTGTCCCTAGGGCCCCTAGAGTGCCTACAGCGACTCTGCTCACCCCCAGATCCACTGCCTGACTTCTTGCCTGACACCACCCACCCCCACCCAGCAGAGGCCTTGGAGGAGGCAGTCGTGGGTCGATTCGCTTCCTACCTCGACAGTTGGTGAACAGTGATCTCAGATCAATGGGTGCTGCAGATTATCAAATGGAGTCACACCCTTCAATTTCTGGAACCCCTCTGGAAAGCCTTCCCTTGCTCTCCCATTACCCTCAGGCCCACATCTTCATCATCTGCGAAGAGATTCAGGCACTCCTATGCAAAAAGGTCATAGAGCCTGTCCCTTCAGCTCAAAGAGGAACGGGGTTCTACTCCCAATTCTTCCTCGTTCCCAAGAAAACAGGGGACCTGAGGCTGATCCTGGACCTCAGCCACCTGAACCTCTACATGGAGTACAAGCTTTTCAGGATGGTCACTCTCCAGGGACTATTGCCCCTCCTTCAGCAGGCAGATTGGTTCTGTTCCCTGGACATGCAGGATGCCTGTCTTCATATCCAGGTTTTTCCAGCCCACCGCCGCTTCCTTCATTTCTGCTTCCAGGGGAGCCACTTTTAGTTCAAGGCCCTTCCTTTTGGCCTTTCCTCGGCACCTCAGGTCTTTAGCAGGTGCCTAGCCATGGTGGCCATGGCTCTGAGGAGATAGGGCTTCTATGTGTTCCCTTACCTGGATGATTGGCTGCTGATAGCCCCCTCCAGGGACTTCCTGCTGCAGACCCTGAAAGGCACCTTCCAGCTTTTCCAGGCCCTAGGGATCACAGTCAACCTGCCAAAGTCTTGTCTGTCTCATGAGTCAATGCCTCCAGTATATTGGGGCGGTCCTGGACTCATCCCAGGGCAGGGCCTTTCTGCCAGTGGCTAGAGCAGAGTGCTTGATAGTGCAGGCCTGCTAGTATCATCCATTCATCATATACTAGCTTGTTGTGGCACATGGCAGCAGCTGTAGCCACAGTTCCCCTGGCCCGTCTGCATAAGAGGGTTCCCCTGTGCATCGAAGACCTGAATCAGCCGGTGATGGTCTCCAACTCAGTGCGGAAGACCTTGGAGTGGTGGCAGAACCCTCCGAATTTCCTGGAAGGGGTTCCCTTCTGGGCTGTGTCCCCTCAGCAGATTCTCACTACAGACACCTCAGGTCAGGGCTGGGGTGCTCACTTTGCAGACTGCCAGACCCAGGGGACCTGGTCCAAGTCAGAGCAGCATCTCCACATCAGTGTACTGGAGATGCGGGCTGTTCTTTATGCTCTGCAGGCCTTCCAGACCCACATTCTTCCCAACCCACTACTGGTGCA
Organism: Neoceratodus forsteri; assembly: GCA_016271365.2. Lineage (NCBI taxonomy): Eukaryota > Metazoa > Chordata > Ceratodontiformes > Ceratodontidae > Neoceratodus > Neoceratodus forsteri. Next base: position 1,097,760,375 of record CM028135.1, on the reverse strand, counting down.
GACAGACAACATGTCTGTAGTATACTACATCAGCAAATGTGGGCACTCATTCCTACCCCCTTTGTCGGGAGGCAATGAGAGTCTGGTACTGGGCCATCGAGCACGATCTGGAACTCTCAGCCATCCATATTTCAAGTGACCAAAACGCCCTGGCCGACAGTCTAAGCCAGTCCAGTTTGAGGACTCATGAGTGGGAATTCCTGTCCTCGGTGGTCGAAGATCTCTTTGACAAGTGGGGCTGTCCAGAGTTAGACCTTTTTGTGTCCCCTCTCAATGCAGAACTGCCCCTTTTTTTGCTCGCTCAATCCAGGGCCTGGAGTTTTCTGATGCAACGCGTTGTCCCTCTCCTGCAAGGGGAGGTTCCTGTACACCTTCTCTCCCTTCCCGCTCCTGCAGAGGACTCTTCTCAAGGCTCAGTTAGAGGGCAGAGATGATTCTGATAGCTCCCTACTGGCCACATCAGATTTTGTTCCCCTGCTGCAGCAGCTGGCAGTGGAAACTCGAGTACTCCTGCCTCTGTGCAGAGGCTTGCTCTCCCAGGAACAGGGCACCCCTATCCATCCTGACCTCAAGTCTCTGCGTCTACATGCATGGTTCCTACAGACTTGGCTATCGCCCGGTTCGGGGTTTATGCCAGGGTTGCTGATGTCATGGTGGCTGCCAGAAAACCTTCTACTAGAGCTACCTATGCCATGAAGTGAAAGCGCTTCTCCCTGTGGGCCACTGCTCACCACCTGGATCCCTTCACCTGTCTGGCAAATCTGATTTTGGACTACCTCCTCTCCCTTTTGGACTCATTCCTGGGGTACTTCTCTCTTAGGGTGCACCTTTCCGCCATCTCTGCGTACCATGCACCGATTGAGGGCAAAGCTGTTGCCCAGCTGGAGGTATCCCACACATTCTTGCGGGGTATCCTTCATTTGAAACCTCCCATTTGGGACCCTGTCCCTCCATGGGATCTTCTTTTCAATTTAGAAAAGCTCACTCTGCCTTCCTTTGAGCCAGTTGCGAGCTGCGCTTTCTCTTGTAGAAAGCATTGTTTTTAGTTGCTGTTACTTCCGCTCGGAGGATTTCCAAGCTTCAGGCTCTGATGTGTAAAGAGCCTTACTTAGTTTTTCACAGAGACAAGGTGTCTTTGCGTACTAACCCTAAGTTTCTGCCTAAGGTGGTGTCTGAGTTCACACTAAACCAATCCATCCACCTACCTGTTTCTCGTGCCACCCTGCCAGTTTCTCCCCAGAAAACACCCTAGTGCAACTTCTCCCTGTCAAGCTACTCCTTGGTGTCCAAAACAAAGTGCTTACTGTGGCTGCAGTCTATATCCCCCCTAAAGTCCCTCGAGCCGGGCTCCAGATGATCCTTGAATTTGCAAGATTACAACCTCCTGACTCTGAGCTCCTCTTTCTTGGTGATTTCAATATCAATTGGCTCACCTCTGATATCGGACCCAGCAAGGATGCTATTCTAGCAACCAACCTAACACAGATGGTCAACTCCCCTACTAGAAAAAACTACAAGACTGGAACCAGCACTCTCATTGACTGGATACTTACTAGTCACCCGGACCGGATAAAAAACACCACTGTTCTCTCCAGCTCCCTCAGTGACCACTCCCCTGTGATCTGTACCTGGACAAATAAATTCCACAAACCACCTCCCAAAACCATCCTAAGTCGAATGATACCGCTCGGAAACCTCACTAAACTAAAGACCTGCCTCCTACAACAAGACTGGTCCCCAATCTACAATACGCTGGATGTTGACGCTGCCCTAGAATTCTTCATTACAACTTTCAACACTGCCTGTGATACTTACGCACCACTTAAAAACCAAAAAATCAAAGCTCTCTCTCAAATCCCTGGCTAACAGCCAAACTACTGGCTCAGCTCAAAGCACGTGACCATCTTTGGGCTATAGCCAGGGCTACAGGCTCCTTAGCAGACACACTAAACTATGAACAGGCCTTTTAACCTATACTTTCATAAAATTAGGCTAATGAAGGCTCCTACTTCAAGAATGCTCTAGAAACCACCTGGGGTGACGGGAGATCCTTCTGGGACAATATCCATAATATTACGGGCAAACAGTCCAAATCCTCTCCCACGGCAATGAACATTGATGGCTCCACCACCCTTGACCCAAAGACTATGGCTGATGCCCTACATAAAACCTTCACAGACCTCAGGGGTGTCCTCCCACCAGACTTTTTCCTGGACTTGTCAGTTCCAAAACTCGTATCCCAAACTACCCCGCCAGACCAACAGCTATTTCACTTTAAAATATTAAAGACATATGAAGCCTACAGATACATAAAAAAAGCCTGCTCTAAATCTAGAAATAGCAGTGACACCATTGATCTAAAACTTCTGTCTCTCACCTTGGAAGAAGTGATCCACCCCCTCACCAAAATTCTCAACCTCTCCCTTTGCCAAAGTCAATTCCCCAACACATGGAAGGCCACAATAGTCACACCAGTGCACAAAGGGGGCGACAAATCCACTCCAGGGAACTATCGACCCATGTCTATACTTCCACCCCTCTCCAAAGCTCCTGAACGGATCGTGGCGGATCAACTATCAGACTACCTGCAAAAGTACGATCTACTCTGCATGCAACAACACGGATTTAGGAAAGGACACAGTACATCGACGGCCCTACTAGAATTCTCTTGTGAAGCTCACAAGGCCTTGGATAAGGGTTATTTAACCGGAGCTGTTTTCATAGACCTCACAAAGGCCTTTGACACTGTTCACCATGGCCTACTAATCTCTCTTCTGCTCAATATTGGGCTAGCCGAGGGACCCGGAGCCTGGGAAAAAAGTTACCTGGCACAACGTTCTCAAGCAGTAAAAATCTTTGAGGTTCTCTCAGACTCTAAACCGGTCCTTTCTGGTGTCCCCCCAGGGTTCAATCTTAGGTCCTCTCCTCTTCAGCTTATTTCTAAACTCGCTTCCCAAATCCTGCCCTGAAAAAGTAATACTATATGCTGATGATGCTGTAATTCTCTCCTCCCATAAGGATCCCATTCCACTACAACATAGCTTGCAGCTTGCTTTCTCCTGTGTTGAAAAGTGGTTTCTTGATCACAAACTGGTCCTAAATCAAAAAAAAAAAAAATCATGCTTTTCGCCAGCCATCAAAACAGAAATAGGCATACTTCACTCACTATAAAAACCTCCCTTGGAAATACACTAGAACAAGTGAACACCTTCAAATACCTTGGTATCACTTTTGACGAATGTCTTACCTTTGCGGCCCATATCAATAACACTGCAAAAAACAGTGAACCAACGCATTGGAATTCTGTACCAGAACCGTCAATTCTTCAACCAAGCTGCCTTGAGGATTGCTGTTCAAAGCTCCATCATCTCAATCATAGACTATGGTCTAATTGTCTATGGCTCAGCTACTACCACTGCACTAAAGCGCATCTCAACAGCACTAAACAAAACCTGTCAACTCCTCACAGGAGCACAGAGATGGACTCACACTTGTGATCTCTACGCGGAAACCAGTTGGTTACATCTCTCTAATCGCCTCATGTATCTCACCTGCTTGATGGCAAAAAAATCAACCTTGGGACTCACTCCTCCATGTATCCGGGACCTACTCTGTCTGAACAATGGCACTCGTACCACCAGAAAATCTGAACACCAACCTTTCCTTGTCCCTAGATGCCGGACTGCTCAGGGACAAAGATCTTTTGCATACCATGCCCCTACCTGGTACAATGCCCTTAACCTACCCTCCCTATCCTCCACGTCATTGGGAGCTTTCAAATCCGTGCTATACGCTCACCTCACAGCCTCCAGCTCCTGTGACTGCTTTGACTAAAGACTCATCCCTCTGATTGCACTCACAGATGTTTCAATCAACCACCATGACTCCTCTTTTGACAAAGACAACCTGAGTACCACTAACCTGGTCCTGTCTGCCTCTAAACTTCTTATTTCTCCCTCTCTCCTTATCTCCCCCCCACCCCACCTCTCCAACCTTATTCCTTGCCCTTGAAACTGCCTCTGAGTTCCATTTTCTTCTCCTTACATAAATGTTACTGTTTTAGTGTGGCCTTGTTAAACTGATTACCGATTGTTTGTAATACTGTCTACCATGTTTTTGTACTTTTATGACGTGGAACCTTTGTAAAAGAGCCTTGGCTCAAAGGTATTAATTCCTAGAACAATAAACTAAACTAAACTAAATTATTTCCTTGAGTATTCTAATTAGGGGGAGGGAGGCCTTACTGTATACTTTGGACGTTCATAGGGTGCTCCATTATTACACAAGTCGCACCCTATCAGTTAGAAAGACTGATCAGTTTGTTTCATTTGCCCCTAAGAGACAAGGGGCACCTGTTTCAAAAGTGTTTTGTCCAAATGGTTGGCAAATTGCATTATTTACTGTTACCGTAAGTACAACAAACCCTTGCCTGGGGTGGTTAAGGGTCACTCCACCAGAGGTATGGCTGTCTCTACCGCCTGTTTCAGGAATGTCTCTGCTGTGGACATCTGTGCAGCCTCCACTTGGAGCTCTGTTCACACTTTTGTCTGACACTACAGTCTGGACATTGCTTCCAGACACAGGGCCAGTTTCTGTCTAGCTGTCCTTCAGGGCCTTCTTTCTTGAACCCTCTGCTGTTGCCTTCTGCCTTCTCACTGCTGACTTTTCAGTCAGTTCTGGTGCTGCTTGGGACTCAGTCCTACCGGTGTTGCCTGCTGTAAGAGCCCCCTCAAAGTAAGATAGTACAGTTACATAAGAACTTAATGTAACAGTAGATCTTCGAGATGAGCACTTGCAGAAGGCACTGCTTTCCCTCCCTCCTTCCCCCTGATAGCTGCTTCTCCTTCACATTCATTCTGCTTTTCCTTGGCTCTGAGGAACTGCCATGGTTCTCCGTTTTTACCTTCTGCACTGGGGTCTCCAGCGGGAGAACTGAGGTAGGTCTTTGGGACTGCCCCCTTTATAGGATAGGCAGACGTCAGCATGGGCAGTCCCCCGTGATAAACTGCTAGCTAGAAGTTTTCCGCGTGGTCCTGGCAGCTGCAGTCCTACCGGTGTTGCTTGCTGCAAGAGCTCCTCTCGAAGATCTACTCTTACGGTAAGTTGTTACATAACTGTACTTTTCACTGCCTGTGTGAAGTGCTGTGGACTGGACTGAGGCAAGTGTACCAGCTCTTACACAAGGTGCATCCCTTTGGTTGCAGGAGAAGCAGGGCATTTCCTCTCATATTTTCTTCTATGTCAGACTGTTTTTGATTGGTATGCCTTTTTCTTCTCTTACGCCAGCTGGGCTATTAGCCCACTACCCTTAGGGGTGCCTGGGGAGATGAGCACATCTCAGCTCCTTTGGACAATATAGTCCTACAACTCCACGTGCACCTGGAAATTCCCTTTTCTTTTCTAGCAAGAGGGAGAAGGGCTATATTAACTGAGTATCCAGTCAGTCCTGTAGGTGGTAGCATGGGATTGTTTTTTCCCAGGAGTCCATGGGCCTCATTCCTATTCTGGCACATTATGCCATCTCGATTACAAAGGAGTCCCAATTCTGGGCATCCCCCTTTTTGTCTCATGCCACAGTCAGATGCTTCAGGGCTGCTGCCTGTAAGATCATTATCCACCTCCTGTCTGGCTAGTGGTGTAAGTCTGACTCTATACCCAACTACCCGTTTGCACCACCTAGTGTGCCCTGTTTCTGTATCTTAAGATAGGTAGTTGGGTTTTATTTTGTTTCTTTATATTCCCGTATCCTGCCCCTTTGTTCTAGGAAATCTCTTGGCCTCTCTGTTTTCCCCCACTTTTTTCTCTGCTGGCGAACAAAACTGATGTGCCTGAGGGAGCCAGCAATAGTTATTGGCTGACATGCAACATCACGTGGGGGTCTGCAGGCGCTGGCTCCCTCCTTGCAAAACATTTGCTCTCACTGAGTCTGGAGCCGGAGGACTCTAACCCCAATGTCCTGCCTCCAGCCCTAGACCCATAAGTGGTAATTAATGGTGAACATATTCTGGAAGATCAACAATTACTTAAGCTCTCAATTTTCATATTTGGGCCAGTGATTGAGTTCATCTGAGAAACTATTACGAACAGTACCAGATCTGACCATTAGGCGGCAGTAACAGTATAAATGTTTTTATTGAATGCTGCATTACCCTTCTTCCCTTTAGATTTAAACATCAGCATTAACAGATCAGTATGTAAATGGGAACTCTAATCTTCCCCCCCATCCAGTGCAAAAGAACCAGAAGAAGGTCCCAATTATGAAATTCACAATACAAAACTATTTTTATAGTATTTATTCTGTTAGGTTTCATAGAGGGAGCCTGATACCAGCGGTGTTAGCACTGACATGACTGATGACACTGTCTGTTAGTTTTACAAAGCAGATTGCATATATGGAGGACCCCGTAGCAGAGCCACCAGTCATTCACAATGCAGTGCTATAAAATAAAACGACAGCGTGAGATTAAGAGACAAGTAAACAGCCTTTTCTAGGGATGTGGATATGATGTTCTATCCACACTTCTGGCAGTGTCCTTTCCCTTTAAGAGCTTGCCAGAAAGTCTTCAAGCTGGCTCCTCCCACCCACCTGGATAGTAACTCCCTCAGCTCTTCCCCAAGATGCCAGATCTTCCTTTCCACTGGAAGAAGTAGGTTCCCTCCTTACCGCTCCCGCGTTGAGTAGCCCTCGCACTTAAATCTTTGGATTTACTTCCTAAAACTGAACTCTCATGAGTTTCATCTTCAGCCTGATCTTCGATCGTGACCGTCGGACGATAAGTTCATTCCCAGGTTCCACCAGTGCCATTGCGAGCAAAAGATGTCCAGGACCGACCCGCACGCCACATGCGTCTACTGCCTGGGACAACACCATGATCCTCAGGCCTGGGACTTCTGTCATTCTTTTCACCTGAACGTCCTCAAGGACTGTCTCGCCTGCCTAAACTGGCCCACCTGGCTCTTCGGAACCCCTCCGATCAAATCCAAGGATGCCCGTTGGGTGGCCTCCACAGCTGCGGGGTCCGCTGATCAGCTTGCAGCATTTAAGGAGGAGGCGGCCCAGGCCGCAGCTCACTTCTCTTTGGTCTCTGCCTTCGTGCCACTCCAGCTGGGCTCGACTTTCACGGGGTCCTTCAAGGAATTGTCAGTACCTGCCAACCCTCGGTCAGGAACCCTCTGGGCACAAATCTAAATCCAAAAAAGAGTCCAAACAAGAAAGGACTCACCATCATTTGTGGGATCAGGATGCTCTCGGTCCCGTGCGTCTCCAGATTTGACTTCGGTCGAATCCTCGGCCCAGGCCGCTGGCTTCACAGTAACTCCGTCGGGCCACGCCAAGTCGCTGGTTGAGGTCCTGGCAGAGATTTTTCTCAAACCGACCAACCAGTTGTTGACTGAAGATGCCGACACTTCCTTGTCCAAGACACGGTCCTGACTCAATCCATTAGAGGGACAGATCAGTCCACTGACCTGCTGCCTCTGGTCAATGATCTAGACCCGGAGGAGCCTCGGAGCTCGCTGACTCCAGGACTGGCGGTCAAGGCCAAGGTCTTCCTCCTGTGGGACAAGCCTGTCCCACCGACACAGCTGCTCCCGCTCTCAACACCACGGGAAATGGCACTGCCGCCACCCTTCATCCTCGTACTCCTTGGGTGAGGATAGGCTTCAGCGCAAATTGTGTCAACACTTTGAGGACTTGATGTGGCAACAGTTAGTGCTTACTGGCGTCAAGCCAACTCCAGCTCCCACGCCGGCCATCACCTGGCTGTCGCCCAAAAGGCCGATGCCTTCTCCATCGACGGAGCTGGCCAAAACAGTCCCAGCTCAGCCAACCCCAGTGTCTCTGCCTATAGTGGTGGAACCACCACCTAAACAGCCACTGACTGGCGCTCCAACTAAGGAGTCTCAGCTGTCTAAGGGCCTTCCCCATCAGCTGTCGGTCACCGTCACCCCTGACCATCTGCGGAGGGTCGGTGAGGACTCAGGCGGTCGACCACTCTTTAATGACTCCCCAGAGTCTGAGGGATCCTCCCTGCATTCCCGTCTGGTCAGTGTGGAGTCTGTGGGGGATCTCTCAGTGGACGAAGGCCCATCTTCCATCTTGGGCCTTCTCCACCTGATCTCTGAGTCGACGGATATGAAAATGGAGCCCATCCAGAAGCGGGCTCGATCTTACTTCGAGAAACAGCTCTTGCAGCAGGTTACACCATTAGGACTGAAGCCGGCAGGCGCCAGGACCCCACGGAAATTTTCTAGCTGGCAGTATACAGCGGGGACCAGCTCCGACGTCGGGTCCCGCCCCGGCGTCGAAGCGTGGTACAAGGAAGGCGGTCCCCAGAATCCCCAGTTCTTTTCCTGCCGTCGACTCACCAGCATCGGCCTCTCGGTCTCTACCTAGCGTACGATGACTACAGAACTTTCTGTGTGTTTTTTTGCCAACCGATGTCCTCTCCAACTCCTTCGCGTGAGGGTCACCTTTCTAAGTGTGCCTGCGGAAAACAGATCCCTTTCAAGGATCCCCATTCCTCCTGCGTGCGTTGCTTAGGCCCGGACCACGATACCAAGGCCTGCACCTTTTGCCAAGGGTTCAATAGCCGCACCAGGATCCGCCGTCAGAAGGCACTACAAGCATATCTTCTTGAAGAAAAGCTCAAAAGGATGGACCAAGAACCTTCCTCCAGGGGAAAATCTTACTCAAAGGCCCATAAGCACCAGGACAAGCACCGGGAGAAGGTTAGGTCTAGATCCCCAACCTGGGCCTCGGACTCCTGCAGCTCAGGCTCCACCAGATCGGACCGCTCCCCCTCCAAGGCTCGGTCGCAGCCCCCGTTAAGGTTCAGGCTTCAGACAGCTCTTCTTCATTCCAGCTGATCAAGACTTCGAGGCCCTCGGCTTCCTCCACTCCATCTAATGTCTCTTCCAAGTCTTCCGAGTACCACAAATATTCATCTTCCACCAGACGTCAGGACACCGACTCCAGGTCGGTCTCCCAACCTCCCAGAGGTCCTGATCCACCTCCGAGAAAAACTAAGGACCTGACATCCCTGGAGCGAGCATCGGACCCGTCGGCTAAACATCCGATGTAGGCTAAGCATCAGAAGTCGGCCAGGCGCTCGCAGGAACCGACGACACCGGCCAGACACCCGTCGCCGGCCGGGTGTTCACCGGATCTGAGGGCGTCGGCCAAGCGGCCGACGTCAGCATCACACTCTCCGGAGCAGAAGACCACCCCCCCCCCGTCACGGCGGACGCCAGTCACAGGGACTTGACTGAGGAGGATGCTACAGTGCCCGAAGACCAAGCAGGCGACACCGAGGATGCCGGGCTCCCACGGGAACCTTCCCCGAACCCGAAGACACCTGAGGTCCCGACCCCGGCGACAGACCACCGGCACCAGGCCCGTCGTCGGGTGTGAATATTGAAGAAGTAAAGGAGCTCTTTACTTTTTGGTGGGACACCATCCGAAAGGATGTGGTTCCTGTTAAACCTCCTCCTCCTCCTACTCCTTCACCTCCACCAAAGGGGCCAGCAGGACAACCACCAACCCCCAAGGAACAGACTCCATCTCCTAGGGGCAGATCGAAAGACAGGAGAAGGCCTCCCTCCAGATCTCCATCAGGGTCTCCCAGCCCCAAGCGACCCAGACGGCGTTGGTATACTCCATCGGGGGAGGACTCCAGATCGGACACCTTGGACTACTCCAGATCTCCTTCTCCACTCAGCATCTCCTCTCCTGACCCACATGACCTACCCAGGTCTCCGGATGATCCCTCTTTCGCTGAGATCATGAGGCACATCCAGGACAACATGGGGTGGGATGCTGAAGACCTTGACCCTGAACGACAACGCCTTGCCTGCTATCTTCGGCAGAAAGACCCAAAGCCTGTGGTAGTACCACCCTTGGTGGACACTTTTGCGGACGTCACCAAGGCTGCATGGAAGCGTCTGCACTCCACTCCCACAGTGCCGAAGAAGGCTGACTGCATGTACAAGGCTCCGAGAGACCTCTGGCAGACTCCCTGGTCATCACGGCCTCGCATGACTGGTCTCAAAGACCCCAACATATGAACACTTAGCCACCAGACCAGGAATCCAAGCAATTGGATGCCCTGGGGAGGCGCACGTACGCGGCTGCTACATGCGCCATCAGGGCCCTGAACTACCTTACCCACATGGTACAGTTTCAGAACGCCCTGTGGGAACAGGGCCAGGACCTGGTCGATAAGCTTCCCGATGGCAATCAAAAGGCGGAGCTCCTCAGTTTCCTCCGCAGAGGGTCAGATGTGGGTACCCAAGTGCTTAGAGCTGCATAAGATCCTGCGGACTCATCTGCCAGAGCTGCAGCTTCAGGCTTTTGTCTCCGGCGACACTCTTGGCTCCGTGTCTCCGGCTTCACCCCGGACGTACAGAAGAATATTCTAGACGTCCCGTACTACGGCGAGATACTCTTTGGTGAATCCTCGGAGAAGGTCATCACCAAACTCCAGGACGCAGGGAAGGCAGTCTGATCTGTACAGGCCATGTACAGATCCAGGCCTAGTTCCTTTCGTAGGAACCAGAGCCGCTTTCGCAGCCGGCAACAAAGGCAGCAGCCACATTCCGGCCAGCAGCAAAGGGTCACTTTTCAGCATAAAGCCCAGGCCAAGTCATCCTCAGACAGAGGCCAACATTACACAAAACTGGCCCAGCCTGCAGGGACCATTGCTGAAACAGCATGACTCCTTCCCGGCCCCCGCCCCTCCTCTGGATCAGTGGGCACAAAAGGTCGGGGGTTGCATCGCTCACCACTTTTTAGGGTGGCAGTCGATCACCACTGACAGGTGAGTTCTTCAATTGGTCAAGAAAGGCCATTTCATAGAATTTCTCGACCACCCACTGGCAAGACCTCCCCTGCTCTCCCGTTACTGGGGTCAGCATGCCCTGCTCATACAGCAGGAGGTGCTCGCGCTTCTGGAAAAAGAGGCCATAGAGCATGTACCACAGAACCAGAGGGGCCTTGGATATTATTCTCACTTCTTTCTGGTTCCAAAGAAGACAGGGGACCTCCATCCAATACTGGACCTCAACGACTCGGTCCTGTACAAACGCTTCCGCATGGTGACCCTCCCAGGTCTGATTCCCATGCTCAAGCAGGACGCCTTCCTAGCATCCCTAGACATGCAGGATGCCTACCTGCATATACCTATTGCTCAGGCGCCCAGGAAATTTCTGCACTTCGAGTTTCAGGGTCGCCACTATCAGTTCCGAGCCCTCCCCTTCGGGCTGTCATCGGCACCTCAGGTGTTCACGAAGTGCATGGCAGTCGTAGCCGCATCTCTGAGGAGACGAGGCCACTGCATGTTCCCCTACCTGGATGTTTGGCTTCTCATGGCGCCCTCCCGGGAGGCCCTGATGTCTGCCATTCACTACACTCAGTCTCTGTTCGAGACGTTGGGCATCATTATCAATCACGAGAAGTCACACCTGGTTCCGTCCCAGACTCTGCAATTCATAGGTGCAGTTCTGGACACCATCAAAGGGAAAGCTTTCCTCCCCCTGGACAGAGCGGAACACATCAGATCCCTCATCAGGGACGTTTCGGCGAAGAAGACTGTTCCTGCCAGACTGGTCCTTTTCCTGCTCGGACACATGGCTGTGGCCATTGCAACAGTCCCGCTAGCCTGTCTCCACATGCGGGTAACCCAGTGGATGTTAAGGGTCCAACGGGACCAAAAGCAAGACCATCTGCAGCATCCAATCCAGATCACAAAGGCCCTAATCCGAGATTGGCAATGGTGGCTAGATTCAAGGAATCTCTCGGCGGGAGTCCCCTTCATTGCACCATCCCCGACTGTGACACTCTCCACAGATGCCTCAGGGCTCGGTTGGGGAGCACACCTTGACGGTGTCTGGTCTCAGGGCCTGTGGACAGACCAAGAGACTCATCTCCACATAAATATCCTGGAAATGAGGGCAGTTCTTTACGCCCTGCAGGCCTTCCAGTCGGAGATCCCACTGGGTACACTTCTGTCACAAACAGACAATTTCGCAGTGATGTATTACCTCAACAAACAAGGAGGCACCCAATCCTACCCGCTTTGCAGGGAGGCCATGAGGGTGTGGGATTGGGTTTTGCAACATTGGCGCAAACCTCATTGCCGTTCATGTTCCGGGAGTGGACAATGTCATCACAGATGGCCTGAGCCGCTCTCAGGCCAGAGTCCAGGAATGGGAACTACTTCAGGAGGTAGCAGAGGATCTGTTTCGCAGATGGGGTACTCCAGAACTAGATCTTTTCACGTCCCCATCCAACGCAAAACTGCCCAATTTTTGCTCGCTAGATCCAGGGCCTGGTGTTTTCTGGTGAGACGCGTTGTCCCTCTCCTGTGTGGGCAGATTCCTCTATGCCTTTCCCCCTTTTCCGTTGATCCAGAGGGTTCTTCTGAAACTTCACAGAGAGCAAGCGACACTGATACTGATCGCGCCCTTTTGGCCCAGGCAGATCTCGTTCCCTCTCTTGCATCAGCTGTCCCTGGAACCTCCAGTGCCGTTGCCAATCAGCTCCCACTTGCTGTCTCAGGAGGCGGGTTCCTTGGTCCATCCGGACCTACGTTCCCTGAAGCTACACGCTTGGCTCCTAGAGACATAGCTATGATGCGACACGGGGTCTCGCAAGAGGTAGAAGACATTATCGCTGCTGCCAGGAAACTGGCTACCCATGCGACCTACGCCATGAAGTGGCGCAGGTTCTGTCTATGGGTTCAGGTGTGCGGCTTTTGGCCTTTGGACTGTCCAGAGAAGTCAGTATTGGACTACCTGCTGTCCCTTTTCCAGTCAGGATTGGCTTACTCCTCGATCTAGATACATCTCTGTGCCATCTCAGCCTATCACATCCCTATAGGCCAACGCACTATAGCTCAATTGGACACAACACGTGCCTTCCTGAGGGGTGTCCTCCACCTTAGGCCCCCGATTAAGGATCCAATCCCACCATGGGATCTACTCTTTGTCCTGGAGCAGTTTACGCTGCCACCCTTTGAACCAGCCGTGGATTGCAAGCTACGTCTTCTTTCTTGGAAGACGCTGTTTTTAGTTGCTGTTACCTGGGCCAGAAAAATTTCTGAACTCCATGCATTTATGTGCAAAGAACCTTATTTGGTTTTCCATCAGTACAAGGTATCCCTACGGACTAATCCTAAATTTCTGCCTAAGGTGGTTTCAGCACTCACCCTTAATCAGGATATCGATTTACCGGTGTACTTCCCTAAGTACTCTAATCGAGGAGAAGCCGTTCTGCACACTTCAGATGTGCATAGGTGTCTCAGATACTACCTGACCAGAACTAAACACCACCGAAAATCGGACCAGCTTTTGTCTCCTTCGCCCACAGGATGATGGGAGCTCCTGTTTCAAAACAGTCACTGTCCAGGTAGCTCATTCAGTGTATTACGTTCTGTTACCAGAAGCGCAACAAACCCCTACTGGGCATGGTTAAGGGTCATTCCACCAGAGGGGTGGCTACCTCTTTTGCAGCTTTAAAGAACTTATCCACCTCAGCTATTTGTGCTGCAGCTACTTGGAGCTCCGTCCACACTTTCATCAGGCATTACAGTCTGGATAGCATATCGAGGCAAAGAGCAGGTTTTGGTCTAGCAGTCCTTCAAGGACTTCTATCCTAGGCTGGATGTCATTCGAGGATTTCTGCCTTCTCTCCTCCCGATGGTGTGTGATTTCCAGGATTGCTTGAGATTCAGTCCTAATGGTGTAACCTGCTGCAAGAGCTGTTTCTCAAAGTAAGATAGTACAGTTACGTAAGAACTTACCGTAACAGTAGATCGAGAACAGCTCTTGCAGTAGGTACTTTCCCCTCCTACCATCCCCGCTGGAGGTAGAGTCTAGTTACAGCATCCTTCTCCTAGGATAAGGCATTCACAGCCTCTTTTCCGTTTGCCATTTCATGGCGGATCCTCAGTCTCCTCTTCTGATGTCATCCAGCGGCCGGGAGTCTCCGGCGGGAGAACTGGGGATTCTGGGGGACCGCCTCCTTTTGTACTACGCCTGACATCGGGGGCGGGACCGACGTCGGAGGCAGTCCCCGCTGTATACTGCTAGCTAGAAAATTTCCGTGGGGTCCTGGCACCTGCCGGCTTCAGTCCTAATGGTGCAACCTGCTGCAAGAGCTGTTCTCGAAGATCTATTGTTATGGTAAGTTCTTACGTAACTGTACTTTATATGTTGCCCAAGATCCTCGACCGGGGAGACACTCCGACAGAGGCTTTCCCAGTGGCAGAAGCCATTCTTGGCCCTGCCCTGGAGCTTTAGCAGCACCCCACTTAGTGCCCTGTGCCTTCTGCCCAGACAGCCTGCAAATATGCGGTACACATGGGCTCCCTCTCAGGATTCACAGAACACCCCTCAGCCAATGGATTGGTGGCAGACTCTGTGTTTAGGCGCTCCGGCAACACCGGGAATATTGACAAGCCGCCCGACAAGGAGTCCAAGAAGTTGGACCATGCAACTAAGAAAGTCCATTGCCTCCTCACTTGGTCTCTGCCAGGTGAGCTCGGCCCTTCTCATGGCCCACCTCTCCAATGCCCTGCGGGGCACCCTAGATGAGGTGTTTCCTCATCTGCCTGTAGACCTTCAGGCCACGGTCAAACAGGTCCAGGACCAGAGCCAGGCCATAGCCAAACAGCTCCAGACAGCCATGGACATTAGGGACTCCTGTGCCAGCTCCGTGGTGGCCTCAGTGGCCATATGCCACATGGCTTAGTTGAAGATCTCGACCTTCACGGCAGACACTCAGCACAAGCTGGCAGATGTAACTTTCCTCGGTACCGACCTGTTCGGGCCCAAGTTCGAGGGTCACCTTACCCGTATAGAGATGTCCAATGCCACCTTGGACTCTGTGATATCTGCCCAGAGGGGCCCCAAAGGTTCCATGCAGCAGCAGAAAAGGAAGCCGTTTTTGGTCCTCTTCCACTCCTGTGGCCAAATCCGCCCAGCCCCAGGCTGGCCAGCAGGCTTAAGCCTGGCGACCTCGGCTCAAGTCTGTGGCTTCGATCGTCCGTAAACCTGGAGGGAGAGGCTCCGGCAGTGCCTCAGCCAGGCCGCCCTCCTCCAAGCCTGCCCAGTGACAGGAAGAGGGGTGCCTCCCTCGCTCATCACACCTTCCCTGGGTCCACCTGTGGAGGGGCTGGCTCCACCACTTTCCACCTGGTCCGCTGTCACCACGGACAGGTGGGTTCTAGAAGTGATGGGTCAGGGTCTGCCTCTGGAATTCGAGCAGTACCCTCCTTGCCCGCACCCCATGGTAGGACTTGGTTTCCGCAGACATGCTGTCAGCTCTTAGATGACATAGCCCAGCTCCACTGCAAGGAGATTGTGGTTCCTGTTGTGGATCCTCCAGAACACCCAGGGTTTGTCTTCAGGTACTTCCTGGTGCCGAAGCGGACGGGGGGCTGGTGTCCCATTCTAGATCTGCACTACCCGAACAAGTTCATCAGGTCACGCACCTTCAGGATGGTAACTCTGTCTTAGATCATACCGCCTCTAGAGCGAAACACGTGGTTTTGCTCCCTGGATCTTCAAGATGCGTTCTTCCATGTCCCGATACATCCGTCTCATCGAAGGTTCCTCTGCTTCTGAGCAGAGGGAACCCTCTACTTCTGAGCAGAGGGAACCCTCTACAAGTTCCAGCCATGCCTTTCGGCCTCTCCTTAGCCCCCAGGGTGTTCAAGTGCACTGCAGTGGTGGCAACTTACCTGTGATGCAGAGGGGTCCGGGTTTACCCCTACCTGGACGATTGGCTGATCGCAGGTCCCTCCAGACAGGAGGTGGAGCAGTCCAGGGACCTGTCCCTCCAAACCTGCATCTCCCTTGGCCTCCTGGTCAATGAGGCCAAGTCGGAACTCATGCCTTCGCAGGTGATCAGCTTCATCGGGGCAGAGCTGTATTCCTGCAGAGCCAGAGCCTGGCTCCCAGTGGACAGGGCGGAGTCTCTCTCCTCCTGTGCCCGATCATTTCAGGTTGGGCAATTATGCCCTGCCCAGGACTTCCTGCGCCTGCTGGGCTACATCTCGGCATGCACCAGCATGGTCCATTGGGCCCACTGGAGAATGCACTCCCCGCATTGGGATCTGACCAGTCAGTGGTCTCAGCGCAAGGGTCACTTCGACTAGCTGGTCCCAGTGGATGTGGGATGCCATCCAGTGGTGGCTGGTCCCAGCACACCTGCAGGAAGGAATCCGCCCAGAGCCAATGGTCATCCTAACGACCAATGCCTCTCTCACGGGCTGAGGTGCCCACCTGGGGGAACACAGAGTCCATGGGCTCCGGACCCCCGAGGAGTCCCAATGCCACATCAACCTGAAGGAGCTCCCAGTAGTTCGGCTAGCGCTGACTGCATTCAATCCGCACATCCGGGGTCAGGTGATCCAGGTCCAGATGGACAACCCCATGACCATGTACTACCTCAACAAGCAGGGCAGGATGCACTCCCTGTCCCTATGCAGGGAAGCTTTCCATGTTTGGACCCTCATGTGCAGTCTGGAGGCAGATCTTCTAGCCATCTATGTGGCAGGGGACTCCAGTCAACTGGCGGATGCTCTTTGCGGAGTGGGCAAGGTGTCTCACAAGTGGTCTCTCCACCCAGAGGTAGTATACAGCCTGTTCTCCCAGTGGGGCACCCCTCAGGTGGACCTGTTCACCTCCAGGGAGAACACAAAGCTGAGGTTGTATCGTGCCCACCCCCTTCAGCAGGTAATGCTGCAGGGGGATGCCTTCTCGAGGCCCTGGACCCCAGGCCTTTTCTGTGCCTTCCCTCCAATTCCCTTGATCCACAACATGCTGCTCAAGGCCATGAGGGACAAGTCACAGGTGATCCTAGTGGCTCTGGACTGGCCACACCAGTTCTGGTACCCCAATCTCCTCAGCCTCAGAAGCAGGCTCCCGAGACGTCTTCCCCTATACCCAGACCTGCTTTCCATCAATCAGGGGAAGGTGCTCCATCCAGATCTTCAACCCCTGCACCCGACAGCCTTGTTCCTGAGAGGCTAGAGTTCCAGGCTTTGTCTCTCTCCAAAGCTGTCTTCACCACTGTGGAGGCATCTCAGAAGGAGTCGACCAGGAAGTGCTTTGCCTTCAAGTGGAAGAGGTTCTCCATTTGGTGTCAGGACAAGGGGTTGGATCCTTTGTCCTGTCTAGTGGCTAGAAACACAGACTGTGTTGGCAGATAAGGCCCATACAGCCCACCTAGTCTGCCCATTTCCCTACTTGGTTTGGCAGTCCCTACGCTTATCTTGTCTAGCATTCTGAATTATCTTTGGTCCCTCTCTCAGTCGGGCCTTCAGTCGACAACCCTTAAGGTGCACCTGGCAGCCATCTCTGCTTATCAGGCATGGGCCGGTCAGCAGTCGGCACAGGAGGAGGTGGTCTGGTGCCTTTTTAAGGGCCTTGACCACATTTCCCTTCCCGGTACACGAACCACCACCACCGTGAGATTTGTTGCTGGTTTTGGCAAAGCTCATGGGCAAGCCATTCAAATCGATGCACAGGTGTGTGTGACAGGATTGAATACCGCCCTGTCCCAGTTGTTATGGAGAAAGAGTTTAAATGCAAGTATCTGTTCTATTCTCTCCTTTTCTGTCTCTTCTCCGTCTGGTTGCACAACCAGATTTTCTCGTGAGACCTAGGACTTGATCACCCCGACAGGCTTGCAATTCTCTGCCTCTCACTATCTCTCTACCCTCACTTGTTGTTCTGTCTTTTCTCCCCCTTGCATATCTGTGGCATAAAAATATATGTGAATCATTATGTGGAAATGTAACTGGTACTGGGATCCCTTTGTCACTGCCGTTACCTCAGAGGTTGCCAAGAAAGAGGAGCGGTTGGACCACAGTGGGCTCAGGGAGGGTGAGGGTAGTGGAACGGAGGCACATCCCGCCAGTTGTACCTCTCCACAATTCCTATGCCATTCTGGCAAAGTGTGGTTCCTCTATGGAGGCACCTACAGTGGAGACCAAGGAGGATGCTGGGAACCTCCACAAAGGAGACCCACAGGAGGGTGGCAGGGGACCCTGCAGGGGAAGAACAACTCCTGGTGGGGGACTCCATTGTTAGGAAGGTAGAACTGGGCAAGGAAGGGAGAGGTAAGGTGCCTGCCTGGCGCCATGGCTTGGAGGGACAGGGAGCGAATCCTCAGGATTGCCGGAGCAGCTGCACAGGGGAGGGAGCTGGATGTCATTGTCCACCTAGGGACAAATGACCTGGCTAAGAAAGGAATTAGAGAAGTGCAGGAAGAGTTTGTGGAATTGGGGAGGGGCCTTAGTCAAGTAGCATGCACAGTAACCTTCTCGGAGGTGCTACCCATCTATGGCATAGGAGAGGCTAGGGTGTTCCGTACCATGGGATTCAATCAGTGGTTGAAAAACTGGTGTGGAGCTCAGGGATTTGGCTTCATTGGGGACTGGAGGTCCACCTGGAGTGATGCAAGCCTATACTGGCATGATGGGCTGCATCTGTCTGGGAGGGGAACCAGGATCCTAGGTGATAGGTTTAAATGCTTCATTGGCAAGCTTTTAAACTAGCCAAGGGGGGAGGCACTGGAAAGGAGCAGGAAAATCCTAGCCCCCACCAAACAATCACGGTAGTAAGTGTGGCAAACACCAACATGGAGGTGTCGATAGGGAGAAGGGCAGGGGTAAATGGAGAAAGTGACAAAGGCAAGAAGGACAGGGATGGGGCAAAAGGGGGTAAGGCCATCAGGAAATGGAGGGTAATGAGTACCAATGCCCGTAGTCTGGGCAACAAGCTCCCTGAGCTGGTGGCCTTAATGGAAGAGGGATGCCTGGATATCGTAGCAGTCACAGAAACATGGTACACAGAGAACCATGACTGGGATGTTAACATACCAGGGTACATAACCTACAGGAGAGACAGGCAGGGGAGAAGAGGGGGAGGAGTAGCTCTCTATGTAAAGGAAGGGATAAAAGCAACTGAACAAAAGAGTAAACAGGGAGGAGAGGAGGCACTGTGGGTCACCTTGGAGACTGGAAAGGGCACCACAATCCGCACAGGGGTTGTGTACAGACCCCATGTCAGGGAGAAGGAATGGACAAGGATATGATGGAAGGCATTCTTAGAATGGCAGAGAAGGGAGATACTGTTGATGAGAGACCTGAATATGCCAGATGTTAACTGGAGCACATTTGCTGCAGCCACATCCAAGAGCAGGGCCATTCTTGGCCTACAGGTGGCAGGCATTAGACAGCTAGTTTCAGAACCCACTCATGAGGGAGCAATTTTAGACCTCGTGACTCTCAAACAGGGGCAGTGAGAGGATCTCAGATCTAGAAGTAGGTTGCCATCTGGGGACAAGTGACCATCAAACAGTGTGGTTCACGTTAAACTCAGCTACAGAGTCAAGCCACACAAAGTGAGGGTACTGGACTTTAGGAGGCTGACTTTGGCAAGATGGGAGTGCCTCAGAAAAAGCACTAGCAAACAGGCTAGAAGGAGGTGTGGAGCAACAATGGGAATTATCAAACTGCCATCACAGACGAACAAGCCTTTGTGTGAAGCAAATAAACAAATCAAAACGAAAGAAAAAGCCACTATGGTTTTCAAGAGAGGTGGCTGTGAAAGTCAGGAAGAAAAAAGATAGCATTCCGGAAGTATAAGGAAACACAGAAGGAGCAGGACAGAGAGCTGTACCAGTTAAGGCAGAAAGAAGCAGGAGGGAAGTCAGAATAGCAAAGGCCCAAACTGAGGAAAGATAGCCAACTCAGTTAAGAAGGGGATAAAACCTTTTATAGGTACATCAGCGTAGAGAAAGACAAAGGAGGGATAGTGAGGCTGAATAGAATGAGCAGGTGGGTGGGCAGAGGGGACAGTGAAAAGCAGGAATACTGAACGAATATTTCTGCTCAGTATTCACAAAAGAGGAGGGGGAAGTGCCTAATCCAATTAACAGAAGCACTCTTGATAGAGGGGTCGATCCCAGTCCTTTCACAGAAGAAAGGGTTCTGCAAGAACTCCTAAAACTGAAGGTGGACAAAGCAATGGGTCCTGATGGAATTCACCCCAGAATTCTAAAAGAATTAAGAAGGAACTAGTGAAACCACTGGCTACTCTTTTTAATAAATCATGGGAGGATGGTGTGGTACCCGAGGACTGGAGGAAGGTGGATGTGATTCCCTTCACAAAAGTGGGACCAAGACAGAGGCAGGAAACTACAGACCTGTCAGTCTGACCTCTGTGGTAGGGAAAGTGATGGAGTCACTTCTGAAGGAAAGAATAGTTGAGTACCTAGAGGTCAGTGGAGCACAGGATCCAAGGCAGCATGGGTTCGCAGCGGGAAGGTCATGTCAGACGAATCTAATAGATTTCTTTGACTGGGTGACCAAAGTAGTAGACCAGGGAGGGGCTGTGGACATGGCCTACCTAGACTTTAGCAAGACATTTGACACAGTCCCACACAAAGATTGATAGTCAAATTAACCAGCCTGGGAGTGGGTCCCAGGGTGGTAGCCTAAATAAAACATTGGCTGGACAACAGGACACAGAAGGTAATTGTAAATGGAGTCCACTCTGAAGAAAGGGCGGTTACTAGTGGGGTACCGTGAGGGTTCAGTATTGGGTCCAGTCCTTTTAATGTCTTCATCAGTGACATTGCAGAGGGACTGGAAGGAAAAGTATGCCTTTTTGCAGATGACACAAAGATCTGCAACAGGGTTGATACACAAGGAGGCGTGGAAAGGATGAAAAGGGACTTGGCAAGGTTGGAGGAATGGTCAGACGTATGGCAGCTAGGATTCAATGCAAAAAAGTGCAAAATAATGCACCTGGGAAACAAGAACCCAGGGGAAGAATACACAATGGGTGGGGAGGTAGTAACAACAACAAAACAGGAAAGGGACCTGGGGGTAATCATATCAGATGACCTTAAGGTTAGCAAGCAATGTGAGAAGGCAGTAGGAAGGGCCGGGGTATACTGGGATGTATAGGGAGAGGCATCAGCAGCAGAAAACAGGAAGTTGTTATCCCTCTGTACAGACAGTTGGTGAGACCCCATCTGGAATACTGTGTCCAGTTCTGGAGACCCCATCTCCAAAGCACATAGACAGGATAGAGGCAGTCCAGAGGAGGGCAACTAAAATGGTGCAGGGTCTGCAAGAGAAGCCGATGAGGAGAGACTAAAGGAGCTTAATATGTATACCCTTGAGGAAAGAAGGAGAGGGGACATGATAGAAACTTTCAAGTACCTCAGGGAATCAACAAAGTCCAAGAGGTAGCATCTTTTAGAAAAGAGACTTGCAAGAACAAGGGGACACAATTTAAAGATAGAAGGAGGCGGTTCAGGGGCAATGTGAGGAAGTATTATTTCACAGAGAGGTAGTGGATGCATGGAACAGCCTTCCTGAGGAAGTTGTGGGGTCTAAAACTGTGGGAGAATTCAAGAATGCATGGGACAGACATAAGGCAATTCTTGTGGGGGGCAGGAAGATAAAGGCTGTTGGTTAACTAGGATCTGCGGCCTATCCTGTAGGTAGGGAAATGGGCAGACTAGATGGGCCTAGCGGTCCTTATCTGCCGTCAAAGTCTATGTTTCTATGTTTAGAAATGTATATAGTTTAACTGTTGAAATGATTGCAAAGCTAAAACTGTAAGGAACTCGAGGGGTTAACCTGAGAAGCCGTGCTCATTCCTTGCAGTAGCGCACATGCATACTGCAGTCGGCAGTTGGCCGTGGTGGTGAGAGGAGCTGGGCGGTCACGGCTCTATAAACTGTGATTTCGGGTTTGCGGGAGTGGCACTACCGGGTGGGTGGGGGACCACTAGACCACCAGGATATGCAATGCTGTGGATGGGATCGTGGGGAAGGGAGGCCTCTAGAGCACCTTGGACTTACGGCTTGGTGCGGTGGGCATACAGTTACTGCACCCATAACAGCTGCGTGGTGACTGTTGGTGTTGGGAGTGGGGGGGCGGGGCTGTCCTCCAGGGCATGTTTGGATTCAGGCAATATATATATATACATATATATACTTTTGTAGTTCATTCCAACCAACGGGATGCTGTGGGCATGCCTTTTCCTGCAGCATCTGGCCTGTACTTCCATTCTGACCCAAATGTGGAGCTGTGTGCTCCTTGCAGTAGCACCGAGCAAACTGCATGGTAATGTATGCTAAGCAGTACATAATGAGATGCAAATCTGCCTGTTTGCCCATGGATTACCCAAGTAGGCTCATTCACGTGGGAGCTTTGAATATAGCTTACGTTTGCACTGGGCTATTGTTTAGCACTCTGCAATTGGGTTAGCCCCAGGCAAACCACACTTCAGCATTGCACAGATCTTACTTCAAGAGGGTTCCTTCAGTAGATCATTACATATAGGACTGACGCCACCTGGCGTTGGGCCGCACTGCAGACTTTTCTAGCAACCCCTGATGGTGGACCGCCCACCCGACATCACTTGACCGACGTCAACGTGGCCGTATATAGTGGGCAGTCCCCACGCCCGCCCTCCAGTTCTTTCCCACCATTGCCTCATGTCAGTCGCATTGCAGATTTTCATCAGCGATCGTCATGTTAGTTCTTGCGTCTGAGTTTTTCCTTTGCCAAATTTTTTCTCTTCGAATTCTACATTTGCTTAATGTCTTCACCCATGAAGAAGTGCTTTTCCTGTGGCACGCAGATTCCTCATAAGGACTGTCATCTGAAGTGTGTTATCTGTCTGGGTCTAGACCATCCTGTCTCATCCTGCTCGGAGTGCCAAACATTTAATCAGGCCACCAGAAAGCAGACAGCAGGCTTTGGAGGCCCACCTTCTAAAAGCCCGCCTAGCTTCATTAGAGAAGCAAATGGCCTGCATCAGAGAGTCCTCTTCACGAAAAATCTTCTCCCTCCAAGAAACACCACAAGGAGAAATCTCGAGAGCAGGAGCGCTCAACAGACCAATCTGAGGCCTCACGGCCCTCGACGAGCAAGGCCGCCTCTCAGCCACTGCCTAAGAAGACTTTGGACGGTAAGTCTGAAAAATCTGTGAGTCCGTTGACTGTCCGCTTCTCCAATGGCCGCACTGCTACGGCCGCTAAGTTGGCCCCCAGCCCCTCTGGGGACCGCCCGGCCACTGGTAAGATGGCTCCCCAGCCTTTGGGGACCCGCCCAGCACTGGCCGATAAGTCGGCCGGGGGCTCCTCCCCCGCCCACCCAGCTCAGTCTGGTAAGACGTCTGTCTCTGACGGCCGCTCAAGTGTGGTTCTCCCGTTGGGGCCTAGCGGCACCTCACCCAACATCTGGCAGAACCAGGGGGAGAATGCCCCTTTCCCCCCCTTCCCTCACCTATACCCTCCCCTTCTCAGGTGGGTACCTCAGGCGAAGACAGTGCCGGACCCTTCAATGTCATAGACCATTCCTCGGGATCAGTCCTGTGCTTCCCTGACGGGGTCACGGGGAAGGAAGCTCCTCCTCAGCCATCTGGCCTTAGAGTGGAGGTCCCTCCTCCTCCTTCAGGTGGGATCCCTTCGGACCCAACGAATATCCCGGCCCCAATCCCACCGTCGGATCTGGCGATTCCAATTGCAATGCTGGAAACTCTGATGACTCTTCCCCAACCAGGGCCCAGTGGTCTACCCCAGCCTCCGGCACCAGACCCAGTCCCGCCCCGACGCCAGCTCCTTTGATGCCGGATCCCTTTACGGTGCCGGATCAGGCAGTGCCTGTCCCGACTTCAGCTCCCCTGACGTTGTCTATCCCGACGCCGGCCCCCCCCGCTAGTTTACACTACAGCGGGTCCGACATGGGTCCCCCTCCATCAGACGTGACGACAGGGATTTATACTAGACCCCAGACTGTCCCTCATTACCCCTTTGTGTACCCTGGGGACCATTTCCGGGCTGGTCCTCCTGAGTGGAGTTGCTTTGGACAGTACTACCCTGGTTACAACCCCTACCACCATTTTCAGGGTTACCAGGGGTACCATTACCCACCCCCACCAGTAATGCCTCCTCCTCCCTCTCAGCCCATAGCCTCCTCCACCACACCCCTCCACCTCCTCGTATGCGGTTAATTTCTCATAATGCGTCTTGGTGGCGGGGCACGCTGGAGTGGTGTCAGACCTGGAGACAAGACTCCCACTTCAACGCTTTCCAAGGTCCACGTCCCCGAGCAGCTCTTCTCCATCCACGGTACACGTCTCGGGGATGGCACATCAGGACATTGCCCTTCCGGACATTCGTAATCTTCCTGACAAGGGAGCAGATGATGAGGAGGAGGATGCTGACGAGTCGGCAGAGGATGCCTTGGAGGAACCTGAGGGTCCGAAAGGCAAGGTTTCCCTCAAGTCCCCCCCAGAGGACCCTGCCTTCTTGGATCTTCTGAGGTCCATGAAAGATTTCTTCTACTGGGAGTCAGAGGATCAAGACTCCATGAGACAGAGACTAGCTGAACATCTGGACTTACAGTCTATGTCTCCAGTCCCCATTCCTCCCTGGATCGGACCTCACCAGAACCTCACCTCTATGGTCTGGCAGATGTCTCATTCTCTCCTGGCTGTCCCCAAGAGGGAGGACAGGATATACCGGATGCTGAAGGAAGCTCCTTTTCTTAAGATGCATCCTAAGGCGGACTCTGTTGTCATTTCAGCTGCTCATGATCGCTTCCCGCACCCAAGCACATAAGCACCTCTCCTCCAGACATAGAGTCGAGGCAGATGGACCAGTTCGGCAGCAAAGTTTATGCTTCAGCCACATGTGTGGTAAGATCCCTCAACTCTGTGGCCCACATGATGTCACACCAAAAGGCTACCTTAGCCAGGTTAGAGGCCTGAGTCCAGTTGATGGAACCCTCGAGCCTCAAGGAGAAGCTTGCCAAGGATCTTCGCCCACTCACTTTTCTTGTAGGCATGCTTTGCGAGCCACATATGACTCCGTTGATTCTGTAGCTCATGCCTCGGCAACTGCCGTTGCCTTAAGGCGGCATTCCTGGCTCTGCATCTCTGGCCTCACCAACAAGGAACAGTCTGCGATTCAGGTTCGCCCGCAATGCGCAGGAATGGAAGGCAATAACCTCCGACACGGTCCTGCAGTTGGTGTCCGTCGGACACACTATAGAGTTTCTGGAAATTCCTCCAGAATCTCCGCCAAAAAGGTCTTCTTACTCCAGGGATCAGGCTGTTCTTGTCAAGAAAAAGTTCAAAGCCTCTTGCTCAAGGAAGCAATAGAGCACGTTTCCCTCTGGCAAAGGGGCAGGGGGTTCTACTCCCATTTTTTTCTGGTTCCAAAACAGACGGGAGACTTCAAACCCATTCTGAACTTGAGCAGCCTCAATCGCTTTGTCAAATACAAAATGTTCAGGATGCTGATGCTCCAGAGTCGTTTTCCACTCCTTCTGGAGTACCATTGGTTGTGCGCTTTGGACATGCAGGATGCTTACCTGCACATCCCAATCTTCCCCAGCCACCGCCGTTTCCCGTGGTTCCGTTTCCAAGGGGAGCACTTCCAGTATTGGGCACTCCCTTTCGGTCTGTCCTCGGCACCTCAGGTGTTTACCAAGTGCCTAGTGGTGGTGGCGGCCTCTTTACGCCACTAGGGTATTGTGGTTTTCCCTTACCTGGACGACTGGCTGATTTCTGCCCCATCCAGGGACTCTTTACTGGAGGCTCTCTCCTTTACCCTGGACCTCTTTGGCAGACTGGGGATTACTGTCAGTATTCCCAAGTCATCCACGACACTGTCCCAGAGACTACAATTAATTGGGGCGGTTTTGGATATGGTCCAATGCAGAGCCTTCCTTCCTCCCTCCAGACAGGGTGGAGACCCTGATCTGTCAGGCTTTGTGGGTGGCTTCATCCAGAACCATCCCAGCCTGAGAGATCCTCTGCTTTCTTGGCCTGATGGCAGCCTCCATCACTACTGTTCCCCTGGCGAGGCTCCACATGAGTGTTACTAAATGGTCCTTGTGGGTGCAGTGGATCAACTCCTGGATGACCTGGACCATCCGGTCCTGGTGTCGTCAGCAGTTCAGAAAGAATTGCTGTGGTGGAGGGACCACTGCAACCTTTCCTTGGGTCTTCTTTTCAGGAGCCCAGCTCCTTTGGCATCCCTAACTACAGATGTATCAAACATGGGACGGGGAGCACATCTGGGGGAGTACCAAGTTCAAGGACTGTGGTCCAGCTTAGAGGCAGCATTACACATCAATGTTCTGGAGATGAGGGCGGTCTTGTATGCCTTACAGGCCTTCCAGACCCTCCTTCCCAAGGGATCACTGCTGGTCCAAACTGACAGTATGTCGGTAGTTTGGTACCTCAACAAACAAGGAGTAACTCGCTCGTACCACCTGTGCAGGGAGGCGATGCGAGTGTGGAACTGGACGGTCCAGCAGGATCTGGCCCTAGTGGCCGTGCATGTTCCAGGCATTCAAAATGTCCTGACGTACAGTCTCAGCAGGTCTCAGACCCTAACTCACGAATGGGAATTAAATCAGGAAGTGGCAGAATTTCTCCTCCTAAGATGGGGGCATCCGAAAATCGACCTTTTCGCCTCCCAATACAACACAAAACTTCCCAGTTTTTGCTTGCTTGTTCCAGGGCATGGTGCTTTCTGGCATGACGCGCTGTCTCTCTCCTGGACAGGGAAATTTTTGTACGCCTTCCCTCTGTTTCCCATTCTTCAGAGGATCCTTCTCAAGCTTCAGGCAGAGAAGGCGAGGATGATTCTCATCGCCCCTCTCTGGCCGAGACAAATTTGGTTCCTGCTGCTACAACAGCTATCGAGAGAACCACCGGTTCCACTTCCAGTGACCCATGACCTCTTGACTCAGGATCAAGGTCACCTTGTTCATCCAGGGCTCAGGACCCTGCATCTTCACACGTGGCTCCTGCAGACATAGCGATTTCTCACTTCGAGGTCTCCTCTCGATTAGCTAAGTTTCTTTTAGAGGCTAGAAAACTATCCACTCGTTCCACTTATGCCATGAAGTGGAAACGTTTTTCCATCTGGGTGACCTCCAAGAAGTGGAACACCTTTTCTTGTTCTGCCCCACAAGTCATGGAATACTTCCTTCATCTGTCAGACTCAGGTCTGTCATATTCTTCCTTGAAGGTCCACCTTTTGGCAATTTCAACGTACCACAAGCTGGTGGTGGTAAACCCATGGCTGAGTTGGAGATCTCAAAAACCTTTCTGTAAGGGATCCTCCATCTGAAACCCCTCTTCTGCAGCCCAACCCTACCTTGGGATTTGAACTTTGCATTGGAGAAGCTCTCTTCCCCCGTTTGAACCAGCCATGAGCTGTGACTTGCACTTCCTATCCTGGAAGACATTATTTTTAGTTGCCATTACGTCAGCTCGAAGGATTTCGGAGCTTCACGCTCTGGTTTGTAAGGAGCCTTATCTTATTTTCCACAAGGACCGGGCAGTTCTCAGAACAAATCCTAAGTTTTTACCCAAGGTGGTGTCAGAAGCAACACTGAACTAATCAGTAGAGCTTCCAGTTTACTTTCCGTCCCCTTCGAACAGAGGAGAGGCACTCCTGCACACCATGGACGTCCATAGGATCCTTCGGTGCTCCACACACCAAACCAAGGATTTCTGTAGCTGCGATCGGCTTTTTGTTTCTTTTACCCCCAGGTTGAAGGGCAAAGCGGTTTCGAAGCAGTGTCTTTCCAAATGGTTAGGCAACTGTATTCGGTAATGTTACCAAAAGTTCGAGAAACCTCTGCTGGGTTCCATCAGAGGTCATTCTACTAGGGCATGGCTGCTTCTGCTGCTTTTCTGTGGAACGTCTCTGCAGCTGATATCTGCACCGCAGCTACTTGGAGTTCTGTCCACACTTTTACTAAACACTACATTCTGGACATTGCTTCTAGGCAGAGAGCTGGCTTCAGCCTAGCTGTCTTGCAGGGCCTTCTGTCCTAGGCTGGGTCCATTCTGGTTCTCAGTTTCCATTGGAGTTTTTTTCTCCTCCTCCCTTGTTTCTCTCAGTCTCTCTTGGGAGGGACTGCTTGGGACTCTGTCCTATATGTAATGACCTATTGAAGGAACCCTCTCGAAGTAAGACAGTACAGTTACGTAGCAACTTGCCGTAACAGTAGATCTTTGAGAGAGGTTCCTTCAGTAGGTCATATTTTTCCCTCCCTCCCCTCATTTGATTTCTTACGCAGGGTCTCTAAATCCTGTTTGCTTCTGCTGTCAGGCCTCTTCCTGGCTCCGCCGGGAGAACTGGAGGGCAGGCGTGGGGACCGCCCACTATATACAGCCATGTTGACGTCGGTCACATGACGAGTGGGCGATCCCCATCAGGGATAGCTAGAAAAGTCTGCCATGCGGCCCGACACCAGGTGACGCCAGTCCTATATGTAATGATCTACTGAAGGAACCTCTCTCGAAGGTCTACTGTTACGGTAAGTTCCTACGAAACTGTACTTTCTGCAGTGTGTGGCTTGCATTGTTGTTTTCTGTAGCTGTGACACAGTTCTGTGCAATCACACACAATGTTCTCCACCTGCAACACTGGCTTGCTCAAGTGTCTTCTGAACTGCAGTTGCAGTGTGCACTTCAAACAACATGAAGTCTTGCTGTATTCTGACATGCAGTTAGCTCTAGCACTTGAACTGCTCCAGAGAGGATAGAGTAAATTCTATGCAGGGTATAGAACGCTGAGTTCGAGCTCGGTTCGAACCTCTGTCTGCTGCACTTTGAAGTATAATTGTCAGATTCTTTACTCCGCCTAACTGAACAGTCGCTCAGGAGATTTCTCCTCTGCTCACGGTTCTCGGTCGGTTAAAGTCGTCGATTTTACCGATAAAGTCTGTTTTTTCAGTTCAGATCCCTGTCTGTGGTACAGTAAGTACGTAGGTAGTGGGCTAGATTTGGAAAAACTTGTGGAAATTGTAAACTTGATTTTTCAACTGGTTCGGCTGAACTGGTTGCTGTGTAGAACTTGTGTTGTTTTTTTCCTTGAATTTAGTGTGTGGTATCGGTCCTTATCGGTTTCTTAAAAAAAAAAAACACGTGTTTTTACGGTTTGTTGAAATACCCATGACACGGTTAGAAACCGATAAGGGGGTCTTGCCTGGCTGAAGCCGAGTAAAGTTTAAGTTTTCTGATTTAGGATGGCTACGTCTGAGAAACCCAAAAGAAAAACTGGGCCCACTGGGTTTCAACACTGCAATGTGTGTGGGGAGGCCTTTGCTAAGGCTGATCCCCACACCACTTGTGTTTATTGTCTGGGGTTTGACCACCTCGATTCAGACTGCCAAATTTTCAAGAATTTCCCCTAAAGCCACCCTGGATAAAAGATTGGGCAGGCTTAGGGAAAAGGAGGCCGAGAAGTCCACTGACCAGGATGGCCAGCCCGGTTTGGTTCCGACCGAACCAGAAGGAGTGCCCTCTGACCAGGGCAAGACTCCTTCGGACAAAAGGAGAGCCGATTCCGAGGGATCGGGTCCATGAAAAAGAAAAGAAAAATTGGCCGGTTCGGATCCAGAACCGCATCATCCGACCACCGAGGAAATTACCCAAGTGATTCGCATAGTGGAATCGCTTCGTTCGGTTCCAACCAATCCGGCGCCTTCTGGCAGGCGTTCGGTTTAGTCGGTTCCTCTGGTTCAAGATTATAGCCCTGAAGATTTTTATGAACTGGACCTGGAAGGAGATGGTGATGATGAAGGTGATGATGATGATGATGATGATGGAATAGAAGGTCTGGATGAGCCCACAGAACCGGACATCTCCCCAGACAGGCCTTCTGGTGTTTCCCCTCCTAGGCTTTCTGAGTCCCCTTCCCACTTTATGTTCTACAGGAAAGTGGCAGAAACCCTCCAGCTCCCTATGGAAGAAGCTATTGAGGAACAAGAGGAGCCTGACTATGTGGAGATGATGGACGTCCCAGTGTCCAAAAGGTTGTTTATTTCCCTTCATAAGTTTTTTGGGAAACAGACACAAAAGTTGTTAAAAACTCCAAATTCATTACCTCCTGTAGACAGATGGATGGACAAGAGATACATGCTGTCAGGCTCAAGTACGGAGTACTTGTACCAGCAGTGCAGCCATGTTGGGGTCTTGCAGGCTGCAGCCTGTGATAAGGCTAACATTCCCTTGGCTTCACACACCCCAGATAAAGACTCCAGGAAGCTGGATGCCATGGCAAAGAAGCAGTACATGGCATCCTCTTTGGGACTCAGGCAGGCTAATTACATGGCCTATACAGCCAGGTACCAGAAGTCCAGGTGGGACACTGTACTGGAACTGGTTAAGCAGGCCTTCCCCCAGCTTGCCAAGGAGCTGGAGGAGGTGGCTGCTGATGGGATTGAGGCATCAAAGAACCAATTTCATGCTGCTGTGGACTCCAGTGATGTATCATCTAGAGTCATGGCTACATCTGTGGCTCTTCGGAGATTAGCTTGGCTCAGGTGTACTAGCCTTTCTCAGGATGCCCAGGCTAAGGCTATGGATTTCCCTGTAGTTAATAATTCTCTGTTTGGGGGAGCAGACAGAGAATTTTACGAAAAAGATGGATGAATACAGGACCACTTATAGGAGTGCACAGGCCAAGGAAAGGCAGGCAACTCCTCAAAGGCAGCAAGGCAGGGGCACACCTTTTCATAGGCCTTTCTACCAAGCACAGGCCTCCTCTCCTTTCTCCCAGAGGGGGTTCTTCAGAGGGAGAGGCAGAAGGGAGATGAGCAGGGCTGCATCCACCACTCAGCCTAAGGCTCCTGCTAAGCAGACACCCTGATGTGTCAGCCCGGGTCGACTCCCCCATTCCTGTAGGAGGCAGGCTGGCTTACTGCTTCCAGGACTGGATGTCTGTTACCTCAGACAAGTGGGTCTTGGAGGTAGTAAGCCAGGGACTGGCTCTCAGCTTCAAAAAATTCCCAAAGCTAAGAGCCAGATCTTTTCCACCTGCAAACATCTCCAAAACCATTGCCCTAGAGGCAGAGGTTTCATCTCTGCTGGCCTTAAGGGCCATAGAGAGAGTTCCTACAATTCACAGGGGCAAAGGTCTGTACTCCAGGTGCTTCCTTACCCCGAAAAAAATGGGAGTGGCAGCCTATCCTAGACTTAAGATACCTGAACAAACATCTGTTAAAGCCAAAGTTCAAAATGGTGACTCTGGGAATAATTCTTCCCTCTCTAAGGCCAGGGGACTGGCTAGCCTCCCTGGACCTAAAGGATGCCTACTTTCACATTCCCATCAGGTGCTCCCACAGAAAGTACCTCAGGTTCGAACTGCCTTCAGGCCTTTACCAGTTCAGAGCAGTGCCCTTCGGCCTAACATCAGCTCCAAGGGTGTTCACAAAATGCCTAGCAGTAGTAGTGGCATTCCTAGGGAGGAAAAATATCTCCATATTTCTGTACCTGGATGACTGGCTCATAGTGGGTCAGTCTCCAGACCAAGTCAAGTCAGATTTGAAAGTGACCTAGCATGTGCTCACTTCTCTAGATTTCCTTCTCAATCTTCCCAAGTCAGTTCTCGAGCCAGTGCAACTTTTGACCTTCATAGGGGTAGAACTGGACACTGTCAAAGCAAGAGCATTTCTCCCCTTGGTAAGGGTAAGGGCCATCATAGAGTTGGCTTCTTCCTTCCACCTTCTGGTTTCTTGACCAGCAAGGCACTTCCTTCAGCTTCTGGGCCACATGGCAACTTCCACTGCAGTGGTCCAAGGGGCCAGATTTCAGATGAGGGACATTCAGGTTCACCTGAGGGCCTTTTGGTCTCAGAAAAAAGACCCTCTAACCAAACTTATTCCAGTGACTCGGACCCTGATCCAGGCTCTTCAATGGTAGCAGGATCAGTACGATCTCAGGCAAGGGGTCCCATTCATCACTCAGTTTCACTCTGTGGTTCTAACCACAGATGCTGCTCTCCTGGGGTGGGGAGCTCACCTGGGGACTCTCACAGCCCAGGGAGTGTGGTCCACTCAGGAGCCTCTTCTCCACATCAGTCTTCTGGAGTTCAGGGTAGTTTACCTGGCCCTGCAAGCCTTCTCACAATCAGTACAGAACAAGGTGGTTCAGGTCAGGACAGACACCACCACCACCACCATGTGGTATATCAACAAGCAGGGAGGCACTTGGTCTGCGGCCTTGTGCACGGAAGCCATGAAATTATGGTCCCTGGCTTATTCCCTACAGACCTCTCTGGTAGCAGTCCACCTCCCAGGAAAGGACAGAGTGCTAGCAGATGCACTGAGCAGGATCTCCCAGGGCCATCACGAATGGTCCCTGGATCCCCCAGTGTTAAAAGTGATTTTTGCACAGTGGGGCACTCCAGAGCTAGATCTCTTTGCAGCCTCAGACAATCACCAACTTCCTCTCTTCTGTTGCAGACCCCCAGTCTTGGGCTCAGTCCCTCTGGATGCTCTGATTCTGGATTGGGAAGGAACATTTCTGTATGCCTTCCCTCCTTTTCCTCTTCTGTTCAAGATCAGATCACAGTCTTGCAAAGTGATCCTGATTGCTCCAGATTGGGCCAGGCAGCACTGGTATCCCCTGTTGTTGTCCCTAGCAGTCCATCTTCCCCTATCTCTTCCCCGGAATCACAACCTGTTAACCTCTTCTCGGGAGAATCTGGTATCCCAACTTGCGGTCTCTGAATCTCAAGGCATGGCTCTTGAAGAGTTAGAATATGCAGGTTTGCATCTTTCTCAAGGGGTTCTGGACATTCTCAAAGCCTCTAGAAAACCCTCCACCAGAAAAACCTATAATTCCAAATGGAAAAGATTCAGCATTTGGTGTTCCAAGAAGCATATAACCCCAGATACTGCTGACTTGTCTACAGTTCTGGACTACATGGTTTATCTTAATGGCCTAGGCCTCAGACCAGCTACCCTCAAGATACACTTGTCAGCTGTTTCTGCTTTTCTGTCAGTGGGGAAAGCCCTCCTCACTGGCATCTCATCCTGTTTTCTGTAAGTTTTTTAAGGGATTGCTTCATACCAATCCCCCCCTCTTTAGGGATCCTACTCCTCCTTGGGACCTTAATATTTGCATTGCTCAGCTTATGCAACCCCTCTTTTGATCCTCTGTCTTCAACAGAGCTTAAGTACTTGACTTGGAAAACTGTGTTCCTGGTAGCTATTACCTCTGCCAGACGTAGCAGTGAATTTCAAGTTCTGTCAATGGAGCCTGATTTTATCTCATTCCATAGAGATAAGGTGGTCCTTAGAACCAATAGGAGTTTCTTAGCTAAAGTGGTTTCAGATTTGCATTTGAACCAATCCATGTCTCTCCCTGTTTTCTTCACTGATCATTCTTCTTCAGGAGAAAGAAGATTACACAGTTTAGATGTTAAAAGGGCCCTTAGCTACTACATTGAGCGTACTAAGACACTCAGGTTTGACTCCTTCCAGTTGTTCTTCACTTATGGGGAAGTGGGGAAGGGCAAGCCTGCCACTAAGAGAACTATTGCCAGGTGGATTGTCTCTTATATACAATTCTGCTATGAGAAGCTAGGCAAAATACCATCCTCAGGCCTGAGGGCTCATTCGACTAGAGGTACAGCTGCTTCCCTGGCTGCTGCCAGGGATATTCATTTACTAGAGAATGCAAAGCAGCCACCTGGAAAACAGTCCATACATTCACTAAGCATTACTCTCTGGATATCCAGGCTAGGAGTGATACTAGGTTTGGTACAGCAGTACTGCAGAGCGTATTCCCAAAATAGGTCCGATTCCCTCCTCCATGGAGGTACTGCTTGGTAGTCTGCATATGTCAGAATACAGCAAGACTTCATGTTGTTTGAAGAAAAAATTACTCAGCTTGGTAACTGTGTTTCTTCTAATGGAGTCTTACTGTATTCTGACCTCCCTGCCTCCCCTCTCAGAACCTGGCTTTTGGGAAGTGGGCTGGCAGGTGCAGTGTTGCACCCCAGGGGTGCATTTGGGCACTCCCTCTTTCTAGAGAGGGGGAGTGGGTTTTGTCTTTTGTTTTGATAGTCATACTGTAAGTTGTTCACTACCTAGTTTTTGTTTTGGATTTCTCGACTTGAGTCTTTTGGGGGATCCAAAATGTGTGGTTGCCATTTGGCTAGTAAAACTTTTACAATTTCCACATAGTGGTTTTAGTTAATTAGTATTAGCTCATAAGAATCTGACAGTCACACTTCAAAGTGCAGCAGACAGAGGTATGAACCGAGCTCGAGCTCAACGTTCTATGCCCTGCATAGAATTTAACTCTATCCTCTCCAGAGCAGTTCAAGTGCTGGAGCTAACTGCATATGTCAGAATACAGCAAGACTCCATTAGAAGAAACACAATTACTAAGGTGAGTAATTTTTTCTTCCCTGTTGCTATAGTTATTTATTTATTTATTTCGTTTTTGTTTACTGGGTAGGTACACTAGCCAGAAAGACTATTTTCAGGCACGATCCGGGAGAGTACAGAGACAAACTTCAAAAGGAACATCATGATACATAATGCAAGTTACATATA
Organism: Neoceratodus forsteri; assembly: GCA_016271365.2. Taxonomy (NCBI): domain Eukaryota; kingdom Metazoa; phylum Chordata; order Ceratodontiformes; family Ceratodontidae; genus Neoceratodus; species Neoceratodus forsteri. The sequence continues at coordinate 1,097,725,963 of CM028135.1, read as the reverse complement.
AACAGTAGTAATTTTGGCAAGGAATTGAGGTAGTAAGACCAAATACACCAAATACAACAGTTTGGTTACATAAGACAACAAAATTAGGTAACATTTAAAGTATCCAGACACTGATTTGAAAATGAGGGATAAAGTGCTGTTCAGTGCTGTCCCATTCCCGGGCTATTTTTGCCCTGCACTCCCAGCCCAGTTTGCCCGGCTTCCTTAGCATGTTATATTTAGCAGGTTTAGCACCAGGCTATTCCTTTTGAATATGGCGGGCAATGTTTGCACGTCGGGCAGTGCTACTTTAGCCCCGGGGCAAAGCTTTGAATAGCTGGGCCTGAGACCGGAAATTGAGAAAAAAAACTCAGAAGGACTCTGTTTTCTGTGTTTCTACTGTCATTGTGAATAGTTATTCTGAACAATTTTTTTTTTATTTTACTGTTAATAATAAAACTCTTGTTGCGAATTTTACAACTGCTTCTGGTTTTCCTGTGCTTCCTGACGTGTGCCTCGATGGCAGTGTGACATGTCTCACTTGTCGTGAAAGACCGCCTTCCTAGTGGCTATTACATCAGCCAGAAGGATCAGCGAGCTCCAGGCGCTTTCGGTGGAGTCTCCTTACCTGGTCTTCCACAGGGGCAAGGTTGTCCTGCTCCCCAGCCCAAAATTCCTCCCTAAGGTTGTGTCAGATTTTCACCTTCACCAGGTGATTAATCTCCTGGTGTACTTCACCAATCACACCTCTGAGGCCGAGCACAGGCTCCATACTTTGGACCTGCTACGAGCGCTCGCTTATTACAAAGAGCGCATCACTGGAGTTCAGGGAGAGGTTCGCCAGCTGTTTGTCACCTATGCTGAAGCTGCGCCTTGCAGACCTGCAGCCAAGCGGACGATTGACAGGTGGATAGTATCCTGCATTTATCTCTGCTATAGGCTGGTGGGTTGGGAGCCTTCCAGAGGGCTAAGGGCTCATTCCACCCACCATATTGCTACATCAGTAGCTGCTTCTAGGGACGTCCCTATCCAGGAAATCTGCAGGGCTGCTGCCTGGAGGGCAGCACACACCTCCGTTTCCATTACTGTACCACACTGACCTAGAGTCATGCCGGGATGCTAGTTTGGGGGCCTCAGTTCTCCAGTCTCTGTCCCCTAAGTACAGGGTGCGCGCCTTGCCTCGCTCCTCCCGGAGAACTGCCGGGAGTCTGCCAGAAGTGTGGATAGAACATCATATCCATGTCCCTAGAAAAACAGGTTACTCACCTGTAAGGGTTGTTCTAGGAGTGGTATATGATGTTTATCCACACAAACCCACCCAACCTCCCCTGGCTTTGGCGCACACCTCTGCTTCCAGCGGGCAAGATTTGGCGTCATGGGGCGGAGCCGAGGAAGTTACCACCTGGGTGGGTGAGAGGATCCAGCTTGAAGACTTTCCGGCAAGCTCTTAAAGGGAAAGGGCACTACCAGAAGTGTGGATGTACAACCATATACCACTCCTAGAACTACTGTTACAGGTGAGTAACCTGTTATTTTTTTTAATTTTTTTTATTTATTTATTTATAATGCAATCAGTTTACAACCTTTGAGCCAGGGGCTCATTTCCAAAGGTACCTCGTCAAACAAAGATAGGTGGTAGAGATAATACAGGAGGCAGGGTACATACAATAGAAGAGCAGGTGAATAAACAGGCACACAGCAATGGTAACATGGCTAAGGCACACACAGGTAGTGTAATGTACATAACAATCAGGTATTGTCGACAACAGGGCGGGGAATACATGGCTTAGGAGCATAATGGATTGTCATTGTTGGAACGATAACAGCCAAACAGGACTACTATGTCAGGTTACAAGGGACATAGTGCATGATACTGGAATAGTACAGGTAAAACAATAATGCAGTCAAAACAGGTCACATGATAGCAGATTACCGGAAAAGCGTAGGACGGCGGGGAGGGAGTATTACCGATGGGGGTATGATCTGAATGCAGAACAGGGTGGAGTAAAGAGTTAAGCTTAAGTAATAACACCAGGAACGCTCAAGTCAGTAGAGATACTGTTGGCGTTGGGTTAGTAGCAGTAGCGTAGAAGTAAGAGGTTAAGAAGAGAGGAGACGGAGCTGCCTGGAGGGCATTGTCAGTAAAGGGGAAGGATTGTGCATCCGTTAGGCACAGGAGCAGCAGCGCTTGCTGAATAGCTCACTTTTGAGGGCATTTTTTGAAGGTGGAGATGGATGCGATTTCAGTGATGGCCAACGGAAGAGTGTTGTACCAAGCAGGAGCTCTATAGCAGAAGGATCTCTGCCCAAGAGAGGTCCTAGCATGGGGAACCAGGAAGGTGGCTTTGCAGGAAGTCCGGGTGCTGACTAGGGGCTGGGTAGGGGTGAGGGAGGAAGACAGCCCGGGAGGGGAGAGTCCTAGTAAGGTTTTTTAGCGATGCGGCACGTTTGGTATAGCAGGCGTTCATCGAGGTCAAGTATTGAAGCAAGGTCGTAGAGTTGGCAGGTATGGGTGAGCCTGGGGGCCCCAGTGATTAGCCTGCAAGCCTTGTTTAGGAGGAGGCGGATTTTGTTGAGGGCCGTCATGCTGGCAGCACCATAGACAGGAAGCCCATAGTCCACCAGGGATAGAATGGAGGATGTAACTGCAAGCTGGAGGGCATCGGGGGGAGACAATTTTTTGTGGCGGTACAGGATACTAATTCATATGTTGGCTACAGAAGCGAGTGAGTCAATGTGGGTATGGTAGGAGAGTGCTGAGTCAAAAGAGATACCTAGATACTTATAGGAGTGGACTTGCTCCAGTAGGAGTTTAGAGCTGGAAAGGATACGGAGGGGGAAGTTGGAAGATTTGTTTTGGGGGTGGACAAAGAGCATGGTTTTAGACTTTTTAGATTTATGATCAGTCTATGCTCCTTAAGCCAGGCTTCAGCGCCGTCATAGGCCTTTTGTAGGGAAACCTGGAGGGAAGCGGGGTTGCGGTCAGTGGCAAAGAGGACGGTATCATCAGCGTAAAGAAGAATTTTCCCAGGGCACGCACTGGGCAGGGTGTTAAGGAAAAGAGAGAAGAGAGAAGGGGCCCCAGGATGGAGCCCTGAGAAACCCCAGAGAGGATCGCGCGTGGGTCTGAGAGTGACCCACCAATTTTGACACGTTGGGAGCGGGCAGAAAGGTAGCTGGAGCACCAAGCGAGTGGACCAGGGGCAAAACCGGCAAGACGGAGGGTATCCAGTAGGAGAGGGTGGGAGACCGAGTCAAAGGCCTTTGATAGGTCAAGGAACACGGTCCCCGCCAGTGTGCCCGAATCCAAAGAGGAGTGAAGGAGGGAAGCGAATTCTATAAGGGCAGTACTAGTGCTGTGTCCTGCGCGGAAGCCATGCTGTTCAGGGCAGAGAATGTTGTATTTGGTCAGGTATTCAGATATTTGTGCAGCTACTAGTCTTTCCAGTGCCTTGGAAAGGGGCGGGAGAATGGAGATCGGGCGATAGTTCCCAGCTAAGGACCTGTCTCCCCCTTAATGGATTGGAGTAACCGTGGCAGTTTTCCAAGAGGAGGGGAATTGTCCCAAGCAGAGGGATTTGTTAAGGAGGCAGGTGAGAGGGGTGAGGACTTGATCCAGGACCAACCGGAGAATTTTGTGATCCGGTGTGAGGTCACAGGGACTGTTGCCTTTTAGAGCATGGGTCAGGTGCTGTCTGGCTTCCTGGGTAGTAACCCTGCGAAGGAGGAAGCAAGGGCGATGGAGGGCAGGGGAAGGATGGGAGGGATGTTGGTCAAAGAAGTTACTGGGGAGGATAGGGCTAAGGTCTGTAAAGGCGGTGTTGAGGAGGTTTGCAATGACGGTGGGGTCTGTGGTGGAGGTGTTGTTGGTGGTAATCTGGGATGGGGGAGGGGAGCGAGAGTTCCATACAGTTGTTTGACCTTGTCCCAGAAGATGCGGGTGCACCCAGGAGGCGGTGAGGTGGCCTGATAGTGGTCAGCTTTGGCCCTCCTGATAGCCCAGGTACACTTGTTCCGTGCAGCATTGTAGGCCTGTCTGTCAGCTGGGCGCCTGGCTTCTATGTGCAGTACCAAGGTTGTCCCTGTGTCTGAGCTGCTGCGAGAGTGCAGGGGTAATCCAGGGCAGGTTAGGTCTTTTGGAGCGGACGGTAGAGAGGGAAGCAAAGAGATCGCAGGCTTTATTAAAGGTGGAGGTAAAGAAGGCAAGAGTGGTATCTATATCAGGTGCATGGAGAATCGGGGACCAATCTTGCTGTTCAAGTGAAAGCTTAAGGTTTTTTAGGCCATAGGGTCTGAAACGCCGATGGGGAACGCGCTATGAAGTGGGTCGGGGCAGTGAGGCCGACCAGTGGAAGAGTACAGGGGAATGGTCACTGAGGGAGTCAGGGAGGACTTGGATGTCCAGGATTTTAGGGGGGCGGTTAGTGAGGATGACATCAAGGAGGGTGCTGGTACCTCTCTTGGAGTTCACACATGTGGGTTGGGAGACAAGTTGGGTTAGATCCAGAGCTGTGAAGGAGTCCCGAGTGGGGGAGGAGGAGGAACAAAGCCAGTTCACGTTGAGGTCTCCGACAATGATTTTGTCAGCGTTGTGGGGAAAGGTGGCAAGGTAGTCGGTGAAGGATAGTAGAGCTGGGTTTTTGAACCTGGGTGGTATGTAGGCAGAAGTGAGGTAAAGGGGGGATCTGGCGGGGTCCAGGGTAAGCTTAATGGTAAGGGCTTGGGCCCCTTTGTCGAGACTGGTGCAGGGAGGCGAGACAGGTGAGGGCTCTGGTGGAATAAGCGCAGCCTCCCCACGTTTGGTTACGCGATCCTCACGATAAAGGGTGTAGCCTGGGAGGTTAACAAGGGAGTCAGGGGTGGAATTGGATAGCCACGTTTCCACCAGCGCGATGATGTCAGGATTGTGCTGAGCAGCCCAACATTGGAGGGAGTCGAATTTTTTCAGGATGCTGCATATATTCATGGAGGCAATCATCAGTCCAGGACACCATTTTGGCAGAGCAGAATTCCAAAATCAGGCTTCACAGAGAGGTACAGGAAAGGCTGCTGTTCACATTGATTCTAAAACTGCATTTATACATTTAAGATGAATGCAGTTTTGTAGCATTTAAAAAAATTAAACAGCCTTCCCATTTGAAAAACGCACTCTGCCAGCTCTGCAAAATGGCTGTCAGACATCCGACAGAATTACATCATAGGAGCAAGAGGCAGAGCTACGTAGGCCATACACTGCTAACTACTTTCTTTAATTTCTATTATATTTCAGACTTCTTGCAGCAAAATAATCAACCATGACTTAACATGTGTATTATTTGTCGTAATACACATGTAAAGCCAAGATTTTGTATCTTTTTCTTTTTTTTACTGAAGCAGCCAGAAACTGTCACTTATCTTGCATGGACCCGAACGACACTAAATAGTACCATCTGAAAGCACATACCTTGTGGTCTAGTGGTTCTCTTGAACTACAGCATGTCGGACCTGTGCACAGTCTGAAAGACTTGCAGTTTTGATCAAAATATCCCAATCGATTGCCAGCTTGTACCTACAGTTCCCGATTTAAACGCTGATGATAACGTCCCCCCGCGCGTGTGCCTGTCCACCATATGCACGCAGGAGCACCCTCCATTGGAATGTTCTGCTGGTACTTTCACATCAAACTATCGATCAGTCCACCCCTTCTCACTTGGAATTACACCTGCTTACTTCTATGTATATACCCAGTGGTAGTCTCAGTGCACGCGATCTGAATTGGGTGCTTCCTTCCTTACTGGCATTAGTAAATGACACTGATCAAATGCACCCCCTGCAGTGGGGGCTGGCCCGTCGGTGGTCCCAGCGTCAGCGCCATCTCGACCAAGTGGTCACAGTACCCCAGCAGATGTGGGATGCCATCTAATGGTGGTTAGTCCCGGAGTATCTACAGGGAGGAGTCCCGTTTGTCTGCCCAGAGCAACAGTCAGTCTCATGACTGATGCCTCCCTGCTGGGCTGGTGTGCCACCTGGGGGGAACACAGGGTCCATGGCCTCTGGTCCTTCGAGGAGTTCCGGTGTCACATCAACCTGCTGGAGCTTCGAGCTGTTTGCCTGGCCCTGACAGCCTTCATGCAACATCTCCAGGGTCAGGCTGACCAGTTTCAGACAGACAACATGACGACCACGTACTATCTCAACAAGCGGGCGGGGGGACACATTCCCTACCTCTGTGCAGGGAAGATCTCCACATCTGGACCCTTGTGCTCAGCCTCAAGGCCAACCTGCTGGCCATTTATGTGGCTAAAGTGTCCAGTCAGCTGGCGGATGCCCTCAGCTCAGAGAGCAAGGTGTCTCATGAGTGGTCCTTCCATCAGGAGATAGTGGACCATTTGTTCTCCCAGTGGGGCACCCCTCAGATGGATCCGTTTGCCTCCCAGGAAAACACCAAGCTGTTGAGGCTATTTTGTACCTGCCCCCCCCCCCCTTAGTGGGATACGCTGCAGGGGGTTGCCTTCATGAGGCCCTGGATCCCTGGCCTCCTTTATGCCTTCCCTCCTCTTTCTCTGATCCACAAGGTCCTGATCAAAGCTCCGAGGGACAAGGTAAGGATGGTCCTGGCGGCTCCGAACTGGCCATGCCAGTTCTGGTACCCTGTTCTCCTCAGCTTCAGCAGCATTCCTACATTGCATCTGCCACTTCACCCAGACCTGCTCTCACGCTGTCTGGGGAAGATCCTCCACCTGGACCTTCAGTCCCTGCACCTGACAGTCTGGTTTCTGAGCAGCTAGTGTTCCAGGCTCTGGGTGTCTCTGACAATGACCTCCTTGTAATTGAAAACTCTCGGAAGGAGTGAATTTGTCAGTGCTACGCCTTCAAATTGAAGAGATTCTCCATTTGGTGCCAGGGCAAGGAGTTTGACTCCCTGTCCTGTCCTGTGGTTAGCATCCTCGATTACTTGTGGTCCCTCTCTCAGTTGGGCCTTTGGTCGATGACCCTCAGGGTGCACTGGCGGCCATCTCTGCTTGCCGGGCAGGGCTGGTATGCCAGTGGTGGTGCAGGAGACAGTGGACGGGCGCTTCTTTAAGGGCCTTGACCACATTTCCCCTCTGGTGCATGAACCACCGCCACCTTGGGATTTGTTGCTGCTGTTAGCAGTGCTCATAGCAAGTCATTTGAACTGATGCAGAGGTGTGAGATGTTACACCTGTCATGGAAGACCACCTTCCTGGTGGCCATCACAGCAGCCAGAAGGCTCAGCGAGCTCCAGGTGCTGTCAGTGGAGTCTCCTTACCTAACATTCCACAGGAATAGGGTTGTTCTTCACCCCAACCTGAAGTTCCTTCTGAAGGTGGTCTTGGAATTTCACTTTAACCAGGTGATCAGACTCCGAGTGTACTTCGCCAGTCACACCTCAGAGACTGAGCACAGGCTCCATACTCTGGAACTGTGGCTTGCACTTGCCTACTACAAGGAGCACACTCCTGGAGTTCAGGGAGAGGTTCACCAGCTGTTTGTCACCTACGCTGAAGCTGCACCTGGCAGAACAGCACCAAAGCGGACAATTGGCAGGTGGATAGTCTGTTGCATATATATTGGCTGGTAGGGCACCGCCAGTGCTCATTCCACCAGTCATAGCACTGCCTCGGTGGCTGCTTCCAGAGACATCCCTATCCAGGAGATCTGCAGGGCTGCTACCTGTAAGTCAGCACATACCTTCCTCTCCCATTACCACATCGATCTTGAGTCACGCCGGGATGCTGCTCTTAAGTCTTCAGTTTTTCAGTCTCTGTTCCCTAAATAGGGTGTGTGCACCTTGCCCCATCTCCCAGAGAACTGCTAGGAGTCTGCCAGAAGTGTGATAGTACACCATATCCACTCCCCAAGAAAAACAAGTTTCTCACCTGTAAATGTAGATCTTACTTCAAGGAGGCTCTTGCAGCAGGCCAACAGCAGTAGGACTAAGTCGTCTGGCACCAGGACCACATGAAAACTTTCTAGCTAGCAGTCTACTACGTGGAACCACCCACCGCTGACATCACCATTTGACATCAGCCTACCCTATAAAGGCAGGCAGTCCGCCACACTCTCCTCAGTTCTTTCTCACCTTCGACCCGCACACGTTGGATCACTGAAGCCACCGGAGCTGCAGTCGACCACCATTTCCAATGCTTGGCGCTTTTTTTTATTTTTCTCACTTTCTTTAGTATTAACATAGAGTTTTTCGGTGTTATTGATTTCAGATTTATGCCTTCTCTGCCTGCCTTATCTTCCAACTGCTCCACTAAGTGTGCCTGTGGCAAATAAATTCCAGAAAAGGACAGACATCCTGCTTGCATCCTGTGTCTAGGCCCCAGCCATGACACCGAAGCCTGCCAGATCTGCCAGAAAGTTCACCAGGCCACCCAGAGACATCACCTTAAAATTCTGGAGAGCCATCTAATCAAACAGAAGCTGGTCATGGTGGAAGAGGAGCTGCAGGCCAGGAGCTCATCAGTTTTGCCAGCCCAGTCCTCCAGGTCTTCCTCCTCCTCCTCAGTCCCGGGAAAAATCTAGTGGGAAGCATAAACACCAGGACAGATACCGAGCCCGGTATGCTTCCCGCTTGCGGTCTCCTCATAAATCTTCTACTGCGTCTGGGTCTTCTTCTCAGGGGGGGTAGGTCCCTTCAGCCCCATCTGTCCTTACTCCTGCAGCGCTACCAGTGGCCCCACCACCTGCCCTTATCTCCATGGTGGGTGGTGGATCTTTGGGGCAGTGAACTCTTGTCTTCTGCTCTCCAGCCCCTGATACTCAGGCGCCTGACTACTGTGGGCTCTCAGACAGGAGGCTCAGCAGCATGGGTGCAACCAGGTTCAGCTCTTCTGCCATCACCCCTCCAATCCCAGCACTGCCTGTGTCAGTCCCCACTACAGGGGCCTCCACCAGTCCTTCTCGACAGTGACCGCAGCAGACTACAGGCACCTCCCAAAGCCCAGTGTCTCCTCTGCCTTCACCAGGGAGCTCCCCCCCCCCCAGCATTAGTCTCTCCTCTCCTGGCACCAGTGGATTCCCTTCCCAGGCTTCCTCAGTCTGGGCTTGCACCCGTATTGCCTCTGCCACAGCCTGCAGGCCTGTCACCAGCTCCATTGCCTGCACCAGCCGGTCTTCTGCCAGGATAGCCTCTGACGGTCCCACCTGGCCCAGCACTGCTCTTTTCTTGCCCAGCGCCATCTTCCCCTATCCACCAGTCTACAGCTACCCCATGCCGGTGGACTATAATGCTCTTTTTTACCGAATGGTGGTCTTTCATGCAGAAGCAGATCCCCACCCCTTAGAGCCTGACCCTGGCTTACCTCCAACATCCCACTGGGGATCCCCCACACTCCCTGGCCAGTGCAGCTGGATCCCAGTGCTGTATGCACTCTAGGGCACAGGCTGACACCGATTCTGACACCAGGATGGATGCCTGCCAGTTGACAGCAAGCTGGATGAGGAAGATGAAGATGGCTCTGAGCACTCTGAGTCATCGTCCCTTCATGGGGACTCATCTGAGGTCGAAGAGCCTGCTAAGGCAGTCCCTAAGTCCCCTCCTGATGATCCTTCCTTTATGGACATCATGAGGCACATCCATGCCACCATGGGCTGGGAAACAGAGGAACAGGACCCAGAGTGACATCGGTTAGCCATCTGTTCGCAACAGCCCGGTGCTCTCCCTGCAGTGGTGCCTCCCTTTATTGACTCCTACAAGGACGTCACCAGGGCTGCTTGGAATCACCCCTCTTTGACCTCATTGGTGCCTAAGAAGGTCGAAAGTGCAGAGCTGACTCGATAGTCATCAATGCGGTGCATGACTGCACCAAAAGACCTAAGCATCCCAGCTCACTTCCCCCTGACAGGGAGTAGAGATAGCTGGACCACCTAGGGAAGTGAGTCTTCGCTTCCTCCACCCTTAACTACTTGTCCCATATCGTCCAATACCAGAAAGTCCTTTGGGACCAGGCCAGGGAGCTGGTTCTGGCCTTGCCTGATGACCCATCCAAGAAACTGCTCATCCAGGTTCTTAAGGTGGGCTCAGACATGGGGACCCATGTACTTCAGGCTGCGTATGATGCAGTCAATGCCTCGAGCAGATGGGAGACCACTGGTGTCTGTCTCCAGCGCCACTCTTAGCTCCAGGTTTTGGAGTTTGCTTCTGATGTGCAGTCCAGTATTTTGGATGCCCCCTTTCAGAGGACCTCCCCCATAGCAATGACAGGGCCTACTTTGTCTAGGACAGGGGGTGGAGGGGAGAGTAAAGGGGGCAGCTGGGAGAAAGGGTGGAGGGTGGTATCACTAAATGCTAGGAGCCTGGGGAATAAGATGGCAGAGCTGCAGGCACTACTGGCAGAAGGAGAGGTGGACATAGCAGCCATCACTGAGACGTGGGCAACCCAAAATCATGACTGGGACTTGGCCATCTTAGGATTTAAATTATTTAGGAGGGACAGAGAAAAAGGTAAGGGGGTGGAGTAGCTATTTACATACGGGAAGGGATTGGATGTGACAGGGAGGAGGGGGGGGAGAAGGTAGGTCAGAAGCCATTTGGATACAACTCCATGCCTCAAAGGGGGCTAGGGTCCGATTGGGGGTTGTTTAGAGGCCCTCAGCCCAGAAAGAGGATGTGATACGGAGCTAGGGGAGCAGATAAGGAGACTCTGTAGCAAAGGGAGCACTGTGGTGGTGGGAGACTTCAGTTTACCAGGGGTGGATTGGAGCATCCCAGGCAACACATGTGCCAGGGAGCAGATCCTCCTGGAAGCAGTCCAGGATGGCTTCCTGACCTAAAGGGTGACAGTGCCAACAAGAGAAGAAAATATTCTAGACCTGGTGCTGGAGGATGGAGAACAGGTCACAGATGTAAGGCTGGAGGAACCACTGGCTGGTAGCGATCACCACACAGTGTGGTTCTCTAACAGTTTGGGCAGAGAGACCCACAATACAAAAACAAAGATCCTGGACTTCAGAAAGGCAGACTTTGGCAAGATGGGGCAATTAATGAGAACACACATAGATGACATCCACCCTGACATGGACACAGAGCAGAAATGGGCGATCATAAAACTAGGGCTGATTGAATCCATTAAAGCTTGTGTCGGGAGCCAGCAAAAGAAATCAAGGACCAAGCATCCAAGCTGGATAACCGGAGAAGTAACGGACAAGGTGAGGGGTAAGAGAAGGGCCTTCCAAACTTACAAGAGAACCAACAGGGCAGAGGATAGGGAGAATTATGTGAAGAAATCCAGGGAAGTGAGCAGAGTGATCAGGACTGCACAGGCAGCCAGGGAAAGGAAATTAGCACAGGGGATTAAGGAAGGAGAAAAGGATTTATTCAGGTATATCAGGGAAAAGAGGAAGTGCAAGGATCAAATAGTTAGGATCAGGAAAGGCAGTGGGTGGGTAGACAAGGGGGCTGAGAAGGCAGAAGTACTTAATGAGTACTTCTGTTCTGTATTCACAAGGAAGAGAGATGGGCCCATTCCTTCAAGGAAAAGGGAGGCAGGCATGGGGGGTGAGATAACCACAGATGGGGTCATCACAGTGGAAAGGGTGTTGGAGGGCCTTAGGTCTCTGAGGGTAGACAAGGCACCTGGGCCAGATGGGGTACATCCCAGGGTGCTGAGGTAGCTGGCAGAGGTCCTGGCACAGCCACTAGCGGATCTGTTCAACACCTTGCTAAATACGGGATGTGTTCCCAGAGATTGGAGGGGGGTGCACATGTGGTACCTCTCCACAAAAGTGGCCCATGGACCGACCAGGGAACTACAGACCGGTGAGTCTCACCGTAATTGTGGGGAAACTGATGGAATCTATCCTCAAAGAAAGGCTGGTGCAGTTTCTTGTGGATAATGATCTGCAAGACGACAGACAGCACGGGTTCGTTGTTGGCAGATCCTGTCAGACAAACTTGGTTGATTTTTTTGACTGTGACACAAGGGCACTGAACGAGGGCCATACGGTAGATGTAGTCTACCTGGATTTCAGCAAGGCCTTCGATTAAGTGCCACATGGAAGGTTGTCCTGCAAGTTGAGGAGTCTTGGTACAGGGTGGAAGCTAGCCCGATGGGTAGAAAACTGGCAGAGGATAGTTGGGGGAGAAGCATCGGAGCCCAGGGTAGTGACAAGTCGTGTCCCACAGGGATCAATACTGGGATCAGTCCTGTTAAACATTTTCATCGCAGACATAGCGGTTGGGATCAAGAATAAGATCAGCCTCTTCGTTGATAACACCAAGATCTGTGTTAAGGTGGATGGGGAGGAGGGTGGCAAATTACTGCAGGAGGACTTGGCAAGACTCAAGGAGTTGCCGCACACCTGTCAGCTTGGTTTCAACGCCAAGAAGTGCAAAGTGATTCATTTCCAAGCCAAAAACCCAGGATATAGCTACTGGATGGATGGTATCAAACTGTCCACATCCAATGAGGAAAAGGATCTGGGGATGCTGGTGACCGGGGAATTGAGCCACTCAGCCCAGTGTAGTAAGGCAGCAGCTAAGGCTAACAGGGTGCTAGGGTGCATAGCAAGAGGGATTACATCCAGATGTAGCGAAGTCATATTGCCCCAGTACAGGTCCCTGGTGAGGCCGTACTTGGAGTACTGCATGCAGTTCTGGCACCCGAACTTGAAAAGGGATATAAAACTACTGGAGACAGTGCAGCGAAGAGCAATAAAGATGATCCAGGGGTTGGGGGATAGAACTTGTGAGGAAAGACTAAAAGAGCTCAACATGTATACGCTGGAGGATAGAAGAGAGAGATGGGACGTGATTGAGACCTTCAAGTACCTGAAGAGGATGAACAAAGTAGGCTTCCAGGGTGGGTTCACTCCCCAGAACTGAAGAGATACAAGAGGGCACTCCCTGAAGTTAAAGGGGAGCAGATTCAGGAGGGAAAGGAGGAGGCACTACTTCACTGAAGGAGTAGTAACAGGGTGGAATGCACTGCCTGAGCAACTCATATCAGTGCAGAATGTGAGGTGCTTCAAGAGGGGGTGGGACAAATTCAAGGGTAAAGTACATACCAGGGAGGCAGTTAGGGGAGGGAAGAGTTAATAGGAGGGTAAACAGCTGCAGTCTAATGGGCTGAAGTGCTGCATATTCGAGCAGACTAGATAGCCCATATGGCCTGTATCTGCTGGCAATTTCATATGTTCAGGGTTCTGTCCTGCGTATCTGCATATCAAAATGTTTCCTTTTCACTGACGCTTCCTCCACTTCCACTTCCAGGGAGCCCATTTCCAATTCAGGGCCCTTCCCTTTGGCCTGTCCTCAGCCCCCAGGGTTTTCACCGAGTGCCTGATGGTGGTAGCGGCTACCTTGAGATGGCAAGGCTTCTATTACATGTTTCCATACCTGGACAATTGGCTCATAGCAGCCCCTTCCAGGGATCTCCTTGTCCAGACTCTGGATCCTACCTTCTACCTTTTCCATGTCTTTGTTATCACCATCAATGGACCAAAGTCCTGCCTGACCCCCTTCTAGTGCCTCCAGTACATAGGGCAGTCCTGGACACCATCCGGGGCATAGCCTTTCTGCCCATGGACAGAGCGGAATGTCTGATGGACCAGACCCGTCTGGTTTCCTCCAGTCAACAGGTCCCCGTCAGGGTATTCCTGTGCTCCTAGGCCATATGGCAGCAGCCATTACCATGGTCCCCCTCGCCCAGCTGCACATGAAGGTCCAGTGGGACCAATGCACAGAAGTCCTGGACCAACTGGTCATGGTCTCCAATCCAGTCAAATGAGTCCTGTCATGTTGGCTAGAGCTCACCAACTTGCTTCGGGCCGGGGGGATTCCTTTGCTATTTTATCTCCTCTTCAGATCCTCATGATGGATGACTCGGGTCTGGACTGGGAAGCGCACTTGGGCGCTCACCAGACTCAATGTTCCTGGACAGACGTGGAACAGGGTCGCCACATCAATGTCCTGGAGATGCGAGCAGTTCTTTATGCTCTGCAGGCCTTCCAGCCTCATCTCCTCCCCGGTCCGCTCTTGGTTTAAACGGACAGCATGTGCATGGTATATTACATCAACAAGTAGTGGGGAACTCACTCCTTCCCCCTGTTCAGGGAGGCAATGAAGGTTTGGTACTGGGCCATTGACCATGGTCTGGAGCTCTCGGCCGTCTATATTCCAGGTGTCCAAAACTTCCAGGGGGACAGTCTCAGCTGCTCCCAGTCCAGGGCTCATGAGTGGGAGCTTCTGACTCCAGTGGTCGAAGACCTCTTCGACAGATGGGGTTGGCCAGAGTTGGACCTTTTTACGTCCCCACTCAATTCAAAACTGGCACTTTTTTGCTCGCTCAATCCTAGGCCTAGAGTTTTCTGGTGAGGCGCATTGTCCCTTTCATGGAAGGGGAGGTTTCTGTATGCCTTCCCGCTGCTTCAGTGGGTGCTGCTCAAACTTTAGATGGAGGGGCAGAAATGACCCTCATACCTCCCTTCTGGCCTCGTCAAATCTGGTTCCCTTTGCTGCAACAGCTCACGGTGAAACCTCTGGTGCCCTTGCCCCTGTGCACCCGACTTGCTATCCCAGGAACGGGGCACCCTGGTCAATCCAGACCTCAAGTCTCTGCATCTCCATGCGTGGCTCCTAAGGACATAGACATAGCCATAGCCCAGTTCAGGGTGTCCTCTAGGGTCATGGATGTTCTGGTGGTCGCTAGGAAGCCGTCCACCAGGGCTACCTATGCCATGAAATGGAAGCGCTTTGTCCTTTGGGCTGCATCATACCATTTGGATCCCTTCACCTGCCCCGTGGATCAGGTGTTGGAGTACCTTCACTCCCTCTCTGACTCAGGATTGAGGTACTCCTCCATTAAGGTACATCTTTTTGCCATCTCTGCGTACCATGTGCCTATTGAGGGCAGAGTAGTGACTCAGCTTGATGTGTCTTGCACTTTCTTGTGGGGTATTTTCCATCTGAAACCTCCATTCAGGACCCAGTCCCTCTGATGGACCTCAATTTTGTGTTAGAGAAACTTAACATTACCTCCCTTTGAACTGGTCACAAGTTACGAGCTGCACCTTCTGTCATGGTAAGCACTCTTTTTAGTTGCTATTGCTTTTACCCAAAGGATTTCCAAGATCTTCCTGGACTTAAAGTTGTCACCATTTATTCATACTTCTGGGTTACACACCAGAAGCGCTGGGACCCTGAGGGAGCCAAAAATCTTCAGGAGGGCTGATGCCGAGGTAGGACCGTGCATGCACAGAACCACAAGACTGTCTTGTGCCTGTGTAGGCTATCTCAGTGTCAACCTTCTAACCCTCTGCATTCCTTTTTTCCTGCCATCCAGTGTGCTTCAGTGATAACATCACTCGCCCGCCAAGAGTCAAATCTTCATGTGTACATGACAGCAGCACTTAGTTGTTCAGTATTAGTTTGACTTAGTGTTATTGTTTATTTTAATTTTTTTAAAGTATAATTTTATTATTTTCCTCTTAGTCCTGCCGTTCGAAGGAGTTGACCATGGATGGAGACTGTGATGGTAGGGACTCTCTGTTGGAAGGCTACTCTGGCAGCAGAGTTGTGTACGGTCCACCGCCCTCTCGGGAGAGGGGTTCCGACCACAGGGAGTCCGTTGTTTGGGAAGGAGGACAGTCTTCCCATAAATACAAAAAAAACCGGTCCCATTCCCAATCTAGGTTGGGGACCTGGCACTACTCTGCCTCGAGTTCTTCCTCTTCCTATCTGAAGAGGAAGAAGGGGTACTACTCGAGGTCACCCTCTGGTACATCTGCCAGGAGTTCTTTGGTGGTTGAGAGCAGTAGGCCATCTCTGGTTCCCTAATGGCTTCCACTCATGATCACTTTGGCACTTGACACCGGAGGCCCTCTCTGTCCTCTTGTGGGGTTTCCAGAGGGCAGTTTCATCACTGGGCCACTCTTATGGAGCAGTGGGTACAGCATCTGTCTTGTTTGTCTCTTCCAGTCCATCTGGTTCTAGGGCCCTCAGGCCTAGGAGCCTCGGAACCTAGGCTGGGCCCTTTGGGGCAGATTGAGAGTTTGGCACCGGCAACAGAATTTTCTCCCTTGCTGGTGCCAATGCTGATTCCACATGCCTCACCCCCTCATTCTGTTTCCTGGCGGAGGCCAGCATAGGTACCATTTCCTTCCCTCTTTCTTCCAGGTCTGGGTTGGATCTTTGTGCAGTCCCACTGCAGACGGCGCCAACTCCTCATGGGGGTCAGACAAGGGGACCCACGTACTTCAGGCTGCCTATGAGGCCATGTTACAGCATTTGTTGGCTGTGGTCCCATGTGGTCTTCCAAGCACAGATGTGAATCTTTACTGCTGCCCGATTTGGTTTTCTTTGGATGGACCCTTCCACGCTGGTGCTGGATTTATTACCATGTACAATTTCTGCTGAGTACAGTTGCCAAACTGACCAAGTATAGTATCAGTCGTGAGCTTGTAGGTTGATCTTGCAGATGGTTATAGTAAGTCTTTTAATTGAATAAAAATAAAGATTATCTTTTTCTATCGTCTGTCTTAAGAGCTGCATAAAGAGGCTATGCTCAGCTCGGCTGCTGGCCACGCCTCTCCCCCCAGATGCGTCTGTTTTTAACTAGCTAACTCTACAAAGTTGGGAACAAATCTCCGATAATAACCAGCCAGCCCTAAAAATGACCTGACATGTTTCTTTGTTTTAGGGACAGGGCTGTTAGCTACAGCTTCTATTTTAGAAATTTCTGGCTTAATGTCTCCATTTCCCAGCACATAGCCCAAATATCTGGTTTGCTGTATGCCCAATGCACATTTGGTAGGATTAATAGTCAGACCTGCATTTTTGATAGCTTGGATAACTTAAGGAGCTTAACTTGGGAACTTAAGCAGCAGGCTGGTAAGGACAGAGGTCTGGGGTTATATTCTGTTTTAACTGAAATATTTGAATAGTTTTGTAAGTGAAATTAGTTCTATGTGTTAAAAATTATTACCTTGAATTAGAACTGTTACTTGGGAGCAGTGGTTTGGCAGGGTTAATTAGAGGGAAATTTAAATGTGTTGTTTGACTGGTGTTTGGTAAGAGACCTCCCACCCACCCTGTTTTGTAGGCTTTCTTAAATACTGAAAAGCCACTGGGGGTTGGGATTGAAGGGCTGAGTATTTCTGTTTGGGACTGAAATTCGAAGCAACAGGAGCTGGTGGGCCTGTGACATCATACAGTACCTGATATCTGCATACACACACTGTTAGTGGGACCGAACACACACTGGACTGTATGTGTTTGTGAGACTTGGGAACTTTATTGGAGGGGTTGAAATTGGGTTTGTAAATAAATACAGTCAGTATAGAGAGAGAAACTGTATTCAAGGGGAAAGGGACTGAGAAAAGGGGGTGTGCCATTATGAACAGAAAGGAACAAACAGGGTGGCCACATTCCACCATGGCAGGCATCTTCGGAAGGGTTGTAGGCTGTACAGGCTGTGGGATGGCAATAATTCTAAATTGGGCCTGGAGAGAGGGAGGCTGCCCACTCTGTAGACAGCTATCTTGTATCAGGAGTGAGGTATATTGGTTAAGGAGTAAGCTGGGGGAGCTGGGGGGGTGTTCAAGGGTAAGGGGTGTGGATATGGGCAGCAGAAGGGTGGGGCTGAGGGAGGCTGGGGCAACGCCTGAAATTACAGGACGCTAAGGTTACAGCAAGCAGGAGGGGGGATATTAGGGACAGAGGACCCTTTAGATAGGGAAGTTGATGCTAAGGGAGAGCGCAGGGTGAACATTCTGAATACAAAGATAGTGGAGGGGAAGAGTCAGGAGGGCTGTTATGGGAAGCCTAAAACAGCAGACTGTGGGAAGGGAGCTCCTAAGGTGAACAGAGCAAGAGGGGAAGAAGAGGGGCAGTTTAGAGGTGCAGTCAGGGGAAACTCAGGTTACTTGATGGAGGCTGACATAGAGTGTCACAATAAATTTGAGCTACTAAGCAACCTAGAGGGGGAGGAAGGGGGTTGGTGGAAATGAGGAAACTTATACAGAGGCCGGGGGGAGGGAGTCGGATACCCATAGGGCATCACAGACCGGCAATGGAAAGGATAGAAATAGTCCCAGAGGGAGAAGGGGAAACATAAATGTTAAGCAAATGGGGGAGATGCAACATATTGCAGACATGAGGGAGGAGAGCATGATTGGAGAGAAACTGGGAGACAAGGAGGTGGGAGAGGAGCCCCCCTTCAGCAGGGGGGTCAGTACCAAGGATGGGGCCCTAGCTAAAGGGGACCCACAGAGAGCCTCTGGAGGCAGGGGTACTATTACAAGGGGGGAGGATGGTGGTGTGGGGGAAGGGGAAACCATCAGGGCCAGGATAAATGGTTCAGATAAGAGAGGGTTAAAGGGGACACCTATTCAGAGGGGGTTTGAGTTAAGTGGGCAAAATAGCAAGGGAGGCAGAAAGGGGAGGGTGACAAGGGGGTCTCTAATAAGGCAGGAAGACTCCCATGGAATTGAGATTATGAATAAAGGGGAAGGGGGCTGAGAGGGCATAGTGGAGGTAACCATAAGGATGATGGCGGTGTTAAGGTTCTGTTATTGGGAGACTCGATGATTAGGGGTATCCAGTGGGAGGGACAGGGGGGTGGATGCCATAGCCAGGTGAAGGTAGTGAGTATCTCTGGGCTGACAGTACACAGAGCAAAGTTCATGGTGTATGAAATGGTTAGGGATTGTGGAGGGAAACCGGATTTTGGCATTTGGGAACTAATGATCTAGAGAGAAATAGCTGCTTTGGAAATCCAAGCAAGGTTCCAAGAACTTGCCAGAGTCTGTCGGGATAATGGATGCAACATTTTTTTCGAGATATTGCCAGTACCAAAGGCCTCAGTGGAGAAAAAATGAAGCTCACAGAGGTTAATGACTGGCTCAGGAAGTGGGGTAAGAGAGTGGGTTGGGGTGTTAAGGAACTGGAAAGGAGTTTGGGAGGACAAGGGACTATATGCCAAGGACAGGCTTCATCTTGCCACATTATGGAAGGAAGTCCTTAAACAGGGGATGGCTGACTACATTCAAGAAAGGTGGGGTTTAAACATGTGAGGGGGAAGGGATAAGGGAGGGCTGACCAGAAGCCCTCCTCCAGATGAGGGAGTAGCCTCAGCCCAAGGGGGAGGGGGAAACAGACTGGGGTGGAGGTTTCAGGAGGAGCAGAGGAGGATGGAAGTATAAGGAATCTGGGTGGGGTCGACAAAGAGGATCAGGGATAAGGGTTGGGGGTTGGTGTTAGTAAATGCCAGGAGCTTGGGAAACAAGTTGCCAGAGTTCCAGGCCATGCTGTTCGGGGTGGATGTGGCGCGGTCACGGAGATGTGGGCCAACAAAAACCATGACTGGGACCTAAACATACGGGGGTACACTATGTTTAGGAAGGATAGAAAGGAGGGCAGAGGGGGTGGAGTGGCTATGTTCATTAGAGATGACATTGAAATTGCTAGGGTAGAAGAGGCAGAGGGAAACATGGAGGCCTTATGGGTCACCTTACGATCCTCAGCAGGAGATAAGGTCAAACTGGGTGTAGTATATAGGCCCCCCGGGATGAGTGATGTTCTAGAGGATGGTTTGCTGGACAACATCATTGCCCAGTGTGGACCAAAAGGGGAAGGAGTGGTGTTGATGGGGGACCTTAATATGCCAGGTACAAACTGGGGAACCATGTCCTCTAAGGTGGCCAAGGAGCAGAGGCTGCTGGATGGCTTCCAGGATGTGTTCTTAACACAGCATGTCATGGAGCCCACAAGGGAGGGGCATGTCCTGGATGTGGTTCTGGCAGATGGGGATCTGGTAAGGGACATGGTTGTACAGGACCCCCTGACTGGGAGCGACCACAATACTGTCTGGTTTCAAATATGCATGGGGAAGGGGGGGTGAGATCCAGGACACTGGCAGTGGACTTCAGGGGGGCAGACTTTATGGGCATGGGAAATATTCTCAAGGATCACTTGAAGGAGATAACATCAATGACAAGTGTGGAAAGGAGATGGGAGGTCATAAAACGGGGACTTCATGAGGCAGTCAGGATCTGCGCTAAGTTGAAACGTAAGGGAGCAAGGTCACATAAACCATGCTGGTGGTCCAGTGAGGTACAGGTAGCGGTCAGAGAGAAGAAGGTGGCCTACAAAAAATATAAAATGACAAGAGGGGATAGGGATAAGGAAATGTACCAGCTTGCATCTAGAAAAGTCACCCATATGGTGAGGGGAGCAAAGTCCAGTAAAGAGCAGCGGCTGGCACAGGGGATACATGGAGGGGAAAAGGGGTTCTTCCGGTACATTGGGGAATGTAGAAAAACTAAGGGCCATCTCAGCAGATTGAAATCAGAAGGAGGGTGGGTGGAAGAGGCGAGGGACCAGGCAGAGGTATTTAACGAGTACTTTGCCTCTGTGTTCACTAGGGAGGGGGATGGGATATCTATAAAGTAAGGCACAAAGGGGATAGAAGCGGCAATGAGTGGGATCAGGGGAGCAACAGAAATGGAGCAAGAGGGAGAGGTACCCCAGTGGTATCACATCTGGGTAAGGATAAAAAGGCCAGTAAGGTGGAGGGGACGGATGATGCTATCTCCGCCAAAAGGGTGTGGTTAGCCCTCAAGGCCCTAAAGATAGACAAATCTCCTGGGCCGGATGGCATTCATCCGAGAGTACTATGGGAATTGGCGGACATACTGGCTGCACTTCTGGCGGAGCTCTTCAACAGGTCACTTGAGACAGGAGGGTAATTTAGATTGGCGAGAGGCACATGTGGTGCCAATCCATAAAGGGGGTCGAGGGAGGTACTGGTAACTATAGACCCTTCAGTTTGACCTCGGTGGTGGGAAAATTAATGGAGAGTATACTAAAGGAACGATTGGGGTGTACTTGGAGGAGGTGGGAGGTCTGGATAGTCGGCAACATGGGTTTGTGCCAGGTAGATCATGTCAAACCAACCTTGTGGAGTTCTACGAATGGGTAACATCAGAACTGGACAGGGGAAAGCCTGTGGATGTATTATTCTTGGACTTCAGCAAGTTGTTTGACTCTGTCCCCCACAATGGTCTGGTGGAGAAACTGGTGGGGTTAGGAGTAGGCCCTTTGATGGTCAGATGGATTGAGAACTGGCTAGCTGGATGCACCCAGAGAGTAGTGGTCTGTGGGGAGCTCTTGAACCCTAGAGAGGTTGGTAGTGGGGTACCATGAGGCTTGATCCCAGTCCGATCCTGTTTAATGCATATATATCGGACATCAGGGAGGGTATAGGGTGTGAAATGAGTCTCTTCGTGGATGACTCCAAGATGGGAGGAGTAGTTGAGGGAGAAGAGGGGAGGTTGGCCCTGCAAGGGGACCTGGACATTCTGGAAAGCTGGGCTCACACTTGGAAACTAAATTTCAATATCACCAAGTGCAAGGTGTTGCATCTTGGTCGGGGAAACCCTAAACAAAGGTACACCCTGGGAGGAGAGGCGCTGGAGGCCTCAATAGGGCAAAAAGACCTAGGGGTCATGGTGGATGCATGTATGAATAACTCTGAGCAGTGCAGGAGAGCAACTAGCAAGGCAAACAGGATGTTGGGATGCATCGTAAGGGGGATCACTTCTAGGAGCAAGGAAGTGATTCTGCCGCTGTACAATGGACTGGTTAGACCACACCTGGAGTACTGTGTACAGTACTGGAGACCACACTTGAAGAGGGACATACAGCTCCTGGAGAGGGTACAGAGGAGGGCAACTAAGATGATACGAGGGCTAGGGGATTTGATATATGAGGACAGACTTGAGGAGCTCTGCCTGTTTTCATTGGAGGAGAGGAGAGACAGGGGGGACATGATTGAGGTCTTCAAGTACCTCAAGGGAATAAATAGGGTAAACATGGAGGGGATCTTTAGACTAAAGCAGGAGGTATCACCAGAGGGCATGGTTTGAAGTTGGAAGGTGGAAGGGTGGGGAACAGGAGGAGGTTTTCACTGAGAGGGTGGTGGACTCTTGGAATGCACTGCCTGGCAGCTGGTTCAGAGATCCACAGTGGAGGGCTTCAAGAGAGGGTGGGACAGACACAGAAAGTGGATGTATCAGATGATGGCCTGTCCCAGGGGTGGGGATGGATGATAGGGGTTTCTGGAGCACAAGGGATGGGACGGTCTCGCACCCAACTAAGGATCTAAGGTTCGAGCAGACCCTAGACCGTAAAGGCCTAATCTGCTGGCAAATAGTATGTTAGTATAACTGCTCGTAGGTGTTCCAGTAGCTTTTCCAGTCTGGACTGTACACCACGACATCATCCAGGTATGCAGCACAATAACCAGTGTGAGGTGATAAAATTACATCCATGTACCACTGGAATGTATCGGGTGTGCCATGTAAACCAAATGGCATGGTGGTGAACTGATAGAATCCAACAGGAGTGGCAAACACAGTTTTGTCTCTGGATTCTTTGGCTAAAGGTATTTGTCAGTAACCCTTGGTGAGCTCGAGGGTACAGATATACTTTGCACTCCCCAGTCTGTCCACCAAATCATCTATTTTGGGCATAGGATAACTGTCAAATTCTGGCAATTTATTAAGTTTCCTAAATTCAAAGCAGATTCTAACACCCCCTTCTTTTTTATTTACAATTACCATTGGAGATGACCAAGCACTCCTCGACTCTTCTATGGTACCCAATTCTTTCATTTTTTGTATTTTCTAACCCCCGTCAGCTCTTAACTGCTCTGGTAACCTGTATGTCTTTTGCCTAATAGGGCGAGCATTCCTTAGCACTATTACATGCTCAACCCCTTTTGTTGACCTGGTACTATGGTAAAAGTACTGTTAAATGTCTTTAACAAGTTATGAATTTCTACGGTTTGTTTGGGGGTTAAGGAAACATTCACCGTTAAAGCATCAGCAGTTATGGTTTGTTCCAATCTATCATAAGCTACATCAATATCTTCCTTATCAGTTTCTGGTAAAACTAGCAAAGCAGCTTTTGGCGTTTTTTTAAACCCATTTCTTGAGGAGGTTAGTGTCATCGAGGCACAGGTCAGGAAGCATAGGAAAAAACAGGAGCAGTTGTAGAATTTGCAAAAAGTGTTTATTAGTACTAGCAGTAACATAAAAAAAGAAACTTGTTCAGTATAACTATTTACAAAGGCAGAATAAACAGAAGATCCATCTGAGTTTTCCTTCAGTCTCTCTATGTCTCTTGCATGTTTCAGGCAGGTGCAACAAGAACACAATGTCCCAAAACTGAGGCCACTTCTCCACAGCTTCTGAAAAAGGGCTTAAAAACTGCTCTCAGGTTAACCCCTTGAGTTCTCAATAGCTTTTTGCAATTATCTCAAACTATACTTATATACATTTCAACAGTAACACTATATAATTTCCAAACAAAGGGACCCCAATATGTTACATTTCCACATAATAATTTGCATATATTATTATGCCAGCAGATATGCAAGGGAGGAAAAGACAGAAACAGCAAGGAAAGACTGAGAGACAGTGAGAGATAGAGAATTGCAAGACTGTCGGGGTGATCAAATCCTAGGTCTCACGAGAAAATGTGGTTGCGCAACCAGACAGACAAGAGACAGGAAAGGAAAGAACAGAACAGATCCTTGCATTCAAACTCTCCATAACAACTGGGACAGGGTCCTATTCAACCCTGTCACAGTTAGCATGGTATATCTTAGTAGGATTTTTCCTGTCAGGGGTCTCAATCTCATAGTTAATGGTGCCAGTACGTCTAAGCACTCTATAAGGCCCTTGCCACTTCATTAACAGTTTATTTTCTGTTGTGGGTAACAGTAGCAGTAGCAAAACCTTTTCACCTGTCTCAATGACGTTTTCTTTAACCCATGGTCGTAATATACCTTCTGCTGGTTTTGGGCCTCTTCCTGATTACTATGGGCAATTTCAACATATTTTGCCAGCTTCTTTCTTAGGGCACACATATAAGATGTTATAAATTGTTTCTGAGTGGGGTTATCTTCCCACATTTCTTTTATCACATCCAGTGGCCCTCTTGGCTGCCTGCCATACAGCATTTCAAATGGTGAAAACCCTGTTGATGTCTGTGGCACTTCTCTGTAAGCAAAAAGAAGTTAAGGTAAGTATTGGTCCCAATCTTTCCCTTCCCCTTTTACAAACATTTTTAACGTGCATTTTAGGGTTTGGTTAAAATGCTGAACGAGACCATCTGTCTAAGGGTGATAGGGGGAGGTTCTCATGGCAGTGATACCTAATAGTCTGTACAGCTCCTTAAGTAATGCAGCACCAAAATTACTACCCTGATCAGTAATAATTTCTTTAGGTATGCTCACTCTGCTGAAAATTTTTGCAAGCTCTGCTGCCACTTTTGGGGCTATGACACTACACATTGGAACTGCTTCTGGGTATTGAGTAGCATAGTTGCATACTACCAGGATAAATCTATTACCCTATTTACTCTTGTCTGAAGGGCCAACCACATCCATTGCAATTCTCTCAAAAGGCACATCTATCAAGAGTAGGGGCACCTTGTCTTGTTTTAGTCACTGGGGCTACTTTCTGACACTCAGTATAGGAATTACGATAGGTAGCAACATCTTCATGAATTCCAGGCCAGTAAAGTCTATACAGCAGTCTGGCGAGGGTTCGATCCCTCCCTGAGTGACCAGCCATAGGACTATCATGTGCTATCTGTAACAACTCAGATCTAGACTTCTGTGGTCTAACCAATTGTTCTGTCTGTTACTGTGTCTGAGGTTTAACCCAAACTCTGTACAGTAACCCATTACATTTTTTTAAACGTTGGTTCACCCTGTTTTGGTTTCACCCCCAGCTGCTTGAAATAACCCTAGAGGGAAACATCATTAGCTTGCTCTGAAAGAAAATCACAGTCAGTTACCAGCTTAGTTTCAGCATTTTCATATGTTAACCCCTTAAGTCCATTAGTTATTTGTTGCCACAGTTTCTTCAGGCATTGTTTTTCTTTCCTGGACTTCCGGATCTTGGAGCTGCGTTCAAACAAGTCCAAATCAAAGTCACTGAAAGGAAAAGTGTCCCCACCGTTTAAGATTTTCTTTGCCTGAGCACGTTACCACTGCTGCTGAAACTGCAAGGTTCAGTTCCTCTGAGATTAACTCAGTAAATCCTGGATGGTCATTTCCACTAATCACGGGTACAGGTAACTTAGGTACTACCCCCACTTTCATTTGGTGCAACACATCCTTAATGGTCAGAGTCACTTGGGTGGTGGGATAGTATTGTGTGTCCCCGTGGATGCAGATGACACCAGTACCTGGTCGTTTTGCACAGTGATTTCCCAGCACTTCAACATGTACTAGGGTCTGTCTGCTTCCTGAATCAATGAGTCCCTTTACAGTCGTATCCCCCACCTTCACATCTGTTAAGTACTTGCCCCAATTTGCCAAGGACAAATCTGCTCCAGTGTCGCTCTTCTTACAGCAATTTCTTGCAATATGACCTGGCTTATTACAGTTATAGCAAATAACGTCTTTGGGCACAGATTTGTTACCCCCTCCAGAGTTCTTATCAGACTTGGAGTTTAAATGGGAAAAAGAGTGCCTTACCAGTGCTTGGCTGTTACCTCGCTGCTGTGCCGTCTGTCTGGCCATTTGGTCATCCTCGGCCAAAGAAACAGCCTTTTACCCACTGTCTGGTTGATGTACTTTCACCCACAGCTGCACATCTGTAGGCAGGATGTTGATGAATTGCTCCATGGCAGATGTGTCGATGATCTGTGGGACTGTTTTGCCCTCTGGTTGGAGTCATTTTATCAGGGGTTCTCTGAGTCAGGTGAAGGCTTCTTGAGGTTTGTCAACTGAGTTGTACCTCAGAGATCGAAATCTCTGCCTGTAGGTCTCTTCTGAGATGTCATACCTTTTCAGGATTTTGCTTTTCACCAGGTCATAGTTTTTTGACTGTGCAGCGTCCATATTGCTGTAGGCAAGTTGGGCTTTCCCTGTCAGGTTGGGTACCAGTCTGATTGTCCATTGCTAATTTGACCATTGGCAGGCTGTGGCAACTCTTTCAAAAGTTGTCAAGTATGCCTCTCTATCATCTGAGGGACACAACTTTAAGTTTACTGGCTTTTAAGTTGCTTGTGTTTTGTTGCTTGTCTGGCTCTGTGCCAGATCCTCTGTCTTTGATAGCTTGCAAGGCATCCATCCATCGCTGCATCTTTTCTCTTCTCTGCTGCATCTCTTCTCTCCTTCTCCTGTCGCTGCATCTTCTCTCTGTGCTTCTAAACGTTGAATCTCTTTTTCTCTCTGCTTCTCCATCTCTTTTTGTTGTATAGCCCACTGTTTGAAAAAGTCCATCAGGCTTTCAGGTTCTGTCACTGCCTGATCTCCCCGGACATAAAGTCTCCACCACTCACTCACAATGATGGGAACTACGCTGGAGGCGCTAGGACCCAGCGGCAGCCAAAATTCTTCAGGAGGGCCGGCACCTAGGTAGGGCCGTGAGGAAGCAGCACTGTGAGCTCGGTTCATGCCATGTAGGCTACTTAGGTGTCAACCCTCCAGCTGCCTCAGTTCTTTTTTTCCCGTCATCGAGTGCGCTTCAGTGACAACGCTGCCCGCCCGCCGGGAGTCAAAACTTCACGTCTATATGGCAGCAGCTAGAGTCTTCAGTTTCAATTAGTTTGTCATAGTTTTATTGTTTTCTAGTAAAAATAGAATAAAAATAGTAATTTTATTTTAGTTTATCACAGAAGTCTTCAGCCCTCCTTCGACGGAGTCGACCATGAACGGCGCAGGTAACGGTATGGAGACTTTGCATGAAAGCTGTTCAGTCAACCAGGCTGGATCTCGTCCGTTGCCCTCTACGGGGGGGGGGTCCAACTACAGGCAATCCAGTGCTTGGGGGGATGGGCGGTCTCCCTGAAAGCACAAAAAGAAGTGGTCCCATTCTCGGCACAGCTCGACCTCGAGTTCTTCTTTGGCCTCCCGGTTGAAAAAGAAATGGTACCACTCGAAGTCGCCTTCTGGTATGTCTGAACATTGATCATCAGTTTCTGGAGGCAGAGGCCAGACTCCACCTCTTCCGAGGTCCCCTCCGGTCTCTGTCTGTTGCCCGGCATCCTCGACTCCGGAGTCCCTCCCCACCCGGTGGGGGGTCTTTCGGTGAGCAGTTTCACCATTGGGCCACTCTTATGGAGCAATGGGTGTGGTGGTTGTCCCAGCTACCTGAGCCTGTGAGTCCATCGCTGGGACCTTCGGGCCTATCGGTCTCAGACCTCGGGGTAGGGTGGTTGGGCCTTCCTAGTCGCGCGGTGCCATCTCCGGTGCCATTGACACCGTACTGTAGTTTTCATCCCCTCAAATGGCTGCGGTGCAGGGATCCACACTGGTGCCTTTATCTCCTGCTGAATTTCTTTGTTTCTATTCTGTGAGTCAAGAGTTGGGAACTTCTGCTGCGGTGCCGTACTTGGTGCCAGCTTCCTTGGCGCTGGCTCAGCGCTCGATGCTGCTCCCTGTGCCAGCGCCGCACTTAGTGCTGTTTTCTGTGCCGGCACACCTTTGTTTTCAGCGCTGCCTCCTGAGGTTTTCAATGCCGACTCTCTCTACTCATCCTTCTTCCTCTTTTCATCCCTTTCCTATCTACACAGTCCCTTCTGGACTGACAGGAGATGTTATTGAACCCGATTCTGATCTTCGATTGGGGACATCTTCAATGATGATTCCTCCCAAGGGACAGTGAATAAACCTCTTTCAGCAGAGCCTTTGGTCAAGGACCTTTCTTCATCATCATCATCATCAAATCTTTATTTATTCAGGCGAACATCATTGAGCAAGGCTCATTTACAAGATGGACCTGATAAGGTCAAGGTTCAACAGTTGATACATAACAGATACATCAATACACTTATATAAAACAGTTATACATACGGGGGGGGGAAACGTTTATAAACACAGTGATGTACAGTAAAATTCACATGACAAAATGGGTTATAAGAAAGTTAAGCTAATATTTACAGTATATACAGAGTATACATATCCCAGTGGAGGGGCCATGGCAAACACACAGCATAATGTAATACTAGGATGGTGGAAGGTATTACTGAGTGCCATAAGATGGGGCTTCTGCCTGGGAGGGAGAACTGAAGAACAAAGTTTATGCCATATATCGTGAATTTTTGGGAGGGAGATTGTGAGATGACAAAGCTAGCTCTAGTGGTAGCAACTGCATTTCTCTGTGAAGAAAACTGTACAACGCTGTTTAAAGGATGCAATTGGAATAATATTGGACAGTTTTAGGGATTTTTGTAGGGTGTTCCATGCTATAGCTAGAGAATAGCTGATTGCTGCCCTCCCTAGCCGGGTGTTGAATTTGGGCAATTTGAACAGGATGATGTTGTTGCTTCTTGGGGCATAGGAGCTAGGAATGGTCTGGGTGAAGCAGTCCAGAATATAGTTTGGAAGTTTTTTGATAACGCTCTGTAAATCCATAGAGCTGCATTTCTGTTCCTTCTGAGGTGTAGGGAAACCCATCCAACTGCAGCATAAAGAGAGCAATGATGTGTACTAGAAGGCAGATCTGTTATGAATCTTATTGCTCTATGGTATAAGGTATCCAACTTGTGTAGGTAGGAGATGGGGCAGTGACTATAAAGGAAGTCTGCATAGTCAACAACTGAGAGAAAAATGGCCTGGACTAACCCCATCTTTGAATCTCTGTTTAGGAAGGGTTTTAATGTATAGAAAAGGCCAAGCCTTTGGCGAAGCTTTTTTAGCAGTTCTTCTAAATGATGAGTGAAGTCGAGTCTGCTGTCAATCCACACACCTAGGTATTTGAAATTTTCTACATACTCCAGATTTTCTCCAAGTATAGTGCATAGCTGGGGGAGAATGATTGAAGAGGAGGTGCTGGTGGAGCTTTGATTTGTGAACATCATTGCTTTAGTTTTCTTTGCATTTAACAGAAGCTTTTTCTCAAGTAGCTGATATTGTAACAAGGAGAATTCTGTTTGTAGGATTTCACGGGCAGCTGCAGAAGAAGGGTTGCTGACATACAAAACAGTGTCATCAGCAAAGAGGTGTACAGAGGATTTAGTGATGGTTGAATCAATATTATTTATATAGATGGCAAAAAGGATAGGACCCAGGATAGAACCTTGGGGGACTCCTCTTAACAGTGGTTTTAATGGGAATAGGTCACCTTCAGCTTTTACCTGCTGTGACCTACCGGTAAGATAACACCTGAACTACTTAAGGGAGGGTGGATCTAGGCCAATGGAGTGCAAGGATGATAGTAGAAGCTCGTGGTCCACAGTGTCGAATGCTTTGCTCAGGTCCAGAAATACTGCACAGACATTATTCTTTTTATCTAATTCGGTTTGCCAGTCATTTGTGACCTTGGCTAGTGCAGTGATAGTGCTATGCTTGGCCCTGAATCCAGATTGAGCTAGATTCAAGAGGTTAGCATCGTCAAGATATTCCCTTAACTGGGTACTCACTAATTTCTCCAGTATCTTGGATAGCACTGGTAGAATGGAAATGGGCCTGTAATTATTAAGGTCCATAGGGTCCCCTGATTTTAGAAGGGGAACCACTTGGGCTGTCTTCCACAGTGTGGGAATAGAACCAGAGTTTAGAGATAGGTTAAAGAGATGTGTTAGGGGGACTGCAAGTACATGGGATGCAATCTTTAGAAAGTAGGGGTCCATAGCGTCTGCCCCTGCGCTTTTTTTAATATCCAGCTGCCATAGTAGGTCCTCTACTTGCTTCAACAGTACAGATTTGAAGCTGAAGGAAGAGTCAGCTCTCTGAGCACCAGTGTACTGGGAGCTTAATTGTTCCCGCAGCAGGTTAGCTGGAGAGGTGTCAAAGGCAAGGCCAGCCGTTGTGAAGTGGTTATTGAAGGCGTTCAGAATTTCCATTTTGCCAGTGATAGGGCCATAACTGTGGTGTAGTTGAGTTGGTAAGGAGGTGCTAGAATCCTGCCCAACCATACCCTTGATGGTACCCAAAACCTAGCAGGATTATGATAGGAGGAGTTGAGCTCAGCCAAGTAGAAGGCAGCCTTTGCATCCCTAACTTTCTTGGTGCATCTATTCATGGCTTTCCTAAAGATCATCCAGCCATTTGCATTCTTGGTTTTTCTTGCCATTTTCCAGAGTTTGTCTCTCTCCAGCAGTGCAGCTTTGAGGTCAGCTGAAAAACCAATGACAGGATTTATTTTTTATTCGGATACTAGAGATTGGGGCATGGATGTTAAGGGGCACTTATTATAATGCTATTTAGCACCTGCTGTGCTTTTTCCACAGAATGGGCAAGATAAAACTCTTGCCAGCTTGGAGAGTGAGCTAGATCATGCAAATATCCTTCAATATTGATGTTTTTATTGGATCTCCTCATGAGGAATTTTGCAGGGGTTGTTGTTTTGCTGGAAGATCTTACCCCTGCGATGGGGCAGTGATCACTTATATCACAGAGAAGCACTCCAGCGTGTGTGAATAGATGTGGTTTATTCACTAGCATGATATCAAGTAGTGTGCTGTTATTACTATTCCTTGCATTAATTCTTGTTGGCTCATTAATTAGTTGTGTGAACCCATATGTATCACAGAATGATACCAGGAGGTGCAGCTGCCTGGGTAAGCCAGTTGAAATTCAGGTCACCCTAGAATAATGACTTCTTCAGTGCTGGGCCTGAGCAGATTCCCAGGTGGGATAAGAGCTTGAGGTCAGCAGAGGGGGTCTGTAGCATCCAACTAGTTGAAAAGCTGCTGTATTGGGGAGAGAGACTTTAGGATAGGCATTCAAATTCCTTGGCATAGAGGTTGCAACAATACAGGATACAGGTATACCATTTTGCATATATAGCTACTCCACCGTCTTGTTTGGCGATCCGCCTGAATAGCTGATAGTTGGGTAGGTTAACATCCCTGTCTGCTGTGGTGGGTCTGAGCCATGTCTCAGATACCACGAAAGTCTGGCAGGTATGGGCAACCCAGGCTTGTATCAGTGTAAGTTTTTTCAACAGACTACATACATTAATATGCAAAAAACTGAGGCCTTTAATTGAGATTAGGTCTGCTGGAGAGGTAATACATTCAGGGGGTCCAGGGTTGATTTCCACGTTACCAATACAGAGCAATAGAAAGAGCAGGAGTTTCATGAGGGCTGCCAGAGATAGGGAGAGGGGACTGTCTTTGGTCCTCCTTCTCTTATCCTGTTGCCAATCTTTTGGGGTGCTCCATTCAGGGTTATGGAATTGTGTCGTGACACCAAGTAGCAGTTTGGTGGTCAGGCATAGTGGGGATCTGTATATCCAGTAGTGGAGCCTTGATTGAAATACATGTATGGTGGTTTGTGTCTCTTTTTGGGGGTCACCCCACTGTAATCGATGCAGCAATGGTAGGGCATATATGAGGGTTTGAGCGTCAAACAATGGGGATGATTCAGAGAGACTGGGTGGATGGATCACCCTAGTTTGCGTGACAGGGACATCTTCTTTGGGCAACCCCATGGCTGACAGTGAAAGAAGTTTCAGAAGTAAACTCCCCATTGTGAGAGAGATATTGTTAGTTGGCTACCGGGAGAGTAGTGAAGTTGCTGATTAGTTGGATCAGCAAGCCGGTGGAACAGTTTATTGGTTTAGGGTAATGCTGAGGCGGGGAAGAGATTTTGTGGAAGATGCCTATAAAAGTAACACACAAGAGGGGAAGGGTGGTGGGCAAAGATTTTGCGGCTTTTCTGAGTCCTCCCTTGCTGTCCCTCCTGGCCTCGTGGTTCCCTGGGTCTTTTAAGTCTCTGCTCAGAAATTTGAATACCACACTTTCTCTCCAGACTTTGGATATCGATCCTGGGAAGTTGCTGCATCTGCAGTACCTGCACGTTCCGTATATTCCTGTGGAATTGACCCCACCGGTGCAGCCCTCTTTTGAGACTGTCTCGCAGATGGTGTGGGATAATCCGGCACTCATTCCCACTGTGGCTAAGTCCACAGATAGGAAATATGCCCCTCCCAAGGATCGCCCCATTCTGGCCTCACAAGCCTTTGCTGATGCCATCGTTGTTCTGGCGGAGAATGACAAGGCTGTTATTCTGCAAGAATCTACAGCACATCCAATAAACAAAGAATCTCGCAAGATAGACACTTTGGGAATGCAAGTCTTTGCTGTTTCCACCCTCAGCATGCATATTGCTAGCTACCAGGGCTACTTCACTCAATATGAGTGTACTCTCTGGCATTTGCTCAAGGCTACAGTAGAAGCTCTTCCTGATTCAGAGGTTAACTCGGAGCTCCGTCAAACCATCACTAGGGGTATTGAATCCAATAATCAACAGCTTAAAGCTACCATGGATTCCTTTGACACTGCTTCCAGAGCAGCAGCAGCTGGCATTTGTACCCATCTCCACTCATGGTTGTGCACCTCGGGGTTCACAAATGAAGCCCAACAGAGAGATATGGCCTTGCCTTTTGATGGTACTTATCTGTTTGGACCTCAGACCGAGCAGGCACTGGAGGCCACCCAGAAGACTAGAACGTCTATCAAAATGGCCAGACCCACTCCCGTTTCTAAGAGGGGCGGGAACAGGTGTCAGTTTCAGAACCATCAGTCCTTACGTGGTAAAGGCAGAGTGGGCTTTAACAGAAACCATACCCCCTCAGCCACAAAAGAAAATGCAGCAGAAGGCACAGGGCCCCCAAGCGCCTAGTTCCACTCTCTGAGATCCCGGCCCAAGTCCCACCTCAGCTGTCCAAGGAGGGCATCTGACTCAATTTTACGACCGGTGGAAGTCAATCACATCAGACAAATGGGTGCTCAGAATAATCCGCGAGGGGTACTCTCTAAATCTGTTGGAAACCCCTCCGGATCATCCACCCAAACGACAGCCCAAGCTATCTGTTGCTCAGTTAGACCTTCTTGGGTAGTAGAGATATTTCCGCTGGATCAGTGGAACACAGGTTTCTACTCCCATTACTTCCTAGTTCCAAAGAAAACAGGTGGCATGCACCCTGTTCTAGATCTCAGGAAGTTAAACAAGTTCCTTTTCAAGGAAAAGTTCAAGATGATATCACTCGGGATGCTTTTACCTCTGATTCATCAGCACGATTGGCTGGCCTCCCTGGACATGCGTGATGCCTATCAACATGTTCCCATTCGCCCAAACCATCGCAAATACCTCAGAGTCATGGCTTTGGGTCAGCACTACCAATTCAGAGTCCTGCCCTTTGGGCAATCCTCGGCGCCTCAAGTTTTTACAAAAGGCTTTGCAGTTCTCGTAGCACATCTGAGGAAGATCAGAATTCAGGTGTCCCTGTATCTGGACAATTGGCTTCTCATAAGCCCCTCCAGACAAAAGACTCAAGAAGCCGTAGCTACAACTTCAAACTTCCTCACGTCCATGGGAGATCTGCTAAACTGAGAAAGTCACAGCTACAGCCCTCCCAGCAGCTCCTCTTCATAGGAGCCCTTCTGGATACCTCCAACGTGAAAGCCTTTCTTCTGGAAGACAGAAGGAGCGACATCCTCCAGATGGCCCACTTCATCAGAGAAAATGGCTCGGTCCGAGCTCTCTTTATGCAGCGGATGCTGGGTCTCATGGCATCTTCAGTGTTCACTGTGCCTCTGGCTCATCTTCAGATTACTGGAATAAAGGAGGACAAGAGCTGGTTTAGCAATTATCCGAGTGGAGGCAAACATTGCTAGTTCGCTAAAAATGCTGTCTTACAGGTAATGCATTCCTCTGGGGAGAGGAGGTAAAGTTTTCGGGCCATTGCCATGGAAACGGCAATCACCAGGTTTCCTGGTCAGCTTGTATTGTAGGACTGTGGAGGCTTACCTTGCTCCCCAGTCCCTTGGATTGAACAACATGCTGTACAAAACAAATTTTGGTGAAATGAAGCAGGGGACAGGCTTTGGCAAATAATTTAAGTCCACCGCATGAGGTGGCAGTAGTTTTTATTATTTTTATTCAGCACAGTGTTCTCAAAGCTTTCAGGTGACAGGGAGTGACCTGGGGATACTTCCTGCCTACTCAGTATATAGCCAGAGACCCACGCAAGCGGGAATGAATGTGCGAATCCACACGTGGAGACACGTGCAGAGACACGTGCATTGTGTGTCTGCTGTGTCCACTGGGTACACTAGTGGACAGGTGGAAACAGTAAGTGTGGGGCAGAGTGAGGAAGCAGTGGAATACTAAAGATAACAGGGAAGATAAGGAGCTCCCAGAACTGAAAATGGCACCAGGAAAGGCAAAAAGGGGAAGGGCAGGAGGTATGTAGTTTGTGTAAGATGTACACAGAGGATGCTGAGAATAGTGAGTTTACACGTGAAAAATGTCAGTTGGTAAACATTCAGCAAGGGGAAATTCAGCAGCTAATGCAGAGATGGGGAAACCCAGAAAGAGATTGGGAGGCAGGAAAGTTTTATTGATGAAGTAGCCAACAACATTAGTAGCACTGGGGACAGGGATTTGAATCATGGTAGTAGGGATGCCTGCTGTTGTAATGTATCACAGGAAATGACAATAATAAATGAGGAATCAACGGCATGCTTACAAATCAACCCTAAACCCCTTCATTTGTCGAACAGATATGAAGGTTTAAGGGATGAGGATGAGGGATGTATGGGGTTCAAAACGATCAACCTGAGGATATAGCACACTCACTTACTGGGACTACACAGAGCCAGACCATTATGGAACACCTCAGATATAAGGAGGTGACAGACAGAGATGTTGTTGTGATAGGGGACTCCATCATAAGAGGGACTGACACAGCAGTATGTTGGGGGAGAAAAGAGCATACCATGGTCAGCACGTTACCTGGAGCTAGGCAACGGGATGTTTCAAACCTATTGGAAGGGCTCCTTGAAAACATAGTACAACCTCTGGTGATTTTGCACATTGGAACTAATGATGTAGCAAGAAGCCGGATGGAGGACATCCAAGACGTATTTCGGGACATAATCACACAGATCAGGAACAGAAAGGGGAAAATCATAATATCTGGGATTTTACCCACTTATGATTCATAAGCTAATAAAAACAGGCTTATTATACAGATCAACAGGTGGTTGAGACAACTCTGCAAGGAGGAAAAAATTGGGTTCATGGACAACTCCACAACATTCAATAGACCGGTTTATTTTAAAACCGACGGTCAACACTTAAACCCTGCTGGTGTGAGGATGCTGGGGCAAAAAATTCTTGCAGTAATCAGATTCTATTTAAACTGGAAAAAGGGGGGAGAGGTTCAGAAGATGACCTAAATAGGGGTGCTAAAAAAAGACAAATCCCAGAGTGACCCCTGAATGGAATGCAGTACTCATCAATGCCAGGAGTTTGGTTAATAAATGTGATGAATTCACTCTGTTGCTACATTCCCAGAATATCCACATGGCACTGATTACAGAAACCTGGTGGGATGATAATGATCTATGGGATAAAAAAGTGCCAGGTATAACTTATTTTCCAAATCCAGAATTTACAGGAAGGGGGGCAGAATAGCCATATATGTGCTTGATTCTATACACTGTGAAGAACTACATTGGGAGACAGGAGCCCTGGAACTTATCTGGGTAAAACTACTTCCCCAGGATGGCACTAGGATCATTTTAGGACTACTGTATAGGTCACCATCTATGACACCAGATGATCATGAGGCATTAATAAAGAAATTAGGGGAATTTAATCCAGCAGATAGAATACTGCTAGCAGGGGACTTCAATCTCCCTGGAATAGACTGGACAACAGGTCATGGAAATAGCAAGCTGGACAAAAAATAGATTGATATCCTAGACCAGATGGGACTTGAACAACTAGTCCTAGGTAGCACTAGATGAGATAGAATACTAGATCTAGTGCTTACCAATATGGGGGACACAGTTAAGAACATTCAGGTAAACAGCCCCTTGGGTAATAGTGACCATTGAACAGTCCACTTTAACATTGGGGGAGTAACAATGACTAGGAGTACAGGAAATACAACCAGGTTACATTTTCAGAGGGCAAATTTCTCCAGTGTCAGAAACTATATCTCATTGAGGCCCCAAGACACCTGTAGGCGGCAGCAGAAAAGATATTCCTGAGGTCTTTAACGCCTCCAGACATCCTGCACTTTGTGCCACTGAGGACTTTTGATGCCTGAGGACGTCACTGCTTAAAACGTAAATATTTCACAAACTGAAGTGAGTAGAACTGACCACATAGCACTGTTGGAAAGGTAATGTTCTGCTGAACAACTTTGCCACTGATACTTTATGTCTGTTATGTATACTTCAGAAGATATTCACATTTCTCTGTGGTATGGTGTGTATGGCTGACATTTGTCTCTCAAGCTTCACTTAGCCACCTTAATAAAACAGAAAAGAAATACATGCATTATATTAGAAAAACTGCTTATTAGTACAAAATTAGTTTTGTACCTCCATCTAATGTATGGATGCTTAATTTGGCGTTGATATGTTAAATAGTTTCCCACAAAAAATTGTTTCCATTGCCTTTTTATTGAAAAAAAATTTTTTAGCTATTCGACCAATAGAGAAAAAAATAGTAACTACCTATAAGTAATTGTATAGTACCACTGGAAAGGTAAGTTTGTGCTGAACAACTATGGCGCTCGTACTTTATGTGTAGCACTTACGGTTCATGAGGTATTCACATTTGTTTGTGGCATGCTGTTATGACTTGATTTTGCTCAGAAAGCTCCAGGTTGCACTGTTAAAAGAATACAGGCCACAAGTGGTGACACTCTCAAGGAGCTCATGACTGAGGCCTCAGTGAGATATGATAGCTTGGGATTGGAAAAATGATCTCAAGGGATTGTCAGTGCAGGATATGTGGACACGGATGCTAGCTAAAATAATTGAGCTTGTGAGAACCTACATACCTAGGGTACAGAAATATAACACTAGCTTCAAAATAAAACCTATATGGATGAATGCCTCCCTTACAAAAATGATAAACTGGAGGACCAGGATGTACAAGAAACTGAAAAATAATGGGACACTGGGAACTAGTAAAGCTTACAGGAATGTGTTAAAAAAATTAAATCAAGATTTAAAAAAGCAAAAGCACAAATCAAACTAGATTTAGCTAATAGGGTGAAGGATAATAAGAAAGCCTTTTCCTTTATCAACACTAAAAAGGGAGGTCATAGTATAATAGGCCCTTTTTTAAATGACTTGGGAAACACAGCTACAACAGAGGAAATGACTGATATTCTGAGCAAGTATTTCTGCTCAATTTATAACAACAATACAGTACCACATGTTGGCGATGAAGAATCAACTCCTGGGAAAATCATGATTAACCCCAGGGATGTACTAGAGAGGCTCCAGCAGGTTGACATAAATAAATCACCTGGCCCCGAGGACTTACACCGCAGAGTCATAAGAGAACTAGCTGAGGTACTGGCACCACCAGTTACTTGCATCTGTCAAGACTCACTAGACACGGGCTCAGTACCATTGGAGTGGAAAATGGCATTAATAGTGCCTATTTTGAAAAAAGGTCCAAGGACCAAGCCTGAAAACTTTAGGCCAGAGTCTAACCTCCGTACTGGGGAAGATAATGGAAGGGTTGGTAAAGGACCTAATATCAGATTTCCTAACAACTCAGGGATTGGTAGACCCAGTTCAGCATGGGTTTACTAAATCTAGATCCTGCCAAACGGATCTTTTGGCCTTTTATGAGAACGTTAACAGGGAGCTGGACATGGGTAAATCGGTGGATGTGGTGTACAGAGACTTTGCTAAAGTATTCGATAAGTTACCCCACTGGGAACTTTTAAATATGCTTGAAGGAAGTAACCTAAACAAAAATATTTACAATTGGGTATCA
The DNA here is from genome assembly GCA_016271365.2 of Neoceratodus forsteri. Taxonomy (NCBI): domain Eukaryota; kingdom Metazoa; phylum Chordata; order Ceratodontiformes; family Ceratodontidae; genus Neoceratodus; species Neoceratodus forsteri. The sequence goes on along the minus strand of CM028135.1, from coordinate 1,097,688,254 downwards.
GCATGGCTACAGGGCTGAAAGCAAAGGGTTACCATAAGTGGAGTACTTTCTAACTGAGCACCAATCACTAGCGGGGTTCTTCAGGGTTCGGTGTTGGGGCCTAGTCTCTTTAATTTCTATATAACCTCCCTTAAAATAAATAACCCTGACATATGGTTATACGAATTTGCAGATGACTGCAGACTCGGGACAGTAGTACATGATCAAGCAGGTTCTGCATCACTGCAGAATGCAATAAATGAGATCACACAGTGGACTGAATCAAATAGACTTGTCCTGAATACTGGAAAATGTAAAGTGATGCATTTTGGTAAACATAATGCATTCACCACTTATAATCTAGCTAAAGAAACACTCACAGTCACCTATGAGGAAAGAGACTTGGGGATTAGGGTCACAAATGATCTGAAATTCAAGTCCTATTGTAGGGCACAAGCAAAGAAAGCACCAGAATTTAAATTGTATCCTTAGGCATATTAAAGAGACTAGGCCCCAACACCGAACCCTGAGGAACCCCCCTAGTTCCCCTCACTACCTAAGCTTCCTGCCTTAATCATCGGTCTGGGTATTTCCTTTTAGTACTGGGCTATTTCTTTTACTGTTTCCATTGATGCGGAATTATATCTGTATATTGTAAGATTGACTGCTATCACCATCTGTCTTGTACCACACTTGTATATATGTTGCTTCTATACTCCTGCTATTTGTAAACCCTCTGCAGATCTGGAATCGAGGTACTCTGCTCAGCATGCTTTCCTGGTAAAACTCTTAAATAAATAAATAAATAAATAAAGCTAGCAGGGATGAGAGGGTTCTCATGCCTCTTTATACAGCTCTGGTGAGGCTGCATCTGGAATATTGTGCTCAGATGTGGTCCCCACAGAACAAGGAGGGCATCAACAGACTCAAGTGTATACAGAGGCAATTTACCAATTCTATAATGGGATTAAATGGTATGTCGTATGAAGCTAGACTGGAGTCCGTCAACCTGTACTCTCTTTATTATAGGAGATTTAGGGGAGACATGTGCTTGCTATATAGAATAATGTGAGATGACAATCTTCGGGTGGAGATTGGTATCCAGCCTAACACTAATTGGTGTAGCAGTAGGAGGCATGACAGGCAAATTGTCCATTTTAAATGGAATCGCAACCTAAGGAAAAGCTGGTATAGTCAGAGGGTAGTGGTACCTTGGAATGAACTTCCATCAGAAGTCGTGGGTAGCACTAGTATGGAAAACGTTAAACTTTTTTAAACTTTTTTAAACTTGACTAATAGTATAGCAAGATGACTACTAGATTATAGATAACCGATGGGATATGGCAAGCAGTATGGACATAAGTCTTCTAGCTCGAAACTACCTATGAAACATGAGAATTACTCAGTGGATGCTCAGCACTCAGTGGTCACCAACCACGCACCCACAGTCCTTCCACATCAAGGTGACGGAACCGCTGAAATGGTCACTCATGTGGTGGTCTCAGGAGGACAACCTTCAGGAAGGTTATCCCTTCACCCCTCTGGATCCCCAGATCTCCATCACCATGGATGCGTCCCTGCTGGGATGAGGGGTTCACTGCCAGGATCTCCACACCCAGGGTCGTTGGAGTCAGGACAAGTCTCAGCTTCACATCAATATTCTGGAAATGATAGCCGTCCTATACGCAGTTCGGGCCTTAAAGGACATACTCTATCTCAAGACCATTCTCCTTCAAACGGACAACAAGGCAGTGATGTACTACATCAACAAGCAGGGCAGAGCACACTCTTACCCCTTATGCAGGGAAGCAATGACAGTGTGGGAATGGTGCCTAGGGCACAAAGTTCTGATCCAAGCAGTCTACCTGCCAGGAGTCCAGAACGATCTGGTGGATCGTCTCAGCAGAACGGAAACAGATCCTCATGAGTGGTCTCGCGACGCAAGTGTTGTGCAATCACTCTTCAAAGAGTGGGGAACTCCAGACCTGGACCTTTTTGCATCCCCACTCAATGCAAAACTGCCTCTCTTCTGCTCCAGAAATCCAGGACCTGGCGTTTTTTGTCAGGATGCATTCAGATTGCGGTGGACAAGACGCTTTCTGTATGCATTTCCTCCTCTTCCCCTAGTTCAGAGGGTGCTGCTCAAACTGGAGGCACGGGGGGACAGAATGATTCTCATTGCCTCTTTCTGGCCTCGTCAGATCTGGTTTCCATTAATCAGCAGATTATCGGAAACTTCACCAAGACAGCTTCTGCTTCTTATGAACCTGCTGACACGGGGCCCTGTGGTCCATCCCAACCTGAAGTCCCTTCACCTCCATGCCTGGCTCCTGAAGAGATAGAGGTGAACAGGTTTAACGTTTCATGCAGGGCCTCAGATATTCTGTTAGCTGCATGCAAGCCAGCTACTCGAAAAACTTCTACGGCTAAGTGGAAGCGCTTCTCCATCTAGTGTGTAAAATCCTCATGGAATCCTTTTTCCTGCCCACTAAACAAGGTCCTAGAGTATCTTCTAGACCTCTCAAACACAGGCCTGCAATACTCTACTGTTAAGGTTCACCTCTGCTCAATATCAGCGTACCATGAGCCCGTACACTCCATGTCTTTGGCTCAGCTTCCTGTGGTCAAGAGGTTTCTCAAAGGCATTCTACATACCAGGCCACCAGTCAGGAGACCAGTAGCAGCCTGGGACATTAACCTTGTGCTAGACATGCTCACTCGTAAAACTTTTGAGCCCCTAGCTACTTGTGACCTGAAATTTCTGACCTGGAAGACAGCCTTCCTTGTAGCCATTACGTCCGTCCACAGAGTGTCTGAAATACATGGTTTAGTCACAGGCCCTCTGTATACTGTATTTCACAAAGACAAGGTGGTTCTTAGGACCCATCCCAAGTTTCTTCCCAAGATTGTCTCAGAATTCCATCTGAATCAGCCCTTGGTCCTTCCTACCTACGTCGCAAACTTCCAGAATGAGGAAGCATGTACCCTACATTCCCTGGATGTGCAGAGAGCCTTGTGGTTCTACTTAGGACTAAGGAAATCCGCACATCTAAACAACTGTCTCCTTCAGCACGGCCCGACTGGGTCAGTCTGTTGCTATCAGGTGTATTTCACCAAGGCTAGTGGCATGCCTCCACCACTGCTACTCGATGGCACAGGTCAAGCTGGAAGGCAGAGTATACGCTCATTCTACCAGAGCAATCGGGCATCTCTGGCAGAAATTCGCAATGTGCCCATTGCAGATATCTGCAGGGCAGCCACTTGGAGCTCTGTGCACACTTTCGTAAAGTACTACACCTTGGATATCTATGCCAGACAGCATCAGTCTTTTGGCAGGACAATCCTTAATGGGCTTCTGTCCTAGGTGAGCACTTCTCTCCTGCCGCCTGTTTCAGGGGATTGTTTTAGCTCGGTACTCTCCCATCAGTGTGAATGAATGGTGGAGACTTTATGTCTGGGAAAATATGGAAATTATGTACCTACCATAATTGTTGATCTTCTTGGAAAAAGTCTCCACCACTCATTCACACGTCCACCCACCATCCCCCGAACTCACTTATCTGTTTGTGGTCTTCACTCCCTCGATGGCTGGACTGTGAAGACTGTTATGTTGACCCTTCTTACACGGGTCACTCGGACTATCTTATGTCTGACAATAGGTTAGTTTTTACTAGGTTCATTTTCACTGCACTTCCTCAGTAAAAAAGGTACTGAGGCGGTTGGAGGGTCGACGCTGAGGTAGCCTATACAGCGCAAGTCAAGCTCGTGGTGCCGCTCCCTTGCGGCCCTACCTAGGCGCTGGCCTTCCCGAAGAATTTCGGCTCCCGCTGGGTCCTAGCGCCCCCAGCATCATTCCCATCAGTGTGAATGAGTGGTGGAGGCTTTGTCCATGAAGATCAAGAATTACAGTAGGTAAGTAATTTCCATTTCTTTTTCCATAACTTGTGCTGGCTGTATAATCTCAGGTTGGACTTTGTCTCTGCTAGTTTGGCTGCCATTCTCCTGGTAACCACTCCTGGACTTGCTGCTGCGGAATCCATACCTTTCTCTATGCTTCCCTGGTACAAGGTCCAGTACCCACGCATAAAACTCCTGGCTTAGAGTATGCACAGCGTCAATCCCACTTAGGCTGACACCATCTGTCATTGAGGCACAGGTCAGGAAGCATAGGAAAAACCAGGAGCAGTTGTAGAATTCACAAAAAGTGTTTATTAGTACTAGCAGTAACATAAAAAAATAAACTTGTTCAGTATAACTATTTACAAAGGCAAAATAGAGAAGATCCATCTGAGTTTTCCTTCAATCTCTGTGTGTCTCTGTGTCTCTCAAAATATTGCATTTCTCTCTCTCTAAGTCTTTGCAACCCCCTCCTTAACAAGCATCCTGTTTTTTTTCTAAAATGTTCTTGTAAATATCAGGTAGGTGCAGCAAGAACACAATGTCCCAGAACTGAGGCCCCTTCTCCACAGCTTCTGAAAAATGGCTTAAAAAATGCCCTCAGGTTAACCCCTTGAGTTCCCAATTGTTTTTGCAATCATCTCAAACTATAATTATATACATTTCAACAATAACACTATATAATTTCTAAACAAAGGGATCCCAATATCAGTTACATTTCCTCATAATGATTTTCATATATTTTTGTACCAGCAGATATGCAACGGAGGAAAAGACAGAAACAGCAAGTGAGGGTAGAGAGATAGTGAGAGGCAAAGAATTGCGATACTGTCGGGGTGATCAAATCCTAGGTCTCACGAGAAAATCTGGTTGCGCAACCAGACAGACAAGAGACAAGAAAGAAAAGAACAGAACAGGTCCCTGCATTCAAATTCTTCATAACGACTGGGACAGAGTCCTATTCAACCCTGTCAGATGTACTTTCTAGGAGTGGTATATGGTGTACATCCACTCAACCCACCCAACCTTCCCTGGCAAGTGGCACACCAGTCTTGCTTCCAGTGGGTAAGATCTGACATCACAGGGCTGTGCTAAGGAGTGTGCCACCTGGGAGAGCGGAGTCCACTTGAAGACCTTCTTGTAGGTCTTAATTTGTAGGTCTTAAAGGGGAAAGGATTTCTACCAGAAGTGTGGATGTACACTGTATACCACTCTTAGAATTACAGATCTTCCAAAGATCAGTCTTCACCATTCATTATTGGTGGGTTATCAGTCAAAGATACCAACCCAGTGGGAGTGTGTAGCTTTAAGACTTTTAGAGGAGGGGAGCTTACATTGGACACAATGCCACCCACAAGGATGACGCATGACCTGGTGCTCGTGGGTTGGCCAGTAACTGACGCCGGCTCCACAACCTCCTCACTTCTGCTTTTCCCATCATCGAGGCAACATCTTGTGTGGAGCTGCAGCCGCAAGAAGTGCATCATTCTGGTTGTCACCGAAACCAGTGATTCACTCAACGTCGTACCGTCTCTGACACCGTTTTTGTTTTTTTCTACCCCTCTTGTGCAACATTGGGTGCTTTTCCTTTTGTTTTAGATTATTTTTGCCATCTGTCTGGTTTGGGGCCTAGTAAATCAGGGAAATCAAAGGCAGGACTCACCCCTATGCATCAGTGCCCCTGTGTCAAGTCCATGATGTTTCGGACCACCATGACTGATGTCTCACTTGCCTGGGTCTGCATCATGACGTGGACAAGTGCAATGCCTGCTTCAGCATAGACTACCACACCCTCGAAATCCATGCGTTGAAGTTGGGGAGGGACCCCCAACTTTTGGAGGAAGGCGTCGCACCTGGGACACTAAAGTAAGGTCTTTAAGCCCTTCTCCTGGGCCTCTCCCTGGTACTATACATATCAAGGGAATGCAGGCCTCCATTGTGTCTGGTGTCACTGAGACTGGAGGTCTGCATGATGGGTCAAGTAAACATTCTGCCTCCTCCCAGGGGATCGACTGAGCACCCCTCAGAGTCTGGTGCCCTTCGGGAGCCCCATACACCCCTAGTGTTGAGGTCTCAGCTATATGCTCGGCCCATGCCAGTGGTTGTCTCAGCATTGCAGACCCATGCCACCTTGACTCCCAACACTGTCCGTGGGATCGGTGAGCAGAGCGGTACCAACCGTGTGGCTGGATCCCCTTCCAACACCGCTCGCGATGCCGGGAGAGGGAGAGTAATGGGGATAGCCACTTTGGTGATCTCCCTGGTCTCATCCTCAGATTTGGACAATGAATGGGATGATCCTGATTGGTTACCTGGCTCTTCAGAGCCTCAGGGTTCCTCTAGGCATAGCTTGAAGCCTTCTGTGGAGCTTAGGAGTGCCTGGCCTGGTGCCAACAGTGGTGTCACCCTCCCGGCATCTCTCAGTGCCGCTAGCAGTACTGGGGATGTTTCTGGTGCTGACCATGGCTCCAGTGAGGAAGACAACACCGGGGCTGGTGTTGGCTCCAGCACCAGCCCTGTTTTTGGTGCCACAAGTTGCACCATTTCAGGTGCTGGTGCCAGGACTGGCACCGCCAGTGGTGCCGGATCCTCCCCTCTCCTCTTCGGGTTCCACAGCATCTCTCAGGCCTCTGTCGAGAGGAAGATCTCTGTCTGCTGAGGCGGGGTTTGGGAGGACTAGGTTGATGCCTTGTGCTGTTCCCAGAATGCCTGTGGGCTCTGAGAAGAGTAGGAGTGCTGACTAGGGCCTTCTTTCTCCACCGAGTTGGGCAGGGTCTGTAGATGGTGGGGATAGGGGCTGCCTTAGTGGACCTGCACAGCTCTGATCACCTCATCCAGGGGTGTCCCCCCAAAGGCACCACTCAGCTCTTCCCTCTCTGGTTGGGAAATCTTCAGTGGTAGATTTATGCAGGCCCCCTTCACAGGGAGGGGGCTCCCCTCCTCGCTCCTGCAGCCCTCACAGAGGTGCTGGAGTGGTTTCTCACACCCACTCCCCCCCCACCTCTGCCTCCCATCCCCTCCCTCCCAGGTTTTTCCGGCCATATTGGACCCTTGACTTGGGAGCAATTCAGGGCAATGGTGACTGCATATCCCAGATGCCTTAGAGCCCTAGATGAGGTAATTTTCAGGCCTCAAGTCCCTGCACTGCCTCACCCTGAATCTAGCTCCTTTGAGTCTTCGACTTTCTCCTCTGAGGAAGAAGACACTTCAATCCACTTCCCCTCTAATGCTGACCAAACAGGGTATTAGCATTTCCTATTGGAGATGATGGAGGAGTTGTAGCTCTCCCACTTCGGAGGATGCAATCCTGCGCATGTGATGCTGTCATTCCTAGGGGAGTACAGTATAGAATCCACTGTGATCCCTTCATAGCCTCAGACCTTCATGGAAGCATCTCACAGAGTCTGGAGGAACCCCTCTGCCCCTATTCCAGACCTGAGGAACTGCCAGTACAGCTGCTGTGCACCTGTGGTGTCTCCAGGTGCTATGCCCCATCCCACATCAGGAGTGGAGCTGTAGGACACCTCCTTTGGGCACCATTGTCCAAGGCACCACCGCCCCCCAAAGTCTGACTCGGCCAAGTTTAACTGCTGGGAAGGAGGGTATTCTCGGTGGCATGCCTCCTCCTGTGCATCTCAACTCATCAGGCACACCAGACTGCCTATGGCAGGCACCTATGGGAATGCTGGGACAGCTCCTAGTGTCCATGCCTGATAGTGAGGCAACCAGGCATGCCATAAGCCTTTCAATGCACAGCCTGAAACTTGTGATACACCAATCAGGGGCATCTTATGATGCCAATGAGGTAGCCTCCAGGCTGGTGGGGACATCGGTCTGCATTAGGCAAATGGCCTGGCTCCGCCTTTCACGGTTATTGCCCTTGGCCTGGCATAGGGTGATTGCCTCACCTTTCTGGGGGGCCATTTTTTCTCCCCAGGTTCAGGTGGGAGTTGGTGGGGCACCCTTCCTCTCCCAGGTCTTGGAAGCACTTGCCTGCCCCTGACCAGTCTCGGGTCTCACCAGACCTGTGAGGGGCCCCCTCCTCTAGTGTATCCCTCAGAGGAGGCTGAGGGAACATTTTCCCTCGGGGGTACCAGCACCACCTGCTTGGTACTCACCCACCAGTAATGAATGGGGAAGATTGACCTTTGGAAGATATAAAAATCATATATTCACCATAATTCTTGATCTTCCAAGATATCTTCACCATTCATTACAGCTTCCCACCCACTTTCCCCTCATGGCCAGGCTTCTGGGTAGTGCCGCCTCCCTGTTTGCCTTCCCCATTTTAACTTAAATGAGGCTAATGTCTAGCTGGCACCCCCAGAGGGAACTCTTGGCTCAAAGTCAGGAGGGTTTTTTCCTTCTCTTTAAGTTCAGGGTGGGGGGGGCAAATGTGGACAGCTTTGCCTTCCTTTTTTCCTCCCTCTAGAGAAGAGGTGTGCTAATCTAGAGGTTCCCAGGGCTTGCACTAGCTCTAATAATGTGGGCTTCAGTTGACCTTCTGTTTTTTTTTTTTGGGGGTCAGCTCTGAAATTTCAGGGTCAGAAATTTGCTGTAGTATCATTGTACTGCATTACCTGACACTTTCTGCCAATAATACAGGTGCAAGCCTTACAATGTAGAAGGTCAGTACTAAAACATTGCTTTTATTGTGCTTCAAAATTCTAAAAATTTCATTTAGGGTCTTCAGTAGTTGGTCAACGCAAGAAATGGGTTCCTTCATATCTAGCTCCCTGTTTTTGGGGTACATATATGTGTGCCCTCCTCTGGATCAAGTCCTTGAAGGTTTTTGTGGGAGATGGCAGACTCCCCTAATCCAGCAGGGGTTAAGTGAAGTGATTGTATTCTTGGATCCTACAATCTTCTGCTCTTACCCACCTTTTTGTTGGGTATGCCTGCTCCTCTGACCAGATAAGGTTGTCTTTATCCCATCAAGCTGCATCCTCGTGTGACCTTCCCTAACGGACAACTTCTGTCTTCACCAGGATTCATCATCTCAGTCTCCAGGAAGTACTTCTTGCCTGTGTGTCCTCCCCCGCGAACAAAAAAGAGTGGGGTGCTTAACCTCTTGCCTGGTCCTGAACTAACTGCTCATTATGTCTCCCCCTTATTCTGCCTTATGGGGTGGTTCCCTTGGGGATGTCCTCTACAGACATGTTATACTCTTCAAGACTCTCACTTCAGAATTTTATCTGGGCATACGAGTATTCTAGCAACCACTCTTGGGCCCTGTGTCCATGGCTTATTGGTTCATTCTCTTACTAAAGTACTCCTGGGAAGTCAATCTGAATAAAAGAGTGCTGTCACACGTCCCTGGCTGAGGATAAGAGATCCTTTGTCTCTCCCACACTCACTCTTTCTCTCTCTCTCTCTCTGGCCTGCCCAATGGCCCTTGTCACCCTTGGCCTTAAAGAGCTAGTGTACTGCCTAAAGATGCCTTCTTCTATATTCCAGTCTGGACCAGTCACAGGAAGTATTTAAGATCCAGGGTAGGGACTGGTCATTACCAGTTTGCAGCCCTTCCCTTTGGGCTCTCGTCAGCTCCCAGAGTGTTCACAAAGTGCTTGGCCGTGGTGGTAGCACCCCTCAGGAGACAAGGAATACTGGTTTTCTCTTACCTAGATGACTGGCTGGTCGCAGGGAAATCTCACCAAGAGACCAAGACCTTTCTACTCTTGACTCAGCATACCTTGGAGGATCTGGGCTTTCTCATAAACACCCAAAAGTCCCAGACAGAATCAGAGCAAGTGCTGGAGTTCACAAGAACAGAATTGGATGTTCTCCAAGGGAGGGCCTTCCTCCCATGAGAGAGTGAGAAATCTCATCAATCTGGTGAAGTCCTTCATCCTTGGTCAGCCCAGGTCAGCAAAAGACTTCCTTCAGTTATTAAACCATCTGGCCTCCTCCACAGCAGTAGTGGCAGGGCCAGGTTCCAAATGAAAGACATCCAGTACCATCTAAGGGCCCATTGTCCCAAAAACAAGACCCTCTTTCAAGGCTGGTGCCTATGACAATGTCCCTCTTAAGAGCATTGGACTGGTGGAAAGAAGAGGGCAACCGCAAGGAGGGTGTGTCCTTCCTTCAGCAGCCACCCACAGTAGTTCTGACAACAGATACCTCCCTCCTAGACTGGGGAGCTCACCTGGCTGACCTGACAATAAGTGGGGTGTGGTCCCCCCCCAGGAATCCCATGAGCACATAAACCTGCTGGAGCACAGGCCAGTTTTCCTGGCTCTACAGTCTTTTGCTCCCCACATCAAGGGGCAGTCTGTCCAGGTAAGGACAGACAACACCACTACCATGTACTTCAACAGTGAAGGAGGCACAAGATCCTCAAAGCTACGTACAGAAGCAATGAAGATCTGAAAGCTGGTTTACTTCCTGGAGGTGCAGCTTTCAGTGGTTCACCTGTCAGGAAAGGACAATGTCTTGGTGGATTCCCTTAGCAGTATCAGCCAGGGACATCACAAACAAATGCTGAACACACAGATCTTGGTCACAGTGTTTGGGAGGTGGGGTACACCAGAGTTAGATTTGTTCGAATCCTTGGAGAATCATCAGCTTCCCCTGTTTTGTTGTAGGCCTCCAACAATGGGCCAAGTCCCATCAGATACCCTGACTCTTGACCGGCCAGGCAGATTCCTGTATGCCGTTCCTACCTTCCCTCTCTTGCTGAGAGAACTCCTAAAGCTGAGAAGTCTGTGACTATGATCTTAATAGCCCCAGATTGGGCTAAGCAGGTTTGGTATTCCCTCCTCCTGTCTCTCTCCATCAAGCAGCCCAACTGCCTCCCACTGAGGCACAACGTGCTGACCACATCTATGGGCAGGGTTAGCTTCCTGAACCTCAAGGCATGGTTCTTGAAAAACTAGAGTACTCTGTCTTTCACCTCACTGCAAAAATCTTGGAAGTCCTCAGGGTCTCTAGAAAACCAGCAACCAGGAAAACCTATGCTTTCAAGTGGAGAAGATTCTCTCTGTGGTGTACCCCTAAGCATCTCAGCCCTTTACAAGCAGATCTGTCCACAATCCTAAACTACCTAATCCACCCTCAGTCTTTGGGACTTAGACCCTCAACTCTTAAGGTGCACCTGGTAGCAGTGTCTGCTTATATTTCGACAGGTAAGAAGAAATCTGCAGCTTCACACCATATTTTCAGGAGGGTCTTTAATGGGCTTCTGCACCTACATCCCTTAGGACCTAGTCCCCACGTGGGATTTGGACCTGTGCATACCGAGGCTTATGGACTCCCTTTTTGAGCCCATGGCTACTGCTGATTTGAAGTATGTCGCTTGAAAATCTTCCTGAACTTAAGTCTTCACCATTTACATACTGCATAGAAAGAGCTGCATTAGGACACCAGGTGCTCTATGACTAATAAATTCCTGATTTGCTGAGCCAGGTTATTGCACTCCCCCACCACCTTCTTTAATAGATCTGAGGCTGATAGTTCGGTAAGCTTTTTATTTTATTTCACGTTAGGCAGTCGCGATATCAGTTAAAATGATATAGATAGCCACGCCCTCACGCTTCACCACTGTGGGCTTTCCAAAGATGTTTGGAGAAAGTTCTTTAAGAAACCCACGATTGGGTGAAACGTGAGAAGATTTGGCTGTGTCTGTATGGTTTTGTATTATGCTGCTGCTGCTTGAGTAAAGGCTAAAGAAATCTGCACAAACTCTCAGCCTCAGGTCTGTTATTTGGAGGTGAGTGGGGAGTGCCGTGACTGAAGTTTACAAATCAGGTCTTCACCATTTATTCATACTGCTGGGTTCGAGTTGGAGGCACTGCGGGAGCCAAAAATCTTCAGGAGGGCCAGCACTGAGGTAGGACCACGCATGCGTGGCATTGCGAGACTGGCTTGTGCCATATAGGCTGTCTCGCGTTGACCCTTCAACCACCTCAGTTCCTTTTTCCCCACCATCGAGTGCACTTCAGTGATGACGTTGCTCACCCACTGGGAGTCAGATCTTCACGTGTATATGACAACAGTGTTCAGTTAATTTAGTTCCATCTAGTTTAGTATTATTCCTTTCTTATTTTTCTCAATTAAAAAAAAAAGTTATTCAAACTTCAGTTTTCATCAGATCTACACCCCTTGCCAGACAACGGAGTTGACCATGGATGGTGACAGTGATGGTAGGGAGTCTCCTTTGGAGGGCTGCTCTGGCAGCTGGGCTGAGTCTGGTCTTCCACCCTCTGCCGGGGGGTGGGGTCCAACCATGGGCAGTCCGGTGTTCGGGAGGGAGGAAATTCCTCCCATAAACAGAAAAAGAAGCAGTCCTGTTCCTGATCCAGGTTGGGGACCTGGCACCACTTGATCTCGAGTTCTTCCTCTTCTCGTCAGAAGAGGAAGAAATGGTGCTGCTCAAGGTCACTTTCTGATATGTCTGCTAATAGGATTTCTACTTCTGTGAGTAGGAGGCCTTCACCAGCACCATTGATTTCCCCAATGAGTTCGGCTCACTGTTGTTTGAGATCTCGGGCCCAGAGTCCTTCACTGTCCTCTTGTGCAGCCTCCGGTGGGTGGTTTCATCACTGGGCAGCTCTTATGTAGCAGTGGGTTGAGCATCTGGCCCATTTGCCTCTCCCTGCAGACCCAGTGCCAGGGTCTTTGGGTCTAGGTGTCTCGGGGCCGTGGCTGGGGCCTTCGGACCAGGTAGAGCATTTGGCTCTGCCAGTGGATCCTAATCCCTTGATGATGACTGTGCCACTGCCGGTTCCACGTGCTGACCTCCTCCTCTCTGTATCTTCGCAGGGACCAGTACAAGTATCTTCTCCGGTCACTTCGGTGACAGTTTCTCATCTTAGGTCTGATCTGGGTTCTCAGGTGGTGCCGCTTCCAGTGCCAATTCCTGCTTTGGTCCCGGTGTCACCTGTCTACCCACTTCCTAGGCCCAGACTTGGACTTGTTGTGTCCACATCTCTTCTGGCTTCCCCCTCCAAGATGGATCTGAATGGGGACAAGTCTGACCCTGACCACATCGTTGCTAAGGACGGTGATGCTGATATCTTCCATAGTTTGGAGAATCAGCCTTCAGTTCCTGCTTCTGTCCCTCAGGAGGATCTCTCCTTTCAGTCTTTACTCAGAAACATGCAGGCAACTCTGGCTCTCAAGACTTCTGCTCTTGATCCTGGTAAGCAGATGCGTCTTGAGTGGCCCCATGTTCCTAACATTCTGGTTAACCTAACACCTCCCATTCCCCCAGCCTTTGAAACCCTATCTCAGGCTGTGTGGGCCAGGCCTGCTTCTATTCCCTCAGTATACAATCTGTGGACCAGAAATATGTTCCTCCTAAATAGATCTATTTTAGCCTCTCAGCCTATTGTGAAAGCTCTTGTTATTCTAGCAGAGAATGACAAGGCTGACCTTCCTCAGGATGTCACAGCATGCCATATCACTAAAGAATCTCATAAGACTGACACCATGGGAAAGAGGGCTTTCACAGTCACTTCTCTGGGCATGTGTATAGTCAGCTATCGGGGACACTAATCTCAGTATGAGTATGCCCTTTGGACTTCTCTTAAGTCTCTCACTGAGTCTTTGCCAGTATCTGATTCCAAGTTCAGAATTCTCCAGACTGTTACACGTGGAATTGAATCCAACCGTCATCAACTGAAGGTGGCTATAGTCACTTACGATGCTGCTTCCTGAGCTGCCACTGCAGGAATGTGTATCAGAAGGCACTCCTGGCTGTGGACTTCAGGATTTTCCTCAGATGCCCAGCAGCAGGTGATGAATGTTCCTTTTGATGGTACCTACCTGTTTGGCCAACAGGTTGAGCAATCCCTGGAGGCCTCTAAAAAAACAGAACAGCTACCAAATCAGCCAGACCAGCTCCTTCATACCCACAGAGGGACAAAAACCCTCCGTTTTTTCTCCTCAACCCCAAAAGAAAGTGCAGCAGAAGGCACAGGCCCCGAACGTGCCCAGTGCCACTCTCTGAAACTCCAGCCCTGGTGGGGGTGCATCTGACTGTGTTCTACAGCCAGTGGAAGTCCATCACCTCAGACAAGTGGGTGTTAGGTATCATCCGGGAGGGGTACTCTGTCAATTTTTCAGTGGTCCCCCAAGAATGTTCGCCAAACTGGCAGCATTCTCTGTCAGCCGCTCAGTCAGACCTCCTCACTTCTGAGATGAGGGCCCTTCTCAGAAATAGGGCAGTGGAAATAGTCCCCTTTCTAACCCCAGGAATCCACTAATATTACTACTTCTTGCAGTGCTCCTTTAAGCCAGCATTGCCTCGGAGCCAAATGGAATGTCATGCTAATGATGGAATCTTTAGCTCCTGCATTCATTTCAAAAACTGCCCAGTGTAACTGCCTACATTCTAACCTCAGATTTCTTCTCTCCGCTGCAAAGTCTAGACACCCTGGAGATCTTCTCTCTATCAAGAGCGATTCCTGAAGCACATTGAACAAAAAAACTAAGTATCTTTGTTTAATTTTTCATTAACTGCCTAGTTTAATTGTTATTTTAGCCTTTTTTCCTCAGAGTTTAAATTTAGCGTAATCCGTCTCTTTTCTCTGGTTCCTCGCAGTTCCTGTGAACCAAGAGGAAACCAATTCCCTTCTTACCTAAATTGGAACCTTTTTTTAGGGGTTCCGATTATATTTCTTTGTTTTTTTTTTTCCATAAAATGATCTCATTTGAACCGACTTTTCTCGGTTCCCAGAACTGTTCTTCAGTTCCGGATCCGATCCGATCTTGGTTACTGAAATGACCTCAAATAGTTAACTTGCATATATTTTTGTTGGTTCCCAGTTCCTGTTTTCTTTCAAAATGTCAGATAGGCCTAAAAAGAAAACAGGACCTCCTGGTTTTAAAAATTGTTTGAAGTGCTCCGTTTGCAAAGGCAGACAAACTTGATTTATGTTTGGTCTGCCTTGAGCAACAACATTTTTCTGTGGATTGTGAGATATGTAAGTCTTTCCCTGATAAAACAGTAGAAAAACGTAAGGAAAGGCTGAAAAGAAAGTTGGAGGAGAGGTCCATGGGCTCTAACCAGTCCACCCCCTCTAAATCTTCTGCTATTCCATCCAGGGCCTCAAAAACCACCCCTAATATGGGTGCGGGCTCTGGCAAGAGAGATAATGAACCAGCTGACTCTCCGGTGCCTGCAAACAAATCTCAAGAAGACAAAACACACTGGGACCCCGGCTGAAATGCCTCAAGGGGTCCCTCAGGTACCTGTACCTGCTCCATCGCCTGCTGAGCTAACCCAAGCTCTGGCTTTACTAAAGTTCTACAGGGCTTCCTACCCCCAGAGCAGCCTGTGGCTACTCCAGCTGAAAAAAAAATATTTTTGTCTCTCCTTTAGCTACTGATACAGTAGAATTTGAGGAGGATGATCAGGCAGAGGAGGGTATTGAACCCAAGGTCTCACCAGAACAGGAGTTTGGCTCTCCTCCCAGACCCACAGTGGATCTCTCCTCTCATTTTTCCTTTGTCAGGAAGATGGTGGAAACCTTGGATCTGCAAACTGCAGAAGAGATCCAGGATGAGGAAGAAGCCCAATATAGGGAACTTATTGGGCTCACACCCACTAGAAGGTTCCTTCTGCCTATATGTAAGTTTTTCAACAAAGATGTCCTTGAGATTCTTAAGACTCCACATTCTGTCACACCAGTTTGATAAAAAGTGTAATAAAAAATACCAGCTTGAGAGGTCGGGGCTGAGTTTTGATTTACTCACCCTGACCACCAGGGGATTGTACAGCAGGCTGCCTGGGAAAAGGCAAAAACTCCCCTGTCCTTTCACCCCCCTGAGAAGGACTCGAGAAAGATGGATAGCATGGCTAAAAAGGGTACCTTGCAGCTTCCCTGGCACTTTGCCAAGCCAGCTACCATGCTTATGCAGCCCTCTACCAGAAGGCTCTTTGGCAGTCCATCCTGGATAATGCAGAGGCTAACCCCTCCATGACAGATTTGGAGTTAGTGGACACTGCAAAATTGGGCTTGGAGGCTTCCAAGTATCCGTTCCAAATGTCAGCTGATACGAATGACAGAGCTGCTGTATGGGTGGCAGGTACTATAGCCTTGAGAAGATTTGCCTGGCTGAGAGCTACTAATCTCACCCAGGACACCCAGAGTAAGGCTATGGACTTCCCAGTCGAGGGTCACTCACTCTTTGGTACCCAGACTGAGGCATATATGAAGAAAGTAGATGAGTATAAAGCTACTTTCTGCAGTAATTCTACCAGGGAGAGACCTTCTCCCTCCACTTCAACATATGGAAGGGGGGGCAGGGGTAGGTCCTCTTTAGGAGGCCTTTCTTCCGAGTGCAGGCTGTGCCACAACAGCAGCACCAGTCACAGCAGGGCGGTTTTTATAGAGCCAGAGGCAGAAGGGGTTCCAGGCGAGGATCCAAATCTGTACAACCTCAGCAACTTTTCCCTCCAGGCTGCCTCTCCATCTCCTGTAGGGGGCAGACTGACTCATTACTTTCAGGAATGGCTGAAAATCACCACAGATGGGTGGGTTCTGGAAGTAGTGCATTGGGCCTGTCCCTATGTTTCGAGTCCCTTCCTCCTCTAAGATCAAGGCAGTTCATAGCAGATCTTACTTCCAGACACAGCTCTTGCAACAGGTTACAGCATTAGGACTGAAGTCGGCAGGCGTCAGGACCCCACGGAAAAATTCTAGCTAGCTATCTTCAGCGGGGACAGCCCCCGACGTCGGTCCCGCCTCCGACGTCAGGCGTGGTACATAAGGGGCGGTCCCGCGATTCCCAGTTCTTTCCGCGTCAACTTGACATGTCTCGACCCTTCGGTTCAGCTCTAGCGCGCGACGCGTGGTTAAGTTCTTTCCTACGGGAAATTCGGATTTCTTCAAGCAAGTTTTTTTCTGATGTCCTCTCCAACCTCCGGTCACTCCTCCAAGTGTGCTTGTGGGAAACAGATCCCCTTCAAAGACCCTCACGTGGTCTGCGTCCGGTGCCTAGGCCCAGACCACAATACCCGGTCTTGCTCCTTCTGGCAGGCGTTTAATAGCAGAACCCGGATCCGTCGCCAGAAGGCCCTTCAGGCTTTTTTGCTGGAAGAAAAGCTAAAGACCATGTCTTCCAAGGGGGACTCTTCAAAAAAGTCCCACAAGCATGCTGAAAAACGAAGGGAGAAGGCCCCTTCCAGGTCCCCTTCCAGGGCCTCAGACTCACGCAGCTCCGGTTCCAGGTCCGACCGCTCCCCCTCCAGGGCCAGCTCTCAGCCTCCCCCTGCTGCGGTTAAGAAGTCTTCCTCTTCTCAGGCCAAGACTGCCAGGCTGTCCTCGTCCTCCAGGGCCTTGGTCAAGTCTGGGAATCGCCACCATCATTATAAGTCGGGTTCCCGCCCTTCTGAACCCGACGTCAGGTCAGCTTCCTTGCCTCCTCGCAAGACCTTGGAGCTTACCTCTCTGAAGAGACCGCAGGACCCGACGCTGGTGCATCCATCGTCGTTCTCTCGCCATAGATTCCTGGAGCCATCGTCGGCCAGACGACCGTCGCCGGCCAGGCAAACACCTCATCAGACGCCGGTAGGGGGACCGGCGCCCGCTCCTATCGAGAAGAGAACCCTAACGCCAACCGATGCCGGTCAGGAGACCATAACCGAGGAGGAATTGACTCAGCCCGAGGATGAGATGGGCAACCACCGTCCTGTCGAGACGCCCAGGGAACCCTCGCCGTTACCTGAGCCCCCTGTGGAGCCGACGCCAGGACCCGATGACTGTCCACCGGCGCCCGGACCGTCGTCAGGCCTTTCCATGGTAGATGTGAAGGAGCTGTTCACTTACTAGTGGGACACCATAAAGAAGGATATGGTTCCCACCCCTCCTCCTCTTCCTCCTCCTCTTCCTCCTACGCTGATTACTCCTCCGGTTCCTGCACCCACCTCGCCATCGGGGTCGGCAGGCCGATTACCTCCTCCCCGGGAGCACAGAACACCTCCCAGGGGGAGACCAGACAAACGGAGACCTCCGTCCAAATCCTCTTCTAGGTCACCCAGCCCCAAGAGACCCAGAAGACGCCAATGATCGCCTTCGACGGAGGACACGGGATCAGAGTTCTCAACATCCAGATCCCCATCTCCCCTCTCCATCCCTTCTCCGGATCCATGTGAGATGCCGAAGTCTCCTCCGGATGACCCTTCATTCGGATATTATGAGACACATCCAAGAGAACATGGGATGGGATGCGGAAGAGCTAGACCCCGAAAGGCTACGCCTTGCCAAGTATCTTCGGCAGAAGGACCCAAATCCTGTGGTGGTGCCACCCTTGGTAGACACTTTCGTGGACGTCACCAAGGCAGCGTGAAAGCATCCACATTCACTCCCGGCGATGCTGAAGAAAGCTGATCGCTTGTACAAGGCTCCTAGAGAAGACCAGTACTTGACTCAGCAGCCTCAGGCCGACTCTCTGGTCATAACAGCCTCACATGACCGGTCCCAGAGACTGCAACATCTGAGCACCCTGCCACTGGACCCAGAGTCCAAACAGTTGGACGCTATGGGTAGGCGCACGTATGCTTCCGCTACCTGCGCCATCAGATCCCTGAATTACTTGACCCACATGGTGCAGTTCCAAAATGCCTTGTGGGAACAGGGTCTGGATGCGGCTGAAAAACTGCCAGAAGGTGAGCAGAAGGAGGAGATGCTTCAGCTCCTCCGTACGGGTTCGGACGTGGGAACCCAAGTGCTACGAGCCGCGTATGACTCCGCGGACTCCTCGGCCCGAGCAGCAGCTTCAGGCGTATGCATCCGGAGACACTCCTGGTTGCTCGTCTCCGGCATTACCCCGGACATCCAGAAGAATATCATGGATGCCCCATTCAAGGGAGAAGTCTTGTTTAGTAAGCCCTCAGAGAAGATTATTACCAAACTTCAAGAGGCCGGGAAGGCGGTGAGGTCAGTTCAGGCCATGTACCGACCCAAGCTTAGTTCCTTTCGCAGGAACCAAAGCCAATTTCGTGGACGGATGCAGAGGCAACAGTCCCGCCCCGCTCCACAACAGAGGGACTCCGGCTTTCGCAGAGCCCAGGGGAAACAGCCCGCAGGCCGAAGCCAGCATACTTCAAGCCGCCCAGCCAGCGGGACTCTCAGCCGCCACAGCCTGACTCCTTTCCGGCCCCGGCCCCTCAGGATCAACGGGAAATCATGGTCGGGGGTCGCATTGTGAACTTCCTGCCAGGATGGCAGGCTATAACCACCGACAGGTGGGTTCTTCAGTTGGTCGGAAGAGGCCACTATATAGAATGCGCAGAGAAGCCACCCTCGAGGCCTCCTTTGCTCTCCCGGTATCCGGGTCAGCACAAGTCTCTGATCTGGCAAGAAGTACTCATGCTCTTGCAAAAGGGAGCGATAGAGTACGTCCCGGAGAACCAGAGAGGACAAGGATACTATTCCCACTTCTTCCTGGTTTCAAAGAAAACGGGACCTCCGTCCGATTCTGGACCTCAGCGACCTCAACGTGTCGGTCACCTACAAGAGACTCCGCATGGTGACTCTTCCGGGTCTTATTCCCATGCTGAAGCAAGACGCCTTCTTAGCGTCTCTAGACATGCAGGACGCATACCTGCACATCTCTATAGCTCAGGCGCACAAGAGGTTCCTGTGCTTCGAGTTTCTCGACCACCACCTTCAATTCTGAGCCCTTCCATTCGGACTGTCATCCGCACCCAGGGTCTTTACCAAATGCATGGCAGTCGTGGCAGCATCTCTAAGGAGACAGGGCCATTATTTGTTCCGCACCTGGATGATTGGCTTTCATGGCCGCCCAGAGAGGCGTGGTTACTGCGATCCAGAGCACCCAGGACCTGTTCCCATCTCTGGTATCTTAATCAACCACGAGAAGTCTCTTGGTACCGTCGCAGAAGCTGCAATTTATAGGCGCAGTACTGGACACCGTTCAGGGAAGAGCTTTTCTTCCAGACGACAGAGCGGAGCGCCTCAGATCCCTCATCAGGGAGTTATTGTCGAACAAGACCGTCCCTGCCAGGTCGGTCCTTCGCTTGCTTGGACACATGGCTGCGGCCATTCCTACCATCCCTTTCGCAAGGCTCCACATGCAGGTAACTCAGTGGATGCTCAAGATGCAATGGGATCAAAGGCAAGACCACATGCAGCATCTGGTCAGAATCACGAACAACGTGATTCGAGACTGGCAGTGGTGGCTAGACCCAGGGTTGCTCTCCATGGGCGTCCCATTTGTAGCGCCATCCCTGGAGGTAATCCTCACCACAGATGCCTCAGGTCTAGGGTGGGGGGCACACCTGGACGGGGTGAAGTCCCAGGCACGTGGACCCTCTGGAGGCTCATCTCCATATCAATGTCCTAGAGATGAGGGTGGTCCTTTATGCCCTGCAGGCCTTTCAGTCAGAAATCCCGCGAGTACTCTCCTGCTTCAGACAGACAACACGGCGTGATGTATTACCTCAACAAACAAGGAGGCACACTCTTACCCCTTTGCAGGAGGCCATGAGAGTGTGGGATTGGGTAATCCGACACGCGCGAATCTGATCACATGTACATGTTCCCGGGTGGACAACACGATTGCAGACGGCCTGAGTCGCGCCCCAGGCCAGAGTCCACAAGGGAACTTCTTCAAGAGGTAGCAGAGGATCTGTTTCTTCGATGGGGAACTCCAGAATTGGACTTGTTCGCATCCCCATCCAACGCAAAACTGCCCAATTTTTTGCTCGCTAGATCCAGGGCCTGGTGTTTTCTGGCGAGACGCGTTGTCCCTCTCCTGGGCGGACAGATTCCTCTACGCTTTCCCTCCTTTCCCGTTGATCCAGAGAGTTCTTCTCAAACTGCGCAGGGAGCATGCAACAATGATCCTGGTGGCCTCTTTCTGGCCCAGACAGATCTGGTTCCCCTTGCTAATTCAGCTATCCCGGGAACCTCCGCTCCCGTTGCGGTTCAGCTCCCATCTCTTGTCTCAGAAGGAAGGTTCACTGGTCCACCCGGACTTACGCTCACTGAACCTGCATGCATGGCTCCTAGAGACATAGCCATCTTGCGTCACGGGGGTCTCGCAAGAGGTTGCGGAAGTTCTTTCTACAGCCAGAAAGCCGGCAACACATGCGACGTACGCCATGAAATGGCGCTGTTCTTGTTTATGGTTGCGAGCACGCAATTTTTCCCCCTTAGGCTGCCCGGTGGGAGTGGTGTTGGACTACCTGCTCTCCCTTTTCTGTTCGGGTCTAGCCTACTCCTCTATCAAGGTGCACCTCTGTGCCATCTCTGCCTACCACCTTCCGGTGGGACATCGCACAGTGGCACAATTAGACGCCTCTGGGGAATTTTTGAGAGGGGTGTTACACCTTAGGCCACCCATTAAGGACCCAGTGCCTCCATGGGATTTGCTCTTTATCCTGGAACAACTCACGCTTCCCCCCTTCGAGCCTGCCACAGATTGCGAGCTGTGTTTTCTGTCGTGGAAAACGCTATTTTTTGTTGCTGTTGCTTCAGCGAGAAGAATTTCTGAGCTTCACGCTCTCATGTGCAAAGAGCCTTATTTAGTTTTCCACCAGGACAGAGTATCCCTGAGTACCAATCCAAAATTTTTGCCTAAGGTGGTCTCTACACTCACTCTTAATCAGGATATTGACCTGCCGGTCTATTTCCCGAACTACTCTAATAGAGAAGAGGCTCTGCTCCACACTCTGGATGTTCACCACAGCTTGAGGTATTACCTCAACAGAACTAAACTACTTCGTAGTTCTGAGCAACTTATCATTTCCTTTTCTGAGAGGATGATGGGCCAACCTGTATCCAAACAGTCCCTGTCTCGCTGGCTTGTCCAGTGTATTTCATTCTGTTATGATATCAAACAAAAGCCCCTCCTGGGTACAGTCCGGGGTCATTCTACTAGGGGTGTGGCCACCTCCTTTGCAGCACTCCGAAACGTCTCCACTTCTGCCATATGTGCTGCAGCCACTTGGAGCTCTGTGCATACATTTATCAGGCATTATAGCCTGGACATCGCTCTCGGCGAAGAGCCGGCTTCGGCCTGGCGGTGCTACAGGGTCTCCTGTCCTAGATTCAGGACCTGGAATATATTTCCTAGTTTCCTCCTCCCAGAATTTTGGCAGCGTTACTGCTTGGGAATCAGTCCTAATGGTGTAACCTGCTGCAAGAGCTGTGTCTCGAAGTAAGATAGTACAGTTACGTAAGAACTTACCGTAACAGTAGATCTTCGAGAACAGCTCTTGCAGCAGGTACCTTCCCGCCCACCTTCCCCCTTGGAGGAGGCATGGCTTTCGCCTTTACTATCAGGGTTTGTTCCCTTTGACTTCTGACGGTGGATCCTCGGTCTCCCATTTCGATGTCAGCCTGCGGCCGGAAGTCTCCGGCGGGAGAACTGGGGAATCGGGCGGGACCGCCCCCTTATGTACTATGTCTGACGTCGGAGGCGGGACCGACGTCGGGGGCGGTCCCCGCTGAAGATAGCTAGCTAGAATTTTTCCATGGGGTCCTGACGCCTGCCGGCTTCAGTCCTAATGGTATAACCTGCTGCAAGAGCTGTTCTCGAAGATCTACTGTTACGGTAAGTTCTTAGGTAACTGTACTTTCCTTTCACAGAAAGAAAACTGCTGGAACAGGCGGTTCAGGCCTTACTTCTAGCAAGGGCAGTAGAGCCTGTCTCTCCCAGCCAAAAAGGGCAGGGGTTTTATTCAAGATATTTTCTAACAACAAAAAAGAATGGGAGTGGCAGCCTACTCTAGACCTCAGACTGCTAAACAGGTACCTGGTAAAACCCAGGTTCAAGATGGTCATGTTGGCCATGATTCTGCCAACTCTGCAGAAAGGAGACTGTCTAGCCTCCTTAGACCTAAAGGACACATATTTCCATATTCCCATAAGGGAGTTACACAGAAAATATTTGAGATTCAGACTTCCCTCAGGTCATTATCAGTTCTCAGCACTTCCCTTCGGGCTCACCTCTGCACCAAGGGTGTTTACCAAGTGCATGGCAGTAGTTGTGGCACACCTAAGAAGACTAGGTGTTTCAGTTTTTCCCACCTGGACAATTGGCTGATCGTGGGAAAGTCTCACCCGCAGGTGAATGTCAGTCCTGACTCCTGTGCAGATACTGCAGTTCATAGGTGCAGAACTAAACACCATACTGGGAAGGACTTTCCTCACTCAGGAGAGGGCAGAAAGCATTCGGCTTTTGGCAAACTTGTTTTTACTGGGCAAGTCAAAGCCAGCAAGACAATTTCTACAACTGTTAGGCCACATGGCTTCAGCAACAAGCACAGTCATGGGTGCTAGGTTTCAAATGAGAGATGTTCAATTCCACCTCAGGGCACACTGGTGCCGAAGGCGGGACTCTCTATCAAAACCCACACCAGTAACAAGGGTGTTACTACATGCACTCCAATAGTGGATGGGGCCAGAAACCTTGAGAGAAGAGGTTCCCTTCTTGCAGGAGCCCCCTTCATTGGTTCTCACAACAGATGCTTCCCTGTTAGGGTGGGGGTGTTCACTTGGGGGAGCACACCATTCACGGCACCTGGGAGAGTGCAGATTCCCTCCAGCATATAAATCTGCTAGAGCTGAAAGTAGTTTACCTGGCCCTTCAGGGCTTCTCACATCTAATTCAGGTAAAGGTGATACAAGTCAGAACAGACAATACCACATCAATGTACTACATCAACAAGCAGGGAGGGATGAGGTCTACCCCACTTTGTACAGAGGCAATGAAGATATGGAGCCTTGCTTTCTCTCTAAACACCTCCCTACAGTCGATCCATCTGCATAGCAAGGAAAACACCCTGGTAGATGCCTTGAGCAGGATAAACCAGGCCCATCACGAATGGACACTGAACAAGTAATGGTGAACATCCTATTCAGGAGGTGGGGCACTCCAGAGATAGATCTTTTTGCATCCCACCAAAACCACCACCTGCCTCTGTATTGTTGCAGGGCCACAGCCAAGGAAACAGTTCCCCTGGATGCTCTGATCCTGGATAGGACAGGGAGGGACCTTTATGTCTTCCCTCCTTTCCCCCTGATACTCAGGGTGCTCGTCAAGCTCAGATCGCAGCCAGCTTCAATGATACTGGTAGCCCCAGACTGGGCCAACAGCCTTGGTACTCCCTCCTGCTCTCTCTGTCCATGGCCAAACCAATTCATCTCCCACAAGGTACAACTTACTGACCTCCTTCCAAGGGAGTGTCATGTACACCAATCTCAGGTCTCTCAGACTCAAGGCATGGCTCTTGAGGACTTAGAATATGCAGGATGGCAACTCTCTGAAGGGGTCCTGGAGGTCCTCAGAGGGAATAGGGAACCTTCTACTAAGAAAAGCTATGCCTCAAAATGGAAAAGGTTCTCTATATGGTGTAGAGATAAGGGTGTCACCCCAGCTCAAGCTGGCACACCAACCTTGCTGGACTATTTGACTCCCCTCCATTCCCAAGGTCTGCATCATTCAACCCTGAAAGCGCACCTGACTTTGGTGTCAGCATATATTTCTGCTGGAAAGGACACCTCCTTAGCATCAAATCCTATCTTCAGGAGGTTCTTCAAGGGACTGTCTCACCTGTTTCCCCCTCACAGGGAACCAGTGCCAGCTTGGGACCTGAACATTTGCATTGCTCAGCTAATGCTTCCCCCCTTTGAGCTCATGGTCTCTGCAGATCTCAAGTTTGTTACTTGGAAGGTAGTCTTCCTGGTGGCAATCACTTCTGCCAGGAGGATAAGTGAGCTCCAGGCCCTCTGTGTGGAAAAGGAATATATTTCCTTCTACAGGGACAAGGTAGTGTTGAGAACTAATAGGACATTCCTTCCCAAAGTGGTCTCGGACTTCCATCTGAACCAGTCTATCACCTTGCCAGTTTTTTTCACTGAGCACTCTAGCTCAGGGGAGCGTGGACTCCAAAGCCTTGATGTAAAAAGGGCTTTAAGTTACTACATGACTCATACCAAGGACCATAGGCAGGACAGACAACAGCTTTTCCTCACCTATGCAGAGGTAGGTAAGAGGACACCTGCTTCAAAAAGAACCATTTCTTGACGGATAGTTCAGTGTATCCAGTTTTGCTATTCAAAAGCAGGTAGGGTACCCCCTGTTGGACTCATGGTCCATTCTACACGGGGCACAGCTGCCACTATTGCAGCTACCCGAGAGGTGCCATTGGTAGAAATCTGTAAAGCAGCTATCTGGAGGTCAGTCCACACCTTGTCCTTCACTAAGCATTACAGCCTGGACACCCAGTCCAGGAGTGATGCCAGGTTTGGTACAGCAGTCCTGCAGAGTCTTTTTCCTAAGTGGATTTATTTACCCGCCTCTGAAAGGTTCTGCTACATAGTCTGCAAGAAGTAATAATATTAGTGGATTCCTGGGGTTAGAAGAAAACAATTACTCTCCTGTAGTAATCTTGTTTCTTCCAGTGGGATCCACTAATATTATTACTTCCCCACCCTTGCCTCCCATGACAGAATCAGTAAAGACCTCTGCAGTGCTGATTTCATAAATACTTGGAGTGGTATTCCATCTGATGGCACTTCTTAGTAATGTTTTATAGCTTATTGGGCCTTTTTCCCCTTCTTAGGTGAATCTGACATTTAGAAAAGGGGAACTTTTTATTTTTTCCCTGTGGTTTAATGATTACCAGTTGCCCCAGTTGGGGACCTTTTTTATTGTCTATTCTAATTAGATGTTATTATGGCCTCTTTGCAGGCTCCTAAGAAATCTGAGGTTAGAATGTAGGCAGTTACACTGGGCAGTTTTTGAACTGAATGCACAAGCTAAAGATTCCATCATTAGCATGACATTCCATTTGGCTCCAGGGCAGTGCTATGCTTAAAGGAGCACTGCAAGAAGTAATAATACTAGTTGATCCCGTTGGAAGAAACAAGATTATTACAGGTGGGTAATTTTTTTATTACGGAACGCGACTCAGGCTTGTTCCCATTATATTCTGGTTCCGAAAAAGACAGGAGGCATGCGCCCCATTCTCAACCTCAGAAAACTGAACAAGTTTCTGTATAATGAAAAGTTCAAGCTGGTCTCCCTTGGAACCCTCCTTCCACTTCTCAAGCCACAGAACTGGTTGGCATCTATAGACATGTAAGATGCCTACCAGCACATTCTGATACACCCAAGCCACCACAAGTTCCTACGCTTTGCAGTCCTGGGTCAGCACTTCCAAGTCAGAGTCCTGCCTTTTGGGCTCTCTGCACCTCAAGACTTTACAGAGTGCTTCACGGTTCTCGCAGCACACCTTCGAAAGCTCAGGATTCAGTTCTTTCCCTACCTAGATGACAGATTTCTGGCAAGTCTGTCAAAGCAGGGTGCAAAGGAGGCAATGACCACAGTAACTCAGTTCCTGACCTCCATGGGGGAGCTGCTCAATCTGAAGAAGTCACAGCTTCAATCTTCACAGTAGTTCCTCTTCATAGGAGCCCTCTTGGATGATACCAAAGTGAGGGCTTTACTCCCAAAGGACAGAAGGAACACCATCCTTCAAATGGCATGTTTCATCATGGAGAACAACCCCATGTGGGCTCGCTCCAGGCAGCAGATGTTAGGACTCATGGCATCCTCAGTTTTCACAGTACCTCTAGCGCGACTACACATGAGGACCATTCACTGGATGCTCAGCACACAGTGATCTCCAACAACGCATTCTCTGTCCTACCCCATCAAAGTGATGGAACCCCTTTGTCGGTCACTTGCATGGTGGATGCAGGAGGACAACCTTCTCCAAAATCTCCCCTTTGCTCCACAGGAATCTCAGGTAGCCCTTATCACAGATGCAGCTCACTGTCAGGGCCATCATATCCAGGGAGTCTGGATTTCAAATGGAGTCTCACCTCCTTATCAATATCCTGGAGATGAGGGAAGTCCTTTATGTCCTTCAAGCCTTAGTGAACTTTATCCATCACAAAGTAATCCTGCAGATGGACAACAAAGCACTGATGTATTACATCAATAAGCAGGGGGGAGCACACTCCCACCCGCTCTGCAGAGAAGGTATGAGGCTGTGGGAGTGGTGCCTCGAACAGAAGGCTCTGATCCTAGCAGTTTATCTACCAGGGGCTCAGAACAATCTGGCAGACCAACTCAGCAGGACAGAAGCAGATCCTCACACATGGTTACTAGCTCTAGATGTCGTTCAGTCTCTCTCTTCAATGAAAGGGGAACCTCAGATCTGGACCTTTTTGCATCCTTACTCAATGCAAAACTGCCTGAATTCTGCTCCAGAAATTCAGAACTTGATGTTTTTTGTGAAGATGCATTCAGGCTGCGGTGGACAAATCACTTTCTGTACGCATTTCCACCTCTTCCACTAGTTCGGAGAGTACTGCTCAGGTTGGAATCTCATGGGGGCAAAATGATTCTCATTACAATGTACTGGCCTCAACAGATTTGGTTTCCATTGCTCAACAAGTTGTCAGTGATCCCTCTGAGGCAACTGCCTCTGCAGAAGGATCTTCTGGTGCAGGGATCCCTGGTCCATCCCAGCCTGTGCTCCCATCATCTCCATTCCTGGCTCCTGAGGAGATAGAAGTGAGAAGATACAAAGTTTCTCAGAGGGTCTTGGAAATCCTCTTGGCTGCATGTAAACCTTCCACTAGGAAGACATACATAGCCAAATGTAAGTGCTTCTAGGAATGGTGTGCCAAGGCCCGTATGGTCCCATTCAGGTGTCTGCCGGGCAAGGTTTTTGAGTACCTGTTAGACCTTTCAGATGCTGGACTACAGTATTTTTCGGTAAAGGTCCACCTCTGTGCAGTTTCAGCCTATCACAAGCCAGTTCAGAACATGACCCTGGCTCAACTGCCTCTTTTCAAGAGATTTCTCAAAGGCATTCTGCACATCAGACCACCAGTCAGGAATCCGGTTGCCTCCTGGGATATTAATCTCATGCTAGACATGCTGACTTGTAAACCCATTGAGCCTCTGACTACATGTAGCCACAAGTTCCAGACCATGAAAACGACTTTTCTGGTGGTCATCACTTTTGCTCCGAGGGTCTGTGAAATATATGCTTTGGTCATAGACCCTCCATATACCATCTTCCACAAAGACAGGGTGGTTCTCTGTACACACCCCAAGTTCCTACCCAAGGTGGTTTCGGAGTTCCATTTAAACCAGCCTTTGCTGTTGTCCATTTATTTTTCTAACTTCCAGAATGAAGAAGAATGCACCCTTCACTCCCTGGACATTAAAAAAGCCCTTCAGTTCTACATTGGTAGAAGAAAAAAATACTTACCATAGTAATCTTGTTCCTTCCAAGGGAATTTTACTGTATTCTGACTTCTGGAGTATGGTCTCACCATAAGACTGCCCCGGAACCAAAATGGTTAATAGAACCTATACTAATCATGGAATGTTAGGCTTGAGCTCGGTTTTCAAACCACTGTCCCTGGTAAACATTCTACAACCATCAGATTCTTATGGAGCAGCATAATAACAAGCTATCTACAGTAAACTATACTAATAATTAACCAGTTAACAACACCCAACACCAAATAATCCCCTTTATTTAAAAATGTGGGCAACACGAAGACTCAAGTCACTAAGCCCAGTAAAGAAATACCCACAGGTTTCCAACAGCATAGACAGCTGTGTTGCAGTGCCCACAGGTTCCAGCAGGGGAGGAAGGGTGGGAGCTGAGAATACAGTAAGATTCCCTTGGAAGAAACAAGATTACTATGTTAAGTAATTTTTTCTTCAGACCCCAGGAAATGTTACTGTATTCTGACTTGTTCAGACTACCCAAGCAGTACCTTTGGAGGAGGGTAGAGAACCTATTTAGGAAACAGGCTCTGCAGTACTGCTGTGCCAAACCTGGCATCACTTCTGGCCTGGGTATCCAGGCTGTAGTGCTTGGTAAACGTGTGAACTGTTTTCCAGGTAGCTGCTTTGCAGATTTCTAACAAAGGGATACCTCTTGCAGCTGCAATAGAAGCAACTGTACCCCTTGTAGAGTGGGCCCTGAGGCCTACAGAAGGCTCTTCACCCATTTTGCTGTAGCAAAATTGGATGCAGGCAACAATCCAATGGGCAGTGGTAATCTCTGAGGCAGGTATGCCCTTCCCCACTTCTCCATAGGTCAGGAAGAGCTGGGTTCTAGCCTGCCCGTGTACCTTCATGTGACCCAAGTAGTAGCTACTAGCTCTCTTGACATCAAGACTGTGCAGTCTTTGTTCCCCTGAGCTGGAATGATCAGTGAAGAAGACTGGTAAAGTCATGAACTGATTAAGGTGGAAGTCTGAACCACCTTAGGGAGGAATTTCCTATTGGTCCTTAGCACCACCTTGTCCCTGTGTACTGCTACGTACTCTGGTTCTGTGTACAAGGCCTGGAGCTCTCTGATCCTCCTGGCTGAGGTGATAGCTACCAGGAACACTGTTTTCACATACTTCAGTTCTGCTGAGGACATGGGTTTGAATGGTGGCTGCATTAGCTGGCCAATGCATATGTTAAGGTCCCATGCAGGAATGGGTTCCCTATGAGGGGAATGCAAGTGCAGTAGACCCTTGAAAAACTTTCTGAATACCTGGTTGGAGGCCAGGTATGTCCCTTTCCTGGCAGAGAGGTATGCAGAGACTGCTGCTAGATGCACCCTGAGGGTGAAAGGCCAAAGGACAAGGGAATTCAAACATGCCAGATAGTCCAAAACTACTGATGAGCCGGCCTGGCAGTGGTCTATCTGTCTGTGTTGGCACCAAATAGAAAACCTCTTCCGTTTAGAAGAGTAAGTCTTTCTAGTGGAGGGTTTTCTAGATACCCTGAGGACCTCCAGCACCACTTCTGAGAGGTGAAGGTCAGCATGTTCTAAGTCCTCAAGAGCCAAGCTCTGAGTCTGAGGGACTGGAGATTGGGGTACAGGACCCTGCCCTGAGAGAGGTCAAAAGGTTGTGTCTCCTGGGCAGGGAGATTGGTTTGGAGATTAACAGGGTCAGTAGCAGGGAATACCAATGTTGCCTGGCCCAGTCTGGAGCAATGAGAATCTTTGTTGCTGGCTGAACCCTGAACTTGTTCAGTACTCTGAGTAGCAGTGAAAATGGAGGGAAGTCATACAGGAACTTCCCTGTCCAGTCCAATAGAAGTGCATCTAGAGGTACTGTGCTCAGTACGGGAGGCCTGCAACAGAACAGTGGCAGTTGATGATTGTCTGGGGCTGTGAAGATGTCCGCCTCTGGAGTGCCCCACATTCTGAACACCACTTGCAGGACCTGCCTGTTCAACCACCACTTATGGTGGTTTTGGTTGATCCTGCTGAGGGCATCTGCTAGGACATTGTGGAAGATGAACTGTCGAAAGGGAGACCCCTAAGGAGTAAGCTAGGTTCCATACCTTCATGGCTTCTGTGCACAGGGGTGGAAGACCTTGTGCCCCCTTGCTTGTTTGTGTAGTACATTGTGGTTGTATTGTCTGTCTTGACCTGAACCACTTTGCCCTGTAGCATTGAAGTGAAAGACTGAATGCCCAGATACACTGCCCTGAGTTCCAGCAGGTTTATGTGAAGCTGAGACTCCTGCTGGAGCCAGAGACCATGGGCAGTATGCTCCCCTAGGTGGGCACCCCACCCTAGGAGTGAGGCATCTGTTGTCAAGACTGCTGCTGGTGGCAGCTGGAGGAAAGGCACACCTTCCCTGAGGTTGTCCTTTTCCTGTCACCATTGCAGAGCTTGAAGCAGGGTTCCTGTGACTAGCACCATCTTTGACAGGGAGTTTTTTCTCTGAGACCAGTGAAACCTGAGGTGGAACTGAATGTCCCTCATCTGGAATCTTGACCCTGACACTGTTTCTGTTGATGCTGCCATGTTCCCTAACAGCTGAAGAAAGTGTCTTGCTGGTCTGGGGGTTTGCAGTTGGAAGGAGCTTGCCAGCTGCAGCAGGTTGTCTACCCTTCCTTGGGGGGAGGAAGGCTCTTTTTCTCAGTGTCTAGTTCCACCCCTATGAACTCAAGGAGTTGAACTGGCGCTAGCACTGACTTTTTCTGGTTTAGCAGGAAGCCCAGTGTACACAGGGTGTACTGAGTGATGGTCAGTGAATCTCTTACTTGCTGAGAAGACTGACCTATCACTAGCCAGTCATCCAGGTACAGAAAGACTGTGACTCCTTGTTTCCTTAGGTATGCCATCACTACTGCTAGGCATTTGGTGAACACCCTTGGGGCAGCGATTAGGCCAAAGGGCATGGCCCTGAACTGGCAGTGACCTGATGGCATTCTGACCTGAGGTACGTTCTGTGTGATTGCCTGATGGGGATATGGAAGTAGGCATCCTTTTAAGTCCAAAGATGCCAGCCAATCTCCTTTCCTGAGTGTAGGGAGAATGGTAGCCAGGGTTACCATTTTGAACTTTGGCTTTGTCAAATGTCTGTTTAAGTGTCTGAGGTCCAATATGGGTTCCCACTCCCCTGTTTTCTTTAGTTTGAGGAAGTAGCTTGAGTAGAGACTCATTCCCCTTTGGGCCAAGGGAACTGGTTCTCCTGCCTTGTCCTAAATTAGTTTTGCTACTTCCTCCTCCAACAGAGTTGCTTCTGAAAACTGGCAGGTCTGAAAAATCTTGCCCCCAGCTTGGGGAAGACCTTGAAACTGAGGGCAAGCCCCTGGCCCACTACCTCCAGGACCCATTTGTCTGTGGTGATGGATTCCCAAGCCTAGAGATAGTGGGCCAGCCTGCCTCTTACTGGAAGTGGGTCTGTGCACTCAGCTGAGTGCTGGGGCCAGCACAGCTGCTGCCACGTCTGCCTCTGCATCTGAAGTACCCACTCTGTGGCTGGTAGGCTGGTGATACCTGAGCCTGAAAGAAGGGCCTGTAGTGGAATTTACCCCTGCCCCCTTTTCCTTGGTTCTTCTGTGGTGTTGCTGCTTTTTCTTTTGCAGCAGCACTCTCGTAGGCCACCTTCTATTCATCCATCTTCTTCATGTAAGCCTCAGTTTGCTCACTGAAGAGAGATGTAGACTCACAAGGAAAGTCCATTGCCTTAGTCTGTGTATCCTGTGACAGGTTAGTGGCCCTTAGCCAAGCAAATTTCTCCAGGGACACAGAGATTGCCATTTGCCTAGCTGCAATATCATTTGCATCCACTGCCATCCTAAACTGGCTTCTATGCCCCTCTTTGCAGCTTCGGACAAGTCTGATGCCATGGATCCAGGGCATTCCTTGGCTATCTCTAAAACAGTGTTCTAGAGACTCTTCTGGTACCTGGACACATAAGCCATGTAGGCTGCCTGTCTAATAGCCAAAGAAGCCCCCAAGTAGGATTTCTTGGCCATAGAATCAATTTTCCTAGAGTCCTTCTCTGGTGGATGTGATGCCAGGGGGATCCCTGCTTTATCACATGCAGCAGCCTGCACCACCCCTTCATGTCTGGGGTGTCTGAAAAGGAATTCTGCCCCAGACTTGGCCACCCAGTAGTTCCTATCCATCTTCTTGTCCATTGGGTGAATGGAAGTAGGGGTCTGCAAAATCATGGAGGCCTGTCTCTTGAAGGACTTATGGATGGGCAACAACAGTCTTTTTGTTGTTGGCACATCCATCATTTCCATATAGTCTGGTTCCTCTTCCTTCTCTGTGGATTCCTGGGTGGAAAGGTCCAGAGTCTGTGCCACTTGCTTCATGAGTGAGTTGACTACTTTGAAAATGGCCGCCGGGCTAGGCGAGTCGTTCGGCTGCTTTGGTAGCTTAGCATTTTAGTTTTTCGTCTTAGCTGTTTTTAGCCATTTTTTAATCATGTCCTTTTTTATTTTAAGAGTTTATTGTTACATTACTATGGACTTCACGGATGTATTCACGCATTGGTGCTATTTGCGTGGACTTGCTTGGTCTCCTGGTTGTTTGCCTCCGAATTTCCAAACTTCTCTACCTCGCGGTTCTCTCACCCGAGTTGGAGTTGGAGTGAATTGCAGCAGTGGAGTGTGCTGAAGTGTGAGAGTGGTATTGGGTGACTTTTTTGCCATTTTGGCCCATTGCCGCTGTTGCACATTACAGTTGTTGCACATTTAAACTGCTGTGCCGCTACCGCTGCTTTATTTCTCCTGCTTTGTTACTCCTGTGACCTTAGAGGGCTTGCTATAACTGACTGCTTCTGTATGAACTTTCAGTTGTGGATTTATTGCTGTTGCCCATTCTGTTGAGATAGCCGATGAAGATCTTGGGAGAAGACCTCAGATTTATTGGCAGAAGATCATATTCAAACTGTTGGCAGCCTGTTGCGAGTTTATCAGGATCAGGAATTCATCAGGATCAGTGGGTATATGGAGAACAGCTTGATTTGGAGTGGGGAGTTGGTGCCCTGATCCTGCGAGTGGGCCAACTATGGTGTGCAGCTGAGCAGGGGGTCCTGGTCCTATTTCGCCAGATAGCTGGTGCTCTAGGCCAGTGTTCCCTTAGGCTTCTCCATGGGGCCTGCTAATAAGTGGACCTTGGCGTGGGCCTGTAGCAGTGGCCACAAGCTTGTGGTTTGGTCTCCCGGCGGATTTTTCGGGGCCCGCTCTGGCTCCAGAGCAATTAAGACTTGTAACGGATTTTCCTGGACTTGTTTCCTGCAAACACGGTCAGACTCATCTACATTTTCATTTATAATCTGGTTAGAAGGCAGTGAGAGTGCCTTCCTCCTTTTGTTCCCGCTACAGTGAGAGTGCACCGTGCTAGCAAAAGTATTTGGACATATTTTTAGTAATTCCTCCCCCGGTAGTGAGAGTACTTTGGTGGGTTGGGGAAATTATTGTAATTTTCATTCTCACCAGCCTCCTCTGGTAGTGTGAGGACCATAGGGGGCTGGACATTTTTGAGTTTGTTATCTGACTGGGTCTGGAGCATTGGGGGGGAGAGTTTTATCTGTGCCCTTAATCCGGTGCTGTGTTGGAGACCCCCTGAACTATGCCCTGTATGTTGCGTGACTGTTATTTGGACTAAAGCTTGATATCTATCAGCAGCTGAGGATCATCTTTTCTATGGACATCTTGTGGGATTTATTTGTTTGTTTTGTATGATTTGATTTTGGGTTCTTTTTATTAGTTTCCTTTTTTGTGGACTTCAAAAATCTTTAAGTGATTTTTTTGTTATTTTATGTTTATATGGTTTTAAGCTTTATAAGTTAAAGTTATTGTTTTTGTTATTTAACAGGCAGTAAGAGTGCCTGTGTTTTTGTTTTTTGTTTAATATTATGGGTGTTAACTGGGGGTTCTAGTTAAGTTGACTCGGGGTTATTTTTCTTTAGCTGCATCAGCCTGTAGGTTAGTTAAGAGTTAAGATGTGCTGGAGGCCTTCCCCCATGGTCGTGCGCTATTCATCCTCTGCCCTTCTTTCCTTCCCCATTGCATTTCACAACTTACCAGCTGCTGTCGGGACTAGGTATTGCTTGTAGGGGAGGCGAAGGGTGGGGGCGTGAACAGTGAAGGGTGAATGAGCGGGGCCACCACATCGGGTTGTTAGATCCAGGAGATGCCCTGGGGCAAAATGGAACCCAGAACGTGGTTCGCCTTGTCTGGTTTCCATACCCAAGGGCACCACCAATATTGGTGGGCAGGTGGCCCGGACAGCCCTGAAAGTTTGTCCAACTCGGGCTGTGTTATACAATGCCAGATCCGTCAGAAACAAGACTGCAATTATTGTAGATCTTGTAGAAAGGGTGGATCTGGCTTGCATTACCGAGACCTGGCTGGATGAGAATTCTGACCCTGTTTCGGAGGCTTTAACTCCAGCTGGGTACTTGGTGATTCACCGCCTGAGATTGGATCATGGGGGTGGGGGGGTTGCGGTCTATTTTAAGACTGAACTTAACCTCACGAGTGTACCAGTAGAGGAAGCTGAGTCATTCAAGTTTACCGTGGTAGCAGGTGTAGGCTGTAGGATCGTCTTCATCTACCGTCCACCCAGAGATGAGAAGAGATTCTTTCAGGAAGTGGCAGATTTCATCATCGACATGGCATTTGAATCACAGAGACTGATGGTTCTGGGTGATTTTGATGCCTGAATCGATGATGAACTCTTGCAGTTTGGACAGCACTTCCTCCAGTTGATGTCATCTCTGGGCCTTACGCAGATAGTTACCACTGCTACCCATAAACACAGTCACTCTCTTGACTTAGTTTTTCTCCTGGGGATCGAGGCCTCTGATTTGGGGGTGGAACCAGTTGGGTGGTCCAATCACTACACCATGGGGTATAGTTTTAGTGCCTCCCTTTGTAGGCATACCCCTGTGGAGATGGTCAGGTATTGCCTTTTACGAGAAGGTATCGCCTTTTACGAGATGGTAGCCCCTAAGGCTTGGCAGCGGTACTTGACCTATTGTCCCTTCCAGTGGCAAACAATGACCCAGATGTCCTTGTGGTGGCCTATAATAGGGCCATCTCGGTGGCCCTGAATGTCATTGCTCCCGTCCGTGTTCACCCTCTCTCCCTTCGCCCTTGGTCCCTATGGTTTGATGGGACCTTGAGGGAGATGCGGTGACTAGATCGAAGGTTAGAGTGTTGCTGGCGGAGATCCTCCCTTGATGCCGCCACCTTATATTGATGGAACATTATCAAGCCTATCAATCCGCAATCACCCGTAAGAAGGCAGAGTTCCTGTCCCGGGAGATTGCGGCTGCTCAGAATCGACCAGCTCAGCTTTTTCGCACCATTGACAGGTTGTGCAACCCAGCTTGTCTACAGGTCTGAAGGGCTTTTACTCAAAGGGAGTGTGATTACCTTGCTCGATTCTTTGCTACTAAGGTGGCTGACATTAGGGAGGCGCACCAACCGGCACACTCTAAGGGTGTTGTTTTGGATCAGCATGAGGCTGCCACCCCTCGGTTTTCCTGGAATGCCTTCAACCACCGTAATTCGTGGATATCATGCAGATTGTCCGGGGTGCATGCCCCATGTGCTGTAGTTTGGATCCAGGACCAACTTCCCTGATTTTAGGCTGTATCAACTCTATTGGTCCAGTCCTAGCACGGATAGTCTGGTGCTTCCTGGAAACAAGTGAGTTTCCGAGCTCCAAGAAGGAGGCGGTGGTAACACCCCTCCTGAAGAAAGCTTCTTTGGACCCGGACTGCCATGCAAACTACAGACCAATCTCTAATCTTCCTTTTTAAGGGAAGGTGATTGAGAAGGTAGTGGCTGTACAGCTGGAGAACCATTTGACCATCCATGATATCTATGAACCCCTCCAGTCCGGTTTTGAAAAAGGCATAGTACTGAGACAGCGCTGGTTCGGGTGCTCAATGATCTTCTGATGGCTAGAGATCAGAGGAACCAATCTATTCTGGTTCTCCTAGATCTCTCATCAGCTTTTGACACTGTGAACTATGGAGTTCTACTTGAGTGTCTGAGGTTCATCTGTGGACTATCGGATGTAGTCCTTAGGTGGTTTACATCTTACCTCACTGGAAGAACGCAGAGAGTGGTTTCTGGGGTTTATTCCTTGGACCCAGTTTCTCTGTCCTGTGGGGTTCCTCAGGGCTCTGTATTGTCCCCCATGCTGTTTGCAGTGTATATGCTGCCCCTCGGAGACATTGTAAGAAGGTATGGGCTGAGGTTTCACTGCTATGCTGATGATACCCAGCTCTACCTTTCTTTTGCATCCGATCAGGATGGAGCTCTCTCAGTCTTTAATAACTAAGTTAGTGAAATCCAGGAGTGGATGGATTTGAGTTGGTTGAAGTTGAACTCGGAAAAGACGGAGGTGTTGGTAGTGGATCCAGCATGCCGGATGGGGGCCCGGGGGTTGGCTCACCCTCAAGACTTTATCTTGGGGGTGTTTCACTTCCGACCTCTGAACAGGTGCGTAACCTGGGCATAATACTTGATGAGGGTTTGACTCTGCATCTGCAGGTGTCTGCTGTCATCAAGTCTGCATTCTACCATCTCAGGAATATCTCCAGGATTAGGTGCCTTGTTCCGTCTGACGATCTTCCTATGCTGGTCCATGCCTTTGTGTCCTCACGTCTGGACTACTGCAACTCCCTTTATCTAGGGCTTCCTGGGGTTGAAATTTGCCACCTGCAGCTGGTGCAGAATGCAGCAGCCCGGCTTTTGACTGGTACATCTCGATCCAGCCATATTACGCTGGTGTTGCGCGGACTGCACTGGCTGCCAGTACAGTGTCGGATCACCTTTAAAGTCGGTCTTCTGACTTATAAAGCCCTACATGGACTTGGCCCAGACTACCTGAAAGAGCTCCTGGTCCCTTACTGCCCTGGGCGATCGCTCCGCTCAGCTGTCGAGGGGTTGCTAGAGATCTCGTGGGTGTCTTTGAAATCTTCCGGGGCTCGTACATTTATGTACGCAGCCCCTACCCTCTGGAGTTCTCTACCCCTCCAGATAAGGGAGTGCGTGACCATGGAGGGGTTTAGAAAGGCCCTAAAAACATATCTGCAGACCCAAGTATTTGGAGTTTGGTTGTATTTATTTTGTAGCTGTTTTTAGTATAATAATTGAAATTTTTAATTTGTTCATTCTGTACGGCGCCTTGGTTTTTTGAAAGGTGCCATAAAAATAATGTTTTATTATTATTATTATAAAAGCAAAGTGGGATGAAAAATGTTCAGCTCCCTTCTCAGGAGAGTCAGGGCATTGAAGATCAGGAAAAACCTCTGGTTCAAGAGGTTCCCCATAATCTTCATTTTCATCCTCATCCTCATCCTCATCCTCCCCTTTTACGTAAACCTCAGCAAACTGTTCAAGTGAACCGGGAACTGAGGAGGAATCCAGGTCCTGAACCGAGGTCTGTGAACTGGGACCCTGAACTGGAACTGCAGCCCCTGAAGAAGGCTTATGGCATTTGCTATTGCATCTGTGGTTGGAATCGACAGGTTCATCAGTTGTGGTTCCTTAACTGAGTGCTTTTCCTTCCTCTTTCTCTTAGCAGAACTTGCTGGTTCAGCAGCAGTGTTTGCGGTTCTCTTTTTACCCAAAGAACCATCACCCTGGTTAGAGGGTTGTTGAACCGGTTCCTTGGGTTTCTCCTTCTGAGAGGAGGAAGGTTTGTCCGCAGCTGGGTCAGCAGCTTTCTCTGACATTTTTTCCTTCAGTCGGTTCAAATGCCTATCAAGTGTCGACTGAGGAAAATTCTTACCAGATTTCACAATCTGCCTGAAGGTGGTCAAACTCCAGACAGACAACACAAAGTAAGTGAGGATCTGCTTTAGCAAATGTTTCCCCACACTCTGTGCAACGCTGGAAACCTGTTGGGCTGGTTCTTATCTTGGGGTAGTGACATAACCTGTAAAATCTCTGAAAAATGGGTTTTCTAAAGCTAGAAGCTCACACAAATAAACAAAGACCCACTACTTTTTTTTTTCTATCAGTTTAGTGACCGATGAGAGAACCGAGAGTTACCATAGTTTCTCTCAAAAATGAACTGACCGGCCCAAGTAAAGTTGAAATATAAATTTAACTTTTAAAATATAAATAAAAATTTGTTTTCCTCCTGGTTAAACAAACTGAGAACAAACTGAAAAACTTTCCGGAATATAACGAAATCTAGGCTAATCTACCTGTAAACTCAAGGATGGTGCTTTAAAAATGAACAGAAATAAATTTTGCTTCAAAAAAACTGAGAAAATAAAAATCTTCAAGGAAGATGAAGGAGAGCTCTCCGAGGCGTCTGTACTAGGCAAGCGGAGTAAAGAATCTGGCGGTTGTAGAATGTTTACCAGGGACAGTGGTTTGAAAATCAAGCTCGAGCCTAACATTCCATGGTTAGCATAGGTTCTATTAACCATTTCGGCTCTGAGACAGTCTTATGGTGAGACCATACTGCAGAAGTCAGAATACAGTAAGATTTCCTGGGGGTTTGACCCAAGAATATTCGTCTATCCAAGCAACTCGTTGTTTCCTTTACTGCTTATGTACAGTCGTCCAGTGCAGCCAACCTCAGAAGAATCAAAAAAATTATTGTTAAGGCAGTAGCCCAGCTCCAATCAAGGCAAAATTACAAGGAATACAGATTGGAATGAATAGGGTCCACTTACCCAAAATTTTTAGAATAATTATTTTTTTTATTATTCAGAAGACAAAAATGGCCAGTGTATGGGTCAGTCAAACAATCTGACCCTGTGCCGATTTTTCAGAAAAATCATTCATCAGGGATACACTGGATAGGTCTAAAATTAATTTCAATAACATTGTCTTAATTTTTCCCATTTCATTATAATATGCAAATAATTATATATTGAATGTAGGACAGTCAATACAGTGCTAATATTGTTATACTCACATTAGCAATCAAATCAATGTCCCTAATCTGCTGATTTATTTATTTATTGATTGATTTATAGGCTTAACACCTTTGAACCAGAGGTTCTTTTACAAAGGTTCCGTGTCAGCAGAGATAATATCAAGCCAAGCATGGCCGGAAGTTACATATGTAGAAGACAGTTACAGTTGAGTTCATAGTTACAATCACAAAAGTTTAAATGGAATCACAAGCAGTGCAACAATCATAAGCAGCCATTAAGAGGCTTTGTCAGTTGGTGCAATAACCGCTTTGGTTTAGCAGATTAGGTCAGGCAGACAAGGGAACTAACCCGAGGGATTGGGCAGGTGAGGGAAGGGAGGGTGGACATCCCAGGGTGGAGAGAGGGTGAAGCAGGCAGGGGTAAGGCAGAGGTGGAAGACGACAGAGGGGTGGACAAGGGAGAGGAGGGACTAGGTGTCAAGGGAAGAGGAGACCTGATGGAGAGGAGGGACTTGAAGAGGTGTTAGGTGGTGAAACCACTTAGGGGAAGAGGATAAAGGCGGAGTGGTGGGAAGGAAAGAAAGGGAGTGGTCGCCAAGTGAGTTAGGGAGGACAGTCGCAGCTGGCAAGGGAGAGGAGGTGATGCCAGAGCTTTAGCTTAAAGGGGCCTAGTTTTGATTTATTGGAGCTGTCTTGAGGGAGGCCATTTAGAAAGGTCGGAGCCCGAGAGACAAAGGTACGCTGTGCCTGAAAGGTCCAACAGAAAGGGGTAAGGTATGTGCTTTTGGATGCACTACGTGTACATCGGGGGTTATGAGTCGGTGTAAGTAGGAGGAAAAAGGCGGGGGGGGGGGTGAGGTGGAGAGTGATTTTCTTGGCCAACGGGCAGGTTTGGTAGGTAACTCGCCCTTTGAGGTTGAGCCAGATGGTAAGCTTGTAAAGCTTGCAAGTATGAGTGTTTTTGTCAGCGCCAGTTACAAGCCTACAGGTCTTATTAAGTGCGGTTGATATTCTTTTCAGGGTAGTGTCAGTGGCAGCCCCATAAATGACTAGGCCATAATCTATAATGGGTAGAATATAACTCGTGGCAGCTAGCCACAGGGCCTCAAGGGTCCGGCAGTGCTGGTGGCAGTAGAGGGTGCCAATTCTAGCATTTACTACCCTGGAGACCTGATTCGCATGGAGGGAGTAAGGGGGGGGCAGTCCAGCAAGACCCCTAGGTACTTATATTCTGTTACTTGTTGAAGAGGGAGGTTGTGACTGTTTCGGATAGACAGGGTGACGGATTTATGTTTGTTATGGGGGTTAGCGAAAAGCATCACCTTGGTTTTTTTATAGTTCATCAGCAGTTTGTGCTGTTCAAACCAAGTTTCAACCAGTGCAAAGTTGGCCTGGAGCTCTTTCGTAAGAGGGAGTGGATCGGTGCTGCTAGTGAAAAGGACAGCATCGTCTGCATATAGAACTAGCTTGCTGCTACAGGATTTGGGAAGACTGTTGAGGAAAAGATTAAATAATAACGGGTCATGGATCGATCCTTGAGGTACCCCCTGAGCGTACGGGGAGGCTGCAGGAGAGGGTGTCATTAATTTTAACTTTTTGTGTTCTGTCTACGAGGTAGCTATGGAACCAGTTAGAGTCTTCTTTCAAGAGACTGAGCGTGAGGAGTGATTGTACCAGAAGGGAGTGATTAACGGTATCAAAAGCTTTTGTAAGGTCAGTATAGATTGACCCAACAATATGGCCACAGTCTAGGGCTTTGTGTATGTATTCTGTATACTCTAGGAGGGTGGTGGTAGTGCTGTGCAATTTTTGAATACCATGCTGTTCAGGGCACTGTATGTTATATTTAGTTAGATATTCAGTAAGCTGGTCAGTTACGATTCGTTCCAGGGCTTTAGAAAGGGGTGGGAGGATGGATATCGGGCAGTAGTTGGTTTGCTGAGACTTATCTCCACTTTTATGTACCTGGGTGACAATTGCTGCTTTCCATAATTGGGGGAATTGTTTGAGGGAGAGCGACATGTTCAAAAGTTTGGAGAGGGGTGTCAGCACGACTTCAAGTGAGAGTTTTAATAATTTGAGATCCAGGCCGGCCCAGTGGCGCTGAGAGTAGAGGCGCTGGAAGCCACACCTCGTGCCATGCCGGCAACCCGAGTTCGGGAGCAAACTCGAGTGCTGGGGGTCAGCAGGGGCTGCTCTCCTATCCTGGGGGAGGGCTCTGTGGTGTCCGGTGCACCAGCGGCCCCTGGTGGAGATCGGGGGCACTGCTGTGCACTAGACAGCACACGATCTCCATGGCCCGACGTCGGCAGGGTTGCCATGTGCCGATCAGGATGTGTACCACGTAGGGGAGGGAGGGTGGAGAACAGAAACTAAGGGGAAAATACCCCTCCCGCCAGACAGGCAACGGCTCCTCCAGTGCCACTGCTGCCACACGCCCAATGCTGGTTCCCCACCACTGCCCCTTCTAACTCCCCAGGGGCCGTAGCCCCTCCTGTGCCTCCGGGGGGGTCGTGACGTCCTTGAAGATGGTGAGGAACACAGCGGGCGGTAGCGCAGTCACGGTGAGTGAGGTAGTCTGAGAGAGTTCCGGTCGGAAAAGCGAGAAAAAGAATCGCAAAAAAAAAAAAAAATAAATAATAATTTCAGATCCAG
The DNA here is from genome assembly GCA_016271365.2 of Neoceratodus forsteri. NCBI lineage: Eukaryota > Metazoa > Chordata > Ceratodontiformes > Ceratodontidae > Neoceratodus > Neoceratodus forsteri. Next base: position 1,097,646,607 of record CM028135.1, on the reverse strand, counting down.
GGTGTCACTGCTAAATCTGGATTTTCTGAGGACTTTTAGCAGGTATTTTTTGGTTTCAGAGCGGGTGACTCTTTGGAGTAGAAAGGGGTGTGTATGGAGGGGGGATGTCTGATATGTTGGTGTCATTTTTGTTTAGATCATTGCAGAAGTTAGGGGGAAGAACCCCACTAAGGTCGGTGAAGGCTTCATTAAAACTGTCAGGTATTGGTCTGGGGTCCTGCGAGGTAGTGCCATTTACCTCAAGTCAGATTGGGGAATGCTCTATTGGGCTTCCCCGTGAGCTCCTTAATCCTGTCCCAGAAGTTATGGCTATTGCCCCAAGAGCTGAAGTGCTCTGCTTTGGCTTGGCAGATCTCATGGGTGCATGAGTTCCTAGCTGCTCTATATCGTTGCATATCATCCTTATTTCCTGTGGTAAGGGCTCAATGCCACAGGTTATCCCTTTCCCTCCTAGTGTTAAGCAGGGTGGGGGTAATCCATGGGTTTGCCAGGCCCTTAGATTTTCTTTTCTGAAAAGGGGTGAATAGGTCACAGGCCTTAGTAAACTGGTCAATGAAATATTGCAGAGCTTGGTCAATACTACTAGATATATTTAAGTGGGACCAGTCGCAATTTGACAGGTAGGCTAGGAACTTAATGAGACACCATTTTTTTAAGGATTCGTTGGTAAGTGATTCTGGTTTTGGATTTTGAGGCCTTATTAGACCACAGGCAAGTCACTGGGGAATGATCACTCATGGTGTCAGGGAAGACGGTGGTGCTAGTGATTCTGTTTGGGTGTGTCGTTAGGACTAGGTCCAACAGGGAAATCTTGCCTGTTTGATAATTAATCCTAGTGGATACAATAACCATTTGTGTTAGGGCAATGGAAGAGACGGCCTCCTTGAATGGATCAGCATCTGAGGCAAACCAGTTAGTGTTGAAGTCACCCAGAGCTATAATTTCAGATTGATGGGGGAGTTTACCCAGGTATCCTAGGACTTGTTCAAAGCCCGAGGCATGGCCGTGTGGGGGAATGTATACAGACACTATTGTAAGTGCCTTGCCCTGCTTGCCTAGGGTGAGTTTTATAGCAAGGACTTGGGAGTTATTTACTGGGTCCATTGCTGGTAGGATTTGGCCATGCAAGGTGTCCTTTAGATATATGGCACAGCCACCCCCAATTGCATCTAAAAATTATTCAAAATCATTCATTGTTAACCAAAGCAATTAATTGCTAACCATATTATATTCATTGGTTTATCATTCTGCTAATAATATTCTCTTGTTCCTTACTTATTGTCTTAATACTTTATCTCCTGCGTACAAGCTTGTATTGCTGCTTTGCCTTTCACCTGTAATCAATTATACAGTCTGTTATGTGTTTATATCCTATTTGCAAAAAGGTTTTAAAAAAATACACCACATTTCAAATCAATTATAAAAATGTCTTATTTACCTCAAGTGCCTCATGTTTTTTCTCTTTTTGAAACGTAAAGGGGGGTGGACTATCAGCACTGAGTACACCTTTCGTTCATATTCAGTTTCCCATTAAATCTCCTTAAAGGTTTTTTTTCACTTACTTTACTGGATATTTAGCACTGGATGGCTGTTCGCTCTCTCTTCTGTTATGGCAACATACTCGCTGATGACTGTCCATTTTGTAGTCTGGGGAGATGGGAATCGGGCACACAGTGATGTGCTGTTTCAAATGGCAAGGAACCCCGTAATAAGCGCCGTATCACCTGCGAGCCTGACCTGCAAGTCTACAGCACCTAGCAACAGTCAACAATTTCATGCTAGGTGTCCTGGATGCCTGAACCATTTGTAAACAAATGGTCTATTTTAAACACTTTTGCCATTCCAGTCTTTTACTTCAATTTTATAATATATTGCATCAAAAATGGAAAGGGACCTGGGGGTAATCATATCAGATGACCTTAAGGTTGGCAAGCAATGTGAGAAGGTGGTAGGGAGGGCTGGAGGGATACTGGGATATATAGGGAGAGGCATCGCCAGCAGAAAACAGGAAGTTGTTATCCCCCTGTACAGACAGTTGGTGAGACCCCATCTGAGTACTGCATCCAGTTCTGGAGACCCCATCTCCACAAGGACATAGACAGGATGGAGGCAGTTCAGAGGAGGGCAACTAAAATGGTGCAGGGTCTGCAAGAGAAGCCATATGAGGAGAGGCTAAAGGAGCTTAATATGTATACCCTTGAGGAAAGGGGAGGGACATGATAGAAATGTTCAAGTACCTCAGTGGAATCAACAAAGTCCAAGAGGGTAGCATCTTTCAGAAAAAGAGATGTGCAAGAACAAGGGGACACAATTTGAAGATAGAGGGGGACGACTCAGGGGCAATGTGAGGAAGTATTTTTTCACAGAGAGGGTGGTGGACGCATGGAACAGCCTTCCTGAGGAGGTTGTGGGGTCTAAAACTGTGGGAGAATTCAAGAATGCATGGGACAGACATAAGGCAATTTTTGTGGAGGGTAGGAAGAAATAGGCTGTTGGTTAAATAGGATCTGCAGCTTATCCTCTAGGTAGGGAAATGGGCAGACTAGGTGGGTCAAGCGGTCCTTATCTGCCGTCAAAGTCTATGTTTCTATGTTTCTATCTCTTTGGAATTCAAAAGTATTTTTTCACTCCTTGAGTTCACCGATTGGAACCGATCACTCTTGGTACCCTGCAAATACTTTAGCCCTTTTCAGTAACCTGTGTATTTGTCTAAATTTCGGTGCAAAATTATCTGCATGTATGCTGTTGTCGCACAGTTCTGTTGCTGTCAGGACTACAATGAGGTTGTTTATGTGAATCTCTGATTGTGCCCAACTTGATGTGCAGTGTTTATGTGCATAAGGAGACATAGGGAGCAAGGACGGGGAATTTAAAATTAACCGTAAATAGTCTCTTTGTTCAGATACACAGAATTAGTTAGTTGCTGTATTGGTCCTTGTAAGAACAGATCCAGAAACAAATAGTTAATACCTTTTATTGGACCAACATAGATGTAACAAAAGAAAACAGTGCCTAAGCTTTCGGACTAACCAGGTCCTTCCTCGGAAGCTTATGACAGTTGTTTGTAAAAACACATTCTGTTAACACCCAGATCATAAAAAAAAGAAAAAGTAATTGGTTTAAAATACCTTTTTAAAAACATAACTGAGGTTTAAATGCCAGAAATCAGTTTAAGTTAGCTGACTGATGTGAAGCACTCCAAGGTCAAATGTCAACAGAGGCAGACAAGGCCAGGTAGTTACAATAACTTATGAAATGGGCATCAGAATGTAGGCATCCTGATTGGTCCCTACCTGTGTGATATTGCTTCTTACGAACAGGAAAAGGGTCCAGCAATGCCACTGTGCAGTGATTCTGGTAAATCTGCTACTTAGAATGTTGGCAAAATGAAACTCAGCCATCTTGTTTTTGCCAACTGCGAGTGACATTTCAGCCAGCATTTTAATAATGGCAGATTTACCAGAAATAATTTTAAAAGTAAAACAACCGACCTGTCTCTCACGGCTGAACAGCAACACAAGCTGTCTCTCTTCGCCATACTCACCAGCCCGCCCGTTTAATATGCGGCTGAACAGCCACAAGCCGCCTCCCAACTCACCTGCCCACTCGCTTACACTCTCGCACTCCACAGAGTGTTCTCCCTACCGCTGTCTGGTGCCATAACATACACAAATTAAAAAAAAAAAAGAAAGACAGCATAATTTCTTATTGCACACAAGCTGTCTCTCAACCCGCCTGCACACTCGCCAGCCTGCCCGTTCACTGTATGGCTGAACAGCCGACAACCTGTCTCCCAACCTGCCCATCCACTCGCTGGCACTGTCGCTCTCAACAGCGTGTTCTCCCTACCGGTGCCTGGTGCCATAATGTACACAAATTAAAAAAAAAGAAACAGAGCATAATTTCTTGTTGCAAACTTTGTAAATTAAATTAAGTAGGAGTGCTGCTAGTTGGGGGGGGAGGGTTGGTGCCATGATAACTACATGACAGTAAAAAAAATACAAGTAAGGATGCCTTAGTAGCTCAAAAGTCTTCAAGTGAACAAAACAAACAAACAGGTGGAGGAACTATTTTATTAAAAATTCAGACAAACATTTAACTTTTTCACTATTAAATACTATTCATTTTAGATATTATATACATCTGTATTTTAGATAACCATTTCATAAGCACAATAAGACACTTCAGGATGTGTGTTAGACACTTTAACACATGGCTAGGAGGCTGGATGCACTTGGCCGGTGGCCTTGTGCCTCACTATGCCTCCTAGCCGTGTGTTAAAGTATCTAACGCACACCTTGTCATGTCTTATTGCTTACTTACATTATGAAAGAGAGGTAGTGTTATGAGAAAACACTCTTAATTAAATGCAAGACCTTTAGATTAATACCCACTTAAGTACATGTTAAAACTGTGATAGCATTCCATGTTAAAAACTATAAAATAGAAATGTTCTATCTAGGGCAATAGGTAGGTAAAAGAAAAAGTTTCCCTAGAGTGAACAAACTGTCTCACACATTCATATAGTATTAAACCTATCTAGAGACAATTTATCAACTATATACTCTACCAGATAATAACGTCTATAAACCAAAAAGACGTCAGTGCTGTAACAAGATTTTTTTACAAGAAATATCAATTGTCAGAATTACAGTCCAATAAAAAAACTACCAAGGACCACCTAGATATTAAGATGAAGCATCCTAATATGTTTGGTGTTTAATAATGTGTCGGTATATAATCAATCTACTGTATGTACAGTAACAGTCTTAGGAATCTGAATCAAAAACTAAATGAATTAACCCCCCCCTCCCCCCGGTAGCATCTTAATATAGATAACTAGCTGGAAGGAAGTATAAATTCACTATGTATGAGAATCAAGAACCCTAACACACAGTAACATCATAATGTCAAGTACCTGAATATAAGTCTTACCTCATAAACCCCAACTCCCCCTACCCACCCACACAACCCCCAAACTAACACACTATCCCCTACCCCCAAAAGTTAAAGGAGAGAAACCAACATATTGATAACCAGTTAAAAGGGACCCTATGACCACACAATATTTAAACAAAAAACAAAACCCACTGAAGTCTCAGTATATGTACATCCTTTGTACTTAAGGTCTGTGTAAGTTCAAGTAGGGTAATGTGTCATAAAACCCAAATCAATGTTCATGCCATCTTCTACCATATCGAGAAGTAAAATAAGCCTGACCGCAAAAAGCCTGTCTCTGTAGTCTATTTTTGAAATATCCTTTTAAGAGCATAACCGACATATCTGAGATAGAGTGATCAATCTGAGAGAAGTGCTGCCCCACTGGCTTTTCAGTCATCTTCATATTAATAGTATGTCTGTGCGAGTTCATTCTAAATTATTATTATTAAACACTAAACATATTAGGATGCTTGATCTTAATTTTCTAGGGGGTCCTTGTGACAAGGTTGAATAAGGCCCTGCCCCCTTTGTTATGCAGAAAGAGTTTAAACGCAAGGGTCTGTTCTCTCCTTTTATGTTTCTTCTCTATCTGGTTGCGCACCAAATTTTCTTGTGAGACCTAGGAACTGATCACTCCGACAATTTCACAATTCTCTGCCTCTCGCTATCTCTCTGCCTTCACTTGCTGTTCTGTCTTTTCTTCCTCCTTGCATATCTGTAGTTATAAAATACATGTGATATATATGTGTTGATACACAAGGGGTGTGGAAAAGATGAGAAGGGACTTGGCAAGGCTGGAGGAATGGTCAAATGTATGGCAGCTTAGATTCAATGCAAAGTAATGCACCTGGGAAACAAAAACCCAGGAGAAGAGCACACAGTGGGGGGGGGTACTAACAACAACAAAAATGGAAAGGGACCTGTGGGTAGTCATATCAGATGACCTAAAAGTAGGCACGCAATGTGAGAAGGCAGTAAGGAGGGCTGGGGGATACTGGGATGTATAGGGAGAGGCATCACCAGTAGAAAACAGGACATTGTTATCCCTCTGTACAGACAGTTGGTGAGACCCCATCTGGAATACTGTGTGCAGATCTTCCTGGGCATAAAGTCTCCACCACTCATTCACACTAGTGGGATTTACTCTGTAGGCACTAGGACCCAGCGGGAGCCAAAAATCTTCAGGAGGGCCGGCACTGAGGTAGGACCCGCAAGGCTGGCACACACCATATAGGCTATCTTGGCATCGACCCTCCAACTGCCTCAGTTCCTTTTTTCCCCACTGTCGAGTGTGCTTCAATGATGATGTCGCTCGCCCGCCGAGAGTCAAATTTTCACGTCTATATGACAGCAGCATAGTTGTTCAGTTTTTGAATAGTCTTAGTATATTTATTTATTTAAAAAAAAAGTTTTTAAAGTTTTTGTTCAACTGACGAACAGAAGTCTTCAGCCTGCCTTCAGCAGAGTCGGCCATGAACGGGGCTGGTGACAGTAGGGAGACTTTACTTGAAAGCTGTTTTAGCAGCAGGGCTGAGTCCCATCCGCCGTCCTCTTCAGAGGAGGGATCTGACCACGGGCAGTCCAGTGCTCGGGAGGAAGGGCAGTCTTTCCAAAAGCACAAAAGGAAGTGGGCCCATTCCCAGTCGAGGTCAGGAACCCGGCATCGCTTGGCCTCGAGCTCTTCTTCATCCCACCGGTTGAAGAAGAAATGGTACCACTCAAGGTCGCCCTCTGGTACATCTGCTCAGAGATCGCCGGTGGCGGAGGACAGGAGATTGACTCCGGCACTGTTGGGGTTGCCTGTGGTCTTGGTTCCTAGCAACCGTGATCCTTGGCTCCAGAGTCCCTCCCGGCCCCCTGGGGGGTCTTCCAGGGAGCAGTTTCATCATTGGGCCACTCTTATGGAGCAATGGGTCCAGTGGTTATCCCGGCTGTCTTTGCCTCTGAATCTGGCTCCAGGGCCTTCAGGCTTGAGGGCCATGGAACTGTGGGTGGAGCGACTGGGCCAGCCTGGTCGCATGACACCGCTCCCTCATGCTTTTCCCCCCCTCACATGGCTGCGGCACAAGGGCTGGCACAAGTATTATTTTCTCCTACATCTTTTTATTCTTTTCACTATTTCAAGTCTCCGGGTGCCCCGGTGCCAAGTTTGGGGACCCTGAGCACTCTCCTGGCACCGTTTGTGGCACTGCTTTCAGCTCTGGCCTTGGTGGTGCCATTACCAATGCCGCATGCTGCCCCGGTGTCATTGTCTGTGCCGATGGCAGTGCTGGCACCGCCGTGGGTGCCGGGGTTTTCGACTCCGAATTGGGGAGCACCTCCTCCTGCTCTTCTCCCTCCCTTTCCCTTCTACACTATCCCTTCTGGGGGAGTAGGAGACTATATTGAATCTGATCCCGATCTGTGATTATGGGATGATCTGGATGAGGATTCATCCTTGGGAAGGGAAAATAAGCCCTCTGCTTCAGCAGAGCCTTTGGTCGAGAACCTTTCCTTTAAGTCTCCTCTGAAGAATATGACTTCCACCCTTTCTCTTCAGACTTCTGAGGTGGATCCTGGTAAGCTTTTGCACCTTCAGTATCTACATGTTCATGAAATTCCTGTAGAATTGACCCCCCGGTGCAACCCTCTTTCGAGACTCTTTCACAAATGGTGTGGGACAGACCGGTATCTATTCCTTCTGTAGCCAAGTCCATAGACAGAAAGTATGTTCCCCCTAAGGATAGACCAATCCTTGCTTCTTGAGCCTTTACGGATGCCTTCATGGTCTTGGCGGAGAATGACAAAGCTGTGCTTCCCCAGGAATCCACGGCCCATCCAGTAAATAAAGAATCCCATAAAACTGACACTCTGGGGAAGCGGGTGTTTGCTACTGCTACCCTGGGCATGCGTATTGCTAGCTATCAGAGCTACTTCTCTCAGTATACGTATATCCTCTGGCATTCGCTCAAAGAATCAGTGGAGGTTTTTTCAGAGTCAGACGTTAGCTTGGTACTTCTTTAGACCATCACTAGGGGCACTGAGTCCAACAATCAGCAACTTAAAGCTGCTGTGGATGCTTTTGACACTGCATCTAGAGCAGCAGCAGCCAGGATACGCACCCAGCTTCACTCATGGCTAGGGACTTCAGGATTCACTAATGACACTCAACAGAGAGTCATGAACTTTCCATTTGATGGAGTCTGGCCCTCAGGTGGAACAGGCACTAGAGGCCACCCAGAAGACTTTGTTATTAAGATGGCCAGGCTGGCTGCTGCTTCCCCTCAGCAGGATGCAAACCGCCAGCAGTTTCACAACCGTCAGTCTTTTTGTGGTAGGGGCCGAGGGACATTTATCTAGAACCAAGCCCCTCAGCCACAAAAGAAAACAGCGGAAGGCACAGGGTCCGAAAGCGCCCAGTGCCACCCTCTGAAGATCTGGCCCATGTCTCACCTCAACTGCCCGAGGGGGACTCCTCTTCAGCGGTAGGGGAGCATCTGACTCAGTTCTACAACCAATGGAAGTCCATTACAATGGACAAATACGTCCTCAGGATAATTTGAGAAGGATACTCTCTAAATTATTTGGAGAACCCCCTGATTGTCCACCCAAACGACAGCCTAAGCTGTCTCCCACTCAGTCAGACCTCCTCGCTTCCGAGATTCAGGGCCTTCTGAGCAACAGGACCATAGAAGTGGTTCCAGAAGTGGAATGAAACATAGGATTCTACTCCTACTACTTCCTAGTTCCAAGAAAACAGGTGTTATGCGCCCTATTCTAGACCTACAGAAGTTAAACAGATTTCTGTTCCAGGAGAAATTCAAGATGATATCGCTGGGAACTCTCCTTCCTCTGATCCATCAAAACAACTGGCTGACCAGTTAGTGGGCAGAATAGGTCTTCTTCCCTTTGTCTCCCTTCAGAAGGAATATCACTTGCCCCAAAAATATTTTATTTCTTATTTACACCTTAAATCACACCTTCAGCCATACGAACAGTCACTCATGGCCCTAAGTGAAAACCCTACTCAAATAATACAACTGTTACAAGCTCATATCAGAGGAACGACCTCGGATCACCTGATTAGTAAGATATATAAGGCCTTAAATGAAAGACAGGGAGACTCGACCAACTCAATCAGGTTTAGATGGGAACAAGAACTACAGGTATCAATCAGTGAGCAGGACTGGAATGACTCTGCTTTACCAACTATAAAAATCTTTTTCTCACCATACTGGCAAGAATACATGTGGAAACTCCATTCTCGTTTCTTCTGCACACCAGCCTTGCTGGCTAGTATGGGAGAATTAGGGAAGGGACAGTGTTAGAGAGAATGTGGGGATGATAGAGCAAATCAGAGCCATGTGGTTTGGTCATGTCCTAAGCTGTCCAAGTTTTGGAAGGAGATCCTCGAGGAGCTGAGTGCAATTTATGACACCACTGATTTATTCACTCCCACATTTATACTGACTTTTATTAAACCAAAAGGTCTGCAAATTGACAAAAACTTGCTGAAACAAATTTTAAAATTTATAACAGCAGCCCACAAAATTATCACTAGATTGTGGTTTGCAAATAAAATACCTACTAAAAAAACCTCGATTGTTTTGTCCAGGGAGATATATGCCCTTGAGCGATTCCCGGCCAAGATAATGGACGAAGTTCAAAAATTTGATGTACAATGGCAAAAGTGGGATATCATACCAACTAAATCATTATGATGATTTTGTACTTTAAGCTATGTACTGAACATGTAATTTTGCTCTTCTTTTGCACTGAAAAGATACTCAGGATATGATCTGTGATGCTCCTTGAGTTTTAATGGGAATAAAACCTGGGAGGGATAGGGAAGGGCTCACCGTGCTGTGCCTGATTTGATTTGAATGGTTCACAGATTGAACATAAAATGAGTAATTATGATTCTCTGGATACTGAAGTAACAAGATGTTAATTTATTTTCCCCTAATATGACTGCTACAAGTATACATGTAATGTATTGTGATGTTATCAACTGGTATTAATAAGTGATGTATTGCTGCCTGTAAAATTGTTGCATTTATAAATTAAATAAAAAGACTAAATAAAAAAAAAACCGTCTGGCATCTCTAGCTATGCAGGATGTCTACCAAAACGTCGTAGTGCACCCAAGCCACCACAAGTACCTATGCTTTGTGGCTCTGGGTCAACACTGTCAGTTCAGAGTCCTGCCCTTTGGGCTGTCCTCGGCACCCCAAATCTTTACGAAGTGCTTTGCAGTACTCGTGGTTCATCTCAAAAAACTCAGAATTCAAGTGTTCCCGTAGCTGGACAATTGGCTCCTAGCAAGCACCTCCACACTAGGGACACAGGAAGCGGTGTCCACAGCTTCCAAGTTCCTCACATCCATGGGACTTCTCCTGAACCTGGACAAATCACAGCTTCAACCCTCCAAAGAACTTTTCTTCACAGGAGCTCTTCTGGACACCTCCAGGGCAAGAGCCTTCCTCCCCAAGGACAGGAGAAATGACATTCTCCAAATGGCTCACTTCATCAGGGAGAACAAATCCATTTGAGCCCTCTCAATGCAGTGGATGCTAGGTCTCATGGTGTCCTCTGTGTTCACAGTGCCCCTGGCACGCTTGCACATGAGAACCAAACGATGGATGCTTAGCACTCAGTGGTCCCTGATCATGCATGTGCAATCCTTCCACATCAAGGTGACAGAGCCTCTAATAAGATCACTCATCTGGTGGACTCAGGAGGACAACCATCTACAAGGTTTTCCCATTGCCCCTCTGGAAACGCAGATCACCATTGCCACAGATGCATCGCTGACCAGTTGGGGAGCTCACTGTCAAGATCTCCACACCCAGGGTCTGTGGAACCAGGATGAGTCCCAGCTGCACATAAATGTCCTGGAGATGAGAGCTGTTCTGTGCACTGTCCGAGCCCTGAAGGATGTCCTCTGTCACAAGATAATTCTCCTTCAGACGGACAACAAAGCGGTGATGTATTACATCAGCAAACAGGGTGGAGCACACTCTTACCCCCTCTGCAATGAGGCCATGAGAGTGTGGGAATGGTGCCTCAAGCACAAAGCCCTGATCCAGGTGGTCTACCTGCCAGGAATCCAGAATGATGTGGTGGATCACCTCAGCAGATTGGAGGTGGGTCCACATGAATGGTCTCTCGACTCAAACGTAATGCTATCGCTATTCAAAAAATGGGGCACTCCAGACCTGGACCTTTTTGCATCCCCACTCAATGCAAAACTGCCTTTATTTTGCTCCAGAAATCCAGAACCTGGTGCTTTCTGTCAGGATGCATTCAGACTGTGGTGGACAAAATGCTTTCTGTACGCATTTCCACCTCTTCCTTTAATTCAGAGGGTGCTGCTCAAACTGGAGGCATAAGGGGGCAGCATGATTCTCATTGCCCCATACTGCCCTCATCAGACTTGGTTCCCATTGATCAACAGATTATTGGAAGTTTCACCAAGACAGCTTCCACATCAAACAGACGTCCTGACCCAGGGTCTGGTGGTCCACCCCAACCTGTGTTCCCTTCAACTCCATGCTTGGCTCCTGAGGAGATAGAAGTGGGCAGATTCAGCGTCTCTCAGAGAATCTCTGGCATCCTCTTAGCAGCACATAAGCCATCCACTAGAAAGACCTACACTGCAAAGTGGAAACGTTTTTAAATTTGGTGTGCTAAGACCTCCTTGTACCTCTTTTCTTGCTCACAAGCAAGGTGTTAGAGTACCTTCTAGAACTGTTGAATGCAGGTCTGCAATACTTGATGGTGAAGGTGCATCTTTGTGTGATTTCAGCTTACCACGAGCCTATCCACAATATGTCAGTGGCTCAGCTACCCTTGGTCAAGAGATTCCTTAAAGGTATTCTGCACACTAGGCCACCAATCAGAAGACTGGTAGCCGCTCAGGATATTAACCTTGTGCTAGACATGCTCACCCGTAAGCCATTTGAGCCACTAGCATCCTGCAACTTGAAGTTTCTGACCTGGAAGACTGCCTTCCTTGTGGCCATTACTTCCGCTCGCAGAGTTTCTGAAATACATGCCCTGGTCACAGATCCCCCATACACAGTAATTCACAAGGGCAAGGTGGTTCTTCAAACTCACCCTAAATTCCTTCCCAAAGTAATCTTGGAATTCCACCTGAACCAGCCCTTGGTCCTTCCAACCTACTTTGAAAATTTTCAGAATGAAGGTGAGCGTGCCTTACATTCTTTGGATGTAAAAAGGGCTTTGTGATTCTACATCGACAGAACAAAAGAGAGTCATAAATCCAAGCAACTCTTTGTCTCATTCAGCATGGCCTGGCTGGGTCAGCCTGTGGCCATCAGATGCATTTCGGCATGGCTGGTAGCGTGTCTCTGCCAGTGCTATGCAATGGCGCAGGTCAAGCTGGAAGGCAAGGTGTACGCCCACTCTACCAGAGTGATCACAGCATTTCTGGCAGAGATTCGAAACATGCCCATTGCAGACATCTGCAACACAGCCACTTGGAGATCTGTGCACACTTTTGTGAAGCACTACACTTTGGATGTCCATGCCAGGCAGCATCCTTCCTTTGGCAGGACAATCCTTAAAGGACGTCTGTCCTGAGTGAGCTCCTCTCTCCTACCACCATTCTCAGGGGATTATTTTAGCACAGTACTCTCCCACTAGTGTGAATGAGTGGTGGAGACTATATGTCCAGGAAGATATGAAAATTATGTACCTACCGTAATTCTTGATCTTCTTGGACGAAGTCTCCACCACTCATTCACATGCCCACCCACCAGCTCCCGAGCTCACTCAGCCTGGTTTTGGTCTTCACTCCCTTGTTGGCTGAGCTATGAAGACACTGTTGAATTGACCCTTCTCACACGGGTCACACGGACTATCTTATGTCTGAAATAGGTTAGTTTACACTGCACCTCCTTGGTAAAAAAGGTACTGATGCGGTTGGAGGGTCGACGCCGAGATAGCCTATATGGTGCAAGCCAGCCTTGCAGTGCCACACATGCATGATCCTACCTCGACGCTGGCCCTCCTGAAAATTTTTGGTTCCTGCTGGGTCCTAACACCTCCGGCACAGCCCCACTAGTGTGAATGAGTGGTGGAGACTCTGTCCAAGAAGATCAAGAATTACAGTAGGTACATAATTTTCATTTCTGAAGACCCCATCTCCACAAGGACATAGACAATATGGAGGCAGTCCAGAGGAGGACAACTAAAATGGTGCAGGGTCTGCACCAGAAGCCATATGAAGCGAGAATAAAAGAGCTTAATATGTATACCCTCGAGGAAAGGGAGGAGGGAACATGATAGAAACTTTCAAGTACCTCAAGGGACTCAACAAAGTGTAAGAGGGTAGCATCTTTCAGAAAAAGAGATGTGCAAGAACAAGGGGACACAATTTGAAAATAGAGGGGAGAAGACTCAGGGGCAATGTGAGGAAGTATTTTTTCATAAAGAGGGTGGTGGATACATGGAATGGCCTTCCTGAGGAGGTTGTGGGGTCAAAAACAGTGGGGGAATTTAAGAATGCATGGGACAGACATAAGACAATTCTAGTGGGAGGTAGGAGGAAGTAGGCTGTTGGTAAAACTAGGATCTGCAGCTTATTTATTTATTTAAGAGTTTTACCAGGAAGGCATGCTGAGCAGAGTACTGCTTGATTCCAGATGCATCCTGGGGGCAGTGCAAAAATAATAGAGAGCAATAATAGTCCAGCAATGGTCAAAACACGGTAACAATAATATTAGCTTATCCAGTAGGTAGGGAAATGGGCAGACTGGATGGGCCAAGTGGTCCCATGTGGAAATGTCACTGATACTGGGATCCCTTTGTTTAAAACTGTATATCGTTATACTGTTGAAATGGTTGCAAAAAGCTGTTTGGCACTCAAGGGTTAACCTGAGATGCAGTTTTTAAGCCCTTTGCAGAGCTGTGAACAGGAGGTCAGTTCTGGGATACCATGTACTGTTTTGTTGCACCTGCAAGGAATGAAACTTAAAAGAACATTCTGTGAGAAGCAGGCTCCCTAAACAAGTTTCCAGACAAAGACTTATAAAAAGAGCAGCAATGCTTTTGCTAGAGAGACAAGGAGAGTGAGAGACTGAGATTTGAAATTGAGAAGAAAGACTCAGAAGGACTTTGTTTTCTCTATTTGTACTGCCTTTGTAAATAGTTATACTGAACACATTTTAATTTTTTACTTTGCTGTCATTACTAATAATAGAACACTTATTACGAATTTTACAACTGCTCCTGGTCATCCTATGCTTCCTGACCTGTGCCTCGATGGCAGATGGCTTAAGCCTAAGTGGGATTTATGCTGTGCATACTCTAAGCCAGGAGGTTTGTGCATGGGTACTAGACCTGGTAACAGGGAAGCATAGCAGAAAGGTATGGAGCCTGCAACAGCAAGCCCAGGAGTGATCACCAGAAGAATGGCAGCCAAACTAGCACAGACAGAATTCCAAGCTGAGACTGTACAGCCAGCATCAGTCAAGGAAAAAGAAGAACAGGCAGGGACAGAACCTGAAAGCCTGACTGCCTTTTTCAAATGGTGGGCTATACAACAAATAGAGATGGAGAAACAGAGAAGAGAGGCGATGCAATAGAGAGTAAAAGAGATTCAATGTTTAGAGACACAGAGAAATGAAGAAATGCAACAACTCGACAAGCAGAGAAAAGAAGAGATGCAGTGACAGGAGCAGCAAAGAAGAGAAGAGATGCAGCGATGGATGGATGCCTTGCAAATTATCATAGCTGGAGGATCTGGCACTGGTCCAGCAGAGCAACAAGACACAAACAACTTAAAATACATTAAACTTACAAAGGTGTGTGCCCTTGGATGATATCGAAGCATGCCTGACAACTTTGAAACGGTTGCCACAGTCTGCCAGTGGCCAAAACAGCAATGGGTAATCAGACTGGTACCTTACCTGACGGAGAAAGTCCAGCTTGCCTACAGCAGTATGGACACTGCACAGTCAGAAAACTATGACCTGGTGAAAAGAGAGGTCCTTAAAAGATATGACATCTCAGGAGAGACCTACAGGCAGAGATTTCGGTCTCTGAAGTACAACTCGGTCGACAGTCCTCGAGAAGCCTTTACCCGTTTCCAAAAACTCCTTATTAAATGGCTCCAACCAGAGGACAAAACAGTCCCACAGATCATTGACACATTTGTAATAGAGCAGTTCATCAACATCCTAAGCACAGATTTACAGCTTTGGGTAAAGGAACACCGACCAGAAACTGGGGAAAAGGCTGTTTCTTTGGCTGAAGACTACCAAATGGCCAGACAGACACCACAGCAGTGAAGTAACAGCCAAGCACTGGTAAGACACTCTTTTTCCCATTTAAACTCCAAGTCTGATAAGAACTCTGGTGGGGGTAACAAATTTGCACCCAAAAACTTTGCTGTAATTGTAATAAGCCAGGTCATATTGCAAGAAATTGCCGTAGTAAGAAGAGTGACACTGGAACAAATTTGTCCTTAGCAAATTGGGGCAAGTACTTAACAGATGTAAAGGTGGGAGATAAGATTGTGAAGGAACTTATAGATTTGAGAAGCAGACAGACCCTAGTGCATATTGAAGTGCTGGGAAAACAATGTCCAAAAGGACCAGGTACTGGTGTCATCTGCATCCACAGGGACACTCGATACTATCCCACCACCCAAGTGACTCTATTAATGGGGTGTCACACCAAATGAAAGTGGGGGTAGTACCTAAGTTACCTGTACCTGTGAATATTGAAAATGACTTTCCAGTATTTACTGGGTTAATCAAAGAGGAAGTAAAACCTGATGTTTCAGCAGCTGTGGTGACAAGAGCTCAGGCAAAGAAAATTTCAGATGGTGGGGACTCTTTTCCTTTTGCTGATTTTGATTCAGACTTGTTTGAGCACAGCTCCAAGATCTGGAAGTCCAGGAAGGAAAGACAACGCCTGAAGAAACAGTGGCAGCAAAAGACTGCTAGACATAAGGGGTTAATATATGAAAATGCTGAAACTAAATTGATCACTGATTGAGATTTTCTTTCAGAATAAGCTAACAGTGTTTCTCCCCAGGGTTATTTTAAGCAGCTGGGAGTGAAACCAAAACAGGGAGAACCTATATTTAAAAACTGTAATGGCCTGCTGTACAGTTTGGGTTAAACCTCAGATACAGGACCAGACAGAAGAATTGGTTATACCACAAAAATATACAACTGAGTTGTTACAGATAGCACATGACAATTGTATGGCTGGTCACTCTGGGAAGGACTGCATCCTTGCCGGATTGCTGTACAAATTTTACTGGCCTGAAATTCATGAAGATGTTGCTACCTATTGCAGTTCTTGTACTGAGTGTCAGAAAGCAGCCCCAGTGACTAAAAAAGACAAGGTGCCCCTGGTGCCCCTACCCTTGATAGATGTTCCTTTTGTGAGAATTGCAATGGATGTGGTTGGCACCTTAGACAAAAGTAAAAAGGGTAATCGATTCAGTTTGGTAGTATGTGACTATGCTTCTCGATACCCAGAGGCAGTTCCAATGCATACTATCACAACCCCAAAAGTGGCAGCAGAGCTTGCCAAAATGTTCAGCAGGGTGGGTATACCTAAAGAGATTATTACTGATCAGGGTAGTAATTTTGGTGCTGCATTACTGAAGGAGCTGTACCGACTACTAGGTATCACTATCATAAGAACCTCCCCTTCTCACCCTCAGACAGACGGTCTTGTTGAGCATTTTAATCAAACTCTAAAATGCATGTTAAAAAGGTTTGTGAAAAGGGAAGGAAAATACTGGGACCAATACTTACCTTACCTGCTTTTTGCTTACAGAGAAGTGCCACAGGCATCAACAGGCTTTTCACCATTTGAAATGCTGTATGGTAGACAACCTAGAGGGCCACTAGCTGTAAAAAAAGAAACATGGGAAGATAAACCCAATCAGAAACAATCTATTATGTCTTATATGTGTGCCCTGAGAAAGAAGCTGGCAAAATATGTTGAAATCGCCCACAGTAATCAGGAAGAGGCTCAAAACCAGCAGAAGATGCATTATGACCATGGGGTAAAAGAAAAGTTTTTGAGCCAGGTGAAAAGGTCTTGCTACTGTTACCCACTACAGAAAATAAACTGTTAATGAAGTGGCAAAGGCGTTATAAAGTTCTTAGACGTACTGTCACAGTTAATTATGAGACTGAGACCCCGATAGGAAAAATCCTATTAAGATATACCACGTTAACCTCCTCAAGAAATAAGTTGAAAGAACACCAAAAACTGTTTTGCTGGTTTTACCAGAAACTGATAAAGATATTGATATAGCTTATGATAGACTGGAACAAACTGTAACTGCTGATGCTATAAAGGTGTATGTTTCCTTAACCTCCAAACAAACCGCAGAAATTCGTAACTTGCTACAGACATTTAACAGAACTCTAACCACATTACCAGGCCGAGCAAAAGGGTTTGAGCACGTAATAGTGGCAAGGAATACTCACCCTATTAGACAAAAGACATACAGATTATCAGTGCTGTTAAGAGCAGATGTATTCGGTATCATAGAAGAATAGAGAAGTGCTTGGTCATCACCAATGGTGACTGTAAACAAAAAAGAAAGGGGTGTAAGAATCTGCCTTGATTTTAGGAAACTTAATCAAGTGTCAGAATTTGACAGTTATCCTATGCCCAGAATAGATGATTTGGTGGCCAGACTGGGGAGTGCAAGGTATATCAGTACCCTAGATCTCACAAAGGGCTACTGGCAAATACCTTTAGCTAAAGAATCCAGAGATAAAACTGCATTTGCCACTCCTATAGAATTCTATGAGTTCACCACCATGCCGTTTGGTTTACATTGCGTACGTGCTACATTCCACCAGTACATGGATGTCATTTTATCTCCTAACACTGGTTATTGTGCTGCATGCTTGAATAATGTCGTGGTGAACAGTCCAGACTGGAAAACCCACCTGGAACACCTACGAGCAGTTATGCAATCGATCAAAAAGGCAGGTCTGACGGACTTCCGGTTCCGGCATGCCTGGATAGCCAGCTACTTTGTGAGCTCCTCAACTCTACAATATTAAAATCCCCTCCTGGTGGTTCAATTACTGAAATTCAGTCGATAAAATTACTTTATCAAAACACCGGGAGGCAATATACATAATTTTCACCCCGAAGAAAATGGCAAAAACTCACCGCAATCGCTTTTTACCCATTGCGGACCTCGAGGAGACTAATGACCCAGGGCCTTCTGATTACGAGCAGTCTAGAGGTAATCAAGGGCAAGAGGGAAAAAAAGCAGCTACAGCAAAATCAGGGGGTAAATGAAAGGGAATCGAGCATTAAGCGGAGGACAATATTCTGAGAGCCATCTCACAAATGGGAGATGAGAGACGCCATGGGAGCCCGTGACAGACATCTACATGCTCCAAAACACGCAGAGGAGGCCGACCACCAGATCTCTCTCAACTCTACAAAACTGGATGGCTTAGAGGGCTCAGTTAAGAAAATCCTCACCGAGCAGCTACACATCGCGATCCATCAGGAAGATGCCAAAAATAGAAGTAGGCGGCAAAATATTCGTATATATGGGCTCCCCGAGGGAGAGGAAGGTGAAGATCCAGTGGCTTTTGTGGATCACTTGTTGTGCTCTCTTCTCGACCTAGATCCTTCCTTTCAGCTCGACATAGAGAGAGCCCATAGCGCACTGGGCCCCAAACCCTCTCGCCAGGATGCCAGGCCCAGAGCCTTCGTTATCAAATTTCAAGCATTTCAAACCAAGGACCAATTACTGAGAAAGTCCTGCAAAGGGTTGCATAATGCACAGAGCTCACCGCCTTCTCCTGGACAATGATTACCGCCCCGCGCGTAACAGCTCCATGATCATCCCTTGTTTCTCCTCCGAGCCCAAAACATTAAATTTTGCACTCCCTACCCAGCAAAACTACTGGTACAGTTGCCATCGGGCTCAGTAACATATAACATGGCACAGGAGGCGATAGAAGACCTTACATCAAAAGGGATTTTGAGAGACTGCATTCCTGCCCCTCGCTTCCCGCAACGCAATCACCAAGCTGAAGCTGATGAATGAACCCTTAATCTTCCCCTACAAGATTTGTTGGACAAAATTCACCACTATCGAAACCCTACACTCACCTTTTGAATAAACTGTGTGTACAACTAACAGGTCTTTTCCTCCCCTTGACTGGCCTCCTCTGATATGATTGTCTCAGGTCTGGAGGCCTCAGGGGGTGGGAGTGAGCCTCGATTGTCCTCAGGTGGTCCTCGGTTCCCCTCCTGGGCCCAGGCAATTATGTTGCTCAGACCTAATTAAAATGTTTTAATATATTCATTTTATTACAGATTGCTATTATGAGCCCTGAGCATTTGATGGCAGGGGAGCTCCCCAGGCTGGATGTTCAGATGCAGGGCTTGGAGTATTATCTGATGGATGGGCCCCTCCTCCTTCACCCACACAGAGCTACAGCTACTCTTTTATATGGCTGATGACTCAGTAACCTGAGACTTTCTAGGCCCAGGGGCGTCAGGGAGTGTGGGGTCTTGTAAAGGGTAGAGGGAGACCAGTCTTGTTCTTGATGATCCCCTCATTTTGAATGAAGAGCCATAACCCATAAATGAAGAGGATGTTTGAAGAGGAGGTGTGCAATGGAGGCGAGGAACTGTTCAAGGGATCCTTCCCTCTCTTTTATCGAACATTACCATAGATGGACATACCAACTACCGTCCCTTAAAGATCAGAACTGCAAATATGACATTTTTAGTTTATTATCCCCCTTTTCCCTTTCCTCCCCCCCTTTTTTTCTCTCCCTCTCTTTTTCCCTTAGTGTTACTTACTGTGTGCTATGTTACTTTTCTCAGAAGCTGACTTACAGTCTGAAGGGTGCAGGCTACCAAGGGGAACCCGAGGTCTATATGCTATAACACTATGCGACTTCGGATGGGGATGGCTTGGCAGTGAATTTTGTTGATTTAAGACAGGGGAGTGGCCAAGCTCTTTCCTCTTTCTAGACTGTCCTTGTCTAGCTAGTGAGGTTACCGTGTCACAACAGTCCAGTCCGTCTTACTCTGAGAAAACAGTATGACTGGGCCTCTCCCTCTCCCCCGGATTAACTTTAAATTACGAACCTGGCTTTTACGTCCTCAAAGCATTCTCTTCTCCCCCACCCATTTTTTTTTAGCACCCACACCCCATAACTACAATTAGGCTAATTGGATACTGCCTTTCTCCTCTCAATACAGGATAAGCCAGGGGAGACTTAATAAGCTCACCTTAGAGTAGAGAGTTCATGTTTGGGCAATGATAGCCTTAAGATGAGCATGAGCCGAACCACATACAGGACACCTTCCCATTTGGGAGATTGTCCTGTGGGGTATTCCCTTGTTCCTTGGGTGGGTTATTTCCCCCCTGAGGAGCACAGAAACCCCAAACTCCCTTACACCCTCTTTTGGGGGTTTTGTTGGGAATTCACCAGGGTGTTTCAATGTTGACACCCCACACTTCAGAGTCACTAAGATTACAATTTTGGTTTGGGCCTCTGGGGTTATAGAGGCCACCTCCAGTTACTGCTGTGTTTACTACTTGTTACTAAGGTTTTTCCACCTTTTTCTTTTTTTATTTCTAAGGGCCAGGGTTAGGCCCAACTGATTGTTTATTAAGGTTAAAAAAACTAGAATGAGACATATGAGAAGTAACACACACACTGCAGGCTTTAGAATAGTTTATTGCAACATGAGATGGGATGACTCTGAGGGTTTGTTAACTCCGCTCAATTGCTGGAAGAGTGGATGAGGCCCAAAGAGAAGTCCATTTTCATTTTTTCATTCTCTCCTATCTGGGGAGATACACGACTAAAAATGGCAGTAAACCCAGCTAACATACACTCAGTAAATATTAATGGACTTCATAGCCCGATAAAGAGGGAAAGAATGATGCAATCCCTGAGGAGGCAGGCGGCCGATGTATATTACTTTCAAGAAACCCACCAACCAGATACAGAACACCAGAAATTAAAGTGGAGGGATAGGTACAGGGTCTACGCATCCTCACACCCTAGTGGCCGCAGGAGAGGGGTGGCTATCCTCATTCCTGCCTCAACCCCTTGGGAACTGAAGGAGATGATCATGGATACTCAGGGGCAATTTACAATTCTTACTGGCATTTTGTATTCCCAGGAAGTCACCCTAGTAAATGTGTACCTCCCCCCCAAATCCTCTCGAGCTATGATTGGCTTTTTTTTCTTAATAAGGTTATTGATAATCTCTGTGGTACTTTAATAATGGGAGGGAATTTTAACCTTGCTTTATCTCTGCAGCTAGACTCCTCTTCCTCAAGAGCTCATCGATCTACTAGTGTGCTGAAATATTTAAAGGGAATGTTATCACACTTAGGTATAGGGACGTCTGGAGAAAATTATATCCAACAAATTCGGGTTTTACATACTTTTCCTCCCGTTTCCAAACATATTCCTGTTTAGACTATTTTTTTATTTCCTGTGAACATTTCCCTCTGGTACAAGACCTGGCCTTAGGCCCCCGTGTGCTATCTGACCACCACCCTTTGATCTTTTAAATTAATTTGGGAAAACCTAAATATTCAAAATGATGGTGTTCAATCCCATCTTACTTAAAGATCCAGAATACATTGAACTAAGGAAAATAAAAATTCCCCAAATACTAAATGATAATGTCTCCCGTGATGTCTCTGACCCCATTATATGGGACACTTTAAACGCAGTCCTCAGAGGCAAAACTATAACCTTTTCCATACGGAAGAGATAGAAACTGGAAGCTTCCTATAACTATCTGCTCGAACAGTTACAATCTTATCAACTATTATACCGAGAGGGAGATAAAACACTCCAAAGGAAAATTAGACTAGTGAAACAAGACATACAAAAAATAATGGATCTTAGGATCCTACAGACCCTAACTTTTTTAAAACTATCAAACTATGAGGGAGGCACAAGGGGCACATGGATACTGGCTCATAGACTTAGAGCACGAAAGCGTGCGGTGACTGTTCTCAAAATAAAACACCTGATTACAAAACAACTTCCACATAGTGATGAACATAAACGTTCAGCCTTTTTCTCTTATTACCAATCTTTATACGTCACCCCCGATTCCCCTCAAGTTGATGACAGGAAGGTCTTTCTTTCTCAACTTTCCCTTCCTAAACTGACAGAGGCCCAATGCGCCCAATTAGAGGCACCAATTGGCCCAGATGAGATCCTCTCCCATATTAAGGCTCTTAAACCAGTTAAATGTCCTGGACCAGATGGTTATATGGCCGAATGGTACAAAAAAATATCTGAGAGCCTTCTCCCCACTCTCCTAGCCACATAAAGAGCCATAGCAGAGGGTGAGATCCCCCTTCATGGAATTATGCACTCCTGACCCCTATACCAAAACCTAATAAAGATATTACTGATACTTCCTCATATCGCCCGATCTCAATTGTAAATGTGGATTATAAAATTTTTATGGCAATCTGGGCCTCAAGGTTGGAAAAACTTTTAGCAACTCTTGTCCATGCAGATCAAGCTGGGTTTATAAAAAAAATGTAGCACCACGGATAATATTCGACGTTCCTTGCTTCTTTTGGAGCATGTACATTCCCGACAGATTCCTCTAGCACTATTAAGCCTTGATGTGGAGGAGGCCTTCGATAGGGTCTCATGGGGTTTTCTTTGGGAAACATTAAGGACCTTCTCTTTCCCAGACTCATTTCTGATGTGGTTACAGAATTTATATAGAGACCCTAAAGCTTATGTTCACATCAACGGGAATTTTTCTTCCCCATTCTCCCTTACACAAGGCACCTACCAGGGATACCCTTTTCCCCCAGCCCTATTTGCCATATATTGAACCCTTAGCATTTGCTCTGCGTTTAGACCCAAGGGAAGAGGGAATTCCTTTTGGACAAAAAATATAGAAGATCTCTTTATTTGCTGATGATATTCTTTTGACCCTCCTTTCTCCGGAACTTTCTATCCCTGCAGCATGGGAAATCTTCCATCAGTATGAACGTTTAGCAAACTTTAAATTAAATACATCAAAAACAGAGGCACTAATGCTCTATTACTCCCCATCTAACACTCTCACGAGCTCTCGCTCATTGAGATGGCGACGCACCAAAATTAAATACCTGGGAATTTGCATCCCCCTCAAACTGATACATCTTGAAATGGTAAATTATGAACCTATCTCAATCCAGATTCAGGAGGACTTGAATAGATGGGGGAGCCTGAAACTTAATTTCTTTCAACGTATAGAAACTATACGTATGAACATACTTCCAAGACTTTTATTCTTATTTCAGAACATCCCAATTTTCCGATCAGACTTTTATTTTCACTCCTGGAATAAACTCATATCTTCTTTTATTTGGGAAGGTCCGAGGCGCCAGATTCAATTTACAATATTGACATTAGCCCTGGAACAGGGAGGAGTTAATCTTTTTTATTTAAAATACTATGCATTAGCTGTTTTTTTAAAAATATTTATAATCTGGCTTTCCCCATCATCACACCTGTTTTGGAAGGACATTGAATTCCTGTTAAATTACTTATATGACACAGAAAAAATAGCTTTTGCATCTCGGGAATGAACTCCTCCATTACGGGACTTCTCTCAATTCACAGCCCAAGTCTTATGGATTTGGAAAAAAATAAAACAAAAAAAATCTTTACAACAAATAATGTTTTCATTTACTTTAATTTCTGCTGATGAACTATTCCTACCAGCTACACGTGATTCTACATTTAAAGTATGGAGAAGGTTGGGCCTTACTTTTTATGGGCAATTCCTTAACATCAAAGGGGTGATTCATTTTACCGATCTACAAATGCAATATGCCCTCCCTGAGAGAGATTTGTTTCGCTATGTCCAGGTAAAAAATGTTATACTTGGACAAAGAGAATTTCCGGCCTACTTATCCTCCCCTCTGCCAGCTTTATGGAAACTATTGGGAGACACTCTCAGAGGTAATCCATGAGGTAAATTAATTAGCCAACGCTACAGAATAATACGGGAGATATTAAGGAAGTCTTCTCTGTCAATATTGGAGGCCTGGAATAGGGACTTACAATTAGAAATTTCCTTTGAAATATGGACAGAGACCACTTTAAAGGCTATTAAAATCACCACTTCAAATACATGGAGGGAATTCACCTGGAAATCACGCTCTCGTTTTTTCCGATCCCCAGCGATTCTCTCAAAATATCTCCTGGCCTCCTACTGATTCTGCTGGAGAGGCTGCAATTGCAGCCTGGCAGATTTAGGGCACATATTTTGGTTTTGTCCCAGGCTGACACCTTTCTGGTGTGCCTTACAGGTAGAACTACTTGGATGCCTAGGAGAGAATATTGAATTAACAGCGGAGATAGCACTTCTCTCTATTTACCCCCCCCACAGACCACATTGAGATAAAACGTTACTCTCTCTGTTTATATTAGCAGCCAGAAAACCATCACCCGGTGATGGATGACTCCTATGATACCTTCTATCGGAGACTGGCATAATATAATACAAGAAATCTACTATTCCAAACAGCTTATAGCTAAACAACACAATAGACTCCCTCATTTTGAATTAAAATGGCATAGGTGGGTTTTCTATGCCCTAGAATCTAGCCCGGAATTTCCTCCATGAAATGCATGGCTATAGGTTAACTAGGATGGGACCGGAGAGGGTTTGGGTTGTTTTTTCTTTACTCCCCTTATATATCAGGGAAGGGATCTTGATAGTTGCTTTTAAAACCCTGAAGGCTTCATACCTTTAGAATGGATTGGTTGCCTGCCTTTGGAAAGGGAAAATGTAATCAAAAGGGACAGAAATACAAGAAAGAAAACAAACGTTGTTAAGGCTGTGTGTAATTGTTACCTGTAACTGTAAATGGTCTGACTGGGTGGGCCAAGTGGTCCTTATCTGCCGTCAAATTCTATGTTTCTATGTTACCTGTAATACTTACTACCATACTGTAATATTAGCCCCAATAATTTTAATCAGTGACATATGTAAAAAGCAATACTTGCATTTCCCAATGTGTCTTGATTCTTAATAAAAATGAAATAAAAAAAAAAGGCAGGTCTGACAATTAATCCTACCAAGTGTGCATTGGGCATGCAGGAAACCAGATATTTGGGCTATGTTTTGGGAAATGGAAAAATCAAGCCAGAGGTTTCCAAGATAGAAGCTGTAACTAACAGCCCTGTCCCCAAAACCAAGAAATATGTCACGTAATTTTTAGGACTGGCTGGTTATTATCGGAGATTTGTTCCCAGATTTGCCTAGTTAGCTACTCCCCTCACTGAACTCGCAAAGAAACGGGTCCCGAATAATGTGAAATTGACCCCAGAGTGTGACAAGGCTTTCGGGGCCATTAAGGCTGCATTATGTTCAGCCCCTGTTTTAAGAAGCCCAGACTTTGAGAAACAATTTCTGTTACAGACTGAAGCATCAGAGGTAGGCTTAAGTGCCATCTTGAGTCAGCATACTGTATAGATGGAAAAGAACATCCTATTCTATACATAAGTAGGAAGTTGCACAACAGAGAGAAGTGGTATTCCACTGTTGAAAAGGAATTCCTTGCGGTAAAGTGGGCCATGGAGTCCCTTAAGTTTTACTTACTAGGAGCCGACTTTGTACTTATAACAGATTACAGTCCTCTCTGTTGGCTTAACCAAATGAAGGATAAAAATTCCAGAATCACACAGTGGTACCTGGCACTGCAGCCATTTAAATTTAAAGTGATGCACAAATCAGGGAAAGATAATGTCAATGCTGATTTTCCATCAAGATATGGATCAGGAATTCAGAATTCCAAAGGTTGAAAAAATGTGAGTTGAAACTTCTCTGTTTGCTATGCTGCATATGCACTTAACTGTAAAGGTTATAAAGCTAATGTTAGACGGGAATTTTTTGGAAACCTGATTTTGTAAAACAGGTTCCCTCTTAAAGAGGGAGGTATGTGACAGGGTTGAATAAGGCCCTGCTCCTTTGTTATGCAGAAAGAGTTTAAACGTAATGGCCTGTTCTATCCTCTCCTTTTCTGTCTCTTCTCTGTCTGGTTGTGCAACCAAATTTTCTTGTGAGACATAGAACTGATCACACTGACGGTTTTGCAATTCTCCGCCTCTTTCTAGCTCTCTGCCTTCACTTGCTGTTTTGTCTTTTCTTCCCCCTTGCATATCTGTAGCTATAAAATATATGTGAATCTTTATGTGGAAATGTCACTGATACTGGATCCCTTTGTTTAAAACTGTATATAGTTATATTGTTGAACTGATTACAAAAAGCTATTTGGAACTCAAGGGGTTAACTTGAAATGCAGTTTTTAAGTCTTTTGCAGAGCTGTGAGCAAGAGGTCAGTTCTGTGACACCATGTACTGTTTTGTTGCACCTGCAAGGAATGAAACTTACAAAAACATTCTGTAAACTTACAAGAACATTCTGTGAGAAGCAGGAACTCTTAACGAGTTCCCAGATAAATACTTATAAAAAGAGCAGCAGTGCTTTTGCTAGAGAGACAAGGAGAGTGAGAGACTGAGATTTAAAATTGAAAAGAAACAGTCAGAAGAAGGACTTTATTTTCGCTGTTTGTACTGCCTTTGTAAATAGTTATACTGAACAATTTTTTTTTTTTTTTTGCTGTTACGAAAATACAAACTTGTTAGCAGGTAAAAGCCCTATGGTCTATCGAGTTTGCTCAATTGTGCATCTAGCAGCCCTTATTCTGCAGCTGTCACTCCATCACCCTCCTCCTGTGACCCTCCCTCTTGCTCTATCCCAGCCCCTTTTGAAGGAGCTCACTGTTCTACAGGATACCACTTCTACCGGCAATGCATTCCACCTGGCCACCACCCTCTCCCTAAAAAAGTGTCTTCTCATCTCCCTCCTGGACCTTTCCCCCTCCAGACTAAGATCATGGCCCTGGGAGTCACTCCCCTCCCTTAATATGAAAAGCCCCTCTGTGCCTGTCTTGTTTATTCCCTTCATGTACTTGAATGTTTCAATCATATCCCCAGTCCTGCCTCCCCTCTAGAGAGCACATGTTTAATTCCCTCAGCCTGCTGTCATAGGCTAAGTCCCCCAGCCCATGGATCATCTTTATTGCCCTGTGCTGCACCCCCTCCAGTAACTTAATGTCTCTCTTTAGGTACGGGTGCCAGTACTGCACGTAGTACTCCAGGTGTGGACTAACCAGCGATCTATACAATGGCAGAATCACCTCCCCACTCCTCGAGGATATAACGCTGGCAATACAACCCAGCATTTTCTTGGCCTTTGCTGCTGCCTTCCTATATTGTGCTGAGTTGTTCATTGATCCTGTAATGAGCATACCCAGATCCTTCTCCTCCTCCGACTTGGCTAGCTGCACCCTCCCCCAGCTGGTAACTCCTCCTTGGGTTTTTCGCACCAAAATGTAGCACCTTGCACTTTTTGGTGTTGAATCCCAGCTGTCAGGACTCTGACCAGTTCTCCAGTCTTGCCAGATCATCCTGCAATCCCAGCCATCCTCCTAGGTCATCCACTACTGCTTCCATCTTGGTGTCATCAACATAATAGACTGATCTTGCTCTTGATGCCCAACAAAATGTCTGCAGTGAATATCCCAAACAACACCGGACCCAGCACCAAGCCCTGTGGTACCCTGCTCATCGCTGCCCTAGGGGATGAGAGCTCTCCACCCACCACCACTCTCTGCTGCCTTCCCTGCAGCCATTTCACTACCCACCCCACCATTTTTGCCCCCACTCTGTGTCTTCTAGCTTACTTCCTAGCCTCCCATGTGGCACAGAGTCAAAAGATTTACTGAAGTCCAGGTACAGGACATCCACTGCATGGCCCCCATCTAATTGTCTAGTTACCTAGTCATAGTAGTCCACCAGGTTGCTCTGACAGGATCTGCCAGCAATAAATCCATGCTGCCTATTGTTCTGCAGCCCATTGGCCTCCAGAAGGGACACTAACCTCTCCTTCAGGATTGTCTCCATCAGCAATGGATGTGAGGCTTACTGGTCTGTAGTTCCCCGGTTCATCCTTGGGACCGCTCTTATGGAGGTGTACCATGTGAGCCATCCTCCAGTCCTGAGGTACGTTCCCTGAGTCCAGGGAGGCATTGAACAAGTCTGCCAATGGCCTCGCCAGGACTTCTGTGAGCTCCTTTGGTATCCTGGGATGAATGCCATCTGGCCTCGGTGCCTTGTCCACCCTCAGTGCCCTCAAGCCCTCCAGTACCCTGCCCTCTGTGATTTACCCATCTGTCACCTCCTCCACCTCCATGCCTGCCCTCCCATCCCACCCCTGGGTATCACCCCTTACTCTTTAGTAAATACCGAGCAGAAGTAGTCATTAAGCACCTCAGCCTACTCTCCCCCTGTTTCCACCCCCCACCTTAATCCTTACTATTTGGTCCTTACAACTCCTCTTCTCCCTGAGGTGCATGAAGAAGTCCTTCTCCTCCTCCTTGATGCCCTGCACCAGCCTGAGCTCCCTAGATGCCTTGGCTGTCCTTATTATAGCCTTTGTCACCTCTTTCGATTCCTTCAGGGAAATCTCCCTGTCCTCCCCCCTCCCTGTTCTTTTGTACCTTCTAAAAGTGGCTCTTTTCTTCCTTAGTCTTTCCATGACCCTCCCACTCTCCCAGTTAGGTTTGTTGGCCCTAGCCCTCTTACTCTGGACCCTGCCACAGGATTTGGTTGCCTCCTGAATCCCCAGCTTTATGAGCTCCCACCTCTGGTTAGTGTCCATATTAGGTTAAATATCGGCCAGGTACCCTTTTACTACTTCCCCCATCCTCCTGAAGTTGGCCCTCCTAAAGTCTAGCACCCTTGTACCTGATTCTACTCCCTCCTTCCCCAAATACAATGTGAACCATACTAAGTGGTGGTCACTCCCCACCAGTGGTTCTTCCACCCCCAGGTCTCTCACAAATTCCTCATTAGCCAGCACCAGGTCTAGGGTGTTCCCTAACCTGGTTGGCTCACCAACCATTTGCAGCAGGAAGCTATCCTGGAAGGCATTCAGCAGTACCTGCTCCCTTCTATTCATGGTGGCTGGGATACTCCAATCTACTCCTGGCAGGTTGAAGTCCCCCACAATCACCACATTACCCTTCCCGCAGATCCTTCTGATCTGTCCCACTAATTCCCTGTCTATCTCTTCTATCTGAGAGGGTTGCCTGTACACCACTCCCATCCTGAGAGTCCTATTCCTGGAATCTTGGTTTTTATCCATAATGACTCTGTACTACCCTCCTCCCCCTCCTCCTGCACACACTTCAGTCCCTCGCTCATATACACTACCTCCCCCCCTTTTCTCTTTACTCAATCCCTGTGAAATATCCTGTATCCTGGTATCACCAGGTCCCAGTTTCAGTGATGACCACCATGTTCACCTCCTCCTCAGCCATGAGAGTATGTAGCTCCACAGTTTTGTTACCCAGGCTCCTAGCATTCAAAGTGACCACTCTCCATCCCTTTTCCTTCCCTCCCACCCTCCCTTTCTAGCAACCCCTATAGTACCCTCCCTTGGTCCTTTTCTTCTGTATGGGGTAAGCTCATTTGGCTTCCCTACCTGTGGCCTCTGCATGCCTTCTGCCCACTTGCCAGCCCCCCAGCTCTCAGTTTAAATTCCCTTCTTTTACTATGCAACCCTCAAACCTCTGTTTCAACAGTCTCCTGCCCTTCTCGCTTAAGTGCAGCCTAACCCTAGCATAGAGATCACTGTCTTCCTAGGTCCTTCCCCACCCCCACCCATATTCTTTGCCTGACACCAGGTTTGTAACCACTTGTTAAATTCCACTATCCTCAGTTTTCTTGCCATGCTCACCCTGGGCACTGGAAGTACCTCCAAGAAAGCTACCATTATTGCTGTTATTACTAATAATAAAACACTCATTGTGAATTTTACAACCTGCTCCTGGTCATCTTATGCTTCCTGACCTCTGCCTCGATGACAGTCCTTGGTATATTTTTTTTTATTGGGCTCTAATTCTGACAATTGATATTTCTTGTAAAAAAAATCTTGTTACAGCACTGAAGGTTTTTTGTTTATAGAATTCATTATCTAGTAGAGTATAAGGTTGATAAATTGTCTCTAGATAGGTCTAATACTGTATGAGTGTGTGAAACATTTTTTTCACTCTAGGGAAACACTTTTCTTTTTACTTACCTATTGCCAGTGTTGGGTAAGGTTTTTTTCTTTGAACTCTATTTTTTCCCCACCCCATCCTTATGCCCCACTGAACTCTCTCTGGCGACCTTCCATTCCACTGACTCTACCTCCCTGCATGACTCGACTCATCTCTACTCCCTGGCACCAGGCATCCCCGGGTCTACCCTCTGGGGAAGGGCTGCCCCCACTCAGGTCGCTCTTTCTTTTAGTATTGAGCACCGGGCCGAGGAGGAGGGGCAAGGAGAGAGCTGCGCCCGACTACTGGGAGTGTGGTCCCTGGGTGGGAGGTGCCTTCACCTATCGGAGGGAGGAGGGAAGGTATTTTACTAGGTTTTTCACTCCTGTGGAGCCCGGCTGCCAAGGCAATGCATGCTGTGGCTCCACCCCCTGGCATACGCCATGACACTTTTTTGGCTACCCCCCAGCCTCCACCAGAGGTCACTCATTGAGCAGTCATTTCCCCAGCCCTCCCTGGGGAAGAGAGAGCAGTCCTTTGGATGCTCAATCTCTTTCCCCCCTGCCGACCCCCGGCCGCCCGGGTTCATTCCTGTACCCCAGTCGCCGGCGTGGCGTGAGGTGCGGCGTCCAGCGCCTCAACCTTCAGTGCCACCGGGCCGGCTTCAGTGTTGGGTAAGCTACATTAAAAAAGTAATCAGTTACAGTTACTAGTTACTGTCAAATAAATGTAATCAGTTACAGTTACTGATTAGTTGTGTATAAAAAGTAATCAGTAACTGTAATGCATATTAACTTTTTCTATTACTTTTGATGACTGTGTGTGGGTGGGGATGAGAAATGGCTGCCACGCCATGATACCAGTTACTGCACTACCAGTCTCTCACTTCTTGTAAAGCACTTTGGTATACTGTGTATGAAAAGCACAATATAAATGCAGAATTCTTTCATCCAAGGATCTGTTGTCTAGTATGGCTGAACTTTAAAGATTGTGTTGCACTTTTCCAAAGGAGCTGGGGCATAAATAAAGAAGTTCAGCTATGATCCAGAAGATCAGATCAGTTATCTAAACCACTCCATTTTGTCAGGACTTAAGTGACCTCTGCTATTGACAATACCTGAAAAAAGGCTTTAATAACTGATGACAATAGCAGGTAATGTAGTTACCTAAACAGTAATAATTAAAACATAAACTCCTGACAGGCTAACAGTAGTATAAGCTGCTCTAAAAGAAATAAATACAATTTTAATTTACACATAACAGGAAATTGTTCTTACCAGCAGAACTAGATGCAAAGTGGATTTATACTGTACAGAAAAGGGGGTCTCCCAGCTCCCAGGTATAGCTCTTAGGAACACTTGCCACAGATGTTTCTGTAAACAGAAAAAAACACAACAGGTACTCCTAACTTCCCACAACCTTTGGTAGGGCCAGCACCCTGTAGGATGCATATCTGGTTTTTAATATTCACAATGGACTTTTTAGTAGCTACATGATCTAAGCAGAGAGAACACAAATTAATTTCATAGCATGTCTTACCCTTAAATTAAAAGTCCATTTTGTACTAACTTTTTCCATTTTTATATAAAAGAATTTCCTTTCCCATAGAAATACCATATTTTTCTGGTCTCAAAATATGATCCATTTAAAAATAAAATGCATAACTAATACTTCCATTCAGTACAGAATCCAGTTCTTTGTGAAGATAGTTTTCACAGTTCAACATCAAATATATCCTTGGTTTTTTATATGAATATTCTGTTTAGAAAACCTCAAATTTGAAAAAAAAAGATCCTTTATATATCCAGATCACAAACAACTATGAAAAAGCAGAATGCTAGAGATTCATTCAATTTGTTCAAATGAACATATTGGTTTTTGTATATATTCACATTTAATCATAGTCTGACACTGATACTATATTAATTTCATAAGGACAGATATCAGGTACCTCCATAATTCCTCCTACCTGAAGAAATGCCAGCACCAGACTGGGAAATATTTAACTATAAAGTACTTTTATCTTTGACATTTCTTTTGCTTAATTTGTTTCATTCAGAAATTTGTCATAAGTACAGACTTCATTCTATCTGAAAAAAACACTTGAGAAAAGAGATCTTTCTTCTCAAACATTAACATGTTCAGTTCATTAATAAAATAGTTGATGGCACATAGAGAAAAGTACACGTGCATGAATAAATAGACTAAGAAGATAGGAGAGAAAAAATTAGAGTTAGTTCTCAATTATTAAAAGATATATGTACGGACAAACTTCGCATGTGCTGTAATTAATAACAATGTGAAACTGGTCCAGACATGCTTTTTTTGTAATGGACAATTTGATTGGACATTCACTTGCTTGAATAAGAGATAATAGGAGATATAGAAGACAACTTTATAAACTTTTGTTGGCCACCCACGATGGTGATTTGGGACTGACAGTCTGAAAACTGTGTTTCAGTTGAAGCTCTTATCTCCTGTTCAAGCAAGTGAATTTCACTTGTCAAATGAAATTGTCTATTACAAAAACAGTGTGTCTAGACCAATCTCACATTGTTATTAACTGCAGCACATGCAAAGTTCACTTGTATATAAATCTTTTAATAACTGAGAACTCACTGGGATTTTTGCTCTCTTATCTTTCTTGTCTATTTATTCATGCACGTGCACTTTTCTCTATGTGCCATCAACTATTTTTTTTAGTGAACTGCACATGTTAATGTTTGAAAAGAACTCTTTTTTTAAGTGTTTTTTTTCTGATAGAGTGGTGAAGTCTGTGCATATGACAAATTTCTGAATAAAACAAACTAAGCAAAAGATATCTCAAAGATAAAAATACTTCATAGTTAAATATTTCCCAGTCTGGTGCTGGCATTTCTTCGGGTAGAAGGAGTTATGGCGGTACCTGATATCTGTCCTTACTGTTTCTGCTAACTAAAGCATTTAGTGCACTGACTGGAAGGATTTGAGAGCTGGGATGGCTTTGTTTTGTATATTAATTTTATCTTCATGGATGTTCTTTTTTGTTCAGATCAACAGCAATCAAACAGAGAACAAGTGATTCAAAGAAATCTGCTTATCAACAGTAAATATGTATCATCCAAGTTGTGCATAAAAAATAAAATAAAATCATATGCTAAAGTGCTAGGTGCACTCAGAGTGATAGTGAAAAGAAAATGTTATTATATGGCACATTAGCCTTCACAATATATACAACCAAAATTATGACATTTAAAAAAGACATACATACATATAATACAAAATGCAATAATTAAAACGTACAACAAACAGTTCATCAATCCACATCATAGTTATCTTTGATTTAAATCTACAATTAGATAAATCATATTTGATTTGCTTCCAATATTTGTTTCCTTTTTTTGCCACTAGCATAAAAGAATCTTGCAACTCTAATAATGGTCTCTTCATCTGCAGTGTGCAATAAGATAACTGTCAACAATTCTTTATCTATTTTGCATAAATCACTCAAATACGGTGTAAGCCAATAACTCCTTTCTTTCTGATACCATGGGCAATTCCACATTAAGTGGTTTAAAATCTCTTGGCCCCCAAATGGACAGCTACAATTTTCCAGTTCCTTATTTAGCTTATTATGCCTAACAAATAAAATATTGCTCGGAAAACGTTCAAATTTATATCTAATAAAGTTTTTCCGTAAGTCATGGTTCTCCAAAATCCTCAGGTAGTCTTTAAAACCAAACCCCACATTATTCTTTACGAACCACCTAGAGTACGTAGAGTTACCGATAGACATCTCATCAATTTTATTCCAATATAGACTAGTCTTTTTGATAATATATTTATTATACTTATGGCTAATTAACACCCCCTTATCTAGCCATCTCTTTAGAACAGAAAGATTGTATATATCCAATTTTTGCAGCATTTTATCATACCATAGATTATTTTTAATATCAAGATCTTGTCCTCTCTTTTTTTTTCCATCAAACAACAATGAGCTGGAGCATCTCTAGGTATTTTATGGAGTCTCACCCAAAAGTTAATTTTCCTAGAATCAACTATTGCCAGTATATTCATCAGACCTAATTCAGATCAAATATATGCCGTAGAGCATGAGTTCCCTATTCCCATTATTTTCCTTAGTATTTTTAATGCTGGTTTAGAAATACTTTGCATATCTTTTGAATCCCAGATTTCCACACCCTATAAAATCTGCATTCTAAATTTCACTTTAATAGCTTGTAATAAAGGTTCTATCATTTTCCCACCATATTTATAATTAAAGCTCTCCAAACCCATCATTGTATTTTCCCTTTCTCCATAACAACAGAGATGTGCAGTCCAGTTTACATTTTTATGTACTGTAATCCCTAGATAAACATATGAATCCACAGTTTCTAGTTTATTTTGGCCTAAACACCAATATTTTAAAGATTTAAGTTTCTGTCCAAATATCACAACCTTTGTTTATTTATATTAACTGTCAGACCTAATTTATTTGATTCATTTGGAATGAAATCAAGTTTCTTTTTTAACCCTGCTTTAGATAATGAAAATATAACAATATCATCAGCATAAGCCAAAGTTGCACAGATGTCATCAGTAATTTTGGGAGAATATGAATTAAGAATATTAAGATTACAAAAAAGCTGATCAATATATAATGAAAATAGCAAGGGAACTAGTACACAGCCTTGGCGTACCCCCTTATTAGTTGAAAATGGACTGAAGGTTCACCACTCAAAGTGATGAATTATCTGAGAGCTCCATCTGAGACTGTGCATAGAAAATGTCAGTGAAACTCCATGGAGAACTGAACCAACTGAGTTTCAATATACATAAAAAAAGTTCTTTTTAAGCAAGTCCATTGAGTACACTGGAGGGGATATAAATATATTGTTTCCCATATTTCATTTAATTTATTAAAAACAAAGCTCTGGACTCGGAGTCTAAAATGACTTTTCATTCAAAGAAACAAGGATCGAGGTTGCACCATCTCCATTCATATAGGCATCATATACTGAAACAAAAGTGTGTGTGTTTGGGGGGGTGGCTACTCCTGGAATCCCCGCTGTACTGTTTTAAACAGCCATGAGGCTTATGATCTGATTATTGCTGTTCAGTGCTCAAAGTGTCATGTGAAATCCTTCTCTCAGTGTGCCAGTAAAATGTTAAATTTTGTATTTAGCCAGATTGTTCATTTCAGATTGCTATAGTACAAATTCATCCCATGGCTGGCATTTTATTTAACTAGACACAGCTAATCCGTAGGCAATTCTGTTGAAGTTTATAACCTGCACATTTAGTTGGAACAGTATCTCAGTCAAAAAATCAAGTTGTATGTCCCTGCATCTCAGTATGAATGTGGGAGATACATAGCACGTTCACCAAAAAACAGAAAGTACAACAAATCTCAAACCAGTCTGTCCCTGAATTTGAAACGTGCACTTATGCAGAAGTCAGGATCATCTCCACAGTGTAGAGGAAAAAAATGTGGATTCCAAAAATATTATATGTACAAATACTGTGTCTGCTGCAGCATTCGGCATTCAGGTCAAACCACCGCCATAGTGCATAAAGATGGTGACGGACCTACGGACAGTGCGGTGACCTTTCGGGTTGACCCTTTCATCAGATCAAGGTTTGCACTGTTTCAGTAAAATGTAAGAGCTGTGCTGCAGTCACGCATAAAAAAAATCATGTCTACATTTGCACTATGAAGTACAGTACATGAAAACAGATCTTTAAAAAAACTACACCTGAACTCAATTCCATGTTATGGACTGAATACACACCTTTATACCAAAACGTGGCTGATAATTTGCTACATTTCTAAATACTAATATATTATAAAAAAATGGCACATTGAATACCAACAGCAAAACAGAGCTGCAGAGGATATCTTTCCCACAGAAGCTGCTTTAATTTTCTTGTTGTAACTGCTTTTTGTTCACATTGGCTTTTCCCTTACTTACCCTAACTGAAAGCGCTGGGGGAAACCGGTGTAGCCTGCAATGTTTAGTGTGCCACTTCATCATATTATCTTATTAAAGATGAAGGTCTCTACTTACTCCTCCACAGTTCCTTTTGGGGGTTCATTGGCTGCTCAGAGCATGACCAAGGCTGGGGGAAGTGATGGAATTGGCTTTTTCCCCCTGTGAGAGTACTCAGACAGAATGTAGGGGTAGAGCTGTGCAAAGCATGGATTTTACATTAGTTTTCTGGGGCAGCTCGATGGACATGGGTGACCCGAGTCCTACAACAAAAAGTAATACAGTGAATTGCGTTACAGTAGCTGCTTTACTTGAAAGCAAATGTAATCTGTAATGCATTACAGACTACATTTTCTTTTAAGTAATTCATTACAGTTACCCGTTACATGCCAATGTAATCAGGTTACAGTAACACGTTACTTGTAATGCATTACTACCCAATACTGCCTATTGCCCTAGATAGAACATTTCTATTTTATAGTTTTTAACATAGAATACTATCACATTTTTAACATGTACTTAAGTGGGTATTAATCTAAAAGTCTTGCATTTAATTAAGAGTGTTTTCTCATAACACTACCCTCTCTTTCATAATGTAAGTTATTGTAACTGCCTGGCCTTATCTGCCTATGTTGACATTTGACCTTGGAGTGCTTCACATCAGCCAGCTGAGTTAAACTGATTTCTTGCATTTCAACCTCAGTTATATTTTTAAAAAGGTATTTTAAACCAATGAGAATTATTTTTTTCAATGTATGATCTGGGTGTTAATAGAATGTGTTTTTACAAACAACTGTCATAAGCTTCCGAGGAAGGACTTGGTTGGTCCGAAAGCTTAAGCACTGTTTACTTTTGTTACATCTATGTTGGTCCAATAAAAGGTATCAAACCATTTGTTTCTGGATTTGTCCAGATGCATAATTCATTACCCTACTCCATAAGGACATATTCATCTAGGATCAGATAATACAAAGCGTAGGGAAGACCGGGGAGGGGGGTGGTGGTCGGCAGATGAGTTTTTACAAAATCAGCTGCCAATCAATACTGTCATTTAATCCAAATCTGAGATCCGTGGCCTGAAACCTATCTATGTAGTAGGCTTCTCTTAATAAAAGTTTGGTCCTCAAGTCCCCTCCTTTAGAATCTAAGTCAACATTTTCCAGTCCAAAAAATCTAATGTAAGGTAATTAATGTTTGCAATCTATGAAATTTCTGGCCACCGGGGATGTAGTGTCTGCCCTCTGTATGTCACTTTTATGTTCCCCAGTTCTGGATTTTAACTGTCTCTCTTTCTTACCTGTGTATGCTTTATCACATGGACACTTCAATACATATACTATCCCTGTTGATTGACAGTTAATAAACTGTCCAATGTTCACACCTTCATCCCTTGCCGAATTCCTCACATTTTTAATCTTGTATGTGTTATTGCAGCGTACACAATGTCCAGTGTTGACAAGAAATGTGATGGTTTCTGATCTGGTACCTTGTGTTATGTATGTGTAAGTCTATCTCCTATTGTTCTGATTCTTTTTGCTACTATCATAGTTTTTTCTTGAAAAATGTTACATCCCACTTCAGCCACATCCTTATGGAGGTCCTGGACCATGTCCTTCCAAACTTTTCTGTGAATTTACAGTTGGCAGTCAAAGTGGTCTGAGACCAGTGTCACGTCCTTGCCAAGCACCAGCTTCAGATGGCTTTGGCTATAGGCAACTTCTGCGCCCGGTCTGTGGTGGCAGTGGTCGCTATGCATCATAGAGCTTGGCTGAGGATTTTCACCTTTATGGCAGATACCCAGCACAAACTGGCGGATGTCCCCTTCTTAGGCACCGACTTTTTGGGTGAGGGATGGAGGGACACATCACTAGAATCAAGAAGTCCAGTGCCACCCTAGATTCAGTCACATCCTTGCAGCACAACCCCAAGGGACAGAAGTCAAAGAAAAAGCCTTTTCAGTTTCATCCCTTTCTATGCTAGCAGCCCAAACCACAGCAACCCCAGCTGGGGCAATCTCAAGTCTGGCAGCCTAGGACTAAGTCTGCCAGCCAGGGCTCCAAGAAACCTGGAAGCTGGGGTGGCAGTGCTCCCCCGGCAGCCAACGCTGGGCCTCCTCCAAGGCTGCTTAGTGACAGGTGTGAGGGGGTTCTGCCTCCTGGCCATCAAGTCTCTGCCTCAGCTCCTCATGGGGGGTCAACTTCACCACTTCTGGAGCACCTGGTCCACTATCACTACATACAAATGGATGTTAGATGAGGTGGGGTGAGGGTTGCCTCTCAACTTCGAGGCTCTCCCGCCCTGCCGAGCCCATGCCCCATAGGAGCCTGTGGTGTCTCAGGACATGCTGTCTACCATCAGGGAGGACATCACTCAATTCCTGGAGAAAGATGTTGTAGCCCTTGACCCAGATGCCACAGCCAGCCAGGGCTTTGTGTCCAGGTACTTCCTGGTCCCCAAATGGATGGAGGGTTGGTTGCCACCCCCATACTGGATCTTCACTATCTGAACCCAGTTCCTGAGGAGGTGCAAGTTCAGAATGGTCACTGTAAACCAGGTAATCCCATCTCTGGAGCAGGGCATATGGTTCTGCTCTCTGGACCTGCAGGAGGCCTTCTTTCACATCCCAGTCCATCTGTCCCTCTGGCAGTACCTTCAGTTCCGCACAGAAGGGGTTCTTTACAAGTTCTGGGCCATGCCTTTCAGCCTCTCCTTGGCCCCAGGGTCTTCACCAAGTGCATCACAGTGGTGGAAGCATTCCTGAGGCACTAAGGTGTCCAGGTATACCAGTACCTGGATGACTGACTGACTGCTGGTCCATCCAGGGAAGTGGCCTTCCAGATTTGCTTTGCTCAGTAACCTGGCCAAGTTGGACCTCAACCCTCTCAGGTCATCCACTTTATTGAGGCAGAGCTCAACTCCCTCTGGGCCAAGGCCTGACTGCCAGTGGATTGGGCAACAGACCTTATCACCTTTGCCCGATCATTTCAGGTTGGGTGGCCCAAGACGTCCTGCAGCTACTGGGGTACATGGCCTCTTGCAGCAGCATGGTCCAGTGGGCCTGCTGGCAGATGCACTCCCTGCAGTGAGAGCTGGCCCTTCAGTGGTCTCAGTGCTTAGGTCACCTGGACCAGCTGGTCATGGTGACACAGCCAATGTGGGATGCCACCCAGTGGTGACTTGTCCCAGAACACCTACAAGAAGGAGTCCCATTCATCCGCCCAGAGTCAACTGTCATTCTGACGACCGACCCATCTCTGGTGGGATGGTGAGCCCACTTGGTGGACCACAGGGCCCACAGGCTGTGGACCCCCAAGGAGTCCCAATACCACATCAGCCTGCTGAAGCTCCATGGCATTTGCTCCGTCTGTTCAGTATCAGACTGTGCAAGTCCAGACAGACAATAGTATGACCATGTACTACCTCAACAGGAAGGGTAGAATGCATTTCCTCCAACTATGTCAGAAAGCCCTGTGTACCTGGACCATCATGCACAACTTGGGTGCCTATCTCCTAGTGATTCATGTGTCCAGAGCCTCAGCTGACAGATGCTGTCAGCATAGTGGGTGAGGCATCTCATGAGTGGTCCCTCCATCAGGAGGTAGTGGACCACCTGTTCTCTCAGTGCGACACTCCCTTGGTTGACCTGTTCACCTTCTGGGAGAATGCAAAGCTGAGGCTGTTCTGTGCCCAAGCCCTACAGTGCGGGACACTGTTGGAGAATGCCTTCACAAGACTCTGGACCCAAGGCCTCCTTTATAACTTCCCTCTGATCCACAGGGTGCTGGTGAAGGTGGGGCCAGACAAGGTGCAAATGATCCTGGTAGCCACAGACTGACTGCGCTAGTTCTGGTACCCAGATCTCCTCAGCATCAGAAGCAGCAAGCCTCAATGGTGCTTTCCTCTATGCCTGGATCTGCTCTCTTGTCACAAGGGTTCAATGTTCAAAGATTTTTTATTGATCGGTTAAAAACCATTTCAATATTAAGATACAGCATACAATAAATACAAGAATAAATAACAGCGCAAAATCATACAAGGCACTTCTAATTTTCTCCATCAAGAACATTTCAGACAAAAAAATTAAAAAGTTACTACAAGTTAGTTTTAATTTTAGCCAACTCAAATAGTAATTAATTAGGTCTTTAAATGTTTCTCATATATTTCTATCACTATCTTTTGTGGCTAAGTATCAGCACAACCATTTTGCTTGTTACAGGCAATGTTCTTGTTTATACAGTGCTTCATTAGTAAGATAAACACACATTCATAGATGTACTGTTTTAAGAAAGGCAACTTTCTCCATAATATGCCTGTTTTTGTATTTAATATATATGTTAATGTATCTTTTGGGGGAGGACAAGACCAGCCAAGATACCACCCAGATACTTTTCTCGTTGTCTTGTACATGAAGGACAGATTAGAATGATGTGTTTTATATCATCTTCCATACATCTACCACTTCTACAATATGGAGAAGTTATAGCTTCTCTCTTCTGTCTATAATGAATAAAATTAGCTTTATAGGTCTCAAATCTCAATTGAGTTATTAATCTCCTTTTTGAGGGGTCTGATAGCTTTAACAAGTATGGTTCCATCCCATGTTCATGCTTAATGTATTTATACCACCTAAATAGTTTTAAATTGTTTAGTTTCTCCTTCATATCTGATCTGTCTATATCTCGGAGTCTATTTTTAATCAGATTAATAATTTTATCCCATGGGTATAAATAATTATACAATGGGCACCAAAACAACCTGAAAATCATCTACTCTGATTGACTGCCTGGCACCCCTCTCCCATTGTAAAAGCTACAATCACCCCCACGGGAAGAGGTGCCAGTCGCCAGTGACCCGCATGACAGAACCCCCCCTGAAATCACTCCCCCAAAATTGCCAAAGAAGAAATGGAACAGCGAGCTGCCGTTTCAGCTATGAACCCTCCGATGTTGCATACTATACATTGTTCCAGAAAGCACAGGCACAGATTAAAACAGCAATTTGTTGTACTTGAGCCTCCCATAGTATACTGCCAAACACAGAAAGCTTATTTTCTTTGTTAAAAAATCTTTTCAGTTTGAAAAGTCCCTCGGTAACATTCCTTACGTCTTCACACTTGCTCATCCATCTGGGCTTTTTTTTTCCAAATCCCTGCCATACAGTCAGCTGCCACCTCACAAATCCAGTACAAAAACCAAACAAATAAGTTAAATATAAAAATTATAAATACATCTGCCGAGGACCACCACATCCTTCCGTTCGCAAAATTCACGCAGAGGCCGGAACCGTTAAATATACCGAAACCCGGAAACAAAAATCAGTCTTGCTACTGGCACTGCACTCTCAAAACAATGTCACAAATAAATATCAGGCTCTCTCAAAACAAAATTTAAACTGAACTCTGGCATACGTTTTTCCCTTTTACTCTTGTAAACATAAAGACTCACTCAGCACAATGGGTAAGGGAGAATAAAAAAACTTTCACTGCATCCACTCTATTACTAAACATGGGCAGTGTGTGTAATATTCTACCTAGCAACAGAACTTTTTTTTTATGGTGCAAGAATAAATTAAAACAAAAAATTATCTAAACCACAAAAAATATTTTTTTCTCTCTTTTATTTTTTTTAAATAAAAACGGAACATTGTATAATCGCAATATGCCACTCGAGAATGTTGGTGATGCTAGGTTTACCCATGCCCTGGGTGTTTGAGCCCACTTGGCTGTGCCTCAGGCCAAACAACAACACTCCAGGTGTAAATCCTGTCATCACCAATACCCTCTCATGGTATATTGCTTAAATATCCCATAGGATGTGACCCAAACCATTGGGAAATAAGAGGTTCTTAATTATCTTGATTGACATTGCCTCGAAACCCAAGGAGGAATAACCAACCTCTTCTTCCATGCATTGTCTTGGTAATCTCTTTTCTTCCAGGCAAATTGTTTTAATGACAGCTATTTTTTTTTTTTCATTGTTTTAACCAGGAGTAGCACAGTAAGCTGAAAGCTTGTTTACAGGTGTGACCTGGGAGCACAGGGAAGTTAAGTGACTTGCTCAGGGTCACACAGTATGCAAGTGGGGGCTGTGGGATTCAAACCCAGGTCTCCAGATTTGCAGCTCAGAGCCTTAAACCACTGCGCTATACTGCCTCTATTTGTCTTTCTGCTACTAATGTAACAATTGAGAATTGTTCTGTTTCAAGTTTAAGGATTACCTATGGGACTGACTGTGAAGTCATTAGAACATATCTAATTAGTTTATTCATAATCACCTGTAACTTTTTTAATCTTGAGAAACCCCAAACTTCTGCTGCATATAGTAGGATTGACCTTATCTTAGCATCAAGTACCTTCATTACACCTTTTA
The DNA here is from genome assembly GCA_016271365.2 of Neoceratodus forsteri. Taxonomy (NCBI): domain Eukaryota; kingdom Metazoa; phylum Chordata; order Ceratodontiformes; family Ceratodontidae; genus Neoceratodus; species Neoceratodus forsteri. The sequence continues at coordinate 1,097,604,200 of CM028135.1, read as the reverse complement.
CAGAAGTTCGACCCATTGTGGCATTGAAGATTTGAAATGCATTAAATGCTGTTTTAGTTTTATTGCATATCATAGTTACGTGATCGGTCCATTTGAGATTTTCTGAAAATCTAACACCCAAATAGTCATAAAATTTTACCTGCTCCACCTTCTCTGTATTAAACCATACTGGACTCAGTAGACTCCTAGACCTAATATTCACCTCTGTCTTTGAATTATAAGGCCCCCTTGTGTTCCACCCTAGTACAAATTTTAAGTATTCAATTGTTCAACTATTTGTGAACTAGCGAGAGTCTCAGCAGCAAAGTGATGAGCTCAGCTCAAGGCTGAAAAGCTTTTAACAGTTCAGCAACTCAATATAAACAAGTTGTGTACTAATCATATGACAAAATGAATAACTGAGAAACCTAAAGAAATGGGCGGTAAACAGTAAAGCAAAATGAAGTGTATATATGTAAAAAACAAAAGTCATACAAGCGTGCACTGATGCCCACAGCTGATCTCAGTTTTAGTAACAACAAATTAATGGGCTGGTCAATTTGCTAGTAGCTCACAGCTTGCGGCTCATAAATGACTAATGAGTTAAGGCAGATAGGAAAGCAAATAGAAAAAAGACGAAAATGGAAATATGCAATGCCAAAGCGCAAAGGCAAAGAGAAAACACACATTCACACACACGATACCACAGTTTGCCTTTTGTCTTTAGAACCGTGCATCAGCAGACTCCAACTCGCCTAGAAACCTATGTTAGGAAAGAATATGGGGGTAAAGATCCGCATGTTGGAAAAAATACAAAGATAAAAATGTACCACATGCAGAAGGCATAAGGGGCATATAAGACCTCAGAAAACTAAGCAAAAGGGGGAAAAGGGAAAAACTCAAGTGGGTCATTTTCAACAGATGAGCCTCAAACACTAAAACACTCCAACACAGAACACTGAAAGTATTTTAACATTTTTTAAAAATTTTAAAAAAGCTAAAAAGCTTTAAAGCCTTAAGGCATAAGCTGATTTCTGAGTATCTTATTCTCGGTGCAGGGACACCAACAATTTTGGTTGTTCTTAGCTCCCAGTTCCATACTCTGAGATAACCGCCAAGTGTGGCAGGGTGACAGAGGTTGAAGCATAATTCTTTTTTTCAGGGGAACCTCTTCTTTAGAGCTTCTGTGGTCATCCCGAATTACCGTTTTGTCTCCTGCAGGTTCACAGTCCCCAATTCAAATTCCGGCACCTTTGGGGGGAGGACCCCTTCGCTAACTACCTCTCCCTCACTTGCTATCCACCGTCAGTTCTTGTATCTTGAGGGCTGTGGCTGGCTCCTTCGGAAACAAAATGAAAACTCTAGGAGAGGACCCTGGAGTGGAGCATATGAGAAATTCTGGAAAGAGAGCTAGCGTTTAGGCAACAGTGGTATAACTTCTGTTAAAATAAAACTAGCAAAGCTCTCCTGCTTCTCTGTCTTCCTCCACAAGGAAGAGAGTGTCGTGCAGCACAACCTCCTCCTTCAACCTTCAGTTCCCCTAGTGGGGTGTTCCCATCACAAGGGGAAGATCTTACACCCGGACCTTCAGTCCCTACACCTGACAGCATGATTCTTGAGTGGCTATAGTTTCAGGCTTTGGTCTTTCTGAAAAGGGTCTCCAGGACATGGAAGCCTCCTGGAAGGGGTTGACCCACCAGTTTTACACCTTCAAATGGAAGCACCTTTCCATCTGGTGCCAGGGCAGGGAGCTAGACCCCCTGTCCTGCCCCTTGGCTAACATTTTGAACTACCTGTGGTCCCTTTCCCAGTTGAGCCTGAGGTCGATGATCCTCAAGGTCCACATAGCAACCATCTGTGCATACTGGGAACAGGCTGGTATACCGATGGTGGCGCAGGAGAAGGTAATTGGCTGCATCTTTAAAGACCTTGACCACCTGTCCCCACTGGTGCATGAACCACCACCACCTTGAGACTTGTTGCTGCTATTGGCAATGCTCATGGGAAGCTGAACTGATGCACAGGTGTGATATCTCTCACCTGTCATGGAAGACCACCTTCTTGGTGGCTATCACCTCTGCCAGAAGGATCAGTGAACTCCAGGCGCTCTCAGTGGAGTCTCCGTACTTGGTATTCCACAGGGACAAGGTCGTCCTCTTCCCCAACCTGAAGTTCTTCCTGAAGGTTGTCTCAGAGTTTCACCTTAACCAGGTGATCAATCTCCCAGTGTACTTCACCAATCCAACCTTGGAGGCTGAGCACAGGCCCCATATGTTGGACCTGAGGTGAGCACTCTTTTAATTCACAGAGTCCACTGCTGGAATTTGGGGAGAGGTTCACCAACTATTTGTCACCTATGCTGAAGCTGCACCTGGCAGACCGGCAGCTAAGTGGATGATTGGCAGGTGGATCACATCCTGCATCGACCTCTGCTATACGTTGGCTGGTAGGGATGCCACTTGTAAGACTGTGCTAAGGTACTTCACAGGATGAAAAAACCAAGCTGGCTTATCCGTTACATAAATAATTTATTAAAACAAAATGAAAACACTCCACATGTTAGCAGAAACGGTTTCGAGCTACCAAGCTCTTTATCAAGGCACTGGGGTATGCTTATTCTAATTCTGCAATGTAGAACCTTTGGCCGGACTCCCACTTTAAGAGGGTCCTTAAGTTTTTTCTGGACAGAACCCAGGACTTTAGACAGTCCAATCTGCTCTTTTTCTCCTTTGATCCTAATCAGATATGACAGCCTGTTACAATCAAGTGCATTTCTGCCTGGATTGTGAATTGTCTGTGCCACTGCTATGCCATGGCACATGTTAAACTGAAGGGCAGCGTATGCGCCCACTCCACTCGGGAAGGAGCAATATTAGACCTGGTACTCTCAAATGGAGAGAGAATCACAGATTTAGAAGTCAGTAGACACCTGGGAACAAGCGACCACTGCACAGTGTGCTTCACAATAAGCACAACCATGGAGACAAGCCATACAAAAACAAGGATATTGGATTTTAGAAGGGTTGACTTTGGCAAAATGGGTGAATACCTGAGGAATGCTCTAGCAAATGCCCAGAAAGGAGGGGTGGAAGAACAATGGAGAAAAATCAAAACTGCCATCATGGAGGCAACAAGCCTTTGTGTGAAACAAATAAAGAAAACAAAGCGGAGTAAAAAAACACTATGGTTCTCAAAAGAGGTGGCAGGGAAGTTTAAGAAGAAAAAGGCTGCATTCAAAAAGTATAAGGAATCACAGAAGGAGCACGACAGGGAATTGTATCAATTAAAGCAGAAAGAAGTGGGAAAAGTAGTCAGAATAGCAAAGGCCCAAACCGAGGAAAAGATAGCCAACTCAGTTAAGAAGGGGGTAGCCTGGGTAGCAAACTGGTTGCACAACAGGGCAGAGAAGGTAATAGTGAATGGAACTCATTCTGAAGAAAGGGGGGTTACTAGTGGAGTACCTCAGGGCTCAGTACTGGATCCAGTCCTCTTTAACATCTTTATAGGTGACATTGCAGAGGGTCTGGAAGGAAAGGTATGCCTATTTGCAGATGACACAAAGATCTGTAACAGAGTTGATACACAAGGGGGGTAGAAAGGATGAGAAGGGACTTGGAAAAGTTGGAGGAATGGTCAGATGCATATGGCAACTTAGATTCAATGCAAAGAAGTGCAAAGTAATGCACCTGGGAAACAAAAACCCAGGAGAAGAGCACACAATGGCAGGGGAGGTACTAACAACAACAATAATGGAAAGAGACCTGGGGGTAGTCATATCAGATGACCTAAAGGTGGGTAAGCAATGTGAAAAGTCAGTAAGGAGAGCCGAGGGTATACTGGGATGCATAGGAAGGGGCATCACAAGTAGGAAAAGGGAAGTGGTTATTGCTCTGTACAGACAGTTGGTGAGACCCCATCTGGAGTACTGTGTGCAGTTTTGGAGACCCCATCTGCTCAAGGACATAGACAGGATGAAAGCAGTCCAGAGGAGGGCAACTAAAATGGTGCAGGGTCTGCATCAGAAACCATATGAAGAGAGACTGATAGAGCTTAATATGTATACCCTTGATGAATGGAGGGACAGGGGGACCAGATAGAAACTTTCAAGTACCTCAAGTTAATCAACAAAGTCCAGGAGGGTAGCATCTTTCAGAAAAAGAGATGTGCAAGAACAAGGGGGCACAATTTAAAGATAGAGGGGGGACGACTCAAGGGTAATGTGAGGAAATTATTTTTCACGGAGAGAGTGGTGGACACATGGAACCGCCTTCCTGGGGAGGTTGTGGGGTCTAAAACAGTGGGGGAATTCAAACATGCATGGGACAGACATAAGGCAATTATAGTGGGGGGTTTCAGGAAGTAGGCTGTTGGTTAACTAGAATCTGCAGCTTATCCAATAGGTAGGGAAATGGGCAGACTGGGTGGGCCAGGTGGTCCTTATCTGCCGTCAAAGTCTATGTTTCTATGTTTCTCCATCAGAGCAGTTGCCATGTCCCTGGCAGAGATGCACTCTGTGTGTATTGGAGAGATTTGCAGAACTGCAGCTTGGAGCACAGTGTACACCTTTAGTAAGCACTATGCCCTGGATGTCCATTCCAGGTAGCAAATCACCTTTGGTGGGACATTCTTGAAAGGATTGCTATACTGAGTGAGCCTTTAGCGCCAGCTGTACTAATCCAGGGAACTTTGTCTGAGCTTGGTACTCTGACCCACTAGTGGGCATCAGTGGTGAAGATTGATTCCTGAAAGGTATGAAAATTACATACTCACCATAATTCTTGATCTTCTAAGAATATCTTCACCATTGATTCAGATGCCCACTCACCATCCCTCAGACTCACTCTAGTATGGTTGTGCTGGTCTTCACCCTTTATGCTTGGTTTGGGCTGTGAAGACACTGCATTACTGGATTTGGCAGCCTTTCTTACATAGACCACCTGGGCTATCTTGCTAGGTTATACTGCTCACCTTTTTGGTAAAAAAGGTAATATGGCAGTGGGGGGCTGATGTCAAGGTAAACCAGCGTCCGAGTGCGCTGACTCACAGTGTTGTGCATGCATGTTGCTTATTGTGGCACCCGCCCTCTGAACAGTTCTGGCTCCCACTGGATCGTGGCATCTCCAGCTCAGACCCACTACTGAGAATCAATGGTGAAGATATTCTTAGAAGATCAAGAATTTTGGTGAGTACATAATTTTCTTTCTCCCACCTTCAACTGCATATCAGTCCACTGCTGCTGAAGAATGCTGTTGAACTTTGCAGGTTTTACTACCACTTTTTTTTTTTAACTATTGATCTTGCAGGAACCAGTCTTCACCATTGATTGCCACTTATGGGTCTAGGGCCAGAGGCACAGGGACCCCATTGGAGCAAACTATTTGTAGGAAGGGAGCCGACATCAGCTACCTGACTGCACCTGTGCACCTCACATGGTGCATCACGCACAAGACAATGATTGTCGCTGACTCCCTCATGCACCTCAATTCTGTTCTTCCTGCTGTTATGTGCACATTGTGGACACGGCAGTTCCTCACGTTCCTTGTCACCATTTAGTAACTGCATCACCACCGAGTTTATTTTCATAGTGCCTTTTCTCTTTACTGTTTTTCTTCAGTTTCCATGATGCCAAAATCTGAAAAGAAGGGAGCCAAGAAGACAAAGTCTGGCAGCCTACCATCATGTGTCGTTGCCCCTGTGGGAAGTAGATGGCTGCGACAGACCGGCATTAACATAGAAACATAGACTTTGACAGCAGATAAGGACCGCTTGGCCCACCTAGTCTGCCCATTTCCCTACCTAGAGGATGAGCTGCAGATCCTATTTAACCAACAGCCTATTTCTTCTTAACCCCCACAAAAATTGTCTTACGTCTGTCCTATGCATTCTTGAATCCTCCCACAGTTTTAGACCCCACAACCTCCACAGGAAGGCTGTTCCATGAGTCCACCACCCTCTCAGTGAAAAAATACTTCCTCACATTGCCCCTGAGCCATCCCCACTCTATCTTCAAATTGTCTCCCCTTGTTCTTGCACATCTCTTTTTCTGAAAGATGCTACCCTCTTGGACTTTGTTGATTCCACTGAGGTACTTAAACATTTCTATCATGTCCCCCCTCTCCCTCCTTTCCTCAAGGGTATACATATTAAGCTCCTTTAGTCTCTCCTCGTATGGCTTCTGTTGCACACCCTGCACCATTTTAGTTGCCCTCCTCTGAACTGCCTCCATTCTGTCTATGTCCTTGCAGAGATGGGGTCTCCAGGACTAGAAGCAGTACTCCAGATGGGGCCTCACCAACTGTCTGTACAGGGGGATAACAACTTCCTGTTTTCTGCTGGTGATACCTCTCCCTATACATTCCAGTATCCCCCCAGCCCTCCCTACCGCCTTCTCGCATTGCTTGCCAACGTTAAGGTCATCTGATATGATTATCCCTAGGTCTCTTTCCATTTTTGTTGTTGTTACTACCTCCCTCCCATTGTGTAATCTTCCCCTGGGTTTTTGTTTCCCAGGTGCATTACTTTGCACTTCTTTGCATTGAATCAAGCTGCCATACTTCTGACCATTTCTCCAACTTGCCAAGTCCTTCTCATCCTTTCCCGCCTCCTTGTGTATCAACCCTGTTGCAGATCTTTGTGTCGTCTGCAAGAGGCATACTTTTCCTTCAGTTCCTCTGCAATGTCACTTATAAAAACATTAAAAGGACTGGACCAGTACTCGAACACTCGGTACCCACTAAGTAACCCTCTTTCTTCAAGTGGACTCCATTTACAATTGCCTTCTGTGTCCTGTTGTTCAGCCAATGTTTTACCCAGGCTACCACCTTGGGACCCACTCCCAGGCAGGTTAATTTGACTACTAATCTTTTGTGTGGGACTGTGTCAAATGCCTTGCTAAAGTCTAGGTAGGCCATGTCCACAGCCCCTCCCTGGTCTACTACTTTGGTCACCCAGTCAAAGAAATCAATTAGATTCGTCTGACATGACCTTCCCGCTGTGAACCCATGCTGCCTTGGGTCCTGTGCCCCACTGGCCTCTAGGTACTCAACAATTCTTTCCTTCAGAAGTGATTCCATCACTTGCCCTACCACAGAGGTCAAACTGACAGGTCTGTAGTTTCCTGCCTCTGTCTTGGTCCCACTTTTGTGAAGGGGAATCACATCCGCCTTCTTCCAGTCCTCAGGTACCACACCATCCTCCCATGATTTGTTAAAAAGCGTAGTCAGTGGTGTCTCTAGTTCTCTGCTTAATTCTTTTAGAATTCTGGGGTAAATTCCGTCTGGCCCCATTGCTTTGTCCACTTTCAGTTTTAGGAGTTCTTTCAGAACCCTTTCTTCTGTGAAAAGACCGGGATCAATCCCCCTCTCCAGAGTGCTTCTGTTAATTGGATTAGGCACCTCCCCCCACTTCCTCTTTTGTGAATACTGAACAGAAATATTCATTCAGTATCCCTGCTTTATCACTGTCACTCTCTGCCCACCCACCATCCATTCTGTTCAGCCTCACTATCCCTCCTTTGTCTTTCTAGCTCCCAGATATACCTATAAAGGTTTAATCCCCTTCTTAACCGAGTTAGCTATCTTTTCCTCAGTTTGTGCCTTTGTTATTCTGACTACCCTCCCTGCTTCCTTCTGCCTTAACTGGTACAGTTCTCTGTCCTGCTCCTTCTGTGTTTCCTTATACTTCCGGAATGCTATCTTTTTCTCCCTAACCTTCACCGCCACCTCTTTTGAGAACCATAGTGGCTCTTTCTTTCGTTTTGATTTATTTATTTGCTTCACACAAAGGCTTGTTGCCTCTGTGATGGCAGTTTTGATATTTGCCCATTGTTGCTCAACCCCTCCTTTTAGCCTGTTTGCTAGTGCTTTTCTAAGGCACTCTCCCATCTTGCCAAAGTCAGCCCTCCTGAAGTCCAGAACACTCACTTTTGTATGGCTTGACTCTGTAGCTGAGTTTATCGTGAACCACACTGTTTGGTGGTCACTTGTTCCCAAATAGCTACCCTCTTCTAGATCTGAGATCCTCTCACTGTCCCCATTTGAGAGTATGAGGTCTAAGATTGCTCCCTCACAAGTGGGTTCCAAAACTAGCAGTTTGAGGCATGCACCTGAAGGGCATCAAGAATTAATGCTGTATGGCCTGCCTTGGCCCTCAGCATAACATGGATGACTGTGACTCCAACTTCACCATGGACCCTCGTACCCTCAAGATCCACACAAATAAGTGGGGTCAGCTATGCAATGAAATGGGGTCATCTGACCCCAACCTTCTGAGGCAGGCAGAGGAAGGCATTGCACTCATGTGGCCAAAGTACTGTCACTGGTCCTTTTCCCGAGACCTCTGGTTCCATGGAACTACTGGGACCTCCTCGACCTCACATCGCTGAGGTGTCAGAGGCCCTGGTGGTTCAGTCTAATGGACAGCTGGCTCCTTCAGGGTGGCCAGCTGTGAAATCCCCCACAATCTACCTGCCCTGAGCAGCAGACATCCCCGGTGGTGATGCCAAAGCTCTACATTTTGTCTCTGTTGGTGGACCTCTCGATGTCATGGCCTGGTGCCATCCTGGTGCTGTTTGCAGTGTCAGTGAGGGGGGAAGCACCTACTGCAATGTCAGGTCCCCTTCCAACACCATTCTTTGTGCTGTATGAGAGCCATGCTGCACCACAGCCATGCTGCATCCTGTTGCAGAGGTGGAGGTGGTTCTTTGCTCTGGTGTCACTAGTGATGCAGAGGGAGAGAACTCTGCCGCTTCAGGTGATGGACAAGGCACCATCAGGGATGGCTCTGGGGTCCTATCTAGTCCAAAAATGGTGCCAACAGTAATGACGGGGGTGAACCCATCTCCAAGCCAGTCACTTACTTTGAGCCTGGTGCTAGAGGCAGCACCAGCTCAGGGTCTGATGGTGAATTGGAGGCAGTGTTCTCCCCAGAGCTGCTGGCTGACACCATCACTGGTGGGGACCAGGACCACCCTACAAAGACTGTACGGCTCCACTCTTCCCACCTAGAAACATAGAAGTTGACGGCAGATAAGGACCGCAAGGCCCATCCAGTTTGCCCATTTCTTTTTCTACCTTTTAAATGTGCCATCGGCCTTTGCTCTGTCAATGGCCTATCTATTCATACTCATCTGTATTGCTCCCTTATGCCTATCCCCTGCCTGTTTGAAGACCTGCACTGTATTCATATCCACCGCTTCCTGATGTAGGCCATTCCATGCATCCGTCACCCTTTCTGTGAAAAAGAACTTCCTCACATTACCTCTTAATCGGCCTCCCTCTAATTTCATGCTGTGTCCTCTTGTCCTGCTATTTTTCTTATATTGAAACATGTTAGACTCTTTCATCTTGTCAATGCCCTTAAGGTGTTTGAATGTTTCGATCATATCACCTCTCTCCCTCCTTTGCTCTAGGGTATACATATTGAGCTGTTTTAATCTGTCCTCATATGTTTTCTGATGCAGTCCCTGCACCATTTTGGTTTCATTTCATTTAATTTCATTCTTTATTTTTAAAAGGCACTTTTCTCATAACCAAAGTGCCTGTACAATACATAAAACAATAAATAGACCAAATTTAAAACTAACATAAATCATTAAAAGCTATACTAAAAAGATGTGTCTTCAAAGCTCCTTTAAAGCTTTGGACAGTCGGGCAATTTCGTACCTGACGAGGTAGAGAATTCCACAGGGTCGGGGCCATAAAGCTAAATGATCTAGCCCCTGAGGTTTTTAAATGAACCCTGGGAATCTCTAGCAATCCCTCATCAGTGGATCGGAGGGGGCGGGGAGGACAGTAGGGGCACAGGAGCTCTTTCAGGTGAGTAGGTCCCTGATTGTGTAGGGCTTTATAGGTCAGCAAACTGACCTTGAAGGTGATTTGCCAGAACACTGGCAGCCAGTGCAGTCTGCGGAGCACAGGCATTATATGGCTGGATCTAGAAGATCCAGTCAACAACCTGGCCGCCACATTCTGCACTAGCTGCAGACGGTGAAGTTCAACCCCCGGTAGCCCCAGGTAAAGGGTGTTGCAATAGTCAAGGCGGGAGGTAACCAAGGTGTGGATCAACTTTGGAAGATCCTCTGGAGGAACCAGGTGCTTCACCCGGGCGATGTTCCTCAGATGGAAAAAGGAAGTTTTGACCACCGCTGACACCTGAGATTTAAACGTCAAACGGTCATCAAATATTATGCCCAGATTCCGCACCTGGTCTGAGGTCATCAGCTGGACACCCCCAAGTCATAAGCCTGAGGGCAATCCATCCAGCAGACCCGCCTCACAGCATCCCTTGTCCATGACCAACACCTCAGTTTTCTCCGGGTTTAACCACAGCCAACTCCCATTCATCCAGTCTTGGATCTCGGCAAGGCAGTTATTAAATACCGAAAAGGCAGCATCCTGGCCAGGCACAAAAGACATATACAGCTGGGTATCATCTGCATAACAATGAAAACCCAAACCGTATCATCTAATAATCGTTCCTAACGGCAGCATATACACAGCAAACAACATAGGCGCTAGAATAGAACCCTGCGGTACCCCACAGGATAGGGAGACTGATGCCGAAGAAAAAATTCCCGACACCACCCTCTGAGTCCTACCCTCGAGGTAAGATCGAAACCATCTGAGGACCGTATCAGACAATCCACAGATGGACCACAGATGCTCTAACAGCACACCATGATCAACAGTGTCAAATGCTGCCCTTCTCTGGACTGCCTCAGTTTGTTTAATGTCCTTGTGAAGGTGTGGTCTCCAGTACTGCATGCAGTACTCCAGTTGGGGCCTAACCAGTGTCTTGTAAAGAGGGATTATTACCTCCCTCTTCCGCCTTGTGATACCCCTACTAATACACCCCAACATTCCCCTAGCCTTATCTACTGCTTTAGTGGTCTGCTTGGATGATTTCAGGTCATCGGTGATGATGATGCCCAACTCTCTTTCTTCCCTTGTGTCTACCAGCAACTCCCCTCTGAGCCTATAGGTGGCTTTAGGGTTTCTCTTCCCTATGTACAAGGACAATTTGAGCACATAAAAATCACTAACAAAACTGTATACATATAAACAATAAGAAGTGCAAGGTAAAAAAGTGATTACATTGTTTTGCTAGGCCCTTCCATCTGTTGTGGTCCCTTATGCAACCCCACAGCCCTACTACAGGCCCTCAAGAACCTACATCTCCTCTCTCTCTCTCCTGGGCCTCTTCATCTCTTGAAGCCATTATCCAGGTTCATAGGCCTTCAGGGCAAATTACTCGGGAACAGCACAGAAAATTCCATAGGGACTCCTACAGCTTGCAGTTTCGGCCCTTCTCCCCTCTAGGGTCAGTACCTCCTCACCATCAAAGTTCTCCTCAGAGGAAGAAAAATCTTTCATCCACCTGTCCTCAGGGGCTGAGTACTCTCTGTGCCAGTGATTCCTGGCAGACATGCTGGAGGCACTTGAAATTGGCTCCTATACAAGCTGCGATCCGGCAACTCTGCCATTGGGACTCCTTGGAGTTCCCAATGATGGCACTGCTGTCAACCCTCCCTGACCTACAGCCTTCATGGAAGCATCAACTGCGATATTGAGGCATCCTTTCTCTTGCCCTCCAGCCCCATGGAACCTAATAGTCTGGTATCATACACCCACAGGGTCTGCAAGTGCAGTGCTTCACCCCTCTTAAGGGCTGTAAGTGTTGCAGGCCCCATCAGGCCCTAGATGCCCCACATGTGACTGACCTCCTGAGGCAGATTCTGCTCAGACAGATGCCTCGGGGAGGAGGTTTTGTTACCTTGGCACATGTCCTTATGTTTATTGTAACACACCAGGCGCATCAGGCAGCATTCAGTCAGCGTCTGTGTTTGCAGCTAGGTTAGTTCCTAGCTCAAATGTGAGTTAGTCTGGTAAGCCATTTGCCTTTCTGCACGAGGCCTGGTGCTAGCAAGGCATCAATCAAGGGTATCATATGATACAAATGAGGTAGCCTGCAGGCTTGCAGGAACTGCATTCCACCTCAAGTGACTGGCGTTGCTTCAGCTCTCCAGGCTGGCACCTTTTGCCTGGCGTGAAGTGCTGAACTTGCAGTTCCAGGGGCTAATTTCTTCTCCCACAGGGTGCCTTTCCACTCCTGTGCCACTGGAGCCCCCGCCTGGTCCTGGACAGTCTTGGGTCCCGACAAACCCATGAGGAGACCCTTACTCAGCTGTTATCCCCCATGCAGAAGGCTGAAGGTATCTGTTACCCTTGGGGTCTGCCATCTCCTCCCTCAGAAAAGAAGGTAAAGCTTGGTATTTGGACCCATAAATGGGGATTAACTCTTGGAAGATATGAAAATTATTGTACTTGCTATAATTGTCGATCTTCCAGAATATCTTCATCATTGATAACCATGCCCTGCCTCAGGTGGCTGGCATGGCTTCACCTCTGCAGAGTAGCACCTTTGCCTCAGCATAAAGTGCTGAACTCGCAGTTCCAGGGGCTAACTTCTTCCACAGGGTGCCCTCCCACTCCTGTGCCACAGGAGCCCCCGCCTGGTCCTGACCAGTCTTGGGTCCCACCAGACCCATGAGGAGCCCCTGCTGCCAGGTGTTCTCCCCCATGCAGAGGGCTGAGGTAACTTGTTACCCTCAAGGTGTCAGTTCCTTCCTCAGAAAGAAGGGAAACTTGGCACTCTGCCCCATAAGTGGGAATAAGTGGTGAAGATTGATTCCTGAAATATATGAAAATTGAATACTTACCATAACTGTTAATCTTCCAGAATATCTTCACCATGGATTATCACGCCCCATCCACCATCCCCCATTCAGACAGAGCCAGGGCCTCTGGACATTCTCACCCTTCTGTTGCTGGCAGTACCATGAGCAAACTACTGGGCATCTCCCTGGTCATACCCTCTTTTTCTTGTTCCAAGAAAACACAAAAGAGATCTCACCCCCTTCCCCCCAAAAAAATTAGTGTGGGCCCTAAACAAAAACCGGTTTGTGGAAAGTGGCTCCTTCCCTCCTATTTCATTCTTATCCTCCTTCTCCCTGCCCGGAGTATATCTCCTCTATGAGTATATCTCTATTAACTGTTACATACCACATCTGCCCCTGGGCACTATCTGGTGTAACTTCACTTGGCAGCTGCAATGCATGTGGGGGGTGCTTGCACCTTTTAGAATCAACTCCGTTAGCTCATATGCAGGGTACATCCATGTGGTTGCAGAAGCAGGTAATTTTTTATTTTTTTATGGATCCTTTCTTCTGTGTCAGATTTTTTTGGGGTTGTATGCCCTCATGGGTATCTGGTGAGATGTATAAATCTTGACTTCCTTGGACTACTAAGAGCTACAACTCCAGATACACCCACGTTCCCCCCTTTATTCTCCCCGATGTAAGAAAGAGAGATATTTTATTTATTTTTTATTTTTATTTTATTGTAGAGAATCAGTTTTACAACCTTTGAGTCAAAGACTCGTTTACAAAGGTACCTCGTCAATAAGGGGGGGGAAGACAACAATAAAAGAAGAGGTTAGGACAGTGGAATGACAGAACATGTTAGATACATAAAAAATAAATATACACTTGGAGAGAGCAGACAGCTAGGCTGCGCTGGATTAAACTTGTGGAAGGTCCTAACATAGGTAAAAACAACACGGGATTCAAATCGACAGCAAGTCATAAGTTAAGTAGGTAAGTAACATTGGTGTAACAATAATAGTTACAGTATTCAAAGTGAGCATGTCAGGCTAATATGTGGGTATATAAAGACCGGTGGCCTGGGGATTTGAAAGGGGATTAGCAGGGACCGGCATAGGGCAGAGGGGACAGGCAAGAGGCAGCTACAGGCATTTACAACATCGGCTGTCCATAATATGCTGGCGAAGAGCAATTTGAAGCGGCCAATACCAGGGATCTTGGAGATAGTTTCGGGAAGGGAGTTGAAACAGGACGGGGCTTGGTGATGGAAGGATCTTTGGCACCGAGAGGTCCTTGCTCTGGGAACTATGAAAGTGGCCATGGCGGCATACCGGGTTGGCAGTGACCTAGCAGCACGCTGCAAAGGTCCAGAGACCCCAGGAGGGCAGAGTCCTGACAGGGATTTTTTGGCCAGAAGGCAGGTTTGATAATTCAGTCTTTCCTCAAGAGTGAGTATTTTAGCGGCAGAGTATAGTAAACAGGTGTGGGTTCTGCTGTGGGCACCGGTAAGGCGCCTACATGCTCTATTAATAGAGGTCTGAACTTTGGATAAGGCAGAGGCATCAGCAGCGGCATAGACAGGGAGCCCATAGTCAGCCAGCGATAATACCGATGGTGATGGCTGGTTTAAGGCAGTTCAGGGAGACAGTCTTTATGCCGATAGAGAAGACCGATCCTGGAGTTTATAGCAGATGACAGTGCGTTGAGGTGGGCATGGAAAGTAAGGCCAGAGTCGAAGGTGATACCCAGGTACTTATAGGATGCAACCTGCTCCAAGAGGTGGGCGTGCTGGTGGTGATGTGGAGGAAGTGTCTGGCATTGTTTTGCCGATGGGCAAGAGCATGGACTTTGTTTTCTTTAGGTTCAGGACTAGGCGGTGATTATCGAACCACTTTTCGGTTTGGAGGAAGGCGCTTTGCAGCATGCTTTGGAGTGAGAGTGGGTCAGGGTGTGATGCAAGGATAACGGCGTCATCTGCATAGAGTAATATTTTACTGGAGCAGGAGCTGGGGAGGGTGTTCAGGAATAGGCTGAAAAGGGTTGGGCCAAGGATAGAGCCTTGGGGGACACCCGAGAATACTGGAAGATAGGAGAGGGTCCCATTTAGTTTGACTCTTTGGGACCTGTTGTGTAGGTAGCTTGCGAACCACTTCAAGGGGCCGGTTGCTAGACCGAGTGTGCTGAGGGAGTTAAGTAGTAGGGGGTGGCACACTGTGTCGAAGGCCTTGGACAGGTCTATGAAGACCGCCCCTGCAAGATGACCTTTGTCAAGTGCTGAGTGAATGTGGTGGGAGAATTCCAGAAGGGCGGTGGTTGTGCTATGACCCGGGCGAAAACCGTGTTGCTCTGGACACCGAAGGTTGTAGTTAGTAAGGTATTCCGAGAGCTGAGTGTTTACTATTTTTTCGAGGGCTTTGGATAGGGGGGAAGGATGGAGATGGGCCTGTAGTTGTTAGGCAGAGTGCGGTCCCCGGACTTATGGATGGGGGTTACTTCTGCATGCTTCCAGGCCTTAGGGAATTGGCCGAGGCATAGGGATTTGTTAATGATAAGCGTCAGCGGGGTGAGCATGACATCCAGTACGAGGCGAAGAATCCTGGAGTCGAGGGGGTCATTGGTAGGGTTCTGAGATGCGAGGGCCTTTATTAAGAAAGGTTTGGCATCGTGGGGTGAGATCACTCGGAAGTGGAATTGCGGCCTGGAAATGGAGTGCGTGGGAGGGTTTGGCAACTGGGTCAGAAAATGGGCTGGGAGGATGGCACTTAAGTCAGCAAAGGTTTGGTTGAGGCAGTTAATCACACGGTGGGGTCAGCGAGAGACAGTCCCATTTATGTCAATCTGGGATGGAGGGGGCGGGTCTTACCATTTAGATCTTTAATGTTGTCCCAGAAAGCTCTGGACGAGCCCCAGGTGGATGTCAACGTGGCCTGGTAAAATTTGGCTTTAGCCTGCTTGATTGACCAGGAGCATTGATTACGGGCTGCCCGTATGGTTAACTCATGAGTTCAACCAATTCTCCATCTGGTAGCATGGAGGTGCCCCCTTTTTTTTTCAGGAGTCTGTGTGTGTCCCTTTCCTTTTTTGGCAAATTGCACCATCTTATTTGCAAGGTTGGCCCTTTTATGGGCATCATCCTCATGATTCTGCCAGAGCCACATACTCAGGGCTGCTGCCCTATTTTTTTCAGATCAATATTCTCCCTCAGTCTGGCTAGTGTATGAGGCTCTGGCTGTATAGCCCCTACTACCCCTTGTGCCACCTACTGTGCGCTGGTCTTATTCTAAGTTGGTAACTTGGTTTTATTTTGTTGTTTATTTTTTCTGAGATCCTTTCCCTGTCCCTTTGAACTAGTAAGTATCTATCCATCTCTTCATTTTTCTCCACTTTGTTTCTGTCCTGGAGAACAGAACTGAGGTGTGTGAGGGAGCCAGCGACGGTTATTGGCTGGCATGCATGGCACCATATGAGGTGCGCTGCACCATCAGTAGCTGACATCAGCTCTTTCCCAGCAAAACACGTGCTTCTGCAGGGTCCTAGTGCTTCTGACCCGAGCCCATAAATGGTAAACAAAGGTGAAGATATTTTGAAAGATTAACAATTATGGTAAGTACTTCATTTTCACTGTATGCCACTGACAAAAGACAAGGAACAGCTGTTCCATTACTGTCATTGCAGCAAAGTCAACATTTATAAGGGCGACACTCACACCATCTGTATCTGCAGCTTGGGACTCACTCACGACATGAAGGTCTGCAGCCTCTTCCAGTGTTTTAATCAGGCTACATGGAGATGCCAGAAAAAGGTCTTAGTAACATATTTATATTTAAAACACAAGACCATGGAGGGAAAATAGTGTGCATTGCAGGCTATGTCACTGTAATGTATTTATTTATTATTTATTTATTTATTTGAAAAGTTTCACCAGGAAAGACATACTGAGCTAAAAATAGCTTGTTTCCCGATGTGTTCTGGGGGAAGGGGAAAGGGATAACTACAATCGATTTTACTACAAAATAAAACACTATACAGAGATTAAGTAACAGTGCAAAGTTATGTACAATAGGAATGTTTATGTCTAGACATATGCATATAGAATAAACATCAAATTATCACAAGGGTGGTGTAGGAGGCAGGTCTTCTAGGACCATGGAAAAGAACAATGATATAGGAGGTCTGTAGAGGATAGTGCACAGAGGGGAGGGAGAGCACAAGGGGGAAGGGAGATAGAGAACTAGTGTGGGAGGAAATAGGAAAGGGAGGAGGAGAAGTATGGTAGTGAGGGAGAGGCAAATCTTCATCCCTCTCGGGTGCAGACCCCACAAGGGCCAGACACAGCTGGGTGCACACACAGCCTGTGTCCTTGTTCCTGGCCTGCAAGGAGAAGACTAGAAGTGGGGAAGGGGAAGGAGTAGAAAAAAGTAGTAAAAAGTAGGCTGGGGGGAGTAAGTGCAGGGAGGGTGGAGAACTAATGTGTAAGGGAATAGGGAAGGAAGAAGAGGGAGAGAGGGAGAGGCAGACCTTCATCCCTCTGGGATGCAAACCTCACAAGGGCTGGACATGACTGGGTGCACCCCCAGCCTGTGACCAGGTATTTTGGCCTGCAAAGGAGAAGGGTCGAGGGAGAAGAGGGGAAGTGCAAGAAGTAGGAGAAAGCAGGCAAGAGGGAGAAAGAGGAGTGGGGTAGGGCTATGACTAAGGGCAATTACAGGAGGGCGCAGTGTGGACATGCAGTAGAGATGAGAAAGAGAGTGTTTGAAAGAGGCAGAGCTAATGGTTTGGGGGAGAGGGTTCCAAAGTTTAGGAAAACAGAAGGAGAAGGCAGCTTGACCAGCAAGGGATTTACAATAGGGAAGTAAGAGGGAACGATAGCCAGAGTTATAGAGGGAGTACATGGAGGGGGGCATAGGGGAGAGTAGAGTGTTGATATGGGGGGGTGAAGCCAGACAGAATTTGGAAATGAAGGAAGCACAGTGGGTAGTGTGACAATCTTCCCAGAAGGAGAGTGAGAGGCAGAGAACAAAGAACAGTGGTGGGTGTGGAGTGGGCAGTCCAAAGCAAAATGGCAGAAGGAGTGAAAGAGGGGGTCCAATCTGGCCAGGGTGGTCTCTGGGGCAGCACCATAGACAATGTTGCTATAATCAATGATAGGGAGGATTATTTTAGTGATTATATCTCGGTGGGCAGGAAGATGGATGCATCTTTTATGCCTATATAGAGCATCGAGCTTGTGGTGGAATTTTTTATGAATGACATCTACATGCTGTGAAAAGTCAAAGTGTCAGTCAAACTAGACCCCCTAAGTACTTAAATGATGGCATGTTGTCAATTGTGACCCCATCTAGGGTGTGGAAGGAGGGGAGGGAAGGGATGGGAGCCCGGAAAGTCTCTGATGAGTTCCAAAGGACATGAAGACCATTTTATTTTTGCATTTAGGGATAGCTGATTTGATCTGAACCAATGCTGGACAGCGTCAAAATCAGTTTGGAGCCTGGCTTTTAATTCAGCTGGAGAAGGCACAGAGGCAAACAGGACCATGTCATCTGTGTCCATGTGGATGGCTACAAATGAGCAGGCAGAGGGAAGGTCATTGAGGAAAATGGAGAATAGTAGCAGACCAAGGATGGAGCCTTGAGGGATGCCAGTGCGAGTGGAGACGGGGGATAGGGACTCTCGGATTCTAACTGATTGAGATCTACCTACTACGTAAGAGCTGAACCAGCTATTAGCGGAGTCGGACAGACACACTGACTTTAGCTTGCCGAGGAGAAGAGGGTGGGAAACAGTGTTGAAAGCTTTGTCTAAATCAACAAAGACAGTGGCGGTGAGGTGGCCCTGCCCATGCCTGTGTGGATGGTGTTGGTGAGCCAGAGGAGGTGGTGGTGGAGTGGTGTTTCAGAAACCAGACTGGAAAGGGGTGAACAAGGAAGAGGAGTCGAGGAAGGCAGGAAGAGAGTTGAGACTGTACTATGTGCTCTTGCAGTTTGGATATGGTTGGTAGGGGGGAAACAGGGCAGTAATTGGCAGGGGAAGAGGATTCACCCCCCAGGAAGGGGAATAATGGTTGTGTGCTTCCAGGTGTCTAGGACAGATTCCACAGAGAATGATAGGTTAAGAAAGGAGGCAATGGCAGGAGCAGAGAGGTGCAGGAGCTTGTGATCTAGCCCATGAGGGCTACCGCTTTTCTGAGTGTTGAGGCCAGGAGGCTCTTACAGAGGAAGCAGGGGTAATTGATGAGAAGGAGAAGGGGAGAGAAGGTGGGGCATGGGGAAGAGTGATAGGAGGGGGAGTGGAGGAGGGAAAGGCAAATAGGAGAGAGGAAGCACAGGTGGTGAAGTAAGAGTTGAAAGCAGAAGCCACTGAGGGAAGAGTCTGAAATGATGGAGTAACTCATCTTGAGACCTGGGGGGGGGGGTACTGGTTTTGGGGGCAGAAGAGGGCGTGGATGACTTTCCAGAACTTGGAGAGGTGATTGAGATCATTCTGGAAAGAGGAGGACAAGAACTAAGCCTTAGCAAGTCTGGTGGCTCTGGTACAAGTGTTCCTCAGGGTATGGTGCCTGTTAAGGTCAGCTGGTGTGCCAGCAGATTTGTACATCTTCTAACCCCAGGAATCACTCAGTATGATTAAACTAATGCAGTCAGCCTTCAGTGTTGAACTGCCTGGACAGATGGAATTTATGTTAATTATGGAACTCTGATTGGCTCATGCCAATTTTGAACTGGTGCCTTTAGTAACTGTTGCACTCTGAGTGCTCAGATTCTTTACTCTGCCTGCCGACTAAAACATTTTGGAGAGCTCTCCTTCAGCTTTCTTTTTGAATAGTAATTTTGGCAATAAGTACTGCTTAATTTTCCTAATAGTTAAATTGCTGCCCTTAGAGTTTAGTTTTTTAGTCAGTTTAGTGGGTTTTTTTGTGTTTTGTGGTTCCTTCACAGTTCCTGAGAGGTTTTTACATCAGAATTTAGTTTAATTCTATATTATTCAATGGTTCCCTTTGGGTTCCATTTTTGGGAGTTAATTTTATTTAAATTTATTGTGTATGTGGTTCCTGTTTCAGGGAACCGAGTAGAGCTTGGTTCCATTTTGTCTGTGAGAACCGATCGCTTACTTTATATTTGTATTTTACCGGTTACTAGGAACCAATTTCTCGTTTATAGCTGTTCTTGTTAGGATTTACTCAATGTCAGAGGTCTCTAGTGTAAAACATAAAAAATGGACGGGACCTACTGGTTTTAAGTATTGTGAAAGTTGTGGCCAGTTAATAGCCAAGGCAGACAAGCATTCCCTGTGTGTTTTTTGCTTAAGAACAAGTCAATTTTTTTCTAACTGTGGAATCTGTAAAACATTTTGTCTTAAAACTCTAAAAAAGAGGGACAAACAATTAGAGGAGATGGCCACTGCGTCCAGTGATACAGAGGATGCCACTTCCACTTCTGTGCCTAAAAAAGATAAAGACAGGCCAAAAGACTCTGTGGAGCGTAAACCCACTGACAAAACAGAATCTTGTAAATCAAAAAGGCCTGTGGAGCCGACTACTGACCTGGTTCCATCAAAGAAGAAATATAAAGAAAAGCATGTCGCTGCGCCTCTGGCTGAGAAGCATACCTCTCAACCTTTTGTCCTCCAAATGTGGAACATTGCCTGTCAAAATGTGGAACAAATGGGCAAAATGTGGAACACTTAATCAAATCTTTACCTAAGCAGCTCAAAAGACTGTTAAAATGTTGCATTTATGTTCAGAATGTCTGCTATCAATTGAATAATTTATTTTTTCTATCATTTACTATGGATTTTTGCTTTCAAATGTTGACTTTGAATGAGGAACAAGTCCTCACAATGTGGAACAGGGAGCTTTTTTGAAGTAAAATGAGGAACGTTCCTCCTAATGTGGTACAGTTGAGAGGTATGCTGAGAAGGCTAAGGAGCTCCCATCAGACAGACCAAGCATGCTCTCATCAGAGGACATTGCCAAAGCTCTAAACATTTTATTGGCACTACAGGCTGTAGTCCCTGTTCCAGCACTGGTTCCAGTGGTTCCTGCCCAGATTCCAGGGGCCCAGGAAATGCAGTACCTGTATGAAAACCCAGAGGAGGAGGAGGAAGAAGAAGGGGAACCCATAGATCCAGAGGTATTACCTGAGCAGGACTTTGGTACCCCACCTAGGGGCCCAGACGATTATACATCTCACTATTCATTTGTAAAAAAATATGGTGGAACCCCTCAATCTGCCCATCCAGGAGACTGAGGAGGATGAGGAGGAAGCTGACTTCCTACAAATGACGGGCCTTGTACCCACAAAGCACTTGATGCTCCCCATGCACAAGTCCCTGAAAAAGGCAGTACTGCACATCCTGAAAACCCCCACTTCAGTGCCAGGAGTGGACAAAAAAGTGGACAATAAATACCAACTAGACAGTTCCACTGCTGCATTTCTGTTTAACCACCCAGATCATGAAGGGGTGGTTCAAGCAGCAGCCTGTGACAAGGCAAGAATCCCCTTGGCCTCTCACCCACCTGACAAAGATTCCAGAAAGATGGATGGAATGGGAAAAAAGGGGTCTGTGGCTGCCTCTCTTCTGGTGAGACAGGCCAGCTATACGGTCTATGCAGTGCAGTACCAGAAGGCCTTGTGGAACACCGTGCTAGCCTTAGCTGACAAAGTGCCAGGTGAAGTGGCAGAGGACCTCCAGGAGACTGCAAGAACAGCACTGGATGCCACAAAATACCAGTTCCACATGACTGTGGATGTAAATGACACTGCAGCCAGGCTCATGGCCCTTTCTGTCTCCCTCAGGAGGTTTGCCTGGCTTAGAGCTACCTGCCTAACCCAGGATAACCAAACAAAGGCAATGGATTTTCCCTGTGAGGGAATTCCCTATTTGGGGATAAAACTGAAGCCTATATGAAAAAGGTGGAAGAGTACAAGGCTACCTATAGGATTAACTCCAAGGATAGTCCAACATCCTCATACAGGTCCCAGTGCAGTGGGGGGGCATGGGTAGGAGCTCCTATTCTTGGCCCTTCTTTCAGGCATAAGCCATGCAAGACTACCAGCAGCCCAGGGGGTACTTAGGGTAGGGGCAGGAGATCCATGAGAAGGCCTGCCCAGACATCCCAGATACAGGTCCAGCCCAAACAGACTCCCTGACAGGCTGGTAGAAGTCACCTCCCCAATGTCAGTAGGCAGCAGATTGGCTCACTACCTCCAGGCTTGGCATACCATCACCACAGACAAGTGGGTCCTGGAGGTAGTGAGCCAAAGATTGTCCCTAAGTTTCAAGTCACTACCCAGGCTGAGAGCCAGAAACTTTGCCCTAGTCACATCTACAAACAGGATACTCCTGGAAGCAGAGAGGAAAAATGTCCTGGCAATCAAAGTAATAGAAACTGTCCCCCTGTCTCAGAGGGGAAAGGGTGTCTACTCATCTCACTTCAAAGAAAAATGGGAACTGATGACCCACTCTAAACCTGAGACTTCTAAACAAACACATCCTGAAACCAAACTTTATAATGGTGAATAGCCAAGATCATCCCCACACTGCAAAAAGGGGATTGGTTGGCATCCCTAGACTTAAAGGATGCCTACTTCCACATTCCCATCAGACCAAACCACAGAAAATACCAGAGATTCAGACTACCCTCAGGTCATTACCACTTTGCAGCAATGCCATTAGGCTTAACCTCAGCATCAAGGGCATACACAAAGTGCCTGGCAGTGGTAGTGGCACACTTAAGAAGACAGGGAGTGTTGGTGTTTCCTTACCTAGATGACCGACTAGTTGTACGGCAGTCTCTGCAGCACAACAGAGAGTCCCTGGCACTGACCAGGGACACATTAGAGTCTCTGGGATTCCTCATAAATGAGCAAAAGTCTCAGCAAGAACCTGTTCAGGTTCTGGATTCCATTGGTGCAGAACTGGACACCAGAGCATTTATTCCTTAGGACTGGGTGAATGGTATCCTGCAGGTAGAAGAATCATTCCACAAAAACAGGCCCAGGCCAGCCAGAGAATTCTTGCACCTACTGGGCTACATGGCAGCTGCCACAGTAGTGGTCCCAGGATTCAGAGTTCAGATGAGGGACATACAGTTCCATCTAAGAGCCCACTGGTCTCAGAAAAAGGACTCATTGGCCAAGCTAGTTCCTGTCACAGAAACACTCCTGCAGACTCTGCAGTGGTGGCTGGTGAGGGACAACCTCAAAGAGGGAGTTGCCTTCTTAAAAGAACATCCCTCAGTAGTGCTAACCACTGATGCCTTACTGCTAGGCTGGGGGGGGGGGTCCACATGCTGGACTTAACAGCCAGTGGAACGTGATCCCCCAAGAGACTCTTCTGCACATCAATCTGCTAGAGCTCAGGGCAGTATACCTGGCTCTACTGGCTTTTGCTCGTCACTTACAAAACAAGGTGGTTCAGATCAGAACAGACAATACCACCACCATGTACTATGTCAACAAACAAGAAGGAACCAGATCCACCCCGTTGTGTACAGAGGCAATGAAGTTGTGAAACCTGGCCTACTCAATGCAGGTGTCACTTTCTTCTATCCACCTTCCTGGGAAGGACAATATTCTGGTGGACTTCCTTAGCAGGATAAGCCAGGATCACCATGAATGGGCACTCAATCCACAAGTGCTACAGGCAGTATTCAGAAGGTGGGGCACACCAGAAATAGACCTCTTTGCCTCCACAGACAATCAACTGTCACAATTCTGTTGCAGGCCTCCAAGCCAGGGCACAGTCCCTCTGCATGTACTGGCACTAGACTGGATGGGAAGATTCCTGTATGCCTTCCCTCCTTTCCCCATGTTGCTCAGGACCCTGGTGAAGCTTAGATCACAGCCAGCAACCATGATCCTAGTAGCACCAGACTGGGCAAGGCAGCCTTGGTATTTACTTCTGCTGACCCTGTTAGTATCTCTCCTGATACACTACCTCAGAGACACAACCTCCTGACAGCATCTCAGGGCAGGATACTGTATCCCAGTCTCAGGTCACTTCAGCTCAGGGCCTGGCTCTTGAAGATCTAGAATTTGCTAGTCTGAACCTTTCAGAAGACATCCTGACAGTGCTCAGGGGGACAAGAAAGCCATCCACTAAGAAAACCTACTCAGCAAAGTGGAAAAGGTTTTCCATTTGGTGTTCAGACAAGGACATTGTCTCCTTAAAGGCTGGACTTCCTGTCCTTCTGGACTACCTGACACACCTGCATACTTTGGGCCTTCGGCCTTCAACTCTAAATGTACACCTAGCTGCAGTCTCAGCATATGTGTCAGCTGGCAAGGAGAGGTCCATGGCCTCTCACCCTAATTTTCGGAAATATTTCAAAGGCCTCAACCACCTTCATCCTCCCCTTAGAGAGCCAGTTTTGGCCTGGAACCTGAACATTTGTATTGCCAGGCTTATGGAGCCACAATTTGAGCCTATGGCAACTGCAGACATGAAGTATTTCACTTGGAAAACTGTTTTCCTGGTTGCCATTACTTCAGTCAGAAGAATAAGTGAATTGCAAGCCCTGTGTACAGACATGGACTACATCACTTCACAGGGACAAGGTGGTGCTTAGGACTAACAGGAAATTTCTTCCTAAAGTGGTCTCAGACTTCCATCTGAACCAAATTATAACTCCGCCTGTTTTCTTCACTGACAATTCCAGCTCACCTGAGCGGAAGTTACAGTACCTAGATGTCAAAAGGACCCTCAGTCACTACATTGACAGGACCAAGGCTAACAGGCCAGAACATACCCAGCTGTTCCTCACCTATGGGGAAGTGGGTAAGGGAAGACCAGCTACAAAATGAACCATTGCACACTGGATAGTGGCATGCATTCATTTCTGCTACAGTAAAGTTGGCAAGCAAGCACCCCTGGGCCTCAGGGCACACTCCACTAGGGGCACAGCTGCATCAGTGGCAGCTACAAGGGATATCCCACTATTGGAAATCTGCAGTACATGCTTTCACCAAACATTACTGCCTGGACATTAAGTCTAGAAGTGATGCCAGATTTTGTACAGCAGTGTTGCAGAACCTGTTTTCAAGATAGGTTCTCGGCCCAGCCTTCAAAAGTACTGCTTGGCAGTCTGCATTAGTTTAATCATACTGTGTGATTCCTGCGGTTAGAAGAAAAAATTACTTACCGTAGCAATCTTGATTCTTCCAGGGGATCACACAGTATGATTAAAGCTCCCACCCTGCCTCCCCTACCTGAACCTAAACAAAAAAAAAGAGAGAAGGACTTGGTTCTGCATCTCTGCTTTGGTTTTTGTGTGGTTTATTATTACTTATTATTACTAAGTTTAGGTCTTTAACCAGTTGGTTCACACTGTAGTCCTTCTGGGGGATTTGTTGATCTTCCTGGACATAAAGGGTTGGATATTCAGACTGCGCCAGGCAGAGGCGCAAGCCTCGGTGCAGCGCAACTGGGATGCGCCAGGGCATGGTCCTGGCGATATTCAACAGCGCTGCGCCACGGCTCAGCACCGTTGAATATGGCACTGGGGGCGCCTGCACAGCGTACGGTGCAGTGGCACTGTGCCAGCGCAAGTGGCAGGTGAGGAACATGGGGCTGCACCAGTGCGGGTGCGCTAGGCGCAGCAGGAGTGATATTCAGACCTGAGCATGCAAATGAGGCCATTATGTATGCAAGGCACAAATGGGGCTATTTGCATGTCATTATGGCCCAATTTGCATGTGGTGCGCCGATCCCCGGCGACTTGCACCTGGTGCCCTGCCAGGCAGCCGCTGTAGGTGAGCCGATACCCCTGCCCTTGGTGGCAGCGTGCTGATGATGCGATGCGGGCATAGTAAACAAATATCCTTGGTGGTCAGTTGACCTGCTCCCCTGCCCAATCATGGGCATAATATAATCATAACCCTGGTGGTCCAGTGGACCCTACCTCATCGCCCGATCGCGGGCATAGTTAAAACAATCCCTGGTGGTACAGTGGACCCGATCCTCTGCCCGATCGCTGGCATAATCGTAATTAAATACCCTTGTGGTCAGCGGTACCCCCTCCCCACCCTCACTGGGACTCACCACCTGCCCCCAGTCAGCGGCGGGTGGCAGCTCCCACCTGCACAGCTGCTTGGCTGCCCGCCCGACTGACAGCATACAATGCGGCTGTCGCGCTATTGGTCCACTGCATGGGCCAATGGGCATGCGAACTATGCTGTACTACCCGGTCAATGTGAATGAACCATTCACATTTCGGGACTTCTGTCAGTACTTGCATTGGCCCAATGAGAGGACCAATAGGCATACAGTCATACTCACGCTGTCAGTTGGTGGGAGGCTGAGGCTTGCTGGGGGAGCTGCCACCCGCCGCTGACCGGGGTGCAGAGTGGTGGGTCTCAGTGGGCGGGTGGGGGGGGTACCGCTGGACCACCAGGGTATTTCATTACGATTATGCCTGTGATCGGTCAGGGGAGCAGGTCCACTGGACCAACAGGGATTTATTTACAATTCATGCCCGTAGTTGGGCAGGGGTGCAGGTCCACTGGACCACCAGGGACTGTGATTGTATCTTATGCCCGCGATCGGGCAGGGGTTTGGGTCCACTGGACCACCTGGGATTGTTTTAACTATGCCCGTGATCGGGCGATGTGTTAGGGTCCACTGGACCAACAGGGTTATTATATTTATATGCCTGCGATCGGATGAGGGGGCACGATGCCCGGCCTGTGTCTGGGGGGGGCGGGTGGCCACCCACAGCAGGGGGCTGCTGTGTTGCACCCGGCAATATGGCGGCCCATCTGTGGGTGTCCCCGACATGTTCATGCTTTTTACAGGCACATCTTTGCGCCCCCCTGTGCGGCATAAGGCAGGTTTGTGCCTGCATATGCTACATCCCGGGCTGAATATCAGGATGTGCGCATGTGCATGGGCACTCCCCGCACTTGCGCCGCGATACATTACTGGTGGCCGGCACATCGAATTGCAGGCTCAACAATCCCTCTGAATATCGCACCGGGTGCATCAGTGGGTTGCACATGGTGCAACACTGCGCGCTGTGCGCAACCCCTTTGAATATCCCACCCTCAGTCTCCACCACTCATTCACACTAATGGGACTATGCCAGAGGCACTAGGACTGAGCGTGAGCCAAAAATCCTCAGGAGGGCCGGCGCCGGGGTAGGACCATGCATGTGTGGTGCCACGAGACTGGCTGTCACCGTATAGGCTACCTCAATGTCGACCCTCCAACCACCTCAGTTCCTTTTTTCCCCCACTATCGAGTGCACTTCAGTGACAACATCGCTCACCCACCGGGAGTCAAATTTTCACACCTATATGACAGCAGCTTAGTCATTCAGTATTTGATTAAGTTTTAGTATATTTATTTATTCAGTTAAAAAAAAGTTTTCATTTTCTTCAACGAAAGAACAGAGAAGTCTTCAGCCTGCCTTCGATGGAGTTGACCATGAATGGGGCAGATGATGGAAGGGAGACTTTGCATGAAACCTTTTTTAGCAGCAGGGCTGGGTCCAGTCCGCTGCCTTCTACAGAGGGTGGGCTCTGACTTCGGGTAGTCCGGTGCTCGGGAGGAAGGGTGGTCCTCCCGAAAGCACAAAAAGAAGTGGGCCCTAGACAGATGCCTCAACTGACTACAGTGTTTTACTTTACTCGCTTCCTAGTTTCAAGACAGACTTTCAGCCGGCTCGACTGGACCATGCCTTTGCTGGTTGGTGAAGGCTGGACTTACCATATGTCTTTCAATTCTTGGATTCCAAGGGAGTTATCCCGTTTGCTCAGCTGCAGGCCAAATTCCATTTGCAACACAGCGATCATTATATATCTCTGTGCGATCTCGGCTTATCACAAGTCTATCCACACTATGTCAATGGCTCAAGTTGCCCCTGGTTAAAAGGTTCCTTAAGGGTATCCTCCACACTAGGCCACCAGTCAGGAGACTGATAGCTGCTTGCGATATCAGTCTTGTGCTAGACATGCTCACTCATAAACCTTTTGAGCCTCTAGCAACCTGCGAGTTGAAGTTCCTGACCTGGAAGGCTACCTTCCTTGTAGCTACTACCGCCTCTCACAGTGTCTGAAATACATACCCTGGTCACATACCCTCCTTATACAGTATTTCACAAGGACAAGGTTGTTCTCAGAACTCACCCTAAATTTCTTCCAAAAGTAGTCTCGGAATTCTACCTGAACCAACCCTTGGTCCTTCCGATCTACTTTGCAAACTTCCAGAATGAAGGGGAACGTACCCTACATTCTCTGGATGTTAAAAGAGTTTTGCAGTTCTACATAGACAGAACGGAAGAGATCCACAAGTCCAAGCAACTTTGTCTCGTTCAGCATGGCCTGGCTGGGTCAGCTTGGTGCCATCAGGTGTATTTCGGCATGGCTGGTAGCATGTCTCCACCATTGCTACTTCACGGTGCAGGTCAAGCTGGAAAGCAGGATATATGCCCATTCTACCAGAGCAGTTGCAGCATCTCTGGCAGAAATAAGGTATGCGCCCATTGCAGACATCTGCAATGCAGCTACTTGGAGCTCTGTACACACTTTTGTGAAACACTATGCTTTGGATGTCCATGCCAGACAGCATCCATCCTTTGGCAGGACAGTCCTTAATTGACTTAAGTCCTGAGTGAGCTCCTCTCTCCTGCCGCCCTTCTTGAGGGATTACTTTAGCTCGGTACTTTCCTATTAGTGTGAATGAGTGGTGGATACTTTATGTTTAGGAAGTTATGAAAATTACATACCTACCGTAAATCTTGATCTTCTTGGATGAAGTTTCCACCACTCATTCACATGCCCACCCTCCATCTCCCGCTCGGTCCTAACACCTCTGGCATAGTCCCATTAGTGTGAATGAGTGGTGGAAACTTAGTCCAAGAAAATCAAGAATTACGGTAGGTACGTAATTTTCATTTTTTGGGGGGAATGTGATTAAGGGGGGCTTAATCATCATAGTTAGTTATCTAGAGGGTCTTTACCCTATAAGTCTGCATAATGAATCTGAGCACTCAGAGTGCAACAGTTACTAAGGGCAGCAGTTCAAAATTGGCATGAGCCAAAGAGAGTTCCACAATTAGCATAAATTCCATCTCTCTGGGCAGTTCAACACTGAAGACTGACTACATTAGTTTAATGATACTGTGTGATCCCCTGGAAGAAACAAGATTACTACGGTGAGTAATTTTTTCTTCCATGCCTGGTCATGTGCACAGAGGCAGACCAAAAGATGAGATCAAGGGAAGGTTAGAGCCTTTGACTCTGGTTTTCCGGGGGTGCTGATCCCAGATTGATAAAAATTTGGAACTGAAGTATTCGAGTGCTTGGTTGATATCGCTGACATTTGAGATAGAGGAACAGCTGGAGGTTAGCAAATCTGCAAGTAGCAGGGATCAGTCAATCAACTGGAAGGACCTGGTCTGGATTAGTTTAGGGGGGACTCTGGGGCGGTGAATTTTGCATACGCAGTAGATTATATGGTGGTCACTGAGTGCATCAAGGAAGTACCAGCATCAATGATGTGGTGCGAGTGATTTGTGAGTACCCAGTCCAGTAGCGAGTGGTTTAGGGATTTTGAGTTGTGAATAGTGGAGACTGAAATGAGTTGTGTAAGATATAGGGATTTAATATTGTGGCAGAGTTTAGAATGAGAGTGGGAAAGCCAGTTAATATTGAAATCTCCCAGGACGAGAAGTTCACCAGAGGAGGGATGAGAAGAGATAGTGGTTAGGAGTTCAGTAACTGAGGAAGGGGCTAGCCCTGGGCAGCAGTAGACGCCGGCCATGAAAATGGGGACAGAGAAATGGAAGAAGAGTTTGAGGATGAGGAACTCGTACGCATCCAGGGAAGTGACAGAGCACTGGAGTAGATTGAATGGTTGAAGAGAGGTAGTTGGCAACACCACCACCTTTTTTAGCATGGTCTTGACTGGTGACGATATAGCCAGGGATGTGATGGTAGAGTCAGGAATCTTGGGGGTAAGCCAGGATTCAGAAACTATCAGGACAGCAGGGAGAAGGGAAACCATGAGGGGTTGAAGTAGATGGATTTTAAGTAGGAGACTGTGGATATTAATGTGGGCCACCCGTAGACCTTTGGGGAGATTGGGGGTAGGGAGTGTTCAGGGCCTGGGTTATGCCCAGTATCACCAGCTATGATGAGCAGCAGAGATATGATGAGCTTGGGAGGGATCAAGATGCATCTGTGGGGCAAAGGAGAGGAAGGGGAAGGGGGAAGGGAAGGCAAGGGGAGAGAGAATTCTGCTGGACAACTGGTGGAGCCAAGAGGAAACAGAGGGGAGGAGGGAGCAACATGGAAGCCAGGGAGAGTTAGGGGGAGGAGGCAGGAGGAGGGTAGGGTAGGGTAGGTGAGGAGACAGGGGCGATCAAGAAAAGGGGGGGCAGGGAAGCTGGCAGGAGGAGAGAGATTGCAGGAAACAGAAGGGGTAGGAGGGAGAGGGTGAGTATTATACTAGACAGTAGTATGAAAGGAAAATAGAGGGGTGGTAGCATCCCCCAAGGATCTATCCTGGGCCCTCTTCTCTTCTCTCAGGTTGTTAACTCCCTGCCTGACATTTGCACCACCTCAGAACTCATTCTCTGTGCTAATGGTGCAGCCCTTTTCTGTCCGGACAAAACCCCCAATGCTTTAATTAACAAACTCCAATTTTATTTCAGCAGACTTCACACCTGGTTTACGACAAAGGTCTTGTACTCAACTGCAAAAAAACATGGTTTTCTCCAACTCCCGCAAACCCCTTGGCTTTGACCTCTCCCTCTATACAACCTTGGCAACTCCATTGAAAGAGTCAGTGAATTAAAATACCTTGGCTTACTCCTGGATAGCCACCACAATTTTGATGCTCACACTAGTCTCACAATCAAAAAAGCCCACCAACGCCTTAGTATCCTCCACAGAACCAAGCATTACCTTAACAGGGAATCCAAAGCCTTCTTAGTTTCCAGCTTCCTCCTTCCTGTCTTTGACTATGGTTCACTTGTCTCCCTCCCCCGCCTCTCCATCAAAATTTATCCAGGCTTCAAAGCTCTTACCACAATGCTATCTGCTTTGCCTCTGGTCTCCCTAAACTCACACACCACTGTGACCTTTATAAGCTCTCCAGTCGGCCCTCCCTTGAGGCCCGCCTCAACTGCAAGATGGCCACCTTCTTCTTCAAACTCTCCCGTGGACTGCTCCCTGATTGCCTCACTTCTCTCTTCCCAACAGCCGCCACCACCAGGGCCACTTGACTGTCCTCCACTCTCTCTTTCACTGTTCCTTTCTACTGGACCACTCAAGGCCAGAAAACACTCTTTTATGGGACCCAAGCTCTTGAACTCTCTCCCTCTGGAACTAAAACTCTGTCACTCCACAAATGCCTTCAAACAGTATCAGGAGACATTTCTCTCCCACCTGCATCTGCTCGCAGCCCTAATCTGGCTCCCCTTCTGCACTTTTTTCCCCTCATTCTCGGGTTATCCACCTCAGGCACTTACCCTCTCTTTCTAGTACTTGTAGTTGTTAATCCACCTAGGCTAGGTTTTAGATTGCACTTAAATTTTTATTTCCCACTGTTATATTATATTATTGTGAAACCCTCACTGAATGCTTAATGTCACCTTGTATTTCTTAATTCACCAAGGCTAGTTCATGGTTTGCCCTTTAGTCTATATTATCCTAAATGTATGTATCATTTT
The DNA here is from genome assembly GCA_016271365.2 of Neoceratodus forsteri. Lineage (NCBI taxonomy): Eukaryota > Metazoa > Chordata > Ceratodontiformes > Ceratodontidae > Neoceratodus > Neoceratodus forsteri. The sequence goes on along the minus strand of CM028135.1, from coordinate 1,097,572,887 downwards.
ATTAACCCTCGCTGTTAGTTAAATGTTTAAGCCTATGTCATGTCTCATGATTGTTGCATGTAACTGGACGCTTGTGTAAATGGGCAGCAATGCTCACATGCCTTTCCAGTATAACGAATAAAAATTAAATGAAATGAAGCTAAGAGGAGAGTGGGGGGGGTAGGAGAGATTGTGGGGTCCAGAGGTGCCCAAGATTGAGAGTGAGGTAGAGCTGGGAATGGAAATGGGGGAGGGAGGGAGAGAGTGGGATGATTGGAGGCCCCAGATAGGGAGTCTCCAGGAAAAGTGGCCTAGGGAGGGAAGTTGAGGGACCTTAACTAGGCTAAAGACAGGCTATGTGAGGGAGTGAGAACAAGGGAAAGGAAATGGTAAGTAAAGAGACAAGGAGCTATGACTAAGTAGTAAGGTTACAAATCAATTGGTTTGCAGCAGAACCTAGGACAGGGGTGACTGACTGAGGATGCACTTGAAGGGTGGTGAGGAATTAAAAGTCAATCAGCAGCTGGACATGGGCAATTTGGTTAAACAGCTAAGCTAAATGGGGTATTCAGCTTTATGAACAAGAGCATCTACACTAAGGGGAGGCTAGATGCAGGGAGCTGTTTAATCAGGGATTATAAATGCAACTGCAATGTCAACAGGCAGCAGACAAATCAGTGAATTACAGGCAATGTTGATGTATGCAGAGTGGGGCTGGGAAACAACGGTGCAAGATTAAGAGCAGGTGCAAACCCTTATGGTAATCACCTGCTCCTCCCAACCCCAGCTTGCCGTCAACCTGCTGTTCCCTGAAGCTAACGGCGCGGCCTTTAAATAGTCAAAAAAAGGAGAAACTGGCAGAGAAATACTGCTATGCTGATAAACAATGACATCGGGAAACAGATGGCTCTCCTATAGGGTCTTGGTCTCCTCTTAAAGAAAGAGGTAAGTCTGTAGAAGTATCCTCAGGTCCTGCTGCCCACTCCTACTGTCTCACAGACGTCAATGTTGATGTCTGGCACTGGTTCTAATCCTCCTACTGGGGATTTACAGCCAATTCTGACATCAGGCTCTGTCTCATTGGAGAATCAGTTGTCAATGACCCCGTCGGGGCCCATCAATGTGCAGTTACTATTCCAGACTACGTCTACATAATTTTCACAGTTTCTGCTTCAGGCTCTGTCTCATCAGAGAATCAGTCATCAATGACCCCGTTGGGGCATGTCAATGTGCAGTTGCTATTCCAGACTACGTCTGCATAATTTTCACAGCTTCTGCTTCAGGCTCTGTCTCTTCAGAGAATCAGTTGTCAGTGACCCCGTCAGGGCCCATCAATGTGCAGTTGCTATTGCAGACTACGTCTGCATAATTTTCACAGCTTCTGCTTCAGGCTCTGTCTCATTGGAGAATCAGTCATCAGTGACCCCGTCGGGGGCCCGTCAATGTGCAGTTGCTATTCCAGACTATGTATGCATAATTTTCACAGCTTCTGCTTCAGGCTCTGCTATTGATGCTAACCCCTTTGATGCACCCTGGTCTTCCACCATCAACTTCATCGACAATGTTGGCAGTCCCTATCCCGGTGCCACAACCAACCCAAGGGAGTCTTCCATCGACACTTGTGCCATCAACATCGCTTTCTCTGCATCCTCCTCATCCTGTCATTGACTTGTTTCCTATTCCTATTGACATGGAGGAATTGCTATGGCATCGAAGCATAGGTCAGGAAGCATTGGAAGACCAGGAGCAGTTATAAAATTTGCAAGTAACATTTTATTATAATCAATAACAGTAAAATAAAAAAATAAAAATTGTTCAGTATAACTATTTACAAAAGCAGTACAAAGAGAGAAAAAGTTTTTCATCTGAGGGTATCCCTAGTTCCAAGTTTCAGTCTCAGTCTCTCTCCAGCAAAAATGTCTGCTCTTTTTATAACAAATCTTTGCTAAGGTAATTAACTTCTTCATCCTGATCTCATTAAGGAGACAGCCTGTTTCCAACAAAATGTTCTTGTCAGTTTCTTTGCGGATGCAACAGATAGAACATAGTGACCCAGAACTGACCTCTTGTTGACAGCTCTGCAAAAGAGTTTGCAAACAAGCCTGAGAAGAGCTCAAATTGCATCTCAGGTTAACCCCCTAAATTCCAAATAGCTTTTTCCAGTCATTTCAACAGTATAATTAATATATTTCAAACCAAGATCCCAGTTTCAAATAAAGATTCACGTATTTATTTATTCAGAGTTCGGAAAAACACCTCTGAGTCAGAGACTCATTTACAAAGGTTCCATTTCACATAGAAGGGTACAACACAGTGATAAGGTAAATACAGTACAGGAAACTGGACAGACTAGACACAAGTAATGATACTATATAATGCAGTTAAAAGGCTCACAAGAAGTACCGATCATGCTAAGTCCAGAGTGAGCCTGCAGGCACTTTTATAGAGATGCTCAACAATTGCCGGGAAGGGGATGAGAGGGGTAGGGGGGCAGATAGGGTAAGCCAGCCAGAGGCCATTGTCATGGTTGGAGGATGAGCAAGAAAATAGGAGGGACAAAGGCAGTCACAGCAGTTTAGGGACTGGAGATGCCCCTTATGGTGGGTTTTGAAGAGGCCAATGGCATTTTCATGTGTGATGGAGCAAGGTAGGCCATTCATCCATGTAGGGGCCTTGTAGCTGAAGGATCTTTGAAATTGGGAGGTGTGACAGTGGGGGACAGCAAGCAGTTTCTTGCTAGAGCTACGGGTTACTTTATGGGTCGTAGATGAATAGATAAGGGAGGAAAGACTAGGAGGGGAGAGGCCAAGGGAGATTTTTTTGGCCATAAGGCAGGTGTGGAACTTGATCCTGTTGTCTAAGTTAAGCCAGTTTGTGGAGTTATATAATGAGCAGGTATGGGTGAGACGGTCACAGTTCAGTACAAGGCAACATGTTTTGTTGAGGGAAATGCGGAGCCTACTTAGGGACGAGGTGGTGGCAGCACTATAAATGAGTATTCCATAGTTGAGGAGGGAGAGACTAGAGGAAAAGCCAGCAAGACGGAGGGCATCAGGAGTAAGGCAGTGTTTAACCCAGTAGAGCAGGCCAAGGCGGACATTAAGGGAAGAGGATAGGTGCTGTATGTGCTAGTGGAAACTGAGTGCCGGGTCAAGGGTGATGCCCAGGTATTTAAAGGAGTTGACTTGCCCAAGAGGGGTTTGGTCTTCTGTTAGGATCTAGGGGCAAAATACCTTTCTAGAATTCTGAGGGTGGGAGAAGATCATGAACTTGGACTTCATATAATTAAGTATTAGGCGTTGCTCAGAGAACTGTAGTTTTGCTTCATTAAAGAAGAGCTGGAGGGCTTGGTGCAGATGAAATGGGTCAGGGCTGAATGTGTAGAGTACTGTATCATTGGCATATAGTAGAAGATTGCCAGAGCAGGAAGCGGATAAGGAGTTAAGGTATAGGCTGAAGAGAAGGGGACCAAGGATGGACCCCTGAGGGACTCCAGAGAGAACTGGGAGTTTATCAGATAGGGTAGTGCCAATTTTGACCTGTTGAGACTGATTCGACAAGTAGTCAGTGAACCAGCACAGGGCATCCTGGGAGAAGCCAAAGTTAGAGAGTGTGACTAGCAGAAGGGTGTGAGTGACAGTATCAAATGCTTTAGTGAGGTCAATAAACACAGCACCAGTGAGGTGGCCTTTGTCTAGTATGGAGTGGATGTGTGAGATAAATTCTAGAAGGGCTGTAGTGGTACTGTGCCCTTTGCGGAAGTCGTGTTGCTGTTTACAGAGAAGATCATGTTTGCTAAGGTGGTCGGTAAGCTGATCATAAACAATGCATTCGAGGGCTTTAGATAGTGGGGGGAGTATAGAGATGGGCCGTTAGTTATTGGTGTCAGTACTGTCCCCGCCCTTAAATAAGGGGGTAATGGAAGCAGATTTCCAGAGGGAGGCAGGGGAATTTACCTTGGCAGAGAGAGCGATTAAGAATGTGGGTGAGGGGGTAGAGTACATCATGGAGGGTGAGCCGGAGAAGTCTCAGATCCAAGGTGTCACTACTGTAGTGGGAGTGGCTTAAAGCGGTTTTAATGTAAGGCTCAGCAGTTTGGCGGGAGATTTATTTATTTATTTAGCTTTTGTTAACCGGGTAGGTGCGCTAGCCAGCAGGTGACTATTTTCAGGCACGACCCGGGAGAGTACAATGCAGGATAACACAGGAAAGCAACATTACAATTGAGGCAGTCAATACAGAGTACATTCATACAATACAGAGGCAATTTCAGCTAGGCTAACATGGTGTAGGCTAGTCTAGATAGTGAGCAACAGTACAGTACAAGGAGGTTACAGGGGAGTGTTGGTACTAGTAAAGGGTTTAGATCAGGGAGTCTGAGAGCCGTAGCGGAAACTTATGGCTTTACCAGAAAAAGCACTAGATTTTAGCCAGGTTTGTGGTTCCCCCACTGAGCAAGATGGAGTAGAGTGGCAGGGAAGGGTACAGGCAAAGAGATTGAGGCGGGGGTAGTCAGCCAAAAACGTGGTATGGAGGAGGAGGGGTGAGTCATATCAGGGAGAAGGCTAAGTCGGATTGGAAGGAGCTGTAAACTGGCAAGCAGCAGCAGCAGGCAGCCCGTGGAATTTGTGAGATAAACCAGCGGCAATTATGGCGGCAGGCTAGGAGGACTCCAGTTTCAATGGTCCAACAGTCAGGCAAGAGAGAAATGGAAGGCAGTGGAGGGGCGAGAAAAAATATGGCGCACATTACAGCTTCAGCGGTAGTAGGTGGGTATGTGCAGCCGAGCTCATGGTTCCGAGACTGGGCATGCGAGCCGGCAACAGTCCCTGGCCGTGGATGTTCAGAGGCAGTGGACTGGCGAGGAAAAATACGGCGCACATTACGGCTTCAGCGGTAGTAGGTGGGTATGTGCAGCCGAGCTCATGGTTCCAAGACTGGGCATACGAGCTGGTAACAGTCCCTGGCCGTGGATGTTCGGTGGTAAGGAGTAGGGGAAGTAGGGGAAAGGGGAAGTGAGCCTTACAGTACCAACATTTGTCAGTAGTCAAATTAGACCTTGCCCAAGAAAAAGATGACAGTTAAGAGAATAACACATAGCAGTTAAATAACATACAATGTAGGTGAAAGGGAGGGGGAGCTGGGATGGGGGGACCAGATGGGGAGAGTCGAAGAAGGTAGGTGGGAGGACATGGCTGAGGTTAGTGAAAGCGCAATTGAAGGCTGAGGCTATACGAGAGGGGTCAATGGACAAGTGCCCATCCACAACTATCTGGTTGGGTATTTTATAACCGCAGATATGTAATGGAGAAGAAAAGACAGAAATAGCAAGTGAAGGCAGAGAGATACTGAGAAGCGGAGAATCGCAAAACCGGCAGAGTGATCAATTCCTAAGTCTCACGAGGACATTTGGTTGCGCAACCAGACAGACAAGAGACAGAAAATGAGAGGATACAACAGATCCTTGCATTTAACTCTCTCTGCATAACAAATGAGACAGGGCCTTACACATACCCCCCTCTTTAAGAGGGAACCTGTTTGAAAAAAAAAACAGGTTTCCAAAACTTTTAATTCTCTTCCAACATTACCTTATAACCTTTTACAGTTCAATGCATATGCAGTATAGCAAACAGAGAAGTTTAAACTCACACATTTTGTTTTTTTCAACTTTCTGAATTCTCAATTCCTGATCTGACCGTATCTAGACAGAAAATCAGCATTGACATTCTCTTTCTCAGATTTGTGTGTCACTTTAAATTTAAATGGCTGTAGTGCCAGGTTCCACCGTGTGATTCTGGAATTTTTATCCTTCATTTAGTTAAGCAAACAGAGAGGACTATGATCTGTTATAAGTACAAAGTCAGCTCCAAGCAAATAAAACTTAAGGGACTCCATGGCCCACTTTGCTGCAAGGCATTCTTTTTTTAGTGGTGGAATACCTTTTCTCTCTGTCATGCAACTTCCTACTGATATACAGTATGGGGATGTTCCTTCCCATCTATATGCTGATACAAGACTGCACCTAGGTCTACCTCTGATCCACCTGTCTAACAAAAATTGCTTATCAAAGTCTGGGCTTCTTAAAACAGGGGCTAAACAAAATGCAGCCTTGTGGCTCAAAAAGCTTCATCACACTCTGGGGTCCATTTCACATTATTTGGGAATCCTTTCTTCATGAGTTCAGTGAGGGGAGTAGCTAGCTGGGCAAAGTTGGGAACAAATCTCCGATAATAACCAGTTAGCCCTAAAAATGACCTGACATGTTTCTTTGTTTTAGGGATAAGACTATAAACTACAGCTTCCATCTTAGAAATCTATGGCTTTACTTCTCCATTTCCCAAAACATAGCCCAAATATCTGGTTTCCAGCATGCCCAATGCACATTTAGTAGTATTAATTGTCAGATTTGCCTTTTTGATAGATTGGATAACTGCTTGTAGGTGTCCCATGTGGCGTTTAAAGTCTGGACTGTACACCACAATATCATCCAGATAAGCAGCACAATAACCAATATGAGGGGATAAAATTGCATCCATATACTGCAGAAATATCACGGGTGCACCATATACACAAACGGCATGGTGGTGAACTGATATAATCCAGTAGGAGTGGCAAATGCAATTTTGTCCCTGGATTCTTTAGGTAGGGGGATTTGCCAGTAACCCTTGGTGAGACTGAGGGTACTGATGTACTTGGCATTCCCCAATCTGTCCACCAAATCATCTATCCTGAGCATAGGATAATTGTCAAATTCTAACACGTGATTGCGTTTCCTAAAATCGAAGTAGATTCTTACACCCCCTTCCTTTTTATTTACAATCACCATTGGTGATGACTAAGCACTTCTCACCTCTTCTGTGATACCCAGTTCTTTCATTTTTTTGTATTTCCTTACATCATTATCTCCTGGGTGTCCATTTTGTGTCAGGTAAATAATGGCTAGTTCTGACTTCATATGGAGCGTTTGGAGGTAATAAGTTTGTTGCTCTTAACCTCTCTGGTAATCTGTATATCTTTTGTCTGATAGGGTGAGCATTCCCTGTCACTATTACATGCTTGACCCCTTTTGCGTGGCCTGGCACCGTGGTAAAACTACTGTTAAATGTCTTTAGCAAGTTACAAATTTCTTGCCTGGTGGTGCTGAGGGTTGAGACGCTGGACACCACACCTTATACCACGCTGGTGACCCAAGTTCAGAAATGAGCTCAGGTGCCAGGGATTGGCAGGGAAGGGAGGGAGGGGATTGAGCATCCATAGGACTGCTCTCCTCTCCCTGGGAGGGATCCAGGGTTTTCTGGCACAATGGAGACCCCCGCTGGAGACTGGGAGGAAACACTTTTGCCTAGTAAGCATGGGGAGGAGCATGGTTGATGCCTATGGCTCCTCTGTGCTGGTGTCATTGCACGTCTGCACTCCTAGGGGGAAACAGTACCTACATAGAAAAACCCCAGCCTCGGGGATAGGCAAAGGCACCTCCTGTGTGTCTCAGCCACACTCCAACCATTGGACTCGCCATCCAGGACTTGTCTGGACTCTGGCCCAGTGCATTAAATTGTAGATAGAGTGCCAGGGTGTAAGGGGCCCCGCCTACGGGGGCTCAGAGCTGGAGGATCCACTGGGTTGGGCCAGCCCAGAATGGTGAGCCTCAGACAGGGAGGTGGAGCAGAGAACATGGGGGTAGCTGGAGAGAGTTCCTCAAGATCCCGGTGATAAAGGGAGTCTACAAAAAAAAAAGTTACACATTTCTTTGGTTTGTTCGGAGATTAAGGAAATGTTCACCTTTAAAACATCAGCAGTTGCAGTTTGCTACAGTCTGTCATAAACTATATCAGTATCTTTATCAGTTTCTGGTAAAACTAGCAAAGCAGCGTTTGGTGTTTTTTCAATCCATTTCTTCAGGAGGATGCTGTAGTATACCTTAGTAGGATAATTTTTCCTATCAGGGTCTCAATTTCATAGTTAGCTGTGCCAGTACATCTAAGCACTTTATAAGGCTCTGGTCACTTTGTAAACAGCTTATTTTTTGTAGTGGGTAACAGTAGCAAGACCTTTTCACCTGGCTCAAAAACCTTTTCTTTTACTCCATGGTCATAATTTGCCTTCTGCTGGTTTTGTGCCTCTTCCTGATTACTATGGTCAGTTTCAACATATTTTGCCAGTTTCTTTCTCAGGGCACATATATAAGATATAATAGATTTTTTTCTGAGTGGGGTTATCTTCCTATGTTTCTTTTATTACATCTAGTGGCCCTCTAGGTTGTCTACCATACAGCATTTCAAATGGGGAAAAACCTGTTGAGGCTTGTGGCACAGAAACTTTATTAGAAGTAGGGGGTCTCATTTAAGTAAAAAAAAAAGAAAGTCACTGTGCATTTCTCTGTCTGAGGAAGGGGTCTGTATCAACTTAATTTGCTGAGTCAGGAGCAGAGGGGAGAAGCTAATTGGGTGTGTGGCTTAGGAGCCTAGGAGTACAAAAGCATGTGTCTCCAATTACAGTTTCCTGCTGTTAGTTTTTGACAGAGGAGAATCTTGCTTTCAGATCAAGTAACAACTGACTAAAACTACAGCTTTCTTACTGATAAATCACTTCTGTCTCAGCAGGAGTCAGTGCCTGCTTGGATTAAGCAAACAGATACTTTATTAGAAGCAGGGGGTCTCATTTAAGTAAAAAAAAGAAGTAAGTCACTGTGTGTTTCTCTGTTTGAGGAAGGGGGCTGTAGCAACTTAATTTGCTGAGTCAGGAGCAGAGAGAGAAACTAATTGGGGGTGTGGCTTAGGAGCTTAGGAGTACAAAAGCAAGTGTTTCCAATTACAGCTTCCTGCTGTTAGTTTTTGACAGAGGAAAATCTTGCTTTCAGAGCAAGTAACAGCTGACTAGAACTACAGTTTTCTTACTAATTGTCCTTCTTCCCACCCTAAGCCAGTTCTACTTTTATAGCCAATGGATTTGACTTACAACAGGAACTTCCTGTTTAGCAGTAGGAAGGGAAGGATCACTGAGACACATTAGTTTTATCAACCTTGAAGGAACCTAAAAAAATAGCTTCCCCCCCCCCCCGCTGCTGGAGGTCTGAATCCAAACAAGGAAGAAGAAAAGTACTGAAGACTACAGGAAGTTATTGTCCCAGAACAGGAAGGGTGAGAGTTGTAAGGGCACATAAGCAGTAGGAAAGTAAGTGTAAAAATTCATAGAGGGAGGAGACAGTAAGCATACAAAGCAACAGGAGCGGGGACACACAATAAGTCAACATGGGAGTGGTGCAGTGCAATGGCTGTGGGGCAGCAGTGTTCTGGGAGACATTCTGGAGGCTGCGATGCTGCCCTGTTTGCAGGCACCTCTCTGATCTGTGGGAGGAGGTTGCCCATCTCCAGGCTGACCTGGCTATGATTCGTGAAACCTCTTCCCCCACCCAGGGACCACCAGGGCCACCACCACTACCTCAGAGGTTGCCAAGAAAGAGGAGCAGTTGGACCAAGGTGGGCTCAGGGAGGGAGAGGGTGGTGGAACAGAGGTGCATCCCTCCAGTTGTACCTCTCCACAGTTCATATGCTGTTCTGGCGAAGAGTGGTTCCTCTATGGAGGCACCTGCAGTGGAGACCTAGGAGGATGCTGGAACCTCCACAAAGGAGACCTACACAAAGGTGGCATGAGACCCCACAGGGGAAGGAAACAATTCCTGGTGGGGGACTCAATCATTAGGGAGGTAGAAGTGGGAGAGGAAGGGGATAGGGAGGTAAGGTGCCTGCCTGGTGCCATGGCTCAGAGGGACAGGAAGCGAATCCTCAGGATCATGGGAGCAGCTGCATGAGGGAGGGAGCTGGATGTCATTGTCCACCTAGGGACAAATGACCTGGCTATGAATTGGATCAGAGCAGTGCAAGAGGAGTTTGTAGAGTTGGGAAGGGGCCTTAGACAAGAATCATGTATGGTAACCTTCTTGGAGGTGCTGCCTGTCTATGGCAAGGATGATGCTAGTTTATTCTGCACCATGGAATTCAATGAATGATTGAAAAACTGGTGTGGAGCTCAGGCTTTTGACTTCATTGGGAACTGGGGAGCCACCTGGAGGGATGCAGGCCTATACTGGCGCGATGGTCTATATCTGTACAGGGGGATCCAGGATCCTAAGTGATAGGTTTAAATGCTTCATTGGCAAGCATTTAAACTAGCCAAGGGGGGAGGCACTGAAAAGGAGCAGGGAAATCCCAGCCCCCCCCCCACAAAACACAGTAGTTAGAGAGGTAAACACCAAGGTAGAGAAGTCAGTAGGGAGCAGGACAAGGGTAAACGCAAGAAAAGGCAGTAAGGACAGGGATGGGGCTAAAGGGTAAGGCCATCAAAAATGAAGGGTGATGAGTACCAATGCCCACAGCCTGTGTAACAAGTTCCCTGAACTAGTGGCCTTGATGGAAGAGGGATGCCTGGATATTGTGGCAGTCACTGAAACATGGTACACAGAGAACCATGACTAGGATGTCAACATACCAGGATACACAATCTACAGGATGGACAGGGTGGGTAAAAGAGGAGGAGGAGGAGTAGCTCTCTATATAAGGGAAGGGATTAAAGCAACAGAACTAAAGAGTAAACAGGAAGCTGATGAGTCACTATGGATCACCCTGAAGACAGGAAATGGCACCACAATCTGCATGGGGGTTATGTACAGACCCCCATTTCAGAGGAGGAAATGAACAAGGAAATGATAAAAGGCATCTTTAAAATGGCACAAAAAGGGGAGATATTGTTGATGGGGGACCTGAATATGCCAGATGTTAACTGGCGTACCTTTGCTGCAGGCACATACAAGATCAGGGTCATTCTTGATGCCCTACAGAGGGCATGTCTCAGACAGCTAGTGTTGGAACCCACTCAGGAGGGAGCAATCTTAGACCTGGTACTCTCAAATGGGGAAGGAGAAAGGATCTCAGATTTAGAAAGTTGGTAGCCATCTGGGAACAAGTGACCACCAAACAGTGTGGTTTACAATAAACACAGCCATAGAGTCAAGCCATACAAAAACAAGAGTACTGGACTTCAGGAGGGCTGACTTTGGGAAAATGAGAGAGTGCCTCAGAAAAGCACTAGCAAATGGGCAAGAAGGAGGGGTGGAGGAACAATGGGGAATAATCAAAAGAGCAATCACAGAGGCAACAAGCCTTTGTGTGAAGCAAATCAACAAAACAAAATGAAGGTAAAACTGAAGAAAGACCAAGGGAGGGACACAGAGACTTAATAAAGGGGAGGGAGTGTGGGCAGAGGGTGACAGTGAAAAAGCAGGGGATACTGAACTAGTATTTTTGCTCAGTTTTCACAATGGAAGAGGAGGGGGAGGTACCTAAACCGAACAAGAGAAACATTCTGAATAGGGGGGTTGATACCAGTCCATACACAGAATAAAGGGTTTTGAAAGAACTCTTGAAACTGAGGGTGGGCAAAGCAATGGGGCCTGATGGGATTCACCCCAGAATTTTAAAAGAACTAAGGGTAGAACTAGTAACGCCACTGACTACTCTCTTTAACAAATCATGGGAGGATGGTGTGGTACCTGAGGACTGGAGGAGGGCAGATGTGATTCCACTTCACAAAAGTGGGAGCAGGGCAGAGGCAGGAAACTACAGACCAGTTAGTTTGACCTCAATGGTAGGGAAAATGATGGAACCACTTCTGAAGGAAAGAATTGTTAAGTACCTAGAGGCCAGTGGGGCACAGGACCCAAGACAGCATGGTTTCACAGCAGGAAGTCATGTCAGATGAACCTAATAGATTTCTTTGGCTAGGTGACCAAAGTAGTAGACCAGAGAGGGGCTGTGGAGATGGCCTACCTAGATTTTAGCAAGGCATTTGACACAGTCTCACACAAAAGATTAATATACAAGTTAGCCATCCTTGGAGTGGGTCCCAAGGTGGTAGCCTGGATAAAAAAACTGGCTGTACAACAGGACGCAAAGCGTAATAGTAAACGGAGTTAACAGTGAAGAAAGGAGGGTAACTAGCGGGGTACCGCAGGGTTCGGTACTGGGACTGGTCCTCTTTAATGTCTTTATAAGTGACATTGGAGAGCACCTGGAAGGAAAAGTATGTCTCTTTGCAGATGACACAAAGATCTGCAACAAGGTTGATACACAAGGTGGGGTGGAAAGGATGAAAAGGGACTTGGCAAGGTTGGAGGAATGGTCAAATATATGGCAGCTCAGATTCAATGCAAAGAAGTGCAAAGTAATGTATCTGGGAAACAAAAACCCAGGGGAAGAGTACACTTTGGGGGGTGAGATAATAACAAAAACAAAAATTGAAATAGACCTAGGAGTAATTTTATCAGATGACCTAAAGGTGGGCAAGCAATGTGAGAAGGCAGTAAGGAGGGCTGGGGGGATACTGAGATGCATAGGGAGAGGCATCAACAGTAGAAAACAGGAAGTTGTTATCTCTCTGTACGAACAGTTGGTGAGACCCCATCTGGAGTATTGTGTGCAATTCTGGAGACCTCATCTCTGCAAAGACATAGAAAGAGTGGAGGATGTTCAGAGGAGGGCAACCAAAATGGTGCAGGGTCTGCACCAGAAGACATATGAGGAGAGACTAAAGCAGCTTAATATGTATACCCTTGAGGAAAGGAGGGAGACGGGGGACATGATAGACACTTTCAAGTATCTCAAGGGAATTAACAAAGTCCAAGAGGGTAGCATCTTTCAGAAAAAGAGATGTGAAAGAACAAGGTGGCACAATTTGAAGATAGAGGGGGGACGGCTCTGAGGTAATGTTAGAAAGTATTTTTTCACAGAGAGGGTTGTGGATGCATGGAACAGCCTTCCTGAGGAGGTTGTGGAGTCAGGAAAAATGGAAGAATTCAAGAATACATGGGACAGACATAAGACAATTATAGTTGGGGGGTAGGAGGAAGTAGGCTGTTGGTTAACTAGAATCTGCTGCTTATCCTTTAGGTAGGGAAATGGGCAGACTAGGTGGGCCAAGTGGTCCTTATCTGCTGTCAGATTCTATGTTTCTGTGTGAGCAAAAAGCAGGTAAGGTAAGTACTGGTCCCAACCTTCCCCTTCCACTTTCACAAACCTTTTTAACATGCATTTTAAGGTTGGATTAAATGCTCAACAAGACCATCTGTCTGAGGGTAATAAGGGGAGGTTCTTATGACACTGATACCTAGTAGCTAATTGGTATAGCTCCTTCAGTAATGCAGCACCAAAATTATTACCCTGATCAGTAATAATCTTTTTAGGTATGCCCACCCTGCTGAAACTTTTGGCACGCTCTGCTGCCACTTTTGGGGCTGTGACAGTACGCTGCTACTTTTTAGGCTGTGACAGTATGCACAGGAGTATCGAGTAGCATTGTCACATACTACCAGGGATAGCCAGGTAACTACAGTCCAATTAGCCTGACCTCCATAGTGGGTAAGTTAATGGAGGCCATTCTAAAAGAAAGGCTGGTGTCCTTCCTTGAGGAGAATGATCTCTGGAACAACAGGCAGCATGGGTTTGTCAGGGGGAGGTCTTGTCAAACCAACATGATAGACTTCTTCAACTGGGTGACGAGGTCTCTGGACAGGTGGCAGATGGTGGACGTACTATACCTAGACTTCTGCAAGGCATTCAACTCGGTGCCTGTGACAGGGTTGAATAAGGCCCTGCCCCATTTGTTATGCAGAAAGAGTTTAAATGCAGGGTCTGTCCTATCCTCTCCTTGTCTGTCTCTTCTCTGTCTGGTTGCGCAACCAAATTTTTCTTCTCTTGTTGTATAGCCCATCATTCGAAAAAGGCAGCCAGACTTTCAGGTTCTGTCACTGCCTGCTCTTTTTTTCCATGACTAGTGCTGGCTGTACGGTCTCAGTTTGGACTTTTGTTTCTGCTTCTAGTTCGGCTACCATTCTTCTGGTAATCACTCCTGTACTTGCTGCTGCAGAATCCATACCTTTCTTCTACGCTTCCTTGGTACCAGGTCTAGTACCCATACACAAAATTCTTGGCTTAGAGTATGCATGGCGTAAATCCCACTTAGGCTGACACCATCTGTCATTGAGGCACAGGTCAGGAAGCATAGGTAGACCAGGAGCAGTTTCAAAATTTGCAAATAGTGTTAACATTTGTTCAGTACAACTATTTACAAAGGCAGTACAAGCAGAGAAATCAAAATCCTTCTTCTGAGGGTATCTCTTAATTCCAAGTTTCAGTCTCTCAGTCTCTCACTCTCCTTGTCTCTCTAGCAAAAGTATTGCTGCTCTTTCTATAAGTCTTTGTCTGGGAATTCGTTAAGACAGACTGCTTCTCACAGAATGTTCTTGCAAAGTCAGTTTCGATGCAGGTCCAGCAAAAAGAACATAGTGACCCAGAACTGACGTCTTATTTATAGCTCTGCAAAAGGCTTAAAAACTGCATCTCAGGTTAACCCCTTGAGTTCCAAATAGCTTTTTGCAATCATTTCAACAGCATAACTATATACAGTTTTAAACAAAGGATCCAAGTATCACATACATTTTTACACAGAGATTCACATATATTTTTTATAACTGCAGATATGCAAGGGGAAAGAAAAGACAGAACAACAAGTGAAGGCAGAGAGATAGCGAGAGGCAGAGAATTGCGAAACCGTTGGAGTGATCAGTTCCTAGGTCTCACAAGAAAATGTGGTTGCGTATCTAGACAGAGAAGAGACAGAAAAGAAGAGGATAGTACAGACCCTTGCGTTTAAACTCTTTCTACATAATAAATGGGGCAGGGCATTATTCAGCCCTGTAATAATGCCACATGGCAGGTTGATCAGCAAGCTGAGGGACCTGGGCGTAGGGGAAAAAATGCTGGGGTGGGTCAAGAGCTGACTAAGGGACAGGAACCAGAAAGTGGTGGTGGGTTGGGGAGTACTATCCAGACCTAGGCCTGTAATCAATGGGGTACCACAGGGCTCAGTACTCAGTCTGGTGCTGTTCAACATATGTATAGGTGACATTGCAGAGGGGGTCAGTAGTAAGATCTGCCTTTTTGCAGATGATACTAAGCTCTGTGGGAGGGTGGACTTGGAGGAGGGGAGACAGGATTTAAGGGAGGACCTGGCTAAGCTGGAGAAATGGTCAGGAGTCTGGCAGCTGGGCTTTAATGCTAGGAAATGTAAGGTAAAGCACATGGGAGCCAGAAACCCAAAGGCCAGTTAGTGGCTGGGGGGAATACAGGTGGCAGCATCAGAGGAGGAAAAGGACCTTGGAGTAATGGTCAAGGGTGATCTGAAACACAGCACAGTGCCGAAAGACAGCAGCCAAAGCAGATAAAATGCTGGGCTGCATCGCCAGGGGAATCACCTCTAGGAGGGAGGAAATGATTCTGCCACTGTATAGTTCGCTGGTGAGACCACACCTGGAATACTGTGTTTAGTTCTGGTGCCCCTACCTGAAGAAGGATATAAAACTACTGGAGTGGGTCCAGCGGAGGGCAATCAAAATGATCAAGGGCATGGGGGACAGAACATATGAGGAGAGGCTGAGGGAGCTGAAAATGTTCTCCCTTGAGGACAGAAAGGGGGGGTTATGACTGAAACCTTTAAGTACCTTAAGGGCATAAACAGAGTTGGTACAGAGGGCATCCTTAACTAAAGGAAAGAGGGTACAACAAGGGGGCATAGCTTGAAATTGGTGGTGGGTAGATTCAAGAAGGAAATGAGGAGGCACTTTTTCACTGAAAGGGTGGTAAAGGGGCGGAATGAGTTGCCGGAGGAAGTGGTGGCAGCAAGTATGGTGGCCAGTTTCAAGGAGGGTGGGGGTGGGATAGAGTGAAGAAGAGGGTTAGGACTGTAGGAGGCACTACTAGGAAGTGAATGGGAAGGGGAATGGGACAGTGGGGGATGACTCCAGGTGGAGTTGGGGAGGAGGGGAAGCTCAAGGGAATTAACTGAGCTGCGCACTTGAGCAGACTAGCTAGACCATTATGGCCCGTTTTTGCTAGAAGTTTCATATGTTCATATGTACCAAAATGAATCGATTACTCTTTTTACTTTTGTCTAAGGGACCAACCACATCCATTGCAATTCTCTCAAAAGGCATATCTATCACGGATGGGGCACCAGGGGCAACTTGTCTTTTTTAGTCACTGGGGCAACTTTCTGACACTCAGCACAAGAACTGCAATAGGTAGCAACATCTTCATGAATTCCAGGCTAGTAAAATCTGTACAACAATCTGGCAAGGGTGCAATCCCTCCCCGCGTGACTAGCCATAGGACTGTCATGTGATATCCGTAACTCAGATCTATACTTTTGTGGTATAACAAACTGTTCTATCTGTTACTGTGTCTGAGGTTTAACCCAAACTCTGTACAGTAACCCATTGCATTTTTTAAACATTGGTTCACCCTGTTTTGGTTTCATCCCCAGCTGTTTAAAATAACCTTGGAGAGAAACATAATTAGCTTGCTCTGAAACAAAATCACAATCTGTCATCAGTTTAGTTTCCCAGGTTGCACCAGGGGACAAGCAACTTGTTGCTTAGTGTGCCTTCCTGGTGAAACATTTCAAACAAGCATTTGTCAATGCCAAATGTTGCTTGCTTCTATGTGCTGTTTAGGTATTTGGAAGTAATTGGAGTGTAAATATTGAAAATTTTCGAACTTACGAGTGTGCGTAGGAACTGCGCAACGCACGCTCAGAAAACAGTCATTTTAGGATTTTTTCACTAAATTTTCAACATAGCCATTTTAAGACCTCTGGTCATGAACAGTGTCATCTGTGATTTTGTTAATGTGTCCCATACATTGAGTTTGCACACTGACTGCGCCATTTGTGCTTACATGAAGGCTGAAACACGTTTTGGGCAGGATGTGAAAATGACAGCTGTACTGCTCATAAGGAGGTGTGGTAAATTGGCAATGTTGAAAATCTGGAGTGGAACTATTGAAAATTGCAAACCCACGAGCTGCTCGTGGAACTGTGCAATGCAGACTCAGTAACAGTCATTTTAGGAATTTTTCACTAATTTTCAACATTGCCATTTTAAGATCTCTGCTCATGAACAGTGACACTGTGATTTTCTTATGTGTCCCATACACTGAGTTCGACAACGACTGCGCCATTGTGCGCTACATGAGCAAGAAACATGTTTTGGGTGAGATGTGAAAAATTACAGCTGTACTACTCATAAGGAGGTGTGGAAAAATGGCAATGTTGAAATCTGGAGTGGAAATATTGAAAATTCGCCAAACCTCTGATGAGTAGGAACTACGCCTTTACACTCGTAAAACAGTCATTTTGGAATTTTGGCACCAAATTTTCAACATGGGGTTTGGGCCCCTTCTCATGAATGATATCACTGTCATGGCAGTATTCGGGCCGAAGGGGTGATTTCGCAGTCACTGTGCAAATCACCCTTGGCCCAGCTCAACGCATGACAGTGACATCATTCATGAGAAGGGGTCCCAAACCCATGTCGAAAATTTGGTGCAAAAATTCTCAAAATGGCTGAGATATGCAATAAAGTTGAAACCCCTATCTAGCCCATTATACAGCTTACCGCATTTCCTCAGTTCGCGGTCGGCTCTGAAGAGTGCAGACGTGTTCCCTGTACAATCAAGATCGCCGAGCCAGAGTCTGGAGTAAGTATGGGGTGAGGGGGTGTGGGGAACTGGAGTGCGCAGTGGGTGGGTGCGGGTTGTGGGAGGGGGTGGGAGGCACCATGGACCGTTTTGTCTTACAGGTAAAAAAGATAATAGTGGGACCGTTTGCAATGCTGGGGTGGGCTCCCAGCGTGGCACAGGGCGTTAGGGCATTCAGCCCGACGGGGATTGGGCACCCCGTCGGCTAAAATGATGATTGCCACGCCAGTGGGCTCTCAGCGGCCACCAACTACTGGGGGAGACGACGCAGCTTTACAGTGCGCGCGGGGCGCCGCATGCCTCGCGGGAGGAGGGGGCTGCGCATGGCAGCTTCTTATCACTGCTCACTCAAGCGTAGCTCCCCCTTTCAACTGTATGCCACTGCATTTTGGAGCGTGTCATAAACAGCTCCAAAATGCATTGGCTTACAGGGGCCGCGCCTGCCAGCACACTGCCTGAATTGGAGGAGGAGGTGACACACCTCCGAAATCTCCGATGATGGCACTATGTTTCTTGCACATGCGTGCAAGCAACATAAAAATCAATAAATAGTTTCATCATTTTCATATATTAACCCCTTATGTCCATCAGTCTTTTGTTGCCACCATTTCTTCAGGTGTCTTCTTTCTTTCCTGGACTTCCCCATCTTGGAGCTTTACTCATACAAGTCCAGATCAAAATGACTGAAAGGAAGAGTCCCCACCATCTGAGATTTCCTTTGCCTGCGCTTTTGTTATCACAGCTGCAGAAACATCCGGATTTACTCCCTCTGTAATTAACTCAGTAAATCCTGGAAAGTAATTTTCAGTAATCACAGGTACAGGTAACTTAGGTACTACCCACACTTTCATTTGGTGTGACACCCCATTAATATTCAGAGTCACTTGGATGGTGGGATAGGATCGAGTGTCCCCATGGATGCAGATGACACCAGTACCTGGTCATTTTGCAGTGTTTTCCCAGCACTTCAACATGTACTAGGGTCTGTCTGCTTCCTGAGTCTATAAGCCCTTTCACAGTCTTATCTCCCACCTTGACATCTGTTAAGTACTTGCCCCAATTTGCTAAGGACAAATCTGCTCCAGTGTTACTCTCCTTACTATGGCAGTTTCTTGCAATATGGCCTTGGCTTGTTATAACAAATAAAGTATTTGGGTGCAGATTTTTTACCCCCACCAGAGTTCTTATCAGACTTGGAGTTATTCAGGAAAAAGAGGGTCCTATCAGTGCTTGACTGTTACCTCCCTGCTGTGGCGCCTTTCTGGCCATCTGGTAGTCTTTGGCCAAAGAAATTGCCTTTTTCCCACCTTCTGGTTGGTGTTCTTTTACCCAGAGTTGCATGTCTGTAGGCAGGATGTTGATGAACAGCTCCATTGCAAGTGTGTTGATGATCTGTGAGGCTGTTTTGCCCTCTGGTTGGAGCCATGTAATAAGGAGTTCTCAGAGATGGGTGACAGCTTCTTGAGGATTGTCGACTGAGTTGTACATCAGAGACCGGAATCTTTGCCTGTAGGTCTCTCCTGAGATGTCATACCTTTTCAGGACTTCTCTTTTTACCAGGTCATAGTTTTCTGACTGTGCAGTGTCCATATTGCTTTAGGCAAGTTGGGTTTTACCTGTCAGGTAAGGTACCACTCTGATTGCCCATTGCTGCTGTTGTTTTAACATTTATTCTGGTCTTGTTCAACAAACTCACACTGCAACAGGAGTAGAGCAGCTTTCATTTTTATTCAGGTGCCTCTCTGGTCTCAACAACGACACTCTCTCTCTACTCTCTTTCTAGCTTACACATATCGGAATGCTGCCCTCAAGTGGCAGAGTAACGCAATGCATTACCATTTCACATACATAACATTTCCTCCCCACTAAATTATATTGTTACCAAATAAACAAGTATTAGCATTATTCGCTATTATTAAGATGGTTCATACTATGCTAGAGGTAGGGGGTAGACTGCCCCAGGCCTTGAACCAGTCAAGGGGATTATTCAGCCCCAATAATCTGATCTGGCTCTCTAACTACACAAAACATTTTGTTCCTTTTAAATGCCTCACAGGTTCAAACGATCTGGAGGTTTTGAAATTCGGGATGGATAACGTTTCTCGTGAGCAACCCTTGGCATGGCTGCCCTGTCTGGTACCTCCCTCCGATCCTCGGTTGGTGGTTGTACAGCCTCACCATTGCTCCTCCACCTCCTCCTTTGCATCCTCAGAAGGTGTTGAGACTTCCGTGGTGGGCTTCGTAAGCTACGGCAGATGGAATCCACATTTCCCGTGGGTTTTCTTCCCTGGAAGTGTCCCCATCTGTGCGCTGCTGAAGATCTAGGAGCTGTTCAGCATGACGTTTCCATTTTCCTCCAGATTCAACATCAACTGTATATGACACTGGACCCGTCTGAGATGTCACCACACCAGAGGTCCACTTCTCCCCCTTCTGGTAATCTCGAATAAGCACCTCTTGACCAACAATGAACTGTCTGTCCTTTGAACAAGCTTGCCAGTGCATTATTTGAGATTCTTGGTTTTTCAAAACCTCTGATGCCACATCTGGCTTAAGCAAATCAAGACGGGAGTGAAGCTTACGCTGAAAAAATAACATTGCTGGAGATTCCTTTGTTGTAGCATGGGGTGAATTTCGGTATGCCAGCAGGAAGTTATCCAACTTGTGTTGTAAGGTCAAAGACCCCCCCCCCCACTGATGTCAGAGCATTCTTCATGGTTTGCACAAAATGCTCCGCTTGACCATTAGTCGAGGGGTGATATGGGGCACTACGAATATACCTCACACCATTGGACTTCAGAAATGCTGCAAAGTCACTAGAAATAAATTGTGGTCCATTGTCACTGACCAGCTGTTCAGGAATCCCGTAACGGCTAAATAGTCCTCGCAGTACTTGAATGGTCTTACTGGTAGTAGTAGTGTCCATGACTTGAATTTCGGGCCATTTTGAGTGGGCATCTACAACAATTAAATACATGTGTCCCTCCCACGGCCCCACAAAATCTACATGAATGCGCTGCCACAGTGCACCTGGCCACATCCAGGGATGTAGAGGTGAGGGACACGGCATTTTCTGAACACGCTGACAGGTAGTGCATGTTTTTGCTTGTTGCTCAATTTGCAAATCAATCCCTGGCCACCAAATATAGCTTCTAGCTAAAGCCTTCATTCTCACTACACTCGGGTGTCCCACATGTAGCTCATTCAAAACACGACTACGTAGTTTTGAAGGGACAATCACCCGGACACCCCACATCAAGCAACCTTGCTGTACTGAAAGCTCATTACGTCTGATGTAGAATGGTGATAACTCACCGTGAATGTCCTGGTTCACAGTAAAAGTCCCTTTTGTTACTAAGTCCAAGACTTGAGACAACACAGGATCAACTTTTGTCTCCTTTTTAATTTCAGAACTTGTGATAGGTAATTTCTCAAGCTGACTGATGTAGAAGACATCGACAGTGTTCACTTTGTCACTGTGGGCTACCTGCAGAGGCAATCTTGAGAGCCCATAAGCATTGCCATGAAGAGCCACCTTCTTGTATTCAATGCGGTAGTTGTGAGCTGATAACAAGAGAGCCCAACATTGCATTCTGGCTGCTGCCATGGAAGGAATACCTTTGTGGGGGGCTGAAAATGGTCGTGAGGGGATGGTGATCAGTGAGGAGTGTGAATTCCCGACCATAGAGGTATTGGTGGAATTTGCAAACTCCGAACACTATTGCCAAAGCTTCTCTCTCAATTTGGGCATAGTTTTGTTCAGCTTTGCTGAGAGTTCTGGATGCAAAGGAAATTGGCTTTTCATCCCCATTCGGTAAAACATGAGAAAGAACTGCTCCCACCCCATAAGGTGAAGCATCACACGCCAGTCTGATGCTCAGCTGTGGATTATAGTGAATGAGCACATCTTGCGAAACAAGCTGCTTTTTAGCCTTCTTAAATGCACTCTCACAGTCCTTTGTCCAACACCAGGACTTCCCCCTTGCACAGCAAGCCATTTAGTGGGTTGAGAATCGTAGCCAGATTGGGAATAAACCTGCCATAATAATTTAACAGGCCCAAGAATGACTGTAACTGGCTCACATTTTCTGGTGCTGGGGAGTCCACAATCACTTTTTCTTTCTCAGGCGATTTGTGTAAGCCCGCTGCATCTATGGTATGGCCCAAGTACTCCAATGAAGTCTTGAAAAATTCACACTTCTCCTTCTGGACACGCAAGCCAAAATCTTCCAGTCGCTGCAGAACCGCATCCAGGTTCTTCAGGAGCTCTGCATCATTCCTTCCGGTCACCAGTATATCATCCAGGTAACAGTGAACATTTGGAAGACCTCGTAAAACCTGGTCCATAGCGTGCTGAAATATGGCTGGAGCTGATGCAATGCCAAAAGGTAGGCGATTATAGAAGGAGAGACCCTTTTGGGTGGTTATTGTGAGATATTTCCTTGAGTTTTCATCTACTCTCATTTGCAGATAAGCATGTGACAGATCCAGCTTACTGAAGCGTTGGCCCTGTGCCAGCGATGCAAACAAGTCTTCGATGCGTGGAATCGGATACTGCTCCACACACAGAACTGGATTTATGGTTACTTTAAAGTCTCCACATATTCGCACGGACCCGTCTTTCTTTACCACTGGCACTACTGGCATTGCCCAGTCACTACCTGTACAGGTGACAAGACTCCAGCTTCGGTTAGGCGAGTTAATTCAGCCTCCACTTTTAGTCTGAGTGCATAAGGTACTGGGCGAGGTTGACAAAACTTTGGTTTGTGCTGTGGCTTTGAAAACACTCTTGCCTCAATGCCCTTCATTGTGCCTAGCTCCCCTTTGAATAAAGAAGCATGTTTTTGCAACACTGCTTCTAGAGTGTTGTGGTCACCTGTATTAACAGTCCTTATCTCCTGCCAGTTGAGGCGTATTTTCTTCAGCCATTCTTGGCTTAAGTGTGAAGGGTAGTTACCTTTAACCACATACAGAGGCAGTAGTGCCGTTTGTTCATTCATTTTCACCCGCACTTTGATGACATCTTCAGATGAAACTGCCTCGCCAGTGTATGTCCTCAGTACAACATCCGTCGTTTGCAGGGGTAGATGTCTCAACATAGCTTCATACTTGTCTGTAGAAACCAATGAGACTGCCGCCCCTATGTCCAATTCCATTTTCAGTGGTTTCCCTTCAATTTCAGGTGTTACACAGATGGTTGCCGTTTCCCTTTTAAGAGTCAGCACGTGCAATGCTAATTCAGTATCAGTGTCATCACTGCACGTTCCCTGTGTTTCCACACAATGTACTTCTCTTTTTCTACATTTCGCAAATTGCTTCCCTTTGCTTCCATTGATTTCCCCTCCTTTCTTTTTCCCTCTGCACTCCGCCCAATGTGGCCTTTCTTCCCACAGTTATGACATGTCTGTTCTTTAAACCAGCAATCCTTATCACTGTGATTAGCCTTCCCACAGCGACCACATTTATTAGGCTTCCTGGGAGAAGAGAAGGATAAAGCATTTACTTTCAGGGAATCACTTAAGTGCTGAGCCTCCCGTGCAGCTGTTTCCATCGATACAGCGATCTCTATCGCTTTCTTGTATGTCAGTCCTGCCTCCATTGAAAGATGCTTCTGTGTCGCTTCACTTTTCAAGCCGCACACAAATCTGTCCCGGAAGGCATCATCTAAATGGGTGCCAAACTCGCAATGCTCAGCTAATTTCTTTAGAACAGCCACATACTGCGCAACAGACTCACCCTCTGCTTGATTTCGTTTGTGAAAGTGAAATCTTTCAGCAATCACCAGCGGCTTAGGAGAGAAATGTGTCTGTAAGACCTCCACAATACTGGCAAAAGTTTTCTCGCCGGGCTTTTCTGGCTCTATTAGACTTTTCAGCAAACTGTACGTACTGCCTATGACACTCAGTAACACAGCCACTTGTTTTTCATCACTTATATCATTTGCTGTGACAAAATGTCCAAATCTCTCAATATAAGTTGTCCATTGTTCCACATTTTCATCAAAGGCATCAATATGTCTTATAGTCGCGGCCATCTTTATGTGTCTCTCGTGGGTTCACTCGTGGGTCCAAAAGTTATGTCTCAGGAAAACCCTCACAGCTGTAGTTCATTCTAGTAAGGTACCGGAGAGTAATTAAACACTGCGTCGCCAACTATGTTATGTTTTAACATTTATTCTGGTCTTGTTCAACAAACTCACACTGCAACAGGAGTAGAGCAGCTTTCATTTTTATTCAGGTGCCTCTCTGGTCTCAACAACGACAATCTCTCTCTACTCTCTTTCTAGCTTACACATATCGGAATGCTGCCCTCAAGTGGCAGAGTAACGTAATGCATTACCATTTCACATACATAACAGCTGCTTTGGCAATTGGCAGGCTGTGACAACCCATTCAAAAGTTGTCAGGTATGCTTCAATATCATCCGAGGGACACAACTTTGTAAGTTCAATGTCTTTAAAGTTTTTTGTGTCTTGTTGCTCTGCTGGACCTGTGCCATATCCTCCAGGTTTGATAACTTGCAAGGCATCCAGCCATCGCTGCACCTGTTCTCTTCTCTGCTGCGCCTGTCACTGCATCTCTTCTTTTCTCTGCTTCTCGCGTTGCTGCATTTCTTTTCTCTGTGCCTCTAAACATTGAACCTCTTTTTCTCTCTGCTGCATCTTCTCTCTTCTCTGTTTCTATGTCTCTTTTTGTTGTATAGCCCGCCATTTGAAAAAGGCAGTCAGGCTTTCAGATTCTATCACTGCCTGTTCTTTTTTCCATCACTGGTGCTGGCTGTACTGTCTCAGCTTGGACTTCTGTCTCTGCTAATTTGGCCACCATTCTTCTGGTAATGACTCCTGGGCTTGCTCCTGCAAAATC
The DNA here is from genome assembly GCA_016271365.2 of Neoceratodus forsteri. NCBI lineage: Eukaryota > Metazoa > Chordata > Ceratodontiformes > Ceratodontidae > Neoceratodus > Neoceratodus forsteri. The sequence goes on along the minus strand of CM028135.1, from coordinate 1,097,548,460 downwards.
CATACCTTTCTGCTATGCTTCTCTGGTACCAGATCTAATACCCAAGCTGGAATACAGTTCTGACTTAATCAAGGAGGATTGTAAGGAAGAAATGGAAGGGCTGATCCATCCCCTTGATATGGCGGGCTCCAGCTCTGTTTTGTTCTCCTGTAGTAAGGAAGGACAGTAGACAGTACACAGCTAAACTGCCTCCTGAAGATGCTTTCTTTTAGGCATACCTCAGACATGGTCAGTCCAAGCTTGGCTTCACTACTGAGGAGGAGAAGGATTCCTCTAAAAAGAACCTCTATGAGTTTCTGGAGGTTCCTTTATCCATTTGCCTTTTGAGGATGCCACTGTGACTGCTTGGCATAGACCTAGTGCTCTGCCAGCTGTGCCTCATAAGGTGGATAAAGAATATCCTGCCCCTTCAGACAAGTCTTATTCTACATAGCCAGAGACGGATTGACCATGGCCATTGTAAAGCTCTAAGACACATGAGCTCACTTCCTCCTGACAAAGAATTCAGGAAGCTGGATGTGATGGGCAACAGGACATATGCTTCTGTGTCCCTTGGCTTTTGGATTGCAAACTACCAGGCTTACATGATTAACTATCAGAATAGCCTGGGGAAGTCTATGTCTATCATGGCTGTCAAGCTGCCTGATGGACCGTCTAAAACTGAAGTCCAGGAGACTGTTGCCCATGGTCTGAAGGCTGGAAAACACCTTTTACATTTTGCTTATGATACCTCTGATACTGCAGCTCATGCGGCTGCATCCAGTATTTGCCTCTGCCACCACTCATGGCTATGGGTGGCTGACTTTGCCACTGATGTCCAGCAATTGGTCCTTAATGCTCCTTTCAAAACTAAGCAGCTTTTCTTTTTTTTTCTCTCCACAGCAGGCTGGCAGCTTGTGACAGCCAACCATACCGGACTTCTGTGGTTGTTCAAGGCCCTCCTCCATTTCTGCCTCAGCAGACCACCGGAACCGGCCTGGGGGCATCATCCAGATGCAGCCCTCCCGAGGCCCCAGAATGTGGATACTCATGTGCATGTAGGCATGCATGCACACTGCAGCTGCAGCAACAGCTCCTTCCGCCCTCCTGGCCTATTGCCAGGTTCCACTGTGGGCATGGTGTTATCACCTAGCCTCCACTGGGTGGCAGCCATGCACCGGAATAACCCCATGTCCCTCCCCAGAGAGTAGAGCTGCCTGCCGGCTGCTCAGTCTGTCTCCTCCTTCCCCCTGGCCAACCCCTGTGGCCTGAGCTCACTCCTGAACCCAGGTCGCTGGCATGGTGTGAGGTGTGGCGTCCAGTGCCTCAACCCTCAGTGCCACTGAGCCGACATAAGCAGCTTTTCAATACCAATGTGGAATCTGCTTTAAGGGATCTACAGATGTCTAAAATGAACTGATGTTTCTTTCATTTTCTAACTCCAAAGCCTCTGGGTACTGGCAGGGGTTCCGTTTATAGGCTGTGTGCCTGCCCTGATAGAGGTTTTTCAAGAGGTCCCGGCCATGGCTCCCAGTGGACCAAGGCCACCTCTCAAACCTCTTTGCTTCCTGGTACCTATGCCAGGGTCAACAAAGGTGAGAGTGTTGGCAGTGCACCAGCTGCCCCATAGCCTTATGACTACCTTCTACTGCCCCCTGCAGACAAGTGTATCCTAGTGGAAAGTCGTATAGCCCACTTCTTTCCAAGGGGGTGGGAAATCACAATGGATGCTTGGGTGCTGGAGGTGGTTCAGCAAGGACATGCCCTAGAACTCCTCTGTATCCCTCCGGTACATCCTCCCTTACCAAACTGTTAGCCTCCGAGATACTTGCCCTCCTGCTGAAGGAGGTTCAGTCCCTCCTAAGAGAGCCATAGAACCAGTCCCATTTGAAGAACTGAATCAGGGATGCTATTTCCAGTATGTTCTTATGCGATAATGAACAGGAGATTTAAGGCCCACCCTGTACCTTTGGAGCTTGAACCTGTTTATAGAATACACATGGTTCCAAATGGTCTCTTTACAGTCCCTGCTTCCCATGGTACTAAAGAAGGACTGGCTGTGTGCCCTGGATAAGAAGGACACTTAAAGAGCTGCATCTGTGCCCAGTGGGCTCAATATTGGGACAAACTGACATGCCTCATATAGGTGACTCCTTCATCTTGCTGCTCTCTGCTATGGTGGTTGGACTGTTCCAGCCTAGAGACCTTTCTCCAGTGACAACTTAGGCCTTAGAATCTGGCTGGGGGGCCCCTTTCGAAATCTGGGTCAGTGGTCCCCCTTGGACACTGTTCTGCACAGCAACACTCTATAGATGAGGGCTGATCTGCTTGACCTACAGGCATTCACTACCCTCCTTCATGGGCACCGGTGTTGATATATATGGACAACATTTCAGTGACGCAGTACATTAACCACAAAGGTGGTATTCATCCATACCCTTTCTGCAGGGAGGTAGGGAGGTTCTGGCACAGGGCCGTGTAACACAAGCTGTTCCCAATGTCCATCTTTCTGCCTGGTGCCCTCTATGCCCTTGCAGATTGCCTCTGCAGGTCCCAGGTGCTCTGCTTCAAGTGGGAGCTATTGGACTCTGTCATGGCCAACCTCTTCAAAAAGTGGGGTCACTCAAACTTAGACATTTGCATTTTTGCTTATTACAGGGCCTGTAGCTTTTTGGCAAGACATGTTGTCACTCTCTTAGAATAGGAGATTCGTGCATGCAGTTTCTCCATTCCCTCTGATTCAAAGGGTTCTGGTCAAGTTACCAGCAGATCTACCCTTCCTGATTCTGGTGGCTCCATTCTGGCCCAAAGTTGGTTCCCTCTACTTCAACAATTGGCAGTGGAACCCCCAGTCCCACTCCCTCTATAAGCAGGACTTCTGTCACAGGAGCAGGGCTCTCTGATGCATATGGATCTTCAATCCCTGCACCTCCACATCTGACTCCTGAGGATATAGAACTCTCCCACTTTGGGGTGTCCCCCATGGTTGCAGCTATTCTACTGGCGGCTCATTAACTATCCACTCTGTACACTTACTCCCAAAAATAGAAACATTTTACGGTTTGGCGTACTACCCATCAGCTGGACCCTTTTACATGTCCAGTCAGTCATATTATGCATTACCTTCTGTCCCTAATAGGCACAGGCCTCTGGTATTCTTCGGTGAAGGTGCACCTGGCTGTGGTGTCAGCTTATCATGCCCTCACTGATGGCAAAATGTTTGCCCAAGTCAGGGTTTCCTGCAAGTTCCACCGAGGGATTCTGCCTCTTAGCTCCTTCCAGCCCAAGATACAATTCCAATGTGGGACTTTAATCTGGTTCTGGAGACCCTTACTGTGCCTCCCTTTGAATCTGCTGCTACTTGTGAGCTATGCTTCCTCTATTGAAAGACACTGCTCCTTATGGCCATGACCTCTGCTAGACATATTTCTGAGCAGCAAGAACTGATTGTGGAGCATCATTGTCTTTTTTCCATAAGGATTGGGTTACCTTGCATACCAATCCTCGTTTTCTGTTGAAGGCCATTTCTGACTGCACACTAATTCAGACTATTGACCTTCTGATTCACTTCTGAGCTCCAACGTAGAGTGGGGAACATTGTCTGCACACTCTGGACATCCACCAGATGTTGCGTTGGTACCTTGGTCATGCTAAGGATTGTAGGGAATCCTCTCAAGTGTTTGTGGCTGTCAGCCCCAGTATAGTGGGCTCCACCATAACTAAGCAGGTCCTATCCAAATGGTTGGCCCGCTGCATTCATTCCTGTTACCAGAAGCATGGTAAGGAGCTTTCTGGTCCCGTGGATATCTGTGCTGTTGCAACCTGAAGTACTGTTCACACATTCACTAAACTGTACAGTCTGGATATTGTCTCTTGTAGATGTCTTAGAGTTGGCCTTACTATCCTGCAAGGTCTCCTGGTTTTGGATCCTTGGATCCTTCCTGTCACCTCCCATGGTGCTCTGGTACTGCTGGGGAATCATTCCATGATATGGCTCAATGGAGAGAGATATCCTCAAAGAAAATAGAACAGTTACTTACTGTAACATGCAGAGGTCCGTTTGAATACAGTGGGGTAGGCACCAGCTAAGGCACATAAGCTGATTGTGCTTAGATTCTATAAGCTTCAAGCTGTATAAGGAAGGGGTGGACTCACCAAGCTGGCACTAAAAAGTATTCTTTATTCTTCTTCCATAGAAACACACAGTAAAATCCAATTTCAACTCAATAACACGGCAACAACAGAGTCCAAAATTACTTCCTGCTCCCTCCCTCCACCCACTCCCTACGTTGACATGTTTCGCCAATCAGGGCTTTCTCAAAGGTGGTCACGTTGAGATACCTTTCAGTGCTTTAAATAGAAACATTTTTAAAGGTGCAGTGTGCCACATATGTATAAAATAATCTTACGTGAATTTTTAAAAACATCATGTAGATTCAAGATATGTCCCTGCCATTTCATATCAAACCAAAGCATTTTTCTCTAATCCATTATAGCAGTAATACAAGATGTAAATTAGGGGACTAATAAGCAGGTAAAAACATAAAAACGTGCAAATTTCATTTCAGCATTATTTGTCACTACGGTTCAACCAAATTCACAATCTATACACTATAGCACTTTTTAGTATTTATTTTCTAGCATAGCAGTTGATGTATCACTTTATAGTGCAATCTAGGTATAGTATACAGGCGTGCACTATGAGGTAAGGCCAAGGCACCTAGTCCTGATATAAAGGAACTGATCAAACCTGATAGTGAAAACCCGAGCGACATGCATAATGTCCCTTGACTACAGTTATATAGTGACAGGTGCATATCTGAAAATTAAAAAGACAGAAGATTATTCAATACAAAGACATTATTATATCCCCTGTATTACATTGCATTTACACAGCTATAATAATATTATGTGCTAAGCACCTCAGTAGGCTTAATTTTTTCAGGAATGGCTTGATTTCTGTTCTGCCGTTGAGTCCCTTTCCATTCATACCCTGTAAAGAGCATATCCAAAATGGGTCTCTTTTCAGGAACAGATTATTATAGTCTCCCCTCTTCTCAATAAAATGGGGGTTTCCAAACCAGTGAAGAGAAATGAATGTTCCACATTATTTCTATTTTTTTGAACATGTATTGCTAGAGCGTTTTAAGGGTCTTTATTCTCTATTGCTCGAACATGTTCTCCTATGTGTGATTTAAATGCTCTTTTTGTTTCTGCATGATTGTTCACTGGGTCATGGCACTGGTATCCTTGGTGCGGTAGCACCCTTTCAAAATGGTTAACTTACTTACTGTAACAGTAGACCTTCCTGGACATAAAGTCTCCAACACTCATTCACACTAATGGGACTATGCCAGAGGCGTTAAGACCGAGTGAGAGCCAAAAGTTTTCAGGAGGGCCAGCACTGAGGTAGGGTCATGAGGAAGCGGCGCCGCGAGACCAGCTCATGCCATATAGGTTACCTCAGTGTCGACTCTCCAACTGCCTCAGTTCCTTTTTTGCTACGGTCGAGTATGCTTCAGTGATGACGACGCTCGCCCGCTGGGAATCAAATCTTCGTCTATACGGCAGCAACTTTAGTCGTTTAGTTTTGGTTTTTTTTTATACTTTATTTTTCTAATTTTTGAGGTATCTGTTCTTACAGGGTTTACAATAAATTTCAGTATGAGCATACATGTTTGTCCACAATACATCTTCCAGTGGTATCCATGCATACAGAATATACATTGAACTTTACTCCAATTTACATAATATGTCCATTTTTTACATATCCAGAAGATATGAATTACAGATCATTCTATGACTTGTAGACCTCTATGCTCCCTACCATACTTGCATCGTATACTGCTTAAGGACACATTTTGGGATATCCTTATATATAAAATATATTTTATCATGGGACAAAGGTAGGGTCTCTGTCTGAAGTATAGATCACCCAGGGTCTCCATTTTACTTCGAATCTCTCTCTCTGCCCTCTGCTAACATATGTTCCAGGCAATAGTAATCTAGTATCGTGGCATGCCACATTTCCACCTGAAGTATTATATTTTGTAGCCACAGTCTAGATATCACTTTTCTAGCCATCAAAAGAAAGGAAAACATAAGAGAGCCCTTTGGGATCCTGAGCCCTTTGGGAGGAACTGATAGCATAGCTAATTCCAGGGTAAGTGTTATATCAGGGTCCAGAAAGTTTTTTAAATCCTGTTCAGTCTGCCCCCAATATGTCTGAACTCCACTACAGCTCCAGAAAATGTGTACGTGATCTGCATCCTGTGAGCCACACTGCCTCCAACACTCTGCCCTTATCATTAGGCCCATTTTAACCATTTTAACTGGGGTATAAAAATACCATATGCGTGACTTCCAGGTGAATTCACGCCAGTAGGGGACTAAAGATATCCCTAACGAGGGGCGTGTGAACCTAAGCCACCTTCAAATGTTACCTCCGTAGGTAGCTCTTTGTTCCAGGCATTCAGATCTGTCTCTGAGGTTTCCTGGTCGTATTCTCTAAGCCCTCTATATATATATCTCCTATCAGGTGTGTCTGTATAAGGCCTTGTGTGGCATTAATTATAATTTTTAACAAGCTGGAAGGGAAGCTTGGGAAACAAGCTTTCAGTGGAGGTTTGGACTGGAGGTAGTCTTGGACTTGTAAATATCTATAAAAGTCACTATTATTGAGGGCATATTTCTGCTGAAGTAATGAAAAGGGTACTACCCCTTTTGGGTCTAGAAACTGAAAAATAAAAGAAAGCCCTGCCCTATGCCAATTTGTGAAGGTAGTATCCAGACATGCTGGGAGAAAGTCTGGTGCATTCATGATTAACCTCAGGTAATAGAACATTTGCTCCATATTTGGTTTACTTCTTATTTTATACCATATGTCCTGTTTCGTTCCTGTATTCGTTTAGTTTTGATTTGTAGCTTTAATATTTATTATTGTTAATTAAAAAAAAGTTTTAATTGATAAGAATACAGAAGTCTTCTTCAGCTTGCCTTCGACGGAGTCAACCTTGAACGGGGCCAGTGATGGTAGGGAGACTTTGCATGAAAGCTGTGTTCAGCTGGGCTGGGTCCGGTCCGCCACCCTCTACAGAGGGGGTCGGACTATAGGCAGTCCAGTGCTCGGGAAGAAGAGTGGTCCTTCCAGAAGCACAAAAGAAGTGGACCATTCTCAATCCTTGTCAAGAACCCGGCACTGCTCGGCCTCGAGTTCTTCTTCGTCCCACTGGTCAAAGAAGAAACAGTACCGCTCGAGGTTGCCCTCTGGTAGATCTGCATGACGATCGTTGAGAATGGGGGACAGAAGGCCACTCTGACTCCATTGAGGTCACCTGCAACTTCTGTTCCTAGTAACTGACATCCTCAACTCCATATCCCCTTCCCACCCCCTGTGGGGTGCTCTGGTGAGCAGTTTCATCATTGGGCTGCTCTCATGGAGCAGTGGGTTCGGCATCTATCCTGACTTTCTGAGCCTGCAGAGTCAGCCCCAGGGCCTTCAAATCATGGGCAGGATGGTTGGGTCTGCCTAGTTGCACGGCACCTTCTCTGGTGCCATCAACACCGCGCCCTAGTGCCTTTCCCCCTCACATGGCTGCGGTGCAGGGGCCAGCCAGGTACCATTTACTCCTGCTAATGTTTTCAGATCTTCATCCTTGGGTGCTCTGAGAGTTGGGTTGGGGTCCCTGAGCACTGGCACGGTGCCAACTGTGGTGCTGTCTTCAACTCCTGTCTTGGTGGTGCCACAATCGGTGCCACTTCCGGTGCTGCAATCCGTGCCAGTGGCACTTGCAGGGCCGACGTTGCCGCAGAATCCTGGATTCTCAACTCCGATTCAAGGAGCACTCCCTCCTGCTCTCTCTCTCTCTCTCTCTCTCTCTCTCTCGCCACCTTTCCTTTTTATACTATCCCTCCTGGGCTAGTAGGAAACGACATTGAACCTGATCCTGATCTGCGATTAGGAGATGACTTTGATTGGGATTCATCTCTCAGAGTGGAAAATAAGCCCTCTACTTTAGCAGAGTTTCTGGTCACGGACCTGTCTTTTAAGTCTTTACTGAAGAATTTGAACTCCACTTTCTCTCTCTCCAGACTTTGGAGCTGGACCCGGGCAAGTTGTTGCGCCTTCAATATCTGCATATCCCAGAGATCCCTGTGGAATTGACTCCTCCGGTACAACCCTCTTTCAAGACTCTCTCACAAATGGTGTGAGACAATCCGGTGCTTATTCCTTCCGTGGCTAAGTCTATAGACAGGAAGTACGCTCCCCCTAAGGATCAACCAATCCTGGCCTCTCAAGTCTTCACTGACGCCATAATGGTCCTGGCTGAAAATGACAAAGCCGTCCTCTCTCAGGAGTCCACGGCTCATCCAGTAAACAAAGAATCTCATAAGACTGACACATTAGGGAAGCGAGTCTTTGCAGCCGCTACCCTGGGTATGCATATTGCTAGCTACCAGGGCTACTTCTCTCAATATGAGTATACCTTCTGGCATTCACTAAAAGCTTCTGTGGAGGCTCTTCCGGAGTTGGATGTTTCCTCAGTGCTCCTCCAAACTATCACTAGAGGTATTTAGTCCAATAATCAGCAACTTAAGGCTGCTATGGATGGCTTTGATACTGCTTCTAGAGCAGCAGCAGCTGGGGTATACAGTATGTACCTGTCGCCACTCGTGGCAATGAACCTTGGGGCTCACAAATGATGCCCAGCAATGAGTCATGAACTTACTATTTGATGGTGCTAATCTGTTTGGCCCACAAGTGGAGAAGGCACTTGAGGCCACTCAGAAAATTAGAACAGCTACCAAGAGCCGTCAGTCCTTTCTGGCAGAGGCAGAGGGGGGCTTCAACAAAAATTAAGCCCCTCAATCACAAAAGAAAATGCAGCAGAGGGCACAGGGCCTGAAAGCACTTAGTGCCACCCTCTGAAAATCTGGCCTAGGTCCCCCCTTGACTGCCTGAGTGGGACTCTTCCTCGGCAGTAGGGGGGTGTCTGACTCAGTTTTACAATCAGTGGAAGTCAGTCACTTCAGGCAAATGGGTTCTCAGGATAATTTGTGAGGGCTATTCTCTGAATTGTTCAGATGCCCCTCCAGATCATCCACTCAAATGACAGCCCACGCTGTCAGTAACTCAGTCAGACCTCCTTTCTTCTGAAATTCAAGGCTTTCTGAACAACAGGGCAGTAGACATAGTTCCACAGGAGCAGCGGAACACAGGCTTCTACTCTCACTGCTTCCTGGTTCCAAAGAAAACAGGCAGCATGTGCCCTATTCTGGACCTAAAGAAGTTGAACAAGTTTCTCTTCAAGGAAGAATTCAAAATGATATTACTCGGTACACTTTTACCGCTGATTCATCAAAAGGATTGGCTGTCCTCTCTGGACATGCAGGACACCTACCAACATGTTCCAGTGCACCCAAGCCACCACAAGTATCTTTGATTTATGTGCCTGGGTCAGCACAACCAATTCAGAGTACTGCCCTTTGGGCTTCTCTCAGCACCACAAGTCTTTATGAAGTGCTTCTCAGTTCCCGTGGCGCACCTAAGGAAACTTGGAATTCATGTCTTCCCATATGTGGACGACTGGCTCCTGGCAAGCCCTTCCAGATAAGGGACACAGGAAGTGGTTACCATGGCTTCCAGGTTCCTCACATCCATGGGAGTCCTGTTGAATCTGGAAAATCACAGCTATAGTCCTCCCGGCAGCTCCTCTTTATAGGAGCCCTCCTGGATACCTCCAACACAAGGGCCTTCCTCCCAGAGGACAGGAGGAATGATATCCTCCAGATGGCTTGCTTCATCAAAGAAAACGACTAAGTCCAAGCTCTATCAATGCACAGGATGCTGTCTTATGGCATCTTCAGTGTTCACAGAGCCCTTGGCTCGTCTTCACATGAGGACCACTCAGTAAATGCTCAGTACTCAGTGATCTCCAACCACACACCCCCAGTCCTTTCACATCAAGGTAATGCAACCTCTCAAGCAGTCACTCACCCGGTGGATGCAAGAGGACAACCTTTTGAAAGGCTTTCCCTTTGCTCCACTACAGACTTAGATCACCATCACCACAGATGCTTCTCCACTCGGATGGGGAGCTCACTGTCAAGATCTCCACACCCAAGGTCTGTGGAGTCAGAACAAATCTCAACTCCACATAAATGTCCTGGAAATGAGAGCTGTTCTGTACACTGTCTGAGCCCTGAAGGACATTCTCTGTCACAAAATAATTCTCCTTCAGACGGACAACAAAGCGGTGATGTACTACATCAACAAGCAGGGCGGGGCGCACTCTTAACCCCTGTGCAGGGAAGTGATGAAAGTGTGGAAATGGTGCCTAGAGCACAAAGCCCTGATCCAGGCAGTTTACCTACCAGGAGTCCAGAATGATCTAGCAGATTGCCTCAGCAGAACAGAGGTGGATCCTCACGTATGGTCTCGTGACGTAAACGTCATGCAGTTGCTCTTTGAAGAGTGGGGCATGCCGGATTTGGACCTTTTTGCATCCCCACTCAACGTAAAACTGCCTCTATTCTGCTCCAGAAATCCAGAACCTGGTATTTTCTGTCAGGATGCATTCAGACTGTGGTGGACAAGATGCTTTCTGTACGCATTTTCACCTCTCTCCTTAATTCAGAGGGTGCAGCTCAAGCTGGAGGCACAAGGGGCAAAATAATTCTCATCGCTCCAATTTGGCCTCATCAGATTTGGTTTCCATTGATCAACAGATTATCAGAAGTTCCACCGAAACAACTACCACTTTGTATGGACCTTCTGACCCAGGGCCCAGTGGTCCACCCCAGTCTGAGATCCCTTCATCTCCACACTTGGATCCTGAGGAGATAGAAGTGGGAAGATTTGATGTCTCATGTAGAGTCTCAGACATTCTCCTAGCAGCGCGTAAGCCAACTACTAGGAAAACGTACATGGCAAAGTGGAAGCGATTCTCCATTTGGTGTGCAAAGTTCTCCCTGGATCCCTTTTCTTGCCCACCAAACAAAGTCTTGGAGTATCTTCTAGACCTGTCTAATACAGGATTGCAGTGCTCAGCTGTGAAAGTTCGTCTCTGCGCAATCTCAGCTTATTACGAGCCTATACACACATTGTCTATAGCTCAGTTACCCTTGGTTAAGAGATTCCTTAAAGGTATACTCCACACTAGGTCAACAGTCAGGAGACTGGTAGCCACTTGGGATACTATCCTTGTGCTAGACATGCTCACCCATAAACCTTTTGAGCTTCTAGAAACATGTGAGCTGAAGTTCCTGACCTGGAAGACCGCCTTGCTTGTAGCCATTACTTCTGCTCACAGAGTGTCTGAAATACATGCCTTGGTAACAGACCCTCCCAGTATTTCACAAGGACAAGGTGGTTCTTTGAACCCATTCTAAACTTCTCCCTAAAGTGGTCTCAGAATTCCATGTGAACCAGCCCTTGGTTCTTCCGACTTACTTTTCGAACTTCCAGAATGAGGGAGAATGTATCCTGCATTATCTGGCTGTTAAGAGGCCTCTACTTAGATAGAACTAAAGAGATCCGCAAGTCAAAGCAACTCTGTGTCATTCAGCATGGCCCGGCTGGGTCAGCCTGTTGCTAACAGATATATTTTGGCATGGCTAGTGGCATGTCTTCACCACTGCTACTCTGTCACACAGATTAAGCTGGAAGGCAGGGTATATGCCCGTTCTGCCAGAGCAGTAGCGGCATCTCTGGCAGAAATACAAAACATGCCCATTGCAGACATCTGCAATGCAGCTACTTGCTTTGGATATCCATGCCAGACAGCATCAATCCTTTGGCAGGTCAATCCTTAATGGACTTGTGTCCTAAGTGAGCTCCTCTGTCCTGCCACCCTTCTCGGGGGATTATTTAGTTTGGTACTCTCCCATTATTGTGAATGAGTGGTGGAGACTTTATGTTCAGGAAGATATGGAAATTACGTGTACGTACCGTAATTCTTGATCTTCTTGGACGAAGTCTCCACAACTCATTCACACACCAACCTCCATCCCCCAAGCTCACTAGTCTGTTGTTGGTCTTCACTTCCTCGATGGCTGGGCTGTGAAGACTGTTGTGTTGACCCTTCTTGGATGGGTTATTTGGACTATCTTATGTCTGACATAGGTTAGTTTCACTAGGTTAGTTTACGCTGTACCTCCTCGGTAAAAAAGGTACTGCAGCAGTTGGAGGGTAGACGCCAAGGTGGCCTATATGGTATGAGCCAGTCTCATGGCACCGCTTCCTCATGGCCCTATCTCGGTGCTGGCCCTCCTGAAGATTTTTGGTTCCTGCTCAGTCCTAGTGTCTCTGGCGTAGTCCCATTAGTGTGAATGAGTGGTGGAGGCTTCGTCCTGGAAGATCAAGAATTACAGTAGGTACTTAATTTCCATATCTTCGAGAGAATCTCCTTCACTAAGCCACAGCTTTCTCTTCCAGCTTCCCCCTTTTTGAGTGGTTTCTGGTTGTCCTGCCTGCTTTCTCACACTGGTTCTCCTTTTATGCCCATTTAGGGCAACCTAATATATCGGTTTCCATACTCTGTCCTGTGTTCCTGGTTTGGTCCTGGTTGGTTTGGTCCCTGCTGGTCCGATGATCCTCCGAGCTTGTCTCCAGCAGAGAACTGAGGCACCATGGCCCTACCCATGTTATGTAGGCGGTGATGATGCACATCAATGGGGGGACCCCACCTAGCAAATTTTTCTAGGTTGTTCTGACGTCAATGGCTTACAGTTCTGTGATGTGGTTTAATGGGGGAGATTTTTCTCAAAGATCTAATGTTACAGAAAGTAACAGCCCTTGTCTTGTGGTGTAACAAGGATCTCTCATTGGTTAGGCAGACAGAACTGCTCAGCTTCACGTTGCCGTCCTCGTGCCCACCCAGTGCGAGACCCATGTTACACCATAAGAATGACAGATTACAGCACCAATATACTTATAACAAAAGCGAACTGCACGGCTGGCCCACTGATGCAGTGGCATCACTGCCACCTGCGATATCACTGACCCGGGTTTGGGAACGAGCCTGGGTCACGGGAGGACCGGCCGGGAGAGGATAGTTGAGCGTCCCATGGGCGCTCACCTCCTCAGGGAAGGGAGGACTCCTGGTCTTGGCCACAATACTGCCACCTGGGTGACCACACCTGGCAGGGCAAGTTGGAATCAGTATTAAAGAGGGGAACAACGTCACTCTGACATGTAGGCATCAGACGCACCACCTCAATGACAGTCGGGGTGAGGCAGAAAAAAAGCAAAATTCCCCCTGACTGAGGATGATGCCATCTCCACCCTGCCACATGTCCTGCACCATCAACTGAGGCTTTTGCTCCACTACTGGCACTTCAGCTCTGTCCGGGGTATGGGGTACCTGACAGCCCTTCCTGTAGGGGGTCATCCATGTGGGAACAAGGAGTGTGGTAAGTCCCAGGATAGCAGGTGATGTGACTGCGTAGGGTGGAGTACAAAAGAGGGCCTGTCGGGAGTACAGGGGAGACAAGCATACTAAAAAATAAATAAATAACTAAATAAATTTAAATAAAAGTGAACTGCAGATGTGTGTAGACTTAGTTGCTTTGTACAAAACTATTAGACGTCCCTAAAGAGCTGTATTGTTATGCAGAAATGTACAGGGATACACTACTTGTGCATGGCAGGATAGCAGATAGCCATGGAGGTGAGGTGTCAGTCTGTGCTGGTCATCATTGCCATTGGGGGGGCAAGGAGTGGGTGGGCATGCAATACATGGACAGGAAGGGGGTTCACTAGACAATGGCGCCAGTGCGGCTGTCGGGGGTGTGCACCACTGTGTATGTCTATAAGACTAGGCTTGTGGAGGCATTAACTAATGTATCTCTAAAAGCTGGTTAGTGCTTCCAGAAACCTTATAAACCATGCTGTCTGTGTGAAACGTACAAACTTGTGAGTGCCTTGCCTGATTTAATACTTATGCACTAACTGTTCCTTCCACTATGGCACTTATAACATATATGTTTTATAGCGAGCTCCAGATGTTGATAGCAGACACTGAAGTCGACCTTGTGGCCATCACGAAAATGTGTGCCACGGATAAAAAGTACTGAGAGATAATGGTCCCTGGGTATTCACTATTCAGGAGGGATAGAAGAAGTGGTGGTGGGAAAGAAGTTGCCTTTTGTCAAGGAGAGCTTTGACATGGCAGAAGATGAAAGTATAAGGGGTAGCAGTGGGGAGACTAAGTCAGTATGGGTGCAACTCACAGCAGCCTCAGGCAGAAAAGTGTGCTTAGGGGTGATCTGTAGGCCTCCAGCGCAGGGGGAGGAAAGGGAGGGACAACTTGAAGAGGAACTTAAAAGAGGGGCAGCAAAGGGGGAAGTGGTGGTGGTAGCTGGACTGAACCTGTCTGATGTCGACTGGGAGGTCCTGGTGGCCAAGAGTCAGATATTGTAAGGATGTGGATATGGTGTACTATCCACACTTCTGACATAATTCCTTTCCCCTTTAAATCTGTCCAGAAGGTCTTCAAGCTGGCTCCTCCCACCCACCCAAGTGGTACCCTCCTCGGCACCACCCTGTGATGTCAGATCTTCCTTTATGCTGGAAGCATCAGGTTCCCTCCATCGCAGCTCTGCGCTAGGTGTAGGCCCTAATCTTCAAAAAATCTTTTTCATCTTCAGACTTCAAGCTTTTGATGTCTCTACTTATGTTATGGGATCAACTGACCTGAAATCCAGTCCCAGTTTCAAATGGTGCTCCTGCAGCCAGAAAATGTTGTGCACCAATCCAAACACCACGTGCGTCTACTGCTTGGGTCTGTATCATGATCTGCCGGCTTGCAGCCTGTGCTGCACCCTTCATCCTTACACCTTGGAGGATCACCATGCTCACCTCCTCCTGGGCCATCTGGATGAATGGAACCCTCCCATTAAATCCAAGGACACCCATAAGGTGGTTTCCATTGCTGCAGGCTCGACTGAGCAACTTGTCGCCTTCGAGGAGTCCATGGTCCAGGCTGCAGTGGGCACTTCCTCTGATTCCATGGGCATGGGTGCCTCATTTACTGGGGCATTCCGGCACTTGTGTTAGTCCCTTCTGACTTTCAAGGAGAGCCCTTTCTGGAGGTTGAAATCTTCTAAACAGGATTCCAAGAGTAAGAAGTCCCATCGCAGGTCATGGGACTGTGAGTGGTCTCGGGCCTCTGGTTCCCGCACGTCTGCTAGCGCGACAGGTGTTGAGCTGCTGACTTCAGACTCTGCTTCTGTCCAGGCCACCAGACCCAAGGAGTCCCCATTGGACTTGTGGCCAGAGATGCACGCCAACCAGCTGGTCAAGATTTTTTTCAGCCCAATCAACCTATTATTGCAGGACGATGTGGAGGATTCTGTCTCCAGGATCCCAATCCTGCCTCTTATCTTCCAAGGTGGGCCGGATCAGCACACTGAACCTGATCATTCTCCCTGGGAGCCTGACCTTTTGGGGGATCCCAGGAGTCTTTTGTCTGCCCCCCTCCGCTTGTCATCCATTTCCCCGGTGGTCAAGGTCCAGGGTGAGGTCTTGCAGCTTGAAGTCAAGTGGTTCCTGATGCAGCGGTCGGTCCCACTCTCGACACTCAGCTAAGATGCCATTGGTACTCCACTTCTCCTTCCTCCTCGAGGGAAGATCGGCTCTACTGTAGGATGCAGTGCTGTTACGAGAAGTTCATGTGGCAACAGTTGCTTCTTGGTGCTGACAACAGGCCACTATCTATGCCTCAGCCTCCTCTGTCTCAGCTCCCATGGCTGCCGCAACCCCAGACCCATCCAGGCTTCCCAGTTAGGCTGATGCTGGCCTCTCCGACCACTGCGGTGGAGCCCCCACCTCTGCAGCCCAAGGAGGGGCCTCCTCCTAAGTCTGAGTGCACCGGGCTTCCCTGTTGGCTATTGGTCACATTACATAGAAACATAGAATTTGACGGCAGATAAGGACCGCTTGGCCCACCTAGTCTGCCCATTTCCCTACCTAATTCATAGGCTGCAGATCCTAGTTAACCAACAGCCTACTTCCTCCTACCCCCCACTAGAATTGCCTTATGTCTGTCCCATGCATTCCTGAATTCCTCCACTGTTTTTGAGTCTACTACCTCCTCAGGAAGGCTGTTCCACATATCCACAACCCTCTCAGTGAAAAAATACTTCCTCATATTACCTTTCAGCCATCCCCCCCTTCTTCAAATTGTGCCCCCTTGTTCTTGCACATCTCTTTTTCTGAAAGATGCTACCATCTTGGACTCAGTTGATTCCCTTGATGTACTTGAAAGTTTCTATCATGTCCCCCCTCTCCCTCCTCTCCTCGAGTGTATACATATTAAGCTTCTTTAATATCTCTTCGTATGTCTTCTGGTGCAGACCCTACACCATTTTAGTTGCCCTCCTCTGGACAGCCTCCATCCTGTCTATGTCTTTGTGGAGATGGGGTCTCCAGAACTGGAAGCAGAACTTCAGATGGGGTCTCACCAACTGTCTGTACAAAGGGATAACAACTTCCTGTTTTCTACTGGTGATGCCTCTCCCTATGCATCCCAGTATCCCACCAGCTGTTCTTACTGCCTTCTCACATTGCTTGCCCACCTTAAGGTCATCTGATATGACTACCCTCGGGTCCCTTTCCATTTCTGTAGTTGTTATTATCTCACCCCCCCATTGTGTACTCTTCCTCTGGATTTTTATTTCCCAGGTGCATTACTTTGCACTTCTTTGCATTGAATCTCAGCTGCCATATATTGACCATTCCTCCAACTTTGCCAAGTCTCTTTGCATCCTCTCCACCCCACCTTCTGTATCAACCCTGTTGCAGATCTTTGTGTCATCTGCAAAGAGACATACGTTTCCTTCCAGTCCCTCTGCAATGTCACTTATAAAGACATTAAAGAGGACCGGTCCCAGTACTGAACACTGTGGTACCCCACTAGTAACCCCCCTTTCTTCAGAGTAAACTCTGTTTACTATTGCCCTCTGTATCCTGTTGTCCAACCAATTTTTAACCCAGGATACCACCTTAGGACCCACTCCAAGGCTGGCTAACTTTTATATTGATATTTTGTGTGGGACTGTCTCAAATGCCTTGCTAAAGTCTAGGTAGGCCATGTCCACTGCCCCTCCCTAGTCTACCACATTGGTCACCCAGTCAAAGAAATCTATTAGATTCATCTGACATGACCTTCTCGCTGTGAATCCATGCTGCCTTGGGTCCTGTGGCCCACTGGCCTCTAGGAACTCAACAATTATTTCCTTTGGAAGTGATTCCATCATTTTCCCTACCACTGAGGTCAAACTAACAGGTCTGTAGTTTCCTGCCTCTGTCTTGCTCCCACTTTTGTAAAAGGGAAACGTCTGCCCTCCTCCAGTCCTCTGGTACTACACCATCCTCCCATGATTTGTTAAAAAGGGAGGTCAGTGGTGTCACTAATTCTACCCTTAGTTCTTTTAGAATTCTTGAGTGAATCCCGTCAGGCCCCATTGCTTTGTCCACCTTCAGTTTTATGAGTTCTTTCAGGATCCTTTCTTCTGTGAATGGACTGGTATCGACCTCCCTATCCAGAGTGCTTCTATTCTTTGATTTAGGTACCTCCCCCTCCTCTTCTTTTGTGAATACTGAGCAGAAGTATTCATTCTGTACCCCTGCTTTTTTTCACTGTCATCCTCTGCCCACTCTCCCATCCCTTTAGTAAGCCTCACTATCCCTTCCTTCATCTTTCTTCGCTCCCTAATGTACCTATAAAAGGTTTTATCCCCCTTCTTAACTGAGTTAGCTATCTTTTCCTCAGTTTGGGCTTTTGCTATTCTGACTGCCCTCCTCACTTCCTTCTGCTTTAACTGGTACAATTCTCTGTCCTGCTCCTTCTGTGTTTCCTTATACTTCCTGAATGCTACCTTTTTCTCCTTAACCTTCCCTGCCACCTCTTTTGAGAACCATAGTGTTTTTTCCTTCGTTTTGCTTTGTTGATTTGCTTCACACAAAGGCTTGTTGCCTCTGTAATGGCTGTTTTGATTTTTCCCCATTGTTCCTCCACCCCTCCTTCTTGCCAGTTTGCTAGCGCTTTTCTGAGGCACTCTCCCATTTTCCCAAAATCAGCCCTCCTAAAGTCCAACACTCTTGCTTTTGTATGGCTTGACTCTATGGCTGTGTTTATTGTGAACCACAATGTTTTGTGGTCACTTGTTCTCAGATGGCTACCCACTTCTAAATCTGAGATCCTTTCTCCATCCTCATTTGACAGTACCAGGTCTAAGATTGCTCTCTCCTTAGTGGGTTCCACCACTAGCTGTCTGAGGCATGCCCCCTGCAGGGCATCAAGAACAAACCTGCTTTTTGATGGGGCTGCAGCCAGGGTGCTCCAGCTAACGTCTGTCATGTTCAGATCCCCATCAACAATAACTCCCCTTTTTCTGCCATTCTAAGGATGCCTTCTATCATTTCCCTGTCCATTGCCTCCCCCTGAGATGGGGGTCTGTATACCACCCCTGTGCGAATTGTGGTGCCATATCCTGTTTCCAGGGTAACCCACAGTGCCTCCTCTACTCCCTGTTTATCCTTTAGTTCCATTGCTTTGATCACTTCCCTTCTCCTCTTTTACCCTCCCTGTCACTCCTGTACATTGTGTATCCTGGTATGTTGACATCCCAGTCATGGTTCTCAGTGTACCATGTTTCTGTGATTGCCACTATATCCAGATGTCCCTCTTCTGTCAAGGCTACTGGTTCAGGGAGCTTGTTACACAGACTACGGGCATTGGTGCTCATCACCCTCCATTTGTTGATGGCCTTACCCCTTTTAGCCCCATCCCTGTCCTTACTGCCTTTTTCTGCATTAACCCCTGTCCTGCTCCCCATTAACTTCTCTACCTTGGTGTTTATCTGTCTAACTACTGTGTTTTTTGGGGGGAGGCTGGGTTTTCCTTGCTCCTCTTCAGTGCTTTTCATTGACTCAAGACGACAAATCTTGCATCGTCAGCAGGGATATGGGGGCCCAGTCGATGTTCAAGGAGTCTTCAGACTCGGAGGATTCCTCGATGCATTTACACCAGACCTCAGGCTTTGACCATGAGTCTGGGGAAAATCTTTTGGTGGAGCAGGGGCCTACTTCCTTTGGTGCCCCTGCTCCATTTGATCTCTGAGTCTATGGGGTCCCGCTGGAGTCTGTCCAGAAGTGGGCAAAGTACCCCTTGACAGAGATCCTAGACAGGGCCAACTCTTGGGGGTTGCCTTCCTGTCACGAAGGCCATTCTTGGTTTCATCTTGGAGCGGTGGCAGTGTCCTACCTCCTGCCCTATGCCTCAGCAGTGTCTGCTTGCATGAACCTTTCTGTAACTTAATGTACCATCTCTGTAAATGTATAAATTGTTGTCCTCTGCTATTTTCTGTTCCACTGACGTGGAACCTACAAAAGAGCATCCGCTCACAGGTGTTATCCAAGAACTCAATCAATCAATCAATAAATAAATAAATAAAAATAAAAGATTGGTGACTTGTGTAACAGGTCCTTTGCCTCAGCAGTGGCTATGTGCCACAGTGCTTGGCTGCAGATTTTGACTTTTACAGCCGATACCCAGCACAAATTAGTGGATGTTCCTTTTTTGGCCACTGACTTGTTCGACCCCAGTGTCGATGGCCATCTTACCCATATTGAAAAGTCCAGCACCTCCCTGGACCCCATCACATCTACGCAGAAGGATGTTAAGGGCCAGAAAACTAAGAAAATGCCCTTTCAGTTTTGGCCTTGCTCTGCCCCTGTGGCCAGACCACCTTAGCCCCCTGCAGGGCAACAGCAGGCCTGGTGGCCTTGCCCAAAGCAGGCCTCTTTTGCCACCAAGACGTCTGGTGGGTGAGGGTCTGCTGCTTCCTCGGCTAGCCCCACCACTGCTTCCTAGCTCGCACAGTGGTGGGTTGGGGGAGCCTTCCTCCCACCCATCCTGTCCTCCCTTGGACCTCCTGTTGGAGGTCGGCTCCACCACTTCACTTCTCTCTGGACTGTTATCACCTCGGACAGGTGGATGCTCGAGGTGGTCATCCATGATCTGCCTCTGGAGTTCTAGGCTCTCCCATCCAGCTGAGCCTACGCCCCACAGGAGGACACGCTGTCCATCGACATGTTGTCTGCCCTTCAGGAGGACATCGCCTAGCTCCTCCAGAAGGAGGACGTTTTTATTTCCAGGATGCCATGGCTGGTCCAGGCTTTGTCTCCAGATATTTTCTGGTTCCAAAACGTATGGGGGTCTGGTGCCCTACACTGGATCTGCACAACCTCAACCAGTTTCTTTGGTTGTGGAAATTCCAGATTGTCACTCTGAACCAGATAATTCCGTCCCAATTGCAGGACATGTGGTTCTGCTCCCTGGATCTTCAGAACACCTTCTTTCATGTCCCTATACATTCACTCCACTGGTAGTTCCTGCGATTCCACTTGGAAGGGATCCTATACAAGTTCCAGGCCACGCTGTTCAGCTTCTCCTCAACCCCCAGGGTCTTCACTAAGTGCACTGCAGTGGTGGAAGCATTCCTGTTGCATTGAGGAGTCTGGCTGGATCCGTACCTGGATGACTGGCTGATTGCCGGTTCCTCCAGAGGACAAATGGAGCAGTCCAGGAATCTGGCCCTCCAGACCTGCTCAGCCCTTGGCCTCCTGAACATTGAGGCTAAGTCGGAACTGTTGCATGAGGTCCCTGCACCCTTATTGGTACCCCAGAGGTACACCGTAGACAGCTAGTGTTTAGGCATATGTTACACTAACATATAGGGCTAAGGACATCTACCGGGGTAAGGGGCAACAGACTTCTAGGAAAACAAACTGAACTTACAAGCTCAAATGGGCAGACTGGGTGGGCCATAGGCCCTTATCTGCCGACACTGTCTATGTATCTATGTATCTATGTACCGTACAAGAATAGATGTCAGGATATGTATGCATATTATTGTTATACACTTTGCTTTCTAATACATATACATTTTCTATGTATTTTCTATGTATTTCTCACTTGCAAGATGTTAGGACATCTGTGTCCTTGTAATGATAATGATATATAAGTTGGCATTGCCACTTTTGGAGATTTTTACTACTACACTGATTTGTGTAAGAACTGTAAGAACTGTACTCTTTTGTTTCACAAAGTGATGACTACTACAAAATTGTATAATGTTATCTTGGACCGTGGAGCCACCTCTAATTTAGCCAATAGGGCTCATCTCTGTAACTGGAAATGTTTCTATCTTACAGTAACCATAGTAATTATCATAGGTATATAATG
This sequence comes from Neoceratodus forsteri, assembly GCA_016271365.2. Lineage (NCBI taxonomy): Eukaryota > Metazoa > Chordata > Ceratodontiformes > Ceratodontidae > Neoceratodus > Neoceratodus forsteri. The sequence goes on along the minus strand of CM028135.1, from coordinate 1,097,527,230 downwards.
TGAGACACTGAGTCTTATACCTCGGAGACCCCAAGAGACACGAAGAAACCTCGAGGTATAGGGAGCGCTTAGCATTGGCTCCCGGTTCATATTGGTAAGAACTACTTAGGGCAACTGTGATTTATCCTTTTGGTAGTAATAAACAAGTGTATTACTCTGATGCAATGTTTCTGTGATTCCTTGCATTCCCAATATTGCCAAGAACCTGAGAGTGAGGTTTAGACTTCCTGACAATTGGCGACGGCGTGCAGGCAATATTTGGTGTTTGTAAGCCTTCACTTGTTGCTTAAAACTTTTCCCTTCCCAACGGGGACTGTAGGTGTGCATTTCCACATCACCTCTCCCGTTTTCAGACTACTTTGTAGTCACTTGCAAAGTCTGGCTACTTTTCTTGGGTGTGGTCGATGCCGACTCGACCCACTCCACAGCAGCTTTGAATTGCAAACCTACAGATTATACAGTAGCCCGACTGTGTGTAAAGTATTCCTGCTGTGGATCAATACACAGCACAGCGCCTTTTTCACAGTTTAATTTTTCGTTCCCTCCGACATAATGGCCACCGTATCAAATATCTGCGCAGAACTAAGACTCGATGTATCAAACTTCCTTGCCTCCCATTGAAGATGGGCTGAGTTTGCACGGGATGCACATCAATCCAAAAACCCTATACTGAGGATTTCAACCCAGTACTGTGAGACGAGACAAACAGCCAATAAGCGTCATGCCAAAGGGCTGTTGGTCATGGCTCTCTATGCTGCTCTGGAAGCCTCCGAAGCGAGGTTTCGAACCCTTGACCTGCAGATTTCTTCTCTTAAGCAAGAGATGGGTTCATAGAAAACCGAATGTGTTAGACTGCAGCAGAATTTGGAGTATGAACTTCAAACACTGCGCAATGAAAAGGATTCACTTTTGCATTATTCTGCACAGGCTGGAGAGCAAGAAATTTATATGTTGAAGCAGGAATGTGAAAATTTGAGACAGGATAAGGGACAGGCTTTGAATATGAATGACTTGTTAAGTAGAGTGAATGAACAGTTGAGTGAGGATATGGGAGAGCTACCGGAGAAGATAGACCAGGAATGTAATGACTTAGAAGTGGCTACTAGGGACAATCACAAATTGAGCGTCGTGTACAGAGTGTTGCAGAAACAAATGTAGGATGAGGTTGATATGGATGTTGCAAATGTGAGTCTTGCAGAATGTGAATCTAAGATGGTGAAACTGTGCCATCAGTGAGAGGTTCTGGCTGGACATGTTAAGGTGATGGGAGGCATAGCCCCTGCTTTACACACGTCATCTGAAGGAGAGGTCTCAGATGACATCTCTCAGTACAACGCCCAGTCACACCCCTACTATGGCCCAGAAACCCCACCCAGCCATCCCCAACATGGCGGGTCCCCACTCCACCTGCACCTTGTCATATGTCGTCGACGTCATGACGCACATCATGGGTGACGCAAACATGGCGGCCCCCATGATGGGGAGGAGCAGGCCCAAGCCTGGTCCAGAGAGCACCAACAATGGCTGTTATTAATGTGGACGACAGGCAGGAGATAGAAACAATGATTGAGAATGCAATAGGTAACGTTCCTATCTCTAAGAGAAATAAGTGGTCCTTAAAACCCAGATTAGTCAGCTTCTGCATGAGGCTGGTACTCAGGAATGCATGGTTCATACTGCGGCTGAGGCCGCAGACCTGGCAGCTCTGGATGGTGCCCGAGGCAACCTACCCCCGCCTGATCAGCCCAATAATCCCCTACAAATGGCCTACTCTGTTCAGCAAATAGCTGACAGCATTGGTCGGATGAGCCCGTCCGACAACCTCAGCTGCCACTTGGAAAAGGTGCGTTCCAAATGTGAAATGCTTAGTCTCACTGCAGACTATCAGGTCCAAATACTACGCCAAACCATCAAGCCTGGATTGTGGGCCAAACTCCCCGATGCCATCCTCCAGGACGGGAATGCAACCTTTGATGAGGTCGCAGCTGAACTCATTTCTGCACACAGCCCAGGTGTAGTAGGAGTGATGCTTGCATACCCTGTAAAACAGAATGCAAAGGAAAGTCCAGCGACTTACCACCAGAGACTCTGGATGGCCTACCGAGCAGGAAAACAACTTGTACAAGATGCTGCGGATGTGAATCTTATTGAATATAAACATAGAAACATAGAAAACATAGACTTTGACAGCAGATAAGGACTGCTAGGCCCATCTAGTCTGCCCATTTCCCTACCTACAGGATAGGCCGCAGATCCTAGTTAACCAACAGCCTATATCTTCCTGCCCCCCACAAGAATTGCCTTATGTCTGTCCCATGCATTCTTGAATTCTCCCACAGTTTTAGACCCACTAACTTCCTCAGGAAGGCTGTTCCATGCATCCACTACCTCTCTGTGAAATAATACTTCCTCACATTGCCCCTAAACTGCCCTCCTTCTATCTTTAAATTGTGTCCCCTTGTTCTTGCAAGTCTCTTTTCTGAAAGATGCTACCCTCTTGGACTTTGTTGATTCCTTGAGGTACTTGAAAGTTTCTATCATGTCCCCTCTCCCTTCTTTCCTCAAGGGTATACATATTAAGCTCCTTTAGTCTCTCCTCATCACGGCTTCTCTTGCAGACCCTGCAGCACTTTAGTTGCCCTCCTCGACTGCCTCTATCCTGTCTATGTCCTTCGGAGATGGGGTCTCCAGAACTGGACACAGTACTCCAGATGGGGTCTCACCAACTGTCTGTACAGAGGGATAACAACTTCCTGTTTTCTGCTGCTGATGCCTCTCCCTATACATCCCAGTATGCCCCCGGCCCTCCCTACTGCCTTCTCACATTGCTTGCTAACCTTAAGGTCATCTGATATGATTACCCCCAGGTCCCTTTCCTGTTTTGTTGTTGTTACTACTACCTCCCCACCAATTGTGTATTCCTCCCCTGGGTTCTTGTTTTCCAGGTGCATTATTTTGCACTTTTTTGCATTGAATCCTAGCTGCCATATGTCTGACCATTCCTCCAGCCTTGCCAAGTCCCTTTTCATCCTTTCCACGCCTCCTTGTGTATCAACCCTGTTGCAGATCTTTGTGTCATCTGCAAAAGGCATACTTTTCCTTCCAGTCCCTCTGCAATGTCACTGATGAAGACATTAAAAGGACTGGACCCACTGAACCCTCGATACCCCACTAGTAACCGCCTTTCTTCAGAGTGGACTCCATTTACAATTACCTTCTGTGTCCTGTTGTCTCAGCCAATGTTTTATCAGGCTACCACCCTGGGACCCACTCCCAGGCTGGTTAATTTGACTATCAATCTTTTGTGGGACTGTGTCAAATGCCTTGCTAAAGTCTAGGTAGGCCATGTCCACAGCCCCTCCCTGGTCTACTACTTTGGTCACCCAGTCAAAGAAATCTATTAGATTCGTCTGACATGACCTTCCCACTGTGAACCCATGCTGCCTTGGATCCTGTGCTCCACTGACCTCTAGGTACTCAACTATTCTTTCCTTCAGAAGTGACTCCATCACTTTCCCTACCACAGAGGTCAGACTGACAAGTCTGTAGTTTTCTGCCTCTGTCTTGGTCCCATGTTTGTGAAGGGGAATCACATCCGCCTTCCTCCAGTCCTCGGGTACCACACCATCCTCCCATGATTTATTAAAAAGAGTAGCCAGTGGTTTCACTAGTTCCTTCCTTAATTCTTTTAGAATTCTGGGGTGAATTCTATCAGGACCCATTGCTTTGTCCACCTTCAGTTTTAGGAGTTCTTGCAGAACCCTTTCTTCTGTGAAAGGACTGGGATCGACCCCCCTATCAAGAGTGCTTCTGTTAATTGGATTAGGCACTTCCCCCTCCTCTTTTGTGAATACTGAGCAGAAATATTCGTTCAGTATTCCTGCTTTTCACTGTCCCCTCTGCCCACCCACCGTTCATTCTATTCAGCCTCACTATCCCTCCTTTGTCTTTCTCGCTCGCTGATGTACCTATAAAAGGTTTTATCCCTTCTTAACTGAGTTGGCTATCTTTTCCTCAGTTTGGGCCTTTTGCTATTCTGACTTCCCTCCTGCTTCTTTCTGCCTTAACTGGTACAGCTCTCTGTCCTGCTCCTTCTGTATTTCCTTATACTTCCTGAATGCTATCTTTTCTTCCTGACTTTCACAGCCACCTCTCTTGAGAACCATAGTGGCTTTTTCTTTCATTTTGATTTGTTTATTTGCTTCACACAAAGGCTTGTTGCCTCTATGATGGCAGTTTTGATAATTCCCATTGTTGCTCCACACCTCCTTCTAGCCTGTTTGCTAGTGCTTTTCTGAGGCACTCTCCCATCTTGCAAAGTCAGCCCTCCTAAAGTCCAGTACCCTCACTTTTGTATGGCTTGACTCTGTAGCTGAGTTTAACGTGAACCACACTGTTTGATGGTCACTTGTCCCCAGATGGCAACCCACTTCTAGATCTGAGATCCTCTCACTGCCCCCATTTGAGAGTACAAGGTCTAAGATTGCTCCCTCACAAGTGGGTTCCAAAACTAGCTGTCTAATGCCTGCCACCTAGGGCATCAAGAATGGCCCTGCTCTTGGATGTGGCTGCAGCAAATGTGCTCCAGTTAACATCTGGCATATTCAGGTCTCCCATCAACAGTGTCTCCCCTTTCTCTGCCATTCTAATAATGCCTTCCATCATATCCTTGTCCATTCCTTCACCCTGACATGGGGGTCTGTACACAACCCCAGTGCGGATTGTGGTGCCCTTTCCAGTCTCCAAGGTGACCCACAGTGCCTCCTATCCTCCCTGTTTACTCTTTTGTTCAGTTGTTTTTATCCCTTCCTTTACATAGAGAGCTACTTCTCCCCCTCTTCTCCCCTGCCTGTCTCTCCTGTAGGTTGTACCCTGGTATGTTAACATCCCAGTCATGGTTCTCTGTGTACCATGTTTCTGTGACTGCTACGATATCCAGGCATCCCTCTTCCATTAAGGCCACCAGCTCAGGGAGCTTGTTGCCCAGACTACAGGCATTGGTACTCATTACCCTCCATTTCCTGATGGCCTTACCCCCTTTTGCCCCATCCCTGTCCTTCTTGCCTTTGTCACTTTCTCCATTTACCCTTGCCCTTCTCCCTATCGACACCTCCATGTTGGTGTTTGCCACACTTACTACCATGATTGTTTGGGGGCTAGGATTTTCCTGCTCCTTTCCAGTGCCTCCCCCCTTGGCTAGTTTAAAAGCTTGCCAATGAAGCATTTAAACCTATCACCTAGGATCCTGGTTCCCCTCCCGGACAGATGCAGCCCATCATGCCAGTATAGGCTTGCATCACTCCAGGTGGACCCCCAGTCCCCAATGAAGCCAAATCCCTGAGCTCCACACCAGTTTTTCAACCACTGATTGAATCCCATGGTACGGAACACCCTAGCCTCTCCTATGCCATAGATGGGTAGCACCTCCAAGAAGCTTACCGTCGCAGCTACTTGACTAAGGCCCTCCCCAATTCACAAACTCTTCCTGCACTTCTCTAATCCTTTCTTAGCCAGGTCATTTGTCCCTAGGTGGACAATGACATCCAGCTCCCTCCCGTGCAGCTGCTCCAGCAATCCTGAGGATTCGCTCCCTGTCCCTCAAGCCATGGCGCCAGGCAGGCACCCACCTCCCTCTCCTTCCTTGCCCAGTTCTACCTTCCCTAACAATGGAGTCCCCACCAGGAGTTGTTTCTTCCCTGCAGGGTCCCCTGCCACCCTCCTGTGGGACTCCTTTGTGAGGTTCCTGCATCCTCCTTGGTCTCCACTGTGGGTGCCTCCATAGAGGAACCACACTTTGCCAGAATGGCATAGAAATTGTGAGAGGTACAACTGGAGGGATGCGCTCTGTTCCACCACCTCACCCTCCCTGGGCCACTGTGGTCCAACCGCTCCTCTTTCTTGGCAACCTCTGAGGTAATGGCAGTGGCACTGGTGGTCCCTGGATGGAAGAGGAGGTCCCACAAATCCTGGCCAACTCAGCCTGGAGATGAGCAACCTCCTCCCTCAGCCCAGAGAGGTGCCTGCAGATGGGACAACACCGCATCCTCCAGAACATCTCCCGGAAGACTGCTGCTCCACAGCCACTGCACTGCACCACTCCAATCATGTCTTATTTCTGGCCCCTTAACTGTTTGCAATTCTTACTCTTTCCTCTGTTTTTTTTCTCTCTCTCCTAACTTTCTGCCTGTGTGCCCTTTAAACTCCTGATTGTCCTGTTCTGAGACAAGAATATCCTATATTTCTCAGTAGACCACTTACTTGTTCAGAGGCAGACCTCCAGCAGCTAGAGGGGGCCGGAGAGCTACTCTTGCCCTTCTAGGATGGTGGGTCCTTGGTGGTTCTGTGATCACTCACTTCCTGCTCCTAAACAGGAAGTTCCTGTTATCGGTCAAATCCTGTGCCTATAAAAATAGAACTAGCTTTGGGTGGGGGGGTGCAGGGGAGGGAAGCAGGGCAATATAGTCCCAGCAGAGAAGTTCAGTCACACAGCAGTCCTTTCTCCTGGTGTCTTCTGCCAAGCTATACAAGCTATAAGACTCTGTTCCTTAGGAACATGATCCCTGCAGTGAGAGAGAAGGTGGAGCCAACCACCTATCCCACCACGGAAAGGTTTGTTGACATCTTCCGGAAAACCGAGGGAGTTTATCAACTCTACATCCGAGATTTGGGCTCTGGTTCCAAGAAAGCAGCCACCGTGGAGCCTGCTTAAGAGGCAGTGATGCACTACATGGTGGAAGGGCAGGCCTAACACAAACAGCCCCTCCCCATGGACAACCAACACCCCCAGCAGGCCCAACAACAACAGCAACAACCACAACAGCAACAGCAGCAGTGGGGTGGGAACCAGAACTATCACAAAAACAAGAAGCACAAAAATCATAAGGGTAAACAACAACAAAGACCAGGCCCTTGATATAGGGAGATAGCCGAAGAGAATCGGAAGTTTAGAGAACTTCTGGGACAAGTGCGCTCTGTAGCGGATGCTGTTCCTGCTCAGTCCCTTGCAGCCATACAACTGGGAACCCAGGCCTTAATGGGCCATGGTGATACCGGGAGTACAGGCCTCCAGACCAATACAGGCCTGAACCCAGAAGCACCTCCCTATATAGCATCAGTGCAGCATGGTGAAGTGGTTCACAGGAGCCAGGCCCAACCTCTCCATGCTTCCTCCAGTACAGATTGACAAATTACAGGCCCCAGTCAGGATTGTAAACAAGCTGGTCTTGGATACAAACGGAAGGCCCTGCACTGAGGCCGAGGTCGGGGGCCGCCTACTTACAGTGCAATTGGATACAGGCGCAGCTGTGTCTGTATTACATGATGACCACCTGGATACATCTCCTTGGTCCACCAGACAGAGGACCAACATATCAGGAGTAGATTGTACTAGGTTACCTGCATACCGCTCTCTACCTCTACCTGTATAGTTGGGTCACCTGAAGGTCTCACACATCTTCCAACTGATGATATTGCATGATCATCCTAGTATCATTGGAATTGACTTCCTTGCACCACACGGCTGTGTGGTGGACCTAGCTAACATGCTACTGATACAGATTCAGGGCCAATATCATACTATCTTGATCCCTGATACACACGTCGTGACAACAATTTTTATTTATTTATTTATTTATTTCTAAGAAGTACCTTTGAGCCAAAGGCTCTTTTACAGAGGTTCCATGTTGTAGTAATACACGGGCATTACATCATTTACAATGGTTACAAGTACATAAGCAGATACAAGGTGGTTCCATGCCTAGAAAGACATGAGTACATCAGGTTACAGAGGTTACATAATTACAATAACTGGGAGTAAATAAGTAAAAATATACAGACACATAATTTAAAGCAGGCTAGGTTGACAGGTTAAGTAAACAACTTGAGATTCTACAGGATACAGAGTGAATCAGGTAGGGAGCAGAGGATGATACAGTCTGTAAAATAATTAACTAATACTATACGCAAGGAGGCGAGAACTTGATGGGCAGCAGTTCTTTTGTCATAAGTGCTAAAGAGTGTAGTCATAAAGGAGGGCTAGTCTCACTGGGGGGAGGGAGTGCTGAGGCTGGAACCTGGAGCCTACTAGGGGAGTGTTAGTTAGCAAGAAGATAGGAGAAGGCAAGGGTGCAGGTTAGAATGAGGGTAGCAGGAAAGAGGAGGGGAGAGTGTGGGGGAGTTCAGGTCTCACAGTCACAGTCCCTGTTTGTGGCGAGGGCCACTCGGAGTTTATCTTTAAAGGGGCCTATTTTGTCCTCTTTTGTGATGCCTAGGTCAAGCACATTAAGCCAAAGTGATGCCCGGTATTTGTAGGACCATTAGCCTTGAGTGGTTCTACGGAAAGGGATGCAGAGAGCTGAGCTGCTTGTTCCCCTAGTGCATCTGATGGAATTAGGTCAGCTAAGGAGGCTTTGCAGGCCTGGGGTGGTAAGTCCTAACATAGACTTCTTGGCAAGCATGCATACTTGATACTGGAGGTGACTGTCAAGGATGAGCCATTTTATTTGAGTGTACAACTCGCAGGTGTGAGTGAAATGGGGTACACCTAGGACTAAACGACACACTTTATTTAGTGTTGCTTTGATATGTTTCAAAGCAGTTTGGGAGGCAGCCCCATATACTGCTAGACCATAGTCTATCACTGAGAGGACTGAGCTATTTACAGCAGTTTTGAGTGCCTCAGAAATCAGGCCTTTTCGGTGTCTGTACAGTAATCCTAGCTTTGCATTTGATGACTTTGCGACTGCGTCTGTGTGTTGGTTAAATGAGAAGGTGCAGTCCAGTGTCAATCCTAGGTATTTAAATGTTTGAACCACCTCTAGGGAAGTATTCTGATTGTTTTGAATGCAAAGTTGGTGAGTGCGGTGTTTGTTATGTGATGATGCGAATAACATAGTCTTAGTTTTTTTATAATTGAGGAGCAGCTTTGATTGAAGGAACCAGTGCTCAGCGTGGTGAAATTAGCTTGCATTTGCTTTTCCAGTTTGTAGGGGTCAGAATTACATGAATATAGGACCGCGCCGTCTGCATACAGTAGTAAGTGGTCGTTTACCGAATGAGGGAGGTTGTTTAAGAACAGGCTGAACAGTAGAGGGCCAAGGATATAGCCTTGAGGAACGCCTGTGTTAACATTAAGGATGTCAGAGAAGGTGTCCAGGATTTTCACTTTTTGGACCCTCCCAGAGAGGTAGCTTCTGAACCATGCTACTGTTGCAGGGGAGAGGCCGGTATTGGAGAGCTGATCCAGGAGCAGATTGTGACTGACAGTGTCGAAGGCCTTGGTGAGATCAATATATGTTGTTGTCCCCATCAAGAGTCCTCTGTCTAGAGCATTATGGATAAAGCTGGTAAACTCCACTAGAGCGGCTGTGGTACTGTGTTGTTTTCAAAATCCATGTTGTTGTTGACGTTGTAAATGATACTTGTCTAGATATTCCGTCAGTTGGTCACTCACGATTTGCTCCAGGGCCTTGGAGAGTGGAGGAGGGATAGATATTGGGAGGTAATTTGTAGAGTTGGCCCTGTCATCACTTTTGTAAACAGGGGTAACCACTGCCACCTTCCAGATCTGTGAGAATTCACCTGATACCAAAGAGAGATTTAAGATTTTGGTGAGGGGTTTGAGAGTTATGTCCAGGGTGAGCCTAACTAGTTTTAGGTCCAGTTGATCAGAGCTAGTTCTGGAATTATCTAGTGCTTTTAGGATGTACTTTTTTGCTTCCATAAAGGTGATCGCTCTGAAGTAGAAAAACGGATGGGAGTTTGATTGAATCCCCGGGTTTCATTCAGTGCAAGTATCTGACTGGTGCTGAAGGAAGCTAGGGGGCAACACTCCACTCAGGTTAATAAAAGCTTTGTTGAAGACATTTGCTATGCGACTGTGATCCTGCGTAGGTTGGCCCTCAATGTTCAGGAAGGTGGGGGGAGTTTTATGAGGTTTACCAGTTAGGGACCTGATGTTCTCCCAGAACCGTCTACTGTCACCCCATGAATTTGTCAGTTAATTTTTAAAGTGAGTGTTTTTGGCCTTGTGAATAGCCCAGGTGCATTTATTCTGTGCAGCTCTATAGTTCTGGTAGTCTGTCTGGGTACTGGAGTTTCTTGCTTTGTACCACAAGTCGTCTCTATTTTTCATGAGGGCTAGTAGCTGTGTCATGATCCAGAGGCTGTTATAGTCACGGATCTTTCTTTTGGTGTAGGGGGCGTGGACATTGCACACTTCATTGAATTTGCTTATAAAGCATTCTAGGGCAGTGTTGACATCTGTTTTGTGGTCAATAGAGCTCCAATCTTGGAGGCTGAGGTGTGCTCTTAGAGCTCCCAACTTGCCTTTCTTCAGAAGTCTAGCAGTAATAGTCCTGGATGATGCCTTTGGGGCCTTATTTGACCATTTACAGATTACCGGGGAGTGGTCACTGAGGGAGTCGGGGAGAACCATGATGGAGTATATTCTTTCTGGCAGATTTGTGACCACCAAGTCAATTACTGACCCCGTGCCTGTTCTGCTGTTATACCGAGTGGGGGAGTCTACCAATTGCACAAGGTTGAGAGTGGCTAATGAGTCCTTGTAGTGCACAGCTTCAGCAGAGGCCCAGTTGATATTAAAGTCTCCAACCATTATCAGCTCTGTGTTTGGTCCCCCTTCAGAGAGGTAGTTGATGACAGAATTGAAACCGTTACGCTGTTCCTTGGGAGGGATATAGGCCGAGACTATTGTTAGGGTTTTCCCGTTCTTGCCAAGTATTACTTTTATGGCCATCAGTTGAGCCCCACATTTGGTGTCACATGGGTTAAGCATTTGGCCCTGAATGTGGTCTTTAACATATATAATACAACCACCTCCTCGTTTACCAAGTCTGTCTAGTCTGAATGCAGCATACCCAGTGAGTTGTATAGCAGAGTCTGGCACCCTAGGTGATAGCCAGGTCTCTACTATTGCAAGAATGTCGGGCTGGTGCTGCTGGACCCAGACTTGGAGAGTGCCCATTTTTGCTAGCAGGCTGCAGATATTTATGGATGCTATTGTTAGCCCTTTCAGTTTCTTATGACCTGTTGTAGTGTAGGTCATCGGGCCTGGGTTGGGATGGATGTTACCTGAGATCAGTAGCAGCAGCCATGTGATCCGTATAGCTTGCCATTTTAGATATGTTAGGGCCTGCGATTGTGTAATGCAATGTGATTTTTTTGGCATGGTACATGGGTAGGTTAGGGGTACATCACTACCAGGTGGAGGGAGGGGATAGCCAGCCTGTCCACTGCTAATATAGACCCATGTATCTGCCAACAACAAGGAGTATGATGCCATAGATTTGTTCAAGAACCATGAGCTTTTCCCAAAGCTCCTTCCCATTTTGCAAAGGCATTTGGAAACATTCGCTATCAACAAGCATGACTGTAGCAGAATGCACGCTGTCATCAAAGTGCCAGACCCAGCACATGAGAGGCAAAGGCAATATCCTTTCCCATCTGAGGCCTTGCCTTCTCTTAGGGAAACAATACAATCACTTCTCAACCAAGGGGTAATCAGAACATGTGTTTCTACTGCCAACTCCCCAGTGTGGCCTGTGAAAAAACGTACGGGCACCTGGAGACTTACTATTGACTACAGGAAACTGAACCAGGTCACCCCCAGTTGTGCTCCAACTGTGGCCTCCGCACCTGATGTGCTATGACTTTTGACCCCTGACCTGAAATGGTTCAGTGCCCTGGATATTTCCAATGGCTTCTGGTCACTGCCATTGGCCCATAAAAGTCAATATAAGTTCACCTTCACCTTTGAAGGTAGACAGTACACATGGACCTGCTTGCCACAGGGATTCCATAACAGCCCATCCCTGTTCCATCTGCACATGATGGACGCCTTTGAGGGTTTCTCTACTCCCCAGTGTCTCTTGCAGTATGTAGATGACCTGTTGTTGGCAACAGCCACACAGGAACAACACTTGGATCTCTTGGATGAACTATTAACTCTCATCCAGAGAGCAGGCCTCAAATGTAATCCAACAAAAGCACAACTATGTCAGAAAGAGGTACTCTTTCTGGGCCTGAGAATAACTGACGAAGGCCATAGCTCTACCTGGAAGAAAATACAAGAATTGCAAGACTTGCCATTGCCAACCAGTGTGGCAACTTTTAGAAGGTTTCTAGGTATGGTGAACTATTCCAGAGATTTTATTTGTGATTTTGCCCAGAAAGCTGCTCCTCTGTATGAGCTACTGAAGAAGGACATTCCCTGGACTTGGGGTCCCATACACACCCAGGCTGTGACGTCACTGAAGCAGGCCTTGGCCTCTGCTCCAGCTCTGGTCAACCCCAATCCAACACTACCATTCCATCTGGAATGTGCCACCTCTGACATTGCCATGTCAGCAGTGCTGGCCCAGAAGGTTCATGGTACTTTGACACCCATTGCATATGCATCACAGCTCTTGACTCCAATGGAACAGAAGTACAGCCTTTGTGAAAGGAACCTTCTGGTCACCTACTGGGCTGTCAAGCACTTTCTGTATATCATTGGGTATTCCCCACTGATTATTAACACCAACCACACCCCAACTACCTTTCTGCTATCAGACAGAGTGAAGGATGGGTCAGTCTCTAATACCAGACTGACACACTGGTCACTTTTTCTCCAAGATAGAGACATACAGGTATACCCAACCAAAATTCCATCCATGCTGGCACATGGACTCCTTTTCCAAGGAGAACCCCATGACTGTACACTGCAAGTGCCTGATGTTCCAGATCCAGGTCCTTTCTTCCCTGCCACGCCACAAATACTTGAGAGCACCTCTTTGTGTCATATTTTTACAGATGGTTCAGCTTCCTACTACCAGGGAGAACAAATTGTAGGGATGGGTGTCTTGATTTACCCCTATGGTAACACCGTTAAAATCTCTAAATGTTGCAGTGTAGCATCATCACAGTATGCAGAGATGGCAGTGGTGGGCTGTGCCCTCAAGTTCATCCAGCATGGAACCGAGGATACCATCATTTTTACAGACTCTAGCTGGGTTTGTTGTTCTCTTACAGAATTTCTTCCCTTCTGGCAGAAGAACTCTTTCCTCTCTTCTGATGGCAGCCCAGTGAAGTACAAAGAACTGGTAATATACATACACTCACTGGCACAAAGGTTTGCACACAAACTCTATGTACACAAAGTCAAATCTCATTCTCTACATGACCCCTACCATGCCTTCAATGACACAGCAGACACCCTTGCCAAGGAAGGGGCCCGAGGGGGAACACCTGGATGATGGATCATCCAGAGGCTACTGCGGCTGTACATATTGCAGCAGTCTGGAAGAAACCTGAACCTTTTTCCCCTTTGGACCTTTCAGCAGCCCAACATGTTGACACTGAACTCAAAGAAGTGTTCATATTCCTTGACAAGGAAAAACTCCCCATGCATAATCCCTACCGGAGGCATGAAGGTAAGTTACACTTGTCATCAGATGACAAGCTCATCTAGTACCAACCAGATGATTCCACCACCAAGTTGTGGGTGGTCCCCAGACATCTTAGGTCCAAATTCTTGCACCAAGTGCATGGTACACCCACTGGTGGACACCAGGGAGTGGAAAACACCCTCCAGAGGCTCAAGACCACCGCCTGGTGACCTGGTGTCACCAACGATGTTAAACAGTACATAAACAACTGCCTTGTTTGTGTGCAAAACAATCTCATTCTCACCAAATGAAATGCCAAACTCTTACCACAAAGACACTCTGGCCCTTGGCATGCCATACAAATTGATTTTCTTTGCCCCTTGACCAAATACCAGCAGAAACAAGTATGCTCTTGTGGTAACTGATCTCTTCTCTAAGCAGGTTGAAGCTTTCCCACTAACATAGAAGTTGACAGCAGATAAGGACCGCAAGGCCCATCCAGTCTGCCCATTTCTTTTTCTACCTTATAAATGTGCCATCGGCCTTTGCTCTGTCAGTGGCCTATCTATTCATACTCATCTGTATTGCTCCCTTATGCCTATCCCATGCCTGTTTGAAGCCCTGCACTGTATTCATAGTCACCACTTCCTGGGGTAGGCTGTTCCATGCATCCACCACCCTTTCTATGAAAAGAATTTCTTCACATTTCCCCTTAATCGGCCTCCTCTAATCTCATGCTGTCCTCTTGTCCTGCTAATTTTCTTATATTTAAACATGTTAGACTCTTTCACCTTGTTAATGCCCTTAAGGTGTTTGAATGTTTCAATCATATCACCTCTCTCCCTCCTTTGCTCAAGGGTATACATATTGAGCTCCATTAATCTGTCCTCATATGTCTTCTGATGCAGTCCCTGCACCATTTCGGTTGCCCTTCTCTGGACTGCCTCAATTTGGTTAATATCCTTGTGAAGGTGTGGCCTCCAGTACTGCATGCAGTATTCCAGATGGGGCCTAACCAATGTCTTGCAAAGAGGGATTATTACCTCCATCTTATGACTTGTGATACCCCTACTAATATACCCTAACATCCACCTAGCCTTATCTACTGCTTTAGAGGTCTGCTTGGATGATTTCAGGTCATCTGTGATGATGATGATGCCCAAGTCCTTTTCTTCCCTTGTGACTGCCAGCAACTCCCCTCCCAGCCTATAGGTGGCTTCAGGGTTTCTCTTCCCTATGTGCATGATCTTGCACTTCTTTGCATTAAATCCCAGTTGCCACTCTTCTGACCATTTTGCTAGTTTATCCAGATCTCTTCTCATTCTGCCCACCCCATCTGGATCATCTACTCTGTCAGATCTTGGTGTCATCTGCAAACAGACAAGCCTTCCCCTCTAGTCCATCTGCAATGTCACTAATGAAGATATTGAAGAGGACTGGCCCCAGAACTGATCTCTGAGGTACCCCACTTGTGACTTGCATCTCTTCTGACTGTATACCATTTATCACCACTCTCTGTTTTCTGCCCGTCAACAAGTTTGCCACGCAGTTGACCAACTTCTGACCCACCCGAGCCTACCCAGCTTATCAGTCTTCTATGTGGAACAGTGTCGAAAGCTTTGCTGAAGTCAAGGTAGGTGACATCAACTGCTCCCCCTTGGTCCACCACTCTGGTTACCCAGTCAAAGAAATCTATGAGATTAGTTTGACAGGACCTTCCTTTTGTAAACCCATGCTGTCTTGGATCCTGTGCCCCTGTGGATTTCAGGTGTTGCACTATCCTTTCCTTAAGGAGTACCTCCATAATCTTGCCCAATACTGAAGTAAGACTGACTGGTCTGTGGTTCTCCGCCTCCTCCCTGCTACCACTCTTGTGGAGCGGGAACACGTGAGCCCTTCCCCAGTCTTCTGGGACCTCTCCTGTGCTCAGAGGCTCACTAAACAGTTCAGCTAATGGCTCTGCTAGTTCCACCCTTAGCTCCTTAAGTACCCTGGGAGGTATGCCATCAGGTCCCATTGCCTTGTCCACCCTGAGCTTAATGGCTCTTGTAGGACCCTTTCATTTGTGAAGGAGTATGCTCCCTCCCTCCCTTGTGTCCATGGTGCTGAGCTGTGGGCCTGCCTACCTTCTCATCAGTAAATACTGAGCAAAAGTATCTATTTAGGATAGATGCTTTACGGGGTCCTCCTCCTCACACACACCCTTTTCTCCTTTGAGCTTAGCAATACCCCCTCTAGGCTTTCTCCTTTCACTAACGTATCTATAGAAAGTCTTGTCACCTTCTTTTACTATTCGTGCTAGTGTTTCCTCAGTTTGGGACTTTGCCTGCCTTACTGACTTCCCTGCTTCCCTTAGGGCAATTTGGTATGCCTCCCTATCTTCATCCTGCTGTGTTCCCTTATATTTCTTGAAGGCCAGTTATTTGGCTCTGACCTTTCTGCTACTGTATTTGAGAACCAAAGTGGTTTTCTTCTTCTTTTGCACTTCCTTTTCTGTCTAACACAATGGGATGTTTCTTCAAGTATTGCATCCTTAATGCTTGCCCACTTTGCCTGTACCCCCTCACCTGTGGTTCTTTTTGCCAGGGCTAGCTTAACTCTGTTGGCCATCTTATAAAAGTCTGCTCCTCTGAAGACCCATATTTTTGCCTTGGAATGGGATGATTTAGATGTAGTGGCCAAATTGAACCATACCATGTGATGGTCACTGGTCCCCAGGCGACCTTCCATCTGAAGATCTGTGATCCCTTCCCTGTTAGTCAGTACTAGATCTAGGATAGCCCTGTCTCTTGTGGGTTGTTGCTCCAGTTGTTTGAGGCCCTCCCCCTGCAAGGAATCCAGCATGTGTCTAGTTCTGGCAGATGTTCCTGCTGTTATTGACCAATCTGTATCCAGCATGTTGAAGTCTCCCATTACCAGAACCTCCCCTTTAGCTGTCATGTTTTGTATATCTTCTAACAGTAATGTATCTATGTCCTCCCCCTGGTCTGGGGGCCTGTAGACAACCCCAGTTCTTATGGCTGTCCCATTTCCTGTTTCCAGGGTGACCCACAGTTCTTCTGGCTCCTTAGTGTGTAAGGCATGCACTTGCTAAAACCACTGCCAAAATCCTGGTGGAACAAATTTTCTCCAGGTGGGGCCTACCTCTTAAGGCAGACTCTGACAAAGGAACCAGTTTTACAGGTGAGTTGATGAAAGAATCCCTTGAGCTCCTTGGAGTTCAACAGAAGTTCCTCATACCTTACCACCCCCAATCTTCAGGTCAAGTAGAAAGAGCCAACAGACGGATTAAGCAAATGCTTTCCAAATTCATTGAGAACAATCTCAAACCTGAGATTCTCTATTGCCATTACTTCCTTATGGCAATCAGGGGGCACACCTCAGCCACCACCCAGTTGACACCTTTGAGGTGATGACTGGAAGACAGATGAGATTACCTGACACCTGTTGTTTGACCTGCACACCCCAACTGTGGACCGAGTGTCTGTAGACCAATATGTGGAGAAACTCAGAAAAGACCTCATACACATACACACACTTGTATGCTGCCAATTGCATGGGCAAGGCCCAGCAACAATCCAAGATACAGTTTGACAAGCATGCATAAGAAGTGGATTGGCAGGTTGGAGATCAGGTAATGGTCCTCTGATTTGCACATCCCACACACTCCTTCTCCAATAAGTGGGAAGGCTCTTACCCCATTGTCAACAAGCTCAGTCCGTCAGTCTATCAAGTTAGACTCCTGCACAACAATAAACTGACTGACAAATGGTTACATGCAAACCAACTGAAACTGTATAAAGGAGCATAATTACTTTTCCTCACCCCATCGGGTGGAATAGTACTAACCTACTAATGTTTGATTTTCCTTTTCAGATATACTGACAAGATAGCTATCTTGTTCCATTTTCTTCTCATCTCAGGAATTATTCCCTGCATCCAAGGCACGGTACCGAACCTCCTACCTCACCTTGATCATCCAGCATCTGCTCCAGAGGGAGTATCCATCAAAATACCCGCTAGTTTGATTACTGTCCAGGAAGGTTCCGATGCTTACCTCACTGCCTCGGTTGTTGCTCCTGATAAATCTAGCCTACAAATTGAGTGGCAAACCACATCGCAAGGACAAATTCTCCCTGTGGCCAAACTCTCCAAAGGAACTTTCCAGGGTTGGCCTAATGCTAAATTATCCCCAAATGGTTCTCTGTTCTTGCTACAAACTGCTCTTAGACAGTCTGGTTCATATAACATCACTGCTTTAATTGATCCCTCATATTGTAATTCTTTGTCTAAGGACTCTGCTCGAAAATTTTGTGCCATACACAACATGGCCTCTGCTGCCATTTACCTTTCTGTGTTACCACCTACAGACAAACAGCTTTTGGAATGTCCAAAGCACACCCCTGGTCCTCGTAGTGGTCTAGCAGCCACTGCCCTACCTGGTACACTGATTAACAATTTACAATTTATGCATATACCTGTGTTGTTTAATTTAACCTACTGGAATATGAAATAATTTGGTATGTGTCACAATACTAACACTTCAGCATTTTATAGTACATTATTGCTTGATAGTTTAGCAGCTTTTCAGATTTGTACTCAAGACCCTATTGCCAGGGTACATACCACCGAGCATAGAGGCAACTTCAGGAGAAGACCAAATCCTGATGATCAAAGTCACAAATGTAATACCCGTGAAGTTGACAGTTATGATATCACTGGTGCAGCAGGCACTGTCACAGATCTCTTTGGTACAGCTATGTCTATCTGGAACAAAGCAGGCACTGCTGCTATCAAATCTCATTCTGCCAAATTTCAGACTGGTTTGGTAACTAATATACTACCCCCATTATTGCATGGTGTGGGTGGCCTTAGTCAGGAAGAAAGATACACTGTTTACAATACGCATGACATTGTTAAGGCATTTACTGATTCTAAATAGAAGATTAACGCACTAATTGCACAAAACAACAAAGAAGCAATATATTGCCCATGAGATTTTATGCTCAGCCTATGGCTCATACATTATCACTACCATTAATAATCTTTTCCGTGATCTAGAATCTGGAAGAATCCCTGACATCATACATGACAGTCGTATTTCTAAATGGTATTGTCCATGATGTAAAACCCCTGGCTGTATTGCTATGTGTATGCAACAATCTCTAACAATTCCTCTTTCTACAGCTAGGAATTTGGGTTTTGTGACCTGACACCCTAATACTGGTCCCTGTTTTACTTCTAAGAAATGTTCAATCAAAGATACAATGTTTGTTTCTTTTACTGTCTCTTTACCACACTTTGATCCCACTACAGCTTTATTCGACAAGCTGGCTTCCGTTCACTCTGTTGGGCACCTTGATGACGACATCTGCAGAGAATGCCTGGACTTGCCTCCTCTACTAGTCTTCCATCCTTTCCTGGATGCCTGGGTCACTCCGCACATAGACTACGGTGCGAAGAAACAGTATATCTACTTGTGTCGATGTGATGTATTTGATGTTATTAAACCTGTATGTGGTTATTCTCCCGACAGTATTGATTGGTCCTTTTCCATGAACGATGACATCAGCATGAACGACACTGCCTTTCCGGACACAACACTGGCTCCAGATAAACTTTACCAATCTTATCGAGAGGAGGTTCATTGCCTGTCAACACGGATTTCCAAGACAGCCTACACTTGCCCGGTACAGTTGCAAAAATGGCGACTCCCTACTGTTAAAATGCTGTACAATTCTGAAAGGGAGTACTGCGTGGTGACTAACTATAAGCCATACACTTATGGAACTGAGACATGTGTTACTGATGACCCTAACTTTTGCTTTGTCCTCCACTAAAAGTCTGTTATTGGACATACCGTTATTACTACTGTCCCCTTATGGATGCAGACATCATAGATGGTAACCTCGACTATCTGCTCACCCTTTCTGAATATTTACCATATTTAAATGTACGCATAGATCCACTGTCACATTAAAATCACTTTTAGAGAGAAAAAGACCCACCTCATCCACATCAGCAATAATATTACTAAGGCTAATGAAGCTATCCTTTCATTGATTAATGATGTGATATGAATGATGCATTGACTAACACTTGGTTAGAGATTACTTTTAAAGGTTTTGTTATTATACAAGCATTTTTTATATTTTTCTTGGTTATTATGCTATGCTGCCTATGGCGCACATTGCGCCAACACCGTGAGCAACTGGAGTTCCTTTACAAAGCTTGCGTGTCGAGTTTGTAAATGACCCCTGCTCCCTAACCTTTCCCTAATTTTGCCTGTGTTGCCCTTAGAGGCAACAAGGGGGGGTGTTACACGAGGTCCCTGCACCCTTATTGGTACCCCCAGAGGTACACCGTAGACAGCTATCACTTAGGCATATGTTATACTAACATATAGGGCTAAGGGCATCTACTGTACAAGAGTAGATGTCAGGATATGTATGCATATTATTGTTATACACTTTGCTTTCTAATACATATATATTTCCTATGTATTTTCTATGCATTTCTCACTTGCAAAAAGTTAGGACATCTGTGTCCTTGTAATGATAATAATATATAAGTCAGCATTGCCACCTTTTGGTGATTTGTACTACTACACTGATTTGTGTAAGAACTGTACTCTTTTGTTTCACAAAGTGATGACTACTACAAAATTGTATAATGGTATCTTGGACCATGGAGCCACCTCTAATTTAGCCAATGGGGATCATCTCTGTAACTAGAAATGTTTCTATCTTACAGTAACCATAGTAATTATCATAGGTATATAATGTGAGACACTGAGTCTTATACCTCGGAGACCCCAAGAGACATGAAGAAACCTTGAGGTATAGGGAACGCTTAGCATTGGCTCCCGGTTCATATTGGTAAGAACTGCTTAGGGCAACTGTGATTTATCCTTTTGGTAGTAATAATCAAGTTTATTACTCTTATGCAATGTTTCTGTAATTCCTTGCATTCCCAATATTGCCAAGAACCTGAGAGTGAGGTTTAGACCTCCTGACAGAACTCAGTCCTTTACAGATGATTCTGTTAATTGGGGCAGAGTTCAACTCCCATCAGGCCAGGGCCCAACTCCCGGTGGACAGGGTAGATAATCTTACCTCCTTTGTCCAATCATTTCAGGTTGGGCAGTTGTGCTAAGCCCAGGACTTCCTGTGCCTTCTAGGATACATGATGGCTGGCACCAGCATGGTCCATTGGGCCCACTGGAGGATGTGCTTTCTGCAGTGGGAGCTGGCCTGGCAATGGTCTCAGAACTGCAGTCACCGTGACCAGCTGGTCTTGGTAACACAGCTGATGTGGGATGCCATCCAGTGGCTGGTCTCAGACCATCTCCAGGAAAGAGTCCTGTTTGTCTGCTCAGAGTCGATGGTCACTCTCAACACCAACACCTCTCTGCTGGGCTAGGGTGCCCACCTGTGGGACCACAGAGTCCATGGGCTCAGGACCCCGAGGAGTCCCAATGTCACATCTATGTGCTGGAGCTTCATGCTGTGCATCTGGTTCTTTTGGTATTTGCTCCACATGTTCAGGTCAGGTCATCCAGGTCTGGACAGACAATACGATGACAATTTACTACCTCAAAAAGCAGGGCAGGATGCAATATCCTCCATTGTGCTGGGAAGCTCTCCACTTCTGGACCCTTGTTTGCAGCCTGGATGCTGACTTTCTAGCAATTTGTGTGGCTGGTGTGTCCAACCTGCTGGCAGATGCCCTCAGCTGAGTGGACATTGCATCTCATGAGTGGTCTCTTCACCAGGAGGTAGTTGACCACCTGTTTGCCCAATGGGGCACTCCCCAGGTCGACCTGTCTGCCTCCCGGGAGAATGCAAAACTGAGGCCATTTTGTGCCCACCCCCCTCAGTGTGGGACACTGCTGGGGATTCCTTTGTGAAGCCCTGGACCCCAAGCCTCATGTACGCCTTTCCTCCCTTTCCCCTAATCCACAAGGTATTGATTATGGTGTGGAGGGACAAGGTGCAGATGATTCTGGTGGCTCTGGACTGGCTGCTCCAGTTCTGGTACACCGGTCTCCTCAGCCTCAACAGCAGGCCTCCATAGCATCTGGCTCTCTGCCTGGACCTGCTCTTGTGCTCTCTGGTGAAGGTCTCCCATCCAGACCTTTAGTCTCTGCACCAGATGGCCTGGTTCCTGAGTGACTAGAGTTCCAGGCTTTGGGTTTCTCCAACAAGGTCCTCCATGTTGCTGAGTCCTCTTGGAAGGAGTTGACAAGCCAGTGCTACATCTTCAAATGTAAGAGATTTTCCATTTGGTGTCAGGGAAAGGAGCTGGGTCCCTTGTCCTGTCCACTGATGAGCATTCTGGACTCTCTATGGTCCTTCTCCCAGTTGGGCCTCTGGTCGCCGTCCCTCAGGGTACACCTGGCAGCCATCTCTGCATACTGGGTGTGGGCTGGTATGCTGATGGCAGCACAGGAAAAGGTGGTCAGGCATTTTTTCAAGGGCCTTGATCACTTGTCCCCACTGGTGCATTAAGCACCACCACCTTGGGACTTGCTGCTGGTGTTGGTGATGCTCTTGGGCAAGCCATTTGTATGGATGTATAGGTATGACATCTCTCACCTGTCATGGAAGACCACCTTCTAAGTGGCTATCACCTCCGCCAGAAAGATCAGTGAGCTCCAGGCACTTTCAGTGGAGTTTCCTTATTTGGTCTTCCACAAGCACACGGTTGTCCTCCACCCCAAACTGAAGTTCCTGCCAAAGGTTGTCTCAGAGTTCCAGCTTAACCAGGTGATTAACCTCCCAGTGAACTTTACCAATCTAACCTCAGAGGCCGAGCACAGGCTCCATTCATTGGATATGAGGCGAGCGCTCACTTATTACAAGAAGCATACAGCTGGAGTTTGGGGAGAGGTCTGCCAGCTCTTTGTCACCTGCGCTGAAGCCAAACTTGGCAGACTGGCAGCTAAGTGGACAGTTGCAGGTGGATAGTCTCCTGCATTGACCTCTGCTATAGGTTGGCTGGTAGGGAGCCTCCCGAAGGGCTAAGAGCTGATTTCACCAGACATACCGCTGCCTCAGTGGCTACTTCTAGGGACATCCCTATCCAGGAGATCTGCAGGGCTGCTATCTGGAAGTCAGCACACATCTTAATCTCCCACTACCACATCAATCTTGAGTCACGCCAGGATACTGGTTTTGGGTCCTCGGTTCTCCAGTCTGTTTTCCCTCAGTATGGGGTGTGTCCCTTGCCCCCTCCTCCCAAAGAACTGCTAGGAGCCTGTCAGAAGTGTGGATAGTACACCATATCCATGTCCCCACAAATGAGGGTTACTCACCTGTAACTGTAGTTCTAAGAGTGATATGTGGTGTTCATCCACACAACCCACCTGAACTCCCCTGGCAAGCAGCACACCAGTCTTGCTTCCAGCGGGTAAGATCTCATGTCACGGTGTGGCGCTGAGGAGGATATCACCTGGGTGAGTGCAACTTAGCTTGAAGACCTTCCAGCCAGATTTAAAGGGGAAAGGAATTCTGTCAGAAATGTGGCTGTTTACCATATACCACTCCTACAGCTATGGTTACAGGTGAGTAACCCCCATTTACTGGATGCCTTCCAAGACTGTCTACTAGTGCAGCTTGTTAAGGAACCTACCAGATAGAATGCAATCCTTGATGTGGTGCTCACCAGCTTCCAGATGGTGGGTGGTGTGGGAGTAGGGGAGCTGCTAGGGAACAGCAAACCACAACTCTGCATGGTTTGAATTGGCCCCCCAGGGCCAGCAACCCATGATCAAGAACCGAAGTCCTTGACTTCCGAAGGGCAGACTTTAATAGGTTGAGGGAACTGGTCAGGAATACGTTAGTAGGGGTGTACAACATAAGGGGTAGAGGAGAGGTGGGCGCCAATAAAGGGAGCCATGGTTGAGGTATCAAAGGCAAGAATAAGAATGGTACCTATGAAAACAGGTTTAAGAGACTGCTGTGGTTCTCAGCTAGGGTTAGGGACAAAAAGAAGGCACACACACACACGCACTACAAGGAAAAGTAGGGAGAGGCAGAATGGGAGGATTATCTACAGAAAAATATGGAGGTTAAGAAGGTCGTCAGGGGAGGCAAAAGCAGACACTGAGCTGCGTATCGTGGAGAGGGTCAAGAAAGAAGAAAAGCAGTTTTTTAGATATATCAGTGAAAAAGAGCAGGCTGTGTCTCTTCGCAGGTGACAAAAACTATGTTGAAGGGTGGATAGTGATGAGGGAATATGGGATATGCAGAGGGACCTACAAAAACTAGAGGGGTAGTCAAATGTCTGGTAGTTAAAATTCAATGCCAAAAAGTGCAAGGTAATGCACATGGGGAAAAGGAACCCCAAGATGGAGTACTGGATGAGTTGTGTGAGACTTGGCACTACAGAAGAGGAACGAGATCTAGGAGTCATCATCAGTAACTCCCTTAAACAAATGAGCCAGTGCAACATGGTCTACAGCAAGGCTGACAGGATGTTGGGATATATTGGATGGGGTACTGATAGCAGGAGAACAGAGGTAATACAGTTCTTCCCCTCCACAGATCCCTGGTGAGGCCTCACCTGGAGTACTGTGCCCAGTTCTGGAGCCCTCACCTCAGAAAGGTCAGGGATAGGTTGGAGACAGTGCAGCTCAGAGTAACAAAAATGATTCAGGGCCAGCAGGGCAGATCCTATGAGGAGCGCCTCAAGGCACTAAATATGTATTCACTGGAGACCAGAAGGGAAAGGGGAGATATGATAGAGACCTTCAAGTTCCTTAAAGAAATTAACAAGGCAAACTGTGGGGAATTATTTACCTTGAATACTAACTCACGGTCATGTGGCCACGAGTGGAAATTAACAGGAGGGAGGTCCAGGAGGGATGTTAGAAAGTACTTCTTTACAGAAAGGGTGGTGGAACCTTGGAAAAACCTGTTGGCTGAGGCGATGGGTGCAAACACAGTCAGGGGATTCAAGCAGGCATGGGATAGAATGAAAGGAATATTGGTCACCCGGGGCGACAAGACCAGGGAGGAGAATGGGGACAGGACGGGGAGGGTTAGTACCCCTGGGGAACAACAGATTTCAGGGATTATAGGGAATATGGAGAGACTGGATGGCCCTCTGGTCTCTTCTCTGCCGCCATAGTCTTTGTTTCTATGTTACTCTGTTTTCAACACATATAAGTGTGGTGCTTGTTATCTGTACTCTATATTACTTGTTCTCAATATGTGAAATAAGAATGTTCTCTGGAAATGCTGACTTTTTAGATGAAGTTCACAAAAAAAAAAAAACAGCACAGTGCTAATTGTTTGAGTATGGCACCCAGTGTGTGCGGTAATGCTAAAATGTTGCACACCCCCAGGGGCGATGAGGGATGGGGTGTTTATGTCAAGGGCCTTTACCCCGAATAACATCTGTTGTCCCCCCGATGACCTGGTCATACTGATACACACATTTATTACCTTGAGGCTTGACTACTGTAATGCGCGCTACCTCGGGGCCAGAGGGGGTGTGCTGTGGTGCCTGCAGCTGCCGCAGAATGCTGCAGCACGGTTATTGACTGGTCTTTTGAGATCTTGCTATATTTTGCCCATGCTGCATGAACTGCACTGACTGCCGGTGCCCTGGCACACCTCCTTTAAAATAGGTCTGCGGACCTATAAGGCCCTGCACTTGCTGTGTGTCGGTTACCTGAGGGAGCTTCTGCATCCCTACACCCAAGACGTTCTCTCCGATCAGCTGGAGAGGGCCTCCTGGAGGTTCCCAGGGCGAGACTGAAATCCCCCGGGGACTGGGCTTTCAAGGTGGCCACGCTGATCCTCTGGAACTCGCTGCAAGGGCACCTGAAGGAGGCCCCCTCCTTAGAAATATTAAAAGAAAACTGAAAACATTTCTATTCCAACAAGCCTTTGGGGACTATGAAAAGATAAGCAGTGTCATTGTTTTAGAATATAAGTTATATGCTATATACTAGATTTTACTATATTTATATTTATTAGACATTAGATATATATTTGCATGACAATATGCTGTTTGTGATTTATGTTTATAAAGACACCCTGAGCCTTCAAGGAATGGCGCCTTAAATAAACAATCTACTACTACTACTCCTCCTCCTCTGAGAACTGCATTGATCCAGCTTTACTGCACACAAATGCACACACAAGTGGGTAACTGCTTGTAAAATGGCGCACTGCTGTTTAGTAAACAGGATTTTTGGCCTTACAAGAGTGATAAAACAATACTATTCATCAATGTAAAATTAGTTCAAAGTCATGTGATCCATCTTCAATCAAGTGTCTTTATTTTTCAGTGCCCATTTTATAATTACTGGTAAGTAACATTCCTTCCCCATTCGAAGACACAGCTTTCATTATGTTCAGGAATAGGGGAAGTAGGGGGGTATATGGGAAGGGAGAGGGTCAAAAACGCAGGAGAAAAGAGAACTATCTAGGAAGGAGAAAGGAGGGAAAGGAAGGGGCAAGGTGTGCGGGGGGGGGTTGCAGCATGAGTAGTGGCATTATGTTGCTTATTTCATAATTAAACCCCCATCAGCGACTGACATCACAGCAGTGCCCATGCAGTTTCTTGGATGGCCATTGAGTGGGGGCATAACGAACCCAGCATGACGCACGTACATCATCATGACTGGTCTCTGCACCACATTTAGTACTTGACTAGCAAGGGGAAATGTATGCCGTACCCCCACCCATTGCACCGCAGAACTTGGAATCAATGCACCAGTCACATGATGGACCCTTTGTTGTTTTTTCCAAAAAATAACCCTCCAGAGCTTTATTTTTTATAATCATTTCAAGGGTTTCTGCAGTCCAGTCTTCATTGTTTTTGTCCCAGCATGTGCATAAACCCCTGCTTCTACAGTACAGGCTTCATCCTTTTTGTCCCATAAACCACTTGCTTCAGGGTAAACTCCTTTGTTAGCAGTTATGCTAAAGCAGTTAGCCTAACCTACCTCTATGTACAGCCAGCTTCACAATGACTTTAACTTGTGTAGCCGTAAGGATGTCTGAAGACTGCATGATGCATCTTGCTGTCTTGCGATGACCACATACAATGAGACATGTCTCATTTAATACTGACAAGATGTGGCAGCACTTCCATTAAGGGCAGTTTTTGTTAATGCATCACTGTTGAACACAATTGAAATATTGCTAGGTTTTTCCCTATAAGTACTGTGTATCTTCTCATGGAGAGTCTGTTAAAGCTTCTTCTGCTAACACATTAATACCTTTTATCTCATTGCTTTTCACTGATTGTGTGACACTCCCCTGCTGCCCCCCCCCCCCCAGTTTTACTTACAACCATGTTCTCTACATCTCATTTATAGTTTTAAACTTTCATTGCCACAAAATGCAAGGCAGCAGTTTGGCATCTGGGATCAGATACACCGTTGCAAGGTGAGTGTGTGTGTGTGTGTGTGTGTGTGTGTGTGTGTGTGTGTACACGTGTGTACACATAGGCATGGAATAATTGGGCCCAAACGGCATTCCCAAGCCCAATATGGGGCAAACAAGGCATCACAGGTCCCAATATTGAAGTGCACAAGCCATCTCCAGTCACAATAGTGAGGTAGACAAGGCGTCCTCAGTTCCAATATGGGGGCATGCAAGGCATCTTCCATTCCTAATATGGGGCATACAAATTGTCCCCAGTCTCAATATTGAAGTGTACAAGGCATCTCCAGTCACAGTAGTGAGGCAGACAAGGCGTCCTGAGTTCCAGTATGGGGGCTTGCATGGCATCTGCCAGTCCTAATATGGGGCACACAAGCATCCCTAGTCCCAATATCAAGATGGACAAGACATTCCCAGTTCCAATATGGGGGCACACAAGGCATCTTCCAGTCCCAATATAGGGCACACAAGGCATCTTCCAGTCCCAATATGGGGCACACAAGTTGTCCACAGTCTCACTCAGGACCGCCTTGAAAATGAGCTTGCTCAATGGTGTTATATGCCTGGTTAAATAAAGTTGATTGATTGATTGATTGATTGACTATCGTTGTGGACAAGGCAGCTCCCAGTTCCAGTATGGGGGCACACAATGCATCTCTGATCTCAATATAGGAGGTGCTCAAGACATCCCTGGACCCAATATGGGGGTTTGCAAGGCATTTCCGCTCCCAACATGGGGGTGCAAAAGACTTCCCAAGTCACAATATAGGGGCACACAGGCATCCCTATTCCCAGTATGGGGGCACACAAGGTGTCACCAGTTCCAATATGGGGATGCACAAGGCATCCCTTGTCCCAATATGTCTGACCCACAAATACTGCTCTTGTGAGTTTGCCATCATCCATGGCTGAAAGGGTATGATCAGTAAAGCTGATTAGGGCAGTGTTAGTATGTGCTGCTCAGAGGAGAAGAGGGTGTGACATTTTATTTATTTATTTAATTTATATTTTTAGTACTTTTCCCTGTTTTTTCGCCCTGCCCCTTCTAGGGCACACCCGTGTGTGTGTGTGGAGACACATGCACGCCGTGTTCCGAGATGCCCTCCTGGCTTGCCGCCCCCTCCCATCTATGCCGCCATCTGACCTCCATCTGGTGGCAGCGAAACTATGGGGGGGGGCAACAACCACCCTTGGAGAGGAGAGCTGCCGGTAGGCGGCTCAATCCTGTTCTGTCCCTAACCCCCCTGCTGGCACCCTGACGACCCGAGGTCGTTCCCAAACCCAGGTCGCTGGCATAGTGCGAGGTAAGGCATAGCGCCTCAGCCCAGCTCTCAGTGCCACCGGGCCGGTGGTTGTGACATTTTAAATAGGAGTGAAATTGTGCAAAAACAATATTTTCAAGACGCCTACTCAGTGGAGATAGCAGAGAGATTGGTCGGTATTTCTCAACAAGAGAGGGGTTACCTTGTCTGGGTACTTGCACAACATGGAACTCTTTCAAAATGACAGGTAGAGTTGATGAGATGAGTGAGAGAGGAACCATTTGTGATAGGGGTCCAGTGATGGCAGAGGCACTTAGTTTCAGGATCCTGTGGTCAAGTTCATTACTGCTAGTCCTGCTATTTGTTAGGGCAAGCAAAAGCTTATTGGTCTCACCGGGAGAGACTGTTTTGAAATAGAAAGTAGGGCATCCATGGCTGAGGAGGAAGTAGGCAGTCCAGCTGTTACTGGTGGAGAGTTAGGGCTGTCCAGATCACAGGAAGCAAGTTGTGATAAATAACTAGAGTGGTGAAACTCACGTAAAGTGGTTCACTGCAGCGGTGGTGATACTAATGATTATTCGAGAAGCAAGTGCTTCACTTTTCACCCTCTTGCCACCCTTCCTACATTCCTTCTCCCCCCCCTTCCCTCTCCCTATGACTCTGGCACTTCTTATCTGTTGTCTATTTTCTCTGACAAATGCCGCTGGCTGCCTTGTTACAATGCTACCCTTGAACTGTATTAATCTGTACTGTTTGCAATGTCCACATTGTTGTAATGCCTGTCTTGATGTTCCCCATAATTTGTATTTCTCTGACGTGGAACCTTTGTAAAAGAGCCATGGCTCTAATCCTAGACTTGATAAATAACATAAATAAAAAAAAAGTAGGGTTTGGCTCGGGTCCAGGAACAATTAGGAAGTTAATTGCAGGCCAAACTTTCTTCAGGTTACTAAAGCTCTGGGTTTGCTGAGACTTGAGACAACTGGATTTAAGTCTCTTATTGTCTTTCGAAGACACCTGTAGGTAGACCTGTTTGCAGGTGATGGGAGAGTTTGAAAGATGACTAGAATTTATCGCTAAGCTATATGAAGGAAAGAAGTTGTTTATTCCCCTTACCCGCCTGGTGATGAGAGGGAAGTATTTGCCTTGGATAGCCCTAAGCTTGGTACAGAAGTAAGAGATGGCTGTGTTAATGTCAGGGGCCGTTGCTAGGAGGTGGGGATTTGGAGGGGCCGGGGTGATCTTGGGCGGTGGGGAGCCCCGTGCACAGCAGAGGGTGGTAAGATAGGGATTATCAGGTCTAGAAGACGCCCTGGATTATGACAGGCACAAGTGAGAGGCCAGACATGTTTGGTGCCTGTCCCCAGGGAGTTCACCAGATCAAGTGAGCAGGTAACTCGAGGGGCTGCCAACCCACCAGTCCCCTGAGGGCAGTGCTATGCAATGCCAGGTCAATCAGAAACAAGACCGCAATTATTGTGGACTTGATTTCCTCGGTCGATCTGGCTTGCATCAGGGAGACCTGGGTTGGGGATGATGCTGGCCCACTTTTTGAGGCTGCCGTCCCACCTGGGTATACTGTGGTGCACTGCCCCAGAGAGGAACGTAGGGGTGGTGGAGTAGCCATCTGTTTTATATCCAGCTTGGGCTTCACTGTGCACCCAGTGGGAACCCTAAGTTCTTTTGAATGTGTGGCTGTTCATGGGGGTCCAGGCACAGGTTGCAGGATTTTCCTTATTTACCGCCCCGCTGGGGGGGATGGGAAATTTCCTGCAGGAGGTTGCCGAATTTGTCATCAGTGAAACATTGGAAGCCCCCAGATGTACTGTTCTGGGGGATTTCAATGTTTGGGCTGATGACGAATCTTCTCGGCTTGGTCATAACCTCCTCCAGACTATGTCATCACTGGGCCTGTTCCAAGTTGTTTCTGCTGCAACTCACCAGGGTGGCCACACGTTGGACTTGGTGTTCTCACTGGTGCTTGAGATAGATAATCTCAGGATTGATCAGGTGGTATGGTCCGATCATTGCACGTGCAGTTCATGTTTGGGGCTCCCACCGGATGCCCTCCCCCTACAGAGATGATAAGCTGTCGCCCTTTGCGGGGATTGACCCCGGAGGGTTTTCTGGTGGCAGCCGATCTATCTAGAGTGGGTGATGCATGCATCGGAGGCATTGGTGTTGGGGTGGGCACCTATAATAAGGTGTTATCCAACACCATTGACTCCCTCGCACCTGTTTATGACCCAAATCTTCCTTCCTGAGGTCCCCTTGGTATGATGGGGCTCTCAGGAAGATGAAGAGAAAGGGTCAGAGGTTAGAGCACTGCTGGAGAAAGTCCAGCCTGGAGGGGGACAAACTGGCCCTGTGTATGCACTATAATGCATACCAGGGGGCAATCAACCATAAGAAGGCAGTGTTCCTGTCCAGGAAGACTGCTGCCGGTAAGAACCGACCAGCTATACTTTTTCAGATTGTGGACAGGCTACTTCATCCTGCCTGTCTATAGCCGAAGAAGGTTTATTCTGATGCTAAATGTGAAGAGTTTGCTCGATTCTTCTCGAACAGAGTGTCCAGTATCCGGCAGGGAATTTCTCCAGTCAGCAATGTCATAGCTGGCAGTGGTCACCAGAGGTGTTTTGAATGCACTCTGCCTGGTTGCGGGGAGTTCAGACCAGTGGAGGTAAGTGAGGTCACTGGGGTGGCGACCAATCTGAAGCACACCTTTTGTGAACTGGAACCAGTGCCGATGCATTTCTTGATGAGATGCATTGACACCATTGGCCCGGTGTTTGCTCTGATTGTCCGGTGCTCCTTATCTGAGGGGGTTTTCCCTGATGCCTTGAAGAAACCATCTTTGGACCCGGAGGTCAGGGCAAATTACCAACCTATCTCTAATCTTCCCTTTTTGGAGAAGGTAGTGGCACTTCAGTTGGAGGAGTACCTCATGACCCACGAGTTATACGAACCTTTCCAGTTGGGATTTCAGGTGAGGCATAGCACAGAAACCTCGTTTGTTCGGGTGCTGAATGATGTCCTCAGGGTGAAAGATCAAGGAGATAAGACAATTCTTGTTCTCCTGGATCTCTCCTCAGCATTTGACACTGTGGACCATTGTGTGTTGCTTGACCGCCTTAGGGATCTCTGCGGACTCACTGGCACCGTCATCTGCTGGTTTGAGTCCTTTTTAACTAATAGAAGGCAACGGGTTGTGATGGGGAATTTTGACTCCACCACGAGCCTCCTATCTTGCGGAGTCCCTCAGGGATCGGTATTAGCCCCTATGTTGTTTGCAGTGTACATGCTACCCCTGGGAGGGCTCATTAGGAAGTATGGATTGGGTTTTCATTGCTATGCTGATGATATCCAGCTATATATTTCCTTTGCCCCAGGGACATCCAATGCGGTAGATGTGCTAAACAACTGCCTTGCTGAGATTAATGACTGGCTGGCTTCCAGCTGGTTGCAACTAAACCCCGATAAGATGGAGGTATTGGTGGTGGAGTCGAACAGAGTGCATGATAGGATGGCCTCTGAATCAGAGACTGGACTTGTTCTAGGATCTGCTTCATTGAAGACCTCCTCTAGGGTGTGAAATCTTGGTGTCATTTTGGATAGGGGTTTGACTATGGAGGCACAAATTTCCTCCACCGTCCGCTCCCGTTTTTTCTATCTTAGAAATCTCGCCAGGATAAAGCCCCTTGTTCCGCCTCCGGACCTCCCCACTTTGATGCATGCCTTAGTTACATCAAGGCTCGACTACTGTAATGCGCTCTACCCCGGGGTCATGGGAGGATCTCTCCTCAGACTGCAGCTAGTGCAGAATGCAGCTGCCTGGTTATTAACTGGGCAGCCAAAATTCTGTCATGTTGCACTGGGGTTGCGTGAGCTGCACTGGCTGCCGGTCAGGTGAAGGATCCTCTTTAAGGTGTGTCTTCTCACCTGTAAGGCCCTACATGGTCAGGGCCCTGGTTATCTGTCTGACCTTCTTGTACCTGCTCTCTCTGTCTGCCCCCTCCATCCTGTTGTGGAGACCCCCCCTTGTTATTCCAAGGACGAGGTTGAAATCTGCTGGTGACAGGGTTTTAGTGTCGCTGCCCCTGTCCTTTGGAATTCGCTGCCCTTTGGGATTAAGGGAGCCTCTACTTTAGAGGTATTCAAGGCTCACCTTAAGGCCCTCCTATTTGCTCAGGCGTTTCTGGATTGAATGGTTATTTATTGATCTGATTAGATTATTAATTTTTATATGTTGTATTATTATGCTGGGTTGTTAATTATTTTGCATCTAATGATTCTATTTCTGAAGATGTGTTTACTGTTTGTACAGCACCCAGAGCCTACGGGATTAGGCGTTTTCAAATAAATTTTGCCTTGCCTTGCCAAGTTGAGTCTGAACCAGTCTATTGATTTAACATCTGCTAGGGATTGGGGTAGAATCTGTGACAGAGGAGGGGCAATATGTCTGGGTTTGGGGGTGGTCACTGTCTCATTTACTTCATCTGAGGTAACATTAATGGGGAGAGAACTACCAGCCAGCCCCTGGAGTGCTCAAGGAGTCTCTTCTTTTGGAATACCTTCATCTTCCAGGAATCAGTCTTCATCATTGATTCACATTAGTGGGTCTGGAACAGAGGTGATAGGACCTAGTAGTAGCCAGAACGTTTCAGGAGGGCTGGCACCAAGGTAAGCAGCACGCATGTGCTGCACCACAAGACTGACTTGTGGTGCAAGGCTTACCTTGGCACTAGCCCTCAACTGCCTCAGTTCCTTTTTTCCCTCGCCATTGAATGAGCATTAGTGACAACATTGCTTGCCCGCCAGGAGTCAGAACTTCACGTCTATATGACAACAGCATTCAGTTCTTCTCAGTTTTAGTGTTTAAAGCTAGAGTTTGTTATTTTTGTGTCAGTTTAGTGATTTTACAAAAATATTTCCGTCAGTCTCACACAGCCCTATTGAGTCAACGGCGATGGCCATGGAGGATGATGGTAGGGAACCTACTTCGGCAAGCTGTTTTGGCAGCAGGGCTGTATCCAGTCCACTTTTCCCATTGGGGAAGGGTTCTGACCATGAGCAGTCCAGTGCCCAGGAGAAAGAACAATCTTCCCAGAAGCACAAACAGAAGCAGGCCCATTCCTGATCCTAGTCGGGTTCTCAGCATCGCTCGGCCTCAAGTACTTCCTCTTCCTGCCCATAGGGAAAGAAGCAGTATTGCCCATGGTCACCCTCTATGAGGTCTGCTGTGTGATTGTCTCCCAGAGCTGGAGGCCCTCACCAATGCCATTGGCATCACTGGAGGCCTCAGATTCTAGGACATCGAGGTCTCAGGTCAGTCCCTCTCTGTCTGTAAGTGGGGATTCTGGTGGGCAGTTCCATCATTGGGCAGCTGTTATGGAGCAGTGGGTACAGCATCTGGCCCATGTGGCTTTGCTGCGGAACCAGTCCCTGGCCCCTTGGGGCTGGTAGAACTGGACCTTACCCAGTTACCAAAGACTAAAACAAAAATAAAATAAAAAATAAATAAATAAAGACCTAGTTGGGGGGGGGGTCCTCAGGCAGGGTAGAGCATTTAGCTCCAGCAACAGCCCGGGCCTTTGCCAGTGACCTTGACACCGACTCCTGTCACACTGCCTCCATCCCCATCCAATGTCACCATGTTAGGACTGGCTGCAGTACCATTGCTGTTTTTTTTCACTGCCAGCTGGGTCATTGGTGATGGGTCTGGCACCGGTCTTGGTGCTAGGTTTTGGTCCTTTCAGCTTGGCCCAACACTGGCTCCAGTGCAAGTCTTGGTGCTACCCTCAGTGCCAGGGATCCCCTGGTGCCGGTTTTGGTACTGGTTATGGTGCCATCCTCTCATCCCTTGGGGTTGGTGTCACCTGTGTTGCTGAGGTCCACCCATCTCTACGACCCTCCCTCAGGGAGGATGTGGAGGGGGATGAGTTTGACTCAGACCTCATAATTTCTGAGGGTGGTGATGGAGACTCTTTCTTTAGCTTGGACATTTTGTGCCCCAACCCTACTTCTGTGCCTCAGGAGGATCTATCTTTCCAGGTTTTGCTTAGAAATATGCATTCTGCTCTAGATTTGAAGCCTACAGCCACTGACCAAGGTAAACACCTCCATCTGCACTGGTTAAGCATTACTACCATGCCAGTCAGTTTAGTTCCTATTACACCCACATTTGAAACTCTGTTTGATGTGGTCTAGAGTAGACCTGCTTCTGTCTGCCTGTTTGTAAGCAGATAGGCAAGAAATGCACCGTCCCAAAAGACAAGCCGGTGTATATTTCTCAACCTATAGCTGTTGCCATTGTTATGCTCACTGAGAATGAGAATGACAACGCCATTCTCCTCCAAGAGGTCTCTGCATACCCTGTTAACAAGGAGTCATGCAAGATTAACACTATGGGGAAGAGAACTTTTACACCAGCTACCCTAGGGATGTGTATTGCTAGCTACCAAAGGCATTTTTCCAAATACGACTATACCCTTTGGAACTCACTTAAGTCCCTGGCAGAGTTCCTAACAGATTCTGAGGCTAAACATAAGATTCTGCTGACTGCCGAACCTGGAGTCCAAGAGTCATCAGCTCAAAGCTGCCATGGATGTTTTTGATACTGCCTCCTGCTCTGCCGCTGCAGGCATCTGTATCAGAATACATTCCTTGCTCCGAACCACAGTTTCTTCTCAAGATGCCCAACAACAGTTATGAACATTCCTTTTGCCAGAACTTACCTGTTTGGACAGCAGGTAGAGAGTTCTCTTACGGCGTCTCATGAAACTAGATCTGCTAACACTCAGAGAGGTAAAGGATGTGGTTTCTTTCATGTAAAAGGCAGGGGAGCCCTAAACAAATCTCAGCTTCCTCAGTCTCAGAAGAAAGCTCAGTTGAAGACAAATGTAACCCTCTTACAAATGGGGGTTCCGGAAAGTCTTCCTTGGGTGTGCCAAAATGCCCACTGTCAGGCTGGTGTCCTGTGTCTTAACCGTTTAAAAGCTATTGCATGTGAGTGCCTTGATAGCCTCTGTGTTCTGTCTCTTTAAAAGCTGCCTATATCCCAGTGTATAATTAATCTGGGTGGGGGCTCAGTGTTTCTAAGCTCGAGTCCCACCTGGGCTGACAGATAATTGCTCCATTCTGCCATCGCTAGTTGCGCAGAGGGAGCTCTGTTAGATGCTGTACTTATTTGCTGATTGTCTGCCATAATCGTAATAATTTTGTAGTTTGTCTAACCTGCCTTCTTTGCAGGACGGATACTTCTGTTAATCACCACCATCTTGGTTCTCGACTGCCATTGTGGACCAATCAGTACCTTTGGGGGCCCTAACATGGTGCCTGCCCCCCAGGGATCTTGTGGGAGTGAATTTCTGTAGGAATTGTAGTTTTTCCACTTTGGCATCTAAATAGACCTGGAGGGGGAGCCCTTGCTGTGACAGACAGATGAATCAACTAATCGAACCTTTTGGATCAGAGGGAAAGTCCCGAGCCGCCTGCAGCAGAGAATCAGTCTGAGATTGGAGTTAAGAGAGGGAGCAGCTCGAGGTATTCGAGCAGCTGCTCCTGTGTAGTCATGCAGGAAACTGGTGGAAAGGCTGTGCTTGGCCTGTCTGCCTCATCTTCCCTCGTGAGGGAATCCTTTAGTCTGAGTTTAAACCGAACTAAATCCAAACAAGCCTGTGACCAGAATTACCAAATTGTGACTGCCTTTTTGCCTGAAGAGAACCGAAGATTTGCTCCACGTGATCGGCCTGTCAGGACATCTGAAACAACCGCAGAGCATACAGTTTTGCACAGAGACACTATAATTGCAACTGGGCTGCCATCCGAACTGTGGTACTGCTGTTCCTTTACTGTAAGTGTGCTGAATGCTGTTAGTGGGTCGCAATTTGGTTCCCCACTGCCTGATTGTGTCACGCTGGCTGGAAGCTGTATCCAGCACTACCGGACTGTCATCCGAATTGTTTCACCTGGTCTGGGCCCTGTCACCTTGGCCCAGCCAGCTTATCATGCCACAGAGAAGAACATCAATGAGAGACCTGCCTGGGGATCAGCCCCCTGCTCAACATCACGAACAGGAACGACACCACGGTGAATCGTACGGGTCCTTTTTCTCCTGGCAAACCAGCAAGTCATCCTGCAGTCTCCATTTCGTCCATCCTGTGTCCTGTACTGGGTAGTGTGAGTAAACATCAGGGTAGTTCCCTGCAACAACAGCTCAATCAAAGTGTGTCATCTAATTTAATTGTTTTGTCTAATCATCATGAACTGAGCCACCTGGCTCCAGATTACAAATTGTGGATTACCGTTCATGACTTTGTCTTTCCATCATAGGGCCCCGACCAGCTGCAATGTCGGCCTACCCCGTGCAACATGTCAGGCTAGCCTATCTCGCCACTGGGTACCCAGAGTGTGTGTGACTGTATTGAGGGACTCTAAAGTGCATGCCTTGTAACCTGATTGAATCAGTACCTAAATCAATCAACCTGATTACGCCCCTTCCTTGATCATTTCCCCTGAATAAATCAGATCTGAATCTTTTTGCACTTAATCTGCCTGTGGTGTACTTCTGTAAAAATAGCACTGTGGTACTATTGTTTGCTGTGTTTAACCTTACTTTACAGGGGGTCTCCAGGGCTGAACAGGTGGAACTAGCCCTGGTGTTAAGTGCAATCAGAGTGAGGACATATCTGCTGTTTGGGGGCTATTGCACCTGTGTGTTCTGTTCATTGTTTAGGCCACTAGAGGGGAAAGAGGGGGGGTCACAGTGTCCTGGAGGCTTGTACCCATGTCAGCTACGCTAACACTAACCCTGTCCTCTGGGTGGAGGCTCCCATTTTCAGTTCCCAGACCCCTTAACCTGCACCTAGTCACGCAGGCAGGGGTTACATCTTGAAGGCTCCGCTGGGATTTGCACCTTCTAGTGGTCGGAAGTGGGTACTACAACCCTACGTTCAACAAATTGTGACAAAATGGAGGCTCTTATTACGCCTAAGTTTAAACTCGCTCCCCATAAGCTATTAGTGCATCGTATGATGAGGTGGAGTGAGGCTGAGGGGTTGAACCTCCATCAAGCTCTTCCATTAATGGATGTCCCATTAGGGACCACTAATGCAATTATTGTAGATACTGTTGAACAAATTAAGTGCTTGGGGAATGTTGAGGTGAAAGGGAGGGATTCAGACCTATTTGATCAAACTATGGTGGCCCTCCTCTCCTGCAGCCTCTCTATCGACCCAGAGAAGGTGCCCCCTGTTATTTTGCCTGAAGGGTCCCAGAAGAGGTGGAGGGTCATTCATCTGCACAGTGATCTGGCTACTCCTGGAGGGTCCCCAACATAGAGGGGTTCAAAGATAAGCTGCTTAAATTGTTAGCCTCTGAGGGGTGATCTGCCAAAGAGTTAGTAAAGATGCTAGATCTTTCTGAAGATACCACTCCCTTGCAGTCTCCTATTGTGTCTCCTGCCACCCCTAGGACCTCCCCTATGGTCACCTCCCCCATAGTGATACCATCTGTACATCTATACTCTTACCATTGACTTAGAATCTTCTCAGGCACGGTCCCAGTGCCTGTAGGGGAGGATGACCTGGAAACGTGGATGGACTATGCCACCCCCCCGGTCCAGGAGTGGCAGTGCTCAGAGGGGGAGAAAAGGAAGAGGCTCATGGAGAGCTTGAGGGGCCCTGCACTGGAGTCCATTTATTTTCTCGATCTACCAGTCCAGAGGCCACTTCTGCCGAATACCTCTCTGCTCTGGAGGGGGTCTTTGGTAGCACCAAGTCGGGGGTGATTTGATGTGGAAATTTAAATCTGCAAAACATGCGAAGAATGAGAAGTTGTCTATGTTTGTTACCAGAATTGAGAGGGCTCTGCAGAGGGCCCACAGGAAAGGAGGGGTGCCTGCTAGTGAACTGAATTGAGTCAGGTTAGACCATATCCTGAAATCAACCAGGTACTCTAGCGTGATGATGCTGAAACTTAAATTGCAAGACAGGAAGACTAATTGTTACCTCATGAAAGAGATTCATGAAGCAGAGAATCGTAAAGAGGGATGGGAGCCCTATGCCGGGGTGCCCGCACCTGCCAGACCCCCGAAAGAAGTGATGAGACTGAACTGCAACAGATGAGGGAACTGATTAAAGAACTGACAGAGTTGAGAGTCAGTCAACAAGCTGCCAAGGTGGCTAAAGATGCAAGCTCCTGTCAGGCACCTCCTGAGTCAAAGAGCGAGGTCCCGCCTGGGGGGGTGTGTGTGCACGTCATCTCCTCTGAAACCCAGACAGAGGGTAACCTGCTGGATGAGGTACGAGAACTGAGAGTCCTGGTGGGAGACCTGCTCCAAGCTACGCAAGCTGCTGACACCTGGGAAAGCCCAGAAAGCAAGGAAAGCAAGTTGCAAATCAGAGAGGGACCCTGAGACTCTCTTACCATGCCCAAGCAGGGGAACGGCTCCCCTTCCACTAGAGACTCCAAGGAGCCCATCTTTTGCTATCACTGTGGAGAAGACGGGCATACCCGGTTTAACTGCAGGTCACCTAAGAATCTGATAAAGGTTACTACATGGCTGCTGGCATTAATTCGGTGAAGCAATATATGGCTTCAGGCTGGGCCTACCAGACAGAGTTACTCATCCAAGCAGCTATAAGGCAGACGTCCAAGTTCTCATCCCCTGACTGGTCCGAAGTGGTAGGCCCGTCCATGGAGACCACTGTAACAGTAAATGGCGTATCTGCCTGGGCCATGCTTGACAGTGGATCCCAAGTGACCATAGTGTTTCAAGATTGGTACCGAAAGCACCTGTCTGATGTGCACCTGCAACCGCTGGAAGGCTTGCACGTGTGGGGGTTAAGCGAGAAGTCCTACCCATACTTGGGATATATTCGGATCTGGTTGTCATTCCCTACTGCCGTAGCCGGAGTGGATGAACACGTTGAGACACTAGATCTGGTGTGCCCCTCCTACCAGATTATATGATGGGGTTCCACTGCTCATCAGAACAAACTCCCACATGTTTGGAAGGCTAGCACAGTTGTGCCAAGAGAAACAAGGGCAACAGACTGGGCAAGCCCTGAGAATTCCAGCCTTGATCCAGAGATCCTACGACCTGCAGAAGCAGACTACTGAGGTGGACAGAGATGAGCCAGTGGGGATAGTGTGGAAAAAAGATCCCGACTCTCTAGTGCTAGCACCCAACACTCAATACACCATTCACGGAGAAGTTCATCTTTGGAAGGATGTGAAAAATAAAATATTGACACTAGATGCTCCCAGTGAAGGGAAATTGCCAGAGGGCTAGTTGGTTAAACCCAGTATTTTACCTGCCCGTGTCCATGCCTGTGCACAATGAGTGATGGTCCAGGTTCGAAACATGTCGAATCGAGAAGTCCGGGTGAACAGGGGGTGTACACTGCGCAGACACTGCAGTATTACCCAGCCACAAGCATTCTGGTGGAGAGGAAGAAGTGACTCCAGACCTATTTGACTTCGGTGATTCCCCCTTGTCTGCTGAGTGGAAAACTTGAATTAGCAGGAAACTTGCCCAGAGGGACCGGGTGTTTTTGCTGAAAGAATGGGATATGGGATGCATCTACAGCTGAGCATAATATTCGGCTGCTTGATGATAGACCTTTCCGGGAGCAGTCTCACCACCTTGCCCCAGCTGATATAGACAATGTTCAGAGGCACCTACAGGAGATGCTAGCTGCCGGTATTATTCAAAAGTTAAGGAGTCCCTATGTATCCCCCATCGTAGTTGTACGCAAGAAGAATGGGTCCGTTAGGAAGTGTGTGGATTATCGGACCCTAAACCAGTGGACCACCCCAGATCAATACACCATGCCACGCATACAGGATGCCATGGACTGCCTGAATGGGAGTCAGTGGTTCTCAGTACTGGATCTCCACAGTGGGTATTATCAGATTCCAATGGCATCGGAGGACTGTGAGAAAACAGTCTTCATCTGTCCTTTGGGGTTCTATGAATTCCTGAGGATTCCACAGGGGATTTTGGGTGCCCCTGCCACCTTTCAGAGATTGAAGGAATGTGCAGTGGGAGACATGAACCTGCTGGAATGTTTAGTGTACTTGGATGATGTCATCATTTTCGGACGCACGCTAGAGGAACATGAGACCAGACTGTTCAAAGCCCTCGATCATTTGGAAGAATTCAGCCTCAAGTTATCTACAGACAAGTGGCAGTTTTTTCAAGCATCTGTAAAATATGTGGGACATATAGTGTCAGCTGAGGGGATACAGACGGACCCCAGTAAAGTGGAGTCTCTGACCACCTGGCCCCAGCCAACCAACTTAATAGAACTACAGCATTTCCTGGGTTTCTGCGGCTACTATTGCTGATTCATTAAGGACTATTCGAAGGTAATCCGACTGCTCCATAACCTTACCCAAGGCTATCCTCCTACTAACCGCAGATACAAGAAGGGTCCTTCAAGGAAGAAGAAAAGGTGTATTTTGAACAGGTGAGCCCTTTGGGACCCATTGGATCCCCGAGTGTGAGGCGGCATTCTTTGAAATCATCTATCAGCTTACCCACGCCCCAGTCCTTGCATATGCTGATCCCACCAAGCCATATGTCCCACACATGGATGCCAGTCTGAAGGGGCTGTAATATATCAAGAGTATGAAGATGGCCTGAGACCTGTGGCTTTCACCAGTTGCAGCCTGACACCATCCGAGTGAAATTATCCGGTTCACAGGTTGGAGTTCCTTGCTCTAAAGTGGGCTATAGTCGATCAGTTTCATGAGTACCCCTATGGGGCCAAGATATTAGTAAAGCCTGATAACAACCCTTTGACGTATGTACAGACTTCAGCCAAGCTGAATGCCACTGAGCACTGGTGGATTTCTGCCTTATCAACTTACGATTGTGCAGTTAAATACCAGCCTGGACTGAAACATATTGATGCTGACGCCTTTTCACGGCGACCAAGTTCCAAAGACAATTGGGCGAGGCTGTCTGGACCTTCTGTTAAAGCATTGTGCCAAAAGTTTGACAGAGATGAGCAGTTGTCTGCAGATGCCATGGACTGCCTGGTGGACTGCTTGGGTCCCCCCGATACTTGCATACCTGCCACCTGTTGTCATTTCTCTGCATTAGATATCAGTGCTTTGCCACAGTTTGATAGTGACAGCATTCAGTGGGCTCAGTCCCAAGACCCCATGATTCAGCCTGCACTTGAAGCCCTGCATGCGGGGAAGGATGTGTCAAAATTACGTTCTACTGACTTACAGACTGCATTGTTATTCAAGGAAGGCCCCAGATTAAAGTTACGAGATCAGTTATTACATAGAGAGACAGTAGATTATCGAGGTCAAGTGGACAAGCAGCAGTTTGCCCTACCCATGGCTTTCAAACAGCTGGTACTGAGATCTCTCAATAACCACATGGAACACCTCGGTATTGAACGGACTCTTGACTTAGTATGTTCCTGATTCTACTGGCTGAAAATGGAGGCAGATGTCGAGCTTCATGTCAAAACTTACAGTTGCTGCCTTCAATGGAAAGTTTTGCCCCAAAAAGCTGCCCCACTTGTCAACATTACTACCAGTGCCCCCATGGAGCTGGTTTGCATAGACTTCCTGTGTCTGGAGCCCAATCAAAAGAACATTGGCAATGTACTGGTAGTAACCGATCACTTTACCCGATATGCAAAAGCTTTCCCAACCAAGGATCAAAAGGCCTCTATGGTGGCCAAGGTGCTGGTAGAAAAGTTCTTTGTCCACTATGATGCACCCCAAAGTATCCATTCTGACCAAGGAAGAGACTTTGAAAGTAGACTAATCAAAGAAATGCTCTCCCTGTGGGGGGGGGGTGCAAAAGTCCAGAACCACTCCATATCACCCTCAGACGGATCCCCAGCCAGAACGCTTTAACAGAACCCTTCTGGATATGTTGGGAACTCTCCATCCTAAAGACAAGTCTAAGTGGAGTCAGCAGATTAGCACTTTGGTACACGCTTAAAATTGCACCAAAATTCCCTATTGTCTCATGTTCGGGAGGGAAGCCCAGTTGCCTATAGATGTTTGCTTTGGGGTCTCCCCAGATGGGGTCCAAGCTGAGAACTATTTACAATATGTACAGAAACTGAAAGCTCAATTGAACCATGCATACCAACTGGCTCAAACAATGTCTGCAAACGAAACCTTCCTAACAAAGAGAGACATGATCGACTGGAAAAGGCTCAGGAGTTGTTGCCTGGGGGTCGAGTGCTATTACATAACTTGGGACTGCAAGGCAAGCATGAAATCGCCGATAAGTGGCACCATCTCCCCCACATAGTAGTTGGCAAATTGGACGATCTG
This sequence comes from Neoceratodus forsteri, assembly GCA_016271365.2. Taxonomy (NCBI): domain Eukaryota; kingdom Metazoa; phylum Chordata; order Ceratodontiformes; family Ceratodontidae; genus Neoceratodus; species Neoceratodus forsteri. Next base: position 1,097,484,861 of record CM028135.1, on the reverse strand, counting down.
CCAGTGTACAAAGTGCGCCCTGAAAATTACTCTAAAACTGTCAAGACCTTGCACAGGAACCATCTACTGCCCATCGGCCAAGTGATCATTGATGCTGAACTGAGAAGTGACACCTCGCCTGGGCCGGTGACTCATACTGCTGCTAAAAAGAGACAGAGTCAACCTGCCCCAGTTGTTCCAGACCCAGGGTCTTCCCCCCAGCAGGCCCAGAATGATAGTGACTGTCAATCTACCTCTGATGAAAGTGAGTGTGACAATGCTTATTATTCTTCTTATGAACTGAATCAACTGTTCCGAGGAAACGCTATGCATAATTATGGGGAGAAGGCTGGGCCTTCAGGACTGTGTAAACCCCCAGTTTCTTCCTTGGTACCAATGCCCCCTGAAAGTGAGGTGCAGAGTATTACGTCCAAAGTAGCAGAGTCCTTGTGTCTGGTGAAACTGTTTGAGTTACCCAAGGAAGAATCCGATGTAGTAAATCTCCCTGGTGACATACTAGAACCTACAGAACAATATGACAGTGTTGACAGCACTCTTTCTAGAGACTTCCAGTTCCACCACGGACCTGTAAGGATCTTGGAGAAATGGCTCCGCACCACCCGACTCAATAAACTGAACAAAATTCCCCACTACAAGTCCAATCCAGATCCAAATCGGGGAAAATGGCAAGCTCTGGCCCTAAACGTAGAAGAGGACCGAAAACAATTCCTAAAAAAGGCTATGGGTCTGAGGATGGCGATCGCTTACCTAGAGGCAGAGGGCCTAGAGAAAGAAGTAGATCACCATCAAGCACAAAGGGGTCTGAGCATGATACAGATGGAGCGCTTGAACACCTATCCCATAGAAGATTTGAAACTCTGTTAAATGAGATAAAGGGATCCAGGATGGAAAACCAGAAAGACTTTAAAAGCTTATTGGAAAAATTCACAAAGTTGGAGACTCGAATGGATCAAGTTGAAGAGTGGGTAGCAACTACAGAGGAAAGTACCCAGCAACTGGAAGGTGTCATAGAACTATTACTTCAGCAAACTTCGGAGCTGCATGCCAAAACTCTGGATCTGGAAAGCAGATCCAGGAGAGATAATCTCAGGATCTACAGCCTGAGGGAAAGAGCGGAGACTTACCCAATGCCCGAATTTATTGAAAATCTCCTTAAGGACATTTTGAATCTTCCACCAGGGTATGAGCTGAGAATTGAAAGGGCAAACTGTTCGTTGGTGAAAAAGCTGAATGACCCAGAGGTGTGTCCTAGATCAATTGTAATAAAATGTGCTAGCTACAAGACCAAAGAGGACATATTGCGCTGAGTCTGGTCCCAGAAAACCTTAGAATATTTAGACTCCAAGCTTACTGTAGATCACGACTATCCGCCAGAAATACAAAGTGCCAGACAAAGATACTCACCGATTTTGAAAGTGCTACATGAGCAAAACGTCAAGTTTCAGACACCATTCCCTGCACGTCTGAGAGTTTTTTGGGAGACAGGACCTGTGTTCTATGGATCAGCTCAGGAGGTGAAGCAGGACTTACTAAAAAGAGGCCTACACATCCCAGACCTGCCCATGGAACGGAAACCTACAGGATGTCATTTCCACCCGGATTGGCAGGCAGTAGCACAACTAAAAAGTAAGGGGACCGCTAAGCTGAACGTGAAGGAAGCAGCATGACGTATAACCGCCTTACTCCACCATGTTGAGAAACGAGGAGATAAGACGCCTGCCAGAACAGAAGATGCAGACTAAATTCACTGAAACAGCAAAAGGTACTGTTGTTGGTTGGACCGCCGGAGATCGGCCTCATTGCAGGGGATTTTAAACCCTGATTAGCTGAGAGAGGCATTGTGATCCCAGGGAGGAGGAGGGAAGGAGATGGGGAGAATACACATACATCTACATTCGAGCAGCTTGAGTGGGCACAGTGCTATAAAATTGAGAACTGTTGTGTCTAAGAGCCTGAAAGAAACCATAAGATGTACTGAACCTTGGGGGACTTATGGTCTCTCGACAACAGAAGTACTCAGGTCTCCTAATAAATGCGCTGACCCTCATCTTAGGACCCCCTTTACCTTGTGCTGTGCTCTCAGAGGAATATCATTTTGAACTTGAACTGAAACGGATGTATAGTGAATAAGATAATTGTGTTTTTTCAATGTTTCTCGACCTGTTGCTGAATAAGGAACAGGGGAATCTGAAACTTTAAGACAAATAACTAAATAAGGGGATGGAACAGGAAAAATGTCTTAATATGTAACGAGTTTGGGTGGGGATGGCGATGCCGGGAAGGGAAGTAAAGGATTAATAAATATAACAGAGGTTTGTGACGGGTGATAGTTAATACAAGATCCGTAGTAGTAGAGAACAACTGGCTCAGGGGAAGAGACCCTCAGTTTGAGGGAGAGACACTCATACCCCTACTTGGTGATACCTCAGCAGTGAAGGGGTCTCACTAAGACCAGAAACCCAGAGAGAGGGGTTTCCTACCTTGGGAGCAAAGCTGGTTGGAACTCCAGATGGCTCAGTTGGCAAAGGGGGCTGCAAAAGTTTATGTTTTTTTCATAGTTTTTAGAGTGTACAAGTTAAATGCTACCAAATATTGTGAGCTGAGAAAAAAGCAATTATCGAAGGGAAAGTGGATCTACTCTACGGGGAAATATAATTGTAAAAGCAGAACATTGTCTTCAAATAGATCAATATGAATAATAAGAATACATTGATCTGCTCTTATAATGTACATGGGTTAACTAACCCTGTTAAAAGAAGTAAAATCCTAACCTATACTAAAAAGGCAAAAGCAGATTTCATACTGATGCAGGAGACACATCTCTCTTGGAATGAGCATGAGAAATTGTTCAAGATGGGGTTGAAGGGAGGTTTGCTTCCACCTATAAAAGAGGAAGAAGAAGAGGGACAGCAATATTGGTCTCAAAAGTAGTGCAATTCCAGAAAGAAGATGTTTGGATCGATAAGGAGGGCAGATATGTGGCCCTGAAGGGACTATACAGAGGTCAGAAGTTAATTCTCGTATTGGTATACTTCCCCCCAGGCTCTGAATATAAAGATTATAAAGATTTTTTATTAAAGCTACAGAAGTGTGCCGAAGGCACGCTGATTTGCAGAGGAGATTTTAACTTAGCTCTTAACCCTGTTTTGGACACTACGTCTAAGACCTTGAGACACACAAACAGAATAGCCAGGCAGTTATATAAGCTTCTGATGGAATTAAGAATGCTGGATGTATGGCGACACATAAACAAGACTAGGAGAGATTATACTTATTACTCTAACCCCCATAAGACTTATTCTAGGCTGGACTATTTTTTTTTACATCGAGAGGAGCTACAAAAGGTGCATTCTGCCTGGATTGGAGACATAGTCTTGTCAGACCCCACTCCCATTTTCCTATCAATAGATTTAGGAGATTTTAAAAAAAATACGATCTGGAGACTTAATGTCTCATTGCTTAAGGAGGAAGAAATCCAGAAGATAATAACAGATACATACGAGAAGTTCCTGAAAGAGAATAGTACCCCAGAAATCACACCTAATATCTTATGGGATACAACAAAAGTTATTTTAAGGGGAAAATTCATTGAAATATCTGCGAGGAAAAAAAGGGAACGGGAAGCCTCGAAACTGGCTTTACAAGAGAAAATAAAGCTACTAGAGGACAAACAAAAACAACAACATATGAGAGCTAGACAGAAGGAATTACAAAACCTTAAAAAGCAATTAGGAAACCTGTTAGACTACCAAATAAACTGTTCTTCCTAAGGCAGAAGTTTTATGAGGAGGGCATGGTAAAATATCATCACTGTTCATGAGCCTAGACACAGAAAAAGCTTTTGATAAAGTCTCTTGGACTTTTTTGAGGAGGGTCTTTTCTGGGTTTGGCATCCCGGATGACTTCATTAAAAACTTATTTAAATTATATAAGAGACCCATGGGATATGTAAGAGCAAACGGGCATATTTCAACAGGGTTCACCCTGAAGAGAGGTACAAGACAGGGCTGCCCCCTTTCCCCACTTCTTTTTGCTCTCTATATTGAGTCTCTGGCAGGAAGCATACGACTAAATCCTCAGATACATGGAATTCAACTTCAGGACAGGGAACATAAAGTGACAGCACTCCTTTTGTACAACTAACTCCAACTGTGTCAGAGTATCCTCAGGATGAGCAACCTGGTCCGTCTTCAGAAGATAATAATGAGCAAAGTGTTGTGGAAACAGAATCTACAGAGCAAGGAACTGACAGTACTCCCAACCTGGACATTTTAACCCATGCAGAGGCCCCCCTCACTGCAGGAGAAGAAACCAATGCCAGAGTTGACCACCCTGAGCCTGTATCTGTTCCCCCCAGAAAATCTGGAAGAGCTGTCAAACCAGTGCTATGCCTTAGCTATGACTCCCCTGGGAGGCCTGTGGATCTGCCTCTCAATGATGTTCATAAGGGTGTTTACATTTCAAAGAGCTCACTGCCTAAACTGGGCCTGTCTGCCACTTCTAGGTTAATTGTTCTTCCCTCAGAACATGGTGCCCCTGCCCCATCTAGCCCCAAGTTAGCTGATAGGGAAGGGCTCCCATTACACTGTTCAATATGAAGATTTCATAACCTGAATCATCTTCCTTCATGAGGGAATCCTTTAGTCTGAGTTTAAACCAGACTAAATCCAAACAAGTCTGTTACCAGAAATACAAAATTGAGACTGTCTTTTTGCCTGAAGAGGATCGAAGATTTGCTCCACGTGATCAGCCTGTCAGGATGTCTGACACAACCACAGAATGTACGGTTTTGCACAGAGACACTGTAATTGCAACCGGACTGTCATCCGAACTGTGGTACTGCTTTTCCTTTATATAAGTGTGCTGAATGCTGTTAGTGGGTCGCGATTTGGTTCCCCACTGCCTGATTGTGTCACACTGGCCGGAAGCTGTATCCAGCACTACCAGACTGTCATCTGAATTGTTTCACCTGGTCTGGGCCCTGTCACCTTGGCCCAGCCAGCTGCTCACACCATAGAGAAGAACATCGACGAGAGACCTGCTTGGGGATCAGCCCCCTGCTCAACATCATGAACAGAAATGACACCACAATGAATTGTGTGGGCCCTGCTTCTCCTGGCAAACCAGCAAGTCATCCTGCAGTCTCCATTTCGTCCATCCTGTGTCCTGTACTGGGTAGTGTGAGTAAACATCAGGGTAGCTCCCTGCATCATCAGCTCAATCAAAGTGTGTCATCTGATTTAATTATTTTGTCTAATTATCACAAACTGAGCCACCTGGCTCCAGATTACAAATTGTGGGTTACCGTGCTTGACTTTTTGTCTTTCCATCATAGGGCCCCGACCAGCTGCAATGCCGGCCTAGCCCGGGCAATGTGTTAGGCTAGCCTATCTCGCCAGTGGGTACCCAGAGTGTGTGTGACTGTGCTGAGGGACTTTAAACTGCATGCCTTGTAACCTGATTGAATCAGTACCTAAATCAATCAACCTGATCATACCCCTTCCTTGTTCATTTCCCCTGAATAAAACAGATCTGAATCTTTTTGCACTTAACCTGCCTGTGGTGTACTTCTGTACAAATAGCACTGTGGTACAATTGTTTGCTGTGTTTAACCTTACTTTCCAGGGGGTCTCCAAGGCCGAACAGGTGGAACCAGCCCTGGTGGTAAGTGCAAACAGAGTGGGGGATATATCTGCTGTTTGGGGGCTATTGCACCTGTGTGTTCTGTTCATTATTTTGGCCATTAGAGGGGAAAGGGGGGGGTCACAGGGTCCTGGAGGGCTATACTGAGGTCAGCTATGCTACCACTAACCCTGTCCTCTGGGTGCAGGCACCCATTTTCAGTGCCCAGGCCCCTTAATCTGCACCAAGTCACACAGGCAGGGGTAGTAGCCCTTGGGATAGCGCCACCTAGGGGTTACACAAAGATGCCAAAACCTCCTATTGCCTCCATCTAAAACTCTGACCCTGGTCCTGCCTCAGCTGCCCAAGGCAGACCTTTCCTCCCCAGTAGGAGGGCGGCTGATCCCATTTTATCATCAGTGGGAGTCTATTACGATAGACAAGTGGGTTCTCAGGAAGGATACTCCCTGGATTTTACAGAAATCCCAAGAGACTGTCCACCCAGGAGACAACCCCTCTTATCAGCTAATGTGTCACAGCTTCTGGTGCAGCGGATTCTGGGCCTTCAGTGCAACAGGGCAGTGGAAGCAGTGCCAGATCAGAATGAAACACAGGCTTCTACTCTTGCTGCTTCCTTGAGACGAAGAAATTGGGGTGGGGGGTGGAGCATGCATCCCATTCTTGACCTCAGAAATCTGAACAAATTCATGGATCAAGAAAAAGTCAGAATGTTTTTTCTGGGATCTCTGCCTCCCTTCCTGAAGCCTCAGGAGTGGTTAGCTTCCCTGGATATGTCGGACACATACCAGCACATACTGGTGCACCACAGATACCTCCGATTTATTTTGCTGGGGCAACATTACCAGTATAGAGTCCTGCACTTTGGGCTCTCTTTGGCACCCTGAGTCTTTATAAAGTGCTCTGCAGTACTTGCAGCGCACCTGAGAAAGATGGGTCTCCAGGTTTACCTATACCTGGATGGACTGGCTGATCGCCAGTCCATCCAGGCAGGAGAGGGAACAGGAAGTTGCCACTGCCTCCCAGCTACTCACCTCTATGTGGGTTCTGCTAAATCTAGCGAAGTCTCAGCTCCGACTTTCACAGCAACTACTGTTCATAGGAGCGCTCTTGGACACAAACAAGGACCGAGCCTTTCTTCCAAACAGCAGAGTGCAGGTGATCCTGCAGACGGCATGCTACATCATGGAGTACAAAATCATGCAAGCACATTTCAAGCAGTGCATGCTGGGTCTGATAGCCTCCTCAGTGTTCACAGTGCCCCTGTCATGGTTGCACATAAGAAGGACTGCGTGGAAGCTCCGTGCACAATGGTCACAAGCAGCACACCCTCAGATTTACCCCATTCAGGTGATCAAGCCCCTGGTTCAGTCACCCACATGGTGGTCACTAGAGGACAATCTCCTCCAAAGCTTCCCCTTCTCCCACCCAGAGCCTCAGGTGACTCTCACCACAGGTGCCTTCCTCTTGGGGTGGAGGTGCTCACTGTCAGGGTCTTCAAACACAAGCTGTCTGGAACCCCATCAGAGGCTCATCTCCACATCAATGTGTTGGACATGCGAGCTGTTTTGTATGGCCTGAGAACCGGATGTAGTCAGTAACAAAACAGTCCTGCTCCAGACAGACAATAAGTCTGTGACGTACTACATCAACAAACAGAAAGGAGCACATTCTTCCCCTTACAGAAGTAAATAAGGTACCAGAGTGAAGTATGTTTCAGAAAAAAATGTGCTCAACAACTAGGGGGCATGATAGCTGGAGGGGTAGATTCAGGAGAGATGTGAGGAAGTACTTCTTCATGGAAAGAGTGGTGGATCCCTGGAACAGCCTTCCAGAGGAGGTGGATGGGGGTGAAAACAGAGGTGGGGTTCAAGAATTCATGGGATAAGTGCGTAACTTCCCCCCTACAAATGGGGGTTCCCGAAATGTCTTCCTTGATCTTGCCTAAATGCTCACTGGCAGGCTGGTGTTCTGCGTTTTAGCAGAGTAAATGTATTGCCAGAGAGTGCTTGTAATAACCTCTGTGTACTGTCTCTGTAAGAGCTGCCTGGATTGCAGTCTTAATTAATTTAAAAGGGAGCTCTGTTAGAAGATGTGTTTGTTTTTTGATTTTCTGACTCCTTGGTATTGGCCCCAACGCCCAGTGCACAATCCATGGAGAAGTCCACCTAAAGAGAAACATAAAGAACAAAATATTAATGTTGGATGCACCAGGAGATGGAAAGTTGCCAGAGGGATTATTGGTCAAACCCAGCATCTTACCTGCTCATGCCCATGCCTATGCACGATGAGTGATGGTCCAGATTCAGAATGTGTCAGATCAGGAGATTCGGGTGAACAGAGGGTGCACCCTAGCTACAGTACACTGTGCCGACACTGCCGTATTGCCCAGCAACAAGTGCTCTGGCGAGAAGGAGAGAGTGACCCCAGACTTATTTTACTTTGGTGACTCCCCACTGCCAGCTGAATGGAAAGCTAGAATTAGCAAGAAACTTGCCCAGAAAGACCAAGTGTTTTCATTAAATGAATGGGACGTAGGGTGTGTCCAGGGTGCAGAGCATCACATACGCCTGCATGATGACTGGCCATTTCGAGAGAGATCCTGACATCTCGCCCCAGCAGACATAGATGATGTGAGGAGACACCTGCAGGAAATGCTCGCTGCTGGTGTGATACAAGAATCAAGGAGCCCATATGCCTCTCCCATTATGGTTTTGCATAAGAAGAACGGGTTGGTAAGTATGTGTGTTGATTATCGAACCCTGAACCAGCGGACCATCCCTGATCAATACACCATGCCCCATATACAAGATGCCCTGGATTGTTTGAATGAGAGCAAATGGTTTTCGGTATTGGATCTTCGCAGCAGATACTACCAGATCCCGATGGCCCTGGAGGACCCTAAGAAAACAGCGTTCATCTGTCCTTTGGGGTTCTATGAATTCCTGAGAATGCCACAGGGGATTTCAGGTGCCCTGGCCACCTTTCAGCTACTGATGGAACATGCGGTGGGAGATATGAACTTGCTGGAATGTCTAGTGTACCTTGACGATGTCATTGTGTTTGGGGGCACATTAGAGGAGCATGAGACCTGACTGTTTAAAGTCCTAAACCGATTGGAAGACTTCAGTCTCAAGCTGTCCATTGACCAGTGCCAGCTTTTTCAAACCTCTGTGAAGTACTGTATGTAGGGCACATAGTATCTGCAGAAGGGATAGAAACTGATCCCAGTAAGGTTGAATCACTGACTACTTGGCCCCAGCCGATAATTTGAAAGAACTGTTTCCTGGGGTTCTGTGGCTACTACCGGAGGTTCATAAGAGACTATTCAAAGGTGATTCGCCTGCTCTTGAAACTTACCCAGGGTTACCCTCCTACCAACCATAAATTTAAAAAAAGGTCCGTCAAAGAACCAGAGAAAGTGTACTTCCGCACAGGTAAATGTTTTGGGCCCCGCTGGACACCCGAATGTGAAGCAGCCTTTCACGAAGTCATATACCAGCTCATCCATGCCTCCATCCTCGCCTATGCTGACCCCACCAAGCCCTATGTGCTGCATACAGATGCCAGTCTGCAGGGTCTAGGAGCTGTGCTGTATCAAGCCCATGAGGATGGTTTGAGACCAGTGGCCTTCGCCAGTAGGAGCTTGACCCTGTCGGAACGAAACTACCCTATGCACAAGCTGGAGTTCCTTGCGCTAAAATGGGCCATCATCGACCAGTTTCATGAGTACCTCTATGGGGCAAAGATATGGGTGAAGACTGACAATAACTCGTTAACCTATGTACAAACTTTAGCTATGATAGACGCCACTGGGCACCGGTGGCTTTCCGCCTTATCAGCCTATGATTATGCTATTGAATACAGGCCAGGACTGAACCATATTGATGCTGGCACCTTGTCACGAAGGCCAGTTCCCAAGAATGATTGGGTCAGGCTGTCTGAACCTGACATCCGAGCCTTGTGCCAAAAATTTGACTGAGATGAACAGATGTCTGCGGACACAGTGGACTGTTTAGTAGATTGCTTGGGTCTCCTGATACCTGCATACCGGCTGCCTATTGCCACTTTTCTGCTCTAGATATTAGTGCACTACCTCAATCTGACAATGATAGCATTCAGTGGGCTCAATCCCAAGATCCTATGATTCAGCCCGCACTTCATGCTCAGCGTGCGGGGAAAGATGTGTCCAAGTTGCATTCCCCTGACTTGTGAACTGCACTATTGTTTAAAGAAGGCCCCAGGTTGAAGCTACTCCATCAGTTGTTGTTCAGAGACAGTTGATCAAGTAGACAGGCAGCAATTGGTCCTGCCCATGTCTTTAAAGATTTGGTACTGAAGTCCCTCCACAATCACATGGGGCACCTTGGTATTGACAGAACTCTCGACTTGGTATGATCTTGATTCTACTGGCCCAAGATGGGGGCTGATGTTGAGCACCACGTAAAGACCTGCAGTCATTGCCTGCGAAGGAAAGCCATGCCTCAGAGAGCTGCCCCCCTTGTCAATATTACTACCAGCACCCCCATGGAACTGGTCTGCATAGACTTTTTGTATTTAGAACCTGATCAGTGGAATATTGGCAATCTGTTATTGGTAACAGATCATTTCACACGGTACGCGCAAGCTTTTCCAACTAAAGATCAGAAGACCTCTACCATGGCCAAGGTACTAGTGGAAAATTTCTTCATCCACTATGGTGCCCCTCAGGGGATCCACTCTGACCAAGGCAGAGATTTTGTAAGTCGGCTAATCAAAGAAATGCTCTCTCTATGGGGAGTGCGGAAGTCAAGAACCATCCCTTATCACCCACAGGGGGACCCTCAGCCAGAACGTTTTAACCGCACCCTTCTAGACATGCTGGGCACCCTCCATCCCAAAGACAAGCATAAATGGAGCCAGCAGATTAGCACCTTGGTACACGCATACAATTGCATGAAAAATGACGCTACTGGGTTCTCTCCCTACTGCCTCATGTTCGGGAGGGAGGCCCGACTGCCCGTTGATGTCTGTTTTGGGGTCCAAGGAGCTGAAAATTACCTACAGTATGTACAGAAACTGAAAGCTCAATTGAACCATGCCTATCAACTGGCCCAGACAATGGCCGCCAAAAGAAATCTCGCCAACAAAGAGAGGCATGATAAAAAAGTAAAGGCTCAAGAGCTTCGGCCTGGAGACCGTGTGTTGTTATGCAATTTGGGACTGCATGGTAAACACAAAATTGCTGATAGGTGGCACAATCTTCCCCATGTAGTAGTTGGAAAGCTGAATGATTTACCAGTGTACAAGGTGCACCCAGAGAATAACTCCAAAGCTGTCAAGACCATGCACCCTAACCACTTGCTACCTATCGGCCAAGTCATAATAGAGGCTGAACCATCAGAGATTGATTCCCCTGGGCTGGTGACTCATGCTTCTGCAAAAAAGAGACAGAGTTAACCTACCCCAGTAGTTACAGATTTAAGGTTTTCCCCACAGCAGGCCCAGAATGATAGTGACTGTCAGTCCACCTCTGATGAAAGTGAGTGTGACAATGCCTATTACCCCTCCTATGAGTTGAGTCAGCTGTTTCAAGGTAACCCTATGACTAATTGTGGGGATGAAGCTGGGTCTTCTGGACTGCCTAACCCCCCAGCTTCATCCTTGGAGCCAATGCTCCCTGAAAGTGAAATGCAAAGTATTACGTCTGAGGTTACGGACTCTCTGTGTTTTGTGGAACTGTGTGAATTGCCAGAAGAAGTGGCTGATGGTCTGAGTCTCTCTGGTGACACACCAGAACTTGAAGAACAATGTGAGAGTGTTGACAGCCGCCTTTCAGTGCCGCAAAGCCTAACTGTGCCAGAGCCTCCTCAAAATGAGCAACCTGGGCCTCCGTCAGAAGATAATGAGCAAAGTCTTGTGGAAACAGAGCGTACAGAGCAAGGAGCTGACAGTGCTCCAAGTTTGGAAATTCCCATCCATGCAGAGGCACCCTCACAAGTGATGAAATCTCCAAAGTTAGTGCTGAAAATACAGAGACTGTGGCTGCTCCCCCCAGAAAGACTGGCTGAGCTGTCAAGCCAGTGCTACGCTTTAGTTATGATTCTGGAGGCCAGTGGATTTGCCTCTCAATGTTGTTCACAAAGGGGTTTATGTTTCACCAAGCTCACTGCCCAAATTGAGCTTGATGGCCAACTCCAGGTTACTTGTTCTTCCCTCTCACCATGGTGCCCCTGCCCCATCCAGCTCCAAGTTAGCTGATAGGGAAGGGCCCCCTCTTACATTGTTTAATGTACAAGAAGTTATTAAATGAATCAGTATTACTTGTATGAAACCTGCATAAGTATTGTCAATATGGATGTAGTAATGTGAAGTATATTGAAATGTATAGTAATGTAACAAGCTAATGATATATATGTCTCGTTTATATCGCATTTTTGATATTGTGATGGTACAGACTTGACGCGGATGCCAAATTTTCTCCAGGCAGGGAAGAATGTAACCCCCCTGCAAATGGGGGTTCCTGAAAAGTCTTCCTTAAGCTTACCTAAATGCTCACTACCAGTCTGGTGTTCTGCGTTTTAGCAGAGTAAATGTATTGCCAGAGAGTGCCTGTAATAGCCTCTGTGTACTTTCTTTTTAAGAGCTGCCTGGATTGCAGTCTTAATTAATTTAAAAGGGAGCTCTGTTAGAAGATGTGCTTGTTTGTGGATCATTTGTTACAGTAGTTATGTTCTGTTTATCTCCACCAACTTGGCCCGGGACTGTCAGAATGGACCAATCAGTACTGTTGGGACTCTAAAATGGAATCTGCCTACAGGGGCTTGGTGGGGTCAAAACTTGTAGGAATTGTAGTTTTTGCTTTTTGGCACCTAAAATAACCTGGAGGGACAGCCCTTGTTGTGACTGACAGACAGATCAGCAAACCGAACCTTTTGGATCTTGGTGAAATTCCCAAGCTACTTGCAGCTAGTTTCAGTTCTGAGTTGGGAAGTGAAGAGATAACAGCTTGAATGATTCAAGCAGCAGCCCCAGTGTAGATTCATGTGGGAGAACTGTGGAAAGGCCTGAGTTTTGGCCTGCATGCCTGCCTGCCTGCCTGCTGTCCCTGAGAGGGAACTTGTGCCTTTTTCGGACTGAATCCAAACTTGGAGAGCGAAGTAAGCCACTGATTTGTGACCAGGCTCCTACCTGAAGAAGACCGAAGATTTGCTGAATGCGATCAGCCTGTCTGGACTTCCAGCCACCTCGGAACTCCCGGATTGTGCAGATACTCTGTAATTGCGACCAGAGAGCTTTTTGCCTGGTACAGCAGAATTTCCTTACATGTGAATGTGTTGTGTGCTTATAGTGGGTCATAATTTGGTTCCCCACTGTGGTTAGAATTGTGTTCCGCTTGCTGGAAGATGCATTAGAATTTCCTTACGTGTAAATGTGTTGTGTGCTGCTAGTGGGTCGTGATTTGGTTCCCCACTATGGTTTGAACTGTATTCTGCTTGCTGGAAGCTTCATCCAGCCCCATGGACTGAATCCAAAATCATATCCATTGGGCCTGGGCCTTACCACACTGGCCCAGCCTGACTACCCACTGCATAGAGAAAGTCATCAACGAGAGACCTGCCTGGGGATCAGCCCCCTGATCAACACCCGAACAGGAACGATGCCTCGTTGATTCGTGTGGGCCCGCTTCTCTGGGCACTCCAGCTCAACAACCTGCAGTCTTCATTTCACCCTGCCTGTGTCCAGTATTGGGTATCATGACTAAACATCAGTGTAGCTCCCTGCAACAACAGCTAAATCTAAAGTGTTGTCATCTGATTGTCTGGTTGCTTTTTCTTTCACAAACTAAGCCCTCCGGCTCCGGATTACAAATAGTGTGTATTGTGCAAGTTGCTTTCTTCCATCACAGGGCCCCAACCAGCTGCAATGTTCCTAGGTAGCCCATTATCTCCCTACCTGGGTACTCAGAGGTGCGACTGTGTGTGGATTTAAAGTGCATGCATAACTGTTTCATTAATATAGTCTTTAAGCCAATCAACCTGATTACACCCCTTCCTTGTTCAAGTCCCCTGAATAAATCAGATCTGACTTTTTTGCTGCATTTAACCTGACTGTGATTCCAGTTTGTGCCAAGAGTACTGTACTGTTGCTATTTACTGTGCATAACCTTGTTTTACAGGGGGTCCCTAGGGTCGAGCCAGAGGAACCAGCCCTGGTGGTAAGTGCAAACAGTGTGGGTACTGGTATGGTGTACAAGGGGTACTGCAAAAGTGATTATCGTATATTGCTCAAGCCACTAGAAGGGAAAGAAGGGGGTTACAGTGTCCCGGAGGGCTGTACCCAGGTTAGTTTGACCACTACCAACCCTGACCTCCGGGTGGAGGCACCTGTTTAAGAACTCAGGCCCCTTAACCTGCTACTAGCCATGCAGGCAGGGGTAGTAGCCCTTGGGATAGCGCCACCAAGGGTTAGAAGTGTCATGGTGGTGTGGGCATGAAAGCTAGCAGGACGCAGGTGGTAAGGTGCAAATGTCCTTAAACATTTGTTTATTCAAACAATAAGTGGAATAGAAAGCAAAAATGGTTGCTAGTTCTTGTCATGATAAAGTCATTTTACAAACATCAGCTTTAAAAGACAACACGGCAGATGTTCCTTCTTACTTGTGCAGTCTTTCTGGATCTTTAAGGCTAAGAACCTTTGGTTGCTGTATACTCTACTTGTGGAGAGTTTCACTCAGCTTCCCTCGTCCAGCTCAGACCTTGGGCAGGAGAGTCTCTTGCTTCACACACTGACCTTTTCTCTGTGTGAGGCCCCCTTTTTATACATCCACGGGGTCAGGTGATCTGCCTTGTTGTACCTCACTAACACATTCTAACATTTTATGTTGCTATTCTCTTATATAGACATATCAAACTGCAATACATGAACAACAGTACAGTCACACAAGTGCACACCTTAGAACATCTTCCCTGTCGCCGGTGTTGGGATATTTACAAATATGTTTCTGTGAGCGGGCAGACATTAGTTGCTAGCTCCTCCCACCTTTGTACCTTTCCTGAACCAGCATTCAGCTGTACAAGTCTGTGTCTGACCATCACCTTGGTAACAGAACCAGCTGCAGGTGCGTGCGCTGTAATTTCTGAGCTGGCCTTACAGGGAAACAATATCACCTTTCACATTTCCTTGCGTTAATCCCCTTTTTGATTCCTATTTTCTTTTGCAGGTGTCTCAGGGGGATCAGACTATCCAGTTGCCTAAAACGTGGGCTACCAATGTATAATAACACACATTAACACTGTTCTTTAGTAACTGTAACAGGAGGGCGGGCTAATGGCAAAGCAGGGGAAAACTTCTTTTAGGGCTTCTGTGTGAGACCTGCAGGTGCACTGTAAAGGGCGCCTTTACCTGCAAACACAGGCTCCAACATTTACAACAGAGCGAACTAGCATTCTGTAGTGTTTCTTTATGTATGTACACATGATAGCATGCTCATTGTTTTCTACAGTACGGCTCAGTCAGCTTCACAGGGACTCAGCTTTCATGCTGTCCCTCATAAATGTACATTTTAAACATCGCTTTTTATTTCTGATGCTCCTAATGAATGCTCATATGGGATATGGGGAATATAGAATGCAAATGTGAATTAAAGTTAAAAGCGAGGGGTCACAGTCTGACCTTCAGGGTGTTCAGCTCCTGGGTCATAGAAAATGTTATTGCAGCAGACTAGATAGAAAAGTAAAAAAAAATAGATATAGAAAGATACTTTTTTATATCCTAGAGCATACTTCTCCTGGCATTCCCGTGGCCAGCGTCGTGACAGGGTGAGCCCTGTCACAATAAGCACTAGGGAATCAGAGTGGAGAGGAAGAGGGGAGGGAGGAAGAGCTGTAGATCAAGCATGGTCTGCGGTAATAATGTAGGTAGGGAAAAACAGACAGACTGGTGGGCCAAGCAGTCCTTATCTACCATCAAATTCTGTGTTTTTATATTTACCCTCTCTGCAGGGAAGCGATGAGAGTGTGGGAATGGTGCCTGGAGCAGGTGACACTGCTCCAGGCCAGTTATCTGCCAGCAGTCCGAAACATTCTGGCAGATGGGCTCAGCTGAACAGAGGTCAGTCCTCATGAGTGGTCATTAGCTCCAGATATTGTGAGATTGCTGTTCAGTGCATGGGGTACCCCAGATGTTGACCTTTTTTGCATCCCACTCAGTGCCAAACAGCCTTGATTCTGCTCCAGAAATCCAGGACATGTTTTTCTTCTGTCAGGATGCATTCAGACTGCAATGGTAAAATCTTTTTCTGTAGGCATTCCTACCAGTCACATAGAAACATACTTAGAAACATAGAATTTGACGGCAGATAGGGACTGCTTGGCCCATCTAGTCTTCCCATTTTCCCTACCTACAGTAATACTATAGACCCTACCTGATCTCCGGTTTATCCCTCCCTTCCCTAACGACTAAGGTTCCCTTATGTTTAACCCATGCATTCTTGAATCCTGCTACAATTTTGGCCCCCACCATCTCTGCTGGAAGGCAGTTCCAGGCATTCACCACTCTGTCTGTGAAGAAGTACTTCCTTACGTTTTCCCTGAGTCGACCCCCACAGCTTCACAACATGCCCCCTTGTTCTTGAGCACTTTATTTCTGCAAAATACTTCCCTCTTGTACCTTGTTTATACCTGTGAAGTATTTGAAAGTCTCTATCATATCTTCTCTCTCCCTTCTTTCCTCAAGGGTGTACATATTGAGGTCCTCTAGTCTCTCTCCTCATAGGGTCTCTGGTGCAGACCCTGCACCATTTAAGTTGCCCTCCTCTGGACCTCCTTTACTCTGTCTATGTCCCTCCGGAGGTTTGGTCTCCAGAACTGGACTCAGTACACTAGGTGAGGTCTCAACAGTGATTTATACAGCAGTATCGCCACCTCCCTCTTTCTGCTGGTGATGCCCCTCTCTATGCATCCTAGGATCCCACTGGCTCTCCCTACAGCCTTATCGCACTGTTTGGCTACCTTTAGGTCATCAGATATGATTACCTCTAGGTCTCTTTCCTGTTTGGTGGTCACCAGTATCACTCCCCCATTTTGTGCTATACCCTTGGGTTTCTGCGCCCCAAGTGGATGATCTTGCACGTCTTCACATTGAAACTTAGTTGCCACATTCTTGACCACTCCTCAAGCTTTCTTAGATCCCTATTAATTTTTTCCACACACCCCTGAAGTGTCTACCATATTGCAGATTTTGGTGTCATCTTTTCCTTCTAGCCCCTCTGCAATGTCACCAATAAAGCCATTAAAGAGGACCAGTCCCAGTACAGATCGTTATGATACCCTGCTGGTCACCCTTCCTCGGAGTGAACTCTGTTTACCACCACCCCTTGATGCCTATCCCCCAACCAGTTCCTTACCCAGTTTACCACTTTTGGACCCACTCCCAGGCTGCCCAGTGTGTTTACTAAGGGAAAGTGGAAATTGTTTAACCAGGAAAGGCACACTAAGCTGAAGCTTGTTTCCAGGTGCAACCTGGGAGCACAAGGAAGTTATGTGACTTGCTCAGGGTCACACAGTATACAAGTGGGGGCTGTGAGATTCAAACACAGGTCACCAGGTTTGCAGTGTAGAGCCCTAAACCTCTACGCATCCACTGCTCCACCCTGCTCTACTTCCCTGGTCACCCAGTCCCTCTAGCGCAGAGGTTATTGCTCAAACTGGAGGTGCAGAGGGGCATGATGATCCTAGTCACCCCCTGCTGGCCTCGAAAGACATGTCTTCCTCTGTTGAACAGACAGTTGTTGTCAACAAACCGAGGATTCTTCCACTTAGGATGGACTTACTGACTGAGGGTCACCTGGTCCATCCCAACCTGCATTCCCTTCATCTTCAGGCCTGGTTCCTAAAGAAACAGAAGTGAACAGGTACAAGGTTTCTCAGAGGGTCTCTGAAATACTTTTGGCTGCCCATAGGCCTTCCATGAGGAAAACTTACACAGCCAAGTGGAAATGATTTTCCATCTGGTGCTCCAAAACCTGCAGGGACCCCTTTGGGTGCCCAATTGACAAGGTTCTGGAGTACTTGCTGCACCTTTCTGATGCTGGGCTAAATTATTCCACAGTTACATTCCACCACGAGCCCATCAGTACCCTCTACCTGGAACAACTGCCACTGTTCAAGAGGTTCCTTAGGGGAATCTCACACACAAGGGCTCCCGTCAGCAAGCTGGTGGCTGCCTGGGATATCAACCTTGTGCTGGATATACTCCCTCACAAACCTTTCAAGCCTCTTGCGACTTGTGAGCTGAAGTTTGTAAGTTGCAAAGCAGCTTTTCTAGTGGCCATCATTCATTCATTCGTTCATTCTTTATTTATATAAGGCGCCTTTCTAAAACCAAGGCGCCTGTACAGAATACATAAAACAATAAATAATTAAAACAACATTAAAACAATCATAAGTCATTAAAAGCTTTGCTAAAAAGATATGTTTTCAAAGCTCCTTTAAAGCTTTGGACAGTCGGGCAGTTTCGCAACTGATGAGGTAGAGAATTCCACAGGGTCGGGGCTGTAAAGCTAAACGATCTTGCCCCTGAAGTTTTTAAACGGACCCTGGGAATCTCTAGCAATCCCTCGTCAGTGGATCGGAGAGAGCGGGGGGGACAGTATGGACAAAGGAGCTCTTTCAGGTAAACAGGTCCCTGATCATGTAGGGCTTTATAGGTCAGTAAACCGACCTTGAAGGTGATTCGCCAGCAAACTGGCAGCCAGTGCAGTCCGCAGAGCACAGGCGTTATATGACTAGACCTAGAAGATCCAGTCAACAGCCTGGCTGCCGCATTCTGCACTAGCTGCAGACGGCGAAGTTCAACCCCCGATAGCCCCAGGTAAAGGGCATTGCAGTAGTCAAGGCGGGAGGTAACAAAGGCGTGGACCAACCTTGGAAGATCCTTTGGAGGAACCAGGTGCTTCACCCGGGCGATGTTCCTCAGATGGTAAAAAGAGGTTTTGACAACCGCTGACACCTGAGATTTAAAAGTCAGACAGTCATCAAATACAATGCCCAGGTTCCGCACCCGGACTGAGGTCATCAGCTGGACACCCCCAAGCCATAAGCCCGAGGGCGATCCAGCTAACAAACCCGCCTCCCAGTGACCCTGATCCACAACCAACACCTCAGTTTTTTTTTGGTTCAAACGCAGCCAACTCACATTCATCCAGTCTTGGATCTTGGCAAGACAGTTGTTAAATACCAAAATGGCAGCATCCTGGCCAGGCACAAAGACATATACAGCTGGGTATCATCTGCATAGCAATAGCCAGACCCGTGTTGCCTAATAATCACTCTAGCGGCACTATACATGCAAACAACATGGGTGCAAGATGGAACCTCAAGGTACTGCAGGTTAGGGAGACTGATGCCAAGAAAGAATTCCAGACACCACCCTCTGAGTCCTACCCTCGAGGTAAGATCGAAACCACCTGAGGACTGTATCAGACAGTCCACAGATAGACTGAAAATGCTCCAGTAGCACACCATGGTCCACAGTGTCAAACGCTGCAGAGAGATCAAGAAGTACCAAGATGGAACAGGTCCTTCGATCTCTTGCTATTAGGAGGTCATTTAGTACCCACACAACTGCTGTCTCGGTACTGTGCCTTTTCCTAAATTCAGACTGGAGAGAATCATAGACATTGTTGTTGGTCAGATAATCCAGCTGCGAAGCGACCACCTTCTCAATAACTTTACCCACAAAGGGTAAGTTAGAGACAGGCCTGTAATTTGCTAGACAATCCGGGTCCAAGGAGGACTTCTTCAGAAGAGGCTTAACTACAGCCTCCTTAAGAGGATCTGGAAAGATCCCCCTCTCCAAGGACCTCCAGACTATCACAGCAAGGACTGGGACGATTTTATCCACACAATCCACTAAGAGACGCGTGGGGCCCGGGTCCAAATTACAGTTGGTTGGACGCAGTGATTGGATGACCATCACAATGTCATTGATTGTGGGGAGACTGAAGTCAGACCAAGCAAACTGGGTGTCTGACATCTCCTGCCGACCATCACAACTCCCATTGGAGAGGGTCAAGTGGACATCCGATCTGATTTTGGCAACCTTATCTGCAAAGAAGAGAGCAAACTCCTCACACCGTTCTTGAGAAAAGGCTCTTCCGGGCTGAAGACAGACTGGATTGCACAATCTGTCCACGGTCCGGAAGAGCTGAGCCGGTCTATTCTTTGCAGCCACAATCTCTCTGGACAGGAATTCTGCCTTCTTACGAGAGATTGCAGATTGATAGACCACATAGTGGTTCATCAAACTAAGTTTGTCATCATCCAGACCGGACCTCCGCCAGCACCTCTCCAACCTTCATCCAACTCTCCTCAACTCCCTCAGAGTCTCCTCAAACCAAGGAGACCTGGGATGAAGAGTGTGAGGACGAACACGGACAGGAGCAATGGAATCCAGGGCCCTTGCCACCACCTTATTATAGGCATGCATCAGCTCTCCCGGATCCATGCAATCTCTCGGTAAGCCCGATAGGTCCAGCATAGCCATCTTTTCATCCAGGGAAAAACCCCTTAATGGGCGGTACCGGACCATTTCCATAGGGGCTGACCTATTAGGGGTGGCCTCAAAACTGAACCCAATGGAGTGATGGTCCGACCATCATCTCTGCTTGCACAGTGTCTGAAATCCATACCTTGGTTGCATATCCTCCCTATACTGTTTTCTACAAGGACAAGGTAGATCTTCATTGAGGATATCTCTTGCATCAGGCAACACATATGGAACTATAACCACCAGGCACTAGGACCACACAGAAACTTTTTTGCTAGCAGTCTTCCAGGGTCCATCATAAACCGACGTCCTTTCCATATAAACGTGGGCCAACCCATGCCCTCCTCAGTTCTTTCCCTGCAGTTGACCATTACACATCGGACTCCACGGAGACAGCGCCGCTTCAGTCAACTACCAAATCTCCATTTTCTCACTTTTTTTGTTTTCTGGCCCTAGTTAGTTCATCATTTTTTTTTTTTTACTTGCTCTTTATGCTCCCCCTGCCCGCAGCACTTCCATTCTTCGGGAGACACCTATGGCCTTGTAGTCCCCACCCTCTTACCTGGAGACCAGTGCAGTCCATCCCCCATGTAGCTGTGGCTATATCCCCCAGGTGGGCACGGGGTAGGGGCACTCCGAAGTCCTTCTTGTTTTCATCGGGATGCTGGTACCAGGACACGCAGGGGCACTGGGGATCGGGGCCTGGTGTTCTGTCTACTGGGAGCGCTGTGGGGTGTTTTTTTCCCATATTCTATGGGAGTGGCATCTCCACCAACGTCCTCCACTCCCAACCCTCTCTTTTACACTCATGCGCTTGCTATGCCTCCGGCTTCCGCCAGAGGCCAGTCAGGCGCTGAACATGCACCCCTCCCAGGAGAGGAGAGCTGTCCTGCAGATGCTCAATCCTCTCCTCCCTGTCAACCCCCAACAACCTGGGCTCGTTCCGAACTCAGGTGCAGGCGTGGTGCGGCGGCCAGCACCTCAACCCTCAGCACCACCGGGCCGGCCCATCACTTTATTTTTTAAAGTGATTTCCATTGCTGTTTATGTTGACTGCCCCTGAGAAGCTCTTCCAATACAGTGGGTGTGGTAAAAAAATCTACAACAATGTCGACCATGCATCTGCTGTTTTGACGAGGCCCACAACGTTAAGGCCTGTGAGGTCTGCCGTGGCTTCAACCAGGCTACCCGATGGCACCATCAGAAAGCCTTAGAGTACTTCCTCTTAGAACAGCAGATGGCCCAGATGGAGAAGGAGCACCAGGTGAGAAGCTCCTCCACCTCACTGGCGCCGTCAATGGAATCCCACTGCTTCAAGGCCTGTGACAAATCTGCTGGAAAGCACAAGTACCAGGAGAGATACAGAATTAAGGAGAAATCCTCCCTGGCATGCTCTCGGTTGCTGCGTTGGGTGCCGGCCGCTGCAGCATCATCGTCCTCTTCGATGGCAACTCTCCCTGCCACCTACACCCTCTTATCCACAGGGTCAGCTCTGGCAGTGATAACGCCACAACTGATGCTTCCACCCCTGCCATTTGTGTCTTTGCTTTCTCAGGGTCGGCAGGCAGAGGGTTCTGCTGGACCTGTTTTGGCTGGCGATGGCCTGTCAGCATCAGGGTTTCTGCTTCCCCCATCGATGCTCATGGCCTTTTCTTTGACGCCGGGGATTCAGCATCCCCTGCTGATGCCCCAGATTGTACAGTTGGCACCGGGGCCCCAGCCTCTCTCGTTGACATTCCAGACTGTACCACTGATGCCGGGGTCCCAAATTCTCCGAAGACGCCGCAAGGTGCTCCGGTGATGCTAATCACCATCGATGTTCAGACCATGTTCTCCTCTTTTTGGAAGTTCATGCAGCTTCTTGTTCCTTCTCTGTGTCCGTTAATGCCAGGGCCTACTACAGCAGCCCTTGATCCAACAGCTGCCATGTCAACATCGACATCTTCAGTGGCTTCTCTGCATTAATCAGAGACCACAGATGAGGAGGAGGAGGAGGAGGAGGATAGGTACAGGAGCCCCTCCAGGTCTACTTCCACTGTTTCCTCAGGGGAGGAGGACTCCACTAAATATACCCCAAAGTACCCCCCCCCCGTTGACCTCTCCTACATCTCCGTGATGAAGCAGCTCCAGACAGCTATGGGATTTGATGCTGAGGTGCAGGACATTACCAGGATGAATCTAGTAGAATTTCTGGAATTGTCAGATTCCTCACCTTTAATAATTCCTCCTCTGCTGGCCACTTTAGAGGATGCCACCATGGCTGCCTGGTATAGGCCAAACACAATCCCAGCCATACCCAGAAAAGCAGACAAATTGTACCAGGCTCTGTCAGGGAAGCCTTTTTTTGCTGGGCAACCACAGGCTGATTCAGTGGTAAAAAATGCAGCTCATGATAGGTCTAAGAGACCTCAACACCTCAGCTCTCTTCCCCCAGATAAGGAGTTGAGGAAACTGGATCTCACTGGCCGTCAGAATTGTTAATTACCAGGCCCATATGGTCAAATTTCAGAACAATCTCTGGAAAAAGGACAAAGCCACAGCTCAGGCCCTTCTGGAAGGTCCCCAGAAGCAGTAGATGCGTAAGACCCTCCATACCGGGGCAGACATGAGCAAGAACCTCTTGAGGTCCACCTATGATGTTTTTGATACCTTGGCTAGAGCAGCTGTGGTGGGCATCTGCCTTAGAAGGCACCCATGGCTTAGGGTGTCAGGCTTTGCCAACAATGTTCAACAATCCATCCTGAATGCCCCCTTTAGAGGCTACAACCTCTTTGGGGGGGATGTGAAGGATATCCTTTCTGACCTTCAGGCCTCTGGGAGAACCTTGCAGTTGGCCCACTCGCTGTACCACACCCAGACAAAGAGTGGACAGAGGGTACCCTTTCATCAGGCCACCCACAAATCCAAGTCCAGTGCCTGTCAACCAGGCAAGCACCGAGCAGCAGCAGCAACCTTGCCTACTCCTACCTCCACCACAGGGAAAACACCCAAATCTGAAGGTGCGGCTCTGGCCACTAGTTCTGCCCCAGCATGACTCCTTATCAGACCCCAACCCTCCAGTACCTCAGGAGTTGGTAGCAGGGGGTTGCTTATCCCTCCACCTAGACAGGTGGCCAGAGATCACAACAGATGCTTGGGTCCTGCAGCTCATAGAGCAAGGGCATCCTCTAGAACTCCTAGAGTTGCCTCCAGACCTTCCTCCTCTCCATTCAAGTTACCCTACAGACCACATACCAGTGCTACTGGAGGAGGTTCACACCTTGCTACAGAAGAGGGCTATAGAACCAATTACTGGAGATTAGAGGAACGGAGGGTTCTATTCCCACTTCTTTCTAGTTTCCAGATCCACATGGCACTTGAGACCCATCCTGGATTTCAGAAACCTAAACTTCTTTATCCAGTACAAGAAGTTCAGGATGGTAACTCTGCAAGGCCTGCTGCCTCTGCTGCAAAAGGGAGACTGGATATGCTCCCTAGACATGCAGGGCACATATCTGCACAACAAAATTTGCCCTCCTCACAGGAGGTACCTCAGGTTCCTGTTTCAGGGGGAACACTTCCAGTTCTGGATGCCACGGGTCTTTACCAAATGCTTAGCGGTGGTGGCAGCAGCCCTCAGGAGGGAGGGACTGTATGTCTTATCCTATTCACCTTACCAGATGAGATAGTGTCCTGTAAGATGGTGGGCAGTTTCATGAGGGGTTGGGATAGGGTAAGAGTAAGGGATACTGGGAAGAGGGGGGCGGGAGGGGTAGCTGCAGATGAGGTGCTAGCTGCATGCTTGAGCAGACTCGATAGACCGTGAGGCCTGTTTCTGTTGGCAATTTTGTATTTTCATATGGATGATTGGTTGCTCAAAGCACAGTCCAGGAAAGGCAATGCAAGGCAATTTTATTTGTAGGGTGCCCAATCCCGGAGGCTTTGGGCGCCTGACAGTAATTAAAACAAGACATGATAAAAACAGCATAAATAAATAACACAATGTAACCCCTCACCCCTGCCTTTTTGCCAAAACGACAGGTGGCATGCTGTTGAAGCTGACAGCAGTACCTGGTGGGGACCTGGGTTCGGGAAGGATGAGGTTACTCGGCACAGTGGCACCCAAGTAAATCCGAACATAGGAAGCAATAACTGTAATGTCCAGAACCAGGAATGGGATTCTTCAGTGTGGCTTTTATTCACATACTAACTGAACAAAACAAAGCATAGACGGACCCCCATGGGGCTACATTTCCTGGTAATGCAGATTAGAGACTTCAACGCAGTCCACTGGAAGAATGAACCAATTATACTGTTTTCAGGCTCTGGACCCACCAGGCACAGCCGGACTTGCAGTGCTTTGGTTACACAGCCGACTAGTCCGGCTCCCCACGGCCACTTGATTCATGGTCCATTGGAAGAATGAACCAATTATCCTGTCGTGGCTCCCACACCACTTAGAGTCTCGACTCCTAGAGAGATTTCTTCCTTACTTGTTATGACTCCCCATCTCACAAAGAGAATTCTTCTTTACACTTGTTGTGGCTCCCCACACCACTTAGAGTCGGCGACTCCTAGAGAGATTTTCCCTTTTGCAACCCCACGTCTGGGTACTTCCCCCATCACTGGCCAAGTGCATGAGGCAAAGTAGCAACCACAGCAGAAATCCGTAGAGGTGGACCTGGTTACTAAAGATGGGGGGTTTGCCCACCTCCAGCTCCCACAGCCCATACCCGACCATTTCTCTGGAAAACTGAAACTTCTGATTGTAGATTAAAGGGTAGATGAACTGGCGCATCTCCTCTACATTACTTGAATCACACAGCACTCTAGCATTTGACACTACTCCACTTGTTTGGCCTAGTCCTATAGGCTTCCCAAAATGTAGCTCAATTCCTAGATTCCCACACATGTCCCAGGGTGAAGAAAACATTTTTTTGCCCTCTTTGTCAGAGCAGACACTCACCCTTTAGTTGCAGGTGCCCCACAGGTGAGTCGCAAATCTTCCAACTTTCCAAAACAGGCTGAACTGAGCTGGCAGCTTTTCTTCCTCTTGGCAGAATTAAGGGGATTGCCCCAGGAATCTGCATGGGGATCTTTACATCCCCCCCGGAGGAAGGGGGCACTGAGACCCGAACAGCGGTCTCCACCACTTGAGCACACCTTACTTGCTCAAGACAAACTGGACACTGACCCCTTCTTACTTGAAGGCAAACTGGAAACTGAACACTTCCCTTTGAAAACTCCCAACGTTCTATCTAACTCCCTCTGCTGCAGATTCCAATGTGGCTTATGCAGCTGCGAAAGTTCTATTGGTGATATCATCCCTCAGTCTCAGCTGAGACTGAGAACAGAGAGAGTGAAACCCATTTAACTGGAGTTTCACAAGCTGCCTTCCCTGCCTACCACTAGGTCTTACTGGGACTCTAGTAACCCCGGGTAACAAGGGGTTACAACAATAACAATGTTCAGTATAAATATAACAATTTAAAATAGATTAAAACGGGGTTCAGAATATCACAGCATGGACTAGCACAGGATGTGCTCAAAAAACTGGAAAAGCCAGGGCAAAGAGGTGGGCCTTCAGCCTCCACTTGAATACCTCAACTGAGGGAGCCTCCTGGACAAAAGATGGTAACGAGTTCCACAGGGTCGGCCCAGGGACCATAAATGCACGAATTCCTGAGGTTTTGAGCCGGACCCTGGGAATGTCTAGGAGGCCTCTCGAAGAGAAGTGGAGGGAGTGAGCAGAGGTCACTGGTGTCAGGAGTTCTGACAGGTAACCAGGACCCAGTCCATATAGGGCCTTGAAGGTGAGAAGACCCACCTTGAAAAGAACCCTCCACCTGACCGTCAGCCAGCACAAAGCCCACATGACCGGAGTCATGTGACTGGACCTCAAAAGCCCATCAGCAACCAGGCCGCCATGCTCTGCACTAGCTGAAGTCTGCGCAGGGTCCCTCCTGTGACCCCAAAGTATACAGAGTTGCAGTAGTCCAGTCTGGAGGTCACAAAAGCATGCACTAGCATTGGCAGGTCCGCGTACAGAATGAGGGGCTTAATACAGGCAATGTTCCGCAGGTGTTAGAATCCACTACTGACAACAGATGACACCTTACCTTCAAAAGTCAATCTGTTATCAAGGATCATGCCCAGATTTCACACCCTCTGTGCAGCCACCAATGGAGCAGAACCCAGGAAAAGCCCTGAGTCAGCCCCAGGTGGCAGCCCATCATGTCCGTGACCAGGCTCGATCACCAGTACCTCCATCTTGGCCGGGTTAGGTCTCAGCCAGCTGGAAGCCATCCAGTCGTTGATTTTAGCCAGACAGTTGTTAAGTACATCAACTGCTCCTGATGTTCCGGGGGCAAAAGACAAGTACAGCTGGGTATGATCTGCATGACAGTGAAGCTCCATGCTGTACTGTCAAATGATCTCACCCAGGGGCAGCATGTACACTGCGAACAGTATCGGCGACAAGATCAAGCCCTGTGGCACTCCACAAGACAGAGGGATTGGAGAGGAGGAGAAATTCTCCATCACTACCCACTGCACCCTGTTTGAGAGATAGGACTCAACCCACCTGATGACAGTACCGGTGAGTCCACAAAACTCACAGAGCTGATCAAGAAGCACAACATGTCCACAGTGTCAAATGCTGAAGAGATATCAAGGAGAACAAGAACTGACTTGTTTCCTCTGTCTCTAGCCTTGAGCAGGGCATTATGCATCCTCACTAGAGCAGTTTCTGTGCTGTGTCTAGTCCAAAAACCTTACTGAAATGGCTCATAGATGTCAGAGGACACCAGGTGATCCTCGAGCTGATGTGCCACTAACTTCTCAACAACCTTGCCCAGAAAGGGCAGGTTGGAGATAGGATGGTAATTTACCAGGATGCCAGGGTCAAGGGAAGATTTCTTAAGGAGGGGCATCACCAGAGCTTCTTTCAAAGCTGCAGGGAGAACCCCCTCTGCCATAGAGCACCTGGCAATCCTGGCGAACACCAGGCCAACAGCGTCGACACATCCCATTAAGAAATGCATCAGGGCTGGGTCCAATTTACAAGAGGTGTGCTTCAGCTCTAAGATCACCTTAGTCACTTCAGACACCTCCACTTGCCTATACTCTTCCCAAATAGATGGAGTGCCTCCGAGACCCCCAGCCTGACCACTGCGAGGCAAATGCCTACCTGGCGGGATCCCGACCAGATGGCTGACACTGTGTCGGAGAAAAACAGAGCAAACTCCTCACACAAGGTGGATGACAATGCTTTTCTCGGCTGCAGACAGACAGGGTGCAAAAGCCTGTCTACAGTCCGAAATAGCTGAGATGGTCTGTTTTTCCCCGTGGTAATTTTCCCTGGACAGGAATTCTGCCTTCTTACGGGAAATTGCCCCCTGGTACTCCACATAGTGGGCACGTTGGGCCAGCCTATCGGCCTCCAGCCGGGTCTTCAGCCAGCAATGTTCCAACCTCTGACCCTTGATCTTCATCACCTTGAGGTCTCCATCAAACCAGGGGAACCTCAAGTGAGAAGGTCTGGGTCGTATACGAACTGGTGAGAGAGCATCCAGAGCTTCGGAAACAACTGTTCCACACACCCTAGTGCACACCAGACAGCTGTTCAACACACTAGGGATCCCAATCAATGTGCCCAAGTCAGTCTTGACACCTTGCCAACATCTCCAGTACATTGGAGCTATACTAGACACTGCCCATGGATCAAACTTTCTGACCCAGAACAGGTCAGAGCACCTGATTGTGCAGACCCAGCTACTTTACAGCAACTGGTATGTCATAGCCAGGTCACTCCTGCGGTTGCTGGGCCTGATGGCCGCAGCCATTGCCACAGTTCCCTTGACTAGGCTGTATATGCAGATCCCCCAATGATCATTATGAAGTTGCCCATGACATAAGAGTGGTGAGTTTCCGGTGGAAGCCACTCAATCCGGGTGTAAAGCTCACAGCGGTGAGTGAGGTGGGGGGCTGAGAGCGCAAAACGGCATATGTTGTTGTACGCTGAGTCCCACTTTACTAGACTAGTTTTTGCAATGTGGGCAAAGGTGATTAGTCTGTAGCAAAGTGTGGGTAGGAGGACTCCCCTGGCTAGAGCAAGGCGGGCAGCTGGAGTTAGACAGCTTTTTGCTCTGTAAGCCTGACCCAGCTTGCAGTTTGAGGCCTTGCATGTATTTCGTATGTGCAGGTTCATATCCAGCTGTGGGTCAAGAGTTACCCCCAGGTACTTGACCGAGCCTACGACGGTCAGCGGTGACCCATCAGCCCTGGAGATCTGTAGTGAATCCGGGGTGGCTTTTAACTTGGCTGCTGAGCCAAATAGCATGGCTTGCATCTTCTGTAGGTTAATAGCAAGCTTATGGTCCTGCAACCAAGTTTGGATGTGGTCGAAGTCCGAGTTTAGTTTGGTGTTAATGGTGGTGATGTCCTGGGATTTGGCCATGATGACTAGGTTGTCTGCGTACAGCACTGAGGACCCTAGAGCTGGAGCCAAGGGTAGCTCATTTATGAAGAGAGAGAACAGGAGAGGCCCCAGGACAGAGCCCTGGGGTACTCCGTAGTTAACCTGGGCAGGCTCAGACAGGATCATGTTGAATTTGGTGTACTGATGCCTGCCCATGAGGTAATTACTGATCTATGCAAGAGCTGGGGAGGAGAAGCCAAGTGACAGGAGAGAGGAGCACAGTAATGTGTGGTCAACCCGATCAAAGGCTTTTGAGAGATCAAAAAAGATGGCCCCGGTAAGTTCACCTCGGTCAGCAGCAGACCTGATCTCCGAGGTAACAACTGCTAGGGCCATGGAGGTGCTACACTCCTTTCTAAACCCATGTTGTGCAGGGGAGAGAAGGTTGTGGGTCTGTAGGTAGTGGGTGACCTGAGAGGCGACTACCTTTTCCAGGAGCTTGCTGATTGCTGATAGGATTGCAATGGGACGGTAGTTCTTGAGGTCTTTTATGTCCCCTTGCTTGGGTACAGGTATCACCTTGGCCATCTTCCAGATGTCCGGGACTATGCCTGAGGTGAGCGATGCATTGAAGACATGGGCTATGGGCCGGGCTAGTACTGATGCCCCTAGCCTCAGCAGCTTGGGCTCCAGGCAGTCATGCCCAGCTCCAGTGTATGGGGATAGACCAGCAAGGAGCTTCTGGGCCTCCATGTCTGTTACTGCCTTGAGTAAAGGGCAGTAGGGGGGTTGTCCCTCTGGGTGAGGAGGCCCGGCCAGCAGAGTAGTGCGGCAGTTTGGGTAAAGCAGGCAAGTCTGTGAACTCAACGTTGAAGGCATTGGCAATAGTGAAGGGGTTGTTGCAGTTAACCCCGTCAATGAGCATGTCAGTGACCTGCGCTCTCGTGGCCCCACCCACCACTTTCTTAATGCTCTGGCTCCTTCTGAGCCAGCCGCAACTTGCGAGCTACACTTTCTATCATGGAAAGCGTTATTTTTAGTTGATTTTACTTCTGCTCGAAGGATCTTCAAGCTTTAGGCTCTTATGTGTGAGCCGCTTTATTTGATTTTCCACAAAGACAGGGTATCTTTGCGTACCAACCCTAGGTTCTTGCCAAAGGTGGTGTCTGAGTTTACCCTGAATCAAACCATCCACCTGCCTGTTTATTTCCCGGAGTATGCCAATCCAGGGGAAGCATTGCTCCATACCCTAGATGTACATAGAATACTCAGATATTACGTTCACCATACAAGGGACTGCAGGAAATCCTCACAGCTTTTTGTTTCCTTCACCCCTAGAAAAGGGGGTGTACCAGTTTCTAAACAGTGACTGTCCAAATGGCTGGCCAACTGTAGTACTTTTTGTTATAGGCAATACGGTAAGGAACTTCCAGGGGTTGTGTGTGGCCATTCAGCCAGAGGCATGGCCACTTCTGTTGCCTGTTTCAGGAATGTATCAGCTGCAGAAATTTGTGCTGCTGCAACTTGGAGTACTGTCCACACTTTCACTAAACATTACAGTCTGGATATTTCCTCTAGAAGAAGGACAGGCTTCGGCCTGGCTGTACTTCAAGGTCTCCTTTCATAGGCCTACAGCCACCCAGACTGTTCTTTGTCAGAACTGCTTGGTACTTGGTCCATAGGTGTGGTCTGATGCAAGAGATATTCTCAATGAAGATATTACAGTTACGTAAAAACGTACCATAACAGTAGATCTTCAAGAGAATCTCATGCATCAGGCCATGAGCCCCACCTTCCGTCCCCCTTGGTCTCAGAACTTCTCTGTTCCTGTCTTTTTCTCCAGAACAGTTTACCTTCTGTTCCTTATTACTTAGTGGTGGAAACCTCTAGTTCTCCCTTGGTTCCCCAAGAGGAGGTCCTCTGTATATGGTTTCCGGCTGGGGAACTGAAGAGGGCACGGGCCCCATGGAAGACTTCTAGTAAAAAAGTTTCCATGTGGTCCCAGTGCCTGCTGGCTATAGTTCCATACGTGTGGCCTGATGCAAGAGAGTCTCTCAAAGATCTACTGTTAACGGTAAGTTTTTATGTAACTGTACTTTCTCAACACACAACCTAATTCACTAAAAATACCACCAACAGCTTAATCTGGTTCAAGGTCAGTTGGCATTCATCTGTATCCCCGTCCCCCGGGTCGTGCCTGAAAATAGGCAGGATTTGTCTAGTGCACTTATCCGGTCAACAAAAACTAAATAAATAAATAAATACAAATTTCCTACTTAAAGTAGTGCCAGAGTGCCATCTGAACCAGCCACTAGTGGTGCCTACCTACTTTGCCTACTTCAAGCTTGAAAAGAGAGTTCACACTCCATTCTCAGGATGTTAAGAGGGTCCTTATGTTTTACCTGGATAAAACTAAGGACTTCAGGCAATCCAAACAGATTTTTGTCTCCTTTCAACCCAGTCGAAGGGACAGCCTGTTGCAGTTAAGTGCATTTCTGCCTGGATTCTGAGCTGCCTATGTCACTGCTATGCTGCGGCTCATGTCAAGCTGGAGGGCCAGGTACATGCCCACTCCACCAGATCAGTTACTATGTCCCTAGCAGAGATTTGCTCTGTACCTATCGGTGAGATCTGCAGAGCTGCAACTGGGAGCACAGTGCATGCCTTTATTTAGTTTTTGTTAATCGGGTGGGTGCACTATGCCTATTTTCAGGCAGGACCCAGGAGAGTACGATACACAAAACATTACAGAGAGTGAATTCAAGGCAATGACAATTCTGATAAGACATTTTAGCACTATGCACTGGATGTCCACCACCTTTGGTAGGACAATCTTGAAAGGATTATAATTCTGACTGAGCTCTTGGCTCCTACCTTCCTAGTGTGGGGGATTTTGTCTCTGGTTGGTACTCTGACCCACTAGTGTGAATCAGTGGTGAAGATATTCTTAGAAGATCAAGAATTATGGTGAGTATGCAATTTTAGTTTCCTGCTCCTATAAGTCCCATACCATTTTTCCATAGGATGGCAGGCGATCCATATGGTTTCTCGGGTCCAGGCTAGTCCAGATTTGGTTGGATTGTTCCACCCTGACACAGTCCATGCTGGCAGCCAACAAGCTTTCTTTCTGGGTTGCCCAATGTACCTCTTTCTCTATCCTCCTCAGGAAGTTAGAGCACTTCTCTCCCTGTTTCTGCTTCCGTAAGGTCCATGAAGGCATCACCTGTCCAGGTTGCTGCATGCTCCCAAACATACCTTCCAACTTGAATATATAGTTAGGAGGAGTGGCATCAGGTCTGGTAACACTTAACATAAAAAGAGAGACTGAGGGATCTAAACATGTACTGCCTGGAACAAAGGAGAGAGAGGGGTACATAACTGAGACATTCAAATACTTAAAGGGTATTAACAAAGTGGCAGTAGAGAGCATCTTCCAACTAAAGGGGCATCAAAGCCAAGGGGCCATGATTTGCAAATTGTAGGGGGTAAGTTCAGAAGAAACATTAGGAAGCAGTTTTTCACAGAAAGGGTGGTGGATAAATGGAATAGGCTTCTGGAAGAGGTGGTCGGGGAGAGGATGGTGGGAGGGTTCAAGGGGGCATGGGACAGGCACAGGGGCCTGTTGGCAAAGGGGGGGGGTTACCTTTAAGTCCTAACAGTGGTCCAGGCAACCTGGGCGGACTAGGTGAGCCTGGTGGTCCTTTTCTGCTGTCACGTTTCTATTTTTCTATGTAACCTTCAAGGCCCGGATAGCGTTCAGTGCTTGTCTCACTTCATCTCGGGTAACATTATTTAGGAAGTGAACTGCCAGTCACCCTCTGGTTGCTTACAGAGTCTCTTCCTTTGGAATCCAATCTTCCTGTGTCTGTTCCTCTTGTGCCAGTTCTCCGTAGGATGGCAGTCAATCACTATCTGGCCTGGTATTATGGCTCTCCCTCCTGAGAGCCAATAGAAAGACCCCCTTCATGGAGGCCTTCAGGAGGGATCTGAAGATGTATATTTTCAGTCAGGTATTAGGGGACTCAGGATCACCACTGTTGATTCCCATTGTCAGGCACTTTCCCAGCTGCGTTTTTTTTTTATTTAATATTTATTTTATTTATTTATTTTAACTTTTGTTGACCAGGTAAGCATCATGAGCCAAGGCCCTTTTTCAACTGCGACCCGGGACCATAAATACAGTCAAAATGTAACACATAGCAGACAAACAGTACATAATAAGATACAATAATAATGGCAACAACATTATAAACAATCACATTTCAAAGAGTTGTAACTCCGGTCTAGGGCATAGATTTTATCATCGTGAGATGGTCCAGGGGGCATGAGAAGGATTACCACAATGAGTAACACTCCAAGCTAGTGCACCTGAAATAAAGATAGGAAAAACTGATATTCTACCTCTTGATGGCTTCATCACACCGTGCACACTCGATCTCTTTCTCTAAGATCTGGATTCACCCCAAACTACTGGCCACCAGAACAGGACCTCCAAACTGCAGCCTCCTGTTTCTTCTGAGCTCCCAAGCCCCTCGATCCCGGTGCAGCATGATTGACACTTTCTGGAATTACAACTTATGAAACAAATTAAATGCAAGGGGTTTTTCTTTTCATTTCTCCCCCTTTCTAACTGAAATAAAGAAAGAATTACTACCAAGTTTCTTCCCAAACAGCGTCTTTATTTTAGCACCTGCGCCCCAAATGATTTCAGGAGTACAGGAGTCCCATCCTTCACCAAATAAATAAAGCAGCTCCATGGGGCTATCCAAACATTTTACAGTTCACCCAAGGCTGGACCTATCGAGCACCATAACTGTTATAGAGGCAGTACAAACAGGTTATCTCCAACTCTGATTCTTGGATGGTTTACACAAGCAAACGCTTCCCTTGAAGAATCTACAGGCTCCTGGCTCACTGGTGCTGGTAAGTCAAATCTCCCTCTTTTCCTATTCTGGGTTACCCTTTTCCTCATCTCTGTCTGGTCTGGCACTGGTCGGCTGCCCTATCTTCGGTGCGGAGAAGCTTGCTGCTTTCCCACCTGGCCCCTGGACCTTGGCCCAAATCCATGTGGGGTACCAGGATTTTTTCCTCTCTGACTCAGGCCCTGTAACCCGTACACTCTCCTCCCACATGGAACCTGAACCTGCTGGTGCATCCAGCTTCACTGCACCGGTCCCCATGGCCATGTACTATCTCTCTCTCTCTTTACTGGTGCAGTGACCCTCAAACTTGGCCCTGCTCCAGCGCCTGAGCTACCTCTCCTGGGCTGCCTGCCACTACAGAGTCCTGAGAACTACCACCTCTCAGGCCCTCCAAGCAGCCCAATCCTCCATAACTGGCACCCATTCTCTTCACCGAGCTCCCAGATGACCATCTGAATGGTCCCAGCCTCTGGCCCACTTCCCTGCAGGCACATCCTGGGCATGAGATAAGCTCCTGCCAGAGGTACCCCCCCCAAGGCCTGTCCTAAGATGTGCTACCTGCCTGGCCCATAGATGCAGGTGCCCCAGACCTGCCTTTCTGTGCAAGTCCCTTTAAAATGGGTGAGAGGCCCCCCTAGCTCCCGTTACACTCAGGCCACCCTGCTACCCCGGGTATGGGAGAGAACCACTGCCACTGGCCTCCTCCCGTGGGAACCCTGCCACTGTCCCCACAGCCCAGGCAGCCCAAGCCACTACTTCATGGGATGCTGCCTATCCTAGCATTCTCCTGCCACCTAAACCTTCCTGTCCCTGATGATGCAGGTACTTGGATGACCATCTTGCCTTCGGAGCTCCCTTCCTTGCTCCTTGATGCCACATTGCTGCGAAGGCTGTCCCTGTCTGCCTCACTTTGGGAGGGTTCCCCCCACAGGCCCAACCCGGACCTTCCCTCCTTGTCTGCCTCCTCTGCTCCTCCAGCCGCCCCCCTCTAGCCCCAGGCCTAGTACTGGGGCTGGAAAAGCCCCCAACATCCTGTTTCCAACCTTATATACCTTTCCTAACCTGCTCTTTGCTGCCACCTGGAGGTGTCCAGCAAGGATTAACCCCCTAGAGCACTAATAAATTCCCTAGCTCTGGGGAGGGGGTAGGAGGGAGGAAGGGTTTCTAATGGGAGCGTAAGCCCCTTCGACAAGGGGGGCTTACAGAGTCAATATAATATTTTTTTAGAAACATTTTAAAAGTAGCATGGCTAGGGATTTGTGCAATGATAATGATAGATTGTTCCAGTGAGTTTAGAAATTGATGTTCTATGTTTAATTTATATTAATCTTTTGATTGTCTATTCCTGCTCGTAAAGTGCTCTGGGTCTTTGGGGAAGGACACTATTATAAATAAACTTTTATTTACTTGTCCTCTTAGGCACTCATCCATCTGTTTTTATCCCCCCTCATCTGAATACTCAGGTCCTGCTCCAACTGTGTAGCCTGTTCATTCCATGTGTCAATCTTTCTCCCCACTAGGGGCAGTGTTGATCTCTGAAAAAGTATGAAAGCTTCTTCTACTCCTTGTAGTTTCTCAGTGGTTGCTGGGCCTTCCCCAGCAGGATCCTACTGCCTGTAGTAGTGACGCAACTGATGTCACCACACGCCCACCGGGTGCCAGGAATGTGTGCAAGTCCTGCACTGCCTTGCCCTTACTGATGAGTAAATTCTTGTACTTTAACATCCAGAATTCATTCTAAGGTTGGCTCAGGGAAGGCTCCACGGTGCTCCCTCAGCTAATCAGTTGGCACTTTTCCTTTATCTCATCTGGATTTAGGGCACTTGGCAACATGTCAGAGTCCGTATCCTGGTCGCATTCCTCGATAATGTTAAGTGTTGGTGCCCTCTTTGCACATCACCCGCTGGGGTCTTAGGCTTCCCCAGGCCAGCAAAGTGTTTTTTTCAGGATCCCTACGATCTTAAACTTCTGCGTCCAGATATTCAAAGGGGTTGTATGGCACAGCTAGGTTGCGCCAGCACTATCTAGAAATACCCTGAGAATATTCAAATGAGGGACTTGTGCAGCACAGTCTCGTGCGTGAACACAAAGATAATGTATGTGGCGTATCTCTGGGGGGCGTGCCCATGCATATGTGGCACATCCCGATATTCAGCCTGGGATGTGTGGCGTATATGCCTGCAAAACCCTGGGATGCGCCGCATACCTGGGCTTAAAGTTAAGCCTGCAAAAAATGGCTCAAATGGTGGCCACCCACAAGCTAGCTGCTGTACTGCAAGGTGCAATACAGTAGCCGCCAGCCGTGGGTGGCCACCTGCCCGTCCAATACACTGTGCAGAAGCACCCATATCTTCCCTGGTGGTCTAGTGGACCCACCTCCCTCTCCATAGCCTGATCGCTGTACAATAACAATTACATTATGCCCTGGTAGTCTAGTCGTCCTCTCACCCCACCCGTAGCTGCGATGCCCGTAAAATAATATTTAATATTCCCTGGTAGTCTAGTGGTAACCCCAACCCCGCCCGTATCCCCGATGGCCATATAAGCAATATGAATATTTCCCTGGTGGTCCAGTGGCGGCCCCTACCCACACAGGATCCCTTGCCACCCAGCCCCGTCTTGGCTGGCAGCAGCAAACCACCCGCATACCTCCGTGGCTGCCGCCGAATGACAGCTTACAGTATCAGCTATATGGACCAATGGGCTTGCAGTGCATACTGTAATAGTCATTCACGAATATGGAATGAAGTCATTAATTCACATATTTGTGAATGACTATTACAGTATGCACTGCATGCCCATTGGTCCACAGTGTGACCGCTGGGCTTACAACTGATACTGTAAGCTGTCATTCAGTGGGCAGCCACGGAGGTTTGTGGGTGGGTTTGCTACTGCCTGCAAGGACGGGGGTGGAGCTGGTGGGGCAGGGGTCCTGTGTGGGTCGGGGGGGTGCCACTGGACCACCAGGGAATTATTTACAGTGCACATATGGGCGATCGGGGATACAGGTGGGGTGGGGGTTACCACTAGACCACCAGGGAATACTGAATATTATTTTACAGGCATTGCAGCTACGGGAGGGGTGGGGGGACCACTAGACTACCAAGGAATTACAGAGTTGTACATTTATGGGGATCAGAGCATTGGGAGGGGTGGGGGTGCCACTAGACTACCAGGGAAGATTTAAATAGTTATTTTACGGTGATCGGGGCTATGGTGAGGAAGGGGGTGCCACTAGACTACCAGGGACAAATTAATAAGATATTCTATGGTAATCAGGGCTACAGGAAGGGTGGGGGGTGCCACTAGACCCCCTGTGGCAGCACCACATTCTGTGCAGGGTGCCATGTGCATTTCTCTGGCCTGCCCTGCACAATTAATGCAAATGGGGCCATAATGACAGGCAAACAGTCCCATTTGCACCTTGCATACATTATGGCCCCATTTGCATACTGCCGGTTGAATATTGGGAATTTGTGCACAGCGTAACTCTGTTGTGCTGGCACAGTTCCCATTGCTGGAATTCAGCCCTGTCTGGGGGGATGTGCTATCGCATCATATTTGTGCAGTGCGCATTACCTGATCTATTCAGAGGAGATGCACCATTTCTCATCTCTTTTGAACATAACTCTGGGTTTCAACAGCACAACACAGTTGCGCTGTGCCACCACATGCATCATTGCCGGGCGCAACTCTGAATATCGGGGCCCCTGAGTCCATCCGGGATGTTCCACTTTAAAATTACCTTCACAAGGTCATACTCTTCCACCTTGCACCATTGTCCCATTTCTAATCCCAGTAATACTCAGATATTCATAACATCTGCAGTGTCCCTTTAAGACTAAACTGCCAGGAGAGAATTTGGAATGGTATGCAAATGATGGAATCTTTGTGCGTGCTATTTTCAAATGCTGCCTTGAACTAACTGCCTAGGTTCAAAACCCTCAGATTTCACTCTCCGCCTGTCAAGACCAGAAGCTCGGAGATCCTCTCCTCATCTACCTATCCTGATGCGATAAAACTTATAAAAATACATCAGTATTTTTCTCCTTTTCATTTGCTACCTTTTGTTATTTGATATATTGAGCTAAACTGTTGTTTTTGTATTTAAAATATATTTTTCTCGGTTTCTTCCAGTTCGGTATAATCGGTGGGGAATTTGGGATTATTTTGTAGTTATCGGAGTTCCCTGACTAATGAACTCTATTAGTTTAGTGTAAATTTGTTAAAAAATATTTATTTTGTGAACTACTAATCTCGATTCTTGAATCGCTAGCCCCGGTTCATTTTTCTGCTTGGTTCCCAGTTCCGATCGGTTTCTTATCTGTTCATGAACCAACCACAAGCCCTAAATAAGTTTTAAAAATCTTTCTTATTTAGTGGTTATTTGTTTTGGGCACTTTTTACCACAGAACGTCTGAAAAACCTAAAAGAAGAACCGGTGAACCTGGTTTCAAACCTTGTACCAATTGTGGTGAGATTTTTGCCAAGGCAGACAAATATAATTTGTGTGCTATCTGCTTGGGCTTTGAACATGACTATGAACAGACTATGATATTTGTAAAACTTTTCCTGAAAAAACTGTTGGAAAACAC
This sequence comes from Neoceratodus forsteri, assembly GCA_016271365.2. NCBI lineage: Eukaryota > Metazoa > Chordata > Ceratodontiformes > Ceratodontidae > Neoceratodus > Neoceratodus forsteri. Next base: position 1,097,446,777 of record CM028135.1, on the reverse strand, counting down.
CTTGAAAGGCTCAAGAAAAAGCTGTCTGTTCCTAAGGGTCCCTTAAGCTTTGACCAGCCGACACCCTCTGGTTCTGGGGGTGAAACCACATTAATAACAACAGCTGTAACTGCCACCCCTGAGACGGGTACACAAGCAGTTCCAAAGAGGCTTGCTGGACCGTCTGACTCCACGGTTCCCTCTAAAAAAAAAAAACAAGAAAACACAGCACACAGAACCCCCAGCTGAGCAGCATTTGGGGACTTCTATGCCTGCAATTAAAATGCTAACTGCCGATGAGAGTATTGGCCTTTTGAGTTATCCAGGCTTTACAGGGGTGACTGCTCCTCTACCTCAGACTCCTGCTAAACAGACTGGCTCTTCTTCTCAATCTTCCCTTTTTGAGCAAGAAGAGTATGTTGACATTGATGTGGAGGATGATGGGGACCCCATTGAACTGGAGGTTTCCCCTGAACAAGACTTTGGTTCTCCTCCTAGGGCATCAGAGGATTTTTCCTCACACTTTACTTTTGTAAGAAGGATGGTCAATGCATTAGACATCCCCACAAGTGAGGTGATTGAGGATGAAGAAGAAGCTGAACACATGGAAATGATGAGGCTGACACCCACGAAAAAGCTTCTCCTTCCTGTTAACAAGTTCTTCAAGAAGAATGCCTTAAAGATTTTGCAAACACCTAATAGTGCTCCCCCTCTGGATAAAAGGTTGGATAAAAAGTATTAGTTGGAAAGGTAGGGTGCTGAATGCTTGTTCTCTCACCCTGACCACCAAGGGGTGGTGCAAATGGTAGCCTGTGACAAGGCAAGGGTTCCACTAGCCTCCCACCCTCCAGACAAAGACTCTAGGAAGATTGATAGCATGGCCAAGAAAGGTTACCTTTCGGCCTCCTTGGCCATCAGGCAGGCAAACTTCCATGCCTATGCTACACAATACCAACAATCTCTTTGGCAGTCAGTCCTTGCTATGTCAGACAAGGCACAGTCTCCCCTTTCAGCTGACTTAGCTGTAACAGCCAGGTTTGGTTTGGAAGCAGCCAAATATCAATTTCAAATGGCTGCTGATTCAAATGACACAGCTGCCAGGTGGACAGCAAACACTGTGGCTCAGAGAAGGTTTGCTTGGCTAAGATCCACAAATCTTACCCAGGGTACACAAACCAAGGCACTGGATTTTCCATTGGAGGAAAACTCCCTCTTTGAGGAAAAGACAGAGGCTTTATATGAAAAAGGTGGATGAATATAAGGTCACCTACAGAAGCAATTCTGCAAAAGACAAAGCTTTCCCATCCACCAGACCCTGTGGAAGGGGAGGCAGGGGCAGATCCTTTCAAAGCAGGCCCTTTTTCCAGGCCATGGCTATATCTCAGTACCAGCAGTATCCACAGCAGGGACACTTCAGAGGCAGGGGAAGAAAGGGTTCCAGCCGAGGTTCCCAATCCCAGGTTCAGCCTCAAGCAAAGCAGACACCCTGACGTGTCTGTATAAGCCATCTCCCTACTGCCTGCAGGAGGCAGACTGGCTCACTGTTTTCATGCTTGAAAAAACATCACCACAGACAAGTGGGTCCTGGAAGCAGTGAGCCAGGGATTGTCTCTAACCTTCAAATCCCTCCCACCTTTAAGAACCCAAGTTTTCAAACCCTCCTCAAATGCAAAGAGAAAACTCCTGAAAACAGAGGTTAGAAAACTGCTTTTATCACAAGCAGTGGAGCCAGTACTAATTCACTTAAAGGGAAAGGGATTTTACTCAAGATATTGCCTTACCACAAAGGAAAATGGGGAGTGGTGGCCCATCTTAGACCTCAGAGTCTCAAACAGAGACCTAACAAAACCAAAGTTCAAAATGGTAACTCTGGCACTGATTTTGCCAACCCTCCAAAAAGGAGACTGGTTGGCTTCATTGTACCTAAAAGATGCCTATTTCCACATCCCCATAAGGTAGTCTCACAGAAAATACCTCAGGTTCAGACTCCCTTCAGGTCACTATTAGTTCTCAACCCAGTCATTTGGTCTCACTTCAGCACAAAAGGTGTCCACAAAGTGTCTAGCAGTGGTAGTGGCACACCTTCGAAAGCAAGGTGTCACAGTCTTCTCATACCTAGACGACTGGCTGGTGGCGGAAAAATCACCCCAGCATGTCAGGGAGCAGCTGCAACTCACCCAAAAGCTCTTGGAGTCTCTAGGATTCCTGATAAACCTAAAAAAATTGGTCCTTCAGCCTGCTCGGGTATTGCAGTTTATAGGAGCTGAGTTAAATACCCTGCAGGGCAAGGCATACCTGCCTCTGGACAGGGTAAGGAGCATCCAACAGATAGCAGATTCATTCATCCTGAACAAACCAAAAACTTCCAGAGCTTCTTCAGCTGCTGGGCCACATGGCAGCTGCCACTGGCACAGTGCTGGGATCCAGATTCCAAGTGAGGGACATTCAGTTTCACCTCAGGGCTCTCTGGTGCCAGAGAAGAGACCCTCTTTCAAAACTGATTTTAGTAACAGGAACTCTGTTACAGGCCCTCACATGGTGGAAAGAGGAAACCAATCTGAGAGAAGGGGTTACTTTTCAACAAGATCCCCCATCAGCAGTTCTCACAATGGATGCATCACTATTGGGGTGGGGTGCCCACCTGGGAGATCACACCACCCAAGGCACATGGTCAAGTGCAGAGTCACTCCTGCACATAAACCTGCTGGAGCTCAGACCAGTATTGTTGGAACTAATGGCCTTCACTCCACTGCTACAGGGAAAGGTGGTACAGATCAGAACAGACAATACCACCACTATGTACTTAATAAACAAGTAGGAAGGGACAAGGTCAAACCCTCTCTGCACAGAAACTATGACAATATGGAGACTGGCATACTCCTTGGGAGTTTCTCAACAGGCCATTCACCTGCCTGGCAAGGACAACATCTTGGCAGACACGTTGAGTCAGATCAACCAAGCCCATCATGAATGGACTCTGAATAGGCAAGTGGTGGAAGTGATTTTCAGGAGGTGGGCCACTCCAGACCAGAAGTAGATTTGTTCACATCCCACCAGAACCACCACCTGCTAAATTACTGTTGCAGACCACCAGAACGGGGAACAGTCCCCCTGGATGCTCTAATTCTGGATTGGTCAGGGGAAACATCTGTATGCTTTTCCTCCCTTCCCCTTGGTGTACAGAGTTTTGCTCAAGCTCAGGTCCCAGTCAGCATCCATGATCTTGATAGCCCAAACTGGCCCAGGCAGCCATGGTACTCTCTCGGTGACCCCTTTTGGTCAACATTTTTGCACACGTCAGCCCCAAATTGTATAACTGCTTACCTACTGTACAATTTCTGTGCTAGTTTACATAACACTGTAATACTACTACTTGTAAATGCTGTATATATAAACATTTGTAATATACTGTAAATACCAATGTTATAAATGGAAAGTCTTGATGTTATTCTAAATGTCTGTTCAAGCAACAGTTGTACTTTACTGCACACCTCTGTGCAATCTCTTGATGTTGTACTTAACGTCTGTAACAAGAAATTGTTGTACTTCTCTGCCTACCTCAGCGTACACCTTGTACCCGGGTCACACCTGGAAATGAGGCATGGCTCAGTGTGCCTTTCCCAGGCACCAATTTTAAATAAATAAATAAATACTGCTCTCCATGTCTGTGACCGAGCCAATACCCCTTCTCAGGAGGCACAACCTGTTAACCTCCAATCAGGGGAGGCTTCTGTACCCAAACATCAGACCCCTCAGGCTCAATGCCTGACTCTTGAGGACCTAGAATATGCAGGCCTAAACCTTTCTGAAGGTGTCCTGGACATTTTGAGGGGTTACAGGAAGCCCTCCACTAAGAAACCTATGCTGCAAAATGGAAAAGGTTTTCTGTTTGGTGTTCCACCCAGAATATTGTGCCAGCACAGGCTGGGGTACCAGCCATACTGGATTATCTTACCTATTTGCATTCTTTGGGCCTTCAGCCCAGTACCCTGAAGGTACATTTGGCTGCAGCATTTGCTTACATTTCAGCCAGGCAAAGGATTTCTCTTGCCTCAGACCCTATCTTTAAGAGGTTCTTTAACGGCCTTTCCCATTTGCACCCCCCTCACAGGGAGCCAGTGCTGGCATGGGAACTCAATGTATATATAGCCAAACTCATGGGGACTCCTTTTGAGCCCATGTCTTCGGCTCATCTAAAATATGTCACATGGAAAACAGTTTTCCTAGTGGCAATGACTTCTGCTAGAAGAATCAGTGAGCTCCAGGCTCTCTGCATAGACCAGGACTATATCTCCTTCCACAAGGACAAAGTGGTCCTGAGAACAAACAGGAAATTTCTCCCTAAGGTGGTTTCTGATTTCCATTTGAACCAAACCATTACCCTACCTGTCTTTTTCACTGAGCACTCTACTTCTGGTGAAAGGAGACTCCACAGTCTGGATGTTAAGAGAGCTCTTAGTTACTACATGACAGCCACCAAGGACCATAGACAGGACCTGACTTATGGGGATGTGGGAAAGGGTAACACAACATCAAAAAGGTCCATTTCTCATTGGATAGTCCAGTATATCCAGGTCTGTTACACTAAAGCTGTAAAGAAACCCCCAACAGGACTGAGGGCCCATTCCACAAGGGGCACAGCTGCTACCTTAGCAGCTGCTAGGGATGTCCCGTTAGTGGACATCTGTAAAGCAGCTACCTGGAAAACAGTACACACCTTTACAAAGCATTACAGTTTGGACATCCTGTTCAGGAATGATGCCAGGTTTGGCACAGCAGTTCTGCAGAGTCTGTTTCCAAAGTAGGTTCTGTGTCCACCTCCAAAGGTACTGCTTCTTAGTCTGCAGAAGTTATGAATACCTGAATATTACTGGAGTTGGAAGAAAAAATTACTTACCATAGTAATCTTGTTTCTTCCCAGTGATACTCAGGTATTCAGAACTTCCCACTAGGCCTCCCCTTCCAGAACCTTTAGCCTCTGCATTCCTGGGAATGTTTTTGTGACATACTATTTAGGTGCCACAATTAGGCACTATTGTTTGTGATTTGGGTTCATTTTGTTGTTTTTCCCCTTCAGGTGATTTCTGACATTCAGGGGTACCGTTACATTTTATGACCTCCAGTTTTGGGGTTTCCCCTTCTTGGGGGAATTTGGGTGTTATTCCATTATTATTATATTTCTAATTATTAAGATTTTTGTATATAGATATTTAGTTTTTTGAGGTCTGTCTTTCCAGGTTCCAAGGAAATTTGAGGGTTTAGAACCTAGGCAGTTAGTTCAAGGCAGCATTTGAAAACAGCATGTGCAAAGATTCCATCATTTGCATACCATTCCAAATTCTCTCTGGGCAGTTCAGAAGAAAACTGCAGAAGTTTAAAACTGCAGAAGTTATGGATACCTTAGTATCACTGGGAAGAAACAAGATTAGTATGGTAAGTAATTTTTTCTTCTGGGAAAACCATGTTGCTTACAGTCATTTTTTGAACTTTTGAAATTTTCGGTGGTGGGATCAAATATCTGCTTTACCACACAGGTGGTCAATGTGGGTGACTAGTTAGTAACTAAAGACTGGATCTCAGTGGTACCTCTAGGTTGTAATCCCTGTAGGGTGGATGTCCTCCCAATTGGCTTAGTTAAAGGGGGTGCCACTACTTACACCGCCACTGGGTCATCACAGATGTTTTGGTCACTCCTGCATTCATTTTCTCCTTCATTAAGGATGGGGGTGTTCATGTTTAGATAGTAGAAATAGCGTGATGCCTCCACCCAGCAAAAGATTTAAGTCAGTCTAGTGACTGGTCAGTACAACCTCTTGGGATACAGTACCTGCCCACTTCCTCACTGTGGTCGCCTCTGCCACAGACACCAACCAATAGCAAACAGTTCCCCCAGTTAGCATGCACTGTTACTAGGTAGGCACTACAGAGCAACTGCATTCAACACAAACAACTTTATTTAGGGATACAGCCCTAAAAGGGAAAACAGGTTCAGTGCATATGAGGTAGTGTGCTGTCACACAACTGGCCTTCTGGTGCCTTACAGACACCCAACCAAAAATGGTGACCACAAACAAAATGGCGTTTCCTGATCTGCCACTTAAAAGGCCATTCAAGGTGCAGCCTAACACACTGCTCCTCCCCCGCACCACAGTGCATAGCACAATTACATGTTAGTAACCTGTACTGTAGCCGCAACCCTCTCCCGCCTGGTACCAGCGTTTCCCTTCTAAAACCTTTTGGGAGATCCCTGTTGAATCAGTCCAGACCTGTTGATGTTGCCATGGGCTGGCCAGAAGGTGGCACTTTAAATGGTGAGCAACTGCTCAGTCAGAAGTTGAACCACCAACATTAAAGGCCATGCAGTTGCTCAAATGGCAGTTTACCTCAAACCTGGATATTTGTACAGATCTTCCCTTGTCAATCTTCGCTATTCATTACTGCTGGGTGTAAGCCGGAGGTGCACACCTGCATGGGAGCTTTTTTTTGAGGGGGAGGAGTCGGCACTGATGGCGCCACCAACAAGGCCAACGCACTGTGTGGCGCATGAGGGTTGGCCATTAGGCATCACAGACTCCTCCTCTACCCCAGTTCTGTTTCTCCTGCTGTCGAGGTCGCACCTGCTGCACGAGTTCCAGAGTTTATCGCTGTGTCACCAGGCCTTCGCCATATTCTACGCCGTTCCTGCTTCTCCATCTCTGTCCCGGTTCTGAATATCACCTGATGCCATCGAAAACCGATAAGCCTTTTCCTGTTATTGCTTACCGACAGTGCCAGGTCCTTTTTCTGTGAATTTTGTTAAATTTCTTTCTGCATCATGTCTGGTTCGGGGCTAAGAAAAAAATCCAAAGCTGGCCACGCCCCCATGCGTCGATGCCCCTGTGGCCTGCATTTTTCCGTAACGGACCGACATGACGTTTGTCTGCGTTGCCTGGGTCCCAATCACAATATGGACGACTGCGACACCTGTTTCTCCATGGACTGCCGCGTTCTTGAGATCCACACATTTAAAGTCGGCACGGCCCCGCCGAATTTCAGAGAATGGCATCGTTCTAGGGATGCCATGGAAAGATCTCTTGACCCTGCCTCTGGGTCCTCTCTCAGGTCTATACGGCCTGGTGTGAAGGAAACCTCCTTTTCTGATTCCAGCCTTGCCATTGAGGAGGTTTCTTCTGCGGTGCTGGAGGAGTGACTCGGTTCCCTGCAGAGCTGGGTTGAGAGCACCACTACAGCAGCCACCTCCATGGAGGTGCAGGCTTCCCTGGTGTTGTGGCCCATGGTTACTGGGCCCAGCACCGGTGGACCCTCAACACCACCAGCCGATGCCATTTCAGATCCCGGCGCTGTTTGCAGTGTCAGTGATTGGGACGGCACTGCAGGTGGTGCCATGTTCTGCAGCAGTGCCATTCGCAGCACCACTGGTAGGAGAGCTCCCAGGGTCGCTAGTCTGGCGGTATGTGTGGTCTCCTCTTCTTCTGAAGTAGATGACTCGCTAGCTGATCCAGACTGGTGTCCCAGCTCCTCAGAGTCGGGGAGCCTTCTTGGATGCAGCACCAGGCATCCCAGTGTTTGCCTTCTGGGCTCCCCAGAGTCTGCGGTCTCTGCAGACCCTCTCCCCGACTCCAGTGTTGGAGGCGCTGCAGTGGATAGTGGTTCTGGGGGGCCTGGTGGGATGATCTCAACCTCAGGGGCTGGGACAGCTGCCATCTCTGGTGCTGCCTTGGCTGCCTTGGTGGGGACAGGGACCACTTCTTCTGTGACCTCCCTTGAGGGGTCCGGCAAGATTGGGGGATTCCTTGGCACTGGGTTCGAGGAAGAGGGTGGCCTCAGAGTCCAAGGGGTTGAGAGGCCAGGGTGAAGTGTGGAGGCCTTCGTCCACTACCCTGTGGGGGGGGTGGAGTGGGTAGGAGCCACAGTGCTGAGCCCCACTTTTCCTTCTCTGAGACTTCGGGGCGCCCTTAGTGGGCAGCGCTGAGAGTTGCCCTTCTGGATTCATGCAGCCCCAGTTGCACCACAGGGGAGATTCTCCCTCAGGGCTCGGCCAAGATTTGTTTTCACATTTGCAGCATCCACTGACTATATCAACTCCCAGATCCCCCCGCATAGGAGGATCTAATGCGGGGTCTAAGAGCCCTGGCAGAGATCAGGCACTTTCAGTTAGGTGCCCTTCCCCAATCCCTCTGCAGACACCCCCCCAGGTCAGCTGGGCCTTATGGGACCCTTAACCTGGGAGATGTTCAGGGCCACTCTAGTGGCCTTCCCTAGGTATATTAGAGCCATGGGCGAGCAGGTCTTTCGCCTGTCTCCCCCACCGCAGGAGGACTCTGAACATCCAAGCTCCTCAACTTCCTCTTCTGAGGAAGAGAAATATTCTGTCCACCTTTCCTCTGATGCTAATTTCACTGAACATCAGTGATTCCTCTCGAGGTTGGTTCAGGAGCTCCACATTTCCCATGTGGTAAGACGCAATACCAAGTGGGAGACGCACTCATTTTTGAGCGAATTCAGTGCTAACCACCTCGTGGTACCTTCCTGACCTATTCCCTTCCAGGAAGCAATCCGCACCTGGCAGTCACCAGCTGCCTCACCCCCAGCCCCAGCGGACTGCAGGAGGAGGTATTGCGCTCCCCAGGAGTCTCTTGGTTCTCTGCCTCTCCCAACCTTGGGGATGACGGCTTTAGATACTCCTTCTGGGCTTCAATATCCAGCACATGACTGACCACCGGATCTGGATTCTGCTGAGTTCAACCAGTAGGGAAGAAGAGTTTTCTCCTCAGCTTATGTGTTGCTCTGTATCAGTTCGCATCAGGCTCACCACGTTGCCTACAACAGACACCTGTGGTTGATGCTGGCGCAGGTATTAGCATCATTGCCTGATTTGGAGGAATCTAGGCAAGCCATTAACCTCTCTGCTCAGGGTCTGGAGCTTGTAAGGCACCAAGCAAGGGCATCATATGACACCAGTGAGGTGGCTTTCAGACTAGCAGGGACAGTGATTTGCATCAGGTGGATGGCATGGCTTTGCCTGTCTAGATTGTCACCCACTGCTCCGCATAGGGTAATTTCCTCCACTTTCTGGGGAGCCATCTTTTCTCCTGCAGGACGAGAAGGAACCTGCAGGGGTGCCTTCCGTCCCCCAAGCCATTGGGGACACCTCCTCACCCTGACAAGCCTTAGACCATTTTTGGTCTAATATGGCTATAGGGTCTTCCCCTCCTGTGTCTCCCCCGCAGGAGGTGGAAGGATGCTGTTCCCTCAAGGCAGTGCCAGGTCCCCTCTGGGGGGCTTGGTACTCACCCAGCAGTAATGAATGGTGAAGACTGACAAGGGAAGATATGAAAATTACGTACCTACTATAATTCTTGATCTTCTCTTGTATCTTCACCATTCGTTACTGAATCCCGCCCACCTTCCCCCTTGGGCCTTAGCTCCCGGGCACCGCCTCCACCCTGCTCGCCCTCCCCTTCTTCGAGGCCAGTTTGGAGCAGAGTCCCCCGGTACCTCAGGGCCCTCTGTTTTCTTCTCTAAAGTCACAAAGCACCCAACCTAGGAGGGTGGCGAGTAGGGTCTTCGCCCTGCCCTTGGAGGGAATGCCCTGGGGTTCTCAGTGGGATGCACTGTAGGGTCCAATCCATGTCTTGGCACAGATCTGTTGTTCTGTTCTCACTCTGTCAAGAGTGTAGACTTCATCCGTGCATTCCTTGGGGGGGACCCTTAGGGACCCCACCTTCTTTTCTTCTTTCTTGCTGTCCCTTTACTTATTGGGGTCAGCCTGGACAGAGTGCTCTCCTGTTAGGGGTTTTTCCCCTTGGCTAAACCCTCAGGTGGTATTCTAGAGAGGGCCATGCTTCAGGACTTTCATCCTGAATGTGGGTTTAGGGAGGTGGAGGGGATCAGACCCCACCATGCTTTATATTTTCCAGGACCACCTCAAATTCTCGTCTGGACCTAGGTCCAGTGGTCTCTGAAGTTGACAGGATCTTTGCACCTGTGTCTTCATAACTCTCAGGTTTTTGAGGCTAAAAATCAGACAATGATATAGATATTATATATTTCTTCTTCGTTTCTCTCTCTTTCACTCTTTCTCTCCTGTGCTACTGCCCAGGGGCTGGGGCCCTAAGGCCAGTTAGTGAAGTTCAATTCCCTCTGTCCTCTGGTTGGCTTATTCCTTTTTCAGATTATATCCTTTCCTTTTTCCTGTCCCTCAGCTGTTTTGCCTCTTCTTGGATTTCTCTATCCCCCTTCATTTCATCCTCTCTGGCAGAACAGAACTGGGGTGGAGTAGTAGTCTGCAGCGCCTAATGGCCAACCCTCATGCACCACGCAGTGCGTCGGCCTTGTGGGCAGTGCTGTCAGCACCGACTCCACCCTAAAAGAAAAGCTCCCATGCAAGTGCACGCCTCTGGCTTATACCCAACAGTAATGAATGGTGAAGATACAAGAGAAGATCAAGAATTATGGTAGGTATGTAATTTTCATTTTACTGGCCTGACAATGTGTAAAATAAGGACAAGATCTATTTTTTTTTTGTTGGCCGGGTAAGTGCACTAGGCAGATTCTGCCCATTTTCAGGCACGACCTGGGGGATACAGGTGAATACAGATGAATGCCAACTGACCTTGAACCAGATTAACTTGTTGGTGGTATTTTTAGTGAATGAGGGAAATTTGGCCAGGGCACTGGGGAAATTCCCCTGCTCTTTTAGAGAAGTGCCTTGGGATTTTTAACATACACCTGAACAGGCAGATGTGACCTCAGTTTAACATCTCATCCGAAAGACAGCACCTCCGGAGTGCAGCACCCCCCTTATGCTGCACTACCGTGTCAGTATTGGGATATTAACCCAAGTACCTGGTGAGGGGATAGAACCCACAGCCTTCTGATCTTCCAGCCTCAGAGGCAAGTGTGCTACCTGCTGAGCCACTGACACTGAGGGGAGGGCAACCAAAATGGTGCAGGGTCTGTACCAGAAGACATACGAAGAAAGACTAAAGGAGCTTAATATGTATACCACTGAGGAAAGAAGGGAGAGAGGGAACATGATAGAAACTTTCAAGTACCTCAAGGGAATCAACAAGTCCAAGAGGGTAGCATCTTTCAGAAAAAGAGATGTGCAAGAACAAGGGGGCACAAAGTCCTAGTGGGGGGTAGGAGGAAGTAAGCTGTTGGTGAACTAGGATCTGCAGCTTATCTGTTAGGTAGGAAAATGGGCAGACTAGGTGGGCCAAGCGGTCCTTATCTGCCGTCAAATTCTATGTTTCTATGTTTCACTGACATGGGACTGTTGGAGCTGAAATCATTTAAGAAATATGAAATTCTGTTGAAAGATATGACTATTAATTGATTTCTTCTCTATCCTTTTCAGACTGGCTGGAAGGAGAGTGCAGTATTATCCTGTTACAGCAAGTGGTCGTTTCAAGCTCCCGACTCTGGCCTGATCGCTCCATCTTCTTTTCACCACTTTCTGTGGTTTAGCATTACTGTGATACAATGTAAATGCTGTTTTCTTGTGTTTTAGTTTATACTTGCTGTTTTGTTGTAAATACTATCATTCGACATTAACTGTTACCGTCACACTGCACTTTGAACTTTATATATAGACAGAACACTTTTCCATTTATGTTTTATGGATGACTTAATACAATAGTATAAAATCAAAACAAAATGTTGTCAATTACTGATGAAGTAACTATTTTGGGGTATTTAAGTGCAGCTAATTCTCCAGATGATGGCCCCTGAGGAAACTCTAGCAAACAAAGTGCCAGGGCATCTGGGACGCAGTCCTAATGGCTCTGTGGCTCTATCTGATTGTGTTATTCTCCATGTGGGGAACTGTATCAATAAATAGGACATTGCCTTTGGAGAAATTTGAGGGCTCCGTATTTTGCCTTATACCACATCATTCCACACAGTGCTCCCAGGTGCGGTTGGTTTTTCTTGTTTTCATTGTGAATCTCACAGGGTGCGCAACCCCTCCCCCATCCAGTGAGCGCTGTATTCGCCTGGTCAATTATGTGGCAGGACTGACAGGAGGTGCAGGCAGAGAGTGTATCATGTTAACATAATGAAGCCTTAGTACGACAGGGAGGGAATGGTCCTCTCTGTATGCAGTGACCCCGAAAAGGAAAATGAGGCTGATCCACTGGTGGAACCTCCTCGGGGAGGTGCTGGACAGATCCTTAGAGGATAACATCACCACCTCAGAGCAACTGACACCAGCACAGGAAGAGGAGATGGGGGGGGATGCTGTGAGCATCTGGGGAAAGATTCACAGAGGAACCTGGGTACACCACAATGGCTGAACACGACGTGGACACTGGGACCCAAGTGCCACTGAGGCAGTTTCCCTATAGGGCACCGGAGGGGGTTAAACAGGACCTGACCCAGTGCCATAGAATTAGTGGGCAAAATAGAGAATTACTGCACTGGAGTTTGGTAATTGCAGTTATATAACATGACCATGCAGCACCGGAGAGGTTCACCAAAGGCCAATGCAGATGGGTTGTTTAGGCAGGGCTACGTGCATGGAATGATGCTTTAGGCACTTCCCTGTCCCTGAATGAAAGACCAGTATCTCATGGGGGTCACTCAAAAGAGACAACTTCATTTTCTGGGAAGGGGAGATGTGACGGGAATGTAATCATGTTAATGTAATCTGTTTTTGTAATTATTTTCTTGTTTTTGTTTTTCCAATTGTTTAACCAGGTGAGACACACTAAGCTGAAAACTTGTTTACAGGTGCAACCTGGGAGCACAGGGAAGTTCCAGGGTCACACAGTATGCAAGTGGGGGCTGTGGGACTCAAACCCAGGTCTCCAGATTTGCAGCTCAGAGCCTTAAACCACTGTGCTATACTGCCTCCAGTTCCTTTCTGCTTATTATCATGTAAATTCCTCATAAGATTGGAAGGGCATTGGGCAGACAAAATAGAGTTCAGGTCACATGTCCCAGCAGCTGTCCTGGAAAACCTTTAGTGAAAACAGTATGTCAGGTGTAGTGGTGTCACTTTTCCCACAGAGGCATCTGAGCAGCTAGGAAATAAGCAAAGTAATAAAAGAATGTGAGGGAGCTTGCAAGGTCAGGGTTCCCACACTCAGACAATAAGACAAGAGGATGTCATAAAACTTTAGGGATTGGTTTCAGAGATGTGATCATGCAGTGAGGATGTTGCTAGCTGGGAAAGGGCAATTCAACTTGGCAGATGTAATCAGACACACAGACACACACACACACACAACACACACAACACATGCACACACCACACACACATGCATACACGCATGCACGCACGCACCATGCACTCATGGGGGCTGGGAATACTCAAGAGGGCTGTCACTATAGAGACAGGTCCCGTCCTACTGCCTTGAGTATGTAAAAAGGAGAGTTTTTACCACAACTCTCTGACTTTCTGCAGTCTTTGAAGAGGACCTAGAAACACAGACCATAGAAATTGACAGCAGGTAAGGACCTCTAGACCCACCCAGTCTGCCCTTTTTCCCTACCTGTTGTAAAAACCACAGGTCCTACTTGATCTCCGGCTTTGTTCTCTTTCCTATCGCTAGGATTCCCCCATGCCTATCCAATGCATTTTTGAATTCCCCTACCAAATCTTCCCCTTCCACCTCCACCGGAAGGCTGTTCAATGCATCCGCCACCCTTTCTGTGAAGCAATGCATCCTAACGTTATCCCTTAGTCTACCTCCTTCTAGCCTCATGTCATGACCCCTTGTTCTAGAACATCTCTTTTTCTGAAAGATGCTACCCTCTTGTACCTTATTTATGCCCTTGAGATACTTGAAGGTCTCTATCATATCCCCCCTCTCCTCTCCTCCAGGATATACATAGTGAGGTCCTCCAGTCTCTCCTCATATAACTTTTGGTGCAGGCCTTGCACCATTTTTGTTGCCCTTCTCTGAACTGCCTCTACCCTGTCTATACCCTTTCATAGATGTGGCCTCCAGAACTGGACACAGTACTCTAGATGAGGTCTCCCTATTGTTTTGTACAGGGGCATCACCACCTCCTTTCTTCTGCTGATGATATCTCTCCCTATGCACTCCTGTACCCCACTGGCTCTCCCCACAGCCCTGTCATATTGTTTGGCCACATTTAGGTCATATGATATGATTACCCCATGATCCTTTTCCTGTTTGGTGGGCATCAGTATCTCTCCCCACATCATGTAAGCCTCCCCCTTGGGTTCCTGTGCCCCAAATGCATAATTTTGCACTTTGTTTCAAATTGAAACTTAGCTGCCACGGTCTTGACCATTCCTCTAGTTTGCCTAGGTCCCTCCTCATTTTTTACACCCCTCCCAGAGTGTCTACCTTGTTGCAGATCTTAGTGTCATCTGCAAAGAGGCACACCTTTCCTTCTAGCCCCTCTGCAATGTCACTTATGAAGACATTGAATAGGACTGGCCCCAGAACTGATCCCTGCGGTACCCTGCTGGTCACCCTCCTTTCCTCGGCTTGAGCTCTGTTTACCACCACCCTCTGTCTTCTATCCCTCAACCAGTTTCTAACCCAGTTTACCAGTTTGGGACCGATTCCCAGGCTGCCTAGCTTGTTTGCAAGCCTCTTATGTGGAACAGTGTCGAAGGCCTTACTGAAATCCCGGTAGGCCACATCCACCGCTCCCTCCGATCCACTTCACCGGTCACCAGTTAAAGAAATCTATCAGATTTGTTTGACATGACCTTCCCATTGTGAATCCATGCTGCCTTGGATCCTGTGCTCTGCTGGAGTTGAGACGTTCCACAATCCTTTTGTTTAGCAGTGATTTCATTACTTTCCCCACCATGGAGGTCGGGCTGGCTGGTCTATAGTTTCCAGCCTCCTCCCTGCTCCAATTTTTATATAGAGGGACTACATCTGCTCTTCTCCAGTCCTCTGGAACCACTGCTGATTCCAGTGATTCATTTAACAGGGCTGCCAGTGGTGCTGCCAGCACCTCCCTAATCTCCATTAATATTCTAGGATGTACCCTGTCTGGTCCCATTGCCTTATCCACTTTCAGTTTTGCGAGTTCCTTTTTTTTTTTTAGTTGTTTAACCAGGAGTAGCACACTAAGCTGAAAGCTTTTTTACAGATGTGACCTGAGAGCACAGGGAAGTTAAGTGACTTGCTCAGGGTCACACAGTATGCAAGTGGAAGCTGTGGGATTCAATCCCAAGTCTGGTCTGCTGGATGTCACCAGATTTGCAGCTCAGAGCCTTAAACCACTGCGCTATACTACCTTTAGAACTCTCTCTCCTCCGTAAATGGACTGGTGTCCACCTCCCTCTCCTGTTTGCTCCTGCCACTTAATTGTGGTCCCTCACCTTCACCCTCTTCTGTGAAGGCCGAACAAAAACATTTGTTCAGGATTGTTGCTTTTTCTATGTCCCCTTACACACACTCCCCCTCTTCCCCCTTAAGCCGTACAATCCCACCCCTTGTCTTTGTCCTTTCACTAACGTACCTATAAAAAGTCTTGTCCCCTTTCTTTAGTGTCCGGGCTATTTTTATCTCTGTTTGTACCTTTGCACTCCTGACTGCCTTCCCTGCCTCCCTCTTCTTATCCAGATACACTACCCTGTCCTCTTCCTTCAGTGTATTCTTGTACTTCCTGAAAGACAATGTTTTCATTCTTACCTTCCCGGCCACTTCCTTTGAGAACCATAGTGATTTTCTTTTTCTCTTGCCTATGTTTATTTGCCTAACACAAAGGTTTGTTGCCTCTCCTATGGATCCTTTTAGAAGGGCCCACTGTTCCTCAACTCCTTCCCCTGTCCTCCCTCCCTGCTAGGGCTTTCCTGAGACATACCCCCAACTTTGCAAAGTCTGCCCTCCTGAAGCCCAGGATCCTAGCTTTTGTGTGGCTTGACTCTGCCACTGTACTCATATTGAACCACACCGATGATCACTGGACACCATGTGTGTACCTACCATGACCTTTGCAATTCTGTCCCCATTGGTGAGTGCCAGGTCCAAAATTGCACCCTCATGGGCTCTAGTACTAGCTGCCTGAGGCTTGCCCCTTGCAGGGAGTCCAGGATGTCCCTGCTCCTGACTGAGGCTGCACCTGGGATGCTCCAATCAACATCTGGCAGATTGAAGTCACCTACCAGCAGCACTTCCCCTTTAGTTGCTCTCTTATGGATGGCTTCCACTAGAACCTTGTCCAACTCTTTCCCTTGTACTTGAGGTTTGTAGATTATGCCCATGTGAATAGTAGTGCCATTGCCCATCTCTAGGTTGACCCACAGGGCCTTTGACCCAGCCTCTGCAATCCCTGTACCCCAGTTGCTTTTATGCCCTCCCTGATGTAAAGAGCTACCCCTCCTCCCTTTTCACCCTCCCTATCTTTCCTGAATAGAGTATAACCTGATATAACTACATCCCAGTCACGGTTCCCATTATACCATGTCTCAGTAATAGCAACAATGTTCAGGCCAGCCTCTGCCATCAATGTCACCGGGTCCAGGATTTCATTTCCCAGGCTTAGAGCATTCACACACATGGCTTTCCTTATTTTATTACTTTCCCTTCTCTCATCCCCCCTTTTATCCTCATTACTCTCCCAGCCTTTAATCCCCTTCCTCCCTTTCTCCACCATTCTACAATTTCCTAGTATAGTTACCATTGGCGATTTCCCAACCTTAGGATCTTTCCTGCTGACTACAGTAACCTGTGGAGGTGGGTAGTTTGATTCTCCCTGCTTTTTTCTGCCTCCCCCTGGCTAGTTTAAATGCTTGCCAATGAAACATTTAAACTGCTCACTAAGGACAGTGGTCCCTTCCCTGGATGGATCCAGGATGCACACCTTGGGTCTGTCTCTTGGTGAGAGTTCCCCAGTGGGAAGGAGAGTCCTGTTCCCATTGTTACATACCCACTCAGCAGGTCAGGCCCTCTGCTCCCACAGTGTCAACCTCTGAGTGCAGTATTGTGAACAGTTAACAGAACAGGGTAACCCTCCTGTCTGTTTGTGGGTCTGAATCGCCTTTGGCCTCAAGTTCTGGAGGGATTCAAACCGTGAACCTTATGCTAGCATACCCAAATGTACAGGCTCAGATATTTCTGCTCTTCAGGGAATGCCAGATATCTTTTGCCTAAGGACACCTAACCAGGTATCCAAAATGAACCCTAAAAACTTTATGAAAGACCTTAGGAAAATTCTTACCTTTTCCCAGTCTGGTATTTTAATTAAGCTTATGAACAGTGTCAACTTTAACCATCTGCACTTCACATGCAAAAGAAGAAATTTTGAAGGCACACCAGGTAGTCTCTTTAAAATAAGATGTTTACTTAGAAAATGGATAAAAATAGGTACAATGTAAACACAGAACAATATATCACAAAGCATATAATCACTTAAAAGAAAACAAGGAAAAAGTGCAAACTCCTAGCACAATACAATTAGACTTGTCTACCTTCGTACAGTGCTTATAGTTAGATGTTGTTGTTTCAGAGTCCCACAGGAATGTATCTAAAGATCAGCCACAGAATACTTTAAAACTGTCTTTGAACCTGCCTCTTCCATGATGTCACCTAGCTCCTCCCTGTTAAATATAAAAATTAATACACACAGGATGTCCCATCACTCAGGAGGTATATTAAATAAGGTAACATCAGCAAAAACTCATTTCCCCATATGACTCTTTGATCTTGAGTCTTTCCTTTGATCTAGTGTGGTTCCCTGCTTTTCAAAGACATCACAGGATTTTTATAACTCTGCAGTTTTCTCACCTCGATGTCATATAGCTTCTTTTAGCACCAGTTGAAATTAAGTGCCCTTCCTCTGAAGACATCATAAAATGGATATTTCAGTTCCTGGTTTCAAAGAAGCACAGCTCATCAACAAGGCCATAAAATGCGACTTCTTGGAAGTTAATCAAATTGCAGAGCTCTGCTGTTTAACATATATCCTGTCATTTTAACTGAAACTTGGGGGGGGGAGGTCATCCCAGGAGCACAGGCTGTGTCTCCTATGAGACAGGTGACATACCACAGTCTATTTTAGAAAAATCATAGAACAATCATAACCAGCTGGTCATGTGTCATACCCATAACTAGCTTATCTGGGTGAGGAAAGAACAGTCTTAGTGAATGTTTCTTTTAAATTAGCTGGCGGGTAGCTATAGATCCAAATGTGAGACTAGATTGTGAGTTCATTCTGTAAGCCATCTATCTGTTCAAATGTTTTTATTTTCCTTTCCTGTAAATGTGTATATCTTTTTGTTTGATGCACATATCCTGTTTGTAACACCTTGCAGCATTTAATAGTAAAAATCTATTGTTATAGTACCAGTGGCCGAGCATCATTATTGTAAAGGTAATTTTAATATTTGTGCTGGGCAAAGTGAAAATTCTGTGGGTAAAGCCCATCATTCGAAGTGCTGTCTATCAAATATTACTATGTTTGATCTTCCAAGTCCTGTAGCAGGATGGAGGTATTTTCCTGGTATAACCAGGTGGTAGTAGCAGGAGAAGTAATTCAGACAAAACTCACTTGAAGCTGATGCAGTCCAAAGGAGGTTTTTGTCACACCATCTATATCTCAACTCAGGACTGCACCTAGGCCTGCCTCTGATGCATCTGTCTGTACCAGAAATTGTTTGTAAAGTCTGGACTACTTAAACAAGCATTTGTCAATGCCGAACGTTCGCTTGCAGGTATTTGCAGTGGTGTTTGGCATGTATAGTGCTTTACCCTAATGCCCTGTGAGATTGCTGGTATTTGCACAATAAATTTTCAGCATGACCTTTTTGTTACCCCCATTGTGCGCTACATAGGCGGAAACACGTTTTGGGCAGGATGAAAATGACAGCTGTACTGCTCATGAGGAGGTGTGGTAAAATGGCAATGTTGAAAACCGAGTGGAAATATTGAAAATTCAGAAACCTACGGGCATGTGGGAACTGTGCAACGATGCTCGTGAAACAGTCATTTTAGGAATTTTTTTCACCAAATTTTCAACATTGCCATTTTAAAACCTCTGCTAATGAACAGTGTCACTGTGATTTTCTTACTGTGTCCCATACATTGATTTTGCACACTGACTGCACCATTGTGCACTACATGGGGAAACACGTTTTGGGCAGGATGTGAAAAATGACAGCTGTACTGCTCATAAGGAGGTGTGGTAAAATGGCAATGTTGAAAATCTGGAGTGAAAATATTGGAAATTCGCAAACTTACGAGCGTGCCTAGGAACTGCACAATGCACGCTCGTAAAACGGTTATTGTAGGAATTTTTTCACCAAATTTTCAACATAGCCATTTTAAGATCTCTGCTCATGAACAGTGACACTGTGATTTTCTTAATGTGTCCCATACACTGAGTTCGCACAGCGACTGTGCCATTGTGCGGTACATGGGCGGAAACATGTTTTGGGCAAGATGTGAAAAATGCCAGCAGCACTGTTTATAAGGAAGTGTGGTAAAATGGCAATGTTGAAAATGTGGAGTGAAAATATTGAAAATTCGCAAACTTACGAACGTGCATAGGAGCTGCGCAATGAACACTCGTAAAACAGTCATTTTTAGGAATTTTTCACCAAATTTTCAACATCACCATTTTAAGACCTCTGTTCATGAACAGTGCCACTGTGATTTTCTTAATGTGTTCCATACATTGAGTTCGCACACCAACTGCGCCATTGTGCGTTACATGGGCAGAAACATGTTTTGGGCAGGATGTGAAAAATGACAGCTGTACTGCTCATAAGGAGTATGGTAAAATGGCAATGTTGAAAATCTGGAGTGAAAATATTGAAAATTCACAAACTTACGAGCGTGCGTAGGAACTGCGCAACGCAGACTCATAAAACAATCATTTTAAGGAATTTTTTTACCAAATTTTCAACACAGCCATTTTAAGACTTCTGCTCATGATCAGTGTCACTGTGATTTTCTTAATGTGTCCCATACATTGAGTTCACACACAGACTGCGCCATTGTGCGCTACATGGGCAGAAACACGTTTTGGGTGAGATGTGAAAAATGACAGCTGTGCTACTCATAAGAAGGTGTGATAAAATGGCAATGTTGAAAATCTGGAGTAGAAATATTGAAAATTTGCAAACCTATGAGTGTGTGTAGGAACTGCGCAACGCACGCTCATAAAACAGTCATTTCTAGGAATTTTTTCACCAAATTTTCAACATAGTCATTTTAAGACCTGTGCTAATGAACAGTTTCACTGTGATTTTCTTACTGCATCCCATACATTGATTTTGCACACCGACTGCGCCATTGTGCGCTACATGGGCGGAAACACGTTTTGGGCAGGATGTGAAAAATGACAGCTGTACTGCTCATAAGGAGGTGTGGTAAAATGGCAATGTTGAAAATCTGGAGTGAAAATATTGAAAATTTTGAACTTACAAGCCTGCGTAGGAACTGCGCAATGCACGCTCGTAAAACAGTCATTTTTGGAATTTTGCAAATTTTCAACATGGGTTTTGGGACCCCTTCTCATGAATGATGTCACTGTCATGGCGCTATTGGGGCCCAAAGGGTGATTTCATGCAGTGACTGCGAAATCACCCTTCAGGCCCGAATAACACCATGACAGTGACATCATTCATGAGAAGGGGTCCAAAAAACCCCATGTTGAAAATTTGGTGCAAAAATTCCAAAAAATGCCTGAGATATGCAATAAAGTTGAAACACCCCTATCTAGCCCATTACATAGCTTACCGGCATTTCCTCAGTTCACGGTCGGCTTTGAAGAGTGCAGACGTGTTCCCGGTCCACCGAAGATTGTCGCGCCGAGCTCCGGAGGTAAGTATGGGGTGAGGGGGTGGTGTGGGGAGGCTGGGTGTGCAGTGGGTGGGTGCGGGTTGTGGAAGGGAGGACTGGGAGACTACGTGGGACAGTTTTTTCTTCACAGGTTTAAAAAAAAAAGGACTACGTGGGACGTTTGCCATGCTGGGGTGGGCTCCCAGCGTGGCAGAAGATGGCTGGGGGGCTGAGGAGCCGGCGGGATTGGGCACCCGTCGGCAAACTTCGCGGGGGGCCGAGGCCGGACGGGGATTGGGCACCCCATCGGCAAAAACCTGCATGTTTGCCACGCTGGGTGGGCTCCAGCATGGCAGAAGGATGGCTTGGGGCCGTGAAACCGAAGGGGATTGGGCACCCCGATGGCAAACAACGTCTTGCTCTCAGCGTCACCAAAGCTTTGGTGGGGGTGGCGTGATGCGGGGCGAGCGTGATGCAGGGGGTGGCGGATGTGGTGCTTGGTATGACAGCGGTGGTTTTCTTTGAAGCGAAGACCACTGCTGTCATACACAGCTCCCGCACCCATTGGTGCAGGACCGCCACGCGTGCTCAATGGAGCACTGGATTGCAAGGGAGAGGCACACCTCCAAAGTGTGCTACTCTCCCAAAACGTTCCTTGCGCATGCGCGCAAGCGAACGTAAAAAGGGACTGAACATAATACAGCCTTGATTGCCTGAAAAGTTTCATCACATTCTGTGGATCATTTCACAATTTTTGGGTACTGTTTTTTGTGAGTTCAGTGAGGGGGGTAGCTAACTGAGCAAAGTTCGGAAAAAAATCTCCGGCAGTGACCAGCCAGCCCTAAAAATGACCTGACAAGTTTCTTTGTTTCAGGGACAGGACTGTTTGTTACAGTTTTATCTTTGAAATCCCTGGCATTACTTCTCCATTTCCCAAAGTATAACCCAAATATCTGGTTTCCTGCATGCCTAATGTGCCCTTGGTAGGCTTAAAGGTCAGATCTGCATTTTTGATGGATTGGATAACTGCTTGTAGGTGTTCCAGGTTGCTTTTCCAGTTTGGACTGTCCAACAAAACATTATCCAGGTAAGCAGCACAATAACCAGTATGAGGGGCTAGAATTACATCTATTTACCGCTGGAATGTAGAGGGTGCACCATGTAAACCAAACAGCGTGATGGTAAACTAATAGAACCCAGCCAGAGTGGAAAATGCAGTTTTACCTCTGGATTCTTTAGCTAGGGACATTTGCCAGTAACCCTTGGTGAGATCATGGGTACTCACTTCCCAATCTGTCCACCAAATCATCTATCCTGGGCATAGGAAAACTGTCAAATATGGACATTTGATTAAGTTCCCTAAAATCAAGGCTGTTTCTTACACCCCCTTCCTTTTTATTTACAATTACCATTGATGATGACCAAGCACTTCTTGATTCTTCAGTGATACCCAACCATTTCATTTTTTATATTTCCTTAACCACGTCTTCTCTTAACCATTCAGGTAATCTGTATGTCTTTTGACTGAAGCATTTATCTGCCACTATTACATGCTCAACTCCTTTTGCTTGACCTGGCACTGTGGTAAAAATACTTTTAAATGTCTTTACCAAGTTACAAATTTCTGTGGTTCTGAGGTTAAGGAAACATTCACCTTTACAACATCAGAAGTTACAGTTTGTTCCAGTCTGTCATAAGCTACATCAATATCTTCTTTATCAGTCGCTGGTAAAACTAGCAAAGTAGCCTGTCGCGATTTTTCAACCCATTTCTTCAGGAGGTTAGTGTGGTATATCTTAGTGGGATTTTTCCTGTCAGGGGTCTCAGTCTCATAGTTAACGGTGCCAGTACATCTTTTATTTATTTATTTATTTATTTCAGTACTAGGATACACTTTTGAGAATGGGCTCTTTTTCAAAGTGTGACAGGGTCAGTCCCTACCATTGATGTGTGGACCCATCTTTTTCTTTCCTGAATGGTTGCAACCTCTATCTTTTCCTCTCGTAAGGCTATTTCTTTATCTCAGTGTGGAGCCAGGTCACCTCCATTCTAACCTCCCCCCCGCCCCCGCTTGTACTTTCTTCCTTTTATATTTCATTTCCTTTGTCCGTATCTAGTAGGAACTTCAACAACTATAATAGAAGTGTGAGACACGAATGTGTAGGTGTCTAATATGTGTGAAGTATGGGTAAACCTGATAAGTATGTTCAGGCAGAATGCACTGCATGTAGGCATAAAGCAATAAGAGTCTACAAGCAGCATTCCCTTCCCCCTTTCATTTCAGTATGCTGTGCTGCATTTCTAGATTAGAGTGAGACTTAGATAATGCTGGGGTTTATAATGAAAAAGGAGTTGTCTTGCTGTAAGCCATGAATAATGTCTTAGTTCTAAAATCTGTTTTAAAGCAACTGCAGGAAAGCTTTATTCATTTTGTTTTTCTCATCTCCTTCCTATAGTAATAAAGGAAGAAAGGAGAGAGAGAGAGAGAGAGAGAGAGTCCTGTTCCTGTAAGCTGTAAAAAACAGCTTCTTTGGACTCTGAGTTTGAAACTCGGTTTAGTGCTGCTACAGTGCTGCATGACTGCTCGCACAATCGCGAAGCCTTTGCGATTGTGCACATTCCCGTGCAGCATTAGCGCTAGTGAACCTTTTTTCCTGGTTTTCTTCCTGGAAATTCTCCTGTGTAAGAGAAACCTCTGGCGCATGAAAGCATGGTATTTTTCAGCCCTGCTGCTTAGTGGGCAGCTTAAGCAGAGCTCTGCGCGTTTCCCTGTTGGAAAGTGTAGGTGTCAGCTGTCGGCTTGCAATTTCAGCTGACGGCTTGACAAGTCCTCAGGGTTTCGCTGTCTTCTCACTCTGCAAACCAGTATAGCCCCTCAGAAAAGCCTTATAGTCCCTTTTTCTTCTGCTGTTTAGTCTAGCTCAGTCTGGGGCTCTCAAGGCAGGAAGAAATAGTAATGTGCCTTAGCCTGAGTTCTTCTGGGGAAAACTATATACAGCAGGAATATGTGATAGATAAATTCAGATCCCCTAAATGAAACAAAACCTCCAATGCAATTTACCTTTTAGCCTGTAGAGTCAGGGTGTCTGAATATTCCTGCTGCCTTAGAGAAATACTCTCCTTGTTGGTTTTCTTCTGAATTTCTGCTGCCATTTTGTGTCTGCAGTATTTTCTCCAGGTCTGTTCACTATGAAAGCTGCCCTGATCTGAGCAGCTCTATAGGGGGACAGCGGCCCCTAGAGGTCTGTATTTATAGATACTTAGTATATAGAAAGGGGAGGAGTTCTGGAGCAGAACAATTAAGGTTTAATTTATGTTATAAGATAAAGGCTAAAGCATAATATGAAAGGGTGGGTCATGGAGAATACAACCTAAACAAATAGGCTTAGAAGTAACCCTTTTCTTTCTGTATAGGCCGGGTTACTAGCCTAAAGGGACCTTTGTAGTTTTTAATTAAACATAAACATGTAGGTCACCTGACAGTGATGTCACTCAAGGTGGATATAAAAAGGCTGCCACCAGGGGGTTCAAAGAGATAGAGAGCCAGATAAAGTGTCAGTCCGGTACTGACAGTCGTTGAAGGAAGACCTGAGAAAGACAGTGGGTGCCATCTGAGGGAAGGCGTGCAATTGCTGGACAGTATATTGGCCTTCTAAGGCACCTGTCTTTGATGAAGAAGTGTGAACTAACCTAACGTATTTATTTTTGGATTTCTGTTACTTCTGCTACTCATTTTATGCTAAGAAATAAAATAAGTGCCAGAACGGCGCTTTTTAATGCACTAGAACTACAAATCTGCCTAGTAATTGTATCCTGGTATCCGAGCCCCGTTCACATAAAGGTTCCGCATCAGGCAACTTAATCAATATACACATTTCTAGAGATACTAAGGCAGTGAAACAATTTTACAAGTATTTACATATATTACTAGCATTTCCATATATTACAAGTATTTACAGATTCACAACTAACACCATCTGTTTCCTTGTAGTGTATTGTGTATTCCTTGTGTGCTCCCTGGCTTCGACCTTGTTAGGCATGACCGCCCAGGTAAGAAGAGGGGGGGATGGTATACTGGTATACTACAACAGTCACCTTAACCTCTCGGTGCTGGTCTGCCCACAGCCTGAGCAGTCTTCCTGTGAACTACTACATACTGTGCTATTATTGGGGAATGCTAAGAAACTGCACATTGTATGTGCCTACAATCCCCCCCCCACTGGTGGAGTAGTGGGCTTATACTCCCTTCCTGACTCTGTTGGCACTAGGACGAGGAATAATAAGCTATTGATCCTAGGGGACCTCAACCTAAACTGACTTGGAAGCAAGACCAAGTAGCAGTATGAGACTATGCTTGCAGGTCTCTCATTGTCCCAACTCATTAACGATCCCACCAGGTTGATGACTGCTGGTGGTACTGGCTCACTTCTGGACTGGGTCCTGTCCAATAGGCCAGAGAGGATCAGCTCCTCTGGTACCCTCCCTGACTCTATCTCCGATCATGCCCCTGTGTATTGCATATGGAAGATCTTGGCCCCTAAGATCCCCCTAAGATCATTCATGGCAGGGATTTCTCCAGGTTTGACCTTGGTACTTTTCAGAAGGATCTTATGATCACGGACTGGTCTGCAGTGATTGAGGCCCAGTGTGCTACCTCAGCTGTCGCCCACTTTCTTAGCATCTTTGGGGCGCTACAGGACAAGCATGCCCCTCTTGTCAGATGGAGAGTAAGGGGGTAAGCTATGAAATGGCTTCATGGGAGCCTCCTTGCTGTCATGCGGGCTAGGGACAAATGCTGGGCCAACTTTCAGGTCTCAATGGACCAGGCCATTTTCCAGCAATACAGTAGACTCAGAATGAATGTAAAAAGGCTATCAGGGCTGCAAAGAGTGAGTTTTGCAAAGCCACATTACGGACCTCAGCTAAGGATCCTAGGAGCTTCTGGAGGAATATTAAAAACATTGTGAGTGGTTCCTCCACCTGTGAGGTTCCTGACATGCTTATTGAGGGTGCCTGCTGCACTAATCCACTGACCATAGCAAATGCATTTAACTCACATTTCTCGGACCTGTCTGCCTTCACCTCATTATTCTTCTCCAATGGTAGTGACAGACCTGTTCAGGCCCCTTCGTCTCAACCGGTTCCTTCCCCTCATCCTCTGTTCTACTTCAAGGCTGTAACGGTGCATGAGATGCAGAGATTGCTCTCTGGTCTCTCTCCCTTTACTAGTGCAGGTCACGATGGTATGGAACCAAAGCTTCTCTACCTTGCGGCTACCTACTTTGCCTCCCCTGTGGCGCATATGATCAACCTATCCCTAGCCACTGGGGTTATTCCTGACCTGTGGAAGGTGGCGAAGGTTGTGCCTATACTCAAACAGGGCAACCCTAGGATCCTAGATAACTATCGGCTGATTGCCATCCTGCCTGCTATCGGTAAGCTTCTTGACAGAGTTGTGTCGGGGCAACTCACAGACTATATCCAGTCTCATAAGCTATTGTCCCCCTCGCAACATGGCTTCCGTAAAGGTCATAGTACTACTTCTGCCCTTGTCACTGTCACTTCTGCGATAAGGGCTGCTATGGACCAGGGCAGACTTTCTGGGGCCATCTTTATCGATCTCTCTAAGGCCTTTGACCTAGTTGACCATATCGTACTATGCGCGCAACTTAGGACACTGGGTCTGTCCCCGTCTGCACTTAGTGGTTTCACAATTATCTTCAGGGCAGGCAGCAACTCACTAAATATAGTAAGATGCTCTCTGAGTCCGCCGCGGTGTCCTCAGGGGTTCCAACACAAAGCACATTTTCTTGACCTGGAAGGACACTACTTCTTTATTCAGCTGTGAGCTGTGTGAGAAATTCTATATTGCACTTGATATCTGCAACAAACGTGCACTTTTGCTTAATTCTGTGGGAGGTGAAACTAACTACCCTTGGTAATTGCTTTTTATTCACATATTTATTTAGTGTTTAACCAAGAAGGGGCTTGTAAACTGTGTTTATCTTGTTAGTAACTTCAGAAGGATTTAAATACTGCATTTGGGTAGATCCTTGGAGGTAGCTAGATTGTCTACTAGGATTTTCTGACAGTTAAACTATTTTTAAATAAATTACAGGTGGCCGAGGAGTTGAAAAAGGAGCCTGCAAACTTTGCTTATCTTGGAAGTAACTTCACAAGGGTTTGAATACTGCATTTTGGTTGTCCCTTGGGGGTAGCTGGATTGACTACTAGGATTTTGGGACAAAAACTATTTTTAAATAATTTACTGGTGCGTAGGAGTTTGTGATAGTTAAACTATTTTTAAATAAGTTACTGTGGTTAAGGAGTTGTCATAGCAAAATCTGCAGTGTGAAACAGGAAAAGACAGTCTTTCAAGCAACAAAGGGAGGTGGATCTAGGTTTACAATTCTTAAGATTTTCAGTGCAGGAAGAGTTTAAAGCACAGCTGACTTATCTTGGGGCTGACAGCTTTCAGAGCACAAACCACCAGTCCTGTTTTGGGGCTGGGGAGGTTTACCTGTGTCTGACTTGGATGTGTGGATTTTTCTCTGTTTGATTAGCAGGGTATTTTCTCTGTCAAATTGTTGTGTAGGGCATCTTGCTGACAGGAAGGCACTCACGCAGTGGGTCAGAGCTTTAGCTGATTGTTTTGTGAGGGCACAGTTTAGGCCCAACCCCTTCCCACCCCTCACCCCACCCACCCATAAATAGTTCCTTTATACCTTGTGTTCTGACATCATTTCCTCAAGAGTGCAAGGTGCATATCACTGTTATATCCTCTCTAGCACACTGCACTGACAATATAAGCATACACATTGTATAATACATATATATTTCTATATAACAAACCAATCACACACACACACACAAAAAAAAAAATTGGGGGAGTAGTGCAATGTAATGGCTGTGGGGCAGCAGTCTTCCAGGAATCTTTCTGGAGGCTGAGAGGCTGTCCTATTTGCAGACAACTCTCTGCCCCGAGGGAGGAAGTTGCCCGTCTTCAGGCCATACTGGACAGTAGTAAGGGAACCTTCCTCCAGGCCACACTGGATGGTAGGAAGGGAACCTCCCCATCCAGGGAGCACCAGAGCCACCACCACTACCTCAGAGGTTGCGAAGAAAGCACAGCAGTTGGACCACAGTGGGTTCAGGGATTGTGAGGATGGTGGAACAGAGGCACACCCAGTCAGTTGTTCCACACCACAATCCATACACCATTCTGGGGGAGCATAGCTCCCCTATGGATGCACCCGCAGAGGAGACTAAGGCTGAGGACAACTGTCACAAGGGAGGCCCACTGGAAGGAGGCAGAGGACACCACAAGGAAAGGAAGCAGCTCCTGTTGGGGGACTCAATTATTAGGGGATAGAACTGGGGGGGAGCAGGGAAAACTGAAGTAAGGTGCCTGCCTGGTGCCATGGCTTGAAGAGACAGGAAGCGCATCCTCCGGATCACGAGAACAGCTGCACGGGAGTCTGAGCTGGACGTAATTGTCCACCTAGGGACAAATGACTTGTCTCAACATGAGATTAGAGCAGTGCAGAAGGACTTTGTAGAGTTGGGGAGGGGCCTAAGACAAGTAGCACACACAGTATCCTTCTCAGAGGTGCTGCCTGTCAATGGCATGAGTGAGGCGAGGGTACTTTGCATCATGCAGTTTAATGAATGGTTGAAAAAATGGTGTGGAGCACAGGAGTTTGGCTTCATTGGGGACTGGGGTTCCACCTGGAGGGACACTAGCCTATACTGGCAGGATGGTCTGCATCTGTCCAGGAAGGAACAAGTCTTTTGAGCAATCGGTTTAAATGCTTCATTGGCAAGCTTTTAAACTAGTCAAGGGGGGAGACACTGATAAGCAACAGGAAAATCCCAGCCTCTCCCTACAAAACAGGGTACTAAATGAGAAAAAGACCGAGGTAGAAAGGTCAGTGGGGGATGCTGCAAAAGAAGGTAAAGCCATCAAAAAATGGAGAGCAATGAGTACCAATGCCCATAGTCCGAGTGACAAGCTTCCTGAATTAGTGGCCTTGATGGAGGAGGAACATCTGGATATTGTGGCAGTCACAGAAACGTGGTACACACAAAACCATGACTAGGACATAAACATACCAGGATACACTATCTACAGGAGGGACAGGGAGGGTAAAAGAGGAGGAGGAGGAGGAGGAGTAGCTCTTTACATAAGGGAAGGAATCAAAAGCAACAGAACAAAAGGGAAAACAGGGAGGAGAAGAAGCACTGTGGGTAAATTTGGAGACCGGCAATGGCACCACAATCTGCACAGGGGTTGTATACAGACCCCCTTCTCAGGGGGAGGAAATGGACAAGGAAATGATAGAAAGAATGCTTAGAATGGCAGAAAAAGGGGAGATATTGCTGATGGGTGATCTGAATATGCCAGATGTTAACTGGAGTGCAGTTGCAGCAGCCACTTCAAAGAGTGGGGTTATTCTAGATGCCCTACAGGGGGCATGCCTTAGACAACTAGTATTGGAGCCCACTCGAGAGGGAGCAATCTTAGACCTGGTTCTCTCAAATGGAGATGAAGAGAGGATCACAGATGTAGAAGTGGGTAGCCATCTGGGAACTAGCGACCATCGAACAGTATGGTTCACAATAAACACAGCAATAGAGTCAAGCCATACAAAGGCAAAAGTACTGGACTTTAGGAGGGCTGACTTTGCCAAAATGGGTGAGTGCCTAAGGAATGCACTAGCAAATGGGCAGGAAGGAGGGGTGGAAGAACAATGGGGAATAATAAAAACTGCCATCACAGAGGTAACAGGCCTTTGTGTGAAGCAAATAAACAAAATGAAACAATGTAAGAAACCACTATGATTCTCAAAGGAAGTGGCAGTGAAGGTTCAAGAGAAAAAGAAAGCATTCAGGAAGTACAAGGAATCACAGAAGGAGCAGGACACAGAACTGTATCAGTTAAAGCAAAAGGAAGCTGGGAAGGCAGTCAGAACAGCAAAGGCCCAAACCGAGGAAAGATAGCCAACTCAGTTAAGAAGGGGGATAAAACCTTTTATAGGTACATCAGGGAGCGAAGGAAGACCAAGGGAGGGTTAGTGAGGCTTAATAAAGAGGAGGGAGGTTGGGCAGAAGGTAACTGTGAAAAGGCAGAGATACTAAACAAATATTTTTGCTCAGTATTTACAAAGGAAGTGGGGGAGGTACCTAAAACAAACAGTAGAAACACTCTGGATACAGAAGTTGATACCAGCCCATTTACAGAAGAAAGGGTTCTGAAAGAACTCTTAAAATTGAAGGTGGACAAAGCAATGGGGCCTGATGGGATTCATCCCAGAATTCTAAAAGAACTAAGGGTAGAACTAGTGACACCACTGACTACCCTCTTTAACAAATCATGGGAGGATGGGGTGGTACCCGAGGACTGGAGAAGGGCAGATGTGATTCCCCTTCACAAAAGTGGGAACAAGGCAGAAGCAGGAAAATACAGACCTGTTAGTTTAACCTCAGTGGTAGGGAAAATGATGTAATCACTTCTGAAGGAAAGAATTATTGAGTATCTAGAGGCCAGAGGGGCTCAGGACCCAAGGCAGCATGGATTCACAGCGGGAAGGTCATGCCAGACAAATCTGATAGATTTCTTTGACTGGGTGACCAAAGTAGTAGATCAGGGAGGGGCTGTGGACATGGTCTACCTAGACTTTAGCAAGGCATTTGACACAGTCCCACACAAAAGATTAATATACAAGTTAGCCAGCCTGGGAGTGGGTCCCAAGATGACAGCCTGGGTAAAGAATTGGCTGGAGAATAGGACACAGAGAGTAATAGTAAATGGAGTCCACTCTGAAGAAAGGGGGGTTACTAGTGGGGTACCGCAGGGTTCAGTATTAGGACTGGTCCTCTTCAATGTCTTTATAAGCGACATTGCAGAGGGACTGGAAGGAAAAGTATGTCTCTTTGCAGATGGCACAAAGATCTGCAACAGAGTTGATGCACAAGGTGGGTGGAAAGGATGAGAAGGGACTTGGCAAGGTTAGAGGAATGGTCAAATGTATGGCAGCTTAGATTCAATGCTAAGAAGTGCAAGGTAATGCACCTGGGAAACAAAAACCCAGGGGAAGAGTACACAATGGGGGGTGAGATACAACAACAACAAAAATGGAAAGGGACCTGGGGGTAGTCATATCAGATGACATAAAGGTGGGCAAGCAATGTGAGAGGACAGCAAGGAGGGCTGGGGGGATACTGGGATGCATAGGGAGAGGCATCACCAGTAGAAAACAGGAAGTTATTATCCCTCTGTACAGACAGTTGGTGAGACCCCATCTGGAGTACTGCGTGCAGTTCTGGAGACCCAATCTCCGCAAAGACATAGACAGGATGAAGGCTGTCCAGAGGAGGGCAACTAAAATGGTGCAGGGTCTGCAACGGAAGACATATGAAGAGAGACTTAAGGAGCTGAATATGTATAGCCTCGAGGAAAGGAGGTAGAGGGGGGACATGATAGAAACTTTCAAGTACCTCAAGGAAATCAATAAAGTCCAAGAGGGTAGCATCTTTCAAAAAAAGTGTGCAAGAACAAGGGCACAATTTGAAGAAGATAGAGGGCGGCTCGGAGGTAATTTAAGGAAGTATTTTTTCACAGAGAGGTTGTGGATGCATGGAACAGCCTTCCGGAGGAGGTTGTGGAGTTAAAACAGTGGTGGAATTCAAGCATGCATGGGACAGTCATGAGGCAATTCTAGGGGTGAGGTAGGAAGAAGTAGGCTGCTGGTTAACTAGGATCTGCAGCTTATCCAGTAGGTAGGGAAATGGGCAGACTGGGTGGGCCAAGCGGTCCTTATCTGCCATCAAAATCTATGTTTCTATGTTTCCCCAGGGGTCAGTCCTTGGTCCCCTGCTCTTCTCTGTATTCATCAATGACCTCCCCTCCTCTGCTGCCTCTTGCAAGGCCATCCTGTACACTGATGACCTAATTATTTTTACTCATGCCTGGGACATCGGGTCATTAATCACCAATTGAGTGAAGATTTTATGAGTATCCAGTCCTGGATATCATCCCACAAGTTGGTCCTAAATTTTAGAAAGACTCAGGCCATGCTGTTTGGGTCTCAGGCTAAGTTAAAGGCCCCCTCGGTCCCCTTGTGCATCTCAAGGATTGATGGTGCTCCAGTGCTCACCAACAATGCTGTCAAATATCTTGGGGTGACACTTGACCCTCAGCTCGACCTTGGTCACCACATTTATAATTTGTGTCAGGCTGTTAACTGGAAATTGGGTCTGGCTTACAGGGCGAGGAATAATCTTACCTGGGCTGCTCGCCTTGCACTGGCCAGAGGAGTGCTCCTTCCATCTCTAGCCTATGGGCTTCTATTGTTTGCCCGTACTACCAAGGTTCACCTCACTAGGTGGACTGCAGCCTACAATAATATCTGCCACTTTGCTCTCACAGCCCCTCATCTCACTCACCATTGTGATCTGTATAGCAGGCTAAACTGGCTCTCCCCATCCAACTACATGAACTTTATCCTGGGCTGTTTCACGGGCAAGGTTCTGGGCTCTGGCACCCCCCTCTGGATTGGTGGAGCTTCTTGTGCCGGCTGCTTCCACTCCCTACTCTGTAAGATCCCTGGATCTTGCTGTCCTCAAGGGTCCTGTGATGTGCACCCAAATGGGGGATAGGGATTTTGCATTCTGTGCCCAGAGACTATGGAACTCTTTTCCTGTCCAGATCAGGTCTGCCCCTTCCCAGGCATATCTATGAACCTTCCTAAGGAAAAACTTGAAGTTCCCCTCAGTATGCGACTGTCTCAGACCTCCCTGAGTACTCGGGTCCCTGCACAGTACTCGAGCACAGTATCTCCTGTACCTGGCTCTGGCCCTACTGTTGTTGCCTGCCTGCCTGGGTGTGGCGCTGTGTATGTTGTGTATATACTGTATATTCTTGCTAGGCATATTGCTATAGAAACTGTACTGCTACATGTTCACATTTGATGGTGTCCACTGCTGTAATCTGAGCTATCCCACTATGTATGTTATGTTTCTCTGACTTCAGTGTATGTACGTGCCTTATTTGCATCAATTTGTACTCTGTATTTTCTTTTATTTTCCTGTACCCTCCCGGGTCGTACCTGAAAATAGGCATATGTTTTGTCTAGTGTACTTACTTGATTAACAAAAGCTAAATAAATAAATAAAGCCAACTGCCATAGGTATTAAGAAGACAGAGGAGGAACAATGTTCCCACATGTGACATAAGGACAATACAATGGGTTAGAGAAAAGGGGCCATATGGAGGAAACCAATTGCTTTGAGAGCTAAGATGAAGAAAGAAAAATATAAAGGGAGCAAAGAAGGAGATGGAAGGGCAGTGGGGGGAGGGATTAGGGAGAGATTTATTTATTTATTTAATATTTGTTAACCGGGTAGGTGCACTAGCCAACAGGTGACTATTTTCAGGCACGACCCAGGAGACACAGTTACAGTACAAAACAGGACAGTTTAGGTTTAACCTAATACAGGCAAAGGTACATTGGTACAAGTACAGACATACCATTTCAAAGGCAGGCATACAGTTTCAATAGGCAGAGGGTACTGGAGGGAGCACACATTTAGAGGGAGAGGGAGAGGAAAGGGAAGGTGAGGGGAATTTTAAGCAGGTAAGGGAGGGTGTGAGAAACTGATGAGGGTGAGAGGCATCGGCAGAAAGACAGGGAAAATTACAGCTACTTGACCTGGCGGTGCTGGGCAGAGATCATGGCCGGGCTTGTGGAACCGAGGGACGGCAGAGCAGGGAGGGATGGTCGGCAGGTAGGGAGAGGTGTGGTAAGGAAAAAGGTGAGAGGATGAACCAGAGGTTAAGGACTATAGTAGCTGGGATGGCAGAAGGTATAGGAGGAGGGGCAAGGGGGAGCGGAGGGAAGAAAGGACAGTAGGAAGGCCATGAACTGGCAGGAAAGCAGGGGATAGCATGGTTTTGCACTCAGGTTAGCAAGCAAGGACTATTAGTGAAAAAAAGGGGGGTTGCGGCCAGCCTGAGGGCGTAATGGCAAAGTGCGGCATTAGAGGGAAAGGTGCAAAAGGACCCATAGTTATGGAACTGGAACTGGGGAGGCAGCCAATCTGAGGCACTTACGGCAAAGAACGGCGAGTTACAGCTTTAGAGGAAAAGCGCAAAAGACCGGGCCATGGAACTAAAACTCGGCAGGGCTCTGAGGCACTTACGGCAAAGTACAGCTAAATATGGCTTTAGCAGAAAAAGGCGCAAAAAAGACCCGGGGCTCTGGAACTGAGACCCGGCAGGGCTGTGAGGGGGTGAGGAGCGAGCGGGAGTGGAGAGGGGAGCAAGAAGGACCAGTACCCACTAACATTTAGTAAATCATATAGTTTAGTGCAACACAGTAGAATGGACAAAGGATCAAACAATAGTAGGATTGTCTGAATTATACACAAAGTCAGAGAGATGAAACAATGTTAGATATGCAGCATAATAATATGATCAAGTCAGGATACTATACATATAATAGAATTAAGGCAATTAGGCAGTCTTAAGACAATTTATAGCAGCATGATTAGAATAGAGTGACCATACAGAAAAGTTTGTAAACATTACATTAAAGTGCAGGCAGACTTGTAAACAGTTCATTAAAGTGCAAGCAGACAAACAAAATGACAGAGCAATCAAAGGGAGGTAGGCTAGTGAATATATGGAAAGGGAGGATTGACTTAGACAGGTTTCAAAGTTTAAGTAGGATCAAAGCAAGTGCAACGGTCCATAGAGTAGAAGTGAGAGCAAAGTCCACGCTTGAAAGCTAGGTGTGATGGGGCACTTCTCAGATCCATAGGCAGCAAGTTCCAAGCATGAGGGGCAGCGCACCTGAAAGCGCCAGCACCCTTGGAAGTACGGCAGAGGGGAACTGATAAAAGACTTGTCTGATGACCTCAGGTCAGGCGATGGGATCACAGGTTAATCCAGTTCAGACAGTGTGGCTGGTTTGCCACTCTGATTATGAGTCTGATAGGCTGCAGAGTAATATTGCCTTGTGGAGAATGGGGATAGCCAGCCTAACTCTTTATAGAGTTGGCAGTGGTGCGTCAGGCTGTGATTGCTTAGCTGCATATCTACAGACATTATTGTAGGTGGTGTCCCATTTCTGTAGAAACGGTTTTGTTTGCCATTGTAAGGATAGGAGCACAATAGTACAGAGTGGGTAATAGGATACCCTGGCATTAGCAAGTTTGGCAGTGGGTGTGAGCATATAATTCATCCTGTAGGCAGCACCCAGCTTACAGTTGACATTTTTACACGACTCGTGGATATGCTGCTTTAGGTCGAGGTTTTGGTCAAGCTGTATACCAAGATAGCAGAAAGAACTTACAGTCTCAAGGGGGGGTTCGTCAATATCAGGAATTTTAAGTGAAAATGTGCAGGTTCTAAGCTTATGATTTGATCCAAAGAGCATGGCCTTAGTCTTGCTTGCATTGAGTATAAGGCGATGCGCATCAAGCCAGTGTTGTGCCAGGTGGAAAGCTGATGACAGAGTGGCATTCAGGTGGGATATGTTGTCAGAGTGAACATATATAACAAGATCATCAGCATAAAGTAGCGAGTTGCCTGATGTTATTACGTTGGGCAGGTTGTTGATAAATAGTGAGAAGAGGAGTGGACCGAGTATAGAGCCCTGTGGTACTCCAGTATTGATCGTGGTACTGTCAGAGATGGCCGAGTTAAGTTTTACAGCTTGAGACCTGTTGGTGAGGTAGCTACTGAACCAGGATGTTACTGGGGATAAGCATAGGTTTTTGAGGGTGGCAAGCAGCAGTGTATGATCAACGAGGTCAAAGGCCTTTGTAAGGTCTATGAACACAGCCCCTGTTAGCTGCCCTCTGTCCATATTTGAGAGAACATCCGAGGTGAATTTTGTCAGTGCAGTTGTAGTACTATGGTGCTTCCTGAAGCTATGTTGAGCTTCACAGAGTGCATTAGAGGAGTCAATAAAATCGGTGACCTGGGTGGCTACTATCTTCTCGAGAATTTTGCTAAGTACCGAAAGTATGGCTATAGGTCTATAGTTTGATAAGTAATTTTTGCTCCCTTTTTTGAAAACTGGTGTGATTCTGGCAGCCTTCCAAATCTCGGGGACAGTGCCTGTGGAGAGAGATAGCATGAAGATCCTGGCAAGTGGGCGGGATATGAGATGAGCAACTATTTTCAGCAGTCATGGTTCCAGAGTGTCAGAGCCAGGGCTAGTGTTATCAGATATGCCCGACATGAGTTTGCGAACTTGATTTCCAGCAACCGCTTTAAAATAAAACAGTCTTTTAGGGGCAAGTTGTGGATTGGAGCTCATCATGGTAGAATATGGTTGAGAGGTAACTGGCAAAGATTTTAGAGAGGATGTAATGGCAGATAGGTCCGAGAACTGCTGATTGAAGGCATTGGCAATGGTGAGGGAGTCATTGCAGTGGACCCCTTGGAGTAGCACGTCCAAGGGGGTGATGGATTGGGGGGTTCCGAGGAAGTTTATGTGACTCCAAAATTTTCATGGATCATTAGCGGAGCCGGTTAAAAGGTCCTGGCAATATCTGCTCTTCGCAAGCCTGATGTGTTTCTTACAGTCACTTCTATGCTGCTTGTATATCTGATGATCACAGGGCAGGCCGGTGGATTTATAATGTTTCCAGAGTTTGTCCCTGAGTTTGAGCTTGTGGAGAAGATCTTTGCCCAGCCACCTTGTTTGTTGCCCCCTGACCCTTCTCTTTATCTTTGGTACATGCCTCCTTTGTACCTCTCCAAACCTGCTGAGGAACACATCCAGAAAGCCTCAGCACTAGTTGCACTGTAGATTTCGGACCAGTCCGTATTAGATATGTCAGTAAGAAATGCTTGTACATCAAGCGCTGCAAAGTTGGTAAGGGTGATAAGGCGGGATCGAGGAGCAGGCGGCAGACTGGAACACCAGTGACAGATCGTGGGAGACTGGTCTGTCAGAGAGTCCGCTAGTACAGCAGTTTTGGTTACATGGTCAGGCCTGTTGGTGAGAATCCAGTCCAAGAGCATTCCTGTCTGCATGTTAGTCATTCTCGTGCATTCTGTTATAAGTTGGTGAAAGTTATATTTTTGGACCAGAGATGCAAGGTTACCGTGATTCGGTCCTAGCCAGTTTAAATTAACGTCCCCTAACAGGATACACTCATTCAGTTTCACAGATTGTGACACATGTTGGAGTAAGATCTGGAGACTTTCCAACCCGCCGGTGGGTGGGTTGTACAAACACAGGATGTGCAGATATTTTGCTCCTAGGGACAGTGTTGCATGTAGTGATTCACAGCACATATTGGGACCAGGATTGGGAACCGCTTTTATTGAGAGATGATTTTTGTAATAAATGGCAACACCCCAACCCCTTTTAGAACCAATTCGATCCTGGTGAATGACGGCATACCCAGGCAGGGTGCAGTGTGCATCCAGGATATTAGGTTTGAGCCATGTTTCGGTAAGGCACAGGATGTCGGGGTTAACCAGCCTTGCCCAGGCTTCAAGCTCAGCCAGGTGCCCCACAAGACTCCTAATAGTCATATGGGCTAGTAATAGGCCTTTACTTGCTTTGGTTGAGGCTGCTAATGGGATATTATGTGGCGGACCTGGGTTCGATTCGATGTCACCAGCCATCAGGAGTAGCCCTTGGACTAGGAACTTAAGCAAGGTTCTAGTGAATATCTCACACTTTTTTCGCTTAGCACTATGCTGTAGGTAGTACAGGAGTGACAGGTAGGTACAGCCTTTCTTCAGGAGTGCATAGTGAAAAGTGAGTAGGGGGTGACGGTATGAAAGAAGGAGATTAGAGAAACTAAAGTCCTTGATCGATTGCGCCTTGTGATTAATGACAAGAGGCAGAGATAGGGAGACACTGCTTACCCTTAGAGAAGGAGAAGGGGGAGTGGGAAGCAAAAAAGGGACTTGGAATAGAAAGCAAAGAGGGGGATAAGAAAACAAGAGTGGGGGACGGGGAGAGAGGGTGGAAGGGGGAGAAAAGAGGAGTTCCTAATAAGTATGCAGAGGCCCGTGGAGGAGTGAAAAAATTGAGAGAGATGGCAAACAGAGGGGAGGGAGGGGAAAAAATATATAATGAACCAAGACAGCCAGAGTAGGTGTTGAGGGTAGGAGAACATGGGGGAGGGAAAGAGTTTAGTGGAAAGGGGTGAGGGAAGAGGGGTGAGCTGGAACAGAGAGCAGGGAATAAGGTCAGCTTCAACCAACCAGAGGGAAGAGGTGGGATAAGGAAAGGAAAGACAGTGAAGATATGGTGCACTGCTGGATTAGCTGGGACATACACAAGTCTTGAGAGCTAGTAGGTGATCATGCAGTTGCTGTTTAAATGGACTAATCGTAGGTACAGGTAGGAAGTCAATGCATATTGTGTTTAATCATAGTGGGGCATGATACAGGAAAGATCTTTGTCCCTGCATTGTTTGAGAAAAAAGACCTTGAAGTGGTATTTGTCTGAGCCACAAGTATGGCATGAGTTGGTTGCTCTGCTGATAAGGTTTTGAATAGATGGGGTAGTAAGTCCCAAAGAAGTCTTTTTAGCAAGCAGACAAGTTTGGTATTTAAGTCTCCCCTTAAGGTCAAGCCAGCCCGCTTGCCTGTATAGGTCACAGGTGTGAAGGAGACGTTGAGCACCCATTACCAGTCTGCAGGCCTTACTTAATGCAATATGGACCCTTTTGAGAGTTGAGTCAGATGCAGCCCCATAAATAGTCAGACCATAGTTAGTTATGGGTAGGATAGGATTGCCTACAACGGCTTGCAACGCCACTGTTGGTAAACAGTGTTTATACCTATGTAAGAGCCCAACTTTTATATTGACTGCCTTGGGCACCTGTTCCACATGTTTAATGTATGAGAGGGTGCTGTCAAGTGTGACACCAAGGTATTTAAAAGTATAAACTTGCTCTAATGACAAGTTTTGGTTATTTAGGATTGAGAGCTGGTAAGGTTTATTCTTATTACGCAGATTTGTGAAGGTCATTGCCTTAGTTTTTTATAGCTCATCAGCAGTTTTCGATTTAGGAACCAATCCTCGACTCTAGAGAAGTTAGATTGAAGTTGTACCTGAAGGGCCACCGGGTCTGTGTTGCAGGTGAAAATTATTGTATCATCTGCATAGAGTAAGATTCTATCAGTGTAGACAAGGGGTAGGCGATTTAGGAATATGCTGAAGAGAAGTGGGCTTAAAATTGAACCCTGCGGAACCCCAGTTATAACATTGCAGCAGTCAGAAATCTACTCACTTTACAAGGCTCTTGCCACCTCATTAACGGGTTTTTTTTTGTAGTAGGTAATAGTAACAAGACTGGCACCTGGCTCAAAAATGTTTTCTTTTACCCCATGGTCATATTACGCCTTCTGCTGTTTTGTGGCTTCTTCCTGATTACTGTGGGCGATTTCAACATATTTTGCCAGTTTCTTTCTCAGTGCACACATATAAGATGTAATAGATCCTTTCTGAGCAGGGTTATCTTCCCGTGTGTCTTTTATTACATCTAGTGACCCTCTAGGTTGTCTACCATACAACATTTCAAAGGGTGAAAAACCTGTTGATGCTTGTGGCACTTCTCTGTAAGCAGAAAATGGGTAAGGTGAATATTTGTCCCAGTCTTTCCTCTCGCTTTTCACAAACCTTTTTAACATATATTTTAGGGTTTGATTAAAATGCTCAACATGACCATCAGAGGGTGATAAGGGGAGGTTCTTACGGCAGTGATACCTAGTAGTTCAAATAGCTCCTTCAGCAATGCAGTGCTAAAATTATTACCTTGCTCGGTAATGATCTCTAAGTATGCCAATCCTGCTGAAAATTTTGGCAAACTCAGCTGCCACTTTTGGGGCTGTGAAATTATGCCTGGGAATTGCCTCTGGGTATTGAGTAGCATAGTCACATACTACCAAAATGAATCAATTACCTTTTTCACTTGCCTAAGGGGCCAACCACTGCCTTGCAATTCTCTCAAAAGGCACATCTACCAAGGGTAGCACAAGGGGCACCTTGCCTTTTTTAGTTACTAGGGTTACATTCTGACATTCAGTACAAGAACGGCAATAGGTAGCAACATCCTCATGAATCCCAGGCCAGTAAAAACTGCAACAATCTGGCAAGGGTGCAGTCCCTCCCTGAGTGACCAGCCATGGTACTATCATGTGCTGTCTGTAACAACTAATTTCCATACTTTTATGGTATAATCAATTGTTCTATCTGTTCCTGTGTCTGAGGTTTAATATAAATTCGGTAAAGTAACCCATTACATTTTTTAAACATTGGTTCACCCTGTTTTTCTTTCACCCCCAGCTGCTTAAAATAACCCTGGAGATAAGCATTATTAATTTGCTCAGAAACCAAATCAGAATCAGTTAGTTTAATTTCAGCATTTTCATGTATCAGTCCCTCATGTCCATCAGTCTTTTGTTGCCACTGTCTTTTCATGTGTCGTCTTTCTTTCTTGGACTTCCAGATCTTGAAGCTGGGCTAAAACAAGTCTGAATCAAAGTCACCAAAAGGAAAATAGTCACCACCATCTAAGATTTTCTTTGCCTGTGCTATTGTTAACATAGCTGCTGAAACTGCAGGGTTTATTCCTTCTGCGATTAACTTAACAAATCCTGGAAAGTCATTTCCAATAATCACAGGTACAGGTAGCTTAGGTACTACCCCCACTTTCATTTGCTGCGACAGCCTATTGACCCTTAGACTGCTGGCAGAATTAGAATGTATTGGAGTTCTGGACTGATATATCAGTCCGTGGCCCTGCAAGAGTTAATGTTCAGAGTCACTTGGGTGATGGGATAGTATCGAGTGTCCCAATGAATGCAGATGACCCAAGTACCTGGTCCTTTTACAGTCTTTTCCCAGAACTTCAACATGCAACAGGGTCTGTCTGCTTCCAACATCTGTAAGTCCCTTCACAGTCTTAACTCCCACCTTGACACTTGTTAAATACTTGCCCCAATTCGCTAAGGCCAAATTTGCTCCAGTGTCACCATCCTTATTTTCTATGGCAGTTTCTTGCAGTATGGCCTGGCTTATTGTAGTTATAGCAAATAAAGTGCAGATTTATTTCCTCCATCACAGTTTTTATCTGATCTGAAGTTAAATTGAGAAAAAGAGGGTCTTACTGTTCCTTGGCAGTTACTTCACTGCTGTGGTGTCTGTCTGGCCATCTGATAGTCCTCAGCCTAAAAAACAGTCTTTCCCCCATTTTCTGGTTGGTGTTCTTTTACCAGGAGCTACACGTCTATTAGAAGGATGTTGATAAATTGCTCCACTGCAAATATGTTGATGATCTGGGAGACTGTTTTGCCCTCTGGTTGGAGCCATTAAATGAGGAGTTCTCTGAGTTGAGAGAAGGCTTCTTGAGGATTGTCGACTGAGTGGTGCTTCATGGACTGGAATCTCTGCCTGTTAGTCTCTCCTAAGATGTCATATCTTTTAAGGATTTCTCTTTTCAACAAGTTCATAGTTTTCTTACTGTAAGTAAGTTGGTGTTACCTGTCAGAGTACCAGACTGATTGCCCATTGCTGTTTTGGGTAATAGCAGGCTCTGGCTACCCTTTCAAAAGTTGTCAGGCATGCTTTGACATCATCCGAGGGACACAGCTTTATAAGTTTAATGTCTTTTGAGTGGTTTGTATTTTGTTGATCTGCTGGACCTGTGCCAGATCCTCCAGCTTTGATAACTTGCAAGGCATCCAGGCCTCACTGCTCCTGCCACTGCATCTCTTCTCTTCTCTTCTCCTCCTGTTGCTGCATCTCTTTTTATCTCTGTTTCCCAGTTGCTCTTTGTTGTATAGCCCAGCTTTTGAAGAAGGCAGATATGCTTTCAGGTTCTGTCCCTGCCTGCTGTTCTTCTTCTTTTATCACTGTACTGTACACTGTGCAGTCTCAGTCTGGACTTTTGTTTTGGCTTCTAGCTTGGTTGCCATTCTTGTGGTAATCACTCTTGGGCTTGCTGTTGCAGGATCCATACCTGTCTTCCTTGGTACCTGGCCTAGTACCTATGCTGTCCCCTACACTATCCATCTGTGAATAGCATTTTTTACCACCTGGGCAATTGCAAAGTGCACCGTAAACCTTTACTCTTCCCTTTGCAATTTTTTGTAAATCTAGCCCCACAAGTCCAGTGACTTGGGCAGGCAGCTGTAACATTTAAGACATTTTTTTAAAACAAACAAAATGCAGACAGTACTCTGATAGGAGATAGTACAGCATGGTAACACATCAATATTTAGGTATCCAATTCAGTATCGGATGAAACTTCATCAACTCTAACTGTAAATCCTTTACAAATGTTAAATGTTCGCTTGCCAGCATTCATGGGGTTGAAAAAAGGTAGGTTTTCCCACCATAATGTATCTTAAGTCTGGCTGGCAGGCGCAGATAGTTGTTCACCCCCAGCTCCCTCAGGATACCTCAGACTCTTTTAAAACCCTTTCTCCATGAACGAGTGCTAAAGCTTAGATCAGGAGTTTTACAGTACTCACATCAGTTCTAATTCCTCCTGCATGGTTCCATGTCATAATGGTGACACAAGAATGGCGAATGCCGAAAACAGTGAAGGGTTATGCCGAATGACAAATTTGGTGATGTCTCTGCTTGCGTGGGGGCTTCTTTGTCATTCGGCATAATCCATCGCTGTTTTCAGCAGTCATCATCTTCATGGGCTACCGTTCTGTATGTTTAACAGCAAAGAGCAGTCCCTCGT
This sequence comes from Neoceratodus forsteri, assembly GCA_016271365.2. NCBI lineage: Eukaryota > Metazoa > Chordata > Ceratodontiformes > Ceratodontidae > Neoceratodus > Neoceratodus forsteri. The sequence continues at coordinate 1,097,404,340 of CM028135.1, read as the reverse complement.
ACTCCTCATGCCTCCCTGTTATCATGAGGATTGCATGGGTTGTATTGTTGTCATGAGGTGGCCTCTGTGGGGTTAATCCTGTAAGTTTTCTTTATAGTCACTGTAAAGTCCAAAGATAGCACCTCCAACATCCATCCCAGCAGAAATGTCTTTAGGTAGGTCATTGCCTTCCATCATTTTGGGTAATGCAAGGATTCTAGCATTCTCTGCCCTAGAGACATTTTTGAGTTGTTCAAGGTGAGTGCAGAAGTTTGAGTTCCCTTTTACCAGCCCTGAATAAGTCACTAGGACTTTTTTCAGCTGTTTCCCACAACTTGGCTGCATCTGCTTTAGCTGATTCAGCCTTTGTCTCTAGGAGGGTGGTATGGCTATTAGATTCCTCCATCTTCTTATCCAAATCCTGCATCACTACAAGAAGAGAGGCTAAGGTGAGCTTGCCTGAGGAGATTGCAGACAGCACCATCCTCCCTGCAGCCCTCCTGGTAGAGGCCTTCAATTTCTGTGATTCCAGAGGTGGTAGATTCTTTGGCTTCCCCATCTCTGTAAATGCTGAATCTTCCACTAAGTGCCCAAAAGGTCTCTTTTATCCAGATAGTAGGTCTTCAGCTACAAAAATGTACTTTTCCTAGTTTATATTAAATGTACTTCCAAATTCAGCTGGGGAGTTCAGTAAGTGACTGATTGTACTGGTGGTCAGGCCACGCCCCCCCAGTAACATAGTAATTTATGGCTGGAAGGGACTCTAGGTCCCCCTCAGTGTCATAAGCACAAGGTTAATAATATTGTCATTGAGATTACCAAGACCAAGCAGATAAACACCTGGTTGTACTAATCAGTAGCAACTTTAAAAGGGAGCAGCAATGGGACAGCAGTTACAGAAACATGACACAGAAACTGAGCACAAGATGCAAAGGCTCGGTGCTCCCATTGGAGGCCACCCCTACCATCACTGAAAAGTGCAAAGGATCACCCAAGAATTTAAAGCTATGTGAATAAACAAAATGACACACTGCACATTGAAGGGCCAAGGTGTCAATGCAATTTATTTATTGCAAGTCCAGTCAAGAAAATATTGTTTTTTTCAAGTGCAGATGCATATAGCAGAAAACTGGTTTGGTAATATAATGAGACTAAGTTTCAGTTTAAAACTGAAAATGTTGCCAGCCTGGTGGCGCTGAGAGTTGAGGCACTGGATGCCACACCTTGCGCCATGTTGGCAACCTGGGTTTAAATGCGAGCACGGGTTGTCAGGGGTCAGCAGGGAAGGGATAGGAGTGAGTGTCCGGAGGACTGCTGTCCTATCCCATGGAGGGTTGTGGGCCTACACCACTCTGCAGTGGCCCCTGGGATGACCAGGGGGCACTGTCAGAGTCAGTGCACTCAGGGGGTGGAATGCAGCAGACATCGGCATGTTGTACCCAGATGTCATTGCATGTCTGCACTCCGGGGAATCCAATGGAGGGAAAATGGCAGCATTGACCATGGCAGCTTGATAGCCGTGACTTCCTTGCCCTCCGGGGCCTGTTGCACATAGACGCATGCTGGTATTGGTTCCTGGCCTTGTGTGGGGATTAGGGGAGGTTCCTCTCGAGTGTACAGCTGCATATGTCAGCTGGTGTGTGGATGTGCCTCCGGGTTGCTCAGGGGAAGTGGAGCACTGACTGGATCATAGCAGGTCAGTGGCTGCAGGAGGAAAAAATAGGAAAAAGATAAAAAAAAAAAAAACTGAAAATGTTTCTCATTATGAGATCACTAGTCTCAAGCCCTCTAAAACCAGGACCTTATACCCACTGACCTTGCCCCGATGATGCTCCTTTGAGGGATGTGCTGGAGCAGTAGGTGGTCCGGACAGAGGTCTGTAAGTGGACTGGACAGAGGTTTGTAATTCACTGTGGTATCACCAGTTTTCTGCTATTTGCATTTGCATAAGCAAAACCAAATCTGTCTCCCTCCCCCAAACTTCCTGATGGGTCTGATGCCTAAAATGGCCCATCAAGGAATAAAAAATTCCAGATTTCTCCTCCCAACAACCTGACAGGTCCGCTGCACAACCTGGCCCATCAGGGAATAAAAAAAAAATCTGTCCATCTTTCTACAACTACCTGACGGGTCCAGTGCCCAACCCTGACCATCAGAGCATAAGAAAAAGATGATGATATGGAGAGGGGCTATAAATGTATCAGTGCCAGTGGCTCAGCAGGTTCCACACTTACCTCTAAGGGTAGAAGATCAGAAGGCTGTGGGTTCCATCCCCACACCAGGACCTTGGTTTAAATCCCAATGCTGACACTGTAGTGCAGCATAAGAGAGGTGCTGCACTCCTGAGGTGCCATCTCTCGGATGAGATGTTAAACCGAGGTCCCATCTGCTTGTTCTGGTGGTTTCTCAGATGGACATTTAAGATCCCATGGCACTTCTTGAAAAGAGTAGGGGTGTTTTTATTAATAATAAAAAAAAAACAGTTTCAAACAGTTAACCATCAATACAGTAAAGACGAGGAAAAACTACAGAAAGGAAACCTTTTTACAAGACGGGAAAACAGAAAAAAACAACCCAAACACAGCCTCAGCTTATCTCTCATATTATTACAGTGTCTACTAACGAATACTGTTATCCTGAAACACCTCCCAATTCAAAGATTATAGTGGCATGGTAGTGCTACTATATATTGAGGGTTGAGCAAGGGTTTCTATGTTAAACCTCAAACTTTACATTTTAATAGTTTCACAACCATTCAATGGACTGCACGAAGTTTTGTATGCGCGGTCTTGGGAGACAGGTCTCTTCTTGTTTCAAATTTCTTTCTGATCGAATGAGTGGATTCTGTGATGCAGATGATGAAAAAAGTTAATAAAAATAGTTTTTTTTTTTTGTCATCACCTAGCACCCAGATGGTTTGGAATTTGGTCTGAAATTTTACAGGTAAAAGGGCTTGGCCCACAGATGTGCCTTTCACATGTTTGGTAAAAATATTAATCAGTTCCAGAGTTATTACATTTAAAAATTTCAGTTCTGAGCATGCTCAGTATGGTTGTTTGGATAGCTACTTGGAATGAAAAAAGAATTTGGTCCATACAAAATAGGATCCTTTTTCATATGGGGTAATCCTTTTTTTGTGAGGAAAAAATCCTTTTTCGTATGGCTACCATCTTGTTTCCATCCCCCCCAAATAAATTTACAAAACCACAGCAAATGTCATCCTGGAAAGACACCAACACATGTATCTTAGTCATCGGGACCCCGTTAGGTGGATTCTGGAAAAATTACCCCCCAATTTTTTTTTTTAAATCCTTTTACGTGACTCGCTTCCATATGAAAAAAGAATTCATCCATACAAAAATGGATCCCTTCATATGAAAAAAGAATCCAGAAAAAAACTAAATCCAAACTATTTTTTCATATGAAGGCATCCTTTTTCATATGAACGAAAAACCCATATGAAAAAGGATCCCCTCATATGAAAAAGAATTGGGCAGGGACGACACTAAGTTACAATTCTTTTTTCATATGAAGAAAGTAATTTTCAGATGCCTTTTTTCATTCTTACGAAAAAGGATGCCCTCATATGAAAAAGAGTTTGGACTTAGTTTTTTCTGAATTTTTTTCGTATAAAGCAATAGTTTTTGTATGCTTTTTTTCATTTATATGAAAAAGTATCCCTTTGTAAGAAAAAAGATATTGGACTTAGTTTTTTCTCCTCACATTTGAATTCAGCAAGCCATAACACCCTCAATATTTGGAGTTAAGGAGCAACCTATATATCAAAACGAAGGTCTTAATGAATACTACAAGAATTAGGGGCCATATAAAAAAGCATTAAAAATTAAAAAATGGAAATTCTTATAGGATAACACTGAACTTTAACAAACCATACAACAAAGGAAATAAACTGCTGTTTTAGTAGGAACATAGATGTATGCATCCATGGAAGAATGGAAGTACAGTGTCCAGAGGACCCTGTGCTCCCACAGGCAAATGAGGATCCGATTATACTATCTCAAAAAGTAAGGAAATTCATTGCAAAAAAACTTCATTAATGCACTAGTTAGGGTTAAAGTGAGAAAAGTAGGAAAATGTGGTGTTAGGGTTCCCAACCCTAACATCCCACCCCACCTTGCAGGCAGCAACAGAAAAAGACAATATGGTTTCACTTCTCCTGCACCTTCACAAATCACATGTGGGGTGTACCTTAGGGTTGTCAACCCTAATGCTCACCCCACTGTCATATACTGTACACATCTCAGCTTATTTGCTGATGGAATGGGGTGAGCATTAAAGTTGACAACCCCAAGTCACACCCCATGCATGATTTGCAAAGATGCAGGAGAGGTGAAACCATAATGGTTTTTCTTGTTGCTGCCTGCAGAGTAGCAGTGAGGTGTTAGGGTTGGGAACCCTAACACCACATTTTGCTACTTTTGTCACTTTTACCCTAACTAGTGCAGCAGCAAAGTTTTTTGCAATGAATGTTAAATATATAGTTGCACCCGATTTATAACCAGGCAATATTTTCCACAAAGCTTTCCACTGATGACTAAGCAATACTGCATGTTCCTTAGTATAAGCAACTCATATTTCATTGTTAGTGTTCTCTAACAATAGATGTGTGGTATACACAGCTCATATTTCATTGTTTGTGTTCTCTAATAATAGATGTGTAGTATACACCGCTCATATTTCATTGTTTGTGTTCTCTAACAATAGATGTGTAGTATACACCGCTCATATTTCATTGTTTGTGTTCTCTAACAATAGATGTGTAGTATACACCGTTCATATTTCATTGTTTGTGTTCTTACAATAGATGTGTAGTATACACCGCTCATATTTCATTGTTTGTGTTCTCTAACAATAGATGTGTAGTATACACCGCTCATATTTCATTGTTTGTGTTCTCTAACAATAGATGTGTAGTATACACAGCTCATATTTCATTGTTTGTGTTCTCTAACAATAGATGTGTAGTATACACCGCTCATATTTCATTGTGTTCTCTAACAATAGATGTGTAGTATACACAGCTCATATTTCATTGTTTGTGTTCTCTAACAATAGTTGTGTAGTATACACAGCTCATATTTCATTGTTTGTGTTCTCTAATAGATGTGTAGTATACACAGCTCATATTTCATTGTTTTTCTCTAATAATGGATGTGTAGTATAAACAGCTCATATTTCATTGTTTGTGTTCTCTAACAATAGATGTGTAGTATAAACAGCTCATATTTCATTGTTTGTGTTCTCTAATAATAGCTGTGTAGTATAAATAACTCATATTTCATTGTTTGTGTTCTCTAATAATAGATGTGTAGTATACACAGCTCATATTTCATTGTTTTTCTCTAATAATGGATGTGTAGTATAAACAGCTCATATTTCATTGTTTGTGTTCTCTAACAATAGATGTGTAGTATAAACAGCTCATATTTCATTGTTTGTGTTCTCTAATAATAGCTGTGTAGTATAAACAGCTCATATTTCATTGTTTGTGTTCTCTAACAATACATGTAATGACAGAGATTTTTGCTGAACTATATATGAGCACCTTGTTGCCAAATCCTTCACTTAATACATCCCATAATAACAGACTATGTGCTATGTGCCCAATGGGACCAATTATTTGAAAAGGAACAGAAAATGTAATTGTCATATGTAATAGTGGAAAACATATTCTCTTTCCAGTTGGTTCCCAGAAACACCCAAAGGCCTTTACTGTAAAGACATAAGAAGGACACGTGTTCCATCGACTCAATATCATGGCCACAAGCAACCCGGAGACAGAACTTTTCTTCAGCACGCTTATGCATGTTGTTCTTCCTTGCCTGAAATTTGCCATGTGAACGTATCCAAATGAGCTCCAACATTCTGGGAGGAATTCTACAGTCAATAAGCTGTCTAGTGATAACAGATGGTGCAACTTCCCCCACTGCAACAAAGATGGATACTGTAAAAAAAAAAGTTGAGATAACATGGTCATACAATTTAACACAAGACAAAGACTCAGTCTGCAAAGAAGTCAGGTTCCAATGTTTAAGTTTTCCAAGACAGGAAGGAACTAATAAATGTGGTAGCTGTTTAAATGAGCAGGCAGTCAATACATCTCCACTATGTCACCACGTGTCCAAAAGCAAGGAACACCAGACCTGCCCAAATTGTATGTGCCTGTTGTATAATTGGTTTAATATAATTGACAATATACGTAGAGTGGAAAAAGACTACCAGATTAATCATGTCCAGCCCTCCCTCTTTCAGCGATCTGTTTGTATGTACCCTTTAACTGGGTTAAGACGGCTCCCCCATAGCAGCCGGAAAAATACCCTTTTTTTCCACTTTTTATTTAAACGTTTTTCATTAAAAACATGCAACAAGAATAACATGAGACAGGATAAACATAACACAGAAAAATATACATATTACAAAAATAAGAAAAAAGAAAGAAAAAAATAACATAAAGGCTTGACTGTTCATCTACTTCTATAGAGTACATATTCTGACTTGCTGCATTCATTATAAAAATTAATAATCTTGGCTACCAAACTTTATGAACCTTGTAATCATTTCTAAATAAGGTTAGCAGTGTCTCTCAAGCAAGGTAAGAGGAACAAAGGGATGAAGGTGGAATCATTTATTTCATCACCTTGCAATTATCAAACTAAGGAAATTTAACTAAGTAACCTTTGGTCTAGGTCGGAAAAATATACTTTATAGTTTTTCCTCTAAATTTTGTGGAGGAGGGGAAGGCAAAGCTCAAATACAGGAAAATAAGAATTAAAAGGGTCTTCACCATATAAACTCTTTTGGACTTTGTCATTGGCCTTTTATTCCATTCAATTACTTTACATTCTGCAAATCCTAATTTAACTTCCCAGTTTAATACTGCCATGTCACCCTGACCAAATCGTATCCCTAACACAGTAAGTGGTCGACTTAATTACCCGATATTGAATTTGGACAATGCTCCCTCACAGTGCCCAAAGTCATGCATTTACTCATTTGCAGATTAATTTTGGCTCTTGTTACTGTAGAAAAATCATCAAAAATACCAAAAATTACTGATACGGAGTCTATGGTTTTGTCAATAAGCAAATACCATTGGCATATGCCAAAATGGGGGGAGGGATGTCAAACCACTTTGTGTGGCAGTACGCTCAAGAGTTTGTACTTTAAGTTTCCTGATGAAAGGATCCAATCCAAAAACATGCAAGAAAGGGCTAAGGGGGCAACTCTATCACATCCCTCTGGCAAAAGAGACAGGGTCACCCATCCATCCATGTAAGGTAGGAGTCACATAGGCCGTACCATATAAAAGTCTAAGCCAGCCCATAACCTTTTCTGGAATATGATAATGTCCCAGCACTTGGAACAGAAAGTCATGTGATACACAGTCAAAAGCCTTCTTCTGGTCCATGGCCAGGAGAAGGCCCACAATCTCACCCCGATTCCCTCTTTCCACCACCTCCCTTAAAAAATGGAGATTGTCTTGGATCCTGTGGCCTGGAATTCCACATGATTTGGACATGTCGATCAGATGTGGTGCCACACGTGCCAATCTGGATGTCGAAATCTTCATGAGCATTTTTGGGTCAGAATTCAAAAGACTATTTGGCCTGCAGTTTGCAATATCTGACTTCACCCACTTTTTGTATACATAGATTAACAGGCCCTGTGACAAACTGAGTCCCATTGTTTTTGATTCCAGTTTGGTTAAAAACTAAAGCCAGTTCTTGTTGGAGTTCTTCACCAATGATTTTGTACAATTCTCCCAGAAGTCAAACACAACGGAAAACAGCACCCAGTCCAGAGTAGATAAAATATAATGTTTATTTATTCAAAAAACTGTACAAAATACGTCAGCTAAACACCATAATGATGGCAGGGTGATAAAATATACGATCTTATGTTTCGCCAAGCAAACTGCCTGGCTTCTTCAGAGATAGTATAACTTGTGCAACAAACAACTTTTTAAAGACACACTCCCCACGTGCAATCACATCATCAATTTAAAGCACCAATGAAACAATCCCTTACAACAGGATTTCATTAGTGTATATGATGAACTAACTAGGAACACACATATGTGTTTAAAAAGCCTGTTCAGTGCCTCATATATTATATTATTACTGCATCCCTGATTATGTTTAAAGAGGCAGTGATTTGATTCAGTGAAATAATGCAATATATTTAAATGCTTAAATCACATATGATAGAGGTATAGAGAACAGGGCTAAAATAGTCAACCTCCCAATAAGATGTAAGCCAAATAGGTGCGAAATATCATAGCTATTATAGCCTTCATTAAAAATATCAGATGTTACAGATATGGCTATGCACTTACTCCCAATCTATAAAGGCAACATATTGAGAAGGTTGATTAAACAGATAAAGAGCACAGAGTTCTTACTCAAGTTTTAATACAGTTAGACACAGTATATGGGAACAAAAATCATAAAACAACTGCAAAATCAATATTGTCATTAAGGACTAAGCCTTCTCTGGATCTTAAAACAAAGATCCAGAAACTTTCTCTCTGTCCAATCAATTGTTTTAAATTACCCCCACCCCCACCAAGTCCTACAGAAACTTTTTTTCCAAATCCACACATTTAATATTATGGGTTATGCTAGAATTTCTACAACCTTGAACATGCTGAACTAACGCATAAGTCATATCATTTTTAGTTAAGGCTCTGAAATGTTCACTGATCCGAACCTCCCAGAAGTCCATCAGAACTTGGAGCCGACCCTTTCAAGAGGGATCCTATAGCTAGTGATACCTATGCCAGGGCAATGTCACTGTAACATATCAAGACTGTCTTCAGGGCAATGTGGAACCTGGATATCAGCTAAAAACTCAGAAATTCCTACTAGTCCCAAAGTGCAATGCCAATGTGCCTTTTGTAGCAGAGCGCCTTCCTAGTTCAATGGACTCCCCAGTAGTCTAGCTACCCTTTCTAAACTTGGAGAGTTCAAACATAAGCTCCAAACTGACCTCCTAACTGAAAACTCCTCTGATTGCTCCACCTGATTTCCAAATCCCTTTCAGGACCTCCACCAGTCCATCTGCCCCTTCCTGGACCTCCCCTCACTAATACCTCTATCACCTCCATCTTACCACCCTCTTCCCCTTTCTAAGACTGTTTCCTCCCCCCATCATAGTTGCAACTTTACAAGGCTGCCTGGCTGCTCCTCTCCCTCCTGGTCCCCACCCCCTTTACTTTTCTTCCCTCTGCCTCTGATCAGGTTTTGCTTAATGTGTATATAATTGAAGCTTAATTGTCCTATACTATAATGTAAACACATGTACATCTGTTCTGAAATATTCTGTATGACTTGTTTGTTTCCCCGTAACTGTTTGTAACCCTGCTTACTGATGTGGAACCTTTGTAAATGAGCTGCCTGGCACTCAAAGGTATTTGTAATCCTAGAATGAATAAATGAAAAATAAATAAAATAAATAAGCATAGCTGAATCTTTGAAAGTACCAAAGGTTTTTAAAACATGCCTACCAATAAAGGCAAGCTGTTCTTTACTGTCTAATAGGGTATTTCCTTCTTCATCTGATAACTGTGTGAAAATATGGTCCTCCAACCTACTCCTGCATTCATTGAATGAGTTTGTGAGAGACTTTTTTCCCTTCGTACTATATTTTTGTTCCATTACTAACAGTATGGTTCCTTGGTAGTGGAAGGAAATAATTTCCCTCTTTAATTTAGCCAACTGAGAGGTGTAATAATGACCCATAGTTATGTATAAGGACAGAAGTTTGTGGAATTGATGCCTACAGTTTAAATAATCTAAGTATTTACTTATAGACAGTTTTTTTACCTTGTGATGAAAAGATTTTAATTCTACCTTTACTTCCTCTAACCAAACAACTGGGGAGTCATAAAAGACAGAGGTGGATTTCATAGCTTCAGTAAGGCAGTGCAACGTCTGGACCACCAGTTCAAGCTCTAAGAGTGCCACGTTCAGTTTCAAACAGTTTCAGTGTGTATCAGGACCAAACTGAACCTGCACTAAATCTGTGATCAGAGGTAGCGAACAGCCTGTTCTGAGCCTTCACAGTAATTACTCCACCTGGAATACTGCGTCCAATTCTAGAGGCCACATATGCGGAAGGACATGGAGTGGAAGCGGTCCAGAGGAGGGCAACTAAAATGGTGCAGGGCTGCATCAAAAGCCCTCCGAGGAGAGACTCAAGGACCTCAATATGTATACCCTGGAAAAGAGGAGGGAGAGGGGATATGACAGAGATATTTTAATGCCTCATGGGGGTAAGCAAGGTAAGGTACAGGAGGGAAGTATTTCTCTAAATAAAAAGGTGCTAAAAAACAAATGGTCATGCTATGAAGCTGGAGGGGGGTTAGATTTGGGAGAGATGTGAGGAAATACATCTTCACAGAAAGGGTGGTTAATTTTGTGGAACAGCCTTCCAGTGGAGGTGGTAGGAGTGAAAACAGTGGTGGAGTTCATGAATGCATGGAACAAGTACAGGGGAATCATAATGGAAAGGAGGTGGGGGGGGGGAGAAAGAGCTTTATACCAAGAGGGTCTGAGGAGAGAAGGTAGGTAGGGAAAAATTGGCAGACTGGGTGGGCTAAGCAGCTGTTGTCTGCCATCAGATTAGATGTTTTTATGTTTACGGGAAATAGAAAAGGCAGCTGATACTAGATGAGAACTTACCCTTAAAGAAGTTATACTCTCCTGTACATCCAGACTGACATGCTGCATCGACTAATCTGGCCTTACTAATGACTTCCTGTAAGCAGCGTGTATCACAGTAAACCTTAGATTGTCTATTGTCTATGAGTGAGGGGATTAGTCCACAGCTGAAGTCACCCCCCCAAAAAAAACTCACCTTTGGCAGTATACAAATATGGCTGCACCAGTTTAAACAGTTCTGCTCTTTCCACTGCCAATTATGGTGCATAGTTATTAATCAAGCGGAGTTGCAGCTCCCGAAATTTCATATCTAGGAGTAGAAGTCTCCCTGGAGCTAGGTCAGCCATATGGACAAGGGAGACCTCGCTGTTATTAAATAGAATTCCTACTAGGAATACCTGTCTTTCCCTCTGGACTGAAATGATGGACCATGGAACCACAGGTTTTGGGCTGCATGCACATCAATATAGGTATGCAGTCTTGTGTCCTGGAGAAAGATAATATCACATTGCATAGCCACAAACATTTAAATCTTTTTATTCTTTAGTCTGCTGGTGTTTATGTTCCCAGCTGTAAAACTGTGGATTAATTCCCCCATCCACACAAGGAGAAAAAGAAGAAAATACAGAATTAACATTGCTTGGACTTCCTTCCACACCGTTTTCTTTTCAGCTTTCTTTTCTTTGAGCCTTGCAGTTCCAAAGGACCCTGTTCAGCCTCAGAGGAAGAGTCCTGCAGAAGATCTGTTGGATTCCTCCTCTGTTTTTCCCCCAGTTCTTTCTTTTTCTTAAAATATCAAATTTATTCTGTAAAGACAGGTCACCCCTTCTTGTAATCTTCGGCTTAGGTTGCCCTCTCATAGATCATCTTCTTCGAGTAACAGTTTGCAAAGACTCTGTGAGAGGGGTAGAAGACAGGGGCACAGCAGTAGTAAGGACTTTTTCCGGGGTCACTACCGGGGTGTTTGGACTGGGATCCACTCCTTTCGCCAGCCCCTGGGTAATAGTCTTAAAATGTGCAAATGGGGATCATTCCACCGTTACTTTTGATTGCTGGGGAATATCAGCAGGGATGTTGTCTTTTATCTTGCCCAAATAGTATTCATTGACCTGAGGCATCTCCTGTAGGGGAAGGGGTCCAACCAGGGGTACATGGGGTAGCTCCTCATCTTCCTGTGGAGGTGCAGCATCCTCCAATGAAACTGGAACAACCTCCATCACCAGTTCAAATGATTTTTCAGATCTTTGTGGCAGCCGTTTGTCAGTGGTTGAGGGGGCATGAGGATTTCTGGTGTCTTCTCTCCTCCTGTTGTAGCCCATCCCTCTGTGCATGATTGATGTAAAAGTTGTGTTCTGTAAAGCCCAGGTGGGGACCTTGTTCCATATAAGCTGGACCTGTCCGAGAGTTGCTTCTTACTGGCATACCGTCACCTCTCTGTTGCTTAAAGTGTTAAACAGTTCACAGGAGTGGGTGGTGCTACAGAAATTCTACTGGGGGTGCGAGGGTGGCATCAAGGCTAGGTTTGGATTGATCATCCCTTATGGCACTTGGGAATGGCAGTAGGGAAGCAGGCTTTGGCCCTTAATTGGTGATCAGATTCAGTGCCAACTGTAGCCCAATGGACTATGCTACTCATACAATGTATGAAAATCAAGCATACACAATACAGAGTTAAAGGGCAAGAAGACAAATATAGACGGACTTGGGGGCCCTTGGAGGAAGTCCTCCATTTCCCATGGTTCCCCACTTTTTGAATTCAGAGAGGAGCATGTGCTTCTGCAAATGGATGGTGGCCTGACCTTGGTGGGGGGATATCCTGGATGCACTCTACAAATTTCATTTTACGTTCCTTTGACTTCCCACAGTTTTAACTATCAATAAAGTCTGCAACTCTTAGGTTTTTGCTGCGTCTAACCTTGGTGTACTGTAATGTCCAGGGTAATATGTCCTTTTTGTTTGGAAGACTAATCTAATAGTATACATTTTGATACAAAGATTAGGCCTACGGGTATTCTTAGATATACTGTATGACAAATATTACAGTGTAATAAATGCAGACTGTACTTTGCCAATGAATGTATTAGACACCAAGGTATTGTATTATGTACAATAAGAATGACCTCTCTGTATTGTGTTTATTTTTACATAATTCGCTGATATAAACGTTGTCTTGCTGATCAATTAAATAAAGTTTAAAAATAATTGTGTTCTGCCTGGTCCATTGGTGAGCCTCCCATGGGCACTTTCTGTATGAGTGGCCCAATTCATGACATAACTTATATTTCACAGCCTTAGTGCACTGGGAGCTCTGTTGACCTAGTTCCATCCAGAATCCACAGCTGACTTTCTCACATACTGCTCAGATGAGACTATAATCTGCATCTATAACAGTCTTTAGGTTGTCCCAGATAGGACAGTACACCTCTGTCCCTCCCCAGGAAACAGCAGTTGGCAGGTGGAGATCTTCGAAGCAGAATGCAGCAAACGGACTTCAGCCAGCCCCCAGTCCATGTAAATTCTGAATCAAAGATAGGATCTGGATTCCCCAGCACAGTACACCGTTGCTTGAGCAAGTACAGGATGTCAACTGTACCAATCCCTTCATTCTTGAATAGGATTGGGACTGTTTTGACAGCTGGCTTCATCGAGGAAACTGCATAAAGTAGGGACAACACCAGTGTATCTTTCAGCCTAGCATACATCATCCAGAAACACTCCAGGCTAGTAGAACGTTTAAAACTTACATTGTAGTTAGTGTCCCCCATGGAGTGAATCAGGGCAAAAATTTCAGACGCAAAAAAGCCCATTTCAATTTTTAACACGGTTTTGGCAATAAACACCCTCTCGGGAGCTTCTCCTAAACCAAACCCTATAATGGATAAAAACTGCATTTCTTCTCCAAGCTGGTTCTACTGGTGATTTGAAGAAGTCGGAATTCTTTTTTTTTCCTTAGTTGGGGGGGATGGGAGTCAGTTTGAGTTCTTGGTGTACCAGCCTAGGTAGTTCCTCATCCATGCCTGGTTCCCCTAGTGACTTAATGGGCTGACAGTCCATATCTGACAACAGAGAAGGCGGATTTGCTGAGACAGTGTCAATGCTTTCTTGGGCCTGCTGGTCTGTAATGGAGCAAGAGCTCCTAAGCATGTCACCGAATTGCTGAGTAGTATTAGCCTTTGAGTATGTCCGAAGGCATTGCCCAACTCCCCTTCCATATACTTTGTTAGTCAGGACAGTATGGCCTACACCAGGTTATAGGGTGTACATAGGTACAGCAGGACTGTGTAGCCCCTTAGTAGCCCTAGTGGTCGGAGGCACTTCATACACTGAGGGGCCACCAGTCTACCTTGGTTTAAAAAATTAGGATCTATGGCAAAACTGAAAGAATCAGTTACTTCCAAAGAAAAAAACACTGGTCGAAGCAGAATTATCCTGTTCCCTGTCTCTAAGTCCTGTCTTGAATGGACAGGTTGGAAAACAGTGGCACCATACCTTGGTGACTGGCATTCATCCTGTTGAAAGTCTGTATCAAAACATGTCACTGGGGAACATATGGAGTCAATTGGATCAGCAGGATTAACTAGCCAAGGCATAAGAATATGCACAGTCCACAGTGGGTGGCCAAAGAGCCAGGACTTCAGCCTTAACCGTATCATTTATTTCCCAGCCAGCGGATCTCTGTTTGCAATACAAGCAGGTGACAACTTCAAATGCTATGTTTTATATAGAGATTTTCAACTTACCTTTTTTGGGTGGGAGGGTGATCTTAGTTGTAGCTATACCTATAGAAACAAACATTTGTCAATGCCGAATGTTGATTGCGCTGGTGTGTTGAGCTCACTCACAGCCCCTCTGTCACTCGCTCAGTCTGTTTCTCCCGGTGCTGCAGGCTGCTGTTTTGTACTGGGCTCCTGCCTGCATTGGCACCTTATTCTGCCCACTAAGAAATCTGCAGCTGTCCCGACAGAGCTGTGTTGAGGTGGCTCACTCCCCTTCTCTCACTCATTCATTCTGTTTCTCCTGGCGCTGCAGGCTGCCCTTTTGTACTGGGCTCCTGCCTCTGTTGGTGGCTTTTTCTGCCCACAAAGAAATCTGCAGCATTCCTAACACAGGTCTGTTGAGCCTGCTGAGTCCCCTCCCCCCCCACTCACTCGTTCCGTTTCTGCCGGCGCTGCAGGCTGTCCTTTTGTACTGGGCTCCTGCCTGCGTTGGCACCATTTTCTGCCCACAAAGAAATCCACAGCTGTCCTGACAGAGCTCCGTTGAGGGCGCTCACTCCCCCTGTGTCACTCACTCATTCTGTTTCTCCTGATGCTGCAGCCTGCCCTTTTGTACTGGGCTCCTGGCTCTGTTGGTGCCTTTTTCTGCCCACAAAGAAATCTGCAGCAATGCTCCATTGAGCTTGCTCAGTCCCCTTCTCTGACTCACTCATTCCGTTTCTGGTGGCGTTGCAGGCTGCCCTTTTCTATTGGGCTCCTGCCTGCATTGCCGCCATTTGCAGCAGTTACAATACAGCTCTGTTGAGCTCGCTCACTCCCCCTCTCTCACTCGCTCATTCTGGTTTTCCTGCCACTGCAGGCTACCATTTTGTACTGGGCCCTCATGCATTGCTGCCTTTTTCTGCCCACAAACAAATCTGCAGCAGTCCCAACAGAGCTCCGTTGAGCTC
The DNA here is from genome assembly GCA_016271365.2 of Neoceratodus forsteri. NCBI lineage: Eukaryota > Metazoa > Chordata > Ceratodontiformes > Ceratodontidae > Neoceratodus > Neoceratodus forsteri. Next base: position 1,097,389,013 of record CM028135.1, on the reverse strand, counting down.
ACTCACTCCCCTCCCCTCACTCACTCATTCTGTGTCTCTGTCAGCTGCAGGCTGCCCTTTTGTACTGGGCTCCTGCCTGCATTGGTGGCTTGTTTTGGCCAGAAAAATCTGAAGCAGATTGAGCTTGCTCACTCCCCCTCTCTCCCTCACTCATTCCGTTTCTACCCACGCTGCAAGCTGGCCTTTTGTACTGGGCTCCTGCCTGTGTTGCCGCATTTTCTGCCCACAAAGAAATCTGCAGCAGTCACAATAGAGCTCCACTGAGCTCACTCACTACCGCTCTGTCACTCACTCATTCTCTTTCTCTTGGCACTGCAGACTGCACTTGTGTACAGGGCTTCTGGCTGCAGTGGCACCTTTGTCTGTCCACAAATAAATCCACAGCTGTACTGAAAAAGCTCCATTGAGGTCGCTCAGTCTCCCTCTGTCACGCACTCACTCTGTTTGTCCTGGTGCTGCAAGCGGCCCTTTTGTACGGGGCTCCTGCCTGCAGTGGCATCTTTTCTGCCAACAAAGAAATCCGCAGCAGTCCTGATAGCGCTCCGTTGAGCTCACTCAGTCCCCCTGTCTCACTCACTCGTACTGTTTCTCCCACCGTTGCAGACTGCCCTTTTCTACTGGGCCCCTGCCTGCATTGATGCCTTTTTTCTGCCCACAAAGAAATCCGCAGCAGTCCTGACAGCGCTCCGGTGAGTTTGCTCACTCCCCCTCCCTCACTCACTCTCTCATTCTGTTTCTCCCACTGCTGCAGGCTGCCCTTTTGTACTGGCCTCTTGCAGTGGGGCCTTTTTCTGCCCACAAACAAATCCAGAGCAGTCCCGACAGAGCTCAGTTGAGCTCAGTCACTCCCCCCTCTCACTCATTCCATCTTAATCTATCCCAAGCAGTGATATCCCACAGCGACCGTGCTATTCTCCGACTGGAGTGCAAAAACATATTTTAGCCAGGATGTGAAAAATGACAGCTGTACTTTTCCTAAGGAGGTGTGAAAGAATGCCACTGTTGAAAATGTGGTGTGAAAATATGACAAATTTGCGAAGTTACAAGGGTGCGTGAAAACAGTTGAACGCACGCTTGCAACACAGTCATGTTATAGAGTTTTGTCAACAAATTTCCAACATAGGGATTTTACGACCTCTACTCATGGACAGTGCCACTGTCATTTTCTTTATCTGTCCCAAACACCGATTTCCCACAGTGACCGCGTTATTCTGTGCCGCAACTGTGAAACCACATTTCACTCAGGATGTGAAAAATGACAGCTGTACTGCTCATAAGGAGGTGTGAAAAATTGCCACTGATGAAAATGTGGCATGACAATATTACAAATCTGCAAAGTTACAAGGGTGTATGGAAAGTGTGCAACGCAACTCATTTGATGGGCTATCATCACCAAATTTTCAACATAGGCATTTTAGGACCTCTGCTTATGAACAGTATCACTGTCATTTTATTACTCTGTCCCGGACAGTGATTTTCCCACAGCGATCGCTCTATTCTGCGCCAGAACTGCGAAAACACATTTCAGCCAGGATGGGAAAAATGACAGCTGCACTGTTTATAAGTAGATGTGGGGAAAATGGCAATGTTGAAAATCTGGAGTGAAAATATTATACATTCACAAAGTTACAAGCGTGCGTGCAAACTGCGGAATGCACGCTCTTAACACAGTCATTTTATGGAGTATCATTACTAAATTTTCAACATAGCCATTTCAGGACCTCTACTCATGAACAGTGTCACTATCATTTTCTTACTCTGTCCCGAACACTGATTTCCGACAGCAACCGCACTATTCTGCGCCGGAAGTGCAAAAACACATTTCCACCAGGATGTGAACAATGACAGCTGTACTGTTTACAAGGAGGTGTGACAAAATGCCAATGTTGAAAATCTAGCGACAAAATATTGCAAATTCACGAAGTTACGTGCGTGCGTAGCAACTGTGCAGCGCACGCTCATAAAACAGTCATTTTTGGGGATTTTTTCTACCAAATTTGCAACATAGGTTTTTTGAGAGCCCACCTTATGAACACTGGCATTGACATTTAGTTAATCGTTTTAAAGGTGATTTGGCGCAGTGACAGCGAAATCACCTTTCAGAACCGATCTTACTCATATGACAATTCAAGCATTCATGAGGAGGGTCCTAAAACCCCATGTTGAAAATTTGGTGAAAAAATTCAAAAATACCCGAGATATGCACTAAAGTTGAAAACCCTATTCATTACATTATACAGCTTACGGCATTTCCTCAGTTCGTGGTTGGCTTTGAAGAGTGCAGACATGTTCCCAGTCCACTGAAGATCATCGTGCCGGACTCCAGAGGTAAGTATGGGGTGAGGGGGTGTGGGGAGGCAGGGTGCACAGTGGGGTGGAGTGCAGGTGGTGGGTGGGCAGCACGGAGACTACGAGGGACCATTTTCTGCTTTTCAGGGAAAAAAGCAAAAGACTTTAGGGACAGTTTTTCTTTTACAGGGGCATGTGGCACGCTGGGTGGGCTCCCAGCATGCACCAACAGCTTCTTTTGGGGGCCAGCAATGGCGGCGGGGATTAGGCACCCCGTCGGCACCTAAAGTGGGGAGTCATTATGCCGGCGTGAGGATTGGGCACCCGTTGGCAGGAATAACAGTGTGTAGGTGGGCACCAATGGCTTTCTGTTGGCGGGGGCAGCAATAGCCGATGGGGGATTGGGCACCCCCCTCGGCACACAAAGGGGGGGCTTCATTATGCTGATGGGGATTGGGCACCCCGTTGGCAGAAAATAAAAGCACGGGGGGGACAGAATGCCGACGGGGACTGGGCTTCCCCGTTGGCAAAATGAACAGGAGGGGCACCGAAGCCGATGGGGATTGGGGCCCCGACGCCACATAAACATGGTGGGGGGTATATTGTTTGTGAACACGGCTGACAACCGCGCCATGTTCTAAACAATATCAGGCTTGCTAGATCCGCCTTGCAATGGCGAATTCGCTCCCTCATTGCATCGGGTGGCTAACGCTGCAATGTCGAGGCGGCCCCCAATTGCAGCAGCTGATTTGTCACAAGTTGGTGCAAACGTTCCAAACTTGTGTCACCAGCAGCCTCCAACGGCATTGGGGGAACCGGGACAAGCCTTTGCAGGCTGTGGGGGCATTGACCACAACAGTGCCGTGCCTCCACAGCCTGCTTCTCAGCAAGCTGTGCCAATATCAGTATAGCGCAGTGGTTTAAGGCTCTAAGCTGCAAATCTGGAGACCTGGGTTTGAATCTCACAGCCCCCACTTGCATACTGTGTGAACCTGAGCAAGTCACTTAACTTCCCTGTGCTTCCAGGTTGCACCTGTAAACAAGCTTTCAGCTTAGTGTATCTCATCACCTGGTTAAACAATTGGAAAAAAAAAAAATATATATATATATATATGTTTCTTGCACTGCATGCAATCAACATAAAAAGTCTGTCTGTACCAGGTTCTGTACTAGCTGGTGCAGAACAGATTGCATTTTTTACGTTCTGTTCATTACCAGGGAGCGTTTCAGAGGCCAGGATAACGCTAGCCACAAACTCTTTATTGCTGCATTCCATGGTTACACAACCACATTCAATTGCTACCCTCCATCAGCGGGACCTGTATCAATAGGGCCAGAGCAGTTAGAAGCTGCTTGCAGTTCACTAGTCATGGTAGTCTGAACAACTAAAACCACAGGAACTGTTGAATCTGTGATCTGGGCTGTGCGACCCAACGCATCAGCTATAACTGTCAATTCAGATTTACACAAGTCAGTTTCAGGCCGAGAGTGCCCGGGAGACCCAGAAGAAATGTCAGAAATGGGGACCACATACAACAGGAAGAGGACCTGAAAATTCCAAATGCTTCTGAATCCTTTCCTTCTGCTGGGAACAGCATTCCTCCTCCTCTACGATAAGCCAAAGTAAAGCGGCTTTTTTTTTTTGCAGCTCTGCTTCCAGATGCTGCCCCTCCTGAGCCTCCCGGGACACCTCCTGTAGTGTAACTACACATAACAAGCCTGTGTCGGGCACTACAACACTGGCTTCATGACGTCTGCATTTTCCAGATCAGCCTCAGGTTGGAAATTCTCTGCCAAGAGCACATCAGTGGGAGAACAGGTACCATCCATCACGTGGCAACCATTCCTTTGCCTCCAGCACAGGTATGCCATCTTCATTCATTTCAAGCTCAAGCAAGCAAAGCAAAGCAAACTTTATTTATAACGCACTCATTCCCACGGGCTCTGACTGCTGTACAATATATACAATAAAACAATAGAACACTCTCACAGCATATACGTCTCCAAACTCATAAAATCAACATTTAACACAATCAAACTATCTAAGAAAAAGGTAAAATAAATTAAATAAAAACCAAATAAATACAATGAAATAAGCCTAGAATTATAAAATGAATGCTAGGATAAATTAAAAGCTGCTGTAAAAAGATGGGACTTCAGACTCCTTTTAAAGGCCTCCAGGCAGAGGCCTCCCTCAGAGATTTGGGAAGTGAGTTCAACAGGATCAGGCCAGCAACATCAGAGGCTCTCTCACCCACAGATTTTAGCTGAATCCAGGGAACTGCTAGGATGCCCGCCACAGAGGAGCAGGGATGTTGGGAGGCCTGGTGAGGAGGCAAAAGGTCTTGCAGGTGGCTTGGTCCCAGTCCATGTAGGGCTTTGTAGGTCAGCAAGTCGACCTTGAAGGAGATCTGCCATCTCACAGGCAACCAGTGCAGTTCGTGCAGGACTGTGGTTACGTGACAGGACCTTGGATGGCCCATCAATAACCTAGCCACAGCATTCTGCACCAACTTCAGGTGACATAGGGTCCCTCCATTTAGACCAAGGTAAAGGTCATTACAGTAATCCAGTCTGAATGTAGCAAAAGTGTGTATCAGTGAGGGCAGGTCTCTGGGAGGGATAAAAGACTTTATCCAAGCGATATTTCTGAGGTGGTAAAAACCATTACTGACAACAGATGACACCCAAGCCTCCTTCATCAGTTTGAAGTCAAAAGTAATGCCCAGATTCTTCACCTTACCTGAGGTGGTTAGTGAGGAGGAATCAGGCACTAGTCCAGTCTCCTCTCCCCCATAACAGTTCCCGGCCGGTGACCAGGCTCGATCACCAATACTTCCGTCTTATCAGGATTGAGCATCAGCTAGTTAGAGGACATCCAGTTCTATGTCTCAGCCAAACAGGAATTCAGCACCAAGACTGCACCCTGTGTCCCTGGTGCAAATGACATATACAGTTGGGTGTCATCTGCATAGCAGTGAATACCCACCCTGAGGTGTCTAATGACATCACTCAGGGGTAGCATGTACACTGCAAATAACATGGGTGAGAGGATCGAGCCCTGGGGACTCCACAGGACAGGGGCATTGGGCAGGAGGAATAAACCCCATCATCACCCTTTGTGCCCTACCTGTAAGAAAGGACTCGAACCAGCTGATGACAGTATGGAGACAGCACTAGTCAAGGTGCAGAATGATCTCCTCAAGGCCCAGGATCTAGGAGAATGGACAGTTTTTGTCCTCCGGAGGTAAAGGGCATTACAGTAATCAATCCGGAACTCTAGAGGACAAGAATCGACAGTTTGCCTCACTCTCTTGCCCTGAGGAGATCATTCTGCACCTAGACAAATCTCATCTCCATACTGTGCCTAGACCAGAAACCAGACTGGAGTGGCTCATAGATGTCAAAGGCAGTGAGATGTGCCTTGAGCTGAATGGCCACTACTTTCTCAAAGACCTTCCCTAAAAGCTCCAGACTATCGCAGTGAACACTGGGCCCAAAGACCCCATGCATCCCATTAAGAGATGTGTTGGGCATGGGTCCAGTTCTCAACGTGCAGGCTGCAGCTTTGAGATTATCTCTCTAGCCTCTTCCACCCCCATGGAGCTGAACTCACACCAGACATGAGGATTGTTTCTGTTTGCTCCAGATTCAACACTGCATGCAAGATGAACCCCCACTGGGACAATATCCGTCTTGATAGAAGACACCTTGTCAGCAACAAACAGAGCAAACTCATCGCATTTAGCAGAAGACAATGCTCTTTCAGGCTGGAGACAGGAAGGATGAATAAGCCTGTTAACCATCTAGAAAAGCTGAGCTGGTCTGTTCTTTGCTGTGGAAATCTCCCTGGACAGGAAATCTGCCTTCTTATGGGAGATTGCCTGTTGATACTCAGTATAATGAGTTTTCAAAGCCAGTCTCTCATTCTCAGTGTGGGACCTCTGCCAGTGGAGTTCTAACCTCTGACCCAAGGTCTTCAACTCCCTGAGCTTCCCATTAAACCATGGGGACCTCAAGCATGAAAGCCTGGGTCATACACGAACTGGTGCAACAGAATCAAGAGTTTTGGTGACTGCCTTGTTCTAGGCTGCCACTGCACCTCCTCTGGTCATGTCACACAAGCCTCCAACACATTTGATAGCTCCAGTTTCACCATCAGTCCTTCAGGGGTCACACTCTTTGACGGGTAGAAACGGAGCATTTCCACAGGGGGAGAACTCTTTGGGGGCGGGATTGGTGGGAGAAGGGTCCCAAATGAGAACCTCACTGTGCAATAATCCAACCAAATGACCGGATCAATCTCGAGGTTATTTATCTTAAGTCCTAGTGAGAATACCGAGTCCAAGGTATGGCCATGAGTATGGGTCACTGAAGTAACAACTTGTTTCAGGCCCAGCGATTCCATAGTCTGGAGGAAATCATTCCCAAAGTGTGAGAGTTTGTCATTGACTCAGGCATTGAAGTCACCCAAAATGTGCCATCTGGGTGACTCCTGCACCTGATCGGCAACAAAATCTGCTACTTCCCACAGGAAATCCTTCTTGTGACTGGAGGGGTCGATACAAGAGACGGACCCTGCAGCCTGCAACTGGACCCCCTTGAATGACCACAGATTCAAGTGGTGAGGTAGACTCAACAGGGAGCACAGAGAAGTTCAGGCTGGATCTAAAGCAGTCATTGCCCTGCCCCTGCGGTCCCTCCTCGGGCAGTGCACGACAGAGAAACCAGACGGGACTGATGCCTCTAATACAGGGGTTCTCAAATGGTGAGGCCAGCCTCCCTGGGGAGGCCTCAACCTGTTCCAGGGAAGGCTCAAGCAAGTCTGAAAAAGTACTGTATTTAAATTTTGAGTCTTATATATTTTGTGTGAAGAGATGAAGCAGGAACTGAAAGAGGATAATAGTAGTTGAATTTAATGTATTTATTTACTAATAGGTGACAAGGAAAGGTGAATGAGCCGAGGCTCATTTCAGGTGTACCTGAGGAAGGGTAGGTAGTGAATACATTTCAAAAGGTAACTTCAAAACAGTCAAGAAATACACAAAGAACAATAGTGCAAACAAATATGAACAATAAACTAATAATGAGTGGTGGTAATTGATCAATTTGTAGCCTGATGGCAGAACAGCCCAAATACAAGGGTTGAGCATAGAAGTGCTAAGAGCAATAGCAGGAAGGAGCAAAGTAATCCCTGAGAAGTTGCTTAGGAGCAGGGAAGGAGGGGGAGAGGCAAAGTATTTAGGAAGGTTATTTCACGTAGAGAGGAAACAGAGAAAGTAGTCTGACCCATGAAGGTACTGCAACAAGGGGTAACTATGGTTCAAGAATGAAAATAGCAGAATACATAGGTTGGCCTGTTGGGGGGTGTACAATAAGTTTATTTTTTATTTATTTTAATTTTTTATTTATTTAGTTGTTTAACCAGGTATAGCACACTAAGCTGGAAGCTTTTTTACAGGAGCGACCTGGGAGCACAAGGAGGTTAAGTGACTTGCTCAGGGTCACACAGTATGCAAGTGGAAGCTGAATGAGATTTGTTTATTTATTTGTTATTCAGATAACACCTTTGAGCACAGGAGCCCTTTTTCAAAGGTTCCACATCAGTATAAGACAAAGAACTGAATGTGAGCCAAGTACTCAAAGGAGTTTCAATTTATTCATTGTGTACTACGCAAAGTACAGTATGTTATTTGTCTTTGGGTAGGCCTAAGATTATTAAACTTTTTGGAGAAGGCTCAAATTCTTATCCATGGATTTTGGGAGGCTCACTGTGACAAAGTCTGAGAACTATTGCTCTAATATTGTTGCAGTGTTGTCACTCAGCCAGGTCTCTGTAATGCTCTCAGCCTTACTTGTTTCCATTAACACTACAGCCTCATTCTTCCTGGGCACCCTTGTGGTGCTGCCTTCACTGGAGATCACAACCTGTTGTACTGACATGGTTGAGGTGAAGGTTTCCCTGTTATGCTGGGTGGGGTGGGAAGTGTGCTCCACTACCCGGGACGCCTCCGCAGTCTCCTTCATTGCCAATATCACCCTCTCCCTGACAGGAAGCTACACAGCCCGCTTAAGGGAAGAGTATGAGAAATTCCCCATTATCCTTGCCAAATTTCCCCCATTCACATAAAAATACCACCAACAGCTTAATCTGGTTCAGAGTAAATTGGTTTCCCATCTATACCCCCCTTCCCCCGTGGTGAAGCTGAAAATAGGCAGAATTGCCTAATCCTACTTCCTGGTCAGCAAATAAACCTAAACTAAATAAGTGAGCTTTGTGCTAGAGGATGAAACTGATTGCCTGGTGTTGGGTGGACTTGAAACCCTGTGTACAGTGTAGGGAGCATTACTGAAAAGCAACGCCGCTGTGTCAAAGCACTGCCTGTGGGCACTGAATATAAAAACATCTGTAAAACAGACAGTGGATGTGGTTCTGCTATAACTACAATATAACAGTGGGACTGGTGAGACAGTAAGGCCTGCTACAAAAATAAGCAAAGACTGCGATACAAAAAAGCAAGACCCACCTTGCTGGAACCAGCCAAATCATGTTTGGATTGAACTTGCTATGAGTATATGTTGTTGACAAAGTGAGTGTTTGCCCTTTAACCTTTTTTTTTTTTTATTATAGATCATGGGATGTGCTTTAGTGCAATGGTAGAGCTACAGACCACCATGCAGTAGTGGTTATGGGGATCTAGGTTTGATCCCTAGTGTGGGACATTTTTAGGGGTCATCATATCTGATGACCTCAAGGTGGCTGGGTACTGTGACAAAGCAGTGGGAAAGGCTAGCTGGATGCTTGGGTGCATTGGGAGAGAGGTTTCTAGCAGGAGCAGGGAGACGGTGCTTCTGTTGTATTGCTCACTGGTGAGGCCCCACCTGGAGCAGTGTCCAGTTCTGGAGGTCGAACCTCCTCAAGGACACTGAAAGAGTGTATGCGGTATAGATGAGGGCAACTAAAATGGTGAGGGGGTTGTATGAGGAAGCTGTACCTGGAAAGGCTGCAGGAACTCAGAATGTACTCCCTGGAAGAGAGGGGAGCAAGAAGGGGCATGACTGAAACCTACAAGTGCCTCACAGGAGTGAACAAGGTGCAAGTGGAGGGGCTGTTCCAGAGAAAGGAGAGCACTGGACCAAGGGGGCATGCAGTGAAGCTAAGAGAGGGAAATTAAGTGTACGAGAGATGTGCAGAAATACTTCTTCATGGAAAGGGTAGTTGATGACTAGAACAGCTTGCCAGAAGAGGTAGTGGGGGGCAAAGACTGTGGGGAGCTGCAAGCATGCATGGGATAGGCACAGGGGCATATTAGGTAGAGGAAGAGGGGGAGGGAGTGACACCCATGACCAACTAGGGTCAGTGGTGACGGAATAGGCAGGGACAAGGGGCAAACTGAATGGGCCTAAAGGTCCTTTTCTGCCAACAAAATTTGTGTTTTTATGGGAGTGTCGTGCGACACTCCCTGATCAATCACAGTGCTTCTTTTGGTTGCATGCAAGGTACTCTCATTTCCAAAAGAATGTCTCATATGCTGTTCCTGCTTGACAGGTTTCTGGCTAGTGCTGCTTGCACCACAGGAAAGGACAGTAAAAAAGATATTTTTTTAAACAAATCCTGGTGTAATCCCCCTACAAATGGGGGTTCCCAAAAAGTCTTCCTTGAGCTTGCCTAAATGCTTGCAGCCAGGCTGGTGTCCTGCGTTTTAGTAGTTTAAATGTGATTGCCAAAGAGTGCCTGTATAGCCTCTGTGTACTGTCTCTTTAAGAGCTGCCTGGATTGCAGTCATAAGTAATCTGAGAGGGAGTGCTGTTGAAAGACGTAACTATTTGCTGAAAATCATTTAGAGTGATATGATAATGTAGTTTGTCTAATCTGCCTTCTTTGCAGCAAGGACTGTTTTGTTTATCTCCACTATCAGGATCCAAGACAGCATGGGTTTACAAAAGGAAGGTCCTGTCAATCTAATCTCATAGATTTCTTTGATTGGGTAACCAGTGTGGTGGACCAAGGGGGAGCAGTTGATGTCACCTACCTTGACTTCAGCAAAGCTTTCAACACTATTCCACATAGAAGATTGATAAATAAGCTGGGTAGAAGAGATGCAAGTCACAAGTGGGGTACCTCAGGGATCAGTCCTAGGGACAGTCCTCTTCAATATCTTCATCAGTGACATTGCAGAGGGACTAGAGGGTAAGGCTTGTCTGTTTGCAGATGACACCAAGATCTGCAACAGAGTAGATGATCCAGATGGGGTGGGCAGAATGAGAAGAGATCTGGATAAACTAGCAAAATGGTCAGAAGAGTGGCAACTGGGATTTAATGCAAAGAAGTGCAAGATCATGCACATAGGGAAGAGAAACCCTGAAGCCACCTATAGGCTGGGAGGGGAGTTGCTGGCAGTCACAAAGGAAGAAAGAGACTTGGGCATCATCATCACCGATGACCTGAAATCATCCAAGCAGACCTCTAAAGCAGTAGGTAAGGCTAGGGGATGTTAGGGTGTATTAGTAGGGGTATCACAAGTCGTAAGAGGGAGGTAATAATCCCTCTTTACAAGACACTGGTTAGGCCCCATCTTGAGTACTGCATGCAGTACTGGAGGCCACACCTTCACAAGGACATTAACCAAATTGAGGCAGTCCAGAGAAGGGCAACCAAAATGGTGCAGGGACTGCATCAGAAGACATATGAGTACAGATTAACGGAGCTCAATATGTATACCCTTGAGCAAAGGAGGGAGAGAGGTGATATGATCGAAACATTCAAACACCTTAAGGGCATTAACAAGGTGAAAGAGTCTAACATGTTTAAATATAAGTAAAATAGCAGGACAAGAGGACACAGCATGAGATTAGAGGGAGGCCGATTAAGGGGGAATGTTAGGAAATTATTTTTCACAGAAAGAGTGATGGAAGCATGGAACGGCCTACCTCAGGAAGTGGTGACTATGAATACAGTGCAGGGCTTCAAACAGGCATGGGATAGGCATAAGGGAGCAATACAGATGAGTATGAATAGATAGGCCACTGACAGAGCAAAGGCCGATGGCACATTTATAAGGTAGAAAAACATTTATAAGGTAGAAAAAGAAATGGGCAGACTGGATGGGCCTTACGGTCCTTATCTGCCTTCAGCCTCTATGTATAGGTCTTGGACTGCCGAATTGGACCAATCAGTACTGGTAGGACCTAAAATGGAGCCAGATTACAAGAGCTGTGTATAGTTAAAATCTGTAGGAATTGTAGTTTGGGGCTGTTGGTGCCTTTTTGCACCTGAAGGGTGAGCTCCTGTTGTGACTGACAGATGAATCAGCCAACCGAACCTTTTGGATCTCGGGGAAATTCCCAGGCTTGCTACAGTTTGAGTCAGATCTAAGTTGGGAGCTGAAAAAGCAACATGCTTGAGACAGTCAGGCAGCCGTCTGAGTAGTTTCGTGTGGGAGAACTGTGGAAAGGCCTGAGTTGCGGCCTGCATGTCCGCTTGCTGCCCCGGAGAGGGAGAGAAGAGAATTATTCTGGACTAAATCCAAGTTTGTGAGAACGAAGTAAGCCACCGATTTTTTACCAGGCTCATATCTGAAGAAGACCGAAGATTTTGCTGAATGCGATTGGCTAGTCAGGATTTCCAGCTGCTTTTGAATCCCCGGTTTGTGCAGAGACTTTGCGATCATGACCGGAGAGTGGTTTGCCTGGTACAGTAGAATTTCCTTTACATGTAAATGTGCTGTGTATTGAATGTGGGTCGTGATTTGGTTCCCCACTGTGTGAACTGTGTTCTGCTTGCTGGAAGCTGTATCCAGCCCAAAATGGACTGCATCCAAATTTGTCTCCATTTTGCCTGGGCCATGCCATGCTGGCCCTGCCAGACTACCTGCTGCACAGAGAAAGCCATTGATGAGAGACCTGCCTGGGTATCAGCTCCCTGCTCCATGCTTGAACAGGAATGACGCCTCGGCGAATCGTGTGGGCTCTGCTTCTCCTGGCACTCCAGATTAACCACCTGCTGTCTCAATTTTCATCCAGCCTGTGTCCAGTCTTGGGTATCGTGAGTAATCATCAGGGTAGCTCCCTGCAACAACAGCCTAATCTAAAAGTGTGTCATCTGATTGTCTTGTTTTCTTTTCATGAACTGAGCCCTCTGGCTCCGGATTACAAATAGTGTGTGTTGTGCATGTTGTTTTCTTCCATCACAGGGTCCCACCCAGCTGCAACATTCCTGGCTAGCCCACCATTCTCCATCTGGGTACCCAGAGTGTGTGACTGCTTATGGACCCTGAAGTGCATGCATAACCGTTTGAGTGATAGAGCCTTTAAACAAATTAACCTGATTATGCCCCTTCCTTGTTCAAGTCCCTTAAATAAATCAGAACTAACTCTTTTTTGTATTTACCCTGACTGTGGTTCCAGTTTGTGCAAGAGTACTGTACTGCTATTTGCTGTGTATAACCTTGTTTTACAGGGGGTCCCCAGGGTCGAGTCAGAGGAAAGCCCTGAAGTAAGGTGCCTGCCTGGTGCCATGGCTTGGAGGGACAGGAAGCGCATCCTTAGGATCACGAGAACAGTTGCACGGGAGTCTGAGCTGGACTTCATTGTCCACCTAGGGGCAAATGACTTGGCTCATCATGAGATTAGAGCAGTGCAGGAGGACTTTGTAGAGTTGGGGAGGGGCCTAAGACAAGTAACACATACAGTATCCTTCTCAGAGGTGCTGCCTGTCAGTGGCATGGGTGAGGCGAGGGTACTTTGCAACATGCAGTTTAACAAATGGTTGAAAAAATGGTGTGGAGCACAGGGGTTTGGCTTCATTGGGGACTGGGGTTCCACTTGGAGGGACACCAGCCTATACTGGCAGGATGGTCTGCATCTGTCCAGGAAGGGAACAAGTCTTTTGGGCAATTGGTTTAAATGCTTCATTGGCAAGCCTTTAAACTTGTCAAGGGGAGGCACTGGTAAGCAGCAGGAAAATCCAGCTCCCCTACAAAACAGGGTACTAAATGAGAAAAGACCAAGGTAGAAAGGTCAGTGGGGATGCCGCTACAGAAGGTAAAGCCATCAAAAAATGGAGAGCAATGAGTACCAATGCCCGTAGTCTGGGTAACAAGCTTCCTGAATTAGTGGCCTTGATGGAGGAGGAAGATCTGGATATCGGGCAGTCACAGAAACATGGTACACACAGAACCATGACTGGGATGTAACATACCAGGATACACTATCTACAGGAGGGACAGGGAGGGTAAAAGAGGAGGAGGAGTAGCTCTCTACATAAGAGAAGAAATCAAAGCAACAGAACAAAAGGGTAAACAGGGATGAGAAGAAGCACTGTGGGTCAATTTGGAGGCAGGCAATGGCACCACAATCCGCACAGGGGTTGTATACAGACCCCCCTCTCAGGGGGAGGAAATGGACAAGGAAATGATAGAAAGTATACTTAGAATGGCAGATAAAGGGGAGATATTGCTGATGGTGATCTGAATATGCCAGATGTTAACTGGAGTGTAGTTGCAGCAGCCACTTCTAAGAGTGGGGTTATTCTAGATGCCCTACAGGGGGCATGCCTTAGACAACTAGTATTGGAGCCCACTCGAGAGGGAGCAATCTTAGACCTGGTTCTCTCAAATGGAGATGGAGAGAGGATCACAGTGTAGAAGTGGGTAGCCATCTGGGAACTAGCGACCATCGAACAGTATGGTTCACAATAAACACAGCAATAGAGTCAAGCCATACAAAGGCAAAAGTATTGGATTTTAGGAGGGCTGACTTTGCCAAAATGGGTGAGTGCCTAAGGAATGCACTAGCAAATGGGCAGGAAGGAGGGGTGGAAGAACAATAGGGAATAATAAAAACTGCCATCACAGAGGTAACAAGCCTTTGTGTAAAGCAAATAAAATGTAACGAGGTAAGAAACCACTATCATTCTCAAAGGAAGTGGCAGTGAAGGTTCAAGAGAAAAAGAAAGCATTTAGGAAGTACAAGGAATCACAGAAGGAACAGGACAGAGAACTGTATCAGTTAAAGCAAAAGGAAGCTGGAAAGGCAGTCAGAACAGCAAAGGCCCAAACCGAGGAAAAGATAGCCAACTCAGTTAAGAAGGGGGATAAAACCTTTTATAGGTACATCAGGGAGCGAAGGAAGACCAAGGGAGGGATAGTGAGGGCTTAATAAAGGGGAGGGAGGGTGGGCAGAGGGTGAGTGTAAAAGGCAGAGATACTTAAATATTTTGCTCAGTATTTACAAAGGAAGAGGGGGATACCTAAAACAAACAGTAGAAACACTCTGGATACAGAAGTTGATACCAGCCCATTTACAGAAGAAAGGGTTCTGAAAGAGCTCTTAAAACTGAAGGTGGACAAAGCAGTGGGGCCTGATAAGATTCATCCCAGAATTCTAAAAGAACTAAGGGTAGAACTAGTGACACCACTGACTACCCTCTTTAACAAATCATGGGAGGATGGGGTGGTACCTGAGGACTGGAGGAGGGCAGATGTGATTCCCCTTCACAAAAGTGGGAGCAAGGCAGAAGCAGGAAACTACAGACCTGTTAGTTTAACCTCAGTGATAGGGAAAATGATGGAATCACTTCTGAAGGAAAGAATTGTTGAGTATCTAGAGGCCAGAGGGCACAGGACCCAAGGCAGCATGGATTCACAGTGGGAAGGTCCAAGCCAGACAAATCTGATAGATTTCTTTGACTGGATGACCAAAGTAGTTGATCAGGGAAGGGCTGTGGACATGGCCTACCTAGACTTTACAACAAGGCATTTGACACAGTCCCACACAAAGATTAATATACAACTTAGCCAGCCTGGGAGTGGGTCCCAAGATGACAGCTGGGTAAAGAATTGGCTGGAGAATAGGACACAGAGAGTAATAGTAAATGGAGTCCACTCTGAAAAAAGGGGTTAGTAGGGTACCGTGAGGGTTCAGTATTAGACGGTCCTCTTCAATGTCTTTATGTTTACATTGCAGAGGGACTGGAAGGAAAAGTATGTCTCTTTGCAGATGACACAAAGCTCTGCAACAGAGTTGATGCACAAGGTGAGGTGGAAAGGATGAGAAGGGACTTGGCAAGGTTAGAGGAATGGTCAAATCTATGACAGCTTAGATTCAATGCTAAGAAGTGCAAGGTAATGCACCTGGGAAAAAAAAACCCAGGGGAAGAGTACACAATGGGGGGTGAGATACTAACAACAACAAAAATGGAAAGGGACCTGGGGGTAGTCATATCAGATGACCTAAAGGTGGGCAAGCAATATGAGAGGGCAGCAAGGAGGGCTGGGGGGTTACTGGGATGCATAGGGAGAGGCATCACCAGTAGAAAACAAGAAGTTATTATCCTTCTGTACAGACAGCTGGTGAGACCACATCTGGAGTACTGCGTGCAGTTCTGGAGACCCAATCTCCGCAAAGACATATCCAGGATGGAAGCTGTCCAGAGGAGGGCAACTAAAATGGTGCAGGATCTGCACCGGAAGAGATATGAAGAGAGACTTTAGGAGCTTAATATGTATAGCCTCGAGGAAAGGGGAAGACATGATAGAAACTTTCAAGTACCTCAAGGAATCAACAAAGTCCAAGAGGGTAGCATCTTTCAAAAAAAGAGGTGTGCAAGAACAAGGGGGCACAATTTGAAGATAGAAGGGCGGCTCAGAGGTAATTTAAGGAAGTATTTTTTCCACAGAGAGGGTTGTGGATGTATGGAACGGCCTTCCAGAGGAGGTTGTGGAGTCAAAAACAGTGGTGGAATTCAAGCATGCATGGGACAGTCATAAGGCAATTCTAGGGGATGGGGGTAGGAAGAAGTAGGCTGCTGGTTAACTAGGATGTGCAGCTTATCCATCAGGTAGGGAAATGGGCAGACTGGGTGGGCCAAGCGGTCCTTATCTTCCGTCAAATTCTATGTTTCTATGTTTCTATGAGGTAAGTGCAAACAGTGTGGGTACTTGTGTGGTGTATCAGGGTATTGTGAAAGTGATTATTGTGTATTGTTCCGGCCACTAGTAGGGAAAGAGTGGGGGGTTACAGTGTCCCAGAGGGCTGTGCCCAGGTTAGCTTGACCACTACCAACCCTGACCTCCGGGTGGAGGGACCCGTTTCAGAACTCAGGCCCCTTAACTTGCTACTAGCCAAGCAGGCAGAGGTAGTAGCCCTTGGGATAGCGCCACCTAGGGGTTACACTGGCATGATCTACAGTAAGTTTATAGAGGTGATAGGAAGGCCTCTTATGGTTATAAGAGCGTTGCCTCTTGCATTCTTAGGGCACCAGAACCACTCAACTTTGTTTTGTAGCACTCTTGCCCTAAGAATGAGTGAGGTGGGTCACCTTTTTTTTTGTACTCTATTTAAAAGTTTTATGAAATACAGTACAGACTATATTATCACAAAATACTTAGGTACCAATCAGCAGTTTAATACAGACATGTGCAGAATACACTTCATTATATAAATGCAGAATAGTGTCCAATAGTCTTAACCCAACTGCCTAAGGTAATGAAGGATCTAATACTCAGCTAGATAATATTGTAGGCTGTCACCTTTCATTACCCTGAAGGAGGTTCTCCAATATTTCTGCCCCCTTTTAGGATACTATATAAATGGAGGGCTGGGAAAACCCTAGAGAGACACCTGTAAGATTATTTTGTAGATGGCCTGTGCTCAGTTAAGTTGCGTGGCACCCCTACCTCCAATGTCACACCACATGACTGATAGGGAGATAGGTTCTTAAACAGCATTCGTCTACTAAAGTTCACAAACTGAGTAGGGTACAATTGTATCCCCTTATGAAGTAAGGCTCTCTATAGGCAGAAAAGTATTTGCAAAAAACTTGCCAGACTTTAAAAGAAGCAACAACTAACAACATGGCATAAGGTATAAGGCACAGATAGTAAATCAGGAAAATAAATTCTAGCAATCATAAAAGGATCTCTAATATGTCCTCTCCCGAATGGGGATCCAATTTACAACAGGAGTTCAGTATGAGAAAATACGGAAGATAGACCAAACGGTCCTTCCTTTTCATAGAGCACTAAACCTGTATAGGTTAAAGAACTAGTTCCACATCATCACCAAATTGTGATCAGAGTCCTGATCTCCTCCATCTTCATGTCCTCCTACAACTGGCCAAGCAGAGAGAAGCTTCGAGGCAAATGCTGCTGCAGCGTCTGGATCTGACAGGATGTGGGCTTTATTAGCATGGTTAATCTGCAGTCATGTGGGGAATAGGAGCTGAGCAGTAATACCATTCTCCAATAAGGATTTTTTTGTGTTTTGTAGTGCCTTCTTCCGGGTCTGCGTCTGAGATGAGATGTCCGGAAAAAAAAGCAATTTTACTTCCCTCCCATATCAGATCTCCTTGTTTTCTGGCTGCTTGTAGCAAGGGAATGCGGACCTCCAGACTTGAAAGGGTTGCAATGGCCATTAGTGGGCGTGAGCCAACCACACCGCGTGGTCTAGCTCGCATCGGGATGGTAAAAACCTTAGTGATCGTTATGCCAGAATCCTCCGGCAGCAGTTTCAGGTCCACAAGTATTAACCGAGTCACTGCATCTTGAAGTTCGGCAGCCCTGGCAAATCTTAGCGGAAAGCCCACAATACGGACATTCGCCTGTCTTAGTGAGTTCTCCAGTGCTTCCACTTCGGCTTTTCAAAAGCTGAAGTCCAGCACAGATCTGGCATTTCTCTCCCTCTGTTGATCTCTTTTGTCTTTATGGTCTGTGATATGGGTCTCGTTAGTTTGGACCCTGGTATCGAGCTCAGTAAAACGTGCCTCCACTGCAGCCAGCCTACGGTTTGTTTCCTCTCCCGTTGCTTGGATTTTTTGCAACATCGCCATGATTTGGGAATTCTGACCATCAGGAGATCTTGTGTCTGCTGAAGAAAGTGGCCCTGACCCTTCTCCTCTTCCTCCAGGCGCGGGGGTAAGGTAGGCTTCTAGGTTCTGTGCTGTCCGTTTTTGGTCTTTTTTTGGACCCCAGCTATTCCGACACCAGAAAGGATGCTTAGTTCTAGCCTCCGATTTCAAGATATACAGGTTTTAAACTTTAAAATTGTGCCTTGTCTGCCGTTAATCAGAGAGCGTCTGCCATGTTGGAAGCTCCACAGCACCCCCCCACCCTATCGGATCACCTTTAAAGTCGGATTACTGACTTATAAAGCCCTACATGGACTTGGCCCGGACTACCTGAAAGAGCTCCTGTTTCCTTAGTGCCCCATGCTCCGTTCAGCAGACGAGGGGTTGCTAGAGATTCCAAGAGTAGTTTTAAAATCTTCAGGGGCCTGTGCATTTATGTACGTGGCCCCAGCCCTTTGGAATTCTCTACACTGTCGGCTTCGGGAGTGCGTGGCCGTGGGGGGGTTTAAACAGGCATTGATGACCTATTTATGGAGCAGGGAATACTGTGACTAATAAGGTTAATTCTTGGATATTACTATGTATTTATTATTGTTATTTTATCCGTTGTTTTAAGTTTTGTAATGCGCCTTGACAATTGAAAGGCGCACAATAAATAAAGATATTATTATTATTTTTTGAAAACTTCGGAGGTTACCTTTGGACACAGGAGCTCATTTACAAAGGTTCCACATCAAATACAGAATCATAAAAACATTACAAGTACAATAAGCAGTTTCAGAGGAAATGCAGTCGAGTCAGGCTCAAAACACTTAAGACAGAACAATTACATACAATTTTGAAAAAATCCATACAGATTGTTGTATAACAAGTCACAGGATATGTACAGAGAGAAACCGAATAAAACAGCTTAATGGTTACAGTGGCACTGGACTGCAAGTGCAGACCCCAAAGATCTCTTAAACTGATTAATCTTATGGATATTCAGCAGAGTATCAGGCAGTTTGTTTAACCAGTTAGCCCTGACAGTAAATGGCCACTTGCCCAGCTGAGTACGTCAGAAATTAGGTTTAAAGGCATTCCTGGCCTTATTCCTGGTGTTGGTATACCCACAAGTGGCCCTCCTAGCACCCCTATAAAATAAGTATGCTTTATTACTTTTCAAACCATACAACACAGAGACATTATGTAAGCAATAATACACAACAGGGTGGGTGTTATTGGAATATAACAGACTGCCCAGGGGCGTAATGAGGCCTGATACCACAGGCAGAAGGCCTTATAGCCCCTGGAAGGTTTATTATATCCCATAACGCCCACCCTGGAGGGTATTATTGTGCTTAGAAAATGGGCAGTGTAATAAAAAAAGTTTAATAAAAAAACCTGTTAATGAAAGATTATTTTAAAATAGGTGTAATAAAATAGTTCCTGCATCTGCATTGCAGTGATGGACTTTTGTCCTACTGGAGAGACTGTAGTTTACAAAAGAAAAAAGCCAGTTGTATGCAGTTACTGTCCCACAGCAGTTACTGTTTCTCTATTTGCCCCCCCCCGTCATCCTCATGTAATGTTTTGTTTTCCTCCCCATGCACCACTTGGTTTATGTTACATTATTATTTGACAGTATATATATATATATATATATATATATATATATATATATATATTATGTCCTGTGCATTTTAACACTGCAAGTGTTTTTTTTAATACTGGGGCCACGGTGTGTAATGCTGTGCGCCGTTTGGGACAGTGAGTGTGGTCGGGGAGGCAGTTTTTCTCTTCTGTCTGTAGGTAACATTGAGGAAGTTATTGTGGTATGTAGACACTTTTTTTTTTTTTTAAACTTTCTTTTATCCCTCCTTACTACCTCTTCAACCCACTCCTTCTGACCATTGATCAATCCTCCAGGTCCCGCTCACAGAATCTGCCCCTAGAGTGCCAGACAAGTTCCTCATAACCCTCCTACCTTCTCCTACTCCTAAGAGTGCCTGCACAATGGGGTCTGTCCTGCAAGTTGGCGATCCTGAGGTGGATCGGTCTTCATCTTGGCCCGAGGGGGGGTTCCGTTTTTCTTCCCTTACACCTATCCCAATCCCCTGGAACACTGGCGCAAGGACATACATCCAGACAGGTGACGTGCTGACGCACATCTTCCTCCCAAGCGCCTAATAGCATCCGCCCTCCCCGACTCCACCAAGTGGAGCCGCCAAGCCCTCGAGAGCCCATGCTTCCATAGGGCCTCTTGGGACGTCGGGTGCTGGCAGCACTCCTGGTATCCCTCCCCAGAGAGAGGAGAGCATCCATTGGGACACTCAATCCTCCCTCTCCCCACCAACCCCCGATGACCCGAACCCGCTCCTGAACCGGGGTTACGGCACAGCACGAGATGTGGCGTCCAGCGCCTCAACCCTCAGTGCCACCAGGCTGGCCGTAGGCACTTGTTTAAAATATTGTGGGATATATTATAGTGTTCAGGAGCCCCTTTGCAAGGAAACTGCTTCAGAGAAGAGAGAGACAGCAGTAGCTCTGGTACCACTAGTGTATGTGAGAGGAGCAAAACTCATTGGCTTTCTGTACTGCGGTATGGAAAACCAAGAAAGTCATGCTCCTCTCATGCACAGTATCAGCACCACAGCTACATCTTTCACTGTGAAGTTAGGTTGTACTTTTGCAGCCCAGCTGCTTCTTTTAAATTAACACTGCTTAGTTAGTTATTTCTGGAAGATATTGCTGTGGGGAAAACAAAAGGGGGCGATAGGCCTGGCCGCCAATTTATGGGTCACTTGGGGGGATGGAAGCTGGTGATACCGAATATTTGGGGTGTCCAAGAATACTGTAAGCAATGGGGCACCACGAATTGAGAGTAGTTTTTCAGCAGGCATTATTGAAAAATAAATGCATGCCTGGCATGGGCTTTTAGCTAATCAGCATACTTTATTTTTCAATCACATTATATGCACTTACTACATACAACACACAGGTGATCCCCTTAAACAGCAAGTTGATAATATTGTTGTACATGCATTTATAAAAGGAGGAAGACATTTCATTAGGCACGGTACATCATACATGGACAGATTTTGGACACTGAATTTATGTGGTTTTTTTTTTTCCACTTTCTATTTTTCCCTTCTACTAACCCTCCATCTCCTACCCTTCGGAGGCACCTGGGAGTCATCCCTCTGTCAACCACCCATCCCATCACCAGCCTTGCACCCCATGGAGCCACGGTTATACCCCCCGGGTGGGTAACGAGGTGGGGCCCGTATATCCCGTACACTTGATTTTGTTGGGCAAGGTGGTCTGGGTGGGTGGTGACACATTGAGGGCATGCTCCTGGTACCTCGTCTTCCCGTCGATGAAAAGCTGATTTCCCACATTTTTCTCCCCTCATGTGGTGTGCACCCTGATGTCAAGGCACTGTGCGCCGACGTCCACCACACATCACAGCCAGCCCCCCTCCCTGCGAACAGGGCTTGCTGTACCCCAAGCTTCCGCTCGAGGTCAGACAAGTAGCAGGCATTGGCCTCCCCCCTCCCCCCAAAGAAGGCGAGCTGTCATGGGACGCTCAAGCCATTTTTCCCCGGCCAGCCCTCCAGTGACCCAAGTCCACTCCCGAACCTCAGTCACTGGCATCGCAAGCGGAAATCCAACCGCTGCGCCAGCTGGCTGGCCCCTGAATTTAAGTTTTATCTGTTATAGAGGTTAGTGTGTGTCATTTTTCCCATTTTGAGGGTGGGGGAGAAAGTGACAAGCTGGGTATCAAACTGGTTAAGGGATAGGAGACAAAGGGCTGTGGTAAATGGTAGCCACTCAGGCAATAGGAGAGCGGCCAGTGGGGTGCCACAGGGTTCAGTCCTCTTCAATGTCTTCGTAAAGTGACATTGTGGAGAAGCTTTAGGGTAAGGTGCGTCTCTTTGTGGATGATACAAAAATCTGCAACAGGGTTGACACTGAGGAAGGGGTGGAGAGAATGCAAAGGGATCTGAGGAAACTAAAGGAATAGTCTAGGGAGCAGCAGCTGGGTTTCAGTGCTAAAAAGTGCACGGTTATGCACTTAGGACTTTGGAACCCAGGGGCTGTGTACAAGATGGGGGAGTGGAGCTCACAGTCACCAATCAAGAAAGAGACCTAGGGGTCATTATATCTGATGACCTCTGTAGCTGGGCAGCATGATAAAGCAGTGGGGTAGACCAGCAGGATGCTGGGTTGCATTTGGAGAGGGATTTCTAGCAGGAGGGAGGGAGGTGATGCTGCTGTGGTATCGGTCACTGGTGAGGTCCCACCTGGAACACTGTGTCTCGTTCTGGAGGCCACACTTCTACAAGGACATTGAAAGAGTGGAAGCAGTACACAGGAGGGCAACCAAAATAGTGAGGGGGTTGCACGAGAAGCCATTGGAGTAAAGGCTGCAGGAACTCAACATGTACTCCCTGGAAGAGAGGACAGTGAGAGAGGACATGATTAAACCTGCAAGTACCTCACAGGAGTGAACAAAGTGCAAGTGGAGGGTCTATTTCAGAGAAAGAAAGGAAGGAAGGCACTAGAACAAGGGGGCATTCAATGAAGCTAAGAGATGAAAGTTTAGGAGAGATGTGCAGAAATACTTCTGCATGGAAAGGGTGGTGGATGACTGGAACAGCCTGCCAGAGGACGTGGTGGGAGCAAAGACTGTGGGGAGCTTCAAGCATGCATGGGATAGGCATAGGAGTATATTAGGTGGAGGAACAGGGGAAGGGAGTGACACCTATGACCCACTAGGGTCAGTGGTGAATGAATAAGCAAGGACAAGGGGCAGAATGGATGAGTCTAAAGATTCTTTTCTGCTGACAAAATCAATATATGTTTCTATCTCTTTCTATTTTTTTTTTTTTTTTATTTATTACAGTCTAGGAAGTACCTTTGAGCCAGAGGCTCATTTACAGAGGCTCCACATCAAACAAAGATACAACAGAGAAGGAGCATTATTACAAGACAGTTGAACATGGATTAACAAAAATAATTGAACAATGGAGGACAAGTTATTACAATTAGAACAGAATACAAGGTTAAATAGTCTATTACAGTCTAAATGGTTGTAAATTGAAACAGCCAGAAATGATTCCGAAGGAACAGTTCTTTTGTCAGAGTACAACTGGGGGTTTGGCCCTAGGGAGGAGACCTAGGGCTTGGAAAGTGCTGGTTGGGCCGCCAGAGATAGGGTGCCGGGGCGAGACCATCTATGGAGCTGGGGGAGGGAAATAAGGGGGTGAAGGACATGAGGAGGGAGGGAGAGAGAGAGATTTGGAGGGAAGGTGGGGAAAAGGTGTGGAGGAGGGGAAGGGTGGTACTACGGGAGAGAGGTGGTCAAGGCGGTGGAGGGAAGAGGGAAGGGGGTAAAGAGGGACTGGGGAAGGAGGATGGAAGGTAGAAAGGGAAGGGAAGGAATGTAGTACAGACTGTAAGCAGTGGAGGGTGGGGACACAAGAGTACATGGGGGTGCGGGAGGGAGGGAGAGGAGTGAGGTAAAGGAAGGTAGGTGGGAATTGGAGTGGATTCTATTATCGACACTGGCAATTGTTTTTTCAATGCACAGTGCTGCCAGGATCTCATTGTGCCATTCCTTATGTAACCCCTAGGTGGCGCTATCCCAAGGGCTACTACCCCTGCCTGTTTGACTATGGACAGGTTAAGGGGCCTAGGTCCTATGGCGGGTGCCTCCACCCAGATGTCAGGGTTTGTAGTGGTTAGACTAGCTTGGTCAAAGCCCTCTGGGACACTGAGACCCCCTTTTATTCCCTCTAGTGGCTCACACAGTACACCGGAGTTACAGCCCCAATGCCCCACATATACACACTGTTCACTCATACAGATACCACTTACCCTCGAGACTGATTCTGCAGCATGTCTCTGAGGACCCCCTGTAAAATAAGGTTAAACAACATACACAGCAAAACACAATACTGTTTCCATAAGTACCAACACCATAGACAGTATATAGTATAACAACAACAAATCTGATTTATTTAGGGGGCAGTAACACAGGAGGGGGAAATCAGGTTAATTGGTGGCATTAAATCACAGTACTGTGCACATATAGGGGCTGAAAAGTCGCACTCTGGGTACCCAGGTTGGGGGCTAGCCAGGTCCGTTGCCTGGGTTGTCCGCAAGTGCAGATGGATAGGCCCTGTAGAAGAAAATATATGCACAACACCCAATTGTAATCCGAAGCCGGATGGCTCAGTCCATGAAGCAGTGAAACAACAAGAATTAGATGACACACTTGTGATTGAAAACAGGCTGCAGGGGAATACCCTGACTTGTACTCACAATACCCAAGCTGAAAACCAGATGGTGGATGTTCTTCTGGATTGCCAGAACAACAAGGCATGGAGACAAAGTCCTTGTGACTGGACTCCACTGCAGTTGATGGCAAACAGATTTAGTCCGAGACAAGCTGGGGTTTGCTTCCAGCTTCAACACACAGCACTGGGGATTGGAAATAGTGAATCCCCACAAGCACTACGCACATTCATATGTAAAAGGAAAGTACTATACCAGGCAGACCGCTCCTCGATCGTGATTGCATTTACTGCAAAATACCCGGAAGCACATACAGCAGCTTCAGTTCCTGACAGACCGAGCGCGATTCAGCAATTTCTCCAGTCTTCTACAGGGTGAGCCTGGTTTCTACAATTCTAGTGCTTCTTTCTCCTCACAACTCTGATTCAGTCCAAACTGGCACTCACAAAGGCTGCAGACCGAAACTCAGGACCTCACACGCGCTTCCCGCACAAAACTATACACCCCAGAAGCACAGAGCTCCTTCTCTCTTCTCTCTTCACAGTCACAACTGATCTAATCTTTCCAGTCACAGAGCAGGCATTTCCTTTAGCTCCACACCATTCTGTTGGCTGGTTTGGCTGTCACTCACAATAAGACTCCCTCTGTTGGTGGAAAAAAGCGCCAAGGTTAAAACTACATTTCCCAGAGTCACTGCCCATACAATCCCCTTGTGGCGGGCTCAAAATTGAGAGTCCAAGTTCCGATTCATCCACAGGCTCTATTTTAGGGTCTCCCTACCATCCTGATTGGTCTAAGTCAGTTATTCAGGACCAAAATGAAAGAGTTACACTGAAACAGTTCATGCTGACAGGAAGACAGGTTAGACAAACTACATTTTCTCAGTCACTCTAAATGATTTCTGGCATACAGTTATATCTTTCAACAAGGCTCCCTCTGCACATGTAGCAACGGCAGAAATGGAGCGAATTGACAGCAGCCCAGGCAGGATTCGAGCATTAAATACACAGTCCCCCATACAAACTAATTAAGTCTGCAAGCAGACAGCTCTTAAACAGACAGTACGTGGAGGCTCAAATAGCACTCACTTGGAACCACATTTAGACAGCTCAGATGCTGAACACCGCCCAGACTTGAAACATTCAGGCAAGCTCCTGGAAGACTTTTGGGAACCCCCATTTGCAGGGGGGTTACACCCTTCCTGGCCTGGAAAACTTGGTGTCCGCATCAAGTACCCCCATAAGTTTCAATACAACCATATACATTTACATCAGTATCACATTAGGCTTATGCATGTAATCATCAGTCAACATATCACCTTACCAGAAACATATTTCTGAAACTTTTCAGTACATCACTTTTTACACAGTATTATACACACATTGTACCATAACTCAGGTTATTACCTCCTGTACATGAAACCTGAAGAGTGAGGGCCCTTCTCTATCAGCTACCTTGGGGCTGGATGGGGCAGGGGCACCATACTCAGAGGGCAAGACAAGTAACTAGGAGTTAGCACTGATGTTCAGTTTGGGCAATGAGCTCGGGGGCACATACACTCCTTTATGGACAACATTGAGAGGCAAGTCCACAGGCCTCCCAGGGGAATCATAACTGAGGTGCACCACAGGCTTTACAGCTCGACCAGTCTTTCCAGGGGGAACTGTTACAGTCTCTGCACCCTGAGCCTCATTTTCAGCATTGTCCTCACTTGTCAGGGGAGTCTTTATTGGGGTAAAGAGGCTAGAACTTGGGGCACTTTCAGCTCCAGGAGTTACAATCTCTGAGACTACAACACTTGGCTCACATGGGGAGTTTTCTGACACTGACAGTGAATTATCAGGGCACTCAACACACTCTTCTTGTTCTGGTATATCACCAGTTTGTCCCAGTCCATCATTTTCCTCCTCTAAAAACTCAAACAGTTCAACCATACACAATGATTCCATATCATCTGACTTCATGCTTTGCACTTCACTTTCTGGAAGCATTGGCTCCAGAGACAAAGCTGGGGGCTTAGACAGTCCAGAAGGCCCAGCTTCATCTCCAGGATTGACTAGGGGATTGCTCCGAAACAATTGACTCAGTTCGTAAGAAGGGTAGTATTCAAAGCCACACTCACTTTCCTCTGACATGGACTGACAGTCATGTTCAACTGGGACTTGTGGAGGGGAACACTTTACCTCAGTTTCTGTAGGTGCAGGCTTTCTTGATTTTTGCTTAGTAGCAGCTCTAGTCACTGGTCCAGAGGGGGCATTTTCTGGGGGGGCTCAGACTCAATCAAGATTTGTCCAATGGGCAGTAAATGATTTCTATGCATTGTTTTCACATCTTTTGAATTATTCTCAGGCCTTACTTTGTACACAGGCAGATCATCTAGTTTGCCCACTACAATGTGAGGGAGATGGTGCCATCTGTCAGCAATCTTATGTTTGCCATGCAGTCCCAGATTTCTTAGCAATACCCGATCTCCCTCCTGGAGTTCCTGTGCTTTCACCTTTTTATCATACCTTTCTTTGTTGGCAAAATTTATTTTGGCAGCCATGGTTTGAGCCAGCTGGTATGCATGATTTAGCTGGGCCTTTAACTTTTGCACATACTGTAAATAGTTGTTGGCTCGAACCCCATCAGGAGAAACTCCAAAACATACATCTACCGACAGTCGAGCTTCTCTTCCAAACATCAGGTGGTAGGGGGAGAACCCAGTGGGCATCACTTTTGGTGCAGTTGTAGGCCTGTACCAGGGTGCTAATTTGTTGGCTCCATCTAGGCTTGTCCTTTGGGTGGAGGGTGCCTAGCATATCTAGCAAAGTGCGGGTGAAACGTTCAGGCTGCGGGTCCACCTGGGGGTGGTAAGGAGTGGTTCTGGACTTTCACACTCCCCACAGAGAAAGCATCTCTTTGATCAGATGACTCTCAAAGTCTCTCCCTTGATCAGAATGGATTCTTTGTGGAGCCCCATAGTGAACAAAAAAGTTTTCTACAAGTACTTTTGCCACAGTGGATGCCTTCTGGTCCTTGGTGGGGAAAGCTTGGGCATATCTTGTGAAATAGTCAGTGACCACTAGCACATTACTAATATTTCTTTGATCTGACTCCAAACTCAGGAAATCAATACAGACCAGCTCCATGGGGGCACTGGTGATGATGTTAACAAAGGGGCAGCCCTCTGGGGCAGGGCTTTCCTCTGTAAACAGCGACTACAAGTTCGAATGTGTTGCTCAACATCATCCCCCATCTTAGGCCAATAGAATCTGGATCTCACTAAGTCAAGTGTTCTGTCTATACCAAGGTGCCCCATGTGGTTGTGTAAGGACCTCAGTACTGAGTCTCAAAAGGCAGTGGGCAGCACTAGTTGTTGTTTGCCTATTTGTCCCCCTCTGTCTACTGTTTCTCTGTATAACAGTCTACTGATCAGTTTCAACTTAGGACCTTCCTTGTATAACAATGCAGTTCTCAAATCAGTGGAGCGTAATTTGGACACATCTTTCCCTGCGTAGAGGGCTTCTAAAGCTGATTTGATCATGGGATCTCGGGATTGAGCCTGCTGAATACTGTCATTGTCCAGCTGAGGCAGTGCACCAATGTCTATTGCAGAAAAGTGGCAATAAGCAGCAGGTATGCAATTCTCAGAGGGTCCCAAACAATCCACCACACAGTCCACTGCGTCCGTGGACATTTGTTCCTCCCTGTCTAACTTCTGGCAGAGTGCTCGAATATCAGGTTCTGACAGTATGACCAAGTCATTCCGAGTAACAGGCCTCCGGGAGAGAGCATCAGCATCTATGTGGTTCAGGCCTGCTCTGTATTCAACAGCATAGTTGTATGTAGATAATGCAGACAGCCACCTATGGCCAGTGGCATCCAACTTAGCTGAAGTCTGCACATGGGTAAAAGGATTATTGTCAGTTTTTACTAGTATCTTAGCCCCATACAAGTACTCATGGAACTGGTCAACAATAGCCCACTTCAAAGCTAGGAACTCTAACTTATGTACAGGATAAGTCTTTTCGGATGGGGTCAGACTTCTACTGGCAAAGGCCACTGGTCTCAGGCCATTCTCGTACTCTTGGTACAATATAGCCTCCAAGCCTTGCAGGCTAGCATCAGTGTGCAAGATATAGGGCTTCGCTGGATCTGCATAGGCAAGGACAGGAGTGTGGGTAAGTTGATATATAATCTCATGAAAAGCAGCTTCACACTCAGGTGTCCATCTGGCTCCAAATACTTCATTGGGATGGAAATACACTCTCTCAGGCTCGTAAGAAACCGACCTCTTGTATTTTTTGTGGGTAGGAGGGTAACCTTGAGTAAGATTAAGTAAAGGACAGATCACTCTTGAATAGTCCTTGATGAAACGGTGATAGTAGCCACAGAATCCCAGGAATCTTTGCAGTTCTTTTAGATTGTGGGGCTGTGGCCAGGTGGTCAAGGCGTCAATTTTACTTGGGTCGGTCTCTATTCCCTCGGTGGAGACTATGTGTCCCACATACTTTACAGATGTTTGGAAGAATTGACATTTATCGATGGACAGTTTTAGGCCAAAGTCTTCCAGTCGGTCCAACACCTTGAATAATCTGCTCTCATGTTCCTCCAGTGAGCTGCCAAACACAATAACATCATTTAGGTACACCAGGCACTCTAATAAGTTCATGTCCCCCACCGCACGCTCCATCAGTCGTTGAAAAGTGTCTGGAGCACCTGAAATCCCTTGAGGCATCCTCATGAATTCATAGAAACCAAGTGGGCAGATAAAGGCTGTCTTCTCACGGTCTTCTGGGGCCATCGAGATCTGGTAGTACCCACTGCGAAGATCCAGCATGGAGAACCACTTGCTACCATTCAGGCAGTCTAAAGCATCCTGAATGCAGGGCATTGTATACTGATCAGGGATAGTCCACTGGTTCAAGGTGCGATAATCCACGCACATTCTTACTGTCCCATTCTTTTTTCTCACTACCACAATGGGTGAAGCATATGGGCTTCTGGATTCTTGTATTACACCAGCAGCAAGCATCTCTTGCAGATGCCATCTCACATCATCTAAGTCAGCAGGGGCCAGGCGTCGAGACCTCTCACGAAATGGCCTTTCATCATGCAGCCAGATGTGGTGTTCAGCTCCTTGCACAAATCCTATGTCCCATTCCTTTAAAGAAAACACCTGGTCTCTCTGGGCAAGTTTTCTACTAATTCTCATCTTCCATTCGGCTGGCGACGGGGAGTCCTCAAAATCAAACCAGTCGGGCATCACTCTGTCATTCTCTCCTGAACACTTGTTACTGGGCAGCACTGCAGTATCTGCACAATGTACATTAGCCAAGGTGCAACCTCTATTTACTTGAATCACTCTATCAGACACATTATGAACTTGAACCATTACCCTTCTGGCATAAGCATGGGCTCTGGCAGGCAAAATACTTGGCTTGACTAGCAGTCCTTCCGGCAATTTCCCATCGCCTGGTGCATCCAGCATGAGGATTTTATTCTTGACATCCTTTCTGATATGGACTTCCCCCTATAAGGTACACTGGGCATTTGGCGCCAGAATCAGAGACTCTGGATCCTTCTTCCAGACAATTCCAACCAGTTCCTCTGGGTCCATTTTTTCAGCATCTCTCTGTGCCTCATAGGCCTTCTTGATCAAGACCGGGATTCTCAAAGCTCTACCAGTCCTTGACTCTTGTTTCTCATAACACAACTGCGCCAACCATCCAAACATATGTGCATTCGTCCCAATTAGTAGAGGAATCCCATCATACAGTCTGGTAAGGGGACACACTAATGCCAGGGTCTCTACTTGCTCGGCCACTCCAGCCATGGAGGTGGGAAAAGACAACCAAATTTGGATACACCCGGAATAGGGTTAGGTCTTCTCACTTAACCCCCAGACATGCAGTCCTTCCAACGGTTGTAAGGGTACATCAGACAGGTGCGTCTGATACCAGTCCTGAAACATAATTGTCACTTGGGAGCCACTGTCCAATACAGCTCTTGTAGACACTCCATTCACCTTCACAGTGGTCTCCATGGAGGGACCCACTATTCTGGACCAGTCTGAGAGGCGGTAGCAAGGGCCTGGGCAGATGATCTAGGCACAAAGGGACATGAGTTAGCATTTCTGGGACCTTCATTGCGGTCATTTCGTGCACCTCTTAACCACTGTTTTGTGCTCCAAAGCTCTCCTTGTAGCCAGCTCACCACTCTCTCTAAGTCTTTCCAAGACTGGCATTCCCTCTTCATGTGCCCATCCTTCCCACAATTATGGTAAAATATGTCTGCTGAAGTTTGGGGGGACCGAGGCATCACATTGGAGGCTGCGGCATTGGCACTATCAATAGAAAACCTTGGTGCCACCTCAGCCGGTGGTGGGTTAGACATTTGGAGATATCTCTTCAGTTCCCTCACCTCCATAGCCAAGACATGAAGTTTTGAGCTGTTGTCAGCAGGATGTGCCTGGCCGGGCACCCCCACCCCCATAGCAGAAGCAGCCAGGCAAGTGTCACGGCCCATACTCATAGGAGTGGCCTTCATGATGAGACTGTCTGTTGCTTTCCTAATCTCCCTCAGCAGTTCATCCCATGGCAGAACATCGGTAGCCATCCCTCTCTGGCTGGGCCCCCCTTGGCTGACATTTCTGTCTCAGGTTCTGTCATTTGATTTCGGTGATTCCAGACCATCAGCGTCTGACCCCGCACCTGGGGCAGGGGATGTAGCAGCTACGACTGCACAGGGCTCTGAAAAACCTTCCTCCTCCTCAACTTCCCATACCTCCTTCATCAACATATGGAAAGGCAAGGGACCAGATGTCCTTTGATGCAGTTGCAATTTGAGCAACACCCAGCTAGAATACTGGGCAGAACAGAGTATATGATTCTGTCTTACCCGGTCCACTTCACTATGGGTCCAACCCCCCCTTTTCGAAAAATGATTTGCAAGATTCCCTCTAATCGATCCATACAGGCAGATAACAATTCCCCCGGCTGTTGTCTAACATCTTTAAGCTTCCATTTCAAGGCCTCAACACTAGTGGTGCCCCAAGGGCAATTATGTACTCTTGGGCTTTGGCGTCAGGGTCGGAGACCCTCAGGGAGCGAAAAGCGTTGTAGGGTCCTCGAGGTCTCCCCAGGCGAGCCTTTTTTTGCCCAGGAGCATTGCCAGTCTTGTACCGCAAGGGTAGCAGAGTCTATCCAGGTTTCCAGATCGACTTCCCCATTTGGAGTGGGGCGGATGCCACAGAATACTTTGAGCTTGTGGTAAGAGTCATGACTAATGGCAGGTACAAACATAGGGGCTAGCACTGGCACAGAAGGAGGGGCAATAACGGGTGTGGGACGGGGAGAGGGTGTTAGGGGAGGAACGCTCCCAAGTGGCAATAATAGTTTCTTTAAATCCTCCACAGTTTTCCCTTCCTCCAGCAACAATTTAGCAAATTTCTCCTCAAAAGTTTCAGACAGTGGGGGTCATTTCCCCCCCCGGGTCTTTATGGTCCTTAGTTATCATTTTCCAGGCAGTGAGGGCTGCCTCTGGGATAATAGTCTGTGGCACTTTGGAGCTATCTATGGAGTCCTTGTACTCTACTAGGGCCATGAAAGTGTGGGTGAGCAGATTAGCATGTCGACCCGCCACCACAGGGTTTTGTAAACCTTCCACCTTGGAAAGTACTCCCTCTACAGTGTCCGTACTGGTACCCAGTGGGATATAAAGATAAGTATAGCATTTTGGGGTCGATCTCCTGCCCAGTACACCATCCCACCAACTGGTGTTCAGCCACTTTTGTTGGGGTATCCATTTATTTTTAACAGTAATTCGTAAATGTGGCCACTAGAGGACACTAATCCCAGCGGTGCCTCCAAGATGTAACCCCTAGGTGGTGCTATCCCAAGGGCTACTACCACTGCCTGTT
Organism: Neoceratodus forsteri; assembly: GCA_016271365.2. Classification (NCBI taxonomy): domain Eukaryota; kingdom Metazoa; phylum Chordata; order Ceratodontiformes; family Ceratodontidae; genus Neoceratodus; species Neoceratodus forsteri. Next base: position 1,097,356,692 of record CM028135.1, on the reverse strand, counting down.
TGACTACGGACAGGTTGAGGGGCCTAGGTCCTATGACGGGTGCCTCCACCCAGAGGTCAGGGTTTGTAGTGCTTAGACTAGCTTGGTCACAGCCCTCTGGGACACTGAGACCCCCTTTTATTCCGTCTAGTGGCTCACACAGTATACCAGAGCTACAGCCCCAATGCCACACGTATACACACTGTTCACTCATATAGATACCACTTACCCTTGAGACTGAATCTGCAGCACGTCTCTGAGGACCCCCTGTAAAATAAGGTTAGACAACATACACAGCAAAACACAATACTGTTTCCATAAGTACCAACACCACAGACAGTATATAGTATAACAACAACAAATCTGATTTATTTAGGGGGCAGTAACATGGGAGAGGGAAATCAGGTTAATTGGTGGCATTAAATCACAGTACTGTGCACACATACAGGGGCTGAAAAGTCACACTCTGGGTACCCAGGTTGGGGGGGCTAGCCAGGTCCGTTGCCCGGGGTTGCCCGTCAGGTGCAGATGGATAGGGCCCTGTAGAAGAAAATATATGCACAACACCCAATTGTAATCCGGAGCAGGATGGCTCAGTCCATGAAGCAGTGAACAACAAGAATTAGATGACACAGTTGTGATTGAAAACAGGCTGCAGGGGAATACCCTGACTTGTACTCACAATACCCAAGCTGAAAACCGGATGGTGGATGTTATTCTGGATTGCCAGAACAACAAGGCATGGAAACAAAGTCCTTGTGACTGGACCCCACTGCAGTTGATAGCAAACGGATTTAGTTCGAGACAAGCTGGGGTTTGCTTCCAGCTTCAACACACAGCACACAGCACTAGGGATTGGAAATAGCGATTCCCCACAAGCACTATGCATATTCATATGTACAAGGAAAGTGCTATACCAGGCAGACTGCTCCTCAATCCCGATCGCAATTACTGCAAAACACCCGAGAGCACACACAGCAGCTTCCGTTCCTGACAGACCGAGCGCGATTCAGTAGTTTCTCCAGTCTTCTACAGGGTGAGCCTGGTTTCCACACTTATAGTGCTTCTTTCTCCTCACAACTTGGATTCAGTCCAAACTGGCACTCACAAAGATTGCAGACAGAAACTCAGGGCCTCACATGTGATTCCTGCGCGAAACTATACACCGCAGAAGCACAGAGCTCCTTCTCTCTTCACAGTCACAACTGATCTAATCTTTCCAGTCACAGAGCAGGGCATTTCCTTTAGCTCCACACCATTCTGTTGGCTGGTTCGGCTGTCACTCACAATAAGACTCCTTCTGTTGGTGGAAAAAGGCGCCAAGGTTAAAACTACATTTCCCAGAGTCACTGCCCATACAATCCCCTTGTGGCAGGCTCAAAATTGAGAGTCCAAGTTCCGATTCATCCACAAGCTCCATTTTAGGGTCTCCCTATCATCCTGATTGGTCCAAGTCAGCTATTCAGGACCAAAATGAAAGAGTTACACTGAAACAGTTCGTGCTGAAATGAAGACAGGTTAGACAAACTACAGTACATTTTCTCAGTCACTCTAAAATCTAAATGATTTCTGGCAAACAGTTATATCTTTCAACAAGGCTCCCCTCTGCACGTGTAGCAACGGCAGAAATGGAGTGAATTGACAGCAGCCCGGGTGGGATTTGAGCATTAAATACACAGTCCCCCACACAAACTAATTAAGTCTGCAAGCAGACCGCTCTTAAAGAGACAGTACGTGGAGGCCCAAATAGCACTCACTTGGAACCACATTTAAACAGCTCAGACGCCGAACACCGCCCAGACTTGGCGCATTCAGGCAAGCTCCTGGAAGACTTTTAGGAACCCCCATTTGCAGGGGGGGTTACACTTATATGAACAAACAAACAAACACACAGGCAGACTAGATGGATCAAGTGATCCCCATCTGCCGTCATATTCTTACGAGGGTATCTCTAAGTCTATCCAGTGCCTGAGAATGATCTTTTTAGCTACAAGTGTCATGTTGTACTTCTGCTCACCTATTAGTTTCATAGTATGTACAAGTCGTGAGCCAGCTGGCCATGTGACTTGCCATGTTTATTCCAGATATCCAAATTTGGGGTCTCCCATATACCTGTCCAAAACAATCATGAATTCCTTCAGTGTTTTGTTTTCCACCACATTCCCCAGTAGCCTGTTCCACACTGACACCACTCTCTGGCTGGACAGTTTGCTTTCCTTTCAGTTCTGTATATAGATCCCTTTTAACTGTTCGATGTGATTTCTGTTTTCCCTTCCTGTCACCTTTCTCTCCAGTCCTACACATGCCATCAAATCATTATTATTTATTGATCTGTAAACTGAGCACGCCACCCCTCATACGTCTATACTTCAGTGAATAAAGGTTTAGTTCCCTCAACCGTTGCCCATATGGCCTACCTGCTAAGTTTTTTATTCTCTTTGTAGCGCTTTTCTGAACGCCTTCCGAGAGCTTGATATTAGGCCTTGTGTACAGAGCCCAGTACTGAACACAATATCCTAAATGTGATCTGGCCAGAGTGCTGTACAGGGGCACAAGGACCTCTCTATCCCTGCTAGCTATTTCTCACTATACATCCCATAAATTATGTTACATTTAGTAACTGCTTCTCTACGTTGCCGTTTGTGTGTCATTTTTATGTTCGTCATGCGAGCAAGTGCAAATGAACATGTTGATATGAAAGTTGCTACTGAGGGGTGTGAGGGGTGCTAGCCCAATGGAGAGTGGTCCTCTAGGGGCTGGTTTGTGGCAGGCGAATCAGCAGACAGTGTCCTGATGACACTGGTTCGCTGAGGGGGCTGGTCTTGTCAAACATTTCAAAGGACACAGCTGACACAGTAGCAGTGCGGCTCTGTCCTTTGAAGTGCGAGTCAGGATAACAACAAGCGCTGTTATCTCCCCACCCCACCCCCAGTAAGGTGGCACATTGGGAGCCCACCCCAGTGTGCCAAAATAATAACAATTTCTGACACTGGGATGCCCACTCCCGGTGTCATATTTCCCCCCATCCCACTTTCATTGCTGATGGGGGTGCACAATCCCCATGTCGGCATCATGTATCTCCCCCAATACCAACTCATGTAGCACACTGGGAGCCCACCCCAGTGTGCCCAGTGTGCCGAGATAACTTTTTTTTCAATTTTCTGACACCAGGATGCCCATTCCCGGTGTTGGATGCGCCCCCCCAAAACCTGTCTATCCCTTGCCGACATTGGGGTGCCCAATCCCCATGTCTGCATCCCCCCCAACTATTGTGGCACACTGGGAGCCCACCCTGGTTTGCCTAGTTGCTCTGTTAATGAAGAAAAACTGTCCCCAGGACCCGCTAGCTTTTTTTTTGCCTGTAAAAAGAAAATGGTCCCTCTTTCTCTCCTTGTCCCCTCCCCATCCCCATCCCCACCCTCCCACTGCGCATCCACCTACCTGCACCCCCCTTACCCCATACTTACCTCTGGAGGTCAGGCACTGTCATCTGCTGTGGACCGGAATGCATCTGCACTCTTCAACACCGAACCGCAAACTGAGGAATGAAGTTAAGCACTGTATAATGGTAGTCAATGGGGGGGTTCAATTTATGGTGATATTGCAGCTATTTTTAGGAATGTTGACACCAAATATTCAACATGGGGTTCTTGGGACCCCACCCTGTGAACATGTCACTTTAATTTCATTACTCAGTCCCGAAAGGTGATTTTGCGGTTGCTGCGTAGAATCACTTTTCAGGACCAAGTAATGAAACGACAGTGCCACAGTTCATGAGGTGGGGTCCTAAAAAGCCCATGTTGCAAATTTGCCAAAAAATTCCAAAAAATGACTGCATTAGGAGCCTGCGTTGTGCAGTTTCTATGCACGCTCGTAACTTTGCCAATTTTTAATATTTTCACTCCAGATTTTCAACATTGCCATTTTTTCATACCTCATTTTGAACAGTACAGCTGTCATTTTTCATATCCTGCCTGAAATGTGTTTTCATACCTGTGGCACAGAATGTCACAGTTGCTGTGCAAAATCAACTTTTGGGATGGATTAACAAAATTACAGTGCAACTGTTCATGAGAGGAGGTCCCAAAAAGCCCATGTTGAAAACTGGGTGAAAAAATTCCAAAAAATAACTGTTACAGGCGTGCACTGCACAGTTTCTACACATGCTCATAACTTTGCCAGTTTTTCATATTTTCACTACAGATTTTCAACACTGCCATTTTCAGGCCTCCTCATGAACAATACAGCTGTCATTTTTCACATCCTGCCCAAAATGCGTTTTCACACCTGTGGCACACAGTGGTGCAGTTTCTTCTTGAAATCATCTTTTGGGATTGAATAACGAAATGATAGTGCCACTGTTCATGAGGTAGGGTCCCAAAAACCCCATGTTTGAAAATTTGGGACAAAAACACCAACAAACACCTGGGGCGTTAGGGTTTCCAACCCTAACGCCCCAGCCCCACTCCCTCAGCCTGCAGAGACTGACAGGTGTCGAGCATGTGCGCTGGGTTTTCATCCGTAATGCTCACACCATTCCACCCCCACCCTGCAGCCAGTGACAGGCATTGAGGTGTGCCTTGGAGTCTTTGGCCCTAACGTTCACCCCATTCTCCTATACTGAAGCCATCTCTGTTTATTTCCTTATGAAATGGGGTGAGTGTTAGGGCTAAAGACCCCAAGGCACACTGCAAGGCCTGCAGGGTGGGGGTGGAATGGCATGAGCGTTACGGCCGACGACCCAGAGGCACACCCCCAATGCCTGTCAGTCTCTGCAGGGGGTGGGGCGTTAGGGTTGGAACCCTAATGCCTCATTAAGGAAGTAAATCAGGGAGAGACATTTGATGTAACCTACCTTGATATCAGCAAAGCATTCGACAATATCCAACATAGAAGGCTGATTAACAAGATGAGTAGTGTGGCCATGGGGCATAAACTGGGTTAGAAACTGGCTGACAGACAAGAGGCTGAGGGTGGTGGTAATGGGATCCAATCCGGGGAGAGGAAGTGACCAGGAGGGTACCTCAGGGATCAGTCCTGGGACCAGTCCTGTTCAATGTCTTCATTACAGCCATTGCGGAAGGGCTAGAAGGAAAGGCCTGTCTGCCTGTTTGCAGACAACATCAATATCTGTAACAGAAACATAGAATTTGACGGCAGATAAGGACCACTTGGCCCACCCAGTCTGCCCATTTCCCTACCTACTGGATAAGCTGCCGATCCTAGTTAACCAGCAGCCTACTTCTTCTTACCCCCATCCCCCAGAATTGCCTTATGACTGTCCCATGCATGCTTGAATTCCACCACTGATTTTGACTCCACAACCTTCTCCGGAAGGCTGCTCCATGCATCCACAACCCTCTCTGTGAAAAATACTTCCTTAAATTACCTCTGAGCTGCCCCTTCTATCTTCAAATTGTGCCCTTGTTCTTGCACACCTCTTTTTGAAAGATGCTACCCTCTTGGACTTTGTTGATTCCTTGAGGTACTTGACAGTTTCTATCATGTCCCCCCTCTCCTCCTTTCCTCGAGGCTATACATATTAAGCTCCTAAGTCTCTCTTCATATGTCTTCCGTGCAGACCCTGCACCATTTTAGTTGCCCTCCTCTGGACAGCTTCCATCCTGTCTATGTCTTTGTGAGATTGGGTCTCCAGAACTGCACACAGTACTCCAGATGGGGTCTCACCAGCTGTCTGTACAGAGGGATAATAACTTCCTGTTTTCTACTGGTGATGCCTCTCCCTATGCATCCCAGTAACCCCCAGCCCTCCTTGTTGCCCTCTCACATTGCTTGCCCACCTTTAGATCATCTGATATGACTACCCCCAGGTCCCTTTCCATTTTTGTTGTTGTTAGTATCTCACCCCCATTGTGTACTCTTCCCCTGGGTTTTTGTTTCCCAGGTGCATTACCTTGCACTTCTTAGCATTGAATCTAAGCTGCCATACATTTGACCATTCCTCTAACCTTGCCAAGTCCCTTCTCATCCTTTCCACCCCACCTTGTGCATCAACTCTGTTGCAGATCTTTGTGTCATCTGCAAAGAGACATACTTTTCCTTCCAGTCCCTCTGCAATGTCACTTATAAAGACATTGAAGAGGACCGGTCCTAATACTGAACCCTGCGGTACCCCACTAGTAACCCTCCTTTCTTCAGAGTGGACTCCATTTACTATTGCTCTCTGTGTCCTATTCTCCGGCCAATTCTTTGAGTGAAGTGAATACTCCAGAAGGGGTGGAGAACATGAGCAGGGACATGGAGAGCCTTGAAACATGGTCCAAGACGTGGCAACTGAGGGTCAATGCAAAGAAGCCCAAATAATGTACCTGAGAAGAAGGCAACCTGGGGAGAGTTACAGGATGGGGGGAGCTGCTGATGATCACCAAGGAAGAAAGGGACCTAGGAGTTATCGGTTCTGATGGCCAAAAGGTGTCAAAGCAGAGCACAAATGTTGCAAGGATGGCCAGTGGAATGCTGTGGTGCAAAGGCAGATGTGTCACTAGCAGAAGGCGTGAGGTGGTGATGCCATTGTATAAGGCACTAGTGAGGCCTCACTTACAGTACTGTGTGCAATTCTAGAGGCCACAAATACTCAAGGACATTGACAAGGTGGAGGCAGTCCACAGAAAGGCAACCAAGATGGTACATGGCTTGCAACACAGAACATATCAGGAGAGATTAAAAGGACCTCAATATGTACTTACTGGAGGAAAGAAGGGAGTGGGGGAACATGATAGACATGTTCAAGTACCTCAAGGGCATAAACAAGGTGTAGGGCAGATGTCTTCCAATGCATCACATGTTGAGCATTGACAAATGCTTGTTTTTTATTCCGAAAAAACAGAAAACCATCCATCATTGTCCACTGTGTAACCCCCACCCCCAAACAGTATACAGACACTGGGGGTGCCCAATACCCCAGTGTCCTCATCTGTCTGTCCATTGTTGTCCGCTGTGTAACTCCCTCAAACAGTATACAGACACTGGGGGGGCCCAATCCCCCAGTGTCCTCATCTGTCCTTCCATTGTTGTCCGCTGTGTAACCCCCCCCCAAACAGTATACAGACACTGGGGGGGCCCAATCCCCCAGTGTCCTCATCTGTCCTTCCATTGTTGTCCGCTGTGTAACCCCCCCAAACAGTATACAGACACTGGGGGGGGCCCAATCCCCCAGTATTCTCATCTGTTCAGCAGACTCCCTGAAAAAGGAAAACTGTCCATCGTTGTCCATTGCACCATTACCCAACCCCCTAGCCTCCCACTCAGGACCCACCACCCCACATACACCTCACCCCATACTTACCTACCAGAGATCCGTCGCCGTAATCTTACTTGAACTGCAGGCACGTCTTCGCTCCGCAAAGCCCAACCGTGAACTGAGGTAAGCACTTCAATGTATTTCAATTAAGTTTTCTGCGTCAATGTATTTCAGTGGGGTTTTCAACTTAGTGGCATAACTTGGCCATTTTTAAATATTTTTGCCCCAAATTTTCAACATATATGTTTTCTGGGACCCCACCTCACGAACAATTTCACTGAAGCAATTTTCAAACATCCACCCCCCCATGACACCAGTGCACACGACAAACATTTGGCATTGAAAAAGGCTTGTATTGTTTGTTATAATGCCCGGCTCTTTCTCGATGACAATCTCCTTAATTTCAGTGCCATTCATGTAATGTTTCTGACTTCTATATGCATTACTTCACATTTTTGTATGTTAAATGGGAGTTTATGTATCCTTGACCACTCGATTATTCTGTCTGTTTCACTCTGGAACATTCTTATTGCTTCCTCACTCTCTACCAAGGCCCCTAGAATTCTGCGGCCGCAGAATTTTACGCAGAACTTGCAATCTACCCATAGAACTTCTGGTGCCATAGAATTCACTCTTCTTGGTGATTTTTATTAATATTTCTGTTTATACATAGAATCTGGTTCCCTTGCCCTCTTTTTATATCCAAACCCCCCATATGCTCAGAATGTGATGTTGTCATTGCTATAACATCATACATTAGCTAATGAAATGGCTGCATTCTGCAACAGAAATGAACAGTCACTTATCTACCACAGCTCCCACTGCCAGAGATGGTGGCACAGCACATCATGCATGGTGATATTTGCTTAACCTGTACTACAGCCTAATACAATTTTCAGTCTTACATTGTTGCACTAGGGCCAACTTAAACAAAACCTTGTCAATAGCACAGACCTGTTGAGTTCATGCCTCACTTTGTACAACCTGTTTGTGCTTTTAAGGTATAGAGACGCTATCTGAAATGAATAACTGGTAAAATGAATGTAACTGTCTAAATTTTTAAGAAAAATAAAGTAATTATGCCCAGAAAAGTGAAATATAATAATGTGTAGACCTGTTGAAAGAATAGATCTGTTAAATAAATACTAACATACTAAAATGCCAGCAGAATAGGCCTAACAGTCTTTCATGTCTGCTCGTTTGGTCAGCCCCCCACCCTGGGTGCTGACCTTGCTGCCCCCCTCGCCTTCTCTGGCTTCTCTCTTCCCAGTTCCGGATATTCTTGCTGCATTGGATTTTGCTTCCAGAACCCTTCCCCTGTACCTGTCCCACCCCCTCTTGAACCCCTCCACTGTCTCTGCCTCCACCAGCCCCCTAGGCAGCGCATTCCATGGCTCCACCACCCTCTCAGTGAAGTAGCACCTCCTCCTTTCTCCCTGAATCTTCCCCCCTCCAACTTCCACCTATGCCCTCTAGTGGCCCCCTCCTCCTTCCTTTGAAGCACCCTGACTGTTCTCCCTATTTACCCTCTTCATGTACCTGAAGACCCTCATCATGTCCCCCTGTCCCTTCTCTCTTCCAATGTGTATATATTTAGCTCTTGAGCCTCTCCTCATAGGTCCTGTCCCCCAAGCCCCAAATCATTTTGGTTGCCCTCCTCTGGATCCTCTCCAGGAGGTTAATGTCCCTCTTTAAGTGTGGCCTCCAAAACTGCACGCAGTACTCAAGGTGCGGCCTCACCAAGCAGTTATACAGAGGGAGTATCACTTCCCTCCTTCTGGAGGTGATCCCCCTAGTGATGCATCCCAGCATCTTGTTGGCCTTGGCTGCTGCCCTCCTACAAGTCTCAGAGTTGTTCATCTTGACATCCACCACCACCCCCAGGTCCCTCTCAGCCATTGAGACTTGTAGCATTCCCCCAGGGTGTACACTTGGCCCAGGTTTCTGGCCCCAGGTGGAGTACCTTGCATTTCCCTGCATTGAACCTCAGCTTCCACTTTCTAGACCATCTTTCCAGAGCCTCCAGGTCCCCTGTAGGGCCACCCTCCCCCCATCCACCACCGCCCCAGTTTCGAGTCATCCAAAGAGTCTCATCTCACTCCTGATTCCTGTCCTTATGTCAGAGACGTAGGCATTGAACAGAAGGGCCCCAAGGACTGATCCCTGTGGGACCCCACTAATGACCCTCCTTGGGGATGAGACTATCCCGCCAACTACGACCCTCTGGGTCCGGTCCTGGAGCCAATTGCCTATCCATCTGATCATCTGGTTCCCCACCCCCCATTTCTCCCAGCTTATCCAACAGGCCCGCATGAGGAACAGAGTCAAATGCCTTGCTGAAGTCTAGAAAGAGGACGTCCACTGGTCTACCCAGGTCCAAGGCACTCGTCACCCAGTCATAGAACTCCACCAGGTTTGTCTGACATGATTTCCCCGGGATGAATCCATGCTGTCTATCGTCCAGGCACCCTGACTTATCCAGGTCCCCCCCTAGCCTCTCCTTGACAATGCCCTCCATCACCTTGCCCACCACCGATGTCAGGCTGACAGGCCTGTAGTTCCCTGCCACCTCCTTTGATCCCCTCCTTGCAGATAGGCACTATATGCGCCACCTTCCAGTCCTGGGGCACCCACCCTGTCCTCAGAGAGATGGTGAAAAGCTCCGCCAGGGGTTTCGCCAGGACATCCGCAAGTTCATTCAGCACTCTGGGATGTAATTTATCCGGCCCCGGTGCCTCCTCCGTCTTAAGGGAGCTGAGGGCTTCCCTTACTCTCTCTGCTGTGATTTCCACTTCCGGTACCTCTTCTCCCTGCTTAGCCCTCCCCCCTCCTGCCAGTGATGCCTCCCCCCCTCCCCAGACCTGCCGATCGGTAAGGGTCCCCCCTTCCTCAGTATCTCTGTCTCCTCCCATGTATGATGCAGCACCCCCATTTTCCTTGGTGAAACTGAGGTGAAGTACTCATTTAGTACCTCAGCCTGCTCCCCGGTCTTGTGCCCATCTCCCCTGATTTAATCCTGCTAATCTGCCCTTCACCTTCGTTTTTCCCAGTGTATCTAAAGAACCTTGTTCCCTCTCCTAATTTCCTGGCCAGGTTCTGCTCCTTCCTTGCCTTAGCCGCCCTCACCACCCTAGTGGCCCTTCTAGCCATCAGCTCGTACTCCCCTCGAATCCTTTCACTCCTTGAGCACTTGAATTGCTTATAGGCTGCCTTCTTTCCCCGCACCACCTCCTGGACCTCCCTGGTCCACCAGCAGGGTTTTGGGCCCTACCGCATTTTCGTCTTACTCTTGCACAGGTGCTGGTAGCATCCTGCACCCCTCTCCTGATGATTTCCCACCTACTATCAGCGTCCATGTCTGACCCAATCCCATCCAAATGCTCCTTAAGGATCCTTCCCATTTCCTTAAAATCCGCCCCCCTGAAGTCGGTTACTTCCGTCTTTGTGCAGCCTTCTACCCCTCCTAGGTCCAGGCAGAACCAGACCGTGGCATGGTCACTCCCCACCAATGGGTCCCTTACCTCCAGGCCCCCAATCTGGTCACTGTCTGCCAGGACCACATCCAGTACCCGTGCCTCCCTGGTCAGTTCCTCACCTGCTGAGTTAGGAGACGTCTTGAAAGACATCCAACAACCTCTGTTCCTGGTCACAGAGGATGTCATAGTCTCCCAGTCTGTTCCTGGCATGTTTAAGTCCCCCAACACCACCACTGTTCCTCTGCCCAGTCTGCAGTGTCTCCCAACATCTGCCACCAGACTGTCCTCCAGCTCCTCCGCCAGGGCAGGGGGTCTATACACCACTCCTATTTTTACTCTCTTGCCCCCCCTTGTTATCAAGGTGACCCAAATCGCCTCCACGGTTCCCTCCGCCTCCTCTACTCCCCCTATGCCAATGCAGTTTTTGACTATCATTGCTACCTCCTCCCTTCCCTCCCCCCTGTCCTTCCTGAACATAGTGCAACCCTCCAGGTTCAGGTCCCAGTCGTGTCCTGCAGTGGCCCAAGTCTCAGTGACCGCTGCCACATCCACTGCTCCCTCAGTTAACATCGCCTGGAGCTCAGGCATTTTATTGCCCAAGCTCCTGGTATTTAGCAGGACTTCCTTCCACCCTTTCCCTATAGTTCCATTTCCCCTGCTCGTGTTCCCATGGGGATTCTGTTTTCCCCTGGTCTGCACTTTGCCAGTCGGCCTTTTCCTGCAATCCTCCAGCTCCCCGGGGGGGTGGAGACAGAGTCCCTCCTTTATTGGACCCTTGACAGCCTTTTCTCCCATCCCTCCCCTTCACAAGTTTAACTCCCACTTTTCACCAATGAACCTCCTCTATTTTCAACTTAAGGATTCTCCTCCAAATTAAGATGGAGCCTATCTCTAGCATACAGCCCCTTATCCTCCCAGGTCTCCCCCAATCCCCCATCAACCCATACCCTCTGGCCTCACACCACTCCTGAGCCACTGGTTTATCTCCTAATCTTCCTTTGTGTTCCCCACTAGCCCTTGGCACCGGCAGGATTTCTGAGAAGGAAACTGTGCATCCCTATGTCATGACAGACCCTGGCAAGCTCCCTGAACCTTGCCTATATATCTCTGCCCATATTTCCCTCAATGTCATTTTGTACCCAGGTGGACCAGTATCTGCCAGCCTGATACTCGTGGCTTAGCCCCTACACACCGTTAGTTCAGGAAGCATTTTGTTTTAACTGGCCAGGCTCCCCTCCCTATCCCATTTGATACCCCTGATCATAGAATCCCCCAACAGGAGCACTCTGACCGCTCCTTTTCCTCCATTTCCCCCCTTTCCATGTCCCTCATCCTTTCTACTGGCCCCTCCATCCAGCGCTCCTTGTTCCTCCCCTATCTCGGTGCCACATGCCACCCCCTCCTTATTTACCATGGCCACCCCCTCCCCTCCAATCCTATGCCTCTACTCCTCCTGAGTATCCTTCTGTACCTTGCTAATTCCCCCCTCACTGCTCGCGACTGGTCCTTCTCCCCCAACTGCTAAACTAGCCTGGCTCGTCCTCCCTTCCTTCCTGTCTCCGTTTAGTTCATCCTTGCTCATCGTGCTCCCCTGGCCTAAACCCTCAGCTCCCTTTACTGAATCCTCCTTGTACTTCTGGTCCTTCTCCTTTACCTTTCCTCCCAACTGGTCCTTCTCCTTGCGCTTTCCTCCCTCTTCCCCCTGCCCCTCCTGCTCTGATTCACTGCTCCCCATTTCCTGCATTCCAGGTCCCCCGTTCTTCCTGCTATCTGGCCCTGCCTCCTGCCCCCACTCCCTTTCCGTCTCTAACCACCACTGTCGTGGCTACATCACCCCCCCCATCCTCGAGCAGAAGAAGAGATTTGAAGCAATTACTGAGTGTAAGGTCTGATCCACCTTCCCGCCTTGCTTCCTTCTGTCCAGCCCTGGCCATCTGCCTACTTCCCTGAGAAGGTTGTCCCTCCTTTGTGAGGGTCCCCAGTTACCTGCCTGCTTCCTTGGTAGTGTCCTTTTGGACCCCCTCTGCCAGGGTCCCTATGTGACCCCTGAGTATTCTCCTGCACTCCTTTCCCTATGCCCCCGCCCCCAGTACTTGGTGCAACCCCGTGGGAGATCCCCAGCCCTTCCCCAACCATACCGCCCTTCCCCAGCTGTCTCCTAATCCCCGCAACCTCCTCCCTAAGCTGTGCCAGCTGGTAGCACACTGGGCAACCACTGAACTTCCAAGCCCAGTACAGTATCATGGCTGCTCCACACCCTGTGCACCCCACCACCCTCCCAAAGATGCCGGCCCTAATGACGTGTGGTTCCATCCCTTCCAAATAGGTTTCCTGGGTGAGCCACCAGGTTCCCCCCTAGTCCAAGATACACCCTACTGCCTAATCAGGTCACCCACTAATCTTAGAGACAGTCCCACTGTACACCAGTAACCCAGTTACTAGGTGCAGTACAACACATTAAACTTATAAGGGAAATGAACAACTCCCTAAGCTCCTCTCTCCCAGCCTTTAAATCCAACCCCCAGTGGCTAGAACTACATGAGCTGCACCTGCAGCCTTTTCCTCCAATTGCAGGGCAGGTGTTCCCCTATAAATTAGCAGAATTCTGGGGGGGGTCTGGGCAGACACCTGACTCGAGAGAGAGTGTATCAGCCCTGTGTCTCCCCTCCAAGCCCAGCAGCCAAAGAACCAGGCCCAAGCAAATCCCACTAAATAGGTTTTAAATCAGAAGAAATAGGCCTCCACCAGCGCAGCCTGTTACACAGTGAAACATCCACAAAATGAGCCCACTTACAGCCACCAAACCAGTTTTCAAACTTCCAGCAGCCCCCAAAACAATACCCTGCTAGCCTCTTAGAAGTAAGAAAGAAAGAACCAACCTTCTACCAAGTAAAATCCACAAGAACCCTGTGAAAACAACAAGCAGCAGCTACTGTCCTGGAACACAACTGATCCTGTCCCTTCCAGTTCTTTCTGAGAAGACAAAGCAGCTAACACCTCAAACCTGATTCAGCTCTGCCTCCAGTCAATTGGCTGAGTGAGACCTGGCCAAGACCATTAACACCCTTCCCCACTATGCACTAACCTTTGCAGCTAGTGAGTCAGCAAAAGGAATCAAAATTCAACTCAAAGCCTCCAAAATATGTTTGCTGCCAAGGAAACAGGTCTCCAATTTAATCAGCTTCACTAACAACACATCAAAATAGGCTTGAAATTAACAGATATAGGTCTCCAATTCAAATAACCATCCCCAAGCAAATCCCACCAAATAGGTTTTAAATCAGAAGAAATAGGCCTCCACCAGCGCAGCCTGTTACACAGTAGAAACATCCACAAAATGAGCCCACTTTAGCCACCAAATCAGTTTTCAAACTTCCAGCAGCCCCCAAAACAATACCCTGCTAGCCCCTTAGAAGTAAGAAAGAAAAGAACTAACCTTCTATCAAGTAAAATCCACAAGAACCCTGTGAAAACAACAAGCAGCAGCTACTGTCCTGGAACACAACTGATCCTGTCCCCTTCCAGTTCTTTCTGTAATTGCACTGTATGCATTTTTGCCAGGGTTATTGATTACATATTGTCATTGGTTAATAAAATCACCTAAAAGTTATTGAGAAATGTTGTGTGCAGGGGCAGCTGTTGGGCCAGAGAGTAGCATGCTGTGTTTTCATGCTGGTACCTCAGGTTCAGAGATTAGCTCTGGGAGCTGTCTGGGCAGCACAAGGATTGGTGGAACACATCACTGCTCGGAGCCTGGGAAGGTATGGTGCAGTGTTCTGTCACATGGTGGACACATTGTGATAGGCCAGAGAGCTGTATCTCACAACTGGTTCACATGCATGTCATGGCCTGATAGTGTTACCCAGTGTGTTAGGGTAAGCAGGTTGACATGAAAAATGAGTTTTGCAATAACTCCTCTATTCCATTTCCAATGGGACCTGTATGAATGAGGATGCAAGTTCATGGAAAAAAAAAAATATATATATATATATATATATATACACACACACACACACACACACACACACACACACACACACACACACATATTTGTATGTATGTTACATATTGCATATAAATATATAAGTGATACACAGTGGAACCTCATGAGTGGTGTAGAGCACATACAAATATGTAAGTGATAGACAGTGGAAACCTCATTAGTGGGATAGATAGCATGCATATAGAAATACCTTATTTATCACATAAGATCCCCTCTGCATATGTCATTTATGCAACAGGCTAGGACCTTAAGGGAGAGACATTTGTTTTGCCTATTTAGGCATAAAATTAATTTTATAAGTCTGTTATTTTTTGAACTAGTGTTACTGTGCTTTCCACCATCCTGACTGCTATAACCACTGCCATGAAAGTGAAGTCAGGATGACAAGCTGACACTGTGATGTGATAGTTTGTTAGTGCTGCAGAACTTCCACAGAAATTACAAACCACAGCCACAGAAGTTCTGTGGCAAATGGTAGTCTTGCCGCAGAACTTGGTCCCAATTGCCGCAGAAAAGTAGGGGCCCTGCTCTCTACTAATGCCCTCAAACTTCCCTAAAATGCAAATTTCTGGTTTACTTCAAACAGGAAAAAAGCAGTCCAGACCTGTGGCTTCCAAACAAACAGAGACTTTATTTAAAGTGCTCTGCAGTAAAATGCAATTAAATGGCATTACATAACTTGTGGCATGACCTACTAACAAAGAAACAGTGTTTTTAGCATTTCTTTGTTAGCATGTCATGCCACAAGGTATGTAATGCAGTTTATTTACGCTTCAGTAAGGAGCACTTCAAATAAAGTCTCTGTTTGGAAGCCGCAGGTCTGGACTGCTTTTTTCCTGTTTGAGCAGTCAGTCTGCAGTGGGGCACCTCTTTAGTCTGTGTGAAATTTTTGGTTTAAAAGCCTCTTCCAGTCCCAGCAATGGGTCTTGCCTAGCTTTAATTTGGTCCCGTAGAGGTCTGGCTCTGCAACATTCCCACATGATGTGGTACAGATCCAGGCCTTGTCCTGCGGCACCTTGTGCAAATTCCTGTCTCCAGATGTTTTATCTTCAGTAGTTTAACTGGGAATAGTATAGACTTTATAAAATTCTAACCTACATAAGCCGGAGAGTTTCTGTTTTGATAAATTTATACAGTACATGTTTTTCCAAGTTTGCTCTCAGTCTCTGTTGCCACTGGCGCAGGGCATCTTGTGGTTCCAGTAATGTCCTATTTCAAACCCCAGGAATCCCTCAATTATACTTAACAACTGCAGTCATTCCTCTGGAATGAGCTGCTCCTGACCCTTAGAATCTCATACTAATTATGGAACACAGAGTGAAATTCACACTCAACTATGTGGTCACGCTCACCCCTACTCTCCAACTTCAGATTTATTTCTCTGCCTGAAGAAAGCAGTTGCCCCGAAGTCTTTTCTTCTGGCCAGTTTACAGTTTATTATTTTTATATCTAGAGGGCTGGATATTCAAACTGCGCTATTCTTAGGCGCAAGCCCTTGCGCTGCGCAATATAGTTGCGCAGGGGTTTGTCCGGGGCGATATTCAAAGGAGTTGCGCTATTGAGCAACTCCTTTGAATATCACCCCCCAGCCACAGCCACTGTGCATGGCGCAGTGGAACTTGCGCCACCGCAAGTTGCCAGAGTGGAGCATTCAACTTGCGGTGGTGCAAGTACCATTGCGCCATGCGCAAAATCCCGATATTCAAAAGGTGACATGCAAATGGGGCTATAATTCATGCAAGGCGCGGGGGGCCATTTGCATCTGATTATGGCCCCATTTGCATGCCATTAGCATGCAGGTGCTCCGATCCCCGAGGACTTGCGCCTGGCGCCCTGCCAGGCAGCAGCCATCGGGGACCGACGCCTGCAGCCCGATCACGGGCAAAACAGTGTAGGATCCCCCCACCACCCCCCACTGGCCCGATCGGGCATAGTTGAACCCCCCACCAGCCCGGTCGTGGGCAGCAATGTGTCCCCAACACATCCCTGGTGGTCCAGTGGACTGAACATCCCGATTGCGGGTTGGAGTATTAACCCCACCTCCGATTATATCCCTGGTGGTCCAGTGGACCAAACATCCCGATCGGCGGGATGAAGGTGCAAACAACCCCCAGAAACATCCCTGGTGC
This sequence comes from Neoceratodus forsteri, assembly GCA_016271365.2. Taxonomy (NCBI): domain Eukaryota; kingdom Metazoa; phylum Chordata; order Ceratodontiformes; family Ceratodontidae; genus Neoceratodus; species Neoceratodus forsteri. The sequence continues at coordinate 1,097,339,844 of CM028135.1, read as the reverse complement.
CTAGTGTCCCCACCCCACCCACCTGAAGCCTCCCACCCTCTCCCCGGCAGCCGGCGTGACAGCATCCCACCCGCTTGCTGCCCCGCCATTCGCCGACTGACTGCCCGGTAGTCCATTCACAAATCTGGACTGTCTTGTAGGTAAGGGCTGCACGCCCATTGGCTCTTGCCTGCACCATGGCGGCAGACCTCACCGGCAGTCAGTCGGCAGCAGGCGGGCGGCAGGCGGGTGGATGCTGCAGCCCGCCGCCGCCGAGGGGAGCGGGGTTGGGAGGCTTCACGGTGGGTGGGGTGGGGATACTAGGCACCAGGGATGTTTCTTGGGGGTTGTTTGCACACCCATCCCGCGATCGGGATGTTTGGTCCACTGGACCACCAGGGATATAATCGGGAGGTGGAGGGTTAATATTCCATCCCGCGATCGGGATGTTTGGTCCACTGGACCACCAGGATATGTTGGGGAGACTTTGCTGCCCGCAATCGGGCTGGTGGGTGGGGATTAGGCCGTCCCGGGACCGCCAGTGTGGGTGGTGGTGGGATATTACTTCTTTGCCCGCGATCGGGATGCAGGGGGGCACAGGTGTGGGTTGAGGGCCAGCCACAGGTGGCAGCTGCTGTGTTGCGCCCTGCAATGCCGCAGCTCACCTGTGGATGGCCCTCAACTTAAGCCTTTTTTTTGGGGCTCAAAGTTGTGCAGGCACAGGTTGTGGGTTGCGCCGGCACAACTCTGCACAGCCCGCTGAATATCGGGCTGTGCAGTTTATGCATGGTTCCTCCCCCTCCAGTTCAGCAGGCATTCATCTGCATTGCGCTGTTGCTCAGCCTGTTTTCAGTGGGGCAACTGCCTCCTGCTGAATATCGCAGAATGGCGCAATTTCGGACTTGCGCATGGCGCAACCCTTTTGAATATCCGGCCCAGAGTGTTTAACTGCGTTTAGTTAACTTTTCAACACTCTGTGTTAGTTGGGTTGTTAGTTTTCTGGGTAAATTTAACTTTTCTCTGGTTCCCCATCAGTTTCCTGGAACTGGAGAAGGCCTAATTTGGCGTGATTCCCGCTTCAAGTAACCGCTATTTTTCATTTACTTTTATACAACTGTTTTTCATTGGTCTCTTTACAATATTCTCAGTTTCTCATTTATTGGGAACTGAGACAATATTTGGGTATTTTAACTAAAAAAACTTGTATGAGGTATATTTTACTTTCGGTTTAAATCTTTGAGGAATCAACCTGCATTGTTTCTATTTAAAACCCTTTTACCAATCGTGTTTTTTTTTTTTTAATATTTACAGACTTTTTCTATTGGAAACTGAAGACGTTTTCCCAGGGTTATAGGTGATAGGCATGAGTGACAGACTCAAAAAGAAAATGGGACCAGCAGGTTTTAAAAATTGTAAAGTTTGTTTTCAACTCCTGGCAAAGGCAGACTGCCTTGAGCTGTGTTTAAAGGGCCTGAGTCCAGACCATGATTTTGCCAATTGTGAACTCTGTTACGTTTTGACCTAAAACATAAAAGAAAAGGGCTAAAACAATTAGAAGACCTTATTGCTTCTCTGTGTGCCTTCACATCACTGAAAGGCTCAGAGGAGGGCCCAGCCCCTCAAATTAAGCAGCAGTCACTTTCAAAGGGGACAGAAAAGAAACATAAGGCTGCAAAAGATGGTTCAGAACTCAGGGTGTTCAAGAGAGGGAACCCTGAATCCAATAAAACTAAAAGGGCCTCAGAGCGGAGACTGGAAATGGTGCCTGCCAAGGAAAACCAAAAAGAAAAACATGTTGCTATCCTGCCTCCTGAAGAAGGAAAGGAGTTGCCAGTGGACACAAATAAAATGCCCTCAATAGAGGGCACAACAAAGGCATGACAGTTTCTCTAGGCATTCCGGACTATGGGGAATTTCATGAATATGCCCCCCCCCCCCGCCAGGCTCCAGTTCCATTTCTAATGCCTGTGGAGGAGGAGGAGGAGGTTGAAATCTATTACTACTAAGATGAGGAGGGAGAAGAACTTATTTTTTTTATTTATTAAATTCTTGGATGACTTCTTGGATGAATTCTTTGAGCAGAAACTGCTCGTTTACAAAGGTTCCACGTCAAAGGATGAGGGTCAACATACATACAGAGGTAGTAAAAGAATGCACAATAAACAACAAAAACAACTAAAAGAAAAAATAAAGATACTCAGTTATAACATACTTTGAGATAATATTCATAAAACGAGCAGCTTGAGTAGGCAGCTAGCTGCGGTAACGATAAGAGATAGAGGGCACCATAAGCAGTTAGTATTGCAGGCATGCGACCGGGATAGGAAGTTGGCAGGCTAATGGGCCACTGTCCGATGGTGGTGGAAAATGTAGAACCATATGGTTCTCTTGGGTAGTTATTTGGGTCTCCTCCTAGGCCTTCAGAGGTTTACACCTCTCATTATAGCTCCCTGAAGGAGGCGGTGGTGACACCCCTTCTGAAAAAAGCTTCTTTGGACCTGGATACTCTAGCTAACTACAGATCTATCTCGAATCTTCCTTTTGTGGGAAAGGTTATCAAGAAAGTTGTGGCGACTCAACTAGAGAACGATTTGACCATCCATAGTATATACAAACCTCTCCAATCAGGTTTTCATAAGAGGCACAGTACTGAGACTGCTCTGGTTCGGGTGCTCAGTGATCTCCTGATGGCAAGAGATCGGAGAAACTGCTCCATCTTGGTACTCTTTGATCTCTCTTCAGCCTTTGACACTGTAGACCATGGGGTTCTGCTCGAGCACCTGAGGTCCATCTATGGACTGACTGGTACAGTGTTCAGATGGTTTTCATCTTTCCTCACCGGTAGAACTCAGAGAGTCGTCTCAGGAATTTTTTCTTCCAAGTCATTCTCTCTGTTTTGTGGGGTGCCCCAGGGCTCAGTGCTCTCTCCCATGTTGTTTGCAGTGTATATGCTGCCCCTCGGAGACATTGTAAGACAGTATGGGCTGAGGTTTCACAGCCATGCTGATGATACCCAGCTCTGTCTTTTGCCCCTGACCAGGTTAGTGCTCTCTCAGTATTTAACAGCTGCCTCGCTGAAATCCAAGACAGAATGAATTCCAATGGGTTAAAGTTGAATGCAGGTAAAACTAAGGTTTTGGTAGTGGACCCAGGACGCAGGACAGAGGGATTGAGGACTGATTCGCCCTCCGGTTTATTCTTGGGGAGTGCTCAGATCCTTACCTCTGAACGGGTGCGTGACCTGGAAGTGATACTTGACCACAGACTGACCCTTTGTCATCAGGTGTCGGCAGTCATTAAGTTAGTCTTTTACCATCTTAGGAACATTGCCAGGATCAAGCACCTTGTTCCGTCCAGTGATCTGCCTGTTTTGGTCCACGCCTTTGTGACCTCGCGCCTCGACTATTGTAACTCCCTTTACTTAGGGCTTCCTGCGGTTGATATCTGCTGCTTGCAGCTAGTGCAGAATGCTGCCACACGTTTATTGACTGTGGTATCTAGAGGATCTCATGTTATCCCAGTACTGCGTGATTTACACTGGCTGCCGGTTCAGTGGTGGATCACCTTTAAGGTAGGTTTGTCAGCCTACAAAGCCCTACATGGACTTGGTCCCAACTACTTGAAAGCTCTTCTGACTCCCTACATCCCTGTGTGACAGCTCTGCTCGACTGATGAGGGGTTGCTGGAGATTCCAAGGGTTAGTCTGAAATCATCTGGGGCTCATGCTTTTATGTTTGCTGCCCCAACCCTCTGGAATTCTCTGCCCCATCAGCTTCAGGAGTGCAGGACTGTGGGGAGCTTTAAGCAGGCGCTGAAAACATTTTTATGGAGTAAGGCATTTCCTGATTTGCTGTGATTTTAATTATGTTTTATTGAATTATTTGTGAAGCACCTTGATATTGTGAAAGGCACTCAATGAAATAAAGTTATTATTATTATTATTATTATACCTTTGTAAGGCATATGGTAGCTACCCTCGACATCCCCTCCCATGAAACTGAGGAGGATGAGGATGAGGATGAAGTTGAGTTCATGGATATGATGGGCTTAGCTCCTGCAAAAAGGTTGATGCTGCCCATCCACAAACCCCCTAAGGAAGCCACTTGTAAAATCACGTCAGCACCCACCTCAGTTGCTGGCATAGATAAAAACATTGAGAAAAAAATATCAGATGGACAAACAGGGTTCTGAGTACCTCTATTGCCATCCTGAACATGAGGGAGTGGCCCAGACTGCTGCCTGTGACAAGGCCAAAGTGCCCCTTTCTTCTCAGCCTCTTGAAAAAAATTCCAAGGAGCTAGACAGCATGGGCAAAAAAGTTTAAACATCAGCTTCCCTGCTCCCAAGGTAGACAGCTTACTTGACCTACCCAGCACAGTACCAGAAAACCCTATGGAATTCCATACTGGCACTGAGTGAAAAGGCTACTGGAGTCTTGGCACAGGATATGGCTGCCACAGCTAAAACAGCCACTGATGCCACAAAGTGGCAGTTCCACATGGCAGTGGACACAAATGACACTGCGTTTAGGATCACGACCCATGCAGTATCCTTAAGGAAGTTTGTTTGGCTTACAACTACCAATGAATCTCAAGACACTCAGACAAAAGCTATGGATTACCCCGTGACAGAAATTCACTGTGTAACACTGACGTGCCTAACTTGTTACTCAGACAAGACAACAAACCATAAGTTGGCACAAAATGGATATCACTCCTGGCATTAAGACAATCCCTGGCTAGGGCATCTCAGAGGTCGGGGGGAAGGGTAGAGCACAAAACAACATTTTTACTTTACCCAGGTCGGGGAGAGAGGTGCCAGGACTATGGTGTGTCTCCTATTTGTGGAGCCCCAAAAACATCACAGAAGTCAATCAGAGATGGATTGTCCACAACCAGGAATTTGGGATGTTACTGTATGGCTTTTTATTCCTGACACAGTGTTAACTCAAAATCCATATTTTTAAATTGTACACACATAGTCTTTACATTTTGGGCAGTGCTGATAGCTCTTAGTCTTTTGGGGGTTGCCCCAAAGTACTCACTGAACCTTCAGTCCCATTCCTCTTTTCTGTGAAAAATCTTCACCCCCTCGGGGCTCCACAGGATCTGATAGCCACCACTTCCCAGGAAACCAGCCGTTGGTTACTTCACTAAGGCAGAAAACAACAAATGAGGGTCCTTCCCTCTCAACAAGTGATCTCTGGGCAGAGCACCACTTGTTGTAGAACTCTCAGCTCGAACTCTGACTTCAGACTACTGATTGCTCAAGAACAGCTGCTGGCACAGTGTGGCTTATGCTGCTGCGAGAGTTCCAAACAGTATTACATCATTCCCTGCCCAACAGAGCTGAGCAAATAGTGATGTAATGTTTCTCAGAGAGCTTTTAAACCCTCTGACACTGCCCAAGCTATCTGCCTGATCTAAGTCTGATGGGATTCTAATAACCTCAGGCTCTGGTCAATTACAACTACATGATTTGGTGACAAGACAGAGGCTTAGATGAAGAAGGTGGATGAATACAAAACCACCTGCAAGAGCAACACTGAGGAAGAGAAGGCCTCCACAGGCATCATGGAACTAGAGATGGGGTAGGGGATACATAGAAACATAGAAACTGATGACAGTTAAGGGCCACATGGCATATCCAGTATGCCATTTTTTGTTGCATTTCTTACACTGTGGACCCCTCCAGACCTACGTCACTATCTCTTCCACACCTTACCTATCTCTTATGACTCCCTTGTGCTTATCCCAGGCTTTTCAGAACCCCACCACTGTTTTTGCCCTCACTACCTCCACTGGAAGATTGTTCCAGGCATCCACCACCCTTTCTGTGAAGAAGTATTTCCTCACATCTCTCCTGAACCTACCCATCCTCCAGCTTCATATTGTGGCCCCTTGTTCTGAAGCATCCTTTCCTCAAAAAAAAAACTGCCACTTGTACCTTATTCACCCCCACTGAGGAATTTAAAGGTCTTGATTATATCGCCCTCTCTCTCTCCTCTCCTCCAGGGTGTACATGTTTAGTTCCTTTAGGGTCTACTCATAGGACACTTGGTGTAGACCTTGTACCATCTTGGTAGCCCTCCTTTGGATGGTCTTCATCCTGTCTATGTCCTTCCTAAGATGTGGCCTCCAGAACTGGACACAGTACTCCAGGTGGGGTCTTACCAAAGACCTATACAATGGCAGCACCACTTCCCTCTTCCTGATGGTAATACCCTTATCTATACACCCCAGCATCCCACTAGGTCTCCTGATTGCTTTGTCTTATTGTCTGGCCACCTTCAGGTCATCCAGTATTATTACCCCCAGGTCCCTTTCCTGCTTGGCCGTAGCTAGTATCTCTCCCCCATTTTGTACTGCACCCTGGGTTTCTGTGATCCAAGTGCATTATTTTGTACTTTTTTGCATTAAACCTCAGCTGCCAAACTTTTGACCACTCCTCCAGTCATTTCAAGTCTCTTTCCATCCTTTGCACCCCTTCCGGAATGTCCACCCTGTTGCAAATCTTGGTGTCATCCATAAAGAGGCAGACCTTCCCTTCCAGTTCCTCTACTATGTCACTAATGAAGACATTAAAGAAGACTAGCGCCAGTACTGACCCTTGGGGTACCCCGCTGGTCACTCTCCCATCCTCAGAGCGAACTCCATTTACCACCACCCTCTGCCTTCTGTCCTCGAACCAGTTTCTTACCCAGGTTACCACCTTACTGCCCACCCCCATGTTACCCAACTTGTTCATCAATCTCCTATGTGGAATGGTGTTAAAGACCTTGCTGAAATCCAAATAGTCCACCGCCCCTCCCTGATCCAACACCTTGGTTACCCAGTCAAAAGTCTATCTTTCCCCACGCTTGTATCTCCTATGTCTACCCTCCACAGAGGAGCTACTATAGGCGTAGAGGTAGAAGGGACACCAGGCATGCAGCTGCACTACCAGCTCCCAAATCTCAAGCAAAGAAAACCCATGACAAGCCTGCACAGACCGTCCATCCATTGCCGGTGTGAGGAAGACTGACTCACTGTTTCCAAGAATGGACAAAAAAAAATCCAGGGAAGTGGATCCTGGAAATAATGAGTCAAAGTTTGTCACTGCAGTTCAGAAAATTCCCAAAGCTGCAGAGCCACAAGTTTTTCCACTCTCATACCCCCTCAGAAGCAGTGGAAAATGTATGTCCCTCACAGTGGGGTAAAGGACTTTATTCCGGGCACTTCCTGATCCACAAGGAAAATGGGGAGTGGTGACCATTTTAGACCTGCGATATTTGAACAAACACTCAAAGAAAGAAAAATTCAAGGTGGTAAAACTGGGCTCAGTGATTCCATCTCTGCAGATCAGCCAAGGCCTGCAAGAGATGTTCTGCCCTTACTGGGGCATGTGGCCTCATCCACTGCAGTGGTGCAAGGGGCCAGGTTCCAAAATGACAGATGTTCGACACTACCTAGGGGACCATTGGTCTGAGAGATGGGATCCACTGTCCAAATTACTGCCTGTCACAAAGTCTTTGCTAAAGGCACTGGAATGGTGGAAGGAAGAATGAAACCTCAGAGAGGGAATTCCCTTCCTAAGAAATCACCTAAAGCTATACTCACAACAGATGCCTCCCTCCTAGGCTGGGGCACCCGCCTGGGGGACCTCACTCAGGAGCACACATATCTCCTGGAGCTTAGGGCAGTTTATCTGGCAATGCAGTCTCTTTTCTCCCAGATAAACTTGCTGCTTGTGAAAATGGGCAGCAATGCCATCTTGCCTACAAGTATGAAAAATAAAAATGAAATGAAAGTGCAGAGGTCAGTCTGTCCAAGTCAGGACAGACACCAACACAACAATGTATTACATAAACAAGCAGGGAGGAACATGATCTTCAGAGCTGCACTCAGAAGTAATGAAGATCTGGAACCTATCTTACTCCCTGGAAGTCCAGCTTTCAGCAGTATACCTGCCAGGAAAAGGCAATGTGCTGGCAGATTCCCTGAGCAGAACCATCCAGGGAAATCACGAATGGGCCCTGAACTGGTGTTCAGATGGTGGGGTACACCAGAAATAGACATCTTTGCTTCCTGGGAGAACAACCAGCTTCCCTCGTTTTGTGGTAGATCCCCAGCAGTGGGTACAGTCCCAGAGAATGCTCTAATCCTCAATTGGTCAGGGAAGCTTAGTTCCCACCTTTCCCACCGTTGCTGAGAGTACTGCTTAAAGCAAGAAAGGAGTCAGCAACAGTGATTCTCATGGCTCTAGAATGGGCCAGGCAGATCTGGTACTCCTTGTTCCTGCCCCTCTGCAACAGGCACCCCTATCAACCTGCCCCTGAGAAACAATCTGCTGACACTGTAGGCCAGGATAACATTCCTGGATCTGAGAACTCTGTGCCTTGCAGCATGGCTCTTGAAGAGCTAGAGTTTTCTGAACTAAATCTCTAAGAAAGTAGTGGAAGTGCTGAAGGTTTCCAGGAAACCAACAAGCAGGAAAACATATGCTTCAAAATGGAAAAGGTTTTCCTTTTGGTGTCCCCCAAACAGCTCAACCCACAATGAGAAAGTCTGTCTACCGTCCTGGATTACCTAGTCCATCTCCAGTCCTTAGGCCTCAGGCCCTCAATCCTGAATGCTCATTTGGTGGCAGTGTGAGCTTACGCATCAGCTGGCAAAGACAGTGGCCTCACAATCCATTTTCGAAGGGCCTTCCAAACAGGGCCGGCTTTAGGGTTTGGGGGGCCCCCAGCAGACTTGGTAAAGTCATGGAGCCCCTCTATTTGGCCCACCTTTAGCTCATGTGTTTTACTGTAGTCCATAAGTGCAACATTTTATCTGTGGTGATTCTATAGGCAGGGACAAATGGGCAGACTAGATGGGCCAAGCAGTAGTTGTCTGACGGCAAATGTTATATTTCTTTGTTTCTATATGAAGCTTTAGTATAACCTGTAGTATTTAAAAGATTTTTTAGGAGAACACAGCAGTGTCAGTTCTTGGGGCTGTTCTTCAAATCTTATCCATTGCTGCCTATCCACCTGTTATTGACTGGATCGTAGATTGTTGAAGTATTTCATGACATAACCAGAAGGATCTGCACAGTCGTTTACTGATGTTTTAAAAATATATTAAGATAAAAAATGTTTAAAAATGAATAAGATAAACTTCTCTAGTTGGGGGCCCCATGAGCAGGGGCCCCAGCAACCGCAGGGTTCACTGGTGCCTACAACCGGCTATGCTTCCAAAGGCCTTAATTGTCTGTACCCTCAAATAAGGGATCCTGTCCCTCTCTGGGACTTCAATATGCACATTTCTCAGCTGATGGAAGCTCCTTTTGAGCCCATGGCAACTGTTGCGTTGAAGTATGTCACTTGAGAAGCAGTTTTTCTAGTGACAGTGACATTTGCCAGAAGGGTAAGCAAGCTACAAGCCTTCTGCACAGATTCAAACTACATCATCTTTAACAGGGAAAGGTAGTACTAAAAAATAACACAAACTGCCTCCCCAAAGCAGTGTCTGAATTCCACTTCAATCAGTTACATGTCCAGTTTTCTTTATGGAAAATCCAGCTCAGAACAAAAGCTCCATCGTCTGGATATAAAGAGGGCACTGAGCTACTACTTGGTCCACACAAAGGATGTCAGGTCCACAGTGGACCGTCCACTTGTTACCTATGGTGAAGTGGGGAAAGGGAAACCAGCATCCAAAGAACAATTTCTCATTGGATAGTTTCAACAGTTTCTCATTGGATAGTTTCCTGCATACAGTTCTATTATGACAAAGCTGGCAAGTTGCCACCTAAAGGGCTTGGGGCACACTCCACAAGGGGCACCTCTGCCTCTGTGGCCATATCAAGAGGTATTTCCCTTCAGGAACTCTGTAAAGCAGCTATTTGAAAAACAGTACACACTTTTGCAAAGCACTACTGTGTGGACATACCATACAGAAAGGATGCCAGCTTTGATACTGCTGTCTTGCAGAAACATTTCCCTAAATAGGAGGCTGAGTACAGAACCTAAGGTACTGCTATGGAGTCTGCAGTTGTTAAGTATAAGTGTGGGATTCCTAAGGTTTGAAGAAAAAATTACTTGCCATAGTAATGTTGTTTCTTCCAAAGGGATCCCTTACTCTGCTTCACAATCCCTAATCCCTACTTCCTCTTCCAGAACTTGGTAAAAGGTTCAAACAAGGGCCGGCCCGGTGGTGCTGAGGGTTGAGGCACCGGACGCCACACCTCATGCCACGCTGGTGACCCGGGTTCAGACACGAGCCCGGGCCATCAGGGGTCGGCGAGGGGGGGATAGGATTGAGCATCCTGAGGACTGCTCTCCTATCCCTGGGGAGGGATCCAGGGTGCCATCACTCTGCAGTGGTCCCTGGAGATGACCGGGGGCACTGCTAGAGTCGGAGCAGCAGTATGTAGTGCAGCAGACGTCGGCACGTACGTGCCATGACGTCATTGCACTCTCGCACTCCCGGGGCTACCAGAACATGGAAAAATGGCAGCACAGACTGCGGCAGACTTGATGGCAGCTACTCCATCGGCTGACAATGCCTGGACAACGCATGCTGGTATTGGTTCCTTGCCTGGTGCGGGGGAAATGGGGGGGTGCCCCTCTCGAAGGTATAGTTGCATATGCCAACTGGGCATGCAACTTCAGGGTCGGTGGTGGAGTCGGAAAGGTGGCTGGAGTATGACAGGTCAGTGGCTGCAGGGGTGACAATTGTGATATGATAAAAAAAAAGGTTCAAACAAAAATCAGTTCTTTCTATTTGCTTGAGCATTCCTTGTTACTATGCCTTTACAATTGTTGCTCTGTGGTCTCAGCCATCTAATTTTTTCATTACATTTAAAATGTAAGCAGTTTAAAGAGCAGCTGACGCCTTTTGGAAAACTTTGGAAAACGTAATATTTAGACACAATTCAGCTTGTATTTCATATATGTTCTACAGATTTATCTTTTCCATTATTTATTACTGAAGAAATTTCCACAAAAACAAGATCTTTATCCCTTAGAGCTCATCTGCCTCTACAGCCTTTTCCCTACTTGAAATGATAATGCTCTGTTGTGACATCACAGTCTGTTGCCATGGGAATAAGCATTACGAGCTGATGAACCCTCAAGGAACAACTATCCTGTTTTCGTCCATATGACCTCAGTAGTAAATAAAGGGTATAATAAATACAGAACTGATGAGAAATATAAGCTGCTTCGTGTCCAAATATTATGTTTTTTAAAGTTCTTCTTGAGGCGTCAGTGGCTCTTTAACAGATCTGTGCAGTCTGCCTTTGCAGTCCAATACAATTGTAAGGTATCCAGTGATATGGGCAACTCAAACTTGAGTGACTCAATCTGAGTGCCTCTTATTACAGCAACTATTACAGGTTAACAAGGAGCAGTTATAGCGAGATTGAAGGGTGAAAACGGCGAGAGGAAGAATACAGCAACCGGGATAGGGAGGTACTCTGCAGGAGAACATTAGTGGATGTTTGGCCAGGCAGTTCCCAGCTGGCCATTTGGTGCGGAAGCATGAGTACTGCCTCCACTGTGGGCAACCTGGGTTCGGAGCTCAGTTGGAGGGAATGGTGTTTTTGTTTTAGTGTTGGGATTTTTTTTTTTTTTTATTTTGTGTCGCATTCCCCCGGCCAATATTTGTGTAGGTGGTTCCTCCATCATGGCTTCATGCACCCCCGAATGGTCCCCTGTACACCAGTGGCAGGCTCCCCTGAGTTGATTATATAAATAATGGGGGGTGCGGGGGCAAAGCCCCCTGCGTAAAAATTCTTCATACGGATCACACCCAGAGACTGTTGCTGAACCTCGCTGTGTATGGTTTCCCCATTCTGCACGTCGCCATTTCAGGAATCGCCAATGTGCATTCACTCATTCTGCAGACGCTCATAAATCGTCGCTCATATCAACCCAATTGTAAACATTAAATTATTTTTATTTGGTTTCTAACTGTGCATAACCTGTAACTTTAAACACAATGATCTGTGCTGATTTTTTTTTTTAACTTATGTAATTGTTCTGCCTTAAGTACTTGGAACCTGACTTGACTGCATTTCCACTGGAACCGCCTATTGTACTTGTAATGGTTTTGTGACTATATATTTGACATGGGACCTTTGTAAATGAGCACTTGTGCTCAAAGATTATCTCTGAAGTTTTCAATAAATAAAATGTTCTGTCATGTTTAAACTAGTTTTCAAAAATTTGAAAAAAATGTGAGTATATTTTTGGTAGTCATTTAGCTAATTGTAGTGGTTACTGCTCACCCGAGGTTTGAAAGAAAACTGACGTCAGAGTGCAGGGTGAGTGTGACCACACAGCAGAGTTTGAATGTCATTATTATTCTAAGTTCCGTAATTAGCATAACATTTTAAAGCTCTGGGTGGCTCATCACAGGTGAATGATTGCAGTCAGTAAGCATAGAGAACGAAACAACATTACTATGGTGAGTCATTTTTTTTTTTGATGCTTTCCAGCGGGCTGAAGCCATTAATGGCTTTGAAAAGTTTTGAAATTGCATCGGGACTGTTGGCAGTAACAATGAATTGGGGGTATTTCAGTAGACTAGAGTTAATGGTCTGAGGCCCGTATGTTGCACCACTGCGTACTCCAGTTGCAGGAATGCAAAAGCTGATCTGTTCTGCACTCTGTATCTCGCTTTGAAAGGTACAATATGGTATCATACTCCTGCCTGGTACCAAGTGATCTAATTTACGGATCTGTGGTGTATCTCAAGGTTCACCCTTCTTTGCCTTTCCTCATATTTGGAAGTTTGGGTTGCACAGAATAGGTTGCCCTGTATGCTGGTGTGGGTTCACTTTTAGCAGTCAACAGAGATGCTGATTGTCCCTTACTGAGGTATGTGCAGGTGTAACTATGAAGCAATTTAGGCATTTTACATACCTTACAATGCGGTAATGTCACTGGCCCAGTCTTGCTCTGAGAGCACCTGTGCCCTTCTATATCTAGCCATTATGGCCTGTAAGACTCAGGTTGAAGTTTTTGTTGGCCCCATTGGCAGTACTTACTACAATGTGAAGCAAGATAATAGTGTAAAAAATTGGGCATCTTTATGTAAACCCCCTATTCAGGCTTACCTGGCTTGTTCCCAGTTCCCCGTTGTCCCCAATCAGCTCACCGCCACCACTGCCGGGGTCTCGTGTGCCCCTAATGCTCTGCCCAGCCCCTGATGTGTTTTTTCAGTGTGAATAGGGCTGGAGGAACGCAGATATGGAACCGCCGCAGCTTGCAGCATAAATGTGCAAGCAGCGGTCCACGCATGTGCGGTAGCATGCTTTGATTTTCTCACTGCCATTGTGGCCAAACTAAAGCCTCTCCAATGCACCTGGATCCCTAAACGGGCAAAGCGGGGTCCAGAGACACAGAGGAGGCACTTGAGAAGCATAAAATTGTTTTATTTAAGGGGCGACAATGGGCGCTCTGGGGCTCCTTATAAATTTAGTCCTGGTGCCGTGTCTCAGAGGGCTACTACCCTTGCCTTGCCAGCCGGTACAAGGTTGAGGGGCCTGGGTTCCCATTTTGCTGTTACGGGGGTTCTTTCCCAAGATAATAATTACAAAAGCATGGTGCCTCCACCCAGAGTACATTTTAAGTGGGTCAGATATTTAACAGTACAACCCCCTGGGATGCTGTACCAACTCACTTCCCCATACAGTCACCCCCAACACATGGATTAGTACATCCCCCCTACAAATTGAAGTTTAATATAATGTCTTCCTGGGCTCCCTAACACCCACTGTCAGGCTGGTGTCCTGTCTTCAGTAGTTCTATTTGTGTGTGTCAGAGTGCCCTAGCGAGCCTCTGCATCTGTCTCTTTAAGAGAGTGGCTAATCTGTGTTAGAAATTGGTCCGGGCTGAGTCCGAGTAATTTAAGGCTTGCGACTGGCCAGACAGTGTGTTATTTTGCTGCATCCCTCCTGCAGTCGGTATTTGTGCAGAGGGAGCTCTCTTAGGAACTGTGGTTGTGTATTGCTTATTCGCTGTTATAGTAAAGATAGAGAAGTTTGTCTAACGTGCTTTCACTGCGGTTTGAACGTTTGGATGGGAGCCACCATGTTAGGTTCTGGACCTCCAGTAACTGGACCAATCGAACCACTAGGGACCCAAAATGGATCCCGTCCCCAGGGGTTTTGTGGTAAGGAATTCTGTAATTTTTGCAGTTTTAAGTGTTGGCACCCAAATGGACCTGGAGGGGGAGCCCTTACTGTGACTGACAGCTCCCTCAGCCAATCAAACCTTTTGGATTACAAAGGAAATAGTTAGAACTGCCTGAAGCAGTGGATCAGTTAGAGTTGAAGGTTGAAGAGTGAACAGTTTGAGCTTTCAAGCAGCGGCTCCCAGAAGAAGCATAGGGGAATCGGCGGGAAGAAGCTCTGCTGGCCTTCCTGCCTTGTTTCTCCTGCATCTGAACTGCCAATTGCAGAAGTCGGATCTGTTCCGATTTCCAGCTTGGATCTGTGGCAGAGGAAAGAAGAAGTTTGCTAGTGCGACTGGTGATTTGGACCAAAGACTTGCTCCAGAAGCGATCAGCCCAGCTTGTGATAGAATTTGTCTCGGACTGGAAGGTTTGCGCAGTGAAGCTGTCATTTGCAACCAGACTGTATCCAAACTGTTGTTTAAAGGAATTCCTGATTTAAATGTGTTAAATGTGTTATGTGGTCCGCAATTTGGTTCCCCACGGCTAAATCTTTTACACTAGCTGGAGGCTTCACCAGCAGAAGATCACAGACTTTTTCAGAACTGTTCATCCTACCTGGGTCCTGTCATTTCAGCCTAGGCTGCTACTCCTGCTTCAGAGACCATCTTGATGAGAAACTGGCTTGGGGAGTCGGCCCCCTGCTCAACACCATCGAGCAGGTAGCAACCACCCGGAGGTGAGTCGTGTCAGCCCTGCTTCCCCTGGCCTCCCTAATCATCATCACAAGGTCTACATCTCGCCTGTCCTGCATCTTAGTCTGGGTAGCGTGAGTACAATCCAGGGTAGCACCCTGCAACAAAAGCAAAAAATCACTGTGGTACCATCTAATTGTTTCTTTTCTGGATTAATGCAATGGACTGAGCCATCTGGTTTGGATTACAAATAATTAGGTTGTGTGCATGTTCAACTGTTTCTTTTCTTAAGGGCCCCAACAACAGCTGCAACGCCAGCCACCCCCGGGCAACGCTTCAGACTAGCCTGCATTACATACTGGGTACCCAGGGTTGTTGAACTGTCTAATTGGGACTTACAGTGCATGCTGAAGAATCCTGATTTAAATCAGATTGCTAATCATTCTTCTAGATTTATGCCCCTCCCTTTTTCACTGCCCCTAAATAATCTGATTACCTTTTTTCATGTTTAACCTGGCTAGTGTGCATATTATTAGTTGGGTTACAGTGGTAAGATTGTATTGCTGCACTGCTGATCTTATTTTCAAGGGAGTCTCCAGGGCAGCTGCAGCAGATCCAGCCCTGGTGGTAAATGAAAAGGGTGTGAGCATATTATTATTGCTATCTACTGAATGTGATTGTACCATTGTGTTTTTATTTAGGCCACTAGAAGGGTTGGTGGGTGGTTATAGCATCCCAGAGGGCTATACCAGAGCACGTGAGCTACCCCAATACCATTCCTCTGTGTGTAGGCATCAGACTACAGAACTCACGCCCCTCAACCTGTGTATTGCCCTACAGGCAGGGGTAGTAGCCCTTAGAATAACGCCACCTAGGGGTTACATTAACATACACCAAAAACTCCAAATTCAGCACTTTGAATTAAAGACTTGCCCTAATAATAGGCTCATTAAAAATGTGCTCTCGAGTCAGAATTTTCCAAAACAATTAAACACCATTTATTTAAAGCGGAAGGGTTAGGAATGGTTAGTTGGAATAGAGGCTAAGTAACATTTTGTAGTGTTTGATCTTGGCACAGGAAACCATCCTTTTGTATTTTGCATTTCAAAACACTATTAAGGCAAGCCACCCACCAACCCTTTTGATGGTTCAGAATTAACTTTCTGACTGACTAACTGCAGGTGTTAACCAGTACACAGCCCCAACTGGTACCAGTCCCCAGTCCAGATGATGCCCCTAAACCTGTCCCTGGGTACTCAATACTATTCGTTGCAGGCCTGTGGTGCAGCTGGTTGGCCGGCATTGGCGCACTTGCTTTAAATCAGTTTAACTTCTCCCTTCCTCTTTTTTTTTTTTTTTTTTATTTAGTACTTTTTGCGTGCCTCAGAGCCGTCGTTGTCCGACCTGGTCACGGATCCCCTCACCTCCACCTCCGCCAGTTGTTTGCACTCCCCAGTCAACCCTGGCTTACCCCCCAGAGGGCGGGGGTCTCGGCACTGTGGGCCTTCCAGTGCCAAGATGCTAGTAACTAGCCGGGGAGCCAGCGGCAGAGGCAATTCGAGGACCAGGGACAGGTCTTCATGGAGATGGCTGGGAACACAGAACATTTTTCCCCCTGTAGGCAGGGGCAGGGACATGCAATGATGCCAGCGTCTGCCCCACCTCTGATGGTTTTACTTGGCGTCGGTGCATAGTGGAACACCCAGCCTCCGCCAGGTGTCGCCACTGCACCAAACACTCAGTCCCCCCCTTCCCCCGGAGAAGGAGAGCAGTCCAAGGATGCTCGATCCTTCTCCCCTGGCCGGCCCTCCGACGACCCGGATCCGTTCCCAAACCCGGGTCACTGGCAACGCAAGCAGAAATCCTACCGCTGCGCCGACAGGCCGGTTCCTCCCTTCCTCTTTGATTACCTTAACTTTTTACTACTCCACTGGGCATATCTTGAAGACAACTATGTGCAATCCCCAGGTGCAGGGCAAGAGAGAGTCTGTAGGGGGATTGTTTGGCCAAAGGCCTTGTCTGGCCCCAGTATCGGACCAGCTGCGGAACACCTGGAGAAGTAGATAGCCCCTGGAGATCAAACTGGACTGTGTGAGAGATTCCCAGGGTGAGATTTGAACCTGCTGCTGAGAAATTGGAGGTTGCTGCTGAGAATTTGAGAGCCGCTGCTAAGATTTGAACCTGCAGCTGGGAAAGAAAGACTCCATAGCTAGAGTTGAGAGACTGCCGAAATCTGCTGCCAGAGAAAACCTGCCGACTATCCTGCAGTGCAGAAAGAGCCAGCAGAGTTTGTCAGCTGGAAAGCAGAGACTATAACGGTCATAGCCTAACACCCCAGTGTCTGCAGCGGAAAGTAAAAGTGATCTGCAAGCTGCGTTTCCCCCCGGTGGGGTAAGTGCATTAGAGACTGCTTCTGCTGCAGTCTGGAGTAATTGTCCTTGCTGGGAACACAGGCCGAGACAAATTTCCCAGCACCTGTGATATATCAGAGGAAAGTGTGTGCCAGCCATCAGTCTGGAGAACCACCAGCCTGCTCCGTACCCCAGACCAAAGAGGAGACCACCTAGGAAGAATACGCCGAGAGGCCTGCTTGGTGAACACTGCACACAAAGGCTACAGGGACAAAGATTGGAAAGGCCTAAAAGGTGAAGATCAGCTTTCATCATTTCTTCAGCCAGTTGCTGCTTTGTGCACCAGCAACTCCGGATACCAGCATAGCATCGTGAAATCAGTTTCTGTCACCCTCTTTGAACTACTGAACTATAAGTACCCCAGGCTGTGGCTTTGGGAAGTCATTATTCAGCTAACCAGCTAGCTAGGTGGAAATTAAAGGAGGTTAATCCCTGGGCAGGACTCTGCAGAAAACTGCGACCAGGCCTGGACATTTGAGTTAAGTATGTGAATTTAAAGTTTGGGCCAGAACGAAAGATCCCCTCGACTACTTCTGCGATGCAGTGTGGGACCCACCGAAAAGATTACATAGACTTTCTGGGCAGCTACCAAGGGAAAGACGGGTGCACCCGCAGGTGGGAAGTGGGGATTGTTTGGGGCAGAAGTGTTAGCCAGTTGTTATTGTTGTTGCTGTTTTATTCCTCCTCCCCCCCTCCTTCCCTTACAAAAAAAAATACTGTTGTTGTTCATGCTAATTGCTGCTATAGAGTATTTCTGTAAAGAAGGGGGATATTGTCAGAGTGTGTGGGGAACTGTTGGTGGGGCAGCTAATATATTTTCCTGGCAGGTTGTAACCTGCTACTTGCCTACAGGTATTCCCTACCACTTCCTCAGGTGAAGGCACAGCACCACTCTACACCTACAGTACCTATCCTAACCCAGACCAGCCCCCTCGAAGACTATTGCTGTGAGGACCTCGAGGGCCCCGGAACAGCCAAAGGTTCATTCCTCTACCTACTGTATGCACCACGTATTTTGGTTCTAACTCCGAACTTAAACATCCTCCTGTTGTTTACAAGCATTTTATGTACTTTACTTTGTAGCATGGTTACTCATATCTGACATTTTGTTCTTTGTAATTTTGTAGTGTAATTCTTTTCCTTGAGTGCATTTCTGCCTACGCGGAACCTATGTAAATGAGCTTCAGCACATAGCTTATAAATCAGAGATTTAAATAAATAAATAAAAAAATAAATAAATAAAGGAACTGTTACAACTGGAGGCACCATTGGGATCTGCTGCCCTCTAGCAGCTACCCCACCAGAGTGTAATTTTGAAAATTTGGTACCCCCCCAAAAAGGGTGAGATTCTGGGAGACAGACAATGGAGCAGCAAGGGTTGCTTGATTGGTGCCGAGGGGAGCGCCTGGTCCCTGAGAAAGCTATCCTGGTGACAGGAGTCCCTGAAGACATGGACAGAAAGGACATTATAGAAGCTCTGGAGACTATACCTGAGAGTGGAAAAATGAAGATACCGGGTATGAGGCATAACCAAGTTATTCAGAGTATGATGGTCCTGGTTGAACATGACAAAGATGTGGATGTGAGTAAACTGCCAGCCACCTTCACTGCTGAGGGGGTGGAAGGCACATGGCGCCTGTTTGGCAAGGGGAGCAACCCACAACCGGACCCCCTTTCCTTGCCAGCCCCAGAGTCAAATCTCTTGGAGAAAGTGGAGTCTTTCCTAGCTACAAAGTGAAAGACCCTTAAGGATGTACAGGCATTGCTGCTAATGGGGGTGACCCCTATGGAGTTGGGGCAGTCCCGCGCTGCCAGCTTGGACTATTACAGGAGCCTGAGGATTTTCTCTGGCACCCTTCCTACCCTGGTGGGGGAAGATGATTTTTATGAGACCTGGGTAGACTATGCTGTCCCTATGCTCCAGGAGTGGCAATGTTTGGAGGACAGAAGAGAAAGGGGCCAGTAGAGAGTTTGAAAGAGCCTACCTTGAATGCTGTTCAATCCCTGAGGGCCACAGATCTGGAGGCCAAAGTAGAAGAGTACCTTGCCATCTTGGGCAGTGTATTCAGGAGTACAGAGCCCTGTGAAGATCTGTGAAATTCAAGACCACCACACAGTGGTGAGGGGAGCTGTATTTGGTGTACCTCCATAGACTGGAGAGGGAGTTGCAGAAAGTGCACAGGTAGGGAGGGATAGCTGCTGAAGACCTGAATAAAGTACATTTTGAGCAGGTGATGAAAGCTTCCCGGTTCTATGAATTATTAGGTGTTGAAGTTGCGTTTGAGAGAAAAGGCTGACTGACACACCTTCCCACATCTCCTTACTGTGAGAGGTCAGAGCAGCTGAAGAGCAAGATGGGTAATGGGAGCAACCCTCGGCTGCAACTGCTAGTATCAAGGTGGCAGATGAGGGAGCCTTGCAAACAACTACTGAATTTCAGAGTTTGATCCAAGAACTGAAAACTGCCAAGCAGCAAGTGAGTAGGTCCGGCACCGCCCCTGTGGAGTCAGAATCAGTGGTATTGCCACTGGATGCGTGTGTTTTTTTTTATTATGCTTTTTTTGTGCCGGCTCCCAAGCCCCAATGACTCACCAGGCTCCGGCAGCCACCCCTCATACGGCTCCCCAGTGTGCCACCTGAGATAGGCAACCCTGGTGGTCAGAAGGGGACGACGATGGAGCCGGCCCATTGCGGGGGGCCGGCATTTTGTAGGCTGTAAACCCTACGGGGTGGGGACATGCAATGACAACCTGCGTCCGCCCCACCCCTGAACGTGCAGGTGCCAACTGCCACGGAACTCCCGGCATCTGCCAGGGGTCTGTCGTGCGTCAGACACTCAACCCCACCTTCCCCCAGAGTAGGAGAGCAGTCCACCGGATGCTCAATCCTACTCTTCCCCGGCCAGCCCTCTGATTCCCGAGTCCGTTCCTGAACCCGGGTTATCAGCGCCGCAGACGGCAAAAGTGCCTCTGCACCAGTGGGCCATCACTGAGCATGAGTTTAGAATAACACAATTTCAGGCAGACCACAAGTCAGGTGCAGAAAAAACTCAAGGTTGTGTTTATCATTTTATTTTCATTAAGTAAAATATACAGAAAGCAAAATGGTAAGTCAGACAACTGCTTAGCTTCAACAGTTTCTAAGGCTTTTCTTCAGCCTAGCATGAATCAAATAGTGTGAAAACACACACTACAAGGAGGTCTTCCACCTTCCTCAGTCAGTATTCAATTGACCACCCTATCTATTCTCTCTTAGCACTAAGGTAGGGCTTTTTATAAGCTGGAGAAATTTTCCACTGCCTTTTGATTAACAGCAGACATAACATAAAACTAGCCACTAGGGGCCACTGTTGCACCACATAGAATAATTATTTGGTACCTGAAGCACATTACATAACTTGTTTACAACATTGTTAAAGGTCAGAGCCGAGATCAGAACATTCTTTGCTCTCCTAAACTCTCCTGCAGAGTCATATTATGTCATGATGTCTGCTGTAAAATGTATCTTAGAAGTGGGCTTCTAACAGCTAGAAAAAGCAGACACAAACTTTTGTTATTCTTACATAAAAACTGCCCTCTCATTTTGTAACTGTACTCTTAGTTTTGTTATAACCAGCCAAGCATTATACAAAACATATAAACTGCTTGGGGAAGGGTTTTCAATTTATCCCAGGGGTGTCCACTATGACAAGGGTCACCTTGTTACAGGTATCAGTATGCCCGTGGGCGGGAAACTGGTCGTCCTGCCCTTGGAATCTGGGACCTGAACCGCTGAGGCCATAATGCTTGGAGAAGTGTATGCACAGCTAATGGAACTAAAGAAGATGATTGAAAACCCCTGGCTGTCTTCTGCCCTGCTGCTATCCAGGCCTTCCCCCCAAGATTCCTATCTCCAAGGGCTGCCACCAAATACCTTCTGCTTCTGGTATGCAGAGGATGGTCATATAGTCTGTGAATGTCTCTGTCCCTAGAACCCCCTGTTGGTGGAAGAGAAGAGACAGCACCAGCAGCAGGGAAACTAGAGAGGGGCCCAGTTAGGGAGTGAGCTGGGTCTCCAAAATTAGAAAGCTTCGTCAAGTGTATAGAGCCAGAGATCCCCCAAGCAGTAAGGTGCCACAAGGATTAACTGAGCCCCGTGCCGAAGATGACATCCTACTAGAAGGGGTGCAGTGCGTTGCCCTGCTCAACAGTGGATCGCAGGTCACAATAATTTTGCCAGGCCTTTTGCGATCAGCACAGGGGGCATGTGCCACTCCTGCTCTTGTCTGGCTTGTCCACATGGGGAATAGGGGATAGTGACAATTGCCTTCATCTCCAGGAGACAGATGAGTCACCCCAGCTAGAGACTATGGCCTTGATATGTCCTGAGACCAAGGGGATAAACAACATATTTGTGTTGATCAGCACAAATGCGAATATGTTCAGCAGGCTGGTGAAACTTTGCTAGGAGAGGATCAGAGGGGATACCCTGTTGAATCCCTCCTTCCAAGTGGTAGCGAGTAGAGTCGACCTATCCGTGGAAGCCATTGTGCGGGCCAATGTGACAGAGAAGCCGGTTGGTGTAGTACGGAGAGTCGAGCATTGGTTTTGCTGCCCAACTCTGAGTGCAGGGTGGCAGGCATTGCGGATTTTGCCCAGCTGCCTGAAGGACGTGATTTTGTTATTGACGCTCCCCCAGAGGGCAGTCTACTGGAGGGCTTAATAGTGTAGCGGGGGGATGCTGCCTACCCCAGAGATCCCTCGGGCCAGATGGATAACCGTGAAAATGAAGAATGAATCAAATAGACCCATAATCCTAGGAATAGGCAGAGTACTAGCACACATTTTTAAGGCCGATGTGATCAGCTGCAGTGAACTCCAGAACAACTCCTGAAGCCGATATAGATCTAGCTTTGTTTGATTTTGAGGAGTCACCCATTCCTGACAGTTATAGGTGGAATTTAAGCCAAAAACTAGCCACGAGGTGTAAAGTCTTTTCACTCCATGAGTGGGACGTTGGATGTATAAAAAGGAGAGGAGCATAGAATTTGCCTCCGAGATGACAGACCCTTCTGGGAGAGGTCCCGAAGACTGGCCCCAGGGGACATAGAAGATGTCCGGAAACATCTGCAACAACTGCTGGAAGCTGGTATTGTTAAGGAATCTCAGAACCCCTATGCATCTCCCATCTTCGTGATATGTAAAAAGAACAGTGCCGTTAGGATGTGTATCAACTGCCAGCGCAGTGACGCTGAGGGTTGAGGTGCTGGATGTCACACCTTGCGCCATGCCGGTGACCCAGGTTCAGAAGCGGACTTGGGTTGCCGGAGGTCGGCAGGGGGAGAAGAGAATTGAGCATCTGGAGGACTGCTCTCCTGGGGTGGGTTCCGGGTGATTTTCCACCTGGCAGCGGCTTCTGGCAGAGGCTGGGAGGCTCAACACCTTAGGTAGGGACAGCCAATGGGGACTGGTGTTGACGGGCAGGGGCAGGAGTGCCACCTCTGTGCTCTGGTGCCATTGCACATCTGCACCAGGGGGTGGAACAAGGAAACTGGCCCCAGCTCCCGGTAGGTGAAGGTGGGTTCAGTGGCTGGCCTCCACACCCAACATTGGGTCCCTCCAGTCTGTCTCCGGTTCTCCTCCATGCCTGGTCGCTCTATCAGATTCAAGACAGTGCACCAAGAGGAGTCAGTGGTCCCACTTCGGAGGACTCAGAGCCGGGGGGTTGAGTGGTTGGGTTGCGGTGGAGTGGGTGCAACCAGAGGTAGGTATGGGGTACTTCAGGTGGTTGGGAGTTGGCTGCGCCAAGCAACCCACTGGAGAGAGTCCAGGAGCTGGAGAGAGAAGCATAAATAGAGTTTAAAAAAAAAAGAATGTGTATCGACTACCGCACCCTGAACCAGTACACGGTACCCCGAATTGAAGACACGCTGGCCAGTCTGTCAGTGAGTAAGTGGTTTTTGGTATTAAACCTCTGGAGCAGATATTGCCAGATCCCCATGGTGGAGGAAGATAAAGAAAAAAAAACACTTTCATCTGCCCCCTTGAATTTTATCAGTTTGAGCGAATGCCCCAAGGGATCTCTGGAGCACCCACCACATTTCAGAGATTAATGGAAAAAGCGGTGGCGGATATGAACCTCCTGGAGGTCATTGTATAGTTAGATGATCTCATTGTCTTTGGCAGCACCCTCGAAGAACATGAACGATAGCTGATGAAAGTGCTGGACAGACTGGAGGAGTTTTATTTATTTATAACTAGGATTACAAATACCTTTGAACCAAGGGTTCTTGTACAAAGGTTCTACATCAGCAATGGGTGCAAGCCAAACAGTGGTAAGATACAATACCGGGTCTGAAGGTTTCAATAGACAAATACCAGTTCTGTCAGCCATCTGTGAAATATGTGGGGCACATCATCTTGGTGCAGGGGGTACAGACAGATCCTGCTAAGGTTGAGGCCCTTACCACATGGCTCCAACTTCATAACTTAAAGACTCTTCAGTCATTCCTCGTGTTCTACGGGTATTATTGAAAGTCTGTAAAGGACTACTCGATGATGGTGTGCCCTATGAATGAGCTGACTCAAGGTTACCCACCAACCACCCAGAAAAAAAAGCACCAGACTCAAAGAGATGGCCCTCAGAAAGAGTGACTTAAGGTGAATGAGCCTTTTGGAGACCGGTGGACCCTGGAGTGCAAAGTTGCCGTTAAAGAGAGCATCAAGAGACTGTGTGAGGCACCCATCCTGGCATTTGTGGATCTCAACAAACCTTTTGTTCTCCACGTGGACACTAGCCTGGACGGGTTGAGAGTGGTGCTGTACCAGGAGCATCCTGAAGGGCTCTGGCAGGTGACCTTTGTGAGCCACGGCTTATCGTCAGCCGAGAAACATTACCCGGTCCACAAATTGGAGTTTCTGGCACCAAAATGGGCCGTGACAGAAAGGTTCCATGACTATCTGTATGGGGTACCATTTGTGGTGAGGACATATAACAATCCATTGACCTAAGTTAACACCATGGCCAAATTGGACACTGCTGGGCACCGATGGCTGCCTGTGCCCATCCACCTATATATACACCTTGGAATATAGAAGTGGAAAAATGAATATTGACACAGATGCCCTGTCTAGGAGCCCCCACAATGAGCAACCTGAACCTAGTGTACAGTTGTTAAGTGAGACCATTAAGGTGCTGTGCTCAAGTTCTCAGTGCCAGGTGATGGCACCCTGGGTAACCCTGACGAAGCCATCAACATGCTAGGGGCATCACCCGATACCATTCCTGAGGTGTACCTGAGTTTAACGGAGCTTGACATAACCTCTCTCCCGCACCCAAGCAGATCCAAACTTCAGCAGGCACAGAGAGAGGATCTTGGATTCTGGGACGTCATCTGGGTATTGAAAAGGGGTCTGGACCCTGAGCAGGTACAATCTCTCCACCCTGATACAAAGATATTACTCTGGGAATTTGTATTTAGTTTTTGTTGACTGGGAAAGAAGGACTAGACAATTCTGCCTATTTTCAGCCTCATCTTGACGGGGGGATACAGATGAATGCCAACTGACATTGAACCAGATTAAGCTGTTTGTTGTGTTTTTAGTGAATGGAACAAGCTGGCTATAAAAGACAGGTTGTTGGTTTGTAAAGTGCACAGCGCTGATGACTCTGACCTCTCCAAGATTCAGCTTGCCCTGCCCTGGTTGCTGCTATTGTACCTCTCCATGATGAGATGGGCTACCTGGGCTTCAAGAGAACCCTTGATCTGGTAAGGGCTTGTTTCTATTGGCTCCACATGAAGAAGGATGTTGAGAAGCACTGCAGGGTTGTTTGAGGTGTATTAAAAAGAGGACTCTCCCCGAGCGAGCTGCACCATTAGTTAACATCCAAACCAGCGGCCCTCTAGAGCTCATGTGCATGGACTTCCTATCATTGCAGCCCAATAGAAAGAACAAGTCCAGCATCCATTTCACCAGGTATGCCCAGGCCTACCCGACTAAGGATCAGAAAGCCAGCACTGTGGTTAAGCTCTTTCAGCAGTGTGTTAATCATCATGGCATACCACAGCACATACATTCCGAACAGGGCAGGGACTTTGAGAGTCAGCTGGTGAAAGAATATTTAGCTGCCTATGGCATAAAAAAGTCCAGAATGACCCCCTACCACCCCTAGGGGGACTCACAGCCTGAGCACATCAATAGGACTCTCCTCGACATGCTGGGTACCCCAGACCCAGCCGACAAGGTTAATTGGAGCCAAAAGGTCAGCTACCTTGTCCATGCCTACAATTATACAAAAAATTACACCATGCAAAGATCCCCCTTCTTTCTTATGTTCAGGCATGAAGCCAGGCTGCCCATAGACCTATGCTTTGTCACCTGACGGCACCTCAGAGGAGTCATATCTTGAATACACCGGCAAGCTCAGGGAACAGTTACGGAAAGCCTACCAGCTGTCAGCAGAGGCAGCAGCTAAGGCCAACCAAGGCAACAAGCACAGATATGACAAATTGGTAAAGCATCAGGTACTGCAAATGGGGGGGTCAAGGGTTGCTCCGGAATCTAGGCATACAAGGGAAACATAAGATCCAAGTCCGGTGGGCCCCTGACATCTATTTAGTTGTGGAACAGTTACCAGATTTACCCTTGTACAAAATCCACCAATAACAGGGAGAGGATTAGAAAAGACAGTACACAGGAATCACCTGCTCCCCATCGGTGAACTTGTCGCTGACCCAGCTCCAGAAATTGGGACTTCTGTGGTGAGAAGGCCAAGAACAAGGAACCAGATGGTACAAAAGCCAAGACCAAGGGAATGTTTCATCCCAGCCTCCCGAAAGGACCACTTTGAACCTGAATACTGGTCCAACTGAGCCTTCTGGGTGGCCTGCAAGAAGCGATACTGTTTTGTCCGTACCTCCCGAGAGGACCAAATTGAACCTGGACACTGGTCCATCTGAGCCTCCCGAGTGGCCTGTATCAGATCCTGATTCAGGTGACATAGGTCCTTCTGAGTGGAGTGAAAATATGTCATATTGGGAGTATGTGCCAGAGACGAGCCAAGGTCTGGACCAGTGGCAGATGGACTGTAGCAATTCATAGCCCTCCACAAGCACAACTCCAAATAAACCAAACTCAGCTTTGAATCCCAATGCAGTACTCTTTACCCCAGTGAGAGGGCTCAGTACCCCAGTGCCCGAGCAAGAGATGGTCATTGAAATGGACAATGCAGATGACCCGGGCCCTGGGGGGTGAGTTACCGATAATGGGGTTTTGCTAGAAAATGTTCCCGATCTGCCAGCAGAATCAGGACAAGGGGAGGCACACCCTGTCCTAAGTGAAATGACAACCTCAGACACAGCGCTGCCTAGACGGTCTGAAAGGCAGCACAAACCCATTATGAAGCTCACCTACAATATTCTGGGTGCCTCCACTGACACCCACCTGTATGTCACCCATAAACATGTTGTACCCAGCCTTCCCATTGTCCCCAGGTACTGCTCTGAGGTAAAGTTTGAAGTAGGGAAATGTAGGGTTTTATTACCAGTGTAGCCTGCTGATAGATAATTTTTGATATTTTTCTTTATTTATTTAAGAGATTTACCAGATAAGCATAATGAGCGGGAATTCACTTGTTTCCAGATGCGACCTGGGAGTTACATACATACATACAATACAAATGGTGCATACAACAGGTATATAATCAGTACATCAAGGGTGAAGACATCAATCTAGGCAGACAATGTTATTCTGATTTTGTTCAGAATGTTTGAATGCTGATTATCTGCTCTTGCAGACAGGAATGAGGTGTCTGGTTAGAAATGTGTTACAAATGCTTTATTGACCTTAATGTTGGCGTTTAAATAGCTTGTTGGGATGCCAAGCATTTTGGTAAGGAGAGTGTGTAACCCCACCATTCTGGCTTACTTGGCTTGTTCCCCATTGTCCCCAATTGGCTCACTGCCGCCATTGCCCAGGTCTCGTGTGCCCCAAACGCTCCATCTGGCCTCCGATGTGTTTTTGCAGTGTGAATGGGGCTGGATGAGCAAAGATGCAGAACTGCTGCAGCATGAATGTGCGAGCTGAGGTCTGCGCATAAGCGGTAGCATGCGTTGATTTTCTTGCCACCACTGTGGCCAAATAGAAGCCTCTGTGGTGCTCCCGGACCCCTAAATGAGCAAACTCGGGTAAAGAGACATGGAAGAGATGCACGAGAAGCATACAATTGTTTTATTTAAGGCACGTCAATGGGTGCTCTGGGGCTCCTTGTATATATTAATATTTTGGGGCTATGAATATTGATGAGCCAGTCTGCTGCCTTGTGGGGGGCAGTGTCCAAAATGCAGCAACAGGCAAGGGAGGAGTTATTAATTTATATCTGTGCAGTCATATGGTACAGTGGTGGGGCCGCTACAGATCTGAGGGGACATTTATTGAAAAAGTAGAGTTGAGAGACTGTTGAGATCTGCTGCCAGAGATAGAGAGCCGACTGTCCTGCAGTGCAGAAAGAGCCAGCAGAGTTTGTCAGCTGGAAAGCAGAGACTATAACAGTCGCAGCCTAATGCCCCAGTGTCTGCAGCGGAAAGTAAAAGTGACCTGCAAGCTGCGTCCCCCCTCAGTGGGTAAGTGCATTGAAATTCTGCTATAGTTTAAAATCTGGTAAAACACCATGTGCTACCACAACATCTGATATTTTTAACTGTAACTGGCAGCTAAAAATTCCACTAATACAGCAGTATTCCTTAGTTCTTTATATGTATAAATACCAGCTCCAAAAGCTTCCCTTTCTGTGGATTGCCTTTATAAGAGAAGAACACAAATGGAACATAATAAGCTGAATTATTTTTTGCACAAGAACAAATTGCAGCTACTTATGTTCCATTTGTGTCCTCCTCCTATAAGTTTCAAATGTTTATGTATATTTGGCACTTTATAACTGTTGCTAATGAATTATGAACGCAAATTGCTGCACTTTAGCATTGTTTACACTGGTATATCACTAAATGTACATTGTATCTTATATTTAAGGCTTATAATGATTCTAGAAACACACCCTTCTGATGAGGTACCATTAGTACGAAACCAGTCAAGGTTATCAGCTTGGATTAGGAGCTTTTTGTCATGTAGGCGTCTTTATATTTTATATAATAAATGTATACCTTTCTGGTATTCTCTGCCTGAGGTTTTGCGGTTCTTGGCAGAACTGAAAAGTCACTTTTTTGAATCGCACCCCTCGGCGTCTGTGGAGCTGAATTTGCCGTTGTATTAAGTGCATTAGAGACTGCTTCTGCTGCAATCTGGAGTAACTGTCTTTGCTGGGAATAGAGGCTGAGACAAATTTCCCAGCTCCTGTGATATATCTGAGGAAAGTGTGTGCCAGTCATCAGTCTGGAGAACCACCAGCCTGTTCCATAATCCAGACCGTAGAGGAGACCACCAAAGAGGAAGACATCGAGAGGCCTGCCAGGTGACCACTGCATACAAAGGCTCCGGAGGTGATGACTGGAAAGGCCTGGCAGGTGAAAACCAGCTTTCATCATTTCTTCAGCCAGCTGCTGCTTTGTGCACCGAGAACTCCGGAAACCAGTACGGTGCCCTGAAACCAGTTTCTGCCACCCCCTTTGAACTGCTGAACTGTAAGTACCCGGGCTGTGGCATTGGGGAGTCTTTATTCAGCTAGCTAGCTAACTAGCTAGCTAGATGGAAATTAAAGGGGGTTAATCCCTGGGCAGGACTCTGCAGAAAACTATGCCCAGGCCTGGACATTAGAGTTAAATTTGTGAATTTAAAGTTTGGGCCCCATGAAAGGTCTCCTCAACGACTTCTGCGACGTGGTGAGGTACCCACCAAAAAGACTGTATAGACTTTCTGGACAGCTGCCAAGGGAAAGACGGGTGCACCTACAGGTGGGAGGTGGGGATTGTTTGGGGCAGAGGTGTTAACCAGTTGTTATTGTTGTTGCTGTTTTGTTCCCCCTTTTTTTCCCTTCCAGTACAATAAAAATATTGTTGTTCATGCTAATTGGTGCTATAGAGTGTTTCTGTAAAGAAGGGAGATATTGTCAGTGTGTGTCAGGAACTGTCTGGGGCAGCTAATATATTTTCCTGGGGGTGGTAACCTGCTATTTGCCTACAGGTATTCCTTACCACCTCCTCTGGTGGAGGCACCTTGCTACTCTACACCTACCTATCCTAACCCAAGCCAGCCCAGTCAAAGGGGATTGCTGTGAGGACCTCGAGGGCCCTGAAAACAGCCAAAGGTGAGTCAAGGGGCTGTTACATTTAGATCCCCTCTGTCCTGGGGTACAGCTAGTGTATTATGTGCTCTGCATCTCTGCGAGCTACTTTCACATTCCAACTAAACTTGATAAGTAGTGCATGCACTTTTTTGAACAATTCTGTGGAAAGGTGTAAATTTAACATGTTAAGCAGGGATAACAACCTTGGTAAGCTGTTCATTTTTACCATGCTTATTCTTCCTATTAGAGTTGAGGGGAGGTTTGCTCATTTTTCCAGATCTGACTTAATTCTATTTACTTGTATATCTCGGTTTTTACTTTGTAGTGTCTTGCTATTTCTGGTGATCTGTATGCCAAATAGAACAATGAGCTGAGGGCCCACTGTAGACCCATGTCTGTAATTCCTGCTTGCAATACTCCACTGTTCAGTGGCATTACCATTGCTTTGTTGACATTCTATTTGTAATCAGAGATGTCACTGAATTTATCGATGCAGTTGAGTACTGCAGGCAAGGATATCAGTGGGTCCACAATATGTAGCAGAATGTCATCTGCAGACATTGAAACTTTGTACTGCTCCCCACCCATGTAAATACCCATAGCATGTGGCTCTGAAAGCATTTTACAGGCCAGAGGCGCCAAGAATATGTTGAATAGTGAAGGAGAGAGAGAGGACACCCCTGCCTGGTTCCTCTGCTGAGCTTAAAAGATTCAGAGAATACTCCATTGCAGAAAACGCAAGCAGTAGAATTTGTACATAGAACTCTGACCCATTTTGCAAAGGCTTCTGCTATACCATATGTTTTTAGGGCACTGAACAAAAAGGGCCACAACACCCTATCAAATGCCTTCTCTGCATCCAGGGATGCCAGAACCAGAGGGCTGTCTGGCTCCCTGGACATAGAGAGAATATGATTGAACTTCTTAATATGGTCAGAAGAGATGCTACCCCTCATAAACCCTATCTGTTCAGGTCCTGTCAGACCACAGATGACTCTCCTCAGTCAAGATCTTGGCCAAGATTTTAATGTCCAGACTGATTAGGGATATGGGTCGGTAGCTCACCACTTGCATAAGACCCTTCTTAGGCTTGGGCAATAATGTAATCATCGCCTCTGTAAATTATTCTTCCTCCATTCTCTTCTCGTACATGTACTCAAAAGCAGAGGCTTGGTGAGGGCACAGTTCAGTTATTAGATCCTTGTACCAATTAGGGGAGAATCCATTTGATTCCAGGACTTTACCTCTTTTTTGTACTCTGTTTTGGCTCCCCCTCACCGGATGTCCCACATTCAGGAGGGCACCCCAACCCCGTCCCCCCAACATCCACCAAGACTCAATGCCAGCCCTTCTGTTCCCAGGGCGCCCCCCCCCCCCAGTGGGGTCGATGGAGGAAGGCTCTTGACCCCTGCCATACACAGGATCTGGTTCAGGCTGGCAGGCCAGTCTGGTTGGGGTCAGGGCCTATGAGTGCCCACCTTCATCCAACCGCTGGCATTTTTCCTCCATGTTTCTTTACCTCGCAGGGCAGGGGTGCAAGGATGCCAATGGCGGTACCACGCACGCTCCTGTACATGGCACGTCAGGTGTCTGCCCCACCTCTGCCTCTCCATCATACAATGTCAATGTACAGCCCTAGCCTCTGCTAGGGGCTAGGCTAACACCAACCTCTGTTCCCCACCCTCCCCGTTCCAGGGCTTTATCCACTGGCAGTTGCTTAATAGCAAGCTGCACTTCAGCTGCAGTGATGAGCACTGATAGTATATTCTGCTGCTCATGACAGAGATGTGGCAGGTTCAGCTCATTCCGGAAACCATCTACTTTACTTTGGAGATTTTCCATTGCTCCTGCACTATAAAGTTCCTCAGAATGCCCTAAAGTGTTGTGCAATTCCCCTTACATCTGTGATCAAAGCGTTATTTGTTAGGCTCTGCTCACCCAGTATGACTCAAGCAGACTCCTGTTTCTTGAGTCATATGGCCATCAGCCTTCCCTCCCTGTCTCCATGCTCAACATATGTTGCCTTTGTTCTATAGGTGGCCTGCTCAGCTTTCTCCTTTAGCAGCTCATGATATCTGTCCCTTACAGAGTTTAGTTCAAATAATGTGTCTTTGGCTGTGTTTGGACCAATCTTTTTTTCTAGTTCTCTGATGCCAACTACTGTTTCTGCTAATTTGCCCTGTCTCTCTGCCCCTCTTTCTTTTGGTGGTTAGTCACAGTAATTCACCTCTGAAGTGACACTTAACCACAGCCCACAGAGTATCTGCTTTGTTTGCTGAACCTACATTATTCAGGAAAAAATGTGTTACAGTTTCTTTATAGAGTTCAACT
This sequence comes from Neoceratodus forsteri, assembly GCA_016271365.2. Taxonomy (NCBI): domain Eukaryota; kingdom Metazoa; phylum Chordata; order Ceratodontiformes; family Ceratodontidae; genus Neoceratodus; species Neoceratodus forsteri. The sequence goes on along the minus strand of CM028135.1, from coordinate 1,097,308,068 downwards.
TTCCTGGGGTCTTTTCATAGCTGATTATTGATACACCATGCTCAGTCTTGTTCGGTGGCTTGAGTGAAACAGTGTATAAGGCTAACTGGTTCGTGGTCAGAGACTACTTGTGCCTCGATGTTACACTCAAAAGGCTTCCTGTATCCATTCTCTGGTTGTTAGAAAATAGTCCAGCCTGGAGTCTGACTGGTGCGCAGAGAAGTGGAACGTGTATTACCTATGTAGTGGATGTGGCATTCTCCATACATCATTCAGCCCTGGAGTGTCCTGAAGTTTCCTCAGGCTCCTCTGAGCTGGTGTTAACCCTGCCTTCTCTGCCCTAATCTGTACTGCTCACAGTTCTGGGCCAAATCCCACTCCCCACCCAGAAACATAGGAGTCTGTACAAATGGGCTTAAATCATCATCAGTCCAGTCATATTTCACCAGTTCTGCGCGGACTGCACTGGCTGCCAGTTCAGTGGCGGATCACCTTTAAAGTCGGTCTTCTGACTTTTAAAGCCCTACATGGACAGGGTCCGGACTACCTGAAAGAGCTCCTGGTCCCTTACCGCCCTGGGTGATCGCTCCACTCAGCTGACGAGGGGCTGCTAGAGATTCCGGGTATGTCTGAAATCCTCTGGGGCCCGTGGATTTAATGTGGCCCCTACCCTTCTGAATTTCTTTCCTTGCCAGTTACGGGAGTGCCACCGTGAGAAATTTAAGGCCCTGAAACATATTTATGCATTCAGGCTATCGGTGACTGATTTCAATTTCTAAATGTAACAGTTGTTTTATACATTTTAAGAATTGAATTGTTTGTTATGCTTTTAAAAAAAAAATGTAAGGCTCCTTAGTTCTTTTGAAAGGCGCCAAAGAAATAAAGCTGTTATTATTATTATTTAGCAGCTTTGTAAAAAAATATGGATTGCCTGTATTAGGCCCATATTATATGCATTGCCCAAAAGTACCCTATTGTTGTTTAAATTACCTAACACCAAAACATATCTTCCTTTTTCATACTTTACTTCTATTTCTGCTGTAAGCTTGATGTTTTGAGCCACAACAATTTCCACCCCTCTCTTACGATTATCTTGCCCTGCTCCAAAAAACCTGGCCGGCCCACATTCATCTGAACGTATGAAGAGTACTAGTGATGTGGGTTTCTTAAAGAAATTCAGTCAAGGTGCCTAGGTGTTTTAGGTGCTGTAGAAATTCACTAAAAATACCACCAACAGCTTAATCTGGTTCAAAGTCAGTTGGCATTCATCTGTATCCCCCTCCCCCGGGTCGTGCCTGAAAATAGGCAGGATTTGTCTAGTGCACTTACCTGGTCAACAAAAACTAAACAATAAAAAAAAAAAAATGATAATGTTGTTGCATTGCCTCTCCTTCCTTTATATTCCATATATATTAGACTAATGGATGGGGAAGTATGATACATAAGCAATAAGACACGATGGGGTGTGCATTAGACAGTTCTAATGCACGGCTAGGGGGACGAGTGAGGACGATGCCACAGGTCGAGTGCATCCAGTCCCCTAGTCGTGCATTAGAACTGTCTAATGCACATCCCCAGAGTGACTTATTGTACTTATAAAAAGGGCCTGTGTATTCTAGATGGGGGTTCTAGTTTTAGCTGTGCATTAGACACATCTAATGCACGACTAACAACCAGTCAGATTGCTTGAAATCATTTGCTCATTTTATAAATTCTCATATGCACACTTCCCCATCTGTTATTTTATATAATTGGCTGGTGGGCAATTTTTGTGTTTGCTTGCATGCATGTGCAAGCAACATCTTGTGGTAGTAGCACATGTCAGAGGTGTGTCAGTGTTGTGGCCAATGCAGGGGACGCTTTAGTGGGTGCGTCCCTCAGCCACCAATCAGTGAGCACGCTGCCGATGACAGCAGACTTCAAAGAGAGCCAAAGAGTTGAAACAAATCTGCTGCTGCAATCAGGTGCAGTTTTTTGTCATTGCAGTGGCAGATGAGAAGACTCCAGCGATGCACATTACAGTGCACAGTAATGTGCATGGCCGGAGTTACGAGCAGTTGTTCGGTATGCCATTCCTGGTGAAACATTTCAATAAATAAAACCTGGAGGGAGGCAGTATAGCGCAGTGGTTTAAGGCTCTGAGCTGCAAATCTGGAGACCTGGGTTTGAATCCCACAGCCCCCACTTGCATACTGTGTGACCCTGAGCAAATCACTTAACTTCCCTGTGCTCCCAGGTTGCACCTGTAAACAAACTTTCGGCTTAGTGTCTCTCACCTGGTTAAACAATTGGAAAAAAAAAAAAAACAGCTGTGGTGCGGCTTCCCACAATGGTGGCCCCTGCCGCCGGCCACACACTCCTGCTAAGCCGACATCATGGGTGCCCAATCCCCTTGTTTTTTTTTTTTTTTTTTTTGTTGCTACCCTCCTCGCTGCACCAGGGTCCTCTCTTCAGGGATCCCTAGGTCGTGTGTACCCGTAGTCCCACCCCAGGTACCTCCCTCCGGATGCTGGCCGGCCTGTCCCCATCCTGCCTCGGTTTGCCCCCCGGGCAGGGCTGGGAGTGAGGGACCCACATTCCCGTCCCATGATCCGTAAGTCTGCATCGGAAGGCCTGCCAGCTCCTTCATGGAGCCTAGTTATGGGTGTTCTCGGATCAACTGGTCCCGCTAACGGGAACCTGGTGCAGGGTATTTTCAATTTTCTTCCTGCCCCTGTAGGATCGCCTGCACTAGGGAAGCCTAGTTTAAGTATGTCATGACGTGCTTGGACGCCCAGCTCCTGGCAGACGTCCTCCCACCCTGTTGCGTGCAGTCTCGCTGCACCTCCACCTGTGGTCACCCAGGTGGCAGTATTGCAGCGGGACTTGCATCCCCACCCGACCCAGAGGAGGAGAGCAGCTGCTAGGCGCTCAATTCTCCTCCCCCCAGCTGGGCCTGCAGCTGCCCGAGTCCATTCCCGAACCCGGGTCGCTGGCGTCGCAAGCGGTAGCCCTACCGCTGCGCCGCCGGGCCAGCTCCCAATCCCCTTGTTGACATGTATCCCCCACAGCCACATTGTGGCACACTGGGAGCCCACCCCAGTGTGCCCAGAGATTTTTTGTTATTTATTTTCCCAACACTGGGATGCCCACTCCCAGGGTCTAATGCCACCACCTCCCAGCTCAATTTTTGCCGATGGGGTGCCCAATCCCTGGGTATCATATCACCCCCCAAACTCATGTGGCACACTGGGAGCCCACTCAGTGCGCCCAAACTTTTTTTCTTTTAACCTATAAATAAAGAAAACAGTCTCCCGGAGTCTTTTATTTTGTTTGTTAAACTGTAAAAAGAGAAAACTGTCCAGCATTGTATCTCCAGTTCCCCCTCCACACCCCAACCCTCCCTCTGCAAACCTACCTCCCCGCACCTCCGTCACCCATACTTACCCTCTGGAGGTTGGGAGCAGCAATCTTCTGTGGACAGGAATGCATCTGCACTCTTCAAAGCCGAACTACGAACTGAGGAATCAAGTAAGCATTGCATAATGGGAGTCAATAGGGAGTTTCAACTTAGGTTGATATCTTAGCCATTTTCAGGAATTTTGGCCCCAAATTTTCAAGATGGGGTTTCTTGGGGCACCACCTCATGAACATGTCACTGTTGTTTCTTTTCTTGGCCCCAAAAGGTAATTTCGTGGTCACTGCGCAGAATGACCTTTTGGGACAGATTAACAAAAGGACAGTACCACTGTTCATAAGGCGGGGTCCCAAAAAGCCCATGTTAAAAATCTGGCAAAAAAATTCCAAAAAAAATGACGTTACGGGCGTGCATTGCGCAGTTTCTATGCACGCTCGTAACCGCACATTTTTCGTATTTTCACTCCAGATTTTCAACATTGCCATTTTTTCACATCTCCTCATGAACAGTACAGCTGTCATTTTTCACATACTGCCCAAAATGTGTTCCCGCACCTGTGGCACCAAATGGCATAGTTGCTGTGATGATAGTGCCACAGTTCATGAGGTGGGGTCCCAGAAAGCCCATTCTGAAAATATGGAGTGAAAATACCAACAAACGCCCACCTTGTACAGACTGACAGGCATCAGGGTGTGACTTGGGTTCGTCGCCCGTAACGCTCATGGCATTCTACCCCACCCTTCAGCCACTGACAGGCATTAAGGTGTGCCCATTCACCCCATTCTCCTATTCTGCACCCATCTCAGCTTATTTCCTAATGAAATGGGTTGAGCATATGGGCTGAAGACCCCAAAGCACACCGCAACACCTGTTGGTGTCTGCAGGGTGAGGTGGAATGGCATAAGCGTTATGGCCGATGACCCAAAGGCAAATCCTCAATACCTTTCAGTCTCTGCAGGGTGGGGTGGTGGTTGGCATTAGTTCAATCTTTCACTGCCATTCCTATTATGCATCTCTCAACTCCTGCACTACCAATGCCAATAAGCAAACACTCGGCATTGACAAATGCTTGTTTCTAGCCTGACTCCTGTGTGTCTCACACACACACACACACACACACACTCTTTTCCTCTTACTGCCTCTGTCTCCAGTTCAGCCTTCACATACAGAGAGACACACACACACACACACACACACACACACACACACACACTTTCACTCTCCCTGCCTTTTTTTTTTTTTTTTTTAAATGTACAGTTTAGCGCTATGGGCAGTCAAGCACGGTCCCGTTCCGGTGATTGACCCCATTCCAGCTCACTGTATTTCCCTGACACACAGCAGAATCAACCAGATATTACATTTTTTTTTTATGTGCAAAAATAAGATGGATCAGATAAACAATGAAAAAGAAAAGTATTTTGAGTACAATCGAGGAGTGTTTCAGTGGCGGAGCGAGGAGCTGCCATGTTTCAGGATCTGTTCAGCCCTCCCACACAGAAGATGAGAGCCAATGACAGAGTGCTCATTTTTTTTTTTTTTACTTGTCCCTTGGCCTTGGCCTTTGGGGTTACCTCCACCATCCCCAGTATTCAGATGGGTCCCAGTGTACTGGGATTCTGGCATCATGATGTGTGACGCCAGGGAGTTTTGTTTTCTTGTTTTTTCTCCCCTTTTTTTTTGTGTGGTCCCAAACCATAGAAGGAGTCAGCGTGAAGGACATTCCTCCAGACTGATGATGTGCTGACGCACATCGTAGTCAAGCACCAAACAGTGCCCTCCCATCCCCTGACTTGTGAGAGCCATGTTTGCCCTGCCACCTGTGCTTCCACTGGCGGTAGGATAATGGGCACTAGCACTGCCCGGAGTGTCCCTCCCCCACCAGAGAAGGAGAGTGTCACAAACACACTCGGGATCAGGCCCTCTGCTCCCACGGTGCCCGACCTCGAAATGCAATATGTGAACAGGAGACAAACATGGACACCCTCCTGTCTGTTTTGGGTCTGAATAACTACCAGTCTTGAGTCCTGGGGTGAAATATGAACCTTTTTCACTAGCACACCCAGGTAACAGGTCCAAATATCATACCCTCTTTGGGGAAAGCAGTGCAATACTTAACCCAGCAGGCACACAACCTGGCTCACAATCCCCCTTCTGACTCAGTTGAGACCTAGGTATTTTCTCACCTTGCTGCATATGGTGGTACACTATAAGCTCTAACAGTTCTGCCAGAATTATCAACACTGTCCCAGCATTCATACTCAAAATGAGAAAATGGCTCAGGCTGGATTTCAAGGAAAACAGAGTTTACTAAAATTAAAAATAGTTCATAAAATACAAAACACAGAACATGTAACATTAATGGTACAGTCATAAAAATAAATGGACAAGTATAAACAAGCCATCTTATACCGAGTAACTGCTCCTACCCCAGTTTCAGTCAGTAAATAGTGGTGCTGAAAATACCTAATTTTTGGTAGAAGTGCTTCTTAATAGTCTAAAACACAAGTATCTCTTGAAAGTCCAAACACAAGTATGCAGTGTTCCCTCAGCAACTTGACAATATTGGAGGGAAAAGGGTCCCACCCAGCTTGTGAGATCACAGCTCTGTGGCGATGCTGACTGTGAGTTCACTCTCATTCCTGCATACTGAATTAGCCACATGCCACTGCACTCTGCTAAACATTCCAATCAAAAAATATATGTTTTAATTAGTGAGCCACAGAGCATGAATTATGACAGGACAGAATATCCCTTTGATCTCTCAGAACAACATCCTGCAAAGCACCTTTCTTAACTGTGAGGATTTTCACAGGTTTCTGTCAGAATTTGCTTTCCTCCTGATAGGTTATAAAATGTAATCTTTTATAACAGGTTTTCTAGGTTCAAACCAGTGGCTGGTTTTACAACCTGTTATATCAGCTAACACAGGCTTTGACAGCAAGGTGTCAAAAGGAAGCTTTTAATTAGTTTATCCACTGGGTCAGGGATAGGGCAGATCCTTCTTTTCTCTCTATTCAAATTCTGTGTTCCATGATGCTTTGCTGCTTGACCCGTTTCCCAAGCAGAAGTCTAAAACATATATTTATATCAAACTGATATGCTCATAACTAGTAGATGGTTATCCCATTACAGACAGCATCCATTGGGATGCTCAATTCTCCTCCCCCCAGCTGACCCCGAAGACCCAGGCCCATTCTCGAACCTGGGTTGCTAGTGTGGGGCAAGGTGTGGCATCCAGCGCCTCAACCCTCAGTGCCACCGGGGTGGCGGCATACTAATTTCTGAGTAACAGCGCATGTGTTCGCCATAATAGCCTGCAGGTTATTACGGTGATTATAAAGTTGATGAGCCCTAAGAAAAAAATTGCTCACCAGTAATTATACTTAATTGGCATACCCATTGCTATTATTTAAAAATAACCCAGTTTGGTTTACTGATACTCGACCTATGTCTTTTAGCTATACAGGTCTGATGGACCTTTGCAACATCCCTGCTGTGTCCCACCCACCTCCCTCTCTGACAAAAACAACCATATAAACACATTCACTTTTGAATCCCAGTACCCCCACATACACACCTATAAACTTTAGTAATACCAAAATAGCAACCTGTTTCCTGATTGAACAACTCCCTTCAATGTGAGTTTGCTGACTGTGACTCTAAATGATAGAACCCATCAGTGAGACCAGCTACACTGGTTTTCTGGGTTCTCCACCTCCTTTCCTTCCTTTCTGGAGACTGAACTATGCAGTCAGACAGTGAAGAGGCTACTCACTCAGATGTAAGTAAATAAAGCATTTTTTTATAAAAGCTGTAAACATCTTTGAAGCATAGGTAACAATTTACAACATGAACACTCCCATTAAACACCGGCTTATTAATATAACTTTGTAACTTTGGCTCCTTGTACAAGCATTTTCTGGCCCATGGCATTGGCATGCAATTACTTCATTGGCTCCCATTTTCCCTCCCCCCACAAAAGGTCCCATGGATCCAAAGGATCGTTTATTCAGAAGTTCTTTACTCTGTTTTTTCCTTTCATGTGTCCTCATGTATTTATTTCCATGTAGCAATATTAAAGTCAAGTCATCGAGCCTGATCGCTCCTTTGACCACCCCCCTCCCATTTCATGCAGTACTCACTAAACGTTCCTGTCTCCAGGAGGAGCAGGGGATGCCATGCAATGATTTGTTTGCAAACGCTCCTCAGACTGCGGAATTAGTGAACAGGTGGTGGGGCGCGTTCGATTCAGTTCCAGTTTTGCCTCTTGGTGGGGACGATGCAGCATTTAAACCACATGGGGTTTGTGCACTTGCTTTGGTGGATGTTTAGTACCCAACCCTTGTTTCCATACCCTGGAGGTGGATCGCTGTGTCCAAGTGACCCCCTATTTGGATCAGGTTCTGTGAAATCCAGGGTGGGCTGTGCCCGAGGAATGAGGTCGTTTTTGTTTGTATTGCTTTTTACTCCCCACACGGGGCTGGCAGGCAGGCTCCAGCCCCTTCTCAGAGGGCCCATTTCACTCTGGCACCCTGCTACTGCAGGGGCTGTCATGGAGCCTGCCAGCCAACTTCCATTTTCTCCCATCCTTGGTTGTGGACACATGTATAGAAACATAGAATTTGACGGCAGATAAGCGTGGAAGTGCGTGTACACTGCAGTCTCACAACACCCTCCCTTCGTGTCACTGTCAGTCCTGGGCTACCCTCCAGGCCTCCACCTGGTGGCAGTTTTTTGGTGGGAGTGACAACCCACCCACCCCAGGAGAGGAGAGCAGTCCTCCGGATACTTGATCCTCTCCTTCCCCAGCTGACCCATGGCGATTCATTCACATTCCCAAAAACCAGGTTGCCGGCGTGGCGTGAGGTGTGGCATCCAGTGCCTCAACCCTCAGCGCCACTGGGCTAGCTTAGAACAAGGTGTTTTTAAATTACAATCACCCACCTTCGCTTTGCCAGTGAGGATCTGGTTACTGTCGGGCACTCAATTTTGTCGCTCCCATCATTTTCAAGCCCATCCCTACCAGCATAGCAGCTTACCCTGGGGGTTGTCTGGAGCTTCTTTCACACTTGTGCTGTGCAGGTGAACACTGGATGAAAGTCTCCCTGAGCTTCATTGGCTTGTGTCCGTGTCCATCACAGTGTGGGCACAGTTGGATGTCTCCTTCCACTGCCATCCTGAGTGAAGAGTGTAGCCTCATCACTCTGGCACTATGCACTGTTTGAGTTTGCCCAATTTGCATTGAAAAACTTGTATGCTAATTTATTTGTCCTCCATATGCAATGTTTTGCCAGTTTGCCTGTACTGCACTCAATTTATGCTCTTTATGTCATTCTCTTTGTAACCAAATCACCTGACTGTATTTTGTTTGTAATTGTGCTTCTACCCTTCCCCTTTCCCCTAGTTTGCATCTAGTGTGGCCACTGTGCCAATGCTTGTAGTGCTGTAGTTCAGGCTCACGAAAGGACAATGGGCTTGGGAGGGGGGAAGCACATGATGATTTATCTAACTGAACTGCAATTGAGGATCAGTACCAGAAGTAAGCAGTTTCATGTCTGGTACCAGTTCACATCCAACTACATATGAAATGTTTGTACTGTGTCTACTGAAGCTCGATTTCTGCTCCTTTATTTCCCCTTCTGACGTGCTGCTTTTTTAATGGGACGGAACACATGTGGCATCAGGTTGGGGGGACAGCTGCACTGCTTGCTCTGCAGATTGATGCTGATTGAAACTGACGAGTAGTTCCATTAAATGTAATCATGAGCCTCGTTGGATAACGTGTACAAAGTCTGACACTAGCTGCGTGAAGTTCAGCCCTGATGTCTTTATAGGCAGCTTGTTTTTGTCTCGTCTGTGGGGTCAGATCATTGACCAGGAACAAACTCTTCCCCTCCCACTCGATTCGAGTCTCTCACTTTTGCCTGCAGGTGCATTTTATCCAGAAAATTCAATAGCTTAAATATTATGACCTTTTGCTTCCCTCCCTCCCTCAGCTGGTGGTGGATGGAACATTCTGTGTGTGTGCTCAATTATATAGGTGGAGGCATTTGGTGAGGGGTTCCCTATTTTCTCACAGATTTTCTGTACAAAGTTGATGGGGTACAATCCCTCAGCTTTTTCAGGAAGGCTCTGTTTTTTCAGGTAGGCCAACCAAAATTAAGTTGTTCCTTCTACTTTGACCTTTTTGGTCATCTACTCGGTCTTCTAGTTTTGCTGCTCTTCTCCTTAGGGCTATTAATGCCATGCTGTCTTTCTTGGACTTGTCTTCCAATGAGCTAATTCTACCTTCCGTGTCTCTGACCCTCAGCATTCATCAGCGCTTTATTGGATGTTGAAAGTGTCTCAGTAGGGGTGCAGCAAAGTTCAGTTCATGGCTCTCTCCTTTTTGGCCTGTTTATAAACAGCCTCCCCAGAAGCATGCACTTTATGGAAGGTGCTTCTCTATGTTGATGATCTCATGGTCTTTAACAGTAGTACACACCATGGGAACTATCCAGTGATCTTCAATGCAGCTTCAAGTCATTGGAAAGATGGGTCTTGCTAAATATACTAATCATAAACTACAAGAAAACCAAGACCATGCTGTTCTCTGGTCCACAAGTGAAAAAAAGGTACCCCCCTTGCTATCTGCAACTCTATTGGTTCTATTCTGGATCAGGTCGATTCCTTCAAATACCTAGAAGTCACCTTGGATGATGCACTTTCATTTGCATCCCATGTGGGCAACACTGTTACTCTTGCCCCTCCTAGCTTATGGCCTCCCAGTTTATGGGGTGGCTAGCGACTCTGTTCCTAACAGAGTCAGACTGGTACTTAATAAGGCATGTCGCTTTGCTCTTGGGGCTGACATACTCACCCACAGCTGCTCCCTGTATACCCTAACCAACTGGCTTCCCTTCCAGGACAGACTAAGGCACCAGACTTGTCTAATTGAAGAAAAAAAAAAAAAAAGCACTGATGGGCCTTACCCCCCCTCTATACAAAACCTCTTCCGCCCAGTTACCAACCAACACATTACCAGGAGTATGACTGAGATTGCCCTAGAAGTACCCTTCCAGAAAACAAACCTGGCCATGCATTCCTCTGCAGTTACAGATGCTCTGTGGCTGAATGAACTTCCTGAATCCCTGGTGGGTCTCCCCAAAATAGCATACTTTAAGAAATCTCTAAAAAATTAACTTACTCATAGATAAAGATGCAGCTGTTGTCAATGACTTGTACCTATTGTTATCTCTGTTTTCTCTGGTCAGTCAATGTCTAGAAGTCTGTAGTTGCCTTAATTTCACTGCTCACTGTTGACCATATCCCCTTGTAACTGCTGCTACTTGGACTTGCTGCTACTTGTTCCTGACCATGCTCCTCTGGAGCTGCTGATTTTTGTATTATATCTCTCTGTACCTTGTGCTGGTCCTAGACGTGGAACCTTTGTAAAAGAGCACTTGTGCTCAGAGGTGTGATCCGAACAATAAATAAAGGATCATGTTGTCTAAGGCTGGTTTGTAGTTCCCTGCCGGTTCAACAATGACTGATTTTATAACTGTCAGGTCTTCTGCAAACTGATCAATTTTCACATCTATGCTGAGCTGGGTGGGGCACACATCAGGAGAGTCCACTGGCTTCCTGCACTTACAGGCCGGATTTCTTCCCATTATTGGCATGTTGGGTGCTTCCTCCTCCATTAGCGCTTCCAAAGCTGGCATCCCGCTACGGCTTTGCAGACCTGTACTTAAGCAATCTTTTTGCAAGCAATCTGTTCTTTTCCCAGACACTTTAGTTTGGTTACAGTTTTTTAACTGAAGTTTTAACATTTACCCGAGCATGGAGCTTATCTTTCCTGCTGTTACTCACTGCTGAGCATCACATGACTCTAGTTTGTCCTTCAAGCTGCAATGTGTTAGTTTGTTAGCTTTAAATTCTCGTGTGCACTCTTTGTGTTTTTATGAAGGCGGCAGCTAGCAAGACAATCAGATTCATGGCCTGCATTAACAGAAACGTGATAACAGGCTGAGAGACATTAGAAGGCCTTTATAAAGATGCTTTACCTGGCCCCATCTGGACGATAGTGTGCAGTTCTGGTCTCCATACCTGTGGAAAGATTTTTTTTTTTTTTTTTTACAATTTATTCTTTATGCCTCTGAAACACTGTTGCTTCCATTTTTTCCCTGATCAGGGCCAGACCCATTCTCCATCCTGCACCCCCAGCACTTAACTCCTCCTCCTCACCCCATGGCTTAACCCCCCCCCCCATGGTGGTACCAAATCACAGTATTGCCAGCCTCCTGCTGAATGTGGAGACAGGAGAAGCCTCAGTGGAAGAGTGGCTGATGCCAAGGGGGTTGTCAGAGCATTCCTAGTGTTATCCTGCCTGCACCAGGAATTTTTCACTTTATTGGTTCTGCCCCTAGGTGCTCTGCAGGGATAGAGCTCCCAGCATGCACACACAAGGCATACCTGTGCAGAGCTCAGGCATGCGTCTCACTTTACCTGCACTACCTGCACAGCACTGCCACATATGATAACCTAGGTGGCAGCATTGCATCACAGGCAGCAACCCTCCCACCCCGGAGCAGGAGGGTATCCTCTGGGATGCTTATTCCTCCTCCCCCGGCTCACTCATGAACCTAGGTGGGTTACCAACATCTGGAGTGGTAGCACTACCAAGGGGTCAGCCTGTGGAAAGATACGGACACAACTGAAAAGGTACAGAGGTCAGTGACCAAGATGGCTGAGGGCTTGAAAGCATGGGCAATGAGGAATGACTGGCAGGACTGGGACTGTTCTCCATGGAAACAAGAAGACTCAAGGAAGACATGATTACAGTATTCAAGTACCTCAAAGGGATAGCATCATCGGATCAAACACAGCTTTTCAGGATGTGCAAGGATGAAAGGACAAGGGGAGTGGTAAACACTTGGAATACATATGTATCTATATGTACGCAATGTATGTGTCATATGTGAACTATATATACTGTACGTATGTATGTAAGCTGTGTATGTACAGTTTATGAACTATGAATAAGGGGTGTCAGCTACACATTCAAACAGACTTGATAGACCTCTAGGTCTTTATCTGCTGGCAAATTTCATATGTTCGTGTTCGTATCTATAAAATCTATGTATGTATTTTTTTTTTTTTTTTTTTTTTTAAACCAGGAGAGACACACTAAGCTGAATCTTGTTTACAGGTGTGACCTGGGAACACAAGGAAGTTAAGTGACTTGCTCAAGGTTACACAGTATGCAAGTGGGGGCTGTGGGATTCAAACCCAGGTCTCCAGGTTTGCAGCTCAGAGCCTTAAACCTCTGCGCTATACTGCCTCCTATGCAGATATGAATGTAAACAGTATGTGAACTATGCATATCTGAACATTCAGAAAAGCAGTTTTTATTATAATGACTTCGACGGAGATGTTCCGTCTGTCCCCCAGAGTAGCCTTGATCCTGAGTCATTGTCATGCGTGTAGGGGACTGTCATGTCCCCACTGCCCTTGAGAAAGTGGCCAAGTAGATGAAGGGGATCTGCATTTGAATGCTTGGGAGCTACTGATAAAAAAGGAATTGAAGAACTGCTGTTATAGTCCCGCATATTCCCTGCCAGGTAGTCCTGCGTATTTCCTACCATTACAGCTTGAAAGCTACAGCAGTTCTTCAGATCTGTTTTCACCTCCAGTGTGAGCTCTGTTTGTTCTTTAATGATTTCAATCTTTGTCCAGATTGAACTGTCTGTGTCCTGGTGTGCCAGCCATAAAACAGAGTGTGTTTTAAGTTAAGTATTAACTATGAGTAGGCAGGGAACCTTTTCCCTAGCATCCAATTACAAACCAATTTTAAAATATTGAGTCTTGTTGGCTTATCTCTGTGACAGGCATGGTGCATAAGCTGTCTGAATGATACTGCACCTGCAGTACCTGTATGTGCTGGTTTAGAATAAACAAGTTTATCATGCCAACTGTTTCATAAAATGAAGTTCAAATACAAGTGTTGAGTTTTGATATTAAAAGTCTCTGATTTAATCTCCTCAAGAAATTTAAATAAAGGTTTATTTTTAGCTGAAAATATTTGCGGGATATATATATAGTATAAGGTGTGGTAGCACCCCTATAGTTAAGGTTGACTTGGCTGTCAATGTTAATCCCCCATTTTTGTACCTTAATAACTTTGCCATTGTTTGATGAAATAGCACAAAATGTGTCATGTGCAGTCATGCTGTCAGATCCTCAAGACATGGAAAATGTTGAGACGGCATCTTGTACGTTTGCGAGATATAGAGCACCAAAACATGAAAACGAAAACCCCTATGCTTAAAGAGCTACTGACGCCTCAAAGAAAACATTAAAAAAACATGATAATTACTTGCTGTTTGCACTTTATGTGGAACCAGTAGCCCAGTTAATCAGGGAAGACAAGGATATAGTTGGCTTGGAGATCGAGGGAACAACACATAAGACAGCATTTTATGCGGATGATTTGCTAATATATTTAATGAACCCTGGCATCTCCTTGCTCATGCTAGCTGAAAGGCTGGCAGAGGTGGAGAGCCTGTCGGGCTACAAGCTCAAGACCTCTAAAACTGAAGTCCTTATATGGCAATCCGAACCATCCGGGGAATTGATGGCTCAACTACCCTTGAAATGGAACACTAAGAATTTTAGATACCTAGGCATAAAGATACCCCAGGATTTAGAGAGACTATATGAAGTAAATTTCCCCCAATGACAAATAAATTAAAGGCAGAACTGCAGAGCCTTCCCATCCCCCTTATCCAAAGGGTGGAATCCATAAAAATGACTATCCTCTCCCACTTTCTATACCTATTTCTAAGCCTCCCTATCCCAATTCCCTCCTCTGAATTTAAAAAATGGGACAAAATGATTTCCTTTTATTTATGGAAGGGAAAGAGATCCAGAAAGGCCTTTGGCCTGTTACAATTATCTAAATCCAAAGGAGGTTTAGCCCTTCCGCATTTAAAATTTTACTACCACGCAGTACATCTGGCACAGGCCTTACAGTGGTGAGACTCGAGCACAGACACCCACTGAAAAAATATGGAATTGCAAGGTGAGGTATGTGGAATCGAATCTACATTAGGGTCCCCTCCACGTAGGCGTAGCTTGATAAAAGAACAAATTCAGTCAAGATTCACCAGCCAGATTTTACAGATATGCTGCCTGAGGCTGGAGGACCCACAGATAGAGAACTCAGCGGTGGCTTTAATAATCCCAGCCCTTGACAGATCATTTCTCCCAGCACAACAAGATAACACTTTTCAGGTTTGGGGGAGGAGGGGCCTGAGTCATATATTCCAGTGGTTTAGAGGTGGGGTGTTTGTTTCCTTTACCCAGATTCAGCAATCTCACCTCCTTAGAAGAAATAACTTTTTTCGATTCCTTCAGATTCAGCATTATATACAACAGAAATTGGGCCTTGAAAGGGATGTGGATCAGGCTCGTCCTCTAATCCAATTAATGATAGAAGCTAAAACTGGGCAAGTGCCTGGGCACATTGTTTCAGCATTATATAAAGCCATTCAACCCGGTCAAAAGGAATCACTCATGAAGATTCGAAGGGCATAGGAGGTAGATATAGGGTAGAAAATCCCAGAATCTGACCGGAGTCAAATTCTAATCACACTCCCTAAGTCAACCGATTCGCATGGGTGGAAGAATATGGATGGAAATGTGTAATGAAATGTTTTTGGACCCTGCATATAATGGGTAAATACGATAGGTTAGGAAGAACGGGGTGCTGGAGAAAATGCGGTGAGAGCTCAGCTACATACTGTCATGTATTTTGGAACTGCCCAGTGCTGAGGGACTTTTGGAACCTGGTTGAGAGATCGGTGTGGGAGATGTTTCCAGGGGTAGCATAATTATGTATGAGCCTAATCCTTCTGCATAGGTTGCCCCAAGGGGTTAATAAAAAACACTCCAAGAAATTATTGACAATTCTACTTTTGGCCGCCAAGAAGGCCATTTCTAGGAGATGGCTCACACCCGATCCGTCGGAGGGAAGGGAGTGGGAAGATCTGGTATACCAGATTTATGAGATGGAAAAGATCACAGCAATAGTTAACTCCAGACAACAGAAAGCTAGAGATTTTAGGAATGCATGGTTGCTCTGGGTAATGGGACACAGACAAGATATTGTTCCTTGAGGAGAGTGTTATCCTTAACAATGTCAACTTTACAACTTACAATGATAGATTAAGCATATTTACATTCCTATACTGTACAATCCTGTAGGTAAGAGAAGATTCAATGGTAATTCTCCTCCTAGTTTGCACTAGATATATAATTCAGTATAATACCTGTGCACTCTGTATTGTTTTTGCAGTATGTAACCTGGGCCTTTCAACAAATAAGATAAAAAAAAAAACACACAAAAAACATAATAATTAGGTACACTCCTACTTGCATTCCCTATATATTTTATATATTTTCCTCCCCATAATTCATTACTAAGGAAATGTGTACGAATATATGATTGTTGTCCCTTAGAGTTTGTTTTGTGTTCATCTGCCTCTATATCTTACTCCCTACTAGAAGTTATAATCCTCTCTTGAGACATCACAATCTGTTGCCATGGGAGTAACTGTGAGGTCACAAGCAGTGCTCTGTGACTTCAGATAGGGGAAAAAGCATCAGGAACAGACAAACTCTTCAGGAGTAAATATTCTGTTTTCCTTCAAATGGACATAGTCCATCATGGCCTACTTACCTCCCTACTTTCTAGCCTAGGCCTGGCCGAAGGTCCTTGTGCTTGGGTAAAAAGTTACCTGTCCAATCGGTCACAGGCTGTAAAAATCTCTAATGAACTCTCCGACTTCAAACCAGTTCTCTCGGGTGTACCACAGGGATCAATTCTTGGACCACTCCTCTTTAGCCTGTTCCTTAACTCCCTCCCAGATATCTGCCAGGAGAAAATAATCTTATACGCTGATGATGCTGTAATTCTCTTCCCACAAGGATCCAAACTCCCTACTAAAAAGCCTGCAACTTGCTTTCTAGTGTTGAAAGGTGGTTCCTGGATAGTAAACTTGTGCTAAACCACAATAAAACAAAAGCCATGCTCTTCTCCAATCACCAAAACAAAAATAGGCATACTCCACTCACCATACAAACCTCTAGGGAATTACACTGGACCAAGTAAATACTTTCAAATACCTTGGCATCACTTTTGAACAAGGGCTCACCTTTGCAACCCACATTGACAACACTGTGAAAACAGTGAACCAGCGCCTTGAATACTATTCCGTAACATCAATTTCTAAATCAAGCGGCATTGAGAATAGCTATACAGAGTTCCATAATCTCAATCATTGACTATGGCCTTATTATTTATGGCTCAGCTACCTCCACTGCTCTAAGGCGTATCTCAATCACTCTAAATAAGGCCTGCCAGCTCCTCACAGGGGCTCAAAGACTGACTCACACGTGTGACCTGTACTATGAATCAGGCTGGTTGAACCCATCAGATCATCTTATTTATCTCACCTGCACAATGGAAAAAAAAAAAAAAAATCTATCTTGGGACTGACTCCATTATGTATTCAAAACCTACTCCGACTGAATCCTGGCTCACGACCCTCCACCAGATATGAACGCCAACCTTTCCTGGTTCCGAGATGCCGGACTGCACAGGGACAAAGATCTTTCGCATACAGGGCCCCGACATGGTTCAATGTGCTTAGTCCATCTACTCTATCCTCAACCTCGCTTGAAGCTTTCAAATCCATGCTCTATGCCCACCTCACCACCACTAGCAACTGTGATTGCGCTAGATAAAGACTACTACTCCTCATGTCCATCCTCACGCCTGAGGCCTCTTCCTCCTGACTAATGAACCTCTGGTACCTCTACTACTTCCTGTCTCCCACCCAAACTCACTCCCCCTTTTTCCTGTCCCTCTCACTTACTCTCCCGCCACCACCTTTCCCCCTCTCTAGCCTCCTTTGGCACCTAATGATCACCCTCTCCTGGAAGTTTCCTTAACCTCGAAATTGTCTACTCGCTTGAACCTGTTATAGCTTGTTTTTCTATGAAACTTAAAACGTTACTGCCTTAAACTGTTAATAGCAAATTTATGATGTAACTTTCTGTCTGGTTTTACCTGTAATGTGTATCGTGCTTTGTTAAATGTTCTTTGTGACGTGGAACCTTTGTAAAAGAGCCCTGGCTCAAAGGTATTAATTCCTAGACTAATAAACTAAACTAAAATGACCTCAGTAATAAATAATGGGGAAGAGAAATACAGAACTAATTGGAAATACAAGCTGGACTGTGTCTAAATATTATGTTTTGTTAAAGTTCTTCTGAACGTGTCACCAGCTCTTTAACATTGCATGTTTTTGCTCACACCTACAGCCTAGACGATATGAATTTTTTTCATGACAATTTTTAGGTTTAAATGGGCTTATGCCAAGAGTATGCCTTTCAACAGTTTGGTGAAAAAAATATTGTATTGTTTTAGTGTTAGAACAATTTTTGAGTTAATGTTTAAGTTCAGTTTCAGTTCAGTTTATTGGCAGGAAAATACCTCTTTTGAGCAGGCTCATTTACAAGGAGATCCTGAGCAGGTAAGTCATATACATAAGGAAATGTAAAGAAGGCATTTACTGTACATAGTAAATATAGGTAACATTATACAGAAGATATGAAGAAACACCCAACATTCATGTACATCTATATACAGTCAACATTATATACAAGTGAACTTCCATGCAGTAGAACTAAGCAATAATATATGGTCAAACACAAGGCAGTCACAAAACTGGGTTGCAGTATATAGCAGGAGTCAACTGCAAATAGAGAGGTAGTAGACAGAGTAGACAGCAGGTAAGAAGGGAGACAGGAAGAAAATAGAATGCAGAGAATGGAGATTGTGAAGGAGGATGGGTGAGGGTTGGAAAGTGAGGGTGATGCAGGGTCAGAAGTGAAAACAGGTATAAGGTTTACAGTAATTGGGTCTTAATTAGTGACACATGCATGTGTCAGATAAACTGCTGGTAGTTAATTTTTTGAAGCTATTCAGGGTAATTAGATGTTGAAGCTTGAGTTTAGCCTGGGCTTTGTTCCATGCAGCTGGTAGCGCATGACTTAGGGCCATATCTCTGAAATGGGAGTGAGAGCTTGGCACATCTAGCATAATATATGAATTACTGCACAGGGGATATAAGCAGGCAGACCCCTGAAAGCGATTAGAAATGTATGGGGCGAGTTTACACAGAAGAGGTTTGTAGAACCAGGTTAGGGAGTGGATAAGACATCTGGTCACTACCTGTTCGATCAATTAAAAAAAAAACACTCACGAAAGTGCTTATTTTCACGATTTACCACTCATGCTCAAAAAATACCAATTGTGATGGCTGCCATTTTTCTCCTTTTAAACTCACAAACATTCAAAATACATAAAACTTGTCTCTTTTTAAAAAACAAACACCTGGACCTAACGAAATGTGAGCTGTTTAACTACAATCTTCTGTGTTTTTTTAAACTGCCTGAAACACCTTTTCTAGGCACCTCAAAATCCAGGGTGCTCAGCTTTGCGAGAGGAACCGTTCACCAGTGTTCTCTGTATAAGAACAGTGGGTCTTTCTTGAGTTCTGCAGCTGCAGTTGGAGTCCTGCTGTGAGCCACCTAGCCCCTGTTCTCCCTGTCACTCTTTATCATCCATCTGTCTGTCCATCTGTCTATGTACAGACAGTATGTATGTATGTATGTATCTATCTATCTTGGGTCCATTATTATTCAGTCTGTTCCTAAACCAGCTCCCGCACTCCTGTCAGTGCCGAATTCTGCTTTATGCAAACAATGCAGTCCTGTTCTTGAGTGATCCTGACCCAAAGCAACTGGAAATAAATCTCCAGATGAGTTTTTTTAAAGGTAGAAAGTTGGTTCAGTGAGCAAAAACTTATCTTGAATTGTAAGAAAAAAACAATGTTGTTCTCTAGCTCCCACAATAGACATCGTACCTACCCTCTTAATATCACAAATAAGGTTTGGACACCTTTGGAACTAGTCTCGTACTTTAAATACTATGAGGTAACAGCTGACAGCACTTTGACATATGTCTACCACATAGACAGTACAGCTAAGGCAGTTAATAGGCACATAGGTTTTCTATACAGGCATAAAAATTTTCTGACCATGGAAGCTCTTACTCTAGCTATTCTTAGTTCGGTGGTCTCGCTAATAGACTACAGTCTAATAATCTATGACTCTGCAACTGACACGGCACTCCACAGGATTATAGTGGCACTAAACTAAGCCTGCTGCCTTGCAGCCGGTTCGGCAAGGTTCACACATACATGTGACTTGTATGTTAAGACAGACTGGCTGCAATTTGAAGGAAGGCTAAAATTCCAAACCTGCCTGATGGCTGAAAATTTAAGCCTAAGCCTTGTGCCCCCTGGGGTACAGAAGCTCCTCACCCTGCACAATAATAAGCGCTGCACCAGAAGTTCTGATAGTATGATTTTCAAAATCCCACACTGTCGTACCTCACAAGGACTGAGGGCTTTCTCCCATCAAGCTCCATACTGGCTTAACTCCTTACCCCCAGACATTTCTTCCATAGCCACGTTAGGCCCCTTCAAACAAAAGCTAAGGCACCGTCTTGTTGCAAATTCCAGCTGTGACTGCTTTCACTAATTCCCTCACTCTTACAGGGGCTTGGTACAGTATACTCTCCTCCCAGGGCAACCCTTAGATGGCTCACAGGTTTTCTGCTATTGTTCCTAATTTCCTTGGCCTTCCAAAGCAATTCCCCCCTAGTTATCCACTCCTCTAATATATCTCCCTCCAGTCCTCCCTATATCTTCCCCCCAGTTTTCATCCCTAAATTGTCAGCCACCTGGACCTGTTACCACAACTTGTAAATATATCCTCTTCCCCCTACCCCTTATGACGAAGCCTCTCTGGCTGATGTATTCTCCTTCCCCTATGCAAGTCTTAATATCAGTTATGTCCATCTTAACCTGTCTTACCTGTTTACCTTTACCGCCTCTCACTCTCTTGCTTCTAATTGTATTTTTACACACATTGTACAATGTCAGCTTGATGTCTTGTTACCTTACTTGTCTCAGTTTAACATTGTATGTATAGTTTTACTTTGTATTTAATCCTTGCTGCTTAACAGCAATCAGTTATTTTACACTGTTTGTCTAACTCTGATGTGGAACCTGTGTAATGAACTTGTTCTCAAAAGGTGTTACTGCGCGATCACAATAAATAAATAAAATATCTCTCTCTCTCTCTCTCTCTCTCTCTCTCCCTCTCTCCCTCTCTCTCTCTCTATTTGTTAAGCAGACTGGGATGCCCAACCCAGCACCATTTGTCTTAACCCCTTCCCCTCCAGGTGGTTCTATGTCATAACAGCGACCACCGAAAGGCGATCACTGTTAAGGCGAAGTCACAGTGCTGAAAATCAGTTTCGGTGCTGTGACTCCCCGGTGCTCAGCAAAATGGCACTGAGACTTACAATTTTAACGTTTTATGTGGGGGACTGTGTGCCCTCTGCATCCCCCTACTTAAGGATTCTCAACTCCGGGGGGTGCAAAACATTAAAACAAAATTCGGGCTGGGCGCAACAAAAACTTACCTGTGCCCAGACCCCAAACCCAGCACCCTGTCTACCAAAGCTGTGAACCCACCCATCATGCCACAAGGCCAGCTCGGCAGCCCACAGTGGCACCACCCCTCAAAACCCCATCCACCCATCGCTGAGTGTGCTCGCTCCCACTCCCCCACGGCGTATGTGTAGTGACATCCTGTCACTACCTGCATGAATCCACCCCCATCCAGTCGCCCTACCTCTTTGGTAGCCCCCATGACATGCACCGCGATTGAGTCACCATTTTGTGGTTCGCTCAATCACAGTCACACATGTAACAGGCTACCCTCCAGGTCACCCAACCCATTCCCATATTGTAGGTGGTGGTACCAGGGTGCCTACCCCTGGTGCTGCTGACCAGTAGCCTGAAACCAAGGTGCCCAATCCCCAGTGCTGGACTGTTCATGTCAGGTCCCCTATAAATAAGAACATTTTCCCTCATTGTTTTTTTTTTTTTTCTGTAATAAAGAAAACGGTCCCTCATGATCTGACCCCCAACCCTGACCTTCCACTCAGCACCCACCACCACACTCCCACATTCCCCACACATCTTTACTCACCTGACCATGTCCCACAGTGCAGATCTACTCCCCAATTGAAGACATATCTTGCTGTTGGAACTGCTGACTGCAGTATGAAAAACAAAGGTAAGTACAGTTCAATGTACTTCAATGGGGTTTTGAACTTTGATGCATAACTTTGTCAGTTTTGACTATTTTGACCCCAGATATTTAACGTGGCCTTTGTGGCCACAAAATGTAGGGAAATGTGGCATTAGGGTTTCTAATCCTAACTCCCCCCCACCCCCAAGCAGCAAAGGGAAAAAAAATTAGGGGTTTTGGGTCTCCGGAGTCTTGCCAAATCAGTGGTGGTGTCTTCCTTGTGGTTGTCAAGCCAAATGTCCACCCCATTCCCTGAGAAAACAACATCACACATGATGTATTTTCTCCATGCAGGGCCCACAGGGCCCAGCATCAAGAAAGCTACAACAAATGGTGTTGGTAACTTGTAGCGAGACATACTTCTCTACCTTTGAAAAGTGTGTCACTATGAGACACTGGTTTAGAGCTGTACCTTGTGCTTCAGACAGGAGGCTATGGGTTGGGGGGGTTGAGCATTAGGGTTGACAACCCCAAGGAAGATCCCACCACTGATTCACCAAGACTCTGGAGACCCAAAACCCTAATAGTCTTTCCTTTTGCTGCTTTGGGGTGGGGTTGGGGAGTTAGGATCGGAAACCTTAATGCCACATTTCCCTATTTTTTGTGGTGTTAAGTTACCCTAACCGGTGCATTAACAACAGTTTTTGCACAAGAATATATATATACACACACACACACACAGATATATATATATATATATATACACATACATACACACACACACACACACATATACATATATATATATATATATATATATATATATATATATATATATATATATATATATATATATATATTATATATATATACACACACACACACACAGAATATGCATGTATATATAAGGAAACACAAACTGCACATACCCAAATAATGCAAAGCATCGTGGGAAGCATATGCAAATGCCCATGAATTAATTTGGACTGACAACTTTAAACAGAATTGCATGGTGCTAGAAGGCCCCACAATACAATCAGCAAAGGCTGAGAACAGTAGACACAGACATGTGTTTCATCCTCATTTGGACTCATCAGTGTGCCATATCTGTACCTCAGCCCAGGGGGAGATAGCCTGCCGCCCCATAGGAGATCTTATTGGTTTGGTCATGGGCAGCCCAAAGTAGAGAGAGAGAAGAGAACAACAAAAGAACCCCAGAGCAAATGCACTGGGGCAAGGGTTATCCTGAAGGATATTGGCCATACAGCCAAATGTTACAGAAAACACAAATTGCACATACCCCAATAATGCAAAGCATAATGGGAAGCATATGCAAATACCCACAAATTAGTTTGGACTGGCTTAACTTTTTATATGTGTATATATATTTATACCATGGGGGTGAGACTAATTCCAGTGAGATAAATCATGTTATTTTCACTGCAGTGAAATATATTCTTCTGATGTCAGCAGAGTTAAAATAACTACCGTTTATACCTACTCTGCTGACGTCACCCACCTGCATGTGAAAGCACTCAGTAACAGCCCTATAATGTGCCTACTGCTGAACTGCTGCCTGCAATCTAACAACTCCTAATAACATACATAACACCCACCTGCGACAGTGCTTTTTACTGTAACAAGCTGCAAATCTCTTGTACTGCATTTCAAAAGCCGACTTGACTCGATCAGTGAAGCCTGCAGTATGGACTACTGACCTATGAATCGAACAAAAAAGAATTAAATTAATCTAAACATGCTACGAAGAGAACATCTTCCAAATTCCTCAAAAACTGCTGTAATAACTCCACGGATCAATAAACTCAGCTTAAAAAGGCAAACCAAATACCACTCAAAAGAAGATGAAATACATGATCTCTGCAGGCAATTCGAGAGAGACACAGAATCATTATTAGAACCAAATAATTCTCAACAAGCCTCAACTATGCTGAATATGCAAGACTCTCAAAAACCAAACAAAAATAAACTGTTTCCAGACCCCAAATACATACAGAATTACATTTTGTGCCCAAAAACTCCAACACAAAGAAAAAAAATGGATGCTGGTGTCAAACACCTACAAGCTTTTCTGCTAGAAGTCCTAGAAGTAACTACACCGATAACAGAAATAGAACCTAACAAATTAGATGAACTTCTCTGCCATTATTTCATCACTGCACAAAAAAAAGAATGCCTCTGAATATGAACAGCTGACCATACAGTCTCACTTTCAATGTAATGAACAACATCTAAGAGAAAACAGATGCATAGAATCCCTTTCTACCTCCCTAAAATTTGAAAGAACAAGACAGGTAATCCTGTCTAAACAAAAACATTTAAAACAAATAGGACCAGGAAACAAGTCGCATGCAGTGGATGAAATAACAGACACAATTCTAGAGAAATTGTGCACACTGGACTTACTAGGACCACAACCCCTTAATTCACTAATAAAAACCTCCACGTGGGTCACATTAAATATGTATTTCGGAGTACGCGGTAATATAGAGCCATAACACCAGATGGGGAGACGTAACCTTAAAAAAAGACTGTGAAAACAGATATTACCTCAAATTATCCACAGAACAACAGACTGAAACCCATACCGGATCAAACCCAAAGGACACCAGAGTAATTAAACCCAGAGCATATGAAGTTCAAGATACAATACGTTGTTCTGTAAACAACTACATAAAATACAAAGAGAAAGAACCTCCTAAAACAAATACTCCAGAAGCACCTTTTCTGCTTGCAATAAATTATCCTATCAAACTGGAATCACCCTGCTGGTTTAAAAACCAACCACTTGGAATCAACACGTTTGCCAGAATTGTCAAAAACGTGAATGCATACCGAGCGCAAGCTAAGTAATCATTCAATGAGAAAACACCTCATACAAAAACTAGGTGATGCAAACACAGCCCCTACAGAAATCATGCAGATCTCGGGGCACAAAAAGGTACAATCCATCAACACATACAGTAAACTTAATGACAATAAACAGAAACAAATCTGCAAAATACTTCGCAATGATCCCGAAAACCAACCCAGCACTTCCAAACAAACGACAGAAACCAAACCGCAAGTACCAGTTATCTACTTAGAATACCAGCGTGTTTCTACAACCCAACTATAACCGCTTCAAATATAACATTTAATATAATACAAGGTACTTCTGCACTTCCTAAAACACATGACAAAACCATTTGAAACAATAATATGTAACAACTAATATTTTCACTTCTTTTTCGGGACATCAATATCAGAACTGTCCTCGTAAGAGACAACGAGTGATATCATCGGATTCCAACTCAAACTGAAGCACATGGCAGCTGTGAAGAACAACAGTCACTAATTTACATCTCCGGACTTACAACATTATATGTCGCATTACTTGAACTTTACAATGCTTTAAATATCTTATTTTCCAGTTGCTTTAATGTAACACACTTGTTCCAGAAGTAAAAAATAAACGTGGAACTCTCACACAATAGCGAGACTGCTATACGAAATGCTTCTGTGGAAATAACGCAGTGAGCAGCACAACAAATGTAAAATGTGCACCAATCATAAAAACACATATATCCCAAAACGTGTAAATAAACGTCATATAAACAAGTATACCTGCCAAGACAAATCAGCACCATCTTTCCCAGCACTACATGGAAGAACGCTCCCCCCCTTAGCCAATCAATAACCAGAACACACCGCACCCAATCAACACACACACACACACACACACATCAACCAATATCAGCTCACTTCATCAACCCATTCCTACAAACTCACACACACAGTACCACAGCACCAGCATGAATACAACTCGAATGAACCTCACAACACCAAACATCTGTCTCTCACTGAAATTGGTCTCACTCCCAGGGTATAAATAGCACACATGATGTGCAGATCATGGAATATGTAAAATATTCTCACTCTTGCATCCTGAGCACTGGATATTTCACTCGTGCCAATATCCAGAGCTCACTCTACAGAAGTGAGAATATTTTCCATATTCCACTCCTGCCCATCATGTATCCTATGTATATATATATATATATACTAATATATATCTTGGAAGGGGAAATTGTTTAACCGGGAGAGGCACATTAAGCTGGAGCTTGTTTCCAGGTGCGACCTGGGAGCACAAGGAAGTTAAGTGACTTGCTCAGGGTCACACAGTATACAAATGGGAGCTGATGGGATTCAAACCCAGGTCTCCAGGTTTGCAGCTCAGTGCTCTTAACCACTACTCTATACTGCCTCATATCTATCTATCTATCTATATATATATATCTATATATATATATACATATATATGTATGTATACACACACACACACACATATGATACGTAACAGGGACCTGTGGAATACATGATTAATTTTCGCAAGAGCTGTTTGATCTTGGGTAATCTTATGAGTGGCGTAAGCCACGAGTGATGTCCCCAAGGTCAAACAGCTCCAGTGACACCAAATGGCAGGATCAACCAGATAGTTTTTTTTTTTTCATTTTTCAAATATTTGAGGAGAAACTGATGAAGACTCTGTGAAACACATCATTGCGAGAAAAACAACAACGTTCATCGGTCTGGTGACTCCTTGCTACGCAGAAGAAGGAGCCGCCATGTTTTTGAAAGTGGTTAGCCCACCCAGGAGGAGGTGAACAGCCAATCGGGTGGTGGCTGTTCTTCGGTGACTGGGCACGTGTTCCTCGTTAGAACCCGCAGGTTATAATGGCAAATAATAATTCGATCCGTGCATAGAAAAAATTGCTGACCAGTTATTATATAGTAATTATGTACTGTACATAAATGAGTGATGACATAGTAACTAACAGTAGCTCAAATATCAAGATTTATGTAATGGATATCTTGTCCATGCCTATTGCATATACTGTATATATATATATATATATATATATATATGTCTGTCTATCTAGAGTTGGCAGTATAGCCTAATGGTTAGGGTAATAATCTGAGGCAGTATGGCACAGTGGTTTAAGGCTCTGAGCTGCAAATCTGGAGACCTGAGTTTGAATCCCACAGCCCCCACTTGCATACTGTGTGACCCTGAGCAAGTCACTTAACTTCCTCGTGCTCCCAGTTTACACCTGCAAACAAGCTTTCAGCTTAGTGTGTCTCACCTGGTAAAATAATTGGTTAAAAACAAAACAACCTGTGAATGAGTTTGGTACATCCACCAGACCAGGGTTTGATTCCCACGACATCCACTTGAATACTGTGTGACCCTGAGCAAGTCATGTAACCTGTGCAGTGCTCCTTGGTCACCCCTGAGAACAGGCCTTACACCTAGTGGGCCTCACCAATTTACCAAAAAAAGAAAATAGAATAAATATAAATATATAATACATGGATGGGTACTTTTCCCATAGAAAAGGCCATCATGTATTTCCCTCTATACCTGTGAGTACTCTATCAGTTGAAGTATATACCTGCACTAATCAAACAATTAAAGCTATATACCTACACTAATCAAACAATTAATGGGACAATATTGGTAGCATAATATTTTTTTTTGTACTTTTTTCCTCTTGTGTCCTCTGCCTTCCCCTCTGATGTCTCTCCCCCCCCCCCACCGTGCCGAGCACTGGATATTAGACCCCCTCCCCTTAAACCACCATGACTTGCCCTTCATGGCAGGGGGTGGGGAGACCTCTCAACCCACCAATCTGGATCCAGTTTCGGGGAGAGGCCTTCCTGGGCCGCGCTGAAGGGGGGCAATCATCGTCTGCGGCAGAGGACTCCATATTTCTTGTTTTTCCTTCTTCCCTCAGGGGATGCAGTGTGCCATGACACCAGTGACAGCAGCATGCACACTCCCACGTGTGCTCCTCCAGGTGTCTGTCGCATCCCCCGCCCACATCTTTCAGCGTCAGCAAGCTACCACCCAGCCTCCACTAGGGGGCAAGCGATCGCTGAGTGCTGGCATCCCCCCTCCCCGGAGAAGGAGAGCAGTCCTTGAGTCGCTCGATCCTCCTCCACCCCAGCTGATCCCTGGCAGCCCATGCTTGTTCCCAAACATGGGTCGCTGGCGTGACGTGAGGTGGCAGGCCCAGTGCCTCAGCCCCTAGCACCACGGGTCCGGCTATTGGTAGCACAATTAACACATCATTAGGAAGCTAGACAAACCAATTAACAAGCTGCAAAAGAACCTGGAAAAAAGACACACAAAACCCTCCCAAACCCAGAAATCTCCTGAATCTCTACCTGCACTCACTACACACCATTCCTTCCTTGCTGCAAGACACTTTCAGGTGCCATAATGTGACTGCAAATACCATCTCCATAACAGTAACCACCCTAATGTATTATATTCAACAAACAATGGGTAAGGACAAAACACTTGGAATTATACTTATCTCAGGGGCTAACTAGGCAATACAGCCACTCGCCCTTTGGGCTTGTGGCCTCATAGCCCTTATTAGCCCCTTCGATGGGTATGCATCCTTGTACACCACCTTAAGCCATTATTTATTCTGTAGATGATAAATTTGCAATATACATGGAAATATTGCCATTGTTGGGGGACTAATGAGCTTTTAAATGGCTGAGGGAATTTGTGAGCTTATGGCTCCCTGAGATGCCTTATTTTGATTATAGAACACGTTTAGAGTTTATAATACATTTGGTTAGTCAGAAAATGGCTTGATTTAAAATTTTTGAGGTTTTAAAAACTTTCCAGCAGTGCAGCAGTTAAGCACATCAAGGAATTGTGATGATCAAAGCCATTTGTTTAATTGTTTCAGCTGATTGTGAAGCAGGTTGCATTAGTCATACTGTACGACTATTTTATTTTTTTATTTTTATTTATTGAACTTTCGGAATTACAAAGTATCTTTGAGCTAATAGCTCATTTACAAATGTTCCACGTCATTAGGCTGACATACAGAACGTACACAATGACAGATATTCATAAAAAGGGCAGTAACATGAGATGTTGTGTAGTATAACACAGTCTGTCAGTAAACATAACAAGGGGACAATAAGTTACAATAATCCTCAGACAAACTGAAATGTGCCCAGCAGTTTAGGCAGAACATGAAAAGGGCTGTAACAAGGGTTGATTGTGCCAGCATTTCACAAATAGATCACTTAAACATGGCAGATACCATATGTTAACAAAACACCAGCCTCCCTGTAGGGTGAAGTACTAGCAAATGGTGCACAACAATTTAGATAGTACTGTAGATGACAGGGATAGGTGTTGTACATAGGAAAAGCCAAGGTAGGCTTTGAAGTTGGGGGGTGTTGGGGGAGAAGAGACAATAGGGAGTAGGGGAGGGAGGTAAGGCTATGAAGTCAAAGGAAGATGGGGTGGGGCAGAAACTTTTTAAGTGCTAGCCAATTAGTCAGTATGAGTAGAATATAGCGGAAAATCTATTAAGGGCAGTCGCAACTACATAATGCTGTTAGGTAATTAGTATATCATGTGACTGTGAGGCAGTGCAAGATGGCTACTATCAGCTTCTGTGTGAGTGCTTCACTTCTCAGCTGCTGTTCTTTTCTATTTGTGCTCAGAAGTACACTTCTGGAGTAAATTGGTTTGGTTCTGTCAAACTGTCACAGTTAATGTGTGCTTTGGGGAAAAGCACATTTGTTTCACGGAGACTGAAGATACATAGATACATCGAGTCTGACAACAGATAAAGGCTTATTAGTCTAACCAGTCTGCCCATAACCTACCTAACTCTGTGTCCAACCTGTCATTACTCTGGAGATACTGGACCTCATGACCTTCCAGTGCCCCGGTGCCTCCTCCAGTGGCCGTCCATCCTCCCCCCACCACCCTTAGGTCTTACTATTTCCTAGGTCAGCCTATCCCATCCATGTTTGAAACTGGTCACTGACTTGGCTTCTACCACTTCCTTTGGTAGACCATTCCAGGTATCCCCCACTGTAAGAATATGCTCACCCACAAGCACAAGATGTACACATGGTACGTCATGACTACAAGCTTACACACACACACACACATGCACACACACACATGCACATGCACACACACACATATCACGTGCACAAGGCACGTCATGATTACCTGTATGCTCATGCCATGCAAATGATACACAAGTACATAGCCCACAGCCATAGGTGGGGCAACACACCCACACACACTCACATAGAATTGGGGGGAAACACATTACATATAGAGCTAGGGATGCACACACATAGCTAGGGAACATCTACATAAGTTTAGTATAGGTTTACATACACATAAGGCTAGGTGATTATTCTTGCATAGAACCTAGATACAAGCTATGAAACGGCACTGCTTCTAAAGCACGACCTTTACCCTACATATGATCCCGTAGGCTAGAGACAAAACACCACGAATAATATTCTTGGCTAGACCTGCACTGCTATTTTGCTGCGATAATGTCAGAAATATAATTTATTTACCCAGGAGCGCGCTCTCTACAGCTAAGGTGTCATGTGCTGACATAGCTATATTTATATGAATAAACCTTTCAGAGAGCATGATGATACATTACAAATGTTTCATCCATAAGAACATGTCATTGACATAAGCCTATTCTTATGACTGGAATGCTATACTTTGTAGCATTCTAAAGCGCAACTGAGATAATACTCTGCTGCCCCCTAAATTGACCAATAGAAGTAATAGTAAGTGCGATCATCACACGCACATGAGCTGGCTATCTATCACCAGACTAAGATCTTATCAGGGTATAAAACCCCTTTCCCCATGCCCCCTCTCCGAGGAAATCACAGGCAGACCCTGCATGACACTGCAGTGTTCACGAGAACCAGACTCCCGGATACGTATGTTATATAATTAGTATGCAATAGAAACATAGATTTTGACGGCAGATAAGGACCGCTTGGCCCACCCAGTCTGCCCATTTCCCTACCTAATGGATAAGCTGCAGATCCTAGTTAACCAGCAGCCTACTTCTTCCTACCCCCACCCCCTAGAAGTATCTTATGACTGTCCCATGCATGCTTGAATTCCACCACTGTTTTTGACTCCACAACCTCCTCCGGAAGGCCGTTCTATGCATCCACAACCCTCTCTGTGAAAAAATACTTCCTTAAGTTACCTCTGAGCTGTCCCCCCCTTCTATCTTCAAATTGTGCCCCCTTGTTCTTGCACACCTCTTTTTTTGAAAGATGCTACCCTCTTGGATTTGTTGATTCCCTTGAGGTACTTGAAAGTTTCTATCATGTCCCCCCTCTCCCTCCTTTCCTCGAGGCTATACATATTTAGCTCCTTAAGTCTCTCTTCATATGTCTTCTGGTGCAGACCCTGCACCATTTTAGTTGCCCTCCTCTGGACAGCTTCCATCCTGTCTATGTCTTTGCGGAGATTGGGTCTCCAGAACTGCATGTAGTGCTCCAGATGGGGTCTCACCAACTGTGTGTACAGAGGGATAATAACTTCCTGTTTTCTACTGGTGATGCCTCTCCCTATGCATCCCAGTATCCTCCCAGCCCTCGTTGCTGCCCTCTCACATTGCTTGCCCACCTTTAGGTCATCTGATATGACTACCCCCAGGTCCCTTTCCATTTTGTTTAGTATCTCACCCCCATTGTGTACTCTTCCCTGGGTTTCGTTTCCCAGGTGCATTACCTTGCACTTCTTAGCATTGAATCTAAGCTGCCATACATTTGACCATTCTCTAACCTTGCCAAGTCCCTTCTCATCCTTTCCACCCCACCTTGTGCATCAACTCTGTTGCAGATCTTTGTGTCATCTGCAAAGAGACATACTTTTCCTTCCAGTCCCTCTGCAATGTCGCTTATAAAGACATTGAAGAGGACCGGTCCTAATACTGAACCCTGCGGTACCCCACTAGTAACCCCCATTTCTTCAGAGTGGACTCCATTTACTATTACTCTGTGTCCTATTCTCCAGCCAATTCTTTACCCAGGCTGTCATCTTGGGACCCACTCCCAGGCTGGCTAACTTGTATATTAATCTTTTGTGTGGGACTGTGTCAAATGCCTTGCTAAAGTCTAGGTAGGCCATGTCCACATCCCCTTCCTGATCTACTACTTTGGTCACCCAGACAAAGAAATCTATCAGATTTGTCTGGCATGACCTTCCCGCTGTGAATCCATGCTGCCTTGGGTCCTGTACCCCTCTGGCCTCTAGATACTCAACAATTCTTTCCTTCAGAAGTGATTCCATCATTTTCCCTACCACTGAGGTTAAACTAACAGGTCTGTAGTTTCCTGCATCTGCCTTGCTCCCACTTTTGTGAAGGGGAATCACATCTGCCCTCCTCCAGTCCTCGGGTACCACCCCATCCTCCCATGATTTGTTAAAGAGGGTAGTCAGTGGTGTCACTAGTTCTACCTTTAGTTCTTTAGAATTCTGGGATGAATCATCAGGCCCCATTGCTTTGTCCACCTTCAGTTTTAAGAGTTCTTTCAGAACCCTTTCTTCTGTAAATGGGCTGGTATCAACTTTTGTATCCAGAGTGTTTCTGCTGTTTGTTTTAGGTACCCCTCTTCCTTTGTAAATACTGAGCAAAAATATTTGTTAAGTATCTCTGCCTTTTCACAGTCACCCTCTGCCCACCCTCCCACCCTTTATTAAGCCTCACTAACCTCCCTTGGTCTTCCTTCGCCCCTGATGTACCTATAAAAGGTTTTATCCCCCTTCTTTACTGAGTTGGCTATCTTTTCCTCGGTTTGGGCCTTTGCTGTTCTGACTGCCTTCCCAGCATCCTTTTGCTTTAACTGATACAGTTCTCTGTCCTGCTCCTTATGTGATTCCTTGTACTTCCCGAATGCTTTCTTCTTCTCTTGAACCTTCACTGCCACTTCCTTTGAGAACCACAGTGGTTTCTTACATCGTTTTGTTTTATTTATTTGCTTCACACAAAGGCTCGTTACCTCTGTGATGGCAGTTTTTATTATTCCCCATTGTTCTTCCACCCCTCCTTCCTGCCCATTTGCTAGTGCATTCCTTAGGCACTCACTTAGGCCTTATAGGCAAGCTGGTAGGGCAATAAAAGAACTTTATGTTGCTTTTATAATTGCTTTGGTTTCTTTTTATCTGTTCTCAGTCCTAGAACCTGTAAGAGGGTTATTGTATGTTTTGTTATGGTGTAGTGATCTCCTGACATTCCCCAAAGGGCTACGTTTCCCTGCAGGTAACTAAGGGTTTGTTAGATCATAATAACGGAGTCAGAGGGTGTCCAACAGAGCCCAGCAAAATACCCAACATAACTGGCACTGTGGCTGCAGGACTAGAGCCAGATTTAAAGGCAGAAGCAGTTTCTCCTACAGTGATGTAAACTGCTCAAGTATAGAGTGAACGGTGGATTGATACACTTTTTATTTCTATTGGTGAGCAGGGTATGGAAGGTGCTCTCGAAATGGCCATTACATCTAGTAGTATTAGTTCAGAGCTTAGACAAGGTATTCCTAGCCTTTTGACTTTGTATGAAAATTGGGGTGTTGTTGCTTCCAATGCCCACACCCACAGTACTCCAGTACAGTGTCTGTGCCCACTGTATTTGGATACTAAACATGCGATGAGGAGAAAACAGGATCCTAGGGGGTTAATTGCTTCAGATATATGTCCCATGATTCAGGCACTAGAGACTGAGAATTTATCCTTGAAGCAAGATTGTAGCCAAGCAATCAGAGAGATATGTAAAAATGTAAATTCTGTGGGAAAAAGTACCAAAAAAATACACTCCTTAAGGGTCATGTTAAAAACCTCTTTCTATGTATCCCCAATTGATCTAGCCTCATCGAAGAATGACAAAACGATCAATAATGAGCCCAAAGGCAAGCCCACTCAGAATGTCAGAAACCCCAGGCATCACGCCACAGAGGAAAAGGGAACTCCCATCCCTCTGGAGTGCATGAGTCCTGGTAGACCTCCGCCCCTAACCCTAGTCACCAGCAAGCCCCAGACCCCAGAACAAACTGTAAAGAAAAGAGCATGTTAGTAAAGAGCAAACTAGCCATGTAAAATATAGAATGCATTTGAAAAGAGTTATGTAAATGCTTTGCTGTATGTGCTGTTTATTAACCTAGAAATGTTTTGAATGTACTATGTTACATAATGTTTCACACAACTGCCCTATGCAATCTTTCAGAACTAAACTGTACCTCTATATCTTTTTGTTTTCCTCCTTTCTAAAAGAGACTGGCCAGTCAAACTAGTCTTTCTGTTTCTTTACTCTAAGAACCTATGTTTCTAGTTTCTGAGCCTGATAGCTCAGAGCAAAACAACATACACTACAAGTATGCACTGCAAGCTGTAAAGAATAAGTTTGGTTTTCTTTCTTGTTTTATCTGAATGTTCTGAAAACTAGCACATTTCGAAAGTGCCTTGTAAATATGAACAGTGTGAAAAGTTTTTTTTTCTTGGTGAGATGAAACAATGAAGATGCTTGTATGTGATTTTACAGCATCACGGTTATATGTGAGCTAGTTAAGATAAACTGCATGCAGGAGGGCTCAGCTGCCTCCACTGTTGTTTAATATATATATATTGTTTTATAAATCTTGTCCCTAGAAAGATATGGGGAGAATCCCTTCTCATAAATTATGTTTTTTATAATTAGACTTGTTTAGAGAGAGAGAGAGAATTGGATTGGTTGGTTTATGTGCAAGGAAATGAAAGTGATTAAGCCAGCTATAAGACACGACGAGGTGTGGGTTATGGCCTAGTAAGAGCACGCCCCAGGTGCATTATGAGGCACGAGGCGCTTGAGCCGAGTGCCTTTTGCACCTGGGAAGTGCTCTTATCAGGCCATAGCCCACACCTCGGAGTGTCTTATTGCACTTATAAAATGGGCCCAACAAGTAAATTAATCCAAAAAAGAAGGAAGAAAAAGATTTGAAGACTATAAGTTTAAAAAGAGGTGTTAATAGCTGAAATAATAACAAAATAGTCCCTGTATTCTAGTGGTATCATACGTGTTTCACCCCCCCAACCAGCACCACAAGCAGCTACACAGAGATCAGCTAGTGCATCTCCTATAACTTTTTTTTCTTTTAACTGATAAATCTGCTGTTTTAATAGCATGACAGTAAGTAGTGGTATTTTGTGTCTGACGTTTCTTTCGCCAGCGATCGTGTGTGTCATACCCCCCCCCCCAAGGTACACATAATTAGGCTGTTTTTTTTTTTTTAACTTTTTTTTATTTATTTATGTGATATGTGCTGCTTGATGAAAGATTGCTAGCATCTGGGGATAGCATACACCTATTCTGTGCGTCCCGAGGGCTTTCAACAGCGAGCGTGTCCCTCAGGAGGCATCGTATTGACCCACTCGCATTTTACTTCCTGGTAACGGACGTTAAGCTTTTATTGCAATAGAGGAGTGGGTCTGTGCTGCGCTTTTTACATTATCGGAGGAGCAGGTGTTTTGGGAGGTGTTTCTTCTAATTTTTAAAAATTTCTGATGGCGAAGAAGCGGGTTTCGTCTTGCCGGTGTCACCCACTATGGTTCATTCGTTTATCGCAGTCTGAGGGGCTCTTTGCTTTGTAGTGAAAAGCTGTGCAGCTTAGAATTTCAGCTTACATGTTTTTTCTTTGGGGGGTATGTTGTGATCATGGTGAAGACTTGGGGGGGCATTGGATGTTTGTCACACCGGACCAGTACGGTCCCAGAGTGCTCACTGGAGTATGTTTTGAATGGCTGGTGATCGTGGCAGTGATACCTTGCTGTTCTTGGGTCAGGTTGACACAAGTTAGTGCCAGTTGCAGCATTATGGCCTGATAAGGACACGGGTGAAGAAGGCTTTGAGCCAATCAGAGCTCAGGAAAATATTTGCCCATTTTATAAAGGATGATGTAATTGGTTTGAGCTGTAAGTGAAGGCAGTTAGAGACGGTATGACACAGAAAGATTGTCTGTGCAAGGAACTTGCAGTTTAAGTGCAGTTTCAGAGCAACTTAAAATGCCTTAGTTGGTTTTAAAACATTTTTTTTTTTGGTTTCTCTCCTTTCAAAAAGAAAAATGTATTTATTTTTTTTTTAACTGGCTGATACGTCAGCCTAACACCACACATCATCAGTCATGGCGGCTAGCCAGGCCAGGAGGTGTAACTAACTAGCTGATAACACAGTTGTGTCCTCTCGCACCCTTCATTATCCAAAGCTAAAGTTCCCAAAGCATTGCTTTTTGTTTTAATGCTATTATAGTTTTTCCTGTATTTTGTTTTGTATGGTTAAAATGTAAACAAAGCATTATGTTTTAAAACAAAAAGGCTCCATCCCTTTTAATAAGCTACTTTATTTTACAGTTTACTATACAGTGAAAATTTTTGCCAAATACAATGTTTGCCATGGGAGGCATGAACCTCCTGTGGACATCTAGTAAAATGCAGTTATTATCGGCACTCGGATAAAAAAATGATAACCTTGGTTTGAATCCCTCCAGCTCCACTTGCATACTGCGTGACCTTTGGCAAGTTATTTGACCTCCTTGTATTCCTA
This sequence comes from Neoceratodus forsteri, assembly GCA_016271365.2. Classification (NCBI taxonomy): domain Eukaryota; kingdom Metazoa; phylum Chordata; order Ceratodontiformes; family Ceratodontidae; genus Neoceratodus; species Neoceratodus forsteri. The sequence goes on along the minus strand of CM028135.1, from coordinate 1,097,272,026 downwards.
TACCACATACCCCTAAAGCTCAGACATGGTGTGCATGTCCTGGCTAAATAATATTCTTTTTTCATTTTGTGCATTTCAAAAACACACATTAACTAGTAATGTTTTTTTAATTTACTTTTTTTTTTACAGAAGCATATGCTTCATGCTTGTCCTCTGTCCAAAGAAGGAGGTGAGCCATATTCTCCTGAGATTGCTGCCAATACCCTTTGGCTTATCTTTAAAAATGCCAACCCTTGTGTATGATCTTCCTTCGCAAGGTTCATTATCCCCGCAGTTTTTTGATTTTTTTTCCCGGTACCATTCACATGTGATTCCCTTGCTAATCAAGGCAATCAGTGGGGGAAACATGAATTTTCTAATGCTCCAGCATCCATAACAAGCCGTTTACTTTGACAGCTCACAGCAAAAACACAGCAAGGTCACTTGCTACATAGTTTTAACTGCTAAAAGGAAAAATATTACAACTATGTTTTTTTTCACCAATTCATTTACCTACTGTGCTCATGACATACACTGGGGGCATATAATCTAGTTGTTTTTTCAGACACACACAAGCTCGACCTATTGGTACCCTGTCTATACACTAGCCTTAGCACAACACACAGGTTTATACAAGCACACTGCGCTCATAAACCCACATTTTGTTTTGCTTAATTTCCAAATTGTACTATTGGATAGATTGTACACTTCATTCCATTGCTAGTACTGTCATGTTTCCAACTGCTGTTCCCCCAACAGAGAAAGGACCCACCCAATGTCCAATGCAGAAACACAGACCAACTAGTGGTCTGGTTGCATCGTCACTCCGAGGTACCCTTGTACATAATGTGCAATTTATGCATGTGCCAGTGATTTTAAACCCAGCAATCACAATAGGGCAGAATTTTAGATTCTGCTACAGTACCAACATTTCTAGGTTTCATAGTACCATGTTACTAAACCTACTTGCAGCATACCAGATACATACTCAAGATTCAGTAGCAGGGCCCCACATTACTGAATACCTAGGAGCATTTAACCCAAAAGGAACACAGCCAACTAAAAAAATGGTGCCATGCAAATCAGTTGAAACTGTTTCAAGGTTTTTAAGTATACAGCTGTATAACCCCTTCCCCACTTATTGGGGAAGGGAGATGTATTTTTATCAGATGGCCTATTTTCTGTAGTTAGACAGCAGAAATAATAAATGCCCAAATCCATGGATGGAAGGCAATTCTGGGTAGGCCTATTCCAGGATTATCTACTTGTGACCCTATTGTTATGCTTAGGTCAAGGAGGTTTGATCCAAGAACCTGACCAAAGGGAGACATCTATTCCAGTACCATGAGGCCATTCGCAGATGACTACACCTTGGAAGGAGACCCTGACCAGAAGGATCCAGTTCCACCCCCGGAACCAGACCGAGACCTGGTCCATTTCCAGTTCCAGTCCAGGTGAAGTCAATCTCAGGCCCAGATCCAGATGCTCCTGAGAAAGTCCCGGATACTCCAGAAGGAAAAGAAGTTTGCCCCACTTCATCATTTTGATTGACCCCTTGACCTCCAGTCACCCATCCTGCACCCCTTTCAACATTTTCATTTCCAAATTTTATTACATAACACATGAAGGGTTTTGATATCAGTCTACAAATCAGTGTGACTGCTCTTAACCCCCCTGTTTTGCAGCTGGATATTATGTGGACATTCACTGATTCTAATATACTTTAAAATGGTAAATCTTTTAAAGTGGCCCGCCTTCACAAAGGAACTTTTAAAGGCTGGCCAAACACTCAATTCGCTTCTAATGGAACTTTAACAATCCAAAATGTACATTTACAACATGCTGGACTCTATAACATTATGATTATGGCAAATTCCAGTTTTTGCCTTTGTTTTCATTTTCTCAATGAAGAGACTTTTCCAGCTAAACACTATTCTTACTGAATCTATTTACTTTACTGAAGTTTCTAAAACTGCTTCTAAAAATCATAAAAACTGCCCTATACTTAAACCCGGACCAAAAAGTGGCCTAACTGCTATTTCTTTCCAGGTGTATTAGTTAATAATGTAAATTGCATGCATGTGCCTATAATTTTAAATTTACCTAACTGAAACATGGCCAAATTCGGTCATTGCTCCAAAACAAACAGCTTTAAATTCCATACAGTAACGCTACTTGACATTATGGCAACATTTCAAACACAAGCTCAAGACCCTTGTAGCAGGGAAATATTCTACAGTACACCATAGGGTGTTCAGACCTAAACGTGGAAAAAAAGGGTTAGGTCTTCCTGGTGTGACAGGCATCTTTAGGGTCTGCCACATGTATTTTTGAGACTAAATTATTTATTTGGAATCAGGCTGATTTGGCCAAAATTAGGAGGCATGCCAAATTATTTAATAGTAAATTAAACCAGTATGTAATATAGCCTATGCTACACGGTATTGCCAGTTTTGCACACAAGAAGACAGGTTCACCACATATAATATGCACTTTATTGCTAGGATTTTTTTTTGTGTGTCATCTTTTTTCCCCTCTGCTGCACACTGGGACCTGCTGCTCCTTCAAGCCACCTGGTACCACCAGCGACCCCTTCCTGCAATTCCCCCAGAGCTGCCTACCTCATATTTGCAGCCTTCCTTCAGGTTAGCCCGGCATATCCCTTTGCCGGGAGGGTCCCTCTCCTTCGAGAGGGAAGGCGCCAGCCGGGAGACTCCAGCACACTATTTTCTTTCTTGCCTGGGTGCTGCTGAGGTGGACATTACTCTGCCAGAATTGCTCGAGGACATCATCGGGGATGGCCGCCGTCATCCGGCCGATCCCAGTGCAGTTTCAACGTTTCTGTGGTGTTACCCTTAGTGCGATCCCTCTGCTGTGTTCCTGGTCTCCACCAGGGGTCGATGTAGAGCAACCATGCATCCCCAACCCACCCCAGGGGAGGAGAGCAGTCCCATGGACACTCAATCCTACCCCTTCTCCTGCCGACCCCCGGTGCCCGAGTCCGTTCCCGAACCCGGGTCAATGGCATGGTTCGAGGTGTGGCGTCCAGCACCTCAGCCTTCTGCGCCACTGGGCCGGACTAGGATTTTTTAATTAGACCAGACACAAGTTAATACAGTTAATACACTTTAATAATAGGGAGGGTAGACAAAACCACATAGGTAGGAAAATCCCTTGCTCTCCTTATGGAAGCTTTGCACTCGCCACCATTACAAATCTCTTACGAGATTTAAAAACTGGCAAGATCCCAGATCTCAGAGAGAAGTAAGCTGTTGGTTAACTAGGATCTGCAGCTTATTTGTTAGGTAGGAAAATGGGTGGACAAGGTGGGTAGCTCGCTTATTCGTCGCCAAATTCCTATGTTTCATTGCTGACAGTGTATGTATTGCCAAGTTGACTTGACCCCACTGTGACAATATAGCATACAGAAACATTAAAACATAGAATTTGACGGCAGATAAGGACCACTTGGCTCACCTAGTCTGCCCATTTCTCTACCTGATGTATAAGCTGCAGATCCTAGTTAACCAACAGCCTACTTCCTCCTACCCCCCACTAGAATTGCCTTATGTCTGTCCCATGCATTCTTGAATTCTTCCACTGTTCTTGACTCCATGACCTTCTCAGGAAGGCTGTTCCATGCATCCACTACCCTCTCCATGAAAAAATACTTCCTCACTTTACCACCTCTGAGTTGTCACCCCTCTATCTTCAAATTGTGCCCCCTTGTTCTTGCACATCTCTTTTTCTGAAAGATGCTACCCTCGGACTTTGTTGATTCTCTTGAGGTACAGGTACTTGAAAGTTTCTATCATGTCCCCCCTCTCCCACCTTTCCTTAAGGGTTAACATATTAAGCTGCTTTTGTCTCTCTTCATATGTCTTCTGATGCAGAACCTGCACCATTTTGGTTGCCCTCCTCTGAACAGCCTCCACTCTTATGTCTTTGCAGAGATGGGGTCTCCAGAACTGCGTGTAGTACTCCAGATGGGGTCTCACCAACTGTCTGTACAGAGGGATAACAACTTCCTATTTTGTACTGTTGATGCCTCTCCCTATGCATCCCAATATCCCCCATCCCTCCTTACTACCTTCTCACATTGCTTGCCCACTTTTAGGTCATCTGATATAATTACCCCCAGGTCCCTTTCCATTTTTGTTGTTGTTAGTATCTCACCCCCCATTGTATACTCTTCCCCTGGGTTTTTGTTTCCCAGGTGCATTACCTTGCACTTCTTAGCATTAAATCTAAGCTGCCATACATTTGACCATTCCTCCAACCTTGCCAAGTCCCTTTCATCCTTTCCACCCACCTTGTGTATCAACCCTGTTGCAGATCTTTGTGTTGTCTGCAAACAGACATACTTTTCCTTCCAGTTCCTCTGCAATGTTACTTATAAAGACATTAAAGAGGACCAGTCCCAGTACTGAACCCTGCGGTACCCCACTAGTAACCCTCCTTTCTTCACTGTGGACTCCGTTTACTATTACCCTTTGCTTCCTGTTGTGCAGCCAGTTTTTTATCCAGGCTATCACCTTGGGACCCACTCCAAGACTGGTTAACTTGTATATTAATCTTTTGTGGCTGGCCCGCTGGCACAATAGTAAGATTTCTGCTTGTGATGCCGGTGACCTGGGTTTGGGAACAGACTCAGGGAACTGGAGGGCCAGCCAGGAGAGAAGGATTGAGCAACCCAGGGACTCTTTCTCCAGGGGGAGGGTGGGATGAGTGCTCGGTGCTCAGGGGACTCTTGGCGGAGGCCGGGAAAACCTCAGATGATCAGCACCTGGAACCAGGTGGGGCAGGGCAGATGCAGGACGTCATTGCATGTCCCTGCCCTTGGGGGTAAAACCTAGAAAAAATAACACGGCCGCCACAAATGAAGCCTGCCCTTGGCTTCGATTAGCTTCCAGGCCGGCTCCCTGATCCAGTCCCAGGATTGCAGCATTAGCCCCGGTGCCGCAATCCCACCCTGGGGGGAAAGCCAGGGGTGTCAGGGGATCTGAGGCCGAAATGGAAGTGGGAGCGCAAGGGTCCATGACTAGGCAGATGCACTGGCAGCCATAGGCAGGAAAAAGAGCAAAATTAAAAAAAATAAATACATTTATCTTTTATGTGGAACTGTGTCAAATGCCTTGCTAAAATCTAGGTAGACCATGTCCACACCCCCTCCCTGGTCTGCTACTTTGGTTACCCAGTCAAAGAAATCCATTAGATTCATCTGACATGACCTTCCCGCTATGAATCCATGCTGTCTTGGGTCCTGTGCCCCACTGGCCTCTAGGTACGCAACAATTCTTTCCTTCAGAAGTGATTCCATCATTTTCCCTACCACTGAGGTCAAACTAACCAGTCTATAGTTTTCTGCCTCTGCCCTGCTCCCACTTTTGTGAAGTGGAATCACAGCCATCGTCCTCCAGTCCTCAGGTACCACCCCATCCTCCCGTGATTTGTTAAAGACAGTAGTCAGTGGTGTCACTAGTTCTACCCTTAGTTCTTTTAGAATTCTGGGGTGAATCCCATCAGGCCCCATTGCTTTGTCCACCTTCAGTTTTAAGAGTTCTGTCAGAACCCTTTCTTCTGTGAATGGACTGGTATTGACCCCCCCAACCAGAGTGTTTCTCTTGTTTGGTTTGTGTACCTCTCCCTCCTCTTCCTTTGTGAATACTGAGCAGAAATATTCATTCAGTATCCCTGCTTTTTCACTGTCACCCTCTGCCCACATTCCCTCCCCTTTATTAAGCCTCAGTATCCCTCCCTTGGTCTTTTTTTGCTCCCTAATGTATCTATAAAAGGTTTTATCCCCCTTCTTAACAGAATTGGCTATCCTTTCCTCAGTTTGGGCCTTTGCTATTCTGACTGCCTTCACTGCCTCCTTCTGCTTTAACTGATAAAGTTCTCTGTCCTGCTCCTTCTGTGTTTCCTTATATTTCCTGAATGCTATCCTTTTCTCCTTAACCTTCCCTGCCACCTCTTTTGAGAACCATAGTGTTTTTTTCCTTTGTTTTGTTTTGTTGATTTGCTTCACACTAAGGCTTGTTGCCTCTGTGATGGCTGCTTTAATTATTCCCCATTGTTCCTCCACCCCTCCTTCTTGCCCATTTGCTAGTGCTTTTCTGAGGCACTCTGTCATTTTCCCAAAGTCAGCCCTCCTAAAGTCCAATACTCTTGCTTTTGTATGGCTGTGTTTATCGTGAACCACACTGTTTGGTGGTCACTTGTTCCTAGATGGCTACCCACTTCTAAATCTGAGATCCTTTCTCCATCCCTGTTTGAGAATACCAGATCTAAAATTGCTTCCTCCCAAGTGGGTTCCTATACTAGCTGTCTGAGGCATGCCCCTTGTAGGGCATCAAGAATAACCCTGCTCTTGGATGTGCCTGCAGCAAAGGTGCTCCAGTTAACATCTGGCATATTCAGGTCCCCCATCAACAATATCTCCCCTTTTTCTGCCATTTTATGGATGCCTTCTATCATTTCAATGTCCATTCCCTCCCTGAGATGGGGGTCTGTATACAACCCCCATGAGGATTGTGGTGCCATTTCCTGTCTCCAGGGTGACCCACAGTGCCTCATCTACTCCTTGTTTACTCTTTAGTTCTGTTGCTTTGCTACCTTCCCTTACAGAGAGAGAGCTACTCCTCCTCCTCTTTAACCCTCCCTGTCCTTCCTGCAGATTGTGTATCCTGGTATGTTGACATTCCAGTCATGGCTTTCTGTGTACCATGTTTCTGTAACTGCCACAATATCCAGGCATCCCTCTTCCATCAAGGCCACTAGTTCAGGGAGCTTGTTACAAAGACTATGGGCATTGGTACTCATCACCCTCCATTTTTGATGGCCTTACCCGTTTTAGCCCCATCTCTGTCCTTACTGCCTTTGCTTTTTTTTGCATTAACCCCATCCTGCTCCCTAATGACTTCTCTGCCTTGGTGTTTTCCTCACTAATTACCATGTTTTGTGGGGGGAGGCTGGGATTTCCCTGCTCCTTTTCAGTGCTTCCCCCTTGTCTAGTTTAAATGCTTGCTAATGAAGCATTTAAACCTATTACTTAGGATCCTGGTTCCCCACCTGGACAGCTGCAGACCATCACGCCAGTATAGGCCTGTATCCCTCCAGGTGGCTCCCCAGTCCCCAATGAAGCCAAAACACTGAGCTCTACACCAGTTTTTCAACCATTCATTGAATCCCATGGTGCGGAGTACCCTAGCATCACTCTTGCCATAGACAGGCAGCACCTCTGAGAAGGTTACCGTACATGCTACTTGTCTAAGGCCCCTCCCCAACTCTACACACTCCTTTTGCACTGCTCTGATCCCATTCCCAGCCAGGTCATTTGTCTCTAGGTGAATAATGACATCCAGCTCCCTCCCTCCCTCATGCAGCTGCTCCCACGATCCTGAAGGTTCGCTTCCTGTCCCTCCAAGCTGTGGCGCCAGGCAGGCACCTTACCTCCCTCTCCCCTTCCTCCCCCACTTCTACCCCCCTAATGATTGAGTCCCCCACCAGGAGTTGTCTCCTTCTCCTGTGGGGTCCCTTGCCACCTTCCTGTGGGTCTCCTTTGTGGAGGTTCCTAGCATCCTCCTTGGTCTCCACTGCAGGTGCCTCCATAGAGGAATCACTCTCCACCAGAACAGCGTATGAACTGTGGAGCAGTACAGCTGGAGGTATGCACCTCTGTTCCACCACCCTCTCCCTCCCTGAGACCATCTTGGTCCAACCACTCCTTTTTCTTGGCAACCTCTGAGGTAGTGGTGGTGGCCCTGGTGGTCCCTGGGTGGGGAAGGAGGCTTCACGAATCCTAGCCAGTTCAGCTTGGAGACGGGCGACCTCCTCCCTCAGACCAGAGAGGTGCCTGCAAAAATGGCAGCATCGCTGCCTCCAGAATGTCTCCTGGAACACTGCCGCCCCATAGCCATTACACTGCACCACTCCCATCATGTCTTATTTTGTGTCCCCTCTCCTGTTTGGTTTGTATGCTTACTCTCTCCTCCCTCTATTGATTTTTACACCTACTTTCCTACTGCCTATGTGCCCTTACAACTCTCGCCCTTCCTGTTCTGGGACAGGAACTTCCTGTATTCTTCAGTAGTCTCCTTCTTCCTTGCTCAGAGTCAGACCTCCAGCAGCTGGGGGGGGGAGAAAGAGCTACTTTTTCCTTCAAGGTTGACAAAACTAATGTGTCTCAGTGATCCTTCCCTTCCTACTGCCAAACAGGAAGGTCCTGTTGTCAGTCAAATCCAGTGGCTATAAAAGTAGAACTGGCTTATGTTGGGAGGGTGGAGGGAAGGGAGAGAGGGCAATTAGTAAGAAAAGTTGTAGCTTTTTTAGTCAGCTGCTTCTTGCTCTGAAAGCAAGATTCCTTTCTGCCAAAAGCTAGCAGCAGGAAGCTATAATTGGAGACACCTGCTTTTCTACTGCCTAAGCCACACCGCCAATTAAGTTCTCTCCTCTCCCGATTTAGCAAACTAAATTGATACAGCCCCTTTCCCAACACAGAAACACACACTGACTGTCTTTTTTTTACCCTAAATGAGATCCCCCCCACTTCTAATAAAGTATCTGTTTGCTCAATCCCAACAGGTACTGACTCCTGCTGAGATAGAAGTGTTCTATTAGTAAGAAAAGTTGTAGCTTTTTTAGTCAGTTGCTTCTTGCTCTGAAAGCAAGATTCCTTTCTGCCAAAAGCTAGCAGCAGTGTAGTGTAGTGTAGTATACTACAACGTGCATGGATCATACGGTCACATTTGCCATTGCCACTGCTACAAACCTTGGTTATGTTACAGTGCACCCCAAATAAGGCCCCTGCTATAGCAGACATGGCTGTGATAAAAAAAATACAATGTTTGTCACATTTACTGTTTCACTGCATATATTTAATAAGGATACTGCAGTATTTAATAAACTGGTACAGGTACAATCACTTGGGCACTTAAAAGATGACATCTTTCAAGAATGGATAAAGTTGCCAGATCTCCTTTTTTATCACCATCACCTAAATGCCTGTATAGCCCCCATACTGACTGATGCACCAGGAAGGGCTATCCACTACCTATGCAGGTGTGATATCTTTACTGTGGTCGCACCTGTGTGTGAATACAAATCAGACTTCAAGGAAGGGTCATCTATTGACCAAGTCAATATAAACTTTGATGCAAATCCTTGCCAGCCAGCACTGGAATCCACAACAATGCTGATACCCGGGGTACCATACATAAAGACAAGCCTGGGGGAGGGGCAATCCCTGACTTCAGCGAAGAAAACATTTCTTCAAACATCTCTTAAATCAAGACTTCAATCAAGCACAGCAACAATGCTTTCATCAAGGCTGCTGAAATTCCGTTTTCCACTAAACCCACCAACTCCTCGATTTTGTGCCCCTTCGAACTTACCAAATGGCTTGTACCTGAAATTCGAATTACCTACAATTCTAAAGGTTTATACTGTGTGGTTACTAACTATAAGTCTTATGTTTATAACTATATAATATACAATGTGACAAACCCCAACTTCTGCTTTACACCCCATATGCCATACAGTCATTAACCCGGTGCCCATCCAAGACCAAGATTCTATAGATACTAACCCGTTCATTTAAAAAATAAAAAACAATACTTGTCAGTTTTTAACGTTTATATAGATCAATTGCATTTTGGTTTTACAAGGTTAATAAAAAATAAAGACACACACATTATTCAAATCAAAAATAGTGTTCAAAAAGACAAAAAAATTCATTAAAAAATATTTTTCATGATGGAGATACACACACACACACTGCACTTACAACACATGGTTGGAGTTGACATTTAAGGGATTTGTTATTGTTCATTTTTTCTTATTTTCATACTTATTACTACTTTTTGCCTTTGTAAAACTCTCAACTTTTATAAATCTCAACTCAAGTTTCTGTACGCTACCCAATCTATCCACTCTCCTGTTCACTAATTCTTTCTTTCTTCTTTCTGTGTTACTTGTATGCTTGCAGGTAACAAGGGGGGAATTGTAAGAATATGCTCACCCACAAGCACATGGCATACACAAGGTACGTCATGACTACAAGCTTACCCACACACACACACACACACACACACACACACACACACATATCACGTGCACAAGGCACGTCATGATTATCTGTATGCTCATGCCATGCAAATGATACACAGGTATATAGCCCACAGCCATAGGTGGGGCAACCCACACACACATACACACACACACACAGAATTGGGGGAAACACATTACATATAGAGCTAGGGATGCACACACATAGCTAGGGAACATCTACATAAGTTTAGTATAGGTTTACATACACATAAGGCTAGGTGATTCTTTATTTTTGCATAGAACCTTGCTATAAGCTATGAACCTGCACTGTTTCTAAAGCATTACCTTTACCCTACATATGATTTTGTGGGCTAGAGACAAAACACCACGAATAATATTCTAGGCTAGATCTGCACTGCTATTTTGCTGTGATAATGTCAGAAATATAATTTATTTCTCCAGGAGTGCTCTGTACAGCTAAGGTGTCATGTGCTGACACAGCTATAGTTATATGAATAAACCTTTCAGAGAGCATGATGATACATTATAAATGTTTCATCCATAAAAACACGTCATTGACATAAGCGTATTCTTATGACTAGAATGCTATACTTGGTAACATTCTAAAGGGAAACTGAGATAATACTCTGCTGCCCCCTAAATTGACCAATAGAAGTAATAGTAAGCGCAATCATCACATGCACATGAGCTGACTATCTATCATCAGACTAAGATCTTAACAGGGTATAAAACCCCTTTCCCCATGTCCCCTCTCCGAGGAAATCACAGGCAGATCCTGCATGACTCTGCAGTGTTCGAGAGAACCAGACTTTCGGGTATGTATGTTACATAATTAGTATGCAATGTATAATGACTGTCCTATAGGCAAGCTGGTAGGACAATAAAAGAACCTTATGTTGCTTTTATAATTGCTTCGGTTTCTTTTTATTATCTGTTCTCAGTCCTAGAACTTGTAAGGGTGTATTGTATGTTTTGTTATAGTGTAGTGATCGCCTGACGTTCCCCAAAGGGCTATGTTTCCCTGCAGGTAACTAAGAGTTTGTTAGATCATAATAACGTCAGAGAGTGTCCAACACAGCCCAGCAAAATACCCACACCACTATCTCAGTGAAAAAGTATGTCCTAACATCCCTTCTGACTCTACCACCACCAACCTCTTCCCATGTCCTACTCTCCCATCCTCCTACCCTCCTAAAAAAAAAATCTCACTGTGGGATTTCTCAAAGCTTGACTTAGCCGCTTTTTTTGCTGACCAGTGTATGATTGACTGGATGCCACTATACCGTACAAATAATGTTACTGAGGGGTTGACTTCTTTGATCTTCTGCTTTAGTGCCCTCCAAGACCTGCATACCCCTTTCATGAAACACAAAGGGTTACCCACATTGGCTTCACAAGGATCACCTTGCCTTACTAAAGGACAGGGACAAGAGCTGGGTCAAGTTTAAATCCTCTGCTCTCCCATTCTGACTGGGTTGTTTACAGGACTAGGAGGAATGCCTGCAAAAAGGCCATACATCTTGCTAAGAGCACCCACTGTAAGGATTTGTTGCTTGATGTTGCCAGGGACTTTAGAAATTCTGAAACCATATTAAAGGCTTTGGTGGGGGGCACACTCACTTCATGCATGATATTGTGCTGGATGGCATTAATTGCAATAACTCTGTCACTTTTGTCAGTACCGTCAACTATCACTTCTCAGACTTGTCCAAATACACTTGTTCTTCCCCAGTACCCGTGGCTCACACTCAGTTCACAAATTATACCAAGGTAGCCATGGATAAATGTTCATTCACAAGGGCAGTGTTTATTGACCTAAGGCCTTTAATTTAGTTGACCATTTTTCACTCAAGGCTAAATTGCAATCTCTGGTCATCTCCCGGAGTCCCGTGAGGTGGTTTCCTGGTTTGATGGCTACCTCAGGAATAGAAAATAGTTTGTCAAATTCAATACAACTGTTTGACAACTGTTTGACCAACCCTGCTATAAAACACTGGTGTTCCTCAAAGATCTATCTTGGCTCCCCTTCTCTTCACTATCTTTGTAAATGATCTCTCCCTAAACCCCATATCCTGCTCCTCTCTGCTTTATGCAGATGACCTGGTGCCCTACACAAGCTCAACAAATGTGGTTGACATTAACTCTAACCTTAACTCTGATTTCTATATGGTTCATGCCTGGCTGTTGTAGAAACATAGAAACTGATGGCACATAAAAACTGCTAAGTCCACCCAGCCTGCTTTTTTTCTCTACCTGCTGTAAAAACCATAGACCCGACTTGATCTCTGGCTTTGTTCTCTTTCCTATCGCTAGGGTTCCCCATGCATTCTTGAATTCCCTTACTGAGTTTACCCCCACCATCTCTACTGGGAAGCTGTTCCAAGCATCCAGCACCCTTTCTGTGAAGAAATATTTCCAAACGTTACCCATTAGCCTACCTCCTTCCAGCCTTATGTCATGACCAGGGCCACTGGAAAATTGCGGGCGCAATTTTTCCTCAATTTCCACAATCTTCACCCTTCTCCGCACAAAATCTGCAATTTCTTGCAATTTCTTACATTTATGGAATTTTTGACCAAAATTGTATAAAAATATTTAAATACTCAAGGAAATCTACTCAGATATGCTTACAATTTAGTACACAGACTTGGATTTGACCAAAACAGTATAGTGTGAGGTGAGAATGGGGTTAAATGTGACTCTGTCTTTATGTGATTCCCTTCCCTGCTTTGGTTTCAAAATCTTCTGGTCATACATATGTAGACTTGAACTTAAAATCTATGTGAAAGCAGACTGTTGGAGAACTTTTTGCTGACACAGACACTGAAGCAATAGGTGTGAGAAGAGGTGCAAAGTGCCCCATTCACCTAAATGAAGCATTGACCACAATGCTTGTTTTTGAATGGTAGGGTAGATTTTCCTTGTATAAATACTTTCAATCTGAAAGGATTTTGATTCAAATGTGTCAGGAGTTTGGATGGCCTTGCTAATTATAAACCTGAATGTGCTTCTAAGGGGGTTAGTGACAGTGATTCCTTACATGTCAGTCTGCCACAACTGCATACTCACATACAAAGCATATAAAAAGCAAACATTTCTGAAAACATGCTGAACAGGTTAAGTATAGTTAAACATTTACCTTTAAGTAGACAAAATAATTGCAACCCAAGTAAAATCACTGCAAACCGAGTAGAACAAAAGTACCATGTATTGAAAACTATTGTATGATGTAATGAAAAGCTACTCTTATGATTTGATACTTTTATCTTGTGATTTTAAAATGTACTTACAGTGCTGATTAAGAACAGTAGTTATTTTAACAAAATAAACATTTTTCTTACTAGACCTTTAGTAGGAACCCTTGTTATCTGTTTATTTTTTTCTTGCACCAAAGCAAGTAGTTTAAACAGGCTTCATTATTTAACATCTAGAAACTGGGAAATATGTTGTTTCAGGATGCATTCAGTATAGGCTAACTGCAAATTACTGAATAAAATCTAGTTAGCACTGCATGACTTAGATGTCTTGATTTTTACAAGATAGGCTACATAATGATTAATTTGCGGTGCATTTCAAAAACACACACCTTTCTTCACATCAAAAGTATTTACAAGAGGCAATACATTTATTTAAACAATTTATGTGACCAATACATGCTGCAGCAAACAAAATATTTATTAGGGGGCAGTGGGGATGTATCATGAACCCCTGCAATTTTCCCACAATTTTTGCAAAAAAGTCCCCGCATTTTCGGGTAAAATGTTCCGCAATTTTCTAGTGGCCCTGGTCATGACCCCTTGTTCTAGAACATCTCTTTTTCTGAAAGATGCAACCCTCCTGTATCTTATTTATGCCCTTGAGATATCTGAAGGTCTCTATCATATCCCCCTCTCTCTCTGTCCTCCAGAGTATACATATTGAGGTCCTGTAGTCTCTCCTCATATGACTTTTGGTGCAGGCCCTGCACCATTTTTGCTGCCTTTCTCTGAACTGCCCCCTACCCTACCTATGTCTTTATGGATATACAGCCTCCAGAACTGGACACAGTACTCCAGATGAGGTCTCACTAATGATTTGTACAGAGGCATCACCATCTACTTGATCCCACCCTTAGGCTCTAACCATCCAACCACTGCCCCTTCACTCTTCCTCCCTGCTCTCTTCAACAAATCCCCCTACCCACAAATATCTACCTTGCATAGTCTATACTACAATAAACTGTCAACCCCCCCCCCACAGATCGCCCACTGCTTCAACTACATACGTGAACATCTGACAATGCCTACCTTGGGCTGCTTCCCACCCCCCTTTCTCACCCCTGGCCACCATTGGTGAGCTCAGTCTACCACTCTGGCAACCATCCATGCCCCATCCCCCACTTGCCCCCTGTACTGCCCAGTGGAGACTCAATCTCTGGCTTCTCCCCCTCTTTCCTGTTTCTAACACTACTATGCCCACACTTAGTGCTGTTACTTACAATGTTAGACTCCTATGTACTAGTGAAACTTACAATGTTTGACTCTTATGTACTAGTGAAACCTAGACTACTATGTATTAGTTAAACTTAAAAGTATATGCAACCCTCTGTAACCTTATTTTGTAACCCACTGCTGTACTATGTGTTATGTTGTCTGTGTATCTGTCCATTTAACTGACTCGGAACCTTTGAAAATGAGTCCTTGACTCAAAGGTATTAATCCTAAACTGAAATAAATCAAAATAAAATACTTCCTTTTGCTAGTGATACCTCTCCCTATGCACCCCAGTATTCCAGTGGCTCTCCCCACAACCTTAGCACATTGTTTGGCCACCTTTAGGTCATCTGATGTAATTACCCCAGATCCCTTTCCTGTTTGGTGGCTATCTGTATCTTCCCCCCATTATGTAAGCCTCCCCTGGGTTCCTGTGCCCCAAATGCATGATTTTGCACTTCTTTGCATTGAATCTTAGCTGCCACACTCTTGACCATTCCTCTAGTTTACCTAGGTCCCTTCTCATTTTTTCCACCCCTCCTGGAGTATCTACCCTGTTGCAGAGCCGAGTGTCGTGCAAAGAGGCACACCTTTCCTTCCAGCCCCTCCGTAATGTCACTTATGAAGACATTGAACAGGACTGGCCCCAGGACTGAGCACTGTGGCACCCCACCAGTCACCCTCCTTTCCTTGGATTGAGCTCCATTTACAACCACCCTCTGTGTTCTGTGCCTCAACCAATTTCTAACCCAGTTTATCACTTTGGGACCCATTCCCAGGCTGCCTAGCTTGTTTACATGCCTCTTATGTGGAATAGTGTCGAAGGCCTTGCTGAAATCCAGGTAGGCCACATCCACTGCTCCCACTGATGCACTTCCCTGGTCACCCAGTCAAAGAAGTCTATCAGATTTTTTTGACATGACCTTCCTGTTGTAAATCCATGCTGCCTCGGATCCTGTGCTCTGCTGGATTCAAGACGTTCCACAATCCTTTCTTTTAGCAGTGATTCCATTATTTTCCCCACCACTGAGGCCAGACTAACTGGTCTATAGTTTCCTGCCTCCTCCCTGCTCCTACTTTTGTGTTCAACTTTCTTCCAGTCCTCTGGAACCACTCCTGTTTCCAGCAATTCATTGAACAGAGTTGCCAGTGGTGCTGCCAGCACCTCCCTAAGCTCCTTTAATATTCTAGGATGTATCCTGTCAAATCCCATTGCTTTGTCCACTTTTAGTTTTGCAAGTTCCTTTAGAACTCTTCCCTCCGTAAATGGACTGGTGTCCACTCCCCTCCCCTTATTGCTCCTGCCACTTAACTGTGGTCCCTTACCTTCCCTCTCTCCTGTGAATACTTAACAAAAATATTTGTTCAGAATTGTTGCTTTTTTCAAGTCCCTTTCCGCACACTCCCCCTCTTCCCCCTTAAGCTGTACAATCCCACCCCTTGTCTTTTTTCTTTCACTAATGTACCTATAAAAATCTGTCCCTTTCTTACTGCCAGGCTATTTTTTACTCTGTTTGCACCTTTGCGCTCCTGACTGTCTTTCTTGCCTCCCTCTGCCTATCCAGATACATTACCCTGTCCTCCTTCTGTGTTTCCTTGTATTTCCTGAAAGTCAATGTTTTCACTGTTACCTTCCCTGCCACTTCCTTTGAGAAACATAGCAGTTTTCTTTTTCTCTTGCCTTTGTTTATTTGTCTAATTCAAAGGTTTGTTGCCTCCAATATGGCTCCTTTTAGATGAGCCCACTGTTCCTCAAATCCCCCCAATCCTCCCTCCCTGATAGGGCTTTCCTGAGACATACCATCAACTTTGCAAAGTCTGCCCTCCTGAAGTCCAAGACCCTTGCTTTCGTGTGTCTTGGCTCTGCCACTGTACTCATATTGAACCACACTGTGTGATGATCACTGGATCCCAGGTGTCCACCGACCATGACATCTGCAGTTCTGTCCCCGTGGGTGAGTGCCAGTTCCAAAATTGCACCCTCATGGGTGGGCTCTGGCACCAGCTGCCTGAGGCACGCCCCTTGCAGGGAGTCCAGTATATCCCTGCTCCTGACTAAGGCTGCACCTGGGGTGCTCCAATCAACATCTGGAAGATTGAAGTCACCTACCAGCAGCACTTTCCCTTTAGTTGCCCTCTTATGGCTGACTTCCACTAGAACCTTGTCCAACTCTTCCCCTTGTGCTGGAGGTCTGTAGATCATGCCCATGTGAATAGCGGTGCCATTGCTCATCTCTAGGGTGGCCCACAGGGCCTCCAGCCGCCCTTGCAATCCCTATACCTCAGTTGCTTTTATACCCTCCTTGATGTAAAGAACTACCCCTCCTCCCTTTTTATCCTCACTGTCTTCTGAATAGAGTACAACCTGGTATAGCTACATCCCAGTCGTGGTTCCCTTTATACCATGTCTTGGTAATAGTGACAATGTCCGGGTCAGCCTCTGCCATCAAGGTCACCAGGTCCGGGATTTTATTTCCCAGGCTGTGAGCATTCGCACACGTGGCCTTCCATACTTTGCTACTTCCCTCCTGTCATCCTCCCTGTTATCCTTGTGCTTTCCCTCATTACCCACCCAGCCTTTAATCCCCTTTCTCCACCATTCTGCCTTTTCCTAGTTTAGTTACCATTGGTGATTTCCCAACCTTAGGGTCCTCTCTGCTGACTACAGTAACCTGTGGGGGTGGGCAGTTTTATTCTCCCTGCTTCCTTCTGCCACCCCCCCGGCTAATTTAAATGCTTGCCAATGAAACATTTGAACCGCTCACTAAGGACAACGGTCACCTCCCTGGAAGGATGTAGGGTGTTATCCTTGTACAGGCCCACATCCCTGCAGGTGGGTCCCCAGGCCCTTTATGAAGCCAAAACCCTTGTCTCTGCACCAGTCCCTCAACCATGTGTTGAAGTCCCTGATGCAGAGATTCCTAGCTTCCCCATTGCCGTGGACAGGCAGCACCTCTGAGAAGATCATGGAGTTTGCCACCTAACCAAGGCCCCTCCCCAACTCCCTGAACTCCTCCTGCATTCTTCCTATCCCTGCCTTGTCCCTAGCCAGGTCATTTGTCCCCAGATGGACAATGACATCCAGCTCCCCCTCTTTGCTGCCGCCATAGCAATCCTCTGGATCTGCTCTCCATCCCTCCAAGCTGTGCCTCCTGGCAGGCACTTAACCTCCCTCTCCATCCCACTATCTATCTCCAACTCCTCTCCCTGGACTATGGAGTCCCCCTCCAGGAGTTTCATCCTTCTTCTCTGGGGTCCTCTGCTATCCTTCTTGAAGTGTCCAGCCTGGAGGACCTCCACATCCATCCCAGCCACTACTTTGGGTGCCTCTGTGGGACTGTCCCACCCTAGCAGTGTGGCTATAGGAGTTCTGTAGTGGTATGGGATTTAGGATGTGCCTATGCTTTGCTCCCCAAGCCCACCGTTGTTCATCCACTCCTCCTTCCTGGCATCATCTGAGGAAATGGAGGTGGACTTGGTGGTCCCTGAGTGGGATAGTTGGTCCTTGCAACCCAAGCCAACTCAGACTTGAGTCTGCCAACCTCCTCCCTCAGCCCAGAGAGGTGCCTGTAGATGGGACAGCACCGCAGTCTCCAGAAGGTCTCCCTGAAGACTGCAGCCACACACCTGCTGCACTGCACCACTCCCATCATAGCTACTCCTCATTACTAGACCTTACCCGACACCCCTAATTAAAGATTCTCCCTCTCTCTCTCCCTCCTTCTCTCCCTCTCTCTCTCTCTCTCTCTCCTTCTCACAGTCTGATATCCCAAAAGAAACTGCTACTCAATGCTAGTAAACCACATATTTGGCTCTGCCGCTAGACTGAAAAAGTGTACTGACTGCTTAGCAATTTCCAGTACAGGTAGTTCCCTCCTTGAGAATGTTAACTCTTTCAAATGCCTTGGTATAACCCTTGACTCTTCTCTAGATTTTGCACAGCACATTTCTAATACCTGTAAATCCATCAATATCAAGCTTGGCCTAGCCTTTAAAACCACATATGTCCTCACATCCTCCGCCCAAATTGCCATTGCTTAGGACATCCTTCCTGCCAGCCATACCTATGGCTCTGTCAGCTACTTACAGACCTTAAAAGCTAACCTCCACAAATGGGACATTACCTACAGTAGCATTTGTCACTTTGCCTCAGCCTCAAACTGACTTACTCACCACAGTCAGCTCTACTCTGGGTTAAACTGACATCTCCTGAGGCTAACCATTTGTTTGCTCTGGGTGCCCTTACTGACAAAATTTGTAGGACTGGGGTTCCTTCCTCCCTAGCTGTTCTGCTGAAACCCCCTGATCTGGCCTACCTCTCCAGTCAGGTGATCTGTCCCTTCTTTTTTTTTTTTTGTATTATCTATTTTTACGCTCCCTTACCAGCCCAGCCACCTTCTCCTTCAGATGGCCAAGCCTCACCACACTGCGTCTCCTGATTGCCGTCTGCTGCTCCCTCGGGTGCCACTCCCCCGACTGACCCAATGTGTCCCTTTGTCGGAGGGCCCCCCTACCTGTGGCAGGGACCGGGAGGGGAGACTGTTGTGTGCCCATAGGCACATACTCAATCCTCACAGGGGGCAGCTTGGGCACTCCCGGGCTTCACAGTGATGGGAGGTGGGCTGCCATCATCCGGAGGCTTGGGTGTCCATTTTCTGTGTTCTGGTTTCCCCACCCCACTGGAACACATACCGCAGCATCCTGGCATTTGCACATGTAACGTGGTCAGCCACGCTGCAAAGTACAGTGCTGACACCGGCCGCCAGGAGCTGCCAAAGGGTGGTGCATTCTTGGCTCCCCTCAGAAGGAGAGTGTCCATGGGACACTGCTGAATCCTCCCTGCCGGCCTCCGCTCCTGTCGTCCCGGGCTCGGGCACAAACCTGGGTTGCCAGCATGCTAGGCAATCCCCTGTCACTCAGGGTCACAGGGCCAGCTTCATTCTGTCCCTTCTAACTGCTCCCAGGAGTACTATAAACATGGGGTTTCAGGCCTTCTCCCACTTTGTACCAAATTAGTGAAACTTCCTCCCGGTAGCCCTCTGGCACTCCTTTTCCCATGCCTGCTTCAAAAGGGACCTATACTGCCATCTAGTGGTCGCTGACTCATGCGCCTGTTACTTGTCTCCCTGAGTACTATACCTATGTTGGCATTCTACTAACTATCTTCTGACCCTATCAATCATTTGGTCTATCCTCCATCCTACATTTGGGTGGTCCATTGCTGCCCTTTGTGCAATTTCTATTATTTGTGCTAAGAAAAGTGTTTACTGTATTTGTTTAATTATCTGATGCACTTTATTGTTGATGCACCTTCTGCTCCAGTTGGTGTTGTTGCAATGTTGTGTTCCAATGTACTGGTTCTCCTTGCTACCTACATTCATGAACTGCTTTGTATAGCTACTGTTCATGTATTGTATTGGGTAACTATAATATTTCCAGTGTCTTTATCTCTTCACGGTATTTGCACTCCATTATGCTTGTAATGGTTCTCTCCCAGGGTGTGCCCGAAAATAGGCATATTATTCTCTAATGCACTTACTCGGTAATCAAAAACCAAATAATAAGAAATAAAAAAAGGTCCCCTAGTTACTGTGTTTCCATTCATTGTGAATAGATTCCTGCTGTCCAGCCTGTTTTTGCCCCTCAAGAACTCGCGAGTCTCGATCACCTGCCCCTCTCCTTTCTGGCCTTGAGAAAGTACATGTTCGGGTTCTCCAGCTTCTTCTCATATGTTCTCCTCTGACACCTCTGTATTGTTTTTGTAGCCCTCCGCTAAACCCTCTCCGAGTGGTACCTGTCCTTCCTGAGGTGAAGACTGCAGAACTGGGCACAATACTCCAGGTGCAGTCCCACCACAGACCTGTAGGGGGCAGTATCACCTCCTTCCTTCTGCAGATGAATGCCCTACCTATACACCCCAGCATTCTGCTCACCCTCCCATGTGCCTTGCTGTACTGGGCTGAGGACAGATTGTCACTGACAATGACTCCCAGTTCCCTTTCTCCAGTACTCCCATCCTCCCTCACTTCCCTCATCCAGTTGTTAGTATTAGGGGTTCAGGTTCTCCAGTCTCTCCTCATATGTCTTCCACCACTGTCCCAGTGACATTATTGTAGCCCTCTGCTAAACCCTCTCTGAGTGGTACCTGTCCTTCCTGAGTTGGGGACTCCAGAACTGGGCACAGTACTCTAGGTGCAGTCCCACCACAGACCTGTAGAGGGCAGTATCACCTCCTTTCTTCTGCTGAGGAATGTTATACCTATACACTCCAGAATTCTGCTCACTTGCCCATATGCCTTGTTGCAGTGGGTGGAGGACTTAAAATTGTCGCTAATAATGACTTCCAGTTCCCTTTCTTCCGTACTCCCAACCCACCTCACTGCCCCACCAATAGTTTGTGTTGGGAGCTATTCCTACCAATATGCATAACCTTACATTTCTTGGCATTGAATATAAGTTGCACACCTTTGGCCACATCTCCAGCCTTTCTAGACCCCTTTTATGTCCCTTATTCCCCCCTCTGTGTCCACCCTCCTACAGATCTTGGTGTCATCAGCAGAGACAGACCTTTGCTCTGTACATTCGCTGCTATGCCACTCATGGGGTGTTGAACAACACCTGCCCCAGAACTGATCTTAGTGGCATCCACTGGAAACTTCACTGACCCCGAGAAGTCCCCACTAACAACTACCCATTGAGTCCTACCCCCTGTGGTGGACAGGTGCATCAGGAAGTACAGACAGATCCATGGAACAAGGTACATGGCGTGAACAGCATTGTTTTATTAACAACACAACAATAGCTGGCCCGCCCCACCAGCATGGAGGACAGAGAAGCTTGTGCTTTTCCTCTTGCTGTACCGGTGACAACGGTTTGGGAATAGACTTGGGTTGGCGGGGGTCAGCTGGGACAGGAGAGGATTGAGCATCCGGGGGGGGAAGGGGTAGTGACCGGACTTAGACTATCACCAGGTGGAGTCCTGGTGGTAGTGCAGCACGGGCAGCCTGGAGGGAAGGGGCTGTATGAGCACTGTGTGTTTGTGTGCCTCCGCACACATGCATTGACATCCTGCAGCAGGGGTGAGGCAGAAAAACGGGGAAAGAGGTGTTGTGGGCTTAGTGAAGCCCTACCCCCCCATCCCTGAGTCCATATCATCACCCAGGAGCTGCCAATGGTCCACTCTGGATTGCTTCTATGGGGGAGAGGATGGCCTGAGGGGAAATTCATGGGGGAACCTCCAGACCAAGGTGATGCTTTGGGGAGGTGGTGGCAGGAACAGGGCTGAGTAGTCACTCCACGATGAAGGCACAGAAAATACTTGTGGTGAGATAAAAGCACACAACAGTAAAAATATATACTGTCAGGTGGCATCAGAATGGCAACTATATTTGGAAAACTGATGTGGCAGCTGCTTTTCATCAGTACGCCTATAAGTTCATCAACTGTTTTATACTTCATATCTGCTTTAAACTTGCTTGTATCAAAATTGTAGAACCCTTTTTATCACTATAATGGAAAAGGTGCCCACTATCCATCTTGTTTATATCTTTCAGGTACTTTAAGGTTTCAATCATGTCCCCTCTCTCCTTCCCCTTCTTGTGCGAGTACATACTAAGTTCTTGCAGTCTGTCCTCATATGCCCTGTCTTGCTGTCCCTGAACCATCTTTTTTCAGCCTCCTCCACACTGCCTCAAGTTGGTTGATATCCTTTCTCAGGTAGGGACTCTAGTGTTGCATGCCATACTCCAGATATGGTCACACCAGGGATCTATGCAGTGGCAGGATAACCTCTTCCTTCTGCTTGAGAACCCTCCAGCAATGCAGCCCAGCATTCTGCAGCCTTGGTCGCAGCTTTTCTACACTGTGTAGCCTGTTTTTGGGTGCTGGTAATGGCTATCCCCAAATCCTTCTCCTCCTCTGATACAGTGACCCCGACCCCTCCTAGACGGTACTCGGCCCTCAGGTTCTTTCTTCCTATGTGCATGACCTTGAACTTCTTAGCATTGAACCCCAGCTGCCAGATACCTGGCCACTTCTCCAGCTTCACTAAGTTCAAGTTTATTGACAGGAAAATACTCCATTGAGCAGGCTCATTTACAAGGAGATCCTGAGCAGATAGATACATACACAAGCAGGTTTAAGCCACCATACAGAACATGGTGCATAATACAAAATAGCAGAATACACAATAATAAGTGAAAAATATATACATAACACATTCAAAGAAAATAAATATAGTGGTCCCCAAATTCCATAATACTATGAGGTTAGACATGGTACTGTAGACCAATTGGTTAATACATAACAAGGCACAGCTGGTACACATTTAGAACAGTTTGAAGACACAGAGTTACACTGTGGTCAGTTATGGTAACAGGTAAGATTCTGGGACATAGTAGGGAGGGGAGGCAATGGGTGTGGTTAGTAGGGGAAGGTGATTGGAACAGGGGTTGGTAGGTGAGGACACTGAGGGAAGAGGAGGGGAAGGTGGGTGGAACTGGGGGGAAGGGAGGTGGGAGAGTTAGGGAGGGGAGGGAGGGGAAGAAGGTGGGTGAGAAAGATGTAGGAAGGAACTAGGGAAGGGCGAATGTGAGGTCTGTAGGTCCTGCACCCCTTCATCCATATCCACCCTCCCACAGAGTTTGGTGTCATCTGCAAAAAAAGGCAGCTTTTCTCTTTGATGCCATCTGCAGTGCCATTAATGAACGTATTGTATAACACTGGGATGAGCACTGACCCCAGCAGGACCCCACTGGTTAGGTCCCTCGTATCTGAGAGATCCTCACCACCCTTTCGTCCTATCACTAAGCCAATTCACCACCCACCTTGTTAATTTGTTTCCTTCCCCTGGGTCCTCTAACTTCTTGAACAATCTCTTGTGGGGCACCAAGTCGAAGGCCTTGCTGAAATCTAAGTACAGAATGTTAACCACCCAGCCCTTGTCTGCCACCTTTGTTACCCAGTCAAAAAAGCTAACGGGATTGGTTTAACAGAATCCCCCTGACATGAACCCATGTTGCCTTTGATCTTTTGAGGAACCCAGCTACTTTTTCCTTCACAATGGTCTCCATCAGTTTACCCCCAGTAGAGGTCAGACTGTCTGGCCGGTAGGTTCAAGGGTCATCCCTAGGCCCACTCTTGTGCAGTGGTATCAGATGAGCGGTTCTCCATTCCTGCAGTACCACCCCTGTATATAGTGAACTGTTGAACACATCTGCTAGCGGACCTGCCAGTTCTGCTGCCAGTACCCTAAACGTTCTTGGGTGCATGCCATCTGCACCTGGTGACTTGGTCACCTTCAGGGATGTGAGCCCCTTCCTAACCCTGTCCTCTGTTATCATGTCCTCAGCCAGAACCCCCCCCCCATCCTACCATGTGGCATTGGTCCATCCTTTTCCTTAATAAAGACAGCAGAACTGTTGGTTCAACACATTTGCTTTCTCTTTATCGCCTTCTACCCACACCTCCCCTTCTTTTGTAATTTATATTTATTGTTTTATTAGAAAAACAGTGGAAATTCCTCAGCTCATACAAGGCATTCAGAGTGCAGACATAATGGCAGTGAAGGCACATTACATCTTGTTTAGTTGCTAGTCGTATTTAACAGCCATATATTCTTTAAATGAGGATATACGGGAGACCTACATTTAATTTTAAACCTTAACATTCAAGAACTTTGCCAACCATATTCATAGCCAAGACAAATAGTACCATTAGGGAGTGCAGTATTGAAAAACATGGAAACAGCATCTAGCACTGCTGATAGGCCTTGTTATCAGTAATGTACAAGGAAGTTACTAGCTTCACCATGCGCATGTAATCCACAATAGAAACCACAGAAAACTCAACGTTGTTTAAACCTTTAAAATGTTATTCTGTGTGTTTATGTAACCCCCCTACAAATGGGGGTTCCCAAAAAGTCTTCCTTGAGCTTGTCTAAATGCTCACTGCCAGGCTGGTGTTCTACGTTTTAGCAGTTTAAATGTATTGCCAGAGAGTGCCTGTATAGCCTCTGTGTAATGTCTCTTTAAGAGCTGCCTGGATTGCAGTCTTAATTAATCTGAGAGGGAGCTCTGTTAGAAGATGTGCTTGTTTGCTGATCATTTGTTAGAGTAGTAATAATATTGCAGTTTGTTCTAACCTGCCTTCTTTGCAGCATGGACAGTTCTGTTTGTTTCCATCATCTTGGTCCTGGACTGCTGAAATGGGCCAATCAGTACATTTGGGACTCTAAAATGGAGCCTGCCTACAGGGGCTTGGTGGGGTCAAAACTTGTAGGAATTGTAGTTTTGGGCTTTTTGCGCCTAAAATAACCTGGAGGAGGAGCCCTTGTTGTGATTGACAGACAGATCAGCCAACCGAACCTTTTGGATCTTGGGGAAGTCCCAAACTGCTTGCAGTTTCAGTTAGATCTAAGTTGGGAAGTGAAGAAGTAACAGCTCAAGGTAGTTCGAGCAGCTATCCATAGTGGATTCGCACAGGAGAACTGTGGAAAGGCCTGAGTTTTGGCCTGCATGCCTGCCTGCTGTCCCTGAGAGGGAACTTGTGCCTTTTTCAGACTGAATCAGAACTTGGAGAGCGAAGTAAGCAGCTGAATTTTGACCAGGCTCCTACCTGAAGAAGACCGAAGATTTGCTGAATGTGATCGGCCTGTCTGGACTTCCAGCCACCTCTGAACTCCCGGATTGTGCAGACACTCTGTAACTGCGACCGGAGAGCCTTTTGCCTGGTACAGTGGAATTTCCTTACATGTGAATATGTTGTGTGCTTATTGGTCGTGATTTGGTTCCCCACTATGGTTTGAATTGTATTCTGCTTGCTGGAAGCTGCAATAGAATTTCCTTACATGTAAATGTGCTATGTGCTGCTAGTGGGTCGCGATTTGGTTCCCCACTGTGGTTTGAACTGTATTCTGCTTGCTGGAAGCCGCATCCAGCCCCACAGACTGAATCCAAAATCATCTCCATTGGGCCTGGGCCTTGCCACACTAGCCCAGCCTGACTACCCGCTGCACAGAGAACGCCATCGATGAGAGACCTGCCTGGGGATCAGCCCCCTGCTCAACACTTGAACAGGAACGACGCCACGATGATTCGTGTGGGCCCTGCTTCTCCGGGCACGCCAGCTCAACAACCTGCAGTCTCGATTTCGTGCTGCCTGTGTCCAGTATTGGGTATCGTGAGTAAACATCAGGGTAGCTCCCTGCAACAACAGCTAAATCTAAAGTGTTGTCATCTGATTGTCTTGTTGATTTTTCTTTCACGAACTGAGCCCCCCCCGGCTCCGGATTACAAGTAGTGTGTGTTGTGCATGTTGCTTTCTTCCATCACAGGGCCCCACCCAGCTGCAATGTTCCTGGCTAGCCCACCATTTTCCTACCTGGGTACCCAGAGTGTGTGACTGTGTGGGGACTTAAAGTGCATGCATAACTGTTTGATTAATATAGCCTTTAAGCCAATCAACCTGATTACACCCCTTCCTTGTTCAAGTCCCCTGAATAAATCAGATCTGACTTTTTTTTGCTGCATTTAACCTGACTGTGGTTCCAGTTTGTGCCAAGGGTACTGTACTGTTGCTAATTACTGTGCATAACCTTGTTTTACAGGGGTTCCCCAGGGTCGACCCAGAGGAACCAGCCCTGCTGGTAAGTGCAAACAGTGTGGGTACTGGTATGGTGTACAAGGGGTACTGTGAAAGTGATAATTGTATATTGCTCAGGCAGCTAGAAGGGAAAGAGGGGGGTTACAGTGTCCCGGAGGGCTGTGTCCAGGTTAGTTCGACCACTACCAACCCTGACCTCCAGGTGTAGGCAACGTTTCAGAATTCAGGCCCCTTAACCTGCTACTAGCCACACAGGCAGGGGTAGCAGCCCTTGGGATAGTGGCACCTAGGGGTCACATTTAAACTAGAACATAGAAACACAGAATCTGATGGCAGATAAGAACCACTTGGCCCACCTAGTCTGCCCATTTTTCTCTACCTATAGTATCACCGCAGACCCTACTTGATCTCTGGCTCTTTCTCCCTCCCCCTTTTCTTTTCCACTAAGATACCCTTGGACCTATCCCATGCATTCTTGAACCCCATCACTGTCTTCACCCCAGCACCCGCTGGAAGGTTATTCCAGGAGTCCATCACTCTTTATATGAAGAAATATTTCCTAACATCTCTCCTGAATCTACCTCCTTCCAGCTTCATAGTATGTCCCCTTGTTCTTGAGCTCCTTTTTTTCAGAAAAATACTTCCCTCCTGTACCTTATTTACCCCCATAAAGTATTCAAAGGTCTCTGTCTTAGCCCCCCCCTCATTTCTTCCACAGTGTACATATTGAGGTCCTTTAGTCTCTTGTTGTAGGGCTTTTAGTGCTGGCCCTGCACCATTTTAGCTGCCCTACTCTGGACCGCCTTCACTGTATGTCCTTTCAGAGATGTGGTCTCCAGAACTGTGCACAGTACTCAAGGTGGTGGGGTCTTACCAGCTGTCTATACAGGGGTTACACCAACTCCCACTTTCTGCCAGTGAAACCCCTACCTATGCAACCCAGCATCCCAATAGCACTCCCGACTGCCTTGTCGCACCGCCCGGCCACCTCTAGTTCATCTGATATGATTACCCCGGGTCTCGTTCCTGCTTCTGTGCCCTAAGTGATTATTTTGTACTTTCTCACATTGAAACCCAGCTGCCATACTCTTGGCCACTCCTTGAGTTTTCTGAGGTCTCTGTTCACCCCTAGCATTCCCTCGGAGTGACCGCATTACTGCAGAGTTTGGTGCCATCTGCAAAGAGGCAGCCGTTCCCTTCCAGCACCTTAGCAATGTCACTTATAAAGACATTAAAAAAGACTGGTCCCAGCACTGATCCCTGAGGAACCCCACTGGTCACCCTCCCTTCTTCAGAGTGAACTCCGTTTACCACCACCTTCTGTTGCCTATCCCCTAACCAATTTCTTACCCAGTTTACCACACTGGGATCCAGTCCTAAACTACCCAGCTTGCTTACTAGTCTCCTATGTTGAATGGTGTTGAAAGCATTACTGAAATCTAGATAGACCATTGCTTTGTCCACGTTCAGATTAATGAGTCCCTTCAGGACTCTGTCCTCTGAAAAGGACTAGTGTCCATCCCCCCCCTCCAAAAGCTCCTGTTACTTTTTTGGGTCACTCCCCTTCTCCTTCCTCTGTGAACACTGAGCAGAAGTATTTGTTCAGGATGTCTGCCTTTTCCTGGTCCCCCTCTGCACAATACACCTCTTCCCTTTTAACATTTTTAAGGGAAGTGCTGTCAATTATTGAGAGTCCCACAAGAGTTAATTATAAAACAGGCAGCTCTTCAGTGATCGACTGGATTTTGGTTTCTGCTACTACAAAAATTAAACAGCCTGGTGTTCTTCCTGACAGTATTGGCGACCGTTGTGCAGTTTTCTGCTGCTGGAGAACTGGATGGATTTCAGTTCCCCCAATGTACATTTTTTCAAGAAATTTTTTAAAAATTGGATATTTGAAAATTCTGGAAAGCTTTGCATCTAGTTCATTGGCCTTATTTAAATTGCATTATTGCTGTTGATGATGCACTTTCAGAATTTGATTTTTGGTTTAATTCGGAGTGTGATAAATTAATTCCTTTAAGAAAATTTAGGGTTAGAGGCAATAAGCAAGAGTGGATTATGCCAGAGTGAACAGAATTTAATGAAGGACAGGGATAAGAAGTGGAAGGAGTTTAGGAGAACACAGGATAATGCCACTTTAATTGTCTATAAACTGTAATGAAATAAATGTAAATCCACGATCAGATGGCTGAAACAACAATACTTAATTGAAAAACAACAAAAATTTATGGGTAAAGATGTAGGTGCAATCGGAAGCCTCATTAAGGAGTTACTGGGGGAAAATACAAGACCAATCCCAATATGCATTCCACTAGCTCAGGTGTGCTTACTGATCCAAGCTTTATTGCTGAAGAATTTAATACTTTTTTCCCTTAATCTATCTAAATATATTCCAGAAGACTTGGTTAATTGCCCATGTGACAGTGTCCCCTTGTCTTTTATCCAATAGGATCGCTCCTGAGTTTTATTTAAAACTGTGTAATACATCAGAAGTCTATAAATATGCAGCTGTCCCAGTGCCATGGAGGGCTGAGGCGTCACGCTTTACCTCCTACCGTGCCAATGACCCGTGTTCACATGCAGACACGGGTTGCTGGGGGTCGGCTGGGAGGGGGGAAGGAAGGAGGGAGGGAGAGAATGGAGCATCCGGAGGACAGCTCTCCTCTCCTGGGGAGGGTAGTTTGGCAGTCCTGCCGCATGACTGCCCCCATGTGAAGGCCTGAGGGTAGGATAGGCCGGAGATGCCAGAAGAAGGGAGGGTGGTACGGGACTCTGCAGTGTGTACATGCCTCCACGTATGCACATTGGCAAGTCATGCCACAGCAATGGGGAAGGAAGAGAGAAAATGGAGAAAAACCTCCCAGTTCAGCAGGATGAACGACCGACCCTCTGCAGGCCCTGCACCAGTGGCCGGGCACAACCAGGGTTCTTGGGCTGAGGATGAAGGCACAGGTAAGCCCTGGAGGAGCAGGGTGACAGGGCTGGAGGGGGGGTCGGTCAGGTAGGGGGCTGCCAAGGAGAGTAGGGGGCTAAAACACAATATAAAAAAAAGAAGTCTATAAATAACACCTCCCTGTATCTGATGTAATTTGGAGACGCTGGGTTCTCTATAAACAGGAGTCAGACCCGGACTTTGTACAGTGATCAATATATCCTAATCTAGTTTGTTTACTGAGATTGGAAACCAGTTCATGGAAATGTAACCAGATTAGTTAGAGGGCTCAGCTTGTAACACGGAACGGATTTTGATCATCTTTTTAAAACTTGCAATCAACAAAAACTCAATAAAATGTTATTCGTCTAACATGTACCCTATTATGACTTGCCTATGTTGTTGTATCAGCTTGTGTTTTGCAAAATGCCCATTTTTTCTTTTTCTTTGTGTGTATCTCCTGTTGCAATACTTGCTGTTCCTTTTTTAAGTTTGCAATAAAAAATTATTATAAAAAAAGAAGTCTATAAATATCTTATTAGAATGAACCCTTGGCATTTAGTGGGAATTAAATAATTTGGATTTTAGGCTCATGAAGATATTTTATGTTATCCTTTATCAAAAATCTTTGGTGATAGTGTAGAATACCAGGTACACCTAGGAAGCGTGCCATAAAAGCTTCCTGAATACAGCACTGCTTTGGTCACGAACCATACTTGGTTGTTAGCAGCCCTTCAGATAGCTCCTTTTTGGACATATTTTATGTCCAAAAATCAGCTAAAAAAAGTCCAAAAATGTACTATCTAGAGTCACTGATGTCCGGTAATATTTCTGTAATTTACTGCTGACGCCTGGTTTTCATGGTGTGGATGTCATTTGGTTTACTCTTTCCACCAAGCTGCCATGGGAGTCAGAGGAGTCTCTCCCCCCCACTTGCCAGCACATATCATTTGCGTATGTGCAGCAGCATAATCACAGACAGTTTGGCGCCAAAGTTGTGAGGTGGGTTAGAGAGGGAGAGTGCACGGAGAACAGAAAGTGTCTGTCTTGCAAGCAAGAGAGAGTAGGCCTGGTGACTGTAGGCTAGCAGACATAAGTCAGTCAGATACTACTGGAATCTGTGGGAAGCCGAGGTTGAGAGTAACACACACACAGCCCGCCCTGAGCCAGTGAGCAGAGTGAGAGCGAGTCAAGCGACTATTGGATTTTTTAAAAAAAGCTGCACAGCAGCAGTACGGTATCGGTACGGGCCAGGGTACCCCAAATCCGATCAAGTGGTGAGACATGAGACAGTGAGAGTGTCGATTGAACCTGCCTGGGAGTTGGGCGGCTTGGGCTTGTGGTGCGGATGTGCCATGCAGTGCTTGATCGTTCATGTATAAATTTGTAGGCTAGCCTAGGTGGTAGAACTAGTAGTAGCTTTTAGCCTAGGTGCTGAGCTGACACAGTGACTCAACTCAGAACATCTTTGCCTGAGAGAGACAGAGAGGGAGTGACGGGCGAGTCATCACAGGCAGCAGGCCAGCAGCCTGGAATTAAATTTGTAACAGGCCGCCTGGAGGACTGTGTCTGAGACTGGGACTGAGAGTGCCGGCGGTGGACTGTTCCTTCCGTGGTCACATGGAAAGGGTATATCGACTGGAGGACCTGGGGACACACAGTCAATTTGAGGTTGGAGCCTGAAAAAGGAGAGGAGACCGCAATCCACACAAGGTCGACTTTCAGCAAACAACAGGTACTACTATTATTTACTTTCGTTTCATTAATGTCATTCTGATTGCTAGGCTCCAGCTTTTGTGAGTGGCACTGCACTGGCAATGGCAAACCAATTTGTAGATATACACGCACGCACGCCTGCCTGTGCCTCGAGTCATCAGTAGTAGTGCCTCTGTGCCTGTGCTGTGCCCGGCCCTGTAAAATATGTCTGACTCCCCGGGCCGCTACCCATTACTATCCGATTCCTAACATGCATCTCCAGACTCAACCGTAATTTTACAGCATAGCGCAATGTCCAATTCTGTTTGCCACTGTGTGTGAACCAAGGCTCAAAGCACATCTTGCTGTTTTTGTTTGAGAAAAATGTTTTTGATTGTGCTAGTTGGTTGGTCGGAGGACTGCACCACAGGCCCAGGCAGGCCCCAAACAGATGTTGAAGTGTACCATGATCTGTGTGAACCAAGGCTCAAAGCACATCTTGCAGTTTTGTTTGAGAAAAATGTTTTTGATTGTCTGTGTGCTGGTCGGGAAGGGGGCGGGGGACAACTACAAACCTTGAAATGAAAACCTTTTGTTTGATGCATGGGAATTAAATCACTGGGATAAACGGGTTTAATTTGAAGAACCCCCCCCCTTCTTTCTGTAAATAAAACAATGCCTGGATGCACCACAGGCCCAGGCAGGCCCCAAACAGATGTGTACCATGATCTGTGTGTGTCACTGAGTTTATTTGAATTACCAAGAAACCACACATTTGGATGCATTGCTATTGCTTTTCAGGTCTGTAGGTGTGGAACTAGGTACCAAATGCAGGCTTCAGTGTACTAGCAGTCAGTAACTCCCATTACACTGCGCTCTGTTGTTGGCAGTCTATATCCAGATTCTTTGCTAGCGTAGGCTGATACCCCTGATATCAGAAAGGATTACCATTTCAACTGACATTTTTTTTCATGTAGACTTAAGTGGGTGGCCATCCACAGGCAGGCTGCCATATTGCAGACAGCAGCGCGGCAACCTGTGCACCTTAGCAGTCCTACACCCCTCCAACCTGCCCATAGCACCAGACCCCCACAACTGCCACCAGATACACCCCTGGTGGTATAGTGCCCCACTGCCCCCCCATCCAGCGATGCCATGAGTCAGCTCCCCGGTGGCATAGTGGACCCCCCCCCACCTGTTGCTCTACATCCCCATGAATGCCACTTTGGCTGGTTCCCTGGTGATATAGTGGAACCCACCCATCCCTGCCCTGCAAGGTGATATTGGCCCAGCTGGACTCCCTGGTGGTCCAGTGATTCCCTCCACCCACACAGGCAACCCCCAGCCCACTCCTACATCCAGGGCCTATTAGAATCAGTCCATTGGGCAGCACATCCCTCCCGCATACCGCCAACCGACTACGCTGTCTGTGAATGACAGCATACTGTATGGCTGGAAGCCCATTGGTAGACAAGGTATCTCACCTTGCGGGGGCAGGGATGGGGGGGTTCACTATACCACCAGGGACATTCTGGCATGTTACAGGAGTTTCTGCTTTGGGTGGGGAATGGGGACCACTATCCCACCAGGGTATGGCGAGGGGGTGTTTCTGGGGCTGTGCTATGGGCAGTGTAGTGTGGGGTTGCTATGCCAACAGGGCACTGCCGGGCACCATGTCCAAGGGAATCGCTATGGGTTGGGGGGAGGCCACTCAAGCCACCAGGTCAGGGTGTTGGGCTCTGGCTGTCCTGTCCAGGCAATTCCCTGTTGCATCTATGGAAATAGGGCCATAATGGCTTGCAAATGGCCCCATTGCGCCATGCATGCCTAATGGCCTCATTTGCATGCCTGTGGCTGTGAATGACGATATTGGGTACCACATCCTGAGATGCGCTGCCCCATTGGGTTCACAGCCTGATGTGGGGGATATGCTGACATACTGTGGGCTGGGCTCAACTGTGCTGTTCACAGAGGGGATGCTCCAGCGGCATTTCCCGGTGCATCGTCTGTGAATACCACTTTATTCGCTCAGTGCATCTCCACTGAGCCATGGTAGTTGGGATGCGCCGATTGCATCTCCTTTGTGAATCCTGCCCTTTTCGTTCTAGAGGGAGACGGCAAAAGGACTGCCCAAACTAAGCACACAAAGACTGCCCAAACTAGGCACACAAAAGACTGCCCAGAACTAAGCACACAAAGCACCTATGTTGTTCACTTTTTTTAACATTTGTCCCCTTCTTTTTGTTTCCACTTCCACCACCCCACAGTGGCAGTGTGTGGTTGGGATGTGCTATGTGATAGAATCTGGGATATGGCAGGGGGTGTCTGTCTGATTGGGTTGGGTTGGGAGGGCCATTGGACAAGCAGGGATAATGGATGGGGGACACATCACCATCAGTCTGGCCGGGGATGGGGGGGTCATTATACTGAGTGAGTGGGATCTTGCTTGCCATCTGTTCAGAGCTGCTGTGCCAGGGGGTTGTGGGGTCCACTATGCCACCAGGGCACTGTGCTGTATGGTAGCTGGAGGTGTGCTGTCACATGCTGGGAGGGGAGGTTCCACTATACTACCTGGGACCTTATTGGTGAGTGTGACAGACAGAGGTATAATGGTGCAGTGGGCATTGGTGAGTGCAGGTTGGACAGTCAAGGACACATGGAAAGCAGCATGCAAGTTGGTGTCTGGTCTGCTCAGTGTGTAAGTTTCCTTTTTCCCTGATGCACACAGCAAAGCATCTGACTGGCCGGCAGTGAGCTGACTGAAGTAGTCACTCGACACCAGTAGAAAAAATAGGGTACCCTGGGTAGCATGTAGTGATTGTACACATATTCAGAGGAAGCCATCACCGACAGCATTTCATCACCTTTAGTTACACAATTTAAGGTACTGTCTTACTCTCAGTAGAGAAATGTTAAAATGCTTGTTTTTTTTGTTGTTGTTGGGTTTGACTTTGAGGCCAGGGTGCTGGGGGTGGTGGGTGGGGGGGAGAAGTACTACTGTTGATACAGCTACCATAAATATAGAAGATAACACAATGTAAGCAATAATACCCTCCAGGGTGGGCGGTATTGTGCTATACTGGACCGCCCATGGGCATAATGAGGACAGACGACTTAGTCCCTGGAAGGTCCGGTATAGTACAATACCGCCAACCCTGGAGGTATTACTGCACTTAGAAAATGGTCACTGAAAAAAAAATCTATTAAAAGTTTTTAATAGAAAAAAATAATTTAAGGTATCTTTCGTAATAAAATACTCCCTCTGTCTGTGTATTTTAGTAGGGACTTTTGTCCTACTGGAAAATCTGTTTAAAAAAAAAAGTTCCTCCTCAGCAGCTCTGTAATGAAGTCCCTGGCTCATTTAGATATCAACAATGTGGCAGTTTAGTTAGCGAGTCAGTATGACCTGGTCATGCTTGGTAAAAATTCCTTTGCTTGAAATTGCAGACAAGAGCAGTAATTTCTTCATTCTCTGTACTGTAGATTGTTTATCTATGGTACAGAAAATGAAGAAAGTACCACTGTGGGTTTCATCCAGATAGGTGGCCACGCTGTGCGGCCATAACAGACACCGTACATAAATGTAATGTAACCCCCATACCACTCTACACAATTGGCAGTCTGGCATCCCTTATTTTCTTGTGTTGTACATAGCTGCCATGCACTTAAACACAGAAATGGTTCCAACCCTAGCTTGGGTCATGTGTACCACACTCAGTCGATAGAGTTTAAGGGGTTTGTGTTTACAGAACAAGCTGTGAATTTACCACCAGGTCCAGCCAAGGGAGAGATTGATGGGGCCATGCTAGATCTATCTTCTGGGAGGGGTACCCAGTAAGTCCAAGCATGAAGCAATAACGTAATGTCCAGACCTGCAAATGGAGTCCTACAGTGTGATTTTATTAAGATAAATTATCTTTAGAACAAGGGTGGTCTGGTCACCCAAAGGTTTACAACATAACGCTTGGCAAATGTATTAACTTCAATTAACCCCATACATTGGAATTGGGTTCCATATTTGTTTTGTCAATATGTGATGAAAATCCTGTGCGATTGCTTGTGAAGTAGTGTACACATGTTGAAACAACTTTTATAATTGCTTTAGATAGCCTGCTGGCTGACAATAACCAACTGTGCATAAACAACACCTTATGACACGAATTTTGGGGAGGGAACTGTCACGGTGACACCGAATATGTCAAGCACAGGTCAAGCCAGTTCAAAGACCCAAAAGAGAACCACCACAACCACCACCACCACAAAGTCTTTATTAGACTGTTGGCTAATAAAAAAATGTCCCACAACTCAGTGCCTTGCGACTGACTCTGGAGGGAGTTCATCTGCGAATGGACCAACTGCTGATTGTTCTTCCAATTCCAATATTGAAATGGAAAGTGACAGATGTGGCCTTGCTGTAACTTCAGTTTGTAATTCTGATGAATTTCCTACACTTCAGTTATCAGAAAGTGATGATTGTTCTTCTTCTTCTTATGAGTGTATCACACAATCTGCAGCTTCTCAGGGTTACACAGAGTCATCAGTGGTTCAGAAATCATGCAGTGACACTAGAAATAAGAACAGTCAGTTATCAGATGCTATGAAATCTGTTGTTATGCGTAATTACAGACATCAGTGGGAAACTGAATTTGATTGGCTGGAGGCAAGAGATGGGAAAATGTTTTGCTCTGTGTGCCGTTCAGATCGCCGTCTCACAAACAAATGTGCTACTACAGGTGCAGGTGCGTTAATGTGTATGCAGTATGTCTGACAGTAGTGGTTCCAAGTAGCTTGACTGGCTGTCACAAAATGGGCTTTGGCTTCTCCAGTTAACAGTGGTGGTGGTTGTGAATTAAGTGGTAAAGCATGGCATGAGTGACATCATGACCATCTAGAGAGAATTATGGTGTTATAACTGCCCACCCACCTCCAGATGGTTTGAAGCACGAGATGTAGGTAGCCAAGTGCTTCCACCACCCGAGAAGGGCTGCCCGTTACCCCACCATAAAGCACCTCCTGAAGCGCCATATTGAGCTAATGAAATGTGCCCTTTTTTGGAAACCATTATGAATTTTTAAGCAGGTTATTTCAGCTGGGCTGTTGTGCTGTGATAACAGTCCAGCAGGAAGCATCTGTCTGCCAATCAGAATTCAGCATTTTTCACACATTTCATAATCTGATATTGAAATCGGTAGAAAGGATGCTGAATTCGATTGGCAGACAGATGCTTTTGTATGGCTGGCCCATAATCCCACCACAATAGCCCAGCCATAATAACCTCTTTAAGAATTTCATTACATTTCCATAATTACCTATTTTATTACACGATATGTTGTTCTCCAGGGGGGTTCATGAGCAAGCAATAAGACACACTACAGGGTGCATGGAATGATTTGACCACATGGCCAGGGGCATCAATAAGGCACGAGACCTTGGCTGAGTACCTTTAGCCCCTGACGTGCAGTAAAATCTGTTCCATGCATACCCTGTCGATGTGTCTTATTGCTTACTTATAAAATGGGAAGCTAAAACCAGCCAGGTTTTAGCTTCCCATTTTATAAGGTGAGTTAATGGCCCTTCTTGAGTGATAGAAGCACTCTGCTACTTATACCTCATGCTTCGACCCACCAGAGGAGGGCAGGACAGTTATCCCACCGTAACACTCCCCCCTCATGCCTTATTGCTTAATTCATAATCATCATAGTTCATCTAGTAAAGGCTTGCTACTTTTATTAATAATTTGTAACAGAAATGACAATTTATGCCTCAAGAATGCTGACTTTGTCACTTGTGTTTTGGGACTACAATGTTCTTCCCCACACAGATGCTAATAAGTTTGATAACTTGTATCCGAAGATAGCACAGTGGAGCGCAACCGATAGAATCCTGCAGTCTGTACAGAGAGTGTAATACTGAGTCACCACAGCGGTATTTTCTACTTGTAGGATATCACAGAACATACATACTGTAGATCTTTTTTGGGGTGATCTCACTCATCAAGTAGGTGTGGTACCAGTGTTGCACCAGTAAACATCATAGGAACTTCACTGTCAGTAACTGGGAATCCATATGAAAGATTATCTGCAGTATATTGCTCCCTCCTCAGTTCTTTTCCACCATCGAGTTGCAAGCACATTCTCCATTGACGAGCTGTGCAGTGTTGGCAGATTTAGCACCTTTTTCGAACTAGGACCGACTGCCACTTGGAGTAACATAGACAGTAGTACCACACAGTTGTTTCACCGAGTATTACTGTCTTGATATATTTAAGGGCCTATGCAGATTTTGGCAGGAATGTGCTGCAAGGACTCCTGTTTTAAGTTTATGGAGTCCTGGGCAGATTCAGTTGCCAAGATCTTCTGTCTTGAGCTTAAGAACATCCTTGGCTTGGCCATTTGTTCCAAGTCTCCTGTTTTAAGTTTATGGAGTCCCAGGCAGATTCAGTTGCCAAGGCCTTCCCCAAGGCTAGCAAGTTGTGCTTTGATCCCTTCTTTACCAGAGTTATGGTGGGGAAGGTTTGTGGATGGAGTTTGTGGGAGTGACCACCCACAACTATATCGGGCTGGTGAGGTCTTGCTGACATTGTCACATGTGCGGTCAAAGTTGTACACTTAATGAAAATCTGGTGTGTTTATTGTCATCCCATGATGGTGAAGAGTTCCTATGGTGCACTTGGAATCCACCTTGTGAGTGAGATCACCTCAAAGATCTACTCTTTATGGTACGTTCTACGTATCTGTTATCTCCTTATTTCACTGATGTATGCAATTTCATTATGTGTGTAAAAGCAGACAGCAGCTTAGCCTTTACTGTTTTATTCTCCTCTTCTCCAATTTCATAGTATTTACAAGAAAATAATTTTCCTATTTTAGAAAATTGTCAGAACTCAACCCTCAGGAAGCACAGTCAGACAAAGGACCATCGTACAGCACTGGAAGCAGAGATTGTTAAAAGGAGATTGTATGCAGTTAGCGACAATGATGAGGCAGAAAGTTCAGAAGATAACGATTCAGCTATTAAACCTGTAAAAGACAGTGAACGTAATCTGTTTAAAGCAGTGTACTTTGCAGCAAAGACAGATATGGCAAACCGCAGTGTCAACCAGCTTTTAGATTTCATTCACTGGACCGGAGGTCAATGCTCAGTACATGATATAAGTGATTACACTGTTCATGATGTTCAGAGAAGTATTGTGAAAGCATTAGATAGCAAAGTCATAAAGGAAGCATTAAAAAGTCCTGTGTTTGGCTTGCTAGTTGATGAATCCACAGATCTTTCAGTCCACAAAACTGTAATAATGTATATTCGATATGTCAGTGAAGGGGAAATGAAAACAAAAGTAATTGGCAACATCCGGGTAAAGGATGGTTCAGCACATCACTTAACTGAGGCTATTGTAAACAGATGTCAGGCCCTGGGCTTCGTCATGAGTAAACTTGAAGGGTTAGGTAGTAATGGGGCAAGTGTAATGATGGGCAGGTCCAATGGCGTTGGTACACTTTTGACTTCACTGCATTCACCTTTTATGGTTCATGTCCACTGTTTGGCTCATAGATCGGCTTTGGCCTGTTTACAGTCCGCTACTCAATTTAGATACCTACAAGACTTTCAGAGTAATATTAATGATACATATGCCTATTTCAGCACATCTGCTGTTAGGCAGGCAAAGCTAGAAGATATGCAAAGGGTGACTGGTACAGTAAAAGGAACGCTGAAAGAAGCAATTAACAAACATTGGCTGTCAATGCAAACGCTGTAAATACAATGCATAAATGTTACCCTGCTATTCTCCCTATACTTAAAGAGGACAGGAATCATGCCAAAGCTCAGGGCCTTCACATGTTTCTCACTACTTATGTGTTTGCAGCTGTTCTATGTATGTTCTGTGATATCCTTAGTGGTAGCCTCAGACATCGCAAGCTATTTCCAGATATTTCACAATATTTCTGAAGAGTTTCTCTCTGGTGCCCCTACTGTTTAAATGCAAAAAGGATCAGATATTTCTGGAAATATCACAGAAATTTCGGGAAATAGCTTGCAGTGTCTGTGGCGACTACTGTAATGGGAACTCTTTGTAAATCCTTTCAAAAGCAAGATCGGCTGTATGCGGATGTGAAACCACAAGTGTTCTGTGCAATTGGTGAGTTAGAAAACATGAAAACTGAGCCAGGCCCAATCCTGACAGCGTTTCAAGAGGCATGTGAAATTGAGACTAGTGATATTGGACAAATGACAGCATGTTGGAAAATACAGGAATCTCAGCAAGATGACATTCAGACTGAACTCAAGTGTTCACAGATGATATCATCACAATTCTCAAAACTGAGGGATGAGTATCTCAGTACTCTTATAAGCAACATGAAGTGTAGGTTGTGCCCAGATTCTAAAACGGAAGCACTTCTGGATGCCATTGCCAATCTAACTGACCCATAGTCGGTAGCAGACTCTAATACAGTCAGTGTTCAGAAAAGTTTACAAATTGTTTGAGAAAATTTTGGTTCCAGCACACAATATGACAGTGATTAAGATGATACTGAGACAAATATTCATTAATGAAGCCTTTACTAGATGGAAACTGTCTCCGCTCAGACTGGGCAAAAGCAAAGGCAATGATGCTGGGCTGCTATAGGAACCTTAGTTCCGAAAGCTTTATGAGAAGGGTAATTTCAAAGTACTCTGATACAATGCCAGCATGTTCTACATTATGTAATATCGCTTTATGCATTCCGCTTACATCTGTAGAATGTGAGCGTGGTTTCAGTGTGCAGAATAGGATAAAGACAATATTTTGTTGTTCACTAACAGAAGATAGCCTAGAGCTACTAATGAAACTAAACACGGGGCCTGACTTCTCCGGTTTTGAAGTCGATAAATTTGTGCAGTGTTGGAAAAAGAGAAAAACAGGCGCTACGTGTCTTTGTGCCAAAAATCAAAAAGGAGGAGACTGGAGAAGCCAAAGTCCCAGACAGAGGCAGTCAGGCTTAGTGATTCTGGTAGCAGCAGCAGCAATACAGGTGGCAGCTGTGCCATGCCCAGAGGTAGCCGCACATCAAACAATGATTATGTCAGTATGCCACCATGTGTCAGCAGCAATAGCTGTTGTTGTGCCACTGCAGTTGATGGTGGTGCCACTGCAGTTAATCATGGTAGCAGTAGTAACAGAAGTGCTCATGATGGGGGGAGGGCTGAAGATAGTGAATTAGGTTATGAGGATTTCCTGGAAATAATAGAGGGCATGGATGACAACAATAGTGAATAATTACATAACTTCCTGATTGGACTCGTTTGATCGAGGTTCAAGTGCACTTTTTAGGCCAAATACAAGTTACTGTCAGACATACTGTTGCACACTGCACAGGCAGAAGCAATGATCTGAAAACCAGTGTTTTAAACAGTAAATTCACTTGAAAGCTGTGAAGCAAGCAAGGTGTTTATTTTACTTTGTGTTATATGCTGTTGTGTGCTGTACTGGGAGTTGCTGAACACAATGGGATAGGGTAGGGAATTGGATAATGAAAAGTTAGTTGCTTACTGTTAAAAGAAGACACAAATTATCTATTGTTCACATCCCATGGTGTGCTGCACCTTGGTTGGTGGCAATATATGGTGACACTAGCAGACACACTACATCTACAGTAAGTGCACAACAGGTTGCATTGCCTCACATTGTTTGCAAGGTTTGGATGTGACACAGTCACATTAAATAAAGCAAGAAAGGGTTGTAAAATGTATCATGGGGTCATACAGGGATAATTGCATTGCTAAGGCTACTTCTCTGCATTACTCTGTCTCCCCCAAATCTATTCTCCACACATAACCAAAAATCTGGTTTGCATACCCAGCAAGACAACATCCTGCCAGGCCATTAGCCACTGTGTTATACATTTAACAAATTTTAGCACTGATTGAAACACTGATTTTTTTGCCTTGATAAGCATCAAAAATGTCATCACTGCAGGAATTGGTCACCCAGTTTCTGCAAAGTGCCAACCAAGTGCCAACACCTATGGTACCAGCAAGTTCACTTACAAATGTTTTTATGTTTCAAAGTATAAGAGTTGTGGCTTACCAATTTGAATGTTATCATTTAGCACTTTCATCTTAAGTAAGTTCGTTAGAATGGTAAGGTAGGTTTTAAAAGAGCTGTTCCTTGACTGAGACTGTACAGTTAAATCTCACGGACGATGCACACACAATGCCCCCGGGCATCGGCAGGCTGCAGCACGCGCCCATGTTGCACTTGACTATTTGTCCAAGATGTGTATTACCATACATATACACAACACCAGGCAGGGCCAGCCAAGTACATTGGATAGATACATCATGTTATTTGGGGATAAATATTTCATTTTCGCTTTATACAACATCATAAATTTCACTATACTACAATCCAATTAACTTGTTATAAATAATGTTATTTCCACTTACAGTCTAGAAATGGAACAGGAACAAAAACACACAGATAACAATGGGCCAGATAGGAAACTTACAATGGAAAGAAAGGCAGCTTTGAGATAATACAAGGTGAAACACAAAATTAGTACAATTCTGTAACAAACAGTACTGAACCATTGAAAATGGTGTTGTGCTATAGCAAGGACTACTGTTTTAAGTTTATGGAGTCCTTTGCAGATTCAGTTGTCCTTTTGTCAAGATTTTCTGTCTTAAGTTTAAGAAGATCCTTGCAGTTGACTATAGCATGTGGTGGTGAGCAGTACATAGCAGGGATTCCTATCTGAAGTTTATGGAGTCCCTTGCAGATTCAGTTGTCAAGGTCTTCTGTCATAAGTTTAAGAAGGTCCTAGGCTCTATATACCACCACAAACCATTTGTACTGCTTGTAACTGGTGTTTTATCTTGTTTTACCTCAAAACTTCCTTTCTTTCCATTGGAATGTCCATATGTGGCTGGGTAGCTCAATATTCTGAGTTCAATTTCCAGGCTATAAGTGGAGAAAACATTTTGTAATACGTTATATTATAAATTGTAATCTAACTGAAATAAACGGTGTTGTAAGTGGGAAAAAAATATTTATGCAAAAATAAGATGATTTATTTAGCCAGTTTATTTGCACTGTACAGCATTTATGATGCAGCACAACGGCAGTTGGCAGAATAGCCCATTTTTCCAAAATGAGTTGTGATGGTAATAACAAATTACTAAATATTTTACTTTATAACTAAATAAACAAGGGGTAGTAATCAATCAATGATTACCACACTATGGGCCAGATAGTCAAAACTTTGCCCCGGGGCTAAATTAGCACTGCCTGGTGGGCAAACTTAGCCCGGAGCACAAAGCAAGCCATATTCAAAAGGAATAGCCATGGGCAAACAGCTTCTGAATATAGCATGGGAATGAGGCCGGGCAAACTGGGCTGGGAGTGCAGGGCAAACTTAGCCCTGGAATAAGA
The DNA here is from genome assembly GCA_016271365.2 of Neoceratodus forsteri. Taxonomy (NCBI): domain Eukaryota; kingdom Metazoa; phylum Chordata; order Ceratodontiformes; family Ceratodontidae; genus Neoceratodus; species Neoceratodus forsteri. The sequence continues at coordinate 1,097,229,866 of CM028135.1, read as the reverse complement.
CAGCTCTGAATATGTCAACCAGGAAGTGCAAACCACAACAGCAACACAGTGCACAGCAATGTGAAGGTAGGTAGAGGTGAACTGTGTGGCTAATGTGTGTGCCTGCAAATGCGTGGACCCAGTACAGCTTCAGACAGCAGCGTATGTGAAAGTACAGTGTGCAAAACTGTTAAATATTCCCCAAACTGTTTGCGCAGCGCTAACACATTCTCGTGGGTTTAGCACAGGGCTAAACCGTTAGCCCGGTGCAAACACGTTTGCCCGGCGCTAAACTTTGCCATATTCAAAAGCGACATGCAAATGAGCCTACTTAGGTAATCTCTGAGCAAACATCCAAATTAGCATCTCATTATGCCCTGATTTGCATGTAGTTTGCACCAGGCTAATGGTTTAGCCCTGCGCTAAACCTGTGCAAATGTGTTAGCTCTGCACAAACAGTTTGGAGAATATTATATGGTTTTGAACACTGTACTTTCACATGCGCTGCTGCCTGCAGCTGTACTGGGACAACACAGCATAGGCACAGATGGTGGTGGTGCTGCATGCAACTGTCATACTGCAGGTCATGCTACAGTGCACAGCAGCACTACAGTAGCAAGGGGGCCAGTAGTGTGTGGACACAGCACTGCCTATGGTGTGTAGGGCAGTGCTGATGACTGCACTATACACATTGAGAGACCCAACCTGTAGGTGTTTACTGACAGTGGACATTACTGTTACCCTGTTGTGTGATCCACAGATGCTGCACCTCTGGCATGGGATGCTCACAGTGACATATACATGTCTGGCTTTGTGTGCTGTGGCAGTTGTACAGCTGTGTGGTATGTGGCCAAGGGGGCATATATTATCAGAAAGGCACACTGGTGTTGGGGTATTCCCAGTATTGGCCCATGTGCACTGCATGATGTGTCCCAGCCTTGTGATCACACCTGGTCTGTGGCACAGCCTGGCCACCCATACACTCTCTCCTCAACATCCTCTATGCCCACAGTGCTGCATGTGTGTGCTGGCATCTGTTGGTGTCCACAAAAGAGTGGTCCACAGGTGTGTGCTGTATGGCCACACTGCTATGCTGTCCACTGGTGGCAGGGTCACCACCTACTGCCTGACATGGCTGGGACTGGTGGAAGATGATGGCATCATTGTGATGCCATCAGTTAGCAGCATGTTTCCTCCATGTTTGGCTTTATCTATGTGTCATATTTATTTGTTAGGGTTGCGCAAAGCCGCACAAACACCGCACAAAGCTGACTGCCCAGGGTTAAGACAAGCTTTTCCTGGGTGGTAATGTGCACCGTGCTAAGTGTCATGCTAAGTCACGCAAAACCACTTAGCACGGCACTAGTCACTGAATATAGCATTGCACCTGTATTCATGTCAGTTTGCCCCTTGCATACATTATGATTTTACCTGGGGCTAATGCAGTTTGTCCGTGCTATTTGGCCTTCTGAATATAGCAGACCCGTGCTAATCCCACGCTAAACCTGCGCAAACGGTTTTTACCCGGCGCAAAGTTTTGAATATCTAGCCCTATGAATCATAATGTAGGCGGCAGCAGCCTAGCATACTGCTAGCAGCAGGCATCTATCTGCAAGCAACTGAAAGAGCTGCTAACGCCAAAAGTGCTACATTGCAGATTCCGAATAAACATACTCCCAATCTCATACCAAAAACTAGATTTTTTTGTTACTTCATTTTAAAGTCATTAGACATTTTGTAACCTCGACTGCACCACCTGTGCAATAAAAGCAAATGTCAATGAAGAGCTGCTGATTATGTCATCTAGGGACCTCACAGTCTAGTAATCCCTGTCAGCAAGCTTATAGGACCTGTTTCTCCAAAGTTAAGATCATGTGCAATGGTTTTCACAAGCAAAACAGACACCAGTCAGTAAACATTAATATAAAAACTATATATAAAGCAATGTTTACTGACTCATGCTGCCTGTACTTATGGAAAACATTGTACATGATCTTTACAAAGACACAGGTCCTGTAAGCTTGCTGACAGGTCCCCGGATGACATCAGCAGCAGATATTCACTGAAACAGGCTTTTTTTGGAACACGTAGCAAAATCAGGGTTACAAAATTACTAATAACTTTAAAATGAAGTCACACTACTTTTTAGTATGAGATTTACTGGAGATATGCATGCTTAATCTAATTCTGCAATATAACACTTTTGGCCAGATGGTGTCAGTAGCTCTGTTTACACTAGATAATATTATACACAGTACACAACTGATTATTACTAATCCTTGCATAGCGATGATTTGAAGGTACTGATGGCATGGCATTGTCTACTGTACAAGAACTGAACAATTCATGAAATAAACACATTGTCTGAAAATGATTACTGTGTGCTTACGTTTTCATTTCCTATCATTAAGAAATGTATTTATGTGGATGTAGCATGGAATACACCACAGTACGGTATCCAGATGAGCAAGGAGTTTACTTTGAAAACTAGAGAATTTGAAGCATTTTGACTTCCAAAATTTGGTGACTGAAATTGTTTTGACTTCCAAAAAATTGACAGCTGGAGTATTTTGACTCCAGTAAAACTGAAATGACTTCCAAATTTCAACCCATGGAAGTATTTGACTTCCACCCAAAACAAAAATATCTGAAGCCCTGGTTGTTAGTTTATTTAAGATGGGGGGCTTTGCCCCCCATACCCCTTTGTTTTTTTTACAGAGTGATATGGGGGCGAACCCCAAGCCAAATAAACTAATAAAAAGTAAAGGAACTGGTGACTGTACCAAATAGCATAACTTGAGCTCTATGCTATTAGCGTAGTTCCTACGTGTACCCGGTATTCTGCTCTATCACCAAATCTTTAATAGTTCTCTTTGTTTAGGTCAGTTTCCTTTATTATGGAAGAATGCTACAGTTGTTCCTCTGTATAAATCTGATGAATTTTCTAATATTCAAAATTATCAACCAATTTCTCTCCTTGCCCCGTCTCAAAAGTTATGGAACATATTGTTTTCGATCAAATTTTGGATTTACTTACTAAGTATGATGTTCTGACTCCTGCCCAGCAGGTTTCCTCCCAGGTCACAGTACAGTGATGTCGAAGCTCAAACAAGCAAAGTGCCAAGGCTGCTGCATAACAGTTCAACCTAGCTGCTGGAATTTTGTGGCAAGGTAACTGTGCACTTATGTTACCTCTGAATAAATAATTTGGAATTTGAATAGATTTTCATGTTGGAGTTTTCTTATTTCACCAGCTACATTGCCTCTGGAGTGCAACTAATTCTGGTTTGTACTGTTATCAGTTTGGGCTAGCCAAGCCCACAGCATGCACCCCACCTGCACCAGTGAGCACTGTGGTCTCATTTTAGTTTTTAGTTACACAGTACAGCAATGGCCTTGGTAGGTTTCAACCAGATGGCCCAAGAACCCCTGGATAAGGGACACGTTTCCATGGCCATCTTCATGGACATCACCAAGGCATTCAATCTAGTTAACCAGCAACTTCTTCTTAGTGCATTTAGTGGTCTGGGGTTTTCTGGACATGTGCTGGGATGCTGTCAAGGTATGCCCACCCAACAGCAACACCATTACAGTGAACACGTTGATGCCGACAACATCAACAGTTCACTGTAATGGTCCGCCCTTGACCCCGGTACTCTGTCTCCCAGGCCTGCACCCCCTCCCCAAATCAACTCCAACTCAGAGTTGATTATATTTAGTACTGGCGGTGCGGGAGCAGAGCCCCCCGATAGAAAAATGGCCGGGGTCTCCAGTCAAATCTACGTCAACCGCAACTTGTAGTTAACATAAATCTGTCACTGTGATGATGGTCAACATAGTTGTCGAACCGGTATCGTAGAGCCTGGTGTCAGAACTATCTGCAGAACTGGACACAGAAAACTAAAATGTCTTTTCTTCCCCAGCTCCGGTAACAATGGGAGTCCCCAAGGGATCAGTCCTGGGACCCCTTTTGTATAGTTTATTTTTAAATTCCCTTCCTGCAGCATGTAAGAAAACCAGTATTTTGTTATATGCTAATGACGTAGTGATCTTCATGAGTGGACCTAATCTCTTGATTTGAGAGAAATAATACACAATGATTTTAAACTTGTTCATGGATGGTTTTGACTCAGAAGTTGCTATTAAATGCTACTCATGCCGGCTCTGTGGTGCCCAGCAATGGGGCATCACTCTGGCATGCTGGCAGCCCAGGTTCGCATCCCGAGCCCGGGTGTCAGAAGCAGAGGCCGGCACGGAGGGATTTAAGAGCATCCTTTGGATGCTTCCCTCCTGGGGGATGGGTTGTGTGGACTGCTCTTGGAGCAGCTCCTGGCGATGGCTTGTGGAGATCCTCTAGGCTACGTTGATGACCTCACACAGCTGAGCATCCCAGCTCCAGGACGCTGCCACGGCCACACATGTGGGAGGTGGGTGGGGCCCTGAGAAGCAGAAAATGGCCACCTGCAGCCCCTGATGATGGCCTTCAGTAGGACCCTTCCTGCCGCTGACCACCCAACACACTGCACTTGGCCCCTGACTTGTCTACTAACGTGGTGCCTTTGGAAATGAGTCTCTGACTCAAAGGTTGTAAACCCACAATGTTCAATAAATAAATAAATAAAATGGTGTTAAGCAGGTTTTCACACCAGACTTAAGTACCTTCATTTGCATTTAAATCCTGATGAAATTAGGAGGGTGCAGTAAAGACAATTATAACATGGTTACATAAAATACAATCATTTCTTTGGTCAGAACACATCACCTGACCATTGATTCATCCCCAGTATACCCACAGTTCTGGCTGACATCAGTGTAAACTGACCTACTCAAATCACTCCGCCATACAAACATGTAGAGCTATGGCGAATTTTGCCTACAAAATGGTGAAATTTCACCCAAGGATGGTGAAATTTCACCCGAGAATGGTGAAATTTCACCACATCCCTTACCAGTAGTTACATCCTCATTATACAAAATCCACCTAGTGGAGAACTACAACTACAGCATCCTAAATACACAATATCGATTAGGCAGAAGGACTATTTTATTATAATTGCATGTTGACAGGTGACATCCCTGGTACAACAGATTCTTTCTCTCCCCTGTCACCTCCCTGGTGGGGCTCCCGTCAGAGATAAGCTGAGCCACCAATGGGAAATGTTGGTAGAGCCCCAGGGGAAGCCAAGACGAGGTGCAGCAGTGGGAGTCAAGTCCACTGAACAGAGGGGTGCCAGCATGTGAGAGCCCGAAGTAGTGGGGCTGCGGGGGCATGGGAAGGAGCACAAAAAAAAATGCTACAAGAAAGAAATCCATGCTTTTTCATAATGCCAGAAGGAAGCTGCCCCCAGCTTATATCACAGAGTTAAAGGGAAGGTCCCCGCAGCCTTTTATTCTATTCATGTGTGTACTTTGTAGGCATGGACAATGAGGAAGGATTAACCCACAACAGTGTATGGGTTTACTGAGCATTAATCGACACCTGGGAAGGGGAGCTTGGAGTCACAAGGCCACAGGCTGAATGACTTCAACCACCCAGGCGTGGATTAATGCTCAGTAAACCCATACCCTGTCATGGGTTAATCCTCCTATAACATGGATTATGTTGTGTTAGAGGTTTACCTAAAGAAATATTAAAATAAATCCCTGTCAACATGCAATTATAATAAAATAGTCCTTCTGCCTAATCGATATTGTGTATTTAGGATGCTGTAGTTGTAGTTCTCCACTAGGTGGATTTTGTATAATGAGGATGTAACTACTGGTAAGGGATGTGGTGAAATTTCACCATTCTCGGGTGAAATTTCACCATCCTTGGGTGAAATTTCACCATTTTGTAGGCAAAATTCGCCATAGCTCTACATGTTTGTATGGCGGAGTGATTTGAGTAGGTCAGTTTACACTGATGTCAGCCAGAACTGTGGGTATACTGGGGATGAATCAATGGTCAGGTGATGTGTTCTGACCAATGAAATGATTGTATTTTATGTAACCATGTTATAATTGTCTTTACTGCACCCTCCTAATTTCATCAGGATTTAAATGCAAATGAAGGTACTTAAGTCTGGTGTGAAAACCTGCTTAACACCATTTTATTTATTTATTTATTGAACATTGTGGGTTTACAACCTTTGAGTCAGAGACACATTTCCAAAGGCACCACGTTAGTAGACAAGTACACAACAGTTAGGTCAACATATACAGTTTGGGTACATAATATTGTACAGTAGATAAGCACTGGAACAAGAGACAGTCACAGTCAGGATACAGGCCTGACAGTGTCGAGTACAACAGTTAGTTGTTTCACTCTGATTTGCTCTGGTGCGAAAACCTGTTTTTCTCCATTGCAAAGGTTATGACCTGAGTCATGTAAGGCATTCTGGAATTTTATGATGTTTTGGTGCTAAAGCCTGCAGTATTTTTACTGTATTTGTCAGTGCTGCTGCTGTCCTTTGCAATCCCAATGTTCTAATTTTATGCTGGCCATGTAACTTTTCAAGGCATAGCAAATGTCCTGCTGTTTTCTGTAAGTTAAAGCATACTGTATCTGAGTTAGAAAAAACTGCTTTTAGAGACTACAGGGATTCACAAGACATGTAACAGAACTGACTAAGAGTATAATCTCTGCTGGCTTGTGCATGTAAGCAACAACTCCCATGATGCCTTGCATGAGTGCGGTCATGACCTTTGCAATGGAGAAAAACAGGTTTTCGCACCAGGGCAAAACAGCATGAAACAACCTCATTTATATATAAATTAGGATGAAAGTAGGGGGCTGCATGAGAGGGAATCATTGTTAATTATAAAAAAAGGTCTCAGAAATGCTGCAATCTGATTGGCTGTAAGGATTCTGACACCCTTACATTAATCCCTATTAAACTGTCATGTACAGCCTGATCACAATGGCACATGGACTCTTCCTGTCAGCATTTCATCCTCTAACACTGCTAAATGACTGGAATGCTGCATTCTGATTTTGAACAAGCATTCTTAAACTGTTGGTGGAAGAACTATTTTATTAAAAATCTCCTTCTAAATGAGGAAAACATTCACAAGGTACACTTTTAACACTTTTCTTTTGGAATATTTTTTATTATAGCAATAAGGCACTCCCAGGAGTTAGATTAACAGTCAATCACCCCCTAGGCGCAATATGGCATAAGGCGCATTACACCTCTAGGGGGTGATTAACAGACTGTTAATCTAACCCCTGGTCATGCCTTATTGCTTAATACCTTCATACTACACAGGTATACAGAAAATAGGTTGAGGGCCTTTCCCTTTAAAACACATTCAGAGTATTGCTATAGAACAAGTCTGTGAATTTAAACATCTTGGCCTTACCCTAGACAGTACACTCTCCTACATTTCTCATATTTCTGTTCTTGGTAAAAACTGTACATCAGAGATTGGGCACTCTTTATAGGCTGAACTCAATTTTATTTCCATCTACTAGGTTACAGTATATGGTTAGGGCTTATTCTAGATGGAAAACAGTGGCTTCCCAAATGTTGTTGTAGGACAGTTCAAAGATCAAAAAAGTTGTTGTACTATGTTCTGACATCAGATCGATAGTACAACAACTTTTCAGCCTTGAGCTGCTACATGATTGGCTGAAAACAGAGCTGATCAAAAAATGCGCTCTAAAATGACGGAGGTGTCTAACGATCAGTCGGTAGTGCCATTCAGTCAGATAGTTGGGACACGGACTGCCATACTTGGCTCCGTGTTCCCAAACTATCAATTTGCCAGTTTTTTTTTTATTTCTTTTGCCGAGAGCAGGACTGCAGGAAGCAGTGAAGCACCAGTATCTTCGGTGTCGGAACTGGATGGCGACTGCAGCATGGACCGGGAGGGAGCGACCAGCAAGCAAGCGGGACAATATTCACAAGGTATGAACCTTGTCAAAAGTCAAACCTCCTATAGTTTGGGGAACCATATACTATATAAGATAGTATATGGTTGCTTAAACACAACAAGGCGTTGTTGCCATCTCAGGGAAGTGATTCCATCACACGGACTTCTCGAGCTTAGCTCTGAGGTCTGTGTGTCGTCATCCACGTCGTAGCCTGTATATTATTAATAGAGCAACCATACACTATTCTATATATTGCTTTCACAAAGCTTTTTGCTTCCCATCACTGACTGTGGTATATTGTTTTATTTTACTGCTGGTGAGAGTGTGCTGTCCATGTTCAGGGTTTTTGTATAATCAAATAGTTAGGTTCACTACTCAACTTCCCACTTGTACATATCATTGTGTTCTGTTTAGCACATGGCAATGGCTTTCTTTAGACCAGAGGTATAAGTTACATATTGGATCACTGGCCAGAAAAATTGTTTTGAAACATGTGCCTGAATGTTTTGATTGTTTTTCACTGATGGCTCACCCCGTCCAATACTTGTGTATCTTCAAATAATCATTATTTTCATGTTCCCACTATGAAAACTACCTTAGGTCAAAGAGCATTGTTATGCCCCCCGGACACATGTGGAAATGAGCTGCTATTCAGCTCAGTATATCTTTCCTGGTGAAACGCTTGAAATAAATAAATAATTATCAGTTGTCACGTTTTTATAATTCATTATAATAATAATATTTTTATTTTTAAGGTGCTTTTCAAAAACCAAGGCACTGTACAAAATAAAATCAAACAGATCAAAATAAAACAATTTAAACCAAACCAACAACAATATACTGTTACAGTCAACTAATCACTTCCATAGACCTGGTGTCATAAATAGGTCTTTAAGGCTGATTTAAAACTTTCCACATTCATGCACTCCCGTAACCGACGAGGTAGAGAATTCCATAATGTGGGAGCCGTGAACATAAAAGATCTGGCTCCCGAAGATTTCAAACGCACCTTAGGAGTCTCTAGCAACCCCTCACTGGCCGAACGAAGCGATCGCCCAGGGCAGTAGGGGACCAGCAGCTCTTTCAAGTAGTCTGGACCCAGTCTGTGTAGGGTCTTAAAAGTCAGCAAGCCAACTTTAAAGGTGATCCACCACTGAACTGGCAGCCAGTGCAGTTCGCGCAGCACCAGTATAATATGACAAGAGCGAGAAACTCCCGTCAATTATCTAATATTTTAACTGCTAGTATCATGAGTCTTTCAAACGTCAAGGTTGCACTTAAAAATATTTGTTAGATACAGAGATTTGTCAGTGTAAAAGATGTTTTGTATTACATGCTTGATAGGGGTTGTATGTAATGTATTGTAGATTAATTTGTGGTTTTCTGTATTGTAATTTTTGCTACTTTATTGTTTGATGTTCGTTTACATTGTAAACCTTTGTCTCACATATCGTATCTGGTGCCCATGAAAATGGGCTTTATGCTCATTGATTTACCAGATTTTAAAGAAACAAACCAAACCAAAACCAAACTTACAATCCCTTCCCTGGTCTTCCTCTTTTTGCTTACATACCTAAAAAATGTCTTGACCCCTTCTATTACTGCCTGGGCTATTCACTCTTCAATGTGTGCCTTTGCGCTCCTTACTGCTTTCCCTGCTTCCCTCTGTTTCCCTTGATACACGTCCTTATTCTCCTCCCTCTGTGTCTCCTTATACCTTCTGAATGCTACTCTTTTAGCCGTTACCTTTTCTACTGCCTCTTTCAAGAACCATAGCAGTTTCTTTTTCCCTTTGACTTTGGTCACTTGCTCGATGCAGAGGTTTATCGCCTTACCTATGCCCCCTTTTAGCTTTGCCCGCTGTTCCTCTACTGCCAGGTCATCCCTGAGGCTTTCACCTATCTTTATACAATATGCCCTCCTGAAGTCCAGGACCCTCACTCTAGTGTGGTTCTATTCTGTAGCCATCCTTATATTGAACCACACTGTAATTACTGGTCTCCAGGCGGCCTCCCACCTCGATGCCTGCAACACTGACCCTGTTAGTGAGTGCTAGATCCAGTACTGCCCCATCATGAGTGGGTTCGCTGACTCGTTTCCCGAGGAACACCCCTTGCAGGGAGTCCAGGATGTCCTTGCTTCTAGCTGGAGCTGCAGCTGGGAGGTTCCAGTCTACATCTGGCAGATTGAAGTCCCGCACCAGCAGCATCTCCCCTTTTCTGCCATTCTGCCAATGGCTCCCACCAGCACCTTATCTAACTCCTCCCCCTATGCCGGAGGTTTGAACATCATGCCAGTGCGAATACTGGCTCCTTTTCACGTCCCCAAGGTGTCCCACAGTTCCTCTGCCCCCACCAGCTTCCCTGTATCTCTGTCACTTTTATGCCTTCCTTTGCATAAAGCACAACTCCCCTTCCATTTCTTCCCACCCTGTCTTTCCTGAACTGAGTATAGCCTGGTATGTCCATGTCCCAGTCATGGTTTTCAGTGCACCATGACTCAGTAATGTCCCCAATATCCAGATCTGCCTCTGCTATGATGGCCTCTTGGTCCGGAATAATTTTCTAGACTTCTAGCATTTGCACACATTGCCTTCCAGATTTTGTAGCACTCTGTTTGTTACCGCCTTTTTCTTTTTTGTCCCTTCCTTCCCCCTCTCCTTTTAATGCCCCTGTTCCTATCACCCTTTGTTTCTAATGCCCTGCTTCCTTTATTAATTTGCACACTGGGGGGGGGGGGTTCTCTTGCTTCTGGTTCTCCCAGCTCTATACTTCAGCCTGTGGTGGGCAGTTTCTGCCTCCCCAATTCCTTCCATCACCCCCTCGGCTAGTTTAAATGTTCATCAAAGTGACATTTAAACCATCCACTGAGGACTGCAGTCCCCCATCCAGACAGATGCAGGCCATCACCCTTGTATAGGCCCTTATCCATCCAGGTGGATTCCCAGTCCCCAATGTAGTCGAACCCCTCCTCTCTGCACCATTTTTTCAGCCATGAGTTGAAGCTCCTGATGCAGAGATCCCTCTTCTACCCCCCTGTTGTAGACAGGCAGCACCTCAGTGAATGCCATTGAGTGTACTAGCTGTCTAAGACCATTCCCTACCTCCCTAACCTGCCCCTGCACTATCCCATCCCTGTTCCTTTCCTAGCCACGTCAGTGGTCCGAAGATAGGCAATGACATCCAGCTCCCCCTTCTCTCCTGTTGCCCTAGCAATCCCCAGGATCTGCTTCCCATCCCTCCAGGCTGTGGTGCCACGTAGCAACCTAACCTCCCTCTACACTTCCCTTGCTATTCTCAAATCTAACCCCTTGACAATCGAGTCCCCCACCAGAAATTGCTTCCTCCTTCTTTGGGGTCCTCGCCCAGCCTCTTTGGAGTCTCCGCTACAGAGAACCCCCACATCCTCCCTGCCACTACCACGGGAAGAACATTTCTTTTTAAACATATGTAACCCCTTGGTGGTGCTATCCCAAGGACTACTACCCCTGCCTGTGTGGCTAATAGCAGGTAAAGGGGCCTGAGTTCTGAAATGGGTGCCTCCACCCGGAGGTCAGGGTTGGTAATGGTCAAACTAACCTGGGCACAGCCCTCCAGGACACTGTAACCCCCCTCTTTCCCTTCTAGTGGCCTGAGCAATATACAATAATCACTTTCACAGTACCCCCTTGTACACCATACCAGTACCCACACTGTTTGCACTCACCACCAGGGCTGGTTCCTCTGGTTCGACCCTGGGGATCCCCTGTAAAACAAGGTTATGCACAGTAAATAGCAACAGTACAGTTCTCTTGGCACAAACTGGAACCACAGTCAGGTTAAATGCAGCAAACAAGTCAGATCTTATTTATTCAGGGGACTTGAACAAGGAAGGGGCGTAATCAGGTTGATTGGCTTAAAGGCTATATTAATCAAACAGTTATGCATGCGCCTTAAGTCCCCACACAGTCACACCTCTGAGTACCCAGGTAGGGAGATGATGGGCTAGCCAGGAACGTTGCAGCTGGTTGGGGCCCTGTGATGGAAGAAAGCAACATGCACAACACACACAATTTGTAATCTGAAGCCGGAGGGCTCAGTTTGTGAAAGCAAAAGCAACCAGACAATCAGATGACAACACTTTAGATTTAGCTGTTGTTGCAGGGAGCTACCCTGATGTTTACTCACAATACCCAATACTGGACACAGGCAGAACAAAATAGAGACTACAGGTTGTTGAGCTGGAGTGCCCGAAGAAGCGGGGCCCAAACAAATCACCGAGGCTTCGTTCCTGTTCAAGTGTTGAGCAGGGGGCTGATCCCCAGGCAGGTCTCTCGTCGATGGCTTTCTCTGTGCAGCAGGAAGTCAGGCCAGTGTGGTAAGGCTCAGGCCCTATGGAGATGATTTTGGATTCAGTTTGTGGGGCTGGATGCAGCTTCCAGCAAACAGAATACAGTTCAAACCACAGTGGGGAACCAAATCATGACCCACTAAAAGCACACAACACATTCACATGTAAGGAAATTCCACTGTACCAGGCAAAAGGCTCTCCGGTCGCAATTACAGAGTTTCTGTACAATCCGGGAGTTCAGAGGTGGCTGGAAGTCCAGACAGGCCGATTGCATTCAGCAAATCTTCGGTCTTCTTCAGGTAGGAGCCTGGTCACAATTCAGTGGCTTACTGCGCTCTCCAAGATTGGATTCAGTCTGAAAAAGGCACAAGTTCCCTCTCAGGGATAGCAGGCAGGCATGCAGGCAAAACTCAGGCCTTTCCACAGTTCTCCCACGCGAATCTACGCCGGGGCTGCTGCTTGAATCATTGAAGCTGTTATCTCTTCACTTCCCGACTCAGAACTGAAACTAGCTGCAAGCAGCTTGGGAATTTCCCCACGATCCAAAAGGTTAGGTTGGCTGATCTGTCTGTCAGTCACAACAAGGGCTCCCCCTCCAGGTTATTTTAGGCGCCAAAATGCAAAAACTACAATTCCTCCAGGTTTTGACCCCACCAAGCCCCTGTAGGCAGGCTCCATTTTAGAGTCCCAACAGCATTGATCAGCCCATTCTGACAGTCCCGGGCCAAGTTGGTGGAGATAAACAGAACAGTCCTTGCTGCAAAGAAGGCAGGTTAGAACAAACTGCAATATTATTACTACTCTGACAAATGATCAGCAAACAAGCACATCTTCTAACAGAGCTTCCTTTTAGATTAATTGAGACTGCAATCCAGGCAGCTCTTAAAGAGACAGTACACAGAGGCTATACAGGCACTCTCTGGCAATACATTTAATCTACTAAAAAGCAGAACACCAGCCTGGCAGTGAGCATTTAGGCAAGCTCAAAGAAGATATCTGAGGACCTCCTATTTGTAGGGGGGTTACACCATTCCCTGCCTGGAGAAAACCTAGTGTCCGCGTCAAGTCTGTACCATCACAACATCAAAAAAATGCGATATAAACGAGACATATACTGTATATCATTAGCTTGTTATATTACTATACATTTCAATATACTTCACATTACTACATCCATATTGACAATACTTATGCAGGTTTCATACAAGTAATACTGATTCATTTAATAACTTCTTGTACATTAAACAATGTAAGAGGGGGCCCTTCCCTAACAGCTAACTCGGGGCTGGATGGGGCAGGGGCACCATGGTGAGAGGGAAGAACAAGTAACCTGGAGCTGGCCGTCAAGCTCAATTTGGGCAGTGAGCCTGGCAAAACATAAACCCCTTTGTGAACCACATTGAGAGGCAAATCCACTGGCCTTCCAGAGGAATCATAACTAAAGCGTAGCACTGGCTTGACAGCTTGGCCAGTCTTTCTGGGGAGTGCAGCCACAGTCTCTGTACTTTCAGCACTAACTTTGGAGCTTTTGTCACTTGTGAGGGGTGCCTCTGCAAGGATGGGAATGTCCCAACGTGGAGCACTGTCAGCTCCTTGCTCTGCAGGCTCTGTTTCCATAACACTTTGCTCATTATCTTCTGACGGAGGCCCAGGTTGCTCATTTTGAGGAGGCTCTGGCACAATTAGGCTTTGCAGCACTGAAGGGGGGGTTGTCAACACTCTCACATTGTTCTTCAAGTTCTGGTGTGTCACCAGAGAGACTCAGACCATCAGCCCCTTCTTGGGGCAATTCACACCGTTTCACAAAACACAGAGTCCGCAACCTTCGGCGTAATACTTTGCACTTCACTTTCAGCTAGCATTGGCTCCAAGGATGAAGTTGGGGGGTTAGGCAGTCCAGAAGGCCCAGCTTCATCCCCACAAGTAGTCATAGGGTTACCTTGAAACAGCTGACTCAATTCATAGGAGGGGTAATAGGCATTGTCACGCTCACTTTCGTCAGAGGTGGACTGACAATCACTATCATTCTGGGCCTGCTGCGGGGGAAACCTTAAATCTATAACTACTGGGGTAGGTTGACTCTGTCTCTTTTTTGCAGCAGCATGAGTCACCAGCCCAGGTGAATCAATCTCTGATGGTTTAACCTCAATTATGACTTGGCCGATAGGTAGCAAGTGGTTATGGTGCATGGTCTTGACAGCTTTGGAGTTATTCTCTGGGCGCACTTTGTACATTGGTAAATCATTCAACCTTCCAACTACTACATGGGGAAGATGGTGCCACTTATCAGCAATTTTGTGTTTACCATGCAGTCCCAAACTGTGTAACAACACACGGTCTCCATGCTGAAGCTCTTGAGCCTTTACTTTTTTATCATGCCTCTCTTTGTTGGCGAGATTTCTTTTGGCGGCCATTGTCTGGGCCAGTTGATAAGCATGGTTCAGTTGAACTTTCAGTTTCTGTACATGCTGTAGGTAGGTGAAATGATCCGTAACCACTAACACATTGCCAATATTCCGCTGATCAGGTTCTAAACACAAAAAGTCTATGGAGACCAGTTCCATGGGGGTGCTGGTAGTAATATTGACAAGGGGGGCAGCTCTCTGAGGCAGGGCTTTCCTTTGCAGGCAACTACTACAGGTCTTTACATGGTGCTCAACATCAGCCCCCATCTTGGGCCAGTAGAATCGAGATCGTACCAACTCAAGAGTTCTGTCAATACCAAGGTGCCCCATGTGATTGTGGAGGGACCTCCATACCAAATCTTTAAAGGACGTGGGCAGGACCAATTGCTGCCTGTCTACTTGACCGCCATGATCCACTGTCTCTCTGTACAACAATTGATTGAGTAGCTTCAACCTGAGGCCTTCTTTAAACAATAGAGCAGTTCACAAGTCAGGGGAGTGCAACTTGGACACATCTTTCCCCGCACGCAGGGCATGAAGTGTGGGCTGAATCATAGGATCTTGGGATTGAGCCCACTGAATGCTGTCATTGTCAAATTGAGGTAGTGCACTAATATCTAGAGCAGGAAAGTGGCAATAGGCAGCCAGTATGCAGGTATCAGGAGGGCCCAAGCAATCTACTAAACAGTCCACTGTGTCTGCAGACATCTGTTCATCTCGGTCAAATTTTTGGCACAAGGCTCGGATGTCAGGTTCAGACATCCTGACCCAATCACTCTTGGAGGTGAGCCTTCGTGACAGGGCATCAGCATCAATATGGTTCAGTTCCAGCCTGTATTCGACAGCATAATCATAGGTTGATAAAGGCAGAAAGCCACCGGTGCCCAGTGGCGTCTAACTTAGCTGAAGTCTGTACATAGGTCAACAGGTTATTGTCAGTCTTCACCAATATCTTTGCCCCATAGAGGTATTTATGAAACTGGTCAACGATGGCCCATTTTAGCGCAAGGAACTCCAGCTTGTGCACAGGGCAGTTTCGCTCCAACAGGGACAAGCTCCTACTGGCGAAGGCCACTGGTCTCAAACCATCCTCATGGGCTTGACGCAGCACAGCTCCTAGACCCTGCAAACTGGCGTCCGTATGCAGCACATAGGACTTGGTGGGGTCAGCATAGGCGAGGATGGGGCATGGGTGAGCTGGTATATGACTTCATGAAAAGCTGCTTCACATTCAGGTGTCCAGTGGGGCCCAAAAGGTTCACCTGTGTGGAAGTACACTTTCTCTGGTTCTTTGATGGCCCCTTTTTATGTTTGCTTGCGCATGCACAAGAAACATTATGTGACAGCTTAGGAGAGAAGTGGGTTGGGGAGGCACGGCAGTGTGGCATCCAACAGAAGCATTGCATTTGGGGGCCTGGCCGTGGTGCACCAATGGAGGCACAGTGTGCTGATGACACTGGCTTCCAGAAGTTGCACCAAGTTGTAACGTTTTCGCTGCAGCAATCATGGGCCACCTTGTCATTGCAGTGTCAGCGATTCGCTGCAATGAGGAAGTGACCTGTCATTGCTGGGCGGAACATTGCTAGTGTAATATTGTTTGTGAACATGCCATGTTCACAAACAATATCAAAGGGTCCCAGTGCCGAGGGGGTGCCCAATCCCCCTCAGCAGCATGTGCTCCTCCCCACAGAAGTGTGTTTTTGCCGATGGGGGCCCCAATCCCTGTCGGCATCCATCCCCGGTGCTGACTTGTTGACGGAGGAGCCCACTCACCGTCGGCAGTATGTTCTCCCTCCCTGTTTGATGTGCAGACAGGAGAGCCCACTCCCCATTGGCATCAGCCCCCCCAAAGAGTAGTGGAGAGTCCGGGGTTGCCCAATCCCCTCGGCTCTTGCGCCCGCTTTTGTACCGATGGGGTGCCCAATCCCCATCAGCTACCACCCCAAAAAATATTTAGGTAGCACAGTGGGAGCCACCCCAGTGTGCCCAATGCCCTACAAGGAGAAAAACCGTCCTTGATTTTTTTTTTTAAACCTGTAAACAAAAGCGGTCCCTCATGGTCTCCCTGGCCCCACCCCCAAAACCCGCGCCCACCCACTATCCACCATGCCTCAAGACACCCCTCACACCATACTTACTCCGGAGTCTGGCACGATGATCTTCGTGGACTGGAACACGGCCTGCATTCTTCAAAGCCGACTCACAACTGAGGAAATACTGGTAAGCTGTATAATGGGATAGATAGGGTTTTTTCAACTTTTTTGCATATCTCAAGCATTTTTAGGAATTTTAGCACCAAATTTTCCACATGGGGTTTTTGGGACCACTCCTCATGAATTCAGTCACTGTCATGGCGCTAATCGGTCCTGAAAGGTGATTTCGTGGTCACTGCACCGAATCACCTTTCGGGACTGAGTAACAAAACAACAGTGCCAGTGTTCATGAGGTGGGCTCTCAAAAGTGTATGTGGCAAATTTGGTGGAAAATCAAAAATGACTGTTTTACGTAGCGTTGTGCGGTTACTACGCACACTGTAATTCTGCAATTGCAATATTTTCAGTCCAGATTTTCAACATTGCCATTTTTCCACACCTCCTTATGAACAGTACAGTTGTCATTTTCACATCCTGGCCGAAATGTGTTTCGCACATCCGGCGAGAATAGCACGGTCACTGTGGGAAATCAGTGTTCGATGCATGAAGAAAATCACAATGGCACTCTCATTAGCAGAGGTCCTAAAATGCCTATGTTGAAAATTTGGTGACAAAAGTCTATAAAATGACTGTGTTATGAGCGTGCATTGCGCAGTGTCTACGCACGCTCGTAACTTTGCACATTTACAATATTTTCACTCCAGATTTTCAACATTGCCATTTTCCACACCTCCTTATGAACAGTACAGCTGTCATTTTCACATCCTGCCCAAAATGTGTGTTTGCACTTCCAGCGCAGAATAGCGCGGTCGCTGTGGGAAATCAGTGTTCAGGACACATTACGAAACTCACAGTGACACTGTTCATTAGCAGAGGCCGTAAAATGCCTATGTTGAAAATTTGGTGATGAAACTCCATAAAATGACTGTGTTACAAGCGTGCGTTGCACAGTTTCCAGTCATGCTCATAACTTCATACATTTGTAATATGTTCACTCCAGCTTTTCAACATTGCCATTTTTCTGTACCTTCTTATGAACAGTACAGCTGTCATTTTTCACATCCTGGCCGAAATATGTTTTTGCACTTCTGGCGCAGAATAGCGTGGTTGTTGTGGGAAATCACTGTTCAGGACACATCAAGAAAATCACAGTGACACTGTTCATGAGCAGAGGTCCTACAATGCCTATTTTGAAACTTTGGTGACAAACGTCCATAAAATGACTGTGTACTGCGCATGCATTGCGCAGTTTTCACATACTGTATGCTCGGACGTGCGAGCACTTTTTATATTCCCAGTACAGCTGTTCAACATTGCCATCTCTTCACACCTCCCTGTGGATAGTAAAGCTGTCATTCTTCACATCCTGCTCAATCTGTGTTTTTGTTCATGTGGTGCAGAATGGCACTGTCGCTGTTGGAAATCAATGTTCGGGACACCTACACATAATCACACTGCCACTCTTCATAGGTAGGCTCACAAAAAGGCCATGTTGAAAATGTATTGTATAAATACCAACAAATGCCTGAGGCGTTAGGGTTTCCAACCATAACGTCCTACCCTGTACAGACTGACAGGCATCAAGGTGTGCCTTTGCATTGCCGACTGTACTGCTCATGCCATCCCACCTCCACCTCCAGCCACTGACAGCCATCGAGGTGTACCTTGGACTCTTTGGCCCCAGACTTCACCCCATTCTCCTATGCTGCACCCATTTCAGCATATGTCCTTATGGAATGCGGTGACTCTAAAGCCAAACACCCCAAGGCACATCTCAACACATGTCGTTGTCTGCAGAATAGGGTGACGTGACGTGACATGGCATGCCTGTCAAGGCCGATGACCCAGACACTTACCCCAATGCCTGTCCATCTCTACAGAATGGAGGTGGGGTTGGCGTGAACTTCAATACTTCACTGCCATTCCTATTCTGCATCTGTCTAACTCCTGCATGCCCAATGCTAATACCAGCAAGCAAACATTCGGCATTGACAAATGCTTGTTTATATTTATGGTTGGTAGGAGGGTAACCCTGGGTAAGATTCAAAAGCGGGCGAATCACCTTTGAAAAGTCTTTTATGAACCTGCGGTAGTAGCCACAGAACCCCAGGAAACGTTGTAGTTCTTTCAAATTATGGGGCTAGGGCCAAGTAGTCAGTGATTCAACCTTACTGGGATCAGTCTCTATCCCTTCTGTAGATACTATGTGCCCTACATACTTCACAGAGGTTTTAAAAAACTGGCACTTGTCAATGGACAGCTTGAGGCCAAAGTCTTCCAATTGGTCTAGGACTTTAAGCAGTCGGGTCTCATGCTTCTCTAATGTGCGCCCAAACACAATGACATCGTCTAGGTACACTAGACATTCCAGCAAGTTCATATCTCCCACCGCACGTTCCATCAGTCACTGAAAGGTGGCCGGGGCACCTGAGATCCCCTGTGGCATTCTCAGGAATTCGTAGAACCCCAAAGGACAGATGAAGGCTGTTTTCTCATGGTCCCCTGGGGCCATCGGGATCTGAAAGTATCCGCTTCGAAGATCCAATGCCGAAAACCATTTGCGCCCATTCAAACAATCCAGGGCATCTTGTATACGGGGCATGGTGTATTGATTGGGGATGGTCCACCGGTTCAGGGTTCAATAATCAACACACATCCTTACCGACCTATTCTTCTTATGCACAGCCACAATGGGAGAGGCATATGGGCTCCTTGATTCTTGTATCACACCAGCAGTGAGCATTTCCTGCAGGTGTCTCCTCGCATCAGCTATGTCTGCTGGGGCGAGACATCGGGATCTCTCTCAAAATGGCCGGTCATCATGCAGGCGTATGTGATGCTGTGCACCCTGGACACACCCCATGTCCCATTCTTTTAATGAAAACACTTGGTCCCTCTAAGCAAGTGTCTTACTAATTCTAGCCTTACATTCAGCTGGCAACGGGGAGCCACCAAAGTCAAATAAGTCCAGGGTCACTCTCTCCTTCTTGCCAGAGCACTTGTTGCTGGGCAATACAGCAGTGTCGGCACAGTGTACTGTAGCTAGGGTGCGCCATCTGTTCAACTGAATCTCCCGATCTGACACATTCTGAATCTGGACCATCACTCGTCATGCATAGGCATGGGCACAAGCAGGCAATGCTGGGTTTGACCAATAATGCCTCTGGCAACTTTCCATCTCCTAATGCATCCAACATTAATATTTTGTTCTTTACATTTCTCTGTAGACAGACTTCTCCATGGATTGTGCACTGGGCATTGGGGGCCAATAACAAGGAGTCAGGTTCCTTTTTCCACACTATCCCCACTGGCTCATCTGGGTCCATTTCATCGGGTCTCTGTTGCCAGTCATAAGCCCTTTTTTCTTAGGGCCCATCCAGTCAGCTGCCCTTGTTTCTCATGGCAGAGTTGTGCTAGTCTCCCAAACATGTGGGCGTTTGTTCCAATTAACAGGGGAACCAAATCATACAGTACAGTGGAGGGACACACTAGGGCCAGTGTCTCTACTTGCTCCTCTACGCCAGTGACAGTTGCAGGAAAAGACAACCAAAGGCAGGCATATCCTAGATATGGATAAGACTTGTCGCTCAGCCCCCACACATGTAGACCTTCCAGGGATTGTAAGGGCACATCACATAAGTGTTTGTCATACCAGTCCTGAAACACCGTGGTCACTTGCAACCCACTGTCAAGCACAGCCCGAGTAGGAATACCATTCACAGCCACATTAGTCTCCATTGAAGGGCCCACTGTCTTGGACCAGTCTGGAGGGACAGTAGCAGGGGCTGGTATAGACGACTTAGCCACAGAGAAGTTGGAGTTGGGATTTCCTGAGCCTTCACTGAGGTCGTTTCCAGCACCCCTCGGCCATGGTTTCACTTTCTGGAGCTCCCCTTGAAGTCTGTATACAACCCTATCTAAGTCTTTTGGGGACCGGCATTCTTTCTTCATATGCCCCTTCCTCCCACAATTATGACAGAGTATGCTTTCTAGAGTCTGGCATGGCCAAGGCATCACATTGGCGGCTGAGGTGGGGTACCACCAACAGAAAATCATGATTCAACCTCTGTCTGGTGTGTGGTGAGCATGGGGAGATGCCTCAGTAATTCCCTCACTTCCACTGTCAATTCATCAATCTTTGAGCTGCTGCCAACAGGGGATGCCTGGGAGTGCCCACCCCCATAGCGGACACACTCTGAGAGGGGTTTGAGCCCATTGTATCTCTGGAATGGGCTTGTAGGGAACCGGCAGCCCTCATTTCTTGAACCTCTCGCAGTATCTCACCCCAGGGCAGAACGTCCTTGCTAGCCTCCCAATGTTCAACTGGCACTGTATTTCGCCCCTGAACATCACTCACATGTGCATCCTCGGTCATCTGGGCAGCAGCAACAGCAGATACAGGACTGGCCCCCCACATGGCTGCCTCCTCCCAATCCTCCGAATTTCCTTCATCAGCCCGTCATAGGTAGGAGGCGCATCCAACCGAGCAGCAAGGCGTAGCTGGAGCAGCAATAATTCAGAGAATGGGGCTGACTTGAGAAGTTGGTCCAACCTATTCCAATCTAACTTAGCTGGGGCCATGCCACCTTTCTTTAAGCATTCCTGTAGCGCTGCTTTGAGTTGAGGCACATACATGGATAAGGGCTCCCCTGGGTATTGCTGAGTGTTTTTGACCCTACCACACAGGTCCTCATCCGAATCAGGACTCCCATACACATTTTCCAATGCATTCAAAAAATCTTGAGCAGTTGCTTCTAGATTACTACTCTGTGTAGCATGCATAGTAAGTTGGGTGGGGCCTCTGAGGCTTTCAACCACTCATCTCCTCTTCTCTGGTTCGGGGCATCGCCATTCTCGGATTTGCAGGGCAACATAGTCTGTCCAAGTCTCCCAATTGTCCTCCCCCTGGAGTGTGGGGGGGTGCCTGAAAACATCCTCAGCCGGCGATACGAGTCATAACTAATGGTGGTTACAGATATCAGGGCCAGCATTGGCATGGGCACAGAAGTCGGGGCAGTAACAGGTGCCAGAGTGGGAGGGGGTGTTGGGGAAGGAACACCCCCAGGTGGCAGGAATAGTTTCTTAAAGTCTTCTACGATTTTCCCTTCCTCCAGCAACAACTTAGCAAATTTCTCTTCAAAAGTCTCAGATAATGGTGGGAGCTCATCCTCCCTAGGGTCTTTACTGTCTTTTGTTATCACTCTCCAGGCGGCTAGGACCCCTTCTGAGGCAACAGTCTGAGGCACTTTAGAGCTGTCCACGAGGTCACTACTCACTACCAAGGTTATGAAAGTTTGGGCGATCAAATCAGCCTGTCGACCCACCACCACCACAGGGTTTTTTAAACATTCAACTTTGGAGAGTACTCCCTCTACAGTGTCCTTACTGGTACCCAGGGGAATATCCAGTATAAGCAGAGCATTTTGGGGGTCGATCTCCTGACCAGTACACCACCCCACCAACTGATGTACAGCCATTTCTGCTGGGGTAACCATTAATCTTTAACAATAATTTATCATTTTTGGCCACTACAAGGCACAAAATCCCAGCGGTGAGCCTCCAAGATGTAACCCCTAGGTGGCGCTATCCCAAGGGCTACTACCCCTGCCTGCGTGGCTAGTAGCAGGTTAAGGGGCCTGAGTTCTGAAACGGGTGCCTCCACCCAGAGGTCAGGATTGGTAGTGGTCAAACTAACCTGGGCACAGCCCTCCGGGACACTGTAACCCCCCCCCCTTTCCCTTCTAGTGGCCTGAGCAATACACAATAATCACTTTTGCAGTACCCCCTGTAATAATAATAACATTTATTTGTTAAACGCCTTTCAAGCATCCAAGGTGAAAATCAAGGAAATACCTGAAAAGCTTTCCCCCAAAGGAAAGTCTTAAGTGCCCACTTAAAACTCTCCACCGTCCTGCACTCCCAAAGCTGACAGGGTAGAGAATTCCAGAGGGTTGGTGCCGCAAATCCAAAAGCACGCGCACCAGATGACTTTAAATTGACCCTCAGAATCTCCAGCAACCCCTCGTCAGCCGAGCGTAGCTGTCGTAGAGGGGTGTAAGGAACCAGGACCTCTTTCATGTAATCGGGACCCAAGCCATGTAGGGCTCTGTAAGTCAAAAGACCTACTCTAAAGGTGATCCGCCACTGAATAGGCAGCCAGTGCAGATCGCGCAGCACAGGGGTAATATGAAATCTTCTAGATACCCCTGTCAACAAATGTGCTGCAGCATTCTGCACTAGCTGCAAGCAGAGGATTTCAACCCCAGAAAGCCCTAGATAAAGGGAGTTGCAGTAATCAAGGCGGGATGTCACAAAGGCACAGACCAAGACAGGTAGGTCGCTGGACAGAACAAGGTGCCTAAGATGGTAAAATGCCAGCTTGATGACTGCCGACACCTGATGATGAAAAATCAGACCATCGTCAAGCACCACTCCCAGATTTTGCACCCATTCAGAGGAGAGAATCTGGGCCTCCCCCAGGACTAAACCGGAAGGTAGCCCAGTCCTCAACCCCTCTGCCCTATGACCCGGGTCCATGACCAAAACCTCAGTCTGCCCTGGGTTCAACTTTAGACCACTGGTGTTCATCCAATCTTGGATTTCTATGAAGCAGCTATTCAGTACTGAGACTGCACTAACCTGGTCGGGTGCAAAAGACAGGTAGAGCTGGGTATCATCAGCATAGCATTGAAACCTCAGCCCATACCGTCTTACAATGTCTCCGAGGGGCAGCATATATACTGCGAACAGCACGGGAGACAGCACCGAACCCTGAGGAACCCCGCAGGGCAGAGAGAAAGCCATGGAGAAAGATAAACCTGAGACAACTCTCTGCGTTCTACCAGCGAGGAAGGATGAAAACCATCTGAGGACTGTACAGACAGCCCACAGACGAACCTCAGACGTTCGAGCAAAATCCCATGGTCCACAGTATCAAAGGCTGATGATAAATCAAGGAGAACCAAGATGGAACGGTGTCTCTGATCTCTCGCCATTAGGAGATCATTGAGCACCCGAACCAAAGCGGTCTCAGTACTATGCCTCTTAAGAAAACCCGATTGGAGAGGTTTGTGTAAATTATGGATGGTTAAATATTTGTCCAATTGAGCAGCCACAACTTTCTCAATAACCTTCCCCACAAAAGGAAGGTTAGAGATAGGCCTGTAGTTTGCTAGGTCCTCCAGGTCTAAGGAAGCTTTCTTCAGAAGGGGGGGGTCACCACCCCCTCCTTCAGGGAGCTAGGGAACTCACCCGACTCCAGAGAGCACCGGACAATCTGAGCTAAGACCTGGCCGATAATATCGCTACAACCCAAGATCAGGGAAGTAGGGCCTGGGTCTAAACTACAGCATGTGGGATGCATCTCCTGAACAATCCACATAACATCTACGAAATCCGGCAGGTCAAAGGTACTCCAGGAAATTCCGGGCATCGTGACAAAGCACCTATCAACAGCAGCCCCCATAGAATGAAGTTGGAGGCACTCCTGCCTGATGTCAGCCACCTTATTCACAAAGAAGCAAGCAATCTCATCACACTCATTCTGTGAAAAGACTGGCCGGAACTGCTGACAGGCTGGGTTGCACAGCCTGTCAACAGTTCTGAAGAGCTGAGCTGGTTGGTTCCCTGCGACAGCTATTTCTCTGATCAGGAATTCTGCCTTCTTACGGGAAATTTCTGTTTGGTAGAATTTGTACACCATGCCAGTACCCACACTGTTTGCACTTACCACCAGGGCTGGTTCCTCTGGTTCGACCCTGGGGACCCCTTGTAAAACAAGGTTATGCACAGTAAATAGCAACAGTACAGTACTCTTTGCACAAACTGGAACCACAGTCTGGTTAAATGCAGCAAACAAGTCAGATCTGATTTATTCAGGGGACTTGAACAAGGAAGTGGCATAGTCAGGTTGATTGGCTTAAAGGCTATATTAATCAAACAGTTATGCATGCGCTTTAAATCCCCACTCAGTCACACCTCTGGGTACCCAAGTAGGGAGACGATAGGGCTAGCCAGGAACGTTGCAGCTGGTTGGGGCCCTGTGATGGAAGAACGCAACATGCACAACACACACTATTTGTAATCTGGACCCAGAGGGCTCAGTTCGTGAAAGAAAAAGCAACCAATCAGATGACAATACTTTAGATTTAACTGTTGTTGCAGGAAGTTACCCTGATGTTTACTCACGATACCCAATACTGGACACAGGCAAGATGAAATAGAGACTGCAGGTTGTTGAGCTGGAGTGCCCAGAGAAGCAGGGCCCACATGAATCACAGAGGCATCGTTCCTGTTCAAGTGTTGAGCAGGGGGCTGATCCCCAGGCAGGTCTGTCATTGATGACTTTCTCTGTGCAGCAAGTAGTTAGGTTGGGCCAGTGTGGCAAGGCCCAGACCCTATGGAGATGATTTTGGATTCTGTCCGTAGGGCTGGATGCAGCTTCCAGCAAGCAGAATACAGTTCAAACCACAGTGGGGAACCAAATCACGACCCACTAGCAGCACACAGCACATTTACACTTAAGGAAATTCTAATGCAGCTTCCAGCAAGCAAAACACAATTCAAACCACAGTGGGGAACCAAATCACGACCCACTATAAGCACACAACACATTCACATGTAAGGAAATTCCACTGTACCAGGCAAAAGGCTCTCTGATCGCAATTACAGAGTCTCTGCACAATCCAGGAGTTCAGAGGTGGCTGGAAGTCTAGACAGGCCGATCACATTCAGCAAATCTTCGGTCTTCTTCAGGTAGGAGCCTGGTCACAATTCAGTGGCTTACTTCGTTCTCCAAGTTCGGATTCAGTCTGAAAAAGGCACAAGTTCCCTCTCAGGGACAGTAGGCAGGCATGCAGGCAAAACTCAGGCCTTTCCACAGTTCTCCCATGCGAACCTACGCTGGGGCTGCTGCTTGAATCATTCAAGCTGTTATCTCTTCACTTCCCAACTCAGAACTGAACTAGCTGCAAGCAGCTTGGGAATTTCCCCAAGATCCAAAAGGTTCGGTTGGCTGATCTGTCTGTCAGTCACAACAAGGGTTCCCCCTCCAGGTTATTTTAGGCACCAAAATGCAAAAACTACAATTCCTACAAGTTTTGACCCCACCAAGCCCCTGTAGGCAGGCTCCATTTTAGAGTCCCAATGGTACTGATTGGCCCATTCTGACAGTTCCGGGCCAAGTTGGTGGAGATAAACAGAACAGTCCTTGCTGCAAAGAAGGCAGGTTAGAATAAACTGCAATATTATTACTACTCTAACAAATGATCAGCAAACAAGCACATCTTCTAACAGAGCTCCCTTTTAGATTAATTAAGACTGCAATCCAGGCAGCTCTTAAAGAGACAGTACACAGAGGCTATACAGGCACTCTCTGGCAATACATTTAATCTACAAAAACGCAGAACACCAGCCTGGCAGTGAGCATTTAGGCAAGCTCAAGGAAGACTTTTCGGGAACCCCCATTTGTAGGGTGGTTATACATAACATTTATATCTGGTCTAAGAAAACACTGTTCTGCATCTAATTAATATTGAACTAGAGTTAGCCCACTATGAAAATTTCTGAAAAATTAATATCCTGCATCATGAATGTGCCTAAACAAAGCAGCAACCTACCATGTGGCAGATGCCCAAAGATACTGAATGCTTCTAAATGAAGCCCACTGGACCAAACACTCCAGAAGTTCTTCATTTGTCCAGTCTATGTTTTACCTACACTAAAAGGAAAGACGGTACAGTAGGTTACCAAATCCTGTATAGTACTCATTCCTATGTATTAATTATTGTCCAGGTAAATTCAGTCGGCCTCTGATTCATCTGCTCTCACTTCTCTTGATGCAGACTACTTTTTGGTCTTCTCAATCCTCCTTCCGGTGACACAGAGATCACAGTACTGGAATGTCTACCTCCATATACCACCTTTAAGCCGTCCAGCATGAGAAACAATAAATGATACCTAGGGCCCTCAGACACTGACACACTGCATCAAATTTTTTGTGCCAGGCCCTGGTCTGGTAAGGAAAGGTCAGGGAATATTTTAACGTCACTCCCCTCCAGCAAAAGGGGATAAACTGACTTTGCTGCCCCTAAAATCACAACCTTGATGTCTATGGGACCATGCGTGGCTGCTTCCTTGCCTGAGCTGCAAAATGGGGGTTAACACCATATGTCTCCTGTAAAACTGATTCCAAAAAGTCTTCTGGTAGTGGCAAGTCATCTTTTTCCCAAGTTCTCAAGAAGTTCAGTAGGTTGGGAGACCTCTTGGGAGGGAGCAATCTTGGACTTGGTACTTTCAAATGGGGATGGAGAGAAGATTATAGATTTAGAAGTGAGCAGCCATCTGGGAACAAGTGACCACCACACAGCATGGTTCATGACAAACACAACCATGGAATCAAGCCATACAAAAGCAAGGGTACTGGACTTTAGAAGGGCTGACTTTGGCAAGATGGGCGAGTGCCTAAGGAATGCACCAGCAAATGGGCAGGAAGGAGGGGTGGAAGAACAATCGGGTAAAGTCAAAACTGCCGTTATACAGGCAACAAGCCTTTGTGTGACGCGAATAAAGAAAACAAAACAAAATAAAAACTGCTATGGTTCTCAAAAGAGGTGGCAAGGAAGGTTAGGGAGAAAAAGATAACATTCAGGATGTATGAGGAATCACAGAAGCAGCAGGACAGAGAACTGCATCAGTTAAAGCAGAGGGAAGTGGGGAAGGCAGTCAGGATAGCAAATTCAGAAAAACTGAGGAAAAGATAGCCAGCTCAGTTAAGAAGGGGGATAAAACCTTTTATAGATACATTAGGGAGTGCAGAAAGACCAAGGGAGTGATAGTGAGGCTTCATAAAGGGGAGGAGAGGTGGGCAGAGAGTGACAGTGAAAAAGCAGAGCTACTGAACGAACACCTTTGCTCAGTATTCACAAAAGAAGAGGAGGGGGAGGTACCTAAACCAAACAAGAGAAGCACTGTGGGCAGGGGAGTCAATACCAGTCCATTCACAGAAGAAAGGGTCCTGAAAGAACTCTTAAAATTCAAGGTGGACAAAGCAATGGGACCTGATGGGATTCAACCCAGAATTCTAAAAGAGCTAAGGGGAGACCTAATGACACCACTGACTACCCTTTTTAACAAATCATGGGAGAATGGTGTGGTACCTGAGGACTGGAGGAAGGTGGATGTGATCCCCTTTCACAAGAGTGGGAGCAAGGCAGAAGCAGGAAACTACAGACCTGTTAGTTTGACCTCAGTGGTAGGGAAACTGATGGAATCACTTCTGAAAGAAAGAACTGTCACGTACCTAGAGACCAGCGGGGCACAAGACCCAAGGCAGCATGGATTCTCAACGGTAAGGTCATGTCAGATGAATCTAATAGATTTCTTTTACTGGGTGACTGAGGCAGTAGACCAGGGAGGGGCTGTAGACATGGTCTACTTAGACTTTAGCAAAGTATTGGATACAGTCACACACAAAAGATTATTAAAATAGCCAGCCTGGGAGTGGGTCCTAGAGTGGAAGCCTGGGTAACAAATTGGCTGGACAGCAGGATGCAGAAGGTAATAGTAAATGCAGCACACTCTGGAGAAAGGGGAGTTACTAGTGGGGTACTGCAGGGTTCAGTACTGGGACCGGTACTCTTTAATGTCTTTATAGGTGACATCGCAGAGGGGCTGGAAGGAAAAGTATGCCTCTTTGCAGATGACACAAAGATCTGTAACAGGGTTGATAACAAGGTGGGGTAGAAAGGATGAAAAGGGACTTGGCAAGGTTGGAGGAATGGTCGAATGTATGGCAGCTTAGTTTCAACGCAAAGAAGTGCAAGGTAATGCACCTGGGAAACAGAAACACAGGGGAAGGGTACACAGTTGGGGGGGTACTAACAGCAACAAAAATGGAAAGGGACCTGGAGGTACTCATATCAGATGACCTTAAGGTAGGCAAGCAATGTGAGAAGGCAGTACAGAGGGCTGGGGGGATTTTGGGATGCAGAGGGAGAGACATCACCAGTAGAAAGCAGGAAGTTCTTATCCCTCTGTACAGACAGTTGGTGAGACACCATCTGGAGTACTGCGTGCAGTTCTGGAGACCTCATCTCAGCAAGGACATAGATAGGATGGAGGCAGTCTAGAGAAGGGCAACCAAAATAGTGCAGGGTCTGCACCAGAAGTCATACGAAGAGAGACTAAAAGAGATTAATATGTACACCCTTGAGGAAAGGAGGGAGAGGCAGGATGTGATAGAAACATTCAAGTACCTCAAGGGAATCAACAAAGTCCAAGAGGGTAGCATATTTCAGAAAAAGAGATGTTCAAGAACAAGGGGGCACAATTTGCAGATAGAGGGGCGACGGCTCAGGGGTAATGTGAGGAAGTATTTTTTCACAGAGAGGGTGGTGGATTCATGGAAAGGCCTTCCTGAGGAGGTCATGGGGGCAAAAACAGTGGGAGAATTCAAGAATGCATGAGCCTGACATAAGGCAATTATGTCAGTGGCTCAGCAGGTAGCACACTCGCCTCTGAGGCCGGGACATCAGAAGGCTGCGGGTTCTATCCCCACACCAGGCACTTGGGTTGAATCCCAATACTGACACTGTAGTGCAGCATTGGGGGGGGTGCTGCACTCCTGAGGTGCTGTCTTTCGGATGAGATGTTAAACAGAGGTCCCATCTGCCTGTTCTGGTAGTAGTTCAGGTGGATGTTAAAGATCCCATGGTATTTCTTCAAAAAGAGTAGGGGAAGTTTTTATTGAAAAACAACTGAACAGAAAAGAAACCATAATAATGCATGTAATGTACAACAGAGGAGTTATGCAACAGGAAAATCAGAGTCAGTAATCCAAGGTAAGAATGTTCACAATTCCAGTAGGGATTCTGATGGCAAATGCTTCGCTTCAGAGAAATATATGTCCTTCAAATCACGTTCAATTCTCTGAATAATGGTAATAAGGGATACATCCTAGTGTTGTAAATTAAATAGACATCAAGCAGTCCATATATGCCATTTGGTGATAACAAAAAGCAAATTCAAAGTGTTCACATTCCAATGTGTCCAAGAAGGTGGAAAAAAACATACATCAACATTTCATAAGTTATTGAAGTAAACAAAGGTTCTCGCCATCTGGCAGCTAATAAGGTCCAAAAGTTAGTTATATAAGTACAAAAAAAGAAAAGGTGTGATATAGTTTCTTCCTGTTGCTGGCATTCAGGTCTAGAACTAAGCCTATGTTGTAGTGGTTTGTGTTTATGATTATGTTTAACGTTAATACGTTCATGACAACTTAGCCACATCTTTTGGGGAATCCTAGAGTTACGAAGTAAAGTGAGTAAAGTAGGGAGATGCTGGCTGGGGCATTTGGGAAAAACAACAATACCTAAACAGACGCGATCCACTAAATATCTATATAAGGCTTTTCTAGATACGGTCACTAGCATACGACCAGTAACCTGCCACTGTTTCAGATGAAGAAAAGTGTCTAACATAAGCAGAAATCTGGGGGGGGAATGTGTCAAAACCATCAATTTATTGAGTTCCCATTTGTGAAACCAAGGACCGCAGTACTCAAGGAAGCAAGGCTCCCATCCCCTATCCTGGTTAACCAGCAGGGGCCTAACATTATGGAACAAAAATATACTAGTGTAAAAAAAAAATAGGTTGGACCATAACAAGGCCACCATCCCGAATGGGTAGATATGTAATCGGACATTTAATAGGGTTAAGGCAGCTGCCACACAGAGCTTGAAAAAATAGACTAAGCAATCTAGTTTCAAGTTGTCTTGGGGGGGGGGGACATATGCCAGAAAAAGTAACAGAGGAAGTAAATGAGTCTTAATCATAAAAATCCTCTTCTTTTTACACATCTTCCAGGAATTTCAGCGGGAAACCATAGACTGAGCATAGTCTAGTTTGGGTGTTCAGCTAAGGACGTCCAAAGGGCCATTGCCATACAAAATACCCAACATTCTAATTGGCTCATCACAAATCGTAAGGTCAACAACATCAATCTCACCTAGAATTGGAGGACCCAGTCTTCGACCTATGCATTTATCAAGATTAAGGGTTGCACCAGAAACAGCCCCAAACCTGGAATGATGCTGTAAAGCAGAATGTACTGAAGCAGCATTTGCCACCATCAGACTCATATCATCTGCATAAGCTAAAATGGAATAGGGGGTGGAGGGAAGTGGCAGAACTGTCGGGGCCGCATTGATGGAACGAAGCAATGGATTCAAAAAGAAAACATACAAGAGCGGGCTGAGGGGGCAGCCTTGTCTAACCCCTCTGTGTAGAGGAAGCATAGGACCTTTCCATCCATTAAATAGGGGGACAACAGTGGCAGATTGATAGAGCAGCTGGAGTCTGGCAAGGGTACATTCAGGGACTTTATAATGACATCGAGTAGACCATAAAAAGTCATGATGTACAGAATCAAAAACCTGTTGCTGATCTAAGGAAAATATGAAACCTTGTAAAACGTTGGAGTTACCACGTTCAATTAATTCCCGAAGTAAAATAATATGGTCCTGAATGCATCTCCCAGGGACGCTGCATGACTGTGCAGTGGAGATCACATAGGTGGCCAACTTAGAAAGCCTAAGTGCCAAGATTTTAGTCAATATCTTAAAATCAGTGTTTAATAGGCAAAAAGGTCTCCAATTGGAGAGTAATCTTCTGTCACCTTTTCTATATAAGTAAAATAAACAACCCATGTTGAAATCCAAAGGAAGACTATCATAATGTAATATAGAATTATACACTGTAGCCAATTCAAAACTCAGGTCAGTAGAAAGTGTTTCATAGCGCTCATTAGGGAGACCATCCAGGCCTGGTGTTACTCCTGGATGTAAAGGCCTGATTACCGCTTCTATTTCTTGTGCATGTATCTCATCATTTAACATGTCTACAACAGAGAAGGATATATCAGGAAGTTGTATAAAGGAAAGATAGTCTGACATAGCAGTGGAGGGGGGGCATATGACCAAACAACCGTTCCGTATAGCAAGTAACACAATTTCTGATATCTAAAATAGCAGTAAGTTTGGATAAATTATCATCAAACAGTGTATCGAAGGTTTTGCACTCCACCCTTTTCTGAATAGTAGCGTATGGACAGACAGTGTCACTGGTACCAGAGGTCCCAAAATGCTGTTGGTGTTGGATGGAAGTAGCCTTCAGGAGGTGATAGTCCATTAGACGCTGTCTAAGATTACCAGCTTGAGTAGAGAAATCATGGCCTGTTGCATGAGACAAAGTAAGTAGTTTCTGTAGGTGCTGTCTAGTGTTATGATAATGAAAATATAAAGAGTCATGATAATGTTTACTGTAACGTTTAAATAAAGTCCGGAGTCCAAATTTTGTTTCCTGTCACCAGACCCAGGGGATGTCATATAAAAAAAATACAGACTTCCAATTCTTAATGTAGTCAGTCAATTGACATAACAGATGTGGATCAGATAAAAGGGAAGCATTCCATTTCCAGATGCCTGGACCAAAACAGGGTTTCAGGGAAGGGCCAAAAGAAGTGGATAATAAATTATGGTCCGAGAATTCTGCAACCTGAATGACAGCATCAGAAAGTTGGAGATGAGAAGAAATAAAGAAAAAATCAATACGGGTCGCAAGGGGGCCCTTGTGAAAAGTGGGAGTATGCTGACCCGTAAAGGATAAATATGCATCCTGTAAGTTTGTTGAATGAAGCAATTGTTTGAGGAAATTCGTGTCACAAAATAGTTTGGTAGTTTTAGAAGTAGAAGTCTTACCCTTGGTGGATAAACCACAGTTAAAGTCATCCCCAAAAACCACATGCATAGACGTGTATAAATAAGGCTGTATGAGTCTCAGTAGTTCAGTCCTATGGGTTTTGATTTGAGGAGCATATATATTAATTATCCGAAAAGGGACAGAAGAAATCAAAACACCCAATAAAAGAAGTCGGCCAGGGTATAAATCCAACATTTTGATGACAATAACATCAGGTATACTAAACAGAACACCCAAACCGGAACAAGAGTCTTGTCTAAAGGACCAATAAGAAAGGCCAGAGATCCAGGCATGTTTGGCCTTGTAAATCTCTGGAAGGGTGTGGAAATGTACATCCTGTAAAAGGATGAGGCCAGCTGCTAAGCCGGACAAAAAGGAAAAAACTGCATCCCTTTTTGTGTGCTTCTTAATACTGTTGACATTAACAGTATGTTCTGAGAAAGCAGAAGACATGGTTAAGGGGAAAAGCAAAGCAAAAGCAAAAAAAAAAATAGAAATCACCTGGGCCTACCTTTCCTAGGGGTACCTTCCCTGTGTTTTAACTTTGCCTTAGCTTTCCTCTTCTGAGAACCTAAATTGTCAATGGTCACCTCTGTGTCTGTAGTCACTTCAGGACGAGAAGAGAGGACAGAGGAAGTGTCAGAGTCCGTGTTTTCCTGGGGGGTGGCATAATATCTCAAATTTATTTGAGTGGGTCACAGTAGAGGATTTCAGAGTCTTAGAGGAAGGAGAAGTCCCTCCCTTCGATCCCCCGTGTTACTCTAATGAAGGACTCGTGGGGGTCCATGGAAGTCACTGAAGTGCTAGGGAATACAGGAGCAGGTACCCCTTCTGGGGCGGAAGCATCAGGATCAGTGGCAGGAGGAGGGTGGGTAACAGTAGGTGCAGGCAACTCTGAAGATGAAATAGGAGCAGGCTGTCCCTGTAATAAAGAAGGTGCATCAGTAGCAGGCAGAATAGATTGGGGGGGGTATGCGCTGAGGCGTAGAAAGTGTGTTATTTAGTCGGGAGCGTTGTGCAACAGTAATGAGCAATCGTTGTTCCTCCCCATCAGCAAGAGTCAGGGAGTTATGAGGTGCCCAGCTGCATGTCTGAAAGGTGTGCCCTAATTCATCACAAAGGATGCAGAGGGGTTCATCCACGCATTGGGAACCTGTATGTCCAATATCTCCGCAGATGGAGCATTTAACCCTATCGCAAATGCTACCTATATGGATACTAGAGCCACATTTATAGCATGCTTTCCACTGACCGAGGTAGAAAAAGGACTCCCCTATCTTTCCCCTAGCATAAAGCTATTAGGCAAATGTTGAATCCCAGTATCAGAGGTCCGAAGCATAACCCTTGCTTTCCACCCACCAGTCCAGAGATTCTCTGAATCGAAAATAGCCTTAGGGTCAGAAAGTAAAGTACATCTCTGCTTTAACCATACAGTGATATCATTTAAACTCACACCCTCATTGCGAAATAAAATGGTAACAGTTTTTTGTGTAGGCTTAGTCAAAGGAATGGCATTAAAGGGGGCCCATAAGGGAGAAGTTTTAAACTCGTAAAATTTTCTCCAAAACTTTTCCAAACCAGCTACAGTTTTGAAACTAACATCAAAATGGGATTTTGAAGAAACATGTATTAAAGCATGTATTTCAAAAGCAACAAACTTCATAGAGTCCTTTAAAAGGGTGCGACCAACAAAAAAAACGATCAGGGAGTTCAGACAAGCCCCCCAAGTATTGTAGTTGGACAGCATTGTGTCTCTTTGCTTGCTGCACAGGAGGTTGAAAACAATCAGCATTCAAACTGGGAGTAGTAATAGATGAGGGAAAGGTGGAAACAGCAGAAGCAGGGCGAGACCCAGGGCCCTGGGGAGTCTGGTGGCCAATATGCGTAGAGGTAGAAGGTCTAAATCGCAAAGTTGGATTTTGGGTTAATAGAAGTTCAGCAGGCAGGGAGGGGTCAAAAGAATCAGTAGGCACTTTCGAATCAGGAGGGGCTACTAAGTCTTCGGTCTCAGGCAATCGAGTACAAATCGGAGAGGAACCAGAATGCCAGGTCCCGACAGCTGGATCCTTCTGCCACCCTGCTGCCTCCAGAGCCGAATCAACGGCCCAGTCTTTTGTTGGCAATGGATCAGGTAGGGCAGAGGGAGGTAATGAAGTAGAAAAATCCTTTACAGAAGAGTTACCTGAAGAAAGCGGAGTGAGGGGTGTAGTCTGTGTAGGCGTTCGGGAGTAGAGAGAGTCTGCTAAAACAGGCAAAGAATGCGGAAATGTCAGATTCGGTGAGGAGGCGTCAGAAGCTGCATTCACAGAAGTTGTGTCATTGGGGAGAGTAGCAGGCAAAGAAACAGGCTGAGTCTTGAGAGCCAACAATTGCTGTCTAGCAGCAAAATAACGCAGCTCTTCAATACGAAGTAACAAATCCACATCCTGTAAAGTAGAAAGGGAAGACTCACTTGTAATCGCTGAAGCAGAGCTAGGAGGCACCGTAGGTATAGCCAGGGGAGCAGAGGAAGTATCTAGAGCTAAACTCTTCTCGCAGTGATCCACAGCAGTAACAAGGGAAATATCCAAAGCCATGGAAGAAATCACTTCAGCAGGCAGCAATACAATTTTGGTACGAGATGTGGTCTCTCTCAATACAGAGACGGGAAGGAGACCACCTCATCTGCCTCCAACACTTCCATGTCCTCCACAGCTCCTCCAGGGACGGCCATCATGGCAGAGTGCCAGGATGTAAGGGGACCCTACCACAGAGTAGGGGAATTTTTTATTAGAACAAATAACAATAATACAAAAATGGTTTTACATCATACAATTCATAATAAAGAAGATCAACAAAAACTGAAAAAAGCATTGCATCACACAAGCACCCAAGCATGACCAACCCCCCCCCCCCATACCAAAAGAATAGGGGAATTGTTTAATGAAAACTAAAAACAAATTTACAAAATTGCAATTCATCATACAAATTCATAAAAGAAAATCAGAAACAGAAAATAAAAAGTATTACAGCACACATGAACCAAAAGAGTAGGGGAATATCATTTTAGAAATGCTAATAACAAAATAACTACATAATGATGTTAAGACACATCAAAGAATATACAACTTACAAGAAAATCAGAAAAGTATGTCAGGCAAACGAATCGTTACAGTACTGTCTATGAAAACTGTAAAACACAGAGACATCCTAAGCATGAAAAGAACCCCACCCCCCGTTATTGGAAGAGCAGGGGAATTCGTTAAATAGAAATTCCAAAATCAAATAAACACATAATAGTGTGAATACACATAAAGGAAAAAGCAAACAAATGTTACAGACATATAACCTTGAAGACACTGTCATAAAGCTGCAAAACACAAACATATCTTAATCCTGAAAAGATATCCACCCCCCACCAAAAAAGTATGGGATATTGAGTTGGAAACAACAAAGTATATACACAACAGTGTTAAGTCACACAAAGGAACATACATATCAGAAAAAAAATTAAAAAATAAGGTAGTCATACTACTCTTTCTCAAAGTGCAGTCATATGAAGCTAGAGAACTCCTATCAATCCTAAAAAGAAAAGGAGCCTCACTCTCCACCCCAAATGCAAGGAGCACATCCAAGGAGAAAATAACAAAAAGATGTTTGCAACATAGGGACTGGTCACTATAACCATATGAGAGACCATGTCACAAAAAGGAAAACTAATAACAGCTAGTCGATATTCATCTTAGACAGAAATGTCCACGTGTCCATTTTTTCTCATTCAGACTACTTTTAGTACATTCTTGATATTTAATAGTACCAAGATTGTTTCTAATCATATCTAACAATTGTTCTGGTGATGAGTCCTTTTGTTGTAAAGTAAACTGACATCTTGCTTGCCAAATCCAATACTTAATACATGTGACAATTACTCGCAAGGTCCCAACGTCATATTTGAGATTATGTGTAGGAAATATCCCATAATATAAAGCATCAGGAGTGCCTGACCAACGCGGGAACCAAACCCATGTACCATAAACTAGAGACCAAAAGGATTGAACAAAATAGCAGTGAAAAAACAAATGATCCATTGTCTCAGGTACCTCCTCACAACCTATTCTTGGACAATTCCTTTCTGAAATCTCTTTGTGTTTATGGTTATTTTTAACAGGAAGCTTCCCATGTACACACAACCAAGTGTTATCCCACATCAGAGGAGATATCCTGTGTTCCAATAACAAGGCTGCAATACACACTGAACCTCTCTGACTGATCTAGACATGTAATCTGGCAATTGTGTGAAGAATTTCTGTTGTACATCAGCATAAAACTGTTTCCTATTCATTGATTTAATCGTGCTCAAACTGACTTTCCGTACTTTCAATTTACCGATACACTCTTTAAAATATAACGGCATTCCCTTGAATTGACTGTCTAGGAATTACATCAAATGTCCCCCACGTTTGTAAAACCTGCTGAAAATAATCCCTTGCCCATGGGCCCCATATCATTAGCTTCTCCTGAAGTAAAGGTATAACATTAGAAAATAAAAAGATGCTATGACAAAAGGAGATGGGGTTAATCTATTTTAATCCTCCTGCCCTAATATCTAAGTATAATATACCTTTCTTAATGGGGTTCAACCTACTGCCCCATATCGCTTGAAAGAAACAACTATATAATCTTGTTTCAATTTGTTTCAGAGGTGGAAATATATAACTTAAATAAAGAAATGTTGGCAATAA
The DNA here is from genome assembly GCA_016271365.2 of Neoceratodus forsteri. Classification (NCBI taxonomy): domain Eukaryota; kingdom Metazoa; phylum Chordata; order Ceratodontiformes; family Ceratodontidae; genus Neoceratodus; species Neoceratodus forsteri. The sequence goes on along the minus strand of CM028135.1, from coordinate 1,097,192,668 downwards.
AAAGATGTGAATCATAAATACCCTCTTTTTTTGCTCATCCTCCATCTATTCCATTTAGCTACTCTGTCCAAGGCAATATTCAATAAATATTCCCAATTGTATAATGCAACATTAGGGACCCCAAAGAAGATACCCAAGATTTTAATCCCTGTATTGGTTTTCGGTATATTGCATGTATGAGTATCATGGGAAAAATCTCTACCCACAGTAAGGCAGGAGCTTTTTTTTAAATTAATCATTGATCCCGAAATGACAGAAAACTCTTCCAACAGTTGACCCAGAGGGACTGATGAATGCACATCCACCAATACAATACTGAGATCATCTGCATACCCCAATGTTTTTATTTCAGAGTCCTGCCTGGATACTGATACTCCTTGTATGTCTGGGTGCAAATGTACTGTATTCTCATAATTAATGGATCCAATGACAGGATATAAAGAAGCGGACTCAGGGGACACCCTTGTCATACTCCTATGTTAATCAAGCATTCTTTCCCTAAACTTCTGTTCACATAAGGTCTCACCTGTGCTTGGGTTTAACACAATCTAATCCAGTCTATGAATTCTAATGGTAAACCATATTGTGCCAGACAGGTCCATAAATACTGATGTGAGACTCAGTCAAAGGCTTTAGGCTGTTAAAGGTTAACTACATACAGTATCCTGAGATCTCTTCAGTATCTTCCTTCTCAAATATTTCCCTCAATAGGATCAGAAGATCAGAAATCTTCCATCCCGGAAGAGAGCACATCTGTGAATAATGAACAATTGACTCCAAAGCTGACGACAATCTATTACTGAGCAATTTAGTCAGAATTTTGAAATCTGAATTTAATAATGAAAGCGGTCTCCAATTATCCAGGTTATCTTTAGGGCCCCATTTATGAATTAAGAGAAGAAGTCCCTGGTACATTGATTAAGGCATCACCTTACTGGACAAGATTTTGTTATTCACTGTCGTCAGCTCAGGCCCCATATATTCAAGTAATATTTTATAAAAAACCTTTGGCAAGCCATCAGGTCCTGGTGCCGTCCCTACCTGTAACTGTCCTATAACAGATCTGAGTTCTTGTAACATGATCTCTTTATTAAGCATCATTTTAACAGTATGAGATAGTTGAGGTAAGCTACACTTACGTAACCAATGTACAGTATTCCCAGGGAGATCATGAGCTGTCCCAAATAATTGCTGTATATAAATCTCAACTGCCGTCATAATGTTCGAGTTACCAGTACTAGCCCGGCTGTTCAATGTCAATAATGAGAAATATTTTTTATTAGATTGTGAGATGCAATTTTCATACGGATTAGCCTGTGTTTGATTACCCTTAACGCCATATCGTTGCTCAAATTCAATAGACTTATTCCTATCATATTGTAAAGTAGTCATTTCCCTTTTAATACAAGCAATTTGCTCTGAAAAATCATGACTACCCTCAATTTGTAAAGAAATCAACAAAGAAAGCTGAGCTTGCAATTAACTGTATTTTTTATTCTTGAATATTCCCAGCAAACGACTTGTGCTTTTGCAATACTTTGTTAAATCTATCTTCATTTGTTCCCACCAATAAATCATACTATCATATAAACATACAACGGAAAGTCTAGCATTAATCATATCCAAAAAAACACATTTTATATCAGGTATCTCTAATAAGGAAGTATTACATCTCCAATACCCCTTCCCCAATGTTAGTTCCGGGGAGTAGGATAGAGTGATGTCCAACAATAGATGGTCAGAAGTTGCCACTGGTTGCATCCTAGAATTTTGGATAGGAAGGTACGGTGAAATAAACCAATAATCTATCCTGGTTTTAAGACGACCCCTAAGATAGGTGTACTGCGTAGTAGAATGAGTGGTGTGAAAAACATCAACCAAATTAGTTTGAGAAATAATACAGTTCAGCAATGCTGCATTACAAAATATTTTCTCCATCCAAACACCACAGTCCCTTTTGAATCTGCTGCAATTAAATTCCCCACCCCATAAGACTACACATGCCGTTAGTAACAGGGGCTGTAAGGTATTAAACAACTTTGTGCGATTTGCTCTTTCCTGTGGAGCATAAATATTTAATAAACGATAGGCTTGTTGCTCTACCACAAAATCCATTAACATAGCCCTACCCGGTATGATGTCCTGGGTTCTAGTAACAGCTATCGTGTCGTTAGCAAGGCAGATCCCAAACCCACTACAAGTATCAGGCCCCACCGACCATTAGGAGAAACCCCTGATCCATTCAGCTTTTGCTTTCTGAATCTCAGTGCATGAAAAAAGCCGTGTATCTTGGAAGAGGACAATATCAAAAGTCTGAGAAAGGAAATACTGAAAGGTCGATTTCTGTTTCTTTTTTGACTTTAAACTATTCGCATTAAGCGATGCCAACCGTAAGGAAAAATCCTTCAGGAGGTACTAGCACCAGTCGCTTTCTTCTTTCTTAAATTATATCGAGTCCCCAAACGGCGCTTTTTCTTAACTTTCCCTGCTAATTGGGAATCTTGTTCCTCATGATCAGAAACTTCCCCCACACAGGAGGAATTATCCGACATTCCAGCTAAATCATCACCCATCTCAGAGTCACCCCATTGTAAGACCTCAAATTTATTCTGCAGAGGAAGTTCTACAATCAGTTGCACAGACACCAGATGGGATTTAGAGACCACAGTAGTAAAAGCAGCATCTGAAGAGGAGAGAGCTTGGGGTGGGGGCATGGCAGAGCCAAGGGAAATCGTCTTATTCTGCTGACTGGAGAGTGTTACAACTTCTACCCCTCCCACAGGAGACTCTATGTCCTGATCTATCACAGATGTCACAGAAGAGGGACGTAAAACCAGATCTCTATGTGGCAACAACAGCGGCTGCTCCTCCTGTACACTAATGGGGGGGGGACCTTAGCTTCCCATCTAGGTATAGAGGTAGCTGCTATAGGCTGCGCAGGTGGGGGGGAAGCAGTACTCTGTTGTTTGGGGAAGGGAGATGAACACCATTTTCCCTTCTAGTAGCCTTACTGATACAGAAATCTTGTTCAGCAAAATCTCCATTCCCATTATTATGAGAAGCCCATTGACAAGAAAAAATGGAATGACCTACTTCATCACATAAGTGACAAACAGGGGGAACCGTACACCCTGAGCTGGAATGCCCCTCACTGCCACAATGCAAACATCTCTGAATCTCACAAGAGTTACTGAGGTGTCTTGGTGAACCACACTTACAACATTGTCTGGGTTGTCCCTGGTAAAAGATCACCCCTTTGTCTTCCCCCAGATAAAAGCAATTGGGTAAATGTTTAATCCCAAAATCATCCTGTCGAAGCTGAATTTTAACTTTCCATCCCCCTGTCCAAAAACCCTCCTCATCCACTATAGGTTCAGGAGTATCCTTAACATCACACTTTGCTCCCAACCAGTAAAGAATATCTGTAACATTTACCCCTTCATTTCTTAAGAGGATAGTAATGACTTTAAAAGTTGGCTTCGTAAGTGGAATAGCTTGAAAAGAGGCCCATAAGGTGGTACACTTATGAGCATTATACAGGAGCCAAAACCTATCCAACAATGAGGAAGAACGAAAACTTAAATCAAAAGAGGCTTCCCGTGGAGCATGAATCAATGCGTACATCTCAGAAGGTGTAAAACCCATGTCTTGTTTAATTAAACATTTCCCCACATAAACCCTGTCTGGAGGCAGTTCTAAACCACCCATGTACTTAATCGGACTGCAAATCGTCTTTCAGCCTGTTCTAAAGGCTTTTTCAACAAGCTAGCATAAGTAACTCTGTCATTCACAGGCGTTTGCCCATCCAAAAGCATATTTCCAGCGGTAAGTAAATCATGCCCTCCAGGATCAGCAACAGCGTCTATGTTGGGAGATACTACAGCATACAAATCTTCACCAAGGACAGCATTTGAAGACAAAACCGGGGAGTAAGAGATACCTTGAGAGTCTCGGGCCCCCTGCAGGGGGGCAACACCTGTCGGCCATCCCGTATCGATGTGCAACCACAGGCAGTGTCCTTCTGTTCAGTTCGCATGTCCACTTTTCGTACAAGCTGCTCGTCTTGCCTCGCCGAAATGCTGGGAATCCTATCATCCACACCATCAATCCCTATTCCTGCAGCTCCGGCGTTCACAGTGTGAGATGGCAACACGACCAGGGATGAACCCGGAAGTGGAATCAATGAATCGGGGAGCCAAGTCCCGACCAAATCTTGGATCCATCCCGCTCTCTCTAATACAGTTTTAGCATTCCACTCCTCCCTTCCAGAAGACTGTGTAAGATTAACTCCAAAATTTCCATCACTATACTGCGAAGCTTCAGCCTCACGTGGAAAAACACTGATAGAGGACTGCGCAACCACACAGCGAGTCGGAACCAAGGGTACATTTAGAGAGTGAGTTGACGTGTCTTCTGAAAGCTGTTCCATAGGAAGACCGTAAGTTTGTTCCACAAGTTTCAATGGCGATGTTAGATCCTCTGTTAGCGAAGCTGCAGCACCTTCATTCCTGTAAAGATGTGTTGAACAGACCTCAGAACTATGAGCAGACAGCTGCAAAATCTCAGAGCTTTTGTCAGATACTGATGAGGTCTCAGCCTCAAAGATGCCATGCTGGCCATCATGCAGGGGACTCAAACCAGCTGTCTCCTCCACAGCCAGATCAACTTCTGGCTCCTCCATCTTGGACGTAAAGTCCCCCCCTCAGAAGAGTAGGGGTGTTTTTATTGGCATAATTAATATAGACAACAACACATTTTCGGGAAAACAAAAACAATAGAACAAAAACATTTCCATAACAAATAATACCTCAATAACACGGGGATAGTTAAACATTACAATTTGGGCACTACAAATACACAAACTTCATAGTAGTTAAACTTTTAACAGAGATTAAATCAACTTGACCCTTATAGTAATAAATAAATAGGCCCTTCTGTAACTCTCATTTAAATTACCAATATATTATTTGAATTTAATAAAGTGAAAAAAACCTTTCCACCATTTTCGCAGGGTCCCTGGGGCAACTCTTAATGCATCTTGTGTATAGATTTGTACTAACTCTTTAATTACCAACTCACTAACCCGGAAATAAGGCATTCTCTTTTGATAAAGGACCCATTGAACCCTAGCTTGCCATAGATAATATCTTAAACACCCCAAAAATAAAGATAAAGTCTCTTCATGAAACCGATAAGTTAACCGGATAACATCCTAGAATCAATAATTCATACGACATGTTATCTAACCATCTATATCCCATATATTAGCTAAATACGCCCATAAACCAGTAGCATATGCATCTAAGAAAAGTGCTCCATTGATTCTTCTACATTAATGCATTCTAGGTATGGACACAATCTTTCCTGTAACGCTTTATACTTTGCATTACCTCTAACATTTAATTTCCCATAAAAAAATTAGCCACTGTGTTTCCCATTGTTTCTGTGGCATCCTATTATTATTTAGTTGTGCCAACACAATAGAATTTAATACTGAAGGACAATTTTTAAATACCGGTTCCGAGGGAAGTACTACTGACATTAAATAGCGATAAAGCCCCTTCATATTGTTATTCAGAATTATCTGTTTTTTGCATTTTCCATTTAAACAGTTTCTGCCTAATGGCCTAAAATACCAAGGTACATATAAATGATAATTTAGTTTCGGGCAAATTGTGCCAATTCTTAAAGTATTTACCCATTGATTTTAGATTCCAAGTCTCCTCAGTCCCTAATTCTGCTTTTAATCCTTCTTTAATTGAGTTTGAAATAAATAATGCATGCACAAAATCACTGGATCTATCATACCCAATCCACCCTTGTTTTTCATTAGATACGTGTAACACCTTTTTACGGGATTTAAATGATTGCCCCACAGCATTTGGAAAAACACACTGTATAATTTCATCTCAAAAACCACTGGAAGAGGAAAGATCAAAGCCACATATTGCACCATAGGGAGAAGAAATTGCTTAATTACCTGTACCCTTTTTAATTTAGACAATTTTCACTGTTTCCACTTATTCACCTTAGACTCTACTTTAGAAATAACACCTTCCCAATTCTCGGGAGACATATTCTGGGAACCAAACTTAATCCCTAATATTTTAAGAGGATTCCTGGAGATATGAATACCCTCCTGCCACACCTCTTCAATATCTGTTGCACCCATTAATAATCCCTTTGTTTTGTTTAAATTTAATTTTGCATTTGACACCTTGGCAAAGGCCTCGAAGGACGTCACAAAATGGGTTATTGAAGCAAGTCCTCAAGGTATACCACTAAATCATCTGCATAAGCTTGTATCCTTAATTGCAAATCCTTTCTCACATTAACTGACAAACCCTTCCATTTCTGTTTCAAAGCTATGGTTTGTAGAAAGGGATCTAGAGCAAAAGTATAAAGGAGAGGGCTAAGTGGACACCCTTGACGAACACCTGTAATTAACTTAAAACTTTCTGCCTTATAACCTTTTAGATATGGAAACACCATATAATTATCATACAATTTTTCCACAATTTTCACCAGTTGTTTTGGCACTCCATAATGCTTAAGCGTAAGGAAAAGGAATGGCAGATATACTCTATCGAAGGCTTTATCTAAGTCTGCAGCTATTAAACATCTAGTTAACCCTATATCGGTGAGATGCTCAATGACATCTCGTATTAACATGAGAGCCGACTGAACCCGTCTGTCTGGTAAACCACAATATTGATAAGGCGAAATAACTCCTTTTGCATAATTTTTCAATCTATTATTTAAAATACAAGTAAAGATTTTATAATCTGAATTTAAAAGAGTAATTGGTCTCCAGTTGGCAATATTTTGTTTATCCCCTGATTTAAATATGTAAGTTAATAATCCTTCTGAAAAGGAAGGGAAGATACTAACTTTATCTAGAAAAAACTTAAATAATATGTAAAGACACTGACTTAACTCTTCTGCAAACATTTTATAAAAATTATTAGAAATTCCATCTATTCCAGGAGAAATATTCAATTTCAATAGCCTAATGATGTTTAAAATTTCTGTTTGCGTGATAGGGCCCCACACCTCCTGTCTCCTTAATCGGTTAGCTGGGATCACAATTTCTTTTAAATAAGCATCCATAGCTGAGTTTGAAATCTTCTCTAGGGGGTCTAAAGAGCGGTAATGTTCTACTATCACCTCACGTAGTTGTGACACTGAGGATGCCAAACTTCCATCTGAATTTTTAAGCACCTCCAATCTCATAGAATCCCTTAATTGCTTGCACATTTCAAATGGATCTCCGATGGGTGATTTTTTAATTCCATTAATTAAGATGGCCTGCATGGTTTTACCTCTGTCATATTGAAATTCCCTCATTTTAACTTTTAAATTAGCAGTTTGTTCAGAATAATCATACCTTGATGTATAAGCTAAAGTCATGAGCCTCTGTAATTGTTGCCTGATACTTAAGTAGTGTAGAAATTTGTAATTTTTTGTTTTCACTCCTTGAGATTTAAACCATTTCCTTAAATCTGCTCTAGTCTCTAACCACCAATCCCCTAGATCTGGATATAAGAAGGCTACAGATAACCTAGCTTTTAATAGGTATTTTACCCCTGTTTGTATAAACGGAAGTTCCAAAGATGAATTATTAAGCTTCCATCTAATTTTCCTTCTCTCTTGCACATCTGAAAAACTAAAAGAACTTAATAAGAATGAATGATCAGAGAATTTGCTAGGAAATATTTTAAAGTACTCTATTTGCATATTAGATGACACTAACATATGATCAATTAGAGTAAAACATTTCCCCTTTTTAAAAGAAAATCCACCACCCGTCTGAAAAATGTTGTTACAATTCAAAAGACCAGCATCTTTAATAATTTTACCTAATGCATTAGTGTCACAATATGTTTTTTTATTTACTTTGTTAGTGTGGGCCAAAATAGGACAATTAAAGTCACCTCCCCATAATATTCTAACTGTTGTTAATAAAAAGGGCTGAACAGCTTTTAAACAATTAACCCTATCAGCTTTTGTTTGCGGATTATAAATATTGATAAACCTGTAACATAACCCTTGCCATTTCCATCAACAATCAATACCCTTCCTGGTATTAAGTCAATCAAATTATGCAGTTGGAAATCATATGAATTAAAAACAATTCCTATACCATCCTAGAATCCTCCCAAACGACCAAAATGAAGGGCCCCAAAACCAATCTTTTAAATGCCACCAACTGCTCTATGGAATACATCCATGTCTCCTGCAAGAAACATACAGAAAAGGATAATCATGTATATAATGAAAAGGGCTTGTCTCTAACCATGTTCAATAAACTATGAGTATTCAAAGAACCCCAAACTAGTTTCATTGTCATTTTTAAAGATCGAACCATTATTTTTCCTCTTTTTCTTTTTTTATCTTTATAGTTATCCATAACTTGTGACCTAGTTGAAAGAGAGGATTTTGAGAATCCTGAGTCTTCCACCTCTATCTCAGTATTACCCCAAGTAGAAAATAAAGCCGCATATGAGTTGCTAGTTTCAATTTGTGCAGCTGGAGGAGGGGAGGAAGTTTTGAGTGTAAATTTCTCGAAGATCTTCTTTGAGGCAACACCATCACAGGTTTACTTGTTGTAGCTACAACACCCACCTCCTCTGTTACCTCTTCTGCATAACAAACTGGGGGAAACTCTGAGAGGCTAGGATGATCCATATTAGCCTTCTTTAACCTAACCTCATCTGAGGATGTCCCTTGCATGTCCTCACTACTTACAGGTATTAACTTTTTCCTATCCGAAACCTTATCTTTTAACCCTCCTTCTATCTCAGCTGCCTTTTTAACTAGAGGAACTTTAGTCTGAGTAGTTACCAGGGGTGGTGGACATTCACAATGTAGGGAAGCCTTGGCCATAGTTTCTTGTGCTTTTTGTATGAATACCTCAGAATTAGAACATAAGGATTTCTTTTGAGCAGCCCAAGGACACATTTTAAAAAACATGACCTTTAGTTTCACACAAATCACAACTTGCTTGGTTATTACAAAACATAGTCAAATACCCTACCTCCCCACAGTTGTCACAACGAGGTTGGTCACAAACACTCGAAAGATGTGTTCTAGCCCCACATTTGTAGCATGCACGGGGCTGCCCACTGTAAAAACATACACCTCTATCTTTCCCCAATAAAAAAGAATTAGGAATATGCTCAATCCCTGCCTCTGACTGTCTTAGTTTAATTTTATACTTCCATCCTCCAGTCCAGAACCCCTCTGCATCTAAAATGGGCTCTGGCTCACTTAATACTTCACATTTTTTTTTTTACCAAAATGTTATGTCTTCTACCCAAACCCCTTCATTCCGGAACATGATAGTGACAAATTTAATTAAGGGTTTTGATAAGGGTATAACAATAAAGGGTGTCCACATAGGTGAAAACTTGACTTGGCCATACCTGACCCAAAACAGATCTAAAGCATGTTGTGAACGAAAACTAATATCATAATTATCTTCCCCTGAAATATTTATGAAAGCATAAACATCCTGCGGAGTAAAATGTAAAGAGTCTTTTAATAAGGTTTTACCCACATAGTGCCTGTCGGCCTAACTTCCAACCCTCCTTTATACCTCAACCTTACAGCATTACGCCTTGGGGCTGCTTCCCTATTGGAATTTGAAAAAAGTTCCGACATCAATGGCCTTTGAGTAGGGGTAGAAGGGGGGGGCTGTACAGTAACCTTATTTGAACCTTTCTGCATAGACTCCTGCAGGTGTGTTTCCTGATGTGATAATGAGGTAGAATGATTGTTCAGTCTAGGAGATCCTGAAGGAAGGTGCAAAACTTCTTTCTCCATTTGATTACTCTTCTTAATCTCCATCCCTTTCTGCTGCTGACCGACAGGAAACCACTCCGGAGAATGCTGCGATAAAGTTAAATCCGAATCCCAAGCTGGATCAGGCTTCCATATGCCTGAGTCTGACTGTTTCCAACCAGCTTCACACAATGCTTTTTGTGGTGACCAAGAATCTTGTGTTCCTTCTTTCTGTAAATGCAGAGGTTCTGTCATCTGGAAATTTGTGTTTAACTTTTTTTTTTTATTTATTTTATCAGTGAAAAAAAAAAGTAGCCCCCAGTTGAGAACCTTCAGACGATTGATAAGTCACTGCTGGGATAGATAAAGAATTCTCCTGAATTTGGTGCTTCAACACAAAACCTGCTACTTTATTTAACTGGGTTTCCTCATTTTTGCCAAAGGGGGAAGACAAAACAAACTGGTCAGTTTTAAAATTTTTATCATCTCCACGTTTCATTTTTCCTGAAGGCAAACCCGGCTGTAGGCACTCGCTTTTCTCCGCTAATATACTGCCAGCCTGTATCGGGTTTAAAGCGCAGTCATGTTTTTGAAAGGAACAGCTCAAGCTCTGCTGATTTCTACTCTCCCCCGCCGGGCTACTAACGAACCCGCGATCAGCCTTAGAGCCATCAATGCACTCCGCACTGCTGTTATTGCAACACCTGCTGCTATTAGAAAGCTCAACGCACTGCTGCGGAGCTTCAATAAACCGAGGAAAAGCATTTTTTTTAAAAACAACTGCTTCCTCTCCTGTTGACAAGTCCGACCCGCCAGAATTAATTTTTAGAACAGGCACAGTACCTTTAATCTTATTAGACTCGTCATTTCGATCCGACGTCCTTCTGGCCTTTTGCTGAGTTTGAATCTCCTGCTCATTTTGTTCAGTCTGAAGTTTCTTTTCGACATCGCGCCCCTCAGGGTTTCCAATAAAAATTAACTTTTCTTTTGTTCCACTGAGCAAAGCTATTGTAGTATCCCCATAGTTAGGATCGTCGTCCTGCAGGTTAGTAAGCACCTTTTCTATCCCAAACGCTGGTTCAAATCTCACCAACTCCGTTTCCATTTCTGCTGAAACTGTTGAAAACTGACCATTTTCTTTTTTTGTTTTATCCAACACAGCTTGTTTCCAATTCACAAAAGCATCCTGGAATTCAGCATCTGAATCTAAATCAGCCATCACCATGGCTGAAGCCTCTACAGAGCCTGGAGCAAGAGTCGAGGCTAGCTCTCCTACTCCACTAGCTTCCTCCTCCTTCCCTGGTCCACTTGGAGTGGCCATCTTGGAAATGGCCTGTCCCCCTACTGGCAGCAAAGCAGCGTCCGAGTAGGGGAATTTCCCTGGTGCCCTGGCCAAATTTCCCCCATTCTCTAAAAATACCACCAACAGCTTAATCTGGTTCAAGGTCAGTTGGCGTTCATCTGTATCCCCCTCTTCCGGGTCATGCCTTAAAATTAGGCAGAATTTGTCTAGTGCACTTACCCGGCCAACAAAAACTAAATAAATAATAGTGCGGGGGGTTGGAGGGGGTTAAGGAGGAAGTAGGCTGCAGATTAAATAGGATCTGCAGCTTATCCAGTAGGTAGGGAAATGGTAAGACTAGGTGGGCCAAGCAGTCCTTATCTGCTGTCAAAGTCTGTATCCATGTTTCTATGTTAAAGAAAGGTTGGATGCTCTTACGTCATTTTCCAGGGCTTCCAAGCAGGTTTGCATCTAGCGGTTCCCTTGGGTCAGCAGGGATACAGAGGCCATTGTCATGTCTGAATGTATCTGATTCATCTGCTTTGGCAAATAAATCTTTAAGCCTTCAGACATGACAGTGTCTTTCTAATCTTGGAGTCCATAGCACTGCTGGACTCCAGCATCGCTTTCCACAGGGGCTCAGTTTCAGTTATGCCAGCCCTGTTCTGCCTTGCGCCACCCACTGCCTAATGGGCCTGCTACTGTTGAAGCTGCTGTGTTTTGGAGCCCCCTCCTTATTGCTTCAAATGGACCATTTCAATCAAAAAAGATCCTGTGACAAGAGACTGAGGGATCTCAATATGTACACCCGGGGGGGGAGGATGATAGAGACATATAAGTATCTCATGGTGGGTGAACAAGGTGCAGGAGGAGAGTATTTTTCAGAGAAGAAGAGCACCAGGACAAGAGGGCATGCTGGTGTAACCCCCCTATAAATGGGGGTTCCCAAAAGTCTTCCTTGGGTGTGCTTAAATGCCCACTGCCAGGCGGGCATTCTGTGTCTTTACAGGTGTAAAAGTGCTTGCATGCGAGTGCCCTGTTATCCTCTGTGCCGGTCCCTTTAAGAGACATTATTTTTGTAGTGTATAATTAATCTGGGTAGGGGCCAAGTGTTTCCAGGCTCGAGTCCCACCCGAGCTGCACTAATATTGCTCTGTTCTGCCATCACTAATGGTGCAGAGGGAGCTCTGTTAGAACTGGTAATTGTTTGCTGATTAGCTGCTCTAATAGTAATGGTATTATAGTTTGTCTAACCTGCCTTTCTTTGCAGCATGGACATTTCTGTATTGCACCAATCAGTACCTCTTGGGGACCTTAAAATGGAGTCTGTCCCCAGGGGTCTTGTGGGAGTGAATTTCTGTAGGAATTGTAGTTTTTTCACTTGGCGCCTAAATGGACCTGGAGGGGGAGCCCTTGCTTTGACAGACAGATGAATCCACCAACCAAACCCTTTTTGGATCAGAAGGAAGTCCCGGTGCTACATGCAGCAGTGTCAGTCTGAGTGTGGAGTTGAGAGAGTGTACAGCTTGAGACATTCGAGCAGCTGCTCCTGCGTAGTTGAGCAGGAAACTGGTGGAAAGGCTGAGTTTGGCCTGCCTGCCTACTTGTCCCTCGTGAGGGAATCCTTTAGCCTGAATTTAAACCGGACTTTATCCGAACCAATTGTGACCTGAATTACCAATTTGTGACTGCCTTATTGCCTGAAGAGGACCAAAGATTTGCTCCATGTGATTGGCCTGTCAGGACGTCTGAATCACCACAGAGACCACAGTTTTGCTCAGGAAAACTGAAATTGCAACCGGACTGTCATCCGACCTGTGGTATTGTGTTTTGCTTTACTATAAATGTGCTGTATGCTGTCAGTGGGTCACGATTTGGTTCCCCACTACTTAAGTGTGTCACGCTTACTGGAAGCTGTCTCCAGCACCTATCGGACTGAACCCAAACTGTTCACCCGACCTGGTCCCTGCCACCTTGGCCCAGTCAGCTACATCAGACGCAGAGATCACCATCAAGGAGAGGCTCACCCGGGGATCAGCCCCCTGCTCAACATCTCGAACAGGAATTACACCTCGGTGAATCGTGTGGGCCCTGCTTCTCCTGGTATACCAGCTTGTCAACCTGCAGTCTCTATTTCGTCCCTCCTGTGTTTTGTACAGGGTAGCGTGAGTAAACATCAGGGTAGCTCCCTGCAACATCAGCTAAATCAAAAGTGTTGTCATCGGATTCAATTGTTTTCTTGTCACGAACTGAGCCTCCAGGCTCCGGATTACAAATTGTGTGTAGTTGTGCATGCTTCTTTCCATCACAGGGCCCGACCAGCTGCAACACCAGCCTACCCCGGGCAACGTGTCAGGCTAGCCCACCTTTTTTCCAACTGGGTACCCAGAGTGTGTGACTGTGAAGGGGCTCTAAAGTGCATGCATGATTGCCTGATTGAATCAGTTACAGAACTAATCAGCCAAATTACGCCCCTTCCTTGTCCATTCCCCCTGAATAAATCAGATCTAATTATTTTTGCATTTAACCTGAATGTGGTTCCATTTTGTACAAGAAGTGCTGTACTGTTGTTACCTGCTGTGTCTAACCTTATTTTGCAGGGGATCTCCAGGGTCGAAAAGGTGGAACCAGCCCTGGTGGTAAGTGCAAACAGAGTGGGGATAAGCCAGAACCAGGGGGATGTCCGAGAACTCAGAAAGCCTGGAAATAATGGCAGGTAGCAAGGGTTGAGTCCAGTGGGTAGGGGGAGTGCATGTGGGACCTGAAAGAGAGGGACACTGAGAAGGCATGGGAAGGATAAAAAAAAATGTGTTCCTTCTTTTCCTAGCTGTACTGGCTCTAGGCACTGGAAGCACTCCCAAGAAAGCTACTGACCCAGCCTCCCCAGGTATGACCTGCCCCACCGCTCAAAACCTCTCCTGCACCATCCCTACCTTGATCCAGCTAGGTCATTGGTACCTAGCTGAATGACCATGTGTGACTTTCCCCATAACCCCTGTGTGAGTGGGCCTACCATCAGAACTGTGCAGTCTGCTGTCATTCCTGGGAGGCACTCCACTCTCTTACCTTACTATCCCCCCTTCCTAGCCCATCTAATGTTCTTCACTGTTGAATCCCCTATTATTTTGGCTCTACCGATACCTTTCCTTTCCCCACCCCTCCTACTTCTGGATCTACCCTTACCTGTTCCACCCATCCTAGTGCCCCCCCATCTTCTTGCTACCTATCCCCCTCCCTTCTTTCCCTCAGCTCTGTCTGCCCATTGTCCTCTCCCCTTCTCTTCAACTCCCCCTTCCTCCCCAGCTCTAATTGAACCCTGTCCTCCCTTTTTCTCCACCTCTGTGTCCTCTCTATCCCCTCAAATGGTGCCCCTTTTCCTCCTGTTGTCCTTAACTCACCCCTTGTTTCTTTCTTGTCCCACTGCAGCTCCACTTGAACCTCAACTACTAACCAGCTACCTCACCATCATCTCACTCAATCAATCAATTAACCAAATCTTTACTTTTCAAGCGCTAGTCCTGCAGATCATAGTGCTGTACAATAAATCATAAAACAGTAAAACCAATAAAAACAACAAATCTAAAGAGTTTAAAATCTGATCCCAGTATAACAGCTGGCATTAAGCTAATCAATACTTGCATCAGGAAATGCCAAGGAAAATAGACAGGTTTTCAGGGCCAATTTAAAGCACTCGACAGTCAGGCACTCTCTGATCTGACGAAGTAGAGAATTCCACAGAGTAGGGGCTGCAAAACCAAAAGAGTGGGCCCCAGAGGTCTTCAGTCAAACTCTGGCAACCTCTAGCAATCCCTCGTTGGAGGAATGGAGTGAGTGGAGGGGGCAGGAGGAATGGAGAAGATCTTGCAGGTAACACAGTCCCTGACCATGTAGAGCTTTATAGGTCAGTAACCCGACCCTGAAGGTGATCCACCAGTGCATAGACAGCCAGTACAGATCGCAGCACAGGAGTGACATGGCTAGATCTCGATAAGCCAGTCAACAACCTGGCGGCCGCATTCTGCACTAGCTGCAATTGGCGGATATCACTCCCCAGTAGCCACAGGTATAGGGCATTGCAGTAATCAAGGTGCAAGGTTACAAAGGCATGGACCAACACTGGAAGATCACCAGGTGGGTCCATGCGCTTAATCTGAGCGATGTTCCTCAGATGGTAAAAAGAGGTTTTAACAACAGCAGACACCTGAGATTTTAATGTCAGGCTGCTGTCGAACACAACACCCAGATTTTGCGCTCAGTCAGAGATGAGCAACTGGTCACCCCCAAGCCAAAGCCTAGAAGGTAGACCTGCTGACAATCCTACACCTTGGTGACCTGGATCCACTACCAGCACCTCAGTTTTGCCTGAGTTCAACCTCAGCCAGTTGACACTCATCCAACTCTGGATCTCGGAGAGGCAGCTGTTAAAAAACAAGATCACATCACCCTGTTCAGGCACATAGGACATGTAGAGATGAGTATCATCTGCATAGCAGTGAAAACTCAGCCCATACTGCCTTATAATGTCTCCCAACAGCGGCATATACACTGCAAACAACACAGGGGACAGCACGGAGCACTGCGGAACCTCACATGACGGGGAAAAGGGGCCAAGGAATAAATTCCTGACACCACTCTCTGAATCCTGTCAGTGAGGAAATAGAAACCATGTGAGGACTGTAACAGACAGTCCACAGAGTATCAGTAGGTGTTCTAACAGCACCCCATGATCTACAGTCAAATGCTGCAGACAGATCAAGGAGAACCAAGATGGAATGGCTCCCCTGATCCCTTGCTATCAGGAGATCATTAAGTACTAAACCAATGCCGTCTCAGTACTATGCCTCTTCCTGAACCCTGATGGGAGAGGATTGTACTGTATACATCGTAAGATGTTAGATGGTCATCCAGCTGCATCACAGCCACCTTCTCAATAACCTTGCCCACAAAGGTCAGGTTAGACACAGGTCTGTAGTTAGCTAAGCAGTCCTGGTCAAGGAAAGCTTTCTTCAGGAGAGGTATTACTACTGCCTCCTTCAGGAGGTCTGGGAAATACCCTGAATCCAATGAGCACTGGACTATCTCAGCAAGGACCAGGACAATGACTTCAACGCATCCCACTAGGAGGTACATTGGGCCCAGGTCCAAACTACAGTAGGTCGGATGCATGCCCTGGATGACTCGAACAATGTCCCCAATCACCAACTGGCCGAAGTTGGACCAGATAGGCTGAGGGCCTACAACCTCTTCCCAATCACCACAATACCCATCTGAGGATGCCAATCAGATCTCCGACCTGATAGTGACACTCTTATCGTCGAAGAACTGAGTGAACTCATCACACTTAGCTTGTGAAAATGTTCCCCGTGGTTGAAGACAGGCTGGATTACACAGCCTTTCAACAATCCGGAAGAGCTGAACAGGTCGATTCCTCGCCACAGCAATCTTTTTGGACAGGAATTCTGCCTTCTTACAAGAGATTGCCAATTGATAGTTTTTGTAATGGGCTATCCATGTAAGTTTATCTACAACCAGGTCAGATTTCCACCAACACCTCTCCAAACCTTGACCCCTGTGCCTTAACTCCTTCAAAGTCCCATCAAACCAAGGGGACATCAGGCGAAGATTGAAGGGTCGAACACAGACAGGAGCCAGGAGTCGAGGGCCCCTGTCACCACCTCATTATAGGCAAGCACCAGTTCCCCCAGCTCCCTGTTTATACTCAGCACACCTGATAGGTCCAGCACTGCCATAAGACCATCTGGAGTCAAGGCCCTTAAGGGGCGGTACCGGACGATCTCTGTAGGGGCAAGTCTGTTAGGGAGGGCCTTGAATCTGAACATTATAGTGTGATGGTCTGACCACCAGACTGGTTCCACCACTAAGTTGGAGATCTCCATCCCCAGATGGAAGACCAGGTCCAGAGAATGTGGGTAACTGAGGTAGGTACCTGTGTCAGGTCCAACAAACTCATCAGTTGGAGGAAGTCTTGCCCAAAATGCGAGAGTTTGTCGTCAATCCAAACATTGAAATCCCCCAGAATTATCCATTTAGGAGATTCCAATACCAGATCAACGACGAAGTCCACGATTTCCTGCGGGAATTCCTTCTCACCACCAGGTGGATGATAGATGAGAAGTATCCTACAACCTACACCTGTACCCACGATACATTCAAAGGATCTGGTTGTTCCCACTGGGGTTTCTACAAGGACCAGATCTGATTTGAAACAAATGGCTACTCCCCTGCCCCTATGACTCTCTCTTGGGTGGTGTATCATCAAGTACCTGGCTGGGGGGTCGATCCCAGTCCTTTCACAGAAGAAAGGGTTCTGCAAGAACTCCTAAAACTGAAGGTGGACAAAGCAATGGGTCCTGATGGAATTCACCCCAGAATTCTAAAAGAATTAAGGAAGGAACTAGTGAAACCACTGGCTACTCTTTTTAATAAATCATGGGAGGATGGTGTGGTACCCAAGGACTGGAGGAAGGTGGATGTGATTCCCCTTCACAAAAGTGGGACCAAGACAGAGGCAGGAAACTACAGACCTGTCAGTCTGACCTCTGTGGTAGGGAAAGTGATGGAATCACTTCTGAAGCAAAGAATAGTTGAGTACCTAGAGGTCAGTGGAGCACAGGATCCAAGGCAGCATGGGTTCACAGCGGAAGGTCATGTCAGGCAGATCTAATAGATTTCTTTGACTGGGTGACCAAAGTAGTAGACCAGGAGGGCTGTGGACATGGCCTACCTAGACTTTAGCAAGGCATTTGACACAGTCCCACACAAAAGATTAATAGTCAAATTAACCAGCCTGGGTGGGTCCCAGGGTGGTAGCCTGGAGTAAAACATTGGCTGGACAACAGGACACAGAAGGTAATTGTAAATGGAGTCCACTCTGAAGAAAGGGCAGTTACTAGTGGGGTACTGCAGGGTTCAGTATTGGTCCAGTCCTTTTAATGTCTTCATCAGTGACATTGCAGAGGGACTGGAAGAAAAGATGCCTTTTGCAGATGACACAAAGATCTGCAACAGGGTTGATACACAAGAGGTGTGAAAGGATGAAAAGGACTTGGCAAGGTTGGAGGAATGGTCAGACGTATGGCAGCTAGGATTCAATGCAAAAAGTGCAAAATAATGCACCTGGGAAACAAGAACCCAGGGAAGAATACACAATGGGTGGGAGGTAGTAACAACAACAAAACAGGAAAGGGACCTGGGGTAATCATATCAGATGACCTTAAGGTTAGCAAGCAATGTGAGAAGGCAGTAGGGAGGCCGGGGTATACTGGGATGTATAGGAGAGGCATCAGCAGCAGAAAACAGGAAGTTGTTATCCTCTGTACAGACAGTTGGTGAGACCCCATCTGGAATACTATGTCCAGTTCTGGAGACCCCATCTCCGCAAGGACATAGACAGGATAGAGGCAGTCCAGAGGAGGGCAACTAAATGGTGCAGGGTCTGCAAGAGAAGCCATATGAGGAGAGACTAAAGGAGCTTAATATGTATACCCTTGAGGAAGAAGGAGGGGACATGATAGAAACTTTCAAGTACCTCAAGGAATCAACAAAGTCCAAGAGGGTAGCATCTTTCAGAAAAAGAGACTTGCAAGAACAAGGGGACACAATTTAAAGATAGAAGGAGGGCGGTTCAGGGCAATGTGAGGAAGTATTATTTCACAGAGAGGGTAGTGGATGCATGGAACAGCCTTCCTGAGGAAGTTGTGGGGTCTAAAACTGTGGGAGAATTCAAGAATGCATGGGACAGACATAAGGCAATTCTTGTGGGGGGCAGGAAGATATAGGCTGTTGGTTAACTAGGATCTGCGGCCTATCCTGTAGGTAGGGAAATGGGCAGACTAGATGGGCCTAGCGGTCCTTATCTGCCGTCAAAGTCTATGTTTCTATGTTTCTATGAAATTGCTGATTCCAATACTGGGCTAGCTTTCTCATTCAGCCAGGTCTCAGTGATGCAAGCCAGGTTGGTTGAATTAACAAGATCAGCGATAACCGCTGTCTTGTTTTTGCTTCACCTGGCATTACACAACACCACCTGAGTAGGATAGGTAGACGACGTAGACTGGGCAACCTGCCTTCTCAAAGTAGAGCCCATGGGTATGGGAACCAGACAGAGAGGTCCCCTTTCTTGGACCCATTTCGCTCCAGGGTGTCTCCTCATCCCTACCACCCCAGTCCACCCACCCCACTCCACAACCCCACCAGGCCCAGGCCCAGTTAGTTGCCATTCCCTTCCCCCCCAGCTATCCCCAATGCCTGACAGCACCCATACACCTCCGCAGGCAAGGAGGACAATTAAAAGGGCGGAGGTCCCTGAGTCTGGTGGGAGAGTACTGCCTGACCACCAGCAACCCCTGCCGACACATAATGCCCTGCGCTAGCTAGCAGCAAGTAATAAATAACTAACCACAGCCCATCAAACCACACATGCCAGCATACTCACCCACACCACATATACCACCCAGTAATACTAAAGGACAAACCCTATCAATATACTCTAATACAAATTTCTGACACAAAAAAGAATTACAAAACTCCTCCCCACAAACAAATACCCACTAATAAATTACATAAATCATACACAACCCCATGCAAAACATACACCAACATTCAACTGTACACTTATCACAGAATCATTGTACTGATATAACTTAATACAAAAATATTTATAGAATAAAGTGAGTTTTAGTGAAAAGTCCAGTCCAAAAGTTCATATAATAGGATTTGTTCATAGGGCTCCCACCTTCTAGGACCAATCTGATCCTCTACAGAGCCTCAAAACTGCCGATTCCGAGGTCAAGAGATTAAAAATGTAAATGACATTAACCAAATGCACCCAGGAGCTCCCACCTCCTAGTGGCCACAGTGTCATTATTCAATTCCTTTATGGGCTCTCAGCACCACACAGAAGCAGAAATGACCATTGACACTATCCCAGTGCCTTAAGTAGTGGTCTTAGTCTCAAAACAGGCAATTTCAAGCTCAGAACACTGCTGTTAGGGGGACTATTGAGTCACTCACAATGCTGATTCTGTTCAGGAAGGAAGGTGCTCGGGCAAGGGGGCTAGTGTTTTGGCTATCTGGCAGTGGGTAGCCCAAAAAGCTGAAGCAATTTAGTGTGTTGCTGTGTGCTGTGAATCTTGTGCTGTTGTTTAAAAATGCCTACTGTTTACCAAGGAGCTGAAAAGCCAAAGAGTGTGCCCTTGTCCTGCATCATCAAAATTGTTTACAGCATTTTTACCTGCTTTAAAAATGAACTGTGGTAAATAAAAGTGTGGAAGACTAGGGGTATCAACAGGAAAACTGTGCCCTGGACGTTTGAAATGCTTTTAAAATGAATTGTTGTGAAGGAAAGTGTGGAAGACTAGGGGGTAGCAAAAGGAAAATTATATGCCCTGGACATTGGAAATGCTTTCTGAGTGAATTGAGAGACTGCAGAGTAAATGGCTATGTTATATGGCTGAAATGGGCTCCTGCCGTGGAGTCAGTTTAAAAAAAAAAAAGTTGCATTCTGCAGTTTAAATTTGCCTGCTCGACGATCGCCGTGAGGAGAAGAGCCCTCGCGAGGAAGAAGAGGCTCATTTGCATGGTGTTGTGTGGTTGGTCTGGCTGCAATCAGTCCCGCCCCTCAGCCAGCTCTACAGAGACTGCTCCAGCATTCGAGAGGGAGTGAGAGTGGAGTGCGTGTACTGGCAGCGGAGGAGCGTCGCAGAGTGTTCAAAGCATTGTAAACAGTTTAAAAATTGACTTTTTTGCTTAAAATCGGGCTCAACCCGCTAATCGATCATGGAAATTGCAAGTTTGGTGTTTAAAACGACAATCGCTAGGACTGCCCGCCCGTTTGTATACTGAGGCCTTCAAGAACTGGCTGCAGGCCATTTTTCCCCATCGCAGCAAATTGCTACTGATAACAGTAAGTAAACATTAAAAAAACTGCTCAAACAGTGATTTTCAGTCTATGCCATATAAAATGTGTGTGCAGCAGTGCAGTCGCTTTGCAAGTAACGACTGTGTGAAGTCCTGCCAGCAAGTGCAAGTCTGTTAAGCCATTGACTGTGTGCATAGCCATAAAATTTAGCCTCAGTTTAAAGTTTGCAGCCAGAGAGAGACTGTGGGTTGTAGAAAAATGCAGCACTAGTAAAAGCAGGCAATCCTGTGCTAAAAACCTGAAGCTTTTAAGGGACTGTGAATAAAGTGAATGTTACCAGCTTGTGAAAAGTCCAAGGAAAATCCTGTAAATGTGTGTAAAGCCAGATCAGAGCAAGTTGTGCAGTTTGAGTAAAAGTTATCAGTAGCTTGTGTAAATCGGGTGCGCAGTGGCTTGACCCAGATTCTAAATGTTGATGCACAGGAGTGCTGCCGCCGCCATTACAGGGTAGGGTAGTAAAGTAAACACAGCAGCAGAGGAGCCATTTTAAAACTACAGAGTGTGTTCAATAAAGTGGGACTTTCAGTTACAGTGAACTTTGTTTATTTTTCTGCAGTTATGGCCTCAGGACCAGCTCGTTACCCGTATCATGCCCGGGCTGCAGTAACAGCAGCAGTAAATAGACTGAGAGATATTGAAAAGTAGTGCTATGGAGGGCAACTGCCTCCTGATGTGGCGATTCCTAATTATCCAGTGCGTGTATGTCAAATATGCTTGGGTGCTGGAAGGGACGTCTTCATGATTCCTCACTGTGCTGGATGCCTACAAATATATGGCTTGTATAAAGCACCTCCAATCCGTTTGGCTCCCACATGGACAAAAATTCAGGAATCTGCAGTTGGCAGCACACAGCACCAGGTGGAGCATGTGGAGGAAGGTCCCTCAGGGGAGTGTGGCACAAAGCTAGAGGGTGCAGAGTTAGAGACAGAACCAGAAGTTGAAGTTTCGGATGCTGGATCCCAGAAAGAAAGTTCGGATAAAGCATCAATAGACCCCTGGGTGGGGGGGCCTGGCCCAAGTCTCTTAGGTGAAGATGAGATGCGGGAGGCCTTTGAATGGGAGGTGATGACCTCTGCACCTAGTGATGAATGGATAGTCTCGGGGGCGAGAACGACTGCTCACTCCTGGGCTCAGATCCTCAGTGAAGAGGAAGATGAGGGGGGAACCTATGTGGCCTTGTGAAAAAGGAACGGGTACACAGCCTCAAGATCTTGCCTCAGAGGAATGTATTGAAGAAGGTGGTGATGCCACTGCCCTGGCTTTACAGGAGGAAGAAGTCAGGGATCTGTTTCTAATTTCCTTAAGGATGTGAAGCTGGCAGAACCAGGACTGGCCACCCCCAAGCCAGGCCAGCGGTCTCAGATTGACCAAAGCAAGCAAAGAGGAGAGACTGGTTCGTAGAAAGGCAAATGAGATCTATGGTATGACCTTTCCTACCTTTTCTCGCAAAGTCTGGGAAGAGATTGAGAACTGCAGGAAATCCTGGATCTGGGATGAAGCAATGAAAAGTATGCATCCTGGGGCCAACCAGCATGTAAAGAATAGACTGTTCCACAAAAAGTATACCCAGTGGAAGAGAGGCAGGACACTGTTTATGGACAGAGTGAGAGGGGTGGACGGAGAGGGACGTGAAACCTCCCACTGTGTGAATTATGTGCGCCCAGACGGGGTAATAATTCAAGCCCCTGACCCCCAGTACTATTGGCCCCAGTGCAAGGACCTCCCAGCAAATAAGCCCGTGCCTACAAGATGGAGAGACGAACAGTGGTAAACAATACTGCCACACTGGACTGTGAAGTGCCCTTATTGATCTGCCAATATAAATATCCAGGACTCAGGTGCCCCACATTCATCAGTCTACAGTGTACTGTCCTGTCCAGCAACCATCCACTGGCCCACCAGATGACTTCAGATCCAGAGAGGACGCCATCCCAGCTGTTTCCTGTTCATCGCCTGGTAATCGGATGACGTCGGACCAGCTGTTTTCTTTTTTGCTCCTGTTCTAAGGTTCTGTCTCCAGAGATGACATCAGCCCAGCTGTTTCCAGATGTGCCCTCCTGTGGTTCCCAGAAGATGTCTGCCCAGCTGTATCAGAAGAAATGCTGCCAGGGAGAGTCTTCGGCTGCGGTGCAGGTCGGTGCCTAGTATTGTACTACAAGTGGCTGGTAAGTCCGAACTTTTCTATCTTTATGACATTGCAGTACACACCCTACACTACAGACTTCAAAAATGTGTGAACTGTCCGCAGAGACTCTCCCCTTTGGGACTTTAGCCTGTTAGAACTGTGCTTCACTGGGCTCTGGCCCAGGAGAGACTCTTTATTGGACTAGCCTTCGGGCCTTGTGGTTATTAGTTGGGACTTTTAGGGCACTCCATCCCCTCAAATGTGTATTGTAAATAATGTCATTGTTGTATTCTAATGTAAATACTGTTTTCTACCTTTTTTCTAAAAAAAATCTTTTTGGGATTTTGCAGTGTTTTGATGGTAGGGGTTTAGGTAGACTGTGTATGCAGATTAGGAGTGTGTGTTTGTCTTTCTTTTTCTTACAGGTGTTCCTGGGAAGACAGAAGAGAAGACAAGAAGAGGAGGAGGGGCTCATCGGAGTTCCTCGTCAGTGTTTTATTGTGTAGAAATTTAAAGTACTGTGGTGTTATTGTTATAGTTATTGCTGTATTAACCCTTTCCTTCCACAGGTGTGGTTGTGGGGGTAGGGAGGAGGCAGTAATTGGTATTTTAATGGTGTGTGATTGCAGGTTGCCCAAGGTCGGGGAGGTCCCTGGGTTGTTTTTTGTTTTGGAATATTATGTTAGAGGCAGATAGGTTTTCCCTAGAAGGTTAGGGGGGATAGACAGGCTGTGGTCTTGAACGGCCGTAGGGACTGCAGTGCTGCTCTATCAGGGCTATGCTCTGGATGGTTCTACCAGAGCCACTAGGTGTCCATAGTAAGTGGATAGAGTAGAGGCTGACATGTCATCTACAGGCCTCTAGGCCTTTAGTGTTACCTGCCTGTGCTTGCACATGGTAGGAGGGGGTCTGATCACCCCTCTGCAGGTAGCACATAGGGTGGGATGGCCTAGCAGGGTAGGATAATGATCAGGACAGTCATTTTCCTGGTCAAGCAGTGTAACCCCTTGTTATCCGAGGTTACTAGAATCCCAGTAAGACCTAGTGGTAGGCAGGGAAGGCAGCATGTGAAACTCCAGTTAAATGGGTTTCACACTGTCTCACTCTGTTCTCAGTCTCAGCTGAGACTGAGGGATGACATCACCAATAGAATTTTCATAGCTGCATAAGCCACATTGGAATCTGCAGCAGAGGGAGTTAGAACGTTGGGAGATTTCAAAGAGAAGTAGTCAGTCTCCAGTTTGCCTTCAAGTAAGAAGGAGCAGTTCCAGTTTTGCCTTCAAGTAGGAAGGAGTCAGTTTCAAGTGGTGGAGACCGCTGTTCGGGGAAGAAAAGCTGCCATTTCAGTTCAGTCTTTGTTTTGAAAAGTTGGAAGATTTGTGATTTGCCTGTGGGGCACCTGCAACCAATGGGTGAGTGTTTGCTCTAACATGAGAGGGCGAAAAATGTGTTTCTTCAGCCTGGGACATGTGAGGAAATCTAGGAATTGAGCTACAATTTGGGAAACCTATAGGACTAGGTCAAACAAATGGAGTAGTGTCAAATGCTAGAGTGCTGTGTGATTTCAAGTAAATTGTAGAGGGGATGCGACAGTTCATCTACCATTTAATCTACATTCAGAAGTTTCAGTTTTCCAGAGAAATGGCCGGGTATGGGCTGTGGGAGCTGGAGGTGGGCACACCCCCCATCTTTAGTAACCAGGTCCACCTCTACGGATTTCTGCTGTGGTTGCTACTTTGCCTCATGCACTTGGCCAGTGATGAGGGAAGTACCCAGACGTGGGTTGCAAAAGGGAAAATCTCTCTAGGAGTCGCAGACTCTAAGTGGTGTGGGGAGCCACAACAAGTGTAAATAAGAATTCTCTTGGTGAGATGGCTAGTCATAAGAAGTAAGGAAGAAATCTCTCTAGGAGTCGCAGACTCTAAGTGGTGTGGGGAGCCACAACAGGATAATTGGTTCATTCTTCAAATGGACCGTGGATCAAGTGGCCGGCGGGGGAGCCAGGCCAGTCGGGCTGTGTACCCAAAGCGTGTGCAAGTCCGGGCTGTGTGCCCGGTGGGTCCAGAGGCTGAAAACAGTATAATTGGTTCATTCTTCCAGTGGACTGCGTTGTAGTCTCTAATCTGCATTACCAATAAATGTAGCCCCATGGGGGTCTGTCTATGCTTTGTTGTGTTCAGCTAGTTTGTGAATAAAAGCCACACTGTAGAATCCCATTCCTGGTTCTGGACATTACAGTTATTGCTTCCTGTGTTCAGATTTACTTGGGTGCCCCTGTGTCGAGTAACCTCATCCTCCCCGAACCCAGGTCCCCACCAGGTAATGCTGTCAGCTTCAACAGCATGCCACCTGTTGTTTGGCAAAAAGGCAGGGGTGAGGGGTTACACTAGCCTATAGCCATTCCCAGCCAGCCAGTATTACTGATACAAGTCTGCTCTCTTCTCAGTCATGCAATTGGGTGAGAGAAACAAGCAAAGGATTCAGCAAAATCAGTCCCGCTTAGCCAAAGACCCTGGGGGCAGTTCTCCAAACAAACTGGATGCTGGATATATCCAGCCTTGCTGTTAGCTGATGCCTGAGAAATCCGATCTGGACCCCAAACCTCTTCCCAGACCACCCTGCTGATACAGCTGCCCACCAGCCGCCACACAGCAGAATGGAAGTGCTGCAGGTGCAGCCACCCACCAGCAACGGCACCATGGCACACCATGAGGTCGAGGTTGGGAACCAGGAAAGAGCTCCTCCCCGGCACTGCACCACCATTTACAGCAAGTCCACCTCGATGTTCTTCTCCTTGCAAACACAGTAATATCGCCTCGCTGTTCCTCTCCTTATAGCTCCTTCAGGCATTGACCCCCAGTTCCGGTCTCTGCAACCTTCACTTCACTTTTTTGCCAAACTCCTTGCACTGCTCCCCTCAGTCGCTGCGACAGAGCTGGCACAGAGAGTTTTTCCAACACAGGTAATTCCTCTGGCATAGATGATCCTCCTAATTCTAACTGCAGGATGTGTGCTTAAACAGTAGTAAGATTAATTATAAGAGTTGTTGATGATTAAGAGATGCATGCATTGCTGAACATGTCACCGTCTCTATTTTGGTACCTGACCACAACCGAAATTAAAATAAAAACAAATTAAATGGACTAAACACGTTTAAACAAAATAATAAGTAAACAGCAAAAATAACAAAGTAAAATACAGTCCTAATTACTGCTCACTCGCTACACTTCTTATGGTCATGTCAGCGCAGCCGCTATCTTCCTATCTCACCTAGGTCCCCCCTCTCCCTGTAGTACTCAGTGGTCAGAAGGGATTCCTTACTAGTACAACTAGTGAGTGCACCCACCCTTCCTCCACTGAGCCCTTCCTCTCCTCCTCAGGGTTCTCCATCCTGCCTCCCTAGGCTTCCTCTCATACATGATCAGCCCTATGACCTCACTGTCCGTGACTTCACAGCTGCCCAGAGAGAGTCTTTCACCTGCTGCAAGATCAGTCACTTGTGAATACATGATACATGAAGTCACAGTGCTGATGAAAAATGAAGAGGAATAGCACTAAATATGTCAGTCTCCAGGTAAAGTACGGCTCTTTACATCACTCCTGATTCTATCACATAGAAAACCTTTTAATAAACAGATTGAAAAAGAAAAATAATTCAGAAGTAAAAAAATAATAATTGAATACACTTAAAAATTAATGACATTTTCTGCCTGTTACTTTTGATGCAACTAGCTCTTTAAAGGCCTCCGGCTTGTGTGCTGGTCGAACAATGTGAGATCCACCAGGGGGCACTGTGTAATAGAAATGTTGCCTGGTAGTTTTGGCAAGCAGGTTTCTCTTACTTGAGGTTAGGACCATGGACAGGGCCTAGCTTCACTGTGCACTGCAGACAGATTCAGTGCAACCCCTAGAAATCCTCGCTGGATCAAACAGTAAAACAACACTGAGCTGTCTAATTTGGAGGCCTAACTTGCAATACCAATGCCTCAGTTCCCATCAGAATAGCTAGAAAGGCAGACTGAGCCCTCTTCCAATCAGGAAGCTTTCCCTTCCTTGTCTACATGTTGCATTTATGTGACAGCTACTCACAAATAGATGGAAACATTATGATTTACTATGTAACAGTAACAGGAAATGTTCAGAGGCACCAAACCAAAAGAAACATCAAAGCTACAAGCCCCATACCAACAGAAACACAGGGATTGTGAAGCCCCACACCAACAGAAACACAGGGATTGTGAAGCCCCACACCAACACAAACACAGGGATTGTGAAGCCCCACACCAACAGAAACACAGGGATTGTGAAGCCCCACACCAACAGAAATGCAGGGATTGTGAAGCCCCACACCCACAGAAACACAGAGATTGTGAAGCCCCACACCAACAGAAACACAGGGATTGTGAAGCCCCACCCCAACAGAAACACAGAGATTGTGAAGCCCCACACCAACAGAAACACAAGGATTGTGAAACCCCACACCAACAGAAACACAGGGATTGCGAAGCCCCATACCAACAGAAATATCACAGTTATGAAGTCTCATACCAAAAGAAACATGGGGTTACAAAGCCCCATACCAACAGAAACACTGAGGTTACAAGGCCCATATCCACAGAAACATGGGGTTACAAAGCCCCATACCAACAGAAACACTGAGGTTACAAGGCCCATATCCACAGAAACATGGGGTTACAAAGCCCCATTCCAACAGAAATATCAGGGCTATAAAGCCCCACACCAACAGAAACACAGGGATTGTGAAACCCCATACCAACAGAAACACAGGGATTGTGAAGCCCCATTCCAACAGAAATATCAGGGCTATAAAGCCCCACACCAACAGAAACACAGGGATTGTGAAGCCCCACACCAACAGAAACACAAGGACTGCGAAACCTCATACCAACAGAAACACAGGGATTGTGAAGCCCCATACCAACAGAAACACAGGGATTGTGAAGCCCCATACCAACAGAAACACAGGGATTGTGAAGCCCAACACCAACAGAAACACAGGGATTGTGAAGCCCCACACCAACAGAAACACAGGGATTGTGAAGCCCCACACCAACAGAAACACAGGGATTGTAAAGCCCAACACCAACAGAAACACAGGGATTGTGAAGCCCCACACCAACAGAAACACATGGAATGTGAAGCCCCACACCAACAGAAACACAGGGCTTGTGAAGCCCCATACCAACAGAAATATCACAGTTATGAAGTCTCATACCAAAAGAAACATGGGGTTACAAAGCCCCATACCAACAGAAACACTGAGGTTACAAGGCCCATATCCACAGAAACATGGGGTTACAAAGCCCCATACCAACAAGGCCCATATCCACAGAAACATGGGGTTACAAAGCCCCATTCCAACAGAAATATCAGGGCTATAAAGCCCCACACCAACAGAAACACAGGGATTGTGAAGCCCCATACCAACAGAAACACAGGGATTGTGAAGCCCCATTCTAACAGAAATATCAGGGCTATAAAGCCCCACACCAACAGAAACACAAGGATTGTGAAGCCCATTCCAACAGAAATATCAGGGCTATAAAGCCCCACACCAACAGAAACACAGGGATTGTGAAGCCCCACACCAACAGAAACACAGGGATTGTGATGCCCCACACCAACAGAAACACAGGGCTTGTGAAGCCCTATACCAACAGAAATATCATAGTTATGAAGTCTCATACCAACAGAAACATGAGGTTACAAAGCCCCATACCAACAGAAACACTGAGGTTACAAGGCCCATATCCACAGAAACATGGGGTTACAAAGCCCCATTCCAACAGAAATATCAGGGCTATAAAGCCCCACACCAACAGAAACACAGGGATTGTGAAGCCCCACACCAACAGAAACACAGGGATTGTGAAGCCCCACACCAACAGAAACACAGGGATTGTGAAGCCCCACTCCAACAGAAACACAGGGTTTGTGAAGCCCCATTCCAACAGAAACACAGGGTTTGTGAAGCCCCATTCCAACAGAAACACAGGGATTGTGAAGCCCCATGCCAACAGAAACACAGGGATTGTGAAGCCCCACACCAGCAGTAACACAGGGAGTGTGAAGCCCCACACCAACAGAAACACAGGGATTGTGAAACCCCACACCAACAGAAACACAGGGATTGTGAAGCCAACACCAACAGAAACACAGGGATTGTGAAGCCCCACACCAACAGAAACGCAGGGATTGTGAAGCCACACACCAACAGAAACACAGGGAGTGTTAAGCCCCACACCAGCAGAAACACAGTGATTGTGAAGCCGCACGCCAACAGAAACACGGATTGTGAAACCCCATACCAACAGAAACACAGGGATTGTGAAGCCCCATACCAACAGAAACACAGGGATTGTGAAGCCCAATACCAGCAGAAATATCATAGTTATAAAACCTCATACCAACAGAAACACTGGGGCTATAAAGACCCATACTGACATAAACATTGAGTTTACAAGGCCCATACCAACAGAAACATGGGGTTACAAAGCACCATTCCAACAGAAATATGGGGGCTACAAAGTCCCATTCCAGCAAAAACATCGAGGTAACAAAGCCCCAAACCAGCAGTAACATGGGGGTTACAAGGTCCCATTCCAACAGAAGCATTAGGGTTACAAAGCTCCATTCCATCAGAAACATCGGGTTACAAAGCCCCATTCCAACAGAAACATTGGGGATACAAAGCCCCATACCAACAGAAACACTGGGGATAACAAAGCCCCACATCAGTAGAAGCATCAGAGTTACAAAGCCCCCATACCAACAAAAACATCAGGGTTAGAAAGCCCCCATACCAACAGAAACATTGGGGTTACAAAGCCCCATACCAACAGAAACAGTGGGTTACAAAGCCCCATTCCATCAGAAACATCGGGTTACAAAGCCCCGTTCCATCAGAAACATCGGGTTACAAAGCCCTGTTCCATCAGAAACATTGTAGTAACAATGCCCAGTTCCAACAGAAACATTGGGATTATGAAGTCCCATACCAACAGAAACATTGGGTTACAAAGCCCCATACCAACAGAAACATCGGGTTACAAAGCCCCATTCCATCAGAAACATTGGGTTACAAAGCTCCGTTCCATCAGAAACATCGGGTTACAAAGCCCCGTTCCATTAGAAACATTGTAGTAACAATGCCAAATTCCAACAGAAACGTTGGGATTATGAAATCCCATACCAACAGAAACATCAGGGTTATGAAGCTCTATTCCAGCAGAACAATCAGGTTACAAAGCCCCATTCCATCACAACCATTAGGGTAACAAAGTTTCATAATGACAGAAACATTGGGGTTACAAAACACCATTCCAAAAGAAACATCATGGGCTACAAAGCCCCATTCCAACAGAAACATTGGGGTTATGAAGTCCCATACCCCTAGGGCTCTGTACTGGGCCCCTGTTTATTTCAAGTGTTTATTTCTGACCTAACTAACCACTGTCTATCACACACAATCAAGTATGCTGACGATGTGAAAATAAGAGGCCCTTGAGGTACTATTGAACAAACCCAAATTATCCAAAATGATCTTAATAAAATATCACAATGTGTAATACAGTGGGGCATGAAGACAAACAATAGCAAGTGTAAAGTTATGCACCTCAGTCGTCATAATCCCTTGATAGAATACTCCATTGGTGGTTGCAACCTAAGGACAACCACTGATGAAAGAGATCTGGGGGTATACGTATCTGAAGATCTTGGACATTCAAAACAGGTACATGAAGCTATTAACAAAGCCAACTGTGCAATCTAGCCATAAAAAGAAACATCGGATCAAGAGATAAAAACGTGATGATGACACTTTATAGGGCTTATGCTAGACCTCATTTAGAACTTGCCTCCCAAATTTGGTCACCCTACAAAAAAACAGAAATAACATTACTGGAAAAGGTCCCGAGAAAGTATACTAAGCATATATCTGGATTATATAATGAATCATGTGAAAACAGAAATGAACTACTTAACGCCACTGGCAACTCATCATTTTAGAGGAGATCTTATTTTTATGTTTGATCTCATACAGAACCCTTATTTACTGTCTGAGTTGGGTTTTGAACTTAAAAACAACCCTCACAACACCAGAGGCCGCCCGTTACATTTCGTTAGGAAAAGGTTTAATTATGTAACTCATAAAAACTTCTTTACTCAAAGAATTACAAACCTTTGGAATACACTTCCTATTGAGATAATTGTGAGCAGGACAAAAGCTCAATTTAAACATCATCTCGACAACCTCATTCTCTCAGGGTTCAATTTTTGCTACTATAATTAATTTCCACAGGTGCAACTATGGGCTAAATAAGCCTCCTATCACCTTCTTCCTCCTTAGTATGATCCTTAGTATGAACAGAAACATTGTGACTACAATGACCCATTCCAGCAGAAACAATGGGGTTATGAAGTCCCACACCACCAGAAACATTGGGGTTACAAAGCCCCATTCTAATAGAAACATCATGGTCTAAAAAGCCCCATACCAACAGAAACATTAAACTACAAAGCTCCATTCCAACAGAAACATCAGGGTTTTGAAGTTCCATACCAACAGAAACATCGTGGGCTACAAAAGCCCCATACCAACAGAAACATCGTGGGCTACAAAAGCCCCATACCAACAGAAACATCATGGGCTACAAAAGCCCCACACCAACAGAAACATTGTGGGCTACAAAAGCCCCATACCAACAGAAACATCGTGGGCTACAAAAGCCCCATACCAACAGAAACATCGTGGGCTACAAAAGCCCCATACCAACAGAAACATCGTGGGCTACAAAAGCCCCACACCAACAGAAACAGTGTGGGCTACAAAAGCCCCATACCAACAGAAACATTGTGGGCTACAGAAGCCCCATACCAACAGAAACATCGTGGGCTACAGAAGCCCCATACGAATAGGAACATCGTGGGCTACAAATCCCCATACCAACAGAAACATTGTGGGCTACAAAAGCCCCATACCAACAGAAACATTGTGGGCTACAGAAGCCCCATACCAACAGAAACATCATGGGCTACAGAAGCCCCATGCTAACAGAAACATCGTGGGCTACAAATCCCCATACCAACAGAAACATTGTGGGTTACAAATCCCCATACCAACAGAAACATGGGGGTTGCAAATCCCCATACCAACAGACACACTGTGGGTTACAACTCCCCATAACAACAAAAACATGGGGGTTACAAAGCCC
This sequence comes from Neoceratodus forsteri, assembly GCA_016271365.2. NCBI lineage: Eukaryota > Metazoa > Chordata > Ceratodontiformes > Ceratodontidae > Neoceratodus > Neoceratodus forsteri. Next base: position 1,097,160,305 of record CM028135.1, on the reverse strand, counting down.
CACACCACTCACCAGGAAGGAGGAAGTGGATGTAGCCACTGCTGGTGGGGTGCTCAGTTGAGACATTCCCATGGTGGAGTGGCTAGATCACCTGACCCAGCAGTGCGTGGGTTGGGGGGGATTACAGTTTGATTCCCTGCTAGGGAATCTCTTACTTTTATTTTTTTTCTTGCCCCAGTGTCCACATCCCCTCGTACTTGATTATAATAGTTCTGTGGGGTGTGGGGGTTGCGGGGGGTGAAGGCCCCTGCAAAACAAAAGAACAGCTTTTGGGTGTTGTCACACGCTGTTTCCTGCTGCACGGTCATAATGTACATAGTATTGTGTGCAACATTATGACCCCATGCCCATACCAACAAGTTCTGAGTGTGCATTGTTCTGTGTGAGCAAGGGTGTAAGAGGGGCTGACTGAGGAGTAATTCTGTATTAAGGCATTCCAGGGGCTGAGTTACCTTTGTTAATTGAAACCTAGTAGCTTTGCCTCGTGCCTCATTATAATCGCAAGGGTTAGAGCAACTGATGTTAATACAATTTTGTGCATTCTATGAACATTACAAGTGGAATAATCCACTCCTGGTGTGTGGTAAAGCTCCAATAACCTCACTTCCTGGATGACAACAGTAAAAATAGAAAGGGACCTGGGGGTAATCATATCAGATGACCTAAAGGTGGGCAAGCAATGTGGGAAGGCAGTAAGGAAGGCTGGGGGGATATTGGGATGCATAGGAAGAGGCATCAATAGTAGAAAACAGGAAGTTGTTATCCCTCGTACAGACAGTTGGCGAGACCCCATCTGGAGTACTGTGTGCAGCTCTGGAGACCCCATCTCCGCAAAGACATAGACAGAGTGGAGGCTGTCCAGAGGAGGGCAACAAATGGTGCAGGGTCTGCACCAGAAGACATATGAAGAAAGACTAAAGGAGCTTAATATGTATACCCTTGAGGAAAGAAGGGAGAGAGGGACATGATAGAAACTTTCAAGTACCTCAAGGGAATCAACAAAGTCCAAGAGGGTAGCATCTTCCAGAAAAAGAGATGCAAGAACATAAGGGCAATTTGAAGATTGAGGGGGACGGCTCAGAGGTAATGTGGAGGAAGTATTTTTCACTGAGAGGGTTGTGGATGCATGGAACAGCCTCCCTGAGGAGGTCGTGGAGACAAGAACAGTGGGGGACTTCAAGAATGCATGGGACAGGCATAAGGCAGTCCTGGGGGGGGGGTAGGAGGAAGTAAGCTGTTGGTTAACTAGGATCTGCAGCTTATCTGTTAGGTAGGAAAATGGGCAGACTAGGTGGGCCAAGCGGTCCTTATCTGCCGTCACATTCTATGTTTCTATGTGGCTGAAGGTCCTCGGCTATGCCATAGTGCCTCACAACCCACCTAGGTGTTTGGCTATTGCAATGTTGCTGCACACCTAGCCATGGATTATGCCATGCTTAACTAAAGCCCTGGTCAGGCCACTGTGCTTAGAGATTAGCCCTGAATGGGATCTATGAGTTATCATCAGTAACTCCCTTAAACAAATGAGCCAGTGCAACAAAGCCTACAGCAAGGCTGACAGGATGTTGGGATGTATCAGGAGGGGTACTGATAGCAGGAGAACAGAGGTAATACAGTACTTCCCCTCCACAGATCCCTGGTGAGGCCTCACCTGGAGTACTATGTCCAGTTCTGAAGTCTGCTCAGAAAAGACAAGGATCGGTTGGAGACAGTGTAGCGCAGAGTGACAAAAATGGTTCAGGGACAGCAGGGTAGATCCTATGAGGAGTGCCTCAAGGCACTAAATCTGTACTCACTGGAAGACAGAAGGGAGAGGGGAGATATGACTGAGACCTTCATATTCCTCAAAGGAAGTAATAAAGTGAACTGCGGGGAATTATTTAGCCTGAATTCCAACTCTGGAGGCAAAGAACTCCAGAAATGTTCAGTCTTGAATCGGCTTTCTTCCACTGTGGCATGCTAGCGGAAGAGCAACAGAGAGACAACTGCATTTGACTGTCAGAGATAGGGGCCAGCATTTTGCATGTAGTAATTACAAATGTAAAAATAAGTTTTTATTCAATTTGGGTTTGTCTTTCATGGTTACTGTAATCCACTTACTGTTTCATTTTATTTTCTCTTTCTGGTGATGTTCTTGGGATATTTCTGAATATACATACCCTGCTTATGCTTTATGATCAGATATATACATTTTGTAAATATTATTAAATTTCTGTATCTCCACTGATGTATGGGACAGGTAAAAATTTGCTTGAAACTCTATCTGCTTTTGAGAGATCCAGTGCATCCCATGTGAGGCCCACCATGTTCATGAAAAAAAGGACTGAGTGTTTGGAGTGTGTATGGTTGTTTCTAGGTCTCTGCTTTGTACTGTACTGGGTAACCTATAATTTGAGCCAGTGGGGCCAGTAGTTCTGAGTGTGCATTGTTCTGTGTGAGCAAGGGTGTAAGAGGGTCTGAGTGAGGAATAATTCTGTATTAAGGCACTTCAAGGGTTGAGTCACCTTTGTTAATTGAAACCTAGTAGCTTTGCCTCGTGCCTCATTATAAACGTAAGGGTCAGATTAACTGATATTAATACAATTTTTGCATTCTGTGAACATTACAAGTGGAATAATCCACTCCCGGTGTGTGGTAAAACTCCAATAACCTCACTTCCTGGGTGGCTGAAGGTTCTTATGTACGCCATAGTGCCTCACAACTCACCTAGGTGTTTGGCTATTGCAATGTTTTTATTTATTTATTTACGAGTTTAACCAGGAAGGCATACTGAGCAGTGTTGCTCGATTCCAGATGTGACCTGGGGGTCAAGACCCAAGACATTAGTACAAATAACAAGGTACAGCAGTTAAACGATACAATGAGTGGACAACCGACATGCAGACAATTGTCGGCTAGAAACAGGAACATTTTAGAGAACACATGTGAGCGCACAAAATACAATTACGTAGTTAAGCACTAGCTAAAGCAAGTGCAGCTGGAGGAGCAGTGGGTGCTGAGTAGGCGACTGAGGTGGGTGGGGTTGGGTGAGTATCTGATATGAGCAGGCAGGGCGTTCCATAGCTGGGGGATACAGAATTTGAAAGATGCCTGTCCTTTGGCTGTGCGCATGAAGAGGACGTGTAGGAGCCTGGGGTCAGTGCTTCTGAGGGAGTAAGCAGGGGAAGGTTGTGGGGAGAGGGTAGAGGCCAGGTAGGGGGGAAGGGATTGGGACCAAAATTTGGCTGCGGTCCTAGCACAGTGGGTTAATCTGCAGTCTTGCAGGGACGGCAGGGCTAGGGAGCTATATAAGGTGCAGTGGTGGGTTGTTTGTGGGCAGTCAATAAACCAACAAAAAGAGTGGAAAAGGGTGTCAAGGCTGGCCAAGGCGGAGAAGGGAGCGGAAGAATAGACTATATCACCGTAGTCGAGTATTGGGAGGATCATCTTTTGAACAATAGCTTTCCTGGCAGGAGGGGGGAAGCAGCTTTTGTTCCTGTAAAGGCCGTTGAGTTTAGGGAGTAGTTTCTTAGTATGGAATCAATATGGGTGGAGAAATCAAGATGCAGATCGAGCCAGATGCCTAGGTATCTGAAGCTGGTGCATTCTTCCAGTAGGGTGCCGTCCAGGGTTTTGAAAGGGGGGCAGGGGGCTTGTCGGGAGAGTCTTTGCTGTGAACCGAAAGTTAGCGACTTATTTTTCTTAGGGTTTAAGAATAGTTGGTTTGACCGGAACCATTCCTGGATGGTGTTGAAATCCTGCTGAAGTAGGGTTGCCACTTCACTTGTGGAGGGGCCTATGTTGCTGCACACCTGGCCATGGATTATTCTATACTTAACACAAGCCCTGGTCAGGCCACTGTGCTTAGAGATTAGCCCCGCACTTCAGCATGGACCTTCATAAACACGATGCCTGAGCTGTTACAATTCACTAGAGAATAGTTTTGTAATTTTCAGCTTTCCTTTTCAGGGTTTATAATAAATCATGGTAGCTTGTCTAAGAAATGTGTAAGAAAGCTAATGGCCTGTCCTCAGCTAACTTTGTGCTGCTTTAGTTTATGACATCATCATAGCACTTACAATGACGACTCTGATGTTACATAGATACAGTACGAGCTGTAGATGGATAAGGACAGAAAAAGATGGAGTCTGAATCTACCCTGATACCCTATTTAATTTACTCTGCCCCTTCAGAGTCCTCCCTGCCCTGGCCTCCCTCGTGTTTCTAATAAACCCTTTGGGTTTTGAACCCTGATCTAGTCTCGGCATGGATCCCATTACTGGGCAAATGAGTCCATCTATCCAACACCCACTCTGTGAAATGAACTACTTTCCTGATCTCATTTTTGAATTTCCCCCCTTCCAGCTTCAGGCTGTGCCCCTTAGGGGTTGTAGCGAAGGTCCCTAACAATGCTGTACAGTTCACAAGCAGCCATTCTGCGATCAGTTAGGGACAGTCAGAGGAGTCTTGAGAAGCACTGTAAATTAAATGCCTAATTATATATTATCTACAACCATCGCTTGTGATGTTTGCTGCTCCTGTGTTCCTACGTTTAAATTTATACTTGCATTTACACTCGTGCCCAGGTAGGCTACCCTGGGCCGGGTAATTTCTAGATGCCACAACTGCTGTTTTTTATTTCAGTTTTTTCCAATACAACCTCCCTGCTTACTTTGTCTGAACAAGTCCCACTGTATACATTGCCATAGAGTGTACGTATAACCTGCTGAAAGTTTCTATTTTTTTTTAAAACTCAGCTTTATTGCACTAAGCACTGAAGTTATACAGTGTACAGGTATACATTTAGTTTCGCTTCGTCAAGTCATTGCCATTGAGAGATCATGTTTTACAGTTACTATACTGCTATCTGTAATGATAAAATTGATTGGTTCTTCTAGCTGTATGTACCATTCGAGAAGCGATTCCTGCAGGAAGTGGCAGATTTCGCCACCGACATGGCATTGGAGTCGCCCAGACTGATGGTTCTGGGTGACTTCAATGCCTGGGTCGACGACACATTGTCGCCTTTTGGTCAGCACTTCTTCCAGCTGATGACATCACTGGGCTTCACACAGATTGTTTCTTCAGCTACCCATAATCATGGTCACTCCCTGGATTTGGTTTTCCTCCTGGGGATCGAGGCCTCTGACTTGGGGGCGGAACCTGTCAGTTGGTCCGATCATTACACCGTGAGGTTCAACTTTTGTGCCCCTCTTCGTAGGTCTGCCCCTGTGGAGATGGTCAGTTACCGCCCTTTACGGGATGTGTACCCTGAAGACCTGGCAGCAGTGATTGACCTCTTGGAGTTTCCTGATGCCAGCTCGAGTCCAGAGTTGTTGGTTCTGGCCTATAATAAGGCCACTTCCTCAGCCCTAGACCTGATAGCTCCTGTCCGTGTTCATCCCCTTCCACTCCGCCCTCGGGCCCCTTGGTTTGATGGGTCTTTGAGGGAGTTGCGGTGGGTGGGACAAAGGTTAGAACGTCACTGGCAGAAATCTGCCCTGGAGGTCGACTACCTTAGTTTGGTGGAGCATTACCAGTTCTACCAATCATTGATCTCCCCTAAGAAGGCAGAGTTCCTGTCCAGGGAGATCACTGTCACTCAGAATTGACCAGCTCAACTCTTCCGAACTGTGGACAGGTTGTGCAACCCAGCCTGTCTGCAGCTCCGTTGAGCTTTTTCACAAAAAGAGTGTGATGAGCTTGCTCAATTCTTTGCGAATAAGGTGGCCAACATTAGGTCAGAGATCCGCTTGATTCACTCTATGGGGGACGCGGTTGGTCGGCGCTCAGTCACTATTCCTCATACTTCCTGGAGTACCTTTGACCTGCCGGAGTTCGAGGATATTATGCGGATTGTCCAGAGGATGCACCCTAGGTGTTGTAGTTTAGATCCGGGCCCAACTTCCCTGATTTGGGGTTGTTATGAGACCATTGGCCCATTTCTGGCTCAAACAGTCCGGTGCTCCTTGGAATCGGGTAAGTTTCCAAGTTCCCTGAAGGAGGCGGTGGTGACACCCCTTCTGAAGAAAGCTTCATTGGACCCAGACATTTTTGCTAACTACAGACCTATCTCGAACCTTCCCTTTATAGGAAAGGTTATTGAGAAAGTAGTGGCAATCCAGCTGGAGAACCATTTGACCATCCATAATGTCTATGAACCTCTCCAGTCGGGTTTTCGTAAGAGGCACAGTACTGAGACTGCTCTGGTTCGGGTGCACAGTGATCTCCTGATGGCGAGAGATCGGAGACACCGTTCCATTATAGTCCTCCTTGATCTCTCTTCAGCCTTTTACACTGTAGACCATGGGGTCCTGCTCGAGTGCCTGTGGTCCATCTGTGGCCTGTCAAGTACAGTGCTCAGATGGTTTACATCTTTCCTAACTGGTAGAACACAGAGAGTTGTGTCTGGGATTTTATTTCTTCTGACCCTTTCTCTCTGTCTTGTGGGGTTCCTCAGGGCTCGGTGGTGTCCCCCATGTTGTTTGCAGTGTATACGCTAACCCTTGGAGACATTGTAAGACGGTATGGGCTGAGGTGTCATTGCTATGCTGATGATAGCCAGCTCTACCTGTATTTTGCCACCGACCAGGTTAGTGCTGTCTCAGTATTTAATAACTGCTTTGCCGAAATCCAAGACTGGATGAATTCGAGCTGGTTAAAGTTGAACGCAGGGAAGACTGAGGTTATGGTTGTGGACCCGGGTCGCAGGATAGAGGGGTTGAGGACTGATCAGCCCTCTGGATTATTTCTGGGGGGCGCTCAGATCCTTACCTCAGAACAGGTGCGCGACCTGGGAGTGGTGCTTGACGACGGGCTGACCCTCCATTATCAGGTGTCAGCAGTCGTTAAGTCAGCCTTTTACCATCTTAGGAACATCGACAGGGTCAAACACCTTGTTCCGTCTAGTGAACTGCCTGTGTTGGTCCATGCCTTTGTGACCTCTCACCTTGACTACTGCAACTCCCTTTATTTAGGGCTCCCTGGGGTTGATATCCACCGCTTGCAGCTAGTGCAGAACGCTGCTGCTCAATTGCTGACAAGGGTGTCCAGAAGATCGCATATCACCCCTGTGTTGCGCGATCTGCACTGGCTGCCGATTCAGTGGTGGATCACCTTTAAGGTAGGTTTATTGACCTACAAAGCCCTACATGGACTTGGTCCCGACTACTTGAAAGAACTTCTGATTCCTTACACCCCTGTGCAACAGCTCCGTTCAGCTGACGAGGGGTTGCTGTAGATTCCGAGGGTTACCTTGAAATCTTCTGGGGCCCGTGTTTTTATGTTTGCGGCCCCATCTCTCTGGAATTCTCGGCCCCATCAGCTCAGGGAATGTACAACAGTGGGGAGCTTTAAGCAGGCACTTAAGACTTTCTTGTGGAGTCAAGCCTTTTATGAACTGTTATGATTCTTTAATGGTCCATTTTTTTAATTGTAATATTTTTATGGAATTTGTCCTTAACATTGTGAAGTGCCTTGGGGTATCTCAAAGGCACTCAACAAATAAAGTTTTATTATGATTTATTATTTATTTATTATTATTCTATTTCATAGCTGGACCATATGGCCTGGCTGGTTCTGTCCATGGTGTTATTAAGCTGTTCAATAAATTCTTTTTTTTTAAACTCAGCTTTATTCAGATTACACAGATTCATGTACATTACACTGGCCACAACATTTGGTCTATAATCCAGTACATAGCACATAGCACATATTTAAATTGGTTCCTTTTTTCCTTTTATCCAATACACATTAGTTCTCAGAAAAGAAAGGAGAAAGACAGTCATTGGTCAATTATACCTATCGTATATCTAACATTCTGTGCTATCTACTACTACCTACTACCACTAATAAACAATCTTAAAGACATTGCCAGTCTTATTTTATTAAGAATAAAGCTCTACCATTTATATAGTAAGAACTGTTAAACACTCAAATGCATGCATAACTTCTGCATATCCACATGTAATCCATTAACCATAACACTGAATGTATGATGCTATAAACTTAAACTTTAACACTGAAAACTTAAAACTGAGAACTTAGTGTTGCTAATAACCTGTTTCCTTTTTCTCTCGGCTTGAAATAAACAAATAGAATTGAAGAATGATAAAAGGGTTACCTGACTGGACCTAGGAACACGAAAAAGAAAAGGGGAAGAAAACGTGAGTGGAACCAGGTTCCACACCTCTGGACCTCCAAGGTATCTACTCCTTTCTCCCACACTTATCCCTATAAAAATGACTTTCAAATGTTAGTTAGGAGATTCTGAAAGGCCAGTCTGACCAGTGGCCCACATAGTCCAACCTCCCCAGTGCTCCACATCTTTTTCCTCTAACAAATGAAGCTTTGCTGTTATGTGTTCCATCTCCTGAACTTCTGCTATTCGACCTGGCTACTCCTCCCTGGTTGGGATAGTTGCAGTAAGTCAATGTGACGTAACGTATTTGAGTGCGGTCACCATACACATTAAAACCATTTTTCTAGTGTCTGACGGCAATGTTGTCTCTGTGGGAAGGAATAACGTCTTTTTTAAAAGTAAAATAAACAGTGCAAGAGAAATTTTCATTGCACATGTTGTCTGTAACTTCCTACTGTTTATAGTGCCATTTCATTGTTCAGCCTGCCAGTACAATGTAATTATCTGTATTTACTGTACTTTGCATCTGAATCTATTGTCTTCCTGAACCCCTCCACCCTTCCAGGTCATACATGGAAACCAGCCCTGGCTCACTGCAGCTTTCCGAGTTACTAAGTTTCAATAAATACATTTTCTGAAATATTTAGTATTCCAAAAATAGGGGAAAATAGAAAAAACAGACAACACTAAATCGAACTGTTAATATCATGTTTTGAATCCCTTTGTTTTAGTTGATACCTGGTTTGTAATTTAACTTTGGCAGTTTGAAAAAGATCTGTTTTCTGCAGTAAACTGCTGAAAGTACAGAGAGGAGATGCAGGAAATCACATACTGCCTGCCAATACAAGTGCCGCCATCAACCAAATGTCTGACCACACACCCACAACACAATGAAAAGAGGAGGAAAAATGGCGTACTCATTGAAACATACAATTTGTTGGGAGAAAAGGATCGCTTGGCCCACCCAGTCTGCCCAGAGTGTCCCTGCCTAGTCTGTCTCCACAGAACCTAACTGGTCTCTGGCGACCCTTCCTCCTCCCTGCCTATTTAATAATATTCCTCTAGGTCTATCCCATGCATGCTTGATGCCTGCTACTGTTTTCGCGTCCACCACTTCTGCTTATGTAACCCCCCTGCAAATGGGGGTTCCCAAAAGTCTTCCAGGAGCTTGCCTGAATGCTCCAAGTCTGGAGGTGTTCGTCGTTTAAGCCGCTTAAGTGTGAGTGCTTTTAGAGCCTCTGGTACTGTCTCTTTAAGAGCTACCTGCTTGTAGCCATAATTAATTGAAAAGGGAGGACTGTGTGTTCTAATGCCCGAATCCCGCCCAGGCTGCTGTTAATTCGCTCCGTTTCTGCCGTCGCTACATGTGCAGAGGGAGCCTTGTTGAAAGACATAACTGTTTGCCAGAAATCACTTAGAGTGACTGAGAAAATGTAGTTTGTCTAACCTGTCTTTATTTCAGCATGAACTGTTTCAGTGTAGCTCTTTCATTTTGGTCCTGAACTGCTGACTTGGACCAATCAGGATGATAGGGAGACCTTAAAATGGAGCCTGTGGACGAATCAGAACTTAGACTGTCATCTGGAGCCTGCTGAAAGGGGATTATATGTAGAGAGCCTCTGGGAAATGTAGTTTGGACCTTGGCGCTTTTTTGCACCAACAGAGGGAGCCCTACTGTGATGGACAGCCCAACCCGCCAACCGAAATGGGAGGAACTCAAAGGAAATGCCCGGCACTGTGGCTGGCAAGTTCAGATCAGTAGTGACAGTGAAGAGAGAAGGAGCCCTGCTTCTGCTGCGGTGTGCAGTTTGTGCGGGAAGCTCGTGGGAGGCCCTGAAGCTGGCTAGCAGCCGTTTGTAAGTGCTAGTTCAGACTGAATCCGAGTTTGTGAAGAGAAGGAAGCAGTGTGTAGAACCAGACTTGCCCATAGAAAACCGAAGATTTGCTGACGTGCGATTGGCCTGTCGGGGACTGCTGATGCTGCATGTGCTCCCAGGTAATTTGCAAGTGTTTACGATCGGGCTCGAGAAGCAGCTGCCTGGTATAATACTTTCCTTTTACATATAAATGTGCGTAGCACTTGTGGGGGATCGCGATGTTATTTCCCATTTTTCTGCAAGCTGTGTGCTGAAGCTGGAAGCAGATCCCAGCTTGAGTCGGACTAAATCCGCTTGCCATCAACTGCAGTCGGGTTCAGCCACAAGGACCCTGTCTCCATACCTTGTTGTTTCTGGCAATCCAGCTAGAACATCCTTCATCCAGCTTTCAGTTTTGGTATTGTGAGTACAAATCAGGGTATCTCTCTGCAGCCTTTTATCGATTACAAGTGTGTCATCTGATTATTGCTGTTACATTTCTTCACGAACTGAGCCCCAGGGCTCCGGATTACAATTTGTGTGTGCATGTGTTTTTCCATCAAAGGGCCCCAACCAGCTGCACTGACCCTGGCTAGCCCCCCACCATCCTGGGTACCCAGAGAGTGACATTTTGGACCCTATATGCATGCACAGTACTGTGATTTGATTATTTCCAAATCAAATCAACCTGATTACCCTCCTTGTTACTGCCCCTCTAATAAATCAGATTTGTTGTTATTGAACTATATGCTGTATGTGGTGTCAGTACATGTAGAAAAGCATTGCATTGTGTGTGTGTATATTGCCTAACCTTGTTTTTACAGGGGTTCCTCAGAGACGGCATGCAAGACATCAGTCCTGAGGGTAAGTGTTAATGTATGTGTAAGAAGTGTGCATTTGTGGGGTATTGGGAAGGTAACTCCCATGTATTGTGTGGGCCACTAGTGGAACAAAGGGGGGTCACAGTGTCCCAGAGGACTGTACCTGAGCTAGTTTAACCACTATCAACCCTGACCTCTGGGTGTAGGCACCCGTCATAGAACCTAGGCCCCTCAACCTGTCAGTAGCTAGGCAGGCAGGGGTAGTAGCCCTTGGGATAGCGCCACCTGAGGGTTACACTTAACTGTCTATTCCAGCTGTCTACCACTCTTTCAGTAAAGTAGTACTTCTTCACATCCCTCTTAAACTTCCCCCCCTTCCAGCTTCATTCCATGCCCTCTGGTCCTGTCGTTCTTCCTCATTTCAAAGAGACTCCCCTCCTGCACCCTGTTTGCCCATGCAGAATACTTGTAGGTGTCAATCATGCCCCCTCTCACTCTCCTCTCTTCCAGTGTGTACACATTGAGATCCCCCGGTCTGTCTTCATAGGGCTTTTGGTGCAACCCCTGCACCATTTCAGTTGCCCTCCTTTGGATCGTCTTTACCCTGCCTATGTCCTTTCTAAGATGTGGCCTCCAGAATTGGGCACAATACTCCAGGTGGGGTCTTACCAGGGAGTGTTACAGTGGCAACACCACCTCCCTCCTCCTGCTGGCGATACCCCTCCCTATACATTCTGGCTTCCCATTAGCCCTACCCACTCCTTTGTCACACACTGCCCTGTTACTTTGAGGTTATCAGATATGATAACTGCAAGGCCCCTTTCCTGTGTAGTGACTGACAGTACATTCCCCCATCCTATACTCAGCTTCTAGGTTCCTATGCCCTAGGTGCACCATTTTTCAGTTTTTGGCATTGAACCCCAACTGTCATGTTCTTTACCACTCTTCAAGTTTCTGAAGATCTCTACACATTCTTTTCACCCCTTCCTTATTGCCCACCCTATTACAGATGTTGGTATCCTCTGCAAAAAGACATACCTTCCCTTTCAGGTCATCTGCAATGTCACTTATTAAGACATTGAAGAGGAACGGTCCCAATGCTGAGCCCTGCAGCACCCCACTGGTCACTTTTCCATCATTCAACTGAGTGCCATTCACCAAAGCACCCGTGTAGTGACCGGAGAGGATGTGGGGGCCCTCCAGAGTGGAGACCCCAAGGAGGGTGGTAGAGGACCCCAGGAGAGGAGGAACCAACTTCTGGTGGGGGACTTAATTGTGCTGGGGATAGATTTTAGGAATAGGAATGGGGGAGAGGCAGGTTAAGTGTCTACCTGGCACCATGGCCCAGAGGGACCGGAAGCGGATCCTGAGGATTGCTAGGGCAGCTGGACGGGAGGGAGAACTGGATGTCATTGTCCAACTGGGGACTACTGACCTGGCGAGGGATAGGGATAGGATAGTGGAGGGGGAGTTCAGGGAGCTGGGAAGGGGTCTTAAACAGGTAGCTTGCTCAGTGGCTTTTGCTGAGGTGCTGCCTGTCTATGACAGGGGACAGGAGAGGGATCTCCACACCAGGAGTTTCAACTCCTGGCTGAAGAAATGGTGCAGAGATGAAGGTTCTACTACATTGTGGACTGAGGACCCACCTGGGAAGATAAGTGCCTATACTGGGGTGATGGTCTGCACCCATCTGGGAGGGGAACCTCAGTCCTCAGTGGATGATTTCAATGTTACTTCCATGAACATTTAAATTAGCCAATGGGGGGGGATGGAAGGAGTTGGGGAGTCAGAAACTGCCCCCTCCACACAGTCTGAAGTAAACAGTAAGGAGAACCTGAGGGAAGAGGATCCTTCCCCCCCACCGGGTGCAAATTAATAAAGAGAGCAGGGTGGTAGAGATAAAGGGGAAAAGGAATAGGAACATTAAAAAGAGAGGGGGGGAAGGAGGGAGGGCAAAAAGGAAAAAAGGGAGGCAACAAGCAGAGTGGAAACAAAATCTGGAAGGCTGTGTGAGCAAATGCTGGAAGTCTAGGAAATAAGATTCTGGACCTAGAGGCCATCTTGGCAGAGGCTGATCTGGATATTGTGGCCATTACTGAGTCGTGGTGCATTGAAAACCATGACTGGGACATGGCCATACCAGGTTGTATTGTGTTCAGGAAGGAGAGGGTGGGAAGGAAAGGAGAGGGTATGGTGTTTTATGTGAGGGAAAGCATAAAAGCAACGGAGATACAGGGAACACGGGGGAGGCAGAGGTACTCTGAGTTACCCTGGAGATGGGATTGAAGCCACTATTCACACTAGAGTGATCTACAGGCCTCCAGCACAGGGGGAGGAATTAGATAAGGTGCTGGTGGAAGCCACTGGTAGAATGGCAGAAAAGGGGGAGGTGCTGCAGTTGGGGGACTTTAACCTGCTGGATGTAGATTGGAGCCTCCCAGCAGCACCATCAGCTGGAAGCTGGGACATCCTGGACTGTCTGTAGGGGATGTTCCTCATGTAACTAGTCAGTGAACCCACTCATGATGGGGCAATACTGGACCTGGTACTCACTAACAGGGGCAGTGTTGCAGATGTCAAGGTGGGAGGCCACCTGGGGACCAGTGATCACCGCACAGTGTGGTTCAATATAAGGACGGCTGTGGAATCGAACCACACAAGGGCGAGGGTCCAGGACTTGAGGAGGGCAGATTTTACAAAGATGTGTGAATACCCCAGGGATGACCTGGCAGAGGGGTGGCCTGGATGGGGTGGAGGAACTGTGGACAAAGATAAAAGGGAGCACAGTAAAGGCAAAAAACTTCTGCACTGAACAAGTGAAAAAAAGCAAGAGGAAAATGAGACCACTGCGGTTCTCAAAAGAAGTGGCTGAAAATGTCAAAAGTTAAAAGGGTAGCATTCAGAAGGAATAAGGAGGCACAGCAGGAGGAGGAGGACAGGAAGGTGTATCAGTAAAAAAACAGAGGGAAGCAGGGAGAGCAATAAGGAGTGAAAAAGCACAAACTGAAGAGAGAATAGACCAGGAGGTAATGAAAGAGGACAAGACATTTTTATGTTTGCTTGCGCATGTAGTGCATAAGAAATATATTAAATAGTAGACCATTGTAGAGGTGTAGCAGTGTTGTGGCCAGTGCAGCGGACGCTTTAATGGGCGCTTCCCTCGACCACCAATTAATGCGAAAGCTGCCGATGATGGCAGTTTCAGAGTGAGCGCCGCACTTGAAAGAACTCTGCTGCTGCAATCAGGGCCAGTTTCGTCACTGCAGCATCAGCTCCCCTATCCCTCCCAACCAGGCACACAGCAGGACAACAAATTTAAATGCTAGCTTCCTCCCACTGACGTTGCCCACCCCACACCCTCCATTCCCTGTCGCACTGGCATATAATGAAACCCTCCCACTCCATCCCACTGCTGCTGCCTGCCCCACAGCCTCCGTTTTCCACACTGGCATAAAACCCTTCCACTCCCTCCCACTGCTGCTGCCCACTCTGCACCCTCTGTTCTCCATCACACTGGCATAAAACCCTCCAACTCCCTCTCACTGCTGCTGCCTGCCATGCACCCTCTGTTCTCCATCACACTGGCACAAAACCCTCCCACGGCTGCTGCCTGCCCCGCAGCCTCCGTTCTCCATTGCACCAGCATAAAACCCTCCCACTCCCTCCCACTGCTGCTGCCCACCCCGCACCCTCCATTCACCATTGCACCAGCAGAAAACCCTCCCACTCCCTCCCACTGCTGCTGCCCACCCCGCACCCTCCATTCGCCATTGCACCAGCAGAAAACCTCCCACTCCCTCCCACTGCTGCTGCCCACCCCACACCCTCCATTCACCATTGCACCAGCAGAAAACCTCCCACCCTCCCACTGCTGCTGCCCACCCCGCACCCTCCATTCGTCATTGCACCAGCTGAAAACCTTCCCACTCCCTCCCACTGCTGCTGTCCACCCCACACCCTCCGTTCTCCATCCCCTGGCGACACTGGGGTGCTCAGTTCCCATGCCAGCATGTATCCCCCTTCCCCCATTAATGTGGCACACTGGGAGCCCACCCCAGTGTGCCATAAAATACTTCTTTGATGTTTTCAACACCGGGATGTCCACTCCCGTGTTAGATGTGCCACCCCCCCCAAGCCCCTTGTGTTCTCAGCCGACCGCGGGGTGCCCAATCACCGGGTCGGCATTGATCCTCCCACTGGCCTCCCTCCCCAAACCCGCACCGTCCTTCTGTGCACCCCACCTCCCTGCACCCCCCTCACCCATACTTACCTCCAGAGGTCAGAAGCAATGATCTTCTGTGGACTGGGAACATATCTACACTCTTCAAAGACGAACTGGGAACCGAAGAAATGATGGTAAGCCCTATAATGGCAGTCAATGGGTGTTTTTAACTTAGGTTGATATCTCTGCCAGTTTTTGGACTTTTGGTCCCAAATTTTCAACATGGGGTTGTTGGAACCCCACCTCATGAACACTGGCACTGCCATTTCATTTCTCAGTCCTGAAAGGTGATTTCATGGTCACTATGCAGAATCACCTTTTGGGACCAATTAATAAAACGACAGTGTCACTGTTCATAAGGTGGGGTCCCAAATAAGCCCTTGTTGCAAACTTGGTGATAAAACTCCAAAATATGACTGCATTACGAGCAACCATTGCGCAGTTTCAATGCATGCTCATAACTTTATCAGTTTTTAATATTTCCACTCCAAATTTCCAACATTGCCATTTTTTCACACCCCCTTATTGACAGTATAGCTATCATTTTTTGTATCCTTCCCAAAATGTGTTTTTTGCACCTGTGGTACAGAATGGCACGGTCGCTGTGAAAAATCAACTTTCGGGACAGATTAACAAAATCACAGTGCCACTGTTCATGAGGGGAGGTCCCAAAAAGGCCATGTTGAAAATTTGATGAAAGCATTCCAAACAATGACTGCGTTATGAGCGTGTGTTGCACAGTTCCTACACACACTCGTAACTTCACCACGTTTTCATATTTTCATTCCAGATTTTCAGTATTTCCATTTTTCTACACCTCCTCATGAACAGTACAGCTGTCATTTTCAGATCCTGCCCGAATGTGTTTCACAATCTGTGGCTACATGGCACACTGACTTGTGCAAAATCACCTTTGGATTGAATAGTGATATGATAGTGCCACTGTTCAGAGGTGGGGTTCCAAAAAGCCCATGTTGAAAATGTGGAGTGAAAATACCAACAAACGCCTGGGGCATTAGGGTTTTCAACCATAAGGTCCACACTGTACAGACTGACAGGCGTCGGGGGTGTGTGAGTTGGGATTGTTGTCTGTAATGCTCATGCCATTCCACCCCAACCCCACCCTGCAGCTACTGACAGGCATGGAGGTGTGCCTTGGGGTCTTCTGCCCTAACGTTCACCCCATTCTCCTATACTGCACCCATCTCAGCTTATTTCCTTATGGAATGGGGTGAATGTAAGGGCCAAAGAACTCAAGTCACACTGCAAAACCTGTCGGTGTCTGCAGGGTGGGGTGAGGTAGAATGGTGTGCATGTTATGGCCAACAACCCAAAGGCACACCCCCAGTGCTTGTCAGTCTCTTCAGGGTGGGGGTGGAGGTTGGCGTTACTTCAATACTTCACTGCCATTCCTATTATGCATCTCTCTAACTCCTGCACTACCAATACCAGCAAGCAAGCAAACATTCAAGATTGACAAATGCTTGTTTAGGTATGGATGTAAGAACTGGAAGACCAGGGGTGGGGTTGTAAAGTTAAAAACGAGGAAGGGGGAGACTGTGTAGAGGTGGACCAGGAAAAGGCAGACATCCTGAACAAATAATTTTGTTTGGTGTTTACAGAGGAAGGAGAAGGGAAGGGGCCACAAAAAAGTAGCAGAGGCCTTGGAAGGAGGGGGCTAGACGCTGGTCTTTTTTTGGAGGCAGGAGTTCTGAAAGGGCTTGCTTGTCTGAGGGTGGACAAAGCAATGTTGCCAGATGAGGTGCATCCAAGGGTATTAAGGGAGCTCAGGGGAATACTGGCTGCACCTCTGACAGTTCTATTTAACAGCTAAGTGGAAACAGGAGTGGGTCCGGAGGACTGGAGGAGGACGGATGTAGTCCCACTGTACAAAAGTGGTAGTGGGTGGAGGTTGGTAATTACAGGCCAGTCAGACTGACATCGGAGGTGGGAAGGTTAATGGAATCACTGCTAAAGGAAAGGATTGTGGAATATCTTGAATTCAGTCAGTTACAAGACCTGACACAGCATGGGTTCACAGGGGAGAGGTCATGACAAACGAAATTGGATAGATTTCTTCAACTGGGTGACAAAGGATTATATCAGGGTGGAGTGATGGACATGGCCTACCTAGATTTCAGTAAGGCTTTCAACACTGTCCCACATACGAAACTAGTAAGCAAGCTGGGTAGCTTAGGAGTGGGTCCAAAGGTGTTAAACTGGATAAGAAATTGGTTAGGGGATAGGTGACAGTGGGCAGTGGTAAACAGAGTTCACTTCGAGGAAAGGAGGGTGACCAGTGGGGTCCCTGAGGGATCAGTGCTGGGACTGGTTCTCTCTAATGTCTTTATAAGTGACATTGCAGAGGAGCTGGAAGGGAAGGTCTACCTCTTTGAAGATGACGCCAAAATCTGCAATAGGGTTGACACTCTGGGTGTGTGTGTGCGTGCGTGTGTGCATGTATGTGTGTATGTGTAAGGGATGACCAAAGATCTGAGAAAAACTAAAGGCATGGTCAAGAGTATGGCAGCTGGGTTTCAATGCAGAGAAGTACAAAATAATGCACTTAGGGCACAGAAACCTAGGGGCAGAGTACAAAATGGGTGGAGTGGTATTGACGACCACCAAACAGGAAAGAGACCTGATTGGAATTATGTTGGATGACCTAAAGATGGCCAGGCAGTGCGACAAAGCAGTAGGGAGGGCTAGTGGGATGCTGGGTTGCATAGGGAGGGGTATCACCACAAGAAGGAGGGAGGTGGTGTTGCCTCCGTATAGATCACTAGTAAGAACCCACCTAGAGAATTGTTTCCAGTTCTAGAGATCACATCTCCGGAACAACATAGAAAGAGTGGAGGTGGTCCAGTGCAGAACTAAAATGGTGCAAGGCCTGCATCAAAAGCACTACGAAGAGAGATACTGCAGGACTTCAATATGTATACACTGGAACAGAGGAGGGAATGGGGGACTATGATAGAGACCTTTAAGTACCTCATGGGGTAAATAAGGTACAGGAGGGAAGTATTTTTTGGAAGAAAAGGTGCTGAAGAACAAGGGGACATGTTATGAAGCTGGAAGGGGGTAGATTCAGGAGAGAGATGTGAGTGTTACCCCCCTACAAATGGGGGTTCCCGAAAAGTCTTCCTTGAGCTTGCCTAAATGCTCACTGCCAGGCTGGTGTTCTGCGTTTTAGTAGATTAAATGTATTGCCAGAGTGTGACTGTATAGCCTCTGTGTACTGTCTCTTTAAGAGCTGCCTGGATTGCAGTCTTAATTAATCTAAAAGGGAGCTCTGTTAGAAGATGTGCTTGTTTGCTGATCATTTGTTAGAGTAGTAATAATATTGCAGTTTGTTCTAACCTGCCTTCTTTGCAGCAAGGACTGTTCTGTTTATCTCCACCAACTTGGCCCGGGACTGTCAGAATGGGCCAATCAGTACTGTTGGGACTCTAAAATGGAGCCTGCCTACAGGGGCTTGGTGGGGTCAAAACTTGTAGGAATTGTAGTTTTTGCATTTTGGCACCTAAAATAACCTGAGGGGGAGGCCCTTGTTGTGACTGACAGACAGATCAGCCAACCGAACATTTTGGATCTTGGGGAAATTCCCAAGCTGCTTGCAGCTAGTTCAGTTCTGAGTTGGGAAGTGAAGAGATAACAGCTTGAATGATTCAAGCAGCAGCCCAGGCATAGATTCACATGGGAGAACTGTGGAAAGGCCTGAGTTTTGGCCTGCATGTCTGCTTGCTGTCCCTGAGAGGGAACTTGTGCCTTTTTCGGACTGAATCCGAACTTGGAGAGCGAAGTAAGCCACTGAATTGTGAGCAGGCTTCTACCTGAAGAAGACCGAAGATTTGCTGAATGTGATCGGCCTGTCTGGACTTCCAGCCACCTCTGAACTCCCAGATTGTGCAGAGACTCTGTAATTGCGACCGGAGAGCCTTTTGCCTGGTACAGCGGAATTTCTTTTCATGTGAATGTGTTGTGTGCTTATAGTGGGTAGTGATTTGGTTCCCCACTGTGGTTTGAATTGTGTTCTGCTTGCTGGAAGCTGCATTAGAATTTCCTTACGTGTAAATGTGCTGTGTGCTGCTAGTGGGTCACAATTTGGTTCCCTACTGTGGTTTGAACTGTATTCTGCTTGCTGGAAGCTGCATCCAGCCCCACAGACTGAATCCAAAATCATCTCCATTGGGCCTGGGCCTTGCCACACTGGCCCAGCCTGAATACCCACTGCACAGAGAAAGCCATCGACAAGAGACCTGCCTGGGGATCAGCCCCCTGCTCAACACTTGAACAGGAACAATACCTCGGTGATTTGTGTGGGCCCCGCTTCTCCAGGCACTCCAGCTCAACAACCTGCAGTCTCAATTTCGTCCTGCCTGTGTCCAGTATTGGGTATCATGAGTAAACATCAGGGTAGCTCCCTGCAACAACAGCTAAATCTAAAGTGTTGTCATCTGATTGTCTGCTTGCTTTTTCTTTCGTGAACTGAGCCCTCCGGCTCCAGATTACAAATAGTGTGTGTTGTGCATGTTGCTTTCTTCCATCACAGGGCCCCAACCAGCTGCAACATTCCTGGCTAGCCCATTGTCTCCCTACCTGGGTACCCAGAGGTGTGACTGTGTGGGGACTTAAATCACATGCATAACTCTTTGATTAATATAGCCTTTAAGCCAATCAACCTGATTACGCCCCTTCCTTGTTCAAGTCCCCTGAATAAATCAGATCTGACTTTTTCTGCATTTAACCTGACTGTGGTTCCAGTTTGTGCCAAGAGTACTGTACTGTTGCTATTTGCTGTGCATAACCTTGTTTTACAAGGGGTCCCCAGGGTCGAGCCAGAGGAACCAGCCCTGGTGGTAAGTGCAAACAGTGTGGGTACTTGTATGGTGTACAAGGGGTACTGTGAAAGTGATTATTGTATATTGCTCAGGCCACTAGAAGGAAAAGAGGGGAGTTACAGTGTCCCAGAGGGCTGTGCCCAGGTTAGTTTGACCACTACCAACCCTGACCTCTGGGTGGAGGCACCCGTTGCAGAACCTAGGCCTCTTAACCTGCTACTAGCCAAGCAGGCAGGAGTAGTAGCCCGTGGGATAGTGCCACCTAGGGGTTACATGATGAAGTACTCTTTCACAGAAAAAGTGGTTGATTCCTGAAACAGCCTTCCAGCGGAGGTGGTGGAGGTGAAAACAGTGGCGGGGTTCAAGGATGCATGGGATAAGCACAAGAGGATCATAGTGGAATGGAAGGGGGAAGGGAGAAAGCTATAGATCAGTCATGGTCTGTGGTGGTAATGTAGGTAGAAAGAAATGAGCAGACTAGATGGGACAAGTGTTCCTTATCTGCTGTCAAATTCTATGTTTCTATGTTGCCTATCTGTTAGCCAGTTTTCAATGCAATATACCACTTTAGATCCCACTCTTAGGCTGCCCAATTTCTTAATCAGTCTCCTGTGTGGCACAATGTCAAAGGCCTTGCTAAAGTCCAAGTAGGCCATGTCCACTGCCCTCCTTTGATCTATTTCCCTGGTCACCAAGTTAAAGAAATCAATCAAATTCTTCTGGCATGCCCCCCTCCTCCCCCCGATGAATCCATGCTGTCTTTGGTTTTTGGATTCAAGATACTCTACCAACCTTTAACAGGGTTTCCATTAATTTCCTCTACCACTCAGGTGAGGCTCACCAACCTATAGTTGCTAGTGTCTTCCCTGCTACTGCTCTTATGTAGTGGGACTATGCCTGCTCTCCTCCAGTCCTCCAGCACCACGCCAGATTCTATTTAGCTGTTGAATAAAGCCATCAGCAGGGTGGCTAGCACCTCCCTGACAAAGGTAATTGCAGGTAGTAAGATGCATTCATTTGTGCAGACATGCAAAGCAATGCCTTGTGGCACAACTTGATAGATTCCGTCTATGTTTCACAAGCACACTGTGGCTTTTTGGGGGAGGCAAAGGTAGGAAGAGTAGTCCCTACATCATGTGGGTAACAGTTCAGGAACCCATTTGTACACTATTTTCAGGATACAGAATATTTATGTTCTCTGGCCTGCTGACCTATAAGGGCAAGTGCTGCCCCCACCCTACCAGGTTCTGATAGGTTCTGTTTCAGAACAGTTCTGTCTTTCCCTAGCTTCTATCCAGTTTTACAGCCAGGTGGACTGGGGTTTATACCCAGGTTCTCCCATTTTATCATTCTGCAGCCGCACCCCTGGATGGTGCTGCCATTGTGGACCCTGTAACTACATGCAGCATATATGAGTGGAGAGCAGTCTTCTTCAAACCTGTCCCTTTATTTGACTTGTGGTGTAAGCTGTGATTTTATCCAAGACTCGTGCACAAGGCAACTCTTTGTCACTTTGTAGTAATTACGCTGTCACACTGAGTCATCATCAGTGGGTGATATTGATGAGCAAACCTCCACTGGCGGAGTTTGAAAAACCTTCAGCATTCTTAAATTCTTTATGTTTTACATAATTCCATTTAGTGTCAGAATTCACCAATTTCAGTTTCACTGCAGGGAGCTCAGGAGGGGGAGGGTTGTTGTTACTTTTACTAGTTGTTAACGTGAATGTGTGTAGAATTTATCTACAGATTTGACTATGGGAGAGGGCAGGGTTGATGGAACCCCAGGGTTTTAAAATTCTGCACTTGTCGGTGTCTCAACTATTAATATCACAGAAACATAGAATTTGACAGCAGATAAGGACTGCTTGGCCCACCTATTCTGTCCATTTCCCTACCTAATGGATAAGCTGCAGATCCTAGTTTACCAACAGTCTACTTCCTCCTACCCCCCACTAGAATTGCCTTATGTCTGTCCCATGCATTCTAAAGTTGAATTCCCCAACTGTTTTTGACTCCACAACCTCCTCAGGAAAGCTGTTCCATGCATCCACAACCCTCTCCATGAAAAAATACTTCCTCATATTACCTCTGAGCTGTCCCCCCTCTATCTTCAAATTGTGCCCCCTTGATCTTGCACATCTCTTTTTCTGAAAGATGCTACCCTCTTGGACTTTGTTGATTCCCTTGAGGTACTTGAAAGTTTCTATCATGTCCCCCCTCTCCCTCCTTTCCTCGAGGGTATACATATTGTAACCCCTAGGTGTCGCTATCCCAAGGGCTACTACCCCTGCCTGATTTGCCACTAACAGGTTGAGGGGCCTGGATTCGATGGCAGGTGCCTCCACCCAGAGGTCAGGGTTTGCAATAGTTAAACTAACTTGGTCACAGCCCTCTGGGACACTGCAACCCCCCCTTTCTTCCCACTAGTGGCCCACACAATATATCAGAATTACCTTCACAGTATACACTTACCCCAGGACTGGTCTGGCCAGCGTGACTCCGGGACTCCTCTAGTAAAACAAGATGATACAGTGCAAAACCAAGTACAATACTTTAATATAGACGAATACCTCAGGCAGTGTAACTTTGCTGAAACAAACAGATCTGATTTATTTAGGGGATATAACAAGGACAGGGGAAATCAGGTTAATCAGTTAAACGCATTAATAATCACAGTACTGTGCACATATTTCAGAATCCCAAATGTCCCTAATGTCACTCTTACTGGGTACCCAGGCAAGAAGAGGCTAGCCTATTTGGTGCAGCTGGTTGGGGCCCTGAAGATGGAAAATGCATGCACAATACCCAAATTGTAATCCGGAGCCAGTAGGCTCAGTTCGTGGAGAAAGAAAGGAAAATTAATCAGATGGAACACTTGTAATTAGATGATGGCAGGGAGCTACCTGATTTGTACTCACAAATTCAATGCTGAAACTGAATGGAAGGCAGATTGTTCTGGATTGCCAGGAGGAGCAGACCATGTGGACAAGGTCCTTGTGACTGGACCCACGGCAGTTCAGAGCAAATGGATGTAGTCTGGATTAAGCTGGGGTTTACTTGCAGCTTCATGCACTCAATTCACTGTACAGGGGATTTGAAACGTGAGTCCCCAGAAGCACTATACACATTTGTATGGAAAAAGAAAGTACTATACCAGGCAGGCTGCTTCTCGATCCCGATCGCAATTACGGCACAATACCCGGGAGAACACACAGCAGATTCAGTTCCTGACAGACCGAGCGCGATTCAGCAATTTCTCCAGTCTTCTACAGAGTGAGCCTGGTTTCTACTCTTCAGATCTCCTTGATTCTCTACACAGGTCAGATTCAGTCCGAACAAGCACTTGCACACGCTGCAGACCGAAACTTGGGGCCTTATACGCGTTTCCTGACTAAACTGCGCATCAAGGAGCACAGGGCTCCCTCCTCTCACTGCCAGAGCTAAACTGAAAACTCCAGTAGACAAAACCAGGCACTTCCTTTGAGTTCCTCCCAGTTCTTGGCTGGATTGGCTGTCATTCACAATTGACTCCCCCTGCTGGTGCAAAAAGGCACCAAATCCAAACTACATTTCCCAGAGTCACTGCCCATACAATCCTCTTGTGGCTGGCTCAGATTACGAGTCCAAGTTCTGATTCGTCCACAGGCACCATTTTAGAGCTCCCTTAACCCACACTGATTGGTCCAGTTCAGCAGTTCAAAACTAGAATGGGGAACTAGGCAAACACAGTTCTGATTGCAAAGAAAAGCAGGTTAGACAAACTGTATTTTCATTATTACTCTAAATGATTTCTGGCAAACAGTTACATCTTTCAGAGAGGTTCCCTTTGCACTCCTAGCGACTGCAAAAATGGAGTGAATTGGCAGCAGCTCGAGTGGGACTCAAGCAGAGAAACACACAGTCCCCCCCATACAAACTAATTATGTCTGCAAGCAGACAGCTCTTAAAGAGACAGTACCAGAGGCTCTAAAAACACTCACAGATAAATGGCTTAAACGCCAAACACCATTCAGGCTCGGAGCATTCAAGCAAGCTCCTGGAAGTCTTTTGGGAACCCCCATTTGCAGGGGGGTTACAATATTAAGTTCCTTTAGTCTCTCTCTTCGTATGTCTTCTGGTGCAGACCCTGCTCCATTTTGGTTGCCCTCCTCTGGACAGGCTCCACCCTGTCTATGTCTTTGCGGAGATGGGGTCTCCAGAACTGTACGCAGTACTCCAGATGGGGTCTCACCAACTGTCTGTACAGAGGGATAACAATTTCCTGTTTTCTACTGATAATGCCTCTCCCTATGCATCCCAGTATCCCCCCAGCCCTCTTTACTGCCCTCACATTGCTTGCCCACCTTTAGGTCATCTGACATAACTACTCCCAGGTCCCTTTCCATTTTTGTTGTTGTCAGTATCTCACCCCACATTGTGTACTCTTCCCTTGGGTTTTTGTTTCCCAGGTGCATTACTTTGCACTTCTTTGCATTGAATCTGAGCTGCCATACATTTGACCATTCCTCCAACCTTGCCAAGTCCCTTCTCATCATTTCCACCCCACCTTGTGTATCAACCCTGTTGCAGATCTTTGTGTCATCTGCAAAGAGACATACTTTTTCTTTCAGTCCCTCTGAAATGTCACTTATAAAGACATTAAAAAGGGCCACACCCAGTACTGAACCCTACATTATCCCACCAGTAACCCCCCTTTCTTCACTGTGGACTCCGTTTACTATTACCCCCTGTGTCCTGTTGTCCAGCCAATGTTTTACCCAGGCTACCACCCTGGGACCCACTCCCAGGTTGGCTAATTTGTTTATAAATCTTTTGTATGGGACTGTGTCAAATGCCTTGCTAAAGTCTAGGTAGGCCATGTCCCGTGTGAATGTGGACACCAAGGTGCATCTACAGTGCTAATAAAGCTTATAGAGCTAACCCGGCTAAGTGAGGCCTCCGTCAGTGTCTGAAGAACTCAGGAAAAGTTAAGGAAGAAAAAGGGGGATCTGAGAATGGAAAAGATTCAGGGGGGAGAGCAAGGCAGGTAAATTACTTATTCATCAGTTTATTTAGGGGGAATCAGAAAGCTCTTGAGTCAGGATAATTTACAGAGGCATCCGAAATTACTGCCAGTACAGTGTCACATGGATACAATAGACACAGCCAGAATGTTTCAGTAATAGTTTGTTCGTTTGAAAGGACTCCAGACCCATTAGATGCAGCATCTCGCTTTCATGGGGGATCCCAGAGAGGACAGCAGCAGTCAACAGGTTAACATAGTCCAGCAGGAATAGTTATATACATGCTAACATATACACAGGAAAAAACAAACAAACTGTAAAGGTAAGTACATCCAAGTGGTAATCAAAGCAAGTTAACAAAGTGGAACTCAGCAAACAAGAAGCAGATAAAGACAAGCAGCAGATCCAATAACAGTCCAAGGCATGCAGCAATCAAAATCACTGGCAACATAGCATGTCCTCTCAGCAGCAGTTACAAGACCAGTTGCTTGTTTCCTGAAGCAGGGGATAGTAATGAGGTTGAGGGCAAAAAGCCACTTCTTTGGTGCCAGTGGACAGCCGGGAGTTTAAGGTGGCAAGTATGCCAAATGAGAATGATCGCCATCCAAGAGAAGGAGAGAAGGATTAGTTAATTCTACTTGCCGTGGAGAGAGTTAGTGTGGAGAGGATTTTTGTAAGTTTTGCTATTTTTTAATTTTTTTTTATTTAACTTAAAGGTTCCTGTGGCTGTATTTGTGGAATTTAGCTTAAAGGTTTCTGTGGCTGTCTTTTGAATTTATCTTAAAGGTTTCTGTGGCTGTGTTTTTTGAATTAAGCTCAACGGGGGGGAGGCACAATGGTCCCACTTAAAGCCGGGGGGAGGGGCCTAAAGACGATCTGGGGAAAATGTCTAATTTCTGGACTGTATGTGCTTGTGAGACTTGGGAATGCTATTGGTGGGTTTGTAATTGTGTTCATAAACAACTGCAATCAGTATAGAGAGACTGTATTTCACTGTCCTGTATCGGTAGTGTGGACCATGGGGAGGATTATGGGGTGCAATAGTTGTGAGGCAGCAGTGTGGATGAACATACTGTGGAGGCTGGAGGGTGCCCACATGCCACAGGCTAAGGGAGGCTCGAGGAAGAGGTTCAGTGGCTTGCAGGGAGCTTGGGAGGTTGAGGGGAGGGGGGGTTGTGTTGGTAGAAGGGCTGACATCTGAGAGTGTCAGGGGCACCACAGAGAAGGAATAGTGGGTCAAGGGAGGGGTCGGGGGAGGGACAAACTAGACAGGAAGCCAGCTAATGAAGGGTGGACTCTTAGTAGGGTCTAGCAAAATAGGAGCAACAGTAGGCAGGAGGAAGGAGAAAACACATAGTAATGCAAAGAGGGTCGGGAACATGTTTGCTGTACTAGCGACACATGGGGAAGAGGAGGATGCAGGAGGAGATTGCACAAGGGATAGTACTTACAAAGAGGAGGGAGTGAGGGGCATTACTAGTGGAGAGATTGAGCACAGCATGGCAGGGGAAGGGATAATACTCAGAGAGGTGAGAAGGGAGGGAGAGGAAGGTTGGCAGTAAAACAGGAGGAGGGGAAGGGGTCTCAATTGAGAGGGCCAAGGGGGAAGACACTGGGGAAAATGGTAAAAGCACCATCTTGAGTGACCCCGGGAATGAGAACCTGGGTGGTGGGTTGGCGATGGGCAGAAGGAAAAAGGAAGGGGGTGTACTGGTGTTGGGGGTCTCCATGTTCAAGGGGATGTGATGGGGCAGCAAGAGGGAGAGGCACAGTCGGATATGGGTGAGTCCATTCCAGGATTAAAGGCAGACAAGGCAGGACAGGCAATCCTAAGGTGTGCAAGGAGGGGTTGGAGGAAACTGCACATTGTGGTACACGTGGGGACGAATGACCTAGTGGGGGAAATGGTGGAGATAGCAAAGGAGAGGTTTGAGGAAGTGGGACGGTTGTGCGAGGAGACTGGAGAGTCTGTGGCCTTCTCCGAGGCATTCCCAGTACCCTGCGCAAGCACAGTGATTAAGGAGAGGATTGGGGAGTTGAACACATGGTTGTAGAATGGTGTCAAACTAAGGGGTACAGGGTTGTGGGTGGCTGGGGCAGTACCTGGATTAATAACAATCTGTTTGCAAGGGATAGGCTGCACCTGAGCGGGGAGGGGAAGGAGGTAGTAAAGCAAAGAACTGGGGTATGTTGTGACAAGGGTGGTTAAACTAGTTGGAGGTAGGCAAGCAGCAGGTAGGCAGGGATCCGATAGAGCGGAGTCACAGCCTACCCCCCTAGGCTAGCAGGGAAGGATTCAGGGCAGCCGAAAAGGGAGGGAGGAGATGGAGGGTGATGAAGGGAAAGGGGCAGGATGGAGGGTGGTCTCGCTGAACGCGAGAAGCTTAAGCAACCAGTCAGCTGAGCTACAGGCACTCTTGGCAGTGTGGAGGGTAAATATTGTGGTTGTCATGGAAACGTGGGCAACCGAGCACCAGGACTGGGATCTGGCAATCCCAGGATACAAATTATACAGGAAGGACCGTGAGGAGGGAAGGGGGGTGGGGTGGCAGTCTATGTGAGGAACTGGATCAAATGCACAAGGGACGAGGGGGAGAAAAGGAGAACAGAGGCAATCTGGGTGCAGCTCCTAGACCCAAGGGGTAGGAAACTGAGGTTTGGGGTGGTATACAGGCCGCTGTCCCAGTCTGAGAAGCTTGACAGGGAATTAGCGGGACAAATCAGAAAGGTATGTAGAAAAGGGAAGGTGGTCATCGTGGGGGGATTTCAACTTGCTGGGGGTTGACTGGAGCATTCCAGTCACCTCCAGTGCTAGGGAGGAAGATGCTCCTGGATGCGATCGAAGAGGGTCTCCTGACGCAGTTGGTCAGTGGACCTACTAGGCTAAAGAACACTTTAGATTTGGTATTGTCGAATGAGGAGGCAGTAAGGGAAATAAGGGTGGAGGATCCACTAGCCAACAGCGATCACCAGATGGTGTGGTTTAATACCACCATGTGCAGGGAGCCAGAGAACTCAGTAACCCGGGTGGTAAAATTCAGGGGGGTGGACTTTGGGAGGATGCAGGAAGTACTGAAAGGGAAACTGGAGGGCATAAGGCAGGAGATGGACGTGGAGCAGAAACGGGATATTATTAAATGGGGGATTACAGAGGCAATGGAAGCCTGCACCAAGACACAGAGTAAGAGGAGCAGAGCAAGGAAACCATGCTGGTTGAACGGTGAGGTAGTGGAGGTGGTGAGGGCAAAATGAGAGGTGCACCAGAGGTATCGAAGGACGAGGAAGGAAGGGGACAGGGAGGAGTATGCAAGATGGTCCAGGGAGGTGACCAGAAAAGTGAGAGAAGCCAAGGCCCAGAGGGAGCTCAGATTAGTGCAGGGAGTTGGGGGGGGGACTTTTTCAGATACATCAGGAAGAAAAGGAAGTGCAAGGAGACAATAGTGAGGATAAAAAGGGTGGGAAGTGGACAGAAAAGGGTGAGGAGCAGGCAGAAGCACTGAATGAATACTTTTGCTCAGTGTTCATGGAAGAAAAGGGGGCACCGCTACCACCATGGGCTGGAAGGGTGGGGACAGGGGAGAGGCGGCGACAGATGGAAGGATTGAGGGAAGTAGAATCCTAAAGGGACTGAGGGCACTGATGGTAGACAAGGCACCAGGGCCAGATAGTATCCACCCCAGGGTCCTGAGGGAGATGGCGGAGGTGTTGGCGGAGACGCTGGCGGATTTGTACAACACCTCACTGGAGCTTGGATGTGTGCCACTGGACTGGAGGATGGCACATGTAGTGCTGTTACACAAGAGCGGACCAAAGGACAAACCTGATAACTATCATCTGGTAAGTCTCACCTCCATAATGTGCAAACTCATGGAAATGATACTAAAGGAAAGGCTAGTGTCGTACCTGGAGGACAGCGGCCTCCAGGATGTGAGGCAGCATGGGTTCATTTCGGGGAAGTCCTGTCAAACCAACCTGAAACAATATTATGACTGGATGACAGGTGAGCTGGATAAGGGTCATGTGGTAGATATTCTTTACTTGGACTTCAGCAAGGCCTTCGATTCAGTGCCTCATGGGCTGCTTGGGGAGATGCTAACTGGTGTAGGGGTAAGGGCAAAAATGATGAACTGGATTGCAAGCTAGCTGAGTGTGAGGCTGCAATGGGTGGTGGTGGGAGGGGAGCTCTCAGCTCCAAAGCTGGTGATGAGTGGGGTGCCACAGGGCTCTGTGCTGGGACCAGTATTATTTGGGCTCTTCATATCAGACATTGTGCATGGGGTGGTGAGTAAGGTAAACCTGTTTGCAGATGACACCAAAATGGGAGCAGTGGTGGATGGAGAGGAGGGATAGAAGCAGCTGCATGGAGACCTAAGCAAGCTAGAGGAGTGGTCAGAGAGGTGGCAGCTGGGGTTCAATGCAAAGAAGTGTAAGGTTATGCACTTCGGGGCGAAGAGCCCAAGGAAAGAATACTGGCTGGGGGGGGGCATTAAGCTGGGAATCACTGAGGAGGAGAAGAACCTAGGGGTAATGGTAACAGGGACCATGAACAACACTGCCCAGTGCAGGAGAGTGGCTGCAAAAGTGAACAAAATGCTGGGGTGCATACTAAGGGGGTTTTCGTCCAGGCAAAGAGAGGTGATCTTGCCCCTCTGCAGGTCACTGGTAAGGCCGCACTTGGAGTATTGTGTGCAGTTTTGGAGGCCATACCTAAAGCATGATATCAGGCTACTGGAGGGGGTGCAGAGGAGGGCAATGAAGATGATATGTGGAATGGAGGGGGCAGACTATGACAGCAGGCTGGGAGACCTGAATATGTACACCCTGGAGGATAGAAAGGACAGGGGGGACATGAAAGAGACATTCAAGTATCTGAGGGGAATCAATAAGGATGGGGCAGACGGGGTCTTTCAGCTAAGGAGAAAGAGGGACACCAGGGGCACAGGCTAAGAATGAAGGGGAGAAGATTTAGGAGGGAAATGAGGAGACACTATTTCACGGAGAGGGTGGTAGCAAAATGGAACGCACTACCAGAATGGGTGGTATCATGTAAATCTGTGAACAGCTTTAAAGGGGCATGGGACAGGGAGCAGGGGAGAGTGAGGTGGGGAGGTGGGGGCAGCAGTGGGATGACAAAGGGAGGGGTGGGGCAGCTGCAAACTAGGGCTGCTAGCTGCACACTCGAGCAGATGTAGATAGACCAGGTGGTCTGTTTCTGATGGCACATTCGTAAGTTTGTATGTTCGTATGTAAGACTTCTTTTTGACTGCCAGGGTTGCGAGACCATGGCCAGCAGCAGACCTTAGCCCAGAGTGGGGGGGGGTCTTTGTTTCAAGTGGGTTGCACAGGTAAGGAGGGGCAGCTCTTCAGTGTGCAAGCAGCAGTAGGTGTAAGCCTCCCCTGTCAGTCATCAAGGCCCACTGTAGCTATGGTCAGAATTAGAGAACCAGGTTCTGTTTTAAGGGTTGCTGGAGAACGGAAGACCATAAATTGTTTTTGTTTTTAGTAGTAAGGACCAGCCTCTTTTGCTGTAAGACACTCTGCATCCTGATAAAGTCATTCTGTAGGCTGGTTTAGTTGCTGGCCATGTCTTTAGCGCTGAAGTACACAATAGTCTAATTTGCGTATCAATAAGCTTTTGACAGTGCTATGCATGGGTCTGATTTTTGTATTTGCTTGTTTTGTGTCTGTTGTATTTGTATCTGTATCTGTTTGCATGTTCATGCTTAATAAAAAAAATGTTTCTGTAGCACTCCACCTTTTCAATGGGATTCAATACTGATGGATTATGTGCACCCCTACTAGGTGAAATGGCACAGCCCAAGGCTGTAATCAGCACAGAATCCTGGGCACCTGAACATTCCGGACAGCAACAACTCTCCAGTCTTTGCTGTGCCATCGAAGGGGAAACAACTCGAGAGCTTCTCTGAAGAAGAATTCAGCTTCTTCATTTAGGGGGCTGCAATTCTGCATAGCAGGTTGGGAATACCTGGTGACAGGGAGCACCCCTAAATTAAAATTGTGCCTGTTAACTGCTGCTTTCAGATTGGCTAACCTGCTCTTTCCCCATTTCCACTGCCTGTGCTTGGATTTGGGGCCATATCTGCCACATAGTTCAGGGGTGCATGTTTTAGGAGGTCTCCGACTTTTTATTTAAAAAAAAAGGGGGAGTGTCTCAGGTAAGTACCTGTTTTTTTTCTTGGCGTTTGGAGGCAGGGCGTTCCCTGTGTTTTCCCTCCCTCTTTTGGGCATTGCCCCCCTACCCCCATCTTAGGGTAACTTTGGTTTGTGTAGTTAGCCTGTCAGGTGTTTTCATACTGTGTTGTGGGGGGACATTGCCATTTTAATTTTTGCTCCACTTGTTTGAAAGTGCATTTCCTATTGAATTTTTTCTCAAATCTGGAAGTGTTAAAAAAAGACAGACAAGAAGTTTGCCAGGCGGGTGAGTTCTTAGACTCTGGAAGGGATCAAAGTCTCCTCAGTGTCTCTGGGGGCATTTCCTGCCACAGGCTCTGTGGCACGTTTCTCTATGGCTCCATTGAGCCACACGGCTTTCCATCATTTTTGCTATTTGTCTTGTCCATTGGGTGCGCACCGTTTTCTGTAAGAGGCTCTCTATGGCCTCAGTGTGCCTTTCACATGCTGCTGTCCATGCGAGCACCCCCCCCATTGTTGTGCCAATGTCATGTACAGCGTCAGTAATGTCAAGCAATACATGTTTTTCAGGGAAAAGCGCACGCTACTGTACTCCTCTAGTGCTAGATGCGCGGTTCTGTTTTGCTTCTGCTTTCAGCCTGATTAGTCTCTTTGCAGATGATTGGGCTGTTTGGAGCATTTTCTTTGTTTCTCTGTTCTCCCTCACAATCAGAGCTGGGGACTGCGGCAGTAGTTCTCTTTGGCTAGCATTAGGAAATATTCATTTCTTTTGTTGGGCATCTACAGGACTAGTTTTTTCTTTTCATTTTGGCACCATGGCGTATCGAAGACCTCTAATTTTAAAAAGATGTAAGACCTACAAAAGGGTAATGTGACCATCTCCTCTGGGTTCTTATTGCCACCACTGTGTTACTCAAGCTAATATGTCTCTTACGGTTCCCCCTAGTCAGCACTCTGTGGTGGTGGTGGTGGTGGGGGGTGCACCTGATTGTACCAGCTGGCAGTGGCAAAGCAGAATTGCGTAGATTCTTGTTGTTGCTCTTAGGAGAGCTTTTGGGCCCTAAAGTTCTGCAGGACATCCCATCAGACACACCCGATCCTGAACCGGGCCCCTCAGGTCAGGGGAACCCCACACAGGCACTTCCAGGTGTGCCAGAGCAAGACAAGGCTGCTAGTATGATTATGCAGGCAGACCCTGACCCTGATCATACAGAGGGTCAGGATGATGATAGCAGGGATCTTGGGGATGATCTTGACCCAAAGAAGTTACTTCAGGATGATGGAGATGAACCCTCTGAGGAGGAGAAGGAAGGAACGAGTGGACAGAGCTGAAGAGGAGGATTCCTATTCCTCCCCTGTTTGAGGCCAAATCTTTGTCCTATCTGAAAACTGAGGCTTGTAGGACATTGCAGCTGAAGGAGGTGCAATCCTATGGATGATAAATAATCCCCTGGCTGGACAGCCCAGATAACTAAACATAAGGACTCCGTCTTGAAGGTTGTGTGGCGAACAAACTTGAGTGTTTTCCAGACTTTATTCACTGTGACCAGATTACCGAACAAGAACGGGCAGATGCAGACCAAAGAAAATATTTGCCGAGACCTAAAGTGCAGTGTTTCCCTTTTTTGAAAGAAAATACCTACACACGGGAAACCCCTCCTCTGGTGGATAAGGCTGTACATAATTCCAACAAGCCCACTACTATTCTTATTGAAGGATCCTTGGCCTGATTAGCAGATTCTCTTGATAAGCAAGTGGATGCTTTGTGCAGAAGAGCCTTCACCTCCAATGGAGCAAACCTCCACACCTTCTGTGCTTGTTGCCAGAGCCTTAAACTTGTGGGTTACGTCCCTGGGCAGCTTCATTCCCCCAGATTCGGAGTGGCCAAGCATTTTGCAGTTGGTATCCATGGCCCTCCACCTTCTTAGGTGATGCCACGGTGGAGAACTTGTGTATCTTAGCATGCTCTGCTTATCATATTGTGTCCACCAAGCGAGGCGTGTGGCTGTGGCATTGGGTTTCTGATCAGGCTTTGAAGACAAAGCTGTTTAACTTAGCCTACGAGGGAGGCTTGTTGTTCATTTCTGGTCTGGATGATATTTTGAAGGATTTTCAGGACAAAAGGGTCACCTTCTAGTGTCAAAACAACATCAAAAAACTGGTTTGACTCCCAGAGTTCAAGGAGGTGGCAGACAGAGGCAGTATTGAGGGCATTTTGATCCCTTTCAGAACTTTGGGAACCAGAGGAATAAAGGATTCTATTCTGGTTTTAAGAGCAATAGTAGCAGAAAAGCCCTTGCATAAAGATGCAACAGAGGTCCAGGGCAAAAAAAGCAAGCACCTCACAATGAGGGTATGCAGACCCATCACTGCCTACCTTCCCTTGGTAGAAGATGGCACAATTTTTACACAAGATGGGCCCAGATAACATTGGAGGCTTGGCTTCTGGAAATTCTGGCTTTAGGTTATGCAATAGAGTTCTCAACCATTCCCTCTAAGGGGCATTTTCTGCTATCCCTGGTACCAAGGACCTTGTGAGGAGGCAAGCAGTGTTGCAGTCACTGGACCACCTCACACAGATTGGGGCAATTGTTCCGGTGCCTCCCAGTGAACAAGGCCAGGAATTCTACTCGGTTTATTTTGTTGTTCCCAAGAAGTCGGGGGGGGGGGAGTTCAGGCCTATTCTGGGTCTGAGACACCTAAACAAGTTTGTTCGCCACACAACCTCCAAGATGGAGTCCTTATGTTTAGTTACAGTATCTGGGCTGTCCAGCCAGGGGGATTATTTATCATCCATAGATCTGTGGGATACATATCTCCACATCCCCATCTGGCAGTCTTATTAGAGGTTCCTGAGGTTCACAGTCCTGGGACAGCATTTCCAAATGAGGTGCTCCCGTTTGGCCTGGCAACAGCCCCCAGGGTTTTCTCAAAGATACTTATAGTCCTGGTAGCTCAACTCCGGGAGGAGGGACATCATGTCTATCCCTATCTTGATGCTTTTCTCCTCGAGCACCGTCTGCGACATTGGCAAGGAAGTCA
This sequence comes from Neoceratodus forsteri, assembly GCA_016271365.2. NCBI lineage: Eukaryota > Metazoa > Chordata > Ceratodontiformes > Ceratodontidae > Neoceratodus > Neoceratodus forsteri. The sequence goes on along the minus strand of CM028135.1, from coordinate 1,097,126,246 downwards.
GTGACCAGGACTCTGGAGATTCTGGAGTACCACAAGTGGATGGTGAATTAGAAGAAAAGCTCCCTCGAGCCGTCACAGACCCTGGAGCACCTGGGAGCAGTGTTCAAGATAGACAAGGGGAAGGTCTTCCTCTCGCCAACCAGGAAGGAGACCCTGTTGAGAAAGATTCAGTGGCTGAGAAGCCAATTGTCAACTTCAGCTCACAGCCTTCTACAGATTCTGTGCCTCTTGACAGTGACAATGGAGCTGGTCCCATGGGCTTGCCTTCACATATGGACCCTATAGATCGAGTTGCTGTTGGTCTGTGATCCGACCTCGGGAGGACTATCTGGCAGAATCGCAGTTTCACTACTCCTGCGGCAGTCTCTGAGTTGGTGGGTGAGTTTGGGGTCTCCATTGGAAGTTCCCCCAGAACTGATTCTGGCAACTGATGCCAGTCTGTCAGGTTGGGGGCAGTGCTGGACCACATTCCCATTCAGGGGACTTGGTCAGCACAGGAACAGCACCTACACATAAATATTCTAGAGATGAGGGCTGTGCATCTTGCTCTCCATCATTTTCAAAGTCAGGTGCAGACAAAAGCTATGAAAACAGGGTCAGACAACGCTGTCACTGTGGCATACATAAGCAATCAAGGGAGCACAAAGAGCGGAGAGATGCTAAAAGAAGCCACCAATCTCCTGCTGTGGGCAGAGAAGAACCTTCTCTCTCTGTCAGCATTTCACTTAGTGGGGGGAGCCAAACATTCAGGCCAACTGGCTAAGCCATGAGAATGTCCATCCAAGGAGTGGATGTTGAACCCGGAGATGTTCGACCTTCTGTGTCAAAAGATTCGGTTGCCCACAGATTGACATGTTTGCCTCCAGCCAGAATGCTCAAGTACAATGGTTCTTCAGCCGCTACTGGTGTCCACAGGCAGAGGCAGTGGACGCCTTATCACAGGCATGGAATTTTGGCAGGGTGTATGCCTTCCTTCCTTCCTCTGCCATTCCTCCCCAAGGTCATTCGCAAAATAAGACTCTCAAGAGGAAGCTTTCTTCAGATAGCTCTGGAGTGGTCCAGAAGGCTGTGGTTCTCGGACTTAATGAACCTAGCTTAACATGCACCATTTCACCTTCCACTGCGGGAGGACCGTCTCTCCCAAGGTCCCATTCCACATCCAAATCCAGGATCGATGCAGCTCTTAGCCTGGCTCCTGAAAGGAGGGGACTCCTAAAACATAGTTTCTCAAAGAAGGTAGTGGGCACCCTGACGGCTGCCAGAAAGAGTTCTACGTCGGCAGCTTATGCTCATGTATGGATCACTTTTTCAGCTTGGGCCAGAGGTAAAAATATCTGGCATTCTAAAGCCATGGTTCCACAGATTTTGGATTTTCTGCAGGAAGGAGTGTAGAAAGGTTTGCCCTTGAGAACACTGAGAGGTCAGGTGTTGGCTCTTGAAGCCTCCTTGGGATCATCCTTAGGGACTAACCAGGAGATTATTCATTTTCTGTGGGCTATCAGCAGGAATCAACCTCTGTTCCAATCCTCTGTTCCTCCATGTGATATGAATCTGGTCCTGACTGGTTCCACCAAGCCGCATCGACAACAAAGTTGTCAACATGCGGCACGGTGGAATCTCCGATACCATCAGGCAAAATTTTACCCATCGATATCTGCCGGTGTTTATTGCAGGGGGCTGCAAGTCAGAGTTGATTGTAAAGGGAGCGAAACACCGGCGAAACCGGTGACAGTGTGCAGCAAGACCCTTACAGTGACAACTTCAAACTGTTTGGAAGTGTTGCTGTAATGGGTTTCACTGTCCTGGTGTCAATGTGCTAATGTGATAGAGTCCTGACTGTTCTTTGTAAGAAGTCTTGTGAACTGCTATTGTCAGTACCGTTGGATGTGCTGTGTTACAAGGTGTGTTTTGTAGTTGCTATGTGCTCAGCCAGGAGGATTGGTGAGCTCCAGGCCTTGTCCCACAAAGAACCTTACCCTGTCATGCATAAGGACAAGGTGGAGCTCAGAACAGTTCCGTCTTTCATTCTGAAGGTCCCCATGGCCTTCTAGGTGAACCAGGAAATCCATCTCCCATCCTTCTGTCTGCAACTTACACATCCAAAGGAAAAGGAGCTGCACAAGTTAGATTTGCGACAGGCCATTAGGACATACTTTAGACAGACTGCTGAGTTCCAGAAATCGGATAGGTTTTTGTTCTTTTTGGAGTCGCCATAAAAGGACAAAAAGCCTCCAAGGCCACCCTAGCTAGGTAGGTGAGGGCCTGCATTGCCAAGGCTTATGTCGCAGAAAAGAAGAGGCCTCTGGCTCTCATCAAGGCTCACTCCACCATTGCTATGGCCACTTCCTGGCTGGAGAAAGGCAAGGTGTCTGTCTTAGAATTGTGCAAGGCAGCTACAGTACATGGTCCTCCGTCCACACATTCACCGAGCAAAACTGATTGGATGTTCAAAGCTCTGCTGATGCGGTCTTTGGTGGCGGAGTTGTACAGGTGGCAGTTAGGTAAATTCCTTTCCTGTACATGGTTGATGTATGGGACAATATTCTTCCCCACCCAGTTTTTTATGGGTACTGCTTCTTAGAACCCATCAGTCCTAAATCCCACTGACAGTGTGGAGGGTAGCTGCTGTTAGTTTTTGACAGAGGAGAATCTTGCTTTCAAGCAAGGAACAGCTGGCTAGAACTACAGCTTTCTTACTGATAAATCACTTCTATCTCAGCAGGAGTCATTGCCTGTTTGGATTAAGTAAACAGATACTTTATTAGAAGCAGGGGGTCTCGTTTAAGTAAAAAAAAAAGAAGAAAGTCACTATGTTTCTCTGTTTGAGGAAGGGGGCTGTATCAACTTAATTTGCTGAGTCAGAAGCAGAGGGGAGAAGCTAATTGGGGGTGTGGCTTAGGAGCTTAGGAGTACAAAAGCAGGTGTCTCCAATTACTGCTTCCTGCTGTTAGTTTTTGACAGAGGGAGAATCTTGCTTTCAAAGCAAGTAACAGCTTACTAGAACTACAGCTTTCTTATTAATTGCCCTCCTTTCCACCCTAAGCCAGTTCTACTTTTATAGCCACTAGATTTGACTGACAACAGGAACTTCCTGTTTGGCAATAGGAAGGGAAGGATCTCTGAGACACATTAGTTTCATCAACCTTGAAGGAACCTAAAAAATAGCTCTCCCCCCCCCCGGCTGCTGGAGGTCTGAATCCAAGCAAGGAAGAAGGAGACTACTTAAGACTACAGGAAGTTCCTGTCCCAGAACAGGAAGGGTGAGAGTTTTAAGGGCACATAGGCAGTAGGAAAGTAAGTGTAAAAATACACAGAGGGAGGAGACAGTAAGCATACAAGGCAACAGGAGAGGGGACACAAAATAAGTCAAGATGGGAGTGGTGCAGTGCAATGCCTGTGGGGCAGCAGTGTTATGGGAGACATTCTGGAGGCTGCGATGCTGCCCTATTTGCAGACACCTCTCTGGTCTGAGGGAGGAGGTTGCCCGTCTCCAGGCTGACCTGGCTAGGGTTCGTGAAACCTCTTCCCCCACCCAGAGACCACCAGGGCCACCACCCCTACCTCAGAGATTGCCAAGAAAGAGGAGCGGTTGGACCAAGGTGGGCTTAGGGAGGGAGAGGGTGGTGGAACAGAGGTGCATCCCTCCAGTTGTACCTCTCCACAATTCATATGCTGTTCTGGCGAACAGTGGTTCCTCTATGGAGGCACCTGCAGTGGAGACCAAGGAGGATGCTGGGAACCTCCACAAAGGAGACCCACAGGAGGTTGACACAAGACCCCACAGGGCAAGGAAACAACTCCTAGTGGGGGACTCAATCATCGGGGGCAGAAGTGGGGGAGGAAGGGGATAGGGAGGTAAGGTGCCTGCCTGGTGCCATGGCTCAGAGGGACAGGAAGCAAATCCTCAGGATCACAGGAGCAGCTGCACAACAGAGGGAGCTGGATGTCATTTTCCACCTAGGGACAAATGACCTGGCTGTGAATGGGATCAGAGCAGTGCAAGAGGATTTTGTAGAGTTGGGGAGGGGCCTTAGACAAGTAGCATGTACAGTAACCCTCTCGGAGGTGCTGCCTGTCTGTGGCAAGGATGATGCTAGGGTATTCCACACCATGGGATTCAGTGAATGGTTGAAAAACTGGTGTGGAGCTCAGGGTTTTGGCTTCACTGGGAACCAGGGAGCCACCTGAAGGGATGCAGGCCTATACTGGTGCAAAGGTCTGCATCTATCCGAGGGGGACCAGGATCCTAGGTGATAGGTTTAAATGCTTCATTGGCAAGCATTTAAACTAGCCAAGGGGCGAGGTACTGAAAAGGAGCAGAGAAATCACAGCCTCCCCCCTCAAAACACAGTAGTTAGAGAGGTAAACACTAAGGTAGAGAAGTCAGTAGGGAGCAGGACAGGGGTAAATGCATAAAAAGGCAGTAAGGACAGGGATGGGGCTAAAAGAGGTATGGCCATCAAAAAATGGAGGGTGATGAGTGTCACAAACCCACTCAGCAGGTCAGGCCCTCTACTCTCAAAGTGCCAACCTCCGAGGCAGTCTTGTGAACAGTTTAACAGAACAAGGTAACCCTCTTGTCTGTTTTGTGAGTTCAGATCAACCTTTGGTCTCAAGTCTTGGAGGGATTCAAACTGTGAACCTCTTGCTAGCATACCCAATGCACAGGCTCAGATATTTCTGTCATCGAGGGGCCAGAACCAGGTATACAGAGATGAACCCTCAAAAGCTTTAATAAAGACCTCAGATTTAAAATCCTTCTCTTTCCAGTTTGGTATCACCATTCAAGCTTATGCTTGCTGTCTGCTATAACCATATATACTTTTCTTACAACTAAAAGAAATTCAAAGACAGACCAAGTATGCACTAAAAAGAGTTTTACTACAATAGATAAAAATATGTTAAACACAAAATACAGAACTGCTATATCACAAGACATACAAATCTTTTAAAAGAACAAGGTTTCAACAGTGCAAATTCCTACTTACAGTGCTTAGATTTGACTCTCTCTCTAAATACCTGTTTACAGTGCTCACAGATCTTTCCTTGTCAGAGTCTAGATAAAAGTGTGTCTAAAGTAAAACAGAATATTCCTTAAACAAACTGTATTTGCCAACCCCTGTCGTGTGAGGTCATCTAGTTCCTCCTCTGACAGATTATATATACAAAAATATACATCTTATACAAAAACAGGATGTCTTTTCAACAATTTAATTTTGCAACCCTCAGCATGACTCATGTCCTTCAAATGACGCTTCTTTGATCTATTGATCAGTTTCCTCTTTCACACAGGCGTCAGCATTTATGATTCTCGCACCTGACAACCAAACCTGGTATCTTTCTCTGGGACATCATAAAAGGGACGCTGATCTCCCCTTCAGCAGTCAAAGCTATAATTAACTTAGAAAAGTCTGTAATAAGCTTCTGGCCTGCCTGTAACACCTGGTATCTAAAAACTTGTGTGTGTGTGTGTGTGATCTCACATGCTGTTTTCAGCAGTTTCTCATGGCTTTCATCTTTCAGCTGAAACCTGGGGGGGGATGAGTGAGGTCATTTTAAGAGTACCAGATTCCTCAGCAGAGACAGTCAGTAATACATTTTATATTAAAAAAAATGATACAGCACTCAGAACTGGCTGTCCACGTCACAGTGAGTACCAATGCCCGCAGTCTGTGTAACAAGCTCCCTGAACTAGTGGCCTTGATGGAAGAGGGATGCCTGGATATTGTGGCAGTCACTGAAACATGGTACACAAAGAACTGTGACTGGGATGCCAACATAACAGGATACACAATCTACAGGAGGGACAGGGAGGGTAAAAGAGGAGGAGGAGTAGCTCTGTACGTAAGGGAGGGAATTAAAGCAACAGAACTAAAGTGTAAACAGGAAGTTGATGAGTCACTATGGGTCACCCCGGAGAAAGGAAATGGCACCACAATCCGCATGGGGGATGTGTACAGACCCCCATCTCAGGGGGAGGAAATGGACAAGAAAATGAAGAAGACATTCTTAAAATGGCAGAAAAAGGGGAGGTATTGTTGATGGGGACCTAAATATGCCAGATGTTAACTGGAGTACATTTGCTGCAGGCACATCCAAGAGCAGGGTCATTCTTGATGCCCTACACGGGGTATGCCTCAGACAGCTAGTGTTGGAACCCACTCAGGAGGGAACAATCTTAGACCTCGTACTCTCAAATGGAGATGGAGAAAGGATCTCAGATTTAGAAGTGGGTAGCCATCTGGGAACAAGTGACCAGCAAACAGTGTGGTTCACAATAAACACAGTCATAGAGTCGAGCCATACAAAAACAAGAGTATTGGACTTTAGGAGGGCTGACTTTGGGAAAATGAGAGAGTGCCTCAGAAAAGCACTAGCAAATGGGCAAGAAGGAGGGGTGGAGAAACAATGGGGAATAATCAAAACAGGCATCACAGAGGCAACAAGCCTTTGTGTGAAGAACAAAATGAAGGAAAAAAAACACTATGGTTCTCAAAAGAGGTGGAAGGGAAGGTTAAGGAGAAAAGGACAGCATTCAGGAAATATAAGGAAACAGAGAAGGAGCAGGACAGAGAACTTTATTAGTTAAAGCAGAAGGAGGCAGGGAAGGCAGTCAGAATAGTAAAGGCCCAAACCGAGGGAAAAACAGCCAACTCTGTTAAGAAAGGGGATAAAACCTTTTATAGGTACATTAGGGAGCAAAGAAAGACCAATGGAGGGCTACTGAGGCTTAATAAAGGGAAGGGAATGTGGGCAGAGGGTGACAGTGAAAAAGCAGGGATACTGAATTAGTATTTCTGCTCAGTATTCACAACGGAAGAGGAAGGGGAGGTACCCAAACCAAACAAGAGAAATACCCTGAATGGGGGGTCGATACCAGTCCATTCACAGAAGAAAGGGTTTTGAAAGAACTCTTGAAACTGAGGGTGGACAAAACAATGGGGCCTGATGGGATTCATCCCAGAATTCTAAAAGAACTAAGGGTAGAACTAGTAGCACCACTGACTACTCTCTTTAACAAATCATGGGAGGATGGGGTGGTACCTGAGGACTGGAGGAGGGCAGATGTGATTCCACTTCAGAAAAGTGGGAGCAGGGTAGAGGCAGGAAACTACAGACTGGTTAGTTTGACCTCAGTGATAGGGAAAATGATGGAATAACTTCTGAAGGAAAGAATTGGTGAGTACCTAAAGGCCAGTAGGGCACAGGACCCAAGGCAGCATGGATTCACAGCGGAAAGATCATGTCAGATGAACCTAATAGATTTCTTTGACTGGGTGACCAAAGTAGTAGCCCAGGGAGGGGCTGTGTATATGGCCTACCTAGATATTAGCACGGCATTTGACACAGTCTCACACAAAAATTTAAAATACAAGTTAGCCAGCCTGGGAGTGGGTCCCAAGGTGGTAGCCTGGATAAAAAACTGGCTGGACAACAGGACGCAAAGGGTAATAGTAAACAGAGTCCACAGTGAAGAAAGGAGGGTGACTAGTGGGGTACTGCAGGGTTTGGTATTGGGACCGGTCCTCTTTAATGTCTTTATAAGTGACATTGGAGAGCACATGGAAGGAAAAGTATGTCTTTTTGCAGACGACACAAAGATCTGAAACAGGGTTGCTACACAAGGTGGGGTGGAAAGGATGAAAAGGGACTTGGCAAGACTTCCGGTTAAGCCACCTAGAGAGATGCAGCCTTGAAGAGACGTCTCTGCTGGGCCCCAACTAACAAACTCCTCAAAATTGGATCAAAACATATAAAACTTAAAACTATCGATTAAGAGGAGCTGCAGAAGTGAATGGGAGCCAGAAAAAAAAAAAAAAACCCTTCAGTAGCAGTGAAACAATCTAAACAGCCAGCCGACTCATCGACTGCTACCTCGGGCCAGGTAGGCATGGCGGAATCACCGCCGATTCCCAACGGACAGCCCAGCAATGCAGCAATCTTGGCCAAACTCAAAGCTTCAGAGATGAAGTAAGAACCTTTCGTACTGAATTGAGTACAGAATTGGGTCCCACACTGTTTGAGATTTTTATTAGCGACCTCACCGTTTTATCAAATAATACTATATCAAAATTTGCAGACGATACTAAATTGGGTGGACCAGTAGATAGTGACTCAAATAGGAATACTCTCATAAATGATCTTAAGAGAATCGAACTATGGGCAATAACTAACAGAATGTCATTTAACGTATCTAAATGCTCAGTGTTACACATGGGTAAAAATAATATTAAGCAAACATATTATATTAATAACACAATGGTTAGGGAATCTTCTATAGAGAAAGATCTGGGTATTTTTGTCAACAACAAGCTGTATTTTTCTAACCATTGTAATAAAGTTGCTAATCACACTAATGCCCTTTTGCGCGCAGAATAAATAACACATTTATTCTTAAAACTGAGGAGTGTATTATGGCCCTGTACAAGACCCACATTAGACCCCACTTGGACTATGGTTCACCTTTCTGGAGTCCCTATCTGGCTACGGATATCACTAGACTTGAGAAAGTTCAAAGAAGGGCTACAAAAATAATACCACATCTTGCTTCATTGGACTACGCAACTAGGCTTCAAAGAACAGGGCTCTACTCCCTTGAATTTAGAAGATTAAGGGGTGACTTACTCCAGTTATTTAAGATCTTACATTCAGCTACGTTAATGAGTTTTTGTGGATTATCTTTTTTTATCTAGAAAGATTGTAGCCAGAATATATAATAAACAAATAGCGATTAACAGAACCAGAACAAACAAAAGACAGCAGTTTTTTACTGTTAGAGACTCGAGAATTTGGAATTCTTTGCCGCAGGACATTGTTGACTATCAGAATGTAAACACCTTTAAAGCTAAACTTGATAAATGGCTCCTGGAAAGAACATAATCCATCAAAGATCCACATGTGTGGAGGACACCCTTGATGGGCTTCGGCCTTCTTTTGTCCATTCTACCAAGTAACTACCAAGTAACCAAGTAACCAAATTAAATAAAATAAGCCAAAAAGTAACAGACCTGGAGACAGTGCATACGGAAATAGGTGCCAGAACTGATTGCTTAGAAAGAGTGGTGGTACACTTGTTAAACGAACAAAAAGTGCTAAATGATAAATGTGAAGACCTTGAAAATAGGTTGAGAAGAAACAATCTGCATATCCATGGAGTTCTGGAGGAAGGGAGAGATATGCTTAAATCTCTGGACGTTTTGCTCAGAGAAGTTCTCCAACTCGATCCCTCTACTAAAATTGAAATCGAGAGAACTCACAGAGCCCTCACCCCGAAACCACAGGAGGCCAACCAGAGACCACGCTCCGTAGTGCTCAGGCTGCTGAATTATGCTGTGAAGCAGCAGCTACTGATACAAGCGTGGCGAATGAAAGATGTTCAATATAAGGGAAGGTGCCTGTATTTCGACAGTGATTATTCTCCACAGATAGCAGCTAGAAGAAGAGCGTATGCACCGCTTCTAAGAGTTTTAAAACAACAGCAATTGAAGTTCTTTACTCCTTATCCTGCAAAACTCACCATCATGTTCTCGGATGGCCCGCAGACATCCAAAGCTTCAGATGAAGCAGTAAAAGCTATAGAGGACAAGAACATTGTGGTGACCCAAAGACTTACATCGGAACCACATGACCAGGAGCTGCAAATTCGAGGGACACTTTGGGACAAGGCACAAGCAGTGCAATCCAGAAAAAGGCAAGGACTTTCAACATTACAAGATGTAAAACAACTACTCCATAAGTTTCAGTGCACTGCTCCAGACTGACTGCTCGAATGAAAGACATTGCTAATTAAGTCTACCCTAGAGGAGCGCTGTTATCTATATTCGAAGTTGGGGACTTTAGGTAAGAAGCAACGGACTGGCCTGGGGAAATAAGGGGACATGCAATAGTTGTTGAAGTCATAATTATGTTTTATTTCCTATGCCTTCTTCGGAACAGGTTTGTGAAGTCTGTGGGAGGTGAAAGGGAATAAAGGAAACAACTGAAACAGAAAAGTAAGGGTGGAGGTAATATAAAACCCTTCCTCCCCTGTGCTCATCACTCCCCCCCCCCCCGTTCCATCAGGCATGCCCTGATGTAAAATATTAGGCTCCTTGCTTATTAAGAAACCTTTCAGTGTTTTGGAGTCCCGGGGGATAACAACTCAGGGAGCATAACCCCGTACTTGAGGCAGTAGAATAACATGCCTCACTCTAGGCGGCCACTTGGAGATAACAAAGTGCAGAAGCCCAGTATGCAACATTCAGAGCAAAGACACCCTCACTGCTCAGGGCTGCACGTGCTGATTGCAAGCATCGCGGCACTGCTGTATTTTCATGTCGCTGGGGGCCCACGTTGGATTTGTGAGCTACCTCCACAGGGAAACAACATTCTTCCCTCCGTAGAAGGGAGTACAGATCCCTCCCTACCTTTGGAGTCATTATTTTATTCAACAGATTCTGATGTATATACTGTAGTTGGTTACACTGGTGTGGGTATGGGAGATTTGGTAATAGGTGGAATACACTGAAACCATCTTCCCATCGTTACCATGCTCAGGTACCTCGGTTATACTTGTTATACTGGTCATTAATATGGTTTTATCGACCTCAACAAAAGCTTAGAATTACTGAGCCAGCATACTTAGTAGTCAGAACGTATCATTTACAACTCACACTCTGGTCAGTTATGTTAATGGTTGTAAGTTGTCATGATGCCCCATCTTATGGGTATGCAATGTTATCTGAATTTCCATACTTACTGGAAAAAACAGGCATAGAGGATCTAGTGGTACAAGAAAATAAGGTATTGTTTCAAATATTGAGGCACTTTGTAAATTTTTCTTTTTTTTTTTTTTCCTATTTAATCTTTATACCCCTGCAGCCGGTAGCCCGGTACCTTCTGCCGGTCACGCTTCCACCCCCCACATCGGTCTCGCGCCCTTCCGATACCCCGTGGCTTACCCCCCACGGTGGGGCTGCGGCACTGGGGACACATGCCGCAGGCGTCGGACTAGGTCGGAGGGCTGGCCTGAGGGGGCTAATTGAAGCTGTGACCGTCTTCATCAAGGGCCCCAGCGGCATTCTCCCCTTTTTCCTTTTTCCAGGAGGCGGGGACGTGCAATGACATGGAGCGTCCCTGCCCCGGGCCTGATACACACTGTTGAGGTCGGTGAGTCGCTGCACCTGGTCTCCACCAGGAGTCGCGCAGACCCAGCACTTCCCATCCTCCCCGGAGAGGAGGCAGTCCATGAGACGCTCTATCCTTCTTCCCCGGCGGCCCTCCAGCGACCCGAGTCCGCTCCCCCAACCGGGTCACGGGCGCCCAGCGGAAATCTCAGACCGCTGCGCCGCCGGGCCGGCTCACTTTGTAAATTTTTCAAATGTGTGGAGGGCTGCTGTACGCAAACAACACAGAGGTGAGAGAGAGCGGGAGTAGCTAGAATTTTAGGATTACATTATCATATAGATATGATTATATATAGTCAACATGGGTAAATCACCTTTACTTCTGTCACTGACTATTAATGGGATTCATAGTCCTGTTAAACACTCCCGATTATTACAGTTTATTAAGAGGAATAACCTGAAAATCTTTTTTTTTTTTTGCATGAAACACATTTGTCGGCCTCGGAACATGAAAAATTCACAAAGTTGGGATTTCCCACAGTAATAGCATCGTCACATAGTTCATACTGTAGAAGTGGAGCGGTCATCCTGATCAAGAGGGGAGTACCTTTTGATAGGCAAGACGTAGTTATTGACCCAGAGGGAAGGTATGCCATTGTCACTGACAAACTATATGGACACCCAGTGACCCTGGCTTCTGTGTATTTTCCACCAAGGACAATGAAGAATTTAGCCCAGAAATTTTTTTCTCAGTTACTGGTGGTCCTTCAGGGACAGCTTCTGATGGGGGGGGGGCCACTTAAACACCACCCTGAATCCTGCAAAGGACATTTCCATTCACCTTCCCCACAGAATTAATCCCCTCCAAAAATATTTAAAAGGAACATTGGCTTCCTTGGGCATAGTAGATGTCTGGTGCCACTGTTTCCCATCCCAAAGAGAGTACACCTACATGGCCCCGGGGACAGGGGTGGTATCAAGACTTGACTATATATTCACAACTACAGAGCATTTAGGCCCTGTACACATCAGGCTAGTTAAAACATTTTAAGGTGCTTAAAACGTTTTAACTAGCGCAAACACGGCGCCCGTCCGCATTTAAGCACGGTTTCAAAGCGTGTTAAGAAACCGTGCTTAAACCCTGCTGCGAGCTAGTCTCAAGTCCGTTTTAAAAACGGTTTGAAGGAGGAAAGCGTGTTACCTTGTAGTGTGGACGGGCGTGTGATTTTTCCCTCTATTACAGTGCCAACATAACCGTGCTACAATCACGGAGGATTACCAGGGTTGCCACCTTTGGATGAGGAAAAACCAGATCCTAAGCTCTGCCCCTAGCCCCACCCCTTTTCATGACTCATCATGCATTGTTCCTCCTAGAAGTCCATTTATTATATCAATAAAAAACAACGCTTAAAGCAGCAGTTCAACAAAAATGTGAAGATACTATACTGTACCTGTTAAAGTTACTTTCCTAGGTTCTTCCTAATTATTTATTTACTTATGTATAAACATACAGTGATAAAAAAAAATCTCATTTACAGATATGATCTGGCGGGGAGACAAGGGAAATACTGTAAATAGCATACAATAGTATACATACCTTGGGCCAGATATTCAAAAGGGTTGCTCCATGCTCAACAGGGTTGCGCATGCTCAAGTCCTACATTGCGCCATTCTGCGATATTCAGCAGGAGGCAGTTGCGTCACTGAAAACAGGCTGAGCAACAGCGCAATGCAAATGAATGCATGCTCAACAGGAGGGGGAGGAACCATGCATAAACTGCACAGCCGATATTCAGCCGGGCTGTGCAGAGATGTCTGCGCAACCCCAACCTGAGCCTGCGGGACCTTGAGCCAAAAAGGCTTAAGTGAGGGCCACCCACGGTGACTGCTGTATTGCAGGCGCAACACAGCAGCTGCCACCTGTGGCTGGTCTAACTCAATCCCTGTGCCCCCCAGCCCGATCGCTGGCGCAGTGTACTCCCCCACCAGGCCGTCGCGGGCATCAATGTAGCTTCCCCTCCGTTCACATCCCTGGTGGTCCAGTGGACGAAATGCCCGATCGCGGGCAGATTGTGAAATGAACCCCCAACACGTTCCTAGTGCCCGATCATGGGCAGAATGTAAAGAACCCCCAACATCTCCCTGGTGGTCCAGTGGACGTAATACCCGATCGTGGGCAGAATGTAAAATGACACCCCCGCCCAAACATCTCCCTGGTGGCTAGTGTCCCCCCACACACCCACGAAGCCCCACCACCCGCTCCCCGGCGGCGGCGGGTGGCAGCATCCCACCTGCCTGCCGCCCCGCCGCCCGCCGACTGACTGCCCAGTAGGACTGCACGCCCATTGGTGCAGAGCAAGAACCAATGGGCGTGCAGCCCATACCGTACATGACAGTCCAGCTTTGTGAATGAATCATTCAAACAAAAGGCTACATTGACAACAGAACTTGTTTATAACCTGGCTATATAGCTGAAACAATGAATGATATGACAAAATATGTTTCAAAAGTATGCGAGCACTCAAAATGGCTCAAAAACCTGACCAGCACAGAGCAAAACCGGATTACCTGATAGGGACCCTGAAAACCTGATCACCAGGAAAAAAACCTGACAGGTGGCAACCCTAAGGATTACCGGGTTTAAAAACGCTACTTGCTCCTGATAAAGACGGGAGTTTACCGCGTTACAACCGAGTTCGAACTCGGTGAACAATAATGTGGACGGGCTGCTGTGGTGAGTTTGAAAACATTTTGATACCATTATTTAAAACGGTACAAATCTTCAGTTGTAATGTGTACAGGGCCTTAGAGACATTAAAAGATGTCTGGCATGGAGTGACCCGCTTGTCAGACCATGCTCCAATACATACAAAATTTGAATTAGGAGGCGGACATAAGCCATCATTTTGGTGCCTCAGCTTGATGCACCTCAGAGATGCAGGGTTCTGTCAGCTAGTCTTAGATGGAGTCTCCCATATCCTTAGGGAAAATTCTAACCTGGAGGTTTCTGCAGTAATGAAGTGGGACACCCTCAAGACGGTACTCAGAGGAGAGGTCATTACCTACTCTTCCAAAAAACATAGGGAGAGGGAGGCCCAAATGACCTCACTCCAGGCAGAATTAAAAGAAAGGCAGGCCCAGTACACCCAGGGAGACAAAACAGTAAAGCCACAGCTCCTGTTGCTAAAACAAAAAATACAGAAACATATGGATCAAAAAATTGAACAGCAACTGTTTTATTTGTGATTAACAGCACAAGAGGGAGGCCCAAAAAGAGCAAGAAATCCAGCTTGTAAGCTTAGGATGCAGAAGACTAGAACCTACGTAACAGCCATGCAAAATCCAGTAACAGGAAAATTAGAAAATCACCCATCAGCAATCCGACAAATCATGGCGGCATACTACCAAACTTTATGTAAGGCAGACCCACCCACCCCGGTTGGTCAGATAGCACACTACTTAAATAAATTAAACCTTCCAAGATTGACCCCAACCCATGTGCAGACTATTAATGCCCCTATCACTTCACCAGAGATTGAGAGTGTATTACAAAAAGCCAAAACACAGAAATCACTAGGACCGGATGGTTATCCATTAGAGTTCTAGAAAAAATTTCAAGAGGAATTAGTGCCATCACTTTTGAAAGCCATGCATGAGATATAGACTGGGGACCACCCTCCACCCTCTTGGCAGTATGCAGTAATTTCTGTAATTCTAAAACCAGATAAAGACCCCAAATACCCATCATCTTACAGACCGATTTCAATGCTAAATTTTGATTACAACGTATATACTGTATGTCTATCCTAGCTTCCCGCCTGGAAAATATCCTCCCCTCACTGATTGACCCCGATCAGGTAGGCTTTATTAAAAGCTGGCAAGCTCATGATGTGGTCCGCTGCACATATCTCCTTAAAGAATATGTAGCCAAAAATCTATCCCATTAGCATTGATTGGACTAGATGCTGAAAAGGCATTTGACAGGGTTGCCTGGCCATTTTTGTGGGCAACCCTGTCCTGCCTTGGATTTCCACAAGAATTAATCTGACAATTACAAAGCATATATAAAAATTCCAAAGCATATCTAAAATTAGATGGTTCCTTATCAGACCTGTTTCTTCAGAGAGGCACCCGCCAGGGATGCCCTTTGTACCCTTTATTATTTGTGCTCTACCTTGAGTCATTAGCTCAGGCAAGTAGACAGCATCCAGAGATTCAAGGAATACCTATGGGAGGCAAAATACATAAACTTTCATTATTTGCTGATGGCATTCTTCTATCTCTGCCATCCCCAGAAAAATCAATCCCAAAACTATTGGATCAACTGAAACTCTATGGGGAAATGTCCAGCTATAAAATTAACCAACAACAAACAGAAGTATTACTATGTGATTATACCCCTCCATCCTCTCTAAAAAGAAACTATCCCTTTAAGTGGTATAAACAACCGATACGTTATTTAGGAATCCGTTTAACTAAAAATCCGATTCACTCAGACATGGCTAATTTCAAACCCTTAACCCAAGACCTCACAGAGGATCTTACAAAATGGTCCCATATCCCACTAAGTTTCCTGGCACGTATAGAAACCATTAAGCAAAACATATTTCTCCGTATATTATTTTTCTTGCAGACCCTTCCTATCATGCCTACCTCAATCTATTTTCAGTCTTGGAATAGACTAACCTCTCGGTTTATTTGGCAAGATAAGCCGCCCCAGAATTCATTATACTCTGTTGCAATTGCCCAGGGACCGGGGAGGCCTGAACCTACCAAACCTCCAGGAATACGCCAGGGCATCCTACATGAGAGTACTCCTCTCTTGGCTTAACCCTACCTATGATATGTCCTGGAAACAATTTGAGATGACCTGGAGCGATATTTTTGACTTAACAGATTATTTGTTTGGCTATCCTCCTTGTTGCCTTCCCCTGACAAAATTCCCTCAATGCACTGCTGAGGTCTTTAAACAATGGACGCAGATATTCAATAAAAAACTCACCCTGATGGAGGCCTTATATCTTAGATCTCTGGCGGGTAATAGCTCATTCCCCCTGAATGCAATTGACAGATCAATGTTACAATGGTATAAATATAAACTTAAATACGTATCACTGCTAATAGGCCCAAGAGGCATACATTCTTTTGCCCAACTTCAGTTATTATACAAACTCCCACATGACCAATACCATAAATATCTTCAGTTAAAATCATATTTGCACCCTTTTGAAGAGGCCCTCGTGGCAATAGCAGAGAACCCACCACAAATAATAAAATTACTCTGTCTCCAAATGAGAGGAACCAATATCGAACATCTCATCAGCGCTGTCTATACAGCCTTGGGTGAGAAATCTGAGGACTCCACAGAAGCAATTCAACTTTGTTGGACCCAGGAACTAGGGGCCGATGTCCCGGAACTCAACTGGAGGTCCACCTCTGTGCTGATGTTGAAGGCCTTGGGATCTCCCTATTGGAGGGATTACGCATGGAAGTTAAGATACAGATACTTCCACACCCCCACAGTCGTAACTAAATTTACAGGGGACCCATAGGGAAAATGCTGAAGGAACTGTGGGGCCATTCAGGCAGATCAGACCCACATAATGTGGGAATGTGACTTGCTGGGCCCTTACTGGAGGGAAGTTGTCCAGGAACTTGTGGCAATCTACGACAACCCTGATCTTTTTACACCTGGGTTCATTTTAACTGCTACAACTCCATTTGGGTTAAAAATAGATAAAGTCACATATCTTCCAACCACACTGATGATATTGGCAGCAAAAAGGTAATAACCAGACTCTGGGGAATGGAAAAATTACCAACCAAAGGGGTATAGCTAGCTCTGATGAGAGAAATATATGGTTTGGAGAGGATGAAAGCTAGAATGAGGGATAAAGTAGAAAATTTGATCTCAGTTGGAGAAAATGGGGTTTGCACCCATGGGTGTAGGCAGGCATACTCCAAGCACTCCATGGTGTGCAATTTTATTTAAGGGGGTAGCAAATATGCTCTGAAATGCTTCCCTTTTCCATGAAAACTAACCAAGAAAATACTGAACTTTTCTGTAATTTTATTAATTGGAGTCAAAACTGGAAGGACTGGTCACTAATACTCTCTTTGCATCCTAAGGGCAATACAACTTTACAGGCTCTGGACTGGTATGTGGGTGTCTTAGGGAACAATGCAGGCATTTATAATTACCCATGCATGGCAGCAACCACTGTCATGAGATACAAAAGTTGTATTTATTGTGCCAAATGAGGCAACAAACATGATCCTGGTGTAAATTTGTATATTGTCTGACTACACCGGGGTAGCTCACCTAACAGGGGGTAGCAGTGAGTTCTCTTGGTGTGCAGATCCAAAATCCTGGCTACACCCTGTTTGCACCAGCTAACTACATACTCTGATTTTATACCTTGAATTTAGTAAACTTGGTGCTAAAAGACTGTGAACTGTTTTCTGGAGCCC
This sequence comes from Neoceratodus forsteri, assembly GCA_016271365.2. Classification (NCBI taxonomy): domain Eukaryota; kingdom Metazoa; phylum Chordata; order Ceratodontiformes; family Ceratodontidae; genus Neoceratodus; species Neoceratodus forsteri. The sequence continues at coordinate 1,097,108,670 of CM028135.1, read as the reverse complement.
TCTGATCATAAATGTATCCTATATTATGTGATGTCTATCATATGTCAGTGTAAACCGGATGATCTGACTTTGTATTAACTCTACATATGGACTTGTACCTGAACCTCATGCCTAATAAAAAAATGTTATTATAAAAAAAAAAAAGAAAGAAAAGGGACTTGGCAAGGTTGGAGGAATGGTCAAATATATGGCAGCTCAGATTCAATGCAAAGAAGTGCAAGGTAATGCATCTGGGAAACAAAAACCCAGGGGAAGAGTACACAATGGGGGGTGAGATAATAACAACAAAAATTGAAAGAGACCTAGGAGTAATTACATCAGATGACCTAAAGGTGGGCAAGCAATGTGAGAAGGCAGTAAGGAGGGCTGGGGGGATACTGGGATGCATAGGGAGAGGCATCAACAGTAGAAAACAAGAAGTTGTTATCCCTCTGTACAAACAGTTGGTGAGACCCCATCTGGAGTACTGCATGCAATTCTGGAGACTCCATCTCCGCAAAGACACAGACAGCGTGGAGGCTGTTCAGAGGACGGCAACCAAAATGGTGCAGGGTCTGCACCAAAAGACATACGAGGAGAGACTAAAGCAGCTTAATATGTATACCCTTGAAGAAAGGAGGGAGAGGGGGGACATGATAGAAACTTTCAAGTATCTCAAGGGAATTAACAAAGTACAAGAGGGTAGCATCTTTCAGAAAAAGAGATGTGCAAGAACAAGGAGGCATAATTTGAAGATAGAGAGGGGATGGCTCAGAGGTAATGTTAGAAAGTATTTTTTCACAGAAAGGGTTGTGGATGCATGGAACAGCCTTCCCGAGGAGGCTGTGGAGTCAGGAACAGTGGGAGAATTCAAGAATGCATGGGACAGACATAAGGCAATTCTAATGGGGGTAGGAAGAAGTAAGCTGTTGATTAACTAGAATCTGCAGCTTATCCATCAGGTAGGGAAATGGGCAGACTACGTGGGCCAAGCAGTCCTTATCTGCCATCAAATTCTATGATTCTATGTTTCTATCCTGTGAACATGGCAACCGTGACTGAGCGACTGCAAAAAGGGTGACTCTATGATGGCGCCTGTGTTCTGGGCTACCTGGCAGGGTAGCAACAGGATACCATGGTGGGCGAATATGGAGACAGGATGTATACAGGCACGCAGGGGGAGAGAACATACTGCGTAAGGGGAGGGAGGGTATGTGGGAGATAGTGTGGTGGTCAGCTGCTGAGCCGGCCGTGTGGTGTGGTGGGTAGAGTTGCAGGCTGGAGTTGGAAAGGTGCCACGTTCGGTTCTGGGGTGGGCATCACTTTTTGTGTTGGGGCCTTTTTTTAATTTTTTTAAGTTTTACACCCCCGCTGACATGCAGCCCCCTGGAGCTGAGAACCTTTAATTAGGGAAGACTATCTTGTAATCTCATCACCGGATATGTAGTTGCGCCGAGTGTACATCACCGTTATTTATTTTTGGCGATGTACACGCGCTTAAACAGTGATCGCTGTTATGACATGGATCCGTGTGGAGCCCTACAGAAAGAAGAAATTTCTTCTTACTTACCATCATTTCCTTTTCTGTTAGCTCCTACATTGTCAATAGGGCCCGCCTGGGAGCTTTACTCCTGTGGGAGAATATCATCCGGTATGCCAGCACTAGGATGTTCGTTGTTTTGTTTTAAACCCTGATTGTAAGTCAGTCTGGACATACCTCTATAGTTTACCTGCCACACTTGTATTTATATAGATATTTAAAAAATAAATAAATATGTAACCCCAGGGCGGCGCCACTCCCCAGTGTTACACCCCTGCCTACTACCCTGGACATAGGCTGAGGGGGTTGGGTTCGCTAACTCATAACATTTTTTAAAACCTTTGCTCAGAGCCTCCATTCAGGGTGCTTTACGTGGGTGAGATGGTGCTGGGTGTAGCCCCCTGAGCCGCTACACCACCCACAGTGACCAGTTACCTTCCCCAGACATGCCCCAAGACACAGCTCCCCACATTTCAACATTTTAAATTAAAGGCTCTCTCTAATAATATGCTCACACAGGATTTCAAACAACAACAACAAGATATTTATTTTGGGGGTAATAAAGGAGCTAGGAAAGGGAAACAGAAGGAGCAGAGGTTATCTTATCGTATTTACACTTGTACAGAGATCATTTTGGATTTTGTTGGTGAACCCTCCAGCTGGGTGGCTACATAATAACAGGCAGACATAAATCACATTTTACCATTCGACTTAAGACATCCAGAGCCCTGGCTATCTAGCTGATAATAAATCAGATGTTAAACATAATTATTAATATTACCCACACTGGTACCAGTCCCAGATTCAGCAGAAACTCCGCAATCTCATACCATACTGGTTAAACAAATACCACAGTCCAAGATGTTGCAGGCCTGATGGAGTTGCAGCTGGTCGAGGTGGCCGGCTATTAATTTGAGGGTGGGGGCAACTTGGAACCAGATTTTTGTAAAGCAGCAAATTACTATTTACAACCACAGCAAGGATTGTCCTGCACTTTAGCAGACAAGGCAGGGATTGCCCTGCACTTGCAGACTTCTGAACATTCCAGAACAAACTATGTGGATCTTACATCCAGAACATTCAGCACAATATTTGAAAGTCCCATCCAAAGCAATGAGAGTGATGCTTCTGTCGAGCATCCTAAACGCAGTTTAAACACGGTCACATCCAGTACTTTATATACCAAAAGGTATCCATCCAGAGTAAGTTTGCAATGACACTTTTATCAAGCATCCCATACTTTAGTCATAGGCAGTCACAATAAGTACATTCTATATACCAAGAACATTATCCACAAGTGGAGTCCTATCCAGCATGTCTAGCCATTTAACACTTATACCAAGCGCTCTTAGACGAAATTCTGTGCAGACACAGGTACATTCTCTTTAAGGTATCTTTGACATTAACATTCTCTAGGGCCTCCTGTCTCATGAAGTGGCAAGCGCGTCTTGGCAGACAGCTCCACGATGGCAGGACTCTAACCCATAGCTACACATTTATATGATTCACTAAACCCAGCATCTTGCTGCACCTGCTACTTAGCCATTTGGGCCACAGGCAAGATGCATCCATTACTTGAACTAGGCAGTCTCTTATGGGGTTAGTAGCCCAGACTGATGACTTCAGTACTTCACACTTAACAGCACACATTTCTTAATGGGGCATGGGGCCCCCAAGATTACTTGCTTAGCTTCTCCCTTACACCTGGGGGGTACAAGGGTACTCACTCAGGTCCTCCACGGGTCTCTTCTGCAATTGAAGACATCCTGAAGACTTCTTCAGCTCTCTCACCGCTGAGGTACTTGGTCAGCGCTCTCACCACTACATGATGTCATCTGGTCTGGCCAGCGCTCTCACCGCTGCTGGACATCTGATTCTTTGGTCCACATCTTTCCCCGACGTGGGAGGGAAGGCTAGCCTCTGGAGGACAGTACTGGCAACCTCCCAGACTAGCTGTTGCAGAAAGCCCAATTATTGTAACTAGTTAACTGTTAACTGAAGAAAATAACAAATGCCCTCTGAAGACTGAAAGGGCTTGAATTAAGTGGCCCAGGCCTGATGGCATGGCTGGAGCCTGAGCCCCTCCCCCATGGGGGGGCTCCCAGCAGGCTGGAGCCTGCTCTGCTGCTCTCTCTCTCTCTCTCTCTCTCTCTCTCTCTCTCAGCTCTGCATCTCTGAATCTCCCTCTGAATCTCCAGACAAAGTGGCAACATTGTCTCTTTATAGAGCTCCTAGCTCGACTCCTGATTGGTAGCAGGGATGGGATGACATGTCTCCAAGTAGCTGAAGGACCTGTCAATCAGAACACTCGCGGCACAATTGGGTTGTGGAATTTGCGCCTAAAATAATGTCCCTGTAGGCCCCCATAAGCACTTGGGTGCTTACCCATGAGATGCAGTGACTGTCCCACAAGTCCTGGCTATCTATTGCTGCAATTCCAATTGGCTGTACTGCTGGCAATGGTTGCTTAACCCACTGTCCCTTATAGCAGATTAGATACCGTTCTGAATAATGTCCTGGTGCAGCCAGAAAGAAGTAATTATTTGCCCCAAATGCCACACAGTTCTATAGCTTAAATGCTGTACTTGCAGTTGCTGCACAGATGAAAAACATGGCTCTTTTACTTTTCCTGTCACTACTGCACTTACGCAAGCTCCTCTTGCAGCAGCTGACAGGCTGACACACAGAGTCCCAGATACTGGAATTGCCAGAAACAGTACTCATTTTAACTTTAAGCACTTTTCCCCACATGCACAGTATATTCCCAACAAGCAGCAACAGTTCCATTATGTAAAACATTTTAATTCTTTACTTTTCGGCTGGAGCTGAACATAGTTACCCTGGAGGCAGCCAGATACACTGTTATGCATTATTCAGATGACCGGGGCCCTGCCCAGGCATACTCAAATGAGCCCCGGTCAGAACTCCTTTAATTCCCATCTGAGTGGTCCCCCAGCAGGCTGTCCATGGTCACCGGGTCCCAAATAGGTGGAAGGGATCCCAGGACCCACAGCACAGTTCCTGAGGGGACCACAAAACTAGCAGCTCTGCATCAAAGGCACTTTACACGCCAATGCGACTCCCGCTGCCCTGGAGGCAGCACTTTTGCAGCAGGAGCCCGCGGTCAGCAGTTTAAGCCCCGAGGGGCTGGATTTTCATTTGACTGCAAGCTGGGGCACACACGAGGGCAAACAGGACCTGGGAAGCCAGAAAAATTAGAGGCCAAGTCAGGAGACGCCCGAGAGACAGCGGGAGCAGGACAGAACAAACTGGGCTAAGGTAAACCCAGACTGGCATTTCTAGGAACCCCCATTTGCAAGAGGGTTACAAATAAATAAAGAGCACTTCCACATTAGAATGTTGATTACTAGCACACAGAATTAACAGGTTCGAATTTGATGATGACCAAGAGTTCCTCCTTTGTTGCAGGTGAGTGCTTACTCTGTTCGCAGTCTTTTCCCAGTGTTATCTGTTTACATTAATTCCTTTGACAAGTCTGTTTTAGTTCATTCAATGCTGCAGGACCTGCCAAGGCATTAAAGAATTGGAAGATGAGCCTTGATCCCTTACCTCTGCCGTCTGACGAGATAGGCAACTGTTTACTGTATTTTATTCTGGCTGTAGACAACTGATTTGTGTGCTCTCGTGTCAATGACAGGTGTGATCTTACGGATACATTTTTCCCATGTTTAGAGGCACTGCATGGACAGTAGTAACTGGAGAGTTGCTGCTGTCCCAAGTATTCAGGTACCCAGAATTCTACCCTGATTACAGCCTTGGGCTATGATATTTCCCCTAGTAGGGGTGCACATAACCCATCAGTACTGAATCCCATTGATAATGTAGCCTAGGAGCTAAGAGAAAAGGAAATTACAGCAAGTATAAAGAAATGTCTTCTATTTTTGTATTGCAGACTTGTTTCTGTTGTTGGCACAATGCCACAGAGTTGGGAGCAATAAACAAAATCCGAAGATTTATCTGTAAAATCTGCATTCATGTTAAGAGCAGCAGTAGTCATACAGTATGTGTGTCACCAAGCAGGTCTAATGCTACTTTATGTGGTCAGACTCAAATACAAATATTTAAGAGCAATATTTGTATTTGTAAAAAGTGTAGTATTTGTGTGTATTTGTCCTGAATAGCACTTGTCTTGCGCAGCCTGAGTTTTTGAGTGTACATGTTGTTTACTGAGATCGTTATTGTATCAAAAATAGCAGGGTGCTCCAGAACCGAGCCCTGGAGGACTGCAGTCTGGACACAAAAGAGACAGAACCTGGAAACCCCTGATGGCAACACATTGATGACGGTCACACAGGTAGCTTTGAAACCATTGCAGAGTGGACTGGAAAATCCCTAACAGAGGGTATAGGGCACTACAACTGGAATGCAGAAAGACTGCATTGGCCAAGGCAAGTCTGGAAGACAGGGTTACACTGCGGAGAAAGGGGGAAACCCTTTTTTTCAATGGGAATATAAGGAGAGTCAGAGATATGATGTGCTGGCTTATCATTGGCGTGGGGGAGGAACTATTGAGAGAGGCAGTGGGAAGAGAAAAGGCAGTGAGTAACTACTTTGTGCCCGTATTCTGCCAGGAAGGCTTGGATATGGCCACGAGGAAGGGCATTATGGGAAGGGTATAAGATGTAGCAGTGCTGAGCTTGCAATAATAGGTAGGTAGTTATCTAGATGGTGTAACAATGGGAAAATCCCTGCTATCCACCCCAGGGTTATAGTGGAACTAAGAGGGGCTCTGGCTGGATCCCTCACTGATATCTTTCAGGACTCCTTACAGGCAGGATAGTGACAGATGATTGGAAAATGGTCTGTACTATTAGTAAGGTTTCTATAGTCCTTATTTATTTATTTATTAACTCTATTTGTAGCACCTCATCGGACTGGAACTCTCTCGGACTACCAGCTCGCGTGCCACTTTACCGCCCACTGAGTCCCCGACCTCCTCAAGGGCATTAGTACACCCCATGAGACCCCAGGCCCCTAAGTCCATGGGGAGTTCAAAGGGCGGAGGCGAAGGACCAGTTCTGGATGTGTAGCAGCAGGCACTGTGGAGCTGTCACCTATCCAGCCAGTGAGGGTTATTTCTCTTTTTGCCCTCTCCCCCCCTTGTTGCGTGGTGCATGCCCTGATGCACTGGTGCAAGGCAACCCTGCCTGCGTTGGCCACGCAAGTTATGTGCCGCCCAGCTTGCTGCAGTGACCCCGATCTCCACCGGGGGTCATTGGCATGCTGAGCCATCCCACCCAACCCTCTCCAGGGAGGAAAGCACTACGAGGGCACTCAATCCTCTACCCTCCCCTGCCGACCCCCAGCGCCCGAGCTCACTCCCAAACCCGGGTCACTGACACAGCGTGAGGTATGGCGTCCAGCGCCTCAACCCTCAGTGCCACCGGGCCGGCTTCTATAGTCTTTATTGATATTCCAACACCCACGGGGGAACAGTCTGGTGGTGTCATTACTTCATCAGGCCTATAACTGAGTTGTTCTAATCATGTGTATTGCTCAGACTCTGTGTACTTGTATTTTGTATGCATGTAAATATGTATGTATGTATTTTGTTTTTCCTTTACTCAATAACTTTTTTTCTCATTTTTCAAGTAGTAAACTCTTAAATGCTACAGCACATGTCTAGTTCTTACTCCACAGTGTTAATGTGTGGCCACTTTTTTATTAAGCTGCTTCACTAGTGTGACTGCCAGCTGACTCCTACTGGAAAAAGGAGAATTACTGCCCCCCACAAACCACAGATTAGGGTCACGAGGGTGCCCACCATATAAATACAAGTACAGCACTGGGAAATTTAGAGGGTCATGCTGGGGGGAATAAATGAATGAGACAATGATGTCAGCTCCATAGATATACAGTATATGTTTAAAAAAGCTGCAGTAATGCATCTGTTAGGGCTGAAACACAAAGCACACAAGTCTGGGACATGAACAATTAGGGTGCAAAGTCACAGGAACATTGACAAATAGGTGGCGCAATGTTCCACAGGCTTTGAACGATCATGCTGCGCAGAGTTGGCATTACCCCAATACTGACACTATCTCGAACACTACTCTACTGATTTGCCTGAGTTCCAGAGACTTTGAAACCTATTTTTATGTTTGCTTGCACGCATGTGCAAGAAACATAGTGCTGTGAACGGAGATTTCGGAGGTGTGTCACCTCCTCCTCCAATTCAGGCACTGTGCTGGCAGGCGCGGCCCCTGTAAGCCAATGCATTTTGAGCTGTCTATGACACGCCTCCAAAATGCAGTGGCATACAGTTGAAAGGGGAGCTACGCTGAGTGAGCAGCGATAGGAGCTGCTCACGCAGCTCCCCAGCCGCAGGCGCGCGCGCCTCACACGTAGCGTATAGCCGACGGGTGTCCAACCCCGCCGGCTGAACTGTTTGTCTCTCCCTCCCAATGCTGCTGCCACGCCTGGGAGCCCACCCAGCGTGGCAACCGGTATAAGGCGACGGGTGCCCAATCCCTGTCGGCTGAACGCGCCCCTCCCTCAAACACATTGTGCCACGCTGAAGCCCACCCCAGCGCAGCAAACGGTCCTGCGTTTTTGTTTTGCCGACGGGGTGCCTAATCCCCGTCGGCTGAACGCCTCCCAAAGTCCTTGTGCCACGCTGGGAGCCCACCCCAGTGTGGCAAGCGGTCCACGACGTTTTTTTTTTTGTACCCTGTAAACAAAACTGTCCCACGGCACGCCCTCTCAAGCCCCTCCCACAACCCGCACCCACTCCACTGCGCACTCCAGTTTCCACACCCCTCCCTCACCCCATACTTACCTCCGGACCGCGCGATGATCTTCGTGGACCGGGAACACGTCTGCACTCTTCAAAGGCGACCGCGAACTGAGGAAATGCCGGTAAGCTGTACAGTGGGCTGAGATAGGAGGGTTCAACCTTATTGCATATCTCGGCATTTTGAATTTTTGCACCAATTTTCAATATAGAGGTTTTGGGACCTCTTCACGAATGATGTCACTGTCAGATGGTTCAGGCTCTAAGGCGATTTCGCACAGTGACCGCGCAGTGACTGTGAAATCACCCTTCAGGACCGAATACTGCCATGACAGTGACATCATTCATGAGAAGGGGCCAAACCCCATGTTGAAAATTTGGTGCCAAAATTTCAAAATGACTGTTTAACGAAGCATGCTTGTGCAGTTCCTACGCAGGCTCGTAAGTTCGCAAAATTTCAATATTTTCATTCCAGATTTTCAACATTGCCATTTCACCACACCATCTTATGAGCAGTACAGCTGTCATTTTTCACATCTTACCCAAAATGTGTTTCCACCCTTGTAGCGCAGAATGGCGTAGTCGGTGTTCGAAATCAATGTATGGGACAAATTAAGAAAATTGTAGTGACACTGTTCATGAGCAGAGGTCTTGAAATGGCTATGTTGAAAATTTGGTGAAAAAATTCCTAAAAATGACTGTTTTACGAGCGTGCGTTGCGCAGTTCCTACGCACCCTCATAGGTTTGCGAATTTTCAATATTTATACTCAGATTTTCAACATTGCCATTTTACAACTTATTATGAGAGCAGTACAGCTGTCATTTTTCACATCTCACCCAAAACGCTTTTTCCTACTTCATGTAGCGCATAATGGCGCAGTCATTGTGCAAACTCAGTGTATGGGACATATTAAGAAAATCACAGTGTCACTGTTCATGAGCAGAGATCTTAAAATGGCAATGTTGAAAATTTGGTGACAGAATTCCTAAAAATGACTGTTTTACGAGTGTGCGTTGCACAGTTCCCACGCACGCTCGTAGGTTTGCGAATTTTCAATATTTCCACTCCAGATTTTCAACATTGCCATTTTTCCACACCTCCTTATGAGCAGTACAGCTGTCATTTTTCACATCCTGCCCAAAACGTGTTTCTGCCCATGTAGCGCACAATGGCGCAGTCGGTGTGCAACCTCAATGTATGGGACACATTAACAAAACCACAGCGACACTGTTCATGAGCAGAGGTCTTAAAATGGCTATGTTGAAAACTTGGTGAAAAGATGCCTAAAAATGACTTTTACGAGCGTGCGTTGCACAGTTCCTATGCATGCTCGTTAGTTTGCAAATTTAATATTTTCACTCTAGATTTTCAACATGTCCATTTTATTAAACTTCCTTATGAACAGTACAGCTGCAATTTTTCATATGTCACCCAAAATGTGTTATCGCACATGTGGCGCACAATGGTGCTGTTTGTGTGCGAAAGCAATGTTTAGGACAGATTAAGAAATTCACAGTTACACTGTTCATGAGCAGAGGTCTTAAAATGGCTATGTTGAAAATTTGGTGACAAAAGTCCATAAAATGACTGTGTTACGAGTGAGCATTGTGCAGTTTCCACGCATCCTCGTTAGTTCATGACTTTGTAATATTTCCAGTCCAGATTTTCACTAGTGGCATTTTTCAACACTTCCTTATGAACAGTACAGCTGCCATTTTCACAACATGGCCGAAGTGTGTTTTCACACTTTCAGTGCAGAGATGCGTGGTCGCTGTGGGAAATCATTGTTCGGCACAGATAAAGAAAATCACAGTGACACTGTTCATGATCGGAGGCACCAAAATGCCTGAGTTGACAATCTGCTATAAAATATCCCCAACCTACTTATATAACGGGTGTGCGTTGCAAAGTTTCTATGTACGCTCGTGACTTCACCATTTTTTTAAATATTTTTACTACACATTTGCAACATAGCCATTTTACACCTCCCCATGAAAGAGTACAGCTGCCATTTTACAGCCTGTTGGAATATGTTTGCATCTGTGGTGCTAAACCTGTAGTCACTGTGCATAAGCAGCTTCGGCTACCACACTGATATTCCCCTGTTCTTGAGGTGGGGTCACAAAACAAACATGTTGAAGATTTGGAGTTAAAATACCAATGAATGCCTGAGGTATTAGACTTTTCAACTAAATCGCCCAACTCTATATAGAATGGCAGGAATCAGGGGTGTGACTTGGGATTCTTGCCTGTGATGCTCATACCATTCCACACCCTGCAGTCACTGAGAGGCATCGAGGTATGACTTGGACTCTTCGTCCCCAAACTTCACCCCTTTCTCCTATATTGCACCCATCTCACCATATTTCCTAATGAAATGGGGTGCGCATAAGGGCCAAAGACCCCAAGGAACACGTGACACTTGTCAGTCTCTGCAGGGTGGGGTGTGGTGAAATGGCGTGGCTGTTATGCCTGACGACCCAAATGCACACCCCAATGCCTGTCACTCTCTGCAGGGTGGTGGTGGGGTTGGCTTCAGTTCAATACTTCACTGCCATTCCTATTACGCAGCTCTGTAACTTTTACACTACCACTGCCAATGCCAGTAAGCAAACATTCGGCATTGACAAATGCTTGTCTCATTACCCTACAGTACCTTGTAGCTTTTGCATTCCATCCCTAACAGATGAATTAATGTATTTATTCACAATTAATTTCCTTACTTTTTGTTTTGGGAAAAGATATCTAAAAGTACCTTCATAGTGATGATCAGTGCACCGGACCTATAGCTTGCTTTGCAAGCGGCAGACCATGCAAGAAGCAGTTGTATAGTAACAATCACTGTGGCAGATCGATACATTGCTATTCGAGCCAGTCACAAAGCAGTTATATAGTGATGCTTACTGCACCGGACCAGCAGCTTACTTCACGCAGAGCCCTGCAGGCCATCTGTGAGGCAGCAGCCGTGTGGGGTGTGACTGTTTTACCAGTGGCTTGCATCCTGCAGGGACCATGCGGACCCTACATGGAGCAGCACACCTGCTAGGCATGGCCCAAGATTGGTAGTTTGCTTTGTGCAGGGTCCTGTGGGCCCTACATGAAGCAGCATACCTATCATGCATGGCCCCACATCTGTGTCTATTTTTTCAAATTTAGTCCACTCTCTTGGGATCCTGCAGGCCATATGCAGAGCACCAGTCCAGTGGGGGAGGGGGGCTTTACCAGTAGCTTGCATCCTGCAGGACCATGTGGGCCCTACATGAAGCAGCACACCTATCATGCATGGCCCTAGAACTGTAGCTTGCTTTGTGTTTGGCATTGTGGGCCCTACATGAAACAGCACACCTGTCTTGCATGCCATCAGATCTGTAGCTTGCTTTTCGCAGGGCACTGTTGGCCCTTCATGAAGCAACACACCTGTCTAGTATGGCCCCAGATCTGTAGCTTGTGGGGCCATGTGTACACTACATGAAGCAGCACACCTGTCATGCATCGCCCAGGATCAGCAGCTTTCTTTGTGTGGGGCCCTGTGGACCCTAGGTGAAGCAGCACACTTGTCATGCATGGCCCTGCAGCTGTACCTTGCTTTGCATGGGGCACTGCGGGCCTTACATGTAGTACACCTGTCATGGATGACCCTGGATCTGTAGGTTGCTTTCTGCAGGGCACTGCGGGCCTTACATGAAACGGCATGCATGTCATGCATGGTCCCAGATCTGTAACTTGCTTTATGCAGGGCACTGCGGGCCTTACATGAAGTAGCACACCTGTCATGCATGGCCCCAGATCTGTAGCTTGTTTTATGCAGGGCACTGCGGGCCTTACATGAAGCAGCAGACCTGTCATGCATGGCCCCAGATCTGTAGCTTGCTTTGCAAGGGGCATTGTGGGCCATACGTGAAGCAGCACAACAGTCATGCATGGCCCCAGAGCTGTAGCTTGCTTTGCATGGGGCACTGTGGGCCCTACATGAAGCAGCACATATGTTATGTATGGCCCTAGATCTGTAGCTTGATCTGTATGGAGCACTGTAAACTCTACATGAAGCAGTACATGTGTCATGAATGGGCCAAGATCTATAACGTGTTTTGCACAAGGCCTTGTGGGCTCTACATGAAGCGGTACACCTGTCATTCATGGTCCCTGAGCTTTAGTTCGGTTTGCAAGAGGCACTGTGGGCACTGCAAGAAGCAGCACACCTATTGGGCATGGCCCCAGATCTGTAACTTGCTTTGCTTGGGGCACTGTGGGCACTACATGAAGCAGCACATCTGTTATGCATGGCCCCAGATCTGTAGCTTGCTCTGTGTGGGGCACTGAGGGCCCTGCATGAAGCATCACACTTGTCATGCATGGCTCTGTATCTGTAGCTTGCTTCGCATGGAGACCTGTGATCACAACATGAAGCAGCACAAATGTCAGACATTGCCCTGGTCCTGTAGCTTGGTTTGTGTGGTGCCTTGTGGGCCCTACGTGAAGCGGTACACCTGCCATACATGGCCCCGGATCTGTAGTGGATTGGAAAGGGGGGGGTCTCACTCACTACTCCAACTCAGGGGGATGGATGTATAATGAAGCTCATACTAATGCCATTTTAACCTTGCTCACAGTCATTTTAAATATTTAGTTGGGGTTTCCAGTGGTGACAGCCATTTTTACTGCACCAAAAAATGCTGTTTCTGCAGCAGAGCCTTGTTTCTACGGCAGGACCATCTTTCTGCAGTAGCTGCTGCAACTGCAGAATTGCAGAAAACAGTGGGCCCTGCCTGTAATGCATGGCCCCGGATCTGTAGCTTGCTTTGCACAGAGCACTGTGGGCCATACATGAAGCAACACACCTATTAGGGATGGCCCTGGATCTACAGCTTGCTTTGTGCAGGGCACTGTAGACCCTAGATGGGGTGCTGCAGACCATATGCGAAGCAACAGTCCTGTGGGGAGTAGGGGCTGGACCAACAGCTTGCATCCTAGAGGACCATATGGACCTCACCTTAAGCAGCACACCTGTCATGCATGGTACCCAATCTGCAGCTGGCTTTGCATGGATCGCTACAGGCCCCACATTAAGCAGCACACCAGTCATGCAAGGTACCCAATCTGCAGCTGGCTTTGCATGGATCACTACAGGCCCCACATTAAGCAGCACACCAGTCATGCATGGTACACAATCTGCAGCCGGCTTTGCATGGATCACTACAGGCCCCACATTAAGCAGCACACCTGTCATGCATGGTACCCAATCTGCAGCCGGCTTTGCATGGATCACTACAGGCCCCACATTAAGCAGCACACCTGTCATGCACGGTACCCAATCTGCAGCTGGCTTTGCATGGATCACTACAGGCCCCACATTAAGCAGCACACCTGTCATGCACGGTACCCAATCTGCAGCTGGCTTTGCATGGATCACTACAGGCCCCACATTAAGCAGCACACCTGTCATGCATGGTACCCAATCTGCAGCTGGCTTTGCATGGATCACTACAGGCCCCACATTAAGCAGCACACCTGTCATGCATGGTACACCAATCTGCAGCTGGCTTTGCATGGATCACTACAGGCACCACATTAAGCAGCACACCTGTCATGCATGGTACCCAATCTGCAGCTGGCTTTGCATGGATCACTACAGGCCCCACATTAAGCAGCACACCTGTCATGCATGGTACCCAATCTGCAGCTGGCTTTGCATAGATCACTACAGGCCCCATTAAGCAGCACACCTGTCATGCATGGTACCCAATCTGCAGCTGGCTTTGCATGGATCACTACAGGCCCCACATTAAGCAGCACACCTGTCATGCATGGTACCCAATCTGCAGCTGGCTTTGCATGGATCACTACAGGCCCCACATTAAGCAGCACACCTGTCATGCATGGTACCCAATCTGCAGCTGGCTTTGCATGGATCACTACAGGCCCCATTAAGCAGCACACCTGTCATGCATGGTACCCAATCTGCAGCTGGCTTTGCATGGATCACTACAGGCCCCACATTAAGCAGCACACCTGTCATGCATGGTACCCAATCTGCAGCTGGCTTTGCATGGATCACTACAGGCCCCACATTAAGCAGCACACCTGTCATGCATGGTACCCAATCTGCAGCTGGCTTTGCATGGATCACTACAGGCCCCACATTAAGCAGCACACCTGTCATGCATGGTACCCAATCTGCAGCTGGCTTTGCATGGATCACTACAGACCCCACATTAAGCAGCACACCTGTCATGCATGGTACCCAATCTGCAGCTGGCTTTGCATGGATCACTACAGGCCCCACATTAAGCAGCACACATGTCATGCATGGTACCCAATCTGCAGCTGGCTTTGCATGGATCACTACAGACCCCACATTAAGCAGCACTCCTGTCATGCATGGTACCGAATCTGCAGCTGGCTTTGCATGGATCACTACAGGCCCCACATTAAGCAGCACACTTGTCATGCATGGTACCCAATCTGCAGCTGGGTTTGCATGGATCACTACAGGCCCCACATTAAGCAGCACACCTGTCATGCATGGATCAAGATCTGTAACTTGCTTTGCAGGGGGCCCTGGACACCCAGCATGAAGCAGCACAACTGTCATGCATGACCCCGGATCTGTAGCTAGCTTCTCACAGGCTAGCTTCTCACAGGGCACTGTGGCACCTAGATGAAGCAGCACATCTTTGATGTATGGCCCCGGATCTGTAGCTTGCTTTGTGTGGGGCACTGTGAGCCCTACATGAAGGAAGACACCTATCAGGGATGGCCCTGGATCTGTAACTTGCTTTGCCTGGGACACTGCAGCCCCTACGTTAAGCAGCACACATGTCGTGCATGGCTCTGGATCTGTAACTTGCTTTGCCTGGGACACTGCAGCCCCTACGTTAAGCAGCACACATGTCATGCATGGCTCTGGATCTGTAGCTTGCTTTACATGGGACACTGTGGGCTCTTAATGAAGTAGCACACCTGTTGAGTATTGCCCCATGTCTGTTGTGGGACACCCCTGACCCTACTTGATGCAGCACATCTGTCATGCATGGCTCCAGACCTGTAAATTGCTTTGCATGGTGCACTGCGGGCCCTACATGAAGCAGCACACCTTTCATGCATGGCCCTGGATCCATAGTGTTCTTAGCCTAGGGGCACTGCTGGCCCTACGTGAAGCAGTACACCTGTCAGGTATGGCCCCAGATATGGAACTTGCTTTGTGCTGGGCACTGTTGGATCTACATGAAGTAGCACATGCATCTGACATGGCCCAGACCTATAGCTTGCTTTGCATGAGGCACTTTGGGCACTATATGAAGCAACACCCTGTTCTAGCATGGCCCTGGATCTGTAGCTGGCTTTGCCTAACACCCTATGGGCCCTACATGATGGAGGACACTTGTCATGCATGGCACCAGATCTTTATTTTGCCTTGCGCTGGGTACTGCAAGACCTACATGAAGCAGTACACCTGTCAGGCATGACCCTGCATCTGTAGCTTGCTTGATGTGGGGCACTGTGGGCTCTACATGAAGCAGCACATCTGTCATGCATGGTCCCAGATCTGTACCTTGCTTTGGGCAGGGCACTGTGTGCCCTACATTAAAGGAGCAGTACACCCTCATATCTTGCAAATGTTATTTGTTTCCTTGTGAACAGACATCTCTTTTTGTGTAGCTGTTGGGATGTATGTGTTTGCTTTAGTTTGTTTTCACTGTTCACATCAGCCCATATAACTAACCTTGGGGTCTCCATTTTCTGGTTGTTGAAATCTCATTGAGCCTGAGAGCTGCATTAGCATATGAGAACATGATGTGTCAGCACCCTTTAGACTCCACAGTATGCCTGGCTGCTTACTTAGAATTTAACAAAACAAGTTGCAGCAAGATGTGAAATACCCCATTCATCCTCAATTAGCTTTACAAACTGCCTTGGAAGTAATGCAAGGTTTCTTCTTTTAAACTGCAATCCATACCTCTCAACCTCCTGCCTCATAAATCAGGGACAAGGCTTAAAAAAATCAGGGACAAAGGACCAAAATCAGGGACACATCTCCAAAATTGATGATATCCACTCAGAAAGCTGGTAGAATAAAGGGCTTAGTATAAAATACATTTTTTAAGGAAGAACAAGTCTCTAACTTTAATGTGTGACATTATTTTGTGCTTACAACCCCCTCTGTTTGGTCATGGAAACACAATTCTGTAGGAGGGACAGAGCAAAATTTTGAGGCAAAATCAGGGACATCCCTGAAAATCAGGGACAGTTGAGAGGTATGCTGCAATCAATCTGTGTGTTTCTAGAGAGTTTTTTTAGGTAATGCGTACTTTCAGCGTGGAGATGCATGGTGTAAATGGGTGCTGTGGCATTATGTCCTCATATGCTAATGCATCTCTCAAGGGTGATGAGATTTCCACAACCAGAAAATGGAGACCCCCAGGCCATTTACAGGGGCTGGTGTGAACAGTGTCATCGAGGCATGGGTCAGGATGCATAGGAAAACCAGGAGCAGTTATAAAATTCACAAGTACTGTTTTATTATCAACAACAATAAATAAACAAAAATGAAATTGTTCAAGATAGGCGCTATTTACAAAAGCAGTACAAACAAAGAAAACAAAGTCCTTCATCTGAGGGGTTCTTTTCAGTTTCAAATCTCAGTCTCTCTCTCTCTCTCTCTCTCTCTCTCTCTCTCTCTATCAAAAGACGCTCTCTTTTTATATTAAATCTTTGCCTGGCAATTAATTTCTGCATCCTAATCTCATTAAGAGGCATTCTGTTTCTCACAAAATGCATCAGAACTTTGTCAATTTCTTTCCTTGCAGGTGCAACAGAATAGAACATAATGTCCCAGAACTAATGTGGAGGTCAAACTGCATCTCAAAGTTAACCCTGAGTTCCAAATAGCTTTTTGCAATCATTTCAACAATATGAATATGTACATTTTCAAACCAGGATACCCCTGCCAGCCCAGTGGTGCTGAGGGTTGAGGTGCTGGATGCCTTACTTTGCACTATGCTGGTGACCTGGGATCGGGAATGACCTTGGGTCATTGGGGTGGTGGTGTGGGGGGGGGAGAAGCAGGATCAGTGGAGCCAGTAGGCTGCTCTCCTCTCTTGAGGGTGGTGGGGATGAGTTGTCACCCTTCCGTAGTTCTGCTCCCACTGAGTGGAGGTCTGGTGGGAAGTGTAGGCAGAAGGGACGGCAAGGACAGGAGAGCAGAAGGGGCTGAGCTGGCGTCACAGTGTGCATGTGTGCCTCCACACACATACACGGCCGTGTGCTGGGGCCTCAGGCATGTGGGTTAAAACTGACAAAAAACACCATAAATGTCATAAAAAAGGGTGACCCCAGTTTCACACAAAGATTCACATATATTTTTATAATCGCTGATATGCAAGGGGGAAGAAAAGATAGAAACAGTAAGAAACAGCAAGTGAAGGCAGGGAGATAGCAAGGGGGGAGTGTGAGACCATCAGAGTGATCAGATCCTAGGTCTCACAAGGAGATTTGATTGCACAATCATAGACCAGAGACAGAAAAGTACAGGACAGAACAGATCCTTGCTTTTAACTCCTTCTGCCTACAGTAGCAGCCATAGACACTGCCAGCTATTTCCTGAAATTTCTGTGATATTTCCAGAAATATCTCATGCTTTCCCCATTTCCACAGTTGGGGCAGCAGGGAGAAACTCTTAAGAAATTTCATGAAATATCTGGAAATAGCTGGCAATGTCTGTGGCTACTACTGTATGTCCTTCCAGAGATGTGGCCTCCTGAACTGGACACAGTACTCTAGATGAGGTCTCACCAATGATTTGTACAACGGTATCACCACCTCCTTTTTTCTGCTGCTGATACCTCCCTATGCACCCCAGCATCCCACTGGCTCTCCCACTGCCTTGTCAGACTCTTTGGCCACTTATAGGTTATTGATACTATGATTACCCCTGGTCTCTTTCCTGTTTGGTGGACATCAGTATCACTCCTCCCATCATGAAGTAGCACATCTTTTAAGCATGGCCCCACATCTGCAGCTTGTTTTACCCAGGGCCCTGGAGGTCCAACATGAAGCAACACTCTTGTCAGGCATGGCCCTGGATCTGTAGCTTGGTTTAACCAGCACACTGCAGGACCTACGCAGAGCAACACACTCACAGGGCAGGCATGAAACTTGTCAATTGACTGTTCATGTGGAGGAGTAGTTAAGTATCTTATCCCATGCCAGGTGGCACTGAGGGTTGAGGCACTGGACACCACACCTCACACCACGCCAGTGACCCAGGTTCGGGAATGGACCCGGGGTTGCCGGGGGTCAGAGGGGAGGAGGAGGATCGAGCATCCCAATGGATGCTCTCCTCCTCCAGGGGTGGGACCCACGGTTGTTTCATGCACCCGATGCTCCGGTGCTGGTGGAAGCACAGGCACCAGGGTATAGGCGGCTCTACAGAGTCGGGAAGGGGAGGATGTCTGGGGCACCATCTGTCTGGATGTCAGTCCTGTGTGCCGACATCCTCAGGAGTAGAGGGACCAACAGGGGAGAAAAATGGAAAAACACCCTTCTAACCCTGGATAATGACTGGTCCACACCCAGGAATTCCTACCCACGGGCAAGATTCCACTGTGCAGGCACTCTGAGGGAGGAGGACGATCGAGGTAGGAGTTGACTGGGCACTCTAGGGGCAGATATTGTAGGTGGGTTCCACTAGGGAAATGACCAAGTCCGAAGGAGTAGAGTAAGAGGGCAGTAAAAATAGGATAAAAAGGAAAGTATAAAAAAGAATCGTATCCCTCAAATTTAGTGGGAAAAACATAAAAAGGCAAGTTATGAGTGTTAGAAAAACGAAACCTTGATAAGAATTTAAGTCAGAATAATAGAACAAATTACTCACTGTAGTAATGTTGTCTCTTCTCAGGGATCCCTGACTATGTTTACACTCTATGCATCTATCTCCATAGTGACAAAAGCCCCCAGAGAGGGAACCTATTCTAATTATGTAATTTAGAATGCTGGCTTCAAACTCTGCGGCTCCTGTCTGGCAGTTAACCAGATTTGTTTCTATAGCCCAAGTGGAGCAGTGGCTACTAAAACTAGCTAAAAGGCTACCAATGTTTTCTTCAGTTTTATAAATTAAAAAAAAATGCAAATCAAATGGAAGCAGACACGTAATTGTAACAAAACACCAAACTTTACATTTGTAAAGTAACTGCAATCATAATGTCCAAGCAGCCTTAATGAAAAGAAGTGCTTTCTTGTGAAAACCTATTTTCCTGTTCTGGAAGGGGAGGCAGGGTGGGAAATGCAAACATAGTGAGGGAATCCTCAGAAGAAACAAACATAACTATGTTGAGTAATTTTTTTCTTCTAATCCCAGGAATCCCTCACTTAAAGTTTACACTCTATGCAGACTCAGTAGCAGTACCTTTGGAGGCTGGGGGAACAGAACTCGCTTAGGAACAAGGTTCTGCAAGACAGCAGTTTCAAAGCTGGCATACCTCCTGGACTGTATGTTCAGGCAGTAGTGCTTTGCGAAAGTGTGCACTGTTTTCCAGGTAGCTGCTTTGGAAATGTTTAGTAAGGGGATGCCCTCTGTGGATGTCACAGAAGCAGCAGTCCCCCTTGTGAAGTGTGCTCTTAAACCTCTTGGTGGCAGGTGCATCTGTAGAACCTTGCAACACCAGGGGCACTGGCCCTGAAATGTATGTTCTCATGCCGAGGGTTTGGGGTGTGCACAGGCCCCAAATCGGGTTCCAGGGGTGAAGCCCTAGTGGGAGACTGGGGGGACAATGCCCCACCAAAGCGATGAAGCCATTGTGGCTTTACATACTGTAAAGGTGAAAATATGGGCTATCCTGAGACCTCAACCATTACAAATAGAGCTTTGAACAATGGGTAGTGTAATCCTTTTATAAAAGGGGAAGTTTGGAAACACTTCATATAAGATGGGCTATTGGGCTGAACTGCACAAGACATAGAAACATAGAAATATAGAAGGTGATGGCAGATAAGGATTATGTGACCCACCTAGTCTGCCCCTTTTTCCTACCTAATTCCATACTGCAGACCCTAGTTGATCTGAGGCTTACCCTCTCTTCCCGATTGTGAGAGTACTCTCATGTCTATCCCATGCATTCTTGAATTCCCCTACCATTTTGGCCCCCACCACCTCTACAGGGAGGCTGTTCCAAGCATCCATTACTCTTTCTGTGAAAAAGTACTTCCTTACGTTGCCCCTGAGCCTATCCCCCTCTAGTCTCATATCATACCCCCTTGCTCTTGTACACATTTTCTGAAAGATGCTACCCTCCTGAACCTTGTTTATACCCCAGAGGTACTTGCATGTACCTATCATATCCCCCTCTCTCTCTCTCTCCCTCTCCCTCTCTCCTCTCCTCCAGGGAATACATATTAAGGTCCTCTAGTGCAGTCCTTACACCACTTTTGTTGCCTCAGAAGACAACATTTAGTTGATCCTCCTGTGTTTGGAACTGGATAGATATACACATTGAGATGATCCAGAAAGCCAAGAATTGATAATAGAAGTGTAGCTTGACTATCAGGGGCTGTGCACAGGCCAAGGCCCATAAATTCATTATGTAACCCCTAGGGGGCGCTATCCTGAGGGCTACTACCCCTGCCTGCCCTAACTGTGACAGGGTGAGGGGCCCAGATCCATTGGCGGGTGCCTCCACCCAGAGGTCGGGGTTAGAACAGTCGAGATTGACTCGGTCACAGCCCTCTGGGTCACTGCAACCCCCCTTTCTTCCCACTAGTGGCCCACACAGTTCAATCTCAGTGTCCTTACCATATACACTTACCCCCCTTCCCGGCTCGAACCAATCAGTTCACTCCGGAGACCCCCTGAAAAGCAAGGTACAGTTACACCACATTCACTGTGCAATATTTCCCCATTAATACACAAACTAGCCAGTGTGCTTTTGCAAAACGAGCAATCTGATTTATTCAAGGGGAGACAACAAGGACCGGGGGGAATCAGGTTGATTAGCTTACCACTACAATATATATGTATCTACCTAGGGCTCTGTGCACAGGCCTAACCTATAAGTTACTGTCCATGGGTACCCAAGCCCTAAAGGCTAGTTCCTCAATGCAGCTGGTTGGGGCCCTGACACAGATAAGCATTTAATTCCTACTACACTTTGATGGTGCCAGCAGGCTCAGCTAATGTAGTCAGCAAGCAACCAGAAATCTTGCCCTGGCTAGCAAAGTTTAACAGGGAGCTACCCTGATTTAGTACTCACGACTCCAGAAGGAAAAACGCTCTCACATCACTCGCAGGGCTAAGCCTGAACTTCAGATACTTCTCCACACATTTATATGAAAGACAACAGAGGGGTATCATACCAGGCAGCTGCTCCTAATGGCCCAACCCAACTCACAGCTGTCGGGAGTCTCACTGCAGCTTCAACTGTCCTGACAGACCGAGCGTGATTCAGCAGATTCTCCAGTCCTCTACAGGTTGAGCCTGGTAGGTAGCTGTGCTTGTACACAGCCTCCTCTGACCGCTGCCCTGCGGATTTGGTCCGTGGATCACCGGCGATTTAAACGGCCACCTAGGCTTTCACGCACTTCCCGCACGAACACTCAATGGTGCAGGAGCTCAGAGCTCCTTCCTCATTCACAGCCACAATGCCTCTGCCCCTTTGCAGTATGGGGCAATCCTCTCAGCTCGGGTGCCACCTGATCCCATTGGCTGGCTTCAGATGCCAGTCACTTACTTTTGCTCTCAGTGGTGCGAAAAAAGCGCAAGGGTCCAGACTCCACTTCCCATAATTACTAGTTGTATCTTCATTGGTCAGTCGACTCCCTGAAGAGTCCTACTTCTGGTTGGTCGCCAGTTACTCCATTCGAGGTACCCCTGCCCCTATTGGACCCTTCAGAACATTCTGGTCCAAAATGGAGGGGCACAGCACACACACTCAGCTACAAAGGAAACAGGTTAAACAAACTGTAATCCCATCAACAGGCTAGCTAGTTATGCCCAAACAGTTACATCCTTCAAAAGGGGCTCCCCCTATGCATATAGCGACTGCCAAATGGGAGCGATTTTACCGCGGCTCAGGCGGGACTCGAACAGGGAAACACCAGTTCCCCCCATACCAGCCAGCTGAACCCTGCGAGCAGGCAGCCCTTAAAGAGGCAGTACTGCAGGCTTTAAAAGCCTCACAATGCCCGCATTATGGCGCCATAGCACCGAACACCAGTTAGGCAGGGAGCATTAGGCAAGCTCCGGGAAGGCTTTTAGGAATCCCCATTTACAAGGGGTTACAATTATAAAGGAGACTGTGATTCTGTGCAACTTGATACGCACATAACACTGCATAGGACTAGGGACGTGACAATACAGGTTGATCATGCTTTGCTTATGACTGGTGGTGGATGCACCTTCCTTGAAATGCTATGTGAAATAGGTCGTGGCAATCACGGAATATAAAGGTATGAGTTAAACTCTTGAGTCTCTATATGCTTGTTTTTAGTGTATCAGCGAAACAAACCCAAACTTTCTGCACAGATTTCAAAGAAGAAAGATTTAGAGGGGCACCACTGGTCTGGGGTGAGATTGCAGGCTAGAAGGAGAATAGGTTATGCCAAGATATTCCATATGAATGAGACTGTGCTTTTAGTCAACATTATATGCACATACCACTACATAGAACTGGGGGGAGACAATACAGGAAGTTGGTCCTGCTTTGCTTTATGACTGGCGGAGGATGTACCTTTCTTGAAATGCCATGTGAAATAGATCACGGCAATCATGAAATATAAGGGTATGAGGTAAATCTGGTTGATCCTGCCTTTCAAAACCAAACTTGCTGCACAGATTTCAGAGGGGCACCACTGGTCTGAAACACAGAAACACAGAAATGTACAGTTGTCGGCAGATAAGGACCACTTGACCCACCTAGTCTACTCTAAATTCTCTACCTGTAGTGCCACCGGAGACCCTACTTGGACTCTGGCTTACACCTCCCTCTTGCTTCTAAGATTCACTTATGCCTATCCCATGCATTCTTAAATCCTGTGACCATTCTATCCCCCACCACTTCTGCTGGGAGTCTGTTGCAAGCATCCACCACCCTCTCCATGGAGAAATACTTCCTCACGTTTCCTCTGGAGTGAATTTTCAGGCCAGGAGGAGAAACAGAACCAGCAGGTCACGTTCAAGGTTTCAGTGTGAATGAGACAGTGATAAATTCCATCTTCCTATCGGTAGACAGTATGTTTTGTGAGCTGCAGGTGTGATTTATCCTGCTGTGATTATAACTGGTACCGATACACACTGACGTGACTGAGCAAGAGTATTACATTTTTTCCAACAGTGGATTGCCATGTCATGCCAGTTGAGTTGCTCTACGGTTATGATGTTTCCAATTATTTAACCACTAAGCTGAAAGCTTGTTTACAGGTGCGACCTGGGAGCACAGGGAAGTTAAGTGACTTGCTCAGGGTCACACAGTATGCAAGTAGGGGCTGTGGGATTGAAACCCAGGTCTCCAGATTTGCAGCTCAGAGCCTTAAACCACTGCGCTATACTGCCTCTAAATGATCACTTGGTACTGTGCAAATGGGTAAGACCATTAGATCACAATAGGGTTAGTGAGTATCCTGTCTTTGACATTGTTGCAAATCTTTCTAAGATGGTATCAGCAGAGATGGACATTAATGTCTCTTGCTCAATTGTCACTGGTTCATTGTTGAACGAAGGCAAGTGTGCAGACATCCCAGAACACTAAATCCACATTCACATGACGAACTTGTGACAGGGATAGTCATTGCGACTTTGACTTATGTTTTTCAGGGAAGGAAACATTAGAATATCTAGTTTATTATAAAATGCTGCCCTATCTTTCATCTCATTTTGAAAATGCTTCACAAAGTTCTTGGCAACAACAACCTCTTCACATGAAATGTCAGTTCCGTAATGATAGCTACATGTTTCAGAGACTCAAAGTTTAGAAAATGTGATGATGAAGGTGAACAAGCTTGAACGCCAGTTAATATTTCTTTGTTTGCAGAGGAAAATCTACTATCATGTTCCGTAAACATTCTGTCCAAGCAAGGATGCCACAATTTGGATCGGAAGCGTTCTTCATTATGAATAATTTTACGTGAGCCAGAGGCTGTTTCAACTACAAAATCACCCAACCTGGGAGTTGTTTTACACTTGCAGTGTTCTAAAACCTGTGCAATTGGTATATCAAGTCTCTCACAAAACTGACTGGCTTTATTATACACATCATTGGCTGCTACCTCATTTGGCATGTTTGACAGAGTTGTGGTGACAGCCTCAACAGCAGTTACAGCAATTTATAAATCAAGGGATCCTTTCTGTATGAGATTAAACAACCCATTGGTTGTGCTCAGCAGTGTCTGACACATAGAGAGACAGGACACTGTTGCCCAGCTTGCAAGCTTCTTACGTAATCCATGAGCGGGTGCGTCAGACCCCATATCCAAACAACTTAAAAGTGGATCAAATGTTTTCAGCACAGCATGGACTGACCACAGTCTGCAAGACCATCTAGTATCAGAGAGTTGCACAAGTTCAGCTGGTGTTAAGCCAAGGTCCCCCTGTGCTTTCATGAACTGCTGGTGCTGTTCCACCGAAACACTTAAAAAAAGTATATAAAGACTTGAGTCTGGAAGAAGTCACATGTCTCTGGCAATTCTTTACATGTATTACAAAGCACAAGATTTAGTTCATGGGTATAACAATATACATAAATTGCCTTATCATGAAACATTCAAAATCTTTCTTGAACTCCACTTATATGACCGTTCATCGACAGAAGCCCTATCGTAAGCCTGAGCAACACACAACAGTTTGTCAATTGCATGTTTTTTCAGTCTTCTAATACTGACAGCATCAAACTTCTCCATTTTAGTAAACTCAAGAAACTTTTCCAACACTGCTAGCTGCTCACATTTTACTATCTCTGGCTTAATGTGCCACAACAGAAAACATTTCTGCTGATATTGTCTCCTGAATAATAACTGCAAGTGTTTCTTTAGAACAGCTGCTACTTAATTTGTTCAATGCATTTGGTGATGTATAACTTGCATTATCTGGTGGTCTGTATCTTGCAAGAAAGGGGTCACATTTTTTATGAGATCTAGAAGTTCAAGAAAGTTTCCCTTGTTCATGTTGTCTGGGCTCTCATTATGTCCCTGAAATGCCAGTCCCTGTTTACCTAAGTATCTAGTTATTTCCACAAGTTGCTTCATGTACTGTCTCTGATCATGGATGTCTGTCACTTGCCTTGTTAATGACTTGTTCTATAGTGCCAGTTTTCTTTGTACATTCAAATTCTGCCCAGCGGCTCATGCTACTCAAATGAATGGCTGAAGAATCATGTTCCCTGAATGATTCGGTAGCTCTTTTCCGATTTGTGAATCCTTTGCCAAGCAAAGCATCTCCAAATGACCTAGCATTTCTAGTGCTAAATACTCTGCAAGGGAAACAATACACTGCATTGGCTTGAACTGAGTATTCTAACTAATGGACTGTTTTAAACCAATCTGCTTGAAATGGCCACTTGCGTGTATTTGTGTTTTTACCAAAAGAAGTTGCCGGAAAGTTATAATTCTGTGGCTGTACAGGACCAGAATCACTATTGCCAAGGTCACTTAGAGATTTGTTCTTTGCCGTATCGGAAGATTCCACAGTTGGTAAAGGAACAACAGTTTCTATCATTTGCCCCTCCTATGCTCCTTTCAAATATTGCTGGTTATTAGGGCTGCAGGTAGGCAGAGACTGCGGTCCTATTGAGTCAGCTCTAAAAATGAGCTACAGGATTCAGACCGAAGAACACTTTCTCTGGAGTTTTCAAATGATCCTTCCACTACTTCGCAGCCCTTCAATTTAACCCTTGCAGTACTCCAGACTAAACAACTGTGCAGAGCTCAGTCAACTAGATTAATTCTAGTACTTTTGGCAGCCTTGCAGTTCTTCAGTGACTACAAGAAACACTTTCTTTTCAATCCAACTTGGTAAGCAGCATTTGTAGAGCTACTGCAAGACAGATAACAGCACCTAACTGCAGAGCAGTGACTAGGGTTACCACCTTCTAAGAAGCCCAAAGTGGGACATTTCTTCCTGAAACATGATTTTTTGCAGGACAATATGTGACCTCAACCAACACAACATATTTTTTCTCTAAATAATTAGAATTCAGACTAAGTGTTGCAGTTTTTTAGATGTTCCCTAGTGTTTCTTATCATTTTAAGGTACTACAGTTTTTGCAACATTTAGAGGAAATTCTGAAAATATGCTTTTTTGCTATAATGTCAGGACATTTAGTATTTTTCATATTTTTTCGCAGGACACAGCTGCTCAAATCAGGACTGTCCTGTGAAAATAGGGACTGGTGTTAACCCCAGAGCAGTCTCAAATTAAATGCTTGGTCACCTCTCCCAGTGTGTGTGTGTAGCAATGATTTGCAGTACTTTTGAAACATAACAGAAGATTACTTCAAAGAAGCTAATTAACACCAGTATGCTTTTAGCTAAGAAGCCCCTGAAGGACATAGTTTATCAAGAATTATCAACAAGTAGAGAGCTCTTCTCACATAAATTTTAAACTGTCTCAGTAAGTTTCAAAAAAGCATTCTACTGATAGAAAACCTTGGGATACTATTCTTCCTAATACATGTAAGACGAGCTTACAGCTTTTATTGCAAGCGTCCTTGTGTTTTAAAGAGTACAGTCAATAAAAGACAAAATGCTGAAATGAGACCTAATTGCAAGTTGAAATAAAAATAAAATTATCCATATATCTATATATATATGTGTGTGTGTGTGTAAAATATATATATATATATATATATATATATAGACACATTTACTTACTTACACACATACATATGCACATATACAGTATGCACATACACATATATACACACATATACACATACACATACATCTATCTATATATAATATATATTAGAGGCAAAAAACTCCATTTAATGCATTAGTTAGGGTTGTTCCACAGCGACAAAAGCGAGGAAATTCGGTGTTAGGGTTGAAAGCCCCCCTTGGACCTCCACAGCCCAACCCCCCACCTGGCATCGGGGTGCGCGTTGGGGTCATCTGCCCTAACCTCCCCATCACATGTGTAAAGCGCTAGAGGATTAGGAGAATGGGTGAGAGTTGGGACCCGACGCTAGCGTGCGCGATGCTGGTTGGGAGGATGAACCGTGGGGGTCAAGGGCTTTCAGCCTAACGCGATTTCTGCTGTCACTAATGGGGCAACCTTCATAAACTCAGGAGTTTACCTCTAATTCCTTCTTTTGAGAATGATGATGAAGACCAGATGATATATGCGGCGGCGGGAAGGGCCCCACGCTCCCACTATGTGATGTCTTGTGACATAGGGACAGGAACAGCAATGCAAACAGAATCGCGTGGCGCACATGGTAACTCAAACGTAAATGGTAAAGGAAATGTTAATAGAAACAGAAGTGCAAAGTGACGCTGAAGCGAACAGTGACACAAACGGACAATGAAGTACGTATGAAAACCCAACTGGTAACGCGAACAGTGATGGCAGCAGTATTTTAAATGGAAATGTTAAGTGTCACAGCAAAAAGAATGCGAAAGGGAAGAGAAACGGAAACGCGAACGCAAGCGCACACATAAACGCAAACCGTAAAACGCACAGGCAAGGTACTGCAATTGTAAATGCAACTGGTAAAGTTAATATGAAGAATAACACCAAAGGAAAAAGAAAGCGGAAATGGGGAAGCGAAGCGCGTAAGGAAGCATAAACTGAAATCATGCGCAGGGCACATACCATAGAATTGTAAATGCAAATGGTAATGGTAACAGCAACAATAACAGCAAAGGAAACAGAAGCACAAAAGGAAATGCAAGCGCATATAGAAACACAAACCGTAATGCGCACAGGCACAGTAACGCAATTGCAAATGCAAATGGTAACAGTAACAGCAAGGAAGACGCAAAACAAAAGAGAAAAGGAAACGCAAACGAAAGTGCTGCCGTAAACACAAATGGCAATGCACATGGTGATGCAAACAAAAACACAAACAGAAACAGTAGTGGAAAGCGCAAATGGTAACAGTAACAAAAATGCGAAGTCGAGATGACAGCATGAGGCCGCGCTGCAATTGGTGTACACGGGAACAGTAACGCAAATGGGGACATAAACTCAAGTGGAAACAGTAACTGTAACAGTAACAGAAGTGCATCACCTGTTTTTGCCAAGCAGGTGTGTACAGAAACACAGTGTGTACAAAGAACATGTGCAATGTAATGGGGACCAAAGCGTAAAACGAGAATTGGAAGTACTTAATTGGTAATATGTCAGCCACCGCAGAACGTAGGAAAAAAAATTTAAATTTCAAAAAAATCTTGATTTTCCTGGTTAGGTTTTGGGCATGTAACACAGCAAAAATTCCCGTATCTCCTTACCGTTTTTGAGATCGCGAGCCCCAAAAACATGGCCGGACACCACCATGTTAGTCTATGGAAAAAAGTCAAATTTAGAGTACCGTAACTTTGCAGCCATGCAATATTTTTTCACCAAACCACCAAAAGGCACATCTGTGACATGTTGGCTGCCTTCCCTCCAAATTTCAGCTCAAAAGACTAAACTGTTCTTTCGCAGCAGGGTGGCAAAGAATTCCTGTCATTTTGGCCAAGTCTGAAAAAGTAGTGTCACAATTTGCGGCAATTTTTGCAAAATATTGCGAAAGTGTTGTGCCTGCGACACTACTTTGTGACACTACTGATTCCAGAAATTTGAAAAACATATTTCTGGGGTGTTTTACCCCAAAATAAAGACATGGCTAGCATCCCTAGGGTCCGACTAGGTGAACACAAAAAGAATTGTGTCCCTAGAGGGTCCCAAATTTAAATGCCAAGCATTTTTCTGATCACCAACTGAAAAGAAATGGAGATTTGTGACACTACTAGGGCCATTTGTGACACTAAAAAGTGCATTTGCGAAAGTGTTGAATATTTTGTTAACTTTTCTCATTGACTTATAATGGGAACTTGTTTTTTGAATAACTTTTGAACCATTCAATATTTTTTCACAAAATCTTCAAAAGGCACATCGGAGACCCTGGCCGCATATTCCCTGAAGTTTTTGGAGTGGTCGCGCAAACTGTGCGACCTGTAGGCGAGAGCAAAGATATTGCAAAAACGCGTTATTGTGCAATTGGTTGTTGCTTAATAACTTCACAGCCGTATGTCCAACCGATACGAATCTTGGCAGATCCCAAGATCTACCATGCCCAATTGTGCATTCCAAATTCAGGCAAATCTGTTGAACGGTGGCAAAGTTATTAAGGTGTAAAATTTGACCCTTTAACCTTAGAAGTGCCACTCAACCCTAACTATGGTAGCACTACCGTGCTACTATAATATATATATATATATATATATATATATATATATATATATACACACACACACATATACCCACAGATACACACACACACATATATACAAAATCACACATGCCCTCACAATGCAAAGCATCATGGGCTGCATGTGCAAATCACCACAGAATGTTATGCTGGTCCAACTTTAAGCAGAATTGCATGTTGCCGAAAGGCCTCTCACACAGTTTGCAAAGGGTGCTAACAGAAGACATAGACATGGGTTTCGTCCTACCAGGACTCATCAGTATGCCTCGTCTGTTTGACACTCCAGTGGAATGGACCAGCTACCCTAAGACAGTGTGTCTTGGATATGTTGTGGTGAACCCATTAAAATGAAAAAACATTTAAAAGACAAAGAACCTCTGTGCGCAAACACTGAGGCAAGGGTTACCCCAAAGGGAATTTGGCTGGGAAGCCAAGTTTCAAGAAAATACAAAATCACACATGCCCTCACAATGCAAAGCATCATGGGCTGCATATGCAAATCACCACAGAATGTTATGCTGGTCCAACTTTAAGCAGAATTGCATAGTGCCGAAAGGCCTCTCACACAGTTTGCAAAGGGTGCTAACAGAAGACATATATATATATGCATACATACATACACATATACCTACAAACACACACACACACACACATATATGTATATACATCACACACACACATACAGATATATATATATATATATATATATATATATATATATATACATATATACATATACACATATACATATATGTAAGTAATAAACACAATAGGGTGTGCATTAAAGGATTTTAATGCACACCCCAGGGATGCGCTAAGGCATGAGGCCAAAGGCCAAGTGTCCTTACGCCCCTGGGAGGTGCATTAAAATCCTTTAATGCACACCCTGGAGTGGCTTATCACACTTATAAAATGGGCCACTATCATAAAAGAATAAGTTTGATTTACTCTGATAGGGATTAAAACTTATTTTCTATTTTCAAAAGAGTATACAATACATTACCTCTACAACATCTAAAATCTGAAAAAAGTAGTCCCTATTAATGAATAAAATAACATACCTCAGCAATAGGGTAACTAGTACAGTACTTTGCAGAAAAAGTATTTATTAGTAGAGTTGGTTGAAAATAAATATTTTCTCTGTAACATGTAAATTATCATATAAATGCACTGTAACATCTGTAAATTTGTAAAACATAAATAGTGTTTAAAACAATTTCTTTACACTGTAGTTATATACGTTCATTGAAGGCAACCTTCTCTTTGTTTTTTTTTACTTATGTGTTGTGGTCTAGTACATAAAAGGAAAACTGCTATAGGACTGAGGTGAAAGGTTAGTAAGAAAAAACTATAACCTGTGAAGTTGCCTTTTTTTTTGGTGGTGGGTTGGGGGGGTAGATTTCACCTGAAAACACCTATATATGATTAAAATGTATGTACTTTTATAAACATCAGCAATGTAGTTGAGCAGTTTGGATCTGCCTCTGCCTATGTATCTGTGTATTCCCACCTTTTCTCTTTGTTTATAAAGTATTACTATATTGCCTACTTTCTTCATCCTGTTTTTTCCCCCACATTAAATATATAGAATGTTTATCATGGAATGTTTACCATGGAATACAGGGATTCAAAATTCTGCTCAGTTCCACTGGTGGAATGTTACCCTCCTAACATACTGTACACACAGACAACAAATACCTGTTTTGAAGCCAGAGACTCAATTATCTCACTGTCAGGGCAAGCAGAAGAGATTTCCCTGATGAGCAGGTAAAGACAAAAGGGGGATTTTTTACTGTCAGTAAACAAACAGTTGTAATGAAAATGATAAACAATACTTAATGTTTCTAATTTGTTTATGTGTGTCAGGAGAGTGTGATGATCAGGTAAACAACATTTAATTAATTTGTTTTATTTTTTATTTAAGGTAGTTTTATTTTTAGGGCCCAGTTGAAGGTTTTTACAGTGTAAAGGTAGCAGCCATGTTTGTGATGGAAGATCAGTTCTGGTTGCAGGGGGACCGATAGAAGATAGTTCTGGTTGCAGGAGGACTGATTTGCTCATTGTGTGATGTGGTTTAGGACCAGGATGACTGTGCGTATATAGAGATTTAATGTACAGTCAGCTGATGTCTCTTGGCCAATGAGATTTCTAGATTTTTTCTTGCCATTTTATAAATAAATAAATATATATATACTGTATATATATATATATATATATACATATATATACACACACACACAAACACACACATACGGCATACAGAGGGTTTAAAGTGAAGTTTACTCAAAGTGAGCAAATATTTCACACAAAATATAATATAGAACTTAGCTTGAGACATTATCTCAACTATACTCTCAACCAGTTAATGAGCTACATAAACTTTAAAGCCTTCAGTGTTGTAACAGCATTTAATACATGATATGCAGAATAGTGAATAGGTGACCATCCACAACAAGGCTATGTTTCCCTCGAGGGGGTTGATGACATCATAGAGATCTCAAGAATGAAGCTCGAGAGGTCTCCCTGATGTCACCAACTCCCGAGAGGGGACTCAGCCTTAGTTGTGGATGGTGCCCATCCACTGTTTTGTATAGTATATGGTTAGGGCTTATTTCGATTGTTTTACCTCATGCCACTCACTCCAGCTTCTCCCACTCCTGTTGCCACTTGCTCCAGATTTGCCCCGCTCCCACTTGCTCCTGCTTCTCCTTGCTTCTGCTGCCACTTGTTCAGCTTCTGCTGCTCCAGCTCACTCCGGCGTCGGCAATGATAATTTTTTTAAATAAAATTAAAAAGTTTGCTTTTGTGACATGGAGCGACGATAGCTCCTCGTATTAAAATAAGCAGCGCCCACTACTCCGCTCTTGCTAAACTGCAGCCGCCATGTTTGCGTAATTTTTTCCATTGAGCTTGGTGGAGTGAGCCAGTCAGAAGGCAGATCAAATCTAAAAAGTTGTACTATCGATGTGACGTCAGAATGATAATACAACAACTTTTTTTACCTTTGAACTGTCCTACAACAAGATTTAGAAAGTCACTAGTTTCCATAAACAATAAGCCCTAACCATATACTATAATATCAATTGTAAGCATAAGTACCGACTAAAAACCAAAAAACAAAACTACTTATCAAGGACCCAAGCTGGGAAGGCAGTCAGAACAGCAAAGGCCCAAACCGAGGAAAAGACAGCCAACTCAGTTAAGAAGGGGAATAAAACCTTTTATAGGTACATCAGGGAGCGAAGGAAGACCAAGGGAGGAATAGTGAGGCTTAATAAAGGGAGGGGGTGGGCAGAGTGACTGTGAAAGGCAGAGATACTAAACAAATATTTTGCTCAGTATTTACAAATGAAGAGGGAAGGTACCTAAAACAAACAATAGAAACACTCTGGGTACAGAAGTTGATACCAGCCCATTTACAGAAGAAAGGGTTCTGAAAGAACTCTTAAAACTGAAGGTGGACAAAGCAATGGGGCCGATGGGATTCATCCCAGAATTCTAAAAGAACTAAGGGTAGAACTAGTGACACCACTGACTACCCTCTTTAACAAATCACAGGGAGGATGGGGTGGTACCGAGGACTGGAGGAGGGCAGATGTGATTCCTTCACAAAAGTGGGAGCAAGGCAGAAGCAGGAAACTACAGACCTGTTAGTTTAACCTCAGTGGTAGGAAAATGATGGAATCACTTCTGAAGGAAAGAATTGTCAGTATCTAGAGGCCAGAGAGGCACAGGACCCAAGGCAGCATGGATTCACAGTGGGAAGGTCATGCCAGAGAATCTGATAGATTTCTTTGACTGGGTGACCAAAGTAGTAGATCAGGGAGGGGCTGTGGACATGGCCTACCTAGACTTTAGCAAGGCATTTGACACAGTCCCACACAAAAGATTAATATTCAAGTTAGCCAGCCTGGAAGTGGGTCCCAAGATGACAGCCTGGGTAAAGAATTGGCTGGAGAATAGGACATAAAGAGTAATAGTAAATGGAGTCCACTCTGAAGAAAGGGGGGTTACTAGTGGGGTACCGCAGGGTTCAGTATTAGGACCGGTCCTCTTCAATGTCTTTATAAGTGACATTGCAGAGGGACTGGAAGGAAAAGTATGTCTCTTTGTAGATGGCACAAAGATCTGCAACAGAGTTGATGCACAAGGTGGGGTGGAAAGGATGAGAAGGGACTTGTAAGGTTAGAGGAATGGTCAAATGTATGGCAGCTTAGATTCAATGCTAAGAAGTGCAAGGTAATGCACCTGGGAAACAAAAACCCAGGGGAAGAGTACACAATGGGGGGTGAGATACTAACAACAACAGAAATGGAAAGGGACCTGGGGTAGTCATATCAGATGACCTAAAGGTGGGCAAGCAATGCGAGAGGGCAGTAAGGAGGGCTGGGGGGATACTGGGGGCGAGGGAGAAGGCATCACCAGTAGAAAACAGGAAGTTATTATCCTCTGTACAGACAGCTGATGAGACCCCATCTGAGTACTGCGTGCAGTTCTGGAGACCCAATCTCCGCAAAGACATAGACAGGATGGAAGCTGTCCAGAGGAGGGCAACTAAAATGGTGCAGGGTCTGCACCAGAAGACATATGAAGAGACTTAAGGAGCTTAATATGTATAGCCTCGAGGAAAGGAGGAGAGGGGGACATGATAGAAACTTTCAAGTACCTCAAGGGAATCAACAAAGTCCAAGAGGGTAACATCTTTCAAAAAGAGGTGTGCAAGAACAAGGGGCACAATTTGAAGATGGGGGGTGGCTCAGAGGTAATTTAAGGAAGTATTTTTTCACAGAGAGGGTTGTGGATGCATGGAACGGCCTTCCGCAGGAGGTTGTGGAGTCAAAAACAGTGGTGGAATTCAAGCATGCATGGGACAGTCATAAGGCAATTGTAGGGGTTGGGGGTAGGAAGAAGTAGGCTGCTGGTTAACTAGGATCTGCAGCTTATCCATTAGGTAGGGAAATGGGCAGACTGGGTGGGCCAAGCGGTCCTTATCTGCCGTCAAATTCTATGTTTCTATGGTTTCTAGTATTACCCCTAAACTTGGCATCTGTGACCTTCAGAGCAAGTCCCTGTGTCCTGCTGGAGAACATATCCCTATGTTCAGTCCTGTCAATACCCCCGAGAATGGGAAGACTGAGCTCATGTCCCATCTCTGCCTGCTGTTCCACCGGGACAAGCAAAAGAATGGGGAGCACACATATACGTAGAAAGCACCAGGACCACAAAAATATTATTCAAAGTCCTGTATTTAACTAAAGTGCATAGTGCACCCACACATAGTGAGCATAAAAAAGTGGCGGCTGAGCCTTTCTGCCACTATCATTTCTCCTGACCCCTGCCAGGTGTCATCAGAGTGATTCACTGTGATGATACCTGGCAGGGGCCGTGAGAAGCATTACTTTCAGAGCGGCAGTCATCACTTTTGTATGCTCACTATGTGTGGGAGCACTATGCACTTTACTTAAATGAAGAACTCTGAATATTTTTGTGGTCCTAGTGCTTTCTGCATATGTAGGTATTCTTCATCCTTTTGTTTTTTCCAGTTTTTCCATTGCTGAGCACCATATTACTTGTCCTGCCGCTCCAGATCCATTGTTGCTTTGTTCCACAGGGAGAGGATAGTAATAACTACTAGTAAACATAAATGTGGGTATTATCTGCTAGACCCTTCCAGGTATTCCTGTTTTGAAAATGCAGCTTCCCCTTAACAAAGGTATCCAAACAGAACGCCTACCTGCAAATTTATTTTTCTTTTTAGTACTGAACACATTCTCTTTACTGCTGCAGTAAATGTAAACACTGGAGGAAATATGAAGAAACTGATAGAGGGAAGCTCACAAAGGGTGTCAGTTGGCATTTTACTCTATGGGACTGCATAAATATGCAGAACTGAAAAATGCTAAATAAATTCACTGCCACTAAGTTAGTGGCAGATCGGGGGGGGGGGTTGTCAACACAAAAAGGGGGCTTGGTTTGCACTCAGAGAGGAGTAAGAAGATCCGTTTTCCTATGTGGGACAGTGACCCACAGGGTGTAAAAAGTTAAGGTTATTGAAAATGTGATGGATCATAATGATCTACATAGCCCATTTTCTTAACGCAGCAATTTTGTCATCAAAGAAGAAAAAAGGTGGGTTGGAATTGACAACTATCTGACATTTTTCACAATCCCCCACTCAAAAAAGAATACCGACACCAACTTGCTGCACTATAAGACCGCACCAAAGAGTTTAGCATCTATGCCAAGCTCCACGCTGCGTTCTTTCAGCAAGGTCTGTATACAGTACCACAATACATTTTCTTTACCTTACCCTCCCTTTCATCTGAATGCACCCTGACCCACTTTCTGCCCTGATATCATGATATACAGGGCTTGATTAAGTCAAGCTGTTTCCAGAGTCCCTCCCCATGGACCAAGTTAAACTTTTTCTATGCCAAAAAAAGACTAGCAATGCATTCCATGACTTTGAATAAACGTAATATGGAGTGGTATTGTACTTTGCGCATTCTTGTACTCTATGATTCTAGTATGTTCGCCTATTAATTTATGAGTCTATGTTGGATTTTGCAAATGCAAGCTCATAACTTTTGTAATATTTAATATTTTTACCACAACATTTCAGCATAGCCATTTTGAAACAGCGACTCACGAATGTGACAGCTGTCATTCTGCAACTTCTGCCCAATATGTGTGTTTGCAGCTCAAAATCTGATTTTGCAGTCTCTCTCTCTCTTTCTCCCTACCATTTTTTTTAACTCTACTCCTCTCTATTTATCAGCCTGCCTATCTGCCTATACAGCTGTTTCAAATGGCAGTACTGTACAGTACTGTGGGTGTATGTTATCTACTTAATGACTTTTGTTTTCTTCTCTCTCTCTCTCTCTCTCGCTCTTCCTCACTAGTCTACTGCAGCCCACAGGCCAGCAGAACAAAACGTCAGGCCCTCTAGTCACAGTGCAGGCAGGCACTGTCGGTTTGGCCACCTGCATATTTTGTAATTTGTTTTTAAACTTGGTCCACTACGGTACCACCAGCCCTTAAAATGGCTTTTTCTAGAGCAGTACTGGATGGTCTGGACCGTCTGCACAACTTTGTTTCAGTCATTGAGTTGTAGTACCCCCAAAGTATGGGGCACCACAAGGAAAAGGGGATCCTTTACCCAATATGGAATTTTCCTTCCCTGACAGCTCCCTCCGTTCCATCCGTCTCCCCCGCCTACAGTTCCCCCGACCCCTCCCAGTCCCTTTGTTTAATTTCGCGTCACAGGCGTGGGAAGGTGGGGTTGTGGGCAGGATACCCGCCCTACAGGGCTTGTCATGCCTAATCACCTGACTAAAACTCAGGACTTCCCCTGCTCTATAAAAGGGCCAGAAAGTGGCCAAAAGGGGAGAGCTCTTGGTTGGGCTAGGAGGGTGGAGGACAAGGAGAGCACGAGCGATAGACATACCTGTAGCGGTCCTGTGGCTCCTCCGGCATCGTTCCCCTCCAGAACTGGGCCGGTAGTGGTGAGCTACATAGAAACATAGAAGTTGACGGCAGATAAGGACCGCAAGGCCCATCCAGTCTGCCCATTTCTTTTTCTACCTTATGAATGTGCCATAGGCCTTTGCTCTGTCAATGGCCTATCTATTCATATTCATCTGTATTGCTCCCTTATGCCTGTCCCATGCCTGTTTGAAGCCCTGCATTGTAGTCATATCCACCACTTCCTGAGGTAGGCCATTCCATGCATCCACCACCTTTATGTGAAAAAGAACTTCCTCACATTACCTCTTAATCGGCCTCCCTCTAATTTCATGCTGTGTCCTCTTGTCCTGCTATTTTTCTTATATTGAAACATGTTAGACTCTTTCACCTTGTTAATGCCCTTAATGTGTTTGAATGTTTCAATCATATCACCTCTCTTCCTCCTTTGTTCTAGGGTATACATATTGAGTTTAGTTAATCTGTCCTCATATGTGTTCTGATGCAGTCCCTGCACCATTTTGGTTGCCCTTCTGTGGACTGCCTCAATTTGGTTAATGTCCTTGTGAAGGTGTGGCCTCCAGTACTGCATGCAGTACTCAAGATGGGGCCTAACCAGTGTCTTGTATAGAGGGATTATTACCTCCCTCTTACGACTTGTGATACTGCTACTAATACACCCTAACATCCCCCTAGCCTTACCTACTGCTTTAGTGGTCAGCTTGGATGATTTCAGGTCATCGGTGATGATGATGCCCAAGTCTTTTTCTTCCCTTGTGACTGCCAACAACTCCCCTCCCAGCCTATGGGTGGCGTCAGGGTTTCTCTTCCCTATGTGCATGATCTTGCACTTCTTTGTGTTAAACCCCAGTTGCCACTCTTCCAACCATGAGTTGGGTGGAGAGCGGCTCCCCAATGTGAACGGTGCATGGTCTGCAGGTCCCAGGCTGAGGCAGTGGGGACCATTTTGATGACCAGACCAAAAGGGTGCAGTAAAAAATGGGTCCGGGTGGGAAAACGCACCTTGGACCCTTCAGTTCCGCCACCCAGCAGTGACTGCAGACAAGGACTCCCCCCCCCCCAGCAGCACAGCAGACCCGAGCCATGGTGGTGAGTGGGCCATGGGCCCGATTTTGCATGTCACTCATGCTGCAGGTGCCAGGAGGGAGATAAAGGGCCAGTGTGGGCTCCAGGCAAGAGCGGAAGGTCCTAAAGGAGGAGGGATTGGGACAAAGGAGACGTGGGCTGGTAGCAGAAATTTAAAATACTAAGCATCGCTGGTGCCAGAGGGTCCCCAAAAGGTAAAAGCCCCAAGGGGAAGAGGGGAGAAGTCACTTAAGGGTATAGCACCCTCTAGGGAGGGGAGGAGATGGTCATGTGGCCTAAGTGGCCCAGAGAGTTATGTGTAGAGTCCTGGACCCCCCACCCAAACTAAACTGCACTGTTGCCTGCCTAGCGCCCCCTGGAGACTTCACCCTCTGCAAAAACTGAACTGTCTGCAAAAAAACAAAAGCTCTAAACTGTTTGCTTGCTCCTGGACTGTGCTATCGATTTGCGTCCTTGCGTACCTGACGCCCAGCTTCACCATTGTTGTTCAGACCAGCTTCACCAGAGCCTGATGCTGACCCAGGGAGGTCCCCAGCCCATCCGCCATCTGCAGCAGAACCGCCTCCAGTGATGTCAGCCTGTGCCAAAGTCCCGGCACAAGTGTTCCAGCATCAGCCCTGCGATGGCAAGTGGTAGAGAGCCGCTAGTGAGGTATCCAGTAGCGAGTCAGCTTAGGAGCTGCCCCTACTCAAGCTTCAGGGAACAGTTAAAGTCGTGCATGCCCTTTTCTTATTTTGCCGGCTGGCAGTAAGTGTGCGTGTGCCTGTGTCACTTCACTGAGGCCAACAGAGCGTCTCATTGCCAGCAGTCTTCTTTTTGGGAGGTGTCCTGGGTGCCAGGGACCTACCAGTGATCATTGCTGCAGATCGTCTAGACAACCACCTGCCAACCAGAAGTCTTCAGCCTCCTGCTGGGAGCCACAGAGGGTCACCAAGTTCTGCATTTTCCAGCTAGTCATGTTCCTCCTGGTGTTCTGTTCATCTGGGGGATGCCCCGCTATGGTCTGTTTATAACAAGCACTTTGTGGGGTCAGTGCCCACCTGCTGATCAGCTGACGCAGAAGAAAGCCCAGGCTTGGTTCATCAGGTTTCATCATCTTGGCCAAGTGCACCTAGGACTTGGACTCAAAGGGGGTTAACCCTCGCTCTTGGTTCAACCAATTGTTGGTCCTAATCGTATTTTTTTTTTTTATTATCCTATAACATCGTAGAAAACTGTTATCTCGTTTTTATTGTCCCTGAGAAATAAACCTTTTGCATTTAGGTTACTGAGTAAGCTTCCTGCCTCTCCTTCCAGATTCATCTGGCCTGTCCTGACATTGTTTGGGAACCTTTCGACCTGCTACAGAGTATCTGAGTCTCTCAGTAGCTTGATAGAATACTCTTTCTGTCTTCCACTCTGACGACTGTGACTCTAACTGTATGCGCATGTGCAGTCCTGAAAGCAAGTCACATGATCAACCAGA
This sequence comes from Neoceratodus forsteri, assembly GCA_016271365.2. Classification (NCBI taxonomy): domain Eukaryota; kingdom Metazoa; phylum Chordata; order Ceratodontiformes; family Ceratodontidae; genus Neoceratodus; species Neoceratodus forsteri. The sequence goes on along the minus strand of CM028135.1, from coordinate 1,097,068,964 downwards.
GAGAGCAAGCAGAGCGCACACGTGATGCAGCTGGGAGGCTGAGTCCTATCGGTGCCATGCGTGCGTGTGCCTGGGCTGCTGGTCCCACCCCGCAGCTTGCGAGCCGTCGTGACTCGGCCGTCACTGCCGGCCATTGGACAAGGACAACAGTGCTGCTGAATGATGCGGAGCTGAACAGCATCTGCCTGAGGAGTCATTGACAGCAGAAGGAGCCACAAGCCAGAGGTGGAGCTCCGAATCCAACCGGAACAGCACAGTGATGGGACTCGGCCGGGACCTGCCTGGCAGGCAAGTGATAAGCTGGGGTGGGTGGGTGTTGTGAACTAGAATGCAAATGGCAGCGGGGGGAGGCCCACAAGTGCTGAGTGAGGCAGCAGGGAGCAGGGCAGCCAGCAAGCATTTCCTGCTCTGAACAAAAACAAAAAAGCCTGGGGAAGGGGGGGCTCAACTGGCAGCAATGCTTTAACCCGGGACCATTTGCAAGACACCTGGGGCAATGGCCCCACTGACCTCTGGTTAATGATTTCCCTACATGTTGGCATTTTCCCAGCTTTTTCATAGCAGAACTGGATTCAAGAGAGTATCCATCGAGTGATAGACCTTAGTTGCTAGTTTACCTTTGCTATCTTTGTCATAGGTAAGAGAAAGCTGAGTGTTTTTGGGACCTGACCTGTTTTGTGCAGCCCATGTAGAAACCTAGAACTCATTTCAAGTAAAGGCTGTACAATTTTTGCTCACCTGGACTGGAAGGTAGGAATTTCCTGATGGTCCTAAGAACCACCTTGTCCCTGTGGAACATTACGTAATTTGATTCTGTGCAGAGGGCTTGCAGTTCTCTTACTCTCCCAGCAGAGGTCATAGCAATCAGGAATATGGTTTTACACGTGACATACTTTAAGTCTGCAATGTCCATAGGCTCAAATGGAACCTCCATAAACTGGAGAAGGCAAACACTGAGATCCCATGGTGAGACTGGGTCCCTTACCAGTGGGTGCAAATGACTGAGGCCTTTAAAAAACCTTTTGAAAATGGGTTGTGAGGGCAGTGACTTTCCCTTGCCTGCTGATATGTAAGCTGGCACTGCTGCAAATTGCACCTTTAGTGTTGAAGGCCTTAGGCCTAGAGACTGTAAGCGTGAAAGGTATTCTAGGACAATAGGCAACCCTGCCTCCACTGGGATTACTCTTCTGGGTTACACCAAGAAGAAAATCTTTCCGTTTAGAGGAATATGCTTTCCTGGTTGCTGATTTCCTTGAAACTCAGAGCACCTTCAGGACTTCCTCAGAGAGATCCAGTCCAGAATATTCTAACTCTTCAAGAAGTATGCCCCATGCGACAACATGGGATTTGGGAATGTTATCTTGCTCTGGGATAAAGTCGGCAGATTGTGACTTAATGGCAGGCTGATTGGACTCTTGGAGGACATGGCCAGGAACACTGAGTATCTGGCCTGTCTGATCCAGTCTAGGGATATTAGGATTATTGTTGCAGCCAGGTTCTCTCCTGAGCATCAGGGGATTTTCTGTATGAGTGGGAATGGTGTGAAGGTATACAGGACCCCTCCCATCCATTCTAAGAAAAGAGCGTCCTCTGTGACTGTCCCTCTGCCTGGTGGTCTGCAACAAAACTGTGGGAGCTGATTGTTACATAGTTACATAGTAGGTGTCGGCAGAAGAAGACCCCCTTGGTCCATCTAGTCTGCCCTTGTCAATTTGTTACTATTTCCTTACTACAGATCCTGTTAGACCTGTGAGCTTGTTCCTCCCTGTTCTTGATTCCACAAGTCCCCTCTGCCTATCCCATGCATGCTTGAATGCCTCAATGGTGTTTACACCCACCACTTCCTCTGGTAGCCTGTTCCAGGATTCTACCACTCTTTCCATGAAGAAATTCTTCCTTCCATTACCTCTGAGTCTCCCCCTTCCAGTCTCATGTCATGTCCTCATGTCCTTGTGCATTTCCCCTTCTGTAGACAGCTACCCTCCTGTACTCTGTTTATTCCCTTGACATATTTGAATGCCTCTATTATGTCCTCCTTCTCCCTTCTATCTTCAAAGGAGTACATATTTGACTCCCTCAGCCTCTTCTCATAGTTTTTCTGATGCATGCCCAGAACCATCTTGGTTGCCCTTCTCTGCACACTCTCCACCTGTTCAATATCCTTCCTGAAATGGGGCCTCCAAAACTGAACACAGTACTCGAGATGAGGTCTCATCAGTGATCTATATAGGGGTAATATCACCTCCCTCTTTCTACTTATAATACCCCTCCCTGTGTAACCCAGCATCCTATTTACTTTTCTTACTGCCCTTCCACTCTGACTTGCCATTTTAAGGTCATCAGTTATGATGACCCCAGATCTCTTTCCTGATTAGATGTTGCAACCTCCTCTCCTCCCAATTGCTGTGCTGCCCTTGCGTTCTTGCATTCCATATGCATCATTTTACACTTTTTGGCACTGAATCCCAGCTGCCATCCCCTTGACCATTCCTCTAGTCTTTTTAGGTCCTTTTTCATTTCATCTACCCCCTCTGGTGTGTGAACCCTGTTGCAGATCTTTGTGTCATCTGCGAACAGGCATACCTTCCCTTCCAGACCCACTGCTATGTCGCTGATGAACACATTGATCAGTAAAGGCCCCAGAACTGACCCTTGTGGCACCCCACTTGTCACCTTCCCCACTTCCAATCATACCCCATTTTCCACTACCCTCTGGCTCCTGTCACTCAGCCAATTTTGCACCCACCCCAAGACTGCTCAGTTTCTTTATTAATCTCCTTTGTGGAAAAGTGTTAAAGGCCTTCCTGAAGTCCAGGTAGGCCACGTCCTCTGCCCTCCACCGATCTACTACCCTCATCACCCAAATGAAGAACTCGATCACGTTCGTTTGGCATTAATCCCCCGTGAAACCATGCTGTCATGGATCTTGTAACCCATTTTCGGACAGGTACTCTACCATCCTTTCTTTTATCAATTTCTCCATAATCTTCCCCACCACCGACATCAGGCTTACTGGTCTATAGTTCCTTGCCTCTCCTCTGCCCCCCTGTGAACTGGCACCACATCTGCCCTCCTCCAGTCCCTCGGTACCACCCGTTTGCAATGATTGATTGAACAGAGCTGCCAGGGGAGCAGATAGTCTCCCCCCCCCTCAGTTGTCGTAATGTCCTTGGGTACATCTCATCGGGCCACATTGCCTTATTTATTTTTAATATCTCAAGTTCTCCTACTATGCTCCCCTCCAGAAAGGGGCTTGTGTCTAGCCTCCCTCTGGTAATTTCTCTTGCTTTTAACTCAGTCCATTTCCCACTCCATCCTGTGTGAATATTGAACAAAAGTACTTGTTCAGTATGTCTGCCTTCTTCAGGTCCTCCTCCACACTTACACCCCCTTCCCCATTAATTCTGACTATTCCTGCTTTGTTTTTTCTCCTTTTTTTTTTTTGCAAACCATCTTTATTCATTTTCATTTATACAGACAGACAAACACATACCTGGCATAGCCAGGGCACACAACCCCAAACTGGCTGTGCAAACTATATACATCCCCCTATGTACAAGCACAACAGGAGACCGCTCTATACTGTGATCAGACTCCAAAAATCAGTAATGTCTTAAAATAATGAGCTAACCAGTATAAATATATGCCCTTCCCTTCGACAGCCCAAATCCCTTTCTAGTTACCAGCTTGTGAGCATATACTAATCCACGGCCCCCGTTAGGAGCCTTACTCTTACTAAGCAGCCTCCTGAGGTGTCCCCTGGAAAGAGAGAGAAAGACCCCCAACCCTTTAAAACCATGCAGAACAAAACCATCCTACCATTAACCTGAGAAAAGGCCAAATACAACCCCACTACCACTATCTGAAAAGTTACTTGAGACAAGCTAAGACCAATAACAATAAAAAAAGAAAGAAAAGGCAAGGCAGAATATAAACAACTAAACATTCCAGCATCTTTTCTTTAGCTACTCACAATCTGACAGACAGGCCTGTGCTCAGGGGTTCATGAATTCCGAGGCTCTCGACCTGCAGGGAGTAGATCGCATCTAGTACCGCCCATCTTTTAGCATATACCTCTATTTTCCCCTCAAAGTATAGGTGCCTCTTTATCATGCCCAAAACCCCTAGCAATTCTCTCACCCACTGATCGTAGGCATAGACCTGGTCATCCTTCCAATGTTTTACTAAAAAGGCCTTAACTACTGCCATTAAAGAGAGAGGTGATATTAGGTGCAGCCCCTGCAATTTGGGAGAAGTCACCCAAAACACATACTTCCGGTGTTACAAATTCTGAGTAGTCCAGCAATGGATCCATGCCCCTTTTAATTTCTCTTCATAAGGGTGAAATTTTACTACATCCCCACATAACATGCAAGAGATCACCCACTCCCTTTTCACATCTAAAACACAGGTCTGTCTCAAGTTGCTATCACATAGTTTCACAGGGATATAATAAATATTAGAGACAACAAAAAAAATGCATATTTCTGTACCTGGGTATTACATTATATTTACTGCTTTTCCAAATATTTTCCAGATAAGGTTTCTGGGGGTCATCACTTTATCCCAATATGGAATTCTTATAGGAGAACTCGGGCCAAGAAAGTCCAAGAGAATTTTATGTACTTGTGAGAGGGGATTAGCTCTCTGGTTAACTTCCCTTAATCTTCCCCACAAGAAGGAGTTGTCCACAGTGTTGCCCAACCCCTTCACAAACCCTGCCAACATTTGTTGTAACCTTTGAAAGAAAGACAGCCCGTCACATTGTGGTGGAAGGACTACGCTATCACCCTGCATAACATCCCTAAGCCTAAGGTCCCGTAAGTGATTAGCCCACCGGTATCTGATTACCCGATCCCCAATTACTAAGTTAGGGTTACCCAATATGGGCTGATCTCTGGCCTTCCTTTGATTCTGTTTTTGTACCGGGGTAAGAAATGACCACCAAGCTTCTGCAGTTTTCATAATTGGTTCCCATACCTGTTACAAAAAAATTTTCTTAATTTAGCATACAGCAATGATTCTGGAATGAGGCCCGACCTTGTCAGCATTTGTTTTTCTATTTGCACCCAGGTTGGTAAATAACTTTCTCCCTCAACATTCTCCGCCCATCGGCCATAATGCCCAGCTGGCCTGCCACGTAGTAAATATGGAGATCAGGCAACCTGACGCCACCCTCTGTATACTGCAAGCGCAACACATTATGTTTTACCCTAGGCGGTTTCCCATTCCACAGGAATCCCAAGATCAACCTCCTGATTATACTAAACCATTTATTAGGATACTACATGGAGCTAAATAAACCGGATATAGCAGTTCAGGCAATATATTCATCTTAATAATGCCCAGTCATGCTGTGTAATTCAGAGGTAGCTTGTTCCACCTTAGTATGTCCTTTGACCGCTGATATGGCTCCTCTAATTTACTTCAGCCCCATCTCCAGATTTGCTGTAATCATATGCCTAGATACCTAATTTTATCTGTTCTCCATTGCACCCCAAGGGATGCAAAATCTGTCCTATAAACATATGGTGTCAAAGGGAGAATTTGTGTCTTTGTCAAATTCAACTTATAATTAGAGACCTTAGAAAAAACTCGAATTAGCTCTCTTATTCTCCCAAAGCTGGATGCTGGGTCCTGTAAGTGGAGAAGTATGTCATCTGCGAAACCTGAGAATTTTAGCTCCAGTTCCCCATCCCTATCCCTTTAACGGTAACATCCCTATTGATAGCTCTCAGAAGGGGTTCTAAATAAATGTTAAACAATATCGGTGAGAGAGGGCACCCTTGATGGGTCCCATCATCTAGCCGGAATTCCTTCGAGATACAACCGTTGCATAATATTCTGGCAGTTGGCGCCTCATATAAATTCTTAATACCCCTAAGTAAACCCTCCGGGAATCCCATTTTCTCCATTGTAGCAAAAAGAAAGGAATGGGAGACCCGATCAAAGGCTTTCTCAGCATCTAGGGAGATCAAGGCCATAGGTATTTGGGAATCGGGGCAGAGTTTAAAATATGATGTAATTTCCTAAAGCATCTTGCGCCCCGGCATAAATCCTACTTGTTCCTGGTTAACTAGACTGGGGCAATGCAGAATTCTATTTGCCAAGATTCTTGTAAGAATCTTAATGTCTTGGTTCATTAAGGCTATAGGCCTGTAACTGCCTAGAGCATCCCTGGGCTTATCAGGCTTAGGGATTAGAGTAATATATGCCTGGTACAATGGAGGATTTATTTTTATTTATTTTATTTAAACAGCAGTTTGGAAAACCTTTGAGCCATAGGCTCATTTACAAAGGTACCTTGTCACAGTAAGACAAACGAAAATACACAGTATAACAGTAACTTAAGACATAGATACAAACAAGCTGGTACAGGTAGGATTGATGCAAACAATACCAGAGTTATGTTGTCCTTAGCAGCTTAACAGTAAGCTTTGTCATAAGTATTGAGTACGGCTTTGACTAATGGCAATTACAGCATCGGGTGTTAATAAGTTGGTTACGTAGGAAGTTTTGGAAGCACAATATAGTTGGAGCTGCGAGATGGAGGGGCAGTGTGTTGAACCAGGAGGGGCCTAAAGCTGAAGGCTCTTTGGCCGTGAGAGGTCCTAGCTCTAGGGATAACAAGAGAAGTTTTCCCAGAGGTCCGAGTATGAACTAGTGGGACAGAGCGGCGTATGGTGGTGGTCAATCCTGGTGGGGATAGCCCAAGGAGGGTCTTTTTTGTAAGGGTACAGGTCAGATATTTGAGGCTCTCGTCAAGATCAAGTACCAGCGCTTTAGCATACAGTAGACAGATGTGTGTCAGCCTAGATGCCCCAGTAATTAACCTGCAGGCCTTATTCAGAGTAGTGAGAATTTTATGGAGTGCGGTCTGATCAGCAGCACCATACACCGGCAGTCCATAGTCCACTAGGGACAGGATAGAGAGGTGACTGCTTGGTCGAAGAGCCTCCGGGAGAGGCAGTGTTTATACCGATGTAAGATGCCCAATCGGATATTAGTGGCAGTGGCTAGGCGGCATGTGTCCATGGAAGGAGAGGAAGGGGTCAAAATGGATCCCTAGGTATTTATAGGAGCAAACTTGTTCGAGTGGGAAAGAGGAACCAGAGTGAATGAGGAGTTTGAAGTTGCAGTACTTGTTTTGTGGATGAGTGAAGAACATGGTTTTTGTTTTTTTTAAGATTTATCACCAATCTATGTTCCTTGAACCAGCCCTCGGCTTCAGCAAAGGACTTCTGCAGCGAGTCCTGGAGGGCAATAGGGTTACGACTTGAGGCAAAGATGACTGCATCATCAGCGACAATAGAATGTTCCCGAGCAAGAGCGTGGAAGGGTGTTGAGGTAAGGAGAATAGTAGGGTCCCAATGGAGCCCTGGGAACCTCAGAAAAGATGGGACTGATGTCTGAGTAGGTACCATTAATTTTTACACGCTGTGAGCAGTCAGACAGATAACTGGTGCACCAGGAGATAGGCCTAGCAGCAAAACCAGAGAGACTAAGGGCATCAGGAAGGAGGGGGTGGGAGACAGTGTCGAAAGCTTTAGAGAGGTCAATGAAGACCACACCAGCCAGAGAACCAGTGTCTAAGGAGGAGTGGAGAAAGTTGGAGAACTCTAGGAGGGCTGTGTTGGTACTGTGGCCTGTTTGGAAGCCATGCTGCTCAGGACATACGACATTGTAGGTGGAGAGGTAGTCAGAGATTTGAGAGGCCACCACTTTTTCCAAGGCCTTGGAGAGAGGAGAGAATGGAGATCGATTGATGGTTTCAGCCACAGTCCTATCACCACCTTTAAAGATAGGGGTGACAGTGGCGACTTTCAGGCAGTTGGAACCTTCCCCAGGCAAAGAGAGGGTTGATGAGGCACGTGATCAGGGTAAGGACTGTGTCTAAGACCAGCCGTGGATACACGGATTCAGGGTGTCACTGCCTGTACTATTACTCTTGAAGGCAGTGACAAGGTGAGGCCTAAGTTCATGGGCAGAAACACGTGAGGAGAAAATAATAGGCGAGAAAGATTTCTGACAGGCGCTGGGGAGGAGGTCAAAAAATTTGTAGGGAGGATAGGCTAAGGTCAGTGAATGAGGTGCTGAGGTGGTTGGCTATGAGGGCTGGTCTGAGGAGATCAGACCATTAATGTTGATCTGGGTGGGGAGGTGCAGTCCCATTTAACTGTTTAATGTTATCCCAGAAGGTTCTGGGGTTCCCCATGAGGCAGTGAGTGAGGACCAACAGTGCTCAGACTTGGTCTTTCTGATGGCCTGAGTGCACTTGTTTCGGGCGGCAGCATATAACCGCCTGTCATTGGGCCGGCCAGTCTCAATGGCAAGGTGCCATTGGTTGTCCCTATGTTTGAGTTGGTGGATCAAAGCTGGGGTTACCCAGGGGGCATTCTGCCTTTTAGAACGGCGGGTCAACATTGGGGCAAAGATATCACAGGCATTATTAAAAGTTTGGGTAAAGAAGGAGAGAGCTGTGTCAATGTCAGGAGTTGCCTGTATAGGAGACCAGTCAATTTGGGACAGAAGTTCCTTAAGTTTTATCAGTCCACCAGGTATTAGAAACCGCCGGCATGTAGACTGTACTATGGGTTTGGGGACTGAGGATGACCAGTGGAATAGAATGGGGGAGTGATCACTGAGAGAGTCTGGGCGGACCTGTACATTGGGGATCCGATTAGGGCAGTTGGTGAGTACCACATCAAGCAGGGTACTGGAGCCTCTCTTGGGCTTAGTCCTGGTAGGGTGGGTAACTAGTTGCGTTAAGTCTATTGCAGAAAAGGGAGTCTCGGTAGAGAGGAGGAGAAGGAGCCAGTTGACATTTAAGTCACCCACCAGAATTTGATCAGCGGAAGGAGGTAGTGAGGTAAGGTATTCTGTAAGAGAGGCAATGGCCTGCGTTGGTCCCTGGGGGCACGTATGCAGTAGTCAGATAAAGGGGTCCCTTTAAAGGGTCAGGGTTAGTTTCAACGTAGCGCCTGGGCCCTGGAGTCAAGGATGGGAGCAGGCAGGGCTAGTACAGGAGAGATTCCTTGACATAAATAGCGCGGCAGCTGCCCTTCTCCCAACTGCAGTCGGACCGGAAGAGGGTGAAACCAGGAAGGGAGACTAGGAGTCAGGGGAGGATTTCGACAGCCAAGTCTCAACCAGAGCGATGACATCAGGGTTAATTGATGTGACCAGGCATTGTAGTGAGTCAAACTTTTTTAGGAGGCTACAGATATTCATGGATACCATACATAGGCCTGTGGTGCAAGTCGGGGAGCTCCTGGGAACCGGGCCAGGGTTTGGATGAATGTTCCCTGACAGGAGTAGTAGCATGACTAACACCCTGGCTGGGAGATGGTGAGAGGTTTTCCTACGATTGACATGGGGAGAGGGAGGCTAAGGGGGCAAGGGGTGGGCAGGGTGGTACAGGAAGGGAAGGCAAGAATAAGAAGACACCCAGATGTGCCTGAGGTGACGAGAAAGCTAGGGGGAGGGCAGGGAGGACCGAGACACACAGAGGTCCCAAAGGGCAAGAGAGCAGGTTCAGGAGCAAGGAGGGAGGGGTGCCAGGGCACAGTGTGGAGTAGCAGATGGGTAAGGGTAAGTGCACTGCTAGTGTGGGATAGGCACAGGCAGAGCATGAGGCAGGGCCACTACATTGTGGTGCGCAAGATCCCAGGGAAGTAGTGCTGTACAGGTAGGAGTAGGAAGTAGCGAGGGAGCATAGATGATGAACCCCCTCCTGCATTATTGTACGAAAAAACTCTTGAAGTATAGGAAGTATAGTCTGAATATGGGCCTGATAGAATTTAGCAGTAAGGCCATCAGGCCCAGGGGACTTACCTGCAGGAAGAGATTGCACCACCCCAATAATTTCAGATGCTCTTATTAGAGCTTCTAATTCCTTAGCTTGAACAGAGTCCAGAACTGGTAAGGGAATTCCCTCTAGAAAACGCTTGGATTCCTCCTCCCCTGCCAAATCTTTAGCCTGGTAAATTTCTTTGAAGTATGACGCGAACGCCTCCGCCATCTCTTGGGGATCCATTAGAAGCTTCCCTTCAAACTGGATGGATGTGACTGTTCTACTTGCTTACCACTCCTTATTTCTTGCTGCCAAGAGATGCCCTGGGACATCACCCTACAGCAAGAATTTAGCGTTAGACTTATTCAGCCAAAACTCTACTTTCCCATAAACAATATCCGCCAGCTCCCTTCTCAGGCTTTTGAGCTCCGCATCTATTTCCTCTGAGGACCCTTGCACCTGTGACATGGACTTAATTGCCCCTAACAGATATTCCTCTTTAGCCCTCTTCGCCACCGTGCCCTCGGCCACCCCCGCATAAATAACCTTACAAGTAGGCCAAGCCAATCTTTTGTTTTGCAGTGTGGGCACTTGTAATCTGATGCTCTCCTGTAAAGCCTACTCCAATTTGTCCCTTACGGTAGGTTCTGTCAAGAGAGAGTCATGCAGCCTCCATCGGTAAGGTCGGGAAGGTGTGGAGCTTGGTTCCCACATCAGCTGAATAAGAGAATGATCCGAGAAGGTTCTCCCCTCCGTTAGAACTTCCCTGACCTCTCTAAGTGCCTCTCTGTTCACCAAAAAAAAAATCAATTCGAGAATAACTCTTTTGGGCTGCCGAATAAAATGTCATATTACTACCCCCTCTCGAATGGGTCTTAATTGGGTCGACCAGTGCTGTAACCTCCAAGAACCTAATCAGGGCTAGCTGAGCCTTAGTCGGTGGCCCACTGGATGGTGGTATCCTATCCTCCTGATTACTGAGATAAGTGTTCCAGTCGCCTACCAAAATAAGCGAGTGTGACGAAAGAGTAGCTATATCCCTCTCTACTGAAGAAAAAAATTCAGGATCAGAGGGAGTTGGCCCGTATATAGAGGCAACTGAGACTGTTTTGCCAAACAGATTACTGACAGATAAATCCCCCTGCTGTCTTCCCTTACTAACACCTGCGCCACCTCATACGTGCAAGTTTTCCTTATTAAAATCGCCACGCCCCTGGAGGCTCTGTCCTTTCCAACCACATAGACTTGCCCCACCCATCGCCTCCTAAGACCACTCAGCTCATCTGTCAGGAGATGTGTCTCTTGTAACGCAGCAATATGAACCCCCCGTTGCTCAATGTATCGCAAAATGACCATTCTTTTGCATCTACCCCTGAGATCTTTAACATTCCAGGAAATTATTTTAACACATGACATTAATAAACATCAAGATTATACTGCATAGGCCAAACATTGTGCCCTTTCATGGTCTGCATCCTTGCTATTCCCAAACTCGGACTCTCTCTCTCTTTCCAATCCCCAACAGCCCTCCCCTCAACCCCCGATCCTTAGATCACCCACCTACCAGATGTCGAGTCATGGATGAACCCGTTCCTGTGACACTCCCCCAGCCCCACCCCATAACAATGCAACTCCGGGACCTAGCCCATAGCCCCCATAGAGACCAAAGCATGAAAGCCCTGCATCCCCGTACATTGTTCACCCTCCTTTCCCCGGGAACTCGTCCTTATATTTCCCCAAAAAAAGTTAACCATCTCAATTATACAATAAAAATGAAAAACGAAAGAACAGGCCCAAACAGCCCCTCTTCACTTCCTCTTACGTCCCGAGGAGATACCCCTTCATTTTCCAGTACTGCTTAAACCTTGATCCCTTTGACTACTCCCTCTCCCAATCCTACCCCAGTACCGGCAGAGAAACAAGGTAGATGGAAGATAGTACCCTCTAACAGCTATAGAAACGAGCTGTTTGCTCGTTTTACGATAATATTCCCCCGACCACCCCCATCTTACCGCGCCCTCGTAGTGCCCCAATCTCGCTGTTCTTAGGCCTGATGTTTCAAACAAGAAAAAAAAAACTTAACTAAATCCCTGTAACCCCCCAACTACTCTCCCTTGCCCCTTAAATTCCTATCTAGCCTCTATAAGATGAAACATCCTAAAACCCTAACAGTATTATTCTCCTAAATCCCCTCCTTTCCCAGCGCTCAGCAGCTATGCCCCATCTCTCTAGGTAACCGTTTACCCCTTGCAGTATTCATCCCCAACTGCAATAGGTAGAGATACCAGATTCCCCTTCTTAAAGGTGGCTTTCTATACTCCCTGGCCTACACATATCATTTGAGAAAGAAAACATGTTTAACAATAAGCAGTTAAACCAACAATCAATAACAGCTTATAAGTCCTTTAATTCTCCTCCATCGCTGCCCTTCAGGCTAGTACTACCTTCTTCTTCTCAAAACACAGTCAGGTACAGGGCTTAAAACTCTGGGAGCTCAGCCCGTAACCCCTCTAAAGCGTCTTTTGCCATGAGGAACCTCTTATCTCCGGCCTGAAGACGAACCACCAACGTTGCTGGAAACTGTAATCGAAATTTAATTCCTGCCAGATATAGCTTTTTCTTGATTTCTTGCGTATTCTTTCTGTTTTTCCTGAACCGCGGGCATTTGATCCTGAAATAACCACAGAGAAGTACCATTCCATTGAAGAGACTTCTTTTGCCTGGCGGTGAACAACACGTGGGACTTTTCTTTATAATTAAGAAAGCGCATAATTATCACCCGGGGTCTCGCCCCCAGTGGCGGCATCTCCCTTAATGCCCTGTGAGCTCTTTCCAGATTGTACGCTTCCCCGAATGGTGTAGGGCCCAGCAACTTCAGCAGTAAATCCTGCATGAAAGAGACACAGTCCAGCCCCTCAGCCTCTCTGGTAGCCCTGCTAGAATCAGATTATTTCTCCGGTTTCTCGATTCTTGGTCCTCCATCCTCTCCTCCAACTTCTTAACCTGCTTTCTAACAGCCACCATCTCCTGATCCAGAACAGCTGTCTTCCTCTCCTGCGAAGAGATCCGGGCTTCTGCATCCCCCATTCTCTGTGCCAATGAATGTAGCGCTGGGTTTACCACTGCAAAGTCGATCACCAGCCCCTGCAACAATGACTTAATTTCCAGGATGTCATCTGTGGTCAAGCTTGAGCCCCCCTCCTTCCCTGGCTCCTCATCTTGCTCGGTCAAAGTAGGCGAATGAGGTTTCGGCCTCTTGGTGGCTGGAGCTCGCCCCGCCAGGGGCTCCACAGATTCCGCTTCCATCTCGGTGCTGCGGTGCGGCCTGCACCCTCAACTGCTCCCTCGCTGTTTCAGCAGTCACCTCACTTCTCTTCCTCTACGGCTTTTAGTGATCCCCTTAAAAAACACACCCGCACCAGCTCACACGCCTCTATTATCTGCTTTTTAGCAATTTAAGCCGGTCTCGGAGGACGAAATATATTAATATTAACTGCGGGGCCTCGGAGCAACACAGGAGACGTCTAACCCAATTCAGCTCATCATGTGACCCACCTGTTTTTTCTCCTTTTGATAATGTATCAATAGAATGTTTTGTCTCCTAGCTTCACTGTCTTAGCTATGTTCTCCACTGTATGTGCCTTTGGCCTCCTAACAGCCTTTGCTGTCTCCCTCAGATTCTCCCGACATTCTCCCCTGTCATTTTCCATCTGCGTTGTTTTGTACTTCTCAAAGGCCAACCTCTTTGCTTTAACCTTTGCTGCAACTTCTCTGGAGAACCATAGTGGCCTCCTCCTTCTCCTGTTCTTTGTAACCTGCCTAATGTATAAGTAAATGGGATGTCCAAGATGTCTCTTGGCTAATCAAGAGTGTCATCTCAAGACATTTTTATGTTCAAGAACTGTGAAACAAAGCTGTGCTGTTCTGGAACACAAAGGTGTCTAGAGATAGCACTCTTGAATAGGCAAGGGACATCTCGGACATCCCATTTACGTTTTATTAATCATCTCTTTTTTACTTTTTTTTGTTACCTCTTTAGGCATAATGGAAACTGCCCATATGTAACCACCATTTGTAGACCTTCCTAGGACTGATGTGCCACTGCACAGATAGCTGGAAACCAGAATGTAGAGAAAAAAGAGACAGTGAGTCATAGATACAGAAATCTTCTTCCAACTGTGGGCATAAGAGTAATGTGATCTGAAGCCTTCTAGGACTCTTTGCATTGGGTAGAAGAGCTGTTTCATCGAAGGGGAGGAGTAAGAGACAGTAGAAAAATGCACAAAATCAGTGCAGTGTACTTTTGTCTTCCCAGAGTGATGGTAGAAATCGTGCCCATTTCCCACACGTTTCTATACCTTGGGGCTGTATTATTTAGTCGGCATTCGTGTTTTTATACATGCTACATTTCTTTTAATTTGACAATAAAAAAAAATCAGTGGAGAGGGCTGGGAGCAGAGACAAAGCTAGGTTGTTTCGCGGTTCACTGAGCATGCGGTTTCTAGCCATCATCCACGCAGAGAGGTGAGCGAATGTGAACTTCTGTTTATTTCTTTTTATTTTACTATCTGCTGTGGAGAGGTGGGAGAGCTGTAAATATCTGTTAAGATCTGTTTTTTTAATTTAATATCAGCCTGCAAAATTGTGCTAGGAAACTGTGGATCTTTGAGTTGACATGATCTCTTCAGCAGTTGAATGAAAACTGCCAGGCTAGATCTCGTTCACTGCAAGCTCATCTAGCTGCCCCGCCTTGCTCCTGTTATCGATGACTTCCAAAGGCTTTCTACCTCTCCATTGCCTGCATGCTTAGCATCACTGGATTTCTCAATTAGGGACAATGTTATCTGTACAATCTGAATTAGGTACAATGTTATCTGTACAATCTGAATTAGGTACAATGTTATCTGTAAATAGAGACTGATGATTATGTTACTGTCCGCCATAGTATACCCCTCGGTACTGTTATCTGTACTAGTGGTCTTTAACTGGCAGTGTAGCCTAGAGATTAGAGTAACGAGCTGTGAATAAGCTTGGTGCATCCAGCGGACCTGGATTTGATTCCCACAACCTTCAACTGCATACTGTGTGACCCTGAGCAAGTCACTTAACCCCCCCAGTGCTCCCAGGTTGCCTCTGAAAACAGGCACTTGTCCCGAGTGGGCCTTAACTGGTTACCAAAGACTAAAATGAAAAAAAGTGTAGTAATTATGTTCTCTGTACATTTTTATGTTGGCGTGCTTGCGCAGCCAACATCTTGCGCTAGTAGCAGATTTGGAGGCGCAGTCACTGTTGGGCGAATGCAGGGCATGCATCAGTAGGTGCGTCCCTCATTCCCCAATCAGCCAGCAGCAGGGGCCAACACCCTGCATAGCTAATGCAGTCACCAGATCTGAGAAAAGGTCCACTGCAATGAGAGTGAAGCTCTCATGCAGCGTGACAACAACACACTTCCCAAGACGTGCAGGCAACATGGCGGCAGTGACTGCCGCTACTGCCTGTCACAATGTCGATGGGGATACCCACCCCCCATCGGCATAATTCTCCCCTCATTTCTGCTGTGTGCTGAGGGGGTGCCCAATCCCCCTTGGCATCATGCGCTCCCCCAAAAAAACGCCTTTCTTTGCAGATGGGGCGGGCCCAATCCCAGTCGGCTTCAGTTCCCCCCCTTCCCAGTTCACTCTGCTGATGGGGGAGCCCACTGCCCATCGGTATGATGTCCCCTCCTTTGCTGTGTGCCGAGGGGGGTGCCCAATCCCCCTTGGCTCGTATTCCCTCCCTCCCCTTCCTTAAGTGCCGATGGGGGTTGCCCAATCCTCTGTTGGCTACTGCATCCCTCCCCAAGACACTTGGGTGGCACACTGGGAGCCCACCCCAGTTAGCCAAATACCTTGTAAAAAAAAAAAAAGTCCCGCAATGTATTTTTTTTTTTTTTGCCTGTAAAAAAGAAAACAGTCCTTCACGGTCTCCCTGCCCCCTCCTGCAACCTGCGCCCACCATCTGCACACCCTGCCTCCCCACACCCCCCCCACTCCATACTTACCTCCGGAGTCTGGTGCGATGATCTTCGGAGGACCAGGAACACGTCTGCACTCTTCAAAGTCGACCACGAACTGAAGAAATGACGGTAAGCTGTATAATGGTATAAATAGGGTTTCCTCAACTTTGGTGAATGTCTCGGGCATTTTTGAGAATTTTGACACCAAATTTTCAATATGGAGTTTTTGGGACCCCTCCTCATGAATTCAGGCACTGTCATGGCGTTATTCAGTCTCGAAAGGTGATTTCGTGGTCACTGTGTGAAATAACCTTTTGGGACCAACTAACAAAATAACAGTGCCACTGTTCATGAGGGGGTCTGTCAAAAAGCCTACGTTGAAAATTTGGTGGAAAAAATCCAAAAAATGGTTGTTTTATGGGCGTGCATTGCGCAGTTTCCATGCACGCTCGTAACTTCATGAATCTGTAATATTTTCACTCCAGATTTTGACAATTGGCATTTTCCCACACCTCCTTATGAACAGTACAGCTGTCAATTTACATATCCTGGCCAAAATGTGGTTCCGCACGTCCGGCACAGAATAGTGCAGTTGCTGTGTGAAATCAGTTTTCGGGACAGTTTGAGGAAAAGACGGTGAGACTGTTAATGAACAGAGGTCCTATAATGCCTATGTTGAAAATTTGGTGATGAAATTCCATAAAATGACTGTGTTACATGTGTGCGTTGCACAGTTTCCATGCACCCTTGTAACTTCGCAAATTGGCAATATTGTCACGCCACATTTTCAACAATGGGATTTTTTTCGCACCTCCGTATGAACAGTATAGCTGTCATTTTTCACATCCTGCCCTAAATGTGTTTTCGCATCTGTGGCACACAATGGCGTGGTCACTGTGGGAAATCAACATTTGGGACAAATTAACAAAAATACAGTGCCACTGTTCATGAGGGGAGGTCCCAAAATGCCTATGTTAAAAATGTGGTTAAAGCTGGCCCGCAAGCACAGTGGTTGGATTTCTGCTTGTGGCACTGGCGACCCGGGTTCGGGAACGGACCCGGGTCATAGGAAAGCCAGGCAGGGGGGAGAAGGATAGAGCGTCCCATGGATGGCTCTCCTTCTCTGGGGGGAGGGTGGGGTAGTGTCCGATGCAATGAGGACCCCTGGCGGAGGCCCGGAGTCACTCATGCTACTGACGCTTGGCAACAGGGAGGTGGGGCAGATGCTGGCATCATTGCACGTCCCCACCTCCGAGAAAACCAGGAAAAAAGAGTAGGCGGGCGGGTTCATTGTCTGAGTGAAGCCCTCCCTGGGGCTTCGATTAGCTGCCATCGCCGCATCCCTGACTAGATGCTTGTTCCACAGCACGGATGAGGGCACCGATGCTGCGGCTCCACCCTCTGGGGGTTAAGCCGGGGGTGACTGGGGACAAGCGGTAGTCGATGGCAGTGGAAGTCCCAGGGGCCATGACCAGGGCTGATGGCTGACAAGTGGACCCACCAGGGATAAAAATGAAAATAAAAATGTGGTTAAAAAAATTCCCAAAATAATTGGGTTATGGACATGTGTTGCACAGTTTCTATGCATGCTCATGACTTCACCAATTGTTCATATTGTCACTCCAGATTTTCTTTTTTTTTTTTAATCCGCCTCCTCCTTGCTCAAGGGCAGCCACTCCTTCAGGTCCGCCAAGGTCCCCGCTGGTGCCCCTGCCTCGATGCCAGCCCCTCACCCCATATCCGCAGCCCCCCGGGTGACCCAGATGTAACCCTTTGCTGGGTGGGTCCCCATCCTCTGAGGGAGATAGGCACTGGTAGGGGCCGGCCAGCACACTATACTTGGCCCGGATGCTGCTAGGGTGAAGTGCATCAGGGACTTGACGGCAATGAGAGCCAGCGACCGTCATCCGGTTGTCCCTGGAGCTTTTCCCACTTTGCTCCCCTGGGGGCATGGTTGCTACAATGTCAAGGCATAAGCCGGCATTGCCCATGCCACCCCTCGATATGTAGGGCCCCAGCATGATGCCATACCCCCAGCCTCCACCAGGGGTCAGCAAACACCAGGTCGTGAATCTACCCTCCCCACGAGAGAGGCAAGCAGTCTCCGGACGCTCTTAGCTATCTCTCCCCGGCCAGCCCTCCAGTGTCCCGAGTCCGTTCCCGAACCTGGGTCGCTGGCATCACAAGCAGGAATCCAACTACTGCACTGACGAGCCGGCCCTCACTTCAGATTTTCAACGTTGACATTTTTGTACATCTCCTCATGAACAATACAGTTGTCATTTTCCACATACTGCCCAAAATGTGTTTTCGTACCTGTGTCGCCAAATGGCATAGCCGCTGTGCAAAACCACCTTTCAGCTAACAAACTGATAGTGCTGCTCTTCATGAGGTGGGCTCACAAAAAGCCGATGTTGAAAATCTGGAGTGAAAATACCAACACACGCCTACGGTGTTAGGGTTCCCAACTGCAGCACCCCATCCTGTAGAGACTGACAGGCGTCAGGGGTGTGACTTGGGATCATCAGCTGTAATGCTCATGCCATTCCACCCCCACCCTGCAGCCAGTGACAGGCATCGTGGTGTGCCATGCACTGTTCGGCCACAAAGTTCACTCCATTCTCGTATACTGCACCCACCTCAGCATATAGAATGGGGTAAGTATAACACCCAAAGACCCCAAACCACACCACGACACTTGCCAGTGTCTACAGGGTAGGGTGAGGTAAAATGGCATGAGCGTTATAGCTAACGACCCAAAGGCACACCCCAATGCCTGTCGGTCTCTGCAGGGTGGGGATGGGGTTGGCATCACTTCAATACTTCACTGCCATTCCTATTATGCGTCTCTAACTCCTGCACTACCAATGCCAAGGCCAACGCGACAACATTCGGCATTGACAAATGCTTGTTTATGCCAGTTATGAATGCTTGTATGACATAATTGTTTTGTATTATGACACGTTCCTGTAATTATATTAGCTGGTGATGTTATTGCAATTATCATACCTGTAAGGTTTCCTGAGTCAACCGTTGTACTGCCAATGTACTGCACTTACCGGGTCGCCACTAAAAAAGGGATTGTCTTGTCTCAGTGGGCCTACCCGGTTACCAAAATTCAATAAATAAATGAATAAGATCTGTTTAAAACAGAATGTCGAATGCTGCTGTATTCACAGGCTCCATCGCGTGAAGTCTTCTTGGCTGTGTAAGAGGCCTTCACACACTGCAGCAGCCAGCATGCATTCCTACGGAGTAAAACAAAAGAGATGATTTATAATTCTCCCAAGAGGTGCAGGTCTATTTTGGGAGTGCTCACCTTCTGAAAACTGTGGCCAGAACCTGTTGGTTCAAAGTCCATTTGTGATTTCCCTGGCTGATTCTGCGGAGTCTGCCAGGGCATTGTCTGCCTGGCAGGTGCACTGCAGAAATGTTTGCTTCTAAGGAGTATGCCAGGTCCCAGATCCTCACTGCATCTGTACACAGTTCTGAGGATCTTGTCCCTCCCTGGTTGTTTATGCAGTGCATTGCTGAGGTGTCTGTTCTGACTTGGGCAGATGGACCTTGCAGCTGGGAGGAGAATGACTGCATTGCTAGCAGCACTGCCCTGAGCTCTAGGAGGTGGATCTGCTCCAGGGACTCCTGTGGGCTCCATGTGCCATTTACTGTAAGGCCCTGCAGGTGGGGCACCCCACCCTGGAGTGAAGCATCTGTAATAAAAATACTTGTAGATGATTGCTGAAGGAAGGGAATGCACTCTCTGAGGTTGCTTTCTTCCTTCCATCACTCTAGTGACTTTACGAGTGCTTTTGTCACTGGCTCTAGTTTTCAGGGTGGGTCTCATCTCTGAGACCAATTGTCTCTTAAGGGATACTGGATGTCTCTCATTTGGAACCTGGCCCATGGAATCACAGCTGTGGATGTGGCCATGTGTCCCAGTAATTGCAGGAAGTCCCTTGCAGGTCTTGGGTGACCTGCTGTGAATGATTCTACTGTTGCTATCAAATCTGCAGCTCTGGACTGCAGGAGGGAGGCTTTCTCCTGCAGGGCACTTAGCTCTGCTCTTGTGAACAGAAACTACTTGAGACTTCTGCAGATTTATTAAGAATCCCAGATTCTCCAAGGTGCTTTCTACAGTATGATGTGAGCCCCATTTGTCTCTTGTTCTGTTTTCCCTGAGACTAACAGGAAATGGAGGGTAATGAGTACCAATGCCCGTAGTCTGGGCAACAAGCTCCCTGAGCTGGTGGCCTTAATGGAAGAGGGATGCCTGGATATCGTAGCAGTCACAGAAACATGGTACACAGAGAACCATGACTGGGATGTTAACATACCAGGGTACATAACCTACAGGAGAGACAGGCAGGGGAGAAGAGGGGAGGAGTAGCTCTCTATGTAAAGGAAGGGATAAAAGCAACTGAACAAAAGAGTAAACATGGAGGAGAGGAGGCACTGTGGGTCATCTTGGAGACTGGAAAGGGCACCACAATCTGCACAGGGGTTGTGTACAGACCCCCATGTCAGGGGGAAGGAATGGACAAGGATATGATGGAAGGCATTCTTAGAATGGCAGAGAAAGGGAGATACTGTTGATGGGAGACCTGAATATGCCAGATGATAACTGGAGCACATTTGCTGCAGTGACATCCAGAAGCAGAGCCATTCTTGACGCCCTCGGGTGGCAGGCATTAGACAGCTAGTTCGGAACCCACTGTGAGGGGAGCAATCTTAGACCTCGTCTCTCAAGCGGGGCAGTGAGAGGATCTCAGATCTAGAAGTGGGTTGCCATCTGGGGACAAGTGACCATCAAACAGCGTGGTTCACGTTAACCTCAGCTACAGAGTCAAGCCATACAAAAGTGAGGGTACTGGACTTTAGGAGGGCTGACTTTGGCAAGATGGGAGAGTGCCTCAGAAAAGCACTAGCAAACAGGCTAGAAGGAGGTGGAGCAACAATGGGGAATTATCAAAACTGCCATCACAGAGGCAACAAGCCTTTGTGTGAAGCAAATAAACAAATCAAAACAAAAGAAAAAGCCGCTATGGTTCTCAAAAGAGGTGGCTGTGAAAGTCAGGAAGAAAAAGATAGCATTCCAGAAGTATAAGGAAACACAGAAGGAGCAGGACAGAGAGCTGTACCAGTTGAGGCAGACAGAAGCAGGGAGGGAATTCAGAATAGCAAAGGCCCAAACTGAGGAAAAGATAGCCAACTCAGTAAAGAAGGGGGATAAAACCTTTTATAGGTACATCAGCGAGCGTAGAAAGTCAAAGGGAGGGATAGTGAGGCTGAATAGAATAAACGGTGGGTGGGCAGAGGGGGACAGTGAAAAAGCAGGAATACTGAATGAATATTTCTGCTCAGTATTCACAAAAGAGGAGGGGGAAGTGCCTAATCCAATTAACAGAAGCACTCTTGATAGGGGGGTCGATCCCAGTCCTTTCACAGAAGAAAGGGTTCTGCAAGAACTCCTAAAACTGAAGGTGGACAAAGCAATGGGTCCTGATGGAATTCACCCCAGAATTCTAAAAGAATTAAGGAAGGAACTAGTGAAACCACTGGCTACTCTTTTTAATAAATCATGGAGGATGGTGTGGTACCCGAGGACTGGAGGAAGGCGGATGTGATTCCCCTTCACAAAAGTGGGACCAAGACAGAGGCAGAAAACTACAGACCTGTCAGTCTGACCTCTGTGGTAGGGAAAGTGATGGAGTCACTTCTGAAGGAAAGAATAGTTGAGTACCTAGAGATCAGGGGAGCACAGGATCCAAGGCAGCATGGGTTCACAGCGGGAAGGTCATGTCAGACAAATCTAATAGATTTCTTTGACTGGGTGACCAAAGTAGTAGACCAGGGAGGGGCTGTGGACATGGCCTACCTAGACTTTAGCAAGGCATTTGACACAGTCCCACACAAAAGATTATTAGTCAAATTAACCAGCCTGGGAGTGGGTCCCAGGGTGGTAGCCTGGGTAAAACATTGGCTGGACAACAGGACACAGAAGGTAATTGTAAATGGAGTCCACTCTGAAGAAAGGGCGGTTACTAGTGGGGTACCGCAGGGTTCAGTATTGGGTCCAGTCCTTTTTAATGTCTTCATCAGTGGCGTTGCAGAGGGACTGGAAGGAAAAGTATGCCTTTTTGCAGATGACACAAAGATCTGCAACAGGGTTGATACACAAGGAGGCGTAGAAAGGATGAAAAGGGACTTGGCAAGGTTGGAGGAATGGTCTGACATATGGCAGCTAGGATTCAATGCAAAAAAGTGCAAAATAATGCACCTGGGAAACAAGAACCCAGGGGAAGAATACACAATGGGTGGGGAGGTAGTAACAACAACAAAACAGGAAAGGGACCTGGGGCTAATCATATCAGATGACCTTAAGGTTAGCAAGCAATGTGAGAAGGCAGTAGGGAGGGCCGGGGGTATACTGGGATGTATAGGGAGAGGCATCAGCAGCAGAAAACAGGAAGTTGTTATCGCTCTGTACAGACAGTTGGTGAGACCCCATCTGGAATACTGTGTCCAGTTCTGGAGACCCCATCTCCGCAAGGACATAGACAAGATAGAGGCAGTCCAGAGGAGGGCAACTAAAATGGTGTAGGGTCTGCAAGAGAAGCCATATGAGGAGAGACTAAAGGAGCTTAATATGTATACCCTTGAGGAAAGAAGGGAGAGGGTGGACATGATAGAAACTTTCAAGTACCTCAAGGGAATCAACAAAGTCCAAGAGGGTAGCATCTTTCAGAAAAAGAGACTTGCAAGAACAAGGGGACACAATTTAAAGATAGAAGAAGGGCGGTTCAGGGGCAATGTGAGGAAGTATTATTTCACAGAGAGGGTAGTGGATGCATGGAACAGCCTTCCTGAGGAAGTTGTGGAGTCTAAAACTGTGGGAGAATTCAAGAATGCATGGGACAGACATAAGGCAATTCTTGTGGGGGGCAGGAAGATATAGGCTGTTGGTTAAATAGGATCTGAGGCCTATCCTGTAGGTAGGGAAATGGGCAGACTAGATGGGCCTAGCGGTCCTTATCTACCGTCAAAGTCTATGTTTCTATGTTTCTAACCAGTCATATAGGTAGGGGAAAACCACCACATCTTGCCTTCTCAATTGTGCTGCCGCCACAGCCAAGCACTTTGTGAATACCCTTGATGCTGATGTGAGGCCTAAGGGAAGAGCTGTGAACTGGTATTGGTAGTTCCCTAGCTTGAAAATGAGATATGTTTTGTGTGATGGCCTGACTGGGATATGAGAATAAACATTCTTTCAGATCGAGATCCCAGCCAGTGGCTTGACTGCAAAGACAGTACCACTGTTCTCAGTGTGACCATCTTGAATTTCTCTTTTTTATATGCCTGTTTAGATATCTGAGATCTGAACTGAGTCGCCATCAGCATGTTACAACGTATAGCTGATCACTTTCCCATAGAGAAATGGTGACATCACAGCTTTCTCGTACCATCATTCTGATGTCATCATGTTACAACATATAGCTGGTCACGTTCCTGTAGGGAAATGGTGACATCACAGCTTTCTTGTGTAACCCCTAGATGGCGCTATCCCAGGGGCTACTACACCTGCCTGATTTGCCACTAACAGGTTGAGGGGCCTGGATCCAATGGCAGGTGCCTCCACCCAGAGGTCAGGGTTTGCAATAGTTAAACTTACTTGGTCACAGCCCTCTGGGACACTGCAACCCCCCTTTCTTCCCACTAGTGGCCCACACAATATATCAGAATTACCTTCACAGTATACACTTGCCCCCAGGGCTGGTTCAGGCACTGGGACCTCCTTAAAATAAGATACAGTGCAACAATCACAGTACAATACTTTAACATAGACAAATACCTCAGGCAGTATAACTTTGCTGAAACAAGCAGCTCGGATTTATTTAGGGGAATATAACAAGGACAGGGGAAATCAGGTTAATTAGCTTATCACTTTACTCATTTACTCTATGGCTCTGTGCACAGGCTATCCCTACCAGTTACTGTCCCTGGGTACCCAAGCCCTAGTGGCTAGTCCAAACCGTGGCAGCTGGTAGGGCCCTTTCCCACAGAGAAAAGAAAATTAGTTTAAACAGTCAGCAGTACAGTGATTCCATTTGGATTCAATGTGGCAATTCAACAGGGAGCGACCCTGAATTAGTACTCACGACCTCCAAACAAGATAGGGTCCTTCGATGTCAGCAGGGCTACTCTTGAGCTCCACGAGACTCCTCACACATTTATATGGCAAACTGCAACAGGCAAAAGTCCTTTAATGGCAGCAGGATTCACTTGAGCTAACCAAGCCTCCTCACACATTTATATGGTGAACAGTAACAGGCAAAAGTCCTTTAATGGCAGCAGGATTCACTTGAGGTACACAAGCCTCTTCACACATTTATATGGTAAAACAGAAAGTACTATACCAGGCAGGCTGCTTCTCTATCCGATCTCAATTACTGCACAATACCCGGAGAACACACAGCAGATTCAGTTCCTGACAGACCGAGTGCAATTCAGCAATTTCTCCAGTCTTCTACAGGGTGAGCCTGGTTTCTACTCTTCAGATATCCTTTGATTCTCTTCACAGGGCGGATTCAGTCCTAACAAGCAGTTACACAAGCTGCAGACCGGAACTCTGGGCCTTACACGTTTCCCAACTAAAACTGCACACTGAAAAGCACAGGGCTCCTTCCTTCTTCACTGCCAGAGCTCAACTGAAACTCCAACAGACAAAACCGGGCACTTCCTTTGAGTTCCTCCCAGTTCTTGACTGGATTGGCTGTCACTCACAATAGACTGCTCCTGTTGGTCCAAAAAGGCGCCGAAGTCTAAACTACATCTCCCAGAGTCACTGCCCATACAATCCTCTTGTGGCTGGCTCAGATTATGAGTCCAAGTTCTGATTCGTCCAAGGCACCATTTTAGAGCTAGCTTACCCCACACTGATTGGTCCAGTTCAGCAGTTCAAAACCAGAATGGGGAACTAGGCAGACACAGTTCTGACTGCAAAGAAAGCAGGTTAGACAAACTGTAATTTCATTATTACTCTAAATGGTTTCTGGCAAACAGTTACATCTTTCAGATAGGTTCCCTTTGCACTCCTAGTGACTGCAAAAATGGAGTGAATTGGCAGCAGCTCGAGTGGTACTCAATCAAAGAAACACACAGTCCCCCATACAAACTAATTATGTCTGCAAGCAGACAGCTCTTAAAGAGACAGTACCAGAGGTTCTAAAAACACTCACTGATAAATGGCTTAAACGCCAAACACCATTCAGGCTTGGAGCATTCAAGCAAGCTCCTGGAAGTCTTTTGGGAACCCCCATTTGCAGGGGGGTTACACCCTTCCTGGCCTGGGAAAGCTTGACGTCTGCGCCAAGCAAGTACCATAAGTTTTAACTGCAACCATATACATTTGCATTAGGCTCACATGTAATCATCAGTCAATATATCATTTTACCAAGAACACATTTCTGAAACATTGCAGTACGTCCTCTTTACACAGTATTACACACACATTGTACCATAACTCAAGTTATTACCTTTGTACATGAAACCTGAAGAGAGGGGCCCTTTCCTATCAGTTACCTTGGGGCTGGACGGGCAAGGGCACCATACTTAGAGGGCAACACAAGTAACTTGGAGTTAGCACTGACGCTCAGTTTGGGCAATGAGCTCGGGGACACATACACTCTTTTATGGACAACATTGAGAGGCAGATCCACTGGCGGCCCAGGGAATCATAACTGAGGTGCACCACAGGCTTTACAGCTCGACCAGTCTTTCTAGGGGAACTGTTACAGTCTCTGCACTCTGAGCCTCATTTTCAGCATTGTCCTCACTTGTCAGGAGTCTCCATGGGGTAGAGAGGCTAGAACTTGGGGCACTTTCAGCTCCAGGAGTTACAGTTTCTGAGTCCACAACATTTGGCTCGCATGGAGAGCTTTCGGACACTGGCAGTGGACTGTCAGGGCACTCAAAATACTCTTCTTGTTCTGGTGTATCACCAGTCTGACCCAATCCATCATTTTCCTCCCTGAAAGCTCAAACAGTTCAACCATGCACAGTGATTCCATTTCATCTGATCTGATGCTTTGCACTTCACTTTCTGGGAACATTGGCTCCAGGACGAAGCTGGGGGCTTGGACAGTCCAGAAGGCCCAGCTTCATCTCCAGTATTGACTAGGGGATTGCCCCGAAACAATTGACTCAGTTCGTAAGAAGGATAGTATTCAAAGTCACTCTCACTTTCTTCCGATATGGACTGACAGTCATGCTCAACTGGGACTTGTGGAGGGGAACACTTTAACTTTGCTTCTGTAGGTGCAGACTTTCTTGATCTTTTCTTAGCAGCAGCTCTAGTCACTGGTCCAGAGGGGGCATCTTCTAGGGGCTCAGACTCAATTAAGATTTGTCCAATGGGGTAAATGATTTCTATGCATTGTTTTTACATCTTTTGAATTATTCTCAGGCCTTACTTTGTACACTGGCAGATCATCTAGTTTGCCCACTACAATGTGAGGGAGATGGTGCCATCTGTCAGCAATCTTGTGCTTGCCATGCAGTCCCAGATTTCTTAGCAATACCCGATCTCCTCCTGGAGTTCCTGTGCTTTCACCTTTTATCATACCTTTCTTTGTTGGCCAGATTTCTTTTGGCAGCCATGGTTTGAGCCAGTTGGTACGCATGAGTTAGCTGGGCCTTTAACTTTGCACATACTGTAAATAGTTGTCAGCTTGAACCCCATCAGGAGAGACCCCAAAACACACATCTACGGTAGTCGAGCTTCTCTTCCAAACATCAGGCGGTAGGGAAGAACCCAGTGGCATCACTTTTGGTGCAGTTATAAGCATGTACCAGGGTGCTAATTTGTTGGCTCCATCTAGTCTTGTCCTTTGGGTGCAGGGTGCCTAGCATATCTAGCAAAGTGGTTGAAGCGTTCAGGCTGAGGGTCCCCTGGGGTGGTAAGGAGTGGTTCTGGACTTTCACACTCCCCACAGAGAAAGCATCTCTTTGATCAGACGACTCTCAAAGTCTCTCCCTTGATCAGAATGGATTCTTTGTGGAGCCCCATAGTGAACAAAAAGTTTTCTACAAGTACTTTGGCCACAGTGGATGCTTTCTGGTCTTTGGTGGGAAAGCTTGGGCATATCTCATGAAATGGTCAGTGACCACCAGCACATACTGATATTTCTTTGATCTGACTCAAACTCAGAAAATCAATACAGACCAGCTCCATGGGTGCACTGGTGGTGATGTTAACAAGGGGCAGCCCTCTGGGGCAAAGCTTTCCTCTGTAAGCAGCGACTTACAAGTTCGAATGTGTTGCTCCACATCAGCCCCATCTTAGGCCAATAGAATCTGGATCTCACCAAGTCAAGTGTTCTGTCTATACCAAGGTGCCCCATGTGGTTATGCAAGGACATCAGTACTGAGTCTCGAAGGCAGTGGGCAGCACTAGTTGTTGTTTGTCTACTTGTCCCCCTCTGTCTACTGTTTCTCTGTATAACAGTTTATTGATCAGTTTCAACTTAGGACCTTCTTTGTATAATAGTGCAGTTCTCAAATCCGTGGAGCGTAATTTGGACACATCTTTTCCTGCATAGAGGGCTTCTAAAGCTGCTTTGATCATGGGATCGCGGGATTGAGCCCGCCAAATACTGTCATTGTCCAGCTGAGGCAGTGCACCAATGTCTATTGCAGAAAAGTGGCAATAAGCAGCAGGTATGCAATTCTCAGAGGGTCCCAAGCAATCCACCATGCAGTCCACTGCGTCCGTGGACATTTGTTCCTCCCTGTCAAACTTCTGGCAGAGTGCCCGAATGTCAGGTTCTGCCAATCGGACCCAATCATTCTGGGGAACAGGCCTCCGGGAGAGAGCATCAGCATCTATGTGGTTCAGACCTGCTCGGTATTCGAGAGCATAGTCATATGTAGATAATGCAGAAAGCCACCTATGGCCAGTGGCATCCAACTTAGCTGAGGTCTGCACATAGGTCAGAGGATTATTGTCAGTTTCTACTAGTATTTTAGCCCCATACAAGTACTCATGGAATTGGTCAACAATAGCCCACTTCAAAGCTAGGAACTCTAACTTATGTACAGGATAGTTCTTTTCGGATGGGGTCAGGCTTCTACTGGCAAAGACCACTGGTCTCAGGCCATTCTCGTGCTCTTGGTACAACACAGCCCCAACCCTTGCAAGCTAGCATCAGTGTGCAGGGCGTGAGGTTTTCTTGGATCGGCATAGGCCAGCACTGGAGCATGGGTAAGTTGATATATGATCTCATGAAAAGCAGTCTCACAATCAGAGTCCAGCGGGCCCCAAATACTTCACTTTCGGATGAAAATACACTCTTTCAGTCTTGAGGGCGCTGACTTTTGGTATTTTTGTGGGTTGGGGATACCCTTGAGTAAGGTTAAGTAAAGGCGGATCACTCTTGAATAGTCCTTGATGAAATGCGATAATAACCACAGAATCCAGGAATCTTTGCAGTTCTTTTAGATTTTTGGGCTGTGGCCAGGTGGTCAAAGGCCTCAACTTTACTTGGGTCGGTCTCTATTCCCTCGGTGGATACTATGTGTCCCATATACTTCACTGATGTTTGAAAGAATTGACACTTATCAATGGACAGTTTAAGGCCAAAGTCCTCCAGTTGGTCCAATACCTTAAATAATCTGCTCTCATGTTCCTCAGTGAGCTGCCAAACACAATAACATCATCTAGGTATACCAGGCACTCTAGTAAGTTCATGTCCCCCACTGCACGCTCCATCAATCGTTGAAAAGTGGCTGGGGCACCTGAAATCCCTTGAGGCATCCTCATGAATTCATAGAAGCCAAGCGGACAGATAAAGGCTGTCTTCTCACGATCCTCTGGGGCCATCGGGATCTGGTAGTACCCACTGCGGAGATCCAGCACAGAGAACCACTTGCTCCCGTTTAGGCAGTCCAAAGCATCCTGAATGCGGGGCATTGTGTACTGATCAGGGATAGTCCGCCGGTTTAGATGCGATAATCCACACATCCTTACTGTTCCATTCTTTTCCTCACTACCACAATGGGGAAGCAAGGGCTTCTGGATTCTTGTATTACACCAGCAGCTAACATCTCTTGCAGATGCTCTCACATCATCTATGTCAGCAGGCGCAGGCGTCAAGACCTCTCACGAAATGGTCTTTCGTCATGCAGCGGATATTGTGCTCAGCTCCTTGCACGCATCCTACATCCCATTCCTTTAAAGAAAACACCTGGTCTCTCTGGGCAAGCTTCACTGATCCTCACTTTCCATTCAGCTGGCAGGGAGTCGAAATCAAACAAGTCAGGCGTTACTCTGTCATTCTTCCTTGAACTCTTGCTGCTGGTAGCACTGCAGTGTCTGCACAATGCACATTAGCCAGGATGCAACCTCTATTTACTCGAATGTCTCTTTCAGACACATTATGAACTTGGACCATTACCCTTCTGGCATAAGCATGGGCTCTAGCGGGCAAAATACTGGCTTGACCAGCAGTCCCTCTGGCAATTTTCCATCGCCTGGTGCATCCAACATTAATATTTTATTCTTAACATCCTTTCTGATATGGACCTCTCCT
This sequence comes from Neoceratodus forsteri, assembly GCA_016271365.2. Lineage (NCBI taxonomy): Eukaryota > Metazoa > Chordata > Ceratodontiformes > Ceratodontidae > Neoceratodus > Neoceratodus forsteri. The sequence continues at coordinate 1,097,039,590 of CM028135.1, read as the reverse complement.
GTAAGGTACACTGGGCATTTGGCGCCAGGATCAGAGACTCAGGATCCTTCTTCCATACAATTCCGACCGGTTCCTCTGGTTCTATTTTTCAGCATCTCTCTGTGCCTCATAGGCCTTCTTAATTAAAGCGCGAACTCTTAAAGCTCTACTAGTCTTTGACCCTGTTTTCATAACACAACTGTGCCAGCCTTCCGAACATATGAGCATTTTTCCAATCAACAAAGGGACACCATCATACAGTCCAGTGGGGGGACACACTAAGGCTAGGGTCTCTACTTGTTCGGCCACTCCAGCCACGGAGGTGGGGAAAGACAGCCAAATTCAGATATACCCGGAATAGGGGTAGGCCTTCTCACTTAACCCCCATACATGCAGTCCTTCTAATGGTTGTAAGGGTACATCTGACAAATGCTTCTGATACCAATCCTGGAACATAATTGTCACTTGGGAGCCACTGTCTAATACAGCTCTTGTAGACACTCCATTCACCTTTACAGTGGTCTCAATGGAGTGACCCACTATTCTGGACCAGTCTGGAGGGTAGTGGGGGCCTGGGCAACTGACCTTACCACAAAAGGCGTGAGTTAGCATTTTTGGTGCCCTCACTGGGATCATTTCGTGCACCTCTTAACCACTGATTTGTTCTCCGAGCTCTCCTTGTAGCCTATATGCAACTTTGTCAGTGTCTTTGGGACCGCATTTCCTTTTCATGTGCCCATCTTTCCCACAATTATAGCAAAACATACTTTCTGGAGTTTGAGCTGGCCGAGGCGCCACACTGGGAGCCAGGGCGGGGGTATTACTAACTGGAAATCTTGGTGCCATCTCTGTCTGCGGCGTGATAAGCATTTGGAGACATCTCATCAGTTTCTCCACTTCCATGGTCAAGGAATCGAGTTTGGAGCTGTTATCAGCAGGCGATACATGGGTGGGTACCCCCACCCCCATAGCAGATGCAGTCGGATATAGGTCAGGGCCCGTACTTGCAGGCGTGGCCTTCATAAAGGAACTGTTTTTGAATTCCCGGATCTCTCTCAACAGTTCGCCCCATTGTGGCATATCTTTTTCCTTGTCAGAGCACTCATTTACTGCCAACCTCTGCCCCTGAACTTCACTTGATGGGTCACCCTCAGTCACTCGGGTCGTGGCGCAGCTGTTGGTGCAGGTCCCTCGAGGTCACCTTTTCTCAACTCTCGAATTCTCTCATTAACTCATCATAGGAGGGTGGGGATTCCAGTCGGTTTGCCAGGCGTAACTGAAGCAACAGCAGTTCTGAGAAGGGGGCAGACTTAAGGATCCTGTCCAGCCTGGTTCGGTCCAGTTCAATCGCTAGCAAACTACCCTTTCTGAGGCATTCTTGCAACAATTTTTCCAGCCAAGATACATACACAGACAACAACTCCCCTTGGTACTGTTGTGCATCTCTTACTCTCCACCATAGGTCTTCATCAGAATCTGGGCTCCCATACACATTCTCAGGGCCTCAAGATAGCCTGTGCAGTCACTTCAGGGTTACTGGCCCGTTTAGCACGGATGGTAGCCAGGGCAGGACCTCGGAGTCTCTCATTAACCCTCTTTCGCTTTCCGGCTTCGAGCATTGCCATTCTAGCACTTGGGGGCAACATAGTCTATCCAGGTCTCCCAGTCATCCTCCCTTGGGGGTGGGGAGGTGCCAGAGAAGATCCTCAACCTTCGTAAGACTAATGGCAGGTGCAGAAATAGGAGTCTGCATTGGTTCAGCCACCATTACGGGTACTGGAGCGGGAGAGGTGTTGGGGGAGGAACACCCCAGGTGGCAAGAATAGTTTCTTCAAGTCCTCCACAGTTTTCCTTCCCCAGCAACCATTTAGCAAATTTCTCCTCAAAGTTTCAGATAGTGGTGGGGCTCATTCCCCCCCGGGTCTTTACTGTCCTTAGTTATCACTCTCCAAGCAGTGAGGGCTCCCTCTGGGGTAATGGTCTGTGGCACTTTGGAGCTATCTATGGGATCCTTAAACTCTACTAGGGCCAGGAAAGTGTGGGTGAGCAGATTAGCATGCCGACCCACCACCACAGGGTTTTGTAAACCTTCCACCTTGGAAAGTACTCCCTGCACAGTGTCCGTATTGATACCCAGAGGGATGTCCAGGATAAGCATAGCATTTTGGGGGTCGATCTCCTCCCCAGTACACCACTCCACCAGCCGGTGCACAGCCACTTCTGTCGGGGTACCCATTTATTTATTTATTTTTTTTCCTTAACAGTGGTTTGTAAATATGGCCACTAGAGGACACACAATCCAGCGGTGAGCCTCCAAGATGTAACCCCTAGATGGCGCTATCCCAGGGGCTACTACCCCTGCCTGATTTGCCACTAACAGGTTGAGGGCCTGGATCAATGGCAGGTGCCTCCACCCAGAGGTCAGGGTTTGCAATAGTTAAACTTACTTGGTCACAGCACTCTGGGACACTGCAACCCTTTCTTCCCACTAGTGGCCCACACAATATATCAGAATTACCTTCACAGTATACACTTACCCCAGGGCTGGTTCAGGCACTGGGACCTCCTGTAAATAAGATACAGTGCAACAATCACAGTACAATACTTTAACATAGACAAATACCTCAGGCAGTATAACTTTGCTGAAACAAGCAGCTCGGATTTATTTAGGGGAATATAACAGGGCGGGGAAATCAGGTTAATTAGCTTATCACTTTACTCATTTACCTATGGCTCAGTGCACAGGCCTATCCCTACCAGTTACTGTCCTGGTACACCCAAGCCCTAGTAGCTGGTCCAAACCCGTGGCAGCTGGTAGGGGCCCTTTCCCACAGAGAAAAGAAAAATTAGTTTAAACAGTCAGCAGTACAGTGATTCCATTTGGATTCAATGTGGCAATTCAACAGGAAGCGACCCTGAATTAGTACTCACGACCTCCAAACAAGATAGGGTCCTTCAATGTCAGCAGGGCTACTCTTGAGCTCCACGAGACTCCTCACACATTTATATGGCAAACTGCAACAGGCAAAAGTCCTTTAATGGCAGCAGGATTCACTTGAGCTAACCAAGCCTCCTCACACATTTATATGGTGAACAGTAACAGGCAAAAGTCCTTTAATGGCAGCAGGATTCACTTGAGGTACACAAGCCTCTTCACACATTTATATGGTAAAACAGAAAAGTACTATACCAGGCAGGCTGCTTCTCTATCCCATCTCAATTACTGCACAATACCGGAGAACACACAGCAGATTCAGTTCCTGACAGACCGAGTGCAATTCAGCAATTTCTCCAGTCTTCTACAGGGTGAGCCTGGTTTCTACTCTTCAGATATCCTTTGATTCTCTTCACAGGGACGGATTCAGTCCTAATAAGCAGTTACACAAGCTGCAGACCGGAACTCTGTGCCTTACACACGTTTCCCAACTAAAACTGCACACTGAAAAAGCACAGGGCTCCTTCCTTCTTCACTGCCAGAGCTCAACTGAAACTCCAACAGACAAAACCGGGCACTTCCTTTGAGTTCCTCCCAGTTCTTGACTGGATTGGCTGTCACTCACAATAGACTGCTCCTGTTGGTCCAAAAAGGCGAAGTCTAAACTACATCTCCCAGAGTCACTGCCCATACAATCCTCTTGTGGCTGGCTCAGATTATGAGTCCAAGTTCTGATTCGGCCAAGGCACCATTTTAGAGCTAGCTTACTCCCACACTGATTGGTCCAGTTCAGCAGTTCAAAACCAGAATGGGGAACTAGGCAGACACAGTTCTGACTGCAAAGAAAGCAGGTTAGACAAACTGTAATTTCATTATTACTCTAAATGGTTTCTGGCAAGCAGTTACATCTTTCAGATAGGTTCCCTTTGCATTCCTAGTGACTGCAAAAATGGAGTGAATTGGCAGCAGCTCGAGTGGTACTCAATCAAAGAAACACACAGTCCCCCATACAAACTAATTATGTCTGCAAGCAGACAGCTCTTAAAGAGACAGTACCAGAGGTTCTAAAAACACTCACTGATAAATGGCTTAAACGCCAAACACCATTCAGGCTTGGAGCATTCAAGCAAGCTCCTGGAAGTCTTTTGGGAACCCCCATTTGCAGGGGGGTTACACTTGTACCATCATTCTGATGTCATCATGTTACAATGTATAACTGGTCACTTTCCCGTAGGGAAATGGTGACATCACAGTTTTCTCGTACCATCATTCTGATGTCATCATGTTACAATGTATATCTGGTCACTTTCCCGTAGGGAAACAGTCACATCACAGCCTTGTCGTAGCATTGTTCTGACGTCAGAATGTTAGAGTGTACAGTTGGCATTTATCCCCATTGGGAGCCATTTCACCACAGTACAGAATGCTGAAATAGGATATAATATCCCTTGGGACTACAATCATATGCCAGCAGTTTTGTCTAGAAAGGCTTGGTGGAAGGCAAGTCCAGTTTCCTTAGCAAATTCCTGTGTTGCGGTTGTTGTCAATCCTTCCTTTCCTCTGTCTCCAGGCGGGTGGGGGATTGTGTTAAGAGGGAGGTTTTATTTTTTATGCCAGTTCCTGTGACTATAAGACAGATGGGATTAATCACATCATGTGTGTCTTGGTCAGTACTCTGGTTGGAATTATAACGACTGTATTTGCAATTTCTGTGCAATCTTTCTGTAAAAAATACATTTTCTTTTCACACTTTCTAAACAATCCCTCTGCCCCATCGGTTTGATTTCCTTTCAGGGTGGGGTGGGTGCATATTACCACTCCTAGCCTCTCTTGACTGAGTAAAACAAGGAGAGTAAGAACAGAGTCAGTGCTTGTGCAGGGTTAATGAGTGAGCAGCTGACGGGGGCTGCTACAGGAGCTTCTGTATTCCAGTCACTGAGATCTGCTGTAAGGCAGGCTGGAAACATCAGCACAGAGAACAAATCACATTAGCAGTCCAGCCAGGAGATACAGCCAGGGATGGAGGGACGACGTGCACACTGCGTCATTAGGAGCCAGCAGTGGCTTGGAGGGGCCGGATGCTGTACTTTAAATAAAACCCTGTTTGAGTCATAGCAACCACTCTCCCACCCAGCCCTGGAAAACATTACCCAGGAGGTGCTGAATGGGAGGACGGTCTTATTATAGAAGGTGTAGAGATTAAGGTCACTCTTGCAGCCTGGCTCTGCCCCTACCCTTCCTTCTTTCCTTCCCATCTGTACACCCTAACCCATCCCTACCTCTAAAGAGCTGCCCCTTTCTGTATCCCTTGCCCCTTCTGTAAAGATCTGCCTATCTCTCTCTCTCTCTGTACCCAGGTCTCCACCCTATCTGTAAAGATCTGCCTTTCTCTCTCCCCCACCACAGCCCCTCCATATCTATAAAGATCAGCCTCTCTCTCTTTCCGCCCCAAACCTTCCCTACCTGTCATGATCTGCCCTTCTGTCTGTCCCTTGCCCATTCTCTCCCCGTTAAGGCCTGCCTCTCTGTCTGACCCCTGTCTCTTCCTGCCTATGAAGATCTAACCCTCCCTTGCAACCCTTTCCCTGCTAGTAAATATTTGCCCTTTCTTGATCTCTGCCCACTCCCTGTGAATATCTGCCCTTCTTTCACAAACCCTGTGCCCCTCCCTCTTATAAAAATCTGCCCTCTCTCTACTCCCTGTCCCCCTCGAGTAAGGCTCTGCATAGATCAGCTCCCCCTTATGAAGGTTGTCCATTATTTTACCCCTCAGTATACTCTACCCATACCTCTCAACGGTCCCAAATAAAAAGGGCATCCCCATTTTACCTATCAGAACTCCTCTCCATACCTCTCAACTGCTCGACGTTATGAGGAACATTCCTCATGTTAATATGCTTTATCCATACCTCTTAACTGACCCACATTAGGAGTGTTGTCTTTCATTTACCATTTAGAACCCTCTGTCCAAACCTCTTTTTAACTCTATAAATCATTGTTTTAATAATAGCACAATAGCAATGCAAAGTGGGCCGTATGACCTAATGGGCCCAATACATGTCAGTAAGGGTGTGTACGGAGCCACAGAATTACGTGACTACACCCGCGTCTCAACGGGTACATAGCGCAGGGATGCATGATCCGAGGCCCTGATGTGTGGCAGCTTAGGTCTGTGCATGGGGTGGGGCCAGCTGGGTGACAGACCTGGGTCAGATCATGGGCTTCCAATCAGGAGCCCCAACCAGATCCACAGTGGATCATGGGACACAGTGGACTATGTAAGGACTTCTGTGTTCCCTACAGCCTATACATATTTTTTTCTATTGTTTGCTACCCATGCCATGCAGCCTTCATCCACTACCCAGTCCTCTGTGGCATGGAGGAGGCCGGGGGTCTGTGGCTGCAGGGTGGGCATCTGAATGCAGGCCGGGGGGGGGTGCACCCATTACCAAAACCCTCTGGCTGGTGTAATGGAACCCGTATGACGCAGGCCCAGCAGAGCACATCCGGCATTGTGCATTCTGTGCCCCGTCAGCCCAACTTGGGCATGCTCACTCGCCACGCAGTTGCGTGGAATTTGGCACAGATAGTCCCAAGCAGGGTTGTGTAGAGGGCGCCCAGCATTTCTGCATCCACAGGTGCTTGCTGAACACCTGGGATGTGCATATTCCAACCGTACACATCACGTATTGTGGTGCTTACGGCTGGAAGCCCTTTGTGCACAGGTCCCAGAGTGTATAAGATTGCGTACATAGTGTGTGAATCAATAAGTACATATCAACATGCAGTATGTAACGAACACACATTAATATACCCTGCAGAAGTTAATTTAAAAAAAGAATATGCTGTGTTGAAGGTTAACATTTGGTTTTGAGAATAACATGTTATATGCTTTCTAGTTAATTAATTTTGATAGCTGTAGTGGTTCCCATTAAGGCAAGAAAAAATTTTTTTCTCCCACCCATGAAATGTGAGTATGGGTCCCAGATTACTACATATACATCCAATCAATTAGTGACTAATTAACCAATTCTTTCATTTGCCGATAATTCTTCCATGTAGTTAAGCTACTCCATCACAGAGAGTGGCACAGGTTCTTTCCATTTGGATAGCAGGAGCTGTTCTACCCCCACTGGCAGAAAGCAAATCTATGTGAGTTTGTGTTTATCTGTTTATTGTATTGTTGACAAATCTCTTCATTCTAGTTCAAATCTTTATTTGATCAATATAAAGTTATTACAAATCATAAAAATATGAAAGAAAATGACTATACCATAAAAAGAGACAAGCTCACATGTACATTAAAAGGCATACATTCAGATCTCATGAGAGAATATCTCTTAAATACATTCTTGTTACATATAAAAATGTTCTCCCTGCCGTAAGGGGGTATCCAGTGATGCAGGTGACTCAAATTGAGTAACTCACTTTTGAGCAACTCAATTTGAGTGCCTGTCAGGAGAGGGACTGTTACATAATAGCGACTGTAGGGGAATAGCGAGCATGGAGCATCAGTTTAGCAAAGAAAGAGCGATGCAGCGTTATGTAGCGTTGGGTGGAATCAGTCATGAGCATTCGTTGGAGCGGGCAGTGTCAAGCTGCTTAAGAAACATAGGAATTGTCAGCAGATAAGGACCACTAGGCCCATCCAGTCTTCCTGTAGGCCCTATGCACTGTATATGGCCACTGACCCTGTGTGATCAATGGCTTTTCATCACTCCCTCCCCTCTCAAGGTTCCCTTGTGCCTGTCCCAGGCATGCTTAAACCCGTCCACTGTGCTTGCCCCCACTATCTCCTGTAGCAGACTATTCCAAGTGTCGACTACCCTTTCTGTGTAGAAAAACTTTCTTGTATTACCTCCTAACCTACCCGCCTCCAGTTTCATATTGTGCCCCCTTGTTCTAATACCTTTTCTATGTTGGAAAAGATCTCCCACCTGCACTTTGTGTATGCCCTTGAGGTACTTGAAACTTTCAATCATGTCCCCCCACTCTCTCCTCTCCCTTAGTGAGTACATATCAAGATCCCTTAGTCCCTCCTCATATGTTTTGTGGTACAAGCCCTGCGCCATTTTTGTTGCCCTCCTCTGAATAGGCTCCACCTTATCTATGTTCTTGCACAGATGTGGCCTCCAGAACTGCATGCAGTACTCCAGGTGAGGCCTTACCAATGTTTTATACAATGGTATCACCACCTCCCGCCTCCTGTTAGTGATACCCCTGCCTATGCACCCCAGCATGCCACTGGCCCTCCCTGCTGCTTTTGCACACTGCATTGATACCTTAATGTAATCAGAGATGATAAACCCTAGGTCCCTTTCTTCTTTGGTGACAGTCAGCTCCCCTTCCCCCAACCTGTAGCTCTCCCCAGGGTTCCCTCTACCTAGGTGCATTATTTTGCTCTTCTTTGCATTGAACCTCAGCAGCTACATCACTGACCATCTTTCAAGCTTATCCAAGTGCCTCTTCATTTTCTGCACCCCTTCTGGAGTATCCACCCTGTTGCAGATCTTGATGTCTTCTGAAAACAGGCAGACCTTTCCTTCTAGTCCCTCTGCAATGTCACTAATGAAGACATTGAACAGGACTGGTCCCAGTACTGATCCCTGTGGTACCCTGCTGGTCACCTCCCTCTCCCCAGATTGTACCCCATTTACCACCACCCTCTGTCTCCTGCCTGTTAACCAGTTCCTAACCCAGTTCACTACCTTGTCTCCCATACCCAGACTACCCATCTTGTTAATCAGTCTTCTATGTGGGACGTTGTCGAAGGCTTTCCTGAAGTCTAGGTAGGTGACGTCTACTGCCCTCCCTAATTTACTTCCCTAGTTACCCAGTCAAAAAAAAATCAGATTCATTTGACACGACTACCTGCTGTGAATCCATGTTGCCTCAGATCCTGGGCACCCCTGGATTCCAGGTGTGCCGTTATCCTTTCTTTCAGCAGTGTCTCCATGATCTTTCCCACCACTGAGGTGAGGCTGACTGGCCTGTAGTTCCCCGCCTCCTCCCTACTGCTGCTTTTGTTTGGTGGGACTACACGTGCCATCCTCCAGTCTTCTGGAACCACGTCCGTGTTGAGTGACTCTGTGAACAGGGCCATCAGAGGTGCTGCTAGTTCCTTTCACGGCTCCTTTAATATCCTCGGGTGAATGCAGTCTGGCCCCATGGCCTTATCCACCTTCAGCTTTGTGAGTTCTTCCAGAACTCTCTCCACTGTGACTGGAGTGGTGTCCACTCCCCCCCCCCCGCCGTTGCCTCTGCAACCCAACTATGGTCCTTGACCCTCCCCCTCCCTAGTGAATACTGAGCAGAAGTATTTGTTCAGTATTTCTGCCTTGTCTAGATCCCCCTCCTTACACTCTCCCTTCTCCCTTTGAGCCCTCCAACCCCCCGGTTTTTATTTTTCACCAATGTGCCTATAAAATGCCATATCCCTTTGTTCACAGACCTTGCCAAACCCTCCTCTGTCTGCACCTTTGCTCTCCTGACAGCCTTCCCTGCTTCCCTTAGACATTCAAGGTGCACCTCCCTGTCCTCCTTCCTTTGGCTCCCCTTATATTTCCTGAAACTCAGTCTTTTAGTCTTGACTTTGTCCCCCACCTCTTTAGGGAACCATAGCTGTTTCCTTCTTTTTTTCACTTTGGCCACTATCATAACGCACTGGTTTGTTATCTGCACTATGGCTCCTTTCAATTTCTCCCATTGTTCCTCCACCCAGTCTATTACCCCTCCCTTCCTTCCCCAGGACAGCTTGTATACATCTGCCTATTTCAGTGAAATTCACCCTCCTGAAATCTAATACTCTTGCCCTTGTGTGGCTTAACTGAGTCTTTGTCTCCATGCTGAACCATACCATGTAGTGGTCACTGGACCCCAGCTGCCCTTCCACCTGTATTTCTTTGACTCTGTTCCCACTGGTCCGTACCAGGTCCAGAATGACTTGTCCTTGGTTGGCTCATGCACCAGCTGCCTGAGTCCAACCCCCTGCAGGGATTCTAGGATAGCTGTGCTTCTGGCCGAAGCAGCCACATGGGTAGTACAATTGACGTCCGGCATATAGAAATCCCCCAGTAGCAGGGGATTTCAATATGCTGGCAGTGCTTGTATGGTGTGATGGTGAGTGTCCTGGTCTGGGGTGCAGATGGACCTGGGATTGGGTCTAGGCACAGGTTTATTTTTTGTATTTTGTTGGGAGTGTATTTTTTTTTCTTGTTGTGCCTGAAGTCCCATTTTCTCCCACCTCCCTCAGGTTGCCCCCTCCATTGTCCCCCCCTTACGGTTTGTGTCTCCATCCCCAAGTTGCATTCCTCCCCTAGTTTCTCCCCCTCCCTGACATGCCCCACCCTGGAGTTAGTAATCTAAATTTAGAGGGGTGCGGGGGGGGGGCAAGAAATTTAGTTATAGTTGTTATCCCATTTAATAGTTTAATTCATTGCTGTTCTTGTATTCAGTGGAGTGTACATCGGCCATTTGTGAGTTTCACCAATGTACATTCACTGTAATGGCAGTTGCTGTTTAGTGGTCGCTGTCATGACATAGAACCCCTTAAGGGTTATTGCACTTAAATATTGTGATGTTGGGTATATGATTCACTACAGGGACAGCCATTTGAGTTGCATAGCTAATTAATGGCTATTCCATGAATGACATAGCTATGTTGGGTAGTTTAAGTCTGGTTACCAACACAGTGTCCCAGTAGTGACCTTTAATCCCTAATTTCTGTGGAGTGATGGTCAGTAACCTTAAAGGAGAACGGTCAGTACTAAAGGCTGGCCACAATTTGCACTTTGAGTGCAAAACCATTTTTTGCTGAATAGTAGATAGTATCAGACTAGTTCTGTTGACTTCCAAGCTGATATTTTCTGTAATTACAAATCCCAGAATCTTCTGCAGATGACATCAGAGGAGGGCTGCAGCAGTGGGAGATTCCGTAGCCGGCAGCGCATGTTAAGAGTTTTCATAAGCTTAGATCAGAAGTTTGCTGGTCCCGCTGTGCTCCCGGGATTAAGTACACTCCAGTTGACTGTACTTAGTCATGGCAGAACAATGTGACCAGCAAACAAAAGATCAGAGCTTACAAAAACTCTAACATGCCAGCCTACCAGTGCAGTGAAAAGAATTACCACTGTGACATAGGCGAACCAGGTTCAGGAACAGACTCGGGATGCCTGAGGGCTGGCCGGAGGTGGGGGTGAATTGAGCAGCCATAGCACGCTCTCCACCCCCGGGGGGGGGTGAAGTGACTCTGGTGCTCCCAGGTGACCACGGGATGCACCGTTACTGGAGCACCAGTGAGTGTAGCTCCTAGGGGGGCATGTCAGATGCATGACATGGTTGCATTACAGTGTCCGACTGACATACCCCCTACCAGAAAACCAGTATGCAAAAATCTGTGCCCCAGCAAGCCCAATGATGCTCCTGCTCTGCGGTGGATCTGGGTCACGCCGCATCCATATTTGTGCACCACAGGTGTTAAGCGGGGGCTCCGTCCTGGGGGGGTAATACAGGGGGTGCTGCTAGCGCGGTGTTTCCAGGGTCCACCTGTAGATAGAGGAGCCAATGGGCTTGGTTGCCAGAGACTTAAAAGCATAATAAGCAAAAAAACACCTGTAACATGCACTGCAGGCTACTGAATCTCCCACTGCTACAGCCCTCCTCTGATGTCATCTGCAGGGGATTCTGGGATTTGTAGTTACAAAAATATCAGCTTGCAAGTTAGAAGAATCAGTCTGATGCAATCTACTATTCAGCAATAAACAGTAAGTAAAAAAAAAAAATGCTTTTGCACACGAAGTGCAAACTGGGGCCAGCCCCACACTTGGATGTGTGGCCTTTAGTACTTAGTAGTTCCCTTTAAAAGCAAATCGAGAGGGTATCCCTAAGTGACTCAGACTATTTCTTCAACCATACCTCTACTTGTGGATAGTAACTCTCCTAGAATGTAACTGTTTCGGTAAATGATGACTTAAAATTCAAAAATTAAGTTCTGTCATATTTTTCCAAAATTGTGGAATTTTCAGGCAATGCCAGAGTATCTTTGTTATTATTTCAGATTCTGCACACCCCCTTCCCATGGATTGCGGAATCCCTCCAGTCTCCATGGCATTCTGGTCAGCTCCCTTATCTGGTGTGAGGCACTGTCCTCCGTGCTGCCTCAGTATCCTCCCGGTCGGGAATGGGGGTGAGAACCCACCTGCCGAACTCACTGTTCTGATCAGGCAGGATGGGGCCAGCCCCAGATTTACCGGGATTTTCATCCTTGGAGGTTCAGGTAATTTTCTCTTTTTCCATCCCTCCCCTGGAACTCTGTATATGATGACCTCAAGGGAAACATGCATGTGCTACATAGAAACATAGAAACATAGAATTTGACGGCAGATAAGGACCGCTTGGCCCACCCAGTCTGCCCATTTCCCTGCCTACTGGATAAGCTGCAGATCCTAGTTAACCAGCAGCCTACTTCTTCCTACCCCCATCCCCTAGAATTGCCTTATGACTGTCCCATGCATGCTTGAATTCCACCACTGTTTTTTTTTTTTTTTTTTTATTTATACTTTATTCCTCCTCACCTAACACCGCCGACCGCCCGGGACTATCAGCCCGTGCAGCTTCCACCTCTCCAGAGCGGCCTCGAGCCCTCCGATACCCGGCTTACCCCCGCAGGCGAGGAGCTCACCTGAGGAGGGGGCACCCAGTAGGCACTAGTTTTTGGATCGAGGCCGGCCTGGAGAGGCTAATTGAAACATGCGCTGCTTCATGAGGCGGCCAACAGCCTCCATTTTCCGATTTTCGGGAGGCGGGGCGTGCAATGGCGCGATGACATCTGCCCGCCTCCAAGCGCTTAAGTGTCGGTAGCTGTGTGACTCCCAGCCTCCGCCGGGGTCACTAGTGCTCGAACACTAACCCACCCTCCCCAGAGAAGGAGAGCAGCCCACAGGACGCTCCATCCCTCCCCCGGCCGGCCCTCTGACGATCCAGGTCCGTTTCGAACCCGGGTCGCCGGCATCGCAAGCGGAAATCCCACCGCTGTGCCGGCGGGCCGGCCTCCACCACTGTTTTTGACTCCACGACCTCCTCCTCCGGAAGGCCGTTCCATGCATCCACAACCCTCTCTGTGAAAAAATACTTCCTTAAATTACCTCTGAGCAGCCCCCCCTCTATCTTCAAATTGTGACCCCTTGTTCTTGCACACCTCTTTTTTTGAAAGATGCTACCCTCTTGGACTTTGTTGATTCCCTTGAGGTACTTGAAAGTTTCTATCATGTCCCCCCTCTCCCTCCTTTCCTCGAGGCTATATATATTAAGCTCCTTTAGTCTCTCTTCATATGTCTTCCGGTGCAGACCCTGCACCATTTTAGTTGCCCTCCTCTGGACAACTTCCATCCTGTCTATGTCTTTGCGAAGACTGGGTCTCCAGAACTGCAAGCAGTACTCCAGATGGGGTTCGACCAGCTGTCTGTACAGAGGGATAATAACTTCCTGTTTCCTACTGGTGATGCCTCTCCCTATGCATCCCAATATCCCCCCAGCCCTCCTTGCTGCCCTCTCACATTGCTTGCCCACCTTTAGATCATCTGATATGACTACCCCCAGGTCCCTTTCCATTTTTGTTGTCGTTAGTATCTCACCCCTCATTGTGTACTCTTCCCCTGGGTTTTTGTTTCCCAGGTGCATTACCTTGCACTTCTTAGCACTGAATCTAAGCTGCCATACATTTGACCATTCCTCTAACCTTGCCAAGTCCCTTTTCATCCTTTCCACCCCACCTTGTGCATCAACTCTGTTGCAGATCTTTGTGTCATCTGCAAAGAGACATACTTTTCCTTCCAGTCCCTCTACAATGTCGCTTATAAAGACATTGAAGAGGACTGGTCCTAATACTGAACCCTGCGGTACCCCACTAGTAACCCCCCTTTCATCAGAGTGGACTCCATTTACTATTACTCTCTGTGTCCTATTTTCCAACCAATTTTTTACCCAGGCTGTCATCTTGGGACCCACTCCCAGGCTAGCTAACTTGTATATTAATCTTTTGTGTGGGACTGTGTCAAATGCCTTGCTAAAGTCTAGGTAGGCCATGTCCACAGCCCCTCCCTGATCTACTACTTTGGTCACCCAGTCAAAGAAATCTATCAGATTTGTCTGGCATGACCTTCCTGCTGTGAATCCATGCTGCCTTGGGTCCTGTGCCCCTCTGGCCTCTAGATACTCGACAATTCTTTCCTTCAGAAGTGATTCCATCATTTTCCCTACCGCTGAGGTTAAACTAACAGGGCTGTAGTTTCCTGCTTCTGCCTTGCTCCCACTTTTGTGAAGGGGAATCACATCTGCCCTCCTCCAGTCCTCGGGTACCACCCCATCCTCCCATGATTTGTTAAACAGGGTAGTCAGTGGTGTCACTAATTCTACCCTTAGTTCTTTTAGAATTCTGGGATGAATCCCATCAGGTCCCATTGCTTTGTCCACCTTCAGTTTTAAGAGTTCTTTCAGAGCTCTTTCTTCTGTAAATGGGCTGGTATCAACTTCTGTATCCAGTGTGTTTCTACTGTTTGTTCTAGGTACCCCCCCTCTTCCTTTGTAAATACTGAGCAAAAATATTTGTTTAGTATCTCTGCCTTTTCACAGTCTCCCTCTGCCCACCCTCCCCACCTTTATTAAGCCTCACTATCCCTCCCTTGGTCTTTCTTCGCTCCCTGATGTACCTATAAAAGGTTTTATCCCCTTCTTAACTGAGTTGGCTATCTTTTCCTCGGTTTGGGCCTTTGCTGTTCTGACTGCCTTCCCAGCTTCCTTTGCTTTAACTGATACAGTTCTCTGTCCTGCTCCTTCTGTGATTCCTTGTACTTCCTGAAGCTTTCTTTTTCTCTTGAACCTTCCTGCCACTTCCTTTGAGAACCATAGTGGTTTCTTACATTGTTTAGTTTTGTTTATTTGCTTCACACAAGGCTTGATGCCTCTGTGATGGCAGTTTTATTATTCCCCATTGTTCTTCCACCTTCCTTCCTGCCCATTTGCTAGTGCATTCCTTAGGCACTTACCCATTTTAGCAAAGTCAGCCCTCCTAAAGTCCAGTACCTTTGCCTTTGTATGGCTTGACTCTATTGTTGTGTTTATTGTGAACCATACTGTTCGATGGTCGCTAGTTCCCAGATGGCTACCCACTTCTACATCTGTGATCCTCTCCATCTCCATTTGAGAGAACCAGGTCTAAGATTGCTCCCTCGAAGTGGGCTCCAATACTAGCTGTCTACAGGCTGCCTCTGTAGGGCATCTAGAATAACCCCACTCTTCGAAGTGGCTGTGGCAACTGCACTCCAGTTAACATCTGGCATATTCAGATCACCCATCAGCAATATCTCACCTTTTTTTGCCATACTAAGTATACTTTCTATCATTTCCTTGTCCATTTCCTCCCCCTGAGAAGGGGGTCTGTATACAACCCCTGTGCGGATTGTGGCGCCATTGCCGGTCTCCAAATTTACCCACAGTGCTGCTTCTCCTCCCTGTTTTCTCTTTTGTTCTGTTACTTTGATTCCTTCCCTTATGTAAAGAGCTACTCCTCCTCCTCTTTTACCCTCTGTCTCTCCTGTAGATAGTGTATCCTGGTATGTTTACGTCCCAGTCATGGTTTTGTCTGAACCATGTTTCTGTGACTGCCACGATATCCAGATGTTCCTCCTCCATCAAGGCCACTAATTCAGAAAGCTTGTTACTCAGACTCGTGCATTGGTACTCATTGCTTTCCATTTTTGATGGCTTTACTTTCTGTTGCAGCATCCCCACTGACCTTTCTACCTCGGTCTTTTCCCCATTTAGTACCTCTGTTTTGTAGGGAGGCTGGGATTTTCCTGCTGCTTATCAGTGCCTCCCCTTGACTAGTTTAAAAGCTTGCCAATGAAGCATTTAAACCAATTGCTCAAAAGACTTGTTCCTTCCTGGACAGATGCAGACCATCCTGCCAGTATAGGCTGGTGTCTCTCAGGTAGAACCCCGATCTGCAATGAATCCAAACCCTGTGCTCCACCATTTTTTCAACCATTCATTAAACTGCATGGTACAAAGTACCCTCGCCTCACCCATGCCATTGACAGGCAGCACCTCAGAGAAGGATATTGTGTGTGCTACTTGTCTTAGGCCCCTCCCAAATTCTACAAAGTCCTTCTGCACTGCTCTAATCTCATGCTGAGCCAAGTCATTTGTCCCTAGGTGGACAATGACATCCAGGTCAGACTCCCGTGCAGCTGTTCTCGTGATCCTGAGGATGCGCTTCCTGTCCTTCCAAGCCATGGCACCAGGCAGGCACTTTACTTCAGTTTTCCCTGCTCCCCAGTTCTACCCCCTAATAACTGGGTCCCCACCAGGAGCTGCTTCCTTTCCCTGTGGTGTCCTCTGCCTCCTTCCTGTGGGCCTCCTTGTGACAGGTGTCCTCAGTCTCATAATCTCCTCCATGGGTGCATCCATGGGGAGCTGTGCTCCCCCAGAATGGTGTATGGATTGTAGAGTGGAACAACTGACTGGGTGTGCCTCTGTTCCACCCTCCTCACCCTCCCTGAGCCCAATGTGGTCCAACTGCTGTGCTTTCTTTGCAACCTCTGAGGTAGTGGTGGTGGCTCTGGTGCTCCCTGGATGGGGGGGGTTCCCTTCCTACCATCCAGTCTGGCCTGGGGGAAGGTTCTCTTACTGCTGTCCAGTGTGGCCTGAAGACGGGCAACTTCCTTCCTCAGGGCAGAGAGTTGTCTGCAAATAGGGCAGCATCTCAGCCTCCAGAAAGACTCCCGGAAGACTGCTGCCCCACAGCCATTACATTGCACTACTCCCCACATGACTATGTTTTTTTTTTTTTTGTGTCTAGGCCCTAATATCAGCAGACCTCCACACCTTGACCCCCTCCAGCCACACTGCCACCCATGGTCACTCTGGTGGCAGTATTGCGGCACAGGACAGAAACCCACCCACCACGGGGAAGAAGATAGTGTCCTGTTGGATGTTTAATCTGACTCCCTCGACACAGCCCTCTACAACCCAGGCTCACTCGAGAACCATGGTCACCCACGTCATGAACAGTAGCTCTGCTGCTGTGTTGCCAGGCTGGCACAATGCCAGAGTATCTTGTTCTAGTGATGCATCCTCTTCTGTGCACCTCCAGCATAGTTCTGCCAGTGAAAAACACATCCAGCAGGGGTAAAGTGCCAATAACAAGGGCTTGAAACTGGATTCATTTTTCCCGTGATCTTTATTATTTTTATATGCAATACCAATAGTCCAATTGTCCTGCTACACTTCTTCGGATATATTGCATTGTGGACTCCTTTCCCATTTTATACGAGAGTCCTCCAAACTGTTATACTTACTGTAGGAGCAGAAAGAATTATGGGTAGCACAAGATATTAGTGTTGGCGATTGGGCGCCTACAAAAACGGTGACCCAATCCCCGGCGCATGTCAGCAGGGCTATGGTAGGGTAGGGCGGCTGGATGGGGCCGCGAATATGCGATGGGATATCACTATATGTCGCGTCGTGGGGGGCGAGGATGCACAGCCGGAGGGTATTTGAGGGGTGGTGCTGTGGTGGGTTGCTGACCCCATGGTGTGGTGGGTGGGTTGGTGATATTGGTGGGCAGAGTACTGGGTTCAGGTCTGGGTGCTGGTGCGTTTTTGTTGCACCTGGCCCAAACCTTTTTTTTAAAAAGGGTTTTCACCCCCCCGACATGCATCCCACTGGAGTTGAGAATCCTTAAGTGGAGGGGGTAGGGTGGCACACCCCCCTCCCACATAAAACATTAAAAGCGAAGTCCCTGGTGCCACGTTTGCTGTCGCGCGGGGGTGTCAGAGTGCTGAAATAAATTTTCGTCCTTCTGACTTCGCGGATAACGGCGTATCACCTTCAGGCTTTCGCCATTATCACATAAACCCGAATTATGTCCCCTCTTTAACCTGATGCCCCCCAAAGCAGATGCTCACAGTTTTTATCTTCTAGCGTTTAATAGTCTTGTTCCAGAATTTTAGATAAGGACGCTCTCAAGTGTTTAGGCACCTTCTATGTGTCTCTGTGTTCAGTAAAACAGTACAAATGCCCATTCAAAGGGTTAATAATATCGGCTGGTGTGTTTAGTCCCAAGTCTGGTCAAATCCCCCTAGGAATTGATTGATTTAAAAAAAAGTTACCCCAGGATTATTCCATAAAATTACTTTATCTTACGTACAGTTTATTCCATCGAAATAGTCTGTTTACTCTGTTACACATGGTAGGAGAGATAGGAATACTGTACAAAGAGGGGTTTTAATATCTAGAGACAATGATAGGAATATTAGATGAGTTATGGGGTTATGTGACACAACTGTGGCTCACATGCAGTTCACGGAGAGGTCCTTGGGTTTTTCTTAGAAAGGGAAACTGGGGGGGGGCTTAGGGAGGAACTTGGGCAGGAGGTTACGTCATGCATCTTTATTTGCACAGCCTGCTGATGGGCACTGTATGTAACAGCGAGGAGAAGGGCAGGAAGACAGAAACCAAGACAAAAATATAAAAGGCTATTAAATAAAAGAAAATTAAAAATAAATTCCACAATGTGGTGGTGGTGGGGGGGGGATGTTAAGAAAAGAACTTGGTGCTGCTGGTAAGTCTTCACAATTGGAATTCTGGAACTACTACACCGGGCATAATTACTGGCTGGCCCACAGTAGGAGGGACGCTCTCATTTTACTCCCTCAGAACCCCTCCATACCTCTCAAATATTCCACGTTAGAATGGACAGCCCTTGTTTTATTTTATTTATTTCAGTCTTTGGTAACCGGGTAAGGCCCACTAGGCACAAGTGCCTGTTTTCAGGGGTGACACGGGAGCACTAGGGAGGTTAAATGACTTGCTCAGAGTCACACAGTATGCAAGTGGAGGTAGTGGGACTCAACCCTACATCTGTCTTCTGGATGTACCAACCTCATGTACAATTCATTACTCAAACCTCTAGGCAATACTGCCAGTCCCTTGGAACCCCTCTGTCCATACCTCTCATATGTTCCACATTAGAATGGACATCCCTTGTTTTACCCCTTTTAGAACCCCTCCATCCATACCTCTCAGCAGGCCCACAGTAGGAGGGATGTACCTCATGTTACTCTTCAGGACTCCACTGTCCAGCCCTCTCAAGTGTCCATCATAGGGAAGGCATGTCCTTCATTTCACTCCCTCAGAGCACTGCCCACATCTCTCAGCTGTCCCACATTAGAAAGAATGTCCCTTATTTTACCTGTCACACGCTCTCAGCTGAGGGCATAGAAACATGGAATTTGACGTCAGATAAGGACCGCTTGGCCCACCCAGTCTATCCATTTCTCTGCCTACTGGATAAGCTGCAGATCCTAGTTAACCAGCAGCCGACTTCTTCCTACCCCCATCCCCTAGAATTGCCTTATGACTGTCCCATGCATGCTTGAATTCCACCACTGTTTTTGACTCCACGACCTCCTCCGGAAGGCCGTTACATGCATCCACAGCCCTCTCTGTGAAAAAATACTTCCTTAGATTACCTCTGAGCTGCCCCCCCTCTATCTTCAAATTGTGACCCCTTGTTCTTGCACACCTCTTTTTTTGAAAGATGCTACCCTCTTGGACTTTGTTGATTCCCTTGAGGTACTTAAAAGTTTCTATCATGTCCCCCCTCTCCCTCCTTTCCTCGAGGCTATACATATTAAGCTCCTTTAGTCTCTCTTCATATGTCTTCCAGTGCAGACCCTGCACCATTTTAGTTGCCCTCCTCTGGACAGCTTCCATCCTGTCTATGTCTTTGCGAAGACTGGGTCTCCAGAACTGCACGCAGTACTCCAGATGGGGTCTGACCAGATGTCTGTACAGAGGATAAACTTCCTGTTTTCTACTGGTGATGCCTCTCCCTATGCATCCCAATATCCCCCAGCCCTCATTGCTGCCCTCTCACATTGCTTGCCCAGCTTTAGGTCATCTGATATGACTACCCCAGGTCCCTTTCCATTTTTGTTGTTGTTAGTATCTCACCCCCATTGTGTACTCTTCCTGGGTTTCATTTCCCAGGTGCATTACCTTGCACTTCTTAGCACTGAATCTAAGCTGCCATACATTCGACCATTCCTCTAACCTGCCAAGTCCCTTTTCATCCTTTCCACCCCACCTTGTGCATCAACTCTGTTGCAGATCTTTGTGTCATCTGCAAAGGACATACTTTTCCTTCCAGTCCCTCTGCAATGCCGGCATAAAGACATTGAAGAGGACCAGTCTAATACTAGACCCTGCGGTGCCCCACCTTCTGACCCTTTTTTCAAAGTGGACTCCATTTTACTATTACTCTCTGTGTCCTATTTTCCAGCCAATTTTTTACCCAGGCTGTCATCTTGTGACCCACTCCCAGGCTGGCTAACTTGTATATTAATCTTTTGTGTGGGACTGTGTCAAATGCCTTGCTAAAGTCTAGGTAGACCATGTCCACAGCCCCTCCCTGATCTACTACTTTGGTCACCCAGTCAAAGAAATCTATCAGATTGGTCTGGCATGACCTTTCTGCTGTGAATCCATGCTGCCTTGGGTCCTGAGCCCCTCTGGCCTCTAGATACTCAACAATTCTTTCCTTCAGAAGTGATTCCATCATTTTCCCTACCACTGAGGTTAAACTAACAGGTCTGTAGTTTCCTGCTTCTGCCCTGCTCCCACCAGGCAGGCACCTTACTTCAGCCTCTTACTCATACCTCTTAACTTTCACATAATGATGGATACCCCTCATTTTTACACTGACAACCCTCTGTCCATAAATCCCAACTGTCCCACATTGGAAATACTGTGCCTTTTTTTAAACTTCATAGGAAGGCCTTCATTTTACTTTTCAGTACTTCTCTGTCCATGCCTCTCAATTGTGCATCATTTTACTACTAAAAAGCCCACTGTCAGTACTTCTCAACTGTCCCACATTAGAAGGGACATTCATTTTCATGTTGCTTGCACACATGTACAAGAAACATGCTGCTATCTTCCGAGTTTTCAGAGGTGTGGCACCCGTCTTCCAATGCAGTCAGTGTGTTTGCAGGCGTGGCCCCAGTTCCCCAATCGCTGCTGCAGCTGTCTATGACAGCAGTTGAAAACGCAGTGGTCGTACAGTTGAAAGGGAGAACTCCGCTTCAGTGAGCAGAGCTCCCCACTCCACCACGCCTGCGCCGCGCGCCATACTTGTCTGAATCCGCCTTCCCAACCTCCACGACACACTGTATAGCCGACAGGAGTGCCCACTCCCATAGGCTCCACGCCCCAAAGCTTCCAGGTGCCATGCTGAGGCCCACCCCAGCGTGGCAAAATTTGCTATGGCGGAAGGGGTACCTAATCCCCCATTGACTCGACGCCGTCCCCCCAATGTATCCAGGTGCCACACTGGGAGCCCACCCCAGTGTGCCAAAATGTGTTATGGCAGATGGAGGTGCCCAATCCCCTGTCAGCTCCAGCCCTGCCCCAAACAGCCTTCCAGCTGCCATACTGGGAGCCCACCCCAGTGTGGCAAATGTCCCTCATCGTCTTATTAAAAAAAAAAATAAACCTATAAATACAAAAACTGTCCCTTGGTGCTTTTCCCTGCCCCCTCCCACAACCCGCACCCACCACTGTGTATGCTGCCTCCCACCCCCACCCCATACCTTACCTCCGGACCTCGCACGTCGATCTTACGGTGGACCGGGAACACGTCTGCACTCTTCAAAGCCGACCGCGAACTGAGGAAATGGCGGTAAGTTGTATAATGGGATAGATAGGGTTTTTTAACTTTGCTGAATATCTCAGGCATTTTTTGGAATTTTGGCACCAAATTTTCAACATGGGGTTTTTGGGACCCCTCCCCATGAATACTGTCACTGTCATAGCGTTGATCGGGCTCAAAGGGTGATTTCGTGGTCACTGTGCAAAATCACCTTTCAGGACTGATTAACGAAATAACAGTGCCAGTGTTCATAAGGTGGGCTCTCAAAAAGCCTATGTTGCAAATTTGGTGAAAAAATTCCTAAAAATGACTGTTTTACGAGCGTGCGTTGCGCAGTTCCTATGCACGCTCGTAAGTTTGCAAATTTTTAATATTTTCACTCCAGATTTTCAACATTGCCATTTTACCACACCTCCTTATGAGCAGTACAGCTGTCATTTTTCACGTCACCCAAAATGTGTTTCCATGCATGTAGCGCACAATGGTGCAGTCAGTGTGCACAATCAATGTTTGGGACAGACTAAAAAAATCACAGTTGCACTGTTCATGAGCAGAGGTCTTAAAATGGCTATGTAGAAAATTTGGTGAAAAAATTCCCAAAAATGACTGTTTTAGGAATGCACGTTGTGCAGTTCCTACGCACACTCGCAAGCTTGCGAATTTTCAATATTTTCACTCCAGATTTTCGACATTGCCATTTTACCACACCTCCTTACGAGCAGTACAGCTGTCATTTTTCACATCTCACCCAAAATGTGTTTCCGTGCATGTAGTGCACAATGGCACAGTCGGTGTGTGAAATCAATGTTCAGGACAGATTAAGAAAATCACAGTCACACTGTTCATGAGTAGAAGTGTTAAAATGGCTATGTTAAAAATTTGGTAAAAAAATTCCCAAAAAAGACTGTTTTACGCGCATTTCTTGCGCTGATCCTACGCACGCTCGTAAGTTCGCGAATTTTCAATTTTTTCAATCTAAATTTTCAACATTGCCATTTTACCACACCTCCTTATGAGCAGTATAGCTGTCATTTTTCACATCTCGCCCAAAACATGTTTTCGCCCATGTAGTGCACAATGGCACAGTCAGTGTGCAAAATCAATGTATGGGACACATTAAGAAAATCACAGTGACACTATTCATTAGCAGAGGTCTTAAAATGGCTATGTTGAAAATTTGGTGAAAAAATTCCCTTCAGACGTTCTGCAATGTTACTAATGAAGACATTGAACAGGACTGGTCCCAGGACCGATCCCTGCAGCACCCCACTGGTCACTCCCTCTCCCTAGACTGCACACCATTTACCACCACTCTCTGCCTCCTGTCTGTTAGCCAGTTTCTAACCCAGTTTACCACCCTTTCCTCCATGCCCAGCCTACTCAGCTAGTTTATCAGTCTCCTATATGGGATGGTGTCAAAGGCTTTGCTGAAATTAAGGTAAGCGTTGTCCACTGCCCCACCCTGATTCACTTCCTTTGTCACCCAGTCAAAGAAATCAACCAGATTTGTCTGACATGATGTCCACACTGTGAATCCATGTTGTCTATGGTCCTGGGCTCCGATGGCTTCTACATGCCCCACTATCCTTTCTTTAAGAAATGTCTCCATGATCTTCCCCACTACTGAGGTGAGGCTGAATGGCCTATTGTTCCCTGCCTCCTCCCTGCTGCCAGACTTGTATAGAGGGACCACATGTGCCCTCCTCCAATTGACTCATGTTGAATGACTCAGTGAACATGGCTGCCAGAGGTACTGCTATCTCCCTTCACAGATCTCTTAATATCCTTGGGCATATGCCATCTGGTTCCATCGCTTTGTCCACCTTCAATTTCGTGAGCTCCTGCTGGACGCTTTTGCCTTTGAATGGACTATTGTCCACCTCTTCACCCCCTTGGCAACTGCTGTACTGCTGTGGCCCTTGCCCCTCCCACTCTTCTGTGAATACTGAACGGAAAGACACAGTGGATGTCTTGGGAGGAAGGGATGGAACTATCATTTCCAAATACCAAAACAGCACATACAAGCAAGCAACATTCGGCATTGACAAATGCTTGTTTTTAAACATCATAGAAATGATTTTGCCCCTCAGAAAATCTATGTCCTTTCTTCTCAACTGTCTGTAACCCCTAGGTGGTGCTATCCCAAGGGCTACTACCCCTGCCTGCTTGGCTAGTAGCAGGTTAAGGGGCCTGGGTAATGAAACGGGTGCCTCTACCGAGAGGCCAGGGTTGTTAGTGGTCAAGCTAACCTGGGCACAGCTCTCTGGGACACTGTAACCCCCCTCTTTCCCTTCTAGTGGGCCGAACAATATACAATAATTACTTTCACAATGACCCTTATTCACCAGGCAATTACCCACACTGTTTATACTTACCACCAGGGCTGGTTCCTCTAGCTTGACCCTGGGGATCCCTGTAAAACAAAGTTAAGCACAGCAAATAGCAACAGTACAATACTTTTGGCACAAACTGGAACTACAGTCAGGTTATATGCAAACAAAGTTAAATCTGATTTATTAAGGGGACTTGAACAAGGGAGGGGCATAATCAGGTTGATTTGCTTAAAAGCTATATTAATCAGACAGTTATGCAATGAGTTCAGAATCCCTACACAGTCACACACTCGGGGTACCCAGGTAGGAAAACGGTGGGCTAGCCAGGAACGTTGCAGCTGGTTGGGGCCCTGTGATGGAAGAAAGCAACATGCACAACACACACTATTTGTAATCCGGAGCCGGGGGGCTCAGTTTGTGAAAGAAAAGGCAGCAAGACAATCAGATGACAACACTTTCAGATTTAGCTGTTGTTGCAGGGAGCTACCCTGATGTTTACTCACGATACCCAATACTGTACACAGGCAGGATGAAATCGAGACTGCAGGCTGTTGAGCTGGAGTGTCCAGAGAAGCAGGGCCCACACGGATCACTGAGGTATTGTTCTTGTTCAAGACATCGAGTAGTGGGCTGATCCCCAGGCCGGTCTCTCGTCGATGACTTTCTCTGCGTAGCAGGTATTCTGGCTGGGCCAGTGTAGCAGGGCCCAGGCAAACAGAAATGGATATGGGTTCAGTCCGTGGATCCAGATAAAGTCTCCAGCAAGCAAAACACAGTTCAGACACACAGTGGGGAACCAAATCACGACCCACTATAAGCACACAGCACATTCACATGTAAGGGAATTCCATAGCACCAGGCAAATGGCTCTCCGGTCGCAATTACAGAGTCTCTGCACAATACAGGAGTTCAGAGGTAGCTAGAAGTCCTGACAGGCAGATCACATTCAGCAAATCTTCGGTCTTCTTCAGGTTAAAGCTTGGTCACAATTCAGTGGCTTAATTTGCTCTCCAAATTCGGATTCAGTCCGAAAAAAGCACAAGTTCCTCTCAGGGACAGAAGGCAGGCATGCAGGCCAAACTCAGGCCTTTCCACAGTTCTCCCACATGAATCCACTATGGATTGCTGCTTGAACTATCATACACTGTTACTTCTTCCCTTACCAACTCAGATCTAACTGAAACTGCAAGCAGTGTGGGACTTTCCCCAAGATTCAAAAGGTACAGTTGGCTGATCTGTCTGTCAGTCACGACAAGGGCTCCCTCCAGGTTATATTAGGCGCCAAAAGCCCCAAACTGAAATTTCTGCAAGTTTTAGCCCCACCAAGCCCAAATGTACTGATTGGCCCATTCTGACAGTCCAGGACCAAGATCAAGACCAGGTAACACCTGTAAACAAGCTTTCAGCTTAGTGTGTTACTCCTGGTAAAACGACTGAAAAAAAAAAAAAAAAAGATGATGGAAACAAACAGAACTGTCCATGCTGCAAAGAAGGCTGGTTAGAACACATTGCAATATTATTACTGCTCTAACAAATGATCAGCAAACAAGTACATCTTCTAACAGATTAATTATAACTGCAATCCAGGCAGCTCTTAAAGAGACAGTACACAGAGGCTATACCAGCACTCTCTGGCAATACATTTAACTTGCTAAAACACAGGACACCAGCTGGGCAGTGAGCATTTAGACAAGCTCAAGGAAGACTTTTCGTGAACCCCCATTTGTAGGGAGGTTACATGTCCCTCATTTTACTGCTAAGAACCCCTCTGTCCATTAGTTTCAACTTTTCTTTATGGGGGGGGCGGCATCCATTATTTTACTATTCAGAACCCGTTTTCATACCTCTAAAATATTCCTTATTAGGATGGAAAGCCTTCAACATCCCCCTATGAACCCCTCTGTCCATACATCTCCTACATTTTACCCCTCAGGATTGTTCTGTTACATATGGAAAAGGTGCTGCACCCACAGAGCAGGAGTAGTCACATTGTAAACTCATACTGAGGCAGAATTTTATGGGTGCCTTATTTTGCAACTTCAAAATCATCAAGTTTTTAAATTATTCAGATAAAACCCATTCTGTAGGTAACATAGCCTTGTACGCTACCAAGGAATTCTAGGCAGGCTGAGAAGTGTCACAAATGAGAACACTTTTCTGTATTTTAGGCTGCTGGCCTTATTCAGGGGAGGATTATGGGTAACAAACATTTGGTTAGGATGTTTGTTTATTTATTTGTTTGCTTTTGGTAACCGGGTAAGCACACTTGACAATACTGCCTATTTTCAGGCACGACCCGGGGAGAGTACAAATCAAAATACATGGGGTAGTAAAACATTGCAGTCACACGTACAAATTACAGAGATGCGGGCTACATAGTACATAGGAGGATTATACAGTCATACAATATAAGGTACCAAACAGGCCACAGGAAAGTAGGAGTAAGTAAATGTGCAGGAGAGCACTTTAGACTTCCTTTACACGTTACTAAAATCCTTATTTCCTGTGTTTTCAAACCATACATAGCGTTCCATAAGTGATGAATGCTAAGTTATATTTGGGGAGCTCACGTGGTGGACGGGGGTGCCATATGTAAAGCTACCAACTTTCCGAGGGCCTAAAACTGGGACCGGTCCATTCGACCATGACCCCCCCACAGCATCACTCCCACGGGCACCATCACAGACACAGCTGCGCACAATCAATTACATTTTCTGCTTGCTCTGGTCATGCCGCCCACAGTAACACTAGTAGCAATTATTCAGATTAAAACAATACATCATTCTGCTGCAGCAAGTTCCAAATCATGATGTACTGAAAATTCATTAGAAGCAAACCTGTGTTAAATTGTGATCAAACATTCGAGTTGCATGTATTGCTCCTCCTGACAGTCCCATCCAACCCATTCACACTCACGTTATTTGCTGAGCAAACTTCCCACCACCTCATCAGATTGTTTTCACACACCTCCCTACAGCTGATCAGGTTCGGGTACCTTAGTTCCCTGCTGCCAGTCTGTTCTCTGTCCGGAGTCCCTCTCAGCTGCTGGAAGGCAGATGTCCACATGCGCTTGTTTGCACTACTGCCCAGTCTAACCTAACAGGAAGGAACATGCTTTACTGTACTCCCACTGACATGCTTGCAGTGCAACACAGGTGCAGGGGTTAAAGTTGTAAACTGCTGTCCAGACCAAGCAGCACCACAGTGGTGCTGAAATAACTGTCACTCATGGATTAGCAGTCAGCAAAAAAAAGGGACAAAACTGGGACAAGTAAGCAAAAACCAGGACAAAAGTGGGATTTTGCAAAACTTGTGGGGACACTGGGACATGCTGCCTAAAATAGGGACTGTCCTGGGAAAATAGGGACTGTTGGTAGCTTTATGCCAAGATTTACTATGCAGGCAAATAGTAACAGGATGTCATGAACAGATCTCCTTGGTAAGGGAGCATGCATTCAACATCCATGGAAGCAGTGTACTCTGGAAAACTCAGAGAAATGGATGCGTCTTGCACTTCCAAAGCAAGATACTCAGACACGTAAGTTGCAAAAGAATGAAAACTGCATGTGTTTTATGCTATTGTGCCTAATTTACTGGAATATTATGTGTAACAGTCATTTGGGTCGGGGGTTGTACTTTTCACGTCTTGAAACATCACTGTATGCAGTTACATCAAGCAGGCACTTTTACTATGATAACATAAAGCCCTTGGCTGCCATAGGCTAAAACAGTAAAGCTGTGCATTTTCTGTTATGAACTCAAGTTTATACCCTTTGACATATAGATAGCAGCAGATTTAGGGTCTCATATTCTAAATGCCCGCTAAGTGAGGCGCAAAGGGCTATCTGCTGGTGCAACTGTGCATGCCAGACAAGAGGCAGTATACTGTAAACTGTGTGCTAAGTCTCTGTACATCACATACAGGTGACCCATACAGTGTCCCTCCAGTGAGCGCTAAACAAAGCCCTAACCCATGTGTGAGTGCACACCACAGTGGTGACCATGTGTGCTAAGTCCTGCCCCCGCACTGGAGATAACTTGTGCTAAGCCCTGCGACACACTGAGTGAGCTGGGTCTTTTGCCAGGTGCAAACCCCTTAGCGGTGCAGTGATGAACTACAGTATTCACGCATAATATGCTAATCACCCTACTCAACATGCGCAGTGCTACCACCTTCTTACCATCTCATTATCTGCCAATCTACATGTCATTATCAAGGCATATTGCTCTGCACGGTGGGAGGAGGCTGTGGGGTGTGGAGCAGAACAGAGCTACCTAGTTCCACATTTGGGAATACTGACCAACAAGACTGCAGTACACCACTTTTACACTGAAGTCCGTGCATTTCTGTGTGTAGGAGGTCAGAACAGCACCTACAATGTCCTTGTCCAAGGTGCACTACAACAGTATGGCATTATGTTGTTGTCATCTTTCTGCACAGGGTACAAATTAAAAGTTCACACCACCCCTCTGGCTGTTTACATGTAAGCTATCCTATGCATCCAGTGGCACCCTTTCACCATCCCCATGTAAGTTATCCTTGGAATCCAGTGGCACTCCCTCCCTCCCTCTCCTTGTCCCCATGTAAATTATCCCTGGAATCCAGTGGCACCCCTCCCTGTCCCTGTCCCCATGTCAGTTATCGCTGAAATCCAGTGGCACTACCTCCCTCCCTCTCCTCATCCCCATGTACGTTATCCCTGTATTTCAGTGGCACCCCCTCCCTGTCCCCATGTAAGTTATCCCTGGAATCCAGTGGCACCACCTCCCACTCTCTGTCCCCATGTAGGTTACCCTATGCATCCAGTAGCATGCTCTCCCTGCTCCCATGCAAGTTATCACTGGAATTCAGTGGCACCCCCTATGTCTCACTGTTCCCATGTAAGTAATTCCCTTGATTAAAGTGGCTCCCTCTCCCTCTCCCTGTCCCCATATAACTTATCCTTAGAATCCAGGGACACCCCCTCCCTGTCCCTGTCTTCATAAACATTGTCCCTGGAATTCAGTGTCATCTTCTCCCTCTCCACATGCAAGTTATCCTTGGAATCCAGTGATACCCCCTCCCTGTCCCTGTCCTCATATACATTGTCCCTGGAATTCAGTGGCATCCTCTCCCTCTCCCCATGAAAGTTATCCCTGGAATGCAGTGACACCTTCTCCCTCTTCCTAGCCCCATGTAATTTATCCCTGGAATCCAGTGGCACCCCCTGCCTCTAGCAATCCCCATGTAAGTTATCCCTGGAATCCAGTGGCACCCTCTACCTCTCCCTGTCCACATGTAAGATATCCCTGGAATCCAGTGGCACCTTCTCCCTCTTCCTAGCCCCATGTAATTTATTCCTGGAATTCAGTGGCACCCCCTGCCTCTAACAATCCCCATGTAATTTATCCCTGGAATTCAGTGGCACCCCTTCCCTCTCCCTATCCTTTTTAAGTTATCCTTTGCATTCAGTGGCACCCTTTCCCTGTCTCCATTTAACTTAGCCCTGGAATCCAGTGGCCCCCTCCCTGTCCTTGTCACCATGTAAGTTGTTCTATGCATCCACTAGCACCCTCTCCCTGTCCCTGTGTAAGTTATCCCTGGAATTCAGTGGCACCCTCGCCCTGTCCCCATGTAACTTATTCCTGGAATCCAATGGCACCCCTCCCTCTCCCTGTCCCTATATATGTTATCCCTGGAATCCAGTGGCACCTCCTCCCTATTCCTGTCCCCATGTAAGTTATCCCTGAAATTCAGTGGCAGTCTCGCCCTGTGCCCATGTAACTTATTCCTGGAATCCAATGGCACCCCCTCCGTCTCCCCTGTCCCCATGTAAGTCATCCCTGGAATCCAATGGCACCCTCTCCCTCTCCCTGTCCTTATATATATTATCCCTGGAATCCAGTGGCACCCTCTCCCTCTCCCTGTCCCCATAGATGTTATCCCTGGGATCCAGTGGCATCTCCTCCCTATTCCTGTCCCCATGTAAGTTATCCCTGAAATTCAGTGGCACCCTCACCCTGTCCCCATGTAACCTATTCCTGGAATCCAATGGCACCCCTCCATCTCCCCTGTCCCCATGTAAGTCATCCCTGGAATCCAGTGGCACCCTCTCCCTCTCCCTGCCCCCATGTAAGTCTTCCCTGGAATCCAGTGGCACTCTCTTCTTCTCCCTGTCCCCATATATGTTATCCCTGGGATCCAGTGGCACCTCCTCCCTATTCCTGTCCCCATGTAAGTTATCCCTGAAATTCAGTGGCACCCCCCATCCCCATGTAACAAATCCGTGGAATCCAGTGGCACCCCCTCCCTCTCCCTGTCCTCATGTAAGTTATTCTGTGCATCTGTGGTAGTGTGGGTTCCAATAACAGATCTTACAACCAGTTTAAGATGCATAAAAAATGCATACTTCTGTGTTTATCATTTTATTGTCTCAATAAATCAAAAAAATTAAAAAATACTTGTATACAGAAAGGAAATAAATGGTGTTAGTCCTTCACACCTTCAGAACACAGGATATTATTCTTCTTCCTTCAGACAACATAAAGAATTCCTGCAGTCTCTCCTTTCCATGGAACAATGTGAAAACTGGCACACTCTCACTAGACCCTTCTCTCACTGTGATCAGCAAGCTACAGATCACCACACCTGTCTGAGCCCCCTAGAGGAGCACTTTTTAAGGCAATCAGGGGTGACCTCATAAGTCATGTGACACCCTTATTAAGGCAAAAAGATCTACTGGAGCCTTTGGATACACCATACATACGTTTTACATCATCAAACAATGTATTCAACTCCTTATCATTTGAACATATGTTCATTTAATGCAGCACACCAAGACAGAAGGGAGCTAAATGCTTAATTATAGGGCTAATGATGTCAGAGCATTAGCTTAGCTCCTCCCCCTCATGACATCACTCTCTCCAGGGTCTATAAAACCTGTCAGTCTGTGGGCAGCCAGCCCTGTAGCAGCACCTGTCTCAGCTACTGAGGACCTATCTCAGTAAACAGAGTAACTATACTTGATATTTCTATGGAATCATGTTACCTTTTATACCTTTTTCTTTTTACTAGAAGAAAAGGGCACTTATCTTGGAAACCCAAACAGACAAGGGCGCGCTCCTTTATCTGTTTGTTTTGCAAAGTATGACTTTCTATTCCAGAACCATTAAGAAGGCAGAATCAACATTTTCATTTGCAAAGGACTTAGGATACACATGGCAGCTTAACTTAAACAAAAACCATGTCTCCTTTCTTCATTTGGAAACAGAAACCTAATGATAACTTTTTGAACAGTAGCCTTGGACTCTTAGTACACAGATACCTTTGTTTTCTTAATTATGACTAAGGAACTTGTGTAATGGGGAACATGTTTTAAGGATGTCTTTAAGACAAAATGGGGGGGGGGTTCAGGCTGCATTTCAGACAAGGGATAGATAAGAATGAAGAGTATCAGGTTGGCCACCCGGATATGAATGACTGGGAGTGACCACAATACTGTCTGGTTTCAAATAAGCATGGGGGTAGTGGGGGTGAGATCTAGGACACTGGCAGTGGACTTCAGGGGGGCAGACTTTATGGGCATGGGAAATATTCTCGAGGATCACTTGAAGGGATTACCTCAGCGACAAATGTGGAAAGGAGATGGGAGGTCATAAGCAGGGGACTTTATAGAGGCAGTCAGGATCTCGCTAAGTTGAAGCGTAAGGGGCAAGGTCACGTAAACCATGCTGGTGGTCCAGTGAGGTACAGGTAGCAGTCAGAGAAAGAAGGCGGCCTACAAAAATATAAAACAACAAGAGGGGATAGGGATAAATGTACCAGCTTGCATCTAGAAAGTCACCCGTATGGTGAGGGGCAAAGTCCAGTAAAGAGCAGCGGCTGGCACAGGGATACATGGAGGGGAAAAGGGGTTCTTCCGGTACATTGGGGAGCAGAGAAAAACTAAGGGCCATCTCAGCAGATTGAGCTCAGAAGGAGGGTGGGTGGAAGAGACGAGGGACCAGGCAGAGGTATTTAATGAGTACTTTGCCTCTGTGTTCACTAGGGAGGGGGATGGGATATCTACAAAGCAAGGCACGAAGGGGATAGAAGTGGCAGGGAGTGGGATCAAGGGAGCAACAGAAATGGAGCAAGAGGGAGGGAAAGGTACCCCAGGGGTGTCACATCTGGATAAGGATAAAAAGACCAGTAAGGTGGAGGGGACTGATGATGCTATCTCTGCCAAATGGGTGTGGTTAGCCCTCAAGGCCCTAAAGAAAGACAAATCTCCTGGGCCAGATGGCATTCATCCGAGAGTGCTATGGGAATTGGCGGACATACTGGCTGCATCCCTGGTGGAGCTTTTCAGCAGGTCACTTGAGACAGGGAGGGTACCTAGGGATTGGCGAGAGGCACATGTGGTACCAATCCATAAAGGGGGGTCGAGGGAAGTACCAGGGAACTATAGACCCATCAGTTTGACCTCGGTGGTGGGAAAATTAATGGAGAGTATACTAAAGGAACGATTGGGGGTGTACTTGGAGGAGGTGGGAGGTCTGGATAGTCGGCAACATGGGTTTGTGCCAGGTAGATCATGTCAAACCAACCTTGTGGAGTTCTATGAATGGGTAACATCAGAACTGGACAGGGGTAAGCCTGTGGATGTATTATTCTTGGACTTCAGCAGGCGTTTGACTCTGTCCCCACAATGGTCTGGTGGAGAAACTGATGGGGTTAGAGTAGGCTCTTTGATGGTCAGATGGTTGAAAACTGGCTAGCTGGACGCACTCAGAGAGTAGTGGTCTGTGGGAGCTCTCGAACCCTAGAGAGGTTGGTAGTGGGGTACCACAGGGCTCGGTCCTGAGTCCGATCCTGTTTCATGCATACATATCGGACATCAGGGAGGGTATAGGGTGTGAAATGAGTCTATTCGCGGATGACTCCAAGATGGGAGTAGTAGTTGAGGGAGAAGAGGGGAGGTTGGCCCTGCAAGGGGACCTGGACACCCTGGAAAGCTGGGCTCACACATGGAAATTAAATTTCAATATCACCAAGTGCAAGGTGTTGCATCTTGGTCAGGCTCTAAACACAGGTACACCCTGGGAGGGCGCTGGAGGCCTCAATAGGGGAAAAAGACCTAGGGGTCATGGTGGATACATGTATGAATAACTCTGAGCAGTGCAGAAGAGCAGCTAGCAAGGCAAACAGGATGTTGGGATGCATCGTAAGGGGGATCACCTCTAGGAGCAAGGAAGTGATTCTGCCGCTGTACAATGGACTGGTTAGACCACACCTTGAGTACTGTGTACAGTACTGGAGACCACGCTTGAAGAGGGACATACAGCTCCTGGAGAGGGTACAGAGGAGGGCAACAAAGATGATACGAGGGCTAGGGGATTTGACTTATGAGGACAGACTTGAGGAGCTCTGCCTGTTTTCATTGGAGAGAGGAGGCAGGGGACATGATTGAGGTCTTCAAGTACCTCAAGGGAATAAATAGGAGTAAACATGGAGGAGATCTTTAGACTAAAGCAGGGAGGCATCACCAGAGGGCATGGTTTGAAGTTGGAAGGTGGAAGGGTGAGGGGGGAAAGAGGAGGTTTTTCGCTGAGAGGGTGGTGGACCCTTGGAATGCACTGCCTGGCGAGCTGGTTCAGAGATCCACAGTGGAGGGCTTCAAGAGAGGGTGGGACAGACACAGAAAGTGGATGTATCAGATGATGGCCTGGCCCAGGGGGTTGGGGATGGATGATAGGAGTTTCTGGAGCACAGGGGATGGGAGGGTCTCGGCACCCAACTAAGGATCTAGGTTCGAGCAGACTCGATAGACCGTAAGGCCTAATCTGCTGGCAAATAGTATGTAAGTAAGTAAGTATGAATAAAAGGATAGTCAGAAAAAGGAAAGAAGATAGGAGAGAGTGAAAAGGAAGTTGACATTTTAAGCTATGCCTGATGTTTGTATGTTAACATCCTAGCACAGCATCCACTAGCACTCTCTCCCTGTCCTCATGTAAGTTATCCCTGGAAGTTCAGTGGCACCCACTCCCTGTTCCCATGTAAGTTACCCTCGAATCCAGTGGCACACGCTCCCTGTCTCCATGTAAGTTATCCTTAGAATCCAGTGGCACCCCCTCCCTCTCCCTGTCCCTTGGTAAGTTATCCTATGCAACCAGTGACACACGCTTCCTTTTTCTGTCCCCATGTAAATTATCCCTGCAATGCACTGTCATCTACTCCCTCTTCCTATCCCCATGTAAGTTATCCTTCTAATCCAGTGGCACCCCTTTCCTCTCGTCCCATCCCATGTATGTTATCCTTGGAATCCATGTTGCCAGCCCCCATGTAAGTTAACCTTGGCATCCAGTGGCACCCCTCCCTCCCTCTCCCCATTCCCATCTAAGTTATCCCTGGAATCCAGTGGCACCCTTCCCTCTCTCTGTCCCCATACAAGTTATCCCTGGAATCCAGTGGCATCTTCTCCCTCTCCCAATCCCCATGTAAGCTATACCTGGAGTCCAGCGGCAACCCCTCCCTCTCCCCATAGCTTTGTAAGTTATTCTTTGCATTCAATAGCACCCTCTTCCTGTCCTCATGTAACTCATTCTTTGAATACAGTGGCACCCCCACCCTGTCCCTGTCCCCATGTAAGTTATTCTATGCATTCTATTCTCCCCATACCTTTGTAAGTTATTCTTTGCATTCAATAGCACCCTCTTCCTGTCTTCATGTAACTTATTCTTTAAATACAGTGGCCCCCCCACCCTGTCCCTGTCCCCATGTAAGTTATTCTGTGCATCCACTATCACCCTCTCCCTGGCTCTGTGTTACTTATTCCTGGAATCCAAT
The DNA here is from genome assembly GCA_016271365.2 of Neoceratodus forsteri. Classification (NCBI taxonomy): domain Eukaryota; kingdom Metazoa; phylum Chordata; order Ceratodontiformes; family Ceratodontidae; genus Neoceratodus; species Neoceratodus forsteri. The sequence continues at coordinate 1,097,004,827 of CM028135.1, read as the reverse complement.
GGCACCCACCCCCTCTCCCTGTCCCCATGTAAGTTATCGCTGGAATCCAGTGGCACCCCCTCCCTCGCCCTGTCCACATGTAAGTTATCCCTGTAATTCAGTGGCACCCTCTCCCTGTCCCCATGTAACTTATTCTTGGAATCCAATGGCACTGTCTTCTTTGCCCTCTCCCAATATATGTTATCCCTGGAATCCAGTGGCACCCCCTCCCTCTCCCCTGTCCCCATGTAAGTTACCACTGGAATTCAGAGGCACCCCTTCCCTCTTCATGTCCCCATGTAACAAATCCCTGGAATCCAGTGGCACCACCTTCCTCTCCCTGTCCTCAAGTAAGTTATTTTACACATCCACTAGCACACTCTCCCTGTCCTCATATAAGTCATCCCAGAAATTCAGTGGCACCCTCTCCCTGTTCCCATGTAAGTTACCCTCGAATCCAGTGGCACACTCTCCCTGCCTTCATGGAAGTTATCCTCGGAATCCAGTGGCAGCCCCTTGCTCTACCTTGGTAAGTTATCCTATGCATTCAGTGACTCATGTTGCCTTTTTCTGTCCCCATGCAAGTTATCCCTGGAATGCACTGGCACCTTCTCCCTCTTCCTATCCCCATGTAAGTTTTCCTTGGTATCCAGTGGCACCCCAACCCTCTCCCCATTCCCATGTGTTATCCCTGGAATCCAGTGGCACTCCCTCCCTCTCCCTGTCCCCATGTCAGTTATCCCTGGAATCCAGTGGCACCCTCTACCTCTCCCTGTCCACATGTAAGTTATCACTGGAATCCAGTGGCACCCCTCCCTCCCCCTGTCTGCATGTAAGTTAACTCTGGAATCTAGTGGCACTCCCTCCCTCTCCTAATCCCCATGTAATTTATTTCTGAAATCCAATGACACCCCTTCCCTCTCCCTGTCCCCATATATGTTATCCCTGGAATCCAGTGGCACCCCTTCCCTCTCCCTGTCCACATGTAAGTTATCCATGGAATCTAGTGACACCCTTCCCTCTCCCAATCCCCATGTCACTTATCCCTAGAGTCCAGTGGCACCCCCTCCCTCTCCCCATAGCTTTGTAAGTTATCCTTTGCATTCAGTAGCACCCTCTTTCTATCCCCATGTAACTTATCCTTGGAATCCAGTGGCACCCCCTCCCTGTCCCCATGTAAGTTATTCTATGCATCCACTAGCACCCTCTCCCTGTCCCTATGTAAGTTATCCATGGAATTCAGTGGCACTCTTTCCCTGGCCCCATGTAACTTATTCCTGGAATTCAATGGCACCCCTCCCTCTCCCTATATACGTTATCCCTGGAATCCAGTGGCACCCCTTCCCTCTCCACTGTCCCCATGTACGTTATCCCTGGAATCCAGTGCCACCCCCTCTCCCTCCCTGTCCCGATATATGTTATCCCTGGAATCTAGTGGCACCCCCTCCTCCCTCTCCTTGTCCCCATATATGTTATCCTTGGAATCGAGTGGCACCCCCTCCTTCTCCCTGTCCCCATGTAAGTCATCCCTGGAATTCAGTGGCACCCCTTCCCTCTTCCTGTCCCCATGTAACAAATCCCTGGAATCCACCTTCCTCTCCCTGTCCCCATATATGTTATCCCTGTAATCCAGTGCCTCCCCCTCTCCTTTTCCCTATATATGTTATCCCTGGAATCCAGTGGCACCTCCTCCTTCTCTCTGTCTCCATGTAAGTCATCCCTGGAATTCAGTATCACCCCTTCCCTCTCCCTGTACCTAAGTAACAAATCCCTGGAATCCAGTGGCACCCCTTCCCTCTCCCTGTCCCCATGTAAGTTATTCTATGCATCCACTAGCACACTCTCCCTGTCCTCATGGAAGTTGTCCCTGGAATTCAGTGGCACCCTCTCCCTGTTTCCATGTAAGTTACCCTTGAATCCAGTGGCACACTCTCCTGTCTCCATGTAAGTTATCCTTGGAATCCAGTGGCACCACCTCGCTCTCCCTCTCCCTTGGTAAGTTATCCTATGCATCCAGTGACACAAGTTCCCTTTGTCCGTCCCCATGTAAGTTATCCATGAAATGCAGTGGCACCTTCTTCATCTTCCTATCCCCATTTAAGTTATCCTTGGAATCCAGCTGCACCTTATTCCTCTCCCCATCCCCATGTAAATTATTCCTGGGTTCCAGTGGCACTTCCTCCCTCTCGTCCCATCCATGTAAGTTATCCCTGGAATACATGGCACCTGTCTCCATGAAAGTTATCCCTGGAATCCAGTGGCATCTTCTCCCTCTCCCTATCCTCATGTAAGTTATCCTTGGAATCCAGTGGCACCCTCTCTCTTTCCCTGTTCCATATAAGTTATCCCTGGAACCCAGTGGCACCCCGTCCCTCTCCCCATCCCTAGGTAAGTTATCCATAGAATCCAGTGGCTCACCCTTTCTCTCCCTGTCCCCATGAAATAAATCCCAGGAATCCAGTGACACCATCTCCCTCTCCCTGTCCCCATGTAAGTTATTCCTAGAATCCAGTGGCACCCTTTCCCTCTCCCAATCACCATGTAAGTTATCCCTAGAATTCAGTGGCACCCACTCCCTCTCCCTGTCCCCATATGTATCCCTGGAATCCAGTGGCCCTTCCTCCCTGTCCCCATACAGTATATGTCATCCCTGGAATCCAGTGGCACCTCTTCCCTCTCCCTGTCCTCATGTAAGTCATCCCTAGAACCCAGTGGCACCCCCTCCCTCTCCCTGTCCCCATGAAACAAATCCCTGGAATCCAGTGGCACCCCCTCCCTCTCCCTGCTTCCATGTAAGTTATACCTGGAATCCAGTTGCACCTCCTCCCTCTCCTTATCCCCATATATGTTATCCCTGAAATCCAGTGGCACCTCCTCCCTCTCCCTGTCCACATGTAAGTTATCCATGGAATCTAGTGACACCCCTCCCTCTCCCAATCCCCATGTCACTTATCCCTAGAGTCCAGTGGCACCCCCTCCCTCTCCCTGTCCTCATGTAAGTCATCCCTGGAATTCAGAGGATCCCCTTCCCTCTCCCTGTCCCTAAGTAAGTTATCCTTGGAATTCAGTGGCACCCTCTCCTTGTTCCCATGTAAGTTACCCTCGAATCCAGTGGCACACCCTCCCTGTCTCCATGTAAGTTATCCTTGGAATCCAGTGGCACCGTCTCCCTCTACCTTGGTAAGTTATCCTATGCATTCTGTGACTCATGCTCCCTTTTTCCGTCCCCATGTAAGTTATCCCTGGAATGCACTGGCACCTTCTCCCTCTTCCTATCCCCATGTAAGTCATCCTTGACATCCAGTGGCACCCCCACCCTCTCCTCCTTCCCATGTGTTATCCCTGGAATCCAGTGGCACCCTCTACCTCCCCCTGTCCCCATGTAAGTTATCCCTGGAATCCAGTGGCACCCTCTACCTCTCCCCATGTAAGTTATCCCTGGAATCCAGTGGCACCCCTTCCCTCTCCCTGTCCACATGTAAGACATCCCTGGAATCCAGTGGCACCCCCCTCCCTCTTACAATCCCCATATAATTTATCCCTGGAATTCAGTTGCACTCCCTCCCTCTCCCTACCCTTTGCAAGTTATCCTTTGCATTCAGTAGCACCCTCTCCCTGTCTCCATATAACTTAGCCCTGGAATCCAGTGGCACCCCTTCCCTGTCCCTGTCACCATGTAAGTTATTCTATGCATCCACTAGCACCCTCTCCCCGTCCCTGTGTAAGTTATCCCTGGAATTCAGTGGCACCCTCGCCCTGTCCCCATGTAACTTATTCCTGGAATCCAATGGTGCCCCCTCCCAATTCCTGTCCCCATGTAAGTCATCCCTGGAATCCAGTGGCACTCTCTCCCTCTCCCTGTCCCTATGGGTGTTATCCCTGGAATCCAATGGCACCCCTCCCTCTCCCTATATATGTTATCCCTGGAATCCAGTGACACCCTCTCCCTCTCCCTGTCCCCATATATGTTATCCCTGGGATCCATTGGCACCTCCTCCTTATTCCTGTCCCCATGTAAGTTATCCCTGAAATTCAGTGGCACCCTTCCCTCTCCCTGTCCCCATGTAAGTTATTCTGTGCATCCACTAGCACACTCTTCCTGTCCTCATGTAAGTTATCCCTGGAAGTTCAGTGGCATCAACTCCCTGTTCCCATGTAAGTTACCCTTGAATCCAGTGGAACACACTCCCTGTCTCCATGTAAGTTATCCTTAGAATCCAGTGGCACTCCCTCCCTCTCCCTGTCTTTTGGTAAGTTATCCTGTGCATCCAGTGACACACGTTCCCTTTTTCCGTCTCCATGTAAGTTATCCCTGCAATGAACTGGCACCTTCTCCCTCTTCCTATCCCCATGTAAGTTATCCTTGGAATCCAGTGGCACCCTTTTCCTCTTGTCCCATCCCATGTATGTTATCCTTGGAATCCATGGCACCAGTCCCCATGTAATTTATCCTTGGCATCCAGTAACACCCCTCCCTCTCCCCATTCCCATGTAAGTTATCCCTGGAATCCAGTGGCAACCCCTCTCTCTCCCTGTCCCAATGTAAGTTATCCCTGGAATCCAGTGGCATCTTCTCCCTCTCCCAGTCCCCATGTAAGCTATCCCTGGAGCCCAGTGGCAACCCATCCCTCTCCCAATACCTTTGTAAGTTATTCTTTGCATTCAATAGCACCCTCTTCCTGTCCTCGTGTAACTAATTCTTTGAATCGAGTGGTACCTCCCACCCTGTCCCTGTCCCCATGTAAGTTATTCTATGCATCCACTATCACCCTCTCCCTGTCCCTAAGTAAGTTGTTCCTGGAATTCAGTGGCACCCTCTCCCTGTCCCCATGTAACTTATTCCTGGAATCCAATGGCACCCCTTCCCTCTCCCTGTCCCCATATATATTATCCCTGGAATCCAGTGGCACCCCTTCCCTCTCCCCTGTCCCCATGTAAGTTATCCCTGGAATCCAGTGGCACCCCTTCCCTCTCCCTCTCCCCATATATATTATCCCTGGAATCCAGTAGTACCCCCTCCCTCGCCCTGTCCACATATAAGTTATCCCTGTAATTCAGTGGCACCCTCTCCCTGTCCCCATGTAACTTATTCTTGGAATCCAATGGTACCCTCTTCTTCTCCCTCTCCCAATATATGTTATCCCTGGAATCCAGTGGCACCCCTCTCTCTTCCTTTCCCCATATATGTTATCCCTGGAATCCACTGGTACCTCCTCCTCCTCCTTCTCCCTGTCCCCATGTAAGTCATCCCTGGAATTCAGAGGCACCTCTTCCCTCTTCCTGTCCCCATGTAACAAATCCCTGGAATCCAGTGCCACCCCCTCCCTCTCCCTGTCCCCAACTAAGTTATTTTATGCATCCACTAGCACACTGTCCCTGTCCTCATATAAGTTATCCCTGGAATTCAGTGGCACCCTCTCCCTGTTCCCATGTAAGTTACCCTCAAATCCAGTGGCACATGCTCCCTGTCTCCATGTAAGTTATCCTTGGAATCCAGTGGCACCCCCTCGCTCTACCTTGGTAAGTTATCCTATGCATTCAGCGACTCATGCTTTCTTTTTCCATCCCCATGAAAGTTATCCCTGGAATGCATTGGCACCTTCTCCCTCTTCCTAGCCCCATGTAAGTTATCCTTGGCATCCAGTGGCACCCTCTCCCTCTCCTCATTCCCATATGTTATCCCTGGAATCCAGTGGCACTCCCTTTCTCTCCCTGTCCCCATGTCAGTTATCCCTGGAATCCAGTGGCACCCCCTCCCTCTCCCTGTCCACATGTAAGATACCCCTGGAATCCAGTGGGACCCTCTCCCTCCAACAATCCCCATGTAATTTATCCCTGGAATTCAGTGGCACCCCTCTCTCTCCCTACCCTTTTTAAGTTATCCTTTGCATTCAGTAGCATCCTCTCCCTGTCTCCATATAACTTAGCCCTGGAATCCAGTGGCACCCCCTCCCTGTCACCATGTAAGTTATTCTATACATCCACTAGCACCCTGTCCCTGTGTAAGTTATCCCTGGAATTCAGTGGCACCCTCTCCCTGTCCCCATGTAACTTATTCCTGGAATCCAATGGCACCCCTCCCTCTCCCTGTCCCCATCTATATTATCCCTGGGATCCAGTGGAACCTCCTCCCTATTTCCGTCCCCATGTAAGTTATCCCTGAAATTCAGTGGCACCCTTCCCTCTCCCTGTCCCCATGTAACAGATCCCTGGAATCCAGTGGCACCCCCTCCATCTCCCTGTCCCCATGTAAGTTATTCTGTGTATCCACTAGCACCCTCTCCCTGTCCTCATGTAAGTTATCCCTGGAAGTTCAGTGGCACCCACTTCCTGTTCCCGTGTAAGTTACCCTTGAATCCAGTGGCATATGCTCCCTGTCTCTATGTAAATTATCCCTGGAATCCAGTGGCACTTCCTCCCTCTTCCTGTCCCTGTGTAAGTTATCCCTGTAATCCAGTTGCACCCCCTCCCTCTCTCTGTTCCCATGTAAGTGTAAGCACCCTCCGGGTATTTAGTAGTTAATTTTAGGTTGCTAGGTGTAGTTGGGCTGGTTGCTAAGTGTAGCTAGGCAGGAAGAGCTAGCTGTGCCATGAAGTCTGGATGTGAGCCTGCTTGCTGCCTGCAGGTGGGACCCATGTTGACAGGGTATAAATAAGGGGAGGGATTACATTCTAGGGGATTCCAGCCACTGGGTGAGAGCTGGTGGGTTTAGCCCGCAAGTTCGGCTGGAGGTCCGTGGCGTGCCCGGGGTGGTCTGCTTGTTGCCCCAGCTCTCCACCCTTGAAGACCCGTGAGATGGAAGTTGACGGTTCGGGTGTGCAGAAAGAGGAGCAATGGAGCAAAGTGTAGGGGCCTGTTGGTGCATTTGGGAGCCGGAGCCCAAGGAGAAGAAATGATATGGAGGCCCACCAGTGAACTTCACTACCTTGGTAGGGTTAGCACCAAGCCCTAAGAGAGAGAGACAGAGAGAGAGAGAGAGAGAAAGAGATTGCCCATGGGTGTGTTCCGCTGTTGGGTTGGATGGTTAACTGTGGGCGGGCCTGCTATGGCAGTAGGGCTTGGGGCGTGGCTTGGAAGTGGCAGGCCTTGCAGTTGAGGGTGTAATGGTGGCAGTAGGGTTTGGAGCGTGGCTTGGACATGGCAGGCCTTGCAGTTGAGGGTGTAATGGTGACAGTAGAGCTTGGGGCGTGGCTTGGACGTGGCAGGCCTTGCGAGTGAGGGTGTAATGGTGGCAGTAGGGCTTGGGGCGTGGCTTGGAAGTGGCAGCCCATGCAGTTGAGGGTGTAATGGTGGCAGAGTTACCCCTATTCCCCAGGCTGGAGGCCACCGCAGAGTTGGGACCCATGGGGTGCGCCGCTTATGGAAGCTGAGAAAATCCATTTGGGGGATTGATGTTTGGGACCCCAGCAGGGTGGCAACCTGTTGGGTGACCTGGTGTGGCACTGGCTGAGGGCCCCCTGATGAGCTAGTTCACAGGTTGGAATCGTTGCATAAGTATAGCGTGCTGCGTGTGACTGGGATCAGGTCCAGGGACCCCAAAACTGCCAGAATAATTCCCAGCCACTGGCCGAGGCATTAGCGATCGGATGTCTGAAAGGGTTCTGGTGGTTTGGTTCTTGCTATGAGAACATCAGATGAAACGTACAGAAATAAGATCTTAAAGGAAAATAAAAGTATGCTTCATAGGACATCGCCCCCGGGTGGAGAAGGTGTAAAGTCAGGCTGGTGGAAATTACTTGAAGAGAATGAAAGGGTTTGGGACAGTAGAAATGTCTTGTGCTGTCATAAACCCAGAGTGAAAGTATAAAAATGAAATTGCCAGAACAGAGCCTCTAGGGAAAGAAATGTAACTGCTGGAGAAAGAAAGTTGAGGAACGGGATATGTGTTGAGAGAGAGAGAGAGAGCAAGAGTATCAAGCTACCACCATCGGAGGACTATTTCAGCCCCAAAATGCTGCCAGAAATTCTAGCCTTTATGGCATAGGGGAGATCTGCAGGAACGAAATACTGTGTTAGCACAAGAGACTGTTGCAGAAGATTTTCCAGCTGTGTCTGTGAAAGAAACTCACTGTATGTCATACCTCCGCTCCATGGAGTGGTTGTTGCTGTTTTCAGGATTAATTAAACCATTTTTGCACGTTGATCTTGGAGTGCACAATGAACTTAATCACTGTGACTGTGCATGCTTGCCTGCTAACCAATTTCCCCCCTGCAGCCTCTGGAACATTCTAGCAGCAGATTTTGGTTCCCCTGTTACCGTGATCTCTGGTCACAACAAATCAACGAACCAGGTAATGAGTTATTCTGTTCTATCTCCTTGGGCTGTGGTTGCTTGGGTTGTGAAGTGCCTGCCTCCCAGATTATTACCACCTTCATACCCCTAGATGGGAAGGGGGGGCTTGCAACGTGGGGGCTCATCTGAGATCTGATTAACAGAAAAGCAAAAGAACTGTTTGGGGAACCTGTACCATGTTTGAACTGTTGTATCAAACTGCATGAAGGCATTCCTTTTTCAAGGTGCCATTTTGAAGTTGTGCTGTTTTGCACCTCGAAGCAGGGCCATTTGGTAACACGAAGTCATTAGCATGCCATTAATGTATGCGGAACGTGGAGTACTCCATTGGATTGGCTGAGATTTTAGTGCTGGGCTGTAGGGAACACGTTGCACAGAGGGAAGCAGAGCCATTGTGACTAAAGCTTTTACGAACGGCACCACAGGTGCTTGACTTGTGCATGTGTAAAGGACGTGTGCTAAAATAATGGCCAAGGCTCAGGAGAATCAAATGATTTTAGTGCTCTCATCTTTGTTTTCGTGGCTCTGGGAAGTAGCCCAGTTGGGAGGCATGCATGAAAAGTGTGTCATCTGCCTCAGATGGGAGGAGTAGTGAAGGTCCTCCCGGTGTGTTTAGACTGTGCTGGAAGTGGTTCCATCCTCCTGCCCTAGGCCTGCTATTGCTTATCAGCAGGCCTGAAGCTTGGTGACTACCCCTCCTGTGACTAATGTGGCAACATCAAGTTTGGACAACTGGGAGCAAATGGGAGAAGGGTGACAGATGTTTGCCCAGCCCTTCTCCTCCAGTGGTGCCTGATCCTCCCCATGGTAGAGGGAGAGGCCATGGGGTGGCAGGTAGGATAGAACCTTCCATGTTCCCTGCATTGGGTTCACACCCTATGCTGACAGGTACCATAAGGAAAAGCCAAGGACCACCCCCTGAAGGTCAGGAGGTGCCCCTTGCCCAGTCGCCTGATGTGGTTGTGGAAGAAATGATTTCAAAAGGGGATTCCAGTGAGGATGAACAAATATATCCTGTGCTTCCTCCTTCTCCAGGTATGCCATACAAATCGTACACTTTTGATGACCAGTTGTGGGAAAGAGACATTCCAAAGCCATGTCACTTTCCTAGCCAGAAGTTTCCTGACACGATCCCTTGGCTGCAACAAATGTGTGCTAAAAAGAGATCGGACATGGACTCTTTGAGACTCTCTGACCCCTGCTACCTGCACTACACATTGTAGAGTTGGTTGCTCAAAGGAATGGCACCCAGGACGAGTTTGTGCAGCATTCCAGACTGCTTGCAGGCCAAACGCTGGGTCCATCGCTGCATATGTAAAGAATACCCTGGTGAGAACCATCCTTATTTAACTGAGCACCATTGGGACATCATCAAAGAAAATATGGAGACCTGGATATTCCAAGCTGCCTTAGCCAAAGTAAAAATCAAGAGGCGAGGAAGCGCCATGGATCTGGGAGGCCATGACAAGGCAGCTATAAAGAAAGTTTGCCAAATGTTTTTGTCAACTGTTTGGACTGGTATAACTTTATTTAAGACTTTTGCCATGATTCAGGACCTTGAACGCCAGTGAATCAAGTACTACATTATTTGTGAAACTGCTGACGGGGAGGAATGTACCAAGCCAGACCCTAATTTGTATTTTGCTTAAGATCAAACAAAAATGGCAGTGCTTTAAAGACAGAACTTTCTTCTAACTTGAACAACAAACTTTTCTGGTTGCCAAAATGTGTTAGTGTCTTCTACAGCCATCATAACTGTCCAATGAAAGCTCGCTATGTTGGTGTCTATGTTTAAAATGGTTAAAGGCTGATTCTTTTAAATATTTTGACTTAAACATTTGATCACCATAATTTTAAATGTGTTTGAACCGTTGTTGAAAAAATGAAAAAAAAAGATAATGAATGAAAAAAAAGGCGAAAAACAGAGGAGATAGACTAAAGTAAAATTATTTCATGTTGCAGGTAGTAGTGTGAATGTGGAATGAGTGGGAGAGAAAAAAAGGAATGCATGCTTAATAATATAAAGTTCTTATACATGTAACCCCTAGGTGGCGCTATCCCAAGGGTACTACCCCTGCCTGCTTGGCTAGTAGCAGGTTAAGGGGCCTGAGTTCTGAAACGGGTGCCTCCACCTGGAGGTCAGGGTTGGTAGTGGTCAAGCTAACCTGAGCACAACCCTCCGGGACACTGTAATCCCCCTCTTTCCTTACTAGTGGCCGAAACAATACACAATAATCACTTTCACAATACCCTTGATATACCACACAAGTACCCACACTGTTTGCACTTACCACCAGGGCTTTCCTCTGGCTCGGCTCTGGGGACCCCCTGTAAAACAAGGTTATACACAGCAAATAACAGCAGTACAGTACTCTTGCACAAACTGGAACCACAGTCACAGCAAATGCAAAAAAGTATTAGATCTGATTTATTTAAGGGGCTTGAACAAGGGAGGGGCATAATCAGGTTAATTTGCTGAAAGTCACTATCAGTCAAACAGTTATGCATGCACTTCAGGGTCCATAAACAGTCACACACTCTGGGTACCCAGATGGAGAATGGTGGGCTAGCCAGGATAGTTGCAGCTGGTTGGGGCCCTGTGATGGAAGAAAACAACATGCACAACACACACTATTTGTAATCTGGAGCCGAAGGGCTCAGTTCGTGAAAATAAAACAACAAGACAATCAGATGACACACTTTTAGATTAGGCTGTTGTTGCAGGGAGCTACCCTGATGATTACTCACGATACCCAAGACTGGACACAGGCTGAACGAAAATCAAGACAGCAGGTGGTTAATGTGGAGTGCCAGGAGAAGCAGGGCCCACATGATTCGCTGAGGCATTGTTCCTGTTCAAGCATGGAGCAGGGGGGCTGATCCCCAGGCAGGTCTCTCATCAGTGTCTTTCTCTGTGTAGTGGGGTAGTCTGGCAGGGCCAGCATGGCATGGCCCAGACTGAATGGAGATGAATGCGGATTCAGTCCAATTAGGCTAGATAAAGCTTCCAGCAAGCAGAACATAGTTCACACAGTGGGGAACCAAATCACGACCCACTTTCAATATTCAGTACATTTACATGTAAGGAAATTCTACTGTACCAGGCAAACTGCTCTCCGGTCACGGTCGCAAAGTCTCTGCACAAACCGGGGGATTCAAAAGCAGCTGGAAATCCTGATAGGACGATCGCATTCAGCAAATCTTCGGTCTTCTTCAGGTTAAAGCCTGGTCACAGTCCAGTGGCATAAATAATCCTCACAACTCAGATTCAGTCCGAATAAACTTTATTTTCCCTCTCAGGGACAGCAGGCAGACAGACAGACCAAAACTCAACCCTTTCACAGTTCTCCCATGCAAAACTACACAGAACTGCTGCTCAAAAATCACTTGAGCTGTTACTTCTTCACTTCTCAGCTCAAAACTGAAACTAGCTGCAGCAGCCTGGGAAATTCCCCAAGATCCTGAAGGTTCAGTTGGCTGATCCTCCTGTCAGTCACAACAAAGGCTCCCCCTTCAGGTGCAAAAAGGTGCAAAAAGCCCAAAACTACAATTCCTACAGATTTTGACTCCAGACAGCTTCTGTAGTCCAGCTCCATTTTAGGTCCCACCAGAACTGATTGGTCCAATTCGCAGTCAAGGACCAAGATAGTGGACATAAGCAAAGCAGTCTTTGCTGCAAAGAAGGCAGGTTAGACAAACTACATTATCATTATCACTCTAAATGATTTTCAGCAAATAGTTCTATTTTTCAACAGAGCTCCCTCTTAGATTACTTATGACTGCAATCCAGGCAGCTCTTAAAGAGACAGTACACAGAGGCTATACAGGCACTCTCTGGAAATCACATTTAGACTGCTAAAACGCAGGACACCAGCCTGGCAGTGAGCATTTAGGCAAGTTCGAGGAAGACTTTTTGGGAACCTCCGTTTGTAGAGGGGTTACATACACAAAGGTAGAATGGTCTGAATGTGTGAGTAGAATAGAGCTTTAGAGTATCTGAATTGGGTAGACAATGTTTAAACAAAACTGCAAATAAAACTGTATTACAAGCTTAATCATGGTTAACCAGTAGTTAGGGTTGATGGCCCCTTGGATCAGAACCATTTGTATCTTGCTATGTGATCTGTATGAACTTCAAAACTGTCTGTATTCTGTATCGTACCCTTTAGTGGTGGATCACCTTTAAGGTCAGTTTGTTGACCTATAAAACACTACATGGACAGGGTCCGAGCTACCTGCAAGTGCTCGTTCATCCCTACTGCTCTCTCCGACCGCTCCGCCGATGAGGGATTGCTAGAGATTCCTAGGGTTCGGCTGAAGACATCTGGGGCCTGTGCATTTGAATTCGGGGCCCCTACCCTGTGAAACTCTCTACCTCATCGGTTACGAGGATGCCAGATTGTGGAGAGCTTTAAGACCGCCTTAAAAACGTTTCTGTTTGAGCTCACCTTTCAGGTTGAAGTGTTTGATTGAATTTGTTCTGTGATTTTATGGTGTTTTCTACTTATTGATCTGAATATACAGACGCTATGATAATTCGGAACAGCGCCTTTTACAGATAAAGCGAATTTACAAATAAAGCAAATTTAGTTGAATTTATTGGCTTTTGCTATGATTTCTGCTTAGAATTGTATTATTTGTATTCTGCACTGGGAATTGTATCTCTCTGTACTGTTTGTAGTTTGTAATTGTACCCTGTTATCCCAATCCCCACCCTGGGTCACAACTGGAAATGAGCCCAGGGCTATGTCTGCTTACCTGTAAAATATATTTTAAATCAAATAAATAAAATTAAAATATATCAGCACTGAAAGTGAAACAAAGGTCATAAGTATGCAATATCAATGTTACTATAAATCTGTCTATCTGTCTGTCTGTCTGTCAGTCTGTCTGTCTATCTATCTACGGACAGTATACAGTATATCTCTATCTATCTATCTATCTGCCTATCATCTATTTCTCTGTCTGTCTGTCATCTGTCTGTCTGTCTATCTATCTATCAACAGTATCTATCTACAGACAGTATCTATCTATCTATCTATCTATCTATCTATCTATCTATCTGTCTGTCTATTGACAGTATCTATTTATCTATCGATCTACAGATAGTATCTATCTATCTACAGTGTCTATCTAGCTATCTATCATCTATCTATCTACATATCTACATAGAAACATAGAATCTGATGGCAGATAAGGACCACTTGGCCCACCTAGTCTGCCCATTTCCCTACCTAATGGATAAGATGCAGATCCTGGTTAACCAACAGCCTACTTCCTCCTACCCCCCCCACTAGAATTGCCTTATGTCTGTCCCATGCATTCTTGAATTCCCCCACTGTTTTTGACTCTATGGCCTCCTCAGGAAGGCCGTTCCATGCATCTACAACCCTCTCTGTGAAGAAATACTTCCTCACATTACCTCTGTGCCGTCCCCCATTATCTTCAAATTGTGCCCCCTTGTTCTTGCACAACTCTTTCTGTTGTTGATTCCCTTGAGGTATTTGAAAGTTTCTATCATGTCCCCCCTCTCCCTTCTTTCCTCGAGGCTATACATCTTAAGCTCCTTTAGTCTTTCTTCATATGTCTTCTGGTGCAGACCCTGCACCATTTTGGTTGCCCTCCTCTGGACAGCCTCCACCCTGTCTATGTCTTTGCGGAGATGGGATCTCCAGAACTGTATACAGTACTCTAGATGTGGTCTTACCAACTGTCTGTACAGAGGGCCAACAACTTCCTGTTTTCTACTGGTGATGCCTCTCCCAGTATCCCCCCAGCCCTCCTTACTGCCTTCTCACATTGCTGGCCCACCTTTAGGTCATCTGATATGACTCCCCCAGGTCCTTTTCCATTTTGTTGTTGTCAGTATCTCACCCCCATTGTGTACTCTTCCCCTGGGTTTTTGTTTCCCAGGTGCATTACTTTGCACTTCTTTGCGTTGAATCTAAGCTGCCACACATTTGACCATTCCTCCAACCTTGCCAAGTCCCTTTTCATCCTTTCCACCCCACCTTGCATATCAACTCTGTTGCAGATCTTTGTGTCATCTGCAAAGAGACATACTTTCCCTTCCAGTCCCTCTGCAATGTCACTTATAAAGACATTAAAAAGGACCAGCCCCAGTACTGGACCCTGCGATACCCCACTAGTAACCCCCCCTTTCTTCACTGTGGACTCCATTTACTATTACCCTCTGTGTCCTGTTGTCCAGCCAGTGTTTTACCCAGGCTACCACCCTGAGACCCACTCCCAGGCTGGCTAGTTTGTTTATTAATCTCTTGTGCGGGACTGTGTCAAATGCCTTGCTAAAGTCTAGGTAGGCCATGTTCACAGCCCCTCCCTGGTCTACTACTTTGGTCACCCAGTCAAAGAAATCAATTAGATTTGTCTGACATGACCTTCCCGCTGTGAATCCATGCTGCCTTGGGTCCTTTGCTCACTGGCCTCTAGGTACTCAACAATTCTTTCCTTCAGAAGTGATTCCATCATTTCCTTACCACTGAGGTCAAACTGGCAGATCTGTAGTTTCCTGCCTCTGTCTTGGTCCCACTTTTGTAAAGGGGAATCACATCCGCCTTCCTCCAGTTCTCAGGTACCACACCATCCTCCCATGATTTATTAAAAAGGGTAGTCAGTGGTGTTACTAGGTCTTCCCTTAGTTCTTTTAGAATTCTGGGGTAAATCCCATCAGGCCCCATTGCTTCATTCATCTTCAGTGTTAAGAGTTCTTTCACAACACTTTCTTCTGTGAAAGGACTAATATCACCCCCCCCCCATCCAGAGTGCTTTTATTGACTGGATTAGGTATCTCCCCTGCTTTTCCATTGTGAATACTGAACAGAAGCATTTATTCAGTATCCCTGCTTTTTCACTGTTGCTCTCTGCCCAACCACTTTCCTCTTTATTCAGCCTCAGTATTCCTACCTTAGTCTTTCTTTGCTCCCTAATGTACCTATAAAAGGTTTTATCCCCCTTCTTAACCGAGTTGGCTATCTTTTCCTTGGTTTGGGCCTTTGCTATTCTGACTGCCTTCCCCGCTTCCTCCTATAGACGGTATCTATCTATCTACAGGCAGTATCTCTCTACAGACAGTATCTATCTATCTATCTATCATCTATTTATCTACAGTATCTATCATCTATGTATCGACAGTAACTATCTATCTATCTATCCTTCTATGTATTTATCTATCTCTCTATCTGCCTATCTGTCTGCCTGTCTGTCTGGCTGCCTATCATCCATCTATCTGTCTGTCCATCTGTCTGTCTATCTATCTATCTATCTATCTATCTATCTATCTATCTATCTATCTATCTCTCTATTTAACATAAAACTACTCTCTCATGACCAAATTGCAAGATAGTATTACTATCTTGCAATGCTGGGTATGTCACAACTGAATAATAAACCAATCAGACAGAAGCTTTAACAACGTTGATGACATCACAATACCAATGTGGAGCTCAAAATCCAGCATATGTGAGATGCTTTATAGACTCAGTTGCTTTCTACGTTGCATTTATTTTGATTGTATTGACTTATACTGTACTGATTGTATTTTTATTTATTTATTTTATTTATTCAATCTTGGATTACAATACCTTTGAGCGGGAGACCGCTCTTTTACAAAGGTTCCATGTCATAAAGGGTGGGTATACATACATTGTGGGTTTAGGAGTATCTAGCTAGGTGAGTAAACATAGACAAAAATACATTGTAAATAGGAAACAGAGATGGTTTTAACACTAGGATAATTCAGGTAACAGTAGCAGCCTAAGTGGCATTGTCAGGTAAAAGACAGTAAGCAGCTGTCCAGAAAGGAGAGTAGGGGGCACTGAGTGGGGAAGGGGCATGATGACTATTTAGGGGGAGATGGGAGAGGAGAGTGCAGGGTATTGCAGGGCAAAAATGGGGACAATTCAGGGCAGAAGGACGAAGTAGGAGTAGCGAGGAGATGGTAATAACCTGAAAGGTGAATAAGACTGGGGTCAGAAATGTGTGTGTGTGTGTAGTAATTAGAAAGTACAGTCACAATAGCTTTTCTTCAGTAGGTGTTGTCAGTAGATTGATTTGTACTGTACTGATTGTATTGACTTGCACTGTACTGTACTGATTGTATTGATTTGTACTGTACTGATTGTATTGACTTGCACTGTACTGTACTGAATGTATTGATTTGTACTGTTTTTATTGTATTGATTTGTACTGTATTAATTGTATAGACTTGTACTGTACTGGTTGTATTGATTTGTACTGTACTAATTTTATTGATTTGTACAGTACTGATTTTATTGACTTGCACTTTACTGATTGTATTGATTTGTACTGTACTGTTTGTATTGATTTGTACTGTACTTATTGTATTAATTTGTATGATACTGATTGTATTCATTTGTGCTGTATTTATTGCATTGATTTGTACTGTGCTGATTGTACTGATTTGTATTGATTTGTACTGTACTGATTAGTTTTGATTTGTACACTATTGATTGTATTAACTTGTACTGTATTGATTGTATTGACTTGTGCTGTACTGATTGTATTGATTTGTACTGTACTGATTGTATTGATTAGTACTGTACTGATTATATTGATTTGTCTTGATTTGTACTGTACTGATTGTGCTGACTTGTACTGCATTGATTGTATTGATGCGTGATGTACTCCACTGATTGTTTGTACTGTACTGCCTGTATTGATTTGTACTGTACTGACTACTGATCTGTACTGTACTGACTGTATTGACATGTACTGCACTGATTGTATTGATTTGTAGTGTATTAATTGCATTGACTTGTACTGTACTGATTGTATTATTTGTACTGTACTGATTGTATTGATTTGTACTGTACTGATTATATTGATTTGTCTTGATTTGTACTGTACTGATTGTGTTGACTTGTACTGCATTGATTGTATCGATGTGTAGTGTACTCCACTGATTGTTTGCACTGTATTGCCTGTATTGATTTGTACTGTACAAATCGTATTGATCTGTGCTGTACTGATTGCATTGATTTGTACTGTACTGATTTTATTGACTTGCACTGCACTGATTGTATTGACTTGCACTGTACTGTACTGATTGTATTGATTCGTACTGTTTTTATTGTATTGATTTGTACTGTATTAATTGTATTGATTTTTACTGTATTGATTGTATTGATTTGTACTGTATTGATTGTATTGATTTGTACTGTATTGATTGTGTTGACTTGTACTGCATTGATTGTATTGATGTGTCATGTACTCCACTGATTGTTTGTACTGTACTGCCTGTACTGATTTGTACTGTACAGATCATATTGATCTATACTGTACTGACTGCGTTGATTTGTACTGTACTGATTTTATTGACTTGCACTGTACTGATTGCAATGATTTGTACTGCACTGATTTTATTGACTTGCACTGTACTGTACTGATTGTATTGATTCATACTGTATTAATTGTATAGACTTGTACTGTACTGGTTGTATTGATTTGTACTGTACTAATTGTGTTGATTTGTTCTGTATGGATTGTATTGATTTGTACTGTACTGATTGCATTGATTTGCACTGTACTTATTGTATTGACTTGCACTGTACTGTACTGATTGTATTGATTTGTACTGTTTTTATTGTATTGATTTGTACTGTATTAATTGTATAGACTTGTACTGTACTGGTTGTTTGCAAACTGTGTGAGAGGCCTTTTGGCACCATGCAATTCTGCTTAAAGTTGAACCAGCATAACATTATGTGGTGATTTGCATATGAATCCCATGATGCTTTGCATTGTGTGGGCATGTGTGATTTTGTATTTTCTTGAAACTTGGCTTCCCAGCCAAATGCCCTTTGGGGTAACCCTTGCCTCAGTGTTTGCATACAGAGGTTCTTTGTCTTTTAAATAGTATTGATTTGTACTGTACTAATTGTATTGATTTGTTTTGTATGGATTGTATTGATTTGTGTTGTACTGTACTGACTTGTAATTTATTGATATACTTCTCTTGTGCTGATTCATTGATCAGAAGGGTAGCGTTTACATTGTATACTTTATTCTTTTTATAACTTTTGAGCCTTTCGATCACAAAACCAGCTAAACACCTGCTGTACAAATCACATATGACATGGGTGAGAGTGAGATAGAAAAATATTCACTTGCCATACCTGACCTCTTCTGACCTCACTCATGGTTTTGCCATTCATGAGGTCAGGAGGTATAGCTTGTGAAAATGTTTATACTATCTCACTCTTACCCAAGCCATATCCCATATTTATACAATAGATGTGGGTGTGGATTAGTCAAGATAAAACTGCTATCTTATGACCAACCTGCAAGATAGTACTACTATCTCACATGTTCTAAGATGGAACTACTATCTTGCAAAGCTGGGTATGTCACAGTGAAATACTGACGCAATCAGAGAGCAGCTTTAACAATGCTGATGACACCACAATAGCCATGTGCAGCACTGAAGCCAGCAAATGTGAAAACCTTTGTAGACTCAGTTACTGTCAAGTTTGCATCGGTATTGATTGTATTGATTTGTACTGTATTGACTGTTTTGATTGTTACTGTATTGATGTTATTGATTTGTACTGTATTGATTGTTTTGATTTTTACTGTATTGATTTGTACTGCATGGATTGTATTGATTTGTACTGCATTGCTTTTTTTGATTTGTACTGTATTGATTGTTTTGATTTGTACTGTATTGATTGTATTGATTTGTACTGTATTGATTGTTTTGATTTTTACTGTATTGATTGTATTGCTTTGTACTGTATTGATTGTTTTGATTTTTACTGTATTGTTTTGATGTTTACTGTATTTATTTTGTACTGTATTGATTGTTTTGATTGTTACTGTTTTGATTGTTTTGATTTGTACTGTATTGATTGTATTGATTAGTACTGTATTGATTGTATTGATTGTTTTGATTTGTACTGTATTGATTGTATTGATTTGTACTGTATTGTTTTGATTTTTACTGTATTGATTGTATTGATTTGTACTGTATTGATTGTTTTGATTTTTACTGTATTGTTTTGATTTTTACTGTATTGCTTGTATTGATGTGTACTGTATTGATTAGTACTGTATGGATTGTATTGATTTGTACTGTATTGATTGTTTTGATCATTACTGTTTTGATTGTATTGATTTGTACTGTATTGATTGTTTTGATGTTTACTCTATTGATTTGTACTGCATTGATCTGCTTCCTTTATGCTAAGCCATTGATCAGATGGGCACAGTTTACATTTTGTACTTTTTTCCAGTGGGATGCTGGGATGCATAGGGAGAGGCATTACCAGCAGAAAGAAGGATGTGGTTATGCCACTTTAGAGGTCACTGTTGAGGCCTCAGCTAGAGAGTACTGTGTCCAGTTCTGGAGACCACACCTCTGGAAGGACATAGACAGAGTGAAGACAGTCCAGAGGAGGGCCACAAAGATGGTGCAAGGTCTTCATGAAAAGCCCTATGAGGAGAGGCTGGGGGAACTCAATATGTATTCCCTGGAGGAGAGGAGAGAGACAGAGAGAGGAGGGATGTGCTAGAAATGTTCAAATACATCTGGAGTGTAAACAAGGTACAAGAGGGTAGCATCTTTCAAATTAGAAGATGTGGAAGAACAAGGGGACATGAGATGAAGTTGGGGGAGGTTCAGGGGCAACATGAAAAAGTACTTTTTCACTGAGAGAGTGGTGGATGCTTCCAACAGTCTCCCTAGGGAGGTGGTGGGGGCAAATACAGTTAGGGGATTCAAGAATGCATGGGATAGACATAAGGGTACCCTGGAGACAGGAAAAAAGGGTGAACTGCAGATCAACTAGGATCTGTGATTTTTTAAATAGGTAGGCACAATGTGCCGACTAGGTGGGCCACGCGGTCCTTATCTGCTGTTAACGTCCATATTTCTATGTTTCATTTGTATCTTTTTATCATTTCTATCCAAAAACACCTAAACACCTGTTGTACACTTCAACTATGACATGGGGGAGAGTGAGATAGTGGAAGTGTCTACACTCGTTCTGCTTGACCTCTTCTGACATCACCCATGGCTTCGCCACTCATGAGGTCAGAAGGTCAAGTGTAGCTCATGCAGATATTTCTACTCTGTCCTCTCACCCATGTCATATCCCATATTTATACAAGAAGTGTGGATCTCTCGCCACCAAGATAATAACTACTGACCATAAATTCAATCCCTGTAACAGAATGTCAAACAGTGCTATTTACCAATTTGAAAATTAATTAACATTAGACTTCTGGGATCTCCAAAGTTCAACACATATGATTAATAATGTGTATTGTATATTTTTTTGACTTCTAGGATGCCCCTATACATGAATTTCCAGAACAGATGGCCTCAGAAAGGTAACCATCCTTCTTTACCTCGTTCTTCTGTTTCTGTCCCTTTACAGACATTATGCATTTAGTTGTTAGTTGCACATTTTATTCTGTGCTTTTTATTTCCTGGTAAGTGATCCCTTTTAGGAGATCCAAGAAGTCTAATGTTAATTCATTTTCAAATTGATAACTAGTACTGTTTGATATTCTGTTAAAGGGATTGAATTTATGGTCTGGCCCTATGCTGCTGTGTTTTGCTTTGTTTGTAAAGTGCAGCTTTAGTGAATAACTTTAGAATAGGAATGGTTTAATTTGGTACTATTAATTAAGCAATACCTTTTGCTAACACAAAAGAAGCATCCTCTCAATTGATCTTATGTACATATAAGGTTTTGATACACTATGTCTGTATTTAAAAGTGTTGATGCTAGTTATTTTTTATAACATACACCTGTGATGATGTCATTCATTGTAGTAAAGTACAGTGGTGATTCATTTGTGGCTAATGCCCCCTTGTAGGCAATCTGCCGTGGCACTAGGGGCTTCTTGCATTCAGTTAAAATTTAAACAACTTTCTCTGTCGCTGATTTCAGGAATAAATCACAAGTTTGTTTCATAAAGACTGGGCATAAGTTTGTTTTGTTGCTGTGGAAGTGCGTCATGTTTTCTTGAACAGTGTACTTTATTTTGGGCTGGCCGCTCATTCAACAGCGCACCACACCCAACCATTAGTGCAGGTTGCTCTTTTTGAACTGTGTGGCCATTGTGGGAGGTACGTGGTCGTTGTGGAATAATGCACAGTCATGTGCTGTTTTATCCAATATGGGAACCCAATTTTCACAGATTTTTTTCCTACACATTGTATATTATAGTGGCAGGTAGCGCCCCTGTAGTTGGGGTTGAGTAGCCTGTTCAATGTTAAACCCCTAAATTTGCACATTATTATCTTTGGCTCTGTTTGACAAAATGAGCTGGAATTTTGTATGTGTTGTCTAGGAGGCAAGGTCTTGATCTATGGAAATTTTTGTGATAGCAGCTTCTGCGTTTTCTGAGATTCACATGTCATTTTTTTGTAAATGTTCAACTTTTTTCCTTTACTTAACATGTTGTTTTTTTTGCTCTCCCCTACAGCCTACATGGAATATAATTTTTTCCCAAAACTTGAAGGGGACATGTGTCATGTCCCAAGGTAGTGCCTTTTACAGGTCTGGTGACAAACTATTAAAGGATTCCTGAGTTATAAGGCTTTAAAATTTAGTGTTTTCTGACCTGCACATGCATAGTAGGGTTTTTCAGATAACGTTCTTCGGTGAAAGTAAAAATTTGATGCCACAAATGCATATTTTTGATTTTGCGCCACTTGTTTGGCAGGGCACCAAACATTGTTTGTGCTGTGCCAACTGCCATCTTGTTGATTTCTTCCACGAACTAACAAACATGGAAAATACATAAAAATGCTGGGATTTTAACAAACAAAAACAACAGAACCTAGCTAAATGGGACCCATTTAGCTAGATTCTAATGTTTGTCTGTTAACATAATTGCCACAAGAACATTTTCTGGGCACCCAAAATATTGGGTGCCCACCTTAATGAGAGGAGCACTTTCCCCACATTCTCTGTATGAGAACAGTGGGATTTTCTTCACTTCTGTAGCTTCTGTAGCTGCAGCTGAACTTCTGCTGTCGACTACAATGGGAGCTGTGAACTGCTGTTTCCTTGGTGTTTGCTGGCACCCCCACACACTCCATTGTCATCCCTGGCAATTTGTGATGTTGCCCTGGTGTCTAGTGGCACCCCCAGTCTTCCGATCACTGTCCCTTTAATATTATTAACATCCCTGGTGTCTAGTAGCACCCACTACCCACTGATCACCATTCTTGTATTCCCTGATGTCTAGTGGCAGCCTCCACCCACCGATCGCTGTCTCCATTATTCCATTTTGTATTCCCTGGTGTCTAGTGGCACCCCCCACACTCCCATTTCAGGCAAAACCTAAAAAAAAGAAAGCAGTCCACAATATTTTTTTAAAACCTGTAAAAAAAAAAAAAAGGTCCTTCTTGATCAGCCCCCACCCCACCTCCCACTCAGTACCCACCACCCCACACACCCCAGTACATCCCACACACCCTCACTCACCTGAACAGGTCCCAGGTTGAGATCCTCTCTGCAATCGAAGACATGTCTTGCTGCTGGAACTGCAATATGAGAAACTAAGGTAAAGGTGGTTCAATGTATTTCAATGGGGGTTTCAACCTTTATGCATAACTTAGCCATTTTTTGAGATTTTGACCCCAAATTTTAAATATAGCCTTTTGGGGACCCCCACCTCATAACCAATATGACTGTCATTACACAAATCCTGCCCAAAAGGTGATTTTGCAGTCACTTGGCAAATTCACCTTTCGAGTAGGATTTACGAACATACAAACGTATGAAAATTGCCAGCATAAAAAGGTCTTAGTGTCCTATCAAATATGTTCAATTGTGCAGCTCAGTCTATTTTACTGGAGCTGTACCCCACCCTTGCCTCCAAGAGTGATCCAATTCCCCCATCCCTCTCCCTCCCTCCCGTTGCCACGCTCATTTTTTGCCCTGTCCCACCCCCCTTAAAACTTCTCACTGTTTCCAAAGATACCACCTCCTCAGGCAGTTCATTCCACTTTGACACCACCCTTTCATTGAAAAAGTGCCTCATTTCTTTTTTAAATCTACCCCCCCACACACACAAGTTTCAGACTGTGGTCCCTAGTGGTCCCTTCCCTTTTTAAATTGAAAATGCCCTCAACTCCAACCCTGTTTATACCCTTTACATACTTAAAGGTTTCTATCATATTTCCCATTGCCCTTCTGTCCTCCAAGGAATACATATTAAGCTCTTTTAACCTCTCATCATATGGTTTATCTCCCATGCCCGGGATCATTTTTTATTTTTATTTTTATTTTTTATTTTAGTCTTTGGTAACCGGGAAAGGCCCGCTAGGCACAAGAGCCTGTTTTCAGGGGTGACCTGGGAGCACTAGGCAGTTAAGTGACTTGCTCAAAGTCACACAGTATGCAAGTGGAGGTTGTGAGAATCAAACTCAGGTCTGGTCTGCTGGATGTATCAAGTCATTCACACCTCGTTCCTCTAACCTCTATGCTATACAGCTATTTTAGTCACCCTATGCTGGACCCCCTTAAGTAGCTTATGTTCTTCAAATAAGGGCACCAGAACTGCACACAGTACTCCAAGTATGGTCTAACCAACGGTCTGTACAAGGGCAGAATAACTTCCTCTCTCCTGGAGGTGATTCCCCTGGA
Organism: Neoceratodus forsteri; assembly: GCA_016271365.2. Lineage (NCBI taxonomy): Eukaryota > Metazoa > Chordata > Ceratodontiformes > Ceratodontidae > Neoceratodus > Neoceratodus forsteri. Next base: position 1,096,980,911 of record CM028135.1, on the reverse strand, counting down.
GATGCATCCCAGCATTGTATTTGCTTTGGCTGCTGCTTTACAACACTGCACACTGCAGTGTTTCATGTCACCCCTGACTATCACCCTTAGATTCCTTTCCTCTTTTGAGCTGGACACCAGTAACCCCTTCCCCCAGTCAGTAGCCGGCCCCTGAGTTCCTAGCTCCCAGGTGCATGACCTTGCACTTCTTGGCGTTAAACCCCAACTGCCAGATTCCAGACCATTTCTCAAGTCCGGCCAGATCCTCCCTGAGTTTCTGTTTCCTCTCCTCTATCTCCACCCTCCCACAGATTTTAGTATCATCTGTGAAAAGATAGACCTTACTTTTGACCCCTACTGCTATGTTGCCAATAAAGATGTTGCATAATACTGGACCAATCACTGATCCCTGCAGTACCCCGCTGGTTACAGGTCTAGGCTTGGATAGTTCACCCCCTACCATCACTCTGTTTCTTTTCCTGCAGCCAGCTCCTGACTCACCCCAGCAGCTTAACCCCAACTCCCAGGCTACTTAGTTTGCTAAGCAACCTACCATGCGTCACGGAGTTGAAGAACTCATTAAAGTCCAGGTATAGTACATCCACTGCCTGATCTTTGTCTAATGACCTTGTGATCCAGTCAAATAATTTGGTCATGTTTGTTGGGCAGGATCTCACCATGACAAGCCCATGCTGCTTATTGTCCCAGAGACTGTTAACCTCCAGAAAGTTTACCAACCTTTCTTTTAGAATGGTCTCCATTAATTTTCCAGTAATGGATGTTAGACTGACCAGTCTGTAGTTGCCAGGCTCATCTCTGGGACCACTCTTGTAGAGTGGCACCACGTGAGCCATTCTCCAGTCCCGAGGGACATCCTCCATCTTTAGTGAGGTGTTAAACAGATCTGCCAGGGGAAATCATGTGATTCAGTGCAACTAAGTACAGTGCGAACAAGTGCAGTTATAAATTCAAGTATACACCAGTAACAGTGTGATTAATATAGTGAAAACATGCCTGTGTACCAGTGTTATTACAAATAATTCCTAAAAGAATTTTTTAATAGTTACAAATCAACACTTGGGATCACATTACCAGATTAAGTCATACTGGGCCCTATGCACTAATGGGGCAGAGTGGCTATGCACACGTATCTGGGGTGTGCAACCACTCCGCTCCCTGTGTGCCCACCATGTAGAATGCACTAAGGGGGGCATGCAGCACATATACGTCTGAACCCCTGGCTGCATGAACAGCAACTTGCCTGGGGTGGGTGAGGGGCGGGCTGGCACTACGCACCATGCATCAAGGCATGTAGTGCATCCATGGGGGGGCACACTGGACAGTCAGCTACGCCATGGGGGACTCTGCCATAACCACAGTACACAGCCAAGCCTGCAGATCCACAGGGCCCCCTAGCCTCAGCGGCACGAGAGCTGCCCACCTCCCAGCACACCAAGACACCCCCATCCTAGTGGCATCACAACAGCCCCCCACCTGACAGTGCCCCTGTCCTGGCTGGCATGGCAGTACCACCCCCCTCCCACTGGCGTGGCTGTCCCTGAACCGCTGCATGCCCTGATGCCCCCCAACAGTGATGTGCCTGGCCCCCTGTGGCACCAACACTACCACCACCCCAGCCCCATAACTGCATGCTGGTGCCCCCGGGATGGCCAATGGCACAGACCTCCACACACACCCACGGCCGCCGACCATCTGACTTACGCAGGTGTACATAGCCGATGTGCACCTGCAGGTGCACGTGGGTCCGGGTGCCTGCAGGGCACATTCATGCACCCAGACCCATGCCTCTTCATGCAAGGGATGCACTCCCTGTCTGGGACGGGCATCCGATTGGATGCCCAGCCAGACCTGTGGCTCTGCCCTGGCCACCCTGCAGAGTCCTGCATACTGGAGGTGGGTGGGGCTGTGGACAGCTGCTTATCCATTGTGCATACCCCGGGTGTGCACCTGTCCGCAGGTGTGGAGCTGCATGTAAGGGTTACATGAGATTTGCGCATAACTTGCACCCATTAGTGCATAGGGCCCAATGCTTTTAAAAGGGGTTCGAACCACCAACCTACTGATTTACCAATATAAAATCCTGATCAATTTTATTTATTACTGTATAGTTGTAAGAGTCTTAAAAAAGTTTGCTACTCCATTTTATAAACCCACTATTCCAAATTCAGTTGCAGTGCAACTTGCTATTCTAATTTCCAAGTGTGGTTGTGGGTGGGGGATTATTTACAGATTGCAAGCTGCAAGAACCCATCAGGTACTGAATTATACATAATCAAGACAAATTCCATTTAGTAACAAACTTAATCCATGAAACAGTGCATTGTGTCTCAAGCGCACAAAAAACATGGCACAATGGACAATTTACATCACCGCGGTCTAGATACCATTCTTTCCAATAAGAAGCAAGTACACATTTTAATTAAATCAGCAGTCTAATCCACTCCACACATTTGTCTAAGGAATGCATAAGAGAGTACCCATACTAAAAAAAAGGCACTCATTTTTAATACTGGACACCAGTGGCAGTATTCGAATCTGTCCGACAGTGCTAACACTAAACTATTCAAACTCTATGGCTTTAAAACTGAGAGATTGTATTTCTCACCCACTTTCATAAAAGGATGATTAAAAGCATTGCTCAAGGGACTTATCAAAAAACCGCCACCCATAAAAGGTCGTATTCTTTAGCCTAACACAGCCATGGATGCAACTCTTATGCACTCTGAAAAAATCTTTATATCACCTTACTAGTTAACCACACATATTTCCAGAGCACAGAAGATGTTAATTTGTATACATACTGGATCTAAAGTCCATGACTGGGTCTAAATCTATTCTGTCTGTCTGGTACAGGTAGCACTGTTTCCTTAATCATTTCATTGTACTACTGTTTAAAGGCAGTGCTTACAATCCATATCACAGTTAAGTCCTTTTGGATGCAAACTTTGGATTTTATGTATCCACTCTTGTTTCATGTTGTAACAGTGGTTTTCAACCTATCACCTCCCCTGGATGTAATTGTAAATGGAGTCCACTCTGAAGAAAGAGGGGTTACTAGTGGGGTACCGCAGGGTTCAGTACTGGGTCCAGTCCTTTTTAATGTCTTTATAGGTGACATTGCAGAGGGACTGGAAGGAAGAGTATGTCTCTTTGCAGATGACACAAAGATCTGAAACAGGGTTGATACACAAGGAGGTGTGGAAAGGATGAGAAGGGACTTGGCAAGGTTGGAGGAATGGTCAGAAGTATGGCAGCTAGGATTCAATGCAAAGAAGTGCAAAATAATGCACCTGGGAAACAAGAACCCAGGGGAAGATTACACAATGGGGGTAGTAACAACAACAAAATAGGAAAGGGACCTAGGGGTAATCATATCAGATGACCTTAAGGTTAGCAAGCAATGTGAGAAGGCAGTAGGGAGGGCTGGGGGCATACTGGGATGCATAGGGAGAGACATCACCAGCAGAAAACAGGAAGTTGTTATCCCTCTGTACAGACAGTTGGTGAGACCCCATCTGGAGTACTGAGTCCAGTTCTGGAGACCCCATCTCTCCAAGGACATAGACAGGATAGAGACAGTCCAGAGGAGGGCAACTAAAATGGTGCAGGGTCTGCAAGAGAAGCCGTACGAGGAAAGACTAAAGGAGCTTAATATGTATACCCTTGAGGAAAGAAGGGAGAGGGGGGACATGATAGAAACTTTTAAGTACCTCAGTGGAATCAACAAAGTCCAAGAGGGTAGCATCTTTCAGAAAAGGAGACATGCAAGAACAAGGGGACACAATATAAAGATAGAGGTGGGGCGGTTCCGGGGCAATGTGAGAAAGTATTTTTTCACAGAGAGGGTAGTGGATGCATGGGACAGCCTTCCTGAGGAGGTTGTGAGGTCTAAAACTGTGGGAGAATTCAAGAATGCATGGGACAGACATAAGGCAATTCTTGTGGGGGTAGGAAGAAATAGGCTGTTGGTTAACTAGGATCTGCGGCCTATCCTGTAGGTAGGGAAATGGGCAGACTAGGCGGGCCAAGTGGTCCTTATCTGCCGTCAAAGTCTATGTTGAGGTATATGGACAATTGCCCTGAACTTGAAAGATGAGATAATACCGCTGTGGATGTTTCTAAAATGATCTCCTAGGACATTTTCTCGGTTGCCTTCCAGGACTGCACGATTGTGTACTTGGATTCTCTCCTTTAGTGGCCAAATTGCATGTCCCACATACACTTTTCCACAGCTGCACCACCCAACATACACTACAAACGTAATTTGGCAATTCACATAGCCATTCAAATAAATGTTATTTCCCAGTAACTGGATTTATGAAACTTTAGCCCTCTTGACCAAACTTGCACATACTGCATGGATGCACACGCAGAAGCTTTGTTTCCTCACTGGTTTCTTGGTACTTTTATCAACACAGTGACTGTGTACTAAATGGTCTGATAAAGTCACATCTCTCTTAAAGGTCACGGTAGGTGCAGAACTGAATACATATTTTAATTCATCTTCTGACGGAACTGACCATCTCTGTCTAATGATTTGCCTAACAGTATAAGATTTCTTGAGGAAATCTATCACAAATGTAATCTATTACATACTAAAGGTCATACTAAAAGGTAAAGGAGAAGAGAAGACGGTCCTTTCCTTCATCCATAATAAGATAGATCATGTCCCCTCCTATATGTATCTATCTAGTTTAAATTCCTTCTCATCTTTACTAATTATTATTTCAGTTTGTAACTTATTCCAGAGGTTCACTATAGGTTTGTATATTTTATTTTATTTATGGAATTTTGGTAACTGGGTAAGTCCACTGAGACAATTACACTCCCATTTTCAGGGGTGACCCAGGAGGATAACAACGAGCATAGTACAGTGCAAGTTACAGAGTTGTACATATGTGATACAAAACATCAGGCACTAAAAACAGGCACAACCATAATACAGAGATATACATATGTGAATCAAAACATCAGACACTAAATACAGGCACAACCATAATACAGAGATACACATATGTGATACAAAACATCAGGCACTAAATACAGGCGTAGCCATAATACAGAGACATACATATGTGATACAAAACATCAGGAACTAAATGCAGGCACAGCCATAATACAGAGAAATACATATGTAATATAAAACATCAGGCAATAACTACAGGCATAGACATAATACAGAGACATACCTATGTGATACAAAACAGGCACTAACTACAGGCATAGCCATAACACAGAGACATACATATGTGACACCACACATCAGACACTAAATATAGGCACAGCCATAATACAGATTCATATATATGTGAACCAAAACATCAGACACTAAATATATACACAGTCATAATACAGCGATATGCATTTGTGATATAAAACATCAGACACTAAATACAGGCACAGCCATAATACAGAGACATACCTACGTGACACAAAACATCAGGCACTAACTACAGGCATAGACATAATATAGAGACATACATATCTGATACAAAACATCAGGCACTAACTACAAGCATAGACATAATACAGAGACATACCTATGTGATACAAAACATAAGGCACTAAATGCAGGCATAGCCATGATACAGAGATATACCTATGTGATGTGATAAAAAAACATCAGGCACTAACTACAGGCACAGCCATAATACAGAGACATACATATGTGATACAAAACATCAGGCACTAACTACAGGCATAACCATAACACAGAGACATACATATGTGACACAAAACATTAGACACTAAATACAGGTACAGCCATAATACAGAGACATACATATGTGAATCAAAACATCAGACACTATATACATACACAGTCAAAATACAGAGATATACATTTATGATATAAAATATCAGACACTAAATACAGGCACAGCCATAATACAGAGACATATATATGTGATACAACACATCAGGCACTAACTACAGGCATATACATAATACAGAGACATACATATGTGATACAAAACATCAGGCACTAAATGCAGGTACAGACATAATACAGAGACATATATATGTGATACAAAACATCAGGAACAAACTACAGGTGTAGCCATAACACAGAGACATACCTATGTGATACAAAACATCAGGCACTAACTACAGGCATAGACATAATACAGAGACATACCTATGTGATACAAAACAAAACATCAGGCACTAAATGCAGGCACAGCCATAATACAGAGACATATATATGTGATACAAAATATCAGGCACAAACTATAGGCATAGCCATAACACAGAGACATACCTATGTGATACAAAACATCAGTCACTAAATACAGGCATAGCCATAATACAGAGACATACATATGTGATACAAAACATCAGACACTAAATACAGGCACAGTCATGATACAGAGATATACATATGTGAATCAAAACATCAGACACTAAATACAGGCACAGCCATAATACAGAGACATACATACGTGATACAAAACATCAGGCACTAACTACAGGCATAGACATAATACAGAGATATACCTATGTGATATAAAACATCAGGCACTAACTACAGGCGTAGCCATAACAGAGAAACATATATATGTGACACAATCAGACACTAAATACAGGCACAGCCATAATACAGAGACATACCTATGTGTTACAAAACATCAGGCACTAAATACAGGCACAGCCATAATACAGAGATATACCTATGTGATACAAAACATCAGGCACTAACTACAGGCATAGACATAATACAGAGACATACCTATGTGAATCAAAATATCAGGAATTAAATGCAGGCACAGCCATAATACAGAGATACACCTATGTGATACAAAACATCAGTCACTAAATACAGGCGTAGCCATAATATAGAGACATACATATGTGATACAAAACATCAGACACTAAATACAGGCACAGCCATAATACAGAGACATACATATGTGATATAAAACATCAGACACTAAATACAGGTGTAGCCATAATACAGAGACATACGTATGTGATACAAAACTTCAGGCACTAAATACAGGCACAGCCATAATACAGCGATATACATATGTGATACAAAACATCAGCCACTAAATACAGGCGTAGACATAATACAGAGGCATACATGTGTGATACAAAACATCAGGCACTAACTACAGGCATAGACATAATACAGAGATTTACATATGTGACACAAAACATCAGGCACTAAATACAGGCATAGCCAAAACACATAGACATGCCTTTGTGATACAAAACATTAGGCACTAAATACAGGCACAGCCATAATACAGAGATGTACCTGTAACCCCCTTGTTACCCGGGGTCACTAGAATCCCAGTAAGACCTAGTGGTAGGCAAGGAAGGCAGCTTGTGAAACTCCAGTTAAATGGGTTTCACACTGTCTCACTCTGTTCTCAGTCTCAGCTGAGACGGAGGGATGACATCACCAATAGAACTATCACAGCTGCATGAGCCACATTGGAATCTGCAGCAAGGGAGTTAGATAGAACGTTGGGAGTTTTGAAGTCAGTGTCTTCAGTCAGTCTTCAGTGAGTGAGTGTGAAGTTGGGAGCTTGCTGGTAAAGCAGCTCAGTGAAGGCTCTAGAAGCCTCAGCCCTGTCAAAGGGCTACTTTTAGTTTAAAAGGGTGTGTGCCTCCACCTTAAAGAGAGACACAGAAGATTACTGAAGTGGTGGAGACCACTGTTTTCGGGTCTCAGTGCCTCCTCCCTCCGGGGGGGGAGGAAAGGTTTCCTGCAGATTCGTGGGGCAACCCCCAGTTCTGCTTGTGGAGGAAAAGCTGCCTATGTGTTCCAGTGTTTATTTGGGAGAACAAGAAGATTTGTGAGTCGCCTGTGGGGCACCTACAACGTGAGGGTGACTGTCTGCTCTGGCTAAAAGGGCCTATGTTCTTCACCCTGGGACTTGTGTGACAATCTGGGGATTGAACTACTACAATATTGGGAAGCCTAGAGTAATGGGCTAAGCAAAGTAAAAGTAGGTTCGAGTCCAGAGTTTGTTGGGATGCAAATAATATGTAGAGGAAATGTGACAGACATCTACCCATGATCTCCATTTGAAAGTTCAGTAAAGGAATTGTTCAGTTTCAAGGGAAATGGCCGGGTATGGGCTTTGGGAGCTGGAGGTGGGTGGCCCCCAATCTTTAGTGACCAGGTCCACCTCTACAGATTTCTTCTGTGGATTTCTACTTTACCTCAGGCACTTGGCCAGTGATGAGGGAAGTACCCAGACGCGGGATTGTAAGGAAAATTCTCTCTGGGAGTCGAAGACTCTAGTGTGGTTTGGGGAGCTACAACAGGATAATTGGTTCATTCCTCCAATGGACCACGAATGGGATAATTGGTTCATTCTTCCAATGGACCGCGGATCAAGTGGCCGGCGGGGGACCCAGGCCAGTGGGGAAAACCCAAGTGTGTACAAGTCAGGCTGTGTACTCAAAGCTGCGTGCAAGTCCGGGCTATGTGCCTGGTGGGTTTAGAGCCTGAGGGCTGGAATTAATGATAAAGTGTTCTGTTGTCTCTAATCTGCATTACCAAGAAATGTAGCCCCATGGGGGTCTGTCTATGCTTTGTTTGTTCAGCTTGGATATGAACAAAAGCCACACTGAAGTATCCCATTCCTGGTTCTGGACATTACAATTATTGCTTCCTGTGTTCGGCTTTACTTGGGTGCCCCTGTGCAGAGTAGCCAAAACTAGACTCCCTGTGCCGAGTAACCTCATCCTCCCTGAACCCAGTCCCCACCAGGTACTGCTGTCAGCTTCAACAGCATGCAACCTGTCATTTTGGCAAAAAGGCAGGGGTGAGGGTTTACATACCTATGTGATACAAAACATCAGGCACTAACTACAGGCACAGCCATAATACCGACATATACAAATGTGATACAAAAAATCTGACACTAAATACAGGAGTACCCATAATACAGAGATATACCTATGGGATATAAAATACCAGACACTAAATACAGGCATGGCCATAATACAGAGATATACATATGAGATAAAAAACATCAGGCACAGCCATAATACAGAAACATACCTATGTGATACAAAACATCAGACACTAAATACAGGTACAGCCATAATATAGAAACATACCTATGTGTTACAAAACATCAGGCACTAAATACAGGCACAGCCATAATACAGAGACATACCTATGTGATACAAAACATCAGGCACTAATTACATGCACAGCCACAGTACAGAGACATAACTATGTGATACAAAACATCAGACACTAATACAGGTGCAGCCATAATACAGAGATATACATAAGTGAATCAAAACATCAGGCACTAAATATAGGCACAGCCATAATACCGACATATACAAATGTGATACAAAATATCTGACACTAAATACAGGCGTACCCATAATACAGAGATATACCTATGTGATACAAAACATCAGGCACTAAATACAGGCACAGCCATAATACAGAAATATAGCTATGTGATACAAAACATCAGGCACTAACTACAGGCACAGCCATAAGACAGAGACGTACATATGTGATACAAAACATCAGACACTAAATAAAGGCATAGCCATAATACAGACACATGCCTATGTGATACAAAACATCAGGCACTAAATACAGTAACAGCTGTAATACAGAGATATACCTATGGGATACAAAATACCAGACACTAAATACAGGCATAGCCATAATACAGAGACATACCTATGTGATACAAAACATCAGGCACAGCCATACTACGGAGACATACCTATGTGAAATAAACCATCAGGAACTAAATACAGGTATATCCATAATACAGAGACATACCTATGTGATACAAAACATCAGGCACTAAATACAGGCATAGCCATAATACAGAGACATACATATGTGATACAAAACATCAGGCACTAACTACAGGCATAGCCATAATACAGAGACATATCTATGTGATAGAAAACATCAGGCACGGCCATAATAGAGAGACATATCTATGTGATGCAAAGCATCAGGCTCTAAATACAGGCATAGCCATAATACAGAGATACACCCATGTGATACAAAACATCAGGCACTAACTACAGGCACAGCCATAATACAGAGACATACATATGTGATACAAAATATCAGACACTAAATGCAGGCACAGCCATAATACAGAGACATACATATGTGATACAAAGCATTAGGCACTACAGTAAATACAGGAACAGCCACGATACAGAGACATACATATGTGATATAAAACATCAGACACTAAATACAGGCACCGCCATAATACAGAGGCATACCTATGTGATACAAAACATCAGGCGATAAATACAGGCATAGCCATAATAAAGAGATACACATATGTGATACAAAACATCATGCACTAAATACAGGCATAGCCATAATACATAGACATACATATGTGATACAAAACATCAGGCACTAAATGCAGGCACAGCAATAATACAGAGATATACATATGTAATACAAAACATCAGGCAATAACTACAGGCATAGACATAATACAGAGATATACCTATGTGATACAAAACATCAGGCACTAACTGCAGGTGTAGTCATAAAACAGAGGCAACATATGTGACACAAAACATCAGACACTAAATACAGGCACAGCCATAATACAGAGACATACATATGTGAACCAAAACATCAGACACTAAATACATACACAGTCATAATGAAGAGATGTACATTTGTGATATAAAACATCAGACACTAAATACAGGCACAGCCATAATACAGAGACATATCTATGAGACACAAAACATCAGACACTAAATACAGGAGCAGCCATAATACAGAGATATACATAAGTGAATCAAAACATCAGGCACTAAATATAGGCACAGCCATAATACCGACATATACAAATGTGATACAAAATATCTGACACTAAATACAGGAGTACCCATAATACAGAGATATACCTATGTGATACAAAACATCAGGCACTAAATACAGGCACAGCCATAATACAGAAATATACCTATGTGATACAAAACATCAGGCACTAACTACAGGCACAGCCATAAGACAGAGACATACATATGTGATACAAAACATCAGACACTAAATAAAGGCATAGCCATAATACAGACACATGCCTATGTGATACAAAACATCAGGTACTAAATACAGCCACAGCTGTAATACAGAGATATACCTATGGGATACAAAATACCAGACACTAAATACAGGCATAGCCATAATACAGAGATATACATAAGAGATAAAAAACATCAGGCACAGCCATAATACAGAAACATACCTATGTGATACAAAACATCAGGCACTAAATACAGGTACAGCCATAATATAGAAACATACCTATGTGATACAAAACATCAGGCACTAAATACAGGCACAGCCATACTACAGAGACATACCTATGTGATACAAAACATCAGGCACTAATTACAGGCATAGCCATAATAAAGAGACATACCTATGCGATACAGAACATCAGGCACAGCCATAATACAGAGAAATACCTAAGTGATACAAAACACCAGGCACTAAATACAGGCACAGCCATAATACAGAGACATACTGTACCTATGTGATACAAAACATCAGGCACTAAATACAGGCGTGGCCATAATACAGAGACATACAGTACATATGTGATACAAAACATCAGGCACTAACTCCAGGCGTAGCCATAATACACAGACATACCTATGTGATACAAAACATCAGGCACTAACTACAGGGATAGACATAATACAGAGACATACATATGTGATACAAAACATCAGGCACAGCCATAATACAGAGACACACCTATGTAATACAAAACAGCAGTCACTAACTACAGGCATAGCCATAATGCAGAGACAAACCTATGTGATACAAAACACCAGGCACCAAATACAGGCACAGTCATAATACAGAGATATACATATGTGATACAAAACATCAGATACTAAATATAGGCACAGCCATAATATGGAGACATACCTATGTGAAACAAAACATCAGGCACTAACTACACGCACAGCCACAGTACAAAGACATAACTATGTGATACAAAACATCAGGCACTAACTACAGGTGCAGCCATAATACAGAGATATACATACATAAGTGAATCAAAACATCAGGCACTAATTATAGGTACAGCCATAATATCGAGATATACAGATCTGATACAAAATATCTGACACTAAATACAGAAGTACCCATAATACAGAGATATACCTATGTGATACAAAACCTCAGGCACTAATTACAGGCATAGCCATAAGACAGAGACATACATAAGTGAATCAAAACATCAGGCACTAAATATAGGCACAGCCATAATACCGAGATATACAAATGTGATGCAAAATATCTGACACTAAATACAGGAGTACCCATAATACAGAGATATACCTATGTGATACAAAACTTCAGGCACTAAATACAGGCACAGCCATAATACAGAAATATACCTATGTGATACAAAACTTCAGGCACTAACTACAGGCACAGCCATAAGACAGAGACATACATATGTGATACAAAACATCAGACACTAAATAAAGGCATAGCCGTAATAGAGACATACCTATGTGATACAAAACATCAGGCACTAAATACAGCCACAGCTGTAATACAGAGATATACCTATGGGATACAAAATATCAGACACTAAATATAGGCAAAGCCATACTACAGAGATACACATATGTGATAAAAAACATCGGGCACAGCCATAATACAGAAACGTACTTAGGTGATACAAAACATCAGGTACTAAATACAGAGCACAGCCATAATATAGAAAAATACCTATGTGATAAAAAGCATCAGGCACTAAATACAGGCTTTAGCCATAATACAGAACATACCTATGTGATACAAAACATCAGGCACTAATTACAGGCGTAGCCATAATAAAGAGACATACCTATGTGATACAAAACATCAGGCACAGCCATAATACAGAGACATACCTAAGTGATACAAAACATCAGGCACTAAATACAGGCGTAGCCATACTACACAGACATACCGATGTGATAGAAAACATCAGGCACAACCATAACACAGAGATATACCTAAGTGATGCAAAACATCAGGCACTAACTACAGGCATAGCCATAATACTGAGACATACGTATGTGATACAAAACACCAGGCACCAAATACAGGCACAGTCATAATACAGAGATATACATATGTGATACAAAACATCAGATACTAAATATAGGCACAGCCATAATATGGAGACATACCTATGTGAAACAAAACATCAGGCACTAACTACAGGTGCAGCCATAATACAGAGATATACATACACAAGTGAATCAAAACATCAGGCACTAATTATAGGCACAGCCATAATATCGAGATACACAGATCTGATACAAAATATCTGACACTAAATACAGGAGTACCCATAATACAGAGATATACCTATGTGATACAAAACCTCAGGCACTAACTACAGGCATAGCCATAAGACAGAGACATACATAAGTGAATCAAAACATCAGGCACTAAATATAGGCACAGCCATAATACCGAGATATACAAATGTGATGCAAAATATCTGACACTAAATACAGGAGTACCCATAATACAGAGATATACCTATGTGATACAGAACTTCAGGCACTAAATACAGGCACAGCCATAATACAGAAATATACCTATGTGATACAAAACTTCAGGCACTAACTACAGGCACAGCCATAAGACAGAGACATACATACGTGATACAAAACATCAGACACTAAATAAAGGCATAGCCGTAATACAGAGACATACCTATGTGATACAAAACATCAGGCACTAAATACAGCCACAGCTGTAATACAGAGATATACCTATGGGATACAAAATATCAGACACTAAATATAGGCAAAGCCATACTACAGAGATACACATATGTGATAAAAAACATCAGGCACAGCCATAATACAGAAACATACCTAGGTGATACAAAACATCAGGTACTAAATACAGGCACAGCCATAATATAGAAAAATACCTATGTGATACAAAACATCAGGCACTAAATACAGGCACAGCCATAATACAGAGACATACCTATGTGATACAAAACATCAGGCACTAATTACAGGCGTAGCCATAATAAAGAGACATACCTATGCGATACAAAACATCAGGCACAGCCATAATACAGAGACATACCTAAGTGATACAAAACATCAGGCACTAAATACAGGCGTAGCCATAATACACAGACATACCGATGTGATAGAAAACATCAGGCACAACCATAACACAGAGATATACCTAAGTGATGCAAAACATCAGGCACTAACTACAGGCATAGCCATAATACTGAGACATACGTATGTGATACAAAACATCACACACTAAATACAGGCGTAGCCATAATACAGAGACATACCTATGTGATACAAAACATCAGGCACAGCCATACTACAGAGACATACCTATGTGAAACAAACCATCAGGAACTAAATACAGGTATATCCATAATACAGAGACATACCTATGTGATACAAAACATCAGGCACTAAATACAGGCACAACCATAATACACAGACATACCTATGTGATTCAAAACATCAGGCACTAACTACAGGCGTAGCCATAATACAGAGACATATCTATGTGATAGAAAACATCAGGCACGGCCTTAATAAAGAGACATATCTATGTGATGCAAAGCATCAGGCTCTAAATACAGGCATAGCCATAATACAGAGATATACCTATGTGATACAAAACATCGGCACCTAACTACAGGCACAGCCATAATACAGAGACATACATATGTGATACAAAACATCAGACACTAAATGCAGGCACAGCCATAATACAGAGACATACATATGTGATACAAAGCATCAGGCACTACAGTAAATACAGGAACAGCCATGATACAGAGACATACATATGTGATATAAAACATCAGACACTAAATACAGGCACAGCCATAATATGGAGACATACATATGTGATACAAAACATCAGACACTAAATACAGGCACAGCCATAATACAGAGGCATACCTATGTGATACAAAACATCAGGCGATAAATACAGGCATAGCCATAATAAAGAGATACACATATGTGATACAAAACATCATGCACTAAATACAGGCGTAGCCATAATACATAGACATACATATGTGATACAAAACATCAGGCACTAAATGCAGGCACAGCAATAATACAGAGATATACATATGTAATACAAAACATCAGGCAATAACTACAGGCATAGATATAACACAGAGATATACCTATGTGATACAAAACATTAGGCACTAACTACAGGTGTAGTCATAAAACAGAGACATACATATGTGACACAAAACATCAGACACTAAATACAGGCACAGCCATAATACAGAGACATGCATATGTGAACCAAAACATCAGACACTAAATACATACACAGTCATAATAAAGAGATGTACATTTGTGATATAAAACATCAGACACTAAATACAGGCAGAGCCATAATACAGAGACATATCTATGTGATACAAAACATCAGGCACCAAATACAGGCACAGTCATAATACAGAGATATACATATGTGATACAAAACATCAGATACTAAATATAGGCACAGCCATAATATGGAGACATACCTATGTGAAACAAAACATCAGGCACTAACTACATGCACAGCCACAGTACAGAGACATAACTATGTGATACAAAACATCAGACACTAAATACAGGAGCAGCCATAATACAGAGATATACATAAGTGAATCAAAACATCAGGCACTAAATAGAGGCACAGCCATAATACCGACATATACAAATGTGATACAAAATATCTGACACTAAATACAGGAGTACCCATAATACAGAGATATACCTATGTGATACAAAACATCAGGCACTAAATACAGGCACAGTCATAATACAGAAATATACCTATGTGATACAAAACATCAGGCACTAACTACAGGCACAGCCGTAAGACAAAGACATACATATGTGATACAAAACATCAGACACTAAATAAAGGCATAGCCATAATACAGACACATGCCTATGTGATACAAAACATCAGGCACTAAATACAGCCACAGCTGTAATACAGAGATATACCTATGGGATACAAAATACCAGACAATAAATACAGGCATAGCCATAATACAGAGATATACATATGAGATAAAAAACATCAGGCACAGCCATAATACAGAAACATACCTATGTGATAAAAAACATCAGGAACTAAATACAGGTACAGCCATAATACAGAAACATACCTATGTGATACAAAACATCAGGCACTAAATACAGGCACAGCCATAATACAGAGACATACCTATGTGATACGAAACATCAGGCACTAATTACAGGCATAGCCATAATAAAGAGACATACCTATGTGATACAAAACATCAGGCACAGCCATAATACAGAGACATACCTAAGTGATACAAAACATCAGGCACTAAATACAGGCACAGCCATAATACAGAGACATACACTACCGGTCAAAAGTTTTAGAACACCCCCATTTTTCCAGTTTTTATTGAAATTTACACAGGTTAATGTCTCAATGTACTCTGAAATTAAGGCACAGAACAAATAAACAATTGGAGATAAAAAAGAAATCATAGAATCATTTTGTTTAACAAAATTTAATCTAAATTTTTGACTCATCAAAGTAGCCACCTCTTGCAGATATACTGTAACCGCCGAACACACTCGTGGCATTCTTCCTGCACTGGACATCAAATATTGTTCGGGAAGTTCTTACCAACACTGTTGCAGAAGTTCCCACAAATGTGTTGCACTGGTAGGTTGCTTTGCTTTCACCCTTCTGTCCAGTTCATCCCAAACCAGCTTGATGGGGTTTAAGTCTGGAGACTGTGCAGGCCATTCCATGATTTGAAGCTCACCCTTGTTCTTTTCTCAAGGTAGTCCTGACATAGCCTGGAGGTATGTTTTGGGTCATTATCTTGCTGTAGGATGAACCCTGACCAACCAGGCATAGACCAGAGGGTATTGCATGACGTCTGCAAAATGCTGTGGTAGCTTTTTGGTTCAGGGTGCCAGTCACTCTGTGCTGTTGTCCTGTGAGCCGCCTATCACGCAAGCTGTTGACTCTCAGAAACTTGTCTTCTGATTCTTTTGTGGCTTTGGGTCTGCCAGACCTCTTCCTGTCAGAGTTTTCTCCAGTTTCTAAGTGCCTTTTGATGGTGTAGGAAACTGTACTCACTGACACCTTGGCTTTATTTGCAATTTCTCTACAGCAGTTTTTGCAAACCTAAGCTTTTTTTTTAACCTCTAGCAGTTTACCGCTTACCTTTGTACCATATCAGGTTATTCACTGGACTTGAATTGCTTAAATTTCAATAAAAACTGGAAAATTGGGGGTGTTCTAAAACTTTTGACCGGTAGTGTACCTATGTGATACAAAACATCAGGCACTAAATACAGACGTAGCCATAATACAGAGACATACAGTACATATGTGATACAAAACATCAGGCACTAACTACAGGGATAGACATAATACAGAGACATACATATGTGATACAAAACATCAGGCACAGCCATAATACAGAGACACACCTATGTGATACAAAACATCAGTCATTAACTACAGGCATAGCCATAATACAGAGACATACCCATGTGAAACAAAACACCAGGCACCAAATACAGGGACAGTCATAATTCAGAGATATACATATGTGATACAAAACATCAGATACTAAATATATGCAAAGCCATAATATGGAGACATACCTATGTGAAACAAAACATCAGGCACCAACTACATGCACAGCCACAGTACAAAGACATAACAATGTGATACAAAACATCAGGCACTAACTACAGGTGCAGCCCTAATAAAGAGATATACATAAGTGAATCAAAACATCAGGTACTAAATATAGGTACAGCCATAATACCGAGATATACAGATCTGATAGAAAATATCTGACACTAAATACAGGAGTACACATAATACAGAGATATACCTATGTGATACAAAACCTCAGGCACTAACTACAGGCATAGCCATAACACAGAGACATACATAAGTGAATCAAAACATCAGGCACTAAATATAGGCGCAGCCATAATAGCGAGATATACAAATGTGATGCAAAATATCTGACACTAAATACAAGAGTACCCATAATACAGAGATATACCTATGTGATACAAAACATCAGGCACTAAATACAGGAACAGCCATAATACAGAAATATACCTATGTGATACAAAACTTCAGGCACAAACTACAGGCACAGCCATAAGACAGAGACATACATATGTGATACAAAACATCAGACACTAAATAAAGGCATAGCCGTAATACAGAGACATACCTATGTGATACAAAACATCAGGCACTAAATACAGCCACATCTGTAATACAGAGATATACCTATGGGATACAAAATATCAGACACTAAATACAGGCACAGCCATAATACAGAGTTGTACATATGTGATACAAAACATCAGGCACTAAAAACAGGCACAACCATAATACAGAGATATACATATCTGAATCAAAACATCAGACACTAAATACAGGCACAACCATAATACAGAGATACACATATGTGATACAAAATATCAGGCACTAAATACAGGCGTAGCCATAATACAGAGACATACATATGTGATACAAAACATCAGGAACTAAATGCAGGCACAGCCATAATACAGAGAAATACATATGTAATATAAAACATCAGGCAATAACTACAGGCATAGACATAATACAGAGACATACCTATGTGATACAAAACAGGCACTAACTACAGGCATAGCCATAACACAGAGACATACATATGTGACACCACACATCAGACACTAAATACAGGCACAGCCATAATACAGATTCATATATATGTGAACCAAAACATCAGACACTAAATATATACACAGTCATAATACAGCGATATGCATTTGTGATATAAAACATCAGACACTAAATACAGGCACAGCCATAATACAGAGACATACATATGTGAAACAAAACATCAGGCACTAACTACAGGCATAGACATAATACAGAGACATATACATATGTGATACAAAACATCAGGCACTAACTACAAGCATAGACATAATACAGAGATATACCTACGTGATACAGAACATAAGGCACTAAATGCAGGCACAGCCATGATACGAGATATACCTATGTGATGTGATAAAAAACATCAGGCACTAACTACAGGCACAGCCATAATACAGAGACATACATATGTGATACAAAACATCAGGCACTAACTACAGGCATAGCCATAACACAGAGACATACATATGTGACACAAAACATTAGACACTAAAATACAGGTACAGCCATACACAGAGACATACATATGTGAATCAAAACATAGACACTATATACATACACAGTCAAAATACAGAGATATACATTTATGATATAAAATATCAGACACTAAATACAAGCACAGCCATAATACAGAGACACATATATTGTGATACAACACATCAGGCACTAACTACAGGCATATATTAATACAGAGACATACATATGTGATACAAAACATCAGGCACTAAAATGCAGGTACAGACATAATAAGAGACATATATATGTGATACAAAACATCAGGAACAAACTACAGGTGTAGCCTATAACACAGAGACATACCTATGTGATACAAAACATCAGGCACTAACTACAGGTAGTCATAATACAGAGACATGACCTTGTGATACAAACAAAACATCAGGCACTAAATGCAGGCACAGCCATAATACAGAGACATATATATGTGATACAAAATATCAGGCACAAACTAGAGCATACCTAACACAGAGACATACCTATGTGATACAAAACATCAGTCACTAAATACAGGCACAGCCATAATACAGAGACATACATATGTGATACAAAACATCAGACACTAAATACAGGCACAGCCATAATACAGAGATATACATATGTGATACAAAACATCAGACACTAAATACAGGCACAGCCATAATACAGAGACATACTCTTCGTGATACAAACATCAGGCACTAACTACAGGCATAGACATAATACAGAGATATACCTATGTGATATAAAACATCAGGCACTAACTACAGAGGCGTAGCATAACAGAGAAACATATATATGTGACACAATCAGACACTAAATACAGGCACAGCCATAATACAGAGTTGTACATATGTGATACAAAACATCAGGCACTAAAAACAGGCACAACCATAATACAGAGATATACATATGTGAATCAAAACATCAGACACTAAATACAGGCACAACCATAATACAGAGATACACATATGTGATACAAAATATCAGGCACTAAATACAGGCGTAGCCATAATACAGAGACATACATATGGTACAAAACATCAGGAGACTAAATGCAGGCACAGCCATAATACAGAGAAATACATATGTAATATAAAACATCAGGCAATAACTACAGGCATAGACATAATACTGAGACATACCTATGTGATACAAAACAGGCACTAACTACAGGTATAGCCATAACACGAGAACATACATATGTGACACCACACATCAGACACTAAATATAGGCACAGCCATAATACAGATTCATTATATGTGTGAACCAAAACATCAGACACTAAATATATACACAGTCATAATACAGCGATATGCATTTTGTGATATAAAACATCAGACACTAAATACAGGCACAGCCATAATACAGAGACATACCTCAGACACAAAACATCAGGCATAACTACAGGCATAGACATAATATGAGACATACATATCTGATACAAAACATCAGGCACTAACTACAAGCATAGACACTAATACAGAGACATACCTATGTGATACAAAACATAAGGCACTAAATGCAGGCACAGCCATGATACAGAGATATACCTATGTGATGTGATAAAAAACATCAGGCACTAACTACAGGCACAGCCATAATACAGAGACATACATATGTGATACAAAACATCAGGCACTAACTACAGGCATAGCCATAACACAGAGACATCATATGTGACACAAAAACGTTAGACACTAAATACAGGTACAGCCATAATACAGAGACATACATATGTGAATCAAAACATCAGACACTATATACATACACAGTCAAAATACAGAGATATACATTTATGATATAAAATATCAGACACTAAATACAGGCACAGCCATAATACAGAGACATATATATGTGATACAACACATCAGGCACTAACTACAAGGCATATACATAATACAGAGACATAACATATTTGATACAAAACATCAGGCACTAATGCGAGGTACAGACATAATACAGAGATATATATGTGATACTAAACATCAGGAACAAACTGGGTGTAGCCATAACACAGAGACATACCTATGTGATACAAAACATCAGAGCACTAACTACAGCATAGACATAATACAGACATACCTATGTGATACAAAACAAAACATCAGGCTTAAAGATGGCACAGCCATAATACAGAGACATATATATTGATACAAAATATCAGGCACAAACTACAGGCATAGCCATAACACAGAGACATACCTATGTGATACAAAACATCAGTCACTAAATACAGGCATAGCCATAATACAGAGACATACATATATGATACAAAACATCAGACACTAAATACAGGCACAGTCATGATACAGAGATATACATATGTGAATCAAAACATCAGACACTAAATACAGGCACAGCATAATACAGAGACATACATACGTGATACAAAACATCAGGCACTAACTACAGGCATAGACATAATACAGAGATATACCTATGATATAAAATATCAGGCACTAACTACAGGCGTAGCCATAACAGAAGAAACATATATATGTGACACAATCAGACACTAAATACAGGCACAGCCATAATACAGAGACATACCTATGTTACAAAACATCAGGCACTAAATACAGGCACAGCCATAATACAGGATATACCTATGTGATACAAAACATCAGGCACTAACTACTAGGCATAGACATAATACAGAGACATACCTATATGAATCAAAATATCAGGAATTAAATGCAGGATATGTATACATACAGAGATACACCTATGTGATACAAAACATCAGTCACTAAATACAGGCGTAGCCATAATATAGAGACATACATATATGATACAAAACATCAGACACTAAATACAGGCACAGCCATAATACAGAGACATACATATGTGATATAAAACATCAGACACTAAATACAGGTGTAGCCATAATACAGAGACATACGTATGTGATACAAAACTTCAGACACTAAATACAGGCACAGCCATAATACAGCGATATACATATGTGATTCAAAACATCAGCCACTAAATACAGGCGTGAGACATAATACAGAGGCATACATGTGTGATACAAAACATCAGGCACTAAGACGTACAGGCATAATACAGAGATTTACATATGTGACACAAAAACATCAGGCACTAAATACAGGCATAGCCAAAACACATAGACATGCCTTTGTGATACAAAACATTAGCACTAAATACAGGCACAGCCATAATACAGAGATGTACCTGTAACCCCCTTGTTTCTGGGGTCACTGGAACTCAGTAAGACCTAGTGGTAGGCAGGGAAGGCTGCGAAACTCCAGTTAAATGGGTTTCACTGTCTCCTCTGTTCTCGGTCTCAGCTGAGGCGGATGATATCACCAATAGAACTATCACAGCTGCATGAGCCACATTGGAATCTGCAGCAAGGGGAGTTATATGAACTTTGAGTTTTGAAGTCAGTGTCTTGGTCAGTGTTCAGTGAGGGTGTGGTTGGAGCTTGCTGGTAAGCAGCTCGGTGAAGGCTCTAGGAAGCCCAGCCCTGTCAAGGGCTACTTTTGGTTTAAAAGGTGTGCCTCCACCTAAAGAGAGCACAGAAGATTACTGGTGGTGGAGACCACTGTTTTCGGTTTCAGTGCCCCTTCTCGGGGAGGAAAGGTTTCCCTGCAGATTGTGGGGCAACCCCAGTTTGCTTGTGGAGGAAAAGCTGCTATGTGTTCAGTGTTTATTTGGGAGGCAGAAGATTTGTGAGTCGCCTGTAGGCACCTGCACCTGAGGGTGATTGTCTGCCTGGCTAAAGGGCTATGTCTTCCCTGGGACTTGTGTGACAATCTGATTGAACTACTACATAGGAAGCCTAGAGTAATGGGCTACAAAGTAAAAGTAGGTTCGGTCCAGAGTTTGGGATGCAAATATGTGAGAAATGACAGACATCCCATGATCTCCATTTGAAAGTTCAGTAGCGATTTGTTTAGTTTGTGAAATGGTTGTGGGCTTTGGGAGCTGAGGTGGTGACCTCAATCTTTAGTGACCAGGTCCCCACAATTTCTTCTGTGGATTTCTACTACCCTGCATTGGCCAGTGATGAGGGAAGTACCGGCGCCGGATTGTATGAAAATTTCTCTGGGAGTTCTAAGACTTAGTGTGGTTTGGGAGCTACAACAGGATGGTGGTTCATTCCTCAATGGACCACGAATGGGATGGTTGTTCATTCTTCCACTGACCGCGGATCCAGTGGCGGCGGGGACCCAGGGCAGTGGGAAACCCAAGTGTGTACAGGTTGGGCGTGTACTCAAGCTGCGGAAGTCGGGCTCTGTGGTGGGTTTATAGCCTGAGGCTGGAGTTGATAAAGTGTTCTGTTGTCTCTGGTCATTGTTAAGAAATGTAGCCCATGGGGGTCCTCCTTTGTTTGTTCGGCGGATGTGACAAAGCTACACTAGTATCCTATTCCTGGTTCTGACATTACAGTTATTGCTTCCTGTGTTCGGCTTTACTTGGGTGCCCTCTGAGTAGCAAAACTAGACTCCTGTGCCGAGTAACCTCATCTCCCTGAACCCAGTCCCCACCAGGTACTGCTGTCAGCTTCAACAGCATGCCACCTTCATTTGGTAAAAGGCAGGGTTGAGGGTTTTCATACCTGTGATACAAAACATCAGGCACTAACTACAGGCACACATAATACCGACATATACAAATGTGATACAAAAAATCTGACACTAAATGCAGGATTACCCATAATACAGAGATATACCTGTGATACAAAACATCAGGCTAAATACAGGCACAGCCATAATACAGAAATATATCTATGTGATACAAAACATCAGGCACTAACTACAGGCACAGCCATAAGACAGAGACATACATATGTGATAAACATCAGACACTAATAAAGGCATAATATGAACACATGCTATGGATACAAATCATCAGGCACTAAATACAGCCACAGCTGTAATACAGAGATATACCTATGGGATATAAAATACCAGACACTAAACACAGGCATGGCCATAATACAGATATACATGAGATAAAACATGAGCTGGCCGTGTACAGAAACATACCTATGTGACAAAACATGACACTAAATACAGGCAGTTATAATATAGAAACATACCTATGTGTTACAAAACATCAGTCATTAAATACAGGCACAGCCATAATACGAGACATACCTATGTGATACAAAACATCAGGCACTAACTACATGCACAGCCACAGTACAGAGACATAACTATGTGATACGAACATCAGACACTAATACAGGTGCAGCCATAATACAGAGATATATAGGTGAATCAAAACATCGGGCACTAAATATAGTCACAGCTATAATGCTTTATATACAAATGTGATACAAAATATCTGACACTAATACAGGCGTGCCATAATACAGAGATATACCTATGTGATACAAAACATCAGGCATAAATAAGGCTAGCCATAATGAAATATAGCTATGGATAAAACATCAGGCACTAACACAGGCACAGCTATAAACAGAGGCTTATATATGTGTACAAAACATCAGACACTAAATAAAGGCATAGCTATACTATAGCCACATGCCTATGTGATACAAAACATCGACTAAAAGATAACAGCTGTATACAGAGATACCTATGGGATAAAAATACCAACACTAAATACAGGTCTCCTGCATTACAGAGACATACCTATGTATAAAACATCAGGCACAGCCATACTCGGAGACACCTATGTGAAATAAACCATCAGAACTAAATACAGGTATATCCATAATACTGAGACATACCATGTGATACAAAACATCAGGCATAAATACAGGCATAGCTATAATACAGACATACATATGTGATACAAAACATCAGGCCCTAACTACAGGCATAGCCATACAGAGACATATCTGTGATATATCACTGCACGGTCATAGAGAGAGATATCTATGTGATGCAAGGCATCAGGTTTTAAATACAGGCATAGCCATAATGCAGAGATACACCATGTGATACAAAACATCAGGCACTAACTACGGGCACAGCCATAATACAGAGACATACGTATGTGATACAAATATCAGACACTGTGCGGCACAGCCATAATACAGAGACATATGTGATACAGTATTAGGCTACAGTAAATACAGAAAGCCACGACAGAGACATACATATGTGATAAAAACATCAGACACTAAATACAGGCACCGCCATAATACAGAGGTATACCTATGTGATGCAAAATATCGTGTTATAAATACAGCATACATAATAAAGAGATACATATGTGAT
Organism: Neoceratodus forsteri; assembly: GCA_016271365.2. NCBI lineage: Eukaryota > Metazoa > Chordata > Ceratodontiformes > Ceratodontidae > Neoceratodus > Neoceratodus forsteri. The sequence continues at coordinate 1,096,955,452 of CM028135.1, read as the reverse complement.
ACAAAACATCATGTACTAAATACAGGCATGTCATAATAGACATACATATGTGATACAAACATCAGGCGCTAAATGCAGGCACAGCAATAATACAGAGATATATATGTAATACAAAACGTCAGGCAATAATTACGTGTATATAATACAGAGATATACCTATGTGATACAAAACATCAGGCACTAACTGCAGGTGTAGTATAAAGCAGAGGCAAACATATGTGACACAAAACATCAGACATAAATACAGGCACAGCCATAATATAGACATACATATGTGAACTAAAACATCAGACACTAAATATACACAGTCTTAATGAAGAGATGTACATTTGTGATATAAAGATAGACACAAATACAGGCATAGCCATAATACAGGGACATATCATGAGACACAACATCAGACACTAAATACAGGACAGCCATAATAGAGATATACCTATGAATCTAAAACATCAGGTTCAAATATAGGCACAGCCATAATACCGACATATACAAATGTGATACAAAATATCGACACTAAATGCAGATTGCCATAATACAGAGATATACTTATGTGATACAAAACATCAGGCACTAAATACAGGCTGGGCTAATGCAGAAATATCATGTGGTACAACATCAGGCACTAACTACAGGCACAGCACAAGACAGAGACATACATATGTGATGCAAATATCGGACTTTAAATAAAGCATAGCCATAATACAGACACATGCCTGTGATACAAACATCAGGTACTAAATGCAGTACAGCTGTAATACAGAGATATCTGATACAAAATGCCAGACACTAAATACAGGCATAGCCATATACGAGATATACATAAGGGAATAAAAACATCAGGCACTGCCGTAATACAGAAACATATCTGTGTGATACAAAACATCAGGCACTAAATACAGGTACAGCCATAATATAGAAACATACCTATGTGATACAAAACATGAGCGCTAAATAAGGCACAGCCATACTACAGAGACATACCTATGTGTTACAAAACATCAGGCACTAATTGCAGGTATAGCCATAATAAAGAGACATACCTATGCGACAAAACATCAGCACAGCTATACTGCAAATACCTAAGTGATGCAAACACTTGGCACTAAATACAGGCCAGCCATAATACAGACATACTGTACCTATGTGATACAAACATCAGGCACTAACTGAGGCGTGGCCATAATGAGACATACAGTACATATGATACAAACATCAGGCACTAACCCGGGCATAGCCATAATACAGACATACCTATGTCATACAAAACATCAGGCACTAACCAGGAATATATGATACAAAACATCAGGCAGCCATATAGAGAGACACCTATGTAATACAAACACAGTCACTAACTACAGGCATAGCCCTAATGCAGAACAAACCTATGTGATGCAAAACACCCGGACCAAATATAGGCACAGTGTATACAGAGATATACATATGTGATACAAAACATCAGATACTAATATAGTCATAGCATATGAGACATACCTAGAAACAAAACATCAGGCACTAACTCCACGCACAGCCACAGTACAAAACATCTTTATGTGATACAAACATCAGGCACTAACTACAGGTGCAGCCATAATACAGAGATATACATACATAGGGAATCAAAACATTAGGCATAATTATAGGCACAGCCATAATATCGAGATATACAGATTGATACAAGTCTGACACTAAATATAGGAGTACCCATAATAGAGATACCGTGTGATACAAAACCTTGGGCACTAACTACAGGCATAGCCACAAGACAGTATACATAAGGAATCAAAACATCAGGCACTAAATATAGTCACAGCCATAATGTCAGATATACAAATGTGATGCAAAATATTCACACTAAACAGGGTACCGATATTACAGAGATATACCTATGTGAAAAACTCAGGCACTAAATACAGGCACAGCCATATGCAAATATACCTATGGATACAAAACTTCAGGTACTAACTACAGGCACAGCCATAGGAGACATACATATGGATACAAAACATCAGACACTAGAAAGGTATAGCTGTAATACAGAGACATACCTATGGATACAAAACATCAGGCGTTCAATACATCCAGCTAATACAGAGATATACCTATGGGATTAAAATATCAGACACTAAATATAGGCAAAGCCATAGAGATGCTAATGTGATAAAACGTCGGCACAGCCACATACAGAAACATACTAGGTACAAAACATCGGGTACCAAACAGGCACACATAGAAAATACCTATGTGATAAAAACATCAGCACTAAATACAGGCCAGCCATAATACGAGACATCCTATGATACAAAACATCAGGCACTAGTACAGTATGTGTAATAAATAGAGATATACCTATGCATTATAAAACATCAGGCACAGCCATAATACAGAGACATACCTAAGGATACAAAACATCAGGCACTAAAATGGCGTAGCTTAATACTGAACATACCGTGGATAAAACATCAGGCGTAACCATAACATGAGATATCCCTATGATGCAAAACATGGCACTAACTACAGGCATAGCCATAATACTGAGACATACGTTGTGATACAAAACACCAGGCACAAATACAGGCACAGTCATAATGCAGAGATATACATGTGTGTACAAAACATCAGATACTAAATATAGGCACAGCCATAATATGGAGATACTTGTGAAACAAACATCAGGCACTAACTACCGCACATCCAGGTACAAAGACATAACTATGTGATACAAACATAGGCACTAACTACAGGTGCAGCCCTAATACAGATATACATTCATAAGTGAATCAAAACGTCAGGCACTAATTATAGGCACAGCCATAATATCGATACGGATCTGATACAAAATATCTGACACTAAATACAGGAGTACCCACAATACAGAGATATACTATGTGATACAAACCTCAGTACTAACTGTGCATAGCTAAAGACAGAGACATACAAGTGAATCAAACATCAGTCATTAAATATAGGCACAGCCATAATACCGAGATATACAAATGTGATGCAAAATCGACACTAAATACAGGGTACCCATAATACAGAGATATACCTATGTGATACAAAACTTCGTGTCTTAAATACAGGCACACATAATGCAGAAATATACCATGTGATACAAAACTCAGGCATAACTACAGGCACAGCTAAAGAGAGGAGACATGCTATGATACAAAACATCAGACACTAAATAAAGGTATGCCGTAATATAGAACCTTTCTATGCCACAGCTGACTCCTGTTTATGTCATAGGTGTCTCCCTGTTTATGCCACAGCTGACTCCTGTATATGCCACATTGACTCCTGTTTATGCTATAGGTGACTCTATTTATGCCATAGCTGACTCCTGTTTGCTGTCATAGGTGACTCCTGTTTATGCCATTGGTGACTTCTGTTTATGCCACATCTGACTCCTGTTTATGCCACAGATGACTCCTGGTTATGTGACAGGTGACTCCTGTTTTATGCCTACAGCTGACTCTCTGTTTATGCTACACTAGACTCCTGTTTATGCCACAGATGACTCCTGTTTATGCCACAGCTGACTCCTGTTTATGGATTAGGTGACTCTTGTTTATGCTACAGGTGCCTTCTGTTTATGCCACAGCTGACTTCTGTTTAAACCACAGCTGACTCCTGTTTATGGATTAGGTGACTCTTGTTTCTGCTACAGGTGCCTCCTGTTTAGGTCCACCTGACTCCTGTTTATACCACAGCTGACTCCTGTTTATACCACAGCTGACTCCTGTTTATGCCACAGCTGACTCCTGTTTATGCCACAGATGACTCCTGGTTATGTGACAGGTGACTCCTGTTTATGCCACAGCTGACTCCTGTTTATGCCACAGATGACTCCTGTTTATGCCACAGCTGACTCCTGTTTATGGATTAGGTGACCCTTGTTTATGCTACAGGTGCCTTCTCTTTTATGCCACAGCTGACTCTGTTTAAACCACAGCTCCTCCCTGTTTATGGATTAGGTGACTCTTGTTTCTGCTACAGTGCCTCCTGTTTAGGTCCTACCTGACTCCTGTTTATACCACAATGACTCCCTATTTATACCACAGCTGACTCCTGTTTGTGCTAGCTGCCTCCCTGTTTATGCCACAGCTGACTCTGTTTGTCTTACAGCTGACCCTGTTAATGGATCAGGTGACTTTGTTTATGCCACAGCTGACTCTCTGCTTATACTACAGGTGACTCCTGTTTATGCCACAGCGACTCCTAGTTTATACCACAGCTGACTCCTGTTTGTTATACCACAGCTGACTCTATTTATGGATCAGGTGACTCTTGTTTATGCTACAGGTGACTCTGTTTATGCCACAGCTGACTCCTGTTTATGTCACAGCTGACTCCTGTTTATGGATTAGGTGACTCTTGTTTATGCCACAGCTGACTCCTGCTTATACTACAGGTGACTCCTGTTTATGCCACAGGTGACTCCTGTTTATGGATTAGGTGACTCTTGTTTATGCCACAGCAGACTCCTGTTTATGGATTAGGTGACTCTTGTTTATGCTACAGGTGCCTTCTGTTTATGCCACAGCTGACTCCTGTTTAAACCACAGCTGACTCCTGTTTATGGATTAGGTGACTCTTGTTTCTGCTACAGGTGCCTACTGTTTAGGTCCACCTGACTCCTGTTTATACCACAGCTGACTCCTGTTTATACCACCATGACTCCTGTTTATGCTAGCTGCCTCCTGTTTATGCCACTGCTGACTCCTGTTTATGCCACAGCTGACTCTGTTAATGGATCAGGTGTCTCTTGTTTATGCCACAGCTGACTCCTGTTTATGCCACAGGTGACTCCTGTTTATGCCACAGCTGACTCCTGTTTATGCCACAGCTGACTCCTGTTTATGCCACAGCTGACTCCTGTTTATGCCACAGCTGACTTCTGTTTATACCACAGCTGACTACTGTTTATACCACAGCTGACTCCTGTTTATGCCACAGCTGACTCCTGTTTATGGATCAGGTGACTCTTGTTTATGCTACAGGTGACTCCCGTTTATGTCACAGCTGACTCCTATTTATGGATTAGGTGACTCTTGTTTATGCCACAGCTGACTCCTGCTTATACTACACGTGACTCCTTTTTATGCCACAGGTGACTCCTGTTTATGCCACAGCTGACTCCTGTTTATGGATTAGGTGACTCCTGTTTATGCCACAGCTGACTCCTGTTTATGGATTAGGTGACTCCTTTTTATGCCACAGCTGACTCCTGTTTATGCCAAAGCTGACTCCTGTTTATGGATTAGGCGACTCTTGTTTATGCTACAGCTGACTCCTGTTTATGTCACAGCTGACTCCTGTTTATGGATCAGGTGACTCTTGTTTATGCTACAGATGACTGTTGTTTATGTCACAACTGACTCCTGTTTATGGATTAGGTGACTCTTGTTTATGCTACAGGTGCCTTCTGTTTATGCTACAGCTGGCTCTTGTTTATGCCACAGCTGACTCCTGTTTATACCACAGCTGACTCCTGTTTATGCCACAGCTGACTCCTGTTTATGGATTAGGTGACTCTTGTTTATGCTACAGGAGACTCCTGTTTATACCACAGCTGACTCCTGTTTATGCCACAGCGGACTCCTGCTTATGCCACAGCTGACTCCTGTTTATGGATTAGGTGACTCTTGTTTGTGCTACAGGTGCCTTCTGTTTACTTTCCTGAGCTGACTCTGTTTATACCACAAGCTGACTCCTGTTTATGCCACAGCTGACTCCTGTTTATGGATTAGGTGACTCTTGTTTATGCTACAGGTGCCTCCTTATTCATGCTACAGGTGTCTCCTGTTTACGCTTCTGGGTGACTCTGTTTATGCCACAGCGGACTCCTGTTTATGCCACAGCTGATTCCCGTTTATGCCATGGGTGACTCTGTGTGCCATAGGTGACTCCTGTTTCTGCCATTGGTGGCTTCTGTTTATGCGACAGCTGACTCCTGTTTATGCCACAGATGACTCCTGTTTACGTGACAGGTGACTCCTGTTTATGCCACTGGTGACTCCTGTTTATGCCATAGGTGATTCTTGTTTATACCATAGGTTACTGTTTATGCACTAGGTGAATCCTGTTTATGCACTAGGTGACTCCTGTTTATGCCACAGGTGACTTCTGTTTATGCCACAGCTGACTCCTGTTTATGCCACAGCAAACTCCTGTTTATGGATCCAGGTGACTCTTGTTTATGCGACAGGTGACTCCTGTTTATGCCACAGCTGACTCCTGTTTATGCTGCAGGTGTCTCCTGTTTATGCCACAGCTGACTCCTGTATATGCCACAGCTGACTCCTGTGTATGCTACAGGTGACTCCTGTTTATGCTGCAGCGTGTCTCCTGTTTATGCCACAGCTGACTCCTGTTTATGCTATAGGTGACTCCTATTTATGCCATAGCTGACTCCTGTTTATGCCATAGGTGCCTTTTATTTATGTCACAGCTGACTCCTGTTTATGCAATAGGTGACTCCTGTTTATGCCACAGCTGACTCCTGTTTATGCTGCAGGTGTCTCCTGTTTATGCCACAGCTGACTCCTGTTTATGCTATAGGTGACTCCTATTTATGCCATAGCTGACTCCTGTTTATGCCACAGCTGACTCCTGTTTATGCCACAGCTGACTCCTGTTTATGCGCAGCTGACTCCTGTTTATGGATCAGGTGACTCTTGTTTACGCTACAGGTGACTCCAGTTTATGGATTAGGTGACTCTTGTTTATGCTACAGGTGCCTTCTGTTCATGCCACAGCTGACTCCTGTTTATACCACAGCTGACTCCTGTTTACGGATCAGGTGACTCTTGTTTATGCTACAGGTGACTCAAGTTTATGCCACAGCTGACTCCTGTTTATGGATTAGGTGACTCTTGTTTATGTCACAGCTGACTCCTGTTTATGGATCAGGTGACTCTTGTTTATGCTACAGGTGACTCCTGTTTATGGATTAGGTGACTCTTCTTTATGCTACAGGTGCCTCCTGTTTATGTCACAGCTGACTCCTGTTTATGCCACAGCTGACTCCTGTTTATGCCACAGCTGACTCCTGTTTATGGATTAGGTGACTCTTGTTTATGCTACAGCTGACTCCTGTTTATGTCAGAGCTGACTCCAGTTTATGGATTAGGTGACTCTTGTTTATGCTACAGCTGACTCCTGTTTATGGATCAGGTGACTTTTGTTTATGCTACAGGTGACTACTGTTTATCCCACAGCGGACTCCTGTTTATGCCACAGCTGACTCCTGTTTATGGATTAGGTGACTCTTGTTTATGCTACAGGTGCCTTCTGTTCACGCCACAGCTGACTCCTGTTTATACCACAGCTGACTCCAGTTTATGCCACAGCTGACTCCTGTTTACGGATCAGGTGACTCCTGTTTATGCCACAGATGACTCCTGTTTATGCCACAGCTGACTCCTGTTTATGCCACAGCTGACTCCTGTTTATGGATTAGGTGACTCCTGTTTATGCCACAGCTGACTCCTGTTTATGCCACAGCTGACTTCTGCATATGCCACAGCTGACTCCTGTTTATGGATCAGGTGAATCTTGCTTAAGCTACAGGTGACTCCTGTTTATGCCACAGCTGACTCCTGTTTATGTCACAGCTGACTCCTGTTTATGGATCAGGTGACTCCTGTTTATGCCACAGCTGACTCCTGTTTATGCCACAGCTGACTTCTGCATATGCCACAGCTGACTCCTGTTTATGGATTAGGTGACTCTTGTTTATGCTACAGCTGACTCCTGTTTATGTCACAGCTGACTCCTGTTTATGGATCAGGTGACTCTTGTTTATGCTAAAGATGACTCTTGTTTATGTCACAACCGACTCCTGTTTATAGATTAGGTGACTCTTGTTTATGCTACAGGTGCCTTCTGTTTATGCTACAGCTGACTCCTGTTTATACCACAGCTGACTCCTGTTTATGAATTAGGTGACTCTTGTTTATGCTACAGGAGACTCCTGTTTATACCACAGCTGACTCCTGTTTATGCCACAGCGGACTCCTGCTTATGCCACAGCTGACTCCTGTTTATGGATCAGGTGACTTGCTTATGCTACAGGTGACTCCTGTTTATGCCACAGGTGACTCCTGTTTATGCCACAGCTGACTCTTGTTTATGGATCAGGTGACTCTTGTTTATGCTACAGGTGACTCCTGTTTATGCCACAGCTGACTCCTGTTTATGGATTAGGTGACTCTTGTTTATGCTGCAGGTGTCTCCTGTTTATGCCACAGCTGACTCCTGTATATGCCACAGCTGACTCCTGTTCATGCTATAGGTGACTCCTATTTATGCCATAGCTGACTCCTGTTTATGTCATAGGTGACTCCTGTTTATGCCATAGGTGCCTTCTATTTATGCCACAGCTGACTCCTGTTTATGCAACAGGTGACTCCTGTTTATGCCACAGCTGACTCCTGTTTATGCTACAGGTGACTCCTGTTTATGCCACAGCGGACTCCTGTTTATGCCACAGCTGACTCCTGTTTATGCTACAGGTGACTCCTGTTTATGCCACAGCTGACTCCTGTTTATGCCACAGCTGACTCCTGTTTATGGATCAGGTGACTCTTGTTTATGCCACAGGTGACTCCTGTTTATGCCACAGCTGACTCCTGTTTATGCTATAGGTGACTCCTATTTATGCCACAGCTGACTCCTGCTTATACTACAGGTGACTCCTGTTTATGCCACAGGTGACTCCTGTTAATGCCACAGCTGACTCCTGTTTATGCCACAGCTGACTCCTGCTTATGCTACAGCTGACTCCTGTTTATGTCACAGCTGACTCCTGTTCATGGATTAGGCGACTCTTGTTTATGCTACAGATGCCTCCTGTTTATGTCAGAGCTGACTCCTGTTTATACCACAGCTGACTCCTGTTTGTGCCACAGCTGACTCCTGTTTATGGATTAGGTGACTCTTGTTTATGCTACACGTGCCCCCTATTCATGCTACAGGTGTCTCCTGTTTACGCTACAGATGACTCCTGTTTATGCCACAGCTGACTCCTGTTTATGCCACGGCAGACTCCTGTTTATGCCACAGCTGACTCCTGCTTATGAATCAGGTGACTCTTGTTTATGCTACAGGTGGCTCCAGTTTGTACCACAGCTGACTCCTGTTTATGGCACAGCTGACTCCTGTTTATGGATCAGGTGACTCTTGTTTATGCTACAGGTGACTCCTGTTTATGCCACATGTGACTCCTGTTTATGCCACAGCTGACTCCTGTTTATGCTACAGGTGACTCCTGTTTATGCCACAGGTGACTCCTGTTTATGCCACAGCTGACTCCTGTTTATGGATCAGGTGACTCTTGTTTATGCCACAGCTGACTCCTGTTTATGCTGCAGGTGTCTCCTGTTTATGCCACAGCTGACTCCTGTATATGCCACAGCTGACTCCTGTTTATGCTATAGGTGACTCCTATTTATGCCATAGCTGACTTCTGTTTATGTCATAGGTGACTCCTGTTTATGCCATAGGTGCCTTCTATTTATGTCACAGCTGACTCCTGTTTATGCAATAGGTGACTCCTGTTTATGCCACAGCTGATTCCCATTTATGCCAAGGGTGACTCCTGTGTATGCCATAGGTGAATCCTGTTTATGCCATTGGTGACTTCTGCTTATGCCACAGCTGACTCCTGTTTATGCGACAGATGACTCCTGTTTACGTCACAGGTGACTCCTGTTCATGCCACTGGTGACTCCTGTTTATGCCACAGCTGACTCCTGTTTATGGATCAGGTGACTCCTGTTTATGCCACAGATGACTCCTGTTTACGTGACAGGTGACTCCTGTTTATGCTACAGGTGACTCCTGTATATGCCACAGCTGACTCCTGTTTATGCTGCAGGTGTCTCCTGTTTATGCCACAGCTGACTCCTGTATATGCCACAGCTGACTCCTGTTTATGCTATAGGTGACTCCTATTTATGCCATAGCTGACTCCTGTTTATGTCATAGGTGACTCCTGTTTATGCCATTGGTGACTTCTGTTTATGCCACAGCTGACTCCTGTTTATGCCACAGATGACTCCTGGTTATGTGACAGGTGACTCCTGTTTATGCCACAGCTGACTCCTGTTTATGCTACAGGAGACTCCTGTTTATGCCACAGATGACTCCTGTTTATGCCACAGCTGACTCCTGTTTATGGATTAGGTGACTCTTGTTTATGCTACAGGTGCCTCCTGTTTAGGTCCACCTGACTCCTGTTTATACCACAGCAGACTCCTGTTTATACCACAGCTGACTCCTGTTTATGCTAGCTGCCTCCTGTTTATGCCACAGCTGACTCCTGTTTATGCCACAGCTGACTCCTGTTTATGCCACAGATGACTCCTGGTTATGTGACAGGTGACTCCTGTTTATGCCACAGCTGACTCCTGTTTATGCTACAGGAGACTCCTGTTTATGCCACAGATGACTCCTGTTTATGCCACAGCTGACTCCTGTTTATGGATTAGGTGACTCTTGTTTATGCTACAGGTGCCTTCTGTTTATGCCACAGCTGACTCCTGTTTAAACCACAGCTGACTCCTGTTTATGGATTAGGTGACTCTTGTTTCTGCTACAGGTGCCTCCTGTTTAGGTCCACCTGACTCCTGTTTATACCACAGCTGACTCCTGTTTATACCACAGCTGACTCCTGTTTATGCTAGCTGCCTCCTGTTTATGCCACAGATGACTCCTGTTTATGCCACAGCTGACTCCTGTTAATGGATCAGGTGACTCTTGTTTATGCCACAGCTGACTCCTGCTTATACTACAGGTGACTCCTGTTTATGCCACAGCTGACTCCTGTTTATACCACAGCTGACTCCTGTTTATACCACAGCTGACTCCTGTTTATGCCACAGCTGACTCCTATTTATGGATCAGGTGACTCTTGTTTATGCTACAGGTGACTCCTGTTTATGCCACAGCTGACTCCTGTTTATGTCAGAGCTGACTCCTGTTTATGGATTAGGTGACTCTTGTTTATGCCACAGCTGACTCCTGCTTATACTACAGGTGACTCCTGTTTATGCCACAGGTGACTCCTGTTTATGGATTAGGTGACTCTTGTTTATGCCACAGCAGACTCCTGTTTATGGATTAGGGACTCTTGTTTATGCCACAGCTGACTCCTTCTTATACTACGGTGACTTCTGTTTATGCCACAGGTGACTCCTGTTTATGCCACAGCGGACTCCTGTTTATGCCACAGCTGACTCCTGTTTATGGATCAGGTGACTATTGCTGATGCTACAGGTGACTCCTGTTTATACCACAGCTATCTCCTGTTTATGCCACAGCTGACTCCTGTTTATGGATTAGGTGACTCTTGTTTATGCTACAGGAGACTCCTGTTTATGCCACAGCGGACTCCTGCTTATGCCACAGCTGACTCCTGTTTATGGATTAGGTGACTCTTGTTTATGCTACAGGTGCCTTCTGTTTATGCCACAGCTGACTCCTGTTTAAACCACAGCTGACTCCTGTTTATGGATTAGGTGACTCTTGTTTCTGCTACAGGTGCCTCCTGTTTAGGTCCACCTGACTCCTGTTTATACCACAGCTGACTCCTGTTTATACCACAGCTGACTCCTGTTTATGCTAGCTGCCTCCTGTTTATGCCACAGCTGACTCCTGTTTATGCCACAGCTGACTCCTGTTAATGGATCAGGTGACTCTTGTTTATGCCACAGCTGACTCCTGTTTATGCCACAGGTGACTCCTGTTTATGCCACAGCTGACTTCTGTTTATACCACAGCTGACTACTGTTTATACCACAGCTGACTCCTGTTTATGCCACAGCTGACTCCTGTTTATGGATCAGGTGACTCTTGTTTATGCTACAGGTGACTCCCGTTTATGTCACAGCTGACTCCTATTTATGGATTAGGTGACTCTTGTTTATGCCACAGCTGACTCCTGCTTATACTACAGGTGACTCCTTTTTATGCCACAGGTGACTCCTGTTTATGCCACAGCTGACTCCTGTTTATGGATTAGGTGACTCCTGTTTATGCCACAGCTGACTCCGGTTTATGGATTAGGTGACTCTTGTTTATGCCACAGCTGACTCCTGCTTATACTACGGTGACTCCTGTTTATGCCACAGCTGACTCCTGTTTATGCCACAGCTGACTCCTGTTTATGCCAAAGCTGACTCCTGTTTATGGATTAGGCGACTCTTGTTTATGCTACAGCTGACTCCTGTTTATGTCACAGCTGACTCCTGTTTATGGATCAGGTGACTCTTGTTTATGCTACAGATGACTGTTGTTTATGTCACAACTGACTCCTGTTTATGGATTAGGTGACTCTTGTTTATGCTACAGGTGCCTTCTGTTTATGCTACAGCTGGCTCCTGTTTATGCCACAGCTGACTCCTGTTTATACCACAGCTGACTCCTGTTTATGGATTAGGTGACTCTTGTTTATGCTACAGGAGACTCCTGTTTATACCACAGCTGACTCCTGTTTATGCCACAGCGGACTCCTGCTTATGCCACAGCTGACTCCTGTTTATGGATTAGGTGACTCTTGTTTGTGCTACAGGTGCCTTCTGTTTATGCCACAGCTGACTCCTGTTTATACCACAGCTGACTCCTGTTTATGCCACAGCTGACTCCTGTTTATGGATTAGGTGACTCTTGTTTATGCTACAGGTGCCTCCTATTCATGCTACAGGTGTCTCCTGTTTACGCTACAGGTGACTCCTGTTTATGCCACAGCGGACTCCTGTTTATGCCACAGCTGATTCCCGTTTATGCCAAGGGTGACTCCTGTGTATGCCATAGGTGACTCCTGTTTCTGCCATTGGTGACTTCTGTTTATGCCACAGCTGACTCCTGTTTGTGCCACAGATGACTCCTGTTTACATGACAGGTGACTCCTGTTTATGCCACTGGTGACTCCTGTTTATGCCATAGGTGATTCTTGTTTATACCATAGGTTACTGTTTATGCACTAGGTGAATCCTGTTTATGGCACAGCTGACTCCTGTTTATGCACTAGGTGACTCCTGTTTATGCCACAGGTGACTTCTGTTTATGCCACAGCTGACTCCTGTTTATGCCACAGCAAACTCCTGTTTATGGATCCAGGTGACTCTTGTTTATGCGACAGGTGACTCCTGTTTATGCCACAGCTGACTCCTGTTTATGCTGCAGGTGTCTCCTGTTTATGCCACAGCTGACTCCTGTATATGCCACAGCTGACTCCTGTGTATGCTACAGGTGACTCCTGTTTATGCTGCAGGTGTCTCCTGTTTATGCCACAGCTGACTCCTGTTTATGCTATAGGTGACTCCTATTTATGCCATAGCTGACTCCTGTTTATGCCATAGGTGCCTTTTATTTATGTCACAGCTGACTCCTGTTTATGCAATAGGTGACTCCTGTTTATGCCACAGCTGACTCCTGTTTATGCTGCAGGTGTCTCCTGTTTATGCCACAGCTGACTCCTGTTTATGCTATAGGTGACTCCTATTTATGCCATAGCTGACTCCTGTTTATGCCATAGGTGCCTTTTATTTATGTCACAGCTGACTCCTGTTTATGCAATAGGTGACTCCTGTTTATGCCACAGCTGATTCCCGTTTATGCCACAGCTGACTCCTGTTTATGCCACAGATGACTCCTGTTTACGTGACAGGTGACTCCTGTTTATGCCACTGATGACTCCTGTTTATGCTATAGGTGATTCTTGTTTATACCATAGGTTACTGTTTATGCACTAGGTGACTCCTGTTTATGCCACAGCTGATCCCTGCATATGCCATTGGTGACTTCTGTTTATGCCATAGGTGAGTCCTGATTAATGCCACAGTTATCTCTTGTTTATGCCATAGGTGCCTTTTATTTATGTCACAGCTGACTCCTGTTTATGCAATAGGTGACTCCTGTTTATGCCACAGCTGACTCCTGTTTATGCTGCAGGTGTCTCCTGTTTATGCCACAGCTGACTCCTGTTTATGCTATAGGTGACTCCTATTTATGCCATAGCTGACTCCTGTTTATGCCATAGGTGCCTTTTATTTATGTCACAGCTGACTCCTGTTTATGTAATAGGTGACTCCTGTTTATGCCACAGCTGATTCCCGTTTATGCCACAGCTGACTCCTGTTTATGCCACAGATGACTCCTGTTTACGTGACAGGTGACTCCTGTTTATGCCACTGATGACTCCTGTTTATGCCATAGGTGATTCTTGTTTATACCATAGGTTACTGTTTATGCACTAGGTGACTCCTGTTTATGCCACAGCTGATCCCTGCATATGCCATTGGTGACTTCTGTTTATGCCATAGGTGAGTCCTGATTAATGCCACAGTTATCTCTTGTTTATGCCATAGGTGACTCCTATTTAAGCCATATGTAACTCCTGTTTATGCCACAGCTGACTCCTGTTTATACAAGTGACTTCTGTTTATTCGGCAGGTGACTCCTGTTTATGCCATAGGTGACTCCTGTTTATGATATAGGTAACTCCTGTTTATGCCACAAGTGACTTCTGATTATGCCACAGCTGACCCTGTTTGTACCATAGGTGACTCCAGTTTACATTACAGGTGACTCATGTTTATGCCATGGGTGACTCCTGTTTATGGCACAGTTATCTCCTGTTTATGTCATAAGTGACTCCAGTTTATGCCATAGGTAACCCCTGTTTATGTCACAGGTATCTCCTGTTTATGCCATAGGTGACTCCAGTTTATGCCATAGGTAACCCCTGTTTATGCCACAAGTATCTCCTGTTTATCCCATAGGTGACTCCAGTTTATGCTATAGGTAACCCCTGTTTGTGCCACAGGTATCTCCTGTGTATGCCATAGGTGACTCCAGTTTATGCCATAGGTGACTCCAGTTTATGCCATAGGTGTTTATGCCACAGGTGACTCTTGTTTATGTGAAAGGTGACTCCTGTTTATATCATAGGTGTTTACGCCACATGTGACTCCTGTTTATGCCACAGATATCTCCTGTTTATGCCATAGGTGCCTCCTGTGTATATCATACGTGTTTATGCCACAGGTGACTCCTGTTTATGCCACAGATGACTCCTGCTTATGCCATAAGTGACTCCTGTTAAAGCCATCGTGACTCCTTTTTATGTTACAGATGTCTCCTGTCTATGACATAGGTGACTCACTTCTTTTTTACTTACCTATATTTGCTTTCAGACTAGCGTGTATAATAAACCTGTATATTTTCTGTGCATAACTGGTGCTCCCACTCATACTGTGCCATACTGTAACACGGTAGTACTTACTGTGTAACTGACTGCACTCTACTTTACTGTAACTGAAGCACTGCTGCGGTCTATGGTTTGTGCTGCACTGTGCTGTGTATCCCAGCTTTATTTACACTGTAGTCCAACACTGTTCACATCTGTAAGTTTTGCCATATAACTGTACGCCATATGTAACAAACACCCCTGTAGCACGCTACTGCTGGTATCTTTAGCGATGGTTTGTTCTTGCTATCGTGTGTCCCTCCCCTTCCCCCACCCCAAGGTTACAGCTGAAAATGGGATGCATTTCGTATCTCTGCATAAGTTAAATAAATGACATAAATAAATAGTAAAGGTTGGACCAAATTCTGCTTTTGGCTTCTAACAATTCCAAGGGTTGGTTCTGGAAGCAGGAAGCCAAAAATAGTGTCTTATGTTAGCTCCACAGCGATGCCTGCCTGGGCCTGCGGTACATAAAGAGTGTGGGCACTCCCCATTGACTGCAGGACTTTGCACTGTCACAGGCACATGTGGTCTTGCTGAAGACACACGGCAAAACGAACTCCTGCTGCAGTGGTGCCATGCCAGGAGGCCCAGTGCTCTCCTCGGGTTCAGGAGGAAGGGGCTGATCGGCAAATACATGAAGGGGGCCACATCTGACGGACCCAGTTAAGGGCAACATCTGGCAGGCCCACTCAGATTGGAGCCAATAAAAAGAAACAGGGCAACCTATTTAAAAAGCTGGACTAGCCCCCGTCCCCTCACCGCTAGCCATGCACACAGAAGCCTTCAGTGGCACAGCTGTGTGTGCCCCCATCCTCTTCCCTTCCCCCCAGGATGTTGTTCTACAGCACTTCTCAGAGGTGCTGCTCACACTGTCTCACTTTGTTGATTGCCAGATTCAAACCATCTGCTGGTGCCACTGTTAAATAAAAAAACGTAGTCCCTCGTTCTTTGGGGCTTAGTGTCTCCCAGTGTTCCATAAGGACAAGAAGTAGTGTCTGTTGCATGCTAGTTCATCTTAGTCACAAGAAAAATAGCGTTAAACAATGGGTGTTCAAAAACAGCTGACTATAGTGGAGAAACCCTGGATGCAGCCATATTTAAAGGAGCTCTCCACTAATTACTTCAAACAAAACTAAAGTGCTAAAACAGAATCAAAGTGGGGTAGAAGGGGGCACCTTTAATACTGTAGTAAAAGGGTACTCTGAAATGAAATAAAAAGGCAAAGAAGCAAACTTGTTGTTGTAAAAGAACTGTTTTGCAACGTATGTACTGAAACTTCTCAGGGTACTTACCAAGTGTATGAAGCCAGCTGCCGTAAGCCATGTGCTTATAAATATGGACAGTAGGTTCACTAGCTTGATGGAATTACTGCGCAAAAGAAAACAGTGAATAGGAAACATGATATACACTGAAACAGAGATATTCAATACTGAGAATAGAAATGCCAGCAGTTAGAAACTGAAGGAGTGTTCTGTAAAACATGACTGTCAATCAAGGCTAACAGGCTACTACAGAAATACACAGGATGAAGACACTCGGACTTTATGACTCAACTCCGTCCCATGTGGGCTGCACTGCCTCATGGAGTTCATCTTCAGTAGCTCGCCTAATTGGAAAGGCTATCTACCACCAAAATACCTAGTAGTCTGTTCCTGCTACCTCAGCAGAGGCAGCACCAGTCCATTCTGGAAATCAAGCCTGGGACCCTGAGTCCAGAAGGCAGCAGGTCTAAAAATTCAACTGAAGGGAATTTCCCCCTAGCTGGGAGATTAGAGAGCTCCTTTGATTTTCATATTTGCAATCTCATGGTTCACCACTAGAGGTTTCTATTGCTGTCACTATTACTCAGCACTGTTTTGCCTGTCATTTACAGCCTTCACTACTTGATGGCGCTGCTCTGACTGCTATTCACAGCTTTCACTGTAGATGGTGCTCCTGTGCACTTCTCATACACAAACCTACTTCCTCCTGTTTTAGGGGGAAGCATCCCATCCCTGTGTCACCACTGTTATGTCTCTTCCCTCTACTTGGGTAGACGCATCTCCAGCCCTTGCTGGCAATTAATCATGGGCGAGTCCCTCAGATAGCAGCTCTATCAATTGTAAACACCTGTTCCAACAACGTGCCCCCTCAGTTTTTCCCCTTCCACCTCCATGGACTTCCTTTCATCCTCAGAGTCAAGTCTGTGTTTCCTCCCATTTCTCAAAAGCTTTGAGTGCCACTGTACTTTAAACGCTGTTGCATGTACTGACCACATTCTGCCACCTCTGCTGAGGGCGGGTGGATTTTGCTAATATGGTATATAGCGGGATTTCGGTTTTTTTATTGTGAACGGATGATTAGGTTGGTTTGCTGGATTGCTGAAGTGAGGAGAGGCTTGGTAGACAAAACTGCCAATCAAAATGAAGCTGCTTTGTGAGAATAAATAATCTTTCAACAGTGAAACAGCAATTTTTCCCCAGTGGAAAACAAATGATTTATGTTAGCTTTTCAATTAAAAATACATTGCATAACTATATTCCCTCCTTACTGATTGGCTAGACCTGCTGCCTTTGGGATTTGCTTGCAGGTTCGATTCCCACTAGGGTTGTAGGTACACTAGCCCAGAGCAGACAGACACAGCAGTACCGATCCAAGCAGAGTACAGTACAGGACTGATTGGCAAAAGTTTGTTCCAAACCCCTTCTTGCAGCTTTAAACAGGAGATCTCCACCAGGAACACAGCCACAATCAGTAGCAGAAGACCTGGCACCTCCATAACACTCCAAAAAAGTTAGCTTTGAATCTCAACCCTTTATATTGTCTATTTCTTACTGCATTTGCTTGAAAACAGGGTTGCTGTCCTATAGAGTTGTTCAGATAATATATCATGGAATCATATACAATTGGATAACATAGATTTTCCCGGACACTGAATGTCAGCAGATGCTAACGGATCCTATATGTGACCATCTTCTTTTTTGCTACCATTTCACAGGTCCACCTCCTATTACCTTGCTGCCTTTTCACATGTCCACCTCTTATCTCTTGACTCTTTCCTTGTTACCATTTCACAGGCCCGTCTCCTATTACCTGAGGCTTTCTTTGCTGCTATTTAACATGTCCACCTCCTATCACCCCAGCTTTTCCTTGCTACCATTTCACATGTCCACCTTCTATCATATGACTCTTTCTTTGCCACAATTTCAGATGTCCACCTCCTGTCACCTGATTCTTTCCATACTACCATTCCACATGTCCACCTCCTGTCACCAGACCCTTTCCTTACTACCATTTCACAGGTCCACCTCCAAGTACCTGGCCATTTCCTTGCTACCATTCCACATGTCCACCTCCTATCACCTGACTGTTTCTTTGCCACCATTTCACATGTCACCTACTATCACCTTACCCTTTCTTTGTTGCCTTTTTGCATGTTCACCTCCTATCACCTGACCGTTCCCTTGCTATGATTTTACATGTCCATCCCCAATTACCTGACCATTTCCTTGCTACCATTTCACATGTCCACCTCCAATCACCTGACCATTTCCTTGCTACCATTTCACATGTTCACCTCCTATCACCTGTCCCTTTCCTTGCTGCCATTTCATAGGTTCACCTCCTGTCACCTGTCCCTTTCTTTGCCACCATTTCTCACGTCCAACTCCTATCATCTGATCCTTTCTTTCTCACCACTCAACATCTCCAGCTACTATCATCTGACCCTTTCTTTGCCACCATTTCACATGTCCACCTCCTATCACCTGTCCCTTTCCTTGCTACCATTCCACATGTCCACCTCCTATCACCTGACCATTTACTTGCTATCATTTCACATGTCCACCTCATATCACCTGTCCCTTTCCTTGCTACCATTTCACATGTCTACCTATCACCTGACCCTTTCCTTGCTACCATTTCAAATGTCCACCTCCTGTCACCTGACCCTTTCCTTGCTACCTTTTTGCATGTCCACCTCTTATCACCTAATGTTTTCCCTTTTTCGCTTCCCTGTTTCCCCTCTGTAATTTAAATAGAATGCTTTAGCAGTTCGTCCTTTCTGTTAGAGACACTGCAGCAGAACCTTAATTTTGTCTACCGTGTGTCACAACTGCATGCTTTCTTTCTGAGTTTGAACTCTGTTATGTACGTGATTTATCGTTTATGCATGTGATTCATCATCTTTGTGAACGATTTCCTGTTTATGTATTCAATTTATAGTCTATGTATGGACACAGACAGGGTAGAGAAGGTTCAGAGGAGGGCAACAAAGATGGTGCATGGATTGCATCAAAAGTCCTATGAAGACAGGTTTAAGGAACTGAACATGTACTCCCTGGAGGAGAGGCGGGAGAGAGGGGATATGATAGAGACATACAAGTATCATACAGGGAGGAACAGGGTGCAGGAAAACACTATTTTAAGCGAAAAAGATGTTCCAGGACTAGAGGGCATGGGATGAAGTTGGAGGAGGACGATTCAGAGGAAACATGAAAGAATTTCTTCACAGAACGGTGGTGGATAAGTGGAACACCCTGCCAGAGGAAGTGGTGGGGGCTGAAACAATCACGGGATTTAAGAATGCATGGGATAGACATAAAGGAATTCTGGAGGTCGGGGTAAGGTGCAACAGACTTCTAGGAAAACAAACTGAACTTACAAGCTCAAATGGGCAGACTGGGTGGGCCATAGGCCCTTATCTGCCGACACTGTCTATGTATCTATGTATCTATGTATGTATGTGATTTACCCATTTTTGACTACTGTGATGTAGTCTATGGTGCTGCTCCCAGATCCTCCCCAAACAGACTGGACACTCGATTTAACTCCTTCTGTTGATTTGCCCTTGGTGCTCCATCACACACTTATCACTGTGATCTCTACCACACCATTTCCCTTCCCCCGCTTGCCAACAGGTGCCTCACTCATTATGCCAAACTCACTTCTACATTTTGGTTAGAAGAACTTCCCTCCTACCTCTCATGCTTGCTCCCTTCCCAATCTCTCCCCTCCCATTCCATCAGATCCTCTGACACTCGCACTTTGTTGGTCCCCCGTCGTACCACTCTCATCGGTCAGTCAGACTTCATCCATCATTTCCCACAAATCTGGAACTCCCCCCCTCAAATACAGCACTCCTCCTCCTACTCCCTTGTCTCTGCCTTCCATAACTTTCTCTCATCTAACTGCTCCTGCTTTAATCCTCCTTAACTGTCCTCCTATGCCTCTGCTCCTCTCCATGACTCACAGCACCTATTAAACCTTCCACCCCCCCAGCCTGCATCTCAGCACGCTCTACTCCCCCTTCACCACTATGTACTATGTTCCTCATATACCGTATGCCACTTGTAATTAAATGTATATTTCACATGTATGATATATTTAATTGTATGTTATGTTACAAATGCGACTGAATGATTATTTATGATTTTTTTTAACTGTGTTGTTACAAGTGTAATTGAATGTTTAATTTCTTGTATGTTTTAAATGTTACACTGTATGTCTAATTCTTCATCCAATAGCACTTCACCGGGGTTGTACCGAGACGAGCAACTTGTTGTTCAGTGTGCCTTGCTGGTGAAACATTTCATAGGTATCATAGGTAATACAGAGCTAGTAGACCTTAGTCCATGATGCTCGCCAAGTATCAATTATATCCCCTTATACAGTTTTGTCCTAAGTAGATATCCAAGTGTATTTTAAAGGTGTCCATATTTCCACATGCTACTACCTCCAGTGGCCAATTATTCCATATTTTGTACACTCTTATTGAGAACCAAGTACTCCTTTTTTTTAGTTTTAAATTGTTCAACTATAAGTTGAAGTGGATGTGCCCTGGTACTGTAAACAGATTACCTTAGTCTCAAGCCCAGCAGCTCCCATAATTGATCATATAGTGCTTTAAATACCAAACAGAGATCACCCCTCATTCTGCGATATTCCAGTGTGTATAGTCCAAGTCTCTTCAGTCTAGCATTATAATCTAAACCCTTAACTTCAATGACATTTCTAGTGGCCCTCTTCTTGATTTTTTCAAGTGCGATTATAGAGCCCTTATCACTTGGTGCCCCAAACTGGGCGCAATACTCCAAGTGCGGCCTCACTAGCGCTGAATACAAAGGAAGCAAAACTTCACTGCTTGTACTACTAATGTGTTTATTTATACAGTGTAGTATGCCTGCTGCCTTCTTGATAACCATATGACAATGAAGTTTAGGACTAAGATCATTGGATACTCTAACTCCCAAGTCGCGTTCATCTTCGACTATTTTTAAAATCTTTCCACCGAATTTATAATTAGCATGCAGATTATTTCTCCCAAAATGCATTACTACACACTTGTCAACATTGAAGGACAATTTTTTTTGGTTAGCCCAATTCTGAAGCTCATCAAGGACATACTGCAGGGTAACTATATCTTCAGTATTTATAATCGGGTATCCTAGATGTGTGTTGTCTGCAAATTTTGTTAACCAAGCATTGGTTGTTGTTTTAAGTGAAGCAATATAGATATTGAACAAGCAAGGACCCAAAACCGAACCCTGAGGAACCCCACTAGTCACATCATCCCATTCTGAATAAGAGCCCTTTATACATACTCTCTGAGTACGACCCTTCAACCATGACTCCACCCATCATGTTATATTACCCCCTATATATTAATAATGTCATCAATAAGTTGACCATGAGGGACCTTATCGAAGGCCTTTGAAAAATCTAGGAGGATTACATCCACGGCCTCACCCCTGTCCAGAGCCCCACTTACTCCGCTATAGAAACTCCGCAGATTGGTCTGACGTGATCTTGCCTTAACAAAGCCAAGTTGTGTAGGGTCTGGTTGCATCAACTTACAAAGATAATCTTTAATGATTCCTTCAAGCATTTTACCAAAAATGGAAGTCAAACTAATAGGTCTATAATGAGACACTTCCTGCCTGGAACCCTTTTTAAAAATAGGAACCACAGTTGCCTGTCTCCAAACGTCAATAACCTACCCAATCTGTATAGATTTTGTAAATAGGAGGAAAACTGCAGAGTTACAGGTTCTCATGGCAGAGGGAGAGGTGGTCATTGCAGCCATCACGGAAACATGGGCCACCCAATACAATGACTGGGACCTGTCTGTACCAGGGTACAGGTTATTTCGTAGGGACAGGGTGATTGGGAAAGGGGGGGGGTGGCACTATATGTGAAGGAAGGACTGAGTGTGTAAGGGAGGAAGGGAGGAAGGTAGTGCGAGTCACTTTGGATGCAAATCCAGGATTCAAGAATAGGATTCTTAGAATGGGAGTGGTGTACAGGCCACCATCTCAGACGGAGGAGTTAGACAGGAACTAGCGGGACAGATCAGGAGGACCTGCGAAAAAGGGTAGTGTGGTGGATTGTGGGGACTCTCAACATGCCAGGAGTGGACTGGAGCACCCCAACAACCAGGAACAGAAGGGAGCAGGTACTGCTGGATGCCTTCCAGGACAGCTTCCTGCTGCAAATGGTCAGTGAACCAACCAGGTTAGGGAATACCCTTGACCTTGTGCTGGCAAATGGGGACTTTGTGAGAGAACTTATAGTGGAGGAACCGCTGTCAGGGAGGGACCACCACTCAGTATGGCTCACACTGGATATGGGCAAGGAAGGAGTGGAATCTGGCACAATAGTGCTGGACTTCAGGAGGGCCAACTTTGGGAGGATGGGGGAAGTGGTAAAAGGGTACCTGGCCAGAATTCAATCTAGTATGGACACTAACCAGAGATGGGAGCTCATAAAGCTGGGGATAGTGGAGGCAACCAAAACCTGCTGCAAAGCCCAGAGCAAGAAGGCTGGGGCTAGAAACCGATCTGGTTGAGCAAGGAGGTCATGGAAAGGTAAGGAGGAAAAGAGCTGCCTTTAGGAAGTACAAGAAAACAGGGAGGGGGAGACAGGAGGAGTGCTTAACAGAATCGAAGGAGGTGACAAGGGCAGTAAGGGGAGCCAAAGCATCTACGGAACTCAGGCTGGCACAAGGCATTAAGAAGGGGGAGAAGGACTTCTTTAAGTACATCAGGGAGAAAAGGAGCTGTAAGGACCACATAGTAAGGATTAGGAAGGAGGGGGGTTGGGTGGAAGCAGGGTGCGATAAGGCGGAAGCACTAAATGAGTACTTCTGCTCAGTATTTACTAAAGAGAAGAGGGGGGTGACACCCAAGGTGGGAGAAATGGCAGAAGCAGGGTGGGAAGTGGTGACAGATGGGGAAATCATGGAGAGCAGAGTTCGAGAGGGTTTGAAGGCACTGAGGGTGGACAAGGCGCCAGGCCCAGATGGCATCCACCCAGGGTACTGAAGGAGCTGGTAGAGGTCCCTGCAGAACCTTTGGCAGACCTATTTAATGCCTCACTACATTCGGGTGTGTACCTCAGGACTGGAGGATGGCTCATGTGGTGCCCCTCCACAAGAGTGGCCCCAAGATGAACCGGGAAACTACAGACCAGTGAGCCTCACATCCATTGTGGGTAAGCTAACGGAGACCATCCTGAAGGAGTGGCTGGTGGCCCTCCTAGAGGCCAAAGGACTACAGGACAGCAGGCAGCATGGCTTCATATGTGGCAGATCCTGCCAAACCAACCTGGTCGAGTTCTATGACTGGGTAACTAGGCAACTGGACAGGGGCCATGCAGTGGATGTCCTGTATCTGGACTTCAGTAAGGCATTCGACTCAGTGTGACATGGAAGGCTGGGAAGGAAGTTAGTAGGCACAGGGACGGGTGCAAAGCTGGTGAGATGGGTAGGAAACTGGCTGCAGGGAAGGCAACAGAGGGTGGTGGTGGGTGGGGAGCTCTCACACCCAAGGGCAGTGACGAGTGGTGTTCCACAGGGCTCGGTGTTGGGACCAGTGTTGTTTGGGATATTCATTGCAGACATATCATGGGACATCAAGAGCAAGATCAGTCTGTTTGCTGATGATACCAAGGTAGGCGCGGTGGTGGATGACCTAGGGGGATGGCAGGGGTTGCAGGATGATCTGGCAAAGCTTGAATCCTGGTCAGACACCTGGCAACTGGGCTTTAATGCCAAAAAGTGCAAGGTGCTGCATTTTGGGATGAAGAACCCAAGGAGGAGTTACCAGCTAGGGGGAGTGCAGCTAGCCTAGACAGAGGAGGAGAAGGATCTGGGTGTGCTCATTACAGGGTCAATGAACAACTCGGCACAATGTAGGAAGGCAGCTGCAAAGGCCAACAAAAGGCTGGGTTGTGTGCAAGGTATATCCTCAAGGAGGGAGGAGATGATTCTGCCACTGTATGGGTCATTGGTTAGACCACCTGGAGTACTGCGTGCAGTGCCAGATCCCGTATCTGAAGAGGGACATTAAGTTACTGGAGGGTGCAGGCTGAAGCGACAAAGATGATCAAGGCTTGGGGACTTATCATACGAGAGGAGGTTGAAGGAGTTGAACATGTACTCACTGGAGGAGAGGAGAGACAGGGGTGACATGATAGAAACCTTTAAATACATGAAAGGAATAAACAAGACAAGTACAGAGGGGCTGTTCAAAGTAAGGAGGGAGGACACCAGGGGCCATGATATGAGACTGGAGCGAGGAAGGTTCAGGAGGGAGATGGAGACACTTTTACCAGAGGTTGGTGGCTGGGTGGAATCGTTACCTCCTGAAGTGGTATGCAGTAGAACAGTGGACTGCTTCAAACGAGGATGGGACAGGACAAGGGGAAGGGTTAATGAAGGGGAAGGGTGGAAGGGAGGGGCAGCTGCAGAATAAGGGGTGCTAGCTGCACATTCGAGCAGACTTGATAGACCTCTAGGCCTTTATCTGCTGGCAAATTTCGTATGTTCGTATGTTTGTAAATAGGGCAGCAATGGGGCCAGAAAGGGGGATAGCCAATTTCTTGAGAATACGCGGGTGGAGACCATCTGGACCTGCTGATTTGTAAGGGTCTAGATTTTGTAATAATTTTTGAGTTGTGGCAGCATCCACAGTAAATTGCCCATTCAGGATATGATCACTGTGTCTCTTGCTAGTTACTGTTTTAATATTAAAGACTGACGAAAATTGTCTATTACAAATAGTGGCCATTTGTATCTTATCAGATACCAACTCACCTGAGTTGTCTTTTAATGGGCCTAAATTTCAATAAATAAATAAATAATTTGTCATTTATATATGTGATTTATTATTTATGTATGCGTTTATTGTTTGTATATGTAATTCATTGTTTACATATGTAATTTATTATTTACATGCACAATTTAGTACTGTATTTACAGTATATGTGCAATTAACTGTTTCTATATTTAAGTTATCATTTATATGTGCAATTTAGTATTTGTATATGGCAATCAAAATCAAACCAAAAACATATAAATTAATAAATATGTACTCAACCGTTAATATATGCAATATGTTTTTATGTATGCTTTATTTAGCGGCTTTTTTTCTACTTTATTTCATAGCCTGCTCATATGTATCCACGCTTTTCATTGCTACCTTTCGGGTTATTGATTCATTTTTTTATCTTTGCTTGTGTGCATACACAAAGAGAACATATTGGCACTGCAGTATAGGGGCTGTGTAGGTGTGTGCTGTATAAGCCAATGGATGTAGAAATGCAGAAGGCTTGCCTCTCAAAAGCTAATGCTGAGAAGGCTAACAATGGCAGTTTTCAGCAGGCTAATGGGCATAAACTTCTTGTGGTTCAAACGATAAAGCCCCTCCAGTCACACTAGTTTTCTGATCATTAGTCAGGTAGCAGATATCATCCAGTTTTGAAGATAAACATGAAGCCTCACTGTGTGTGTGCTGTGTGTCTGTATGTGGTGTGTGTGTGTGTGTGTGTGTGTTGTGTGTGTGTGTGTTTCCCCAATAGTTATAGACAGGACGTGCCTATCTGAAAGCACTAAACAGAGCTGGGAAAAAAAACAGCATTCAGAATGCAAATATAACAGCGTAAAGCAGCCATGCAATGAAAACAATTATTCCAAAAAGCACATTTTCTGCTATAGTTATAAAAAAAATATTGGCAGAACTATTGATTTGGGTTTTCTGGATGCGTCCTGTGCTGTTTACGTGCATTTTTGTCTGAATTCTTACTCTCCCCGGGTCCTCAATAGTATGTGTATGTAAAAATGAGGAGGCCATCTTTTTCTCTCGAGAAATAATTATTTTAAAACTTTCATAAAATTTCAAAATGATGACAGAAACTGAAAATTTTACCCCCAAAATAAACTTGAAGACATCTGGTATCAATTATGAAGAAAAAAAGTGGGGTCACATGTTAGCCTATTTTCATGGCACTGCTGTTTTAAGATATGCTAGCATGTCAATAATGAACAGAAAACATGTGCAATAGTTGATTTAAATTACATATTGTTTAAGTTCCTTTTTAAAGAGTCTCTGATACCAGTTGGATAACTTTGAAAGACGTGAGCGTTAGACACAATTTAGTTTATGGTTCATATATTTTTGTAGTCCTTTTTTTTCCATATGGACTTTATCCTCCTGCCCCTTCCCATCAGCCCCCTTCCGCTGTCGAAGTCCAGCCCCCTTCACCACACCTCCAGGACTCACCCCGTCTACGTCTCACCTTGTTGTGTGAGTGGGTGCCATGGATGGTGGTCACGGGGTGTCTGCAGGGTCACAGTATCATCCTGCCGACAGGGGTTCTTTTCTGACCACTACTGCCCTTGAGTCAGAGCCAGCAGTATGCAATGGCACACACACAGACTGTGAAGACAGTGCATAATTTCAACGCCAGCCTCCGACTTTCATTTCTGGTGACTGCTGCTTTGCCAGCTACCCTCCATTAGGTGGCAGCCAAGCAGCAGTACACACTGTCTCCCCACCTCAAAGGAGGCGAGCCATTGATGAACACTAAATCCTCCTTCCCCAGTCAGCCACCCAGTGACCTTGGCCCATTCCCGAACCCAGGTCAAAGGTTTAGCGGGAGGTGGGGCATCCAGCGCCTCAGCCCTCCACGCCACTGGCCTGGCTACAAGTTTATTGTAGCGTACATTTCCTTAGACAATACTGTTTGTGATGCAGGCTCAACCTGCAATCCACTGTTTTACAGTTCTGTGCATCTACCTTCTATACCATTCAGCCAGAACGATATTTTTGTAATTCTTTCTCCTTGAGGGAAATAACATAAAAACAAGATTGCTGTCCCTTGGACATTATTAGCTTTGGCTGCTTGTGTACACATGACATCATAATTATCTCCACAGCAGCAGAGTGGGATGTCATAAACAGCATTGTGACTGCAGAAGCAGGGCCGCCGTCATGGGTTTGACAACAGGGACTTTTGTCCCAGGCCCCAAGCTCTAGGAGACACGCCCAAGAAGCTGGCATTTGTTGTTTTTTTTTTGTTTTGCCGTTTTTGTTTTTTTCCACCCCATTACCTAGTGCCCCACCAGCCCATGGGGGGACAGAGGAATTTAATTCTCAATCCTCTTCACTGTACAACCCCCTGTTGGCCGCCCCCCCCCCCCACCTTGGGTTGCCATGATGCTGCCAATCAATAGTATGCTTTATATCTGGCAAAATGGAGCAGGACGGAGTCGGACCAAAATGTCTGAGGAGCAGAGAGTGGAGCCATGCGGAGGAGGACCACACATCACTGTCATACGGAGTGGAAGAGATCAGGAGCGCATGCTGCTGCTGTGGTCGGTCGGTGACATGGGTTGGCTGTCGGTCTCTGAGTTTTTGTTCACTCTCTGGACCATCCTTCTCACTGGAGACGATGACGAGAGAGGAGAAGGTCAACTTAAAAACAACAGGCTAAGCTCTAGCCAGTCGGATTCGGAGGAAACATTGGAGCAACTTAAAGTCTGAGGTGGTGAGTAGTAAGTTGGCACAGCGGCGCAGGCCGCAATAGTGGCAAGTGTGGGGCAGGCAGGCCCATGGGGGACTGGGGTCGGGTTGTTGTTCATTCAGATTAATAATTGCCTGCCATTGATTTGTTTCCACGGTTCCACCACACCACTGATTAAATCTGAAATCAAAAAATCAGTGCAACACTGTTGCTGTTTTTTTTCACCGATCACCTCCTCCTCCTCCTCCTGCTGGCTGTGCTTACTGTTCTGCTGGCCTCCCTGGTTGGTTCTGGAAAAAGCTTATTCTTGAAGGCAGAGCAGAGGGCAAGGGGGCAGTGAGTGCTAGTAACCTAACCTAACCTCTCCAGACTCCAGTCCAAAAAGTATGTGCCACTACCACAGCACAGTCACTGCTATTGGTTAAGTGAGGAGGGTAGTTACTATGGCTACCATCAGGCCATTGGGCACATTTTTTACTGATTTATTTTATTTGAAAGTTTGCGACTGGGAGAGGCACACTGAGCTGCGGCTCATTTCCAGGTGCGACCAGGGGGCAAGGGAAGGGGAATATGTGTACAGATGTAAACTGACTTACAGAACCAGATTAAGCTGTCGGTGGTGATTATGATATCATAAACAGGGCATTATAACATCATGTGTAGACAAGCGGCGAAAGCTAATAACTTCACCATTCTCTTGAATAGCTCATGGTAGCAGAGCCTCCCTCTGTCCCTCTGTCCTGAATAGCTATGGTAGATGCACCCCTTGACTGTCTGGTGTCTGTACTGTCTGATGTGCCACTCAGCTGATTTCCTCCCTTCCCTGCCTATTTGGTTGTCTGGTTGAGATAGATAGATGGATAGACAGACAGACAGATAGATACGGAGACAGACAGACAGAGATAGAGATAGATAGAAAGATAGATAGATAGATATAGAGACAGACAGATAAATAGATAGATAGATAGAGATAGAGACAGATAAATACATAGAAACAGATAGATACAGAGACAGATAGATAGAGACAGATAGCTAGATATAGAGATAGATAGATAGATAGATAGATAGATATAGAGACGGATAGACAAAAGAAAGATAGCTATAGAGACAGATAGATAGATATAGAGACAGAGAGATAGAAAGATAGAGACAGATAGATAGATATAGAGACTGATAGATAGATATATAGATAGATATAGAGACAGATATATAGAGCTAGAGACAGATAGATAGATATAGATAGAGATAGAAATATATAAATAGAGAGATACTGTACTGTAGATAGATATATAGATAGATACTGTACTGTAGATAGATCGATAGATACTGTCTGTAGAGAGATACTGTACTGTGGATAGATACTGTCTGTAGATAGATAGATACTGTACTGTAGATAGATAGATAGATACTGTCTGTAGATAGATACTGTCTGTAGATAGATAGATACTGTCAATAGATAGATACTGTCTGTAGATAGATAGATACTGTCTGTAGATAGATAGATAGATACTTTACTGTAGATAGATAGATACTGTCTGTAGATAGATACTGTACTGTAGATAGATAAGATACTATCTGTAGATAGATAGATAGATACTGTCTGTAGATAGATAGATAGATATATAGATAGATACTGTTTGTAGATAGATATATAGATACTGTCTGTATATAGATACTGTACTGTAGATAGATAAATAGATACTGTCTGTAGATAGATTGAAAGACAGATAGCTAGACAGATAGATAGATACTGTCTGTAGATAGATAAATAGATAGCTAGATAGAGAAATAGATAGATATAGAGACAGACAGAGACAGAGATAGAGACAAATAGCTAGATGATAGATAGATATAGAGACAGATATATAGAGATAGATAGATATAGAGACAGATAGAGATAGACACAGAGATAGATAGATAGATAGATAGATAGATAGATAGATAGATAGATAGATAGATACTGCCTATGGATAGATAGATGATATATAGATATAGAGACATATATATTATAGATATAGATAGATATATAGATAGATAGATACTGTCTGTGGATAGATCGATAGATAGATATAGAGACAGATACAGATAGAGACAGATAGATAGATAGATACACAGATAGATACTGTCTGTGGATAGATAGATAGATAGATAGATAGATAGATAGATAGATAGATAGATAGATAGATTCTGTTGATAGATAGATAGATACTGTTTATTTTATTTTTATTTATTTTATTTATTTAGTCTAGGATTACAAGTACCTTTGAGCCAAGGCTCTTTTACAAAGGTTCCACGTCAGGGATAAACATACAACAAGGAAACAACATTGAGATAACAGTAAGGCAATTCTTGTACTGCAGTGCTATGGAAAGGGGTCAAGTATAGGAAGCATGTGGTGTAGAGGCGGAGGAGGAGAAATGTAGTTATAGCATAAGGAGAACACATCAGTGGGTCAGGTCTGTCTGATGAGAGGAGAGAGGGAGAGAAGGTAGATGCAGCCGGAGGCATTTGTCGAGAAAAGTGGGAAGGAGTGACGGAGGAGAAGAGGGGGTAGGGTGAGGGGGGAGGAATAAGTGCAACAAAAGGGGCATGGAGAGACTAATGAGGTGGTAAGTAGTCCTGAGTTTCTGAGTTGTTGCCTCAGGAGTCTGGGGGAAGGTGACTGGGAGGGGGCCAGGGGCTTAGCAGTATATAAATTATGGCTAGAGCTGTGTAGGTCATGAGCTAGGAGAGGCAGTCACAGGAGCTAGAGGCAGAGAGACGGGCCCGGAGCCTGGTTTTAAACAGACCTAATGTAGCGACTGAGGCGATGGTGTCGCTGAGACCATTCAGCCATAGGGAAGCCATGTAGGTGAAGGAGCGTTGGCCCTGAGTTGTGCGACAATGAGGGACTTGTAGATTCTGAGTTGTTGAACTCCTGGTGTTCCGCTGGTTAGTGTTTTGATGTAATAAGACAGAAACACCAGGAGGTATTAGGCCAAGGTTGATTTTTCTCGCCATAGCACAGGTGAGATACTTCATCTGGTTGGAGAGTTGGAGCTATCCGGCTTGTGCATAGCGGGCACAGGTGTGGGTGAGGCGGTGGGCACCAGTTGTGAGTCAGCATGCTTTGTTTAGGGCAGTTGTTATACGACGGAGGGTGGATATAGAGGCAGAGCCATAGATAATGAGGCCATAATCAGTAATTGACACCACCGAGCTCTGGACGGCAATCTTCAGGGCCTCTGGGGTGAGATGTTGCCTGTGTTAGTAGAGCAATCCAAGGCGTGTATTGGCAGCTTTGGCCATGCTGTCGATGTGAGCAGAGTAGAGAGATTGAGGTCGAGCAAAATCCCTAGATATCTGAAGGAGGATACTTGTTCGAGGACAGATCCCTGTTTGGTGGAGATGGCAAGGGGGTGATGCCTGTGACGGTTATGAGAACTACAGAAAAGCAAGGACTTGGTTTTCCTGTGATTTAGGACTAGTTTATAATTGGAGAACCAAGTTTCAACGGCATTGAATCCTAGCTGTAGGCTGAGTTGGAGTGGTGCAGGGTCCTTATTCGTGGCGAAGACAACAGCATCATCTGCATACAGGATGATTTGTTCTGAGCTGGATTGAGGTAGGGAGTTTAAAAACAGCTGAAAAGGAGTGGGCCCAGTATGGACCCCTGGGGGACTCCAGAGAATACAGGCAAGGTATGTGAGAGAGCACTGGCAATTTTGACTCTTTGAAAGTGGTTTTCAAGGTAGCTTCTGAACCAGTGGGCTGAGTCAGGTACAAGGCCGGCAATGAGTAGCTGGGCAAACTGTAGCCGATGATGGACCGTGTCGAATGCCTTCGATAGGTCGATGAAGACAGCCCCAGTGAGAAGACCTTTATCTAGGGAGCTGTGCACTTTGCCAGTAAATTCAAGTAGGGCAGTGGTGGTACTATGTCCTTTTCTAAAACCATGCTGTTGAGTGCACAGAATGTTGTATTTGTCCAAGCAGTCAGTGAGCTGGTCTGCAACAATACGTTCAAGAGCCTTGGAGAGTGATGGCAATATGGAGATCAGGCGATAGTTTGGGTGGTTGGTCTTATCCCCATTTTTGTGGAAAGGGGTCACTGTGGTAGTTTTCCAAATTTCTGGGAACGTACTGCTGTTGAGGGACAGGTTAAGAATTTTAGTGAGGGGACAAAGGACCTCATCAAGTGTAAGTGATAGCAACTTAAGGTCTAGGGTGTCACTGCTGGTTCTAGATTTAGAGATGGCTAAGGCGATGTGTCGGCGAGCTTCTCTCATCTTAATCTCCCTGAAGTAGAAATGTGGCTGGTTGGATGAAGCGCAGGGAGTGCCTGAGGGGGTGTCACTAACCAGGAAGAAATCAGGCGGAAGAACAGAACTGAAGTCAGTAAAAGCCATGTTGAAGGTGTTAGCAATGACCACAGGATCAATGGTAGTGGACCCATCTACAATTAACATGGCCGGAGGGGGCTTTGATTGTTTCCCAGTGATGTCCTTGATACTGTCCCAAAAGGCATGGCCTTTTCCCCAAGTGTTGGTGAGGACATCCTTATAAAATAAACTTTTCATGAGACGAATGGATTTTGTGCAGGCATTACGGGCATGTTTGTATTTTTGGATATCAGATTGTTTGCCTGTGGCTTTAGCCACCGCTCATAGGCAGTCCCTAGATTTCAGCTGTGCGAGGAGCTCCACAGTTATCCAAGGGTTGCAGAGGCTTTTGCTTTTCATTTTTTAGCGGGAGCAAAGAGGTCACAGGCCTTGTTGAAGGTGGTAATGAAGTAATCGAGGGCTATGTTAACATCCGTCGCATTGTAAATAGGCATCCAGTCTTGCAGGGATAGGTGCTGTTTGAGATGGGTAAGATTCCCATGTGGAAGGACTCTGCTGGTTATGGTTAAAGGGGTGGTTTTAGAAATTTATTAGACTATTCACATAAAATCTAGGCATGGTCACTGAGAGAGTCCGGGAGAATGGAGGGACGGGTGATTGGTGAGAACCCAGTCCAGCAGGGTGCTAGTGCCTGTTTTGTAATTAATCCTAGTAGGTGAAGTAACCAGTTGTGAGAGGTTGGCAGCTGCAATGGCATTCTTATGAGTGCAGACATCAGATGCGAGCCAGTCAATACTGAAATCACCCAGTAGGATGTGTCCAGAGCCAGGAGGTTGTGAACTGACGAAGTTAAGTACTTCTCTGATGCCAAGATCTTGTTCCCAAGGTGGAATATAAACAGAGACGATGGTGAGGGCTTTTTGATTGGGACCAAGGAGGATTTTTATGGCTAGGAGCTGGGCAGAGGAGACAGGTACAGGAGTTGAAACAGGGTGTCCCAGGAGAGTATCCTTAATGTAGATAGCGCAGCCGCCTCCCCTTTTGGAGATCCGGTCCAGTCTGAAAATATTGTAGCCCTGCAGGGCGATTTGCCAGATCTGGGACTTTGAAATTGTCAATACATGTTTCGACAATTGCAAGGATAATCCGAATTATGTTGGCTGGCGAAGGCTTGTAGTGCATCAAGCTTTGGCAGTAGGCTGCAGATGTTAAGGGCTGCGATGATAAGAGTTCCTGCCTTTTTCAAGGGGCTGGAACAGCTAGGGCCAGGGTTCAGGTGGACATTTCCTGAAATCAGTAGGAGAAGTAGGAGAAGCTGCAATGAGCAGAGGCATAGGTCCAGCAGTGAAAACTTGTGTTTCTTTTTATTGTATGGGCAGTGGGTGGATTCCATATGGCAGCCCCGATGATATGCAATGTGGTACAGTGGGGCTAGGTTGGCATAGAGACCAACCATGGTGCTGTTATGAAGCAGCGAGGTATTGGCGAGTGGGGGCCCATGTGTAGGACTGTGCAAGTGGTGTAGTGTTCCCAGGGTGCAGCTGGTAGTGATAAGGTAGATAGTGGGTACGGAGCTGGGGTGGCATGGGCCCGGTAGAAAGAACAGGGGAGGAAGGGCAAGAAGGGAGAGGAGGGGACACATGTCCGGAGTGGAGCAAGGCAAGACGGGAGAGGTAGTGAAAAAGAGCTGATAGTGGGCAGAAACAGCAAGGACTGGGTATGCAGCAGTTAGGGAGAGGGAGCAGTAAAGGCTGGGGCTGGGCTGAGAGCCAACAGGAGAGACCAGAAGTTAAACTAGGGTGGAGAGTGAGGGCAGCGAAGGAGAGAGAAGGTAGTGAAGGAAGTAGTTCAATGAGAAGAGGAAACAAAACTAGGCTGGTATTGAAAGAGTAAGTGAAAGGGTCAAGGTGGGCCAATGGGAAAGGGGGAGGGCGGAGCAAAGGTGTATTTAAAGGAGGCCTGGGAGGGGGTGGGGGGGTGAGAAGAAAATTACAACATGGTGCAGATTTAGTACGCTTAAAAGCTAGCAAGGATTTTCAAGCCAAAAAGGCGCTCCAATCAGCTGTGGCTAAAGGAGTAGTCCGGCCAATCAGGACCTGGCTGTGCGCAGCGCCGCACCAATTAGTGACTTGAGCTTGAAAATTCAGATGGCGGTAGTACCTGGGGTAGGGATCCGGTCTGGAAGACCATTTATTTATTTTATTTATTTATTTCGTTTTTGTTGACCGGGTAAGTGCACTAGACAAATCCTGCCTATTTTCAGGCATGACCGGGGATACAGATGAATGCCAACTGACCTTGAACCAGATTAAGCTGTAGGTGGTATTTTAATGAATGAGGAAATTTGGCCTGGACACCGGAAATTCCCTACTCTTTCGATAAGTGCCATGGGATCTTTAACATCCACCTGAACTACCACCAATCGAGGCAGATGGGACCTCGGTTTAACGTCTCATCCGAAAGACGGCACCTCAGAAGTGCAGCACCCCTCTCATGCTGCACTACAGTGTCAGTACTGGGATATTAACCCAAGTGCCAGTACCATGAGGGCAGCCAAGAGTCGCTTGAGGAGTCAGGCGGCGGCCGTAGGAACGGCCGGTGATCTGCCGTACAGAATCGCCGAGCGCCACTTCAGGCGTGGATCCCCTGGGGAAGAGGAAGAGGGGACACAATTTATTGAAAGCTCAGACAAAAGGGGCAGGTAGCTGGCGGCAGACCATCAGCAGGGGGTGGGGGTGCAAGAAGTTTCAACAAAAGGCTAAGCGCTAACAACTGACTTACAGAAAGGCTAAAGCAGTTATGTAAAGTAGGGGTGGTGTTTGTGGCAGAGAGAGAGAGAGAGAAAAGGTCAGAGGGAGGGTGGAAGCCGCAAGGCGAAAAGTGGGTAGCCAAGATGGGGGTAGAGTTACTGACAAAGAGGGCAGAGACGCAGTTATTGCTAGCGGGACTGTAGAGAGAGCTAGGGGAAAGGAGGTAGAAGGCAGGATAAATACAAGAGCTGAGGATTGCACAGAGACTAGAGCAGGGGAGAGAAATAGGCAGAGATAGGGAAAAACAATACGGCACTATGAAATGAAAAATGCAATTAATTCTGCTATTTCAAGTATCAGGCACCTTAACACAGAAACACTGATTAAGGTCAGGCTAAAACAGTGGCAAGTAAAACTCAGAAGCAACAAGCACAGTCCAGGAACTTTAGGCAGTATATTAAATGAAATTACAACACGGTGCAGATTTAGTACGCTTAAAAGCTAGCAAGGATTTTCAAGCCAAAAAGGCGCTTCAATCAGCTGTGGCTAGAGGAGCAGTCCAGCCAATCAGGACCTGCCTGTGCACAGCGCCACACCAATCAGTGACTTAAGCTTGAAAATTCAGATGGCGGTAGTACCTGGGGTAGGGATCTGGTCTGGAGGACCAGGAGGCCGGCCAAGAGTCGCTTGAGGAGTCGGGCAGCAGCCGTAGGAACGGCCGGCAATCCTCCGTACAGAATCGCCGAGCGCCGCTTCAGGCGCGGGTCCCCTGGGGTAGGGATCCGGTCTGGAGGACCATGAGGGTGGCCAAGAGTCACTTGAGTAGTCGGGCGGCGGCCATAGGAACAGCCGGTGATCCACCATACAGAATCGCTGAGCACTGCTTCAGGCGCAGGTCCCCAGATACTGTTAATAGACAGGCACGGGTCCCCAGATACTGTTGATAAATAGATAGATATAGAGACAGATAGATAGATATAGATAGAGATAGATAGATACTGCCGATAGATAGATAGATAGATAGATAGATAGATAGATAGATAGATAGATACTGCCGATAGATAGATAGACAGACAGATAGATAGATACTGTTGATAGACAGACAGACAGACAGATAGATGCTGTCTGTAGGATAGACAGATACTGCTGATAGACAGAAAGATAGTAAGATAGATATAGAGACAGATAGATATAGATAGAGATAGACAGATACTGCTGATAGATAGATAGATAGACAGACAGATAGATAGAAACTGTTGATAGATAAGATATGCAGACAGACAGCCAGATAGACAGACAGACAGACATACAGATAGATAGACAGACAAACAGATAGATGCTGTCTGTAGATAGATACTGTTGATAGATAGATACTATTGATAAACAGACAGATAGATAGATATACAGACAGATAGACAGATAGATATACAGACAGACAGATAGATATAAAGACAGACAGACAGACAGATAGATAGATATATAGATATACAGACAGACAGACAGATAGATGCTGTCTGTAGGATAGATACTGTTGATAGACAGATAGATAGATATAGAGACAGATAGAGACAGATAGATACTGCTGATAGATTAGATAGATAGACAGACAGACAGATACTGTTGATAGATAAGATATACAGACAGACAGCCAGATAGACAGACAGACAGATAGACAGACGTACAGATAGATAGACAGATAGATAGATAGATGCTGTCTGTAGATAGATACTGTTGATAGATACTGTTGATAGACAGACAGATAGATACTCTTGATAGATATACAGACAGACAGATAGATATACAGACAGACATACAGACAGATAGACAAGTAGATAGACAGATATACAGACAGACAGATAGATATACAGACAGATAGACAGGTAGATAGATAGAGACAGATATAGACAGGTAGATAGATAGATAGATAGATAGATAGATAGATAGATAGATAGATAGATAGATAGATAGATATACAGACAGACAGACAGACAGATAGATAGATAGATAGATAGATAGATAGATAGATACTGTTGATAAATAGATAGATATAGAGACAGATAGATAGATATAGATAGAGATAGATAGATACTGCCGATAGATAGATAGATAGATAGATAGATAGATAGATAGTAGATAGATAGACAGACAGATAGATAGATACTGTTGATAGACAGACAGACAGACAGATAGATGCTGTCTGTAGGATAGACAGATACTGCTGATAGACAGAAAGATAGTAAGATAGATATAGAGACAGATAGATATAGATAGAGATAGATAGATACTGCTGATAGATAGATAGATAGACAGACAGATAGATAGAAACTGTTGATAGATAAGATATGCAGACAGACAGCCAGATAGACAGACAGACAGACATACAGATAGATAGACAGACAAACAGATAGATGCTGTCTGTAGATAGATACTGTTGATAGATAGATACTATTGATAAACAGACAGATAGATAGATATACAGACAGATAGACAGATAGATATACAGACAGACAGATAGATATAAAGACAGACAGACAGACAGATAGATATATAGATATACAGACAGACAGACAGATAGATGCTGTCTGTAGGATAGATACTGTTGATAGACAGATAGATAGATATAGAGACAGATAGAGACAGATAGATACTGCTGATAGATTAGATAGATAGACAGACAGACAGATACTGTTGATAGATAAGATATACAGACAGACAGCCAGATAGACAGACAGACAGATAGACAGACGTACAGATAGATAGACAGATAGAATAGATAGATGCTGTCTGTAGATAGATACTGTTGATAGATACTGTTGATAGACAGACAGATAGATACTCTTGATAGATATACAGACAGACAGATAGATATACAGACAGACATACAGACAGATAGACAAGTAGATAGACAGATATACAGACAGACAGATAGATATACAGACAGATAGACAGGTAGATAGATAGAGACAGATATAGACAGGTAGATAGATAGATAGATAGATAGATAGATAGATAGATAGATAGATAGATATACAGACAG
Organism: Neoceratodus forsteri; assembly: GCA_016271365.2. Lineage (NCBI taxonomy): Eukaryota > Metazoa > Chordata > Ceratodontiformes > Ceratodontidae > Neoceratodus > Neoceratodus forsteri. The sequence continues at coordinate 1,096,917,305 of CM028135.1, read as the reverse complement.
ACAGACAGACAGATAGATAGATAGATAGATAGATAGATAGATAGATAGATAGATAGATAGATAGAAACTATATTTATATAGTGCCCCTTCCCAGAGGCTCGGGGCGCTTAACAATATTTAAAAACAATCCATACAAAACCAGTAACATACTTCAAGGCACAACGTAGGGATCAATAACAATTCCTTTTTTATATTCCTCTTATTTTTGTACCCTATTGCAGTGCACCAGTGGAGGCATCCAGCAGCTGGCCCCCACCGACCCGGAGGACGTCTGGGCTCACTTGATACACGAGGGGTCCGGTACAGCCATGCCCAGTCCGGTGGAGGGTCTCCCCTACCTCTCTGCTCCGGAACTGGATCAGACCCCCCCCCCAACGCAACTCTTCATCAGGCCTCCAGATCGGCAGGAGCGCGGCCATCAAACTGCACTGTTGCGCCGAGACATTTTTCCCTCCAGTAGCCCCAGAGCCGACAGTGCAGTAACGCATAGTGTACTTTCAGAGGCGTCTTGCCGAGCTCCGCCCTATTGTTGCGCCATACCAGTGCTGCCCCTAGTCATTACCAGGGGCCGCTCAAGCACAATGCGTCCCCTCAAGCCCACCCCAGAGGGAGGAGAGCAGTCCTTAGGACACTCGATCCACCCTCTCCAATGCAGACCTCCGGCGGCCCGAAACCATTCCCGAGTGCCTCAACCCTCAGCGCCACCTGGCCGGCTTGATCAATAACACAGTAATCACAGGCCTAACCATAGACTTCTCAAAGCCCTCTTCCTATTCTACAGCACTTAATCTTGCAGCTCATGAAATGTTTGTGCAGTCTGATCTCGGATGCCAGTCTCCGTCCAGGTCACTTGTGTTTTATGTTGTGATAATACTCCAAGTAGAATTTGTCCCTTAAATTTTTAACAAACTGCTACTACTAAAGCGACAATCTTTGTCCTGTCTGTATATTATCTCCCATATATGTTATAGGTGCACTCTGTATCCTCTATATAACAATTGCTCATCCTCTAAGACTACCACATATGATGTTATCTAATTATTTTTTGTAACTATGTCTTATATGTGTTATGTTTAAAGTACTTGTATAATCTTCAGTGTATTACAAATCCCACTCCCTCTCCCCCAGGTCGTACCATGAGATGAGCAACTTGCTGTTCAGTGTACCTTACCTGGTGAAACTTTTCCATAAAATAAATAAATAACAATTCTATCTATCCTTCATTAAAACATCTGAAATAAAACATAATAAAAACAAAAACAGCAGTCGGTTCTTTATCAATCTTCACCCAAATCAAATGCCTGGTTAAATAAAGACACCTTTAAACCTTTTTTAAAGGTTTCCACTGAGGGTGCCTCCCTTAGATGTCTTGGCAAGGAATTCCACAGGGTCGGTGCAGCAACTGAGAACTCGCGGCACCCTGAATGTCGTAACCTGGCCCTGGGAACCACAAGGAGGCAACACCTCGGAGGAATGGAGAGCCCGAGTTGGGAAATGAGGAACCCGGAGGTCTTGCAGGTAAGCTGGTCCCCTCCCAAGCAGGGCTTTATAGGTCAGTAATCTGACCTTGATGGCAGTCCTTCACCTCACCAGCAGCCAGTGCAGCTCGCAGAGGACAGGCGTAACATGGTCAAATTTTGAGACACCAGTCAACAGCCTAGCCACTGTGTTCTGCACCAACTGCAGGCGGTGGAGATTGCCTCCAGATAGCCCCAGGTACAGGACATTGCAGTAGTCCAGCCTGGGCATGAGGAAAGCATGTACCAGGGTAGTCAGGTCCTCAGCTGGTATTAGGTCTCGGATCCAGGCAATGTTCCTTAGATGACAGAAACTGCTTTTGACGACGGTCAACACCTGTACATCAAGTTTCAAATCGCTGTCAAGGACCATGCCCAGATCCTTAGCCCATGCAGAGGGGACCACCCCCAGGAGGTTCTATGTCATAATGACAAATGCGAAATGGAGATTGCTATTATGGCAAGTGTATATCGCCAAAAGCAAATCGGTGATATACACTTATCAGCTGAACTGACACCTGGAAACCTAAAGTGTTATTGGGGGTGCCCCAGTGAATTCCTAACTCCAGGGGGTGCATGTTGGGAGGGGCACAATCAAGATGAAAAAAACAAAATTAAATCCGGGAGCCGCAGGCCACGGCAAAATTCAAACCCTCCCATCCCAAGCCCTGAACTCAGTTCCTGCTGTGCCAGAGCCAACCGACCTCACCAGCACACCACATGGCTGGCTTGGCGGTAGCAGGCACACTTCCTCTACATAACCCTCTTCTCTATCCCTCCCCTTCACCTTTCTGGTCGCTTTCCCCTACCCTCATGGTAGAGTTGGTCGCTACCCTGGCAGGTCACCCATGATAATAGCGCTGTAATATGGGTCGCCATTTTGACGGTCGCCCATATATGATCGTTATTATCACTGGATACACCCACCCCGGGATAAGCCATGGGGGTGTCTCCAAGTTCCCCTACTGCATGACAACGGCCTGGATCCACCAGTAGTACCTCCATCTTGTCTAAGACAAGACATCTAAGATGGCATTATTGATCTGGCAGTTGCACCCCCCCGCCCCGTTCCAGCTGCAGAGTCTAAGGCTAGCCAGAGTCTACCACACCCTGACTCAGGGAAAAACTATTTTTTTCCCTGGAGTCAGGGTAGAAGATAAAATAAGTGTGTTTTATCTTTAATAAAAGCGCCAAAACGCGCCACAGAGCATCTAAACCCCCAGCTTTGGCTGGTTTGGGAGACAGGGGCCTATCTCAAATTACTTGTCCTGGGTCCAAAAATTCTTAGCTGCAGCCCTGTGCAGAAGTAGACAAGCAGACAAAACAAACAGGGCAGAGATCCTGTTTCAATGCAAATGTCCTTAGTAATAAACAAATAAGGGTGACAATTACAAAAACTATGGTTAAATATAAGTTAAATTATGTCTAGATGTTACATTTTTCAGAGGTGTCCCAACAACATCAGGCACTTTTTAAAGCCGTTACACTGCAAGCAAACATTTGGCATTGACAAATGCTTGTTTTTACGTTAATGCTGTTTCTGTGCCAGTGCAGGCTATTGCTCAGACCCAACCCCCCAGCTCCTCAGGGGCTTACCTTCGTTTGTTTGTTTGTTTTGTTTGTTACCTGGGTAAGAACACTGGACCTGAGGTCCTTTTTCAGGTTCAATCTTTGATCCTGGGTATGTTCCTCCATGGGCTTATCCCCCCTGTGGTGGGAGTCAGCTGACCCCCATGCAACCCCGCCACTGAAATAGATCCAGTTTTACCCAGGAGAGTGCCTTGTCACTAATGTGGAGCCTGTGAGGGTCGAGTCATCTTTTGGCACTGCCCAAGTGTTTTTCCTCAGTTTCTATACTGGGGACACCAACTACTAGTATTACAAGCTCGTGTACTCCACGGGCCCCCCACTTGCGGAGCACTATGCCATCAGGTGTCCCCACACCATGCTTTGTGCTGTCCCAAGCGCGCACTACTACCTGTGGTTACCAGGTGGCAGTGTAACTCTTGGACTGACCTTCACCCCCCAATCCATAGGAGGAAAGCATGCGCTGGAATCCTCAGTCCTCCTGCCCCGACAGGTCCCCAATGACCTAGCCTCATCCCTGAAACTGAGTCACCGGCTTTGCAGGCGGTAACGCTACCCCTGTGCTGACAGACTGGCCCCGACATGGATTCATTTTTTGCTGGGTCATCCAGGACACGAACTCCGGCTCAGTGTGCATTTCCTGGTCACCTGTTTTCAAATAAATAAAAATACAAATTTCCACTTCAAGGTAAGCCTGGACAAAGTTCTGATTACCCGGGGTATCCTGTTTAGCAGAGCAGGTGGGTATCCCTGTAAATCTGTGCCTGTTTACCTAGCACACATATTATTCCTGTGACGGACCTAGAGTCCCTTCCATCCTCCAGTGACTATGTTACTATTAGAGCTCTGCAAGGGGCTCATTACCGGTAGCTGTATTTCCATTTGTTTGCATGGTGGCGTTTACTAAAAATATTTCTTTACATTTCAGACTTGTTTCTGTTGTTAATAATGGACCAATTAATATGCAGAGTTATCAGTAAAATATACATTGATTCATGTAATGAGCAACAGTACTCATGCGTGTCACTCCAGCCTTGGCTAGGGTCTAGTACTACTTTAAGTGGCCTAATGCAAACACAAATATTTAAGAGTTATTTGTGGCAGCCTGTTGGCACAGCGATAGTGTTACCACTCACAATGGTGGTGACCCAAGTTCAAGAATGAGCCGAAGTCATTGCAGGCCAGCTGGGGGAAGGAGGGTTGTGCATCCGACACATCGCTGGCCTCCTTTTGGTGGGGAAGGCAGACATGATCTCCCACCTGACTGCCATCTAGGAAAGGATGAGTGGCAAAGCAGCAGGATAAGGTGACTCAAGGAGGTCGGGACGTGACGGACACCAGCACAATCCGCGTATGCATGGGTGCATTCCTTGCGCATCACTCCATGGCCACATCTTAGAGGAGGCAGAAAAGTGGGAACAACTGGCTACTAGCTGGGTGGACAAAGCCCTGCACGTCCAGCATGTCCAGCATCAGGCATCCCTTTCCTGAAGTTGCTTAACGAACTCAAAGGCCAGCCCTACCTCAGGGGCTTAATCTGACAGGCAGCACAGCAGTATGTCCGGGGTAGCCAGAAGGAGTCTTAGGAAGTCCAGATAAAAGGGGGCCTCAATTTATGGGAGGTGGGGCTGGCAGAGGCTGTTGGAGGTACGGGTCAGATTGGACTTGGGGGTGTGTGGAACAGTTAAAACAGAGAGATATTTGTATTTGTATTTATACTGGTACAAACGTACGATTTGCGCACATTTGTCCCAATTATTATTTGCAGTGCACAAATTTAGTTACTGTGTTACCATGTTACATTTTCACAGCAACAGATTAGGATGTCCTAAACAGGGACAGGTGAACAATATCTGATTCTGTTTCTAGGGTGAACCCAAAAATGTAAAGTTCTTGTTTTCAAGCTTGGTTTCAAATGTAGTAATGTGTATATTTGTATAATACATGTTAACTAATTCATGGCTGTTACATGCTAATCACTTACTTGCACTGTAGGCTTCACTTACGTAAAGAACAATGCATGGCAGGGCATGCATTATGGGGCAATAATGGCCTACCTCGGGGGTTGAAGCACGAGGTGAAGCCAAGCGCTTACACCACCCAGGAGGGGCTATTAGCCCACTATAGGGAGGCAGTATAGCATAGTAATTAAGGGCACTGAGCTGCAAATCTGGTGACCTGGGTTTGAATCCCATCAGCCCCCCACTTGCGTACTGTGTGACCCTGAGCAAGTCACTTAATTTCCTTGTGCTCCCAGGCCACACCTGGAAACAAGCTCTAGCTTAGTGTGCTTTTCCTGTTAAACATTTTCCCTATAATGCACCCCAAAGTGCCTTATTGCAATTATGAAATGGGTCCATTTTAGTAAATTGGGTGCATCTTTCAAAAACATTTTTGCTGAGATACTTTCAGGCAGGCTGCTTTGCAGGTATAACTGCCCAGATGAAAGTACCTCTTGGCCAGTAAGGAGCCAGCATTCTTTCTACACATTTTGTAATTGTTTTTTAAGAGGGGGTTTATTTAGCCAGCCCATTGGTACTGACTGATAGTGTACTACACTGTTGCACTGAGAGACCCGGGATCGACTCTTGATCCAAATTCCCACACTCCAGGGTGGCTGAGGGGCAGCATACACACACCCTGAAGAGGGTGGGTTGCAACCACCCATTCTACAGCACACCCTGGAGAGGAAGGGTTGCGACCGTCCATTGTGCAGCACCCTGGGGAGGGAGGGTTGCAACTGCTGACTCTGCAGCACACTCTGGAGAGGAAGGGTTGTGACTGCCGACTCAGCAGTACATCCTGGGGAGGAAGGATTGCGACCGCCTACTCTACAGTACACCCTGGGAAAAGAGGGTTGCGAGTGCACACTCTGCAGTACACCCTAAGGAGGGAAGATTGCAACCACCCCCTCTGCAGTACACACTGGGGGAGGGAGGGTTGTGACCGTCCACTCTGCAGCACATCCTGGGAAGGGAGGGTCACGACTGCCCCACTCAGCAGCACACCCTGTGGAGGGAGGGTTGCGACCAACTGCCCACTCTGCAGTACACCCTGGAGAGGAAGAGTTGTGGCTGCCCACTCTGCAGCACTCACTGGGGAGGGAAGGTCATGACTACCCATTTTACACACACCAAACAAAGGGATTGGTGCACAAAAGGTACGTGTTGCACTCAGAAAAATATCTCACCCTGGGAAGGGAGGATTGCGACTGCTCACTTCTGTAGCACACCCTGGGATGGGAGGCTTGGGACCGTCCATTCTGCAGTACACCCTGGGGAGGGAGGGTTGCGACCACCCACTCTGCAGCACACCATGGGGAGGGACGGTTGCAACTGCCCCACTCTGCAGCACACCCAAGGGAAGGAGGGCTGCAACTGCCCACTCTGCAGCACATCCCCAGGAGAGAGGGTTGCAACTGTCCCACTCTACTGCACACCCTGGGGAGGGACGGCTGCAACTGCCCTACTCTGCAGTACACCCTGGGGAGGAAGGGCTGTGACTGCCCACTCTGCAGTGCACCCTGGAGAGGGAGAGTCGCAACCACACAGTCTGCATCACACCCTGAGGAAGAAGGGTTGTCACCGCCCAACATGCAGCACAACCTAGGGGAGGAGGATGTAACCATTCCACTCTGCAGCATACCCTGGAGAGGGATGGTTGTGACCGCACACTCTGCAGCACACCCTTGGGAGCAAAGGTTGCAACTACTCCACTCTGCAGCACACTTTTGGAGAGGGAGGGTCACAACTGCCTCACTCTGCAGCACACCCCGGGGAGGGAGGGTTAAGACTGCCCACTCTGCACATAACCTTAGAGGGAGATTTGCAACCATCTACTCTGTAGCAAACCCTGGGGAGGGAAGGTTGCAACTTCCCACGCTGCAGCCCACCCTGGGAAGGGAGATTTGCAGCCACCCACTCAGCAGCACACCCTGAGGAGGGAGGGTTGAGACCACGACACTCTGCAGCACACCCTGGGAGGGAAGGCTGCAACCACCCCACTCTGCAGCACACCCTCGAGAGGGAGGGTTGCAAATGCCCCACTCTGCAGCACACCCTTAGAGGGAGATTTGCTACCACCCCCTCTGCAGCACACCCTGGGGAGAGAGGGTTGCGAATGCCCACTCTACACACACCCTTGGAGGGAGATTTGCAACCGCCCACTGTGCAGCACACCCTGGCGAGGGAGGATTTCGACTGACCACTCTACACACACCCTTGGAGGGAGATTTGCAACCGCCCACTCTGCAGTACACCCTGGAGAAAGAGGTTTGTGACTGACCACTCTGTTCACATCCCTGGAGGGAGATTTGAGACCACTCTGCAGCACACCCTGGGGAGAAAGGGTTGTGACTGACCACCCACTCTGCAGCACATCCTGGGGAGGGACGGTTGCGACCAACTGCTCACTCTGCAGTATACAATGGAGAGGAAGGGTTGTGGCTGCCCATTCTGCAGTACACCCTGGGGAGGGAGGGTTGCGACTGCCCACTCTGCAGCACTTGCTGGGGAGGGAAGGTCATGACTGCCCACTTTTCACACACCAAACAAAAGGATAAGTGCACAAGAGGTACATGCTGCACTCAGAAAAATATCTCATCCTGGGAAGGGAGGGTTGCAACTGCCCACTCTGCAGCACATCTTGGGAAGGGAGGCTTGGGACCACCCACTCTGCACTACACCCTGGGGAGGGAGGGAGGTGCAACCGTCCACTCTATAGCAATCCCTGGGGAGGAAGTGTTGTGGCCTCCCACTCAGCAGCACACCCTGTGGCAGGAGGGTTGTGACCGCCTACCCTGCAGTACACCCTGGGGAAGGAGGGTTGTGACCGCCTACTCTGCAGCACACCCTGGGGAAGGAGGGTTGTGACCACCTACTCTGCAGCACACTGTGGGGAGGAAGAGTTGCAACTGCCCACTCTGCAGCACACCCTGGGGAAGGAGGATTGTGATCGCCTACTCTGCAGCAAACCCTGGGGAGGGAGGGTTGCGATCGCCTACTCTGCAGCACACCCTGGGGAGGCAGGGTGGTGATCGCCTACTCTGCAGCACACCCTGAGGAGGGAGAGTTGTGATCACCTACTCTGCAGCACACTCTGGGGAGGGAGGGCTGCGACCACCCACTGGACAGCACACCCTGGGAAGGGAGGGTTGATCGTGCAACCATCCCTCTCTGTAGCAACTTGCGTATATTTTGTTGAGCCTTGCCTTTGTGGGTGACCATGACTTGTCGACTCTTCCACCACAGGCAGGCTTAAGCATAGCATCATTGTCACAGTCAGTTAAAATTGCTGATTCCACCTCCCCCCCCCACTCCAGATTAATGCAGGCATATCCCAAGGCTCCATCCTTGGCCCCCCTACTGTTCTCCATATTCCTTAATGACCTCCCGTCAGTGTGCACCTCCTTCTCCATCCATATGTATGCTGACAATACCGTTCTTTTCTACTCTGGCCAATCCCCAATTGATGTTGCTTCCACACTTCAGCATGATTTTGAGAAAATTCAGCAATGGCTATGCTCCCATCAGCTTTTCCTCAATGCCAAGAAAACAGTCTTCATGACCTTTGGCACAAGGCAGAGACTCTCTATCTAACTAAATTGCCCTCCTGCCAAACCCTTGATAGCTCTACTCTAGAGGACACCTCCTCCTTTAGGTATCTCAGGGTCTGGCTAGACCAGCACCTAAACTTCACTGGACACATAGACTCCATCCTGAAAAAGCTGTGCCCCAAAGTAGGTGCCCTTTACAGGAACCAAAGCTGCCTACCTCTTCAGGCCAGGCAGGAGATTGTCCAAAAAATGATACGACCCATCTTTGACTACTGTGACATAGTCTACAGTGCCACACTGAAGGCATCCTTAACCAGATTGGACACCCTTTTCAATGCTTTCTGTTCTTTCACTCTGGAAGCCCCTTCCTTTACCCACCACTGTGATCTATATCGCTCTGTAGCTTTTCCTTCCCTGGAAAACCGCCGTCTAGCCCACTGCATAAAATCTGTCTCTAAATTCTGGTTTGATTCACTCCCTCCTTACCTTGCCTCCTCACTGTCCTCCCACCCCACTGCCCCTCTCTCCCCTCAGATCCAGTGACTCCTGCACCCTAGCTATACCACGGTGCACCACCTCTATAGGCCAATCATCATTCTCCTGTAGGCCGCCTAAGTTCTGGAACTCAATGCCTCATCAAATCAGGCACTCCTCTTCCCCATGGTACATCTCAACCTCCCTCATCAACTTCCTCTCTCCATCCTGCAGCTGCTCTTAATTTCCCCTCTGGCTCCTCACTCCTCCTAATTTCCTCTCTGGCTTCCCCCATCCCCTTTCCCAGCCCAAAGCTTAACTTGATGAGAAACCAATGTACTTTATTGCACTTCTTTGTCCGCATTGCATGTATTAAATCTGCAGTGCTGTTAATTTGCTCCTCTCGCATCAAATCCCAGTGTTTATCCAATGCTACTAACTGATGTATTGTTTTTTACTCCATTGAGTCTCTGTTTTATATTATCTTTGGAGATGTCTTGTTGATTATTGTATATACTTTTCTATAATACTGCATGGAAATGTGCTTTTGATTACTGTACTCACATGTTACCCTTCCCCCAGGACGCTCTGTGAGAAGAGCAATTTTGTATTGATTAGTGTGCCTTTCCTGGTGAAAGTTTTCAATAAATAACTAAATAAATTGTGAAGTAGGAGGGGCTTCTACAAAATGACAGATTAAAAAAATACCTCCTCAGGCCATAACGGCAGACAGCTACTGTGCCATGTTATCAGTGCTGATCCTGTCTGTGCCACCCCACCCGCTGTCCCGACAGCGGCACAAAGTGGACATGATTACCTTGGGTTTTCCAGACCCCCAACCCTGGCAGAGGGGGCAAGCCTTAGGACTTCTCTGGTAGTTAGGGGTCTGGGCAGGCAGGCAGCAGGATGGACAGTGAACCTGATGGGCACAGTGGGGCGGGAGCAACCCGAGCACGTTGGCTGGACCAACTGGTGCCTGCAGCAGGTGGGGATAAATTATACATTTTAAGAAAGAGGAGGCTCACTTTGGTACCGTTTTTTGGAGGTCCTATTTTATTTTTAGAACCTACTCAACCAGCTCTTCCCTGGTCACGAGCAGGGGACTATAATGACCTCTACAATGAAAGAGAGCATCAGGAGCAAAGAACCTCACCACAAAAGCACTGCAGCAAGGGTTACTCAAAAAGGGTAATGCCAACAAAGCCAGGTTTCAAAGCAATATAAAACTGTATATACCCCAATAATGCAAAGCATCATGGGATGTATATGCATATCACCATGAAAATTTAGACTGGTTCTGCTTTAAGCAGGTTTGAGATACAGATGAGCCACACTGATGAGTCCTGAGAAACATGTGTCCGTGTCTACCGTTTTTTAGCCTTTGCAGACTGTGTGAGACACCATGTGACACAATACATTACTGCTTAAAACAGAAACATTCTAAATCTTCCTGGTGATTTACATGTGCATCCCATGATGCTTCGCATTATTGCGGTATGTGTGATTTTATATTTCTTATCATCTGCAGAGGACCCCTCGGGGACATGAAGTTACTGGGTAGCACTTGGAATATTGCGCTGGTCACAGGCTAGACACATCACATTGATAACTTTACTCACAGCGCAGGCTGGTGTTCACAGGAGCAACTTGGCATACACTGCCTTAAGACAGCACATACAGTAGCAGGACCACTGTTTCTCAGCGAAAATGGGCAAAACTGATGGAAAATGAATTTTTGAGAAAAAATATGGAATTGGACATTTTTCAATTTTGGCAACAAATTGTTTTGCAACTGTTTTTGGCTCAAAACCCTATTTTGCCGCCATCTTGTGCAAAACAAAATCTCCATTTGAGCAAATAAAAAAAAGAAAAATTTTTGCACCACATTATCATGCAAAACTCGTGCTTAGCTCCAATGCTTACCTTTAAAAAAAATTCTGCATCGTATTTTAAAGCAAAACATGTTGATGTGCACTCAGTTTGAAGGGGAAGCAGAAAACATTTTTCTGAAGAGTTAGCCAGGTGGACTTGTCCATTTTTGAAAATGGGGAATCAATGGCTCTACAAACTGACTGGCACAGAGCATGTTGAGTAGGGCATCGTGGCACAAGCAGCCATGTTGGTCATGTCTATCGCTACACTCCAGAACAAAGACAGAGTTTTCATGTAAATGCACTTAGTATTAATGAAGACATGGGAGCTTGACCTGGTTGTGCCAGCACAGCACAGTACAGCACAGCACTGGTTAAAGCCTCCTCCAGACTATGTCATCGCTGGGCTTGTCGCAAGAAGTTTCTTCCATGACCCATCAGGGCGGCCACATGTTGGACCTGGTTTTCTCATTGGGGCTTGAGATAAATGATCTCAAGACTTATCGGGTCATTTGGTCCGATCATTGCACGGTAGACTTCTCATTCAGGGTCCCCCTCAACAGCCCTCCACCTGCTGAGATGTTTAGCTACCACCCCTTGAGGGGTTTGTCCCAGGAGGGTTTTCTGGTGGCGGCTAATCTGTCTGGTATGGGCAGTGCATGCATTGTGGGGGGTGTCTGTGGCAGTTGCCGCCTATAATACGGCGATGTGTGCCACGCTCTACTCCCTCACACCAGTCCGTGTATGACCCAAGTCTTCTCACTGAGGTCCCCCCTGCTTTTATGGGGAGCTCAAGGCAATGAAGACTGTGGGTCGGAGGTTAGAGCGCTGCTGGCGGAAGACCGGGCTGGAAGTGGACATGCTGGCCCTGTGTACTCACTATTGTATGTACCAGTGGGCAATCAACCGTAAGAAGGCAGAATTCTTGTCCAGGGAAATTGCTGCTGGGATGAACTGACCAACTGTACTTTTTCAGACTGTAGACAGGCTGCTAAACACAGCCTGTCTGCAGCTGAAAAAGGCTTTTTGAAATGAGTTATGTGAGGAGTTTGCTCGGTTCTTTTCGGACAGAGTGTCCGGCATCCGGCAGGGAATTCTGCCAGTGAGCCATGTTGTGGCTGACAGTGATCGCCTTGGATGTCCAGAGAGCGCTTCATCTGGTTGGGGCAAGTTTAGACCAGTGGAGATGGACGTGGTCACTGGGGTTGTTTCCAAACTGTGGCGGACATATTGTGAACTGGACCCGGTGCCAACGCATTTCTTGATGGGATGCACCAACTTCATTGGCCCGGTGTTTGCCTTGATTGTCTGGTGCTCCTTGTCAGAGGGGCTTTTCCCTGATGCCTTGAAAGAGGCATTGGTGAGACCCCTTCTGAAAAAAACATCGTTGGACCCTGATGTCAAGGCAAACTACCATCCCATCTCCAACCTCCCTTTTTTGGGTAAGGTTGTAGAGAAGATTGTGGCGCTTCAGCTTGAGGAGCACCTCCTGGCCTATGATTTATATAAGCCTTTCCAGTCTGGGTTTCAGATGAAGCATAACACTGAAACTGCATTAGTTCAGGTGCACAATGACCTTCTCAGGGCAAGAGATAGAGGGGAAAGGACAGTACTCGTTCTCCTCGATCTCTCCTCAGCTTTTGACACGGTGGACCATTGTGTGTTACTTGGCCACCTGAGGGAATTCTGTGGACTCACCAGGACAGTCATCTGCTGATTTGAGTCCTTTCTGACAAACAAAAGGCAAAGGGTAGTGATGGGGAAGTTCTCTTCTTCCTCCTCCTCCTCCTCCTCCTCCTCTAGCCTCCTGTCTTGTGGAGTTCCTCAAGGATCGGTCTTGTCACCAATGTTGTTCACCGTGTACATGCTACCCCGGGAAGGCTCATTAGGAAGTATGGCTTGGGTTTTCATTGCTATGCTGATGATACCCAGCTATATTTTTTCCTTTGCCCCTGGAACATTGAACACAGTGAACGTGCTAAATAACTGCCTCACTGAAATTAATGACTGGATGGCCTCCAGCTGGTTTCGACTGAACCCCGATAAGACAGAGGTACTAGTTGTGGAGTCAAACAGAGGACATGATAGGTTGGTCTCGGGTGCAGAAACAGGATTATTTCTGGGATGTGTATCTTTGAAGGCCTCCTCTGAGCTGCGGAATCTGGGCGTTATTCTGGATAGCGGTCTGACACTTGAGGCTCAGGTGTCAGCCGTTGTCCATGTCAGTTTTTATCATCTGAGGAATATCGCTAGGTTTAGGCCCCTAGTTCTGCGTCTGGACCTCCCAACTCTGGTGCATGCCTTCGTGATGACAATGCTTGATTACTGTAATGAGCTCTACCTCGGGGTCTCTGGGCATACTCTCCGCCGGCTTCAGTTGGTGCAAAATGCAGCTGCCAGGTTGTTGATGGGGTGGTCTAAGTACTGTCACATCACCCCGGTGCTACAGGAATTGCACTGGCTGCCAGTCAGGTGAAGGGTCCTCTTTAAGGTAACCCTGGTAGTCCCCCACAAATCCACCCTAATCGGCCAATCCGCTTACTCTCACCACCTCCCAAAAATTTGGAATTCGGTCCCCCCTCAAATCCGGCACTCATCCTCTGTCTACTCCATCAGCTCTGCCCTCAAGAATTACCTTGCGCCTAGCTGTTCCTGCCATGTCACTCCCTAATTCCCTCCTATAAGCCCTGGATAAACCCTACCCCCCAAAAATCACCTAACTAATTTCTAGCTCTCTTCCCGTCCTCCAAACTGCTCCCCCTTACTGGCCTCACTTGATCGCTCACAGAATGTAAGGGACACAAAATGCTCTCTATGGGTCCCTCTCCTACCCCCCAGGAGCTTGTATCCCTCATCTACTCCCTTCCCCCTACATCCCTCCACCTCACCCCTCCCTCTCCTTTCACCCTTTTCTTACATGTAAGCACTTGTTACTTACTAACCTGGCACTTATTATTGATTCACTTTTTCTACATGTTATGCACAACTCTGTTTTAACACTGTTTGTAACACCTGCTTTGCAACCGTATGTTAATGTTGATCTTGTAACTTGAACATGACTCTTTCCCTTCCCCTGCTTTCCCGCCCCCTTTTTTTTACTTTTATGTAAGCGCTTGTTTACTTGTTAGCTGGCACTTATTATTGACCACTCTTTCTACCTATTGTGCACAACACTGTTGTACCACTGCTTGTAACTCCTGCCTCAAAACTGTATGTTAATGTTAATCTTGTAACTTTCAGTCCTATTGTACCCCTTCCCCCCAGGTCGCACCAGGAGACGAGCGACTTGTCGCTCAGTGTGCCTTCCTGGCGAAACATTTAAATAAATAACTAAATAAGGTGGGTTTGCTTACCTTTAAGGACCTACATGGATTGGGCCCTGGCTACCTGGCCGATCTTCCTACACCGGCCACCTCAGTCCGCTCCTTACGTTCCTCCTCTAGGGGCCTCCTGGTGATTCCCAGGACGAGGCTAAAAATGGCTGGCGACAGAGCTTTTAGCGTCGCCAGCCCCGTCCTGTGGAATTCGCTTCCACCATCTGTAAGGGAGGCCCCTTCAGTTGACGTATTTAAGGCCCACCTCAAGGCCTTCCTGTTCGCTCAGGCTTTCTCTGATTATGCTATACAACATCTTTTGCCTGACTGCCATAAAGAATTGTTCCTGACCTTTTGTTTTTCTTTAGTTAGTTGTTTTTTCATTTATTATTTTTGATATTTACTGTTTATTACTGTATTAGTGTATTATTATTCATGCTGTGTTTTATTGGGTATACAGCGCCCAGAGCCTCTGGGATAGGCCGTCTTTTTTTTTTTTTTGCACTTGCCGGCTCCACAGCTTTCAGAGGCTTGCCCCTCTCCTACTCCGTCCGCTGGGCTAATCGAAACCACCCCTACCCGGCTTCATTATGCTCGGGGACGAGAAGTGTATGTTATTTTCTCCCATTTTCTCCCCTTAACCCCTGAGGATGGCAGCGAAGGACGCTACATTCAGGCAGATGATGTGCTGACGGACGCCATTGCCAAGTGCCCAGAGCGTCCTCCCCTCCCCGGCTCCGAAGAGTCACCATTGCCCCTGTAAGCCTGTGATTCCACCAGCCCCCAGGAACACTGGGGTGTGCTAGACACCCCCCGTTACCCCACCCCTGGAGGAGGAGAGCATCCGTTGGGACATTCAATCCTCTGTCCCCCTGCCGGCCCTCAACAACCCTGAGTCCGTTCCCAAACCCGGGCCACCGGCATAGCATGAGGTGTGGCGTCCAGCGCCACAACCCTCAGCGCCACCAGGCCGATGCATTGGGCATCTTTTAAATAAAACTTGCCTTGCCACTGCACAGCACAGCACAGCACAGTACAGCACAGCACATCCTACTGTGCTCCCATGTGGAAGACCGGATTTGCTGTGCACGCACTGGTTCCTGCCCCAAGCTTCACGAATCAAGGGAGTGATACAGTGAAATGTTTGTATCGATACATTTCAATCCCACTTCAAATTGCCCTTATTCTCCTGTCTTAAGATATAATTTTTCCCCATTCTGAGTTAGGTTTAGCATGTTTTAGATATGAAACCATTAAAGGGGAGCTTTAGTTTTGTGGCCCAGAGTTAGCCCAGATGTTTCCAGTGTTCCAGAAGGTAAAAGAACACGTTTCATCTCAGTCACAAATAGAGATGAACTAATACATGTCACAGCTTCAGAACCTTCTCCCCTCCTCCCTCTGCCACTCCCCCTCACTCTCAGCATTTAGACAACTGTAACTGCATCATTCTCTTCCCATTCAGTACCTGTCAACCCCCCTCCTGAACTGTCTCATCCCTCCTTCCTCTCTCATTCTTGCACCCCACTTTTATGTCACCCTCCCCAGTAGGCACTGCACACTTTATGGTATTCATACACTTTTGTCTACATAGATTGGCAGCAATTCATGATTTCTGTTTTTATGTTTGCTTGCACGCATGTGCAAGAAACATAGTGCCACCATATGAATTTTCATAGGTGTGCCATCCCGCTTCCAATGCCCTGCTCCTTCTTACAGGCCCGGCCCCACTGCACCAATAAATGTCCAAGCTGTCTACGACAGCAGTTCAGATGCAGTGGCGTACAGTTCAGCAAAAAGACCGCCATAATGAGCGGTGGTAACGCAGGTATAACTTACATACTGCTGTTGGCAGCATGCAAAAGCGCTCACGTCAGTACAGATTCTGAACAGCTGTCATAGACAGCTGTTTTTCTTGGATCCCCCAACAAACACCCAAGTAGCACTGGGAGCTCACATCTCAGCTGCTCAAGGCGCCCCCAACCCCGCACACTGTATGGCTGACGGGTGCCCAATCCCTGCCGACTCCACTGTAGCTCCCCAAACAGACTTCAGGTGCCATGCTGGGAGCCCACCCCAGCGTGGCAAAAGTCTGTATGGCCGACAGGGGTACCCAATCCCCCGTGAGCTCCACTGCCCCCCCAAACAAACTTCCAGCTGCCACACTGGGAGCCCACCCCAGCATGGCAAAAGTCCATATGGCCGACGGGGGTGCCCAATCCCCAGTTGGCTCCATCTGCCCCCCCAAACAAACTTCCAGCTGCCATGCTGGGAGCCCACCCCAGCATGGCAAAAGTCCTGCGTTGTCTCAAAAAAAAAAACACCTATAAGAAAAAACGGTCCCTCGTTGACTCTCTTGCCCCCCTCCCCCAATCCGTGCCCACCTTCTGCATACCCCACATCACCCCATACTTACCTCTGGACACCAGCGTGACAATCTTCGGTGGACCAGGAACAAATCTGCACTCTTCAAACCCAACCACAAACTGAAGAAATGCCAGTAAGCTGTATAATGGCATAAATGTTTTTTTTTCAACTTTGGTGCATATATCGGCCATTTTTGGGAAGTTTTTCACCAAATTTTCAACATAGAGTTCTTGGGACCCCACCTCATGAACTCGGTCATTTTGTTATTCGGTCCCGAAAGGTGATTTTGCAGTCACTGCGCGGAACCACCTTTCGGGACTGATTAACGAAACAACAGTGTCACAGTTCATGAGGTAGGCCCCCCAAAACACTGTTGAAAATTTGGTGAAAGAATTCCCAAAAATGACTGTTTTACGAGCGTGTGTTGCGCAGTTCCTACGCACGTTCGTAACTTTGAGAATATTTAATATTTTCACTCCAGATTTTCAACATTGGCATTTTACCACACCTCCTTATGAACAGTACAGCTGTCATTTTTCACATCTCGCCCAAAATATGTTTTCGCACATGTAGCGCACAATGGTGCAGTCAGTGTGCAAAATCAATGTTCGGGACAGATTAAGAAAATCACAGTGACACCACTCTTAAGCAGAGGTGTTAAAATGGTTATGTTGAAAATTAGGTGACAAAAGTCCATAAAATGACTGTGTTATGAGCGTGCATTGTGCAATTTCCATGCACCCTTATAAGTTCAAGAATTTATAATATTTTCAGTCCAGATTTTCAACATTGACATTTTTCCACACCTCCTTATGAACAGTACAGCTGTCATTTTTCACACCCTTGCTGAAATGTGTTTTCACACTTACTGCACAGAATAGCGTGGTCACTGTGGGAAATTAGTGTTTGGGACAGATTAAGAAAATCACAGTGACACTGTTCATGCATGAACAGAGGTCCCAAAATGCCTATGTTGAAAATCTGCTGTAAAAAATCCCCAAACTAATTACATTGTGGGTGTACACTGCGCAGTTTCTATGCGTGCTCGTGACTTCACCAGTTTTTTATATTTTCACTCCAGATTTTCAGGATTGCCATTTTTTACACCTCCTCATGAACAGTACACCTGTCACTTTTCACATCCTGTTCAAAATGTGTTTTTCGCACCTGTGGCACCAAATGGCTCAGTCACTATGCAAAATCACCTTTGGCCTAACGAATTGATAGTATCACTGTTCATGTGGTGGGGTCACAAAAAGCTTGTGTGGAAAACTTGGGAGTAAAAATACCAAGAAATGCTCAGGGCGTTAGGGTTTTCAACCATAATGCCCTACCCTGTAGGGACTGACAGGCATCAGGGGTGTGACTTGGGATTGTCGACAGTAATGCTCATGCCATTCCACCCCCACCCTGCAGCAAGTGACAGGCATCGAGGTGCGCCTTGGACCCTTTGCCCCCAGAGTTCACCCCATTCTCCTATACTGCACCCATTTCAGCGTATTTCCTTATGCAATGAGGTGAATGTAAAGCCCAAACAACCCCAAGGCACACCTCGACACTTGTCAGTGTCTGAAGGGTAGGGTGAGGTGAAATGTCGTGACCGTCATGGGTGACGACCCAAAGGCACACCCAATGCCTGTCCATCTCTGCAGGTTGGGGGTGGAGTTGGCGTCAGTTCAATACTTCAATGCCATTCCTATACTGCATCTGTCTAACTCCTGCACTTCCACTGCTAATGCCAGCAAGCAAACATTCGGCATTGACAAATGCTTGTTATTTACCTGACGTTCCACACTTGCTCCTACACTTGTGATGTCTGCCTATACACAATCTGATGCTTTGTAAGTTTCATTTTTAATTTTGTCTGTACTCCTCACCCCCTCCTCCCCCGGGTCACAACTGTAAACGAGCCTTGGCTCAGTGTGCCTTTCCCAATTACCAGTTTTGAAATAAACAAATGACTTGCCTCTGTCATGGCCCCGTTTATTAGGAACCCCTTAACATGCTATCTTAGGAGTTCCCCCTCAGTGGAGGCATTTAAAAAGGGGCTGAAGAGCTATTTATTTACTGCAGCATATAACTTAGATATTTAAGACAATGCCTCAGTATTTCAGATCATAGTAGTTATTGCTATCTAACAATTTATGTATTGATCAGAGTCTTTTCTTATGGCTATACATTGCTGTGCATATTGACTCTATACAGTGTTCTCAGCCCATGTGGCTAGGGCACTATACAAAATCAAGTGGCTTGCCCTTGCCTTGCTGACACTACCGGATGGATATACCAGGATTTTGTGATTGTTGGCCGCAACAGATAATATGGATATCATAAACTAATCACCAGAGTAACCTAGAGTTTTATTTCCCCAAGTGGATACTCACTATTTATAGCTCGTCCAGGAGAAATGCCCTGGATGATGTTTGGATAATGACCAGAAAACCCCACTATCCTCCCCAGACAAAAAAATTCAGTTCTTAAAATTGCAATTATTTGGAGTATTTGTGCCTTATAAGACAGATAATGAACCTGGAAATGGATAATAAATTCCTGAATTTTTATGTATTTTTTTTTTTTTTTAAAGTTTGGTAACTGTGAAAAGCACACTGAGACAAGACTAATTTCCAGGTGTAACCGGGGGGAGGGAAGAGGAACGAAACAAGCAGCAAAACACAATCAAACAGAAGTGCAAAAAGACAGCAATAAAATACAGTGCAAATACAGTTGCAGCAAACAAATGGGGGTAGGAGTACACAGAGGTAAAAAAGGCAGCTATTCTGAATGTTGGAGTCAATTGAGGATTATCGGGGAGCTGGGGGGTGGAACAGACAGGCAGAAGTTCAAATGAGGCAAAGCACCTAGAGGAAAGAAAAAGGGTGAAGGGAGTGTGAGGGCAAAAAGACATAGGGTAGGGCAACGGTTGGGGGGAGAGAAGGGGGGAAGGTTAGAGGGAGAAGCAGGAGCAAGTGAGGGGTTGGCTTTAGCTACCGCTTCAGGGATAGTAGGGAAAGAGCAAAGCAAAGATGAGGCGGCAGCAGGTTCTAAATGGAGGGGAATCGGTAAGAGAGTGAAGGCAGCCTGACCAGCACTAGAGCGTGGGTGAGGGATTGAGGAGGAGCGGGAGTCTCTAGAATGAAGGGGATAGGAGGAATAGGCTGAGTATGATATGGTAAAAAGAATCAAGAAAATGTGTCTCAGAGTGGATCTTCCCTTAGATAAGATTGCCCAGCTGATAGCGGTGCTATCCAGTCGCATGTGAATGGCAGGTGTTCAAATACAGCGGGGACTACTGATGAAAGCCTGAGTGCAGTCATATTTAAAGGTGCGCTCCTCTATTTGTAACCCCCCTACAAATGGGGGTTCCCAAAAGTCTTCCCAGAGCTTGCCTAATTGCTCACATTCTGGGTGGTGTTCAGCATTAAAGCTGTTTTAAATGGTGTCGCAGTGAGTACTTTTAAAGCCTCCATGTACTGTCTCTTTAGGGGCTACCAGCCTGCAGTCATAATTAGTTTGAATGGGGGGACTGTGTGTTTCTATGCCCGAGTCCCGCCCGGGCTGCTGACTAATCACTCTATTTCTGCCGTCGCTAAATGTGCAGAGGGAGCCCAGTTGAAAGATGTAACTAATTGCTGGGAATTATCTAGAGCAGTGATAAAAATGTAGTTTTGCCTAACCTGCCTTCTTGCAGCAAGGACTGTTTCTGTTTAGCTCCACCATTTTGGTCCCGGACTGCCGAATGGGACCAATCAGTATTTGGGACTCTCAAATGGAGCCTGCTAACATGGGGCTGTGAGGAGTGAGACTCTGGGAATTGTAGTTTTTGGACTATTGGTGCCTTTTTGCACCTATAGAGGGAGCTCTGCTGTGACTGACACCTGATTCAACCAACCGAACCTTTTGGATCTGAGTGACAGCCCCTGAGCTGTCTGCTGGCAAGCCATATTCGAGTTGGAAGCTGAGGGAGAAGGAGCTCTGAGGGTTTGAGCGACCATTACGGCGTAGTTCACGCGGGAGAACCATGGAAGGCCTGATTTCTGGCCTACTAGCCTGCTATCTGCCCTGAGAGGGAAGAGGGGATTTTCATCGGACAAATTCCGAATTTGAGAGAGCAAACCAAGCTGCTGCACTGGGACCAGGCTTAACCTGTAGAAGACCACAGATTTTGCTGAATGCGATCGGCCTGTCAGGATTCTGTGGCCTGGTACAGTAAACAAGTTTTTGCATATGAATGTGCTAGATGCTGATCGGGGACCGCAATCTGATTCCCCCTTGCTGTGAACTGTGTGCTAGTTTGCTGGAAGCTGTTTTCCCAGCTAATTTCAGACTGAAATCCGTGTTGACTGATGCAGATAGGCCCAGCCACAAGGGTTTTGTATCACTACCCTGCTGCACAGAAAAGATCCATCGACGAGGGACCGGCCAGGGGACCAGCCCCTTGCACCTTGCCTGAACAAGAACCTAGCCAAAGCAACTCGTGTGGGCCCTGCTTCCTCTGGCAATCCAGAGAGTTCACCCATCAGCCCTCCTGTGTTTAGCCTGGGTACCGTGAGTAATTATCAGGGTAGCTCCCTGCAACTTTTCTTAAATCAAAGTGTCTCGTCTGATTGTATTGTGTCCTCTTTTCACGAACTGAGCCCTCCGGCTCTGGGTTACAAGTTGTGTGTGCATGTTCTTTTTCCATCACAGGGCCACAACCAGCTGCATCGCTGGCCTACCCTGGGCATCGATCCTGGCTAGCCTTTTCCCCCATCCTGGCTACTCAGAGAGTGGGACTGAGTGAGACTTTAAGTGCATGCACAGTAGTGTGATTATTGTGTTTAAACTAATTAACCTGATTTTCACCCTCCTTGTTACAGCCCCCTCAATAAATCAGATCTGTTGTTTCTGAAATGTACCTGGCTTGTGGTGTCAGTATATGCTGAAAGTATTGCATTATAGCTGTGTGTCTTGCATAACCTTATTTTACAGGGGGTCCCCAGAGCCGCACTGCAGGAATCAGTCCTGGGGGTAAGTGTTAGTTTTATGTGTAAGAGGTTTGCATATTTGGGGTATTGGGAAGGTTACTTCTGTGTGTGGGGAGGGCCATTAGTGGGAATTGAGGGGAGTCACAGTGTCCCAGAGGGCTGTGACCTGGTTAGACTAGCCACCACCAACTCTGACCTTTGCGTGGAGGCACCAGTCACCGAACCTAGGCCCCTCAACCTGTCACTAGCCTCTCAGGCAGGGGTAGCAGCCCTTGGGATAGTGTCACCTAGGGGTTACATCTTGGAGGCACCGTTGGGATTAGCATCCCCTAGTGGCCAAACTTACAAATTGCTGTTAAAAATAAATGGCTACCCCAACAGAAGTGGCTGTACACCAACTGGTGGGGTGGTGTACTGGGCAGGAGATAATCCCAAAAATGCTATACTTATCCTGGATATTCCCCTGGGTACCAATTATTACACTGTAGAGGAAGTACTTTCCAAGGTTGAATGTTTACAAAACCCTGTGGTGGTGGGTCGACAGGCTAATCTGCTCGCCCAAAGTTTCATGGCCTTAGTACAGTGTAAGAACATAGTAGACAGTTCCAAAGTACCACAGGCTATTACCCCAGAAGGAGCCCTCACTGCCAGGAGAGTGATAACTAAGGACAGTAAAGACTCCGGGGAGGATGAGCCCCCCCCCACTATCTGAGACTTTTGAGAATAAATTTGCTAAGTTGTTGCTGGAGGAAGGGAAAACTGTGGAGGACTTAAAGAAGCTATTCCTGCCACCTGGGGGTGTTCCTCCCCCAATGCCCCTTCCCGCTTCAGCACCCGTTATTGTCCCTCCTTCCATGCCCGTGCCAATGCTGGCCCCTATGTCTGTATCTGCCATTAGTCACAACTCTTACCAACGGTTGAGAATCTTCTCGGGCACCCTTCCCACCCCCCAAGGGGAGGATGACTGGGAGACCTGGATAGACTATGTTGCCCCTCTAGTACTGGAATGGCAATGCTCGGAAGCAGAGAAGTGAAAGAGGTTAAGTGAGAACCTCCGAGGTCCTGTCCTGGCTACCACCCATGCCAAACGGGCCAATAACCCTGAAGCGACTACACAGGACTATCTTGAGGCATTGGAGAATGTGTATGGGAGCCCAGATTCAGATGAGGACCTGTGGTGGAGGGTGAGAAACGCCCAGCAGTACCCTGGGGAGTTGTTGTCTGTGTATGTATCTCGGCTTGAAAAGTTGCTGCAAGAGTGCCTCAGAAAGGGTAGTTTGCCAGCAACTTAGACCAAACCAGGCTGGACCAGATCCTTAAGTCTGCCCCATTTTCAGAACTGTTGTTGCTTCAATTACGCCTGTCCAACTGACTAGAATCACCCCCCTCCAATGATGAGCTAATGAGAGAAGTTCGGGGGGTTGAGAAAAGGCAGCCCCGGGGGGAACTTGCACCAACCGCTGCTGCTACTGCACGAGTGACTGAGGGTGATCGCCAGGCGAGGCTCAGGGGCAGAGATCGACAGTTAGTGAGTACTCTGAGAAGGAAAAGGACTTCCGGCCCTGGGCCCAGTTTTGGAAAGATGAACTACTGAAGGAGATCTGAGAGTTGAAGGTAGGTGCCCCTGCAAGGATTTCCCCCACGGGACCAGATTCTGAGGCTGCTCAGGCCGTGACTGCCATGGGGGTAGAGGTGCACCCTCAAGCATCCTATAACCAGGACAGCCCTCAGAGTGAGATCAAAGAATTGACTGCCACCATGAAGGAACTATTGAGACATGTTACACCCTGCCCACCGTTGCCAGCAAATAATGGACCCAAACCCAGTGCTAATGCTTCAGTTCCTCAGGCAGTGTTATCTCCAATGATGATCCAGGAGCCTATCCTGTGTCACAACTGTGGAAAAGATGGCCATATGAAGAGGGAATGCCGGTCCCAGAAAGACTTAGAGAGAGTGCTGAGCCGGCTTCAAGGGGAGCTTCGGAAAACGAATCAGTGGTCAAGGGGAGCACGAAATGACCGCAGTGAGGGTCCAAGAAACCCTAACTCAAATTTCTTTGTGGCTAAACAGTCTGTCCGGGCCTCTGCTGCTGTCCCTCTAGAATGGTCCGAGGTGGTGGGTCCCTCCATGGAGACGACAGTGAAAGTAAATGGAGTGTCTACTAGGGCTGTGCTGGACAGTGGCTCCCAAGTAACCATCATGTTCCAAGACTGGCACGAGAAGCACTTGCCTGATGTGCCCTTACAGCCTCTGGAAGGACTACATGTCTGGGGGTTAAGTGAGAAGGCGTACCCCTACTCTAGATACATCCGAATTTGGTTGTCTTTTCCCTCCTCGGTGGCTGCGGTGGCGGAGCAAGTAGAGACTTTGGCTCTAGTGTGTCCCCCTACTGGACTATACGATGGGGTTCCTTTACTAATTGGATCAAATGCTCATATGTTCGGGAGGTTGGCGCAACTATGCTACGAGAGACAGGGGCAGTGGACTGGTAGAGCTTTGAGGATTCCTGCCTTGATCAAGAAGGTTTATGAGTCACGGAAGACTGCAGAAGAGGTGGACCCCGATGAACCGGTAGGGGTTTTATGGAAGAAGGATCCTGAGTCCATGATCCTGGCGCCTAATGCTCACTCTACCTTACAAGGACAAGTCCAATTAAGAAAGGTTGTTAAGAATAAGATACTCATGCTGGATGCCCCAGGTGATGGAAAACTGCCGGAAGAATTGCTGGTTAAGCCCAGTATCTTACCCGCTTGGGCTCATGCTTATGCTCGACGAGTAATGGTCCAGGTTCAAAATGTGTCAGACAGAGAAATTCAGGTGAATAGAGGCTGCACCCTGGCTAACATACACTGTGCAGACATGGCAGTGCTACCCAGTAACAAGTACTCGGGGGAGAATGACAGAGTAACGCCCGACTTGTTTGATTTTGGTGACTCCCCGTTACTAGCTGAATGGAAGATGAGAATCAGTGAGAAACTTGCCCAGAGAGACCAGGTGTTTTCACTGAAGGAATGAGATGTGCAATGTGCACAAGGAGCTGAGCATCATATCCATCTGCATGATGAGCAGCCATTCCATGAGAGGTCTCGACGCCTGGCACCCGTTGATACAGATAATGTGAGACGGCACCTACAGGAGATGCTTGCGGCTGGTGTGACACAACAATGCAGAAGCCCTTATGCTTCGCCTTTTGTAGTGGTGAGAAAGAAGAATGGAACAGTATGAATGTGTGTGGATTATCAGACCCTCAACAAGCGGACTATCCCTGATCAATACACCATGCCTCGTATTCAGGATGCCTTAGACTGTTTGAATGGTAGCAAGTGGTTCTCAGTGTTGGATCTTCGCAGTGGGTACTACCAGATCCCCATGGCCCCAGACGACCGTGAGAAGACAGCCTTTATATGTCCACTTGGGTTCTATGAATCTATGAGGATACCCCAATGGATTTCGGGTGCCCCTGCCACTTTTCAACGATTGATGGAGTGTGCAGTGTGGGACATGAACTTATTGGAGTGTCTAGTATATCTAGACGATGTTATTGTGTTTGGAAGTTCGTTGGAGGAACATGAAAGCAGACTCTTTAAAGTGTTGGACCACCTGGAAGAGTTCGGCCTCAAGCTATCCATCAACAAATGCCAGTTCTTTCAGACATCAGTAAAATATGTGGGGCACATAGTGTCCACCGAGGGGATAGAGACCGACCCCAGCAAAGTTGAGGCCTTGACCACCTGGCCCCAGCCCCACAATCTAAAGGAATTACAAAGATTTCTTGGAGTCTGTGGTTATTACCGGCGGTTCATTAAGGACTATTCAAGGGTGATTCACCCACTTCTGAATCTTACCCAAGGTTACCTCCCACAAACAAAAATTACAAGAGAGTGGCCTTCACTGAAGCTGAGAGAGTGTATTTCCATCCCAATGAATCTTCTGGATCACGCTGAACACCTGATTCTGAAGCTGCTTTTCACGAAATCATATACCAACTCACCCACGCTCCTGTCCTTGCTTATGCTGAGCCTGCAAAACCCTACGGATTACATACTGATGCTAGCCTACAAGGCGTGGGGGCTGCGTTATATCAAGAGCACGAGAATCACCTGAGACCAGTGGCTTTCACCAGCAGAAGTCTGATCCCATCTGAAAAAAACTATCCTGTGCACAAATTGGAGTTCCTGGCATTGACGTGGGCCATTGTTGACCAATTCCATGAATACTTGTATGGGGCAAAGATACTGGTAAAGACAGATAATAATCCATTGACCTATGTGTAGACTTCAGCCAGATTGGATGCCACTGGCCATCGGTGGCTCTCTGCGTTGTCTACCTATGATTATGCTGTTGAATGCAGAGCAAGCCTGAATCACGAAGATGCTGATGCTCTCTCCCGGAGGCCTGCTTCCAGAAATTATTGGGTCAGACTGCCTGTACCTGACATTTGAGCACTATGCCAAAAGTTTGACAAAGAGGAACCAACATCCCCAGACGCAGTGGACTGTCTAGCAGATTGTTTGGGGCCCTCTGACATGTGTATACCTGCTGCTTACTGCCATTTCTCCACACTAGATATTAGTGCACTGCCTCAGTTTGATAACGACAGCATCCAGCCGGCTCAGTCCTGAGAGCCTATGATCAGATCAGCCCCTGAAGCCCTCTATGCAGGGAAAGATGTGTCTAAGTTGCACTCCTCTGAATTGAGAACTGCATTATTGTATAAAGAAGGCCCTAAATTGAAACTGATTAACCGGTTGCTGTACAGAGAAACAGTAGACAGAGGGGGACAAGTAGACAAGCAACAGTTGGTTTTGCCAACCGCTTTCAGAGACTTGGTGCTGAGGTTCCTACACAACCACATGGGGCACCTCAGTAAAGACCGAACCCTCGACCTCATAAGGTCCAGATTCTACTGGCCTAAAATGGGGGCTGATGTTGAGCATCACATATGGACTTGTAGTTGCTGCCTGCAGAGAAAGGCCTTGCCCCAGAGGGCTTCCCCCCTTGTTAACATCACCACCGGCACCCCCATGGAGTTAGTTTGTATTGACTTTCTGAGTTTGGAGCCTGATCAAAGAAATATTGGTAATGTGTTGGTGGTCACTGATCATTTTACCAGGTACGCCCAAGCATTTCCCACCAAGGACCAAAAAGCATCCACTGTGGCCAAGGTACTGGTAGAGAATTTCTTTGTTCACTATGGAGCCCCCCCCAAAGTATCCATTCTGACCAAGGACGAGATTTTGAGAGTCGCTTAATCAAGGAGATGCTCTCCCTGTGGGAAGTGTGGAAATCCAGAACCACCCCTTACCACCCACAGGGGGACCCACAGCCAGAACGTTTTAACCGCACCCTACTGGACATGCTGGGCACTCTCCACCTGAAAGACAAGCCCAAATGGAGCCAGCAAATTAGCACCTTGGTACATGCTTAACAACTGCACCAGAAATTATGCCACTGGGTTCTCCCCCTACCGCCTTATGTTTGGAAGAGAGGTCCCATTGCCAGTGGATGTTTGTTTTGGGGTCTCCCCCGATGGGGTCCGAGCTGATAGTTACCTACAATACGTCCAGAAGTTAAAAGCTCAATTGAATCATGCATACCAACTAGCTCAGACCATGGCTGCAAAGAGAAATTTGGCTAATAAAGAAAGATTTGATAAAAAGGTGAAGACCCAAGAACTCCAAGTGGGAGATCGTGTATTGTTAAGAAATCTGGGACTACATGGCAAACACGAAATTGCTGACTGGTGGCATCATCTCCCTCACATCATAGTAGGCAAATTAAATGACTTGCCAGTGCATAAAGTGCAGCCTGAAGACAACTCAAAAGATGTCAAGACAATGCACCGAAACCATTTGTTGCCCACTGGTCAATACTGATTGAATAGGAGCCCCCAGAAATTGCTCCCCCTGGACCGGTGACAATGGCTGCTGTAAGACAAAGGCAGACAAAGCCTGCTCCTGTAGATTCTGACTTAAGGTTTCCTCCACAGCAAACCCCAATTGAGAATGACTGTCAGTCTGCTTCGGATGCAAATGCATGCAACTATGGTTACTATCCTTCTTATGAACTAAGTCAGTTGTTTCAAGGTAATCCCCTGGTCAATTATAGGGATGAAGCTGAGCCTTCTGGACTGCCTAACCCCCCAGCTTTATCCATGGAGCCAATGCTCCCTGAGAGTGAAGTGCAAAGTGTCCGGTCTGATGATATTAAGTCACTGTGTATGGTGGAACTGTGTGATTTCCCCTGCGGAGGAAACAGATGAGCTGAGACTGACTGGTGACTTACCAGAGCAGGAACAGTACTTTCAGTGTTATGATGGTTCCTTTTCAGTACTAGAGTGTTCCCCGAGTGAACAAAGTGTTGTACAACCTGAATCCAGAGAGTCCGGGGCTGGCAGTGCCTTAAGTCTGAACTTTTCTGCTCAAATAGAGGCTCCCCTTGCAAGTGAGGAAAGTGCAGAGAGTGAAGTGAAAGGCAGAGAGACTGTGACTATTCCCCCCAGGAAGACTGGTTGAGATGTCAGACCAGTAGTGCGCCTCAGCTATGATTCCCCTGGGAGGCCTGTGGATTTGCCTCTCAATGTGGTCCATAAGGGAGTGTATATGTCCCAAAGCTCACTGCCCAAACTGAGCATAAGTACAAATTCCCGGTTAATTGTTCTGCCCTCCAGGTATGGTGCCCCTGTCCCATCTAGCCCCGAGGTAACTGATAGGGAAGGGCCTCCATTATCCTTGTTCAGTGTGCAGGAAATGCTAACCTGAAGTTGTATAATAGTATGTGTGATTTACCTATGTGAAATGTGTCTGATGTAACTCAGAATGGGTATAGTAACATGAAGCGTAAATAATATGTATAGTAATGGTTAAGTATGTTGACTGATGTAGAAAATGTGATTGGTATAACATGTTGATGGTATAAATGCATAATATAATTTGCATCTGAAACTACAATGATGGTATAGTTTTGATGTGGACACCAAGTTTTTCCAGGCCAGGAAGGGTATAACTCCCTTACAAATGGGGGTTCCCAAAAGTCTTCCCAGAGCTTGCCTTATTGCTCACAGTCTAGGTGGTGTTCGGTGTTAAAACCATTTTAAATGGTGTCGTAGAGAGTGCTTTTAAAGCCTCCATGTACTGTCTGTTTAAGGACTGCCAGCCTGCAGTCATAATTAGTTTGAATGGGGAGACTGTGTGTTTCTATGCCCGAGTCCCGCCCAGGCTGATGGCTAATCGCTCCGTTTCTGCCGTCACTAAATGTGCAGAGGGAGCCCAATTGAAAGATGTAACTAATTGCTGGGAATTGTCTAGAGCAGTAATAACAAGCATTTGTCAATGCCGAATGTTTGCTTGCTGGCACTGGCATTGGTAGTGTAGGAGTTACAGAGCTGCATAATAGGAATGGCAGTGAAGTATTGAACTGAAGCCAACCCCATCACCACCCTGCAGATAGTGACAGGCATTGGGGTGTGCCTTTGGGTCATCAGGCATAACGGCCACGCCATTTCACCACACCCTACCGTGCAGACACCGACAAGTGTCACAGTATGCCTTGGGGTCTTTGGCCCTTATGCGCACCCCATTCCATCAGGAAATACGGTGAGATGGGTACGGTATAGGAGAATGGGGTAAACTTTGGGACAGAAGAGTCCAAGGCACACCTCGATGCCTCTCCTTGGCTGCAGGGTGTGGGTGGGGGTGGAATGGTATGAGCACTGCAAGTGACAATCCCAAGTCACAGCCCTGATGCCTGTCATTCTCTACAGGGTGGGGTGTTATGGTCGGAAACCCTAATGCCTCAGGCATTCGTTAGTATTTTCACTCCAAATTTTCAACAAGGGTTTTTTTGTGACCCCCACCTCATGAACAGTGGCAATATAAGTTTGTTAGCAGCTGCTTTTGCACAGCGACTACGGCATTTGTCACCACAGGTGCAAAACACATTCTGAACAGGATGTGAAAATGACAGCTATACTGTTCATGGGGAGGTATAAAAAATGGCAATGTTGAAAATCTGCAGTGAAAATATTTAAAAAAACTGGTGAAGTCATGAGCGTGCGTAGAAACTGTGCAACGTGCACCCGTAATGTAATTAGTTTGGGAATTGTTTACAGCAGATTGTCAGCACAGGCATTTTGGGACCTCTGGTCATGAACAGTGTCACTGTGATTTTCTTTATCTGTCCCGAACAATGATTTCACACAGCGACCACGCATTTCTGTCCTGAAAGTCTGAAAACACATTTCAGCCATGTTGTGAAAAATGACAGCTGTACTGTTCATAAGGAAGTGTGGAAAAGTGCCACTGGTGAAAATGTGGACTGAAAATATTACAAATTCAAGAACTTACGAGGGTACATGGAAACTGCGCAATGCTCACTCGTAACACAGTCATTTTTGGGAATTTTTTCACCAAATTTTCAAAATAGCCATTTTAAGACCTCTGCTCATGAACAGTGTCACTGTGATTTTCTTAATGTGTCCCATACATTGATTTCGCACTACCGACTCGTCATGTGTGCGCATAGGCGGAAACATGTTTTGAGCGAGATGTGAAAAATGACAGCTGTACTGCTCATAAGGAGGTGTGGTAAAATGGCAATGTTGAAAATCTGGAGTGAAAATATTGAAAATTTGCAAACTTATGAGCGTGCGTAGGATCAGCGCAACAAACCCTTGTAAAACAGTCATTTTGGGGAATTTTTTCACCAAATTTTTAACATAGCCATTTTAACACTTCTGCTCATGAACAGTGTCACTGTGATTTTCTTAATGTGTCCCGAACATTGAGTTTGCACACCAACTGCGACATTGTGCACTACATGCGCCGAAACACATTTTGGGTGAGATGTGAAAACTGACAGCTGTACTACTCATAAGGAAGTGTGGTCAAATGGCAATGTTGAAAATCCGGAGTGAAAATATTGAAAATTTGCGAATCTACAAGCGTGCGTAGGAACAGCGCAATGCACGCTCATAAAACAGTCATTTTTAGGTATTTTTTCACCAAATTTTCAACATAGGCTTTTTAAGAGCCCACCTTATGAACACTGGAACTGTCACTTCATTAACTGGTCCCAAAAGGTGATTTTACGCAGTGACTGCGAAATCACCCTTCGGGCCCGATTAACGCCATGACAGTGACAGAATTCATGAGGAGGGGTCCCAAAAACCCCATGTTGAACATTTGGTGCCATAATTCCAAAAAATGCCTAAGATATGCTGCAAAGTTGAAAAAACCCTATTCATTACATTATACAGCTTACTGGCATTTCCTCAGTTCGCGGTCGGCTTTGAAGAATGCAGACGTGTTTCTGGTCCACCAAAGATTGTCGTGCCGGAGTCCAGAGGTAAGTATGGGGGTGTGGGGAGGCAGGGGTGCGCAGTGGGTGGGCGCAGATGGGGGCAGAGACAGCGAGGACCGTTTTCTGTTGGAAGTTTTTTTTTTTAACAAAGGAGGAGAGCGGGATGTTTGCCATGCTGGGGTGGGCTCCCGGTGTAACACAAACGGCTTGTGGGCGTGGAGCACGGGGATTGGGCACCCCTGTCAGCGACATCTACTGCCACGCTGGGGTGGGCTCCAGTGTGGCACCCTGTACTCTGGGGGGGACAGTGGAGCCGATGGGATTGGCCACCCGTCGGCTACCATGTGGCCACGCTGTGATGAGCACCCAGTGTGGCATGTACAGTCTGTTTGGGGCGCCAGCACAGCGGCGGGGATTGGGCACCCCATCGGCTATACAGTGCAGGGGGCGAGCACGCAGTATGTGAGCTGCAGGTGTGTGTGTAGGGGAGCGCCAGATGAGCAGGCGACATCTTATCGTTGCTCACTGAAGCGTAGCTCCCCCTTTCAACTGTACGCCACTGCATTTTGGACTGCTGTCATAGACAGCTCCAGCAGGCACTGGAGAACTGTGGCCATGTCTGCAAACACACTGACTGAATTGGAAGAGGGCTGCCACACCTCTGAAAACTCGGATTATGGCACTATGTTTCTTGCACATGCGTGCAAGCAACCATAAAAATGTAGTTTTGCCTAACCTGCCTTCTTGCAACAAGGACTGTTTCTGTTTTGCTCTACCATTTTGGTCCCGGACTGCCGAATGGGACCAATCAGTATTTGGGACTCTCAAATGGAGCCTGCTAACATGGGGCTGTGTGGAGTGAGACTCTGGGAATTGTAGTTTTTGGACTGTTGGCGCCTTTTTGCACCTATAGAGGGAGCTCTGCTGTGACTGACACCTGAACCGACCAACCAAACCTTTTGGATCTGAGTGACAGCCCCTGAGCTGTCTGCTGGCAAGCCAGATTCGAGTTGGAAGCTGAGGGAGAAGGAGCTCTGAGTGTTCGAGCGACCGTTACAGCGTGGTTCACGCGGGAGAACCATGGAAGGCCTGATTTCTGGCCTACTAGCCTGCTATCTGCCCTGAGAGGGAAGAGGGGATTTTCATCGGACAAATTCCGAATTTGAGAGAGCAAAGCAAGCTGCTGCATTGGGACCAGGCTTAACCTGTAGAAGACCACAGATTTTGCTGAATGCGATCGGCCTGTCAGGATTCTGTGGCCTGGTACGGTAAACAAGTTTTTGGCTATGAATGTGCTAGATGCTGATCAGGGACCACGATTTGATTCCCCCTTGCTGTGAACTGTGTGCTAGTTTGCTGGAAGCTGTTTTCCCAGCTAATTTCGGACTGAAATCCCTTGTTGACTGATTCAGATAAACCCAGCCACGAGGGCCTTATCTCACTACCCTGCTACACAGAACAGACCCATCGATGAGGGACCGGCCAGGGGACCAGCCCCTTGCACCTTGCCTGAACAAGAACTGAGCCAAAGCAACTCGTGTGGGCCCTGCTTCCTCTGGCAATCCAGAGAGCTCACCCATCAGCCCTCCTGTGTTTGGCCTGGGTACCTTGAGTAATTATCAGGGTAGCTTCCTGCAACTTTTCTTAACTCAAAGAGTCTCATCTGATTGTATTGTGTCCTCTTTGCATGAACTGAGCCCTCCGGCTCTGGGTTACAAGTTGTGTGTGCATGTTCTTTTTCCATCACAGGGCCACAACCAGCTGCATCGCCAGCCTACCCCGGGCATCAGTCCTGGCTAGCCTTTTCCCCCATCCTGGCTACTCAGAGAGTGGGACTGAGTGAGACTTTAAGTGCATGCACAGTAGTGTGATTATTAATGTGTTTAAACTAATTAACCTGATTTTCACCCTCCTTGTTACAGCCCCCTCAATAAATCAGATCTGTTGTTTCTGAAATGTACCTGACTTGTGGTGTCAGTATATGCTGAAAGTATTGCATTATAGCTGTGTGTCTTGCATAACCTTATTTTACAGGGGGTCCCCAGAGCCGCACTGCAGGAATCAGTCCTGGGGGTAAGTGTTAGTTTTATGTGTATGAGGTTTGCATATTTGGGGTATTGGGAAGGTTACTTCTGTGTGTGGGGAGGTTCACTAGTGGGAATTGACGGGGTTCACAGTGTCCCAGAGGGCTGTGACCTGGTTAGACTACCAACAACCAACCCTGACCTTTGGGTGGAGGCACCCGTCACTGAACCTAGGCCCCAGAACCTATCATTAGCCACTTGAGGCAGGGGTAGTAGCCTCTTTGGGATATGCCACTAAGGTTAACATATTTCTTTTCCAAATAAAAAAAAAAAAGATTCTAAAGCTGACACCAAATGTAGAAAATCGCCCCTTACAAGGCAAAAGGAAAAGGGCCACTCTAAACTGGAATAAAAAGGCTCCAGTGCTAAAGTTTACCACGACCTGCACCATTACTTTAAAAATGGCGGCAGCACTCTGAGATAACCAACATGCATTCTGTCATTCAGACATTTGTCGTTAACCTTTAAGGGCCGGTCTCACTACCAGACCTGTCTAATGGTAAAAAAAAAATAAATAAATAACCTTGGGCCTCTCCCCACCCTCGGCACAGCATCTCCTCACTCCTGCCCCCACTCCCCAGGCTACCAGGAGCTCCACTAAGGTATCCTTCAGAGTCATGAAAACATAGAAGAGATAGAGTCCCGCTCTGTAGGACAGCCCTGGGGCAGCGAGCTTTCATGTATAGGGCCTCTGTCTGGGCAAACGACCTGCCTCCAGAGGTCTTTTCTGTAACAAAGATTGGCCCCTTTAAACTCAAACTCCAGCAGCACCTCCTTGAAATAAACTGCTATGACTGCTCTTAGCCTCTCTCCTTCCGTGCCGTGTTGCTTTCCTGCTCACCCCATTTACTTTCTTGTACTGACAAAGTCATCTTAGACAGCTACAGAGCTACAGCCCTCTTTCCCTTTTAGCCTCTACCTGTCTCTCCCGTCCTCTTACCCCCCATTCCTCCCTGGCACTCCTGCCAGTCTAGGGGGACTAACAAGAGCCCTTTTTGCCAGGGCTTAACCTTTTCTTGGATACCGATTGCTCTATCCATTTGTACCAGAACCATTTAATCATTTGCAGGACATACACTACTCCATTCTTGCACTTTCTCACTCCTGCTCTCAAATGCTGTTTTAACCTGCAGTATGTCTCACTTCTCTACTGCCAAGATGTATATCTGCCATGTATGATGTTGTAATCTTATTTATATGTTCAACCCTGCCCTCTTATGCTATTGTAACTTTTAGTTTGACACACTTCTGTCCCTCTAAGAAGTATATTTGCCATATTTCTTATTGTAAGCTTGTCATACTTATTTCTCCAGAACAGTTGTACCCTGGCTCTAACTTACTTGTATCGTAACTGCCATGTCTCTGTATTGCAACTGTATTTTTCTACTGTTTTTTTGTCTCTTTGCACTATTTGATGTAGAGCCTTTGTAAAGGAGTCTCTGACTCAAAGGTTTGTAATTCCAAGAGTCAAATAAATAAATAAAATAAATAAACCATTTTTTTGACTCTTGAACTTGTTTATTGCATGAAGGTTATTCGGGGATGGAAAGGACATCATGGTAAGTCCTGCAATCAAAATGTTTAATAAAAATGTTCTTTTAAATGACTGCTTGTTTACTGTGAAAATCTCTCTCTCTTGTCTCTCTCTGCCTAAATATAGAAACAGGATTAGTCTCAAATATTTTGCTGATCTATAAGCTCTTTTAGACATCTGTGCAGATGCCCTCGTTCTGACTGCAGTATAAAAGACCTTGCAGTTTTCATGGCCTCATTTCACAGTATGAGAGAAAAAGACCATGAATCCAAAACAAAATGGGCTGGCTGTTACGTATTATGCTATTTTCAGGCACAAGTCTGTGTAAAAAGAAACATTTTTGTACACATTTTTGCTTACATTTCAGATAATTTATCTGTAAAGTTCCTTTTATTAGAGCTTGGCACGTTAATATGAGCACAGGGTGACCTGACTGTGTGTTAGACTTTCATCTGCTGCAGCTGCGGCTGCTTCTCCATCCCTGACGTCGCGATCCTCTGTCTGTGACCAGAAATGCTGTGAAGTTTTACTTTGCCGGTAAACTTCTGGTGAAGTAGCAAAATTCACCTTTGCGAAAAAATGCAAACTGCCTGCTTCACCACGTTGCAATGAGTTTTCTGGGGACGTGGCACTTTTTCATGCAAAAGTCAGGCGAAGTCATAGCAAAGTTGTGACTTCGCTGAAAAATTTGCATGACTTCTCTTCAAAAAGTGCCACTTTGACTGCCAACCATTTTGTGAAGTCAGCATTTCGCATGTCGGGGAATGCAGCACACTTCACAAATGAATTAGTGATGTTTGCCAGCTTCGCACATCATTATTTGTGACATCATAATCGTTTCCACAGCAGCAGTGTATGATGTCCCAAGCAGAGGGTTATAATACTTTATTTATTATGCGTCTTTCAAGTATCAAGGCGCAGTACAATAAAACAGTAAGACACAGTAAAAACAGAATCATCATCATAAAATGTACAGATCAGCAATCATCGCTACCATATGCTTTGACCCAGAGAAAAGATTTTAGGGCCTGTTTAAAGCTCCCCACGGTTGTGCACTCTCATATCCGACGGGGTAGAGAATTCCAGAGAGATGGGGCCTCGAACATAAAAGCACGGGCCCCAGCAGATTTTAAAGTCACCCTCAGAATCTCTAGCAACCCCTCGTCGGCCAAGCGGAGCGGTCTCACAGGGTGGTAAGGAATCATGAGCTCTTTCAGGTAGTCAGGGCCCAGTTCATGTAGGGCTTTATAAGTCAGCAATCCGACTTTGAAGGTGATCCGTCACTGTACTGGTAGCCAGTGCAGTTCCTGCAGCACCGGTGTGATATGGGTAGATCTAGGAATCCCCATCAACAACCGGGCTGCAGAATTCTGCACCAGCTGCAGGTGTCGGCTATCAACCCCCGGAAGCCCAAAGTAAAGTGAGTTGCAGCAATCTAAACACGAGGTCACAAAGGCATGGATTAGTGTAGGCAGATCACCGGATGGAACAAGGTGCTTGATCCTAGCGATGTTTCACAGGTGACAGAAAGATGACTTAACAACAGCTGACACCTGAGTCTGAAGTGTCAACCCCACATCCAACATCACCCCTAAGTCTCGCACCTGTTCAGAGACCTGAAGCTCCGTGCCCCCAAGAAACAATCCTAAAGGGAAGCCTGCCTCAAGTCCCCCTATCCGGCGATCAGGATCCAAAACCAACACCTCCGTCTTCCCAGAATTCAGCTTCAACCAACTGGTCAAGTATGGGCAGGCAGCCAGTGCAGCTAATGTCTGGGGGACAGTCACCCTACTTTATGCCAATCTACACAGTTGCGAAAAAGGGAAAGCTAACCAAATTAAAAAAAAGAGTATATTTGCTGAAAATTGAGTCATTTTAGAGACTAATGATTTCTGGAGGTGTGTGTGGGGAGTGACAGAGAGAGAGAAAGAGAGAGGAGACACACAGAAAAAGAAGCAGAGAGAGAAATGAAGAGAGGAGGGAGGGAGGAGAGAGAGACAGAGATGGAGAGGGGGGAGAGACAGAGGGAGAGAGGAAGGACAGGACCAGAGAGAGAGTGGGGAAGACAATGAGAAAGAAATGCAGAGAGACGGAGACGGGAGAGAGGGAGACAGTGAGGAGGGAGTTGGGGAGAGAGAGAGAGAGAAGAGGAGAAAGGAGGAGGTGAGAAAGAGAGAGAGAGGAGAGAGAAAAGAGAGACAGAGAGCAAGAGAGAGGTGTGAGATCCTTAGCCAGGAGGAACTTTGGAAATAAACAGCAGTGGATTTTTGCTAAATTTACTTAGACTACATGGAGAAGGAAATTAGAAAAGATTTATTTAAGAATGAGGATGAAATTAAAAAAAGAGTGGCTTGCGAAGAACTGAGCCCTTTTAAGGACTAATAAATTGACAACACTACAACTTCAAGTTCTGCTTTGCTGAATCTGAAACAGCAGCCAGTGCAAATGAGGGTAATTCAAAAATTAATTTTGCTACCAAATTTCACAACTGAGTGGCCACACAAATAATGGAAACCAAATAATTTTTTTTGGCCACCAGGTTATGAACGTTAGTGACCACACTAGCCAACATGCTAATCTCTCATTCCCTTCCCTTGAGACCTGCTGTCTCATGCTGATACTCCTTCCTGGCCAACTACTGGCTTGCCACTGTTCCCAGTTACCTCTTCTCAGTCCTTAACATAGAAGATGATGGCAGATAAGGACCGCAAGGCCCATCCAGTCTGCCCATTTCTTTTTCTACCTTATAAATGTGCCATCGGCCTTTGCTCTGTCAATGGCCTATCTATTCATAGTCATTTGTATTGCTCCCTTATGCCTATCCCCTGCCTGTTTGAAGCCTTGCACTGTATTCATAGCCACCACTTCTTGAGGTAGGCCGTTCCATGCATCCACTACCCTTTCTGTGAAAAAGAACTTCCTCACAGTCCCCCTTAATCGGTCTCCCTCTAATCTCATGCTGTGACCTCTTGTCCTGTTATTTTTCTTACATTGAAACAAGTTAGACTCTTTCACCTTGTTAATGCCCTTAAGGTGTTTGAATGTTTCGATCATCTCACCTCTCTCCCTCCTTTGCTCCAGGGTATACATACTGAGCTCCGTTAACCCTGGCATCCCCTCCTCCTGCTCTCTCCCATATCCCTCACTGTAAATCTGTTAGTGTAGCAGGCCACTCTGCTTTCTCGATCCACATTCAAACATTGCGGAAAAGCCTCCCTCTCCAGCCATCCCTCTTCCACCCTGCATGCTCTCAATGCACTCCTACTGACACACTTCTCAGAAGCTTGCACCTGCAGCTAGGCTGCTTCCCATCCTCTCCACTCTACAACCAGCCACGCCTTATCCCACACCACTATTTCACCCAATTATATCCTCTGTACTGAATAGTGTAAAACTCTGTATACTCTGTAATTAGAATGTTATGTCAGTATGGTTCTGTACAAACATCTTACCACATGTTACGTTGCCGGTACACTCCCTAATTCTCATCCTGGCTCCTGTGCCCCCATAACCAATGTACTTGCATAGTGCTTTCTGACGCTGCAATTCACTACCTGCACTCTGACTTTATTGCTCCTGTACCTGCACCTGTTGTTGTCACCTTCTCACTGCTCATCTACTCCCTGCTGTGGCCCCTCCCCCGCTCGCACCTGGAAAGGAGACCCAGCTCAGTGTACCTATCAGGTCACCACAATTTAAATAAATAACAACTAACTAATTAATTAAATAAAGAAAGAAAGAAAATACTGGATGGGCAACCATGTACAACCAGCCTGTGCTGCCACAGAGGGGTTCTGATTACATCAGACATCGAGAGTGAAGCTTGAGAGGTCTGATGTAATTAGCAGCCCAAGGTGGCAGCTCAGGCTGGGGCATATGGTTGCCCAACCATTTTTTTTTTAAAAGTGCATTTTTTTGTTTTTAGTTTGGGTTTTTTTATTTAAAAAAATGAAAGTGTTTCCACAATGCTCCCTTGGCAGGTAGGTGGTTTCAGTTCAGAATTTGAACTGCTTGCTATGCATGTGGCAGCGCTGTAAAAGAACACACCAGCTGCCGCAAGGATTTCCAATCGGGCAGAACCTTGTTGTACCACAGAAGGATACAACTGTGTTCCATGACCTTTGAACTGTGGTACAACATGGTTTCAGCTGGCATGGAAATCCATGCAGAACAAACCCTCAGTATACACTATAAATAAACACATGCATGTCAGCAAGTGATTTGACCCACCCTACAGATTACATAATTCACACATATTACATAAATAGACAGTTTAAATCTACATTTTATACCAATATCCTGCTAATATTACCCAATTTAAGATATCAACATGTCAGTCCTAACCGAAAGCTGCATGGGACCTAATATGATGTAAAACATAGTAACTGGAACAATTTGCTACGTATGCCTGTTACAGGTTTTTATTTATTTATTTAATAATTTCTGCATGGGTATCAATTAGAATTTAGCAGGTGAAGGAGAAAAATGATATTCCGGGGAAAAGTCAAGGTTTTTATGAAGGACAGACCAACTGACTCAGAGGGGAATTACTGTCTTTGCAATCCTGTATCACAGCAGGAATACTGGACAATTTATGGTAGAGCTTCAAAGGTGAAAGTGTCTTTTCATGACTTTAACCAGACATCTCTGCTAGGCTAGATAGGACTCAGGACAAAAAAACAGATGTATTTGTATATACAAAGTCCCAAGTCCAGATCAGACTGGTTTTCCAAGAGGACCCAGCTCCCAAGTCAAAGATAATTGGCCAGGGAGTGATGTCAAATGACATGTGTGCCAAAGGTGGGGGGGGGGGAGACTGGTGTTAGGGAAAGGTTGTTGACCTCAGTTTTGTGAGAGTAAGTTATACAGACTGGAATTATGAACAGTTGACATCTAAAGTTTGAGTCTGCCCTGATTCACAAAGGTGTCCTGCTTGGGTAAGCCTCTATACTTTAGGAAAATTAGAAAGTGTAGTATGATTTTTCTGTGTGTTTCTTTCTACCGAGTGCAAAACCATTTTCTTTCTATTTCTGTAAAATTACAGTTCCCCATAGTCTTTGTGTAACATCCCATATTATATGTATAAATATCCTGAAATATTAAATAGTATTTTTTCACATACTTTATGTTTCTGTGACTGAATTCTTTCAGGTACAGCTAACTAATTTATCACTGACAAAATAGTTTTTCCATTTCTGAAGAAGAGAAGGCTACAGTTATCATGCTTTTTTTTACAGTAACGAGTTCTGTTGTGACAGAGAGGAGTGGGTAATTTGCCCTTGTGCAAGGTGTGCTGTTCTGTGTGAGCAGTGATTCTGGAGGGATTCAGACCTAGAGATACCCCTAGAGAGTGTCTGTGCTGAGTGGTGGCAGGTACTGAGTACCCTTGCAGCTACTGAAGGATTTGAGAAAGCTGGTAACAGTCACAGGCTGAGTCTGGGAAAGATAAGTTTGCCACAAACTGGAGGCAGCAGTTGGGATTTAAAACAGTTGTGTCAGTATGAAGGTTATCTGTCCAGTCACAGAGCAGGATAGACAAAAGGGGACTGTATATTCTACTAGTTTTATTTTGTTCAGCAAGAATAGAAGGATGGAAGACATTATTTTGGGGTCATATGAGAGGTGCACACTGCTAAACCTGCAGGAACTGTGCAGAAGAAAAAACATTGGGCTATAAGGATGGCTAAATATGTGTGGAACTGATAGACATCCCTGAAACAAATGACCAGGGATGCGCTGTAAAAATGATCACTGCTAGCCAAAGTACTGAGACAGAGGCCAAGAAGAATGCAGATGAGACAGAGCTGTTGACTGGGGCAGCTGCGCAAGCAGACCAGGTACAAATGTTGGAGATGGAGCTTGTCCCAGGTAAGATGAAGGCAGAAATTGTCGGGTAAAAGGCAGAGGTAGAGCTTCAAAAGATGAAGCTGGAAGCAGAGGAGTGAGAGAAGGAGGAGAAGCGAGAGGCTGCTGTGGAGAAGTGAAAGGCTGAGGAGCAAGAAAAGCAGTAACAGTCTGAGATCTGAATGAAGGAGCTAGAGCAACAGAGACAGATGGAGATTCTGCACCAGAGGACATCACCGCAAACTGTGAGTGATGGCATGAAGGGTTCAACTCAGGAAGCCAAAATTACTTCTATAATGTTTCTCAGGTATCAGGAGGGGGATGATCATGATTTGTTTTTAAGATCTTTTGAGAGAATCTGTGGGCAATTTAAATTGGGCAGGACTTCTTGGATGACTCACTGATTGCCACTGCTTACAGGCAAGGCATTAGAAGCTTTTGCCAGAATGGAAAATGAGGACTGTATGGACTATGACAAAGGGGAAAATGCCTTTCTAAAGTGTTTTGAGTTAACCTGCAAGGCCTATAGGCAACTATTTAGAGGGTTAACAAAGGCAATGGGGGACAGTTATGCTGAAATGTGTGAGCAGCTAAGTAATTTGTTAGAATGCTGGGTAAAGGGTGCAGACGCTCGCTCTGTGGAGGAAAAAAAAGATTTATTTCTTCTGGAACAGTTCTTAAAAACTGTGCCTGAGGAAAGTACAGTTACGTAAGAACTTACCGTAACCGCAGATCTTCGAGAGGATCTCTTGCAGCAGACTATCACTGGTAGGACTGTAGCCACCAGGCACTAGGACCACATGGAAACTGTCTAGCTAGCAGTCTACCAGAGGGGACCACCCACCTCTGACATTAGCCACTGATATCAGCCAATCCTATAGAGGTGGGCAGCCCCCGTGGTTCTACCCTCGGAATGCACCAGCCATTGTGCGTCAAACCTGAAAGTCATCGATCGGGTTTCATACAGGGGCTGCACCCCCGCACCCCCTCCTTGTGGGGGTACAACCCCTTGCTTAGGAGTCTAACTCCGGGGGCGGACCTCTGGGAGGGGACGACTTTTGGGTTTGGCTGCCTCAATGACTGGCCACAACAGCTGGCGCCTTAAGGGTGTGCAGTGGGCCCCATACCCTCCTGAGTTCTCCCACCAGAAACCAAAAGCTGGATGCCATAAGGGGGAACAAAGGAGGATTTCAAGGTATCCCAAAAGCATAGAAAATGAAATACAGAAGGCTTACTGCTATGGATGAGGAGAGAGAGACAGGATAAAGGGAAGGAGTGAGGAAAAGCAGGGCCTGCTGCAAGAGATCCTCTTGAAGATCTACTGTTACGGTAAGTTCTTATATAACTGTACTATCATACTTCAAAGGTATCTCTTGCAGCAGGCCATCACCGGTAGGACAGAGTCCCAAGCAGTTCTGGCATCTACTGACCGACAATCTGGGTGGTAGGTAAAAAATGATGACCTATGAGAGGAGGCCTTAAAGAACAGCTAGGCTGAAGTTGACTCGACGCCCAGAGGCGATGTCCAGACTGCAATGTTTGGTGAAGGTGTGGACAGAGCTCTTGGTAACAGCAGTGCAAATGTCAGCAGCTGACCCACTTCTGAAACAAGCTACTGAGGTGGCCATACCACTAGTGGAATGGCTTTTAACCCCTCCAGGAAGTTACTTACTGTACTTCTGGTAACAATAAACAATACAATTGGCTAACCATTTAGACAAACACTGTTTGGACTGTTTGGAGCGCCCTCTCTCCCAGGGGAGAACGAAACAAATAACTGATTAGACTTCTTAGAGTCTTTGGTTTGGTGTGTATAGCATCTCAAAATTCTGTGCACATAGAAGGTATGGAGCAATGCCTCCCCTTGATTGGAATGCTTCGGTTAATAAACAGGCAGGTAGATGGATTGATTCAAAGTAAACTACGACACCACCTTAGGGAGAAACTTAGGATTGGTAGGCAAAGACACCCTGTTTGGGAAAAATCAAGTAAGGCTCCTTACACATGCAGGCCTGAAGCTCAGAAATTCTTTGAGCAGAAGCAACGGCAACTAAAAATAACACTTTCCACAACAGAGAG
The DNA here is from genome assembly GCA_016271365.2 of Neoceratodus forsteri. Classification (NCBI taxonomy): domain Eukaryota; kingdom Metazoa; phylum Chordata; order Ceratodontiformes; family Ceratodontidae; genus Neoceratodus; species Neoceratodus forsteri. The sequence goes on along the minus strand of CM028135.1, from coordinate 1,096,874,819 downwards.
CGCAGCTCACAAGACACAGCCGGTTCAAAGGGAGGCAGCGTAAGCTTTTCCAACACAAAACTGAGGTCCTAAGCTGGGACAGGATCATGGATCGGAGGCTTCAAATGCACAATGTTCTGCAAGAATGTGCGAAACACATCAAGTTGAGCCACTGAACAATCATCTACAGGTACATGGTACGCAGAGATGGCAGAAAGATGTACCTTAATAGAGGAGTACAGCAAACAAGAGTCTGAAAGGGAGAGAGGGTATTCCAGGATCTGATCCACTGGACAGGTGAAGGGATCTAAATGGTGCAATGCAGCCCAAAGAGCAAAGCGCTTCCATTTCATAGAGTAAGTGGCACTAGTGAAGGGCTTCCTGTCTGCAACTAGGACATTCGCCACTCTAGGAGACACCCCAAATCTGGTGATGGCTATGTTCTCAGGAGCCCTGCATGGAGATGGAGAGATCTGAGGTCTGCATAGATCAGAGTGCCCTGCTCCTGGGGCAGCAAGCCTCTGCACAGGGGTAGGGGTACTGGAGGTTCTACTACAAGTCGCTGCAGCAGTGGGAACCAGATCTGATGAGGCCAGAAGAGGGCTATGAGGATCATTGTAGTCCCATCCATCTGGAGCTTGATCAGAACTCATTGAAGGAGTGGGAAGGGAGGGAAGATGGACAGAAATCTCCCTGTCCAGGAGAGGGACAATGCATCTCACCAGCAAACTCCATGCCCTGGACCTAGTGAGCAGAAAAGCGGCAGTTTTGCATTGTGTGGGGACACAAAAAGGTCCAACTCAGGATGACCCCATCAGTCGAACAGATCTTCGACCACTGAGGTCAGAAGTTCCCACTTATGGGCCCTGGACCGAGACCAGCTTAGGCTGTCTACCAGGACGTTTTGGTCACCAAGAACATGGACATCCGAGAGTTTCAGGCAGTGCCCTATGGCAAAGTACCAGATTCTCATCACCTCCCTGCACTGGGAGTAGGAATGAGTCCCCCTCTTCCTTGTTTATGTAATAAAATATGCACATGTTGTCTGTCTAAATCAAGAGTAGACCCAGGAAGAGCTGAGTCTGGAAGGCCTGTAGGGCATACAAGACTGCTCACATTTCCAGGACATTGATATGGAGTTTCCTCTCCACCTCAGTCCACTTCCCTTGAGTTTGGTGGACTACCAGGTAAACACCCCAGCAAAGACTCGTGGTGTCTGTCATGAGGACCTGCTAAGGGGGGAATACAAAAGGGACCTCCTTGACGCAGGTTGCCAGGTTCCAGCCACCCACAACCGTACCCTCTTGACTGGATTCAAGACCATCACTGGTTGATCCAGGGCGTCCATGCTTTGGTCCCACTGGACCTGCAGCTTCCATCGAGGGATTCTCATGTGCAGCCTGGTTAGAGGAATCATGACAATGGCTACAGCCATGAGACCCAGAAGTCATAGAAAACCCCTCCTGGGGACATGACAGCTGGAGTAAAGCTGATGGGCCTGGTCCATCAGACGCTCCACCCTACTGTATCTGTGGGCAAGTAGGCCATCCCCTGAGCTGTGTCCAGCACTGCACCTATGTACTGGAGGCATTGGCAGGGAGTCAGAAATGACTTTGGGATGTTTACAGTGATGCCCAAAGCCTGGAACAGGCTGCAGGTCTGAGCCAGAGTTTAATGGAGATGGTCCCTGGACAGGGCAGTTAATATCCAATCATCCAGGTTGGGAACATGTAGAATCCCTGTCACCTCAAGGCAGCTGCCACCACCGCCAGGTGTTTGGTGAAGACCCTGGGGGCTGAGGACAAACCAAAAGGCAGAGCTCTGAACTGTTAGTGTGCTCCCTGAAAGCGAAAATGGAGGAAGTGCCTGTGGAAGGTGAAAATCTTGATATGCAGGCAGGCATCCTGCATATCTAGAGAGCATATGCAGTCCCCTTGGTGTAGCAGGGGCAACAAACCCTGAAGGGTAACCATCCTGACTCATTTATACTCTATAAATAGGTTCGACTCACTTAAGTCCAGGGTAGGGCAAAGGTCTCCCATGCGCTTGGGGACCAGTAAGAAGTGGGAGTAGAACCCCCTGCCCCGCCGAAAAAGCAGGACTGACTCTATGGCCTTTTTTCAAAGTAAGGCCTGAATTTCCTCCTGGATGAGGGGGACGTGGCTGGGAGGATACAAGGACTGTCCTGGAGGCTTTTCTGGAGGCCACTCTATGAATTCTAAAGTGTGGCTGTGCTCAGTGAGCTGCAACACCCAGTTGTCTCTAGTTATCTCCATCCACCTGTCCAGATGTAGGGAGAAGCGACTCCCTACAGCTGCCTCCTCATCTATGACTGAAGGGGGGTCTGGCAAGGAGTCAGGAGATGGGAGCAGCCGCTTGTTGGGCAGCTGCTGCAGCTCAGGAGCTACGGGTAATGGCAGCAGAGGGAGTGAGACAGGCCACCTAGGTTTTGGGAGGAGCATGGGCCTGCTTCCGAGAGGAGTGATGAAAGTGAGCATGCGGCCCTAACTTCAGCTGGATATGATACATGGTGTGGATAGATTTGAGAGCCCGTCCAGAGGCCTGGAGGTCAGAGATGATATCCTGAACATCTCCCTCCCAAAAGTTTGAAGCTTCTGAAAGCGGTGTCCATTATATTAGACTTGACGTCCTAGGCAAAGCCTGAGACCCTAAGCCAGAAGTGACATCACATACAAATGCCAGTGGCTGCTGTTCAGTCAGAGGCATCTATCGCATCGTAGGCGGCCCTTAGGATGTGGGTATCGATGTCCAAGCCAGTCTTGTGGGTCTGCAGCTTAGAAGGGTCATCTGACATGTCTAAGACTACATCCCGAGCAGCCTGGTCCCAGAAGGGATTTTGATACTGTACTATGTGGGCCAAATAATTGATGGCCCATATGGCCAGGGTGGCAGAGGCGAAAGAAAAAATTACTCACCTTAGTAATGTTGTTTCTTCTAATGGAGTCTTGCTGTATTCTGACAATAGCAGTGAGTCCCAACCTTCGAACTGCCCCAGAGATGAAAGAGTTAACTTTCCATGCCAGGCATGGAACGCTGAGCTTGAGCTCGGTTGAGACTCTGTCTGTTGCTGTCTGAACTCAAACCATCAGATCTTTATGAACTAAACTCACTGAGGGTCCTGTGTGGAAGCTGTAAACCTACACTAGCCAACTGGCTACTAACTATAATAAAAGATTTTTTGGTTTCAAAACAAAGACTCAAGTCAGAAAACCCAAAAAATGAAATAACACAACACCCAATCACCCAAAGAAAAGAGGGTGATAATAAAAAAAGGTGGGGCACCTCCTGAGTGCCAACACTGCTACTGCCCACCCACATCCCAAAAACAAAGCTTCTGAGAGGGGAAGGCGGGGGGATGTCAGAATACAGCAAGACTCGATTAGAAGAAACAACATTACTAAGGTGAGTAATTTTTTCTTCAAACAGCATGAAGTCTTGCTGTATTCTGAAAATAGCAGACTACCAAGCAGTACCTCCATGGATGAGGAACAGAACCTACTTAGGAAATAGGCTCTGAAGCACAGCTGTTCCAAACCGAGCATCACTCCTAGCCTGGATATCCAGAGAGTAATGCTTGGTAAAAGTGTGAACTGTTTTCCAGGTAGCTGTTGACATATCTCTAAGATAGGAATATCCCTGGCAGCAGCCAGGAAGCATATGTACCTCTGGTAGAGTGAGCCCTCAGGCCTGAGGTGGAATCTTACCTAGTTTTTCATAGCAAAATTGAATGCAAGAGACAATCCACCTGGCAATGGATCTTTTAGTGGCAGGTTTTCCTTACCAACCTCACCATAAGTGAGGAACAGTTGGAGGGAGTCAAACCTGTGACCCTTGGTACGTTCTATGTAGTAGCTAAGGGCTCTTTTCACAACCAAACTGTGCAACCTCCTCTCACCAGAGGAGGAATGATCAGTGAAGTACACAGGAAGAGACATAGATTGGTTAAGGTGGAAGTCTGAAACCACCTTAGGTAAAAACTTCCTGTTAGTCCTGAGGACCACCTTAAATCTCTATGGAAAGAGATAAAATCAGGCTCCACTGACAGGGCTTGCAACTCACTTATGCGCCTGGCAGAAGTGATGGCCACTAGGAACACAGTTTTCCAAGTCAAGTACTTAAGATCTGCTGAGGACAAGGCTCAAAAAGGGGTTGCATAAGCTGAGCAATGCACACGTTAAGGTCCCAAGCAGGGGCAGGGTCCCCGAATGGCGGATTGGTATGAAGCAATCCCTTGAAAAACTTGGAGAATACAGGTGAGCTGAAAGAGAAGAGGGCTTACCTGCTGAAATAAAAGCAGAGACAGCTGCCAGATGCACCCTTAGTGTAGCTGGTCTGAGTCCCAAGCTATTCAGATGGACCATATAGTCAAGGACTGTGGACAGGTTAGCAGACTCTGGGGAAATATGCTTCCCAGAGCACCATATGGAGAATATTTTCCATTTGGAATTATAAGTAGATCTGGTGGAAGGCTTCCTTGAAGCCTTTAGAATATCCATAACACCTTGAGAGAGGTGTAAATCAGCAAACTCTTAACTCTTCAAGAGCCAGGCCTTGAGGTTGAGAGATTTGAGATCCGGGTACCAAACCCTCCCCTGACCACAGGTTAACAGGTTGTAATTCCTGGGAAGAGACAAGGAAGGTGGACTGCTAAGGACAACAGGAGAGGGTACCAGGGCTGTCTGGCCCAGTCTGGAGCAATCAGAATCACTTTGCAGGGTTGAGACCTGATTTTGACTAGCACTTTGAACAGGAGAGGAAGGGTGGAAAAGCATACAGGAACTTCCCTTCCCAATTGAGAACCAAGGCATCCAGGGGGACTAAGCCCAACACTGGGGGCCTGCAGCAAAACAGGGGAAGTTGGTGATTGTCTGGGGCTGCAAAAAGATCTATCTGTGGGGTGCCTCATCTGGAGAAGATCACCTCCAAAACCAGGGGATCCAGTGACCATTCGTGATGCCCCTGAGATATCCTGCTGAGAGCATCTGCCAGGACATTGTCCTTGCCTGGGAGGTGTACTGCTGTGAGGGAGGTGTTCAGGGAATAGGCCAGAGACCACAACTTCATTGCTTCTGTGCACAAGGCCGTAGACCGAGTGCCCCCTTGCTTGTTGATATACCACATTGTGGTGGTATTGTCTGTCCTGATCTGAATTACTTTGTTCTGAACAGACTTGGAAAAAGCTTGAAGTGCTAGAAACACTGCTCTGAGTTCCAACAGATTGATGTGAAGCAGAGATTCCTGAGGGGACCACAACTCTTGGGTGGTCAAGTCTCCCAAGTCAGCCCCCCACCCCAAGAGGAGGCATCTGTAGTAAGGATTAAAGAGTGAGACTGAGTGACAAAAGACTCCCTGTCTAGATTGTTCTGATCCTGCCACTACTGCAAGGCCTGGATCAGGGTTCGAGTCACTGGTATCAGTTTGGTCAGGGGATCCTTTTTCTGAGACCAAAAGGCTCTCAAGTGAAACTGAATGTCCCTCATCTGAAATCTTGCTCCCTGCACCACTGCTGTAGAAGCAGCCATGTGTCCCAGGAGCTGCAGGAAATGCCTCGCTGGTCGAGACACCTGTAGGGTGAAGGAAGAGGCCAGTGTGATGAGGGTCCTTGCCCTGTCCAGGGGAAGGAAGGCTCTGGCCTTTTCTGTATCTAGCTCTGCACCTATGAAGGTGAGGAGCTGAACAGGCTCTAGAACTGACTTTGAAAGATTCAGAAGGAAACCTAGAGAGGTGAGCAGTTGCTGAGTTATCTGTAAGTGTAACTTGACTTGGTCTGGGACTGGCCTACTAGAGCTAGTCATCCAGGTATGGGAAGATGGCAATCCTTTGCCTTCTTAGAGAAGCAACTACTACTGCCAGGCATTTTGTGAACACCCTTGGAGCAGAGGTTAGGCCGAAGGGCATTGCTCTGAATTGGTAATGGCCTGAGGGCAGCTCAAACCTGAGGTACTTTCGATGGGAGCTTCTGATGAGAATATGGAAGTAGGCATCCTTGAGGTCCAAGGAGACTAGCCAGTCCCCTGGCCTTAGAGAGGGTAGAATTACTCCCAGAGTCACCATTTTGAACTTTGGCTTTAAAAGGTGCTTGTTTAAATATCTGAGATCCAGGATGGGACACCATTCTCCTATCTTTTTGGGGGTGAGGAAATACCTGGAGTACAATCCTTTCCCTTGATGTAGGGGTAGAACCCTTTCCACAGCTCTGAGAGCCAGGAGGGAAGAGACCTCTGCCTCTAGGGCAAGTGTCTCTGAGGGATTTGCAGGTGGAAAGGATCTGGTTCTCATCTTTGAAAATGTTTTGAAGCTGTGAACCAGTCCCTGGCTTACTACTTCTAGGACCCATTTGTCTGATGTTAAAGACTTCCAGTCCTGGACAAAGTAAGCCAGCCTGCCCCCTACAGGTGGTGGAGAATCGGCCCTGGCAAACCCATCAGGGTGCCTGCTTGGCAGGGGATTTAGGCTGAGGGGTGGTAGCAGGCCTGCTTGTACCCCTTCTGCCTCTCCCTCTAAAGAACCCCCTCTGAGCATAGGCAGAAGAGGAGGCCTGGGCTTGGTAGAAAGGCCTATGAAAAGGCCTGCCCCTGCCCCTGGGATGCTGCCTCTGAGGAGTGGCTTGCCTTTCTTTGGCCTGAGCACTCCTATAGGTGGTCCTGTATTCATCCATTTTCTTCATGTAGTTCTCTGTTTGCTCCCCAAACAAAGAATTACCCACAACAGGAAAATCCATGGCCTTAGTCTGGGTATCCTGTGACAGGCTAGTACATCTGAGCCAAGCCATCCTACGAAGTGCCACAGATGTAGCCATGACTCTAGATGAAACATCATTGGAGTCCACTGCAGCATGGAACTGCACCTTGGATGCCTCAATACCATCAGCAGCCACCTGCTCCAGCTCCTTGGCAAGCTGGCGAGGGACCTGTTTAGCTAAAGCCATGACAGTGTCCCATCTAGATTTCGGATAGCTAGCTGTATAGGCCATGTAATTGGCCTGCCTGAGTCCCAAGGATGCTGCCATGTACTATTTCTTTGCCATGGCATCAGTCCTCCTGGAGTCCTTATCTGGGGGGTGTGAAGCCAAGGGTATATTAGCCTTATCACAGGCTGCAGCCTGCACTACCTCAACATGGCTGCATTGCTGGGTAAGGAACTCCATATCTGAGCCTGACAAAGTATACCTCTTGTCCATTCTTTTATCCACAGGAGGTATAGAATTAGGAGTCTTTAAAATCTTAAATGTCTGTTTCCCAAAAGACTTGTGTAAGGAATAGACAGCCTCCTGGACTCTGGGATATCCATCATTTCCACATAGTCAGGCTCCTCCTGGTCATCCACAGCTTCTTCCATAGGAAGCTGAAGGGTTTCGGCCACTTTCTTGTAAAACATGAAATGGGAGGGGGACTCAGAAAGCCTACGAGGAGACACTCCTGAAGGTCTGTCTGGGGAGATGTCCGGGTCAATGGGCACATCCAGACTTTCAAAACCACATTCACTTTCCTCATACTCCTCTTCCTCCTCCTCCGGTTCATAATATTCTTCTAAGTCATAATCTGGAACCGGTGGAACCGGCCGAACTGAGTGCCTTCCTGATGGTGCTGGTTCGGTCGGAACTGGGGAAAGTGACTGCACAATTTTTATCGCTTTGGCTATTTCATCAGCGGTTGGAGAAGAAACTTTTGGATCCACACCAGCTGATTTTTCCGTTCTTGTTCTCTTAACAGGAATCGACTCCTCGGAATCGGTTCTCCTTTTGCCCGAAAAAGTTTCGCCCTGGTCAGAAGGCACTCCTTCTGGTTCGGTTTGAACCGGGCTGGCCATCCGGGTCAGCGGACTTTTTGACCTCCCTTTCCCTGAGCCTACCAACTCTCTTTTCTAGTGTAGCTGCAGGAAAATTTTTACAAATCTGGCAGTCTGAATCGAGATGGTCAAACCCCAGACAATAAACACAGGTGGTGTGGGGGTCAGCCTTAGCAAAGACTTCCCCACATACACTACAGTGTTGAAACCCAGTGGGCCCGGTTTTTCTTTTGGGTTTCTCAGACATAATGCCAGTCCTAACAAAACTTACCCTTTTAATGGCAACCCGCCAGGCAAGACACTCTTATTGGTTCCTGACCGTGTTACGGGTCGTGGAAAAAAACGTAGTAAATCCGTTTTTTTTAGAACCGATAAGAACCAGTAACCACACTCTAAAAGTAGAAATTAAGATTTTTTAACAACTTGATCAGTTCAAACCGAACCGATGAACCGTTTACAAGTTCCACACAGAATAGAAAACAATATAAACCTATCTAGTACTCACGAATACCACAGACAGAGACTGAACCGACAGGTTGCGGTTTAAATCGGTTGAAAACCGAGAAAGACGGTACTTTAACCGACAAATTGAACCAAGCAAAGGAGAAATCTCCGGAGCGACTGTTCAGTGAGACGGAGTAAAGAATCTGACGGTTTGAGTTCAAACAGCAACAGACATAGTCTCAACCGAGCTCGAGCTCAGCGTTCCATGCCTGGCATGGAAAGTTAACTTTTTCATCTCCGGGGCAGTTCGAAGGTTGGGACTCACTGCTATTGTCAGAATACAGCAAGACTTCATGTTGTTTGAAGCATGCTTGCCAATCTGGTCCAGCTGTCAAGGCTCCCTGTAAGTTGGAAGGAGCTGAGGTGTTTTGACCTCTTGGTTTGGTCGTGCGCCACATTAAAGATGACTGAATCAGCCATGACCTGTTCTCCAAAGTACGGCTTGCCAGCTGGTGCATGGTAAAGGCTGTCGGCCTCCTTGGACAGCACTAGGACCGTATTGGGAGTGGTTCTAGGCAGCCCAGGTAACATTCTCATAGGATTCTATGACTGGAGGGACCGCCATAAGAGGCGCGTCGGGCTGTCGTAGGTAAAGTGCAAACCGATGCCACTCGGGGACTTGCTCTTCTGTCTCCCACCCAATAGTGGCTTGAATGTGCCACATGATGCCCATGAAAATGGGATCATCCGGGGGGGGGGAGCTGGGGACATAACTCGGAGGCCCCTCCCCTTCTGAGGATTCAGCACCTGGAGAGGAAGACTCACTGCCAACATAATCATCTGTATCATCAGTGCCATCACACTCATCTGTATCATCACTGCCATCACACTCGTCTGTATCATCAATGCCATCATCCCTACTAGCACTGGGCTGACAGTCCAGGCCAGGCCTACCCTGGAGTTGTGAGAAGCGCTGAGGCCCAGCCAAACAAGGGCCAGGGAAAGGGGCTCCAAAGAAGGCTGTTGAAGGGAAGGAAGAGAAGGGAACATTGTTTAACCAGGAGTAGCACAATAAGCCGAAGCTTGTTTCCAGATGCGACCTGGGAGCACAAGGAAGTTAAGTGACTTGCCCAGGGTCACACAGTACACACCTAGGTGGCTACTGGATTCAAACCCAGGTCTCCAGATCAGCAGCTCAGAGCCTTAACCCACTGCACTATACTGCCTGTTGAGGGAAGGCTGGGGCCAGTCCTCATGGGGTAGTGATCAACCTGTATCTGTATAAGAGACCACAAGGTCAAGAGTAGGCCTTGGCAATCAAAGGGGACAGGTGCTGGTCCCCTGGGTGTTGGGTAACTGTAGACGGGTGCTGGTCCCAGAGGCGTCAGGTATGGGTAACCCAGTGCAGGTCCAGCAGGTGTGAGGTAGGGGTAGGCAGGTGCCGGACCCACAGGTGTCAGCGGAGGGTACCCAGAGTGAGGTCCTATGGGTGCAGCTGTGGTAGAACAGGCACAGGCCCAGTGGGTGCTGGCTGAGGAGGGGCCGGTGCGGGCCCGGCAGGCACTGGCTAGGGAAGGCCATGCATAGGGCTGGTAGGTGAAAGAAGCAAGGCTGGCATGGGTCCCGTGGGCTGGGGTGGAGGGAGAATGGGCTCAGGCCCGGTGGGTGCTGGCTGACGTGATACCGGAGGGGGATCCATGGGCGCTGACTGTGGAGAAATGGGTGCTAGAGTGGAGAGCGATGCCTCGGGTGAAGGCTGAGGTGAGACTGGGCTCAAAGAGATGCCGATGTCCTGCAGCATCTTATCCTGAAAGGGAGAAGTAGAACTGATATAGGTCCCAGAGGATGAGACCGCTGCCTGTGGCACGGCTGTCTTGAGTGGTGGCAGTAAGAAGCTCTGCATTCCCCATTCCTGTGCCAGCCGAAGAAACTCTGTCCAAGCCTCCTGACTGTGTGCCTGCTGTGAATAAGGACTGCAACTGGTACCCATCTCCGCTCACTTCAGACTGAGAATCTCAGCAAGCCCAAAGAATTCTGAAAACATATCAATTCTTTGATCAAAGGTAAATTGACCCAATGTCCAAGCTCCATATCACTGGCAGCCACCTCCTCCAAGATCCCCCGTCCATTGCAGAAGGAATTAATCAGTTCCTCACTAACCTTGATAGGTACACAGCTCACCTGCCGCCAGTCTTGGATTTCTCTATCCCTACTCAGCATCATGCCCCTTTCCACCCAAAAATAGCCACTAGAAGAGAAGTCCTCAGGCTGCTATCAAATCTCAAGTCAGAGAGCTCCCCTGGCCATGACACATTAGAACCCAGGTTTCTCAAACTAGGGGCAGCAGCACTCGCCGCACCTGTCTGTGATCTTCTAAATAGATCCATCCTCTCTGGTGATGTGCCAAGTCTTTGGAACGTGGCTGTGGTGGACCCCTCCATAAGGGGGGGGGCCCACACTGTGGAAAATTATAGGCCTATTTCAATTCTCTGCACACTGGCTAAGATCCTGGAGCAGATCCTGCACATACAGCTACAATCCTACCTAGACTTATATCATCTTCTCACAGACTACCAGCATAGCTTCAGGAAGGGCCATAGTACTACCACAGCCCTTGTCAAAGTCTCGACTGACATTCTTCATGCAAGTGATGCTGGTCTTCTAACTGGTGGAGTATTCGTCGACTTGACTAAGGCCTTCGATCTAGTCAACCACCACCTTCTCCTTGGTAAATTGCATTAATTAGGTCTAGATCGCTTAGCACTCACATGGTTCCATGACTACCTCACTGGAAGATCGCAAAAGGTAAAGTGGTCTGGTTCACTGTCCTCTTCAAGGCTTATCTCACATGGAGTACCCCAAGGTTCTATTCTTGGCCCGATACTATTCTCGCTTTTATCAACAAGCTCCCCAACTTCTGTGGCGGTGCATCCATGCAATTATATGCTGATGATGCAATCTTATACCGCTCATCTAACAATATAGACTGGCTTAAACCAAAGCCTTAACTCTGATTTCATTGTGCTTGAGACCTGGTTCTCCGACGGTCACCTAATTCTAAATACGAAAAAAACAAAAGCTATGCTTTTCCATAATCCGTTCCCCAAACCTACCAAACCGCTCCAGATCAGTACACAATCAGGAGACCCCACTGAGATGGTTAGTACTTTTAAATACCTTGGGGTTCACTTAGATGCCTCCTTCTCAATGGAGCATCATGTAACTCAACTTACCAAAACAGTAAACCAGAAGCTCGGGTTATTATACCACCTCCGCCCTCTTTTATCCAAAGCCGCCTGTAAAACGATTGCGTCAACATCCCTTCTTCCTATTTTGTTCTATGGTGCCCCTTTATTACTCTCCACCCAGTACTCTTCCCTTGCACAGGTGCATCAACTCTATCATAGGATTGGACTCTTTGCCCTTGGAGTGGACTCCAGAAAACACCACTGTGAGGTCCTGTATTCTCTTCAATGGCCTACCTATGACTCAAGGTTACAGTTTCACATCTTATGCCTTGTATTACTAAGCTCTTTAATCCCCCTTGCCTAAGGGGAATCGTTTACAAAAAAACACCCACACAGACGCTTAGATCTACTTCCTTGCCCTTATTAGCAATCCAGAAGATGCAACACCTATTGGGTAAGCGCTCATTCGCCTTCTCAGCTCCCTCTGCTTGGAATTCCTTCCCCCCAACTTACTCTCCTTTCCACCCTATCCTCCTTCAAAATAGAGCTTACCTCTTTCCTACTAACCCCCCTCCTCTGCAATTGCTTTAAATAACCCTTATAGCATCATTATTGCCTAGTCTATGTTACTCTGATAGATATATCTTGTAATCCACCTGCTCTCGTGTTCCTGCTATGTATATATTGTATAATATCAGTAATAATGTTTATTTAAATATGCTTAATGCCTGATCTGTTTTAAGTTACTTACCTGGCTTTCCACTGTAATAATTTTTGAAACATTGTTAAATCTCTCTGTATCCTGTATATTATTATTGTATTTATCTATTGTACTGTGTTCACCATTGTCACCCAGGTCATCACTGAAAAAGGGACTGCATGGTCTCAGTGGACTTACCCAGTTACCAAAATTCTAATAAATAAACAGCAGGGGCTGGGGAGCAGGACTCGAAGCACCCTGACCCGAGGAGCCACTACCTGAGAGGGTAATCTAGGCAGGAGGCTGGGCCCCCGGTAGATCTGTAGGAGTTAGAGCATGCAGGGCCAAGGAGGTTGACCCCCCCTCAAGGGAGGAAGACCGTTTCGTGGTCATAGACTTCTTGTGGGGGGACCGCAAGCAGGAGGCAGACCAGGGTTAGTCCCAATCTTTATCCCAGTGCTTGTGTTTCCCACTGGTCTTCTCCGGGTATTTTGAGGATGAAGACCCCAAGGACTGGGTTGGGGAAATGGAGGAGCTCCTGACCTGCAGCTCCTGTTCCACTAAGGTGGGTTTCTGCTTAAGGAGATGGTTCTCCAAGATCTTCTGGCTATGTCTCCTGGTGGCCTGGCTGAATCCCTGGCAGACTTCGAAGGCTTGGACGTCGTCATCTGGGCCTAGGGACAAGATGAGGACAGAATGGCCATCTTTACTTTGTGGAGCAGTTGGATGATGAAGAAGGTTTAGAAGACATAAATCATCAGGTAAGACCACCAAAATTTGTATGTTAAAACTATTAAAATAGAAAAACAGCCAGCCAGTCGGCGCAGCGGTTGGATTTCCGCTTGCGACGCCAGTGACCCAGGTTCAGGAATGGACTCGGGTGCTAAAGGGCTGGCCGGGGAGAGAGGGTTTAAGTGTCAGCAGATGGCTCGCCTTCTGTCAGTGGGAGGGTGGGGATGCAACCCGGCGATTACTGACCCCTAGCGGAGGCTGGGGGCACAACAATACGCGGGGTCCCAAATACTAAGGGGGTATAGTGAACGTTGGTGTCAGCTTTACGCTAGTGGCACATCACTCCCCCCAGAGAGCAAAATGGGAAAAGAGCCCCATAGCCAACCGGATGATGGTCACTAGCTCCCATTGCCATGAGTCCGAGGACAGTGCACACACCATCCCCAGCAGCACCTGGAGCAGGTTTGGCACTGGCCTCCCCACCGGCGCCATCCCCTTGGAGGGGGGGACCCACCCGGGGGTCAATGTGGGGGTGAAGAGGTGGCTGATCTGAGGCAGTGCAGCACGGAGGGTGTAGGTGGCCTGAAGGAGTGGCCAGCCTGAAGCTGGGAGGGAGCAAAAAAGAAAAAGAAAAATAATAATGTGCAAATAATGCAGAAAATGGCTGTTGACTGTAACTGCAGCGGTTCCAGTGGTCTGACGTGTGTTGATCGATGGTGGGAAGAGAACGGGGGAGGGTATGGGGGCCGTCTGCCTTTATAGGATTGGCTGACGTCAGTGGCTGATGTTGGAGATGGGCAACCCCCGTAGACTGCTAGCTAGAAAGTTTCCATGTGGTCCTAGTGCCTGATGGCTATAGTCCTACCAGTGATGGCCCGCTGCAAGAGATACTCTCAAAGTAAGATCTGAGAATACAGTTGTTGGATACAACTCCGTGCTCCGCGAGAGATCAGTTCATATCCAGCCGACCATCCTCTCATTGCATAGGTAATGGGGGAGGGATATCAGCTGGTTTTAAAGGAACCCTCAGAGGGGGGCAACCTAAAGGATGCCAGCCTGTGCCTGAACCAAAAGGGAAGTCATCTGGTTCCAAAAGCATTAAGATGGGTGAACACAGGTGCTATATCTGCCAGAAACTTTGCCTTATGATTGTGTGAGAAATGTGAAAAAAGGAGTTAGTGCAGGAGAAAGGGGAGCTTAGAGAGCTCACGTCAGATTGCATCCTGTACACTGAGTGCACTGCCCTCTAATCCTCTGCACATATGCACCCAGTGTTGGTAAATGGATTGGTAACCCAGGGACTGAGAGACACTGGGGCCTCCATTTCTATGGTAAAGCAGGATTTGATTCAGGAGGAACAGATCCTGCCTGGCCAGTTTTTGAGGATTAGAGGAGTGACAGGTCCTGAAGTCTCAGTGTCAATGGCCCTGATCTTTCTAAACTGGGAAGGTGACCAGGGCATAAGGGAGATGGGTGTTTACCAGACCTGCCTGTTGATGTAATCATGGGTAATTTCTTCGATAGTAGGGCCAATATTGTATGTCACTACCCGTAGCAAGGGCCGGGAACCAGCTTCTGAGGACAGAGAGGGGGCAGTGTACAAGACAGCAACCCCTACCTCTGTAGCAGGAAACGTATCTGAAGAACAAGCTGGGAGCAGCAGGTCGGAGCCACAGCTACAGTATGGGAAGAACCCAGTTGTGGGTGGCTCTCCTACAGCAGAGTGTTTTTTGGGAAAGGTTGGGCGTACAGAGCTAGGGGAAGTTCAGCAGGCTGACCTATTCCTGCAAAAACTAAGGGAGTTAGCCACCAGGGTGGAAGCTGACTCTCCAAGTTCTGGGAACAGGGATGTGTTCTGGGAGAATGGGCTCCTGCACCATAACTGGGTTCCTAAGTGACGAACAGAGGAAGGGGTAATCCAGCAGACAGTGGCCCCTAGGAAGTAGAGGAAGCAGGTTCTGCCCTTAGCTCATGGCATACCCTTTTTTTTGACACCTAGGGATTAGCCATACAAAAAGGCAGCTGGCTAACAATTTTTACTGCCCCAGTATTTTTGAAGCTATGACAAACTACTGCTGGACTTGTCCGCAGTGCCAGAGGGTGAAACAGGTTGGGGACAAGGCTAAGGCAATTCTGATTCCCCAACCTGTTATCAAACAGCCATTTTGGTGAGTTGTCGTGAACATTGTGGGCCACTGAGCACCCCAAATCACACCAGCAAACAGTGCCTTTGGTTGTAGATTACGCCACCAGGTACCCAGAGACAGTGCCCTTATCCTCCATCAAGGCTGCGCGAAGGTAGCCGATGAACTGCTGGGGATATTTAGCCAGGTGCGTTTCCCCCAGGAGATTTTGTCTGATCAGGGCACCAACTTCATGTCTAATCTGATGGTTCAGCTTTGCAAAAATTGTGGAGTAAGGCAGCTCAGGGTCTCGCCATCCCACCCCCAGACTAACGGTCTGGTCAAGCAATTCAGTGGGTCTCTTAAGATCATGTTAAAGACATTCACTGACCAGCATGTGAGACAGTGGGACAAGTATCTACCCCATCTCTTATTCATATATACAGAAGTCCCGCAGGAGGCCTCAGGGTCTCCTGTTTAGCCACAGTGTAAGGGGCCCCCTTTGATTTGGTAAGGGATGAATCAGAGGGTGAGCTTGCTCCCCAAGGGGAATCTGTTTTAGAGTATGTCCCTGAATTTCAGGTCATGACTCACGGAGCTCATGGGGTTTGCCCAGGAGCACCTGCCACTGCACTACAGAGCCATAAGACATGGTATGACCACGGGGTCAGAACCCAGGAGTACGAAGTCGGGCAACGGTGGATGGTGCTCATCCCGGTTTGCCAGACTAAATTACAGGTGGCCTGGGAGGGGCCTTACTCAGTGGTCAGGAGGATGAATGAATTTAATCACATGGTAGAGCAACCAGACAAGAGGCACAAACAGTGAGTTTACCAAATAAGCATGATGAAACCTTACCATGCCACAAGAGGTTCAGTAGATGGAACCCTGCAATCCCACGTTCCACCAGGTGAAGGAGACATTGTGTCAGACACTTGTGCTCGCCAGCCTGAACTATTCTCCAAGGTTATTGTACACATAAGATGCATCTGCTCATGGGCTGAGTTCTGAGTCAGGTCGTGCACTTGGGAGAGGAACCCCCAGTCATGTACCTGAGCAGGAAGATGCTGCCTAGAGAGGAGGCCAACACCACAGTAGAGAAGGAGTGTCTAGGGATTGTCTGGGCTTTGCAGAAGCTGCAGCCTTATTTGTAGAGGGGGGAGTTCACCATGGTTACTGGCCACAACCCATTTACTGGTTGCACAGGACCAGTGCACAGAACTCAAATTGCTAAGGTGGAACCTGGTGCTGCACTCCTATAATGTGGTCATTAGACACTGCAGTGGGTCACAGCATGGCAACGTGGAGGAACTGTTCAGACAATAATTAGTGCCTTTTTTTTCTTTGTAAGTAAGGGAGATGCTAGGAGAAACTAAAGTGGGGTTCACCCAGAGAGTATACTGAGGGCACAGCAGTGGAAGCCAGCTAGCTCTCATGAAAAAACGTCATTATTTAGGGTTGCTAAAAGATTTCTTTTTTCTTTCCCGGTTGGAGGGGAGAATGTAACAATTTGCTATGTATACCTGTTTCTGACTTTTTTTTTTATTTAATTCTTTCTGCATGGGTATTAGAATTTAACAGCTGAAGGGGCACAATCATAATCCTGGGAAAGTCAAGATTTTTATCAGAGACAGACCAACTAACTCTGTGGGTAATAACTGTTTTTGCAGTGGACAATTTATGGTAGCACTTCAAAGGAGGCAGTATAGCGCAGTGGTTTAAGGCTATGAGCTGCAAATCTATAATATCCAGCAGACCAGACCTGGGTTTGAATCCCACAGCTTTCACTTGCATACTGTATGACTCTGAGCAAGTTACTTAACTTCCCTGTGCTCCCAGGTCGTTCCTGTAAAAAAGCTTTCAGGTTAGTGGGCTACTCCTGGTTAAACAACTAAATATAACAAGCATTTGTGCATGCCAAATGTTGGCTTGCTAGCATTGGCAGTGCAGAAGTTAGAGAGATGTATCATAGGAATGGCAGTGAAGTATTGAACTGATGCCAACCCACACCCACCCTGCAGAGAGTGACAAGCATTAGGGTGTCCCTTTGGGTGTTTGGTAGTGCAGTGCGAGAAAACATGTTGGGCAGGATGTGAGAAATGACAGCTGCACAGTTCATAAGGAGGTGTAAAAAAATACCAGTGTTGAAAATGTGGCATGTAAATCTAACAAATTTGCGAAGTTACAAGGTTGCGGGGAAATATGCAACACATGCTTGCAACACTGCCATTTTATGGGCGTTCGGCACCAAATTTTCAACATAGGCATTTTAGCACCTCTGCTCATGTACAGTGTCACTGTTATTCCTCAAAGTGCCCCAAGAAGTGATTTCGCATAGCGGCCACATTATTCTGCGCCAGAAGTGCGAAAACACATTTTGGGCAGGATATGTGAAATGACAGCTGTACTGTTCATCAAGAGGGGTATAAAAGTGGCAATGGTGAAAATCCAGAGTGAAAGTATCACAAATGCACGACAGTACGAGCATGCGTGCAACCGGCCAACCTACACTCGTAACAGTCATTTTATGGAGTATCATCACCAAATTTTCAACATAGGCATTTTAGGACCTCTGCTCATGAACTGTGTCACTGTCATTTTCATAATCTGGCCCAAACACTGATTTCCCACAGCGTCTGCACTATTGTGCACCGGACGTGCGGAAACACATTTTGGACAGGATGTGGAAAATGACAGCTGTACTGTTCACAAGGACGTGTACAAAAATGACAATGCTGAAAATCCGGCATTAAAATATTGCGAATGTGCAAAGTTACGAGCCTGCATAGCAACTGCGCAACGCACGCTCGTAAAACAGGCATTTGTTGGATTTTTTCCACCCAATTTGGAACATAGGCTTTTTGAGAGGCCACCTCATGAACACTTTCACTGTCATTTCGTTAATGGGTCCTGAAAGGTGATTTCGCACAGTGACTGCAAAATCACCTTTCGAGGACGATTAATGCCATGACAGTGATAGAATTCATGAGGAGGGGCCACAAAAACCCCATGTTGAAAATTTGGTGCCAAAATTCCAAGAAATGCCTGAGATATGCAGCAAAGTTGAAAAAAACCTATACATTCCATTATACAGCTTATCGGCATTTCCTCAGTTCGCGGTCGGCTTTGAAGAGTGCAGACGTGTTCCCGGTCCCCCAAAGATCGCTGGCGCCAGACTCCAGAGGTAAGTATGGGGTGAGGGGGGTGAGGGGGCAGGGTGCCCAGTGGGTGGGTGCGGGTGGGGAGAGGGCATCGAGACTACGAGGGATGGTTTCGTTTACAGGGTGGAAAAAAGAACAGAAAACCATGTGGGACAGTTTCATTTTCTAGGCATTTGGCACGCTGGGGTGGGCTCCCAGCATGCCACCTAACTGTTTTGGGGTTTCAGTAGCCGACGAGGATTGGGCACCATGGCCGGCACACAACACGGGAGGAGAAAGTAATGCCGATGGGGATTGGGCACCCAGTCGGCAAACACAGAAAGTGAGGGAGGCCGAGGGGATTGGGCACCCCTCGGCATTCAACAATTGGGGGATGATGCCAGCAGAGTGTGCTCCCGTTGGCACCTAAGACAGCAGGGGCCCACGAGGCAGTTGGGCACCCCCTCGGCATTCAACATTGGGGGTTATGCCGACAGAAATCAGGCTCTCCCTTCGACACACAAAGGTAGTGGGGTTAATGACAGGATTGGGCATCCCCGATGTCGGACAGATGGGAGCGGCGCCCGCTCACCAACCATGCTCATAATGGCAGCGAGCAGGGCAAGCAAAGGACGCTGCGACGACAAGCTTTGCTTGGATTAGCAGCAGACCTTTGCTTAGATGTACTCACCCCATTATGTATGCATGGTGTGGCGCCGAGCATGCAGGCTGATTAGGGGAGAGGGACGATCTACTGATGCATGCCCCATATCACTGAAGCTGCCCGGCAAGGTCTCCAACTCAAGACTATCGGCAAGATGTTGACTTGCGCGCTGCAAGCCAACATAAAAAAGGGGGCGTCTTTCATGTCTTTAACCAGACATCTCTACTGGGCTAGACAAGACTCGGGACAAAAAGCACATGTATTTGTACATACAAAGTCCCAAGTCCAGATTAGACTGGTTTTCCAAGAGGACCCAGCTCCCAAGATGAACAGAACTGTCTTGGGTGTAATGTCATAGGACATGTGTGCTGAGGGCAGGGGAGACTGTTTTCTGGAAAACCTTGTCAACATGAGCTTTGTGAGAGCAAAGTGGTCAGGCTAGGATTCTGAACAGTTAACATCAAAGGTTCGAGCCGGCCCGGTGGCACTGAGGATTCAGGTACTGGATGCCACACCTCACGCCATGCCGGCGACCTGGGATCGGGAGTGGACTCGGGCACTGGGGGTCAAGCGGGGGGAGGAGAGGATCGAACATCCAGAGGACTGCTCTCCTCTCCTGGGGTGGATGGTTGGGGGTTTCCCACCCTGTAGCAGCTCCTGGTGAGACCATGGGCACTAAGAGGATTGGGGCTGCAGATGGGGTGAGACGGTGGCAGACGTCAGTGGGAGGAGGCAGTGGCGTTTTTCACGCGCATACTTCATTGCACATCTGTGGCTCATGGGTCATAACCAAAGTGGAAAACCCTGGCTGCTGGGGAGGTGAATGCGGGGCTCGAGTGTCCAGCCCTCATGTCAGTGTCGGCCCTGACCCGACTTCACTCCCTGTGGTCCCTGCCTCCTCCAGTGCTGGGCAGGTGGGAGAGGGGGGGACCCAGTACCCGATTCCTCGGTTAGGGAGGGGTTCAGGCAGATGGTAGAGGCTGGTTGAGTAGGTCCCTGCCTGAGAGATGTCTCAGCAGTCAGTGACCAGGAGAGAAATAAAGTTGACAAAAACATTTCAGGTTTGAGTCTGCCCTGATTCACCAAGGTGTTTTGTGTGGGTAAGCCTCTATACTTTAGGAACATTAGAAAGTGTAGTGAGATTTTTCTGTGTGCTTCTTTCTGCTGAGTTCAAACCCATGTTATTTCTCTTTCTGTAGAATTACTGTTCCCCACAGTCCTTGTGTAGTATCCTGTATTATATGTGTGAATATCTTGAAGTATTAAAATATTTGACATACTTCATGTTTCTGTGACCGAGTCCTTTAAGGTACAGCAAACTGATTTATCACTGACAAAACTATGTTTCCACTTCTTAAAAGAAGGCTACAGTTACCATACTTCATTTCTACAGTAAGGGGTTCTTAGCTGTAACAGAGAGGGTGTGTCATTTGCCTTTCACAAGGAGTGCTGTACTATGTGAGTAGTGGTTCTAGAGAGATTCAGACTTGTAGAGAGCCCGAAAGACTGTCTGTGCTGAGTGGTGGCAGCTACTGAGTATCCTTGCAGCTACTCAAGGGTTCGAGAAAGCTGATAACAGTCGCAGGCTGAGTCTGGGAAAGACCAGTTTGCCATAGAAACATAACATAGACTTTGTCGGCAAATAAGGACCACTTGGCCCACCTAGTCTGCCAATTTCCCTATCCCTATCTATTGGATAAGTTGCAGATCCTAGATAACCAGCAGCCTACTTCCTCCTACGCTCCACAATAATTGCCTTATGTCTGTCCCATGCATTCTTGAATTCCCCCACTGTGTTTGACCCCAAGACCTCCTCAGGAAGGCTGTTCCATGCATCCACCTTCTCCATGAAAACATACTTCCTCACATTGCCCCTGAGCCATCCCCTTCTATCTTCAGACTGTGCCCTCTTGTTCTTGCACATCTCTTTTTCTGAAAGATGCTACTCTCTTGGACTTTGTTGATTCTCTTGAGGTAGTTGAAAGTTTCTAACATGTCCCCCCTCTCCCTCCTTTCCTCGAGGGTATACATATGAAGCTCTTTTAGT
Organism: Neoceratodus forsteri; assembly: GCA_016271365.2. Classification (NCBI taxonomy): domain Eukaryota; kingdom Metazoa; phylum Chordata; order Ceratodontiformes; family Ceratodontidae; genus Neoceratodus; species Neoceratodus forsteri. Next base: position 1,096,853,993 of record CM028135.1, on the reverse strand, counting down.
CTCTCTTGGTATGGCTTCTGGTGCAGACCCTGCACCATTTTAGTTGCCCTCCTCTGGACTGCCTCCATCCTGTCTATGTCTGTGTATAGTAATGTATACATAATACCACAGTACATACTAACATACTAGACATAGTACCATACATAGCAAAATAGCAACAGTAACATATTTTGAGACTGGAGAGGCTCGCTCCCTTAATGCTAGACCAGGCTCATATTTTCAGCTCTACGTGGGGGACACTTTTATAATTGTTTCTCTTCACCAACCTAGTAAGCCTTTAGGCTGCCAGTAACGTGTCCCTCCTTACCTGATCCTTCCCCCTTCCTCTTCTGCTTTTTCTGCTATATTTCTCACGTTGACTTATTTCTGCAGGGGAATGTTGTTCAAGGATTAGTGGGGTAACTTCCCTCTATTACTAAGGTAATTTGTCTATAATTTATAATTTAATGAGCACTGTGTGTAGTTTTAGAAGTCTCTGTTAAGTTACTAAAGTAATGTTTATTTATCTTTTAAGTGAGGCATGAATGGTTATTGCTGTATTGCTTCTGCTGATTACTTGAGGCATTATTTTTGTGTATTGTATTTTAATTCAATAAACTTTTATTGATGAAAAAAACATATAGTAGCATTGTTATGTAGTAACATAGTACATAGTAACATACTAAAATGATGAGTAATTGTTTCCCTCATATGGTGACAACTCCAGGGATTTCTTGGCAGGAATTTCGCAGAATGTCCATCTTGCAGAATAATGATTCTGCAGGACTTCCGTGGGTAGATTCCACAACATGCTGGGTTGGGGGAGACCCATGGAGGTACGAGGGATCAGCCAAAATCATGTGACGTAAATGAAACCAACTATTAATTCGTTGTGGGATTCACGCCAAGGAGGCAATGATTAGAGACAAGCTTTACAATCTCGGTCTGCCCACCCTTATTTTCAAAGCGGACTTGCGCCTGCACCGTTTGACCCTCTGTTAGATGGCCTAGCAGTCTGGATGCTCCATTTCTGATGCATGCACCTTTGTGACACTTTTTTTGTGATGCACCATTTTTGATGCATGTGCATTTGATGCATGGCCTACTATTTTTTTAAGCATGTACCATTTTTAATGCATGTATCACTATCTTGATGCATGCACCACATTTTGGCATAGACACAAATTTATTTACGCAGGCACCATTTTTGATGTATGCACCATTTTTGACACATGCAGCATCTTTGACGCATGCACCACTTCTGGCATATGCACTGTTTTTTGGTGCATGCACCATTTCTGACACATGCATCATATTTTGGTACATTCACCCATTTTAGGGCATGCACCATTTTTTATCACATGCAGCAACTCTGAAGCGTGCACCATTTTTAACGTGTGCACCATTTTTTGGCGAATGCACCATTTTTAGTGCATGTGCCACTTATTTGATGCATGTACCGCTTTCTTGATGCATGCATCCACCCATTTTTGATGCCTGAGCCACTTTTTTAATTCATGCACTATTTTACTATATTAAAAAAACTGCTATAAATCGAAAAATAGGGTGAGTTTTATCGCAATCAGTGTGCTGCAGATGCAGGTGGAACATGCATTTGCATCAGCCTCTTTTGAAAATCCACCCCATACGGTACATCTTTTTTTCTTTCTATATACATTTTTGCATTTTTTTGTGCCACATTTTCTCCCACCCCTGTTCTCAGCATGAACCCATAGGTGTGGAGACATGCGCAGATTGCACTCGTGTTGCCCTCCCTTCATGTTGCCCCTCCTGCCTGTGCCATAACCGGACCTCCATCCAGTGGCCACTGAACTATGGGGGGGTGACAACCTCTTTGGAAGAGGAGAGCTGCTGTTGGGTGCTCGATCCAGCTCCCCCCCATGAAGGCTCCCCGGTGACCCAAGGTCGTTCCCGAACCCGAGTCGCCAGCATGGCGCAAGGTGTGGTGTCCAGTGCTTCAACCTGCAGCACCACCAGGCTGGCCCTACATACATCTCTAAGCAAATATCACGCTTACCTTGTTTTTAGGATGTTCAGAAACTGCAAAATTTCTGAGAACTGTATCAGTCTTAGAGCTCGTAGAAATCTTAAACCTGCACAAAGACAAAAACAGGGGGTTTGTGTTAGGCAATTTGCATAATTTGCTCATCTTTGCTGCTGTGTTAGCATGATAAAAAGACATCATTAATACAGCAAGTGAAGTCTACAGGATGTGCAGTTACAGAAATACCTTTGAAGCATCCCTCCATTCCAAGTTCTTGCTCGCTCCTCAGAGCTAATTCAGCTGTAACAAGCTACCGCAATGCACAAACAGCAGAGGTCTCTGCCCCTTTAAGACAGTTTATGCAATGCTACTGTTGATGGATTATGCAACTGCAGAGAATGAGATCCTGCTTTTTAACAAAATTAGGGAATTAAGCTAATGTTCTTGTTTTCAAAAAAAAAAGAGAGAAGTGGTTAGCTTTATTCCATGGACTGGAGGTCAGGGGCCCCCAGGTACAGTACATCTGTCTTAGTTATCCACCAGGAAACACTTATTCCATACTCTAAATGGGTTCAAAGGCTGCCAGCTACATACTGTCTACAGCTGGACATAAGCAGGAGATTGGCAGTATTAAACGTGATAACCTGGCTTATCACAAAACACAGGAGAGGAAGAGATATGATTGAACTGGTAATTCGATTTGATGTAAACCTACATTTCACAAAATTAGATTTTTTTTTTTTACTTTCATAAATTCCCCCATGTCTGAAAAATAAAGAGAAGAAGAGAAATGCGGTAGCCATGTTAGTCCGTCCAGTCAACAATGTAAAGAAACAAAACCAGTCTATCTTGAATCCAGATCCAGCCTCTATATCTGCCATGCTATTCAGCTGTTTTCACTCTGACCTGAAGAGAGTATTATCCCTCAAAAGCTAGTCTCAGAAATTATTTTGTTAGTCAAATAAAAGGCATCACCCACAACATATTTGTTGTTTTTTTTTCTTTACATAAATTCCCCCACAAAAAGTAAAGTCTGAGAGCAAGCAACTGGGAGCTACGCTACAGCTAGATATTAATTGGTTTTAGAAAATGGCCAGACTATATCCTCTATCCTGATTGGCTGAAACTACCAGCAACCTGGGCATCTATTTTTGAACAGATGCCCAGTAAAAAATAGTGGCACCTCACTGCGCAGCATTCTGCAGTGGTGCCCAGCCTGCTTTTTAATTGGCTGGATGCACCGAAGAAAGTTTAAAATGCCTGCCATCTTTTTCTCTCACTTAACGAGAGGTACTGGTCTCCCCCAGCCCAAAGCAAACAGTATTCACCTGCAGCCTCTTTTAAAAAACAAAACAAAACTTCAGTTATCTTGCTCTCTGAAGATTACATAATGGCACCACTCTCCTGACTGCAGTGTCACACTAACCATCTCCTGACCACAGTCTCGCACTTCCGTGCTAACCGCAAACAGAAATCTAGCAATCACTCATCGTAAGTCCTCCATAATCACTGATCCTCCTGTATAAAAAAAAAAGAAACACTCACTACAGAGCAAAAATAAATCTTCTGTTTTTTTCTCTCCTCATACATCGTGGTCAAACGTCACTTTTCCTTGCTTCCACATCACGCTCAAAATTGGCGCACCACACAGATACAACGTCAGATCAGAAAAAAAAAAAAACACAATCCTGCACAAAAAGAAAAATTGAATTGCCAGAGTCTAAAATAATGTTCACAGCACACTGTCTTTGTACTTAGGAATCAGTGTCTGGTGACTCTGTCTCATGGGGGGGCAATCCACCAGAATGCTGCAGGGGGGAGCAACAGCACCAGGAACAGCCTATGGACTACTTTATCAATACATTAATTTCTAAGTCCTGTTCATTTTTCACAGACATTTACTGCATTTTTGTACAACTTCCTGAAAATGTACACAGATGGCCATTTTCTAAGCGCAATAATACCCTCCAGGGTGGGCATCATTGGGAAATACCAGTCCTTCCAGGGGCTACGAGGCCCTCTGCCTGCAGCTCCGGGCCTCATTACGCCCTTGGGCGGTCTGGTATTTCCCAATAATGCCCACCCTATAGGGTATTATTGTTTACCTGATGAATGGGTCTTTAGTCGTAATTCTCTTAAAGCTGCAGTGCATGTAATGGTGCAGATGTTGACCAATATGTTTTTATTTCATTTTCTGTTGCCCCCACCTCTTTTTTCGTATGATATCCATTCTGAAAACCGTTTTGTATAATGATTTTCAGAACAGTTGTCACTCTGTCCACACTACAGCCGACTTTGGAGGATGCCCCTCGGAGTTCCCAGGCAGTCCTGCAAAGCACTGTGGGTGCCCACTGCATGCTAGGATACTCGGGAACGGGCATGTTAACCGATCGGGATAAAAGTAGCAGTGATCGATTCAGGATCCCAGGGCGAGGACGGGAATGTAATATTATTATCCTCTTTTCTTTCAGGAGGCAAACATTTGCCAAGACAGCCCACAGAAGTTACCTTAAACCGCTTTACAGTACGGTTTGCGTTCACACCACTGTTAAAACGGTTTAAGGCAACCAAGTTGGGCTGAAACAGTGCTCGAAACCTGCTCCGATCAGGTTTCGAGTATGGTTTCTTAAACTGGTTCAGAGCACGGTAAAAGCATGCTGTAGTGTGAACATGAACCGTGTTTGCAGGTTTTGTAACGTTACAGACAACCTGTAATGTTACAAAACCTCTAGTGTGGACAGGGCCAATGGATGTTTAAAAACAACAGAAAATATTGATGAAAAGCTGACCAAAGCCATATTAAAAGTAGTGCTCCTTTTTTAATCTTCTGGTAACCAGGTAAGACCCACGTGCCTGTTTTCAGGGGTGACCCAGGAGCAGTGGGGAGCTTACATGATTTGCTCAGGGTCACACATTATGCAAGTGGAGGTTGTGGGAATCAAACCCAGGCCTGCTGGATGTACCAAGCTCGTTCACAGCTCATTACTCTAACCTCAAGGCTATACTGCCAGCCATGATTATTATTATTTCAAATGTAGAACAAAAAATACTAATACAGATTCAAAATGGGGAAAGAAGGGGTATAATACAAGGCAGGAGACCAAAGGCAGTCTAAAATAGAATAAACAAGCATTTGTCAATGCCGAATGTTTGCCTGCTGGCATTTGCATTGGTAGTGTAGAAGTTACAGAGCTGCATAACAGAAATGGCAGTGAAGTACTGAACTGAAGCCAACCCCACCACCACCCTGCAGAGAGTGACAGGCATTGGGGTGTGCCTTTGGGTCGTCAGGCATAACGGCCACGCCATTCACCACCCTACCCTGCAGACACTGACAAGTGTCACGGTGTGCCTTGGGGTCTTGGTTCTTGCGCGCACCCTCCCATTGCATCAGAAAATACGGTGAGATGGGTGCGATAGAGAATAGGGTGAACTTTGGGGTCAAGAGTCCAAGGCATACCTTGATGCCTCTCACTGGCTGCAGGGTGTGGAATGGTATGAGCATTACAGGCAAGAATCCCAAATCACACCTGATGCCTGTCATTCTCTACAGGAGTGAGGTGGGTGTGAAACCTAACACCTCAGGCATTCGTTGGTATTTTCACTCCAAATTTTGAACATGTTTTTTTTGTGACCCCCACCTCATGAACAGTGGCAACATCAGTTTGTTAGCCGAAAGCTGCTTATACACAGCGACTACGGCATTTAGCACCACAGGTGCAAAAACACATTCCGAACAGGATGTGAAAAATGACAGCTGTACTGTTCATGGGGAGGTGTAAAAAATGGCAACGTTGCAAATCTGCAGCAAAAATATTTAAAAAACTCGTGAAGTCACGAGCATGCATAGAAACTGTGCAACACACACCCGTAATGTAATTAGTTTGGGGATTTTTTACAGCAGATTGTCAACACAGGCATTTTGGGACCTCCGATCATGAACAGTGCCACTGTGATTTTCTTTATCTGTCCCGAACAATGATTTCCCACAGCAACCACGCATCTCTGCGCTGAAAGTGTGAAAACACATTTCGGCAATGTTGTGAAAAATGACAGCTGTACTGTTCATAAGGAAGTGTGGAAAAATGCCACTGGTGAAAATCTGGACTGAAAATATTACAAAGTCATGAACTTACGAGGGTGCGTGGAAACTGCGCAATGCTCACTCATAACACAGTCATTTTATGGACTTTTGTCACCAAATTTTCAACATAGCCATTTTAAGACCTCTGCTCATGAACAGTGTAACTGTGATTTTCTTAATCTGTCCCAAACATTGCTTTTCGCTACCGACTGCACCATTGTAGCTACATGTGCGAAACACATTTAGGTGACATGTGAAAATGGCAGCTGTACTCTTTAAGGAGGTGTAATAAAATGGCAATGTGGAAAATCTGGAGTGAAAATATAGAAAATTTGCAAACTTACGACGATACGTAGGAACTGCAGCGCGCTCAGTAAAACAGTCATTTCTAGGAATTTTTCACCAGATTTTCAACATAGCCATTTAAGACCTCTGCTCATGAACAGTGTCACTGTGGTTTTCTTAATGTGTCCCATACATTGATTTCGCACACCGACTGCGCCATTTAGCTACCATACATGGAGAGGAAACACGTTTTGGGCAAGATGTGAAAATGACAGCCGCACTGCTCATAAGGAAGTGTAATAAAATGGCAATGTTGAAAATCTGAGTGAAAATATTGAAAATTCAAGAAACTTATAGCGAATGCGTAAAACCGCTGAACGCAGCGTTCGTAAAACAGTAATTTTAGGAATTTTTCACCAAATTTACAACATAACCATTTAAGACCTCTGCTCATGAACAGTGTCACTGTGATTTTCTTAATGTGTCCCATACATTGATTTCGCACACCGACTGCGCCATTGTGCACTACATGGGCGGAAACACGTTTTGGGCAAGTTGTGAAAAATGACAGCTGTACTGCTCATAAGGAGTGTGGTAAAATGGCAATGTTGAAAATCTGGAGTGAAAATATTGAAAATTCGCGAACTTATGAGCGTCCGAGGAACTGAGCAACACACACTCGTAAAACAGTCATTTTTAGGAATTTTTCCACCAAATTTTCAACATAGGCTTTTTGACAGCCCACCTTATGAACAGTGGCAGTGTCTTTTCGCTACTCAGTCCTGAAAGGTGATTTCGTGCAGTGACTGCAAAATCACCCTTCAGGGCCGATTAACGCCATGACAGTGAGATCACTCACGAGAAGGGGTCCCAAAAACCCCATGTTGAAAATTTGGTGCAAAAATTCCCAAAAATGCCTGAGATATGCAGCAAAGTTGAAAAGCCCCTATCTAACCCATGTCCCATTATATAGCTTACTGGCAATTCCTCAGTTCGCAGTCGGCTTTGAAGAGTGCAGACGTGTTCCCGGTCCACCTAAGATCGTCGCGCCCGAGTCGGAGGTAAGTGATATGGGAATTGGGGGTGGGGAGGCAGGGTCTTGCAGTGGGTGGGCGCGGGTGGGGACAGACACCCAGGGACCGTTTCTGAGTTTCAGGTGTTTTTTTAAATAGCGATGGCGGGACGTTTGCCACACTGGGGTGGGCTCCCAGCGTGGTACAAGGGCCGGCTGGTGGGGGCATGGAGCCGGCGGTGGATTGGGCACCCGTCAGCGACAGCATGTGTTCCACGCTGGGGTGGGCTCCAGCGTGGCACCCTGTACTCTGGGGGCGGGAACCAGTGGAGCCGATGGGGGATTGGGCACCCCGTCGGCTATACTGATGAGTAGCCACGCTGGGGTGGCACCCGCGTGGCATATAGGAACTCTGTTTTTTGAGGCGCAGCACAGCCAATGGGGATTAGGCACCCCAGTCGGCTACACAGTGTGTGTGTGTGAGGCGAGACACAGTATGCGTGCGTGCGTGTGTGTGTGTGTGTGTGTGTGTGTGTGTAGGGGCAGCATGCATGAGCAGGCGATATCTTATCACTGCTCACTGAAGCATAGCTCCCCCTTTCGGCCATATGCCACTGCATCTTGGACTGGTCACAGACAGCTCGAGCAGGCATTGGAGAACTGCGGCCGCGCATGCAAACACACTGCCTGGATTGGAAGACGGCTGCTACACCTCCAAAAACTCGGATGATGGCACTATGTTTCTTGCACATGTGTGCAAGCAAACATAAAAAGTGTAGGGTCAAACCTGTCACCGCTGTTATGCACTGCTGCTCCAAATGGCTTACTCGAGCACTGCAAGGTAGTCCCATCTGTACAGAAGAGACACTTGGGTGAGTCATATTAGAAGATGAAAACTATTTTTACTTATTTTATCATGAATAAATGTACCTATAAAAATGATTTTGACAGGACATCCCAGTTAATCTATAGACCTTGTTTACTGGGGGTTCTTGCATAAGGGGATGTTACAAACACAATATTTTACACTGACAACAGCAGTGCAGACACATCACGCAATACCACATACTCTACATACTTAAAGTGTTGCTTTGTGTATAATATAAGTTACAGTTTGTTTTTCCTTTTTTCACAGTTTATTTACCTATCATAGCCCTGTGGAGATGTGGCATCTTAGTACAACATCCTTTTTTTTCCCATAGTCTCCTTCTTTTACCCCATCTTTTACAGCTGGGGCGACTCAGGCACAGAGAAGGTTAAGTCACCTGCTCAAGGTCACACAATCTCTAAGTGGCAGTGTTAAGGTATGAATCTTGCTCTCCCAGTTCCCAAGTCTGAACATAAACCATGGCACCACACTATTTAAATCTATGTTGGAGTATGGCTACTGTAAGAGGTGCAAGAACCGTCAGCAGGGATGAAAAACTCACCCCTTTCTGCATTAAGGACTTTGTATTTGCCTTTTAGGATACAAACTAGATTAACTTTGGCATTTTGGTAACAGTAAGAGCAAACACTGCTGTAAATGATAGATTCCGAGTAGGAATTAAGGCCATTGCAGAAGTAATTTACACTTGCGAGCAAGTTCAAATTCATATTTCAGAGCAATTTCAAAACAGGAAGACATGGGACCCCATTCTCGCAGAGCCACCACTGCATCAGGAGTGACTGCAGCACTTTTTGTCCCACTTACACCTTACACATAAATCATAGAGAGGAGAGGATTGTCACCCACCAGCTGAGACAGTTCCCAGCTGTTTGCATCCAAAATGGGCACACAAAAAGCCTTCAAACTGAAAGGAATTGTCAGGATTTATGGATGATTTTACTAAAATCCCTGCATGCAGGAAAAACCTGTGCTATCCAAATGCACAAACTGTTGCACTGACTGAACTTAAATATTACATGCTTGTTTTATTTTGCTTCTTATCCAGATGTACTTGTTGGGACCTCACAAGAAATGAGACTTGTGCCTATGTGAATTATATCTTGGATCCATACATAAGGGAAAGGGGAAATTGTTTAACCAGGAAAGGCACACTAAACTGGAGCTTGTTTCCAGGTGCGACCTGGAAGCACAAGGAAGTTACGTGACTTGCTCAGGGTCACACAGTATGCAAGTGGGGGCTGATGGGATTCAAACCCAGGTCTCCAGCTTTGCAGCTCAGTGCCCTTAACCACTACACTATACAGCCTCCTAAAATGAAATAATATACACATTTTCCCCTCTTCCCGCTCCCCCTTCCAGACAGAGACTGAAAAACAATATTGGGGGGGAGGATTATGCCACAGTCTGCACCTCTTTTAACTGCAGGCCAAGGAAAATGAATTAGGGTACTTCCTGGACAAACTATGTAACTGTATTACATTATTTTATTTATTTATTGGAAATTTGGTGACTGGGAAAGACGTATGTGGTCAAGACTCATCTCCAGATGCGACTTGGGGGACAGCTACGTGGAAGATAGAGCAGGACTTCATGGGCACTGAACGAAACAGAGAAAATACAAAACAACCAAAACTTGTAGCCAAACAAACAACAGATGACAATCAGAAAATATACATATATACTGTCTAATATGTACTGCACAGGTCAAAACCCCTGTACAAGGTACGTCAGACTGGCATGGTGAAAATCAGACAATATAGGTACGGTATGTACAGCCTGGTCATAAACCACTGAGTAAGACATGCAAATCAAAAATATAGATACAATGTATACAGCCTGGGTCAAACTGTTGAGTAAATCAGAACACGGGGATACCTTGAAAATCAGACAGTATAGATACAATATGTACAGGCCATTCGTAAACCACTGGGTAAGTCAGAACTGATGGGCACTGTGAAAATCAGACACTGTAGATACAGTATGTACGGCAGTGGTCATACACCTTCGAGTAAGTCAGAACTAATGGGCACGCTGAAAATCAGACCACATAGATACTACGGTCCCCATATACAAAAGGATAGCATGGCACTAGCCAGGTTAGTGCCGTGCTAACCTAAATTAATGCTGGCACTCTGGGCAGGCCATATTTACAGCCCCCAGCACACTACACTAACCCGGCAGCGTGATCTCGCTAATGATACTGCTGTGACTGCACAACTGAGGGCTGTCTTGTGCATAAAAGCGTAGACGTATATTCAAAAGGTTTTGGTGGGCTAAACAGATCCCAGCATCGCACTGATTAAAACTGATGAAACCTGGCATTAACTGGGTGCTAAGGCTGTGCCCCTTCCAGCTCCCCAACACCAGTCGGGTGTACTTCAGACAAAGTCGTGGCAGTTTACTGGTCCCCCTCTCCCAATCACCCATGACAGCACTGTATAAACCCCCTCAGTGGTCTAGAGTACCTCTTTCCCCTGACTGCCCATGAATGACAGCACTGTGTACCCCCCAGCAGTATACATGGACACTCCTCCTCCTCCCAACTGGGAGACATTCATCCTCCCATCTGCCAACCCACTGTAAATCCCCTGCCATGCACCCACCATCACGAACACCAGAACGAACACCCTCAATAAGTGATCATAGAAACATAGAAGTTGACGGCAGATAAGGACCGCAAGGCCCATCCAGTCTGCCCATTTCTTTTTCTACCTTATAAATGTGTTATCGGCCTTTGCTCTGTCAGTGACCTATCTATTCATACTCATCTGTATTGCTCCCTTATGCCTATCCCATGCCTGTTTGAAGCCCTGCACTGTATTCATAGCCACCACTTCCTGAGATAGGCCGCTCCATGCATCCACCACCCTTTCTGTGAAAAAGAATTTCCTCACATTATCCCTTAATCGGCCTCCCTCTAATCTCATGCTGTGTCCTCTTGTCCTGCTATTTTTCTTATATTTAAACATGTTAGACTATTTCACCTTATTAATGCCCTTAAGGTGTTTGAATGTTTCAATCATATCACCTCTCTCCCTCCTTTGCTCTAGGGTATACATATTGAGCTCCGTTAATCTGTCCTCATATCTTTTCTAATGCAGTCCCTGTACGATTCCGGTTGCCCTTCTCTGGACTGCCTCAATTTGGCTAATGTCCTCGTGAAGGTGTTAGTACTGGGGTTATATGGTGCTGGCATGGCTGATTGGAGGCAGGGGCCCACTAGACTACCAGGAGGGTTGTTAGTACTGGGGTTATATAGTGCTAGCATGGCTGATTGAAGGCAGGGGGCCCACTAGACTACCAGGAGGGTTGTTAGTACTGGAATTATACAGTGCTGTCATGGCTGATTGGAGGCAGGGGCCCACTAGACTACCAGGAGGGTTGTTAGTACTGGGGTTATATAGTGCTGTCACGGCTGATTGGAGGCAGGGGCCCACTAGACTACCAGGAGGGTTGTTAGTACTGGGGTTATACAATGCTGTCATGGCTGATCGGAGGCAGGGGCCCACTAGACTACCAGGAGGGTTGTTAGTACTGGGATTATATAGTGCTGTCACGGCTGATTGGAGGCAGGGGCCCACTAGACTACCAGGAGGGTAGTTAATACTGGGGTTATACAATGCTGTCATGGCTGATTAGAGGCAGGGGCCCACTAGACTACCAGGAGGGTTGTTAGTACTGGGGTTATATAGTGCTGTCATGGCTGATTGGAGGCAGAGGCCCACTAGACTACCAGGAGGGTAGTTAATACTGGGGTTATACAATGCTGTCATGGCTGATTGGAGGCAGGGGTCTACTAGACTACCAGGAGGCTTGTTAGTACTGGGGTTGTTATTTATTTATTTAGCTTTTGTTAAACGGGTAAGTGCACTTGCCATAAAATGACTATTTTCAGGCACGACCCGGGAGAGTACAGACATGCAGAAACTTAACAGGATAACAAATTATAAGTGCTTTCCATACAATGAGTTAAAGATGATACAATATATTAGAGCATACAAAGTAAAGTGCTTTATATACAGTGAGTTAAAGTGGATACAATATATCAGAGACATACAGAGTAGACCATTCATAAGTTCATAGGTGCCCACCTATGCAATGAATAGAGAGGACCTTCTACAATAAATTATCAGGTGATATATCGTATGAACAGAGCAATGTACACAGAAACAAAAACAGGTAATACAAAAGGAAGAAATAACCGTTGAGAGCAGGGGGTGCCATTAAGGAAAAGGTCGGTAAGTGAGGAAGAGGGGAGCAAGCCATGAAATTAGATTATATGAGTGTATGTATGAGTAATGGAGATGCCTGCAGTGCAAGATTGTATATGGGCAGGGAAAGGGAGCCGGGACATGCTGAGGCAGTAAGAGAGTTATATAGAGGTGAGGAAATACTATTGTATGGCCAGAGACATCAGTCATTAGGTAGGGTAAAAGCAGGAACAGGTTGGAGGCAGGGGCCCACTAGACTACCAGTTAGGTTGTAAATACTGAGGTTATACAATGCTGGTATGGCTGACCGGAGGCAGGGGCCCACTAGACTACCAGGAGGGTTGTTAGTACTGAGGTTATATAGTGCTGTCATGGCTGATTGGAGAAAGAGGCCCATTAGACTACCAGGAGGGTTGTTAGTACTGGGGTTATATAGTGCTGTCATGGCTGATTGGAGGCAGGGGCCCACTAGACTACGAGGAGGGTTGTTAGTACTGGGGTTATACAATGCTGGCATGGATGACTGGAGGCAGGGGGTCCACTAGACTACCAGGAGGGTTGTTAGTACTGGGGTTATATAGTGCTGTCATGTCTGATTGGAGGCATGGGCCCACTAGACTACCAGTGGGGTTATTAGTACTGGGGTTATACAGTGTTGTCATGGCTGACTGGAGTCAGGGGGTCCACTAGACTACCAGGAGGGTTGTTAGTACTGAGGTTATATAGTGCTGTCATGGCTGATTGGAGGCAGGGGCCCGTTAGACTACCAGGAAGGTTGTTAGTACTGGGGTTATATAGTGCTGTTCTGGCTGATTGGAGAAAGTGGCCCACTAGACCACCAGGAGGCTTGCTAGTACAGGGGTTATATAGTGCTGTCACGGCTGATTGGAGGCAGGGGCCCACTAGACTACCAGGAGGGTTGTTAGTACTGGGGTTATACAGTGCTGTCATGGCTGATTGAAGGCAGGGGCCCACTAAACTACCAGGACGGTTGTTAGTACTGCGGTTATAAAGTGCTGTCATGGCTGATTGGAGGTAGGGGGCCCACTAGACTACCAGGAGGGTTGTTAGTACTGAGGTTATATAGTGCTGTCATGGCTGATTGGAGGCAGGGGCCAACTAGACTACCAGGAGGGTTATTAGTATTGGGGTTATATAATGCTGTCATGGCTGATTGAAGGCAGGGGCCCACTACACTACCAGGAGGGTTGTTAGTACTGAGGTTATATAGTGCTGTCATGGCTGATTGGAGGCAGGGGCCAACTAGACTACCAGGAGGGTTGTTAGTACTGGGGGTATATAGTGCTGTCATGGCTGATTGGAAGCAGGGACCCACCAGACTACCAGGAGGGTTGTTAGTACTGAGGTTATAAAGTGCTGTCATGGCTTACTGGAGGCAGGGGGCCCACTAGACTACCAGGAGGGTTGTTAGTACTGAGGTTATAAAGTGCTGTCATGTCTGACTGGAGGCAGGGGCCCATTAGACTAGCAGCAGGGTTGATAGTACTGGGGTTATATAGTGCTGTCATGGCTGATTGAAGGCAGGGGCCCACTAGACTACCAGGAGGGTTGTTAATACTGGGGTTATACAGTGCTGGCATGGCTGACTGGAGGCAGGGGCCAACTAGACTACCAGGAGAGTTGTTAGTACTGGGGTTATATAGTGCTGTCATGGCTGACTGGAAGTAGGGTGCCCACTAGACTACCAGGAGGGTTGTTAGTACTGGAATTATACAGTGCTGTCATGGCTGACTGGAGGCAGGGGCCCACTAGACTACCAGGAGGGTTGTTAGTACTGGGGTTATACAGTGCTGTCATGGCTGATTGGAGAAAGCGGCCCACCAGACTATCAGGAAGGTTGTTAGTACTGGGGTTATATAGTGCTGTCATGGCTGATTGGAGGCAGGGGCCCACTAGACTACCAGAAGGCTTGTTAGTACTGGAGTTGTTATTTATTTATTTAGTTTTTGTTAACCGGGTAAGTGCACTTGCCATAAAATGACTATTTTCAGGCACGACCCGGGAGAATACAGACATGCAGAAACTTAACAGGATAACAAATTATAAGTGCTTTCCATACAATGAGTTAAAGAGAATACAATATATCAGAGCATACAAAGTAAAGTGCTTTATATACAGTGAGTTAAAGTGGATACAATATATCAGAGACATACAGAGTAAACCATTCATAAGTTCATAGGTGCCCACCTATGCAATGAATAGAGAGGACCTTGGACAATAAATTATCAGGTGACATATCGTATGAACAGAGCAATGTACACAGAAACAAAAACAGGTAATACAAAAGGAAGAAATAACCGTTGAAAGCAGGGGGTGTCATTAAGGAAAAGGTCGGTAAGTGAGGAAGAGGGGAGCAAGCCATGAAATTAGATTATATGAGTGTATGTATGAGTAATGGAGATGCCTGCAGTGCAAGATTGTATATGGGCAGGGAAAGGGAGCCGGGACAGGCTGAGGCAGTAAGAGGGTTATATAGAGGTGAGGAAATACTATTGTATGGCCAGAGACATCAGTCATTAGGTAGGGTAAAAGCAGGAACAGGTTGGAGGCAGGGGCCCACTAGACTACCAGGAAGGTTGTTAGTACTGGGGTTATACAGTGCTGGCATGGCTGACTGGAGGCAGGGAGTCCACTAGACTACCAGGAGGGTTGTTAGTACTAGGGTTTTATAGTGCTGTCATTTCTGATTGGAGGTAGGGGCCCTCTAGACTACCAGGAGGATTGTTAGTACTGGGGTTATACAGTGCTGTCATGGCTGACTGGAGACAGGGGGCCCACTAGACTACCAGGAGGGTTATTAGTACTGGGGTTATATAATGCTGTCATGGGTGATTGGGGTCACAGTCCCCCTAGACTACCAGGAGGGTTGTTAGTACTGGGGTTATACAGTGCTGTCATGGCTGATTGGAGGCAGGGGCCACTAGACTACCAGGAGGGTTGTTAGTACTGGGGTTATATAGTGCTGTCATGGCTGATTGGAGGTAGGGGGCCCATTAGACTACCAGGAGGGTTGTTAGTACTGGGGTTATATAGTGCTATCAATGCTGATTGGAGGGAGGGGCCCACTAGACTACCAGAAGGGTTGTTAGTACTGGGGTTATACAGTGCTTTTATGGCTGACTGGAGGCAGGGGCACTAGACTACCAGCAGGGTTGTTAGTACTGGGGTTATATAGTGCCGTCATGGCTGATTGGAGGCAGGGGCCCACTAGACTACCAGGAGGGTTGTTAATACTAGGGTTATATAGTGCTGTCATGGCTGATTGGGGACAGGGGCCCACTAGACTAGCAGGAGGGTTGTTAGTACTGGGGTTATACAGTGCTATCATGGCTGACTGGAGGCAGGGGCCCACTGGACTACCAGAAGGGTCGTTAGTACTGGGGTTATATAATGCTGTCATGGCTAATTGGAGGCAGGGGGCCCACTAGACTATGAGGAGGGTTGTTAGTACTGGGGTTATATAGTGCTGTCATGGCTGATTGGAGGCAGGGGCCCACTAGACTACCAGGAGGGTTGTTAGTACTGGGGTTATATAGTGCTGTCATGGCTGATTGGAGGCAGGGCCCACTAGACTACCAGGAGGGTTGTTAGTACTGGGGTTATATAGTGCTGCCATGGCTGATTGAAGGCAGGGGCCCACTAGACTAGCAGCAGGGTTGTTAGTACTGGGGTTATATAGTGCTGTCATGGCTGATTGAAGGCAGGGGCCCACTAGACTAGCAGGAGGGTTGTTAGTACTGGGGTTATATAGTGCTGTCATGGCTGATTGGAGTCACGGGCCCCCTAGACTACCAGCAGGGTTGTTAGTACTGGGGTTATATAGTGCTGTCATGGCTGATTGGAGGCAGGGCCCACTAGACTACCAGGAGGGTTGTTAGTACTGGGGTTATATAGTGCTGCCATAGCTGATTGAAGGCAGGGGCCCACTAGACTAGCAGCAGGGTTGTTAGTACTGGGGTTATATAGTGCTGTCATGGCTGATTGAAGGCAGGGGCCCACTAGACTAGCAGCAGGGTTGTTAGTACTGGGGTTATATAGTGCTGTCATGGCTGATTGGAGGCAGGGCCCACTAGACTACCAGGAGAGTTGTTAGTACTGGGGTTATATAGTGGTGTCATGGCTGATTGGAGGCAGGGCCCACTAGACTACCAGGAGGGTTGTTAGTACTGGGGTTATATAGTGCTGTCATGGCTGATTGGAGGCAGGGACCCACTAGACTACCAGGATGGTTGTTAGTACTGGGGTTATACAATGCTGTCATGGCTGATTGGAGGCAGGGGGCCCACTAGACTACCAGGAGGGTTGTTAGTACTGGGGTTATATAGTGCTGTCATGGCTGATTGGAGAAAGGGGCCCACTAGACTAGCAGCAGGGTTGATAGTACTGGGGTTATATAGTGCTGTCATGGCTGATTGAAGGCAGGGGCCACTAGACTAGCAGCAGGGTTGTTAGTACTGGGGTTATATAGTGCTGTCATGGCTGATTGGAGAAAGGGGCCCACTAGACTAGCAGCAGGGTTGATAGTACTGGGGTTATATAGTGCTGTCATGGCTGATTGAAGGCAGGGGCCACTAGACTACCAGCAGGGTTGTTAGTACTGGGGTTATATAGTGCTGGCATGGCTGATTGGAGGCAGGGGCCACTAGACTACCAGGAGGGTTGTTAGTACTGGGGTTATATAGTGCTGTCATGGCTGACTGGAGGCAGGGGCCCCCTAGACTACCAGGAGGGTTGTTAGTACTGGGGTTATATAGTGCTGTCATGGCTAACTGGAGGTAGGGGGTCCACTAGACTAGCAGCAGGGTTGTTAGTACTGGGGTTATATAGTGCTGTCATGGCTGATTGGAGTCACGGGCCCCCTAGACTACCAGGAGGGTTGTTAGTACTGGGGTTATATAATGCTGTCATGGCTGATTGGAGGCAGGGGGCGCCCAAGACTACCAGGAGGGTTGTTAGTACTGGGGTTATATAGTGCTGTCATGGCTGATTGGAGTCAAGGTCCCCCTAGACTACCAGGAGGGTTGTTAGTACTGGGGTTATGTAGTGCTGTCATGGCTGATTGGAGGCAGGGCCCACTAGACTACCAGGAGGGTTGTTAGTACTGGGGTTATACAGGCTGTCATGGCTGACTGGAGGCAGGGGGCCACTAGACTACCAGGAGGGTTGTTAGTACTGGGGTTATATAGTGCTGTCATGGCTGATTGGAGGCAGGGGCCACTAGACTACCAGGAGGGTTGTTAGCACTGCGGTTATACAGTGCTGTCATGGCTGATTGGAGGTAGGGGGCCCATTGGACTACCAGGAGGGTTCTTAGTACTGAGGTTATATAGTGCTGTCATGGCTGATTGGAGAAAGGGGCCCACTAGACTAGCAGGAGGGTTGTTAGTACTGGGGTTATATAGTGCTGTCATGGCTGACTGGAGTCACGGGCCCCCTAGACTACCAGGAGGGTTGTTAGTACTGGGGGTATACAGTGCTGTCATGGCTGACTGGAGGTACGGGGCCCACTAGACTACCGGGAGGGTTGTTAGTACTATCATAGATGATCAGGAGGAGGATTGTCCACTAAACTCCAGGGGCTCTGTACCTCTACGGTCCTGCATGAGCACTATAGAACCAGTGTGAGAATGCAAATGAGGCCATGAGATGCCTGCAGATGGCCCCTTTGTGTCATTCAGGCACAACGGGTTTATTTGCATACCTTGGCTGTATATGGCCCACAAGAGCCCTGGTGCTATCCCATTTTGGGCAGCTCTATCTCCTGTGCACCATATGCAGCCTTGGGCCATGTTGGCACAGCCCATAACCACATAGCGCTGCACTGACATGGCCTGATATCCACACAGCACTGCACTGACATGGCCTGATATCCACACAGCACTGCACTGACATGGCCTGATATCCACACAGCACTGCACTGACATGGCCTGATATCCACACAGCACTGCACTGACGTGGCCTGATATCCACACAGAACTGCACTGACACGGCCTGATATCCACACAGCACTGCACTGACACGGCCTGATATCCACACAGCACTGCACTGACATGGCCTGATATCCAGGGACACTGGTTTACCGGGATTGAGAAAGGGCATATTCCATTTTGCACATTGTAAAAAATGGTATTGTCACCGGTGTCTGCTAAGCCAAAATCCGGTTTTACCGGTGTTTGGTTTTGTGTACTTTATTTAACAATTTTTAACTCTGCTAACATGCATTTAGCAATTTGACCTCCACTGTTACACATCCTTCCATCCTTGTACCAATTTAAAGTTATTTTAGGTACAAGATGTGATGGCAGCAACAACACTACAGCCCCCATCTCTAAGGTGTGATGGAAGCAGCAGCACTATGGCCCCATCCCTAGGTGTGATGGCAGCAGTACTTCGGTCATCATTCCTCATGTGTGATGGCAGTATCAGCACTATGGCCCTCATCCCTCAGGTGGGACGGCAGCAGGCCTACATTCCCCATTCACCAGTGGTGATGGCAGAAGCACTACAGCCCCCACCCCTTCGGTGTGATGGCAGTAGCAACAATGCAGTACATATCCCTCTGGGGTGATGGCAGTAGTGACAGCACTATGATCCCCTTTCAACACTCACACCCCCACATGCACAAGTTACAAATGTCTTCGTCTCTTTGCTTGTTAGAACTCAGATGTGATTTAATCTGAACCATCACAGCAAAGGTGGACTACCTTTGTTTTTTCCTATCTATAATTTAACTGCCTGAATTGGATATCTGCCTGTGACACCGCTGACCAGGGTTAGGGAACAGACTTGGGTGTTGGAGGGCCAGCTGGTGGGTGATGGCTTGAGTGTCCAATGACCACTCCCCTTCTCCTGAGAGGGAGGGTGGGTTCATGGCTCAGCATTTGCTGGCCCATGGTGGAGGCCAGAGGCACAACACATCAGTACTCACTGCGGGAGGAGTGTGATGGATGTCGGCTTATGCCTTGACATCATGTAGCCTATCATGCTCCAAAGAAAATGGGAAAACACCCACTGATCAACTGAAGGATGGCTGCTGGTTCTGCCATACACTAGAAGCCCCAGACATGTGTCCATTCTGACCCCCGACATGCCCAGGATACACAGGAAGCTCTTTGGGGCAATTCTCCTCCCTTGGTAGCCTCCCACAGGGGTAGGGGCCCACTCAATGAAGGGTTACTTTGGGTTATCTGGTAGCACAGCAGTAAGGGTCAGTGGATAGTGGTCGGGACTCAGCAGTGGTGGTAGGGGGCCTTGGCAGGCCTGAAGGAGTGGATGGCCAGGGGGTAGGAGGAGCAAAAAAAAACTGCTTGAATTTGCTTCTTTGAAATAAAGTGTTTTCACCTAAAAAATCCACAAGTGATTAGTGGAGGACCTTCAAATGGATTCATGCATCTCCCAGACATGTGGATGTTTTTTTTCTACTTGGTGTCCATGAAAAGGGTGTCTCCCAGTTTTCATGTCTTTGTTCAGATGTGAATTGAGCACTACTCTGCCCACCAGCATCATACAGCCCTTGGGGTCTTACCTTGTTAAGTACTCTTAAATACTTAACATTTGCTTTTGTTGAAGCAGTCTATCAGAAAACATTTTGTTGTCACAGAGACAGAATCAGCAGGTGGGAGAAAAGGTGCAAGTGATCCAATTCACCTAAATGGGGTGCTAACTGTGAAGTCTTTCATAAGTAGTAAGGCAGTTTCTTCTTTGTGAACATTCTTTCATTCAGACTAGTTTTCATTCAAACAACTGAGGATTTTGGATGGCCCTACAGATTATGAACTTGAATAAGATATAGGTAACAGTGGTCCTGCGTTCAGCAATCTACAACCTAGATGCTTATATGCAAAGAATACAATACAAACCTGGCTAAAATCTGAAAACAAACATAAAACATATCTGAACATTTATCTTTACCTATACAAAATCATTGCAGCCCAAGTAAAACTCAAGTAAATTACATGGTACCCTGACTACTATTCTATGATGTAGTAAACAAACATTGGTATTTTTTTTTATATTCTTTGTAAAGCAGGCAAGGCCCACTAGGCAGAACTGTCTGTTTTAAGGAGTGACCTAGAAACACTTGGGAGGTTAAGTGACTTGCTTGGATGCAAGTGGAGGTTATGGGACTCAAACCCAAGTCTGCTGGATGTACCCAGTTCAATCACAGTTTCTTACTCTAACCACTGGGCATGGGTGGTTAAATTGAATGGCTGATTACAACAAAGCAGTGGGGTGATTTCCTTACTGTTTCTATCGCGGCAAAGCAGAGCAGATACAAAGCACAGCAGCATTCATTTAAGATGCTGAAAATCTGGTTGGCCTGCTGGCACTGCAGTAGCACTATTGCTTGCAATGCCAGTGACCCAGGGTCAAAAAGCAAACTCGGGTTGCTGGAGGTCAGCCAGGGAGTAGGATCGAGCACCTGGGGACTGCTCTCCTCCTCCTCTGGGGAGGGTGGGCTGCAGGTCCTGCTTCTTTACCACCAACAGTGTGACCACGGGTAATGGTGCTGCAGAGTGATCAGGAGGGGAGGATGCTAGCTAGGATCTGGAGCAGTGGCATGTCTCTATGTGACCTACCTCCTTGGATCTCTAGTGCCGGTGCCCTCAGGGACAAAGACCAGAAAACCAAGAACAATCACTCCGCATCGGCCACTGGCAGAAGGGACCCAGGTGCCCCATACTTTATAACCAGGCTCCATGAGGGACCCACTGGGCTGCCCGACACACACTAAGGGAGTGTGGAGGGGTGACCTAGGGTCCCTCCCTTCCCATCTGGGGGGGTACAACCCAGGCAGGATAGAAGCAGTCCCACAGAAGCTCCTGAGCATTACCTGGGGGTGAAGCTAGGGGATACCGATGCTTTGAGAAGGGGACATAGAAAGAGAAAATTAAAAAAAATTAAAAAGATACTGAAATCTTAGCGATTCCGTGCAATGACATGCAATTTCCGTGAGGCACCGGTACAAGAATTCAAATTCCTCAAACCAAGCAGGATTCCGTGATTGTTACTGGTGTTACCGGTAAAAATGGAAAACCAGGGTCCCTGCTGATATCCACACAGCACTGCACTGACACGGCCTGATATCCACACAGAACTGCACTGACATGGCCTGATATCCACACAGCACTGCACTGACATGGCCTGATATCCACACAGCACTGCACTGACATGGCCTGATATCCACACAGCAATGCACTGACATGGCCTGATATTCAGTCACTTAGCGCACTCTGTTAGTGCATGCTAACTGGCTGAATATTTATTTTATTTTATTTATTTATTTCAATTCTAGGATTACAATTACCTTTGAGCCCAGGGCTCTTTTACAAAGGTTCCACGTCAAGACATAGGTATCACATGACAATAGACAAAATTGTTACACAAATAAGGGTAAAGGATATCAAATTAAATTCGGACAGACAGGGAGGGGGTAAAGTGGAAAAGGAAGAGGACAATGGATATAGCTCAGAGCTGGCCATGCGCTATTTTTGGCACAGCGCTATGGGCTGCACAGTGCTATCACCCAGCTCTGACTATTGGGTTCTATATGTACAGCCTGGGTAATCAACTGTCAAGTACGTCATAACTGACAGGCACAATGCAAACAGACACATAGATACAACATGTACAGACCATTAATAAACCATTGAATAAGTCAGAAGTGATGGACACAGTAAAATCAGGCAATATAGACACAATGGGCAATATTCTTCATGGCGCAAAGTGTCTACGCACTGTGTATCTGGAGCACATAGACACTCCACAGCTGCTGCGCCCCTCGCACCTGATTCACCAATGTGGCATGGGGCAGCTACGCACCAGTTCACCTGGCCCACCGCTGAACTCCGTGTGGGGGCGGGCCGTGGAGTGTGGCCACACTCCGCGCCATTCTCGGTGGTGTGGAGTGCTGAGCACAAGCAGGGGAGGATGAAGGCTACCCCTGAGAGACCCAGCTGTAACTCATGTACATGCCCTTCCCCACAGCACTAGCTGGCAGGTATGGGGGTTGGAGAAGGGTTGACAGTGTTGTGAGCAGAAGGGGGGAGCCACTGGCCTCCTATAGTCATGCTGGGGTACCAGATCAGGGGTTAGGGAATTGTGTGCTGGGGCACTGCGGTGTGGGGAGGGCGACTTGGATCTGGATGGCACACATGGAGGGGAGCCATGCCCCTGTACTGGAGTCGGGGCATATGTGTGTGTGTGTGTGTGTGTGTGTGTGATGGCAGCTATGGCTACAACGGGGGCTACTGTGAGGGGGTTGCTTTGGCTGCAACGGGAATGGGGCATGGCTACGCAGGTCCGGGTGCCTGCATTGGCTATTCCTGCACCCAGACCCCATGCCTATGCATAGGGGATCCTCTCTGGGATCTGGGAAGGGCATCAGACTGGATGCCTGCCCGGGTCCGCTGCTCCATCTCCGGCCGCCTTGCGTAGTCCTGCACCCCGTGGGGGCGGGGCTGTGGACAGATGCCCTGCGGGTGCATGCGGCTGTGAATGCCGTGCACTCTTCACCTGTCCAGGGCCACGGACCTCCGCGGGCAGGATCAGCACCACTTGCACGCTTTCCGGCCGCCATGGAGAAGCCCCGCCAATATGCACAAATCATTAATAAACTGTTTAGTAAGTCAGAACTGACGGTGAAAGAGAAATCAGACAATACAGACACAGTATGTACAGCACAGGTCATGAACTATTAAAGCCAGAACTGACGGGCACAGACTGGCCCAGTGGCATGGAGGGCTGAGGCTGTATGTTCTTTACCTCCTGCCATGCCAGTGACCCGAGTTCAGGAAGGGACTTGGGTTGCCAGGAGTCGGCCAGGGGGAACGGGATTGAGCATCTGCCGGACAGCTCTCCTCTCCCAGCATGGGAAGGCATGATGCCTTGGTCCTTGGCTGCCACCTGGTGGAGACCAGGTGGCAGCACCAGAATTATGATTGACATAGAAAGGGGGAGTCTGTGGTTCCTTGGCACCTGTGTGCCGCCACATGCACACACTTATGCGCTGTCACGGCTACAGAACTCAGGAGAAAACAGAAAAGGGTTGGTGCTGAAAGCAATGACCCTGCCCCCCCACAATGCCACCAGGATACCTGACCCTAATTCTGTATGAAATACACTGGGTGGGGAGGGAGCATGGCAAACCCTTCTTATCCCTGTCATGGGGGCAATTTGTGGAGGACAAAGGGTGAGAAGATTCGGGGGTGGTAGATGTGGGGGGGGGGGAGGTAGGAACAGGGCTGAGTAGCCCAGCTGCGTTGAACCACGGGAGAAAAACCTTTAACCTTTATGGCAACAAAAAAAGAAGTGACAGGCACGTGAAAATCAGACAATATCGATAGAATATATGCAGCCCGCTCATAGGGGTGCGCCAGCCCTGATCGGGCTCCTGCTTCGAAGAAACCGCACTGCGGTCTCAGACCCCTTGCTGCACTATCCGCGAGCACCCCTTCTGAAGAGGGGTGCACCAGTCCTGATCGGGCTCCTGCTTCCAGAAGAAACTACACTCTGCGGTCTCAGACCCCCTCGCTGCACCGCCCACCAGCATCCCTTCTGAAGAGGTACGGTGATCCATTTTCAAACTTGGCGCCGACCTCCTGAGCTGCTTCTAATTTGGCGCCTGCTCTTGCAGCCCTTCCGAACAGCTTGGTCTGGGAATACCTGAACTCTGTTATCTGTGGGCTCCTCGCAATTTAGTTTAGCACAGCCTGCATCTTTTTTTTTTAGACAGTAAAATTTTATTATATAATCATTTAGAGTTTACAGACATTATTTCTATTGACAGTGTATCCATATAATAACCATCATTCCATGTCTATTTCATTTCGTACATTCGAGTCAAATCATATACATTATTGGCACGGCCTGCATCTCTGTACAAGTCCAGTTGTTGATTAAGTATATTTTTTACAGCCAAAAATATAGCATTTTAGGATTAGTTGGATGTCTAGGGGTGCCAAAAAATATTGCAGTCCACATTTACAGCTATCAGCCTAAACTTAAAGCAGAGTTTATACAGCACTAAGTTTAATTTGAATTGTACTGAGGATGCTATTAACTAAAAACCGAATGTAATGCTCTTTGTTTTAATTGGATTTCATTTTTGTCTTTGCCTGCCCTTTCTGTCTCTGCCCTTCCCCCTTCCTCGACTCTCCTGTTAAACTTAAAGCAGATTTTATACAGCACTAGTTTAATTTGAATTGTACCAAGGCTGCTGTTAGCTAACTTACTGCTCTTTGCTTTAATTCCTCAAGTCTCCAGATAAACTTAAAGCAGATTTTATACATCACTCAGCTTACTTTGAATTGTACCGAGGCTGCTGTTAGCTAACCTACTGCTCTTTGCTTTAATTCCTTGAGTTTCCAGTTAAACTTAAAGCAGATTTTATACATCACTGGGATTAATTTGAATTGCACTCAGGCTGCTGTTAGATAACAAGAGGAGTTACTGCTATAACCCCTAGGTGGCGCTATCTCAAGGGCTACTACCCCTGCCTGCTTGGCTAGTAGCAGGTTAAGGGGCCTGAGTTCTGAAACGGGTGCCTCCACCCGGAGGTCAGGGTTGGTAGTGGTCAAGCTAACTTGGGCACAGCCCTCCAGGACACTGTAACCCCCCTCTTTCCTTACTAGTGGCTGGAACAATACACAATAATCACTTTCACAATACCCCTGATACACCACATAAGTACCCACACTGTTTGCACTTACCACCAGGGTGTTCCTCTGGTGCGGCCCTGGGAACCCCCTGTAAAACAAGGCTATACACAGCAAATAACAGCAGTACAGTACTCTTGCACAAACTGGAACCGCAGTCAGGGTAAATGCAAAAAACAGTTGCATCTGATTTATTTAAGGGACTTGAACAAGGGAGGGACGTAATCAGAATAATTTGCTTAAAGGCTCTATCAATCAAACAGTTATGCATGCACTTCAGGGTCCATAAACAGTCACAAACTCTGGGTACCCAGATGGAGAATGGTGGGCTAGCCAGGAATGTTGCAGATGGTTGGGGCCCTGTGATGGAACAAAACAACATGCACAACACACACTATTTGTAATCTGGAGCCAGAGGGCTCAGTTCGTGAAAAGAAAACAACAAGACAATCAGATAACACACTTTTAGATTAGGCTGTTGTTGCAGGGAGCTACCCTGATGATTACTCACGATACCCAAGACTGGACACAGGCTGGATGAAAATCGAGACAGCAGGTGGTTAATCTGGAGTGCCAGGAGAAGCAGGGCCCACACGATTCGCCGAGGCATCGTTCCTGTTCAAGCGTGTAGCAGGGGGCTGATCCCCAGGCAGGTTTCTCATCGGTGGCTTTCTCTGTGCACTGGGGTAGTCTGGCAGGGCCAGCGTGGCATGGCCCAGGCCGAATGGAGATGAACACGTTTTCAGTCCGATTAGGCTGGATAGAGCTTCCAGCAAACAGAACACAGTTCACACAGAGGGGAACCAAATCACAACCCACTTTCAACACACAGCACATTTACATGTAAGGAAATTCTACTGTACCAGGCAAACCGCTCTCTGGTCACGATTGCAAAGTCTCTGCACAAACCGGGGATTCAAAAGCAGCTAGAAATCCTGACAGGCCGATCGCATTCAGCAAAATCTTCAGTCTCCCTCGGATTTAGTCCGAACTGATTCTCTTCTCCCACTCAGCGGCAGCAGGCAGGCATGCAGGCTAAAATTAAGGCCTTTCCACAGAGACTGTATTGAACTGTTGCTTTTTCAGCTCCCAACTTAGATCTGATTCAAACTGCAGCAAGCCTGGGAATCTCCCCAAGATCCAAAAGGTTTGATTGGCTGATTCATCTGTCAGTCACAACAGGAGCTCCCCTTCATGTGCAAAAAGGTGCCAAAAGCCCAAAACTACAATTCCTACAGATTTTGAATCCAGACAGCTCCTGTAGTCCGGCCCCATTCTAGGTCCCACCAGTACTGATTGGTCCAATTCGCAGTCCCAGGCCAAATGGTGGGGATAAACAAAACAGTCCTTGCTGCAGAGAAGGCAGGTTAGACAAACTACATTATCATATCACTCTAAATGATTTTCAGCAAATTGTTACATCTTTCATCAGAGCTCCCTCTCAGATTACTTATGACTGCAATCCAGGCAGCTCTTAAAGAGCCAGCACACAGAGGCTATACAGGCACTCTCTGGCAATCACATTTAAACTGCTAAAACGCAGGACACCAGCCTGGCAGTGAGCATTTAGGCAAGTTCAAGGAAGACTTTTTGGGAACCCCCATTTGTAGGGGGGGTTACACCCTTCCCTGCCTGGAGAAAACTTGGCGTTTGCATCAAGTCTGTACCATCATGCATCAGTTAGTATAAACTTATTACTTTACTATACATATTCACTACATTTCCCAATACTTTATCCATTCTGACAATACATTAGGCATATTTTACACAGGTAAACTGAACATTACTATAACAGGGTTTTATTTAACTTTAAAAATTGATTAGCGTTTTGCTCATAAAAGTTCTAAAACATTGTGAAAATGCATAGCACTTGCCTCACTGTGTTTAACAAGCATAACACTTCTAGAAAACCTATATAAATGCTTTCTGTACAGTTAGTATTGTCCCAAGGAAAAAAGTGCTAATCAATTATTTAAAACCCTGTATAATGAATCAGGTAATAACTTCTTGTACCTTAAACAATGCAAGAGGGGGCCCTTCCCTATCAGCTAACTTGGGGCTAGAGGGGCAGGGGCACCATGGTGAGAGGGAAAGACAAGTAACCTGGAATTGGCTGTCAAGCTCAATTTGGGCAGTGAGCTTGGTGAGACATAAATACCTTTGTGCAGCACATGGAGAGACAAATCCACTGGCCTCCTGGGAGAATCATAACTGAGGTGTACCACTGGCTTGACAGCTCGGCCAGTCTTTCTGGGGGGGGGACAACTACAGTCTCTGTACCATCAGCACTGGTCTGGGGACTCTCGTCACTCGTGAGGGGTGCCTCTGCCTGGGTGGGAACGTCCAAACTTGGGGCACTGTCGGCTCCTTGTTCTGCAGGCTCTGTTTCTACAACACTTGACTCATTTTGCGAAGGCTCAAGCACAATCAAGCTTTGAGGCACTGAAGGGGGGTGGTCAGCACTCTCATAGTGTTCTTCCAGTTCTGGCATGTCACCAGAAAAACAAATCATACAGTTCCACAATACACAGAGACTCAGCGTCTTCAGACGTGATACTTTGCACTTCACTTTCAGGGAGCATTGGTTCCAAGGACAAAGCTGGAGGGTCAGGCAGTCCAGAAGGCCCAGCTTCATCCCCACAATTAATCATGGGGTTACCTTGAAACAGCTGACTCAGTTCATAAGAGGGGTAATAGGCATAGTTGCACTCACTTTCGTCAGAAGTGGACTGACAGTCACTATCATTCTGGGCCTGCTGCAGAGGAAACCTTAAATCTGTAGACCACTGGGGTGGCTTGACTCTGTCTCTCTTCAGCGACACGAGTCACCGACCCAGGGGGCTCAATTTCTTGGGGTTCAGCACTCAATCATGACTTGGCATAGGCAGCAAGTGGTTACGTGCATGGTCTTGACAGCTTTGGAGTTTTTCTCTGGCACTCTTATACACAGGTAAATCATCCAACTTTCCAACTACTACATGGGGAAGATGGTGCCACCGATCAGCAATTTTGTGTTTATCATGCAGTCCCAAATTACGTAACAACACACGGTCTCCAGGTCAAAGCTCTTGAGCCTTTACTTTTTTACCATGCCTCTTTGTTGGCTAGATTTTTCTTGGCGGCCATTGTCTGGGCCAGTTGATAGGCATGGTTCAATTGAGCTTTCAGTTTTTGTACATATTGCAAGTGGTTTTCAGCTCGAACCCCATCTGGAGAGACCCCAAAACAGACATCAACAGGCAGCCAGGCCTCTCTCCCGAACATGAGGTGGTAGGGAGAGAACCCAGTAGCATCATTTTTCATGCAATTGTAAGCGTGTACCAAGGTACTAATCTGCTGGCTCCATTTATGCTTGTCTTTTGGGTGGAGGGTGCCCAGCATGTCTAGAAGGGTGCAGTTAAAATGTTCTGGTTGGGGGTCTCCCTGCGGATGACAGGGGGTGGTTCTTGACTTTCGCACCCCTCATAGAGAGAGCATTTCTTTGATTAGCCGACTCTCAATGTATTTGCCTTGATCAGAATGAATCCGCTGGGGGGCACCATAGTGGACAAAGAAATTCTCCACTAGCACCTTGGCCATGGTAGATGCCTTTTAATCTTTGATGGGGAAAGCTTGTGCATACCATGTGAAATGACCCGTAACCACTAACACTTTTGCAATGTTCCACCAATCAGGTTATAAACACAAGAAGTCTATGCAGACTAGTTCTATGGGGGTGCTGGTAGTAATATTAACAAGGGGGGCAGCCCTCTGAGGCAGGGCTTTTCTTTGCAGGCAGCGACTACAAGTCTTTACATGGTGCTCAACATCGGCCCTCATTTTGGGCCAACAGAAGTGAGATCGTACTAGGTCAAGGGTTCTGTCAATACCAAGGTGCCCCATGTGATTGTGGAGGGACCTCAGTACCAAATCTTTAAAGGCCATGGGCAGGACCAATTGTTGCTTATCTACTTTGCCACTACGATCTACTGTCTCTCTATACAATAACTGATTGAGCAACTTTAATCTGGGGCCTTCTTTAAACAACAAAGCAGTTCGCAAGCCAGTGGAACATAACTTAGACACATCTTTCCCCGCATGCAGGGCATCAAGTGCTGGCTATATCATAGATCTTGGGATTGAGCCCACTGAATGCTGTCATTGTCAAACTGAGGTAGTGCACTAATATCTAGCGCACAGAAGTGGCAATAAGCAGCTGGTATGCAGGCGCCAGAAGGGCCAAGCAATCTACTAAACAGTCCACTGTGTCCACAGACATCTGCTCATCTCTATCAAACTTTTGGCACAATGCTCAACTGTCAGGATCAGACAGCTGACCCAATCACTCTTGGAAGTGGGCCTTCGTGATAGGGCGTCAGCATCAATATGGTTCAGGCCCGGTCTGTATTCGACAGCATAATCACAGGTTGATAATGCAGAAAGCCGCCGGTGACCAGTGGCATCTAACTTAGCTGAAGTCTGTACATAGGTCAATGGGTTACTGTCAGTTTTCACCAATATCTTTGCCCCATAGAGGTATTCATGAAACTGGTCAACACTGCCCCATTTTAGCACAAGAACTCCAACTTACGCACAGGGTAGTTTCGTTCGGACGGGGTCAAGCTCCTACTGGCGAAAGCTACTGGTCTCAGGCCATCTTCATGGTCTTGATACAGCACCACTCCTAGACCCTGCAGACTAGCATCCGTATGCAGCACATAGGGTTTCGTGGGGTCAGCATAGGCGAGGATGGGGGCATGGGTGAGCTGGTATATGATCTCATGGAAGGCTGCTTCACAGTCGGGCATCCAGTGGGGCCCAAAGAGTTCACCTGGGCAGAAGTATACTTTTTCTGATTTTTCACGGCCCCTTTTTTGTATTTACGATTTGTAGGACGGTAACCCTGGGTAAGGTTCAAGAGTGGGCGAATCACCATGGAATAGTCTTTTATGAACTTGCGGTAGTAGCCTCAGAACCCCAGGAAACATTGTAGTTCTTTCAGATTATGGGGCTGGGGCCAAGTAGTCAGTGCTTCAACCTTACTGGGATCTGCCTCTATCCCTTTTGTAGATACTATGTGCCCCACATACTACACAGAGGTTTGGAAAAACTGGCACTTGTCAATGGACAGCTTGAGGCCGAAGTCTTCCAGTCGGTCTAGGACTTTAAGCAGTCGGTTCTCATGCTCCTCTAAGGTGCTCCCAAACACAATGACATCGTCCAAGTACACCAGGCATTCCAGCACATTCATATCTCCCACCGCACATTCCATCATAGAAACATAGAAACATAGATTTTGATGGCAGATAAGGACCGCTTGGCCCACCCAGTCTGCCCATTTCCCTACCTAATGGATAAGCTGCAGATCCTAGTTAACCAGCAGCCTACTTCTTCCTACCCCCACCCCCTAGAATGGCCTTATGACTGTCCCATGCATGCTTGAATTCCACCACTGTTTTTGACTCCACAACCTCCTCCGGAATGCCGTTCCATGCATCCACAACCCTCTCTGTGAAAAAATACTTCCTTAAATTACCTCTGAGCCACTCTTCTATCTTCAAATTGTGCCCCCTTGTTCTTGCACACCTCTATTTTTGAAAGATGCTACCCTCTTGGACTTTGTTAATTCCCTTGAGGTACTTGAAAGTTTTATCATGTCCCCCCTCTCCCTCCTTTACTCGAGGCTATACATATTCAGCTCCTTAAGTCTCTCTTCATACGTCTTCCGGTGCAGACCCTGCACCATTTTAGTTGCCCTCCTCTGGACAGCCTCCATCCTGTCTATGTCTTTGCGGAGACTGGATCTCCAGAACTGCACACAGTACTCCAGATGGGGTCTCACCAACTGTCTGTACAGAGGGATAATAACTTCCTGTTTTCTACTAGTGATGCCTCTCCCTATGCATCCCAGTATCCCCCCAGCCCTTCTTGCTGCCCTCTCACACTGCTTGCCCACCTTTAGGTCATCTGATATGACTACCCCCAGGTCCCTTTCCATTTTTGTTGTTGTTAGTATCTCACCCCCCCATTGTGTACTCTTCCCCTGGGTTTTGTTTTCCAGGTGCATTCCTTGCACTTCTTAGCATTGAATCTAAGCTGCCATATCATTTGACCATTCCTCTAACCTTGCCAAGTCCCTTCTCATCCTTTTCCACTCCACTTCTGTATCAACTCTGTTGCAGATCTTAGTGTCATCTGCAAAGAGACATACTTTTCCTTCCAGTCCCTCTGCAATGTCGCTTATAAAGACATTGAAGAGGACCGTCCTAATACTGAACCCTGCGGTACCCCACTAGTAACCCCCCTTTCTTCAGAGTGGACTCCATTTACTATTACTCTCTGTGTCCTATTCTCCAGCCAATTCTTTACCCAGGCTGTCATCTTGGGACCCACTCCCAGGCTGGCTAACTTGCATATTAATCTTTTGTGTGGGACTGTGTCAAATGCCTTGCTAAAGTCTAGGTAAGCCATGTCCACAGCCCCTCCCTGATCTACTACTTTGGTCACCCAGTCAAAGAAATCTATCAGATTTGTCTGGCATGACCTTCCCGCTGTGAATCCATGCTGCCTTGGGTCCTGAGCCCCTCTGGCCTCTAGATACTCAACAATCTTTCCTTCAGAAGTATTCCATCATTTTCCCTACCGCTGAGGTTAAACTAACAGGTCTGTAGTTTCCTGCTTCTGCCTTGCTTCCACTTTTGTGAAGGGGAATCACATCTGCCCTTCTCCAGTCCTTGGGTACCACCCCATCCTCCCATGATTTGTTAAAGAGAGTAGTCAGTGGTGTCACTAGTTCTACCCTTAGTTCTTTTAGAATTCTTGGATGAATCCCATCGGGCCCCATTGCTTTGTCCACCTTCAGTTTTAAGAGTTCTTTCACAACCCTTTCTTCTGTAAATGGGCTGGTATCAACTTCTGTACCCAGAGTGTTTCTACTGTTTGTTTTAGGTACCTCTCCCACTTCCTTTGTAAATACTGAGTAAAAAAATTGGTCTAGTATCTCTGCCTTTTCACAGTCACCCTCTGCCCACCCTCCCTCCTCTTTATTAAGCCTCACTAACCCTCCCTTGGTCTTCCTTCGCTCCCTGATGTACCTATAAAAGGTTTTATCCCCCTTCTTAACTGAGTTGGCTATCTTTTCCTCGGTTTGGGCCTTTGCTGTTCTGACTGCCTTCCCAGCTTCCTTTTGCTTTAACTTAGACAGTTCTCTCTCCTGCTCCTTCTGTGATTCCTTGTACTTCCTGAATGCTTTCTTTTTCTCTTTAACCTTCACTGCCACTTCCTTTGAGAACCATAGTGGTTTCTTACATCATTTCGTTTTGTTTATTTGCTTCACACAAGGCTTTTTACCTCTGTGATGGCAGTTTTTATTATTCCCCATTGTTCTTCCACCCCTCCTTCCTGCCCATTTGCTAGTGCATTCCTTAGGTACTCACCCATTTTGGCAAAGTCAGCCCTCCTAAAGTCCAGTACTTTTGCCTTTGTACGGCTTGACTCTATTGCTGTGTTTACTGTGAACCATACTGTTCGATGGTCACTAGTTCCCAGATGGCTACCCACTTTTATATCTGTGATCCTCTCTTCATCTCCATTTGAGAGAACCAGGTCTGAGATTGCTTCCTCTCGAGTGGGCTCCAATACTAGTTGTCTAAGACATGCCCCCTGCATAGCATCTAAAATAACCCCACTCTTTGAAGTGGCTGCTGCAACTGCACTCCAGTTAACATCTGGCATATTCAGATCACCCATCAGCAATATCTCCACTTTTTCTGCCATTCTAAGTATTCTTTCTATCATTTCCTTGTCCATTTCCTCCCCCCTGAGAAGGGGGTCTGTATACAACCCCTGTGCAAATTGTGGTGCCATTGCCGGTCTCCAAATGTACCCACAGTGCTTCTTCTCCTCCTTGTTTTCCTTTTGTTCTGTTGCTTGATTCCTTCCCTAGGTAAAGAGCTACCCTCCTCCTCTTTACCCTCCCTGTCCCTCCTGTAGATAGTGTATCCTGGTATATTTATGTCCCAGTCATGGTTTTGTGTACCACGTTTCTGTGACTGCCACGATATCCAGATGTTCTTCCTCCATCAAGGCCACTAATTCAGGAAGCTTGTTACTCAGACTACGGGCATTGGTACTCATTGCTCTCCATTTTTGATGGCTTTACCTTCTTTAGCAGCATCCCCACTGACCTTTCTACCTCGGTCTTTTTCTCATTTAGTACCCTGTTTTGTAGGGAGAGGCTGGGATTTTCCTGTTGCTTATCAGTGCCTCCCCCCTTGACTAGTTTAAAAGCTTGCCAATGAAGCATTTAAACCGATTGCTCAAAAGACTTGTTCCCTTCCTGGACAGATGCAGACCATCCTGCCAGTATAGGCTGGTGTCCCTCCAGGTGGAACCCAGTCCCCAATGAAGCCAAACCCCTGTGCTCCACACCATTTTTTCAACCATTCATTAAACTGCATGGTGCAAAGTACCCTCACCTCACTCATGCCATTGACAGGCAGCACCTCAGAGAAGGATATTGTGTGTGCTACTTGTCTTAGGCCCTCCCAATTCTACAAAGTCCTTCTGCACTGCTCTAATCTCATGATTAGCCAAGTCATTTGTCCCTAGGTGGACAATGACGCCCAGCTCAGACTCCCGTGCAGCTGTTCTCGCTATCCTGAGGATGCTCCTGTCTCTCAAGCCATGGCACCAGGCAGGCACCTTACTTCAGTTTTCCCTGCTCCCTCAGTTCTATCCCCTAATAACTGAGTCCCCACCAGGAGCTGCTCCTTTCCTTGTGGTGTCCTCTGCCTCCTTCCTGTGGGCCTCCTAGTGACAGTTGTCCTCAGCCTCCTTAGTCTCCTCTCAGGTGCATCCATAGGAGAGCTATGCTCCCCAGAATGGTGTATGGATTGGTGTGGAACAACTGACTGGGTGTGCCTCTGTTCACCATCCTCACCCTCCCTGAGCCCACTGTGGTCCAACTGCTGTGCTTTCTTCGCAAGCTCTGAGGTAGTGGTGGTGGCTCTGGTGCTCCCTGGATGGAGGAGGTTCCCTTCCTACCATCCAGTGTGGCCTGGGGGAAGGTTCCCTTACTACTGTCAAGTATGGCCTGAAGACGGGCAATTTCTTCCCTCAGGGCAGAGAGTTGTCTGCAAATAGGGCAGCCTCTCAGCCTCCAGAAAGACTCCCGGAAGACTGCTGCCCCACAGCCATTACATTGCACTACTCCCCACATTTTTTTTTGTGTGTGTGTGTGATTGGTTTGTTATATAGAAATATATATATATATATATTATACAATGTGTATGCTTATATTGTCAGTGCAGTGTGCTAGAGAGGATATGACAGTGATAGCACCTTGCCCTCTTGAGGAAATGATGTCAGAACCCCAGGTATAAAGGAACTATTTCCAGGGTGGGTGGGGTGAGGGTGGGAAGGGTTGGGCCTAAACTGTGCCCTCACAAAACAATCAACTAAAAGCTCTGACCCACCCTAAGCGAGTGCCTTCCTGTCAGCAAGATGCCCTACACAACAATTTGACAGAGAAAATACCCTGCTAATCAAACAGAGAAAAATCCACATCCAAGTCAGACATAGAGGAACCTCCCAGCCCCAAAACAGGCCTGGTGGTTCATGCCTGAAAGCTGTCAGCCCCAAAATAAGTCAGCTGTGCTTTAAACTCTTCCTGCACTGAAAATCTTAAGAATTGTAACAAACAAACGTAAACCTAGATCCACCTCCCTCTGTTGCTTGAAAGACTGTCTTTCCTGTTTCACACTGCAGGTTTTGCTATGACAACTCCTTAACCACAGTAACTCATTTAAAAATAGTTTAACTATCACAAACTCCTACGCACTCAGTAAATTATTTAAAAATAGTTTCTGTCCCAAAATCCTAGTAGTCAATCCAGCTACCCCAAGGGACAACAAAATGCAGTATTCAAACACTTGTGAAGTTACTTCCAAGATAAGCAGAGTTT
The DNA here is from genome assembly GCA_016271365.2 of Neoceratodus forsteri. Lineage (NCBI taxonomy): Eukaryota > Metazoa > Chordata > Ceratodontiformes > Ceratodontidae > Neoceratodus > Neoceratodus forsteri. Next base: position 1,096,818,908 of record CM028135.1, on the reverse strand, counting down.
GCAAGCTCCTTTTTCAACTCCTCAGCCACCTGTAATTTATTTAAAAATAGTTTAACTGTCAGAAAATCCTAGTAGACAATCTAGCTACCTCCAAGGATCTACCCAAATGCAGTATTTAAATCCTTCTGAAGTTACTAACAAGATAAACAGAGTTTGCAAGCCCCTTCTTGGTTAAACACTAAATAAATATGTGAATAAAAAGCAATTACCAAGGATAGTTAGTTTCACCTACCACAGAATTAAGCAAAAGTGCACGTTTGTTGCAGATATCAAGTGCAATATAGGAATTTCTCACACAGCTCACAGCTGAATAAAGAAGTAGTGTCCTTCCAGGTCAAGAAAAAGTCGCTGAAAGGTGGCCAGGGCACCTGATATCCCCTGTGGCATCCTCAGAAACTTGTAGAACCCCAATGGACAGATGAAGGCTGTTTTCACATGGTCTTCCGGGGCCATCGGGATCTGATAGTATCTGCTGCGAAGATCCAACACCGAGAACCATTTGTTCCCATTCAAGCAGTCCAGGGCATTTTGTATACGAGGTATAGTGTATTGGTCTGGGCTGGTCTGCCGGTTCAGGGTTCAATAATCAACACACATCCTTACAGACCCATTCTTCTTACACACAACCACAATGGGAGAGGCGTATGGGCTCCTGGATTCTTGTATCACACCAGCAGCATTTCCTGCAGGTGTCTTCTCACATCATCTGTGTCTGCTGGCACTAGGCATCGGGACCTCTCTCAAAATGGCCATTCATCGTGCAGGCGTATGTGATGCTCCACACCCTGGACACATCCCACATCCCATTCCATCAGTGAAAACACTTGGTCTGTCTGAGCAAGACTCTTGCTAATTCTAGTCTTCCATTCAGCTTGCAACGGGGAGTCACCAAAGTCAAACAAGTCTGGGGTCTCTCTCTCTCCTTCTCACCAGAGTGCTTGTTGCTGGGCAACACTGCAGTGTCTGTGCAGTGTACCATAGCTAGGGTGCACCCCCTGTTCACCCGGATCTCCCAATCTGACACATTGTGAATCTGAACCATCACTCATCGTGCATCGGCATGGGCATGAGCAGGCAAGATGCTGGGCTTGACCAATAATCCTTCTGGCAATTTTCCATCGCCTGGCGCATCCAACATCCGTATTTTGTTCTTGACATCTTTCTGGAGGTGGACCTCCCCTTGAATGGTACACTGGGCGTTAGGGGCCAGTACCATTGAATCGGGATCCTTCTTCCACACAATCCCCACCGGTTCATCCTGGTCTACTTCCTCGAGTTTCTGTTGCAACTCATAGGCCCTCTTTATCAGAGCTGGAATTCTCAGGGCCCTCCCAGTCCATCGCCCTTGTTTCCCATGACAGAGTTATGCCAGTCTCCCAAACATATGGGCGTTTGTTCCAATTAACAGGGGAACCCCATCATACAATCTGATGGGGGGGACACACTAGGGCCAGTGTCTCTACTTGCTCCTCTACGCCAGTGACAGTTGCAGGAAAAGACAACCAGAGGCGGGCATATCCTAGATATGGATAAGACTTGTTGCTCAGCCCCCACACATTTAGACCTTCCAGGGATTGTAAGGGCACATCAGATAAGTGTTTGTCATACCAGTCCTGAAACACAGTGGTCACTTGCGACCCACAGTCAAGCACAGCCTGAGTAGGAATACCATTCACAGCCACATTAGTCTCCATTGAAGGACCCACTATCTTGGACCAGTCTGGAGGGACAACAACAGGGGCCTGGACAGACGATTTAGCCACAGAGGGGTTTGAGTTAGGATGGCGGAAGCTTTTACTGCGGTGATTTTGTGCACCCCTTGACCACTGACTCATTTTCCGAAGCTCTCCTTGAAGCTGGTTCACCACTTTCTCTAAGTCCCTCTGAGACTGGCATTCCCACTTCATATGGCCATCCTTGCCACAATTGTGACAAATGACATGCTCTCGGGGCATCCTTGGGGAAAACATAGCAGGGGATGCTGGAGCATCGACAGGAGATTGTGATCTGACTTCTGCGGGTAGTGTACCATGTCTCAAAAGTTCCTTTAGGGTGGCAGTCAATTCCTTGAGCTCAGCCGAGAAGCTACCCCCAGTAGAGGATGCCTGAGGATGCACCCCCACCCCCATAACAGTCACGTTCTGACAGGGACCAGGGTCTTTGTCAACAGGGGATACCTCAGTGAGAACATCCGGTTGTACCTTTCTGACTTCCTTCAGCAACTCCTATCCCCACCATTTAGCCCACGGCGGGACACCCTTAGTGGTCTCCATTTCGGAAGGGCCTTCCGGTGCCATGATCACTTGAGCTGCACTCACCCCATAATTACAATCTCCCTCTTCCCCTTCAACCTCCTGGAGTTCTTTTATCAAGTCACAGTAGTCAGGTGGGTTACCTCTCCTATCCTGGAGCCTTAACTGGAGGATCTGAAATTTAGAATGCTTTGCATGGTGCAGTATGTGCCCCAATCTCACATGGTTCAAGTCACTGGCGGCTACCCCACCTTTCCGGTAAGCTTTCTGCAAAGCTCTTTCTAGACGAGTAACATACACAGACAAACTTTCCCCTTTCCATTGCTTGGTACCTCGAAATTTCCACATCAAATTCTCCCCTGACTCAATGCTCCCAAAATTGCCTTCAAGTACAGATAGGTATTTCTGAGCAGATGCATCAGGGTTCGTGGACCTCAAAAATTTAATGGCTGCGAGGGCGGGTCCCCTCAAACTTTCTATGATTCTTTTCCACTTCTCACCCCTGCACACTGCCACTCAGGTACCAAGGGGGCAACATAGTCTATCCAGGTCTCCCAGTCATCCTCCCCTGGGGTGGGGAGGGAGCCCGAGAAGATTCTCAGCCTTCGGTAGGAGTCATGACTAATGGCAGGTACAGATACAGGGGCCAGCATCGGCACGGGCACAGAAGGCGGGGCAGTAACAGGTGCTGGAGTGGGGGGGGTGTTGGGGAAGGAACACCCCCAGGTGGCAGGAATAGTTTCTTAAAGTCCTCTACGGTTTTCCCTTTCTCCAGCAGCAACTTAGCAAATTTCTCCTAAAAGTCTCAGATAATGGTGGGAGCTCATCCTCCCTGGGGTCTTTAATGTCTTTTGTTATCACTCTCTAGGCAGCTAGAACCCCTTCTGGGGCAATAGTATGTGGCACTTTAGAGCTGTCCACAAGGTCACTACACTCTCCGAAGGCTATGAAAGTTTGAGGTGATCAAATCGGCCTGGTGACCCACCACCATAGGGTTTTTTAAACATTGAACTTTGGAGAGTGCTCCCTCTACAGTGTCTTTACTGGTACCCGGGGGAATATCCAGTATAAGTAGAGCATTTTGGGGGTTGATCTCCTGCCCAGTACACCACCCCACCAACTGGTGTACAGCCATTTCTACTGGGGTAGCCATTAATCTTCAACAATAATTTGTAATTTTTGGCCACTAGAAGGCACAAAATCCCAGTGGTGAGCCTCCAAAATGTAAACCCTAGGTGGCGCTATCCCAAGGGCTACTACCCCTGCCTGATTGGCAAGTAGCAGGTTAAGGGGCCTGAGTTCTGAAATGGGTCCCTCCACCCGGAGGTCAGGGTTGGTAGTGGTCAAGATAACCTGGGTAAAGCCCTCCGGGACACTGTAACCCCCCCTCTTTCCTTACTAGTGGCTGGAACAATACACAATAATCACTTTCACAATACCCCTGATATACCACACAAGTACCCACACTGTTGGCACTTACCACCAGGGCTTTCCTCTGGCTCGGCCCTGAGGACCCCCTGTAAAACAAGGTTAAACACAGTAAATAGCAGTACAGTACTCTTGCACAAACTGGAACCACAGTCAGGGTAAATGCAAAAAACAGTTGGATCTGATTTATTTAAGGGACTTGAACAAGGGAGGGGCATAATTAGGTTAATTTGCTTAAAGGCTCTATCAATCAAACAGTTATGCATGCACTTCAGAGTCCATAAACAGTCACACACTCTGAGTACCCAGATGGAGAATGGTGGGCTAGCCAGGAACGCTGCAGCTGGTTGGGGCCCTGTGATGGAACAAACCAACATGCACAACACACACTATTTGTAATCCGGAGCCAGAGGGCTCAGTTTGAAAACAACAAGACAATCAGATGACACACTTTTAGATTAGGCTGTTGTTGCAGGGAGCTTCCCTAATGATTACTCACGATACCCAAGACTGGACACAGGCTGGATGAAAATCGAGACAGCAGGTGGTTAATCTGGAGTGCCAGGAGAAGCAGGGCCCTAACGATTCGCTGAGGCGTCATTCCTGTTCAGGCATGGAGCATGGGGCTGATCCCCAGGCAGGTCTCTCATTGGTGGCTTTCTCTGTGCACTGGGGTAGTCTGGCAGGGCCAGCGTGGCATGGCCTAGGCCGAATGGAGATGAACACGGATTCAATCCGATTAGGCTGGATAAAGCTTACAGCAAGCAGAACACAGTTCACATGGTGGGGAACCAAATCACGACCCACTTTCAATACACAGCACATTTACATGTAAGGAAATTCTACTGTACCAAGCAGACCGCTCTCCGTCATGATCGCAAAGTCTCTGCACAAACCGGGGATTCAAAAGCAGCTAGAAATCCTGACAGGCCGATTGCATTCAGCAAAATCTTCGGTCTTCTTCAGGTTGATCCTGGTCATAACTCAGTGGCTTACTTTGTTCTCACAAACTCGGATTCAGTCTGAACTGATTCTCTTCTCCCTCTCAGGGGCAGCAGGCCAAAACTCCGGCCTTTCCACAGAGACTATATTGAGCTGTTGCTTTTTCAGCTCCCAACTTAGATCTGAATCAAACTGCAGCAAGCCTGGGAATTTTCTCAAGATCCAAAAGGTTTGGTAGGCTGATTCATCTGTCAGTCACAACAGAAGCTCCCCCTCCAGGTGCAAAAAGGCACCAAAAGCCCAAAACTACAATTCCTACAGATTTTGACTCCAGACAGCTCCTGTAGTCTGGCTCCATTCTAGGTCCCACCAGTACTGATTGGTCCAATTCACAGTCCCGGGCCAAATGGTGGGGATAAACAAAACAGTCCTTGCTGCAAAGAAGGCAGGTTAGACAAACTACATTATCATTATCACTCTAAATGATTTTCAGCAAATAGTTACATCTTTCAACAGAACTCCCTCTCAGATTACTTATGACTGCAATCCAGGCAGCTCTTAAAGAGACAGTACACAAAGGCTATACAGGCGCACTCTGGCAATCACATTTAAACTGCTAAAACGCAGGACACCAGCCTGGCAGTGAGCATTTAGGCAAGCTCAAGGAAGACTTTTCAGGAACCCCCATTTTGTAGGGGGGTTACACTGCTCTTTAATTTTTCTTTTTCTCTTTGCCCACTCTTTCTGTTTCTGCCCACACTCCTTCCTTATTCGGATTCCACCGCTCCCGTAGCAGCCTGCTGCTCCGCCCTGACCCAAACCCTCCCCCGATTTAGTGCTCAACCTTCCCCTGTTCTTTTGACCTCTTTGTCTCTGCTTCTTCCACCACCCACCCCCATCTCCACTGAGCAATTAATTCCCCTCTCTCTGCCTTTTTTCCTCAGGGGTGCGCCAGCCCTGATTGGGCTCCTGCTTCCAGAAGAAACTGCACTCTGCAGTGTCGGAACCCTCGCTGCATTGCCTGGCAGCACCCCTTCTGAAGAGGTACGGTGATCCATTTTCAAACTTGGTGCCAACCGCCTGAGCTGCTTCTAATTTGGTGCCTGCTCTTGCAGTCCTACCAAACAGCTCGGTCTGGGAATACCTGAACTCTGTTATCTGTGGGCTCCTCACAATCAGTTTAGCACAGCCTGCATCTCTGTACAAGTTCAGTTGCTGATTAAGTGTATTTTTTACAGCCAAAAATATAGCATTTTAGGATTAGTTGGATGTCTAGGGTGCCATAAAATATTGCAGTCCACATTTACAACTATCAGCCTAAACTTAAAGCAGAGTTTATACAGCACTAAGTTTAATCTGAGTTGTACTGAGGATGCTATTAACTAATAGCCAAATGCAATGCTCTTTGCTTTAATTGGATTTAATTTTTGTCTTTGCCTGCCCTTTCTGTTTCTGCCCTTGCTCCTTCCTCAACTCTCCTGTTAAACTTAAAGCAGATTTTATACAGCACTTGTTTAATTTGAATTGTACCGAGGCTGTTGTCAGCTAACCTACTGCTCTTTGCTTTAATTCCTCCAGTTAAACTTAAAGCAGATTTTATACATCACTGAGCTTACTTTGAATTGCACTGAGGCTGCTATTAACTAACAACCGGAGTTAATGCTCTTTGCTTTACTTTGATTTAATTTTTCTTTTTCTCTTTGCCCGCCCTTTGTGTTTCTGCCCAGATTCCTTCCTTATTCAGGTTCCACTGTCCCGTAGCAGCCTGCTGCTCCGCCCTGACCCAAACCCTCCCCCGATTTAATGCTTAACCCTCCCCTGTTCTTTTGTCCTTTCTATCTCCACTTCTCCCCCCACCCCTGTCTCTACTGAGCAAATAATCCCCCTCTGTCTGCCTTTTTTCCTCAGGGGTGCACCAGCCCTGATCGGGCTCCTGCTTCCAGAAGAAACCACACTCTGTGGTCTCAGACCCCTCACTGCATTGCCCGCCAGCACCCCTTCTGATGAGGTACGGTGATCCATTTTCAAACATGGCGCCAACCTCCTGAGCTGCTTCTAATTTGGCGCCTGCTCCTGCAGCCCTCCTGAACAGCTCGGTCTGGGAATACCTGAACTCTGTTATCTGTGGTCTCCTCGCAATTTAATTTAGCACGGCCTGAATCTCTGTACAAGTCCAGTTGTTGATCTCGCTGGTGCATTGCACCAGCTTCCCACCAACCCCCCTTCTGCCCGCCCTATCTGGACTCTTTTATTTATAGATGAGTGTGTGGTCACAAGATCTGTGTCACCTGCTTTTTAATTTGCTAAGTTCCCATTTCGCCGTTTGCTCACTATCATCTTTTAACGCTAGAGACAGCACTCTTTGCACACAGCTGCTGCTAAATTCCTTCTCTGTACCAACCCACTTCTTTTGTAGCAGCATAAAGCAGTAGCAGCACTCTTGCACCCAGCTATTGCTAGACTCCTTTTCAGTGCAATCTATTACCCTCAAGCAGCAAACAGCAAAAGTTTCTGCTTCCTTAGGGTACCCTCCCTTCTCCCCCCCCCCACATACCCCCTTCCCAGTGGCTACTGACTGCTGAGAACATCTGCACTCATGCCGCCCTCTCAAACCTTGCCTATCGCCTACAGCAGCTCCCCATCCACACAGGGTTGTCTGCCTCCTCGTTGAAGGTCAGTGATTGATGGGCAGGTTCTTAAATTCCTCACCCAAAACTGTGGCCATTGCAATTTCTAGCAGTGCTTGCTAAACGACATCTTTTGAGGCAATCTTCACTAGCCCTCTCATTTTAGTACACCCTGCATAACAGCCACGATGCAGGTGCACCACAAAAGGGTGCTCTTATCACTTATCCTCTGCCTCAGGGTAGCAGTACGCAGGGAGATGGTTCCACCCTCCCAGGACCAACACAATCTGTATGAAATACCTTTGTTCGAGATGCGCATAATAGGTGGGATGAACACAGATCTCTTCCTGCAATATGTTCACAATGTCCCTCTGCAAAAAAAAAAAATCGAATACCATGCACCCCCTAATATCCCTATAGCAGCGCTGCTCTACTGCCGCTCTCCTGCTACTAACAGCAATGATCCAAAGCTGCCCTGGATGAAGCCCACTCGCTCATCCTGGGGACCCTGGTCTCACTTTCTCAGAAAGCTTATGCTGCTATTACTCCTGCTATCCAGGAATGTGCATCCCAACCCAGGACCCCTCACGTGGGTCCCACCCCAAAAATGGGACTCCTAAATATTGTCTCCCTTAACATAGGGAGCCTCCTACCAAAGTTTGCACAATTCCAGGCCTGGGTGGAGATGCTCAACCCCGACATCATCGTTCTTACTGAGACCTGGCTCTCCCCTAAAACCACTGATGCAGCCGTCCCCCTAGATGGCTACAACTTTTTCCACCAGGATCGACTGTCCAAGCGGGGTAGTGGCTGTATGGTCTACTTCAGAAGCAACATTAAAGATCAGACCCTGCCCTCCAGTCTACATACAAAGGAGGCTTAAATCCTAAACCTAAAGCTAACCATAGGCAAATGGAACAAAACATTGCTGCTCTCCACAGTATACCTAGCTCCTGGTAAACACACCACTGGCCCCCTACAGTTTATGGGTAATCAACAGCAAGTCAGGCAAAAATGGGAGAAGAGTATTGTTGGTGATTTCAGCACTAACTGGCTTTCCCAAGATGAAACATCTGCCAAGGACCAGGTATCTAGCCTCTGCCTCCCCAGCTGCACAAGCCACTAGACAAAACCATAAAATGGGCACTAGTACCCTTATCGATTGGATCCTTTCCTCCAGCCCAGAACACATCTCCGAGGTACTAGTCCTACCAGACTCCCTCAGCGATCATTCCCTTGTGATGTGCACATGGATGAATAACTTCACTAAGTGTCCCCACCCCCCAGGTCTCTAGAAACAGATCTCTGAGACCTCAGCTTCTGGTTGCTCTCAAGCATTACCTGAAACAGACTGACTCGATCCCGCTTGATATAGCCAAGGACAGAAACCAGGCCCTGGATTACTTCCTAAAGACCTTTGCTAGGGCCTGTGACATCTTCACTCCATTCAAGTCCAAAAAGGTAAAAGAGGCCTCAAACCCCTGGCTCTCTGGATCCCTCATTGGACTCATGCCTCACAGAGACAACCTGTGGCACAAGGCCAAGGAGTCTGGGATGCTGGCTAACCTATCTGCCTACAAGACAGCCAGAAATAATTGTACTAAACTTATTTATCTAAACATCAGGAGGTACTTTTTTTCCGAGAGGGTGGTCAACCCTTGGAATAGCCTACTGCAAGAAGTAGTAGACTCAAAAAATGTAAGGGAATTCAAACTTGTGTGGGATAAACACTACGCGCAAAAAAGGAAATAGTCTAAGAGGAGGTGGATAGGTATTCTGGGCAGACTAGATGGATCAAGAGGTCCCCTTCTGCTGGCAAATTCTTATGTTCTTATTTGTTTAGCCAAAGCCTCCTACTACAAGGATCTCCTAAATAAAAGCTGGGGATCTGGTAGGGAGTTTTGGAACTCCGTTAATTCACTTACAGGAAAGACCTCAAGAGCTCCACCTGACCTCATAATACAGGAATCTAGGTCGCTCCAAGAACCCTATGACATTGCTAACACACTCAACACAGCCTTCACAGAGTGAATACCTCACACTATTCCCACTGTGTCAGTCCCCCAACTTGAATAACCCTTCCCCCCACCCTCCAACAACAATATACCGCCATTCTATTTCAAGCGCATAACCCGGCCAGAGACAATTAATTACGTCAAGCGGGTCCTTGGGAAGACCAGAATGGGGAGTGACCAAGTCAACATGAAGCTGGTCGCACTCACACTAGACGAAATAGCTGACCCACTCATAAATGTGTTCAATGGCTCCTTAAGTTTGGGTGCATTCCCTGACAAACGGAAGGCTGCGATTGTCACTCTGGTCTTTAAAGCTGGTGAAAGAACAAACTCAGCTAACTACAGGCCCATATCTATTCTACCCTCCATCCAAAGCCCTTGAAAGGGTTGTCTCTGACCAACTCACTTGAGTATTTGGAGAAGTATTGCCTACTCTGTAAACAACAGCATGGTTTCCAAAAGAAGCACTCTACCCTTACTGCCCTAGTCAACTATACCTCGCAACTATATGATGCCTTGTACAAAGGTATGGCAGTGGGGTCCATCTTTATAGACCTCACAAAGGCATTCAACACCGTTAACCATCGGCTTTTCTTAAACCAGCTGCTGTCAATAGGCCTGTCCAATGACACCGTCACCTGGTTTGACAGTTATCTCTCTCACAGGTTGCAATGTGTCAAAATTAACGGCATACACTCGGAACCTAAGGAGGTGAGGGTAGGAGTCCCGCAAGGGTCCATTCTAGGCCCGCTCCTTTTCAGCCTCTTTATGAATTCTCTTTCCTATGCCTGTCCAGCACAGATTGTATTATACGTTGATGATGCCATCATTTCAGCAGTTGGTAGTGAGCAATCCTCAGTCACCTCTGAGCTACAAGAAAGCTTCCTTAAGCATGAATCCTGGTTCACTCGGAACAAACTGGTGCTCAACATCAAAAAACCAAAAGCATGCTGTTCACTGTACCACAGAAAAAAAATAAGCACAGCCCTTTGCTAATACAGAGCCCTCTGGGTGCTGTCATTGAACAAGTCTATATATTTAAATACCTAGGTGTATACCTAAACAGCACACTCACCAATAACATAGGCCATGTTGCCAAAACCGCAAACATAAAACTGGGTGTTCTCTACCCTACAAAAACTCAATGACTCCTGCCACTGTGACACTAGCCACAAGCAACTCTGTCTTATCTACAATAGACTACAGCCTACCAATCTGTAGGGCTGGCTCTGACACTGCCCCAAAAAGCGTAAGAACTCTCCTGAACAGGGCCTGCCGTTTGATCCTAGGGGCTGACAACATGACTCATACCTGTACCCTCTACAATGACACAGTGGGGCTGCCCCTCCACCTCGGAGTTCAATATCAGACTTGTCTACCAGTAAAAAAAAAAAAAGTGTTACGGCTTATGCTGGAATCGACTTGCAGACTATTCAGGGCTGCACAACCAACACAGCAAACAAGAAGAATGACTAAAGGGGGAATTCTTGTGCCCTTTAAGTGCACAAAGCCAGCTCAAAAATATTTTTCCCACCATGGACCCAGGTTGTTGAACTACCCACCACCCTCATAGAGTGTACCAAGGTCAGCCAATATAAATGTCGGCTACTGTACTACCTAGAGTGTGATAAGCTCTGTCGATGCTCTACTTAACTATGACCCCTTCTATCTCTACCTGGGGACCTTCCACCCCCACACACACACACCCTTCATTGCTCTCATCCTCTCTCTGCTCCCTTCCTCAATCTTCCCCTCTCCTCCCCAACCCTGCCCCATTCTCAACCCTCCTCAACCCCGCTGCCGCATCTTCCCTCTCCCAAAGCTCAACACCATGCTGACCAGTATTTACACATTAAAGCTTACTCTGACTAAACCTCTTCGGTGTCTTACCCCTGACGAAGCCCCTGGCTGCTTACCTCTCTAACAACTTCAGTGTTCCTTCCTACCTTTAAGTCTCTCCTCACCTCATAAAGATCTGCAAACCGCACTCACGGTGTGTTAATCTAATGTATTTTGATACTCCCTTTTGTAACACTGGAGTTTCTCTGGTTTTATTTCTTTGATGTTATTGTAATTAGTTGAGGTGTACCGATCGGGTGGTGGACAAGTGGAACACCCTGCCTGAGGAAGTGGTGGGGGCTGAAACAATCACAGGATTTAAGAATGCATGGGATAGAAATAAGGGAATTCTGAAGGTCAGGGGTAAGGGGCAACACAGTTCTAGGAAAACATAAACTGAAGTTACAAACTCAAATGGGCAGACTAGGTGGGCCACAGGCCCTTATCTGCCGACACTGTCTATGTATCTATGTATCTAAGATTGTATGTACTCTGGAACTCCCTTCTGTAACACTGGAGTTCCTCATGCTTCAATTCATTGTTGTAACTTTATTGTAATTATCTATAACATTGGTCTTTTTCATTCTGTACTGTTTTGTCCTGTATTGTATTGTACTTTACTCTATTCTTATTTGACTGACATGCAACCTCTGGAAGAGTCCCTGACTCAGAGGTATTAATCTGAATGAGAAATAAAATAAATAAAAAATAAAATAAACCATCATGTAAGTCAAAAATGACTGGCACAGTGACAGACAACATAGACACAATATGTACAGCCTGGGTCATAAACCATCGAGTACATCAGAACTGAAGGTGACAAACAGTATGGATGAAATACATACAGCCTATTCACAAACCACGGAGTGAGTAAGGATGGAGCATGGGGTACTGTTTGTTTCTGTCGTCATTTACACTGTTTCTATGTTTCTAAGATTGCCACCTTCCTGCCTGGTCTCCCTGGTGTACTGAAAGGACTTCTGAGAAGGCAACTGATGACACAGTTATTATAAAAAATGATCCTTAGAAAATTGGGCTTTTAACCTGCTCCGTGGCTCAGTTTAACAGATCACATGTCCAATGGTACAGTAGATAATGAAAACCCATCTGCCCCAGCCTCCTGCACCAGTCTGTGCACTCTTGTTATCACTTGCTGGTGGAGCTCCCAGTAGGCACTTTACTGAACTGTCCCCTGCTTATCTTCACCCTCTCTATTCCACTGAGAATAGAATCCCCCCTTACCACAAATAGCTTTTTGCCTGACTTAGTCACTGCTAGCTCTTTTCTCCTGTCAGGGTTGGTACTCATAGGAGAGCCCTACATGATTCCTGCCACCATGTGGCTGTCGGTTCCACCCACCTTGTCACTGTATATCTCACCCAGTTGGGAGAAATGATGACAGTGGTGATTCATCTCCCGCCCCTATGGTAGGCTTCCAAATACCACCCCCCAGTCTCTAAACATGCATCTCTGAAGGAGAGGAGTTGCCTGTGGTACTTTTCTTCCTTATTCAGCTCTCCCCTTCGGTGCCCTGCTGTCCTTACTTGTGACTGTTAGCTGTGCAGTGAGCACTGCAAGCTTCCAAAAGACAGGACAACTGCCTCTTTGAAGAAATGTTCCTCTAAAAGGGTGTGAAAAAAAGTATAATTAAAAATATATATATATTCTAGCTCAGGCAACATCAAGCACTGTCACTTGCAAACTGGCAGTATAGCCTAGAAGTTAAAGAGTAACAAGCTGTGAACAAGCTTGGTACATCCAGCAGACAAGACCTAGGTTTGATTCTTACAACTTCTACTTGCATACTGTGTGACTCTGAGCAAGTCATTTAACTGCCCAGTGCTCCCAGGCTGCCCCTGAAAACAGGCACTTGTGCCTAGCGGGTCTTAGATGGTTACCAAAGAATAAAATAAATAAAACTGTTCCAAATTGATACCACTCTGAGTGAAAATGTTTCTACTCTGCTCCCTCTTTGGAATATCCCCTGACAACTGTAGGCAATTACTTCTAGTTGCCTGAACATACCTGTGTTTCTTAAATCTCATATTTAAGCTCCTCATCATATAGGATTTAAGCAATACACCACAAGAGGGTGTGGGTGATGCCAGGATTTACCCATGTCTGGTGTGGTTGGATCACGAGGCCTCAGGCTGAGTGAGTAAACAACATCAGAAGTGGGTAAACCCTGGCATCACCCACACCCTGGATTGGGATATGGTGATTATACAATGTCCCCTTCACTTTCTGAAACAAAATATAAAATAAAAATATTTGACTTTGCTACTTTGACTAACTTCTTTTATTGAATTTGTTGTTGTGCCTGGTAAAATAGTTCCCTGTTTCTAGGTAAAATTGTTCCATTTAGTTATGTAGCTGTTATTTTATTTTATTATAGAAATTGTGAAAATGTAAAGTTGTGAGCAAGATGAGATAGTGAGCCTGGAATGACAGCACTTTTGTGAGCGAGGGTCAGGTGGTGAAAGCGAGAGTGTGTTAAGGAAAAGCACAGAGAGCAAGACAGAGGGCGGAAAAAGAGCATTCTTTTTTTTTTGTTGTTGTTTCTTTGTTTTCTTTCAGGATAACATACCTAGAGCTCGCTACAAAGAAACATTAGGAGTATCTTCCTCTCGGGGCAGCTGTGGCTGACTCTGCAGCGGGGGAAACCCTAGACTCTCTGGACATTTTAACTAAGTCAGTCACCCGCTGCCTTGGTCTGTCCTAAGAGCGTTTCATGATGACAGTTGGTCTAGCTGGCGGAACTGGGAGAGCAGAAGCAGTGCTAGTTTGACCTCACATGCCCCAGCCACTGACAGCCATCTCCCTTTTTGCCCGCAGGTATGGGAGACACCAGGAATGGAGCAGAGACTGACTAAGAGGTGAGGTGAGTGCGGTGTGAAATGCTGAAGTGGTAAGAATGAACAGAAAAAATGATGGCTAAAACAAATCATGGCAGAAAAGCCATGCTGTGATATTGGGCATTGAAGCTGCTCAGTGGTTGCTGTGTGAGTTAGCGGTGATGTGAGATGGAGGCATTTGTTTTGATTTTTGGGGGTCGGATTAATTTGGGTCGGATCAGGCCGGCTAGCACTTCTTCCCGTGGGGTGATTGTACAATTTACACATTGTAAATCATGCCAGCTAGCCAATCAGAAACAAGTATTTTTGTAGCCATTGTATAATATAGGATTTAATATACTTTAGATAATGGGCCTGAAAAATACTGCATGCTGATTGGCCGAACTGAATGCCCCATCCGGACATGCTTTTATTTTTTAACAGTGCCCAGAAAAAAACAGGTGCCAGCTGGCAGTGCTCACTTGCTTAACATATTCTGGAGCCATGTTCCATTTGAAAACTAAGTGGCAGTCATTTGTTTCCCCTACCTTAGTGAGTGAGGACCCACGGTATCCAACCATTGTGTTTTTTTTTGTTTTGATTTTGTTTGTCCTCCTACTTCACTATCACCTGGACTCCCTCCAGTGATGCTGGTTTCTCCCACCGACCTGAAGTCCTCTGCCACTGTTCTGGTGTGCCTGCCTCCACTTTCACCTGGGCAGCCCAACCCCCAATCTTGGAGTCCCCTGGGGGTGGGACCACCGACTTCCACTGGTGCTCTATTTACAATCAAGCGGTGCAGCCAGGCTTAGCAGAGCACCAGAGATGGCACACAGAACCCGGCATTGTGTGTGGGTGTGGCACCCCTGGACCCACCTTTGCCTACTGGGGATAGGGCCCTTTTTCCTTCTGGTTTCTCCTGCTGCCTCGGACGTGCAATGGCATCAGTGCATGGAAGGGACACTCTTGCCCCATCTCACAGACAACCGCTGACACCAGACTCCACTGGCTGTCCCCTCCTCAGGTGTAACGCCTCCCAGACACTGCCAGGAACCGCCACCACAGAGGGGAATCCCCCAAACCCACCCCAGTAAAGGAGAGCAGTCCTATGGATGCTCAATCCTCTCCTCCTCCGCCAGCCCACGGTGGCCTGAGCTCGCTCCCAAATCCAGATCGCTGGTGTGGTGTGAGGTGGTGCATCCAGCGCCTCCACCCTCAGTGCCACCAGGCCGGGGTCACCAACCATTGTTAAAAAACTATTTTGTGATTAACATGCCATGCTACCCACAGAAATCCATTTAATGACTAAAATAGACACAGTGAACAAAGAAATATTTTTCTTTTCCTTCTAAGCATAGTTACGGTTGTTCGTGATAACCTGCAGTCTCGTGCTTCTCCCACGTTTGCCCTGCCATTTTCCCTGCTTGGAAACAGCCACAAAACAAACTGCATAAAGCAATCATTTTTTTTTTTTCATTTTAAGAAAACCACCAGCTTAGTCACGGCCATTCAAGACACTGGCAGTCTCCCACTACGCCCCTATCTGCCCTGCACTTTTCCCTGTTGCGAAACTAGCAAAATACAAAGCAGATTCAACCTTTTAAAAAAAGTAGCCTACTACTTTAGCGCTTCCATTCCCACCTACACACAGACATCCTTCCTGATCCTGGTACAGTCCTTGCACTGTTGGTAAATTTGAAAAGATGTACCGCACCGTGTGTGTGTGTGTGTGGGGGGGGGGGTAGAAAGTCTCTGCAGGACAGCAACTGAGAGTCTCTCTTAGTGCGTGGGGGGAGCAGCGGGAGGAGGAATGTCTCTTCAGGCAACCAATTGTGAAATACTGCAGTGCCCTCTACTAACAAATGTACCAGTGGAGGGACTATTTTACAAAAATAAAAAACCTTCACAATAATTTGTACATTTTTTTGTGTGCTTTCCTGCAATTTTTTTTGGTTTCATAAAAATGTCATATGTAGCCCATATTCTAAGTACAATAGTACCCTCCAGGGTAGGTGTTATTGGGATATACTGGACCTTTCAGGGGCTATAAAGCCCTCTGCCTGCAGCAATGGGCCTCATTACACATCGGGGTTGTCCAGTATAGCCCAATGCTGCCCACCCTGTCAGGTATTTTTGCTTACATATACAGTATATAAGTATATGTATACAGCGTATAAGTATACATATACAGTGTATAAGTAGGTGTATTGACAGCAGAAGGAAGGCGGTATTACTGCCTCTCTATAGATCACCGGTGAGGCCCCGCCCTGATTACCGTGCCAAGTTCTGGAGTCCTTACCTATGGAAAAGAAGGACAGGCTGAAGATAGTGCAACTTACAATGATCAAAATAATTCAGGGGCCAACAGGGCAGACCTTGCAAGGATCGGCTCCAGACACTTAACATGTACTCAATGGAGACCAGAAGAAGAAGAATCAGTTTTTATACAGTGCTTTTTTTCATACACAGTGCATCCCAAAGCGCTTTACAAGCAATGCTAGACTGGTAGTGAAGTGACTGAATGTGTGGTGGCAGCCATATCACACATCATCACCCACACACAGCCTGGATAATTGCATGAACCGGTTTATGGGAAGGGGAATGTTGGCCAGGACACTGGGAATGTTCCCTGCTCTTTGCAAAGAGTGCCCTGGGTTCTTTTACTTTCACCTGGACACCCACCACGACAACACCAGGATGGGCAGAAGGGACCTCCGTTTAACGTCTCATCCGAAGGATGGCACACCACAGCAGTACAGCACCCCCCAATACTGCACTCGGATGCCAGCTACTTTTAGGTGCAAGTCCAATCCCAGTGTGGGATGAGAACCCATGACCTTCTAGTCCAAAGACAGATGTTCTACCAACTGAGCCACACAGACGACAGAGGAGACATATGATAGAGACCTTCAAGTTCCTGAAAGGAATGAACAAGGTAAATTGTGAGGAACTACTTTGCATATGTAGCAGATCAAGAACACAGGGGCACAAGTGGAAACTACTGGGGAGGGGAGGTTCAGGAGGAAAGGGAAAATGTTTTATTTTACAGGAAGGGTAGAATAGTTTGCCAGTTGCTGTGGTGGGTCCCAAAACTATCAGTGGTTTCAAACACGGCTGGGACAGAGTGAAGGGCTTAGTGGTTGCTCAGGGTGGTAGTGGTAGGGCAGGAAGCATGCGGGTGCATAGTGTGAGTTAGAACTCTGTATGGACAATAGGTAGCATGTTTGTTAGGGTTTATGGGCAAACTGGATTGATCAATGATCTTTTTCTTCCATCACTGGCTGTATTTCTGTATTCTATATTTCTATAAACCGTCAAGTAAGTCAGAACTGAGAGATACTTTGAAAATCAGACAGTACCGTAGAGATACAACATGTTCAGCTTGGGTCAAATTGCTGAGTAAGTTAGAACTGATGGGCACGGTGAAAATCAGACAATATGCTGTATAAGCCCTTATTTTCACTGTAAATTTATTTCCGCTGTATCCATGGAACAGACGTTATCCGCAGAAATAAATTTACAGTGAAAATACATGGATATTTCCGACAAAGCAGAAGCAAGATTTGAACCTCCATATTACACCATACCGATGCTCCAACACCCCATACTGAGTAAACAATAAAGTACCTGGCAGCCTAGAAATAGTAAAATTTGTAATTATTTGCATCTTAATCCATGTCTGAGTGTTTCTTTTTTTTTTTTGAAAGATGCCTCAAAACAAACAAAATCAAATGAACTACAATGTTGCCACAAACACGAAAGTATGTCTACGCCACGTGACAATGTGGCAATTCATTTGATTTAATTTGTTTCGTGTTTGCGGTGTCTGTTGAAACAAGAAACACTCAGACATGGATTAGGATGCTGAAAGTTAGAACTTTTACTACATCTAGGCTGTGAGGCACTTTATTGTTCATTCCGTATTGGGGTTGGAATGTCAGTATGGTGCTGTACCGAGGTTCAAATCTTGCTTCTGCTTCATCATGGTGAGGGAAGCTTGCGCGGTTTGCTTCGTTGTATATGGAGGAAGGGCACTGGTATTAAGGCAGCCTTTAAAAACAAAAAGCTTTATTGGGGGAAATCATTTTAAAAAGAGAGAGATAGAGTGAGATGTTTAAAGGGGGAGAGGGATTTGTCTCCACATTAATCAGCTGTTCAGTCACTGCCTGCCCCTCAACTGCAAGGGGCTGCCTCTGCCTTCTGCACTTGCATTTAAAGAACTGCTGGCCACTCAGGGAAAACTTTGCACAATTCATCTTGTTATTTTATTCGGAGTGTCAGTATGGTACACTGACTTTGTGATGGCAGCTTGCACGATTTGCTTCACTTTATATGGGGAAGGGCACTGTGGCATTGATGTTCTGTTTCACAGCAAGCTTCTTATTTGGCCACTGCAGTAAATTGTTTGTTCACTAGTCTACAAAAACGGAGTTACAAGGTACTGTGTTTTTTGCATTTTGTAGACTACTGAATTACTAAGTGTTGACAGCTGCCAGCAGCCAATGTACCATAAATGCACTAATATAAGTTTGCGCAGACCTGTGCAGGTACCCCAACCGCATGGAAAAAAGGTGCATGGAAATACAGGGTTATACAGTAGATACAATATGCACAGCCCAGGTCATAAACCATCAAGTAAGTCAGAACTGATGAGCACGGTGAAAATCTGACAATGTAAATACAATATGTACAGCCCGTTCATAAACCATCGAGTGAGTCAGAACTGACAGACACCATGAAAATCACAGTACAGACTCGCTGGGTTTGATTTTCAAAGGCTGTCGCACAGCGTGCATCAAGTTCTGCGTCGACCCCGTTCATTGGTGCAGCTGCACCAAACTGTTTCAGTGCAACTTCACCCAATTTTAGTACATTGGACACAGTTTTGATGCACTCCACTCCATGGTGGTATACGCCAAATATTTGGCATAAGCCCTGTAAAAAAAGTCTGCAGCATGCTGCAAGTTAGACTGGGGGAGCTGGTCTAGCTTGCGGTATCTGCCACACGGGAGTGAAAATCCTGATTGGCACAGGGAGAATGCCACAAGCCCCATGTGCCTTATTGTGCGACGTATGATCAGTGCACCAGTGGCTTGTGGCATTCTCGGGCTTTACAAATCGAGCCCAACATGTACAGCCTGGGTCATAAACCATCCAGTAAGAACTGATGGGCACGGTGATAATCAGACAATATAGATATGGAATATATTTGTAATTCCTAAACTCAGTATCCCGAACTCCATGAGGCAGGTTCGGATACTGAATCCTAAATCTGGCGAGCACTTACACGTAATGCGGGAGCTGCTGCCACACTCCCTGTAACTAAAATAACCAACTCAGAGGGGAAGTGGACCCCGGGCCCAGAGTAAAAAATAGAAGTTACGGAGGGTGGAATAGTGGGAAGCAAAAGTATCTACCACCGGGAACAGAACCCAGGTCTATGAAGCCACGCTGGCCAAGATGCTAGTGGTGTAGCCCTCCATGCCATGGGAGCAGCTCAGCCAGCTTCCGCATTTTCCAGTGTGTTGTGATGCCTGGCTAGAGGTACGACAGCAGTCCGTCACATCTGCGCCCGTACCCCCGTCAGCATCAGCTTCCTTCCTGTTGGGCGCCCGTGTGTCGGGATATTGAACTCAGTCCCGTGAGTTTAGGGATTCCGAGTTTCAGTATCCTAAATGGATACCATAGATACAATAAGTACAGCCTGGGTCATAAACCGTCGAGTAAGTCAGAGCTGGCGGGCAAAGATTCAGGGTACGGCGCGGATGGGAAAAGTTTGTTTGGGGCGCACATTAGGTACAGGAGCAGGGAAGCAGTGAGCAGACTGGTAAGGATTTTACAACTGGAATAGTTCATATTTTAAAAAACAAAAACAAATCCCAAGTCATTATGCTTACTAGCAGCACACTAACTTCACTATGAAAGGGGAAGGAGGTGACGGCAATTAAAGAGTTTCTGATTTCCAGCGTAGAATTTACAGTTGACAGTGACAAACTCTGTTACAAAAAATCCCACCAAAACTTGATTTTATAGGTCATTCTAGTTACTGAGGACACTTTTAATTAAATCAGGACATTTTCCCCTCAGACTTCATCTGTTTCAGTTTATTCCTGCTGGGAAGTCATTATCTTCTCCATATGACATCAGAACCTGTTGCCATGGAAATGATTCTGGTGTCACTAGCAGAGGATTCTGGGTTGAGGACAAGCACAAACAGAAGGGACAGATAATGTAAGAGGGACAGAGACCATTTTCATGCAAATATCTCTAATAATTAAGATGGACAGCTCTGAAATTTGAACTCTTGAGAAAGGTTAGACCGAGTCCTGCAGAAGTCAACACCTATTTTCCTTTGCAAGTAGCTATAAAGTTCCTTTAAAAAATATGTTTGATGATTTCTCTTAAAAGTGCATCAAATAGATGGTGGAGTTGACCATGAGACACAGTGGCCCTGTCCACACTCACGATCGTGGGAGCATAACGGTTTCAGTACCAGTTTAGCACTTATCGTTACAGCCAGTCCACACTATCCAGAAACCGTGATTCGACCTGGTGTGCTGTCACTCGTCTCACATCCACATTCCACCACTCCAGTGTGTTTCATGATGACAGCCATGATCCGAATTCAGCAAAGTGATGCACACAACCCTAGAATGCTGTGTGTCACTCATTTCCATAGGCGCAGTTAACAGAAACAAGCATGGGGCTCCAGTGGCAGCACCAGAGCACCTAAAGCCTAAACTGTCCCCAGATTGTAACTGCCTGGCTACCTGGTCACCAGGCTGGCTAGCTAGCATGAGCACACACACACACACACACACAGGTCTGGTTGGCACCCTGTGTAATGTTAGATCATGCTGTTACTACAGGGCATTTAAATAGCTCACTTCACAGCACTTCCGGGTTTGCAATGCGCTCTTAACGTGCATGTTCATTTTCCACACTCCTTCATGGGATGCCTGGTGGGGCCATGGAGGACCAGCAGTTCCTGTAGGAGCACCATCTCTCATCCGCACTGGTGAGTTTAATGTTTTGTGCACTGGTTTGGCAGTTAACCATTTCTGCTACCGATCTTGAGACTACCTTCCAAAAGGTCTCAAGATCGGTAGCAAAAATGCAATGGGTACCATTACTAGTGCGGACACGAACTATTTTAGCATGTTCCATAACGGTTGCGACCCACAGTAATGGTACTCACAGGCAAGTGTAGACAGGGCCAGTATCTCATTTTTACAGGGTTCCCTTGGTACAGCAGGATACAAGCAGGGCACAGTTTATAATGCAGCACAGAAGGATTCAAAAGCACACATTACAGACAACACAAGAAAGTTCATGGCAAGAGTTGAGGAGGATTAAATTACACAGCAGCTACAGGGATTACTGCCCCAGGCATAAAGAGTTACCCCCTTTGTAATATACAGATATGTCAAACAATCCTGTCAAAACCTATTCAAAAAATTAGGCCATAATACTATCGTTCAGTTCCTGGGGGGAGCAGGGAAAACTGAAGTAAGGTGCCTGCCTGGTGCCATGGCTTGGAGGGACAGGAAGCGCATCCTTAGGATCACGAGAACAGTTGCATGGGAGTCTGAGCTGGACGTCATTGTCCACCTAGGGACAAATGACTTAGCCCATCATGAGATTAGAGCAGTGCAGAAGGACTTTGTAGAGTTGGGGAGGGGCTTAAGACAAGTAGCACACACAGTATCCTTCTCAGAGGTGCTGCCTGTCAGTGGCATGGGTGAGGCGAGGGTACTTTGCACCATGCAGTTTAACAAATGGTTGAAAAAAATGGTGTGGAGCACAGGGGTTTGGCTTCATTGGGGACTGGGGTTCCACCTGGAGGGACACCAGCCTATACTGGCAGGATGGTCTGCATCTGTCCAGGAAGCGAACAAGTCTTTTGGGCAATCGGTTTAAATGCTTCATTGGCAAGCCTTTAAACTAGTCAAGGGGGGAGGCACTGATAAGCAGCAGGAAAATCCCAGCCTCCCCCTACAAAACAGGGTACTAAATGAGAAAAGACCAAGGTAGAAAGGTCAGTGGGGGATGCCGCTACAGAAGGTAAAGCTATCAAAAATGAGAGCAAATGAGTACCAATGCCCGTAGTCTGAGTAACAAGCTTCCTGAATTAGTGGCCTTGATGGAGGAGGAAGATCTGGATATCGTATAGTTACAGAAACATGGTACAACAGAACCATGACTGGGACGTAAACATGCCAGGATACACTATCTACAGGAGGGACAGGGAGGGTAAAGGGGAGGAGGAGTAGCTCTCTACATAAGAGAAGAAATCAAAGCAACAAAACAAAGGGTAAACAGGGAGGAGGAGAAGCACTGTGGGTCAATTTGGAGGCAAGCAATGGCACCACAATCCGCACAGGGGTTGTATACAGACCCCCCTCTGAGGGGGAGGAAATGGACAAGGAAATGATAGAAAGTATACTTAGAATGGCAGATAAAGGGGAGATATTGCTGATGGGTGATCTGAATATGCCAGATGTTAACTGGAGTGCAGTTGCAGCAGCCACTTCTAAGAGTGAGGTTGTGAGGTTATTCTAGATGCCCTACAGGGGGCATGCCTTAGACAACTAGTATTGGAGCCCACTCGAGAGGGAGCAATCTTAGACCTGGTTCTCTCAAATGGAGCTGGAGAGAGGATCACAGATGTAGAAGTGGGTAGCCATCTGGGAACTAGCAACCATCGAACAGTACGGTTCACAATAAACAGCAATAGAGTCAAGCCATACAAAGACAAAGGTACTGGCCTTTAGGAGGGCTGACTTTGCCAAAATGGGTGAGTGCCTAAGGAATGCACTAGCAAATGGGCAGGAAGGAGGGGTGGAAGAACAATGGGGAATAATAAAAACTGCCATCACAGAGGTAACAAGCCTTTGTGTAAAGCAAATAAACAAAATGAAACGAGGTAAGAAACCACTATGGTTCTCAAAGGAGGTGGCAGTGAAGGTTCAAGAGAAAAAGAAAGCATTCAGGAAGTACAAGGAATCACAGAAGGAACAGGACAGAGAACTGTATCAGTTAAAGCAAAAGGATGCTGGAAAGGCAATCAGAACAGCAAAGGCCCAAACCGAGGAAAAGATAGCCAAATCAGTTAAGAAGGGGGATAAAACCTTTTATAGGTACATCAGGGAGTGAAGGAAGACCAAGGGAGGGATAGTGAGGCTTAATAAAGGGAGGGAGGGTGGGCAGAGGGTGACTGTGAAAGGGCAGAGATACTAAACAAATATTTTGCTCAGTATTTACAAAGGAAGAGGGGAGGTACCTAAAACAAACAGTAGAAACACTCTGGATACAGAAGTTGATACTAGCCCATTTACAGAAGAAAGGGTTCTGAAAGAGCTCTTAAAACTGAAAGGTGGACAAAGCAATGGGGCCTGATGGGATTCATCCCAGAATTCTAAAAGAACTAAGGGTAGAACTAGTGACACCACTGACTACCCTCTTTAACAAATCATGGAGGATGGGGTGGTACCTGAGGACTGGAGGAGGGCAGATGTGATTCCCTTCACAAAAGTGGGAGCAAGGCAGAAGCAGGAAACTACAGACCTGTTAGTTTAACCTCAGTGGTAGGGAAAATGATGGAATCACTTCTGAAGGAAAGAATTGTTGAGTATCTAGAGGCCAGAGGGGCACAAGACCCAACGCAGCATGGATTCACAGCGGAAGGTCATGCCAGACAAATCTGATAGATTTCTTGACTGGGTGACCAAAGTAGTTGATCAGGGAGGGCTGTGGACATGGCCTACCTAGACTTTAGCAGGCATTTGACACAGTCCCACACAAAAGATTAATATACAAGTTAGCCAGCCTGGGAGTGGGTCCCAAGATGACAGCCTGGGTAAAGAATTGGCTGGAGAATAGGACACAGAGAGTAATAGTAAATGGAGTCCACCCTGAAAAAAGGGGGGTTAGTAGTGGGGTACTGCAGGGTTCAGTATTAGGACCGGTCCTCTTCAGTGTCTTTATAAGCGACATTGCAGAGGGACTGGAAGGAAAAGTATGTCTCTTTGCAGATGACACAAAGATCTGCAACAGAGTTGATGCACAAGGTGGGGTGGAAAGGATGAAAAGGGACTTGGCAAGGTTAGAGGAATGGTCAAATGTATGGCAGCTTAGATTCAATGCTAAGAAGTGCAGGTAATGCACCTGGGAAACAAAACCCAGGGGAAGAGAACACAATGGGGGGTGAGATACTAACAACAACAAAAATGGAAAGGGACCTGGGGGTAGTCATATCAGATGACCAAAGGTGGGCAAGCAATGTGAGAGGGCAGCAAGGAGGGCTGGGGGAATACTGGGATGCATAGGGAGAGGCATCACCGGTAGAAAACAAGAAGTTATTATCCCTCTGTACAGACAGCTGGTGAGACTATCGTTTAGAGCTGGTAATACTTTTGTTCTGTGCTCTAAACTATGGTATTATGGGACACAGTCTTGCCTGCGAGCTGTCCAAATCCTCGTGATCAGCAAATGAAAGTGAAACGTACGTGACTGCCGGTTGCGAGTGCCAGCAGCAAACGGCTTTCACTTTCAATAGTGTAATGCGATCGCAAATGCCAGGAGCTTGCATTTCCTGACCTTCCGAAGCCGGCAGTCACTGTGAGATGCTCACTTGCTCGGTGGCTTTCATTTACACACCAACCCACCCTTGTGCACTAAAAGCAATAAGGTAACCCTTTTCTAACGTGAAGCAAAGATTGCGTGCTAAGTTAATGAAAACACATCTGCCCCTGGCAGCTCGGGGGGGATGGCACCATACTGCTACTGAATTAAAGATAAGCACAGCATTGCCCGGGGAACTAACTGGAGGCAGGGGGGTCAATAAACAGCAGCAACTGCTGGAAATACCCGGGAAACCAGAAGCAGGGAGGAGAGACTAAAGGTAAGCATAATATGGCCTTGGGGCAACCATTGGTGAGCACAGTATGTTTACAGCATTTTCTAAACTCCTTGATTCCATATACTACAAAAAATAAAAAACAGGGCGTTGTGCTTACTCGGCAAAAAATAGGTTCTGGTGGCATGTTGGAAAGGCATCCCACAGAAAGGGTGTGTGTAAAATCGAGTTTTACACACAACCCCATCTTTTATTTTACATAATTGCTGGCCAGTGCTTTCTGGCCACAGCAATTATATAAAATAAGACAAAAACAGAGATCAGTGTTGAGGCAGCTACAGGCCGGTCGGGATTCTGCACAATCTGTGGTCTGCCAAGATTTTAAATTACTTTCATGTTTTAGGGTTGCAGAGTGAACCTTTATGTTTTTGTATTACTTCTTGTTTTGTTTTTGTTGTTTGCTTTTGAGGGGTTTTACTTACTGCTGAGTGGCGGTTGTGTGCTGTTCATCTAGCGAGAAAAGTGGAGAAAGAGAGAGAGAGAGAGCTGCTTGTGCATGCATGGAGGCAGGGAAACCTGGCATGTGTTTGCTGGTTATAATGGAAAATTATAACTGGGTTTCCCTGTGGGAAAAAGCACTGTCAAGTAATAATATAGAGAATAATGGATAGGCAAGCGTGTGTTATGGATTTTTTCCCACCCTGAGGTGTGTGATGTCCCATAAACCTCGAGAGAGAAGCTCTCTGGGTCTACGAGGTCATCACACACCGTGGGTATGAAAATAAAATACATCAATGCACACTTGCCTAGCTTTTATTTTTATAATTACTGGTGCCCCGGGCGGGGACGAGGTGGGCCCCAACACCCCGAATTCCTCTGGCAGCGTCGGTCAGGAGGGCGCCAGGAGGGTGGCCGCATATCGTGGGCAAGCTCCGGTGCTCCGTCTCCGCCGGAGCCGAATGGTAATTTCCTCTATTCTGGGGAGTGGCTGGCGCTCAGACGTCAATGCGTGCCACCGACGTCTGCCACTCCACGCCCCCTTCACTACACTCAGCGCTTGCAGTGTCTCCGGCTTCCGCCAGAGGTCAGCCGAACAGGGACCCCTGTCCCTCCCAGGAGAGGAGAGCTGTCCTCCAGATGCTCGATCCTCTCCCTCCCCTGCTGACCCCCTGCTACCCGGGCTCGTTCCCGAACCCGGGTCGCTGGCGTGGCATGAGTTGTGGCGTCCAGTGCCTCAACCCTCAGTGCCACCAGGCCGTGAATCCATTTTCTGTTGTTATTTCTTTTTCTCTTTAACAAATTCCACCGCGACTCACTCTTGGTACAGACTGAGCGACCACGTTTTTGAAGATTTGCATAGCACTGTGATTGCTGACAGTAAGTGGATGTCTGAGTAGTCTTGAGCCTCTGTGTCACACTCGAGGACAGTGCTACAGACAGAGAGTTAAGAGAATGCTGTCATAACAGTTTTCCCAGATATTACAGCATTTGAAACACAGCTGTAAACCATTTATTAAAAGGGGTCACCAGTAATTATAGCCTCTTAAATCACAGTCCCTTATCTATTATTCTTTTCATCACTTCAGCTTTATTCTCTAGTCTCACATGACACCAAAGCCACTTGATGGTATTATAGCCTCGTAAGACTCAGTGCCCTATCTATTATTCTATATAAAACTCAAGCTTCACTGTTGAGGTTCACGTTTATTTGTTTATTTTATTTATTTGTACTTTTTGACCAGTAAAGGGCACACTAAGCTATTATAGATTGTTTCCCAGTGTATCCTGGTGGTGGGGTTGCAGGGACCAGTTTTTTGACAAGGGATTGTTGGCCATGAAACAGGGGAAATCTCCTCTGGACGTCTTAGACAGAACCTCTTGATAGTATTTTAGCCTTGTAATACAGTCCCCTATCTATTATTCTATACATTATTCGAGCTTCGCTCTCGAGGTTCCTATGTCACCAGAACCTCTCGATGGTATGATAACTTCATAATGCACAGTCTCTTATCTATTATTCTATACATTACTCAACCTTCGCTCTCGAGACTAACATGTCACCAGAACCTCTCAATGGTATAGCTTGTAATACACAGTCCCCTATCTATAATTCTATATAGTACTCGGGCTTCACTCTCGAGGTTCACACACCAGAATCTCTTGATGGTATTATAGCCTTGTAATACACAGTCCTCTGTCTATTATAAAGATTACTCAAGCTCTGCTCTCAAGGTTCACATGTCAGCAGAATCTCTCTATGGTATTATAGCCTCGTAATACACAGTCCCCTATGTGTTATTTTATACATCACTTGAACTTTGTTCTTGAGGTTCCCATGTCACCAGAATCTCTCAATGATATTATAATTAG
This sequence comes from Neoceratodus forsteri, assembly GCA_016271365.2. Taxonomy (NCBI): domain Eukaryota; kingdom Metazoa; phylum Chordata; order Ceratodontiformes; family Ceratodontidae; genus Neoceratodus; species Neoceratodus forsteri. The sequence goes on along the minus strand of CM028135.1, from coordinate 1,096,791,743 downwards.
AATAAAGTAGCAAGTGGAATTGTATGTAACAAGAATTTTACATATACCCGAGGTGTTGGAATGATAAAACCCAGAGAGCGAAGCTCGAGGAGTTTATCTCGGCATCCAACACCGAGGGCATGTGTAAAATTCGAGTTTACACACAGATCCATATTTTATTTGATATAATTGCTATTTTTTCACCACAGCAATTATATAAAATAAACAGAAAACATCTCCGTGCAGCCCCCATCTGACCAGGTTTCAGCAGGGTCAGTGGTCGGACATGGCTGCTGAAAGAAAGGGTTTTTTCCCCTTCCTTTTCGGTTTGTAGGAGGCAGTGTTAGTTGTTGAGAACTGTTTGTTTCTTTTTTTTTTTATAGTGTACTTACCGCCAAGTCAGAGATGTGGTCTTGTTTTTGGGCATTAGGTAGCGGTGGTGGTTGGCTCCTGGCGATGCAGAAGAGCAGCGGGCGGTGCTGGCGCATGCGCAGCAGAAAGGAAACCTAGCGAGCGTTTGCCATAATAAACACTCCTTTATTACAGCAAATTACGCTACGGGTTTTCTATGGGGAAGAAATGAAACCCATTAATTCTAGCCCCATAATACACAGTCGCCTATCTAATATACGATGCATTACTTGAGCTTCACTCTTGAGGTTTACATGTCACCAGAACCTCTTGATGGTATTAGTAGTGGGGGGAGCGGGGGGATAGCAGAAGGGCTGGCTGGCGAGTGGTATCTCCACATGCTAGGAGCTTAGGAAACAAAATACCTGAACACCAAGCAATGATGACTGTAGGAAGAGTTCACATAGCAGCCACAACGGAAACGTGGGTAAACCAGTACCAGGAGTGGGAACTCACAATTCCTGGGTACAAATTATATAGAAGAGATAGGGAATTGGGCGGGGGGGGGGTGTGGCTTTCTAAATTAGGGAAGAAATAGTGAGTAACAAAGAAGATGGGAGAGGGAGAACAGAAACCTTATGGGTCTATGTTCAAAATGGGAAGGGGAGGAAGACGAGATTGGGAGTGGTGTACCGGCCTCCATCTTAGCCTGAGGAAGTTGATAGGGAATTAGTGATAAGTATTACTGAGCACTGCCAAAGGGGTAACACGGTGGTGGTAGGAGATTTCAACCTACCAGGGGCAGATTGGAGCACTATGACCTCCACTAGTGCCAGGGAGCAGGCCATTCCGGATAGGTTCCAAGATGCATTCCTCACACAGACAGCACATAAACTGACCAGGGAGGGGGCCACCCTAGATTTAATATTATCTGAGGGAGAGCAGGTGCAGGATGTTAGAGTGGAGAACCCCTAGGCAGGGAGCGACCACAACACAGTTTGGTTCTCCCTAGACATGGGTATGCTGGACACTCGCAGTAAAACCAGGGTGACAGACTTCAGGAGGGCTGATTTTGGAAAGATGGCAACCATAGTGAGTGAACATGGAGCAACCATTAGACAGGAGATGGATACAAATCAAAAGTGGGACATTGTAAAGAAGGGTCTGATTGAGGCAACAAACCTGTGCACAGGGTGTGCCAGAAAGAATAAGAGGTCCAGGAAACCTAGTTAGTGGACAAGGGAGGTTCAGGAGAGTGTAAAGGAAAAAAGACAGCCTTCAGGAAATTGAAGAGAACAGGCAAGGATGAGGACGGGGAGGAACACAAAAAGAGATCAAGGGAGGTTACCAGAGTTGTGAGGGGAGCCAAGGCCTCGAAAGAGAGGAAACTAGCACAGGGGATTAAGAAAGGAAGGAAAGACTTTTTTAGATATATTGGGGAAAAAAGGAAAACCAGGGAACAGATAGCCAAAATTAAAAAGGATGATCGGTGGGAAGAGAAGGGGGCAGAACAAGCAGAGGTACTTAATGAGTATTTCTGCCCAGTCTTTATGAGAGAAGGAGCTGGGCCCATCCCAATGGGGAAGGAACAGTCTGCAAGATGAACATCTGCATGGGTCCATCCAGGGGAGGTCATGCCAGACAAATCTGGTGGACTTCTTCGATTGGGTCACTAGGGCATTGGATGGGGGGAAGGCAGTTGATGTCCTATACTTGGACTTCAGCAAAGCTTTTGATTCAGTGCCACATGGTAGGCTAGGGGGCAAACTGAGGACCCTGGGTGTGGGGGAAAAATTGGATACATGGATAGAAAGCTGGCTGAGCAATAGACAGCAGAGGGTGGTAGTAGGGGGGAGCATTCAAAACCCCAGGAAGTCATCAGCGGGGTCCCACAGGGATCCGTTCTGGGGCCTATGCGCTTTACCATCTTCACTGCTGACATAATGAGGAGAGTTGAAAGTAAAATGAATCTACTCACCGGTGATGCCAACATTGGTGCAATAGTAGATGAAAGGGAGGAGGAGAGGGTTCTGAAAAGGGATTTGGATAAACTAGGGGAATGGTCAAAGACTTGGCAAATTAGGATCTGATGTCAAGAAGTGTGAAGTTATGCATTTTGGGTCCAGGAACCCTAGGTAGAGCTACCATATTGGGGGGGAAGCTAAAGATCTCAGAAGAGGAAAAGGATCTGGGAGTGATAGTAACAGGGACGTTAAATTACTCAGAGCAGTGCAGAAGGGAGATAGCCAAGGCCAACCAGATGTTGGGGTGTGTAGCCAGAGGGATCACCTCCAGAAGTGCAGAAGTTATCCTGCCATTGTATAGATCGCTTTTAAGGTCGCATCTGGAGTACTGCATTCAGTTCTGGCACCTCTACTTAAAGAAAGACATCAAGCTCCTGGAAAGGGTCCAGAGAAGGGCGACCAAAATGATAAATGGGATGGGAGGGAGATCTTACGAGGATAGGCTGGGGAGCTCCATATGTACTCCCTGGGGGACAGAAGGGGCAGGGGAGACATGATTGAGACCTTTAAATATTTAAAAGGCATAAATAGGGGAGATACAGACCACATATTCAGGCTAAAAAGGGAGAAGGTCACTAGGGGAAACAGCATTAAGTTGTAGGGGGTAAATTCAAGAAGGAACTAAGGAGAAACTATTTCATGGAGAGGGTGGTGGTGGAGTGGAATAGGCTACCAGAAGAGCTGATCTCACAAAAGACGGTGTACACCTTCAAAAGAGGATGGGATAGAGCCAGGGGGAAAATAAGTACAAGAGGAGACCCGTCTAGGAGACGAAGTGGGGGAGGAAGGGGGAGAGTAAGCTGTGGTATAGACCACAAGCTGAACAATCGAGCAGACATGCCAGACTGACAAGGCCTTTATCTGCTGGCTTCTTTTGTATGCTCATATTATAGGCTCTTATGAGCCTATGAACATACGAATCTGCCAGCAGAAACAGACCACCTGGTTTATCAGTGTCTGCCCGAGTGTGCAGCTAGCCCCCTGGACTGCAGCTGCCCCAACCCCCTCCCCATCTGTCATTCCCATGAAGGCCTCAGCCCCCTCCACCCAGACCCTCCCTAGTGCTCTGTCCCACACCCACTTAAAATTTCCTGCTGTCTTACATGATACCACCCCCTCTGGTACAGTGTTCCATTTAGACACCACCTTCTCTGTGAAGTAGCGCCTCCTCATCGCCCTCCTAGATCTTCCACCCTCCAATCTTAGTCCTTGCCCCCTCGTGTCCCTACCCGTCCTCAGTTTAAACACCCCTTCAATGCTAGCTTTGTTTATCCCCCTCAAATACTTGAACATTTCAATCATATCCCCCTGTCCCTCCTCTCCTCCAGCGCGTACATGTTCAGCTCATTCAGCCTGTCCTCGTAGGCCTTGCCCTCCATCCCCGGTAACATTTTTGTTGCACTCTGTTGCACACCTTCCAGTAAATTAATATCCAGGGCCCCTGGTGTTCTGCGGCAGAATTTTCTGATTTCTACGGCATGATTTATTCATTTCTCTGGCAGAATGCAGTCCTGTCATTGGCTAAATATGATGTGATGTCATCGATGACATCATATGCTGAGCATAGAGGAGGGGCTTCAGGATAAACAAGGTGGGAAAGAAAGCCTGACACTACGGAAAACCAGTATATTTATATGAAAATTCACCAAAAACAATGAATTCTGCGGCACTATATATATTCTGCGGCATGATGCAAATTCTGCAACTGCAGAACCGCAGAATTCCAGGGGCCTTGTTAATATCCCTCTTCAGATATGGCCACCAGTACTGCACACAATACTCCAAGTGCGGCCTGACCAAAGATCTGTAGAGGGGCAGGATCACCTCCCTATGCCTAGACGAGAAACCCCGTGTGATACGGCCCAGCATCCTGTTCACCTTAGCTGCTGCTTTCCTGCATTGGGCAGAGTTGTTCATGCTCCCTGTTACCAACGCCTCTAGGTCCTTCTCTTCCTCAGTGATCCCCAGCCTCACCCCTCCCAACTAATAGTCCATCCTAGGGTTCTTTGCCCCGAAGTGCATAACCCTGCACTTTTTCGCATTGAATCCCAGCTGCCACTTCTCCGACCATACCTCCAGTTTGGTTAGGTCCCCTTGTAGTTGTTTCCATCCATCCTCTTCGTCCACCACTGCCCCCATTTTGGTATCATCTGTGAACAGGCTAACCCTGCTCCCAACTCTTTGTGCAATATCTGAGATAAAGAGCCCAAATAGCACCAGGTCCAGCACCAAGCCCTGTGGCACACCTCTCGTCACCGGTCTAGGTGTCGAGACCCCCCCCCCATCACTCATTGCAGTCTCCCCTGTAGCCATTTCTTTATCCAGTTTGTCAGCTTTGTCCACACCCCTGTAACAGTCAGCTTCCCCCACAACCTCCCATGAGGCACTGAATTGAAGGTCTTGCTGAAGTCCAAGTACAGGACAACTACAGTATGACCCATATCCAGCTCTCTCATTACCCAGTCGTAATTTTCCCTTAGATTGGCCTGACAAGACCTCCCTGAGACGAACCCGTGTTGCTGCCCATCCTGGAGGTCATTGCCCTCAAGAAACAACACTAGCCTCTCCTTCAGTATTGTCTCCATTAAGTTTTACCCATTATGGAAGTGAGACTGACAGGCCGATAATTTCCTGGCTCGTCCCTAGGGCCTCTCTTGTGTATGGGCACCACATGAGCCACCCTCCAGTCCTGAGGCACCCATCCCGTGTTCAGGGAGGTGCTGAACAGGTCTGCCAGCAGCTCGGCCAGCACCTCTGCCATCTCCCCCAGCACCCTGGGATGGATGCCATCAGGACCTGGTGCCTTGTCCACCCTTAATGCCCTCAGACCCTTTAGTACTCTCCTCTCCTCAATCATTCCGACCATCATCTCCACCCCTCCTACTCCCACCCTCCCAATCCACGGTAGTAGTGGACTATCCTTCTCCTTTGTGAAAATGGAGCAAAAGTATTCATTTAGTACTTCTGCTTGTTCCTCTCCCTTTTCCACCCACTGACCTCCCCACTTTATCTTCACTATATGGTCTCTGTACTTCCTCTTTTCCCTGACATATCTAAAAAAGTCCTTCTCCCCTCCCTTGATGCCCTGCGCTAACCTTAGCTCCCTGTAAGCCTTGGCTACTTTCACTCGCTTGGTCACCACCTTGGACCAACTCACATAAGCCTCCCTGTCCTCTTCCTTCCTCGTTCTGCTGAACTTCTGGTACACAGCTCTCTTTGCCCTCACCACCTCCAAAACTTCTCTGTTCAGCCAGCATGGTTTCCTGGCTCTGCACTTCTTGCTCCTAGTCCTGGTGCAAGCTTCTGTAGCCTCTGTTAGCCCAGTTTTAATAATTTCCCACTTTTGCTGTGCTTCCATCTCTGGACTAACACCCTGAAGTCTCCCTTACAGTAGTTCTCTCATCCTATGGAACTCTTAATACACAGTCCCCTACCTATTATTCTATACATCACTTGTACTTCATTCTCAAGTTTCACATGTCACCAGCACCTCTCTTTGGTATTACAGCTTCGTAATACACAGTCCCCTATCTATTATTCTATGCATCACTCAAACTTCATTCTCGAGGTTCACATGCCACCAGAATCTCTCTATGGTATTATAGCCCCATCATAAACAGTTCCCTATCTATTATTCTATACATCACTTGTACTTCATTCTCAAGGTTCACATGTCACCAGAACCTCTCTATGGTATTACAGCCTCGTAATACATAGTCCCCTATCTATTATTCTATGCGTCACTCAAACTTCATTCTCGAGGTTCACATGTCACCAGAATCTCTCTATGGTATTATAGCCCCATCATAAACAGTTCCCTATCTATTATTCTATACATCACTTGTACTTCATTCTCAAGGTTCACATGTCACCTGAACCTCTCTATGGTATTACAGCCTCGTAATACATAGTCCCTATGTATTATTCTATGCGTCACTCAAACTTCATTCTCGAGGTTCACATGTCACCAGAATCTCTCTATGGTATTATAGCCCCATCATAAACAGTTCCCTATCTATTATTCTATACATCACTCAAACTTCATTCTTGAGGTTCACATCACCAGAACCTCTGGATGATGTTATAGCCCCATAATACACCGTCCACTATCAATTAAACTATGCATTATTTGAGCTTCACTCTTGAGGTTCACATGTCACCCAGACCTCTCTATGGCATTACAGCCTCGTAATACCCAGTCCCATATCTATTATTCTATACATTACTCAAGCTTCACTCTCAAGGTTCACATACCACCAGAACCTCTCGATGGTATTATAGCCTCATAATACAGTCCCCTATTATTCAGTACATTACTTGAGCTTCACTATCGAGATTCACATATCACCAGACCTTCTCGATGGTATTATAGCCTCGTAATACACTGTCCCCTATCTATTATTCTATACATTACTTGAGCTTCGCTCTCAAGGTTCACTTGTCACCAGAACCTCGCGAAGGTATTACAGCCCTGCAATATACAGGCCCTCTGTTATTCTATCTGTACACAACACAGGCACTACAGAAAACTGAACGCTCCTACTCCGGCTTATAGATCTGTCAAGGATAAAGGCTGACTGGGGGTTGGTTTCCCACTGTCCATTAATTTAACTCTGGGAGGACCCTATACCCATAGGTGTACAGTAACACAAAGTGACAAAGGGGACCCAACCCCTGGAGTGCCTTAAAGAGCCGCTGACCAGAGCTGGGCAGAGTTTCCGAATTCTGCATCTGGTGGGATTTTACCGATTTTCTGTTTAATTCCACAAAATTCTTTTGGAAGTAGAATTCTGAAGTAAGTGGAATTTTTAAAACTGCAGGTTAGGAATCCACAGTTTATGTTTACGATGGAATATTATTCAGTGGTTTACACAACTCGTAGAGTCATGTTCCATAAACCGCAGAACACTTACCTAATCGCGGAATATTATTCTGCTGTTTGCAGAGAAAAACTTTTCATCATTCCATGAATTAAAAAAAAATTCCGGAAAGCATTTTGGAAGTGGAGTTGCTATTGCTGGTGGAATTCCACATCTTGCACTGCTCTACAGCTGACAACATGGGGGGGGGGGGCTTCTGAAAACATAATTATTCAGCTATGACTCAGTTTATGTAGAGGATAATGGCTGGGGATAGGGTGATAACCACACTGTAATCACCTTGAGTGGTTGCTAGGGCAGCATGGTAAACCTTGAGAGCGCAGCTCGAGAGGTTTACTGTAGACCTAGCAACCACAAGAGGTGATTTCAGTGTGGTTGTCACCCGATCCCCAGCCATCATCTTTTATAGTGTATGGTCCAAATAACATTGTTTGCATTATATATGTGAGAATTATGGAACTCTGGTGCATTTTTTATTTTGTTATGCCACTGTTTGGAAGTTCCGAAGTGTGGTTAACAACTTTTAAAATTCTAAACAGTGCATAACAAAGCTGTGTGACTTCTGATTATGGTGGTTAATAGGCACTTACCATACATTATAGATCACTTATTGTCTGTGTTTCTCTTTCACATATACTTTCTTATCCAATGTAGGTAAGAATAAAACCTTAATGATAAATAATTTCTTTCTATGGTATGAAGACCTAAAATTATGATAAATCATTTATTATACAATGGGGTAAGAAAATCCTGTAACCTCATTGATCAAAACACATCACATGACTGTGATAAATCCTCCAGTATACCCACTGTAAAAGTTTTATATCACTATAAAAACAAAAGGCAAGTTGAGCATTGTATAATAGCAATATACATGACAGAGAGTGGGTATATGGGTGGATTTACCACTTCTGGTGTGGTTAAGTCACTCAGCTGTGCCTCGTGACCGAACCACACCAGGTGTGGTAAACCAACCAATATACCCACTCTCTGTCGTGGTATATTGCTTAATTTTATTATAGTAAAAAAAATTAACCTTGGTATATTTGCAATAAGCCACCTGGAGGATGTGGGTTATTGGAGGATTTACCACGGCTGGTGAGGATTTACCCACTCAGCTGCGCCTCATGGGCAAACCACTCCAGCTGTGGTAAATCCCCCGATAACCCACACCCCCTCGTGGCTTACTGCTTAATCATCACTCTAGGTGGGTCATCACAATTTATCAGCACTTGGGGTTTGTCACAAAGGAGAGCCCTTAACCAATGGGAGAGCAACTTGAACAATACCTGATGACATCACGATGACCTCAGCTGCACTCAAAACACAGCAGTGAAATCAAACAGAAACAGTGTATTCTTCATTAAATGAACTAGTCTGAAAGCCTTACAATTTAAAATACATTGTATAAATTGGACACACAATGGCCAGACTCAGAATATGACATTCATTATCACTTGCGAGTGGGCAGGACTTTCATTAACTCACTCGTTGCTCTGTCACTCGTGAGTTATGGTCCTGCCCCTCACTCACGATGATAAATGGCATATTCTGAGTCTGGCTATTGCATATCCTATATTTACTTAGGATATTTGCATGTAAAAGCAAGCCAGTTACAGTATATTTGTATAGCGCTCTATCCCAGGGCCCAGGACACTTCACAGGGAACCAAACATTAGAAAAGAATATATATCATAAACAAAATTAGATAAACTAACAGTTCTAACAGTTCACCCCTCACTAAAAGCTTGCATGAAATGAAAAGAGTTCAATGGGATTTTAATCCTTTAAGCTCCATCTGCTGGGGTTGTTCATTCACGGCCAAAAGTTGTACTCCTTTGTGTGACATCACAGACACTTCCTTGGCAGCAGGTTGTGATGTCACAAGAGGGTTATGACTCCAAATGCGGAGGAGCAGCAGCAGACGTAGTGGTACCCTAAAATGCAAGGACTATATTTCTAATCAAGGACAAGGGGAAAGTAACTACTGAAATTACTTCAATTTTAAGTTATATTCTGTCTTGATAATATCTTTCTCAAGGTTTTGCTAGAGGCATCAGTTGCTCTCTTTCCCTACGTTGATTTTTGTATCCCTGACCAGCCAGCATCTGACTGCAATATACCCTGGATCAGGCCCAGGTCATTATTGCAAGGGTGGCTGAGTGCTTTTCCCCACATTTTCCCATTCCTCTACCCCATGGTGTGGGCAGTAGCAGTGTTGGCACCATGCAACCACAGCACACTGTGGGGGTGAGCAAGCTCCCTGGCCTTCTCGCAGGTGATGCAGCGTGGGGGGGGGACAAGCTCCCTGCCACTCCCGCAGGTGCCAGTGAAGCGTGCGCAGTGTGGAAGGAGCAAGCACCCTGGCACTCCTGCAGGTGTCAGTGAGGCGCATGCACTGTTGGGGGAGCAAGCTCCCTGGCGCTCTCGCAGGTGCTGGTGAGGCATGTGCACTGTGGGGGAAGCAAGCTCCCTGGCACTCCTGCAAGTGTCAGTGAGGCGTCTGCACAGTGTGGGCAGCAAGCTCCCTGGCCCTCCCACAAGTGTCTATGAGGCAGATGATGGTGAGGCATGCACACTGTGAGGGAAGCTGGTACTCCTGCAAGTGTCAGTGAGGCGCATGCACTGTTGGGGGAGCAAGCTCCCTGGCCCTCCCACAAGTGTCTATGAGGCATCCGCACCACATGGGGAGCAAGCTCCCTGGTCTTCACACAGGTGTCGGTTAGTCACATACACTGTGGGGGGAGAAAGCTCCCTGGCACTCCCCCACAGATGATGGTGAGGCATGCACACTGTGGGTTACACAAGCTCCCTGGCCCTCCCACAGGTGTCTGTGAGGCATGCGCACTGTGTGGAACAAGCTCCCTGGCTCTCCAGCCGGTGTCTGTAAAGCGTCGCTCTGTGGGTTACACAGCTCCTGGCCCTCCCACAGGCGTCTGTGAGGCAACGCTCACTGTGGGGAGCAAGCACCTGACCCTCCTGCAAGTGTCGGTGAGGCATCCACACTGCAGGGAGCAAATTCCCTGGCCTCACAGGCATCTATGAGGCGTGGGCACTGTAGGGAAGCAAGCTCCCAGGCCCTCCACAGGCATCTGTGGTGTGGGGCACTGTGTGGGAGCAAGCTCCTGGCCCTCCACAGGTATCGGTGAGATGTGCACATTGTGGAACCAGCAAGTTCCCTGGCCCTCCTGCAGGTATCAGTGAGGCATGTGCACTGCAGTGGGAGCAAGCCCTCTGGCACTTCTGAAGGTGTCGGTGAGGTGTCCACGCCACAGGGGGAGGAAGCTCCCTGGCCCTCCCACAGGTGTCTGTGAGGCATGCACACTGTGGTAGAAACAAGCTCCGTGGCCCTCCTGCAGGTGTCTGTGAAACATGTGCACTGTAGGACCATCAAGCTCCCTGGTCCTCCCACAGGTGTCTGTGAGGCATGCACACTGCAGATGAACTAAGCTCCCTGACACTCCAGTAGGTGTCAGTAAGGCATGTGCACTGTGGGGGGAGCAAGCTCTCTGGCTCTCCTGCAGGTGTCAGTGAGGCGTGTACACTGTTGGGGGAAGCAAGCTCCTTGTGCTGGTGAGGCATGTGCACTGTGGGGGAAGCAAGCTCCCTGGCACTCCTGCAAGTGTCAGTGAGGCGTCTGCACAGTGTGGGCAGCAAGCTCCCTGGCCCTCCCACAAGTGTCTATGAGGCAGATGATGGTGAGGCATGCACACTGTGAGAGAAGCTGGTACTCCTGCAAGTGTCAGTGAGGCGCATGCACTGTTGGGGGAGCAAGCTCCCTGGCCCTCCCACAAGTGTCTATGAGGCATCCGTACCACATGGGGAGCAAGTTCCCTGGTCTTCACACAGGTGTCGGTTAGTCACATACACTGTGGGGGGAGAAAGCTCCCTGGCACTCCCCCACAGATGATGGTGAGGCATGCACACTGTGGGTTACACAAGCTCCCTGGCCCTCCCACAGGTGTCCGTGAGGCATGCGCACTGTGTGTGGAACAAGCTCCCTGGCTCTCCAGCCGGTGTCTGTAAGGCGTCCGCACTGTGGGTTACACAAGCTCCCTGGCCCTCCCACAGGCATCTGTGAGGCACACTCACTGTGGGGGGAGCAAGCACCCTGACCCTCCTGCAAGTGTCGGTGAGGCATCCACACTGCAGGGGGAGCAAGTTCCCTGGCCCTCCCACAGGCATCTATGAGGCGTGGGCACTGTAGGGGAAGCAAGCTCCCAGGCCCTCCCACAGGCATCTGTGAGGTGTGGGCACTGTGTGGGGAGCAAGCTCCCTGGCCCTCCCACAGGTATCGGTGAGATGTGCACATTGTGGAACCAGCAAGTTCCCTGGCCCTCCTGCAGGTATCAGTGAGGCATGTGCACTGCAGTGGGAGCAAGCCCTCTGGCACTTCTGAAGGTGTCGGTGAGGTGTCCACGCCGCAGGGGGAGGAAGCTCCCTGGCCCTCCCACAGGTGTCTGTGAGGCATGCACACTGTGGTAGAAACAAGCTCCGTGGCCCTCCTGCAGGTGTCTGTGAAACATGTGCACTGTAGGACCATCAAGCTCCCTGGTCCTCCCACAGGTGTCTGTGAGGCATGCGCACTGCAGATGAACTAAGCTCCCTGACACTCCAGTAGGTGTCAGTAAGGCATGTGCACTGTGGGGGGAGCAAGCTCTCTGGCTCTCCTGCAGGTGTCAGTGAGGCGTGTGCACTGTTGGGGGAAGCAAGCTCCTTGGCCCTCTCACAGGTGCCAGTGAGGTGTGCGCACTATGGTGGGAGCAAGCTCCCTGGCACTCCTGCAGGTGTTGATGAGGTGTCTGCACCGCAGGTGGAGCAACCTCCCTGGCCTTCCCACAGGTATCTGTGAGGCGCGTACACTGTGGGGGGAGCTAGTTCCCTGGCACTCCCGGAGGTGTTGGTGAGGCATCCGCACTGTGGGGGAAACAAGCTCCCTGGCCCTCCAGTAGGTGTTAGTGAGGCATGCGCACTGAGGTGGAAGCAAGCTCCCTGGTCCTCCTGCAGGTGCCTGTGAGGTGTGCACACTGCGTGTGGAACAAGCTCCCTCGCCCTCCAGCCGCTGTCTGTGAGGCATCCGCACTGCGGGGGAAACAAGCTCCCTGGCCCTCCAGTAGGTGTTAGTGAGGCATGCGCACTGTGGTGGAAGCAAGCTCCCTGGCCCTCCCACAGACATCTATGAGGCATGGGCACGGGGGGGGGAAGCAAGCTCCCTGGCCCTCCCACAAGTGTCGGTGAGATGTACACATTGTGGGACCAGCAAGCTCATTGGCCCTCCTGTAGGTGTCAGTGAGGCATGTGCACTGCAGTGGGAGCAAGCTCCCTGGCCCTCCCGCAGGTGTCTGTGAGTCATGCACACTGCGGGAGAAACAAGCTCCCTGAACCTCCTGCAGGTGTCAGTGAGGTGTATGCACTGTTGGAGGGAGCAAGCTCCCTGACCCTCCTGCAGGTGTCAGTGAGGTGTATGCACTGTTGGGGGGAGCAAGCTCCCTGGCCCTCCTGCAGGTGTCAGTGAGGTGTGCACACTGCAGTGGAAGCAAGCACCCTGGCACTCCTGCAGGTGTCGATGAGGCATCCACACCGCAGGGGGAGCAAACTCCCTAGCTCTCCTGCAGGTGTCTGTGAGGCATACACACTGTGGGAGAAACAAGCTCCCTGACTCTCCCATAGTTGTCTATGAGACATGCACACTGCAGGGGACACAAACTCCCTGACCCTCCAGTAGGTGTCAGTGAGGCATGTGTACTGTGGGGGGAGCAAGCTCCCTAACCCTCCCCAGGTGCCTGTGAGGCATGTGCACTGTGGGGGGGAGCAAGCTCTCTGGCCTTCCCAAAGGTGTCAGTGAGGTGCGTACACTGTGGGGGGAGCAAGCTTCCTGGCACTCCTGCAGGTGTTGGTGAGGTGTGTGCACTGTGGGGGGAGCAACCTCTCTGCCCTCCCACAGGTATCAAATCATCTACACTGCGGAGGGGGGGACAAGCTCCCTAGCACTCCCACTGGTGTTAGTGAGGCGTGCGCACTGCAGGGGTAGCAAGATCCCTGCTCCTCCAGCAGGTGTCGGTGAGGTGTGTGCACTGTGAGGGGAGCAACCTCCCTGCCCTCCCACAGGTATCAAATCATCTACACTGCGGAGGGGGGGACAAGCTCCCTAGCACTCCCACTGGTGTTAGTGAGGCATGCGCATTGCAGGGGTAGCAAGATCCCTGCTCCTCCAGCAGGTGTCGGTGAGGCATGTGCACTGTGGGGGGGAGCAAGCTCTCTGGCCTTCCCAAAGGTGTCAGTGAGGTGCGTACACTGTGGGGGGAGCAAGCTTCCTGGCACTCCCGCAGGTGTTGGTGAGGTGTGTGCACTGTGGGGGGAGCAACCTCTCTGCCCTCCCACAGGTATCAAATCATCTACACTGTGGAAGGGGGAAGACAAGCTCCCTAGCACTCCCACTGGTGTTAGTGAGGCGTGCGCATTGCAGGGGTAGCAAGATCCCTGCTCCTCCAGCAGGTGTCGGTGAGGTGTGTGCACTGTGGGGGGAGCAACCTCCCTGCCCTCCCACAGGTATCAAGTCATCTACACTGCGGAGGGGGGGACAAGCTCCCTAGCACTCCCACTGGTGTTAGTGAGGCGTGCGCATTGCAGGGGTAGCAAGATCCCTGCTCCTCCAGCAGGTGTCGGTGAGGCACCAGAACTTGCTGGCAGCCATCTCCAGGTGGAGCACACTGCCATGAGGCAGCTACTACAGTTCATGACCACTTTCCAACCTTGACTCACCAAGTCCGCTCCCAAACCCCAGGTCATCCATTTAGCAATGCAACACGGCTGTCCATGGCTCTTTAATTTAATGCTATTATTAAATATATAGAATAATGTATGGACAACTATGCACAGTAAGGCTGTGATTCCTTCGAGGGGTACTGAAGACATTATAGACCTTGAAAGCGAAGCTCGAGAGGGCTCAAGTATCTTCTGAACTCCGAGATGGAGACACCTGCTGAGCTGGGCCTACTTTCCCATAGTTTATATTGTTAAAGTAAGTGGTTCTAGGTATTCCAGGAATATACAGACATCAAAGTGACATTTGCATAGTTTCACTTAACCTAAAACACGACCTTACATTCACAACTGATTTAGAGAAAGTAGTAATGGCTAAAGCTGCAGTTCTCTGTATACAGTTTTGTTAAACTAAACTAAAAAAAGAAGTTTTTGGAGCATTGAACTGTATTACATTTTGGACCTTTAAACTGTACTACAACAACTTACCAACTACAGACCCATCGCCATCTCCCCCCCCCCCCCATCTAAAGCCCTGGAATGAATCGTATCGGACCAGCTAACTGAGTATCTGGTAAAATATGATATTCAGTGCCCTGAACAACATGGATTTAGAAAAGGGCACATCACTACCACTGCACTACTGGAATTTATGGGATTCATCCACACCACCCTTGACCAAGGAAACTGCGTGGGTGCAGTATTCATTGACCTTACGAAGGCATTTGATACCGTCAATCATCCACTCCTACTCAGGCAACTGTCAACTATCGGGCTCTCCAAGGATGCCTTGCTCTGGATAACAAGCTACCTTGAGGGAAGGGTCCAGAGAGTTAAGATTTCTGATGTCACCTCTGATAACAAACCGGTCCTCTCAGGAGTACCGCAGGGGGTCCATCCTTGGACCCCTACTCTTTAGTCTCTTCCTGAATAGCCTCCCTAGCATCTGCCATCAGAAAATACTTCTCTACACAGATGACGCAGTCCTGTTTTCTAGCCATCGCGACACCAAGCATCTAGAAGGACAGCTACAGCGTGACTTCAAACGCATTGAGGAATGGTTCAGCTCACACAAACTTGTCATGAACTACAGCAAGACAAAAGTTATGACTTTCTGCAATGCAAGGAGCAAACATAACTCTCTACCCTTCATCATCACTAACCATTCTGGAGTTACACTGGAGCAGGTTCCTCAGTTCAAATACCTCGGCGTTACTCTGGACTGTTCCCTCTCCTATGCTCAGCACATTGACAATGTTGCAAAGGCTGCTAACGTATGGATTGGCCTGCTCCACAGACACAAGCACTGTATGACCACAGAGGCCTTTAGACTGGCTATCCACAATTCTAACACATTCCTGTAACTTGTGCACCCAGTCTGGGTGGCTCCCTCTCATCAGCAGGATCAAATTCCAGGCCTGCCTCTTATCCAAAAAGGTTCTCTTTGGGCTCATGCCACTTGGGGTTGAAACGTTTCTGACTGCCCACTGCAGCAGCCAACACACCAGAAACACCCGAAGTATGCTGAGTGAAACCTTCTAGGTCCCCAGATGCTGAACCACTACTGGCCGGAGGTCATTTGCCCACAGGGCCCCCCAGTGGTTTAATTCACTCAACAAGGACTCCCTTTCAGCTACTATGCTCGGCCCATTTAACAGGCAACTATGACTTCACATCTCTACTACCAGCCAATCTGACTGCTTCTCCTAATTGGTCAATATCTACACACACACCTGGCATTGTGTGGCCCTAAACTTCATCTGACCAATTATCCTCGTCCTCCACTTTCCTCCCTCTCACCTTACCCTTCCCCCCATTCCTCCCCTACCTCACTCACACCCTCCCATCTTTTAGCACTTCTGTCCCCTCTACCTTGCACTTCTCATACCAACCCCCCAAGACAATGGCCCTTCAGCCTGCCCACCCTTTCTGACCCCTCCCACCCTCCCCACCCCTACTGTTTGATCATCTGGCCTACTATCCTTTTGCTGTCTCTCCGCTTGAACTACGGTATTTTGTTTTTTGAGACTCTGTATTAATGTTTACCTTTGTATGTTAACCTTCCATCCTTTGACGTGGAACCTTTGTAAATGAGCAGTTCTTGTTCAAAGGTATTTGTAATCCTAGAGTTTAATAAATAAATAAATAAAACTTTTCTGACCTTTGAACTGTACTACAACGATTTAGAACAGTAGTACAACAAACACAACAGAGTAATTACACTGTAGTTACATGTTTGTTGCATGCAACTACACAGCAATTGCAATGCAGTTACAGTGCAGTTACACTGTATCTACAGTATCGGTAAACAACACTTAAAATAAACCCAACAAACAAAATACTGGATGCCCAAGAGTGCATAACAAAGGCTGCGTCCCTACAGAGGGAACCTTATGACATCATAAGCCATGAAGAGAGTGAAGCTTGAGTGGTGAATGACGTCACAAGGTTTCTAGAGATGGGAATTCAGCCTTGTTCTGTTTTACATGACCAGGTATTTTTAATAGTGTAGGGCTTGATCATGTGACATAAAAAGAGAGTGTATGTTTCTCTCCATTACAAACACTGAAGATGAATGTTTCTTTTAAAACTTAGTGCAATCACGTTCTGACTTCTGAGTAATTTTGCATTATAATTTGACAACAGGACAGTATTGTACAACAGTATTCTGATGTCACATGGATGGTACAGCTGTTGTACCATCATCTGACAACAGAAGGACGGTACAGTACAACAGCATCCTGATGTCGCATGGATGGTACATTTATCATACTATTATCTGACAACAGAAGGGTGGTACTGTACAACAGCATCCTGATGTCACATGGATAGCACAGCTGTTGTACTATTATCTGACAACAGAAGGATTGTACTGTACAACAGCCCCCAGATGTCACATGGATGGTACAGCTGTTGTACTATTATCTGGCAACAGAAGGATGGTACTGTACAACAGCATCCAGATGTTACATGGATGGTACAGCTGTTGTACTATTATCTAACAACAGAAGGATGGTACAGTACAACAGCATCCTGATGTCACATGGATGGTACATTTATCATACTATTATCTGACAACAGAAGGATGGTACTGTACAACAGCCTTCCAATGTCATATGGATGGTACAGCTGTTGTACTATTATCTGACAACAGAAGGATTGTACTGTACAGCAGTATCCTGATGTCAAGTGGATGGCACAGCTGTTGTACTATTATCTGACAACAGAAGGATTGTACTGTACAACAGCCTCCAGATGTCACATGGATGGTACAGCTGTTGTACTATTATCTGACAACAGAAGGACAGTATTGTACAACAGCATCCTGATGTCACATTGGTGGTACAGCTCTTGTACCATTGTCCAACAACAGAAGGACAGCACTGTACAACAGCATTCTGATGTCATATGGATGGTACAGCTGTTGTACTATTATCTGACAACAGAAAGATGGTACTGGACAACAGCCTCCAGATGTTACATGGATGGTACATCAAGGCTGTCACAATGTCACTGTTACAGTGTTGGAACAGTGATCAGCCCTGCACTACAAAAATGGCTATTACACCAGGAGAAAGGACTGCTGTGTGACTGGACTTCTCTGCTGGGACTATATTGCCCTCTTTCCCTCGCCTCCACCCTCCCACCAAAAGCTAGTTCTACTTTTATAGGCACAGGATTTGACTGACAACAGGAACTTCCTGTTTGGGAGCAGGAAGTGAGTGACCACAGAGCCACCAAAGACCCACCATCCTAGAAGGGCAAGAGTAGCTCTCCGGCCCCCTCTAGCTGCTGGAGGTCTGCCTCTGAGCAAGTAAGGGGTCTACTGAGAAATATAGGATATTCTTGTCTCAGAACAGGACAATCAGGAGCTTAAAGGGCACACAGGCAGAAAGTAAGGAGAGAGAGAAAAAAAAACAGAGGAAAGAGTAAGGATTGCAAACAGTTAAGGGGCCAGAAATAAGACATGATTGGAGTGGTGCAGTGCAGTGGCTGTGGAGCAGCAGTCTTCCGGGAGACGTTCTGGAGGATGCGGTGTTGTCCCATCTGCAGGCACCTCTCTGGGCTGAGGGAGGAGGTTGCTCATCTCCAGTCTGAGTTGGCCAGGATTTGTGGGACCTCCTCTTCAATCCAGGGACCACCAGTGCCACTGTCACTGCCTCAGAGGTTGCCAAGAAAGAGGAGCGGTTGGACACAGTGGGCTCAGGGAGGGTAAGGGTGGTGGAGCAGAGGCACATCCCTCCAGTTGTACCTCTCCACAATTCCTATGCCATTCTGGCAAAGTGTGGTTCCTCTATGGAGGCACCCGCAGTGGAGACCAAGGAGGATGCTGGGAACCTCCACAAAGGAGACCCACAGGAGGGTGTCAGGGGACCCTGCAGGGAAGGAAACAACTCCTGGTGGGGACTCCACTGTTAGGAAGGTAGAACTGGGGAGGAAGGAGAGAGGGAGGTAAGGTGCCTGCCTGGCACCATGGCTTGGAGGGACAGGGAGCAAATCCTCAGGACTGTCGGAGCAGCTGCACAGAGGAGGGAGCTGGATGTCATTGTCCACCTAGGGACAAATGACCTGGCTAAGAAAGGGATTAGAGAAGTGCAGGAAGAGTTTGTGGAATTGGGGAGGGGCCTTAGACAAGTAGCACGCACGGTAGCCTTCTCGGAGGTGCTATCCATCTATGGCGTAGGAGAGGCTAGGGTGTTCTGCACCATGAGATTCAATCAGTGGTTGAAAACTGTGTGGAGCTCAGGATTTGGCTTCATTGGGGATCAGGGTCCACCCGAGTGATGCAAGCCTATACTGGCATGATGGGCTGCATCTGTCCGGGAGGGAACCAGGATCCTAGGTGATAGGTTTAAATGCTTCATTGGCAAGCTTTTAAACTCAGCCAAGGGGAGGCACTGAAAGGAGCAGGGAAATCCTAGCCTCCCCAAAAATCACAGTAGTAAGTGCGGTAAACACCAACATAGAGGTGTCGAGTAGGAGAAGGGCAGGGGTAAATGGAGAAAGTGACAAAGGCATGAAGGACAGGATGGGGCAAAAGGAGTAAGGCCATCAGGAAATGGAGGGTAATGAGCACCAATGCCTGTAGTCTGGGCAACAAGCTCCTGAGCTGGTGGCCTTAATGGAAGAGGGATGACTGGATATCGTAGCAGTCACAGAAACATGGTACACAGAGAACCATGACTGGGATGTTAACATACCAGGGTATAAACTACAGGAGAGACAGGCAGGGGAGAAGAGGGGGAGGAGTAGCTCTCTATGTAAAGGAAGGGATAAAAGCAACTGAACAAAAGAGTAAACAGGGAGGAGAGGAGGCACTGTGGGTCACCTTGGAGACGGGAAAGGGCACCACAATCCGCACAGGGGTTGTGTACAGACCTCCATGTCAGGGGGAGGGAATGGACAAGGATATGATAGAAGGCATTCTTAGAATGGCAGAGAAAGGGGAGATACTATTGATGGGAGACCTGAATATGCCAGATGTTAACTGGAGCACATTTGCTGCAGCCACATCCAAGAGCAGGGCCATTCTTGATGTCCTACAGGTGGCAGGCCTCAGACAGCTAGTTTCGAACCCACTCGTGAGGGAGCAATCTTAGACCTCGTACTCTCAAATGGGGGTAGTGAGAGGATCTCAGATCTAGAAGTGGGTTGCCATCTGGGAACAAGTGACCATCAAACAGTGTGGTTCACATTAAACTCAGCTACAGAGTCAAGCCACAAAAGTGAGGGTACTGAACTTAGGCGGGCTGACTTTGGCAAGATGTGAGAGTGCCTCAGAAAGTGCTAGCAAACAGGCTAGAAGCAGGTGTGGAGCAACTATGGGGAATCATCAAAACTGCCATCACAGAGGCAACAAGCCTTTTGTGAAGCAATAAACAAATCAAATGAAAGAAAAGCCACTGTGGTTCTCAAAAGAGGTGGCTGTGAAAGTCAGGAAGAAAAGATAGCATTTCAGAAGTATAAGGAAACACAGAAGGAGCAGGACAGAGAGCTGTACCAGTTAAGGCAGAAGAAAGCAGGGAGGGAAGTCAGAAGACAAAGGCCCAAACTGAGGAAAAGATAGCCAACTCAGTTAAGAAGGGGATAAAACCTTTAGAGGTACATCAGCGAAAGAGAAAGACAAAGGGAGGGGATAGTGAGGCTGAATAGAATAAACGGTGGGTGGGCAGAGGGGGACAGTGAAAAAGCAGGGATACTGAACAAATATTTCTGCTCAGTATTCACAAAAGAGGAGGGGGAAGTGCCTAATCCAATTAACAGAAGCACTCTTGATAGGGGGTCGATCCCAGTCCTTTCACAGAAGAAAGGGTTCTGCAAGAACTCCTAAAACTGAAGGTGGACAAAGCAATGGGGCCTGATGGAATTCACCCCAGAATTCTAAAAGAATTAAGGGAGGAACTAGTGAAACCACTGGCTACTCTTTTTAATAAATCATGGGAGGATGGTGTGGTACCCGAGGACTGGAGGAAGGCGGATGTGATTCCCCTTCACATAAGTGGGACCAAGACAGAGGCAGGAAACTACAGACCTGTCAGTCTGACCTCTGTGGTAGGGAAAGTGATGGAGTCACTTCTGAAGGAAAGAATGGTTGAGTACCTAGAAGCCAGGAGGGCACAGGACCCATGGCTGCATGGGTTCACAGCGGGAAGGTCATGTCAGATGAATCTAATAGATTTCTTTGACTGGGTGACCAAAGTAGTAGACCAGGGAGGGGCTGTGGACATGGCCTACCTAGACTTTAGCAAGGCATTTGACACAGTCCCACACAAAAGATTAATAGTCAAATTAACCAGCCTGGGAGTGGGTCCCAGGGTGGTAGCCTGAAAACATTGTCTGCACAACAGGACACAGAAGGTAATTGTAAATGGAGTCCACTCTGAAGAAAGAGGGGTTACTAGTGGGTACCGTAGGTTCAGTATTGGGTCCAGTCCTTTTAATGTCTTCATCAGTGACATTGCAGAGGGACTGGAAGGAAAAGTATGCCTTTTGCAGATGACACAAAGATCTGCAACAGGGTTGATACACAAGGAGGCGTGGAAAGGATGAGAAGGGACTTGGCAAGGTTGGAGGAATGGTCAGAAGTATGGCAGCTAGGATTTAATGCAAAGAAGTGCAAAATAATGCACCTGGGAAACAAGAACCCAGGGGAAGAATACACAATGGGAGGGGAGGTAGTAACAACAACAAAAAAGGAAAGGGACCTGGGGGTAATCATATCAGATGACCTTAAGGTTAGCAAGCAATGTGAGAAGGCAGTAGGGAGGGCTGGGGGTATACTGGGATGCATAGGGAGAGGCATCAGCAGCAGAAAACAGGAAGTTGTTATCCCTCTGTACAGACAGTTGGTGAGACCCCATCTGGAGTACTGCGTCCAGTTCTGGAGACCCCATCTCCACAAGGACATAGACAAGATAGAGGCAGTCCAGAGGAGGGCACTAAAATGGTGCAGGGTCTGCAAGAGAAGCCAGATGAGAAGAGACTAAAGGAGCTTAATATGTATACCCTTGAGGAAAGAAGGGAGAGGGGGGTCATGATAGAAACTTTTAAGTACCTCAGTGGAATCAACAAAGTCCAAGAGGGTAGCATCTTTCAGAAAAAGAGACGTACAAGAACAAGGGGACACAATTTAAAGATAGAAGGGAGGCGGTTCAGGGGCAATGTGAGGAAGTATTATTTCACAGAGAGGGTAGTGGATGCATGGAACAGCCTTCCTGAGCAAGTTGTGGGGTCTAAAACTGTGGGAGAATTCAAAAATGCATGGGACAGACACAAGGCAATTCTTGTGGGGGGTAGGATGAAATAGGCTGTTGGTTAACTAGGATCTGCGGCCTATCCTGTAGGTAGGGAAATGGGCAGACTAGATGGGCCAAGCGGTCCTTATCTGCCGTCAAAGTCTATGTTTCTATGTTTCTATTTAGTTTTTAATAAATAATTTTACAGTTGAAGTTGTATTTCCTTTACTGTGAGAGTTTCCTGCTGTTATCATAATTATTGTAGAATGTGGTTAATGAATCAGGTTGCCCCCCTTCCAACCACTGCATTATCCAAACTTTTCTGATAAAAGTCTACAATAATTCTTGTGAAGAAAATATGAGTTTCTTCAGATAGAAAGCAACAATGATCATCAAATAGATGAGCAGGTATGGCAGTCTAGTAAACAATTTCAAATGGTTAGGAAGCACGATGCGATGGTCCTGCCACTGCAACCATCTGCTGAGCACCTATCAGGGCTGCAGAATCATGTTTCCAAATACTGAGGTGTGTCAGAGGTAGAGTAGAGGGAGCATTGTCTGCCTACACTGAGTGACGCTACAGCAGATAAACTGCCAGAGAGAATCAGAGAAGCACTCTTATTACATCAATATGTTCCACTGTAATCCATTAGAACGGTCTGCTTCCCCCTCCCGCATGACTGGCAGCACTGATCAGCTGGTTATCTGGCAGTGCGGCTGGACGAGGGACTGACCAACTCCAAACAGTCGGGATAATTGTTCGCCATAGTTACGTATTCTGTTTTTGGCGCAGGGAGAGCAGTGCTGGTAGATGGCACTGTGAGTAGGTTTACAGGCTTCAGAATTCCCCATCCCAAAACTGGCTATCTTGGAATCCCCACAGCTGATTCTGTAAATGATGTCAACAGTGGAAGCTTGTGGGATTGGAAGTACATTGGAATGGGGGGCTCACAGGAGCAATCCAATAAAATAGTGTTTTGGGAAAAAATAAGTAACGCAACTTTTGTTACTTACTGCTTTAAAAGTTTGGGACCTCCTGGTCCCAAAATGTGGTAGGAAGTGTACTTTATGTTCCCATTTAAGCTGCATTAAGCTGTGGTCATGTGACTTGATAAAGCCAATCACAGTACAGGTTTCCTGTTTCCCATTTTCTAATGCAGCATATCTCTCCTCAACACAACTGCTAAGTAATTTTTTCACAACTAAACTAAAACCATGTAATGCGACTGCAGGTACCATTTTTACATGGGGATAAAAAAAACAGCTAAAAGCTGGTAGTGTCCTTTTGAGTAAATTTTTTTACAGCAAAACTAAAACCAAGTGGCATGTACAAAGAAGAGCCATAGACCATTCTCAAAGTCCCAGTATTTCATTATTCTTGTCTAAATGAACTGCATGTGGCATGTTAGCCCACACGGAGCCACACACAAAAAAAAATACAATTTTGTTTTGTACATATGATACTTTTACTTGGCTACTGAATAGTTTTGATACAGGTATTCTGGGCATCTAGAGCCTTTTCATCAAGTATGTTGCACAATATAAGCTGAAACTCCTTGAATAATTTTATTACTTAAAGGTCTGCACAGACTTGTATACAGAGAACTGCATCTGTTAGCATCGTTGCTTCTCACAGCACTCTGACCCAGACACGCAGCTATTCCTTAGCTGTAAACAGACCTGCACAGACAGAGACAGCCGGGCAAGTTACAAAATAGGGTTGATCGTATTCTTTAAAATCTGTTCCGTTTACATCGTCAGTTCCAAACTCTCCCCAACCACAGTATGCAACCACTGAGAAGTCCTCCCCCAAGCCAACCTGCCCACCTGCATGCCGGACCTAGTCCTAACTCTGACCCCCTACCTAGTCCCAGGTCAACTGGTAGACACCTGTAAAAAGACAAATTCTCTTCCCTTTCCCTTTCAATATCCACTGAGCCTATCAGCCACCATGGTCCCACCTGTCCCTCAGTGACTTAGGTAAAAAAACACAGGAGACCACCAACCTGGACTACACCATCGGTTTCAGCCATTGTGCCAGATGTTGTCCTGAGTTCAGCATATGATAGTAACACTCAAGTGTGATTTGTTCCCATAGCACGGTTCTCGGGGCAGCGGTGCTCCTGGGGCAGCACCCTTTAGCTCCTCCTCCTCCAGCTTACTCCTATTGGTGGATTTCACCCTGGGGCAGCACCCTCGTACTCTGCCTCTCACCTATCCCTATTGCTGGATTTCGTCCCCTGCCCCCAGGGCAGCAATCTGTAGCTGTTACTTCCTACAAATCTGATTGTTGCAAGTATGAGGAACTGAGGGTTTTAAGTGTAGATGAGAATGTTATGGAAATGCTCCCCCCAGCAATGTGCACTGCTTGTCTTTGAATTTTGGTGGCTCAAGGTGTATGTCTGTCTGCATCCAAAACAGCCAGAATTCAAGGGTTCAAATCTTAACCAGGGACATTAACCACAGACACCAATTACACAGGCACTGCCCCAGGAGCAGCAAGGACACTGCCCCAGGGGCAGCCCACGGGAGCCAATTACACAGGCACTGCTCTAGGGGCAGCACACAGGAACCAATTACACAGGCACTGTCCCAGGGGCAGTGAGGACAATGCCTCAGGGGCAGCCCATGGGAACCAATTACATAGGCACTGCCCCAGGGGCAGCAAGAGCACTGCCCCAGGGGCAGCCAACAGAAACCAACTATCATGGCTCTGCCCCATTTATTACAATTTATAAATATAATACATTCTCTCGCTTGCATCTGTCTTAGTTTAGTAATATTAAAAAAAATAACATAATGATTTATGACACCTACAAATGGGGGTTCCCGAAAAGTCTTCCTTGAGTTTGTCTAAATGCTTACTGCCAGGCTGGTGTCCTGCATTTTTGCAGTTTAAATGTGATTGCCAGAGAGTGCCCATATAGCCTCTGTGTACTGTCTCTTTAAGAGCTGCCTGGATTGCAGTCATAATTAATCTAAAAGGGAGCTCAGCTAGAAGATGTGCTTGTTTGCTGATCATTTGTTAAAGTAGTAGTAATATTGCTGTTTGTTCTAACCTGCCTTCTTTGCAGCATGGACCGTTCTGTTTGTTTCCATCATCTTGGTCCTGGACTGCTGAAATGAGCCAATCAGTACCTTTAGGACTCTAAAATGGAGCCTGCCTACAGGGGCTTGGTGTGGTCAAAACTTGTAGGAATTGTAGTTTTTGCATTTTGGCGCCTAAAATAACCTGGAGGGGGAGCCCTTGTTGTGACTGACAGACAGATCAGCCAACCGAACCTTTTGGATCTTGGGGAAATTCCCAAGCTCTTGCAGCTAGTTTCAGTTCTGAGTTGGGAAGTGAAGAGATAACAGCTTGAATGATTCAAACAGCAGCCCAGGCATAGATTCACATGGGAGAACTGTGGAAAGGCCTGAGTTTTGGCCTGCTTGCCTGCTGTCCCTGAAAGGGAACTTGTGCCTTTTTCGGACTGAATCCGAACTTGAAGAGCGAAGTAAGCCACTGAATTGTGACCAGGCTCCTACCCGAAGAAGACTAAAGATTTGTTGAATGCGATCGGCCTGTCTGGACCTTCAGCCACCTCTGAACTCCCGGATTGTGCAGAGACTCTGTAATTGCGACCGGAGAGCCTTTTGCCTGGTACAGTTGAATTTCCTTACATGTGAATGTGTTGTGTGCTTATAGTGGGTCATGATTAGGTTCCCCACTGTGCTTTAAATTGTGTTCTGCATGCTG
Organism: Neoceratodus forsteri; assembly: GCA_016271365.2. NCBI lineage: Eukaryota > Metazoa > Chordata > Ceratodontiformes > Ceratodontidae > Neoceratodus > Neoceratodus forsteri. The sequence goes on along the minus strand of CM028135.1, from coordinate 1,096,766,272 downwards.
GAAGCTGCATTAGACTTTCCTTACATGTAAATGTGCTGTGTGCTGCTAGTGGGTCGCAATTTGGTTTCCCACTGTGGTTTAAACTGTATTCTGCTTGCTGGAAGCTGCATCCAGTCCCACGGACTGAATCCAAAATCATCTCCATTGGGCCTGGGTCTTGCCACACTGGCGCCCAGCCCGACTACCCGCTGCACAGAGAAAGCCATCTACGAGAGAGCTGCCTGAGGATCAGCCCCTGCTCAACACTTGAACAGATGCTTCTCTGGGCACTCCAGCTCAACAACCTGCAGTCTCGATTTCATCCTGCCTGTGTCCAGTATTGGGTATCGTGAGTAAACAACAGGGTAGCTCCCTGCAACAACAGCTAAATTTAAAGTGTTGTCATCTGATTGTCTGGTTGCTTTTTCTTTCACGAACTGAGCCTCCGGCTCTGGATTACAAATAGTGTGTGTTGTGCATGTTGCTTTCTTCCATCACAGGGCCCCAACCAGCTGCAACGTTCCTGGCTAGCCCACCATCTCCCTATCTGGGTACCCAGAGGTGTGACTGTGTGGGGACTTAAAGCACATGCATAACTGTTTGATTAATATAACCTTTAAGCCAATCAACCTGATTACGCCCCTTCCTTGTTCAAGTCCCCTGAATAAATCAGATCTGACTTTTTCTACATTTAACCTGACTGTGGTTCCAGTTTGTGCCAAGAGTACTGTACTGTTGCTATTTGCTGTGCATAACCTTGTTTTACAGGGGGTCCCTAGGGTCGAGCCAGAGGAACCAGCCCTGGTGGTAAGTGCAAACAGTGTGGGTACTTGTATGGTGCACAAGGGATACTATGAAAGTGATTATCGTATATTGCTCAGGCCACTAGAAGGGAAAGAGGGGGGTTACAGTGTCCTGGAGGGCTGTGCCCAGGTTAGTTTGACCACTACTAACCCTGACCTCCGGGTGGAGACACCCGTTCCAGAATCTAGGCCCCTTAACCTGCTACTAGCCAAGCAGGCAGGGGTAGTAGCCCGTGGGATAGCGCCACCTAGGGGTTACACTTACATAATTAAATGCTAACAACTGAGTTTGACACAAAGCACAAAAAAATGTCCCTGAGTAAGATTCGAACCCTTGAATTCTGGCTCTTTTGGATGCAGACAGACATACACCTTGAGCCACCAAAATTCAAAGACAAGCAGTGCACACTGCTGGGGGGAGCATTTCCATAACATTCTCATCTACACTTAAAACCCTCAATTCCTCAGACTTGCAACAATCAGATTTGTGGGAAGTAACAGCTACAGGTTGCTGCCCTGGGGGCAGGGGACGTAATCCACCAACAGAGATAGGTGGGAGGCAGAGTGTGAAGGTGCTACCCCGGGGGCAACACTGCACGTAGGTGAAATCCACCAATAGGAGTAAGCTGGAGGAGGAGCTAAAGGGTGCTGATCCCGAGAACCATGCCATGGGAACAAATCACACTTGAGCGATGGTAACTCGGTGTTGTCCCAGTCGGCCATTTTCTATGTTATTAACCCTGGTCACTCAGGGGCAGGAAGGACCATGATGGCTGCTGCTGGACTCACTGGCTATTGGAAGGGAGAGGGAGGAGAATCTTGTTTTCTTACAGGCATCTACCTATTGACCTGGGGCAGGTCTGGGGCAGTCAGAGTCAGGACCCGATTCAGGGGCCCAAGATCGTCTGGCTGGGGGGAACTTATTGGTGGGCTGCCATCTGTGCTTGAGGGGGTGTTCTTTTGGAATTACTGCATGTGTGGTATCATTCAGGAACTCACAGCCAAATGGATGAGGGGGACCCCCATTAGTAGCTGCTGACACCCCCCCTGGAGCAGCAGACATATCATAAGGTAAGAGGAGCATGGGAGAAACAAGGATGAGGAAAGGTCTTACAAGGTCCAGTAGGTCATGCAAGTCACGGGGGGACACTCAGATTTCAGTGGTAGAGCAAGAGGGTGTCTGTTTTCACCATGAAATTGCATTACCAAAGGGCTGGTCCATTGGTGCAGTGGTAGGACTACAGCTCGCGACACCAGCGACCAATGTTTGGGTATGCGCTTGTGCTACCAGGGGCTGGCCAGGGTGAAGAAGACTGAGCATCCCAGAGGGTGCTCTCTTCCTCTGGGGGGGGGGAAGCTGAGGCTGCTACTACTTCATTACTATCTTAGTGACCACAGGTGCTAGCTTGGTGACCACAGGTGCTACCTTGGTGACCACAGGCACTACCTTGGTGACCACAGGTGCTACCTTGGTGACCACAGGCGCTAGCTTGGTGACCACAGGCACTACCTTGGTGACCACAGGTGCTAGCTTGGTGACCACAGGTGCTAGCTTGGTGACCACAGGCACTACCTTGGTGACCACAGGTGCTAGCTTGGTGACCACAGGCACTACCTTGGTGACCACAGGTGCTAGCTTGGTGAACACAGGTGCTACCTTGGTGACCACAGGTGCTAGCTTGGTGACCACAGGTGCTAGCTTGGTGACCACAGGTGCTACCTTGGTGACCACAGGCACTACCTTGGTGACCACAGGTGCTAGCTTGGTGACCATAGGCACTACCTTGGTGACCACAGGTGCTACCTTGGTGACCACAGGCGCTACCTTGGTGACCACAGGTGCTACCTTGGTGACCACAGGCACTACCTTGGTGACCACAGGTGCTACCTTGGTGACCACAGGCACTACCTTGGTGACCACAGGTGCTACCTTGGTGACCACAGGTGCTAGCACAGCAGCAGCATGAGTTGGGGGGGGCATGTCATCCAGGGCCCATGAGAAGCATGGTCAGCGCACGTCAGCTTGGGCATCCCAGTGCACAGATGTTCTAGGGACTGGGACAAAAAAAGGAAAATCCAGCGTCGAGGAGGAGGAGAAGCCTGGGCACACTAGAGCCCTGATCACCACCCACTGGTTCCAGAACCCCAGGAACTCCAACCTCCATGTCCAGGAGAAAGCAGGAGGTTGGACCCAGCTCGGCTGGACCCTGCCACAGGGAGGGAGAGGGGCTAGCCTGAGGAATTGAAATCAACACCAGGTAAGTGGTAGGGACATCAGCGTTGGGGCTGGTCAGGACATTAGGGGATTGGGATCCAGGCATGATGAGGGGAGAAATAATAAATTATAAAACTAAATTGTGGCTCCATCAACTGTGACTGTATCAAGACCCCAAACTGACCAGGAGTTGTTGTCCAATCAGAGTAATGCTTCAGAGTTTGTTCTGAGTCCATGCAGTGACATAGTCAATTGTATACATTTTAGGAAAACAGGGAAGTTACATATGGGAGCAAATTGCACCAATATCCCATCCCCTTTGAAGGGCAGGATCCCTTCTCCATTTATAACTTCATACACAGGCTCTAGTACATGATTGCACTTCCATAGAGAACACTTCCTTACATTTCACTTGTAGTTCCCTAGCTCTCCACACACCGCATCAGGTGCAAGCTCCCTTTCCCTGCCACAGGGGTCGCTGTGGTGGCGGGCCCCACTACCAACCCATGCTAATCAAGACACACTGCTGGGCAGTAGCTGTCTTGGCCTGGCCTGCCACCCCCCATATGACTCCCCCGAGTTTGCTCCTGTCATTCATACAGCAGTGCAACCCAGTGCTGCTGGGCAATCAGGGTGACCTATACCAAGTTTACAAATGACACTTCTCTCTCCCGGGCTCAGCAGTATGTTTTTGGCAGAGCATCCATGATGTCTATATAAAAGCTTTAATCAGGATGCCTGCATCACAGTGTATTTGTTATGACCTCATAGTGGTCACCATGACAACAGATTGTGATGTCACAAACATAGGAGTTCTGAGATTAGTCGAGAACAGTCAGGTGTTTTTGAAACAGACAGTAGGTTAAGTACCTACTTGTTAATTTAAGCAATAATCCATGGCAGGGTGTGGGTTATTGTGGGATTTACCCATGCCTGAAGTGGTGTGTCAAGAGGTCGCAGGCCAAGTGACTTCAACCACACCAGAAGTGGGTAAATCCCACTATAACCCACACCCTACAGTGGATTATTGTAATTATACAGTGGGATAATTAAAATACATTTAAAATAACAAAAAGAAAAAATGTTGTATTTTAGTTATTTTTTAAATTGTTTTAGAAATATTCTTCCACAGTGGTTTAAATAGTTTTATATTGCTGGGTAGATTGTAATTGTAGATGTGGTCTGCCCCCATCTTTCTTTGAGTTTGTGTGAGTTTGATTTAATGTTATTTTTTCTCGGGGGGAGGTATTTTTGTGTCTTGTCTTTCTTCTGTCTGCACTGTTGTTTTTGTTTGTTTAATGGCATTTAGCACTGAGGCAGTGAGCGAGTTGTGGTGCTAGGTAAGGTGCAGTCTGAGAAAGAGAGGGAGAGAGTGAGGGGTGGTCATTGGTGGTGGAGTGAGTAATTCAATTTGGAAAAAAGCTCAGCTGGGAGTTGAAATGTTCCTTTACTGTTACGATTTGTGCTTGATTTATTTTGAGACAAGATTGCTTTGGGAAAAGAGTAGGGATGGAGCCGAAGGCGACAGGGAGAGAGCAGGGATTGGGTCGAGGGTGAGTGGGAGAGTACAGGGATCAAGCAGAAGGTGAGCTGCAGAGTTTTAAGGTCAGTGCAAGTGGCAGTGAACATATTCCACAGCTTGGTAAAGCTATTCTGCTGCTTAAAACATGTTTGTGGGTTATTGTTTTTTTGAATGAAGAAATTGTTGTGGGCAGTTGCTGAATCTAGTACTATACATTTTTGTGGTTAGCGGTTGGATTTGGGGGGAATGATTAGGTTGTTTTGATTTTTCGTGGGGCCAGGTGTATTGATATCTGCTGTGCTGCTGCCATCTTGACTGACTGGCACATTTTACATGGGGTGTTATAGGATTTACTCATGCTCAAAAGTGCCAGCCAGCCAATCAAAATGACAGATTCTAGGACCCCATTGTATAATTTAAAGTCTAATGATGAGATAATTAATAATGGGATCAAGTGATGGGAATAATGTGATCAAGAAATGGAAAGCATGAGATTAAAACACAGGAATGATGATCAAACAATAGGAATAATGGGATTATTTATTTATTTATAAATTGGTTTACAACCTTTTGAGCCAGAGGCTCATTTCTAAAGGTACCTCGTCACATTGGGGACAAACAGAACAATTTTAGGTTACAGAATACAAGTCACTGACTAGAGTTACACAGAAAGCATTTCATACATTATACAATTAGTAGCAATTACAGTGAGACAGCTGAGCACATGCTGGTTTTTACAGAGGCAGGGTGCACAGGGGGAGAAGGTGGGGGGGGTGAGGTGGAGTGCCGCCCAGTGGGCGTTGTCGAGTGTATAGAGATCAATGGCCCATTTAGAGACAGGACCAGCTGCGAGTGTTAAACGGTTGGCTCCAAAGGGCAGTTTTGAAGTTGGAGATTGTGGAGGCATTGGAGATGGGTGCAGGGAGAGAGTTAAACCAGGATGGGGCTCTGTAGCAGAAGGACCTCTGACCATGGGTGGTCCTGGATCTGGGGACCAGTAGAGTGGTCTTGTTGGAGGTTCAGGTTGTGATAGTGGGTGGGATATGGTGCATGGAGGCTGTCACCCTGGGAGGGGAGAGCCCGAGTAGAGTTTTTTTTGTGAGGAGGCAGGTTTGGTAGCATAGCCGTTCATCTAGGTTAAGGAGTTTTGCCTCGTCGTAGAGTTGACATGTATGTGTGAGCCTGGGGGCACCGGTAATCAGCCTGAGGCCTTATTTAGGGTGAGGCGAATTTTGTTGAGGGCAGTATTGTCAGCAGCACCATAAACTGGCAGGCCATAGTCTACAAGGGACAGTACTGAAGACGTAACGGCAAGTCAGAGAGCATCGGGGGAGGGGATTTTTATAGCGGTAGAGGATGCCAAGCCGTGTGTTAGTGGCGGATGCAAGGGCATTAATGTGTGTGTGGAAGGTGAGGGGTGAATCGAAGGTAACCCCAAGGTATTTGTAGGAGCACACTTGTTTAAGCGGTTGTTTGGTACTAGGGAGGACAGGGAGTGGGTAAATGGAGGCTTTGTTTTGGGGGTGGGCGAAGAGCATTGTTTGGTTTTTTTTGAGATTAATGACGAGTCTGTGCTCCTTGAACCAGGCTTCGGCATCACTGTAGGATTGTTGTATAGTGTCCTGGAGGGAGATGGGATTGCGGTGGGTAGCAAGAATAACAGCATTGTCTGATAAGAATTTTGCCAGAGCATGCACTGGGCAGTGTGTTTAGATAGAGTGAAAAGAGTAGAAGGCCCAGGATGGAGCCCTGGTGTACCCCTGAGTGGATGGGACGAGTTTCAGAGAGTGTCCCATTGATTTTGACACACTGGGAGCGAGCGGATAGATAGCTCGAGCACCATGCGAGGGGGCCAGCAGAGAAACCGGTGTGGCAGAGGGCATCCAGCAGAACAGGGTGGGAGACAGTGTCGAAGGCCTTTAAGAGGTCAACGAACACTGCGCCAGCTAGGGAGCTGGCGTCCAAGGAGGAGTGTAGGAAATTGAAGAACTCAACTAGAGCAGTGCTGGTACTGTGTCCAGCACAGAAGCCGTGCTGTTCTGGGCATAAGATGTTATGTTCAGTCAAATATTCAGTGATTTGAATGGCCACCACTTTTTCTAGGGCTTTGGGAAGGGGGGGTGATTGAGATTGGTCGGTAATTGCCGTCGGAGGACTTGTCGCCCCCTTTATGAATGGGTGTGACTATGGCTGTTTTCCATGCTGTGGGGAATTGCTCCAGGCAGAGGGATCGGTTACGTAGGCTGGAGAGTGGGGTAAGGACTTCATCCAGCACCAGCCACAGAATACTGGGGTCCAGGGAGTTGATTATTGCTATTTAACGTTTTAATTAGGAGAGGTCTGGCTTCCTGGGCAGATACCTTGCGTAGGTAGAAGCTGGGGCATTGGAGGACAGGGGGAGTTAGGCTGGGGGGAGGGTCAAAGAAATTACTGGGGAGGACAGAGCTAAGGTCAGTAAAGGAGGTGTTAAGGCAGTTAGCAATGCAGGCAGGGTCGGTGGAGGTAGAGCCATCAATAGTGAGCTAGGATGGGGGAGGAGAGTGTGATTTCCTATTTAGCTGTTTAATACTGTCCCAGAAAGTCCGTGCACCCCCCCAGGAGGAGGTGAGGCTGGCCTGGTAATGGTCAGCCTTGGCTTTACGGATGGCCCATGTGCACCTGTTCTGTGCAGCATTGTAGACCTGTCTATCAGCCATCCGGCCCATTTCAGTGGCAAGGTGCCAGAAGTTATCCCTATTTCTGAGCATCTGTAGTAGGGCAGGGGTAACCCAGGGTGCATTATGTTTTTTGGATCGAATTTTTGTGAGGGGTGCAAAGAGGTCACAGGCCTCGTTAAATGTTTGGGAGAAAAAGGCGAGGCCAGTGTCAATGTCGGGTGCATGATGAATGGGGGATCAATTAATCTGGGCAAGACACTGGCACCTCTCTTTGGGTTAACTCTAGTGGGCTGGGAGATGAGTTGTGTCAGGTCTTGGGCAGCGAAGGAATCTCGGATAGTGGAAGAAGAGGCACTGAGCCAGTTCACGTTAAGGTCCCCCACTAGGATTTGTTCTGCCTTGTGGTGGAGGGTGGCAAGATATTCTGTTATAGATATCAGTGCTGGGCTCTGGTTCTTTGGGGGAACCTAGGCTGTGGTGAGATAGAGAGGACCCCTGGAGGGGTCAGGAGTGAGTTTAAGAGTACGGGCCTGGGCCCCATTCACAAGAACGGGGGCAGGGAGTGCTTGTCCAATGATTGTGTCCCAGGTATAGATCGCACAGCCACCCCCGTGTTTGCCTACTCAGTCCTCCCGGTATAGGGTGTAGCCTGGCAGGGAGACAAAGGAGTCAGGGGTGGATTTGGACAGCCAGGTTTCAACCAGGGCTATGATGTCTGGTTGATGTAACATGGCCCAGCACTGGAGAGCATCAAATGTTTTCAGTAGGCTGCATATGTTCATGGAGGCTGTGCGGAGACCAGTGGACCAAGCAGGTGGGCTGGAGGGTGCGGGGCCTGGGTTTGGATGTATATTACCTGATAGGAGTAGTAGGAAGATCAAGGCTCTGACCAGGGGGTGGCAGTATGTCAACTTCCGGGGGGGTATGATGGGATGGGGAGGAGGCCACAGAGGAACAAGGAATGGGCAGGGTTGGGAGGGCGAGGATGAGTTGCAACCATGGGGAGCCAGGGTAGGCAGCAGGGGGGCATCCGGGGGGTGGGTGCTGCGAGCTAGGGTACATGGTCAGTGTAGGGTGGGATCGGACTAAGTCAGGGAGAGTTGGGGGTGCTGGTACAAGTGGGCCAGGGGAGATGTCTGGCTGATGGGATATGGGTACTAGCATGTAAATGAGGGGGATACATTTGAGGAAGAGGTGTACAAACATAGTGCCTAAGGTAGCAGTAGGGCAGAGAGGTTTAAGTATCTTGGCTGCCCCTCAGAAAGCGTGGATACCACTTTGGAGTAGTGGTAGTGTCAGGGACTCTGGTGGACAGGGTACAAGGTTTAAGACCCTGGTAGGGCGGGTGATATTAGGACCTGGGTGAGAATGGGGATCCAGGTTCTGGGGGGGCTCAGGGTAGGCTGTGTTTGGGCCAAAAACCAGGGTGGAATTAGCAACTCCTAGTGGTCACTGGGGGTTAGTGGCAGGCTGAGTGAGGGTCCGGTGGTAGGGCAGGGGGGTCAGTAAGTAGAGCTAGCTAGGAGGCTGGGTGTGAGAGTGAGGAGTGGGCAGAAGCATGGATGAGAGTAAGGGAGAGAAGTAGCATATGTAGGTAGAGGGGTTCCAGGAAGTAGGGGGAGGAGGAAATTCAGGTAGAGAAACAGAGGTGAATAGTCAGAGGGTCCCTCTAGTGGCTAGCAGGTATAACCTGCAAATGGAAGAGTGGGGACTTAGAAATTACAGCAGACAGGAAGTGATGTCAAGGGACAACCGTGGGTGGGGTGGCTGGGGTGGGCGGGGGCAGTCAATGCACAGCATCGACGGGCTAACACCCCTCGCAAAGATGCATCTTGAGGGAGGAGGTATCCTTTAACTCTTAAGGCGCTCACAGTGTCCCAGCTCCAGGATGGAGCTTGCCGGCGTCCGCATCTGCGTCTGTAGGGATGATGAGAAGCAATGGAATAACAGGATAAAGTACAGGAATAATGGGATCAAGCTATGAGAATAATGGGACAAACACAGGAATAATGGGATTAAACTCAGGACTAATGGGATCAAACAAAAGAATAATGGAATCAAGCAACGGGGAATAATGAGATCAAACACAGGATAATGGGATCAAGCAATGTGAATATGAATTAAACATAAGAATAATGGGATAAAGCATGGGAATACTGGAATCAAGCAATAATAATAATGGGATCAAACAATGGAATAATGGGATCAAGCACAAGAGTAATTGAATCAAGCAATGGGAATAATTGGATCAAACACAGGAATGATGGAATCAAACAATGGGATCAAGCAATGGGAATAATGGAATTAAACATAGGTAGGTTAAGGGCTACATATCACAGCATCATTTGGTTTGTCACAGGCCTTCCCATAAGGACACACCACTGCTACCTCTGCAGGACAGCAAACTGGCTGTCTCTCTGGAGGATAGGTCTGACAGCATAATCCTGACTTTTTCATCTGCCCAGTAGTATTGCCACACTCTTTCACAGGTCTGTCAGTTCCAGGACCACTATACTCTCTTCCAGCTACGCCTTCTCAATCCCCCTTTGTCACATGACTCAGGGTCAACATACCTTCTCCTTCAGGGGTGCCAAACTTTTCAATAGCCTTCCCCCATGCTTTGCCCAGTGCCCGACACTGATGTAATTTAAAAACAACCTAAAATTCTACCTTTTTGGCAAAATTCTATGTAGATGCTTTTGACCCTAGGCTCACACCCCTGACCTATGTTACCCTTGGTCTTGCTTTGCAACTAAACTGTCCGCTTTTGACTTTCCGCACTCTTTGATGCCCTACACCCACCTGAAACTGTTCTCGCTTGAATGTGCTTTGCACTCTTGTATCATTTCTGTATTTCCGTACATATTATTTAATATGTAATTTCAGTATGTTTTTCTCACCCACATAAAATTGTTTATTTATTAAAATTTTGGATAACAGTTGAGTCGCAGGGCTCTTTTACAAAGGTTCCATGTTATGGACACTGGACAAGTTAAGACACTAAACAGGGCAATTAAATAACAAGTAAACAGTGCAGTATGGTTTCATAGGAGGTGCCGCTAAAGGCTTTGTCAAGGATCAGATGTGATTAAATAAGAATAGCAGTTGGGGCAGTACACCAGTCACTGTATACATTATGCCTGGGGAAGTTACATGAGAGGTAGAGATATTGCAAGTGCAAACAGAGGGGCAGAGGTAGCTTCGGGTGTGAACTAAGTAGAGGGGAGGACATGCAGGAAGACAAGGCAATGTCCGGGGGGGGGGGGAAGAGGGAAAGGAGGTTCAGTGGTGAAAGAGGGGGAGCAAGGGATTAGGTGTGAGGCAGAGAGGGGGAGAAAAATGATACATCAGGTGGAGGAAAAAGGAAGGGGAAATAGGGCAAGAAAAATGGGGGAGAGAAGGAGAGACTATAAAACTAGGATGGGGCAGGGAGTTTTGGGGGGAGGAGCTCAAAGGAGTGAGGGGAAGCAGAGTGAGGTGGGATGATACAGAGGGGCTAGGGGAGGCTGTCAAGGGATATGGAAAAGAGATAACAGGGAATGAGAGGGGTGTGGGAAGAGTGCAGTGGTGCCGGGGAGGCCAAGACAGCAAGCAGACCAGTTTAAGTGAAGCAGTCACAGTAGGCGCTGGCCACCAAATGCTGTTGTAGTTTGCACTTAAAGGAGCTGAGATTAGAAGTGTTGGTGATTTCCACTGGAAGGGATTTGAACCAGTTAGAGGCCCTTACTTTGTAGGAGCGCTGTTCTTGTGAAGTCTGGCAGCATAACATGTCATGTAAGTATCTTTTGTTCACCCGCTTGAAACGGCTCTCACTTGAATGTGCTCTCTGCTTTTAACATCATTTATGTATTTATGTACATATTATGTAAAATGTAATTTGTGTTCTGTTCATTCATGTATGCATTTGTTCATTCTCGACTGTGTTTTGTACTGACCTTCCCTTGCCACTGGATGCTTGTGGAAACGGGCAATTGTGCTCAACTGCTTTTCCAGTATAAAAAAATAAATGAAATAGGAATATGGGATCAAGCAATGGGGATAACGGGATCAAATATGGGAATAACGAAACCAAACAATGGGAATAACGGGATCAAAAACAGGAATAATGTAATCAACCATTATGAATGACGGGATCAAGCAACAGGAATCATGGGATTAAACATGGGCATAATATGATCAAGCATGGGAGAATTATGGAATCAAGGAATGGGAATAATGGGATCAATCACAGGAGTAATAAGAACAGCAGTGGGAATAATGGGATCCAACATGGGAGTAATGGGATCAAGCTCAGGGATAATGGAATCAAGCAATGAGGATAATGGGATCAAATATGGGAATCATGGGATCAAGCACTTGTTCACTGCAATTGTCTAGTGCTAATGGGATGAGCCTAAACGCTTACAAAAAAAATTAAAAGTGGTTGCCTAAAACACAACTTAATGTACATTTATATGTAATTTTTGACCAGGAAAGGCACACAGAACTGTGATATCTCATTTCCAAATGTGTCCGAGGGAGTTACATGGGCCTGTTTTATTGACAGAGGGAATGCTGGCCACCACACTAGGAGAATCACCATCTCTGATGATAAGCAACAAGGGAACTTTAACTTCCACCAGGACAGCCAGCAGAAATGGACAGAAGTAAACTTGGTTTATCATCTCATCCGAAGGGCAGCACCTCAACAATGCAGCATCCCCCTAGTACTAGAAGCTCAAATTCCTTGTCTGGGACTAAAACCCACAACCTTCCAATCTTCCAGTCCCTGAGAAGAGGTGTACGATGAATTATACCACTGGCATCAGAAATCCTACAATCTGATGGCCGAGATGCCAGTCTGGCCACAGCTAAATCTCCCCATAACCCACGCTTTAAGTACCATTTGAACCCTTCACAAAAAACGCTCCAGAATTACTGCACACTGAACCGATTTTCAACACATTGCAGCTGACATTGTTTCAGACTGCTAAACTGAAAACTTCTACTGCAGCATGATACACTTTTAAAAGAACTCTAACACCAATCCCACCACAAAAATGCTCAAAATTATAACTCCCCAGGTAAAAAAAAAACAAAACAAAAAAAACAGTAACATAAAACTGCTCCAAGAATCCACTACAGGGGCCACTAATGAGTCAGTACTCCCAAAGCCACGGCCGCAGCTACCAATTCAGTTCCCAATCCACAGTTACTTTACCAGCCGCACGCACACAAAAACCACTAATACCACAGCAAAATATACTCTCTCCTGAATCTCCCATCTCCGCCCCGACAAAAAAAGAACCCCCTCTCTCTCTCGCTCTCTTTCCATCTGCTCTCTTTCTCTCTCTCTCTCTCTCTGCGCTTTCCCTTACAGCACTCTTGTTTTCTCCATCGGCTCACTTGGTGCTCAGAAAACTACTCTCACTCTGTTTCCTGGCTGCCCACTCTCTCTCCTTCTAACAACTTCTAGCACTTATAATAAAACATTTATAATAAAACAAAATTATAACTGCTACTACAGCATAAAGCAGAACTACACCCATGTCTTCTTCACACACCTGTTTTTTTTGGTGGGGAGACTATCTCACATAGGGAGGAAGGATATTTACGTAAAATCATTACAAAACATTTTAAAAACAATAATAACCAGGTAGTGTTTTCTCCCATAGGGAAACCTGGTTATAATTTGCTGTTTGAACTAGCTGGTTATAACGACGAACACGAGCTGGGTTTCCTTCACCGCAGACATGGGCACTCTGCCTCTCTCGCATATATACACTACTCGCTCCACTCATCAGCACCAAGCCACCTCCTAAAGTCCCAATTCCTGTGACTGATGAAGGATTTTACATGGGGTGCAGTTCAGGCATCTGTTTCTTACGATCATGAAAAAAAAAAAAGAAAACATACAGTGTTGTAGCCCGAATGTGCTATTGAACAGCAGCACCATCTGCTGGTCACACTGTTTTATATAAATGCTGGGTAGTAGTTTCAAAGTGAGAAAACACGACCCAGCAATTATATAAAACAAAACATGGGTTGGTGTGTAAGACTCAAATTTTACACACTCCCTTAGTGTGGGATGCTTTTATAAACACCTCAAGCTTCGCACTCAGGGTTTATGTACCATCCCACACCTTGGGTATGTGTAAAAGTCTTGTTATACACTCCTCCCCATGTATTCTTTATATATATATATATATATATATATATATATATATATATATGTGTAAACATTTTCTAACTTTCTTCTATATTTTTCTAACCCCCATAGCATAATCCACTCCAGGGTTTGGGTTCTTGTGTGATTTACCCATGCATAGTGTGTTTTTTGTCATGCGGCCTGCAACCTCGTGACACACCACACCAGGCATGGATGAATCCCACAACAACCCATACCCTGTCTTGGATTACTGCTTAAATATAATAGAAATTGTGGTGGGAGGGATGTGCCCTTGGACGATCGGGGAATTTCACTATATTATATCAGGAGCAGGGCAGGAAGGGGGTACCACTGGACCACCATGGAAAGTCACTATATTAGGGCAGGAGGGCAGGATCAGGACAGGACAGGGGTACTACTGGACTACAAGGAAATTTCAGTATATTATATCGGGAATCAGTGTGGGAAGAGGAGGGTGTCACTGGCGCCAGTGCTGAGGGGGGGGGCAGGGGGCCGGGCAGCACTGTGTGAGCTGGTAAGACTAGGGTGTTGGAAGCAGAAAACAGCAGTGCCTCAGCAGCCTTTTTAGGCTTCCGGAATCCTCTAAATATACCACTGCATCCTGTATTCAGCAGGTCTCCTTCATTGGCATGGGCAGGTACCGGTTTAATATGTTGTGGACGAAACCGTGCATAAATAACCGAGGGATGTAAAGCGTTTAACGAAATACAGCAACAGGGGTATAATAGCAGTAATACACTACCTCTACCCCTGTTGATGTCTGTCTGTTGTCTTATGTGGAATTTTTACATACAAGTGGACACTGAACAAGACAAGCGGACATCACTGGCCATTGAAAGGACTTTTTTGGCATTGCAGCAATCATTGCTAGAATGCTGCCTGCGCCTCCAGGGACCCCAGCCAGTCCAGCAGCCCTGAAATTCAGGTAAAGGGAAAGGGGAAGGAAAGGGCTCTTTTACTCAGTGGGGAGAGGTCTTACGATGCAGAATCTCAGAATCTAATTCAGATTCCATATCTGACATGGGTTTTGTGGAATTCAGATTTGTGGCTTTCAATACCAAAATTCTGAATTTTGAAAAACAGCTCAGAATCCAAGGAATCCATTTCCATAAGACAGATTCCAAGGAACCCTAAACATAAACCCACAGTGGAAAGCACTACAGTGAGTACCACAACATGCACTGAGAAGCACTACAGGGAGTAACAACACTGGAAAGCACTACAGGAAGTAACACAATAGTGGAAATCACTACAGGGAGCAACACAAGAGTGGAAATCAGGACAGAGAGTTAGCGCAATGGTGGAATGCACTACAGGGAGTAACACAATAGTGGAAAGCACAGCAGGGAGTAACACAATAGTGAAACTCACTACAGAGAGTAACACAATACTGTAAAGCACTACAGAGAGTAACACAATTGTGGAAAGGACTACAAGGAATAACACAACAGTAGAAATCAAGACAGAGAGTAATATAATGCTTGAAAGAACTTCAGGGAATAACACAACAGCACTACAGAAAGTGACACAATAGTGGAAACCACTACAGGGAGTTAACACAATACTGGAAAGCACTACAAGGAGTAACAGAATAGTGGAAAGCACTACATGGAGTAGCACATCCGGTACTGCAAAGCCCTACAGTCAGTAACATGAAAGTGGAGAGTACTATAGGAAATTACACAACAGCGGAAAGTACTGCAGGGAATAACAAAATACTTGAAAGTACTACAGGAAGAAACACAATAGTGGAAACCACTACAGGGAGTGACACAATACTTAAAAACACTGGCGGTAGTAACACAATAGAGAAAAGCACTACATGGAGTAACACAATAGTGGAAATTATGCCCGAGAGTAACACAGTACTGGAAAGCATTACAGGGAGTAACACAATAGTGGAAAGCACTAAAGGGAATAATACAACAGTGGAACACACTTCAGGGAGTAACAGTACCCATACTGGAAAGCCCTACAGGGAGTAGCACAACAGTAGAAAACATGATGGAGAGTACTACAATACTGGAAAGCACTAATCAGAGTAACAAAATAGTGGGAAGCACTACAAGGAGTATGTAACATAACAGTGGAAAGCACTACAGGGAGCAACAGTACCTGTACTGGAATACAGGGAGTAAAACAGTACTGGAAATCACTACAGGGAATAATACAGTAGTGGAAAGCACTATGGGAATGACACAGCAGTGGAAAGTACTACAGGGAGTAACACAATACTGCAAAATACTACAGGAAGTAACACAATATTGGAAAGCACTACAGGGGCTAACACATCCTGTACTGTTAAGCCTTAAAGGGAGTAACACAATAGTGGAAAGCACTACAGGAAGCAACAGAACCTGTACTGGAAAGCACTACAGGGAGTAACACAGTACTGGAAATCACTACAGGGAATAATACAGTAGTGGAAAGCACTATAGGAATGACACAGCAGTGGAAAGCACTACAGAGAGTAACACAATACTGCAAAATACTACAGGAAGTAACACAACATTGGAAAGCACTACAGGGGCTAACACATCCTGTACTGTTAAGCCTTAAAGGGAGTAACACAATAGTGGAAAGCTCAACAGGGAATAACACAGTAGTGGAAAGCACTACAAGAGGTGTCAAAATACGTAAAGCACTACATTTAGTAACGCATTAATGAAAACCATTACAGCGAGTAACACAATACTGGTGTAACCCCCCTGCAAATGGGGGTTCCCAAAAGACTTCCAGGAGCTTGCTTGAATGCTCCAAGCCTGAATGGTGTTTGGCGTTTAAGCCATTTATCAGTGAGTGTTTTTAGAGCCTCTGGTACTGTCTCTTTAAGAGCTGTCTGCTTGCAGACATAATTAGTTTGTATGGGGGGACTGTGTGCTTCTCTGTTTGAGTACCACTCGAGCTGCTGCCAATTCACTCCATTTTGCAGTCACTAGGAGTGCAAAGGAACCTATCTGAAAGATGTAACTGTTTGCCAGAAATCATTTACAGTAATAATGAAATTACAGTTTGTCTAACCTGCTTTCTTTGCAGTCAGAACTGTGTCTGCCTAGTTCCCATTCTGGTTTTGAACTGCTGAACTGGACCAATCAGTGTGGGGTAGCTAGCTCTAAAATGGTGCCTTGGACGAATCAGAACTTGGACTCATAATCTGAGCCAGCCACAAGAGGATTGTATGGGCAGTGACTCTGGGAGATGTAGTTTAGACTTGCGCCTTTTGGACCAACAGCAGCAGTCTATTGTGAGTGACAGCCAATCCAGTCAAGAACTGGGAGGAACTCAAAGGAAGTGCCCGTTTTGTCTGTTGGAGTTTCACTTTAGCTCTGGGAGTGAAGGGAAAGAAACCCTGTGCTCCTTCAGTGCACAGTTTCAGTCAAAAACGTGTGTAAGGCCCGAGTTCCGGGTCTGCAGCTTGTGTAACTGCTTGTTAGGACTGAATCTGGCCCTGTGAAAAGAATCAAAGGATCTCTGAAGAGTAGAAACCAGGCTCACCCTGTAGAAGACTGGAGAAATTGTTGAATTGCACCGGTCTGTCAGGAACTGAATCTGCTGTGTGTTCTCCGGTATTGTGCAGTAATTGCGATCGGATAGAGAAGCAGCCTGCCTGGTATAGTACTTTCTTTTTACCACATAAATGTGTGAAGAGTCTCGTGGAGCTCAAGAGTAGCCTCTGCTGACGCTGAAGGACCCTATCTTGTTTGGAGGTCGTGAGTACTAATTCAGGGTCGCCTCCCCGTTGAATTGCCACATTAAATCCAAATGGAATCACTGTACTGCTGACTGTTTAAACTAATTTTTCTTTTCACTGTGTGAAGGGCCCCTACCAGCTGCCACGGTTTGGACTAGCCACTAGGGCTTGGGGCACCCAGGACAGTAACTGGTAGGGATAGGCCCATGCACAGAGCCATAGGTAGATAGTAAAGTGATAAGCTTAATTAACCTGATTTCCTGTCCTTGTGATATCCCCTAAATAAATCAGAGCTGCTTGTTTCAGCAAAGTTATACTGCCTGAGGTATTTGTCTATGTTAAAGTACTGTACTGTGATTGTTGCACTGTATCTTATTTCACAGGAGGTCCCAGTGCCGGAACTAGTCCTGGGGTAAGTGTATACTGTGAAGGTAATTCTGATATATTGTATGGGCCACTAGTGGGAAGTAGGCATGCAGTGTCCCAGAGGGCTGTGACCAAGTAAGTTTAACTATTGCAACCCCTGACTCCTGGGTGGAGGCAACCTGCCATTGGATCCAGGCCCCTCAACCTGTTAGTGGCAAATCAGGCAGGGGTAGTAGCCCTGGATATGCGCCATCTAGGGTTACATCTTGGAGGCTCACCGCTGGGATTGTGTGTCTCTAGTGGCCATATTTACGAACCACTGTTAAGAAAAAAAAATGGTACCCCGACAGAAGTGGCTGTGCACTGCTGGTGGAGGGTGTACTGGGGAGGAGATTGACCCCAAAATGCTAATGCTTATCCTGGACATCCCCTGGGTACTACCACGGACACTGTACAGGAGTACTTTCCAAGGTGGAAGGTTTACAAACTCCTGTGGTGGTGGGTCGACATGCTAATCTGCTCACCCACACTTTCCTGGCCCTAGTAGAGTTTAAGGATCCCATAGATAGCTCCAAAGTGCCACAGACCATTACCCCAGAGGAGCCCTCACTGCCTGGAGAGTGATAACTAGTACAGTAAAGACCGGTGGGGAATGAGACCCCACCACTGTCTGAAACTTTTGAGGGAGAATTTGCTAAATGGTTGTGGGGAGGAAAACTGTGGAGGACTTGAAGAAACTATTCTGCCACCTGGGGTGTTCTCCCCAACACCCTCTCCCGCTCCAGTACCCGTAATGGTGGCTGGAACCAATGCAGACTCCTATTTCTGCACCTGCCATTAGTCATGCACTCCACCGGGCTGAGGATCTTCTGGCACCTCCCCACGCCCCAAGGGAGGATGACTGGGAAACCTGGATAGACTATGTTGCCCCCAAGTGCTAGAATGGCAATGCTCGGAGCTGAAAAGCGAAAGAGGGGTTAGTGAGAGCCCCTGAGGTCCCGCCCCTGGCTACCATCCGCGCGCAAACGGGCCAGTAACCCTGAAGGGACTGCACAGGCCTATCTTGAGGCCTTGGAGAA
Source organism: Neoceratodus forsteri (assembly GCA_016271365.2). Taxonomy (NCBI): domain Eukaryota; kingdom Metazoa; phylum Chordata; order Ceratodontiformes; family Ceratodontidae; genus Neoceratodus; species Neoceratodus forsteri. The sequence goes on along the minus strand of CM028135.1, from coordinate 1,096,747,791 downwards.
TGTGCATGGGAGCCCAGATTCTGATGAGGATCTATGGTGGAGAGAAAGAAATGCACAACAGTACCAAGGGGAGTTGTTGTCTGTATGTATCTCGGCTGGAAAAATTGTTGCAAGAATGCCTCAGAAAGCGGGTAGTTTTCCAGCCGATTGAACTGGACCGAACCAGGCTGGACAGGATCCTTAAGTCTGCCCCCTTATCAGAACTGCTGTTGCTTCAGTTACGCCTGGCAAATCGACTGAATCCCCACCTCCTATGATGAGTTAATGAGAGAAACGAGGAGTTGAGAAAAAGGCGACTTTGGGAGGGACCTGCACCAATAGCTGCGGCTACGACCTGAGTGACTGAGGGTGGCCCATCAAGAAGTTTAGGGCAGAGGTTGGCAGTCAATGAGTGCTCTGACAAGAAAAAGATATGCCACAATGGGGGTAACTGTTGAGAGAGATCCGGAATTCAAAAACAGTTCCTTTATGAAGGCCACGCCTTGCAAGTACGGGCCCTGACCTATATCCGACTCAGTATCTGCTATGGGGTGGGGGTACCCACTCATGTATCTTCTGCTGATAACAGCTCCAAACTCAATTCCTTGACCATGGAAGTGGAGAAACTGACAGATGTCTCCAAATGCTTATCACGCCCGAGACAGAGATGGCACCAAGGTTTCCAGTTAGTAATACTCCGCCTGGCTCCCAGTGTGGCGCCTCGGCCAGCTCAAACTCCAGAAAGTATGTTTTGCTATAATTGTGGGAAGGATGGGCACATGAAAAGGGAATGCCGTCCCTAAAACACTGACAAAGTTGCATATAGGCTACAAGGAGAGCTTCGAGAACAAATCAGTGGTTAAGAGGTGTACTAAATGATCCCAGTGAGGGCACCAAAATGCTAATTCACGTCCTTTTGTGGCAAGGTCAGTTGCCCAGGCCCCACTACCGCTCTCCAGACTGGGTCTAGAATAGTGGGTCCCTCCATGGAGACCACTGTAAAGGTGAATGGAGGTCTACAAGAGCTGTATTAGACAGTGGCTCCAAGTGACAATTATGTTCCAGGATTGGTATCAGAGCATTTGTCAGATGTACCCTTACAACCATTAGAAGGACTGCATGTATGGGGGTTAGTGAGAAGGCCTACCCTATTCCGGGTATATCCGAACTGTTGTGTCTTTCCCCACCTCCGTGGCTGGGTGGCCGAACAAGTAGAGACTCTAGCCTTAGTGTGTCCCCCACTGGACTGTATGATGGTGTCCCTTTGTTGATTGGAACAAATGCTCATATGTTCGGGAAGGCTTGGCACAGTTGTGTTATGAAAAACAGGGGTCAAAAACTAGTAGAGCTTTAAGAGTTCCAGCTTTTAATTAAGAAGGCCTATGAGGCACAGAGAGTGCTGAAAAATAGAACCAGAGGAACCGGGTCGGAATTGTATGGAAGAAGGATCCTGAGTCTCTGATCCTGGCGCCAAATGCCCAGTGTACCTTACAGGAGAGGTCCGTATCAGAAAGGATGTTAAGAATAATATATTAATGTTGGATGCACCAGACGATGGAAAATTGCCAGAGGGACTGCTGGTCAAGCCTAGTATTTTGCCCGCTAGAGCCCATGCTTATGCCAGAGGGTAATGGTCCAAGTTCATAATGTGTCTGAAAGAGACACCTCGTAAATAGAGGTTGCATCCTGGCTAATGTGCATTGTGCAGACACTGCAGTGCTATCCAGCAGCAAGAGTTCAGGAAGAATGACAGAGTAACCTGACTTGTTTGATTTCGGCGACTCCCGTTGCCAGCTGAATGGAAAGTGAGCATCAGTGAGAAGCTTGCCCAGAGAGACCAGGTGTTTTTTTAAAGGAATGGGACGTGGGATGCGCAAGGAGCTGAGCACAATATCCGGCTGCATGACGAAAGACCATTTCGTGAGAGGTCTCGACGCCTGGCACCTGCTGACATAGATGATGTGAGACTGCATCTGCAAGAGATGTTAGCTGCTGGTGTAATTACAAGAATCCAGAAGCCTTATGTTTCCCCATTGTGGTAGTGAGGAAAAGAATGGGACAGTAAGGATGTGTGTGGATTATCGCACCTTAAACCCGGCGGACTATCCCTGATCAGTACACAATGCCCCGCATTCAGGATGCTTTGGACTGCCTAAACGGGAGCAAGTGGTTCTCTGTGTTGGATCTCCGCAGTGGGTACTACCAGATCCCGATGGCCCCAGAGGACCGTGAGAAGACAGCCTTTATCTGTCCGCTTGGCTTCTGTGAATTCATGAGGATGCCTCAAGGGATTTCAGGTGCCCCAGCCACTTTTCAACGATTGATGGAGCGTGCAGTGGGGGACATGAACTTACTAGAGTGCCTGGTATACCTAGATGATGTTATTGTGTTTGGCAGCTCACTGGAGGAACATGAGAGCAGATTATTTAAGGTATTGGACCGTGGAGGACTTTGGCCTTAAACTGTCCATTGATAAGTGTCAATTCTTTTCAAACATCAGTAAAGTATGTGGGACATATAGTATCCACTGAGGAATAGAGACTCAATCAAGTAAAGTTGAGGCCTGACCACCTGGCCACAGCCCAAAAATCTAAAAGAACTGCAAAGATTCCTGGATTCTGTGGTTATTATCGGCGCTCATCAAGGACTATCAAGAGTGATCCGCCCCTTACTTAACCTTACTCAAGGGTATCCCCAACCCACAAAAAATACCAAAAGTCAGCCCCCTCAAGACTGAAAGAGTGTATTTTCATCCGAGTGAAGTATTTGGGGCCCGCTGCGACTCCTGATTGTGAGACTGCTTTTCATGAGATCATATATCAACTTACCCATGCTCCAGTGCTGGCCTATGCCGATCCAAGAAAACCACGTCCCTGCACACTGATGCTTAGCTTGCAAGGGTTGGGGCTGTGTTGTACCAAGAGCACCAGAATGGCCTGAGACCAGTGGCCTTTGCCAGTAGAAGCCTGACCCCATCCGAAAAGAACTATCCTGTACATAAGTTAGAGTTCCTAGCTTTGAAGTGGCTATTGTTGACCAATTCCATGAGTACTTGTATGGGGCTAAAATACTAGTAAAAACTGACAATAATCTTTGACCTATGTGCAGACCTCAGCTAAGTTGGATGCCACTGGCCATAGATGGCTTTCTGCATTATCTACATATGACTATGCTCGAATACCACGAGCAGGTCTGAACCACATAGATGCTTGATGCTTTCTCCGAGGCCTGTTCCCCAGAATGATTTGGTCCGATTGGCAGAACTCTGACATTCGGGCATCTGCCGAAGTTTGACAGGGAACAAATGTCACGGATGCAGTGGACTGCATGGTGGATTGCTTGGGACCCTCTGAGAATTGCATACCTGCTGCTTATTGCCACTTTTCGCACTAGACATTGTGCACTGCCTCAGCTGGACAATGAATAGTCCTGGGCGGCTCAATCTCGCGATCCCATGATCAAAGCAGCTTTAAAGCCCTCTATGCAGGAAAAGATGTGTCCAAATTATGCTCCACTGATTTGAGAACTGCACTGTTATACAAAGAAGGTCCTAAGTTGAAACTGATCAATAAACTGTTATACAGAGAAACAGTAGACAGAGGGAACAAGTAGACAAACAACAACTAGTGCTGCCTACTGCCTCGAGACTCAGTACTGAGGTCCTTGCACAACCACATGGGGCACCTTTGGTATAGACAGAACACTTGACTTGGTGAGATCCAGATTCTATTGGCCTAGATGGGGCTGATGTGGAGCAACATATTCGAACTTGTAGTCGCTGCTTACAGAGGAAAGCTTTGCTCCCAGAGGGCTGCCCCCTTGTTAACATCACCACCAGTGCACCCATGGAGCTGGTCTGTATTGATTTTCTGAGTTTGGAGTCAGATCAAAGAAATATCAGTAATGTGCTGTGGTCACTGACCATTTCACGAGATATGCCCAAGCTTTCCCACCAAAGACCAGAAAGCATCCACTGTGGCCAAAGTACTTGTAGAAATTTTTTGTTCACTATGGGGCTCCACAAAGAATCCATTCTGATCAAAGGGAGACTTTGAGAGTCGTCTGATCAAAGAGATGCTTTTGTGGGAGTGCGAAAGTCCAGAACCACTCTACCACCCCAGGGGACCCACAGCCTGAACGTTTCAACCACACTTTGCTAGATATGCTAGGCACCCTGCACCCAAAGGATGTTTCAGATGGAGCCAAACAAATTAGCACCCTGGTACATGCTTATAATCTGCACCAAGTGATGCCACTGGGTTCTCCCCTACCGCCTGATGTTTGCAAGAGAAGCTCGACTACCAGTAGATGTGTGTTTTGGGGTCTCTCCTGATGGGGTTCGTTAAGCCGACAACTATTTACAGTATGTGCAAAGTTAAAGGCCCAGCTAACTCATGCGTACCAACTGGCTCAAACCATGGCTGCCAAAAGAAATCTGGCCAACAAAGAAAGGTATGATAAAAAGGTGAAAGCACAGGAACTCCAGGAGGGAGATCGGTATTGCTAGAAATCTGGGACTGCATGTGCAAGCACAAGATTGCTGACAGATGGCACCATCTCCCTCACATTGTAGTGGGCAAACTAGATGATCTGCCAGTGTACAAAGTAAGGCCTGAGAATAATTCAAAAGATGTAAAAACAATGCATAGAAATCATTTACTGCCCATTGGACAAATCCTGATTGAGTCTGAGCCCCCAGAAGATGCCCCCTCTGGACCAGTGACTAGAGCTGCTGCTAAGAAAAGATCAAGGAAGTCTGCACCTACAGAAGCAGAGTTAAAGTGTTCCCCTGCACAAGTCCCAGTTGAGCATGACTGTCAGTCCATATCAGAAGAAAGTGAGAGTGACTTTGAATACTATCCTTCTTACGAACTGAGTCAATTGTTTCGGGCAATCCCGTCAATACTGGAGACGAGCTGGGCCTCTGACTGTCTAGCTCCCAGCTTCGTCCCTGGAGCCAATGCTCCCAGAAAGTGAAGTGCAAAGCATCACATCAGAGGAAATGGAATCATTGTGCATGGTTGAACTGTTTGAGCTTTCAGGGAGGAAATGATGGATTGGGTCAGACTGGTGATACACCAGAACAAGAAGAGTATTTTGAGTGCCCTGACAGTCCACTGCCAGTGTCCGAAAGCTCTCCATGCGAGCCAAATGTTGTGGACTCAGAAACTGTAACTCCTGGAGCTGAAAGTGCCCCAAGTTCTAGCCTCTCTACCCCATGGAGACTCCCGACAAGTGAGGACAATGCTGAAAATGAGGCTCAGAGTGCAGAGACTGTACAGTTCCCCTAGAAAGACTGGTCGAGCTGTAAAGCCTGTGGTGCACCTCAGTTATGATTCCCTGGGCCGGCCAGTGGACCTGCCTCTCAATGTTGTCCATAAAGGGTGTATGTGTCCCGAGCTCATTGCCCAAACTGAGCGTCAGTGCTAACTCAAGTTACTTGTGTTGTCTCTTCTAGCATGGTGCCCTTGCCCCGTCCAGCCCCAAGGTAACTGATAGGAAGGGCCCCTCTCCTCAGGTTTCATGTACAAGAGGTAATAACTTGAGTTATGGTACAATCTGTGTGTAATACTGTGTAAAGAGGACGTACTGCAATGTTTCAGAAATGTGTTCTTGGTAAAATGATGTATTGACTGATGATTACATGTGTGAGCCTAATGCAAATGTATATGGTTGCAGTTGAAACTTATGGGGTACTTGCTGAGCCGTGATGTCAAGCTTTCCCAGAACCAGGAAGGGTGTAACTCCCCTGCAAATGGGGTTCTCAAAAGACTTCAGGAGCTTGCTTGAATGCTCCAAGCCTGAATGGTGTTTGCTTAAGCCATTTATCAGTGAGTGTTTTAGAGCCTCTGTACTGTCTCTTAAGAGCTGTCTGCTTGCAGACATAATTAGTTTGTATGGGGGACTGTGTGCTTCTCTGTTTGAGTACCACTGAGCTGCTGCCAATTCACTCCATTTTGCAGTCACTAGAGTGCAAAGGGAACCTATCTGAAAGATGTAACTGTTTGCCAGAAATCATTTACAGTAATAATGAAATTACAGTTTGTCTAACCTGTTTCTTTGCAGTCAGAACTGTGTCTGCCCTAGTTCCCCATTCTGGTTTTGAACTGCTGAACTGGACCAATCAGTGTGGGGTAAGCTAGCTCTAAAATGGTGCCTTGACGAATCAGAACGGGACTCATAATCTGAGCCAGCCACAAGAGGATTGTATGGGCAGTGACTCTGGGAGATGTAGTTAGACTTCGCGCCTTTTGGACCAACAGCAGCAGTCTATTGTGAGTGACAGCCAATCCAGTCAAGAACTGGGAGGAACTCAAAGGAAGTGCTCGGTTTTGTCTGTTGGAGTTTCAGTTTAGCTCTGGGAGTGAAGGGAAAGAAACCCTGTGCTCCTTCAGTGCACAGTTTCAGTCAAAAACGTGTGTAAGGCCGGTTCAGTCTGCAGCATGTGTAACTGCTTTATTAGGACTGAATCCGTCCTGTGAAAAGAATCAAAGGATCTCTGAAGAGTAGAAACCAGGCTCACCCTGTAGAAGACTGGAGAAATTGTTGAATTGCACTCGGTCTGTCAGGAACTGAATCTGCTGTGTGTTCTCCCGGTATTGTGCAGTAATTGCGATCGGATAGAGAAGCAGCCTGCCTGGTATAGTACTTTCTTTTACCATATAAATGTGTAAGAGCCTCGTGGAGCTCAAGAGTAGCCCTGCTGACGTTGAAGGACCCTATCTTGTTTGGAGGTCGTGAGTACTAATTCAGGGTCGCCCCTGTTGAATTGCCACATTAAATCCAAATGGAATCACTGTACTGCTGACTGTTTAAACTAATTTTCTTTTCACTGTGTGAAAGCGCGCCTACCAGCTGCCATGGTTTGGACCAACCACTAGGGCTTGGGTACCCAGGGACAGTAACTGGTAGGGATAGGCCTGCACAGAGCCATAGGTAGATAGTAAAGTGATAAGCTAATTAACCTGATTTCCCTGTCCTTGTTATATCCCCCAAATAAATCAGAGCTGCTTGTTTCAGCAAAGTTATACTGCCTGAGGTATTTGTCTATGTTAAAGTACTGTACTGTGATTGTTGCACTGTATCTTATTTCACAGGAGGTCCCAGTGCCGGAACTAGTCCTGGGGGTAAGTGTATACTGTGAAGGTAATTTGATATATTGTGTGGGCCACTAGTGGGAAGAAAGGGGGTTGCAGTGTCCCAGAGGGCTGTGACCAAGTAAGTTTAACTATTGCAAACCCGACCTCTGTGGAGGCACCCGCCATTGGATCCAGGCCCCTCAACCTGTTAGTGGCAAATCAGGCAGGGGTAGTAGCCCCTGGGATAGCGCCATCTAGGGGTTACATTGGAAAAAACTACAGGGAGTAACACACTATTTGAAATCATCACAGAGAGTAGCACAATACTGGAAAGCACTAGAGAGAGTAACACAATACTTGAAAGTGCTACAGGAAATAATACAACACTGGAACACACTACTGGGAGTAACACAATACTGCAAAGCACCACAGGAAGCAAAATGATAGTGGAAACCACTATATGAAGTAACACAATACTGGACCTCATACTCTCAAATGGGGGAAGTGAAAGGATCTCAGATCTAGAAGTGGGTTGCCATCTGGGAACAAGTGACCATCTAACAGTGTGGTTCACGTTAAACTCAGCTACAGAGTCAAGCCATACAAAAGTGAGGGTACTGGACTTCAGGAGGGCTGACTTTGGCAAGTTGGGAGAGTGCCTCAGAAAAGCACTAGCAAACAGGCTAGAAGGAGGTGTGGAGCAACAATGGGGAATCATCAAAACTGCCATCACAGAGGCAACAAGTCTTTGTGTGAAGCAAATAAACAAATCAAAATGAAAGAGAAAGCAACTATGGTTCTCAAAAGAGGTGGCTGTGAAAGTCAGGAAGAAAAAGATAGCATTCCGGAAGTATAAGGAAACACAGAAGGAGCAGGACAGAAAGCTGTACCAGTTAAGGCAGAAAGAAGCAGGGAGGGAAGTCAGAATAGCAAAGGCCCAAACTGAGAAAAAGATAGCTAACTCAGTTAAGAAGGGAGATAAAACCTTTTATAGGTATATCAGCGAGCGTATAAAGACAAAGGAAGGGATAGTGAGGCTGAATAGAATGAACAGTGGGTGGGCAGAGGGGGACAGTAAAAAAGCAGGGATACTGAACGAATATTTCTGCTCAGTATTCACAAAAGAGGAGGGGGAAGTGCTTAATCCAATTAACAGAAGCACTCTTGATAGAGGGGGTCGATCCCAGTCCTTTCACAGAAGAAAGGGTTCTGCAAGAACTCCTAAAACTGAAGGTGGACAAAGCAAAGGGGGCCTGATGGAATTCACTCCAGAATTCTAAAAAGAATTAGGGAGGAACTAGTGAAACCACTGTAACTCTTTTAATAAATCATGGGAGGATGGGTGGTACCCAAGGACTGGAGGAAGGCAGATGTGATTCCCTTCACAAAGTGGGACCAAGACAGAGGCAGGAAACTAAAGACCTGTCAGTCTGACCTCTGTGGTAGGAAAGTGATGGAGTCACTTCTGAAGGAAAGAATAGTTGAGTACCTAGAGGCCAGTGGGGCACAGGACCTAAGGCAGCATGGGTTCACAGCGGAAGGTCATGTCAGATGAATCTAATAGATTTCTTTGACTGGGTGACCAAAGTAGTAGGTCAGGGAGGGCTATGGACATGGCCTACCTAGACTTTAGAAGGCATTGACACAGTCCCACACAAAAGATTAATAGTCAAATTAACCAGCCTGGGAGTGGGTTCCAGGGTGGTAGACTGGGTAAAACATTGGCTGGACAACAGGACACAGAAGGTAATTGTAAATGGAGTCCACTCTGAAGAAGAGGGGTTACTGGTGGGAATGCCATGAGGTTCAGTATTGGGTCCAGTCCTTTTAATGTCTTCGTAGTGACATTGCAGAGGGACTGGAAGGAAAAGTATGCCTCTTTGCAGATGACACAAAGATCTGCAACAGGGTTGATAAACAAGGAGGCGTGGAAAGGATGAGAAGGGACTTGGCAAGGTTGGAGGAATGGTCAGAAGTATGGCAGCTAGGATTCAATGCAAAGAAGTGCAAAATAATGCACCTGGGAAACAAGAACCCAGAGGAAGAATACACAATGGTGGGGGAGGTAGTAACAACAACAGAAAAGGAAAGGGACTTGGGGGTAATCATATCAGATGACCTTAAGGTTGGCAAGCAATGTGAGAAGGCAGTAGGGAGGGCTGGGGTTATACTGGGATGCATAGGGAGAGGCATCAGCAGCAGAAAACAGGAAGTTGTTATCTCTCTGTACAGACAGTTGGTGAGACCCCATCTGGAGTACTGTGTCCAGTTCTGGAGACCCCATCTCCGCAAGGACATAAGACAGAGGTAGTCCAGAGGAGGGCAACTAAAATGGTGCAGGGTCTGCAAGAGAAGCCATATGAGGAGAGACTAAAGGAGCTTAATATGTATACCCTTGAGGAAAGAAGGGAGAGGGGGGACATGATAGAAACTTTTAAGTACCTCAGTGGAATCAATAAAGTCCAGGAGGGTAGCATCTTTCAGAAAAAGAGACGTGCAACAACAAGGGGACACAATTTAAAGATGGGGGTAGTTCAGGGCAATGTGAGGAAGTATTATTTCACAGAGGGTGGTGGATGCATGGAACAGCCTTCCTGAGGAGGTTGTGGGGTCTAAAACTGTGGGAGAATTCAAGAATGCATGGGACAGACATAAGGCAATTCTTGTGGGGGGTAGGAAGAAATAGGCTGTTGGTTAACTAGGATCTGCGGCCTATCCTGTAGGTAGGGAAATGGGAAGACTAGATGGGCCAAGCGGTCCTTATCTGCCGTCAAAGTCTATGTTTCTATGGAAAATATTACAGGGAGTGACACAATAGTAGAAAGCCCTAGATGAAGTAACACAATAGTGGAAAGCACTACAGGGAATAACACAACACTGGAAAGAACCACTGAGAGTAAGACACTGGTCAAAGCACTGCCGCTAGAAACACAATACTGAAAAGCCCTACTGGGTGCAACACGATAGTGAAAAGCACAATACTGGTAAATGGTAAGTGGTACTGTGGTAAGTAATACAATGCTGGAAAACACTACAGAGAGTAGCACAATTGTGGAAAGCACTACAGGGAGTAAGTAACACAGTATTTGAAAGCACTGCAAGGAGTAACCCAAAATGTACTGGAAAGCTTTACAGGGAGTAACACAATACTGGAAAGCGCTAGAGAGAGTAACACAATTATGGAAAGCACTACAGGGAGTCTGTAATACAGCAATGGGAAGAACTATAGGGAGTAACACAGCTCATTCTGGGAAGCACTACTGGCAATAACACAATACTGGAAAGCACTACAGGGAGTAAAATGATAGTGGAAAGCACTACTGGGAGTAACACAATACTGTGAAGCATTGAGCACTGCAGACAGTAACACAACAGTGGAAAGCACTAGATGGAGCAATATAACCCATACTGGAAAACACAACAGGGAGTAACACAACTTATAATGGAAAGCACTACAGGGAGTAAAACAACCCATACTGAAAAGTACTCCTGCAGTATCACTACTCATACTGGAAAGCACTATAGGTAGTTACATGATAGTGGAAACACTACAGGGTGTAATGCAATACTGGAGAGCACTACAGGGAGTAACACAATACTGGAGAGGCTTACAGGAAGTAACATAATAATGGAAAGCACCACCTGGAGTAACACAGTAGTTATTTATTTTTATTTTATTTATTTCAGTTCTCGGATTAGACCAATTGAGCTCAGAGCTCTTTACATAGGTTCCACATCGAGAACATTACAGACAACCAGTATACAAGCAAACATGGCACAACAGGATAAGGAGAAACATACCAGTACAATGAGATTTGTACAAAGGATTCAAAAATACAGGGTACAAAACAGGATAAGGTTCCAAACACAGTCCGTAACACACCAGAAACAGGCAATTTATTGAGCCCAACAGTGAACCTGTTAGTTGTCAAGACAAAAGGATGTTAGAGTGCTACTTAGTACTAATGAAAAGGGGTGGGGGGGTGAGCCCCCAAGTGCAGAGTGCAAACGAGTGAATAAAAGTTCAATAGTAGGAAGGAAGAAGGTGACTTAGTAGTGGGAAGCATTAACCACTACCAGGAATACCGCAATAGTAGAAAGCATAAGAAGAGAGTAGCACAACCCGTACAGGACTACACAACAGGGAATAACAAACCCCATACTGAAAAGCACTACAGGGAAGTAACACGATAGTGAAAAACACTACTAGGAAGTAACAGAATTGTGGGAGGCACTAAGCACTACAGGGAGTAAATAAATAGTAGAAAACACTACAGGGAGTAAAGCAATATTGGAAAGCAATACAGGGAATAAAACAATACTAGAAAACACTACAGGGAGAACCAGTTGTGGAAAGGACTACAGGGAGTGATGCAATACTGGATAGCACTATAGGGAGTAACAACTGGGAAAGCAGTACAGCGAGTGATGCAACAGTGGAAAGCACTACCAGGAGTAAAAACTGTGGAAAGCCATAAAGGGAGTGATGCAACAGTAGAAAGCACTACAGGTAGTAACAACTGTGGAAAGCAGTACAGGGGAGTGATGCAATAGTGCATAGCACTACAAGCTGTAACAACTGTTTGTAGCAGTACAGAAGGTGATGCAATCCTTGAAAGCACTTCAAGGAGTAACAATTGTGGTAAGCAGTACTGGGAGTGATGCAATAGTAGAAAACACAACAGTAACAATTGTGAAAAGCAGTACAGGGAGTGATGCAATAGTGGATAGCAACACAAGTTGTAACAACTGTTTGAAGCAGTACAGAGGGTGATGCAGTAGTGGAAAGCACTACAGGGAGTAACAACTGTGGAAAGCAGTACAGGGAGAAACGCAATAGTGGAAAGCAGGGAGTAACAGTTGTGGAAAGCACTACAGGGAGTGATGCAATACTGGATAGCACTACAGGAAGTAACAACTGGGAAAGCAATACAGGGAGTGATCCAATAGTGGAAAGCACTACCAGGAGTAACAATTGTGGAAGGCAGTATAGGAAGTGATGCAACAGTGGAAAACACTACTGGGAGTAACAATTGTGTTAAGCAGTACAGGAAGTGATGCAACAGTGGAACGCACTACAGTTAGTAAGAATTACGGAAAGCAGAACAGGGAGTAACAACTGTGAAAAGCAGTACAGGAAGCAATGCAATAGTGGACAGCACTACAACTGTTAGAAGCAGTATAGGGAGTGATACAATAGTGGAAAGCACTACAGGGAGTGATACAATAGTGGAAAGCAGTACAGGGAGTAACAATTGTGGAAAGCAGTACAGAGAGTGATGCAATAGTGGATAGCACTACTGGGAGTAGCAAATGTGGAAAGCAGTACAGAGGGTGATGCAATAGTGGAAAACACTATTGGGAGTAACAATTGTGGTAAGCAGTACAGGGAGCAATGCAACGGTGGAAAGCACTACAGGGAGTAACAATAGTTTAAAGCAGTACAGGGAGTGATACAACAGTGGAAACTCCTACAAGGAGCAATCGTTGTGGACAGCAGTACAGGGAGTGATGCAATAGTAGAAAGCACTACAGGGAGTAACAATTGTGGAAAACAGTAAAGGGAGTGATGCAATAGTGGAAAGTACTACAGGGAGTAACAATTGTGGAAAGCAGTAAAGGGAATGATGCAACAGTGGAAAACACTACTGGGAGTAACAATTGTGGTGAGCAGTACAGGGAGCGATGCAACAGTGGAAACCACTACTGGGAGTAACAATTGTGGTAAGCAGCACAGGAAATGATATAACAGTGGAATGCACTACTGGGAGTAACAACTGTGGTAAGCAGTACAGGGAGTGATGCAATAGTGGAGAGCACTACAGAGAGTAACAACTGTGGAATGCAGTACAGGGAGTGATGCAATAGTGGGCAGCAATACAGGCTGTAACAACTGTTTTAAGAAGTAGAGATGATGATGCAATAGTGAACGCACTACAGGGAGTAACAGTTGTGGAAAGCAGTACAAGGAGTAACAACTGTGGAAAGCAGTACAGGAAGTGATGCAATAGTGGATAGCACTACACGGAGTAGCAACTGTGGAAAGCAGTACAGGGAGTAACAACTGTGGAAAGCAGTACAGGGAGTGATGCAACAGTGGATAGCACTACAGGGAGTAACAACTGTGGAAAGCAGTACAGGGAGTGATGCAACAGCAGAAAGCACTACAAGAAGCAACAACTGTGGAAAGCCATACAGGGAGTGATGCAACAGTGGAAAGCACTACAGGGAGCAACAACTGTGGAAAGCAGTACAGGGAATAATGCAATAATGAATAGCACTATAGGTTGTAGCAACTGTTTGAAGTAGTACAGAGGGTGACGCAATAGTGGAAAGCACTACAGGGAGTAACAATAGTGGAAAGCAGTACAGAGAGTGATGCAATAGTGGATAGCACTACAGGTTGTAACAACTGTTTGAGGCAGTACAGAGGTGATACAACAGTGGAAAGCCCTACAGGGAGTAACCATTGTGGAAAGCAGTACAGGGAGTGATGCAATAGTAGAAAGCACTACAGGGAGTACCAATTGTGCAAAACAGTACAGGGAGTGATGAAATAGTGAAAAGTACTACAGGGAGTAATAATTGTGGAAAGCAGTACAGGGAGTGGTGCAACAGTGGAAAGCACTATTGGGAGTAACAATTGAGGTAAGCAGTACAGGGAGTGATGCAATAGTGGAAAGCACTACAGGGAGAAACAATTGTGGAAAGCAGTACAGGGAGTGATGCAATAGCTTGGCAGAAGACACCAGGAGAAAGGACTGCTGTGTGACTGAACTTCTCTGCTGGGACTAAAGTAGAAGAACTTTTGTATTTGACTTTTAATTTAGGGTAAAAAACCTAACATACAAAAAAAAGTGTGTGTTTGGGTTAACTGAACTGAATGGGTATCTGAAGAGTTATCTAGGTGTAAATCTCAGGTGACTGAAAGGACTTAACTGCTGTGAGGTTTAAATTACTTGTAGAAAGATCTGGTAAGTAGGGGGAGTGGTTTAGCTAGAAGGAAGCTACATTAAAAGACTGCCTTAGAAAGTTTCTGCTAATAGCTTGGCAGAAGACACCAGGAGAAAGGACTGCTGTGTGACTGAACTTCTCTGCTGGGACTATATTGCCCTCCGTCCCTCCCCACCCCAAGCTAGTTCTATTTTTATAGGCACAGAATTTGACTGACAACAGGAACTTCCTGTTTAGGGGCAGGAAGTGAGTGATCTACAGAACCACCAAGGACCCACCATCCTAGAAGGGCAAGAGTAGCTCTCCGCCCCTCTAGCTGCTGGAGGTCTGCCTCTGAGCAAGTAAGTGGTCTACTGTAGAAATATAGGATATTCTTGTCTCAGAACAGGACAATCAGGAGCTTAAAGAGCACACAGGCAGAAAGTAAGGAGAGAGAGAAAAAACAGAGGAAAGAGTAAGGATTGCAAACAGTTAAGGGCCAGAAATAAGACATGATTGAGTGGTGCAGTGCAGTGGCGAGCAGCAGTCTTCGGAGATGTTCTGGAGGATGCGGTGTTGTCCCATCTGCAGGCACCTCTCTGGGCTAAGGGAGGAGGTTGCTCATCTCCAGGCTGAGGTTGGCCAAGATTTGTGGGACCTCCTCTTCCATCCAGGGACCACCAGTGCCACTGCCGTTGCCTCAGAGGTTACCAAGAAAGAGGCGGTTGGACCACAGTGGGCTCAGGGAGGGTGAGGGTGGTGGAACAGAGGTGCATCCTCCCATTGTACCTCTCCACAATTCCTATGCCATTCTAGCAAAGTGTGGTTCCTCTATGGAGGCACCCACAGTGGAGACCAAGGAGGATGCTGGGAACCTCCACAAAGGAGACCCACAGGAGGGTGGCAGGGGACCCTGCAGGGGAAGGAAACAACTCCTGGTGGGGACTCCATTGTAGGAAGGTAGAACTGGGGGAGGAAGGGAGAGGGAGGAAGGTGCCTGCCTGGCGCCATGGCTTGCAGGGACAGGAAGCGAATCTCAGGATTGCCGAAGCAGCTGCATGGGGAGGGAGCTGGATGTCATTGTCCACCTAGGGACAAATGACCTGGCTAAGAAAGGGATTAGAGAAGTGCAGGAAGAGTTTGTGGAATTGGGGAGGGCCTTAGTCAACTATGCCCGTACGGTAACCTTCTCGGGAGGTGCTACCATCTATGGCATAGGAGAGGCCTAGGGTGTTCCACACCATGGGATTCAATCAGTGGTTGAAAAACTGGTGTGGAGCTCAGGGATTTAGCTTCATTGGGGACTGGGGTCCACCTGGAGTGATGCAAGCCTATGCTGGCATGATGGGCTGCATCTGTCCGGGAGGGAACCAGGATCCTAGGTGATAGGTTTAAATGCTTCATTGGGAAGCTTTAAACTAGCCAAGGGGAGGCACTGGAAAGGAGCAGGAAAATCCTAGCCCCAAAATAATCACGGTAGTAAGTCGGCCAAACACCAACATAGAGGGTGTCGATGGGAAAAGGGCAGGTGTAAATGGGAGAAAGTGACAAAGGCAAGGAGGACAGGGATGGGGCAAAGGGAGTAAGGCCATCAGGAAATGGAGGGTAATGAGTACCAATGCCCGTAGTCTGGGCAACAAGCTCCCTGAGCTGATGGCCTTAATGGAAGAAGGATGCCTGGATATCGTAGCAGTCACAGAAACATGGTACACAGTGAACCATGACTGGGATGTTAACATACCAGGGTACATAACCTACAGGAGAGACAGGCAGGGGAGAAGAGGGGGAGGAGTAGCTCTCTAAGTAAAGAAAGGGATAAAAGCAACTGAACAAAAGACTAAACAGGGAGGAGAGGAGGCACTGTGGGTCACCTTGGAGACTGGAAAGGGCACCACAATCCGCACAGGGGTTGTGTACAGACCCCCATGTCAGGGGGAAGGAATGGACAAGGATATGATACAAGGCATTCTTAGAATGGCAGAGAAAGGGGAGATACTGTTGATGGGAGACCTGAATTTGCCAGAGTTTAACTGGAGCACATTTGCTGCAGCCACATCCAAGAGCAGGACCATTCTTGATGTCCTAAAGGTGGCAGGCATTAGCTAGTTTCGGAACCCACTCGTGAGGGAGCAATCTTAGACCTCGTACTCTCAAACAGGGGCAGTGAGAGGATCTCAGATCTAGAAGTGGGTTGCCATCTGGAGACAAGTGACCATCAAACAGTGTGGTTCATGTTAAACTCAGCTACAGAGTCAAGCCATACAAAAGTGAGGGTGCTGGACTTTAGGAGGGCTGACTTTGGCAAGATGGGAGAGTGCCTCAGAAAAGCACTAGCAAACAGGCTAGAAGGAGGTGTGGAGCAACAATGGGAATTATCAAAACTGCCATCACAGAGGCAACAAGCCTTTGTGTGAAGCAAATGAACAAATCAAAATGAAAGAAAAAGCCACTATGGTTCTCAAAAGAGTGGCTGTGAAAGTCAGGAAGAAAAGATAGCATTCCGGAGTATAAGGAAACACAGAAGGAGTAGGACAGAAGCTGTACCAGTTAAGGCAGAAGGAAGCAGGGAGGGAAGTCATAATAGCAAAGGCCCAAACTGAGGAAAAGATAGCCAACTCCAGTTAAGAAGGGGGATAAAACCTTTATAGGTACATCATGATAGAGAAAGACAAAGGGAGGATAGTGAGGACTGAACAGAAAGAACAGTGGGCGGGCAGAGGGGACAGTGAAAGCAGGAATACTGAATGAATATTTCTACCAGTATTCACAAAAGAGGAGGAGAAGTGTCTAATCAACTAACAGAGCACTCTTGATAGGGGTTGATCCCAGTCCTTTCACAGAAGAAAGGGTTCTGCAAGAACTCCTAAAACTGAAGGTGGGCAAAGCAATGGGTCCTGATGGAATTCAACTTGAATTCTAAAAGAATTAAGGAGGAACTAGTGAAACCACTGGCTACCCTTTTAATAAATCATGGAGGATGGTGTGGTACCCGAGGACTGGAGGAAGGCGGATGTGATTCCTTCACAAAAAGTGGGTCCAAGACAGAGGCAGGAGACTATAGACCTGTCAGTCCGACCTCTGTGGTAGGAAAAGTGATGGAGTCACTCTGAAGGAAAGAATAGTCGAGCACCTAGAGGCCAGTGGAGCACAGGACCCAAGGCAGCATGGGTTCACAGCGGGAAGGTCATGTCAGACAGAATCTAATAGATTTCTTTGACTGGGTAACAAAATAGTAGACCAGGGAGGGGCTGTGGACATGGCCTACCTAGACTTTAGCAAGGCATTTGACACAGTCCCACACAAAAGATGAATAGTCAAATTAACCAGCCTGGGAGTGGGACCCAGGGTGGTAGCCTGAATAAACACTGGCTGGACAACAGGACACAGAAGGTAATTGTAAATGGGTCCATTCTGAAGAAAGGGGTTACTAGTGGGGTACATAGAGGGTTCAGTATTGGGTCCAGTCCTTTTAATGTCTTCATCAGTGACATTGCAGAGGACTGAAGGAAAAGATGCCTTTTGCAGATGACACAAAAATCTGCAACAGGGGTTGATCACAAGGAGGCTGGAAAGGATGAAAAGGGACTTGGCAAGGTTGGAGGAATGGTCAGAAGTATAGCAGCTAGGATTCAATGCAAAGAAGTGCAAAATAATGCACCTGGGAAACAAGAACCCAGGGAAGAATACACAATGGTGGGGAGGTAGTAACAACAACAAAAGGAAGGGACCTGGGGTAATCATATCAGATGACCTTAAGGTTAGAGGCAAAAGGTGAGGCAGTAGGGGAGGGCTGTATATACTGGGATGTATAGGAGAGTGCATCAGCAGCAGAAAACAGGAAGTTGTTATCCCCTGTACAGACAGTTGGTGAGACCCATCTGGAGTACTGTGTCCAGTTCTGGAGACCCCATCTCCGGCAAGGACATAGACAGGATAGAGGCAGTCCAGAGGAGGGCAACTAAAATGGTGCAGGTCTCTGCAAGAGAAGGCGTGTGAGGAGAGACCAAGGAGCTTAATATGTATACCTTGAGGAAAGAAGGACTGGGGGACATGAAAGAAACTTTTAAGTACCTCAGTGGAATCAACAAAGTCCAAGAGGGAAGCATTTTTCAGAAAAAGAGACTTGCAAGAACAAGGGGACACAATTTAAAGATAGAAGGAGGGCGGTTCAGGGGCAATGTGAGGAAGTATTATTTCACAGAGAGGGTAGTGGATGCATGGCACAGCCTTCCTGAGGAGGTTGTGGGGTCTAAAACTGTGGGAGAATTCAAGAATGCATGGGACAGACATAAGGCAATTCTTGGGGGGGGGTAGGAAGAAATAGGCTGTCCGTTAACTAGGATCTGCGGCCTATCCTGTAGGTAGGGAAATGGGCAGACTAGATGGGCCAAGCGGTCCTTATCTGCCGTCAAAGTCTATGTTTCTATGTAGTGGATAGCACTACAAGGAGTAACAACTGTGGAAAACAGTACAGAGAGTGATACAACAGTGGAAAGCACTACATGGAGTAACAACTGTGGAAAGCTGAACAGGGAGTGATGCAACAGTGAAAAGCACTACAGGGAGTAACAACCATGGAAAGCAGTACAGGGAGAGATGCAATCAAGGATAGCACTACAGGTTGTAAGAACTGTTTTAAGCAGTACAGATGGTGATGCAATAGTGGAAAGCACTACAGGGAGTATTAGTAGTGGAAAACAATACAGGGGGCAATGCAATAGTGGAAAGCACTACAGGGAGTAACAACCATGGAAAGCAGTATAGAGAGTGATGCAATCGAGGACAGCACTACAGGTTGCAAGAACTGTTTTAAGCAGTACAGATGGTGATGCAATAGTGGAAAGCACTACAGGGAGTATCAGTAATGGAAAGCAATACAGGGGGTGATGCAATAGTGGAAAGCACTACAAGGAGTAACAATTGTGGAAAGCAGTATAGGGAGTGATGCAACAGTGGAAAACAATACTGGGAGTAACAGTTGTGGAAAGCAGTACAGGGAGTGATGCAATAGTGGAAAGCACTACTGGGAGTATCAGTAATGGAAAGCAATACAGGGGGCGATGCAATAGTGGAAAGCACTACAGGGAGTAACAATTGTGGAAAGCAGTACAGGGAGTGATGCAACAGTGGAAAACAATACTGGGAGTAACAGTTGCGGAAAGCAGTACAGGGAGTGATGCACTAGTGGAAAGTACCACTGGGAGTAGCAACTGTGGCATGCAGCACAAGGAGTGATGCAACAGTGGAAAGCACTACTGGAAGTAACAACTGTGGAAAGCAGTACAGGGAGTGATGCAATAGTGGAAAGCATCACATTTAGTAACAATTGTGGAAGGCACTACATGGAGTAACAACTGTGGAAAGCAGTACTGGGAGTAACAACTGTGGTAAGCAGTACAGGGAGTGATGCAACAGAGGAAAGCACAACAGGGAGTAAGAGTTGTGGAAAACATTACAGGGAGTCATGCACTAGTGGAAAGCACTACAGGGAGTAACAACTGTGGAAAGTAGTATAGGGAGTGATACAATAGTGGAAAGCACTACAGAGTGTAACAATTGTGGAAAGCCATAGAGGGAGTGATGCAACAGTGGAAAGCACTACAGGTTGTAACAACTGTTTGAAGTAGTACTGGGAGTGATGCAATAGTGGAAAGCACTACAGGGAGTAACAACTGTAGAAAGCAGTACAGAGAGTAACAACTGTGGAAGGTAGTACAGGGAGTAACAACTGTGGAAAGCAGTACAGGGAGTAACACCTATGGAAAACTGTACAGGGAGTGATGCAACAGTGGAAAGCACTACAGAGAGTAACAGCCGTGGAAAGCAGTACAGGTGGTGATGCAATAGTTGGTAGCACTACAGGTTGTAGCAACTGTTTCAAGCAATACAGAGGGTGACGCAATAGTGGAAAGCACTACAGAGAGTAACAATAGTGGAAAGCAGTACAGAGAGTGATGCAATAGTGGATAGCACTACAGGTTTTAACAACTGTTTGAAGCAGTACAGAGGGTGATGCAATAGTGGAAAGCCCTACAGGGAGTAAGCATTGTGGAAAGCAGTACAGGGAGTGATACAACAGTGGAAGGCCCTACAGGGAGTAACCATTGTGGAAAGCAGTACAGGGAGTGATGTAATAGTAGAAAGCACTACATGGAGTAATAATTGTGGAAAACAGTACAAGGAGTGATGCAATAGTGAAAAGTACTACAGGGAGCAACAATTGTAGAAAGCAGTACAGGGAGTGATGCAACAGTGGAAAGCATTATTGGGAATAACAATTGTGGTAAGCAGTACAGAGAGTGAGGCAATAGTGGAAAGCACTATAGGGAGTAACAATGGTGGAAAGCAGTACAGGGAGTGATGCAATAGTGGATAGCACTACAGGGAGTAACAACTGCTGAATGCAGTACAGGGAGTGATGCAACAATGGAAAACACTACAAGGAGTAACAACTATGGAAAACTGTACAGCGAGTGATGCAACAGTGGAAAGCACTACAGAGAGTAACAGCCATGGAAAGCAGTACAGGGAGTGATGCAATAGTGGGCAGCAATACAGGCTGTAACAACTGTTTTAAGAAGTACAGATGATGATGCAATAGTGAATGCACTACAGGGAGTAACAGTTGTGGAAAGCAGTACAAGGAGTAACTACTGTGGAAAGCAGTACAGGGAGTGATGCAATAGTGGACAGCACTACAAGGAGTAGCAACTGTGGAAAGCAGTATAGGGAGTAATTTCTGTGGAAAGCAGTACAGGGAGTGATGCAAGAGTAGAAAGCACTACAAGAAGTAACAACTGTGGAAAGCCAGACAGGGAGTGATGCAACAGTGGAAAGCACTACAGGGAGTAACAACTGTGGAAAGCAGTACAGGGAATGATGCAATAATGAATAGCACTATAGGCTGTAGCAACTGCTTGAAGCAGTACAGAGGGTGACGCAATAGAGGAAAGCACTACAGGGAGCAGCAATAGTGGAAAGCAGTACAAGGAGTAACAACTGGGGAAAGCAGTACAGGGAGTGATGCAATAGTGGATAGCACTACACGGAGTAGCAACTGTGGAAAGCAGTACAGGGAGTGATTCAACAGTGGATAGCACTACAGGGAGTAACAACTGTGGAAAGCAGTACAGGGAGTGATGCAACAATAGAAAGCACTACAAGAAGCAACAACTGTGGAAAACCATAAAGGGAGTGATGCAACAGTGGAAAGCACTACAGGGAGTAACAACTGTGGAAAGCAGTACAGGGAATAATGCACTAATGAACAGCACTATAGGTTGTAGCAACTGTCTGAAGCAGTACAGAGGGTGATGCAATACTGGAAAGCACTACAGGAGTAACAATAGTGGAAAGCAGTACAGAGAGTGATGCAATAGTGTATAGCACTACAGGTTGTAACAACTGTTTGAAGCAGTACAGAGGGTGATGCAATAGTGGAAAGCCCTACAGGGAGTAACCATTGCGAAAAGCATTACAGGGACGGATGTAATAGTAGAAAGCACTACATGGAGTAATAATTGTGGAAAACAGTACAGGTAGTAATGCAATAGTGAAAAGTACTACAGGGAGTAACAATTGTGGAAAGCAGTACAGGGAGTGATGCAACAGTGGAAAGCATTATTGGAAGTATCAATTGTGGTAAGCAGTACAGGGAGTGATGCAATAGTGGAAAGCACTACAGGGAGTAACAATTGTGGAAAGCAGTACAGGGAGTGATGCAACAGTGGATAGCACTACAGGGAGTAAGAGTTGTGCAAAACATTACAGGGAGTCATGCACTAGTGGAAAGCACTACAGGGAGTAACAACTGTGGAAAGCAGTACAGGGAGTTATGCAATAGTGGAAAGCACTACAGGGAGTAACAATTGTGGAAATCAGTACAGGGAGTAACACCTATGGAAAACTGTACAGGGAGTGATGCAACAATGGAAAGCACTACAGAGAGTAACAGCCATGGAAAGCAGTACAGGTGGTGATGCAATAGTGGGTGGCACTACAGGCTGTAACAACTGTTTTAAGAAGTACAGATGATGATGATGCAATAGTGGAAAGCACTACAGGGAGTAACAGTTGTGGAAAGCAGTACAAGGAGTAACAACTGTGGAAAGCAGTATAGGGAGTGATGCAATAGTGTACAGCACTACAGGGAGTAACAACTGTGGAAAGCAGTACAGGGAGTAATAATTGTGGAAAGCAGTACAGGGAGTGATGCAACAGTGAAAAGTACTACAGGGAGCAACAATTGTAGAAAGCAGTACAGGGAGTGATGCAACAGTGGAAAGCATTATTGGGGGTAACAATTGTGGTAAGCAGTACAGGGAGTGAGGCAATAGTGGAAAGCACTACAGGGAGTAACAATGGTGGAAAGCAGTACAGGGAGTGATGCAATAGTGGATAGCACTACAGGAGTAACAACTGTGGAATGCAGTACAGGGAGTGATGCAACAATGGAAAACACTACAAGGAGTAACAACTATGGAAACTGTACAGGAGTGATGCAACAGTGGAAAGCACTACAGAGAGTAACAGCATGGAAAGCAGTACAGGGGTGATGCAATAGTGGAAAGCAATACAGGCTGTAACAACTGTTTAAAGTACAGATGATGATGCAATAGTGAATGCACTACAGGGAGTAACATTGTGGAAAGCAGACAAGGAGTAACAACTGTGGAAAGCAGTACAGGGAGTGATGCAATAGTGGATAGCACTACAAGGAGTAGCAACTGTGGAAAGCAGTACAGGGAGTAATTTCTGTGGAAAGCAGTACAGGGAGTGATGCAACATTAGAAAGCACTACAAGAAGTAACAACTGTGGAAAGCCATACAGGGAGTGATGCAACAGTGGAAAGCACTACAGGGAGTAACAACTGTGGAAAGCAGTACAGGGAGTGATGCAATAGTGGATAGCACTACAGGAGTAACAACTGTGGAAAGCAGTACAGGGAGTGATTCAACAGTGGATAGCACTACAGGGAGTAACAACTGTGGAAAGCAGTACAGGGAGTGATGCAACAGTGGAAAGCACTACAAGAGTAACAACTGTGGAAGCAGTACAAGGAGTGATGCAACAGTGAAAGCACTACAGGAGTAACAACTGTGGAAAGCAGTACAGGGAGTGATGCAACAGTGGAAAGCACTACAGGAGTAACAATTGTGAAAGCACTACAGGAGTGACAACTAGTGGAAAGCACTACAGGGAGTAACAATAGTGGAAAGCAGTACAGAGAGTGATGCAATAGTGGATAGCACTCAAGGTGGTAACAACTGTTTGAGAGCAGTACAGAGGTGATACAACAGTGGAAAGCACTACAGGAGTAACAACTGTGGAAACACAGAGGAGTGATGCAATAGTGGAAAGCACTACAGGGAGTAACAATGTGGAAAGCAGTACAAGGAGGATGCAACAGTGGAAAGCACTACAGGAGTAACAATTGTGGAAAGCAGCACAGGAGTGATGCAACAGTGGAAAGCACTATTGGGAGTAACAATTGTGGAAAGCAGTACAGGGAGTGATGCAATAGTGGAAAGCACTACAAGGAGTAACAACTGTGGAAAGCAGTACAGAAAGTGATACAACAGTGGAAAGCACTACAAAGAGTAACAACTGTGGAAAGCTGAACAGGGAGTGATGCAACAGTGAAAAGCACTACAGGGAGTAACAACCATGGAAAGCAGTACAGGGAGAGATGCAATCAAGGATAGCACTACAGGTTGTAAGAACTGTTTTAAGCAGTACAGATGGTGATGCAATAGTGGAAAGAACTACAGGGAGTATCAGTAGTGGAAAGCAATACAGGGGCCGATGCAATAGTGGAAAGCACTACAGGGAGTAACAACTGTGGAAAGCAGGACCGGGAGTGATGCAACAGTGGAAAACAATACTGGGAGTAACAGTTGTGGAAAGCAGTACAGGGAGTGATGCAATAGTGGAAAGCACTACTGGGAGTAACAACTGTGGCATGCAGCACAAGGAGTGATGCAACAGTGGAAAGAACTACTGGAAGTAACAACTGTGGTAAGCAGTACAGGGAGTGATGCAATAGTGGAAAGCATCACATTTAGTAAGAATTGTGGAAAGCACTACAGGGAGTAACAACTGTGGAAAGCAGTACAGGGAGTAACAACTGTGGTAAGCAGAACAGGGAGTGATGCATCAGTGGAAAGCAGTACTGGGAGTAACAAATGCGGTAAGCAGTACAGGGAGTGATGCAACAGTGGAAAGCACAACAGGGAGTAAGAGTTGTGGAAAATATTACAGGGAGTCATGCACTAGTGGAAAGCACTACAGGGAGTAACAACTGTGGAAAGCAGTATAGAGAGTGATACAATAGTGGAAAGCACTACAGAGTGTAACAATTGTGGAAAGATGTAGAGGGAGTGATGCAACAGTGGAAAGCACTACAGGTTGTAACAACTGTTTGAAGTAGTACTGGGAGTGATGCAATAGTGGAAAGCACTACAGGGAATAACAACTGTGGAAAGCAGTACAGAGAGTAACAACCGTGGAAAGCAGTACAGGGAGTTATGCAATAGAGGAAAGCACTACAGGGAGTAACAATTGTGGAAATCAGTACAGGGAGTAACAACTATGGAAAACTGTACAGGGAGTGATGCAACAGTGGAAAGCACTACAGAGAGTAACAGCCATGAAAAGCAGTACAGGCAGTGAGGCAATAGTGGGTAGCACTACAGGCTGTAACAACTGTTTTAAGAAGTACAGATGATGATGCAATAGTGGAAAGCACTACAGGGAGTAACAGTTGTGGAAAGCAGTACAAGGAGTAACAACTGTGGAAAGCAGTATAGGGAGTGATGCAATAGTGGACAGCACTACAGGGAGTAACAACTGTGGAAAGCAGTACAGGGAGTAACAACTGTGGAAAGCAGTGCAGGGAGTGATGCAACAGTGGATAGCACTACAGGGAGTAACAATTGTGGAGAGCAGTACAGGGAGTGATGCAACAGTAGAAAGCACTACAAGGAGCAACAACTGTGGAAAGCCATACAGGGAGTGATGCAACAGTGGAAAGCACTACAGGGAGTAACGACTGTGGAAAGCAGTACAGGGAATGATGCACTAATGAACAGCACTACAGGTTGTAGCAACTGTCTGAAGCAATACAGAGGGTGATGCAATAGTGGAAAGCACTGCAGGGAGTAACAATAGTGGAAAGCAGTACAGAGAGTGATGCAATAGTGGATAGAACTACAGGTTGTAACAACTGTTTGAAGCAGTACAGAGGGTGATGCAATAGTGGAAAGCCCTACAGGGAGTAACCATTGTGGAAAGCAGTACAGGGAGTGATACAACAGTGGAAAGCCCTACAGGGAGTAACCATTGTGGAAAGCAGTACAGGGAGTGATGTAATAGTAGAAAGCACTACATGGAGTAATAATTGTGGAAAACAGTACAGGGAGTGATGCAATAGTGAAAAGCACTACAGGGAGTAACAATTGTGGAAAGCAGTACTGGGAGTGATGTAACAGTGGAAAGCATTATTGGGAGTAACAATTGTGGTAAGCAGTACAGAGAGTGATACAACAGTGGAAAGCACTACAAGAAGTAACAACTATGGAAAGCTGAACAGGGAGTGATGCAACAGTGAAAAGCACTACAGTGAGTAACAACCATGGAAAGCAGTACAGGGAGTGATGCAATCGAGGATAGCACTACAGGTTGTAAGAACTGTTTTAAACAGTACAGATGGTGATGCAATAGTGGAAAGCACTACAGGGAGTAACAATTGTGGAAGGCAGTACAGGGAGTGATACAACAGTGGAAAGTCCTACAGGGAGTAACCATTGTGGTGAGCAGTACAGGGAGTGATGCAATAGTAGACAGCACTGCATGGAGTAATAATTATGGAAAACAGTACAGGGAGTGATGCAACAGTGAAAAGCACTACAGGGAATAACAACCATGGAAAGCAGTACAGGGAGTGATGCAATCGAGGATAGCACTACAGGTTGTAAGAACTGTTTTAAGCAGTACAGATGGTGATGCAATAGTGGAAAGCACTACAGGGAGTATCAGTAGTGGAAAGCAATACAGGGGGTGATGCAATAGTGGATAACACTACAGGGAGTCACAACTTTGGAAAGCAGTACAGAGAGTGATACAATACAGGAAAGCACAACATGGAGTAACAACTGTGGAAAGCTGAACAGGGAGTGATGCAACAGTGAAAAGCACTACAGGGAGTAACAACCATGGAAAGCAGTACAGGGAGAGATGCAATCGAGGATAGCACTACAGGTTGTAAGAACTGTTTTAAGCAGTACAGATGGTGATGCAGTAGTGGAAAGCACCACAGGGAGTATCAGTAGTGGAAAGCAAGACAGGGGGCAATGCAATAGTGGAAAGCACTACAGGGAGTAACAATTGTGGAAAGCAGTACCGGGAGTGACGCAACAGTGGAAAACAATACTGGGCGTAACAGTTGTGGAAAGCAGTACAGGGAGCGATGCAATAGTGGAAGGCACTGCTGGGAGTAACAACTGTGGCATGCAGCACAAGGAGTAATGCAACAGTGGAAAGCACTACTGCAAGTAACAACTGTGGTAAGCAGTACAGGGAGTGATGCAATAGTGGAAAGCATCACATTTAGTAACAACTGTGGAAATCACTACAGGGAGTAACAACTGTGGAAAGCAGTACACTGAGTAACAACTGTGGTAAGCAGAACAGGGAGTGATGCATCAGTGGAAAGCAGTACTGGGAGTAACAAATGTGGTAAGCAGTACATGGAGTGATGCAACAGTGGAAAGCACAACAGGGAGTAAGACTTGTGGAAAACATTACAGGGAGTCATGCACTAGTGGAAAGCACTACAGGGAGTAACAACTGTGGAAAGCAATATAGGGAGTGATACAATAGTGGAAAGCACTACAGAGTGTAACAATTGTGGAAAGCCGTAGAGGGAGTGATGCAACAATGGAAAGCGCTACAGGCTGTAACAACTGTTTGAAGTAGTACTGGGAGTGATGCAATAGTGGAAAGCACTAAAGGGAGTAACAACTGTGGAAAGCAGTACAGAGAGTAACAACTGTGGAAGGCAGTACAGGGAGTAACAACTGTGGAAAGCAGTACAGGAAGTTATGCACTAGTGGAACGCACTACAGGGAGTAACAATTGTGGAAATCAGTACAGGGAGTAACAACTATGGAAAACTGTACAGGGAGTGATGCAACAGTGGAAAGCACTACAGAGAGTAACAGCCATGGAAAGCAGTACAGGCAGTGATGCAATAGTGGGTAGCACTATAGGCTGTAACAACTGTTTTAAGAAGTACAGATGATGATGCAATAGTGGAAAGCACTACAGGGAGTAACAGTTGTGGAAAGCAGTACAAGGAGTAACAACTGTGGAAAGCAGTACAGGGAGTGATGCAATAGTGGACAGCACTACAGGGAGTAACAACTGTGGAAAGCAGTACAGGGAGTGATGCAACAGTGGATAGCACTACAAGGAGTAACAATTGTGGAAAGCAGTACAGGGAGTGATGCAACAGTAGAAAGCACTACAAGGAGCAACTGTGGAAAGCCATAAAGGGAGTGATGCAACAGTGGAAAGCACTACAGGGAGTAACAACTGTGGAAAGCAGAACAGGGAATGATGCAATAATGAATAGCACTACAGGTTGTAGCAACTGTTTGAAGCAATATAGAGGGTGACGCAATAGTGGAAAGCATTACAGGGAATAACAATAGTGGAAAGCAGTACAGAGAGTGATGCAATAGTGTATAGCACTACAGGTTGTAACAACTGTTTGAAGCAGTTCAGAGGGTGATGCAATAGTGGAAAGCCCTACAGGGAGTAAACATTGTGAAAAGCAGTACAGGCAGTGATACAACAGTGGAAAGCCCTACAGGAAGTAACCATTGTGGAAAGCATTACAGGGATGGATGTAATAGTAGAAAGCACTACATGGAGTAATAATTGTGGAAAACAGTACAGGGAGTGATGCAATAGTGAAAAGTACTACAGGGAGTAGCAATTGTGGAAAGCAGTACAGGGAGTGATGCAACAGTGGAAAGCACATTGGAAGTACCAATTGTGGTAAGCAGTACAGGAGTGATGCAACAGTGGAAAGCACTACAGGAGTAAACAATTGTGGAAAGCAGTACAGGGAGTGATGCAACAGTGGATTAGCACTACAGGAGTAACAACTGTGGAAAGCAGTACAGAGAATGATACAGCAGTGGAAAGCACTACAAGGAGTAACAACTGTGGAAAGCTGAACAGGGAGTGATGCAACAGTGAAAAGCACTACAGTGAGTAACAACCATGGAAAGCAGTACAGGGAGTGATGCAATTGAGGATAGCACTACAGGTTGTAAGAACTGTTTTAAACAGTACAGATGGTGATGCAATAGTGGAAAGCACTACAGGGAGTAACAATAGTGGAAAGCAGTACAGGGAGTGATGCAAGAGTAGAAAGCACTACATGGAGTAATAATTGTGGAAAACAGTACAGGGAGTGATGCAACAGTGAAAAGCACTACAGGGAGTAACAACCATGGAAAGCAGTACAGGGAGTGATGCAATTGAGGATAGCACTACAGGTTGTAAGAACTGTTTTAAGCAGTACAGATGGTGATGCAATAGTGGAAAGCACTACAGGGAGTATCAGTAATGGAAAGCAATACAGGGGGCGATGCAATAGTGGAAAGCACTACTGGGAGTAGCAACTGTGGCATGCAGCACAAGAAGTGATGCAACAGTGGAAAGCACTACTGGAAGTAACAACTGTGGAAAGCAGTACAGGGAGTGATGCAACAGTGGAAAGCACAACAGGGAGTAAGAGTTGTGCAAAACATTACAGGGAGTCTTGCACTAGTGGAAAGCACTACAGGGAGTAACAACTGTGGAAAGCAGTATAGGGAGTGATACAATAGTGGAAAGCACTACACAGTGTAACAATTGTGGAAAGCCGTAGAGGGAGTGATGCAACAGTGGACAGCACTACAGGGAGTAACAACTGTAGAAAGCAGTACAGGGAGTTATGCAATAGTGGAAAGCACTACAGGGAGTAACAATTGTGGAAATCAGTACAGGGAGTAACACCTATGGAAAACTGTACAGGGAGTGATGCAACAATGGAAAGCACTGCAGAGAGTAACAGCCATGGAAAGCAGTACAAGCGGTGATGCAATGGTGGGTGGCACTACAGGCTGTAACAACTGTTTTAAGAAGTACAGATGATGATGATGCAATAGTGGAAAGCACTACAGGGAGTAACAACTGTGGAAAGCAGTACAGGGAGTAACAACTGTGGAAAGCAGTACAGGGAGTGATGCAACAGTGGATAGCACTACAGGGAGTAACAATTGTGGAAAGCAGTACAGGGAGTGATGCAACAGTAGAAAGCACTACAAGGAGCAACAACTGTGGAAAGCCATACAGGGAGTGATGCAACAGTGGAAAGCACTACAGGGAGTAACAACTGTGGAAAGCAGTACAGGGAAAGATGCAATAATGAATAGCACTACAGGTTGTAGCAACTGTTTGAAGCAATACAGAGGGTGACGCAATAGTGGAAAGCACTACGGGGAGTAACAATAGTGGAAAGCAGTACAGAGAGTGATGCAATAGTGGATAGCACTACAGGTTTTAACAACTGTTTGAAGCAGTACAGAGGGTGATGCAATAGTAAAAAGCCCTACAGGGAGTAAGCATTGTGGAAAGCAGTACAGGGAGTCATACAACAGTGGAAAGCCCTACAGGGAGTAACCATTGTGGAAAGCAGTACAGGGAGTGATGTAATAGTAGAAAGCACTACATGGAGTAATAATTGTGGAAAACAGTACAGGGAGTGATGCAATAGTGAAAAGTACTACAGGGAGTAACAATTGTAGAAAGCAGTACAGGGAGTGATGCAACAGTGGAAAGCATTATTGGGAGTAACAATTGTGGTAAGCAGTACAGGAAGTGATGCAATAGTGGAAAGCACTACAGGGAGTAACAATTGTGGAAAGCAGTACAGGGAGTGATGCAATAGTGGATAGCACTACAGGGAGTAACAACTGTGGAAAGCAGTACAGAGAGTGATACAACAGTGGAAAGCACTACAAGGAGTAACAACTGTGGAAAGCTGAACAGGGAGTGATGCAACAGTGAAAAGCACTACAGTGAGTAACAACCATGGAAAGCAGTACAGGAAGTGATGCAATCGGGGATAGCACTACAGGTTGTAAGAACTGTTTTAAACAGTACAGATGGTGATGCAATAGTGGAAAGCACTACAGGGAGTAACAATAGTGGAAAGCAGTACAGGGAGTGATACAACAGTGTAAAGTTCTACAGGGAGTAACCATTGTGTAAAGCAGTACAGGGAGTGATGCAATAGTAGAAAGCACTACTTGGAGTAGTAATTGTGGAAAAAAGTACAGGAAGTGATGCAACAGTGAAAAGCACTACAGGGAGTAACAACCATGGAAAGCAGTACAGGGAGTGATGCAATCGAGGATAGCACTACAGGTTGTAAGAACTGTTTTAAGCAGTACAGATGGTGATGCAATAGTGGAAAGCACTACAGGGAGTATCAGTAGTGGAAAGCAATACAGGGGGTGATGCAATAGTGGATAGCACTATAAGGAGTCACAACTTTGGAAAGCAGTACAGAGAGTGATACAACAGTGGAAAGCACTACAAGGAGTAACAACTGTGGAAAGCTGAACAGGGAGTGATGCAACAGTGAAAAGCACTACAGGGAGTAACAACCATGGAAAGCAGTACAGGGAGTGATGCAATCGAGGATAGCACTACAGGTTGTAAGAACTGTTTTAAGCAGTACAGGTGGTGATGCAATAGTAGAAAGCACTACAGGGAGTATCAGTAGTGAAAAGCAGTACAGGGGGTGATGCAATAGTGGAAAGCACTACTGGGAGTAACAATTGTGGAAAGCAGTACCGGGAGTGATGCAATAGTGGAAAGCACTACTGGGAGTAACAACTGTGGCATGCAGCACAAGGAGTGATGGAAAAGTGGAAAGCACTTCTGGAAGTAACAACTGTGCTAAGCAGTACAGGGAGTGATGCAATAGTGGAAAGCATCACATTTAGTAACAATTGTGGAAAGCACTACATGGAGTAACAACTGTGGAAAGCAGTACAGGGAGTAACAACTGTGGTAAGCAGAACAGGGAGTGATGCATCAGTGAAAAGCACTACTGGGAGTAACAACTGTGGTAAGCAGTACAGGGAGTGATGCAACAGTAGAAAGCACAACAGGGAGTAAGAGTTGTGGAAAACATTACAGGGAGTCATGCACTAGTGGAAAGCACTACAGGGAGTAACAAATGTGGAAAGCAGTACAAGGAGTGATACAATAGTGGAAAGCACTACAGAGTGTAACAATTGTGGAAAGCCATAGAGGGAGTGATGCAACAGTGGAAAGCACTACAGGTTGTAACAACTGTTTGAAGTAGTACTGGGAGTGATGCAATAGTGGAAAGCACTACAGGGAGTAACAACTGTGGAAAGCAGTACAGAGAGTAACAACTGTGGAAGGCAGTACAGGGAGTAACAACTATGGAAAGCAGTACAGGGAGTTATGCAATAGAGGAAAGCACTACAGGGAGTAACAATTGTGGAAAGCAGTACAGGGAGTAACAACTGTGGAAAGCAGTACAGGGAGTAACAACTGTGGAAAGCAGTACAGGGAGTGATGCAATCGTGGATAGCACTACAGGGAGTAACAGCTGTGGAAAGCAATACAGGGAGTGATGCAACAGTTGAAAGAACTACTGGGAGTAACAACTGTGGTAAGCTGTACAGGGAGTGATGCAATAGTGGAAAGCACAACAGGGAGTAACAGTTGTGGAAAACAGTATACGGAGAGATGCAATTGTGGAAAGCAGTACAGGGAGTAACAACTGTTTGAAGTAGTACAGGGAGTGATGCAATAGTGGAACGCGGTACAGGGAGTAACAACTGTGGAAGGCAGTACAGAGAGTGATGCAATAGTGGCTAGTATTACAGGGAATAACAACCATGGAAAGTAGTACAGGGAGTGATGCAATAGTGGATAGCACTACAGGTTGTAGCAATTGTTTTAAGCAGTACAGAGGGTGATGCACCAGTGGGAAGCACTACAGGGAGTAACAATAGTGGAAAGCAGTACAGGGAGTAACAATTGTGGAAAGCAGTACAGGGAGTGATGCAATAGTGGAAAGCACTACAGGCATTAACAGCTGTGGAAAGCAGTACAGGGAGTGATGCAAAAGTGGAAAGCACTATAGCTAATAACAGTTGTGGAAAACTGTATAGGGTGTGATGCAACAGTGGAAAGCACTACACAGAGTAACAATTGTGCTAAGCAGTAGAGGGAGTAATGCAATAGTGGAAAGAACTGCAGGGACTAACACAATAGTTGAAAGCACTACTTTTATTTATTTAATTCTTGAATTGCAATACCTTTAAACTAAAAGCTTGTTTACAAAGGTTCCACATCAAAGTAACGATAGTCAAACAGAACAGTGCAAAAACAGCAAAACATGGTTAAAAAAGAGCATTTAACATAAAGTAAACTTATAAGGTGCAATATAACAGATAGTATTAAATCAGCCAGGTTGGCCTTGTCGGGTAGAGGAGTAGGGTGAGAAGAAAGGGTGAGTAGGAGTATGGATGTAAAGGGGGTTAGGAGAGGCATGGGGGGTGAAATGTATGGTAGGGGTTTGCATGGCAAAGGAGTTGCCGGGAGTTAGGTGAGAAAGGCTAGCTAGAGGAAGTAGTCACAACTGCAGACAGCGGTAAGGTGCTGGTGGAGTTTTCACCACCAGCATCTTACCAGCAGATTATTTTGTTTACCCCAGATAGCCCTACTGAGTTGCAATATCTTATTTTCAGTAAGACCTATTTTTATACAACCTGTACACCTTGGTGGTATGGCACACTGGGAGGTTAAGTGCCTTGCTCAAGGTCAGATAGTGAACCAGTGACTGTGGTGGGATTCGTACTGGGATCTCCTGGCTCCTACCAACTAGGCTGGACTGCCTCCTAAAACTGACATGTTATCATCAGGCAGTCGTCCTGTATTTTATGGTCAAACACAAAGAAGACTGCCATGCCAGAGTGGAAATGGACAGGGGCCCTGATCACGGGGCACGCCTGTCACCCTCTGCCCTATTTCATTTGCTCTCTTGGTGACAGGCTTCTATTTTTTTTTTTTTTTTTTAATAATTCAAACATTATTATATTTTAAACCATGTAACACATCAATATCATGACAGAAAAGAGAACAAGGACAAATGAAGCAGAAAATATACCAAACCCAACACTTAACCCCCAACTCACCCCCACCTCCACTAATCACAACCCCCAAACCCCAACCCTCCAAAAAGAAACACTCCCCCAAAACCCCCCTCCCCATCCCAGAGCACCAAGAAACTACAGAAAATTAAATGGATATAAGCCACTAACATGTCAAACAAGTGACCCATAACCGGCCTGCTCCCATTCTGAGCTATTCCGTAGTGACAGAAGGGTATGAAGTACTTCCCATCTTCAGAAAAAAAGATCGCTTCATTGGTGTAGTCTGGCAATTTGCTTTTCCATTGGCAAGGCCTGCATAAGTTCATTATACCATTCCTTATAAGGAAGTGGAGAATTGTCTCTCCAATGGCGTAAAATAACCACCTTAGCAACCATTGAAATCATAGTAATATGGGCTCTACGGTGTTTAGGTAAGGTAGAGGGTTAGTCACCAATTAAGCAGATTTCAGGTGTAAAGGCATTGTCCAGAGCTAAGAGCGGATCCATCGAGGATTTAATCTTATGCCAGAAAGAAGCTACATTAGGGCACTCCCAAAGCATATGTAGAGGAGGCCCAGCAGTCAGGCCACAACGGGAGCAAACTGGAGAGGCAGACCCTCCCATAACATGAAGTTTGAGGGGGGTATGATACATATCATGCAACACCCAGAACTGGGTCCATCTATAACGGTCCCTCTTAACATATTTATAAAGGTTACGCCAAATAGTTTGCCAGCGTTCAGGCTCATAGCACAAATCTAGCGCACGTTGCCAGTAATAACAAATACCAGAAAGGGCATTAGGCTCTATGGCTTGCAGGTAGGAGCATAAACGTGCCACAGGTTGTGACTGGGCCACCAAAGCAATAAACAGACAGGCTATTGTTCTAAAAAAAGCATATATTGCCTGCAGGGAAACCACTGAGCAGGGTTCTGCAGTTCTGTACTGTTCGTGTTACTTTACTGGCACCCTGCAAAAGTGCTATAGTGTATACTCTTGAATATGCTGTGAAATTTGAATTTAAAATCAGAATGTTCTACTTGACAGAATATTAGAGAATTCCCTTTATAGGAAATGGGGCTGGCAGTATAGCCTAAAGGCTAGAGTAACGAGCTGTGAGTGAGCTTGGTACAACCTGCAGACCTGGGTTTGATTCCCACAATCTCCACCTGCCTACTGTATGACTCTGAGCAAGACTCCTAACCTCTCCAGTGTTCTCGGATTGCCCTTGGAAACAGGCATGTGTGCCTAGTGGGTCTTACCCAGTTACCAAAAGAAAAAAAAAGGGACTTTGCCAACCGAACATAGAATGATGTGCATGAGACTACCCTCTTGTAGCTGCACTTTGAGTGCCTATAATGAGTACTGGGTCATATTTCGAACAACCATTATTTCACCAGCAGTGCACTGCAGTATCTCTTGCTGCCGGGGGTAGCATGCATACAGTTTGGAACTGTACTGGTTGCTAACAAGTTGCGAAGGCATCGGACACCAGCTTCTGTGTGGAAGCTCTGAATCTCAAACTGTAGCTGGCTGTGGGCTTACAGCATCACGGAAAACAGATGGGTGATTTCTGGGGAAGGGGAATGTGGGTCACCTGGTGTTCATGCATGTCCTGCTGGCTAACTAAGAAGTACAATCGGCACTGTTTGTGAAGGCTGCTGCTCCCCCTGCCTGTCTCCCAGCTGGAAGAAAGGAGTAGCCAACATAACCCCAAAAACTGGGGGTGAGGGACAGGGGACACCCTGGGGAAAATTATGGGAATAAACAGAATATTGTTATTTTGGGGCAAATAAACTGTTATTGAACTCAAAACACATGTGACACACAAAGCATATTACATACCAAACAATGTAACTATCCAAACAGTAAAACAAAACAACCAACAACAAAAAAACAGAAGCATTATGGAATAAAATAAGAAGATAAACAGACAATGAACATTATCTCATCAAAAAGTTATAGTGTATAATTGGCCCTTGCTCTGAATGGATTTCTGTTTCAGCTGAAATGCTGTTATACCACAGTTCGAAGGTCATGGAATGTCACTGTACCCTTATGTGGTAGAACAGCATTCCAGCTAAATAGAAATCCATCAGCGAGCCACCTTTGTCTGCTCTCAGTACTGCCACATCCTTTCTTAGAACTGCCGTGGGCACGTTAAGCAGTTATAAATGAAAGTGAACAGCAGTGATGACCGCTGTGTGTTTTTCACTTTTTTTTTTTTTTTTTGTATTTACCTTGCTTTTTTCTGCCCCTCCGTCATTCGTCAGAGCTCCGCTCTGGTCACGGTGCCCCCAAGACTCCACCGCCTAATGAGCCCCTCGCTTCCCCGGTCACTCCTGGCTTACCCTCAGGAGGCAGGGCACGGCACCGTAGGAAGCATCAGCGCCGTGGGACCATATCTGGATAGGGGAGCCCTCGGCCAGGCAGCTGATCGAGTCTCAGGGGCAAGGCCTCATAGAGATGTCCGACAAAGTGGAATTTTTATCCCATTGGGCTGGGGCGGAGACGTGCAATGACGCCGGTGTCTGTCCTGCCCCAATGTCCCTTGACTATGCGCCGGTGCTCAGGGTAATACACCCAGCTGCCGCTAGGCGTCACTCCCGCACTGAGTGCAGAAACCCCCCCACCCCCTGGAGAAGGAGAGCAGTCCTAGGGATGCTCAATCCTTCTCCTCCTGGCCGGCCCTCCGACGACCCTGGGCTCGTTCCCGAACCCATGTGTTTTTCACTTTTGACAGGGCCATCATTAGTTTATTCAACACCATGAGAACAACCGGATGACATAAAAAAAAAAAGTAGATGAGTTAAAAACAAATATGACATACAGTTTCAGGGAGGGGAGGAGGGACAAGGCGAGCGATGTAGCAGGGAACGAGAAGAAAGGCACCGATGTGCACAGTCGCAATAATTTTCCATGACTCTAAAAAGAGAAAAAACACCTCTACACTATAAAAAATGCTGCAGTGGCAAATCAGATGCCAACTAGTTGAGTTATCACCGGATTCTGATTACATCAGAACCTCGCTCGTTCTCGAGGTCTGATGTAATCAAAACCCCTCTGTGGCAGCACAAACTGGCAGTGCATGTTTGCTTATCCAGTATTCTCTACGTTGTACACATGAACCTATATATATAGCAGACAGACTGTATACCACTGGACTAATTATGCAAAGCTAAGTTATTGAAAATAGTCCCTTTTCACCTTTTCTATAGGGCCATGGATACAGAGGGTAGCCTAGCCAGACAGAAGGAAGATAAAAAGAATGAAAAAACAGAGAAAGTGAAAAAGACGAACTGATGCATGCTGCAGATAGCGTACCCAGAAGGCTGCAAACTAATTGGGGTAGGGGAATTAGGAAAAGTGCCAGATTACTGTAACAGAAGTGTTTAAAATAACCTATAATACAAATAAAGTGTACCAAGCCCTACTCTGCTCCATACCACACAGTCCATAAATGGTGAAATGGGAGGGGGAGGGGCACAACAGGGCTGCTAATATTTAAAGCAGCAATTAATGTTATGGCGAAATGCGTGGACTTGCGCTTTGATATTTCATTTTAGATCACTTTTTTCCTCCAGCCTTGTAAGATGTCCTTTTTTTTCCTGGTTTAGAGTCTGCTTTAGCATTTCTTTATTGATTTTTTTATAATTAATCGTCAACATCATTAAATATAGCTGCCGGAAGGTTTTTCTCAATATTCTTGGCTGTTTTTAAGCAGTCATGTTTAACATTCTTGTGACTAAAACAGACTAGGAGGCAACACAACAGACACTGCTCCCTGGTCTTGTGGGACACTGAAAACATCAGGACAGATTTTTGAATGCTTATGTATGCCGCGGACGCCGGGTGCGCTGTATATAAGGCGCATAGAGATTGTAGCATTCACCCTCCGGCAATTGGGATTTTCTATCCCGTGCAGCAACTGCTGCAAGCTTGACCAACTTTTTGTGGTCTAGCCTGCGGCAATCCCGAGGACCTTATTTTACAGAGTTTGTGCCAGATATGTGGCGCAAGCTGCCGTAAATAGCGGAAACTGTTGCAACTTACCCTGAGATTGTAAAATCGAGTGCAGTTCCAGTGGATGGGTTTGGCGCACCACCAGAACCCAAATGCCATGGCACAGGGCTTGCTCCAAGCCGTGCACCATGCTTTGAAAATCCTGCCCATCAAAGCTAACATCAGGCCGCTAGATATAAGCTCTAACAAGCCGGCAATGCAGTGCAGCACTAGATAAATAGATAGCAGTGATACCC
Organism: Neoceratodus forsteri; assembly: GCA_016271365.2. Taxonomy (NCBI): domain Eukaryota; kingdom Metazoa; phylum Chordata; order Ceratodontiformes; family Ceratodontidae; genus Neoceratodus; species Neoceratodus forsteri. Next base: position 1,096,710,284 of record CM028135.1, on the reverse strand, counting down.
ATGGGGATTGCAAAGGATTGCAGAATGAAGGATCTAAAACCTTTTTTCTATAAGCTAGGACTGCTTTAAAGGTCCCTTTTCCAAGCTATGCCAAGCCTAGGTAGGGCAGTGGGACTGACAACAGGCATAACAGAGCAATTAAAAAGCTGATGACATGTTTTGTTCTTTGAGGCAGACAACTTTTGGCAAGAAGCTGCCTGCCCCAGGACCTAATATAGCCATAAATTGAATTTTTTAGCCATGGATTATTTAGAAATTTAACGTACATAAATTTTTGCCAGTTAGCCACCGAGTTTCCACCACAGCCCTGCCCACAAAACCATGTTTTAATAACTCAAAGTAGGGAAGGGGCTCTAGGGCTATAGATAGCCCTATAATGAGATCAGCAGCAGTGGTGGCCTTTAGATGCTACTTGTACTTATAGTATTACAAGTATGTACCCCCCTTAACATGTACAATTGCCTGTAAAGAGTATGAGTAGCATCTATTTGTTACTTTGTAGACTTTATTTATGCACCTTTGGACTGAGGCGTCTCTCAGAGGTGCCTATTCAATCTGGTCCTGATACTCTCTGCCCAGACCCTCCTTCAGACGGATCCCCCCCCCAAGGACTTCCGAACCTCCCAGATGTCCCCCCAGTAGAGGGCCTGCCTCACCTACCTGGCGGCACTTTCTGAAATTAGAGGGTTCGTCCTTGTGGGTGGCGCCTGGAGACCATCGGGGCAGTGGTCGGGTGCTGGGGATGTGAGTCCCAATCCCTGAGGCCCTCATCGCCTCCCAGTCCTCTGGGGATTTTTCTTACTTTTTCCCCCACAGGAGCATGGACGTGCAATGACGACATGGCACTACATGCCGACGCTCCTCCCCGCACTAACGGACCCGCTTCCCTGCAGTGCCCCTGAAATCCCTCAGGAGTCGCTAGAGAGTGGTGTGAGACCCCGATCCCTCCCCAGGGAAGGGAAAGCAGTCCTCCAGATGCTCAATCCCTTCCCTCCCAACCCCAACAGCCCCAGTCCATTCCCGAATCCGGGTCTCCGGTGTGCCACAAGAAGCGTGGCATCGCCTCAACCCTCAGCACCACCGGACCATAAGTAGCATCTAAAGGTCATGACTGCACCTGATCACATTATAAGGGCATCTACAGCCCTTTCCCTATTGTGAGTCATTAAAACGCGGTTTTGTGGGTGGGACTGCAGCATGCACTTGGCGGCTAGCTGGCAACAGAGATATTAGATTGCAATTAATATCAGTTACATTTCTAAATGATCCAAGGTTACAAATTTCAGTTAAAAGCCGGCCCAGTGCTGCAGAGGGCTGAGGTGCCTTGAGCGCCTTACCTCTTCTCATGCTGGTGACTTGGGTTCAGGAATGGACGCGGGTCGCTCGGGGGTCAGCTGGGGGTAGGGAGGATTGAGAGTTCGTAGGACTGCTTTACTCCTCAGGGAGGGAGGATATCATGCCTTGCCGCTTGACTGCCACCTGGAGGAATCCAGGTGTTGGTGCATGCGAGGTACAGCCAGTGGGAGGGTGCACGTTCAGAGCACCAGAGGAATCTCCAGGGAGGCATAGCTCACACAACGTGTTCACTGCACGTCCATGCTGCCCAAAGGAGAAAATCTACAGAAAAACACAGAGGATGGGCTCCTAGAACTCCTGTCCATCATGTCAACGGCCCGCTCTGTCTCTCCAGAACCAAGGATGGTCCAAATTTGTGTTCCAGGTGGGGGAGGACGGCCCTCCCTTTCCGGCCTCGCCATGGGGGGCAATCCGTGGGAGATGACATCACCCGGTGCTGGAGGAGAATCGAGATAGCTGCGGCTGGTGGGGACAGGGCTGAATACAGCCACTCATTCTGCCACGGTAAGATAAAAACCTCTATGAAAAAAGCAATTCAATTAAGCCAGCCCATCAATGCAGCAGTAGGGCTACAGCTCACGACGCAAGCAACCCAGGTTTCGGAATAAGCCTAGATCTTCGGGGGTGGGTGGATAGGAAGAGGATTAAGAGTCTCAGTGGATACTGTCCTCGGGGGGAGGGGAGGCGTGTTCTGCAATGCTACTGCCACCTGTAGATGTATGAGAGGCAGAGTGCTAGGGACACAGGGAGGGAGGGACACCATGCTGCATGTCACAAGAGCATGCTAACACACACTCCCATCACTAGGGGCACCACAGAAAAAGGGGGAAAACTAATTAAAGGTAAATCCCCCTCCACTCGTAGCTCCTTGAAGGCCGGTATACTGGTCGGAAGTCGGTATATCTGACATGCCGGAATGAGGGAGGGGGATGCAGAAAAATAATTAAAAAAGAGAATTCAGTTTCTGACTGCCTTAGGTCCTGGGGTAGCTAGGTCTTTGCCATAAGTTGCCTGCCCCTTGGATGTTAGCTGATCTTTATTGGCTCTGATTACTGTAACTTGTAGTTAGATCTCCCACAGCTGATCCCCGGCTGTGACATGCGCAATGGGATATTCTAGGACACACCCCTGGCAGCGCTTGGCATAAGATGTTGGGTGGAAGGGGAATCGGGATCAATCATATATTTGTAAAGTACCCAGCAACAAAATAAGGTAACATTTCACTTTTGCACTAAAAGTCATATAAAGGTCTCTACCACACTGAGGTAAGGGACTTTTCACAATGAACGTTCCCCTTCCACAAAAGACATTTGATTTTATAAGCACCTTTCATACACACACTGTATCCCAAAGTGCTTTACAAGCCATGAACAGTTACAGCAGTCATTAAGGAAAGGAATTTGTTTTATATAGTGCCTTTTATGCACTCTGTATCCCAAAGTAGTTTACAATCCATGAACAGTCATAGCAGCCATTAAGGAAAGGAAAGGAAAGTGGTTTTATATTGTGACTGGCGGACAAACTGTATTTATTTATTTATTTATTTGAAATGTTTCACCAGGAAAGGCATACTGAGCTGCAATAGCTCGTTTCCAGATGCGTCCTGGTGGAAAGGGGAGAGGGGGTACAATATAGAATTCAGAAAAGAGATGTAAAATAAGGATATACAAAGAGTTAAGTCTGTACATAAACTGAAAACATTTAAGCTCTCCTGATATTTTGTGGGCTATGCCAGCAGCAATTGCTAACAGATATAGTCTACATACAAATATTCCTATGCATAAACACACATTAATGTTAATAGTTCATATATATACCCCCACTTAAAGTTAATTATTTTTGGTACGACACACAGAAAAGATGTTGTCTGTTGTAGCTGCTAAAACAGGGTGCTGCAAAGACATTCCCATACTGAAATGAGCGCTCTAAGTTGTATCATTTGTGTGCAAAAAAAATGAAGCTGTCGCTTCGGCGTACGCATTGCGGCTGGTAATCGCATGCGGAGCACAGCTCATTCTTTGCACAAAATAATACAACCTCAGAGCGCCTATTTCGTATGGGAATGTCTTTGTGGCACGTGACAACATCTTTTCTGCATGTTGGACTGAAAATCATTAACTCGGTCATAAAAGAACTGCCTCTCGGCTCCGCGCCATTCTAGTTTGTGGACACGCACAGCCAACATTTGGGGTGGACCGCATGAAAAGTAATTTTTATGAAAAGAATGTGAATTGTGAGTTCGTGCCAGCATTTCTGCATTTTACATTAGGAAAACTTCCTCCTGACACCTTCCTTTTCACATGAAGAAATTTCACTGACAGGTTCACAGTGTCCCTTTAACTAATACTCATATACAAAAACATATACACAGGTATTTGAGGTAACTGAATCTCAGGTGCTGTGGTAGGCCCTTCAGACAGCTGATCATGTGGAAATCTGCAAGGTGCTGTTTGAGATGCACCAATCCACTTACATTTTAGACCCGGCCCCTCCCATTTTCTGTACATATCGAGGCCATCCTCAAGAAGCTCCACCCCAAGTTGGGCATCCTGTATTGCAACCGTGGATGCATCCCACTGCTGGCTCGCCGTGCCATCATACAGAAAATGATTCTCCCAATTTTTGACTACAGTGACGTAGTCTATAGTGCCACTCCCAAAACTTCCCTAAATAGACTGTATACCTTCTTCCACTCCTTCTGTTGTTTCGCCCTTGAATGTCCTCTCAGTACTCATCACTGTATCCTCTACCAAACCATGTGCCTCTCCTCTCTTCAGGATAGAAGGCAGTCCCACTGTGCTAGGCTCACAGCTAAGTTCTGGACCCAGTCCCTGCCCCCGTATGTCTCCTCAGCCATAACCTCACCCCCCCATGTACTCCCTCAGACATTATGACACCCGTACCTTGGCTGTTCCGTGCAGGTCCACCACTGCAGGCCAGGCTGTCTTCTCATATTGCATGCCTGAACTGTGGAATTTACTCCCCTCACCCATGCACCATGCCTCCTCCGCACACTGCCTCAACTGTCTCCTCAAAGCCCGCTTCTGCTCCCCCTGTGCATGCACCTAACCCCCCCCCCATCCCCATACCTAGACCAGATCACTTACAGTCCTGTCTGGCATGGATTGCAGTCTGCTGTTGGCTTGAAGCTACTGGTGGTGTTATATGGACTCGCTGTTAACATTGTGATTGTAGTACAGCTTAATTGATTCTGTTGTATTGTATCATACTGTAACATGGCACTAAAGATAGCACTCAAATGGAGAGATCAGATTGGTCAAAAGGCATCACCTGAGCAAAACCAAGCGGTGATTAATCCAGCAGTACAGCCCGCTTCTGCACTACCAATTCCAGCCACAGGAGAAAGGAAATGTATATAATGAAAATAGTAATAACACACCTGATATCAGGGATGAGCAAAATGATCTATGTGTGGGGAGCAGCCGCGCGCAGCAAGCAATCGTAGTGAAGCTCAGGAACTACATACAGATGCCGGCAGCATGAAGTGCCTCACAGCTAGACCCGAAGTAAGCCAATAGCAGTAAACATCTGGAACCGTTGTTTCGCATGGGTGGAGTGACAAAAATCAGTGAAATAAAGCAGTCAGCATGAAATGTGTTCTAGATGCTGGGGAAAAAAAGTAATGTTGCGACTAGTCTTGCACAATACATACGAGTAAAAAGATCGGTCCCATGATGCAGTAGTGTGAGCGGTCTACCCGATGTAACAATGAACGGCAATACCTGAAAACCGTCGGTCATAATGTAAAAAAAAAATTAAACTTGTCCTTGTTTGACATGGCAGTGTAATGTAAGCAGTTGTAGAAAATGTGTGTACACTACATAAATGTATGTGACCCGTGGAACGTGAACACGCACTGTCTTACACCATCACTGTAACAAAAGCAGCAACCTGCAGCATGTTTTATGCACAGCAGTAAGCGATCGGCACAATATGTAAGCTGTTCTGCATCTAATATTACAGTAACAATGTTTCCCTGCCACTTACCATGTTACAAGCGCATTAATCCCCTCCAGAGTCAGGCTCTACCAGTGGATTAATGCCCAGTGGGTGGTTGGAAGCACTCGTGCACCAACCTCCCCCCACCCGGGCATTAATCCACTGGTAGAGCCCTCCTCTGTCGGGGATTAATGCTTACATATCTGCTGTATCCCTGGTTATAATGTGCCCCTTTACACTGTTGATGTTTATTATCTGTACTGTCTCCAATGCCCCCGACGCATCTGGAATCGAGCAGTTGTCTGCTCAGTATGCCTTTCCTGGTAAAACGTTTAAATAAATAAATACATTTTGTTAAGATGGGCTGGCAGATGCTAGTGCCTGTGTCTGTGGAGATTGTGAACTCAATTCTTTGAGAGAAGGTGTCTTTCCAGACCCTCTTAAAGGGGCCATTGTGAAGCCCCTCCTGAACAAGACAAGTTTAGATCCAAAGACTCTCACAAACTGCAGGCCTATCTCTAACCTGCCTTTTGCAGGAAAGGTTACAGAGAAAGTGGTGGCAGTTCGTCTGTTCCACCTTGAGAAATCTGGACTCTGTGAGCCTCTCGAATCTGGTTTCCATCCTTGCTACAGCATGGAGACTTCCTTTGTCCAGGTCATGAAACATCTGCTCCCAGCAAAGGATCGCGGACAGTCATCCATTCTGTTTCTGCTTGGTCTGCCATCTGCACTTGATGCTGTGGATCACGTGGGAGTTAGTCGAGTGTCTAAGGAGTTTCTGCGGTCTGTCTGGCACAGTGTTTAACTGGTTCAGATCCTTTCTGGAACATCACCACCAGATCGTGGAACTGGGCAATTTTCAATCTGTGCCCCGTCATGTGTGGCATCCCTCAGAGCTCTGTAATCTCCTGTTGTCATTCACAGTATATATACTTCTGCTGGGAGAAGGGATCTAAAGGTATGGCTTCAGTTTTCACTGCTGTGCAGACGAGACTCAGCTTTACTTTTTGTTTAGACCCAAAGAGGGAGCGATCTGATGCATGGAGTGGAGAGGGCTGCCGTGGAGCTCAAAACTGGATGAGTGCAAACTGAAGCAAAACCCAAGCTGTTTCTGGTGTTCTTAGATCATTCGGTTTCTGCAATAAAAGAAAATCTCGTTCTCCAAGTATGTGATGGGGCAGCACTGCAGATTAGGGAGTAATTCGAGTCAGTTGACTTTAACACCTTGAATTTTTGCTGTCATTAGAAGCGTATTTTACCACTTAAGGGCCGTTCATACAGCCATTTCTGTGCCACTGTGGGTGGTGCACAGCTGTGCGATCACTGCTGCTATTGCCACGTAAACGTAACCCCACACTGCAGTGTCTGCATGGGTTGTGTTTCACCACAATCCCTCTTTTCTTGGGATCACATACTGTTGTAGGCATTTCCCTTGCCTGTCTGAACAGCTGGCACCACCCACAACGTTGTCAAACTGCACTCCACAGTGTCACCTACCCCCGCCACCACCACCAGAACACTCCTCAAGACATGGAAAAGAAAGACTCCAAACCCCTGCTGTATAAGTGCTGCTCTACAGTGTCTCAGTAAAGTGTAGCAGGATTGATGGGGATGGCACCAGTGCAGGTACATGCCATGTGAACGCAGCTTTAAAAAAATGTAGCCTGGTTGCACTGGTATACTGTCAAGATCGCGTCATAATAATAGCGTGGTGAAAGGTGCACTGTCGAAAACAGCATCAGTGAAAACAGCTACATGTACATGAGAGCGTGGGGATGTTGTAGCAATGCATATGTAGCCAGGTAGCTGTTTTCAGGGATGACAACTAGGTTAAGTCTGTGAGTGTGTGCTGGCTACTCATGCTGGCAGTGTAGCACAGAGGTTAGAGTCAGGAGCTGTGCATGGGCTTCTTACATCCAGCAGACCTGGGTTCGATACTGATGGCTTCTGTTTTTTTTTTTTTCCTGGTGTTGCACCCGCCATTGCGCTCCCGAGTTGTGTCCCCTTTGACTTGAATAGTAAATCTCCCCCCTCGACTTTCTCCCCTCGAGTTCGTCCCCCTGGCGTTGGCGCTATGTGTGCCTTGCAGCGTTTTCTCATAGTGCGAATTTCCATTTTGCTGATTTCCTTGCACAAGTTTCAACCCCGCGGTGTCACTCTTTTGTGGGTGAACTGGTTGCACCCCTCCCTACACCAAAGCAATCTGCGCTCGCTACTGTAAATTTTCCATACCTCACGAACTGACTACTGCAAGACACTCTACTATGGCCTGTCATCTACTCCGCTTTGGCATGTTCAGTTACTTCAGAACTTGGCAGCTAGATTGTTAACTGGTATAGTATATCCTGAACAAATCACATTACTCCCAATTCTGAATTTAAAATCCTTTTGCTGGCTTATAAGGCCATTTATGGATTGGGGCCCCTACATTTGTGAACTACTGGCAGCCCACCACGAGGATCCTCAGGGCAACAGAGTTCTTTGCTCAGATACTCAGGGACTTTTGTTAGTCCCACCAGCACGACTAAAACCTGCTGAGAACCAAGCTTTTTCTATAGCTGCACCGAGACTCTGGAATACTGTCCCAAAATACACCCGTTCTGCCTCTTCGACGTTAAAGTTTTATATCACAGCTGAGGACCTCACTATTTAGACAGGCATTTTCAGGAGACTGATAGTGTGGATAATTTTCAGGTTATATTCTGGGCTACATTTATATTCATGTCTCCGTTTCTGCTACTTGATGCTGTATTTATTTGAACTGTATGGTGCTTTGAACCCTGGAAAGGCGCTATATCACTAAAATCCTATCCTATCCTTACAATCCATGACCAGCTACAGCAGCCATTAGAAAAATGGAAAAAGGAATTTGTTTTTATATAGTGGTTTCATACACACTGTATCCCAAAGTACTTTACAATCTATGAACCATTATAACATACATTAGGAAAAGGAAAGGAATTTGGGTTTATATAGTGCCTTTCATACACCCTGCATCTCCAGGCACCTCACAAGCTATAAACAATTACAGCAGCCATTAAGGTAAGAAAAGGAATTTGGTTTTATATAGTGCCTTTCATACACACTGTATCCCAAAGTGATTTACAATCCATAAATAGTTACAGCAACCACTAAGGAATGAAATGGAATGTGGTTTTATACAATTTTATGCACATTGCCTCCCAAAGGCTGTTCCAGGTATCCACCACTCTTTCTGTGAAGAAGTACTTCCTCACATCTCTCCTGAATCTACCCCCTCCAGCTTTATTGCAAGTTCCCTTGTTCTTGACTTCTATTTTTCTATAAAATTTTGAAAAATAAATACTTCCCTAAAACAAAGTGCTTTATGGAATGCTATTAGCAGTAAATCACACTCTGTCTTTCGAGTGCAGCTTTTTGTTGTTTTCGATGTTGTGCGAGGGCTGGCTGTCCTTCAATGCCCTGTACAGCAATGCTGCCGGAGTTACTGAATGCACTGCTACAATCGAGCTAGCTGCAGAACTTGGTGATATGCTCCTAGCAGGGGATTTTACTGCCCCCGGCATAAATTGGAATATTTTAACAGGACAAAATGAATTTGAAAGCAACTTCTTGGATACTTTGTCATCAAATGGATGTGATCAATTTATGACTGAGCCAACCAGAGGCGCTAATGCATTAGATCTAATTATTTCAAATAATTCTGAAAGAGCTACTGATCCGAGAGTTGTGGCACATTTGGGTTCTAGTGACCACAATATAACTAAAATGACTATACTAGACTGTAAAACCAAAGAATGTGACTCTACTGGATCCCTGACTATAAGAATGCTGAGTGGACTGTCATTTCAAACAAATTGAGTAACGTCTCTTGGGATACAATTTTTAATGGTTTACAGGCTGACCGAATGTGGGACAAAATGAAATGCTACCTATTGGATGCAGTATACCAACATGTTCCTATGCGCTTGAAATATAACAACAAGGGGGGCAATCCCTTTATGGTTCAACAAGTTAATTAAACATCAGATTCGTAGGAAAACTAAAGTATTCCAAAAATACAAAAAACACCCAAGCAGCAACAACTTGTGGCTATATGAACAAGAACGATCCAAGCTAAAGAAAATGATAAGGAGAGAGAAAATCAAATTGGAAATGCGATCGTCTCAAAAGAAAGACAACAAAAACTTTTATGCTTACATTAACAAGAACAAGCACTGTACCAATAAAATCACTATGGTAATTAAAGATGGTGAAGTTATTACAGACAACAGAGAGATGGCCAAAAATTTTAACGAATACTTTACATCCGTATTTAACAATAAATCCCGTACAAAATTCATGTCTCCCAAAGAGTCACGCCCCAAAATTGTGTTTCTTGAAAATAAGATATTAACTGAGTTAAAAAATGTAAGACCCAGTTCCTTCCCCGGACCTGGTGATATCACCCCTATTGTGTTAAAAGAATTTGCAAATGTTCTAGCCCATCCGCTCAGCTTGCTGTTTAATAAATCCATGTTAACGGGACAAGTACCTGCTGACTGGAGAAGGCATCGATCATACCCATACATAAAAAAAGGGAAGCAGGACAAATATGGCCAATACGCCTAACGTCTGTTTGTTGTAAATTAATGGAGAGAATGATCAAAAAAGAGATGGACAAAGAGACCCTTAGACTAGGGCTGGAGGACCAAACTCAACATGGGTTTCGGAAGGGGTTATCATGTGTAACAAATCTTGTCTCTTTTTATGAGTTTGTTGGCAAGAAAATTGATGAAGGTATTCCAGTAGACATGATCTTACTGCATACTGGCAAAGCATTTCACACAGTACCGCATGACCTTTTAGTCAAGAAACTTGTATCTTACAACTACTTGATAAGATGGATCAATAACTGGCTATCAAATCGCGTACAGTCAGTTAGAATAAATGGTACTATGTCAGGTGAGGGAACCGTTACCAGTGAGGTGCCTCAGGGATCCGTACTTGAGCCCGTTTTGTTGGGTCTGTATATTAGTGATATGGGGTCTGGTTTAAGTAGTCTGGTGTTTAAATCTGCAGATGACACAAAGGTAGCCGGGGAAGAAAGTTCACAGGAAAATTATTATTCCTTGTGTCAGGATACAAGAAAAATAGAAAACTGAGGACTGAGAAATAACATGAAATTTAATACAGCCAAGTGCTCAGTTGTGCATTTTGGATTCAAAAACCCTGGGTTTAAAGATTAAACTTAATGGGGCAACCCTTAAATCTTCTAATAAAAAAAAGATGTAGGAATTTGGATAAATAATGGCCTTTCATCCATTGACCATTGTAGATATATATCACAGACTACCACCAGATTAATCCACAGCACTAAAAAAGGCATTTATCACAAGAAATAGTGGTTGTATAATGAAATTACATAAAACTTATATAATCCCCCCCCCCCACTTGGATTAGGGTTCCCCAATTTGGAGTCCTTATATAAGGCAGGATGTAAATTTGATTGAAAAAAAATCAAAGAAAAATAACAAAGTCCATTAGAGGGTTAAACACCCAAAGTTATACAGGTTGTAATACCTCCCTACAACTTTTCCCTCTGACTATTAGACGAAAAAGAGGTGACTTGTTACTAATGTACAATATTCTGGAAAACAACATACTAATGAACCAATGTGGCCTTAGATACAGCATAAAGCCAATCAGTCTTAGATGTCGTCCGAGACAAGAGTTTATTCCTAAGACAAACACTGTTAAAAGACAAAATTTGTATACAGTAAGAACTGCAAAGGTTTGGAGTACCTTACCAGGTCGTATAGTTCAAGCACCAACTTTTGAGCCTTTTAAAAATAGGTTGGATGCCTATCTGGTTCAAAATAAACTTACTTAATATACCCACTAGGAGTGGGAGACAATTCAATGGACTTTCAGCCTACTTTGTCTTTTAATACCAAGTAATACCAAGTAACAGGTAATCCAACTGCATTTCTTGTGGTGTCACAGTACCTCATAGAGTGTGGTGCTTTCCTGCTTGCCTGGGTTTTATACAGTGCCTTTTATACATGATGCATTCCAGTGTGCTCTACAATCCATGAACAGTAACAGAAGCCATTACAGAAAGGAAATGAATTTGGTTTTATACAGCGCCTTTCATACACACTGTATCCCAAAGTGATTTGCAAGCCATGATCAGTAACAGCAGTCATTAAGGGAAGGAATTTGGTTCTGTATATCGCCTTTCATACACACTGTATCCCAAAGTGCTTTACAATCCATGAACACTTACACAAGCCATTAAGGAAAGGAAGTTGGTTTAATATAGTGCCTTTCATACACACTGCATCCTTAAGTGCTTTTCAAGCACTGAACAGTTACAGTAGAAATTATGGAAATGAAAGGAATTTGATTTTATACATACTGTATCCCAAAGTATTTTACAAACCATGAACTGTTACAGCAGTCATTTAGGAAAAGAAATGCATTTGTTTTTTTATATGGTGACTTTCGTACACTGTATCCTAAAGTGCTTTACAAGCCATGAAGAGTTACAACAGCAATTAAGGAAAGGAATTTGGTTTGATATAGCGTGTTTTATGCACACTGTATCCCAAAGTGCTTTGCAAGATATGAACAACTGCAGCAGCCATTAAGGAAAGGAAAGCCGGCTATCAGCATAGCAGCGAGGTTATAGTTATAATGCCAGTGACCTGGGTTTGGGCGTGGGCTGATGGGGGGAGGATCGAACATCCCAATGACAGCTCTCCTCCCTCCCAGTGGGGATTCAGTGTCTCCCTGCTAGACTGTAATCTGGCAGAAGCCTGGTGGTAGCACAATGAGCACTCTCTGAAGGGAAGTACATGCCGTCAGATGCCATGTTCACATGGATGTGCATCATTGTACGACGTTGCCCTGTGGAGAACACTGGAAGAGAAAAAACCCTGGTCTCATCCAGCACTCCATCAGGGTCGTTAACCACTGACACAGCAAGCCATCCACCACCATGTGTGGTCCTGGGTAAGTGGTAGATAACTGGTAAGTCCAACAGAAGGTTGGTGACAGGGTGGAGGATGCTGCAGGATCAGGGGTTGGAGGCAATGAAACACAAGGTGGAAAGAAAAAGGAAATGAACTGGATTTATATAGTGCCTTTAATACACACATTGTATCCCAAAGCACTTTACAAGCCATGACCAGTTATAGCAGCCATTAACGAAAGGAAAGAAAGTTGGTTTAATATAGTGCCTTTCATATAAACTGCATCTCAAAATGTTCTACAAGCCACAAGCAGTTACAGCACCCATTAAGGAAAGGAAAGGAATTTGGTTTTAAATGGTGGCTTTGATACACACACTGTATCCCAAAACACTTTAGAAGTCATGAACAGTTATAGCAGCCATCAAGGAATGGAAAGGAATTTGGTTTTATATACTACTTTTAGTACACACCATATCGTAAAGCACTTTACAAGCCATGAACAGTAACAGCAACCATTTAGGAAAGGAATTTGATTTGTACTGTACATAATGGTATCCATACACACTGTATCCCAAAGTGCTTTACAAGCCATGAACAATTATAGCAGGCTTTAAGGAAAGGAATTTGGTTTTATATAGTGCCTGTCATACATACTGTTTCCCAAAGAGCCCTACAAGCCAGGAACAGTTATAGCAGGCTTTAAGGAAAGAAAAGGAATCTGGTTTTATACAGCATCATTCATATACACTGTCTCTCAAAGCACTGCACAAGACACAAATAGTAACAGTAGCCATTTAGGAAAGGAATTTGGCTTTAATATAACACTTTTCACAGACACTGTATCCCAAATCACTTTGCAATCCAAAGAGCATGTTGCTGCCATTAGGAACACAGAGAGCTTCAAAGAGCAGAGACAGGTTAGAGAGAGAGATTACAGAAAAGTTAAGCATAGGGAGGTTAAAGAGGACAGAACATTTGTGGTGAGTTGGGGCTGCTTTTAGACCCCCTGATTTTGCTTTGATGGTGATTATGTAGGGGTACCTGCCAACTCATCTCTTCACTGAAGTTTTTCATAACAAACTTTCTGCTCTACTGTTCGCCGGTGTGTTCACCCTTTCCTTTTTACTTTTTTGCACTGTTGTAAGGCTCCTGTTTTCAGAAATTGTAGATCTTCCCTAAGAATAACCAGTATCTAAATGTTCCTGAATAAAGGTGGATGTTAACAAAAATGAAAACAGGTTGAGGTTTGTAAGTCCCTGGCCTGGCCATCTGTGGAGAACTGTATGCAGTTCTGGGTTCCCCAATACATAAAGGATAGTCAGTCAGTCAAGAGGGTCAAACTAATCAGGGGTGTGAAATACAAAAACTATTAGGAGAGGCTGGAAGACCTTAGCATGGTCACCCTGGAGAAGGGCATTAACAAGGTCAAACAAATGGGCACGTTTGACCTGGCAAGCTCCAACCGGACACAGGGACACACCATACATTTAAGGGTAACATCTGGAGGCTTTTCTTTTTGCAGAGGGTAATGAACCCATGGAACAGCCTACCAGCAGAAACTATGGACACAAAAACTGTACAGTCCTTCATGGGAAGCCTGGACAAAGTTCTGCTTACCAATAGAATCACAGGGTACCCTGGATAGTGGTGGGTGGGGGAGTGGAGAATTACAGGGTACCTTGGATAGCAGGGTGGATTGGGATCACATGGTGCACTGGATAGTAGGGTGGGTGGGGAATCACAAGGTACTCTCGGTAGTAGAGTAGGTGAGGAACACAGAGTAACCTGGGTAGTAAGGGTGAGTGGGGAATCACAAGGTACCCTGGGTAATAGGGTGGGTGGGTCCACAGGGTACCCTGAATAGTGGGAGGTGGGGAACAGAGGGTACCCTGAGTAGAAGGGGTGAGTGGGGAACACAGGGCACTCTGAGTAGTACGGGTGGGTGGGGAACCCATGTAAATGAGTACTTGTTTAAACAGCATACATGTTGATCCAGGCTTATGACGTGGGGTGGGCAGACTTGATGGACCCAGAGTCCCTTCTGACCTTAAAATATTATGTTATTATGCTATAGGTTTCAAGATGCTCCAAGGTGCATTCCTTATGGTATCCCATCATATGGGTGACGCAAACTGGGCGACTCAGTTTGTGTGCCCATAGGAGCCGCAGAGCTGAGGTCGTCTGGAGTCTTTTTTCTGTCCCCACACAGTGACTGATTGTCTTTCCTTCTCAATTCTGGACAGCTCTGCACAGGATTTGGGGGCTATCTCTGTGTTACTTTAAGGGCAAGGTTTAGAGCATCTAGCACCCTGTGATAATTTAGCTGTTTAAATGCTGTATTAGAGTGCTTACCTTGGTAGGATTGCATAGAATGTGTAGCGTGGGTGTCCGCCATCTTGCGCATGCACAGTAGCCTCCTGTATCGGGATACAGTTCCAATAGTTGGCGCATGCGCAGTAGGGTCCTGTACTAGCCCACTGCATACTAATGGGATTCCTTTGTTTGTCCTTCCTATATAGGCCCTGAAGCAGCCCGCTCCCCTCAGAACTCGGCCCAGCAGCAGAGACTGAAATCGGGGATTGCCAGAGTCTGTAAGAGGTAAAGTGTCCTGCACTACAGCCTGACTGTTGTGAGGCACTTCCCACCTGCCCAGGGTTGGCGCTCCATATATTGCTGCTGGCAGGTCATGTGACCTACCCTCCTTTTTACTAAGTGTCCACTTTCCCATTTGCAGGTTATAGGCACCAACCACTAGGGGTCACTGCACTTTCCACTCTAGCTCCTCTGTCCTCTCTATATCCCTCCTAGCTACTGCCTCACAGCTGTCCCACTAGAGGTCACTGCAGTTCCCCTTGGATTCCTTCTACTACCTACTTTCTGCACTCAGCCTATCTTTAAGCAACTGCTAATATCAAACCTGGTACCCTTCTCTCTAAATTCTACTGACTATCCTCTGAGCCAATGAACCAGGCCAACAACTGCCTCTATTTTTATGCTCTTAACCATACCTCACTCCCTCCTGCCCAGATTCAAAATATTGGCCCTGTCTACACTCTGTCCCTGAGCTGTGTTCAAACCCAGTACCCTTGCAATCAGAGTCAGGTGCTCTACCTCTGCACCACAGTGCCTACCTACTTTATTACTACTTTCTAAGCCTCTTAATCACTTACCTACCCAATCTGCCAAAATATAAGTTTACCTCTTCTTCTTGCTGCCTTTGAACCCTGCACCCTTGTTTCCCCAAAGTCCACAGTTCCACCACTCACCTAGAACACCTGCTTATTTTTGCTGCAGGATTTCATAACTATAAAGAACGCACTAACCCTGTGACACAACTAAAGTGTTATCTAAGTGCTTCTACAAACCTGAACCCAACTCCCTGCTGCTACAGCCACTAGTCTAGCTCTCTCCTATTACCCTGATCAAGGCTTGAACCTGGTACTCTATGCACTTCAGGCACATACACTACCACCACACCCTAGCAGCAACTAGACTCAGAGGTGATCTCTCACTACTGTCTCCCCTCTTTCATCCTAGTCCCCCCATTCTTTCCTCACTTCAGCTCCACCAGCCTTCCCAACTATGCACATGCATCCCCTGCTCGCCAGTCTATCTCTTCTCCTCCTCCCTTTGCCTTCCACCAACCCTATTGTCCCTATTAACCCTCGGCCTCACTACTCCAGTGTTCCTACCTCACCCTCCTGTCCTCCCCTCCTTACCACTGCTCCTACCCCTCCCTCCTCCTCCACATCCCATATGCTCCTCTCTCCTCACCCCTTCCAGAACATCACCTGTCCTCCCCCAGCTCCCTGCACTTCTGATCACTCAGGCCTTCTCTGCCTGTGCTGCCCTACCCACCTTGTGCAACTAAACCCCTTCTCATTCTATCGCCCCGCGTAAACTCTCCATCTGCCTCCCTCTGACCAGAGCATTCCTCCTTCTACTCCTAACAGGGAACATACATCCCAACCCAGGCCCTGCCCCTCCCATCCACCCACTCAGCCCACTGGTCTTCGAGTAGCCTCCATGAACATATGCAGCCTGCTGAAGAAATTTGACGCCTACAGTGCTGGGCCATGGCTCACCAACCAGACATCATAGCCCTGGTTGAAACCTGGCTGTCCAAATCAACTCCTGACTCATTTGTCTCCTCCCAGGCTATACCTATACCGAGGACCGGAGGCAAACGAGGGGAGGCTGTGCAATCTACACCAGGGACACAATACCTGGACATGCACTCCCACCCTACCCTCATAAATGGGGCCCAGGCCTTACCCTCAGACTCACCCCAGACCCCTCTAGGAGCCCTCTCTATCTCACCACAGCCTACGTTCCCCCAAAGAACCAGCATCCAGCCCTGATATCTTTAACAGACTACCTAGCCACCCTCCACCATAAGGCAGAACAAGTCCTAGTGGGGGACCTTAATGTAAATTGGCTCAGCACCTCCTCATCCACCACCAGAGACTCATTTGCCGCCCAAGATCTGACACAACTCGTCACCCAGCCCACGAGACTTAACCCTAAGAGTGGTACCAGCACCCTGCTGGATGTTATTATAACTAACCGACCCCATAAAATCCAAAACATCCAGGTCCTCCCAGACTCCCTGAGTGACCACTCCCCTATCCTATTCCACTGGGTAGCCCCAATCCAAGCCCAAAGCCCAGACCACCCTCCGCAGGCGCCTCCGCCCTGGTGGGCTGAAGAAACTTAAGGCACTCCTCACCCAGATAGACTGGTCCCCCATTCAGCAGGCAACCAACATTGATACTGCCCTCACCTTTTTCACTCACACCTTCAACATGGCCTGTGATCTCTTTGCACCCTTAACCAAAACCCGGTCCAAAAAACAGAACGCACCCTGGGTTAGCCCGGCCCTCCTACAATTACTTAGAAACCGGGATAACCTCTGGCACCTTGCCACTGAAACAGGTCGTCTGTCTGATAGGGCAAGCATACAATGCAGCCCGAATAAATGCTCATGGGCCATCAGGAAAGCCAAGGCAGACCATTACCAGGCATCCCTTACTCCTCCTGGGCCCAGCCCGGACCTTCTGGGATAATATTAAGCAACTCAATGGTAAAGCTTGCCCCTGCCCCATCCCAGCTCACCAGAAATGGCACAACCTCCACCGAGCCTGCCACCATAGCTAACTGGTTCAACACCACTTTCACTGACCTTAGCTCAGTCCTCCCTAGTAATTTCTTTGACCTCCCCCAGCCAAACTCCCCTGTCCTCCAGCATCCCAGCTTCCTCCTGCGAAGATTTCCACCCAGGAAGCCAGACCCATCCTAATCAAAGCTCTCTCAATGGCAACAATCCCGCAGTGACTCACTGGACCTCAGCATCCTCAGGCTGGTGCTAGATGAAGTCCTTGCCCCACTCACCAGCCTAATTAACCAGTCACTCTGCCTGGGACAATTCCCCACAGCTTGGAAAACAGCCATTATCACACCTATTCATAAAGGAGGTGACAGGCCATTGGCCAACAACTACCGCCAATCTCCATCCTCCTCCTCTCTAAAGCCCTGGAGAAAGTGGTGGCCATTCAAATCACTGATTATCTGGCTAACATAACATCTTATGCCCAGAGCAACATGGCTTCCTCGCAGGGTCACAGTACCAGCACTGCCCTTATGAATTCCTACAACTTCTACACTCCTCCTTGGATACCAGCTCCCTAGCTGGTGCAGTGTTCATTGACCTCTCAAAGGCTTTCGACACTGTCTCCCATCCACTGCTGCTGAATGCACTCTGCCTCACTGGTCTCTCGGCTGGCCCCCTGGCATGGTGTGCTAGCTATCTTGACACTCGATCCCAGTGTGTCAAGATTAATAGTACACCTCCGATACCCGTCCCATTCTCTGGGGTCCCCAAGGCTCCATCCTGGGCCCCTTCTCTTCTCGCTGCATCTGAACACCGCCCAGTGCATGCTCTGGCAAAATTCTGCTGTATGCAGACGCGCTGTCCTTTTGCCACCCACCGTAATCCCATCTCCTCACAGGACTCCCACAGCAGTCTTTCAACAGTGCCGAGGCTTGGTTTAAGGAGCAGACTCGTCATCAATCTTAAGAAAACCAAAACTATGCTCTTTTCACACCCCAAAACAAAGCTAGCAACCACACCACTCTATATCCTTCCAAGCACCAACCAACCACTGGAACAAGTCTGCTCCTACAAATACCTTGGGGTTACCTTGATTCAGCCTCACATTTCACAACCATATCGACGCCCTAACATCCGCCACCAACACATGGCTTGGCATCCTATTCCGCCACAAACCTGCTCTCTCAAATGCTCTCCGCTAGCTGTTACATCGTCTGTCTTGTCCCTGTAGACTATGGTCTACCAGTATACGGTGCCAGCTGACACCACTGCACTCAACAAAATTCACCTAACCCTGAATAAAGCGTGCAGATTGATTACTGGTGCCCCCAGGCTCACACACACCTGTCAGCTATATGTCGATGCTAACCTGCTTACCTGGATGAACGGCTCGATACCAGACCTGTCTCCTCACCAAAAAAACCCTAATCGGGCTCCCCTGGGGTAACGGCATCCATCCACGAGAGCCTCCCACCATTGCAACACGGTCTTCCTACAAGACCACTCTAAAGGTCCCCAGAACGAGAACCAGCCGTGGCCAGAGGTCCTTCAGCTATAGAGCCCCAACCTGGTTTAACTCTCTCCTGCCACCATCACCAATGCCATCACCATCTCCACATTCAAACCGCACTTGAACCACATCTTCAGCACTCAGAACTGCTCCTGTCTCTGAACATAGCCTCCACCTCTGCTTCTCTTGACAATGCCCCCGGCAGCTCTCCACCCAACCATCCCTCCACCACTTCCTGTACACCGTGTTTTGTTTAACCTGGCTAGTGCCAGCTGTTTTCAATGTTTATCTACCAGAATGCTCACTTGATACCGACTTGTGTAATACCTGTTATCAATTACATGTACCTGTACCCAATTGTATTTGTCTGACCACAATGTGACGTGGCACCTCTGGTGAATGCCTATTGATTCTTTGCAAATCTTTGCTATGTAACCGAAACGCAATGTATGTCTTTATGTGACAAAGTACCTTTGGAAACGAGCCTCTGGCTCAAAGGTTGTAAACTGATTCTTAAATAAATAAATAAATAAATAAAATATAGCAAGGGAAGGGAATAGTGAGGGATAAGGGACAGGACAGCCACGATGAATGACGGGGGTTTGCATGATGCTATGGGCTAAACGGAGGAGTGCAGTCTGCTGCTGCCGAGCTGGCCACCTGGCGTGATGGGTACAGATGCCACCTACAGTGCAAATGGCTCCGGGTTCGGGACTGCCTGCAGGTAGACTTTTTTGCAGTGTTTCTGGTGTATTTTTTTTTGTTTTATCCATCCTCTGGTTCTATTGCCCCAGCCTCTGCATACCCCCTGTTTATTGTTGGCCCCCTATGTAGTCTCCTGTTCCCCAGTGTCTGCCCCCCCGGAGATCATTATATTAATATGGAGAGTGCAGGGGGTATAGCCCCTGCATTAAAAGTTAATTCTAATGTTCCCTTTTTGAATTATCGTTCTTTCGCCATATTGGTGGTTGCTGAGGTGGGTTCCATGCCAATTTGGTATTCGGTGAAATGTACTCATTCTTTTGTGAGTCACCGTAAAATTGTCACCATTATGACAGGGAACCATCCCTTAATATATAAGTCACAGTTTGGGTGAGGGGACCCCTGCAAAACAAGGTGGAGTGGTTCTGTCTACAGAAAACGTGTCAGGTGATACTTTTTATTTATTTTTTGTACTTTGTTTTTTTTTTGTCCCATACTGTGGCTCTTACACCAATCACCCACCATCTCTGGACTCATGTCTGTCCTTGGCTCACATCCCCACAGCTTCGCTCCTGTGGTAGGGCTGGAGTGGGATACCCCAGTTCCCACTCAAGAAGCTTCGCTAAGTCAAGCACCCCCTGAGCTCAGTAGGTGGTGTGGGGGTCTATGGAGGGCCGTCTGCATCATCCTGCCACAGCCGGTGGATTTTTCCTCCTTCTTTTCCCCCCCAGATGATCCGCAGAGCAGACAGTAGTCTGACACTGCATGCAGAGCGTGCTGGAGTCTTCGGCAGGCTGGATCCCCCACCCCTCACTTGCTCCATTCACACATCCACCAATGGTCACCTAGGTGGCAGTGTTGTGATAGAGCTTGTTGCCCACCCTCCCAGGAAGAAAACATCGTCCTCTGGGACATGTGACCCCCCCCCCGACTGGCCCTGACAACGTAGGTTAGCTATTGAACCCAGGTCACCGGTGCTGCAAGCAGTAGCGCTACAGCTGTACCGATGGGCCAGCTCAAGATGATGCTTTTTTCCCATTCCAGACATTGCACAGCACCTATAAACTTACTGTAACACTCGAGTTATCGTGAGCGATTTGCAACATGTTTCACATTACATTTCTTTTATTTAAAAGGCCCCCCTGAAGGCCCAATAGAACTGCATCATGCTTCTATGCCAGAAACCCAGATTCGAGGGTGAACTCAGGAGCCAGTGCTTGGACAGCTAAGCTGGTAGAACATGCTGCCAGTGACAGCGTGTTCCAGCTGAGGGATAGGAGGTAGCACATTCTGGCACTGCAGTGGACCCTGCTGGTGGGGCAGGAGCACGTAGTGTGCACAAGAAGCAGTACCCCACTGATGCAGTGCCTGCAGCCTGGAGACAGGGACATGTGGCAGCACGTTCCAGCCAAGAGATGGGAGGCAGCACATTCCAGCAGTACAGCAACCCCTGCTGGTAGAGAAGAGCTTATTCTCCTGGCAGCAGCAGGCTGCATGCAAAGGAAGCAGTACCCCACTGATGCAGTGCCTGCAGCCTGGAGACAAGGACATGTGGCAGCGTGTTCCAGCCAAGAGATGGGAGGCAGCACATTCCAGCAGTGCAGCAACCCCTGCTGGTAGGGCAAGAGCTTATTCTCCTGGGAGGAGCAGGCTGGATGCACATGAAGCAGTACCCCACTGATGCAGTGCATGCAGTCTGGAGACAGGGACATGTGGCAGCGTGTTCCAGCCAAGAGATGGGAGGCAGCACATTCCAGCAGTGCAGCAACCCCTGCTGGTAAGGCAAGAGCTTATTCTCCTGGGAGGAGCAGGCTGGATGCACATGAAGCAGTACCCCACTGATGCAGTGCATGCAGTCTGGAGACAGGGACATGTGGCAGCATGTTCCAGCCAAGAGATGGGAGGCAGCACATTCCAGCAGTGCAGCAACCCTGCTGGTAGGGAATAGCTTATTCTCCTGGGAGGAGCAGGCTGCATGCACATGAAGCAGTACCCCACTGATGCAGTGCATGCAGCCTGGAGACAAGGACATGTGGCAGCATGTTCCAACCAAGAGATGGGGCAGCACATTCCAGCAGTGAAGCAACCCCTGCTGGTAGGGAAGAGCTTAGTCTCCTGGGAGGAGCAGGCTGGATGCACATGAAGCAGTACCCCACTGATGCAGTGCATGCAGTCTGGAGACAGGGACATGTACAGTGGGAAATAACCTGGCCACAATCGGGTGGAGGTCTGTCTCCCACAAATCTTGCACCATCCCCCCAAGCACAGCACCTTCTTTCACAGGAACCTGGTCCCCAGAAGGAATCCTCGAGGGTTCCAGAGACATCTCCAAAGGCTCCATCATGGGGGCAGGTCATGGGACCGGAAGATGGGGTAACTACCTGGGGAAGGTGGGAGACAGGACTGGAGCAGACTAGAAGGGGGGAGCTGGAGAGAGGAGCATAAACACTTGAATAAAAACAGGAATGTAAACCCCCTCCCAAGTTGACTCCTCCAGCTTAATGTACACAGAATAAAAGGGTCCTGCGGATCTGAGCACTGATTGGCCAAACTCATAGAAGTGATTTATATTACTAAGTAAGTACTAGTGAACATTTTTAATGCTTGATATCCTGTTTGTAAAAATACGTTACAAGAAGGTTGTAATCGCTTCCTGTCACTCAAGCTAATGCTGTGAGCGGCACAAGTATTAGTTACACAACTGCCACAGTAATTAAAAAATGACCACTAGTTATAAAAAATCAAGACATGGGTGGGTGTGTGTAAATCAGAATTTCACACACACACACTCAGAATGGGATGGTTTTATAAACCCCTCGAGATCCACTCCTGCGGTTTATTTAGCATCCCACAGCCCGGGTGTGTACATTCTCTACATATTAACTGGGCTCTGTTTCTTCTCATGGGGAAATCTGGTTATAATTTGCTGTTTTAACCAACTGGTTATAAAGGCATCCATGCACCAAGTTTCCCTGAGAAGAAGCCATGCACAACTGCTGCTGCAGCCTAGTGCACTGAGAGACTGAAAGTGTCAGCAGGGCACTTTCATCACCCAGCTGGTACGGAGCTCAGGCTGTGGCCTGCATCATGCAGATGGGAGAGATAATGAGTGTCAGCAGGTGGAGGAGGCTGTGGCTAGAGTGCCTCTCTCCACCGAACGCTGCTCCAGCAGCAATTGTTTAAATGCCCTTAGGAACTTATTTGGCAGCAGTGGGTGCAGATAAGCCACAGAACTGAAGCCATACCACAGCTCTGCTGCCAATGCCCTAGTGGGTAAAATAAATAAATAAATAAATACATATGGAGACAGGGCAGGGGATGTAGTTGGCTCCCCGAGGGGATGATGGATAAAGCTGCACTGCAGCTGGTGGTGAGACCCAAGGGGCTAACGTAAAGAATGGAGGGGGGCTTTGGGGTGAAAAATAAGATCCCAGCAATTACATAAAACAAGACATGAGTGTAACCATCTGCTATGTGTGCCTGTTACTGTATTTTTTTTATTCACTTCTTTCTGCATGGGTATCAGTTAGAATTTTGCAGCTGAGGGGACAAAGTTGTTATTCCTGGGAAAAGTCAAGAGTTTTAGCAGGGACAGACCAACTGGCTCTAAGGGCAACTACTGTCTTTGCTGTAATGTATCAGGACAGGACCTCTGGAACATTTACATAGATACATAGATACATAGACAGTGTCGGCAGATAACAGCCTATGGCCCACCCAGTCTGCCCATTTGAGCTTGCAAGTTCAGTTTGTTTTCCTAGAAGTCTGTTTCCCCTTACCCCTGCCCTCTAGAATTCCTTTATGTCTATCCCATGCATTCTTAAATCCCGTGATTGTTTCAGCCCCCACCACTTCCTCTGGCAGAGTGTTCCACTTGTCCACCACCCGTTCTGTGAAGAAATTCTTTCTCATGTTTCCTCTGAATCGTCCTCCTCCAACTTCATCCCATGCCCTCTAGTCCTGAAACATCTTTTCACTTAAAAATAGTGTTTTCCTACCCCTGTTCCTCCCTGTAAGATACTTGTATGTCTCTATCATATCCCTCTCTCCCTCCTCTCCTCCAGGGAGTACATGTTCAGTTCCTTCAACCTGTCTTCATAGGACTTGTGATGCAACCCATGCACCATCTTTGTTGCCCTCCTCTGAACCTTCTCTACCCTGTCTATGTCCTTACGTGGGTATGGTCTCCAGAACTGTACACTGTACTCCAGGTGGGGCCTCACTAGTGTCTTGTATAGCGGATTATGACCTCCTTTTCCTGCTGGTGATGCCCCTGCCTATACATCCCAGCATCCTATTTGCTTTACCTGATGCCTTGTCACACTGTTTCCCACCTTGAGGTCATCAGAGATGACAACCCCAAGATCCCTTTCCTGCTTGGTGCATGCTATATCCTCACCCCCCAACTGATATATTGTGCCAGGGTTGTTGTGCCCCATACGCATTATCTTGCACTTCTTTGCATTGAATTTCAACTGCCAAACCCTTGACCATTCTTCAAGTTTCTGCAGGTCCCTTCTCATTCTGTCTACACCCTCTGGTGTGGCTACTCTGTTACAGAGCTTTGTGTCATCAGCGAACAGTGAAATTCTGCCTTCTAGATCCTGTGCAATGTCACTGATGAAGATGTTGAATAGGACCGGTCCCATCACTGATCCCTGTGGTACCCCACTGGTTACTCTTCCCTCTGTGGAGTGACAGCCATTTACCACCACCCTCTGTGTCCTGCCACCCAGCCAGTTACCTACCCACCACACTACTGTCCTGCCCACCCATATTCCCCAGATTTGTGTAATAGTCTTCTATGTGGCACAGTGTCAAAGGCCTTGCTGAAGTCCAGATGAGGCCATGTCCACTGCCCTCCCTGATCCACCTCCCAAGTCACCCAGTCAAAAATTCAATGAGGTTGGTCTGACATGACCTCCCCTGGTGAAACCATGCTGCCTTGGGTCCTGTGGTCCATTGACAACCAGATGTTCCACCAATCTCTCCTTCAGTAGTGCTTCCATGATCTTTCCCACTACCGAGGTGAGGCTGACTGGTCTGTAGTTCCTGCTTCCTCTTTGTTCCCACTTTTGTATAAAGGGACTACATCTGCTGTCCTCCAGTCTTTGGGTACCTCCCTGTTTCCAGTGATTGGCTGAACAGGATAGCCAGAGGTTCAGCCACCACCTCTCTTAGTTCTTCTACGGACCCTGGGTGCACCCCATCTGGCCCCATTGCTTATCAGCTCTTATTACTTCCAGTTCCTTCAGGACCCTTTCTCGTGTAAAGGGACTTGTGTCCATTTCTGCACCATTCTCACCCCTTGTACTCCCTTCAGACCCATTACCCCTCTTCCTTAGTAAAGACTGAGCAGAAATACCTGTTCAATATGTCAGCTTTACTGTTGTCATCCTCCACGTGGCTCCCATCCTCCCCCTTCAGTCTCACTATCCCTCCCTTTGTCTTTCTTTTTTCACTTATGTACCTGTAAAAGGTTTTGTCCCCTTTACCCACTGATTTTGCAATGTGTTCTTCTGTCTGAGCTTTGGCTTCCTTACTACTTCCCTGCCTCCCTTTGTTTCTCCTGGTACTTCTCCTATCCCTTCTGCCTGTGTCTTTTTGTATTGCCTGAATGCAATCTTTTTGGCTTTCACTTTCTTTGCTACCTCTTTGGAAAACCATAATGGTCTCCTCTTCCTTTTCCTCTTGCTAACCTGCTTAATGCATAATTCTGTTGTTCTTATAATCCCCATTTTAAATACTGCCCACTGTTCCTCAACCCCTGATTCCTGTCTCATTCCCTTAATGCCTCTTTCAAGTATCTCCCATTTCCCAAAGTCTGCCCCCTAAAATCCAGGATCGTGTTTTGTGTGGTTTGGTTCTGCTCTTTCTGTGATTTCAAACCACAATGACTGGTGGTCACTGTTACCCAGGTGCTCCCCACTGTTACCCCCATCACACTGTCCCTGTTTGTGAGCACAAGGTCCAGTATTGCCTTCTGCGAGTTGGTTCCATGACCAGTTGCTTGAGGAAGGCACCTGAAGGGAGTCCAGGATAAATCTGCTCTAGTTGATGCTGCTGCTGGGATGCTCCAGTCCACGTCTGGTATATTGAAGTCTCAACCAGTACTACCTCACCTTGTCTGCCATCCTTTGGATGGCTAGCATCAACTCCCTATCTGTTTCTTCCTCCTGGGCTGGTGGTCTATAGACCACACCTGTGCGGATGGCTGGCCCCATTTTCCTTTCCAGCTTAACCCACAGTATCTCTCCCCCATTTTGTTCCTCCTGGATCTCTGTGGCCCTTATGTCATTTTTCACATAGAGTGCCACTCCTCCTCCTCCCTTCCTGCCTGCTCTGTCTCTTCTGAATATGTTGTAGCCAGGTATGGCCATCTCACAGTCATGGGAAAGCTTCAAATGAGAAAGTGTCCTCTAAAGTCAGGAAGCTGCTAGCTAACCAGATATCCCTGCTGGCCTAGGCAGGACTTGAGACAAAAAGCAAATGTGTTTGTATATACAAAATCCACAAGTCCAGATCAGATCAGTTTCCCAAGACGACCAGCTTTCAAGACACAATGCATCTGGGAGTGATGTCATAGGGCATGTGTGCCAAGGGTGGGAAGAGACTGTTATTTGGCAAACCCTGTTAACCCGAGTTTGGGGACAGCAAGTCAGTCAGGTTTGGGAATCAGAACAGCTGACATCTAAGGGTCGAGTCTGCCCTGATTCACCAAGGTGTCTTGTGTGGTTAACTTGGTGTTGTTAGACAAAATAGGCTAGAGCCCATTAAACTGTCTCCCACTCATAGTGGGTCTATTGCCTACTGTTATTACTCTGTAGAAATGTGTCCAATCTTTGTTTGAAACTCTCTAATGAAGGTGCCTCTATAATATGATTTGGTAACATGTTCCGTCTTCTGGCAGTGCGTATATTATAGAAGTTAAAACATGTATTAGTGTACACCCTCTGTATTTCAAGTTGCCTACAATGTGACCTGAGACTTTTTGTTTAAATTTGGAATTTGATTCTGCATTGTGACATCACTGATGGATCCTTTGTAATTTTATACAGGGGTAATAAGTCCCCCGAATTCTTCTAGTTTCGAATGGGAATAGTTTTAATTTGTTCAACCTTGCATTGTAATCTACATTATTTAAACCCCGGAGCGATTTAGTTAACCTTCTTTATATTTTCAATAGTAATTATGTCTTTCGTTAGAAAGGGACACCAAAAAGGGGATCCATACTCTAGGTGGGGAATAATGCAGATTTTATAGTTTCAATATACAGTCTTTGTCCCTAGAAACAAAGGCTTTCTTTATTAAACGAACCAGTCAATTGCAGTTCCAGGCTATTTTTTGACAATGGGTTGAGGAGGACAGGTTTGAGTCTACCCATACACCTAGGTCCTTTTCTCCTGAACTAGATTTGAGTGGTAAACCATTAAGGCAATACTGATAGCCAGAATTATTTTTTCCAAAATGTATTACAGCACATTTCTGTTCATTAAATGCCTACCCCGCCTTCCTACCCCTGCCTCTCCTTCCCACACTCTCCTACCACCCACCTACTTGCCCTCCATCCTGTCCTCCACCTTCCCTCTCATACCTACCCATTTCTCACCCTCCCTCCACTCTCACCCATTTTCTCTCCTCCAACCCTTTCTCATCTCCCCCTTTACCCTCTATCCTCTCCTCCCCCCCATATTTTCCCCCTCCTGTGCTCCCCTCCCTCCTCCCTCCCTCTCCCCAATATCCCCCCTCCCTTGTTCTTGCTCACTCCCCCACCCTGGTTACCTAGCACTAAATCTGTTTCTTCTCTCAGCTCTTAGACAATGTCATATCCTTGACAGCCTAATTCCCCCCTCGTTACTCCGTCACTCCCTCCTCTCTACCCTATGTTGCTTCTCTGCTTTACCAATGCTTGCTATGTGTATTCTATGTCCAGAGGAGGGCAACCAAAATGGTGCAGGGTCTGCACCAGAAGACATATGAAGAAAGACTAAAGGAGCTTAAGATGTATAAGCTTGAGGAAAGAAGGGAGAGGGGGGACATGATAGAAACTTTCAAATACCTCAAGGGAATCAACAAAGTCCAAGAGGGTAGCATATTTCAGAAAAACAGATGTGCAAGAACAAGGGGGCACAATTTGAAGATAGAGGGGCGACAGCTCAGAGGTAATGTGAGGAAGTATTTCTTCACAGAGAGGGTTGTAGATGCATGGAACAGCCTTCCTGAGGAGGCTGTAGAGTAAAAAACAGTGGGGGAATTCAAGAATGCATTGGACAGACATAAGATAATTCTAGTGGGGGATAGGAGGAAGTAGGCTGTTGGTTAACTATGGTTAACTAGGATCTGCAGCTTATCCATTAGGTAGGGAAATGGGCAGACTAGGTGGGCCAAGCGGTCCTTATCTGCCATCAGATTCTATGTTTCTATGTTTCCTGGTTGTTTATTATTTTCACCTCATTAATGTTGTCTCTGATATTGTGCTGCTATACTTCTGTGCACACCTGTTTTGTATTTGCTACTGTTTCTGTACTGTACTCTGATATTGTACTGCTATACTACTATTCATACCTGTTTTGTACTTGCTACTGTTCCTGTTTTGTACTCTGTCGTGGAACCTTTGTAAAAGAACCTCTGGTTCAAAGGTACTTGTAATCCTAGTTATAAATACATAAAATAAATAAAGTCTGTGCACTGGCGGGGGGTACTAAGAGAGCAGGAAAAAGAGTGAGATGTATTATTTGTTTATTTGATTCATTGAGGGGGGCTGGTGGCGTGCCAAGAATGTCTGGGGAAGGGGAGCATACTGTTGTATTAATTTGGTTGCTGGATGGGATACAGTATTACAAGGGCTGGGGAAGTTTTAACTTTTGTTTGACTTGCCACTGTGCTTGCCATAGTGCCAGAGAATTGGAACTGACCCTTCACCAAGGGAAAAGCCCATGTAGTTTCTCCATGCGGACTTCACCATTCATGAAGGGATAACTAAAGAGAGTTTTTTTTAAAACGTCACCGAGAAGACGATACAAAGCACGGTTTGCGGACGTTGCCCCTTCTCTTAATTTAATGGCAATTCGGTTGGCGTACACGGCAGTGAAAAGGAGGAGCACCCTCCTGCAAGTGTAGTGCAATGCAAATCCTCATTCCAGATGTTACTCAGTGCGAAAGGGGTCTCTGCTAACATCCTGGTGTGCGCCTGCCAACCAGGCACACCATGATATTAAAATGTGCACATGGAAACATCCTGCGATGCACAGCGGTGCGCCCGTGATTGGCGCAGGGTACTTGATCATCCAGCTGAGTCGTGTTCTCACTCCCCTCACCCTCCAATGGCGAGTGCTTCTTGTCTGTCGAGTTGTTCCACCTCCCTTCTCTCCACCATTCACAGGTTCCTAGTTTGACCTGTGGTCCCCCTGCCGACTCCCTCAGTGACCATTAACCCCCAGTAATCCAGCTGATCCCTCCTGCCTCCAGATCCACACACTCCCCGGTGGTTCACGAGCCCCCCGACGGACAGAGCAACTCAGTAGCTGGTTGTCCACCAGATGCATCCACTCACAACTCTACAACCTCATTAAGTAGGGGGTACACAGGTGAGTGCATACTGGTGCAGGAGCAGCCCCCCGAGGGCTGCCATGTGCTTGAGAATTGCACTGCAAGCTGTTTGCAAGGCAGCCCAAATCCTCTCTCCCACGCACTCCCAAGAGCCTTTGCAGACATAAGGGACAGGTGCGCCACCTCTGCAGAGCATTAATCAACCGCATGACAAAGATCGTGACAGCGGCAATTCATCTTTATGATCACTTAGTGGAAACTTTAGCTTTTGAGAATTAGGCCCTGATATTTGAGAAATATCATTGAGAGAAAGAGAGAGAGAGTGATCACGGTAGAAATATCCTGTTCTTTAAAAGGCTTCCAGAACAGCAAAGACACCATTTTTAATGTTATCTAAAAACTACAGAGTTACTGGATTGAAAATCACAAGCCCTCATTGGGGCAGGAAAGCTGGGAAAGTGCAAATGTGTAATCAGATAAAACTTGTATACATTCAGAAACGGGGCCCATAGGAAACGCCAGACACAGAATAGAAGGCTGCAGGTAAAACTCTTTTCAATGACAGATATAAATTCAACGGAACACTATACTTTCTTTTGTGGGGTGGCTGTCACCCATATCCTGGAGACAGTTCATCAGTGCTTGAGGACAGGAGCCCTCATCTCTCAAATCCATTACAACTAGAAACATGATTCAATACATTTGAAGACTGCGTCCTGCAACACCACTTTCTGTAACATACATTTCGTAAAGTAGTTTCTTGTGAGCAGTCTTCATTGTACAATACGAATAGAATGTTGTGTCATCTGGGGAGTCAGAAAAGTCTTGGGTAGTTTATTAGTGATCAGCTGATCCATCATTCGAACACACCTGACATACAGCTCCGGTCTGGGCCCATATGTACTAAAGACCTAGAACTGGTTTTAAGTATTTCACCTCCATACAGGATTAAGGTTATACAATGTTTTTTTGATCCTGCAATCTCATAATGCATTTCAGACCACTGTTTGTTTGCAAAACAAGGTGGAAGTTTTGAGCACTTTGTTTGGCTTGGGCTACTACGTTATGTGTCTTATTAGCCACATTTTGGCAACCGTGGGTTAGGGACAGGACAAAAAAACTGCTAGAACCTGGTTGGTTCTCATATTTAAACAACCCCACACCTCTAAAAAATATCTCCCCATTAAAAATAATGTTCTAGTTGTCTAAAATGTAAATAGAGTAGCATTTGCTCAATATGCAAATATATGTAAACTAAAATGCAAATTACTAGGCAAGTAAGCCCTTCACAGTGTTCTAATTACAGAAGATTCTAGAATGGTTGAGTTCTGCCCAACCTTAACAATGGATTTACATGTGAACCCCCCGTCTGGAGAGGGGACTGAGGAGGACGGAACAAACTTTCTGAATTTCCATATCTGCTTAAAGAGCAACTCTGCACTTCAGCATGTGCTTTCAGAAATAAGATGTTTCAGCTGGACAGAATACATTTTTTTCATTTTTAATGTTCCTTTCTAAGATTTACAGCACATCTTGGTAGGCCGTCTAAAAAGTCTGTATAGAAAACATCTGAAAACATTTGGCTTTCCCCGGTTTGTTTGTTTTTTGTACATTTTCTTTTTGCATCCTTCCAGGGTGCTCACTCGGCTAAGTCTCTACTCCCAGCCTGAACCCATCACTACCAGATTCTTCCCCTGAACACCCAGGCAGGTCTAGCCCTCCTGGATCACCTCCCCGGGGCGGGTCCGAGTCTACCCTCTCATGGCAGCCTATCTATAATTAGAGAGGCCTACCTGAGCGTCAAGCAGCGAGAGGAGTCCTCTGGAGCGATGGACCGGCATTGGGATGTGGGCCTGTCCCTGGAGCCCCCATCATCTCTGCAGTGCTGTAGCAGGGGGTTTTCCTAGTGCTTTTGTCCCCCAGGAGTGTAGCAGTGTAATTACATCAGCGCAGCATGACGCCGCAGATGCTGCCATACTCTCTCCCTCTACTTCTGCACAAGCGAGTGTAGTGCCTCAGGTTGCCACCGAGGGCCACTAGTTCACCGGGCAAGCCCTGCATCCCTCTCCAGGGAGAAGAGAGCAGTCTGGTGGATGCTCAATCCTCTCCCTCCCCTGCTGACCCCCGGCGCCCGAACCCGGGTCGCAGGCGTGACGTAAGGTGAGACATCCAGTGCCTCAGCCCTCAGTACCACTGGGCCAGCTCTGGCTCTCCCCTGTTAAAGGAAATTTTAGATATAAGGTATTGGGCTTCATAGTCCAATACTCTATATCAGCGTGAGCAGACTGGTGCACATATTTGAATTTAAAAGCACATCCTTTTAGTAGGGGAAGGGATCGTAACTGGCACCGAACCCTCAGCCAGTCAATCCCTTCCAAGTTCCTGGTGAGTCTGCTCCACCCCCATGCTCTCAGATTTTGTGACGAGAGAGCAGGAAGAGCGTGGGGGCGCGCCCCATACAAGTCTGTGGGGACTGTTTCTAAATGCCGGTTTTTAGTATCTTTAAACACTCCTAGAGGAAAATTAAAGCCGTCGCTTAACTAGCAGGGATCCTAATAGTTAAGCAATTACTTTAATTTTCCACCTGGAGTATTTAAAGATACTAAAAAACAGCATTTAAAACAGTCCCCACAGACTTGTATGGGGCGCACTCCTGTGCTCTCTCTGCTATCACGTCACAAAATCTGAGAGTGCGAGGGTGGAGCAGGCTCACCAAGAACTTTAAAGGGATCAGCTAGCCGTGGGTTCGGCGCCAGTTAGAGATCCCTTCCCCTACTAAAAGGACACGCTTTTAAATTAAAATATGTGCACCAGTCTGCTCAGGCTGCTGTAAGTTATTGCACTATGAAGCCCAATAACTCATAGCACTATGTCGGAAATTCACTTTAAGCTCACAGTGCCTTTGTTTGTGACATCATAGTACTCACCATGACAACAGACTGTGATGTCACAAACAGCAGTTGTGTGGTTAGCAGGGGAGAGTCAAATGCATTTTGAAAGACTCAGTGGAATAAGTGCTGCATTATCTACAATATTTACTAGACCAAGAGCAGGGGAAAGTTAAAAAAAAGGGCAAACTAGAAAACAAAGGTAAAGCATAATTGGTGCAAGTCTATTGTTCTTAAGCTTTTTATTATAATAGATAGTTGTTCTTTAAGGGCTTTCCTTTTCTAGTTCTACTTTGAGACACTCTATTTAAAACCGGTGGGCAGGGGGTTAAGAATGACAAAGAGAAGAAACAAGAGGGCAAGATAACCCCCAAATGTAATTATATGGGAAGTGCTACTGGTACCCTTTCTGTCATCACAAATAACAAACTGTCCTTACCCCAATAACAGACCACTCTGTAACAAGACGCCAGTGAGTGTCGAAGATTATCCTGGTCCTCCTTGTCGGCTGTATGACTATGCCCAGCTTTAACCCGCTACCCATTCTGGTACAAGTCTCCCAGAGATTTCTTACGTCGCCTGGTACTTCGGAACGTCTCTGTCCGGGTCCCTCCATCTGGTCCACGGTATACTAAGATCTTGCTCGGAATCATCAAGCCTGTCAAACAGGAGTCCCAGAGAAGCACGACAACTCTTAAAATCCCTGCATCCCAGCTTCAGTAACTGGAGTGCCCTGATTTCAAAGGAATGGTATCCTGCCCCTGTCCTCCTGTCCAGCCTGCTTCCTTTCACAAATTAACGCTGAGCATCTGATAAGAACCAGCACTTCTCCTAATACCATTTCTCCTGGGAGGAGTGAGATTTTTTCTGGAACGCCACATGAAGCACTGTCAGGTCCGAGTGCAATTTAACTAAAACAGCTACGCACGCTAGGAGACTCATTATTAGTACATTACTACTAAAGCAAAAGCCCCAACATCTATTGCCTAGTGCATACAAAACAAAAGACGCAGGAACCCCACACAGCTGTGGCTATGATCTGGCATGTAGCAGAGCTTAAAAGCCATCTTCCATCAGGATATTACAGCGTAAGCTTCTTTCAGACTCATTCAGGAAGGAGGACAGCCTGCTGTCCTCCCAGTTGGATATCAAAACATGCTAACGCTACAGAAACAAAGGCAGTGTTTTGGCCCTGGATGCCATTAGCAGAATTTCCTTTATACATGTGTTGTTTTGGTAATCATAGCACAACCCTATGCGCCACGTTTAAACCCCAGCAGAACTGTGCATTAGAGGATGAGGAAGAGGAGAGGAAGAGAACGCTCATGCAATCATTAAACTCGGGCAGGATTTAACAGTGGAAATGAAAAAAAAAAACAACTAATCCTGGGTTAATCACAACTCCGCAGGACTGGATCCTGAATGTCTATGCTGCAGGAAATGTAGAGCAATGGCTAAATGAAAAAGGCCTTCTTGCACAACATGCTTAAGTGATGGCTTTCTCAACTTACTGTCAATTAGAAAAGTACTTAGCAAGAAAGCTCAGTTTAGTTATTACAGTATGAAAGGTTTCTTTGTGGAGCAAGTTTTTAGTAAAAAGGACAGGGAGCTGCCCAAGGAAACTCTAAACACTGCTCTGTCCCTGAAGAGCCAGAAGCCTCTGTTTTTTGCTACGCGTCATGTACATCAGGGTAAGCAGGGCTGGGGGGGGGGGCATTTTTTTACCAGGATATGTCTCCAGGAAAAAAAACAAATTACTCCACTCTCACTAAACTGGAGCAGGACAAAGAAGACAGATCTTGCATGACAAACCACAAACAATAAACCAACGACTAACTCAAAATTCAAGCTAAAATTAAAACTCCCCAAAAAGCCAGTAGCAGGCAGCAGGCATCTGTTTGCTAGCTAGATTTGTTTCCTATAGATTTTTCTCAGCTGGCTTTGTCCTCCATGTCCTTGTGTGATCTGCAACCCCAGCAACTGCCGCACAGTGGATGTTCCCACGGCATGAGTCCCATGAGTGCTGGCAACTATCATTCAGATGGCATTACTGTGACCCACCATCAATCAATCAATAAATCAAATCTTTATTTATTCAGGCGATCATCATTGAGCAAGGCTCATTTACAAGATGGACCTGATAAGGTCAAGGTTCGAGTTGGTGCACAGCAATTACATCACATACTTATGAGACAGTTATACATACAGAAACAAGAACATGTTATTTATAACACAATAATATACAGAGAATTCACATGTTGAAGCTTGGCAAGAGAAAGTTAAACTAACATCTACAATATGTACAGTACATATATATCACAATGAGGGCAATGACAGTCACTCACATAATGAGTACAAGGATGGTGAAGGGAATATTGGGTGCCATATACTGGCGGTGTCTGGCTGGAAGGAATATGCCATATGTGATTGGAATAAGGTTTGTGGGATGACTATTCTACCTCTAGCGGTAGCGACTGCATTTCTCTGTGAAGAAGGCTGTACAGTGCTGCTTGAAGGATGTAAATGGAATGATAATGGACAGTTTTAGGGATTATTGTAGGGTGTTCCATGCTATGGCTAGAGAGTAGCTGATTGCTGCCCTCCCTATTTTGGTGTTGACTTTGGGCAATTTGAGCAGGATGATATTGTTGCTTCTTAGGGCATAGGAGCTGGGAGTGGTCAGGTTGAAGCAGTCCAGGATATAGCTTGGGAGTTTTTTGATAAAGCTCTGTAGATCCATAGAGCTGCATTTCTGCTCCTCCTGACATGACAGGAAACCCATCCAACTGAATCATAGAGAGAACAATGGTGAGTATTATATGGCAGGTCTGTAATGAACCTTATTGCTCTATGGTATAAGGTATCCAACTTTTGAAGGTAGGGAGTGGAGCAGTGACTATAGAGGAAGTCTGTGTAGTCAATGACTGATAGAAAGATGACCTGGACTAATCTCATCTTTGAATCTCTATTAAGGAAGGGTTTTAATCTGTAGAGGAGGCCAAGCCTTAGGCGAAGCTTTTTCAGCAGTTGTTCTAGATGCTGAGTAAAGGCAAGTCTGTTGTCAATCCACACACCTAGGTATTTGAAATTTTCAACATACTCAGATTTTCTCAAGTATAGTGCATATCTGGGGAGACTGATTGAAGAGGATGTGTTGGTGGAGTTTTGGGTTGTGAACATCATTGCTTTGGTTTCTCTGCATTTAGCAGAAGCTTTTCTCGAGAAGCTGATGTTGTAACAGGGAGAATTCTGCTTGTAGGATTTCATGAGCGACTTTAGGTGAAGGATTGCTGACATACAGTACAGTGTCATCAGCAAAGAGATGTACTGAGGACTTGGTAAGGGTTGAATCAATTTTATTTATATAAATGGCAAAAAGGATAGGACCCAGAATAGAGCCTTGGGGGACTCCTCTTGACAGTGGTCTTAATGGGGAGAGGTCACCTTCAGCTTTTACCTGCTGTGATCTACCGGAGAGGTAGCATCTGAACCACTTAAGGGAGGATGGATCTTGGCCAATAGAGTGTAGGGATGAGAGTAGCAGTTCATGGTCCACAGTCTCTAATGCTTTGCTCAGGTCCAGGAATACTGCACAGACATTGTTCTTTTTATCCAGTTCGGTTTGCCAATCATTGGTGACCTTGGCTAATGCAGTGATAGTGCTATGTTTGGCCCTGAACCCAGACTGAGCTGGATTTAATAGATTAGCATTGTCCAGATATTCCCTTAACTGAATACTCACTAATTTCTCCAGCATCTTGGATAACACAGGTAGGATGGAAATGGGCCTGTAGTTATTAAGATCCATAGGGTCCCCTGATTTTAGAAGGGGGACCACTTGGGCTGTCTTCCACAGTGTGGGAATAGAGCCAGAGTTTAGGGAAAGGTTAAACAGGTGAGTTAGGGGGACTGCAAGCACATGACATGCAATCTTTAGAAAGAATGGGTCCAGAAGATCTGCTCCTGCACTTTTTTTTGGTATCTAGATGCCATAATAGATCCTCAACTTGTTCCAACAGTATAGGTTTGAAGCTAAAGGAGGAGTCAACTCTTTGTTCACCAGTATAGTGGGAGCTGAAATTATCCCTTAATAGGTTAGCTGGGGAGGAGTCAAAGGCAAGGCCAGCTGTTGTGAAGTGGTTGTTGAATGCATCCAGGATTTCCAATGTGCCAGTAATGGGGCCATAGTTACTGTGTAAATGGGTTGGAAGGGGGTTGTTAACATCCTGGCCCATCATACCCTTGATGGTGCCCCAAAATCTAGCAGTATTATGGTAGGAGGAGTCGAGCTGGGCCAGGTAGTAGGCAGCTTTTGCATCCCTAACTTTCCTAGTGCATTTATTCCTGGCTTTCCTAAAGATCATCCAGTCCATGATATTCTTAGTTTTTCTTGCTACTTTCCAAAGTTTATCTCTGTCCAGCAGTGCAGCTTTGAGGTCAGCTGAAAACCAGTGACAGGATTTGTTTTTTATTTGGATACTAGAGATTGGGGCATGGGTGTTAAGGGCATTTATTATAATGTTATTTAGCACCTGCTGAGCTTTTTTTACAGAATGTGCAAGATAGAACTTTTGCCAGTGTGGAGAGTAGGCTAGATCATGCAGATATCCTTCAATATTGATGTTTTTCTTGGATCTCCTCATGAGGAATTTTGCAGGATGTTTTAATGCAGTTGGATCTTACCCCTGCGATGGGGCAGTGGTCACTTATGTCGCATAGGAGCACTCCAGCGTGTGTGAATAGATGTGGTTTACTCACTAGTATGATGTCAAGTAGAGTACTGTTACTACTATTCCTTGCATTTAGCCTTGTTGGTTCATTAATTAACTGTGTGAGCCCATAGGTGTCACAGAATGATACCAGAGGTGTAGCTGCCTGGGTGAGCCAGTTGAAATTCAGGTCCCCTATGATAATGACTTCTTCAGTACAGGACTTGACCAGGTTTCCCAGGTGGGATAAGAGCTTATGTTCAGCAGAGGGGTCTGTAGCATCCAATTAAATGGAAAGCTGCTGTACTGGGGAGAGACTTTAGAGATAGACACTCAAATTCCTTGGGCATAGATGTTGCAGCAGTACAGGATACAACTAAACCAGCTTTTACATATATGGCTACTCCGCCTCCCTTGTTTGGCGATCAGCTCTGAATAGCTGGTAGTTAGGTAGGTTAACTTCCTGTCCATTGTGGTGGTCTTGAGCCATGTCTCAGTTATCACAAGAAAGTCTGGCAAGGTATGGGCAACCCAGGATTGTAGCAATGTAAATTTTTTCAACAGACTGCATACATTAATATGCAGGAAACTGAGGCCTTTAATTGAGGATAGGTCTGAGGAGAGGTGATGCTTTCAAGAAGTCCAGGGTTGATTTCTACATTACCAATACAGAGCAATAGGAAGATCAGTAATTTCATAAGGGCTGCCAGTGATAGGGAGAGGGGGCTGTCTTTGGTCCTTCTTTTTTTATTCCGTTGGCACTCTTTGTTTTGGGTGCTCCCTGTGGATTTAAGGTAGTGTGTCGAGATACCAATTAGCAGATTGACGACTAGGCTTAGTGGGGATCTATATACCCAGCAGTAGGGCCTTGTCTGAGACATATATGTGGTGATGTGTGTAACTTTATGGTGATTGTACCACTGTAGTCGATGCAGCAATGGCAAGACATATATGAGGGTTTGGGTGTCAGCCACGGGGGATGTTCCAGAGAAACTAGGTGGGTTGACCACTTTAGATTGTATAATAGGGTCATCTTCATTGTGGAACCCTATGGCTATTAGTGACAGGTGTATCAGTAGCAAGCTCCCCATTCTGAGGGGATATTGATAGTTGGCAATAGAGATGTGAAGTTGCTGATTGGTTGGATCAACAAGCTGGTGTGACTGTCTGTTGGTTTAGAAAAGTGCTGTGGGCGGGGAAGAGATTTGGCGGGAAGATGCCTATAAATTAACACACAGGAAGGGGAAAGGCGGTGGGCAAAAATTTTGCGCCTTTCCGACTGCTCCTCGCTGTTCCTCCCAGCCTTGTGGTTCCCAAGTTCGCTAGGTGCCCTGACCGCCCCGCTGGCGGAGCCAAGCCTGCACTCAGCTGGTTGCTGTGGGCTGAAGGAAGCAGGCTGGAGAGAGACAGAGGAGGTGCAGCAATTAATAAAGGCAGTAGCAAGCCTTTTCTGGCGTCACTGACCATATCTGTACTACAAAGGACTGTGGGGGTCCTGTGGCGCCCCAGCTGCCTGCCCACCTTTTACATATTCAGACAAGGAGCTGCAATTACTTTAAAGAGCAGTAAAACAGTAGCTTCCCCTTACAATACACTAGTGGATAACAGCACTTCTTTGATGATTTACACATATAAAACTAGAAGGAGAGTGGCGCCTCAGCGTCTGACCCACTGCTGCTAACAGAGTCCAGCAGAATTCAACATAATCAACAGCAGTTGCCCTCTATAGATGTCTCACCAGAGTGGAAGCAGCTCTTCTGGGAAACTTGCAGTAGAATACCAGAGGAAGAGTAAAAGACAAAAAGAAAAACAAATTTTCAAGTCCCACACCGATTTCAGCAATGCAAACTGAGCCAGTGTAAGTCAATGGGGCAGGAGAGCCAATCGGCTGCTGTGCCTGGTGGAGCGCTCGCTTACCGATTGGCTGCGCCTTTCCCGACTGCTCCCTCGCTGTTCCTCCCGGCCTTGCGGTTCCCAAGTTTGGCTAGGTGCCACCGACCGCCCGCCCGCTGGCGGAGCGAAGCCCCGGCGCTCAGCTGGTTGCTGTGGGCTGAAGGAAGTAGGCGATTGGCTGCACCTTTCCCGACTGCTCCCTCGCTGTTCCTCCTGGCCTTGTGGTTCCCAAGTTCGGCTACGTGCCGCCGACCGCCCACTGGCAGAGCGAAGCCCCGGCACTCAGCTGGTTGCTGTGGGCTGAAGGAAGCAGGCAGAGTGGAAGCAGCTCTTCTGGGAAACTTGCAGTAGAACACCGGGGAAAGAGTAAAAGACAAAACGAAAAACAAATTTTCAAGTCCCACACAGATTTCAGCAATGCAAACTGAGCCAGTGTAACTCAATGGGGCAGGAGAGCCAATCAGCTGCTGTGCCTGGTGGGCGCTTGCTTACCGATTAATAACCTTTCCCGACTGCTCCTAGCTGTTCCTCCCGGCCTTGTGGTTCCCAAGTTCGGCTAGGTGCCTCCGAACGCCCGCTGGTGAAGCGAAGCCCCGGTGCTCAGCTGGTTGCTGTGGGCTGAAGGAAGCAGGCTGGGCTTGGTGTCAACCCTGCATGCCACACATCCCTGTGAGCAGGAGAAGTACACTCCCTGATTCACTGCAGGGCTCGCTGTGGCTGCAGAATGAAGTTCAAACCCTCCCCAGGGTAGAATGTGTTGCTGTGGATGGAGTTCTTCAAGTCTTAGCTGCTGGACCCCTGTGGCCCGAGCCCACGCCCCACTCTTGTCCCCGTTGTGCTACAGCTGGCCCATTTGATGGGCCTATGTATGCTATACTACAGTAAATATACACATACATATATATATCTTTTTAGCTGATTTATTTCTCTGCCTTTTGTGCCCACCGGTAGAGATGCAGCGAAGTTTTAATCACGGGCGTCCACAATGTCGTTTCCCTCCCTCCGCCCTCCTCTCCCCGCAAAAGCCCAGAGCAGCCCTCATCCCTTCTGTAGGGCCCTGAAATCAGCTCCACTACTAGGAGGAGGAGGAGCTGACTGCTTCAACTGAATAGAGCTCATCCTTGCAAGCTGCAGCGCTCATTCATTCAGAATGAGGAACACGTCAGTGGGGCTGCCCGGCTCGGAGGTGAGTGGTGGGTTGTGCCGTGGTCCCTTGGGGTCGGGTCGGGGAGGCAAGTAGTGGCTTAGGGTTCAGGGGCACTACCTGATAGGGGGCAGGGGTTCCACTAGACATCAGCGATTAATTTGAATTTTTTAAGTAAAGCAATGATAAGCAGGGTGGGGGGTGGGCAACAGACACCAGGTATTATTTTGGGATTACCAGGGCTAGTGATCATTGCGTGTGTCGGGTTCCACTAGACACCAGGTTGTTTTGTATTATTGGAGTGGGGGATCGTGGGGGGCCACAAGAAACCAGAGATTTTGGCCATGTGGTCAGTGGGGAGGGAGTTCCACTAGACACTAAGGATTTTTATGGGGTTGGTGGGGTGGGGGTGATCCACGCTATGCGAAATGGTGAATTTCGCAAATTGCACTCCGCGAATTGAGTGCACTTCACAAAATTCTCTGTGCAGCAAATTTTGCCGACTTCACCCACCACTACCCACCGGAAACCACTTCTTCGGGCCCCTCACACCTCTCGGCTACCTGTCAGATCCACCCCTCACTGCCATCTCTTGGGAGTCCAATACAGACCTCAGCCATTCATCCACAAACTAGCTTCTCCGTGCCGGGGGCCCTTCCAATCACTGTAGAGGAGCGCTTCCAGGAACTGCTCACTTTCTTTCCTTGATTGGCCAGCTGGTCCCTGCCAGGGGTGGCTCCCCATGACTTGGAGGGGGAACTGAACAATAGGGAGATGTGGACTTGAGGGTCTCCTTTCAGTGGTGTGTAGAAGGGCAGCTGACATGGGGGGAGCCACAAGCAAGGCCGTTATCTGGTGTACTGAAGTGGCATTTCCTCTTGTTTTATCCCCCACCGTCCCTCAGTCTCGTGCACACTGTGACTGGCCCATGTCATCAAAGGCAGCTCTATCATACCACCCCCAGGAGGCACTGCAGAGGGATGCAGTGAGCATCCTTACCACCCTGTTAGAATGTCCATGCAGATACTCTGAACCCTCCCCACTAGACTCCGCTCCCGATGTCCAAAATAATATTTTTTAATCTCATTTTTTCTCCATTTCATCACCTTCATCAAACATTTTGGTGACATTCTAACGCCGTCCTTATTGCACAGCACTTTTCTGGGTTCATAGCCTGGGGGGTATGTGATACCACCATTTAAAAGGGCAAGGGTTTAACCTCTTTTCTCTGTCACCTATGCAGTGCTGTGCCATGCTCATGGCAAGCCTTGTTGATCTGCAGCTAAACTTGCAGGGGATATCCTCTATGGATCAACATGGGGGGGCTGCTTCAGTCCTGGAACACGGTGCAGCTCTCCCCCAGTTGGGGATGCACTGCCTCCTTTTACTCCTCAATGCCTGTCACTAGAATTCCAGGAACACTCCCAAGCCTAGGTCAGCGGCAGTGGCGGTGGTGGAGAGGTAACCACTTTTGCTGAGCCACAGGATGGCCCCCTCCATTTTACAGATTATAGTGGCACAGCAGCACCACTATATTAGGGTCGAGCAGGCACTTTAATGTTAAACCTCAAATTCTGCACTTTAATAACTTTGCCACCATTCAACAGATGTGCACAAACGTTTGCATGCGCAGTCTCCTGGGGTAGAGCTCTTGGCATGCCAAGTTTTGTTCTGGTCAGATCTGAGGATTCTGAGATAGTGAAACAATCTGAAAATTCATCACTTTTTGCAGTTTCTTTCTCATCACGCTGCACACAGGTAGTGTTGAATGTTCACTGGCCTTTTTTATGGTAGAAACAGCTTCAGTCACAGAACAGGCCAGCATTTATTTGGTGAAAAAATATTAATCCATTCCAAAGTTACAGCATTGTTAAGGTCCCATTATTTTCAATGGGATTTTTATTTTTCAGGATAGCTGCATGGAATGAAAAAGGATTTTGCTCTGATGAACAAGGATCCTTTTTCTCGAGAAACCAATTCTTGTTTACCAAAAAAAATCCCTTTTTCCTGAGCCGCCATTTTTTTTATATTGCCATAAAAAAAAAAACTATCATAACTCGGCACAGGGATGTCTGTTCGAAAAATGTAAGTATGTTTCCTGCTCATCGGGAGTTGAAGAGCAGTTCTTTGTGCTTTCCGACCTTGTATGCCCTAGATTTTTTTCACTGTTTAAATCTTTTTTGTCACTCGCTAATTTCCTTTTGCCATTCCTTGTTCGTCATGGCAAAAAGGAGATAACGATAAAAAGGTTTTACTCGACTGTGCTCCCCATTTCCGACCAGATTGCCCTGCGGTAATCCTTTTTTCACAGTTGATTTCCCTTTTCACCATGACGACCAGGGATGGTGGGAAATGGAATTCTGCTGGTGAAAAGGATTACTGCCAGCCATCTGGTCAGCAAATTGGGAAACAGGAAACCCTTTTTTGCCAGCAATATCCTTTTTCGCCATGGCGAATAGGGATGGTGAAAAAGGAATGTGAGGGTGAAAAAGGATTTCAACACAGCCATCTAGTCAAGAAAATACATTTTCAGGAGGTCTGGTCCCCAAAATCGTAGCCATCTGGTCAGGAAAAAAGGATTGTTTTTCACCAGATGGAATCCTTTTCTGCCACTACAGGAAAGGATTGACGGAAAAGGATTCCACCTGGCAAAAAACAATCCTTTGTTGTGAATATTTTGCTATTTTTTTTATTTTATTTTTTGTGATGTGACCCCCCATGAGAAAAATCCCTGGTGTCTAGTGGCACCCTCTACCCTGCATTTATTTTATATATATATATTTATATATATATGTGTGTATATATATATTAGAGGCAAAAAACTCCGTTTAATGCATTAGCTAGGGTTGTTCCACAGTGACAAAGTGAGGAAATTCGCTGTTAGGGTTGAAAACCCCTTGGACCCGCCCACCCCCAACCCGGCATTGGGGTGCGCGATTGGGATTGTCAGCCTAACTCTCACCCCATGACATGTGTAAATCAGCAGAAGTATAGGAGGAATGGGGTGAGAGTTAGGACCCCGCGATCTGATCGCCAGGGGTTTTCAACGCTCGCGCGTGGAGGCAACTAACTAATACGTTAGCGATTTACCTAATTCACTCTTTTGAGAATGATAGCGAGAAATAGTGAATGTAATGCAGCGGCGGGAGCACGGGGCCCCGCTGCATAATGCGTTGGAAGGAGCACGGGGCCCTTTGGGCCCCACGCTCCTGCCACATGATGTGTTGTGGCATAGTAACAGGGACAGCAACGCAAACAGAAATGCTAACAGTGGCGCACATGGTAACGCACCGAATGAGAACAGAAAGGGTAATCTACATGGTGGCGAGACGGGAAATGGTCTGCCACGTGATGTGTTGTCACATAGTAACATGGTGCCTGCAAACAGAAATGTCAATGGGCATGGTGATGTAAAGTGAAACAGTAAGATAAACAGTACTGTAGACAGAAATGGCAAAAATAACAGAAAGCAAGCGCAAATGAAAGCGAAAGGATAACGCACATGGTGGCGCAGACGTCAATGGTAAGTGAAACGG
Organism: Neoceratodus forsteri; assembly: GCA_016271365.2. NCBI lineage: Eukaryota > Metazoa > Chordata > Ceratodontiformes > Ceratodontidae > Neoceratodus > Neoceratodus forsteri. The sequence continues at coordinate 1,096,666,992 of CM028135.1, read as the reverse complement.
GTACGGATCCTCAAGCGGAAAGGGCAACAGTAACAGTAATGTAAGCGCACAGGCTGGTTTTCCCCAAAACCTGCACTGAGAATGACAGTGAGTACAAATAATGTATGCAAAATAATGAGTATCGGCGCAGAAAATGAGATCTTGGAATACTAAATACATTATATCTCAGGAACCGTACGACGTAGAAAAAAAATTTAAAAGTCATATTATTTACAACTGTCCTGGCTAATTTAAATCTTAGCCCCATAAATTTTCAGACGAAAAGTCCATATCTCGCACCGTTTCCGAGATACGGGCCCTGAAAGGCGCTGCGAACGCCGTAATGTTATCCTATGGGAAAAAAAGAAAAGTTCGGAGCACCATAACTTTGCCTCCCTGTAATGTTTTTTCACCAAACTACTGAAAGGCACATCTGTGGGCTGTTGGCTGTCTTCCCTCCAAATTTCAGGAAAAAAGACCAAACTGTTATTTTGCAGCAGGGCTCCAAATGATTTCTGTTAAGTGTCGGGCGCCGTAATGTTATCCTATGGGAAAACAGTCAATTTTGGAGTGCCGTAACTTTGCCGCCATGTGATATTTTTTCACCAAGCTACTGAAAGGCACATCTGTGTACTGTTGGCTGTCTTCCCTCCAAATTTCAGGAAAAAAGACCAAACCGTTATTTTGCAGCAGGGTGCCAAAGGATTCCTGTAATGCCTCGGGCGCCGTAATGTTATCCTATGGGAAAACTGTCAACTTTGGAGTGCCATAACTTTGCCGCCATGTAATATTTTTTCAATACAACACTGAAAGGCACATCTGTGAGATGTCGGCTCGCGTTCCTCAAATTTCAGCCCAAAACTCCCAACGGTTATTTTGCAGTGCAGTGTCAAAGAATTGCTGTCATTTTCCCACAGACTAGAAAATTACTGTCGCATTTGGCGAAAGCTTCACAAAATTTCATGACACTTTCGTGAGCACGAAGTAATTTATAATACTTTTCCAGAAATTTGAAAACATATTTCTGGGGTGTTTCTACCAAAATAAAGACATGGCAAGCATCCTCAGGGCCCGACTAGGTGAATACAAAAAAATTAGATTGCTAGAGGGTCCCAAATTTAAATGCCAACCATTTTCTGATCACCAACTGAAAACAAAATGGCCGATTTGCGAAAGTAACAGGCCCATTTGCGAAAGTAAAATGCATTTGCGAAAGTGTTGAACTTTTTGTTAACTTTTCCCATTGACTTATAATGGGAAACTGTTTTTTGAATAACTTTTGAACCGTTTAATATTTTTTCACGAAATCTTTGAAAGGCACATCGGGGACCCGGCTGCACGTTCCCTGAAGATTTCGGGCCGGTCATGCAAACCGTACGACCTGTAGGCGCGACCACAGAATTCCAGAAAAGCGTGATGCCGCACGAGATCACGCTTTAATAACTCCGCAACTCGTATATCCGATCAGTACGTAAACTTGGCAGATCCTAAGGCCTATGGGTCTTGATCATACATTCCAAATTTCAGGCAAATCCATCAAACGGTTGCAAAGTTATTAAGGTGCAGAATATTTGGGTTTAACATGGAAATGGCTGCTCAACCTAACTATGGTAGCACTACCGTGCTACCATAATATATATATATATATATATATATATATACACACACATATACATACAGTAGCAGCCACAGACACTGCCAGCTATTTCTCAAAATTTCTGTGATATTTCCAGAGAAATCTCCTGCTTTCTGCATTTCCACAGTAGGGGCAGCAGAAAGAAACTGTTTAGAAATTTTGTTTAATATCTGGAAATAGCTGGCAATGTATGTGGCTATTACTGTAGATATATATAAGTAACCCTCCTCCAAATGGGGGTTCCCAAAAGTCTTCCATGAGCTTGCCTAATTGCTCACAGCCTGGTTGGTGTATGGCGCCTAAGCCGTTTTAAATGGTGTCGCAGCGAGTGCTTTTAAAGCCTCCATGTGCTGTCTCTTTAAGGGCTGCCTGCTTGCAGACATAATAAGTTTGAATGGGGGGACTGTGTGTTTCTATGCCCGAGTCCCGCCCGGGTTGCTGACTTTTTGCTCCATTTCTGCCATCGCTACTTGTGCAGAGGGAGCCCTGTAAAAAGATGTAACTAATTGCTGGGAATTATTTAGGGTAGTGATAAAAATGTAGTTTGCCTAACCTGCCTTTCTTGCAGCACGGACTGTTTCTGTTAGCTCCACCATTTTGGTCCCGAACTGCCGAACTGGACCAATAGGGTATAAGGACTCTAAAATGGAGCCTGCCAAAGTGGATCTGTATGGAGCCAGCCTCTGGGAAATGCAGTTTTGGGCTACTGGCACCTTTTTGCACCAACAGGGGGAGTGTGTTGTGACTGACAGCAGAACCAGCCAATCGGACCTTTTGGATCTAAGGGAAATCCCCTGAACTGTCTGCTGGCAAGCCAGATTCGAGTTGGAAGCTGAAGGAGCAGCATCTCTGAGTGTTTGAGCGGCCGTTGTGGCGTAGTTCGCGGGGGAGAACCGTGGAAGGCCTAATTTCTGGCCTACTTGCTTGATTTCTGCCCTGAGAGGGAAGAGAGAATTTTCATCGGACTAATTCCGAATTCGAAAGAGAGCAAAGAAACCTGCTACTGTGGGACCAGGCTCACCCTGTAGAAGACCGAAGATTTTGCTGAATGCGATCGGCCTGTCAGGAACTTTAGCTACTGTGGTGCTCCCGGGTTTAGCAGTGATTTTGCGACTGGGACCGAGGAGTCATCTGCCTGGTACAGTAAACTTTCTTTACATATAAATGTGCTATGTGCTGGAAGGGGACCGTGATTGGACGACCCGGCCCCCCGCTGTAAACTGTGTGCTAATTGCTGGAAGCTGTTCCCAGCTGTATCGGACTCAGTCCTTGCTGTCTGACACAGATAGACCCTGCCATGAGGGCCTTATCTCACTACCCTGCTACACAGAAAAGACCCATCGATGAGGGACCAGCCAGGGAACCAGCCCCTTGCACCTTGCCTGAACAAGAACAGAGCCAAAACAACTCCTGTGGGCCCTGCTTCCTCTGGCAATCCAGAACGTCCATTCATCAGCCCTCCTGTGTTTAGCCTGGGTACCGTGAGTAATGATCAGGGTAGCTCCCTGCAACTATTGTTAAATCACAGTGTGTCATCTGATTGTCTTGTGTTTTCCTTTCCACGAACTGAGCCCTCTGGCTCCGGATTATAAATTGTGTGTTTGTGTGCATGTTCTTTTTCCATCACAGGGCCCCAACCAGCTGTACCACCAGCCTACCCCGGGCATCGGTCCTGGCTAGCCTTTCCCTCCATCCTGGGAACCCAGAGAGTGTGACTGAGTGGGACTTAATGTGCATGCACAGTAGTGTGATTATTAATGTAATTATAATGAATTTATCTGAGATAGTGAAATCATATCCTCATTCACACAAGCCTTGACAGATACAGATGCGCTCTGGGCCCTATGCCAGAAAGAGTTTGTTTGCCTGCGGAAGTGCAGGACCCTCTGGGACCTGAACTTCCATGTGACTACAGATGCAAAGAATTTGTAATGCTATCTGTGGGGCCGCGGAAGTGCAGGGCTCTCTGGGCCCTGCCCTTCCATGTGGTTACAGATGCAAAGAATTTGTGGGGCTGTCTGCGGGGGGGGGGGCTGATGAAGCACAGATCCCTCTGGGTCCTGCGCTTCCAGGTGGCTATATTGTCAAGGCACAGATCAGGAAGCACAGGAAAACCAGGAGCAGTTGTAAAATTTGCAACACGAGTTTTATTATTAATAACAGTAAGATAAAATAAAATTGTTCAGAATAACTATTTACAATGGCAGTACAAACATAAGAAGCATGGTCCTTTTTCTTCTCAATTTCAAACCTCAGTCTCTCAGTCTCTGTCTCTCTCTTTTCCAAAACATTGCAGCTCCTTTTTATAAGTCTGTGCAGGAGCTCGTTAAGAAAACAGCATGCTTCTCACACAGTGTTCTTGTAAGTTTCTAGTGTTCCTATCAGTTTCAGCAGGTGCAGCAGAAAGAATATTGTGACCCAGAACTGACCTCTTGTTTATATCTTCTGCAAAAGGCTTAAAATTGCATCTCAGGTTAACCCCTTAAGTTTCAAATAGCTTTGCAATCATTTCAACAGTATGACTATATACAGTTTTTGCTGTGCAATCATTTCAACAGTAGTATAACTATATACAGTTTTAAACAAATGGATCAATTATATTTCCACCAAATGATTCACCAGCAGATATGCAAGGGAGAAGAAAAGACAAAACAGAAAGTGAGGGTAGTGAGATAGCTAGAGGCAGAGAATTGCAAGACCATCGGTGTGATCAAGTCATAGGTCTCACAAGAAAATATGGCTGCGCAACCAGACAAAGACAGAAAAGGAAAGAATGGCACAGATCCTTGTATTTAAACTCTTTCTGCATAACAAATGGGACAGGGCCTTATGCAACCCTGTTGCAGGTTACAGATTCATAGAATCAAGAGTCCATTTGGCTGCAGAAGTGTAGCTACAGGTGCAGAGAAGACTTCACTATGTGATTATTTGTTTCTCTTGCAGCCAACACTGCACCATCCCTCCCAAGGCTAGGGGTAGTGCTAACACAGTCCAAAAAAAAGGTATTTCTGGACTGTTTTTTTTTTTTGTTTGTTTGTTTTTTTAACATGTCAGACTTTTTCACCCCGGATGGCCCTCATCCAACCGACTTCCCCAGCCCCGTCACCCGGAATTACTGGGGCTTACCTTTGCCTGGCCCTGGTGCTGTGCCTGCGGGGAGTCGGTTCTCATCCTGCCGCTGGCATTTTTTGCCTCCGTTTTTCTTCTGAGGGCCCCGGGAGAATGGAGCATGTGCGTGGAGGTGCGCATGCACCTTTGACCCCGGTAACAACCCCCTTCCACCCACCCCACTGGCCTAACGCCGGGCACCCTGTGGCCAGCATTGTCTCCTGGCCTCCACCAGGGGGCAGACATTGCCAAGGGATGCCACATCCCCCAACCCGGAGAGAAGAGCTGCCTGCCGGCAGCTCCATCCAGTCCTGCCCTCCTCCTCATGCCAACCACCGGCGAGCCGGGCTCATTCCCGAACCCGGGTCAGTGGCGTGGGTCAAAGGTAAGGCACCAGCGCCTCAGCCCTCAATGCCACTGGGCCAGCTGGCCTGTTGTTTTAAGAGCAAGAATGGTCTGATATTATGATTGGACTAAGATCGGTATGACAGACCCTCTGGCACCATGCCCTAGGTGCAATAATGTAATTTATGGGTGACCAGGATCGATTGAGGGTTAGAGTAAAAATTAAATTCATTTGTCCATGGGTTTGCCTTCCTTCAGACATAAATTAGAGTCCTGCTTCCAATCTCTCTATGGCAGAGTCAGATGCAGGTCTGTGTTCCTCACACGACCTGTCCATGAGGGAGTCAAATAGCTGAACTCCCCCCTCAGTCAGTATGAGATATGGGAATTTTTCTTTCTGTGTAAGCACCAACATTTGGTAAAAAAACACTGGGTCCTAGTCCACTGGCATAGCTGTTGCGGTATCCCGTCAAAAGGGCAACTGAGACTGAGCAACTCAGTCTCAGCACCTCTGTTGTGGGCTACCCTGCAAGGGTAGCGATAGGAAAGGGCAGGGCAAGAGGACGGCAACAGGATACTGGAAGGTATCTGGTGAGGTACGTGTGGGTTGGCAAGAGGGCCAGCCGCTGAGCTAGCCTAATGGCACAGTGGATAGGGAGGCTGGCTTCAGTGAGGAGGGTGCAGAGTTTGGGGCTCGGTGCAAGCACAATATTTCTGTGCTCGGTTGTACCATTTTTTTTTTCCCACTGCGTCCTGGTTCTGCCCTCTCCCCAACATGCATTTCCCTGGAGTTAGTTATTTTAGTTAAAGGGCATGCGCCCTGCATAAAAAACTAAAGTAATTTCTAGCGCTGGGAATGTACATTGCCGTTGTTGTTTTCAGCGATGTACATTCGCCGTAATAGCAATCACCCTTTCGCAGTCGCCATTATCAGACAGAACCAGCTGTTGCCATGTGTGATTGCCTCACCATCAATCTTGCCCTGTGCAAAAAGATATCTGCCATTTACTGGGTCAGCCACCACCCTCTCCTTAATACAGGGTTACCCTCTCTGCGCAATCCACTGAAGGACACAGCATGACCTTGTCACACCCACTCTCTGGTTGATGTATTGTGCCCTTCTGTCATCATATGCGTCTCCTGGAGCATCGCTACTTTTGCAATCATAAACTTCACTTTTTCCTTTTTTAGATAATTCCTGAAGAAGACCTATCGTCGAAACATCAATATAAACTGCATTTTCAATTTTCAGCCTGCATTCAATATTACCATTTTGTTTTGTTTTCAGACCACACACTGACGCAGTACCTTGTTTTATGGTTCTTACTTCTGCATCATGCCTGCTTTGTATGGTACACATTTGTTTCTTTTTAATAAGGGAAGAAATGCCCTGGACATTCCCGGTGCAGACTGATCATTTCTTCCTTGCGCTGTTTGGTTTTCTTTAGGTAGGCTCTGGAGGAATGTCTCCCCTGCTGGGCACAGATCTGGAGCCATTTCCAGCTCAGCCCCCCCTCTCTCTTCCATAGGCCTCCCAGTCACTCAGTAATTTCCAGCTTAGTATCCGATTCTTGTTATTCGTTTACTAAAAAGTAACAGTTTGAACAAGAACAGATAAATAAAACCTTGTAACTTGTATTGCCCCTCCCTGGGGCTGAAAGGCAGGTCCAGAATCTCCCTCGAACCTCTGGATCCTGCACTCACTCTTCTCTCTTTCTCCATAACAGCTGGTCTCTTGTGGCGGCTGTATACCTCCATTTTTGTTTCTCCGCTTAAGCCTTTGTGGACACTTACCCTTCCCCCCCCCAACAGCCAGTCCATTGTTGCACACCTATGGGGTATGTCCCTTAAATCTGTTTATTTATTGATTTATTGAAAACTTTTGAGATTACCTTTGAGCACAGGTACTTATTTACAAAGGTTCCACGTCAAATGCATAGTCACAAAAAACATTACAAGTGCAATAAGCAGTTCCAGAGGAACACAGTGGAATCAGTTTCAAAGTACTTAAGACAGATCAATTACCTATAGTTTTGAAAAACATCCATATACATCGTTGTATAAAAAGTCACAGGATATGTACAAAGAGAAACCGAATAAAACAGATTAACGGTTACAATTGCATTGGGCCACAAGGGCAGACGGCAGAGATCTCTTAAACTGATTAATCCTTATTAAATCCTGATTAAACTTCTCCTCATCCAGCCACACACTTTCCTTCCTGCACATTTCTTAGTCAGCTTCCCACATAGCAGTTTGCTAAATCACGACCACTCTTCTGCTTAAGGTCGCTGGCGCTAAGAGCCAACTGCCATTGATAAACATGCTGACTCCCCCTTTACAGGCGCGTGACCCAGGACTCCACTGCAGAACAATGTCATGTGCCTTAAAGCAGCAGCCCCCACCCAGATGGTTCCACACACTCATTCAGCTACCAGCACCTCCTTCAGACCAGGTCACCCACAACACAAGCATGCATACCAACACCATCTATGCAGAAGGTGGGTCACTAGGTTGCAATACTTGCCTCCCTTCCCCCTTGGAGCGCTTCCCACCTGCACAGCTAAAACCATAATCATTTTACAGTATTATGTGAGAATTTATTCCAGCACAGTCTGTATCATTAATCCAAGTTCGACAGGTAACAGGCTTTAGAGTCCTTGCAGTCTCTCCATCTGTTGGTCCTGAAAGTCCCTTACTGTGCCTAGTGTTCAAGTACAAGCTGGCGAGGGCTCTCAGTGGCACAACCAACTCACGGCGGTACATAAACAGACTGCGTCCATAATGAGTGAACCAGCAAAATCCAGGCTCTGCCCCTCCACTTCACACCTCCTCAAGTTTCCTGGGAACACTGAGTAAAGCCTCTCCAAGCAAGTTAAATCAAGGTGTGGAGCGAGGCATGCCCAGACGCTGACACCAGTTCTGAGACATATTTTATTTATTTTTTTGCTTTTGTTAACCAGGTAAGCACACTAGACAGCCAAGTACCTATTTTCAGGTGCAACCCGGGGGGATACAAGATACATACAAAGCATCAAGCATAGTCAAGGTAACATACAGGAGCATCCAGCAAAACAAGTAGCTAGGTAGACAATAGTATGTGGGATTACAGGCATAACAAGTAGATAGGTAGATAACAGTATGTGGGATTACAGGCATAACGAGTAGATAGGTAGCAGCATGTGGGATTACAGGCATAACGAGTAGATAGGTACATAACAGTATGTGGGATTACAGGCATAACAAGTAGATAGGTAGATAGCATGTGGGATTACAGGCATAATGAGTAGATAGGTAGATAACAGCATGTGGGATTACAGGCATAACGAGTAGATAGGTAGATAACAGTATGTGGGATTACAGTCATAACGAGTAGATAGGTAGACAGCATGTGGGATTACAGGTATAACAAGTAGATAGGTAGATAACAGCATTTGGGATTACAGGCATAACGAGTAGATAGGTAGATAACAGTATGTGGGATTACAGTCACAACAAGTAGGTAGATAGCATGTGGGATTACAGTCATAACAAGTAGATAGGTAGATAACAATATGTGGGATTACAGGCATAACAAGTAGATAGGTAGATAACAATATGTGGGATTACAGGCATAACAAGTAGATAGGTAGATACAGTATATGAGATTACAGGCATAACGAGTAGATAGGTAGATAACAGTATGTGGGATTACAGGCATAACAAGTAGATAGGTAGATAACAGTATGTGGGATTACAGGCATAACAAGTAGATAGGTAGATAACAGCATGTGGGATCACAGGCATAACAGGTAGATAGGTAGATAACAGTATGTGGGATTACAGGCATAACAAGTAGATAGGTAGATAACAGTATATGGGATTACAGGCATAACAGGATGTTAGGAAGACAGCAACAAGATACTGCATGACTGAAACAAACATACCTGTGGGAACACACATGGAGGAGCGTCAGGCAGGGCTGCGCCATTACACGTGGCACGTGAGACGCCAGCACTTGACTCCCTGCCCAGTGTCCCAGACGCAGAAGTTCACTAATAAATGGAAAACATAAGTCTCGCCTCAGTGGTACTGCCACTCCACTGTTTTTTACCCTTGCAAATCTGCTGTGCTTTGTCCGGTTCCCAAAATGCACAGGTCTGGCCCTCCAGCCTCCCCGTTAGCACCCAGGGCAGAAAAATATGAACCCCACCTCCTTGGCCCACAGTGAATTCATTAGAGGGGCAAATGTTTTTTTTTTTCTTTTGCTGCATGGGCTTGGAGAAATCTTGGAAAAAGTAGCAGCATCCCCCACCTTCACTCCTCTAGTCTTCTGAAATGCCTGCAGGATGTTCCATTTGTCAGGAAACAGTGTAGGGGTAGGCTGATCTGCCTCAGAGGAGCATCCGGAACGGGGTTCGGTCACACTTCCCTGTGGGCCCTGTCGATTTTCAGCTTTCCTTTGGGGAAGTCCATTTTCAGTATTTTGGAGATCCAGGCTGAGAAGAATTCAGCCATTTCTGATCCTTCTGCACCATTTGGGAGCCCCCAGATTCATATATTGTTCCATTTCTGGTGATTCTTCTGTTAGTCCAACTGCTCCCTTAATGCTACCAGGGCTTTCTCCAGTTTCACCATGTGGCCCAAGAGTACCACCATATCATCCTTGAACGGCGGGATCCTGTTCTTGGTCGCCACCAGTCGTTAAGCCTGTTCTTCACTTTTGGCTGCTGTAGTGTCAGGTTTAGCTGTCTCCATCTCTAGTCTGGGTGAAAGAGCTACCAAGTCCTGCACAGAGACGGCACTGCCTAATGTCTCCATTGCCTCTACTGGGGCCTCATTGGTGTCTACGTCTGCCCCCTGCACGGCCCCAGCCCTCCTTGTCTCCTTTTTTTTTCTGTTCTTCTGGCCAGTTTCAAGCCTGCTGCTACTAGATATGGATACAGCTTCTTTGTTTTATTGTTATGTCACTTGGTTCTGTTCCATTTAACCAGCAATGGATGCTGATTTTGACTTTGATAGCCATGGGGTACGGGAGCAATCTGAGGCACGCCTAGCTGCTTAGCCCAAGCACAGTCCAGAACTTGAATTTAAAATCAAATCCCCTTTGTGGGAAATGGGCTATGCCAACTAAACTCAGAACTTGAGAATTTTAGAACTATTAGCATGAGACACCCCTTTTTGTTATAAGGGGACCAGGAATGTTTAGAAAATGGGCTTTTTATTTCCTGGCATCTGACTGGCTAGTACCTTTGCCAGGGTGGGTACATAAACTTTTAATAGATGCCCAGGAAATAAAAAGGACCAATTTATAATGCCCCTTCTCCCACTTACTTATCCTGGTGCCCGCCCTGCTTCCTAACTGGGTAACACACATAATTTCAATTTTAAATTGCCGTCATGTTTTCTCTCGCTAACCGAGAGATGCTACCCATAGCGTCAGCCCTACTACACACAAAAGGATGACATGACCACAACAGTTTTCTTGCTTGTAAAAAAAAAAAAAAAACAACAACAAAAAAGCCCTTAAACTACTTCATTAGAAACTAGCACCACAGAAATATCAATTTAACCCGCCCGTCACACTTCTCCACGCCCCCCCCCCCCCGTGTCCAGGACCCTGTTTTATCACAGATTGTCAACTAATTTCCACAAAACACCATCAAAACATAACGAATGTACCTGCTGTTTACAGGTTTGTTTTTCATATTTCTGCCACCTTTGTTAACCTTCTCTACAGCGTGCCCTCAAGCAACTGCCTGACTGCCACCTCTGTTACTCTTCTGGTAAAATACATTCAACTGCCCACAGTGTGATCGACTGGCCACCACCTCCATTCCTCTCCTGATCTCTAATTTACATTCATACAGCTCGCCCAACCGCCACCACCACTCCTCGGCCACATCCCCGATGAACAAGGAGGGAAAAAACAAAGCAGGTTCCCCAATGAAGAAATAAAGCATAGCTCTCCTGTGCTCTGCAAATCAGCTTCATGGCTCAGTTTTTTTTTCCACCTCTCCTGCGTTTCGTTGCTGAGATCAAGGTACTGTACCTCTCCTACACTTCGTTCCCCTCCCCGATCAAATGCCATAATACTGTTGTAGGAATAAGTAAATAAACTTTTAACCGTGGCCTTCAGTAACAAATAAAAAAAAACAAACAAAAAAAAAACAAAAACAGAACGCAGGTGACGGGGGGGGGGAGGGGGCAATTACCAAGGATAGGACATACTGTCACCAGTAACAACAAAACAGTGAAATGCTGTGCTGCCCTCTACTGGTAAGGATTGTCAAGAATACCAGGAGAGGAACTATTTTGCTAAGCAAACAGCTATAAATTAATGTTTTCTTTTAAAAAAAATAAATAAATAAATGGTTGGGGGAAAAAAAAGGTTACAGTTAGCCCATTTTCTAAGCACAATAATACCCTCCAGGGTGGGTGGTATGGGTAATACCGGACCTTCCAGAGGCTTTAAGGCCCTCCACCTGCGGCATCGGGCCTCATTACGCCCCTGGGCGGTCCGATATTGCCCAATACCGCCCACCCTGTCGGGTATTATTGCTTGCTTAGAATACACAATGCTGATTGACTAAGAATGATGTCATGATTTATAATACAAGTTAATAGTGCCTCCAAGGGGGCTGTCTCTTATGGTATATAAGACTCTGAGCACGAGGGCTCGGAAACAGGACCGTGAAGTGAAGTGAAGCTGAGTAGTTCTGTCTGCCCGAACCTCATGAGAGGAGTCAATTATACCATAAGAGCGCACCTCAGAGGCCCTATTAACTAAATATAAATCACTCAATTTAACTAGAATGATAAGCTTAGAGTTTTTTTTTATTTTAGTTTACCATTCTTCTCCCTAGCACTGAAGTGGAGCACAATCCCCAGACGCTCCTGCACGACAGCGCAGTGTACACAGAAAAAGAGGTATAACGACTCTGCATACTGACTGGATGAAATCACCTTAGTGATATATGTTTTTGAGATGTCTAAACAAAAAACAAACAATTTAACCCCCCTACAAACGGGGGTTCCCAAAAAGTCTTCCTTGAGCTTGCCTAAATGCTCACTGCCAGGCTGGTGTCCTGCATTTTAGCAGTTTAAATGTGATTACCAGAGCCTGTATAGCCTCTGTGTACTGTCTCTTTAAGAGCTGCCTGATTGCAGTTCAAGTAATCTGATAGGGAGCTCTGTTGAAAGATGTAACTATTTACTGAAAATCATTTAGAGTGATAATGATAATGTAGTTTGTCTAACCTGCTTTCTTTATAGCAAGGACTGTTTTGTTTGTCTCCACTATCTTGGTCCTGGACTGCAAGTTGGACTAAAAACAGTACTGGTGGGACCTAAAATGTAGCTGGACTACAGGAGTTGTCTGAGTTCAAAATCTCTAGGAACTACAGTTTGGAGTTTTTTTGTGCCTTTTTTGCAACTGAAAGGGGAGCTCTTGCTTTGGCTGACAGTCAAATCAGTCAACCAAATCTTTTGGATCTTGAGGAAGTCCCGGGCTGCTTGCAGTTTTCAGTTAGATATAAGCTGGAAGCTGAACAAGAAGGAGCTGAAGTGATTCTGAGCAGCAATCCTGAGTGGATTCGCATGGGAGAACTCTGAAAAGACTAAGTTTTTGGCCTGCATGTCAGTGTGCTGCTCCTGAGAGGGAGAGAAGAGAATTATTTTGGACTAAATCCAAGTTTGTGTGACTAACGTAAGCTACTGAAGTGGGCCAGGCTCAACCTGAAGAAGACTGAAGATTTTGCTGAATGTGATGGGCCTGTCAGGAGTCCCAGCTACCCCGAAGCTCCCGGTGTGTGCAGAGACTTTGTGATTGTGACTGGGGAGTGCTTTGCCTGGTACAGTAGAATTCCCCTATATGTAAATGTGCTATGAGCTGCTCGTGGGTCATGGGTTAGTCCCCCACTGTGTGAACTGTGTTCTGTTTGCTGGTAGCTGTATTCAGCCCAAAATGGACTGCATCCAAATTTGTCTCCATGTGGTCTGGGCCTTGCTAGACTGGCTCAGCCAGACTACCCACTGAACAGAGAAGCCATCGTCGAGAGACCTGCCTGGGGATCAGCCCCCTGCTCCACGCTTGAACAGGAATGACGCATCTGCGACTCATGTGGGCCCTGCTTCTCCTGGCATTCCAGAGCAACAACCAGCAGTCTCGATTTTCGTCCGGCCTGTGTCCAGTCTTGGGTATCGTGAGTAAATACCAGGGTAGCTCCCTGCAACAACAGCTTAATCTGAGTGTGTCATCTGATTGGCTTGTTGTTTCGTTTCCTTTACGAACTGAGCCCTCTGGCTTCAGATTACAAATATCGTATATTGTATACTGTGCATGTTGTGTTTTCTATCACAGGGCCCCCAACCAGCTGCAACCCCAGGCAATGGTCCTGGCTAGCCCATCTCTTCTCCATCTGGGTACCCAGAGGTGGACTGTGTGGGGGGACTCAAAGCGCATACATAACTGCTTGATTGATATAACCTTTAAGCTAATTAACCTGATTTTGCCCCTCCCTTGTTCAAGTCCCCTGAATAAATCAGATCTAACTTTTTCTGCATGTAATCTGACTGTGGTTCCAGTTTGTGCTCAAAGTACTGTACTGTTGCTATTTGCTGTGCATAACCTTGTTTTACAGGGGGTCCCCAGGGTCGAGCCAGAGGAACCAGCCCTGGTGGTAAGTGCAAACAGTGTGGGTACTTGTGTGGTGTACCAGGGGTATTGTGAAAGTGATTATTGTACAGTGTTCAGGCCACTAGAGGGGAAAAAGGGGGTTACAGTGTCCCGGAGGGCTGTGCTCAGGTTAGCTTGACCACTACCAACCCTGATCTCCAGGTGGAGGCACCCGTTTCAGAACTCAGGCCCATTAACCTGCTACTAGCCAAGCAGGCAGGGGTAGTAGCCCTTGGGATAGTGCCACCTAGGGGTTACAAAAAAAAAACATTTTATTTAGTATTCGTACCCTTAATATTTAGAATTCATGGGTGTTCTAATTCTACATTAGCACTCAAACCCACTGGGTTCTAAAAAAGGTTGCAATCTTTTTAGAACTGGTTCTGACAACCCTATGTTAAAGGCTACTGAAGACACACTGGAGGAATGAGTCCCAGCAGTGAGTGGTGATCTATACCCAGTTCTGGTTAGAAGGGGTTCCCAACTGAACCCCAAAGGACTGGGAAAGGTTGCTGTTTCTGAAGCTGTAGTCATTTCCTCACCTTCAGCATGGATGATCTATTGGTCACCAAAAATTGCACATTGCTGTGCGTCATGTAATGACAGGACTAAAAACCCGCTGTTGTGTTCATGGGACCACTGTAAATATACAAAGCAAGCCAACAGCATAATGCAGCTTGTCTCTGGGGATCCAAAGTTTACCAATTATGAAACCAACTATGAAACTATTTAGTTTTTATTTACCAGGTAGGTACACTAGACAAAACATTTGCCGATTTTCTGGCACGAGCTGGGAGTTCACAATGTAGGAGGTCATCTCAACGGTACACAAATAACAAGTAAACAGGGTGCAATACATATAGCAAGACAGCAGTACAGAAAAATGAAACAGAGCAAGGGAAATACAGTAAAACACAAGATACAATGTATGAAGGACATTATGTATGGTATAGTACTATGTAAAACAGCGTACATACAATCAAGACACAGGGATATGTTACATTCATGAGCTAAGTATGAAAGTGTATAAACCTCAGATAGGAACATAACAGTTTCAGGTTAGAAGGGCTCTGAGTCACCAGACCCCCGTTTTCATAAGCTGTGATTAATAAGTATGCTGTGGAAACATATATTAACACACAGTAATTCCAACAGAGTTCCCCACCCAATAATCTTCAATCCTTGTATCTTAAAAATAGGTGTGGGTCATCTTAACCCCCTGAACTTTAACGCCCTCTCTGCCTGTCCTTATGGGGAGGTCCCTGCCATCTCTCTGGCCCCTTAGTCCCAATGGCCTCCCAATGCAGCCCAAACAAGCTGCTACTACAGAGTGGACCTCCTCCCCTATCAGGACAGTGGCCCCCTACCATCCATTAAAGGCACATGGATTGAGAGTAGTGGGTGCAAGGGGGGCTCTAAATTTCCTTTTTTTTTTTTTTTGGCTTTATTTTGTGATTCATGGGAACTGGGGGCTGTGGGGAGCCACTGTGTTACCATGCAAACCCAACTTACAACTGCAAGTTTGTTTTGGCTCCTCTGCTTCTCCCGGTTTGACGGTTTGCCCGTATGTTCAAGCCACTCCAAAAGTGGTTGAACAGATACAGTTTGGGTGTGTTGCCTGAAATTTTCATAGGATTAAACTTGCAGCTCTGGTTTTCTCGCGGTCTCGCTCACCACAGATGCTTAACAACCACTAGGTGGAGCCACCACATTTCAGAATATACCAGCAATTTAAATGAAAAAAAAAAGCCTAAAAAATATTAAACTGCTTTTAACATACTGCCTTTTGTGCTCCATTGCACCCTTGATGCTGAGTCTTGTGCTTTATTTTTATTTCCAAATCCATGTATATGCTGTCACAGTTCATTTTATATTTATTTTTCTTGTAGCCTCGTTAAAGGTAATGTTTTGTAATTTATGTAAATGGAATATGTGCATTGCTGTAATGACAAAACCTGTCAAATAAATCAACTTAAGCTGAACATAAAATGTTATGTTTTGTGACCTGGAGTTAGCTCGGGTGTCTTTCAGAGTCCCATAAAGTCAGACAGCAGTATCTGTTGTGTGCTGGTGCATCTTTTTTTTTTTTTTTTTAAACTTTCTTTTACTCCTTCACAGCTCAAGGGAACTCTCTCAGGCAGCCCATCCCTGTGCCACCCTGCCTGAGGGTCGCTGCAACCTGTGCTTTCTCTCCCCCCCCCCCGCTGCAGCCGGCACCCCCCGGTTTAACCCACCCGGGGAGGGTAGCCCGACTCCTTACCTTGGGCTCCCTGTGAGACAGACTCCGACTTGCAGCTGGGGCCCGGGTGGAGGATCGACGAAGCTGGCTAAGGCGAACCCGGTTGCTGGGCATGGAGGATAGGTGCCGTCGCCCTATCCCTACAAGCGTTTTCCTTGTTCTCCAACCCTCCCTGCGTGACACCCGGCGGCTTGGCCGCGGCAACCCTGCCAGTGTTGGGCACGCCTATTCACGTGCCACCCATGCTTCTGAAGTGCCCCAATCCCCACCAGGGGTTGCCGGAGCACCAGTTGCCCCAATGCCCTCTGCCCAGCATCGGAGAGCAGCCTTACAGGGGCTCAATCCAATCCCTCCTGCGGCCCAAGCGCCCAGGCACAAGCACCACAGAACTCCAGGTCGCGGTGGGGGCGTGAGGTGTGGCGTCCAGCACCTCAGCGCCACCGGGCTGGCCTTGCTGGTGCATTCTTAGTCACAAGAACAGGGATGTTAAACAATGGGTGCTCAAATGCAGCTGAGGATACTGATAAAAAATGGGGGCCATGTTCATTGATGCTCACCATTAATTATTCTAAATTTATAACATGGCTTAAATTACACAAGCAATCTGATTGGTCATAACTGGTCACAGGACTGTGCATTAATAGTGATCATGAAATGGGTACTACTTTGGTTCTCAAAACAGTAGCAGAAAGGTCAGAGCCAAAAGGCTGTCCTTCAGGAAATATAAGGGAACGCAGCGGGATGAAGATAGGGAGGCATACCAAACTTTCCTAAGGGAAGGAGGGAAGGCAGTAAGGCAGGCAAAGGCCCAAACCAAGGAAACACTAGCATGAACAGTAAAAGAAGGGGATAAGACTTTCTATAGATACATTAGTGAAAGGAGAAAGTCCAGAGGGGGTATTGCTAAGATCAGAGGGGATAAGGGGTGTGTGTGCAGGAGGACCAAGGAAAAGCATCTATCCTAAATAGATACTTCTGCTCAATATTTACTGATGAAAAGGTAGAGCAGGGCCCATAGCGCAGCACCATGGACACGGGGGGGGAGGGAGGTGTACACTAGTCCCTTCACAGAAGAAAAGGTCCTATAAGAGCTCACTAAGCTCGGGGTGGACAAGACAATGAGACCTGATGCTACACATCCCAGGGTACTAAAGGAGTTTAAGGGTGGAACTAGCACAGCCATTATCAGAACTGTTTAGTGAGTCTCTGAGCACAGGAGAGGTCCCAGAAGACTGGAGAAGGGCTCATGTGATCCCACTCCACAAGAGTGGTAGCAGGGAGGAGGCAGGGAACGACAGACCAGTCAGTCTTACCTCAGTAGTGGGCAAGATTGTGGAGGCATTCCTTAAGGAAAAGATAGTGCAACACCTGGAATCAATAGGAGCACAGGATCCAAGACAGCATGAGTTTACAACGGGAAGGTCCTGCCAAACTAATCTCATAGATTTATTTGACTGGGTAACCAGAGTGACGGACCAAGGGGGAGCAGTTGATGTCACCTACCTTGACTTCAGCAAAGCTTTCGATACTGTTCCACATAGAAGATTGATTAATAAGCTGGGTAGGCTTGGGGTGGGTCAGAAGTTGGTCAACTGGGTGGCAAACTGGTTGGCAGGCAGAAAACAGAGGGTGGTGGTAAACGGTATACAGTCAGAACAGATGCAAGTCACAAATGGGGTACCTCAGGGATCAGTCCTGGGGCCAGTCCTCTTCAATATCTTCATCAGTGACATTGCAGATGGACTGGAGGATAAAGTTTGTCTGTTTGCAGATGACACCAAGATATGTAACAGAGTAGATGATCCAGATGGGGTGGGCAGAATGAGAAGAGATCTGGATAAACTGCCAAAATGGTTGGAAGAATGGCAACTGGGGTTTAACGCAAAGAAGTGCAAGATCATGCACATAGGGAAGAGAAACCCTGAAGCCACAGGTTGGGAGGGGAGTTGCTGGCAATCACAAGGGAAGAAAGAGGCTTGGGCATCATCATCACAGATTACCTGAAATCATCCAAGCAGACCACTAAAGCAGTAGGTGAGGCTAGGGGGATGTTGGGGTATATTAGTAGGGGTATCGCAAGTTGCAAGGGAGAGGTAATAATCCCTCTTTATAAGACACTGGTTAGGCCCCATCTGGAGTGCTGCGTGCAGTACTGGAGGCCGCACCTGCACAAGGACATTAACAAAATGGAGACAGTCCAGAGAAGGGCAACCAAAATGGTGCAGAAACTGCAGAAGAAAACATATGAGGACAGATTAATGGAGCTCAAAATGTATACCCTAGAGCAAAGGAGGGAGAGAGATGATATGATTGAAACATTCAAACTTCTTAAGGGCATTAACAAGGTGAAATAGTCTAACATGTTTCAGTATAAGAAAAATAGCAGGAGAAGAGGACACAGCATGAGATTAGAGGGAGGACGATTAAGGGATAATGTGAGGAAGTTCTATTTCACAGAAAGGGCGGTGGATGCATGGAACGGCCTACCTCAGGAAGTGGTGGATATGAATACAGTACAGGGCTTTACAAAAGCATGGGACAGGCATAAGGGAGCAATACAGATGAGTATGAATAGATAAGCCACTGACAGAGTAAAGGCCTATGGCACATTCATAAGGTAGAAAAAATGGGCAGACTGGATGGGCCTTGCGGTCCTTATCTGCCATCAACTTCTATGTTTCTATGTAAGAATGCCGAATCCTGAATGGTTGAGAGCTACTTTCAGCCGGGCCATTATCCCAGCACAACAGCCTGGCTGAAAGTACTCTCAGACCAACAGGCTCAACACTCACCTTTGGAGCCATCTGTCTCAGACCATTAGCACGCCGCCCACCACACACACACACACAATGAATCATGCCTTAAAAAAAAAAAAAAGAGTCCTTATTTGATAAACTAGGTGCTTGCCAGGAGGCAGTATAGCACAGTGGTCTAAGGCTCTGAGCTGCAAATCTGGTGACATTCAGCAGACCAGACCTGGGTTTGAATCCCCACAGCTTCCACTTACATACTGTGTGACCCTGAGCAAGTCACTTAACCTCCTTGTGCTTCCAGGTCACTCCTGTAAAAAAGCTTCCAGCTTAGTGTGCCATACCTGGTTAAACAACTATAAAAATATGGGTCGCAGTCACACCCTCCTCATAGTACATGGCGCAGGCAGTAAACACAACGTGGAGGGGCAGCTGCAAGTTGAGGGGCTTGCTGCACATTCGAGCAGACTTGATATACCACTGTAACCCCTAGATGGCGCTATCCCAGGGGCTACTACCCCTGCCTGATTTGCCACTAACAGGTTGAGGGGCCTGGATCCCAATGGCGGGTGCCTCCACCCAGAGGTCAGGGTTTGCAATAGTTAAACTAACTTGGTCACAGCCCTCTGGGACACTGCAACCCCCCTTTCTTCCCACTAGTGGCCCACACAATATATCAAATTACCTTCACAGTATACACTTACCCCAGGTCTGGTTCCGGCACTGGGACCTCCTGTGAAATGAGATACAGTGCAACAATCACAGTACAGTACTTTAACATAGACAAATACCTCAGGCAGTATAACTTTGCTGAAACAAGCAGCTCTGATTTATTTAGGGGATATAACAGGACGGGGAAATCAGGTTAATTAGCTTATCACTCTAATAATCTACCTATGGCTCTGTGCACAGGCCTATCCCTATCAGTTACTGGCCCTGGGTACCCAAGCCCTAGTGGCTAGTCCAACCGTGGCAGCTGGTAGGGGCCCTTTCACACAGAGAAAGGAGAATTAAACAGTCAGCAGTACAGTAATTCCATTTGGATTTAATGTGGCAATTCAACAGGGAGCGACCCTGAATTAGTACTCACGACCTCCAAATAAGATAGGGTCCTTCAATGTCAGCAGGGCTCACTTGAGGTACACAAACCTCTTCACACATTTATATAAAAAGCACTATACCAGGCAGGCTGCATCTGTATCCGATCGCAATTACTGCACAATACCGGGAGAACACACAGCAGATTCAGTTCCTGACAGACCGAGTGCAATTTTCAGCAATTCTTCCAGTCTTCTACAGGGTGAGCCTGGTTTCTACTCTTCAGAGATCCTTTGATTCTTTTCACAGGGCGATTCAGTCCTAACAAGCTGCAGACGGAACTCTGGGCCTTAACACGTTTTTGACTAAAACTGCACACTGAAAAGCACAGGGCTCCTTCCTTCTTCACTGCCAAAGCTCAACTGCAACTCCAACCGACAAAACGGGCACTTCCTTTGAGTTCCTCCCAGTTCTTGACTGGATTGGCTGTCACTCACAATAGACTGCTGCTGTTGGTCCAAAAGGCACTGAAGTCTAAACTACATCTCCCAGAGTCACTGCCCATACAATCCTCTTGTGGCTGGCTCAGATTATGAGTCCAAGTTCTGATTACGTCCAAGGCACCATTTTAGACTAAGCTTACCCCACACTGATTGGTCCAGTTTAGCAGTTCAAAACTAGAATGGGAACTAGCAGACACAGTTCTGACTGCAAAGAAAGCAGGTTAGACAAACTGTAATTTCATTATTACTCTAAATAATTTCTGGCAAACAGTTACATCTTTCAGATAGGTTCCTTTGCACTCCTAGTGACTGCAAAATGAAGTGAATTGGCAGCAGCTTGAGTGGTACTCAATCAAAGAAACACACAGTCCCCATACAAACTAATTATGTCTGCAAGCAGACAGCTCTTAAAGAGACAGTACCAGAGGTTCTAAAAACACTCACTGATAAATGGCTTAAATGCCAAACACCATTCAGGCTTGGAGCATTCAAGCAAGCTCCTGGAAGTCTTTTGGGAACCCCCATTTGCAGGGGGGTTACACCCTTCCTGGCCTGGGAAAGCTTGACGTCCGCGTCAAGCAAGTACCCCCATAAGTTTCAACTGCAACCATATACATTTGCATTAGGCTCGCACATGTAATCATCAGTCAATATATCATTTTACCAAGAACACATTTCTGAAACATTGCAGTACGTCACTCTTTACACAGTATTACATACACATTGTACCATAACTCAAGTTATTACCTCTTGTACATGAAACCTGAAGAGAGGGGGCCCTTCCCTATCAGTTACCTTGGGGCTGGATGGGGCAAGGGCACCATACTGAAGAGCAACACAAGTAACTTGGAGTTAGCACTGATGCTCAGTTTGGGCAATGAGCTCGGGGACACATACACTCCTTTATGGACAACATTGAGAGGCAAGTCCACAGGCCTCCCAAGTGAATCATAACTGAGGTGCACCACAGGCTTTACAGCTCGACCAGTCTTTCTAGGGGAGACTGTTATAGTCTCTGCACTCTGAGCCTCATTTTCAGCATTGTCCTCATTTGTCAGGGAGTCTCCATGGGGGTAGAGAGGCTAGAACTTGGGGCACTTTCAGCTCCAGGAGTTACAGTTTCTGAGTCCACAACATTTGGCTCGCATGGAGAGCTTTCGGACACTGGCAGTGGACTGTCAGGGCACTCAAAATACTCTTCTTGTTCGGGTGTATCACCAGTCTGCCCCAATCTATCATTTTCCTCCCCTGAAAGCTCAAACAGTTCAACCATGCACAATGATTCCATTTCATCTGATCTGATGCTTTGCACTTCACTTTCTGGGAGCATTGGCTCCAGGGATGAAGCTGGGGCTTAGACAGTCAGAAGGCCCAGCTTTGTCTCCAGTATTGACTAGGGATTGCCCGAAACAATTGACTCAGTTCGTAAGAAGGATAGTATTCAAAGTCACTCTCACTTTCTTCCGATATGGACTGACAGTCATGCTCAACTGGGACTTGTGGAGGGAACACTTAACTTTACTTCTGTAGGTGCAGACTTTCTTGATCTTTTCTTAGCAGCAGCTCTAGTCACTGGTCCAGAGGGGCATCTTCTAGGGGCTCAGACTCAATTAAGATTTGTCCAATGGGCAGTAAATGATTTCTATGCATTGTTTTTACATCTTTTGAATTATTCTCAGGCCTTACTTTGTACACTGGCAGATCATCTAGTTTGCCCACTACAATGTGAGGGAGATGGTGCCATCTGTCAGCAATCTTGTGCTTGCCATGCAGTCCCAGATTTCTTAGCAATACCCGATCTCCTCCTGGAGTTCCTGTGCTTTCACCTTTTATCATACCTTTCTTTGTTGGCCAGATTTCTTTTGGCAGCCATGGTTTGAGCCAGTTGGTACGCATGAGTTAGCTGGGCCTTTAACTTTTGCACATACTGTAAATAGTTGTCAGCTTGAACCCCATCAGGAGAGACCCCAAAACACACATCTACTGGTAGTCGAGCTTCTCTTCCAAACATCAGGCGGTAGGGGAGAATCCAGTGGCATCACTTTGGTGCAGTTATAAGCATGTACCAGGGTGCTAATTTGTTGGCTCCATCTAGGCTTGTCCTTTGGGTGCAAGTGCCTAGCATATCTAGCAAAGTGCGGTTGAAACGTTCAGGCTGTGGGTCCCCCTGGGGTGGTAAGGTGGTTCTGGACTTTCGCACTCCCCACAGAGAAAGCATCTCTTTGATCAGACGACTCTCAAAGTCTCTCCCTTGATCAGAATGGATTCTTTGTGGAGCCCCATAGTGAACAAAAAAGTTTTCTACAAGTACTTTGGCTACAGTGGATGCTTTCTGGTCTTTGGTGGGGAAAGCTTGGGCATATCTCGTGAAATGGTCAGTGACCACCAGCACATTACTGATATTTCTTTGATCTGACTCCAAACTTAGAAAATCAATACAGACCAGCTCCATGGGTGCACTGGTGGTTATGTTAACAAGGGGCAGCCCTCTGAGACCAAAGCTTTCCTCTGTAGAGCGACTACAAGTTCGAATGTGTTGCTCACATCAGCCCCATCTTAGGCCAATAGAATCTGGATCTCACCAAGTCAAGTGTTCTGTCTATACCAAGGTGCCCCATGTGGTTGTGCAAGGACCTCAATACTGAGTCTCGAAGGCAGTGGGCAGCACTAGTTGTTGTTTGTCTACTTGTCCCCTCTGTCTACTGTTTCTCTGTATAACAGTTTATTGATCAGTTTCAACTTAGGACCTTCTTTGTATAACAGTGCAGTTCTCAAATCAGTGGGCGTAATTTGGACACATCTTTTCCTGCATAGAGGGCTTCTAAAGCTGCTTTGATCATGGGATCGCGGGATTGAGCCACCGAATACTGTCATTGTCCAGCTGAGGCAGTGCACCAATGTCTATTGCAGAAAAGTGGCAATAAGCAGCAGGTATGCAATTCTCAGAGGCTCCCAAGCAATCCACCATGCAGTCCACTGCGTCCGTGGACATTTGTTCCTCCCTGTCAAACTTCCGGCAGAGTGCCCGAATGTCAGGTTCTGCCAATCGGACCCAATCATTCTGGGGAACAGGCCTCCGGGAGAGAGCATCAGCATCTATGTGGTTCAGACCTGCTCGGTATTCGAGAGCATAGTCATATGTAGATAATGCAGAAAGCCACCTATGGCCAGTGGCATCCAACTTAGCTGAGGTCTGCACATAGGTCAAAGGATTATTGTCAGTTTTTACTAGTATTTTAGCCCCATACAAGTACTCATGGAATTGGTCAACAATAGCCCACTTCAAAGCTAGGAACTCTAACTTATGTACAGGATAGTTCTTTCGGATGGGTCAGGCTTCTACTGGCAAAGGCCACTGGTCTCAGGCCATTCTCGTGCTCTTGGTACAACACAGCCCCAACCCTTGCAAGCTAGCATCAGTGTGCAGGACGTAGGTTTTCTTGGATCGGCATAGGCCAGCACTGGAGCATGGGTAAGTTGATATATGATCTCATGAAAAGCAGTCTCACAATCAGAGTCCAGCGGGCCCCAAATACTTCACTTGGATGAAATACACTCTTTCAGTCTTGAGGGCGCTGACTTTTGGTATTTTTGTGGGTTGGGATACCCTTAGTAAGGTTAAGTAAAGGCGGATCACTCTTGAATAGTCCTTGATGACGCCGATAATAACCACAGAATCCCAGGAATCTTTGCAGTTCTTTTAGATTTTTGGGCTGTGGCCAGGTGGTCAAGGCCTCAACTTTACTTGGGTCGGTCTCTATTCCTCGGTGGATACTATGTGTCCCACATACTTTACTGATGTTTGAAAGAATTGACACTTATCAATGGACAGTTTAAGGCCAAAGTCCTCCAGTCGGTCCAATACCTTAAATAATCTGCTTTCATGTTCCTCCAGTGAGCTGCCAAACACAATAACATCATCTAGGTATACCAGGCACTCTAGTAAGTTCATGTCCCCACTGCACGCTCCATCAATCGTTGAAAAGTGGCTGGGGCACCTGAAATCCTTGAGGCATCCTCATGAATTCATAGAAGCCAAGCGGACAGATAAAAGCAGTCTTCTCCACGGTCCTCTGGGGCCATCGGGATCTGGTAGTACCCACTGCGGAGATCCAGCACAGAGAACCACCTCTCCCGTTTAGGCAGTCAAAGCATCCTGAATGCGGGGCATTGTGTACTGATCAGGGATAGTCCGCGGTTTAAGGTGCGATAATCCACACACATCCTTACTGTTCCATTCTTTTCCTCACTACCACAATGGGGAAGCATAAGAGCTTCTGGATTCTTGTATTACACCAGCAGCTAACATCTCTTGCAGATGCCGTCTCACATCATCTATGTCAGCAGGTGCCAGGCGTCGAGACCTCTCACGAAATGGTCTTTCGTCATGCAGCGGATGTTGTGCTCAGCTCTTGCACGCATCCTACATCCCATTCCTTTAAAGAAAACACCTGGTCTCTCTGGGCAAGCTTCTCACTGATCCTCACTTTCCATTCAGCTGGTAGCGGGAGTCGCGAAATCAAACAAGTCAGCGTTACTCTGTCATTCTTCCTTGAACTCTTGCTGCTGGGTAGCACTGCAGTGTCTGCACAATGCACATTAGCCAGGATGCAACCTCTGTTTACTCGAATGTCTTTTCAGACACATTATGAACTTGGACCATTACCCTTCTGGCATAAGCATGGGCTCTACGGGCAAAATACTAGGCTTGACCAGCAGTCCCTCTGGCAATTTTCATCCGCCTGGTGCATCAACATTAATATTTTATTCTTAACATCCTTTCTGATCGGACCTCTCCTGTAAGGTACACTGGGCATTTGGGCCAGGATCAGAGACTCAGGATCCTTCTTCCACAATTCCGACCGGTTCCTCTGGTTCTGTTTTTCAGCATCTCTCTGTGCCTCATAGGCCTTCTTAATTAAAGCGAACTCTTAAAGCTCTACTAGTCTTTGACCCTGTTTTTCATAACACAACTGTGCCAGCCTTCGAACATATGAGCATTTGTTCCAATCAACAAAGGACACCATCATACAGTCCAGTGGGGGACACACTAGGCTAGGGTCTCACTTGTTCGGCCACTCCAGCCACGGAGGTGGGGAAAGACAGCCAAATTCGGATATACCCGAATAGGGTAGGCCTTCTCTTAACCCCCATACATGCAGTCCTTCTAATGGTTGTAAGGTACGTCTGACAAATGCTTCTGATACCAATCCTGGAACATAATTGTCACTTGGGAGCCACTGTCTAATACAGCTCTTGTAGACACTCCATTCACCTTTACAGTGGTCTCCATGGAGGACCCACTATTCTGGACCAGTCTGGAGCGGTAGTGGGGCCTGGGCAACTGACCTTGCCACAAGGGACGTGAATTAGCATTTTGGTGCCCTCACTGGGATCATGTCGTGCACCTCTTAACCACTGATTTCTTCTCAAGCTCTCCTTGTAGCCTATATGCAACTTTGTCAGTGTCTTTTGGGGACTGGCATTCCCTTTCATGTGCCCATCTTTCCCACAATTATAGCAAAACATACTTTCTGGAGTTTGAGCTGGCCGAGGTGCCACACTGGGAGCCAGGGCGGGGTATTACTAACTGGAAACCTGGGTGCCATCTCTGTCTCGGCGTGATAAGCATTTGGAGACATCTCGTCAGTTTCTCCACTTCCATGGTCAAGGAATTGAGTTTGGAGCTGTTATCAGCAGGAGATACATGGGTGGTACCCCACCCCATGCAGATGCAGTCGGATATAGGTCAGGGCCCGTGACTTGCAGGCGTGGCCTTCATAAAGGACTGTTTTGAATTCGGATCTCTCTCAACAGTTCGCCCCATTGTGGCATATCTTTTTCCTTGTCAGAGCACTCATTGACTGTCAACCTCTGCCCTGAACTTCACTTGATGGGTCACCCTCAGTCCTCGGGTAGTAGCCACAGCTGTTGGTGCAGGTACCTCCCAGTCGCCTTTCTCAACTCCTCGAATTTCTCTCATTAACTCATCATAGGAGGTGGGATTCCAGTCGATTTGCCAGGCGAACTGAGCAACAGCAGTTCTGAGAAGGGGCAGACTTGAGGATTCTGTCCAGTCTGGTTCGGTCCAGTTCAATCGCTGGCAAACTACCCTTTCTGAGGCATTCTTGCAACAATTTTTCCAGCAGAGACATACACAGACAACAACTCCCTTGGTACTGTTGTGCATTTCTTACTCTCACCATAGGTCCTCATCAGAATCTGGGCTCCCATACACATTCTCCAAGGCCTCCAAGATAGGCCTGTGCAGTCGCTTCAGGGTTACTGGCCCGTTGTACGGATGGTAGCCAGGGCAGGACCTCGGAGGCTCTCACTAACCCTCTTTCGCTTTGCCTTCCGAGCATTGCCATTCTAGCACTTGGGGGCAACATAGTCTATCAGGTCTCCCAGTCATCCTCCTTGGGGGTGGGGAGGTGCCAGAGAGATCCTCAACCTTCGGTAAGAGTCGTGACTAATGGCAGGTGCAGAAATAGGGAGTCTGCATTGGTTCAGCCACCATTACGGGCACTGGAGCAGGAGAGGTGTTGGGAGGAACACCCCAGGTGGCAAGAATAGTTTCTTCAAGTCCTCCACAGTTTTCCCTCTCCAGCAACCATTCAGCAAATTTCTCCTCAAAAGTTTCAGATAGTGGTGGGGGCTGATTCCCCCCCGGGTCTTTACTGTCCTTAGTTATCACTCTCCAAGCAGTGAGGGCTCCCTCTGGGGTAATGGTCTGTGGCACTTTGGAGCTATCTATGGGATCCTTAAACTCTACTAGGGCCAGGAAAGTGTGGGTGAGCAGATTAGCATGCCGACCCACCACCACAGGGTTTTGTAAACCTTCCACCTCGGAAAGTACTCCCTGCACAGTGTCGTGTACAGTACAGAGGATGTCCAGGATAAGCATAGCATTTTGGGGTCGATCTCCTCCCAGTACACCACTCCACCAGCATGTGCCAGCCACTTCTGTCGGGTACCCATTTTTTCTTAACAGTGGTTAGTAAATATGGCCACTAGAGGACACACAATCCCAGCGGTGAGCCTCAAGATGTAACCCTAGATGGCGCTATCCCAGGGCTACTACCCTGCCTGATTTGCCACTAACAGGTTGAGGGCCTGGATCCAATGGCGGGTGCCTCCACCCAGAGGTCAGGGTTTGCAATAGTTAAACTAACTTGTCACAGCCCTCTGGGACACTGCAACCCCCTTTCTTCCCTAGTGGCCCACACAATATATCAGAATTACCTTCACAGTATACACTTACCCCCAGGTCTGGTTCCGGCACTGGGACCTCCTGTGAAATGAGATACAGTGCAACAATCACAGTACAGTACTTTAACATAGACAAATACCTCAGGCAGTATAACTTTGCTGAAACAAGCAGCTCTGATTTATTTAGGGGATATAACAAGGACAGGGAAATCAGGTTAATTAGCTTATCACTCTAATAATCTACCTATGGCTCTGTGCACAGGCCTATCCCTATCAGTTACTGGCCCTGGTAGCCCAAGCCTGAGTAGCTAGTCCAAACCGTGGCAGCTGGTGAGGCCCTTTCACACAGAAAAGGAGAATTAAACAGTCAGCAGTACAGTAATTCCATTTGGATTTAATGTGGCAATTCAACAGGAGGCGACCTGAATTAGTACTACGACCTCCAAATAAGATAGGGTCCTTCAATGTCAGCAGGGCTCACTTGAGGTACACAAACCTCTTCACACATTTATATAAAAGAAAGCACTATACCAGGCAGGCTGCATCTGTATCCCGATCGCAATTACTGCACAATACCGGAGAACACACAGCAGATTCAGTTCCTGACAGACCGAGTGCAATTTTCAGCAATTCTTCCAGTCTTCTACAGGGTGAGCCTGGTTTCTACTCTTCAGAGATCCTTTGATTCTTTTCCAGGGACAGATTCAGTCCTAACAAGCTGCAGACCGAACTCTGGGCCTTACACACGTTTTTGACTAAAACTGCACACTGAAAAGCACAGGGCTCCTTCCTTCTTCCCCTGAAGCTCAACTGCAACTCAACCGACAAAACCGGGCACTTCCTTTGAGTTCCTCCCAGTTCTTGACTGGATTGGCTGTCACTCACAATAGACTGCTGCTGTTGGTCCAAAAGGCACTGAAGTCTAAACTACATCTCCCAGAGTCACTGCCCATACAATCCTCTTGTGGCTGGCTCAGATTATGAGTCAAGTTCTGATTCGTCCAAGGCACCATTTTAGAGCTAACCACACTGATTGGTCCAGTTTAGCAGTTCAAAACTAGAATGGGGAACTAGCAGACACAGTTCTGACTGCAAAGAAAGCAGGTTAGACAAACTGTAATTTCATTATTACTCTAAATAATTTCTGGCAAACAGTTACATCTTTCAGATAGGTTCCTTTGCACTCCTAGTGACTGCAAAAATGAAGTGAATTGGCAGCAGCTTGAGGTGGTACTCAATCAAAAACACACAGTCCCCATACAAACTAATTATGTTTGCAAGCAGACAGCTCTTAAAGAGACAGTACCAGAGGTTCTAAAACACTCACTGATAAATGACCCAAATGCCAAACACCATTCAGGCTTGGAGCATTCAAGCAAGCTCCTGGAAGTCTTTTGGGAACCCCATTTGCAGGGGGTTACACCCTTCCTGGCCTGGGAAGCGCGGCGTCCGCGTCAAGCAAGTACCCCATAAGTTTCAACTGCAACCATATACATTTGCATTAGGCTCGCACATGTAATCATCAGTCAATATATCATTTTACCAAGAACACATTTCTGAAACATTTGCAGTCGTCACTTTACACAGTATTACATACACATTGTACCATAACTCAAGTTATTACCTCTTGTACATGAAACCTGAAGAGGGGCCCTTCCTATCAGTTACCTTGGGGCTGGATGGGCAAGGGCACCATATAGAGGAGCAACACAAGTAACTTGGAGTTAGCACTGATGCTCAGTTTGGGCAATGAGCTCGGGGACATACACTCCTTTATGGACAAC
The DNA here is from genome assembly GCA_016271365.2 of Neoceratodus forsteri. Classification (NCBI taxonomy): domain Eukaryota; kingdom Metazoa; phylum Chordata; order Ceratodontiformes; family Ceratodontidae; genus Neoceratodus; species Neoceratodus forsteri. The sequence goes on along the minus strand of CM028135.1, from coordinate 1,096,637,742 downwards.
ATTGAGAGGCAAGTCCACAGGCCTCCCAAGTGAATCATAACTGAGGTGCACCACAGGCTTTACAGCTCGACCAGTCTTTCTAGGGGAACTGTTATAGTCTCTGCACTCTGAGCCTCATTTTCAGCATTGTCCTCATTTGTGGGGAGTCTCCATGGGGTAGAGGCTAGAACTTGGGGCACTTTCAGCTCCAGGAGTTACAGTTTCTGAGTCACAACATTTGGCTCATCGGAGAGCTTTCGGACATGGCAGTGGACTGTCAGGGCACTCAAAATACTCTTCTTGTTAGGTGTATCACCAGTCTGCCCCAATCTATCATTTTCCTCCTGAAAGCTCAAACAGTTCAACCATGCACAATGATTCCATTTCATCTGATCTGATGCTTTGCACTTCACTTTCTGGGCATTGGCTCCAGGGATGAAGCTGGGGGCTTAGACAGTCCAGGCCAGCTTTGTCTCCAGTATTGACTAGGGATTGCCCCGAAACAATTGACTCAGTTCGTAGAGGATAGTATTCAAAGTCATCTCACTTTCTTCCGATATGGACTGACAGTCATGCTCAACTGGGACTTGTGGAGGGAACACTTTAACTTACTTCTGTAGGTGCAGACTTTCTTGATCTTTTCTAGCAGCAGCTCTAGTCACTGGTCCAGAGGGCATCTTCTGGGCTCAGACTCAATTAAGATTTGTCCAATGGGGAGTAAATGATTTCTATGCATTGTTTTACATCTTTTGAATTATTCTCAGGCCTTACTTTGTACACTGGCAGATCATCTAGTTTGCCCACTACAATGTGAGGGAGATGGTGCCATCTGTCAGCAATCTTGTGCTTGCCATGCAGTCCCAGATTTCTTAGCAATACCGATCTTTCCCTCCTGGAGTTCCTGTGCTTACTCACCTTTTTATCATACCTTTCTTTGTTGGCCAGATTTCTTTTGGCAGCCATGGTTTGAGCCAGTTAGTGCGCTGAGTTAGCTGGAGCCCTTTAACTTTTGCACATACTGTAAATAGTTGTCTTAGACCCATCAAGGAGACCCCAAAACACACATCTACTGGTAGTCGAGCTTCTTCCAGAGCATCAGGCGGTAGGGGAGGAGAATCCAGTGGCATCACTTTTGGTTCAGTTATAAGCATGTACCAGGGTGCTAATTTGTTGGCTCCATCTGAGGCTTGTCCTTTGGGTGCAGGGTGCCTAACGCCATATCTAGCAGAAGTGCGGGTTGAACGTTCAGGCTGTGGGTCCCCTGGGGGTGTAAGGAGTGGTTCTGGACTCTTCGTGACTCCCCACAGAGAAAGCATCTCTTTGATCAGGCGACTCTCAAGTCTCTCCCTTGATCAGAATGGATTCTTTGTGGAGCCCCATAGTGAACAAAAGTTTTCTACAAGTACTTTGGCTACAGTGGATGCTTTCTGGTCTTTGTGTGGAGAGCTTGGGCATATCTCGTGAAATGGTCAGTGACCACAGCACATTACTGATATTTCTTTGATCTGACTCCAAACTTAGAAAATCAATACAGACCAGCTCCATGGGTGCTGGTGGTTATGTTAACAAGGGGCAGCCCTCTGGGCTAAAACTTTCCTCTGTGGCCAGCCTTCTGGTTCGAATGTGTTATACATCAGCCCCATCTTAGGCCAATAGAATCTGGATCTCACCAAGTCAAGTGTTCTGTCTATACCAAGGTGCCCCATGTGGTTGTGCAAGGACCTCAATACTGAGTCTCGAGAAGGCAGGTAGCAGTAGTTGTTGTTTGTCTACTTGTCCCCCTCTGTCTACTGTTTCTCCTGTAACAGTTTATTGATCAGTTTCAACTTAGGACCTTCTTTGTATAACAGTGCAGTTCTCAAATCAGTGGGCGTAATTTGGACACATCTTTTCCTGCATAGAGGGCTTCTAAAGCTGCTTTGATCATGGGATTGCGGGATTGAGCCCCGAATACTGTCATTGTCCAGCTGAGCGGTGCACAATGTCTGTTGCAGAAAAGTGGCAATAAGCAGCAACAGGTGTCTGCAATTCTCAAGGCTCCCAAGCAATCACCATGCAGTCCACTAGATCCATTGGACATTGTTCCTCCCTGTCAAACTTCGGCAGAGTGCCGAATGTCAGGTTCTGCCAACGGACCTAATCATTCTGGGGAACAGGCCTCCGGGAGAGAGCATCAGCATCTATGTGGTTCAGACCTGCTCGTATTCAGGAGCATAGTCATATGTAGATAATGCAGAAAGCCACCTATGGCCAGTGGCATCCAATCAGCTGAGAGGTCTGCACATAGGTCAAAGGATTATTGTCAGTTTTACTCAGTATTTTAGCCCCATACAGAGTACTCATGGAATTGGTCAACAATAGCCCACTTCAAAGCTAGGAACTCTAACTTATGTACAGGATAGTTCTTTTCGGATGGGGTCAGCTTCACTGGCAAGGGCCACTGGTCTCAGGCCATTCTCGTGCTCTTGGTACAACACAGCCCCAACCCTTGCAAGCTAGCATCAGTGTGCAGGGCGTAAGGTTTTCTTGGATCGGCATAGGCCAGCACTGGAGCATGGGTAAGTTGATATATGATCTCATGAAAGCAGTCTCACAATCAGGAGTCAGCGGGCCCCAAATACTTCACTTGGATGAAAATACCTCTTTCAGTCTTGAGGACGCTGACTTTTGGTATTTTTTGTGGGTTGGGGATACCCTTAGTGAGGTTAAGTAAAGGCGGATCACTCTTGAATAGTCCTGATGAGCGCGATAATAACCACAGAATCCCAGGAATCTTTTGCAGTTCTTTTAGATTTTTGGGCTGTGGCCAGGTGGTCAAGGCCTCAACTTTACTTGGGTGGGGTCTCTATTCCTCGGTGGATACTACATGTGTCCCACATACTTTACTGATGTTTGAAAAATTGACCTTATCAATGGACAGTTTAAGGCCAAAGTCCTCCAGTCGGTCCAATACCTTAAATAATCTGCTTTCATGTTCCTCCAGTGAGCTGCAAACACAATAACATCATCTAGGTATACCAGGCACTCTAGTAAGTTCTATGTCCCCACTGCACGCTCCATCAATCGTTGAAAAGTGGCTGGGGCACCTGAAATCCCTTGAGGCATCCTCATGAATTCATAGAAGCTAGCCGGACAGATAAAGGCAGTCTTCTCACGGTCCTCTGGGGCCGTCGGGATCTGGTAGTACCACTGCGGAGATCCAGCACAGGAGAACCACTTGCTCCCGTTTAGGCAGTCCAAAGCATCCTGAATCACGGGCATTGTGTACTGATCAAGGATAGTCCGCGGTTTAAGGTGCGATAATCCACACATCCTTACTGTTCCATTCTTTTTCCTCACTACCACAATGGGGGAAGCATAAGGGCTTCTGGATTCTTGTATTACACCAGCAGCTAACATCTCTTGCAGATGCCGTCTCACATCATCTATGTCAGCAGGTGCCAGGCGTCGAGACCTCTCACGAAATGGTCTTTTAGTCATGCAGCCGGATGTTGTGCTCAGCTCCTTGCCGCATCCTACATCATTCCTTTAAGAAACACCTGGTCTCTCTGGGCAAGCTTCTCACTGATCCTCACTTTCCATTCAGCTGGTGGCGGAGTCGCAAATCAAACAAGTCAGGCGTTACTCTGTCATTCTTCCTTGAACTCTTGCTGCTGGGTAGCACTGCAGTGTCTGCACAATGCACATTAGCCAGGATGCAACCTCCTGTTTGCACAAGAATGTCTCTCAGACACATTATGAACTTGGACCATTACCCTTCTGGCATAAGCATGGCTCTAGCGGGCAAAATACTAGGCCGACCAGCAGTCCCTCTGGCAATTTCCATCGCCTGGTGCATCCAACATTAATATTTTATTCTTAACATCCTTTCTGATTCGGACCTCTCCTGTAAGGTACACTGGGCATTTGGCGCTGGGATCAGAGACTCAGGATCCTTCTTCCATACAATTCCGACCCGGTTCCTCTGGTTCTGTTTTTCAGCATCTCTCTGTGCCTCATAGGCCTTCTTAATTAAAAGCGGAACTCTTAAAGCTCTACTAGTCTTTGACCCTGTTTTCATAACACAACTGTGCCAGCCTTCCGAACATATGAGCATTTGTTCCAATCAACAAAGGACACCATCATACAGTCAGTGGGGGACACACTAAGGCTAGGGTCTCTACTTGTTGGCCACTCAGCCACAGGAGGTGGGGAAAGACAGCCAATTCGGATATACCGGAATAGGGTGAGGCCTTCTCACTTAACCCCATACATGCAGTCCTTCTAATGGTTGTAAGGGTCTCGACAAATGCTTCTGATACCAATCCTGGAACATAATTGTCACTTGGGAGCCACTGTCTAATACAGCTCTTGTAGACACTCCATTCACCTTTAGTGGTCTCCATGGAGGGACCCACTATTCTGGACCAGTCTGGAGAGGCGGTGGTGGGGCCTGGGCAACTGACCTTGCCACAAAGGGCGTGAATTAGCATTTTGGTGCCCTCACTGGGATCATGTCGTGCACTCTTAACCACTGATTTCTTCTCCAAGCTCTCCTTGTAGCCTATATGCAACTTTGTCAGTGTCTTTTGGGGACTGGCATTCCCTTTTCATGTGCCCATCTTTCCCACAATTATAGCAAAACATACTTTCTGGGTTTGAGCTGGCCGAGGTGCCACACTGGGAGCCAAGCGGGGGTATTCTAACTGGAAACCTGGTTGCCATCTCTGTCTGCTGACGTGATAAGCATTTGGAGACATCTCGTCAGTTTCTCACTTCCATGGTCAAGGAATTGAGTTTGGAGCTGTTATCAGCAGGAGATACATGGGTGGGTACCCCACCCCGATAGCAGATGCAGTCGGATATAGGTCAGGGCCACTTGCAGGCGTGGCCTTCATAAAGGACTGTTTTGAATTCGGATCTCTCAACAGATTCGCCCCATTGTGGCATATCTTTTCCTTGTCAGAGCACTCATGACTGTCAACCTCCCTGAACTTCCTTGATGGGTCACCCTCAATTAAACAAAGGTCGTAGCCACAGCTGTTGGTACAGGTACCTCCAGGGTCGCCTTTCTCAACTCCTCGAATTCTCTCATTAACTCATCATAGGAGGTGGGGATTCCAATTCGGTTGCCAGGCGTAACTGAAGCAACAGCAGTTCTGAGAAGGGGCAGACTTAAGGTTCTGTCCAGTCTGGTTCGGTCCAGTTCAATCAGCTGGCAAACTACCCTTTCTGAGGCATTCTTGCAACAATTTTTCCAGCGGAGACATACACAGACAACAACTCCCTTGGTACTGTTGTGCATTTCTTACTCTCACCATAGGTCCTCATCAGAATCTGGCTCCATACACATTCTCAAGGCCTCAAGATAGGCCTGTGCAGTGCTTCAGGGTTGCTGGCCCGTTTGCCTACGGATGGTAGCCGGGGCAGGACCTCGAGGCTCTCACTAACCCTCTTTAAGCCATGCTTCCGGCATTGCCATTCTAGCACTTGGGGGGCAACATAGTCTATCAGGTCTCCCAGTCATCCTCCCCTTGGGGGAGTGGGAGGTGCCAGAGAAGATCCTCAACCTTCGGTGAGAGTCGTGACTAATGGCAGGTGCAGAAATAGGGTCTGCATTGGTTCAGCCACCATTACGGGCACTGGAGCAGGAGGGTGTTGGGAGAACACCCCAGGTGGCAGAATAGTTTCTTCAAGTCCTCCTGAGTTTTCCCCTCTCCCAGCAACCATTCAGCAAATTTCTCCTCAAAGTTTCAGATAGTGGTGGGGCTGATTCCCCAGGTCTTTACTGTCCTTAGTTATCACTCTCCAAGCAGTGAGGGCTCCCTCTGGGGTAATGGTCTGTGGCACTTTGGAGCTATCTATGGGATCCTTAAACTCTACTAGGGCCAGGAAAGGTGTGGGTGAGCAGATTAGCATGCCGACCCACCACCACAGGGTTTGTAAACCTTCCACTCGGAAAGTACTCCTGCACAGTGTCATTGTTGATACAGGGGATGTCCAGGATAAGCATAGCATATTTGGGGTGATCTCCTCCCAGTACACCACTCCACCAGCGTTGCACAGCCACTTCTGTCGGGTGCCCATTTTTCTTAACAGTGGTTTCGTAAATATGGCCACTAGAGGACACATAATCCAGCGGTGAGCCTCAAGATGTAACCCCTAGATGGCGCTATCCCAGGGCTACTACCCTGCCTGATTTGCCACTAACAGGTTGAGGGGCCTGGATCCAATGGCGGGTGCCTCCACCCAGAGGTCAGGGTTTGCAATAGTTAAACTAACTTGGTCACAGCCCTCTGGGACACTGCAACCTCTTTCTTCCCACTAGTGGCCCCACAATATATCAGAATTACCTTCACACAGTATACACTTACCCCCCAGGTCTGGTTCGGCACTGGGACCTCCTGTGAAATGAGATACAGTGCAACAATCACAGTACAGTACTTTAACATAGACAAATACCTCAGGCAGTATAACTTTGCTGAAACAAGCAGCTCTGATTTATTTGGGGATATAACAAGGACGGAAATCAGGTTAATTAGCTTATCACTCTAATAATCTACCTATGGCTCTGTGCAAGGCCTATCCCTATCAGTTACTGGCCTGGGTACCCAAGCCCTAGTGCTAGTCAAACCGTGGCAGCTGTAGGGCCTTTCACACAGAAGAAAGGAGAATTAAACAGTCAGTACAGTAATTCCATTTGGATTTAATGTAGCAATTCAACAGGGAGCGACCTGAATTAGTACTCCCGACCTCCAAATAAGATGGGTCCTTCAATGTCAGCAGGGCTCACTTGAGGTACAAAACCTCTTCACACATTTATATAAAAGAGCACTATACCAGGCAGGCTGCATCTGTATCCGATGTAATTACTGCACAATACCGGGAGAACACAGCAGATTCAGTTCCTGACAGACCGAGTGCAATTTTCAGCAATTCTTCCAGTCTTCTACAGGGTGAGCCTGGTTTCTACTCTTCAGAGATCCTTTGATTCTTTTCACAGGACGGTTCAGTCTAACAAGCTGCAGACCGGAACTCTGGGCCTTACACACGTTTTTGACTAAAACTGCACACTGAAAAAGCACAGGGCTCCTTCCTTCTTCACTGCCAAAGCTCAACTGCAACTCCAACCGACAAAAACCGGGCACTTCCTTTGAGTTCCTCCCAGTTCTTGACTGGATTGGCTGTCACTCACAATAGACTGCTGCTGTTGGTCCAAAAAGGCACTGAAGTCTAAACTACATCTCTGGAGTCACTGCCCATACAATCCTCTTGTGGCTGGCTCAGATTATGAGTCAAGTTCTGATTAGTTCAAGGCACCATTTTAGAGCTAGCTTACCCACACTGATTGGTCCAGTTTAGCAGTTCAAAACTAGAATGGGGAACTAGCAGACACAGTTCTGACTGCAAAGAAAGCAGGTTAGACAAACTGTAATTTCATTATTACTCTAAATAATTTCTGGCAAACAGTTACATCTTTCAGATAGGTTCCCTTTGCACTCCTAGTGACTGCAAAAATGAAGTGAATTAGCAGCAGCTTGGGTGGTACTCAATCAAAGAAACACACAGTCCCCCATACAAACTAATTATGTTTGCAAGCAGACAGCTCTTAAAGAGACAGTACCAGAGGTTCTAAAAACACTCACTGATAAATGGCTTAAATGCCAAACACCATTCAGGCTTGGAGCATTCAAGCACAGCTCCTGGAAGTCTTTTAGAACCCCATTTGGGGGTTACACCCTTCCTGGCCTGGGAAGCGTGGCGTCGCGTCAAGCAAGTACCCCATAAGTTTCAACTGCAACCATATACATTTGCATTAGGCTCGCATATGTAATCATCAGTCAATATATCATTTTACCAAGAACACATTTCTGAAACATTGCAGTACGTCACTCTTTACAGTATTACATACACATTGTACCATAACTCAAGTTATTACCTCTTGTACATGAAACCTGAAGAGAGGGCCCTTCCTATCAGTTACCTTGGGGCTGGATGGGGCAGGGCACCATATAGGAGGAACACAAGTAACTTGGAGTTAGCACTGATGCTCAGTTTGGGCAATGAGCTCGGGGACACATACACTCCTTTATGGACAACATTGAGAGGCAAGTCCACAGGCCTCCCAAGTGAATCATAACGAGGTGCACCACAGGCTTTACAGCTCGACCAGTCTTTCTAGGGAACTGTTATAGTCTCTGCACTCTGAGCCTCATTTTCTGCATTGTCCTCATTTGTCAGGGAGTCTCCATGGGGTAGAGAGGCTAGGAACTTGAGGCACTTTCAGCTCCAGGAGTTACAGTTTCTGAGTCCACAACATTTGGCTCGCATGAGAGCTTTCGGACACTGGCAGTGGACTGTCAGGGCACTCAAAATACTCTTCTTGTTGTGTATCACCAGTCTGCCCCAATCTATCATTTTCCTCCCTGAAAGCTCAAACAGTTCAACCATGCACAATGATTCCATTTCATCTGATCTGATGCTTTGCACTTCACTTTCTGGGAGCATTGGCTCCAGGGATGAAGCTGGGGCTTAGACAGTCCAGAAGGCCCAGCTTTGTCTCCAGTATTGACTAGGGATTGCCCCAAACAATTGACTCAGTTCGTAAGAAGGATAGTATTCAAAGTCACTCTCCTTTCTTCCGATATGGACTGACAGTCATGCTCAACTGGGACTTGTGGAGGGAACACTTAACTTTACTTCTGTAGGTGCAGACTTTCTTGATCTTTTCTTAGCAGCAGCTCTAGTCACTGGTCCAGGGGCATCTTCTAGGGCTCAGACTCAATTAAGATTTGTCAATGGGCAGTAAATGATTTCTATGCATTGTTTTTACATCTTTGAATTATTCTCAGGCCTTACTTTGTACACTGGCAGATCATCTAGTTTGCCCACTACAATGTGAGGGAGATGGTGCCATCTGTCAGCAATCTTGTGCTTGCCATGCAGTCCCAGATTTCTTAGCAATACCCGATCTCCCTCCTGGAGTTCCTGTGCTTTCACCTTTTATCATACCTTTCTTTGTTGGCCAGTTTTTTGGCAGCCATGGTTTGAGCCAGTTAGTACGCATGAGTTAGCTGGGCCTTTAACTTTTGCACATACTGTAAATAGTTGTCAGCTTGAACCCCATCAGGAGAGACCCCAAAACACACATCTACTGGTAGTCGAGCTTCTCTTCCAAACATCAGGCGGTAGGGGAGAATCCAGTGGCATCACTTTGGTGCAGTTATAAGCATGTACCAGGGTGCTAATTTGTTGGCTCCATCTAGGCTTGTCCTTTGGGTGCAGGGTGCCTAGCATATCTAGCAAATGTGGTTAAGCGTTCAGGCTGTGGGTCTCCTGGGGTGGTAAGGAGGTCCTGGACTTTCGCACCCCACAGAGAAAGCATCTCTTTGATCAGACGACTCTCAAAGTCTCTCCCTTGATCAGAATGGATTCTTTGTGGGCCCCATAGTGAACAAAAGTTTTCTACAAGTACTTTGGCTACAGTGGATGCTTTCTGGTCTTTGGTGGGAAAGCTTGGGCATATCTCGTGAAATGGTCAGTGACCACCAGCACATCATTGATATTTCTTTTGATCTGACTCCAAACTTAGAAAATCAATACAGACCAGCTCCATGGGTGCACTGGTGGTTATGTTAACAAGGGGCAGCCCTCTGGGCAAAGCTTTCCTCTGTAAGCAGCGACTACAAGTTCGAATGTGTTGCTCCACATCAGCCCCCATCTTAGGCCAATAGAATCTGGATCTCACCAAGTCAAGTGTTCTGTCTATACCAAGGTGCCCCATGTGGTTGTGCAAGGACCTCAATACTGAGTCTCGAAAGGCAGTGGGCAGCACTAGTTGTTGTTTGTCTACTTGTCCCCTCTGTCTACTGTTTCTCTGTATAACAGTTTATTGATCAGTTTCAACTTAGGACCTTCTTTGTATAACAGTGCAGTTCTCAAATCAGTGGGCGTAATTTGACACATCTTTTCCCGCATAGAGGCTTCTAAAGCTGCTTTGATCATGGGATCGCGAGTTGAGCCCGCCGAATACTGTCATTGTCCAGCTGAGGCAGTGCACATGTCTATTGCAGAAAAGTGGCAATAAGCAGCAGGTATGCAATTCTCAGAGGCTCCCAAGCAATCCACCATGCAGTCCACTCGTCCGTGAGACATTGTTCCTCCTGTCAAACTTCGGCGAGTGCCGAATGTCAGGTTCTGCCAATCGGACCCAATCATTCTGGGGAACAGGCCTCCGGAGAGAGCATCAGCAGCATCTATGTGGTTCAGACCTGCCGGTATTCGAGAGCATAGTCATATGTAGATAATGCAGAAAGCCACCTATGGCCAGTGGCATCCAACTTATTGAGGTCTGTACATAGGTCAAAGGATTATTGTCAGTTTTACTAGTATTTTAGCCCCATACAAGTACTCATGGAATTGGTCAACCATAGCCCACTTCAAAGCTAGGAACTCTAACTTATGTACAGGATAGTTCTTTTCGGATGGGGTCAGGCTTCTACTGGCAAAGGCCACTGGTCTCAGGCCATTCTCGTGCTCTTGGTACAACACAGCCCCAACCCTTGCAAGCTAGCATCAGTGTGAGGGCGTAAGGTTTTCTTGGATCGGCATAGGCCAGCACTGGAGCATGGGTAAGTTGATATATGATCTCATGAAAAGCAGTCTCACAATCAGGAGTCCAGCGGGCCCAAATACTTCACTTGGATGAAAATACACTCTTTCAGTCTTGAGGACGCTGACTTTTGGTATTTTTGTGGGTTGGGGATACCCTTGAGTAAGGTTAAGTAAAGGCGGATCACTCTTGAATAGTCCTTTGATGCCGATAATAACCACAGAATCCAGGAATCTTTGCAGTTCTTTTAGATTTTTGGGCTGTGGCCAGGTGGTCAAGGCCTCAACTTTACTTGGGTCTGTCTCTATTCCTCGGTGGATACTATGTGTCCCATACTTTACTGATGTTTGAAAGAATTGACACTTATCAATGGACAGTTTAAGGCCAAAGTCCTCCAGTCGGTCCAATACCTTAAATAATCTGCTTTCATGTTCCTCCAGTGAGCTGCCAAACACAATAACATCATCTAGGTATACCAGGCACTCTAGTAAGTTCATGTCCCCACTGCACGCTCCATCAATCGTTGAAAAGTGGCTGGGGCACCTGAAATCACTGAGGCATCCTCATGAATTCACTAGAGCTAGCGGACAGATAAAGGCAGTCTTCTCACGGTCCTCTGGGGCCCTTCAGGATCTGGTAGTACCCACTCGGAGATCCAGCACAGAGAACCACTTGCTCCCGTTTAGGCAGTCCAAAGCATCCTGAATGCGGGGCATTGTGTACTGATCAGGATAGTCGCCCGGTTTAAGTATGGATAATCCACACACATCCTTACTGTTCCATTCTTTTCCTCACTACCACAATGGGGAAGCATAAGGGCTTCTGGATTCTTGTATTACACCAGCAGCTAACATCTCTTGCAGATGCCGTCTCACATCATCTATGTCAGCAGGTGCCAGGCGTCGAGACCTCTCTGCGAAATGGTCTTCGTCATGCAGCGGATGTTGTGCTCAGCTCCTTGCACGCATCCTACATCCCATTCCTTTAAAAAACACCTGTTCTCTCTGGGCAAGCTTCTCACTGATCCTCACTTTCCATTCAGCTGGTAGCGGGGAGTCGCCAAATCAAACAAGTCAGGCGTTACTCTGTCATTCTTCCTTGAACTCTTGCTGCTGGGTAGCACTGCAGTGTCTGCACAATGCACATAGCAGGATGCAACCTCTGTTTACTCGAATGTCTCTTTCAGACACATTATGAACTTGGACCATTACCCTTCTGGCATAAGCATGGGCTCTAGCGGGCAAAATACTGAAGCTTGACCAGCAGTCCCTCTGGCAATTTTCCATCGCCTGGTGCATCCAACATTAATATTTTATTCTTAATATCCTTTCTGATACGGACCTCTCCTGTAAGGTACACTGGGCATTTGGCGCCAGGATCAGAGACTCAGGATCCTTCTTCCATACAATTCCGACCGGTTCCTCTGGTTCTGTTTTCAGCATCTCTCTGTGCCTCATAGGCCTTCTTAATTAAAGCGGAACTCTTAAAGCTCTACTAGTCTTTGGCCCCTGTTTTCATAACACAACTGTGCCAGCCTTCCGAACATATGAGCATTTGTTCCAATCAACAAAGGACACCATCATACAGTCCAGTGGGGGACACACTAAGGCTAGGGTCTCTACTTGTTCTGGCCACTCCAGCCACGGAGGTGGGGAAAGACAGCCAAATTCGGATATACCGGAATAGGGTAGGCCTTCTCACTTAACCCCATACATGCAGTCCTTCTAATGGTTGTAAGATACGTCTGACAAATGCTTCTGATACCAATCCTGGAACATAATTGTCACTTGGGAGCCACTGTCTAATACAGCTCTTGTAGACCTCCATTCACCTTTACAGTGGTCTCCATGGAGGGACCCACTATTCTGGACCAGTCTGAGAGGCGGTAGTGGGGCCTGGGCAACTGACCTTGCCACAAAGGGCGTGAATTAGCATTTTGGTGCCCTCACTGGGATCATGGTGCACCTCTTAACCACTGATTTCTTCTCCGAGCTCTCCTTGTAGCCTATATGCAACTTTGTCAGTGTCTTTTGGGACTGGCATTCCTTTTCATGTGCCCATCTTTCCCACAATTATAGCAAAACATACTTTCTGGAGTTTGAGCTGGCAGGTGCTACACTGGGAGCCAGGGGGGGAAGTACTAACTGGAAACCTGGGTGCCATCTCTGTCTCTGCGGCGTGATAAGCATTTGGAGACATCTCGTCAGTTTCTCACTTCCATGGTCAAGGAATTGAGTTTGGAGCTGTTATCAGCAGGAGATACATGGGTGGGTACCCCCCCCCCATAGCAGATGCAGTCGGGATATAGGTCAGGCCCGTGCTTGCAGGCGTGGCCTTCATAAAGGACTGTTTTGAATTCCGGATCTCTCAACAGTTCGCCCCATTGTGGCATATCTTTTCCTTGTCAGAGCACTCATTGACTGTCAACCTCTGCCCTGAACTTCACTTGATGGGTCACCCTCAGTCACTCGGTCAGTAGCCACAGCTTGGTGCAGGTACCTCCCGGAGGTCGCCTTTTTCTCAACTCCTCGATTTCTCTCATTAACTCATCATAGGAGGGTGGGATTCAGTCGATTTGTCAGGGTAACTGAAGCAACAGCAGTTCTGAGAAGGGGCAGACTTAAGGATTCTGTCAGTCTGGTTCGGTCCAGTTCAATCGCTGGCAAACTACCCTTTCTGAGGCATTCTTGCAACAATTTTTCCAGCGAGACATACACAGACAACAACTCCTTGGTACTGTTGTATTTCTTACTCTCCACCATAGGTCCTCATCAGAATCTGGGCTCCATACACATTCTCCAAGGCCTCAAGATAGGCCTGTGCAGTCGCTTCAGGGTTACTGGCCCGTTTAGCACGGATGGTAGCCAGGGCAGGACCTCGGAGGCTCTCACTAACCCTCTTTCGCTTTTCGCCTTCCGAGCATTGCCATTCTAGCACTTGGGGCAACATAGTCTATCCAGGTCTCCCAGTCATCCTCCCTTGGGGTGGGAGGTGCCAGAGAAGATCCTCAACCTTCGGTAAGAGTCGTGACTAATGGCAGGTGCAGAAATAGGAGTCTGCATTGGTTCAGCCACCATTACGGGCACTGGAGCAGGAGAGGGTGTTGGGAGGAACACCCCAGGTGGCAAGAATAGTTTCTTCAAGTCCTCCACAGTTTTCCCTCTCCCAGCAACCATTCAGCAAATTTCTCCTCAAAGTTTCAGATAGTGGTGGGGCTGATTCCCCGGGTCTTTACTGTCATAGTTATCACTCTCCAAGCAGTGAGGGCTCCCTCTGGGGTAATGGTCTGTGGCACTTGGAGCTATCTATGGGATCCTTAAACTCTACTAGGGCCAGGAAAGTGTGGGTGAGCAGATTAGCATGCCGACCCACCACCACAGGGTTTTGTAAACCTTCCACCTCGGAAAGTACTCCCTGCACAGTGTCCGATGATACCAGGGGATGTCCAGGATAAGCATAGCATTTGGGGTCGATCTCCTCCCAGTACACCACTCCACCAGCGGTGCACAGCCACTTCTGTCGGGTACCCATTTTTTTCTTAACAGTGGTTCGTAATATGGCCACTAGAGGACACACAATCCCAGCGGTGAGCCTCCAAGATGTAACCCTAGATGGCGCTATCCCAGGGGCTACTACCCTGCCTGATTTGCCACTAACAGGTTGAGGGCCTGGATCCAATGGCGGGTGCCTCCACCCAGAGGTCAGGGTTTGCAATAGTTAAACTAACTGGTCACAGCCCTCTGGGACACTGCAACCCCTTCTTCCCACTAGTGGCCCACACAATATATCAGAATTACCTTCACAGTATACACTTACCCCCAGGTCTGGTTCCCGCACTGGGACCTCCTGTGAAATGAGATACAGTGCAACAATCACAGTACAGTACTTTAACATAGACAAATACCTCAGGCAGTATAACTTTGCTGAAACAAGCAGCTCTGATTTATTTGGGGATATAACAAGGACGGGAAATCAGGTTAATTAGCTTATCACTCTAATAATCTACCTATGGCTCTGTGCACGGCCTATCCCTATCAGTTACTGGCCCTGGGTACCCAAGCCTAGTGGCTAGTCAAACCGTGGCAGCTGGTAGGGGCCCTTTCACACAGAGAAAAGGAGAATTAAACAGTCAGCAGTACAGTAATTCCATTTGGATTTAATGTGGCAATTCAACAGGAGCGACCCTGAATTAGTACTCACGACCTCCAAATAAGATAGGGTCCTTCAATGTCAGCAGGGCTCACTTGAGGTACACAAACCTCTTCACACATTTATATAGAAAGCACTATACCAGGCAGGCTGCATCTGTATCCGATCGCAATTACTGCACAATACCGGAGAACACACAGCAGATTCAGTTCCTGACAGACCGAGTCAATTTCAGCAATTCTTCCAGTCTTCTACAGGGTGAGCCTGGTTTCTACTCTTCAGAGATCCTTTGATTCTTTTCACAGGACGGATTCAGTCCTAACAAGCTGCAGACCGAACTCTGGGCCTTACACACGTTTTTGACTAAAACTGCACACTGAAAAAGCACAGGGCTCCTTCCTTCTTCACTGCCAAAGCTCAACTGCAACTCCAACCGACAAAACGGCACTTCCTTTGAGTTCCTCCCAGTTCTTGACTGGATTGGCTGTCACTCACAATAGACTGCTGCTGTTGGTCCAAAAGGCACTGAAGTCTAAACTACATCTCCCAGAGTCACTGCCCATACAATCCTCTTGTGGCTGGCTCAGATTATGAGTCCAAGTTCTGATTCGTCCAAGGCACCATTTTAGAGCTAGCTTACCCCACACTGATTGGTCCAGTTTAGCAGTTCAAAACTAGAATGGGGAACTAGCAGACACAGTTCTGACTGCAAAGAAAGCAGGTTAGACAAACTGTAATTTCATTATTACTCTAAATAATTTCTGGCAAACAGTTACATCTTTCAGATAGGTTCCCTTTGCACTCCTAGTGACTGCAAAAATGAAGTGAATTGGCAGCAGCTTGAGTGGTACTCAATCAAAGAAACACACAGTCCCCCATACAAACTAATTATGTTTGCAAGCAGACAGCTCTTAAAGAGACAGTACCAGAGGTTCTAAAAACACTCACTGATAAATGGCTTAAATGCCAAACACCATTCAGGCTTGGAGCATTCAAGCAAGCTCCTGGAAGTCTTTTGGGAACCCCCATTTGCAGGGGGGTTACACCACAATGCCTGCTTCTGCTGTCATTTTTGTTTGTTTGTATGTATGTTCGTAACCTACTTGTCCTCTCATACACTGCCGGCTGTTTGTTTTTTTTAACTGTTTAATGTATTGTTTGTTCAGATCGCCCTGGCTCTATGTGAGCGTCAAAGAAAGTTCCTAGTCTTGGGTCATCCTTTGTGCGACTAACACATATCATGTAGTAAAGGAATATGAAGGACGAACTCCACACTCAAAAAGTTTAGAAATCCATCAATTTTTTATTTTTCGTGTGTCATACACTTCATGGGGCTACGTTTTGTGGTTTGAACCACTTCCTCAGGCGCGCACAGTGTTATCTGTATTAATAAATCATAAAACAGTAGTTAAGTATTTCCTTCTTGTTCCTATTTTACTTCTTAAATGCTCAAACAAGAGGGACCGTGACTGAGCAACCAACACCACCAGAGTGGTGACCACTCACTGTTCTTTTCTTAAATTGTGCTTAGTTTTCAGTTATAACATTTTCGTTTTCATAACTCTCTTCTTTACTCTGGTTGGCTGAGTAACCTGTGCCTGCTACTCACAGGCAGAGCCACATATTTAGCCTTACACATGCTATGAGAAAGCAGTTTTTGTTCATAAAAGTCACCGTCTCTATTTTTCATTTAAACCATATTCATCTTAGACTATGCTGTATACACTTCCTTAGTTTTAACAGAACCATTTCACAAACACTCATAATCATTTCCTTGTATTTTTTTTAACATTTATTTTATTTAAAAGTGGTAGGCCCACTGAGACCATAACTGTCCTTTTTCAGGGGTGACCCGGGGTTAATTACAGGCTACAGGAGAATGAACAGTAGGAACAGCTCAAAGGAAGTTGAGTACTACAGACATTACAATCAGGACATGATGTATGATTCACAGGCAGGTTAGGTACATTTGAAGAATATCACAATAAGTAAAACAGTTTCACATGAATGACAGTTACACATTGATCATTTAAATGGAACAGTTTCACAAAAATTACGGTTAAAAATGTCTCATCAGGCGGTAAAGGTCCCAATATGGGGGGTGGGGGCATGCCAGGTGGCTGACAGTAGCTACGGGGGTAGTCCAGTGTAGTGTACTGATCCTCAGTGGTAGCATGCACAGAGGCTTAGCCTCAAAAGGTAGGTCTTGAGGCCTTTTTTAAAGCCACCAAGGGAGCTGCAGTCTTGGAGATTACTAGGAAGGCCATTCCAGAGGGATGGAGTGTAGGCCGCGAAAGACCGAAGACCTTGACATGTCCGGCTCTAGTGACATGGAGGAATTGTCGATTAGAGGACCTTAAGGTTCTTCCAGGCTGCTTAGGCGTTAAGGTGCAGCTCAGACTAGGGGCAGCATTAGTTTGTAGAAGCTTGAAGTGCAGGCATAGGGAAGGGTACATCAACCTACCCTCAAGGGAAGGCCACTTTAGTGAGTGCAATACTTTACAGTGGTGTTCTAGAGGCGGGGCACCCAGGGCAAAGCACCCGACTCTGTGATACAATATTTTCAGATTTTGCAGCTCCGTGTTCTGTAGTGAGTGTAGCACTGGGGCCCCACAGAACAGGGTGGGGAGAAGCATGCCGGTGGCTACCCTTAACTTGGATGTCTGAGTGAGAAAAGGGCTCAGACGATACAGGAGACCAAGCTTCCGGTTTAGCACCTTGGTTAGTTGATCAACATGAACCTTGAAGGAACAGTCTTGATCAATATATATGCCCAGGTATTTAATGCAGTCCACAACCTCTATAGGAGAACCACTGGACAAGCAGGAGAACAGTAAGTATGATCTATCAGGGCCTAGCTTTTTGGGTCCAAATAGGATGGCTTTGTTTTTTTCACATTGAGGACTAGCTGATTTGTCAGGAACCAGGTTTCCGATATGGAGAGGTCCTGGTTCAGGAGCTGATTAACTGAGTCGCATCAGGAGCTGAAATACAGCCTGGCCAGCGGCGCCCTTCGGCACAGAGGGTCGCCTTGGCACCTCCACAGCAGCTAGGCAGGTTATTGATGAACAGGGAGAATAGGAGGGGCCCCTCTATTGAACCTTGGGGGAACCCCTTCAGAGATGGAGCGCTTGTCAGATTTTGCCCCCAGACATCTAACTATTTGAGATCTACCATGCAGGTAATCTATGAACCACTGCACTGAGTGGTTGTCCAATCCAAGGGATCTGAGCTGCGAGATGAGCAGTTTGTGGTCCACCAGATCAAAGGTCTTGGTAAGGTCTATAAAGATCGCACCAGTTAGTTGACCATTGTCTTGGGCTGCGAGGATGTCAGACTTAAGGCTAACCAAGGCAGTATCTGTACCATGTAGCTTTCTAAATCCATATTGTTGTGGAGTAAGGAGGTTGTATTGTTCAACATATTCCTGGACTTGTTGGTACACAATTCTCTCTAGCATTTTGCTTAGTGTGCAGAGTATGGAAATCGGTCTGTAGTTCTCGACCAACTCACTTTGCCCCCTTTTGGAGATGGGGGTAACCAGGGCATTTTTCCAGGCTGTGGGAACTTTACCTTCCATCAGCGACCTATTGAATAACCACGTGATTGGTGTGGCAATTTCTCAGGCTGCTAATTTGAGTAACCTAGGTTCTAGTTTGTCACACCCTATAGAACCAGTGACCTTAATGTTCCTGATCAGCTTCAGGACTTCAGTTTTAGACACCAACTTAAGGTAGGTATTAGGTGATGAGGGAGGATCCTCTGTGTCATTAGCGGCTGTCTGGCTAGGGCTGCAGGGGTGAACCTTATATTTGTCAAGATCAGTGAGGAATACATTAAAGGCATTAGCAGCGTCTTGTGCGTTTGTGTGGCGTACACCACCCACAACAATGTCACAGATATTTTGTGTGTAGTGCCCCTTCAGAAGCGGGTTGATTTAAGACCAGAATTTTCTGGGGTCAGAGAGATTTTTTGTTTGCAGATTCGTGAGGTACTGCCACTTGACCCATTTTAAGTCTCTTTTGCAACTGTTCCTGAGCATTCGGTACAAGACCCAATCATTGGCCAGTTTAGTGGATTTGTACCTGCCCCAGGCCCTGTCTCTTTCCCTCATGAGCTTTTTTAGATCACGTGTCAGCCACCTTAGATCGTTGTTCTTTGACCCTCATTTGCTTAAGGGGGGCATGCTTATTAGCAGCAGAAACAAAATTCTTGTTGAAAAGGTCCAGGGCTATGTCTAGACTGGGGGTGAATTTTAACTGAGCCCAGTCCACTGCCGATAGGGTACCTTGGAAGGAGTTAGCATCAAATTTAGAGTTGTCACATGCCAGAAAGGTTCGTGGGGGTGGGGTGGGGTTGGATAATCATTTTTCCATATACCAAAGATAGGGGCTTAGTGCGGCAAAGTCGACAAAGTGCGCCACCTTGAATCTATTGGGGTTGGGCCATGGATCCAATCCAGTGTGGTGTGGTTACCGGATTTCAAATTCAGTCTGGTAGGTGCCTGGATAAGTTGAGTCAGGTTGGCCTCTTGCAAATTGGACTTAATGTCACTTTTAGTCACGGGACCCCAGTGGAGGTTAAAGTCACCCAGGATTATTTTCTCCCAGTAAGGTAGTTCAGGGATGAATTTGGCAAGGGCCTTTAGTGCTTCTACTGCAGTCTTGGGAGGGTTGTATACGCAACCTATCAGCAAGGGCTTAGAACCACAACATGCCAGCTGTTATTTCATTTTTCTTTCATACCTTTGCTGTTTAGATTTTTGCTTCTTGTAGTTAGTCATAACATGTTTTTGCAGTCATCTGTTTTAGATTGTACTAGATAAAAGAAATCAGTTTTTATATTCATGTCCCACAAACATTTCATTTAATAATTAATTTTAAAGGAATTGGCTCGATATCTTAAGACAGATATGTTTGTCATTTCAGCTAAGCGCTGTTTTTTTAATAAGTATCTCTGCCTCAGGCAAGACTAAAAAGACAGAAAAAATACATCTTTCTTACGAGGGTTCAATTATCTGAGGAATGTCCACGCATAACATTGCTGTCTTCTAGCGCAGAAAATGTTTCTGCAGTGCCATGCTGTCAGTGCTCTCCTTTTTCTTTATGACTTTATACTTTACATCTCTGTTAGCCTGTTCAGATACCTGCCATTGCATACTTCATGCCTTATGTCTCTATATTTCTTTGAAACGTTACCAGTTTCACTATGCTTCCAAAGTTTACTCTGTTGCAACTCAAAACACTTTAATCTCTTCTCTCGTGTCAATGCACTTTTCCACTTGCTTAACACAATTAGATACCACAGGTTTGTGATAATATTTACCCAAACGTGCCGCTCCCTCTCAATCTTGCTACTTAGCTTTGGGGTTTCCTGGAGAAATGCCATTTTTGTGATTGCAGACTGTAAACAGAGATATATATTGGTGGCTTTACTACGCTGCGCTTAGTACACAGATTTTTTACTAAACTGCTATCTCACAAACTGTGCATCTGTTGTATCTAATTGTGTTAAGCAAGCATTTTAAAAGTGCATCAACACTACAGAAGAGATTAAAGTGTTTTGAATAGCAACAGAGTAAACTTTGGAAGCATAGTGAAACTGGTAAAGTCTGAAAGAAGTAAATATAGAGACATAAGGCATGAAGTATGCAATGGCAGGTATCTGAACAGGCTAACAGAGATGTAAAGTATGACGTCATAAAGAACAAGCATTTGTCAATGCCGAATGTTTGCTTGCTGGCATTGGCATTGGTAGTATAGAAGTTACAGAGCTGCATAACAGGAATGGCAGCGAAGTACTGAACTGAAGCCAACCCCACCACCACCCTGCAGAGAGTGACAGGCATTAGGTTGTGCCTTTGGGTCGTCAGGCATAACGACCACGCCATTTCACCACACCCCACCCTGCAGACACTGACAAGTGTCACAGTGTGCCTTGGGGTCTTTGGCCCTTATGCGCACCCCATTCCATCAGGAAATACGGTGAGATGGGTGCGGTATAGGAGAATGGGGTTAAGTTTGGGCCCGAAGAGTCCGAGGCACACCTTGATGCCTCTCACTGGCTGCAGGGTGTGGGTGGGGGTGGAATGGTATGAGCATGACAGGCAAGAATCCCAAGTCACACCCCTGATGCCTGTCATTCTCTACAGGGTGGGGCATTATGGTCGGAAATCCTAACGCCTCAGGCATTCGTTGGTATTTTCACTCCAAATTTTCAACATGGTTTTTTTGTGACCCCCACCTCATGAACAGTGGCAATATCAGTTTGTTAGCCGAAAACTGCTTTTGCACAGCGACTGTGGCATTTGGCACCACAGGTGCAAAAACATATTCCGAACAGGATGTGAAAAATGACAGCAGTACTGTTCATGGGGAGGTGTAAAAAAATGGCAATGTCGAAAATCTGCTGTGAAAATCTTAAAAAAACTGGTGAAGTCACGAGCGTGCGAAGAAACTGTTCAACGCACACCCGTAATGTAACTAGTTTGGGGATTTTTTTTTACAGCAGATTGTTAACACAGGCATTTTGGGACCTCCGATCATGAACAGTGTCACTGTGATTTTCTTTATCTGTCCCGAACAATGATTTCCCACAGCGACCATGCATTTCTGTGCTGAAAGTGTGAAAACACATTTCGCCACGTTGTAGGAAAATGACAGCTGTACTGTTCATAAGGAGGTGTGAAAATGCCACTGGTGAAAATCTGGACTGAAAATATTACAAATTCATGAACTTATGAGGGTGCGTGGAAACTGCGCAATGCTCACTTGTAACACAGTCATTTTATGGAGTTTTGTCACCAAATTTTCAACATAGCCATTTTAAGACCTCTGCCCATGAACAGTGTAACTGTGATTTTCTTAATCTGTCTCAAACATTGTTTTCGCAGACCGACTGTACCATTGTGCGCTACATGTGCGGAAACACATTTGAGCGAGATGTGAAAAATGGTAGCTGTACTGCTCATAAGGAAGTGTGGTAAAATGGCACTGTTGAAAATCTGATGTGCAAATATTACAAATTCGCAAACTTGCCAGTGTGCGTAGGAATTGCGCAATGTGCGCTCCTAAAACAGTCATTTTTGGGAGTTTTTTCACCAAATATTCAACATAGCCATTTTAACACCTCTGCTCATGACCAGGGTCACTGTGATTTTCTTAACGTGTCCCGTACATTGATTTTCTACACCGACTGAGCCATTGTGCGCTACATGGGCAGAAACATGTTGTGGGCAAGATGTGAAAAATTACAACTGTACTGCTCATAAGGAGGTGTGGTAAAATGGCAATGTTGAAAATTTGGAGTGAAAATATTGAAAATTTGCGAACTTACGAGCGTGCGTAGGAGCTCTGCAACGCACGCACGTAAAACAGTCATTTTTAGGAATTTTTTCACCAAATTTTCCACATAGCCATTTTAAGACCTCTGCTCATGAACAGTGTCACTGTGATTTTCTTAATGTGTCCCGTACATTGATTTCGCACACGACTGCCATTGTATGCGCTACATGGTAGGAAACACGTTTTGGGTGAGATGTGAAAAATGACAGCTGTACTGCTCATAAGGAGGTGTGGTAAAATGGCAATGTTGAAAATCTGGAGTGAAAATATTGAATTTCGCAAAACTTACGAAATGCAGATAGGAACCGCGCAACGCATCAGAAAACAGTCACTTTTAGGAATATTTTCACCAAATTTTCAACACAGCCATTTTAAGACCTCTGCTCATGAACAGTGTCACTGTGATTTTCTTAATGTGTCCCATACATTGATTTCGTACATCGACTGCGCCATTGTGCGCCACATGGGCGGAAACACATTTTGGGTGAGATGTGAAAAATGACAGCTGTACTGCTCATAAGAAGGTGTGGTAAAATGGCAATGTTGAAAATCTGGAGTGAAAATATTGAAAATTTCGAACTTACGAGCGTGCATAGGAACTGCGCAACGCACGCTCATAAAACAGTAATTTTTAGGAATTTTTACACCAAATTTTCAAAATAGGCTTTTTGAGAGCCCACCTTATGAACACTGGCAGTGTCGTTTTGTTAATCATTCTGGAAAGGTGATTTCGCGCAGTGGCTGCAAAATCACCCCTCGGGCCCGAGTAACGCCATGACAGTGACAGCATTCATGAGAAGGGGTCCCAAAAACCCCATGTTGAAAATTTGGTGCAAAAATTCCAAAAAATGCCCGAGATATGCAGTAAAGTTGAAAAAACCCAATCTATTACATTATACAGCTAACCGGCATTTCCTCAGTTCGCGTTCGGCTTTGAAGAGTGCAGACGTGTTCCCGGTCCGCCAAAGATTGTTGCACTGAGCTCTGGAAGTAAGTATGGGGTGAGGGGGGGTGTAGGGAGGCAGGGTGCGCAGTGGGTGGGTGCGGGTTGTGGGAGGGGGGCAGGGAGAAGCACCGAGGGACAGTTTTTGTATTTACAGGTTTTTTTTTATTTCCTAAGACAACGAGGGACGTTTGCCACGCTGGGGTGGGCTCCCAGCGTGGCAGCTGGAAGGATGTTGGTGGGGGGCAGGAGCCGACAGGGGA
Source organism: Neoceratodus forsteri (assembly GCA_016271365.2). Lineage (NCBI taxonomy): Eukaryota > Metazoa > Chordata > Ceratodontiformes > Ceratodontidae > Neoceratodus > Neoceratodus forsteri. The sequence continues at coordinate 1,096,614,474 of CM028135.1, read as the reverse complement.
TTGCCATAACATCATTTTGCCACGCTGGGGTGGGCTGCCAGCGTGGCACCTGGATTCTTGGGGGAGGCGGCAGCGACGGGGATTGGGCACCCCGTGCGGCCATATCATTTTGCCATGCTGGTGGGCTCCCAGCATGTGCGTGAGCCTCTTTAGGGCGTGGGCCGACGGGGCATTGAGTATCCCTGTCGGCGCCATACAGTATGTGCGTGGGGAGCACGCCAGCACGCAATATGCGGTGTGCGTGTTGAGGGGAGCTCTGCTCACTGAAGCGGAGCTCTCCCTTTCAACTGTATGCCACTGCATTTTCAGCTGTCATAGACAGCTGGAGCAGTGATTGGCGCACTGTGACAGCGCCTGCAAACACACTGACTGAACTGGAAGAGGCTGACACACCTCTGGAAAACTCGGATGATGGCACTATGTTTCTTGCACATGCATGCAAGCAAACATAAAAAGAGAAGCACTGACAGCAGGGCACTGCAGAAACATTTTCTATGCTAGAAGACAGCAATGTTATGCGTGGACATTCTTCAGATAACTGAACCCTTGAAAGAAAGATGTACTTTTTCTGTCTTTTTTAGTTTTGCCTGAGGCAGAGGTACTTAAGACAAAACAGCGCTTAGCTGAAATGACAAACATATCTGTCTTAAGATACTGAGCCTATTCCTTTGAAAAATAATTATTAAATGAAATGTTTGTGGGACAAGAATATAAAAAATGATTTATTTTATCTAGCACAATCTAAAACAGATGACTGCAAAAACATGTTATGACTAACTACGAGAAGCAAAAATCTAAACAGCAAAGGTATGAAAGAGAATAATGAAATAACAGCTGACATGATAAAAAAATACAAGGAAATGATTATGAGTGTTTGTGAAATGGTTCTGTTAAAACTAAGAAAGTGTATACAGCATAGTCTAAGATGAATATGGTTTAAATGAAAAAATAGAGACGGTGACTTTTAAGAACAAAAAACTGTTTTCTCATAGCATGTGTAAGGCTAAATATGTGGCTCTGCCTGTGAGTAGCAGGCACAGGTTACTCAGCCAACCAAGAAGTAAAGAAGAGAGTTATGAAAACAAAATGTTATAACTGAAAACTAAGCACAATTTAAGAAAGGAACAGTGAGTGGTCACCACTCTGGTGGTGTTGGGATGCTCAGTACGGTCCCTCTTGTTTGAGCATTTAAGAAGTAAAATAGGAACAAGAAGGAAATACTAAACTACTGTTTTATGATTTATTAATACAGATAACACTGTGCGCGCCTGAGGAAGTGGTTCAAACCACAAAACGTAGCCCCATGAAGTGTATCAAACACGAAAAATAAAAATTGTTGTATTTATAAACTTTTTGAGTGTGGAGTTCGTCCTTCATATTCCTTTACTACGTGTGTTTTTTTAACTGCACATTTCGTGGTAAACTTCCCCCAACTACGCAGCACACAGAGTAACCAGAGGATTACTAATCAGATTCAGCTGCCACAAACTTTCCCTTTCCAGAGACTCGTCATGTTTAAAACATTACCTTATTCACCCTGCTCTTTCTCTTAGATCTAGCCAACTGCAGTATTTTTTTTTTTAAACAGTCCCCCCATGCGGCCCTTCTTCAAACGCCCCAATGGTCTTTAATAAAACTGCTGATGAACATGTGGCTCATACCAGCCCATCACTGTTTTTAAAACATCAGATTAAATACAGGTTTGCTGCCACCTGCTGGACAAACAGTAAAACTGCACTGCCAGAATTGGACTGTTTTATTTGTAATGCAATTTGTTATAACTTTTTTTCTTTTTACTAATTTCAAGTAAAAAGAAAAAACTTAAAAAAGATTTATTTTCTAGTACTTATGGACCCATTTTATAATCGCAATAAGGCACTCCAGGGGGTGTATTATGGTGAGATAATGGTCTGGTGGCAGATGTTAGGAGACACTGCAGACTGGGCAGAGGAACGGTGGTGGTGTTAGGGGACTTAAACATGCCAGGAACAGACTGGGAGACTATGACATCCTCTGTGACCAGGGAACAGAGGTTGTTGGATGTCTTTCAAGACGCGTTCCTAACTCAGCAGGTGAGGGAACCGACCAGGGAGGCACGGGTACTGGATGTGGTCCTGGCAGACAGTGACCAGATTGGGGGCCTGGAGGTAAGGGACCCATTGGCGGGGAGTGACCATGCCATGGTCTGGTTCTGCCTGGACCTAGGAGGGGTAGAAGGCTGCACAAAAACGGAAGTAACAGACTTCAGGGGGGCGGATTTTAAGGAAATGGGAAGGATCCTTAAGGAGCATTTGGATGGGATTGGGTCAGACATGGACGCTGATAGTAGGTGGGAAATCATCAGGAGAGGGGTGCAGGATGCTACCAGCATCTGTGCAAGAGTAAGACGAAAATGCGGTAGGGCCCAAAAACCCTGTTGGTGGACCAGGGAGGTCCAGGAGGTGGTGCGGGGAAAGAAAGCAGCCTATAAGAAATTCAAGTGCTCAAGGAGTGAAAGGGATCGAGGGGAGTACGAGCTGATGGCTAGAAGGGCCACCAGAGTAGTGAGGGCAGCTAAGGCAAGGAAGGAGCAGAACCTGGCCAGGGAAATTAGGAGAGGGGAAAAAGGGGTTCTTTAGATACATTGGGGAAAGACAAAGGGTGAAGGGGCAGATTAGCAGGATTAAATCAGGAGAGATGGGCACAAGACCCGGTAGCAGGCTGAGGTACTAAATGAGTACTTCACCTCAGTTTCACTCAGGGAAAATGGGGTGCTGCATCATACATGGAGGAGACAGAGATAATGAGGAGGGGGACCCCACTGATCGGGCAGGTCTGGGGAGAGGGGAGCATCACTGGCAGGTGGGGAAGGGCTAGCATGGAGAAGAGGTACCAGAAGTGGAAATCACAGCAGAGAGAGGAGGAAGCCCCTGCCCTTAAGACGGAGAAAGCCGGGGCCAGATAAATTACATCCTAGAGTGCTGAAGGAACTTGCAGATGTCCTGGCGAAACCCCTGGCAGAGCTTTTCACCATCTCTCTGAGGACAGGGTGGGTGCCCCAAGACTGGAAGGTGGCGATGTAATGCCCATCCACAAGGGGGATCAAGGGAGGTGGTAGGGAACTACAGGCCTGTCAGCCTGACATCGGTGGTGGGCAAGGTGATGGAGGGCATTGTCAAGGAGAGGCTAGGGGGACCTGGATAAGTCAGGGTGCCTGGACGATAGACAGCATGGATTCATCCCGGGAAATCGTGGTCAGACAAACCTGGTGGAGTTCTATGACTGGGTGACAAGTGCCTTGGACCTGGGTAGACCAGTGGATGTCCTCTTTCTAGACTTCAGCAAGGCATTTGACTCTGTTCCTCACGTGGGCCTGTTGGATAAGCTAGGAGAAATGGGGTGGAAACTAGATGATCAGATGGATAGGCAATTGGCTCCAGAACCGGACCCAGAGGGTCGAGTTGGTGGGATAGTCTCATCCCCAAGGAGGGTCATTAGTGGGGTCCCAAAGGGATCAGTCCTGGGCCCCTTCTGTTCAACGCCACGATTCGACATAAGGACAGGAATCAGGAGGAGATGAGTCTCTTTGCAGATGACTCAAACTGGGGGGCGGTGGTGGATGGGAGGAGGGAGGTGGCCCTGCAGGGGGACCTGGAGGCTCTGGAAAGATGGTCTAGAAAGTGGAAGCTTAGGTTCAATGAGGAAATGCAAGGTACTCCACCTGGGGTCAGAAACCCAGGCCAAGTGTGTACACCCTGGGGAATACTAGAAGTCTCAATGGCTGAGAGGACCTGGGGGTGATGGTGGATGTCAAGATGAACAACCTGAGACTTGTAGGAGGGCAGCAGCCAAGGCCAACAGGATGCTGGGATGCATCGCTAGGGGATCACCTCCAGAAGGAGGGAAGTGATATCCTCTGTATAACTGCTTGGTGAGGCAGCACCTGGAGTACTGCATGCAGTTTTGGAGGCCACACTTAAAGAGGGACATTAACCTCCTGGAGAGGGTCCAGAGGAGGGCAACCAAAATGATTTGGGGCTTGGGGACAGGACCTATGAGGAGAGGCTCAAGAGCTAAATATGTACACATTGGAAGAGAGAAGGGACCGGGGACATGATAGAGGTCTTCAGGTACATGAAGAGGGTAAATAGGGAGGAACAGTCAGGGTGCTCAAGGAAGGAGGAAGGGGCCACTAGAGGGCATGGGTGGAAGCTGGAGGGGAAGATTCAGGGAAAAGGAGGAGGTGCTACTTCACTGAGAGGGTGGTGGAGCCATGGAATGCACTACCTAGGGGGCTGGTGGAGGCAGAGACAGTGGAGGGGTTCAAGAGGGGGTGGGACAGGTACAGGGGAAGGGTTCTGGAAGCAAAATCCAATGCAGCAAGAATATCCGGAACTGGGAAGGGAGAAGCCAGAGAAGGCGAGGGGGACAGCAAGGTCAGCACCCAGGGTGGGGGCTGACCAAACGAGCAGACACGAAAGACCATTAGGCCTATTCTGCTGGCATTTTAGTATGTTAGTATGTTAGATAACAGCCCTTCTCAGGTGGTGGAAGCACTTGGCTTCATCTTGTGCTTCAGTCTACCTGAGGTGAGCCGTTATCTCACCATAACACACCCCCTGTCATGCCTTATTGCTTAATTACGGTACAACTCAAATTTTACTTTTTTTTTCCCTGCTTTTTTAACTCTTAAAACCATTTCATAAGCGCAATAACACACTCCAGGGTGTGCAATAATGCCATAAATTAAAGCACTTCCCAGGTGGTTGAAGGCACCCGGGTGTGCCTCGCTCACAACCCACCTACGGTGTGGGTACTTAGCGCACGACACGTTGTTATGTGTTATTGCTTACTTAAGAAGAATTCAGAGTAAATCGAAATGGAAAACGGGCCTCTTACAAAACAAGAGAATTATGGTGATTTAAAACTGAATAAAAAGGTACTAGATACAAACAGTTTCTGTAACTTGCACTGCTGCCTTACAAGTGGGGTTGAGCTTTATATCCTTGTACTGACATGACATTTGTGAATGAGTCATTTTTAAATTAGCACCAAAGGCATTTATGTACAGTATACGATGCATATACAGTATATTCCTCCAGGAAATTTAACAAAACATACTTTTCAGAACAACGTATGGGTCGGGTGGGCAGTGTTGGAAAATGGATTGAGCTGCTAGGAAAATAAAAATTTGAAACAACATTTAAAGGGACACTGTCAGCTTTTTAAGCAGTTTTGATTACCCCTTTACTGTTTGTGCCGGTAAACGGTACTCTCAATGCAATTTCTATCATGATATTCCAATTGTATTATACAGGTGACATTTTCCCTTTTTTCCCCAGCTGCGTAAAAAATCTTATGCCCAGAAATACCTGGCGTAGCATATTTCCACAGCTGTGCAAAAGTATATGTGCAAACTGGCAAATATTTTGGAAAAGGCTGCAAAAAGGCAATCTTTTTAAAAAATTGAGTGCACGCAGAAAAAATTGTGGTTGCGCAAGGAAACCCTCCATTGCGTAACTTTTGTACCGCATGTGTGCAATTGTTCTTCTTTTGAAACTCTGCCGCCTGGATTGATGGTGTGCAGTGCAGGTACTGACAACATTTGTGAAAAAGTTAAAAAAAAAAAAAGACGTGCCTGAAAGAATCTGTCTAGGGATATTGCTTAAAAAGTTATCATGAGGGTTTTTGCGTGGGGGGGGGGGGTGTGGAACAAAGGGTTTGAGTAATGACTGAGGAAGGAATGGCAGGTTTTTAAATGCTCAAGCAGCAGTATTTGTTTGTCAACATATAGTTTTATTCAGCAATAATGTTTTTCTAGCAAAGAAATATCAAGATTATCTTTTTCTTTCCTTTCTGAGCTTTTAAAAGTTCTGCCTCCCATGCCATGTCCGCCTTTAAAAAAATGTAATGTCTTGGTATAATACTGTACTGTTTACTATTAGAACATGGACACTGCTGGATAGGCAATGATGCACAACCAGTGTGTTCTGTCACAAAACGGTTCTGATTCCTGATGCCCTCAAGAGCCAAGCTCCTCTGACCTTGAGATCGAAGCTTGAGAGGCCTGTGGGAATCAGAACCCCGAGGTGGCAGAACACACTGGTGTGCATGAAGTTGCTCATCCTGTATTTTTATAGTGTATAGTATTATGTGAAATGTGCATGCAGCAGTTCTTTCACTTTCAGGACAAAACTGACTTGTGCAGTCTCTAGAGGTTTCAGAATGCTGTTGTACTACAAAAGGGTACAGTCACATTCCATGACCTCTGAACTGTGGCACAACAGCATTTTGAAAGGGAAGGAATTCTATGCAGAACAGCGCTGTACTGTTCACTATCATGTGGTGATACCATCCCAATACATCTGCAGTGTGAATCGAGCACGTACATTCAATTGGTAACCTCCACTGAAGAGATTTTGAGAAATTATGAGTGGTGGCCATCTTTAATGACATGAGTCATTATTTAAAAAAATCGCTATAAAAACTGTTTTAAAAATATCTGAGAAAACTAAAAATACACTGAGGATGAATGTAAGGATGTCAGAAGTACATTTTTGCTAAAACAAACTGAAAGCTGAATTTTGCCGACTAACAAATATTTCAGCGTTTTGATTGTGCACACTAGTACAGCGGGTGTGTGGAGAGGTTGGCACAACGTCTTTTATTTGGGGGGGCAGTGCTGGCACATAAATGTATGACGTTAGAATGCCAACAGCCAACCAGAAGCAGGTATTTTCCCAACCCGGTTTCCAAGCTGAATGGACACAGCCTTTTGGTTTGAGGTAAAACCTTCCTGTTGTTTTACACATGAGAGTTAGTAGATGTACATTATAGGTTTATAGGAAGGAAAAGGGAAGGAATTCAGTTTTATGTGAGCACATCTCGTACAAACTGTATCCCAAATCACCAATCCAGGAGTGGGAGGAGAGAGAGAGCATACTGCTGCTATAAGCCATACAGGGAGAATCAAAGAGCACAGAGATAGATTGGGGGGACACAGAGAGAGAGAACAGAGATGGGATGAGAGAGACAGAGAAGAAAGCTATAGAGGGGAGAGAGAGAGAAAGAGAGAGAGAGGGAACAGAGAGATAGAGGGAGGGAGAGAGAGAGAGAGAGAACAGAGAGCTATAGAGGGGGAGAGAGAGAGAGAGAACGGAGAGATAGAGGGAGGGGGGATAGAGAGAGAACTGAGAGGTGAAGCACAGGGGGTCAACTGACTTGCTCAGTATACCATCATAATGGTGACTGAACCTTAGTGACTTAGATATGAGCGACTCAAGTTCCGTGCTCGTTATGTGAGCTACCCTGAAAGGGTAGTGACGGGCAAACAGGAAGGCGACCGGAATCACAGGATGGGGAACAGAAGAGGAGGGAAGGTATATGGGAGTTAGTGCAGCAGAAGGCTGCTGAGTTGGCCATGTGGTGTGGTGGTGAGGGTAGCTGGCTACAGTGGGGAGGGTACAGGGTTCGGGTTGGGGAGGATCACAATATTTTTGTACCTTTTACGAGCGGGGGGTTTATTTTCCAAGGGTTCCTCCCGATATACCCCTGGGGCTGGTAATAATCATTATTAAAGGGGTGCGGGGTCAAAGCCCCCTGCATAAATAATAAAATAAACATTTATTTTCGCCCTACTTGCCTCACTGGGAGAGTAGATCGCCGTTTTGGTTTTTCGGCGATGTACACTCACTGTAATGGCAATCACTAATTTGTGATCACCGTAATCACATGGAACCGACTTGCTCAGGGCCACACAATAAGTAAGGGTCAGTAGTAAGATTCAGACCTGTGTCTTCAGATTCATAGCTCTGCCCTGTAACCACTCAGTCAGACTCCTTCCCATTTTTTACCGTGTACGGATACCTTATTAGTCAATGAGTTTGTTGTAGCAAAGGACAATTAAATGATTTGTGGCAGTACAGTAGATTACATTAGTTCTTTCTCACTACAATTTGCTATAAAGAACAAATCACAATCAGTTATATACAGATACCTTATTGTGAACTGAGGATCATAAACAGAGGACTCTAATTGTCCGAGAGCTCTTTGAAGCCATGATGATATCGGGCTACATCATCACGGCTTCAAAAAAGCTCTGATGACACCAGCCTCCTTGCTCTCTACTGTCTGAGAACTATTTTTTTTTAAATGTACTCCTACACCGCCCAAAAACTCATTCATAAAACATTTTAAAACCTGTTTCTTTTAATTTTTTTTATTTATAAAACTTCAAGCTCAGTTCATAATAGCAATAAGTCACTCCAGGGTGTGGTATATCATGGGATATCATCACTTCTCGGGTGGTTGGACGCACTCGGCCGCCAACCACCTGAGGCGTGACGCTATCCTATGATATACCAGACCCTGTTGTGCCTTATTGCTTAATTATATACTGACACCTTGTAATATATTGACACTTTATGATATACTGATACCTTACGATATACTGATACCTTATTATATACTGACACCTTATCGTATACTGATATCTTATTATACACTGGCACCTTATTATATATTGACACTTTAAGATATACTGATACCGGATGATATACTGACAGCTTATGATATACTGATACCATATGGTATACTGATATCTTATGATGTGTTTACACCTTATGATATACTGCTATCTTATAACAGTATATACGGATACCTTATGATATACTGGCACTTATTCTACTGTACACTGACACCTTATGATACACTAATACCTTATGATATACGGAACCTTATTTTATGTTGACACCTTATGATACACTGGCACCTTGTGATATATTGACATCTTGTGATATACTGATACCTCATAACACACTGACACCTTATGATATACTGGCACCTTATTCTACTGTACATTGAGACCATATGATATACTGATACTTTATGACGTGCTGAAACCTTTTTTTATACTGACACTTTGTGATATACTGATACCTTATGACACACTGACACCTTATGATACACTGACACCTTATGATATACTGACACCTTATGATATACTGACACCTTATTATATACTAATATTTTAAGATATACTAACACCTTATTATATACTGATACCTTAAGATATACTAACACCTCATTATATACTGATACCTTATGATATACTAATACCTTATTACTGTATATACAGACACCTTATGATATCTGGATACCTTATTCTATACTGATACCTTATGATATATTGACACCTTATTATACACTAACACTTTATATATACTTCTACCTTATTACATACTGACACCTTATGATATACTGACACCTTATTCTACATTGACACATTACGATATACTGATACCTGATGACATACTGACACCTTCTGATATACTGACACCTTATTATATACTAATACCTTAAGATATACTAACACCTTATTATATACTGATACCTTAAGATATACTAACACCTCATTATATACTGATACCTTATGATATACTAATACCTTATTACTGTATAGACAGACACCTTATGATATATGGATACCTTATTCTATACTGATACCTTATGATATACTGATACCTTATTATACACTGACACTTTATATATACTGATACCTTATGATATACTGACACCTTATTATACACTGACACTTTATATATACTGATACCTTATTATATACTGACACCTTATTCTACATTGACACATTATGATATACTGATACCTGATGACATACCGGCATCTTATTTCATACTGATACTTATGATGTACTGACACCTCATTATATACTGATACCTTATGACATACTGATACCTTATGATGTACTGACACCTCATTATATACTGATACCGTATGATATACTGATAGCTTATGAACCTTATGATATGCTAATACCATATGATATACTGTCTGATACCTTATTACATTAACACCTTAACACCTTATGATATACTGGTAGTTTATTTATTTATTTGCTTTTGTTAACCAGGTAAGCACACTAGACAACCAAGTGCCTATTTTCAGGTGCGACCTGGAAGAGTTACAAAGCATACAGGAAACAAATATACAGAGTCAAGGTTACAAACAGGAGCCGCGGGCTCCAACAGTGGGAGGTACAGGTCATGCTCAAGCATGGTAAGGCAAGCAGTCAAGCAATAGGTTACAAAAAACAACATAGGGAGTCAAAGATTTCTAATGTGACTATAGACTGAACACATCTCAAAGGCAATTAGAGAAATAACACATTGAGGTTTACATCAAGGATTGTTGTAGTGCAGGTTCGTGATAAACACTGACAGATAAAAAATGAATATATAATAAGCGCCTAAAATGGGGGGTAGCAAGTACTATACAGAAGGAGAAGGGTGCAGATAGGCATACACAGAGGGGGACGGTCAGAGCTTAGGCCGGTTTCACAGGGGGATTTATCAGCAGCCGTTCAGGCAGTACTCACGGCGGCACCCGCCGAGAGTCAGGAGGGGTAGAGGGTACGTCGGGTCTAGGCGGAACATAGACAGGCCACAGTAGACTTGAGGAAGCTCCATAGGGATGTTTTAAAGCAGTGGTGGGAGGGCAAGGCACGCACTGTGGCGGGAAGGGAGTTCCACATTTTTGGCGCATGGACTGAGAAGGCCCGGTCACCAGTGAGGGTGTGGGTCCTGGGAACCAGTCAGACCTGAGCAGAACAGGATCTGAGATGGTAGGCTGGGGGTGCGGGAATTAGGGGAAGGGCGAGTACTGAAGGAGTGGCTGTTCTGACTATGTTATCGACAAAGTTGCCTAGGACGAAGGCGCGGTGCTGACATCTTATGATATTCTGATATTTTATGATATACTGACACCTCATTATATACTGATACCTTATGATATATTTACACCTTATGATGTACAACCTTATGATATGCTGATACCTTATGACATGCTGATACCTTATGATACAGTGATACCTTATTATGCACTGACGCCTTATGATGTACTGACACTTCATGGTATACTGATACCTTATTATATTCTAACACCTTGTCAGACACATTATAATATACTGATACCTCGTTATATACTGATAACTTATAATATACTCGCACCTGATTATATACTGACACCTTGTGACACACAGGCACCTTATGATATACTGATACCTTAGGACATACTGACACCTCATTATACACTGATACGTAATGATATAAGAAGACTGGGTGCCCTGTTCTGGAGCAGGAACAATCTCACTTGGGATGCTAGGTACCTTATTGTAGCCAGCGCCACTCTGTATTTTATAGATTATGGTCTCCCTGTCTATGCAGCTGCCTGTGACATGGTGCTAAACAGAGTAAAGCTGATCTGTAATGAGGCGTGCTGCTTTTTTACTTGGTACAGATAACTGCACTCATAGTCATACCCTTTATGTACTTATTAACTAGTTACCTGTACCCGGCAGAATAAAGCTCCAGAACGGTTCGCTAGCTAAACGGGCGCTCTTGGGCCTAACACCACCTGCTTTAACAAACTGCTTTCACACCATCTCAAACCAATACAAAACCAGGCACATGGCCAGGAATGCCTCTTACGCTGCTTTTCATGCCTACTCAGCTGGGCAAATTGGTCATTTGCTGTCAGGGCCACTAATGGGTTAAGCTAACTACCTGATACACTGCTGAATCTCCCCAAGATTACTCCTTTTTTTTTTTTTTTTTAACTCTTTTTTCATGCCCCCTTCTCTCTGCCCCATAAGTCTCTCCAGCTAGGGCTCTGGGGCCAGCATGTATCCTGCTCAGCCTTAGACACCCCACTGGCCTTACCTCCATCCTGGGAAACAACTAAGACGGGTAGGAAGGAAGGAAGGGAAAGAACGTGGGGGGTGTGGCACGAGACTGCGGTGAGCAATGGTGAATCAGAGGGGTGGGAAAAAGTAAAGTGCAAATGCGGTAAAATTAAGAAGAGGTGGCGAGAGAGTGCTTCATCATGGCAGTTGGGAGGAAGAAGGACAGGAGCAAGAGGAAAGGAGGAATTAGGAAAAAACACATTTTAAACAGTGCAGAGAAGGAGACAGATGAAGGGCACTTGGAAGACAGTTCCAGAGAGAGGGGAGACAGTGACAGAAGGCTGCCTGTCTCAAACTGGAGTGAGGACGGGGGAGAGAAAAGGAACCGAGGTCTCTAGAGCAAAGCTGAGAAGAGGAGGGAGATGAGGGGGACAGGAGAGGTAGGAGGGGAGAGATCCAAACCAGAATTTGGTGTGGTGCTGGTGGCGTATGTGAAGAGAAGGAAGGGAGAGGGAAGAGTTGAGGGAACAGTGGTGAGTGCAGGGAGGGGAGCACTGGAGGCAAAGCGGTGAAAAGCATTAAAGAGAGAGTCTAGAGAGGGATGAGGCAGGGGCAGACCAGAAGACAACATTGGCATAATAAAAAAACAGGGAGGATCATTTTGGTAAGCAGCTCTTGGCAGACAACAGGAGAGAGGGAGTCTTTGTTTCTATAAATGGCTCTTATTTTGGCTCGGAGTTCAGAATGGATATAGTCGATGTGTGTTGAGAAGTCAAGTCAACTGTCCAGCCAGACACCGAGATACTTTAAGGCGGGGACTGCTTCAAGTAAGGTTCCATCAAGGGTAGAAAAGGATGAGAGAGGGGAAAGTTTGGCTACTATATCATAAGGTATCAGCATAGCACAAGGTGACAGTATATAATAAGGTATCAGTACATCATATGGTATCAGCATTTCATAAGGTTCATAAGCTGTCAGTATATACAGTAATAAGATATCAAGTGTATCATAAGGTGTCAGTGTATAATAAGGTGTCAGTGTGTCATAAGGTGCCAGTGTATCATAAGATGCCAGTATATACAGTATATAATAAGATGTCAGGTGTCAGTATAACACTTCCTTCCTGCCTGTCTTAGTTGTTTCCTGGCCACATGCCAATTTGTTGTGCATTTACCTCCCATTATGCCAGTCCATTGTTAATTATTACTTGTATGTTTTATTAAAGGAATAATGCCCGACAGGGTGGGTGTTATTCTGGGATAACATCCCACCTTGGGTGGTTGGGCCCGAGGCCAACGGCCGAGGGCGCCCAACACCCAAGGCGGATGTTATCCCAGCATAACACCTACCCTGAGGGCATTATTCCTATTATACAATGGCTCGTTAATTTTAAAAGACAGAAAGATGAGGAAAAATGCATTTTTAAATACATTTTGTGTTTGATTTTCAATGTGAGGTGTACTGAAGAGAAAAGTAGTTCTGTTTTGGCCAGTAGGCGTTGCTGCTAAACAAATTGATGTGTTTTTGAATGTGTCTGTTGCCCCCACACACACACACACAAACAACTGTATCTTGTTTGCAGTTCTCTCGTACAGTTTGCTTAATGTACCGGACAGTATCAGTGTGGATTACAATTTGATCGGAGCTGCCAGCTGTCACTGTTCTGTGAGACTCCCGGTTTTAGCACTGTGAACAGAAGGCTGTGACAGTACGGAAGTCTGTGACAGTACATGGCAGGATGTAGGGAGGATTAGTCTTGGAGATTACGAGGTGAGCTGGGATCGGAACGCTGGAGAAAAACTGTCAGTCCGTGACTGTTGACAGTTCGCATTTACTGAGTCGAGGATTGCGGTTTTGAGGTAGGAAGCGAGCGCATATTTCTAAATTGGACGGTTCAACTATCGTAGCTGCAGAGTGAGTGGACTTCGGGCTTCCATTTGTTTATGTATTTTTAAACTGTCTGAGTTGGGAATGTTAACGCTTGTGGCAGCATGGTTACTAGGGTAGCGTGTGACACGGAGCACAGTTGTTAAGCAGGGCGGGAAACTTCGATTCCGTGCACAAGAAGAACTGCTGTAGCTGCTGCTTGGGACGATAGTGGAGTGATATTTTGTTTACTTGGAATGCGGTCGTCAGTGCACTGGGAGTAGAGTCGGGATGTTATGCTGGGATAACATCCCGGTTACTGTCCCAGTCTGACCAATCGAGGACAAGGATTTTCTCTTGCCATTGTATAATTATATCGTAATCAGTCTTTTTATTTGTACCGCCCCCTTCCCCTCTCCCCATGTCACACCTGGAAACAAGCTTTGGCTAAGTATGCCTCTCCCGGTTACCAAAATTTCAAATAAATAAATAAATACTGGCACCTTATGATATCATGATACCTTACGATATACTGACACCTGACACCTTATTATATACTGATACTTTATTATATACTGGAACCTTTTATATACTGATACCTTGTTATATACTGACACCTTATGCTATACTAATACCTTATGATGTACTGACACCTTATGATATACTGACATCTTATATTGTATATTGATACTGTGACTGCTCTTTGTTAACAGTTTCTTAAACAATTTCTACATGTTCTTCACACATTTTACTGCAAGTGCTTACATATGTCATACAGTACCGCTGGTTACTTGCCTGTAGCTTTGCTCAAAATTTTCTGCAATATCAAAAGTACATAAAAAATAATATCCAACAGGGTGGTCGGTACTGGGCTATACCGGACCACCCATGGGTATAATGAGGCCCACCACCACACCCGGAGGGCCTTATACCCCTTGAAAGGTCCGGTATAGCCCATACCATCCACTCTGGAGGGTATTATTGTGCTTAGTATAGGGGTTATATGTGATATTTTTCTACAGCAGTTTAAAATTAAAAAAATTCAAAACAGTGTAAAAATCTATTAAAAAGAAACAAACTTTTCTAGTACAGTAGTCCCTCTACTAGTATACTTGCTAGTAGAGGGCACTGCTGAGTTTGAGGGCCTTTTTTTTTTTCTTTAGTGGTGTCTTACAATGTGTCTTCAACCCTCCCAACCCAGGAAGTACTGAACGCCATCAGCAAAAAGAATTGTACAGTATTTGAATGTACGTCGAAGTCTGATTCTTTGTCATTTTCAGTTTCTTTGCTTTTTTTTTTTTTAAACCACAATCTGAAGCATGCAGAGTGGCAGTGATATGAGACCCGAAAGTAACCGAGTGACATGAAGCGGCAGTGCACTAAGGTCAATGTTTTAAAAATATATATATATATATATATGTTTTTATGTGATGTGTTGTTACTAACAAAGTGCTGTTGTGATTGGGACCAGGAGACTGTTCTACAGCAGGAGGTATGACATTGCTAGCTAGCAAGCACGGTCGAATGGGAGGCGTCAGTGCCATCGATCGGTTACCAACAGTGTCGGACAGGATGGCTGACAGTGAGAAAGGGCCTACAAACTGCAGGGAGGTCATATTTTTTTTTTTAGCAAACTCTTTGACAATGAGTTGGAGGGTGCAGGCATCTTTCCCGTGGTCACTCGATAACCAAGAAAAAAATGGCTGCCATTTCAAATGTAAAAATTCGATTTCAGCTAACTGATATCTTTCGTAAAAAGGCAGGCACAGGGACTCATTATTTACTGGGCTGATATCTGCCCATGTCTTGGCTGCTGGGAGCCAATCAGGAAGTTGAGTTTCTCCAACCCATTTTCTAATATCAATGAATGTCTTGTAAACATTCAATGAATAAACACAAAATGTAGGGGAACTACCTGCCTTTAAGTTCTTTCATGTGCCACAGGTCTCTATTTTCTGCAAGTTCTAAAGCGCTCCTCGACACATCTGTTTAAAATTCCTCAAAATCACGTGGAAATCAGCTTTTCTCAGCTTAGCATGCCTTCCTTGGGAAACCTTTAATTAATTGGTTGTACTTAACTAATTCTACTTAACTAAATAATTAATCCAGTTTCTTTAAGACTTCATATGTCCTTGCGTAATAAGCCCTTGAGTGTGACATCCCATTGGACAGGAAGTTAGGAGGGATTTGAGAAAGAGGATACAAGGAAGGGGCTGGTGCAGGGATCAACACTGGCAGACAGCAGAGACAAGGATCAACAAGAGACGGACAGCAGAGTAGTACAACACGAGGAAAAGAGACCCACCCCCCCACTATGCTGTACTGTACATATGTTTGTGAATTTTAATACAGACACACACACACACACACACACACACACACACACACACACAGGTGTATTTTAGAGCTAATGGAGGTAGTATAGTGCAGTGGGTTAAGGCTCTGAGCTGCAGATCTGGAGACCTGGGTTTGAATCCCACAGCCACATAGGTGCATACTGTGTGATCCTGAGCAAGTCACTTAACTTCCTTGTGCTCCCAGGTCGCATCTGGAAGCAAGTTTCAGTTTAGTGTGCTACTGCTGGTTAAAGAATGTTCCCTTTCCCCTTTGTATGGGACAAAGCCTTGGTAATCACTTCCACCACCCCCTGTAATCCCAAAACTGAATATGCACACTTTAGAAAGATAGTGTCACAAGGAAAACAAATTGATGTGCCCTTCCTTCCTTTGCATTATCTGTTCGTCACAACGATTGCGGGCCCACTCTCCTGGCAGCGCTTCCTTTCTGATAAGCCTGTATTGTTGGTAAGCAGTCCTTTCATGTGGACTGCAACTAGTGTGGGAAGCTTTCAGTTCACCCAAAATGATACAATCACAGGTTATTTCAATAGACTGCAAGTCCTTGTGTGCCCTTGCCTGTTCAGTTTTGACACCACAGTACTTATTTCAGATTGTTAACATTAAACTTTTTCTGTAGGATCATAGCAACATTTATACAGTACACAGTATGTCTGGAAAAGACAAACACTTGCACAGTATGCTGTATGTCTGGAAAAGACGAACATTTATACAGTATGCAGTACATCTAGAAAAGGCAATCATATGTAAAAAGTGCTTAATGTGTTCCTCCTGAAAAAATATGTTTCAGAGAAAGCAAATGGAATGGTGCAAACCCTGCAGTCACAAAGGGGTTAAGCTGCACGGAAAAAGCCAGCATCCCAGATAGGTTACTATAATCCATCTATCTCAATATCAAATATGAGAGCAGCTGGGCACCATCCGCTCAGAATTAAATGCTGTCCGCCATATCCCAGCATATAGTATTCTGTAGGTCAGCACTGTACGTTTGAGCTCAGCATACCAGTTGACCTTCAGTTCACAACACTGGTGCAATTCTTCCCTTAGCCATCCAAACTGACACTCTATTTAAAGTCCTGCATTCTTAACATTTTAAAATGCAGGCTTTATGACTGGAACATAACTTTAAGGATTTCCTATACAGCCCTATGACATTAAGGTCCACGTGTTATATGCCCAAATTAGGACCCTCCCCATTCACTTGTTCTAAAATTATTTTTGACCAGAGACCACTTTTTGTCTCATGCCATGATTAGAACAAAGGTTGCAGGCTGTTCATTAGGCTGTACAAACCCTGGGAGGATACTCTTTAGCCACATGTCAGGAGCTGTGTCATGGATTACATTGGCTGCAATGGTCCCCTTTATAGGGTTTGTCTCTTTGACTGCAATCATACCTTTTATGGGTTTGATCCTTTGGCTGCAATCGTCCCCTTTATGGGGTTTGATTCTGTGGCTGTTGTGGTTCTCTTTATGGTGTTTCTTTCTTTGGCTGCAATAGTCCCACTTAGGGTGTTTGCTTCTTGTGATGCTCTGTTCCCCTTTATGGGGTGTGTTTCTTTGGCTTCAGTGGTCCCCTTTTGAGGTGTGTTTCTTTGGCTGTGGTGGTCCCCTTTTGAGGTGTGTTTCTTTGGCTGCGGTGGTCCCCTTTTGAGGTGTGTTTCTTTGGCTGTGGTGGTCCCCTTTTGAGGTGTGTTTCTTTGGCTGTGATGGCCCCCTTTATGGGGTTTGTTTCTTTTGCTTCAATCATCTCATTTATGGGCTTTGTTTCTTAGGCTGCAATGATCCCTTTAGGGGGTTGTTTCTTAGGCTATGCAGGGTTTTAAATAATTGATTAGCAGTTTTTTTCTTGGGACAATGCTAACTGTACAGAAATTATTTATATAGGTTTTCTAGAAGTGCTATGTTTGTTAAACACAGTGAGGCAAGTGCTATGCATTTTCACAATGTTTTAGCACTTTTATGAGCAAAACGCTAATCAATTTTTGGAGTTAAATAAAACCCTGCTATGGTGGTCCCCCTTATGGGGTTTGTTTCATTGGCTGCAATAGTTTCATTTATGAGGTTTGTTTCTCGGGCTACAATGGTCCCCTTTATGTTGTTTTTATATTATTTTGGTTTCAACTGTTTGATTTATTTCAGTTTGCACAGCTCATAGTTTGACTCTTATTGTTATGTATGCTATGCCTTCAAGGTCAACTCTTTTAATTTTCCACAAAAAATCCATACAATATTACAAACACAAAACCTGTTTTTGTCATACTGGCAGTATTTTTATGTGTTTATTTAAAAGAGTCGATCCACAATAAAACTTATCTAAGGTAGTGTATCGAAAAACTGACAAACTATCTAAAACTGTGTTTTTTAGCTTTAAACTTTATAAAATAACAAAACTTAGCTGGTAGGACTAAATAGGACACCGGGGTATCTGCTCTCTTCAGGAAGAAAACAAACCTGACCAGTAGAGGAAGCATTCAACACAGCATAGTTTGAACTGGATTCGATTCCAGTTCAAAATTCTAAAACTCCTGGGCTAGCATCTAAGGCTGGATATGAGGCAACATTTATAACAGAAACATAGAAACATAGACTTTGACGGCAGATATTACCGCTTGGCCCACCTAGTCTGCCCACTTCCCTACCTACAGGATAAGCTGCAGATCCTAGTTAACCAACAGCCTGTTTCTAACATCACTTTCATAACATCACTATTGCACTCCTATTGTTAGAATCAATTTTGCTAAAAGTATTATACAATGAAAATTGTCCAGAAAATATGCAGGCCTCTGATACATAGATACATAGACAGTGTCGGCAGATAAGGGCCTATGGCCCACCCAGTCTGCCCAATTGAGCTTGTAAGTTCAGTTTGTTTTCCTAGAAGTCTGTTTCCCCTTACCCCTGACCTCCAGAATTCCTTTATGTCTATCCCATGCACTCTTAAATCCCGTGATTGTTTCAGCCCCCACCACTTCCTCTGGCAGGGTGTTCCACTTGTTCACCACCCGTTCTGTGAAGAAATTCTTTCTCATGTTTCCTCTGAATCGTCCTCCCTCCAACTTCATCCCATGCCCTCTAGTCCTGGAACATCTTTTTCGCTTAAAAATAGTGTTTTCCTGCACCCTGTTTCTCCCGGTAAGATACTGATATAGACAGAAGGTATGCTGAATGTCATCTGTAATGTCAACTGTATAAAATCTATTGAAACAGTCCATTAAAGGCTTGTGCCGGCCTGGTGGCACTGAGGGTTGAGGCACTGGACACCACACCTCTCACCACACTGGCGGCCCGGGTTCAGAAACGGACTCAGAATGACGGGGGTTGGCAGGGGAGGGAGAGGATTGAGTGTCCGGAGGACTGCTCTCCTCTCCCAGGGTGGGTTGCAGGGAGTTCCCCACTCTGTAGTGGCTCCCAATGTAGATCAGAAGAAGCACATGAGTGGAACCATCGAGTAGGGGCAGGACGATGGCAGATGCCAGCACCAGGAGGCAGGGCCATGCAGGGTTATTGCACTCTGCGTCCCGGGGGGAAAGACTACAAGAAAAATCTCCAGAGGACCTAGGGAGGTGATGGTGACCCCGGAATCCAACGCCCACATTCCACCATTGGCCCACCATTCCACTGGCTCTCCTGAGTCCCTCAACCTGGCCTATGATCATCCACCTAAATTCCAGAAAGGTCGCCAGGCAGGTGGTCCCGCCCTGGGGGGCTTAGAATTGGGGGGGCCAGACAGATCCATGGACTTAGGAAGGGGGTACGCAGCTCTTGTACTCCTGGTGGAAGGGGTCTCAGACAGGGAGTAGAGGCCGAGGCTGTGAGGGTACACCTGAGAGATGCCCTGGACCCTGGTGCTTGAGATAGAATGTAAAACCAAAAATGACCCGTGTGTGCAAACTGAAAGCGGTTCATTCACATGTGGGCTAAATGCATTGCGGCACGGTAAATCTGGGCACAGTCAAAAGACTGCAAGTAATGACAGTGTCTGGAACTGCACCATGGACACAAAGGGCACAAGGGAAAGTAGTGTCGGGTTATGTAGGGGGGCTCTGCCCCACGCACCCCCTGACATTACTATAGTAAACTCAGCAGTGGGGCACAGCGGGGAGCGGGAGGCAGAGAGGAGCCCTCACCACACCATGGCCACAAGTCCAGGGTGCCCAGTTGAAATGTGCCCACATTACAGCACCCTTCCTCCCACACCCTTGTTCCGTGCCTTGTTAGCAGTATACCACCAAAACCTATGGTCTGTGTGTCCTGATTCGGCTAGCCAAATGCAGGGATCAGCAACTGAACAGTGCTTAAAGGAAGCACTGAAGCATACAGGAAATACAAGCTAAGTTGGGAGCGACTTGCTTACTGAAAAGAGCCAGTTGCCAATAGCATTGAGTGCCCAACCATGTCAAAAGACATTGCAGCCATGAAACTTGCAACAGAGACATTTCCAGTATACCCAAGCCAAGTGCCACAGTACCATGCACTGTACTAATTTACTAAGGGGCAGCCCCTACAGGCACACCCTGAATGGGGGCACCTCAGGTGAAGGCACCACACCAATCAAACCAGTAATTAAAAAAAATAAATAAACAGGGGCCATCTGTAAAAGGACAGACCAACCAAGTCCCTTACCATGCCTACTGTGCCCAGGCTCAAACCATCCTTGTGGACCGCAGGGTTACACGTTATACAGAGGTCAGCTACACCACAAGCATGTTATTTTGACTCTGCCCCTATCCACTGTCCTCATCACCCCTTTAAATAAAAGTGGCCAGGTTGCTTTGGCACAATCTGCTCCTCCTAAAGGCATGCACAGCGAGGCTGAGATCCTTGATCTGCCCCTCCTAAAGCCACGCACAGAGTGGCTGCGAACCTTGATCTGCCCCTCCTAAAGTCATGCTTGGAGGGGCTGAGAACTTCAATCTGCCCCTCTGAAAGCCATGCTCAGAGGGGCTGAGAACCTCGATCTGCCCCTCCTAAAGTCATGCTCGGAGGGGCTGAGATCCTCGATCTGCCCCTTCTAAAGCCACAACAGAGGGGCTTAGAACCTCGAGCTGCCCCATATAAAGCAACGCTCGGAGGGGCTGAGATCCTCGATCTGCCTCTCCTAAAGCCATGCTCGGAGGGGCTGAGAATCTTGATCTGCCCTTCCTAAACCCACGCTCGGAAGGGCTGAGAACCTCGATCTGCCCCTGTGAAAACCATGTTCAGAGGGGCTGAGAACCTAGATCTGACCCTCCTAAAGCCACACACGGAGGGGCTGAGAACCTCAATCTGCTCCTCCTAAAGTCATGCTCGGAGGGTCTGAGAACCTCAATCTGACCCTCCTAAAGCCATGCTCAGAGGGGCTGAGATCCTTGATCTGCCCTTCCTAAGCCACGCTTGGAGGGGCTGAGAACCTCAATCTGTGCCTCCTAAAGCCATGCTCAGAGGGGCTGAGAACCTCGTTCTGCCCCTCCTAAAGCCATGCTCGGAGGGGTTGAGATCCTTGATCTGCCCCTCCTAAGCCACGCTCAGAGGGGCTGAGATCCTTGATCTACTCTTCCAAAGCCACGCTAGGAGGGGCTGAGATTCTTGATCTGCCTCTCCTAAAGCCACACTTGGAGGGGCTGAGAACCTTGGCCTCAATCAAGCGTGCCATTACTTAAGCAATAACAACTGAGAAGTCAATCATTTCCAAGGGATTAACAACTGGTTGGGGGGATGGGTGGCCCAGGGCATAGCCAAGGGCCACCTCCCTCCAGCCAGTCGTTAATCTGAGGAAATGACCGGCTTCATACTTATTACTGGTATTATAAGTCTAATCACAATAACAACTTTCATCGTTGTCGTTTCGTTTAATTTTAGCTCTGTGGCAAGAGCCACACATGCCACAAAGCATCAGTTGGCAGCTGGATTGGTCATTTCACAGACATTATGACCGATGCAGTAGCCAATCAGGAGCCTCACTAGGCTAATGAATAATTAACTAGACCTATAATCTCCCCTTGATAATAGATTCCAGAATCTTGTCCAGCACTGATGTCATGCTGACCGGCCTGCAGTTGCCTGGGTCACACATTGCCCAGCACTAATGTCAGGCTGCCTGGCCTGTTGTTACCCAGGTCACACCTTGCCCAACACTGATATCAGGCTGACTGGCCTGTTGTTGCCTGGGTCACACCTTGCCCAGCACTAATGTCAGGCTGACTGGCCTGTTGTTACCTGGGTCTGACCTTTCCCAGCACTGATGTCAACCTGACTGGCCTATTGTTACCCGGGTCACACCTTGCTCAGCACTACCGTCAGACTGACTGGCCTATTGTTACCCGGATCTGACTCTGCCCATCACCGATGTCAGCCTGACTGGCCTGTTGTTATCTAGGCCTGACCTTACCCAGCACTGATGTCAGCCTGATTGGCCTATTGTTACCTGGGTCTGACTTTTCCCAGCACCAATGTCAGTCTGGCTGACTTGTTGTTACCTGGGTCTCACCTTGCCTAGCACTGATGTCTTGCTAACTGGCCTGTAGTTGCTAGGGTCACACTTTGCCCAACACTGATACAGGCTGATGGGCCTGCAGTTGCCTGGTCACACCTTGCCCAGCACTGATGTCAGGCTGACTGGCCTGTAATTGCCAGTATCCCATGATGAGGACACTGGGGAAAGGGTGCTGACAATAACGGCGACCCGCTCCCCAGTGAATCCTCACGGCGATGGTAGGGTAGGGCGGCCGGATGGGGGGGTCAGCGAGTATAGCGACAGGATGTCAATATACATACAAGCGTGGGGGAAGCGAGCATGCACAGCGAGGGGACATGAGGGGTTGTGCCATGGTGGTTGTCAAGCTGACCCCGTGGTGTGATGGGTGGGTTGCCGGTGCTGGTCAGCAATGTACAGGGTTCGGGCCCAGGAGCTAGTGCATTTTTATTGCACCCGGCCCGAATATTTTGTTTTTGTAATGTTTTCACACACCCCCGATGTGCACCACTTGGAGTTGAGAATCCTTTAGTAGAGGGGTGCAGGGGGCAAAACCCCATGAGGGATGTGTGTGCGTAGCCCCACAGAAAACAAACTAATTCACAGCACCGTTTTGCTGTGCGCCAGGGTGTCAGAGTGCTGAAAATGTTTTCGGCACTCTTGACTTCTTGATAGCAGTGATCACCTTTAGTCTTTCACCGTTATCACATAAAACCGTAATTGCCTGGGTCACACTTTGCTTAGCACTGATGTCAAGCTGACGGGCCTGTAGTTGCCTGAATCACACCTTGCCCAGCACTGATGTCAAGCTGACGGGCCTGTAGTTGCCTGGGTCACAGCTTGCCCAGCACTGATACAGGATGATAGGCCTGCAGTTGCCTGGGTCACACCCTGCCCAGCATTGAAGTCAAGCTGATGGGCCTGTAGTTGCCTGGTTACACCTTGCCCAACACTGATGTCAGGCTGACTGGGTTGTAGTTGTCTGGGTCACACCTTGCTCAGCACTGATGTCAGGCTGACCGGCTGTAGTTGCCTGAGTCACACCTTGCTCAGCACTGATGTCAGACTGACTGGCCTGTAGTTGCCTCGGTCACACTTTGCCCAGCACTGATGTCAGCCTGACCGGCCTGTAGTTGTCTGGGTCACACCTTGCCCAGCACTGATGTCAGCCTGACCGGCCTGTGGTTGCCTGGGTCACACCTTGCCCAGCACTGATGTCAGGCTAACCAGTCTGTAGTTGCCCAGGTCCCACTTTGCCCCCTTCCTGAAGATGGGAACCAGACTGGCCACTTTCCAGTCCTGTAAACAAACACATTTTTGTGTGAAACCACCAGTATGGTGGGCAGTCAGTTTTTCACTTTTTGAAGAAAAGGAGACAGATACAAAACAATCAACTACAGCAGCAAATTCTACAAATGTGAGTGATCACAGAATGCGTTTATAAACTAGGGATGATTTAAAGTCTAATATGGGGAGTGTGACAGGGTCGAATAAGACCCTGCCCCATTTGATTAAGCAGAAAGAGTTAAAGCAGCAGTAAAATGTAAAAGAAATCAGCGTTTTTTCAACAATTTATTCCCTGTGCTCTGCTGAGCATTTCCCTGGTACTCTTTCCTGCAGGCACTGTACTATCACCAAGTAATTTGCCTTGTTTTCCTTTATTTTTATTTACATTTCTCCCACTCGTGTTGAAAGCAGCAGTACTACTAGATAGGCAGCCGAGGCAGCCGCCATATTTTCTATGGTGCTACAACTGGACACCAATCACTTCCTGATTACGCAGTACTGCTGCTTTAAAAGCAAGGATCTTTTCTATCTTCTCTTTTCTGTCTCTTGTCTGTCTGATTGCGCAAGCAAATTTTCTTGTGAGACCTAGAAACTGATCATTCTGACAGACTCATGTTTCTCCCCCTCTCCCTGCCTTCACTTGCTGTTTCTGTCTTTTCTTCCCCCTTGCTTACCTATGGTTATAGGAATGTATATGGATCTCTAGGCAGTATAGCACAGTGGGTTAAGTCTCTGAACTGCAGATCTGGAGACCTGGGATTGAATCCCACAGCCTCCTAGGTGCATACTGTGTGATCCTGAGCAAGTCACTTAACTTCCTTGTGCTCCCAGGTCGCATCTGGAAACAAGCTTCAGCTTAGTGTGCTACTCCTGGTTAAACAATGTTCCTTTCCCTTTTACCTTACATGAAATGGGTTTCTTGTGTTTGAAACTGTATATAGTTACACTGTTGAAATGCTTGCAGAAAGCTACTTGTAACTCAGGGGGTTAACCTTGAGATGCAGTTTGACCTCCACAAACTCTTTTGAAGAGTTGTCACTGGGATATCAGTTCTGGGACACAATGTTCTATTTTGTTTCACCAGCAAGGAGAGAAACTGACAAAGTTAATTGCCAGGAAAATACATTTTTATATATCTATATAACTATGGTATATATATAAAGGAAGGGGCTGACCAGAAGCCCTCTCCTCCGGATGAGGGGAGTAGCCTTCAAACCCAAGGGGGGAAGGGGGAAACAGACTGGGGAGGAGGTTTCAGGAGGAGCAGAAGGAGGATGGAAGTATAAGGAACCTGGGTGGGGTTCGACAAAGGGATCAAGGGATAAGGTGGGGGTGGTGTTAGTAAATGCCAGGAGCTTGGGAAACAAGCTGCCAGAGTTCCAGGCCATGCTGTTGGGGGGTGGATGCGGCGGCGGCAGTCATGGAAACATGGGCCAACAAAAACCATGACTGGGACCTAAACATGCGGGGGTACACTATGCTAAGGAAGGACAGAAAGGAGGGCAGAGGGGGTGGAGTGGCTATGTTCATTAGAGGTGACATAGAAATTGCTAGGGTAGAAGAGGCAGAGGGAAACGTGGAGGCCTTATGGGTCACCTTACGAACCCCAGCAGGAGGTAAGGTCAAGCTGGGTGTAGTATATAGGCCCCCTGGGATGGGTGATGTTCTGGAGGATGGTTTGCTGGACAACATCATTGCCCAGTGTGGACCAAAAGGGGAAGGAGTGGTGTTGATGGGGGACCTCAATATGCCAGGTACAAACTGGGGAACCATGTCCTCTAAGGTGGCCAAGGAGCAGAGGCTGCTGGACGGCTTGCAGAATGTGTTCTTAACACAGCATTTGATGAAGCCCACAAGGGAGGGGCATGTCCTGGACGTGGTTCTGGCAGATGGGGATCTGGTAAGGGACCTGGTTGTAGAGGATCCCCTGACTGGGAGCGACCACAATACTGTCTGGTTTCAAATAAGCATGGGGATCTAGGACACTGGCAGTGGACTTCAGGGGGGCAGACTTTGTGGGCATGGGAAATATTCTCAAGGATCACTTGAAGGGGATTACATCAATGACAAGTGTGGAAAGGAGATGGGAGGTCATAAAACGGGGACTTCATGAGGCAGTCAGGACCTGCACTAAGGTGAAACGTAAGGAAGCAAGGTCACATAAACCATGCTGGTGGTCCAGTGATGTTCAGGTAGTGGTCAGAGAAAAGAAGGCGGCCTACAAAAAGTATAAAACAACAATAGGGGATAGGGATAAGGAAATGTAGCATCTTGCATCTAGAAAAGTCACCCGGACGGTGAGGGGGGCAAAGTCCAGTAAAGAGCAGCGGCTGGCACAGGGGATACATGGAGGGGAAAAGGGGTTCTTTCGGTACATTGGGGAGTGGAGAAAAACTAAGGGCCATCTCAGCAGATTGAGATCATAAGGAGGGTGGGTGGAAGAGGCGAGGGACCAGGCAGAGGTATTAAATGAGTACTTCGCCTCTGTGTTCACTAGGAAGGGGGCTGGGATATCTACAAAGCAAGGCACGATGGAGATAGAAGCCACAGTGAGTGGGATCAGGGGAGCAACAGAAATAGAGCAAGAGGAAGGGAGCGGTACCCCAGGGGTGTCACATCGGGATAAGGATAAACAGACCAGTAAGGTGGAAGGGACGGATGATGCTGTCTCCACCAAAAGGGTGTGGTTAGCCCTCAAGGCCATAAAGAAAGACAAATCTCATGGGCCGGATGACATTCATCCGAGAGTACTATGTGAATTGGCGGACATACTGGCTGCACCCCTGGTGGAGCTCTTCAACTGGTCGCTTGAGACAGGGAGGGTACCTAGGGATTGGCAAGAGGCATTGTGGTGCCAATCCATAAAGGGGGGTCAAGGGAAGTACCAGGTAACTATAGACCTATCAGTTTGACCTTGGTGGTGGGAAAATTAATGGAGAGTATACTAAAGGAACAATTGGGGGTGTACTTGGAGGAGGTGGGAGGTCTGGATAGTCGGCAACATGGGTTTGTGCCAGGTAGATCATGTCAAACCAATCTTGTGAGTTCTATGAATGGTAACATCAGAAATGGACAGGGAAAGCCTGTGGATGATTATTCTTGGACTTCAGCAAGGTGTTTGACTCTGTCCCCACAATGGTCTGGTGGAAAACTGATGGGGTTGGGAGTAGGCCCTTTGATCGCTGGGGATGGATTGAAAACTGACTAGCTGGACGCACCCGAGAGCAGTGGTCGGTGGGGAGCTCGAACCCTTGAGACGCCGGGTAGTGGGGTACCACAGGGCTCGGTCCTGGGTCCAATCTACTAATGCATACATATCGGACATCAGGAGGGTATAGGTGTGAAATGAGTCTCTTCGCTGATGACTCCAAGATGGGAGCAGTAGTTGAGGGGGAAAAGGGAGTTTGGCCCTGCAAGGGACCTGGACACCCTGGAAAGCTGGCTCACACATGGAAATTAAATTTCAATATCACCAAGTGCAAGGTGTTACATCTTGAGCGGGAAACCTAAACACAGGTACACCCCTGGGAGGGGAGCGCTGGAGGCCTCAATAGGAAAAAGACCTAGGGTCATGGTGAATGCATGTATGAATAACTCTGAGCAGTGCAGGACAGTGGCTAGCAAGGCAAACAGGATGTTGGGATGCATCGAAAGGGGATCACCTCTAGGAGCAGGGAAGTGATTCTGCGCTGTGTGTAATGGACTGGTTTGACACACCTTGAGTACTGTGTACAGTACTGGAGACCACACTTGAAGAGGGACATACAGCTCCTGGAGGGGGTACAGAGGAGGGCAACTAAGATGATACAAGGACTAGGGGATTTGACGTATGAGGACAGACTTGAGGAGCTCCGCCTGTTTTCATTGGAGGAAAGGAGAGACAGGGGGCACATGATTGAGGTCTTCAAGTACCTCAAGGGAATAAATAGGGTAAACACGGAGGGGATCTTCAGACTAAAGCAGGAATGTATCACCAGAGGGCATGGTTTGAAGTTGGAAGGTGGAAGGGTGAGGGGGGAAAAGAGGAGGAGGTTATTCACTGAGAGGGTGGTGGACCCTTGGAATGCACTGCCTAGCGAGCTGGTTCAGAGATCCACAGTGGAGGGCTTCAAGAGAGGGTGGGACAGACACAGAAAGTGGATGTATCAGATGATGGCCTGGCCCAGGGGGGTGGGGATGGATGATACACATGTACACAGCGGGGGAGAGGAGGGCCTCGGCGCCCAACTAGGGATCTGAGGTTCGAGCAGATTTGATAGACCGTAAGACCTAATCTGCTGGCAGTTAGTATGTTAGTATATATATGCAGAGAGAGAGAGAGCAATCTTTTGTTGGCAAGAGAGAGACAGAGACAGAGACTGAGATTAAGATTTAGAGATACCCTCAGATGAAGGATTTTGTTTTGTATGAATTTATGCAAGACCTATCCCGCACAATTGTTTTTTAATTTTATTGTTATTTATAATAATAAAACGCTACTTGCAAATATTATAACTGTTCCTGGTTTTCCTATACTTCCTGACCTGCACCTTGACAACAGGAAGATAAAAGTGAACATTAAATTATGTTGCAGTCAGTATTTCAATTCAAATCCAACTAGAATGGAGGCTCAGAGAAGCAGTGTTGTCTCTAGTGGTTAGAGCACTAGCTTGGGAACTGGGAGATCACAGGTTCAGACCTCGCTAGAGCCAAATACTCAGTGTAACCTTGGGCAAGTCACTTAACCTCTCAGTACTCCAGTACACCCAGCTGCGGAAACGGGCAGAAGTTTGGCCATCCAATGGCCCAGTGGAGAATGTGTTGCACTCACGCCCTGCAGCCCAGGCTTAGTAGTGAACTCAGGAGTAGGGAAGGATGGCTGAGTTGCTGGGGTGTCACTGCTACTTAGCAGGGCTCCCAGCGGGGAGAGACAGTGCTTGGTTCTGCCACTGCAATGACCTATGCCGTGGGTTGGGGGGCTTGCCTCCTCCGCAGGGTGTCACGGCATGCATGCGAGGCCTGACAGAGCACCACCTCACATCAAGGGAGGTGGTAGGATCTGGGCATATGGGAGAGGGAGCAGACCATACCCATGTATGAAGTCTGCTTAGACTCTCTGGCTCCACTCCGTGTGGATCTTCACTGGCTCTGACAGTGAGAGGGTGGGCAACTGATGGGCCGGGGGGGTTGTGCTGGTGCTGTCGTCCCCACTCCATGTGGATCCTCACTGGTTCCGACAGTGGGGAGGGGGAGCGACTGATGGGGCTGGGAGGTTTTGTTGGTACTCTTGCCCCCCACTCTGTGTGGATCCTCACTGGCTCTGACAGTGGAGGGGGGGCAGCTGATGGGGCTGGGGGGGTTGTGCTGGTGCTCTCATCCCTACTCCATGTGGAATCTCACTGGCTCTGACAGTGGGGGGGTGGTGACTGATGGAGCTGGGGGGAGTTGTGCTGCTACTCTCACCCCCACTCCATGTGGATCCTCACTGGTTTCGACAGTGGGGAGGGGGAGTGACTGATGGGGCTGGGGTGGTTGTGCTGGTACTCTCGCCCCCACTCTGTGTGGATCCTCACTGGCTCTGACAGTGGAGGGGGGGCAGCTGATGGGGCTGGGGGTTTGTGCTGGTACTCTCGCCCCCACTCCATGTGGATCCTCACTGGCTCTGACAGTGGAGGGGGTGACTGATGGAGCTGGGGGGGTTGTGCTGGTACTCTCACCCCTATTCCACGTGGATCCTCACTGGCTCTGACAGTGGGGGGGGGGAGGCAGCTGACAGGGCTGGGGTTCTCCAGCAGAAGAGCCTACTGAAAGCCTGAGGTGGCAGTCCACAAAGCAGAAAGCTCTACAGCAAATAAGAAAATGGATGGAAACAGGATCCCACTGAAACTAGATATTGCTTTCGAGCTTGGCAATCCAGGATAAATAACTGTAAACAAAAGTGTCGCAGCATCATTAAAAAGGACTGTTAATAAAGGTGTTGCTGCCAGCCCGGTAGTGCTGAGTGCTGAGGTACTGGATGCTACACCTCACACCGCGACAAAAACCTTTGTTCAGGTATATGTGGTCATCCCATTCCAAACTTATCTACTGCCCACCTAGACTACTCCTTTATACACATTCTTGTAAATGCAGGGTTTTACAAACTTCAGTTGTAACTGTATATTACATGTACTAATTTGTAACTCCTATATCTTGTAACCATATATTTTGTTTGTTTGTTTGTTTTTGTTTGTTAACCGGGTAGGAACACTGGATCAAAGGTCCTTTTTCAGGCTTGACCTGACAAAAACAAAATTGACACAACACCGAACAATAATAAATCTTTACAATTAAAAATGACATTTACAAAAATATCCAAAGATTTTAAATACACTTTAACATTAAATTTAAATGCGCTTAGTGACATGTTTTTATGGAGCCAATAAGGGAGAGCTTTCCAAAAAAGTGGGGCTGCAATAGAAAAGGAGCGACCATCTGATTTAGATTTATGAAATGCAAGATTTAACATCACACCAAAAGAAGATCTCAAATTTTCTAAACATGGTCTAGTGATAATTAAATCTGATATAGGAAAATAAGATTTTGCATGGACTGCCTGAAAAATTTGGCAGCCAAAAAAGTAAACAAATTTGTAATGTAATAAAAACCAGTCCACTACTACTGATGCCCACCCCAGAAGTATCAAAGCCCTCTCTCTGTTTATGCAGGACATTGGATTAGCTAACGTTTGGTGCCTTTTGCACCCCAGAGATCAAGACTTTACCTTTTATTCCTCTCTACATAAAACATATAGCAGAATTGACTATTGGCTAGCCTCTCCTATCATAATAGAAAAAACTATTGATTCATCCATTTCTCCCATCACAATTTCGGATCACGCTTCAGTTAAATTGCATCTCTTGTGGGGCCCATCAATACCCAAATCTACCTTCTGGCGGTTAGATCCTCTCCTTCTTAAAGACCCAGATTTTTTATCCAGGATTAAAGCTCAAATCCAGGACTTCCTCTTTCATAATACCCCCACTGAATCTTCTATGTGTAATGTATGGGAAGCTCTTAAAGCCACAATACGTGGGAAAATAATTAGCTATGTTGCATATAGAAAAAGGGTAAGAGAGCAACAATTGGCTGATATGGAAAAATCTCTTAAAGCTAAAGAAAATCTATACTTCTCCTCTAACAAACATCTTCCTGATTCTCATCTACATTTTGAAATTCTTCAACTCAGAGTCAAAATAAATGAACTAATTTCTCGTAAAACAGAATTGGCCCTTTTTAAACTTAAGCAAACATTTTGGGAACATGGTGATAAAAATGGGAAACTCCTTTCTTACCAGCTTAAAGCGCAACAAATAGAACGCCATATTCTAAGTCTTAAAGACGAACAAGGCAAAATTCATTTTGATAACTCTTCCATAAATCGTATCATGTCTACCTTTTATCAAAAACTATATTCTAATACAAATCCTCCTTCAATCATACTAATTCAACAATTCCTTAAAACTTTACACCTTCCCCATCTTTCTCCTCATGAAGCGAATCTCTTAGACGAACCCTTTTCATTACAAGAAGTTCAGAAAGCTTTGTCCTTACTGAAGTTGGGTAACTCCCCTGGAAATTATGGTTTTCCTGTTGATTTTTACAAAATATTTTCTCATATTCTATGCCCCCTCCTTCTTAACATTTATCAAGAAGCTTCCACTACTGGTAAGATTCCTCCCTCTTGTACTGAAGCAGTTATTACCCTACTTCTTAAGAAGGACAAAGATCCCATACACCCAGTATGCTATAGGCAAATTTCCCTGTTAAACACGGATGGGAAGATATTTGCTACACTATTAACCTCCCAACTTGAACATTTGCTCCCCAAATTGATTCACTGCTCACAAGCTGGTTTTATTAAACATAGGTCTGGATCAGATCACCTTTCCTCCTGCTTTCAACTGGAAAAAGGAACCAGGTAAGGCTGTCCCCTATCACCTTCCCTTTTCATTTTAGCCATGGAACCCCTAACTGCCTGTTTACGCCAATCTGCCAGTATTAAAGGCATCCCAATGGGAAGCTCAAGATATGTTTCTCTTTCTTATGCCGATGACCTCCTGATTCTACTTGAGAATCTGGATGAGGCAGGACCCCTATTGGTTGACTTACCTAGCAAATTTACAAGTATTTCAGGCCTTGCTTTAAACTATGGTAAGTCAGAAACTCTACCTCTTAATGACCATTACAAAGTTTTTATGAACCATCCTTTTGGATTTTGATGGTCGCCACATGGCATAACATACCTAGGGATAAAATAACTAGTAATCTTAAGAAACTATGGGATAGTAATCTTAATCCTTTACTAGATAATATCAAAACAATTCTAGACAGATGGTGGCTTCTTAATCTTTCCTTTATGGGTAAAATTGTACCATTAAGATGTCCATATCCCCCCAAATTTTTTAAATCTTTGCTAACATCCCTTTAATTCTTCCATCCTTTTTCCTTGCTAAAATTGATAAAGTGATAGGTAACTTTATAAGGGAGGGGAAAATTCCAAGATTTAATCATAACAAACTTCGATCTTATTGGAAAAAAGGTGGATTTGGACTCCCTTGGTTCAAAGGTTTTCTATGGGCCTTCTGGGCAGCACAAACCATTAAATGGTTTCAGAAACCTTCTCTTCACTCCCCACTTTGGATTGCTATGGAATCCACTCTGAGCCATGGAGGGGTTCTTACTTCCTTTATTTTTAACCCCCTTTCCTCAAAATTAAAAATTCATCCAATTATATCAGCTTCTGTTCTATATTGGAAGTTAACCCATACATTTTTGAAATCTAACCCCAAACCTTGGTTTTACACCCCTTTATGGGGCGACCCACTGTTCACACTGGAAAATCATCCAATTTTCTGTTGTTTGTGGAGGAACAATTGCATTTTTTTCCTTGGCGATATCTTGAACCCGAACTCTCTCACCCTTAGAACGTTCTCAGACTTACAGGTCACATGGAAACTTCCTAAACAGGACTTCTGGAAGTTTTTACAAATTCGAGCAGCTTTCAACTCCATTTCTAATTATACAGTATATACAAACACACTTTTCTAGAATCACACATCTAGCACTGGGCTAATATCTCTACAAAATTAAGCAGCATCATTTACAAAAACATTATTGACAATCTTCCCGATCCATCTATACAAGCTAAAAATAAATGGAACACTGCCTTTTACTACAATATCTCAGATACACAATGGAGTAAATGTTGGCGTCTGGCACACACCACATTTAAAGATACCCGCAGCTCCCTAATACAAATCACAATAACTGTTGGTGCTGCAACCAAGCTAACGGTGATCTGCTTCATATATATTCTTTGGTCCTGCACTCCCATTAATAAGCACTGGCATAAAATTCATTCATTTGCTTCCAAAGTAATAAGACAAACGTTTCCCTTTGATCCAAAACTATTCCTCCTAGGCCTCTATACTCCGACTAACTCTTCCCTTTCACATGCACATTTTAGATGGCTAAACATACTTTTTCTTTTGGTTAAACGTCTGAGTCTTATTAAATGGAAATCTACCCTTGTTCCCTCCCTTTTTGATGTTCTTCAAAGCCTCTCTCAATACACCTCACTAGACCGTCTATCCCATATTATTCATGACCGACTCATTGTATATGATCGGTGCTGGCAGGATTACTTTAAATTCAATTAAACGTCTGGTTCTTAAGACCCTAATCCTCAAGATTTATTTAGCTTTCCTTTTGGTATATTTTTACTCTGTTAATTAGATCTGGGTCTCTCTAACACTCTGTGCACAGATATCTCCCCTCTGTAACTCTTTGTTCGCTACTTATTACATAAATAAGACAAACTCTTATTTTATATATTTGTATATTTAAGGCATCCTCATTATATTCAACCTAAACTATGTGTTTTGTTAAGTGATACCCTTTTGTAATCTATGTGAGGTTTCCCTTTCATTATGTATGCCTGTATGTCTTTATATACTTAAAATTAATAAAAAGATAAACTCAAAAAAAAAAAAAATGCAGGTGTGAATAAAGTAAACAATGATTTGTACGCGATGGTAAATCCAAAACAAAACAACAAATATTATTATATGTGACAGACAAAATATGACTTTTTCCTTAGCCTCTATGCCATCATGAAAGGACAAGCCAGGATCGAGAAGCACATCTAGGTACTTAAACTCCACTGCCTGTTCAATTGCAGTCCCACTGGTATAAAAAATTGATAAACCCACAGTATCTTTTAACATATGAGAAGTGGCAGCCGGCCCAGTGGTGCTGAGGGTTGAGGCGCTGGACAACACACCTTGCACCACACTGGCAACCCGGGTTCAGACGTGAGCCCGGGCCACCGGGGGTTGGCAGGGGAGGGATAGGATTGAGCATCCAGAGGACTGCTCTCCTATCCCAGGGAGGGATCCAGGGAACCACCGCCCTGTAGCGGCCCCTGGTGATGACTGGGGGCACTACCAGACCAGTGGCAACATCAGGGGGTGAAGTGCGGCAAGACGTCGGCACGTCAGTGCCCGGAGGTCATGGCACACGCCATACTCCAGGGCCATAAAAACATGGAGGAAAAATGCAGGGGCGATCTCTGCAGCTGATGGCCATGCCCTATGCCCCCAGACCCAAGAGAGGCACCTGTCCAGGGTAAGGGGCATTGTTGGCCCATTCCTGTATTTGTGTGGCCCACACGCATGACCGAGTCCGGGGGCGCAGGCACAGTGGCCGGAGATCGTGGGGCTCACTCTGCCGAGGAGGCAGATAAATAGAATAAATAAAAAAAATAAAAAAAAATGAGAAGTGACAAAAAGCATAACTTTCATTTTTCTGGCATTCGGAACCAAAGAGTTAGCTTCAAACCAGTCACAAATTTTAAAAAACTCATATTGTAAACAAGAGGTTACTTGCGACCTTAGTTGATGAAAAAGGATAAGATCATCTATGTACAACAAAATATCGCAGGGAGCATTCACAGAGGGAAGCTAGTTAATAAACAGAGAAAACATCAGGGGCCTATAAATGGACCCCTGAGGAACACCACACCTCAAAGCACAAACATCGGACTGGATGGATTGAACATAAACAACCTGTGTGCGATCGGTTAAGTAATTTCTAAACCACTCAACTGCCTGTAAGGAAAAACCTATTTGCCTCAACTTCACGCATAAAAGAGGATGATCAATGAGATCCAAAGCCCTGGTTGGGTCCACGAACACCACACCAGTCAGGGCACCCTTGTCAAATCCCCTAAGTACGGAGCAAGGGAACAGATAAGGGGAGTAAGGGAGTATTTTAGTCCCATTTTTGCCTCATTTACTACTACTTTCTGATTTTAAGAATTTATTCCCTACCCATCATATTTAAAGTATATTTGCTGCACATGCACAATACTGGTAGCACCATGCAATGTGAGCAACCCCTGCACGAAGCAGTAAAAGAGTGGAAGCATACGGGGTGGAGACAGAGAAGAGCATGAGCATCAGTTGGGACTGCAGTACAGGAGACAGTGTCAGAAGCTGCTAACTTGCTGGCCAGAAGGGTTGTCGTAACCTGATATCACATTACAAATAAGGCCACAACACTATGTAGCATCAGGAAGGCATCTCAAACTCCATGGCAGCAACAGTCAAAGTGAGTCAGTGGCTGCAGGTGCCCAGTGGGTTTGAGACTTGGTTTAGAGGCAGGGGTTCGAGACTGGTCAGCTGACAGCATTACAAACATTTAGATGGAAATACTACCAGGCTGAAGAAACTAGCAGTAAATACTTCCCAATCCCAAGTCTTATCTGGACCCCTGGTACAGAGTTCGTGAACCTTACCAGAGCAGTCCCCATCCCATGATTCTTCCAAAACCCATGCTGATACTGACACAATAAATTCTAACTATCCAAGTAATGTGTAACCTGATTTGTAACAAGTTTCTCCAAAACATTGCTCAATTGATTCAGAATAGAGATTGGTCTGAAATCTTCAGGAAGAACAGCTCCGTTTTTCTTTGGAATCAAGACGACTCTTGCACTTTTCCAGGCAGGTGGAAACACACCAGAAATTAAACAAAGATTAAATACAGAAGTCAGGGGACTCACAATAAATGGGAAAGCTAATTTAACAAAATGGCCATCAAGACCACCCCCACAATCTGTAAACTTATTAGGGAAGGCACCAATCAATTTCAAAACCTCAGCTCTAGCAACCCTACAAAAATAGAACGGTGGTATACCCAAAGGGGGATCAACTGTGGCAAGATTTTCAACCAGAAAGGTGTTAGAACCAGAGTTATGAAAAGGTAAATCAGAAAATTTAGAATTCAATAAATTAGCTATTGATTTTGGATCAGTAACATCCCAACCGTCCACCTTTAACAGCTTGATAGAAGTTTTATCCTTCAGAGACAAGAGTGAATTAACAGTATTCCAGAAAGACCTAGAGTCTTATAGACCCTCAGCAAACTTATGTTTATAATAATCCCTCTTTGCCTTAACCCCCATCCTACAGACTTTATTCCGAAGAGATCTATAGGAATTAAACGAGGAAGTGGACATGACTGCTTGTACGTAACCCAAGCCAAGTCTCTCAATTTAATACAATCTTTAATTTCACTAGTAAACCAACCATTTGAAGAACCCTGAACCCTTAATCTCTGCAAAGGAAAATAATGATCTTGAAATGGTAATAGTTGGTTACAAAAGTAATCAACAGCACAATCAGGGTCTGGAATCAAATAAAGAAATGACCAATCAATTTTTAGCAATTCCATTTTCAAAAGTTCAATATTAACGTGTTTGAAATTACGAGACTGAATAAACCTTGTAGGAAGCCTTTGTCTTCTAACATTTACAATACAAAAGGCTGCCAAATGATCACTGACAGATTCACAAAGAATGCCAGAAAATGAAACAATATGGGGGCTATTGGTAACCCAATCGATAATCCAGTGGTTATCTGACAAAGAATTCAAAGAGGTTGGCTCACGTAAGAACTAATGGGAATCATAAGACCTGTATCTGTTTTCAGTGGGTTCTAAATTTAAAATGGCCACTATCCAAGTAAATTATTCCCATTATCCAGGACCACGCATCCCAAGTTATCCATTTTCTGGGTCACCTACTTCCAGCAAGGACAGATGTTTTTTTATGTAGTGAGAATCACTCCAGAAAATGTATCTATGCCAAACCTGGTGTGAAGCTCCCATTATCTGCATGAACAACTCCAGAGAAAAACTGTGAAATCTGGGGGTATCCAGAAAGCCCCACAGACTATTCAAAGAGCTCCAGTACCAAAACTGTCCATCCCAAGTTACTCGCAATAAACTACTGACTATGGACTTGACTTACAAACAGTATGCAGATGTAACATTGGAATGTAACAAGGTTGGGGAAATGGTATACAAGGCTAAAGCATACAGAAATCTTCGACCAGCTCTGCTAGGGGAGCTGCTCCTATAGCTTTGTGGTAGAATTTTTGGATTGGGAGCTAGAGTGTCGCAAGTTCAAATCCTAAGTTTTTGTGTGGAAATAGCAGACTGCAGTACTAAGGAGTGATCAGCAGGTGGCAGCAGAAGATCTGATTGACATCTTGGTGGTACAGAGTAACCTTGCACCCAGATACTCACAAAGGGAATGGGGAAATTGTTTAACTGGGAGAAGCACACTAAGCCGAAGCTTGTCAACAGACATGACCTGGGAGCAGAAGGAAGTTAAGTGACTTGCTAAGGGTCACACAGTATGCAAGTGGGGGCTGTGGGATTCAAACCCAGGTCTACAAGTTTGCAGCTCAGTGCCTTTAATCACAGCATTATACTTGCCTCCTGCAAAGAACAAAATTCATTACAAGCTTGTCTGTTTCTAGGACTGCTGCCACGTTTGGAGCTAGAATCTTAGCAGTCAGTGCAGCTGTATTACGGAATGGGATGTCAGCAGTCACTAGAACCTCAGAATCTTTTGCCACCTTTAAGTACCAGTCTGAAACTGTCTCATACTGATTTATTTAGCTAAAAACTGGCAGCCAGGAAAAGCACGCTGAGACCAGACTCATTAGGGTTGTGACCCGGGAGAGGGGTGTAAGGTGGTAATAAATTACCTTTCTCAGGTTCTTGGTGGAACGGCACAAAGGAAGAGACAACAGAATAGTGGTGTCATGTAATAAATTACATTTATTACAGATCAGTGATACATACTTACTAAAAACAGTGTTATTACTGGGAGAATTAGCCAGCTTTCCTTACCTAGGTAAAGCAGTCTCTCGTCTCAGAGAAGCTACGTGCTACACAGGGTCTTATACCCCAATAATTGCTATGGCAACTACTAAAGAAGATACATAAAAAGTATATAATTGGACAGTAACAGGTGGCCTGCGTAACTATCGTAACTAACATGAGAAGCTGCTTAGCTTGCATAGTTAGGCTAACAATGGGTTAATGTAAGCCCCCAAGGTCATAATAGCAGTACAATTACTAAAGATGGCACTATTGTCTTACTTATGATAATACGGTGAAAACAGAATGAAAAGCATCTCTTACAGCAGTAAAACATGGTGGAACAGGACATGCACTAGTAAAATACAGCAGCACACGGATCTTGACACTTATGCTTATATGATAAGTGCCTTTGCTCTAATGTTAGTTCATGTACCTACATATGTGTTGCTGTCCGCACGGTGGGGGCACAATCAGGGTTGCTGGACCATGGATAACGGGGAAATGGGAGTACAAACACAAAGTGCAATTACAAACATCCGAAGTGCAATATTCAAAAGGCAATAGGCAGTCCAGCCGGGGGAATTAATTGACAGAATGACACCACATGAGTTAACAACAGAGTGTACACTGGCATTGAACAAAATATACATCTGTATTTGTCACTGTTTCTGAAAATGTTTATAGTAACCTTTCTTCATCAGATGTTATGTTTCTTTGTTAAGTATGTCTAATACATATTTTTTTCCAGTTGTTTAACCAGGTGAGACACACTAAGCTGAAAACCTGTTTACAGGTGCAACCTGGGAGCACAGGGAAGTTAAAGTGACTTACTCAAGGTCACACAGTTTGCAAGTGGGGGCTGTGGGATTCAAACCTAGGTCTCCAGATTTGCAGCTCAGAGCCTTAAACCACTGCACTATACTGCCTCCATATGTATTTACGTATGTACTGTCAAATGTTTGTGTATTTAAAAAGAAAACTTTGTTAACCACAGGCGTTTACCTGAAAACAGAGCTCCTCCCAATGTAAATGTAACCTGTTTGAAATATATCTTTATCACTCAATCATCACTCACTCACATCCAGATCTGATTTTCCTGGTCTTGGCCTGTGGGTTGGGTGCATCATGGACATGAAGTGCTGGAGGGGGATTGCCATTAGTTCAGAAGGCAACTAATGGCTTTCTTTGTGTTGCAGCCAGAGGAAAACTGCACAAGGAGCGGTTCCTAATAGATAAGGGAGGAGAGGAAAGTAAAGGCAGCATAGTCTGTGGCTACTGCACTAGCTTGGGAACCAGGAGACTCAGGTTCAAATCTCACCAGACCCACATGCGCACTGTGAGCAAGTCACATATGTCCAGAGATGCACCGATTTCTATGCAGCAGTTTGGGGCTATGCTCTGCAGCAAGTCCCCCGGGTTGGGGTAGAACTTCTTTAGCATTAGTTTCCTATTTCTTGAAAGTTCTGTGGTGGCAGTTGGGTGATTTGGCTGCAGATAGGGACACCCCCCGCCCCCAGCACCCAGATAGGGCAAAACATTTTTGTTTTGGGTTTGGGACCCACAAATCAGGGCAGGTTGTCTGTTAACTCCTGAGTTCTTACACATGCAGTATTAGAAAATACAAAAAACTCACCCAGTCCATCTCAGCCCATCATCCTCCCCACCCCACCCTGCAAGCCCCAGGGTCACCATATTTGAAGTAAGCATTAAACCACAACAGAGCATGGTTCTACTGTGGAATTAACCATGGTTTGGGGGGTTGGGGCATGAGGCCATGGGCCTCGTGCCTCCAACCACCCAACCATAGATTAATTCCACAGCAGAACCATGCTCTGTCGTGGTTTAATGCACTTGTAACACGGCAAGTGCAGAAAGGGGGAGTTATGCTTGATAAGAGATTGTAACATGACATCCTATATTAGCACGTACAATAAAGCACTGACACAGATCCAGACAAATGCCTACTTGTAACATGGGGAAGAGAAAGGGTTGCACCCAACTGGAGAAACTGCATGCTGAACAGGCTGATTTTTTTTAAATATTGTGAGCGCAACAGTGAGCAGTCATTCAATTACTAATTTCATGCAGATGTGATCAGCATTTCAGAATATGTGCTCAATTTGGCTGACTTAATTTTGTGAACTGTGGAATCATCTACGTTTTCCTGCTGTGTTTGCTGTTTGGGATTTGGCTGTTGTGCAGCATGGGAAATGCATATATTTAAGTGCACAGGAGATCTGAGTTTTGTTATTTGTTCCTGCAATTCCCTTGGCAGGCCAACAGATGGCTGTGAAACAACGCTAGCAGCACAGCACTGTTTTACAGCTATTTTTAGGTCAATTTCCAAATGTACTGAACTGAGCCCATCTGAAAAAACTTTCATAGACCAAATAAAAAAACAGCCCACATTACATAGCTATATAGACATTTTTAAGCTACTTCAGGTAAAGATTATGACAGGGGGAATAGATATGGTAGGCACTTTATTGTAAAATAGGGAACACATATGGTGAGCATTCTACCATGGATTAATTCAGAAGGAACCATCATGAACAGGAAACTAAAATGGGAAAGAGATATGGTACGCACCTGATGCACTTTTTCCAATCAGGCGCAACCCTTTCTTTTCCCCATGTTACAAGTGGCAATATTTTTATCAGCTTCAGCACAGTTACTGTACTCATCATCCCTCTAGTTTCACCGCCAGGCCAGAATGCCAGTTTCTTGCTCTAGCAGTGCTTTGTGTGGCCGCATGCAAAGTGCTCTGCGTATAAGAAACTGGAATTCAGGCCCAGCAAGCAAATCAGAAGGATGAGGATCACCGCACAGCACGGGACCTGTTATAGATATTACTACTTCGAATAAGGTGACTGTGGGATGCTCTCAGGGTGGGGTAGGGAGGGTGGTTGAGCATAGCTGGGGGGAGGTTGGGATTTGCATGCTTTGTTTTTTTACGGTAAAGCACTAATAGGCAAACCAATGGGCAGGGGCTATTCCAAAATGATTTTCAGAATTTTTTTTTAATTCTGCAGAATTCTGAAAAGCAGTCTGTGGAATTTAACATGAACCCTGGAATAGTTTACTGCATTTTATACCATACATGGAATAATTTTCCTCGCTTTATACTGAAAAGACAATGCAAACTGCAGATTTGTTTTTCACAGTTTATTTTAACTCTTCAATGTAAATAGAGAAAACTATTCCACACCAATTCTGCAGTTAAAGTAAACCAAGGAATAAGATCCCACAGCTAGTGTAAACCATGGAATAAGATCCCACAGCTAGTGTAAACCGTGGAATAAGATCCCACAGCTAGTGTAAACTGTGGAATAAGATCCCACAGCCAGTGTAAACCATGGAATAAGATCCCACAGCTAGTATAAACCGTGGCATAAGATCCCACAGCTAGTGTAAACCGTGGCATAAGATCCCACAGCTAGTGTAAACCGTGACATAAGATCCCACAGCTAGTGTAAACCAAGGAATAAGATCCCACAGCTAGTATAAACTATGGAATAGGATCTCACATCTAGTATAAACTGTGGAATAAGATCCCACAGCTAGTGTAAACCATGGAATAAGATCCCACAGCTAGTGTACACTTTGGAATAAGATCCCACAGCTAGTGTAAACCATGGAATAAGATCCTACAGCTAGTGAAAACTATGGAATAAGATCCCACAGCTAGTGTAAACCGTGGCATAAGATCCCACAGCTAATGTAAACCGTAGCATAAGATCCCACAGCTAGTGTAAACCATGGAATAAGTTCCCACAGCCAGTGTAAACCATGAAATAAGATCCCACAGCTAGTGTAAACCATGGAATAAGATCCCACAGCCAGTGTAAGCCATGGAATAAGATCCCACAGCCAGTGTAAACCGTGGAGTAAGATCCCACAGCTAGTGTAAATTATGGACTAAGATCCCACAGCTAGTGTAAACCATGGAATAAGATCCCACAGCTAGTGTAAACCGTAGCATAAGATCCCACATCTAGTGTAAACTATGGAATAAGATCCCACAGCTATTGTAAACCATAGCATAAGATCCCACAGCTAGTGTAAGCTATGGAATAAGATCCCATAGCTAGTGTAAACCGTGGCATAAGATCCCATAGCTAGTGTAAACCATGGCATAAGATCCCACAGCTAGTGTAAACCATGGAATAAGATCCCACAGCTAGTGTAAACCATGGAATAAGATCCCACAGCTAGTGTAAACTATGGAATAAGATCCCACAGCTAGTGTAAACCGAGGGATAAGATCCCTCAGCTAGTGTAAACAGCGGCATAAGATCCCACAGCTAGTGTAAACTATGGAATAAGATCCCACAGCTAGTGTAAACCGTGGAATAAGATCCCACAGCTAGTGTAAACCATGGAATAAGATCCAACGGTTAGGGTAAACCATGGAATGAGATCACACAGTCTATATAAACCATGGAAAAAGATACCGCAGTTTGTGTAAACTAGCAGAATAAGATCCCACAGTTTATGTAAA
This sequence comes from Neoceratodus forsteri, assembly GCA_016271365.2. Classification (NCBI taxonomy): domain Eukaryota; kingdom Metazoa; phylum Chordata; order Ceratodontiformes; family Ceratodontidae; genus Neoceratodus; species Neoceratodus forsteri. The sequence goes on along the minus strand of CM028135.1, from coordinate 1,096,572,137 downwards.
CCACGGAATAAGATCACACAGTTTATGTCTTGCAGAAACTTGTTTCCCAGATAGGGTCTGCACCCAGCCTCCCAAGGTACTGCTATGGCTAAAGTGGAAACATTAAGTGAGTGATTTCTGGGGTTAGAACAAAGTATGGTTTACATAAACTATGGGATCTTATTCTGTGGTTTACATAAACTGTGGGAATCTTATTTCATGGTTTACGTAAACTGTGGGATCTTCTTCTACGGTTTACATACACTGTGGGATCTTATTCTCTAGTTTACATAAACTGTGGGATCTTATTCTGTGGTTTACATGAACGGCAGGATCTTATTCTGTGGATTACATGAACTGTGGGATCTTATTCTGTGGTTTACATGAACTGTGGGATCTTATTCTGAAGTTTATATAAACTGTGGGATCTTATTCCATGGTTTACATAAACTGTGGGATCTTTTTCCGTGGTTTACATAAAATGTGGGATCTTACTCCATGGTTTACATAAAGTGTGCAATCTTATTCCATGGTTTACATAAACTGTGGGATCTTACTCTGTGGTTTACATACACTGTGGGATCTTATTCTCTGGTTTACATAAACTGTGGGATCTTATTCTGCAGTTTACATGAACGGCAGGATCTTATTCTGTGGTTTACATGAACTGTGGGATCTTATTCTGTGGTTTACATGAACTGTGGGATCTTATTCTGAAGTTTATATAAACTGTGGGATCTTATTCCATGGTTTACATAAACTGTGGGATCTTTTTCCGTGGTTTACATAAAATGTGGGATCTTATTCCATGGTTTACATAAAGTGTGCAATCTTATTCCATGGTTTACATAAACTGTGGGATCTTTTTCCGTGGTTTACATAAACTGTGGGATCCTATTCCATGGTTTACATAAAGCGTGCAATCTTATTCCATGGTTTACATAAACTGTGGGATTTTATTCAGTGGTTCACATAAATTGTGGGATCCTATTCCATGGTTTACATAAAGCGTGCAATCTTATTCCATGGTTTACATAAACTGTGGGATTTTATTCAGTGGTTCACATAAATTGTGAGATCTTATTACATCACACTGTTTACATAAACTGTTGGGTCTTATTCTGTGGTTTACATAAACTGTGGGGTCTTATTCTGTGGTTTACATAAACTGTGGGATCTTATTCTGCAGGTTACATTACACTACACTGTTTTAATTGTAGCTAGAGTTGATTACTGTAACACTATGTTTTCCATCTTCATTGTATCTAGAGTTGTTTGCTCTGTTTTGTTTTCTGCTTCATTGTATCTAGAGTTTTCTGCCTTCATTGTGTCTAGAGTTGATTACTGTAATATTTTGTTTTCTGCCTTCATTGTGTCTAGAGTTGTTTTACTGTAATGTTTTGTTTTCTGCCAACATTGTGCCTAGAGTTGTTTACAGTAATGTTTTGTTTTCTGCCTTCATTGTGTCTAGAGCTGATTATTGCAACACTTCATTTTCTGTCTTCATTTAATCTAGCACTGATGAGTAATGCAATATTTCTGTCTCCATTGTATCTAGAGTTGTTTACTGTAATGCTTTTTCTATCTTTACTGTATTTAGAGTTGTTTGCTGTATAACTTTGTTTTCTGCCTTTGCTGTACCTAGAGCTGATTACTGCAACACTGATTCTGCCTTAAGTGTATCTATAACTGATTACTGTAACACTGTTTTCTGCCTTCATTGTCTGCAGAGTTAATTATTCCAACACGTTGTTTTCTGTCTTCATTGTATCTAGCATTGGTGACTAATGCTCTATTTTCTGTCTTCATTATATCTAGAGTTGTTTATTGTAATGCTTTGTGTCCTAGATTGCCAAGGTTGTCTTTGAACAAGCTGCAACTGCTAATTAATGCAGCTGCAAGACTGATCACAGACTTGCCTCCCTGTGATCATACCACCAAAGACAATAACATTTTAACAGAAACACAGCACAGTTAAAAAAAATGGTTTTCAAACAAATGGTTAAAAAAATGCAGTGCAGTGTCTACATTATTGAAATATAGAGACTTTCTGTATGAAGCCTTGGACAGTAGAGAAATGACTGGGGTGGTCTATATTGATTTAACAAAAGCATAAGCTGCTTGTAAAGTTTTTTTTTCTCTTGTCATTTTTTTTATTTATTTTCATTCATTTTCAGTGCAGCAGAATACATTGAAAAACACTTTGTTCTGAGTATTGTAATACATTGCATAAAATGCTAATATCAGAATTAACGTACTCTACTTCTTGTGTTACACATTCACAAGGCCCTTTTACATACATTTCATATCAATCTGAGCTTAATGCACCTTGCTGCATTGAACATGGACATAACAGTCATTGGAAATGCCTGAAAATATTGTCCTCGTGCCACGTGTGAAAGAAACTCTGCAATGTACAGCATTAAGGTCCCTGCAACCCTGAAAATCTGTAACTTACTTCAAGAACCTGCAAGCCCTCACAGAGTTGCGCCCCTCCACAACTGACACTGTTAATACAATTGAAAAAATAGAATTGGCCGGCCCATCAGTGCATTGGTGGAGCCACCACTTGCGGCGCCAGTGATCTGAGTTTGGGAACGAGCCTGGGAAGCTGGATGGCTAGCAGTGGCGGGAGACAGATTGAGTGGCAATTGCATGCTCTCCATCTCCGGGGGAGGGTGGAGGGCCAAGCCTCCTGGTGCAGCACCTCTGGGTGACCATGAGGGCAGCTTGCTGGGGGGTCAAGGTTGAGGCTGGGAGGCATATGGATGCTAGACAGGGCTCCGCAGTTGCATCATTGCATGCCACGCCCCCGATCCCAGAAACTGATAAAACTAAGCATAGCCCCGACCAGTCTCCTTGCCGCTGCCTAAGGCCACGTCTGATGCCTAGATGTGTTGGGGTGCAGCCAGCAGCCTGCCCCTCTTGAAGGTAAACCTTGGCTCTGTGGGGGCAGGTTGGCGGTGGTGGGCTGTAGGGCCGGCCGGAGATTCAGGGAGCTTGCACAAAAAGTATAAATAAAAAAAAAAAAGAAAAAACAGAATTTTTCCTGAAAATCCCTTCTATTCTGAAACCACATCTGACAAAGCAGAACTGACATTATAAGAAACTTTGGAAAAGTCTAACAGCAAATTGTGGCGATTAACAATTACTAGCACCATTAAACATGAAACCAGCATTCTTATTCTGTAGCCGCCAATGTAGCTTCCCCCGTGCCAGCCCTAACCTTATAAGTTTGCTGCAAGGTTTCAAGCTGTCCAATAAGCATGTAACTTACTCACCTCATGATCATGATTTGATCCTGGTTTAGCAAACAATGTATGTAACTGGTTTCAAAACTATCTTCCTAATAGATTACAGAGGGTGAAGTTAGAGAATAATACATCTACCTTTAGTCCTGTTAGTGTAGGAGTCCCACAGGGCCCCTGCTTTTCAGTGTATTTTTGAATGGGCTTCCCTGGGTTCCCCAGGACTACACAGTCGTTCTTCATGTTGATGATGCAGTCCTGGCAACAAGAGGTGTGTCAGTTTCTGCCCTTCAAAATCAGCTTCAGGGGGATTTTCTTGGGGTCCAGAACTGGTTCATAGAAGGTGATTTAGTCATTAATGTTAAAATAAATCACTGATCTTTGGTAGCTACAAAAAGATTGGTAACTGCAGGCAATTAGCAGTTAAGACGATTTTGGAAGAAGTTCTAGAGCAGGTACAGTTTTTAAGTATTTAGTAATCTTTCTTGCTAGCACACTGTCTTATGTCAATCATCAGGGCTAGAGTAACAACTTCTGGGCCCATGGGCAATGTGTAATGGTAGGACACCCTGGGACTTCACCAGTAGATGGTGGATTCAGGTGCTGCCAAGGCCCCTGAAAGCTGAAGGTTTTCTGATGTCTCAAAATACACCTGGAGGGGGCTCCCAGCTACTCTGAATTCCATTTTTTTATTTTACTTATTTCACCAGGAAAAGGCTCTATTGAGCAAGCTCATTTTCAGGGAGGTCCTGGGCAGGACAGCACACATGGTTACAACAATAAGTCACAGAACATGGCGTCATGAAGACATAGCTTACTTCACAGTAGGAAAACAGTTATATACAGTGCTTATATATCATATCCATTTATGCAAGCTACAGGAAACAGAACTATAGCAAATTATATACTATATTATATAGCTCTTATAATACTACAGCCTATGCAAACTCCACTAAAGGTGGGGGAGATACACAAAGTTTGAGTACCTCATCGTATGACCACACAGTCTAAGTAAAGGATTAGCCACACTGGGGTGGGAAATGACTGTAAGAATCTTTGAAACTGTATGGCTGGGCAATCACTTCACTTTTTTTTTCTTTTTCACTTGTTTTTTCTTGTTTATAGTTATTGAAAAATGTTTGCCACTTTGCTGCTTAGCCACCAACATCAGCCCAGGAGGTGTGGAGTCTGCCAGCAGCGCCCAAATGCTACTATATTTTTCAACTTTCTTAATGCCCTCCGCATTCCAGCTGGCTAGGACATCCTTCAGTCTGCTGCCAGTACCTCCTCCCATCCCTTGAGGTTTCTCTTACCTAATCCACTGGGACACCACGGGACACAGCCCTACATTAACCCCTGAGGCCACAGCCGAGTCTGCCTTCAGCTCCTTGGCAGGTTCCCTCCCCTTACAATCCAGCCACCCTGGTGGAGGTGAAGCCCTAGAATACCCAGATCAAGAGAGGGAGCCCATATAGATGTGGAAGAAGGAGTAGGCAGGGCTTCCTCTGCGTGGCCAGTGCCAGTGCCAGTTTTGTTTCCCTTTCTATTCTGTCCCCTAGGAGTGGATGGTGCTGTGAATGATGCTTAGGGCATGAACCTATGCATGTGTGGGTCATGTCAACAGCAGCCATGTCCGTCACTGAAGCTGATCTAGTTGTAATGCCACCCAGTCTTCACAAGGTGACAGTGAAGAAGCAGAGGTAGCATAGATCCCTGCCCCTTCCCCACCCAAAGAGGGAACATCAGACCAATGGATACGCCAACCACCATCCCAATCTTCAAAAGGTGACAGTGAAACAGCAGAGGTAACATACATCCCTGCCCTCCCCAAAGGGGAACAGCAGACCAATGGATACACCAACCTCCATTCACTAGCCATCCATCGATGACTGGAACTCATTTCTGAACTGGGGTCGCCTGCATTGCGAGTGGTAGTTCTACCGCTGGACTGACAGACCAGCCTAAGTGCTACTCATGCCACATTATTGTGGTCGCTGCGCAAAATCACCTTTCATGAAGGAATGGGACATTTTTTCCACCATTGTTCATGAGGTGGGGTCATTAGATGGCTATGTTGAAAATTTGGTGTAAAAGTATTAAAAAAACAACAAAGTTATGAGCCTAAGTTGAATTTTGTGAATGCTGGCTCGTAACTGGTAATTTTCAATATTTTTACCCCAAATTTATAACATAGCCATATCTTTACAGCGCCTCATGAATGTGACAGCTGTCATTTTTCAGATCCTTGCCGAAATGTTTTTCTACGTCTCGGAAGGTGATTTAACAGTCCTTGCGTGAAATCACCTTTGAGCAGGAGTTGAACATTTCTCTTTGCCATTGTTCATGAGATGGGATCATAAGAAGGCTATGTTCTCAACTTGGTGTAAAAATAATTAAAAGCAAAAAAGTTATCGGGCTATGTTGCATTTTGCAAATGCAGGCTCGTAACTGTGGTAATATATAATATTTTTACCCCAAATTTTCAACATAGCTATTTCTGTACAGTACCTCATGAATGTGACAGCTGTCATTTTTCAACTCCTGCCCAAAATGTGTTTTTGTGTCCCGAATGTTGATTTTGCAGTCCCTGTGCAAAATCACCTTTCGGGCAGGAGTTGAACATTTACTCTGCCATTGTTCATGAGGTGGAGTCATAAGAAGGCTATGCTGAAAATTTGGTGTAAAAATGTTAAAAAACTACAAAGTTATGAGCCTACCTTGAATTTTGCGAATACTGGTTCATAACTTTGGTAATTTTCTATATTTTTACCCCACATTTACAATATAGCCATATCTTTACAGTACATCATGAATGCGACAGCTGTCATCTTTCAGATCTTGGCCAAAATGTTTTTGTACACCTTTCGGCCAGAAGTTAAAAATTTTCTCTGGCCAGCCCGGTGGCGCTGAGGGTTGAGGCACTGGATGCCACACCTCACTCCATGCCAGCGATCCGAGTTCGGGAGCAGACTCAGGTCGCTGGTGGGTGGCCAGGGGAGTAACACGCTTGAGCCGCCCCACAACAGCTTGCCATTTTCAGGGAGGGATGGGTGGGAGGGTCGCACCACCGCTCTTGTGCGACTCCAGGCGGAGTCTCGGGGGAATGCAAGCTCCCAACAGAAGGGAGATGGGCAGCACTGGCACACAGCAGACGTCAGCATCTAGCGCCTTGACATCAGGGGTTAACGCTGCGTGGGGGACGAGAAAAAGTGGAAAAACCCCTGTTGGCTCCGAAGACTGGCTTCCTGGGGTATGCCTTCAATGTACCACTGCTCGCTGACTACCTCCAGACCCAACGAAAGTCTGCTCCACCTCATCCCCGCTCAGGGGACAAGCCAAAGCTACATGGGGGACTGGGAGGTAAGTATCAGCGAGCAGATGGTAGGAGGATGACCCCTTGGATGCCCTGGAAGGGTCGGGGCTGACAGGTAGTAGGAGGGGAAAAAGTACGATTTAAAAAAAAAAAATTTCTCTGCCATTTTTCATGAGGTGGGGTCATAAGAAGGCTGTGTTCTAAATTAGGTGTTGAAAAAATATATAAAAAAAAATTATGAGGCCATGTTGAATTTTGCGACTGCAGGCTTGTAAGTTTGGTAAATTCAATATGTTTACCCCAAATTTTCAACATAGCCATTTCTTTACAGCACCCCATGAATGTGACAGCTGTCATTTTTCAGCTCCTGCCCAAAATGTGTTTTTGTGTCCCGAAAGTTGATTTTGCAGTCCCTGCATGAAATCACCTTTCAGGCAGGAGTCGAACATTTCCTCTGGCTTTCATCATGAGGCAGGGTCATAACAAAGCTATGTTGAAAATTCGGTGTACAAATATTACTAAACAACAAATTTATGAGCCTACATTACATTTTGCTAAGGCAGGCCTGTAACTTTAGTAATTTTCAATATTTCTACCCCAAATTCCTCGCCTGCAGCCCTATCGGCTCTGGCTAGAGTTTGTTTTTTTACCTAACTGTAAGTGACCACTAGACAGTGGAAGGAGTAGTAGTAGTAGCCCTCTCTGCACACCACTATGTATCTGTACCTCCTGCCAGATGGATGGTCTGGATGGAGTCTGGAATCTGAACTGATGTAGATCTTCTTCTGAGAGGACAGTCGGCCCCAGTGCACACTCAATTCTCAGAGTGACTGCGTGGAAAAAAAGGGCCCAAGCCCTCTCTCACGTCTGTAATCAGAGGGACAGTGACCCTTAACTGACACCAACTGATGTTAAATTGCGATGACGAGGCACTCTTGCAATTTCACTGTGACTGCAAGAGCACATTACATTGAAGGCAAGCCACGGCTGCGTTAAGCCCATCATGTCCTGCCTGCCAACAGCCCATGCTCGCTGGAGCCCGGCAGCATGTGTGCCAAGTGATGATGATGTACCTTGACATGTACCATCCTACAGGTGTACAGATTGTGTCATGAGATTAAAGTGGCTCAGTGGCCGTCTGGTGTCTTGCCTGCGCAATGCAAGAGTCTTGCTCTTCTTGCAGACCGAGATCCCTCCCTGCCACAGCAAGTATGGCCGTGGTAGGGTGAGGAATGAGAATCAGGACTTGGTCAGGTGGTTTGTTGTGAGCTACTTCGACTATGCATCTGGGCTAGGTGCATCATTGATGGAGTCAGACTAGACTACCAGTCTAGCGATAGCGGGGGATATCTTGAGATGGCAGGTGGAGATAATTACAGGGTGACAGCACATGACCATGTTGGTTGGGGGGGGCGGTCCCACTTACCTCACTCTGCTCCCCCCCCCCAAACAGGTGTCCAGACCAAGTCAGCACACCAGCACATAGCTACTAAAAAATAAAAATAGAAAAAACTAGGAAAACAAAAAAAGAACATAGTCACACTGTTGGGGGGGGGGGCCCTAAAACTCAGGGCCCTGGGTGACTGCCCCTTCTGCCCTACTGTTTATCCAGCTCCGCTAAGCATGCAGATTATATCGCAAAAGGATTAATGTGAGACTGGGCCTATTGTACAGGAACAAAAGAAATTCTGATCAAGATACTCGTAGAGTGGTAGCCCAGAGTCTGATACTTTCTGTTATTGCCTACAGGCTACCTATCTATGCTTCAGCTGTGCACAGTGTGCTATCAAGACTTGAGAGCAGCAAGTCATCGATCCTGCTGATCTGTAGCAAAGAGGGACGCACAGAATTGTGATCTCTCTGACTAGGTTGGCTGAGTGTCCATAGATTCTCAAGTATTACACTATGATGGTATCTGGTGTTGGAGAGTCATAAATAAGTACTAGGAGATTTGATAGGTTGGCACAAAAATGTTCAAATATAAGACTAGATCAACAGCTAACCAACACCTGGAATCACCCCGTTGCAGAACAAATTTGGACAAAGAGCATTTAGAAATCAGATCGTCAAGGCCAAGACCAACAAAAAGACAACAGGCTGAGCATTTTAAAATAGGTTCAAGTTACACATCAATGAACGTGCAGGATGTGGCTGTTCTAAGGAATTTTATTGTATTTGCACATTCAGTGTTGTTTTTTGAAAACGTATCTTACACTCTCACTGTGTCTTTTTACATTTAATATCAATTCCTATATGACTGAGTCACCTTTGCACTTATTGCCTAAAGGTTTTTCCTCCCAAATAAATGGAATTGAACTGAACTGAATATCACCCCTGTGCCTCAGAGACTACATGGGTTAGTTATAAAATTCAGGTGTAGTATTAAAATTACTCTTCTCACTTACACGTGTCTTCTGGGCTGGGCCAGAGTATCTTACATGTCTTCTGACTGATTTTGTTCCTTCTCATAGCCTTCAGTCCCCAAATGCTACTTTACTGCTTGTTCCAACTTGTAGTTGGAAAACAGGGGGGGTTATGCTCTTTGCTATAAAGGCTCCTGTATGTGGGGTTATGCTGCCTTGGACTATTCTGCAGGCAACATCAGTAATGCCATATAAACTGTGACCTACTGCACATGTTTCACAGGCCTTTAGGATTTGATACTCCCAGTGTAATTCATTCCTTTAAAATGTTGTTGACTGGAGAGGCCCATGGCACTGACGCTAATTTCTAAGTGCATCTTGGGGGGGTTACAAGGTGGGAAGAAATGCAATGGCAGCTGGTTGGAGGGAGCTGGGGCCAAATCACATGGGTGTTTCTCATGTTGCCATTTCAATTCGGGCAATTCTAGGTGCTGGCTCTGCAGTTGGGAAGGAAGGAAGGGAGGGAGGAAGAGAGGGAAGGAAAGGAAGAAGGAAGGAAGGGAGGGAGGGAGGAATGCTTTATTTAGATCACACCCTGTCGAGCAGCACTAGACACTGCACAACAGCAATATAAATAATTATACAATGGCAAGAAAGAATCCTGGATTCTGATCGGTCAGTGTGTGCCTGAGACAGTGATGATATTACAGTATGACATCACTGTCATTGATTAGCATTAGCTTTGCTTGCTGTCATTATAGAGCACCATGATCTTTTTTTCCTCTTCTCTTAAGAAGCTCACTAAACATCTACTAAAAACATTTTTTACATTTTTTTTTATTTTGTCTAATGATGAACCATTGTATAATAGCAATAAGGCACTCCAGGGTGTGTGTTATTGTGTGATAACATCACTCCTGGGATGGTGGAAGCACTCGGCTTTGCCTCATGCTTCAGCGCACCCCAGGAGTGAAGTTATTATACAATAACACACACCCTGTCATGCCTTATTGCTTAAATATAAGTGCCATGTAAGTGATATACGGCTTTTTGAAACCACTTACAAAATGGGCTAATCATCTATTACACAGAGAATACTGCTTGGGCAACCATGCACAGCCAGTCTGTGCTGCCACTGAGGGGGTTCTGATTACATTAGACCTTGAGACCAAAACTCAAGAGGTCTGACGGAATAGAAGCCAGAGGGTGTAGTTCAGGCTGGTTGGGCATGTAGTTGCTCAACCCGTATTTTTTATAGTGCAGTTTTTTTTTTTGTTTTTTTTTTTAAAGTGTTTTACATAGAAACATAGAAGTTGATGGCAGATAAGGACTGCAAGGCCCATCCAGTCTGCCCATTTCTTTTTCTACCTTATAAATGTGCCATTGACCTTTGCTCTGTCAGTGGCCTATCTATTCATAGTCATTTGTATTGCTCCTTATGCCTATCCCATGCCTCTTTGAAGCCCTGCACTGTATTCATATCCACCACTTCCTGAGGTAGGCCGTTCCATGCATCCACCACCCTTTCTGTGAAAAAGAACTTCCTCACATTACCCCTTAATCGGCCTCCCTCTAATCTCATGCTGTGTCCTCTTGTCCTGCTATTTTTCTTATATTTAAACATGTTAGACTCTTTCACCTTGTTAATGCCTTTAAGGTGTTTGAATGTTTCGATCATATCACCTCTCTTCCCTCCTTTGCTCTAGGGTATACATATTGAGCTCCGTTAATCTGTCCTCATATGTTTTCTGATGCAGTCCCTGTACCATTTTGGTTGCCCTTCTCTGGACTGCCTCAATTTGGTTAATGTCCTTGTGAAGGTGTGGCCTCCAGTACTGCACACATTACTCCAGATAGGGCCGAACCAGTGTCTTGTAAAGAGGGATTATTACCTCCCTCTTACGACTTGTGATACCCCTACTAATCACCCTAACACCCCCCCTAGCCTTACCTACTGCTTTAGAGGTCTGCTTGGATGATTTCAGGTCATTGGTGATGATGATGCCCAAGTCTCTTTCTTCCCTTGTGACTGCCAACAACTCCCCTCCCTGCCTATAGGTGGCTTCAGGGTTTCTCTTCCCTATGTGCATGATCTTGCGCTTCTTTGCATTAAACTCCAGTTGCCACTCTTCCGACCATTTTGCTAGTTTATCCAGATCTCTTCTCATTCTGCCCACCCCACCTGGATCATCTACTCTGTTGCAGAGCTTGGTGTCATCTGCAAACAGACAAACCATACCCTCCAGTCCATCTGCAATGTCACTGATGAAGATATTGAAGAGGATTGGCCCCAGGACTGGTCCCTGAGGTACCCCACTTGTGACTTGCATCTCTCCTGACTGTATACTGTTTACCACCACTCTCTGTTTTCTGCCCGTCAACCAGTTTGCCACCCAGTTGACCAACTTCTGACCCACCCCCAAGCCTACCCAGCTTATTAATCAATCTTCTATGTGGAACAGTATCGAAAGCTTTGCTGAAGTCAAGGTAGGTGACATCAACTGCTCCCTCTTGGTCCACCACTCTGGTTACCCAGTCACAGAAATCTATGAGATTAGTTTGACAGGACCTTCCTTTTGTAAACCCATGCTGCCTTGGATCCTGTGCTCCTAAGGATTCCAGGTGTTGCACTATCCTTTCCTTAAGGAGTGCCTCCATAATCTTGCCCACTACTGAGGTAAGACTGACTGGTCTGTAGTTCCCTGCCTCCTCTCTGCTACCACTCTTGTGGAGGGAGGGGAAATTGTTTAACCAGGAGTAGCACACTAAGCTGAAGCTTGTTTCCAGGTGCGACCTGGGAGCACAAGGAAGTTAAGTGACTTGCTCAGGGTCACACAGTATGCAAGTGGGGGCTGTGGGATTCAAACCCCTGTCTGATCTGCCGGATGTCACCAGATTTGCAGCTCAGAGCCTTAAACCACTGTGCTATACTGCCTCCAAGCCTATACTGCCTTGTGGAGCGGGATCACATGAGCCCTTCTCCAGTCTTAGTTTTCACAGTGTTCCTGCTGCAGGCAGGTGATTTCAGTTCAGAACTCGAACTGACTGCTGTGTGCACGGCAGCACAGTTAAAAACACAAGCTGCCTCTGGGATATCCAATTAGGTGGGACCTAGTTGTAGTACAACCGCGTATCTCAACATCTGAACTGTGGTACAACAAGGTTTCAGCTAGCATGGAAATCCTGCAGAACAGACCCGCACTATGCACTATAAAACAGTAATATGCATACAATAAAAAAACAATTCTGAAACTGAAAGTCAAGTATCAAAGGCTCAAGTTAGGAGAGGTCTTCCCGAATTCTAATCCTGAGGTTTTAAGGATTTTCTTTGTGTTCTTTTTTTTTGTTTCTGTGCAGGCCCCCTAGTGGTTCCCAGGGTTCAGCTGAAATCCTCTGGTGAGAGGGCCTTTCATTTAGCTGGCCCGACCCTGTGGAATTCGTTCCCAAAGTTGCTGATGGAGGCCCCCTCACTGGCAGCCTTTAGCAGGGATCTGAAGTTCCATCTTTTTAAGGAAGCTTTTGATTTATTCTTTTTTATTTTATTTTATTTTATTTTTTTAGACACTCCATCACTTACTTGCTCTTTTTTCAATAGTGCAATTAATTTGTATTTTATTTTACTATTCGTGCCCTGCACGAAGCTTTATGTTGTTTTATACTGTACTGTGCCCAGCGCCTCCAGGAGTGGGTGCTTTATAAATAGAGGCTTGCTTGCTGTTACAGAAATATGTTGACGGTTTCTTTTAATTTACATTCTTATGACTTTCTACAGTGCCCTGAGCTGCCTGGGAATGACACTTTTGAAATAAAGAGGATTGGTTTCACCTATTAACCCTTAGGCTGTTAGCAGAATTAGAATGTATTGGAGTTCTGGACTGATATATCAGTCTGTGGCCCTGCAAGGGTTAATGCTTCACTCTACCTAGCTGTAAAAATGGGGAAATGCAGGACCTTACTGAAAATGAGATACTGCATCTCAGCTGGGCTTCTGGGTAAAAAATAAATTGGAATATTTTTTTTTAAACTGCGTAATTTGGGGCACACATGCAGACAAAGCAGTCTGTGTTTTTAATGAGTTGTTTTCCTGTACAATCTGAGTTTGTTATTTCCGAATGAAACCTGACATCCCTGAGAACTGCGCAAGCCAGTTGTACTGCTCAGAAGGTGCTGGTGTTACCTCTTTGGGACTGATCAGGAAGAACAAGGGGAGGTTACCAGCTCATTCATTTTAAACACAGATTTTGAGATAAGTGTCTGTTGTATTATTACAGAAAATGTTGCAGGTAAATGTAGTCCTTAGATCAGAAATATAATGTAGTCCAACACCCAGCTGCTTATAAAGGGGTGTGAAGCATATGGAGAAGACTTACAATAAAGGCCTTTCAAAGGAAAGAAAATGCATTGTTTTATAACCTGATGATTTGCCAGGCTTGATCCTGCCATAGCGATACTCTATCTTACAGGAAACGGGTGCAATCAAATTCCGTTTTGTGCTTAGACTGTTTATTATCCAACAGGACATTCAATCATTAGGAAATTTATCAGTGCCTTCATCATGGAAGCAAGCGGTAATAGCTGGCATACTTCTCCATGACTTTCCTCTTTTTTTATTGCTACAGCAAAATGGCATTTCTGATTATTACGTAAATGCCCACCAATTTTGCAAACGCTGTCAGTTTCTAGTCAGAGGACTGTAAGCACTAATTATAAAATGGGGAGAGAATTTTGAGCAATCTGATTGGTTGTTAGCTGTGCGTTATAAGTGTCTAGCATATGGCTAAAACTAGTCCTGCCTACCTGGACGCAGTACCTGCTCAAAATCCTTGCACCATTAGAACATTCACAAATGAAACAGACACCATTTTTCCCCCACAGTAGCCACTGACACTGAAAAAGTCAACCCCAACAGTTCCTCTGTAAAAAAAAAAAGGCTTTCACTGCTGGCATTACACACAGTTTAAGGCCCAAAACATTTAAATTAATTTAAAATAAAGCCTTTCTCACTAGCTGACATGCTGCCCCCCTCATTCACTGCCCCACTCGCTAACCCCATTACCAGCTAGCCAACCCGCTGTCTCAATAAGTCTATAAGTACCAAACGCGGACAGTCCTGGCACATTTTTTTAAACAAATACTGGATGTCACTGAGCTTTGTTTTATACACTTCCCATCCTGCAATCCTGCTCCATACGCCAGGTCTGTGTGACAGGGAGCTCCTGCCACTCTTGAGGACCGACCTTTTCGTAAATCTGTTGCAACAGTTCTATTTCTTAGCCTAATCTATTCTTTACAATTTCTAGTCCATAAGGTTGGCCACCTATGAACACCCCCTCCCCATTCTTGACTATACTATAGTGTCCTCTTTAAATTTTCCTTTTCCCTCTCAGGTCCTCGTTCAGAGAGGTTATTGTTGTGACCTCCAAGCTTATGTAAAACAACAGGCTGTGTTCCTCATAGTTGGATTTAGTATGCAAAGGCACTATGTCATAAAATACTTTAATGTATATAACTTATGTGTATAAAACCTGTGAATGTTGAAAATACCATGGCACTAGGTATTTTTGATAAAGGTAAAAACTTACTAGGGGACTGTATGATACAAATTAAGTTATTTGTGCTATTTAAAATACATGTAAATTGCTGTAAACTGAACCAGTCTGAAATGCCATGGTGATTTACATATATACCATGATGCACTGTATTATAGAAGTATGTGTGATGTTGTGTTTCTTTGAAACTTGGCTTATTGTCAAGGCTCCTTGGGGTAACCCTTGTTTCAGTGCTTCTGCACTGAGGTTCTTTGTCTTTAGCTTGTTTTATTTTATTTTATTTTTTTCATTTGAGCCCCCACCACCCAAGCAAACAAGGCCCGCATAGGGGAGGCTGAATCTCAACAGATAAGAAGATCAGAGATCAGTGAGTTAGTAAGTGCTGGCTAAATGTAGAGGAAAGACTTTCATAGTCTGTTGCTACAAACTGATGCAGTGATGAAGGGATATGCTATTGCTGAAGTTTATCTGTTGCATTTTGAATAAACATCACAGAGACTGTGTGTTGAACTTGAAGTTCGGTGTCTGGTCCATCTGTTATTCCATAACCCCTCCACAGTCTGCATGCAACTTGAGAAAAACAATCTCCCAAAGCATGTCCTCATTAGTAATGTACCAGTCACTCTCCCAATATGGACTGCCGCTCTTCTGTCTTTTTTATGTTGGCTTGCCGCGCTTGCGTGGCAGTCAACATATTGGGAGAGTGCAGTTTTGGGGGCGCGGCTGCTGTTGGGCGAATGCAGGGCACGCATCAGTAGGTGCGTCCCTCATTCCCCAATAAGCCAGCATGCTAGCGCTGACACCAACATTATATGAAGTGGACAAAACTTCTAAACAAGTGCAGCTGCAATGAGAGACAAGCTCGTCATGCAGCGTCACTTTATAAATTATCTCCTCTTTACTACGATGCCGTCTCCCCAGTACAGGGTGCCATGCTGAGGCCACCCCGTGGCAACTGATACCAGCGGCGGGGGTGCCCTAATCCCCATCGGCTCCACGCCCCAGCTATTCTTCTGCCACGCTGGGGAGCCCACCCCAGCGCGGGGCAAATGTCCTGCTGGCCATTCTTTTTTTTTTTTTTTTTAACCTGCAAATTAAAACGGCCCCACGGCGCTTTCTCCCTGCCCCTCCAACAAGCCGCACCACCCACTGCACCCTGCCTCCCCACACCCCTCTCTCACCCCATACTTACCTCTGGAGTCCAGCTGACGATCTTCGGTGGACCGGGAACACGTCTGCACTCTTCAAAGCCAACCGCGAACTGAGGAAATGCCGGTAAGCTGTATAATGGGCTAGATAGGGTTTTTTCAACTTTGTTGCATATCTCAGGCATTTTTTGGAATTTTTGCACCAAATTTTCAACATGGGGTTTTTGGGGCCCCTCCTCATGAATTCTGTCACTGTCATGGAGTTTATCGGCCTCGAAAGGTGATTTGGCAGTCACTGCTATTAACGAAATGACAGTGGCGGTGTTCATGAGGTGCCCTCTTAAAACTAAGTTCCAAATTTGGTAGAAAAATCCAACAAATCTCTGTTTCTGGCGTGTGTTGCGCGGTTGCTCGCAGACTCGTAACTTGCGCATTCACAATATTTTACTGCCAGATTTTCAGCATTGTCATTTTGTACACCTCCTTGTGAACAGTACAGCTGTCATTTTCCACATCCTGCCCGAAATGTGTTCCGCACTTCCGGTAGCACAATAAGCACTTGATGGCTGGCAGGAAATCAATGTTTGGGCAGATTATGAAAAGACAGTGACACAGTTCATGAGCAGAGGACCTAAAATGCCTGTGTTGAAAATTTGTGATGATACTCACAAAATAACGTATTACGAGCATGCGTTGGCAGACTGCCGCTGCCTTTCGTCCGTCGTCGCATTTGTGATATTTTCAGTCTGGATTTTCACCATTGCCATTTTCCACACCTCTTGATGAACAGTACAGCCGTCATTTGACATATCAGTGCCCAAAATGTGTTTTCACACTTCGAAGCAGAATAGCGTGGTCGCTGCAGAAATCACTTCTTGGGACACTTTGAGGAAATAACAGTGACACTGTACATGAGCAGAGGTGCTAAAATGCCTAAGTTGAGAAATTTGGTGCGAAGCAACCCATAAAATGGCAGTGTTGCAAGCGTGCATTGCGTATTTCCCACGCACCCTAGTAGCTTCGCAAATTGCTATATTTATACATTTTCAACACTGGCATTTTTACACCTCCTTATGAACTGTGCAGCTGTCATTTCTCACATCCTGCCCGACATGTTTTCCTGCACTGCACTATCAAACACCCAAAGGGACACCTTAATGCTTGTCACTCTCTGCAGGGTGGGGGTGGGTTGGCATCAGTTCAATACTTCACTGCCATTCCTATGATGCATCTGTCTAACTCCTGCACTACCAATGCTAATGCCAGCAAGCCAACATTCGGCACTGACAAATGCTTGTTTCTAATTAAAACATCCCAACTGAATGAGTGCTTACTCATTCACCTAATACACACTCTGCAGTACTGGTTACTGTACAGGTCACTCTCCCAATACCGACTGCAGCGTTTTTCTGTCCTGAAACTCCTCCATTTTTTAAACTACAGCCATAGTAAAGAAGCTCCTGCCAGAATGCACAAACGAACTGTACAGGTCACTCACCCCTCTCCCGATGCCGACTGCTCTTTCCCATCCTGAAACCCCTCAATTTTTTTGTTAACTGCAGCAGTGATAAAGGAGCTCCCACCTGAATGAGTGCTCACCTCCAATGCCTTCCACACAAACCAACTGCAATCAAAACATCAGCAGTCATGCGCGGGAGCCATGGTAGACATGGGTCAACCTCCCCCATTTCAGACGGCATCCTGCTTGCTTGCTCACCTCCTCTTTTAGACTGATTCCCTGGAATTCCACAGACATGACAGCTGCATTTTGTAGTAAAGCATCGAGATGTACAAACAGGTTACTTTCTGGTGTGTTTCTATACGGGTGGGGGGGGCAGGACTACTGCAATAGACTCAATAAAACTACAGCTACAGAGGCCACAGTAGGCCAGATGTCTCACCTTTTAAAAAACTGCAGCAAGGTCATGCAGGCAGAGGGATTATTTTATGTAAAAATTAAGAGAAAGACTGTACTTTTTTCAGTTTAAACCTCCATTTTTTAATTTGTACATACATGTAAAATACACTCCCCATTTTATAAGTGCAATAAGACTCTCTGGGATGTGCATTAGACAGTTCTAATGCACGTCCAGGGACTGAAGGCACTCAGCCTGCAGCCTTGTGCGGTACTATGCTCCTGACCGTGGGTTAGAACTGTCTAATGCGGGGCTGGCCCATCGGTGCAGTGGTGGGATTTCCGCCTGCGATGCCAGCGACCCGGGTTGATGCGGATCTGGGTCATCAGAGGAAACGACCAGGAGAGGGATCAAAGCGTCCCAAGACTGCTCCTCCTTCTCGAAGAGAGGACCCGGTGTTCGGTGCAGTGGTGACACCCCGCGGAGGCTGGATTCACCACTACGTACCGACGCCAGTTAGAATCTAGGGCAGGGGTGGACGCAGGTTGTCATGGCACGTCCCCACCCCTGCTTACAGGGGGAAAAAATCAGGTGGGGCCTCCGTCTTCATGAAGCCTTTCCCAGGCTTCAATTAGCCTCCATCACTGGCTCTCCCAGCTAGTTACTGATTCTGCAGGCTGGTTAAGAGGGGACCAGTCCCACAGCCCCACCATCCGGGGAGAAAGTCGGGGGTGACTGGGAGAGTGACGGCAGTGACAGTAGGCAGAACTCCGGAAGCCATGACCAGGGCAGAGCCTAACAGAGGCCCTGCCAAGAAAGTAAACTAAATAAAAAAAAGAACTGTCTAATGCACATCCCATCATGTCTTATTGCTTACATAGCACAAAGTATGGAAGAAGGTTCGCCAGCACTGAAGAGTTACTATTGCTCCCCCCCCCCCCATGTCCCACATTGACTTTTTTTTTTCTTCTCCTATTAACCCCGGAGCTACATCTTTCATTTATCCATATGGGGTCAAGCAGAATCAAAGTGCCTGGGATAAAAGCATGTCCAGGTTTGTGAGCCAGACTGGAGCCAACGAATAACCAATGGTACCACTTAGAACCCTACAGCTGGAGCTTGTCCCAGAGGCAACCAGACCATTAGGTATGCCCTAATGTTCCCCCCAAATAAAAAACAAAATAGCCCTATCCATTTCTTACTGTGTCACCCCACCCTGCTGCCAGTTCCCTTGTTTCTTACATGAAAGGTGGACACCACAGCCTGCATAACTCATCTGGCTGCTTTTCCTGGCTATGTCCCTCCCTCTGCACAGCAAGGGCTGCTGGAAAGACTGACATCCAGTCAACGGAAGATATTGTGACAAAATGATAGTTTCCTTTATTATCAGTGGAACAGTACCAACATATCACAAACAGAAAAGAAGGGTCTAAGGTTGTAGTTTTTTGTTGTTGTTGTTTTTTTTTTTTAAGACAGGGGTCTGGTAACTGGAGTAGAAGACCTAGTCATCTGATACAGGGTGGGAGGGAATCAAGGTCACGGAAGTACAGGGACACCTCGTGGAAAAAGAAGGGCTGGAGGTGGTGCGGGTCATCCTGGAGACAGGTACTGGGGCCACTATCCATACAGGTGTAGTACACAGATCTCCAGCACAGGGACAGGAGTTGGAGAAGACGTTTGGGGAAGCCATCAAAAGGATGGCAGGAAAGGGGAGGTGCTGCTAGTTGGGGACTTCAGTCTGACAGATGTGGACTGGAGCCTTTCAACTGTAGTTTCATCAAGGAGCAGGCTACCCTTGACTCCCTACAAGTGTTTTTTCTCAGGCAGCTAATGAAGGAACCCACTAAGGATAGAGCAGTGCTGGACCTGGTGCTTACCAACTGGGACAGGATGACAGACATACCAGGGGGCAGTCCACGAGGTACCAGTGATCACTGTACAGTGTGGTTTAACATTAAAATGGGAGCAGAGGCAAACCACAGGAGGACGAGGGTCCTGGACTTTAGGAGGGCAGATTTTAAAGAACTAGGAGACCGCCTCAGAAATTGCCTCATATGGGGGGATTGCCAGGGGCGGAAGGGTCCCAGTGGGGAAAAACAAGGGAGGCATACTGTAATTGAGGCAACCAACCTCTGCATGAAGGGAGTGAGTAAAAGTAGAAGGAAAAACAGACTGTCATGGTTCTCTAGGGAATCGGCCAAGGTGATGAGAGAAAAAAGGGTGCCATTCCGGAGGTATAAGGAAACACAGAGGGAGAAAGACAGGGGAGTATACCAAGTAAAACAGAGGGAAGCAGGAAAGGCATTGAGGGAAGCAAAGGCACAGACGGAGGAGGAAAGGGTAGCTAAAGCAGATAAGACTTTCTTCAGGAACATAAGTGAGAAGTGGAAAGCAAGAGGAAGGATAGTGAGGAGAAGGAAGGTGGCAGAGGAAGACTGCACAGAAGAGGATCAGGAAAAAGCAGACATCCTGAACAGGTACTTCTGCTCAGTCTTTACAGTGGGGGATGGACCACTAGAGACAGCAAAAGGAGCAAATTGAGGGGATGGACACGAGTCCATTTTTAGAAGAAAAAGTCCTGAAGGGGCTTGCAGCTCTGAAAGTGGACAAGATTATGGAACTGGGCAGGACACACCCAAGGGTACTGAAGGAACTTGGGGAAGTGCCGGTGCCCCACTGGTGGCCTTATTCAACAGTTCATCATCCTAGAGAACTGGAGAACAGCTCACATGGTCCTCTCCATACCAGCAGCAGCAGCAGGAAGGAGGATAGCAACTACAGGTCAGTCAGTCAGTCTCACATCAGTGGTGGGGAAATTAATGGAAACTCTGTTAAAGGAGAGGTTGGAAGAGTATATATATATTTTTTTGGTCTTTGGTAACCAGGTAAGGTCCACTAGGCACAAATGCCTGTTTTCAGGGGCGACCTGGGAGCACTGGGCAGTTAAGTGACTTGTTCAGAGTACCCCAGTAAGTGGAGGTTGTGAGAATCAAACCAAGGTCTGGTCTGCTGGATATACCAAACTCGTACACAGCTCGTTACTCTAACCTCTAGGCTATACTGCCACCTCATCTTGGATGTAATGGGCTACAAGACCAAAGGTCGCATGGGTTCATGGGGGGAGGCTGGGTCATGCCAGATGAATCTTCTTGATTTCTTTGGGTGACAAGGGAAAGACATCAGTGAAAGACAATTAGCGTGGCTTATCTGGGCTTCAGCAAGGCTTTTGACACTGTTGCATGGGAGAATGACAAAGAAATTGAGCAGCCTTGGGGTAGGCTCCTAAGTGGTGGACTGGGTAAGGAACTGGTAAATGGATAGGTGACAGAGGGTGGTGGTTAACGGCACTCACTCACTCTAATGAGGAAGACTAACCAGCTGGGTGCTGCAGTGCTTAGTACAGGGACCAGTCCTCTTCAATATCTTCATAAGTGACACTACGGAAGAACTGGAAGGAAGGGTATGCCTTTTGTAGATGACACTAAAATCTGTAATAGAGTGGACACCCAGGAGGGGGTGGAGAGAATGTATAGGGACCTTGGGAAACTCGAGGAGTGATCAAGATCATGGCAGTTGGGGTTCAATGCCAAAAAGTTAAACATTGTGCACCTAGGGCGTAGGAACCCAGGAGATCAGTATAGATATCTAGGCCTTTATCTGCTGGCAAGTTTCATATGTTCGTATGTTCATAGGATGGGGGGAGGTACTGACAGTCACTAAGCAGGAAAGGAGCCTTGGGGATATCATATCTGATGACCTCAAAGTGGCAGGGCAGTGTGACAAAGCAGAGGGTAGGGCTACTGGAGTGGGATGCTGGGGTGCATAAGGAGGGATATTTCCAGCAGGAGGATAGAAGTGGAGTTGCCACTATATCCCTCACTGGTGACACCCCACCTGGGGTACGCTGTCCAGTCCTGGAGGTTGCACCTCACAAAGGGCATAGACAGGGTGGAGGCAGTATAAAAGTGGGCAACTAAAATGGTGCAGGAGTTGCATCAAAAGCCGAGGAGAGATTGAGGGACCTCAACAAGTACACCCTGGAAGAGAGGAGACTGAGAGGGGACATGATGGAGACCTATAGGTACCTCATGGGGGAGAACAGGGTACAGAAAGGGAGTCTCTTTCAAATGAGAAAAAGCACCGGGACCAGAGGTCATGTGATGATGCAGGAGGGGGGACGTTTAAGAGAGATGTGAGGAAGTCCTACTTTACTGAAAGAGTGGTGGGCACCTTGAACAGACTGTCAGTGGAAGTGGTGGAGGTGAAAACAGTAGGGGCTTCAAACATGCATGTGATACTCATACGGGAATATTAGTAAGCAGGTAGAGAGGAGGGAGGGTCACTGGAGACCAGCTAGTGTCTGCAAAGACAGACTACTCGGGACCATTTGGGCAGACTGGGTGGATCAAACGTTCCTTTTCAGCTAACAATATCTAGGTTTATATGCTTCTGCAGTATACAAGATAAGTGTAGCATTTCATCCTTAATAAATAAATACATACATCAATAATTAAACAAACAAATAAACGGGTCCCATGTAACCCACCCCCTAAGGACGCACCTGGAATCAAGCAGTCACAGGTCCTAGTCAAACTAAATAAGTAACTAAAACTAAGCTAATTATTAAAATGGGTCCAATGTAGCCCACCCACCCCCAGGGACACATCTGCAAACAAGTTCTCACAGCTCAGCGTGCCTTTCCTAGCCAAACCTTTCAAATAAATTAAAGATTAAGCTGCTTCTTGTTCCTGATAAATCAGAATTGTTTATTCAACAGAAAATGACTCATGAAGCCATTGCTAGTACTTTGGTTGGGACACAAAAGCTGATGATGTCATTGCAGTCTTTTGTTATGGGATAACCCGCATGTTCCCTCTCTTCTGATTGGTTGGGAGAGTCTTCATGTAGTAGGATTAAGCAGTAATATAATCGAGGCTTCACTATTGAAAGCGATAATCGAACTGTAGTGTGACTACGTACAAGGCAGAATCCAATCATAGCTGTTGTCGGGGTAGTGAATCCATTCTCATATATTATACTACATATGGAACCTCTCCTCCAATCAGAAGGCAGTGCTGAAAATCATTCATCCTACAGCAAACTCAGAACTGTCATTGTATTCTCAATAAATGGACAGTAGTAATATTATGTTTTTACCTTGTATTATAATTGGGGGAGGGGAAGAAAAAAAATACGAAAAGAAATATTTTTTTTTAACCTGAAGCATAACAGCAATAATTTGATACTGGATTCAGTACACTCAGCAATAATCTAATTGTCTTGTGGAAATGGAGTATAAGGCCTGTGGCCTCATACTTTATCCAGTCTACAATCAGATTATTACCTCTGACAGCGACTCCACTATGATATTACTGCTTGACCATTATGCTACATGTTTTAAAAAAAAAATTCTGAATTGTTTTCTGTACCCCCTACCAATGAGAATGCAAGCTATAAGAAATAATGTATGGGCAACCACACTCAACGAGCCTGTGTTTCCACCGAGGGGTTGAGATAACAGCATATCTCGAGAGGTCCACGCTGTTATCTCAACCCTGAGATGGTAACACAAGGCGAGTTGTGTATGGTTGCTCATATTTTCTTTTTTATAGTATATGGTTTAAAAACTAATTAGTATACAGCACATTGCTGCCTTCTTTCCATGCCCCCATGCCAGAATACCATATTTGCTTAAAAAAAATCTGTTTCCTCTCATTGGTCTGATCCCTTTCCTCCCCTGCCCTAGCTACTCCATCTTTGCTTGTTGAGGAAACCACCGCTGACATTTTTTTTAAAGTGCTATAGACAAACAAATAGCAGCTGGAGTGAGCACAAAGGGGAGGGAGCGCTGACTAGCACTGTGGTAGAAAAACTGAAAACCGCCTGAGTGAATGTGAGACGGGGGAGTACAGGTGAGGCAACCTTAGTGAATGAGAGGGGGAGCAGAGGTAAGGCAGCCTGAGTGAATGTGAGAGGGGGAGTAGAGGTGAGGCAGCCTGAGTTAATGTGAGAGGGGGAGTGCAGGTGAGGTTGCCTTGAGTGAATGTGAGAGGGGGAATACAGGTGAGGTTGCCTGACTGAATGTGAGAGGGGGAGTACAGGTGAGGCTGCCTGAGTGAATGTGAGAGGGGGAGTACAGGTGAGGCTGATGAAAGACCTCACACAACAACTTTAGAGCAGTGACCGATTTCCATACATAATAAGGGCTAATCACATACTATAAGATGATAATGTCGTTGCTGTCCATTAACTGACAATAAAATGACTGCTGTGAGTTTTCCATAGGATAAACTGTTTGGGCCTCTGCCTTCTGATTGGAAGACAGTCCACATGAACAATACAGATTAATGGATAAAGAATTGGAAGGCAGTATGGCCTAGTAGTTAGAGCCAGTGCTGAGGAACCAGGAGACCCAAGTTCAATTCACTTTCAAAGCCAATTGCTCACTTTATGACCCTGAGCAAATCATTTAACCTCCCACTGCTTTAGTTCTGCCAACTGTAAAAATAGGTAAATCCCATTGAAAATGAGAGATTGCATCATAGCTGGGACATCTGGGGTTAAAAAAAATCATAAAAGAAAAAATGCACAGTCTAATAATAGTGGTGTGACCTTTAAAGACCAGTTAGTATATTGGTTTTCAGTGGTATCCTGCTTGTACCTATTTCATTTACAGCTCAGTGGACAGGAGTACAGGGAGATTAAGTGACTTGCTCAGGGCCACACAGCAAGTGTGATGCTCAGCTGGGAGTTGAACCTGGGTCTCACAGTTTCCCAGCCTGTGCTTCAGCCCCTAGACCAGAATAATGTGACAGCGATGTGGTCAGTCACCACTCGTGTCCCACACAGCAGCCTCGAGTGGTCTCAGAATGCTACCATGACAACTTCTGAGACACCAGCAGACAACATGCAGGGTCACAGTCACTTAAGCAATAAGGCAAGACAGGGGTGCATTACAGTGGAAAACAGCTCACTTTGAGTGGGTTGAAGCATGAGGCAAAGCCAAGTGTTTCTACCACCAGCGAAAGCCCGTTAACCCACCATAATGCATACCCTGGAGTGCTTTACTGCAATTCAGAAATGGCTCCTTTTTAGTAAACTGGATGTATTTGTTAAACATATTTCTGTTGTGCTACTTTCAGCCGCGCCTCTTGTCCAGTATTGGAATGAAACTTTATTAGCTTTGGGGGGGGGGGCGATAAAAGTCCTATCATTAAACTGCGACCCCTCCTTCCCCTTATATGTCAATGGCAGTGATGCGTGAGCTACCAGAGCTCACTTCAGAGCTAGGGGGGCTAAGCCCTGGCAAGGCACCATGGAATTTCAACACTGCACTTGGCCAAGCAGAAGCCAGCATCTTTTCTACCCATTTCATAATATCTGTTATACTCAGTTGCCCCCTGTTCCAGAGTAAGGTGGCTGCAGACCTGGGTTTGTAGCGCCTCTACAGTAATGTGCACAATACCTGTGAATGATTCTCTTTTTTAGTTTGAGCTACAGCCATGTCACTGTACAGCTGCTATTCTCTTTGGTCACACTAGATGGCAGTATAGCTTAATCTGTGGAGTAAATCTTTCCCTCAATGCAAAAATCTATGAACGAGTTCTTTCACTGATATAAAGTAGGCACTGACACACTGGCCGTCAGAAGGCAGGCTATTGAACGACTGCACACAAATAATGCATTTCCATTTACTGTGCTCGAGGAATACATGAATAAATGCCATATATTTATAATAATCCTTTCTTTATTGGATATTTTTTACAGAATATCTTGCACAGCAGTTGTAGAATCTGCTTACATGAACAGCTGTTACTGAAAGGGAATTAGTTTGGATTTCAGTCAGAAAGTTGACAGACCTCGCCAGCTCACTTAAGATGGAAGTGACGCTGTCCTTGTGAACTGGGTCCCTAAATAAGTCCCCCAATATGATGTAAGAATGATCGTACTTGCATTCTTAGGGTGGGGGAGGGCTATGGACCAAAGTGCGTGCGTTATGGCTATTAATCATATGAAAAGTACCCAACATCTCTCACTGCAGCTGATACAGGTTGTCGAATTGGTGGGCAATGAGGAGGGGTCTCTATCAAAATGAACTCTGTAACCCATCTAAACAGTCTGTACAAGTCTACTCTCTGAAGTGAGCTCTGTTTTATATAGTACTGTGCCCAGTTCTGGAATCCTCAGCTAAAGAAAGACAAAAGACCGGCTCAAGATGGTGCAGCGCAGGGCAACTTGAAGGATTCAGGGCCAACAGGGCAGGTCCAAGAGGATCAGCTGAAGGCACCGAACACGACCTCGCTGGAGGCCAGAAGTGAGAGGGGGGAGAGATGACAGAGATGTTCAAGTTCCTGAAAAGGAAAACTGTGAGGCGCTATTGCTCAAGAATAGCAAATCAAAAACATGACAGCATGAGTGGAAGCCGGTGGGTCGGGGTTGGGGGGGCTTGAGGAGGGACAGGAGAAAGTTAAACAGTGAGAATAGTGGAGCCATGGAACCGCCTGCCAGCAGAGGTAGTGGGCACCAAAACCGATGGCTGTTTCAAGCAAGGCTGAGGCACAGCTAAGTGCAACTGCAGAGTTAAGTTCTTAAATGTTACTGAGGGGCATAGTGGTAAGGCAGGCTGCAAGGGGGTGGCGGGGTAAAACCCATATCTAGTCAACGAGTCTCAGGGTAGGGTAGGGTATTTCAGAGCAGACTGGGTGTGCCAATGGTCTTCTTCGTCTGCCAACACTGTCACGTTTCTATGTTTCTGTTTCAAGGCTATAACTGAGAAGTGAATTATGCCTGAGTAACAACCAACTTTTGTGCCTTCATAGGGCATGCGTCTTAGCAAGAAATATTACTTTTAAGACACTGAAGGCAGTCAACTGCTCCAAACATAGAGGAATGGGTATGGGATATTTAAATAAGGACAAGTTGTGAGAGAATTGCACATATGGGCTGCAATCCGCTAGACTGATATTATGAGATATGGTCCCTTTTTCTTCAGTCTTGCATATGTCAACTCAAGAGACAGAGAAACAATTGTTTTAACACAGTATTATCAACTGAAGGAACCCAAAATAGCAAGATGGAAAAGAATCGGACTTTATGCGCAGTTTGCAGTCTTTTTAATCAAATGTATCATCTTTTATCTGGTGTCAAATATATTCAAATGGCTATTGTGATTAATACCTGTACTATCTATTTAAATGTTAGGTAATAACCACATTCTAGAAATCACAGAATTTTCACATAAGTTATAAATATTATGATTGCGTTTATGTATTGCTTATAAAAACTTAATAAAATATGAATTATAAGAAAGAGAAGTGAATTACTGTCAGAACCATGTTAGGCTCTTGTGCAGATTTATTATTTTCTGATTCTTCCACAGGCATAGCCCACAAAAGCTTAAAAATATTTAATATCCCGTGAGGTGGGTGCATGGGGAAGGGTGCTGTCCATAACGGCAACTCCTTCCCAGCCCAATCCCTCATGGTGATGGGAGGGTAGAGCAACCGGATGAGGGGGTGGGCGAACTGGGCGACAGGATGTCGCTAGGTGTCTGACGCAGGGGGGAGCAAGCATGGGCTGGGAGGGGGGCGGAGGCTGTGAAGGACAGCCCCCAACAGAAAGCATTAAAATACATGTCCCAGCACCATTGTCCTGTGCACCGAGGGAGTGCAAAAATGTTTCTGGCACTATGACTGCGCAATAACGGTGATCGCCTTTAGGCTTTCGCCGTTATCACATAGAACCCAAAGATTTGGGGTAATCAACAAAAACTCAATCAAATGTAGATTATAAAAAGGAGGAATAATTACTATTGTGCAGTGCTATCTCCTCTGGGTGATAAGCAGCCTTGGTCTGTGTCGGCACAGGGCAGTTCCACTAAGCACTGTGCCAACACGGCCCTATATTCGGTCAGTTAATGAGCAGTAACTGTCTAAATATCGCTCAAAGCCAGTCGTGTGCTTTTGCAAGTGCAACGCAAAAGGCTTTGCTGTGATTGCGCCCGGCTCTGAATATGGGGCCCAATGCCTTTTAATTTCATAGTCTACACTTTAGCCTCTGCCAGTGGCCTACAATGACTTGATGTTATCAACAATGACGTCAGCCATTCTTCACTTTAAGCAAGCCCTAGACACCATCACTGTGACCTCTAGACTAATCCTGGCTGGCTATCATCAGCTGATCGAAGAGCGTGCCCCTTATACTGTCCTATAAACAAATCCAGGAAGGCTGCGGATAAATTGTCTCAATCTAATCTACTCCTACTCAAACCAGTCTTGAGGAACTTAAAATGGTCAATGTCTCTCAACAGTTAACCTGAACACAACTTTTAGTCAGAAAGCCTTTTCCTGCACTGTGTCCACTCTCTG
This sequence comes from Neoceratodus forsteri, assembly GCA_016271365.2. Taxonomy (NCBI): domain Eukaryota; kingdom Metazoa; phylum Chordata; order Ceratodontiformes; family Ceratodontidae; genus Neoceratodus; species Neoceratodus forsteri. Next base: position 1,096,544,314 of record CM028135.1, on the reverse strand, counting down.
GAGTAGCTGTCATCCTACATTTCACTGACAATCATACAATGTTCTGTAGCAAATTGTTAATGCACCTCAGAAGAAAGATGCAATGCTGATGCCTATAATTCTTGTCACAATGCTTTATATGTAACCTACAGATTGCACTGTTATACGCTGTGCATACTGTTGTCTAGTGTATAAGTGATATATATTCATGTGCCAAAATTGGTCCAGGTTGTTCCCGAAAATGGGCAGATATGATCAGTGTATTCACCAGTTAACACAAATAAATAAATACGGTACATACATATGTCAAATCAGTGAATGAACAAATACATAAGATGTATACACTGATGTTCTGTATTGGTACATCCATTTACGGAGTACATGGATGTAACTACATACCCAGGTCGCACCTGGAAACAAGCCTCGGCTCAGCGCGCCTTTCCCGGTCAACAATTTTAAATAAATAATGTATACATTGATGTGTTGTTTGTACATCAGTGTAATATTATAGGCCAATATCTCTGTGACTATATATTTTAAAAGTTAATGCTATACCTCACTTTAAAGGTGCAGGATGGGCCTTTCAAATGACGTATTTTTCCTATCACGTGCCAACAATCTGGAACCAGCTCCCCTTTTTCCTCTGGCATACCTCCTCCTCTTCCTGAGGCTCCTTTAGGCTCCAGCTGAAGCTCCTCCCGCCACCCACTGGCACCAGTTTTCCGTAGGAGGTTCCCCCCTTGTTATTTTTGGTAGCTCAGGTTTTTGGGTCCCCTAGTCCTTTACTGATCCCTGGTACACTGCAGTGCTTGCCTCTGTACTGTTTTGTCCTTGAATACCCCGATTTCCACCTGCACATATATCTGCACAGCATACTGGCATTTTAATTTGTTCCAAGTTTGTACCAAAGATGTATAAATTCTTTGCTCCGTGTCTGCACGTTGCATTCTATTCCATGTAATGTACTGTAGTATTATGTTTGTTGTTTCCTCTGGTAACCATTCCCCACGGTTCACACCTGGAAATGAGCTTCGGCTCAGTGTGCCTCTCCTGGTTACCAATTTTCAAACAGATAAATAAATAAAATGATGTAGACATAGACAATGTCGAGAGAAGAAAGACCACTGGTCCATCCAGTCTACCCAGCTGTACTTCTTTCTAACCCTTGACCTATTGTCTAGACGGGGTTCTCACCCTCATTCCTTCCCTCATTTCCCTGTCTTACTGCTACCCCCACCCCCACCCCTGAGTAACTATTAACCTTTACTCAGTCCGGCTATCTTGCACCCATTAATGGCTTTTGCAGCCACCAACTCTGCTGGTCGGCTGTTCCACGGCTCAACTGCTCTCTCTGTAAAATAAAACATTCTCGCATCCCTCCTGAATCCCCCCCCCATTGCCCTCTATTCTCTCCTTGTTTTCAGCCCACCATTCCTGTTAAATAGGTCCTCGCAGTTCATCTTGTTTATTCTTTTCAGGAACTATAAGGTCTCTATCATATCTATCAGGGGCTGGCGATATAGCCTAGAGGTTAGAGTAACGAGCAGTGCAGTGAATGAGCTTAGTACTGTACATCCAGCAGACCTAGGTTTGATTCCCACAACCTCCACTTGCATACTGTGTGACGTTGAGCAAGTCACTTAACCACTCTATTGCTCCTCGGTCACCCCTGAGAGCAGGCACTTGTGCCCAGTTGGCCTTACACGGTTACCAAAAGAATATAATAACAATAACATAAAATAAATATCACCCCTCTCTCTTCTGGCATCCAGTGAGTACGTGTTTAGTGCCCTGAGCCGACCCTCACAGGATCTGCCCTGTTGGCTCTGAATCATTTTGGTTACTCTGCACCACCTCCAGCCTCTCTCTGTCCTTCCTCACGTGAGTACTTTAGAACTGGGCCCAGCACTCCAGATGGGGGTCTCACCAGTCATCAATACAGAGGTAGTATTATCTCTTCCTTCCTGCTATCAAACCCTTTTGCTTCCAATACTCTCCAACATTCTGGTTGCCTTGCTTCCAATACTCTCCAACATTCTGGCTGCCTTGCTTCCAATACTCTCCAACATTCTGGCTGCCTTGCTTCCAATACTCTCCAACATTCTGGTTTCCTTGCTTCCAGCCTTGTTACATTGGCTAGGTTATTTTAGGGAGTTACTTAGGATGACACCCAGACTCTTTTCCTTTGAAGTAGTGGCCAGCTTAATCCCTCTCATCCAGTATTCCTTCATGTGGTTCTTGTTCCCTATGTGCATCACCTTTAACCTCCTCCTTGCTGTCTACTCTGCCACAGAGCTTAGTGTCATCTGCAAAGAGACACTACTTGTCCTGTATTCCTTTTCCCATGTCACTGATGAACACGACATCATTAGAAAGACATTAACAGACAATAATAAAACATGAACGCACTGTATGTCAAATTGAGAAAATGTACACTTTTGTATTAACATTTATTAATGGGTGATAAACTAATAGGTCTCACCGTGGGTGAGAATGAGGATTTTTCTTCACATTCTATGGCACTGCCCTTGGTATAAAAATCCCAGACTTCACTGGCTTACCCCTTTGGTCAATGATTGGGACAACATACTGTAGATAAGAATGCGTTAACAGAAATACTCATTTATACTGTAGACGACTAATCCACTGATAGATAGCAAAATACTTCCTCCAGATCAGTAGAATTAAGCAACATAAAATGAAAAATATAGATATGGCTATAATTAAGCAACAAGGCATGACAGGGGGTGTGTTATGATGGGATAACGGCTCACCTCGGGGTGGGCTGAAGCACAACGCACAGCTGAGGGCTTCCACCACCCGAGAAGGGCCGTTAGCCTACCATAACACACCCCCGGAGTGCCTTATTGCGATTATGAAATTGGTCATTTTTAGTAAATTTTATGCATTTTTAAACATAATACTTTCAGCTGGGCCGTTGTGCTGGGATAACGGCCCAGCTGAAAGCAGCTCTCAGCCAGTGAGAATTCAGCATTCTTTCTACCCATTTCATAATATGAAATTCAACACAGAACGAAAGGGCTCTGCAGTTATTGGGAAACACTGGATGACTACCATATCCGTATTGTGGACTACTGGTTCATGTTGTGTTCCCTACAATAGACTGTGGTGAGCAGGTAGAGCCCCAATCAATTGTTGCTGCTTCCAGCTAAGATACCACTTCAATTATAAACCCACTAGTTTATCACCCACTAGTAAATGTTAATACAATAGTGTACATTTCCCAGTTTGATATACTGCACGTTCATATTTTGTCTGTGTTAATATCTTTCTAATAATGTCATGTCAAATAAATTAAACATGTACTTTAAATTGTACTTACTTTTAAATTGTTTTTGTTGTCCTAGAAATCCTGTTTTAACATGCTATTTTTTTTATGAATTGTAAAGACTTTATAGTCGAACAATAACATTTGCTACACTGATAAGCGTACTGCCTACCATAAGGTTCTAGCATGTGAAGAGCAAAAGTATTTTGCTTCTGAAGTTTCATTGTCATAATCAATATAAAGACAATACATTGATGTAAACAGCGTGTATTGACATAGAAATGCCTCACTTACATGCCACAGCCCTGCTGATCTTTTACCAGGACTTTATTTTTAATTTTTTTTCAAGTTTCTACCCCTAAAGGTTGCAAAGTTAGCACACTGTAAGGATAATTTCTTTGAAAAGGGCCGACTTCAGAATTGTAGGGGTTGGGCATGTAACTTTTTTTTGTAAATGAAAACTTGGAATGAAATCGACATGGCTGTGTCCTGTCGATACAGGTTCCACGTATTATACATATCAAGCCAGGCATTAAACTGCTAAATGGAGGTGAACACCACTTGATAGAATATTGGCCGCTGCATTGGAAGATACTAGAGGTATTCCATAAGGAGAACCACAACGTCATTTAAGCAATGAGGCATGACATGGTGTGCGTCGTCACTGAATAACGTCACACCTAGGGTGGGTCGAATGCGGCTGGGTGCTTCCGCCACCCTAGGTGTGATGTTATTCAGGGATGACTCACACCCTGGAGTGCCTTACTGCGATTATAATATGGCTATAAAGAATCTGACAAGACTTTAATGGTTAAGCAATAGACATAAGAAACAAATTAGAAGTTATTAACCTTATTATAATTAATTTAGACATAAAATAGAGATAAAATAGTCCCTTCAAGAGCTTTACTGCATCCCTCCAAAATTGCTTACACTGACCTTATTATAACTCATTTTAATACTCTGAGCTTAACGATATTTTTTATACTCCTGCTTTTATCTCATTTTTCACGTTGCAGAATTGAACACATTAATATTGACAGTCCCATTTAGTGTCCCTACAGAGATCAATCGTGCTGCGGCAGAGGCATCCATATAGTTATTTTCTGTTTCCTTTATTTATTTATTTTTTTACAGGAATGAAGACTGTCCTAAGAAACAGAAAAAAAAAAACTATTAAGCAAGAAGGTATGACAGGGTATGCGTTGTGGTTGGATCCGTCTTTCAGATGAGATGTTAAACCGAGGTCCCATCTGCCTGGATTGGTGGTAGTTCAGGTGGATGTTAAAGATCCCATGGCACTTATCAAAAAGAGCAGGGGAATTTCCCCGGTGTCCTGGCCAAATTTCCCTCGTTCTCTAAAAATACCACCAACAGCTTAATCTGGTTCAAGGTCAGTTGGCATTCATCTGTATCCCCCTCCCCGGGTCATGCCTGAAAATAGGCAGGATTTGTCTAGTGCACTTACCCGGTTAAAAAAACTAAATAAATGCTAGTGGCACATCTTGGGTGTGGCATGAGGCACCGCCGAGTGCCCTCACTTCAACCACCTGAGAAGTGCTGTTACCCCACCACAATGTGCACCCTGGCGTGTCTTACTGTAATTATAAAATGGGTCCAAGATGTTTTTGTGTGTGTGGGGGGGGGCGCGCGAAGAAATGCACCAAATCAAAACAGAAACAGTTTTATGACTTTCACAGCACATCCCTGCACTGCCGTGTCATCTCAGGTTTAAATATTATGTACAGCAAAATTCAAGTATTTTTAATTAGCTCTTAAATCCTTTAGTTTCCCCCAGCCCATTCCCTCACCTTTCTTTCTTCTTTATAATATTCTCTCCCTTTTCTCTGTCTTATTTATTATTATTATGATTATTATGCAGCTGCAGTCTAACGGACTTTAGTGCTACACACTCGAGCAGACTAGACAGACCATATGGCCTGTATCTGCTGGCAATTTTGTATGTTCGTATGTTCTGTCCTGCCAACATTCAAGAGATGGAATGTTTACTACAGATAGAAAGCAAGGATTCAAACCTCTGCTCAGTTCTCCTGGCAGAATGTTTACTCCCACTAGCACACAACAGAAGGCCTCAGCTGGAACCAGGGCTTTTGTTTTATCTGTAACAGCTTAAACAACCCAGATTTACCTTGTAAGCAGGTGAGGACAGGAGGGGGATTTTTCATGGTCAGCAAAGAAACACCATAAATTACAATTCTAAGTACTGTAGTACTTCATTTTTTGAAGTTACATGTGTGTGTGTAACAAGAGTCTTATGAGGGCAAATAACATTTAATTTTTATGTTTATAAATTTAAGAGAGTTTTATTTGTAGGGCCTAGTTGAAGGTTTTTAGTGAGTAAAGGTGACAGCCACATTTGTGATGGCAGTCAGGAATGGCTGGTGTTATTGATATTATTGTGAAGAGGCTGCCGGACCTTCTTACAGTGTTGTTGTCATGGGACATCAGCACTGGGTTCCAAGCTCCTCAGCCAATCAGATTACTGTTTTTTTATAGCCATGTTATAACTCTGGTTATAAATACTACTACCGATACAGTAAAGTACTCATATGTGATGCGACTTCCTGTTTACTTGAGGGGGAGCAGTACATGCAGCAGGATTCAGTGGACACTGGTTTTCAACTTCAGCTGGGAAACAAGACATGGACTGAGTCAGGATGTGTCTGTGGCTTGTGATGTCTCCTTTGTGGAGTCTACAGCCTCTAGCAACCTGAAGGAAAAGTCATTGTGGAGGTTCCTTGTCAATCATTAATCTTTTTCCCTATGGCTTCCCTTCCCTGCCCCTGTGGCTTTACCCTCTACATTTGGAGGGATGTGGAAACGGTGGCAGCCCTTCTCAGTTTAGATAGGCCCAATTTTCTGAGAGTAAGATGAGGCAAATCCTGTGGTAGGGTCCACAGGCAATGTTAATCTTTGACCATGCAAACTGGTAAATGAATATGTGACCCACTGTTATGCTATGGCAGATTTCTGTTAGAAGAGAACGATCTTCAGTGCCTACAGGTACACAAGCCATGTCGTTACAGCTCCAGTGAGGTCAGAATCTGGCAGCAAACTTTGAAGCAGCAATATTTGTTACTCGACAAAAAATATCATATTTTTACCATTAAATATTTTACATAATTAGATGCATCATCTAATTATGTCACAAAAGGAAGGAGACACAATGATATCGTCAGATTTTTGGGAAGAGTGGAGTTTGAGAATCTTCCCATTCAAAATCAACCCTACACAAATGCCTTTGTTTGAAATACATCTTCAATTATTTGTGTAAACCTATGACATATGAAATATAGGCAACTTACCAAGCCAACTTCTGTTTAAATACACAGACACAAATACGGGAGGGACGGTGAAGAAGTCTACGACGGAGTTCACTTCTAGCCAAAACCACAGCTTGTCGTTGGCAGCAATAAACTAAAAAGAAAAAAATAACTCATTACATTTTTATAGTGTACGGGACCGTGTTGGCAGAATTACATCTTCTAAATCTTCAAACGGGAAGAACGTTTTCTTTTAGGCATCTCTCTCAATATTTTGCCACTCAAAATGTGTAATAGTAATTGTTTTTTTTTGTTTATTTTTTTTTTCTGTGTTTGAATTTGGTACTCATGAAAGATGCTGGACTGACAGCACTGGAACCTAAAGTCCTCTATTTACCCACACGACAGGTACAGCACGGGTGATCACTGTGCAAGCTTCCCCACCCTGCCCTGCCAATGTTCCTCAGCCCTTCCATGGAAGGATCACCATGCTGGTGAGGGGGTAGTTCAGACCCCATGCCCATTCTGCCCTTGGCCTCTCATGTGAGACTGCCAACAAGGGTGTCAGTTAGTGCCACTTACGTTGGTGGTGGTGGCTTTGTGACGTGGACACCTGCCCACTGGGAAATGGACTGAGACCAGCGCAACTAATTTCACTTAGGTCACTGAACAGCCCTCAGGTGATAATGGCTTTCGACCACTACCAACCTGTGTAGGATTTCTGAACCCATGATTTAGAAGTAAAAGACTCCTTAACCCACAACCAATCCACTGAGCCATCCCGTTCCTAACCATAGTAGTAGATTTTTATTTACATAAAGAGGCCCTTCCAATACTCGTTGCACCTGTACAAATTAAAGCAACAGGATCAAAAATAAAAAAGGAAAATAAAGATAAAAAGACAGGTAAAAAATCAGAAACATGGAACCAGCATTCCTAAAACTCAGAAAAAAACATAAGACATAAAAACAGTCATTCAGAATTTCACCCGATCACTAATAGCATGAAGTGCTTTATCAATTTATTTTAAAAAATACTGACAGTATTTGCAGTGTGGATGCCCCGTGGAAGGGCATTCTAGAGGACTGGTGCTGCCAATGCAAACGCTGTCTCTGCTGCTGACTTAATCTTAACTGGTGGTATTAGAAGCAAGTCCCAGCCTCTGAATTTCAAAACCCTTGTGACCACATAGGGAGTCAGGAGTTCCCTGAGATATTGGGGTGGCCCAATCTGTTCAGGGCTTTATATGTTAGTAAAAGAACCCAGAACTCAATGCGCCACCTAGTAGCGGCTATTATATAATATATAATATATAATAATAATAATAATAATAATACAATGTGGAACTCTGACCCTAAACATGTGGGGAAAACAGAGATCCCATGTAGGACTCATCATCAAAGTCCTAGAGATGAAGTAAACTCTCGGAACCCTGTGACGATGAGTGCTTTGATGTTCCTCATAGTTACTGTTTATGTAGCAATTAATATGAGTTTCTGTTTTACAGCCTCAATATGCAAGGTGAGATAGCACCTACTTTGTGTGGAACAGAGGGATTCTAAGTGGATATGTGGTAAAAAAGGACCCCACCCCCGTGTTGGATATAGATGCCAAAAATAACTGGCTTTTTCTTTTAGCCACACCCTCTTTTAATATAGTTATTTAGCAATTTTTTCAAATTGACACATGCTAACATGCCATAATCATCAGTAGCCAACAGTGGTTCACATAAAAATTGGAGGGATGGCCCTCTATCCCCCTCAGAACCTACATCTCAACTGTCCCATATTATGAGGAACCATCCCTCATTTCATTACTCTCAGCTGTGCCACGTTAGGAGGGATGCCCCTCATTTTACCACAGTGAAGGCAGGAAGGCAGGGAAAAGAAGGAAGGAAAGAGGAAGGGAAGGAAGGAAGGAAAGCAGGCAGTACAGCCTAGAGGTTAGAGTAACAACTGTGAATGAGCTTGGTATATCCAGCCGACCTGGGTTTGATTCCACAAACTTCACTTGCATACCGTGTGACTCTGAGCAAGTCACTTAACCTCCCCAGTGCTCCTAGGTAGCCCCTGAAAACAGGCATTTGTTCCTAATGGACCTTACCCGGTTACCAAGGACTAAAATGGAAGGTAGGTAGGTAGGAAGGAAGGAAGGAAGGAGGAAGGAGGGAGCTCATTTGGCGCACCAGTACCGATCGTACCTGCTTCAAAGCTCAGTCTGTTCTTGTCCCTGACCTCTGTCTATGGTGCCACTCTTCCTGCGCACAGTTATCCGCTAGTTGCACTTACTTAATGTTGTCTGCTCTTTAATGCTCCTGTCGATTTACTTATTCTAAGCTTCCCCGCTTTAGGTATGTGCCTTGCTACATCTTCCTTACCTGGCACTCTCTGTTTATAGGTTAAAATCATCATCATCATCGTTTTGTATGGAATTGTACTGTATCTGTATTGTTCTCCAGTGAATTTCCCTTATCATATTCTGTATTGCACTTACATATATACTCTCCTGAATATTATGTTAATGCTTGTGTTAGCCCAGTCTGCAATGTAAAAGGTCTTTTAAGGTCCACTGGTTGTACTTTCCCAGGTCGTCCCTGAAAATAGGCAAATGTATGCCTAGTGCACCTAACCCAGTAAACAATAACTGAACACATAAATAAATGATTGGTTACAGACTTGCTGCATGCAAACGATTTCTAAGCCAGTAAAAAAGTTACTAAAGATGAGGAGGGCAGGACAACTCACACCTAGTTAATTCAAGCTGAGTGAGCAGTTCTTTCCTGCAGTGTTTTACATCCTAAAGCAGCAGTGCAATGTAAAAAATAAATTGCACTTTTTCAACAGTTTATTCCTTGTGCTGTGCTGAGCATTTACCTGGTACTCTTTCCCACCGGCATTGTGCTATCACCCTGTAATTTGCTCAGTTATCTTTTGTTTTTGTTTACGTTTCTGCCACCCACCGTGTTGAAATGGAATCCCCTCTGCTGCCAATTGCACATGTGAATGACTGGCTGTACTAGATAGGGACATCAGGAATGTTCAGCACAGGGTCCCACTGCAGTAACCAAAAGATGTGATGTGATATGAAGGGGGAGCGCAGCTGAAAATTAGGCAGCCGCCATATTTACTGTGGCACCACAACAACTGAAATCAATTTTAAATACCTAAAAAACTACAGATTGCTAGAAAAAAATATTTACAGATATGGAAACCTCATCTATGGCTGCATACGTACAATCCAAAAAAAATAATTTTGATGATCATTTCCTGATTATGTTGCACTGCTGCTTTAAGTTAAATCAGTTACTAAAACTTGTTACTAGGTACTGGCAAAAGATTTAAAGAGTAGCTGACATGTTCAGGAGAACTTTACCAAAATATAATATGCAGACAAAGGTCAGCGTGTATTTCAGATTAGTTCAGTATTTCTCTTCCCCATTATTTATTACTAAGGTCATTTGTATGGAAACAGGATCTTTGCTCTTAAAGATTTCATCTGTCATTGCCGCTTTCTCCCTACCAGAGGTAATAATGCACTCCTTGTGACATCACAGTTACTGTCATAGCAACAGACTGTGATGCCACAACAAAGGATTATGGTGTGGATGCTAGAAGCTTAGCACAAGTCACCGCCAAACGTGACTTGCACCCTATTCTAGAAGTGGCAGGGTCCCAGCGTCTAAGTCCTCTGACTTGCGACATACAGCCAGGTACGCCAAACAGAGGGCATACCTGGCGAGGATGTCACAAACCGCAACCGCTATCCTGCAAGGCGCAGGTGCCCCCCTCCATGCCCGATCCCTGGCAGAGCCCCACAGCGCTACAGACCCCCTACCCACTGTCGTGCCACCAAGTGTCCCCAACACCTATCCCAATCCCCATGCGACTGGTTTACTGTACAGTATGTACAGTACAGGCAGTCCACAATGTGTGCAATACAGTCGGAACTGCAATAATGTACCCGGTAGTCCTGTTGCACCCCACTCCCCCAGCAGTGTCAATATACCCCACAACCATCCCCAACTGGCGACTTGCACAACCCTCCTCTCACCACCATGGCCAGACGCCGACTGAGCTCCTTCTGAGCGCTTACTGTATAGACGCGCTCAAAAATGAATGAGTGTTCATTTCTGAGCATGTCTATACAGTACACGCCTCAGAAGGAGCTCAGTGGCTGTTGGGCCGGTAGTGAGAGAGAGGGCTGCCAGTCGCTGGCTGGGATGGCTGGGGGGGTGTGGCGGTATTGGCACTGTTGGGTGGGGACCACTAGACTACCAGAGAGTGACAGGGCACTAATTATTGTAAAGGTTTGCGGCACTGCAGGGACCTGTGCTTGGGGGGTGAAAGAGCTGCTCTGTGGGGCTGATAGCAGTGTGGGGTTCGGGGGCATGATTTGTGTGGGCTGCCCTGCAGGGCATTTACGGTTTGGAGGTTCTGGGGGTGCAAGATGCCCTGCTGGGCACCTCTGCTGTTGGGGATCGGGGGCTGGAAGGATTGTGGGATGCCCTGTGGGGCAACAAGGGGGTGTTCTGGCCATGAGGGGGCACATCATGGAGTGGGTGCAGTGGGTCTACAGAACCCCTGGAGGGCGTATGTACCTTTACGCCAGCTAAATGCTGGTGTAACATACATTGCCGGTTCTCCTCCGGGAGTTCTTGTAGAATCCCAATATTGGACACTTTGTTGCTGCCCTTGTAGAATAGGGCACAACTGCTGCTGTAAACCCCTTAGCGCCATGTCGTAGGGGGTTTATGGTGTAACTGCACTTCGGCGCAAGTAGCCTGCAGCACGTCGCAGGCCGCATTGTAGAATCCCGTAAGTCACAACTGCTGGCACAACTTGCTACTTGCGCCATTCTTTTTGGCGCAAATGCAGTTACACCAGGCGTAACTCTTTTAGAATTGGGCCCTATGACTTGACGTAGGGAGTAAGTTGAGGAGACAGATGCACTCTGAGGGATGAAGATCACGTATTCATACAGATTGTCTCAGTAATAAACAACGGGGATGAGAAAGCTATAGACTATATATGGAATGCAAGCAGCTTGTACTTATGTTTTTCAGAGATATACTTGAGGCATCAGCAGCTCTTTAAATACAGTGGGTCGGAGATTCAGATGGCCTCGAATGGCACAAGCCCCAAGTACGACTAACATATGATGCGTACGGGGCTTGCAGCATTTTCCCTGCCAGTGAGCGGGATTTTTCTATCCCATGCATCAACTGCTGCAAGTTAGACCAACTTTTTCTGGTCTAGCTTGCGTCAATCCCAGGTACCCTTTTTGCAGGGCTTGTGCCAAATATTTGGCGCAAGCTGCCATAAATCGGGTAAAGTGTCCCAACTGCACCCAACCTACTAAAATCAGCTGCAGCTGCAGAAAAGGGTTTCAGTGCACCACCGGAACCTTAGTGTCGTAGTGCAGGGCCTGGCACAAGCCCAGCGCCATGCTTTGAAAATCCAACCCAATGTACTCATCTTATGCTTTGTTGGTTCTAAGGTTCCTAACCCTTCATATCCACCAATTTAAACAACAGTTGGAATAATCTGGAATGACTTGATAAGGTTGGAGGCCCATTACAGCTGTGCCTTGTACATCCCAAGGACATGAGGGTTCTCTGGTGGGGTTTGAACATTTCTAGGGTTGAAGCTGATCTCAGGAGAGCTGTTACGATAGTTTCACAAAGCCTGGCTTACCGCCCCGCTGATGTGGGTTTGAGTCCTGAGCCATGGTGGTAGTAGAGACAGTGCAGACCAGTGTCCCACCATGATGCCTGTGTCTTCGGGGGGGGGGGGTGGCTCCTACGGTTACATGACTGTCCACTGGTGTGCTAGAGGAAGGCCATAATGTGGACATGAATACATGGCTCCACACTGGGAGGTGAGAGCTGCTGGCAGCATGATGCTGTATACTGACGTAAGGCCCTGTGGTGTCACATGACCAGTCCTGTATCAGCAAGCATCAGGTAGTCTCACATCTCCAGTCCTGTGCAAGTGAGTGTCAGATAGTGTCACAATTCTAGTCCTGTATCAGCAAGCATCAGGTAGTCTCACATCTCCAGTCCTGTGCAAGTGAGTGTCAGATAGTGTCACAATTCTAGTCCTGTATCAGCAAGCATCAGGTAGTCTCACATCTCCAGTCCTGTGCAAGTGAGTGTCAGGTAGTGTCACATTTCCAGTCCTATGCCAGTGAGTGTCAGGTAGTGTCACATTTCCAGTCCTGTGTCAGCAAGCATCAGGTAGTCTCACATCTCCAGTCCTGTGCAAGTGAGTGTCAGATAGTGTCATAATTCCAGTCCTGTATCAGCAAGCATCAGGTAGTCTCACATCTCCAGTCCTGTGCAAGTGAGTGTCGGGTAGTGTCACATTTCCAGTCCTATGCCAGTGAGTGTCAGGTAGTGTCACATTTCCAGTCCTGTGCCAGCCAGTGTCAGGTGGTGTCACATGCCAAGTCCTGTGCCAGCGAGTATCAGGTAATGTCACATGTCAAGTCCTGCGCCAGTGAGTGTCAGGTAGTGTCACATGTCAAGTCCTGCACCAGTGAGTGTCAGGTAGTGTCACATTGTCCAGTCCTGTGCCAGCCAGTGTCAGGTGGTGTCACATGCCAAGTCCTGCATCACTGAGTGCCAGATAGTGTCACACTGTCCAGTCCTGTGCCAGCAAGTGTCATGATGTGTTGAATGTAGAGTCCTGTGCCAGAAAGTGTCAGATGGTGTCAAATGTGCAGTCTTGTGACAGCAAGTGTCAGGTTGTGTCACATGCCCAGTCCTGCACCAGTGAGTGTCAGGTGCTGTCACACTGTCCAGTCCTGTGACAGCAAGTGTCAGATGGTGTCACGTGTCCAGTCCTGTGCCAGCAGGTGTCAAGTGGTGCCACATGCCCAGTCTTGTGCCAGCAAATGTTAGGCAGTGTCACAATGTCCAGTCCTGTGCTAGCAAATGTCATATGGTGTCACATGTCCAGTACTGTGCCAGCAAGTGTCAAGTGGTGTCACATGCCCAGTCCTCTGCCGAGTGTCAGGTGGTGTCAGATGTCCAGTCCTGTGCCAGTAAGTGTCAGCTATTATCATGTGTCCAGTCCTGTGCCAGTGAGTGACAGCTGGTGTCACATGTCCAGTCCTGCACCAGTGAGTGTCAGGTAGTGTCACATGCCCAGTCCTGTGCCAGCAAGTGTCAGGTTGTGCCACATGCCCAGTCTTGTGCCAGTGAGTGTCAGGCAGTGTCACACTGTCCAGTCCTTTGCCAGCAAATGTCAAGTGGTGTCACATGTCCAGTCCTGTGTCAGGTAGTGTCACATATGCAGTCCTCTGCCAGTGAGTGTCAGGTGGTGTCACATATTCAGTCCTGTGCCAGCAAGTCTTAGGTAGTGTCGCATTGTCCAGTCCTGTGCCAGTAAGTGTCAGGTGGTGTCACATGCCCAGTCCTGCACCAGTGAGTGTCAAGTGGTGTCACATTGTCCAGCCCTGTGCCAACAAGTGTCAGGTGGTGTCACATGTCCAGTCCTGTGCCAGCAAGTGTCAAGTGGTGTCACATGTCCAGTCCTGTGCCAGCAAGTGTCACATGGTGTCACATGTCCAATCTGGTGCCAGTGAGCGCCAGGTATTATCACAAGTTTAGTCCTGTGTCAGTGAGTGTCAGGTGGTGTCACATGTCCAGTCCTGTGCCATTGAGTGTTAGGTGGTGTCACGTGTCTAATATGGTGACAGTGAATGCCAGGTGTTATTAAAAGTTTAGTCCTATGTCAATGAGTGTTAAGTGGTGTCACACACCACTTCATATGCCAGAGAGTGTCAGGTGTTATCACATGTCCAGTCCTGTGCCAGCAAGTGTCAGGTAGTGTCACATGTGCAGTTCTGTGTCAGCAAGTGTCAGGTGGTGTCATATCATATGTCCAGTCCTGTGCCAGCTTTTGTCAAGTGGTGTCACATTTCCAGTCCTGTGCCAGTGATTGTCAGGCGTTACCAAATGAGCAGTCCTGTGCCAGGAAGTGTCAAGTGGTGTCACATGTCCAGTCCTCTGCCAGCGAGTGTCAGGTGGTGTCACATGTCCAGTCCATAGCCAGTAAATGTCAGGAATTATCATGTGTCCAGTCCTGTGCAAACAAGTGACAGGTGGTGTCACATGTCCAGTCCTGCGCCAGTGAGTGTCAGGTAGTGTCACATGCTCAGTCCTGTGCCAGTAAATGTCAGCTATTATCATGTGTCCAGTCCTGTGCCAGCAAGTGACAGGTGGCGTCACATGTCCAGTCCTGTGCTGCAAGAGTCAAGTGGTGTCACATGTCCAGTCCTGTGCCAGCTTTTGTCAAGTGGTGTCACATTTCCAGTCCTGTGCCAGTGAGTGTCAGGTGTTACCAAATGCCCAGTCCTGTGCCAGCAAGTGTCAGGTGGTGTCACATGTCCAGTCCTGAGCCAGTAAGTGTCAGCTATTATCATGTGTCCAGTCCTGTGCCAACGAGTGACAGGTGGTGTCACATGTCCAGTCCTGTGCTAGTGAGTGTCAGGTAGTGTCACATGCCCAGTCCTGTGCCAGCAAATGTCAGGCAGTGTCACACTGTCCAGTCCTTTGCCAGCAAATGTCACATGGTGTCACATGCCCAGTCCTGTGCCAGCAAGTGTCGAGTAATGTCCAGTCCTCTGCCAGCAAGTGTCAGGTGGTGTCACATGTCCAGTCCTGTGCCAGTAAGTGTCAGGTATTATCATGTGTCCAGTCCTGTGCCAGCAAGTGACAGGTGGTGTCACATGCCCAGTCCTGCAACAGTGAGTGTCAGGTGGTGTCACATGCCCAGTCCTGTGCCATCAAGTGTCAGGTGGTGCCACACACCCAGTCTTGTGCCAATGAGTGTCAGGCAGTGTCACACTGTCCAATCCTGTGCCAGTAAATGTCATATGGTGTCACTTGTCCAGTCCTGTGTCAGCAAGTGTCAAGTGGTGTCACATGTCCGGTCCTCTGCCAGCGAGTGTCAGGTGATGTCACATGCCCAGTCCTGTGCCAATAAGTGTCAGCTATTATCATGTGTCCAGTCCTGTGCCAGCAAGTGATAGGTGGTGTCACATGTCCAGTTCTGTGTCAGTGAGTGTCAGGTAGTGTTACATATCCAGCCCTGTGCCAGAGAATTGTCAGGTGGTGTCACATATCCAGTCCTGTATCAGCACGTCTCAGGTAGCATCACATTGTCCAGTCCTGTGCCAGTAAGTGTCAGGTGGTGTCACATGCCCAGCCCTGCACCAGTGAGTGCCAGACAGTGTCACACTGTCCAGTCCTGTGCCAGCAAGTGTCATTTTGTGTCAAATGTCCAGAGTGCCAGCAAGTGTCAGATGGTGTCAGATGTCTAGTTTTGTGCTAGCAAGTGTCAGGTAGTCTCACATCTCCAGTCCTGTGCAAGTGATTGTCAGGTAGTGTCACATTTCCAGTCCTATGCCAGTGAGTGTCAGGTAGTGTCACATTTCCAGTCCTGTGTCAGTGAGTGTCAGGTAGTGTCACATTGTCCAGTACTGTGCCAGCCAGTGTCAGGTGGTGTCACATGCCAAGTCCTGCACCAGTGAGTGTCAGCTAATGTCACATGTCAAGTCCTGCACCAGTGAGTGTCAGGTAGTGTCACATTTCCAGTCCTGTGTCAGTGAGTGTCAGGTAGTGTCACATTGTCCAGTCCCGTGCCAGACAGTGTTAGGTGGTGTCACATGCCAAGTCCTGTGCCAGTGAGTATCAGGTAATGTCACATGTCAAGTCCTGAACCAGTGAGTGTCGGGTAGTGTCACATTTCCAGTCCTGTGCCAGTGAGTGTCAGGTAGTGTCACATTTCCAGTCCTGTGTCAGTGAGTGTTGGGTAGTGACACATTTCCAGTCCTGTGTGAGTGAGTGTCAGGTACTGTCACATTGTCCAGTACTGTGCCAGCAAGTCTCGGGTAGTGTCACATTGTCCAGTTCTGTGCCAGTATGTTTCAGGTGGTGTCACATGCCCAGTCCTGCATCACTGAGTGCCAGATAGTGTCACACTGTCCAGTCCTGTGCCAGCAAGTGTCATGTTGTGTCGGATGTAGAGTACTGTGCCAGAAAGTGTCAGATGGTGTCAAATGTGCAGTCTTGTGACAGCAAGTGTCAGGTTGTGTCACATGCCCAGTCCTGCACCAGTGAGTGTCAGGTGCTGTCACACTGTCCAGTCCTGTGCCAGCAAGTGTCAGGTAGAGTCACATGTCCAGTCCTGTGCCAGCAAGTGTCAGGTGATGTCACATGCCCAGTCCTGTGCCAGCAAATGTTAGGCAGTGTCACAATGTCCAGTCCTGTGCTAGCAAATGTCATATGGTGTCACAAGTCCAGTACTGTGCCAGCAAGTGTCAAGTGGTGTCACATGCCCAGTCCTCTGCCAACGAGTGTCAGGTGGTGTCATATGTCCAGTCCTGTGTCAGTAAGTGTTAGCTATTATCATGTGTCCAGTCCTGTGCCAATGAGTGACAGGTGGTGTAACATATCCAGTCCTGCGCCAGTGAATGTCAGTTAGTGTCACATGCTCAGTCCTGTGACAGCAAGTGTCAGGTGGTGCCACATGCCCAGTCTTGTGCCAGCGAGTGTCAGGCAGTGTCACACTGTCCAATCCTGTGCCAGCAAATGTCAAGTGGTGTCACACGTCCAGTCCTGTGTCAGGTAGTGTCACATATGCAGTCCTCTTCCAGAGAGTGTCAGGTGGTGTCACATATTCAGTCCTGTGCCAGCAAGTCTTAGGTAGTGTTGCACTGTCCAGTCCTGTGCCAGTAAGTGTCAGGTGGTGTCACATGCCCAGTCCTGCACCAGTGAGTGCCAGACAGTGTCACACTGTCCAGTCCTGTGCTAGCAAGTGTCATGTTGTGTCAAATGTCTAGTCCTCTGCCAGCAAGTGTCAGATGGTGTCAAATGTCCAGTCTTGTGCCAGCAAGTGTCAGGTGGTGTCACATGCCCAGTCCTGCACCAGTGAGTGTCAAGTGGTGTCACACTGTCCAGTCCTGTGCTAGCAAGTGTCATGTTGTGTCAAATGTCAAGTCCTGTGCCAGCAAGTGTCAGATGGTGTCAAATGTCCAGTCTTCTGCCAGCAAGTGTCAGGTGGTGTCACATGCCCAGTCTTTCACCAGTGAGTGTCAAGTGGTGTCACACTGTCCAGTCCTGTGCCAACAAGTGTCAGGTGGTGTCACACATCCAGTCCTGTGCCAGCAAGTGTCAAGTGGTGTCACATGCCCAGTCCTGTGCCAGCAAGTGTCACGTGGTGTCACATGTCCAATCTGGTGCCAGTGAGTGCCAGGTATTATCACAAATTTAGTCCTGTGGAAGTGAGTGTCAGGTGGTGTCACATGTCCAGTCCTGTGCCATTGAGTGTCAGGTGGTGTCACATGTCTAATCTGGTGACAGTGAATGCCACGTGTTATTAAAAGTTTAGTCCTATGTCAATGAGTGTCAAGTGGTGTCACACACCACTTCCTATGCCAGTGAGTGTCAAGTGTTATCACATGTCCAGTCCTGTGCCAGCAAGTGTCAGGTGGTGTCACATGTCCAGTCTTGTCCCAGTGAGAGTCAGGTGTTATCACATGTTGAGTCCTGTGCAAGCGTCATGTGGAGTCGCATATTCAGTCTTGTGCAAGTGAGTGTCAGGTGTTATCACATGTCCAGTCCTGTGCCAGCAAGCGTCAGGTAGTGTCACATGTCCAGTTCTGTGTCAGCAAGTGTCAGGTGGTGTCATATCATATGTCCAGTCCTGTGCCAGCTTTTGTCAAGTGGTGTCACATTTCCAGTCCTGTGCCAGTGAGTGTCAGGTGTTACCAAATGCCCAGTACTGTGCCAGGAAGTGTCAAGTGGTGTCACATGTCCAGTCCTGTGCCAGCGAGTGTCAGGTGGTGTCACATGTCCAGTCCATAGCCAGTAAATGTCAGGTATTATCATGTGTCCGGTCCTGTGCCAACGAGTGACAGGTGGTGTCATAAGTCCAGTCCTGCGCCAGTGAGTGTCAGGTAGTGTCACATGCCCAGTCCTGTGCCAGCAAGTGTCAGGTGGTGCCACATGCCCAGTCTTGTGCCAGCGAGTGTCAGGCAGTGTCACACTGTCCAGTCCTTTGCCAGCAAATGTCACATGGTGTCACATGCCCAGTCCTGTGCCAGCAAATGTCGAGTGGTGTCACATGTCCAGTCCTCTGCCAGCAAGTGTCAGGTGGTGTCACATGTCCAGTCCTGTGCCAGTAAGTGTCAGGTATTATCATGTGTCCAGTCCTGTGCCAGCAAGTGACAGGTGGTGTCACATGTCCAGTCCTGTGCCAGCAAGTGTCAGGTAGTGTCACATGTCCAGTCCTGTGCCACTGAGTGTTAGGTGTTATCAAATGCCCAGTCCTGTGCCAGCATGTGTCAAGTGGTGTCACAAGTCCAGTCCTGTGCCAGTGAGTGGCAGATGTTATCAAATGCCCAGTCATGTGCCAGCAAGTGTCAGGTGGTGTCACACGTCCAGTCCTCTGCCAGCAAGTGTCAGGAAGTGTCACATGTCCAGTCCTGTGCCAGTAAGTATATGGTATTATCATGTGTCCAGTCCTGTGCCAGCGAGTGACAGGTAGTGTCACATGTCCAGTCATGTGCCAGTGAGTGTCAGTTGGTGTCACATGTCCAGTTCTGTGTCAGTGAGTCTCATGCGGTGTCACATATCTAGTCCTGTACCAGCAAGTGTCAAGTGGTGTCACATGTCCATTCCTGTGCAGTGAGTGTCAGATGTTATCACATGTTCAGTCCTGTGCCAGCAAGTGTCAGGTGGTGTCACATGTCCAGTCCTGTGCCATTGAATGTCAGATGTTATCACATGTCCAGTCCTGTGGCAGTGAGTGTCAGGTGGTGTCACATGTCCAGTCCTGTGCCAGTATCAGGAGATGTTGCGTGTTCAGTGCTGTGCTAGCAGATGCCATGTGTTATCCCATGTCAAGTTCTGTGCCAGCGAGTGTCAGGTAGCGTCACATGTCCAGTCCTGTGCCAGTGAATATCAGGTTGTCTCATATGTCCAGTCCTATGCCAGCAATTGTGAGGTGGTGTCACATGTTCAGTCGTGTGTGACAGGCCAGAAAGGTATCCTATCTCGGGTCTAGTTCTGGTGGGGAGGGAATGAGACAAGGGGGGTGTTGAAAAACTAAAGACAACTATAGTGTTACTCAGGTGGGTAATGCTGCCATACACTCCCCATCTATTTGCATCACTCAGACCTCTGTACACCCCCCCAACCACCAAGCCCCCCACTGACATGATAAAAATTAACACCATCTCACCTATCAGGCAGTCATCTCCCCAGAAGCGGTAAGCTTGGGACAAGTAAATGAGGTGAAAGGCATATGTTCTGGGGTCAGTGGCAACCACACTTGTCGGCATGAGATCCAGAGCTTGTGGACAGACTGAAGGAAATCAGTGTATCCCAGAAAGGATGGTGCACACACGGCTACAATTCCAGTTTACAAATCAGTTTATTGAATACATAAAAACATAGTTTACCACATTTATCACAAACACGTAGCTTGGAATAACGTGCAAAGAGCAGCTCTATGAGCTTGTTAATGGGATTAGGTGCTCACCACCCACAAATACAGAAAGAAGCAATAAATAAACAGCATACAGACTGCACTGAAGGAAGGCCAGGCCCACAGAGTGAAGTGGGCAAAAAGAAAAGGAACAGGGAGTCATGAAAAGCCTGGTTGTTCTAGAACAGTGAGCATAAAACACTGATATTCTAAAACAATGAACTGTGAAGCACTCTGTATGATCTGGAACAGTGGGCCATGAAACACCCTGACTGTTCTAGAACACTATGCCATGAACCACCCTGAATGTTCTAGAACAGAGAGCTGTAAGAAAAACTGGATGTTCTACATGTAATCCAGAAAAGTATGGTCAGCCCTTCCCCCCCACTGTCCCTTAAGATAAAACTGAGACTCTAAGTCGCAGGAAGATGGCGTTTTAAACAATGGCAATTTTATTGCAGTGATAGTTACTAGTCAACTGAGAGACAGGTAAGCAAATTTGAGTACCACTCTGATACTATTTATTTATTGTGTTTATCTTTCTGAAATCCTTTTACTGCTTTGGTTCCCATCTACTCAGTTAAGCGACCTCCCAGCCCCCACCCACACCTTCTCTGGCACTTACCTGCCTCCTGTTACTCTGGACTTTCGCCTGCATGGTGGGGAAGGTGGCCCAACTCCCCTTTCCTGAAATACACATTTCTGGGAAGCAGCGGCCAATCAGTGCGACGAGGGGCATGACAGAAAGTTGGTGGCTTCATCCTACATGCCAGTGGGGGTTTCCATTGTTCTCTAGCCTTCATGGATGCCAAACAGAAGGACTCAAGGTATGTGTGCACATGAACAGGCATGACATGCACAAGCTGGAGATAGTTGACATCCCTCTCTAAGCAGAAACAGCTCTGACTGCACTGCCACCTGAGGTCCACAGGGCACTACTGTAGTTGGGTTGGTAGCCCCCAACCCCCACCCCAAGGAAAAGAGCATTCTCTTGGCCACTCCATCCTCTTCCCACAGCTGGTCCTCCCAACTGTCCAGGCTTGTTCCCAAACCCAGATCTCTGGCATTGCCAATGGCAGTACTGCCACTGCACGGATAGGCCCGTGAATTACAGATGATAATTACTAGCTGTAAGCGTAGAACAGTATCCAAGCTAATCATGTATTTTTTACGCCTTCAGTTTAGCCTTTTTTTTTGTTTTGTTTATTCGCACAACAGAGAGCACGTATACAAAAAAACAGAAAACAGTTAATATCTGTTGTACAAGGTAGCATAAGATACAAGTAAAGGAAGGAGAAAAAAGAAAAAAAGAAGGGGGGGATTTAACCCCATAGCCATTGTATACACCAGACATAAGCAGTTAAATCTGAATTAAGTACAAAGAAACAAAAACACGATAGCAGTCAGACATATGATCCTTATGAAATGGGGGGGGTGCTGGCACAGGGCAACCAAGTAGCACACAGAGGCCCAGATATTCAAACTGCGCCAGGCTGTGGTGCAAGCTTGGGCGCAGCTCAACTTGGCTGCGCAGAGGGGTGGACTGGGCGATATTCAACGGAACTGCGCCATGGCTCAGCAGCGTTGAATATCGCACCCTGGCCACCCACAGTGTGCACAGCGCAGTGGCACTGTGCCAGAGCAAGTGGCCAGAGTGGAGCATGGGGATGCACTATTGCAAGTTCCATTGCGCCATGCACAGCAACCGCGATATTCAAAACTTGACATGCAAATGGGTCCATAATGTATGCAAGGCGCAAATGGGGCCATTTGCATGTCATTATGGCCCCATTTGCATGCAGGTGCGCTGATCCCCGACAACTTGCGCCTGGCGCCCTGCCAGGCAGCAGCTGTCGGGGACCGACTCCCCCTGCAGCCAGCACTGTGCTCCGCAGCCCGATCGCGGGCTGCAGAAAAATATAATGCTGCCACTTAGTCCAGTTTCAGTTTTTTGCATGTACTAATGTCACTTTTGTCATCTCTGCATAGCTATATGTATTATCTCGAGTACTGTCTGACTTGACCTGTATTCTAACCTACCTGTACTATATACTATGTACCTGTACTATATACTATGTATTGTACAATGTCATCTCATTTTATGTATGTATTCTCCCGGGTCGTGCCTGAAAATAGTCAACTCTTAACCCGGTTAACAAAAACTAAATAAATAAATAATACACTCCAATATCCCTGGTGGTCCAGTGGACCGCTGTGTGCCTGATCGCAGGCAATAGTAATAAATAAATGAAAATTATACCCAAACTCCGTGGTGGTCCACTGGACCACTGTGTGCCCGATCGCGGGCATTAGTAATAGATAAATAAAAATAAGTCCAATATCCCTGGTGGTCTAGTGGACTGCTATCTGCTCAATCGCGGGCATCTGTATAAAAAATGAAATAAGTCCAGTATCCCTGGTGGTCCAGTGGACCGCTATCTGCCCGATCGCAGGCATTTGTAATTAAACATAGAAATATGTCCTATATCCTTGGTGGTCTAGGTACCCTCCCACTGAGCCCCACCGCCCGCTCCCCGGTCACCCGGGCGGCAGCAGCACCACCGCCTACCGCCCGCCACCATTGGAAGGGCTGTACGCCCATTGGTTCACAGCATGAGCCAATGGGCATGCAGCCATACCGTACTACATATTCCAGATATGTGAATGAATCATTCACATATCTGGACTATGTAATATGGTATGTGCTACATGCCCATTGGCTCACGCTGTAATCAATCGGTGTACACCTCTGACTTGATGTCGGTCGGCGGGCGTCGGTGGGCAGGCGGGTGGGTGCTGCCACCCGCCAGCTGACTGGGGGCCCAGTGGGCGGGTGGGGGGGCACTCAGACCACCAGGGTCCTAGTTATGATCATGGTCAGGGTTCTTTCCCAAAGTTATAGTAATTAGCGCGGTGCCTCCACCCAGTGTAAGTAGTTAGTGGGTCAGGTGACTGCCTGGTGCAGTCCCCTGGGATGCTGCACCTCCGCAACCGACCACCCCACACACTGAATAACCAACAGTTTCTCCACACCTTGGACCACATACAATTTATAACTGGTAATCACAAAACACCCTCCACCCTGTAATTCCAAATGTTAAACACAGCTTTATTGGTGGTAAGGGTTAGGAATGGGGTACCTCGACAAGGGATAGCTGTGGGAAGGAAGCTGGTTAGTAGAAATAGCCACAGTAGAAACAACAGGGCCCATAGGCCAAACCACCCTAGTGGCCCGCCCCCACTGGTATCAGTGCTATAGTGAAACAAACAGTCTTTTTGGGTACCCAAGAGGTGCAGGCCTGGATGATGAATCGGCTGACCAGCTGTAATGTTCCTAAAAGCTGAAGAGGTTATTTATAAGTTATAATGAATACTCCCCTTGGGTTCCAGGGCAAACACTCGGTACTCGTGGTTTGAAGATTCTTAGGAGTCTCTGCCTTAACAGGCTCCTCCAATCTGGGAGTGTTGGGCTCAATACTCAGAAGGCACAAAGTTGGGCAGCAGAAAGCTGTCTTGAGGTTTGATCTTGCTTTAAGGTCTAGTAGCATGTCCCCTTGATTGAAGGTCTAGCAGCATGTCCCCTAGACTGGAGGTCTGGCAGCATGTCCCCTTGACGGGAGGTCTGGCAGTATGTACCCTTGATTGGAGGTCTGGCAGCTTGTCCCCTTGATTGATTGTCTAGCAGCATGTCCCCGTGATAGGAGGTCTGGTAGAATGTCCCCTTGATTGAAGGTCTGGCAGCATGTCCCCTTGATTGGAGGTCTGGCAGCTTGTCCCCTTGATTGGAGGTCTGGCAGCTTGTCCCCTTGATTGATTGTCTAGCAGCATGTCCCTTTGATAGGAGGTCTGGCAGCATGTCCTCTTGATTGAAGGTCTGGCAGCATGTCCCCTTGATTGGAGGTCTGGCAGCTTGTCCCCTTGATTGACGGTCTGGCTGCTTGTCACCTTCAGCCTCTTCTGGCCCACTGCAGAGCACACTCACAGGCCCCACTAGACCTCAAAAGGCCCAGGCCTGGGAGTGTCTCCACGGCACGGCACGGCCTGGCTCCCACCACGGGTTGCAGGTACCCTAGCACCCCAGCAAGCGCTGGTGACCCCCTGAGGCTAGCAGGCTCCACCCACTTGAGAGGAGATAGCTAGTTCCCTCCCTGGCTCTGCAGAAAGCCTCTGCAACTGGAAGAGACCATTCTTTTCCTGCACCAATATGTAATTCCAGGGGCAGCCAGGCAACCTTTAAATTTCGGTCTGCAGTGCTGTTGAGCCACTGACTTTCAACCTTTAAGCAGCAGTTCCATTTCATACTGGGATGCACAGCAATAGCAGGGATTCTGAAACATGAAAACCCCCTGTGTTCCTTTTGCTCACACAGTCTCTCGATTTCAAACCAGCCTCAGAAGTAGCTTTAGCTGGCCCAACTCTCTCAGCAATTTCTCCAATCCTTAGAACAGCTTTCACACACACATACTGGCTTGCCACGGTCCCAGAGACATTCAACTCTCAGATCAGTTCCTCCAAGTCCCAGCTACCATGCAGGATTTCTGCAGCAGAAAATCTCTCCCAAAGAAACAGCACAGTCCAAAATACCTCGAGCGCTCTCACACAAGCACAGTCTTTCTCAGACAGGAGTCACTCCTCTCTCTCTCAGCTTCAGTTCTCCACTTAAGTCCTGTGGCTTCAGACAGTTCAGATCTCTCCAACACTGATCCCTCCTGACTCGACAGGAGCCCGACCAAGCCTGACCAATTCCCCAAAGTCCCTAGGATTCCTCTCCACTGTTCTGCCCTCTGATTTGGTGCCCTTCGTTATCAATCACAGGTAATGGCCTTTTGAGCCCTCTGATTGGCTGTGACTCTTAGTACCTGAAATAGTTAACTCCCTCTCCCAGGAGTCCCTTCTCACAGACTTTGGGTGCCTAGCTACTGGATTGGCCGATAACATAAGTCAAAGTATTATAAACATGACTGCCCCCATTCATTCTATTAGCAGTCCTCATGTTGTCCCACATTAAAAGTTTTAGTGCAGCTTGTAGGAATACTTCTATTTACACAAGTCACAACAGGCATGAATTCCCAATTGTACCCTTTACATCAACCACATTTACTTTACATTTAGTCAATGCCTCCAGTATGTTACCGCAACACAGTCCCCCAGGCGGCAACATCTTCCTCATTAATATTTATCAGGTGCTCATTAATAGTCATGAGCCCCGATTTATGCCAGCTTTAAAACTTGATCTCTAAAACCCCTTGAGGCATCTCATCAGGCTCACTAAGGTCACCAGCCCCCAATTAGACCAGCAGGGACACTGCAATTGTGAAACACCTTCACAATTGACTGCAAAACTGGCAGTCGGGATATCGAAGCGCTTCTAAGTGCATGTGCGAGCACCAGCAGCACTGGGGAAATGCCGTCGGCTTGTCACTAAGCTTCCGAGCCCAAACGGGGCTGAAATTAAATTCAGGGCTGTTTGGGGAGGACTTGAGGCACCACAAAAGGACCTGGGCTGTGGTGCTGAAAATCTGGGGACAAACAGGTCACCAGAAGCAGATGGGAGAATGGGAGGAAATGGGGGGCAAATAAGGTAAGCCCCCACAAGGGGGTTACAAAAGTAAATACAATTTGAATGTATTTAAAGAAAGTTAAATTGATGCAAGCTATTCTATCTTGATTGAACTGCATTTAGGACAGGGACTAGAGAAAAGATTTCACTGTCCTGTTACTGAACCTTAAAAGTTATAGTTGGTCTCCTTTTACTTATATTTTCCATTTTAGGCAGAGCTATGCTATTTTATTAACGTAAAACATCTTGTCTAGCTATTGATTTGAAAAATTAGTACTCTTTCAGTTGTATATTCAAACTCCGAAGAATTTTAGAAAAGCTGTGGGGTTCCTGAAAACAAGGAACATTCCTTATATTACATATGTTCCTTGTGTTGGAATGTTTGCATATAAAATATTGAAATTTTCTGTATATTTTGACCTTATAAATAACTAGTTATAAGCTCTAAAGTAACTGTATGTTACAAAACATCTGTATGACATTTTAATAGTGTAAGGTAACAGTTCAGTGAAAATAAACAGAAACACAGAATTTATCTGCACATAAGGATTGCTTGGCCCACCCAGTCTGCCCAGTTTGTCCCTGCCTATACTGTCACCACAGACCCTTCTTGATCTCCGACTACTCCCCCACCCCCACTTTTTCTACTATAGGCGCTTTTACACTTCAGTTTTTGTTACGGAATTTGTGTAACAGAAGCATTCTACCAGTAGACTTCCCTTGCGTGTAAAACTAATGTTTTCCGTTTCCTCAGTGAACGCTCACCCGATCCACATTCTCTACTAGCCATGGTTCGTCCCGATTTCTTCCGTTGTGACCCGCAGTGTAAAGTGGCCATTCCATTTTGAGAGTGAGAGGAAATCATACATCACCGTTGTCCTAGCTGACTCCTGAGGATTTTGGAATGCAAAACATTTAAATGGAGGAGAAGGAATTCTGGAACACTCGCGGAGTGTAAAGTGAGCAGTGAACGGAATGGACTGCAATGGCGCCACACAGGTACAGCATATTTTGTTTGGAAAACCTGTGTGTAAAAGCGCATTAAGATTAATTTGTGCCTATCCCATGCATGCTTGAAGCCCACCACTGTTTTCACTTCCACCACCCTTACTGGCAGACTGCTCCAAGCATCCAACACCCTTTCAGTGAAGAAGTACTTCCTCATATCCCCCCCAAAACTACCTCCTTTCCGACTTCATTGCATGCCTTCTTGTCCTAGTGTACCATTGCCTCTGAACAATAAGTCCACTCCTGTACCCTGTTCACCCACATGAGGAATTCATAGGTATTTATAGATCTCTGTCATGTTCCCCCCTCCCTCCTGTCTTCCAGGGTGTAGATGCTGAGATCCCTCAGTCTCTCATCATAAGGCTTTTGATGCAACCCCTGTACTATTTAAGTTGCCTTCCCCTGCACAGCCTCTACCCTGTCTATGTCCTTCCTGAGATGTGGTCTCCAGAATTGGACACAGTGCTCCAGGTGGGGTCTCACCAATAATTGATACAGTGGCAACTCCACCTCTCTCCTTCTGCTGGTGATTCGCCTCCCTTGGCACTCCAGCATCCCACTTGCCTCGCCTACTTCCTTGCTGCACTGCCCCGCTACCTTGAGGTCATCAGATATGATAACTCCTAGGTCTCTTTCCTGCTTTGTGACCGTCAATACCGCCCCCTCCATTTTATACACCACCTCAGCTGCCATACTGTTGACCTCTCCTCGAGTTTTTTCAGGTCTCTACTCATTCTGTCCACCCCCTCCAACGTATCTACCCTATTGCAGATTTGGGTGTATTCTGCAAGGAGGCATACCTTCCCTTCCAGCTCTTCTGCAATGTTGCATATGAAGACATTGACAAGGACTGGTCCCTGCACTGAGCCATGAGGTACCCTGCTGGTCACTATCCCCTCATTAGAGTGAGTGCCATTTACCACCACCCTCTGTTGCTTATCCATCAACCAATTTTGTATCCCATTCACCACCTTGGGTCCCACCCCCAAACTGCCCAATTTCCTTATGAGCCTCCTGTGTGGCACAGGGTTGAAGGCCTTGCTGCAGTCTAAGCAGGCCATGTACACAGCTCCACCCTGATCTATTTCCCTGGTCACCCAAAGAAATCAATCAGGTTCATCTGACATGTCTTCTCTCCCCCTGTGAATCCATGCTGCCTCAGGTCTTATAACCCACTGGATTCAAGATACTCCACTAGCCTTTCTGTTAACAATGTTTCCATTAACTTCCCCTACACTGACATTAGACCGACCTGCTTATAGTTGCCAGCCATCGCCCTGCTACCTCTCTTATGGAACAGGACTACTCCTGCCCTAAAGTCCTCTGGAACCACTCCTGTTTCCAGTAAGTTGTTAAACAATGAGCTCCCTCAGCATCCTTGGATGTATCCTATCCGGCCACATACCCTTGTCCACTTTCGGATCTGCAAGTCCTCTCAGTATTGTTTCCTCTGTTAATGGACTTGTGTCCGCCTCCCCTCCCCAAGTATTCCTGCTGCTTCTATGTGGTCTGCCCCCTTCCCTCCACTGTGAAGACTGAGCAGAAGTACCTGTTCAGTATATCTGCTTTTTCCTGATCCTCTTTTGCGCAATCTTCCCTCCCCTTCTTATCCTCACAATCCCTCTCGTCTTCCTCTTTTCGCTTATGTATCTGAAGAAAGTATTGACCTTGTCTGCTACCCCTTCAACTATCCTTTCCTCCATTTGCACCTCTGCACCCCTCACTGCCTTCCTTGCTTCCTTCTACTTTACCTGCTACACCCCTCTATCCTCTTCCCTCTGCATCTTTTTGAATGCCACCCCTTTAGCCTTTACCTTTTCAGTCACTTCTCTCCAGAAACACAGTGGTCTTTTTCCTCCTGCATTTGCTCACATCCTTTGCACAGAGGTTTGCTGCCTTGACTATGCCTTCCCTTAATTTACCCTCCACCCCACCCTGGCAATCCCTCCTCCTCCTCCCCACTAAGTCATCTTGGAGGCTTTCACACATTTTTTTTTAAATCTGCCCTACTGACATCCAGGACCCTTGTCCTTGTGTGGTTTGTCTCTGCTGCTGTCTTTATGTTAAACCACACTGTATTGTGATTGCTTGTCCCCAGGTGATACCCCACCTTGATGTCTGCAACACTGTCTCTGTTTGTGCGAATCAAGTCCAATATTGTCTCATCTTGCATGGGCTCTTAGTTGCCTGAGAAATGTATTTTTACGGAATGTTAATTTGACTGTATTTTCGTTGCTGTTTCCCTACCCTACTCCCCCAGGACACACCTGAATATGAGCAATTACTGCTCAGTGTGCTTTCCTCATGAAAATTTTAAATAAATAAAATAAACAAATAACTGCCCTCTGCAGGGAGTCCAGGATGGCCCTGCTTCTAGCTGAAGCTGCAGCTGGGAGGCTCCAATCTACATCTGGCAGACTGAAGTCCCCCCGCCAGCAGCACCTCCCCCTTTTTTGCCATCATGCTGATGGTTCCCCCCATGCCTTATCCAATTCTTCCTCCTATGTCTCTAGGGTGACCAGCAGCACCTCCAACTCATCCTTCACCCCAGGTTCCCTTGCCCCTCCATCGCTCTGGACCCCTCCTTCACATACAGCATTATCCCTTCGCCTTTCCTCTCCTCCATACCCTTCCTGTACCGAGAGCAGGCTGGTATGGCCAGGAACCAGTCGTGATTCTCAGTGCACCGTGACTCAGTTAATGGCCACAAAGTCCAGTTCTGCCTCTGCCATCATGGCCTCCAGGTCTGAAATCGTATTTCCTAGACTCTTTCTATTGGCACATATGACTCTCCAACCTTATCACCCTGCCTGCAATCCTCCTTCCCCTCTTCCTGCCTTTGCCGCCTCTTGAAACTTCCCTCCCTCCTCACCCCTCACTAACCTCTCCTTGCCTCGTCACCTCAATGCCTCTCTTTTCACATCTTCTGTTCTTGTCCCCTACTATGCCTATGTCTCTTTCAAGTTTTCTCCCCTCAGGTCCACCTGTCTGTTTGCTTTAATCTGTTGGGGGAGGCAGTTTGTTCCTCCCAGTAATACCGCCTCTCCCCTCAGCTAGTTTAAATGTTCATCAAAATAACATTTAAACCTTCCACTGAGGACTGCAGTTCCCTCCCCAGAAGGATGCAGGCCATCATCTCTGTGTAGACCCATATTCTTCCAGGTTGGCCCCCAGTCAACAGTGAAGCTGAACCCCTCCTCCCTGAACCATTCCTTCAACCAACTGTTAAAGTTCCTGTTGCAGAGTACCCTATTCTACACTCGTCTATAAACAGGTAGCACCTCAACAAATTTCCCATCAGTGCAAGATTTAGGCCACTCTGCTAGAGGTGGGGGGATGGGATGGGGGGATCAGTGGGTTTGCTGTTTGTATTGTAACTGTTTTGTTCGTTGTGTTTGTATTCCTAATGAAGTATACTAAATTAAAAAAAAAAGGCACCTCGACGAATACCACCGTTTGTGCTACCTGCCTTAGGAGCCTCCCCAGTTTCCTGAACTCTCCCTGCACTACCACAGTCCCATCCCTCGCCAGATCATGAAACCCCAGGTGGACAATGACATCCAGCTCCCCCCCATGCTCTGCCATCCTAGCGATCCTTAGGATCTGCTGTCCATTCTTCCAAGCCAAGGCACCAGGCAGATACCTAACCTCCCTCTCTACTCTTTCCTGCTCCAGATAGATCCCCCTCACAACTGAGTCCCCTACCAGAAGCTGCTTTCTCCTCTGCTAGAGTCCTCTACCTTCCACCTTGGGGCCTCCCCTTCGGAGGATCCTCCCTTGCCACCACTTCAGGTGCCTCCTCCCAGCAGTCCCGTTCCACCAGAATTCTGAAGTGGCACAGGCTGAGGGATGTGCCCCTGACCTGCTACCCCCACCCTCCAGTACGCCCATCAATGTGTTTCATTCGTGAGTGAGTTTCCTCAGTTCCGTTGTTCTGGATTTTGACTTGGACAGACAGCAGACTACTCCTCTGTTATCACAGGTATTATAGGTACTATACGAGCAAAGTAAGGCGTAAGCCCATGACTGCTCGCTATTATCCTAAAAGTGGTATCCCTGGATATCATTCTTTTTACAGTACTCATCTAGTTTTATTTTAAACTCATTCATGCTGTGGCTCCCTACTACGTCATGTGGGAGTGAATTCCAAACTGTTATCAGTCTTTGACTGAACCATGAACACCGTTTGTTTGGGTAATTCTTTTCTCCTTTTAGTTGTAATACATGGCCCCTAGTGTTATGATGTTGGCTCCTTAGGTCCAGTCCTAGGCATTCCCACAGACTGTGATTCTGAAATGCTCTATATATCAGGTACATGTTGCCCCTTAATCGTCTATACTCCAGGGCAAATAAACCCAGTTCAACCAATCTGTTCTCATAACTTAGGTTTTGGACCTTTGTTATTCATTTTGCTGCCCTTCGCTGCACACCCTCTAGAGCTTTGATTTCAGCCTTAGTGCACGGGGGCCCAAAACTGTGCACAGTACTCTAGATTTGGCCTGATCAGCGAAGAGTACAATGGTAGAATCAAACTACTATCCCTACTCATTATATGGATCTAAATGTTCCCCAGTATTCCACCTGCCCTTCTAACCACTGAATGGCAATGATTTTTAAATCTAAGATCATCTGAGATCAGAATGCCTAGATCCATTTCCTTATTCACTGCTCTGAGTGTCTGGCAATTGAATGTATACCTTGCCACAGTATTTTTTCCTGCCAAAGTGAATTACAATGCATTTGCCTGTATTAAGTTGTAATTTATATAATTTTGCCCAAATTTCCATATTTTAATAATGATTCTTGTAAGGTTTTTGATCTCAGATGCTTGATGCACTACAGACCCCGGCTTTGTCTCATCAGCAAATTTTGAATGCCATATTCCTTCCACTGTGGGCATAGTTGATATGTAAATATTGAAGAGGCAGGGGCCCAAAACTGATCCCTGAGGCAGCCCACTAGGGATGGTCACCCAGTCAGACGTAGTCCCCCTAATGCTGACTCTCTGTTTTCCATTAGTTAGCCACATTATTCACGTTACTATTTCTGTGTTAAGACCTGAATTATATAACACTTCTAGTATACCACCATGTGCTATTTATCAAAGGCCTTGGAACAATCCAAATAAATAACATCCACTGGGCATCTTTTATCCAAGGCCTTGGAGACTAATAGAATTCAGTTAGAGTCATCAGACATGATCTTCCTTTGGAAAAACCATCCTGAGTCTCATCCATCTTGCCCTCTCTACAAATGAATTCATCAACCATATCCTTAATTATACCTTCCATGACCTTGCCTATCATGGAAGTCAGATTTACTAGTCTACAGTTCTTGGAGTTCTTTTTGGACCCCTTTTTAAAGACTGAAGTAATGTTAGCTTCTCTTCAGCTATCCACCACTAATCCAGCATCAACTGATTTCTGAAATATCGCAGTGAGTGGTCCTGTCAGTTCATCCGCAAGCTCCCTAACTATCCTGGGGTGAATGCCATCTGGGCCTAGTGATTTCTTGGGGACCACTTTTGCAAGTCTATCTTTAATGTTGTCTTGTCATGGTTAGGGTTAGCTCATCATCGCTACTATCCATTATTAAGGTTCTAGTAGTTATTTTCTAATTGAAAACTGTGCTAAAATATGTATTCAGTACCTCCGCTATCCATTTCACATCATTACTAAGACTGCCATTTCCGTCCTCTAATGGACCGACTTGTAAATTAGCCCCACGCAGATGACTGATGTAATTGTAAAATGACTTGTAATTGTCCTTTACTTTGCCTGCTAATCTCATTTCATAGTCTGTTTTGCCATTTTAATATTTCTATTATACTGCCTTGCAGCTATCTTAGACCACGCATCTGTAGAATTACTGTTTTTAGCTTTTACATATGCTTTTCCCCTTTTCTTTATTAATAGTTTAAACTTCCTGCTGAACCAAGGTGGTATTCTTCCTGACTTATGTCTGATTTTTTGAGGCACGTTTTCCAATTAAGTATTCTAGCTTTCCCTGTAAGATGGCCCACATTTCATTCAGAGCTAAGTTTCTGAATTCACTTTGCCAATCCCAATTCCTTAGTTCATTACACATTCCTTTAAAGTCTGCTTTGGCAAAAGACTTAATAGATGTACTTCCCAATATCCTGTAATTGCCGGCCTCCACCCTAAATGTAACCATAGTGTGGCCACTGTTACCAACGGGGACTGTTATTTCACAGTTACTAAGTTTTCCTACCATGTTACTTATCACTAAATCTAATATATTTTCACCACTTGTTGGTTTTCTACCGTATTAGTTCATCCCCGGTTTATCCATAATGTCAAGAAATTCACTCTCAACATGTGAGCTGCTGACCTAAGTATCCCAATTAATGGCTGGCATATTAAAATCTCCCAGTAGGATTACGTTTTCCTCAGCATCAATACTATTCATGGTTGAACACATATCTCGACCTAAATCTGCATCATGGGACGGTGGCCTACAAATAAATCCCACTGCAATTTCCTTTCCTTTCCCTGGGTGCAGTTTAACCCATACTTGTTCTAGTGGACAGGTTTCATTGTTCTTCATATCTACTGTTGTAATTTATTCAGTCACATAAATAGCAGCTCCACCTCCATATTTAGTAGCTCTTTCCTTGCTAAATGGTTTATACCCCTGGATGTCTCCACCCTATTTGTCCTCTTAGCTCCACCACATTTCTAAAATGGTACAAATGTGGATTTGGTTCTTGTGTAACACTTGTAACTCATCTTTGTTTCCTGTCACGCTTCTGGCATTGACCAATAAACACTTCTGTCCTCCTGGGGCATTACTTACGTGTTTATTCCCAAGCTGACAGGCATCTTGGCTTCTGGAGTCCCTCATCCCCTGTCCCCACACTTCTCAGTTCAAATGTTTTTCTGTCTCATTTTTATGTTCGCTTGCGCGCATGCGCAAGAAACAGTATGTGGCAGCTTAGGAGAGAAGCGGGTTGTGAAGGTGTGGCACTGTGGCAGCCAATGCCGGCACTGCATTTGTGGGTTTGGCACTGTTCACCCAATGCAGGCCCAGTGTCCTGATGACACTGGTTCTGCAGAAGTGCCACCAATTTGAAATGATTTGGCCGCTGCAATGAGGGTCCGCCAGGAAGTTCGAGCATTCTTAATATTTTCACTACAGATTTTCAACATTGTTATCTCTTCACACCTCCCTATGAGTGGTACAACTGTCATTCTTCACATCCTGTCCGATCTATGTTTTCGTACATCTGGCGCACAATGGCACGGTCGCTGTGGCAACTCAAAGTTCGGGACACATTAACAAAATCACAGTACCACTGTTCATGAGAAGAGGTCCCAATTGCTTTCATGAGGTGGGGGTCATAAAAAGGCCATGCTGAAAATTTGTAGTGCAAATACCAACAAACGCTCAGGGCATTAGAGTTTCTAACCATAACGTCCCACCCTGTACTGACAGGCATCAGGGGTGTGTCTTTGGATTGCCGACTGTACTGCTCATGCCATTCCAGCCCCACCCGACCCTCACCCTGCAGCCAGTGACAGGCATCGAGGTGTGCCTTGGACTCTTCGGCCCCAGAGTTCACCCCATTCTCCTATACTGCACCCATTTCAGCATATGTCCTTATGGAATGGGGTGACTGTAAAGCCGAACACCCCAAGGCACACCTCAACTCTTGTCAGTGTCTGCAGGATAGGGTGAGGTGTAATGGCATGAACATTATGGGCGATGACCCCAACGCATACCCCAATGCCTGTCTGTCTCTGCAGGAAGGAGGTGGGGTTGGCGTGAAGTTCAATACTTCACTGCCATTCCTATTCTGCATCTGTCTAACTCCTGCATTTCCAATGCTAATACCAGCAAGCAAACATTTGGTGTTGACAAATGCTTGTTTATTGTATCTGCCAATATACATGAGCTGTACCTGTGTAAATGTAACCCATCCCTTCCAAATAATCTTAAATTGGTAAACTTTTCCCAGTTGCCAAGGAATGTAAACCCTTCCCTTTGGGCCCATCTTTTCAACCGATCATTAATCTGCAAGATATCATGTGTCCTTGTTCTACTTTCTCTGGGGAATAATAATATTCCTGATATTACAATGGCACAACCTCTTTCTTGTAACATATTCCCTACTTCCTCAAAATCATGCTGTATTTCTAGCGTCATAATTCCTCTTTTACCCAGGACCATTTCTTGGGGCTCACAGAGAACTGATTTTGTGTTTGACAGGTAATGACCTCTTGATTACTCCCCTGAGACAGTCAGTCATGCTTAGAAGTATACCCAATGTAACCTAATGTGCAAGTTCAGTACAGCAAAGAGTTCACAGTGGAGAGGACTGAGAACTGAATGGCTGTATTCAGAAAAAATCTCCCCAAACAACTATGAACATATGAACATGGAAGAAAACAAGGCCATCAAGTTAATTTCCCACAACTTACTGGGGATCCCCTGTCACCTCCTTTTCTTCAAGGTACTTATCAAGGTACTTATGCTTAGTACTGGAAACAGTGTTGACTTGTTCTGGAAGCCTATTCCAAATGTTTACCACTCGTTGTGTGAAGCATAGCTTCCAAATGTTTCACTTAAACGTTCCTACTTTCAGTGACAGAGTGTCCCCTTGCCCTCCTATCCATGTACATCCTGAGCATCTGCATTTGGTATGATGGGGTTAAGTCTTTTTGGTATCTAGAAACTGTAATCATATCTCCTGAGTCTCTTGTTTTCCATGGAGAACAGCCCCAAGTCTACCTGACAGCCCATGTTTTCCAAGTCCTTAACTTCTATACATTGGTCACTCTTCTGGGCACCTTCTCAGTCTTTCGATATTCTTCCCCAAATATAGGGACCAGCACTGAACACTGTACTCAAGGTGGGGTCCATGCAGGTGCATTATGGTCTTTACAGGAGCATTATGGGTCTGTACAGGTTCACCATAATATCCCGCGACATGCTTATGACGTTTCTCATGCTGCACACCAAGATTCTCTTTGCTTTGTTGGCTGCTACCGGCATTTAAAGATTCTGTGGATCAGCACCCACAGGTTCTGTGCCAGTTGAGTTCTGCAGGCTCGGTGGTGTTCAGGTGGGATTTGGCTTTCCTATTTTTCTAACTTAGATTGCATTACAGTCCTCAACACAAAGTTTCAGCTGCCATTTTTCTGCCCATTTCCAAGCATACACAGGTCCTTCTGCATTTCATTAACCTCCTTCCATGCCTCAACTAACCTTCCGATTTCAGTGTCATCAACGAATTCAGACACCCAGCTGCTGCTGCCCATCCCACATCAAGTACTGTATGAATATTGTTGGAAAAAACTTAGGTTAAAGCATCTGCCAGGATTCAAGCTTAAAGCCACAAAAGGGAGAAAATGTAACATTTGGGTTGAAAGTCCCGAGCCATGGAGAATCTGTGGCCTGGCGATCCCCTGAGCCGTGGTGAATCTGTGGCCTGGCTTTCCCCTGAGCTGTGGTGAATATGAGGCTTGGCGTTCCCCTGAGCTGTGATGTATCTGTGGCCTGGCGTTCCCCTGAGCCGTGGAGAATCTGTGGCCTGGTGTTCCCCTGAGCCGTAGTGAATCTGTGGCCTGGCATTCCCCTGAACTGAGCTGAATCTGTGGCTTAGTGTTCCTTGGGTTTGAACAATCAAGTGCCACAGTGTTGGCATTGCCCTACCTTCGGGTGCCCAGTCTCCAGAGTGCAACCTACTAAGCCACAGACACTGCTAGACAGAAATCTATGCCTTTTATCATTGATCAGTTTCACTCATCCTGTCTTTTGCTCTCCCTCTCTCTGCATTCCTCTCCTGTCTCTTGTCTCCTTTTCTCTCTTCCTCTTCTTTCTCCCTCTCTCCTTCCCCCTTCCTTCTCTCTTGCCACTCACCCTCTCCCATTTCTCTCTTCTGCTCCCTCTTTCCCTATGTCTCTCCATCTCATCCTCTGTCCCCCTCACCTTTTCATCTGGTGCCAATGCAGTAGCACCTTACCGGCAGACAGTTAGAATAAAAACCCTGAATATGTGTGTGCCCCCACCCCAAAGTTTGCAAAGTCAGTCAAGAGTGTCGTCGAGGCTTAGGTCAGGAAACATGCAGACCAGGAGAAGTTGCAAAATTCACAAATAGCATTTTACTACTATCAATGACAATAGAAGAAAATAATTTTTAAAAGTGTACAGAATGGTTTCAAACATAGGTAGTTCAAACATAAGTCCTTTTCTTATGAACACTAAACAAAAAAAAAACTAAAATACGGAGTCATTCAGCTCTTTCTCCTCTTTCATAAGGTCTCTTTTTTAATCAGGGTAATTGCTACATCCTTCTGTTGGAAACAGGGTGTCTCTTCCTTGTAATTAATTTGTTAGTTTCCTTCCTGCAAAAAAGCACATTGTGAACCAAGCTGGCCCCCTACTGACAGTTTGCAAAAGCCTGAGGTCAGAAAGGACAAACTCTGCTACAGTTCGCAATGTACTATATACATTTGAAACCAGGGAACCCATTTTCACATAAAGATTCCCACTTATTTGTATAACCATATATAAGCAACGTAGAGACAGCAAGAAACAAAGGCAGGTATCCTTCGATATCATCCAAGGGACACAACTTTGTAAGTTTAATATCTTTCAAATTGTCGGTATTCTGTTGATCTGCTGGACCTGTAACAGATCCTCCAGCATTGATAGCTTGCAAGGCATCTAGCCATCGCTGCTCTTTTTCTTTCTGCTGCATCTCTTTTTTTTTATTTAGTTGTTTTACCAGGTATAGCACACTAAGTTGAAAACTTTTTTACAGGAGCGACCTGGGAGCACAAGGAGGTTAAGTGACTTGCTCAGGGTCACACAGTATGCACATGGAAGCTGTGGGATTCAAACCCAGGTCTGGTCTGCTGGATGTCACCAGATTTGCAGCTCAGAGCCTTAGACCACTGCGCTTATACTGCCTCTTCTTTCTCTCTGTTTCTCCATCTCTTTTGTTGTATAGCCCACCATTTGAAAAAGGCAGTCAGGCTTTCAGGTTCTGTCACTGCCTGCTCTTTTTTTTTCCCATGACTGGTGCTGGCTGTACAGTCTCAGCTTGGACTTCTGTCTCTGCTAGTTTGGCTGCCATTCTTCTGGTAATCACTCCTTGGCTTGCTGCTGCAGAATCCATACCTTTCTGCTATGCTTCCATGGTACCAGGTCTAGTATCCACACACAAAACTCCTGGCTTAGAGTATGCATGGTGTAAATTATTCTTCTGACTCCATATGTTGTCAAGGCTTAGGTCAGGAAACATGCAGACCAGGAGAAGTAACATTTGCAAGTAATCTTTTATTACTATCAATAACAATGGAAGAAAAATAATTAAAAAAATGCAGAATTTATGGTTTCAAACATGGGCAGTCCAAACACAAGTCCTTTCTTCTGAACTGAAAACAAAACCAAATAATAAAAAAAAAACAAAGTCATTCAGATCTCTTTCCTGTAAGGTCTCTGTTTTTTAAACTGAGTAATTGCTACATTCTCCTGTTGGAAACTGAGTATCTCTTCTTTATACAGAATTCATTGGATTCATTCCTACAGAAAAGCACATTATGAACCAAGCTGGCCCCTACGGGCAGTCTGCAAATGCCTGAGTTCAAAAAGGACAACCTCTTTGTTACAGTTTGCTATGTACTATATACATTTGAAACCAGGGAATCCATTTTCACATATTCCCACATATTTTTATAACTATATATAAGCAACATAGAGACAGCAAGAAACAGAGGCAGGGAGATAGCGGGGTGGCAGAGAATCACAAGACCGACAAGAGTGATCAGTTCCTAGGTCTCAAGAAAATTTGATTGCTCAAATAAGACAGACAAAAGACAGAAAAAAGAGGTCAGAAAAGATCCTTGCTTTTAATACTCTTTCTGCTTAACCACTGGGACAGGGTCTTAGCACTGTTACAAAGAGTACGACAGAGTGAATGCAGTGCTCCCCCAGAGCATCGCAACAACTCCCCCCCCCCATAGGGAAAGAGGCACAACTAAAGACTCAGCTAGAATCCCCAAGCAATAGGACAGCGCGGACAGTGGAAGAAACTGCCACCATAACACAGACATTGTCTCAGAGATGTAGGAAAAGAAATGAAAGCAAAAAATAAAATACGAGCAAAATAATAAGAAACCTTAAAACTCGTAGCTGCTTGTGTGGCTAAAAATCAGCACGTCAAAACAAGTAGCAGGGTCAGAGTCTGAAGTCAGCAGCATAAATCCATATCATCTAAATAAGAACCAATAAAATCTAAGAATCTAAGTTAATCATCTGCTGCAAATTGTTCCAGTACAGCCCCATCGCTATGAGACGCCACTTACAAAATGCACGTCACGTGGACTAGCAGGGAAGGAACAAGATGGTGGGGTGTCAGTGGCATTGATCCTGACCCTAAACCTGAAGAACGTGCTGTGGAGGAAATAATGAGCAGAAGAGGACTTGGGCTTCAGGGAAACAGGTGGTAGTCCTTGAAATGGACACTTTGCTTTCTGTCCTCTCTCTCAAGTGCAGAGAGTACTTCTGCTGTAATCAACACACTATCGATTGGTAGTGATTTAAGTGCAGGCAGCAGACCAGAGCCAGAAAAGTGACAAGAAATTTAGTGACTTTAATGTAACAAAGGACAAGACCAACATGGCTGTCAGCCAATGTCACCCAGACCCTACTGAGCATGCTCCAAGGCAGCCCTTTTACCCACAAGTCAAGTTTATTTTATACTGGAAAGAGTGTGAGCAAACATGCCCGTTTTCACAGTTGGCCAGGTAACAGAGTATCACAAGATATACTGCAAAAGAAGAATACAAGAGCAGAAATAACTATATTTACAACAAATTTAAATAAAAATTATGACAGTCATAAATATTGGTGAGGGTGAGGGAAGTAGACAGTGGGAGGGGGAGATAAGGATGAGACAGTAAACACAGAGCTAGGGGGGAAGAGTCTGGGGGGGGTGAGGATGGAGAAAAAGGAAGCGACGTGAGGGATGCCCTGAAGGGTGAGTGACATCTTATAGCAATGTGTGCCAAGATACCCATGTGAACAAACTAATAAGCTCCATTAATTTTTTTTTTTATTTTAGTTTTGGTAACCTGGTAAGGCCCACTAGGCACAAGTGCCTGTTTACAGGGGGTGACCTGGGAGCAGTGGGCGGTTAAGTGACTTGCTCAGACTCACACAGTATGCAAGTGGAGGTTGTGAGAATCAAACCAATGTCTGGTCTGCTGAATGTACCAAGCTCGTTCACAGCTCATTACTCTAACCTCTAGGCTATATTGGCAGCCCGTAAAAAAGATGCTTATCTGATGCATTCTGCCAGCATTCAGTGCATTACTTAAAGCAGCACCCAGTACAATGTGAATCCAAGGAGGAAGCCGGGCACTCATGAAATAATCATTAACACTTCACCCAGGGATCAGGTGCAAAAGTTTTTTTTTTTTATAAATACAGGATTACAAAGCAGCGTAGTCCACACACATCATCCACCCACTCACCCAGTACAATGATCAGCTCCAGTAAGGACCAAGACAAGTCACACAATGCTAAGAAACAATGTTAGTCACAACCATCCTAAAGCTATAGGTACGGCCTATGAGGATGTTTCTCTTAAAGTTCTGGCAAGTGAAGCCTTTAGGGCTATATTAGCGTATACAGAGCTGAGATATAATCTTCCACATAAGAAATACACGGCCAGTTTATGAGGATCTTCCTGGTAAAATCAGGGAGGCAAATACTTACACTGAGAGCGCCCCACACAGCTTGTGGGCATGTCTGCTTTGCCTCCCTGTATCAGCCGAAACAGCATTAACCAGCTCGGTAAAACCCTTTGGCAGTGCCGTCCCTCTGCCTGCTCTTTTGGCAAGATTTAGAATGCAAAAAATACTTAAAAAGAGCTAGGAGTCCAGATCTTCAACCACCTATCAGTGCACTCTGGAGCAGAGGGCAACAGCAAGTGATTACAGGGAAAGAGAAAACTGGACACATGAAGAATAGATGCCAGCCATGTGTGACGTTTTCACCTACAGTACATCTGGAATCTGCACCTTAAAGTGCATACTATTTAAGCTGCACTCTCGGTGACACCGACCACTCTTGACAAAGTCAATATGGTGCAACGTTGAGTGGTCCTGTGTGTGCACCTGCTTCACCTTAATAAAGTTATGCAACAGCAGTAAAATCCTTTGCTGCTTAAGTTATCTGTTCTCCATGTACCTAGTTTTCTCACTTTCCAACTTTGTTCTCTAACTGTGGCACTGGGACTCCAGTCGTGGCTTTTTTCCATTGCCTCAGTGAGTGATTACACTAGAGGAGACCACACTGTCAAAGACGGTGTGAGCGTGCATGCTGTCTTACAGAATCGCCAGTAGTGGTCACTACGTGGGGCACAAATGGTCATAGACACATTATTCAAATAATTCACATGGTCTAGTAGCTAGATCAGAGGCTTGGGAACCAGAAGACCGAGATTCTAATCCCAGTAGAGCCAAGTACTCGCTATGGTACCCTATACAAGTAAACTAACTGCTCAGTCTGTCATTCCACCCAGCTGTCAAAGTATGTAGAATCAGGACCCAACTGAAAATGAGAAATTGCATCTTAACTGGGTTATCTTCGATAAATAAACTGTAAAACCAAATTTACCAAGGAGACTGCAGATGCACATAATGAGAATTGGAAAGCAGCAGAACCCAGAATCTAGTGCTTGTCCTTGTCTGCCTCATACTCTACAACATGGAGATCCTTCTCGCAGTGCTAGGTTGGGACAAGATGCACCAACTCCAGAGCTACAGGTAAACAGGGAATGATATTACCTGGCTATATGTGCCACACAATTTGACTGAACTGTACGCAGGCCATACCATAAGACTTTTCACTCATTATTTCCTGCCACTTGGAATCTTTCTGAGAAAAATCTGAGGGAACCAGAAGGCACCCTAGCTTTCCTGAGGACTGTTGAGGCTATCACACCTTTTGGGCAAGAGTGACCCATACAGAAACAGAACCCTCCTTATAGAACTGCATACTTCGTGTCTGTATGTTAAGGTGGGAGGGGCATAAAGGAAGCGTGAGATTATTTAGTCCCAATGCCATCATTAACAAGTGACTGGTAAGAACGAAGGCATTCGTTGCAAACAGTTTCCAATTTATAAACCATTCCTCTACAGCTTGTACTGGGGAACACTGAGTACCAAGGACAGCTGGAATATAGGGGCCAGGAAAGATCAGAAATATTCTGGAGAACAGGGCCTGAGTCCCTCAAAACGGACTGTATTCCCCACTCCAATGTCCTGGGGGACCTAAGGAACAAGATCCCTGAGATTCAGAGCTTGAATTGTCATAGCAACACTCCCATGGTGGGATTTCTCAGGGGATTTACTGGAAGAGGCACTTAGAGAGGCTGAACCAGAGCAAAATTAAAAATGGGCTAACATGGTAGGATAGGCCCAGGATTGTGCCCCCTGTGCAGGGGTGAGTGCATCAGACCTGGAAAAAAAAGGACATAGATGGAACTGGGATATAAAATGAGTCTGAAAATCTGGTGATATAGGAGCAGGCCAGTAGCCAAACAGATGCCCACACACCATTTCAAAGAGTACAAGTGTCGTATGAGTCCTTGGTCCCTCACCACAAGGGCAGTGGCTAAGGACAGGGAGCACACAGACAACTGAGTGAGCACTGCAGGCACAACCACTGGCAGAAAAGGACCCACACCTCTGGGCAAGGGTACAGATTGGCCCAATCATCCCTTGGCCCTGTTTGGTGTGAACTACCTGGAATAACTAGAAATGAAGCAATGCTGTGGAAAGAAAGCTACCAAATTTGACAAGTGCCCCTCTGAGGGCTCCTAATCTGATTCAAGGTATTTAGAATACAAACTGGGAAAGGCCTGAAGTCCACTAACATAGGTAACAAGGAGCTTCAGAAAAGACAGTGTTTGCAGAAATGAACCCAGAATCCTATTTAAGATTCGGAAGAGGCTCTGCTAACTGCTTCACAGGATTTCTTTTGAACTACATGGGAGGGTCCTCTAATTCTGATTTTGCCACAGCTTGGTCCTCCTCCCCACCACAGGAGGAATTTTAGGTTTCTTCTTGAGGTTTCCCACGATATGCAACACCTGGTAGATTTGTATAAAATCGTATTTGTTCAGGAGAACTCTGGGACTTTGATCTTATACCCAGCACCACTATTATGCATTTAAAGTGAGGATAAGAAAAATGACTGGTCTTGGCAGTGAGATGTACTGGAAGAACCTGAGAACCTGTTCCTTTCTGTAGGAGAACTGAAGAAAGTCAGGAAAGCAGTCCTTGATCTCTAGTTGGACCAATGCTTGCATGCTTAATAGAGCTGGATTTCTCATAGTCATGTGGGCAGACCCGTGCAAGGCACTGCCTCTAGCTTCAGACTAAAAAATGTCAAATTGCAAACTGATGACCCAGAATGGGCACAGGAGCTTTAATAATGCCATTAGCTGGATGTAAAGGAGCATGAGAATTAATTCTAGAACCATGGTCCTGATACCCAAGCAATAGTGCCACTTATAGCAACTAAGGACAATGGAGCTGATCCACAAGAAAGTACAGCGAGATGCTCTGAGAGGTAGCAGTCATGCTCTAGATTGCGCAGTGGCTGTAGACAAATCTCTTTTGAACTGGGAGTACCTAAGGCATGAGTCGGCGGATCAGGCTTGGCCCTGTGCCTTAATGTATTCTTGGCACTACAAGCCCAGCCTGTCCCTGAAGTGTTCTTTAAGACTGGCTTGCTGGCAGGTCAACACAACAC
Source organism: Neoceratodus forsteri (assembly GCA_016271365.2). Taxonomy (NCBI): domain Eukaryota; kingdom Metazoa; phylum Chordata; order Ceratodontiformes; family Ceratodontidae; genus Neoceratodus; species Neoceratodus forsteri. The sequence continues at coordinate 1,096,500,907 of CM028135.1, read as the reverse complement.
TGAGATAAACATCAAGGAGCAGAACTGAGGCTGGAAGAGCAAGAACCAGAGGTTACAGGCAATGTCCATCTAGCTGGCCAAATCAACAGACGGAATCCTTGAGTAAGCAAAGCCTACGCAAGCAAGCACCCATATTCTTGGAATTCTTTACCTGTTGAACTTTGAACAAGGAATACTAAATCTTTAATGACTGAAGTGTTAAAATCCTGGTATCTGGACCATAAGCCTATCTGTATGTAGAATAAAATACGAAATTAGGAAACAATATAATATTTGATTAACATTTAGTCACATGCTTTCCTTTAATAATTGTAAGTATCTCTTATTTATTTGTTTATTTATTTAAAAACTGGTTACTGGGAGAGATGCACTGAGCTGAGACTCATTTCCAGGTGCGATCTGAGGAAGAGGGGAAGGAGAGAACACAATTAGAATGTCACAGCAAGTCAAATTATGCGGTTTCAGTGACAATGACATAAAGGGCAAAAGCTGAGTGTAGAACAAACAAGGTAGCAAAATCACAGCACATAGCAGATGTCAAGTAAGTTAGCATACTAATCGGCTTGGCAGCTACACACAATCAAAAAAGTGCTTAGTGCCTGAGAGAAGCGTGGCTGAGCTGATGCTGAGAGAGAGAACGAGTCAAACAGGCTTTTAAAAATAACCCAAGGAAGATCCAAAACCATACAGTTTGGGAGAAAAGAAAGGCAAGGGGTGGTCAAAATCACAGGGGAAGGGTTATTTTATTTATTTGCTTTTGTTTACTAGGTAAACACACTAAACAGCCAAGTGCCTATCTTCAGGTGCGACCCGGGAGGATTACAAGGTACATACAAGAACATCAGACAGAGTCAAGGTAACATGCAAGAACTTCAGCCATAACAAATTAATAGGTAGATAACAGCATAATACAGGTATAGGCAACACAGCACACAATATAGGGTCAGCCATGCCGGGGTAAGGATAGAGGGTTAACAGGAGGAGTACAGTATTGCGAGAGACAGCGAGACCTGGGGAAAATTGGGATACAGTAGATGATTAGGAAAGGTTCAGGTTCAGGGTTGGCAGGAGCGGGGGGGGGGTGGTGAGAAGTTTTAGCTGGTGCTAATGGAGGGAAGGTTGGGGGAGAGATGGATGGAAGAGAACAGCTGGTTCCAGAAGGAGGGGAGGCAATGGGAGAAAGTAGACTGCTCAGCTGAGGAGTTTGGGTGGGGAAGGAAGAAGTTGCAAGGGTCCCTAGAGCACAGGAAGTAGGAGGAGAAGGGGGTGGAGGACAGAAGTGAGGATAGGTATGAAGGAAGGGACACACACCAATATTTAGACATGATGGAAGCACAGTGGGACTGGCAACGTAAAGCGAGGGAGGATGGATAATGAAGAGTAAAGGGAACAGTGGTGGGTACAAGAGGATGAATTGATAGCAAAGCAAAGTCTTTTTCAGGCCTTCACAGATCAAACTGTGAAGTAGCAGTCATCCCTTTTCATTGTGTTTGCCCATGGCACCCCAAGTTGTCTATTATGAGACCTCAGGGAATTGGTTCTGGCACAAAATTTCAGTCCAGATTGGTACATCGGCTCAGGCGAGTATAGGGTTTTGTAAATAAGTAACAATTCCCCCCTCTGCCTTCCCCCCAACAAGGTAAACAATCCGGTTTCCCTAAGTCCATCTTCTTATGATAGATTTCTTAGTCTAGGCACCATTTTTGTAAACCGTCTCTGGACTCTTTCTTTCAGGTCGATATCCCCTTTTAAGCAGGGGTTCCAAAAGGGGGACCTATAATCTAAGTAAGGCCTAGCATAGGTTCTATACAGTGGTATAAGCCAGTTTTCATACCTTGATACAAATGTGTGCTGTACTGTTTTGATCATCCCGTTTGCTGTTTTTATTATTTTATTGCAGTGGTCGGAGGCAGATAATTTGCTATTGAAAATGATACCAAGATCCCGCTCTTTGTCAACAGACTGAACAAGTCTGTTATTTAGTAAGTACAGATACTGTGATTTATTTTTCCCTTAATGCATTACAAAACATTTGTCATGGTTGAAGGAGATTTTATTAAACATTGCAAGAAAGCCCCCAAAAAATGGCAACAAGACAAAAAAGCTGAGCTGACAGTCATAAAAAAGGATGCAGGAAAGGAATGAAATGAGTTCAGGCTCTCTGGAATTAAAACGCCAAACATTTGGGTGTCTGATTCAAAACATCACTTTTATGTTTTAAAATGGAGCAGTTACTCCCACAAATGCCAAACGTTTTTGAGCACCTTCCTGTGCTCTTTCTCAAGGCGCCTCAAGTGACGTTCTGAATCAGACACCCGAACACTTGGGATTTTCATTCCAGTGTGCCTGAGCTCATCCCATCCTTATTAAACATTGCCCATTTTTCAATAACTTCTAAATCTTTACAAAGTGATTGGTATTTTATTTTGGTACTGACCTCTTCTCCCAGCTTCATGTTGTTGGCAAATTTTGAAAGACAAATTCCAAAGCTGATGTTGATATCACTAATGAAAATAATAAATAGTGTCGGACCCAGGACAGAGTCCTGAGGCACCCCACTACTTTAGAAAGCGGCCCATTTATCTTAACACGTTGAGATCTTTGCAAAAGCCAACTTTTGAGCCATTTAACCAATTCCAGATTAAATCCCAGGAGTATAAGTTTGTCAATCAAGATGTTGTGGAGTACAATGTCAAACCCTTTACTGAAGTCCAATAGGATCACGTCAACAGGAATACCCGTGTTAGGGCCTGAGCTAACATGGTCATAAAAGGACACTAGGTTGGTGGTACACGAAAATCCTTTTTTAAAGCCATGTTGGTTAATATCTGATCTCCCTAGGGTTGATTGCTCAGATTCAAAATGATGTTTGACAAGTTTTTTCATAATTTTACAGCTGAGGGAAGTAACGCTAATCAGGCTTTAGCTCTCTAATCTACCTCTGCAGCACTTTTTAAAGATAGGAATAACCAATACAGTGCGTCAGTCTGATAGCACCTCTCCCCTGTCCAATGACTTATTAAAATGAAATGCCATCGGGTGTGCCAAAAATGAGGCCAATTCTTTAAGGAACCTTGGGTGGATGTCATCTGGCCCAGGGCTGGTAATGGCTCAGATTTATCCACGTATACACAGAACCTCGTCATCAGTAAAAGGAAGGCTATTAGTTCAGTACCCTTTTAGGAGTTCACTCTCTCAGCCCTTTTCAGTAAAAACAGGGCAAAAGTAAGAGTTGAAAAGACTGGCTGTTTTGAGATCATCGTTAATAGTGGTTGCATTGTTAACTAGTGGCCCAATTATCCTAGTGTTTTTATTATTATTTACGTAGGCAAATAGAAATTTGTTACTATCCTTACTGTGAACGATCTTAAACTCAGTTTTGTATTTAGCCCCTCTACTCATAGATTTCAGTAATTTCTGCCCTTTCCTATAAATTTCAGTATTTTTATTTGCTGGGTTGAGCCTCAATCTATGATAGACCTTATTTTTAATATTTATTTGCTTTTTGATGCCAGATGTCGACCAAATGGGAATTTTTCCTTTATTGTTATATTTCTTTTTTAGGGGAACAAAGGCATTCTCAAGCATCAAAATTACGCCCTTAAATCGGTCCCATGATTCCTCTAGTCACAAACTGTAAACTGGCTATATTGGTGTCCCAGTTAATTACTGACAAACATTTCTTGATCTCAGAAAAGTTGACCTTGTCACAATCTCTAAGTACTGTGGTGCCAGAAACTCTAGTCCTTGATGCCTGTAAGCTACATGTGACCATATTGTGGTCACTATTTCCCAATGGCCTTAATATGACAACCTCAGATATTTCCGATTCAATATTAGTAATAATTAAATCCAAAATATTGTTGCCCCTTGCGGGCTCATGTACAAGTTGGTCAAGTCCTAGGCTCAATAAGGAGGTAGCAAATTCAGCTTTGCAAAAGGCAGGGAGGAAGAGGCCGGCCCGTCGGCGCAGTGGTTGGATTTCCGCTTGCAACGCCGGTGACCTGGGTTCAGGAACGGATCCGGGTCGTCGGAGGGCCGGCGGGGAATAGGATCGAGTCCAAGGACGGCCTCCTATTCCGGGAGGGCGTGAGAGCCTCGTGCGTTGGAGACCCCTGGTGGAGACCAGGGGTTCCACGCAAGCCGGCGCTCAACAAGGGGGGATGGAGGCAGGGCGGACGCTGGCGTCATTGCACATCCCCGCCTCCTCTGGGGAGAAAAACCGGCAGAAACAGATGGAGGGCAGGACCACCGATTAATGAAGCCCTCCTTGGAGAGCTTCACATAGCTGCTGCCGCAGCAGGACCCCGACTAGTTACAGTTCTGGGGCCACGTAGGTGGCCTGCGGCCCCGCCCTCCGGGGGGCAAGCCAGGGGTGACCGAGGGTCCTCAGCAGCAATCGACAGCGGTAGAGGTCTCCGGGGGCCATGACCAGGGTGGATGGCTTCGGTGGTCCTGCCAGGGAGAAAGAGGAAAATTTAAAAAAAAAAAAAAAAGGCAGGGAGGAAGACCTACCAGATCAGTTCCTTACATATGTTGCTGCACTCGTCAGAACCGTGCAACAAGAACAGCGCGGTAGGGAAGAGCGAGAGGGTGAAAAACCATGAAAGGGTGTATGCGCGGTAGTGCACCCTCTCACTTTTTCTGGGCAGAGGATAAGACCTCTGCTGGGAGCAGGGGCCAGCAAGCAGCTGCCGTGGCTCAATGGGATGAGCCGCAGGCAGCAATGGAGATGGTGTGCCTGCAGATCAAGTATCGAATCCCGGTCCCAGATGCACACAATTTTTCTTTTATACACACTTTATGTGAATTAAGTGTACAACCCCTTCCCCCCCGGAGATGATTATTTTAGTTGGGGAGGTTCACACCCCCTTCAAAACACAGACATATGCCACTGGCAATATATTGCGCTGTAATGGCAGAGCAGTATATTGCTGCGGCATAACGTCTTGTGACATTATGATCCCATGCCGGAGGAAGATAGGGTGGAAGTTACCAGGGATGGAGGGATAGCCCCCTTCATGGCGGGGGAGAACCTTAGCAATGTTTCAAGACTGCGGAGCAGCACAAAGGGTAAAGGGTGGTTTGGGAGGTAAGGGGGAGGTGACAGCGGGATCTGACAGATGGGGAAGTTTGGGGTCCAAAGCATGCGGGTTAGATTTGGACAGGCTGAGTGAGGCAATGGCAAGCAAGGTTTCCTTGTGAGTGACGGGGGGAATCATGCCCCAGGAGGGTGAGGGAAGGGAGGAGACAGGAGAACAGGAGAGGAGCCAGGAGCTGGGGGGAGAGCCCAAGTAATGAAGAACTCACTGAAGTGAATGACAACAGAGAGAGGGTAAGACACTGGTGAGCCAGTGAGGCCCAGGGTGCAGACTGGGCTGGGGGGACCAAAAGAGAGTGAATCACCTTTCAGTATTTAGCTGGAGAGTTGGGAATTGACAGCACGACCTGCTGTAGAGCAAGTGTTCCTAAGTGCCCTGTAAGAGGGGAGGTCTGACAGAGAGCGGGATAATTTGTACGTGGCCCAAGCTTTATCACAGGTCTTGCACATATCTAGGTCATAGGTGATCCAGGGGTGGTTAGAGGATTTAACCTGGACTTCCAGATTTGGGGGGGGGGGGGCTCATGCCCTTACTATAGTGAGGAAGGTTAGGGAGAAAGAGATGGCATTCAGGACGTATAAGGAAACACAGAAGGAGCAGGACAGAGAACTGTACCAGTTAAAGCAGAAGGAAGCGGGAAAGGCAGTCAGAATAGCAAAGGCCCAAACCGAGGAAAAGACAACTAACTTGGTTAAGAAGGGGGATAAATCCTTTTATAGGTACATTAGGGAACGATGAAAGACAAAGGGAGGGATAGTGAGGCTTAATAAAGTGAAGGGTGAGTGGGTAGAGAGGGACAGTGAAAAAGCAGGGATACTGAACGAATACTTCTGCTCAGTATTCACAAAAGAAGAGGGGGGGGAGGTACCTAATCCAATCAATAGAAGCACTCTGGATAGGGGGGGGTCGACACCAGTCTTTTCACAGAAGAAAGGGTTCTGAAAGAACTCCTAAAACTAAAGGTGGACAAAGCAATGGGGCCTGACGGGATTCATCCCAGAATTCTAAAAGAACTAAGGGGAGAACTAGTGACTACCCTTTTTAACAAATCATTAGAGGATGGTGTGGTACCTGAGGACTGGAGGAGGATAGATGTGATTCCCGTTCACAAAAGTGGGAGCAAGGCAGAGGCAGAAAACTACAGACCTGTCAGTTTGACCTCAGTGGTAGGAAAAATGATGGAATCACTTCTGAAGGAAAGAATTGTTGAGTACCTAGAGGCCAGTGGGGCACAGGATCCAAGGCAGCATGGATTCACAGCAGGAAGGTCATGTCAGATGAATCTAATAGATTTCTTTGACTGGGTGACCAAAGTAGTAGACCAGGGAGGGGCTGTAGACATGGCCTACCTAGACTTTAGCAGGGCATTTGACACAGTCCCACACAAAAGATTTAATAAACAAATTAGCCAGCCTGGGAGTGGGTCCCAGGGTGGTAGCCTGGGTAAAACATTGGCTGGACAACAGGACACAGAAGGTAATAGTAAATGGAGTCCACTCCGAAGAAAGGGGGGTAACTAGTGGGGTACCACAGGGTCCAGTACTGGGTCCGGTCCTTTTTAATGTCTTTATGTAACCCCTAGGTGGCGCTATCCTATGGGCTACTACCCCTGCCTGCGTGACTAGACACAGGTTGAGGGGCCTGAGCTCTTTAAACGGGTGCCTCTACCTGGAGGAATGGTTCTGGGGTAGCATAACTGCTGTTGGTATAGCCCTCGGAATGCTCTAACCCCCCACAATCTCTCTAGTGGCCTAAACAGTACAGCAACAAACCATTCACATGTACCATATGTCAGTAATAACTTGCTCACACCCCTTGCACTTACCACCAGGGCTGGATCCTCTGCAGCTGCCCTGGAGACCCCCTGTAAAATAAAACCAATGTTGCAACAATGCAATAACAGTACTGTGTCCCCACCAAGAAGGTACATAAAGTTTAAACTGATTTATTTAGGGGGATATGAACAGGGGTGGGGCATGAACCTAGCAGATTATTTTATAGACCTGGTTATGTCAGGCTGAAAATGCATGCACAGTGAGTCACTTTGACACAGTCACACAACTCTGGGTACCCAGTTTGGAGCAGCAGGCTAGCCTGAAGCGTTACCTGGGGTAGTCCAGTGTTGCAGCTGATCGTTGGGGCCCTGAGGAAAGAAACACTTAGCATGCACTCAAACCCAGAATTTGTAATCCAGAACCGGATGGCTCAGTTCGTTGTAATAAACCCAAACAAATAATTAGATGGCACACAATGATTTTGTACTCACACTACCCAGACCAAGTGATGATCCGACGACATGAGACCTGTTGCAGATGGCTTGATAAAGCAGGAGGAGAATTCCCTCGTGGTCCTCATCGAAATGCTGGTCTTCAGGATGTAGGAGCAATTTAACACTGGCCGAGAACATGCTCTGTCCTCTTCTGGTCCTTCCAGCTAGCTTGCAGGCCAATCCTGATATCAGCTTGGAAGCTGCTGAAATCCCCTGCTGCTGTGACCCCAAACGTGGGCCAACTGGACACTCCGACCCACGGACTGACGACTGAAAAGTCTAGGCCTGGCAGGCCTAACCTCTGAGAGCTGGCAAGCTCCCCAGAGGCTCACACTGAACTCCTGGACAAATCTCTCAAATCTGACCAAACTGAGCAGTTGCCCCCTTTTATATGGGGCTGAGTTACAGAGTTCCATTGGCTGCCAAAGCTGTCTTAAACAGTCCCCAGACGTTAATTGGCTCCCTTTTTGGCACCTAGAAATTGCTCCAGTTAATCCCCCATAAGTCTCTGGCATTGTCCCAAGATCCCCTTTGTTAAATCCTGGCTTCCAATGGTTATGGGCTGCTAAAATAGTGGCTGCATACAGTTCCCAAAGCAGTGTATTTCAGTGTCCTCACACATAAAGTTCTGGTGTAGCCAGAAGCAATATTAATTTAATCTACTTTCCCCATTATCTTGTAGCCCTGGTGATTCCCTTTCAAATGAGTCCACTCTTTATCAAATGAAGTACACCCCCAGAGAATCGTTTCTTCTGTAACACACTGCCCCTAGAAACTCACAGCAACCTTATGAATATTTATGAGAGCTTCCCTCTGCCCTGACATTTGCCCCTTAACCTTTCTGGCTGGTGCTTTGGAGGCAGTGCTTTAGGCAGCTGCCGATTTGTTTAAAAAATATATATATTTTCTTTTGCCTTTTTTTGTGTCCCCTTTCTTAACTTAACCTGGCACCGGGAACCACAGAAGACACATTTCTTGCTTTTGACTGCTACAAGTGGTTGGATGTGCAGTGCATCCTCCTCGAACATGCGAGGGGCAGCTCTGCAACATGCTGCCTGCTCGCAGATGGATCTGGCGAGCCCTGCAGGGCTCAATTAAGAGGTGGGCATGGAAAACGGCAAATGAGCCGCAGAGGAATGGGCAGACGCCGGCAACAGCGGGAGCACACCCAAAGGCATTAAGGTAAGCCCCCCCAAATGGGGGGGGGGGACGTTACACTCTCCCCTGCCCCTGCCTGCCCAGCTTGGCGTCTGCACAAAGTCTATAATAGACTGGCAACCATCAACACATTATTAGATATACTCTTACTAATACTCTATTACAGCAGATATAGCAGAACAGCCTACCTAGGCATATAACTATGTACAAGTAGCATGCTATCAGTTTAATTTTGCTTGACATTTGAAACATCTTGATATTTGAAACATCTTACACTCTAAGCATTGACATGACATTTTAAATTTCATTTGTTATACCTTAGCAGTGTAAAACCTACACTTCACATTTGACAGTTTCACATAGTTGGTAGAGTTGTCATTTACCACATTTTGTCATATCATTTCACCTTGTTCTCACCTTTTTATATCCCTTGTTACACTGAGAGGGCACCTTAACTTGGGTGGAGACTCTGAACACCATTTTGGGCAAGGAATTGGATGTGACATAAAACTCCTTTGTGCATAACATTCATGGGTGTCATATGTGGGCTTAAATATAGGCTTTACAGATCCTTCTGAGCGACACGGCAATGGTGGCACTATCACTTCTTCTTGTTGAAGCTCACTGTCACCTGTCAGAGGTATTTCCGCAAAATCAGAATCATCCAAAACACATCTTTCTGGCACTTGAACGATACTTTCATTAGCATGAAACAGTTCACTTGTAGGTTCACTACTTGCTTCATGGGGTTCAGTTTGGCTGATTTCCATTAATTCTACTATACAAAGGGATTCAACCTCTTCAAGGTCCACACTGTGAGCATCACTTCCTGAAGGTTCAGGTACCATTGAAGAACTGGAATCTGTTAACACAGCTAGAGGTTCAGAGTCATCACCATAGTTAATGGAAGGAATCCCCTGGAACAATCTCTCAAGTTCAAAAGATGGGTAGAAAGCAGGATAGAATTCACTTTCGTCATCACTTTCAGTATTTGTATTATCTGCAATGTCTGCAGGATGGGAGACATTAGGAGCAACAGGCTGGGAAGCAGGAGTTTGCTGATTTTGTTGCTTAGCCTTGGCAGCAGACCTAGTTACAGGGCGCTAAGGGGCTTCAGTCTTTTGAACATTATTGATTACTGTTTGACCAGTAGGCAACAGATGGTTTCTGTGAATGGTTTTAACAACACAAGGGTCCCCCTCTGGTCGTACTTTATACATTGGCAGATCATGCAGCTTACTGACTACTATGTCTGGAACATGACTCCAACGATCTGCTAGTCTGTATTTACCTGGAAGTCCAAAGTTTCTCATTAGTGCTCCGTCACCTGGTTGGAGCTCTTGGGCCTTAACACGTTTGTCATGGTGAGTTTTGTTAGTCAGGTTTCTCTTTGCTGCCATGGTGTTTGCAAGCTGATAGGCATGATCCAGTTGAGCTTTCAGATTCTTAACATACTGCAGGTAGTTTTCTGACTGAACACCATCAGGAGACACTCCAAAGCATATGTCAACTGGAAGGCAAGTTTCTCTGCCACACATAAGATGGTACGGTGAAAAACCAGTAGCTTCATTCTTAGCACAAATATAGGCATGTACAAGTGCTCTTATCTGTTGGCTCCACTTTGGTTTATCTTTAGGTCGCAGGGTGCCCATCATATCAAGTAGGGTTCTGTTAAGCCTTTCTGGTTGCGAATCTCCTTGCGGATGATAAGGGGTTGTTCTGGATTTTCTTATACCTCATAAGGACAACAGTTCTTTGATAAGTCTGTTTTCGAAATCTTGGCCTTGATCCAAATGAATACGCAGGGAGGCACCGTAATGTACGAAAAACTTCTGGACAAGAACTCTGGCTACAGCTGAGGCCTTTTGGTCTTTGGTTGGATAGGCCTGTGCGTATTTCGTGAAGTGATCCATGACTACCAGCACATTTACAATGCCTTTTGAATCTGGCTCCAAACTAAGAAAATCAATACAGACAAGCTCCATTGGTGTACCCGTGACAATTTTGACAGGAGGGGCTGCTCTCTGTAGGGGAGCTTTGCGCTGAAGACACCTACTGCAGGTTTTAACATGTTGCTCGATATCTAGGCCCATTTCAGGCCAGAAGAAGCATGAACAGGCTAGATCAAGGGTTTTTTCACTACCCAGATGTCCCATTTGGTCGTGCAAGGCTTTTAAGACAATATTTTTGAACTTAGCTGGTAATGCTAGCTGTTTTCTCACAATATCACCTTGGCTGTCAGTAAGCTCTCTGTACAATAACTGTTCTCTAAGCTTGAGCTTGGGCACCTCTCGAAGAAGTAAAGCAGTCTTGGGGTCTCTGGACCGCATCTTAGCGATATCTTCCCCTTTTCTTAAAGCATCAACTACTGGTCTGATCATTGGATCATAGTACTGTTCATTGCGGATATCAGCTGGGGTTAGCTGTGGTAAAGAACTCAAGTCCAAAGATGCAAAAATACAGAAGGCAACTGGTGTACAAGCCTCTGGAGGGCCTAAGCAATCTGCCAGACAGTTCACAATTTCAGAGAACAAAGTTTCTTCCCTGTCAAACTTGTGGCGTAGAGCTTTCACAGACTGCTCAGGGATATGAACCCAGTGTTGGTCAGAAACAGGTCTTCATGAAAGAGCATCGGCATCTACGTGGTTTAGGCCTGGTCGGTACTCCACCGCATAATCATAGGTTGCTACAGCAGAAAGCCATCTGTGTCTGGTAACATCTAGTTTAGCTGTGGTTTGGACATAGGTTAATGGATTATTGGTTTTGACCAAGATTTTAGCACCATACAAGTATTCATGAAACTGGTCAACTATGGCCCACTTGACAGCGAGAAATTCTAATTTATGCACCGGATAGTTTTTCTCCGAAGATGTCAAACTTCTGATAGCAAAGGCTATGGGATGTAGTCCCTCCAGATATTCTTGACAGAGTACTGCTCCGAGACCACTCAAGCTGGCATCTGTATGTAACACATAGGGCTCTGATGGATCAGCATAAGCAAGTATGGGGGCGTGAGTCAGTCTGTATATTATTTCTTCGAAAGCAGTGTCACAATCAATAGTCCATCTCTGTCCAAACAGATCATTGGGTCTGAAATAGGTTTTCTCAGTGTCTCCGTCAGATCCCTTTATAAACTTTTTGTGAATAGGTGAATACCCTCACATTAAGTTTAGTAAGGGCCGGATCACCTTGGTATAGTTCTTAACAAATCAGCGATAATAGCTGCAGAATCCAAGAAATGTTGGAGTTCTTTCAAGTTTTTGGGCTTTGGCCAGCTGGTTAATGCTTCCACTTTACTGGGGTTGGTTTGTATGCCCTCTGATGACACAATGTGGCCCACGTATCTGACAGAACTCTGGAAAAATTGGCATTTGTCAAAGGATAACTTAAGACCAAACTCTTCAAGTCAGTCCAACACTTTGAACAAGCGAGCCTCATGCTCCTCGAGAGTTTTTCCGAAGACTATAACGTCATCAAGGTAGATGAGACATTCCAAGAGATTCATATCTCCCACTGCATGCTCCATTAGACACTGAAATATGGCGGGTGCACCTGATATGCCTTGAGGCATATGTAGGAATTCGTAGAAACCCAAAGGCCAGATGAAGGCAGTTTCTTCCCTGTACTCAAGGAGCCATTGGGCTCTGATAGTATCCACTTCGGAGGTCGAGAACGGAAAACCCTTTACTCCCATTTAGACAGTCCAGGGCATCCTGTATATGTGGCATTGTATACTGATAAGGCACAGTTCTTTTTACAGAGGGTCCTGTAATCAACACACATGCGAACAGAGCCATTATTTTTCCACACCACAATGACTGGGGAGGCATATGGGCTGCATGACTCTTGCATGATGGCAGCCGCTACCATCTCTTGTAGGTGACATCGGACATCATCTATGTCGGCAGGGGCTAGGTGTCTAGACCTCTCTCTGAAGGGTCTCTCGTCATGCAACCGAATGCAGTGTTTAGCACCCGTGACACAACCAACTCCCATTCCCTGAGGGAGAATACTTTGGGTTCTCTGGGCCAGCTTGTTACTGATCCTGGTTCTCCAACTGTTTGGGAGAGGTGAATCCCCAAAATCAAACATGTCAGGCGATACCTCACATCCTTTTTCAGTTCTGTACTGGGATGGGAGCACAGCAGTGTCGGCACAATAAACTTTAGCCACGGTGCATCCTCGATGTATCAAGATGTCTCAGTCTGTAACATTTTGTATTCATACCACCACTCATTAAGCATACGCATGAGCCCGGACCAGAAGCACACTGGGTTTAATCGGCAGTCCTCCGGGCAATTTTCCCTCATCAGGGGCATCCAGCATCAAAATTTCATTAGTCACATCTTTTCGCAGCCGAACTTCACCACTGATACTGCACTGGGAGGCAGCATGATAGTAGCAGGATCCTTCCTCCAAACTATCTCAGCAGGCTCATTTTTACATTTTCCTCGGGGTGCAGGTGTTTCTCATAGGCCTTTTGGATCAGGGTGTGAACACGCAGGGCTTCTGCCTTTCTTCATGTAGCTGGGCCAGGTGCCCAAACGTGTTCCGTGGTGCCAATCAGTACAGGGATACCATCATAAAGTCCAGTAGAAGGGCAGACCAGAGCTAGCATCGCCACAGAATCTCCTACACCAGCCACAACAGATGGAAAAGAAAGCCACACTTTCAAATAGCCAAGATAAGGATACGTTTTAGATGGGCCAAGCGGTCCTTATCTGCCTTCAAAGTTTATGTTTCTATGTTTCTTAACATGCAAGAACAAGGGGACACAATTTGAAGATAGAGGGGGGATGGCTCAGGGGCAATGTGAGGAAGTATTTTTTCACAGAGAGGGTGGTGGACGCATGGAACCGCCTTCCTGAGGAGGCTGTGGGATCTAAAACTGTGGGAGAATTCAAGAATGCATGGGACAGACATAAGGCAATTCTTGTGGGGGGTAGGAAGAAATAAGCTGTTGGTTAACTAGGATCTGCAGCTTATCCAGTAGGTATGGAAATGGGCAGACTAGGTGGGCCAAGCGGTCCTTATCTGCCATCAAAGTCTATGTTTCTATGTTTCTTAATCCCCACACGTGCAGTCCATCAAGAGGTCGTAATGGGTGGTCAGACAAACGCTGCTCGTATCAATCTTGGAAAATTATGGTGACTTGAGACTCGCTGTCTAAAACTCCTCGGGCTGGGATCCTGTCTATGTTTTATTTATTTATTTATTTAACAAATCAGAAAGACCTTTGAGCCAAGGGCTCTTTTACAGAGGTTCTACGTCAAGTCACAAGAATAGCAAATTACAATGGTTTCAGTAAGTAGTACAAAATGAGGAAAGTAATTACAGAAACAAAAGAATAATACGGCAAGATAAATATTGTGTCAAGTGCAGCCAGTGGCCTTGTCTGAAGAGGGGTGAAAGGGCTTACAAGGAGAGAAGTACAGGGGGTGAATTGGTGGGTGGAAGGAGCAAAATAAGAGCAAGGAGGGAGATGCCACAATGAAGCTTAAGCAGGAAAGACCCACAGGGCGGGGAGAGGGGGTTAGAGGGAGAGAACAAGGTGAGGAAACAGAGGAGAGAGGAGGGAAGTGGGAATGGAGAGGTAAGGGAAGAGGGGATGAGGTAGAATGAAAAGAGGGCAGGAATGAGAAAGGGATAAGGGAGGAAGTGCAGTGAGTGGAATAGCATAGCAGCCGCAAAGGGCTATAAAGAGCCATATGTATACAGTAGTGTATATGGAAGGGCCCACCAATTTGGGCCAGTCCAGAGGGACTTTAGTAAGAACCTGGATGGACGATTTAGCCACAAAGAAATTGGAATGTGGATTTCCTGAACCTCCACTGTAATCGTTTTTTGCACCCCTCTGTCATTGATTTGCTTTCTGGAGCTCCCCTTGGAGTCAATTCACCACTTTCTCCAAGTCCTTTTGAGACCAGCATTCTTTCTTCATATGCCCATCCTTTCCACAATTGTGATAAATTATAGATTCTTGGGTCCATCTTGGCTGTAACATTACATTAGGAGCTGGTCTCCATTCACAATTAGAGGGTTGGGCAGAGTACACATTTTAAGCTGGAACTGAAGCACTAACAACAGAAAATCGTGGTTTGGCCTCTGCCTGTGGCATTGAAGGCAATGCAGTATGTCTCAATAGTTCTTTTATGATGGCAGTAAATTCACTGGTCTCCATCTTGGAGCTGCCTTCAGTAGAGTATGCCTGAGCGTGTACCCAACCCCCATAGCAGATACGCTCTGAGAGGGACCAGGGTCTTTGTCCGTGGAAGGAGCCTTTGTAGAGGCACCTGCTTTCATTTCTCTGACTTCTCTCAACAGCTCATCTCTCAACAGCTCGGCCCATGGCGGAGTGTCCTTAGCAGTCGCTGAGTGCTCATCAGGTGCTAGACTCCACCCTTGAACTTCACTTGCCTGATCACCCTCTGTCACCTGGGTAGCAGCAGCAGATATGTGAGTGGGCCCCCACGGGGCCGTCTTTGCTCAACCCCCTGAATTTCTTTCATTAGTTCATCATAGGAGGGAGGCTAAGCCAGCCGGGTTGCAAGTCGTAACTGAAGCAGCAATAGTTCAGAGAATGGGGCAGACATGAGGATCTAGTCCAACCTAGTCTGATCTAACTTGTCTGAGGCCACACTACCCTTTCTGAGGCATTCCTATAGCACCTATTCAAGCCGAGGTACATACACTGATAAGAGCTCCCCTTGGTATTGCTGAGTGTTTCTTACCCTCCACCATAGACCCTTATCTGAATCTGGATTCTCATATACATTTTCCAATGCAGCTAAATAGTCTTGTGCTGTTGCTTCGGGGCTACTAGCCCGTTTGATGTGGATAGTAGCCAGAGCAGGACCTCGGAGGCTTTCACTCAACCTCTTTCTCTTCTCCGCTTTAGAACACTGCCATTCGGGTACTAGTGGGGCAACATAGTCTATCCAGGTCTCCCAGTCATCCTCTCCCTGGGGGGCGGGGAGAGTGCCCTGAGAATATTCTCAGCTTGCGGTAAGAGTCATGACTAACTGCAGGCACAGGTGTGGGTGCAGAAGCTAGTGAAGGAGCAGGTACGGAAGCTGGCATGGGCATCGGAGAAGGAACACCCCAAGGCGGCATGAACAACTTGTTAAAGTCCTCAACTGTTTTACCCTCCTCCACTAGCAATTTAGCAATCTTTTCCTCAAAAGTCTCTGATAAGGGTGGGAGTTCATTTCCAGAGGGGTCCTCACTATCCTTAGTTATCCAAGGGAGGCAGTATAGCGCAGCGGTTTAAGGCTCTGAGCTGCAAATCTGGAGACCTGGGTTTCAATCCCACAGCCCCCACTTGCATACTGTGTGATCCTGAGCAAGTCTCTTAACTTTCCTGTGCTCCCAGGTCGCACCTGTAAACAAGCTTTCAGCTTAGTGTGCCACTCCTCATTAAACGATTGTTTGTTTGTTTGTTGAATTTTGTTGACCCGGTAAGCCCACTGGGCCTAGAAGTCCCTTTTTCAGGGGCGACCGGGGATACAGATGGTAAGCAACTGAAACTGAACCAGATTAAGCTGTTGGTGGTATTTTTAGTGAATGTTGCAAAAAAAAAAAATTATTACCCTCCAGGCAGCTGGGGACCCACCAACAGCAATAATTTTGGGCGCCTTAGTACTGTCCACAGGGTTGCCACACTCCACTAACGCCATTAGAGTTTCGGCAGTCAAGTCAGCATGTCGGCCTACCACTACAGCTTTTCCCAGGCATTCAGTTTTGGACAGTGCCCCTTCTATAATGTCTTTACTAGTGCCCAGGGGTATATCTAGTATTAACAAGGCATTGTGGGGGTCAATCTCATGCTCCGTACACCATCCAACCAACTGATGCAGAGCCATGTCTTCAGGGGCACCCATTAAAGGTCTAGTTGAAATTCTTGGTTTTGGCCACTAGGCGGCACTAATCCCAGTGGTGCTTCCAAGATGTAACTTCTAGGTGGCGCTGTCCTATGGGCAACTACCCTTGCCTGCGTGACTAGGCACAGGTTGAGGGGCCTGAGCTCTTTAAACAGGTGCCTCCACCCGGAGGAATGGTTCTGGGGTAGCGTAACTGCATTTGGTATAGCCCTTCAGGATGCTATAACCCCCCACTACCCCTCTACTGGCCTAAACAGTATAGCAACAAACCATTCGCATGTACCATATGTCAGTAATAACTTGATCACACCCCTTGCATTTACCACCAGGGCTGGATCCTCTACAGCTGCCCTAAAGACCCCCCGTAGAATAAAACCAGTGTTGCAACAGTGCAATAACAGTACTGTGTCCCCACCAAGAAGGTACACACTAGCCAGATTTACACTGATTTATTTAGGGGGATATGAACAGAGGTGGGGCATGAACCTAGCAGATGATTTATAGATCTGATTATGTCAGGCTGAAAATGCATGCACAGCGAGTCCCTTAAGTCTGGGTACCCAGTTTGGAGTAACAGGCTAGCCTGAAGCATTGCCTGGGGTAGGCCTGCGTTGCAGCTGATCACTGGGGCCCTGAGGAAAGAAACACTTAGCATGCACTCAAACCCAGAATTTGTAATCCGGAGCCAGATGGCTCAGTTCATTGTAAAAACCCAAACAAATAATCAGATGACACACAATGATTGCAGCTTGGTTGCAGGGAGCTACACTGTTTGTACTCACACTATCCAGGCCAAGTGATGATCCGAAGAAATGAGACCTGTTGCAGATGGCTTGATGAAGCAGGAGGAGAATTCCTTCATGGTCCTCATCGAAATGCTGGTCTTCAGGATGCAGGAGCATTTTAACACTGGCCCAGAACATACAAACTGAACGTCTTGAACTGCTCGGCCGTGCAAACACCTTGTGAACTAAGCACATTTATAAGTAAGGCTCTGTCCTCTTCTGGTCCTTCCAGCTAGCTTGCAGGCTGATCCTGATATCAGCTTGGATGCTGCTCAGATCCCCTGCTGCTGTGACCCCAAATGTGGGCCAATTGGACACTCAGACCCATGGACTGACGACTGAAAAGTCTAGGTCTGGCAGGTCTAACCTCTGACAGCTGGCAAGCTCCCCAGAGGCTCACACTGAACTCCTGGACGAATCTCTCAAATCTGACCAAACTGAGCAATTGCCCCCTTTTATATGGGGCTGAGTTACAGAGTTTCCATTGGCTGCCAAAGCTGTCTTTAACAGCCCCCAGATGTTAATTGGCTATTTTTTTGGCACCTAGAAATTGCCCCTGTTAATCCCCCATAAGTCTCTGGCATTGTCCCAAGATCCTCTTTATTAAATCATGGCTTCCAGCTGCTTATGGGCTGCTAAAATGGTGGCTGCATACAGTTACCAAAGCAGTCTATTTCACTGTCCCCACACAAAGTTCTGGTGCAGCCAGGAGCAACATTGATTTAATCTACTTTCCTCATTATCTTGTAGCCCTGGTGATTCTCTTTCAAATGAGTCCACTCTTTATCAAATGAAGTACACCCCCGGGGAATCACTTCTCCCGTAACACGCTGCCCCTAGAAACTCACAGCAACCTTATGAATATTTATGAGAGCTTCCCTCTGCCCTGACATTTGCCCCTTAACCTTTCTGGCTGGTGCTTTGGAGGCAGTGCTTTAGGCGGCTGCCGATTTATTTAAAAAATAGATATATTTTCTTTTGCTTTTTTTGTGTCCCCGGCGCCTTTCTTAACTTAACCAGGCACCAAGAACCATGGAAGACACATTTCTTGCTTTAGACCGCTACGAACGGTCGGATACACAGTGCATCCTCCTTGAACGTGCGAGCAGCAGCTCTGTGACATGCCGTCCACTCGCAGATGGATCTGGTGAGCCCCGCAGGGCTCAATTAAGAGGGGGACATGGAAAACGGCAAAGGAGCCGCAGAGGAATGGGCAGACACCAGCGACAGCAAGAGCATACCCAAAGGCATTTAGGTAAGCTCTCAAATGGGGGCGGCTTTATAAGTGACATTGCAGAGGGACTGGAAGGAAAAGTATGCCTCTTTGCAGACGACACAAAGATCTGGAACAGGGTTGATACACAAGGGGGGGTTGAAAAGGATGAGAAGGGACTCGGCAAGATTGGAGCAATGGTCAGAAGTATGGTTGCATAGATTCAATGCAAATAAGTGCAAAGTAATGCACCTGGGAAACAAAAACCCAGGGGAAGAGCACACAATGGGAGGCTGAGGTGGTAACAACAACAAAAATGGAAAGAGACCTGGGGGTAGTCATAGCAGATGGCCTAAAGGTTCACAAGTAATGCGAGAAGGCAGTTGGGATGGCTGGGGGGATACTGGGATGTATAAGGAGAGGCATCACCAGTAGAATACAGGAAATTGTTATCCCTCTGTACATACAGTTGGTGAGACCCCATTTGGAGTACTGCATGCAGTTCTGGAGACTCCATCTCCGCAAGGACATAGACTGGATGGAAGCAGTCCAGAGGAGGGCAACTAAAATGATGCAGGGTCTGCACAAGAAGCCATACAAATAGGGACAAAAGGAGCTTAATATGTATACCCATGAGGAAAGGAGGGAGAGGGGGAACATGAGAGAAACTTTAAAGTACCTCAAGGGAATCAACAAAGTCCAAGATGGTAGCATCTTTCAGAAAAAGAGATGTGCAAGAACAAGGGGGCACAATTTGAAGATAGAGGGGGGATGGCTCAGGGGCAATGTGAGGACGTATTTTTTCACAGAAAGGGTGGTGGATGCATGGAACGGCCTTCCTGAGGAGGTTGTGGGGTCAAAAACAGTGGGGGAATTCAAGAATGCATGGGACTGACATAAGGCAATTCTTGTTTGGGGGGTGGGGTAGGAAGAAGCAGGCTGTTGGTTAACTAGGATCTGCAACTTATCCAATAGGTAGGGAGATGTGTGGACTGGGTGGGCCAAGCAGTCCTTATCTGCCATCAAAGTCTATGTTTCTATATGTATTTTAGAAGTTTAAATTGCTGTACGACTTCTACAGTATATATGTATTTAATCATTTTATGAATTTCCGTCAGATTTTTGTAACAACTGCCCTTGCACCTAGGGTCTCCACTGTGAATGAGCATTGCTCAATGGGCAGACTGAGTTGGGCCCAGTGGCCCTTATCTAATGTCAGTTTCTATGATTCTATGAATAAAATTTAAATTGAAAGAATAACATATCAGAACAAAGAAACAATTAACTCAAATAAACAGAGATACAGGCTGGCCCAGTAGCGCAGACAGCTGAGGCACTATGTGCCTCACATCTTCCCACGTCAACAACCCAATTTCGGGAACAAGTTTGGGTTGCCGGGGGTCAGCCAAAGGGGAGGGCCTGGAGAGGATGATGCAGCCACTTAGCAGATCTCCTCTCCCGGAGTGGGAGACGAAGCCTTCCCGGCGCCTGGCTCCCACCGAGTAGAGGCTAGGCAGTAGCTCCATGCAGACAGGGGTCTGCCGCTAACCCGGGGGGGGGTGGATCAGAGTCGCCCGTTCCAGAGACGATGCATGCCTCCATGTGCACATGCTACTGTGTTGCCACGGCCCTGGGGTATAAGGGGAGAAAACCCGGTGGAAAAGTGGTGGAACTTGGGCATTAATGAAGCCTTGCCTGGAGCGGTGAGATCCACCCTGCCGGACCACTAGAATGGAGGATAGGAGAAGGTGGATGAGGTAGGTGGCACCCAGGGACAGGGCTGATAGCCCACCCCAGTCCCAGCCATAGGAGGATAAAAACCTTTATAAAATATATATAAATAAACAGTGTTATGAATGAAGTACAGCAAAATTATTCCAAGTCAGAAACACACCAAAAAGCAGTGCCCACAGAAAGAGGTAGACGCTTACCTGGAGGAGGCTGCTTTTTGGTGTATTTTATACTTGAAATGTATTTTCTGCCCTTTATTTATTTTTCTATTTGTGTGGGGGTTAATTTTTAACTTTTTTTTTCTTGCTCCAAAGTTTTGCCAGATTGTGATTGTCAGCATCACCTCCAGGGCTGCATGTGGCTCTTCTACTTGTTTGTATGCAAACAGAACACATTAGATTTGAATAGAGCTGCATGGAATAAAAAATTCTGCTGGCGGAATGCCCATGGAATTACCATTCCAATTCCATGGAATTTTCTGGAATTCGCATGCAAATTCTGTGGAATTTTGTGAGATTTTAAATTTCAGTTTCTTCGGTCTAGCTGCTAAATTGTGTACCCAAATGATACAATATGTGGCAGGTATACAGGTACTGATGGCTTGCATAAGTGTGCCACATTTCAGAGTCCTAGATTGAAAGGTGGTTGAGTAATACATGGCCAAAGATTCAATCAAAATTTAATTTTCATTTTTTTCCATCTAATTTAAAAAAAATGTATCCTAATTTCTCCACAGTTTCAGGATTTAGAGAAACGTACAGCATGGCTATGTGCACATGTTTTAAGGCTCGAGTTTTAAAGGGGGCTGGGTATAGGTATCCAAACATTTTGCCAACATTTAGAATTTAGAATAATTTTGAAAGCGTTCATCAAAATGTTATAAAAAGTTTGTGCGTATATGGATTGTTATTACATTTGTATATATACCCAGTTTCAGATTTCTAGCTCAAAAGGTGCCCGCGTCATATTCAGATAAAACTTTACATGAAATTTCCCACAAAAAATAAAATGACAGATTTTGAGCAGCTATCATTTTGAGAAGATGCGTCCTAATGTCATGATATCTGGCACACATTAGCACTCCTATCAACAAGTACTCATGCCAAATTTCAGATTTCTAGCTCAATAGAAGGCTGAGTTATTACCAAATTATTAAATGTAAAAAATTCCACAGAATTTCATCAAATTTCAAATTTAATTTATGTTGGTTTCATTTTCAAAGTGTATCCAAATTACACCAGACCTGACAGGTATAAAGGTATTAACTTCTTCATCCTGAGCTTGCTAAGATACCTTCTATTTCTCACAAAATGTATCACAGTTCTTGTCAGTTTCTTTCCTGAGCAGGCTTGCAGATAGAACACTGTGTCCCAAACTGGCCTCCTGCTGACAGTTTTGCAAACAAGCCCAATGAGGCCAACAGGTCAAACCGCATCTCAAAGCCAACCCCTGAGCTCCAAATAACTTTATACAATCACTTTAACATTGCAACTATATACATTCTCAAACCAAGGGATCCCAGCTTCACAAGAACAGATTCACATATACCTCAATAACCACAGACAAGCAAGGGGGAAGAAAAGACAGACACAGCAAGAAACAGCAAGTGAAGGCAGGGAGACAGCGGGTGGGGAAGAATCATGAGACCATCAGAGTGATCAGTTCCCAGGTCCTCTAAGAAAACAATCAGACAAAGAGAAAAGGCGAGGACAGAACAGATCCCTGCCTCCAACTCCATCTGTGCAACAAATGGGACAGGGTCTCACTCAACCTCGTCACAGTCACCCTCCCCCTAACTACTTAACAACAGATTTGTTTCTTCACTGAAGGGAGAAGTCACTCTGAAATACAACTCCACTCTTCTGGCTTCCAGAACAGTTTAATGATTTCATTTATTTTAGTTTTATTTACAGTATACTCCCGGTTATCCAAAACCCTATTAACTGAATCTCTGCACTATCCGAATCCAAACCATGTCCCCCATTGTTTATCCTCAAAAGCGATTATTTAATATTATTGTTGTAGTAATTTTGGGGACTGGATATAAATGTCATTGGGCCTCTCAGTGTTTGACATGACTAACAGAACAAAAAAAACAAAACAATAGGACCTATAAGTTTTAAAAATTGTACAAATTGTTTTCAACTTCTGGCAAAGGCCATCTCTGCAGTTGTGTGACTGTCTGGGGTCATTAGATCTGAAAGATGCCTTCTTCCACATTCCAGTCAGACCCACTTAGAGGAAGAATCTCTATTAAAGCCTCATTTGTGGGTCTTGCCCCTCAGAATACGCAGCAGTCCCTGACAAAGGGGACAGAAAAAAAATGAAAAGCTGCCCCGCCATCAGAAAAGCTCAGCAAAGATGGTAAAGCACCGAGGGTGTCTGAAAGGGGGAGGGGAACCCTGAAAGCAGTGATGGCAAGAACCAACGTATGGGTGCGTGCATGGCGCTAACGGTGGCAGACACCTGAATCTGAACCTTCTGACCAGCACTGTCAATAAACTCCTCAAGCTCTCCTAAAACTGATTGAGACACTTTCTGATAACAGTGTTATTCACTAGTGTAATATCCAGGCAAATGAAATGCCAAGTTTGGAGGTGATTGGGTAATGTTTTTATTAGTTCTTTCCACAAAAAAAAAGTTTTTACCATGAACTCAGACTGTTATGACTCCCACAGTTGCTACAAAACCTCAAACTGTCGGGCCAGGCTCTGAAGACGCTTCTGCCCAGAAGAAAAAGTCTGATCTAACCACCATCGTAGAAATGCAGGCAGACATCAAATTAGGTGTCTTCAACTTAAAAAACTTCTATGAATAATGCTACAGCAAGAGTCTGCTAACACTAAACTAATTGAAGCCACTGAAAGTGAGCTATTTCAAATAGAGGGAAAAATAACCAATGGACAGTCCTGACTATTATAATAAGCAGTTGACATTTATAGTGGAAAAACTGGACAACTTAGAGAATCATGGCAGACAGAATACTATAAGAATAACAGATCTGCCAAGGTGTGGATGGGGGTAATATGGTATTACTTATTCAGCAGTTCTCCACGCTCTTTCGGTGTCAGTGGGACTGGCTCCCCCGAGACAGAGTGGGCTTATCAATCATTTGCCCCTAGACTGCGAAAGGGAGGGGGTGACAAAGAGTGTTATTGTAGAGAGAGGGACCTTTCATCTGGGCACTTTAAAACTGGCAGGACATAATGGGAAGTTAGATTTGAAGTGTTTTCTCTGAGTCTTATGGTCCTCGGTGTTACAGTACCATCTATCTTGTTAAAGGAATGTATTGGACAATCATGCTGACTATTTTTTTCATTATTTGATGCTAAATATTTTTGTCTTTATGTTTTAGCTTATCTGAAAAATAATTATGTGATTCATTTGTGGCATATAGAGTGATATAGAATGCAGCTTAGTGGAACTTCATTCAGCAAGACTTACAACATTTTCTGAAGAAAATATGGAACTATATGAAAATCTTTTGCTGGGAAGAATAATGAGTGTTTAATGCATATTGACTTTTGGATAACACCCTATACGGGCGAGTATTATTAAGTGGCTCAATATGAGCGACTCAGTAATACCGCTCCCATGTACAGCGAGTCAAGAAAAACAGCACCGAATGGTTATAACGAGTGTAGCACTGAGGGATGCATGCTACACTCATGAGAAAGGAGATAAAGACATTAATTTGGCCAAACCCTGCCGAGTTGGCCATGTGGGGTAGTGGCTTGAGCTACCGCTTCCGTATCCTGTAGTGCCGGTGCCGGGTTCCGATGGGCAGTTGCTATTTTCTCCTAATCCGCTCCCTGGAGTGTGCTAATATTTATTTTAGGTGCGGTGGCTTGCCTTCCACCAAAAGTTGATTTTCTTTATTTATGAAATAAGAGTCCGTCGCTATTTCGTTCGCTTTTGACGGCGGTTGTTGTGTCACTTTATCTGATCGGTGGGCTTATAGACTCACTGTTATCACATAAAACCTGACTTTAGTATGCCTAATGAGACAATACGCCGCAGTGAGATTTTGTAATGTGTAAATTTGTTATATGTATTTAACGACCGGTATGATCACTTTTTTAACTTGGTCTAAGTAAGAATTTTATATGGTGAGGTATGTTTTTGTATATAATATAGCATGGGCACTTTAAGTTTCAGTTATCACCCATGGTTACCTAGCATTATATAATTTTTATTTATTTATTTAAAAGTTTCACCAGGAAAGGCATACTGAGCAAAACTGCTTGTTTCCAGATGTGTCCTGGGGGGAGGGGGACACAAGAGATGCATTTTCAGTGATAACACAAGTAATACATGGTAATCGTTACATAGTTTATTTATTAGCTTTTGATAACCAGGTAAGCATATGTAACCCCCCCTACAAATGGGGGTTCCCGAAAAGTCTTCCTTGAGCTTCCCTAAATGCTCACTGCTGGGCCGGTGTTCTGTGTTTTAGCAGTTTAAATGCATTGCCAGAGAGTGCCTGTATAGCCTCTGTGTACTGTCTCTTTAACAGCTGCCTGGATTGCAGTCATAATTAATCTGAGAGGGAGCTCTGTTAGAAGATGTACTTGTTTGCTGATCATTTGTTAGAGTAGTAAAAATATTGCAGTTTATTCTAACCTGCCTTCTTTGCAGCATGGACAGTTCTGTTTGTTTCCATCATCTTGGTCCTGGACTGCAGAATGGGCCAATCAGTACATTTGGGACTCTAAAATGGAGCCTGCCTACAGGGCTTGGTGGGGCCAAAACTTGTAGGAATTGTAGTTTTAGGCTTTTGGCCCCTAAAATAACCTGGAGGGAGAGCCCTTGTTGTGACTGACAGACAGATCAGCCAACCGAACCTTTTGGATCTTGGGGAAAGTCCCACACTGCTTGCAGTTTCAGTTAAATCTGAGCTGGGAAGTGAAGAAGTAACAGCTCGAGATAGTTCGAGCAGCAATCCATAGTGGATTCGCATGAGAGAACTGTGGAAAGGCCTGAGTTTGGCCTGCATGCCTGCCTGCTGTTCCTGAGAGGGAACTTTTTTTTTTTTTTTCGGACTGAATCCAAATTTGGAGAGCGAATTAAGCCACTGAATTGTGACCAGGCTTTACTTTAACCTGAAGAAGACCGAAGCTTTGCTGAATGCGATCGGCCTGTCAGGACTTCCAGCTACCTCTGAACTCCTGGATTGTAATTGCGATCGGAGAGCCATTTGCCTGGCTTGGCAGAAGACACCAGGAGAAAGGACTGCTGTGTGACTGAACTTCTCTGCTGGGACTATATTGCCCTCCTTCCCTCCCCTCCACCCCCCCACGCAAAGTTAGTTCTATTTTTTTAGGCACAGGATTTGACTGACAACAGGAACTTCCTGTTTAGGGGCAGGAAGTGAGTGATCACAGAACCACCAAGGACCCACCATCCTAGAAGGGCAAGAGTAGCCTCCGCTCCCTCTAGCTGCTGGAGGTCTGCCTCTGAGCAAGTAAGTGGTCTACTGAGAAATATAGGATATTCTTGTCTCAGAACAGGACAATCAGGAGCTTAAAGGGCACACAGGCAGAAAGTAAGGAGAGAGAGAAAAAAAAAAAGAGCAAAGAGTAAGGATTGCAAACAGTTAAGGGCCAGAAATAAGACATGATTGGAGTGGTGCAGTGCAGTGGCTGTGGAGCAGCAGTCTTCCGGGAGATGTTCTGGAGGATGCAGTGTTGTCCCATCTGCAGGCACCTCTCTGGGCTGAGGAGGAGGTTGCTCATCTCCAGGCTGAGTTGGCCAGGGTTTGGGGACCTCCTCTTCCATCCAGGGACCACCAGTGCCACTGCCATTGCCTCAGAGGTTGCCAAGAAAGAGGAGCGGTTGGACCACAGTGGGCTCAGGGAGGGTGAGGGTGGTGGAACAGAGGCGCATCCCTCCCGCTGCCTTCCACATTCCTATGCCATTCTGGCAAAGTGTGGTTCCTCTATGGAGGCACCCACAGTGGAGACCAAGGAGGATGCTGGGAACCTCCACAAAGGAGACCCACAGGAGGGTGGGCAGGGGACCCTGCAGGGGAAGGAAACAACTCCTGGTGGGGGACTCCATTGTTAGGAAGGTAGAACTGGGGGAGGAAGGGGAGAGGGAGGTAAGGTGCCTGCCTGGCGCCATGGCTTGGAGGGACAGGGAGCGAATCCTCAGGATTGCGGAGCAGCTGCACAGGAGGAGCTGGATGTCATTGTCCACCTAGGGACAAATGACCTGGCTAAGAAAGGGATTAGAGAAGTGCAGGAAGAGTTTGTGGAATTGGGAGGGGCCTTGGTCAAGTAGCGCGGTAACCTTCTCGAAGGTGCTACCCATTTATAGCATAGGAGAGGCTAGGGTGTTCCGCACCATGGGATTCAATCAGTGGTTGAAAACTGGTGTGGAGCTCAGGGATTGGCTTCATTGGGGACTGGGGTCCACCTGGAGTGATGCAAGCCTATACTGGCATGATGGGCTGCATCTGTCCGGGAGGGAACCAGAATCCTGGGTGATAGGTTTAAATGCTTCATTGGCAAGCATTTAAACTAGCCAAGGGGAGGCACTGGAAAGGAGCAGGAAAATCCTAGCCCCCCAATAATCACGGTAGTAAGTGCGGCAAACACCAACATAGAGGTGTCGATAGGGAGAAGGGCAGGGGTAAATGGAGAAAGTGACAAAGGCAAGAAGGACAGGGATGGGCCAAAAGGGAGTAAGGCCATCAGGAAATGGAGGGTGATGAGTACCAATGCCCGTAGTCTGGGCAACAAGCTCCCTGAGCTGATGGCCTTAATGGAAGAGGGATGCCTGATATCGAGAGTCACAGAAACATGGTACAGAGAACCATGACTGGGATGTTAACATACCAGGGTACATAACCTACAGGAGAGACAAGCAGGGGAGAAGAGGGGAGGAGTAGCTGTCTATGTAAAGGAAGGGATAAAAGCAACTGAACAAAAGAGTAAACAGGGAGGAGAGGAGGCACTGTGGGTCACCTTGGAGACTGGAAAGGCACCACAATCCATAGAGGGTTGTGTACAGACCCCCATGTCAGGGGAAGGAATGGACAAGGATATGATAGAAGGCATTCTTAGAATGGCAGAGAAAGGGAGATACTGTTGATGGGAGACCTGAATATGCCAGATGTTAACTGAGCACATTTGCTGCAGCCACATCCAAGAGCAGGGTCATTCTTGATGCCCTACAGGTGGCAGGCATTAGACAGCTAGTTTGGGAACCCACTCATGAGGGAGCAATCTTAGACCTCGTGATCTCAAGCGGGGCAGTGAGAGGATCTCAGATCTAGAAGTGGGTTGCCATCTGAGGACAAGTGACCATCAAACATTGTGGTTCACGCAACTCAGCAACAGAGTCAAGCCATACAAAAGTGAGGGTACTGGACTTTAGGAGGGCTGACTTTGGCAAGATGGGAGAGTGCCTCAGAAAAGCACTAGCAAACAGGCTAGAAGGAGGTGTGGAGCAACAATGGGGAATTATCAAACTGCCATCACAGAGGCAACAAGCCTTTATGTGAAGCAAATAAACAAATCAAACGAAAGAAAAGCCACTATGGTTCTCAAAAGAGGTGGCTGTGAAAGTCAGGAAGAAAAGATAGCATTCCAGAAGTATAAGGAAACACAGAAGGAGCAGGACAGAGAGCTGTATCAGTTAAGGCAGAAGGAAGCAGGGAGGGAAGTCAGAATAGCAAAGGCCCAAACTGAGGAAAAGATAGCCAACTCAGTTAAGAAGGGGGATAAAACCTTTTATAGGTACAACAGCGAGCGTAGAAAGACAAAGGGAGGGACAGTGAGGCTGAATAGAATGAATGGTGGTTGGGCAGAGTGGGACAGTGAAAAAGCAGGAATACTGAACGAATATTTCTGTTCAGTATTCCAAAAAGAGGAGGGGGAAGTGCCTAATCCAATTAACAGAAGCACTCTTGATAGGGGGGTCGATCCTAGTCCTTTCACAGAAGAAAGGGTTCTGCAAGAACTCCTAAAACTGAAGGTGGACAAAGCAATGGGTCCTGATGGAATTCACCCAGAATTCTAAAAAGAATTAAGGGAGGAACTAAGTGAAACCACTGGCTACTCTTTTTAATAAATCATGGAGGATGGTGTGGTACCCGAGGACTGGAGGAAGGCAGATGTGATTCCCTTCACAAAGTGGGTCCAAGACAGAGGCAGGAAACTACAGACCTGTCAGTCTGACCTCTGTGGTAGGGAAAGTGATGGAGTCACTTCTGAAGGAAAGAATAGTTGAGTACCTAGAGGCCAGTGGAGCACAGGACCCAAGGCAGCATGGGTTCACAGCGGGAAGGTCATGTCAGACGAATCTAATTGATTTCTTTGACTGGGTGACCAAAGTAGTAGACCAGGGAGGGGCTGTGGACATGGCCTACCTAGACTTTAGCAGGGCATTTGACACAGTCCCACACAAAAGATTAATAGCCAAATTAACCAGCCTGGGAGTGGGACCCAGGGTGGCAGCCTGGGTAAAACACTGGCTGGACAACAGGACACAGAAGGTAATTGTAAATGGAGTCCACTCTGAAGAAAGGGCGGTTACTAGTGGGGTACCGCAGGGTTCAGTATTGGGTCCAGTCCTTTTTAATGTCTTCATCAGTGACATTGCAGAGGGACTGGAAGGAAAAGTATGCCTTTTTGCAGATGACACAAATCTGCAACAGGGTTGATACAGGAGGCGTGGAAAGGATGAAAAGGGACTTGGCAAGGTTGGAGGAATGGTCAGAAGTATGGCAGCTAGGATTCAATGCAAAGAAGTGCAAAATAATGCACCTGGGAAACAAGAACCCAGGGGAAGAATACACAATGGGTGGGTAGTAACAACAACAAAAAGGAAAGGGACCTGGGGGTAATCATATCAGATGACCTTAAGGTTAGCAAGCAATGTGAGAAGGCAGTAGGGAGGGCTGGGGTATACTGGGATGTATAGGGAGAGGCATCACCAGCAGAAAACAGGAAGTTGTTATCCCTCTGTACAGACAGTTGGTGAGACCCCATCTGGAGTACTGCGTCCAGTTCTGGAGACCCCATCTCTGAAAGGACATAGACAGGATAGAGGCCGTCCAGAGGAGGGCAACTAAAATGGTGCAGGGTCTGAAGAGAAGCCGTATGAGGAGAGACTAAAGGAGCTTAATATGTACCCTTGAGGAAAGAAGGGGGACATGATAGAAACTTTTAAGTACCTCAGTGGAATCAACAAAGTCCAAGAGGGTAGCATCTTTCAGAAAAAGAGACTTGCAAGAACAAGGGGACACAATTTAAAGATAGAAGGAGGGCGGTTCAGGGGCAATGTGAGGAAGTATTATTTCACAGAGAGGGTAGTGGATGCATGGAACAGCCTTCCTGAGGAGGTTGTGGGGTCTAAAACTGTGGGAGAATTCAAGAATGCATGGGACAGACATAAGGCAATTCTTGTGGTGGGTAGGAAGAAATAGGCTGTTGGTTAACTAGGATCTACGGCCTATCCTGTAGGTAGGGAAATGGGCAGACTAGATGGGCCTAGTGGTCCTTATCTGCCATCAAAGTCTATGTTTCTATGTTTCTATGGTACAGTGGAATTTCCTTACATGTGAATGTGCTGTGTGCTTATAGTGGGTCGTGATTTGGTTCCCCATGGTGTGTCTGAACTGTATTTTGCTTACTTGAGGCTGTATCCAGCTCCACAGACTGAATCTGTATCCATTTCCATTTGCCTGGGCCCTGCTACAGTGGCCCAGCCAGAATACCTGCTACGTAGAGAAAGTCATCGACGAGAGACCAGCCTGGGGATCAGCCCCTGCTCAACGCCTTGAACAGGAATAACGCCTCACTGATTCGTGTGGGCCCTGCTTCTCCGGGCACTCCAGCTCAACAGCCTGCAGTCTCGATTTCGTCCTGCCTGTGTCCAGTATTGGGTATCACGAGTAAACATCATAGTAGCTCACTGCAATAACAGCTAAATCTAAAAGTGTTGTCATCTGATTGTCTTGTTGCCTTTTCTTTCACGAACCATTGTTGCCTTTTTCTTTCACAAACTGAGTCCTCTGACTCCGGATTACAAATAGTGTGTGTTGTGCATTCCTGGCTAGCCCACCATTTTCCTACCTGGGTACCCAGAGTGTGTGACTGTGTAGGGACTCTGAACTGCATGCATAACTGTCTGATTAATACAGCTTTTAAGCAAATCAACCTGATTACGCTCTTCCCTTGTTCAAGTCCCTTGGCTAAATCAGTATTAGTTTTGTTTGCATTTAACCTGACTGTGGTTCCAGTTTGTGCCAAAAGTATTGTACTGTTGCTATTTGCTGTGCTTAACCTTGTTTTACAGGGGGTCCCCAGGATCAAGCTAGAGGAACCAGCCCTGGTGGTAAGTGCAAACAGTGTGGGTAATTGCCTGGTGAATAAGGGTCATTGTGAAAGTAATTACTGTATATTGTTCAGGCCACTAGAAGGGAAAGAGGGAGGTTACAGTGTCCCGGAGGGCTGTGCCCAGGTTAGCTTGACCACTGAATCAAATCAAACGTTATTTAACTAGGAATCAATACCATTGAGCAAGCCCATTTTCAAAGTGGTCCTGGACAGAGAACAGTACAATACATAGACATAGCAATACAGAAATTGATAACATCAGCAAAATACAGTACAAGGTCGAGTTCAGAATATTTGAATCTGTCATAGCGTCTCCCAGTTAAAGTTTCCAAATAAATGTCATAGAAGAATGAGGGGGTAAATAAGGTACTAAACTATATAAAGGCTAGAGACCACAGGAGGATGTGTGAGGGCAGAGGGAGGGATGGTGTGCTAGAGAGAGAGGGAGTGAAAGCCAGGATGCGGAGGAGGGACTGGGAGTGCTGGTTAACCCAAGATGGATAAAAGAAGGTGGCATTCTAAGGGTTATTAATACGAAGGCACCAGTGACTGAAGTCACAAATTACCTATAGCAGTGGCAAGGTTCCCTCAAATACTCAACTAGCAGGGCTTTGAATGTGAGAAGGCTAGGCAGAGATGTGAGCTTGAGTGTGCCTTGCGTAGTGTTCCAAAGTGAAGGGAGTGCGGAGTTGATTGCGGATATTCCGTGGTTGGTTTTCGTTCTAGGCAGTTGGAAGCAAAGTGTAGCATATCGTCTGAGGCCATAGGAGCCATTGGCACATTTGAAAAGGCTAGAGATGTATGCTGGAAGCTTGTCAAAGAGAGCTCTATAGAACCAAAGGAGTGCATTTCTTTTTCTCCTTGTTGAAAGTGAGGGCCATCCTGCCATTTGGTACAGAAGAGAGTGGTGGGTGCAAAAGGACAGGTTAAAGATGAATCTTAGGGCTCGGTGGTAAAGGGTGTCAAGTTTATTTAGCACTGAAAGAGGGCAGTGTTTGTAGAGGAAATCA
Organism: Neoceratodus forsteri; assembly: GCA_016271365.2. Classification (NCBI taxonomy): domain Eukaryota; kingdom Metazoa; phylum Chordata; order Ceratodontiformes; family Ceratodontidae; genus Neoceratodus; species Neoceratodus forsteri. Next base: position 1,096,469,413 of record CM028135.1, on the reverse strand, counting down.
GCGTAACCGAGTAAAGGTAGGAAAGTAGTTTGTACTAATCTCTTTCTAGCTTCTATGGTAAGCAGGTGTTTAATTCGATAGAATAGGCCGAGTTGCTGTCTTAGCTTTTTCGAGACTTCATTTAAATGGCATAGAAAGTTAAGTTTGTTGTCCAGCTAGAACCCTAGGTATTTTATCTACTAATTCCAGTGGTTCACCCAAGAGTGTTAGTATCAATGGGATGTGTGTGGATCCAGAGGCTGCCTTTGGAGATAGAATGCTACCATTTTTGTGACGTAGGACTACATCTGCCCTCATCCAGTCCTCCACAACCACTCCTGTTTCCAGTGAGTTGTTAAACAGGACACTAGGAGTGTAGCCAGTACCTCCCTTAGCTCCTTCAATCCCTTGGATGCACCCTGTCTGGCCCCAATGCTTTGTCCACTTTCAGACTTGCAAGTCCCGTCGGGACTCTCCTTCAAAAAAGGGCTAGTGTCCACCTCCCTCCCTCCCTCCCTCCCTCCAATGCTCCTGTTACTATTTTGTGGCCCCTCTCCTTCTCCATCCTCTGTGAATACTGAAAAAAGTACTATTCAGGATATCTGCCATTTCCTGGTCCCCCTCTGCACAGTTCCCCCCCTTCCCTTTTTAACCTTACAATCCCACCCCTGGTTCTCTTTTCACTTATGTACCTAAAAAAATGTCTTGTCCTCTTTTGTTACCACCTGGGCTATTCTCTCTTCAGTTTGCGCCTTCCCTCTCCTTACTGCTGTCCATGCTTCCCTCAGTTTCCCCGATACACCTCCCCCTACATCTCCTTATACCTTCTGACTGCTACCCTTTTAACCTTTACCTTTTCAGCCACCTCTTTCGAGAACCTTAGAGGTCTCTTTTTCCTCTTGCTTTTGCTCACTTGCTTGGTGCAGATGTTTGTTGCCTTCGCTATGCCCTCCTTTAGCTTCACCCACTGTTCTTCCACCCCACCCAGGTCATTCCCCCCAACAGGTGATTCCTGAGACATTCTGCCATCTTTCTGAATCTGCACTCCTGAAGTCCAGGACATTCACCCTTGTATGGTTTGATTCTGCAGCCATCCTTATGTTGAACCACACTGTATGGTGATCACTGGTCCCCAGGTGGTCTCCCACTTTGATGTCTGCAACACTGTCCCTGTTAGTGAGCACCACATCCTGTATTGCCCCATCACATGTGGGCTGCCTGACTAGTTGCCTGAGAAATGCCCCCCTGCAAGGAGTCCAGGATGTCCCTGCTCCTAGCTGAAGCTGCAGCTGGGAGGCTCCAATCTACACCTGGCACAAAGTCCCCAACCAGCAGCACCTCTCCCCTTCTCTGCCATCTTGCCAGTGGCTTCCACCAGTACCTTATCTAAATCCTCCCCCTGTGCTGGAGGTCTGTAGATCACTCCAGTGTGAATAGCGTCTCTGTTTCCCTGTCTCTACTGTGACCCACTGTACAGTGAAATAAAAAAATAAAATTGTTCAGGATAGCTGTTTACAAAGGTAGTACAAAGAAAATGAAGTCCTTCATCTGAGGGTTTCTTTTCAGTTTCAAATCTAAGTCTGTCTTCCTCCAACAAACATTGCAGCTCTTTCCATAAGAAGTCTTTGCCTGGCAATTAACTTCTTCATCCTGAGCTTGTTAAGATACCTTCTGTTTCTCACAAAATGTATCACAGTTCTTGTCAGTTTCTTTCCTGAGCAGGCTTGCAGATAGAACACTGTGTCCCAAACTGGCCTCCTGCTGACAGTTTTGCAAACAAGCCCAATGAGGCCAACAGATCAAACTGCATCTCAAAGCCAACCCCTGAGCTCCAAATAACTTTATGCAATCACTTCAACATTGCAACTATACACATTCTCAAACCAAGGGCTCCCAGTTTCACAAGAACAGATTCACATATACCTCAATAACCACAGACAAGCAAGGGGGAAGAAAAGACAGACACAGCAAGAAACTGCAAATGAAGGCAGGGAGACAGCGGGAGGGGGAGAATCGTGAGACCATCAGAGTGATCAGTTCCCAGGTCCTCTAAGAAAACAATCAGACAGACAAACAGAAAAGGCGAGGACAGAACAGATCCCTGCCTCCAACTCCATCTGCACAACAAACGGGACAGGGTCTCACTCAACCTCATCACAGTCACCCTCCCCTAACTACCTAACAACAGATTTGTTTCTTCACTGAAGGGAGAAGTCACTCTGAAATACAACTCCACTCTTCTGGCTTCCAGAACAGTTTAATGATTTCATTTATTTTAGTTTTATTTACAGTATACTCCCGGTTATCCAAAACCCTATTAACTGAATCTCTGCACTATCCGAATCCAAACCATGTCCCCCATTGTTATCCTCAAAAGGCGATTATTTAATATTATTGTTGTAGTAATTTTGGGGACTGGATATAAATGTCATTGGGCCTCTCAGTGTTTGACATGACTAACAGAACAAAAAAAAACAATAGGACCTATAAGTTTTAAAAATTGTACAAATTGTTTTCAACTCCTGGCAAAGACCATCTCTGCAGTTGTGTGACTGTCTGGGGTCATTAGATCTGAAAGATGCCTTCTTCCACATTCCAGTCAGACCCACGTAGAGGAAGAATCTCTATTGAAGCCCCATTTGTGGGTCTTGCCCCTCAGAATATGCAGCAGTCCCTGACAAAGGGGTCAGAAAATAAATGAAAAGTTGCCCCGCCATCAGAAAAGCTCAGCAAAGATGGTAAAGCACCCAGGGTGTCTGAAAGGGGAAGGGGAACCCTGAAAGCAGTGATGGCAAGAACCAAAGTATGGGTGCGTGCATGGCGCTAACAGTGGCAGACACCTGAATCTGAACCTCCTGACTAGCACTCTCAATAAAGCTGTCCTAAAACTGATTGACACTTTCTGATAACAGTGTTATTCATTAGTGTAATATCCAGGCAAATGAAATGCCAAGTTTGGAGGTGATTGGGTAATGTTTTTATTAGTTCTTTCCACACAAAAAGAGTTTTTACCATGAGCTCAGACTGTTATGACTCCCACAGTTGCTACAAAACCTCAAACTGTCGGGCCAGGCTCTGAAGACACTTCTGCCTAGAAGAAAAAGTCTGATCTAACCACCATCGTAGAAATGCAGGCAGACATCAAATTAGGTGTCTTCAACTTAAAAACTTCTATGAATAATGCTACAGCAAGAGTCTGCTAACACTAAACTGATTGAAGCCACTGAAAGTAAGGTATTTCAAATAGAGGAAAAAAGAACTAATGGGCAGTCCTGACTATTATGATAAGCAGTTGACATTAATAGTGGAAAAACTGGACAACTTAGGGAATCATGGCAGACAGAATACTATAAGAATAACAGGTCTGCCAAGGTGTGGATGGGGGTAATATGATATTTATTCAGCAGTTCTCCACGCTCTTTCAGTATCAGTGGGACTGGCTCTCTCGAGACAGAGTGGGCTTATCAATCATTTGCCCCTAGACTGCGAAAGGGAGGGGGGTGACAAAGAGTGTTATTGCAGAGAGGGACCTTTCATCTGGGCACTTTAAAACTGGCAGGACATAATGGGAAGTTAGATTTGAAGTGTTTCCTCTGAGTCATATGGTCCTCGGTGTTACAGTACCATCTATCTTGTTAAAGGAATGTATTGGACAATCATGCTGACTATTTTTTTCATTATTTGATGCTAAATATTTTTGTCTTTATGTTTTAGCTTATCTGAAAAAGAATTAGTTATGTGATTCACCTGTGGCATATAGACTGATATAGAATGCAGCTTAGTGGAACTTCGTTCAGCAAGACTTAACAACATTTTCTGAAGAAAATATGGAACTATATGAAAACCTTTTGCTGGGAAGAATAATGAATGTTTAATGCATATTGACTTTTGGATAACACCCTATATGGCCGAGTATTATTAAGCGGCTCAATATGAGCGACTCAGTAATACCGCTCCCATTTAGAGCGAGTGAAGAAAAACAGCACCGAATGGTTATAACGAGTGTAGCAGTGAGGGATGCATGCTACACTCATGAGAAAGGAGATAAAGATATTAATTTGGCCAAACCCTGCTGAGCTGGCCATGTGGGGTAGTGGCTTGAGCTACTGCTTCTGAAACCAGTATTTGGCTTCCAGGGGCAGTTGCTATTTTCTCCTAATCCGCTCCTCCTGGAGTTAACAATATTTATTTTGGGGGGTGCGGGGGGGCTTTCCTTCCACCAAAAAAGTTGATTTTCTTTATTTTCCATATGAAATAAGAGTCCGTCGCTATTTCGGTTCGCTCTTTTGACGTCGGGCGGTTCTTGTGTCGCTTTATCTGATCGGCGGGCTTATAGACTCACTGTTATCACATAAAACCTGACTTTAGTATTGCTAATGAGACAATACGCCGCAGTGAGATTTTGTAATGTGTAAATTTGTTAGATGTATTTAATGACCGGTATGATCAGTTTTTTAACTTGGTCTAAGAAAGAATTTTATATGGTTTTATTTAATTATTTATTTGTGTTTTGGTAACCGGGAAAGCCCACTGAGACCAGAGGTACCTTTTTCAGGGGAGACCCAAAATTAGTTACAGAGAAAGACACACAATATCATTCTTTGCAGAAAAGGACACATACTAGCATTCTTTACAGTAGTTACAATAATTACACAAAATATACTTTAGCAAGGGGCGACCCAGAATTAGTTACAGAGAAAGACACATATGGTGAGGTATGTTTTTGTATATAATATAGCACGGGCACTTTAAGTTTCAGTTATCACCCATGGTTACCTGCATTATATAATTTTATTTATTTATTTAAAAGTTTCACCAGGAAAGGCATACTGAGCAAAACTGCTTGTTTCCAGATTCGTCCGGGGGAAGGGGGGAGGGGGACACAAGAGATGCATTTTCAGTGATAACACAAGTAATACATGGTAATCGTTACATAGTTTATTTATCAGCTTTTGATAACCAGGTAAGCATATATTACCCCCCTACAAAAGGGGGTTCCCGAAAAGTCTTCCTTGAGCTTCCCTAAATGCTCACTGCCGGGCTGGTGTTTTGCATTTTAGCAGTTTAAATGCATTGCCAGAGAGTGCCTGTATAGCGTCTGTGTACTGTCTCTTTAAGAGCTGCCTGGATTGCAGTCATAATTAATCTGAGAGGGAGCTCTGTTAGAAGATGTGCTTGTTTGCTGATCATTTGTTAGAGTAGTAATAATATTGCAGTTTGTTCTAACCTGCCTTATTTGCAGCATGGACAGTTCTGTTTGTTTCCATCATCTTGGTCCTGGACTGCAGAATGGGCCAATCAGTACATTTGGGACCCTAAAATGGAGACTGCCTACAGGGGCTTGGTGGGGCCAAAACTTCTAGGAATTGTAGTTTTGGGCTTTTGGCGCCTAAAATAACCTGGAGGGGGAGCCCTTGTTGTGACTGACAGACAGACAGATCAGCCAACCGAACCTTTTGGATCTTGGGGAAAGTCCCACACTGCTTGCAGTTTCAGTTAAATCTGAGTTGGGAAGTGAAGAAGTAATAGCTCGAGATAGTTCAAGCAGCAATCCATAGTGGAGTCGCACAGGAGAACTGTGGAAACGCCGGAGTTTGGCCTGCATGCCTGCCTGCCTGCTGTTCCTGAGCGGGAACTTGTGCTTGTTTCAGACTGAATCCGAATTTGGAGAGCAAATTAAGCCACTGAATTGTGACCAGGCTTTAACCTAAAGAAAACCGAAGATTTGCTGAATGTGATCTGCCTGTCAGGACTTCCAGCTACCTCTGAACTCCTGGATTGTGCAGAGACACTGTAATTGTGACCAGAGAGCCATTTGCCTGGTGCAGTGGAATTTCCTTACATGTGAATGTGCTGTGTGCTTATAGTGGGTCGTGATTTGGTTCCCCACTGTGTGTCTGAACTGTGTTTTGCTTGCTGGAGGCGGTATCCAGCTCCACGGACTGAATCTGTATCTATTTCTGTTTGCTTGGGTCCTGCTACACTGGCTCAGCCAGAATACCTGCTACGCAGAGAAAGTCATCGACGAGAGACCGGCCTGGGGATCAGCCCCCTGCTCACTGCCTTTAACAGGAATAACGTATCAGTGATTCGCGTGGGCCTTGCTTTTCCGGGCACTCCAGCTCAACAGCCTGCAGTCTCGATTTTGTCCTGCCTGTGTCCAGTATTGGGTATCGTGAGTAAACATCAGGGTAGCTCCCTGCAACAACAGTTAAATCTAAAAGTGTTGTCATCTGATTGTCTTGTTGCCTTTTCTTTCACGAACTATTGTTGCCTTTTTCTTTCACGAACTGAGCCCTCTGACTCCGAATTATAAATAGTGTGTGTGTTGCGCGTTCCTGGCTAGCCCACCGTTTTCCTACCTGGGTACCCAGAGTGTGTCACTGTGTAGGGACTCTGAACTGCATACATAACTGTCTGATTAATATAGCTTTTAAGCAAATCAACCTGATTACACCCTTCCCTTGTTTAAGTCCCCTGAATAAATTAGATTTAACTTTGTTTGCATTTAACCTGACTGTGGTTCCAGTTTGTGCCAAAAGTATTGTACTGTTGCTATTTGCTGTGCTTAACCTTGTTTTACAGGGGGTCCCCAGGGTCAAGCTAGAGGAACCAGCCCTGGTGGTAAGTGCAAACAGTGTGAGTAATTGCCTGGTGAATAAGGGTTATTGTGAAAGTAATTATTGTATATTGTTCAGGCCACTAGAAGGGAAAGAGGGGGGTTATAGTGTCTCGGAGGGCTGTGCCCAGGTTAGCTTGACCACTAAATCAAATCAAACTTTATTTAACCAGACATCAACACCATTGAGCAAGCTCATTTTCAAAGTGGTCCTGGACAGAGAACAGTGCAATACGTAGACATAGCAATACAGAAATTGATAACATCAGCAAAATACAGTACAAGGTTGGGTTCAGAATACTTGAATCTGTCATAGCGTCTCCCAGTTAAAGTTTCCAAATAAACGTCATAGAAGAATGAGGGGGTAAAACAAGGTATTAAACCATATAAAGGCTAGAGACCACAGGAGGATGTGTGGGGGCAGAGGGAGGGATGGTGTGCTAGAGAGAGATGGAGTGAAAGCCAGGATGCGGAGGAGGGACTGGGAGTGCTGGTTAACCCGAGATGGATAAAAGAAGGTGGCATTCTAAAGGTTATTGATACGAAGGCACCAGTGACTGAAGTCACAAATTACCAATAGCAGCAGCAAGGTTCCCTCAAATACTCAACTAGCAGGGCTTTGAATGTGAGAAGGCTCGGCAGAGATGTGAGCTTGAGTGTGCCTTGCACAGTGTTCCAAAGTGAAGGGAGTGCGGAGTTGATTGCGGATATTCCGTGGTTGGTTTTCATTCTAGGCAACTGGAAGCAAAGTGTAGCACATCGTCTGAGGCCATAGGAGCCATTGGCTCATTTGAAAAGGCTAGAGATGTATGCTAGAAGCTTGTCAGAGAGAGCTCTATAGAACCAGAGGAGAGCATTTCTTTTTCTCCTTGTTGAAAGTGTGGGCCATCCCACCATTTGGTACAGAAGACAGTGGTGGGTGCGAAAGGGCAGGTTAAAGATGAATCTTAGGGCTCGGTGGTAAAGGGTGTCAAGTTTATTTAGCACTGAAAGAGGGCAGTGTTTGTAGAGGAAATCGGCGTAATCGAGTAAAGGTAGGAAAGTGGTTTGTACTAATCTCTTTCTAGCTTCTATGGTAAGCAGGTGTTTAAGTCGATAGAATAGGCCAAGTCGCTGTCTTAGCTTTTTCGAGACTTCATTTAAATGGCATAGAAAGTTAAGTCTGTTGTCCAGCCAGAACCCTAGGTATTTGAAGGTATCTACTAATTCCAGGGGTTCACCCAAGAGCGTTAGTATCAGTGGGATGTGTGTGGATCCAGAGGCTGCCTTTGGAGAGAGAATCATAGATTTAGTCTTTTTGGCATTGAGTAGGAGTTTGTGTTTGATAAGACTATGTTGTAGAGAGATAAAGTCTTGTTGTATGTCTTCATACGCTGTGAGAAGTGAGGAGTTTGAGGCATAGAGTACTGTATTATCAGCAAATAGATGCACATTTGCTGCATGCAGGTGAGAGTCCAGGTTACTGATGTAGATTGCAAATAGGATAGGGCCCAGAATGAAGCCTTGAGGGACTCCTCGCTGTAAGGATTTCTGTGGAGACAGGTCGCCTGCAGATTTAACTTGTTGCAATCTATTGGAGAGGTAACTGATGAACCAGTTGATGGAAGAGTTGTCAAGGCCGATATTTCTTAGTGATGTAAGCATGATGCTATGATCCATAGTGTCGAAGGCCTTACTGACGTCGAGAAAAAGAGCAACTACGTGTTTCTTAGAGTCTAGGATGATTTGCCAATTGGAAGTTACTTTTGCAAGAGCAGAAGTGGTACCATGTTTGGCCCTGAACCCGGACTGAGCAGGGTTTAGGAGGTTGTGCTGGGCCAAGTATTCTCTGATTTGGGTATTGACAATCTTTTCCAGGACTTTTGAGAGGGTGGAAAGTATGGAGATAGGCCGATAATTGTTCAGGTCACTAGGGTCCCCTGACTTGAAAAGAGGTAGAATATAGGCAGTTTTCCATGTCGCCGGTAGTTCACCCTGGTTCAAGGAGGTATTAAATAAGTGGGTGATAAGGGCGGTCAAGTAGAAATAGCCGAGCTTTAGAAAGAATGGTTCGATGTTATCCACGCCGGCGCTTTTTATCGTGTCCAGTGCCAAAGGGAGGTCCTTTTACTTGTTTAAACGTAATTGCGGAAAAGCTGAATGAAGGAGGGTGGGGTTGGTAAGGATCAAGATTAGCAGTTGGGCTAATCGAGCTATCACCCACAGGGCTAAGCTTGCTAAAGGGCGAGGTGTCGAAAGCAAGTCCTGCAGCGGAAAAATGATCGTTGAACTGCTCTAAGATGGCAGCTCTATCCGTATATGTAACTCCTTTGGACACAATTTTGGCTGGAAGGGAGGTGACAGGACGCTGACCTTCAATCTCCTTGAGGATGTTCCAGAATTTGGCAGTGTTGTTTTTGTTGTCTTCGAGTTTTGCCTAGAAGTACCTAGCTTTTTCGGACCTAATTAGTTTGGTGCAGGCATTTCTGGAGATGTGAAAAGCAAGCCAGTCTGCCTTCAGTTGTGATTTCCTTGCTCTTTTCCCCCGGGAGTCTCTTTCTTTGAGTGCTTTCTTCAGGTTAGGGGAGAACCATCCAGGAGAGCTCTTTTTTGACCTAAACAGCCGTAGGGAGGCGTGTTTGTTGATTAGCCCCATTAATAGGCTGTGAAAGATATTAAATGCCTCACTACGCGATGGGGCTAGGTAGAAATCCTGCCACCTAATGTTACTTAGATCTTTCAAAAAGGCGTTCCGGCAAAATTTCATCAGGCATCTTTTCAGTATGAATTTGGGGGCCAGTTTTATTTGGGGAGAGTGTCTAATGCAGGCTATCGCGCAATGCTCACTTATGTCATTGAAGAACATTCCGCTATACGAGATATTATAAGGTTTGTTTACTAACATAAGGTCCAAGAGGGAGCTACTAACAACCCTGATCTCTGGGTAGAGGCACCCGTTTCATTACCTAGGCCCCTTAACCTGCTACTAGCCAAGCAGGCAGGGGTAGTAGCCCTTGGGATAGCGCCACCTAGGAGTTACACATACTAGACAAAATTGCCTATTTTCAGACATGACCCGGGAGAGTACAAGTCAACCAATACATTGCAGTACATACAGAGATAACAGCATCTATACATAGGTACAGATTCATACAGAGATAACAGCAGCTTTACAGAGGTACAGAGCTACTTGACATATAAGTGGCAGTTGTGAGGAATAGTTTGTTGTGCGTAAGCGATACAACAGCATAACAGGATACAAGGTAAGTCAGCACCATATTGGCAGTAGTAGTACAACACTCTAGTTACACAGTTGTAAGTGCTATAACAGTGAAGTTACATACAATGGGTTCAGGAGTTAGGACATAATACTGACTAGGGGGACTAGGTAGGAGGGGAGTGTGGGATAGAGAAGAGGGAAATGAATGGGGGAGGTGAAAGGCAGGAGTTAGGGAATAGGGGAAAGAGAGAAACTGATGTGAGAGGGGAAATAGGAGTGAGCAGACAGTGGGAGGATGGACAGAGGGAGGTCAACAGTTAAGGGCAGTTGCAGGAGGGGGTTGAGAGGTCACGAAGGAGGCAAGAGAAGACATGAGGGGAGGAGGTGTTCCGGATGGGGTGAGGGAAGGAATTCCAGAGCTTGAGGAAACGGTGGCTGAAAGCTGCTTGGCTGGCGGATGTAGAAGTGGAGGGTATAGCCAGAGTCCGAATGTTGGTGCACCTGAGGGCATGGGAAGAGGGAGGGAGTTGGGAAAGGGAGGCAGAGAGGTGGGGGAGAGGGTTCCAAATCAGAATTTGCTGACAAGGGTAACACAGGGGGCATGTTGTCTGTCCCCAAGGGAAGGGAGAGACAGGGATTGGAACAAAGAACAGTGGTGAGTTTGAGGAGGAAAGTCAAGTGCAAAGTGGCAAAAAGAGTTGAAGAGAGTGTCCAATCTGGCTAGGGAAGTACTAGGGGTGGCACTGTAGACCATGTCACCGTAGTCAAGGATTGGGAGGATCATTCTCTGGATGACTGAAGTACGGGTCTATGGTACGCCCCATGATGAAGTTCGTGATGAACAAAGTGCTGGGGCGAGGAGAGGCGGCGTATGAGCTTGGCTGACCTGCTATGGATGGTACAGATTTTGCACTTTAGCAGTCTAGTCTCTTTTTGCACTGTTGAATTTTGTATGGCTAAGTCATAGATGCACAGCATTTACATAACTGGATGCTGCCCTCCACGTCTCAATGTGTTTGTAGCATGGTGCAATTGGCTGTAGCGGCACAGCCACAATGCCATATACGCTATTTAGGCTGGAAAGTACTGCACATACTGCTTTTTACATATTTTGCGAATGTAGGAAATAAATGAGTACTGAATTTGAAACATAGCCTTCAGTGTGTATCTAAGATTTGTACATTACGTAAGCAATAATCTACGAGAAGGTATGGTGTTACTGAGGATTAATCAACACCCTGGGTGCATTGTGAGGCACGAGGCTGCAGGCCACAATCCGCACAGGGAAAGAGAGAATGCTGGTTATTCAGTTTGAAAGCCCCAGCTTTAACAGACGCAATTTTAATTTAGGGGTACCCCCTGAAAACAGGGAGCCCCAACCTGCTATGCAGAACTGCAGCCCAAAAGAAATCTTGAAGTCTTGAATCTTGAAATCTTGAGAGAAGAGAAAAGTAGCTCTGTCTCCAATGAATGGCACAGTTAAACTGGGAGATTGCTGTTAGTGCATGGAATCCTCAAGTGCCCAACATTCTAAAGCCTGGGCTGTGCCATTCCCGTGGTAGGGGTGCACTATACCTAGTTGTTATGATTACTCATTGACAATGTGGAGCGCTACAGAAAACTAAGTATCAAAAGAATGGAGTCTGGGCAGCTCCGCTCATTAAAAGAGTGGGGTAACAAGTTGAATGAAATGAGGAATAATGAAGACTGGCCCTCAGCCTAATTTGAAAATTTGACAAATTCTGTTCCCAAATCTTTCCTTTTTAGAAAACTAGTAGACCCCCAACCTTGACTTCTGTGGAGCATACCATAGAAAGTATCTCAGGTTTCTTTCATAAATACGTAGATGTTCTAACATTTACCTTCTAGGTTCGGATATATTCTTATGACTCTCTATTCTGTAGCTCTGTTACTAGCCTGTAATAACCTACCTGTAGTCAAGACAACACAAACAATTCATTTGGGTTTGAATCCCACAGCCGCCTAGGTGCATACTGTGTGATCCTGAGCAAGTCACTTAACTTCCTTGTGCTCCCAGGTCACATCTGGAAACAAGCTTTGGCTTAGTGTGCTACTCCTGGTTAAACAATGTTTCCTTTCCTTTCCTATTTGTTTATAAATTGGTTCATTTACACATCTGTGACATGTCATTGCAAAGCAGAAATTCACTGGTTGATTGTCTTCATGCGGAATATATTACTTCATTTCCGTATATCTGTATTCAAGTTGAAAATAAATACAATTTCTAAAGCAAAAAAAAGAACAAATGTAAAAGAACCTCAGAGCAGGCTCTGGAAACAGTCTTTGCAAAGAAAAAAACAGAAAGAAATGTCTGTCACTCCTCCTGAAAAAGGAAGGGAGCAGACAGTGGACACAAAGGAAACACCCTCAGCAGAGGACATGACAAGACCATGGCAATTTTTCCAGGCCTTCCACGCTATGGGAAATGTTATGAATATGCCCGCCCCCGCCCCCACCCTGGCTCTGGTTCCATATCGAATGCCTGTGGAGGAGAAACACATATGTTACGAGGCTGAGGAGGAGTGGGAACCTCTAGAACTAGACGGTTCCCCTAAGCAGGAATTTTGCTCTGCTGCAAAGCCTTCTGAGGATTACACATCCAAAACTATTCTTTTGTAAGGCAAATGGTAAACACCCTCAACATCCCTCCCGTGAAGCTGAAGAGGATGAAGAGGAGCCTGAGTTAATAGATATGATGGGCTGGTTCCCACAGGGAAGTTGCTACTTTCCATCCACAAATCCCCTAAGAAAGCCACTACCAAAATCATGTCAGCACAGCTGCTGGCATTGACAGTCCCACGCTGACCACGAGGAAGTGGTTCAGGCTGCTGCATGTGAGACGGCTAAAGTGCCCTTCTTTACTCTGCCCCCCCGAGAAGGATTCCCAAAAGCTGGCAAGCATGACCAGAGAGCGTATACATCAGCTCCATTACTCCCCAGGCAAGCGGCTTACCTGGCATACACAGCACAGTCCCACAAAACACTTTGGAACTTTGTACTGGCAATGAGTGAGAAAGCATGTGGTGACTTGGCAAAGGACTTGACTGACAGAGTTAGATCAGCAGTTGATGCCACTCACATGCCTGTGGACACTAATGACACTGCTTCAAGGGTCCTGGCCCATGCAATTTCCTTGAGAAGGTTTGCCTGGCTTAGGACTACCATGCTATCATAGGATACAAAAACTAAGTTATGGATTTCTCCTTTGAGCAAAATTCCCTGTTTGGTGCCAAGACAGAGGCATACATACAAAAGGTGAATGAGTACAAAAACACCTACAAAAAGAATACAGAGGAAGTAAAAGCCTCCACTTCCTACTGGTCTTATGGAAGGGGAGGGAAAGGTTGAGGTTAATACCCAAAGCCCTATGTTCCTCACAAGTATCCACTCCAAAGAGGTTACTATAGGAGAAGGGGTAGAAGGGGCACTAGGTGTGCAGCTGCTACAGCAGCCCCTAAGCCCCAGCAGAAGCAAAACCCCTGACAATTCTGCCCAGGCTGCCCCACCATTGCCAGTTGGGTGAAGGTTGGCTCACTACTTCCAATAATGGTCAAACATCACCGTAGACAAGTGGGTCCTGGAAGTAGTGAGCCAAGCTTAGTCCTTGCAGTTCAGAAAATTCCCCAAACTACAGAAGCCAAAACTGTTCCCACCTCACACGCCAACTGAGATAAATCCTGTTAAAGCTGGAGGTAAGGAAATTACTGCAAGCAAGACCAGTGGAGCAGGTACCTGCCATACAATGGAGCAAGGGTCTCTTCTCAAGATATTTGCTGACCCATAAGAAAAATGACGAGTGGAAACCCATTGTTGACCCTTTCCTTCAGCATCACCTCAACACCAAGGGTTTCACAATGTGCCTAGCCGTGGTGGCTACATATCTAAGGAGGCAAGGTGTGGTGTTTTTTCCCTACTTGGATGACTGGTTAGTGTCAGGCAAAACACAGCAGGAAGCAGGACACTCTATATACAGTTAATAAAAAAGCACCCTGGAAAAACTGGTCTTCCCGATAAACCTACAGAAGTCGTAAACAGAGCCAGCTCAAGCATTAGACTACAGAGCTAGACACCCTGCAGGGAAAGGCTTTTTTTCCACAAGCAAGGATATCAAATCTGATTTCCACTGCAAAATCCCTCAGAGTTGGCCAGTCATGGCCTGCAAGGGATTTTCTGCAGCTGCTGGGACACATAGCCTCTTACACTGCAGTGCTACCAGGGTTGAGGGAAATTCAGTATCAGTTAAGGGACCACTAGCCACAAAGATGAGATCCTCTGTCCAAGCTAGTGACAGTTACAAAATCTTTGCTAAGTGCACTAGAGTGGTAGAAGGAAGAGTACAACCTCAGATAAGGTATTACCTTCTTCTGGCAATCCCTTAAAAAATCCTCACAACAGATACCTCACTCCTAGGGTAGTGAGCCCACCAAGAGGACCTCACAGTGAGTGGCACATAGAGCACACAGAAGCCTCAGGAACATATCAGCCTCCTGGAGCTCAGGGCAATGTTCCTAGCAATGCAAGCCTTTTCTTCCCAGATCCAGGGTCAGTCTGTCCAGATCTGAACAGACAACACCGCAACAATGTATTACATAAACAAACAGGGGAGAACAAGATCTTTAAGGCTATGCACAGCAGCCATGAAGATCTGGAACCTAGCCTATTCCCTAGGTTTAGAGCTATCTACAGTACACCTACCAGGGAAAGACAATATCCTGGCAGATTGCCAAGGCATAATGAACCAAGGAAACCATGAGTGGACTTTGATCCAGTAGATGCTGACATCAGATTTCAGATGATGAGGTACACCAGAAATGCTCCTATTTCCTTCCTGAAAGAACAAGCAGCTCCATTTTTGTTGCAGGCCACTAGCAGTGGGGTCAGTCCCAGTGGATGCCCTGGTCCCGGACTGTCCAAGGAAATTCCTATATGTCTTTCCTCCATTTCCACTACTGCAGAGGGTGCTCATAAAGCTCAGGAGGGAGACAGTAACGATACTGATAGCACCAGACTGTGCCAGGCAGACCTGGTACGACATACTTCTGGTCCAGTCTAGCAAACCTCCATGCAACCTACTACTGAGGCACAACTTGCTGACCCTGTCTCAGAGCAGGATAACATTCCCAGGTCTCAGAACCCTACGCCTGAGGGTATGGTTCTTGAAGAGCTAGAGCTTTTTAGCCTGAAATGATCAGAGGAAATAATGAGAGTGTTGAAGGTTTCTAGAACACCAGCAAAAACAAAAAACATATGCTTCAAAATGAAAGAGATTTTCATTCTGGTGTGCTCCCAGAAAAATAATCCCTATGCAGACAGGCCTGCCTCTAGTCTTGGATTACCTTGTGTACTCGCAGTCCCTAGGCCTGAGGCCTTCCACCCTGAAGGTGCATTTGGCAGCAGTGTCAGCTTACATATCTGCTGGAAAAGGAAAGTCTATGGTCTTACAGCCTATTTTCAGAACGTTCTTTAAAGGCATCAACCATTTGTATCCTCCTGTGAAGCATCCTGTCCCTTCCTGGGATCTAAATGTGTGCATCTTTGATCCCTTTGAGCCTACGGCTACTGCTGACCCTAAATATGTCACTTTGAAAAACATATTCCTAGTGTCTATGACATCTGCCAAGAAGGTGAGTGAGCTTTAAGCCCTCTGCACAGATCCAAACTACATAATCTTCCATAGGGATAAGGTAGTTCTCGGGATCAATAGGAAATTCCTCCCTAAGGTGGTGTTAGAATTCCACCTGAACCAGTCAATTGCCCTTGCTGTGTTTTTTACTGAGCAGTCCTGTACAGGGGAACAAACATCCACTGCCTGGACATAAAGAGGGCACTAGGTCACTACCTGGACCGCAAAAAAAGATGCCAGGTCCAACAGTATTCAGCTTTTTTGTCACCTGTGGCGAAGTGGGGAAAGGCAAACCAGCATCCAGAAGAACCATCTCACCCTGAATGGTCTCCTGCATACAGTTCTGTCATGAGAAACCTGGCAAACTGTTCCCCCAGAGGTCTGGTGGCGTACTCTATAAGGGGCACCTCTACCTCTGGGGCAACAGCACGGGGCATTCCCCTTCAAGAGATGGCCAACAGAGTTAAGCTAGCCCTGGCAAAAAGAAACACAGGTGAGGAGGTACAGGCAAAGTGGGCAAGCATTAAGGATACAATACTTGAAGCAACATCCCATTGTGTTAGACAGAAAAGGAAGTGCAAAAGAAGAAGGAAACCACTTTGGTTCTCAAATACAGTAGCAGAAAAGGTCAGAGCCAAAAGGCTGGCCTTCAGAAAATATAAGGGAACACAGCGGGATGAAGATAGGGGGCATACCAAACTGCCCTAAGGGAAGCAGGTAAGGCAGTAAGGCAGGCAAAGTCCCAAACTGAGGAAACACTAGCACAAACAGTAAAGGAGGTGACAAGACTTTCTATAGATACATTAGTGAAAGGAGAAAGTCAGAGAGGGTATTGCTAAGCTTAATGGAGAAAAGGAGCATGTGAGGAGGAGGACCTGTAAAGGCATCTATCCTAAATAGATACTTTGCTCAGTATTCACTGAAGAGAAGGCAGGGCAGGGCCCACAGCTCAGCATCATGGACACAGGGGGAGGGAGGTGAGCACTACTCCCTTCACAAAAGAAAGGGTCCTACAAGAGCTTGCTAAGCTCAGGGTGGATAAGGCAATGGGACCTGATGGCATACATCCCAGGGTACTTAAGGAGCTAAAGGAGGAACTAGCAGAGCCATTAGCAGAATTGTTTAGTGAGTCTCTGAGCACAGGAGGGTCCCAGAAGACTGGAGAAGGGCTCATGTGATCCCACTCCACAAGAGTGGTAGCAGGAGGAGGCGGGAACTACAGACCGGTCAGTCTTACCTCAGTAGTGGGCAAGATTATGGAAGCACTCCTTAAGGAAAGGATAGTGCAACACCTGGAATCCATAGGGCACAGGATCCAAGACAGCATGGGTTTACAAAGGAAGGTCCTGTCAAACTAATCTCATAGATTTCTTTGACTGGGTAACCAGAGTGGTGGACCAAGGGGGAGCAGTTGATGTCGCCTACCTTGACTTCAGCAAAGCTTTTGACACTGTTCCACATAGAAGATTGATAAATAAGCTGGGTAGGCTCGGGGTGGGTCAGAAGTTGGTCAACTGGGTGGCAAACCGGTTGACTGGCAGAAAACAGAGAGTGGTGGTAAATGGTATACAGTCAGAAGAGATGCAAGTCACAAGTGGGGTACCTCAGGGATCAGTCCTGGGGCCAGTCCTATTCAACATCTTCATTAGTGACCTAGCAGATGGACTAGAGGGTAAGGCTTGTCTGTTTGCAGATGACACCAAGATCTGCAACAGAGTAGATGATCCAGATGGGGTGGCAGAATGAGAAGAGATCTGGATAAACTAGCAGAATGGTCAGAAGAGTGGCAACTGGGATTTAATGCAAAGAAGTGCAAAATCATGCACATAGGAAGAGAAACCCTGAAGCCACTTATAGGCTGGGAGGAGTTGCTAGCAGTCACAAAGGAAGAAAGAGACTTGGGCATCATCATCACTGATGACCTGAAATCATCAAGCAGACCTCTAAAGCGTAGGTAAGGCTAGGGGTGTTAGGGTGTATTAGTAGGGGTATCACAAGTCGTGAGGGAGGTAATAATCCCTCTGTACAAGACATTAGTTAGGCCCCATCTGGAGTACTGCGTGCAGTATTGGAGGCCACACCTTCACAAGGACATTAACCAAATTGAGGCAGTCCAGAGAAGGGCAACCAAAATGGTGCAGGGACTGCATCAGAAGACATATGAGGACAGATTAACGGAGCTCAATATGTATACCCTTGAGCAAAGGAGGGAGAGAGGTGATATGATCGAGACATTTAAACACCTTAAGGGCATAAACAAGGTGAAAGAGTCTAACATGTTTAAATATAAGAAAATAGCAGGACAAGAGGACACAGCATGAGATTAGAGGGAGGCCGATTAAGGGGAATGTGAGGAAATTCTTTTCACAGAAAGGGTGGTAGATGCATGGAATGGCTTACCACAAGAAGTAGTGGCTATGAATACAGTGCAGGGCTTCAAACAGGCATGGGATAGGCATAAGGGAGCAATACAAATGACTATGAATAGATAGGTCACTGACATCGCAAAGGCCGATGGCACATTTATAAGGTAGAAAAAGAAATGGGCAGACTGGATGGGCCTTGCGGTCCTTATCTGCCGTCAACTTCTATGTTTCTATGTTTCTATAAGAGACTGGCAAACAGCTACCTGGAAGGCAGTACACACCTTCACAAAACATTCATGTCTGGACATACAGTCCAGGAGAGAGGCCAGCTTTGGCACTGCTATCTTGCAGAACTTTATTTCCTAAATAGGTTCTGTACCCAGCCTCCTGAGGTCCTGCTGTGGAGTCTGCAGCCTGTGAATATATACTGATGGATTCCTTGAGTAGGAAGAATAAAACACTCCCCATAGTAATGTTGGTTCTTCTTAAAGCAGCAGTGCAATGAAAAAGGTTATTCCAAAAAGCTAATTTTCTGCTATGATCATGAAAAATATTGTCAAAACTGTTGATTTGGGTTTTCTGGATGCTTCCTATGCTGTGTACTGTACTTCTGCTTTTTTGTCTGCATTCATATCCTCCTCAGGTCCTCAGTATTATTTCTATGCAGAAATGAGGCAGCAATTTTTTTTTTCTTGAGAAAGAATTACGTTAAATCTGTCATCAAATCCAATTGCAAAAATGAAAGGAAAAGTGTGCTCCTACTGGGATCCCAATAGAAGCACACTTTTCTTTTCATTTCTACAATTGGATTTTCTAAATTGCCTGGCAGTGGCCAAACAGCATGGAGTGTGAGTAAGAAGAAGTTATTTGAGTCTTAAACTTTCATAAAATTCTTAAATGATAATGAACATTGAACATTTTACCACCAACATAAACTGGAAGACATCTGGCACTGATTAGGAAGAAAAAAAGGTGGGGTCAAATTTTAGCCCATTTTTGTTACACTGCGGCTTTAAGGGATCAATCAGTAATATTCACAGTCCTTTACAATGCCTCCCCTTCCAGAAGCTGGAAATAAGTTCAGACAAGAATCCGTTTTGTTTTATTCGCTTGAGTTTTACTTATTGCAGTGTGTTATAGTCCTGAATAAGTGGTTTAATCAAAAGTCTGCTATATGTCTCTGTGTGTGTGTGTGTGTGTGTGTGCGCACGTTTTAATCGTTTACTGCTTTTCAAACTTTCATGAAAAGTTCTGAAACATTTTTGGCACTTGTTTAGCTAGTTTTAGTAGCTCCCCTTGACTCTAGAAACAAATCTGACAGACAGTTAGGGGAAGGGTGATCACAGTTCAGAGTTTGAATTTCATTCTAATTATAAATTCCATAATTAGCATAAGCTACATCTCTGGGGCAGCTCAATCCAGTGGATTGCTAGCAGCTTGTGAATATTACTGAAGGATCCTTTGAGAAAAAACTGCATTACTAAGGTGAGTAATTTTTTTTCGTCAGGCTGACAGGTGTGAAATTTTACAGTTCTAGGTCCAGTTAGCATAATCTATTGCACAAGCGTGTTGGCTTCTGCAGCAGGGCAGTTGAGCATTCAGCATACTGTGTGACGGGCAACAAGCTAGGTTATTTTGTTTTAGAGAGCTTTTTTCCACTCGAGCTAGCAGGCAGGCTCTGGCCCTTCCTCAGAGGGCTCGATTCACCCCTTGGCATGCCTCCTGATCTAGCTGTGGGCAGGTTTCCCCATGGATTCCCCTCCCCCATGGCAGGGCCCAGGGAGGGGAAGGCTATCTCTCCCTCCCCCAGCACGATCCAGATTGCCCGGGGGATGCCAGAGTTAGGAGCATGGCCAGGGCTTCACAGAGCCTGCTAGCTCCCTTTTTTCCATTTTCTCCCTTCCCTTACTGACGCGCACATCAGCGTGTGCATGTGGAGGCTCATGCACGCTGCAGTCCTGCAGCACCCTCCTGTCTTGGTTGCCCTCAGTCCTGCACTACCACCAGCTCTCCACCTGGTGGCAGTCGTATGGCAGGGGTGACAAGCCACCCACCCTGGGAGGCGAGCGCAGTACTCTGGATGCTCGATACTCTCCCTCCCCGGCCGACCCCTGACCCCCGGCGTTCACTCCTGTACACGGGGTCGCCACCATGGTAGGATGTAAGGTGTCCATGCCTTTGCCCTCCATGCCTCTGGGCCACAAGCTAAACTATTAAAAGAATGAAAGGAGAACAAAAGTTCCTTTTCTTCTGTAATCTGCTCTGTGACTATGTTTGCCATAACACACCACATCACAAGACTCGGGGGGGGGGGGGGACATATCAAACACTCGCCACAACTGCACCTACACAGTGGCTCAACCTTTCCACAAAGCAAACACTATAATTTAAATTCAAGTTCTGTTTTTGAAACAGAAGTCTTTTATACCATTTATAATATATATGCACAGCTGCTTTGTGTGTTATGATTAGAAGATAGGATTGTACAAGTAGAATACCACAAATAAAGCAGGACTCGGTACTGAATACTTAGTGTTTTCTATCAGTTGGGGTATTCAGTCTTCCCCCCAACATAAACTTTTATTAAGTTTTAAAAGTCAATTGCAACCAACAAACCAATACATAATACAATCAAGGAAAATCAGAAATGAATAATACACTTGATCTGGTGTTAGCAAAATACAATGGATAAATAGCACTTACTGTAAATATTAAAATTAACAGTAAGAATGATGTAAAGTCACTGTAATTCAATAGGATTAACAAATTTAAATCAAAAGCTTGATAGGGCAACATTTGTAGGTACTGAGAACTGTAAAAAATGAAAAGGTTAAAAAAAATCCCTAGCCCACCCAGGTGGCCCGGAATATTCCGTGGCCACTGCCACCTCTACTTCGATTATTCCTCCACCCTCCCGTTTCTGCCACACAGTGTTTTTCTAGCAGTAAAACTGCCTGTACCCTGGCACTTGGCCAGTGGCTGACAACATGGAATTAGAGACCCCACCTACCCCAACCCCTCCACATAAACCAGCCTCCAGGCCCCAAAGGATAACTTATTACAAGTGTCCCCTTTCTGACCCACAATCCATGATTTGAGGAGCCAACAGTAGTCACATTCTGGCTAACCTAGTCTGTTCCCTTCCCTAACCTGCAGCGCAGCTTTGTATTAACATTATACAGATAACTGACTCTAACAGCATGTGCCCAGGAGGGGCAGGGGCAGGGAGGAGAGGTGCACGTCACCGATGACGCTACCTAGATAGAGCAATCAAACTGCATAATGCTCTCAATAACACAAGCCATTCTTCCCCCTCCCTCCCTCCATGTCCCTCCCTCCCTCTCTCTCTTTCCCTCACTCCCATCCTCCCTCCCCCTCCCTTCCCCCCACTGCCCTTCTCCTTCCCATCCCTCTCTCCCTCCTCCCATCACTCCTCCCTCTGTCTCTACCCTCTTCCCATACCCCTCCCTCCTTCTTTTACTCTTCCCACCTTCCTTTGCTTCCCACCCTCTCTCTGCCTCCCATCTCCCTCCCCTCCATCCCGCTCCCTCCCTCCATCCCTCGCTCCATACTGCCCCTCCCTTCCTACTCCCTCCTCCCCCCCTTTCAGTTCCCACCACCTCCCTCCTGGGCATGTATAAACGTGAAAGTAAAAAAAACAGACTGACAATGGCACTGGAGCAGGTACTGGCAGACCAGCAACTGAAATAAATGTATACCTAGCGGTAGAATCATTAACCCCCAAGTGTTAGGAACCAGCTGATTCTGAACACCACGTGAGTCCTGAATGTAACATCATGTGAGCATACACCTCCCACTTGCTAGGAATTCTGCATAGTGCTATGATTTTGACACTCAAATCTACCCTTGCTCTACAAAGGTTTACTGCTGGTCTTAATAATGTCAGAGTTATTTCTGGACACCCAAACTATTAGATCATTGAACTAACTTGATAGAAACATTCCTTAACACAAAATATATGGGACCCATATATTTATATGTTATTCTTTAAAATGAGAAAGAGCTGCACATTCTGGCCATTTGCTCTGAAATTTGAAGGCCAGTGCTATGAATTTTACTGGAGAGAGGTTGAGAGATATGTGTGAGCTTAAGAGCTCATGATGTCACAGAACCCCGAGGGGACTGAGAATCAGCCACTCTTATTTATTTATTTGGATTTTGGTAACTGGGTAAGCCCACTGAGACCAGAGGTCCCATTCTCAGCGGCGACCCAGAATTAGTTACATAAAGAGACATTTAAAGGCAATATTTACAGTAATTACATAATATACACAAATATACATTGCAACAGCATACAGGGATAGGACAATCAGGCTCACAATTAGACTTCAGTCATGATATACAGCTATTACATTAGTTTCATAGATAAACATTAGTAAATAGCATCCAGTAGTAGACTTCGGGTTCACATTCAGACACCTGGTTACCCACCAGTTAGAAGGGTAGTTAGCCAGCACAGAGGAATTAACGTCGTAGGCTAGGCAGAATAAAGACAGTGGGGAGGTTTTGTATAATACAAGGACTGTCTCAACTTGAAAACATGACATTTCAGAATTCACTACAGATGTTGACTCACGGAGTAAATGAAGACATGAGGCTGGAGAAAATCGCAGTGAAAAAATACTAAGGTAAATAACACGCTAGGTTGTGGTTCAAAATGACAGCTGTGTGCGCTCACTTTGCACTGCAAGGTTTGAATGGCAGATATATAGGGAAAGCACTGTTCTCAGCAATTTTGCTGAACTGATTGACAAATTTGGGTACAAAAAGTCATTAAGAGTTAAACATTAAGTGTGACTATTTGAAACCACCTGAAAAACAAGATAACCATATGTTATACGGCTGTGGTGCCATTTCGGGGTTCTGGTGACAAATGTAAAGAATGTGTGCTTCACACTTGAAGATTACAAATGTCCCTAGAACCGCTCAGTAGTCTATACCATTACAGCCGTATTATGTACACCGCATTCTTGTTATTGTGACGCAAACAATTAACCTGAGCTTATTAAAGGAGGATTAAAGGGTACTTACTCGCAATCCAAAGTACAGCAGGAAGAATACGTTGAAAGCCATGTCAATTTGTAACGTGAAATCTTTGTAGAAATTCTGACAGGATTCTATTGGGCTAATGAATAAAAAGGAATAGGATTAATAGTGTGTTTGACCAAATCAGAAAATTTGCATTGTTTGCTGCTGATTTCCTTGGTTAAATCAAATTTTTCTTTCCTAAAATGTTCGAAGCAAGCACTTCCTTACAGGACGAAAACTGTCTTCATGATTATTGCAAATTCAAGGGGCTGATTTCCAAAGCATTTTGCACAGTGTGGTAATGGATTCTTACATTAGAAAATAGGCCGTTTGCCACTGCCTGCACTAAGTTGGGTAAATTCATATGTTATTAGAAATGACAGCAGGCAAAGAAGAAGGAACAAGTGCAGGTTTTGAAAAGTTGAAATAGGTGGATTCCCATTAACCCCACCTGAAATACCCCTAGAGCAATTGGACAAAGAACCATGTCTAGGCTTCATTAAAGGGGGAGAGAACCAGTGCAGTATTTCCCCACTCATATTTGCTGACCCCCCTTCTCTTTCTGTATGTCTCTTTTTTATTTTTAACTTTAGTTTTTCACCTTTGGACCAGGGCATCTCTCAGAAGTACCCTCTCGGTCCGCCCTCTACTCCCCACCAAGACCCACCTCCAAGTCCCCCTCCCACAGGATTTCCCAGCCCCGATCACCCCCGAAGGAGAGCCCACCTCACCTACCTGGAGGATCTTTTCTGTAGATTGGAGAGTCCGTTCTATGGGTGGTGCCTGGGGCCATCGGAGAGGGTTTGGTGTTGGGGATGTGGGGTTTAGACACTTGAGGTCCTTGTTGCCTCCCCAGTCCTCTAGGACTTTTTCCTGCACCGTTCCTTCCCTTGAAGTGCGGACGTACAATGGCATCATGACGCCAACACATCAACACCCACTGATGCGCCGCCCCCTATAACTACAATCGCCACAACCAGGTGCCACACAGGAGTGGTGTCGACCCCAAATCCTTCCCCGGGAAAGGAGAGCAGTCCTTTGGTCGCTTGATCCCTTCCCTCCCCTGCTGACCCCCATGCGGCCCGATTCCATTCCTGAACCCAGGTCACCGGTGTGGCGTGAGGTGTGGCGTCCAGCGCCTCAACCCTCAGCATCACCGGGCCAACGTCTTTCTCTTTTTTTTTAATCTCCCATATGTAGTCCCTCAATTGCGCCATTACATGTGCTCCAAAGAGTGACTTCACTGGTTGCCTCAGGGAAGCAGTATAGTGTAGTGCTTAAGAGCACTGAGTTCAAACCTGGAGACCTGGGTTTGAATGCCACAGCCACCACTTGCATATTGTGACACTTAACTTCCCTGTGCTCCCAGGACACACTTGGAAACAAGCCTCGGCTTAGTGTGTCTTTCCTGGCCAAAAACTGTAAAAGAAACACAAAATAAATCAGTCTGTGGCTTGTAATGCTGATATGCTATCTGCACGGGCTGCCACGTCGAGGGATGAGCAGCACACTGAACCGTGGCTTAGGGCTGCATGGAATTTTGTGGAATGGCTATTGCAATTCCAAAATGCTTTTCGGAATTTCTTTTTGAATTCCACAGAGTTCCCTAAAGCAGTTCCATGCCAGTGACTGAATAAATTTCCAAGGATCAGGTAAACCATGGAATAATTCTCCATGAATGGCGGAAAAGGAATCCACAGTTTATGCGAACCGTAGATTGCTAATTCACAAAAACATTCCTCTTTCAAATTGTTGGAATTCTGTTACCAATGGAATTTCATTGAATTAGGCAGAATTTTCCAAAGTTCTGCAGAGTTCTGCTATTCCATCAATGTAGAGGTAACAGCACCAGGAGTCACGGACCGATCCCAACCTATGATGTCACTGGTTAGAACAGCCCATGCAAGTAGCGGTAACAGCACCAGGAGCCACAGACTGATCCCAGCTGATGATGTCACTGGTTAGAACAATTCACGCAAGTAACGGTATCAGTGCCAGGAGCCACAGACCGATCCCAACCTATGATGTCACTGGTTAGAACAGCCCATGCAAGTAGCGGTATCAGTGCCAGGAGCCACAGACTGATCCCAATTGATGATGTCGCTGGCTGGAACAGCCCAGTAGCGGTACTAGCACCTGGAGCCATGGACTGATCACAGCCGCTGATGTCATCGGTTAGAACAGCCCATGCAAATAGCGGCACCAGTGTCAGGAGTTCCTGACCAATCACAACCGATGATGTCACTGGTTGGAACATTGAAAATGATGTGGGGGGGGGCATATGCAGGGCTGGTTGTAAAGACCACGTAAACAGGAAAAAAAAGAGAGAGACATTTAGAGAAAGAGAACGAGGTAAACAGCTACTCTTCCCATTCTTGTAAAATCCATTTTTATGGAATTACAACGTTTTGTATTTCCGCCCTGTTTAAGAAGGAAGCCATTTTTAATTTTTAAAAACAAGTGAAGAAAACAGGACCTGCACACAGAAGTTCCCTAGAGCAAACATTTCAAACATTTACAATGTCCTTTTCTAAAAAAAAGGAGCACGTGGGCAACGGGTAACAACCATAAAGGGCAAGTAAAACCACTCACTGTGTGTCATCCTATACCTGGAATCACAGAACATTAACAGCAGAAAGCCTTGGGATCGATCCAATCTGCCCTGTTGTCTATCTAGGTGACACAGCCAACAGGTCTACCTCACTGCTGCGGTTATTCCTCTCCCCTTTAACAGACAGACGAGGCATGGCCCTTTGTCCATTTGCTCTACCAAACAAGTGCTATATACCACAAGAAACGGACTTCCTCAGATTAGAGTGCAGAATTTGCAGAGAACCACGAGGCTGCATCTGCCCATGTTAAAAACCAAAAAACACGATCATTCTGTGTTGTCTTTCTCAGGAAATCTCTAATGTTTTGAAAACCAAGCCCATTCCATTTCCTTATAATGGACACATGCATACATCATTAAAAACATACCAGGCACCATTGTATTGTGCTGTGCTATCTGGTCAAAGATTAACCCTTAAAGAACTGATTTTGGTATCCATGTTCCCAAAGTACGCTAGCTGTGTACACAGAGTAAACGTGACTCCATCAGGAAGAAATTATTTAGTTAAATAAAGCGCACAATGGGTAAAAATACATCAGCTCTACAAAATACAGATTGTTTGATTCGAAAGCCCAGTTTCACTCACAGTAATAGATGTGATCATTATAGTTTCTAGAAATGCAAATTGAAGTTATACAGATTCATACAGTGTACACTGCTAGTACTTCTTCACTACCGAATTTTATACTAGCCACATGACTCAGTATGTGGCCCGCCAGTGGTTCATGTATTATTATACGTGCTGGGGAAGCAGAGCCAAAGTAAATGAGAAAGACATCAGGTGTTAAATGAAAGCAGTCCTCTAAGGGTTAATTGAGGCACACAGATTTATCTTACTTGTGGGAGCAAAGCAGCGGCCACAGCCATTCCCAGCATGCATCATCACAATTCCTGAACGTTCATAAAAGCAAGGACTCGGGGCAGCAGTCCCCAGAGTGCCTCTGCAGAGTAACTATTCTCAAAGGTGTATGTGATTCTCAAAGAGACCCATTCTCACTGTAGATACAGCAGGCATGCCAGAGTGATGTTAATCTGAAACAACTGGAGAAGGGTCAAACCAAATGGCCCTTGTGCAGGAAACTTGCATTCTTTTATGTCGCCTGAACAGTACCCTTTTTGAGCAAAACAGCACTATATCAGTAAATGTTTTTACCAGGAGAGATACACTAAGCTGAAAGCTTGTTTACAGGTGCGACCTAGAAGCACAAGGAAGTTAAGTGACTTGTTCAGGATCACACAGTATGCAAGTGGGGGCTGTGGGATTCAAACCCAGGTCTCCAGGTTTGCAGCTCAGAGCCTTAAACCACTGTGCTATACTGCCTAAACTAGCAATTACATTCTTGTATTTTTTATCAACATTCAGTGTTATGCAGCAGTTGCAATTTGCGGAAAGGAGAACGGAGCTCCTGTTCACTGAAACGGGAGTCCCTTCCGTGGGCCTGAGCTTCCACATCAGGTACCATCCACGGTGCAGTGCTGGGTCTGCTGCCACGTTAGAGAGTAGAACCGATGCATAAAAAGGGTGGAATGAGAATACCTTTTATCTGACCAAGGGTTTGCTATACAAGCTTAAAAAAGAGACACAGCATCTGAAGAAACCAATGTGGTTTTGACAGCTTGTGTAGTGGATCACTGTCAGTCAATTAAAAAGTACAGAATTCTAAAACGTCAGTGAAAAAAGAAAGAAAGTAATTGGCTGAACTACATGACATGCACATATAGTAAGTTACCTCACCTCATGGCTCACTGTCAATCTAATTAGCAGTTTTTGTTTTTTTCAACTTATATAACATCTGGTTCAGACATTTTTCTGCCTATATGAGCCATGTTATAAGTGCGATAACTCATGCCACCGGGTGCGATAATATGGCTCCTACTGCACTTCCAAGTGGCTAAAGGCACTTAGTAGTGTATCACAATTCACGATGCACCTGGGGCAAGCAGTAAGTCCTGCTGTGGGTTATTCCTCATGCACCACCGACTCTTTCTGCCTCGGTTCCTTTGACCAAGTTGGTCTGCAACCTCAGACATGCACAAGCACAACTTGCTTTTGAGAAGAGTGTCTTTACAGATAGTTAACCAAACACTAGCAATGTGGCAGGGCAGTCTCATGAAAAAAACAACAACTTTGAGAATAGAAAGGGACCCCTGATTACTGGCAGGTTGCATAGCTTTAGTTTAAAGAGATCTGCAGTAAACTCGCAAGCTTATGTTTTATGCTGAGGCTGTTTCTCCCACACTGGTTCACATTCTGTTACTGTTCCATCTTTACAAGCCACTCTAGTAAATTTAATTAGTGTTTCTGATTCATACACTGGGGGTAAGGACCATTTGTGAAATGTGTACTGAAATATATTTCCTTGTTCTGCTTTATATTGCTGACACAGTATAGCTATGTTCGACTGTGGGATGTTGTGCTTGACAGTAGAATGAACTACACCACACAGTCAGGGGTTCAGTGCACTGACTTTTAATGGAAGTCTAATACTCCCATGAGTCAAAATCTGG
This sequence comes from Neoceratodus forsteri, assembly GCA_016271365.2. NCBI lineage: Eukaryota > Metazoa > Chordata > Ceratodontiformes > Ceratodontidae > Neoceratodus > Neoceratodus forsteri. The sequence continues at coordinate 1,096,441,438 of CM028135.1, read as the reverse complement.
AAGTCATTCAAATTTTTTGGAAGTCAGTACTTCCCAGACCCCACAGTTTGGAAGCTGGTACTCTAGGAAGGATCAATTTATGGATGTTAATATTAGTGGTAAAATACAACTTCTTCTGGAAAAAAAAGCTATCATTTCATGGCTTTTATACCTTCAGTTTTGGAAGCCAACCATTTTTCCTTTTTCACATTAGGAAGTCAGTGACTTCCTCCCCTTTATTCTGGAAGTTTTTTTTCCATATTTTTGGACGTCAGTTACTCTCAAAATTGAGTTAACTGAAGCCCTGTATGCTGTACAATTTTAGTGTGAATCAGTGCAGCCACACAGTTAATTTAAAGGCCAGTAAAGATAAACGTAAAGCAGTATTTAAGAAGCAGCTTATGCAGGAAAAAATGACTTTCCAGTTCAAAGCAAGTCTCCATTGAGACACAGTAGACTTAAAATGTCACGGGAAGGAACTACGTAAACTAAGGATGACTTTTGTTGATGCCTGTGTTGTTATATCCAGCGATCAGCTCATTCCACATGCACGACTGCACTATATTTCCATAATGAATGGCTGGTGAATGACATTGTTGATTAACATGATGAAATATTATTGTTATCCATGCTTGCTGTGTTTGTGGTACAGCTGTGTCACTGAAGAGCTCTGTATTAAGTTGACTATGGCCCAAAAGGGGTACAGACAGGAAAACTAAGAAATGCTTTACTGTCAATCCTAGAACACCACTACTGCGCCAATGCACCAGAAACTGAGGTACTGTGCATGACACAGATATAGCACTGTAGTTTTACAGGTCATCTACTTCGTCTAAAATCCATTAGGTAAAACATATGCATCTGACGTGTTTTACAGTGTGGTTTCTACTGTATGTTTATTGCAATGCTACTTATGTTGACCCATGTACCCAATGTATTGTTCCATGAAACTTTTGGGCCCTCTGTGGCTAAGGTGGTCTTCCAACAGCACTTCATGCTGAAACCATGGCCACATGGTCCTCCAAAGCTGCCCCTCAGTTCCAAAGCCCCACAGCTCTGTGCCTACTACAAAACTGACCTATCACAGGTGGTGTTAGGGGAATGTTTGGGGATCATACGCTATGGCTGCTGTATGTTTCTGGGACTTCTGGTAAGTTCCTTCCCCCTAAGAAAACATTTGGAGACTGAAACACTTCCTTAGAGCCTCCAGGACCCTAACTTTATTGCTTCTGCTGTCTGGCAATGTTCACCCCAACCCAGGCCCTGCAAATAGCCCTGGGCATGGATCTGGGAATCAAGGGAAACTAAACATAATCTCCCTAAAAATTGGTAGTTTACCTAAACTCACTCAACTCAAAGCCTGGGTGGCGTTAGTGCAACTGGATAGAATTTCCCTTACCAAAACCTGGCTTAACCCTAGAATACCTGACTCTGTCATCTCACTACCAGGTTTCAATATCTTCAGAGAGGACAGACAAGGCAAGTAGAGGTGGGAGCTGCATGATCTATTACAGATCCAACCTGCAAGCCTCAAAACTTGAAATCAAAGTCCTGTCTAGGGACTGTGAATGCCTGACCATTAAACTGCTGCCGGGGTGATGCCAAAAATCTCTTGTCCACCTGATGGGCTATATACCACCTGGTAAACAGCAAGCAGGTATGGAGTCCCCTTCAAACTATCTTAAACAATTTAACCAGAATTGGGAATTCATAGTAACTGGTGACTTTAATATTAACTGGACTGCAACGTGCAGTACCAGGCACAGAGACAAGATCACCAGTCTATTTCTAACACAAATGGTCACTGTGCACACCAGAACTAACTATAAATCGGGCACTAAAACACTACTCAATTGTGTACTTGTAACTCACCCAGACAGGGTCAAAAAGGTCAAAGTTCTGCCTGATACCCTCAGTGACCACTCCCCACTGCAATGCTTGTGGGGAAGTAAAACAGCCCAGGCCCCCCTTCTGGTTCATAAAAGCCATGTCACAACAAAATGGATGTGCCAAAATTCAAATGCTACGTGGCCCAACTAGACTGGACCTTCCTTGATGCCATTCCTGATATTCATTAGGCCCCAGAATACTTTGTCACGCAATTCACAACTACCTGCAATAGATCTGCACCCTTCAAAAAAGTAAGAGGTACATCCTCTGGTTGGATCACCCCAGAACTCCTTGCCCTCATGAGAGATAGAGAGGGATAATCTGTAGGTGCTGGCCAGGGAGACTGGGTCCCCAGTCCATCTGCAAAAATAGAAGGAAGCCAGGAAGAAATGCATCACTAGGATTGGACTGGCCAAATCGAGCTACAACAAGGCCCAGCAGACACAGAACTAGAGCAATGATAAAAGATTCTAGGGGAATGTCACAGAACTCCTTGGAAAGGGTGACAAAACCTCACCAAAAATGCTCATGGTTGATGGACATGAGGTACTTGATCCCACCGAAACTGCCAACAAATACAATGCTGCATTCACTGATCTTAGCTCTGTCCTCCCCACTGAGCCAACCCTGCCCTCCAACGGAGGCCTGGTCCTGTTGACACACAACCACTGGACCCAGAGCCAGGATAGCCTAAATTCTGTTTTAAACATATCTGTCTTAGTAAGGGAAACCTCTAATTATATAAGAAAGGTGCTTAGTAAAACCATAATCGGGGTGATTCAATTGATATGAGGCTGTTTGTTCTGGTTGTTTAGGAACTCTCCCACCCTATTTACAAAATTTTCAGCTTCTCTCTACGCTACTCCCAGGCCCACAAAAAGTAGAAATCCATGCTGGTTACACCAGTTTTTAAAAGTGGCAACCATTCTAACCTTAACAATTACAAGCCAATTTCCATACTCTCCCCTCTGTCAAAAACCCTTGAGACAATAGTGTCTGATCAACTTGTCTCATATAGTGAGCAATATGAAATACAGTGTCACCAACAGAATGGATTTCAGAAAATACATAGCACAAATACACAGCACTAATTGAGTATTCCAATTTTGTCCTTGAGGCCCTTGCCAATGGAGACAAGGCTGGTGCCATCTATATGGACTTGACAAAAGCCTTTGACTTAGTCAATCATAATGTCCTTCTCTACAAACTCCATGGCCTAGGCCTGTCACCTGGTTCCAGAATAATCTCACTAATCACGTTCAATACGTTAAGATAGATGGCTCCTTGTCAAACGTCTGGGCCCCCTACTATTTCGCTTATTCATAAACCACCTGCCTGATGCTTGTTAGTCTGCAAAGGTACTTTTATACGCAGATGATGCTGATATCTATTCCAAGAACCTTAACCTTGGCAGTTTTACCACCATCCTCCAGGGTAATTTTAAGGCCCTTGAAAAATGGTTCTCCCAAAACAAACTAGTTCTAAATTACAAAAAAATTAAGACAATGCTCTTCAGAAGCCCACAGATGAAGGAAAAAGGTACTCCTTCCTGTGATCCACAATGACCTGGGACATATACTTGAACTGGTGGAAACCTTTAAATACCTTGGGGTGATCCTGGACAATACCTTATCTTTTGCTTCCTATGTTGACTACCTTGTGTCCATGGTGAAAAGAAAATTGGGAGCCTTGTGCCATAGCCAGGTCACCTCGCTGCTGATGCTGGATGCCTTATGGTGGCAAGCTCAGTACTATCACTAGTTGATCATGGCATCCCTGTCTACACAACTGCCTGTGACTCAATTCTCAACAGAAGAAATCTGATCTGTAATTAGGCTTGTCGCTTTGTGCTTGGGGCTGACAAGCACACTCATAGCTGCGCCCTCTACATCCAAATAAACCGGCTAACCCTACCTAGCAGAATTAAGTTCCAGACATATCTACTGGTCAAGAAAGCACTACTGGGTCTAACCCCCCCGGCCCTAACTCACTGCTTCCACACTGTTGCCAATCTCTACAACACCAGGAGCATGTCTCAGAATGCTCTTGAACTGCCTTTCCTCCGTACTCAGCTGGGCAAGCGTTCATTTACAGTTAGGGCTGCTGGCTGGTTACATGAGTTGCCCGATACCTTGCTCAGTTTACCTAAGTTTGACCAGTTTAGAAGAGCACTATGGGCAACCCTAAATGTTCAATGCAAATGTAACTGCCAATCATCTTATCTAAGTCCCTCCCAGTACCCACTTTGAACAGTGTTGGACTCTCACTCTGGGGCCGTGTACCACTACTATGCTTGTTTTAAAGGGCATGAGGTCACAATAGCTAAAACCTGAATAGTGCTGTCAAAAACCATGCTGCAAAAATGCGACGGACAAATAGCGCTTGGTAAAAACACTGACCGCCACACCAGTGTCCACCAACACAAACAGCCACATTTACTGTATGTGTGTGTGTGTGTGGGGGGGCTCACACCCACCATTATGGAGGGCTTTGCCCCCGAACCCCCCAAATTAAAATGACCACCGCCAGAGGGGAGGCAACTTGGGGCGTGGAGGAACCTGGGAGGGGGGGATTGTTGAGGAGGGGAAGAGAAAACTAAATTCGGAAGGGGGGAGACAAAACCAAAAAAAATATAAATGTCCCAGGACTGGGAATCGAACCCCAGTCCACCCACGCACCTGCCACCCTTCCATTCTGTGGCCCTACCCTCTCTGCCATAGCAGCTGCTCGGCAGCACACCTCCCAGCACAGCCTTCATCCCTTTCTCCCCTTCTCCCAGACATCAATACAGCTACAGGGATAGCGCTAACCTTACCTGCGCTACAGTGTCCCTGTAGCTGTATTAACTTTCACTATTTTGACAGCACGGTTTTGACCATGCTATTCTGCCTTTCTCTGTTTTCACCCAGTATAGTTTTAAACTGTTTCTGTTCATCTGCCTTATTGTAAAATTGTATGCAATTGGTCAAGCCTGTTTATTTGTATTTGTTCGACTATACTGAACTTGTTTGACTTAATTCCCCTGGAACTCGCTTATTGTATTTGTTATGTTGTCTTGTAATCTCTGTTACTGACGTGGAGCCTTTGTAAAAGAGCACTTGTGACAAAGGTATTCTCAGAAATTTTCAATAAATAAATAAAAGAGTACAATTAATTCATCAGGCAGTGATACACTAATGATTGCTGTATACTGTAGCAACCATTTACCAAAGATAGAACAGTAAATAAGAGAGATGGCTGTGTAGTTGCATGTAGCAGTGAAATGGTTCCTCCTTTTCTTCCTTAGACTGTTCATTTATGGCTGCATTCTACATCAGCTGACAGTGCTCTATTCTACATCAGCTGACAGACCGCTGTATTTTACATCAGCTGACAGAGCGCTGTATTCTACATCAGCTGACTGAGCGCTCTATTCTACATCAGCTGACGGAGCACTGTATTCTACATTGGTTGACAGAGCGCTCTAGTCTACATCAGCTGACAGAGCACTGTATTATACATCAGCTGACTGAGCGCTGTGTTCTACATCAGCTGACAGAGTGCTGTATTCTACATCAGCTGACAGAGCACTGTGTTCTACATCAGCTGATAGAGCGCTGTATTCTACAACATCTGACAGAGCACTGTATTCTACATTGGTTGACTGAACACTGTGTTCTACACAGCTGACCGAGCATTGTATTCTACATCAGTTGACAGAGCACTGTATTCTACATTGGCTGACTGAACACTGTGTTCTGCATCAGCTGACAAAATACTGTATGTATTCTACATTGGCTGAATGAACACAGTGTTCTACATCAGTTGACAGAACACTGTATTCTACATCAGCTGACAGAACACTGTATTCTACATCAGTTGACAGTGCTATATTCTACATCAGCTGACAAAGCACTGTATCCTACATCAGCTGACAGAGCACTGTATTCTACATCAGCTGACTGAGCATTGAGTTCCACATCAGCTGACAGAGCACTGTATTCTACATCAGCTGACAGAGCACTGTATTCTACATTGGCTGACTGAACATTGTTCTACATCAGCTGACAGAACACTGTATTCTACATCTGTTGACAGAGCACTGTATTCTACATCAGCTGACTGAGCACTGTGTTCTACATCAGCTGACAGAGCGCTGTACTCTACATCAGCTGACAGAGCGCTGTACTCTACATTGGCTGATTAAGCGCTGTATTCTACATCAGCTGACTGAGCGCTGTGTTCTACATCAGCTAACAGAGCATTGTATTCTACATTAACTGACTGAGCACTGTGTTCTGCATCAACTGACTGGGTGCTGTGTTCTACATCAGCTGACTAAGCACTGAGTTCTACATCAGCTAACTGAACGCTGTGCTGTACATCAGCTGACTGAGCGCTGTATTCTACGTCAGTTGACTAAGCTGTGTTCTATATCAGCTGACAGCACTCTGTTCTACATCGACTGACTGAGCGCTGTGTTCTACATCAGCTAACCAAGCGCTGTGATCTACATCAGCTGACTAAGTGTTGTGTTCTACATTTGCTGACTGAATGCTGTGTTCTACATCAGCTGACTAAGCACTGTATTCTGTATCAGCTGAGAACTGTGTTCTACATCAGCTGACTAAGCACTGTATTCTACATCAGTTGAGCGCTGTGTTCTACATCAGTTGACTGAGCACTGTACTCTACATCAGTTGAACGCTGTGTTCTGCATCAACTGACTGAGCGCTGAATTCTACATCAGTTGAGCGCTGTGTTCTGCATCAACTGACTGAGTACTGTGTTCTACATCAGCTAAGTGCTGTGTTCTACATCAGCTGACTGAGCGCTGTTTTCTACTGTACGTCAGCTGAGCACTGTGTTCTGCATCAGCTGACTAAGCACTGAATTTATGATTAGTACTGGGGCAAAATCCATAAGTACTGCATCCAAGAAGTATTTGTGAGCTTATGCAATTTTCATAAACATTTGTGAAATCCACCTTAGGTACTCTTGTTAAAATGCATCTGCATAAATGTAATAATAATAATAACTTTATTTGATATCGCACCTTTCACGCATCAAGGTGCTGCACAGTCAGCTAAAACAATGAGCAATAAATACAGATAAAACTCAACGGAATTCTAGGTATGCTTTTCCCCACAAAAAGGTCTTCAGTGCATGCTTAAAGCATCCCACTGTCCTGCACTCCCATAGCCGATGGGGCAGAGAATTCCAGAGGGTAGGTTCCATAAACCCAAAGGCACGTGCACCCGATGACTTTAAACTCACCCTCGGACTCTCCAGCAACCCCTCATCAGCTGAGCGGAGCAGTCGAAGGGGGGTGTAAGGAACCAGGAGCTCTTTCAAGTAGTCAGGACCCTGTCCGTGTAGGGCTTAAAGGTGATCTGCCACTGAATACAGAACCACCACCACTACCTCAGAGGTTGCAAAGAAAGCACAGCAGTTGGACCACAGTGGGCTCAGGGAGGATGAGGATAGTGGAACAGAGGCACACCCAGACAGATGTTACACACCACAATCCATACGCCATTCTGGGGAAGCATAGCTCCCCTATGGATACACCCGCAGAGGAGACTAAGGAGGCTGAGGACAACTGTCACAAGGGAGGCCCACAGGAAGGAGGCAGAGGACACCACAAGGAAAGGAAGCAGCTCCTGGTGGGGACTCAATTATTAGGGGATAGAACTGGGAGGAGCTGGAAATCTGAAGTAAGGTGCCTGCCTGGTGCCATGGCTTGAGGACAGGAAGCGCATCCTCAGGATCACGACAACAGCTGCAAGGGATTCTGAGCTGGACGTAATTGTCCACCTAGGGACAAATGACTTGGCTCATCATGAGGTTAGAGCAGTGCAGGAGGACATTACAGAGTTGGGAGGGCCTAAGACAAGTAGCACACACAGTATCCTTCTCAGAGGTGCTGCCTGTCAAAGGCATGGGGAGGCGAGGTAATTGGCACCATGCAGTTTAATGAATGGTTGAAAAATGGTGTGGAGCACAGGGTTTGGCTTCATTGAGACTGGGGTTCCACCTGAGGACACCAGCCTACTGGCAGGATGGTCTGCATCTGTCCAGGAAGGAACAAGTCTTTTGAGCAATCGGTTTAAATGCTTCATTGGCAAGCTTTTAAACTAGTCAATGGGGAGGCACTGACAAGCAGCAGAAAATCCCAGCCTCCCTACAAAACAGGGTACTAGTGAGAAAAGACCAAGGTAGAATGGTCAGTGGGGATGCTGCAACAGAAGGTAAGGCCATCAAAAATGGAGAGCAATGAGTACCAATGCCCGTAGTCTAGGTAACAAGCTTCCTGAATTAGTGGCCTTGATGGAGGAGGAACATCTGGATATCGTGGCAGTCACAGAAACATGGTAACACAAAACCATGACTGGGACGTAAACATACCAGGATACACTATCTACAGGAGGGACAGGGAGGGTAAAAGAGGAGGAGGAGTAGTTCTTTACATAAGGGAAGGAATAAAAGCAACAGAACAAAAGGGTAAACAGGGAGGAGAAGAAGCACTGTGGGTAAATTTGGAGACAGGCAATGGCACCACAATCCGCACAGGGGTTAGATACAGACCTCCTTCTCAGGGGGAGGAAATGGACAAGGAAATGATAGAAAGTATACTTAGAATGGCAGAAAAAGGGGAGATATTGCTGATGGGTGATCTGAATATGCCAGATGTTAACTGGAGTGCAGTTGCAGCTGCCACTTCGAAGAGTGCAGTTATTCTAGATGCCCTACAGGGGGCATGCCTTAGACAACTAGTACTGGAGCCCACTCGAGAGGGAGCAATATCAGACTTGATACTCTCAAATGGAGATGGAGAGGATCACAGATGTAGAAGTGGGTAGCCATCTGGGGAACTACGAACACATGAACAGCATGGTTCATAATAAACACAGCAATAGAGTCAAGCCATACAAAGACAAAAGTACTGGACTTTAGGAGGGCTGACTTGCCAAAGTGGGTGAGTGCCTAAGGAATGCACTAGCAAATGGGCAGGAAGGAGGGGTGGAAGAACAATGGGAATAATAAAACTGCCATCACAGAGGTAACGAGCCTTTGTGTGAAGCAAATAAACAAAACAAGACGATGTAAGAAACCACTATGGTTCTCAAAGGAAGTGGCAGTGAAGGTTCAAGAGAAAAAAAAGCATTCAGGAAGTACAAGGAATCGCAGCAGGAGCAGGACAGAGAACTGTATCAGTTAAAGCAAAAAGGAGGCTGGGAAGGCAGTCAGAACAGCAAAGGCCCAAACCGAGAAAAGATAGCCAACTCAGTTAAGAAGGGGATAAAACCTTTATAGGTACATCAGGAGCAAAGGAAGACCAAGGGAGGGATAGTGAGGCTTATTAAAGGGAGGGAGGGTGGGCAGAGGGAGACTGTGAAAGGCAGAGATACTAAACAAATATTTTTGCTCAGTATTTACAAAGGAAGAGGGGAGGTACATAAACAAACAGCAGTAACACGCTGGATACAGAAGTTGATACCAGCCCATTGACAGAAGAAAGGGTTCTGAAAGAACTCTAAAACTGAAGGTGGACAAAGCAATGGGGCCTGATGGGATTCATCCCAGAATTTAAAAGAACTAAGGGTAGAACTAGTGACACCACTGACTACCCCTCTTTAACAAATCATGGGAGGATGCGTGGTACCCGAGGACTGGAGGAGGGCAGATGTGATCTCCTCTTCACAAAGTGGGAGCAAGGCAGAAGCAGGAAACTATAGACCTGTTAGTTTAACCTCAGTGATAGGGAAAATGATGGAATCACTTCTAAAGGAAAGAATTGTTGAGTATCTAGAGGCCAGAGGGGCACAGGACCCTAGGCAATGGATTCACAGCGGAAGGTCATGCCAGACAAATCTGATAGATTTCTTTGACTGGGTGACCAAAGTAGTAGATCAGGGAGGGGCTGTGGACATGGCCTACCTAGACTTTAGCAAGGCATTTGACACAGTCCCACACAAAAGATTAATTATAAGTTAGCCAGCCTGGGAGTGGGTCCCAAGATGACAGCCTGGGTAAAGAATTGGCTGGAGAATAGGACACAGAGAGTAATAGTAAATGGAGTCCACTCAGAAGAAAGGAGGGTTACTAGCGGGTACCGTGAGGTTCAGAGCAGATTCAGTCCTCTTTCACGTCTTTTATGTTTACATTGCAGAAGGACTGGAAGGAAAAGTATGTCTCTTTGCAGATGACACTAAGATCTGCAACAGAGTTGATGCACAGGGTGGGGTGGCAAGGATGAGAAGGACTTGGCAAGGTTAGAGGAATGGTCAAATGTATGGCAGCTTAGATTCAATGCTAAGAAGTGCATGTAATGCACCTGGGAAACAAAACCCAGGGAAGAGTACACAATGAGGGGTGAGATACTAACAACAACAAAAATGGAAAGGGACCTGGGGGTAGTCATATCAGATGACCTAAAGGTGGGAAAGCAATGTGAGAAGGCAGCAAGGAGGGCGGGGGGATACTGGGATGCATAGGGAGAGGCATCACCAGCAGAAAACAGGAAGTTATTATCCCTCTGTACAGACAGCTGGTGAGACCCCATCTGGAGTACTGTGTGCAGTTCTGGAGACCCAATCTCCACAAAGACATAGACAGGATGGAAGCTGTCCAGAGGAGGGCACTAAAATGGTGCAGGGTCTGCACGGAGGACATATGAAGAGAGACTTAAGGAGCTAATTTGTATAGCCTCGAGGAAAGGAGGAGAGGGGGACATGATAGAAACTTTCAAGTACCTCAAGGAATCAACAAAGTCCAAGAGGGTAGCATCTTTCAAAAAGAGGTGTGCAAGAACAAGAGGGCACAATTTGAAGATAGAGGGGGCGGCTCAGAGGTAATTTAGGAAGTATTTTTCACAGAGAGGGTTGTGGATGCATGGAATGGCCTTCTGGAGGAGGTTGTGGAGTCAAAATCAGTGGTGGAATTCAAGCATGCATGGGATAGTCATAAGGCAATTCTGGGGGGTGGGGGTAGGAAGAAGTAGGCTGCTGGTTAACTAGGATCTGCAGCTTATCCAGTAAGTAGGGAACTGGGCAGACTGGGTGGGCCAAGCGGTCCTTATCTGCCGTCAAATTCTATGTTTCTATGTTTCTATGAATAGGCAGCCAGTGCAGATCGCACAGCACAGGAGGAATGTGAGTTCTTCTCGAAGCCCCAGTCAATAAACGTGCTGCAGCATTCTGTACTAGCTGCAAGCAGCGGATATCAACCCCAGGAAGCCCTAGGTAAAGAGAGTTGCAATAGTCAAGGTGCGATGTTACAAATGCATGGACCAAGACAGGTAGGTCGCTGGACGGAACAAGGTGCTTGATCCTAGCAGTGTTCCTAAGATGGTAAAAGGCCAGCTTGATGACTGCCGACACCTGATGATGAAGGGTCAGGCCATCATCAAGCATCACTCCTAGGTCACACACCCGATCAGAGGTGAGAATCTGTGCTCCTGCCAGGACTAAACTGGAGGGGAGCCCAGTCCTCAACCCCTCAGACCTACAAGCTGGGTCTATTACCAAGACCTCAGTCTTTCCTGGGTTCAACTTTAAAACCGCTGGCACTCATCCAGTCTTGGATTTCAACGAGGCAGCTGTTCGGTACTAAGATTGCACTAATCTGGTCGGGGGCAAGAGACAGGTAGAACTGGGTATCATCAGCATAGCAGTGAAACCGCAGCCCATACCATCTTACAATGTCTCCGAGGGGCAGCATATACACTGCAAATAACATGGGGGACAGCACTGAGCCCTGAGGTACCCTGCAAGGCAAAGAGAAACCCCCGGAAGAAAAAATACCCGAGACAACTCTCTGCGTTCTACCAGCGAGGAAAGATGTAAACCACCTGAGAACTGATCCAGACAGCCCGCAGATGGACCTCAAACGCTCGAGCTGAACCCCATGATCTAAAGGTCAAAGGCTGATGATAAATCAAGGCGAACCAAAATGGAGCGGTGTCTCCAATGTCTCGCCATCAGGAGATCATTGAGCACCCGAACCAGAGCAGTCTCTGTACTATGCCTCTTACGAAAACCCAATTGGAAGGCTCGTAGAGATTATGGATGGTTAAATGGTTCTCCAGTTGAGCTGCCACAACTTTCTCAATAACCTTCCCCACAAAAGGAAGGTTAGAGATAGGCCTGTAGTTTGCTAGGTTCTCCGGGTCTAAAGAAGCTTTCTTCAGGAGAGGTGTCACCACCCCCTCCTTCAGGGCGCTAGGAAACTCACCCGAGTCCAGAGAGCACCGGACAATCCGAGCTAAGACCGGGCCTATGATGTCACTACAACCCAAAATCAGGGAAGTAGGGCCCGGATCTAACCTACAGCTGGTGGAATGCATCCCCTGGGTAATCCTCATAATCTCCATGAACTCCGGCAGATCAAAGGTACTCCAGGAAACTCTGGGCTTTGCGACACAACACCGACCAACAGCATCCCCCATAGAGTGAAGCTGGCGGCATTCCTGCCTGATGTCAGCCACCCTATTCACAAAGAAACGAGCGATCTCATCACGATCCTCTTGCAAAAACACTCGACGGAACTGCTGAAAGGCTGGGTTGCACAGCCTATCGACAGTTCTGAAGTGTTGAGCCAGTCGGTTCCATGCGACAGCGATTTCCCTGGACAGGAATTCTGCCTTCTTACGGGAAATTTCTGTTTGATTGAATTTATAATGTTCTAACAAAATAAGGTGGTCGGCATCTAAGGCGGTCCTCCGCCAACGACGCTCTAACCTACGCCCCTGTTGCCGCAATTCCCTAAGAGTCCCATCAAACCATGGAGAACCAGGGCGAAGCGGGCAGGGGCGGACTCTGGCAGGAGCAATCAGATAGAGAGCTGAAGAAACAGTCCTATTATAGGCTGCGACTAACTGCTCAGGATCTGTGCTGGCCTCATCCAACATCGAGAGGTCCATCACCGCCATCAGATTTTCAGGGAGCACATCCCGCAAAGGGCAATAACTAACCATCTCCACAGGGGTCGACCTACCCAGGGGGGCCGAAAAATTGAACCCAATGGTGAAGTGGTTGGACCAGCCAACCGGTTCCACCACCAAGTCAGAGGCCTCAACCCCCAGGAGGAAGACCAGGTCAAGGGAGTGACCGCCTTTGTGAGTAGCTGAGGAAACAACCTGTGTGAAGCCCAGAGATGTTATCACCTGGAGGAAGTGTTGACCAAAAAGCGAATATTCATCATCGACCCAGGCACTGAAGTCGCCCAGAACCATCAATCTGGGCGACTCCAATGCCATGTCGGCAGTGAAATCTGCTACCTCCTGCATGAATAGCTTCTCATCACCTGGTGGATGGTAGATGAGGGCTATCTTGCACCCCACACCAGCTACCACAGTACACTCAAATTACCTGGCCTCCTCAACTGGTACACCAGTTAGGCCCAATTCAGTCTTAAAACAGACCGCAACAACCCCCCTGTGATCCAGTCTCGGGCAATGTATAACAGAGTACCCGGTGGGAATAGCCGCCTCCAAAATAGGGGCAGCATTCCCATCTAACCAGGTCTCAGTAATGCAAGCCAGATCTGCCATACCCACAAAATCTGCAATGAGAGCAGTCTTGCTGCAAACAGATCTGGCATTGCATAACAGCGCCCGAGTTGGACGAGGTTGGCGAGCTGTCCCAAGTACTTGCCCTCCCAAAAAGGAGGTGCCCTTGGGTATGGGAACCAAAACAGGATCACCACGTTCCAGCCACCATTTCGCCCCAGGGCGTCTTCTGGTCCTGATCACCCCTATGGGAGTGCCACTCATCTGGCTCCGCTAGCCAGAACCCCACGCCCACCTCGACACCCACCCCTAGCAATCCCCAACGATGACAGCTGCCAGATAAAAAGTAGGCGGGGAGAAAATGGGCGAGGGCGCGGAGAGCAGAGGATGAATAGCACAGGACGGGGGCAAGCAGGCACATACTACCAATAATTATGACCAAAACATGGAGAAGCCAAACAAAACCCCAAGTTCCAAGGCGTAACTACAAACAATTCAAATCCTGAAAACCCCAAAGCAATAACAAAAAATATAATCCCAACCCAAGAAAACTTATAAAACTACCCTCCATCCTCAATTGGATAGAATTCAAACCCAGAGAAACAAAAATAATAATAAAATCCCCTCTCACAGGATGTTAAATACACACACAGGTATGAATTCACCCCCTTCCACAGCCCTCTCACAGCCGAGGGAAAAGGGAAGAGTTCTAGGCACTCCCACTGCCCAGAAAACACAAAATAATTAAACAGCAACTGAAATTAAAATGCACATCAAAAAGATACTAAAATAAAAGAAAATAAATGTGGACACCCTGGCCCTCTCACCACCAGGAGACCATAAAGCAAAATAAAAGTCTGGGAAGGGAGTCATCCAATAGAAGGGGAAGTCACAAAGTCATAAAAATTCCCTTCGAATTAACGTAATTACAATACTGTTTTGTTGTATGATAAGGTAACTAATCATTCCTTAACCACTTGGGGAAAAGGCTGCCCTGGTGGACTAGTGACCCTGCTGACAACCCGGGTTCACGAGCAAGCCCAGGAAGTCATGTCGCAAGGCAGGCCATAGTCCAGACAGCTGCTGCTCAGCAGCACATCTCGGTCAGAGAGGGCGGGTGGTAGACTCCGGCACCGCAGCGAGCCCTGATGCTGGGCCAGGACGCCTCCTCCTGCCACACAGGGAGGGAAACTGTGGCTGTGCGAGGCCAACAGAGGCATGGGGCTAGATTCACAAACGTGTGTGGACTAAGTCTCGCACCACAACGTCAGTTGTGGATCGAAATCCCCACAGCTGCAGAGATTGAAATTCACAGCCGCAGCAGTTGTGGCAGAAGTTATGGCTGGTCCCACCATCCATAACTGTTTTCCACAGCTGTGGGGATTTCCCAGGCAACACCACCCGCAAGCGGCCATAAATCATGGAGCCGGTTGTAATCCAGCTCCACCTTTGTGAACACCTGCACCTGCGGTAGACCGGCGGATCTGCAAGTGGCAACCCACTTGCACTGGGTTTTTTCTGCAGCTAAGGGTATTTCTGGACGTTTGTGAATCTAGCCCATGGTTCCCACCAGAGGAGGTGTGAGGAAAAGCAAAGTGAGAAACCTGGTAGCTGTCTTAATGATGACTGGGCTCAGCTTGTCCAGGGTATATACCTGTGAACAAGGTATATCCCTCAGTGAGGAGCTACCACCCCGGAGGAAAATCCTATATGAATAAAAAAGACAGGAAATCCATTTTACTGTTTTAGGTTCATTTTGGTTAAAACATACAACACAGAAACATAGAATTTGCAGCAGAAAAGAACTGACTGGCCCATCCAGTCTGTCCATTTCTCCCTACCTACACTATTACCACAGACCGTGCCCGAGCTGCAGCTCTTTCTTCCTCCACCCCCCTTCCTTTCCACTAAGATTCCCTTGTGCATTCTTGAACCCCACCACTGTTTTCGCCCCCACCACCTCCACTGGAATGCCGTTCCAGGAATCCACCACTCTTTCTGTGAAGAAGTACTTCTTGGCATCTCTCATGAATCTGCCCCCTGCAGCTTCACAGCATGTCCTCTGGTTCTTGAGCACCTTTTATTCTGGAAAATACTCCCCTCCTGCACCTTATTTACCCCCGTGACATATTTAAAGGTGTCTATCACAGTCCCCTTCTCCCACCTCTCTTCCAGGGTATACAGTACATATTGAGGTCCTTTAGTCCAAGTATTTTTTTTTATTTTATTTATTTGAGTCTAGGATTACAAAGTACCTTTGAGTCGAGGCTCTTTTACAAAGGTTCCACATCAGTAAGTACAGGCATAAAGGTAACACAGGTTTCAAAGTACAGAATAAAACAATCAGTAACACAATTGTCATAACTTGTGATTACACGGACAGTACATAAAACACTAGGAGAATGGAGGCAACAAAGGAAATGGGGGTGAAGGGAGGAGAGGGCATGGGGTGGGACTAAGTATGGCAGCCTATGGGGTTTTGTCAGGACAGAACAGGGGTAAGAGCAATTGATGGACATAGGACTGACTAAGTACTAGTAGAGAGGACAACAGCAGACAGCAGAGACTATTGGCAGCAGCGAACAGAATATTGCTTAAGCAGGGCAGTCACAGGTGCTTGTGCCTACTAGGGAGAGGCAGAGCTTAGCCTTGAATGCGCCCAGCGTTGATGAGGTAGAGATGTCACTAGTGAGACTGTTCAGCCAGCCAGGAGCCCTATATGCAAAGGACCTTTGGCCTTGGGTTGTGCGACAGTGGGGGATTTGCAGGAATTGGGGTTTAGAGCTCCTGGTGTTGCAGTTGTTGATTCTGGGTTTGAGGAGGAAGCGGACTCCAGGGGGAACCTTGCCCATCACTATTTTCTTTGCTGTGATGCAGGTTTGATACTTTATTCAGTTGTTTAGTTGCAGCCATCCAGTTTGGGAGTAGAGGTCACAAGTATGGGTGAGATGGTGGGCTCCAGTGACGAGTCGACATGCTTTATTGAGAGAGGGGTAGAAACACGTTTGAGAGAGGAGGCAGTGGCAGAGCCATAGATAATGAGTCCATAGTCAATAACGCTAAGAATATAGCTCTGGATGGCAACAGCCAAGGCTTCAGAGGTTAGATGTTTCCTATGACGGAACAGTAGGCCCAGCCTGGTGTTTACTACTTTCGCAACATTATTAATATGAGCAGCATAGATGAGTTTGGAGTCAAGGGTGAGGCCAAGGTATTTAAAGGTATGGACTTGTTCAAGGGTGACTCCTTGCTTGGTATTTATGGAGAGGTGATACTGTTTGTTTTTGTTGTGGGAGCTGCTGAAAATCATGGTCTTGGTTTTTTTCTGGTTTAGGATCAGTCTGTGTTTCAAGAACCAGTTTTCGACTGCTGTGAAACCCCACTGGAGGTTCTCTTGTAGATGAATTGGATCATGGTGGGAGGCTAGGATAACTGCATCATCTGCGTAGAGTAAGATTTGTTCTGGACAGGAATCCAGTAGTGTGTTCAAGAAAAGGCTGAAGACGAGTGGGCCCAGTATTGAACCCTGTGGGACACCAGAGCGGACTGGTCTGGCATCTGAGAGCATATCAGCAATTTTCACTCTTTGGGACCGGTTGTCTAGGTAGCTTTTGAATCAGTTCACAGAATTGGGTGACAGCCCCGTGATCCGGAGCTGGACAAGCAGAAGACGGTGGTTGACGGTATCAAAGACCTTTGTTAAATCGATGAAAGTGGACCCAGTTAGCTGACCATTGTCCAGTGAGTGGTGGATGGCGCCGGTAAATTCAAGTAGTGCCGTGGAGGTACTATGACCCTTTCTAAAACCATGCTGCTGCCTGTACAGGATGCTGTGTTTGTCCAGGAAGTCAGTAAGCTGGTCTGCAACAATACGTTTCAGGGCCTTGGAGAGTGGAAGTAGGATGGAGATTGGACGGAAGTTCTCTTGTGCTGTTTTGACACCACTTTTATGTATAGGGGTTACAGTGGCAAATTTCCATTTGTCCGGGAACTGGCTAAGGCTGAGAGAGAGGTTAAAGATTCTGGTCAGTGGCCTGAGTACTTCTTCAAGGGTGAGAGATAAAAGTTTGAGGTCGAGGGAGTCATTGCTGGATCTGGACTTACTAATGGCTTTGGTAACATAGCTGCGGACCTGGTACATCTTGACCGATTTAAAGTAGAAGGGAGAGTGGCTAGTGGGGGCAGAGGAGATTGGGGACATTGGAGTGTCCTCCTCATTGAAAAAATCAGGGGAGAGTACAGAACTGAGGTCCATGAAAGCAGCACTGAATGTATGTATCCAAGAAGACAGCCTTTTAGCCATCTTCAATCCATTCCGCACCAAACCATAATTAGCTCACCATCTTGTAAGATGCACTTATGAAGCAAACATTTTAATGAAATTTGAGCTTCCATATTTGAGGTGGTGACTCAACAAGTATCTTTGAACCTGCAATATAAAGCACCTTGCAGACAAAGTGGGTACAGAGCTGGCATTAGCAACGTGTGATCTGTGCAGCCACTCAGGACTCTGACCTCAGTCTTCCTTCACTTTATCCAGGTTTCACAGTGCATCTCCCCCTCCCTTACAGATTATATTTGAATTCAGGGACAGTGCAAAAATAACACAAAACCCATTTCTAAACTGAACAAGAAGATACAAGGAGGAAGCTGCAGAGACAAGAATGATTCTTGGTACCCTCCATTCCTGACATGGGGCCCAAGGAGGAAGGTTTGTACAGGTTCTTGGGACCAGTAGGGCTGGTTCAGATTGGGTGGGATGCCAAGCTGACAGCTACCTAATGCATGTCTCTTGGACAGGGGTTATACCTACAAAGTGTGCATTCCATGTAACTGACCCAAATATAAAAATAAGTACGGTGGAACTTGTATATTGAAACAGCAGTGCCACAAAACTGGGCAAAAAATTGACTTTTTTTTTTTTTTTTTACTATAAAATATTCCTGGATTCCTGGCATTTTTCAGATTTAGTTGGTGGTAAAATGTTCTAGTTGTACCAATGGTTGAGTATTTTTTAAATGTTTTAATTTAGTTTTGTAACCCCCCTGCAAATGGGGGTTCCCAAAAGACTTCCAGGAGCTTGCTTGAATGCTCCAAGCCTGAATGGTGTTTGGCATTTAAGCCATTTATCAGTGAGTGTTTTTAGAACCTCTGGTACTGTCTCTTTAAGAGCTGTCTGCTTGCAGACATAATTAGTTTGTATGGGGGACTGTGTGTTTCTTTGATTGAGTACCACTCAAGCTGCTGCCAATTCACTTCATTTTGCAGTCACTAGGAGTGCAAAGGAACCTATCTGAAAGATGTAACTGTTTGCCAGAAATTATTTAGAGTAATAATGAAATTACAGTTTGTCTAACCTGCTTTCTTTGCAGTCAGAACTGTGTCTGCTAGTTCCCATTCTAGTTTTGAACTGCTGAACTGGACCAATCAGTGTGGGGTAAGCTAGCTCTAAAATGATGCCTTGGACGAATCAGAACTTGGACTCATAATCTGAGCCAGCCACAAGAGGATTGTATGGGCAGTGACTCTGGAGATGTAGTTTAGACTTCAGTGCCTTTTGGACCAACAGCAGCAGTCTATTGTGAGTGACAGCCAATCCAGTCAAGAACTGGGAGGAACTCAAAGGAAGTGCCCGTTTCGTCAGTTGGAGTTCTGCTGAGCTTTGGCAGTGAAGAAGGAAGGAGCCCTGTGCTTTTCAGTGTGCAGTTTTAGTCAAAAACGGGTGTAAGGCCCAGAGTTCCGGTCTGCAGCTTGTGTAACAGCTTGTCAGGACTGAATCCGTCCTGTAAGAAGAATCAAAGGATCTCTGAAGAGTAGAAACCAGGCTCACCCTGTAGAAGACTGGAAGAATTGCTGAAAATTGCACTCGGTCTGTCAGGAACTGAATCTGCTGTGTGTTCTCCGGTATTGTGCAGTAATTGCGATCGGGATACAGATGCAGCCTGCCTGGTATAGTGCTTTCTTTTATATGGATGTGTGAAGAGGTTTGTGTACCTCAAGTGAGCCCTGCTGACATTGAAGGACCCTATCTTATTTGGAGGTCGTGAGTACTAATTCAGGGTTGCTCCCTGTTGAATTGCCACATTAAATCCAAATGGAATTACTGTACTGCTGACTGTTTAATTCTCCTTTTCTCTGTGTGAAAGGGCCCCTATCAGCTGCCACGGTTTGGACTAGCCACTAGGGCTTGGGTACCCAGGGACAGTAACTGATAGGGATAGGCTCTGCACAGAGCCATAGGTAGATTATTAGAGTGATAAGCTAATTAACCTGATTTCCCTGTCCTTGTTATATCCCTCAAATAAATCAGAGCTGCTTGTTTCAGTGAAGTTATACTGCCTGAGGTATTTGTCTATGTTAAAGTACTGTACTGTGATTGTTGCACTGTATCTCATTTCACAGGAGGTCCCAGTGCGGAACCAGACCTGGGGGTAAGTGTATACTGTGAAGGTAATTCTGATATATTGTGTGGGCCACTAGTGGGAAGAAAGGGGTTGCAGTGTCCCAGAGGGCTGTGACCAAGTTAGTTTAACTATTGCAACCCTGACCTCTGGGTGGAGGCACCGCCATTGGATCCAGGCCCCTCAACCTGTTGGTGGCAAATCAGGCAGGGGTAGTAGCCCTGGATAGCGCCATCTAGGGTTACATCTTGGAGGCACCGCTGGGATTGTGTGTCCTCTAGTGGCCATATTTACGAACCACTGTTAAGAAAAAATGGGTACCCCGACAGAAGTGGCTGTGCACCGGCTGGTGGAGTGGTGTACTGGGAGGAGATCGACCCCAAAATGCTATGCTTATCCTGGACATCCCCTGGGTATCAATACGGACACTGTGCAGGGAGTACTTTCCAAGGTGGAAGGTTTACAAAACCCTGTGGTGGTGGGTGGCATGCTAATCTGCTCACCCACACTTTCCTGGCCCTAGTAGAGTTTAAGGATCCCATAGATAGCTCCAAAGTGCCACAGACCATTACCCCAGAGGGAGCCCTCACTGCTTGGAGAGTGATAACTAAGGACAGTAAAGACCCGGGGAATCAGCCCCACCACTACCTGAAACTTTGAGGAGAAATTTGCTGAATGGTTGCTGGGAGAGGGAAAACTGTGGAGGACTTGAAGAAACTATTCTTGCCACCTGGGGTGTTCCTCCCCAACACCCTCTCCTGCTCCAGTGCCCGTAATGGTGGCTGAACCAATGCAGACTCCTATTTCTGCACCTGCCATTAGTCACGACTCTTACCGAAGGTTGAGGATCTCTCTGGCACCCTCCCCACCCCCAAGGGAGGATGACTGGGAGACCTGGATAGACTATGTTGCCCCCAAGTGCTAGAATGGCAATGCTCCGGAGGCGAAAAGCGAAAGAGGTTAGTGAGAGCCTCCGAGGTCCTGCCCTAGCTACCATCCGTGCTAAACGGGCCAGTAACCCTGAACGACTGCACAGGCCTATCTTGAGGCCTTGGAGAATGTGTATGGGAGCCCAGATTCTGATGAGGACCTATGGTAGAGTAAGAAATGCACAACAGCACCAAGGGAGTTGTTGTCTGTGTATGTCTCTCGGCTGGAAAAATTGTTGCAAGAATGCCTCAGAAAGGGTAGTTTGCCAGCGATTGAACTGGACCGAACCAGACTGGACAGAATCCTTAAGTCTGCCCCTTCTCAGAACTGCTGTTGCTTCAGTTACGCCTGGCAAATCGACTGAATCCCACCCTCCTATGATGAGTTAATGAGAGAAATTCGAGGAGTTGAGAAAAGGCGACCTCGGGAGGTACCTGCACCAACAGCTGTGGCTACGATCCAGTGACTGAGGGTGACCCATCAAGTGAAGTTCAGGGGCAGAGGTTGACAGTCAATGAGTGCTCTGACAAGGAAAAGATATGCCACAATGGGGCTGAACTGTTGAGAGAGATCCGGAATTCAAAAACAGTCCTTTATGAAGGCCACGCCTGCAAGTACGGCCCTGACCTATATCCGACTGCATCTGCTATGGGGGTGGGGTACACCCATGTATCTCCTGCTGATAACAGCTCCAAACTCAATTCCTTGACCATGGAAGTGGAGAAACTGAGAGATGTCTCCAAATGCTTATCACGCCGCAGACAGAGATGGCACCCAGGTTTCCAGTTAGTATTACCCCGCCCTGGCTCCCAGTGTGGCGCCTCGCCAGCTCAAACTCCAGAAAGTATGTTTTGCTATAATTGTGGGAAAGATGGGCACATGAAAGGAATGCCAGTCCCCAAAAGACACTGACAAAGTTGCATATAGGCTACAAGGAGAGCTTGGAGAAGAAATCAGTGGTTAAGAGGTGCACGACATGATCCCAGTGAGGGCACCAAAATGCTAATTCACATCCTTTTGTGGCAAGGTCAGTTGCCCAGGCCCCCTACCGCCTCTCCAGACTGGTCCAGAATAGTGGGTCCCTCCATGGAGACCACTGTAAAGGTGAATGGAGTGTCTACAAGAGCTGTATTAGACAGTGGCTCCCAAGTGACAATTATGTTCCAGGATTGGTATCAGAAGCATTTGTCAGACGTACTCTTACAACCATTAGAAGGACTGCATGTATGGGGGTTAAGGAGAAGGCCTACCCCTATTCCGGGTATATCCGAATTTGGCTGTCTTTCCCACCTCCGTGGCTGGAGTGGCCGAACAAGAGAGACCCTAGCCTTAGTGTGTCCCCACTGGACTGTATGATGGTGTCCCTTTGTTGATTGGAACAAATGCTCATATGTTCGGAAGGCTGGCACAGTTGTGTTATGAAAAACAGGGGTCAAAGACTAGTAGAGCTTTAAGAGTTCCAGCTTTAATTAAGAAGGCCTATGAGGCACAGAGAGATGCTGAAAAAACAGAGCCAGAGGAACCGGTCGGAATTGTATGGAAGAAGGATCCTGAGTCTCTGATCCTGGCGCCAAATGCCCACTGTACCTTACAGGAGAGGTCCGATCAGAAAGGATGTTAAGAATAAAATATTAATGTTGGATGCACCAGGCGATGGAAAATTGCCAGAGGGACTGCTGGTCAAGCCTAGTATTTTGCCCGCTAGAGCCCATGCTTATGCCAGAAGGGTAATGGTCCAAGTTCATAATGTGTCTGAAAGAGACATTCGAGTAAACAGAGGTTGCATCTGGCTAATGTGCATTGTGCAGACACTGCAGTGCTACCCAGCAGCAAGAGTTCAAGGAAGAATGACAGAGTAACGCCTGACTTGTTTGATTTAGCGACTCCCGCTGCCAGCTGAATGGAAAGTGAGGATCAGTGAGAAGCTTTCCCAGAGAGACCAGGTGTTTTCTTTAAAGGAATGGGATGTAGGATGCGCAAGGAGCTGAGCACAATATCCGCTGCATGACGAAGACCATTTCGTGAGAGGTCTCGACGCCTGGCACCTGCTGACATAGATGATGTGAGACGGCATCTGCAAGAGATGTTAGCTGCTGGTGTAATACAAGAATCCAGAAGCCCTTATGCTTCCCCATTGTTGTAGTGAGGAAAAAATGGAACAGTAAGGATGTGTGTGGATTATACGCACCTTAAACCGTGGACTATCCCTGATCAGTACACAATGCCCCGCATTCAGGATGCTTTGGACTGCCTAAACGGGAGCAAGTGGTTCTCTGTGCTGGATCTCCGCGGTGGGTACTACCAGATCCCGATGGCCCCAGAGGACCGGAGAAGACGGCCTTTATCTGTCCTTGGCTTATGAATTCATGAGGATGCCTCAAGGATTTCAGGTGCCCCAGCCACTTTTCAACGATTGATGGAGCGTGCAGTGGGGACATGAACTTACTAGAGTGCCTGGTATACCTAGATGATGTCATTGTGTTTGGCAGCTCACTGGAGGAACATGAGAGCAGATTATTTAAGGTATTGGACCGACTGGAGGATTTTGGCCTTAAACTGTCCATTGATAAGTGTCAATTCTTTCAAACATCAGTAAAGTATGTGGGACACATAGTATCCACCGAGGAATAGAGACCGACCCAAGTAAAGTTGAGGCCTTGACCACCTGGCCACAGCCCAAAAATCTAAAGAACTGCAAAGATTCCTGGGATTCTGTGGTTATTATCGGCGCTTCATCAAGGACTATTCAAGAGTGATCCGCCTTTACTTAACCTTACCAGGGTATCCCCAACCCACAAAAAATACCAAAAGTCAGCGTCCCTCAAGACTGAAAGAGTGTATTTTCATCCGAGTGAAGTATTTGGGGCCCGCTGGACTCCTGATTGTGAGACTGCTTTTCATGAGATCATATATCAACTTACCCATGCTCCAGTGCTGGCCTATGCCGATCCAAGAAAACCTTACGTCCTGCACACTGATGCTAGCTTGCAAGGGTTGGGGCTGTGTTGTACCAAGAGCACGAGAATGGCCTGAGACCAGTGGCCTTTGCCAGTAGAAGCCTGACCCCATCCGAAAAGAACTATCCTGTACATAAGTTAGAGTTCCTAGCTTTGAAGTGGCTATTGTTGACCAATTCCATGAGTACTTGTATGGGGCTAAAATACTAGTAAAACTGACAATAATCCTTTGACCTATGTGCAGACCTCAGCTAAGTTGGATGCCACTGGCCATAGGTGGCTTTCTGCATTATCTACATATGACTATGCTCTCGAATACCGAGCAGGTCTGAACCACATAGATGCTGATGCTCTCTCCGGAGGCCTGTTCCCCAGAATGATTGGGTCCGATTGGCAGAACCTGACATTCGGGCACTCTGCCGGAAGTTTGACAGGGAGGAACAAATGTCCACGGACGCAGTGGACTGCATGGTGGATTGCTTGGGAGCCTCTGAGAATTGCATACCTGCTGCTTATTGCCACTTTCTGCAATAGACATTGGTGCACTGCCTCAGCTGGACAATGACAGTATTCGGCGGGCTCAATCCCGCGATCCCATGATCAAAGCAGCTTTAGAAGCCCTCTATGCAGGAAAAGATGTGTCCAAATTACGCTCCACTGATTTGAGAACTGCACTGTTATACAAAGAAAGTCCTAAGTTGAAACTGATCAATAAACTGTTATACAGAGAAACAGTAGACAGAGGGGGACAAGTAGACAAACAACAACTAGTGCTGCCCACTGCCTTTCGAGACTCAGTACTGAGGTCCTTGCACAACCACATGGGGCACCTTGGTATAGACAGAACACTTGACTTGGTGAGATCCAGATTCTATTGGCCTAAGATGGGGCTGATGTGGAGCAACACATTCGAACTTGTAGTCGCTGCTTACAGAGGAAAGCTTTGCCCCAGAGGGCTGCCCCTTGTTAACATCACCACCAGTGCACCCATGGAGCTGGTCTGTATTGATTTTTCTGAGTTTGGAGTCAGATCAAAGAAATATCAGTAATGTGCTGGTGGTCACTGACCATTTCACGAGATAACCTAAGCTTTCCCCACCAAAGACCAGAAAGCATCCACTGTGGCCAAAGTACTTGTAGAAAACTTTTTGTTCACTATGGGGCTCCACAAAGAATCCATTCTGATCAAGGGAGAGACTTTGAGAGTCGCCTGATCAAAGAGATGCTTTCTCTGTGGGGAGTGCGAAAGTCCAGAACCACTCTACCACCCCCAGGGGACCCACAGCCTGAACGTTTCAACCTGACTTTCTAGATATGCTAGGCACCCTGCACCCAAAGGACAAGCCTAGATGGAGCCAACAAATTAGCACCCTGGTACATGCTTATAACTGCACCAAAAGTGATGCCACTGGATTCTCCCCTACCGCCTGATGTTTGGAAGAGAAGCTCGACTACCAGTAGATGTGTGTTTGGGGTCTCTCCTGATGGGGTTCAAGCTGACAACTATTTACAGTATGTGCAAAAGTTAAAGGCCCAGCTAACTCATGCGTACCAACTGGCTCAAACCATGGCTGCCAAAAGATCTAGCCAACAAAGAAAGGTATGATAAAAGGTGAGAAACACAGGAACTCCAGGAGGGAGATCGGTATTGCTAAGAAATCTGGGACTGCATGGCAAGCACAAGATTGCTGACAGATGGCACCATCTCCCTCACATTGTAGTGGGCAAACTAGATGATCTGCCAGTGTACAAAGTAAGGCCTGAGAATAATTCAAAAGATGTAAAACAATGCATAGAAATCATTTACTGCCCATTGGACAAATCTTAATTGAGTCTGAGCCCCTAGAAGATGCCCCCTCTGGACCAGTGACTAGAGCTGCTGCAAGAAAAGATCAAGAAAGTCTGCACCTACAGAAGCAAAGTTAAAGTGTTCCCTCCACAAGTCCCAGTTGAGCATGACTGTCAGTCCATATCGGAAGAAAGTGAGAGTGACTTTGAAATACTATCCTTCTTACGAACTGAGTCAATTGTTTGGGGCAATCCCTAGTCAATACTGGAGACAAAGCTGGGCCTTCTGGACTGTCTAAGCCCCAGCTTCATCCCTGGAGCCAATGCTCCCAGAAAGTGAAGTGCAAAGCATCAGATCAGATGAAATGGAATCATTGTGCATGGTTGAACTGTTTGAGCTTTCAGGGAGGAAAATGATAGATTGGGGCAGACTGGTGATACACCGAACAAGAAGAGTATTTTGAGTGCCCTGACAGTCCACTGCCAGTGTCCGAAAGCTCTCCATGCGAGCCAAATGTTGTGGACTCAGAAACTGTAACTCCTGGAGCTGAAAGTGCCCCAAGTTCTAGCCTCTCTACCCCATGGAGACTCCTGACAAGTGAGGACAATGCTGAAAATGAGGCTCAGAGTGCAGAGACTATAACAGTTCCCCAGAAAGTCTGGTCGAGCTGTAAAGCCTGTGGTGCACCCTCCTCAGGTTATGATTCACTTGGGAGGCCTGTGGACTTGCCTCTCAATGTTGTCCATAAAGGAGTGTATGTGTCCCCGAGCTCATTGCCCAAACTGAGCATCAGTGCTAACTCCAAGTTACTTGTGTTGCCCTCTAGTATGGTGCCCTTGCCCATCCAGCCCCAAGGTAACTGATAGGGAAGGGCCCCTCTCTTCAGGTTTCATGTACAAGAGGTAATAACTTGTTATGGTACAATGTATGTGTAATACTGTAAAGAGTGACGACTGCAATGTTTCAGAAATGTGTTCTTGGTAAAATGATATATTGACTGATGATTACATGCGAGCCTAATGCAAATGTATATGGTTGCAGTTGAAACTATGGGGTACTTGCTTGCCTGAGGACATCAAGCTTTCCCAGGCTAGGAAGGGTGTAACCCCTGCAAATGGGGGTTCCCAAAAGACTTCCAGGAGCTTGCTTGAATGCTCCAAGCCTGAATGGTGTTTGGCATTTAAGCCATTTATCAGTGAGTGTTTTAGAACCTCTGGTACTGTCTCTTTAAGAGCTGTCTGCTTGCAGACATAATTAGTTGTATGGGGACTGTGTGTTTCTTTGATTGAGTACCACTCAAGCTGCTGCCAATTCACTTCATTTTGCAGTCACTAGAGTGCAAAGGAACCTATCTGAAAGATGTAACTGTTTGCCAGAAATTATTTAGAGTAATAATGAAATTACAGTTTGTCTAACCTGCTTTCTTTGCAGTCAGAACTGTGTCTGCTAGTTCCCATTCTAGTTTTGAACTGCTGAACTGGACCAATCAGTGTGGGGTAAGCTAGCTCTAAAATGATGCCTTGGACGAATCAGAACTTGGACTCATAATCTGAGCCAGCCACAAGAGGATTGTATGGGCAGTGACTCTGGGAGATGTAGTTTAGACTTCAGTGCCTTTTGGACCAACAGCAGCAGTCTATTGTGAGTGACAGCCAATCCAGTCAAGAACTGGGAGGAACTCAAAGGAAGTGCCGGTTTCGTCAGTTGGAGTTCTGCTGAGCTTTGGCAGTGAAGAAGGAAGGAGCCCTGTGCTTTTTCAGTGTGCAGTTTTAGTCAAAAAACGTGTGTAAGGCCCAGAGTTCCGGTCTGCAGCTTGTGTAACAGCTTGTCAGGACTGAATCCGTCCTGTGAAAAGAATCAAAGGATCTCTGAAGAGTAGAAACCAGGCTCACCCTGTAGAAGACTGGAAGAATTGCTGAAAATTGCACTCGGTCTGTCAGGAACTGAATCTGCTGTGTGTTCTCCCGGGTATTGTGCAGTAATTGCGATCGGGATACAGATGCAGCCTGCCTGGTATAGTGCTTTCTTTTATATGGATGTGTGAAGAGGTTTGTGTACCTCAAGTGAGCCCTGCTGACATTGAAGGACCCTATCTTATTTGGAGGTCGTGAGTACTAATTCAGGGTTGCTCCTGTTGAATTGCCACATTAAATCCAAATGGAATTACTGTACTGCTGACTGTTTAATTCTCCTTTTCTCTGTGTGAAAGGGCCCTATCAGCTGCCACAGTTTGGACTAGCCACTAGGGCTTGGGTACCCAGGGACAGTAACTGATAGGGATAGGCCTGTGCACAGAGCCATAAGGTAGATTATTAGAGTGATAAGCTAATTAACCTGATTTCCCTGTCCTTGTTATATCCCCTAAATAAATCAGAGCTGCTTGTTTCAGTGAAGTTATACTGCCTGAGGTATTTGTCTATGTTAAAGTACTGTACTGTGATTGTTGCACTGTATCTCATTTCACAGGAGGTCCCAGTGCCGAACCAGACCTGGGGGTAAGTGTATACTGTGAAGGTAATTCTGATATATTGTGTGGGCCACTAGTGGGAAGAAAGGGGGGTTGCAGTGTCCCAGAGGGCTGTGACCAAGTTAGTTTAACTATTGCAAACCCTGACCTCTGGGTGGAGGCACCCGCCATTGGATCCAGGCCCCTCAACCTGTTGGTGGCAAATCAGGCAGGGGTAGTAGCCCCTGGGATAGCGCCATCTAGGGGTTACAGTTTTTTTACTCGAAAAAAGATGTCTGTCATATTGGTCTTAGAAATAGCATTGTAGACCTGGCAAGGGTTAGAATCGAGAAAATAAAAAAAATAAATAATTGTGCTCCACATAGGAGTTGCCTAGAAAATAGATTTAACAGGTGTGTGCTAATATTTTTATAATTTGTAGCTGAAATTAGGCTTAAAAAAAAAAAATTTTCGTTGCACTGCTGCTTTAAGGATTGCTTCAGGACCAAAGAAAGAATTGGTCCTTAATATCAACTGGCTCTTAATATGTAGGTTGCACACTGCAGTCAGGACTGCAAGAACTGTCCTTAATATCCCAGTGTTCTTAAAATGCAGTGTCTTTGATAAGCAGGTTTCACTGTAAGTTTTTGGTAGAAACAGCGGTAGATGCAGAATGACTTAAAATGAGTTCCCAGATTCCTGAAAAACAATGACCATTGGCCTCGGCAGGTGTTAAAACATTCTGAAAGATGTATCATTTCTAGGCATCCGATTCTTTATGAGAAAAAGCAAATTACAGCACTCCTCGACTGAGATCCAAATAGCTTTATTGTAAAAAGATTCAGAACATAAAGCTACAAAGTTTCCCCGACCAGCCATGTTTTTTAACTCTTTTAACTTTTGCAGTATGTCCTGAATCTTTTTACAATAAAGCTGTTTGGATCTCAGTTGAGAAGTGCTATCATTTGCTTTTTCTCACTCTTGGATACCACTTGCACCCTTCTGGTGCTGCAGAGCAGTTTTGCAGCTTTCTACACCCGATTCTTTATACCAAATGACATTTACACAAAAACTGGCGTTATGCTGCACAGAATTGATCTGTTCCAGCTGTGTTTCATGCTCAGAACTCAAAATCCTCAACTTGTTATATCAGAATAATTTCTCTGGCAATAGGTTGTGATGTCATTAGCAGAGGATTATGACTGCATTGCAGAAATAATAAATGCAAATTTGTAGAGTGTCCAGAGAAAAGATCCTGTTTTCATAAAAATATATTCAGTAAAAAAATATGGAAGATCCCAAAATTAAAAAGGGGTGAGGATTTTCTGTAGCTGAGCTCTGCTAAAGACAGATGTTCTTTTTTTCCCTGAAAACTGAAAAACTCTTTGAAGCATCACCCTTGGTGGATACTTAAGCACTTTTCAGAAATACGCTGTGAAAAAAAGCATTTAAGTAAATGTAATGTCTCGTGTATTCCATGATGTGGAGAAGGGAAGGAGACAAGATATCGAAAGGGACGCAAGAGCGAAATCAGTAGTATGCCAAAAAAGGTGATTTTAATTAAACTTGAGGGCTCCATTGATGACTGGAGCAAACAAGGAAAAGAAAGCTGCAGCTCTCTGATATTACACCACTCGTGTTTCCTGATGCAGCTGCCAGTATTATCAGTACTCTACATCTCCATGGAACAGTTTGAGATCTGATTTGATGTGCATTTGTGCAACAAACCCACAAAACTATATCAACATGACACAGCCATGTCACCATGATTCCAAGCCTTCATTTAAACAAAGATTAAGTTCATAACCCAAACAGCTCCAAAGTTAGCCCTTTTCAAAGAAAAAAAATTAGGGTGGGCAAACCATGGAACCATCACAACTAGGAACATACTTTTTAAATCAAGCCTTGCTGTTATGTTTGCATTGCTGTGACATGATGAAACAGGATATATGTATCAATACAATTTGTAATTTTACATCTCTGTACTGTCT
Source organism: Neoceratodus forsteri (assembly GCA_016271365.2). Classification (NCBI taxonomy): domain Eukaryota; kingdom Metazoa; phylum Chordata; order Ceratodontiformes; family Ceratodontidae; genus Neoceratodus; species Neoceratodus forsteri. The sequence goes on along the minus strand of CM028135.1, from coordinate 1,096,411,564 downwards.
TTATATCGATACTGACAATGCAACTTTAACAAACATATACAGTTGCAGAGATACTGGCCACTAAAGTTAAATCAGTGTAAAAACAATGCATTGTTGTATACATAACATCAGTGTACCAGTACAATACATTGATGTATAGATTACATCAGTGTACCAATACAATACATTGATGTATAGATTACATCAGTGTACAAACAATGCATTGCTGTATACATAACATCAGTGTACCAGTACTATACATTGATGTATAGATTACATCAGTGTACCAATACAATACATTGATGTATAGATTACATCAGTGTACAAACAATGCATTGTTGTATACATAACATCAGTGTACCAGTACAATACATTGATGTATAGATTACATCAATGTACCAATACAAGACATTGATGTATAGATTACATCAGTGTACTAGTACAATACATTGATGTATAGATTACATCAGTGTACCAATACAATACACTGATGTATAGATTACATCAGTGTACAAACAATGCATTGTTGTATACATAACATCAGTGTACCAGCACAAAATACATTGATGTATAGATTACATCAGTGTACCGATACAAAAACATTGATGTATATATTATATCAGTGTACCAAAACAATACATTGATGTATAGATTACATCAGTGTAAAAACAATGCATTGTTGTATACATAACATCAGTGTACCAGTACAATACATTGATGTATAGATTATATCAGTGTAAAAACATTGCATTGTTGTATACATAACATCAGTGTACCAGTACAATACATTGATGTATAGATTACATCAGTGTACCAATACAATACATTGATGTATAGATTACATCAGTGTAAAAACAATGCATTGTTGTATACATAACATCAGTGTACCAATACGATACATTGATGTATAGATTACATCAGTGTAAAAACAATGTATTGTTGTATACATAACATCGGTGTACCAATACAATACACTGATGTATAGATTACATCAGTGTACCAATACAATACATTGATGTATTGATTACATCGGTGTAAAAACAATGCATTGTTGTATATATAACATCAGTGTACGAATACAATACATTGATGTATATATTACATCAGTGTACCAATACAATTCATCGATGTGTATATTACATAAGTGTACTAATATGATACAGTGTAAAAACATTGCATTGTTGTATACATAACATCAGTGTACCAGTACAATACATTGATGTATAGATTACATCAGTGTACCAATACAATACATTGATGTATAGATTACATCAGTGTAAAAACAATGCATTGTTGTATACATAACATCGGTGTACCAGTACGATACATTGATGTATAGATTACATCAGTGTAAAAACAATGCATTGTTGTATACATAACATCGGTGTACCATCATACACATTGATGTATAGATTACATCAGTGTAAAAACAATGCATTGTTGTATACATAACATCGGTGTACCAGTACGATACATTGATCTATAGATTACATCAGTGTAAAAACAATGCATTGTTGTATACATAACATCAGTGTACCAGTACGATACATTGATGTATAGATTACATCAGTGTAAAAACAATGCATTGTTGTATACATAACATCAGTGTACCAGTACGATACATTGATGTATAGATTACATCAGTGTAAAAACAATGTATTGTTGTATACATAACATCGGTGTACCAATACAATATACTGATGTATAGATTACATCAGTGTACCAATACAATACATTGATGTATATATTACATCAGTGTAAAAACAATGCATTGTTGTATACGTAACATCAGTGTACCAATACGATACATTGATGTATAGATTACATCAGTGTAAAAACAATGCATTGTTGTATACATAACATCAGTGTACCAGTACAATACATTGATGTATAGATTACATCAGTGTAAAAACAATGTATTGTTGTATACATAACATCAGTGTACCAATACAATACACTGATGTATAGATTACATCAGTGTACCAATACAATACATTGATGTATATATTACATCAGTGTAAAAACAATGCATTGTTGTATACGTAACATCAGTGTACCAATACGATACATTGATGTATAGATTACATCAGTGTAAAAACAATGTATTGTTGTATACATAACATCAGTGTACCAGTACAATACATTGATGTATAGATTACATCAGTGTAAAAACAATGTATTGTTGTATACATAACATCAGTGTACCAATACAATACACTGATGTATAGATTACATCAGTGTACCAATACAATACATTGATGTATAGATTACATCAGTGTAAAAACAATGCATTGTTGTATACATAACATCAGTGTACCAGTACGATACATTGATGTATAAATTACATCAGTGTAAAAACAATGTATTGTTGTATACATAACATCGGTGTACCAATACAATACATTGATGCATAGATTACATCGGCGTAAAAACAATGCATTGTTGTATACATAACATCAGTGTACGAATACAATACATTGATGTATATATTACATCAGTGTGCCAATACAATTCATTGATGTGTATATTACATAAGTGTACTAATACGATACATTGTGTTTTACTATAGCGCTACGACAGCACTAGCACCGACATCCCCCACAGCAACAGCCACAATGCTGACTGTCGGCATTGTATCGTCGGGGATGTCAGTGCTTTTCTTTTGTGAGGCTGCACCCCCTAAATCCCCCATGTGGGAGGATCCACCCCCACACACACAGTCTCTAGATCTCTAACTCTGAGTGGAGTTGGACTGGGGAGGGGGCACAACACAGGGCTGCACGCCGATGTCTTCCTCACCAACCCGGTGACTGCGCGGGCTGGTGAAATTTTTTGCTGTGCTGGTGTTCGCCGTGCAGGTGTCGACCTTGCGTCAGCACACCGATACAGTGATGTATAGAATACATCAGTGTATCAGTGCAATACATTGATGTATACATTACAACAGTGTATACCAATACACTGATGTATACATTACAACAGTGTATACCAATACACTGATGTATACATTACATCAGTGTATATCAGTACAACATATTGATATATACATAACATCACCCTACCACTAAATTATATCAGTGTATGCATGACAGTGTACCAACACAACACGTTAGTGCATACATTACATCAGTGTAGTAATACAGTACATTGCTGTATACGTTATGTCAGTGTACCAACACATCAATGTATACATGACGTCAATGTAGCAGTGCAATACATTGACGTATACTGTACATGACATCAGTGTACCAGTACAGTACATCAATATATACACGAAATTAGTGTACCAAAACATGTATACATTACAAAAGTGTACAATACAATATATATATGTATACATGACACCTATATACCAATGCAGTGCGCTGATACATACATGACATCAGTGTACCAACACACTGATAAATAAATTACATTACTGTACCAATATAATACATTGATATACTGTATACATTATATCAGTGTACCAATGCAATACATGGACGTATACATGACATCAGTGTACCAATACTATACAATGATGTATACATTACATCAGTGTACCATCACAATACATGGATGTATACATGACATCAGTGTACCAATACATCAATCTATTCATGACAGCAGTGCACCAATATAATGTATTGTTATATACATGACATCAGTGTACCAATACAATTCATCAAAATACTCATGACAGCAGTGTACCAATACAATACATCGATGTATACATAACATCAGTGTACCTATACAATACATCAACATATTCATGACAGCAGTGTACCTATACAATACATCAACATATTCATGACAGCAGTGTACCTATACAATACATCAACATATTCATGATAGCAGTGTACCTATACAATACATTAACATATTCATGACAGGCCGGCCTGGTGGCATTGAGGGCTGAGGCGCCTTACCTCACGCCACGCCGGCAACCCGTGTTCAGGAATGAGCACGGACCGCCAGGGAAGAGAAGGATCGAGTGCCGAACGGCTGCTCTCCTTCTCTGGGGTGGTCAGCCTGCAAGCTCCACCACAATACCGCCACCTGGGGAGCTTTCGGAGAGTAGAATGCGGTAGAGGAGGTAGCGTGGGTTCCGGGACAGACGTCAGCAGAGGAGCGGAGCAGGAGGTGCGTCTCATCACGCCTCCTTGCTCATTGGCCCTCACTGCACGCCGGCACTGGGGGAAGAAAAACAGAGGAAAAACACCCTCTCCTCGCCTAGGTGACGACTCCTCACTGCAAGCCATCGGATCATCGGGGTAGACTCCACTGCACAGTGTCCACTATCAATGGTCGGGGGGAGTAGGGGGCTCCCTCCACCCCACCGGGGGGCAATCCGGCAATCAAGGATATATATGGATCAGGTGCTCTAGGGGCAGACTCCAGTGTGAAGAAGGGCAGCGCAACAGAGGAAGTCCGATTGAGTGGTGAGAGGGGGGCAGTAGGAGGGATAAAATACTAAGTAAAAAAAAACATATTCATGACAGCAGTGTATCGATATAATACATCGATGTATACATGACATCAGTGTACCAGTACATCCATGAATGCATTACATTAGTGAACCAATACAATTCATGGATATACATACAACATCAGTGTACCAATATAATACACAGAGGATTGTGTATGAGCAACCATATGTAACAAGGCTGTTTTTTAATCAAGAGTTTTCCGTGATAACAGAAGACCTTGACAGCACAGCTTAAGAGGTCTCTTGTTACCAAGGAAACCTCCAGACTGAAACTCAGCCTTGTATGTGTACGGTTGCTCATACACAGTCTTTTATAGTGTACGGGCAACCATAAGTTTAAATTCATGTACATTCAGCACTTGCTGCAGGCCGGGGGAATCACTGACATGCTTTATCGCTGACCTGCTTGAGAAGAAGGTGGCCGCGTGACCACATTCTGTGTTGTTGTGCTGCAGTACTGACATCACTAGTACAGCACAACATCCTGACCTCACTACTGCAGTACAACAGTGCTGTTCCAGGAATGGATTCCCATGCATAACAGTGTTCCCCCATATACTATATGAATATACACATAACATCAGTACAATACATCAATGGGTCACACTTTATTTTAAGTGTCAGTTTCAATGTAACTGCTGGGTAGGTAATCATTAATTGCATGCAACACGGGTAATTACATTGTAGTTACATCTTTGTTACATGCAGCTACATTGCAACTGCAATGCAGTTACAGTAAAGTTACACTGTATCTACAGTGCAGTTAAGGAACAAAGTGTTACCCATCAAAGAAATATAGAATTTGATGGCAGATAAGGACCACCTGACCCACCTAGTCTGCCCATAAACTCTACCTACTGTAATACCACAGACCATACTTGATCTCCGACTTTACCCCTTCCCTTCCTTACCATTAAGGTTCCCTTAAGCCTATCCCATGCCTTCTTGAATTCCATTACTGTTTTATCCCCCACAACCTCTGCCAGGAGGCTGTTCCAGGCATCCACCACTCTTTCAGTGAAGAAGCACTTCTTCACATCTCCCCTGAATCTACCCCCCACCCCAGCCTCACTGCATGGTCTCTTGTTCTTGAACATCTTTTTTTTCTGCAAAATTCTTCCCTCTTGAACCTTATTTATACTCGTGAGGTATTTCAGAGTCTCTATCATATGCCCTTTCCCTCGTTTCCTCGAGGGTGTACATATTGAGGTCCTCTAGTCTCTCCCCTTAGGGTTTCTGGTGCAGACCCTGCACCATTTTAGTTGTCTTCCTCTGGACCACCTCTACTCTGTCTATGTCCTTCCGGAGATGTGGCCTCCAGAACTGGACACAGTACTCTAGGTGTGGTCTAACCAGTGCTGATCAATGTATAGATGACAAGGTACCAATACAGTACATCGATAACCACACAAGTGTACCAATACAATACATCGATATCCACACAAGTGTACCAATACAATACATCGATATCCACACAAGTGTACCAATACAGTACATCGATATCCACACAAGTGTACCAATACAATACATCGATATCCACACAAGTGTACCAATACAATACATCGATATCCACAAGTGTACCAATACAATACATCGATATCCACAAGGTGTACCAATACAATGCATCGATATCCACACAAGTGTACCAATACAATACATCGATATCCACACAAGTGTACCAATACAATGCATGGATGTCCACACAAGTGTACCAATACAATACATCGATATCCACACAAGTGTACCAATACAATGCATGGATGTCCACACAAGTGTACCAATACAATACATCGATATCCACACAAGTGTACCAATACAATACATCGATATCCACACAAGTGTACCAATACAATGCATGGATGTCCACACAAGTGTACCAATACAATACATCGATATCCACACAAGTGTACCAATACAGTACATCGATATCGACACAAGTGTACCAATACAATGCATGGATGTAAACATTACATCAGTGTACCAATACAATACATGGATGTAAACATTACATCAGTGTACCAATACAATGCATGGATGTAAACATTACATCAGTGTACCAATACAATGCATGGATGTAAACATTACATCAGTGTACCGATACATAAATGTATACATCTAACAGATTTTTTGTCATTGAAAGATTAAGTTCAAAATTTTTCTGAGTTTTGCTTCCTATACATGAAAAGTATATAGTACTGGCATACATTTGGGCATTATAAAGTATTTCCAAAGTGGTCTAATGATGTAACATAAAATCTTCCTTTTCCTCGAGTTACCCCAAAGCTTCCTATGAATATGCCTGTGAAAGCATGGAAAGGTAATAAAACGTTAAAACATAGCACATCTGAAAAAAGTTGTGATATGTGAAGTGACTCGTGCTCCTAAACAGAGCAAGTGCCAGTTTCTAAAACTCATCTACTTTACACAAAGTCTGTTTATAAGATAGTGAATGAAATACCATCTCTGTCATTCTGAGACCTTCCAGCAATCTCTGAAAGTTTGTCAGTGATTGCTGACCCCTGAACACCACAGTATTAACTGACATGGGGGTGAAACCGTAACTGAAATAATCACGAGTGTATATGAAACTCGTTATAATAACAATAGGGAGATGTGTGCTAATTTTAGGAACACTTGCAGAGGAATTGGAAAGCAAGTTTAATTAAGATTAACAAAGACTAAACAGTCCTGGGTAAGAACCAGTAAACAGGGACTTGGGTTTGTGTAGAGATAAACAGCTAAGTATGTCAAAGAGGAGAAACTTGGTATTCCTAATAATCAGTGTTGGAATGAAACTTTATGAGCTTTGGGAGCTGGGGGCCCATAATGGGCATATATTTAAATTGGGCCCCCTTCCCATTATAAGTTGATGGCAGTGATTCGTGAGCTACTGGGTCTCTCTACAGAGCTGGGGGGCCAAGCCCCCCCTGTAATTCCAACACTGCTAATAATTACACAGAAGGATTAATTTAATGTAAGTATGACAAGTTCAAAAGGATTTATTTATTCAAGCAATAAGACAAACTAGGGTGTGCATCATTGTGGGATTTTTGTTTGTTTTATTTAAGTTTTTTTTTAAATATAATTTTTTACGGAGATTAATTTACGAGGCACAATGCAGGTTACATTTGCATACATATTGTTTGTGGTGTACATACACCAACATAAAATGTTTTAGGTTACAAAGACAAAAGCATTTATATTTCAACATCTATTATTTATTAAGCATAATCTATGTAGGTTAAATACATCTTCACAATTAAAAGTACTGACGTATTCATACTTTTCCTAAGTACTTTCTAGAGCTATTTTGCCTCCCCCCCCCCCGTGAACCACAAGAAGCCTTTCGGGGGACAAAATTTGAGTCAGGATGGGCCAGGTATCACACCCATTTTTGCCACTTAATGTTAAAGGCTTCCACCTCTTCGTGGAGGCCTGCCGTTAATTTTTCCATTTGATAAATACCCATTACTATGGCCCTCCAATCAGCCATCGAGGGGACAGCTGGTGTCATCCACCTCCGAGAGATGGCCTTTTTGGCTGCCACCAAGAATATGGGCAGTAGGGTCCAGCCCCATGATGGCCTATATCTGGGCATTATAGATAACAATACCATCTCAGCCATCAATTCTTTGGTTTCTCCTAAGCATTCCTGTAATTCAACCTGTAAAGTATACCAGTAAAGTGTTAATATTGGGCATAACCAAAAAATGTGCCTTAGATCTGCCACCTGACATTTGCATCCCCGCCAACATACTCCGAAGGATGGAGGCACATATTTAATAAGGACAGCAAGTGATCTAAAATATCTGTAACAACATTTCCAGGCATACTCCCTCCAAACAGAGGCGAGAGTAACTTTTACTGCTGACAAAGCAAATTTTTATCCATTCTTCATAAGTAGCAGATAACCCAAGGTCAGCATTCCATTCAGTTAAAACTGTTTGGGTGGAATCCCCCAGTGTCTCTCTAAGTATACGGTATAATTGTCCTATGAGATGCCCTCCAAGATTATCATGCAAGCTGTCCATTAACAGAGCAAATAACGGTAGTTTTGGGTTAGGCAACCTCATCCAATCTGGGCATTGATCCAGTATATATGCCCGTAGTGGAAGAAATCTATAGTGATGTCTATGAGGAAGCCCATACTCTCCCCACAAAGTTTCAAAGGAGGGGATTCCACTATATGTTAAAACTTAAAAAAGGTAATGCAGACCCAGTTGACAACACCCCTTAAAGGCGGGGTCCGTCAGAGATGGTCCAAATTTTTCATCAGCCAATAACAGCCTCATATAGCAAAAGATTTTCAAAAATTTCATGTGATACTTCATCTGGGGCTGGATTCTCAACGAGAGCGCACAGTGAGCACAAAGGTTCGTGCTACATGTCCCTGCTGTGCTGGTGGGCAACTGTGCTATTCAAGTCGGATAGCCAGGTGGGCTATCTGACTGTGAATAGGGGCCGGCAGGGAGCAGCGCTGACCCAGACAAAGCAGTGGAATAGGTGGTAGTGCTGCCCCCAAAGCCAGCCAGGAAACATCCCTGTAGTCAATAGCGCTCAGGCTCTAAAGTGCTATTCACTAAGGTAGGTATGCAAATGAGTCCATTGGGCATGCAAGGCACTAGAGGCCATTAGCATGCCCATTATGGGCTCATTTGCATGCCATTAGTGTGTGATTGTGCCCCCCCCAGCAGCTCATGACCAAATGCAGCCACATTCCCCCTTACTTCAGTGTTGCCCACCCCCACCCCAATTGCGATCCTGATGGCAGAAAACAGTTCTGTCCATTCTGTAGCACCCCATTACAGTTCCCGTTTTCTTCATAACCCACCAGATAAAAAAGTAATAGTTTTCCATAGTATAGTGGTTCCTCCCCAGTTGTGGCATAATATGAATACATCCCCCTTCTGTATGTATAGTGTCCCACCCCCCAGGTCCCTGATCACAGAGATAATATAAATTAAAACCCCTTTCTTTATGTATAGTGTCCCTCCCCCATCCCCAATCCCCAATATAATAAAACAAAATCCCATTTCCATAGTGTAGTGGTCCTTCCCCCTTCCACAGTCCCTGATCCCCAGTATAATGGAAAGAAACTCTCATTTCCATAGTATAGTGGCCCTTCCTCCCTCCCTTGCCCCTAATCATTGACACATATTAAAATAAAATCCCTTTTCCATAGTATAGTGTCCCAACCGTACTGTATGTATATCTTTTCCATAGTGTAGTGGTCCCCCCAACCTCCCACCCACTCCAGTAATGGCATCCCACCATGCTCCCCCCGCCACAGCAGGTCCCACCAGTCAGCGAGCATCACAGCCCTCCTCTCATCTCCACGGCTGCCCGCCAACTGAACTGTCAATGACAGTTTACAGTATAAAGGACAAGCACATTGTGACCACAGAGACACTATACTATGGAAAAGGGAATTTATTTTATGTGTCAGCAATCAGGGACCGGGAAGGGGGGAGGGACCACTACACTATGGAAACAGGATTTTTTTTATTATTATAACGAGGATCAGGGACCGGGAGGGAGGACTACACTATGGGAAAATGGGGATTTGTTTTTATTATCACGGACTGGACTGGGAGGGGTGGGACACCATACTACGGAAAAGGGGATTCTCTTGTTTTTATTCTGACAGCGATTGGACTGGGGGGTGCTGCAGTACCTCCTCAACATGCTAGGGTTTGCAGGGACAGGGTGTTATTTAACTCTAAGAATTGATTAGCGTTTTGCTCATAAAAGTGCTAAAACATTGTGAAAATACATAGCACCTGCCTCACTGTATTTAACAAACATAACACTTCGAGAAAACCTATATAAATACTTTCTGAACAGTTAGTATTGCCCAAAGGAAAAAAACTGCTAATCAATTATTTAAAACCCTGGGGGAGTACCACCAGGTTTTTTCCTGGTGGTAATTTGCTCCAGGCAATAGCCTTTGTGAATGGCCATTGCGGGGAGCAAATGTTTGTGAATGGAATTGCGAGGACATGCAGGTTCCCTCCCACTCATTTGCATTGCGGCCCCCCCCTCACTGCTTTGCCCCGGTGCAAACTCAGTTTGCCCTGGCAAACCGGGTTTGCGCCTGGGCAAAGCTTTCTGAATCCTGCCCTGATTCTATATTTTCAGGACCCCTGGGTGAATTTAGTAAATATCACAAGGTGGATCTCCTTGTGTTGCAAATAATTAGGTGGCAAGTGGCCAAAACTGCTTACGTGAAAGCTATTTGCTAATTAAGGTCAATCCACGTAAATAATCCACAATGAGAAGTGGAGTACTTTGTTATAATGAGGAACGTGAAGTCCATTGGAAACAATGACTCATGCTGATTCGCTTCGACAACCACTTGCACTAATTTTAATGCAAAGTACATTGAAATCAATGTACTTCGCATCACTTCGCCTTGGTGAGTTCCAAGGCGAATTTTGCAGTGATTCGTGGGATTGCAGGTGACATGGGCTTTACATTGTTCTGCACAGCCTCAGTTCTGTATAGTGTGTGTTTAGTGGAAGCTGGAGACAGTTTGCTCTCAGAGCTCTGAGATTCAAACCCTCTAAAAACCATTCAAAAAGTCTTTTTGAGCCATTTTATTTGCTCAAAGTTTAGCACATCGATTGTAGGAAACCCTCCTGTGCTTATATCATCGAGCATTTATTGTTTGCGTGTGGATTTTTAATGTTAATTTAGAATATTAGGTCTGTGTAGTGACAAACATTTGAAGTGTGCTTGGGGGAGGGGTGTATTTGTGGTGGAAGGAGGTAGATAAACTGGGAGAAAGGCAGTCTTTCTGTTTTGGTAATGTTTTTGTTGTATAACTGTGTTAATGTACACAGAGTAATATTTTCAGTAATTTTTGACATTTTTGTGCTGATTGTTGTGGTGCAGCAGTGCATAATTTCAGTTTATTTAAAATATTTGGTTATATTAATGAAGTTTTCAGTTTGCTGCGCATTACCTGTAGTGTATGTGAGAGTGGGTGTGACGCGTGCCATCAAATCAGACACATTTTATTGTGCCACACAGTAATTGCAGCAGTGTGAACCTGCTATCCATCTGCACATGCGTTATTTTGTACTGCTTTGTGGTATCTTGGTAGTGAACTGTTACTGCAGCTCACTGCCCTCCCCCCAACCGGCAAAAGGTATTCTTTTCCAGATCTGGATTTGTGACTTGTGAGCTCTGGTTAAGGTGGTGTTGTGCCATCGCATCTGCATCTCTTGAGTGCGCAGCGCAGTCTTAATCTGTCTGTGCATTTGCATCTCTTTAGGGCCTAATCTCCATCTGTAAGTCACAGTTGTCTTTTTGACTTCCCTTCAGAGTACCGTGTGGTACATATCTCAGCGTGAACACTGTACTCATTAATGTGCATTTTTAAGTTTGTTTGTTTGTTTATTCAAGGTAAAACCATTAAGTATAAAACTAATTTACAATGGCGACTTTACAAAATTACATACATACATACATTAAATAAATACACAAAAACAAACACCATTAGTAACAATTACAAGACTTCTGTGAAGAGAACAAATATTTTCTTAATCGTGAAATAGAGGCTTATTTTTCTGTTTTCTGAATTCTGGTGGAAGACTGTTCCAACATTTTGGAACATAGTAGCTGAACAGGTATTGAGAACTCTGAGTTTTTATAAAGGGGACAACCATTTCTTTTACTCCTGATTTCCTCAAGGAGAAATCAATTTTTCTAAAACATATTCTATCCCTTAAATATGATGGATTGAGACCCAACCCACATTTGTAGGCTAATAGCAGTTTGTGTACCATTCTTCTACTATTTACTGAGAGCCATCCCAGTCTCTCATACATTTCACAATGATGTGTGAGGTTCAGGCACTTAAGTACTAATCTTGCTAACCTATTTATAAGAACATCCAGTTTAGATAGTCTATCATTGGCTGCACCATCATACAAAACATCCCCATAATCTATCAATGGGAAATTTTGCACTTTAATAATGGAGTTCAGGGTTTCTGGTTCAAAGCAACTCTTATATCTATATAAAAAACCCACCTGTTTACTAACCTGGGAAATTAGATTATCAACATGCGTCTTTCCTGACCCAAATGTATCCAGCCAATACCCCAGATATTTATAATGCTCAACTGACTCCAAAATCGTTCCCTTGCAATCAAAAATGTCTAGATTTAATTCCTCTTTTAATTTAAAGGATGACCCAAACAATATGCATTTGGTTTTAGAAGCATTTACCTTTAACTTAGATTCAACAAAGAAAGACTCCAGAAGGTCGAAACTCTCCTGGAGTGTTCCTTGGACTTCAGGGACTGTGGGGCCAGAACAATACAAAATAGTATTGTCGGCGTATAAGTGGTAACGAAAGACCTCCACATGCTTACCAAGATCTTTTAGATAAACCAGAAACAAAAGGGGACCCAGGACTGAATCCTGGGATACACCTCTTAAAACCAGTCGTAATGTCGACTCAGAACCGTTCACACAACAGTTAACTGACATCTTTCTGTCAGGTATGAGACAAACCATTCCAAAGTCAGTCGACTCATACCAACCTCACACAGTCTCTGAAGTAATAACTGATGGTCCACCGTGTCGAAGGCCTTGGAGAGATCAGCCAAAACAGCTCCTGTATAACACTGCGCCTCCATTGAGGTGCCGATCTCATCCAAGACCTCCGACTTGGCCATGATAGTCCCATGATTTTTTTGAAAACCTGATTGATACCAGTCCATTAGTCTTTCCCCTTCTAAATACTCCATTAGCTGTCTAGCCAACAACTTTTCTAACACCTTGCTGACCAACGGCAACAAAGAGGTAGGTCTACAGTTGGATAGGTGGCCAGGGTCACCCCCCCCCTTAAAAATGGGTACCACCCTGGCCGACTTCCAACCCTCAGGCAAGCTGCCTTCTTCAATAGACCGATTAAATGGAGAAGCCATTGGTCCAAGTCAGAGCGATCACCATGAGTCACTCACGATACAAACCACGTTCCTCATCTTCATGGTCATGATGATTCACAAACGACAAAACTGTAGGTTTTTGGGTTGTAAGTTGCATGTAACCCTGTTTTGTAGTATCTCGGCTTGACCATTGTACTCATTAATATGTGTTTTCAAGTCAGGGTGTTTGGGGTGGTACAGGTCAGGGAAGTACAGCCGTAAGTATTTCCGTACAGTTCATTAGTCATGTCACACCAGTCACTCATCACAAGACAAATCATGTTCTTCACAAATCACAGCAGTTATACATATTTTTTTTCAGTTCTGATGATACGCTGATTGGGAACTAGAGAAAAAGAAAGTCAAGGTGGCTGTGTCTGGGTCTGTTGGTGTCAAATCCTCCCCTCCTCAAAAAAGTTGTGATGTAGTGGTTCCTGTTAATGATGATGATGATGACACGGGGCATGATAGAAAATATCAAGTACCAAAAGGGAATCAGCAATGTACAAGAGGGTAGCATCATCCAAAAAAAGAGATGTGCATGAGGAAGGGCCCTAAATTTGAAGATAGAGGGGGGATGTATCAAGGACAACATCAGGAACCATCTTTTCACACAGAGGGTGGTAGGTGCAAGGACAAAATAAAACTAATGATTAACGTTCTGATGGGACAGCAGCAGTTGAAGCACCCCCATAATTTGTAGCAGGTGCCCCTCAGTTCTCTCCAACTGCTGCTCAGCGTTGTCAAAACGGTGGTTAACAGCCTCCAACTCACTCCACATCAGGCCCAAACTGGCCTGTGTGGCAGGTAGTTGGACAGGGTTGCCACCGTCACCTGCTGCAGGTTGTAGTGGTGGAGAAGCTGCTTGATCCATGGCCCTCCCCCGCGTCACACCACCATGTGCAGGTGGATGCCATGCTGCCCCCACTTCCCCAGCAGGGCCAGCAGGTGCATTACTCCCCTGTTTTGCAACTTTGGCCTGCCACTGTGGAAATTATAAGAATTAATATTTTGTCCCGCTTATTATATTTGTTTCAGGACATTCCTATTTGGCCATCCCACCTCTGTTTCACCTCGTGGAATAAAATGATTTTGAATTTCATATGGGGGGTGGGCAACTGTAGGGCGTTGCCAACCCCCCATATGAAATTCAAAATCATTTTATTCCACGAGGTGAAACAGAGGTGGGATGGCCAAATAGGAATGTCCTGAAACAAATATAACAAGCGGGACAAAATATTAATTCTTATAATTTCCACTTTTAGAAAAAAAGATTACGTTAATCGGCACCAAAAAGATCATTTTGTATTCTACGAGTCAAAAGTTCCTACTTCATGAGGTCTATATTGTTTACATTCTCCGTTATATGGATACCTAAATATTTTATTGTACTCTGTAACCAGCATAAAGGAAGCCTATTCTTTCAACCAGCAGAAGGGGTACAATTAGAAGTCAAAACCTCAGTTTTAGAGAGATTTAACTAAAAGTCCGTGATTTTTTCAAACGTACCTAGTGTTTCCCAGTACCTTGGGGACAGACACCTCAGGCGATAGGACAGAAGGTAGTACGCCGTCAGTGAAAGTGACTTTATACTGTGTTTGCCCCAGTGGCACCCCCCCAAAACTCTCCTCCCTTCCAAAGGCAGAGGCCAAAGGGTCCATACGTAGAGCAAACAGGAGGAAAGAGAGAGAGAGGGCACCCATCGCGTGACTCACTGTAAAGAAATTGGGGGTCAGGGCTCCATTGACATGACTGTAGGCCTTTGGACCAACATAGCTGTTTTTCAACCAGGCCTGAAAGGATTCTGGAAATCGGAACGTGGCCAGGACACCCTGTCAGCTGCCTTTTCGGCATCTAAATTTAACAAAGCCGAGGGGATCTTTTTCGTCTGAATATATTCCAACAACAACAATGTCCAACGGATTTGTCTGTTGTATTTCTAGCCTTTATGAAACCTGCTTGGTCTGGGTGTATAATGGTAGGCAGTATTCATTCCAGACAGGAGGCCCAGATGGCTATATAGATCTTATAGTCAGCATTTAATATGGAAATCAGGCGATATGAGGAAGGATCTGTTAGATTTTTGTCCAGCTTAGATAAAGCTGCTAGCACTGTGTATGTCCAAAAAGGGGGGGGGGGGCTTCCACCCCTGCCACCTCCTGGTACACGCACAGCAGGGTTAGAAGTAATAACCCCAAATAATTTTTTTTACTATTCTGCACTGAAGCCGTCCGGACCAGGGCATTTTTGGAAACTTGCTGCCTGTATAGAAACATAGAAGTTGATGGCAGATAAGGATCTCAAGCCCCATCCAGTCTGCCCATTTTTTCTACCTTATGAATGTGCCATAGGACTTTACTCTGTCAATGGCCTATCTATTCATAGTCATTTGTATTGCTCCCTTATGCCTATCCCATGCCTGTTTGAAGCCCTGCACTGTATTCATATCCACCACTTCCTGAGGTGGGCCATTCCATGCATCCATCACCTTTTCTGTGAAAAAGAACTTCCTCACATTACCCCTTAATCGGCCTCCCTCTAATCTCATGCTGTGTCCTCTTGTCCTGCTATTTTTCTTATATTGAAACATGTTAGACATGTTATGCTGTAGAATTTCATCAGACCTAATTAAAGCTTCCAATAAATGACTTTGGTCTTCTGTTAACTGTGGTAATTCTAGTGGTTCCAGAAATGGTTGCCTTTCTGTCACTGTGGATCGGGGGCTGGCTTTATATATTGTCTGATAGGAATTTGTGAAAATGGCCTGGGTCTCCTCTTCCTTATAGACCAGCCTATTTGCTAAGGGGTGTCATAATTTAAGTATTGTTGTTTTTTATGCATTCTTATTTTTCAGGCCAGCATTAATGTTCCCCTAGACCACACTTTGTAGCTACCGTGTTTCAAATACATCAAAGCTTGTTGAACTTTAAAGTCCATAATTTTTTGTATTTCCTGTCTGGTCTCCTGTATGATTTATTTAAGATTTTGTTAATTGGCAAAGGAGGGCAAGGAAATACTTTCTGTTTGGGATACAGATGCACAAACTGTCGTTGAACCAGGTTAAGCTGTTGGTGGTTTGTTAGTGAATGGGGAGAAATCTGGCCATGGCACCACGGAACAGCCCAGTCTAAATGGTCCACAATGACCAAGTTATGTGTAAAAAAGTTAAAAAAAAAAAAAAAAAATTTGAAAAAAAAAACAATGTCCTGACACAAGCGCAAATAGCACACCTAAGGGTTTTGTTTCTTTTACCTTTTTTTCTAAAGTAGATGGCATCTGACTGAGGTGGGAGGAGGGTTGTGCCTGTCATCCAGTGATGGATCACTAGTAAAAATGGTGGGTGATGGGGAGAGGGGAGGATATGGGTGCAACGTCAGCTGGGGTGATGAGGGTTATTTTTTATTTGGAAGAGGTGGAGGGTGGTATGGGTTCTGCTGTGTGGAAGTTGGATTTTGTACTTTTTAGACACTGGGATTGGGCACTAGGTGTCACGAACACATGGGGGGTTCGAGCATGCCACAGGGGTTGGGTACCCAGTGTCAGGAACAGAAGGTAGAGGGGGTTCTATGGCATGCCACAGGGATTGGGCACTAGGTGCCAGGAACAGAAGGTGGGAAGGGTTCTGTAGAATGCCACAGGGGTTGGGTACCCAGTGTCAGGAATGGAAGGTGTGGAGGGGTGGTCTGTAGCATGCCACATGAATTGGGCACTCTGTGTCAGGAACAGAAGGTGAGGGGGTTCTATAGCATGCCACAGGGGTTGGGCAAGTGCTGTCAGGAATAGAAGGTAAGGGAGTTCTGTAGCGTGTCCCAAGGCTTGAGCACCCAGTGTTAGGAACACACAATGTGGGGAGGGGGTCTGTAGCATGTCACAGGGGTTGGGTACCTGGTGCTGGGAACAGAAGGTGGTGGGGGATTTATAGCATGCCACAGGGGTTGGGTAACCAGTGTCAGGAACAGAAGGTTGGGGGGGTTCTATAGCATGCCACAGGGTTTGGGGACTCAGTGTCAGGAGCAGAAGGTGGGGGGGGGGTTCTGCAGCATGCCACAAAGGTTGGGTAACCAGTGTTGGGAACAGAAAGTGGAAGGGGGTTTATAGCATGCCACAGGGGTTGGGTACCCGCTGTCAGGAACAGATGGGAGGATTCTATAGCATGCCACAGGGGTTGGAAACTCAGTGTCAGGAACAGAAAGTAGAGGGTTCTGTAGCATGCCACAGGGGTTGGGTACCCGCTGTCAGGAACAGAAAGTGGGGGGTTCTGTAACATACCACAGGGGTTGCGTACCAAGTGTATGGAACACAAGGAGGGAGGGGTTCTGTAGCATGCCACAGGGGTTGGGTATGCAGTATCAGGAACAGAAGTTGGGGGGTTCTGTAGCATGCCACATGGGTCGGTCCCTCAGTGTCAGGAACAGAAGTTGGGGGGGGTTCTATAGCATGCCACAGGAGTTGGGTAACCAGTGTCAGGAACAGAAGGTGGGGGGGGTTCTATAGCATGCCACTGGGGTTGAGTACCCCATGCTGAGAACACAAGGTGGACGGGGTTGTGTAGCATGCCACTGGGGTTGAGTACCCGGTGTTGGGAACACAAGGTGGGCGGGGTTGTGTAGCATGCAACAGGAGTGGGCACTTGGTGTCAGGAATAGAAGGTGGGTGGGGTTCTATAGCATGCCACAGTGGTTGGGTACCCAGTGTCATGAACAGAAGATGGGGGGGGTTCTGTAGCATGCCACATGGGTCAGTCCCTCAGTGTCAGTAACAGAAGGTGGGGGGGTTCTATAGCATGCCACAGTGGTTGGTACCAAGTGTCATGAACAGAAGGTGGGGGGTCTGTATCATGCCACAGGGTTTGTGCATCCAGTGTCAGGAATAGAAGATGGCGGGGGGTTCTGTAGCATGCCACAGTGGTTGGATATCAAGTGTCAGGAACAAAAGGTGGGAGGGGTCTGTAGTATGCCACAGGGGTTGGTAACCAGTGTCAAGAACAGAAGGTGGGGGGGTTCTATAGCATGCCACAGGAGCTGGGCACTCAGTGTCTGGAACAGAAGGTGGGGGGGAGTCTTATAGTGTGCCACAAGGATTGGGTACCCAGTGTTGGGAACACAAGGCGGGGGGGGTTCTGTAGCCTGCCACAAGTGTTACGTACCCAGTTTGGGGAACATAAGGTGGGGGTGTTCTGTAGCATGCCACAGGGTTGGACACTCTGTGTCAGGAACAGAAAGTGTGGGGGGTTCTACAGCATGCTACACTGGTTGGATACCTGGTGTTGGGAACACACGGTGGTGGGGTTCCTGTAGCATGCCACAGGGTTGGGTACCCAGTGTCAGGAACAGAAGGTGGGGGGTCTGTAACATACCATATGGTTTAGGTAACCAATGTCAGAAACAGAAGTGGGGGTTCTATAGCATGCTACAAGGGTTGGGTACTCAGTGTATGGAACACAAGGTGGGGTTCTGCAGCATGCCACAAGGGTTGGGTACTCAGTGTATGGAACACAAGGTGGGGAAGGGGTTCTGCAGCATGCCACAGTGGTTGGGCACCTAGTGTCAAGAACAGAAGGTGGGAGGTTCTGTAGCATGCCACGGGGGTTGGGTACCCAGTGTCAGGAACAGAAGGTGGGTGGGTTCTATAGCATGCCACAGGGGTTCGGTAACCAGTGTCAAAAACAGAAGATTGGGGGGGGTTCTATAGCATGCCACAGGGGTTGAATACCCGGTGTTGGGAACACAAGGTGGGCGGGGTTGTGTAGCATACCACAGGAGTGGGCACTTGTTGTCCAGAATAGAAGATGGAGGAAGTTCTATAGTATGGCACAGGAGTTGGGTACCCAGTGTTGGGAACACGAGGTTGGGGGGAGGTTCTGTAGCATGCCACAGGGGTTGAGTACCCGGTGTTGGGAACACAAGGTGGGCAGGGTTTTGTGGCATGCCACAGTAGTGGGCACTTGATGTCCAGAATAGAAGATGGAGGGAGTTCTATAGCATGCCACAGGAGTTGGGTACCCAGTGTTGGGAACACAAGGTGGGGGGGTTCTGTAGCATGTCACAGGGGTTGGGTACCCAATGTTGGGAGCACAAGGTGGGGGGTTCTGTAGCATGATGCAGGGTTGGGCACTCGGTGTCGGGACAGAAAGTGAGGAGGGTTCTATAGCATGCCACAGGGCTTGGGCACTAGTGTTGGGAACAGAAGGTGGGGGTTCTGTAGCATGCCACAGGGGTTGGGTAACCAGTGTCAGGAACAGAAGGTGGGGGGGGTTCTATAGCATACTACAGGGTTGAGTACCCGGTGTTGGGAACACAAGGTGGGCAGGGTTTTGTGGCATGCCACAGCAGTGGGCACTTAATGTCCAGAATAGAAGATGGAGGGAGTTCTATAGCATGCCACAGGAGTTGGGTACCCAGTGTTGGGAACACAAGGTGGGGGGGTTCTGTAGCATGTCACAGGGGTTGGGTACCCAATGTTGGGAGCACAAGGTGGGGGGGGTTCTGTAGCATGATGCAGGGGTTGGGCACTCGGTGTCGGGACAGAAAGTGAGGGAGGGTTCTATAGCATGCCACAGGGCTTGGGCACTAGTGTTGGGAACAGAAGGTGGGGGGGGTTCTGTAGCATGCCACAGGGGTTGGGTAACCAGTGTCAGGAACAGAAGGTGGGGAGGTTCTATAGCATGCCACAGGGTTGAGTACCCGGTGTTGGGAACACAAGGTGGGGGGGTTGTGTAGCATGCCACAGGAGTGGGCATATGGTATCGGGAATATAAGGTAGGGTGGGTTGTGACAGGATAGAACAGGACCCTGTCCCATTTGTTATGGAGAAAGTGTTTAAATGTAAGGATCTTTCCTTTTCTGTCTCGTCTGTCTGGTTGCGCAACCAAATTTTCCTTTGAGACTTCGGACTTGATCAACCCGAACAGTCTCGCAATTCTTTGCCTCTCACTATCTCTCAGTTTTCTCTTGCTGTCTATTTTTCTCCCTTACATATCTAGATCTGCTGATGTAAAAAATATGTGCAAATCATTGAATGAAAATGTAACTGATATTGAGATCCCTTGTGTTTGGAAAATATATGGCATTACTGTTGAAATGTATATGATTATAATTTGAGATGACTGCAAAAAGCTGTTGGAAGCTAGATGTTACTAGAGCTCAATTTTTAAGCCTTTTGCAAAAGCTCTGCAAAAGGGGGCTTCAACTCAAGAAGCACACTGTGTTCTAGCAGCTCCTGCCTGATATTTACAAAAACAGGATGCTTGCTAAGGATGGAGGCTGAAAGGACTTATAAGAGCTAAGCTGCAACTGCAAGAAAGATTAGAAGAAAAAGGGACACAGAGACTGCAGGAAAACTCTTTTATTTTGCCTTTCTAAATAGTTACACTGAAGAAATTTATTTTTGTATGTTACTGCTACTGTAAATAATTATTTTTCTGCTCCTGGTTTTCCTATGCTTCCTGACCTGTACCTCAACACAGGGTTCTATAGCATGCCACAGAGGTTGGGTACTCAGCATCAGGAACAGGCGGTGGGGGGGTGGGGTTCTATAGCATGCCACAGAGGCTGGGTAACCAGTGTCAGGAACAAATGGTTGGGGGGGGGGGTTCTATATCATGCCACTGGGGTTGAGTACCCAGTGTTGGGAACACAAGGTGGGCGGAGTTGTGTAGCATGCAACAGGAGTGGGCACTTGGTGTCGGGAATAGAAAGTTGGGGTGTCTATAGAATGCCACAGTAGTTAGGTACCCAGTGTCACGAACAGAAGGTGAGGAGGTTCTGTAGCATGCTACATGGGTTGGCCCTCAGTGTCAGTAACAGAAGGTGGGGGAGGGTTTCTATAGCATGCCACAGTGGTTGGTACCCAGTGTCAGGAACAGAAGATGGGGGGGGGGTTCTGTAGCATGCCACAAGGGTTGGGCACCTAATGTCAGAAACACATGGTGGGAGGGGTCTGTAGCATGCAACAGGGGTTCGGTAACCAGTGTCAAGAACAGAAGGTGGGGAGGTTCTGTGGCATGCCACAGGGGTTGGGCACTCGGTGTCCAGAACAGAAGGTGGGGGGTTCTGTAGCATGCCACAGGGTTGGGCACTCGGTGTCAGGAACAGAAAGTGTGGGGGTTTCTATAGCATGCCACAGGGTGCGTGGTACCAGTGTTGGGACCACATGGTGGGGGGGATTCTGCAGCATGCCATAGGGCTTGGATATCAAGTGTCAGGAACAGAAGGTGGGAGGGGTCTGTAGCATGCCACAGGGGTTCAGTAACCAGTGTCAAGAACAGAAGGTTGGGGGAGTTCTGTAACATGCCACAGGAGTTGGGACTCAGTGTCCAGAACAGAAGGTGGGGAAGGGGTTCTATACCATGCCACAGTGATTGGGTACCTGGTGTTGGGAACACAAGGTGGGGTTGGGGGGGGTCTGTAGCATGCCACAAGGGTTAGGTACCTGGTTTTGGGAACACAATGTGGGGGAGGTTCTGCAGCATGTCACAGGGTTGGACACTCAGTGTCAGGAACAGAAGGTGAGGGGTTCTGTAGCATGCCACAGGGGTTGGGTACCGGTGTTGGGAACAGAAGGTGGGGAGGTCTGTAGCATGCCACTGGGTTTGGGTAACCAGTGTCAGGAACAGAAGGATGAGGGGGGCTTCTGTAGCATGCCACTGGGGTTGCGTACCCAGTGTTGGGAACACAAGGTGGGGCGGGTTCTGCAGCATGCCACAGGGCTTGAATATCAAGTGTCAGGAATAGAAGGTGGGAAGGGTCTGTAGCATGCCACAGTCGTTCAGTAACCAGTGTCAAGAACAGAAGGTTGGGGGAGTTCTGTAGCATGCCACAGGAGTTGGCACTCAGTGTCCGGAACAGAAGGTGGGGGGGTTATATAGCATGCCATAGTGATTGGGTACCTGGTGTTGGGAACACAAGGTGGGGGTTCTGTAGCATGCCACAAGGTTGAGTACCTGGTTTGGGCAACACAAGGTGGGGGTTGTTCTGCAGCATGTCACAGGGGTTGGACACTCGGTGTCAGGAACAGAAGTTGGGGAGGTCTGTAGCATGCCACAGGGTTTGGGTAACCAGTGTCAGGAACAGAAGGATGAGGGGGCTTCTGTAGCATGCCACAGGAGTTGGGCGCTCGTGTCAGGAACAGAAGGTGGGGTGTTCTATAGCATGCCACAGGGGTTGGGCACTCATTGTCCAGAACAGAAGGTGGGGGTTCTGTAGCATGCCACAGGGATTGGGTATCCGGTGTTGGGAACACAAGGTGGGGGATTTTGTAGCATGCCACAAGGGTTAGGTACCTAGTTTTGGAAGCAAAGGTGGGGATTCTGTAGCATGTTACAGGGTTGGGCACTCGGTGTCAGGAACAGAAAGTGGGGGGTCTATAGCATGCCACAGTGGTTGGGTACCTGGTGTTGAGAACACAAGATGGAGGAGTCCTGTAGCATACCATAGGGTTTGGGTAACCAGTGTCCAGAAACAGAAGGGGTTCTATAGTATGCCACAGGGTTGGGTACCCAGTGTATGGAACACAAAGTGGGGGGTCTGCAGCATGCCACAATGGTTGGGCGCCTAGTGTCAAGAACAGAAGGTGGGAGGTTCTGTAACATGCCACAGGGGTTTGGGTACCCAGTGTCAGGAACAGAAGGTGGGGGTTCTGCATGCCACAGGGGTTGGGTAACCAGTGTCAGGAACAGAAGATGGGGGGGGTTCTATAGCATGCCCCAGGGGTTGAGTACCCGTTGTTGGGAACACAAGGTGGGTGGGGTTGTGTAGCATGCCACAGGAGTGGGCACTAGATATCCAGAATAGAAGATGGGGGGGGGTCTGTAGCATGCCACAGGGTTGGGTACCCAATGTTGGGAGCACAAAGTGGGGGGTTCTATAGCATGCCACACGGTTTGGGAACCTAGTGTCAGGAACAGAAGGTGGGGGGTTCTGTAGCATGCCACAGGGGTTGGGTACCCAGTGTTGGGAACTTAAGGTGGGGTGGGGTCTGTAGCATGCCTTAGGGGTTGGGCGCTCTATATCAGGAACAGAAGAGGAGGTTCTATAACATGCCACAAGAGTTGGGTAACCAGTGTGAGGAACAGAAGGTGGGGGAGGGTTCTATAGCATGCCACAGGGTTGAGTACCCAGTGTTGGCAACACAAGGTGGGTGGGGTTGTGCAGCATACCACAGGAATGGGCACATGGTGTCGGGAATAGAAGGTAAGGGGGGTTTGTGATAGGATAGAATAGGACCCTGTCCCATCTGTTACGGAGAAAGTGTTTAAATGCAAGGATCTTTCTTGTCTGCAACCAGATTTTCCTGTGAGACTTCGGTCTTGATCAACCCAAACAGTCTCGCAATACTGTGCCTCTCACTATCTCTCAGTTTTCTCTTGCTGTCTGTTTTTCTCCCTTGCATATCTAGATCTGCTGATATATGACAGGCTATTGCCTGAAGTTATGTGGGGGAAGAGCTCCTCCCCCACATCCTATTTAAGTTAGTAGGCTACTTCTGCTCTGCTTAGAGCGAGTTTCACTAGCTGTGTGGTGGTGATGGTACTCAGCTGCTCTTCCGCGTTTTGTATGCTGTGCCCCCCATCTCCCTGTGTTGTTCGTTGCCATATTCTGCTCCTCCCCCATCCCTCCTCGTTTGTTCATCTTCCTTCGCTTTGTGGGGGATTCCCTCCTTCCTGCTTCCCTTTGCTGAACGTCTTCTGCGGTTTCTGCTTGTTTCTTTGTCTCTTCCTACCTTCTGCAGCCATAGCTCCATGCCCGCCGTAGTTTGCGCATTGGCCTGCCTTGCCGGCGTCTGTTCAGTGCCTTCCTGATCGCTTTGGTGATTCCCACTTCCTGCTGCCCCTGCCGCTCCTGGCATTCGTCGCTGCTCCATGCTTTTCTTGGGGGTTCCTGCCACTCGCTATTTTTTATTTTATTTATTTATTAGATCATCAGTTTACAGACCTTTGAGTCATAGACTCATTTACAAAGGCACCTCATCAAGAGAACAATACATTACAGCAAACAAAACAGTACAGTACATAACGCTTAGATTAAAAAAGCAACCAGTGTTACAGGCATTCACTGGTGGTACACGCTTGGTAATAGATAGATCACAGTAGTCATAATATAGGTACATGTGTACCACATCAGGTAGCAATCAGAGATATTTTATTACTTTAGTCAGCAGATGTTGCATGAGACCCCAGGTATATACTGCAAAAGTAGACAGGGCAGACCCAGCCTAGGGGTGAAGGTAAGGGGCAGGTGGGGGATTATTTGCAGTTGCAGCAGTGAGTGCTTGTCAGATGGCTTCTGAGGGAGACCATGAAAGGGCCAAGCTTAGTGGAGTCAGCTATATTGGCTGGGAGGGAATTGAACCAGGAGGGAGCCTGATAGCAAAAGGATCTCTGGGCCATAGAAGTCCTTACCCTGGGGACAGTAAGGGAGGTTTTGACAGTGCTCCGGGTGGAGACTGAGGAGGAGGCACACTGCAGGGAGGAGGCAACCCCGGGGGGGGGGAGCCCTAGCAGGGGCAGGGTCTTTTTTACAAGAAGGCAAGTTTGGAAGCGGAGTCTTTCTTCAAGGTTGAGCAAGTTGGTGGTGGAGTACAGCAGGCACGTGTGGGTATGCCTAGGGGCTCCCAGCATTAGCCTGCAGGCCTTGTTTATAGAGAGCTGGATTCTTGCAAGTGCAGTGTTGTCGGCTGCAGCATAGATGGGCAGCCCATAGTCGATTAGCGACAGAACAGAGGAGGTGATTGCCAATCTAAGGGCCTTTTGTGGTGGGCAGTCCCTATGGTGGTATAACAGTCCAATCCTGACATTGATGGCAGCAGAAAGAGCATTGATATGGGAATGGAAGGAGACTGCCGAATCAAAGGTAATGCCCAGATACTTGCAGGAGGAAACCTGCCCAATGGGGTTTAGTGTGCTAGGCAGTATCACGAGAGGGGCACCACTGGCTTTGCTTTGGCGATGCAAGAAGAGCATAGCTTTGGTCTTTTTTAGGTTCAGAACTAGCCTTTGTGATGTGAACCAATGCTCAGCTCTATCAAAGGCTTGTTGGAGGGTGGCCTGGAGTGGGTTGGGGTTGGGGTCAGCGGCGATGAGCACTGCGTCATCCATGTAGAGGAGGATCTTACTTGGGAAGGCCAAGGGAAGGGAGTTGAGGTAGAGACTGAAGAGGAGAGGGCTTAAAATGGAGCCCTGGGGAACCCCAGAGTGGAGAGATCATGAGTCAGATAGGGTGCTATTAATTTTTACACACTGAGTTCTGGCAGAGAGGTAGCTGGTGAACCACGCAAGGGGGCTGGGGAGAAACCAAGGCATCTGAGGGAGTCAAGCAGGAGAGGATGGCAAACTGTGTCAAAGGCCTTGGAGAGGTCAATGAACACGGCACCGGCAGGACTTCCGGCATCAAGAGCAGAGTGCAGGAAGTTGGAGAATTCAAGTAGCGCAGTTGTGGTGCTGTGGCCAGCATGAAAGCCATGCTGTTCAGGGCACAGGATATTGTGCATGGCGAGGTATTCGGCAAGCTGGTTGGCAACTACTTTTTCAAGGGCCTTAGAGAGTGGTGGGAGGATGGAGATAGGTCGATAGTTACCTGGGGTTGCTCGATCGCCACTCTTTAGGATGGGAGTGATGATGGTGGTTTTCCATGTGCTGGGGAACTGCCCCAGGCACAGAAAGTGGTTGAGCAGTTCGGTAAGTGGGACCAGGATAGCATCTAGCGTCAGACGAAGTAGCCTAGTGTCCAGTAGGTTGGTGCCAGGGTTGTTACTACTAACGGCTTTTTGCAGAAGGGGTCTAGTCTTCAATGGGGAGATGGTAAATAGGTAGAAAGGAGGTCTCTGAAGAGTGGGCAGGGGTGCTACTGGGATGGGGTCAAAGAAGTTACTGGGCAGGACTGAACTCAGGTCTGAGAAAGTGTGGTTTAGGCAGTCTGCAATGCCATGGGGGTCAGAGCAGACAGTTCCATTAAAGGAGATTTGAGAGGGGGGGGGAGCAGAATTTCCCATTCAGCTCCTTTACATTATCCCCAAAGTTTCTAGCTGACCCCCAGGAGGATACGAGAGCGGATTGGTAGTACTGAGCTTTGGCGTGTCGAATGGCCCAAGCACACTTATTGCGCTCAGCGTTGTACGCTTGCCTATCAGCTGAGCGCAGATTCCATGGCAATGTGCCATAGGTTGTCTCTCATTTTAAGTTTGTGAAGGAGGAAGGGGGTAACCCAGGGCATGTTTTGCTTTTTTGGTGCGATTTCTAGCGAAGGGGCCATAAGAGGTCACGGGCAGTGTTAAAGGTGCGAGTGAAAAATTCCAATGCCTCATCTATGGATAGTGCAAGCCTTACTGGGGACCAATCCAGTTGTGAGAGGTACAGTTTAAGGTGATGCAGGCCGCCTGGGAGTAGGCGACGTCGCTGGGTGGTTTGTGGCGCAGGTTTGCTGTTGGCAGCAGACCAAGAGAATACGACTAGGGAGTGGTCACTAAGTGAGTTGGGAAGTACGCAGATATCGAGCACCCTCTGGGGGCGGTTGGTAATAGTGATATCCAGGATGGTGCTGGAGCCAGTAGAGGGGTTGAATCTAGTTGGAGTGGTGACAAGCTGGGACATGTCAAGGACAGCAAAGATATCTCTGGTTTGGGAGGCCGTGGCCAAGAGTCAGTTGATATTCAGGTCACCAACAATTATCTGGGCCATTTTGGGCGGTAGGCCAGAGTGGTAGTCAGCAAGTGCCTGAATGGCGAGGTCTTGCTTTCTGGGGGGGAATATAGGCAATGGTGAGAAAGAGTGGACCCTTACCAGGGTTGGGGAAGATTTTTAGTGTGAGGGCTTGCACCCCGTTATCAAGCTTGGGTGGTAGAAGTGCATGTCCAAGGAGGGAGTCACGCATATAGACAGCACAACCACCTCCAAGCTTACCAACCCGATCTTCCCTGAAAAGGGTGTAACCAGGGAGGGGGACGAAGGAGTCAGGAGTGGATTTGGATAACCAGGTTTCGACGAGTGCGACAATGTCCGGTTGGTGCTGAGTAACCCAGCATTGGAATGCAGCAGCCTTCTGAAGGAGGCTGCAAATATTCATGGAAGCTATGCGGAGTCCTTGAGCCTGGGCAGGCTTGTTCATAAGGTTGGGCATGGGGCCAGGGTTTGGATGAATGTTACCTGATAGAAGCAACAGGAGGGTGATTAGGCGCACCAAAGCGTGGTACTGATTGTGGCCTCTTGCGACTAGACACGGTCCGGGTGCTGGGGAGCAAGGGGTGGGTAGAGTACGAAGGGTAGGAAAGGCATTGAGGAGAAGAGACCAAGGTATGAGTGGGAAGTAAGAGGTAGCAGGGGTGGAAGCGTGGGGGGTACCGAGGGGGGGAGGTGACAGAGCGTTGGGGAGTCTGGTAGAGGTGTTGCAGATAAGAGGGGGGTACTATGCGTAGAGGGTGATGGCCCTAAATAAGGTTGGGCTGGTGTAGGAAGTAGGAGGAGGACCATAGTCAGTGTCAGTGCACTTGATCCCGGATCCATTGAGGATGGTAAGTTATCTGAGCATGAGAGAGGATCACCCCTTTAAGAAGTTACAGAAAGGAGAGCCCCTTTAAGGAGTTGCTGTAATTGACTAGTGTGAGGCCTCAGGGAGCAGGGATCACTGGGGGAAGTGTACTTAATAAAGGAGGGGGGGCGAAAAAAATTGTCCAGAGAGCAGTACAGCAAGGCAGTGGCCAAGCTGTGTTTTGAAAAAAGTGCCTTGTATGCTTTCTTTCTCAATGGGGATCTGCAGCATCCAATCGGGAAGCAGCCACAGTCCCCAGGAGCCAGTCCAATTACGGGGGTTGAAGCCTGACACTCAAGCTAGGAGCTGACCAAACGTACTTGCTTTCTTTGGTCAGGGGGTGGCGGGCTGGATGCAAAGATCCGACCACCAGCAGGTAGCAGTGCCAGGGCCACTCGGCAGAAGTGAAGTGCCTGGTTTGGTCTTGTGGCTAAAACAGATCAGAAAAAAAGCGGGCCGTTAGTTACAAAGTCAAGACAAAGGTCAAGTAAATTGGTGGGAGGGCCCTGGGCAATTTAGTGCTCAGGGCAGAAGTAGGTGCAAATAGTAGGAGAGAAAAGGTTCCTGCAGAGAGGTCTTGTCAAAGGTGCCAGTTGGGAATTTAGCAAAACAAAAGGCTGATTCAGGAGGTTGGGGGGCCTTCAATGGGACCAGGGAGAGCTGGGAAAGAGGTGTGTGGTGGAGAGGACTCTGGGTAGTCTGGAATGGGTAAAGAAGATGGCCCAAAATGCCAGGCAATATTTACAGAATGTGCTGGTTGAGGGGGTGTCAGGAGAGGGAATCAGGGGTCCAGTAGATGGCAGAGAAACATTGTGGGGAATAGAGAGAAAGAAATACAAAAGGGGTAAAAGCAAGCGAAAGAGGGAAGCAACGAAGGCAGTCTGAGGATGAGTGAGAGGAACTGTGATGTGCGGCAGAACAAACAGCAGGCAGTAGTCAGTTCTAGCTATTCTACAATATTGGGCAATTAGCAGAAAAAATTCAGTAATGCAAGCAGTGAGCTATATAGACGTCAGGCAGTCAAAGTTTGCTACAACTCTGCTAGGCGATTCCTACATATACAGTGCAATAGTTTAAAGGTAAAATGTTTAAGCAGTAAGAATATTCAGTAGTGCAAGACATAAGTTATATAGAACTCAGGCCTAGCTGATACAGCAGGCTAAACAGCAGAAAATTCCAAGAGGAGAGAAAAAAATATAAATATATATATATATTTCCACATGAGCAGTAAATTCAGCAGAAAAAATTGTCCAGAGAGCAGTACAGCAAGGCACGTGGCTAAGCTGTGTTTTGAAAAAGGCACCTTGTGTGCTTCCTTTCTCAGTGGGGATCTGCAGCATCCAATTGGGAAGCAGCCACAGTCCACAGGAGCCAGTCCAATTAGGGGGATTGAAGCCTGACAGCTCCGAGCAAGGAGCTGACCAAACATACCCGCTTTCCTTGGTCAGGGGTGGCAGGCTGGATGCAGAGGTCCGACTGCCAGCAGGTAGCAGTGCCAGGGCTACTCCGGCTGAAGTGGAGAGACTGGTTTGGCCTTGTGGTTGCTTTCCTTGGTCAAGGGGTGGTGGGCTGGATGCAGAGGTCCGACCGCCAGCAGGTAGCAGCGCCAGGGCCACTGGGCTGAAGTGGACAGCCTGGTTTGGCCTTGTGGCTGCTTTCCTTGGTCGTTCAAGGATTCAACAGACTGACCAGCCGCCATGACCTTTTTGGCAGCTTGGCAGCACTTCCACATCCACTCCTGTTATCCCGGTACATTGCTTTGCTGCTCGGGCAACTCTGATGGCTCACAGACACTATTTGCTTAACTTCTCCTGCCTTTGGGATACATTTAGAGTACCAGCTGATGCTTATACTGCTGCAGGACTTCCATTCTCACCGTGGCTCAAAAGTCTGCTCGAGCATTTGGGGAGAGGAGGCGGTCTCGGTGATCCTCCTGCTGTTCCTTAACTGTACACATATATTTGATATGCTGGGGATTTTTCTATTGATTGCTGCCTTGCAAAGCAGAGCCTTTAATTGGGTGCATTACTGTGTAATTCGCTTCCCCTTTGTATCACCTATCAGCCATGCATAAATGCACTGTAGCCTCCCTACACCTTCACTGCATCATGCTATTCCCTAACCTTTGGAACCTTGTGTTGGCAGACTCGTCGGCTTTATGGTTAACTGTTATTCTGGACTTGTTATTCCCATGGCACTTTAGCCTTCTCAGGCTGTTCTACCTCCTACATGGCATCCCTGGATTCTTCGACAGTTCTACAGTGTTGGCTCCCTTCCCTCCTCGGTTGCCTGTAATGCCACCTTCTGGCCAGCTATGCCATTTCTGGTTCTCCTAGCAATGTACTACTGCCTGGCAAACATTCGTTCTCTACTGTTACCCTGCTGGGGTCTGCGTTCTGCTAGCCTTCGTGGGGTCCAGCAGTCACTCCCTCCCCTTCCTTCAGCTGTCATACTTGGAGTACAGCCACCCATCCTGCCTGCATCCTAGCCTTACAGCTTCCCTGCTATTTACACTCTCATCAACCCACTACGTACCTCCTGCATATCGCTCAGTATTACTACTCGCTACTTCTGCTCCAGTTGCATGTTAGTCAAACCTAACCATTACTACTGCTGACCTATTACAGGTCCCTTGCTTACAACTCGTTACCAACTGCTCGCATTAATTTTGTCCTGCTTCCTGCTCTTCCCTAGCTGCCTGGACTCTCCACCAATGTATATTTGGACTTGCAAGGGCCTCACACTCACTCTGTTCTGATCAGCTCAGTGTTTATTTGGCAGCTTCCAAGGTTGCTCTTATTCCACCTGCCTCGCCCAGCATTGGCCCTGGAGTTTCATGAATTCCGTGAACCTACCATGCCCAGTCTGGGCCTGGAGATTCGTATACTCCTATGCCATTACCTACTGCACTCGTACCTGCTTCGCCTTCAGGGCCCAGAGGTTCAACTATTCATACGCTATGCCTGCCTGTGCCACATCCGGCCTAGAGGTTCAGATATCTCTCAGCCTGCTACGCCCAGTCTGGGCTTGGAGGTCTGTATACTCCTAACTCCTGCCTGGCTTCTGCCTTGCTTGGCATCAATTCCAAAATCATGTTCTCCCACTGGATTTCAGGTATTCGTTTAAGTTCGTCTCCTCCTCGGAAGACTTCCTCATCTGCTAAAATTATTCGACAACTACAACTTCACCTAACTGAATCGCATATGTTCGTCCACGGATGTCACTATTTCCCACAGTAATCGCCCCAGATGTGCTCCATACTCTCTATTCATTCATGCTAATCAGCTGACCTACATGGGGACCAACTGCGCACACTAGCCTATGAGGGCTAGCTGCCTCTCTACCGACTTGCCAGCAGACTATAAGGTCTGGCCATGCTTACATGATCACTGGAGCCAGCCGCCTCTCTACTTATCTCACCAGCTGATGGATACACGTTCTATTACCACCAGTGGACCTCCGTAGGCCTGGCTGTACTTTCATGTTGCCTGGAGCTAGCCGTCTCTCTACTTATCTCACCAGCTGACGGATACACGTTCTATTACCACCAGTGGACCTCCGTAGGCCTGGCTGTACTTTCATGTTGCCTGGAGCTAACTGCCTCTCTACTTACCTCACCAGCTGACGGTTAAGCTGTGCATCTCACCTGAGGCACTAGCTGCCACATTCCATTACTTACCAACTGACCACCTTGGTGCATTTACTTACTACCAACTGCCTCATCTCCTACCTTACGTGGTCCACCCGCTCATTCTTACCTATTGGGCTCGCCCTATTATACTTCTTGAATGCTTCCTAACCTCGCACCAGTGCTTCTAATTCACTACCTTAAAGTATGCCAAGATTCCAGCTCAGCTCTGCAGTCGTTGCCTTTATATCTTGACCTAAGTATATATTCTACTCCTATCGTACCATATAGGAACTGGGTTCATCAGTCAGTAGTCTCATTGCAAGCCTTCTACCATTCCACGTATTATAATATAAATCCTCTATTAGCAGAAGCCTGAAAGTCGAACTACTTCTATTTCACCCTGCCTTGCCTGCGTCAAAGCCTGGATATGATCACTCCATCCACCTATCTGTCATTTGCTAGCCTCAGGAGCTCCTCCCTTCCAATTCTATCCTGAACTTATTAGACATATTTTATGATGCTTACCTCGGAGCTCATCTACCTGGATGCTGCACACTTTCGTACTACTACCTGCCTCGGTCATGCAAGACTCGGAAGACTGTTCCTGACGTTTAATCCTGGCTACGAACTGTTCCACTGAATGTCATCTGCAAACTTGGACTGGCCAGTGTTGCTTAAGTAAAGCCTCACCATCAACTTATACCGATCAACTCAATCATTTCAGTATCAGCACTATCGTACTGTCAGTTCATCATGGACCATATTCACTGGCTTATTCATGTCTATCCTCACTGTATACTGTTCATAGGCTATGCAATCCTACATCCCTGCTACTGCGTCATGCAGCTTTACTTACTACTACAACCGACCTACGTACAGGTCCACTTATTTTACATTGCTTGTTCATGCTACCTGCTTCGCCCTTACAGGGCCTAGAGGTCATCACGACTAACTTCCTATTTAACAACCTGCAGTGTCCCTCATGAGCTGAATCTCCATCTGACTTGTTACTCATTCACACTACCATCTCTACCTACTTCATGTACTTGCTTCCCCTCTCTCGCATGGAGGTTTTTACTGCTCCGTTCTTCCCATCATGCAGCATACGCCAGTTCGTGCTTCATTGCCACGACTTTCACTTGCGGGCTTGCTTGGCGGGCCAAGACCCAACCGTCCTCCTTCTCTGGACGTAGATGCTGAGCCTTGGATTCTTGAATTTCCTTTGAAAAGTCATCCTCACTTGCTGGAGTGCTTTATCGCTGCAACTTGTCGCTTCGACTTTATACTGACAATGGATTCCGCTCTGCTATCATTCTGGCCTGCTCATGGATTCTTGATCTGAAGTTTACTAGATGGATGCTTGCTGTATTCACCTAACGTGTCATGATTCAATACGTCTTCAGTTCTCTGTTTCTCTGGATGCGGTCTACAACTTTGGGGGTTTGGATTACCCAATTAAAATATTTAGGATTACTCTTCTTTAGTATGCCCAGAAGGACGGGCAGGTCAGTAACCATGGGTCCTCAGAGGTTCCCCCCAAGGGGGGTTTTCCTCTCCTGCGCGCTACTGGCCACACTGTCCAGAGTTTGAGGAGGTGATCATACTGCTACTAATTTTTGGGGGCGTCATCCTACTTGACTCCTTTAACAGTCGGATACTGACCAATCGCGGATATCATTAATTTTTTGGGGGTCTCATAATACCGTACTAAGCATTCTTTACGGTGGGATACAGAGTAAGGCCAAACCAAAACCAAGATATAACAATGTTACTCATCAGCTCAAGCATCTAAGCACTTGCATAAGACTATCCAGCTCACTTGTACTATAAACGCTGACTGCATAACTATGTTCAAAGTACCCAAGCACAGATCAACTCAAACTGCTACATATCTGAAGTGCATGTCCTACTTACCTATCTGGCCTCTGTATCCAAGCACAAACCTTCATTATCCAATTACAGTACATAGCGCAAGCACTGAGCTATGAATCACACATAAAAAAATATATGCAAATCATTGTATGGAAATGTAACTGATATTGAGATCCCCTGTGTTTGGAAAATATATAGCATTACTGTTGAAATGTATATGATTATAATTTGAGATGACTGCAAAAAGCTGTTGGAAGCTAGAGGTTACCAGAGTTCATTTTTTAAGCCTTTTGCAAAAGCTGTGCAAAAGGGGGCTTCAACTCAAGAAGCACACTGTGTTCTAGCAGCTCCTGCCTGATATTTACAAAAACAGGATGCTTGCTAATGATGGAGGCTGAAAGGACTTATAAGAGCTAAGCTGCAACTGCAAGAAAGATAAGAAAAAGAGACACAGAGACTACAGTAAAACTCTATTTTATTTTGCCTTTCTAAATAGTTATACTGAACAAATTTATTTTTTTATGTTACTGCTACTGTAAATAATTATTTTTCCTGCTCCTGGTTTTCCTATGCTTCCTGACCTGTCCCTTGACACAGGGTTCTGTAGCATGCCACAGAAGTTGGGTACCCAGTGTCAGGAACAGAAGGTGGTGGTGGGTGGGGTCTATAGCATGCCACAGGGGTTGGATAACCAGTGTCAGAAACAGAAGATGGGGCGGTTCTATAGCATGCCACTGGGGTTGAGTACCCGGTGTTGGGAACACAAGGTGGGCGGGGTTGTGTAGCATGCAATGGGAGTGGTCACTTGGTGTCGGGAATAGAAAGTTGGGGGGTCTGTAGCATGCCACAGTGGTTAGGTACCCAGTGTCACGAACAAAAGGTGAAGGGGTTCTGTAGCATGCCACATGGGTTGGGCCATCGGTGTCAGTAACAGAAGGTGGGGGTTTCTATAGCATGCCACAGTGGTTGGTACCAGTGTCATGAACAGAATGGGGGGTTCTGTAGCATGCCAAAGTTTGTGCACCCAGTGTCAGGAACAGAAGATGGGGGGGGTTCTGTAGCATGCCACAGGGGTTGGGCACCTAGTGTCAGAAACACATGGTGGGAGGGGTCTGTAGCATGCCACAGGGTTTGGGCACTTGGTGTCAGGAACAGAAAGTGGGGGAGGGTTCTATAGCATGCCACACAGGGGTTGCGTACCCAGTGTTGGGAACACAAGGTGGGGGAAGGGGTTCTGCAGCATGCCACAGGGCTTGAATATCAAGTGTCAGGAACAGAAGGTGGGAGGGGTCTGTAGCATGCCACAAGGGTTGGGCACCTAGTGTCAGAAACACATGGTGGGATGGGTATGTAGCATGCCACAGGTGTTCGGTAACCAGTGTCAAGAACAGACGGTGGGGGGAGTTCTGTACCATGCCATAGAGGTTGGGCACTCGGTGTCCAGAACAGAAGGTGGGGGGGTGTTCTGTAGCATGCAACAGGGATTGGGTACCCGGTGTTGGGAACACAAGGTGGGGGTTCTGTACCATGCCACAAGGGTTGGGTACTCGGTTTTGGAACACAAGGTGGGGGGTTCTGCAGCATGCCACAGGGCTTAAATATCAAGTGTCAGGAACAGAAGGTGGGAGGGGTCTGTAGCATGCCACAGGGGTTCAGTAACCAGTGTCAAGAACAGACGGTTGGGGGAGTTCTGTAGCATGCCACAAGAGTTAGGACTCAGTGTCCAGAACAGAAGGTGGGGAGGGGTTCTATAGCGTGCCACAGTGATTGGGTACCCGGTGTTGGGAACACAAGGTGGGGGGGGGCTTCTATAGCATGCCACAAGGGTTAGGTACCTGGTTTTGGGAACACAAGGTGGGGGGTGGTTCTGCAGCATGTCACAGGGGTTGGACACTCGGTGTCGGGAACAGAAGGTGAGGGGGGTTCTGTAGCATGCCACAGGGGTTAGGTACCCGGTGTTGGAAACAGAAGGTGGGGGGAGGTCTGTAGCATGCCAGAGGGTTTGGGTAACCACTGTCAGGAACAGAAGGATGAGGGGGGCTTCTGTAGCATGCCACAGGGATTGGGCACTCAGTGTCAGGAACACACGGTGGGAGGGGTCTGTAGCATGCCACAGGGTTTGAGTAACCACTGTCAGGAACAGAAGGATGGAGGGAGGGGTTCTGTAGCATACCACAGGGATTGGGCACTCATTGTCCAGAACAGAAGCTAGGGTTGGGGGGTCTTTAGCATGCCACAGGGGTTGGGTACCCAGTGTTGGGAACACAAGGTGGGGGGGGGTTCTGCAGCATGCCACAGGGCTTGGATATCAAGTGTCAGGAACAGAAGGCGGGAGGGGTCTGTAGCATGCCACAGGGGTTCAGTAACCAGTGTCAAGAACAGAAGGTTGGGGGAGTTCTATAGCATGCCACAGGAGTTGGGCACTCAGTGTCCAGAACAGAAGCGGGGGGTTCTATAGCATGCCACAGTGATTTGGTACCCGGTGTTGGGAACACAAGGTGGGAGGGTTCTATAGCATGCCACAGTGATTGGGTACCTGGTGTTGGGAACACAAGGTGAGGGGAGTTCTGTAGCATGCCACAAGGGTTAAGTACCTGGTTTTGGGAAACGAGGTGGGGGAGGTTCCTGCAGCATGTCACAGGGTCAGACACTCGTGTCGGGAACAGAAGGTGGGGGGTTCTGTAGCATGCTACAGGATTGAGTACACAGTGTCAGGAACAGAAGATGGGGGGGGGTTCTCTAGCATGCCACAGGGGTTGGGTACCCACTGTCAGGAACACAAGGTGGGGGGGGTTCTGCAGCATATCACGGGGTTGGGCGCTCAGTGTCAGGAACAGAAGGTGGGGGTGTTCTATAGAATGCTTCAGGGATTGGTTACCCAGTGTCAGGAACAGAAGATGGGGGGGTTCTGTAGCATGCCACAGGGGTTGGGTACCCACTGTCAGGAACAGAAGGTGGGGAAGGGAGGGAGGTCTGTAGCATACCATAGGGTTTGGATAACCAGTGTCAGGAACAGAAGGATGGGAGGGTTATGTAGCATGCCACAGGGGTTGGGTACCCAGTGTATGGAACACAAGGTGGTGGGGTTCTGTAGCATGCCACAGGGGTTTGGCACCTAGTGTCTCAAACAGAAGGTGGGGGGATTCTGTAGCATGCCACAGGGGTTGGGTATCAAGTGTCAATAACAGAAGGTGGGGTGGGGTCTGTAGCATGCCACAGGGTTGGTAACCAGTGTCAAGAAAAGAAGGTGGGGGGCCTGTAGCATGCCACAAGAGTTTGGCACTCAGTGTCGGAACAGAAGGTGGGGAGGGGGTTTCTATAGCATGCCACAGGGATTGGGTACCGGTGTTGGGAACACAAGGTGGGGGTTCTGTATCATGCCACAAGGGTTAGGTACCTGGTTTTGGGAGCACAAGGTAGGGGGTTATGTAGCATGCCACAGGGTTGAGCACTTGGTGTTGAGTTCTATAGCATGCCACAGGGGTTGGGTACCCACTGTCAGGAACACAAGGTTGGGGGAGTCTGTAGCATGCCACAGCGGTTGGGCACCTAGTGTCAGGAACAAAAGGTGGGGTGTTCTGTAGCATGCCACAGGGGTTGGGTACCCAGTGTCAGGAACAGAAGGTGGGGGGGGGTTCTATAGCATGCCACAGGGTTTGGGTAACCAGTGTCAGGAACAGAAGATGGGAGGAGGGTTCTATAGCATGCCACAAGGGCTGAGTACCCGGTGTTGGAAACACAAGGTGGGCGGGGTTGTGTAGCATTCCACAGGAGTGGGCACTTGATATTGGGAATAGAAGGTGGGAGGGGGGTTCTATAGCATGCCACAGGTGTTGGTACCCAGTGTTGGTAACATAAGGTGGGGGGGTTATGTAGCATGCCACAGGGGCTGGGTACCCAATGTTGGGAGCAGAAGGTGGGGTTCTGCAGCATGATACAGAGGTTGGGCACTCGGTGTTAGGATGGAAGGTGGGGGGTTCTATAGCATAGAAATACAGGTTGGGCACCTAGTGTCAGGAACAGAAAGTGTGGGGGTTCTGTAGCATACCACAGGGGTTGGGTAACCAGTGTCAGGAACAGAAGGTGGGGGTTCTATAGCATGCCAAAGGGATGAGTACCCAGTGTTGGGAACAGAAGGTGGGGGGTGTTGCGGAGTAGGGCAATTAGTGTCAGGAGCAGGCAGGGAGAGTTCTGTAGCATGCCACAGGGATTGGTTCCCAGTGTCAGAAACAGAAGGTAGAGGGGTCTTCTAGCATGCTACAAGGGTTGGGTACCCAGTGTTGGGAGCACAAAGTGGGGGGGGTGTCTGTAGCATGATACAAGGGTTGGACACTCACTGTCTGGAAAGAAGGCAGGGGGGTTCTATAGCATGCCATAGGGGTTGGGTACCCAGTGTTGGGAACACAAGGTGCGGGGGGTGTCTGTAGCATGATACAGGGGTTGGGCACTCAGTGTCCAGAAAGAAGACGGTGGGGTTCTATAGCATGCCTCAGGGATTGGGTACCCAGTGTCAGGAACAGAAGTGGGGAGGGATTCACAGGGGTTGGGTACCCAGTGTCAGGAACAGAAGGTGGGGAGGGGTTCTGTAGCATGCCACAGGGCTGGGTACCCAGTGTTGGGAATACAAGGTGGGGGGGGTCTGTAGCATGCC
Source organism: Neoceratodus forsteri (assembly GCA_016271365.2). Classification (NCBI taxonomy): domain Eukaryota; kingdom Metazoa; phylum Chordata; order Ceratodontiformes; family Ceratodontidae; genus Neoceratodus; species Neoceratodus forsteri. The sequence goes on along the minus strand of CM028135.1, from coordinate 1,096,373,506 downwards.
ACAGATATTGTCTACCCGGTGTTGGGAGAAGACAGTGGGAAGGGTTCTGTAGCATGCCACAGGGGTTGGGCCCTCGGGGTCAGAACAGAGTTGGGGGGTTCTATAGCATGCCACAGGGGTTGGGCACTCAGTGTCAAGAACAGAAGGTGGGGGTTCTATAGCATGCCACAGGGGTTGGACCCTCTGTGTCAGGAACAGAATTGGGGGTTTCTATAGCATGCCACAGTGGTTGGTACCCAGTGTCATGAACAGAATGGGGGGTTCTGTAGCATGCCAAAGGATTTGTGCACAGTGTCAGGAACAGAAGATGGGGGGTTCTGTAGCATGCCACAGAGGTTGGGCACCTAGTGTCAGAAACACATGGTGGGAGGGGTCTGTAGCATGCCACAGGGTTTGGGCACTTGGTGTCAGGAACAGAAAGTGGGGAGGGTTCTATAGCATGCCACACAGGGTTGCGTGCCAGTGTTGGGAACACAAGGTGGGGAGGGTTCTGCAGCATGCCACAGGGCTTGAATATCAAGTGTCAGGAACAGAAGGTGGGAGGGTCTGTAGCATGCCACAAGGGTTGGGCACCTAGTGTCAGAAACACATGGTGGGATGGGTATGTAGCATGCCACAGGTGTTCGGTAACCAGTGTCAAGAACAGACGGTGGGGGGAGTTCTGTACCATGCCATAGAGGTTGGGCACTCGGTGTCCAGAACAGAAGGTGGGGGGTGTTCTGTAGCATGCAACAGGATTGGGTACCCGTGTTGGGAACACAAGTGGGGGGGTTCTGTACCATGCCACAAGGGTTAGGTACTCGGTTTTGGGAACACAAGGTGGGGGTTCTGCAGCATGCCACAGGGCTTAAATATCAAGTGTCAGGAACAGAAGGTGGGAGGGGTCTGTAGCATGCCACAGGGGTTCAGTAACCAGTGTCAAGAACAGACGGTTGGGGGAGTTCTGTAGCATGCCACAAGAGTTAGGACTCAGTGTCCAGAACAGAAGGTGGGGAGGGGTTCTATAGCGTGCCACAGTGATTGGGTACCCGGTGTTGGGAACACAAGGTGGGGGGGGGCTTCTATAGCATACCACAAGGGTTAGGTACCTGGTTTTGGGAACACAAGGTGGGGGGTGGTTCTGCAGCATGTCACAGGGGTTGGACACTCGGTGTCGGGAACAGAAGGTGAGGGGGGTTCTGTAGCATGCCACAGGGGTTAGGGTACCGGTGTTGGAAACAGAAGGTGGGGGGAGGTCTGTAGCATGCCAGAGGGTTTGGGTAACCACTGTCAGGAACAGAAGGATGAGGGGGGCTTCTGTAGCATGCCACAGGGATTGGGCACTCAGTGTCAGGAACACCGCGGTGGGAGGGGTCTGTAGCATGCCACAGGGTTTGAGTAACCACTGTCAGGAACAGAAGGATGGAGGGAGGGGTTCTGTAGCATACCACAGGGATTGGGCACTCATTGTCCAGAACAGAAGCTAGGGTTGGGGGTTCTGTAGCATGCCACAGGGATTGGGTATCCGGTGTTGGGAACACAAGAAGGGGGGATTCTGTAGCATGCCACAAGAGTTAGGTACCCAATTTTGGGAACACAAGGTCGGGGGTTCTGTAGCATGCCACAAGGGTTGGGCACTCGGTGTCAGGAACAGAAAGTGGGGGGTCTTTAGCATGCCACAGGGTTGGGTACCAGTGTTGGGAACACAAGGTGGGGGGTTCTGCAGCATGCCACAGGGCTTGGATATCAAGTGTCAGGAACAGAAGGCGGAGGGGTCTGTAGCATGCCACAGGGTTCAGTAACCAGTGTCAAGAACAGAAGGTTGGGGGAGTTCTATAGCATGCCACAGGAGTTGGGCACTCAGTGTCCAGAACAGAAGGCGGGGGGGGGGGTTCTATAGCATGCCACAGTGATTTGGTACCCGGTGTTGGGAACACAAGGTGGGAAGGGGTTCTATAGCATGCCACAGTGATTGGGTACCTGGTGTTGGGAACACAAGGTGAGGGGGAGTTCTGTAGCATGCCACAAGGGTTAGGTACCTGGTTTTGGGAACACGAGGTGGGGGGGGGTTCCTGCAGCATGTCACAGGGTCAGACACTCGGTGTCGGGAACAGAAGGTGGGGGGTTCTGTAGCATGCTACAGGGATTGGTACACAGTGTCAGGAACAGAAGATGGGGGGTTCTCTAGCATGCCACAGGGGTTGGGTACCCACTGTCAGGAACACAAGGTGGGGGGTTCTGCAGCATATCAGGGGTTGGGCGCTCAGTGTCAGGAACAGAAGGTGGGGTTGTTCTATAGAATGCTTCAGGGATTGGTTACCCAGTGTCAGGAACAGAAGATGGGGGTTCTGTAGCATGCCACAGGGGTTGGGTACCCACTGTCAGGAACAGAAGGTGGGGAAGGGAGGGAGGTCTGTAGCATACCATAGGGTTTGGATAACCAGTGTCAGGAACAGAAGGATGGGAGGGTTATGTAGCATGCCACAGGGGTTGGGTACCCAGTGTATGGAACACAAGGTGGTGGGGTTCTGTAGCATGCCACAGGGGTTTGGCACCTAGTGTCTCAAACAGAAGGTGGGGGATTCTGTAGCATGCCACAGGGGTTGGGTATCAAGTGTCAATAACAGAAGGTGGGGTGGGGTCTGTAGCATGCCACAGGGGTTCGGTAACCAGTGTCAAGAAAAGAAGGTGGGGGGGGGGCCTGTAGCATGCCACAAGAGTTTGGCACTCAGTGTCGGAACAGAAGGTGGGGGAGGGGTTTCTATAGCATGCCACAGGGATTGGGTACCCGGTGTTGGGAACACAAGGTGGGGGGGGGTTCTGTATCATGCCACAAGGGTTAGGTACCTGGTTTTGGGAACACAAGGTAGGGGGGGTTATGTAGCATGCCACAGGGGTTGAGCACTTGGTGTTGAGTTCTATAGCATGCCACAGGGGTTGGGTACCCACTGTCAGGAACACAAGGTTGGGGGAGTCTGTAGCATGCCACAGCGGTTGGGCACCTAGTGTCAGGAACAAAAGGTGGGGGTTCTGTAGCATGCCACAGGGGTTGGGTACCCAGTGTCAGGAACAGAAGGTGGGGGGTTCTATAGCATGCCACAGGGTTTGGGTAACCAGTGTCAGGAACAGAAGATGGGAGGAGGGTTCTATAGCATGCCACAAGGGCTGAGTACCCGTGTTGGAAACACAAGGTGGGCGGGTTGTGTAGCATTCACAGGAGTGGGCACTTGATATTGGGAATAGAAGGTGGGAGGGTTCTATAGCATGCCACAGGTGTTGGTACCCAGTGTTGGTAACATAAGGTGGGGGGTTGTGTAGCATGCCACAGGGCTGGGTACCCAATGTTGGGAGCAGAAGGTGGGGGTTCTGCAGCATGATACAGGGTTGGGCACCGGTGTTAGGATGGAAGGTGGGGGGTTCTATAGCATAGAAATACAGGTTGGGCACCTAGTGTCAGGAACAGAAAGTGTGGGGGGTTCTGTAGCATACCACAGGGGTTGGGTAACCAGTGTCAGGAACAGAAGGTGGGGGGGTTCTATAGCATGCCAAAGGGGATGAGTACCCAGTGTTGGGAACAGAAGGTGGGGGGGTGTTGCGGAGTAGGGCAATTAGTGTCAGGAACGGAAGGCGGGAGAGTTCTGTAGCATGCCACAGGGATTGGTTCCCAGTGTCAGAAACAGAAGGTAGAGGGGGGTCTTCTAGCATGCTACAAGGGTTGGGTACCCAGTGTTGGGAGCACAAAGTGGGGGGGGGTGTCTGTAGCATGATACAAGGGTTGGACACTCACTGTCTGGAAAGAAGGCAGGGGGGTTCTATAGCATGCCATAGGGGTTGGGTACCCAGTGTTGGGAACACAAGGTGCGGGGGGTGTCTGTAGCATGATACAGGGGTTGGGCACTCAGTGTCCAGAAAGAAGACGGTGGGGTTCTATAGCATGCCTCAGGGATTGGGTACCCAGTGTCAGGAACAGAAGTGGGGAGGGATTCACAGGGGTTGGGTACCCAGTGTCAGGAACAGAAGGTGGGGAGGGGTTCTGTAGCATGCCACAGGGCTGGGTACCCAGTGTTGGGAATACAAGGTGGGGGGGGTCTGTAGCATGCCACAGATATTGTCTACCCGGTGTTGGGAGAAGACAGTGGGAAGGGTTCTGTAGCATGCCACAGGGGTTGGGCCCTCGGGTCAGAACAGAGTTGGGGGGTTCTATAGCATGCCACAGGGTTGGGCACTCAGTGTCAAGAACAGAAGGTGGGGGTTCTATAGCATGCCACAGGGGTTGGACCCTCTGTGTCAGGAACAGAATGGGGGTTCTATAGCATGCCACAGAGGTTGGGTACCCAGATTCAGGAAGAGAAGTGGGATGGGGTTCTGTACCATGCCACAGGGGTTGTGTACCCAGTGTCAGGAACAGAAGGTGGGGGTGGGGTTCTGTAGCATGTCACAGGGGTGGGTACCCAGTCAGGAACAGAAGGTGGGGGGTGTTTCTGCAGCATGCCAAAGGGATTGGTCACTCAGTGTCGGGAACAGAAGGTGGTGATGGGGGGTTCTATACCATGCCACAGGGTTGGGTACATGGTTTTGGGAACACAAGGTGGAGGGAGTTCTGTAGCATGACACAGGGGTTGGGCGCTTGGTGTCAGGAACAGAAGGTTGGTGGGGGTTTCTATAACATGCCACAGGGATTGGGTACCTAGTGTCAGGAACAGAAGGTGGGTGCAGTTCTGTAGCATGCCACAGGGCTGGGCACTCGGGGTTGGCAACAGAAGGTGGGGGGGTTCTATAGCATGTCATAGGGGTTGCGTACACAGTGTCAGGAATAGAAGGTGGGGGGTGTTCTGTAGCATGCCACAGGGGTTGGGCACTTGGTGTTAGGAACACAAGGTGGAGGGGGGTTCTCTAGCATGCCATAGGGGTTGTGTACCTGGTGTTGGGAACACAAGGTGGGGGTGGTGGTTCTGTAGCATGTCACAGGGGTTGGGCACTCAGTGTCAAGAACAGAAGGTGGGGGGGTCCTGTAGCATGTCACAGGGGATGGGTACCGGTGTTGGGAACACAAAGTGGGAGGGGGCGTGGGTTCTGTAGCATGCCACAGAGATTCGGTACCTAGTGTTGGGAACACATGGTGGCTGGGTTTTGTAGCATGTCACAGGGGTTGGGTACCCAGTGTCAGGAACAAAAGTGGGGGTTCTGTAGCATGCCACAGGGGTTGGGTAATCAGTGTTGGGAGCACAAGGTTGGGGGGGTTGTCTAGCATGCCTCAGGGGTTGCGTACCCAATGTTGTGAATACAAGGTGAGTGGATGGTTCTGTAGCATGTCACAGGGGTTAGGTACCCAGTGTCAGGAACAGAAGGTGGGGGGGGGTTCTGTAGTATACCACAGTGGTTGGGTACTAAGTGCTGGTAATACAAGGTGGGGTGGGGCTTTCTGTAGCATGCCACAGGGGTTGCATACCCAGTGGTTGCACTTGGTGCCATAAAAGGTGCATTTTTCATGCAAGTTGCATATCGATAGTGCAGTTACATAAGAACTTACTGTAACAGTAGCGCTTTGAGAGGATCTCTCACGTCAGGCCACACCTATGGAACTATAGTTGCCTGCACTAGGACCACATGTAAACTTTTTATCTAGCAGTCTAGTTGGGGCTGCCCACAATGACGTCAGACACTGACGTCCTCCCCATATAAATGTGGGTGACCCCGCACCCTCCTCAGTTCCCCCACCAGAGACCATATGTAGAGGAACTCCACTTGGGGAACTGAAGAAGGGCCAGAGGTCCCCACCACTGTGGAAGGTGGAACAGAAGGTAAGCCTTCCTGGAGAAAGAGACTGGAACAGAGAAGCCCTGAGGCTAAGGGTGGGGTGGGGTGGAGAGTGGGACAGCATGGCTTGACGCAAGAGATCCTTTCGAAGATCTGCTGTTACAGTAAGTTCTTACATGACTGTACTATCTTCATTGAGGGTATCTCTTGCATCAGGCCACACCTATTAAACGAGTCCCAAGCAATACTAACAGAGAGACAGTTTGGATGGCTGGAGGCTATAGGCCTAAGACAAGAGGCCCTGAAGCACAGCCAGGCTGAAGTCTGCCGTTCTCCGAGAGGCAATGCCCAGACTGTAGTGTTTAATGAAAGTGTGGACAGTACTCCAAGTGCCAGCGGCACAGATGTCAGCGGCTGACACATTCTAGAAGCAAATGACAGAAGTGGCCATGCCTCTGGTAGAGTGGCCATGAACAATCCCAGGAAGTCCCTTAGCATACTTCCTATAACAGAAAATAATAGAGTTGGCCAACCATTTGGAGAAGCACTGTATAGAAAGTGGTGTGCCCTCTTTCCTAGGGGCAAAAGAAAAACTACTGTGAGGACTTCCTGCAGTCCCTCGTGCGATGAAAATAATAACTGAGTATTCTATGTACATCTAAAGTATGGAGCAATGCTTCCCCCGGATTGGCATGCTCCGGATAATGCACGAGCAGGTGGATGGCTTGATTCAGGGTAAACTCAGACACCACCTTTGGCAAAAACTTAGGGTTGGTATGAACAGACGCCCTCTCTTTGTGGAAAACCAAATAAGGAGACTCACACATCAGAACTTGAAGCACAGAAATCCTTTGAACAGAAATAATGGCAACTAAGAATAATGCTTTCCATGACAGAAGGTGTAGCTCGCATGTCGCGGCCAGCTCAAAAGGAGCCAAAGTAAGTTTCTCTAACAAAATATTTATGCCACAAGGTGGGACTGGATTGCAAATTGGAGGCTCTAGGTGAAGAATGCCTCTCACAAGTACATGGGACACCTCCAGTTGTGCTACCGTAAGGCCATCAACAGGTACATGGGAGTCTGAGATAGCCACCAGCTGCACTTTAATGGAGGAGTATAGCAGGCCAGAATCTGAGAGGAACAGCAAGTACTCCAGAATCTTATTCACTAGACAAGTGAACAGATCCAGATGATGAGAAGCCACCCACAGAGCAGAGTGCTTCCTCTTCATGGAATAATTGGCCCTGGTGGAGGGCCTCCTCGCAGCCCACCAGGACATCAGCCACTTTTGGAATGCTCCAAACCTAGCCATTGCTATGTCTTCAAGAGCCAGGCATGGAGGTGTAGGAACTTGAAGTCTGGATGGACTAGCGTGCTCTGCTCCTGGGAGAGCAAGCCTGTGCACAGCGGCAGGGATACTGGAGGTTTTACCACCAACTGCTGCAGCAAGGGGAACCAGATCTGATGAGGCCAGAAGGGAGCAATGAGGATCATCATTGCTGCCTCCACCTGAAACTTGATGAGCACCCTCTGAAATAGTGGGAGGAGAGGGAGGGGAGGCATAGGGGCACCTCCCCTCTCCAAGAGAAGGACAATGCGTCTCACCAGAAAACTCCAGGCCCCGGAGCAAGTGAGCAGAAAAGCAGCAATTTTGTGTTGAATGGGGACACAAAAATGTCCAACTCTGGACAACCCCACCTGTTGAACAAGTCTTCCACGACTGAGGTCAGCAGCTCCCACTCATGCATCCTGGACTGTGACCTGCTCAGTCTCTGTCACAGTGTTTTGGGCTCCTGGGACATGGATTGCTGACAGTTCTAGACCGTGGTCTAGAGTCCAGTACCACACCTTCATCACTTCCCTGCCCAGGGGGTATGAGTGAGTCCCCCCTTGCTTGTTGATGTAGTGCACTACACTGACATGGTCCATTTGCACCAGCAAGGGGCCTGTGGACAGGTAGTTCTGAAAGTCTTGCAGGCTGTATAGTACGGCACTCAGCTCTAGGATGTTTATGTGGAGGGAGCTCTCCACGGCGGACCAAGCACCCTGGGTCTGGTGAGGTCCCAAGTGTGCTCCCCAGACCATCTCTGAAGCCTCCATGGTGAGGATCTGATAAGGGGAGACAATCAGAAAAGGAACCCCTCTGAGGAGATTGCTGGGTTCCATGCACAGCTGAAGCAATTTCCTTACCAGTGAAGTGACTAGAATCCTCTGTTCAAGATCATTGGTGTGTTGATCCCATTGAACCCTTAAAGTCCACTGGGGAATCTGCATGTGCAGCTTTGCCAGGGGAACCGTGACAATGGTTGCAGCCATGCAGTCCAGCAGCTGCAGGAATGTCCTAGTTGTTGTAAAGGAACCAGGCCTGTTCTATCAGGCAGTCCACCCTGTCTTGGGGCAGGAAGGCCACACCCTAGGCAGTGTCCAGTATGGCCCCTATGTACTGGAGATGTTGATAGGGGTTCATGATGGACTTGGACAGGCTGACCGTAAACCCTAGGGCATTGAACAGCTGTCTGGTACACTCTAGGATGTGGAGGAGTTGCTTCTCGGACTGAGCTTTGAGCAACCAGCCATCCAGGCAAGGGAAGATGTACAGTCCCTCCCTCCTGAGGGCTTCCACCACTGTCAAGCATTTGGTAAAGACACAGATGACAGGCCAAAGGGCAATGCCCTGAACTGGTAGTGCTCACCCTGCAACAGGAACCTGAGGTACTTCTTGTGGAGAGTACAAATCTTTATGTGCAGGTATGCATCTTGCATGTCCAGAAAGCATATCCAGTCTCCTTTGTGTAGTAGAGGCAGCAGGCCTTGGAGGGTTACCATCCTGAACTTCTTGTACTGGATGTAGACATTCAGGTTTCTTAGGTCCAGGATGGGTCACAAAACCACCGTGGATTTGGGAACGAGAAAGCAGTGGGACTAGAACCCTCTGTTCATCTGATCCTCTGGAACTGGTTCTATGACCCTTTCCTGCAGTAGTGTGCAAATTTCCTCCAGCAACACTAGAATGTGATCTGGAGAGTAGCTTGAATTAACTGGAGGAAGATCTGGAGGGGACTCCAGCAGTTCTAGTGTGTGGCCTTGCTCTATGAGCTGCAGGACCCAAGCATCCATTGTGATCTCCCTCCACCTGTCCAGGTGGAGGGAGAAGCGACCCCCTACCACCACCCTCCTGAACTGCTGGAGGGTGGGGATCTGGCAAGGAGTCAAGCTGTGGCAGGGCCAGTGGCCGGGGCTGCACCTCCCCCTTTAGGAGCCTTCCCAGTGGTGGAGGTAGGAGGGCAGGGCTGCGGCTGCTCGGCGCTTTGTTGGCTGCCAGGTACCCTGCACTGTTTTAGTTGCCCTCCTCTGGACTGCCTCCATCCTGTCTATGTCCTTGCAGAGACGAGGTCTTCAGAACTGCACACAGTACTCCAGATGGGGTCTCACCAACTGTCTGTACAGAGGGATAATAACTTCTTGTTTTCTACTGGTGATGCCTCTCTCTATACATCCCAGTATGCCCCCAGCCCTCCTTACTGCCTTCCCACATTGCTTGCCCACCTTTAAGTCATCTGATATGACTAACCCCAGGTCCCTTTCCATTTTTGTTGTTGTTAGTATCTCACCCCCCATTGTGTACTCTTCCGCTGGGTTTTTGCTTCCCAGGTGCACCACTTTGCACTTCCCTGCATTGAATCCAAGCTGCCATACACTTGACCATTCCTCCAACCCTGCCAAGTCCTTTCTCATTCTTTCCACCCCACCCTGTGTATCAACCCTGTTGCAGATCCCTGTGTCGTCTGCAAAGAGACACACCTCTCCTTCCAGTACCCCTGCAATGCCACCTACAAAGATATTGTTCTCTGTCCTGCTCCTTTTGTATTTCCTTCTACTTCCTGAATGCTGTCTTTTTCTCCCTAACCTTCCCCGCCACCTCTTTTGAGAACCATAGTGTTTTTTCTTTTGTTTTGATTTGTTTATTTGCTTCACACAAAGGATTGTTGCCTCTGTGATGGCAGTTTTGATGTTTCCCCATTGTTCCTCCACCCCTCCTTCTTGCCTGTTTGCAAGTGCTTTTCTGAGGCATACTACCATTTTGACAAAGTCAGCCCTCCTAAAGCCAAGTACCCTCACTTTTGCATGGCTTGACTCTGCGGCTGTGTTTATCGTGACCCACACTGTTTGGTGGTCACTTGTTACCAGATGACTACCCACTTCTAGATCTGAAATCCTCTCTCCATCCCCGTTTGAGAGTACCAGGTCTAAGATTGCTCCCTCCCAGGTGGGTTCCAACACTAGCTGACTGAGGCATGCCCCCTGTAGGGCATCGAGAATGATCCTGCTCTTGGATGTTTCTGCAGCAAAGGTGCTCCAGTTAACATCTGGCATATTCAGGTCCCCATCAACAATATCTCCCCTTTCTCTGCCATCCCAAGGATGCCTTCTATCATTTCCTTATCCATTTCCTCCCCATGTTACGGGGGTCTGTATACAACCCCCATGTGGACTGTGGTGCCATTTCCGGTCTCAAGAGACCCACAGTGCCTCCTCTCCTCCCTGTTTACCCTTTAGTTCCATTGCTTTGATCCCTTCCCTTACGTAGAGACAGCTACTTCCTCCTCCCCTTCTACCCTCCCTGTCCCTCCTGTAGGTTGTGTACCCTGGTATGTTGACATCCCAGTCATGGTTCTCTGTGTACCATGTTTCTGTGACTGCTACGATATCCAGGCATCCCTCTTCCATCAAGGCCACCAGTTCAAGGAGCCTGTTACCTATACTACAGACACTGGTACTCATTACCCTCCATTTTTTGATGGTCTTACCCCTTTTTGCCCCATCCCTGTCTTTACTGCCTTTGCCTTTTTCTCCATTTACCCCTGCCCTTCTCCTTATCGACTTCTCTATCCCGGAGTTTACCTCACTAACTACCCTGATTTTTTTTTTTTAGGGGGGGAGGGAGCTAGGATTTCCCTGCTTCTTTTCAGTGCCTCTCCCTTGGCTAGTTTAAATGCTTCTCAATGAAGCATTTAAACCTATCACCTAGGATCCTGGTTCCCCTCCTGGACAGATGCAGATCATCGTGCCAGTATAGGCCTGCATCCCTCCAGGTGGACACCCAGTCCCCAGTGAAGCCAAAACCCTGATCTCTGCACCAGCTTTTCAACCACTGATTGAATTCCATGGTGCAGAGCACCCTAGCCTCACCCATGTCATAGACAGGCAGCACCTCCGAGAAGGTTACCATGCGTGCTACTTGTCTAAGGCCCCTCCCCAACCCCACAAACCCCTCCTGCACTGCTCTGATCCTTTTCCCAGCCAGATCATTTGTCCCTAGGTGGACAATGACATTCAGCTCCCTCCCCCATGCAGCTGCTCCTGTGATCCTGAGGATTCGCTCCCTGTCCTTCCAAGCCATGGTGCCAGGCAGGCACCTTACCTCCCTCTCCCCCCTCCCCCAGTTCTACCCTCCTAACAATGGAGTCCCCCAACAGGAGTTGTTTCCTTCCCCTGTGGGGTCCCATGACACCCTCAAGTAGGTCTCCTTTGTGGAGGTTCCCAGCATCCTCCTTGGTCTCCACTGCAGGTGCCTCCATAGAAGAACCACACTCTGCCAGAATGGCGAACGAATTGTGGAGAGGTACACCTGGAGGTATACGACTCTGTTCCACCACCTTCACCCTCCCTGAGCCCACTGTGGTCCAACCGCTACTCTTTCTTGGCAACCTCTGAGGCAGCGGCGGCAGCCCTGGTGGTCCCTGGGTGGGAGAGGAGGTCCCCTGAATCCTGGCCAACTCAGCCTGGAGATAAGCAACCTCCTCCCTTAGCCCAGAGAGGTGCCTGCAGATGGAACAACACTGCATCCTCCAGAACGTCTCCCAGAAGACTGCCGCTTCACAGCCACTGCACTGCACCACTTCCATCATGTCTTATTTGTGGCCCCTCAACTGTTGTTTTGTATGCTTACTCTTTCCTCTCTCTGTTTATTTATTTACTTTTTTACGTTAAATACATTTTTTTCTCCCTACTTTCCTAGTGCCTCTATGCCCTTAAAGCTCCTGCTCTTCCTGTTCTGGGACAGGAAGTTCCTAGATTCCTCAGTAGTCTCCTTCTCACTTGCTCAGAGTCAGACCTCCAGCAGCTGGGGGGAATGGAGAGCTACTCTTTTCCCTCCAGGATGGTGAGTTTTTTGTGTCTCTGTGATCACTCCCTTCCTGCTCCCAAACAGGAAGTTCCTGTTGTCAGTCAAATCCTGTGCCTATAGAAGTAGAACTGGCTATGGGTGGAGGGGAAGTGAATGAGGGATTGTCAGGAGGCAGCCTCAGGGTATACTTGAAGGAGTCCTACTCCCAAGAGAATAGAATAAACTGAGCTGGAGGGGGTCCTAGCCCCCTCTTCCTTGTCCTTGTCCCCCTCCTCCTCATCAGGAGGGAGGAGGTCAGCATGGTACTCATTGTGGGCCACAGACTCTGAAATGGGCACCAACAACATTGATGATCAGGAGTGCACAGGGCATGTTGACAGGATGGGATGTGACGTGGTGGTTGATCTAGCAGGCCTCAGCACTGCCAGGCTGGGAGAGGGGCAAGGCAATTCATGTATTCCCTGAAGAAAGACAGCATGGTCTGGATGTCAGTGGTCATCAGTGTCGCTGAAAGGCCTTGCAGCGCCGATGGGAGGGGCTGGTTCCCCAGCATCGGCGGTATGGCCTGAGACATCAACAGAAGGGGCTGGGGCATCGGCGGGAGGGCCAGAGATGGCAATGGGCAAGGCTGGTTACCCGCATCAAGGAAATGGCCCAAGTGAGTGATGGGGCAGGCAGAAAGCCCGACATGGAAGGACAGTGCCAGCCGACATAGGGCCGGTGGAACCCCCCGCCTGAAGCCCCTGAGTAATAGGGGTCCGGAATGGTATGGGTTCCTATGGCATCGACAGAGGAGACTGAGGTTCCGATGTTGACAAAACAGCCAAGAGCATCGATGGGGGATATGAAAATCTCAATATCGACTGGCCAGCGATGGCTGAAGTGGGTACGGTAGAGAGTTCTGTCTGAGGCCTCTGAACCATGATGGGACTAAACGAGATGGAGTTGCAGTGTCAGCGTCTGTTGGCCTAATGCTGATGAGGCATCACTAGAGGAATCGGTGGGAAGGACTGCCGAGGTGAACCCTGAGAAAGAGAGAGTTTGGGAGGCAGTAGGGGTCGCAACAGAGGCAGTCGACAACCCAGCTACGGTCGGGGTTTGACATGGTGACTGAGAGCGCAGCGGGGAGTATTTCTATTTGCTTCACTCCTTCTCTTGGTTCTTGTGTTTGTCAGATGACTTGCCCCGGGCCTTCAAGGAGTGGGAGCCCATGGACAGGGCTGGAGAGGTGGAGGAGCTTCTTGCCTGGAACTCCTTCTCTATGAGGACGATCTTCTGTACCAGCAGGAAGGTTTCTGTGGCCTTCTGATGGTACCTCCAGGTAGCCTGGTCGAATCTGCAGCAGATCTCGCAGGCCTGAACGTCGTGGTCTATGCCAAGACAACAGACACAGGTGCTGTGGTCGTCCTTATCGAGGATCTTATTACCCCACCCACAATAACGGAAGAGTTTTTCGGGATTGGTCGGCATAAACAAAACCAAAAATCACTTTATAAAATAAAGTGATGAACAAACTAGGATGAGAAAAGGAAAAAAAAATGGAGGAAATCGAAGATTTGGCGGTTGACTGAAGCTGCAGAGTCTCCGTGGAGTCCGATGCATGATGATCATTACTGGGAAAAGAACCAAGGAGGATGCAGGTCTGCCCAGGTTTATAGTGCGAGTACAGTGGCATCTGACATCATCGTGGGCAGCCTGAACTAGACTGCTAGCTAAAACGTTTCTGTGGGGTTCCAGTGCCTGACGGCTATTGTTCCATAGGTGTGGCCTGATGCAAGAGATATCCTCGATGAAGATCTGTCATTATGCAGCTTGCATAAAAACTCCAGCTGGTGCTACAAAGGGCACTTTTTCAGGCAAGCAAGGTGAAAATGAAAGCTTGTCACACAGGCTGCTGTGTGACAGTCTCTTACTTTCATGCAAGCTGCTTAGTTTTTTTTTGTTTGTTTGTTTTGTTTTGTTTTTTAATTCATTGGTAACCAGGTAATGCCCATTAGGCACAAGTTCCTGTTTTCAGGGGCGACCTGGCACCACTGGGGAGGTTAAGTGACTTTCATATAACTTTTTCTCCCGGAGTCAGGCGAGCAGCTGCTCAACTTCATCCCTGCTCCCAAAGACTGGCTGCCGCCCCCCTCGATCCCCAGATCTTAAGTCCCCTGTGTATTCCCCACCACTATGGGGATAGAAGGGGAGGGCCATCCCCCGGCACACATATCCAGAAGTGCACTGGGAGCTAAGTGGCAGTGCTGGTCAAGGGACAGTGGGTGGGGCTTAATTAAGCCTGGCTGGATCCATTTCCATTTTCTCCGCAGTGCCCTGACTGTGACAGCATGACACATGCAAGTTATAGTCCTGTCTTCTTAGATCACTGCATATCTCATATTTCTGTAACAGTATGGGGTACAGTTCGCACATATATCATCAGGGAAGAGGTGCATAGCTGGGTCGCCAACCTTACTTACTCACACACACAAGGAGCTTTGCACTCTCACCCATTTTTCATTGGCTTCAAGGAAAAGGCACTCAGACTGCATTCTGATTTTGCCAGATTCATTAAGTGCATAATCAGAAAGTTAGTCACAGTGCCTAGAAAACAATTCTGCTGGTACAATCCAGGGAGCCTCTATAACATGCTACTCACACCTGTAGCCCCTGGGGCAAGTAGCGTGTTACAGAGACTCCCTGGATTTTACCACTAGAATTGTCTTCTGGGCAATGTAGCTAATTTTGTGATTCAAAATAGGTATGAGTGCAAAGTCCTTTTGTGTGTCATATCCCCTATTTACCTGCTAATACAGTACTGTGCGTATAACAGCTTTACCATGCACGGAGAATGTCCTGTCAAAGCAAACTCTGCCATTTAAATCTCCCTGCTGCTGTGAATCACGTCCAGAAACTGACCGCACTTGTTTTCACTGCCAGCTCGTTCACTGCATTTATGCTCCTTACATACGGAATGAAGAATGACAAAGCATTCAGAAGGCCAAGAAGCTGACATTTTGTCTCCCAGGAAAGGCCAAGTCACACTGTGAGCCGTGTGCTTCTTTTCATTCATTGTCTGCATCCCTACCTTGAACATGGCACACCATTATACGCTCGCAATAATATACCAGCTATTGCTGGCTGTTGCACGTTCTGCTGCAAAAGGTTGAGATGTACTTCTGAGAAATGACATTTTGGTATATGAGTCACAATTAATTTTTTTATATACCACGAAATAAACAAAAACAATAACAAATGGCAAGACATTTATCACATTGCGAAGGAAGGCGACGTCAGACAATCTTGGAAATAATGAACCAAACCAATTTCATTTGGCGTGACATAATATGTTTACATAAACATACTCTAACTTACTTGTTTACAACAAAGAATGAAGTAATAAGGACCAAGGATTTGAGCTGTTCCCCTAACAATAATGACTAGAGCATGGAGAGAAGGCCAGATACTGCAAGCTTTGTTACCATTGCAAACTCTTGTTTCTATTTCCACATTGCCTAAAACTGTAACAACTATTTCAGCTATTGTTAGGTTCTGTGTGGTGACCATGGCAACTGACAGAGAAAGGTTATTGGACCATTCTCTGGGCATTTACTAGTTAATTAAATATACTGGCCTGACCAAGTAGCTTTCAATTTTAAATTTTTTATTTCCATTTAATTTGTGAGAAAGACAAAAAAATATTAAAGCACCAAGTATTAGTAGATGATACAAACAAAAACATTTATAATTTATTCCACAAAGCGAAAAAGTGGACCTTTACAGAATACACAATACATAACGACCAAGAATTCACTGACAGTGCTCAAAGTTCGACAACACTGCCACCATGAGGACAGCGATATTTCTTGGGAATGCCACTGCAACTGTAACAAGGAACAAGCCCCCAGAGGAAGCGCTGTGAGTGGGAATGATTTTTTTTAACAGCTTTTTCTTGCTCTAGTCTCGACCGGTAGTACTCCATGTCCAGCAGTACCCCTCGTCCGGCAGTATCCCTAGGCCCGTCACTGCCGGTTATCCACTGACTTACCCAGGATCACAACATGGTGGGTGGCTAGCACTGTCACTCATGGGGGGTCTGTGGTGGGTTGCTGACTTGGATTACCAACTTTTTCCTCGGGTCGCCTGATTTTCTCTCTAGGATGCCATGCAGTGACACAGCCATGCAAGGCTGCTTTGGCATGCATGGTGACAGGCACCGGCTGTGACCTCTCCCCATTCTGCTGTTCCCAACTCTGCTGCCAACTCTTCTCCACCAGTTGGCAGTCACGCTGTGAAAGCAGCATCCCCACCAAGGAAGAAGGGCTTTCCTTGGGCTATTCAATTCTCCCTCCACTTGCCAGCCCTCAATAATGTATGCTTGTTCCCAAACATGGATTGGTGGCTTAGCAAGAGGTAGCACAACTTCTGTGCTACCAGTCCAGTCAGTGTTGACTGTTTTAAACTCTAGTTGGATCAGTTTCACACAGAGGATAACATTACTGAGCACGCCAGTTACAGAAGCAATGTAGCAAGGCCGGGCAACAAATCTGACCCAACCTTTTCCTAACTGTAAAAGATTCCAGCCAGCTTCCAATTTTGTTTGCTGGTAAAATGTTTCAGTCCTACAAGAATTTAACAACAAAGAAAAGGCACTATCACTCTGCTAACAAAGCAAAACATAGATTGCCTTTAACTTCATCCTTAGTTAAAGCACACACTGTGCAACATAGAAGACTATTGCACAAACTGGGGAATATGGGTGTGGGCAGGACAGTAGTGCGGTGGGTAGGTAACTGGCTGGGCAGCAGGACACAGAGGGTGGTGGTAAATGGCTGTCACTCTACAGAGGGAAGAGTGACCAGTGGGGTACCACAGGGATCAGTGCTGGGACGGTACTATTCAATATCTTCATCAGTGACATTCATGAGGACCTAGAAGGCAGAATTTTACTGTTCGCTGATGACACAAAGCTCTGTAACAGAGTAGACACACCAGAGGGTGTAGACAGAATGAGAAGGGACCTGCAGAAACTTGAAGAATGGTCAGGGGTTTGGCAGTTGAAATTCAATGCAAGGAAGTGCAAGATAATGCATATGGGGCACAAAAACCCTGGCACAGTATATCAGTTGGGGGTGAGGATATAGCATGCACCAAGCAGGAAAGGGATCTTGGAGTTATCATCTCTGATGACCTCAAGGCAGGGAAACAGTGTGACAAGGCAGCAGGTAAAGCAAATAGGATGCTGGGATGCATAGGCAGGGGCATCACCAGCAGGAAAAGGGAGGTCATAATTCCACTATACAAGACACAAGTGAGGCCGCACCTGGAGTACACTGTGCAGTTCTGGAGACCTTACCTACGTAAGGACATAGGCAGGGTAGAGAAGGTTCAGAGGAGGGCAACAAAGATGGTGCATGGATTGCATCACAAGTCCTATGAGAACAGGTTGAAGGCACTGAACATGTACTCCCTGGAGGAGAGGAGGGAGAGAGGGGATATGATAGAGACATACAAGTATCTTACAGGGAGGAACAGGGTGCAGGAATGCACTATTTTTAAGCGAAAAAGATGTTCCAGGACTAGAGGGCATGGGATGAAGTTGGAGGGAGGACAATTCAGAGAACGTGAGAAGAATTTCTTCACAGAACGGGTGGTGGACAAGTGGAACACCCTGCCAGAGGAAGTGGTGGGGGCTGAAACAATCACAGGATTTAAGAATGCATGGGATAGACATAAAGGAATTCTGGAGGTCAGGGGTAAGGGGCAACAGACTTCCTGGAAAACATAAACTGAACTTACAAACTTAAATGGGCAGACTGGGTGGGCCATAGGCCCTTATCTGCCGACACTGTCTATGTATCTATGTACATTACACATTAAATGCCAGGAGTGTGCGTACAGGGTCTCACACAGTTGCCAATTGATACCGCACACTTCTGTGATAGCTTTCTGTCAGTCTGCGCTTTGCTTTACTGCTGGAGCGGTAGGTAACTGTTCTTGGTTGCTGCGGTCATTTTGTTGTCTGTGAGCATTACCAGTTTTCAGAAAGGCCTTTTTTGCTTCGTCCCTACAAGAATTTTAGAATTCCTAAAAATGTTTTACATTTTTATCACGAGAAAATGATGGCTACTTTGTTTAGCTTACGAATTGCATTGTGGGACTGACACGTGTTTGGACTGAAAAAAATTACAAAAATACATGGTGTGAAGCGCAGAAAGCACCTCGAAAAGCAGACTTAACTAGCATGCTAATATTTCTGTTAACAGTACCTAGAACCCAACTTTCTGCAAAAATGTGTTTCTGTTGCACTTCTATTGTAATTCATTGGGGAAGGGAGGGTTCCCAGGGATTTCCAGTATTTCCCATGATACTGAATACTTCTGCAGCCTGAATGGCAGGAGACAAACATGGTCTTTTTCTTGTGTGTTTTTTTACAATTCAGTGCCCAGGAAAGGCACACCGAGCCAATGCTCCTTTCCACGTGTGACACGGGGGAAGGGGACAAGGCATGATACAGTCAATGGTAACTGTGCAATACAATCACGCAGTACAAAACAGTAGTTCAAACGAAAAGTAAAAGTAATGTCTGTGAATAATGAGGTAACAAATGACGGACCCGTGGACAAGCTGGACGAATAAATAAATAAACGGGATACACAATGGCCTGACTCCGAATATGCAATTTATCTTCATGAGTGAGGGGGGCAGGACCATAACTCACAGGCAGCAGAGCCACAAGGGAGTTACGTGAGTCCTGCTTCCTTATAAATGAAGATAAATCATAATATTTAGAATCAAGCTATTTATTGTGCATTCAGTTACACTGTGCCCCAGTTAATAAGGTATACATTTTAAATCTGGTGTGAAGATTTACCTGTTTCTCATTGAATTCAGCAGCTGGCTTCAGAGCAGGGTAAGGTGATTGTGATGTCATCAGCATTGTGATTGCTGCCCTCTGATTGGTTCTTAGGTTGAGGATATTGTGTGTGCCCTCTAACCTCCAGATAAATGTTTATCCAGAGGTTAGACAGTGATATAAATAAGGGATATGCAATTGGGACATGTGGAATAAGTGATTTGTCTGCACAAAAGCAGTTTAACCTCGAGTAACCTCACGAGCGGTGTAAGCCGCAAGTGAGGTTACCTGAGGTTGAACTCCTCGAGTGCAGATAAATCATTTACTCCTCATGGTCCCCATTGCATATTCCATTTATGCAATAGGGCTGTAATGTTTTTGTAACCCCCCTACAAATGGGGGTTCCCAAAAAGTCTTCCTTGAGCTTGCCTAAATGCTCACTGCCAGGCTGGTGTCCTGCGTTTTAGCAGTTTAAATGTGATTACCAGAGCCTATATAGCCTCTGAGTACTGTCTCTCTAACAGCTACCTAATTGGAGCTTACGTAATCCGAGAGGGAGCTCTGTCGAAAGATGTAACTATTTAATGAAAACCATTTAGAGTAATAATGATGATGTAGTTTGTCTAACCTGCTTTCTTTGTAGCAAGGACTGTTTTGTTTGTCTCCACTGTCTTGGTCCTGGACTGCAAATTGGACCAAACAGTACTGGTGGGACCTAAAATGTAGCCGGACTGCAGGAGCTGTCTGAATTAAAAATCTATAGGAACTGCAGTTTGGAGCTTTTTGCGCCTTTTTTACAACTGAAGGGGGAGCTCTTGCTTTGACTGACAGCCAAATCAGCCAACCAAATCTTTTGGATCTTGGGGAAGTCCCGGGCTGCTTGCAGTTTTCAGTTAGAACTAAGCTGGAAGCTGAGCAAGAAGGAGCTGAAGTGTTTCTGAGCAGCTATCCTGAGTGGATTCGCATGGGAGAACTCTGAAAAGGCAAGTTTTTGGCCTCTATGCTGTGTGCTGCCCTGAGGGGAGAGTAGAGAATTATTCTGGACTAAACCAAGTTTGTGTGACTAAAGTAAGCTACTGAAGTGGGCCAGGCTCAACCTGAAGAAGACCGAATATTTTTGCTGAATGCGATCAGCCTGTCAGGAGTTCCAGCTACCCCTAATCTCCCGGTGTGTGCAGAGACTTTGCGATTGTGCCCGGGGAGAGCTTTGCCTGGTACAGTAGAATTCTCATACACGTAAATGTGCTATGAGCTGCTAGTGGGTTGTGAGTTAGTTTCTCACTGTGTGAACTGTGTTCTGCTTGCTGTAAGCTGTATCCAGCCCAAAACGGACTGCTTTTGAACTTGTCTCCATGCGGTCTGGGCTTTGCCAGACTGGCCCAGCCAGACTACCCACTGCACAGAGAAGCCATCGATGAGAGACCTGCCTGGGGATCAGCCCCCTGCTCCACGCTTGAACAGCAATGACGCCTCTGCGACTTGTGTGGGCCCTGCTTCTCCTGGCATTCCAGATCAGCCACCTGCAGTCTCGATTTTCATCCAGCCTGTGTCCAGTCTTGGGTATCGTGAGTAAATACAAGGGTAGCTCCCTACAACAACAGCTTAATCTGAGTGTCATCTGATTGTCTTGTTGTTTCGTTTCCTTTATGAACTGAGCCCTCTGGCTCCGGATTACAAATATTGTGTACTGTGCATGTTGTGTTTTCCATCACAGGGCCCCAACCAGCTGCAACCCCGGGCAACTGTCCTGGCTAGCCCATCTCTTCTCTACCTGAGTACCCAGAGGTGGACTGTGTGGGGGGACTCAAAGCGCAAGTATAACTGCTTGATTGATATAACATTTAAGCTAATTAACCTGATTTTGCCCCTCCCTTGTTCAAGTCCCCTGAATAAATCAGATCTAACTTTTCTGCATGTAATCTGACTGTGGTTCCAGTTTGTGCTCAAAGTACTGTACTGTTGCTATTTGCTGTGCTTAACCTTGTTTTACAGGGGTCCCCAGGGTCGAGCCAGAGGACCAATCCTGGTGGTAAGTGCAGTACTTGTGTGGTGTACCAGGGTATTGTCAAAGTGATTATTGTACAGTGTTCAGGCCACTAGAGGGGAAAGAGGGGGTTACAGTGTCCCAGAGGGCTGTGCCCAGGTTAGCTTGACCACTACCAACCCTGACCGCCGGGTGGAGGCACCCCTTTCAGAACTCAGGCCCCTTAACCTGCTACTAGCCAAGCAGACAGGGGTAGTAGCCCTTGGGATACAGCCACCTAGGGGTTACATCATGGAGGCTCACCGCTGGGATTTTGTGTCTTCTAGTGGCCGAAACTACGAATTATTGTCAAACATAAATGGCTACCCCAACAGAAGTGGCTGTACACCAGTTGGTGGAGTGATGTACTGGGCAGGAGATCGACCCCCAAAATGCTACACTTATCCTGGATATTCCCCTGGGTACCAATAAGGACACTGTAGAGGGAGTACTTTCCAAGGTGGAATGTTTACAAAACCCTGTGGTGGTGGGTCGACAGGCTAATCTGCTTGCACAAAGTTTCATGGCGTTAGTAGAGTGTAAGGACCCAGTAGACAGTTCTAAAGTGCCACAGACTATCACCCCGAAGGAGCCTCACTGTCTGAGAGTGATAACTAAAGACAGTAAAGACCCCGGAGAATGACCTCCGCTATCTGAGACTTTTGAGGAGAAATTTGCTAAGTTGTTGCTGGAGGAAGGAAAACTGTGGAGGACTTAAAGAAACTATTCCTGCCACCTGGGTGTTCCTCCCCAACACCCCCTCCACTCCAGCAATCAAGCATGCCCTCCTTCTGTGCCCATGCCAATGCTGGCTCCTATGTCTGTACCTGCCATTAGTCACGACTCTTACCGAAGGTTGAGAATCTTCTCCGGCACCCTCCCCACCCCCCAAAAGGGAGGATGATTGGGAGACCTGGTTAGATTGTGTTGCTCCTTTGGTACCTGAATGGCAATGTGCAGAGGCTGACAAATGGAAAAGAATCATAGAAAGTTTGAGGGGTCCTGCCGTAGAGGCCATTAAATTTCTGAGGTCCACAAACCCTGATGCATCTGCCCAGAAGTACCTAGCTGCACTCGAAGGCAATTTTGGGAGCACTGAGTCAGGGGAGAACTTGATGTGGAAATTTCAAGGTACAAAGCAATGGCCAGGGGAAAGTTTGTCTGCATATGTTACTCATCTGGAAAGAGTGCTGCAAAAGGCTTACCGAAAAGGTGAGGTAGCCGCCAGTGACTTAAACAATGTAAGGTTGAGGCACATACTGCAACATGCAAAACATTCTAAATTGCAGCTTCTTCAATTAAGGCTCCCAGATAGAAGGGGTAACCCACTGGACTATTGTGACTTGATAAAAGAACTCCGGGAGGTTGAAGATGAAGAGGGGGATTGTAATTCTAGGGTGAGCGCAGCCCAACTGATCATGGCATCGGAAGGCCCTTCCGAAGTGGGGACCAATGAGGGTGTGCTGCCATGGGATGAACTGCTGAGGGAGTTCAGGGAAACAAAACACAGTCTCTTTATGAAGGCCGCTCCTGCAAGTACAGGCACCGACCCTTATCCAACTGCATCTGCTATGGGGGTGGGGGTGTCCACCCAGACATCTCCTGCTGTCAGCAGCTTGAAATTCGATGCCTTGTCTATGGAAGTAAGAGAATTGACGAGATGTCTCCAAATGTTCACCACACAGCAGACAGAGATGGCACCAAGGTTTTCATTTGGTAGTACCACTGCCCCAGCAGCCAGTGTGATGCCTCGGCCACCCCAAATCCCAGAAAACATATTTTGCCATAATTGTGGAAAGGATGGGCACATGAAGAGAGAATGCCGGTCCACAAAATACCTAGATAAAGTTGTATACAGGCTTCAAGGAGAGCTTCGGAGAACGAATCAGCGGTCAAGGAGTACCCAAAATGACCACAGTGAGGGTTCAAGAAGTAGTAACTCAAATCCCTATGTGGCTAAATCATCTCCAGACCCTGCTGCTGTCCCTCCAGACTGGTCCAAAATAGTGGGCCCTTCAATGGAGACTACGGTGGCTGTGAATGGTATTCCTACTCGGGCTGTGCTGGACAGTGGGTCGCAAGTGACCATTGTATTTAAGGACTGGTATGACAAGTACTTATGTGCTGTGCCCTTACAATCCCTGGAAGGCCTACATGTGTGGGGGCTGAGCGACAAGTCTTATCCCTACCTAAGATATGTCCGCCTCTGGTTTTCATTTCCTGCAGCTGTAACTGGTGTAGAGGAGCAAGTTGAGACACTGGCTTTAGTGTGTCCCCCTACTGGACTGTATGATGGGGTTCCCCTGTTAATTGGGACCAACGCCCATATGTTTGGGAGACTGGCACAACTCTGTGTCGAGAAACAAGGGTGACGGACTGGGAGGGCCCTAAGAATTCCCGCTCTGATCAAGAGGGCCTACGATTTGCAGCAGAACCTCAAGGGATTGGACCAGGATGAACCGGTAGGGGCCGTGTGGAAGAAGGATCCCGATTCAATGGTACTGGCCCCTAACGCCCAGTGTACTGTGCAAGGGGAGGTCCGCCTCCGCAAAGATGTCAAAAACAAAATACTGATATTGGACGCGCCAGACGATGGAAAATTGCCGGAAGGATTATTGGTTAAGCCCAGCATCTTGCCAGCTCATGCTCATGCCTATGCACGACGAGCGATGGTCCAGATTCATAATGTGTCAGATCGGGAGATCCGGGTGAACAGAGGATGCACACTAGCTACAGTACACTGTGCAGACACTGCAGTGTTGCCCAGCAACAAGCACCCTGGCAAGACAGATAGAGTGACTCCCGACTTGTTTGATTTTGGTGACTCCCCGTTGCCAGCTGAATGGAAGACTAGAATTAGCCAGAAACTTGTCCAGAGAGATCAACTGTTTTCGTTGAAGGAATGGGACATGGGATGTGTCCAGGGTGCGGAGCATCACATACATCTGCACGATGAATGGCCATTTCGACACCTAGCCCTGCAGACATAGATGATGTGAGAAGACACTTGCAGGAAATGCTCGCGGCTGGTGTGATACAAGAATCCAGGAGCCTATATGCTTCTCCCATTGTGGTGGTGCATAAGAAGAATGGATCTGTGAGAATGTGTGTTGATTATCGAACTCTGAATCGGCGGACCATCCCCGATCAATACACCATGCCCCGTATACAAGATGCTCTGGATTGTTTGAATGAGAGCAAATGGTTCTCAGTGTTGGATCTTCGCAGTGGATATTGCCAGATTCCGATGGCTCCGGAGGACCATGAGAAGATGGCCTTCATCTGTCCTTTGGGGTTCAGCGAATTCCTGAGAATGCCACAGGGGATATCAGGCGCCCCAGCCACCTTCCAGCGACTGATGGAACAGGCAGTGGGAGACATGAATTTGCTGGAATGCCTGGTGTACTTGGACGATGTCATTGTGTTTGGGAGCTCCCTAGAGGAACATGAGAGTCGACTGTTCAAAGTACTAGACCGACTGGAAGATTTCGGCTTCAAGCTGTCCATCGACAAGTGCCAGTTTTTCCAAACCTCTGTGAAGTATGTGGCTCACATAGTGTCTACAGAGGGGATAGAGACTGATACTAGTAAAGTTGAAGCCTTGACTACTTGGCCCCATCCCCACAATTTGAAAGAACTACAACATTTCCTGGGATTCTGTGGCTACTACTGCCGGTTCATAAAGGACTATTCCAAAGTGATTCGGCCACTCTTGAATCTTACCCAGGGTTACCCTCCTACCAATCAGAAATACAAAAAAGGGTCCATCAAAGAACCAGACAAAACATATTTCCGCCCAGGTGAACTTTTTGGGTCCCGTTGGACGCCTGACTGTGAAGCTGTTTTCCACGTAGTCATATACCAGCTCACCCACGCCCCCATCCTCGCTTATGCTGATCCCACCAAACCCTATGTGCTGCATACTGATGCCAGTCTGCGGGGTCTAGGAGCTGTACTGTATCAAGACCATGAGGATGGTTTGAGACCAGTGTCATTCGCCAGTAGGAGCTTGACCCCGTCAGAGCAAAACTACCCTGTGCACAAGTTGGAGTTCCTTGCGTTATAATGGGCCATTGTTGACCAGTTTCAAGATTACCTCTATGGGGCAAAAATATTGGTGAGGACTGACAATTACCCGTTGACCTATGTACAGACTTCAGCTAAGTTAGACGCCACGGGGCACCGGTGGCTTTCTGCATTGTCAACATATGATTATGCTGTCAAATATAGACCAGGCCTGAATCATATTGATGCTGACGCCCTATCCCGGAGGCCCATTTCCAAGAGCGACTGGGTCAGACTGTCTGAACCTGACATCCGAGCATTGTGCCAAAAGTTTGATAGAAATGAAGAGATGTCTACGGACACAGTGGACTGTTTAGCAGATTGCTTGGGCCCCTCTGACACCTGCATACCGGCTGCGTATTGCCACTTTTCTGCTCTAGATATTAGTGCACTACCTCAGTTTGACAATGACAGCATTCAACGGGCTCAATCCTGAGATCCTATAATTCAGCCAGCACTTGACACCCTTCGTGCAGGAAAAGATGTGTCCAAGTTGCGTTCCTCTGATCTGAGAACCGCTTTATTGTTTAAAGAAGGCCCCAGGTTGAAGCTGCTTAATCAGTTGTTGTATAGAGAGACTGTAGATCGGGGTGGCCAAGTAAACAAGCAACAACTGGTCCTGCCCACAGCCTTGAAAGATTTGGTACTGTGGTCCCTCCACAATCATATGAGCCACCTCGGTATCGATCGGACCCTTGACCTAGTACAATCTTGATTCTACTGGCCCAAGATGGGGGCCGATGTTGAGCACCATGTAAGGACTTGTAGTTGCTGCCTGCAGAGAAAAGCCCTGCCTCAGAGGGCTGCCCCCCTTGTCAACAATACTACCAGTACCCCAATGGAACTAGTCTGCATAGACTTCTTGAGTTTAGAGCCTGATCAGCGAAACATTGGCAATGTGTTAGTGGTTACAGACCATTTCACACGGTATGCATAAGCTTTTCCCACCAAAGATCAAAAAGCATCTACCGTGGCCAAGGTGCTAGTGGAAAATTTCTTCATCCACTATGGTGCCCCCCAGCGAATTCACTCTGATCAGGGCTGGGACTTTGAGAGTCAGCTAATCAAAGAACTGCTCTCTCTATGGGGGGTGCAAAAGTCAAGAACCACCCCTTATCACCCGCAGGGGGATCCTCAACCTGAACGCTTTAACCGCATCCTACTAGATATGCTAGGTACCCTCCACCCAAAAGATAAGCATAAATGGAGCCAGCAGATTAGCACCTTGGTACACGCATACAATTGCACAAAGAATGATGCTGTCGGGTTCTCTCCCTACTGCCTCATGTTCGGGAGAGAGGCCCGGCTGCCTGTTGATGTCTGTTTTGGGGTTGCTCCCGATGGGGTCCGAGCCGAAGATTACCTGCAATATATACAAAAACTGAAAGCTCAATTGAACCATGCCTATCAACTGCCCCAGACAATGGCCACCAAAATAAATCTAGCCAACAAAGAGAGACATGATAGAAAAGTAAAGGCTCAAGAGCTTAGGCCTGGAGACTGTGTGTTGTTGTGAAATTTAGGATTGCATGGTAACACAAAATTGCTGCATGGCACCATCTTCAACCATGTCATAGTTGGAAAGCTGGATGATTTGCCAGTGTACAAAGTGCGCCCAGAGAATAACTTCAAAGCTGTCAAGACCATGCAACGTAACCACTTGCTACCTATTGGTCAAGTTATAATTGAGGCTGAACCCACCGAGATTGATTCACCTGGACCAGTGACTCACGCTGCTGCAAGAAGGAAACAGAGTCAGCCTGCCCCCATGGTTGCCGATTTAAGACTTTCCCCGCAGCAGGCCCAGAATGATAGTGACTGCCAGTCTAACTCGGATGACAGTGAGTGTGATAATGCCTATTACCCCTCATATGAACTGAGGCAGTTGTTTTGTGGAAATCCTATGTTGAATTATGGGGATGAAGCTGGGCCTTCTGGACTGCCTAATGCCACAGCATCATCCTTGGAGCCAATGCTCCTGAAGGTGAAGTGCAAAAGTATCACGCCTAAGGATGCTGAGTCTTGCGATCGTGGAACTGTATGATTGCCTGATGGAGAGGCTGATGGTATGAGTCTTCTGGTGACATGCCAGAACTTGAGGAACACTATGATAGTGCTGACAACCCCCTTCAGTGCCAGAGTGTCTTCAAAATGAGCCAAGTGTTGTAGAAACAGAGACTACAGAGCAAGGGGTTGACAGTGCTCCCAGCTTGGACATTCCCCTTCATTCAGAGGCACCCCTCACAAGTGATGAAAGCTCCTAGACCATTGCTGAAAGTACAGAGACTGTGCTTGTTCACCCCAGAAAGACTGGCCGAGCTGTCAAGCCAGTGGTGCACTTCAGTTATGATTCCCCCGGGAGGCCAGTGGATTTGCCTCTCAATGTAGTCCACAAAGGTGTTAATGTCTCTCAGAGCTCACTGCCCAAACTGAGCTCGACGGCCCATTCCAGGTTACTTGTCCTGCTCTCTCACCATGGTGCCCCTGCCCCATCCATCCAAAAGTTAGCTGATAGGGAAGGGCCCCCTCTTGCATTGTTTAGAGTGCAAGAAATGATTACATGATTCTGTATAGTAATGTTCAATTTACCTGTGTGAAATATGCATAATGTATTGTCAGAATGGAAATTATATAGTGGAGTACATTGAAATGTATAGTAAAGTGACAAGGTATGTCAATTGATGAATCAGATAGTAGTTGTATAGCATGCTAATGGTATAAATAGCTTGTATATGTTGCATTTTCAATGTTATGATGGTACATACTTGATGCGGATGCCAAGTTTTCCTAGGAAGGGAAGGGTGTAACCCCCCTACAAATGGGGGTTCCCAAAAAGTCTTCCTTGAGCTTGCCTAAATGCTCACTGCTAGGCTGGTGTCCTGCGTTTTAGCAGTTTAAATGTGATTACCAGATCTTGTATAGCCTCTGTGTACTGTCTCTTTAAGAGCTGCCTAATTGCAGTTTAAGTAATCTGAGAGGGAGCTCTGTTGAAAGATGTAACTATTTACTGAAAATCATTTAGAGTGATAATGATAATGTAGTTTGTCTAACCTGCTTTCTTTGTAGCAAGGACTGTTGTTTGTCTCCACTATCTTGGTCCTGGACTGCAAATTGGACCACACAGTACTGGTGGGACCTAAAATGTAGCCGGACTACAGGAGCTGTCTGAATTCAAAATCTGTAGGAACTTTAGTTTGGAGCTTTTTGCGCGCCTTTTTTGCAACTGAAGGGGAAGCTCTTGCTTTGACTGACAGCCAAATCAGCCAACCAAATCTTTTGGATCTTGGGGAAGTCCCGGGCTGCTTGCAGTTTTCAGTTAGAACTAAGCTGGAAGCTGAGCAAGAAGGAGCTGAAGTGTTTCTGAGCAGCAATCCTGAGTGGATTCGCATGGGAGAACTCTGAAAAGGCTAAGTTTTTGGCCTGCATGCCGGTGTGCTGCTCCTGAGAGGGAGAGAAGAGAATTATTTTGGGACTAAATCCAAGTTTGTGTGACTAAAGTAAGCTACTGAAGTGGGCCAGGCTCAACTTGAAGAAGACCAAATATTTTTGCTGAATGTGATCGGCCTGTCAGGAGTTCCAGCTACCCCTAAGCTCCTGGTGTGTGTAGAGACTTTGCGATTGTGTTCGGTGAGCGCTTTGCTGGTACAGTAGAATTCCCGTACATGTAAATGTGCTATAAGCTGCTAGTGGGTTGTCAGTTAGTTTCCCACTGTGTGAACTGTGTTCTGCTTGCTGGAAGCTGTATCCAGCCCAAAACGGACTGCTTCAGAACTTGTTTCCATGCGGTCTGGGCTTTGCCAGACTGGCCCAGCCAGACTACCCACTGCACAGAGAAGCCATCGACGAGAGACCTGCCTGGGGATCAGCCACCTGCTCCACGCTTGAACAGGAACGACGCCTCTGCGTCTTGTGTGGGCCCTGCTTCTCCTGGCATTCCAGATCAACCACCTGCAGTCTCGATTTTCGTCCAACCTGTGTCCAGTCTTGGGTATCGTGAGTAAATACAAGGGTTGCTCCCTACAACAACAGCTTAATCTGAGTGTGTCATCTGATTGTCTTGTTGTTTCGTTTTCTTTATGAACTGAGCCCTCTGGCTCCGGATTACAAATATTATGTACTGTGCATGTTGTGTTTTCCATCACAGGGCCCCAACCAGCTGCAACCCCGGGCAACTGTCCTGGCTAGCCCATCTCTTCTCTACCTGGGTACCCAGAGGTGGACTGTGTGGGGGGACTTAAAGCGCATGCATAACTGCTTGACTGATATAACGTTTAAGCTAATTAACCTGATTTCACCCCTCCCTTGTTCAAGTCCCCTGAATAAATCAGATCTAACTTTTTCTGCATGTAATCTGACTGTGGTTCCAGTTTGTGCTCAAAGTACTGTACTGTTGCTATTTGCTGTGCTTAACCTTGTTTTACAGGGGGTCCCCAGGGCCGAGCTAGAGGAACCAGCCCTGGTGGTAAGTGCAAACAGTGTGGGTACTTGTGTGGTATACCAGGGGTATTGTCAAAGTGATTATTGTACAGTGTTCAGGCCACTAGAGGGGAAGAGGGGGGTTACAGTGTCCCGGAGGGCTTTACCCAGGTTAGCTTGACCACTACCAACCCTGACTTCCGGGTGGAGGCACCCGTTAGAACTCAGGCCAAGCAGGCAGGGGTAGTAGCCCTTGGGATAGCGCCACCTAGGGGTTACATTTTGGTGCTGTTATTATTTAATTTTACTTTGGAGTGGCTTTTTTTTATGACAAAAGGGAGATGATTTTGTGCTGCTGCACACTTAAGAGCTGGTTGCTAGGGGCACAAATGTGGTTACTAGGGACTCCACATCCCTACTTTCACAGCATGCTTTGTTTCTGGTTGTGAATGCCGTATGGGAGTGGCAGAGTTCAAAAACATGGCAGCTCCTCGGCTCAGTTAGCGAAACTCAGAGACTGACGCCCTTAACATGTGACTGTTTGTGTTATTTTCTAATTTAAATGTAGTTTATTTATCTGGCTGATCCTGGCTTCTGTTGATGGCTTCTTTATTTTTTTTTTTCACCGAATGAGCGAGTGTCAGGTCAGGGACTGAGCAAGTGGGACCACAACCATGACAGCAGTGTTAATAATGCACTGCTTAGCAACTACTTAAAAATTGTTTTCAATTTCTGTGATTTTTTCCATCTTCCTGAAAGCAGTAACCAAACTGGAGAAGAAGACTCCTTTTTGTTTGGGTGCGGTGGTGATTTTGGGGGTATGCACAACTGGGATGGCAGGCAGGTGGTTAAGAATAGAACAGGAATAGAGCTGGGAGTTGAGTTGAATGAAAAAAGTCTGTTTTCTGCGTAACTAGTGCCGGGTTGACAGACAGAGCTGAGGAATGACGTGTCTACTATGCATAAATGGCAATGCTGTGTCTACTCTGTATAAATAAAATATAAACAATAACAGTGTAGATAAATTTATACAATGGCTTCTGAGTCCACGCCTATTGCATAAATAGGGGATATTCTAGTAAGTAAGTAAGCAACACTTTATTTGTATTAGGCGCCCTTCCAGAGCTCAGGGTGCCTTAACAACATCAATAAAACAAGTACTATTTCCATAATACATTAAAACAATAAATATACATATTCATACAGTGTTTTGGCATCAGTTTTACCAGGGCGTGCAAGACTACGCTTCATATTCACTCTGAAATATTACCGACCATGCTGTCTAGTAAGGAGTGACGCAAAACAGTGAAGCTATGGCAGCAATTGACAAAATGCCTGAGTGAATAAACAGCTTAGTCCTGGATGCCTCACGTAGTATCCCGTGGGCAACACCACAAAATGATATGGCAACAGAGCCAACTTGATTAGGAGTCACTGGGAAAATAACACAGGCTATTGGGACAAAACCATTATTCAGCTAGTAGGTGAAAAACAAGAGCAAGGTGACTAATAGGAATAATGTTTTTTATTCAGCTTTGCTATTCCTCTGTCCCACGGTATAAACACATAATATAAATAAAAAAAAAACGAAAAAAGAAGGGAGAATACTGGCCCAGTTAATTTATTTATCTTATTTGAAGTTCCCATAATGCAGTTGGTTAGAAGATCCCATGAGGCGGTAACTCGGTTTCACTGGGGTCCCTTATTTGGGGCGTTGTTTTTTGATCCCCTGGATGGTCTGGCATGCCTACAGCTCCAGCTGTTTTTTTGGGGGGGGTTTTGGTCAACTTTCTTTACCTCCTCTACACTAGTGACCCCCCAGACTCTTTTCAGTGTAGTGTCTCAATGCCTCCGATTCCGCCCTGCCTGAAGCCCTCCAGCATGCAATCTCCGACATGGCCCAACTCCTCTCTTCTTCGTCCCAAGCCACTCTATCCCTCAGCTCTGAGTTCCCTGGGTTGGACCACCTACTCCTTTCTGGTGCTCTATCTAGGAAGCTAGTGGACCGACCAAGGAGAGTTGGAGGGAGTGTCGGATGTGGGCTGGCAAAGCCTGGCATTGGGCATGAGGACTGATCACTGGACCCACCTTCACCTACCAGGTGCTGGAGATTTTCCCACTTGGTTCCGCCCACTGGTGTGGTCATGCAAAGGCATCATCGCACGGAGGGCACACTTCCGCCCCCTCCCACAGATGCCCGACACCGTACCCCATTGGCTGTCCCTAGAAGGTGCGAGTTGCCCCCAGCTTCCGCTAGGAGTCACTACCTGGTGGGGAATCCCAAGTCCTACTCCAAGAGAGGAGAGCAGTTTAACGGACGCTCGATCCTCTCCTCCCCCTCCGTCCCCTGGCTGCCCAGGCTCGCTCCCAAACCTAGGTCGCCGGTGCAGTGCGAGGTAAGGCGTCCCAGTGCCTCAGACCCTAGCACCAATGGGCTGGCCCAGCTCCAGCTATTGACGTTAACTTCTGCACCTTCCAAAGGTCTCAATGCCCCCATCGGATGTTGAACGAGACCGTGCCTAAAACTTCAAACCTGCAGCGGATCTCAGATCTGCTCTCCAGAATCCACAGTGGGGAAGGAGAGTGTCTGATGCTGTAGTCAGACATTTGCTGCAGGGTGGAGGGAAGTCAAGGAATAACCTGTGCTGGCACTTACCAGTTTTTCCTTCTAGGTTCTGACACCTACCTCTCCTTATCTGACCCACACGGTGCCAGCCATCGAGTGGCGGGGGAGAAGACATTGCTTTGCAACCCAGGATAAATCAGACCCGATAGATCAAGACTCTACTTTCCATGTGCTCATGGCTGAGTGTCAGAATCAAGAAATAATCAAAGATTTGAGAGGGCTAGCCATCCACTGTGAGAGCTCCCTTCCTCCACCACCGAGCATGGCATTTCTGTGTGGTTAAATGCAATATACAAACCCCCAGTGTCACCAGGTCTCCCACATCGTAATGCAATGTACTACCACCAGTGTCAGGCGGTCTCCTGCACAGCAATGCAATGTACTACTACCAGTGTCACCAGGGCTCCTATCTGGTAATAAAATGTACTACCACCAGAATCACCAGGGCTCCAGTCTGGAAATGCAATGTACTACAACGAGTCTCAGAAGGTCTCCTGCCTGGTTATGCAGTGTACTACCACCAGTGTCACCAGGGCTCCCATCTGAAATGCAGTGTACTACCGCCAGTGTCATCAGGGCTCCCACAGGGTAATATAATGCACTACCTACAGTGTCACTAGGGCTCCCACCTGGAAATGCAAAGTACTACCACAAATGTCACCAGGTCTCCCACCCAGTAATGCAATGTACTACCTCCAGTGTCACCAGGTCACCCACGTGGTAATACAATGTACTACCACCAGTGTCACCAGGTTTCCTTCCTTATAATGCGATGTCCTACCTCCAGTGTGACCAGCTCCCCCACCTGGTAATTCAATGTGCTACTACCAGTGTCACTGGGTCTCCCACCTGGTGATGCAATGTACTACCCCCAGTGTCACCAGGTTTCCTGCCTCAAAATGCAATGTACTACCACCAGTGTCACTGGGTCTCCCACCTAGTAATGCAATGTAATACCACCAGTGTCACCAGGTCCCCCACCTGGAAATGCAGTGCACTACCACCTGTGTCACCAGGTCTCCCACCTGGTGATGCAGTGTACTACCAACAGTGTCAAAAGTCTCCCACCTGGTCATGCAATGTACTACCACAAGTGTCACCAGGTCTCCCACCTGGTAATCCAATGTACTCCCACCAGAGTCACCAGGGCTACCGCCTGTAATGCAATGTACTACCTCCAGTGTCAGCAGGTCTCCCACCTGGTAATACAATGTACTACCTCCAGTGTCACCAGGTCTCCCACCTGGTGATGCAATGTACTACCTCCAGTGTCACCAGGTCTCCCACCTGGTGATGCAATGTACTACCTCCAGTGTCACCAGGTCTCCCACAAGGCATCGCAGTTTACTACCACCAGTGTCACCAGGTCTCCTGCCTAGTAATACAACGTACTATTGTAACCCCTAGGTGGCGCTATCCCAAGGGCTACTCCACCTGCCTACGTGACTAGGTGCAGGTTAAGGGGCCTGGGTACTGAAAACATGTGCCTCCACCCGGAGGACAGGGTTATTGGTAGCGTAGCTGATCTGGGTACAGCCCTCCGGGACACTGTAACCCCCTTCTTTCCCCTCTAGTGGCCTAACTCATTATACCCATTAGCGCCATATGGCGTCAGAACCATCCATTGCTTAGAATGAGCTAAGCAATGAACAACAGACACAGTTATAATAACCCTGAATCACAATACAAATCCCCACTGTGTTTGCACTTACCACCAGGGCTGATTCCACGAGTTCGACCCTGGAGACCCCTTGCAAAATAAGGTTAGACACAGCAGATAACAACAATACAGTGCTTCTTGTGCAAAACGGAACCACAGTCAAGTTAAATGCAAAAAGAATTAGATCTGATTTATTCAGGGGGAATGACCAAGGGAGGGGTATAATTTGGCTGATTAGTTCTGTAACTGATTCAATCAGCCAATCATACATGCACTTTAGAGTCCACTCACAGTCACACACTCTGGGTACCCAGTTGGAAAAAAGGTGGGCTAGCCTGACACATTGCCCGGGGTAGGCTGGCGTTGCAGCAGGTCAGGGCCCTGTGATGGAAAGAAGGAGTATGCACAACCACACAAAATTTGTAATCCGGAGCCTGGAGCCTCAGTTTGTGACAAGAAAACAACAATTGAATCGGATGACAACACTTTTGATTTAGCTGATGTTGCAGGGAGCTACCCTGGTGTTTACTCACGCTACCCAATATGAAACACAGGAGGGATGAAATGGAGACTGCAGGTCGACAAGCTGGTATGCCAGGAGAAGCACAGCCCACACGATTCACCGAGGTGTCGTTCCTGTATGAGATGTTGAGCAGGGGACTGATCCCTGGGTGAGTCTCTCGTCGATGGTAATCTCTGCATCTGAAGCAGCTGACTGGGCCAAGGTGGCAGGACCCAGGCCGGGTGAACAGTTCGGATTCAGTTCAATTGGTGATGGAGACAGCTTCCAGCAAGCGTGACACACTTAAGTAGTGGGGGACCAAATCGCGACCCACCAACAACTTACAGCACATTTATAGTAAAGCAAAACACAATACCACAGGTTGGATGACAGTCCAGTTGCAAATTCAGTTTTCCTGAGCAAAACTGTGATCTCTGGTGATTCAGAAGTCCTGACAGGCCGACAGCGTACAGCAAATCTTCGGTCTTCTTCAGGTAATAGGGCAGTCACAATTCAGTATTTCTGGTCATAAGCCGGTTCGGATTCAGTCCGATTAATTTCACTAGCAGATCCCTCAGAAGGGAAGATGAAGCAGGCAGGCCAGACACAGCTTTCCCACCAGTTTCCTGAGCTACTTCACTGGAGCAGCTGCTCGAATGTCTTGAGCAGTTCACTCTCTCAGCTCCAAACTCAGACTGACTCTCTCTGCTGCAGGCAGCATCAGGACCTCCTCCTGATCCAAAAAGGGTTTGGTTGGTTGATTCATCTGTCTGTCAAAGCAAGGGCTCCCCCTCCAGGTCCATTTAGGCGCCAAAATAAAAAAACTACAATTCCTACAGAAATTCTCTCCCACAAGATCCCTGTGGACAGACTCCATTTTAAGGTCCCCAAAAGGTACTGATTGGTGCAAAACAGAAATGTCCATGCTGCAAAGATAGGCAGGTTAGACAAACTATAATACCATTATTATTAGAGCAGCTAATCAGCAAACAATTACCAGTTCTAAGAGCTCCCTCTGCACCACTAGTGATGGCAGAACAGAGCAATATTACTGCAGCTTGGGCGGGACTCAAGCCTGGAAACACTCGGCCCCTACCCAGATTAATTATACACTACAAAAATAATGTCTCTTAAAGGGACAGGCATGGAGGCTAACACGGCCCTCGCATGCAAGCACTTTTACAGCTGTAAAGACACAGAACGCCCGCCTGGTAGTGGGCATTTAAGAACACTCAAGGAAGACTATTGGGAACCCCCATTTATGGGGGGGGGGGTTACACTACCAACAGTGTCACCAGGTCTCCCGCCTGGTAATGCAATTTACTACCAGCAGGGTCACCAGGTCTCCAAACTGGCAATACAATGTACTACCTCCAGTGTCACCAGGTCGCCCACCTGGTGATGCAATGCACTACCACCAGTGTCACCAGGGCTCCTGCCTGTAATGCAATGTACTACATCCAATGTCACCAGGTCTACCACATGGTACTGCAATGTACTACCTCCAGTGTCACCAGGTCTCCCACCTTACATAGAAACATAGACTTTGACGGCAGATGAGGACCACTTGGCCCACCCAGTCTGCCCATTTCCCTACCTACTGGATAAGCTGCAGATTCTAGTTAACCAACAGCCTACTTCCTGCAACCCCCCACTATAATTGCCTTGTGTCTGTCCCATGCATGTTTTTGAATTCCCCCACTGTTTTAGACCCAACGACCTCCTCAGGAAGGCTGTTCCATGTATCCACCACTCTCTCCGTGAAAAAATTTCTCACATTACCCCTGAGCCGTCTCCCCTCTATCTTTAAATTGTGCCCCCTTGTTCTTACACATCTCTTTTTCTGAAAGATGCTACCCTCCTGGAATTTGTTGATTCCCTTGAGGTACTTGAACGTTTCTATCATGTCCCCCCAGCCCTCCTTTCATCAAGAGTATACATATTAAGCTCTCTCAGTCTCTCTTCATATGGTTTCTGCTGCAGACCCTGCACCATTTTAGCTGCCCTCCTCTGGACTGCTTTCATCCTGTCTATGTCCTTGCGTAGATGAGGTCTCCAAAACTGCACACAGTACTCCAGATGGGGTCTCACCAACTGTCTGTATAGAGGGATAACCACTTCCTTTTTCTACTTGTGATGCCTTCCTATGCATCCCAGTATCCCCTGGCTCTCCTTACTGACTTTTCACATTGCTTACCCACCTTTAGGTCATCTGATATGACTACCCCAGGTCCCTTTCCATTTTTGTTGTTGTTAGTACCTCCCCTGCTATTGTGTACTCTTCTCCTGGGTTTTTGTTTCCCAGGTGCATTACTTTGCACTTCTTTGCATTGAATCTAAGTTGCCATATGTCTGACCATTCCTCCAACCTTGCCAAGTCCCTTCTCATCTTTTCTACCCCCTCTTGTGTATCAACTCTGTTACAGATCTTTGTGTCATCTGCAAGGAGGCATACCTTTCCCTCCAGACCCTCTGCAATGTCACCTATGAAGATGTTAAAGAGGACTGGACCCAGTACTGAGCCCTGAGGTACTCCACTAGTAACCCCCCTTTCTTCGGAATGTGTTCCATTCACTATTACCTTCTGTGTCGTGTTGTGCAGCCAGTTTGCTACCCAGGCTACCACCCTGGGACCCACTCCCAGGCTGGCTAACTTGATTACTAATCTTTTGTGCGGGACTGTGTCAAATGTCTTGCTAAAGTCTAGGTAGGACATATCCACAGCCCCTCCCTGGTCTATTTCTTTGGTCACCCAGTCAAAGAAATCAATTAGATTTGTCTGACATGACCTTCCTGCTGTAAATCCATGCTGCTTTGGGTCCTGTGCCCTGCTGGCCTCTAGGTACTCAACAATTCTTTCTTTCAGAAGTGATTTCATCATTTTCCCTACCACTGAGGTCAAACTTACAGGTCTGTAGTTTCCTGCTTCTGCCTTGCTTCCACTTTTGTGAAGGGGAATCACATCTGCCCTCCTCCAGTCCCTCAGGTACCGCCCATCCTGCCATGATTTGTTAAAAGTGTGGTCAGTGGTGTCACTAGGTTCTCCTTAGTTCTTTTAGGATTCTGGGGTGAACTCTGTCAGGCCCCATTGCTTTGTCTACCTTGAGTTTTAGGAGTTCTTTCAGGACTCTTTCTTCTGTGAATGGACTGGTGTCAACCCCTACCCAGAGTGCTTCTATTGTCTGGTTTAGGTAACTCCTCCTCATCTTCTTTTGTGAATACTGAGCAAAGTATTCATTCAGTATCTCTGCCTTTTCACTGTCTCCTCTGCCCACCCTCCCTCTCCTTTATTAATCTTCACTATCCCTCCCTTAACCTTTCTATGCTCCCTAATGTACCTATAAACGGTTTTATCCTTCTTAACTGAGTTGGCTATTTTTCCTCGGTTTGGGCCTTTGCTAGTCTGACTGCCTTCCCCACTTCTTTCTGCTTTAATTGATACAGTTCCCTGTCGTGTTCCTTCTGTGATTCCTTATACTTTTTGAATGCAGCATTTTTCTCCTTAACCTTCCCTGCCACCTCTTTTGAGAACCATAGTGGTTTTTTACTCTGCTTTGTTTTCTTTATTTGTTTCACACAAAGGCTTGTTGCCTCTATGATGGCAGTTTTGATTTTTCTCCATTGTTCTTCCACCCCTCCTTTTTGGTCATTTGCTAGTGCATTCTTCAGGTATTCACCCATTTTGCCAAAGTCAGCCCTTCTAAAGTCCAGTATCCTTGTTTTTGTATGGCTTATCTCCATGGTTGTGCTCATTGTGAAGCACAGTGGTCGCTTGTTCCCAGATGTCTACTGACTTCTAAATTTGTGATCCTCTCTCCATTTGAGAGTACCAGGTCTAGTATTGCTCCCTCCCGAGTGGGTTCCAACACTAGCTGTCTAAGGCCTGCTCGGCATCATCGAGAATGACCTGCTCTTGGATGTGGCTGCAGTACATGTTATCCAGTTAACATCTGGCATATTCAGGTCCCCATCAACAGTATCTCCCTTTTCAGCCATTTTGAGAATGTCCTCTATCATTTTGTTGTCCATTTTCCTCCCTTGAGACGGGGTCTGTATACAACCCCTGTGCGGATTGTGATGCCATTCCCTGTCTCCAAGGTGACCCAGAGTGCCTCTTGTCCTCCCCTTTACTTTTTAGTTCTGTAGCTTTGATCCCTTCCCTATGTATAGAGCTACTCCACCTCCTCTTTACCTTCCCTGTCCCTTCTGTAGATGTGTACCCTGGTATGTTGACATCTCAGTCATGGTTCTCGGTGTACCATGTTTCCGTGACTGCCACAATATCCAATTGTTCATCTTCCATCAGGGCTACTAGCTCAGGAAGCTTGTTTCCCAGACTACAAGCATTGGTACTCACTGCCCTCCATTTAATGTTGGCTTTATCCTTTTTTCCCCCATCCCTGCTCTTATTGCCCTTGTCTATTTTTCTATTTACCCCTGTCCTGCCTTGTGTTGAGCTCTGTACCTCAGTGTTTACCTTACTACCTGCCATGTTTTGTGGGGGGAGACTTGAAATGTCCTGCCTTTTATCAGCGCCTCCCCCCTTGGCTAGTTTAAAAGCTTGCCAAGGAAGCATTTAAACCTGTCACCTAGGAGCTTGGTTCCCTTCGTGGACAGATGCAGACCATCGTGCCAGTATAGACCTTTCTCTCTCCAGGTGGACCCCCAGTCCCCTATGAAGCCAAAGCCCTGTGCTCTGCACCAGCTTTGCAACCATTCATTAAACTGCATGGTGTGCAGTACCATAGTCTCACTCCTGCCATGGACTGGTAGCACCTCTGAGAAGGTTACCGTGCTTGCTACCCGTCTGAGGCCCCTCCCCAACTCCACAAATTCATTCTGCACTGCACTGATCCCATGCCTAGCTAGGTCATTTATCCCAAGGTGGACTATGATATCTAGTTCCTCTCCTGTGATGCTGCTTCTGCAATCCTGAGGATTCGCTTCCTGTCCCTCCAAGCCATGGCACCAGGCAGGCACCTTCTTCCTCTCCTCTCCTTCCCCAGTTTTACCCCCTAACAATTGAGTCCCCTATCAGAAGCTGTTTCTCCCTGTGGTGTCCCTTGCCACCCTTTGTGGTCTCCTTGTGGATGTCCTCAGCATTCTTCTGGGTCTCCACTGAGATTGCCATCATAGAGGAACCTTGCTCTGCCAGAATGGCATATGATTTGTGTAGAGGTACAACTAGGGGGCTTCACCTCTAGTCCACCACCCGCACCCTCCCAGAACCCTGTGGTCCAACTGCTCTTCATACTTGGCAACCTCTGAGGCAGTGGTTGTGGCAGTGGTGCTCTTTGGAAGGAGGAGGCCTCCTTAGTCCTTGATAGCTCAGCCTGGAGGTGGGCAACCTCCTTCCTCAGAGCTGAGAGTTGCCTGCAAATAGGACAGCAACGCAGTTTCCAGAATGTCTCCCGGAAAACTGCTGCCCCACAGCCAGTGCAGTGCACCACTCCCCACATGTCCCTCTCCCTTATAATATACAATATGCAATATATATATATATTTTTTATTTGTGGTGTGTACCTCCCCTTTTTGCACTGTGCTGGGTTATTAAGAATATGACAGTTCTGCCCCAAGACCTGTTGAGGAAGTGATGTCAGAACTGTGGCTATAAAGGAAATGCCATGCCTGGGGGGTGTGGGGTGTGGGGAAGGTTGGGTGGGTAGTCCAAAGCCACTGGTGACTGTTAGAAACAATCAAATACACAACTGCTCCACCACCCTGGTGAGTACTGCCCTTTATAGTAATTCAACTAACACCACAATTTACTAGACCATGGCTCCTACACAAACCACTCTACTGAGTCCAGGGATAAAAATGAACTCACTCCTCAGCCAGCAGGACACTTTTAAAATGTTGCAAAATATCCTTCCAAATCCTAGGTCTCAACCTCAGCAATCAAGCAAATTCAGTTGTATCTCACTCCCTCTGGTTATAAAATTATTACACTTTTAATGGAATTCTGCAATTCTCTGCTTAATGCCAATAAGGAAAAAAAAAAGGAACTTTTTGTAGAAAGCGTAGCTCCCCTTCTTAACAAGTCCCCACTAGTATTATGCCTTACCAAGTTTCCAGGTCCTAAATGGAGTTATAGTTTGTTCTTTGCAGTGTAGCAAGCTTCTCAGCTTCCAACAGACAAATCAAAGTCAGTCTGACTGGCTTCTAATGCAATGTACTACCTCCAGTGTCAGAAGGTCTCCCACCTGGTAATGCAATGTACTACTACCAGTGTCACTAGGGCTACCGCCTGTAAAGCAAGGTACTACCTCCAGTGTCACCAGGTCTCCCACCTTATAATGCAATGTACTACCTCCAGTGTCACCAGGTCTCCCACCTTATAATGCAATGTACTACCTCCAGTGCCACCAGGTCTCCCGCCTTATAATGCAATGTATTACCTCCAGTGCCACCAGCTCCCTCACCTGGTTATGCGATATACTGTGACCAGTGTCACCATGTCTCCCACATGGTAATGCAATGTACTACTACCAGTGTCAGAAGGTCTCCCACCTGGAAATGCAATGTACCACCTCCAGTGTCACCAGGTCTCCCACCCTATAATGCAATGTACTACTCCAGTGTCACCAGGTCTCCCACCTGGTAATGCAGTGCACTACCACCTGTGTCACCAGGTCTCCCACCTGGTGATGCAATGTACTACCAACAGTGTCACCAGGGCTCCCACCTGGTAATCCAATGTACTACCACCACTGACACAAGGTCTCCCACCTGGAAATGCAATGTGCTACCTCAGTGTCACCAGGCTTCCCACCTGGTAATGCAAGGTACTACCACCAGAATCACCAGGTCTCCCACCTGGTAATGCATTGTACTATCACCAGTGTCACCAGGTCTCCCACCTGGTAATGCAATCTGCTACCACTAGTGCCACCAGGTCTCCCACCTGGTGATGCAATGTACTACCAACAGTGTCACCAGGTTTCCTGCCTGTAATGCAATCTACTAACTCCAGTGTCACCAGGTCTCACACCTGGTGATGCAATGTACTACCACCGGTGTCACCAGGCCT
The DNA here is from genome assembly GCA_016271365.2 of Neoceratodus forsteri. NCBI lineage: Eukaryota > Metazoa > Chordata > Ceratodontiformes > Ceratodontidae > Neoceratodus > Neoceratodus forsteri. The sequence continues at coordinate 1,096,332,482 of CM028135.1, read as the reverse complement.
CCCACCTGTAATGCAATTTACTACCTCCAGTGTCACCATCTCTGCCACCTGGTAATGCAAAGTACTACTATCAGTGTCAGAAGGCCTCTTGCATAGTAATGCATATGTACAACCACCAGTGTCACCAGGACTCCTGTCTGGTAATGCAGTGTACTTCCGCCAGTGTCACCAGGGCTTTCATCTGGTAATGCAGTGTACTACCACCAGTGTCAGATGGTCTCCTGCCTGGTAATGCAATGTACTACCACCAGTGTCACCAGGGCTCCCATCTGGTAATGCAATATACTACCACCAGTGTCACCAGGGCTCCAGTCTGGTAATGCAATGCACTACTACCAGTATCATCAGGGCTCCCACAGGGTAATGTCATGTACTACCTATTGTGTCACCAGGTCTCCCACCTGGTGATGCAATTTATACCAACTGTCACCAGGTTTTCCACCTGGTAATGCAATGTACTACCACCAATGTCACCAGGTCTCCCTCCTGGTAATGCAATGTACTTCCACCAGTGTCACCAGGGCTACCACCTGTAAAGCAATGTACTACCTCCAGTGTCACCAGGTCTCCCACCTTATAATGCAATGTACTACCTCCAGTGTCACCAGGTCTCCCACATGGCAACGCAATTTACTACCACCAGGTTCACCAGGTCTCCTGCCCAGCAATACAATGTACTACTGTAACCCCTAGGTGGCGCTATCCCAAGGGCTACTCCCCCTGCCTGCGTGACTAGGTGCAGGTTAAGGGGCCTGGGTACTGAAAACGGGTGCCTCCACCCGGAGAACAGGGTTATTGGTAGCGTAGCTGACCTGGGTACAGCCCTCCGGGACACTGTAACCCCTCTCTTTTCCTCTAGTGGCCTAACTCATTATAAATCTATTAGCCATATGGCGCAGAACCATCCATTGCTTAGAATGAGCTAAGCAATGAACAACAGACACAGTTATAGTAACCCATAATCAGCATACAAATCCCCACTCTGTTTGCACTTACCACCAGGTCTGATTCCACCAGTTCAACACTGGAGACCCCCTGCAAAATAAGGTTAGACACAGCAGATAACAATAATACAGTGCTTCATGTGCAAAACGGAACCACAGTCAAGTTAAATGCAAAAGTAATTAGATCTGATTTATTCAGGGGGAATGACCAAGGGAGGGGCATAATTTGGCTGATTAGTTCTGTAACTGATTCAATCAGGCAATCATGCATGCACTTTAGAGTCCCCTCACAGTCACACACTCTGGGTACCCAGTTGGAAAAAAGGTGGGCTAGCCTGACACATTGCCCGGGTCAGGCTGGCGTTGCAGCAGGTCGGGGCCCTGTGATGGAAAGAAGGAGTATGCACAACCACACAAAATTTGTAATTCGGAGCCTGGAGCCTCAGTTTGTGACAAGAAAACAACAATTGAATCAGATGACAACACTTTTGATTTAGCTGATGTTGCAGGGAGCTACCCTGGTGTTTACCCACGCTACCCAATATGAAACACAGGAGGGACGAAATGGAGACTGCAGGTCAACAAGCTGGTATGCCAGGAGAAGTACAGCCCACACGATTCACCGAGGTGTCGTTCCTGTATGAGATGTTGAGCAGGGGGCTGATCCCTGGGTGAGTCTCTCATCGATGGTAATCTCTGCATCTGAAGCAGCTGACTGGGCCAAGGTGGCAGGACCCATGCCGGGTGAACAGTTCGGATTCAGTTCAATTGGTGATGTAGACAGCTTCCAGCAAGTGTGACACACTTAAGTAGTGGGGGACCAAATCGCGACCCACCAACAACTTACAGCACATTTATAGTAAAGCAAAACACAATACCACAGGTTGGATGACAGTCCAGTTGCAATTTCAGTTTTCCTGAGCAAAACTGTGATCTCTGGTGATTCAGAAGTCCTAACAGGCTGACAGCGTACAGCAAATCTTCGGTCTTCTTCAGGTAATAGGGCAGTCACAATTCAGTATTTCTGGTCATAAGCCGGTTCGGATTCAGTCCGATTAATTTCACTAGCAGATCCCTCAGAAGGGAAGATGAAGCAGGCAGGCCAGACACAGTCTTCCCACCAGTTTCCTGAGCTACTTCACTGGAGCAGCTACTCGAATGTCTTGAGCAGTTCACTCTCTCAATTCCAAACTCAGACTGACTCTCTCTGCTGCAGGCAGCATCAGGACCTCCTTCTGATCCAAAAAGCGTCTGGTTGGTTGATTCATCTGTCTGTCAAAGCAAGGGCTCCCCCTCCAGGTCCATTTAGGCGCCAAAATAAAAAAACTAAAATTCCTACAGAAATTCACTCCCACAAGATCCCTGTGGACAGACTCCATTTTAAGGTCCCCAAAAGGTACTGATTGGTGCAATACAGAAATGTCCATGCTGCAAAGATAGGCAGGTTAGACAAACTATAATACCATTATTATTAGAGCAGCTAATCAGCAAACAATTACCAGTTCCAACAGAGCTCCCTCTGCACCATTAGCGATGGCAGAACAGAGCAATATTACTGCAGCTTGGGCAGGACTCAAGCCTGGAAACACTCGGCCCCTACCCAGATTAATTATACACTACAAAAATAATGTCTCTTAAAGGGACAGGCATGGAGGCTAACACGGCCCTCGCATGCAAGCACTTTTACACCTGTAAAGACACAGAACGCCCGCCTGGTAGTGGGCATTTAAGCACACCCAAGGAAGACTATTGGGAACCCCCATTTATGGGGGGGGGTTACACTACCAACAGTGTCACCAGGTCTCCTGCCTGGTAATGCAACTTACTACCAGCAGTGTCACCAGGTCTCCAAACTGGCAATACAATGTACTACCTCCAGTGTCACCAGGTCGCCCACCTGGTGATGCAATGTACTACCACCAGTGTCACCAGGGCTCCCACCTTATAATGCAATGTACTGCCTCCAGTGTCACCAGGTCTCCCGCCTTATAATGCAATGTACTACCTCCAGTGTCAGAAGGTCTCCGACCTTATAATGCAATGTACTACCACCAGTGTCACCAGGGCTCCCGCCTTATAATGCAATGCTCTACCTCCAGTGTCACCAGGTCTCCCACCTTATAATGCAATGTACTACCTCCAGTGTCACCAGGTCTCCAACCTTATAATGCAATGTACTACCTCCAGTGTCACCAGGTCTCCCACCTTATAATGCAATGTACTACCTCCAGTGTCACCAGCTCCCTCACCTGGTGATGCGATGTACTGTGACCAGTGTCACCAGGTCTCCCGCCTGGTAATGCAATGTTCAACTACCAGTGTCACCATGTCTCCTGCATGGTAATGCAATGTACTACCACCAGTGTCAGAAGGTTTCCCACCTGGAAATGCAATGTACTACCACCAGTGTCACCAGGTCTCCCACCCTATAATGTAATGTACTACCTCCAGTGCCACCAGGTTTCCCGCCTGTTAATGCAGTGCACTACCACCAGTGTCACCAGGTCTCCCACCCTATAATGCAATGTACTACCTCCAGTGTCACCAGGTCTCCCGCCTGGTAATGCAGTGCACTACCACCTGTGTCTCCAGGTATCCCACCTGGTGATGCAATGTACTACCAACAGCGTCACCAGGTCTCCCACCTGGTAATGCAATGTATTACTACCAGTGTCACCATGTCTCCCGCATGGTAATGCAATGTACTACCACCAGTGTCAGAAGGTCTCCCACCTGGAAATGCAATGTACTACCACCAGTGTCACCAGGTCTCCCACCCTATAATGCAATGTACTACCTCCAGTGTCACCTGGTTTCCCGCCTGGTAATGCAGAGCACTACCACCTGTGTCATCAGGTCTCCCACCTGGTGATGCAATGTACTACCAACAGTGTCACCAGGGCTCCCACCTGGTAATCCAATGTACTACCACCATTGACACCAGGTCTCCCACCTGGAAATGCAATGTGCTACCTCAGTGTCACCAGGCTTCCCACCTGGTAATGCAGGGTACTACCACCAGAATCACCAGGTCTCCCACCTGGTAATGCATTGTACTATCACCAGTGTCACCAGGTCTCCCACCTAGTAATGCAATCTGCTACCACCAGTGCCACCAGGTCTCCCACCTGGTGATGCAATGTACTACCAACAGTGTCACCAGGTTTCCTGCCTGTAATGCAATCTACTAACTCCAGTGTCACCTGGTCTCACATCTGGTGATGCAATGTACTACCACCGGTGTCACCAGGCCTCCCACCTATAATGCAGTTTACTACCTCCAGTGTCACCATGTCTGCCACCTGGTAATGCAAAGTACTACCATCAGTGTCAGAAGGCCTCTTGCACAGTAATGCATATGTACTACCACCAGTGTCAAAAGGGCTCCAGTCTGGTAACGCAATGAACAACCAACAGTGTCACCAGGGCTCCCGTCTGGTAATGCAGTGTACTTCCGCCAGTGTCACCAGGGCTTTTGTCTGGTAATGCAGTGTACTACCACCAGTGTCAGACAGTCTCCTGCCTGGTAATGCAATGTACTACCACCAGTGTCACCAGGGCTCCAGTCTGGTAATGCAATGCACTACCGCCAGTGTCACCAGGGCTTCCATCTGGTAATGCAATATACTACCACCAGTGTCACCAGGGCTCCAGTCTGGTAATGCAATGCACTACTACCAGTATCATCAGGGCTCCCACAGGGTAATGTCATGTATTACCTATTGTGTCACCAGATCTCCCACCTGGTAATGCAATGTACTACCTCCAGTGTCACCAGATCACCCACCCGGTGATGCAATGTACTACCACCAGTGTCACCTGGTCTCCAACCTGGTAACGCAGTGTACTACCACAAGGGTCACCAGGTCTCCCATCTGGTGATGCAATGTACTACCAACAGTGTCACCGTGTCTCCCACCTGGTCATGCAATGTACTACCACAAGTTCACCAGGTCTCCCACATGGTAATGCAATGTACTACCACTGTCACCAGGTTTTCCGCCTTATAATGCAATGTACTGCCTCCAGTGTCAGCAGGTCTCCCACCTGGTAATGCAATGTACTACTACCAGTGTTACCAGGGCTCCTGCCTGGTAATGCAATGTACTACCACCCGTGTCACCAGCTCTCCTGCCTGGTAATGAACTGACTACCTCCAGTGTCACCAGAACTCCCACAGGGTAATGCAATATACTACCACTAGTGTCACCAGGTCTCCTGCCTAGTAATGCAATGTACTATCCCCAGTGTCAACAGGTCTCCTGCCTGGTAATGCAATTTACTACCACCAGTGTCACAAAGTCTCCCACCTGGTAATGCAATGTATTACCACCAGTGTCACCAAGGCTCCCACCTGGTAATGCATTATATTACACCCCGTGTCAACAGGTGTCCTGCCTGGTAATGCAATGTACAACCCCCCAGTGTCACCAGGTATATCACCTGGTAATGCAATGTACTACTATCACCAGTGCCACCAGGTCTCCCACCTGGTAATGCAATACACTATCACCAGTGTCACCAGGTCTCCTGCCTGGTAATGCAATGTACTACTACCCCCAGTGTCACCAGGTCTCCCGCCTTTTAATACTATGCACTACCCCCAGTGTCACCAGGTCCCCTACCTGGTGATGCAGTGTACTACCGACAGTGTCACTAACTCTCCAGCTTGGTAATACTATGCACTACCCCCAGTGTCACCAGGTCTCCTGCCTGGTAATGCAGTGTACTACCACCAGTCCCACCAGGTCTTCTGCCTGGTAATGCAGTGTACTACACCCCAGTGTCATCAGGTCTCCCACCTGGTAATGCAATAGCCTACCTCCAGCGTCACCAAGTCCCCCACCTGGTGATGCAGTGTACTACCGCCAGTGTCACCAGGTTTCCCATCTAGTAATGCAATGTACTACCGCCAGTGTCACCAGCTCTCCAGCCTGGTAATACAATGCACTACCACCAGTATCACCAGGTCTCCCACCTCGTAATGCAGTGTTACTACCCCCCAGTGTCACCAGGTTTCCACCTCACAGTGCAATCTACTACCACCAGTGTCGCCAGCTCTCCTGCCTGGTAATGCAATGCACTATCACCAGTGTCATCATATCTGCAGCATGGTAATGCAGCAGCGGGAGACTTGGTGACACTGGTAGTAGTACATTACATTACCAGTTGGGAGACCTGGTGACACTGGTGGCAGAACATCCCATTACCAGGTGGGAGACCTTGTGACACTGTTGGAAGTACCCTGCATTACTGTGCAGGAGAGCTGTTGAGGCTGGTGTTAGTACATGTCATTACCAGACATAAGACTTGGTGGCACTGGTGGTAGTATATTGCATTACCTGGCTGGAGACTTGCTGTAACTGGTGGTAGTACACTGCATTACTGTTCGGGAGAGCTGCTGATGCCAGTCATAGTACATGGCATTACCAGATGAGAGACTAGATGATGTCGGTGGCAGTATACTGCATTTTATTAATTTGCGTACAGTGTTCCCTGTATCTTTTAAATATGATAGTAATCTGGCAGCACCTTTTAACACAGTCTAGTTTATCAATTTTGCATTGTTGTTATCAACACAATCTCACCCCCCTGGAAAAACAAGCCTTAGACAAATTGTCTGAAAGTAAAGATAAAATCCTTAAACCTACTAATAAGGGGAAGCAAGGTGGTTTTCCTTGATAAGGATCGTAACAAATGTATAGCACTGGGATTATTGTCTGAGGAAAGGAATTACCAACAGCTCTGGGGAAACCCCATTAATAATTTCAAAAAAGAGTTACTAGCGCTACTACAGCAAGGAGTGCTAGAAGGTGCTATCACCAATGAAAAACTGAAATATATTTGGTGTGAAAATCCTGTTATGCCCACTTTTTACGTCCTCCCATAAATCCACAAAAACAGAATAGCTCCACCAGGCAGGCCGATAGTATCTAGCATTGGGTCTCTTAACTGAAAACCTTAGTGGGTTAATTGACTGCTTTCTTCAACCCTCTGTTACCAGATAACCATTATAGTTAAAAGAAACGAATGACACTTTACACAAATTAACAAAACTGATTAATAAACAAATTAGCCAGCCTGGGAGTGGGTCAAAGGGTGGTAGCCTGGGTAAAAAATTTGCTGGACAACAGGACACAGATGGTAATAGTAAATGGAGTCCCTCCGAAGAAAGGGGGTTACTAGTGGGGTACTGCAGGGTTCAGTACTGGGTCCGGTACTTTTTAATGCCTTTATAAGTGACATTGTGGAGGGGCTGGAAGGGAAAGTATGCCTCTTTGCAGACAACACAAAGATCTGCAACAGGGTTGATACACAAGGGTGTGTGGAAAGGATGAGAAGGACTCGCAAGGTTGGAGGAATGGTCAAAAGTATGGCAGCTTAGATTCAATGCAAAGAAGTGCAAAATAATGCACCTGGGAAACAAAAACCCAGTGGAAGAGTACACACTATGGGGGGTATTAACAACAACAAAAATGGAAAGGGACCTGGGGGTAGTCATATCAGATGATCTAAAGGTATGCAAGCAATGTGAGAAGGCAGTAAGGATGGCTTGGGGGGATACTGGGATGTAAAGGGAGAGGCATCACCAGTAGAAAACAGGAAGTTGTTATCCCTCTGTACAGAGAGTTGGTGAGACCCCATCTAGAGTACTGCTTACAGTTCTGGAGACCCCATCTCCACAAGGACATAGACAGGATGAAGACAGTCCAGAGGAGGGCAACTAAAATGGTGCAGGATCTGCACCAGAAGCCATATGAAGAGAGAGAGAGAGAGACCAAAGGAGCTTAATATGTGTACCCTAGAGGAAAGGAGGGAGAAGGGGGACATGATAGAAACGTTCAAGTACCTCAAGGGAATCAACAAAGTCCAAGAGGGTAGCATCTTTCAGAAAAAGAGATGTGCAAGAACAAGGGGACAACATTTGAAGATAGAGGGGGGATGGCTCAAGAGCAACGTGAGGAAGTATTTTTTCATAGAGAGGGTAGTGGGCACATGGAACGGCCTTCCTGAGGAGGTTGTGGGGTCAAAACAGTGGGGGAATTCAAGAATGCATGGGACAGACATAAGGCAATACTGGTGGGGGGTAGGAAGAAGTAGGCTGTGGTTAACTAGGATCTACAGCTTATCCAATAAGTAGGGAAATGGGCAGACTGGGTGGGCCAAGCAGTCCTTCTATGTAAGTGGAAAGAAAACTACATATGGGTCAGCACTGATGTGGAGGCCCACTACACATACAAACATATGAGGAAGCCAGCAGAATGAGTCTGTTTGATCTATCTACAGTAGTCTGCTCATGTTGCAAGGTCCCTAGCTTACGCTATCATCCCTGCTCTCCCCTCCCCAGTCCTACCTTCCTTTCCATCTGACCCCTCCCCATACTCTGTACTTTACCTTATGCCTAGCCTGGCCTCTCTTGAAGCTGTCTAGTGACTTCATCAAAACCACTTCCTCCAGCAGTGCATTCCAAACGGCCACCAGCCTCTTGGTGAAGAAGTGCCTCCTAACCTCTTTCCTACGCCCCCAGCTTCACACTGTGTCCCCTTGTGGTTTGGCTGCTCCCTAACTTAAGAAGACCCTCCTTGTCCACACTATTTATCACTTTTAAGTACTTGAAGGTCTCTATCATGTCCCCTCTCTACCTCCTCTCCTCTCCTCCAGGGAGTACATATTCAGGGCCCCCAACCTCTCTTCATATGTTTTACCTTGCTGACCTGCAATCGTCCAAGTTGCCTTCCTCTGGACAGGCTTCAGCAAGTTGATGTCTTTCTTAAGCGGTGGGCACCAGTCATAGGTGCCGGAACAGAGGGGGCCACTAGGACCACGGCCCTACTACTTTCATAACTGGCCCCATCAGTTTTTTGCATTATTACTAGGGGAGAATTTACCACTTACATCTTTGGCCCTACCACGTTTCAGACTATTCTGGCACCAATGGCACCAGTATCTTACTCCATACTCCAGATGTGGCCTCACTACCATCCTGTACAAGGGCAGTATAACCCCCTTCTGCCTGCTACTGCTTCCTCTGGCTGTACACCCCAGCATCCTGTTTGCCCTTGCAGTTCCTTTTGTGAACTGCGTGGAGTGCATTAATCATGTGGATGGTATAAGGGCATGTAGATCATTTTGGGACAAATGCCCTTTTAAATAAGTCATCCCCATCTGAATTCATCACAAAAGCATTAGAATTTGTACTTACCCACAATATGTTTGAACAAGAATTTTATTTATTTTCGGGTACGTGGTACAGCTATGGCCCCCCGTGAATGCAAATCTATTTCTGGGACTTTGGGATAAGGAAACAATATTTAGTCCAGATGTAACCCCTAGGTGGCACTATCCCAAGGGCTACTACCCCTGCCTGCTTCACTAGTAGCAGGTTAAGGGGCCTGAGTTCTGAAACGGGTGCCTCCACCCGGAGGTCAGGGTTGGTAGTGGTCAAGCTAACCTGGGCACAGCCCTCTGGGACACTGTAACCCCCATCTTTCCCCTCTAGTGGCCTGAACACTGTACAATAAACACTTTCACAATACCCCTGGTACACCACACAAGTACCCACACTGTTTGAACTTACCACCAGGGCTGGTTCCTCTGGCTCGACCCTGGGGACCCCCTGTAAAACAAGGTTAAGCACAGCAAATAGCAACAGTACAGTACTTTGAGCACAAACTGGAACCACAGTCAGATTACATGCAGAAAAATGTAGATCTGATTTATACGTGTATCTGAGATACGAAGAAAGACTAAAGGAGCTTAATATGTATACTTTTGAGGAAAGGAGGGAGAGAGGGGACATGATAGAAACTTTCAAGTACCTCAAGGGAATCAACAAAGTCCAAGAGGGTGGCATCTTTCAGAAAAAGAGATGTGCAAGAACAAGGGGGCACAATTTGAAAATAGAGGGGGGACGGCTCAGAGGTAATGTGAGGAAGTTATTTTTTCACAGAGAGGGTTGTGGATGCATGGAACAGCCTCCCTGAGGAGGTCGATGAGTCAAGAACAGTGGGGGAATTCAAGAATGCATGGGACGGACATAAGGCAGTCCTAGTAGGGGGTAGGAGGAAGTAAGCTGTTGGTTAACTAGAATCTGCAGCTTATCTGTTAGGTAGGAAAATGGGCAGACTAGGTGGGCCAAGTGGTCCTTATCTGCCGTCAAATTCTATGTTTCTATGTTTCTGTTCAGGGGACTTGAACAAGGGAGGGGCAAAATCAGGTTAATTAGCTTAAAGGTTTTATCAATCAATCAGTTATGCATACGCTTTGAGTCCCCCCACACAGTCCACCTCTGGGTACCCAGGTAGAGAAGAGATGGACTAGCCAGGACAGTTGCCCAGGGTTGCAGCTGGTTGGGACCCTGTGATGGAAAACACAACATGCACAGTACACAATATTTGTAATCCGGAGCCAGAGGGCTCAGTTCGTAAAGGAAACAAAACAACAAGACAATCAGATGACACACTCAGATTAAGCTGTTGTTGTAGGGAGCTACCCTGGTATTTACTCACGATACCCAAGACTGGACACAGGCTGGACGAAAATTGAGACTGCAGGTGGTTGATCTGGAATGCCAGGAGAAGCAGGGCCCACACATGTCGCAGAGGCGTCGTTCCTTTTTGAAGCATGGAGCAGGGGGCTGATCCCCAGGCAGGTCTCTCGTCGATGGCTTCTCTGTGCAGTGGGTAGTCTGGCTGGGCCAGTCTGGCAAAGCCCAGATCGCATGGAGACAAGTTCGGAAGCAGTCTGTTTTGGGCTGGATACAGCTTCCAGCAAGCAGAACACATTTCACACAGTGGGGAACTAACTCACAACCCACTAGCAGCTCATAGCACATTTACATGTACAGGAATTCTACTGTACCAGGCAAAAGCGCTCCCCGGGCACAATTGCAAAGTCTCTGCACACACCGGGAGCTATGGGGTAGCTGGAACTCCTGACAGACCAATCGCATTCAGCAAAAATATTCGGTTTTCTTCAGGTTGAGCCTGGCCCACTTCAGTAGCTTACTTTAGTCACACAAACTTGGATTTAGTCCAAAACAATTCTCTTCTCTCCCTCTCAGGAGCAGCAGGCAGACATGGAGGCCAAACTCTGTCTTTTCATAGTTCTCCCATGCGAGTCCACTCAGGATTGCTCTCAGAATCACTTCAGCTCCTTCTTGCTCAGCTTCCAGCTTAGTTCTAACTGAAAAACTGCAAGCAGCCTGGGACTTCCCCAAGATCCAAAAGATTTGGTTGGCTGATTTGGCTGTCAGTCAAAGCAAGAGCTCCCCCTTCAATTGCAAAAAAGGCGCAAAAAGTTAAAACTGCAGTTCCTATAGATTTTGAATTCAGACAGCTCCTGTAGTCCGGCTACATTTTAGGTCCCACCAGAACTGATTGGTCCAATTTGCAGTCCAAGACCAAGATAGTGGAGACAAACAAAACAGCCTTGCTACAAAGAAAGCAGGTTAGACAAACTACATTATCATTATCATTCTAAATGGTTTTCAGTAAATAGTTACATCTTTCAAAAGAGCTCCATCTCAGATTACTTATGCTGCAATCAAGCAGCTCTTAAAGAGACAGTACACAGAGGCTATACAGACTCTGGTAATCACATTTAAACTGCTAAAATTCAGGACACCAGCCTGGCAGTGAGCATTTAGGCAAGCTCAAGGAAGACTTTTTGGGAACCCCCATTTGTAGGGGGGTTACACAGAGATAAATTCTTTCTTTAAAAATATAAAATCATGGTTCAGATACACTGATGACTACATATGCATATGGGAGGGAACAGAAGGTTTGTTTATTTATTTATTAAGATCTAGGATTACAATACCTTTGAGCTGGGAGCTCTTTTACAAAGGTTCCACGTCGGAAAGCACAGTAAACATGCAATAGAAACAACTGTGATACAGTGGTATTACACAATATAACAGGATTACAGTCATCAACAGAGGTGAGCTTAACAAATAGGCAAAAGGAGAAAACGTGATCAAGGCAATTGAATACAAATATTAGGCAAAGCAGCCAAGATTGCTTTGTCCAATACAGTGATGAGTGGGAAGGGGGGGACAGATGGTCACAGTGGGATTGGTTGGGGGTGGGTGGAGAAGGAAGGAAAGGAGGGTAAAGCATGGTGATGGGGTGGAAAAACTAAGAAAGCAGGCTATCCTACAAAGTGAGATGAGGGGTCGGGGGGTTTAATATAATGGTTCCTGCTAGGGGGGGCAGTAACAATTATAAAGTGCTGTGAGGTGCTGGAGTAACTTGTGTTTGAAGTGGCCAATCTTCGGTTCGGTCAGAATGTTTTGGGGAAGGGTATTGAGCCAGTTTGGAGCACGGTAGGTAAATGACCTTTGACCCTGTGTGGTGCAGCAGAAAGGGACCTTAAAGGACAGACTGTCCTTTCCTCTTGTCCTATGGGGGTTATAGCTGCTGGACTAAGGAGGTTCTGAATGGCTAGGGGGGTTGGGCCCAAGCTGTTGTTTTTAGCCAGGAGACAAGTTTGGTATTGCAGTCTGCCTTTTAGGTGCAGTCAGCCAGACTGAGCATGCAAATCACATGTGTGCGTGAGCCGGTGGGCTCCTGTGATTAGCCTGAAAGCTTTGCTTAGTGCAGCAGTGATCCTTTTAAGGGTAGAATCCGCTGCAGCGCCATGGACAACCAGGGCATAGTCTATGATGGAGATTATAGAACTATTTACTGTGAGCCGGAGTGCCTTGGTTGTCATGCAGTGCTCGTGTCTGTGCAGTAGACCTGTTCTAGTATTGACTGCTTTGGCAATGTGATCTACATGGTAAGCGAATGATAAGGAGCTGTCTAGAGTTACCCCAAGGTATTTAAATGAGTGAACCAGTTCAGGTGGGGTACTGATGCCATTTAGAATTGTAAGCTGATGAGATTTATGTTTGCTTTGCGGGTTTGCCAACAGCATGACGTGAGTCTTCTTATAGTTTTTATAGTTCGTGAGGAGTTTGTGCTTCATGAACCTGGCCTCTACGCTTGCGTAGTTGTGCTGGAGCTGCTTCTCCAGCAGAATAAGGTCTGAATTACTGGAAAAGATCATAGCATCATCCGCGTAGAGGAGGATTCTATCAGAGCAAACAAGGGGGAGGTGGTTAAGGAAAAGCTGAAGAGTAGTGGTCCTAGTATTGACCCTTGAGGGACACCAGTATCCAGTGAACACGGTGACTGCAACTGAGCGCTTACAAAAGCAACGACTCAATTACGGCACTTGTGTTCAGGACTACCTGGCAGGGTGCCGACCGGATACCTGGGTGGGAGAGGTAGGGCGGCCCAGGAAGTGTCTGGCCGTATATGGGGGAGGTATGTGGGAGGGGTAGTGGCAGGCAGCTGCCGAGTTGGTCTGCTAGTGTGGTGGGGAGGGTGGTCGGTTGGGAGGTGCAGGGTTTGGGTCCAGTGCAACTTGTTTTTTTTTTAAGTATTTCACCCCCCTAGACATGCATGTCCCTGGAGTTAAGAATCCTTTATTAGGGGGTTGTGGGGGGCGCAGCTCCCCACATTAAAAAGAAACCCATAGATCTCGGTCGCTGTCTTGCCATTCGCCGCGGGTGTGTATCACAGAAATTCATTTTCGGTGATGTACACTCACCCAAATGGCAATCGCTATTCCGTGATCGCCATTATCACACAGAACCAGAGACACCTGTGCGCACTTGCCGACTGTCCGAGAGGACACCATTTATTTTGACCTGCTGGGCCCCATTCCCTACGTAGCTTTGGAACCAACCCACTGCTTTGGGTGAGAGCCCAGTATCTGAGAGTTGTTTGAGCAGTAGTGTGTGATTGACTGTGTCGCATGCTTTGATAAAGTCGATGTAAGCCGCCCCCACTAGTTGACCACGCATTATGAACCTACCCTGTATACTCAAGTAACGCTGTGGTGGTGCTGTGTGCCTTTCAAAATCCATGCCGTTGGGGGCATTGTATCTGATATTTTTCTAGGTAATCAACTAGCTGGTCTGACACAATGCGCTCAAAAGCTTTGGATGGAAGGACAGAACTGATATAAGGCGACAGCATGTATGACCCTATCAGCAGCTTTCCATTTCTGGGGTAATTGGGCAACCCGTAATGAAAGATTCGGTGTTTTGCTTAAAGGAGTAAGTACCACATCCAGGGTGAGGGCGATAAGTTTTAGACCTAAGGAGTCACCGCTGTGTTATGACTTTCCTAGAGCTTGTTGTAGATATTTTCTGGCTTCAGTTGTTTTTTTGTGGGTTTTTTTTTTTATTATTTACACTTTATGGATTTTTACGGGTTTTCTCACTGCCCATTCCCATGCATCCCTGATGCGACGCTTGCCTGTGGAGGCACGCACACGCACGCCTTGTGGGACATCCCTCCTCTTCAGTCTCGCCGTTAACGACCTATCTGGCTTCATTTTGGGAGATTATTTGGCTAGGAACTTTGTAAATTGGCTTAATGAGAACAGTTTGAACTGCAGGTTTACATCAACCATGGATAAAGCCACCATCAATTTCCCTGATTTTACATTAATGGGAGATCTACTATCTGAACAAATTACTTCCAAGGGATTTAGGAAAGACATAGCAACCAGTCCCCTCCTGAGATATGACAGGGCATATCCAGAATCTTTAAAAAAGTCCATACCGGGGGCGCTAGAGAGCCAATCTCCTTGCAGGACGCTTTTTAGATCAGCTCTGCATCAAAACAGGGGAAAAACCCCATTATTTTGCTAAGAAAGCAAAAGAGTGAAATAAAAATCAAAGAATCGTCTCTAGGAGGTGTTTAGCTTCACAACGAATCTAGACTTGTCATGGGGAAACCGAAATCAACAAGTTCTGGAGCGTCTAAATCTATCGGAGGCAAACAGGGGCAGGCCCGAGAGGAAACTGCAACCCACGAGGATGGCCCTGAGACAAATGGATCGCAAGCTCCACCTTGGCAACAAATATTAACAACAGTCAAATCTATGGACAGTAAAATGGAGCGCACATTAGCCAAACTAGAAATGCATGAAGTGGCCATAAAAGATCTATCTGGCGTCGTTGCTGAAACAGAGAAACGCTCCATTTCTATTATGGCAACTGTTACCTCCTTGACTAAGGAAAATACTCATCTACGAGGTCGATTAGAAGCTTAGGAGAACGAGACCCGTGCTGGTAATCTAAGACTGGTCGGTATACCGGAGGGGGCCAAAGGTGCTGATCTCTTGAACTTTCTGGTAAAGTGGATGTCTGAAACCATTCCGGTTTCAGAAACTTTTGAATGGACTGCCCTTAAAAGGGTGTATAGAGTTAACCCTAGGGTCAGGCCATCGGCCACAGAGCAACCACGCACTGTCCTAGTGCGTACGGCGGGAGTAGAAATTCGAGACCTCCTACTGTCTGCAGCAAGGTCAGTGTACCCAATTGATATTGAGGGGCATGATATCAAGATATTCCCAGACCTTTCCTATCAAACATGGGCTCACCGCAAACAATTTGATGGAGTCAGGCAAAGGCACCGGGCATTGGGAATAGTGCACTCATTTCTTTTACCGGCGCAGTTACGGATAATATACGGTGAAGAGTTGGCAGTTCAACGAGCCTAAAGATGTGGGGCGCTGGATGGAGAAAATAGAAACGGAATTTCAAGCAAAAGCAGATGGAAGGAGAGTCGAGGAGGATTCGGACAATGACTGATTTAATTTGGTGAGACACGGGGACCTGGTTTTCCGAGCTGTGTCCTGGGCTACAGGGACTGTATGGGCAATACCCATTTTCCTTTCCTTTTGAAGAGACACTTTTTTTATTTAGACTTTAAAGGATTAAAAGCAGCCTTGTAAGCCTGGTTTAAATGTTAGCTCCTTAAGAGTACAAATTTTGATAACTAAGGCGATGTTTTTGTTTCTCTCCTGCCTACTGTTTGGATATGCTGCTGTAATGGAGTAGGGTTTCCCACTGTGAAATTGTAGTAATTGATCTATAAGCATAAGTTTACCTTTAAATTTCATTTCTACACATGGATAAATAGCAATCATTTTAGATTGCATTAATTTATTCCTGCTGTTGCTACCTAAGATGGAAACTCCAGAAGCTACTGAGATGGCTGGCACTATGGGATTGCTTTTATGGACAATATATTAGAGAACCCTCAGCTCCTATTGTACCAGATTACAGGGAAATGTATATGTATATCAACTATGTTGTTACACAAGTTTATGATAGCCTTGTATGAGGAAATGTATGTATTGTTTTACTACTTAAAGCAATAAACATAAAGTATATAAAAAAAAAAAGGTCCATTACCGTACAGGGAATTGTTGCATATTCAACACAGCAGTACAGATGAAAAGGAATGTGAGATTCAGGCAGTGGAACTAAAACAGAGATTTATGGAGAGGAGTTATGAGGAGAGCCTGCTGAATAAATCAGTGCAGAAGCGAGACCTAAAAAAAACAAACCGAGTTGCTTACGAATAAAAAAAGGCTGCGAATGCTAACAGAAAATCCAGTAAAGTTACATTTGTCACTGATTTTAGTGGTGTTGCAGGTAAGACTGGCAACATCATTTGGAAGAACTCGACAATACTGCACAGTGATGATATTTTAAAAGATACTGCAGGATCAGAATTAAGGATCACTTTCAGAAAGGGGCAGAATATCAAAGATAAATTGGTACACAGTCCATTTTTGAGTAAGGACAACATTAGCCACACTCAGCTACCTATTAAGCCCAGCAGATGCCACTCATGTTTTAAATGTAAGGTATCTGGATATATGACACTGGGTAAAACATTTCAAAACCGAAAGAACCAGACGTAGGTGTGACGCTAGGCCAGCCGGTTCTGATTTCCCTATGATTTTGTAATATAAAAATGTAGTGTTGATTGCCTGTCATGAGACATCCTGTGCTCCTGGGATGCACCCCCCCCCCACCCAGGTTTCAGTTCAAATGACAGGATATGTTAAACAGCAGATCTGTGTAATGTGATTAACTTCCAAGTTGATTTTTATGGCCATGTTTATGATCTGTGTTGCTTTGAAGCCAGGAAACTAAAATATCCATTTTATGACGTCTTCAGAGGAAGGACAGTTAATTTCAACTGGTGCTAAACGAAGCTATATGACATCTAGGTGAGAAAACTGCAGAGTTGTAAAAGTCCTGTGATGTCTTTTAAAAGCAGGATATCACACTAGATCAAAGGAAAGATTTATTTAAAGAGAGTCATAATTTGTGAAATTAGTTTTGCTGAAGTCACAGAATTTAATATACCTCTTGATAGGACATCCTGTTTTGTTTATTTTTTGTATTCTGAAAGGAGGAGCTAGATGGCATCATAGAAGGGGTGGAGACACAGGGTTTAAACTATATTCTGTATTTCCACATACACACATTTCTGTTGGACTCTGAAACAACATCTAACTATAAGCACTGTAAGAAGGTAATAATACATTAGATAGACAAGTCTAATTGTACTGTGGTAGGAGTTTATGTTTCTACTTTTTTCCTTGTTTTCTTTTGAGCGATTGTATGCTTTGTGATATATTGTTCTGTGTTAACATTTTACATATTTTTATCCATTTTCTAAGTAAATCTCTTATTTTAAAGAGACTGCCTAGTGTGCCTTCAAAATTTTCTTTTGCATGTGAAGTATAGATGGTTAAAGCTGACAACTGTGCATACGCTTAATGGTGTTACTGAACTGGAAAAAGGTAAGAAATACCCAGGGTCTTTCATAGAGTTTTAAGGGTTCATTTTGGATACCTAGTTAGGTGCCCTTGGAGAAAGATATCTGGCATCCCCTGAAGAGCAGATTATCCCAGCCTGTACATTTGGGTACGCTAGCATAAGGTTCACAGTTTGAACCCCCCCCCCAGAACTTGAGACCAAAGGTGATTCGGACCCACAAACAGACAGGAGGGTTACCCTGTTCTGTTACCTGTCCACAGTACTGCACTCAGAGGTTGGCACTGTGGTAGCAGAGGGCCCGACCTGCTGAGTGGGGCTGTGACAACTGGTAGTGGTCAAGATTTTATTTCTTGTAGAACCACATTTGTGGTTCATGTAATCTGGTGTACATGTGGACTCGTGGGAAAGACTGAATGCTGAAAGAATGCATTCAAGAACATATCGAGGCATGGCTTAACTGGCAAACTGGATGGCAGCCTGAATTGTGAGCTGCAGCATGTGTATGGCTAAATCCGGTAATTCTCACATCATAACCGACCGCTGACCATCGATTATACAAAATTCAGTACCGCTAGGACTGTGGCTTTTTTGGTCATACCTTTTCAGTGCAAATCAGACGATATTCTGTTCATCATGCTCCCTCAACGATTTCAGCCTATACCATGGCGGGGGTGCCTAGCTCAGTGCTCAACCTCTGCCATATCAACGCAATGTTTGAGAAGCTTCTGCAGAAAATGGATGAGGTAACGGAAGCTTCTCATCACACCACAATGGCTATTCAAAGTATATCCGGACGTTTAATGAAAATAGAACACCAGGTATTACAACACGACTCGGCGATCAACGAGATCAGGGGCATTCAAAGGGACCAGCAATCTAAAATTAATCAACTTCTGCCTAAAGCAGACAATCTTGAGAATCGTAGCAGAAGGAACAACTTGCGACTGCTAGGCTTTCCAGAGGGAGTAGAAAATCGGGATATGGTCCAGTTTCTCCAGCAGGCCGTTCATGAAATCCTGGGCCTCCAGCCGGATTTTCGGCTAGAAATAGAGCGTGCACATCGATCTCTCACACCGATGCCGGAGAAAGGGGGGAAGCCTAGGGCAATCCTAATTAAATTGCTGGCATACAATACGCGACAGGCACTGTTACAGCGGTCCAGGGAAGTGGGTCGCTTGAAGTGGAAGGGGCACCTATTCTCTATTTATCAAGACTTTTCCAAAGAACTTGTGAATAAAAGGAGAGAGTATACACAAGTCCGATATAAAATGCAGAAACTAGGAATCCAATATTCTCTCCGTTATCTGTCCACTATGTGAATAGTGCATAATGGGGTCCCTCTCTTTTCCGAGACGCCAGCTGCCCTGTAGGATTTTCTGGTGCGTCAGGTCAGAGATCAATTAGAGAACTCCTATACACACCTCCCCAGGTCTACCAGTCATATAGGCCCCCCAGACGCCGAAGAAATGCCCACGGACACTGACACTCAATCTGAAGTCCACGGAGGGCTCCCACGCCGAAGTAGAAAGAGAATTGCGAGAGACAGCCACCAGCGTAGAGACCATCCACTTCTCAGAACGACTTCCCATTCAGAAACTGCGGACAGGGAACAACAACGGGATACAAGTACAGCATTGGTGATGTACATGACCCACAACCCTTATGAAGCCCTGCGTTCTCCCTCACCTTCACCTAGAGACCTTAGGCAAGATGAAGACCTCCCGACTGAAGCGCCCTTCCAGACTACCACAAGTATGCCGCCTGACAGTGGGCCACATCCGGAAGAAGCCTTGGGCCTAATGATGGCGCAGTGTCCCCCGTCGCAGCAACTGAAGATTGCAAAGAGACCCAGGCTGCTACAGAAATGATAGCGAGATCCCAGAGCCAAGTGATCATCGGAAAAGTCCCCTGAATACGTTATCGATAAGTATTCTACTGTGTTCTATTGTAATTGTAAGGGGTGTGCTGGCACTGTTGAGTTTAACTGCTTAGGGAGATCACGAGACATTGGGACTTTTGCCCCCTAGGGCATGCTGATCTCCAGGCCACACTTTAGACCCTCTGTATTTAATGTATGAGGAGGTGCGGTGAAGGGGGGGACGCTGTTGAATTGGGGTATGCCTTAATTTGATCCTGATATGAGTGTTCTCAGCGCAGAGGGGAACCCCTGGATTTTGTGTTATCCAGATCAGGGTTGATGTGGGCTGGACATCCCTGGGGGAGCATCCCCATGACGAAGGTACTCTCTCTCTGCCTCGGAGCCGCTGGATTATGAACCCTCTTCTACCCCTTCCCACGGTCTTTGCACCCCCCAATCTGGAGGTGCCCCAGTTAATGTGGCCTATGGCTTACTGTCCCCCCACATGGTAACCCCCTTATATTGACTCCTATGGTGCGAAATAGAGGTCACTGCACAGTGCATGATATACATGATAGCGGTGCTGGTAGTTGCACAAGTTATTCGCAAGCTGCAAACTCCCTCCCCTTAAGCTAATGGGAAATCAAAGGGAAGTCCAGCTGGACCTAATTTTGGGCACTACGTCCACAGGAGCCACTCTACAGGCCCTGCCCTTCCAAGTCTGGCAAGGAACCTTACAGGCAGGATGGCTCCAACTAAGCACAGTAGTGCACTTAGTAAATATGTTTAAAGGTTGGTTTTTGTTTTTGTTGAGGTTGTTTTTGTATTGGTACTGGATAAAGGGGATACATACATCTAAAGACGAACATGAAGAAACCCCATTGCGAATGTGTGTCAGGGGGAAGATCTCGACCACAGGTAGATCGCATACATGCACTCTTCCCAAGGCAGCACTAAATAGCTATTCCAAAATATCTGGATTGTTAGCAGTTGATGAGGTCCCCAATTCTCAAGTTGGTCCAAAAATCTTTACACCATTTCATGGGGATTCCACTGGTTACACAGGTGGGTTGCCAGACCCCATCACTACAACATTCTCAGAAGGCTCCCTTTGCATGGGGCAAGAGAGTGACACCAGCCATTTTTATCCATCCTTCTCAGGGCGATGCCTACTCCCCTTCACCGGTGGTTTAACTTTATTCTGCTTCCCATTATCTCCCAACAATTATGATTATGGCCGATTTTACTTGCATTACTTGGAATGTGAAAGGGTTGAATACACCGGTGAAGAGGAAGAAGGTACTGTCATATTTGAAGCGGCCCAGGCCCAGGTGGCCTTCTTGCAAGAAACTAAACTTACTAGTAAAGACCACGAGCTCCTGAAGAGGGACTGGGTAGGAGTAGAGGTTCACGCGTCAGCTCCAACACAGAAGCGCCGGGTGGTTATTTTAATACATAAAGAGCTGCATTGGTCTCTCAGTATGTCCAAGTCCAACCCACAGGGCAGGTGGGTGTTTGGAATTTTTCAGACCACTACCGGACCTATTTTGCTGGGTAATATTTATGGACCTAATGAAGACAACTCGGTTTTCTTTCACCAGGCCTCTCAAACTCTCCTTAATATGAATAAAGGTGATATACTCACTATTGTGGGTGGGGACTTCAATTTGGTGCCTGACCCCCTGTTAGATAAAACCACAACCAAAGGAGGCAATATGCATGGGAATGGAAGGAGAGCCCTGTTAAAGTGGATGAGTGACCAAGGACTGACTGATGTGTGGAGGGTACTGAACCCCAGATGGCGGGATTACTCTTTTTACTCCCCCGTACACAGCTCGTACAGCCGTATTGATTTCCTGTTAACTTCCCCTCAGATTACACAGGCAGCAACAGCGTCTAGTAGTCTCCCTATAATAATCTCTGATCATGCCCCAGTTCGACTGAACATTTTATGGGGCCCCCAACCCCCACCTCTACCTCTTGGAGGTTGGACCCTTTGTTAGTTAAAGATAAGGAGTTCCTTGTCTGGGCCAAGGCTGAGGCACAACTGTTTTTTCAGGAAAATCCAGCTCAGGACACCACAGCAGGGATAAGGTGGGAGTCACTCAAAGCCACCATGCGGGGTAAGATTATTGCTTATGCAGGGGCCAGACGGAGGCGTAGGGAGCAAAGATTGAAGGTACTTGAAGAGGAGCTTAAAACAGCGGAGCAGCAGAATAAAGAGCAGAAAGGGACAGCCTTACGGGACCCCCTTGGAAGGAAAATACTGGGTCTCCAGGTGGAGATAAATTCTCTCATATTGAGGCGAGCTGAACTCTCTATACTGAGACTGAAGCATAAATACTGGGAGGGAGGCGAGGAAGGGGAGAGAGTGTTGGCCTATAGGTTGCGGAAGCAGCAGATGGAGCATCATATAGCTGGGTTGAAGGACACCTTCGGGTCAATACATACAAAAAATACTGAACTGAATACAGTTACGGCAGAATATTACACTTTATCGTATGCCTCTTCCAGGGTTGCTGACCCCGAAGCGATCCACTCTTTCCTTCACTCACTACATCTTCCCACTATAACTCCACAACAGGCTGAACAACTTGACACCCCACTTATGGTAGATGAAGTGAAAAAGGCCCTACTTTCCCTTAAAGCAGGGAAGGTCCCGGGCGGAGATGGCTACTCAGTGGAATTTTGGCAGGCCCTGATTGATATTATTGCCCCTGCTCTCCAGCAAACTTATGCTGAAGCAGAAATACAAGGGACTTTACCCCCCACTATGAGGGAGGCTGTCATAGCAGTGCTGCCAAAGAAGGGGAAAGATTCTACCTCCCCAAGTAGTTATCACCCAATATCCCTTCTCAGTGTGGACAGTAAGGTATTCACTAAGGCCATAGCCCTAAGATTAGGACCCCTACTGCTGCAACTCATACATCCCTCCCAAGTAGGCTTTGTCCCAGGCAGGTACAGTGCAATCATATCAGAACTTTGATCAATTTGGCTCAAACCGCCTCCTGACCCCAGCAGCTGCGGTAGCCATAGATTTTAAGAAGGCTTTTGACTCCCTGGAATGGGACTATCTGCATGCTGTCTTGGGGAAGCTGGGGTTTGGGCCTCATTTTCGATCATGGGTAACAGCTATATATAATTCTCCCTCAGCCCGATTACTAACCAACTCTATCCTGTCCCCTCCCTTCGAGTTAGCCCGCGGTACCAGCCAAGGGTGCCCTCTTTCTCCTCTGTTATTTGTGTTGGCTGTGCAGCCTTTGGCTGCCACCATTAGAGCTAATGAAGGGATCCAAGGGATCCCAGCAGGTAACAAGGAATATACCACTCTTCTTTATGCAGATGTCCTTCTGGTCCTTCTAGCAGATGCATCAGAAACGCTACCTTTATTACTTAATATCCTTCACCATTTCAGAGGACTGTCAGGCCTTCAGCTTAACCCCACCAAGACTGAAGTACTCCCTCTTAACCCCAGGTGTCAACCATCAGTATTGGGGAACTCTGGTATGAAATGGGCAGGGGAGAGTATTACATATCTTGGTATCCGCTTCTCCACTACAATTTCCAAACTATGGGACTACAATCTCTACCCCCTCCTACTGGACATGAAAGAGGATATGTCCAGATGGCCTAAACTCCACTTAACTTTAGCAGGCAAGATAGCTGCGATCAAAATTATCTTGGCGCCAAAAATCTTTTATCTTCTGGTACATATTCCCCTTTCCCTCCCCCAGAGCTGGATCCAGAAGTTGGACAAGGCCATAGGTGGCTTTCTGTGGGAAGGAACCCCCCCCAGGTACAGTAGGAATAAGCTTAGAGCACACTGGAGTGTAGGTGGGTGGTGCCTTCTGTGGTTTGAAGGCTACCAATGGGCCTTCCACATGGCACAGTCATTATGCTGGCTGGGCGTAGGTACTAATCCTCAGCCTCAATGGGTGAACATAGAGCTAGCTGTCAGTCAGAAGATCTCCCTGGCACTTCTGGTGTACAGTACCTCTCCTGCAAGCCTTAAAGCACAGCCTACTATAGGAGCCTCCCTGCAATGCTGGGCCAAGCTAAAGAAAAAGCTGAAAATGACCCTTGCACCAGTTAAGATGACCCCATTGTGGGGAAATGAGAAACTGTGTATTGATAAAAGACCTGTATACTGGAAGGGGTGGGAAGATAGGGGAATTACTATGTTAGGAGATATACTGGCACCATCCTCTATGATAATAGATACTTTTGCTAATTTGCAAGTCTGCTGGTCACTCCCTACCTCGGATTTCTGGAGATACCTGCAAATGTGCAGTGCAACCCAGACGTATATGTCCCACATACCAAAGGGAGAAGTGCAGATTATTCCCTCCTGGTTAAAAAAGGAAAAGGGGCTGGCAAGTTCCATATATGTTGCCCTCTGAGACACTCTACCCAGTCAAACCGAGAAATCCACGCAGAAATGGGAGAAGGCTTTGCATTTGGAGATCACAGATTTACAGTGGGAAGACTGTTGGAAAGGGGCCCAAAAGCATTTCACAGATACAAGAAGTAGATTAATACAAAATAAGATCCTCCATTCTTGGTACCGTACACCGGTGGTACTACATAAGGCAGGGGTGTTGAGCTCAAATGTATGTTGGAGGTGTAACTCCCAACCTGGAGACTTGCTCCATATCCTCTGGTTTTGTCCCCTGATACAACGGATATGGGATCAGGTCTGTGAGATGGGGGCTAAAATATTACAGAAATATGTTCCCCGGTCCCCTCTCCTTCTGCTCCTAGGTATGAGAGCAGAAGCCCCCCACCTCCGAGACCTAGAACATCGTTGGCTAGCCTTATGGGCTATGCAGGCTAAGCGACTCTTAATTTGTAGATGGAGAACTGCTGAGATTCCTAGTGCTCAAGAGCTTCTGTCCTCTATGGTGCAAATAGCCACTATGGACAAACTCTCTCACGTGGCCCACAGTTCCCTGGGAACTTATGAGAAATGTTGGACCCCCTTTACCAGATATGCCATCCCCAAGACAGGGGTGGGTTGAGAATTCAGTACTTAGGACTACTGGGTGGTATCCGAAATGTAGTTATGGTTCCCTACTCACGTTTCTGAGACTATGTACCTGTGATGTGATGCTCTGTTATCTCCATGTGTAAATAGTTATGTTGCATGGTATATAGAATGGTGATTCTTTGTGTTTGCTCTTACTCAGGGTGTCAGAAGCCTAGACAGCACCCGAATCCGCAAAGAGAACTGCAATGTTATTTTATGGAGTATGGAAGCCTTGCCCGTCCAACATCTTAAGTTAGACACCTCATGTACAGGGATAAGTACCTGTTAATTGGTGACAAGTTCTCTTTGGCCCTGTCCACACTACGCCTCTGTAACATTAGAGGGTGTAAAACGTTACCGTAACAGGTCGCATTTACACCTGTAACGTTACAGGAGGCGTTTTCATAACCGTTGTTGAAACCACATATGAGGTGGTTTCAACAACGGTTATGAAACCTTTCCCCGCCCTGGTAACGTTACCGGTGGTAGTGTGGATGGCCGGTAATGGTCCCCTGCAGGGCACGAAGCGCAGCGAACTGCATTGTGGGATCAGGCGGCAGTAACGGGTCACCCGCCTCCCGATGTAGATCCGCAGTGCCGGTGACCGCAATGGACACCACCGAGGTGTGGATGCACTGCACTGCTCCCTGGCGGTAACAGATTGCATCTGTTACCAGGCGCGAGCGGTGTAGTGTGGACAGGGCCTTTCTCTTGCTTTGATGTCTGTGTTGTCACTGTAACCAACAACTCCTTTCCAGCATCCTGTTTTTTGTGTTAGTGTTGATTACTGTAACAAGGAAAATGCTAATAAACAATTTAACAGTAAAAAAAAAAAAAAAAAAAAGAAGAAGAACATATCAGGGGCCGAATATTCAGAACTTAGCCCCGGGGCTAAATTAGCCCTGAACCATTAGCAAGCTATATTCAAAGGAACAGACCCTGTGCTAAACCCGCTGAATACAGTATGCAAAGGAAGCAGTGCAAACAGGGCTGGGAGTAGAGTGCTAAAATAGACCGGGAAATAAGACAGCTTTGAATATAGCGACAGGGAAGTGCAAAAAGCAACAGCAGCTCAGTGGACACAGAGGTTGAGTAGGGCAGAGTTGAAGCTGGTGGACAATGTGCATGATAGCAATGAAGTGTTGCACAACAACTGCAAACAACAATGCATGCTACACACTACAGAACTGTGCTACACTGATGGGAGGTTTGCCCAGGGCTAACCCGATTACACAGTGCTAACACATTAGCCCGGTGCAAACAGGTTAGCCTGGGGCACAAGTCTGCCATAATCAAAGATTCTATGCAAATGAACCTACTTGGGTAATCCGTGGGCAAACAGTCACATTTGCATCTCATTGTGGGCTGATTAGCATCCAGTTCCATGTAGTTTACCTGGCGCTGTTGCATGGAGCTCACAGCAATGGAATGGAAATACAGGCTGGAAGCAGCAGGCCAGGGTGTGCTCATAGCAAACCCCTGTTGGTTGGAATGGAAGTACAGACTGGAAGCAGCAGGCCAGAGTGTGCTCACAGCAACTCCTGTTGGTCAGAATGGAAGTAAAGCTGGATGCTGAAGGAAATGGGTGTTTGCAGGCACAGTTAGTGCATACCACCCGCCCATGCAGCACTGCAATGAGGGACACAGACATGCTGACTGAGGGGTAATGAGGAACACTGACTTCTCACAATGAAGGACACAGCAGCATACCTCACACCACTTTCCACAGAAATCAGGGACAAAACCTAAGAAACTCAGGGACAAAGACCCCAGACCAGGGACACAACTGAAGAACTGGTACCATTCATTCAGAATGCTAACAGAATGAGGGATTAGTGTGAGATGCATGTTCTGAAGAAGGACAGGCCTGTAATAGAAACAGAGACACAGAAGTTAACGGCAGAAGGAGACCACCAGGACCATCTAGTCTGCCCATTGTCTTTTAGCCTAGCCTTCTAACTGCCCTTGGGTTTGAGGGCTCCCTTGTATCTGTCCCAAGCGTTCTTGAAACCTACCACTGTGCCTGCCCCCACCACCTCGGGAGGCAGGCAGGCTGTTCCATGCATCCACCGCTCTTTCTGTGAAGAAAAACTTCCTGGTGTTGGTGGAGACCTACCCTCCTTGCAGCCTTAGATCATGTCCCCCTGGTTCTGGTGCCCTTCTTAAATTGGAAGAGATCATCTATCTGTACCTGGTTTATGCCTTTTATGTACTTGAATGTTTCAATCATGTCACCCCTCTCTCTTCTCTGTTCCAGGGAATACATGTTCAGTTCTTTCAGTCTATCCCCATGGGACATCTCATGCAGTCCCTGAATCATTTTTGTTGTTCTTCTCTGCACCGTCTCCACTCGGTCACTGTCCTTTTTGAGGTGGGGCCTCCAGAACTGGATGCTATACTCCAAGTGAGGCCTAACCAGTGATCTGTGCAGTGGCAGGATCACTTCCCTCTTCCTGCTTGTGATTCCCCTCCCAATGCATCCCAGCATACCGCTAGCCTTTAATGCTGCCTTCTCACACTGTTTACCTACCTTCAAGTTGTCTGAGATAATGATTCCCAAATTGCGCTCTTGGGTGGAAGCAGCTAGTCTTTCCCCTCCAAGGTAATATGCCTTAGTGGGATTTCTTTTTCCTATGTGCATAACTTTGCACTTTTTGGCACTGCATTTCAACTGCCATGCTGCAGACCATTCTTCCAGTTTCTTGAGGTCAACTTCCATTTTGTCCACTCCCTGCTGGGTGTCAACCCTGTTGCATATTTTGGTGTCATCTGCAAACAGACACACCTTTCCCTGTAGTCCATTAGCTATGTCCAACATGAAAATATTGAAGAGCAGGGGCCCCAGTACTGAACCCTGGGGCACACCACTGGTTACCCTACCTTCTGATGACAGTGTTCCGTTTACCTGCACTTTCTGGGTTCTGCCCGGTAACCTGTTTTTAACCCATCTAACTACTTCTGATCCAACTCCTGTGTGTTCTAGCTTCTTTACCAGCCTTCTGTGTGGAACCGAGTTGAAGGCCTTGCTGAAGTCTAAGCAGACCACAACTACTGCCCAGCCATCATCTATAACCTTTGTAACACAGTCAAAAAAACTCAATCACATTTGTCTGGCATGACCTACCCACTGTGAAACCATGCTGCTTGGGGTCCTGATGGCCGCTAGCCTCCAGGAATGCCATAATCCTCTGTTTGAGTAGTGTCTCCATTAACTTCCCCACTATGGATATGAGGCTTACCAGCCTGTAATTTCCAGAGTCCTCCCTGCTGCCCGATTCGTGGAGTGGGACCACGATTGCCCTTTTCCAATGTTCGGGTACCTCCCCACTCTTTAGGGATGTGGCGAATAGTTTAGCCAGTGGGGTAGCCAACTCTAATCTCAGTTCTTTTAAGATCCTGGGGTGCATGTCTGGCCCCATGGCCTTGTCAACTTGCAGTTTATTTAGTGCCTACAATACCTCGGCCTCTGTGAAGGGGCTAGTATCAACCCCCTGTCCAGGGGTGTTGCGTTTTGCCATTTCTGGGCCATCGCCTGGGTCCTCCTCAGTGAATATTGAGCAGAAGTACTTGTTCAGAAATTCTGCTTTTTCTGGATCATCTTCAGTTTGTTTTCCCTTCCTGAGTTGTAATCTTGACTATACCCCCTTTTGCCCTCCTTCTTTCCTGGATGTAACTAAAGAAGGATTTGTCTCCTCTCTTTGCCCTCTCTGCTATACTTGCTTCTGTCTGCGCTTTTGCCTGCCTTATTTTTTTTGCTGGCTTCTTTCATTTTCTCCTTGTACGATACCTGATATTCTTCCTTGTTTGTTCCCTGGTATAGCTTGAATGCCTTCTGTTTTTCTTTCACTATTGTAGCCACTTCTTTTGAAAACCATAAGGGGTTTTGTTTTCTTTTCGCTTTGGTAACCCTTCTGGTGCATTGGTCAGTAACTATCTGGATTGCTTTCTTACGTTTCCCCCACATGACATTGACCTCATCCACTCGTAGATCAATGAGGTTGTTTCTTATATTGGTCCTCATTTGGTTGAAGTTCGCCTTTTTAAAATCTAGTACTTTTATTTTTGTGTGGCACGTGTCCTCAGTTATGTTCAGCTTGAAGCTAACCATGCGATGGTCACTGCTACCCATATGGCATCCCACGTCGAGTTCCTTGACCCTCTCAGTGTTTGTGAGGACCAGGTCAAGTATGACATCTCCTCTTGTTGGTGTTTTGATCAGTTGACTTAATCCTGCTCCCTGTAGTGCCAATAAGAAATCTCTGCTTCTTCTTGTTGCCGCTGTTCGTATATTCCGGTTTATATCTGGAAGGTTGAAGTCCCCTGCCAGTATCACCTCTCCTCTCTGAGTCATTTTGTGTATTTCTTCTATCAGGTCTTTGTCCCCTTTCTGTCCTCGATTTGGAGGTCTGTATATGATGCCGATCCTGAAGGTGTTTCCGTTTCATGTATCTATAGTAGACCACAGTGACTCGGTGTCCCCAGGGTGACTCTGCACATCTGTGGCCTTAATGTCTTCTCGAATGTAAATGGCTACTTCTCCCCCTCTTTGCCCCTGCCTATCCTTTCTGAACAGATTGCATCCAGGTATAGCCGTGTCCCATTCATGGTTTTCCATGAACCACGTTTCTGTCACAGCAACCCAGTCCAATCTTTCTACTACCATGATGGCTGCGAGTTCGGGTAGTTTGGTTGCAAGGCTTCTAGCGTCTGCAACCATCACCTTCCAGGAATGTGCACCCCCTTTGGTATGGGGCTGCACCCTTTTCGTGGACAGTGCCAACTTGCTGTTTGCGCCAGAGTGATTTTTGAGGTTGCCGTCTTGTTGCAGAATGCTAATCGAGACCTCTGTGGTTGAGATGCCCAGGTTCTGCATTTCTCTTTCTGGGTGTGTATGTGCTCCCTTGGACTTATGGGGAGTGGTGACAAGCCCACTGACGGTGGTGGTGTGAGCTGTCACCATAGCCTTCCGATCGTGGCCTCTCCCCCTCTGCTATAACCTCAGTACCATCCCCCCTTTTCTGTGCCTGCCCCTCCTGTACTTTACATGAGGTCCCTCCTTTTTTACCTATGGCCACTCCTTGCTCATGGCCATGCCTGTTTCCTTTAGTCCAATGTTGGGGGGTGGGTTCTTCCATTCACCTATCCCCTTACCTTCGTATCTTTCTGCTGCATTAATGTATGACATCATTACGTGCTTACAGTCCCCACTGTACTGTCATGTAAACACATATTTTACACGGGACGAGGAAAATCATGATGCACAATCAGGGACAGTTGAGAGGTATGCAACAGCATCAAACATGGAGATACAAACTCAAAACAGTGGTGCCATTGTCTTTCTTGCACAAAGTTACCCATTTATGTAGCATCAGAGAATTTATTGATTGCTGCCTGAACGAATGAATTGACAGCACATTCACTGAGTGAGCAGCCCCTTTTCCATGAGGGACAGAGGAGGAACAGGGCAATTCAGAGGAGTAAAATGAGGGATGTCCCTCATAATGAGGGACACTTCAGAGGTATACTTCCGTCTGGTACACAGTCAACCACATCCCTGGTAGTCTAGTGCCCCCCAATACCTCCCAAGTGTTCCTCATCGAGAGGGACATCCCTCATCTTACCCCTCAAAATTGCCCTGCCCCTCCTTCGGCCCTCATGTAAAAAGCGCTGCACACACAGAGAATGTGTTGTAAGTTCAGACTTTGAAGCAGAAATTAGTGATATTCTAAGATGCTACAGAATAAATAAATGTTGTACATATAAAAGCAATGTTTTCCACAGTGTTCTGAACTTGTATCTCCATGTCTGAGGATTTGTCAATCATTACGAGAGTCAGTGTCCCTCATTGTACCTCTTTTACAGTGTCTGTGTCCCTCATTTCAGTGATGAAAGGTTGAGAGTTATGATCCCCCCCACCAAGATCCCTGACCCCCGTAGCTTTCACAAACAGAGCTTTCCCAGGTAGTCTAGTGCCCCCATCATGATCCCGACCACCATAGCTGCCAAAGATATTAAATTTTCCTTGGTAGTCTAGTGGCTAACCCTCCATCATGCTCCCCAACCCCGTGGCTGCCAAGATATTAATTTTCCCTGGTAGTCTGGTGGTCCCCACCCTCATCCACGATCCCCGACCCCGTAACTGCCAAAGATACTAATTTTCTCTGGTAGTCTAGTGGTTTCACCCCACCCAGCAGTGCCACCCCCAACCATTCCTGAATGACGGCGACTGGCTCAACCTAACGCTTCACCTCCATGGCCAGCCGCCAACTGTGTGCTGAATAAGCACATACCGCAGCGAGTAATAACTTAGCGCTTATTCATTACTCGCTATGGTATGCGCTTATTCAACACACAGTCAGCGGCTGGCTGTGGAGGTGAACAGTGGTTAAGCCAGTCGCTGTCTCCATTCAGGGATGGTTGGGGGGAGCGGTGGGTCAGCACTGTCGGTGGGGACCACTAGACTACAAGGAAATGTAACCCTTTGACAGCTATGGGGTCGGGATTGATGGGGTGGGGCCACTAGACTACCAGGGACAATATGTGCTATATTAAACTACGGGTCGGGGATCGTGTTGGGGGTGGAGAGACCACTGGACTATCAGTGAGTATGCATATTTGTGACAGCAACGGGGTCGGATCATGTTGGGGGTGGGGACCACTAGACTACCAGGGAATATGCATATTTGTGATAGCAACGGGGTCGGGATCCTGTTGGGGGTGGGGGACCACTGCACTACCAGGAATATGCATATCTGTGACAGCAACGGGGTCGGATAATGTTGGGGTGGTGGGACCACTGGACTACCAGGAATATGCATATCTGTGACAGCAACGGGGTCGGGGATCATGTTGGGGATGGGGTGGTCACTAGACTACCAGGGTACACCTCACAGCAATTCAAAGTTACATCAATTACTTGACGACACCATCAGCAACATCACATGCCTTTGCAGGTGGTATTTGGCGCTGCATTACAGGTGGCTAATAACCTGTAGCACAGCGCTATTCTTCTGAATGTGCCACTGCACCAGCATTCATGGCCACTCCTCTCACTCCTTCCTCTGAACACATAGGGCCCGATTCTCAAAGGCTGCTTAGAACAATGCAAGCTGCGCCGGACAGCAGCCTGCGTCAAAGCCCCTTGCGCCATGGACCCTGCACCCAATTCAGGTATGGAAGGGGTTCTGAAGCCTAAGTCCCCACACATGCGGCATTCCTTCCCATGCGGCGAACACCTGGCACATGGGAGTTGTCTGTTGCAATCCCGGTGCGGCATGGGAAATGGCGCCTACTGTACATATGTGCACAGTGACTGCCACCAGTCTCAGACATTGAGCACATATGTACAGTATCGTGCTGATACAGACCACAGTCGGCGGCTGGCTGGACACCAAGGGGTGGGTTCCACTAGACCACCAGGTATTGGGCACTGCAGTGCTTGGGGGCACATGCCCATGCCACATACAGGCGGGCCGGGCAGCATCGGGGATGGGGTGGTGGCATGGGGGATGGGTGACAGTACCTGGCATGATGGGGCACCAGCGGCGAACTGGGGGCAACCGCAGCATACAGTGGCACATAGGATGACATCCCCAGTGGGACATATTCTAAGTCCCACTACGCCAGCCTTGGCTGGTCTAAAGGCACTTAGAATATCTCGCACCGGGCGCGGTCAGAGAGTAGCAAGCTGCAGCTTGCGTCGGCGCAGTCCGCCTAGCGCCGTGTCACAGCACTGTGCAGGGCACAGGGCTGGTGCAGGACCTGTTTGGGGCAGGCGGCCTGCAGTCGATGCAGGCCACCTTCGTGAATTGCGTGGAGGCAGCCCTGGACGCAAGGTGCACCTTGCACCATATCTGTTTGGTGCAAGCACCTTGTGTCAGACACAGGGCTTTGAGAATCGGGCCCATTAACTTTTAGCATTGGTGCTATCACACAGTGCCAGCACTAAAAAGGCTTCTGAATATTGCAGCCTGGCGCAAATTTGGCACTATTCCAGTGCTGCAGATTTGCGCCAGGTGCAAAGCTTTGAATATCTAGCCCCAGGTCTATTATCAATAAAAAGACAGGCACCTCAGTTGGGAGACATTTTGCATAGAGCCATAATTTAGATAGAACATGTTCTGAATTTATGGGGATTGAATCTGTAAACCCCCCCTAAAAGAGAGGGAGATAAAGTAAACATGTTACTGAAAGAGAAAGTTTCTGGATTTTCAAATGGGATACCATCAACCCTCATGGTCTGAATGAAATGTGAGATCTTGAACCATTTTTGTAATACATGCTACAGGATTTACTGGCCAAGACAGATTTATGATTTATGTCTTAAATACGGTGTGATTTATTTTTTTCTAAAAATAATGTCTTTGCCAAGTAAGTTTCTGAAACATTGCCTTGTTTCCTCTCTATTCTTCAGGCACTTCTTCTATATTTTATTTATTTTTATTTAGTTATTCAAGTCTAGGATTACAAAGTACCTTTGAGCCGAGGCTCTTTTATAAGGGTTCCATGTCAGGGCGTACAGTCTTGGAGTTACAATATCAGCATAACGCAATTACAAGGGAGGTTTTGACATGCTAATTCAAGGTTTCTTACATGTGAACAACTGCAAAGTCTTGGAGTTACAATATCAGCATAAAGCAATCACAACAAGGGAGTTTTTTACATGTGGACAAACGAAGAGAGGGTACATAGGGGTCAAGAGAGGCTCGGAAGAAAAGAAACATTGAAAGCAGGAGTGATACGAGAGAAGGGGTGAGGAGTGTGGGGGGAGGTGAGATGGGGCTAGTATGTAGCGGCTGGAGGCAGCTTTGTCAAGGGGAGGATAGGATAAGAGCATACGTTGGGCAGTGGAGGCGTAAGTGCTGGGAGGTGGGGTAAATGGGCAGTCAGTTTGAAGAAGGGATCGGTCAATAGCAGTCGCAGGAGTTAGAGGCCAGAAGAGCATGGTGGAGTTTGGTCTTAAAGGCACCCATAGTTGCAAGGGCAGTGATGTCACTACTGAGATTATTTATCCAGCTAGGTGCCCTATATGCAAAGGACCTTTGGCCTTGGGAAGTGCGACAATGTGAGATTTGCAGCCGGTGAGGTTTGGATTTCCTGGTGTTGCAGTTATTGGTCTTGAGATTGATGAGAGAGCAGACTCAGGGGGGGCACTGCCCATCATTATTCTTTTCGCTGTGATGCAGGTTTGATATTTAAGGTGATTATTTAGTGGTAGCCACCCCAATAGAGAGTAGAGGTCGCAGGTATGGGTGAGACGGTGTGATCCAGTGGCGAGACGGCAGGCCTTATTAAGGGTCGTTGAAATCCGCTTGAGGGAGGAGGCAGTGGCGGAGCCATAGATAATTAATCCATAATCGATTATGCTAATGATGGAGCTCTGGACGGCAACTGTTAAGAGCTTCAGAGGTTAGGTGTTTCCTGTGTTGGAACAGCAGGTCCATCCTGATGTTAGCTGCTTTGGCCACAGTATTTATGTGGGCAGTGTAGGAGAGGTGGGAGTCGAGGGTGATGCCAAGGTATGTAAAGGATTGTACTTGTTCGATTGTGACTCCTTGCTTAGTTTTGATGGTGAGGTGTAACTGTTTAAATTTGTGATGAGAGCTGCAGAAGATCATGGATTTTGTTTTTTTCTGGTTTAGGATCAATTTATGTTTTAGGAACCAGCTTTTGACTGAAGTGAAACCATGCTGAACGTTATTTTGCAGTTGTTGAGGATCTTGGTGGGAGGCAAGGATGACTGCATCATCCGCACAGGGAATGATTTGCTGAGGACAGGATTTAGGAAGCTAGTTTAGGAACAAGCTGAAAAGGAGGGGTCCTAAGATGGAGCCCTGTGGGACACCTGAGCGGACTGGTCTGGGATTTGAGAGGGTGTTGGAGATTCTAACCCTTTGGGACCGGTTTTCTAGGTAACTTTTGAACCAGGTTACTGAGTTTGGAAAGAGACCCACGTTCCGGAGCTGGGTAAGCAGGAGGCCGTGGTGGACAGTATCGAAGGCCTTTGTTAGGTCAATGAAGGTAGCACCTGTTACATGCCCTTTGTCCAAGGAGTGGTGGATGATGCCAGTAAATTCGAGCAGTGCAGTGGAAGTGCTGTGATTCTTTCTGAAACCGTGTTGCTGCCTGCTCAGCAGGTTGTGTTTGTCAAGGTAGTCTGTCGGCTGGTCAGTGACAGTATGCTCCAGGGCCTTTGAGAGAGGAGGGAGTATGGAGATGGGTCGGAAGTTCTCAGGTGCAGTTTTGGCGCCACTTTTATGGATGGGGGTACAGTGACTAGCTTCCATTTATCAGGGAACTGGCTAAGGCTGAGGGAAAGGTTGAAAATCTTCATCAGTGGATGAAGCAATTCATCAAGAGTGAGGGACAGAAGTCTGAGGTCTAGAGAATCACGGCTGGTTCTGGACTTGCTGATAGCTCTGGTTACGCAGTCATGCACCTGGTACATCTTAACTGCTTTAAAGTGGGGGGGTGACTGGTGCGTGGTAGTGGAGAGTAGGGGGGAGGGTGGCCCGTTTCATTGTAAAGTCTGGGAGGGAGTACAGAGCTAAGGTCAGTGAAGGTGGTATTGAAGGTATCAGCTATGAGTTTGGGGTCGAGGTTATATTTCCGTTAATGCTGAGAACCGAAGGGGTGTATCTTGTCTGCTGCCCGGTGACTTCTTTTATGTTTTTCCAGAAATCTCTTCCCTTTCCCCAGGAGTTTGTAAGGGCGTTCTTGAAATAAGCTGATTTTTTATCCCGGATAGCTTTGGTGCAGTCATTTCTTGCACGTTTGTAGTTGGTGATGTCAGTGTGTTTCCCAGAGGCTCTGGCGAGCGCCCAGAGATGGTCTCTTTCCTGTATGACTAGACTCTTCAATCTATATCTCTAACTGAAGTTGCATATGACAATCAGTGGATCCTTGGGACTTTTCCTGAAAATGTATGGGTAATCGCTAGTAATATCTACTGTTATATCTACCATGTGAATCTATCTTTAGCTAGCACTGCACTTTAAAATATTATGATTTACTTAAAGTGCAGATCTGTTTACAAATAAACCTTTTTGATGCACTTTTTTCTTGTTATATTTCATAAGTGTGGTGATGTTTATTTACTATGATTGGTGGTGTTATCTGTGATGTCACAGGAAGGTAACTATTTAAAGGATATGCAGCCTCTTGGAAACCTGCCCCCCGCCATAGCCTTGACTGGTGAAGCGCTGGAGCAGTTTACTCCCAGGTGACTGGCCCAAGTTCTGTATACTGCCTACGTCTTGGTGGACAAATAAATGCTTGCAGGATTTTTTTAAGTGAGTCTCAAGGGAACTCATTCTTTGTGGTCAGGAATGCAGCACAGCACGTTTTGCCTGATAGTGTTGGGGTTAGCCATCACTGGTACTGCACCCCCGTTTCTACTGCAGCATGACAGCTTTCCCACAACTCACCAGGTCTCCATCCTGATAATGCAATGTACTACCTCCTGTGTCACCAGGTCTCCCGCTGGGTAATGCAATGTACTACCACCAGTGCCACTAGGTCTCCCACCTAGTAATGCAATGTACTACCAACAGTGTCACCAGGTCTCCCGCTGGGTAATGCAATGTACTACCACCAGTGCCACCAGGTCTCCCATCTCATAATGCAATGTACTACCACCAGTATCACCAGGTCTCCCATCTCATAATGCAATGTACTACCCTCAGTGTCACCAGCTGTCCTGCCTGATAATGCAATGTACTACCCCCCAAGTGTCACCAGGTCTCCCACCTGGTAATGCAATGTATTACCACCAGTGACTCCAGCTCTCCCATCTGATAATGCTAATTAGTTTAGTTTATTGTTCGACAAATTGTCATTACACAAGTAAAACTGGATAGAATCATTAAACAGACAAAGACAAATACACTTATTACAATCAATATACACACTCCATAATACAAATACATAATTTAAATATACATATAAATAATCTATTATCTAATAAATACATCTGTTGCACTTTATGTAAACATCGAAAGAAAACCAGACCAATTAAGGGGAGTACAGAATTACATTCAATCATTGTTCACAGATCGTACATATGTCTTTCTAATTTTTATTATTTCTGTCAGGAACATTGCTAGGTGATTCAGCAAAACATCACTTTCCGAGTTGAAAAAAATAATTCAAAATATATCTATGAGGAAAATAAATGTCCTCTAGATAATGTCCTAAGTATCTTTGTCTGGGTTCAGAATACCATGGACATCGGAGAGTGACGTGAGATCTTCTTTCTCATTCAGTACATAATAACAAGAGGTTCTTTTGGTATTTCCTATATTATATCTACCTTCCAAAACATTACTAGGGAATACCTCAAATCTGAATTTCATTATTATAAACCTAAATTCAGGAAAATGAATAGAATTTAGGTAATACTTTAAATGTTCCCTAGTATTTTTTACAAGCCAGGGGGCCACTTTTAATTTCTGAATTTCTGTCATGTCCATTCCCTTAGAAATAGTTTGCACGTGTTTCAAAACATATTTGCTTAAAGTTGAACCAGCATAATATTCTGTGGTGATTTGCATGTGCAGCCCATGATGCTTTGCATTACGGGGGCATGTGTGATTTTGTATTTCTTTGAAACTTGGCTTCCCGGCCAATGCCCTTTGGGTTAAACATTGCCTCAGTGCTTGTGCACTGAGGTTCTTTGTCTTTTAACTTGTTTTTTGTTTTAATTGGATTCACCACAACATAACCCAGATAGACCATCTTAGGGTAGCTGGTTCATTCCACTGGGGTGTCAAACAGACGTGGCACACTGATGAGTCCTGGTAGGACAAAACACGTGTCTGTGTCTTCTGTTGGCACCCTTTGCAAACTGTGTGAGAAATCTTTCGGCACCATGCATTTCTGCTTAAAGTTGAACCAGCGTAATATTCTGTGGTGATTTGCATATGCAGCCCATGATGCTTTGCGTTATGGGGGCATGTGTGATTTGGTATATATTTGCAATAAGTCACACTTAGTCATATGTTTTTACCAACCCATAATTTTGATTGATTAATATCATATTTTTCAAGCAAAACATAGATAGCATTTAACCACCCTTTCTTATACAAGGAGAGGAGTTTTTCTTTTTCCTTTAAAGCTTTCCCAAGAAGCATTTTTTTGTTGTCAGTATATTTTGTGACCCAAAAATTAATCATTCTAATATGAGTCATATGCTCAAATTTTATTTCACCAAGTTCTGATCTCACAAGCATATTAGGAATACTCAATGGTATCTTAAGATGTGTTTATATGTTTTGTCTAATAATGTATCAATTTTCCTAACTCTTTCTGTTCCCCATATTTCCACAAGATAAGTTGCTTGACTAATAATGTTTCCACTTATCACTTTAATCATGGGCGTGAGAGCCAGACCACCATATATATTATTAAACCTCTTTAATGCTTTTACCGCATACTCAAGCTTATTTTTTGTCCATGTCTAGTCCACCTGCTATTATTAGTGAAAAGAACTCCCAAATATGGAAATTCATGAACAAAATATAATTTTTTATGTGCTAATATTAATATCATATACTTCTTAGCTGGGCCAAAAATCATAATTTTTGTTTTACTAGTATTTGGTTTAAGATTATGTTTTGTGCAAAGTATATCTAACTTATCCAGGGCTCGTTGAAGACCAAATTTTGTAGTTGACAATATTGCTAGATCATTGACATAAGCGAGAACTGGGATTCTTTTCCCTAGTAGTGTAGGGCAATAATGATTGGGATCATCTAAATGTTCTAAAACGCCATTAATATACAGGTTAAACAATGTTGGCGCACAGACATAACCTTGTCTCATGCCTATTCTGATGTTAATCTTTTGAGTAAGGGTCCAGATTTTGAATATTTCACTTCAGACCAAGTTTGTGTATATAAACTTTTAATTAAAACAATAAGATTATCTTCAGTACCCATGGCTTCCATTATTTCCAACAATAATAGTCTCAATATTGTATCGAATGCTGAGGATGTCAATGAACGCCATGAAAAGTCTTTGTTTCTTTACTTCGCAGTATTTTTCTATTATGTGCGAGAGAAGGAAGACTTGGGTTCTAGTACCAGTTCCTTTTTTAAACCCTGCTTGATATTCTGAAACAATGTCATATTAATTAAGTATTGTCATTAACCTATTTAAGAGAACTTTAGCGTACATTTTGGCCATGGCATCCAGGAGGCTTATAGGCCTATAATTCGCTGGATC
Organism: Neoceratodus forsteri; assembly: GCA_016271365.2. Taxonomy (NCBI): domain Eukaryota; kingdom Metazoa; phylum Chordata; order Ceratodontiformes; family Ceratodontidae; genus Neoceratodus; species Neoceratodus forsteri. The sequence goes on along the minus strand of CM028135.1, from coordinate 1,096,293,789 downwards.
TAACCGTGAACCTTTCTTATATATGGGAATTATGAAACTGCCCAGCCAGGAGTCAGGAACAAATGCATACATTGCAGCCTTATTGTAAAAATTAGCAAGAGTGTCTGATCACCAATCTATGTTAAGTTTGTAAAAATCTATCGAGATGTTATCAGGGCCAGGAGCTTTGTTATTTTTAAATTATTCTATAGCTAGCTTAACTTTATGTGATGTAAACCAGCGAAAATTCTAATTCTGTTCACCAAAATCTTCCATCACAAGAGAATTTAATTTGTGAAAGACATTCGCAAAATATTTCTCCCAGATATCTGGAGCGATATACATATCAATTTGTGATTTATAAGTACAGGTTCCTTTGGTAACCAAGGTCTAACATTTCTTATCATTCCTCTCTCTAATGGACTCAATTATTAAATTCCATAACTCTATTTGGTGTTGCATACGATAAAAATTAACATCATTTTTATTTTGTTTCCTAGCTGAACTAAGTTCCTTTACATTAGATCTTGTTGGATATTTTTTTGTTCTCCTTATTAGTTTAGACAGTTTTCTTTTCTCAGTCTGACAATTCTTATAGAACCAGCCCTCATACTGTATTTTATTATTATTCTTTTTCTGTGCTTGCTCAGTGGTATCAGTTTGAAATGTAGTGATAATCTGATTACAAATGATTGCTATTTCCAATATGTTTTCAATATTTAAATCTAGAATCTTTATTATATGTTCACTCTTGTTAATTACATTGTTTTCTTTTATTGGATCCCATCTAATCCTTTTATTCACTATTTCTATATTCTCATCCTTTTCAGAAATATTTAGAGATGCTACCTGATGATGCAGTGCCACCAGGTCTCCCGCCTGATAATACAATGTGCTACCCCCACAGTGTCACCAGGTCTCCCAACTGGTAATGCAATGTACTCCCCACCCCCAGTGTCACCAGGTCTCCCAACTGGTAATGCAATGTACTCTCGTGCCACCAGGTCTCCCAACTGGCAATGCAATGTACTCTCCCCAGTGCCACCAGGTCTCCCAACTGGTAATGCAATGTACTCCCCCACCCCAGTGCCACCAGGTCTCCCAACTGGTAATGCAATGTACTACCCCCCAGTGTCACCCGGTCTCCCAACTGGTAATGCAATGTACTCCCCACCCCAGTGTCACAGGTCTCCCAACTGGTAATGCAATGTACTCTCCCCCAGTGCCACCACGCCTCCCAACTGGTAATGCAATGTACTCCCCCCACCCCAGTGCCACCAGGTCTCCCAACTGGTAATGCAGTGTACTCCCCCCACCCAGTGCCACCAGGTCTCCCAACTGGTAATGCAATGTACCTCCACCCCAGTGCCACCAGGTCCCCCAACTGGTAATGCAATGTACTACCCCCAGTGTCACCCGGTCTCCCAACTGGTAATGCAATGTACTACCCCCCCAGTGTCACCAGGACTCCCACCTGGTAATGCAATGTACTACCTGCCCCCCCCCAGTGTCACCAGGTCTCCCACCTGGTAATGCAAAGTACTGCCACCAGTGTCACAAGGTCTCCCACCTGGTAATGCAATGTACTGCCACCAGTGTCACCAGGTCTACCTCCTTGTAATGCAGAGTACTACCACAGTGTCACCAAGTCTACAGCCCAGTAATGCAATATACCACCACCAATTTCACCATGTCTCCTGATTGGTAATGCAATACATTACCACCAGTGTCACCAGATCTCCAACACGGTAATGCAATGTACTACCACCAGTGTAACCAGGTCTCCTGCATGGTAATTCAATGTACTACCACCAGTGTCACAAGAGCGCCTGCCTGGTAATGCAATGTACTACCACCCCCAGTATCACCAGGTCTCCCAGCTGGTAATGCAATGTACTATTACCAGTGTTACCAGGTCTCCCACCTGGTAATGTAATGTACTATCACCAGTGTCAACAGGTCTACCTCCTGGTAATGCTGTGTACTACCACCAGTGTCACCAGGTCTTCTGCCCAGTAATGTAATGTACCACCACTAAATTCACCATGTCTCCTGCTTGGTAATGCAATGTACTACCACCAGGTCTCCTGCCTGGTAATGCAATGTATTACCACCAGTGTCAAAAGGTCTCCCATCTAGTAATGCAATGTACTACCACCAGTGTCACTAGGTCTCCCGCCTAGTAATGCAATGTATTACCACCAGTGTCACCAGTATTCCCACATGGTAATGCAATGTACTACTACCAGCATCACCAGGTCTCCCACCTGGTAATGTAATGTACTACCACTAGTGTCACCAGGTTTCCTTCCTGGTATGGAATATACTAACCACCAGCGTTATCAGGTCTCCGGCATAGTGTTACAATGTACTATTCCCAGTGTCACCAGGTCTCCTGCCTGGTGATGCAATGTAATACCACCAGTGTCACCAGGGCTCCCACCTGGTTATACAACACATTACCACGAACGTCACCAGGTCTCCCGCACAGTGATACAATGTGCTACCCCTAGTGTTACCAGGGCTCCCTCCTTGTAATGCAATCTACTATCACCAGTGTCAGCAGATCTCCCACCTGGTAATGCAGTGTACTACCCCCAGTGTCACCAGGGTTCCCACCTGGTAATGCAATGTACTACCCCCAGTGTCACCAGGGTTCCCACCTGGTAATGCCATGTACTACCCCCAGTGTCACCAGGGTTCCCGCCTGGTAATGCAGTTTACTACCACCAGCATCACCAGATCTCCCACCTGGTAATGCAATCTACTATCACTAGTGTCACCAGGGCTCCCTCCTGGTAATGCAATGTACTGCCACCAGTGTCAACAGGTCTCCCACCTGGTAATGTAATGTACTTCCACTAGTGTCACCAGGTCTCCAGCCTGGTAATGGAATACAGGACCACCAGCGTTATCAGGTGTCCTGCATAGTGATACAATCAACTACCCCCCCTTGTCACCAGGGCTCCTGCCTGGAAATGCAGTGTATTATCACGAGTGTCACCAGGGATCCCTCTTGATAATTCAATGTATTACCACCAGTGTCACCAGGTCTCCTGCCTGGTAATGCAATGTACTACCACCAGTGTCACCAGGTTTCCCACTTGGTAATGCAATGCACTACCACCAGTGTCACCAGGTCTCCCACCTGGTAATGCAATGTACTACTACCAATGTTACCAGGTCTCCCAACTGGTAATGCAATGCACTACCATCAGTGTCACCAGGTCTCCTGCCTGGTAGTACAATGTACTACCCCTAGTGTCACGAGGGCTCCTGTCTGGTAATGCAATGCACTACCACCAGTGTCACCAGGGCTCCCGCCTGGTAATGCAGTGTACTACCCCTAGTGTCTCCAGGACTCCTGCCTGGTAATGCAATGTAGTACTCCCAGTGTCACCTGGTCTCCCGCCTGTTAATGCAATGTACTACCCCCAGTGTCACCAGGGTTCCCACCTGGTAATGCAATGTACTACCCCCAGTGTCACCTGGGTTCCCACCTGGTAATGCAATGTACTACCCCCAGTGTCACCAGGGTTCCCACCTGGTAATGCAATGTACTACCACCAGTGTCACCAGGCCTCCCACCTGGTAATGCAATGTACTACCACCCGTGTCTCTAGATGTCCTGCCTGGTAATGCACTCTACTATCACTTGTGTCACCAGGTTTCCTGCTTTGTAACTCAATCTAATGCTACCAGAGTCACCAGTGCAGGCCTTTGGCCCATTGCTGACATGACAGCATTGGTTTCATTGGACCATTAATAATTTATTTACCTGCTCTCCAGGGACTAGATTGCTTCTTGTGAGTTTTCAGTAGCTATTTAAAGTTTTAAGTGTATCCAGTTAAATTGTTACCTTATAAGAATTGGTACTATTTGGTGAAGAGAAAGAAATCACCCAGACTTTGAAGGGTAGTTATATAAGCTCTTTACATGGCTATTCTAAAGTCTGCAGTCACATTAAAGCAGGCCACAGGGCAATGATATTGCATTCTCCTGCACAGTTTCTGCACCAGGCTTGCTGCCTCCCCACCCCCCTCCCACCCGCCCTTGTTTGGGAAGGTTCCATGTAAGCAAATCACAGCACAGGAACTAAAAAAAAAAAATTACGCAGGAACAAGTAATGCTGCTGTATCGGTGTCAGACGTAAACTAGACAAATACAAAGAAACACAACACAAACCAAAGGCATTGGGCAGTGTAGTTTATTGGCAAAACTGTGCACAGGAATGCTCCGGCACTTTGGAGCATGCTACCCCTTCATCTGGGAGCCTGTGTAAAGTGCATCACAAATCAATCAATGTTTTATATTCATAAGATGACATCACATGTCACTTGCAAGACTTCCAATTGGTAAAAACACAGATGTTGCTAACAAGTTAAAGCTGCAGTACTACCTAACAAGGAAGTTATCCGTTACGACCGTTGTAGAGCCACAGACAATATGGCGGCTGTTATCTAGTACTACTGCTGTCAATGCAGCAGGCGGCAGAAATGTAAACAAACACAAAGGATAACTGAGCAAATTACGGGGCGATAGTACATTGCCAGCGGGAAACAGTACCAGGTACATGATCAGCAGAGCACAGGGTATACACACAGTTGAAAAAGTGCACATTTTTTTTTTACATTGTACTGCTGCTTTAACAGAACACAGAAATTTCATTTAACTGCAACATTTCTATACAAGGTTTTTTACTCTCAAGAAGTTATAAAAAGAAAATGACTGTTTGGGAACCAAAATTAAAAAGTAAAGTAGGGGAGGGATAGGCAGAGCAAGTCATAGTGGGCGAATTTACCTTATGTGGCGGTCAGCCCATAGGCAAGAGATACATCGTGGTACAGTTACATGCCAGTCTGATTCCTGCTACTCCTACCCCTCGGAAATCTTTCAACACAAGACAGCAAGGGAGCTAATAAAAGTGACTCGTGTGAATATAAAGCGCAAATACTATAAAGTACACTCATTAGAAACACACATATAGGGAACTATTTAGCGAAGTGGATATTAAGGAGGTTTAATGCAAGCGTCAGAGTATCGAGGGAAGAAAGCAGGAGAAATTAAACAAGCAGAAAATAGATGGCTGCGATAATCGCAGTCAAGCCAGAAGAGTTAAAGGAGGGCATATATAAATATAAATTTTAAATTTAATAAGAAGAGCTATTATAATGTTAGATGTGCCAGATAGCATTTAAGAATGGTTTCACAGCATACAGATTATAGGTATTGGGGGCAAGAGGTGATGGCTGCAGTAAGGCTGGGATCCAGGGCTTGCAGACTGGCTGATGGACAGCCAGGCTCACTGCCAGGGTAAGGGGGGGAGCAAAAATTAGGTTCCGCACATAACAATGCCCCTAAATGCTATCCTGAACTGAGAGCACCTCTCCGCCATACAGTAAAAAACTCTGCCCATGAGTCTGCAGTGCCTCTACGAGTCAGTCAGGGACGATATGAAACTGTGTTCTGTTAATATGGTGGTGAAAGATTTAGGCCAAAATGCTGTTCCTATTATAGAAATGATTTAGCACCTGCAAGTTTGTGAGACCTGTAAGTCTGGCCCCGGAGGAGGTGCTAAAAATATGGCTGCTCTATTTTCTCTTGTACCTGGAGTCTTTTTTTAGGATAAAACCGAATGTCATCGATTTAATTTCTCAATCTGAATGAAGGAATATCTAAACTGATCATTTATTTACCCAAGACAGCCCAACTGAGATGGAACATCTTGTTTTCTGGGAGGTCCCACATCTACACATTTCTGCAGCAGGGTGGACTGGAAAGTTAAGTTCTTTGCCCATGGTCACGCAGTGAGTACATGGCTCTTGCAGAGGGTTTGAACCTGTGATCTCTTGGTTCCCAAGCCAGTGTTCTAACCACAAGCACACACTGCCTCAAAAACAGTACCCCAGCTCTAGTTCAGGCAATAGGATATCTGAGGGGTGTGTGGGAGAGTTAGTAATAATGGTGTTTATTTTATTTTTTTGGTAATCAGATGAGGCCCACTAGGCACAAGTGCCTGTTTTCAAGGGCGACCTGGGAGCACGGGGGTGCTTAAGTGACTTGCTCAGGGTCATACAGTATGCAAGTGGAAGTTGTGGGACTCAAACCCAGGTTTGCTGGATATGCCAAGCTTGTTCACAGCTCGTTACTCTAACCTCTAGGCTATACTGCCAGCCCCATGGCCCCAAGTATGGAGGAGAATCAACAGGGAATTTACTAAAATACAACTGCACTAAATACAGGAACTGGATTTTTGGAAGGAAACTTAGGATGGTGGAATTACCTGCAGTCATGCTTTCTATGTTTCTAAGTCTAAAATTGTCTGCTTTAACCCTATTGTGAACATTGTCTGAAATATTTTGTATTGTACTGTTATGCGTAACGCTACACAAACTACATGATGGTTAAGCTTTTTATAGTATATTTTGTTATATACTGGAAACTTAAACTTTTTATTTTCTTTTTAATTTTTTGAATTTTATAACTTACTTATGACATTGTGAAACATCAGTTTATTGTAACTTACACAGGAACACCTTGAAAACAGGACTCTGGTCCTAATGGTTGTATTTCCATCTTCCTATATAAAAATAAAGATTTTAACTAACTATTAGCTATTCATTTCAAGAAAAGAAAAGGAAACCAGCCCCAGCCTGCTGGCAGAGTATAGCGCTACTGCCTGCGATGCTGGCTACCTGAGTCCAGTAGTGAGCTTGGGAGTCAGAGGGCCGGCCAGGGGGAGGCGGACTGAGCATCTGAGGGACTGCTCTACTCCTGCATGGGGGGGAGGGTTCAGGGATCCCAGTGCTTGCTTGATACTTGGTGGAGACCAGAGGTTAGGCACGCTGAGCTGTTGAGATGTATGGGAGGTGCGACGGCCATCAACGCATGTCATGTGGGAATGTGCAGCATGCTTCATGATGGAACTGCACAGCCGCACCTCCCGAGGGAAAATGGTGGCAACTGGTAAGAAGACATTGGTTTCCCACAGGCCCTGCACCCAGCTATTCAGGCGAGAGTCCATGTGAAGTGGATCCTCCCTCCGGTGGGGTTGGGGGACCCCACCAACCCTGCCGTGGGGGTAAGCTCTGGGGGAACAGCTGGACAAGGTAAGTCCTGGAGGATGCAGGGGAGATCAGAGGATGGGGGATGGTCAGCACAGTGGGATAAATAAATAAACACATAAAAACAAAACGAAACTCTACGACTGATAAAAACTGACTTCCTGAAAACCGAAATATACTACTAATTTAGCCAAGAGTAACTAAACCACAAATAACGTTGTATTATCAGCTCGGTTAAGGGTTCATTTACTGCCGACAATTAATATTAACTTTCAAAAGTAATGCGCTATTACTTGTTATAAATGAATTATTCTTTTCTTTTCCTTTTTGTAAATTTGAAGATTTTCTATCTAACAATATTTGCTTCCGATGTGTGCAACAGTACTCCACATGAACGCTGACATAGCTTGTTCTGTTTCTCATGCTACATTCTCGGCACTGTGACCTCACTGTCTGTGACATCACAACAGACCAAGAAAAGCAAATCACCTGCTGCCAGATCAGTCACTTGTGATGTCAGAATGTGTGAGGTCACAATGCTGTTATGAGGTAAGTAAAGGAACGGAACTAGATATGTCGGTTTTCAGGTAAAGTATTCTTTCACACCTCCCATTAAATAGTACCAGGTAGAAAATCTTCTAATAGGCAAAAGGGAAAAATACTTCAGAAATAAAAAGAAAGACCTGGTCTGTACTGGTCAGGTACATCACAGTCCGACATGAAGTTTACACCTTAACTGGTAAGGATGGGTATATTTCAGTCCCACATGAAGCTTACACCTTAATTCGTAAGCGTGACAACATTTTAGTCCCACATGAAGCTTACACCTTTGCCTGTGCAGGTGTGTACATTTCAGTCCCACATGAAACTTACACCTTAACTGGTATGGGTGAGTACATTATAGTCCTTCATGAACCTTACATCTTAACTGGTGAAGACTGGTACATTACAGTCCCACATGAAGCTTACACTTTTACTGGCAAGGGTGGGTACATTACAGTCCCACATGAAGCTTACACTTTTACTGGCAAGGGTGGGTACATTACAGTCCCACATGAGGCTTACACTTTAACTGGTAAGGGTGGGTACATTACAGTTCCACAATAACCTTACACAATAATAGGTGAAGATTGGGTATATTACAGTCCCACATGAAACTTACATCTTAACTGATAAGGTAAGGGTTGGATACATTACAGTCCCACAAAGCTTAAACCGTAACTGGTAAGGGCGGTACATTACAGTCCCACACTAATCTTACACATTAACTGGTGAGGACTTGGTATATTACAGTCCCACATGAAGCTTAAACCTTATCTGGTAAGGTAAGGTAAGGGTTGGATACGTTACAGTCCCACATGAAGCTTATACCTTAACTGGTAAGGGTTGGGTACATTACAATACCACATGAAGCTTACACCTTAACTGGTGAGGGTTGAGTACATTTCAGTCCCATAAAGCTTACACCTTAACTGGTAAGGGTGGGTACATTACAGTCCCACATGAAGCTTGCATTTTAACTGGTAAGGGTTGAGTACATTTCAGTCCCACAAAGCTTACGCCTTAACTGGTAAGGGTGGGTACATTACAGTCCCACATGAAGCTTACACTTTAACTGGTAAGGGTTGAGTACATTTCAGTCCCACAAAGCTTATGCCTTAACTGGTAAGGGTGGGTATATTACAGTCCCACATGAAGCTTACACCTTAACTGGTAAGGGTGGGTACATTACAGTCTCATACTAACCTTACACATTAACTGGTGAGGCTGGGTACGTTATAGTCCCACATAGTCTACACCTTAACCAGCAAGGGCTGACTACATTATAATCCCACATGAAGCTTACACCTTATCTGGTGAGGGTGGTACATTGCACTCCTACATGAAGCTTGCCTCTTAGTTGGTGAGGGAAAGCTCAAGTGTTTGGGGTATCACAGGGAAAGAGTCAGTGCTCGCCAAAGCAGAGTTCAAACAAACAAACAACCCGGCCCGGTGGCACTGAGGGCTGAGGCGCTGGCGCCTTACCTCGCGCTACGCCGGCAACTCATGTTCGGGAACAAGCACGAACCATCGGGGATCAGCAGGAGAGGAGAAGGATTGAGCGTCCAATGGACTGCTCTCCTTCTCCGGGAGGGGGTTCTAGGTGGTCGGCACTTGTTCGCCCCCCAGTGGAGGCTGGAGGACAGGGCGCCGTACCACAAGTAGGGGAGGAGTTGGGCCAGACGTCTGGAGTGATCGTGTGCGGACGCATGTGCGCTCCACTCCGCTGATGTCATGGCATGATCCCGACTCCTGGGAGAACAGGAGAAAAAGTTACTGCCATGCGGGATGGCGGAGGATGCCTCGCAGGCTCCGCCCCCGGCTAGCCACAGCGCTGGCCACCTAATCCGGTCCTCGGTGGGGGAGTTCGACTCCCCACCGACCCCGTCGGGGGGTAAGCCCTGGGGCTAGGTCAGCGTCGGCTGGTGGACGCCAGGGGATGGGGTTGGGGGGCAGCCTCCTGAAGTAAGCCGGTAGGAGAAGAGAAAGTAAGAAACTGCAAACAAACAAACAAACAAACACAAACAGGCAGCACTCTCAGTACTAGTGTAACACAAGAAACAGACAAACAGCAATAAATTTGCTAGAGCAGGAGCCCTCGGCTACAATCCCCACACCTTATCTGGTGAGGGTGGTACATTGCACTCTTACATGAAGCTTGCCTCTTAACTGATGAGGTTGAGTACATTACAGTCCCATGAATCTTACACCTCAACTGGTAAGTTTTGGGTACATTACAGCAGAAAAGTGCGAGGAGTTTGTTTCTTCCTTGACAAGGTGTCAATACGGGAGGAGATCACCGCAAGTGGCCTGTCATGGACCAGTGGTATCTAACAAAGGAGAGGCAATGACAATCTGTCAATCTGAGCTGAGTTTGTTCCAGTTGTAGAAGAGGAGGTGGTCCAGATTATCTCTGGTCTAGGTCCCACATGCTGTTTACTTGATCCTGGACCTACCTGACTGCTTACTGCCAGTCTGGGTTATCTAAGACCAGTGTTTGCGAGGACTGTCGGGTGTTCATTGTGGTAAGGTTTTTTTCTGGTGACCCTTAAAAGGGCTGTGGTGAAGTCCCTCCTGAAAAAAACATCTTTGGACCCTGAGGTCCTGGCAAATTACTGGCTTGCCTCAAATCTTCCTTTTTTAAGAAAGATTATTGAGAAAGTTGTGGAGATGCAGCTAAATATGAACATACAAAGAAGCCAGCAGCAGAGACCTCTCTTAAAGCTGCCCACTGTCTTTAACTAGATCATTCCAAGTGTCCACCACCCTCTCTGTGAAGAAGTGCTTCCTGACCTCCCTCCTAAACCTCCCCCCTCCATCTTAAGACTGTGCTCCCTCGTATTATGGTTGCCACTCAGCTTAAAGAGACTCGCCTTCTCCACATTATTTATCCTTTTCAAGTATTTGAAGGTCCCAATCATGTACCCTCTCTCTCTCTCCTGTCCTCCAGGGAGTACATGTTCAGTGCCCTCAACCTCTCCTCATATGCTTCACCCTCTTGACCCACTATCATCTTTGTAGCCTTCCTCTGAACCTTCTCTAGCAGGTTAATGTCCTTTCTGAGGTGTGGGCACCAGTACTGAACTCCATACTCTAGATGTCGCCTAACCAGAGACTTGCACAAGGGCAGTATAACCTCCTTTCTCCTATGAATGATCCCCCTAGCTATGCATCCCAGCATCTTGTTTGCCTTTGCTGCTGCTTTCTTGCACTGCGTGGACTGTTTCAGGTCACTAGTGGTCATGACTCCTAGGTCCTTCTCCTCCTCTGATGAAGATACCTGGACTCCACCAAGGCAGTACTCTGTCCTGGGATTCTTGGCTCCAATATGCATAACTTTGCATTTCTTGGCATTGAAGCCAAGCTGCCAGATCCTGCTTCACCTCCCCAGCTTTTCCAGATCATCCTGTAGGTCCTGTATCCCTTCAGCTGTGTCCATTCTCCCGCAGAGCTTGGTGTCATCCATAAATAGGCACATTTTCCCCTTAATGCCATCCCCAGTGTCATTGATGAAGACACTGAACAACACTGGCCCCAGAACCAAGCCCTGTGGGACCCCACTGGTTACCTCTCTGGTGCCACATAACTCTCCCCCACAACCACCCTCTGGGTTCTGTCCCTCAGCCAGTTTTCCACCCATCTGGCCATTTTATCCCCAACCCAGAGATCCACCAACTTCCTGATCAACCTTCTGTGGGGCACAGAGTCAAAGGCCTTGCTGAAATCAAGATAGAGGAGTCCTACCGCTTGGCCCTTGTCTACTGTCTCAGTGACACAGTCAAAGAAGTCAATCAGATTTGTTTGACACAATCTCCCCCCCCCATGAACCCATGCTGCCTCGCATCCTGGAGACCATGCTCCTCTAGGTATTCCAACAACATTTCCTTTAGAATGGCCTCCATAAGCTTGCCCACAACTGAGGGCAGACTGACTGGTCTGTAATTCCCTGAATCATCCTTGGGACCGCTTTTGTGGAGGGGCACTACAAGTGCTGTTATCCAGTCCTGCAGTACCACACCTGACTCTAGTGAACTATTAAATAGGTTTGCCAGTGGCCCTGCCAGCTCCTCGGCCAGTTCCTTTAGTACCCTTGGATATACACTATCTGGGCCTGATGATTAGTCCATCTTCAATGTCAGCAGCCCCTTCCTCACTCTATCCTCTATCACATCTGTGTTCCCCTCCCCTACTGCTCCTCTTCTCCCTCCTGAAGGCACTGGTCCTTCCTTCTTCCTGGTGAAGACAGAACAGAAGTATTCATTTAATGTCTCTGATTTCCCCCATTATCCTCCACCCACTCCTCCCCTTTCTTAAGCCTAACAATCCCTTCCTTCTTGTCCCTTTTCTCACTTACATAGCGAAAGAAAGGCCTTCTCCTCCTTCTTAATTCCTTCAGATATCTGCAGCTCCTTCTGTGCCTTTGCTCGCCAGACTTCCTTACTTGCCTCACTAGCCAACTTTAGGTAATTTTCCCTATCCACCTCTTTCTCTTGGGCTTCCTGAATTTTCTATTGGCCAATTTCTTTTCCCTTACTGCCTGGGCAATCCTAGAACTGAACCAGCTGGGCGCTTTGGACCTTGTGTTCTTCCCCCTAAGCCTAATGCACTCCTCTGTGGCAACCAGTATTCCTTCCTTAATGATGGACCACCTTTGGTCCACCCCATATCTAGTCTGATGCCCGAGAGGTGGCTTCTTAGCACTTCGCCCATTTTCCTGAAGTCCACCCCTCTTAAAATCCAAGATTTTCATCTTAGTCGGGATGCTTTCCGTGCCCATATCCAACTGGAACCACACTGTGCAATGCTCACTCCCACCCAGTGGCTCATCTGGAGCTATGTAACATCTATGAGCCATTCCAGTCGGGATTTAGGCCTCATCACAGTAGTGAGACTGCACCAGTCAGGGTGGTGCATGATCTCCTCATGGCAAGAGATCAAGGACTTTGTTCCATCTTGGTCCTTTTGGATCTCTCAGTGGCATTTGACATGGTGGATCATGGTGTCCTGCTTGAGCGGGTGAGGAATTATGTGTGACTCACCGGTACTGTTTGCTCTGGTTTAAGTCTTACATTACAGGGAGATCTCAGCAGGTGGCCTTGGATAATTCCATCTCTGAACCCATTGTGATCACCTGTGGGGTACCTCAGGAATCGGTTTTGGCACCTATGTTATTTGCTGTGTACATGCTGCCTTTGGGATGAGATCATAAGGTGACATGGGGTTGAGTTTCACTGCTATGCAGACAATACTCAGGTCTATCTGTCTTGTACCCCAGATCATGTAAATGCGGGATTGGTGCTTGGACATTGTCTTCAAAAAATCAACGACTGGATGGCCTCCAACTGGTTACATCTAAGGCCAGGAAAGATGGAGGTGATGATCATCAAACTAGAACGGACTGAAAAGTAGTGACCTTTCTTTATTACAGTATCTTTGAATGGTCACAATCTTTGAGCTGTGGATGCAGTGAAGGATTTGGGCACCACTCTTGACCTCAGGCTGTCATTTGAAAAACAGGTGTTGGCAGCAGTCAGGAATGGTTTTTACCATCTTCATAATATCACCTGAATCAACCTGTATTTTGCTCCAACAAACCTTGAGACCATTGTCCATGCCTTTGTCACCTCCCGTTTGGATTACTGCAATGCTCTCTACCTAGGGCTGTCTGGAAGTTTGGTGCAATGACTCCAGCTGGTCCAGAACGCCGCAGCTCTGCTGATGTCGGGAACTCCTCGTTGTAGTCACATCATGCCTGTGCTTTGGGCTTTTCACTGGCTGCCATTCTGTTGGCACATCATCTTCAAGACCTGTTTGATAACATTCAAGGCCCAAGGCAATCTCACCATAACTTACACTCTGCAGCGTCTAAACTACAGATGTCTATGGCACTATGAGAAACCTTGGAATTAGTGGAATATTTCAAATATCTGGGTTTCTGGATAGATTGCAAACTTACCGTCTCTGTGCATATTGATGAGTTTGCAAAAAAACTAAAGCAAAGACTGGGTCTCTTCTTCTGAATCAAACATTTCCTCACTTACGATGCCAAACTCAGGTTGGTACAATCAACTTTTCTACTGCTCCTGGACTATGCAGATCTCATATAATGTCATGGACCTAGTACTGCCTTGGCCAAATTATACACATTTCACCACAGGGCAATCAGGTTCATAACTAATGCCCCTTATAGCACCCACCATTGCTCCCTTTACTCCTTGTTGGGCTGGCACTCCCTAAAGACTAGAAGACTGAAAAACGCAGCCATCTGGACATTCAGAGCCTTGACCAACAAACTCCCTGAATACATCTGCAATCTCTTAGTCATTGCTCAAGGGACATACTCTCTTAGGAGATACACATACATCTCACTAGAAGTTCCCTGAACCAGGACACGCTTTGAATTGCACTCATTAAACCATGCCCTTCCCCTTCTATGGAATCATCTTCAAAACTCCCTTAAACTCTCTAATCTCACCAGTTTAACTAACTTCAAAATACAACGTAGGCAAGTCACCCAGGACTCCTGCAACTGTTATGCCTAAGTCCTACCTCCTGCCACTCTGGCTTCTGTCATCTCTTCTTCCTCTTCCAGCCTATACAGCCCTTCCTACCTTTATGCCTTGAGGTTGCGCCTAGTCCTTATTCCCTACACCATGCTTTCACACAGCCTTTCGTGCCTTGAGGTTGCACCTAGTCTTTTCCCTGCATCTTGCCTTCACACAGCATTTAGCATAGTCAGCCAAGTCTAACCTGGGGTGCTAGCTCTACAAGCACCCTGCATTTCCCTATGCCCTTATATTTAATCTTGACTTCATTATCACTGTTGTTGTAAACTGTGTATGCATCTAAAACTAGTGTATGTTCCTATTTTCTCTTGCACCTATAGGCATCATTATACTATGTGTGCTCTCGTAGTACTCTGTTCATTTATGTTATTGCACTCCTACCTAGGTCTATTATTACATGTACCTTTATGCATCTTTTACTTTGTAAGTTCTCATATGACTGTTTATGTATGTTACTGTATTCCTGCCCAGGTCTATCTTGCAAATGAGCTTTGCTCAATGGTGTTTCCGCCTGGTAAAATAAAGATTGATTGATTGACTGATTTGGACTGGGCCCAAACTACCTGAAAGATCTCTTGGTGCCTTACATTCCCCCCTCAACCCCTCCAGTCCACAGATGTGGGTCTGCTTACAGTACCACGCTCCCATTTGAAACAATCTGGGGACAGGGCGGTTGGAGTTGTGGCCCCTTCATTGTGGAATAACCTACCAGATACGGGTTGTTCTTCCCCCACTGTGGATACCTTTAAACACAGACTAAAAACATATATATTCACACAGGCATACCCTGATTAATAATCTAATTTTAGATATGAATGTTTTAGGGGTTTTTAATACGTTGATGTATTTTTTGACTACTTTTAAATGTGTGATTTGTTTTCATGAATTGTGAGGTGTTCTGAGCCATTGGAAGGGTGCCTTATAAATAAATATGCCTGGCATTGCCTTACAGTCCCACATGAAGCTTACACCGTAGCTTGTGAGGGTTGGGTTCATTACAGTCCCACGTGAAGCTTACACCTTAACTTGAGAGGGTTGGGTACATTACAGTCCCACATAAAGCTTACACCTTAACTTGTGAGGGTTGGGTACATTACAGTCCTACATTAAGCTTACACCTTAACTTGTGATTGTTGGGTACAGTAAAGTCCCACATGAAGCTTACACCTCAGCTAGTATGGGTTGGATACATTACAGTCCCACATGAAGTTTACACCCTAACTTACGAGGGTTGGGAACATTACAGTCCTAAATGAAGCTTGCACCTTAACTAGTACGAGTTAGGCACATTACAGTCCCACATACAGCTTGCACCTTAACTGGAAAGAGTGGATACATTACAGTTCCATGAAGCTTGCACCTTAACTGGTGAGGGTTGGGTACATTAGTCCCACATAAAGCTTACAGCTTAACTGGTAAGGGTGAGAACATGTCAGTCCCATGAAGCTTACACCTTAACTAATGAGGGTGGATACATTACAGTTCTACATGAAGTTTACACCTTAACTGATGAGGCTGGATACATTACAGTCCCACATGAAGTTTACACCTTACCTTGTGAGGGTTGGGTACATTACAGTCCTACATTAAGCTTGCACCTTAACTGTAGAGGGGTTGGGTACATTACAGTCCCACATGAACTTGCATCCTAACTGGTGAGAGTTGGGTACATTACAGTCCTACATGAAGTTTACACCTTAACTGGTGAGGCAGGATACATTACAGTCCCACATGAAGTTTACACCTTACCTTGTGAGGGTTGGGTACATTACAGTCCTACATTGAGCTTGCACCTTAACTGTAGAGGGGTTGAGTACGTTACAGTCCCACATGAACTTGCATCCTAACTGGTGAGAGTTGGGTACATTACGGTCCCACATGAAGCTTACACATTAACTGGTGAGGTTGGGTGCATTACAGTTCTACATGAAGCTTACACCTCAATTGGTAAGAGTGGATACATTACAGTCCCACACAAAGCTTGCACCTTAACTTGAGAGGACTGGGTACATTACATTTCTACATGAAGCTTATACCCCAACTGGTAAGGGTGGATACATTACAGTCCCACATGAAGCTTACACCTTAACTTATTAGGGCTGGGTACATTAAAATCCCACACAAAGCTTAAACCTTAATTGATGGGGGTTTGGTACATTACAAATCCATGAAGCTTACACCATAACTAGTAAGGTTGGGTACATTATAGTCCCACATAAAGCTTACATCTTAACTTGTTACAGTTGGATACATTACAGTCCTATGTGAAGCTTACACCTTGACCGGTAAGGGTGTATATATTACAGTCCCACATGAAACTTACATCTTCACTTGTGAGGGTTGTGTACATTACAGTACCACATGAGCCTTAGGGTTGGGTACATTACAGACCTACAAGAACCTTCCACCTTAACTGGTAAGGGTTGGATATATTACAATCCCACATGAGGCCTACACATTAACTGGTGTGGGTTGGGTTCATTACAGGCCCACATGAAGCTTTCACCTTAACTGGTAAGGACGGGTACATTTCAGTCCCATGAAGCTTACTCCTCAACTTGTGAAAGCTGGGTACATTACAGTCCTACATGAAGCTTACATCTTAACTGGTAAGGGTGGGTACATTACAATACCACATGAAGCTTACAACTTAACTGATGAGGGCTGGTTACATGATTGTCCCCCATGAAGCTTACACTTTAAGTGGTAAGGGTGGGTACATTATTATTTATTTATTTGAAGAGATTTACCAGGAAAGACATACTGAACCATAAAGCTAATTTCCAGATGTGTCCTAGGGGGAGGGGCTAAGTACATAATAACAAGTAAAAGCACTGTAGTATGAGAAGCAATAAGGCAGAGCAATGTACAGTATATACAGTATTGTATTGGCATAATTAATAACAATACAAACTGATTACATCAGAAGTGTGGAGAACCAGGCACTCGCAGGCTATAATGTCAGTAACAGGACAGGGTAGGAAGTGGTCATTATTCAGGAGGGGGTAACAGGGAGGAGCAACTAGAGAGAAATTTGAGAGATTACATAATTTTTTTTTTTTATTTATTTTAGTTGTTTAACCAGGTATAGCACACTAAGCTGAAAGCTTTTTTACAGGAGCGACCTGGGAGCACAATACATTACAGTATGTTACCTTAACTGGTAAGGGTGAGTACCTTTCATTCTTATGAAGCTTACTCCTTAATTTGAGAGAGTTGGGTACATTACAGCTCTACATGAAGCTTGCACCTTAACTGTTGAGGGTTGGGTACATTACAGTCCCACATGAAGTTTACGCCTTAACTCATGAGGGTTGTGTACATTACAGTCTGACATGAAGTTTACACATTAACAGGTGAGGGTTGGGTACATTACAGTCCGACATGAAGTTTACACATTAACAGGTGAAGGTGGGTACATTACAGTCCCACATGAAATTGTATCTTAACTGGTGAGGATTGGGTACATTACAGTCCTACAAGAAGCTTACACCTCAACTGGTAAGAGTGGATACATTACAGTCCCACATGAAGTTTACACCTTAACTCATGAGGGTTAGGTACATTACAGTCCCATGTGAACTTGCATCCTAACTGGTGAGGGTTGGGTACATTACAGTCCCACATGAAGCTTACACATTAACTGGTGAGGGTGGGTACATTACAGTCCCACATGAAGCTTACAACTCAACTGGTAAGGGTGGATACATTACAGTCCCACATGAAGCTTACACCTTAACTTGTGAGGGTTGGGTACATTACATTCCTACATGAAGCTTATATGCTAACTGGTAAGGGTGGGTACATTACAGTCCTACATGAAGCTTACACCTTAACTGGTAAGTGTGGATACATGACAGTCCCACATGAAGTTTACACCTTAACTCATGAGGATTGGGTACATTACAGTCCCACATGAAGGTTACACATTAACTGGTGAGGATGGGTACATTACAGTCCCACATGAACTTGCATCCGAACTGGTGAGGGTTGGGTACATTGCAGTCCCACATAAAGCTTACACCTCAACTGGTAAGGGCGGATACATTACAGTCTCACATGAAGCTTACACCTTAACTTGTTGGGGTTTGGTACATTACAAACCCATGAAGGTTACACCTTAACTAGTAAGGGTAGGTATATTATAGTCCCACATGAAGCTTAACTCTTAACTTGTGAAGGTTGGGTACATTACAGTCCTATATGAAGCTTACACCTTTACCGATAATGCTGTATACTTTACAGTCCCACATGAAACTTAGGGTTGGGTACATTACAGTCCTACAAGACCCTTACACCTTAACTGGTAAGAGTTGGATATATTACAATCCCAAATAAAGCCTACACATTAACTGGTAAGGGTGGGTACATTATAGTCCTACAAGAACCTTACACTTTAACTGGTGAGGGCTGGGTACATTACAGTCCCACATGAAGCTTACACCTTAACTGGTAAGAGTGGGTATATTACAGTCCCATGAAGCTTACTCCTTAACTTGTGAGAGTTGGGCACATTACAGTCCTACGTGAAGCTTACACCTTAACTGGTAAGGGTGGGTACATTACAGTCCCACATGAAGCTTACACCTTAACTGGTGAGGGATGGATACATTAAGCTCCAACATGAATCTTTCACGTTAACTAGTCAGAGTTGGGTACATTACAGTCCCACATGAAGCTTACACCTTAACTGGCAAGAGTGGGTATATCATAGTCCCACATGAAGCTTATACCTTAACTTGTGAAGGTTGGGTACATTATAGTCCTACATGAAGCTTACACCTAACTGATATGTGTGGATACATTATAGTCCCACATGAAGCTTACATCTTCAGTTGTGAGGGCTGGGTGTATTACAGTCCTACATGAAACATAGAGACACAGAAGTTGAAGGCAGAAGGAGACCACTAAGTCCCTCTAGTCTGCCCATTTTTTTAGACCCATTTGTTGCCCTTTGTAGTCAGGGCTCCCTTGTGTCTGTCCCATGCATTCTGGAATCCTCCCACAGTGCTGACCCCCACAACCTCTTGAGGCAGGCTGTTCCAGGCATCCACCACTCTTTCTGTGAAGAAAAACTTCTTGGTATTGGTAGAGAATAGGGTTGTCAGAACCCTCTGAAGTTCTGGGTTCTAGTTCTAGTCTAGAACTTTTGAAAAAGTTCTAGGGTTCTAATCTTTTTTAGAACTTTTTAGAACTCGAACCCTATTTTTTTATTATGCTGCCAGTAACGAAGATAGTAATAAAATACATGTAAAGGAAAAACTGTTCAATATAAGGGGGAGAGAAATTATCTTGTGTGACATTGATAGGAATACAACTAGGTTTATCTATGGTTTCTTCTGTTTGCTAAAGCCAGCAACTTAATACGTAACAGGCCCATCCACCCACCCATATGTTAAAAGTTTTCCTGCTGCAGCTGCATCATAGTTCCTTAGTGAAAGAAAGAGGCACATTAGCCATTTATGTACTCAGCTATATATACTCATCGTCATGAATTATGAGAAAAAATAACTGATATTACCCAATTTCAGCTATTTGCTGCTTTCTGTTTTAAATGAGTAAATCAAAAGTTGCTATGTTTAAAAGATAGCTTTTATAACAAAGTTAAGCCAAGTACTACAGCAGCAGCATGTGGAACTGTTGCAAAACATATTATGTCATAACGTAGTCAGGTCAAGACATTTGAATAAAAAAATATATGCCAGTCATTGTTGCTGGCAAAATGCATATGCAATTTTCTAAGGTAATGCATACATATACCAACATTTTTGTTGGCAAATTGAAGTAATACTTACAACTTTCTAAGATGATGCATTTTGCAGCTGATACTTCAATAAAATCTGTATTTCAGTCACATAAATAAAAAGTGGTTTCCTCACCACATACTAAGGAACATTTAATGTAGCTGCAGCAGTTGGCATGTGATGTTTAGGGACAGCGCTGTCAACCCCATTATGTATCAAATTATCACTACTTGTAAAGCAAAAACACTTTATGATACATCACATTCTGTGAAAACTGCTGATGCAGATTTTCTTTTATTTCTGATTCCTTTATTCTTTTTTTAAAGGGGACAGGACAATTGTGCTAGGTGGCAGCAGTTTGCAATGTATTTAATAAGAATATACATTATGTGTACAGTAGGTTCGGTCTGTCATCATTTTTCTCCTCACCATTCCCAGCTGATCACGAATCTGTAAATGAAAGAACTAAAACAACACCCACCTTTCACCTCATCACCCATTCCACTTTTCTTCCACCACCCTCATCTGTGCAGTAGCACCCATGCCACCCTTACACCCATGTTAAAACCAACCCACAACCCTCACCCATGTACTAGCATCCATTTTTCGTTTATGGCTAACATTTCTGTAATTGAAAAAATAATAAACAGCTACCAATTAGAACTCATTGTTTTGTCCTCTTTAAAATTGAAAAATAGACCGCCTCCTGTCCCAGCCCATACTGATGCACCACAAAGTCACAGAAGGTAAATCCAAAAATACATGTTTTCACTTTAACTATAAATAATATGATACAGAAAGGATTGATATGACAGTGTCCCTTTTATGCCAAATTTGGGCCTGTTCCCACTGATGTTAAAATTGCCCTGTATATAAAACTTGTTGACTTTAGTTTAGACCCTAGCTACAAAGCAGTTTGCCATGAAATGGTGAAAGTTTTGGGGTATATAGTCCAAGGTAGTAGATCGAGAAAGGAGAGAGACGACAACCAAAGTCATCACAGTCTGTAAAGTTTCCTTTTGG
Source organism: Neoceratodus forsteri (assembly GCA_016271365.2). Classification (NCBI taxonomy): domain Eukaryota; kingdom Metazoa; phylum Chordata; order Ceratodontiformes; family Ceratodontidae; genus Neoceratodus; species Neoceratodus forsteri. The sequence goes on along the minus strand of CM028135.1, from coordinate 1,096,272,873 downwards.
TGCAGAGAGATTCGTCCACACAGTATTTACCAGCCACCACCATCTGAGTTGTTATCACCATCAACATCCACAACATCAATCACTTCAGGATCAGTTTGTATACTCTTGTAGGGATACGAAAATCTTGACTTATTAACTTTTAATAAAAGTTAACGTGTGTACATTTTCTGGCAGCAACCTATTTCTGGTGTCTGTCACAATATTGCCAGCTGTACTAAACATGCGTTCTGAAGAGACACTTGTTGCAGGACAACCAAGATATTTACAGGCTTCATCATACAGCTCTGTCCAAATTGACTTTTTTGATCTCCAGTATTCAAAAGGGCATGCATCAATAGGAATAGGCAGTTCTTGCAGGTAACTGTCTACCATGTTGGACAGAGACCGCTCAGAAGAGGAATCAGCAGAAGCAGCTGGTATGGCAGTAATTTGGGAAAGGTTTTGCCACAGATTTAGCTTGCTACTAAGGGCTGAAGAAGTGGTAGTTGTGGAACAACTACTGTTAATGTTTGGTGACTTTTCCAGTTCTGTATCCCTTTGTGAAGATGAACCTGCATGTTGTGGTGATGACAACCTGAGGATACTGTGCGTGTCTGTGTTTGACTCCTGTGAGTGCTGCAGCTCATCTAGCAACATACATTTGTACTGCTCTATATCATCTGTTTTGGAAGATGTATAGCCTTGAACCTGGGATCTAAGAGAGTTGCAAGGATGTAGTGTCTTGATTTCATCATTGCAACTAATTTGTCATTGGTTTTGAAGCGCCGCTCATTCTCTTTACGAGATTCCCATGATACAGGCAACATGCTGTCTCGGCGTCAGATCTGTCTTTTTCTATTTGTAGATTTAGAACACTAAGATGATGTGAAATGAGCATTATGAGTGGGATAACCTGACTCTACAGATGCACCTTCAGAAGACATGTCCCTTGTAGCTGTCTCAAAAGGAGCTAGGATACAGCACACTGTCTCCATTAATTTCCACTGCAGCACAGACAGCATAATGCCATCTCCAATAATGTAACTGGAGCAGTACTTATGTACAGCTTGCTTTTGCTCCAAGAGGAGCTGCAGCATATAAAGCGTTGAGTTCCAACGAGTGGAAACATTTTGAATCAGCTTTTGCTGGGGCAGCTTGTGTTTTTTTTGCAGTTCGGACAATGTCCGTATAGCCTTGGTTGAATGTGAAAAGTGAGTCACAATTTTTTTGCAAACAGCAATCATACCATCCACTTGTGTTTCGTTGAGAAATCCGCTGACAATTAAGTGTAAGCAATGTGCAAAGCAAGAAGCATGCAGAAATCCTCCATCCTGTACTGCTTTTAAGATGTTGGCTCCATTGTCACTTACTATGAAGCCACATTTTAGACCGTGAGAATAAACCCATTCGTCAAGGAGGTCATTTAGTTCCTGCAAGATGTTTGCAGCAGTATGACTTTGCCCAAACTTCTTTATATGCAGCAGCGCCATCTTTTGGGTGTCTTTGTTTTTGAAGAAGCACAAGAAAACGTGACCAATGAGCGGTAAGGACATGTAATCTATGTTTTGAGTGCTGGTCCACATATCTGTTGTGACATGAATAACCCCACCCTCTGCAGTTTTAAGTGCAAGCATCACTGTCGCTTTTAAAGCCTGATAAATGTTTGTATTTCAACATAAAAGTACCTTCGATGAGGAACATTGTAACGAGGCTCTGCTAATGTCATGAGCTCCCTAAAATCCTCATGATCTACCAAAGAGTATGGGAGAAGGGCTCGGCTAACAGTTCACCAATTCGGTGATTAAGATGAAGGGTCTTTGGATGATTTCAGTAAAGGTATTCTTCCTTTCAAATGCCTGAGACAGTGTTAGCTGTTTGCAACATGTCCCTGCTGGTTTATTATACACCGTTGCTCGGCGGGCAGATGGACGCAGAGATGGTGGACTAGGACTTATACATTCAGTGCCATCACTGGATGTGCAACTGGTACTAATGGCGCTGGCATTGGTGGTAACAGTGATCCTAGGGCTGGCAGTGGTTCGCCCGCATCAAATCGAACAATTCAGTATCCATTTCAGATTCCTGACCCTTCTCACGTGCGGTCTGGAAGATGGAGGACATGGGTTTTGATGATCAAGCAAAACCGAATGCTTTTCAGATGGCGTTTAAGAGCTGGTAGCCAAGGCATGACACAACTTTACCACGGCTTACCCTCTGTTTACACAGGGAACAAATTGCTCTGCATGGATCAGTTTTACTGACAGAGAAATAATTCCACACCTCAGATGTGACAGATTTTGTTCAGTGCTAGGAAGATAGCTAAAGACTGTTTGTGTCGTTTCACCTGTCCTAACAGAACCTGGGACATGCTCCTTGGTGCTAGAAGAGTGGGCAGAAGACTCTGATGGATTTTCATTGCTGGCCAACACAGAAGTGGTGGATTCAATGGATATGTCCTTTTCATTACCAACAGTGCTGGATGTATTTGCAAGTGCGCTACCTGATTCATTGTCAGCAGACTTGCTCATTTCACTTTGTTGAGGAAGTAATGATTTGTCGCGAGACACAACAGTGTCGGACTGAGACAAAGAGCTACTGTCTGAGTCAGAGAGGGACTCACTGTCACTTGCATTATTGCTGCTAGTCACAGGGATCTTAACAGCATGAATGGCATACCTTATGGTGCCTCTCCATGTGACCCCAGCAGCTGTACAGGTTTTCTTAAAAGGTCCCCCTTTACCACACTTCACTGTTGCTCTTTTGCTGTTTATTGAATTTTTATCACGTGAAACATTTTGGTTATTTCTGTTAGCACCAGAATTACCACTACCACCAACACCTGCTCCAACACCAGCACTAGATGCTTCATCTATGTTGCTGTCAGCCATAACAGACAGTAAGTACCAGTACTACCAGTATACTGCGGTGAACACACCCACACCCAAACAATTCCTGTGTAACAAAGCAATGTGATCTGTGATCGCTGGCTACAACTCCAAAATTTTATTTTGGTTGTGTGACACTGTGATACCGTGGACTGAAAGTAATTGAAGAATATGACAGTTTGCAACTAAAGAATCCTAGGTTCAAGGCTTACAGAATGATTGGGCTGCTGGGCATAGGCATACACATAGCAATCAAGGGGTGCACAGCAGCAGGGTGATGGACTGACCACAGGAGACGGAGTCACATACGCAACCCAGAGAATGAGAATTATATTTCTACGTTTCTGTCATGTAAGGTTAATTCCACCACACAACTGGACACTGGGCTTCTCTCTGTAACACACACTGGGTAGGGTACAGTGCAATCAAGGGGCACACAGCAGCAGGGTGATGGGCTGACCACAGGAGACAAAGTCACATACGCAACCCAGGGAATGAGAATTATATTTCTACGTTTCTGTCATGTAAGGTTAATGCCACCACACAACTGGCCACTGGGCTTCTCTCTGTAACACACACTGGGTAGGGTACAGTGCAGTCAAGGGGCACACAGCAGCAGGGTGATGGGCTGACCACAGGAGACGGAGTCACATACGCAACCCAGGAATGAGAATTATATTTCTACGTTTCTGTCATGTAAGGTTAATGCCACCACACAACTGGCCACTGGGCTTCTCTCTGTAACACACACTGGGTAGGGTACAGTGCAGTCAAAGGGCACACAGCAGCAGGGTGATGGGCTGACCACAGGAGACGGAGTCACATACATAACCAACAACTCAGGGAATAAGAATTATATTTCTACGTTTCTGTCATGTAAGGTTAATGCCACTCACACAACTAGCCACTGGGCTTCTCTCTGTAACACACACACTGGGTAGGGTACAATGCAGTCAAGGGGCACACAGCAGCAGGGTGATGGGCTGACCACAGGAGACGGAGTCATATACACAACCCAGGGAATGAGAATTATATTTCTACATTTCTGTCATGTAAGGTTAATGCCACCACACAACTGGCCACTGGGCTTCTCTCTGTAACACACACTGGGTAGGGGTACAGTGCAGTCAAGGGCACACACTGGGCTTCTCTCTGTGACACACACACTACACTGGGAAGGGTTCAGATTTATTTGCCTTTTTGTGCCCCCCTTGTATGCTTGTTGCTGGCAGCTGCTGAGTGTGCACCACTGACTGAGCAGTGCTGCAGTTTCAAATAATCACATTTCACAAAGGTTCTTCACTTCTTCTTATTTTTTTTTTATTCTCTCTCCGAGTCCTCCTGAGTCCTCCTCCAGTCCTGATATTGATTGATCTCGGTCTCGATCCCTCCTTATTCCCCAGTCCCTTCCCAATTCTTGATTAATCCCTCCACCTGTCCTGAACCTCCCCCTAGTCCCACTCCCACCCGATTTTGAGCTTTTTTCAGCCTTTCTCTTGTTCTCGGTCTCACAGGAAAATGGATGATGGAGTGGCCACTGGACAAGAGTAGCGGTCGCTAACTGCTAGCCTACAGTTTAGCTAGGCTGCTGCTACCTCCGCTCCGATCCTCTGCAAATGGCGCTCCTCTCGTGACACATCTCCTAAATACCCCACAGATCCCGCGGCTCGCACAGCTTACTCGACCCCCACCTGACAGCCCGTGCGTAGGTGCACTGAGGTGCAAACAGACAACGTCTCGCGGTGATTCGAACCCTTTTGTGAACCGTTTAGTGTTCGAGTTCTAAGTTAGAACTCGAACACCAGGGTTCGAGGAGGGTTCGAATCTTTACCGAACTAGTTCTGACAACCCTAGTAGAGAACTTCCCTCCTTGTAGCCTGAGGTCATGTCCCCTAGTCCTGACCTGGAGCCCTTCTTGAAGTGAAAAAGTTCCTGTGCCTGTACCTTGTTAATGCCTTTTATGTACTTGAATGTTTCAATCACGTCCCCTCTCTCTTGTCTCTGCTCCAAGTACTACATATTCAGTTCCCTAAGTCTTTCCTCGTAGGATATGTACTGCAGACCCCGAATCATTTTTGCCGCCTTTCTCTGTACTGTTCCACCCGGTCAATGTCCTTCCTGAGGTGAGGGCTCCAGAATTGGACTCCATATTCCAGGTGAGGCCTGACCAGCGATCTATACAGTGGTAGTACCACCTCTCTCCTCCTGCTCGTGATTCTCCTCCCAGCATTCTTTTGGCCTTCAATGTTGCCTTCTCACACTACTTAGTAACCTTTAAGTCATCTGAGACTATGATTCCTAGATCTCATTCCTGGTTTGAGGCCGTCAGTCTTTCACCTCCTAGGTAATACTCCTTTCTTGGATTTTTCTTTCCCATGTGCATCATCTTGCACTTTTTGGTGTTAAATCTCAGCTGTCACATGAACCTCAGGGTTGGGTACATTACAGTACTACATGAACCTTACACCTTAACTTGTGAGAGCTGGGTACATTACAGTCCCATATGAAGCTTACACCTTAACTGGTGAGAGTTGGGTACATTACAGTCCTACATGAAGCTTACACCTTAACTGGTAAGGGTGGGTACATTAGAGTCCCACATGAAGCTTATACCTTAACTGCTGAGGGGTGGGTACGTGACAGTCCCACATGAAGCTTATACTTTAAGTGGTAAGGGTGGGTACATTACAATCCCACATGAAGCTTACAACTTAACTGATAAAGGTGGGTACATTACAGTCCCACATAAAGCTGACACCTTAGCTGGTGCAGATTGGGTACATAAGCTCCCACATGAAGCTTACACCTTAAAGCAGCAGTACTGCGAAAAAAAATGTGCACTTTTTTGACAGTTTATTCCCTGTGCTCTGCTGATCATATACCAGGTGCTCTTTCTAGCCGGCATTGTACTATCGCCGAGTAACTTGCTCAGTTATCCTCTGATTTTTGTTACATTTCTGTCACCAAGCATGTTGCACTGGAACCCCGTCTGCTGCCAACTGCACATGTGTATGACTTGCAGGGACATCGGAAATGATCAGCAGAGGGTCCCACTGCTGTAGTCAAAAGATGTGATCTGTCCTGAAGGAAAAGTGTAGCTGAAAATTAGTCAGCTGCTATATTTGTTGTAGCGCCATAACAATTCAAAAAAATTGCAAATATCTAAAAAACTAAAGATAACTGAAAAAAAATATTTACAGGTATGGAAACTGGAACTTTGGCCGCATGCTTACAGCCAAATAGAATTTCGATAGATCACTTCCTGATTTGGTAGTACTGCTGCTTTAACTAGTGGGAGTTGTGTACAATACAGTCCCACATGAAGCTTACACCTTAACAGGCAAGGGTTGAGTACATTTCAGTCCCATGAAGCTTACATATTAACTGGTAAGGGTTGAGTACATTTCAGTCCCATGAAGCTTACACCTTAACTGGTAGGGGTTGAGTACATTTCAGTCCCATAAAGCTTACACCTTAACTGATGCGTGTGGGTACACTATAGTCCTACATTAAGCTTGCATCTTAACTGGTAAGGGTGGGTACATTACAGTCCCATATGAAGCTTACACCTTAACTGGTAAGGGTGGGTACATTACATTCCTACATGAAGCTTACACCTTAACTGGTAAGGGTGGGTATATGACAGTCCCACATGAAGCTTACACCTTGTGCCAGGGAGATCCTGCCACTCTTGAGGACCAACCTTTTCTCAAATCTGTTGCAACAGTTCTTCTATTTCTTAGCCTAATCTAACCTTTACCATTTTTAGTCCATAAGGTTGACCACCTATGGGCGCCCCCTCCCCTTTCTTTACTATGCTATAGTGTCCTTTTTAATTTCCTTTTCCCTCTCAAGTCCTCAAACAGGGAGATTATTCTGGTGACCTCTGAGCTGATGTAAAATAACAGGCTGTGTTCCTCGTTGTTGGATTTAGTATGCAATAGCACTATGTCATAAAATACCTTGATGTATATGCCTTATGTGTATGAATCCTGTAAATCTTGAAAATACCACGGCACTGGGTGTTTTTCATAAAGGTAAAACGTTACTAGGGGACTGTATTATAAAAATTAAGTTACCGGTCCAGAGATATCAGAAACCCCCCATTGTGTTATTTAAATGCATGTAAATTACAGATTGTTTGAGAGGCCCTTTGGCACCATGTATTCCTGCTGTAAGCTGAACTAGCCTAAAATTTAATGGTGATTTGCATAAACATCCCATGATGCTTTGCATTATGGGTGTGTGTGTGTGTGTGTGATGTTGGGTTTCTTTGAAACTTGGCTTTATTGCCAATGCCCTTTGGGGGTAACCCTTCCTTCAGTGCTTCTGCACTGAGGCTCTTTTTCTTTAGCTTGTTTTGGGGTTTTTCTTTTTTGAGCACCCATCACCCAAACACACAAAACCAACATAGGGAATGAATTAATTTCCACTGAAGAGATGGAGCAGTAGATCAGTGGGTGCTGATTAAGTGTAGAGCAAGGACATGCATAGTCTGTGGCTGCAAACTGATGTACTGAAGAAGGGATATGCCATTGCTTAAAGTTATTCCCTGTGTTTTAAATAAACATCATACAGAGATTGTGTGTTGAACCTGAAGTTCTGTGTCTGGTCCATCTGTTAACCCACAACCCCTCCACATACCTTAACTGGTGAGGGCTGGGTACATTACATTCCTACATGAAACTTACACCCTAACTGGTAAGGGTGGGTACATTATAGTTCTACATGAAGCTTACACCTTAACTGGTAAGGGTAGGTACATTACAGTCCCACATGAAGCTTACGCCTTAAATGGTAAGGGTGGGTACATTACATTCCCACATGAAGCTTACACCTTAAGTGGTAAGGGCTGGGTACATTAAAGTTCCATATGAAGCTTTCACCTTAACTGGTAAGGGTTGGGTACTTCACAGTCCCACATGAAGCTTACACCTTAACTGGCAATGGTGGGTACATTACAGTCATCCATGAACCCTACATCTTAACTGGTAAGGGTTGATACATTACAGCCCCACATGAAGCTTACACCTTAACTGGTGAGGAATGTGTACTTTACAGTGCCACACAAAGCTTACGCTTTAACTGGTGAAGGTTGGGTACATTATAGTCCCACATGAAGCTTGCACTTTAACTGGTAATGGTGAGTACATTTCTGTCCCATAAAGCTTACACCTTAACTTGTGTGGGTCTGGTACATTACAGACTTACATGAAGCTTACACCTTAAGGGGAAAGGGGAAATTGTTTAACCAGGAAAGGCACACAAAGCCAGAGCTTGTTTCCAGGTGCGACCTGGGAGCACAAGGAAGTTAAGTGACTTGCTCAGGGTTACACAGTATGCAAGTGGAAGCTGTGGTATTCAAACCCAGGTCTGGTCTGCTGGATGTCACCAGATTTACAGCTCAGAGCCTTAGACCACTGCACTTAACTGATAAGGGTGGGTACATTACAGTCCCACATGAAGCGTATACCTTAACTGGTGAGGGCTGCATACATGACACTCCCACATGAGGCTTATACTTTTGGGGTGGGTGCATTATAGTCCCACATGAAGCTTACACCTTAACTTGTAAAGGTTGGGTGTATTTCAGTCCTACATGAAGCTTACACCTAACTGGTACGGGTGAATACATTACAGTCCCACATGAAGCTTACATCTTCACTTGTGAGAGCTGGCTATATTACAGTCCTACATGAACCTTAGAGTTGGGTACATTACAGTCCCACATGAACCTTACACCTTAACTGGTGAGGGATGGGTACATTACAGTCCCACATGAAGCCTACACCTTAACTTGAAGTGCTGAGTACATTTCAGTCCCATGAAGCTTACAACTTAACTGGTAAATGTGGGTACATTACAGTCCTACATGAGGATTACACCTTAACTGGTAAGGGTGAGTACATGACAGCCCCACATGAAGCTTATACTTTAAGTGATAAGGTTGGGTACATTGCAGTCCCACATGAAGTTTACACCTTAACTGGTGAGGGCTGCATATGTTACAATCCCACATGAAGCTTATTGTTAATAATAAAATGCTACTTGCAAATTTTATAACTGCTCCTGGCTTTCCTATGCTTCCTGATCTGTGCCTTGACGACAGATTGCCAGGGAAAGAAAAGATAGAAAAGCAAGAAACAGCAAATGAAGGCAGGGAGATAGGAGGAGGTGGAGAATCACGAGACCATCAGAGTGATCAGTTTGTAGGTCTCACAAGAAAATTTGACTGAACAATCAGACAGATAAGAGACATTAAAGGAGAGGATAGAACAGTGTGTTTAATGTGTTTAAGGCATTCTGCGTAACAAATGGGACAGGGCCTTATTCAACCCTGTCACATAGCCCCCTCTTTAAGAGGGAACCTGTTTTAAAAACACAGGTCTTGAAACTTTCTTTTAATTCTCTTCTAACATTACCTTATAACCTGTACTGTTCTGCACATATGCAATATACCATTTCTATAGCAACCAGTACAGCAAACAATTAAGATTAAACCCACACATTATTTTCTTTCGACTTTTGGAATTCTCAATTCCTGATCCATATCTTGACAGAAAATCAGCATTGACATACTCTTTCCCAAATTTATGCATCACTTTAGATTTAAATGGATATGGTACCACCTTGTGATTCTGGAATTTTTTATCCTTGATTTGGTTAAGTCAACAGAGAGGATTATGATCTGTTATAAGTACAAAGTCCGCTCCTAGCAAATAAAACTTAAGGGACTCCATGGCCCACTTTGCTGCAAAGCATTCCTTTTCAATGGTGGAGTACCTTTGCTCTCTGTCGTGCAATTTCCTACTGATATATATAATGGGATGTTCCTTTCTGCCTACAGTATATTCTGACTTGAGACTGCATCTAGGCCCTACCTGTGATGCATCTGTCTGTAACAAAAATTGTTTCTCAGAGTTCAGGCTTCATAAAACGGGCTGAACAAAATGCAGCCTTAATAACCTGAAAAGCTTCATCACACTCTGGGGACCATTTCAGATTATTTAGGAACTGTTTCTTTGTGAGTTCAGTGAGGGCAATAGCTAACTGGGCAAAGTTGAGAACAAATCTCCGATAATAACCAGCTAGCTCTAAAAATGACCTGACATGTTTCTTTGTTTCAGGGACAGGACTGTTAGCTACAGCTTCTATCTTGGAAATCTCTGGCTTTACTTCTCCATTTCCCAAAACATAGCCCAAATATCTGGTTTCCTGCATGCCCAATGCGCATTTGGTAGGATTAATGTTCAGACCTGCCTTTTTAATAGACTGGATAACTGCTCGTAGATGTTCCAGGTGGCATTTCTAGTCTAGACTGTACATCACTACACCATCCAGGTAAGCAGTACAATAACCAGCATGAGTAGCTAAAATTACATCCATGTACCACGAGAATGTAGCAGGTGCGCCATGTAAACCAAATGGCATGGTGGTGAACTGATAGAATCCAAATGGGCTTACTGCCACCAACCCTGAAGAAGTTGCTTCCCTTTTTAACAACTATTTTGGTGATCTAGACAAATACAGTACAAGTCACTTTAAAATGTTCCATCAATGAGCTGGTTTAGCATTGTTTTTCGAGTTGGCAGTGCATTGTCAACTCATAAAGCATTATTTTTCAATGCTTAACCATGGGTCCTATCCTCTCAAATGGAAACACGCCATAATCAAACCCCTCCACAAAACCAGGCCCAAAGATGATGTCTCTAACTTTAGACCCATCTCCCTTCTGGTCCCCTATCCAAAATTTTGGAGAAAATCATGCATAAGCAAACCTCTGAATTTCTCAAAGTGTATGAAATTCAGACAGAAGCCCAGCATGGGTACAGGTTCGGCCACAACACTGAGACGGCCCTAAACAAATTCACCAGCTTTATCAATAGAGCAACTAACAAAGGACTTACGCCGGGTCAGTTTTTGTGGACCTAACAAAAGCATTTGACCTTGTAGACCACAATGTCCTATTGTCCACCCTATCCAACCTTCACTTTTCCCCAGATGTCACCAACTGGTTCCGAAACTACCTTAGCCCCAGGTCCCACCAAACCATTATAAATGGTATCCTGTCCAACCCCTTCCCCATAAAGGTTGGAGTACCCCAAGGGTCCATACTGGGTCCCCTCCTTTTCTCCCTGGTTGTCAATTCTCTTCCCGAAATTTGCATGAACACCGAACTCATCCTGAATGCCGATGATGCTGCCCTTTTCTGCAAAGATGAAGACCCTTCCTCCTTACTCAACAAACTGCAGAGTGATTTCAGTAGCCTCCACTCCTGGTTCTTGTCCAAGGGGCTAGTACTAAATGCTAAAAAAAATAAATGGTTTTCTCCAGCCCATGGAAACCACTCTCTTTTGTTTTCACACTACTGGACAACGAAGCCAATAAAATTGAAAGAGTCGCAATTTAGATACCTCAGATTTCTACTTGACAGTCACCTCAGCTTTGACTCACATGTAAATCAGCAAATTAAAAAAGCTCACCATGCTATACAGAGTGAGGTCTTTCCTGACCTATGAATCTAAGACCCTACTCGCCACCAGTTTCCTAATCTTGCTCTTTGACTATGGCGCCTTAGTCTATTTTCGTCCCCTCACTCAGAGTAACCTCCAAAAACTCCATTCCACCTATCACAACATCATTCATTTTGTCTCTGGTCTCCCCAGACTGACCCACCACTGCTACCTTTACAGAATCTAAGTGGTCCTCCCTAGAGGACAGACTTAACAGCAAAATAGTCACCTTCTTTCATAAACTATCACTGGGCCTCATCCCAGACAGCATTATTTCCCTTTTCCCTAAGTCATACCACCCTCAGAAGGTCCTCCTCCCTCTCCTTCTCCATCCACTTCTGTCAGACCACACAAGGCCAAAACACCCTTGCCTACAAGGGCACAAAGCTATTCAACAATCTTCCCCCAGCTATCATTGAGAGCCCCTCTCCGGCTTCCTTTAGGTATAACCCAAGTTCCCACCTTTCTCAGGCCACCATCTGTAAGTGTCCCATTAAGTGACATTCCCACAGGGTGCTTGTTTTCTCCTCCACCTTAACAACTGAATCTCACCCTTATATAAGGTTACGGGAATGCACCTCCGTGGAGATATTTAAGAAAGAACTGAAAACACACTTATGGAGAATGGCCTTCTTAGACAGTTAATGTGAGCTGTAATATGTTTGGAATTTTATTGTAATTTATTATGTTTTTATGATGTATTTTTAATGTTTGTAGTGCTTGATGTTTTGTATTGAAATTTGAAGTTTTGATGAATTTGTTCAGCGCCTTGAAATAGCGAAAGGCGCTATATAAATAAAATTATTATTATTATTATAACAGAGGCAGGATCTCCAGGTCTGAAAATATCAAGCACTTTTTCTACCTATGCACTTGTAAATGTTTATCTTTCACTGTTTGGTATATGGGGAGGGGTTGTGGGATAACAGATGGACCAGACACTGAACTTCAAGTTCAACACACAATCTGTGTGTGATGTTTATTCAAAATGCAGGAGATAATCTTTAGCAATGGCATATCCCTTCTTCAGTACATCAGTTTGTAGCAACAGACTATGACAGTCTTTCCTCTACACTTAGCCAGCACCTACTGATGCACTGATCTCTGATCTGACTTATCAGTTGAGATTCAGCCTCCCCTATGTGGACCTTGTTTGCTTGGGTGGTGGGGGTTCAAATAAAAATAAAATAAAACAAGCTAAAGACAAAGAACCTCAGTGCAGAAGCACTGAAACAAGGGTTACCTCAAAGGGCATTGACAATAAAGCTAAGTTTCAAAGAGAAACAACATCACACATGCTCCCAAAATGCAAAGCATCATGGGATATATACAAATCACCATGACATTTTAGACTGGCTCCATTTACAGTAATTTACATGCATTTTAAAAAGCACAACTAAATTAATTTCTATAATAAACAGTCACCTAGTATTTTTTACCTTTATCAAAAACACGTAGTGCCATGGTATTTTCAACATTTACTCGTTTCATAAACATGAGGTATACAGATCAAGGTATTTTATGACATAGTGCTATTACACACTAAATCCAACAATGATAAACACAGCCTGTTGTTTTACATAAGCTCAGAGGTCACCACAATAACCTCCCTGTACGAGGACCTAAAAGGGAAAAGGAAAATTAAAGAGGACACTATAGCACAGTCAAGAAAGGGGAGGGGGGCCCATAGGTGGCCAACCTTATGGACTAGAAATTGTAAAGAATAGATTAGGCTATGAAATGGAAGAACTGTTGCAACAGATTTAAGAAAAGGTTGATCCTCAAGAGTGGCAGGAACTCCCTGTCACATATCCCCCACCTTAAGAGGGAAGCAGTTATTGCAGACTGCTTACCACCTTCCTATCCCAGGAAAGGATGGAGCTTCCACCCATCCATCTTCAGAAGCTCTGTCTCAGTTTCTCTATTAACGATAAACATTCTATCATAAACATAGTGGAGTTCATCATTCTTTACCCTGAGGCATTAACACATTTCTCAACAGAGACTAACGGTACCTTCCCTGAACTATCTCCTTTTAGGGAAAGTCTGTCATATTTTATCGACCAAAAATCTGGATGACTGTAAAGTCCAGTACCATAGAAAGACTTCCTCTGGGGTGAGTAATTACCTGCTCCAACCCCACCAGACATGTCGGTTTTAAGCAGGGGCCAGTCCTAGGTTCAACCCCTCTATATAAACCCACTATGTCTCTTGATTCGAACATTTCACTTACTACAGATACAGACACCTGAGGGTAGACACTCTAGGTATTACCCCAACACAGGTTCCTATCCATTTTCCACCCACCTCCTCCTTTGTAGGTTTTTCATCAAAAAAATAAAACACATGTACCACCTCCTTAATCTTACCATATTGTAACATTTTGGCAATATTAGCATATTTAGCCTGCAGTATACCCCAGTCAATACTGTTAATAGATTTAGCTGCATCAATACAAGAAAAAGTCCCTTCAGCCTCATGGGCTTCTTCTTGCTTGCTTGGAGTCTTCAACCCCAACACAGTATCACTAGGCACAGTCTTACCTGGGGTCTCGCATTCAAGTTCCATACTTACATTTCTAACCTCCAACAGGTAACATTCTGGGAACACAGGAAACAAAGGAATATCCTGCTCAGTCAGGGTAAGCCTCAAACTAAGCCCACGAAAAATCCTCCTCTGACTCTTTATCCAAACTCTCCGGCAGGAACCTCTCAAGCACCTGGCACCAGTGTTCTGTCTCTCTGTGAAGTCGGTCTGCCTCCAGCCATTGCCCACTCATCCAGTGGATCATCCTCATCAGGGTCTCCACCTCCTGGGTGTTGTCTCTCACACCTCCAGTCTACCTCGACCTGCATCTCTTCATCATCTTCAGGCTTGGCCTTCATCCGAGCTCCCAGGTCCAGTCCAGGCAGCAGCTTCTCCCCCAGTCTGTCGGCCATGGTTCTGGTCAGAACTCCACAGACTTTCTTCTCCAGGTTCTCCTCTGGCAACTCCTGGTGCATTGATCCACCTGGGATATCTGGGCGATATCGAGCAGAAAACGTCCCTCTTCAGCCAGTCCAGACATTTCCAGCAAGTTATCCCACTCTAACACCAAGTCTGTGGAGGGGTTGTGGGATAAAAGATGGACCAGACACTGAACTTCAAGTTCAACGCACAATCTTAGTGTGATGTTTATTCAAAATGCAGGAGAGAACCTTCAGCAATGGCATATCCCTTCTTCAGTACATCAGTTTGTAGCAACAGACTATGCAAGTCCTTTCTCTACACTTAGCCAGCACCTACTGACTCACTGATCTCTGATCTAACTTATCACTTTCTTGTCGGTGTTCTTTTACCCAAAGCTGCACATCTGTGGGAAGATGCCGATGAATTGTTCAATTGCAAATATGTTGATCTGTGGGACTGTTTTGCCCTCTAGTTGGAGCCATTTAATAAGGAGTTATCTGAGTCCAGTAAAGGCTTCTTCAGGATTGTAGACCGAGTGGTACTTCAGGGACCAGCATTTTTGCCTGTAGATCTCTCCTGAGATGTCTTATCTCTTCAGAATTTCTCTTTTCACAAGGTCAGAGTTTTCTGACTGTGCAGTGTCCATATTGCTGTAGGCAAGCTGGACTATACCTGTCAGGTAAGGTACCAGCCTGACTGCTCATTGCTGCTTTGTCCACTGGCAGGCTGTGGTAACCCTTTCAAAAGTTGTCAGGTATGCTTCAATATCATCTGAGGGACACAACTTTGTAAGTTTAATGTCTTTTAAGTTGTTTATGTTTTGTTGCTCTGCTGGACCTGTGCCTGATCCTCCAGCTTTGATAACTTGCAAGGCATCCAGCCATCGCTGCTCCTGTTGCTGCATCTCTACTTTTCTCCACTGCTCCTCTTCTTTTCTCTGCTGCTCCTGGCACTGCATCTCTTTTTTTCTCTGCTTCTTTGTCTACCTTTGTTGTATAGCCCACCATTTGAAGGAGGAAGACAAGATTTTAGGTTCTGATCCTGCCTGTTTTTTTAATTCCATCCCTGGTTCTGGCTGTATAGTCTCAGTTTTGACTTTTGTTTCTGCTTCTAGTTTGGCTGCCACTCATCTGGTAATCACTCCAGGGCTTGCTGTTGCAGGATCCATGCCTTTCTTCTATGCTTCCCTGGTACCAGATCTAGTACCCCCACACAAAACTCTTGCCTTAGAGTATTCTCAGCATAAATCTCACTTCTAAAACTGGTATCATGTGATATGAGTGAGTTTTATTGAGCTACTCGACAAGAGCGACTCAATAAAGCTACTCGTAGGAAGAGCGAGTGGTGCAGTATAGTGAGGAATAGATGAGAGCGACTGCAGCAGTGAGCTGCACTCACTTGATGACTATATGAGGGGTAATGTGACCAAGCCCTGCTGAGCTGGCCATTTGGTGTAGTGACTAGAGTCACCGCCTATAGAGCTGAAGGACCTGGGGTGGGATAGGATTTTTGTTCATCCTGGACTTTTCGTTTTTTTCAAAGTCCGCCCCCCCACCCCGGAGTTCAGAATCTGTAAGTTGGGGGGGCGCAGGGGGCTTGCCCCTGCATAAAAAATGTTTCATTGTTTGTTATTGTATTTCAGTGTATCGACCACTGCTGTTTGCAGCATTTGATCTGTTTTCGCTCGCTGTTGTGACTTGGGGCAGTTGTTTAGTCGCTCTTATTGGTCCATGACCAAAACAACTCACCCATATCACATGAAACCCTAAAACCATCTGTCGTTGAGGCACAGGTCAGGAAACATAGGAAAACTAGGAGCATTTATAAAATTCGCAAGTAGCATTTTATTATTATCAATAACAGTAACATAAAAAATAAAATTGTTCAGTATAACTATTTGCAAAGGCAATGCAGAGAAAACAAAGTCCTTCATCTGACGGTATCTATAATTCTTAGTTTCAGTTTCTCACTCTAACAAACATTGCTGCTCTTTTTATAAGAAGTCATTGCATGGCAATTAACTTTTGTATCCCAACCTCATTAAGGAATATCCTATTGTTCACAAAATGTATCAGAACTTTATCAATTTTCTTGCAGGTGCAACAAAACAGAACATGGTGTCCCAGAACTAACCCCCTGATGACAACTCTGCAAATGAGCTAGTGTTGCATCTCAAGGTTAACCCCGTAAGTTCCAAATAGCTTTCTGCAATTATTTCAACAATAGAATATATATTGGCAAACAAAGGGATCCCAGTTTCACTTAAAGATTCACATATATTTTATAACCACAGATATGCAAGGAGAAAGAAAAGATGGGAAAGCAAGGAACAGCAAGTGAAGGCAGGGAGATTGCGGGCAGGAGGGGCGGAGATTGCAAGACCATCAGAGTGATCAGTTCCTAGGTCTCACAAGAAAATTTGACTCTGCAGTTAGACAGACAAGAGACAGAAAAGGAAAGAGTAGAAAAAATCCTTGTGTTTAACTCTTTCTGCATAACAAATGGGACAGGGCCTTAGTCGATCCTATCACAGTGTGGCATGTTGTAGCGTAGTGTAGTGTAACCCACATGTAAACTCTGTGGTGTAGCATGGTGTGGCATTGTGTAATGTGATCCACATGTACATTCTGTGGTGTAGCATAGTGTAATGTAACCCACTTATAAATTCTGTGGTGCAGCATGGTGTAGTGTAGTATAGTGTGACCCACATGCAAACTCTGTGGTGTAGCATGGTCTAGCAGTTTAGTATCACATACATGTAAACTCTGTAGTGTGACATGGTGTAGCATACTGTGTTCACCTACATGTAAACTCTGTAGTGTGTACCATAGTGTAGTGTCACCCACATCGCCACATGTAAACTCCACATTTATCATTTATTAAATTGGAGGGAAGGGGATGCAGGAGGAGGAGGGAATATATACAAGGAACGAGGGGTACCAAGGCACTGGAGATACCAAATTAAAGTGACAGGGTGACAGCAGGAAGAGCTGGGATGTGGGTGGGGGACTAGTTTCAAGATGAAGTAGAGTCTGGTAGGTCCTGGAGGTGGACTCTGGAAGAGGGTAGGAAGGAAAAGGAACTGATGGATGGGGAGGTTATTCCACGGATGGGGGATGAGGGAAGGCAGACTGTCCAGCCTAGGTTTTACAACATGAGACAAAGTGGGGACATGAGATAGTTTACAACGTGAGACAAAGGGGGGATCCTGAGAGGAGCAAAGGCCACAGGGGAGCAGGGAAATGGACAAATGATGGAGGAAAGGTAGCAGGGAAGGGAGTTGAACTAGTACCAGGATTTGGCTAGAAAAGAGACACAGTGCGAGAGTCGGCAGCTCCCAAGAGATCAGAAACAAAGTTTCAGGTGGAGGGTGTAATAATGAGCAAAGGAAGGGTAGCCAATGAGGAAATGGCAGAAGGGCTACAAAAGGGGTTTTAGCCTTGCGAAGGTAGACGTGGGGGCGGCAGTGTGAAACTCATCCACATAGTCAAACAATGAGAGCATGCCTTTAAAGATAATCTCACAGCAGACTGATGTGGAAGGCAGGACTTGCTGTGGTACAGAGCACCAAACTTGGGGCAATGCTTGTGGATGTGGTCCAAGGAATTAAGGTTTCAATCCAGCTTGGAATGGGGATCTTTTAGGCTGGCACGGTAACACACAGCAATAGCACGAACACTTGTTACCCCGGTTCAGGAACGAACTTGGGTTGTTCAGGGGCTGGGTGGGGGAGGGAGTAACAATTGTCCCGTGCACAGCTCTCCTCCCTCGGGAAGGGGGGATTCACCATCCCGCTGCCTGACTGCCACCCAGTAGAGAGGAGTGACTGCACAACATAGACTCCACATAGGGGTGAGGTCATCGACAGATACTAGCACGCATGGGTGCGCCTCGTTGCACAGGGACACCTCAGGATAAAAACTAGAGGAGAAAATTCCTTGCTTGCCCGCCCGCTACATGCCAACACTGATGTCATTGTTAGCAGCACTAAATTAACTTTTAAAAATCGGTTGGATAAATATATTCTATCACATCCCTCCTTAAATTATTATTAATAAATAAGAGCAGTTATGAGCCTCACCGCTTCCTAGCTCCTGATTTGTCTTAGTATGACTCTTAGTATTCCCCAGTAGGCACCACATGACCAACAGGGCACATCAACCCCCACCATGCTCCTGGGCATGTGCAGATAACCATTTCGACTCTGAGAAGGTTGGCGTCATGGTTGGGAGTGGGAGCTGCCCGGTGCATAGACAGGGGGCCAAGAGGAAAAAAGCATAATGGAAAAAAAAAAAGAGTATTCTTTATGAGGGGAGCCACTAAAAGCTTGAGAACAAGGGTATAATTAAGCATAGCAAGTCTCTGCAAGGGGTCAAAAATCATAGAGGCCACAACATACCTCTCAACTGTCACACATTACGTGGTACGTCACTCATTTTACCCCCCAGAAATCCTCTACCCCACATGAAGAAGAGGATATTCCACATTTCCCACTGATACTTTAAAGCAGAAATTCATAACTATCTACTATGCTCTGTTATCAGCAAACATTATTAACATTAGTGAACTGACAGCAATAGTGTTCTGAACTTGCAGCACCAAGTTTGATGATATGTTACACATTTTGGTCATTTGTCACACATCTTGTCACACATTTCAGGGAAGAAAGTTTGAGAGGTATGGGCCACAAACTGATAGCTTATAGTGCCATGCGATAAGGGGCTGTACGGCAGGATTTATGAATGTTGTTAGTTGTTTAACCAGGACTAGCACACTAGGCTGAAAGCTTTTTTACAGGTGCGACCGGGGAGCACAGGGAAGTTAAGTGACTTACTCAGGGTCACACAGTCTGCAAGTGGAAGCTGTGGGATTCAAACCCAGGTCTGGTCTGGTCTGCTGGATGTCACCAGAGTTGCACCTCGGAGCCTTAAACCACTGCGCTATACTGCCTCCCTAACATAATGTAACTTCATTTGTAGAGTACAAGTACAAAACTGGAGTTAATAAATAAGAGAAGTGCGCTGAACATGCCATCATTTACAGTTCCTCAAATCTGGCACTTTACACAGGCATACAGTAAAATCTTTTATAAATGCCATCTGCTGGCAATGCACAGGAATGGACTGAGAAACAAAATAAAACCAGAGATGCACCATGGTTGCCATAATGCACTGTCTTCACAAGGGTGAACCCAAAATGACGGCACAAGTTTCTTAGATTACCACATCACAATAAGGAATCATGGAACAGGACACATTTCACTCCTATAGACGTTACTGATATGATACTTCTAGTATTGTCAACAACAATTCAGTTATAATCTTCACAGATGAGCTAAAAAAAATGGCAACAGTCAATGCTTTAATTTTAACTTTCTTTTTAATGTTAATCGAAATAACTCCTAGGATGTGTTTGCAGCTTAGATGCTAATGAAGCTCCCTGTCTGAGTTCTTCTTACGTTTTAGTTTTTTTCTTCTTACATTTTAGGTTTCCTATTAATAGGGCACAAATAGTTTTGTAAGGAACAGCCTATCTTGCCACTATGGATAGCACAGAAAGAGGAAGACTGGTGCTGACCAGTGAGGTGAGGTTCCACTTGTTCATCTCGGATGCCTCCTGTCTCTTGGACGGAGTGCATCTCCTTCTGCTGCACGGGTGCCCCTGGTGGCCTGGGGGATGCTGTGACATGCAGGAAGGAATAAGCGGTCTCTTTGGGGCAGCTTTTTGTCAGCATACACCCGCACACCTGACAACGGACACAGAGGCATCATACGCCCAGAGTGGGACGGCGGGGAATTCAGAAGGTAAGGCGGGGCTCATCCACCTATCCGACTGCCCCGATAGGCATTCTGCCATGTCACTCCTCAAGACCACACCCTGGGGAGGTATAAGGGAGGGCTTAGTGAAAAAAATACACCAGTAACCCCAGCCAGATGAAGCTGTACCACTCCACCCTCCAAGCCGGAGAAAACCCTACTGACTCCTCCTATGCCTGTCCAGATCCTCCTCTGGAACCTTAACTGTCAAGTGAAGTATCCTCTACCTGGCTTGGGAAACTGAGGAGTTTCATCCACAGGGGACAAGCTGTGGGTTACAATCGGGATTCCAGAAAAGATGTCGAGCAGAGACTGGTGGTGGACTGAACCAGTGCAGAACTCCTATGGAAGGCAGAAGTGCCTGGGCAGGTGGAAGGAGGACCTGACAGCTGTGGAGGAGAAATGGGTTAAAAAATTGTTTTTCAGTTGACCGGTAAAGGAGTTCTAGCAATTCTGCCTATTTTCATCCTCACTTCAGGTGGAGATACAGAAGGAAACCAACTGAAATGGAACCAGGTTAAGCTGTTGGTGATATTTTTAGTGAATGGAGGAATTTGGCCAGGATGCCAGAAAAATTCCCCTACTGTTTTTGAGAAGTGCCATGGGATCTTTAACATCCACCTAAACAACCACTAGAATAGGCAGACAGGACCTCTGTTTAACGTCTCATCCGAAAGACGGCACCTCAGGAGTGGAGCTCCCCCCTCACGGTGCCATACAGTGTCAGTATTGGGATTCATCCTAAGTTCCTGGTGTGGGGATAGAACACACAGCCTTCTGATCTTTTGGCCTTAGACGTGAGAGTGTAACCTGCTGAACCACTGACACTGTTCAAATAATAAGCAAAAAAGGAGTCACCCGACATGAACATGGTGGCATTTCACGTGCTTCAGTGTAATCCTAATCCCCATCAGAACATACTAAACTGATATACCAGAATGTCCAGGATACCTAGGAGACTATAAACCTAGACAGTGCAACCACTGAGGGGGAAAGATGCAAACATCACTCAGCAGCAAGAAATAAAGCAATAAAAATAATTTGTTGAAAGGAAAGTGAAAGCCAAAACCTGTTTACTGAGAAATGAGAAATAATTCAAAGGTAAAAATATTTAAAATGTTTTCAAATCACCTCTAAAATAAAAAGGGAACAACACAGTCTTACATCTGGATTTCAAGGCTGCTTGTGTTTTCTGCAGGAAAATCTCTGCAAAAACTATTTTTTACTGCAGACCTTAATTTTTGATAGCTATAACCGGAGCCCAATTAACCTGCTAACTGTTTGTCTCAGAGAGATAACGTAGGGGTCAGAAACATGTCTCTGGCTTTCTGGAAGAAAGAGCCTGTCCTCTATAAACCTCCCACTGTGCCTTCTCATATTAATGGAAAAAACAATTATAAGCCTTTGTAAAGCGGCAATAAAACAGCTTTTCAACCAGTGCAGCTACTGAAATTGTTTTATTTTGTTTCGGATTTGCCTTACGTAGGTGATAGGATGCTTGGATTTGCCAGAAACAGATCTGAATCAGACTTTTAGGATTTCCGATTACTCCACTAGCAAATCTGATACTGATACTAATACATTAGCTGGGTCGGTATCGGAATACAAACTCCAAAATTCTAAAATACCAAACCTAAACCGAAAAAAATCCTTTGCTCCCTCGGGGGCAGCCCTGAAGCTCTCAAAGCTAGAAGAGCGAGTCACAAGTTTGTGCCGGTTGCAGCAATAGGAAATATGAAATTCTGTATTTGAAACTTGGTCCGAACATGCCGTAGTACACCCCACAATAGTGACAGAGGGGAAGTAGTGCAGAATTTAAAGTCTGATTCAGCAGTTAGGGTAACCATGCATTACAGATGAAAATGGGCCCATGGTTTGTGGTATGAGGGTGATATGATCTAGAGAAAAGTCAAGCTCTGTACTATCTGCTGTGCTGAATCCCCAGAGCCCCAACAACAACGGACACAAAATTCTGCCACAGCACCCCCCTTCTACCATCCCTAATCGATGGGCCAAGCATTTAAGCAGAAGTGATGGCATATGAAAAAGATGCTGTGAAGACAGTGTCAGGAGAGACCTGGAGAGCAGTGCACCCATTCGTACCCTACAGCTCCGCGTAGCTATCATATCAGGGACCAAGAACCGGGGAACCCCATCTCCTCAGGCAAATGATTCTATACATCCCAGAGCTGAGCAAGGCAAGTATTAGCTGAACATTTTGCAGCACTAAGCACACCCTCAGAGAGAAAGGGGTGTACAGTCAGGCCACATGTGCATCTAACATCATAATACAAAATTAGGATTTTGGATTTTGAAATCTGGAATCCAATTAAAATGCCATTTTTAGGATTTGGGGTTTTCGACCATCAGTATACCGACAATCCAAAATCCTAAAAATGGATCGGAATCCGATGCATCCGATTTATGCATCCAAAATCCGTGCTTCCCCAGCAGGTGATATGCCTCCTTGCCAAGAGGATCCTGGGGGCGTGGGGAACAGCAGTACAGCAGAAGAGTTGAGCAGTTATTACATGTTTATATGCACAGTTACTGTGCCTCTTGTGATTATTATAGATCTAGGTAGCATTCCTGGCCAATGGGGGTGCTCCTTCCTCTTCATGAGAGGCACTTTTATTCTGAGAACAGTGTCTCACATACAGCTGCCCTGGAAACAGGCACATTTGGGGCATATTTTTATAACATTTTAATATATTATTGGTCAATCTCAAGCAATAATATATTATTACTGCCGCTGAGACCTCTCTTACAGTTGTAAGAGTAGTCTCACCTACATCCTTACGGTATCAGAACTGCTCACCTTTGGGTCTGGTTTTTAGACCTTAAGAATGCATGTGAGACCACGCCTACAACTTTAAGAGTGGTCTCAGTAGCCATACTGCATTCTTGAGTTCTTTGGTGAGACAGCTGTGAAGCGAAGCTGAAATGTAGAAACATAGAATTTTATGACATACAAGGACCGCTTGGCCCATCCAGTCTGCCCATTTCTCCCTACCTACACTATTACTGAGCAGTTCTGGCACACAAATGACTTGAGAAGCAACTCTTATAACCATAAGAAACAGGGACTGCGGATATGAACATATTATAAACCATGCTGAAGATTGCTGCTTTTAAAAACTGAAGCTAGGATTTAAAATCAAATTGTTTTACTTAGTTATAATTACTCCCTTTTAAACTCTCACTGTTCTCCCCTCTATTTCTGCAGCCTTAGGCATCTGTCCCCTGCTTCAAACAGCGTCTCCTCAAACTCTTAGTTATATATATATATATAAAAAAAAAAAAGAAGTTCAAAACTTTTAACAGCTCCTTTTTCTCCTGCTACCACCCCCTCTCCCCTGTCCCTCCTGCCTGGCGCCAGCAATCCACTATACCGAATCGTTTCTGGCTATCACCCCCCCCTCATTTTACAGTCTCCTCTCACGTTCACCTCTCCAATTTCTGGTTTCCTTCCCCCCTTACCTCATAGCCTACGACTTAATCTCCTTCCTCCCTTTCTCCTTCCTGTTAAACTGCGTCACAGCCTACTGCTACCAATTATTTAAATGCACTCACCGCCCTCTTCTCTCTCTCTCTCTCCTTAGCCGTTGCCATTTTGCCCCGAGAGGGCTAGCTGGGGACCAGGTGGCTATAGTCGATGGGTCCTGGCTCTCACCGCGGCCCAACGTCACCTCCTCTAGCCACCTCCCGACCCAAGATTAACGGTAAGGACACTCCTAGGCTGGGGAAGCTGAGATTCGCAGCAATTGGCCGATTGAGCTCTGTGCTGCGCGACTGATTGCGCGGCTCCAGACATCGCTTTTGATTGGTCTGGCTGACTTTGGTGCTTAGCTGGGCTGGGAGCCCATTGACTGCAGTGCTAAGTGCCAAATTTTACGCCCGCCCCTCCCCCAACCTTTATTAAATAGTCTGCTTGTCACCGCCCCTTGCTCTAAATACCCGCCCTCTGTCCCACATCCTATCCTGAACCACTAGCTAAACCACTCCTTCTCCCTAGTTCTCTCTGCTGCTGCTACCCCCTCAGAGAATTTTGCTAGCTACACCTCACTGTGTCTTTTCTCTTTTTTTTAGCTCTCTAGACCTCCTTTTCCTTCCTCCTTCTTCTCTCCTCCTACTCTCCCCTTCTAGCTACTATGCCTCCCTGTAAACATTTTCTTCTCTCTCTTCTAGCCTTCTCCTTGCTTCCAACCTTAACCCACCTACCCACCTCTTCCTATCCTCACTACCCTCTACTCTGGTCCTCCTGGCTAATTACCCAACATCAGGCACGATTGCAATCTCCCCCTTAGCAAAAATGGTGCCATCCAGCTATGGACTGTTTAAATATGAACAAGTACGAAGACTGCATGGGGGCAACCTGGCACCTATTCCTGGTCGTTGCGTTACATTGGGATCCTAGGCGCCTGTACTGGTCCAAAACACAAAAGAACCCAAGAATGATCGCCACCTACTATGAAATACGACAATGGACTCTCAAACTCCTACTCCTCCTCCTCTTAATATCTGGAAGTGTTCACCCTAATCCTGGCCCAATTTCCTACAGTACAACAAAGCCTGCCAAAACGGAGGGGGGACTCACCTTTGTCACCTTAAATATTTGTAGTCTCCTACCAAAACTAGCCTCCCTACAAACCTTTGTCAGTCAGCATAACCCCGATATTCTAGCCATTGTTGAAACTTGGCTGACACCTAGCACCCCTGACCATGCTATATCTCTTCAAGGCTACAAGATTCTCAGGCTGGATAGGACGTCAAAATGGGTGGCGGCTGTGCCATCTACATAAAGGAATATCTCAACTGCCTCTCCATTACGTATACCACCACTAACTCTGTTTTACAACTCCTCCCTATCAAACTTCTCCTTGGTGCCCATAACAAAGTCCTCACAGTTGCTGCTATCTACATCCCACCAAAGATCCTGGGCCCGCCTACAGTCTGTACTAGATTTCGTCAGATCTCAACCTCCTGATGCCGAGCTCCTCCTCCTTGGTGACTTCAATATCAACTGGCTTGCATCAGACATAGGGTCGACTAAGGATGCAATCCTAGCAGCAAACTTAACTCAGCTGGTCAATTCACCCACTAGGAAAAACTATAAATCTGGTAATAGTACACTAATAGATTGGATCCTCACCAACCACCCAGCCCGGATAAATAATGTTGCTGTTCTCCCGGATTCTCTTAGCAACCACTCTCCTATAATATGTACCTGGTCAAACAAGTTTAGAAAACCACCCCCTAGAACCATCACTAGCAGAGTACTACCGTTTGGAAACCTTACTCCACTCAAGGAAAATCTTAGACAGAAAGACTGGTCTCCCATTTACAATACGCAAGACGTCGATGAAGCTCTAACCACTTTATCTACACCTTCAGTGCTGCCTGTGACTCATACGCACCTGTAAAAGCGCAAAGTGAAAGCACCTCCACCCATGGCTCACTGCCAAGCTAATGGCACTACACAAAGGAAGGGACCACCTCTGGGCTATTGGCAAGAGACTCTGCCTCCGCTGACATCCAAAAATAAACAGGCCCGAAACTACTGCACTAAAGAGACTTGTTGAGTGAAGAGCACTACTCAAACTGCTCTTTCCAACACTTTGAAGGAAATCTTCTGGGACAATCTAAGAAATATCACAGGTAAGCAGTCCAAATCCTCTCCTACTACAATGAATGTGGCAGGCACTACCACCTTGACCCCTTGGTCATAGCAAACACCTTAAATGAGACCTTCACTGACCTCAGCGGAGTCCTTGCATCTGACTTCTTCGCTTCTGCAGACCCCTATCTCTATATCCCTCTGCCTCTCCAAACAATCCACCCTTCCATCTTAAAATAGTTAAAGCACATGAAGTTTATAACACGTAAAGAAGGCTATATCTAATTCAAGGGCAAGCAGTGACTCTCTTGACCTTAAAATACTATCCCTTACCCTGGATGTAGTTCTACCCCCTCACCAGAATATTCAATCTCTCCTCTGTTCTAGCAAATTCCTAGTATATGGAAGGCTGCTATAATCACCCCAGTGTACAAAAGTGGGGATAAGTCTCTGCCTGGTAACTATAGACCAATTTCAATACTCCCTCCCTTATCAAAGGCCCTTGAACGTATGGTAGCTGACCAGCTTACAGACTACCTGGAGAAATATAACATTCTTTGTGACCAGCAACATGGTTTCAGACAAAGGCATAGCACCACCACTGCCCTGCTCGAATTCTCAGGAGTAATCCACAAGGCCTTGGACAAAGGACTCCTCACCGGAGCTGTGTTTATTGATCTAATGAAGACATTTGACACTGTCCACCATGGTCTACTGATCAGTCAACTACAGACACTTGGGCTGTCCTTGGGCTCTGGTGCCTGGATAAAAAGCTACCTTGCCCAACGCACCCAGGTTGTAAAAATATCTGGAATCCTCTCAGACCCTAAGCCTGTCCTCTCAGGAGTTCCGAAGGGATCCATCCTAGGCCCGCTACTTTTCAGCCTCTTTCTAAACTCCCTCCCTAAATCCTGCCCGGAACAAATCATCCTCTATGCTGATGATGCTCTGATTCTATCCTCACACAAAGACCCTAACCTCTTACACCACAGCCTACAACAAGCGTTTGCCAGTGTTGAGGAGTGGTTCGTTGGACACAAGCTAGTCCTAAACCACAAAAAAACAAAATCTATGCTCTTCGCTAGTCCGCAGAACAAGAAAAGACAAGCTCCACTTACTATCAACACTTCCCTGGGAATCACCCTTGAACAAGTGGCTATCTTTAAATATCTTGGAATCACATTTGATCACGGCCTTGTCTTTGCATCACATATTGATGGTATTTCCAAAACTATTAATCAGCGGCTCGGGATACTCTACCGTAACAGACAACTTTTCACCCATCCACCCATCCAGCGCTGAAGCTAGCTATTCAATCCTCAATCATCTCAGTCATCGACTACGGCTTAATTATTTATGGGTCCGCCCCTCCAAGCGCACTGAAACGGGTTACAACCTCCCTAAACAAGGCATGTCGGCTGCTTACAGGTGCTCATCAACTTACTCATACCTGTGAACTCTATGCTGATACTGGGTGGTTACAACTATCAAACCGGTTAAAGTTCTTCACCTGCCTAATGGCCAAGAAATCCATCATGGGCCTCACCCCACCCTGCATTCAAGGCCTGCTATGCCAGAGCTCAAGTGTACGATCCACCAGAAGATCAGAAACCCAGCTTCTACAGGTCCTCCACTGTCGGACCACACATGGTCAACGATCATTTGCATATCGTGCCCCCAACTGGCTAAATACTCTCAGCACCTCTATTACCTCCTCTAACTCATTAGGTGCTTTTAAATCCAGACTATTCTCTCACCTAGCCACTTCAGACTCCTGTGACTGCCTTGTTTAATCTCCTATTCTATTCTCACTCCTCCTCCCTTGCCCTCTTACTTGACAATGGCCTACTAATGGATCCTCGTCTCCTACAATTGGTCTGCTCCTTCCTCCTACCCCCCCTTTCCTCTTTTCTTACTTACACTGCCTAACTTACCTCCCTTACCTATCTTCCCTCCTCACTTGTTTTCTATACAGTGAAAGTGCTTAAGTGATTTATCTGCTGTACATAAATGTCATTAGATTTTAGCTATTTGTGCAACCCTGTACCTCTATTTGTCTGTAACTGATTTTGACGCGGAACCTTTGTAAAAGAGCCTTGGCTCAAAGGTATTAATTCCTAGATTTACAATAAACAATAAACAATAGAGAAACCCCTGTGTTAGACATGTACTATGCTGACTGAGCACAGAACTGCAGGAAGCTAGAACTAGCTCCAGGAGACGCCCTCTTGTGGTTATAAGAAAGAACATCTGGAATGTTTAGAAATAAACAATCCTGATTAGTTAAAGAGATTCACTAAGTTTATACCTTGCACTACATATAGTGGTGCCTTACCCCTGCAATAAGCGTTTGGTGCAGATGGTATCAAAAAGAAGACTGTATTTTCCTCATAAAATTGCAGCTACTGGGTCCTGATACTTCCTGGTATATAGCGCCGCCCCCGTGCACAGCCACATTATGATGCAAGGCCAGGGAAAGCGCGGGACGCTCTCCATTCTAGCCTATGGAGGGCTACTTTTGAATTGATTTTATATATCGTAATGGTCAACTGGTTATCAATCAAGAGCCGGACTGATCAACTAGTTAGTTGATCAGTGCCCTTGACTGATAACCAGTGATTTATAATATAAGTTAGCAGGGCCTCTAAGAGATGTTTCTTATGGTATGAGAGACACAGAACATGAGGTCTGGGCAAAAGAACTGCGAAGCAAAGCTCAGCAGTTCTGACAGCTAAAACCTCACAAGAGGTGTCTCTTATACCATACAAGATACCTCTGGAGGCCCTAGTAACTTCTTATAAATCACTCAAGTTTAGCACAAATGATTTATAATAGGTTTAGAAACCTTAGAGCCTTTTTTTTTTTTTTTTATTTACTTGCCATGCTCCCCCCCCACCCAGCGTTGAAGTGAAGCACTCTCTGCTAACGCTCCCACAGGAGAGTACACTGTACACGGGATATGTTGTACAGTTGCTCTGCGTGCTGATTGGCTGAAATCCCCTTAGTGATTTATAATGTGTACAAATTCAGTACATAGATGCTAAGTTGCAGAACTTTAATAGTTAACACATGGTTATGGTCTGTACAAGATTTAGGTACGTTGCACACTAGAATGCAGATGTAATAAAATCAAGGCTGCAAATATTGAGCAAGCCAGTGGATAAGTGGGCACAGAAGTGCTGCAGAGGATAGGGGGCCTGATTTTAAAATGGCCCTGGATCGCCACAAAGGATTTTCATCGGAGAGTCAGACGCAAGGGGCGACTTGCGGCAATCCTTTCAGCGATTGTCATTTTGCAAGGGCGCCTGCAAGAAACACCAACACAAGTCCCTTGCGTCAAACACAGCAAGCTAGACCAACTACCCCCGGTCTAGCTTTGCGCCACTGGGGGTTCCAATTTACGGGGCTTGCACCAAACCTTTGGCACAAGCTGCTGTAAATTGTGAAAACTGTCACAACTGCGCCAAATGCTATAAAATTGGGTGCAGCTGTGACAGATGCATTCGGTGCAGTTGCACCAAACATCAGCGTTGACGCGGGGCGTGACACAAGCCGTGTGTCACCCTTTTAAAACCGGAGCCAGGGAGTTAGAGATAGACGATGGTGTGTATATATAGAAAGGCACAGAGGGGAGAGAGAGGCCATGACTAACAATGAACAAGGTGTTCAGAAGCATTTAAACATGGCTGTCTTGACATGTCTGATATTTTTTGAATGTTTGGTAGTGGCTGGTACCTGAATGTAGCTGTTTGGAATGGCCACAAAGATCAATTTTTGGCCACTTGATTTGTGAATCCTAGGAGTGAGTCATAGGTCCATAACATGAGATCTCATGATTATAGATCTTGCACAGAGACATGAGTGTACATTAATTGTGCTTACGGAGGCTTGGACAGAAACAAAACAACCTGCTGTTCTTGGGTACATGAGGGGAGGCAGAGACATGAGAGTGCATTTATTGTGCTTACAGAGGCTTGGACAGAAACAAAACAACATGCTGTTCTTGGGTACATGAGGGGAGGCAGGCAGTGAGTTGTTTTTTTTTAACTTCAGTAAATGCAGCAAAGCTTGCTACTCATTCAATTCTCATACAGGAAATTAAATCAAATTATAAACTGAAATACCCTGTCAGAGTGTGCAGCGAGACCAGGAGTTCATGTGCATTACCTGAATCACACTGCAGGGATGGCTGGGGGCCTGGTCATTATGGAGGGGAAGTGTTTGTCTCCTTTCCTGAGTAAGGAGGGTTTGAGCCACCCAACATTTCTGCACTCCCTACCAGCCAGTCACAGAGCAACATTTGTGAGAGAGGTAAAGGCAGCAGCTTGATGGCCGTCTCCACCAGAGAAGGGGTGAAGCCATTGCAGTCTCTATTTTAGGGGTGGTGGGACAGCAGGAAGGGAAAATAGGGGAGACAAAGGCTTTAACAGTCCTCATGGCCTGCCAGTGCAGCGCCAGACAAAGGGTTAACAATACCCATGGCCTGTCAGTATAGTGGCAGACAAAGGGTTAACAAACAATACCCATGGCATTTTAATATAGTGGCAGACAAAGGGTTAACAAACACTATCTATGGCCTGTCAGTATAGTGGCAGACAAAGGGTTAACAAACAGAACCCATGGCCAGTCAATGCAGCTGCAGACAAAGGGTTAACAAACAGTACCCATGGCCAGTTGGTGTAGCAATAGTAAAAGGGTTAACAAACAGTACCCACATCCAGTTGTTGCAGTGGCAGACAAACAGTTAACAAACAGTATCCATGGCTTGTCAGTGTGACAGCAGACAAAAGGTTAACAAACAATACCCTTGGCCTGTCAGTGCAGCAGCAGACAAAGGGTTAACAGAACCCATGGCCTGTCAGTGTGAGAGCAGACAAAGAGTTAACAAACAGCACCCATAGCCTGTCAGTGTGGCAGCAGACAAAGGGTTAAACAGTACTTATGACTTGTCAGTGCGGCAGCAGACAAAGGATTAGCAAACAGTACCCATGGCTTGTCAGTGCGGCAGCAGACAAAGGGTTAAACAGTACCCATGGCTTGCCAGTGCGGCAGCAGACAAAGGGTTAGCAAACAGTACCCATGGCTTGTCAGTGCGGCAGCAGACAAAGGGTTAAACAGTACCCATGTCTTGTCAGTGCGGCAGCAGACAAAGGGTTAGCAAACAGTACCCATGGCTTGTCAGTGCGGCAGCAGACAAAGGGTTAAACAGTGCCCATGGCTTGTCAGTGCTGCAGCAGACAAAGGGTTAGCAAACAGTACCCATGGCTTGTCAGTGTGGCAGCAGACAAAGGGTTAAACAGTACCCATGGCTTGCCAGTGCGGCAGCAGACAAAGGGTTAGCAAACAGTACCCATGGCTTGTCAGTGCGGCAGCAGACAAAGGGTTAAACAGTACCCATGTCTTGTCAGTGCGGCAGCAGACAAAGGGTTAGCAAACAGTACCCATGGCTTGTCAGTGCGGCAGCAGACAAAGGGTTAAACAGTGCCCATGGTTTGTCAGTGCTGCAGCAGACAAAGGGTTAGCAAACAGTACCCATGGCTTGCTCAGTGCGGCAGCAGACAAAGGGTTAAACAGAGTACTTCCATGGCTTAGCACAGTAAGTACGCAGCAGACAAAGGGTTAGCAAACAGTACCCATGGCTTGTCAGTGCGGCAGCAGACAAAGGGTTAAACAGTACCCATGGCTTGTCAGTGCAGCAGCAGAGAAAGGGTTAAACAGTACCATGGTTGTCAATGCGGCAGCAGACAAAGGGTTAAACAGTACCCATGGCTTGCCAGTGCGGCAGCAGACAAAGGGTTAGCAAACAGTACCCATGGCTTGTCAGTGCGGCAGCAGACAAAGGGTTAAACAGTACCCATGGCTTGTCAGTGCGGCAGCAGACAAAGGGTTAAACAGTACCCATGGCTTGTCAGTGCGGCAGCATGGTTGCTGCGACCTGGGTTCAGAAGCAAGCCCAGCCGGGCAAGCTAAGGAGTGTTGATACTCTCCTCCTTTGGGGATGGAGGGTTTCTGCCTCCACCACAACACTGCTATCTGGGTAACCATGGGTGTCAGTGTAGTGGAGGCATGTTGGCAGAGGGGGAGGACATTGGCCAGGCTTTGTAGCAGCATGCTCTGTGCGCATGTGCTTGGGTCCCCTAGTGTGCTGATGTCCTGGGGCTGCAGGAATAAGGAAAGAATCCTAGCATGGGGCAGGATGATACGAGAGCACTCTCGAATCCTAACCCAATGACTGCCCACCAGTCAAGGAGTCTCTCCACAGGAAGACACAACATCCAAAGGGCTCTGTCCCCTGCCACCACCATGGGGGAAGGGGGCCACTGAAACCCAGGGTAAGTGTCAGAGAAGCTGGGGATGGCGCAGAGAGTTGCCCTGCATGGACGGGGGCAATGCTGATGAGGGAGAATAACAGAAATATGAAAATAATAGCTCGCATTGATCTTACATTGATTAAGTGAGGAAAGAGTTAATAGGATTCATCTGTCTAATATTTAATACCAGTCGGTATAGAACTCTTTATTATAGACACTCCATGTTTTATCTTCCTTAAAATGCTGACCTATGCATTATGTAGATTAAGTAATTTCATCTGCACAATCTGATTCACTTACTGAAAGCCCCCGTAATGACCTCACAGCAAATGGATCGATCTACAAGCAAGTGAAGTAAGAGCAGAGAATGCAATATGAAGGGCTTGAATGTAGCCCCCCGATTAAAATGCACAATGTCTTGGTCTCAGTAGATGTCAGCATCCCTTAGTTTGGAACCTTCCTGACTTTTAATAACCCCTTTTGTCCTGTCGCATTCCATTATTATACCTGGATGCCCCAGAGAAGGTAGACAACACCATGCAAACAGCAACTGCATTATTACTGCGACAATTTAATGGAAAATCCAAACAAACACTACACTGGCTATCCGACCCTCAGTCTGGCTCCCAGCAATATCTGAATTTTTATAGGAATTTCTGGACCTTATTTCGGTGGAACCGCAGTTCTTTTTCTTTATGGTACTGTTTTTGCCTGGGTTGGGCTGGTACTGCTTACTTTTCTCTAATACTGAGTGTGTTTTGTGCCATGCCCCCAGGTCTAGGAGACAGCGTAGCCCAACAATTATAATGCTGGCTTGGGAACCAGTGGCTTTAACACTATGATAAAAATTACTGGAAAATAAGGACACTGGAGCTGACTGATTCCGATTTTTGGATTGAGGAAATTAGGAAAATCCAAATCAGAATTCAATTCTGATTTAAATCCTACAAGCACTGCAAACTTGGATCAGATTCAGATTTCAAATCTGAAATCCTGAATCCTAACTTCTTATGTTTAAACAGGTTTTAGGATTCAGTTTAGGAACTAGGATTTTCAGACTGCAGTTCTGAAAATTCCTAAATCTGAGAACTGGGTCAGAATCTGACCAATCTGATTCCATTTGGCGGATTCCGAACAATTTTACTAGACAAACCCACTCACCCCGTCTTTCCCATTTTGGTTTTCCACAGACTTACTGGAGAACTTATTGCTGTCCCGTATTCTTTTTCTTCCTTAAGGTCCCGGTGCTACTGGACCTTTTCCAAACTGTTTTTAAAGGAACTCTGGAACTTAAACTCAACTCTTCATGACGTTGACAAATGAAATAACCAAGTCACAAGTCTATATACACAAAAATGGCAAGACAAACTGCATTTAACCAGCAAGCTCGTAAGTTGGCCCACCGGTGCAGTAGTACTGCTACTGCTGGTGGTGTTGATGACCCGGGTTCAGGAGCGAACCTGGAATGGAAGGTCAGCTGGGAGGGATAATGATAAGCACCCATCGGACAGCTCTCCTCCTCTGGGTGGGGTGGGTGTAGGCTCTTGCCAACATTCTGGCTCTTGGCGGTGACTGGGAGTCAGTGTGCTGCTATGAGCCTCAAGAGACAGGATTGGCGCTGGGGTAGACGTCAGCATGCAGCAAGCGGGAACATGCCCTGCATACTATGGATGCCACTGCATGTCCTCAGCACCAGGGTAACCAGCATGTGTAAACCTCCCCCCCCATCTGAGTTTCAGGATACCCAGTGTCGGCTCCACCCTCTGTTGCTCAGGGGACTGCCAGATTACCATACTCCTCACTCTCTCCTCTCTCATCTTCCCTGGGAGGGGAGGGGGCCCACTGTATGTGTCACTGCAGTCTCCTGGTAAGTCCTGGGTTTGGGGTGGGGGGGGTCAGAGAGTTGGGACTCAAAGGGGCAGATGTAGGGTACATCCCTGCAGGCATAGGGAGCATAAAAGAAAGTTATAAGGAAATGAAAAACAGCAAGCTTGTGTTTTCTGTTAAAGCTGTTTTTCAAATACTGGTTCACATTCTGTCACTGTTCCATCTTTACTGACCTTACAGTCAACTCAGTGGGCGCTGCAGAGTCTCACACTGGCTGTACTGTATGTAAAACAACCTCACACTCCACCTACACATTATAAAACATCTGGCTACAATATGTATAGTGCAAAAATATTTTATTTTTACTACAAGTTCATGTTCACGGCACATAACACTGCTGGACGAAAAACCGACAGCCAAGGCCTCCCAGCACTAAATGCCGTGCCTTGCAGGTGAATTTATAAGTAGCAGTCGTGGTGACTGATCTCTAACAGTGTGTAGGATGAGTGCGAGGTTTCTTATTCCTGTAGATTTACCTTTTCCTCTCAGAACCACGTTTTGGGGCAAGCTGTTGTCTGTGTGCTTCCTGGGGCTGTAAGTTCTGTTTTGCAACTGTATGGTGCAGTTTATCTCTTTCTTAAGCGCTTGAGTTTTTTGTTTAATGTATCCGTGTTCTACGAAGGAATGCAGCAAAAATCTGAAAATGATACGGAACCCAATTTTTAGTCAATAGAGAGGCTGTCACTTTGGGCAGATCTGGAATTATTTCAAGGGGATAGCAGTTTTGTCAAGGAGATAGCACTTACCCCCCAGAAAAATGTGAAATATTCCTTTTTAAAGCTTAGATTAGGCTAAAACAGCTACAGTTTACAGGTTTAAGAGGCTGTGGGTGCAACATCGCTACGTAGCTAGATCCACTAGTGACTGCCGCTAACTGGTCACAGCTTAATCTGGTTCAAGGTCAGTTGGCATTCATCTGTATCCCCCCTCCCCTGGGTCGTGCCTGAAAATAGGCAGAATTTGTCTAGTGCACTTACCTGGTCAACAAAAACTAAATAAAAAAAAAAACAAGGCCACTTAGTGACAATCACAGCAGATTCTGACATGCCATGCACAATGTGGGTTGCTAGCACTCCCCATAGGGTCACTAACATAGCTGAGACCATTAGGAGAAGGGGGCAGTGGGATCATATTAATGGGCCATACCATTTACAAAACATGGTGCTCCTTACATCAGCTGCAGAGTTTCGTGACACTCTCTGCCCTTACAATTATTAGGACGGTGGCAAGGCTATTGGAATTCTGTGATGAACATGACTGGCACTGGCAGGGGACAGAGAAAAGTGTAACCAGTACAGTCTCAAAATGCTTAATTATTCTGCTTTATTTTGGGTTTGTGTCCCCCTTTTCCCCCGGGACACACCTGGAAATAACGTGATATTCAGCTCAGTGCACCCACTTGGGAACATATTTCAAAGCTGCAGTGCAACGAAAAACGTTTTTTCCAAAAAGCTAGTTTCAGCTACAATTAATAAAAATACCAGTATATCTGTCAAATCCACTGTTCTGGATGGCGCCCAAACTGGGCACCGTGAGCTTTTTTATTTTCCCAATGCCAGATCTACAATGCTATTCCTAAGCCACATGTGGATGTCCCCATTTTTTTCTTGAGAAAACCCTAAATTAAAACATTTATAAAGTATTCTGATTTTGGTGGAACTAGAAACTGTCCCCACCAAACACAGCTGGAAGATGCCTGGCATCTTTTATAGTGATAAAAGGCAGGGTCAGATTTATTGCCCAATTTTGCTACAGTGCTGCTTTAAACACGTATATAAATTAAAAATAGTGAAAGAATGTTCTCAGCTAACATGACCTGCTTAGTAACTGAGTAACCTTTCAGCTCTCTCAGGTGGCTTCTTGAAAAAGTCTTTAATTCTTGCAGTGTAGTTGCATGTAACTATAGTGTAATTACCCTGTTGCATGTAATTAATGATTAGTTACATTGTAATGGACACTTAAAGTGTAACCTGCAGTTCAACGTTACTTGTCAGTTTCTGAATGAAAACTACCTGTTACAACTCCTTTTAATTGAAAACCGTTCAGCAGGTAGTAGCTCAAACAAACAGCTTTAAAGTGGGAACAGCATGTTTTTTTCAGGCTTTCCAGGATAGCTAGCTGTAGCACTTATAAAAAATGTTGTTAAAAGCCAGTCCAGTGCTGCAGAAGGCAGAGGCGCTTAGCACCTTACCTCTCCCACACCGGCAACCTGGGTTCGGGAATAAAACTCAGGTCATCAGGAGTCGGCCAGGGAGGGACAGGATTCAGCATCCAGAGGGCTGCTCTCCTCTCTCGGGGTGGGGATACTCGACGTCTCAGCCCTTGGCTGCCCCCAGCTGGAGGCACCACTGTAGGGAGGAGGCCATGGCTTTGTGATGTGTGCATACCTCCCTGTACAAACGCCTATGACACCATGGCCGTGGGGTTGGGCAAGCCAACACAGAACAGGGAAAAGAATGGGGAGCCCTGACTCCATGAAGTCCTGCCTGCTATATCCCAACCGTGCCACCACCCAATGCCATTGATCCACTACTTGATTACACTCCAGGTGGGAGAGAGGGCAGCCCTCCCCTTTCTGGCCCCATCACAGGGGGAACCCATGGGAGTCTTGGGGCGACTGGGTCCCAGGGGAGGTGATGGCCAGTTGTGAGGGAAGGGGATGAGACTGAGCAGCCCTGCCAGGGAACCCCAAAGGAAAAAAAGGAATATGAAAAAAATGTTAAAGGCATGGTTTTCTCTTCTCTCAATTCAATGATGTGCACTTACTTAAGGCTCACGGCATTCGCTCACATGGTCGGGATCTCCTTAATTTCTGCTCTGCCAGTCATTAGCTTCAAGCGCAGTCACTGTCTTTTCATTTCCTAAGAGAATGCCAAGAAACTGCCGGATGTGTTGGGGGGCATTTGGATGTTTCAAATATCGGATTTGGATGTTTTTGATGTTTCCATTTTGATATTTTTGGTGCTTGGTTTGAGATATTTTAGAATATTTGGATTTAGAAAAATAGAAACATAGAATTTGTCAGCAGAAAAGGAACACTTGGCTCACGCAGTCTGCCCAGACATATGTCTCTACAGACCTTAACTGGACTCTGGCAACCCTCCCTCCTTCCTGCCTATTTATTAATATTCCCCTATTTCTAGCATACATATGCTGGGAGCCTCCTACTGTTTTTGCCTCCACCACTTCCACTGACACGTTGTTCCAGGCACCCACTACTCTTTCAGTTACCTGGTACTACACTTACTTATATCCCTCTTAAACTCGGATACTAACTAGATCTGTATATGAAAATAAGATAACGACAAATTACAATAAAACAAGATTCGGTTAAAAAAAACAAACTTTAAAATACCAAGCAGCAAAGTTTTGGAATGTACTTCCGTATTCAATGAGACTAATGGCATCTCCACAACAATTTAGCATAGGATTAAAAATAATGTTTCAAGTAGTGTGTAACTGTTAAATTGGACTCTGGTTCAGTATTTACCTCCTAGTATTTGATGTAGTTATATATATATATATATATATACATCTTTTGCCTGTATATTGCAATTGAGTAAGTTTTACATCCTCCTGTGTATTTGTATAAGTGTCAGTCGTGCACTTGAGGGGTCTTAAATTAATTATCGTATGTTTCGGTGTAAAGTATCCATTTGTGCCATATGTATTTCTCTGTACAAATATTTGATTTGTATAACTTTATTGTCTTTTTACGTGACATCTTATAGGACTGTCTTGTGTACAGAGATTTTATCCCCAATGACATGAAATCTTTTGATATCCTGTATAAAAATAATTAAAAAAAAGTACCTATCTAAACTCCACCCCCACCCCCACCCCCACCACCACCACAGACACACACTTCATTGCATGTCCACTGGTCCTGGTGATCTTTTTATTTTAAAGAGATTCCCCTCCTGTACCCTGTTTGCCTCTCTGGCATACAAGTAGGATTCTATCATGTCCCCTCTCATAGAAACACAGACTTTGACGGCAGATAAGGACCACTTGGCCCACCTAGTCTGCCCATTTCCCTACCTAGAGGATAAGCTGCAGATCCTATTTAACCAACAGCCTACTTCCTCCTACCCCCTACAAAAATTGCCTTATGTCTGTCCCATGCATTATTGAATTCTCCCACAGTTTTAGATCCCACAACCTCCTCTGGAAGGCTGTTCCATGCATCCACCACCCTCTCTGTGAAAAAATACTTCTCACATTGCCCCTGAGCCGTCCCCCCATCTTCAAATTGTGTCCCCTTGTTCTTGCACATCTCTTTTTCTGAAAGATGCTACCCTCTTGGACTTTGTTGATTCCACTGAGGTACTTAAACGTTTCTATCATGTCCCCCTCTCCCTCCTTTCCTCAAGGGTATACATATTAAGCTCCTTTAGTCTCTCCTCATATGGCTTCTCTTGCAGACCCTGCACCATTTTAGTTGCCCTCCTCTGAACTGCCTCCATCCTGTCTATGTCCTTCATGGAGATGGTGTCTCAGAACTGGACGCAGTACTCAGATGGGGTCTCACCAACTGTCTGTACAGGGGGATCTACAACTCCTGTTTTCTGCTGGTGATGCCTCTCCTACATAGACCCAGTATCCCCAGCCTCCCTACTGCCTTCTCACATTGCTTGCCAACCTTAAGGTCATCTGATATGATTACCCCAGGTCCCTTTCCATTTTTGTTGTTTACTACCCCACATTGTGTAATCTTCCCTGGGTTTTGTTTCCCAGGTGCATTACTTTGCACTTCTTTGCATTGAATCCAAGCTGCCATACTTCTGACCATTCCTCCAAACTTGCCAAGTCCCATTTCATCCTTTCCATGCCTCCTTGTGTATCAACCCTGTTGCAGATCTTTGTGTCATCTGCAAATAGGCATACTTTTCCTTCCAGTCCCTCTGCAATGTCACTTATAAAGACATTAAAAGGACTGGACCCAGTACTGAACCCTGCGATACCCCTAGTAACCCCTCTTTCTTCCAGGTGGACTCCATTTACAATTACCTTCTGTATCCTGTTTGTTCAGCCAATGTTTTAGGCTACCACCCTCGTACCATTCCCAGGCTGGTTAATCTGACTACTGATCTTTGTGTGGGACTGTGTCAGATGCCTTGCTAAATTCTAGGTAGGCCATGTCCACAGCCCTTCCTGGTCTGCTACTTTGGTCACCCAGTCAAAAAATCAGATTAGATTCGTCTGACATGACCTTTCCTGTGAACCCATGCTGCCTTGGGTCCTTGCCCACTGGCCTCTAGGTACTCAACAATTCTTTCCTTCAGAAGTGATTCCATCACTTTCCTACCACAGAGGTCAAACTGACAGGTGTGTAGTTTCCTGCCTCTGTCTTGGTCCCACTTTTGTGAAGGGGAATCACATCTGCCTTCCTCCAGTCCTCAGGTACCACACCATCCTTCCATGATTTGTTAAAAGGGTAGTCAGTGGTGTCACTAGTTCTCTGCTTAATTCTTTTAGAATTCTGGGCTGAATTCCATATGGCCCCATTGCTTTGTCCACCTTCAGTTTTAGGAGTTCTTTCAGAACCCTTTCTTCTGCGAAAGGACTGGGATCGACCCTCCTCTCCTGATTTCTTATGTTAACTGGATTAGGCACATCCCCCACTTCCTCTTTTGAGAATACTGAACAGAAGTATTCATTCAGTATCTCTGCTTTTTCACTGTCACTCTCTGTCCACCCACCATCCACTCTATTCAGCCTCACTATCCCTCCCTTTGTCTTTCTACACTCCCTGACATACCTATAAAAGGTTTTATCCCCCTTCTTAACCGAGTTGGCTATCTTTTCCTCAGTTTGTGCCTTTGCTATACTGACTACCCTCCCTGCTTCCTTCTGCCTTAACTGGTACAGTTCTATGTCCTGCTCCTTCTGTGTTTCCTTATACTTCCTAAATGCTATCTTTTTCTCCCTAACCTTCACCGCCACTTCTTTTGAGAACCATAGTGGCTTTTTCTTTCATTTTGATTTATTTGCTTCACACAAAGGTATGTTGCCTCTGTGATGGCAGTTTTGATATTTCCCCATT
Source organism: Neoceratodus forsteri (assembly GCA_016271365.2). Classification (NCBI taxonomy): domain Eukaryota; kingdom Metazoa; phylum Chordata; order Ceratodontiformes; family Ceratodontidae; genus Neoceratodus; species Neoceratodus forsteri. The sequence goes on along the minus strand of CM028135.1, from coordinate 1,096,232,870 downwards.
GTTGCTCCACCCCTCCTTCTAGCCTGTTTGCTAGTGCTTTTCTAAGGCACTCTCCCATCTTGCCAAAGTCAGCCCTCCTGAAGTCCGGAACCCTCACTTTTGTATGGCTTGACTCTGTAGCTGAGTTTATCGTGAACCACACTGTTTAGTGGTCACTTGTTCCCAAATGGCTACCCACTTCTAGATCTGAGATCCTCTCTCTGTCCCCATTTGAGAGTATGAGGTCTAAGATTGCTCCCTTACGAGTAGGTTCCAAAACTAGCTGTCTGAGGCATTACTAGCTGTCTGAGGCATGCCACCTGAAGGGCATCAAGAATGGCCCTACTTTTGGATGTGGCTGCAGCAAAGGTGCTCCAGTTAACATCTGGCATATTAAGGTCCCCCATCAACAGTATCTCCCCTTTCTCTGCCATCCTAAATATGCCTTCTATCATATCCTTGTCCATTCCTTCCCCCTGACATGGGGGGCTGTATACAACCCCAGTGCGGATTGTGGTGCCATTTCCAGTCTCTAAGGTAACACACAGTGCCTCCTCTCCTCCGTTTACTCTTTTGTTCAGTTGCTTTTATCCTCCTATATGTGAGAGCTGCTCCCCCGCCTCCCTGTCTCTCCTGTAGGTTGTGTACCCTGGTATGTTAACATCCCAGTCATGGTTCTCTGAGTACCATGTTTCTGTGACTCATGATATCCAGGCATCCCTCTTCATCAAGGCCACCAGTTCAGGAGCTTGTTGCCCAGACTGTAGGCGTTGGTACTCATTACCCTCCATTTCTTGATGGCCTTACCCCTTTTGCCCCATCCTGTCCTTATTGTGTTTGTCACTTTCCATTTACCCTCGCTTCTCCCTATTGACATCTCTAAGTTGGTGTCTACCTCACTTAATACCCTGATTTTTGGGGGCTAGGATTTCCCTGCTCCTTTCCAGTGCCTCCCCCTTGGCTAGTTTAAATGCTTGCCAATGAAGTATTTAAACCTATCACCTAGGATCCTGGTTCCCCTCCTGGACAGATGCAGAACATCACGCCAGTATAGACCTGCATCCCTCCAGGTGGACCCCCAGTCCCCAATGAAGCCAAATCCCTGAGCTCTGCACCAGTTTTTCAACCACTGATTGAATCCCATGGTGTGGAGCACCTAGCCTCAGCCATGCCATGACAGGCAGCACCTCTGAGAAGGTTACCATGTGTGCTATTTGTCTAAGGCCTCCCATCTCCACAAATGCTTCTTGCACTGCTCTGATCCCTTTCTTAGCCGGTCAATTGTCCCTAGGTGGACAATGACATCCAGCTCCCTCCTGTGCAGCTGCTCCTGCGATCCTGAGGTTGCTCTCCATCCCTCAAGCCAAGCCAGGCAGACCTGCCACTCCTCCCCCCCAGTTCTACCTTCCTAACAATGAGTCCCCACCAGGGTTGTTTTCTTCCCCTGTGAGTGCCCCATGCCACCTTCCTATGGGTTTCCTTTGTGGAGGTTCCCAGCATCCTCCTTGATCTCCACTGTGGGTGCCTCCATAGAGGAACCACACTTTTCCAGAATGGCATAGAAATTGTGGAGAGGTACAGCTGGAGGGATGTGCCTCTGTTCCACCACCCTCACCCTCCCTCAGCCCACTGTGGTCCAACTGCTCCTCTTTCTTGGCAACCTCTGAGGCAACGGCAGTGACCCTTGTAGTCCCTGGGTGGAAGAGGAGGTCCCACAAATCCTGGCCAACTCAGCCTGGAGATGAGCAACCTCCTCCCTCAGCCCAGAGAGGTGCCTGCAGATGGGACAACATTGCATCCTCCAGATTGTCTCCTAGCAGACTGCTGCTCCACAGCCACTGCACTACACCACTCCCATCATGTCTTTCTTCTGGCCCCCTAACTGTTGTTTGGAATACTTACTCACGCTCTCCTCTCTTCCATGGTGTACATGTTGAGATCCCTCAGACTCTATTCACAGGGCTTTTGATTCAATCCCTGCACCATTTTAGTTGCCCTCCTCTGGACTACCTCTACCCTGTCTATGTCCTTTCTGAGATGTGGCCTCCAAAACTGGATACAATACTCCAGGTAGGGTCTCACAAGTAAGTGGTACAGTGGCAACACCACCTCCCTCTTCCTGCTGGAGATACCTTTCCCAATGCATTCTAGCATCCCACTGGCCCTACCCACTGCTCTGGCATGCTGCCCTGCCACTTTGAGGTCATTAGATATGATAACTCTACGGTCCTTTTCCTGTTTAGTGACTGTCAGTACCTCACCCCCCCCAAAAAAAAATATATACTCAGTTCCTAGGTTCCTATGCCCTAGGTTAATGATTTTGCACTTTTTTGGCATTGAACCCAAACTTCCATGTTCTTGATCACTCCTAGTTTCCCAACATCCCCTGCATTTTCTCCACCCCCTCCTTGAGTGTTCACCCTATCTCAGATGTCTGCAAAAAGGCGTATCTTCCCTTCCAGTTCTTCTGCAATGACACTTATGTCACTGCATTTAAGAGGACTGGTCCTACCATGAAGCCCTGTGGCACCCCTGCTGGTCACTCTCCCTTCATTAGAGTAAGTGCCGTTTACCACCTCCCTCTGCACCTGTCCATTAACCAGTTCCTTACCAAATTTACCATTTTGGATCCTACCCCTAGGCTGCTCAATTTCTTATCAGTCTCCTGTGTTGCTGAAGTCCAGATAGGCCACGTCCTCTACCTTCCCTAGGTCTACCTCCCTGGTCACCCAGTCGAAGAAATCAATCAGGCTTGTCCTGGCATGGCATTCCCATTGTGAATCCATGCTTCCCCAGGTACTGTAGCCCACTGAATCTAAGACATTCCACCAAACTAGATGTTTTTTTTGGTCTTTAAATTTGAATTAGTTTTTTAACCTAATTTCTCTTCACAGTTCAAAGTGCTAGCAGCATCTTCCTGCTCTCCTTTCAAATTGTCTCTTGGATGAAATAATGAAAGGGACAGGAAATTGGTGCTACAGTAACTGGCAACCATTTGGAATGTTCCTTTTTACAGAATTAATATCCCTGCCTCCAAACGATCTATATTTACTTTTACTGGAATAAACACTAAGTGAAAATTTTCTTTATTTGAAGTATTGACTATGTCATGGTTTGAGTACAGAATGCTAAACATGACCTAATGACTTTCAGTACCAGAACAGTAATCAAAATTCTGTACAGACACCACGATGGTCAAAACTCAAAAGTACTGGTGTCATGAAGAAACTGTACAGAATGTTGTTCATGAAAAGAAAATAATCTGAAATACTGTTTTTTTATCGCATGAACATTTGTTCAGGCACAGTTTCACCTGGATCATTTAAGGGAAGAATAAGAATATCATTTCTGGGTACAAGGACATTACAGACAGCTTCAAATTCAAAATAATTTCTTGTGCACTTCAAACTGAGATTCTGGCTGGTTATTCTAGTCAATTAGTTTTGTGATTCTGAATGTATTAGGAACGTCTTTGGGCATATAATACCGTTTGCAAAGATGTCCAAGTCAAAAGCATACAAAGGAAGCACAATGTACCATTGTCAATAAATACTAATAAAACGTGCATTCAGATTAAACATACACATTCCATGGACTCAGTCAAGTTGTGCCTTAAAAAATTTTTAAACCCTGCAATTTTGCAAGCTTCCCTTATGGAACGTTAAAGAGTATTTCAATGTTCCATAGGGGGTGATTCCCTCCTCCATAGGAAACTACAGGCTGATCTCACTCCTTCCCTCCCTCGCTAAACTCCGAGAGTCCCTAGCTTACTTTAGATTTGTTGACTTTCTAGACTCCTCTTCTTTCCTCTCTCTCCTTACCAGTCTGGCTTTGGAAAATACCACTCCACTATCTCTTCCCTGCTGCATGTAACTGACTCCATCCTTACTGGGCTGGATCAGGAAAATATCACAGCAGCCATTTTCATTGCTCTTGCAATAGCCTTTGACTTGACATCCCACCCCACCTCCTGAACAAACTGGTCTCAGCTGGCCTCTCTGCTCCTGCAGGAGAGTGATTCCACTCATACCTTACAGACTGTCAGTCAGCTCAGGTGGGTGGTGTACTATCCCTCCCCCACACTGGCAGGTGTCCCCCAGGGCTCCATCCTGGGCCCCATACTGTTTTCCGTTTTTCTTAATGATCTCCCCTCTGCCTGTGTCAACTCACATATGCACATGTATACTGATGACACAGTCATTTATTCATAAGGTCCTTCTACGTTAGCGGTTGAATCCTCACTCCAGAGCAAATTCCACAATGGGCTGCATTGGTTCCATGCCAACCAGCTCAAAGTTAACACCAAAAAGATTGTGTCCATGACCTTTGGCACCAGCCAAAAACTAGCAGTGCTCTTGCCTTGCCCGGTCTTCTCCACCCTGGATGGCACCCAACTGGAGGTCATCCCTGCATTCAAATACCTTGGTGTTTGGCTAGATAGTAAATTAGACTTCTCAGTCCATGTTGACACCATACATTCCAAACTTCACCCCAAGCTCGGCATCCTATACTGTGACAAGGACTGCCTCCCCACTGAAGTCCACAGGAACCTGCTAATCAACATGATCCTCCCTATTTTCAACTATGTGGACATGGTGTATAGCTCAGCCCCTCCATCTTCTCTTGCAATACTAGATATCCTCTGCAATGTCTTCTGTTGCTCTGTCTCCAAATCTCCTTCCTGCACCAACCATTGTTCCCTCTATTCCTCCCTTTCCATCTTCCCCCTACCCTTACATTGCCAGTCCCACTGCTCTGACTTCATTGGCAAATACTGGCTTGGCTCCCTTCCATCCTACCTAACTTCTCTTCTCTCCTCTCCACCTCCCCTCCCTTCCCTCCGCTCAAGGGACATCTGCACCTTCTCTGTTCCTTACCCCCGCTCACACGTTAGTCAAGCTGCTTTCTCCTACCAGCTCCCCCCCCTTGGAACCTGTTCCCCATTCCACTTCATCTAGCCCCCTCTGTACTATCACTAAAATACCTAATAATGCTCACTTCTCCCCCTCCATGTACCTATCAGCCCCCTACTGACTCCTCTGTTCCTTTTCCCTCCTCTGCTTCCGATGTTCCATCCTCGCACAGACTCCTATGTTCCTGTCGTCCTCATACCACTGCCCCTCAGAATTCTCTAACAGGAGACCTCATCTCACCCTAACTCAGCTAGTAGATCTTGTATTGCCTACTCATGTATAATGTGAGCAACTGTGTATATCCACTGTCTTACATTGTTACCAACAGAGCTTTCACACTTGTATTTGCTGCTATTGCACTTACGTTTGTTGACTGCCTGCTTGCCTACTCCCCAATCCCCTCACCCCAGGTCACACCTGGAAAGACGCCTTGGCGCAGTGTGCCTTTCCTGGTTACCAAACTTTTAAATAAATAAATAAAATATTTCATTGATCTATAAAGGATGGACTTCTGCCCAAATGAAGATGTCTTTTTGTGCTGTTCAGGTGGAGATTAAACATACTTTGGCAGTTCTTGAAGCAGATTCGGAATTTCAGAGGTGTCCCAGCCAAATTTACATCATTCACTAACCAACCAATAGACTGATTTGATATATAATGAATCAGTTCACATCTGAGCACAGAGAATAGACAACTCCCTGTAAGCTGTAAAGCGTATGCCATCCTATATCTCCCATACACTGTCTATCTCTGTCTGTCTGTCTGCAGCAGAATAACGAGCCACTTGATTTCTCAATGACAGAACTGTAGGACCCGTATTTGATTACATAAACACTATATATTAACCAATCAGGTGCAACCAACATAGCACACTGGCAGATGGCAAATGAGTTTCAGGAAAAGTTTAGAACTAGCTGAACACCTTGGATCACCCTAGCCAGATTGTCTAAGATTGAAGTCTAGCTGGTCCAGAATCAAAACCAGGTCATGGCCACCTCATCCATCCATAGTTCAACCCCTTACATCTCCTAACAGCAGAACGGTGCACATGCTTACAGTGAAGCCCCTTTGATGTGCGTGTTTAGAGGTTCTATACCATAGAAGGTAAATATGTGGACCCTGAATTTTCTCACAAAATGCCTCGGCACTAATTACGTACTAGCAGCCACAGCTGATTTAGCTGCTCCCCGCGGGAAGCATAACATCATTGTACTCCCTGAACAAGAGTGTTGTTATCCTTTGAATGAGCTGGTAAACCGTGGCCCCAGCCACTGTTCTGGTAGTTCTCCAGGTGGACATTAAAGATACAATGGCACGCCATAAAAACAGAGGAATTAAACCGGTGTCCTGTCAAAATTTACCCCAAAACACAGATACATGCACAGAAGAAGACAGCAGAAAAAGACAAAGTCCAACCAGCACGCCCTTAATTTATACTAACAACACAACTGCATACTAGCCTATTGCCTGTATTCTTTGTAGCTCTAATTATGATCCCTCACTCCTCTATTCTGTAGTTACTAACCCAGCCACCAATACATCCACTAACCCAGCAATAGACTGATCTTTTATTTCTTTGTAATGTTTGACCAGGAAAGGCACACCAAGCCACGACAGCTTGTTTCCAGGTGTGTCCTGGGGGTGAGTGACATAGACCTGTTTTATTCATGAGGGAATGTTGACCATGACACCGGGGAAATTCCCCTACTCTGTGTGGGGGGCGCTGTTGGACCATGGATTCGTTTGTGGGACCCAGTCATTCTGCTGGTGTACCTGCAGGAGAGCAGAGCTCCGCTCCTGCAGGTCCAGCTTTGGAGCCTGAAGTACTGAGGACATCTGACCGTTTTGTTGATATGCTTGTGGATCTTGCTGTACCAGATGAACCTTTACATGCTCAGTCTGCCTCTGCATCGTCATATATTTTGCCTGCAGATGAACTTTGGTTGAAGTCCCTCCTTGCCACACATCGGGACCAGGTACTCGCTGTTGTTGATGCCGTTAGCCCTTTTGAGTCTGCCTCTCCTGGGACACAGACTTTGTCGCCAGAACTAGGGGATGTGGAGGCTCTTCCTGCTTTCATTACGGATACGGTACCTTCGGGCTCCTTGGTGGTGCAGAGTTGGCAACAATCTCCTGTTGCACCGGTCCTACCAGTGTTGCACCATGCTCCGTTGGAGTTTTCGGTTCCTGCAGATCTGGATCGAGCAGTGGCTTCTCCGCTTTTGAACTTGGCGGCGGCTTCGCCTGGTGAACTTGTGAGTACTATGCATCCTAGACCATGTGTTTCACCTCCTAATGTGCAAACTCTCACCTGTTTTGCCTCCTCCCACTCTGTTGCCTTGTTTTAGCCCACTACCTGTCTCTGTAGAGGCCTCCCTGTGAAGTGCGGGTTGGAAACCAGGCATTTCAGGGGCACTGGATACCTGACCCTGCCCATAGCCCGATACCTGGTTGTAGAGGGCAACAGTCCCCCGTGATAGACATACCTCCACCTTTGCCTGGTAGCCCGGATTTGGATTTGCATGCTGAGGATGTTCAGCATCCTGCATTGGATACTACTCTGCTGGTTAAAGTTCGTTCTTTGCCTCCCTCTTCTTCGGGTGATGAAGGCCCTAGCACTCGGGGACCAGCGTGGGGTGATAGAATGGACATGGATGTCCCGCTCCCTGACCCTCCTCCGGGCCCTTCTCCTGACCCTGGGGACAAGGCTAAATCTAATTGGGAAGAATTTCGTAGAAGGGATGAGTTTAGGAACTCCCTCTCTTCTTCAATGACGGAATACGGTCCGCCTTCAGTATATTGGGGGTCTTGATGTAGCTCCTGACTGTCTCTATGTGGGAAAGTCACTTTTGAAAGGATCTTTGGGTTTTTTTACAAACTAAATATTTGCATTGATTCATGTATCAGGTTCTGCCTTATATAACGTTAGTTTTCAAAGCCCTAGGGGATTAGATCGATTCTGGACTAAGTATGATACTCTTAAATACACTGAGTTGTGGCTACCATTTCGGGCTATCCCACTTACTAGACCTTCTATTAAAAATGTCACCATTTTGTTTAGAAATGAGAATGTGGCAGCTAGTGATATTACGCATTGGTTAGCTAAACGCTGTGATGTCATGGGGTTGCCACAGCCTATATTTGACTCCGAACACTTGTGGACTGGTGGTTGGCATTATAGAGTGAGACTTAGAAATACGAATGTGGGTCCCATACACTTGCCTAATAGTTTGTTTTTAGGTAGGGAACGGGGGCATTGCTTCTATGTGGGGCAGCCTCGTACCTGTTTTAAATGTGGCTCCCCTTCCCATCTCAGTGCAGCCTGTGACAGACTACGATGTTCCCTTTGTTTATCTTTTGGCCATGCTAGTGCAGATTGTAATTCTGAACTAAAGTGTAACCTGTGTGAAGAACTAGGTCATGGTTTTATATCCTGTCCTTGGGCTTCCCATAACGGGGAAGACAGCCCGGATCAGGATGTGATCCTTCTTAATGCACAGAAAAAGGATATTACTACGGCGAAATCCCTTTCTTTGCATGTCACGGTAGTCACTGGTCCCCCTTTATGCCCTGATATTGCAGTGCCTGCTCCCCAGTCAGTGGTTTCACTATCTGAACCTTCCTCTGAGCCTCCCTTACAGGAAGTTCCTCGACTGGTTGTGCAGGACCTTTCCTCTACACCCCCTTCCCCCTCCCCCTCTTTCTGTTGTTACTCCGGTCCCTGCTGAACCTGTGCTTGTCCCTGACAAACCTCTGGATAATATTATTATGCCCCGTCCTGAGCCAGGTGTTCAGGCAAAGAACCGGGCTCAAAAACAGACTACAGGTAGGGCTAAATTGGCTAAAGCGTCTTCTCCTGGTGGCTCTGTTCCCTTATGTAATAAATTTGAGGTCCTGTCCCATCACACTCAGTCTTCCGATATGGAAGCTGATTCTGACACCTCACAACCTATGGTATCCTCTGATTCTGAGAGTGATAAAACAAAGGAGTTGCCTATGGATACTCGACCCTAGCGGTTGGCGGTGAGACCCCGGAGGAGTACTAGAAAGGGAAGGGTTACTTGATGTTGACTTATTTTTTATTTCGACCCTTTATCTGATCCTCTTTCATGACCATGGCATTTCATCTCACTGTAGCCACTCTCAATGTGAACAGTGTGAAAAATGCTCGTCAGCGCCAGATTACTTTTCAACTTTTGAGTGATTTGGCATGTGATATTTGCCTTGTTCAGGATACCCGTCTCAATACCCTTCCTTTGGTTAATATGGCCATAAAACTTTGGTGATGGGGTCCTTCTTTTTTTTTTTTAGGATTAGACACATGTAGTGGTGTTGGGGTGTTGTTTAGGGGTGATGGATTTCATGTTATCAAGTTGGTTGAACTGCTTATGGGACGGGCCTTAATATTGGATTTTACTTATTTACATTACACTTGGAGATTAATTGTGATTTATGCACCTGTTACGAAGAAAGGTCGAGTGGATCTCTTTCGTGAGCTGCAGACTTTTTTGTTCACGTCACGCTTTCTCATATGGGGTGGTGATTTTAATTGTGTAGTGCAGAAATCAGATCGGGGGCACGGACTGATAAGGATTTCTGTGATACACATTGTCTCAATCACATTATTGTCCACGGTCATTTACAGGATGTTTATGGAGTTTGTCATCCTACTGGTGGACGTACTTTTTTTAAGGGCTCCTTATCCACTAGGATTGATTTTCTTTTTGTCACTGCAGCTTTAAGGGTAATTAAGGCTCGAACCATTCCAATGGAGATTTCAGACCATAATGTGGTAACTGCCACATTAGGGGTAGGCCCTCATGCTAAACTGGGACAGGGATATTGGAAACTGAATTCTTTACTGCTACCTGAAGACAGGTTTTTGGCCCAAGTTCATGATTTGTTGAAAGCTCGTATGTCACTATCTGGACTTTCTGAAGATTTGTTAGATTGGTGGCTCCTCACTAAATCTGAAATCTCTACTCTGGCTAGGAGGATGTCTAAATATGCTGCAGTAACTAAATATAAGAGATACTTGTCTTTACGTATGCAGTTGGAAACTTTATATTCAGCTATACACTCAGAAGGCTTATCTTTGACAGCACAGGTACAGAATGTAAAAAAATAAATGGCTGCACTACAATATACTAGAGCTACTTCCCTGTTTCATGAACATAGGGTTTGTTCTGCTAATAAATCTGCTTTGGGGGATGTATTGGATTGTAGTCATAGGCGTTCTGCAGATCGCCTTCTGACTGAAGTTGTGGATACTGCTGGTAATAGTTACATTGTATTTCAGGATATCTTGCGAGCAGTCTCCTCGCATTTTTCAGACCATATGCTGCATCTTCAGTGGATAGCACTGGTGTAGAACAATTCCTTTCCTCTCTCCATATTGCCCCTTGTTCTGATATACTATTATAGGCTTTAGTTGCTCCGATTAGTGTTGATGAGGTTAAAAGGGAAATTTCCCATTTACAGAATAACACGGCGCCTGTATTGATGGCTTGCCTGCAGAATTTTATAAAACCTGTAGTCCTTTGGTTTGTGATGTGCTCACAGTAGTGTTTAATTGGGTTTGCAACATCACACCTCGATTTCCATTTTGTACTTCAATTCAGATTTTGTTATATAAGAAGGTGATAGAACTTTACTATCCAATTGGAGGCCTTTAAGTCTCCTTAATACGGATTTTAAAATTTTAATGAAAATATTGAATACCAGATTGTTGTCCGTAGCTCCACACTTGATTTCCCTACACCAATCCTGTTCAGTACCGGGAAGATCTATCTATAATAATCTCCTTTTGCTTCGGGAACTAATAGAGCTTGGTAAAGTTGATGTTATAAAGGGTTTTCTTATGCCCATGGATCAAGAAAGGGCCTTTGATCAGGTCCCTCATAGTTATTTGTTTCAGGTTTTACGAACCTATGGGGTTCCTGACCACTTTATAGCCTGGATTGCTTTACTTTATAGTCACACTTATGCTATGCCCTTGGTAAATGGTTATTTGGGTTCCTATATCCCTATTCGTCGGGGGGGTGAGACAAAGCTGCCCTCTAAGTCCTTTGCTTTATGTTTTTAGTTTGGACCCGCTTTTACGTACAATTGCCCAAGATGTGCGGATTCTTAGTATTGCTTCCCCTCATAGTACCCTTGAGGCCAAAATTTCGGCTTATGCTGATGATGTCTGTGTTTTTGTTGCTGTTTTGACCTCTGGAGATAAGGTGTCACGTCATTTTTCTAATTTTTCGGATGTTGCGGGTTCCTCCCTAAATAAATCTAAGAGTTTTTTCTATCCTCTGCATACTGCCATTCCTGAGGTTACGGAGTTGCAAGGCGTTCCTGTTATACTGAGCCCGGTCCGAATTTTAGGTATTGATTTTGGTAGAGGTGATACTGCGTTACTTAATTGGTCAGTTAAAATTGAGGCAGTTCAGTCCAGAATTAGATTATGGAAGTCGTGGCAACAAACTAAACAGAAAAAGATTATCATTACCAAAACTTTCCTTCTCCCTCATTTTTTTATACCTTAGTGCGGTATACCCCATTCCTTCTGGTTTGGAAGCCACTTTATTGGGTCTTTTTTTTCAAATTATTTGGGGGAGTTGCCTAAATCCAATTAAAAGAGATGTGTTGTATCTTCCTGTTGCACAGGGTGGTTTGAACTGTGTGATTCCAATTACTTTTTACTATAGTATTTTTTTTCATTGGAATTTACTAGACCTTAGTCGTCCACAATCTGTGTTACGGGTGATTTATGCATATGGTTGGTTACCTAGATTGTCCTCAGAGTGGCCAGGTTTGAGCCAGAAAAATTTACATACTTCTAGTTACCCGATTTATGTCAGACCTGTGATATTGAAACTTAATAGATGAAAGTTACTTCCGGCTCATGTGTATTGCAAATTACGCAAATATATTTATGGTGTCCTACAATCTCAAGCACATTCCATAGTCCCGGTTTTTAAGGATGTACCAGATGGCCATGTTGATAACCTCCTTAAAAGTTTGGTAGATAAACAGATTCCACCTAGATTATAGGATGTTTTATGGCTTAGTTGTCATGGACGACTCAGTGTTAGGGGGACTTTAAAGCATAAAATGGTTACTGAACGAACTTGTCCGAGGGATACTTGCATTAATCAGGAGGAAACAATGTCCCATTTTTTTGTTTCCTGCCCCTTTGTGCCCGTTGGAGCCAGCCTTTCTGGGGGGCTGTTACATATCTGGAAGTTGTGGGAGTTTTTTTGCTACATTCTACTTTGTTGGATGCAGGTGTAGTACGGCTGCTGTTCGCTATGTTCAAGTTTCATTTATGGCATGCCAGATGTCACCTTACTCCACAACAGTTATACCACTCACCACTTGAAGTTCTTCAACATGTTGAACATGATTTGTTGTTACAATGTGATTCTGAATGCAAATGTTTGTCCAAAAATGTATGGCTTATGAGGTGGAAAGAGGTTCCTTTTGTGAAAGACAAAATAGGTTGGATCATTATGCTGTCAGAGAATTGAGTATTGCTGATATTCTCTTTGTTATGTTTTTTCTTCTTATTTTCCATGAATTGTATTACTCTTTTTCTGATTTATTGTTCTGTTTATTAATAAAAACATTCCCCATCTCTTGTGATGGGGGTGCTGCTGTCTGAAATTCTATGATGGCGGATTTGCAGTCCACCACGATGGTGGCTGAGCCTGGTGAGGGAATCCTGGCCTCTGTTCCCTCTGAATCTCACTCTGGGGCTGAAGAGGAACACATTTCTGTGGAATTCACTGACGATCCTTTGAACATGGATAAGTCTACCACTGCGTGACAAACTGCTCAGCTACACGAAGAGGACCTGAAACTGCAGGATGCCCTGCGTACCAAGAGGACTTACTTGTTGGATTTGCTTGCTGAAGGGGAAGCAAATTACCTCCGGGAGAAGGAACGTTTGTTTGCGGCGCAAGGCAAATCTCCCGTTTTCCCGTGATTTGGGGTGTCCTGAGCGCACACTGTTGTCTGACACCTTGGCTAGTGTACCCCCTCAGCAATGCTCGCAAATTGTTGTGCCTACTACTACCGACTTGTTGGTGTCTCCATTATCATCCTCCGCGCCTCCCAAGGCTTCGTTCAATCCTAGAACCCAACCCAATTTGTCACAGCACACTGATGCGGTCGACCTATTTGGCTCATACATAGGGAGACCTGGGATGGGCTCAGCTTTTTTTTTTTTTTTAAACTTTATGTTTATTGTTTCAATATAAACACAGAATTATACATTTCCAGCAGAGACATTTCAAATGATAATAAAATAAAAGACGCACTGAGGGCGCCACTCCCCATATAATACAATATATGAGCTTAGTCTACTGCAAAAAGATACGTCTGTCAGGGTTACTTAATAAACAAATTCCTTTTATGTCCTGTAATCCTTTTTAGGCTGTATTGAAAAGCCCAAGAGCTGCATGTAAAATACCAAATCATTTTATATTATATTCTGTTCACGTGTCTTCTCTCCTCTAAAAGAGGGGATGCTAAAGTCCATGCTTTAACACTTTTAAGTGCACCATATGATGCTGAATGCAAAGTAAATAATGCTATAATTCCTGTACCTTTACACTATGTCACCCAGCTCATAATGCTATATAAAACTTCATAACAAGTTTAACCTGGTCAATGTTATAGTAAGTGAGAATTACAAAATTAAAGTTCCTTGTTGCATTATAAACGTTTACTCAAGCCCTCTTTCAAAACGGTATAGATTAAACACACGATTTAATGTATCCAATATAGTCCCGTCTCAAGTTTAGTAATCCAGATTCATTTTCATGACTCGTCGTCATCGGAAAAGGGCTCTTCCTGATCCCTTGAGCGTCTCCTTCTTGGTACCTGCTTCTGAACCCAGCGGCTAGCCTCCTTCGGGTCTGAGAAAATGAAGATTTTACCCTGGTGGATAATCCTTAGACGAGCCGGAAAAATTACACTGTGCTGGATCCCAGCCTCCCATAGAAGTGCTCTAGGGCCATCGAACAGTTTATGCCTTTGTCTGGTGGCGTAACTAATATCTGGATAAATTCAAATTGCCTCCTTCGCACAACAGCGTTTTATTCTGCCTAGCCAAGGCCAAGAGGTAATCCCGTGTTGCCACTCCATCCGTCACTGCCAATATTGCTCGTGGGGCTTCCGAATTGTCTGGGGATTCCTGCCTGGTAATTCGATATGCTTTCTGTATATTTTTAACATGCTCCCTGGCTTCATCCCCAAACTGTTGTATTAGCCATTCTTGCAAAAATAAAACCAGGTGGTCCCCTTCACATCTTTCCGGAATGCCCAATAATCGAATATTGGAAGCCCTAATTTGATTTTCCAAAGTCTCGAGCCTCATACGAAGATGCCCATTTTCTTTCAGCACTGTAGTAGTAACCCCCATAGCAGCATCTGAACGTTTTTTAGCTTCAGAGGATTCGGCTGTTACTAAATCCATGGAGGTTTCTAAGTTAGACGCCCTGTTAGCAATACCATCCATTTTATCTGCCAAGCTCGAAACAGAGGCTATTAGATTATTTATTTTTAGTCCAAGAGATTGTAGAGTTTCCTCTCCTGTATTCTCTGAGTCCAAGGCCTGCAAAGTAGAGCCAGACCGCATGGCAGAAGTAGCTGGAACATTTTTGGCTTTTGCTCCGTCAGGGTGATTGCGATCTTTTCGAGGATTTCCCATGTTACAGCAGAGGGCTTCCGATTTCTGTAACTGTTCAGAGGTCTATAAACTATGACCAAAAAACTCAGTTTTTAAGCTTTATAGCCGAGTGAATTAAAGGAGCATATTAGAAAGCAGCCATCGTGCTCGGGCTCAACAGCGCCCCCTGGGATGGGCTCAGCTTGATTATGCTGACATCATCCTAGGTTCCTCCCCCTCAGCACACAGCTATAAAGCCAGCACTTTGTGACTTGTTTTGACGGTCTCTAAATACTATTTATGGCATTCCCGCTGCTCTTACTTATTTCAACAAAATATCATACCCCCTGCAGCCCTACTCCACCTGGTAGAAACAGAAATGATCGCCCTGTACTGGATTGACAGTCGGACTCTTTCACGTGGGGCATTATTCTCCTGATGGCGGAAGGTCAGCCCCATCCAGATAGTGAGATTTCTCCATCTCTGCTTTGAAATAAGGTCCCACTGTTTCCTGCACTAGCATGAGACTCTGACTTGGTTTACTTGTTTAATAATATATTAGAATCTACTGCAGAATACCTCCTGAATGCCTTTTCTTTTTTCCTTTATGCTCATAAGCCTGTATGTTTCTTACAAGTGATGTTACAACTGCCTTTTTCCTTTATTTCATTATCTGTTTGTTTTCCCTTTTACAGAAAGTCTACACGTGTAGTTTTTATTTTCTTAACACTTTTTTCTTAGTGCATACAGGACATACCATAACACAAATGCTTTATTCCCTTTTCTTTTAGCATTATCTTGTATTTCTGTTGTTTTCGCCCCAAAGAGTGTTCCTGCATGTTTTTTTGGTTTTATTTATGGTTTACCCTGTATGTTTTCCAATAAAAACTTCCCCTACTCTTCTTTCAAAAGCAGACTGGCAGAAATATTATACTAAAACAGTGACAGTTTGGTGCACAATTGTTAAATTCATTCTGTGGTGTGGTAGATGCCATTTGGTTTTGCAGCAAAGAATCAGTTGTAGGGGCTAAAGCGGAGCACAGACTTAGGGGTCTCTCCTGGGTATATATAGAAGAGAGAGAGCGGACAACTTACAGAACACGCAAAAGGGGTTTGCTGTGGAAGAACATGTCTTGGATTTTTCCACGGTGATTTATTAATGCTGGGTTTCTTTCTGTCTCTCTGTCTCTCTGTCTCTCCCCCCCCCCTCTCTGTCTCTCTCTTTTAGACCTCCCATGTGTTAATTGTATTTTCCCTTTTGGCTTTGATTTCTATATAGACAGGATGATTTTTAATAGATGGCATTTTCATTGGTAAGTATATTTGGTTATATTGTTCAATAAAGATGTCCCTACTATTTTTCAATAAGTGCCATAGGATTTTTAACTTCCACCTGAACCATGACCAGAAACGGGCAGAGGGAACCTCGGGTTATATCAACTGGTTCATATCTGCCAGATGTGGCGGGTAGGACAGCTGTTGTGCAGAGCAATGGTGCAGCATGGCTGCCACATTCAGCAGCGGTGCCGGTACTTCAGTGGCTGTTCTCGGGTAGGACAGCTGTTCTGCAGAGCAATGGTGCAGCATGGCTGCCACATTCAGCAGCAGTGCCGGTACTTCAGTGGCTGTTCGCGGGTAGGACAGCTGTTGTGCAGAGCAATGGTGCAGCATGGCTGCCACGTTCAGCAGCGGTGCCGGTACTTCAGTGGCTGTTCGCGGGTAGGACAGCTGTTGTGCAGAGCAATGGTGCAGCATGGCTGCCACATTCAGCAGCGGTGCCGGTACTTCAGTGGCTGTTCGCGGGTAGGACAGCTGTTGTGCAGAGCAATGGTGCAGCGCCAGCTGCCGTTCAACAGCGGTGCCGGTACTTCAGTGGCTGTTAGCGGGTAGGACAGCTGTTGTGCAGAGCAATGGTGCAGCATGGCTGCCACGTTCAGCAGCAGTGCCGGTACTTCAGTGGCTGTTCGCGGGTAGGACAGCTGTTGTGCAGAGCAATGGTGCAGCATGGCTGCCACGTTCAGTGGCGGTGCCGGTACTTCAGTGGCTGTTCGCTGTTAATTGGTGTGTTGTTTGACCACTTGAGTCTTGATGTCTGGGAAAGGAAATATCATATTGCTAAGCTTTCTCTGTCTGTAAAGAGAATTGTTCTCCGCCACTGGACTGACCAGGACTTGCTCTCATATCATGAATGGCTGCAGGAGCTTTTCTTCAATCTGAGGATTCAGAAGATAATAGCAAATCTTCGTAAACAGGCTACACTTGTATGAGAAAAAAATGGGGTAGACTGCATGTTCTGTACTCATTGGTGCACAACAACAAACACCATCACTCCTCCGCTAAGTAGTAAGGACTTTCATTACAATAAAAAAACGCACCATCACCATAGTGATAATGGCTGGATGAAGGAACCCCGACCGGTTTTGTACGCAGTACGTCCTCAGGGGGTGGTTCTCATTGCCCTCTTCTGGATGAGTGTCTTATGGTTAATGGTTTGGCTTTCATTATTCTTTTTGTGCTCTTTCTTATATCTACGAGGGTCTCCCACAGTGTATATCATATTATGTGTCACTGCTATGATCTTCTTTTTCTCCCCTCTTTCTTTTCTGTTTATATATGTCATTTGCTCCACTGCGATGACAGGGGTGGGGGGTGGTTTGCGTGGGGGTCTGTTTGGGATCCTTTTTTTTCTGTTATGTTTGTTGGTCGTTGTTTGTATGTTTCGGTGAAAATTAATAAAGTTCACAAAATTTCAAAAATGTGTGTGTTGTTTGTAAAATGCTCTGAGATGATCACATGAAAGGTGCTATATAAATACACATGGTATGGTAGCGTAGCTCTGATTTAGTAAGTACATTAGAGTCTGTCATACCTTTCAACCTCCCAGCATTAAATTTCATAGCACTGAGCTTCAAAATTCAGAGAAAATGTCCAGAATGTGTAGCACCTTCTTATTTTAAAGAACAATATGTCTGCAAATTGTGGGCCCCACATATTTAGTGTTCTGGAATGTTTCTGTCAAGATAGTTCAATAATTTAATATTTTGCGTGTCTAGAAATAGCTCTAACATTTTTAATAACGTCAGCAATCCTTTGAGGAACAAAGGTACATTTCAGTGTAAAAATCGTAGTGCTATGCCAAATTCCTAGCAGTTGAGAGGTATGGATTCAGTTCTGAGATATTACTGATGCGACTCGCATTTTACACTGCTGTGTAGCAGGCCATAGGCCAATAAGGATGTCACATGCATGTTACTGTACACTCACAAATGCTTTCTGAACAGTAATAATAATAGCCCTGAAGAGGATAGATAAACCATTATAAAAATCAATATAAAGGCATGGCCTTTGAATGTTAGCAAAGGTTCCATCAATACATGTAGAAAGCAGTTTAAGCCCAACAGAAAGTGAACAAAGATTACAGACGGGGTAACAAAGATGATTTTGTGCCAACAGGGCAGGTTATGTGGGGAGCACCTCAAGGCACTGAACAAGAACTTGCTGAAGACCAGAAGGGAGTGGGGCGATACAATACAGACCTTCAAGTTAATAAAAGGATTAACCAAGCTGAACTGTGTGGAATTATTTAGCTTGAATACCAGATTGAGCTCACGAGTGAAAACTGACAGGAGGGAGGTTCAGGAGCGACACGAGGAAGTATTATTTTACAGAAAGGGTGGTGGAACCATGGAACAGTTTTTCAGCCAAGGTGGTGGGCGCTAAAACCATTAAAGGTTTCAAGCACAGTTGGGAAGACTGAAGGGTATAGTGGTTACTCAGGGCAAAAAAATGGGAAGGGAATGGGGGTGGATGGGGAGGACTAGGACCCTGGATGACATTAGGTCCTGGAGTTGAAGAGGAACCACGGGCAGACAGGATAGACCATTGGATCTTTTTCTGTCATCATTGTCAATGTTTCTAATAAGTCTTATTTGCGATCCACTGAAGGGGCGCTAGCCACCCCAATGGGCCACAGCTGGTCATTTTTAACTAAAAGTACAGCATAACTGTGGCTTAAATGCAGAATTAAATTATATGGTTGAACTCAAAATGAGGTTTAGCTTTTTTAAATCTGAAGGCAGCCTGGCCAAGGCAAGGTTGAAATCCCAGCAGAACTGCCGACTCTCTTCTGTGACCTTAACCAAGTTACCTCATCTATCAGTGCTTCAGTCCGCCCTGTGATGAAACAAAAGGCTAATTCGCAGACCCCACTGAAAATAGGATATTGCAGCTTAGTTGGGCTTCTAGGTAAATAACTTCCATGGCTTTGCAGAAGCACTATGATCTTAAGATGTGACAGGCAGCTTGTCACTGGTACAGATACCTCCAGCAATGTTCTCAGACTGGGCTGTCACTGGTACAGATATCGCTGGCAGTGTTCTCAGATTAGGCTGTCACTGGTACAGATATTGCTGGCAGTGTTCCAGACTGGGCTATCACTGGTACAGATATCTCTGGCAGTGATCTCAGACTGGACTATCACTGGTACAGATATCGCTGGCAGTGTTCTCAGACGGGCTGTCACTGGTACAGATATCGCTGGCAGTGTTCTCAGAATGGGCTGTCGCTAGTATAGATATCTTTGGCAGTGTTCTCAGACTGGGCTATCACTGGTACAGATATCTCTGGCAGTGTTCTCATAGTGGGCTATCACTGGTGCAGATGTCTCTGACAGTGTACTCAGACTGGGCTCTAACTGGTACAGCAGGGATTTATTTAACTCTAAAAATTGATCAGCGTTTTGCTCATAAAAGTGCTAAATCTTTGTGAAAATGCATAGCTCTTGCCTCACTGTGTTTAACAATCACAGCACTTCTAGAAAATCTATATAGATACTTTCTGTACAGTTAGTATAGTCCCAAGAAAAAAACTGCTAATTAATTATTTAAAACCCTGTACAGATATCTCTGGCAGTGTTCTTGTAACCCCCCCTACAAATGGGGGTTCCTAAAAGCCTTCCCGGAGCTTGCCTAAATGCTCCGTGCCCAACTGGTGCTCAGTGTGAGGCCGCTAAATGCGGGCGTTGTGAGTGCTTTTAAAGCCTCCAGTACTGTCTCTTTAAGAGCTGCCTGCTCGTAGGTTTTGGTGGTTTGAATGGGGGGGCTGGGGCTTCTCTGTTTGAATCGCGCCCTGGGCTTCTGTCTGATCGCTCCGTTTCTGCAGTCATTAAGAGCGAAGGGGGAGCCCATCTGAAAGATGTAACTGTTTCCCTGAAAACATTTAGAGCCTGGGTGAGATTGCAGTTTTGTCTAACCTGCCTTGGTTGCAGCTGGGACTTTGTGCTGTGCCCCTCCATTTTGGACCAGGACTGTTCTGAAGGGTCCATTCGTAGCCAGGGAGCATCTAAAATGGCGTAAATAGTGACCAACCAGAATCAGGACTTAAGCTGGAGCCGGCTGACCAATGGGGATACAGCTAGTGATTCTGGGAAGTGGAGTTCTGGACCATGGCGCCTTTTTGCACCAATGAGGGCAGAATTAAGTGACTGGCACCTGCAGCCCTCCAATGGGATTGGGTGGTGCCCGAATGAGGATTCCCTGCCTGAACTGCTAAAGGGTAGAGTCGTTGTGGCTGTGAGCGAGGAAGGAGCTCTGGGCTCCTGCGCCGTTGAGTTTTCGCACAGGAAGCGCATGTGAGACCAGAGTCGGGCACTTTGAATCACCAGCAAGTTCAGACTAAATCCGCTGGGCAGCGGTAAGAGGAGGCTGTGCAGGAGCATGGCTACCTACCAGGCTCACCCTGTAGAAGACTGGAGAATCTGCTTGAATTGCTCCCGGTCTGTCAGGATTAGTGAAGCTGCGTCGGTTTGGCCCGGTGTATGCAGTGCAAGTGATCGGGAAGTACAGCAGCTGCCTGGTATGGTACCCCTCTGCCTTTCATATAAATGTGTGGAGAACTGTTGGAATTCCAGGCTTGGTCCTGCAAGTGGTGTGAGAGCTCTCTGTCTACTGGAGTCGTGAGTACTAAATCAGGGGAGCTCCCTGTCAAATGTTCCTAGTGAGGGCAAGATACATAGATACATAGACAGTGTTGGCAGATAAGGGCCTATGGCCCACCCAGTCTGCCCATTTGAGCTTGTAAGTTCAGTTTGTTTTCCTAGAAGTCTGTTGCCCCTTACCACTGACCTCTAGAATTCCTTTATGTCTATCCCATGCATTCTTAAATCCCGTGATTGTTTCAGCCCTCACCACTTCCTCTGGCAGGGTGTTCCACTTGTCCACCACCCATTCTGTGAAGAAATTCTTTCTCATGTTTCCTCTGAATCGTCCTCCCTCCAACTTCATCCCATGCCCTCTAGTTCTGGAGCATCTTTTTCGCTTAAAAATAGTGTTTTCCTGCACCCTGTTCCTCCCTGTAAGATACTTGTATGTCTCAATCATATCCCCTCTCTCCCTCCTCTCCTCCAGGGAGTACATGTTCAGTTCCTTCAACCTGTCTTCATAGGACTTGTGATGCAATCCATGCACCATCTTTGTTGCCCTCCTCTGAACCTTCTCTACCCTGTCTATGTCCTTACGTGGATATGGTCTCCAGAACTGTACACTGTACTCCAGGTGGGGTCTTCTGTTTACTTTGCTGGCTACACTATCTGGGCCTGCTGGCTCTATTTAATCTTCATAGGAATCTCATGCTCGTTTCTGTGTCAGGGCCCCAACCAGCTGCACCGAGGGACTCACCTTTGTGGCCTGGGTACCCAGAGACAGTGACTTATAGGTTAGGCCTGTGCACAGTGCCCTAGATAGATACTCATATATTAGAGTGGTAAACTACTTAACCTGATCACCCCAGTCCTTGTTATTTCCCCCCTAAATAAATCAGATTGATCGTTTTGCAAAGGTATACTGGCTAGCTTGTGTGTTTATGGTGAAGTACTGTACAGTGATTATTGCGTAACAGCGACTTACTTTTCAGGGGGTCCCTAGAGCAAGCTGATTGGTTCAAGCCGGGGGGGGCAAGTGTATATTGTATGGGTACTGTGATTGATCGGTTTGGGCCACTAGTGGGAAGAAAGGGGGGTTGCGGTGACCCAGAGAGCTGTGACCAAGTCATATCAGACTTTCTTAACCCCAACCTCTGGGTGGAGGTACCCGCCATCGGATCCAGGCCCCTCAACCTGTTAGTGGCAAATCAGGCAGGGGTAGTAGCCCTTGGGATAGCGCCCCTAGGGGTTACATTCTCATACTGGGCTATCACTGGTGCAGATGTCTCTGATGGTGTTCTCAGACTGGGCTATCACTGGTACAGATATCTCTGGCAGTGTTCTCAGACTGGGCTGTCACTGGTGCATATGTCTCAGACAGTGTTCTCAGACTGGGCTGTCACTAGTACATATATTTTTGGCAGTGTTCCCAGACTGGGTTTGTCACTGGTACAGATATCTTTGTCAGTGTTCTCAGACCAGCCTGTTACTGGATATATATCTCTGGCAGTGTTCTCACACTTGGCTATCACTGGTACAGGTATCTCTAGCAGTGTTCTCATACTGGGCTATCACTGGTGCAGATATCTCTGGCAGTGTTCTCACAATGGGCTATCACTAGTACAGATATCTCTAGCAGTGTTCTCATACTGGGCTATCACTGGTGCAGATATCTCTGGCAGTGTTCTCAGACTGGGCTGTTACTGGTATAGATGTCTCTGACAGTGTTCTCAGACTGGGCTGTCACTGGTACAGATATTTCTGGCAGTGTTCTCAGACTGGGCTATCACTGGTACAGATATCTCTGGCAGTGTTCTCAGACTGAGCTGTCACTGGTACAGATATCACTGGCAGTGTTCTCAGACTAAGCTGTCACTAGTATAGATATCTCTGGCAGTGTTCTCAGACCGGGCTATCACTGGTACAGATATATCTGGCAGTGTTCTCAGACTGGGCTGTCACTGGTACAGATATCGCTGGCAGTGTTCTCCGATAGGCTGTCACTGGTACAATTATCTTTGTCAGTGTTCTCAGACTGGGCTTGTCACAGGTACAGAAATCTTTGGCAATGTTCTCAGACCAGGCTGTCACTGGTACAGATATCACTGGCAGCATTCTCATACTGGGCTGTGACTGGTACAGATATCTCTGGCAGTGTTCTCAGACTGGGCTGTCACTGGTACAGATATCACTGGCAGCATTCTCACACTGGGCTGTGACTGGTACAGATATCTCTGGCAGTGTTCTCAGACTGGGCTGTCACTGGTACAGATATCACTGGCAGCGTTCTCATACTGGGCTGTGACTGGTACAGATATCTCTGACAGTGTTCTCAGACTGGGCTGTCACTGTTACAGATATCACTGGCTGCATTCTCTTACTGGGCTGTCAGTGGTACAGATACCTCTGGCAGTGTTCTCAGACTGGGCTATCACTGGTACAGATATCTCTGGCAGTGTTCTCAGACCGGGCTGTTACTGGTACAGATATCGCTGGCAGTGTTCTCAGATGGGCTGTCACTGGTGCAATTATCTTTGTCAGTGTTCTCAGACTGGGCTTGTCACAGGTACAGAAATCTTTGGCAATGTTCTCAGACCAGGCTGTCACTGGTACAGATATCACTGGCAGCGTTCTCATACTGGGCTGTCAGTGGTACAGATACCTCTGGCAGTGTTCTCAGACTGGGCTATCACTGGTACAGATATCTCTGGCAGTGTTCTCAGACTGGGCTGTCACTGGTACAGATATCGCTAGCAGTGTTCTGGTCTGTCACTGGTACAGATATCGCTGGCAATGTTCCCAGACTGGGCTGTCACTGGTACAGATATCTCTGGCAGTGTTCTCAGACTGGGCTGTCACTGGTCTGTATATCTCTGGCAGTGTTCTCAGACTGGGATGTCACTGGTACAAATATCGCTGGCAGTGTTCTCAGACTGGTCTGCCACTGGTACAGATATCACTGGCAGTGTTCTCAGACTGGGCTGTCACTGGTATAGATATCGCTGGCAGTGTTCTCAGACTGGGCTGTCACTGGAACAGATATCACTGGCAGTGTTCTCAGACTGGGCTGTCACTAGTATAGAGATTGCTGACAGTGTTCTCAGACCGGGCTATCACTGGTACAGATATCTCTGGCAGTGTTCTCAGACTGGGCTGTCACTGATATAGATATCACTGGCAATATTCCCAGACTGGGCTGTCACTAGTACAAATATCGCTGGCAGTGTTCTCAGACTGGGCTGTCACTGGTATAGATATCGCTGGGAAAGACTGGAGGACAGCAGATGTAGTCCCCTTATACAAAAGTGGGAACAAAGAGGAAGCGGGGAACTACAGACCAGTCAGCCTCACCTCGGTAGTGGGGAAGATCATGGAAGCACTACTGAAGGAGAGATTGGTGGAACATCTGGTTGTCAATGGACTACAGGACCCAAGGCAGCATGGTTTCACCAGGGGAGGTCAGAGTCAGACCAACCTCATTGAATTTTTGACTGGGTGACTAGGGAGGTGGATCAGGGGAGGGCAGTGGACATGGCCTATCTGGACTTCAGCAAGGCCTTTGACACTGTGCCACAGAAGACTATTACACAAACTGGGAACTATGGGTGTGGGCAGGACAGTAGTGTGGTGGGTAGGTAACTGGCTGGGTGGCAGGACACAGAGGGTGATGGTAAATGGCTGTCCTCCACAGAGGAAGAGTGACCAGTGGGTACCACAGGGATCAGTGCTGGGACGGTCCTATTCAACATCTTCATCAGTGACATGGCTCAGGACCTAGAAGGCAGAATTTCACTGTTCGCTGATGACACAAAGCTCTGTAACACAGTAGACACACCAGAGGGTGTAGACAGAATGAGAAGCGACCTTCAGAAACTTGAAGAATGGTCAGGGGTTTGGCAGCTGAAATTCAATGCAAAGAAGTGCAAGATAATGCATATGGGTCACAAAAACCCTGGCACAATATATCAGTTGGGGGGTGAGGATATAGCATGCACCAAGCAGGAAAGGGATCTTGGAGTTATCATCTCTGATGACCTCAAGGTAGGGAAACAGTGTGACAAGGCAGCAGGTAAAGCAAATAGGATGCTGGGATGTATAGGCAGGGGCATCACCAGCAGGGAAAGGAGGTCATAATTCCGCTATACAAGACACTAGTGAGGCCCCACCTGGAGTACAGTGTACAGTTCTGGAGACCTACCTACATAAGGACATAGACAGGGTAGAGAAGGTTCAGAGGAGGGCAACAAAGATGGTGCATGGATTGCATCACAAGTCCTATGAAGACAGGTTGAAGGAACTGAACATGTACTCCTGGAGGAGAGGATGGAGAGAGGGATATGATAGAGACATACAAGTATCTTACAGGAGGAACAGGGTGCAGGAAAACACTATTTTAAGCGAAAAAGATGTTCCGGGACTAGAGGCATGGGATGAAGTTGGAGGGAGGACGATTCAGAGGAAACATGAGAAAAGAATTTCTTCACAGAACAGGTGGTGGACAAGTGGAACACCCTACCAGAGGAAGTGGTGGGGGCTGAAACAATCACGGGATTTAAGAATGCATGGGATAGACATAAAGGAATTCTGGATGTCAGGGGTAAGGTGCAACAGACTTCTAGGAAAACAAACTGAACTTACAAGCTCAAAAGGGCAGACTGGGTGGGCCATAGGCCCTTATCTGCCGACACTGTCTATGTATCTATGTAATATTCCCAGACTGGGCTGTCACTGGTACAAATATCACTGGCAGTGTTCTCAGACTGGTCTGTCATTTGTACAGATATCTCTGGCAGTGTTCTCAGATGGGACTGTCACAGGTACAGATATCTCTGACAGTGTTCTCAGACTGGGCTCTCACTGGTACAGATATCTCTGGCAATGTTCTCAGACTGGGCTCTCACTGGTACAGATATCTCTGGCAGTGTTCTCTGACTGGGCTGTCACTGGTACAGATGCCTCTGACAGTGTTCTCAGACTGCTTGTCACTGGTACAGATGTGTCTAGCAGTGTTGCCAGACTGGGCCAGTGAGTATCTGGTTTCTGAAATGCTTTCACAGTGTTTATACCTTTTCTCATGGTAACCCTTAGTGGACCACAGTGAGTAATGGTTTATAGAATGACTCCGCAGGTCCATGTGAATGGGCCTCATATCTGTAGTTCCTGTTCTGCTTTTCAGTCCCTACAACAGGACAAGCACTGGTGCCTGGCAATCTACGTGTTCCTTAGCAGAAGGTCATTATAATGCTTTTACCTATACCCCTGTGCGGCTGTGCATTTAATTTAATAGAGACTAAAAATGTAATCTTCAGGGAACAGGTAAACACCTTGATTGTCCCCACACTTGATCCAATTTAATTATGTCCTGAGTAAATCGAGCCCCGAGGTGCTTCCAGCTGCTCCTGTGTCCTTTTACAAACAACTGACATCATTCATTTTGGATACTGAACGAAAGACAGCCAGCATCTACCCCGGAGCTTTTATTTATTTCAGTCACACTGATGATTTTTTATAAACACCCTTTTATGAGCGATGTAGCTAGATGCTAATTAGTTACTGGTGGAGCATTTGCCACGACTATGCATTAGAAACACAGGCTTGTGCAACTGAATAACTCATGATCATCTCAGTCATTACTAGCTGCAGAAGCTGTACTCCGAAGAAGATGGTGACTGCTGGAAAACAAAGTCTAGTCAAGTGGGCCTTGCAGCTTAGTCTTTAGAGCAGCAGAACGAATTGAGAATGACCTTTTCTGTGATGCATCCCGTGGAAGGGGTATGGTCGAGACAGCACAGAGCAGCTTATGCACTATTACAATTGCACAAATCTCATAAAATATACTTATTTGATTTATTTATTACAACTGTAATGCTGCTTATAAAATTTATTGATTAATTTATTTTTTTTTATTTGCTAAACAGGTAGGTGTACTGGGCCAAGAGTGACCTGTTTTACAGCATGTCCCAAGCCATAAGGCTGGGATTTTTACAGACAGTGTAAGGCATGAAACAGAGACAATTGCAACAGTGGTTGTTAACAATTTTTTTTTATACTTTTTCTCCAGGTTGGCTGGCCCTCCATCCACCGGTCCCTCCAGCCCCATCAGCTCGGCGTTCACTGGGACTCACCTCTCTTGCACTTCCGAGGTGCCCCACTGGCCAGGTGTGGAGCCTGTGGGGGACTGGTGTCATTCTGCTGGTCGGCCGCCATTTTCTCCCTGAATGCAGCGTGGCAGCGTGCGATGACACCAGTGGCCGAGCTGTGCGCGCTTCCGCACGTAGCACGCTAGGCGTCTGTTCTGCATCCGCCCTCTCTGTCTGCGGGGCCACTGTGCCAGCCCCCCGCTACCTCTAGGGGCCAGGCAAGCAGATTTCGTCCCCTCTCCTCCCTGGGACAGGAGAGCTCTCTTCTGGATGCTCGATCCTCTACCTCCCCAGCCGACCCCCGGCGACCCTCTTGCACTACAAACACAGGTCGCCGGTGTGGCAGGAGGTAAGGCAGCGATGCCTCTGCCCTCCATGCCACTGGGACAGCTTTTTTTTTTTTTTTTAATACACAGAATAGAATCTAAGGAGACAGGTCAACAAAGGAGCAGTAAGTAGGCTCACAGCGAAGGGTATAGACCTTGGCCCCGAACAGTAGGTATTTAAAGTAGGTAAAGGTAGGTAATAGTTGCATTTATTGTGCATTTAGAATAATAAAGGATGCAGTTCAATTACCAGTCGCATTGTTTCCTTTCCCATCACAATATGAGACATATATGTGAAATAGATCTGTTTTAAGGCTTAAAACCTCTGTAGACAAAATATACAAATATGCCTGTGTTATGTGAAGCAGTCACTAGGTGTCATCATCTATCACAAATCCATGAGTCTGGCAGGGATTTTCTTATTTCACGTTTGAGTTTTTCACATCTCCCCACGGTAACTGTGTACCCAAGTTTAAAGGCATCTGTATAAACAAACTGCGACGCTGTGCTCTTTTCTGAAAAGTAATAGATGGCTGCTATTCCATGGCTGAGACCCCAGAAGAAAACGGTACCGATCTTGCAACCATTGTTCTTCTAATCAATGTTTTCTTCTGGTTAGTAGTTCAGCAGCTAGCCTGCATACGCTCTGCCGCATAACATCAGCGTAGTTTGAACCAATCCAAGCACTGACCACATGACCCCTGAGCCTAAACTGCCAGATAAAGCAGTAAAGACCAGAAGGCCTGAAATAAAATACTAACACAAGCAAATTTAGTAAAGAATATAATAACATTTAAAACAAAACATTTTCAAATAAATGTTTTATGAACTGAACAGCTTTAATAAACTGTAAGAACCATACTTACAAATGTGACATAAATATTCCTACGTATGTCAGAAAGACTTACAGGTATCCTAGGAGGGTAGGCAGGGAAGGTAGTGGTAATCAGATGAAAACATTGACTAGAACTACAGTGGCAAGGTAGGTAGGTAACATTTTCTCCTAACAGCGTCATTGTCATCTGCCTACCACTTTACATAGACTCCCAGCAGTGGGATGCTGGTGTTGCTCTATAGGCTCAGGCTTTACCTAACTAATGAAGCCCATCAATCTGTAGCCAGCAGTATTCTTCTCCCTACAGTACTGCACGGAGCCCCAATCCTATCCTTCCTGAAGGGCGCAGAGCTAACTAAACTAAAAACCCAGTACTACAGAGCTGGCATGTTTGTGTCTGGAGCAGGGAACAGAGAGAATCACTGTGATGTGCATGCCCCCCTTGCCTCCCTTAAAAAAAGGGCAATGCCGGCCTGTTGGTGCTGAGGGTTGAGGAGTTGGATTACGAACCTCACACATGCTGGCAACCCGGGTTCGGGAATGAGCCAGGGCCACAAGGGGTTGGTAAGGGTGAGCAGGGACTGAAAGTCCAGAGGACTGCTCTCCTCTCTCGGGGGAGGGAGGGATTGTCGTCTCACCCACTGATCCCCTCTAACGATGGCAGGAGGGGGATACGGGTCAGATGGCCCATCACCGACATTCACCGTCGGACGGGAAGGGGAGACCATAGTAAATGAGAAGATGGAGCTGGCGGGCTCCATGACGGCCCCAGCCATGCCTGTGCCATTCTCCAGGGCCTGGATGTTGGCTATCTGAGGAAGGGGAGAAAGTCGGCGCTCCTCACCCCTGGCCCTATCACGGGAGGGGGAGGTAACCCATGGGGGATTTTCCAGGGAGGGTCAGTGCAGGAGGTTGGGCTGGAGACATGAGCTCCCCATGGGGGGAACCACAGCCGCCTGCCAGCTCCGCCAGAAAAAGCTGTATGGAAAAAAAAAAGAGGGGCAACACAAATGGCGCAAGGGCTGCACCAGATGTCTTAAAGTCATATGAAGAGCGACTAGAGGATGTCAGTATGTATTCCCTTGAAGAAAGGAGAGGGAGGGGGGATATAACAGAGACTTTACAAAACCTCAAGAGTATACAGAAGGCACAAGAGGGGAGCATCTTTCATAAAAAAGGTGTTCAAGAACAAGGGGTCATGATATGAAAACAGAGGGGGGTTGACTCAGGGGTAACGTGAGAATGTATTTTTTCACGGAAAGGGTGATGGATGCATGGAACAACCTTCCTGCAAAGGCTGTGGGGGCAAAAATGGTAGGTGAATTCAAACATGTGTGGGACAGACATAAAGGAACATCTAACGATAGGAAAGAGAGGGTAAGCCACAGATCATTTAGGATCTGGGGTACAGTATATGAAACAGGTAGGGAAAATGGGCAGACTAAGTAGGCCAAAAGGTCCTTACCTGCCATCAGTTCTATGTTTCTATGTTTGTTAACTGGACTCCTCTTGAAAAGCACCTCCACTACCCAATCTTCTGTCTGGCCTACAAGATGTTAAAGAGCTGCCTTCCTAGCCTTAGCTGTGCACTGTCCTGGAGGTCCATGAGAAGGCATCTCCGCTCCTCCTCACAACTCTTGCTTGAGGTCTCCAGAATATGACCCTCTTTAGGCCAGCAGTCCTTCTCGCATAGAGCGCCACTACTCTGAAATGAGATTCCTGCCCTTATCCAGGAAACCCATACTTGCCAGTCCTTCAAGGGACAACTCAAAGCCCCCCCCCCAAAAAACACAGCTGTACCTGTTTCTGCTGAGTCAGTATTAGCCTATACTAAACCAAACAGCCTCTACATCCCCAAACCTAATGTGATATACTGTATATTGTAGAACTTCACTTTGTCCTATCAAACTGTATGTACAAATTGTTACTCTTCAAAGCGAAGACAGTTGTACAAATTGTAATTGCCATTATTGTCACTATTGTCTTTCTGTACCTGATGTTGTTAATATTAATTCTTTTGATAACTAGTTAAAGCCCACTAGGCACAAGTGCCTGTCTTCAGGGGTGACCAGGGAGCACTGAGATTAAATGACTTGCTCAGAGTCACACAGTATGCAAGTGGAGGTTATGGGAATCAAACCCAGGTCTGTTGGATGTACCAAGCTCATTCACTGCTTGTTACTCTAACCTCTAAGCTATACTGCCAGGCCCTGTGAATTCTATTTACTGTATGTAACTTATCCCCGTTGCTCCTGAAAAAGGGACACAAGTCTCACTGAGCCCACACGGTTACCAAAATCCAATAAATAAATAGAAGAATGCATCCTGAAGGTGAGACACCCCAATCTGGCCGCTTACTAGTTAAATTTTGGTTGCTAGTGGGTAGCTAGGAAGAGCTAGAGAGCTGTGGAGCTGCTGAGTCTGGGATGTGGTGCTGCCTGCTGACTGTAGGTGGCGCCTTCCCCAAAGGGTATAAATAGCAGGGGGATTTAGTGCCAAAGGGATCAAGGGTGAGACCCAGGGAGAGAGGAGCAGGGAGTCGGCCCACAAGTTCGGCTGGAGGGCCGTGACTAGGCCGGGGTGGTCCACATGCTACCCCGGCCCTCCACCCTTGAAGACCTGTGAAATGGAAAACATCAGTTCGAGTGTGCAGATAGGGGAGCAAAGGAGCAGCACAAAAGGGGTCTGTTAGTGCATTTGGGAGCCGGAGCCCGGGGAGAATAAATGAAAATGGAGGCCCGCCAAGTGAACTTCGGCACCTTGGTAGGGTTAGCACCGATAGGGCCTGAATGCCCAAAAGAAAGAAAAATTGCCCGTGAGTAGTTCAGCAGTTGGATTGGAATGGTTTACTGTGGACAGGCCTCCTATGGCAAATAGGGCCTAGGGTGCGGCTTGGAAATGGCAGCCTTGCTATTGAGGGTGTAATGGTAGCAGTGTTACCCTTAATCCCCAGGCTGGAGGCCGCTGCAGAGTTGGGACTCAAGGTGTGAGCCGTTTATGGAAGCAGGGAAAATCCATTTGGGGAAGTAATGCTTGGGACCCCAGCGGAGTGGCAGTCCACTGGGTGAACTGTAAAGTCCCTGTGATGAGTCAGTTCAGAGGTTGGAATTGCTGAATGAGCAAAGCGTGCTGGTTAGGGCTAGGATCTGGTCCAGGGCACCCAAAACCTCAGAAAAGGCCCAGCCACCAGTCGAGACATCAGTGATTGGATGTATGAAAGAGTTCTGGTGGTTCGGTTCTTGCTGAAGGATACCACATGAAAAGTACAGAATTAAGACCCGGGGCGTCATTTAGGAATGCTCAGGACGATTCATGACTTTGCGAAAAATTTTATGATTCTATGACAGGGCTTATGACCCTGCTGCCATGGCTTATGGATGCTGCTTGGCCATTGGCCACCGCTGGCCAGATTTAATCTAAAAAAAAACTTTTTGCCAAATTGCCTCCCCGAGAGCCGAGACAAGTGTCCACCTCCCCCCCACCAAGACTCCAAGTCCCATAGTCCCAGTGTGCATTGAGATGGGGTTGGTACTACGCTGATTAGCTAGGAAGGCCAGTGGGCGGGACTAGTCATGGCGTTTCGCGATGTGGATGAGGCTGACACACAGCAGACAGGGTATCGCTTCGGAGGCGGGAAAGTAGCAGTTTGAAGGTTAGCTAGATGACGACGAGCTGAGGCACCAGGAAAGTGGGTCTAGGAAGAGGGGCCAGCGTGTCGGATTGGGGTTTTATTTTTCATCGATCGGTCGGGTAGCCGGGCACCGCACCGGGCGCAGTCTAGGCCAGAGAGGAGAGGACAGGACTGGAGCAGCAGGAGCGTGGAAAGGAGCACCTCAGGAGTTGGAGACACGACGACGTGGGACTGGTCTGAGACAGGACAGAGATGGTTAGATGAGATCTGGAGAAGCCTGGACTGAAGGAGAACAAGAACAATACAAGCAGTGAGGTAAGCAACAAACAATAAAGTGAAAAAAACTGCTTTCATTGCTTTTTGCTTGCTCCTTAAAAAGTGGTAAGCCTCTGGGGTGGACCATTTACAAGAGACACTGCTGTGGGGGTGCGTGCATACTTGTGAATGCAGACACCGGGACAGCAGAGGGCATATGGGGAAGGGGGGACTGACTGGCCTGTCCAGACTGGGAGTCATGATGGACATGGGGGATAGAGCAGAGCTGTGGGAGTGCAGGATGACTGGTGTGTTTGGTACCAAGAATACAGGAGCACGGGGGGAGAGGGCAGTAGAGTGGTAATGATAGCTTACCTATGAATGTGGACACAATGGGATAGCAGGGGTCATGGGAGGGGCAGAACTGTGGGAGTGGGTCTTTGGAGCGGACTGCTGTGTCTGGTTCAGAGGATACAGGAGGGATTGGGGATGGAGAAACAATCAAGAGAAATGGAGGGATGAGAGAGAGTCTGAGGAGTACTGGGTAACCTTGCAGAGTGTGGAACCCTGGGGGTACATGGGGTGCAGGAGTGAGTGTAGCGTTTAAAGAAGGGTATACCATAGCTGCAGTGACTCCCCGACAGCGAAGACCATCACAGCGACAGGACTGGGCAAAAATCCGCATGTCGCTGTGATGGTCTCTGCAAGGTCATGGGACTGCCTTTCAGGTGTTTGCCCCGTCCAACTCTGACCTCCGGAGTTGGAATCCTAGAGACTGGGTGTGGGAGCCCCACATGGGGGGTTCGGGGACACAGCCCCCCGATGGAAACATGGAGGCATCCCCGACACCGCATTGCTGACACTTGGCAATGTGGCTGTCGGGGATGTCTCCGTGTCTGCTGTCGCTGCAGCATGGTAAAACTGTCTGCACTAAAGCCTACTCATGCCCACGTTAAACAAACTGAACATTATTTTAACTGATGTGTCCTCCGAAGTCTTGATTTTTAAACAGAGAACCAGAAAATAAAGTTACCCCATCAAACCCCTTTCACAAAGTCTGCACTGAATAAAAATCATGTAAAAACACTGTGGAGATGGTTTTAACCTGTATCACTCAAACTGCAACCCTTACCCTCGCATCACAGCAAGAAAAAGAATGTAAAGAACAAAAGACAAAACAAATTCTGGGATTCTTACTTCTTTTATTTCAGCAAGGCACCAACAAAAAGATAAATCCATTAAAGCAGCATTACTTGTTAGTTGGCAAAAAATTTCATCCTATAATTTTTTTGCCAGAAATATATTTATGACATCCTTAATGTGTGAAATGATGCATTTTAGGCCCAGGTTCAGGAGCAAAGTGTGGCTCACCCCTCAGTCGTCTTGCTTCCTTTCCATCACAGAGCAGCTGCTAACAATAATGGCTACCTGACAGGGATGAGAAGTAAGCAGCCGGAGATGGCTGATTGTTCTACTATAGACAATCATGGCAGAAAAAGACTAATGGCAATCCATTCTGCCTATGGTTCCCTATCTAATCACATGACCTAATGTCCGCCCAGGGCCCTAGCCCTCTCTAGCCACCCCACTATTCCCCTCCCAGTATCTGTTGCCTTGAGTAACCATTATACCCTTCACTTTGTCCCAACCTTGCTTGAAACCAATAATGGTTTTAGTGCCCACCACCTTGGCAGGTAGACTGCTCCATGGTTCCACCACCCTTTCTGTAAAATAATACTTCCTCATGTCCCTCCAGGCATCTCCAAAACTCACACCTGCAAGGCAACCTGCCACTGCACTGCGATAGAAAGGAACCAGAGTTAAAATCTCTATCCGACACAGTGATTGCTAGACCTCAGTAACAGTAAACTGTGACAATTGGAATGTTATTTGAATACTGCACTGAGACTAACAATCACATTCTGGGTGTGAAATAGAGAATAATGGATATGGAAGTGTGTGTTATGAATATTTTTTTCACACCTGAGGTGTGTGATGACCCATAAACCTCAAGAGCGAAGCTCGAGAGGTTTATGTAGTCATCACACACAAGGAATAATGAAAAAAATATACAATTCCATATCTTTATTTTATATAATTACTGGTGCATGGACTTTGTATGTAGAAGAACTTAGGCGGGAGAGAGAGAGAGAGAACGGCCCAGTGGTGTTCGTTTTGATCAATTACATGCCCCCAAATCCACAAAGAAAGAAGTGCTTTGTATAAAAAAATTGTAACTTGTGGGTGCTCAGCTAATTTTTCTCTCAGTTTTGAAAAACAGAAGCCGACGAGTGTAGACTGAGGAGAGCGATGGCTTGGCGGCTTCAGAAGGCGAGATTCAAGCATGAACGAGTGTTGCTATAGCGCGCTCATTCGCAGCAGATCTCAGCTTCTAACCTTGAAATCACTAAGCTCTCCTCAGTCTACTACTCGACCAACTTCTGTTTTCAAAACTGAGAGAAAATTAGTTGAGCAACCCATGTTACAATTTTTTATACAGCCAATCTCTTTTGAGGATTTGGGGCAGTGTAATTGATCAAGCGAACACCAATCGGAAACGCTGCTGTGTTGAAGAAATGTAAAGGACAGTGTAAGTGAGCAGTGACTCAGAGCTACTCAAACGCCGTAATAACCCGATTTCAGGTTATTACGGCGTTTGAAGCATATCTGAAATCAGGTTGATAAAGGGGGTCACCAATAATTATTACTGAATAACACTGGCATTCCGTTTTGTAAACCCACTGCTATGACATAGATGAGATAGGTTTATACAGTTCTGACATCACAACAGTGGGATTACAAGGTTGTAATCTGTTTTATTTCAATGGGTAATAAGGGCTACCCACACATTATAATATTGTTTAATATTTGTACATTTGAGAAATGGAACTTTCACTATACTGATGATTCCATAATTTGATGAAAACTAGCTATTTAATTTGAATCAGCATCTGTAATGACCCATTTCACATTTATATTCAGACTTTACTATCCAATTCATACCCATTTTTAAATTACTTGGTCACTAGCTCTGTCACATTGACAAATGCCACCCTCTCTGGCCCAGCCCACACCGTGGCCCCACCCACATTGTGCCCACCCCACCTTGCTACCCCTATGATTTTGCTGAAATGACGCCCCTGTTAAGACCCAGAAGGGAGAAAACAATTTGCTCCATTAGGAAATAGCCCCGGGTGGAGAAGGCATAAGATCAGGCTGCAGAACTGAATTGAAGAGAATGAGAAGGTTTCGGACAGTAGAAATGTCTCATGCTGTCATAAGCCAGAGAGAACGTATAGGAATGGAATAGCCTGAAGAGAGAGTGAAGGAAAAGGTATGTAATTTCTGCAGAGAGAAAGAGAAAGGACTCAGACATGAGTTGGTGAATTGTTTCAGTGTTAAGTTACCTCAGTTGGAGGCCTTTTTTACCCTAGAAAATGCTGCCAGGAATTCTAGCCTTGTCGGCTGAAGGGAGACCATGAAATAGCCTGTTAGTACAAGAGACTGTTGCAGTAGATGTCCCAGCTGTGTCTGTGAAGGAAACCCACCATTTAATAACCCCTGCTCCATGGAGTAGCTGTTACTGTTTTTCAAGTTTAATTAAATTTGACAGTGTCAGTGGCTCAGTAGGTAGCACACTTGCCTCTGAGGCTGGGAAATCAGAGGGCTGTGGGTTCAGTTCCCACACCTGGCACTTGGGTTAATATCCCAATACTGACACTGTAGTGCAGCATGGGGGGGGTGCGGGGTGCTGCACTTCTGAGGTGCCATCTTTCGGATGAGATGTTAAACCGAGGTCCCGTCTGGTGGTAGTTCAGGTGGATATTAAAGATCCCATGGCACTTATCGAAAAAAGCAGGGGAAAGTTTTATTGAAACACGAAATCATACAGCAGTAAACAAGAAAGTGAGACATGCATCCTACAATAGGAAGCAAAATGAAATAAACAGATGAAGTATGCCACATAGACGCCATAAATGCAATCAGTTCAAGACAAAGGAAATCTAAAAAGAATGTCACTTGTAAATTTATGTAATAGCAGTATCAGAATCTGTGATCCACGGGAGAGCTCTCCAGAGTTCCAGGATCACATCCCTGTGGAAGGAAGTACATTCAAAATCATATATTTTCCGTAAATCCATTACTGTTTTACGTTCTAGTTCAAGAAAAGAACAGTCCTTTTGCTGCAAAGTTAACAAACAACGTGTCATCCAAATATTCCACTTAATAACCACAAAAATAAGATTCAGATTATCCTTATGCCACATACTCCACTGCACTGGGAAATCACCATACATAAGGTCTGAATACGTCACAGTCTGAAACAATGGAACAGCCCATGTTCGAGCCAAAAAAGACCACCAAGCCTGGATAAAAGAACAGTCAAAAAATAGATGGGCAATTGTTTCTTGTACAGCAATACATAAGGGTCTAGAACATAAACGGTCTTGTAACTGCTTATGTTTATGATTCGCCTTAATATTAATATGTTCGTAACAAGATAGCCCGTGAAAATCCCACATATGAGCGGCACTCTCTTACATCTTAAAAGAGGCCAGAGAGAGGAAAGATGCTGACTGGGGCATCTTTCAAAAGGCTGCTGTACACCACAGATGGTCAAGAGTAAACTTCTATATAAAGTTTTATGGGAAGAAGTCAAAACCATCTGAGTGGTTATTTTCCATTGCTTCAAATGTAAAAACATATGCTTCACATAAATTGGTATACCTACAGATTGTCTAAGCACCGACAAAGAATTACTTTCCCATTGATGGAACCATATACGTCAGGAATCATAAAACCATGGTTCCCAGCCCTTCTAGGTAGTAATCAATAAAGGCCTCAAATTAGCAGTCAAAAAAAATACTCGTAAAAAATAACAAGGGATTTACCATGTGTAAACCACCATCAGTGATAGGCAGATATGTAACATTTCGTGTTTTTTTTTAACTTTATTTTTTTCGATTTATCTTGTACATGGCAGATAACAGCTTGTAGTAGACAGTCCAGCAAATAAAGTACATTGCCTTTTAGAAAAAGAACATCTTTCTCCTTAATCAAAGGAATTCTACGCATCAACTACATTGTGATACAGCATAAGGGGGTATCCTTTAGTCATAATATACTAGATTAAATAATTCCAATAAAGAAATGCTGTGAAACTAGCCCACGGGCACATGGCTAAAACTAATGTAAGTTAATTGTCCAGCAATTCAGTCCAAAATAAGCATTGCCCCTAGAATTTAGGGGCTTTTGGTGCCATGTTCAAACCTAAATGAAAGAAAAGACACATCCTTTAACTCAATCTGCAGCTAAACACTTTCAAGCCTTCAGAGGGAAAAACTTTGCCTCTGCTCCTCTGTATCTTAACATTTTAGGACTGAGGTGCCCAAGTAGGAACCCCCAAGTAAATTAAAACAACAGGGCCTATTCAGTTACGAAGCTAAAAAAACAAGCTTAAACATAGAAACATAGACTTTGACGGCAGATAAGGACCGCTTGGCCCACCTAGTCTGCCCATTTCCCTACCTAGAGGATAAGCTGCAGATCCTATCTGACCAACAGCCTATTTCTTCCTACTCCACACAAAACTTGCCTTATGTCTGTCCCATGCATTCTTGAATTCTCCCAGTTTTAGACCTCACAACCTCCTCAGGAAGGCTGTTCCACGCGTCCACCACCCTCTCTGTGAAAAAATACTTCCTCACATTGCCCCTGAGCTGTCCCCCCATCTTTAAATTGTGTCCCCTTGTACTTGCACATCTCTTTTGCTGAAAGATGCTACCGCCTTGGACTTTGTTGGATTCCACTGACGTACTTAAATGTTTCTATCATGTCCGCCCTCTCCCTCCTTTCCTCAAGGGTATACATATTAAGCTCCTTTAGTCTCTCCTTGTATGGCTTCTCTTGCAGACCCTGCACCATTTTAGTTACCCTCCTCTGAACTGCCTCCATTCTATGTCCTTGCAGAAATGGGGTCTCCAGAACTGGATGCAGTACTCCAGATGGGGTCTCACCAACTGTCTGTACAGGGGGATAATGACTTCCTCTTTTCTGCTGGTGATGCCTCTCCCATACATCCCAGTATCCCCCAGCACCCCTACTGCCTTCTCACATTGTTTGCCAACCTTAAGGTCATCTGATATGATTACCCCAGGTCCCTTTCCATTTTGTTGTTGTTACTACCTCCCCATTGTGTAATCTTCCCTGGTTTTTGTTTCCCAGGTGCATTATTGCACTTTTTGCATTGAATCAAGCTGCCATACTTCTGACCATTCCTTGAACCTTGCCAAAGTCCCTTCTCATATCCTTTCCACGCCCTGTGTATCAACCCTGTTGCAAATCTTTGTGTCATCTGCAAAGAGGCATACTTTTCCTTCCAGTGCCTCCGCAATGTCGCTTATAAAGACATTAAAAAGGACTGGACCCAGTACTTAACCCTGCGGTACCCCACTA
This sequence comes from Neoceratodus forsteri, assembly GCA_016271365.2. Classification (NCBI taxonomy): domain Eukaryota; kingdom Metazoa; phylum Chordata; order Ceratodontiformes; family Ceratodontidae; genus Neoceratodus; species Neoceratodus forsteri. The sequence goes on along the minus strand of CM028135.1, from coordinate 1,096,194,754 downwards.
GTAACCCTTCTTTCTTCAGAGTGGACTCTGTTTACAATTACCTTCTGTGTCCTGTTGTCCAGCCAATGTTTTGCCCAGGCTACCACCCTGGGACCCACTCCCAGGTTGGTTAATTTCACTATTAATCTTTTGTGTGGGACTGTGTCAAATGCCTTGCTAAAGTCTAGGTAGGCCATGTCCACAGCCCTCCTGGTCTACTACTTTGGTCACCCAGTCAAAAATCAATTAGATTCATCTGACATGACCTTCCCGCGTGAACCCATGCTGCCTTGGGTTCTGTGCCCCACTGGCCTCTAGGTGCTCAACAGTTCTTTCCTTCAGAAGTGATTCCATCACTTTCCCTACCACAGAGGTCAAACTGACAGGTCTGTAGTCTCCTGCCTCTGTCTTGGTCCCACTTTTGTGAAGGGGAATCACATCTGCCTTCCTCCAGTCCTCAGGTACCCCACCATCCTCTCATGATTTGTTTAAAAGGGTAGTCAGTGGTGTCACAAGTTCTCTGCTTAATTCTTTTAGAATTCTGGGGTGAATTCCATCTGGCCCCATTGCTTTTTCCACATTCAGCTTTAGGAGTTCTTTCAGAACCCTTTCTTCTGTGAAAGGACTGGGATCAACCCCCCCCCCCAACCAGAGTGCTTCTGTTAATTAGATTAGGCACCTCCTCTTTTGTGAATACTGAACAGAAGTATTCATTCAGTATCCCTGCTTTTTCACTGTCGCTTTCTGCCCACACACTGTCCATTCTATTCAGCCTCACTATCCCTCCCTTTGTCTTTCTATGCTCCCTGATATACCTATAAAAGGGTTGTATCCCCCCTCTTAACCGAGTTGGCTATCTTTTCCTCAGTTTGGGCCTTTGCTATTCTGACTACCCTCCCTGCTTCCTTCTGCCTTAACTGGTACAGTTCTCTGTCCTGCTCCTTCTGCATTTCCTTATATGTCCTAAATGCTATCTTTTTCTCCCTAACCTTCACTGCCACCTCTTTTGAAAACCATGGTGGCTTTTTCTTTCATTTTGATTTGTTTATTTGCTTCACACAAAGGCTTGTTGCCTCTGTGATGGCAGTTTTGATATTTCCCCATTGTTGCTCCACCCCTCCTTCTAGCCTGTTTGCTAGTGCTTTTCTAGGCACTCTCCCATCTTGCCAAAGTCAGCCCTCCTGAAGTCCAGAACCCTCACTTTTGTATGGCTTGACTCTGTAGCTGAGTTTATCATGAGCCACACTGTTTGGTGGTCACTTGTTCCCAAATGCCTACCCACTTCTAGATCTGAGATCCTCTCACTGTCCCCATTTGAGAGTACGAGGTCTAAGATTGCTCCCTCACTAGTAGGTTTCAAAACTAGCTGTCTGAGGCATGCCACCTGAAAGGCATCGAGAATGGCCCTGCTTTTGGATGTGGCTGCAGCAAAGGTGCTCCAGTTAACATGTGGCATATTAAGATCCCCCATCAACAGTATCTCCCCTTTCTCTGCCATCCTAAATATGCCTTCTATCATAAATGAGATAAGGACTGAAAATCTAGTCCTTTAGAATCTAAATTGAACAGGATATACTAAAAATGAATCAAGACTTATTGGGATAAGGTACATTTAGTGTTACCAAAAATAGAAAGTCCAAATGCAAGGCCTTCATGTTGTTGCTTCATCGTCCTCTACATCCGACCCAACAGTTCTCCTGCGCAACTCGGCAACTCTCCGATCTGCCCACTTGCTGGCCTCAATGGGATCTGAAAAAATGCAGACTTTATTTTGCTGTACGATTCGAAGCCTGGCAGGGAAGATGATGGTGTGGGGTATTCCTGTCTCCTGGAGAACTCGTCGTACCCCGTCGAACTTCTTCCGCCTTTGTCATGTTGCATAACTGATATCGGAAAAGTGATGGACTTGGCAATCTCCTTGGTATAGCGGTGTAGCTCTGCGGGCATACTTGAGTATTTTGTCGTGGGCGGCAACACCCGAGGTCACCAGTATCAGGGTACGAAGTTCCTCTGTATTCTGGGCACGACTAACGGGAGTCATTCTGTAGACTTTTTGTATTTCCCAGGCATTTTCCATGGTTTCCGGAGTAAGCTTTTCTGTAAGCCAGTCCTTGATATTTAGGACCGGGTGGTCCCACTCTGAGCCTTCCGGAAGACCTACTATCCAAACATTAGCACCACAAGCTTGATTCTCAAGCATTTCCAAACATGCCTTGAGATGCTGGGTTTCCCTGATGAGGAGTGTGGTCACACTGGCCGAGGTCTCAGCCTGCTTTCGAACCTCTCTAACCTCACCTTTGATGCCATCCACTGCCTTCTCTAAAATTAGAACATGACTGTTAAAGTCGTCTACTTTCTGGTTTAGGATAGAAACAGAGGTGATTAAAGTTTGTAGTTTGAAACCCAAAGTGCTGACAGTTTCCCCTGAGTCTGGCCTTTCATCAGTTGGCATGGCGTCTTCCGATCTTCCTGGTCCTCCCATACCTTTGCTATTCCCGGCTCCTCCGGGCATTTTATGTTCTTTAGGATTACCCATCCTAGTAAATTGAGGGACGCTCTGCACGATGGAGAAGTCAAAAAGACTTTTAAAGGTGTCCAAATAGAGGACTGAGGCTGATTTCTCCCTGATAATGTCAGAGCTGTAAAAAGTTGCTGCACGCCGCTCAGGCTCCACAATGCCCCCCCCCCAAAAAACATTTTGTTTAATAGGATTCAGTCTGCTCCCCCAAAAGGCCTGAAAGAACAGACTACAAACATGGGTTTCCAAGTTTTTTGGAATGGGGAAGACATAACTCAAATATAGGAAGGTCGGGATTAAATATGATTTCCTCAAAAATACATGTTTCTTTTTCCCCACCTGCCCCCTATTCCACTGTGCCACTTTATTGTTGCCTTGTAATAATTTTTCCTCCCAATTTCAAAAAATCAGAATCAGGAACTCCAAACAGGACACCCAAAATTCTAATTGGACCCAAAATCAAAGTTAAGGGGCCAATAGGACCTGATGGTCCTTTCTGTATGTGCCTTTGGTGGTGTCTGATATTGAGAACCTAAGTGTCATTTGTGGGTATCCTGTCTGTTTTGGTAGGTACTTTATTTTCTTTGTTAAACAGCTGAGTATACCTATTGCCTAATACTTTATAGTACATTGTATCTTTTTGCTCAGTCTCTGAATTTTCTCTTCTTTCTCCAATGTTTTAGAACTGTTTAGTTATTGTGGCAGAGGTGTGGTACTGTGTTCTTTCTTGTAGTTCAAGGTGCTTTTGGAACTGCTGATTTCTATTGGTTTAAACTACTACATTTTTTTTCTCTATTTTAAAAAAAGCTACATCAACTTGGTTTGTTGTCACCTGTTTGTTGTTGCTAAGCAGCAGATATTTTTGCATTGTGCTCTGATTCTGTGATAGAATCTGTATTAGTAAAAGGTAGATTATTGTGATTGTAGTTACCTTTTGATTGTAAGGATAAAGAGGTGAGATAGAAGTGTATGTATTTTCAAATATTATAGAGGAACAGTGGCAGGATTTTAGGACAGTAAATTAATAAAAAGGAACTAGGGGAGCTTCAGTAGCAGACAAGTAGTGGAATAACAGTATAACTGCAGTATAATGTGGGGAGTGGTGCAATGCAGTGGCTGTGGGGCAGCCATATTCAGACAGATCTTCTGGACACTGAGGGTGCTGCCCTATCTGCATGCATCTTTCTGGACCGGGGATAAGAGTAGCCAGACTCAGGAGCGGAAGTAAACTGGGTCAGAGTACCATCACCCTATCCAGAGACCACTCAGTCCATGCAGCTGCCTCAAAGGATGGAGAGAACGAGGAGCCTTGGATGACAGTGGGCTCAGGAGGGTTAGACCAGTCAGGCAGAGGCACATCCCAGATCCTATTCCACTCAAGAACTCATATGCCACACTGCCAAACAGGGACAACCAAATAGAGGTACCCAGAGAAATGGAAGGAAAGGATGTGGAGGTTAGCCAGTGCAAAGATGGAGATTAGCGCCCAGGAGGTGGATAGGCAGAATAGGGGCAAAATTCAGCAGAAGGGCAGACAGCAAGGTGAACCAGGGATAAAGGACAACCAAGGAAGGGGCTGGAGCAGAACAGTGAAACAGTCTAGGGAGGTCAAATCATGGAACGCCATGTGTGCAAATGCCAGGAGCCTTAGCAACAAGATGGAAGATCTGGAGGCTGTCATGGTGCAGTCAGACCTGGACATTGTGGCCATCACTGAAACCTGGTGTAATGATAACCACGACTGGGAGTTGGCCATACCTGGCTACAACATATTCAGAAGAGACAGGGCAGGCAGGAAGGGAGGAGGAGGAGTGGCACTGTATGTGAAAAAATGACATAAAGGGCCACAGAGATCCAGGAGGAACAAAATGGGGAGAGATACTGTGGGTTAAGCTGGAAAGGAAAATGGGGCCAGCCATCCGCACAGGTGTGGTCTATAGACCACCAGCCCAGGAGGAAGAAACAGATAGGGAGCTAATGCTAGCCATCCAGAGGTAGGCAGAAGGGTGAGGTAGTACTGGTTGGAGATCAATATTCCAGGACGTGGACTGGAGCATTACAGCAGCAGCATCAACTAGGAGCAGATTTATCCTGGACTCCCTTCAGGGTGCCTTCCTCAAGCAACTGGTCATGGAACCAACTCGGCAGAAGGCAATACTGGACCTTGTGCTCACAAACAGGGACAGTGTGATGGGGGTAAGAGTGGGGGAGCACCTGGGGAACAGTGACCACCAGTCACTGTGGTTTGAAATCACAGAAAGAGCAGCACCAAACCACACAAAAACACGTATCCTGGATTTTAGGGGGGCAAACTTTGGGGAAATGGGGAGATACTTGAAAGAGGCATTAAGGGGAATGGGGCAGGAATCAGGGGTTGAGGAACAGTGGAAGTATTTAAATGGGGATTACAAGAGCAACAGAACTATGTATTAGCAGGTTAGCAAGAGGAAAAGGAAGAGGAGACCATTATGGTTTTCCAAAGAGGTAGCAAAGAAAGTGAAAGCCAAAAAGATTGCATTCAGGCAATACAAAAGACACAGGCAGAAGGGATAGGAGAAGTACTAGGAGAAGCAAAGGAGGCAGGGAGGTCAGTAAGGGAAGCCAAAGCTCAGACAGAAGAACACATTGCAAAATCAGTGGGTAGAGGGACAAAACCTTTTACAGGTACATAAGTGAAAAAGAAAGGCAAAGGGAGGGATAGTGAGACTGAAGGGGGAGGATGGGGGCTGTGTGGAGGATGACAACAGTAAAGCTGACATATTGAACAGGTATTTCTGCTCAGTCTTTACTGAGGAAGAGGAGGGTAATGGGTCTGAATGGAGTACAAGAGGTGTGAGAATGTTTGAAATGGACACAAGTCCTTTACGAAGGGTCCTGAAGGAACTGGAAGTAATAAGAGTTGATAAAGCAATGGGGCCAGATAGGGTGCACCCTACAGGGTCATAAGAACTAAGAGAAGTGGTGGCTGAACCTCTTCTATCCTGTTTAGCCGATCACTAGAAACAGGGAGGTACCAAAAGACTGGAGGATAGCAGATGGTCCCCTTATACAAAAGTGGGAACAAAGAGGAAGCGGGGAACTACAGACCAGTCAGCCTCACCTCGGTAGTGGGGAAGATCATGGAAGCACTACTGAAGGAGAGATGGTGGAACATCTGGTTGTCAATGGACTACAGGGACCCAAGGCAGCATGGTTTCACCAGGGAAGGTCATGTCAGACCAACCTCATTGAATTTTTGACTGGGTGACTAGGGAGGTGGATCAGGGAGGGCAGTGGACATGGCCTATCTGGACTTCAGCAAGGCCTTTGACACTGTGCCACATAGAAGACTATTGCACAAACTGGGGAATATGGGTGTGGGCAGGACAGTAGTGCAGTGGGTAGGTAACTGGCTGGGCAGCAGGACACAGAGGGTGGTGGTAAATGGCTGTCACTCCACAGAGGAAGAGTGACCAGTGGGGTACCACAGGGATCAGTGCTGGGACCGGTACTATTCAATATCTTCATCAGTGACATTGCACAGGACCTAGAAGGCAGAATTTCACTGTTAAGCTGATGACACAAGCTCTGTAACACAGTAGACACCAGAGGGTGTAGACAGAATGAGAAGGGACCTGCAGAAACTTGAAGAATGGTCAGGGGTTTGGCAGTTGAAATTCAATGCAAGGAAGTGCAAGATAATGCATATGGGGCACAAAACCCTGGCACAATATATCCAGTTGGGGGGTGAGGATATAGCATGCACCAAGCAGGAAAGGGATCTTGGAGTTATCATCTCTGATGACCTCAAGGCAGGAAACAGTGTGACAAGGCAGCAGGTAAAGCAAATAGGATGCTGGGATGCATAGGCAGGGGCATCACCAGCAGGAAAAGGAGGTCATAATTCCACTATACAAGACACTAGTGAGGCCGCACCTGGAGTACACTGTGCAGTTCTGGAGACCTTTCACGTGGGACATAGACAGGGTAGAGAAGGTTCAGAGGAGGGCAACAAAGATGGTGCATGGATTGCATCACAAGTCCTATGAGGACAGGTTGAAGGCACTGAACATGTACTCCCTGGAGGAGAGGAGGAGAGGGGATATGATAGAGACATACAAGTATCTTACAGGGAGGAACAGGGTGCAGGAATGCACTATTTTAAGCTGAAAAAGATGTTCCAGGACTAGAGGGCATGGGATGAAGTTGGAGGGAGGACGATTCAGAGGAAGCGTGAGGAAGAATTTCTTCACAGAATGGGTGGTGGACAAGTGGAACACCCTGCCAGAGGAAGTGGTGGGGGCTGAAACAATCACGGGATTTAAGAATGCATGGGATAGACATAAAGGAATTCTGGAGGTCAGGGGTAAGGGGCAACAGACTTCCTGGAAAACATAAACTGAACTTACAAACTTAAATGGGCAGACTGGGTGGGCCATAGGCCCTTATCTGCCGACACTGTCTATGTATCTATGTATCTATGGGATCTGAGGAAAGCCCAACCTCACACCCATACTTTCATCAAAATTTAAGACCGCACCCAAAAGTTTCACAAAGTCAGCACACACATCAAGGGAGAGGGTGACAGAACCCTCGTCAGCCACTAAAAAGCACATATCATCCGCATATGCAATTGCCTTATATTGCGCTACATGTGTTGGACTGGCAATAGCTCTAATCTGAGGGTGAGAATTCAAACGTCTCAATAAAACATCAAGGAAAAAGACACAGAGGAGTGGACTCAAGGGACAGCCTTGACAAACTCCTCTCCTAATCGGTATCTTAGGGCCCACCCAGCCATTTACTACTGGGACCACAGTAGCCATCCTATACAATGCACAAAACCACTGTATCATGCCCATGGGCACATGCAAAGAGCGAAGAGCCTCCCACAGGAAGTCATGGCTAACTGAATCAAAAGTCGCTGTTTGATCTACTGAAACAACAAAACCTGAAACATCATTAGCATGACCATGAGAAAACAATTCCCTGAGTAATATTAAATGATCAGATATCCGTCTATTGGGAATCGAACATGTTTGCGACGGATGTATCACCGCTTCAGCAATCAGCAACAATCTTTTTGTCAGAATTTTCATTAACAATTTAAAGTTCGTATTTAACATACATAATGGTTACAAATTCTTAAGTAAACAAGCATCTCCCTTCTTTTTATACACATATATTAGGGATCCCTTAGTAACATCCAAAGGAATATTTCTGTGCACAAAAGGGAATTAAAAACAGACGTAAGTTCAGGCACCGGGTGATCCCCTAGAATCTTAAATAAAGCATTTGGAAGACCGTCTGGGCCTGGAGTGTTATTCGCTTGCAAGGAGCTAATGCTTAATTTAAGTTCCTGCTCAGTAATAAGGGTACATGCCTGGTCCAGAGAGGCCTGTAAAGAGACCGGAATATCCAGACCAGAAAAAATAGAAACAGTATCACCATCTGTATCAGGGAGGGGAGAAAAAAGGGCCAATGAATGTTCTGTCACATGCCTGTATATATCTGCCTTAGTATCATGCAGGCACTCCTCAGTATCCAAAAGACAAGACATATATTCCTGGGCTATCATATGAGAATTGTTTTCAAATGGACAAATCACAAATTGCTTACTCTGTACACCAGATTTGTGCTGATGGTATAATTGACGGGACTGCCTAGACTGATAGCTTAACATGTCTGCCTGAACAAGGTGCAATTGCTGGGAAAGGTCTTGCCCCGTTGTATATGCTATCGTCATTAAAGATTGCAAATGCACCCTCTGTTGTAGGTAATGAAGATATTCCTGATTGCTTTTCTTACGACTATAAAGTTTCAAAAAATTCATCAAATGTCATTTTGTATCTACCCACCACTGAATAGGGTCTTCATAACAGATAAAGACAGACTGTCGTGCCTGAAGAAAATATAACAAAGACTGCAAAAACTCTGGATTTTGTAACAGGGAGGTGTTAAACTTCCAAATCCCAGGTCCTTTGCGTAAAGGCACATCCAACCCCACTCCAACAGAAAGCAATTTATGATCAGAAAATGCTACAGGTTGCACAGTGGCAGAAAAAATAGGAAGTGTCTTGGACAGAAAAATAAAATCAATCCTTGTTGCCAATCTGCCCTTTTGAAATGTTGGAGTATGCTGTTTTGTAAAGGTCAAATATACATCACAGAGACGAGCAGTTTGAGCCAATTTCACCAATTCATGGGAATCACAAAATAATTTCTGCGTTTTAGAAAAAGCACTCTTGTCAAGAAGGCTTAAACCACAGTTAAAGTCGCCAGAAAAATTATTTGGAGGGAAGTGTGTAAATAAGGACGAACCAAAGAAATCAATTCTATATGGGATGTCTTGGTCTGTGGAGCATATAAATTAATGACCCTATAGGAATAGGGCCCAATTACGAAATCCAAAGCAAGTGCTATGCCAGGAGATAGATCATTAAGTTTAAATAAACAAAAACTTGGTACATTTATCAAAATTCCCAGTCCTGAGCATGTGTCCTGGCCTATAGACCAAAATGATGGGCCCAGCAACCAGTCCTTTTGTGCTTGGCGTATTTCATGAGTCGTGTGCAGCCTAGTATCTTGTAACAGAAAAATTCCCAAAGGCAAGAGACGCAAATAAGAAAAAAACAATTGTCTTTTAGTCAGGCATTTAACACTATTCACATTGATAGTGTGACACACAAAATGATTCATCTGAGAAAGAAATACAGAAAATAAATCTCAAATATCACAATCATGATTTTTTTCCCCCTTCTACCTTTTTCCCTTTTAACTTCACTTTGGCCTTTCGCTTCTGAGACAAACCCGTACCAATGTGTAATCCAGAGTCAGTGGTACTTTCAGGGTGTGAAGAAGCGATAGAAGAAGATTCAGACTCCCCTTCAGCATCATCAGAAATCTCTTGTAAAAGCTCATATTGGTTCTTGTCGACCGCCTATGAGTAGTGAAGGCAGGTCCTCTTGGAGGTGGCGTGTTTCTGGTACTCTGAGATGTATCTGGAACAATAACAGCCACATTTTCAGACTCAGGGTTAGGCAGTGCCTGGTCAGGGGGAGCCTCTGAAGGAGGAACCACAGAAGGTGTTGTAACATCTACCACAACACCTACAGGCGCAGGAGGAACCACAGAAGGTGTTGTAACATCTACCACAACACCTACAGGCGCCATAGGCTCAGGTGAGGGACTATGGGTTGTACAGCCACAGGCCTGGTGTGCAGCCGGGCCTTCTGCGCCTGAGTTATAAAGAAACGCTGATCCACCACTGCTTCATGATACTCCTGATTTTGGGCAGCCCACTGACAGTTTTGAAAGGTGTGCCCTACCTCCTCACAGAGGTTACACTTACATTCGTTTAAACAATGAGCCCCAACATGACCAAGTTCCCCACAGACATTACAATTAATTTTGTCACACACACACTGCTTGTGTAACCCCCCTACAAATGGGAGTTCCCAAAAAGTCTTCCTGGAGCTTGCCTAAATGCTCAATGCCAGGCTGGTGTCCTGCGTTTTAACAGTTTAAATGTGATTACCAGAGCTTGTATAGCCTCTGTGTACTGTCTCTTTAAGAGCTGCCTAATTGCAGCACGAGTAATCTGAGAGGCAGCTCTGTTGAAAGATGCAACTATTTGCTGAAAATCATTTACAGTGATAATGATAATGTAGTTTGTCTAACCTGCTTTCTTTGTAGCAAAGACGGTTTTGTTTGTCTCCACTGTCTTGGTCCTGGACTGCAAACTGGACCAAACAGTTCTGGTTGGACCTAAAATGTAGCTGGACTACAGGAGCAGTCTGAATTCAGAATCTTAGGAACTGTGGTTTGAGTTTTTGCCCCTTTTTTGCAACTGAAGGGGGAGCTCTAGCTTTGACAGACAGCCAAATCAGCCAACCAATTCTTTTGGATCTTGGGGAAGTCCCGGGCTGCTTGCAGTTTTTCAGTTAGAACTAAGCTGGAAGCTGAGCAAGAAGGAGCTGAAGTGATTCTGAGCAGCAATCCTGAGTGGACTCGCATGGGAGAACTCTGAAAAGGCTAAGTTTTTGGCCTGCATGCCGGTGTGCTGCTCCTGAGCGGGAGAGAAGAGAATTATTTTGGACTAAATCCAGGTTTGTGTGACTAAAGTAAGCAACTGAAGTGGGCCAGGCTCAACCTGAAGAGCGACCGAATATTTTGCTGAATGCGATCGGCCTGTCAGGAGTTCCAGCTACCCCTAAGCTCCCGGTGTGTGCAGAGACTTTGCGATTGTGCCTGGGGAGTGCTTTGCCTGGTACAGTAGAATTCCCGTACATGTAAATGTGCTATGAGCTGCTAGTGGGTTGTGAGTTAGTTCCCCACTGTGTGAACTGTGCTCTGCTTGCTGGAAACTGTATTCAGCCCAAAACGGACTGCATCCGAATTTGTCTCCATGCGGTCTGGGCTTTGCCAGACTGGCCCAGCCAGACTACCCATTGCACAGAGAAGCCATCGATGAGAGACCTGCCTGGAGATCAGCCCCCTGCTCCACGCCTGAACAGGAACGACGCCTCTGTGACTTGTGTGGGCCCTGCTTCTCTTGGGTATCGTGAGTAAATACCAGGGTAGCTCCCTACAAAAACAGCTTAATCTGAGTGTGTCATCTGATTGTCTTGTTGTTTAGTTTCCTTTACGAACTGAGCCCTCTGGCTCCAGATTACAAATACTGTGTACTGTGCATGTTGTGTTTTCCATCACAGGGCCCCAACCAGCTGCAATCCCGGGCAACTGTCCTGGCTAGCCCATCTCTTCTCTACCTGGGTACCCAGAGGTGGACTGCATGGGGGGACTCAAAGCGCATGCATAACTGCTTGATTGATATAACCTTTAAGCTAATTAACCTGATTTTGCCCCTCCCTTGTTCAAGTCCCCTGAATAAATCAGATCTAACTTTTTCTGCATGTAATCTGACTGTAGTTCCAGTTTGTGCTCAAAGTACTGTACTGTTGCTATTTGCTGTGCTTAACCTTGTTTTACAGGGGGTCCCCAGGGTCGAGCCAGAGAAACCAGCCCTGGTGGTAAGTGCAAACAGTGTGGGTACTTGTGTGGTGTACCAGGGGTACTGTGAAAGTGATTACTGTACAGTGTTCAGGCCACTAGAGGGGAAAGAGGGGGGTTACAGTGTTCCGGAGGGCTGTGCCCAGGTTAGCTTGACCACTACCAACCCTGACCTCCGGGTGGAGGCACCCATTTCAGAACTCAGGCCCCTTAACCTGCTACTAGCCAAGCAGGCAGGGGTAGTAGCCCTTGGGATAGCGCCACCTAGGGGTTACACTTAGATGGGAGGGATCCCCACACCTATAGCAGGCCTTTGGTTGTCCGGGATAAAACAAGACCCTTCTGTCACGACCTATAAAAAAAGAGTTAGGCAGATGCACAGTCCCATCCTCAGTAGTATTAAACAAAACTTTAACCTTCCATCCTCAGTCCAAATGTTTGCAGTGTCTAATATAGCATCAGGCTGCCCCAAAACTGTGCCGCGTTGCTTTAACCAGTATAGTACAGTACATCAGTCAAGTCAACACCTTCATTCCAAAATAAAATAGTGATAGTTTTATAAGCAAGTTTGCTCAAGGGAATGGCCATGAAAGGGGTCCATACGGCAGTGGTTTTCAAGGCTTGATACTTTGACCAGAAACGTTCCCATCCAAAAGATGTCTGAAAACTAATATTGAAAGTAGATTCACCTGATATGTGAATCACAGCGTAAATTTCAGGAGAAAAAAATTTCAGGGAATATTTCAAAAGCTGGCGTGCCACATATACACGATCAGGGGGATCAGGTAGACCACCCACGTAGGACGAGTAGACAGCATTATGCCGTTTAGCAGCCAGAACTGGAAATTTAAATAAAGAGGAGAAGGTACGAGCCTGGCCATCCCTGTTAGGGTGTTGCAACTTCGGACCCAAAGTGGTTATCTCCGAAGACTGAGCAGATGTAGAAGCCTTAGGTAAAGGAGACTTTGAGAGCTGAAGAACCAGGTTCTGGGTCAGTGTAAGTTCCATTGGTAACGACAAGGGGTCAGTAGTGATCGTAGCTCTGCTAGGTGCGTGCAGTAGCTCTGGAAAATCCTCAGGGTGAGGAGACCTGATCGGAGAAGGGCCTAAAATCCACTGCCCATCAGTTGTCTCCTGCACCCAGCCCGCCCCTTGCAAAGCAGTTTCCACGGTCCATACAGGTAAAACAGGAGAGTCAGTAATATTTCTAGTAATCGGCAAAGGAGATGGTGAATCGCCATCAGTAATTAGAGGTTTACTCACTGTTGTCGGCATAGAAGTAGTGACTACAATTCCGGTCTGCTCCTGACATTGGGCTCCTGCACTAGGCAAGTCCTCCTCCACTTCCAAATGCTGAACATAACCAGCCGCTTTTACATCATTACTTGGACTGCCAGCACGCAGCTCCCGAAGTTCTCGCTGCAGTTTCTTTTTTGTGACTGCAAATCTGCGCTCCTCCAGAGCTAAACGTTTTTGTAGCTCTCTCTCTTTGAGTGCATCATGTTCTCGGGCAGAAGAATGAGACTCCTCCTCCTCAGCTCTGGAGGCATTCTCAGACATCTCAGAATCCTCATCTTGTGATATCTCCAAAGGTTTGAACATGGCTTCCCCATGCTGTGGGGCCAAAATAGTAACCTCTGTATGTAACTCACCAATTTTCTTAGATTCAGCAGCGGTCTCTGACAGTACTGATGTGGGAGCCGACACCAAGTCCCCCACCTCCATACCCTCCTCCACAGCAAACACAATCATGGCTGCCATCTTGGACACAGGTTCCCCTACTGGTGAGTAGGAGAATTTGCCCGGTATCCTGGCCAAATTTATTTATTTATTTCATTTTTGTTGACCGGGTAAGTGCACTAGACAAATCTTGCCTATTTTCAGGCACGAGCCGGGGAAGGGGGATACAGATGAATGCCAACTGACCTTGAACCAGATTAAGCTGTTGGTGGTATTTTTTAGTGAATGAGGGAAATTTTGGCCAGGCCACCGGGGAAATTCCCCTGCTCTTTTTCGAGAAGTGCCATGGGATCTTTAACCTCCACCTGAAATACCACCAATCCAGGCAGATGGGACCTTGGTTTAACGTCTCATCCAAAAGACGGCATCTCAGAAGTGCAGCACACCTCTCATGCTGCACTACAGTGTCAGTACTGGGATAATAACCCAAGTGCCAGATGTGGGAACTGAACCCACAGCCCTCTCATCTCCCGGCCTCAGAGGCAAGTGTGCTACCTACTGAGCCACTGACACTGATAATTTCTCCCATTCACTGGAAATACCACAAACAGCTTCATCTGGTTCAGTCTCACTTGGCATTCATCTGTGTGGCATTGTGAAAGGGGAAGGGGCAACTGCAAAGTGGGGTGCTGGCTGCAAACTTGATGGACCGTGTGGCCTATATCTGTTGGCAAGTAGTAAATCATTTTGCATTTTGATTCCAGAGTGGACAATGAACTTACTCAAAATGACAGTGAAGGCGAAGAGATCTACATAAGAATGAAGCCAGCTTCCCCCAGTTTGTGACTCCCAGTCACTAAGATCCAAGAACCCAGGTAACGAGTTAGTTTACTTCAGATGCCTAGGACTGTGTTTCTTGTGTTTGTCAAATGCACCCCTCCCAACAACTTAACACCTCGATACCCCTAGATGAGGAGGATGGGCTTACAATGTGGGGGCTCATCCAGGATTTGAATAAAAGACATTTTGGGGAACAGGTTATGCCTGGGTGCATGTTAAAACCTGTAAACCTGTAGTGGCCATCTAAAACCAAAACTGCAGGCCTCAATGCGCAATATCAGTGGAGGTATCATTTGTCTGCTGTACTGCCTTGCTCCTGAAAGTGGTGCATGGACTTGGAATGTAACTAAACTTCTGGTTATGCAAATGCTTAGCTGTGGTTGGCTGTTGGGACTGAGGGACTGTGGTGTGAGACTCTGCAGAGAGAGCGAAGGGGAAAGGAATGTAATTGCTGCAGAGAGAACAAGCATCTGTCAATGCCGAACGTTTGCTTGCTGGCATTCGCATTGATAGTGTAGGACTTAGAGAGATGCATAATAGGAATGGCAGTGAAGTATTGAACTGAAACCAACCCCACCACCACCCTGCAGAGACGGACAGGCATTGGGGTGTGCCTTTGTGTCATCAGGCATAACGGCCACGCCATTTCGCCACACCCTACCCTGCAGACTCTGACAAGTGTCACGGTGTGCCATGGGGTCTCTAGGCCTTATGCTCACCCCATTCCATATGGAAATATGGTGAGATGGGTGCAGTATAGGAGAATGAGGTGAACTCTGGGTCCAAAGAGTCCAAGGCATACCCCGATGCCTCTCACTGGCTGCAGGGTGTGGGTGGGGGTGGAATGGCGTGAGCATTACAGATGGCATTCCCAAGTCACACCCCTGATGCCTGTCAGTCTCTACAGGGTAGGGCGTTATGGTCGGAAACCCTAATGCCCCAGGTGTTCGTTGGTATTTTCACTCCACATTTTCAACATGGGTTTTTTGTAACCCCCACCTCATGATCAGTGACAATATCAGTTCATTAGCCGAAAGCTGATTTTGCACAGTGACTATGCCATTTGGCACCACAGGTGCAAAAACACATTTCAAACAGGATGTGAAAAATGACAGCTGTACTGTTCTTGGGGAGGTGTAAAAAATGGCAATGTTAAAAATCTGGAGTGAAAATATAAAAAAAAATGCAGTCATGAGCGTGTGTAGAAACTGCGCAACGCACACCCATAATGTAATTACTTTGGGGATATTTTACAGCAGATTGTCAATGCAGGATTTTGGGACCTCCGCTCATGAACAGTGTCACTGTGATTTTCTTAATCTGTCCCGAACACTGATTTCCCACTGCAACCATGCATTTCTGCGCCGGAAGTGCAAAAACACATTTTGGCCAGGGTGTGAAAAATGACAGCTGTACTGCTCATAAGGAGGTATGGTAAAATGGCAATGTTGACAATCTGGGTGAAAATAAAATTTATGAGATTCTGACGTGCGTAGGAACTATAGCAGCACCCTAAATAAAACAGTCATTTTTGGGAATTTTTTTCACCAAATTTTCAACATAGGGTTTAGGGGGGCATACCTCATGAACTGTGACACTATCATTTCGTTACTTGGTCTTGAAAGGTGGTTCCGTGCTGAGACTGCGAAATCACCTTTCGGGAATGAATAACAAAATGACAGTGACAGAATTCATGAGGTGGGGCCCCAAGAACCCCTTGTTTAAAATTTGGTGAAAAAATTCCCCAAAATGGCAGAGATATGCACTAAAGTTGAAAAAACCCCATTTATGTCATTATATAGATTACCAGCATTTCTTCAGATCGCGGTCAGCTTTGCAGAGTGCAGACATCTTCACGGTCCACTGAAGATCGTCACGCCGGACTCCAGCGGTAAGTATGGGGTCAGGGTGTGTGTGGAGAGGTGGATGCGCAGTGGGTGGGCGTAGGTTGGGGGGCAAGACAATCAACGAGGGACCGTTTTTTCTTTTCAGGTGTTTGTTTTCTTTTTAGGAAGATGACGCGGGACTTGTGCCACGCTGGGGTGGGCTCCCAGTGTGGCAGCTGGAAGATTTTTTTTGGGGGGGGTCAGTGGAGCCAATGGGGGATTGGGCACCCCCGTCGGCCATACAGACCTTTGCCACGCTGGGGTGGGCTCCCAGCGTGGCAACTGGAAGTCTGTTTCTGTTGGGAGGGATTTAATTGAGCCAACAGGGGATTGGGCACCCCAGTCGCCATTCTCACTTTTGCCACGCTAGGGTGGGCTCCCAGCATGGCACCTAAATCTGGGGGTAGCGGAGCCCGGCGGGATTGGGCATCCCGTCAGCCATACTGTGTGCTGGAGGCGCATGAGACACGCTGGGGTGGGCTCCCAGGCGTGCTACTTGAGTGTTTGGGGAGGGAGACTAGACACAAAGGAAGCTGTCTATGACAGCTGTTCAGGATGCCGTGCTGCGAATAGGCACTTTGCTTACTGCCGATGCCAGTATGTAAATCACCTGCCGACGCCAGTATGCAAATTGCCTACATGTTACAACTGCTGACTGCAGTGGTTTTTCGCTTTCAACTGTACGCCACTGCATTCTGAACAGCTGTCATAGACAGCTCGGACATTCATTGGCCTGGTGCGGCCGCACCTGCCAAAGGGAGTAGGGCATTGGAAGTGGGAGAGGCACACCTATGAAAACTCATATGGTGGCACTGTGTTTCTTGCACATGCTTGCAAGCAAACATAAAAAGGAAGGACTAAGACATGAGTTGGCAAATTGTTTCATTGTTAAGCTACCTCAGTTGGAAGCCTTTTTGACCCTAGAAAGTGCTGCCAGGAATTCTAGCCTTGTCAGCTGAAGGGAGATCTGCATGAAGTAAATAGCCTGTTAGCACAAGGGACTGTTGCAGTAGATGTCCCAGCTGTGTCTGTAAAAGAAACCCACCATTTAATACCCCCTGCTCTATGGAGTAGCTGTTACTGTTTTTCAAGTTTAATTAAATCGTTTTGCATCTTGATTCCGGAGTGACAATGAACTTACTCAAAATGACTGTGCATGTCTGTTTTCCTAATGAACCTTGCCCTAAGGGTGAAGAGATCTGCATAAGAATGAAGTCTGTTTCCCCAATTTGTGATTCCCAGTCACTAAGATCCAAGAACAAAGCCAGCTGTGTGACACGGGGCAACTGGAGTTCGCCTGGCACACTGGTGACCCGGGTTCACGTCCCGAGTCCGGGGCAGCAGGAGTGGAGGCCAGCTGGGAGGGCTCCAAGCGTCCTTTGGATGCTCTTCTCCCAGGGGGGAGGGATAGGGATGTGCCGCTCTCGGGTGGCTCCTGGTGGCCGAGTCCAGCACCATGCAATGCGCCGTGGGTGACCACACGGTGCTTGCAGACAACCAGGATGCCACGGCATGTACCCAATCAGGGGAGGGCAGAGAAAAAACAGGAAAAATGGCTGCTCTGTCACCAGATGATGGCGACCCCTATCCTCCTAATGCCATGGTAGCCAGGAAGCCCCTGATGCTGCACTCCTTGACGCTCCAGCCTAGATGCTGAAAGGCACCTCCAGGCAGTGATGTCTCCTCGCCCGATGGCCCTATGGGTAGGGGAGCCCCCCTGTCAAAGAGATATGGCTGGACAGACGGAGCTGCATCATGAGGAGGCAGCGGTCGGCAGAACGGAGGATCGTGGTGAAGGCTACAGGAGACTGGCTGCTTGAAGGAGAGGTCGGCGGAGATGGCAGATGGTTGAGAAGGTAAATAGATAATGCAAAAAAAAAAAAGATCTAAGAACTCAGGTAACAAGTTAGTTTACTTCAGATGCCTAGAACTGTGTTGCTTGTGTCTGTCAAGTGTCCCCCTCCCAACAACTTAACACCTCGATACACCTAGATGGGAAGGCGGGGGGCTTACACTAGCATCCCCTCAGGAGTGCACACCAATACAGTAATGGGATGTGAAGGTGTGGGCTGATGACCAGCTTGTAGCCTCACAGATCTCCAGCAGGGGGATGTCCCTGACAGCTGCAATGGAAGTGGCTCTACTCCTAGGAGAATAAGCCCCAAGCCCAGTGGGCGGCTCTTTGCCAGCTTTACTGTAACAGTGAGAAATGCAAGAAACCAACCAGTGAGAAACAGCCTTTCTAGCTGCTGGGCGACCCCTAGTCGCGTCACCATATGTGACAAATAACAATACTGTCACTCCAATGGCCTTGTTCCTATTAAAGGACTAGTGGCACCAAAAACAGAAGGCAGAAAATGTTGTAAATTTTTAAATATAATCATTATTTTTTACTTCTGAAGTATTTTCCTTTTTTCATTTGCTTATTAGGTTTTCTACCTGGAAGTATTTGGTGTGATGTAAGAAACCATACTTTTTCTGGCGACTGACATAATTAGTTATATTCCTCTTCGAGGCTGCCACCTAGTTGATGAAAGATCTCTTTGTAAATCCATGAAATCAAATTTATTTCTTCCCCGTGTAGAATCTTTTTACCTTTTTTTCTTTTCTTTCTCACTTTTCCTCATTTCCTTTTGATTGTTTATGTTTGGCCCAAAGGAACTTTAATAATTTTAAGTTAGTAACAGAGGCAAACATTTCTCAGTTCTGATATGCACTGCGTTGTATTGTAGATGTAAATATATATTGCTTGTATGGCATTGTATGCATGTTGCCTGTAATATTGTGTCATTATTTTCTTGCTTGTTAATTGAATAAACTGTACTCAAAAAAAACAATAACATATTTATTACAAAAAAAGTTCTGTTCCTCTTCATACTTCCTCAGCATTGTGACCTCACTTGGTGTGACATCACACGTGACCAATCTTGCAGCAAGTGATTGGTTGGTCTTGATCTCTTTGTGATGTCGCTGACAGTGAAACCATAGGGCTAATGATACAGTACGTGGAGGAACAGAGCTACCCATGTCAGCTTTCGTGTAGAACACTGCTCTGCACATCACACCAAGTGTTGTCAGGCAGAAAAGCTTCTAATAGAAACATAAAAGTTGACGGCAGATAAGGACCGCAAGGCCCATCCAGTCGGCCCATTTTTCTACCTTATGAATGTGCCATCGGCCTTTACTCTGTCAATGGCCTATTTTTTCATACTCCTCTGTACAGAGTACTAATGAACACTATGGAAAAGAAAGACTTCAGATATAAGAAGCAACAGTTTCCTACTTTTCAGAATTACTATTCATTTCAAGCAGTATGCTAGCTCTTTAATGTAGGAACAGCAAGTCCTTTGTATGTCTTGTCTGTGGAGCTGCGAGTCTCCTGAATTCGCATGGGGCCGAAGAAACAATACAGGTGGAGTGCTAGCCTGATTCATATGGAATTCAGTCACCACTTCAGGGAGGAATTTCAAATGGGCTCTGAGGATGGCCTTGTCCCTGTGCAAAATTAGTAAGTCTGGGAGAATAGAGAGAGAACCTGAGGCTCACTGACTCTTCTAGCTGAAGTAATAGTAAAACAACAAAAAAAACTCAACAATCTTCTATGTGAACAATTTCAAGTCCCATGAAACCGGACTTGTGGTTCCTGCATGAGCTTGGAAGGAACTAAGTTCAGACCCCGAGGGTCAAGGTTACTAAACTGAAGAGTAAACGTGATTAAGACTATTGATTAAAAATATTGCTTAAAGTTATAGACGTCTCCCCTTGTGTGGTTCTGTAAGCTGATACAGCTAAGGAGTGTACCTTAAAGAGGACAGGAAATCATTTCAAATTGGCAGCTGTTTATAATGTTTTTATTTTCAGAAATGATATTCATCCCCCTAAATTATCCATATTTAACTGTACCTGAATAAAACGTGATATGAAAAACTGTATTTTGCATTATTTTGTTTTCATCGACAGCATTCTGTTACAGCTTTCCTCACGGAACCAGTGATCTGGAGTTTTAATTATGCCATGGTTTGTGCACAGAACTCTGGGCATGGTTCTAATATGACAGCAGCTCCTAAGTAGCATTCTGCGCATAAACCATGACATAGTAGAAATTCCTAACTACTGGTTCTATGGAAAGATAGTGCAGAATGTTATCCTTAAAAAGAAAACAACTGAAAACAGTTTTTCACATCAGTGTTTCAGTACAGATAAATATGGATCATTTGGAGGTATGAACCTCATTGCTGTTAAACAGGAGCATTACTAACTGCTGCCAATTAGCACAGATTTCCTCTCCCCTTTAAGAAAAGAGCAGCACAGGCCTTCTTTTATTTTCTGTTTTTCTCCCCTACCAGTGGCCCCATTCAGCCTGGACACCATAGCCCTGTCATCCCAATGCCCACTGGGACTTACTGCTGGCCACTACCCCAAGAGCTTGCCCCCCTGGCAGGGTCGGCAGTCTGTCCCATTCCTACTGTGAACCAGATCCAGTAGTTAGTCCGGTGAGCCCAACTAGTCAGGTGTGGGACCTGTGGGATCCAAGCGCCATACTGCCACCGGCATTTGTCTTCCATTTTCTGCCCTGAGCGGTGGGTGTGCACTAATGCACAACATGAACAGCGCCTTCCTGCTTGCCCGACATCGGCATCCACCCACCCCTCCTGCCTTGGTGGCTGTCCCGGGTGCCTTCCCCCAACAGTCCACTAGGGGGCAGGCGAAAGAATAGTTACATAAGGACTTAACATAACAGTAGCTCTTTGAAGGGATCTCAGTCATCAGGTCACACAGCAGGAACGTCACTGTGGGTGAAAGGGAATCCATATGGAAGATTTTCAGCAGTACAACTGGTGCTGCCCATGCCATTGACGTAATCAACCCTATAAAGGCATGAGTGGCCCTGCTCCCTCTTCAGTTCTTCCCCCCCAGAGACTAAGGGAACAAAACCTGTGCCATGGGGGACTGAGGAGAGAGAGAGAGAAGCGTCCAGGCCTATGTGAAAGACTGGATACACCAGACAACCATTTCCTAGACAAGAGCCTCAAGAAGGAAGATGGTGGAAGGGAAAGCATACCTGATGACTAAGATCCCCGCAAAGATCTACTGTTACGGTAAGTTCTTACGTAACTATTCTATCTTCTTCAGGGATATCTCAGTCATCAGATCACACCGTAGGAATGAGTCCCAAGCAGTTACAGGTGCAAACAGAATCTGGGAGGAGGGCTCACTATAAACTGACAGGAAGCCCTGCAACACCGCCTTGCCAAAACCTGCACAAGCTCTTGAGACAATGTCCAGAGTGTAATGCTTGGTGAAAGTATGGACGATACTCCAGGTGGCAGCCACACAGATGTTAGTGGCTGAGACCCCTTGCAAACAAGCCACAGAGGTAGCAATGCCTCTTGTGGAATGAGCTTTAACTGCTCCAGGCAGTTCTTTGCTGTACTTGTTGTAGAAGAACACAATGCAATTTGCCAGCCATTTGGATAACACTGCTCAGAAACTGAAGCACCCTCTCTACCTGGGGTGAAGGAAACAAATAACTGCTTTGACTGTCTGCATTCCTTGGTCCAAAGCAGGTAGTACTTCAAAGCTCTGTGCACATCTAACGTATAGATCAGTGCTTCCCATGGAATGGCACGCTCAGGAAAATAAACAGTAAGGTGGATAGACTGGTTGAGTGTAAACTCAGAGACCACCTTAGGGTGAAACGTAGGATCTGTGCACAAAGACAGCTTGTCTTTGTGAAAAATCAAATAAGGCTCCTCACATCAGAGGGCCTGAAGCTCTGAAATTCTTCAAACAGAAGTAATGTCAACTAAAAATAACGTTTTCCAAGAGAGAAAGCACAAATCGTAAATTGCAATTGGCTCAAAAGGAGACAGGGTCAGCTTTTCTAAAACAAAATTCAAGTCCTAAGTTGGGACAGGAGAATGGATTAGGGATTTTAGATGCAGGATGCCCCTTAGAAAGGTATGGGAGATATCCAGCTGAGTAACCGTGTGGTCACCCTCATGAAAGGCAGAAACAGCCGAAAGGTGCACATTGAGGGAGGAGTACTGGAGGCCTGAGTCAGACAGAGAGATCAGATAGTCCAGGAAGTGGTTCACCAGACAGTCGAAAGGGTGCAGACTATGTTTGGCAGCCCAGATAGCAAACCGCTTCCACTTCATGGCATATGTGGCTTGAGTGGAAGGCTTCCAGGTGGCCACAAGGACGTCCACTACTCTGTTAGAGACCCCAGACCTGGAAATGGCTGCCCTTAGGTGCCAAGCAAACAGATGGAGAGTCCTGAGGTTGGGATGGACCAGGGTCCCCTGGTACTGGGTCAGCAGGTTCCTGCAGAGGGGGAGAGGGACTGGAGGTTCCTCCACCAACTGCTGAAGCACGGGAAACCATATCTGTTGAGGCCAGAATGGAGCTACCAGAATCATGCCAACCCCCTCCATCTGCAGCTAGATTAGCACCCTCTGAATTAGAGAAAACGGAGGGAAGGTGTAGAGGAACCTCCCATTCCAGGAGAAGGACAACATGTCTCACTAGAAAACTCCAGACCCTGGATCTAGCGAGCAGAAGTTGAGCAGTTTTGTGTTGAGTGGGGATGCAAAAAGGTTCAACTCTGGACAACCCCATCTGTTGAACAAGTCTTCTGCAACGGAATAGAGGAGCTCCCATTTGTAAATGCTGGACTGAGTCTGGCTGAGACTGTCCACCAGAGTGTTTAACATGCCTGGCACGTGGACAGCCGAGAGTGTCAGACCGTGATCCAACACCCAGTACCACACTCTCATGGCCTCCCTGGATAGGGGGTATGAATGAGTCCCCCCCTTGCTTGTTGATGTAGTATACTACACTTAGATTGTCTAACTGTACCAACAGATGACCCAGAGCAAGGTGTTCCTGAAAGGCCTGCATGGCACAGAGCTCCACCCTCATCTCCAGGACACTGACATGCAGGGAGGTTTCACACATTCAAATTCTGTGGTTTGGAGGTTATACGGCTAGGCCCCAGAGGGGGTGACATGGATGATTTACTAAAACTAAGAGAATCTTTTTGGATTAATACCCTTGGGGCCCGGATATCACCAGGTTTAAATGACCGCATAGCTTTACTGCCATGCATTAAAAGGAAAATGAAGCGTTTATTACTGTGTGTATCCCACTACACTACTACTACTACTAATGATTTTTAATATTGTTGTTTATTGTATTTGTAATTGTTTTATCTAGTATTGTTCAGGCGCCTTGGTTTTTAGAAAGGCGCCTTAAATAAATAAATAAAGATTGAGATTGAGACACCATTAGATATCCAGTTGCATAGTTTTCCATAGGATGCCGATTTAATGAATTTCATGCTTTGATTTCAACTGTTGTACATAGGTTAACACTTTTTTTTTTTATAATCTTTTCCCTCTACAGGTAGGGGTGAGAGATCCTTAGTCGTCCTCCTCCTATTGGGTTAACACCTTTTGGTCCCAGGAGTTGGTATAACTCAAATTGTTTAAGGATCCTCAGACTGAGTACTGTATGATAATATAAATGATGAATATTCAAAAAATGGAATTTCATATTATGAAATAGTACGTAGTTAATATGGATATTGTGCAATATTTCCTGCTGCTTGAACACTAGTTATTTATATATTGGTTTTAGGCTTAAGCATATGGTATGTTTGTTTCACTAAGCTGAGTACTTATGCACTTTATTCTTATGTGTGTGTTATGAATTATACACTGTCACTTTAAGAAGACTTGTATTAAGCCTGATACTGACACTGCATGATCATCCTCCTGTGATGACATACTTGTGAGTAGGAAACCGGTGGATGTGTAGTTCAGTGGTGAACCAGCTAATGGTGGCTTGGCATTTTTAAACATTAAAGCTTCTTTACACTTTTCCAGCTGAGGAGTGTGGTCTTTTGCTTACTTTTTAGAGAGGTTTCCAACTGGGACAAAGAGACCTGGATCTGGAAGGGATCCAGGTGTGCTCCCCAGCCCAGATCCAAGGCATCAGTGATGAGGATCTGCTGCGGGGAGGAGATCTGGAATGGGATGCCTTGAAATAGATTCATGGGGTCCATTTACCACTGCTGTACCTTGCGGACTGGGGAAGAGACCAGGATTGGGCAATCTAACTCGCCCGAGTGCTGGTCCCACTGTGCTCGAAGGGTCACTGGAGAATGCGCATACGAAGCCTGGCCAGTGGAACTGTGGGTATGGCAGCTGTCATTAGATCCCGCAATCTCCGGTAAACCCGGGCTGGAATATAGCAGCTTTGAGTGACTTCCTGAGCTCGAGATATAAGGCACTCTGCCCTGTTTTGGGGCGGGAAAGCCTTTCCCTGCGTTGAGTCCACAACCACCCCTATATACTGCAGCCTTTGGGACAGTACAAGAACCGACTTGGGCATACTGACGGTGATGCCCAGGGAGTGGAAAAGCTGGCAAGTGCCCTCCAGAATCAACAAAAGCTGTTCCCTGGACGGGGCCTTTAGGAGCCAATTGTCCAGATAAGGGAAAACTTACAGTCCTTCCCTTCCGAGAGCTGCAGCTACCGCTGCTAAGCATTTGGCAAAGACTCACGGTGCAGAGGATAAGCCAAAGGGCAGCACCTTGAACTGATAGGCAAAACAGAGAAACTTCCTGTGAGGAGGAGTTCAAGTTCAAGTTTATTGCAGGAAAGACTCCGTTGAGCAAGCTCATTCACAAGGAGGTCCTGAGGCACATACACATACAGTTCGCAATTACATAGACAGGAGATATAAAATGTAGAACAACAAAGAAAAATATATAATACAAGAGGTATACACAGTAGAAGTCCTTATGCTATATATGCAGTACCTTCCAGCTTTAACCTTGCCCTAAATTATGCAACAGACCAATATGTGCAGGTAAGCGTCCTGCATGTCCAGTGGACACAGTCAATCCCCTGTTTTGAGGAGAGGCATCAGGCCTGGCAAAATTACCATCCAGAACCTTTTGTACTGGACATACAGACTGAGGTCCTTTAGGTTTAGAAAGGGCCTCAGATTGCTGTTCTCTTTGGGGGCCAGGAAAAACCTGAAATAAAACCCCTTGTTTCTCTGGCACCCTGGTACTGGCTTGATGGCCTGCTTGTGCAAAAAGGACTGTACCTCCCAGAGAACAGACAGATGAGCTGGGGGATAACTGGAGGGAAGGGGAGGGGTTTCTGGAGGTTGTTCAAAAAGCTTCAGTGTCTGACCCTTTTCTATGATCTGCAGAATCCATACATCCGGAGTTATGGTTCTCCACTGATTCTTCAGGAGGGAGAACCAACCTCCGATCACCACCTCCTGGTCCAGGACCAGAGGAGGGGGGGTCTGACAAGGAGCCAAACAGAGGTGGAGCCAGCCGCAGGAGCTGGCCTCTCACTTCTGAGTACTTGGCTGAAACTCCAGCATTGGAGGGGGCGGGCAAGGCAGCCAGAGCTCTGCACTTCCCTTGGGGTCGGGAGGCTGTACCGGGCCTATCGGTCGCTTTTCGAAAGGGAGAGCATCCCCTACCTCTTGGTTGGGTATAGCAGAGGGAGTGGACAGCCTCAAGGGGCCCTGCCCAAGGCTTGCAGATCATTGATAATGTCCTGGACATCAGGGCCAAACAGCTTGGTAACATTAAAGGGGGCATTAAGCTCCTTTTGCTGAACATTGGCAGTAAAACTAAATACTCTTAGCCAGGAGTGCCTACGTAGGCATATGCCCATGGCAGCATTCCTGGCAATGGCATCAGCCATATTGTAGAGGGCCCTGAGAAGGTGCTTGCTAATATCCTCAGCTGCTTGGAGGCACTGAAGCAGTTCCTGCCTTTGTGAGCCATCTGGGAGGGCCTGGGCAGTGGCCTTGCCCTTCTTTCAATTGGCATTTTGGAACTTAACCATGTGAGACAGGTAGACTGCAATCCTCAAACCCAGTGTGGAGGATGCATACACCCTCTTACCCCAGGTTGATTCTGTGAGACTCCTTATCTGGAGGAAGGAAATTAAGCTGCTTAGGTGCTTTAGACCTATTATGAGCTGCCTTGATGACCACTGAGTCTGTCTCGGGCTGGGCAGCATAGCAGGGAAACCCCTGGGGGGGGGATGATAGAGCTTGTCCACCCTGTGAGGCAAAGCTGGCACCACATCTGGTCTGTGCCAGGCTGCCGTGGCTGCATTCCTCAGAGCAGGTAAGACTGGAGCAATGATTTTTGGGGGAGATTCTGGGATCTCCAGGAAGTCCACCAACTCTTTCCTGTTGGTATCCTCTTCTTCAGTGTGGACGCCCATGGCAGAGGAAGCTGCTTCATCACATTAAAAAATGTGGGGTCCTCAGGAGAAGACCTGGGAAGATGTTTTACTGAATCCTCACTAACAGAGCAGGCAGTAGATCTGTCAGAAACCATGATCTCTTCCTCCTCATCATCAGGAAGAATAAGGTCTGGGTGGTATTCCTCCTCAACGTCGACCTCCTCCAAATCTAGGTCCAGCATCAGAAGCGCTGACAATGGCCCGCAGGGAGCTTCCCACTGAGCAGGTGTTGACAACAAAGCTGCCATCGATGGCGTTGGCGAGGAGGGCCTGAGCACTCTCAGTTGCTGCACAATTACATTAGTGAACTTAATCTGGATTCAAATTGACAGTGTTCATCGACGGAGGGGGTTTAGATGGCACAAGTGTCGCTGACCCACCAGCTGTGTCCTGAGATCCCGAAGAGCCTGTAGCCCTGGAGGGAGAAGGGGCAGGCCTCGACAGGAGAGACATCAATGATGAACCCATCGTTGACAAAGGAGGGGCAGATGACCTGAAGGTCAATGGTCGGCTGCCCTGAGAATCGGGCAGAGGTGCTGTCGGTATGGGTCTGGTGGGCACAGAGACCTGGACAGCAGTCTTCCTCATCAGTGTAGTCCTCCAAAGAAGGAGAAGAGGCCAGGGAACGAGATCAATGCTGGGGGGAGCAGTCATGATCTTGGTCTTTTTTATGACTTCCCCCCCAAGGATTTTTTCTCAGGCCTTGGAGGCCTGGGAACTTGACGATCCAGCTGGCGAATGAGAGGCTGGGACCCCGGAGGAACCCTGCCCGGAACTGGCTATCTGTTGATCCATCAGGAAATTTTTGAGAGCCTTTCTGCATCACCTGAGGGTTGTTTGGTTGAACTTCTGGCAGAGCTCTCAGTCAGAAACTTCGTGCTCAGGCCCAAGATAGCAGACACAGAGAAAATGTTCATTTGTGGAGGCAAGCTTCTTTCCACAGTGATGGAAGAGAGAAATCGAAGGATGAACTCTCGGAATAAACAAGTACGAGGAATCTCTTTAATAAAAGAGATTCTGAAAAAAAGCTGAAGAGAAAGCCGAAGGTGAAAAAGGCACAAATACTGCATCAGAGATTCCATGGAGACCCATGCAAGCGAGTCAATGGTGGGAATGAACTGAAGAGGGAGCAGGGCCGCTCATGCCTATATAGGATTGATGACGTCGACAGACGTCAACGGCGTGGACAGCCCCAGTTGTACTGCTGAAAATCTTCCATGTGGATTCCCCTTCATCGACGGTGAAGTTCCTACAGTGTGACCTGATGATTGAGATACCCCCGAAGAAGATCACTGGGTTCTGCAAATTTCCCCCCTCCCCCCAGAGGACAGCAGTCCTATGGATGCCCAATTGTCCTCCCCCAGGCCAGTCCTCTGACAACCTGAGCTCGCTACTGACCTCGGGTCACCAGCGCCGCAAGCAGTAGCGCTACTGCTATGCTGCAGGGCCAGCTGGCCTTTCTCTTTTAAGTACAGCAAATATTTAAACATGCCCGACACTGCAGCCTTATTAGGGAAAATATTCTTGTTTTTGCACAAACAGAGAAACATTTCCACTTACAGAAATCTTTTTGTATTTTTTTTCTGGTAGCTAGTTTTCTAGACACTTTTACGACTTTCAACACCTAAGTGGAAAGATTTAAACCTGCAAATTCTAGCTCTTCAGGAACCACACTTTCAAGTGAAGGGTCCTGAGGTTTTAGTGAAGCCCCTTCCCTTGAGACAGGGACAAGAGATCCACCCTCCGGGGGAGACACAAAGGTTTTGTGACTGACAATCTGAGCAGTGGATGGTACCAGGGCTGCCTGGCCCAAGCTGGAGCTATAAGCGGGAGTGCAGGACAGTGGGGTGCTTTAAGCAGGCACTGAAGATCTTTTTATGGGGAAAAGCGTATCCAGAATTCCTTTGATTTTATTGTTTTATTGTCTTACTGTTTTATCTTACTGTGTAGTGCCTTGAAGTGAGAAAGGTGTTATATTAAATAAACCTATTATTATTATAAGAATTATTTCTCTCTCTTCTCTGAATTTGATAGCGACTCACAGAAGAAGATGGAATGGGGGACATGCATACAGGACTGCCTCTCTCCAACACACTGTCATGGCCTCCTCTGGTACTGCACCCACCACTGGAAGACAGAAACAAAACATGTTCCGTTCTTGTTCTCCCAGGATGCGAACAGATCTAAGGAGCACCCCAAGCCAAGCACTCGCTGGTGTCTATTGGTAGGACCCTCCCCATTACACACACACGCACGCACACACACACACACACTGTGGCTGGCACAGCCATCCCCTTACCTCCTTGGCTGTCTGTTGTCTAGCTGAAAATTACCCAGGTAAGTGTGCGTAGGCAAATTCAGGTATCTATTTTCAGGGACGACCCAGGAGACTGCATATATGAAATGCAATTACAAGGAATGGTGCAAGTCAGTGACAATTCCGGTGCAGCAAAACACTGTACAATACAGCATAAGAGGAAGGACAGTAGCCGGCCCAGTGGCGCTGAGGGCTGAGGCACTGGATGCCACACCTCGCGCTACGCTGGTGACCCGGGTTCGGGAGTGAGATCGGGTGCCAGTGGGTCGGCAGGGGTGGGTTGAGGATAGAGTACCCTCGTGGTACTCTCCTTCCCAAGAGAATGGCATGAGACAGCCTGGCATGCCAGCGACCCCCGGTGGAGACCAGGGGACGTTGCAGCAAGCCAGGCAGCACGAGAACAGTGTGGCCGACGCAGCCAGGATTGCCATGCACCAGAGCATCGGGGTGTGCCCACGCAGGGTGGGGTGGTCTACCAGTGTAGAACAAAGAAAACACCAGCTTCGTGAGACAGGAGATGGCACCTGTCACCCATGCCCTCTTCTGGGTTCTCCTCGGCTGGCTTTCCAGTTCCTCCACCCGGGTCCCACCTGCAGTCAGAGTCTGACTTGGATCCCACCTGCAGCCAGAGTCTGACTTACAAGTGAGCCCAAAGAGGCGAGGGTGACCCTCCCCAGGTGGGTGAAATTAGGGGTGCTGGCTGCTGGGGGGGGAGAGAGGAGGCACAGACTGAGGGAGACACAGGCGGGCAGGAAAAAGGACAGGATGCCCAAGAGAAGGTCTCACGAGCCGCGACCGGAGGGAAATAGAGTCAAAAAAAAAAAAAAAAGGAGGAAGGACAGTACTGTGTATAAAACATTAAAACATAAATAACAAGCATTTGTCAGTGCCGAATGTTGTCTTGCTGGCATTGGCATTGATAGTGCAGGAGTTAGAGAGATGCATAATATAAATGGCAGTGAAGTATGGAACTGACGCCAACCCAACCCACCCTGCAGAGACTGACAGGCATTGAGGTGTGCCTTTGAGTCATCAGGCCATAACTCTCATGCCATTTCACCTCACCCTACCCTGCAGACTCTGACAAGTGTCACGTTGTGCCTTGGCATCGTCGGGCCTTATGCTCACCCCATTCCATAAAGAAATACACTGAGATGGGTGCAGTACAGGAGAATGGGGTGAACTTTGGGCCAAAGCACACCTTGATTCCTGTCACTGGCTGCAGGGTGGGGGTTGGGGTGGCCTGGCGTGAGCATTACAGCCGACAATCCAAAGTCACACCCCTGACGCCTGTCAGTTTCTACAGGGTGGGACATTATGGTTACGCCAAATTTTCAACATAGGCATTTTGGGACCTCCGCTCATGAACAGTGGCACTATGATTTTGTTAATCTGTCCTGAACATTGATTTCCCACAGCGACCGCGCCATTCTGCGCCAGATGTGCAAAAACACATTTCAGGCAGGATGCGAAAAATGACATCTGTACCATTCATAAGGAGGTGTGAAAAACTGGCAATGTTGAAAATCTGGAGTGAAAATATTAAAAATTCTCGAACTTACGAGCTTGTGTGGAAACTGTGCAATGCGCGCTCGTAACACAGTCATTGTTTGGATTTTTTTCACCAAATGTGCAACATAGGCTTTTTGGCAGCCCACCTCATGAACAGTGACACTGTTGTTTCGGTAATCAGTCCCGAAAGGTGATTCCACGCACTGACCGCGAAATCAACTTTCGGGACTGAATAGTGAAATGACAGTGACTGAGTTCATGAGGTGGGGTCCCAAGAATCCTATGTTGAAAATTTGGAGCTAAAAGTCACAAAAATGGCCGAGATATCCACCTAAGTTGAAACCCCCCATGGATGTCATTATACAGCTTACCGTGATTTTCTTCAGTTCGTGTTCGGCTTTGAAGAGTGCAGATGTGTTCCTGCTCCACTGAAGATCGTTGTGCCGGGCTCCAGAGGTAGGTATGGGGTGGGGGGGTACGGGAGGTGGGGTACCAGTGAGGGTGGGTGCGGGTTGGGGAGGGGCCGTGGTGTCCATGGGGACCATTTTCAGTTTACAGGGTATAAAAAATGTCGTGGGAGGGTTTTTTTTTCAGGGTATGACAAGGACATTTTGCCACACTGGGTGGGCTCCCGTGCCACCTGTATTTTTAGGGACAGGGACTGAAGCCGACGGGTATTGGGCCCTCCGTCAGCAAAGAAATCGTGTTCTGTTTGGTATGATGCCGAGGGGACTGGACACGCCCCGGCAGACAAAACAAGGGGGAACATTATGCTGACGGGGATTGGGCTCCCCCGTCGGCAAACAAACTGGGAAGGGGGCATGCCGATAGGGGGACTGGGCACCCCCGATATCGGCTTTCGCGGGACTGTGAGAGGCGGACGGCGACAGCCGCCGCCATATTTATTGAAATGTTTCAGCAGGCAAGGCGCGCCCTGCAATGATGGAGCGCTCCCTCAGTGCAGCAGTGAAATTCTTTCAAGTTGGTGGCACGCTCCTGAACTGCTGTCATAGACAGCGTGCTCATTCATTGGTGCCACAGAGACCAGCCCAAAATAGCAGTGGCGCCATTGGCCACAACACAGCCACACCTCCACAACCTGCTACTCCAGCAAGCAGCCACAAAATGTTGCTTGTGCTGCGTGTTCAAGACAACATAAAAAACAGTGAAAAGCATTAACCAATCCACCTGGGACCAGGAGAGATAAGGTGTATAGCTAAGAGAAGTAGCCATGGTCTAACTGTACAAAATAAGTTATCGTGATTGTGTATTTATTTGTTTATGTATTCATTTATTTGACTTTTTTTGATCAGATAGGTCCACAGAGACAAGACTGTCCCTTTTCAGAGGTGATCCAAAACTAGTTACATACATTAAGTCAGAAACAAGTATACACCCTTTGTAGAGTAGAACAAATAAATAGAAGTCATCCTACAGAGACGGTACAGGCTATTAGTTACAATCAGGGGCATCATGAAACGTACATTCAGAAATAAGTCGCAGGATAAAGCAAGCATAATTGGAAATGTCCAGCGCCCATCTGGAGGGTGGTGAACATCCAGGTACAGCCCACAGCGATAATTCAACTGAGAGCGCCACTGGTCATTAATTACACTTGCTAGGAGTCGCAAGAAGCAGATATAAAGACACAGAAATCACCAAAATTAAACTAAACAGCTAATTGCTAACGTAATGCATATAGGCTGTCAGCTGACAGCACAATGAGATGGTAGCAGCTGCTTTAGAGTTTGGCCATGGGGCTACTGACCAGCCAATATTTAGGCTTACTATTGTATTATACAACAGCATTGTAACAGAGGACCTGAAGGGTAGAGACCACAAACTGTATGCATTCACTTTTTTTTCATAAACCCTTTGAACGAGAACTTGAATTTGAAACTCTCTGCCTAATTAAGAGCCCCTATATGATTAATTGCTTGATGCTTACTGTGTACTTGTCTTATTCGTTTTTGGAATGTGTAATGCATGTAATGTACGTACGTTGTAAAATTTCTCTCTCCCCCATTCCTTCCCTCCCTCCAGGTCACAACTGGAAACAAGCCTTGGGCTCTGTGTGTGCTTACTGGTAAAACATGTTTACAATAAATACAATAAATAAATGAATAAAGACATTTTCCTTGGCTTTCCGAGAGCAGATGGGCAGTGGTATTAATATTGATGAAGCTCTGTTCATAACATTAAGTGGCTTGCTCTGAATGGCGAGCTTCACTCAGTGCAATTCAAGTTTGTTCAAAGGCTTCATTTATCTCCAGCTAAATTAGCAAAATGGGATTTCTCCGTGATCAAATGCAACCTTATTCTATAGGTCTTGCTTATCTGAATTACAGCCTTCTGGGCAGAAACGAACAGACATCTCACTGACAGTATTAGGCAAAGCAATTTTATTCATAGACCGCAGTTTTCCCGAAGGCCCTAGGCACTATACATAATTTAACAGCTTTAAAACACACATAACCCATACAAAGATAAAATATAACAAGAAATAAATACATCTAAGTCATTAAAACACATAAACTACTATTTATTTGATGCTAGCTAGCTGGGGAAATCCTGCTCAAATAAGCGTGTCTTGAGCGATCTTTTAAAAGCTTCCACTGTAGCAGCAGAACAGATAGTCCCCGGAACAGAGTTCCACAGCATGGGCACTAGTACTCCAAAACCTCTGTCCCCAGATGTCTCAAGTGGGAA
Organism: Neoceratodus forsteri; assembly: GCA_016271365.2. Lineage (NCBI taxonomy): Eukaryota > Metazoa > Chordata > Ceratodontiformes > Ceratodontidae > Neoceratodus > Neoceratodus forsteri. The sequence continues at coordinate 1,096,162,033 of CM028135.1, read as the reverse complement.
GAGAGAACAGCAAGCAAGCCGACATCAGAGCAGGACGGGGTTGGGTTGGGAGGTAAGGAATCAGCAGATCTTTCAAGTTCAGCCTGGCAGTCCCACACACAGCACACCGATCACAGTGAGACATAACAGGGCTATACAGTAATCTTTATCACAGGGGCAAGTGATTCTCTCATTTCAGCTAATTGCAAACATAGACATTTAAATACATTGGAAGGGCAACACAATGCCTTCTCTTACGTCTCACCCCTCTCCTTCTGGCCAGATGTACCTCCAGCTCTTTGTGGGAACCGAACTAGGAACCTTTAGTCCCAAAGGCAGTAACTGTTACCATTCAGCCAAAGAGAAAGTCCCCCTTATTGGGAGGTCAGAGAAGTCCACTGACTTTCATACTGGCCATCTCATGGACCGCCACTTGAGGTTTCTAGCTGTTTGAATTACTCAGCACTGCCTTGACTGTTAGCCACAGCTTTTATCCTTTGTTGGCTGTATTGTTTTACGTGTAATTCATATGTTTCACCTCTAGATGGCTGTACTGCTTTGCTTGTCATTCATAGTTTTCACCACTAGATGGCTGTATTGCTTTGCTTGTCATTCATAGTTTTCACCACTAGATGGCTGTATTGCTTTGCCTGGCAGTCACAGTCACTAGAAAGAACATAGAAGCACAGACAATGACAGCAGCGAAAGACCACTGGTCCATCTAGTCTGCCTGGAGTTCCCAATATGCCCCTTGGAACCTATTTTTCATGCAAGGTTTAACCCCTCCCCTGCTCCCCTTTGTATAGTTACTGACCTGAGCAACCCACAAAAACCCTTCACTCTGTCCCAGCCATGCTTGAATCCATTTATGGTCTTGGTACCCACCGTTTCCTCTGGCAGACTGTTCAACAGCTCCACCACCCTTTCCATACAACAGAACTTCCTCACATCCCTCTTAAACCTTCCCCCTCCAGTTTCCACTTGTGACCTCAGGTTCTTCACTCTATACTCATGCTAAATAGTTCTCCACAGTTCCGCTTGTTTATTTCCTTCAAGAACTTGAAGGTCTCTAGCATATCCCCACCCCCTCGCCTAGTCTCCAATGAGTACATGGTCAGTGCGTTGAGAGGATCCTCTTAAGATCTGTCCTGTTGGCCCTGAATCATCTTGGACACCCTGTATTGCAGCCTCTCCAGCCTGTTCCTGTCCTTCCTTGGGTGAGAACTCCAGAACTGAGCACAGTAATCCCGGTGCGGCCTCACCAGTAACTATATTTAGGAAGCAGTGCCTCCTTTTCCCTGCTGTCAGTACCTCTTCCAATATACCCCCGCATCTTATCAGCCTTACTCTAGGCCTTGTTACACTGGCTTGATCATTTGAGGCAGTCACTAATGATGACTCCCAGGTCCCTTTCCACTCCATAGTGCTCAGTTTAACCCCTCCTATCCATTACTCTGTCCGGGTTTTTTTTTTTCCACCAGGTGCATAACCTTGCATTTTTTGGCACTGAATATTAACTACCAAACCTTAGACTACCTCTCTAGCCTTTGTAGATCTCTCTGCGTCTCCCTGTTCACTTATCATCACTATCTACCCTACCACAGAGCTTCATGTCATCTTCAAAGAGACACGACGTGCCCCAGATGCTCTCGCCAGTGTCACTGCTGAACATATTGAAAAGGACAGGACCCAGGACAGATCTCCATGGCACCCCAACTGCTACCTCAATCTTTTCTAATTTGAAACCATTTATTGCCACCCTCTACTGTCTGTCCTTCAACCAGTTTCCTGTCCATCTAACTATCTTGCTAGCAGCAGACAGTTCCTCCAGCTTTTTCAGCAATCTTCTGTGTAGTGCCGAGTCGCTAGCCTTGCTGAAATCAAAGTAGAGTAAATCCACAGCATGACTCTTATCTGCCACTTTTGTTTATAGTTAAAAAAAAACAAAAGCTATCAGGTTAGTCTTAAAAGACCTCCCTGCCCCAAACCCATGCTGTTTGCTATCCTGTAGGGCATTGTTCTCTAGGTAGTCCACAAGGTCCTCTTTGATCAGTGACACCATCAGTTTACGCAGTACAGAGGTAAAGCTGACAGGTCTGTAATTCCCCGGTAGCTCCTTGTCGACCCCACCCCCCACCTTGTGTAGCAGGACTTTATCCACTGCCTTCCAGTCTTTTGGAACTACCCCTGTCTGAATTGAGCTACTGACTAGCACTGCTAGACTTTCATCCAGTTCTGCAGCCAATTCCTTGTGCACCCTTGGGTGCATCCCATCTGGCCCTGGATTTGTATCTACCTTTAGGGCTTCAAACCTCTTCTGGATCCTTTCTCTGGTAAATACTGGCTGCCTCACTTCAGGAATGCCCCTGACAGCTACCTTGATGCCATTTTTGGGCAGGGACCCTCGGTCTTCCCCTCTGAAGACATAGCAGAAGTAATCATTCAGGGCAGCTGCTTTTTGTTCACCTTCCTCCAGTACCCTCTCCCCTCTTGTAGCCTAGCAATACCCCCCACTTCCTTTCTTCCTTAATATATCCAAAGAAATGTTTTTCCCCACCCATGACCCCCTCAGCAATATGTAGCTCAGTGTCTGGCTTTGCCTCCTTGACCATCCTCTTTGCTTCCCTGGTTTTCATTTGGTACTCCCCCTCCCCCACTTTTCCTTGTACCTAGTGAAAGCCTTGTTCTTAGTCCTCACTGCTTCTCAGACCCTTTCTGAGAATCATATTGATCTCTTGTACCAACTCCATTCTGTAATAGTTCTTGTGCATGACCTTGTTGCCTCAAGAATGGTCCCTTTGATTGTCCTCCATCTTTCCTCTGCACCTCCGATGCTGTCCATCCTGGTCAGTTTTTCTCTTCTGGAATCAAGGACTTCAGTTTTTTTTTTTTTATCCCTCCTACGTCCCTCCAGAGTTGCATACTCAGGATGCACCAATTAAGCCTGTCCCTACAGCTGCCTTACCTGACTGCTCGGGTCCTCCATCCTGCTGTGGATAGCTCCCCCCACGCAGGGTCAGGGTGGACCACACCCGAACCTTCAGATCTTGTCGGGCCCTGAGACAGCTGGGCAGGCAGCGGTAAATCGGGACTCAGCTCGGCACTCTAGAGGGTGTTTTCCGTTTTCCCTTTTGGACGTCACTTGCTCAGACGTCAAGGTGCAAGCGCTGATGTTGTGATGTCCTCCCCCACAGTCCATGCACAGTAGCTTGCTATGCCCCAGGCCTCCACCTGGGGCCAGTCAAACACCGGGCTGCTACCCCGTCCCGGAGAAGGTGAGCTGTCCATGGGACGCCAACCTTCTCCCCTGGGCGGCCCCTCAGCTCCTAGGATCGTCCGAACCCGGGTCGCTGGGCGCTGCACAGAACCAACAGCTGCTGGCGGGCTGGCAGAACTTCAGTTTATAATAGGGGCATTCTGGTCCTGAGGACCAGCCTGCACCAAATGGAGTTATGGACACTGGACCCCAGTGACTCCCCTACCCTCACTCCAACAACCATCTTCAAATTGGTGAGCACCAAATTGAGAATAGCTGCCAGTCTAGTGGGTTCCTTAACAAGCTGCACCAGCAGACAGTCCTGCAACGTGTCTAATAGGGCCCGACATCTGGTACACCTGGCCGTTGGAATGTCCCAGCCAATACTGAACAGATGGCTGTATTGCTTTGCCTGTCATTCACGGCTTTTACAACTAGATAGCTGTATTGCTTTGCCCTTCATGCACAGCTTTCACCACTAGATGGCTAGATTGCTTTGCCTGTCATTCACAGCTTCCACCACTAGATGGCTGTACTGCGTTGCCTGTCATTCACAGCTGTTACCACTAGATGGCTGCATTGCTTTGCCTGTCATTCACAGCTGTTATCACTGGATGGCTGTTTTGTTTTGCCTGTCATTTGCAGCTTTCACTAGTAGGTGGCTACATTGCTTTTCCTGTCATTCACAGCTATTACCACTAGATGGCAGAATTGCTTTGCCCATTATTCACAGCTATCACCACTAGATGGCCTTTTGTTTTGTCTGTTATTCACAGCTTTCTCCACTAGATGGCTGTATTGCTTTGCCTGTCATTCACAGCTTTCATCACTAGATGATGATATTGCTTTGCCCATTATTCACAGCATTCGCCACTAGATGTGACTGTATTGCTTTTCCCATTATTCGAAGCATTCACCACTAGATGTGACTGTATTGCTTTTCCTGTTATGCACAGCTTTCACCACTAGATGACTGCATCCCTTTGCCCATTATTCACAGCTGTTTCCACTAGATGGGGTTGCTTTGCATACTCTGCCTTTTCTCACATGTGGCACCTTCCATACCAGAATGGAAGAAAGGGGAGGTTGGGCACAATAAAACCAGACATAACATTTCATTTATAATTTGGCAAAGCTACAATATATAAAGATAGTTGGTGCAAATCTATTACATATTTTACTTATGACTTCCCCAGAAATTCTTCTATACGGTGAATGAGAAAGCTTCCTGTTGTGTTTGTTTCTTTAGTCTTTTCTCGTGAGAAATACCTTAATTGTGTTATTCCTTGATTAAGAATCCCTAATCCTTGATCTGTTTTCTTTGAAAACTGCATATGATAAATACTGGCACTGTGGCTTCTTTCATCTTGTATAGATGCTGTCACAGAATATAAATATGTATTTACACATGCGAGTGTGTGGGTGTTTCATTATGCAATTAAAACTGAGTGGATGTAACAACTATTTTAAAAATATACATTTGGAGGCCTTCACAGACGGCTTGCTACATAACAGAAATACTTGGCATATTTCTCTCCTTTACCTTTGGCATCACGTAGAGGGTATGCAGCTTAAAGGAGAACCGAGTTATTACTAGGAACTCTGCCAGGAGTTCCCCCATCACCCATTTCTCATAGTAATGCTGACATATTTTTTATTGGTTCGGTAACTGACGAATGTTATGTTTAATTATCTCTATGTAATAACCATTCTGCCACGATGCTTCGGAGCAAATTTCACATTGCCTATATACATTAGGTATGAAGCATTTGTTCATGAGACTGTGGCAGTAAAACCAGCCGCCATAAAAGGTTATTAATTTTCATAAGGAGCCAGATGTTACTCTTTATTTGTGACGCACTTTTCTTTTCCTTTTATTCATAGTGAGAGAAATTTTATTTGAAGAACAAGGAGAATCAGCAATTATATAGCACTTTTCATACACACTGTATCCCAAAGCGTATGACAAGCACTGAGAGACTGGTAGTGAAGTGACTGTGAGCGTGTAGTGGTAGCCTTTTTCCACGTCAACACCCACACACAGCCTTGGAAAATTGCATGACCTGGTAAACTGGTTTGAAAAGAAGCAGATAGTTTACTAGAGACTAAGGCAACACTGAGTGTATCAAGGAAGGTGGGGGCAGATCCATAACACCGGTGTGACAACCCTGACCGTGACGTCCGCTACAGTGCCAGGAACCCATCGACATCCTTGACCACGGCGTGACCCCGAACCGACCACAACACCCACGTGCACAATGTAGGGGGCTGCGTGCCCCCTACACCCCCTACTACAGATATCTTACTCCGCGTTGACTGGAGCAGTGGAGTTAGATATTACCCCATTAAGCCCTAAAGTGTCTCAAAGCAAACCTCCGTTGCTGCCGATATAGTACAGTGGGGGTTTCTGGCTGGAGTGTACCGTGACACTGTAGTGTGTATACCTGTGGGGGCCACAAGGACCAATGTTTATTTTTAAATTTCAATGGAAAAAAAAAACATGTTCTCTAGGGCATGTTTTGTTAGGGTGCAAATTAATAGGACCTTCCATTTGCAAACCTAGTCATGGGCGATGTTAAACTGCCAATATTTTAGTCATCCAGTTATGGTAAGGGGGCCTTATTAGAGAAGGCCGTGCCTGTCTGTCGTATGTGTTCTTGAGACTTGTATAGATTTCAGTATAACAACTTGAAGAGATTGTTAATTTCAGGAGATGTCATTAGCTGTAATATCACACCTCTGAGTTTGTCATCACTGCAATGAAAGTAGCCCCTTTTTTTTCATTCTATCGGCACAGCAGTAAGGCTACCCCTCATAATGCTGATAACCCGGGTTCAGGAAAATGAGCCTGGGTTGTCAGGGGGCTGGACGGGGAAGGGGGAGGGATTAAGCATCCCAGGAGATACTCTCTCCACTGGGGGAGGTGCCACATCCAACAGCACTGCTGCCACCTGTAGACATATGAGTGCAGAGCACACGAGACACAAGGAGGGAGGGACACACTGCATATCGCATGAGCGTGCCAACGCATGCTCACATCGGGGACTACATCCCAACGTTAGCATCCTTATGAAATACAGGGGCCAATGGCACAGAAAGAATAGGGAAACCAAATAAATAAGAAAAAAAACTTCCTCTGCCTGCACCTACATGAAAGTCTGGTATATTCAGACTGGAAAAGGCAGGTAAATCCACCAAACCAGAGCATAGGGGATGCAGAAACTATGAATAAAATGTGTTTTAGTTTTGCCAGTTTATGTAGCAAACATTTACTTTATTTTTCCACATGCTCGAAGTATTTAATTTTACCGTTATAGATTAAACTGTTCTAATTAAGTTTGAATTTGCCATTTATGAAGTTCACTAATCCATAACTTATAAAATTAAAATGAATATCCATTGACTAATCTGAGCCTAGATTCTAATTTTTATCAAACCCAAACTGTTTGTAATCCAGATATGGTGATTCTATTGCTATGACAATGGCCACCTCTTCGTTACCAGCCACGGTTATTTAAAGGGCAGTATAACTATTACTTGAATATAAAAAAACTAAGAAACAAATGTAACAATTGGTTAGAAAGACAAAAATGGAATATTATTTAACTTCCAGTTTCAATTTTCAAACTAGCAACAGCCAAATTGGTAAATTCTAAACAATCTTGTGGTAAAGACCAGTTACCCAGCAGTACCGCTTCTGACTACTGAGCAAGGTAACCTGACGAATCCGACTGAGACTGCTGCACAACTCAATACCACTTTTTGAGGAGCAGCAAAAAAAAATGCTCTGCTGGTTGATCTATCAGATCTTGAGCAGACTGGAACTAGCTGTGGTGGTTCAGATGCTGGTTTTAAGTTTAGATCACTAGCTGCAGATGCAACTTTTAAAGAGCTGCTGACACCTCTAGTAAAACTCTGGAAAACATAACATTTAGACATAATTCAGCCTGCATTTCATTTACTTTCTATAGATTTCTCCTCCACCTGTATCCATTTGTGCTCATCTGCCCTACAGCTTATTCCTTACTTGAAATTATAATACTCTTGTGACATCAGAGTTGGTTGCCATGGGAATAACTATGATGTCACAAGCAGAGTATTATGACATCAGGTTGGGAAGAAGCAGTAGGAGCTGATGAACCCTCAACGAACAACGATCTTGTTTTCATTCAAATGACCTCAGTAATAAGTTATGGGGAGGTGGGAAAACCGAGTTAATGAGAAATATAAGCTGCACTGTGTCCAAATAGTATGCTTTTCAAAGTTTTCCTGGAGGCACCAGCTGCTCTTTAAGTACCTTATGCATATGAACTTAAAAACTAGACCGTGACTTTACAATACTGATCTAAAACTTTTTTTTTTGGCTACTGGTGTACTGGTTACTCCTCTGTGCACTTTACAGCCATCTTTTAGCTACTGGTGAGGTACTGAGATTGTGGAAGGAGGCAACTGTTGTCCCTATTTTTTTAAATAAGGAGAGTGAACCCTAACCAAAAACTATCAACAAATATCCCTACTTGCCTCATTGTCCATAGTCCTTGAGAGGATTGTTCTTGACCAATTTACGGAGTTCCTGGATACTGGCACTCTGCTAACACCTTGCTAGCACGGTTTTGAGTTCTGCTCACAGCTGTACTTGAAGTCACTAATGATCTTCACGGACCCTTGTACAATGGTGTCATCACCAATGCACTCTTCCTGGATCTCTCCAAAGTATTTGATCTGGTGCACCACAGCCACCTGCTTACCAAAATTTGTGCCCTTGGTCTATATCTGTGCCTGCAGTATCCTGGTCCCAGAATTACTTGACTGACAGATCTCAGTCAGTCTCTTTGAATTCCTTTCCTTCGTCACTCTACACCATCACTGCCGGAGTACCCCAGGTAACAATCCTGGGGTTTATTTTGTTTCGTGTTTTCTTCAGTGATCGAGCTGATATACTGCGTAGCTCTGAATCCCGTATTATCGTGTAGGCAGATGATACTGCTTTGTCCAGAAGGGTATCCAATGTCAGTGGCATAACCAGATATTTGCAGCCTCCTGACTTTGAATTGGTACAAGATGGTTAATAAAAAATGTCCCCTAATGAATGTTGGTAAAACCAAGTATATGCATTCGGAACAAAACCAAAGTTAAAGGCTTTATGCCACCCCGGCCCCCAACTTAAACATTTGAGTGGCACCTTTGCTGAGAGAACGTGAACAGTTTCAAGTATCTTGGTTTTCCTATAGAACATATTCTCTCTCTATTAAAGAACATATCACCACACTAGTTAAGTCAGTATGCACTTGCCTTGTTCAGCTTTTTAGGCTAAAAATTGCCAGCCACTCTAAGATAGTCTTGGCTCAGTCCCTGTTCCTCTCATTAATGGACTACGGGCTCCCAGTCTAGCCACTGCTAATGTCACTGACTTGCAAAGAGTTAAAATTCTATACAATTCCATATGCAGATTTACGGCCTGCAGACCTGGATTTTCTCATCACTGCACTCCTTATAAACGCCTCGGCTGCCCTTCTTTTGACTCCCTTGTTACTTATTTTACCCTCGTCAGTTTTAGACGTTTCCTAATAGCCCCAGTTAGATTTTTCTTTATGGCTTATGCTGGCCCCAGTGCTGGCTCCCTGAGTATTAGATCTGCTCACTCATTTCATAATTACCCCCTCACTCTTCTGTTCCTCTCTTGGCCAACATTCTTTCATTTATAAAGCCATTACATTCTGGAATAATTTACCTGCTTCATTACTCTCTATTGAGTCACAGAATACATTTAAAATGGTGTTAAAAAATTATTGTTTGGACATGTCTATGTGCCAATGTAATGTCACCTGATTACTGTGTACATGGATGTATAGCATATTTATTCTGTATTGTTGCTCTGGTTTACATCTTGGGGTCTCCCTTGAAAATGGGCATCTTGGTTAGGATATTCAGAGGGAGGGTGATGCACGGCACATCTAGTTGCGCAGCCCAAAGAAATGGACCAGCGCAGAAAAAAAGCTGTATTCAAACAGGATGCGCGATCCCACTGGATCGTGCATCCTGTTCGAATATGGCAACCTGTGTGGCTGGCGCAAATGGGGGCAGCCGACAATGCACCAGCACATCCTGTGGGATGGGCTGTATACCGGGAATGGGGATGCATGGTGCATCCCCTGATGCGCCGGTCCCAAATTCCCAATATTCAGCCTGCATATGCAAATGGGTCCATCAGGCATGCAAGGCTGAAACCATTTTACATCGATCTGCATGGCTGTGACCCCGACTTGGTGCGTGAACCAGCTGGCTAACCCCAGCCCTGGTCCCGGCGCCCATGTCTGGTGGCTGCACCCAACCCTGCCCAGTGCCCAGCAGGTAACAGACATAAAGCCCCCCATTTCCATAGTGTAGGGTCCCCATCTTGTCCCATATCCCGTGCCAGTGAATACATAACCCCCCATTTCCAGTAGTGTAGGGTCCCCATCTTGTCCCATATCGTGCCAGTGAATACATAACCCCCCCATTTCCATAGTGTAGGGTCCCCATCTTGTCCCATATCCTGCGCCAGTGAATACATAACCCCCCATTTCCATAGTGTAGGGTCCCCATCTTGTCCCATATATCCCGCACAGTGAATACATAACCCCCCATTTCCATAGTGTAGGGTCCCCATCTTGTCCCATATCCTGTGCCAGTGAATACATAACCCCCATTTCCATACTGTAGGGTCCTCATCTTGTCCCATATCCCGTGCCAGTGAATACATAACCCCCCATTTCCATACTGTAGGTCCCCCCATCCCATACCCCATCCCACAGGATACCAATATCCCCCCACAGGATCATAGTGTAAGTACCTCCTCCCCATCCAAGCCCATGTCCCAGTGAACACACAGATGCCCAACCTTCCATAGTGAAGGCCCCCCAACCCATCCCCGAGCCCCGAATCTCGACCGGGAACGTATCACTGGCAGCCCCGTTACAAAAACCCCTGATGTAACACATGACCCTGATGTCCATTTTCCATAGTGTAGTGGCCCCCACCCCGGTATGCATGACCATCCCTGCAACCCCCCCATACCACCCATGCCGGTGACTGGCACAGCCGTCCGTTCACCTCCATGGCCAGCTGCCAACTGAACAATCCAAATATGGCATTGTACGGAAGACGCGCTCCACAAATGAGTGCATCTCCCTCCGCATAGTGCTGTACTTGGACTGTTCAGTCAGTGGCTAGCTGTGGAGGTGAGCAGAGGGGCAGTGCCAGTCACCGCATGGGTGCGGGGGGTACAAGGAGGGAGTCATGCATACCGATTTGGGGCCACTACACTATGGAAACCTTTGGGGGGTTAAATTGTATGGAGCTCATGGTTCGGTGACGGGGGCCCCATTCAATGGGATACATGGGGTGGGGACGCTGGCTGACCAGGGTTCGGGCACCGGGTGGGGGTTCCTACACTTTGGAAAGGAATTTTGAGCAGTATTTACCACACAGATGGGGATCAGGCAGGAGGGGCACTATCACTATGGATATGTGTGTTTAAGAGATGCTATTGTCAAGAACAGGGATCGGGTGGGAGGGGCTATCATCACTAAGGATATGTGTGTTTTGTGTTGCCGTGGGCATGAATGGGGTTCAGGTAGGAGGCGGGCACCTTCACTATGGATTTGTGTATTTTGGGTTGCCATGGATGTGAACGGGGTTCAGGCAGGGTGGGGGGCACCTACATTTTGGAAATGGGGGGCTTGTGATGTCATTCCTGGGCATTGGGGAATGGGACGGGGTGGCGTTGCCACTGGACTACTAGAGATGGAAGGCTGCTGTGCTGCTGTCTGCAGCACTCCAGCCTGCCTGTGGGTTGCCAGCCAAGTTAGGCATGCTTTTTCCATGCCTAACTTTGTGCTGCTCACCTCCAGCACTTGGGCGGCCCATCTTCTCTGAATATCCCACTGTGCAGGATTTTCGTGGGCACGCCCCCTCCACTTGTGCTGCATACATTAACTTTCTGCTGTCGCCCATCTCAATTTGGGCTACTCATCTCCCTCCTTTGAATCTGGGAGTCTGGAGCAACTTTTGAGATGGGCGATGCATCTCTTATTTTTTCAAAGATGCGACGCCCATTTCTTTTGAAAATGAAGGCCCTAATTCTCTCGGGTCCTACCCAGTAAACAAATTACAAATAAATAAAAGAAAGAACAGAAAAGACAATAAATATAAAAGTGTGGGAACCTAGTTTAAAATAATAATAAGGAAGCATTAGAAGTTAAAGAACCCCCCAGGGATAGTTCTGGTCTGTGGAAGCTAATGTGGGAGCCAGGACCCAAGGCAGCATGGGTTCACAGCGGGAAGGTCATGTCAGACGAATCTAATAGATTTCTTTGACTGGGTGACCAAAGTAGTAGACCAGGGAGGGGCTGTGGACATGGCCTACCTAGACTTTAGCAAGGCATTTGACACAGTCCCACACAAAAGATTAATAGTCAAATTAACCAGCCTGGGAGTGGGTCCCAGGGGTAGCCTGGGTAAAACATTGGCTGCACAACAGGACACAGAAGGTAATTGTAAATGGAGTCCACTCTGAAGAAAGAGGGGTTACTAGTGGGGTACCGCAGGGTTCAGTATTGGGTCCAGTCCTTTTTAATGTCTTCATCAGTGACATTGCAGAGGGACTGGAAGGAAAAGTATGCCTTTTTGCAGATGACACAAAGATCTGCAACAGGGTTGATAAACAAGGAGGTGTGGAAAGGATGAAAAGGGACTTGGCAAGGTTGGAGTTATGGTCAGAAGTATGGCAGCTAGGATTCAATGCAAAGAAGTGCAAAATAGTGCACCTGGGAAACAAGAACCCAGGGAAAGAATACACAATGGGTGGGGAGGTAGTAACAACAAAAAAAAAAAGAAATGGACCTGGGGGTAATCATATCAGATGACCTTAAGGTTAGCAATCAATGTGAGAAGGCAGTAGGGAGGGCTGGGGGTATACTGGGATGTACAGGGAGAGGCATCAGCAGCAGAAAACAGGAAGTGTTATCCCTCTGTACAGACAGTTGGTGAGACCCCATCTGGAGTACTGTGTCCAGTTCTGGAGACCTCATCTCCGCAAGGACATAGACAGGATAGAGGTAGTCCAGAGGAGGGCAACTAAAATGGTGCAGGGTCTGCAAGAGAAGCCGTATGAGGAGAGACTAAAGGAGCTTAATATGTATACCCTTGAGGAAGGGGGGGGCATGACAGAAACTTTTAAGTACCTCAGTGGAATCAACAAAGTCCAAGAGGGTAGCATCTTTCAGAAAAAGAGATGTGCAAGAACAAGGGGACACAATTTGAAGATAGAAGGAGGACCGTTCAGGGCAATGTGAGGAAGTATTATTTCACAGAGAGGGTAGTGGATGCATGGAACAGCCTTCCTGAGGAGGTTGTGGTCTAAAACTGTGGGAGATTTCAAGAATGCATGGGACAGACATAAGGCAATTCTTGTGGGGGGTAGGAAGAAATAGGCTGTTGGTTAACTAGGATCTGCGGCCTATCCTGTAAGTAGGGAAATGGGCAGACTAGATGGGCCAAGCGGTCCTTATCTGTCGTCAAAGTCTATGTTTCTATGTTTCTATGGGAGGAGAGATCATATCTCAAAAATAGATGGAGTGAATATGGGAAACACAATGACTTAACTCAGAATATGCTTCTTATCTTTATGAGTTGGTGGGCAGGACCATACCTCACAAGTGAATTATGAAAATCCTGCCCCCCTCGCAAGTGATAGTAAATGTCATGTTTTGAGTGAGGCCATTGTGTGTTCAATTTACACAACATATTTTAAATTGTAGAGCTTTCAGATTACAGTAGTTCTTAAAGAATTAGACCAACTAGGGAGGATAGCGGAGAGGGAGGATGGGGAGCTGCGGGTGCTGGGAAACAGATTGCAGGCACACTTGGCCTCTCTGGCCTTTTCTGAGGTCCTCCCTGTGTGGAGTGGGGGGGTGGGAGATAGAGTACGGAGGGAAGTAATAGAGGAACTTAATGGGTGGTGAAAGGGATGGTTGTCAGGAGAAGGATACCACTTTTTGGGGGGCTAGGAGGACTTCTGAGACAGAAGGCTCTTCAAAAGTGATGGCCTTCATCTGACAAGAGAGGGGACCAGTGTGCTGGGGCAGAAGTTTGATTTCTACATTATGCAGTTAAACCGACTGTGGGGGACACGGAGGCTAGTGGAACTACAGTAATGGGAGTGAGGGAGAGGAGGCTAGCTAGTGCTCCCCCTGTACTGGGGACCGCTAGAAGTAAAGTGGGTACAAATAAGGTTGAGGTTAAAAAAGTAGTGGAAGAGGCAAAGGAGGAAGGCTGTCAGGGTCTGCAAGCAGTAAATAAAATCGGAAAGTAAGCAGAGTCGGAAGGAATAGAGCTATATGATCACAAAACAGGAAAAGAAGATCCAGAGCTAGTTGGAAGCAGGTCTGCCCTAATGCCAGGAGTCTGGGTAGTAAAATCAGTGACCTCCAGCCATTGGTGGTAGACACTAAAGTGGGCCTCGTAGCCATCACAGAAACTTTCGCCACAGAGAATAATGACTGTAACTTGTCAGTCCCAGGTTACACAATGTTTAGGCAGGATAGAGAGAAAGGAAAACAGTAGCAGTAAAATCTTTATTTGTACAGGAGTTTTACAGAACAAAATGTCGCCATTAGGGTTATAAATACCCTTTTTATGTTTGCTTGTGCGGATACACAAGAAACATATTGCGCCAGCTTGCTTGTAGTAGCGAGTTGTGGAGATATGGCAGTGTTGTAACCAGTGCCAGCAGTCCATTGTGGGTCTGGTCCCTGTGGCGCCAACAGAGGAGGGATTTATGTGATAAAGGTGAGTCTCAAAGACCGCCCATCACATAAAGTGACCACAAAAGAGCCCATGGTCAAAAGAGCGCCCAATATTGTAGCGACTGTCGCAAATAGCGACGGTCGCTATAATACTTACACAAAGCATTTATTTATGTGGGGGCTATGCCCCGCACGCCCCCGCACTAAAATAATCAACTCCAAGAGGGGGTGCGGACCATGGGGCAAGTTATTAAACTAAAATTAAAAAAAAAAGATTCAGCCTAAAGCCAGACCCAAACCTGGGTCTACTCACATCATAAGCAGTGGCACACACCACTATGCTATGTGAGCAGCTCAGCAGGAATTGGCCACACAGTATCCTATATTCTGTACTAGCGAGTAGAGCTCCTCGCTATGCAGGATACAGTGATCTTTTTCACCACTCACTCTGAGTGACAGGGGTATTATTGAGTCACTCAAAAGTGTAGCGGTCAATAATTCGCACTCTACATGAGCGCAACCCTGCAAGAGCAGGCTGTCCATGACAGCAGTAGTGTAGCGTGCCACCAACTTTGAAAGAAACTCACTGCTGCAAACAGGGGGTGCCCCGTCATTAACAATCAGCTGAATTTGCTGCTGGGGCGGTCCCTGATTGCAGCAGAGAATTACAGCTTGCCTTGTCTGGTGTCCCCTTTCAATAAACATGGCGGCGGCTTCGCTGTCCACCTCTCACAGTCCCCATGAAAGCCGACGGGGTTGCCCAATCCCCCTGTCAGCATGCCCCTCCCTAGTTCATTTGCCGACACAGGTAGCCCAACTTCGTCCGGCATAATGTCCCTACTATCTGCTTTTAATTTCACTGGCAGCGGCTATCACTGCCTGCCTCCTCAGTCCCCATAAAAGCTGGACGGGGTGTCCAATCTCCCTGTTGGCATGCCCTTACTAAATTCATTTGCCGGCCAGAGCCCAATCCCCATCGGCATAATCCCATTTGTTGTGTGCCGAGGTGCCAATCCCCTCGGCTCATCGCGCCCACCCAACACTCTGTATGTGCTGACTGGGGTGCCCAATCCCCATCAGCTACAGCCCCCCCAAGAAACACTTACTACCTGTAAATAAAGAAAACCTTCCTGCATTTTTTTTTTAACCTGTAAAATAAAAAAAAAAAGTCCCTCGTTGAGTTCGGTGCCCCCTCCTCCAACCCGCACCCACCCTCTGTGCACCCCACTTCCCCACATCCCCCTCACCTCATACTTACCTCCGGAGCATGGTGCAACGATTTTCAGTGGGCCGGGAACACGTCTGCACTCTTCAAAGCCGACCGTGAACTGAAGAAATGCCAGTAAGCTGTATAATGGCATAAATGGATTTGTTTTCAACTTATATGGATATCTTGGTCATTTTCACGAATTTTGTCACGACATTTTCAACATGGGGTTCTTGGGACCCCATCTCATGAATTCAGTGACTGTCATCTGGTTATTTGGTCCTGAAAGGTGATTTCACAGTCACTGCGTGGAATCACCTTTCAGGACTGATTAACAAAATGACCATGTCACTGTTCATGAGGCGGGTTCCCAAAAAGTCTATGTTTCAAATTTGGTAAAAAAAAATTCAAAAAATGACCATGTTAAGAGCATGCGTTACGCAGTTTCCACACACACTTGTAACTTTGTGAATTTGTAATATTTTTCACTCCAGATTTTCAACACTGACATTTTTTCACACCTCCTTATGAACAGTACAGCTGTCATTTTTTCACATCCTGGCCAAATGTGTTTTTCGCTTCGGCGCCAGAATAAGCTGTGATGGCTGTGAAATCAGTGTTCGGGACAGATTAAGAAAATCACAGTGACACCGTGCATGAGCGGAGTCCTAAAATGCCTATGTTAAAAATTTGGTGACAAACGTCCATAAAATGACTATGCTACGAGCTTGCGTTGTGAAGTTTCCACGCACACTCGTAACTTTGAGAATCTGTAATATTTTCACTCAAAATTGTCAACATTGTCAACTTTGCACACCTTCTTATGAACAGTACAGCTATCATTTTTCACATCCTGCCCAATCTGTGTTTTTGCACATCTGGTGCAGAATGGCGCGGTCGCTGTAGGAAATCAACGTTTGGGACAGATTAACAAAATCACAGTTCCACTGTTCATGAGCAGAGGTCCCAAATGCTTTCATGAGGTGGGGGTCACAAAAAGGCCATGCTGAAAATTTGTAGGGCAAATACCAACAAACGCCCGGGGAGTTAGGGTTTCTAACCATAACGTCCCACCCTGTACAGACTGACAGGCATCAGGGGTGTGCCTTTGGATTACTGGCTGTAATGCTCATGCCATTCTACCCCCACTCCCACCCTGCAGCCAGTGACAGGCATTGAGGTATGACTTGGACTCTTCGGCCCCAGAGTTCACCCCATTCTCCTATACTGCACCCATTTTAGCATATGTCCTTATGAAATGGGGTGACTGTAAAGTCGAACACCCCAAGGCACACCTCAACACTTGCTGGTGTCTGCAGGATAGGGTGAGGTGAAATGCCACGAGTGTTATGGGTGACGACCCAAAGGCACACCCCAATGCCTGTTCATCTCTGCAGGGTGGAGGTGGGGTTGGCGCGAATTAAATACGTCACTGCCATTCCTATTCTGCATCTGTCTAACTCCTGCACGTCCAATGCTAATATCAGCAAGCAAACATTCGGCATTGACAAATGCTTGTTGCAAAGTATTCCTGTAAGATGGGACCTTAGATATGAGTTACACATAAACACATAGCAAAATACAAACACAGGCACTTTAAAGGTGATAGGAAATTATTTATTATTTTTTTTATTGTTAAATAAATCAGAAACAGCCAACAATAGCCTGTGTGTGTGTCTTTTTTTTTTATTTGATGTTTTCAGTGTATTTTTTTTATATACGGTTTATGTTGCTGAAACCCCCATCGGCTTCAGAGTTTTTTTCTCAGTATCGGGAATCAGCACGTGGCATGTTTTGAAATGCTGACATCACTGACTCCCGATTCAGCTTGAAGATAACGTGCACGCTTAACTCTTAAAACAGTTTCACACAGCAATTCCCTATACAGTACTCAAAACGTGTGCGCTTAACTCCTAAGTCTCGGACAGCAACTACTGTTCAGTATACAAATGCTAAGGAGGCCTCTTAAGATCTGTAAAAGATCCCGAATAAAAAAGAAATATCATTATTTAGCTATCATCTCTCACCAAGCCAGTCACCTTACACATTCCTTGAAAGTGCTTATCTTCAACAGTGTATTTTTTAGTACAGAAAATGCTTTTTTCTCCTGGTGTCCGTTCGGACCACACCCAGGTCCACATACTCTACCCTCTTGCTTAGTGTAACCTCCCCCCCCCCATGGAAACCTTGGTCTACCTCCATCCTCCACACTGGGAGAAAGTTTGCTTCTGCTGGTTTGTTGTGCTGCTTGCCACGCTGCGTGTCCATGACTCCTGATGCAACAGAAGAACTGCTGGTGCATATACCCTCGCCCCACCATCCTCACTCTTTGAATGTCTCTGGGGTGGGGGACAAACTGTGCCGCTTTCCTGGCCACATAGAAAAGCCGTTATGTTGTGTTTTTCAGACCATCAGAGTTTGTGGGGGTCGGAATGGACTTATTGAAGGGCCTGCTCACTGCAGATAACATGGGTGCACTGATGCACCTGCCAGCTTTTTCTGTGCTCCCTGTTGCAATACAGGAGGGGCCAGGGGAGTGAAGACAGTCTGCTATGCTGCCAGCCAGAAAAGAAATTAAGTTGCGATGTTCAGTAGAATGGGGCTACAGGTAAGGTAAGCTAAGCTCTGGATGGCGAGGGGGTGCAGGACACAATAGGAAAACAGAAGCAAGGTTTCTGTACAAAAAAATACACTGTTTGAGATGAGCACTTGTAACATGGTAACGTTACTGAAATTGTGATTCTGTTTGATGTGAAAAATGTGAATTTTAAACTACTGAGATATACCAGATGAAACATGTATGTATCTTTTCATATAATGTGTCCATATGACATGTTATAGTAAGAACAGACTTGACGCGGATGCCAAGTTTTTCCAGGCAGGGAAGTGTGTAACCCCCCTACAAATTGGGGTTTATTAAAATGTCTTCCTGGGCTGCTTAATGTCCACTGTCAGGATAGTGTCCTGTGTCTGCAGTAGCTGTATGTGTCTGCATGAGACTGGTATAGAAAGCCTCTGTGTCTGTCTCTTTAAGAGAGTCATTATGCTGTGTTAGAAATTAGTCTGGGCTGGGTCCAAGTAGTTTAGGGCTCATGACCGGCGAAGCGAGTGGTATTTTTGCTCCAATCTGCAGTTGCTATATGCGCAGAGGGAGCTCTGTTAGGATCTGTGTTCATTTACTGTTTATCTGCCTTATTAATAATAGTATAGAAGTTTGTTTAACCTGCCTTCTCTTGCAACTTGGACTTTTTGCATAAGAGCCACCATTTTGGTTCTGGACTGCCAGAGCTGGATCAATCGAACCTCAGGGGACCTAAAATGAAGACTATCCCCAGAGGTCTTGTGGGATTGAAATCTGTAGTTTTTAAGGTTTGGCGCCTAAATGGACCTGGAGGGGGAGCCCTTGCTGTGACAGACAGCTCCCTCAGCCAACCAAACCTTTTGGATCTCAAGAGGAAATCCCCAGAACTGCCTGCAGCAGAGTCAGTTGTGAGCTGGAGTTTGGAGAGCGAACAGCTCAAGCCATCGAGCAGCTGTTCCTGCGTAGGAGCACAGGAGAATCGGCAGGAAGGCTGCGCTGGCCTGCCTGTCACATCTTCCAGTGAGAAATCCTGTGAATGTGAAAGTTTGACTTAAACCTAATTCCTTTGTTTGAGATCTGAAGCCTGAAGAGAAAGAGAGTGATCACTGCCTGAATTTGGGACCGAAGACTTGCTCCAGAAGTGATCGGCCTGCCAGGTACCGAAGTGAGTCACGGATTGAGAGGTTTGTGCAGAACTTCTGCTAAACTGCAGCTCGACTTTACCAGAACTGTGACTAAGAGTTGTGTTGCTTATAAGTGTGCTGAATGGGCTGTGTGGGTCACGATTTGGTTCCCCACCTTCAAGTGTGTTATGCTAGCTGGAAGCTGCTCCAGCACTCGCACAGACTAAATCTGAACTGCCTGCTCTGGTCTGGGCCCTGCTATCTCATCCTAGACTGCTGCTCCCATCACAGAGACATGTCTGATGAAAGGGATTTGGCTCCCTGCTCAACACCATCAAACAGGTAGCGACCACCTCGGTAAGTCACGTGGGCCCTGCTTCCCGTGGCAAACCAGAACACCATCCAGAGATCTTCATCTCGTCAGTCCTGCCTCCTGGTCTGGGTAGCGTGAGTACCAAACAGGGTAACTTCCTACAACAAAGCTGCAATCATTGTGTGCCATCTGATTTATTTGTTTGGGTTTATTACAACGAACTGAGCCATCTGGCTCCGGATTACAAATTCTGGGTTGATGTACATGCTAATTGTTTTCTCGCCTAAGGGCCCCAACAACAGCTGCAACGCCGGCCTACCCGGGCATCGCTTCAGGCTAGCCTGCTTAACAACTGGGTACCTAGGGTTTTGTGACTGTATACGAGGGACTCACTGTGCATGCATGTTCAGCCTGAATTAATCAGATCTGTCAATCAGCCGCTAGATTCATGCCCCACACCTCTTCACGACCCCCTGAATAAATCAGATTTTGTTCTTTTTGCATTTAACCTGGGTAGTGTGTACCTTTTTATGTTTGCTTGCATGCATACGCGGAAACATATTGTGGCAGCTTGCTGTAGTAGCGTGTTGTGGAGGTGCGGCAGTGTTGTAGCCAATGCCAGCATTCTATTTTGGGGCTGGTCTCTGTGGCACCAATAGACGAGCATGCTGTCCATGACAGCAGTATTGTAGCGTGCCACCAACTTGAAAGAAACTCGCCGCTGCAATCAGGGAGCACCCCGTCATTAACAATCTGCTGTTTTTGCTGCTGGGGAGGTCCCTGATTGCAGCAGTGAATTACAGCTTGTTTAAATGAGTGTTTGTGCTATGGTTTCCATGTTCGCCATATACTACGATTCTGAGGTTCTTGTTTCCCTTTGTCCTATACGAGGTAGATGTTTAAATGTGCTTTTTCATGTAGCTATTTAAATATCACAAGTACCAAACCTGGCTAATGTGTCGGTAATTTGTTTAGTAGCAAAGACAAGGAGCTGAAGTTGATATACTAAAACTCCGCAATCATAAGTTCATGCTGTTTATAGCAAATATTGATTATTACCATGTTGGCAGGTTAACAATCTCCGTATCTGTGCAAACCCACCTGGAGGTGCTGATAATTTTATTTCAGGACAGATTTAATCTTCTAATATGTCTAATGATTTGCATAATGATGAGTTTCGTTTGTTAAACAGTAAATGCCACTTTTTGCCAATTCCCCCGATCGATATGCATGGGAAAACAAATTCGAGAAAACAGGCAGTAAACCCCGCTATATAATCAAACCTAGTCACAAGCAGCTAGTGGTTCATTCTTTGTAAATTAAAGTTACTGAACAAGGTTTCTTGGAGTTACATTTTCTTGTTTGTTCAGCGCAATGATTTACTAATGCCACCCCATCCCTTTTATGCTGTATTCATTATATACATTGTTTTTAGAGGGTATTCAAACATCCAGCTCTCCCTGTTACAAGATAAACAGGTACAAAAATATGAACAGCAAACCCTGCATATTAATAAAGAGGATGATGTAACTGCACAATTTGGTGCACGGCAAGTTATTTCAGGGTCCTTCCTTGCCTTAGTTTACAAATCCCACTAGTATTTCTACATGGTATACACTACTTCCTATTTTTAAGCAACAACAGTTCTGATGCCACTCAGTATTTGTGGATATATACAGTGCATACATTATGGGCCAGATATTCAAAAGGGTTGCTCATGCTTAATAGGGTTCATGCATAAGTCAAACTTGCCTCATTCTGCGATATTCAGCAGGAGGCAGTTGCCACAGAAAACATGCTGAGCAACAGCGCAATGCAAATGAATGCATGAAGAACTGGAGGGGAACCATGCATAAACTGCACAGCCCGATATTCAGCCGGGCTGTACAGGGGGATGCTCTGGCGCAACCCCAACTTCAGCCTGCAGGACTTTGAGAAAAAAAGGCTTAGGTTGAGGGCCACCCACAGGTGAGCTGCTGTATTGCAGGGCAAGACAGCAGCTGCCACCTGTGGCTGGCCCCAATCCCGTCCTGTGCCCTCTGCAGCCCGATCGAGGCATACTGTACTCCCCACCAGCCCGATCGGGGCATCAATGTGGCCCCCCTCGTTCATATCCCTGGTGGTCCAGTGGACGAAATGCCCGATAGCGGGCGGTATGTATAATAATTCCCACCCTCCGTTCACATCCCTGGTGGTCCAGTGGACGAATGCCCGATCACGGGCGGTATGTAATAATTCCCACCCCCTCCGTTCCACATCCCTGGTGGTCCAGTGGACGAAATGCCCGATCACGGGCGGTATGTATAATAATTCCACCCCTCCCGTTCACATCCCTGGTGGTCCAGTGGACGAAATGCCCGATCGCCGGGCGGTATGTGTGATAAAAGCCACCCCAGACATAGCCCTGGTGGCTAGTGTCCCCACCCACCCACCCGAAGCTCCACCACCCGCTCCCCGGCAGCATCCACCGCCTGCGCCCGCCGACTGACTGCCGGTGAGACTGCACGCCCATTGGTGCAGAGCAAGAGCCAATGGGCGGCAGCCTATACTGTACATGACAGTCCAGATTTGTGTCATTCACAAATCTGACTGTCATGTCGGTATGGCTGCACGCCCATTGGCTCTTGCCTGGCACCAATGGGCGGAAGCTTTCACTGGCAGTCGGCGGGGCGCAGGCGGGTGGATGCTGCCGCCGCGCCGCCGGGGGAGCGGGGTGGGGTCAGGTGGTTGGGGTGGGGGACACTAGCCACCAGGGCTATGTTGAGGGGGGGGTTTATCACACAGAATGGCGTGTTGGAGCAATACAATGTTTCAGAATACTGGTAATGTCAGCCACGGGGGTCCTGGGATGTCACAAACTGCAATGGGAAGGGAGGGTTCTGGGATTGCCAGAGGAGGTCACATATATATCTAAACAAACTGCAATGGGAAAGGAGGGTTCTGGGATTGCCAAAGGAGGATATCTATCTATCTATATATATATATATATATATATATATATATATATATTGCAAAAAAAACTTCATTAATGTACCAGTTAGGGTAAAAGCGATAAAAGTTGGGAAATGTGGCATTAGGGTTTACAACCCTAACACCCCCCCCCCCCAAGGCAGCACATCAGGTGTGGGGAGTGCCTTGGGTACTCAGTCCTAACACTCACCCCATTCTACTACACTCTACACATCTGACCTTATTTAAGGATGGAATGGGGTGAGCCTTAGGTTTGAGTACCCCAAGGCATACCCCACACCTGATGTGCTGTCTGGGGGGGTTAGTGTTGTAAACCCTAATGCCACATTTCCCAACTTTTATCACTTTGATCTTAACTGGTGCATTAACAATGTTTTTTTGTAATTTATTTCCTTATGTTTTGAGATAGTATAATCATATCCCTATTTTGCTGTGGGAGAGCAGGGTCCAAAGGTCGCATACATAATTTTGTCAGAATTTATTTTTATGACTGAGATTTGTCTGTTCCCTGGTATTCACTGGACCCCCCACCCTACATTTGTGCCCAGTCCCCATTCATTTTAAGTTAATAGCCCTAGTGTCTAGTGGCACCCCCACACTCTAACTTCACTACATATTTTACATTAATTTTAAGTTAATAGCCCTGGTGTCTAGTGGCACCCCCACACTCTAACTTCACTATATATTTTACATTAATTTTAAGTTAATAGCCCTGGTGTCTAGTGGCACCCCCACACTCTAACTTCACTATATATTTTACATTAATTTTAAGTTAATAGCCCTGGTGTCTAGTGGCACCCCCACACTCTAACTTCACTATATGTACCCCCCCTGCAAATGGGGGTTCCCAAAAGACTTCCAGGAGCTTGCTTGAATGCTCCAAGCCTGAATGGTGTTTGGCGTTTAAGCCATTTATCAGTGAGTGTTTTTAGAACCTCTGGTACTGTCTCTTTAAGAGCTGTCTGCTTGCAGACATAATTAGTTTGTATGGGGGACTGTGTGCTTCTCTGTTTGAGTACCACTGAGCTGCTGCCAATTCACTCCATTTTTGCAGTCACTAGGAGTGCAAAGGAACCTATCTGAAAGATGTAACTGTTTGCCAGAAATTATTTAGAGTAATAATGAAATTACAGTTTGTCTAACCTGCTTTCTTTGCAGTCAGAACTGTGTCTGCTAGTTCCCCATTCTAGTTTTGAACTGCTGAACTGGACCAATCAGTGTGGGGTAAGCTAGCTCTAAAATGGTGCCTTGGACGAATCAGAACTTGGACTCATAATCTGAGCCAGCCACAAGAGGATTGTATGGGCAGTGACTCTGGGAGATGTAGTTTAGACTTCAGTGCCTTTTGGACCAACAGCAGCAGTCTATTGTGAGTGACAGCCAATCCAGTCAAGAACTGGGAGGAACTCAAAGGAAGTGCCCGTTTTGTCGGTTGGAGTTTCAGTTGAGCTTTGGCAGTGAAGAAGGAAGGAGCCCTGTGCTTTTCAGTGTGCGGTTTTAGTCAAAAACGTGTGTAAGGCCCAGAGTTCCGGTCTGCAGCTTGTGTAACAGCTTGTTAGGACTGAATCCGTCCTGTGAAAAGAATCAAAGGATCTCTGAAGAGTAGAAACCAGGCTCACCCTGTAGAAGACTGGAGGAATTGCTGAAAATTACACTCGGTCTGTCAGAACTGAATCTGCTGTGTGTTCTCCCGGTATTGTGCAGTAATTGCGATCGGATACAGATGCAGCCTGCCTGGTATAGTGCTTTTATATGGATGTGTGAAGAGGTTTGTGTACCTCAAGTGAGCCTTGCTGACATTGAAGGACCCTATCTTATTTGGAGGTCGTGAGTACTAATTCAGGGTCGCTCCCTGTTGAATTGCCACATTAAATCCAAATGGAATTACTGTACTGCTGACTGTTTAATTCTCCTTTCTCTGTGTGAAAGGGCCCCTACCAGCTGCCACGGTTTGGACTAGCCACAGGGCTTGGGTACCCAGGGACAGTAACTGATAGGATAGGCCTGCACAGAGCCATAGGTAGATTATTAGAGTGATAAGCTAATTAACCTGATTTCCCCTGTCCTTGTTATATCCCCTAAATAAATCAGAGCTGCTTGTTTCAGCAAAGTTATACCGCCTGAGGTATTTGTCTATGTTAAAGTACTGTACTGTGATTGTTGCACTGTATCTCATTTTACAGGAGGTCCCAGTGCGGAACCAGACCTGGGGTAAGTGTATACTGTGAAGGTAATTCTGATATATTGTGTGGGCCACTAGTGGGAAGAAAGGGGCTGCAGTGTCCCAGAGGGCTGTGACCAAGTTAGTTTAACTATTGCAAACCCTGACCTCTGGGTGGAGGCACCCGCCATTGGATCCAGGCCCCTCAACCTGTTAGTGGCAAATCAGGAGGTAGTAGCCCTGGATAGCGCCATCTAGGGGTTACATCTTGGAGGCTCACCGCTGGGATTGTGTGTCCTCTAGTGGCCATATTTATGAACCACTGTTAAGAAAAATGGGTACGACAGAAGTGGCTGTGCACCGCTGGTGGAGTGGTGTACTGGGGAGGAGATCGACCTCAAAATGCTATGCTTATCCTGGACATCCCCTGGGTATCACACGGACACTGTGCAGGGAGTACTTTCCAAGGTGGAAGGTTTACAAAACCCTGTGGTGGTGGGTCGGCATGCTAATCTGCTCACCCACACTTTCCTGGCCCTAGTAGAGTTTAAGGATCCCATAGATAGCTCCAAAGTGCCACAGACCATTACTCCAGAGGGAGCCCTCACTGCTTGGAGAGTGATAACTAAGGACAGTAAAGACCTGGGGAATCAGCCCCACCACTATCTGAAACTTTGAGGAGAAATTTGCTGAATGGTTGCTGGGAGAGGGAAAACTGTGGAGGACTTGAAGAAACTATTCTTGCCACCTGGGGTGTTTCTCCCCAACACCCTCTCCTGCTCCAGTGCCGTAATGGTGGCTGAACCAATGCAGACTCCTATTTCTGCACCTGCCATTAGTCACGACTCTCACGAAGGTTGAGGATCTCTCTGGCACCTCCCACCCCCAAGGGAGGATGACTGGGAGACCTGGATAGACTATGTTGCCCCCAAGTGCTAGAATGGCAATGCTCGGAAGGCGAAAGCGAAAGAGGGTTAGTGAGAGCCTCCGAGGTCCTGCCCTGGCTACCATCCGTGCTAAACGGGCCAGTAACCCTGAAGCGACTGCACAGGCCTATCTTGAGGCCTTGAGAATGTGTATGGGAGCCCAGATTCTGATGAGGACCTATGGTGGAGAGTAAGAAATGCACAACAGTACCAAGGGAGTTGTTGTCTGTGTATGTCTCTCCTGGAAAAATTGTTGCAAGAATGCCTCAGAAAGGGTAGTTTGCCAGCGATTGAACTGGACCCAACCAGACTGGACAGAATCCTTAAGTCTGCCCCCTTCTCAGAACTGCTGTTGCTTCAGTTACGCCTGGCAAATCGACTGGAATCCCCACCCTCCTATGATGAGTTAATGAGAGAAATTCGAGGAGTTGAGAAAAGGCGACCTCGGGAGGTACCTGCACCAACAGCTGTGGCTACGACCCGAGTGACTGAGTGTGACCCATCAAGTGAAGTTCAGGGGCAGAGGTTGACAGTCAATGAGTGCTCTGACAAGGAAAAAGATATGCCACAATGGGGCGAACTGTTGAGAGAGATCCGGGAATTCAAAAACAGTCCCTTTATGAAGGCCACGCCTGCAAGTACGGGCCCTGACCTATATCCGACTGCATCTGCTATGGGGGTGGGGGTACCCACCCATGTATCTCCTGCTGATAACAGCTCCAAACTCAATTCCTTGACCATGGAAGTGGAGAAACTGACTAGATGTCTCCAAATGCTTATCACGCCGCAGACAGAGATGGCACCCAGGTTTCCAGTTAGTAATACCCCGCCCTGGCTCCCAGTGTGGTGCCTCGCCAGCTCAAACTCCAGAAAGTATGTTTTGCTATAATTGTGGAAAGATGGGCACATGAAAGGGAATGCCAGTCCCCAAAAGACACTGACAAAGTTGCATATAGGCTACAAGGAGAGCTTTGAGAAGAAATCAGTGGTTAAGAGGTACTAAATGATCCCAGTGAGGGCACCAAAAATGCTAATTCACGTCCTCTTGTGGCAAGGTCAGTTGCCCAGGCCCCCACTACCGCCTCTCCAGACTGGTCCAGAATAGTGGGTCCCTCCATGGAGACCACTGTAAAGGTGAATGGAGTGTCTACAAGAGCTGTATTAGACAGTGGCTCCCAAGTGACAATTATGTTCCAGGATTGGTATCAGAAGCATTTGTCAGACGTACCCTTACAACCATTAGAAGGACTGCATGTATGGGGGTTAAGTGAGAAGGCCTACCCTATTCCGGTATATCCGAATTTGGCTGTCTTTCCCCACCTCCGTGGCTGGAGTGGCGAACAAGTAGAGACCCTAGCCTTAGTGTGTCCCCCACTGGACTGTATGATGGTGTCCTTTGTTGATTGGAACAAATGCTCATATGTTCGAAGGCTGGCACAGTTGTGTTATGAAAAACAGGGGTCAAAGACTAGTAGAGCTTTAAGAGTTCCGCTTTAATTAAGAAGGCCTATGAGGCACAGAGAGATGCTGAAAAACAGAACCAGAGGAACCGGTCGGAATTGTATGGAAGAAGGATCCTGAGTCTCTGATCCTGGCGCCAAATGCCCAGTGTACCTTACAGGAGAGGTCCGTATCAGAAAGGATGTTAAGAATAAAATATTAATGTTGGATGCACCAGGCGATGGAAAATTGCCAGAGGGACTGCTGGTCAAGCCTAGTATTTTGCCCGCTAGAGCCCATGCTTATGCCAGAAGGGTAATGGTCCAAGTTCATAATGTGTCTGAAAGAGACATTCGAGTAAACAGAGGTTGCATCCTGGCTAATGTGCATTGTGCAGACACTGCAGTGCTACCCAGCAGCAAGAGTTCAAGGAAGAATGACAGAGTAACGCCTGACTTGTTTGATTTCGCGACTCCCGCTGCCAGCTGAATGGAAAGTGAGGATCAGTGAGAAGCTTGCCCAGAGAGACCAGGTGTTTTCTTTAAAGGAATGGGATGTGGATGCTGCAAGGAGCTGAGCACAATATCCGGCTGCATGACGAAAGACCATTTCGTGAGAGGTCTCGACGCCTGGCACCTGCTGACATAGATGATGTGAGACGGCATCTGCAAGAGATGTTAGCTGCTGGTGTAATACAAGAATCAGAAGCCTTATGCTTCCCCATTGTGTAGTGAGGAAAAAGAATGGAACAGTAAGGATGTGTGTGGATTATCGCACCTTAAACCGGCGGACTATCCCTGATCAGTACACAATGCCCCGCATTCAGGATGCTTTGGACTGCCTAAACGGGAGCAAGTGGTTCTCTGTGCTGGATCTCCTAGTGGGTACTACCAGATCCGATGGCCCCAGAGGACCGTGAGAAGATGGCCTTTATCTGTCCGCTTGGCTTCTATGAATTTATGAGGATGCCTCAAGGATTTCAGGTGCCCCAGCCACTTTTCAACGATTGATGGAGCGTGCAGTGGGGACATGAACTTACTAGAGTGCCTGGTATACCTAGATGATGTTATTGTGTTTGGCAGCTCACTGGAGGAACATGAGAGCAGATTATTTAAGGTATTGGACCGACTGGAGGACTTTGGCCTTAAACTGTCCATTGATAAGTGTCAATTCTTTCAAACATCAGTAAAGTATGTGGGACACATAGTATCCACCGAGGGAATAGAGAGACCCATAGAAGTAAAGTTGAGGCCTTGACCACCTGGCCACAGCCCAAAAATCTAAAAGAACTGCAAAGATTCCTGGGATTCTGTGGATTAGCGCTTCATCAAGGACTATTCAAGAGTGATCCGCCTTTACTTTAACCTTACTCAAGGGCATCCCCAACCCACAAAAATACCAAAAGTCAGCAGCCCTCAAGACTGAAAGAGTGTATTTTCATCCGAGTGAAGTATTTGGGGCCCGCTGGACTCCTGATTGTGAGACTGCTTTTCATGAGATCATATATCAACTTACCCATGCTCCAGTGCTGGCCTATGCCGATCCAAGAAAACCTTACGTCCTGCACACTGATGCTAGCTTGCAAGGGTTGGGGCTGTGTTGTACCAAGAGCACGAGAATGGCCTGAGACCAGTGGCCTTGCCAGTAGAAGCCTGACCCCATCCGAAAAGAACTATCCTGTACATAAGTTAGAGTTCCTAGCTTTGAAGTGGGCTATTGTTGACCAATTCCATGAGTACTTGTATGGGGCTAAAATACTAGTAAAACTGCAATAATCCTTTGACCTATGTGCAGACCTCAGCTAGTTGGATGCCACTGGCCATAGGTGGCTTTCTGCATTATCTACATGACTATGCTCGAATACCGAGCAGGTCTGAACCACATAGATGCTGATGCTCTCTCCGGAGGCCTGTTCCCCAGAATGATTGGGTCCGATTGGCAGAACCTCGACATTCGGGCACTCTGCCGAAGTTTGACAGGGAGGAACAAATGTCCACGGACGCAGTGGACTGCATGGTGGATTGCTTGGGAGCCTCTGAGAATTGCATACCTGCTGCTTATTGCCACTTTTCTGCAATAGACATTGGTGCACTGCCTCAGCTGGACAATGACAGTATTCAGTGGGCTCAATCCTGCGATCCCATGATCAAAGCAGCTTTAGAAGCCCTCTATGCAGGAAAAGATGTGTCCAAATTACGCTCCACTGATTTGAGAACTGCACTGTTATACAAAGAAGGTCCTAAGTTGAAACTGATCAATAAACTGTTATACAGAGAAACAGTAGACAGAGGGGACAAGTAGACAAACAACAACTAGTGCTGCCCACTGCCTTTCGAGACTCAGTACTGAGGTCCTGCACAACCACATGGGGCACCTTGGTATAGACAGAACACTTGACTTGGTGAGATCAGATTCTATTGGCCTAAGATGGGGCTGATGTGGAGCAACACATTCGAACTTGTAGTCGCTGCTTACAGAGGAAAGCTTTGCCCCAGAGGCTGCCCCTTGTTAACATCACCACCAGTGCACCCATGGAGCTGGTCTGTATTGATTTTCGAGTTTGGAGTCAGATCAAAGAAATATCAGTAATGTGCTGGTGGTCACTGACCATTTCACGAGATATGCCCAAGCTTTCCCACCAAAGACCAGAAAGCATCCACTGTGGCCAAAGTACTTGTAGAAAACTTTTGTTCACTATGGGCTCCACAAAGAATCCATTCTGATCAAGGGAGAGACTTTGAGAGTCGCCTGATCAAAGAGATGCTTTCTCTGTGGGGAGCTGCGAAGTCCAGAACCACTCCTTACCACCCCAGGGGACCCACAGCCTGAACGTTTCAACCGCACTTTGCTAGATATGCTAGGCACCCTGCACCCAAAGGACAAGCCTAGATGGAGCCAACAAATTA
The DNA here is from genome assembly GCA_016271365.2 of Neoceratodus forsteri. Taxonomy (NCBI): domain Eukaryota; kingdom Metazoa; phylum Chordata; order Ceratodontiformes; family Ceratodontidae; genus Neoceratodus; species Neoceratodus forsteri. The sequence continues at coordinate 1,096,132,383 of CM028135.1, read as the reverse complement.
GCACCCTGGTACATGCTTATAACTGCATCAAAAGTGATGCCACTGGATTCTCCCCCTACCGCCTGATGTTTGGAAGAGAAGCTCGACTACCAGTAGATGTGTGTTTTGGGTCTCTCCTGATGGGGTTCAAGCTGACAACTATTTACAGTATGTGCAAAAGTTAAAGGCCCAGCTAACTCATGCGTACCAACTGGCTCAAACCATGGCTGCCAAAGAAATCTGGCCAACAAGAAAGGTATGATAAAAGGTGAGCTTAGGAACTCCAGGAGGGAGATCGGGTATTGCTAAGAAATCTGGGACTGCATGGCAAGCACAAGATTGCTGACAGATGGCACCATCTCCTCACATTGTAGTGGGCAAACTAGATGATCTGCCAGTGTACAAAGTAAGGCCTGAGAATAATTCAAAAGATGTAAAACAATGCATAGAAATCATTTACTGCCCATTGGACAAATCTTAATTGAGTCTGAGCCCCTAGAAGATGCCCCCTCTGGACCAGTGACTAGAGCTGCTGCTAAGAAAAGATGAAAAAGTCTGCACTACAGAAGCAAAGTTAAAGTGTTCCCTCCACAAGTCCCAGTTGAGCATGACTGTCAGTCCATATCGGAAGAAAGTGAGAGTGACTTTGAATACTATCCTTCTTACGAACTGAGTCAATTGTTTGGGGCAATCCCTAGTCAATACTGGAGATGAAGCTGGGCCTTCTGGACTGTCTAAGCCCCAGCTTCATCCCTGGAGCCAATGCTCCCAGAAAGTGAAGTGCAAAGCATCAGATCAGATGAAATGGAATCATTGTGCATGGTTGAACTGTTTGAGCTTTCAGGGAGGAAAATGATAGATTAGGGGCAGACTGGTGATACACCCGAACAAGAAGAGTATTTTGAGTGCCCTGACAGTCCACTGCCAGTGTCCGAAAGCTCTCCATGCGAGCCAAATGTTGTGGACTCAGAAACTGTAACTCCTGGAGCTGAAAGTGCCCCAAGTTCTAGCCTCTCTACCCCATGGAGACTCCTGACAAGTGAGGACAATGCTGAAAATGAGGCTCAGAGTGCAGAGACTATAACAGTTCCCCCTAGAAAGACTGGTCGAGCTGTAAAGCCTGTGGTGCACCTCAGTTATGATTCACTTGGGAGGTCTGTGGACTTGCCTCTCAATGTTGTCCATAAAAGAGTGTATGTGTCCCCAAGCTCATTGCCCAAACTGAGCATCAGTGCTAACTCAAGTTACTTGTGTTGTCCTCTAAGTATGGTGCCCTTGCCCCATCCAGCCCCAAGGTAACTGATAGGAAGGGCCCCTCTCTTCAGGTTTCATGTACAAGAGGTAATAACTTGAGTTATGGTACAATGTGTATGTACTGTGTAAAGTGACGTACTGCAATGTTTCAGAAATGTGTTCTTGGTAAAATGATATATTGACTGATGATTACATGTGAGCCTAATGCAAATGTATGTAGTTGCAGTTGAAACTTATGGGGTACTTGTGGCGGACGTCAAGCTTTCCCAGGCCAGGAAGGTGTAACCCCTGCAAATGGGGGTTCCAAAAGACTTCCAGGAGCTTGCTTGAATGCTCCAAGCCTGAATGGTGTTTGGCGTTTAAGCCATTTATCAGTGAGTGTTTTAGAACCTCTGGTACTGTCTCTTTAAGAGCTGTCTGCTTGCAGACATAATTAGTTTTATGGGGACTGTGTGCTTCTCTGTTTGAGTACCACTCGAGCTGCTGCCAATTCACTCCATTTTGCAGTCACTAGGAGTGCAAAGGGAACCTATCTGAAAGATGTAACTGTTTGCCAGAAATTATTTAGAGTAATAATGAAATTACAGTTTGTCTAACCTGCTTTCTTTGCAGTCAGAACTGTGTCTGCTAGTTCCCATTCTAGTTTTGAACTGCTGAACTGGACCAATCAGTGTGGGTAAGCTAGCTCTAAAATGGTGCCTTGGACGAATCAGAACTTGGACTCATAATCTGAGCCAGCCACAAGAGGATTGTATGGGCAGTGACTCTGGGAGATGTAGTTTAGACTTCAGTGCCTTTTGGACCAACAGCAGTAGTCTATTGTGAGTGACAGCCAATCCAGTCAAGAACTGGGAGGAACTCAAAGGAAGTGCCGTTTTGTCGGTTGGAGTTTCAGTTGAGCTTTGGCAGTGAAGAAGAAGGAAGCCTGTGCTTTTTCAGTGTGCGGTTTTAGTCAAAAAACGTGTGTAAGGCCCAGAGTTCCGGTCTGCAGCTTGTGTAACAGCTTGTTAGGACTGAATCCGTCCTGTGAAAAGAATCAAAGGATCTCTGAAGAGTAGAAACCAGGCTCACCCTGTAGAAGACTGGAGGAATTGCTGAAAATTACACTCGGTCTGTCAGGAACTGAATCTGCTGTGTGTTCTCCCGGGTATTGTGCAGTAATTGCGATCGGGATACAGATGCAGCCTGCCTGGTATAGTGCTTTCTTTTATATGGATGTGTGAAGAGGTTTGTGTACCTCAAGTGAGCCCTGCTGACATTGAAGGACCCTATCTTATTTGGAGGTCGTGAGTACTAATTCAGGGTCGCTCCCTGTTGAATTGCCACATTAAATCCAAATGGAATTACTGTACTGCTGACTGTTTAATTCTCCTTTCTCTGTGTGAAAGGGCCCCTACCAGCTGCCACGGTTTGGACTAGCCACTAGGGCTTGGGTACCCAGGGACAGTAACTGATAGGGATAGGCCTGTGCACAGAGCCATAGGTAGATTATTAGAGTGATAAGCTAATTAACCTGATTTCCCCCTGTCCTTGTTATATCCCCCTAAATAAATCAGAGCTGCTTGTTTCAGCAAGATTATACCGCCTGAGGTATTTGTCTATATTAAAGTACTGTACTGTGATTGTTGCACTGTATCTCATTTTACAGGAGGTCCCAGTGCGGAACCAGACCCTGGGGTAAGTGTATACTGTGAAGGTAATTCTGATATATTGTGTGGGCCATTAGTGGGAAGAAGGGGGTTGCAGTGTCCCAGAGGCTGTGACCAGTTAGTTTAACTATTGCAAACCCTGACCTCTGGGTGGAGGCACCCGCCATTGGATCCAGGCCCCTCAACCTGTTAGTGGCAAATCAGGCAGGGGTAGTAGCCCCTGGGATAGCGCCATCTAGGGGTTACATATATATTTTACATTAATTTTAAGTTAATAGCCCTGGTGTCTATTGGCACCCCCACACTCTAACTTCACTATATATTTTACATTAATTTTAAGTTAATAGCCCTGGTGTCTAGTGGCACCCCCACACTCTAACTTCACTATATATTTTACATTAATTTTAAGTTAATAGCCCTGGTGTCTAGTGGCACCCCCACACTCTAACTTCACTATATATTTTACATTAATTTTAAGTTAATAGCCCTGGTGTCTAGTGGCACCCCCACACTCTAACTTCACTATATATTTTACATTAATTTTAAGTTAATAGCCCTGGTGTCTAGTGGCACCCCACACTCTAACTTCACTATATATTTTACATTAATTTTTAAGTTAATAGCCCCTGGTGTCTAGTGGCACCCCACCTCTAACTTCCTACATATTTTTACATTAATTTTACGTTAATAGCCCTGGTGTCTAGTGGCACCCCCACACTCTAACTTCACTACATATTTTACATTAATTTTAAGTTAATAGCCCTGGTGTCTAGTGGCACCCCCACACTCTAACTTCACTATATATTTTACATTAATTTTAAGTTAATAGCCCTGGTGTCTAGTGGCACCCCCACACTCTAACTTCACTATATATTTTACATTAATTTTTCACTGATGTTCACTGGTGCCCCCCACCCTCCAACTGTGCCCAGTCCCCATTAATTCATGCTTAACACCCTGGTGTCTAGTGACACCCCGCCCCTCCCAGTTCTATATAACCTTAGCTTGCTTTAAGCCCAGGCTCAGAAACTTCCTGCTTAGCTCTCGCAAATGCAACTGCCGCTAGCCTAGTGTAAAAAAAAAAAATATATATATATACTCTGTTTGACAATGCTCACTAGCGACTCCCCCCTTCCTTTCCCTACTAATTCCTCCTCCCTATCTCCCTCCCTTCTACCCCACCAGCTCTCCCCCACCATAAGTTTTGCACCTTTTGTTATCTTTTGCTTTGTTGGAGATTGTATTCTGTTGTAACAAAATTGTAATTGAACTGTAACTTTTTGGTTTTTAAGTACTGTGTCCCTTGTACTACTGTTCTGATGTCCTCTTTGTGACGAGGTACCTTTGTAAATGAGCCTCTAGCTCAAAGGTTTCTAAACTGATGTTTAACTAAATAAAATAAATAAATAAATAAATAAATGTATTAATTGGTGTCCAGTAGTACCCCCCCCCACCCTCCAATTTTCCTCATTCAGTGTCATGCCACAATATATATCCCTGGTGTGTAGCGGCGCCCCCTCCCATCCTCTGATCGTTGTATTAGTTTAATTTCACTTCCCCATTGGTGGCCAGTGACACCCCCCTTCTATATCAGTGTGAACCTGAAAATAAGAAAACAGTCCCTCGATTACTTTATTTTTTTTTCAAACCTCTCCACCATTGCTCTGACCCACACCACCTACCCAACCTCCCACTGAGCACCCACCTCCCCACACACCCTTGACCCCCCACACATCCTTACTCACCTAAACTGTCCCCACAGTGAAGATCCACTCTCCAATCAAAGAGGGGTCTTGCTGCTGGAACCTGTGACTGCTGTAAGACAAGTAAGGTAACTGCGGTGGGAAAATACACTGAACCACAGTTACCTTAATTCTCATACAGCAGTCACTGGTTCCAGCAGCAAGCATGTCATCAATCAGAGAGTGAATATTCACTGTAAGGCCAATTCAGGTGAGTAAGAGTGTGCTGAAGTCAAGCGAGGTGCACAGTGGGAGGCTGTTTTCTTATTTTCAGTTTCACACTGATATAGATTGGTAGGGGTACCACTGGCCACTAGTGGGGATATGAAATTAAACCAATACTGGGATGGGAAGGTGGGGCCGGGGCGTCACTAGATACCAGGGATATAGGGAGTGGGAGGGTTTAATTAAACACCAGGTGCCGGGATGGAAAACGGAGGGTGGGGGCAGACAGCACACAGAGGGAGGGAATGGGAGAGTATAATTAAACATCAGATGCTGGGATAGGAAATGAAGGGTGGGGGTGGACAGCACACAGAAGGAGGTAACTGGATGGTTTAATTAAACATCAGATGATGGGATAGGAAACGGAGGGTGGGGGTGAACAGCACACAGAGGGAGGGAGTGGGAGGGTTTAATTAAAGACTGGCTGCCTGGAGAGGAAATGGAGGGTAGGGGCACACAGCACACAGACGGAAGGAGTGGGAGGGTTTAATTAAACATTGGGTGCCGAGATGGGAACTGGAGGGTAAGGGCGGACAACACACAGAGGGAGGGAGTGGGAGAGTTTCTTTAAAGAACATCAGTCCTGGGACAGGGAATGGAAGGTAGGCGGATGGCACACAAATGGAGGTGGGAAGCACTAGACACAAGGGAAATTTTTCAAGCCAACACCTGCTGTACTAATCGGTGGCCATTACGCCCTATCCTGAAGTTATTTTTTTGAAAAATGAGTTGTGTGTGTTTTATACAAAAAAGCAGCTATGTAAAAATTATTTTTCCACAAATTGCAAAAAAGGATCCTTTTCCATGCTTCTTTTTTCGCAATTTGCAAAAAAAGAAAAATCTTTTCTCGCAAATTGCGAATAAGGATCCTGCTTCACGATTTCTTTTTCACAATTTGTGAAAAAGGGTTTTGGTATGTTAAAAAACATGTTTCCAGGTCATTTATCAAAAAACTAAGCCAAGAATCAGATAGAACAGGTCCCAATTACGTAAATATAACTGTTGCTTTCTACTAAACCCATGTTTTTTTTTTTTTTACTTGTTTAAATTTGTTTTCCTCGCTAAAACAAGATGGTGGCAGCATAAACATGGATTTTCTGTTTGCGACAAAGGACTCCCCATTTGCGACAAAGGATTCCCCATTTGTGACACAGAATCCTTTTTTAAGGTGAACATCTAACTTTTCCCATTGAAAATAATGGAAAATGCTGAAATGTAATAGCTTTTGAATGGATTAATATTTTTTTCACCAAATCTTCAAAAGGCACATCTGTGACCCAAGACCTTTCTACCCTAAACCTTTCCAACCAAAATTCCACACCATTTTCACACAGTGACGTGACAAAGAATTTGACCAAAAATGGTAATTTTCACATTTGTTAACACTGTGGGAAGGATTCACGAACGTGGCAGAAAGACCCACAGCTGTGGGAAAACCTCGGCGCTAGTGGGAGTCCACTTGCGAAGCCGCCGGTCGCCCGCGGCTGCGGGTATTCACTAAGGTGGAGCCGGAGTACGACCGGCTCCATGAAATACGGCAGCTTGCGGGTGCTGTTGCCATGGACAGCACCGCAGCTGCGGAAGGCTGCTAAGGGCATCGGAACCCGCCATAGCACCCTCCACAACTGCTGTGGCTGTGGATTGCCGGCGCAGCTGCGATAATCCAGTCCACAACAGTAGTTGCGGAGTGGAACTTTTACAAAATCTCGTTGTGAATCCTGCCCTGTATCTCTGCACCCACACATCCAACTGGAACAAAACTTGCCACTTCATCCCTAATGGGACATGCAAAATTTCATGCAAATTGGTTGAACAGCTGCAAAGTTATTAAAGTGTAAAATTTCAGGATTAATATAGAAGTGAAGAATGAACCCTAACTATAGGGGTGAGGTTGCGCCCCTATAGTTGGGGTTGTATGGGCAATTCAATGTTAAACCCACATTTTTGTACTTTAATTACTTCACAGTGTTCAATGGATTTGCACAAAATTTTGCACGTGCAGTCTCCGATGGTACATCTCTGGATGTACCAAGTTTCATTCCAGTCAGATGTGCGGATTCCAATATACGGATAGTGCAAAAAGTGAATTTTTTCCCATTGGTTTGAATGGGTTTTCTGTCAACTTGGCTAGCACCCAGACAGTTTGGAATTTTGGTCTGAAGTTTTCCGGGTAGAAAATGGTTGGCCCACAGATGTGCCTTTTGCTTATTTGGTGAAAAAATATGAATCGGTTTCAAAGTTATTTAATTTTGCAATTTTGAATAACTGGTTCTGAGCATGCACAGTAAGCACCCAAAAACAGTTGTATGAAATAAAAAAAAGACTTTTTTTTTCATATTGACATCATTCTTTTTCATGAGAAGAAAATCCTCTTTCATTTGGCTGCCATCATGTTTTCTGGTTTTCCCTAGGGAAAATTAAAATTTCAAAAGCCACAAAAATGATATTCTGGAGAGCGACCAGCACATGTACTGCGGCTTGCTTACCGGGACCCCCTTAGCTGGATTCTGCACTTAACTGTTGGAGAAATGCCCTTGAAATATTATTTTTTTTAACATTAGAAATCTTTTTTTGTGACTCGTGAAATGAAAAAATAATCTTTTTCCGTATGACGTCATCCTTTTTAGTGAGGGGAAACTCTTCTGGCATGAAGCTTCAATGTATTTCAATGGGGTTTTCAACTTTGTGGCATAACTTTGCCCTCTTTGCAAACTTTGAGCTCAGACTTTCAACATGGCCTTTTTGGGACTCCACCTCAGGAACAATTTTGGTGGGATTACGCAAATTTGTATGGAAAGGCAATTTCACAGTCACCTTTTGGGAGGGATTTGAAAAGTTTCGCCACCCTTGTTCATCAGGTGGGGGTCATAAGAAGGCTATGTTGAAATGTTGCAGTTAAAATGTGTAAAATGCTAAAATTATGTACATACATTGCAACTTTGCTATAATCCCTCATAACTTTGGCAATTTTAAATATGTTGACTCAAAATGTTCAACATAAACATCTTTTTACACCAGCTGTCATTTTTCAAACACTGGCCAAACTATGTTTTTGCACCTGTGGCGTGTTATGGTGTGGAATCACGTTTTGACGGGGATTTGAACATTTTCAATACTGGGTTCATGACATGGGGTAACAAGAAGGCTATACTGACAATCTCATTCCTGTTTTTCTGTAAATGCAAGCACAGAGCCCAGAGGGCCTGACACTTCCACAACAACATGTATGTATACATCTAAGGAGGGGTGGAAGCGCAGGGCAGAGGGCCCTGCGCTCCCACAGACAAATGAGGATACAATTGTACTATCTGAAAAAGTAAGGACATTTTTTGCAAAAACTCTGTTAATGCACTAGTTCGGGTTGAAGTGACAAATGTAGGGAAATGTGGCATTAGGGTTAGGCAGCAACAGGTGAGGGGGTTTGCCTTAAGGTTGTCAACCCTAACACTCACTCCATACTATGAATAATTAAGCTGAGATGGGTACAGTGTATGAGAATGGGGTGAGCGTTAGGGTTGACAACCCCAAGGCACACCCCATGCCTGTTGTTGCCTTCATGGTGTGGGTGGGGTGTTAGGGTTGGAAATCCTAATGCCATTTTTCCCTACTTTTGTCACTTCAATCCTAACTAGTGCATTAACAAAGTTTTTACAAAGAATTTCCTTACTTTTTCAGATAGTGTGATTGTGGTTCTATGTCATAATGGTGATTGCCGAAAGGCAACCATTATTATGGTGAGGATACATCTCTGAAAATCAGTTTCAGCGATGTACACCCCCAGTGCACAGGAAAACGGTGCCGGAGACTTAGATTTTATATGTTAATATGGGGGGCTGTGACCCCCACACCCTCCCAGCAGGAGGCTTCACTCCCCGCACCCCCTACTAAAGGATTCTTAACCTCGGGGAGTGCAAATTCTGGGGAAAAGAAATTTCTGGCTGGGCGCAAAAAAATGTAGGCACGCCCATACCTGAACCCTCGCAGGTTTAGGCTGCCACCCACTCACCACACTACACGGCCAGCTCAGCAGCCCCACACCAACCACGCCAGGCTACACCTCCCTCCCTCATGCTCGCTCCCCCCACGTGCGTATACATATAGCGACATCCTGTCACTATATGTGTGAACCTGCTACATCTGGTCACCTTCCTTACTCCCATGCCCTGTCATTCCTGTACCGCAAGTGGGTCACCATTTTGGTAGGCACCCACTTATGGCTAGCCCACATCATGGGATACCTATAAGGGTATCCTCACCTGGCTTCTCTGGGACAAACCTTCATGCCTATGTCCGGCTTCTGGACTGTGGTGAGGTGCCTAGTCACCAGTGCGTGACCTGTCAAGGACTAGACTTCATCCCATGGCCAACAGGGTTTTCCACCTTGGTTGAAGATTTCCCCTAGGGCCTGGACAGTGCAATGCATGGGTGGGCAAGCTCCACCTCCGTGGAGATGTCCTAACATGTCTAGCCATGGTCTTACCTACAGACACACCCAGACCTGTACTGCCACCCAGACAACTCCAGTTGGCAATATTGCAGTGGATCATGGTAATCCCCTTCCCCGAGGGAAAAGACCTGTCTCTGGGATGCTCAATCCCCCAGCTCCCCCGGCTGACCCCTGGGCGACACACATCCATTCCCAAACCCAGGTCACTGGCATGGCAAGAGGTGAGGCACCTGTGCCTCAGTCTTCCATACCACTGGGCCAGCCAGAGGAGGTAATGTTCAAAGATCAAGGGACAGTGCTTTAGTATTTATTGAAGCTTACACTGGATCCAATACCACACATGGTTGGGTTATCAATTAGGAGCTTCCAGGAGGTACAGTTTAGACCGCTATGACTTCTTTCCTACCCCTATGATATCCTTGCGACCTTGAAACCCCTAAACAAGGTTCCTTGGGATTGGTTCATATTAAAATTTGGTTGGTAGGAGAGTTTTGCAACTCCTTTGAGTCTGCCAAAATGGAGATTTGCAACCCCCATTATTCTGCTGAAACAATGACACTGGCAGCTCATAGACATGTGGCTAAAGATGAGCGTCCCCCTTTAACTTGGAAACAGAATTATCAGCTTGGCCTGACTCACTGTGTACACCTAACATCACAAGCCTCTGTTTCTGGTAAGTCAGCACAGGCTCATGATGCCAGGGGTAACCAAGCAGCCACTGTGGATGAAACGGAGGACCGTGGCCATGTCTTGGACATGTATAGTTAAAAAGGAACTAAATACAGAAAATATATATGATTTTTAAACTGAATGGCATCTCACATAAAGTTTATTTCAGTTTCCCTGTAACTGAAATACACTAACATAAGTTATTTATTTAGTGTTTGTTGACTGGGAAAAGTGGGCTAGGAAATTCTGCCTATTTTTAGCAGGGGGGAGGGGGGTTGCAGATGGAAAACAACTGAAATTAACCCAGATTAAAGAGCCAGGGAAACAGAAAACAACAGACAGTAAAATATTATAACTCTTAAGAAGTAGTCAGTTGTAACTTGTTATTTCTTTGGCGCATTGGAAAGTTTTCTCTGTGATCGTACTATGCTGGATGTGTGTAACAGCACTCTGCTTGGCAGCAGATAAAGCTAGCTAAATTCCTCCCGCTACATTATCTGCACTGTGACCTCACAGACAGTGACAAAGATGACTGACCTGCCGGGCAGCTGCATGGCTCTCCCTGAGCAGCTGTGATGTCACAATCAGTGAGGTCACAGTGCTGATGATGTAATGGGAGGAACAGAGCTAGAGATGTCAGCTGCCAGGCAACGTGCTGTTCCAAACATCACACCTCTATAAACAACGAGCGACCACTGAGGGTACTGGTAGAAACCATCAGTAACTTCATATCATAAAACAAAAAAAAAGAGCTAAACAGCCACATCAGAGTAAGTGTCTTATGCTGACCCAAGTGAAAAGACCCTCCTTCTTGCACTTGCTAGAATCTGTTGTTTTGTGGTCAGTAATAAAGGTGAATTTTGCATTTTTCACTTGTGTCAGCATAAAACACTTATTTTGGTGAGGCTGTGTAGCTCAGTTTTTTGTTTTCTGTGCTATAAATTACACCCCTAGCAACAGATTAAAAAATCATCTAATTAACCAAAGGGAAAATAAGAATACCTCTGATATAAAAAGCAATAGTTGACTCCTTTTAAACACTAATATTAGTTTTAGGCAGTACACTAACTCTTTAAGCTGTTGATGGTATTCTTAGTGGATAGCCAAAATGTGGCCAGTACTCCGGGGAAATTCCCCTACTCTTTTCAAGAATTGCCATAGGATCTTTAATGTCCACCTGTACAATCACCAGAACAGGCAGACAGGACCTTGGTTTAACGTCTCATCCAAAAGACGGCACCTCAGGAGTGCAGCACACCTTCACGCTGTACTACAGTGTCAGTATTGGGATTTTACTTCAAGTTCCCAGTGTAGAGCTAGACACCATGGGCCCAATTCCAGAAGGGGATATGCCGGTGTAAGGCGAGATACGCCAAATCCCATGGTGTATCTCACTGCCTATGCCAGGCGATACGCCAGTCCATATTACAAGAGGTGAGATGCACCATGGCATATGCAGGCTGCGACAATTGCAGGATGCGCCAACACTTACACTGCAGCCCTCAACGCCTGGTGCAACTGTGGGTTACGACAGCAACATAGCCCAATTCCAGTAGGGCGGCTGTCATAACCCACAGTTGCAAGTACAAGAGACGCAGTGGTGTACAGAATGTATGACAGGTCGGACCTGTCTTAAGTGGCATCGACGGCTGGCACCTTCTGATGCCGCCATGCAGCGCCCCGGTAATGGTGCTAAGTTAACCCCCAAGACCCAACTAACACTCCTGCGACCCCCGATCTACCCGGACCCTGAGGTCCATTTCTGGTGTGCCACCCCCCAGGCGCCTGTGCCATGCATCCTGTCCCTCCCATGCCCCCTGGTGTCTGCCGAGGTGGTCTGGTGCTGGGGGGGTGACGCCTGTCGTTTGCCACGAGTTGCGACATGCGGCTGCGATACGCCATGTGTGGGCTACTGCCACATGCATGGCATATCTCACATGTCGCAATTGCTGTGACCCTGCCACTTCTGTAATGCGGCGTAGGGTCCCATGCGTAGGAGTGACCGGGGTAACTCGCAACTGCGTGCAAGTTACGCCGGCCGTCCTGGAATCAGCTCCCATAACCTTAGTACACGGTAGTTTCAACTGTGTGATCCTTTAAAGGAGAACTGCATTTAACATTTAAGCTTGTGTTTTCTGTAGAAGGTGCTTTACAAATAGCAGTTCACACTTTTTTATTTATTTATTTGACTGGTTTTGTTGTAAATTCATTTGAGGTTTATCATTTACACACTGCTCACAAAAACAATTTTTGAACTGTATTTTGTAGTTTATGTCCTTACTCGGCTCTTCATTGTTAGCACAACGATTCCATGTTTTACCATTGATCTCTGGGACCGAAAGGCACAAGAATTACATTACACAGGTCTAAAATTATTCCTGCAACTTGTAAATCTGAAACACTACTAAAAGGACAGTAAAGATGGAACAGTGACAGAATTCTAAAATGAATTCTCAAAACAGCTTCAACAGGAAAAATGTACTTAGGTTCAAGTTCTCCATTAAAAATATTTCATAGTTTCTCCAAAAAAGTTCACAGCTAAACCTCGGCTACATAACATTTCCAGAAAAAAAAAGAGAATTTTAGCACATTCCAGGTTTTATTTCCAAGGCATTTTCATGAGAACACATTTTTGTTAATCTTCATTTGTTCCAGTTGCTTATGCTAGCCTTAAATTCATATTATTCACATGACTTCACAATCTGTTGCTATGGAAATGGTTCTGATGTCATGAGTGGAGGAGTATTACTTCAGGACAGGAATATGCAATAGGAACAGATTAAATTTATGGGCCAAGATCATGTTTCCATGCAACTGTCTTTAGTAATAAGCAATTGAATGTTCTGAATTAATTTTTTTTGAATGTTATGTCATTGAGTCTTGCTAACGTTAACTGTCATTATTTTGCAGAAAATGTGAAAATCGCTTACACATTAAGGCCTGCACATTTTAAAGATCAGTACCACACATTTATAATACAGGCCATCACCCGACGGAGATGAATATCAAAATTCATTAATGTAGAGTCGGATCCGGTCAGTAACATCTCGACCAATAACATCTTGGCCAAAAATAAAGCGGGGATTACACTGCAGCCAACAATGTAGACTTGCAATATCATCGCTTCCCCAAATCTTGCAGGCAGTATGAGGAATGAAACCCTGGTGGCCTGTGGTTCCCCCAGCCCACCTGCTGCATCTCAGTCCCAGCCACAGAAGATCCATGAGTGATCCCCGTGCAAACCCCCCGCCATCCCCGATCAGCCCACCTGCACCACTGCCGAAGTGTGCGGTACACTGCAACATATTCCTGGTGTCTAGTTGCCCCCCCAGGTAGTCCGCCACCTACCTGCTCCCACCCTAACCCCTAATGGGTGACCAGAACTTACCCTCCACTCTGCCAAAGCTGGCCAGCTGACCAAGATGCAATGCATGGCGTGCACCCGTGGCCAGCTGTGGCACAGAGATGGAGGCTCTACTAGTCACCCATTGAGGTGCGTGAGGCAGTAGGTGGGATAAGGCCATGCCGGGGTATCTGTGCCGCGCACTTCAGCAGTGGTATAGCCGGCAGCAATCGTCGATCTCGCGATGGCGGTGGCTTGCGGGGATCCTTTCATGGAGTCTTCTGTGGCTGAACGAATGCGGCAGATGACTGAGGCTCACAGCTGGAGTTTCATTCATATACTGCCTGCAGGTGAAGCGACTGATATTACTGAAAACCTACATTGTTGGCTCTGCGTAATCCCGTAGCTTATCTGGTGATGTTGATGGTCATACGACTATTACTGACGGTCCTGTAAGTCTCTCCATCTGAGATTCTGATTAGCTGAATCTTGGGTTTCTGTACTTTAAAACCTTCAGGTGTACATACATGGATGTCGTGGAGCATGATCAATATCGCAATGGTCATGTACGGATGAAGATATGATTATGTTCTGACTGTTGCATAAATGCATTAAATGAAATATAGTTATACCTATTATGGATAAATTACTATTAAGGGGAACATACACCTGTCTGTACTATTATTGGCAATATGGACATGTGTTTATCCTCCTTAATCGCCCTACTGTGCTTTTATTTCGTTACTTAAATAATTTGTCTTTTACCATTTTTAGGGCCCCATGTTCATGATGTGACTAATATTATATTTTTCTTTTATTTCTGATCTGTTCCAGAACCCAGAGACATCAGTTGATATCAGCTGAGTGGAAGTTCACGGTACAAGTGTGACCGCAGGGCTTCCTCTCAACTGATGTCATCAGGCACTGAAGCAAATCAGTAATTTCTAAAAATTAATATCAGTTGGGAGATAAAACCTTAAAAACAAATACAAGAAAAACTACTATGTAACCTCCTGACTCTTCATCATACCCACCACACTCTCTGCTCCTCTGAGGTGGGTCTCCTAGTTATGCACAGGGAATGGCTAAAATCATTTGGTGACAGCGTCTTCAAGTTATCTGGCCCAGCCCTATGGTATTCACTGCCAAGATCCTTGCGGGAGACTCCCTCATTGGGGCATTTAAGAGGAGCCTGAAATCACACCTGTTCAAGGAGGCATTTGGACTATAGGTAATGTCACCTGATTAACTGGTTGCCTTTTAGAATGTATTTTATTAATATTTGTTATGTTATTTGATCTGTATTATTTCAATTTGTATATTAGTTGGGTTTAGAATTTATTGTGAGTTTTATTCTATTTTTGGACTGATTGTGATGTGAACTGTCCTGAACTTTGCACAGCACCCTGAGCCCCAGGGGAAGGTTGCTTCATAAGTAAAACGTACTTACTAATTAGAGGGACATTGGTAACCTCTTTTGCATCATATTGTTTCTAGTTGCAAACCCACATTTTGTAATTGCTTACCATCTCCCAAATTCACTGATGTTGCTGGTGGTTGTATCTGCTTCCTTTCTTAGTAGAACTGAAATGCATGCTAATGTCGTAATTATACCCATCCTTGTTTTGCTTAAAATCCTTGATCTACTCATGTTGCATACTTCCTGAATATTAGGAACATCCCCAGACAGAGCAACCACTCATGATGCAATAGTCCCCTCTCCTCCCGCTGAATCATGAGTGGTTAGACTATGTTGAAGGTGTTCCCAAGTCCAGGAAAGAGGCAGTGGGAGTTGGTCAAGGACTTAAACAAACATGTTTTTGTGTGGTAACACCAGTATGGTGGGTAGTCTGTTTTTCACTTTTAGAAAGAAAAAAGGAATTAGACTCAAACTACCAGATACATCAGCAATCTCCACAGAATATGAGTAAACATATATTTTTTTAAACTAGAGACACATTGAGGCCCAAGGGGATTGACAGTGTCCGTTTAAGTACACATTTCCAATTACATTAAAAAAACGGTAAAGCTAGGTTTGTATTCCATTTACAACTAGCAAGAGTTGAGTTAATTTTCTGGCAAACACACACAACAGCCATTATTACAAAGCAAGTAGAATACACAGACTGAATACCATGTCATCTTGTGGGTCACATAAAACAAAAGGGTTAAAATGAATGTACAGAGAAAATAGAAAATATTTTTAAATTCAAAATTTTAACCACAGATCTTCAGGAATTATATTTAATGAAGAAAGTAAACAGCCAACTCCAAAATAAAGGCTATTTTGGTATGTCATAAGACAACTGAATATTGTGAACAATTACAATATGTTAGACTACAGCTAATCATGAATGAAGAAGTCTCCAAGAACATGGAAATCCTTGATTTGATGCCAACGGTGTGGTGTATGCAGAGAGTGGTGTGAATTCCTGCTATGAAGTAAGGCAGGGGGGTCTGGGTGGTTCTGGGCTTCCCAGGAAATGTGGGGCTGAGATAATACAGGAAACACTGTATCTAGAAAACTCATGATAGGAAACTCAAGTGCAAACTTGAGAAAATAAAGCTGAGGTACTCTTTCCAAAATGTATTTAGAATTCATGCCTGAAGTAGGGCTCAGTAGATACCAAAGAGACCCGCTGATGAAGCTCCTTAATGGAGGCCGCTATGTAGGGAACAAGTGCTGTTTGTTTTGTTGCAATGCAAATTAAAAGTTTAATAGTTCGTGTGCATGCATCATCCTTTTTGTTTATTCTTCTTCTGCATGTAAAAGTATATGATGAAGGTATGGAAGGTTGAAATGGTACAGACCCTCATAAAAATTTATTTCAGAAGAGTCAAAACTATTAGATAAAATCATTTTCAAGGATATCCTGGGCATCAAAGTTAGAAAACAGTAAACATACACAATTTAAAAAGTTAATAAATACTTCAACTAAATTATACAAGATCCCATTTAAGAAGAGACAGTTAGGAAGTACTACACTAAATATAGTGTTAACATAACGAGCCATTGACAGTTTTAATATATAAAAAATACAGCAAGTTTTAAATAGAACCAGACTTCAGAAAAAGTTTAAAAATGTATTCCAAACATTTTTTTTAAATATTGTCTTTTTTCATATATGTGAGATACACAATAGATCTATTGTTAGTGGGATAGACTTGTGGGCAGTGGGAGAAAGGGAGAGGGCGTGGAAGTGCTGACATGGTGTTTCAGCTTCGAGTGATGGAGAGTGGATCCAGAGGATTGCTAGGGCAGCTGAGAAAGGAAGGGAGCTAGATATCATTGTCCATTTGGGGACAGATGACTTGGCAAGAGACAGGGTAGGGTCAGTGCTGGGAAATTTCAGGGAGCGGGGGAGGGGCCTCAAGTAGGTGGCACATATGGTGGCTTTTGCCAAAAAAGTTACCTGTATATGCCACGGAAGAGGTTAAGGCACTCCACACCAGAGCATTTAACCCTTGCTGTGCTGCCGGCGTGTATACACATCCTAAAAACCTATACATTCTAAATAATCTGGCAGTCTAAGGGTTAATAATTGGATGCAGACACAGTGCAAGAAGGAGGGTCTCTGCAACACTAAGGACTTGGGGCCAGCTTGGGAGGATATGGGCCTCTACGGGAGAGATCGCCTGCATCTTTCCAGGAGGAGGACTGCAGTCCTTAGTGGGAGGTATAACTGCTGTTTGGATGAGCATTTAAATGAGCCAAGGGAAAGGCTATAAAACCAAAGGAGGCAACAATTTCCCCCCATACGATGAAGCAACAGTGACAGATACCCTGAGGGGTGTAAGCTCCCCCAGGGCAGGCTCGCAAGAAGATGGGTGTGGGAACAAAGCAGAGGGCAAGGGGGTATAAATCAGAAGCAAGAAGAAACAAGTGAAGGAGAAAGACCACAGAGAAGGTAACGAAGGAAGTTAGGGGTTAGGAGGCACTTCAGGGAGGAGCACAAGCAAGGGGAGGAAGCAGGGAAGCAGACAGGGAGGGAGGGAGTATGGTATGGAGAGCCTTGTGCACCAATTTAAGGAGTCTGGGAAATAAAATTCCAGACTGGGAGGCCATCATGATGGAGATTAACCTTGATTCGGTGCCCATGATGGAGTCATGGTGCACTGACAGCCCTGACTGGGACGTGGCCATACTGGGCTTCTCTCTGTTCAGGAAAGAGAGGGAAGGGAGGAGGGGTTGTACTATATATAAGGGAGGGAATCAAGGCCGTGGAGATACAAGTGGACACTGAGGAAAAGGAAGGGCTAAAAGTGCTGTGGGTCATCCTTGAGACATATAGTAGGACCACTATCCATAAAGGGGTGGTACACAGACCTCCAGCATAGAGAGAAGAGTTGGATAAGGTACTTGGGGAAGCCATCATCATGATGACAAATCAGGAGGAGGTGCTGCTAGTTGAGAACTTCAGTCTGCCAGATATGGATTGTGACCTTCTGACTGCAGCTTTGGCAGGGAGCAGGACCATCCTTGACTCTCTACAAGGGACTTTTTTTCAGGCATCTAGTTAAGGAACTCACAGAGGATGGTGTAGTGCTGGACCTGGTGTTTACACACTGGAGCAGCACTGCAGGAGTCACCATGGGTAGTCCACTAGGTAACAGTGATCACCGTATAGTGTGGTTTAACACTAAGGTGGGAACAGAGGAAAAACACATGAGTATGAGGGCCCTGGACTTTAGAAGGTCAGATTTTAAACAAATAGGAGACTGCCTCAGAAACTGCCTCATAGGAAGGGGGTTGCCATGGATGGGTAGAGGCACAGTTGAGAAAAATAAGGGAGGGTACAATTAAGGCAACCAACCTCTTCATAAGGAAGTGAGTAAAAGAAGGAAAAAGAGAGCATTTTGGTTTTCTAGGGATGAGGACAAGGTGGTGAAGCAAAGAAGGCTGGCATTCAGGAGGTATATGGAGATGCAGGGGGAGGAAGACAGAGAGGTATACTAAATAAAACAGAGGGAACCAAAAAGGCAGTGAGGGGAGCAAAGGCACAGACAGAAGAAAGAAGAGCCAAAGGGGTAAGTAAAGGAGATAATATTTTCTTCAGGTACATAAATTAACAAGCTCTGGCAGAGCTACTACGACTGTGAATGCATTAACTAGATAAGGGTGTTTCATGGGCTTAAACATAAACATTTATTGATTTAAAAAATATCAGATTTACAAACCTTTGAGTCAGAGACTCATTTATAAAGGCAACTCATCGAAACTAATACAAAGACAGCACAGTTAACAAGTCCAAAAACAATGGCTCGGAGACTGGACAGTTATAACAGTCATTCACTGGAGATACATGGGTAGCAGTAGATAATCAGATTACATAGTTTAGGTACACAGGCACCACATCAAGAAGACCAAAGCAGTTCAAACAATATACAATATCTAAAGCAAATAGACATCAGGAGTCAAAGAGAAGCCCAGAGTGTTCACATGAAGGCTGTTGCATACACTGACTGAATCAAAGTATAGTACATTGAGAAAGGGCATATTTAAAAAAAAAGGCACGACAGGGTGTGTGTTATCATGTAATAACGTCACTCCTGGGAATTGGATTAAACACAGTGACGGCTTATTCATTTCTTTATTTGCACGTATTTATTTGATCCATTGGATCAGCAATATTTGCACAAGCTGTGCCCAGTGCAGATTTTACAGTACTGGTCCTGGTCTGGTGATTTGGGTTTTACCCATACCACACTGTATATGGCTTAGTGATATACTGTACAGATGGCTGCAGAGTCTAACCCATTGAAGGTTGAAGTTTCAGAAAACCATTATGCTACAAATATCAGGACTCACTCCCTCCCTCACCCCCCAGTCACAATTAATCCTCTAACAAAGTCATGCTTAAATACTGGTGCCTCTACATCCACGCCACTAAGCTTTTAATGCCAACATGCTTCTACTGCTGCTGTGTGTTAAACTCTTTATTTAAAAACATTTTGTTGAGAAATTTTTGTTTTAGTATATCCATGGTCAGGAAAAATGAATTTGTAAAAGAAACCAAAATCCCCATTTATCAGATCATTGAATCACAATACAGCATGTTATGAATTTTTCAGATTCTATGTGTAACCCACAGTAAGTCAAACAGAAATTAGACACAAATGGCTACCTATTTGCAAGTGAAGCAAATGTGGTTATTATCATTCAGTTGTAAACACCTATAGTCACAGTCAGGATTCAATAAAACAGATCACTGCCATAACTAGGGAGGCAGTATAGCACAGTGGTTTAAGGCTCTTCTCTGCAAATCTGGAGAGCTAGGTTTGAATCCCACAGCCCCCACACAAATGTGGAGTATCTTTTTAAGAAAGTATAAAATACTGTGAAATGATTTTAAAGCAGTGCACATGCTAAATCCTACTGCCACATTCAAAACATCATACCCTACCTACTTATTTACCACATGTAAACACAACTATATGAAAAAAAAAATTCTAGGCACTTTTTTTTTTTTTTACGGAAGAGACACACTAAGCTGAAAGCTTGTTTACAGGTGTGACCTGGGAGCACAAGGAAATTAAGTGATTTGCGCAGGGTCACACAGTATACAACTGGGGGCTGTGGGAGTCAAACCCAGGTCTCCAGGTTTGTAGCTCAGAGCCTTAAACCCCCGCCTACTTAACCATTTACAACATGGTTACAGTTGTATATAATACATACTTCTCAAACTTGAAAGAAAAAAATACACTTTATCATCAAAGTGTGTATTTACCAAGTACTGTGCCCATGTTTAAAATAATTTGAAACCCCCCCCCCCAAAAAAAAAGTGCCCTGACATGAAACTGCATGTTTAACTGTAAGGACAATTAAAAATTGTATTTCCAAATGCATTATTAACACCAATGCTTCATGATTAAAACAATTTCAATCCCTCCCCTGTGACAGATTGCATTCTGGGAAGATTACCTTGGCAAGATGCTATAAAAAAAACCCTGAAAAACAGGTTTAATGGCATGAATGCTGACATCCTATTTCTAGTGTCCTTGATAAAATAAAAAATAGTTAAGATTTTTTTATGTCAGCTCTGATCAGAATAGCTTTTAAAATCACCAATTGTTTTCTCGTTCAATGTTTTCTAATACATCTCAAACTTAAAAGAAAAAACACACTTTATCATCAAAGTCTGTTTTCAGCTTCTGACTATACACTTCATCTGTAAAAAAAAAAAAAAAGATCTTGACACAAACCACAATCAGCACTAACTACTAACAGAATGCTGATACCAACATTTACAATTTAGCAAATACTTGAAATCTAACTGAGTGAGGTTTCTATGAGAAAACAGCTAGAGTCTGTTAATTACAGCATTTTATAGCATTGATGATCTGGGCAGTTAGATCTGGATTTGAATCCCACAGCCCCCACAAAAAAAAAAAAGAAAATTTTCTTACAGAGCTAGTTGTGTGTCTAGGTCTCCTTCTGAGGCCCCAGGTGGCTCTGATAATCATTTGTTCCAAAGGATTTTTAAGTCAGTTTGAAGGCATTAAATATCTTCTGTTCTGTTCTCCACTGCACAGGCATGTCTGTTGGTTGATAAGGTCCCAAACTAGTGTATCTGGCTACAGCATGCTAGAGCTATCTCATGCCCCTCCCACATGAATCAGAAAAAAGTTTGGGGCAGAGGTGGAGGTGGATCTTACTCAAAAAAAAAACCTACTGCTGCCTCCCACTACTCAGGTTCCAGTTCTTGTGCCACTCATTTAAAAAGAAATAGTACCCTGCAACCACTGACTAACATGAAAGCGTATTTATTTGAGGGCAGAAAACATTGCTTGGAGGAGGGTAAGGCAGAGGAGACTATTCACACCTTCAGTCAGTTCCACGGACAGAAAACATGACATCACTCCTTTTGTACATGCAATACTCCTGCTGGCTCCGCCCATAGTCATAAAAACGGAAAGCAAGGGGAGGGATAGTGAGGGTAAGGAGGGCAGCAGGGGGATCCTGTACAGAAGAGGATCAAGAAAAAGCAGACATCCTGAACAGGTACTTCTGTTCAGTCTTCACAGTGGAGGGAGGGGGAATAGACTACCTGGGAGCAGCAGGAACAAAGAGATGTGAAAGTGGACACAAGTCCATTTTCACAGAAAAGAGTGTTGAAGGGACTTGCATCTCAAAGTGCACATGGCTATGGTACAGGAAGTGATACCCCAAGGGTACTAAAGGAACTCAGGGAGGTGCTAGCTGCCACATAAAATGGCCTTATTCAACAGCTCACTGGAAACAGGAGTGGTTCTGGAGGACTGGAGGAGAGAAGATGTGGTCCCTCTCCATGACAGCAGCAGCAGGCAGAAGGCTAGCAACTATCGGCTGGTCAGTTTCACACCAGTCATGGGGAAATTAATAGAAACCCTGTTAAAGAAAAGGGTAGTACAGTGTCTTGAATCCTGTGGGCTATAAGACCAAAGGCAATGTGGATTCATGGGGTGGTGAGGAGGAAATGCCAGACAAATCTGATTGACTTCTTCAATTAAGTGGCTAGGAAAATAGATGTTGAGAGAGCAGAGGACATGAACTAACTGGACTTTAACAAAGCCTTCAACACTGTGCCGCACAGGAGAGTGATAAAAAAAATTAAGAAGCTTAGGGGTGGGAACCAAAGTGATGAATTGGGTAAGGAACTGTTTAATAGACAGGCAGCACAGGGTTCTTGTTAACGGCACTTATTCTAATGATAGAGAGTGACAAGTGGGGTGCCAGAGGGCTCAGTCCTCTTCAGTGTCTTACTAAGCGACACTGCGGAAGAACTGAAAAGCAAGATAGGGTTGACACTTTGGAGGGTGGAGAGAATGCGTAGTGACTTTGGGAAGCTTGAAAAGGAGTCAAGAGCATGGCAGCTGGGTTTCAATGCCAAAAAAGTGCAAAATCATGCACCTACGGCACAGGTCCCCAGGAACTGAGTAACACAGAAACTCAGAATAGAGTAAATGATGGGGAAGATACTGACAATCACTGAGCAGGAAAGAGACCTTGGGGTTATCATATCTGATGACTTCAAAGTGTCAGGGCAGTGTGATGAAGCAGTGGGTAGGGCCAATGTGATGTTGGGATGCATAGGAAAAGTTATCTTCAGCAGAAGGAGGGAGGTGGAGTTGCCACTGTATCACTTGCTTGTGACACCCCACCTGGAATATTGTGTCCAATTATGGAGCCTGCACCTCAAAAAGGACATAGACAGGGTGGAAGCAGTCCAGAGGAGGCCAAATAAAATGGTACTGTGGTTGCATCAAAAGCCCTATGAAGAGATACTGAGGGACCTCAACATGTACACCCTGAAGAGGGGGGAGTGATAAGAGACATGATAGAGACCTACAAGTACCTCATGGGGATGATTGGGTGCAGGAGAGGAGTCTCTTTCAAATGAGAAACAGTACTAGGACTAGACAGCATGCAATGAGGCTGGAGGAGGAGGGGGTTAAGAGAGATGTGAGGAAGTACTACTTCACTGAAAGAGTAGTGGATGCCTGGAACAAACTGCCAGCACAAGTGGTAAAGGCAAAAATGGTAGGGGCCTGCAAGCACGCATGGGATAGATATAGGGAAATGTTAGTAAATAGGCAGGGAGGAAGGAGGGTCTCTGGAAACCAGCAGGGTCTGTGAAGACAGACAAGGTGTGGACCATCTGGGCGGACTGCATGGGCAAGGGGTCTTTTTCTGCCAACAAATTCTATGTTCCTATACAATATAACTTCATGAGTAAGGGGGCAGGACCATAACTAATGAGTGGCCAAGCCACAAGTGTGTCATGTAAGTCATGTTCTCTCAAAGGGAAGATACATTGTGCATTTTGAGTCAGGCCATTGTGTATTCAATTCATGCAACACCAGTTTAAAGTTAAAAATTTTAAATCAGGTGTTTGCATGAAGATTTAACTCTTTCTATTTGAGTTTGACAGCTGGTTCTAGGGCAGGACAGTGCTATTGTGATGTCATCAGCATTTGGAAAGTTGCTCTCTTATTGGTTCTGAGAAGAGCTTTAGCTACAGAATGTGTGATTATGATGTATGCAATCTCTAAAGCAAATGTCTGTGACATATACAACAGCTAAAATATTTATTTTTCTGAGATTGTATATATCATCAGCTAAAATAACTAATTTATCTGTGCACTTTTCATTCCACTAGTGTTGTAGAAATTAAATCATGAAAGATGTAATGACACCATATACTGTGTCAACAGTAAAACTGTATATCAGCATATGGTAATGGAGTATTTTACTATATATTGATAATGAAAGGGATATACTGGAGGTAGTGTGGGCTAGTGGTTATAGTACTGGCTTTGGAACCAGGGAGTGGTAAGTTCAAACTACACTGTACGACCTTGGGCAAGTCACTTAAACTTCCCGTGGTCAAGCCCAGTCAGCTGAGAAAATAGGTACAAGCAGAACCCCGAACAGAATGAGATGCTGCATCTCAATGAGCAATCCTGGGCAAAAAGACTGCAAAAACAATATACTGATAATAGTAGAGCAAGTTCAAACATGACTGCATCAGTAGGACTTCCTTGTTTATGATGGCTTGGTTCCAAGCTTTTATTAAAAACATGTTCCTAGCCCTAGTACTTCCACAGTGAATAGTTTCTAAACATAGTTTCTTCAAAAACGGCTAATTTTAGAATTATTAATGCTATATATATATGCGTATATGTATATATATATATATATATATATATATGTGTGTGTGTGTGTGTGTGTGTGTACTTATATATTTTTTTTAAATAAAAGCTTGGAGGAAGGTCAACATAGCTGAAAGTTGTTAATACAGTGTCCATGTATTAATACATATTATCAACATCAATGCACTTTGAATCATAATGTTGCAGTTACATCTATATTAATGCACTGTATATTGATGTACTGTATATTGATGTATATCTACGTGCACTGACACGTGGAAACGGCACCAATGGGAATTATCAATGTCAAAATGACTCCATAATGTCATTAAACAATAAAATTCCTAGCTCTAATGGTTCCTAAGTTAACCATTTGAAAAGAAAATTAAATTGAAAAGGGCTAACACTGGAACAGTTAAGGCTGTCAGCTTAATGTTTAGTATATTCCTTTACGTACACAGACATAACCTGTGAAAACAAGTTAGATCAAGGGTTGCTTGAGGGGAGAGTTAAATATTTGCTACTCAGATAAAGGTATGCAGTGAAGATAGAATTTTAAAATTGCACACATAATTCCGAAATGGTGTACAGTAGAACCAAAATTTAGAAAAGTTTGAAGCTGCATTTTTAAATGTTTTACTTTTGCATATTTTGCTATATCAAAGAGTTAATGACATAATATCTTAATAGAAAAAAATAACAATATACAGATGACAAAGAGTCGTGTGTGTGTGTATATATATATATATAAATATGAGATATGCAGGGGGCGCCTGTGGGATAACGTTATTTGTACAGTTGCCTGTGACCTCGAGTAACCTCACGAGAGGCGAAGCCATGAGTGAGGATTACGAGTGGTCACTGGCAACTGAACAAATAACTTTGTTGTCGCACAGACACCCCCTGCATATTTGATTTATGCAACAGGATTTTTTTGGGGTTCTGGTTTGCCATATTTATTTTTTTAGTTAAGTTCCTGTTCAGGTTTTTTTCTCTGTGCCTTGTTGCTGTGTTTGGTTTGCAGGATTGCTGTGCTGAGAAAGAGGAACAATTGGCTTTTTTTTCTTAAGCGCGTTTTCATTTAAAATGTGGTTCCAGTTTTTGGGGGGGGGGGGTTGGTTAGGGTGTGCATTTTGTGAGTGTTTGGGACTGTGATAACTTGGCTTTTAACAGCACTGTGAGGAGGTGAAAGTGAAACTGGGAGGCAGTGCTGTTAAGAAGGCAGCAGAGGTGGTGGTAGTTAGTGATGTAGTTACTGTGTGGATAAATGGGTGATGATGTAGTTACTATGGGGATAAATAAATTTATCCACATAGTAGCACAGATAAATGGATTTATCAGTGCAGATTTATTCAGACACCTGTTGCATAAATATATATATCAACAAATATCAACAAACGTCTAGGGTGTTAGGGTTTCCGACTGTAATACCCACACTGTACAGACTGACAGACATCGGGGATATGACTTGGGGTCGTTGACTGTAATGCTCATGCCATTCCACCCCCATCCTGCAGCCACTGACAGGCATCAAGGTGTGCCTTAGGGTCTTCGGCCCTAATGTTCACCCCATTCTCCTATACTGCACCCATCTCAGCTTATTTCTTTATGGAATGGGGTGAGCATAATGGCCGAATACCTCAAGGCACACTGCAACACCTGTTGGTGTCTGCAGGATGGGGTGAAGTGGAATGGCATGAGTGTTATGGCCGACGACTGAAAGGCACACCACCAACACCTGTCAGTCTCTGCCGGGTGAAGGTGAGGGTTGGCGCTACTTAAGTACTACACTGCCATTCCTATGATGCATCTCTCTAACTCCTGCACTACCAATGCCAATACCAGCAAGCAGACATTCGGCATTGACAAACGCTCATGGGTGGGGGTATTGTACTGCCATTGAACTGTTGCAGTACAGGTCTTACTTTACAGGGGGTCTCCAGGGCAGCTGCAGAGGATCCAGCAAGGGGTGTGAGCAAGTCATTACTGCCATATGGTACAGGGGAAGGTTTTGCTGCTGTACTGTTTAGGCAACTAGAGGGGTTGGTGGGGGGTTATAGCATCCCAGAGGGCTATACCAACAGCAGTTACGCTACTCCAGAACCATTCCTCTGGGTGGAGGCACCCGTTCAACAAACTCAGGCCCTCAACTTGCGCCTAGGCACACAGGCAGGGGTAGCAGCCATTAGGATAGCGCCACCTAGGGGTTACACACTTTTAAGGAATGTGTAAGGTGGCCGGCTGCGGGGGGGGAGGGATGATCGCCGAATAATGATATTTTTTTACTCGGGATCTTTTACAGATCTTAAGAGGAGTCCTTAGCTTTTGTATACTGAACAGTAGTTGCTGTCTGAAACTCAAGAGTTAAGCGCACACGTTCTGAGTACTGGACAGGGAACTGCTGTGTGAAACAGTTTTAGGAGTTCAGCCCACATGTTATCTTCAAGCTGAATCGGTAGTCAGTGATATCAGCATTTCAAAACATGCCATGTGCTGACTCCCGATACTGAAAAAAAACTCTGAAGCCGATGGGGGTTTCAGCAACATAAACTGCATGTAAAAAATACACTGAAAACATCAAATTTGAAAAAAAAAGACACCCCCACAGGCTATTGTTGGCTATTTCTTATTTATTTAACAATAAAAAACATCAATAAATCATTTCCTATCTCCTTTAAAACAGAATCATAAAATAAAAATACAAAAATATAGTACATTATGAAAATGACATAAATAATAATAAACAGCGAGGGGGGGGGGCTTGAGAGGATCTCTGGTCCTTCACCTACTACACTGGTATCTGTAACTCAGTTCTTGCTTCATTGCTGTTCTAAAAGCTGGCAGGGATATTTCTAGCTTTCGGAGTTGTGAGGAATTTCATTCCAGGTGCAAGCTGCCTCATACTGAAGGTCATTTTGCCATAGTTATTATTTATTTTTGGAAGAATTAAATCTCTGGCACCCTTTTTTTTCTTAATTGAAAACTATGATTTGTTTTTTGTAATTCACCTGATAAACATCAACGGTTTATTATTTGTAAGAATTCCATGAGTTTGGATTGCCCATATGCCCTTTCTTCTTGTTTCTAATGGTGCACCTGACCACTTGGGGGGGGACATAGCCCTATATGCCAGGGAAAGCACTGAGACTGTGGAGAATGAACACATCAGGGAACGCAAAGGGGAAGCAGTCGCTGTGGGTTCACCTTATGGTGCCCTCAAGCAAGAAAATATGGGTGGGGGTGGTCTGTGGAGCTGCACAAGGGGAAGAGAGAGAGAGGGAGCTTGGGGAAGACCTGGCAAGAGGAGTGAAGAAAGGAGAAGTGGTGGTGGGTGATATGAACCTGCTGGATGTTGACCGGACATTCCAGCGGCCAGGTTCACCAGAAGTTTGACCCTGTTGGAAACACAGCAGGACTACCTGTTGCTGCAGTTGGTTAAGAAACCCAAAAGGCAGGTGGCCATTCTCAATTTAATGCTCACCAACTCAGAGGTGGTGAGTGGAGTGAAGGTAGGGGAACTACTGGGGTCTAGCGACGGTAACTCCAGGCTGGCTCTCAGGACCAGAATGCCCCCTCAAAAACTGAAGTCCTTGGATTTAGAAGAACAGACTTCAACCAGATGATGGAGCTGGTCCAAGACGAATTGACCAGGGCAGGATAGCACTGGAGGTGTAGAGAAAGATAGGGGGCAATTAAGGGGACCATTCTCGAGGCAACAAAGTCATGCAGGATAATTGTTACAAAATTAAACAGGTACAAGAGACCAATGTGATTCTCAGAAGAGGACAGAGAAGCAGTGGGGGCTAAGAAAAAAGGCATTTACCAGGCACAAGGAAAAGCAGAGGGAGGAGGAAAGGGGAGAGGGCAAAATAAAAACTAGGGAAGCAAAGAGGATGGTCGGGAAGGCAATGGTAGACACGGAGCTGGGTACTGTGGAGGGGTCAAGGAAGGGAATATCAGTTCTTAAGTTCTTATATTAAAGAAAAAAGAAGCAGTGGAGGGTATTGTTAGACTACAGGGAGAGGGGTATACTGGATGAAGACAAACCAAAACAGAGAGGGGCATTAAAGCAGCTGTTATGGGGATCTCTGCGATGAGACAGCAAGTATTTACCAGTGAAAGAATTTGGAAAGGGCCAGTAGTCTAAAGATAGATAGATAAGGCCACAGAGTGAAATGGGGTGAATCCGTGCATGCTCAATGAACTGGCAATGGAACTAACTGAACCCCTGGTGGGGCTAGTCAATAGCTCAATTCAGACAGGCAGGGGTTCAGTTAATTTATTGTTAGTGGAAATCTAAAACTTCCACAAGTCAAAATCTGGAACTCATTTTCATTTTTTGAAGTCAAATTACTTCCAGAACCAACATTTTGGAAGTCAGTATTCTAGAAAGGACCAATTAAAGGATGTTAATATAAATATTAGTGGTAGAATACAATTTTTTCTTCAGAAAATCCATAATTTCTTGACTTTCATGCCTGCAGTTTTGGAAGTCATCTAAATTTTTGTTTTACATCTGGAAGTCAATGACTTCATTGTCCTTTATTTTTGAAGTTTTTGTCTTATTTTTGGAAGTCAGATACTCCACAAATGGGGTTAACTGAATCCCTGCAGACAGGGGTAGTGCCAAAGACTGGAGGGTACCAGATGTAGTCCTGCTCCATAAGTCGGGGGGGGGGGCGACAAGGAACAACTAGATAACTACAGACCTATCAGTCTTACCTTTACTGCTCTACTGTGAATAAACTGAGACACTAGTCGAAGAGGTCCTTGCAAACTACCTGGAAAGCAGTGGACTCCAAGATAGTAAACAGCATGGGCTTGTGGCAGGAAGGTCTCGTCAGACCAACCTAATAGCATTCTTAGACTGAGTGACGAGGGTAGTGGATAAGGTCCATGAGGTGGATTTACTCTACTTTGATTTCAGCAAGAATTTTCACTCAGTGCCTCAGAGAAGGCTGCTGAAGAAGACAGAGGATCTGTGTGCAGTGAAGGACACAGTTAGATGGGTGAGAAACTGGTAAGAAGGGAGCAGCAGAGGGTTGTGGTTAACAGAGTGAAATCAGAAGAGACAGAGGTCACTAGTGGGGTGCCACAAGAGTATGGGTCCTGGGTAAAGTCCTTTTCAATATGTTCATTAGTGACATGGGAAAAGGACACTAAGCTCTGTGGCAGGGTAGACAGTGAGGAGTGGGTTAGAGAGAGGCAGAAAGACTTGCAAAAGCTAGAGAGGTGGTCAAAGGTTTGGCAGTTAAAATTCAATCCCCAAAAGTGCAAGGTGATGCACATAGGAACAAGAATGAAAGAACAGAGTACTGGATGGGTGGGTGGGGGGGTAAGCTCTGCACAACCTCTGAGAAAAGAGGACTTGAGGTCATCATCCGTGACTCCCAAAAACAATCAAACCCATGTAACAAGACCTACAGTGAGGCAAACAGGATGCTGGGTTGTATAGGAAGGGGTAATAATGCAGAAGGAAGGAGGTATTACTACCTCTCTGTAGATCACTGATGAGGCCCCACCTGGAGTACTGTGCCCAGTTCTGGAATCCTCACGTAATGAAAGATAAGAACAGTCTGGAGAAAGTGCAATGAAGGGTGACCAGAATGATTCTGGGCCAGCAAGGCAGATCTTATGAGGATCAGCTCAATGCACTGAAGATGTACTCGCTACAGGCCAGACGACAGAGGTGAAATATGAAACAGACCTTCAAGTTCCTGAAAGGAATCGACAAGGTAAACTGCAAGTAGTTATTTAGCGTAAGTAGCGGATTAAGAACACGGGGGCATGAGTAGCAACTTATGGAGGGAAGATTTAAGATGGAAGTGAGAAAGTTTTGTTTTGCAGAAAGGGTGGTGGAGCCATGAACCAATCTGTCAGCTGATGTGATGGGTACCAAAACTAGCGATAGTTTCAAACATGGCTGGGGCAGAGTGAAGGGTTTAGTGGTTGCACAGGTTGATAGCAGTACTGCAGGAAGCACAGGGGCGGACAGTGTGGGTTACAGCCTGTACAGACAATAGGCCCCAGGTTTGTTAGGGTGTATGGGCAGACTGGATGAACCAGTGGTCTTTTTCTCCTGCCAATGTCCATGTTTCTGTGTTAAAAAGCAGTCATCCTCAACAATTACTTCTGCTCTGTCTTCATATTTTTTTACCTTTGTTTTACCAGGAGAGACACACTAAGCTGAAAGCTTGTTTACATGTGCAACCTGGGAGCACAAGAAAGTTAAGTGACTTGCTCAAGGTCACACAGTATGCAAGTGGGGGCTGTGGGATTCAAACCCAGGTCTCCAGGTGGCATCAAGGCAGCTGTTGGGTGCATTCCTGAAATGAGACAGCCAGTATTTACCGAGACAGGGTCCAAAACGGGTTTGAAGCCCTAGAGGTAGATAAAGCCCAATGGCCAGATGGGATGCATCTAAAGGTGCTCAAGCAAGCGGCTACAAAACTGACTGAACCCTTAGTAGGGCAATTCAACAGCTCAGTTCGGACAGAAGTGGTTCAGAAAGATGAAGTCAGCAGATGTAGTCCCATACACAAGCGGGGGCAAGGAGCAACAAGGAATTATAGACCCATCCGCCTTATCTGATGGAGTCACTGATCAAAGAGGACCTTGTGGACCACCTGGAGAGCAACAGTCTACAGGATAGTAAACAGCACGGGTTTGTGGCAGGGCGGTTTTGTCAGACCAACTTGATGGTTTTCTTTGAGCGGGTCACAAAGGTGGTAGATCAGGATCGTACTGTGGATTTACTCGACTTCAATTTCAGCAAGGCTTTTTACTCAGTGCCACATGGAAGATTCCTGAAGTAGCTGGATGACCTGGACGCTGCTAGGGACCTAGTTAGAGCAGTAGGGAATTGGTTGATGGAAAGACAGCAGAGGGTGTTGGCAAATGGGGTCAAATCAAAAGAAAGGGAGGTTACGATTGGGGTGCCACAGGGATCTGTCCTGGGTCCTGTCCTCTTCAATATGTTCATCAGCGACATTGTAGAGGGCAGCGGGAGGACAGATAGCAACAAAGGGATCAGGGAGATGCAGACGGATCTACAAAGGCTAGAGAGGTGGTCTAAGATTTGGCAGCAAACTTCAATGCCAAAAAATGCAAGGTTATAATTAGTGAATCTCTCAAACAATCAAGCCAGTGTAACAAGATCTAAAGTAAGGCTAACAGGATGCTGGGGTGTATCGGAAGGTGAGTACTGACAGCAGGAAAAAGGAGGTACTACTACCTCTATATAAGCCACTGGTGAGGCTGCATCTCGAATACTGTGCTCAGTTCTGGAGTCCCCACCTGAGGAAGGACATGCACACATACCTCTCAAGTGTCCCTCATTACGAGGGACATCCCTCATTTTGCCCCTTAAAATTGCTCTGTCCCTCATGGAAAAGGTGCTGCCCACACAGAGAATGTGCTGTAAATTTAGACTTTAAAGCAGAAATACTTAATATTCTAAAATGCTAAATCCAAAATAAACGTTGTACAAGTAAACACTGTGGTTTTCACAGTGTTCTGAGCTTGTATCTCCATGTTTGAGAATGTGTCCCTCATTCCAAGGGTCTGTGTCCCTCATTGTCCCTCATTTTGAGTGTCCCAAAATTTCCATGTCCCTCATTTCAGTGACAAAAGGTTGAGAGGTATGCATGCACAGGCTGTAGACGACGCAGGGCAGGGTGACCAAGATGATTCAGAGGCAACAAGGCAGATTTGTGAAGATCGTCTGAAGGCAGTGAGCATGTACTCGCTGGAGACCAGGTGAGAAAGGAGGGATATGACAAGGAGACCCTCATGTTCTTTAAGGGCATACATAATGTGAACTGTGGTGAACTTTCAAAACTCACACTGCTCCCTATATCACTGGCTTGGCTGGCTCTCCCTACAGGTCAGCTGGGACTACCTTTAGAGCTGCCTTATTAAGTCTCCAAAGGAAAGGGCAAACTCCCCTCTATCAGCATTCCTTCATCCCAAGGTTTGAACTCACAACCTTAGGATCTCCTCCCTCCATCTCCTCAAATACCCCCAAGTGGTCACTTGTATAGGAGAAAGGGCCTTCTTCATAGCCACACCCAGATTTTGCAGTGGTCTGTCACCTCCCTCTTCACCACCTTGACACGGCCTCTCTTTCTAGAGCACAACTGCTAGGCACCCTCTTAGCCGACTCTGCGGAGGCCTCTTGTTTCCTTCCTGTCACGGGGGTGTGGGTATGAAAGATAGCAAAACACAGGTGTAAGGTACATGCATCCTTATACATATGTTTATTCAAACAACAAGTATAACATAAGGCAGAATGGGTGCTAGTTCTTTTCAGGTTTTGTCAAGATAAAGTCTCTCCTTTTTTGTAAAAAAGATAACTTGAAAAGACAACAAGGCGGATGTTCCTTCTTACTTGTACAGTCTGTCTGGATCTTCAAGGCTAAGACCCTGTTCCTTGGTTGCTGTATACTCTACTCGTGGAGAGTTTCACTCAGCTTTCCTCGTCCTGCTCAGCACTCAGACTGGAGATACTCTTGCTTCGTACTCCAGCTTTACACTACGAATTTTCTCTGTCTAGGGCTCCCTCTTTCTATCTTCACAGGAGTCAGGTGATCTGCATTATGTACCTTGCTGACCTCATCAACACATTTTATGTAGGTGTTTTCTTAGGCATATCAACTTTAATACATACACAGTATTGCAATCACACAAGTGCAGACTTTAAAACATAAGTCCCTAGCCTGCCTGGTGGCACTGAGGGTTGAGGCACTGGACGCCTTATCTTGCGCCATGCTGGCGACTCGGGTTTGGGAACGGACTTGGGTCGTTTGGGGGCTGGCCGGGAGAGGAAGGATAGAGCATCCAGAGGACTGCTCTCCTTTCCCGGATAGGAGGAATTTGTGCTGCGCACTATCGGCCAACACCTAGTGGTTGCTGGGGGTTGACACAACCATATAGCCACATAAGTGGTTCGCACATGCCCAGGGTGATTGGCTGCCTGCACGGAGGTGGATACTGCCTGCCCATCCACTGCATGGACGTGAGTGCGGGTGAAAAGTGAAGGAACAATGCCGGGGCTCAACAGGACCCATGATGGCCCGATCACTCCGGTGAGTCCACACCCCCGTCACCAGATATGACATACTGGGGGGAGGACGTCGGCACCACCTGCCATGGCCCTGCTGTGGAGAGGGAATCCCAGGGGGGTGGATGAGCTGGGGATCATGGCTGGAGGATGTAGCTCTCCTAGGGAGAGGTCCTAGTCTCTGTTGAGCCTGCAGGGGAGTAAATTACATATATATAAAAAAAAAAAAAAACACAAGTTCTTCTCATCAGTGTTAGGCTGTTTATTTACTAATATGTTTCTAAGAGGGGGTAGGCCTTGGCCGTTAGCTCCTCCCACATTTGTACCTTCCCTTAACCAGCATTCAATTACTCCTAGCCTGTGGCCAGTCACTGCCATAGGAACAGCAGCAGCTGCAGATCAATACGTTGTAATTACCTCGGCCTTACACTGAAACAGCATCACATTTCCCATTTCCTTTAGCTAACTCATTTTTTTTTTAAATCCTCCTCCTCTCTTTTGCAAGTCTCAGGGGAACCAGACTATCGAGTTGCCTCAAATGTCGACTAACAGTGTATAATAAAATCTATTAACATGAAAACAAACGTTTATCTTTGTTCCTTTGAAGCTGTTTTTGTTTCGGCATTGATTCAGGCCAAACAAACGGGAGGGCTAATAGCAAAGCAG
The DNA here is from genome assembly GCA_016271365.2 of Neoceratodus forsteri. Lineage (NCBI taxonomy): Eukaryota > Metazoa > Chordata > Ceratodontiformes > Ceratodontidae > Neoceratodus > Neoceratodus forsteri. Next base: position 1,096,098,716 of record CM028135.1, on the reverse strand, counting down.
GGAGAAACAGGTTGAAAACACCACCCTTTTTTATTTGTTTAGGCTTATGTCGTGTAACCTACTTTTGCACCATAATGGGGCACCTTTATTTGTAAACACAGTGTTCAGCATTCAGAATTTAGAAAAGGGCAAACTAGCAGCTATAGAGGTTATGTAACTATAGACGATAGCGTGCTTCTTTTTAGTGTTTTCTGCAGTTTGTCTCAGTTTGTCAGTATCACAGGCACTCACTCTTTAACAAAAAGGGTCACCAAAAGCAATCTTAGTACCTCAATCTCTCAATTTCTGATGCTCATAATAATAATAATAATATTTTTATTTGCATAGCGCAATTCCAGTGTCAAAGTGCTTCACATACAAGCATCAACAAACCATTCATAAAAATCACGTAAAATAACAAATTCAACCAAAATCCACAAAATAAGTTAAAACTCCAAATACTGAACGCCTGTTTAAATAAATAAGTCTTCAGACTGGTCCTGAAGCCCTCCACGGTCTCGCACTCTCTAATCTGCATGGCCATTTGAGGCATGGGTAAATATAGAAAGGAAAAGTGAATTACAGGTAAGACGGAAAAATAAAAGGAGAAAAGACAGTCGGGGGGGGGGTCACAGTCAGACCTTCAGGGCAATCAGCTCCTGGGTCATAGAAAACGCTGTTGCAACAGACTAAAGAGACAGAAAAGTAAACAGATAGATAGGGAAAGGTACATTTTTTTTATATCCTAGGACATACTTCTCCTGGCATTCCCATGGCCAGCGTCGTGACATGACCTTCCCATTCCTGTATCTTCAAAGAGGAGGGTTAGTATACTAAAGCAGACCCAACTGCCTAACAGCTTGCCGGTGCCTGTTTTTCTTAACTCTGGCTTAGTCTTATGTTGTTAAAACTGTAATATGACTGCAGTGTAATGTGTATTCATGACTTGTATAGACATGTTTGTTTGCTTTATTCCTCCTTTGTATCGCTAAGCCTGGGTGCTCTGTATTCTGTGTAAGCCTTCATCACCCAGCATAACGTGCCATGTTTTTTGTATACTACGTCTCTACTCCTTGCCGTTGTGATGTATTCATATTATGTGCCACCTTTGTGGCCCGGATCATGCCTGAAAGTACTCCCTGGGACCAGCGTACTTATCCAAATAACAAATACATACACACATACATACGTACATACATACACACACACACATATACATACGTACGTACATACATACACACATAAATACACACACACATACATACACACACACATATACATACATACACACACACACATACATACATACACACTTACATACATACACACAAACATACACACATACATACACACACATATACATACATACACACATACATACAAACATACATACACAAATACATACACACACATATACATACATACACACATACATATAGACATACACACATACACACATACACACACATACATACATACACATACATACACACACATACATAAATCAACTATTTAGCAGGCACAAAGAGTTAAGAATATGAGGTCATGAGGGGAAACCAGTTGGGGTAAGGTTTAAGAGGGATGTGAGGAGGTTCTATTTCACAGAAAGGGTGGTGGAGCCATGGAACAGTTTGTCGGTGAAGATGGCAGATACCAAGACAGTAAATGGTTTCACTCACAGCTGGGACAGGGAGAGAAGGGTTTGGGGGTTGCTCAGGTTAGTAGCAGTAGTGAGGGGAGCAGGGGGGTGAACTGGGTAGCATAAAACTCTGCATGGACAATAGGTCCCAGAGTAGACAGGGAAGACTAGAGGAACATTTGGTTGTTTTCTGCCGTGACTGTCTGTGTTTCTACATTCCTTTTAATGGAGATTTAACGCTTTCTGTTTGGCTTCACTGCTCTGTTCTGAGTGCAGCAGAAGCCACTGTGATGTCATCAGGCATGGTTCAAGCTGTCTCCCATTGGTTAAGAGCTCCTCTGTGATCCACCTAAGGTGGAAATAAATGCTGATGACCCACCTAAAATTGGAATACACAATTTTGTTTTCATTTTAGAATCCTTCAGTGGCTAAAATAAATGATTCCATCTGTAAGGTTTGGCTCTCATTTACATTGTATAAAATTTGTTTTTATATTTGTTGTTATGGCTTACACCCACCTCCAGGCATTACAACTGCAGTTTGTTCACAAGATTCTGCACCTACGTTCTACCAGGCAATCCAACATATGGGAAAATTCTAAGGGGTGTTAGACAGTAATTGGGTGCAGGGTCTGCATCAGAGGCCATACGAAGAGAGGGAGACCTAAGGACCTAAATACAGTATGTACACCTTGTAAGAGAAGAACGGGGGGGCGGGACATTATAGAGACCTTTAAATACAGTGTAATCTTGGTCTAATGAACCCCCCATTATATGGACATCCCTATTATCTGAACTAATTTCACGTCTCTGAACTAGTTTCATGTCTTCCCAAGCAGTCTGGAAAATCAAGATTGTACTGTGTCTCCATGGAGATAACAAGGTACGGGGCAAAAGTATCTTTCGGAAAAGAAGGAGCTCAAGAACAAGGGGACACGCTATGAAGCTGGAAGGGAGTAGATTCAGGAGAGACGTGAGGAAGTACTTCTTCACAGAAAGAATGGATTCCTGGAACAGCCTTCCAGTGCAGGTGGTTGGGGTGAAAACAGTGGTGGGATTCAAGAATGCATGGGACAGGCATGAGGGAATCTTGGGGAAAGGAAGGGGGGGGGTTGAGAGAATGGGCCGGACGGAGATCAAGTAGGATGTGCGGTGATACTGTAGGCAGTGAAAAACGGTCAGACAGGGTGGGCCGAGTGGTCTTTATCTGCCGGCAAATGTTATGTTTTTATGTTCAGGCAGTAAAACACTGCAGATGTGCATTGTGGTGGGAAAAGGGCTGTCTCGGCTGGATTGCTGCACAAGGCAATAAGCAAAGTGTTTCCGCTACTAGTGAGGTAAGGCCCCCCCCCCCATGCCTGCAACAGCTTAGCGCCACATTTTTAAAGCTGTTCTAGTTTTACTTCTTTTAAAAATTAAATTCAGTATAACTAAATATGTTCAGTACCAGATTGTTCTATATGTGCTGTGCAACTTGAATGTATGAATGTGTTTCTTGTCATCTTGTGTTTTGTCCAGTATTGTTTTGTACTACTTGTCACAGGACCTTTTGTAATTTTTTATCTTCCAGAGCTTAGCCTGCAACTCTGAACTGTTAAATAAAAAAAATAAAGACATGGTGGTATCCCACACAATACACACACACACTGGAGGGCCTTATTACAATTAAGAAGTGGATCCTTGTGCTCCTTTGTGGGATTTCATAATTCAAAAGTTGCCACAAAAAAAGTTTCAGTTATCTTTAAATTAATATTTTTCTTGTGGAAGATTATTTTTTACGTAAATAGTTCTACACAGTTATAGTGTTGGACCAGTAGGTGGCACTCACATTAAAACCGAGTGCCTGTATTATGAGGGCAAAGTAAGTGTAAATCAGGGTGAGTGTCGTGGCATCAGATCATGAGAAGTGTGAGAATGGCCAGGGCAATCAGCAGGTGGTGGAGCAGGTTTGGGCACATAAAGGCAAACGAGGGTGAGGGTGGCACCGTCAGATGGTTTGGAACATGGGATACAAAAGCAAAGTTAGTGGTTGTTGCAGCATGGGGGTCCCACCACATCTAGGTAGCAGTGAGAGCAGGCTGAAGCCACGTGTGGCGCAGCTGAACTGTAGGATCAGGAAGCAAGCTGGAGCTGTGACTGGCGACAGAGGCAGGGACCAGGAAGGGTAATTGATGGTGCTGTTTATGAGTGGTAGGCATGGTTTGTGAGTGGTGGGCAGAGAATTGGTCTGTGGGACTGTGTGCCCAGTCTTAAATTTCTGTGTGTTTCACTTTACTTAAAAACACAGATATGACCGCTGGCCCGGTGACACTGAGGGCTGAGGCGCTGTCACCTTACCTCGTGCCACGCCGGCAACGCATGTTTGGGAATGAGCAGGAGCCACCGGGGGTTGGCAGGGGAGGGGAAGGATAGAGTGTCCAAGGGACTGCTCTCCTTCTTCGGGGGGGACGTCAGTGGTCGGTCCCAGACTGGCCCCTATCGGAGGCTGGGGGCAGCAAGTCGACACTGCAGAAAGAGGGGCGGAGATGGGGCAGACACCTGGAGGGAGAGTGTGCGGATGCGTGCGCGCTCCGTTCGTTGGTGTCATTGCATGCCTCTTCTCAAGGGGGACAGAAAACCTGTAAAATGGCTCCGGTTGGGCAGCATCAGCTTCCCAGCTCCATGGCCCGACCCTGAATGGCACCTCCTCATCTGGATCCGTTCTGGTGAGTACAGCTATGAGGGGGGAGGCTCTTCACCACCCCGCCATAGGGGGTAAGCCGCGGGGGAATTGAGGGGGTGGCCTGATGTCAGGTGTATGGGCCAGGAGGTCGGTCAGGATGATTCCACTGACCGAAGCCAAGGAAGAGAAAGTATAAGCAAACAAACAAAAGAAACCCCACATGTGTTGTTGGGGCCTAACTGACACTTTCCCACTTCAGGCGTCTGTACCCAAGATCACAGGGCTTTCTCTGAATTAATGACTGAGCAACTGAAAGTGGACTCTAAAAGGCACAACACAAAGGTGCCCAGTGGCACAAGGTCACAAAATGGAATAAACAATAACATGCAGCATAGTCGCATACAATAGTAACACATGGCCAAAAGGGACCCTAGGTTCATCATACCTGCCCCTTCCACCACGCCCCACGGCTTCATAAACAGGGACGTATAAGTATGTTATGCAAACAGGTACTTAAAGGGGTTCTTCACCTGCTTTACTACACAGGGTATCCACTGAGTCCCTTGGTAAGTAGCATGCCATCGAGAAAGCATTTCATGGTGCTTTTTTGGCATTTAGCCAGACAGAATTCCGATGTTTCAGGAATGCTGACTTGGCCTCAGAAAATGCACACTCCCACAGAATATATGTAGCACCACATTATTTTAATATATCTGTACAGCTTCCTTTAAAATGTACTGTTGTTTCCTAGGACTTGGCTGCTTCCACTCTTTACTTCGTCTGAAGCCCCTCTTTATATTCCGCACCTGATGACAACAATGGCATCATGTGGTATCCTAGCCAATGACTGGATTGCACTCTGCCACAGAAGAGTCAAACGTGTACAGAAACAAACAAAATCTGGATCAGAAATTAGGACTGAGGTGTTGCAGAGAACAAGAGGCCTCACGCATGATGTCTCATCTCCCTATACTGTACTGCCGCTATCGGGCTCATGCTTGATGTATCACCTCCCTATAGTGTTCTGCTGCCATCGGCCCCACACATGATGTCTCACCTCCCTATAGTGTACTGCTGTTATCAGCCCCACACATGATGTCTCACCTACCTATAGTGTTCTGCTGCCATCGGCCCCACACATGATGTCTCACCTCCCTATAGAGTACTGCTGTTATCGGCCCCACACATGATGTCTCACCTCCCTATAGTGTTCTGCTGCCATCGGCCCCACACATGATGTCTCACCTCCCTATAGTGTACTGCTGTTATCAGTCCCACACATGATGTCTCACCTCCCTATAGTGTTCTGCTGTTATCAGCCCCACACATGATGTCTCACCTCCCTATAGTGTACTGCTGTTATCGGTCCCACACATGATGTCTCACCTCCCTATAGTGTACTGCTGTTATCAGCCCCACGCATGATGTCTCACCTCCCTACAGTGTTCTGCTGCTATTGGTCCCACACATGATGTCTCACCTCCCTATAGTGTACTGCTGCTATCAGCCCCACGCATGATGTCTCACCTCCCTATAGTGTTCTGCTGCCATCGACCCCACACATGATGTCTCACCTCCCTATAGTGTACTGCTGTTATCAGCCCCACGCATGATCTCTCACCTCCCTATAGTGTTCTGCTGCTATCAGCTCCACACATGATGTCTGACCTCCCTATAGGGTACTGCTGCTATCAGCCCCACACATGATGTCTCACCTCCCTATAGTGTACTGCTGCTATCAGTCCCACACATGATGTCTGACCTCCCTATAGGGTACTGCTGCTATCAGCCCCACACATGATGTCTCACCTCACTGTAATGTACTGCTGCTATCAGCCCCACACATGATGTCTCACCTCCCTATAGTGTTCTGCTGCTAACGGTCCCACACATGATGTCTGACCTCCCTATAGGGTACTGCTGCTATCAGCCCCACACATGATGTCTCACCTCCCTATAGTGTATTGCTGCTATCGGCCCCACACATGATGTCTCACCTCCCTATAGTGTACTGCTGCTATCAACCCCACACATGATGTCTCACCTCCCTATAGTGTACTGCTGTTATCAGCTCCACACATGATGTCTCACCTCCCTATAGTGTACTGCTGCTATCGGCCCCACACATGATGTCTCACCTCCCTATAGTGTATTGCTGCTATCGGCCCCACACATGATGTCTCACCTCCCTATACCGTACTGCTGCTGTCGGGCTCACACATGATGTCTCACCTCCCTATAGTGTACTGCTGCTGTCGGGCTCATGCATGATGTCTCACCTCCCTATAGTGTACTGCTGCTATTGGCCCCATCCATAATGTCTCACCTCCCTATACTGTACTGCTGCTATCGGACTCATGCATAATGTCCCACCTCCCTATACTGTACTGCTGCTATTGGTCCCATACATGATGTCTCACCTCCCTATAGTGTACTGATGCTACTGGACCTATGCATGATGTCTTACCAGGGAGGTGAGACATCATGCATGGTGCTGATAGCAGCAGTACATTACAGGGAGGGGAGACATCATGCGTGGGCCCGATAGAAGCAGTTCACTATAGGGAGGTGAGACATCATGCGTGGTGCCGATAGCAGCAATACACTACAGGGAGGTGTCGGAAAAACAAAGGAAATTTCAACATGCCTAGTGGAATAAGATGCTAAATGTAATAGATCGCAAGGATCAACGTGCATATTGGCAGTTGGTGGCCCAAGGAACAAATAACTATAAACTCAGCATAGATATATATATATATTCTCCCCTGGACATTTTGCAGAAATATTATTCAGACATTTTCTTTGATCCAAACCAGACTGATGATCTCCCTGAGTTAGGAACTGTCACACCATATGCTATTTTTTGCAATCAGCAGGAAGTATATGTAGCAACAAGAAGCCCAAAGCCCCAGGTCCAGACCAGATTCCAGTAGAAGTGTTTCTGGACTCCCCTCTCTTTTGGGCTGCTATATTAAAAAGCTAGTGTACTGCTTGGAATTAATAGTAATTTTCAGATGCAGTCCGCTGTCATTTCCAGTATCTGAAGTATTTTTTTATTTTCTGTTTGCTTATTAGAACATTTTCCACCTGGCAGTACTGGGGTGATGTGTGGAGCAGCACTCTGTCTGGAGGAAAAAAAGTCAGTTCTGTTCCTCCCACTACATCATCAGAAATGAGACCAAACCACCACAATCCTTGCAGCCTGAGCAGAGACTTTCACAAGCTACCAATCAAAATGCAGGAAAGTGTGACATCACTAGTAACCAAGGAGAGCCAGTCCCTGCTACTTCATGCGAAAGTGAAACCTGGCAGTAAGAAATGGTTCTCATTGGTTACTAGTGATGCCATAGTCAGTGTGGTTTCATTGTTCATGTACTGGGAGGAACAGAACTGACTTTTTTCCTTCCTCCAGAGAGAGTGCTGCGCCGCACATCACCCCAGTACTGCCAGGTGGAAAATCTTCTAATTAGGAAACAGAAAAGAATAAATACTTGAGATATAAGAAGTGATAGCAGACTACATCTGAAAGTTACAATTAATTGCAGTCAGTTTCCAGGCAGTGCACTAGCTCTTTAATGTTATTTTTTAACTGTTCAGTTAGGAAACTGAAATTTCCTATTTCCTGGAAGGGAGCTATTATAATTTCTATACATAAACAAGCATTTGTCAATGCCGAATGTTTGCTTGCTGGCATTGGCATTGGTAGTGTAGGAGTTACAGAGCTGCATAACAGGAATGGCAGTGAAGTATTGAACTGAAGCCAACCCCACCACCACCCTGCAGAGACTGACAGGCACTGGGGCGTGCCTTTAGGTCGTCAGGCATAAAGGCTAAGCAATTTCACCACACCCTACCCTGCAGACACCGACAAGTGTCACAGTGTGCCTTGGGGTCTTTGGCCCTTATGCGCACCCCATTCCATCAGGAAATACGGTGAGATGGGTGTGGTGTAGGAGAATAGGGTGAACTTTGGGCTGAAGAGTCCAAAGCACACCACAATGCCTCTCACTGGCTGCAGGGTGTGGAATGGTATGAGCATTACAGGCAAGAATCCCGAGTCACACCCCTGATGCCTGTCATTCTCTACAGGGTGGGGCATTATGGTCAGAAACCCTAATGCCTCAGGCATTCGTTGGTATTTTCACTCCAAATTTTCAACATTTATTTTTGTGACCCCCACCTCATGAACAGTGGCAATATCAGTTTGTTAGCGGAAAGCTCCTTTTGCACAGCGACTATGGCATTTAGCACCACAGGTGCAAAAACACATTCCGAGCAGGATGTGAAAAATGACAGCTGTACTGTTCATGGGGAGGTGTAAAAAATGGCAATGCTGAAAATTTGCAGTGAAAATATTAAAAAGACTGGTGAAGTGACGAGCGTGCGTAGAAACTGTGCAACGCACACCCGTAATGTAATTAGTTTGGGGATTTTAAAACCTTTTACAGGTACATAAGTGAAAAAAGAAAGGCAAAGGGAGGGATAGTGAGACTGAAGGGGGAGGATGGGGGCTGTGTGGAGGATGACAACAGTAAAGCTGACATATTGAACAGGTATTTCTGCTCAGTCTTTACTGAGGAAGAGGAGGGTAATGGGTCTGAATGGAGTACAAGGGTGAGAATGGTGCAGAAATGGACACAAGTCCCTTTACACGAGAAAGGGTCCTGAAGGAACTGGAAGTAATAAGAGTTGATAAAGCAATGGGGCCAGATGGGGTGCACCCTAGGTCCTTAAAGAACTAAGAGGTGGTGGTTGAACCTCTTGCTATCCTGTTTAGCCGATCACTAGAAACAGGGGAGGTACCCAAAGACTGGAGGATAGCAGATGTAGTCCCCTCATACAAAAGTGGGAACAAAGAGGAAGTGGGGAACTACAGACCAGTCAGCCTCACCTCGGTAGTGGGGAAGATCATGGAAGCACTACTGAAGGAAAGATTGGTGGAACATCTGGTTGTCAATGGACTACAGGACCCAAGGCAGCATGGTTTCACCAGGGGAAGGTCATGTCAGACCAACCTCATTGAATTTTTTTGACTGGGTGACTAGGGAGGTGGATCAGGGGAGGGCAGTGGACATGGCCTATCTGGACTTCAGCAAGGCCTTTGACACTGTGCCACATAGAAGACTATTACACAAACTGGGGAATATGGGTGTGGGCAGGACAGTAGTGTGGTGGGTAGGTAATTGGCTGGGTGGCAGGACACAGAGGGTGGTGGTAAATGGCTGTCGCTCCACAGAGGGAAGAGTGACCAGTGGGGTACCACACGGATCAGTGCTGGGACTGGTCCTATTCAACATCTTCATCAGTGACATTGCGCAGGACCTAGAAGGCAGAATTTCACTGTTCGCTGATGACACAAAGCTTTGTAACAGAGTAGACACACCAGAGGGTGTAGACAGAATGAGAAGGGGACCTGCAGAAACTTGAAGAATGGTCAGGGGTTTGGCAGTTGAAATTCAATGCAAGGAAGTGCAAGATAATGCATATGGGGCACAAAAACCCTGGCACAATATATCAGTTGGGGGGTGAGGATATAGCATGCACCAAGCAGGAAAGGGATCTTGGAGTTATCATCTCTGATGACCTCAAGGCAGGGAAACAGTGTGACAAGGCAGCAGGTAAAGCAAATAGGATGCTGGGATGCATAGGCAGGGGCATCACCAGCAGGAAAAGGGAGGTCATAATTCCACTATACAAGACACTAGTGAGGCCGCACCTGGAGTACACTGTGCAGTTCTGGAGACCATACCTACGTAAGGACATAGACAGGGTAGAGAAGGTTCAGAGGAGAGCAACAAAGATGGTGCATGGATTGCATCACAAGTCCTATGAGGACAGGTTGAAGGCACTGAACATGTACTCCCTGGAGGAGAGGAGGGAGAGAGGGGATATGATAGAGACATACAAATATCTTACAGGGAGGAACAGGGTGCAGGAATGCACTATTTTTAAGCAAAAAGATGTTCCAGGACTAGAGGGCATGGGATGAAGTTGGAGGAGGACGATTCAGAGGAAGCGTGAGGAAGAATTTCTTCACAGAACGGGTGGTGGACAAGTGGAACACCCTGCCAGAGGAAGTGGTGGGGCTGAAACAATCACGGATTAAGAATGCATGGGATAGACATAAAGGAATTCTGGAGGTCAGGGTGAGGGCAACAGACTTCCTGGAAAACATAAACTGAACTTACAAACTTAAATGGGCAGACTGGGTGGGCCATAGGCCCTTATCTGCCGACACTGTCTATGTATCTACGTATCTATGATTTTTTACAGCAGATTGTCAACGCAGGCATTTTGGGACCTCCAATCATGAACAGTGTCACTGTAATTTTCTTTATTTGTCCTGAACAATGATTTCCCACAGCAAGCACGTATTTCTGAGCTGAAAGTGTGAAAACACATTTCAGCCATGTTGTGAAAAATGACAGCTCTACTGTTCATAAGGAAGTGTGGAAAAATGCCACTGGTGAAAATCTGGACTGAAAATATTACAAATTCATGAACTTACAAGGGTGCGTGGAAACTGTGCAATGCTCACTCGTAACACAGTCATTTTATGGACTTTTGTCACCAAAGTTTCAACATAGCCATTTTAAGACCTCTGCTCAAGAACAGTGTCACTGTAATTTTCTTAATCTGTCCCAAACATTGCTTTACACACCGATTGCACCATTGTGCGCTACATGTGCGGAAGCACATTTTGGGCGAGATGTGAAAAATGGCAGCTGTACAGTTCATAAGGAAGTGTAATAAAATGGCAATGTGGAAAATTTGGAGTGAAAATATAGAAAATTCACAAACTTACGAGCGTGCATAAGAACTGCGCAATGCACGCTCGTAAAACAGTCATTTTTAGGAATTTTTTCACCAAATTTTCAACAAGCCATTTAAGACCTTTGTTCATGAACAGTGTCACTGTGATTTTCTTAATCTGTCCCAAACATTGATTGTGCATAACCGACTGCGCCATTGTGCGCCACTTATAGGGAAACACATTTTGGGCATGAGACATGTGAAAATGACATTAGTACAGCTCATAAGGAGGTATGGTAAAATGGCAATGTTGAAAATCTGGAGTGCAAATATTAAAAATTTGCGAATTTACGAGCATGCATAGGAACTTGCGCAATGCACGCTTGTAAACAGTCATTTTAAGGAATTTTTTCACCAAATTTTCAACATAGCCATTTTAAGACCTCTGCTCAAGAACTGTGTCACTGTGCTTTTCTTAATGTCTCCCATACATTGATTTCTCACACCAACTGTGCCATCGTACGCTACATGCACGGAAACACATTTTGGGCGAGATGTGAAAAATGACAGCTGTACTGCTCATAAGGAAGTGTGGTAAAATGGCAATGTTGAAAATCTGGAGTGCAAATATAAAAAATTTGTGAACTAACGAACGTGCGTAGCAACTGCTCAACACAACCTCATAAAACAGTAATTTTTAGGAATTTTTTCACCAAGTTTGCAACATAGGCTTTTTGAGAGCCCACATTATGAACACTGGCACTGTCATTTCATTAATCGGTCCTGAAAGGTGATTTTGTACAGTGACTGAGAAATCACTCTTCAGGCCTGATTAACGCCATGATAGTTCAAGAATTCATGAGGTGGGGTCCCAAAAACCCCATGTTGAAAATTTGTGCCAAAATTCCAAAAAATGCCTGAGATATGCATTAAAGTTGAAAAAACCCTATTTATTGCATTATACAGCTTACCGGCATTTATTAGAAGTTGATGGCAGATAAGGACCGCAAGGCCCATCCAGTCTGCCCATTTCTTTTTTTCTACCTTATAAATGTGCCATCGGCCTTTGCTCTGTCAGTGTCCTATCGTTTCATAGTCATTTGTATTAGTCCCTTATGCCTATCCCATGCCTGTTTGAAGTCCTGCACTGTATTCATAGCCACCACTTCTTGTGGTAAGCCATTCCATGCATCCACCACCCTTTCTGTGAAAAAGAATTTCCTCACATTCCCCCTTAATCAGCCCCCCCTCTAATCTCATGCTGTGTCCTCTTGTCCTGCTATTTTTCTTATATTTAAACATGTTAGACTCTTTCACCTTGTTAATGCCCTTAAGGTGTTTGAATGCTTCGATCATATCACCTCTCTCCCTCCTTTGCTCAAGGGTATACATATTGAGCTCTGTTAATCTGTCCTCATATGTCTTCTGATGCAGTCCCTGCACCATTTTAGTTGCCCTTCTCTGGACTGCCTCAATTTGGTTAATGTCCTTGTGAAGGTGTGGCCTCCAGTACTGCACACAGTACTCCAGATGGGGCCTAACCAGTGTCTTGTAAAGAGGGATTATTACCTCCCTCTTACGACTTGTGATACCCCTACTAATACACCCTAACACCCCCCTAGAATACCGGCATTTATTCAGTTCGCAGTCGGCTTTGAAGAGTGCAGACATGTTCCAGGTCCACGAAGATCATCGTGCCGGACTCCGGAGGTAAATATGGGGTGGGGGTTGTCAGGAGAGCAGGATCTTGCCGTGGGTGGGAGTGGGTGGGCAGGGAGACCGCCCGGAGGAACTTTTTGTTTACAGGGTTTTTGTTTGTTTAGGAAGATGACGGGACGGCCGCCACGCTGGGGTGGCCTCAGCATGGCAGCTGGAAGGCTGTTTGGGGGGCTGGCGCTGATGGGGGATTGGGCACCCTGTCGGCCACTCCGGACTTGTGCCACGCTGGGTGGGCTCCCAGCGTGACAGCTGAAGGCTGTTTGGGGGGGCCTGGAGCTGGCTGAGATTGGGCACCCCATCGGCCATGACATTTTTGCCATGCTGGGGTGAGCTCTAGCGTGGCATCTGGAAGCTTTGGTGGGGGCGTGGAGACGGCGGGGGATTGGGCATCCCCGTCGGCCATGCAGTGTTTGCGTGGGGGGGGTGCATGAGCACGTAATATACATGCATGCTTGTGTGGGGGGGAGTGCTGCTCACTGAAGCGGAGCTCTCCCTTTCAACTGTACAGCACTGCATTTTCAACTGCTGTCATAGACAGCTGCACCATTCATTGGAAAACTGCGGCCGCACCTGCAAACACACTGACTGAATTAGAAGACGGCTGCCACACCTCCAAAAACTCGGATGATGGCACTATGTTTCTTACACATGCATGGAAGCAAATATAAAAAGGAGACTGATCTGACCCTAAAATGTATCGTCCAATCTCACTACTAGATAGCTGCTGCAAGATTTTTTATAAAATAGTTTTAGCCAAGCTAATGGAGGAAATTAATTTTTTTTTATTTATTTTAGCTTTTGTTGACCGGGTAAGTGCACTAGACAAATCTTGCCTATTTTCAGGCACGACCCGGGGGAGGGGGATACAGATGAATGCCAACTGACCTTGAACCAGATTAAGCTGTTGGTGGTATTTTTTAGTGAATGAGGGAAATTTGGCCAGGACACCGGGGAAATTCCCCTACTCTTTTCGATAAGTGCCATTGGATCTTTAACATCCACCTGAACTACCACCAATACAGGCAGATGGGACCTCGGTTTAACGTCTCATCCGAAAGACGGCACCTCAGAAATGCAGCACCCCCTCATGCTGCATTACAGTGTCAGTACTGGGATATTAACCCAAGTGCCAGATGTGGGAACTGAACCCACAGCCCTCTGATCTCCCAGCCTCAGAGGCGAGTGTGCTACCTACTGAGCCACTGACACTGCTAATGTACTGGGGGGATTGTTGGAATTTCAAGCAGGCTTCCGAGCTAATTTTGGCACAGTAGATAATTATTTTGTTCTGTCACATTTTTATGAAAAATATCTCAGTCTGCGCAAGCAGAAAGTGTATTTGGTGTAACCCCCCTACAAATGGGGGTTCCTGAAAAGTCTTCCTCGAGCTTGCTTAAATGCTCAGCCAGGCTGGTGTCCTGCGTTTTAGCAGTTTAAATGTGATTGCCAGAAAGTGCCTGTTTAGCCTCTGTGTACTGTCTCTTTAAGAGCTGCCTGGATTGCAGTATAAGTAATCTGAGAGGGAGCTCTGTTGAAAGATGTAACTATTTGTTGAAAATCATTTAGAGTGATAATGATAATGTAGTTTGTCTAACCTGTCTTCTTTGCAGCAAGAACCGTTTTGTTTATCTCTACTATCTTGGTCCTGGACTGCGAATTGGACCAATCAGTTCTGGTGGGACCTAAAATGGAGCCGGAATACAGGAGATGTCTGGAGTCAAAGTCTGTAGGAATTGTAGTTTTGGGCTTTTGGCGCCTTTTTGCACCTGAAGGGGGAGCCTTTATTGTGACTGACAGATAGATCAGCCAACCAAACCTTTTGGATACTGGGGAAAGTCCCTGGCTTGCTGGCAGTTGAGTCAGAGCTCAGTTGGGGGCTGAATGAGCAGGAGCTTGAGACAGTCAAGCAGCCGTCTGAGTAGTTTCGCATGGGAGAACTGTGGAAAGGCCTGAGTTGTGGCCTGCATGTCTGCCTGCTGCCCATGAGAGGGAGCGATGAGAATTATTTTGCACTAAATCCAAGTTTGTGAGAACGAAGTAAGCCACTGATTTTTTATCAGGCTCATATCTGAAGAAGACCGAAGATTTGCTGAATGTGATCATCCTGTCAGGATTTCCAGCTGCTTTTGAATTCCGGGTTTGTGTAGAGACTTTGCGATCGTGACTGGAGAGCGGTTTGCCTGGTACAGTAGAATTTCCTTACATGTAAATGTGCTGTCTATTGAAAGTGGGTCATGATTTGGTTCCCCACTGTGTGAATTGTGTTCTGCTTGCTGGTACCGTAGAATCCTTTACATGTAAATGTGTATTGAAAGTGGGTCGTGATTTGGTTCCCCACTGTGTGAACTGTGTTCTGCTTGCTGGAAGCTTTATCCAGCTTAATCGGACTGAATCCACGTTCATCTCCATTCAGCCTGGGCCATGTCACACTGGCCCTGCCAGACTACCCCAGTGCACAGAGAAAGCCACTGACGAGAGACCTGCCTGGGGATCAGTCCCTTGCTCCACGCTTGAACAGGAACAACGCCTCGGTAAATTGTGTGAGCCCTGCTTCTCCTGGCCCTCCAGATTAACCACCTGCTGTCTTGACTTACATCCAGCCTGTGTCCAGTCTTGGGTATCATGAGTAATCATCAGGGTAGCTCCCTGCAACAACAGTCTAATCTTAAAGTGTGTCATCTGATTGTCTTGTTGTTTTCTTTTCACGAACTGAGCCTTCCGGCTGTGGATTACAACTAGTGTGTGTGTGTTGTGCATGTTGTTTTCTTTCATCACAAGGCCCCAACCAGCTGCAACGTTCCTGGCTAGCCCACCATTCTCCATCTGAGTACCCAGAGTGTGTGGCTGTTTATGGAACCTGAAGTGCATGCATAACTGTTTGACTGATAGAGCCTTTAAGCAAATTAACCTGATTACACCCCTCCCTTGTTCAAGCCCCTTAAATAAATCAGATCTAACTCCTTTATGCATTTACCCTGACTGTGGTTCCAGTTTGTGCAAGAGTACTGTACTGCTGTTTTTTGCTGTGTATAACCTTGTTTTACAGGGGTCCCCAGGGCCGGGCCAGAGGAAAGCCCTGGTGGTAAGTGCAAACAGTGTGGGTACTTGTGTGGAGTATCAGGGTATTGTGAAAGTGATTATTGTGTATTGTTCCGGCCACTAGTAGGGAAAGAGGGGGGTTACAGTGTCCCGGAGGGCTGTGCCCAGGTTAGCTTGACCACTACCAACCCTGACCTCCAGGTGGAGGCACCCATTTCAGAACTCAGGCCCCTTAACCTGCTGTTAGCAAAGCAGGCAGGGGTAGTAGCCCTTGTGATAGCGCCACCTAGGGGTTACATTTTCGAAGCTCACCACTGGGATTTTGTGCCTTCTAGTGGCCAAAAATTATGAATTACTGTTAAAGATTAATGGCTACCCCAGTAGAAATGGCTGTACACCAGTTGGTGGGGTGGTGCACTGGGCAGGAGATCGACCCCCAAAATGCTCTACTTATACTGGATACTCCCCAGGGTACCAGTAAAGACACTGTAGGGGGAGCGCTGTCCAAAGTTGAATGTTTAAAAAGCCCTGTGGTGGTTGGTCGACAGGCTGATTTGATCACCCAAACTTTCATAGCCTTGGTAGAGTGTAGTGACCTCATGGACAGCTCTAAAGTGCCACAGACTATTGCCCCAGAAGGGGTTCCAGCTGCCTGGACAGTGATAACAAAAGACAGTAAAGACCCCGGGGAGGATGAACTCCCAACATTATCTGAGACTTTTGAGGAGAAATTTGCTAAGTTGTTGCTGAAGGAAGGGAAAACCATAGAGGACTTTAAGAAACTATTCCTGCCACCTGGAGGTGTTCCGTCCCCAAAACCCCTTCCCACTCCAGCACCTGTTACTGCCCCGCCTTCTGTGCCCATGCCAATGCTGTCCCCTATATCTGTAACTGCCATTAGTCACGACTCCTACCGAAGGCTGAGAATCTTCTCAAGCACCTTCCCCACCCCCCAGGGGGAGGATGACTGAGAGACCTGGATAGACTACGTTGCCCCTCTAGTACTTGAATGGCACTACTCAGAAGCAGAGAAACAAAAGAGGTTGAGTGAGAGCCTCTGAGGTCCTGCCCTGGCTACCATCCGTGCCAAGTGGGCCAATAACCCCGCAGCTACTGCACAGGACTATCTTGATGCATTGGAAAATGTGTATGGGAGCCCAGATTCAGATGAGGATCTGTGGTGGTGAGTAAGAAATGCTCAGCAGTACCCAGGGAAGCCATTGTCTGTGTATGTACCTCGGCTTGAAAAGCTGCTAAGAGAGTGCCTCAGAAAGGGTAGTTTGCCATCAAATGAATTAGATCGAACTAGGCTGGACTGGATCCTTAAGTTTGCTCTGTTTTCAGAACTGTTACTGCTTCAGTTGCGCCTTGCCACCCAACTGGAATAGCCCCCCTCCTATGATGAGCTAATGAAAGAAATTCGGGAGGTTGAGCAAAGGCGACCCCGTGGGGGAATTGCACCCATATCTGCTGCTGCTGTGCAAGTGACTGAGAGTGATCAGCCAAGTGAGGCTCAGGGGCAAAAGTCGACACTTAACGAGCACTCTGAGAATGCAAAGGACTTCCTGCCCTGGGCCCAGCATTGGAAAGATGAGCTACTAAAGGAAGTCTGAGAGTTGAAGACGGGTGCCTCTGCAAGGGTTTCTCCCCATGGAACAAGATTCTGGTCCCTTTCAGGATGTGACTGCCATGGGGGTGGTGGTGCACCCTCAGGCATCCGCTACTGAGGATGGCTCCAAGGCTGAGATCACCAGATTGACTGCCACTTGAAGGAACTGTTGAGACACGATGCACCACTCTCACCACTGCAAGCAGATACTAGACCCCAGTCTCTTACTACTGCTTCAGTTCCTCATACGATGTTCTCTCCCAGGATGACCCTGGAGTCTATCATTTGTCACAGCATTTGCCATATGAAAAGAGAATGCTGGTCTCAGAAGGACTTAGAAAGAGTAGTAAACAGACTCCAAGGGGAGCTCCGAAAAGCAAATCAATGGCTAAGGGGTGCCCGAAATGACCACAGTGAGGGTTCGAGAAACCCTAACTCAAATTTCTTTGTGGCTAAATCGTCTGTCCAGGCCTCTGCTACTGCCTCTCCAGACTGGTTCAAAATAGTGGGCCCTTCAATGGAGACTACGGTGACTTTGAATGGTATTCATACTCGGGCTGTGCTTGACAGTGGGTCGCAAGTGACCATTGTATTCCAGGACTGGTATGACAAACACTTATCTGATGTGCCTTTGCAGTCCCTGGAAGGCCTACATGTGTGGGGCCTGAGTGATAAGTCTTATCCCTACCTAGGGTATGTCTGCCTCTGGTTGTCTTTTCCTGCAACTGTAACGGGTGGAGAGGAGTGAGTAGAGACACTGGCCCTAGTGTGTGTCTCCCCACCGGACTGTATGATGGGGTCCCCCTGTTAATTGGGACAAACGCCCATATGTTTGGGAGACTGGCGCAACTCTGTCATGAGAAACAAGGGCGACGGACTGGGAGGGTCCTGAGAATTCTGGCTCTGATCAAGAGGGCCTATGATTTGCAACAGAAACCTGAGGAAGTAGACCAGGATGAACCAGTGGGGATCATGTGGAAGAAGGATCCCGATTCAAAGATACTGTCCCCTAACACCCAGTGTACCATTCAAGAGGAGGTCCGCCTCTGGAAGGATGTCAAGAACAAAATACTGATGTTGGATGCGCCAGGTGATGGAAAATTGCCAGAAGGATTATTGGTCATGCCCAGCATTTTGCCTGCTCATGCCCATGCCTATGCACGATGAGTGATGGTCCAGATTCACAATGTGTCAAATCGGGATATCTGGGTGAACAGAGGGTGCACCCTAGCTATGGTACACTGAGCAGACACTGCAGTATTGCCCAGCAACAAGCACCCTGGTGAGAAGGAGAGAATGATCCCAGACTTGTTTGACTTTGGTGACTCCCCGTTGCATGCTGAATGAAAGGCTAGAATTAGCAAGAGACTTGCCCAGAGAGACCAAGTGTTTTCGTTGAAGGAATGGGATGTGGGATGTGTCCAGGGTGCGGAACATCACATACGCCTGCACGATGAACGGCCATTTCGAGAGAGGTCCCGACGCCGAGCCCCAGCAGACACAGATGATGTGAGACGACACCTGCAGGAAATGGTCGCTGCTGGCGTGATACAAGAATCCAGGAACTCATACGCCTCTCCCATTGTGGTTGTGCATAAGAAGAATGGGTCTGTGAGGATGTGTGTTGATTATCGAACCCTGAACTGGCAGACCATCCCAGACCAATACACTATGCCTCGTATACAAGCTGCCCTGGACTGCTTGAATGGGAGCAAATGGTTCTCGGTATTGAATCTTCGCAGCGGATACTACCAGATCTCGATGGCCCCAGAAGACCATGAGAAAACAGCCTTCATCTGTCCATTGGGGTTCTACGAGTTTCTGAGGATGCCACAGGGGATATCGGGCACCTCAACCACCTTTCAGTGACTGATGGAATGTGTGGTGGGAGATATGACTTTGCTGGAATGCCTGGTGTACTTGGACGATGTCATTGTGTTTGGGAGCACCTTGGAGGAGCATGATAACCGACTGTTTAAAGTCCTAGACCGACTGGAAGACTTTGGCCTCAAGCTGTCCATTGACAAATGCCAGTTTTTCCAAACCTCCGTGAAGTATGTGGGGCACATAGTATCTACAAAAGGGATAGAGACTGATCCCAGTAAGGTTGAAGCACTGACTACTTGGCCCCAGCCCCATAATCTGAAAGAATTACAACGTTTCTTGGGGTTCTGTGGCTACTATCACAGGTTCATAAAAGATTATTCCAAGGTGATTTGCCCACTCTTGAACCTTACCCAGGGTTACCCTCCTACCAATCGTGTAAATACAAAAAAGAGGCCATTAAATAACCAGAAAAAGTATACTTCTGCCCAGGTGAACTCTTTGGACGCGCTGGATGCCCGACTGTGAAGCAGACTTCCATGAAATCATATACCAGCTCAACCACGCCCCCATCCTCGCCTATGCTGACCCCACCAAACCCTATGTGATGCATACGGACACTATTCTTCAGGGTCTAGGAGCGGTGCTGTATCAAGACCATGAGGATGACCTGAGACCAGTAGCTTTCGCCAGTAGGAGCTTGACCCCGTCCGAACGAAACTACCGTATGCATAAGTTGGAGTTCCTTGCGCTAAAATGGACCATCGTTGACCAGTTTCATGAATACCTTTATGGGACAAAGATATTGGTGAAGACTGACACTAACCCGTTGACCTATGCACAGACTTCAGCTAAGTTAGACACCATGGGGCACCAGTGGCTTTCTGCATTATCAACCTATGATTATGCTGTCGAATACAGACCGGGCCTGAACCATATTGATGCTGACACCCTATCACAAAGGCCCACTTCCAAGAGTGACTGGAGTCAGCCTGTCTGAACCTGACATTCGAGCATTGTGCCAAAAGTTTGATAGAGATGAACAGATGTCTGCGGACACAGTGGACCATTTAATAGATTGCCTGGGCCCTTCTGACACCTGCATACCAGCTGCTTAATGCCACTTCTCTGCTCTAGATATTAGTGCACTACCTTAATTTGACAATGACAGCATTCAGTGGGCTCAATCCCAAGATCCTATGATTCAGCCAGTACTTGATGCTCTGCGTGTGGGGAAAGATGTGTCTAAGTTATGTTCCACTGACTTGCGAACTGCTTTATTGTTTAAAGAAGGCCCCAGATTGAAGTTGCTCAGTCAGTTGTTGTATAGAGACAGTAGATCATAGTGGCAAAGTAGACAAGCAACAATTGGTCCTTCCCCACGGCCATTAAAGATTTGGTACTGAGGTCCCTCCACAATCACATGGGGCACCTTGGTATTGACAGAACCCTTGACCTGGTATGATCTCGCTTCTACTGGCCAAAATGGGGGCCGATGTTGAGCACCAGGTAAAGACTTGTAGTCGCTGCCTGCAAAGAAAAGCCCTGCTTCAGAGGGCTGCCCCCTTATTAATATTACTACCAGCGCCCCCATGGAACTAGTCTGCATAGACTTCCTGTGTTTAGAACCTGATCAGCGGAACACTAGCAATGTGTTAGTGGTTATGGATCATTTCACACGGTATGCACAAGCTTTTCCCATCAAAGATCAAAAGGCATCTACCGCGGCCAAGGTGCTCGTGGAAAATTCCTTCGTCCACTACGGTGCTCCCCACGGATTCATTCTGATCAAGGAGACACTTTGAGAGTCGGCTAATCAAAGAAATGCTGTCTCTATGGGGTGTGCGAAAGTCAAGAACCACCCCCTATCACCCGCAGGGAGACCCTCAACGAGAACGTTTTTACCACACCCTTCTAGACATGTTGGGCACCCTCCACCCAAAAGACAAGCATAAATGGAGCCAGCAGATTAGCACCTTGGTACATGAATACAATTGCACGAAAAATGGTGCTACTGGGTTCTCCCCCTACTACCTCATCTTCGGGAGAGAGGCCCGGCTGCTAGTTGATGTCTGTTTTGAGGTCTCTCCAGATGGGGTCCGAGCTGAAAACTACTTGCAATATGTACAAAAACTGAAAGCTCAATTGAACCATGCCTATCAACTGGCCCAGACAATGGCCGCCAAGAGAAATCTAGCCAACAAAGAGAGGCATGATAAAAAAGTAAAGGCTCAAGAGCTTCAACCTGGAGACCGTGTGTTGTTACGCAATTTGGGACTGCATGGTAAACACAAAATTGATGATTGATGGCACCATCTTCCCTATGTAGTAGTTGAAAAGTTGGATGATTTACCTGTGTACAAGGTGCACCCAGAGAACAACTCCAAAGCTGTCAAGACCATGCACCATAACCACTTGCTACCTATTGACCAAGTCATGATTGAGGCTCAACCCCCAGAAATTGAGCCCCCCTGGGCCGGTGACTCATGCTGCTGCAAGAAAGAGACAGAGTCAACCTACCCCAGTAGTCACAGATTGAAGGTTTCCTCCGCAGCAGGCCCAGAGTGATAGTGACTCTCAGTCCACTTCTGACGAAAGTGAGTACAACTATGCCTATTACCCCTCTTATCAACTGAGTCAGCTGTTTTGAGGTAGCCCCATGATTAACTGTAGGGAATGAAGCTGGGCCTTCTGAACTGCCTAGCCCCCAGCTTTGTCCTTGGAGCCAATGCTTCCTGAAAGTGAAATGCAAAGTATCATGTCTGAAGATGCTAAGTCTCTGTGTATTGTGGAACTGTGTGATTTGCCTGAGGGAGGGGCTGATGGAATGAGTCTTTCTGGTGACATACCAGAACTTGAAGAACACTATGAGAGTGCTAACCACCCCCCTTCAGTGCCTCAAAGCTTGATTGTGCCTGAGCCTTCTCAAAATGAGTCAAGTGTTGTCGAAACAGAGCCTGCAGAGCAAGGAGCTGACAGTGCCCCAAGTTTGGACGTTACCACCCAGGCAGAGGCACCCCTCACAAGTTATGAGAGTCCCCAGACCAGTGCTGAGAGTACAGAGACTATAGTTGACCCCCTCAGAAAGACTGGTCGAGCTGTCAAGCCAGTAGTATGCCGCAGTTATGATTCTCCCAGGAGGCCAGTGGATTTGGCTCTCAGTGTGGTGCACAAAGGTGTTTATGTCTCACTAAACTCATTGCCCAAATTGAGCTTGACAGCCAATTCCAGGTTACTTGTCTTTCCCTCTCACCATGGTGCCCCTGCCCCCTCTAGCCCCAAGTTAGCTGATTGGGAAGGGCCCCCTCTTGCATTGTTTAAGGTACAAGAAGTTATTACCTGATTCAGTATAACAGTGTTCAGTTTACCTGTGTGAAATATGCACAATGTGTTGTCAGAATGAATATAGTATCATTAAGTTTAGTGAATATGTATAGTAAAGTAATAAGTTTATGTGAACTGATGCATGATGATACAGACTTGACGTGAACGCCAAGTTTTCTCCAGGCAGGGAAGGGTGTAACCCCCCTACAAATGGGGGTTCCCAAAAAGTCTTCCTCGAGCTTACCTAAATGCTCACTGCCAGGCTGGTGTCCTACGTTTTAGCAGTTTAAATGTGATTGCCA
The DNA here is from genome assembly GCA_016271365.2 of Neoceratodus forsteri. Classification (NCBI taxonomy): domain Eukaryota; kingdom Metazoa; phylum Chordata; order Ceratodontiformes; family Ceratodontidae; genus Neoceratodus; species Neoceratodus forsteri. The sequence goes on along the minus strand of CM028135.1, from coordinate 1,096,075,867 downwards.
GAGAGTGCCTGTATAAATTATGATTCAAGCTAAGAAGCTAGATTTGGACACTGTTACAAATCTCAAAATTCCTCCCTGGTTAAGACGGAACGATGTTAATTTTTGTTATAGGGAATATCTAGATGTATTGACTAATTTAAAACAGAGACAATTATTCACTAAGTTCAGAATGGAACTGTTTCCCAGCAAGCTATTGACTGCTAGATACAACAAGGACAGAGAATATGGCTCTGTTTCTGTGCCTGTACTGATACGACTGTAGAGGAATTCTCTCATGTTATTTTCATATGCCCATGGTATAATGTGGCTAGAGAGAATTGGTTACAACTTTTGCTACATGGAATTGCAACTCTGAATCAAACTATCCTATTAAACACACTCTTTACCACAAGTGATGAGCATATAATATATGCCATGTCAAGGTATTTGGAAGCAATAACAAATATTAGAATGAAATATGTGAAATCCAGTTAATAACTTTTAAATTAGTGAATTGGGAAGATGCTTCTTGTATTTGAAATGTCGATGTAAATAGGAACATCTTTTAAGTATGCATTGCATTAACGTATTTCTTATTATAGATGAAAGTTTAAGAAATAATGTGTTGTTTTATAATATGTGTATTTATTGCTGTTTAACATATGTATGGTGTCATAGTGGCATGTGATTCTGTATTTTATTACAATGGTCCTTTGATCGAACTAATACATTTGTCTACTACTATAGGGAAGTGAGACATCTTACATGGAGCCGATAGCAGCAGTACGGTATAGGAATATGAGACATCACGCGTGGGGCCGATAGCAGCAGTACACTATAGGGAGGTGAGACATCATGGGAAAAACATGTTAAATTGCAAGTGGCGGCCATATTTAATGGTTTAAGTCATTAATTACAAAATTAACTATAAAAGGTGTTTTAAAACCATCTGCTGTACTGTAATTAAAAATACACTAGAGGTGAATGTCAGGATGTCTGAAAAACATTTTTTATCAGTAGTTTATCTGTGTACTGACAATCTGGCCCCACTCAGGACCAGTTCCCCAAGCCACATCACTGGGCTTCCCTGTTGTCCCCCATTGTCCTCAGCTAGAGTATGCTGGGGGGGCCAGTTACTGCTGTGGGGCCTCATGGTGTCAGTCTGCCTTCCTACAAGGGTCAAGAGTGTGGGGGGGCTCCTTGATTTTCATGCTGGGCCCTCACCAAGTACAATGATGCACTGTCTGCAATCTGCCTCCATAGAGGTGGCCCACGGCACCCCAAAGGAGGAGACAGTATTCCTGACATCCTGCAATACTGCCTCCTAGAAACCACTAGGTAGCAGTCGCTGAGCAAGATGTCCTGTCCCCCCACCCTAAGGGAAGCGAGTTGTCCTCACGATGCTTAGTACTCCCTCTCCAGCTGGCTCCTGAGTGACCAACATCTGTTTCTGAGCCTGGGTCACTGGTAAGGCAAGAGGTGAGGTACCCAGAACCTCAGCCCTCCATGCCACTTGGCTGGCCTAGAAATACATTTTGGATAAATAAATAAAATAATGGACTATATGATGAAATGTTTTGCAACTAACAAATATTGTTGCTTTATGCACAGAGGTGTCAAATCAATTGCTCAAGGTCACACTGGTTAGTGGCCATGGTGGGATTCAAACTTGGGTCTCTAGGCTCATATTGTAGGTCTGCAGTCTAGCTGCTATCCTGAACTGCCCTCTGTGATGACAAACATGGTAGCTTCATGTGTATTACGACTTATTCAATACCATAAAGGGTATACTATTTGTAACACGCAATGAAGTCAGCAGTTTGCTAAAATGCATTTAATCACAGAATGAAGTCAGTGGTTTGACAAAATGCATTTTCACAAAAGAATGAAGATTGGGTTGACAAAATCCGTTTTGTCCACATAATGAAGATATCAGTCAGACAAAATGCATTTTGTCAGACTGCTAACTTCATTCTGTGGACAAAATGCATTTTAGCAAACTCCTCGATTTATAATTTCTACAAGTTGTAACTTTTTTTAACTTCTAAATCTGCTGGCTGTGAGAAGATTTAACGGGTTCTCTTTGAGTTCGCCAGCTGGCTTTAGGGCAGCTCAATGCTACTGTGTTGTCAGCAACGTTATGCAAACTGCTCTCTGATTGGTTCTTAGGTTGAGACTGGTGATTTTTACATATCTAAACTCTAGATAAATGTTTATCTGCAGATTAGACGCTGCAACCAAAAAGTAGGAAACAAGTCTTACAGATCAGTAATTTATTCTGGCCACCAAAGCATTCTAAATGAAGGAAAAACAGGTATCTTCATTTTGGGCATTTATCTTGACCGTAGACCAGTCACAAAAGAACACTCAACCAATGGGAGAGCAGCTTGAACACTGCCTGATGATGTAATAATGGGTTCTGCTGCACTCAAAACAGAGTACAGAGATCAAACAGAAACAGTTACATTTTCATAAAAAGAACAAACTTTAAAGCTTTACAATTAAAAATAATTGGGTAAGTTAGACACGCAGTGGCCTGATTCAGAGTAATCCACTTATCACCACTCGTAAGGGGGCAGGACATAAATAACTTACTTAAGATTTTGCCACTCATGCGTTATTGTCCTGTCTGCTCAATTATGAAGATAAATAGAATATGCTGAGTCAGACCATTACGTATCCCATATTTATCAGGACAAATGTATCAACACTGATGTCATATAAAAAGGGAATATCTGATCGGTGGTTATCAGACATCATTTTTACCTTTGTGAGTGGTTAGTGACCTCTTGACCCTCATGGGTGGTGAAGCCACGAGTGAGGGTTTGAGAGGTCAGTGATTCCGAGTGAAGATTAATATGATATTTGAGAGCTGTGTATTAGATGTCTGGATTATATAATCTACTTTAGCCCTTTAAAAAGACTATAGAAACCATGGTTGCTGCGCATTTCAGCAAAGTGTGAGGCACAATGCTCAGTGCAGGCACAGAGTACTAGCAAGATAAATGAGATGACGTACCCTACTAGCATGATGAGAAATGTATATAGTGATCTAGGGTTCTGTAGTGGGGCTCAGGAATGCATGGGATACGCACAAGGGACTCATAGTGGAAAGGAGGGGGCTGGGAGGGAGAAAGAGTTATAGATCAGGTACTGTCTGCATTGATAATGTAGGTAGGGAAAATGGGCAGACTGGGTGGATCAAGCAGTCCTTATCTGCCATCAAATGCTATGTTTCTGGTCTGATCACTGCATGGTGAAGTTCACGCTTGGGGCTCCGGCCGTAAGTTCTTCCCCTGCAGGGATGATTCGCTGCCACCCTTCACATGATCTTACCCCTGAGGGTTTTATGGCGGCAGTTGATTTATCTAGTGTGGGTGTTGCATGCGTCGGAGGTGTTGATGTCGGGGTAGACACCTATAATAAGGTGTTATCTGACACCATCAACTCCCTCGCACCTATCCGTGTACGACCCAGAACTTCGTACCTGAGGTCTCCTTGGTATGATGGAGATCTTAGGGAAATGAAGAAGCTGGGTCGAAGATTAGAGCGCCGCTGGAGGAAGTCCCGTCTGGAGACGGACAAACTGGTTCTGCGTGTGCATTATTGCGCATATCAGGAGGCAATCAACCGAAAGAAGACAGTATTTTTGTCTCAGGAGATTGCTGCCGCGAGAAGCCGACCAGCCTCACTCTTCCAGACTGTTGATAGACTTCTCCATCCTGTCTGTCTTCAGCCCGGAAAAGTTTCCTCAAATGAGGACTGTGAGGATTTTGCTCGGTTTTTCTCGGACAGGGTGTCTTTGATCTGGAGGGAGGTTTCTTCAGCCAGCAATACCATTGCTGACAGTGGTCGCCAGTTCTGTTCTAAGTGCACTCCGCCTAGTTGGGGAGAGTTTAGGCCAGTGGAGATCCGTGAGGTTATTGAGGTGGCAGTCAATCTGAAGCATACCTTTTGTGAACTGGACCCAGTGCCAACGCGCTTCTTAATGAGATGCATTGACTCTGTTGGCCTGGTGTTTGCCCTGATTGTCCGGTGTTCCTTGAGTCAGGGTGTCTTTCCAGATGCCTTGAAGGAGGCTCTGGTGAGACCCCTTTTAAAGAAATCTTCTTTGGACCCGGAGATCAGGGCAAATTACCTTCCTATCTCCAATCTCCCATTTTTGGGGAAGATTGTTGAGAAGGTGGTATCGCTTCAATTAGAGGAACATCTCATGACCCACGAGTTGTATGATCCCTTCCAGTCGGCTTTCCAGGCCAGACATAGCACTGAAACTGCGTTAGTTCGGGTGCAGAATGACCTCTTCAGGGCTAGAGACCGGGGGGACAGGACAATTCTTGTTCTCCTCGACCTCTCCTCGGCATTTGATACTGTGGACCATTGTGTGTTGCTTCTCCATCTGAGGGAGTTATGTGGACTCACCGGTACTGTCATCAAGTGGTTTGAGTCCTTTCTCATCAATAGGAGGCAACGGGTTGTGATGGGAAATTTCTCATCTACACCCTGCCTCCTTTTGTGTGGAGTCCCTCAGGGTTCAGTATTGGCCCCAATGTTGTTCGCAGTATATATGCTGCCCCTGGGGGGGATCATTAGGAAGTATGGTCTGAGTTTTCATTGCTGTGCTGATGATACTCAGCTATACTTATCCTTTGCCCCAGGAACATCAAACGCAGTGGATGTGCTAAACATCTGTCTGGCTGAGATTAATGACTGGATGGCCTCCAGCTGGCTACGACTGAACCCAGACAAGACTGAGGTACTGGTAGTGGAGTCAGAGTTCGTGATGGGATGGCCTCTGACTCTGGAACTGGACTTGTGCTAGGGGCCGCATCATTGATGGCCTCCCCTTGGATGTGAAATCTTGGTGTGATTCTTGACAGGAACTTGTCCATGGAGATTCAAATATCTTCCGTGGTCCGTTCCTGTTTTTTCCATCTTAGAAACATTGCCAGGATTAACCCCCTTGTTCCGTCTCTGGACCTCCCTACCTTGATACATGCCTTAGTCACTTCTAGGCTTGACTACTGTAATGCCCTCTATCTTGGGGTCTCTGGGGGTTCTCTTCGTAGACTGCAGCTAGTGCAAAACGCTGCTGCCTGGCTTTTGACTGGGCAAAGCAAATTCTGTTATATTACACCTGTATTGTGCGAACTGCACTGGCTGCCTGTCAGATGGAGAGTACTCTTCAAGGTGGTGTTCTCACCTATAAGGCTCTACACGGGCAGGGCCCTGGTTACCTGTCTGAACTCCTGGTCTCTTCCACCTCTGCCCGTAATCTCCGCTCCTCTAGTGGCGGCCTCCTAACTGTTCCAAGAGCGAGATTAAAATCTGCGGGGGACCGAGCTTTTAGTGTTGCCGCTCCCACTTTTTGGAACACCTTACCAACTGTAGTTAGGGAGGCCCTCACTATAATTGCCTTTAAGGTTCGCCTGAAGACTTTCCTATTCTCACAAGCTTTTGGGGTGTAATTTTGTTTATATGTATGTATTAATTTAAATTTATAATCCATGTTGTATGAAATGCTGTTAAATTCTTGTGCGGCGCCCACAGCCTTTGCGATTGTGCGTCTTTTTAAATAAATTTGACTTGACTTGACTTCTATGTACGTGCCTTTAATAGCATTTTTATTTCTTTTTATTTATTTGAATTTTGGTAACCCGGTAAGTCCACTGAGACAATGCAATCCCCTTTTCAGGGACGACCTGGGAGAACTACCATTGTAGCACAGTACAGAAACAATTACAACATTTTTTACAACAATTACAACATTTTCACAGGGAAAGAATTCCAAAATACAGTACAATTTCATAGGATGATAAATTACAGCAGAAACGTAAAATCTGAGCAGAAGCATGAGTAGCATCAGCACAGCCAAAAAAATGTAGCAATGGCAACCACATAAAATAACTAACAGGCTAGGCACAGGAAATGTAACAGATTATTATACATGCCCATGTAAAGACGAGCATTAGGTACAGATACAAAATGGTAGAAAAGGTGAGTCAGGGTAGAGGGCAGAGCAAGTCACTTAACTTCCCTGTGCTCCCAGGTCACACCTGTAAACAAGCTTTCAGCTTAGTGTGCCACACCTGGTTAAACAATTGAAAAAAAAAAAAGAAGGGAGAGGGAAGCAGATCAAAGAGCTCAAGAGGCTTGTCTACGGTGGACAATCTCACTGAGGCAGGGCAGGGTAAATTTATGGACCAACTTATGCATAAGACTCAGATTCTTTGTGAAAAAACACTAATTTATAAATAAGGGAAATTAAAAGGCCAGACTCGGAATGTCAAGCAGCATAAAAAAGGGGCACCAGAATTCCAGTGGCAGAAAATACTTTTATTCTATAAAGTGCAAAACGGTGCAATGCACACCTCGTGGCTCTACAGACACAGCACGAACTGACTACTGTTTTCACTGATCTACAATATTATTTGGAGTCCTGATGACACTGTCGATCAGTGAAACTGGTAATCAGTTTGTGCTGTGTCTGTATAGCAACAAGGTATGCACTGCACTGTTTTGCACTTTATGGAATACAAGTATTTTCTACCGCTGGAATTCTGGTGCCGCTTTTTCGTGCTTCCCGCTGCTCTGGTTTTGGTACAGACTGCAGAGGTGGAGTGCTACTTCCTGGCTCCTCTGAGACTCAGAATATACAATTTATCTCAACATGTAAGGGGAAAAGATCACAAGTCACAAGTGGCAGAGCCAAGATGAGTTATCAAAGTGCCCCCCCACCACAACTGGATATAAATTGTGTATTTTGAATAGCTTGACACCACATTAGTTTAAAAATTATAGCTTTTAAATCAGCTGGTCATGCGGAGATTTAACTGTCTCTTTGTGTTCAGTAACTGACTTCAGTGGCACACACATGGCTACTGTGATGGCATGACAAATTCTGAGAGCACTGTATCTTCTTGTTTAATGAACACCGCCTGCTTGCCCTGGTGGCACTGTCACTGCTGACAGATGCATCAAAAATTCAAAGTGGTGTCCTTGCTACAAGGAAGCCTATTTTTAAAAGCTGGAATGACATACTGACTTGAGTCCCTAAGAGCTACAGATCTGTCATCTACGTCACAAAAAAGATGTCAAAGGACATCTCCAATTAAGTCTGACATTTATAACTTGACAACAAATCTGTGCCCAAAGCCCAAAAGGGGAGAGGGGCTTGTGGTAATGGTCATGTATTGTAATGTGACTTTCTGTCACCACATGAATTTTACTCAATAGGGCCTCAATTAATTTTTTTGCATGGTGATACTTGTTTTAGTGTTGCTAATAATAGCCTTCTCTCTCTCCTAGCCAAATTTAGATTAGTCTCAGGGGTGAAATGAAACACGACAGTAAATTTACTTCATGCCCTTAGTAGTACACAAAGGTGCTCAGGTTAAAACAGCCTTCTCCACCCTCACTTGTAGCTGTGGGGGTGGGGGGGGGGTTGTTCCCAGCTACAGAAGAGACACGTTTAAGGACCCTTTAGACCTGTATGACAAACTTTGGGGGCCTTTTAACCCCCCCCCCCGCCAACTTCTCTGAATTAGCTAGTTATCACATTGGGGCCAATTCTGGAAGGTTCCCGTGCCAGACGCAAACTGTGGCACAACAGTGGACTGCAGCTGGTGCAGCTGCGACAACCACAAAATGTGCTGTTCCAGAAAGTTTTCCACTTGCAGCAAACGATCTGGAATAGCCACACATAGTGGCCCTGCGCCAAACAGAGTGTCGCAAATAGCAGCACCATCGCAAATCCGCAATGCAGCCAGAAGCAGGTGGCAGAGACTCACTCAGGTGGCCCAAGGGCAGTAAGCGTATCATCTGGGCACAAACTGGGCAGCCCCTGCGTGTGGTCCCCGTAGGGCACTGCCTCAGTACTGCCGAGACCCCTGTGTGCATCCAACATAGACTGCCTACTGTGCCAAGCTAGTGCCAATTCCTGCAATCCCCAATGATGCTGGTGGTGCAATTGAGCCCCCCCCCACTGTGCAGTAGCCCTGATCCTTGGTCTTGCTAGTGCAGACCACCCTGATCCCAGTCCATGTCCCCCCACGCGTCCCATGCCCACACAAAATAGCCCCTAACATTATCTGGTAGTCTAATGGCCCCCCTCCCCACCCATCCAGGCAGTGGTGCAGTGCCTGCGCACCCATCCCCAACCCATTCTGCGACTGGCGTGTCCCTCCTCACCACCATGGCCAGCTGCAGAATGCCTTATGCACATACTGTATAATACTGTACAATATGTGCATAACGCGATCGAGGCCGGCGTGGAGGTGGTGTGAGGAGGAAAGTGCCAGTCACAGGCGTGGGTCAGGAGTGGGGGAGAAGTGTACTGCACCACCGCCTGTCGGGATAGGGGAGGAAGTGCACTAGACCACCAGGGAATACTTTTCATATGTACTGTTCCTGGAAATTGAGGATGGGGGGGGGCTCTAAAACAGGGTCATTGCCAGCAGCATTCAAGGGGGCAATCAGGTAGCATCGGGGGTTGCTCCATTATGTCTTTCAGAATCGCAGTGTGCCGCAAGTTGTGATGCAAGTTACCACTGGTGTCACACTCCTTTGATGCAAGTCGCTTGCGTCCTACTTACCCCTTTTAGAATCGGCCACATTATTTCTTCTGCCACCTGTGTAATGAATATAGACAAGTTTTTTACAACCTGTGTTTGTGCCCCCCCGCCATCAGCATTCTGGGAATTGTAGTTTTCTGACCAATACTATGCTATTCGATGTAAAGGGAAAAAAATGATAGTTGCTAGCAGCGTGTTCTCTGCAGATAGTTCTTCAACTTCCTGCTGTGAGATGCTATAAACCCCTACACCTCCTATAGCTCTGCATTACAACTCCACGCAGGTCACCTCCTGCTAAGTTGGTTTTCCTAACAGGGAGTAAATAAAAAAGGGCCATTTGTTTTTTCCTGTTTTCACATTTTGGCCACACCTAAGCGTCTGCCACCAAGCAGTCTACTTTTAGCTTCTCTAAGCAGCCTTAAAACAGGCAGCACAGTTGCAGAACAGATATGAAATTTAGCCCCATCCACACTATTGTGAGTTTTTAAAACTATTTCCAAAAATGTTTTGCTTATCGTGCTTGAGTACGGTTGTCAGAGCATCCAGATTGCACTCTGACAACGTGCTTGACTGAACGAGTTCCTAGGTGGCTTGACTGTGGCAGTACTGCAATGTATGCTGGGATACTCACAATCTGGTGGGATAACAAATTCAGCAAAAAAATGACAATGGATCAATAGGGCAATGAAAGCTCGGAAAGGGCTGTGAATCTTTTCCTTTTTTTTCTTCTTTGCAACCAAAAAAACAGCAGTGTTGCGGGGACTGTCTTAAGCCATGTTACAGCATGGATCACATCCATGCTGCTGTTAATGTACTTTAAGACAACCATGTTGCTATAAAAGCATGCTCAAGCCTACCTCTGAGCAGGGTTTGAGCATGGTTTTACAACATGGATTGACTGTAACACGGTTTTACTGTACTACAATCTGGGTGCAAAACTTTTAAACTGTATTACAAACATACGAAATTTGCCAGCAGATAAAGACCTAGAGGTCTATCAAGTCTGCTCGAATGTGCAGCTAGCACCCCTTATTCTGCAGCTGCCCCTCCCTTCCACCCTTCCCCTTCATTAACCCTCCCCCTTGCCCTGTCCCATCCTCGTTTGAAGCAGTCCACTGTTCTACTGCAAACCACTTCTGCAGGTAACGCATTCCACCCAGCCACCACCCTCTCTGTAAAAAGTGTCTCCTCATCTCCTCCTGAACCTTCCTCGCTCCAATCTCATATCATGGCCCTGGCTCATCCCTCCTTACTTTGAACAGCCCTCTGTACTGTCTTGTTTATTCCTTTCATGTATTTAAAGGTTTCAATCATGTCACCCCTGTCTCTCCTCTCCTCCAGTGAGTACATGTTCAACTCCTTTAACCTCCTCTCTGGATAAGTCCCCCAGCCCCTTGATCATCTTTGTGCGCCCTCGCTGCACCCCCTCAGTAACAATGTCCCTCTTCAGATACGGATGCCAGTACTGCCGCAGTACTCCAGGTGTGGTCTAACTAATGACCTATACAATGGCAGAATCACCTCCTCCCTCCTCGAGGATATACCCTTGCAATACAACCCAGCATTTTGTTGGCCTTTGCAGCTGCCTTCCTACACTGTGCGAGTTGTTCATTGACCCTGTAATGAGCACACCCAGATCCTTCTCCTCCTCCTCTGTCTGGGCTAGCTGCACTCCCCTACCTGGTAAGTCCTCCTTGGGTTCTTCATCCCAAAATGCAGCTGCCACTTTGGCATTAAAGCCCAGTTGCAGGTGTCTGACCAGGAGTTTCAAGCTTTGCCAGATCATCCTGCAACCCTGCCATCCCCCAGGTCATCCACCACCGCCAACCTTGGTATCATCAGCAAATAGACTGATCTTTCTTGATGTCCCATGATATGTCTGCAATGAATATCCCAAACAACACTAGTCCCAACACCGAGCCCTGTGGGACACCGCCGTCACTGCCCTTGGGTGTGAGCTCCCCACCCACCACTACCCTCTGTTGCCTTCCTGCAGCCAGTTTCCTACCCATCTCACCAGCTTTGCACCCACCCTGTGCCTACTAACTTCCTTCCCAGCCTTCCATGTGCATCAGGTGAATGCTTACTGAAGTCCAGATACAGGACATCACTGCATGCCCTGTCAGGTTCCTAGTTATCCAGTCATGACTCGACCAGGTTGGTTTGGCAGGATCTGCCACGATGAACCCATGCTGTCTGCTGTCCTGTAGTCCTCTGGCCTCTAGGAGGCCACCAGCCCTCTCCTTCAGGATAGTCTCCATTAGCTTACCCACGATGGATGTGAGGCTCACTGGTCTGTAGTTTCCCGGTTCATCCTTGGAGCCACTCTTGTGGATGGGCACCACATGAGCCATCCTCCAGTCCTGAGGTACACACCCCGAATGTAGTGAGGCATTAAATAGGTCTGCCAAAGGTCCTGCAAGGACCTCTGCCAGCTCCTTCAGTACCCTGGGGTGGATGCCATCTGGGCCTGGCGCCCTGTCCACCCTCAGTGCCTTCAAACGCTCTTGAACTTTGCCCTCCATGATTTCCCCATCTGTCACCCCTTCCCCCCCTGTGTCTGCCATTTCTCCCACCTTGGGTGTCACCCCCCTCTTCTCTTTAGTAAATACTGAGCAGAAGTACTCATTTAGTGCTTCCGCCTTATCGATACCCTGCTTCCACCAACCCCCTTCCTAATCCTTACTATGTGGTCCTTACAGCTCCTTTTCTCCCTGATGTACTTAAAGTCCTTCTCCCCCTTCTTAATGCCTTGTGCCAGCCTGAGTTCCGTGAGATGCTTTGGCTCCCCTTACTGCCTTGTCACCTCCTTCGATTCTGTCAAGTACTCCTCTCTGTCCTCCCCCTCCCTGTTTTCTTGTACTTCCCTAAAGGCAGCTCTTTTCCTCCTTACCTTTTCCATGACCTCCTTGCTCAACCAGCTCGGTTTCTTAGCCTAGCCTTCTTGCTCTGGGCTTTTTGCTTGCAACAGGTTTTGGTTGCCTCCACTATCCCAGCTTTATGAGCTCCCATCTCTGTTAGTATCCATACTAGATTGAATTCTGGCCAGGTACCCTTTTACCACTTCCCCATCCTCCCAAAGTCGGCCCTCCTGAAGTCCAGCACTCTTGTGCCAGATTCACTCCTTCCTTGCCCATATCCAATGTGAGCCATACTGAGTGGTGGTCACTCCTGACAGCAGTTCCTCCACTGTAAGTTGTCTCACAAAGTCCCCATTTGCCAGCACAAGGTCAAGGGTATTCCCTAACCTGGTTGGTTCACTGACCATTTGCAGCAGGAAGCTGTCCTGGAAGGCATCCAGCAGTACCTGCTCCCTTCTGTTCCTGGTTGTTGGGGTACTCCAGTCCTCTCCTGGCATGTTGAAGTCCCCCACAACCATCACACTACTCCCTTCTCGCAGAGTCCTCCTGATCTGTCCCGCTAGTTCCCTGTCTAACTCCCTCCATCTGAGATGGTGGCCTGTACACTACTCCCATTCTAAGAATCCTGTTCTTGGAATCCTGGATTTGCACCCAAAGTGACTCTGTACTACCCTCCTCCCCTTCCTCCCTTACACACTTCAGTCCTTCCTTCACATATAGTGCCACCCCCCCCTCCTTTCCCAGTCACCCTGTCCCTACGAAATAACCTGTACCCTGGTACAGACAGGTCCCAGTCATTATATTGGGTGGCCCATGTTTCCGTGATGGCTGCAATGTCCACCTCTCCCTCTGCCATGAGAACATGTATTAACTATGTTAAAATGGTTTAAAAGTCTTAGCGTGGACAGGGACTAAGTTTTAAATTATTTAAAGTTTAATCAGTGGTATCAATGGCTCTTTACTTAGCCAGCAGATGTGTTCTGACCTTCATCCTGCTCAGAGATCTAAAATATATACAGCCAGCATGGCTCAAGACATAGAGAGGCGTGCCACCCTGCTGTGTGCATAGCAAAACTGTCAGGTACACTTTATGACAGTCTGGTTAAACTCTTGCCTCTCTACTACACGAATCACAACAGAGCTGCAAAATTCTGCGGTACTGTTGCAGCTGTGACTTTTGCATATTTACTGAGTAATGTAAGACCCACCCAGAGATTGCTTTAATTTTCAGAGATATTCGTACTGCACCTCTTTATGAACAGGACCCGGAGGAGAGGTCAAATATTTCAACCACTGACTTTGACGACATTTGCATATGCCATTAGACTGATGTTCACAACATCTGCAGGTAAAATTCACATTTGCACATGCCTTCTGAGTGACATTCACATTTGCACATCATCTGATTGGCAGTTACACATTTGCTTGTACCATCAGACTGATGTTCCTGTTTGCACGTGCCATTTGATTGACATTTACATTTGCACATGCTATCTGATGGATGTCACATTTGCACGTGCCATCTGATTCACATTTGCACATAACATTTGCTTGATGTTCACAACAGTTGCATATGCCATTTGATTGACATTTACACTTTCACGTACCCTCTGATTGAAGTTCACAACATTCTCAGGGAGGTGGCACCACTGACGGCCTTATTTAACAGCTCACTGGAAACAGTCAACGTTCAAGAGTACTGGAGAAGCACAGACTTGGTTCTGCTCCATAACAGTGGCTGCAGGGAAGAAGCTAACAACTATAGGCCAGTCAGTCTTAAAGGAAAGGTTCGCAGAGTATCTTGAATCCAGTGGGCTATAAGACCAAAGGCAGCATGGAGTCACAGGGAGGGAAGGGGAGGTGGTGCCAGATAAACCAGATTGATTTCTTTGACTGGGAGACCAGGGAAGTAGATTAAAGGAGGACAGTGGGCATGGCCTATCTGGACTTTAGCAAGGTCTTCGACACTGTGCCACACAGGAGACTACTGAAGAAACTAAGCAACCTAGGGGCGGGATCCAAAGTTGTAAATTGGGTAAGAAACTGGTTAATGGATAGATGACAGAGGGTGGTGGTTAACGGCACTCACTCTAATGAGGAGAGAGTGATCAGCAGGGTGTCTCAGGGCTCTTTACTGGGACCAGTCCCCTTCAATGTCCTCATACGTGATATTGCAGAAGAACTAGAAGGGAAGGCATGCCTTTTTGCAGATGACGCTAAAATCTGCAATAGGGTGGATACTCAGGAGGGGGTGGAAAGAATATGTAGGAACCATGGGAAACTCAAGGAGTAGTCAAGGGCTTGGCAGCTGGGGTTCAATGCTAAAAAGAACAAAATTATACACCTAGGACATAGAAACCCAGGAGCTGAGTACAGGATGGGGGCAGGTACTGACAGTCACTAAGCAGGAAGGGATCATGAGGTTATCATATCTAATGACCTGAAAGTGACAGGGCAGTGGGACAAAGCAGTGGGTAGGGCCAGTGGGATGCTGGGATACATAGAGAGAGGTATTACCAGCAGGAGGAGAGAGGTAGTGTTACCACTGGTGAGATGCCACCTGGGGGATTGTATCCAGTTCTGGAGTACTGTGTCCAGTTCTGGAGTTTGCACCTCAGAAAGGACACAGACAGGGTGGAGGCAGTCTAGAGAAGAGCAACTAAAATGATGCAGGGTTACATTAAAAGCCCTACGAGGAGAGATGGCGGGATCTCAATATGTACACCCTAGAAGAGAGGAGAGTGAGATCTGACATGATGGAGACCTACAAATGCCTCATGGGGTGAACTAGGTACAGGAGAGGAGTCTCTTTCAAATAAGAAAGAGCTCCAGGACCTGGGGGCATGCGATGATGCTGGGAGGGGTGGAGTTTAGGAGTGATATGAGGAAGTACTAGTTCACTGAAAGAGCAGTAGACACCTGAAACACACTGCCAGCAGAAGTGGTGGAGGCGAAAACAGTAAAGAGTGTCAAGCACGCATTGGATAGACACAAGGGAATATTAGTAAACAGGCATGAGTAAGGGAGGACTGCCAGACACCAGTTAGCGGAGACAGACTAGGTAGGACCATCTGTGCAGACTGGGTGGGCCAAGTGGTCCTATTCTGCCAACAAATTCTAGGTTTCTAGGTTTGTATTTGCATATGCTATCTGACTGACATTCACATTTGCACGTGCCATTTGACTGGCAATCACGTAATTTACTTGTGTCATCTGAGTGATATTCACAACAGTTACATGTGTCATCTGATTGACATCACAACCTTTGCACATGCCATGTGATTGACATTCACACATTTGTACATGCCTTCTGATTGACAATCACACATTTGCACATGCCTTCTGATTGACATTCACACATTTGCACATGCCATGTGATTGATGTTTACAATATTTACATGTGCCAATTGATTGACATTCACGTCTGCACATTACTTTCACAACCTTTGCACATGCCATTTACTGACATTTACACATTTGTATGTGCCTTCTGATTGACATTCACACATTTGCATATGCCATCTGATAGACATCCACACATCTGCATGTGTTATTTGACTGACATTCACACATTTGTAAGTGCCATTTGATTATCATTCACACATCTGCACATGCCATTTGATTGACATTCTGACATTTGCATGTGTCATTTGGTTGATATTCACACATTTGCACGTGCCATCAGATTCACATTCGCACATTTACAAGTGCCATCTGATTGGTGTTTACATTTGCACGTGCCATCTGATTGACATTCACACATTTGCACGTGCCATCTGATTGACATTCACACATTTGCACGTGCCATCTGATTGACATTCACACATTTGCACCTGCCATCTGATTGACATTCACACATTTGCACATGCCAGCTGATTGACATCTACATTTGCACATGCCAGCTGACTGACGTTTACATTTGCACGTGCCATCTGATTGCTCCAGCACACTTTTGTTTCTGATTAACAGTGTTGTCTCCCTTTTCCAACACTAATCCACCATTTCTCTGGACAGCCTCACTGCCCCAACCTCTCTACCTCTGCTACTTATACCAACTCCCATCATCATTCCCCCCATAGCGGGACCCTTGGGTCAGTGCTCCCTCGGGATACCCGTCACAGGGGTGCACAGTTGATGAGGTGAGGTCTAGTATTGCCCTTGCATTATCCTGCTCATGCAGGGGTTTTTCCCTTGTTTTGCTCTGCCCAACTAGGATGCCAGACTTAGGACTTTCAAATAAACGCATGCAAGGCACACTGCTGCAGAGCCCATAATCATCCTCCTACCCAGCCAGCATCAGCCATTGGACTGGCACCTACCCGTTGTCCTCCAGGTGGTAGCGGAACTGGCTACCATCCGTCCCCACAACAGAAGAACACCTTTTAGGATGTTCAGTCCCTCCAACCCCACCCCCCACTAGGGATGAGTGGAATTACTGAAATCCAATCCGCTGCTGGATTTTGAATTGGAATAATCCAATTCTGGTCTTGCTTCCAATCTTGCTTCAAAGTGGGAATACGAAATCCGATTCTGAGAACAGTTCAACAGGAGTATACAGACGATGCCTCCAGTCATTCCCTCAGAGATCACCAAAAACTGTAAGGGGAAGAAGTACAGCAATTCCCTCAGAGACCTCCAGCAACTGTAAGGGGAGGAAGGATAGTGATTTCCTCAGAGACCACTAGTAACTGTTAGGGGAAGAAGGACAGCGATTCCCTCACAGACCACTAATAACTGTAAGAGGAGGAAGGACAGTGATTCCCTCAGAGACCATCAGTAACTGTAAGGGGAGGAGGGACAGTGATTCCCTCAGAGGCCAATAGTAACCGTAAGGGGAGAAAGGACAGCGATTCCCTCAGAGACCACCAGTAACTGTAAGGGGAGGAATGACAGCAATTCCCTCAGAGACCTCCAGTAACTATAAGGGGAGGAAAGACAGTGATTCCCTCAGAGACAACCAGTAACTGTAAGGGAAGGAAGGACAGCGATTCCCTCAGAGACCTCCAGTAACTGTAAGGGGAGGAAGGACAGTGATTCCCTCAGAGACCTCCAGTAACTGTGAGGGGAGGAAGGACAGCAATTCCCTCAGAGACAAACAGTAACTGTAAAGGGAGGAAGGACAGCGATTCCCACAGGGACCATCAATAACTGTAAGGGGAGGGAGGACAGCGATTCCCTCAGAGACCATCAGTAACTGTAAGGGAAGGAAGGACAGTGATTCCCTCAGAGACCATCAGTAACTGTAAGGGGAGGAAGGACAGCGATTCCCTCACGAACCATCAGTAACTGTAAGGTGACGAAGGACAGCGATTCTCTCAGAGTCCTCCAGTAACTGTAAGGGGAGGAATGACAGCAATTCCCTCAGAGACCTCCAGTAACTATAAGGGGAGGAAGGACAGCGATTCCCTCAGAGACCACAAGTAACTGTAAGGGGAGGAAGGACAGCGATTCCCTCAGAGACCATCAGTAACTGTAAGGGGAGGAAGGACAGCGATTCCCTCACGAACCATCAGTAACTGTAAGGTGACGAAGGACAGCGATTCTCTCAGAGTCCTCCAGTAACTGTAAGGGGAGGAATGACAGCAATTCCCTCAGAGACCTCCAGTAACTATAAGGGGAGGAAGGACAGTGATTCCCTCAGAGACAACCAGTAACTGTAAGGGAAGGAAGGACAGTGATTCCCTCAGAGACCTCCAGTAACTGTAAGGGGAGGAAGGACAGTGATTCCCTCAGAGACCTCCAGTAACTGTGAGGGGAGGAAGGACAGCAATTCCCTCAGAGACAAACAGTAACTGTAAAGGGAGGAAGGACAGCGATTCCCACAGGGACCATCAATAACTGTAAGGGGAGGGAGGACAGTGATTCCCTCAGAGACCATCAGTAACTGTAAGGGAAGGAAGGACAGTGATTCCCTCAGAGACCATCAGTAACTGTAAGGGGAGGAAGGACAGCGATTCCCTCACGAACCATCAGTAACTGTGAGGTGACAAAGGACAGCGATTCTCTCAGAGTCCTCCAGTAACTGTAAGGGGAGGAATGACAGCAATTCCCTCAGAGACCTCCAGTAACTATAAGGGGAGGAAGGACAGCGATTCCCTCAGAGACCACAAGTAACTGTAAAGGGAGGAAGGACAGCGATTCCCTCAGAGACCTCCAGGAACTGTAAGGGGAGGAAGGACAGCGATTCCCTCAGAGACAAACAGTAACTGTAAAGGGAGGAAGGACAGCGATTCCCTCAGAGACCTCCAGGAACTGTAAGGGGAGGAAGGACAGCGATTCCCTCAGAGACAAACAGTAACTGTAAAGGGAGGAAGGACAGCGATTCCCTCAGAGACCACAAGTAACTGTAAGGGGAGGAAGGACAGCGATTCCCTCAGAGACCATCAGTAACTGTAAAGGGAGGAAGGACAGCGATTCCCTCAGAGACCTCCAGGAACTGTAAGGGGAGGAAGGACAGCGATTCCCTCAGAGACAAACAGTAACTGTAAGGGAAGGAAGGGTAGTTATTCCCTCAGAGACTACTAGTAACTGAAAGGGGAGGAAGGACAGCGATTCCCTCAGAGACAAACAGTAACTGTAAGGGAAGGAAGGACAGCGATTCCCTCAGAGACTATCAGTAACTGTAAGGGGAGGAAGGACAGCGATTCCCTCAGAGACAAACAGTAACTGTAAGGGAAGGAAGGACAGCGATTCCCTCAGAGACTATCAGTAACTGTAAGGGGAGGAAGGGCAGTGATTCCCTCAGAGACTACTAGTAACTGAAAGGAGAGGAAGGACAGCGATTCCCTCAGAGACAAACAGTAACTGTAAGGGGAGGAAGGACAGCGATTCCCTCACAAACCATCAGTAACTGTAAGGAGAGATAGGACAGCGATTCCCTCAGAGACAAACAGTAACTGTAACGTGAGGAAGGAGAGCGATTCCGATTCGGAAAACACTCATTTCAGAATTAGGATCAGAACATCTCAGTTCCTAATTCTGGACTAGAATCCAGTTAAATCTGATTCTGGATTTAGAATTCTGATCGCCTCACTCCCTCACCCACCAGAACCCACATTGCCAAAGGCTCCTTTCCCAGCTTGTGTCACCAACATTATGAAACACAAGGGGTTGGCTGGTTTCTGCATCCGCTTACAACGCTTATTGTGACATCACCAGAGTTTAGAACTGTTATGAAGTTTGGTGACTCCTATAAAACCCAGACACTCACTGCTCTACCATGCCCCCCATCTCCACCCTCTCCAAAAAGTGTCTTAGAATTGTCAGGAGCAGGCAGAAATGTTTGTACAAATGTTTCAGATCCATCTAGCTTCTCCTTTCACAGAGACCGAGGACATGAATATGGTTCTTCTCTTTGTTTTCATGTTATTAACTTGAAAATGAAAAATTTCTACTATTTCACAACAGACTTTGTAAAGGATGTATGTCTGAGGGTTTGATTATCATTAAAGGTTGTATAAAAGCAATCTACTGTGAAAAAAATATTTATTTAAATGAAAATGACAAGTGAGTTACTGATTTCAGAAATTGCCCCTCAGAATAACCTGATGGGTGGCAGCATCTTGTTTTCATGGAGGTCCCCAGGAGACAGAAGACAGTTCACAGGTAGTCCCACATACAACAAATGATTTGAATGACGCAGCCTGCATATTTGATGTAACTGTTAGACAGATGCAATAGTGCAGCGACGCAATTTGTTTTCTGGAAATGCACCGAAACAACCAAATAATGAGAGATCCTGCGGCCATTTCTAAGCATGCACCCAAGAAACAGACATTGGGAGAGATTTTCAAAAGGGCGCTCACTGACGCAAACAGCGTGCTCGGTCTGCCTCCGCCCGATTTCCAAAAGAAGCGTCTGTTTGGTTCAGTCTGTGTCATTTTTTTTTAATGCAAATTCAGTCACAAATCAGAGAGTCAGGCAAAATAAAATGTTAGACCATCAAATAGACTGGTTAACAGCTCCCAGCAGTGGTCAAAACCGAACCAGACGGATCCGTGACGAATCCTTTGGAAAATCCCGCCCATACCTAGGAAGGAGCATTACATAACCAGCAGTCATCTACAGCTATGGATCTGAAAAGGCGCTGCCTACATGGAAGCTACAGCTACAGGGCTAATAATTTTCTGAGAGGTTGGGAGGGGGATGCATGCTCTATTCTAATACACTGTGCAGGAGTCAATTAAAACTGCTACTTCCGTACGTTTGAACCTACATTCTCATCCTAAAAATATACAAAAATTTCATGCATTTCTTACCTTGATGTACTAAAAATACATTTAAAGGGGAATGAAGGGGAAAGAACGAGCATTAGATATATGAATGATTAGATATTAAAGATGAGTGATATGAATTAACTTTCAATAAATAAAATGTATAACAGGAATTTACGGTACTGTAAATAGATGTTTGCCTCTACTTGTTTGGGGCTCAGTTTTTGCACAGGTTAGTGGGGTATAACAGCAGATGAATCAGAAGGTCAACAAGGCAAGCTGCTAGTTGAGGTAGCCAATTAGTTACGCCACATGCATTACGTGGTACAGCACAATAAGCAGATGTTAGCTGGATTTCGTGGGTATCATCCCTGCATTTGGCTCCTCCCTCCTTCCCCTGTCTGTTTCCTACACCAACAATTGGTGTCTCTGTGGCTGCCTTCTCCTTCCAGCTGGGTGGATGGGTGCATGTCCACCCTTATTGCTGGTGGTCATACCATGCTGTGGTCAGCCACTGAAGCCAGCAGAGTGCACACGTGAACGCCAGGTGGTCAACAGCCTTCCTCACTCCAACGGAGACAAGCCGCTACCTCCATGACATGCTAAACCCCAAGACAACCACAGTAAGAGATTCTAGAGCCTGTATGCAACCCCTTGCCTTCCCAGGTGGCAACAGGCCAGCCACAATCTTTATGGCTTACATTTATACTCTGTCCAGTGCAAAATAATTATGCGTCTTCTTAGTCTGATGTCACGATAGTTAATTAGATAATTAAACCTCCTAGAACTTACTGATCCTAATGTTCAGGAACCTAGAATTCTGTTGGCAAAGGTGTAAGGAGGCAAACCTTTAATTATTTATTAAAAAAATGTAATTTAAAAAAAAAATAAACCCTTTAGACCAATATTCTTAAACTGTCAGTCAGTCTAATGCTTCCAATTAAGACAGAAATTGCTAAATAACCACAATACCTTACTAAGTAAACAAGAGAAAAATCTTTCACTGATGGCATCAAAGGACATTATTTCATACCATTCGTCTCCGAACAATCGCGGGGAACATACCTTTCTGAGCTATTTTTATTGTTCATATTTTCAAATCCATCAATCACTTAATCCTTCTTTAAATGCTCACTCACGGAGGCATTTTAATTCTTCTTGCTGTGGGTAGAGCCAGCAGCGGAGTTTGAATATGTGGTGAGTTTGTATTTGAAAGTTTATTTATCTCTGAGATCTTTTTGTAAGTTTTCCTGATGTTTTCTAAATATAGCTTAAATCTTTCTGTGGCTGGAGGGATTGAAAAAGCCCTTCCCTCCCAGCCTTTCTTAAAGTGGGACAATGGTCAAAATTTCTGGCATCAGTAAATTCAGAATTTGGATCAGCATAGACCCAATCAGCCGCATGCCAAAAATGAGATATATTAGTTACATTGTTCAAAAGTTACAAGTCATTTTACAACCCTAAATTCACTGACTGTTCAAAAAATCTAGTGTCAGTGAAGAGCTGCTGCTGATGTCATCGCCTGAATTCACAGTCTAGTCCTCCCTGTCAGCAAGCTTATAGGACCTGTTTCTCCAAAGCTTAAAGTGATTTATGGAAGTTCCCCCAAATTCCTTTTTCACATAGTATGTCACTGCCAACCATGTTTCAAAGACTGAAGCTGCAATTTGTTTTGTAAAAAAAAAAAAATATCTGTCATAGTCAGTATTGTTGATGTTTTATCAGTGCTTTGTTTCTGCCTGCCCTCCAGTTTTCTCTGTGTGGCCACACCCGCAGAATGATGTCATGCAAGGGAGCTGTCAATGTTTTACATACAGCACCAAGGAATTCTGGGTAAATTATAAAGGTGCTTTAAATGTTAGTTACTCAGAGGTGCAATCCCTTATTTTGGTGGTGGTGACTGCACCTAATATGTAGATGTACATAACAAGGCATTGTGGGTACAATAAGGAGTTGTTTTCTGGTTCCCTTACAGTGAGGTGCAGTCTCATATCTCTGTAGCAGCTTCAATAATAAAAGCTCTCATACATTTATTTTCTAAACAAGGCATTGCGCATATAGTATCTAGCTGACAAGAGTTCTGTACTGAGAGATGTAGTCTCCTATATCAGTACTGTAGATGTCTGCAATACCAAGACTGACCAACAGAGGTCTCTCTTTCAAAACAGTGCTTATAAACTTTGTTTCCTTTGCATGACATCACACTTGGGGGTTGCAGCACTGAGAAAAAAAAGGGGTGGGTTATGTAAATGAAGCAGAGCACAGAAATAAAAGTGTTTATTTCATGGAAAAAAGCACTTTTGGGCAGTTTGAATGGTAGGAGATTGAATCACAACTCCTACAGGTTAGTACAGTTTACTACTCCCATTTGCTGTGGCAAAGCTTGTTAAATCACTTTAAAAACTTTGTTTCCCTTGCAAGATGTAAAGGTTGGGGGTTGCAGCACTGAGAAAAAAAGGGGCAAGGCTATGCAAATGAAATTGAGCACTGAAATAAAAGGATTATTTTTCATGGAAAACAGTACTTTTTGGCAGTTTGCATGGTAGGAGACTGATTCACAGCTCCTACAGGTTATTATGCCCATTTGCTATGGCAACCTTCCATAAATCACTTTAAACTTTGGAGAAACAAGTCCTACTGTATAAGCTTATTGACAGGGAGGACTAGGCTTTGAGTTCAGGAGATGACATCAGCAGCAGCTCTTCACTAAAAATAGCTTTTTAGACCAGGTAGTGAAATCAGGGTTACAAAATAGCCCATAACTTTAAAATGAAGTAACTTAGAAATCTAGTTTTTGGTATGAGATTTACTGGGGGTATGCTTATTCTAATTCTGCAACGTGGCACTTTTGGCCAGAGTTCCTCTTTAAACACTGAAAAGCCACTGGGGGTTGGGTTTGAAGACTGTGAGGGAGAAGCTTAGGGCGTTGCAAACCTCCCACATGAGCCAACTCTTAAAGCTAATAGATGGGGAAAAGTTCAGACACTCAAGCTTCTACTAGTTGGATTTTATGGTTTAAATGTTTCAAATTTGCAAGTTTGAAAGTCATACTGACAGGTTTGGGTTTAGGAGGAGTAACTGCATATTTAAAGTTGAAAGTTTAAAGTTCAAACTGACAAGGTCATGTATAAATGTGTCAGCTAAAGATACTGAGCTAGAAAGCTAGGTACCAACAGGTTAAAGAAGGACTCAGAAGCAGGCTAGTAGGGTCACATACAGTATCCAGCTATTGCTGTACATACTGTGTGATGAGAAACTGAGGTTAGGTTTACATTAAGTGTGAATAATGGAGGGAAGGAAAATGGGGTATTATGGGGGGAGCGCACTGTGGGGTGGAGGGGCTTCAGTAAGGGTGGCTGGAGACATCGGAATAGTGGATGGAATGGAGGCACCATGGAGTGAGGATGGCAGACACGGGGAGAATAGTGGGGCACAATGGTTGCGGGGTGGCTGTTTGGATGAATATACTGTGGAAACTGGGGGGTTGTCCAATTTGTTACAGGCTGAGCAGACTGGAAGAGGAGGTACAGGGGCTCTGGAGGAGCTGGAGAGGGTGAGGGGGGGTCTGGGGCAAGAGGGACCCCGGAGAGGTGTAGCTGGGAAAAGCAGAGGAGGAACAGCAGGGCTAAATCCCGTGAGGATGTAGGGAGGGGGAATGTGGGTAAGGGGAGCAGAGGGACAGTAAGTGGAGGGAAGACTCAGGGCAGGGGAAGGAGGAGATGGGCACCACACGGGGGTAGCAAGTAACAGGTGTTCAGTGTTGGCACCGGAGGTGGTAGTGGAGGTATTGGGGATTGGTGGGGGGGAGGAGAAGGGTAGTGAAGGCCCAGGAGTCAGGCTGGTGAGGAAAGAAGGGGGAGGAAGTGCATGGTAGAGGCAGAGGAGAGGCGGAAATGGGGATTTGTAGGAGTCACAAATGGTGCAGACAGAGGTAATAAGGGCAGGGCTATGTGGACTCTGGAAATTTGGACAGGAAAACAGGAGATGGGGTATGGGACAAGAAGAGGGGATACTAGTGCTGGAGTTCTATACTGAAAGGGTCAGATGGGGAAGGGAGAAGGCACAGTCGTGATGTCTGGGTGAGCTATTCCGGGTTGGCTGCGGGAAGGCAGGCAGGCACTTCTCAAGTGCACATGGAAAGGAGGAAGAAACCCACTAGTGACGCACGTGGGTATAAATGACTTGGTGGGGGAGACTGTAGAGGTGGTAAAGGGGAGGTTCAAGGAGTTGGGTAGGCAGTGTGAGGAGGTGTGTGGGTCGGTGGCATTCTCTGAGGTACTCCTGGTACTATGTGCAAGTACAGTGAGGAAAAAAGGATAGAGGAGTTCAACGAGTGGCTGAGGGATTGGTGCCGCACCAAGGAGTATGGATTAGTGTCAAACTGGAGCACGACCAGGGCACATGTTACACTTGAGCAGGGAGGGGAAGGGAGTAATAAAAAGTGAAATAGAGGGGTATATATCAACAAAGGTGGATTTAAACTAGGAGGGGGTGGTGAGGGAAAGTACAGTTACATAAGAACTTACCGTAACAGTAGATCTTCGAGAGAGGCTCTTGCAGTGGTAATTACATATAGGACTGGCGCGGTCAGCGCTCAAGACCACGGAAAATTTCTAGCTTCATAGCAGTCCTGGCGAGGACCGCTGCCGTCCAGTGACCCGTCATATGACGTCGGTATAAAGCCGGTCCCGGACGCCCGCCTTCCAGTTCTTTCCTGACACAGGCCGGAAGGCCCAGCGGAGAGAAGCAGATATTCCTCAATGGAAAAGGAGCTGAAAAAGCCTAGGGATGGGAGGCGGGAAGTATTACCTGCAGAGCCTCTCTCGAAGATCTACCAATACAGGTAAGTTCTTACGTAATTGTACTATCTGCCAAAGAGAGCTCTTGCAGTAAGTAATCCTCTCAGATAGAATCCCAAGCAGTCTGGAACAAATGAAAAGGCACGGGAGGAGGAACTACTCCAAAAATAGTCAATAATCTAGCAGGTCTCAAGAAAGGAGGCCTTTCAAGACAACTAACCCAAAGCCTGCTCTCCGGCGAGGCAATGTCAAACTGTAATGTTTAGTAAAGGTATGGACTGAAGTCCAAGTAAGCGGCAGCACAGATGTCTGCCCATGAACCGCGTTCTTAAACAAGCTGCAGAGGCTGCTACTCCCGAGTGGAGTGACCTCCGACTTGACCCGAGGTCTTGTTATCTGTCATAACAGAAAGTGATGCAATGGGCCAACCATTTTGATAGGCATTGCTTAGGGACAGCATTGCCTTCTCTTTTGTGAGCAAAAGAGGCGGACAACTGATCAGTCCTTCTGAGATCCTTCGTCCCTATCGATTGTAGTATCTCAGGATCCTGTGAACATCCATGGTATGGAGCAGATATTCTCCTTGATTGGAGTACTGCGTGAAGAAGGCACGTAATTCAATAGACTGATTCAAGGTAGATTCCGCTATCACCTTCGGGAGGAACTTAGGATTCGTGCGAAGAGCTACTCGGTCTTTGTGGAAAATCAGATAAGGGATTTTGGACATGAGGGCCTGGAGCTCTGAAATTCTGCGAGCAGAAGTAATGGCCACCAAGAAGAGCATCTTCCACGATAAAAACTTCAAGTCTGCGGAAGCCACAGGCTCAAAAGGAGGAAGGGTAAGTTTCTCGAGGACAAAGTTCAAGTCCCATGGGGAATCTGGAATCCGGACAGGGGGCGTGAGATGAAGGACCCCTCTGAGGAAAATTTTGGATACCTCCAGCTGGGCAAATGCCTTGTGAGTGAAAGGGACATGGTAGGCTGAAATAGCCGCCATATGAACTTTCAAAGAGGAGTGACTGAGACCCAGATCAAAAAGATGACGCATGTACTCAAGCAGAATGGTCACAGGGCAGGAAAAGGGTTCCACGTTCCTGGCCTCAGCCCAGATAGAAAATCTTTTCCATTTCATGGTGTAGGTGGACCTAGTGGAGGTTTTCTAGCCTCACCAGAATCTCGGCCACCTTGGAGAAAGCCAAAAGCGAGATTGAGCTAGGTCTGCAGGAGCCATGCATGAGTTGAAGGGACTTGAGTCCGGATGGACCAGGGTCCCTGATCCTGGGTCAGCAATCCTGGAGATAAAAAGAGGAAGAGGAGGAACCTCTGAGTATTGTTTTAGAAGAGAACCAGATTTGCCTGGGCCAGAAAGGAGCAATCAGAATCATTCTCGCTCCTTCTAAAGACAGCTTCTGTAACACTACAGGGACCAGAGGTTGGAAAAGCATAGATGAATCTGTCCTTCAGCTTAGAGATGGCGTCATTCCAGAAAGCGTCTAGCTCTGGAGCAGTGAGCAAAGATTGGAAGCTTTGCGTTTTGGGAGGAAGCGAACAGGTCTATCTGAGGAGTCCCCCAAATCTGGAAGATACTTTTTGGAACTTTTTCGTCCAATTCCCACTCGTGTGGTAGAGCCGACGAGTGACTTAGTCTGTCTGCCAGGACACTGTCGACTCCCGGAACATGGATCACCGTGAGGTGAAGGTTGTGGAGTGTTGCCCAATCCCAAACCCTCATTGCTTCCTTGCACAGCAGGTAGGACCGAGTCCCTCCCTGCTTGTTGATGTACCACACCATGCACATGTTGTCCGTTTGGACGGCTAGGTGGTCGGGAAGAATGAATTGGTGAAGGGCCTGGAGAGCATATAGCACTGCTTGAGCTCGAGGCACACCGATATGGAGAACTAACTCATTTTTGACCATAGGCCCTGGGGTTGGTGAGGACCCAGATGGGCCCCAACCTTCGCCTGGAAGCATCCGTGGTCAGAGTCTGATCGGGGGGAGGATGAAAAAAGGGGACCCCACGGAATAGGTTCTCTCGAACCATCCACCATTGCAAGTCTCTTACCATCAGCGAGGAGATCAGAACTAGATGATCTAGATCGTCTACCTGTTGATCCCACTGAGATCGGAGAGTCCACTGAGATATTCTCATGTGGAGGCGCGCGCGGAACCGTCGGGATGGCCGCCGCCATAAGCCCCAGTAGGCCCAAGCACCCACAGCCTCGCCGGGACCCTCCTGCGTTCCTGACGGAGGAAATCTGTGAACTGGGGCCCCCTGTCCGAGAGCAGAAAGGCCTTGCACAGTGATGTGTCGAGGTGCCCGATGAACTGGAGCCTCTGTGAGGCTCAGGTGAGACTGGAATGATTGATAGTAATACCCAGGCCAGTGAAAACCTGCTGGGTGAGGAGATAAAATAGGAGTTCCTCCTGGCCGAGGCACGCCAGGAGCCAGTCGTCCAGAGTGAGAAGACAGAGCTCCCAAAGAAAGCATGGTGGGCCGCTACCACGCCAGACATTTGGTAAGACTCAGGGGTGGAGGAAGACCAAGCGGGAGTGCAGGTGGTGGTGGACCCCCTGGGCATAAACCAGGTACTACGGTCGCGAAGGGCAAATGAGGATGTGAGTGCATCCTGCATATCGAAAAGCACAAAGCCATTGGCCCGGCCGAAGCAGGGCGAAAGGGTTTGAAGGGAAGCATCCTGAACCTCTTGTATTCACATAACAGGTTCGAGAGCTAGATCGAGAATAGGTCTGAGATCTCCTGTCTTCTTTGGTACAAGGAAGAAGTGGGAATAGTAACCCATCCCGTAGAGGTGAGGGGGGACGGGTTCTATAGCCTGTTTCGCAAGGAGCGCCGAGATTTCTTCCCTGACCAAAGGAAGATGATCCCTTGAGTAAGCGGAGTTCAGAGGGGGAGTACGTGGCGGTTTCTGTAGAAACTCTATGGAGTGCCCCTCTGCTATGATCTGAAGCACCCATGAATCCGATGATATCCTCTCCCAACCTGGAAGGTGGAGGAGAACCTCCTCCTACCGCGGTTCCTCCGGGGCTGCGGAGGCGGTGGGAGAGGAGGAGAATCCAGGTGGTGTGAGAGGCAGCGCCGCAGCTGGGGCACCATTGCTTTTTTAGGCGGTGGGGCCTGGCAGCTGTGGGGCCCGGCGTTTAGTGGCCCGCCTTCCCTGAGTTTCGCTTGAGGCCCGGCTGCATCTCTGAAAGGAGGCGGGCGCTATGGGGGATAGGGCGGTACATTGAATCAACAGATTTAGTGTCCCTTCTCCTCTAAATCAGTGATGATGCATGTCACCACCAAAACACAGAACCCTGAAGGTGCTTCTTGGATAACTATTCTGCACCTCTGGGACCAGACCTGACACACGGAGCCATGCATGGCGCTTGAAGACTAACGGCAAGGCAGAACTCCATCCTGTGGTGTCCACTGCGTCGTAGGTCATCCTCAAAATATGACGACTGGCTGAGCAGGCAAGAATGGACCCAGGTCGACCAACTCCATTTGACTTGGGAGTCAGGTAAAAGTCGATCTTAGATTCAGCCTGGGTAAGGATGGCCTTCTGGTAATCCCCATATGTGCTACATAGTTCAGGGCCCTAATCCCAGATGTGGAAGAAGCGTAAATCTTCCTTCCATACTGATCAGAAGTGAGATTCATTATCCGAGGAGGCAGGCTCAAGTGTTTTGGGTGTGCTGACCAGCCGTGGCGGTGCTAATTACAACCGAGTCTGCACGGGGTGAGAGTCAAAAAGTCTACACCCTCCAGACCTGGTATAGCCTGTTGGAACTTCCTGGAAGTGGTGCTAAAACCGTGGCTGCTTCCGTCGTGGAAACAAGGTGGGCATGAGGCTCGATCCAGGGTGGCACTAGGGTAGGAGCCGTAGGGGCAAGTCAGGTGTTTGAATTTAACCCGTTGAGATCTGGTTCTAAGGAATTGCACTGATGGACCTGGATCTTTACAAACAACTCCGTGGAAGAGGATCCTCGAGGAGACTGGAGGAGTCCTCGGCGGGGCTTGGACAGAGGCGTGGCTCGTCGTCTTTCTCAGAACATCATGGAGGCCTCTGAGAGTCCGAGAGAAGAAGAAGAATCTGAAGCAGAGTAAGACTCCTAACTCGACTGGGAGAGGAGCAGGTTCCTTGGAGAATCCCAGAGCCGTGTCCTGCCCTCTCTGGATCTTGAGGGGTAAGCCGGGAATCTGGAGGAGGAGAGGGGTGCTGTCTGGGGCGTCACAGAGGGGCAGAGGTGGCACAAGTAGCGTAAAATGACTCTCACGACATGGTGAGCTGAGCCGCCAGCTCAGCCCACCCAGAGCAAGTCTCCTGAATCCACCGGTGGCCCTAGGGGTTGAGTGGAGGAGGAGGAGGAGGATAGGTGTATGGAGGGAAATCTCCGTGGGGGAGTATCCATGAACGACTGCGGAGTATGCGGAGCCGCGGAGTACTCGGCCGCCGGGTACTGCAGCTTGAGGGTTGGCACGGGTACTGCGGCGCGGATACTGTGGACCTGGGAAACCCGGCGTCGGATGTGGCGGATGCCTGAGCACTGGAGAGCTACCCGGAGCAGGCAGCCCAGCCGGGTACTCCCACAGGCGGATCAGTCAGGACGACCCGTGGGGTGGAGGCCCGATGGAAGAGAATATCCCCGCCCGTCGGAGGAGGGGCGGTATTGGGACCAGCGTCAATGAGGCCAGTGTCCCGGGGCGGCGTCGGAGGAGCCGGCACGGCATCCAGGGGAGGCGGCGTCAGATCTGGCTCTTCAGAAGAGGATCGGATGGTAGCCCAGGGTCCCGAGCCTCGTCAGGGACAGAGGAAAAATCCCGGGGTCAGGCAGGAGACTGGATCTCCTGGCGGTGGCGAAGGCTGCAGGGAGCCTGAGTACGACCAGGCGGCAGGGTCTGCGTGAGCCGAGGCCCGGTGCCGTCGGAGGAGCCGGCGTGTGGCTGTGGGCGAATCCCGGCAGGCGCCAGGAGGAGCCAGCGTCCGACTTGAGGGGTCCCTCGTCGGGAGGCGGAGCCAAGTATGGGAGAGGCCTGGTCCGAGGGGACACTGCCATCCGCCGCCCCAAAGTCGAAAGCGTCATAGCGGCCTTCTCCGGGCGTACATCAGAGAGCCGGCGTCGACAAAGGAGGTGCCGCGCAGTGAGCAGCAGGCCTCTGGCGATACTGAGGCTAGAGTCTCCTTTTGCCCGGAGACACCCGGCGGGCTCGAACTCGAACCCGGCGGGCGGGCCGATGCACCTCCTCAAAGCCTTAGAGGCTGCCAGCCAGGCGATCCCGAAGAGATGTTACACCACCCGCGACTCCGGCGGGTCGCGAGGAAGACTTCTCCGGTGCCTTTCCATGTCCCTTCTTATGCCCTTCAGGGGAGGTCGATGCCTGACGAAGTTTCTTCGACTCCTTCTCCATCGCGGACATCTTCTTTTTGAGGAGATCGGCTTTGAGGGACTGCTGGCGTCGTCTGCGGGTGGCCGCGTTGAATCGAAGGCAGTGCGGACACTCGTCGACCGCGTGGTCGGGGCCTAAGCAGAAAAGGCAGAGGGAGTGACCGTCTTGTGTGAGGCAGTTGGGGCATACCACAGGAGTCGCTTATTCTTTGAAGGGGACGACATAAGCCGGCGTTCACCTGATGAAAGAGAATAAAATTCTAAACTGAAAACTTGTTGGAAAAATGACGAAGTAACAGGACTGGCGATAAGAACTTAACCATGGCTACTTGCAACTGGCGGCCAGGAAAACTGGAAAGGCCGAGGCGTCCGGGACCGCCCCTTTATACCGACGTCGTATGACGCTGGTCACCTGACGGGGGCGGTCCCTCGCCAGGGACTGCTAGCTAGAAATTTTTCCGTGGGGTCCTGCCGCCGACCGGCGTCAGTCCTATATGTAATTACCTACTGCAAGAGCCCTCTCAAAGTAAGATCTGCTGATAGGAAAAGGGTCCGGAAAGGAGAGCCCAGTGAGCTCACTCCCCTAGTTATGGGTAAAGGCAGTAGTGAAGTGGCACAGGGAGGGAGCATGTGGGGTCGCTAGGTTGGAGTGCAGAACACGCTGTCCCCCCATGATAATGTTGAGGGTGAGGAGGGACCTCTGAGAGAAGGAGGGCAGACCAAGGGCACGGGGGTGGGAATGGGTGGAAAGTGGTCTCCCTAGCAGAGCCTGGGTAATAAACAGCAGAGCTTCAGGAGCTCCTTTTGGAGGGGAGTGTGGCCATCGCTGCAGTGACTGAGATTTGGGCCACCCACTACCATGATTAGGATCTGGCAATCCCAGGGTATAAAATTTACAGGAAAGATTGGAGGGTTGGGAGAGAGGGTAGGGTAGCACTCTATGTGAGGGAAGGGATCAGGTGTACGAGGGACGAGGGGGAGGAAGGGGGGACAGAGGCACTATGGATGCAGCTTCTGGACTCCAAGGGTAGAAAGCTGAGGCTGGGGGTGGTGTACAGACCATCAGCCCAATCAGTGAAACTGCACAGGGAGTTAATGGAGTTAATAAGGAGGGTGTGTAGAAAGGGGAGTGTGGTGATTGTGGGGAATTTCAATCTGCCAGGGGTAGATTGGAGCACCCCTGCCACCTCCAGTGCCAGGGAGCAGGTGCTCCTGGATGTGATCCAGAATGATCTCCTGACACAGCTGGTCAGCGGGCCAACACGACTAGGTAACACTCTGGACTTGGTGCTGTCAAATGGGGAGGCAGTGAGGGAAATAAAGGTGGAAGACCCACTAGCTGGCAGTCACCACCAGACAGTGTGGCTCACTCTCAAGTTGGCTAGGGAGTCTGGAGGCACAGTAACAAAGATGGTGGATTTTAGGAAGGTGGACTTTGGGAAGATGAGAGAAATACTGCATGGGGGACTTCAGGGTATTAGGCCAGAGATGGATGCACAGCAAAAGTGGGAAATTATTAAAACTGGGTTAACAGAGGCTACAGAAGCTTGCACCAGGACTAAGAGCAAGAGGTGCAGAGCCAGGAAACCATGCTGGCTGAACAGACGTGTTGGAGGGGGTGAGGGCCAAGAGAGCTGTGTACCAGAAGTTCAGGAGAACAAGAAAGGAAGAGGACAGGGAGGCTTATGTGAGTTGGTCCAAGGAGGTGACTAAGCCAGTGAGAGTAGCCAAGGCTTACAGGGAGCTGAGGTTAGTGCAGGGCATCAAGGGAGGGGAGAAGGACTTTTTTAGATATGTCAGGGAAAAGAGGAAGTACAGAGACCATATAGTGAAGATAAAGTGGGGAGGGGAGTGGGTGGAAAAGGGAGAGGAACAAGCAGAAGTACTAAATGAATCCATTTTCACAAAGGAGAAGGATGGTTCACTACATCCATGGACTGGGAGGGTGGGGTTGGGGGGAGAGGAGATGACCGATGGAATGATCGAGGGGAGTAGAGTATTAGAAGGTCTGAGGGCATTAAGGGTGGACAAGGCACCAGGTCCTGATGGCATCTGCCCCAGGGTGCTGAGGGAGATGGCGGAG
Organism: Neoceratodus forsteri; assembly: GCA_016271365.2. Classification (NCBI taxonomy): domain Eukaryota; kingdom Metazoa; phylum Chordata; order Ceratodontiformes; family Ceratodontidae; genus Neoceratodus; species Neoceratodus forsteri. Next base: position 1,096,043,967 of record CM028135.1, on the reverse strand, counting down.
GTGTTGGTCAAGCTGCTGGCAGACCTGTTCAGCACCTCCCTGGACACGGGATGGGTACCTCAGGACTGGCAGGTAGCCCATGTGGTGCCCATACAGAAGAGTGGCCCTAGGGGCAAGCCAGGAAATTATCAGCCTGTCAGTCTCACTTCCATAGTAGATAAACTTATGGAGACGATACTGAAGGAGAGGCTGGTGTTGTTCCTCGAGGGTAATGACCTCCAGGATGGGCGGCAGCTTGGGTTCATCTTGGGGAGGTCTTGTCAGACCAATCTAATAGAATATTATGACTGGGTAACAAGAGAGTTGGATATAGGACATGCTGTAGATGTCCTGTACTTGGACTTCATCAACGCCTTCGATTCAGTGCCTCGTGGGAGGCTGGGGGAAGCTGACTGCTACAGGGGTGGGGACGAAGCTGAAAAACTGGATAAGGAACTGGCTGCAGGGGAGGCTAAAATGAGTGGTAGTGGGGGGGTGAACTCTCGACACCTAGACCGGTGATGAGTGATGTGCTGCAGGGCTCGGTGCTGTTTGGGATCTTTATCTCAGATATTGCACATGGAGTTGGAAGCAGGGTTAGTCTGTTCACAGGTGATACCAAAATGAGTGCAGTGGTAGACGAAGAGGATGGATGGAAACAACTAGAAGGGGACCTAGCCAAACTGGAGGTATGGTCAGAGAAGTGGCAGCTGGGTTTCAATGCGAAAAAGAGCAAGGTTATGCACAGCGGGGCAAAGAACCCAAGGAGGAACTACTGGATGGGAGGGGTGAGGCTGGGGAATCACTGAGGAAGAAAAGGACCTAGGGGTCTTGGTAACAGGGAGCATGAACAACTCTGTCCAATGCAGGAGAGCAGCAGCTAAGGTGAACAGGATGCTGGGCTGTATCGCAAGGGGTTTCTCATCTAGGCATAGGGAGGTGATCCTGCCCCTCTACAGATCGCTGGTCAGGCCGCACTTGGAGTACTGTGTGTAGTACTAGCGGCTGTATCTGACAAAGAATATTAATTTGCTGGAAGGTGTACAATCGAGGGCAACAAAAATATTGCAGGGGATGGAGGGCAAGGCCTACGAAGACAGACTGAACGAGCTGAATATGTACACGCTGGAGGAGAGGAGGGATGGGGGGGATATGATTGAAATGTTCAAGTACTTGAAGGGGACAAACAAAGCTAGCACTGAAGGGGTGTTTAAACTGAGGAGGGGCAGGGACACGAGGGGACACGGACTAAGATTGGAGGGCGGAAGATTTAGGAGGGGGATGAGGACGTTGGACGCACTACTTCACGGAGAGGGTAGTGTCTAAATGGAGCACCCTACCAGAGGGGGTGGTATCATGTAAGACAGTAGGATGTTTTAAGAGGGAATGGAATAGAGCACAAGGGAGGGTCTGGGTGGAGGGGGCTGAGGCCGTTGGGAATGACAGATGGGGAGGGGGTTGGGGCATCTGCAATCTAGGGTGCCAGCTACACACTAGAGCAGACATTGATAGACCAGGTGGTCTGTTTCTGCTGGCAGATTCATATGTTTGAATGAGAATGGATAGGAAAACAAGGCTGCCTTCATTTACTCTACACACCTTATTTACAAGTTTACACTTCCAGGGCACTGTTCCTGGTTACTGCACTGAGGGCTTTACATGTAAAAGGGCAGACATTTTAGATGAAGGAAAAAAAAGATTTGAAAAAAGCTGGTTAAGTGAAATTGGATATAACGCCTATTTTATACAGGACCAGGGAATAATGCCTCTTTTAAGGCAGGCCACAAATTGTGGATTAACAAAGAGATATATAAAATATTCTTAAATGTATAGATTGAGTATTTGGGCAGTGTCCTTCTGCAACTATTCTGAGTCAACACTGTGAACACTTGCCATGGGAAAGGAATGGTGCGATGCCATGATTAGTTTTTTGCATTTAAATACCCATGTACAGTATGTGAGTACTAAATACCTATGTTAATGAAGCAATTAGGCATTTCAAGTTACTGTATAGCACACTTCTGGAATTATGCAACTGAGACGTGCCATTATCTCACAGTTACACACACCCTGGAGTGCCTTACTGCAATAATAAAATGGCTCTACTTATTTTTAATTTTAAAGTCCAGTAATGAGGTTTAGAAAGTTTAGTATTACTGGACTGTGCGTTGTGCTGGAATAATGCACAGTCATGTGATCACAGCAGACCAATCAAATGCCTTGGTTTCTCCTACCCACTTTATAAATGAGCAATAATACATGACATGATGTGCTGTATCATGGCATATCATCATCATCACAACTTGTATGTGTTATGAGTCATGAGGCCACAGTCCAAGTGACTCATGCACCTGCAAAGTGACAATATCCCATGATATACTCTGGAATGTATTATTGGTATTTGCAGTGAAGAAGGAAGACTTGAAACACTCATAATGTATTTGATAAAATAATGTGAACATTGTAACTTAACAGTTAAAAAAAAAAACTTTAGATAATTAACTAGTTAAATTTACCTGCAGAATGCCTTTTCTGCTATGGCTCTCAGTCATCTAAGGGAAGCTCCTCTAAGGAGAATGGCAGCATAATGATTTGCTTATTTTGTTTATGTTATTAAGTATCTGATTGGAACTTTCTGCACTGTTATTATGTCTGGACTTTTATAACAGCTGCCAGTCAGTAACATTTCCTTATCCATTCCATTTTTCCAGACATGTAGGTCAAAAATGGTAGACTGTTCTAGAGGAAGGGGTATGTTACCAATAATATTTTAAATTACAGAACAGGTTGGAAAAATCATATGCTGTGATTGGTGGAATCTGATCACATGACTGTGCATGATTCCAGCATAACAGCAGGTGCCAAAATACTTAATTTCTTTGAACTCAATTATTCCATTTTCAGGTTTGAAAATGAAAAAACAGGGAAGTGCTATATTCACGTGTTGAGTCCATGACAACAGGAGCAGCGGTCGGGGGCAGCAAAGGGCATTTCTCTCGGGGGCTACAGCAGTGCACTGCTTGGAAAGCAACACCTGGTAGAGGAACAGAGCCAGCAATATGCCAGCCACTTCCACCTCACAAAAACATGATGTGCACTGCTGGTGATGGACGGTAGTGGGAGCCAGAACAGTGGAAATTGTGCTTGACTCAGCAGACTGGATGGCATTCAGCACACCAGTTTAACACAGGAGAGGAGAACACCTGATCTCTACTGTTTTAACCTGCCCTTATGAACTCTCAAAGATAAGATACAGATAAGACAGCATGAATAAGCACAGAGGGCCAAGATGGGACCCCTGCAGAACACAGTCTGGTTTCCAATGTCATTGATAACACTGGCTTCATTTTGGAAGTATCTGACTTCCAAAAGTAAGGTAATTGTTTGTAGCCATATTGGTCCTTGAACAAACAAATGAACAAATGAAGGTGATTTGATATATTTTATTGGACCAGCAAGAACTCTTCAGTACATAAACTTCCAGGTTTACATGGAGTCCTTCTTTAGTCGATGGTAGTTTCTACAAAATCAAACAAACTCTTTGTAGAAATTGCCGTCAACTGATGAAAGAACCTGAATGTTTGTGTACTGAAACGTTTTTGTAGATCCAATAAAAACTATCAAATCATCTGCTTTGTTTAAAAGTAAGATAAGAAAACTACCAGACTAAGGGGAGAGAATGCATTTCATCCACAAAAACAAAAAATGAGGGCAGATCCAAGTTTGCTGTCACGGAGGCAAAAAATGGTAGATATCTCAGAAAGAATGCATTTTTATTAGTGATATTTTATTTAGTTCCATAAAACTGGACTGATTTTTCTGAATTTCAATTCATCTTTGTTTTCGACTTCCTAAAAAGAAAAATATAAATAAATAACTGAACTCCTGGGCCCAGAATGCACCTCTAAAGGAAAATGAAAATCATTTGGATGATGCTGGTATGGAACAGTGACTCTGCAGAAGCGACTGAGAGTCTGATACAACTCTTAGAGTAAAGAGGGTTACGTCTGCCTTCCACTGCAGCACAAAATCTGGCTCCTGGCAATGGAAGAGATCATAAAATCTGTACACGCCAGGCAAGAGGACAGGTCTCTTTGTCTGACAGCGCCACCCCCCCCCAAGGGAAGGAAGATAAGGCGTGAGGACGGACATGTCACTAGATGGACACGGGATATGGATTACAGGCCGGTACTGATACTGCTTCCAGTTAGAGGAACATCAATCTACAGTGGAAGGCCTGTTTTATTAGCATCTGATGTAGCCAAGAGACAGTGGTTTGGAATATAATGGAAGGAACTCATGAGTTAAAAAATGTCTTTTTGCATACTGTATATAAAACGTGAAATTGCACAGAACTGCAGAAAAACCTAAGCTTTTGCAAAATCCTTGGAGTCCAAGTGCACTCTATAATGTTCGGCAGTCTGCACAGTTGGAATATATGGGAATCCGTAATGTTACACAAGGTGGGGATAATCATGGTTTCTCCAAACAATATCATTTAATGACCTCTAGTTATCAATATCAGGAAGACGTAAGCAGGAAATACTCACTCGGAAGAGTCGATGAAGTATATTACGAGCGCGCCTATGCTGAGAGCGAAGACCAAGACAACCTGCAACAAGAGAAATGAAAAACTGTTACTCGCTATTCAACCTCTTTTTTTTTTTTAATTAATCATAACAGTAGTTACGGACTACCTCATGGCCCAGCCATTACACATTACGCTATCATGGCAGTAACCCGTATTTGAGAGTGAGCCTGGGGCCAGCGAGAGTGACTGCCAAGTCAGGGAGTACCACCAGAGGAAACCCTCTCCTGCCCAGGGAAGATTGGTGCTATGCCCACAGGACTAGTGACCCCTATGGGGAGCCCTGGAGGTGTGCCTCTTTCCACAGGGGCGCTGCATGTGGGTGTGGCAGAGGGAACGAAAAAAATGAGAGGGACACCCCTGCAGCAGTACCAGTGACAGTCCTCCCAGCACTCCCTGACGCTAATCAGCCGACTGATGATGGGGGAGGGGTTAGGAGGTCACCTCAGAGCGTGAGGGAACTTAATTCCCCTCTGACTGAAAAATGGTCAGCAGCTCCAGGAAGGGATATAGATACAGATATGGGATTCACAGTTGAATATATATTTATACTGGGATTCAAAGTTGTGTGTATACTGGGATTCACAGTTGTGTGTGTGTGTGTGTGTGTATATATATATATATATATATAAAATGGGCAAGAAAAAAGAAATCCTCTGGTAGGTTGAAACACATCAGATGACCGTGCGTACATCATAGCGTGACCGCACACCTGCACTTTTACCTCCCTCCAAAACAATTTTGCCATTTTATAAGATAGATAACCCACTCTACAGTGTGTGGTCGTGCTCTGATATATGCACGCCTTGGGTGGCTGATGCACACAAAGGCGTGCATATATCAGAGTGTGACTGCACATCGTATATATATATATATATATATATATATATATGTATACACTAGGATTCACAGTTGTGTGTGCTGTGTGTGTGTGTGTGTATATATATATATATACTGGGATTCACAGTTGTGTGTGTGTCTGTGTGTGTGTGTGTATATATATACACACACACACACCACACACACACTGATTCACAGTTTTGTGTGTGTTGTACCAGGATTCACTGTTGTGTGTGTGTGTGTGTATATGTATATCTATATATATATATATATATATATATATATATATATATATATATATATATATATATAGGTTTCACAGTTTGTGTGTGTGTGATATATATACAGTAGATAGACAGATAGATGGATATATACTGGGATTCAGAGAGGTGTGTGTGTGTATATATACTATATATATATATATACAGTATATATATATATATATATATATATATGGGATATGGCATGGCCCGAGTGAAGATCGCCACTCGTGAGATATCTTGATGTCACTGGCCTCGAGTGAAGATAAATATGATATCTTCACTCAAGCCATGTCATGTTCTGTTTATACAACATATGTTTTGACCATCAGAGACAATCCCTAAATCCCCCACTTAACAAAATACCTACATATTTGATTTACCAAGCAGGTACAATCCTTATATTAGATTTGCCAGGGAGATGCATGGCCTGCACTCACCCTCATGTAATTCTGACATTTGGTTGATACTTTAATAGATGGTAAAACAATGTATTTAAAAATATAATCCCCATCAGTACAGCAGGGCAGCTCCATGACTGCATCCTTCTGATAGTCTGACAAATGCTTGATAATATTATAATTTGTAAGAAATACATGCTTAAAAACCATTATCTGGTTGATTCTGCTGTAATTGCTAAATAAATACTTATTTAAACCATTATCTGGTTGATCCTGCTATTTTCTCCTAGTTTTAGGCAAGAAGCAGTTTCAATGTTGCTGTTGTACATTTGTAGCGTGACTGAGCGCTTTGTATGATGTAAAATAAGGAAGTAGCTGAGATTTAAAACAAGGCACTGTGCCTGTCAAAAGTTTAAAAACTGTGGCTTTTCCCCCACTTTTTCCCTTAGTTTTCTAATGTTTATTTTAAATAAGGTGGCAACAGTAGAAAGAGGACAGAGGGAGAGAGAGAATCTGCAACTTCAGAAAAAGCATGCAAAGAGTCAGGTGTTGCTATAGCAACTGCTTGGACTGTCAAGTTCACTTTAAGAGTTGCAGATCCTCTCGACCTCTTTCTGCTCTTATCTCTTATTTCAAACAAGCATTGGAAAGCAATGGAAAAAACAGTTCTTAAAGTTTTCTCAGGCAGGTGGCTTCTTTAAATCTCTGCGACTTTTAATTAACATATACAAAACATGATCCTGAGTACAAATACAATGGGAAAACTGAAACTGCTTCCATTAACACCAGGAGAATATATCAGGATCAACCGAGATAATTTTTACTGACTATTTCTTACGCAATAATGAAAGATGAGAGTCATGGTAGTAGGGAAGGTTGCAGGTGTGGGTGATAGTCACAACAGAGGAGCGTTCATTTGTAGCATGCTGAACAGAAAATCTTTCACTTTCATTACGGTGACATATAGGAACGTGGAGATAACAGTGATATCTTCACATGTGAAGATATCACTGATATCTCCACCACCTGGAAGAGATATTACTTTTTATCCTGGTATTTATGTCAAAACGTATGTTGTATAAATATATATACTGTATATACTGGGATTCACAGTTTTGTGTGTGTGTGATATATATACAGTAGATAGACAGATAGATATATACTGGGATTCAGAGGTGTGTGCGTGTATATATACTATATATATATATACTGGGATTCACAGTTTTGTGTGTGTGTGTGATATATATACAGTAGATAGATAGATGGATATATACTGGGATTCACAGGTGTGTGTGTGTGTGTATATATATACTGGGATTCACAGTTTTGTGTGTGTGTGTGATATATCTATGCAGTAGATAGATAGATACAGTAGATAGATGGATATATACTGGGATTCACAGGGGTGTGTGTGTGTGTGTATATATATATATATACATACACTGGGATTCACAGTTTTGTGTGTGTGATATATATACAGTAGATAGATGGATATATACTGGGATTCACAGGCATTTGTGTATATATATATATATATATATATATATATATATATATACTGGGATTCACAGTTTTGTGTGTGTGTGATATACTGTATATACAGTAGATAGATATATACTGGGATTAACTGTTGTGTGTGTGTGTATATATATATATATATATATATACTGGGATTCACAGTTTTGTGTGTGATATATATATACAGTAGATAGATGGATATATACTGGGATTCAAAGGTGTGTGTGTGTATATATATATATACACAGTATATACATATATACACTGGGATTCACAGTTTTGTGTGTGTGTGTGTGATATATATACAGTAGATAGATAGATAGATAGATGTATATATACTGGGATTCACAGGGGTGTGTGGGTGTGTGTGTGTGTATATATATATATATATATAAACTGGGATTCATACATGAGTTAATATTTATACTGAGATTTTGTTTTACTTGCTGTTTTTCCCCTGGAGCCTGGCTTGCCATCCACTGACCTGACTCGATCCACGATCCACTGGTCGGACCCCCATGTAGCCTTGGCTGTGCACCCCAGGTGGGGTGGGGGTGGAGGGATTCCCCTAGTCTTCCTTGTTCATGTCTGGTCCCCGTTGTGGCCTCGCGGGTCGATCGGTAAGGGGCGCCTTCTTCTGCTGGTGGTGCTTGCCAGGCTCTGATTTTTCCCCGATAACACCAGGGTCGTGGCTGCGCCGTGACATGTAGGGACACGCTGACCTACTACCACGCTCCTCCCCTACTGTGTGGCTCCAGCATACTGTACCTCTGGCTTCCACCTGAGACCAAGCCAGCAGCAGGCCTTCATTCCCCTCCCTCCCAGAGGAAGTGAGCTGTCTATCGGACACTCAAACTTCCCTTCCCCGGCCGGCCCTCCAGTTCCCCGGCTCCATTCCCGAACCTGGGGCACTGGCATTGCAAGCGGTAGCGCTACTGCTGCACTGGTGGGCTGGCCCTATTTACTGTACGGTGAAATTCACAGGTGAAGGAGAAGTGCACTGAACCACCAAATCATTTTTCCTGTAGAAGTTGTTTTATAAATACTTGTTCTAAGTCTATTATTATTCCATGTCTACTAACCTTTCAGTAAATTCATTGGGAGTTTATACAGACAGATGAACATAAAAAATGCCAGCAGAAGAAAGCCTGAAGGTCTATCAAGTCTGCTCACTGCAGAGCTCATGGTGTGTTTGCTACATGTTACTCTGCTCCCTTCACCTGTCAACCTTACGTTAGTGAGTACCATTTTAAAACTCTATAATGTACTTTATGCGCAGCTCCACTGTTACATAGATACACATACACTGTCGGCAGATAAGGGCCTATGGTCCACCCAGTCTGCCCATTTGAGCTTGTAAGTTCCCTTTACATTTTTCTAGAAATCTGTTGCTCCTTACTACTGACCTCCAGAATTCCCTTATGTCTATCCCATGCATTCTTAGCTCCTGTGATTGTTTAAGCGCCCATCACTTCCTCTGGTAGGGTGTTCCACTTGTCCACCACCCTTTCTGTGAAAACATTCTGTCTCATGATTCCTCTGAATCGCCCTCCCTCCAATTTCATCCCATGCCCTCTAGCCCCGGAACATCTTTTTCGCTGGAAAATAGTGTATTCCTGCAACCTGTTTCTCCCTGTAATGTTCTTGTATTTCTCTATCGTATCCCCTCTCTCCCTCCTCTCCTCCAGGGAGTACATATCCAAGTCTTTCAGCCTGTCCTTATAGGACTTGTGGTGCAATCCCTGTACCATCTTTGCTGCCCTCCTCTGAACCTTCTCTACTCTGTCTATGTCCTTACTTTGCTTTACCTACTGCCTTGTCGCACTGTTTCCCTACCTTGAGATCATCAGAGATGATAACCCCAAGGTCCCTTTCCTGTTTGGTGCATGCTATATCCTCACCCCCCAACTAATATATTGTGCCAGGGTTTTTGTGCCCCATATGCATTATCTTGCACTTCTTTGCATTGAATTTCAACTGCCAAACCCTTGACCATTCTTCAAGTTTCTGCAGGTCCCTTCTCATTCTATCTACACCCTCTGGCATGTCCACTCTGTTATAGAGCTTTGTGTCATCAGCAAACAGAGAAATTCTACCTTTTAGGTCCTGCGCAACGTCACTGATGAAGACGTTGAATAGGACTGGTCCCAGTACTGATCCCTGTGGTACCCCACTGATCACTTTTCCCTCTGTGGAATGAGAGCCATTTACCACCACCCTCTGTGTCCTGCCAGCCAGCCAGTTACCCACCCACCGCAGTACTGTCCTGCCCACACCCATATTCCCCGGTTTGTTTAATAGCCTTCTATGTGGTCATAATGCATCTGTGTTCAACTGTAGAACTCTGTAGACAGAAGGGACATAAATTACACCATACGGTTCTAAAGACAGAACAACAGAACTGGAAACAGTATTTAAAAAAAAAAGCATCTACAGATGGAAATTACCTACTCCTTAAGTAAGCAATATGACCAGACAAGGCTTTGATTATCGAGGGTTAATGCACTCCCAGGTGCATAATCAGATAAGAGGCGCTTGAGCAGAGTGCCTTTAGCACCTGGAAGTGCATTAACCTCAGACTACCAGTGACCTAGAGTGTCATTTTGTGCTTACAAAACTGGGTACACCTAAAAAACAATTAAAAAAAAGACATGACATTTTTCTTAAACTGAAAGCAGGTATTTTCTTTTGTTAAAAATACTAGTAAAAAGTCGTCCTTCCCCAACTGTCAACCATTTATCTTTCCACACATGCAACAGAAGGCATGTTTGTTTTTCGTTTATTTATGGAATACAAAAATCCAAACTGCTGCAGAATTCCCGAATGTCCACCCTCTCACACACAACAAAAGGCCTTATATGGCACCAAGGTTTTAACTGTATCTGAAGCAGTTTAAGCAGCAGAGATTGCCCTAGCAAGCTGGGAAGGGTAGAAGGGGGATTTCTCGTGGTCACCAAAGAAACACCTAGAATTAAAACTGTGAACAGAACTTAATTTTTTACATTTGTTTATGTGCAGAAGTAGGGTACTATTAGAAGAAAGAACGGTTTAATGATTTATTTGGTTCCGGTCAGTAACATCATGGAACAAAATAAAACTGACAAAAATAAAGTGGCAAAAACAGTATCACCATTAATATTGGCAGCACAAAATGTAGCATGCCAGAACAATGCAGGCTACACGACACGCAGGTAGCAAACAACATCCACCGTATGGAGGCACTGCACTGGAACACACAGCAGCAGTCACCCATGCACAGAAACAGCACAGGGTGCAGGGAGATGGAACAGGGCAGGGTGCAACCACCACTAGGGGAAGCAGGCCACTGGACACCTACCATGGTAATCTAATGGTACAGGCACCCACATGGTGGAGTACCCCCCACCCAGAATGCTGAGTGATGGAGAACATGCACCAGGGTAACCACTGGAGGACAGGTGGACCATGGCCACCATGTGGATGGCCGTGTATAATGCAAGGGGCCAGGATCACAAGCCAGTATGTCCCCAGTAACACACACAATACACAGGACAGGGGCGATGGCATGCTGGCTTGTGTTCCTGGCCCCTGTGGTTCCAGTGCAGTGCTTCCATGTGGTGGACGTTGTTTGCTACCTGCGTGTCGTGTGGCTTGCATTGTTCTGGCACGCTACATTTTGTGCTGCCAATATTGATAGTGACACTGTTTTTGCCGCTGTATTTTTGTCCACTTTATTTTGTTCCATGACGTTACTGACCGGAACAGTGCTGATATCCCGACACAACCACACTAAAAGAAGATCCAGCAGCCTCTTCACAGTAAAGTCAATACTACCACACATCCCTGACTGCCATCACAAATGTTGCTGTCACCTTTACTCACTAAAAATCTTCAAATAGGCCCTAAAAATAAAACTGCCTACAATTTAAAAACATAATAATTTAATGTTATTTCCCTCATAATCCTCTTCCTACACACACACACACACACACACACACACACATATATAACTTAAAAAATGAAGTACTACAGTACCTACAATGTTAATGGTGTTTCTTTGCTGACCATGAAAAACATACAAAATTGCCAGCAAATACAGGCCTTTTCAGTCTAGCTAGTCTGCTCGAGTGTGCAGCACTTCAGCCAACATATCCCCCTCTGATCTTCACTAGCTTACTGGGGAAATCTGTGCTGTTTAACCTGCTACAGAGAAAACAAAAGCCCTGGTTCCATAAGAGGCCTTCTGTTGTGCGATAGTGGCGGTGAACATTCTGCTAGTAGAACTGAGCAGAGATTTGAATTCTTGTAGTCCTTACATAGTAAACATTCCATCTCATGAATTTAAACCCAAAACAAGTATAAAAAATCACTTTAGTGGATACTTTGCGCTGTAATACCATCACAGCCGTTCAACAGATTTGCATAAAATGTTGCATGCATGGTCTCGGGGCAGATCTCTCGACAGGCCAAGTTTCAGTCCAGTTGGATGTGTGGCTTCTGAGATCTGGATAGTGAAAAAGTTTGCTATTTTTTTTTCATCATCTAGTGCCCAGATGGTTTAGAATTTTGGTCGAAATTTTTTTTATATTTATACTGTTTCCACCTCTGCGGAGCTGGCAGACAGCTCCGGTCCTTCCAAGGAGGGCTCGTCCTCCGAACTCGACTGTCCCCCCGCTCAGATGTGCCCCACAGTTCCACCATGAATTGCCACATACGGCCGGGTCAGGTTGAGGAGCGTTAACTTTCTCCCCCCCCCGAGCATAATCCAGAAGTCAGGGCAGCTTGTTGTGGGGGGGATCGGGCCACCATGAAGCTTGCCAACTCCTGTTTTTCCACCTGGTTTACTCCCCGAGCCCACAAACATGCAGTAGATGGAGCGGCTGGGCTCCACCTCTGCGGAGGCAGCCTATGCCCTGGATGTGGGTTCCATCCCCATTCTAGTGCCGTACATGTGTTGCCACTCAGCCACTGCTTGGTGCCAGACAAACAGTGTGCGACACTGTCCCCCCTCCCCAACAAAAATGAGCTGTCTATGAACGCTTGATCCTTCCTCACCCCTGCCGGCTCCAGAGCAACCCAAATACGTTCCCAAACCCGAGTCGCCAGTGTAGCGCGAGGTGTGGTGTCCAGTGCCTCAACCCTCAGTGCCACCATCCTGACCCTGGTCTGAAATGTTTAGGATAGAAAGGGCTTGGCCCACAGATGTGTGTGTGTGACAGGGTTGAATAAACCCCTGCACCATTTGTATGCAGAAAAAGTTTAAATGCAAGAGTCTGTTCTATTCCCTTCTTTTCTGTCACTTGTCTGTCTGGTTGTGCAACCAAATATTCTTGTGAGACCTAGGAACTGATCACTCCAATGGTTTCGCAATTCTCCGCCTCTTGCTATCTCTCTGCCTTCCCTTGCTATTTCTGTCTTTTCTTCCCCCTTGCATATCTGCGGGTATAAAAATATATGCAACTCTTTATATGGAAATGTCACCAATACTGGGATCCCTTTGTTTAAAACTGCATATAGTTATACTGTTGAAATGATTTCAAAAAGCTATTTGGAACTCAAGGGGTTAACCGGAGGTGCAGTTTTTAAACCCTCTGCAGAGTTGTCAACAAGAGGTCAGTTTTGGAACACCATGTACTGTTTTGCTGCACCTGCAAGGAACGAAACTGACAAGAGCATTCTGTGAGAAGCAGGCTCTCTTAACGAGTTCCTAGACAAAGACTTATAAAAAGAGCAGCAATGCTTTTGCTAGAGAGACAGGGAGAGTGAAAGAGCAAGACTGAAACTTGGATTTAGAGATATCCTCAGATGAAGGACTTTGTCTTCTGTGTTTGTACTGCCTTTGTAAATAGTTAAACTGAAAATATTTATTTTTTATTTTACTGTTATTGGAAAAAATAAAATGCTATTTGTGAATTTTGAAACTGTTACTGGTTTTCCTATGCTTCCTGACCTGTGCCTCGATGACAATGTGCCTGTCACTGGTTTGGTGAAAAAATATGAATCTATTCCAACATGGCAGACAGTAAACCTGTTGAGCAAGGGAGTGTAACCTCAGTCAAAGGTATACGAACCACTCTATTAGAGCCACGGATGTGCATCTACTATCTACTGTACTGCCAGACTGCAGGCATGGGAAATTACTGCAGTCACGAGGCAGAGATCAGAAGCTAGCTTGATAAGCTATTGGAGTGCCATTGCCGAAGACCAGGAAAAGTGGAACGGAATCCTGGCACACAGTACGAAACAAAATCAGCAGATGGAATCTTCAAGCAAGAATCAAGAAATGGAGATTTCAAGCAAGAAACAGAAGCCAGAGCCTGAAAATGATATTCACCAACAATGAGCATGAAACACCACCAAGAGGAAATACAGTGCTGGAAAACATACCTTTCAAGCTCAGAAATCCTGTATTCCATGGCAAGGTGCAAGTCATCAATTCCAACAACTAAACCTAAAATGTTCCACATTGTGGGGAGTTTTTTTTTCTGTTGTTATTCTGACCGCCCCCCAAATTTATTTATTTAGTTTTTGTTAACTGGGTAGGGGCACTGGACACAAGTATGACTATTTTCAGGCCCGACCCGGGAGGTTACAAGATAAATGGCAAGTAGTTAGGAAACGCATAGTAGCGCATCACACGGTTCTAAGCGATTTATTATTTTGGCCATCCCAAACAGTGTAGTTAGTGACTATTTTTTCTCCCTTTTTTAAAAAATCCTCTAGTCTTTAAATAAATAGTATGAAAATTTACAAATGCAAACTACTTGTTGGTGTCAATTTTTCCTAATCATAGCCCATTTTATAAGCGTAAGAAGTCACTCCAGGGTGTTGTTTTTTCTGTGATAACTGCACGCCTAGGTGTGGAAGGACACTCGGCCTTTGGCCCCCTGCCTTACCATGCACCTAGGCGTGCGGTTATAACAGAACAACCAACACCCTGTTATGTCTTACTGCTTACACATCATAGACCCTGCTTCCCCCCGTTGCTAAGGTTGTTATGGAAATGCTCAGAAAGTCACAACTCACAGACAGAGGATTTTGATAGCACTGGTGTAGGCAAGAAGGCAAAGCCAAAGAAATCAAAGGGGGAGGCAGTAACCCCACTCTCTGCAGTTATACAGACAATGGGTACACCAAATGAGAAAAAATGTCCATAAGTTTTATTTCTTCAAAGTTTTTAACCGAGGCATCAGGAGACACATTAGACATTAGGCCAGTTACAGAACGGGATACTGCTGAGGGTAGTTTTAGCTACAAACACATTTGTAAATTATGAAAAATAGCAGAATAGCAGAATTAAACAAGCACTATATCCTTAATGAATAAGAGAATAAGATGGAAATAGTCACAGTAACCATCGAGAGCATTGTTCACTGCTCGTTAATTTCAATCGGTCCCACTTCCCTGAAGTGCTTTTCTTTGCTACCATTTACTGACCAGTAGAGGGAGCGGACTGTTGATTTCTATTGGCTACAGTTAGGTTTCGGCAACATCTGATGAGAGAAATTCTGGGATGTTGTTGTACTTTCAGTCAGCAGTTGTATGGTGGTTACTGGCTAAGGCACCCATACACAATAGCAAGCCACTCTCTAAGGTATCACAGGTCATGGATTACCGCAGACTACACAATGGCACCAGGCTACCAGCTCACACTTATAAAAAAATGCAAACCCATACACCACTGTGATTGGCTAAGGCACCCCATGCACAAAAACAAGTCATTCCCTAATACATTACAGGCGATGGACAACTGCAAACTGCACAGTATCATTGAGCTACTGTTACTCAGTACTTAGGAAAAAATGCAAATTCATACAGTACTATGAGTTTGACTGTCTAAAGCCCCCGTACACAACAGCAAGCCACTCCCTAATGTAGCAGAGGTGATGGACTGCTGCAAACTGCACAATGCCACTGGGCTACCACTTAGTGCTTTAGGCAAAATGCGAACCCATGCACTACCGTATGTCTTGTTTACTGTACTGGATGGTAAGTTGGTTGGACAAAATGCTTTGTCTGTGTCTGTTTCAGGTCAGCAGCTGCCTTACATCTACAAATGGCATGTCAGAATGGAAACACATGCAGTTTAAGAATGCTTATTAGTCCTTGTGTTGGTTTAAGAATGCTATAAAAGTAAAAAAACTACACTGCCTAGATCAGCGGCAAGTAGAAGATTCCTTGTTTTGAGGAAATGACCTCCTCAACTTCAGTTAATGCGGTATCCAGCAGTCACAGTGGTGCACGTGATGAGCTATGCACTGGGGCAGGAGTGGTGCAATAAATGCTCTGTCCAACAGAGCATGAATAGGGCAGTTAATGCACTGCCCAGGGGGCACCAGTGGTGCAGTTAATGTACTAACAGGTGGGGTGTTAACTGTGAGTTAATGTACTATGCAGAGGGGTGTGAATGGTGCAGTAATGCACTGTCCAGTAGGGTGTGAACGGTGCAGTTAATATGCTATCCAGCAGCTCATAACTGGTGCAGTTTATGCACTATCCAATGGGGTGTGAATGTTGATGTTTATGCTGTAGCTGGTGTGGTGTGAATGGTGCCACTAATGCATTATCCAGTGTCGTGTGAATGGTGCACTTTTTGCACTATCAGGTGGGCTATGAATGGTGCAGTTAATTCACAATCAGAAAGAGCACAAACAGTGCAGTTTATACTGTATGTTATCCAGTGGAGCATGAATGGTGCTGTTAATGCACTATACAGTGGAGCATGAATGGTGCAGTTAATGCATTATTCAGTGGAATGTGAATGGTACAGTTAATGCACTATACAGTGTAGCATGAATGGTGCTCTTAATGCACTATCCAGTGGAGCGTTAATGGTGCAGTTAATGCACTATCCAGTGGAGCATTAATGGTGCAGTAAATGTACTATACAGTGGGGTATGAATGGTGCAGTTAATGCACTATACAGTGGAGCATGGATGGTGCACTTACTGTACTATCCAGTGGAGTATAAATGGTACAGTTAATGCACTATCCAGTGTAGCACGAATGGTACAGTTAATGCACTCTCCAGTGAAGTATGAATGGTGCACTTAATGCACTATCCAGTGGAGTATGAATGGTGCAGTTAATGCACTATCCAAAGGCACATGAATGGTGCTGTTAATGCACTATCCAGTGTCATATGTATGGTGCTCTTAATGTGCTATACAGTGGGGCATGAATGGTGCAATTAATTAATTATCCAGTGGAATGTGAATGCTGTAGTAATACACTATCCAGTGAAGCATGAATGGTGCAGTTAATGCACTATACAGTGGAGTGTGAATGGTGCAGTTTATGAACTATCAAGTGAAGTGTGAATTGTACAGCTAATACACTGTCTGGTGGGGTATTAACACTGCAGTTAATGCACAATCCAGTGAACAGGAATGTTGCAGTTAATTAATTATCCAGTGGAATGTGAATGATGTAGTAATGCACTATCCAGTGGAGTGTGAATGGTGCAGTTAATACTCTATCCAGGGAAGTATGAATGGTGCAGTTATTGTACTATACAGTGCAGCATGAATGGTGCAGTTAATGCACTATCCAGTGGCATATGTATAGTGCTTCTAATGTACTATTCAGTGGAGCATGAACGGTGCAGTTAATGAATTATCCAGTGGAATGTGAATGCTGTAGTTAATGCACTATACAGTGGAGTGTGAATGATGCAGTTAATGCACTATCCAGTGCAGTTAATGCACCATCCAGTGATGTGTGAACAGTGCAGTTACTTCACTATACAGTGGAGCATGAATGATGCAGTTAATGCACTATTCAGTGGGGTATGAACAGTGCAGTTAATGCACTATCCAGTAAAGTGTGAATGGTGCAGTTAATTCACTATATGGTAGAGCATGAACAGTGCACTTAATGCACTATCCAGTAGGATGTGAACAGTGTAGTTAATGCACTATCCACTGAAGCGCGAATAATACAGTTAATTCACTACATGGTGAAGCATGAACAGTGCAGTTAATGCACTATCCAGCGGAGCATGAATGGTGCAGTTTACACACTATCCAGTGGAGCATGAATGGTGCAGTTAATACACTATCTGTGAAGTATGACTGGTGCAGTTAATTCACTTTCCAGTGGAGCACGAATGGAGCATGAACAGCAAGCAAGCAGCTGACACATTTTTTTCTTTTTTCCCCATCTCCTCTACACCCCCATAACACATGGTTTTCCACAGCTTCATCTGACTGCATCTCTAACAAGGTGGAGGGTCAGCTGCCTTCACAGCCAGTGTCGCTTCTTGGTGGGTGGTGGGACCATACAAATACCCCTCCCCAACCCAAAGCCAAGATCCTCTTCTCCACGATGTGCTCCCTCCCTCCAACCAGCTGCAGTGTGATGCAGCAAGATTTCAGTGCCATGCTGTGCACTGCTATTACAAGCTCCACTCTTGTGAAATCCTATGATCTCCGCAGTTGTCACCGCTGCCAATTATGGGGGAGGTTTGAATGTCTTCCAAGCGTGTAGTCAGACCCATTCCAAATTAAAACCTTTTATTAGAATGTGTATTTTCCCCCTCTTCACTCACTGTCAGAATCTACAGGAAATGAGTGTGACCTGACAATTAGAAGGTGAAGCACCAAAATGGACAAAGGGCTCCTAGTTTAAAGCCAGGGACAATTAATTATCTGGAGAATGCATTTAGACAATAACTTCTCACGACAAGGCAAAGCAATTTATTCAGGCAGCATATACTGCACTTAAATAACTGATCAATCTGTTAAAGGGGAAGGGCTGCTTGAGCAAAAGGACTTGGGTCAGCTTGTGAGTAATGATTTAAAATTCAAGAGCCAATTTCACTCTAGTGTTAGGACTGCAAGGAAAATTTTAAACTGCATTAGAAGGCGCAGTACTAGCAGGGACAGAAGAGTGGTGATGCCTTTGTATACGCCCCTTGTAAGGCCCCACCTGGAATATTGCATCCAATTTTGGTCGCCCAGTTCTAAGGGAGAATTTAAAAATCTAGAAAGAGTTCAGAGAAATGCAACCAGAATATTGACTGGTCTTGAAAACCTGCCTTATGAGGAAAGGTTGACAAACCTAGGGCAGTACCCCTTGGAATACAGAAGGCTTCGGTGTGACCTTTGTCTAATGTTTAGATTCCTTGCAAACAAAGACCTCTGGGGTGCCTTGGTTTCCAACTAAAAGACCCGAATTATAACACTAGAGCCCACGGACTATGGCTAAAAGGGGAAATAAACTCTACAAAGCATAGGGCAGACTGGTGTAAACAACAGGCGGCTTCAGTTTGGAACAGTCTCCCTTTGGAGGTAGTGGGCAGTAAAGACATGTCGTGGTTCAAAGTTATGTTAGATAACTATTTTGTTGGAAGGCATTATAATGGAACTCCCCATATGTAAAATGGGGTGAGCTGTCAATAGGTCATGGGGCCTTTCTTGCTTGTACAGTACTATGAGAAGTATGAGCACTATGAAAGGCCGACTGCTAGTGTCGCAGTGATGCCTTCTGTGAGTCAGGCAGCTTGCTCCTACCACAGGGCGATGTCTGCACGTGAAGTCAATAGTTGGCTATACCGAACGCCCATACAGGAGTCGAGGCACAGAAAACATGGGGCACAAACTACACCATCATCTGGATGATGGCTTGTAGTTCCCTCATCCAGTGTGACTTAAGGGGAGAGAGGAGGTTGGAATGGAGGTGCCATGGGGTACGACCCCAAAACCCTAAGCGCTGGGTAAACAATGGTGTAAGAGAAAAGGTTATATGAATATCGTTACTGTATTTAGAGTTGTGCATGAGGATAATTGTTGATACTTTTCTCTACAACAGTAGTTGTGTTTCCTCATTTGCATATTCATGCTTATTAATAATATTTATATATTTCAGACTTGTTTTTATTCTGAAAGTGTTTTTTTTCAGTTACACAAAACACTTCTAAAATAAACAATTAAGGCACTATTCTGCTTGTGCTTCCTTAATGTCTCTTTACTGACCCTCATTCCTTATTACTGAGGATGTTTGCATGAAAATAGGATGTTTTCGACTCTGGCATTCTCTCATCCTGCCGCTGAAATTATAATTCTCTGTATAATTCTGGTATGTTTCCGTGTTTTAATTTCTAATACTGTATCAGGTAGACTTCTTGTAAGAATTTTAGCTGAATTAAAAACTGTTGGATACCGTTAGCTGCCAAGAGGGATGCCAGAGGGCCCTGCGGAGGGATAACAATCTCTTTGACAATTTTTGGGAGAGCTTTAAAAGGGGAAAATGTTGTTTCATGTATTTAACCAGACATCCCTGCTGGGCTAGCCAGCACTTGGGACAGAAAACAGATGTCTTTGTATATACAAGTCCCAACTCTAGATTAGACCAGTTTGTTTATGAGGACCCAGCTCACAATACACAAAGAATGTTGAATCTGTGATGTCAGAGTGACGTACTGGATGACGTTTCATGGAGGAGACAGCTGGAGGGTCTTAAGGTCTAGCAGACCCTAAAAGAGTTAGTCACATTTTGGACTATAAACAGCTTCCCTCTAAGGTTTAAGTCTGTCCTGATTCACAAAAGTGTCATCTGATAAGCTCTTCTACTTCACTAAGTAGAGAGAGAGAGAGAGAGAGAGAGAGAGAGAGAGAGACATAGGTTTTTCTGTGTGTAACATCCTGTTCAAACCATTTTATTTTTCATTTCTGTAGAATTAACGTTCCCATTGCCTTGATGTCGTATCCTGTATTATATGCATAAATATCTTGAAGTAGTCAAATATTACTGTTTATATACTTCATGTTTCTATGAATGAGTCCTTTGAAATTCAGCTGATTTATAACTGACAAAAACTGTCATTCCGCCTCTGAAGGGAGGCTACAGTTACCAGATTCTGTTTCTAAAGTAAGGAGTTCTCGGCTGTGACCGGGGAGGGGATGGGTCACTTGCCCCTTGAGCAAGGAGTGCTGTACTGTGTGAGAAGAGGCTCTGGAGGGAGTCATGCCTAGAGATACCCCCCAGAGACTGTCTATGCTTAGTGGTGGCAGCTACTGATTAGGGACAGCACTCCATTTGAAAATAAAAAATGAGAAGACAGCATACTGCACAGAAAACTTTACTGAAGAGAGTGTGAGCTAAAACCTCTGTGCTTAGGGTCTAACAGGACCCTTCCTCCATGTCCCATCTGGAAGAGTCATGTCAGAGCCAAAGTGCAAGGCTTTTATCTCACACTGTCTTCAATAAAGTTTTCTGCACAATATACTGTCTGCTCAGTTTTAATTTTCAAATTGAGAACTCAGTTTAGTGTGCTGCCCCTGGTTGGTTGAATTTGACTCCTGAAGCACCCACTGCTGGACCGTGAGCGTAGGTGAATGTTTTGTGCTCCTGCAGCTATTGATTACCCTTGCAGGCATCTGAAGGACTCAAGAAAGTTGGTAATACTGATGCAGGCTGAGTGTGGGAAAGACCAGTTTTCCACACCCTGACTGAAAGACCATAGTCACTGCTTTAGGAACAGAATGTGATGTCACAGTTACCATGTCCTGAATACTCAAAGAGATAGGCTAGGCAGAGTACTCACAGCTGTTTGAGTGGGCTGGCAAGCAGAAGACATGTTCTCAAAGAGAGTGAGGGCGCAAGGATATGGGGAACATTTAAAAGCAATACCTTACACAGAGGGTGTTTAGCATACTGTATGGTATAATCTACCTGACCTGAAATGAGCTTGTTGAAGTTATAGATGGGGGTCTGGCCAATTCAGTTTCCTATTTTTCAAAACCTGGTCACATGGGGCTATTCTAATGGGAAGCAAATCATGCCTGGAGGGGTATGTTACCGATATCAGTAATGCACCCTCCCCCCACAGGTCCACCGGCATGGCTGTATTGCCACTGCTCCTGATGCCAGTGACCGAAGTTCAAGAATGAGCTTGAGTAATCAGGTGCCGGCAGGAGGAAGGAGGACTAACCCCCCCAAGGGATGCTCTTCTTCTTCTGCAGGGTGAGAGAGAGGGATGTAATTCCTCCCCCCCCCCCCCACTGCCGGGCTTCCACTTTGGTGAACACAGGTCGCAATGCAATGTGAAAGCACAGTGGGTGGGAGGATGTCAGCTGGGCTCTGCATTTCATGCCTGCTTGCACATGCTGAGAGTTCCATGGGTGCTGTCATCCTAAAGGACTGGAGAACCATGAAAACCAGGAAGAGGAGCGAGCAAAATGAACCACACCATGCTCGGTTCCCAATTCCTACCACTAGCCTCCCCTCCTCCATAGGTTTCCACTGCCTCCAGACCAAGAGGGGCAGGTGATATTGCCCGATTGAGGCCCACCTTCAGGGGGTAAGCCCTACAGATGCAGGAGAGTGAGGCTGGGACCAACCTGTCAATGGGGGGTCACACCAGAGAGAAGGAGACATAAAGTATGAATTAAGAAATAATGCCCCCCCTTCTGAATATATAAATTATACTGAACCACATGACACCTCCCTACCCCCGCTGCCCTGCAAAGAAAACAAACTTCCTTGCATCTTCACAAAAACATAAAAGCAAATACTACACACAGTATAGAAAGACGAAACCTTCCTAAAAACCAACCCTTAACCCGCCACCAACAGTGCTTTAGGGAGCAAACACAGTACCCCCCCCTCCTCCGACAAAATAAAGCTACTGTATATTGTGCCTTCAGCCCACATGAATACAGCTTCATCAAATCAGTACACAATTCTCTCCCAAACAACACAGAAAAACAAAACTGCGGCTTTTCATCACAACTAAAGGAATAAAATGTGAACATGATAGGTGCCGCTGTTCCCTTCTACAATGGACCCGAAATTCAAAAGAAGGTAAGCAAGAAATCACCTGAGAGGAGTATGAGTCCTTTATTTGTTATTCATGAGCATATTTATTATTAATTTATTCATAGAATTAACTTTCACTAATACGTATTCATTTTTAAAGTGACAGTAGCACTGCTATACACAGCCTGTAGACATAGAAACATAGAAACATAGACTTTGCCGGCAGATAAGGACCGCTAGGCCCATCTAGTCTGCCCATTTCCCTACCTACAGGATAGGCCGCAGATCCTAGTTAACCAACAGCCTATATCTTCCTGCCCCCCACAATAATTGCCTTATGTCTGTCCCATGCATTCTTGAATTCTCCCACAGTTTAGACCCCACAACTTCTTTAGGAAGGCTGTTCCATGCATCCACTACCCTCTCTGTGAAATAATACTTCCTCACATTGCTCCTGAACCGCCCTCCTTCTATCTTTTAAATTGTGTCCCCTTGTTCTTGCAAGTCTCTTTTTCTGAAAGATGCTACCCTCTTGGACTTTGTTGATTCCTTGAGGGTACTTGAAAGTTTCTATCCATGTCCCCTCTCTCCCTTCTTTCCTCAAGGGTATACATATTAAGCTCCTTTAGTCTCTCCTCATGCTGCTTCTCTTGCAGACCCTGCACCATTTAGTTGCCCTCCTCTGGACTGCCTCTATCCTGTCTATGTCCTTGCGGAGATGGGGTCTCCAGAACTGGACACAGTATTCCAGATGGGGTCTCACCAACTGTCTGTACAGAGGGATAACAACTTCCTGTTTTCTGCTGCTGATGCCTCTCCTTACCATCCCAGTATACGGCCCTCCCTACTGCCTTCTCACATTGCTTGCTAACCTTAAGGTCATCTGATATGATTACCCCCAGGTCCCTTTCCTGTTTTGTTGTTGTTACTACCTCCCACCCATTGTGTATTCTTCCCTGGGTTCTTGTTTCCCAGGTGCATTATTTTGCACTTTTGCATTGAATCCTAGCTGCCATACGTCTGACCATTCCTCCAACCTTGCCAAGTCCTTTTCATCCTTTCCACGCCTCCTTGTGTATCAACCCTGTTGCAGATCTTTGTGTCATCTGCAAAAGGCATACTTTTCCTTCCAGTCCCTCTGCAATGTCACTGATGAAGACATTAAAAGGACTGGACCCAATCTGAACCCTCGCGGTACCCCACTAGTAACCGCCCTTTCTTCAAGAGTGGACTCCATTTACAATTACCTTCTGTGTCCTGTTGTCCAGCCAATGTTTTACCCAGGCTACCACCCTGGGACCCACTCCCAGGCTGGTTAATTTGACTAATAATCTTTTGTGTGGGACTGTGTCAAATGCCTTGCTAAAGTCTAGGTAGGCCTTGCTAAAGTCTAGGTAGGCCATGTCCACAGCCCCTCCCTGGTCTACTACTTTGGTCACCCAGTCAAAGAAATCTATTAGATTCGTCTGACATGACCTTCCCACTGTGAACCCATGCTGCCTTGGATCCTGTGCTCCACTGACCTCTAGGTACTCAACTATTCTTTCCTTCAGAAGTGACTCCATCACTTTCCCTACCACAGAGGTCAGACTGACAGGTCTGTAGTTTCCTGCCTCTGTCTTGGTCCCACTTCTGTGAAGGGGAATCACATCCACCTTCCTCCAGTCCTCGGGTACCACACCATCCTCCCATGATTTATTAAAAAGAGTATCCAGTGGTTTCACTAGTTCCTTCCTTAATTATTTTAGAATTCTGGGGTGAATTCCATCAGGACCCATTGCTTTGTCCACCTTCAGTTTTAGGAGTTCTTGCAGAACCCTTTCTTCTGTGAAAGGACTGGGATCGGCCCTATCAAGAGTGCTTCTGTTAGTTGGATTAGGCACTTCTCTCCTCTTTTGTGGAATACTGAGCAGAAATATTCGTTCAGTATTCCTGCTTTTCACTGTCCCCTCTGCCCACCCACCGTTCATTCTATTCAGCCTCACTATCCCTCCTTTGTCTTTCTACACTTCGCTGATGTACCTATAAAAGGTTTTTATCCCCTTCTTAACTGAGTTGGCTATCTTTCCTCAGTTTGGGCCTTTGCTATTCTGACTTCCCTCCCTGCTTCTTTCTGCCTTAACTGGTACAGCTCTCTGTCCTGCTCCTTCTGTGTTTCCTTATACTTCGGAATGCTATCTTTTTCTTCCTGACTTTCACAGCCACCTCTGAGAACCATAGTGGCTTTTTCTTTTCGCTTTGATTTGTTTATTTGCTTCACACAAAGGCTTGTTGCCTCTGTGATGGCAGTTTTGATAATTCCCATTGTTGCTCCACACCTCCTTCTAGCCTGTTTGCTAGTGCTTTCTGAGGCACTCTCCCATCTTGCCAAAGTCAGCCCTCCTAAAGTCCAGTACCCTCACTTTTGTATGGCTTGACTCTGTAGCTGAGTTTAACGTGAACCACACTGTTTGATGGTCACTTGTCCCCAGATGGCAACCCACCTCTAGATCTGAGATCCTCTCACTGCCCCCGTTTGAGAGTATGAGGTCTAAGATTGCTCCTCACAGTGGGTTCGAAATAGCTGTCTAATGCCTGCCACCTGTAGGGTGTCAAGAATGGCCCTGCTCTTGGATGTGGCTGCAGCAAATGTGCTCCAGTTAACATCTGGCATATTCAGGTCTCCCATCAACAGTATCTCCCCTTTCTCTGAATTTCTAAGAATGCCTTCCATCATATCCTTGTCCATTCCTTCCCCCTGACATGGGGGTCTGTACACAACCCCGTGCGGATTGTGGTGCCCTTTCCAGTCTCCAAGGTGACCCACAGTGCCTCCTCTCCTCCCCTCCCTGTTTACTCTTTTGTTCAGTTGCTTTTATCCCTTCCTTTACATGAGAGCTACTCCTCCCCTCTTCTCCCCTGCCTGTCTCTCCTGTAGGTTATGTACCCTGGTATGTTAACATCCCAGTCATGGTTCTCTGTGTGACCATGTTTCTGTGACTGCTCGATATCCAGGCATCCCTCTTCCATTAAGGCCACCAGCTCAGGGAGCTTGTTGCCCAGATCACGGGCATTGGTACTCATTACCCTCCATTTCCTGATGGCCTTACCCCCTTTTGCCCCATCCCTGTCCTTCTTGCCTTTGTCACTTTCTCCACTTACCCCTGCCCTTCTCCCTATCGACACCTCCATGTTGGTGTTTGCCACACTTACTACCGTGATTGTTTGGGGGGCTAGGATTTTCCTGCTCCTTTCCAGTGCCTCCCCCCTTGGCTAGTTTAAAAGCTTGCCAATGAAGCATTTAAACCTATCACCTAGGATCCTGGTTCCCCTCCCGGACAGATGCAGCCCATCATGCCAGTATAGGCTTGCATCACTCCAGGTGGACCCCAGTCCCCAATGAAGCCAAATCCCTGAGCTCCACACCAGTTTTCAACCACTGATTGAATCCCATGATGCCGGAACACCTAGCTTCTATGCCATAGATGGGTAGCACTTCCGAGAAGATTGCCGTCGTGCTACTTGCCCAAGGCCCTCCCCAATTCCACAAACTCTTCCTGCACTTCTCTAATCCCTTTCTTAGCCAGGTCATTTGTCCCTAGGTGGACAATGACATCCAGCTCTCTACTGTGCAGCTGCTCAGCAATCCTGATGTAACCCTAGATGGCTGCTTATCCAGGGCGCTACTACCCCTGCCTGATTTGCCACTAACAGGTTGAGGGCCTGGATCCAATGGGGTTGCCTCCACCCAGGAGGTCAGGGTTTGCAATAGTTAAACTAACTTGTCACAGCCCTCTGGGACACTGCACCCCTTTCTTCCCACTAGTGGCCCCACAATATATCAGAATTACCTTCATGTATACACTTACCCCCAGGTCTGGTTCGGCACTGGGACCTCCTGTGAAATGAGATACAGTGCAACAATCACAGTACAGTACTTTAACATGGACAAATCACCTCAGGCAGTATAACTTTGCTGAAACAAGCAGCTCTGATTTATTTAGGGATATAACAAGGACAGGGGAAATCAGGTTAATTAGCTTATCACTCTAATATTACCTATGGCTCTGTGCACAGGCCTATCTCTATCAGTTACTGTCCCTGGGTACCTAAGCCCTAGTGGCTAGTCCAAACCGTGGCAGCTGGTAGGGGCCTTTCACACAGAGAAAGGAGAATTAAACAGTCAGCAGTACAGTAATTCCATTTGGATTTAATGTGGCAATTCAACAGAGGCGACCCTGAATTAGTACTCTCACGACCTCCAAATAAGATAGGGTCCTTCAATGTCAGCAGGGCTCACTTGAGGTGCACAAACCTCTTCACACATCCATATAAAAGAAAGCATATACCAGGCAGGCTGTATCTGTATCCCGATCGCAATTACTGCACAATACCGGAGAACACACAGCAGATTCAGTTCCTGACAGACCGAGTGTAATTTTCAGCAATTCCTCCAGTCTTCTACAGGGTGAGCCTGGTTTCTACTCTTCAGAGATCCTTTGATTCTTTTCACAGGACGATTCAGTCCTAACAAGCTGCAGACCGGAACTCTGGGCCTTACACACGTTTTTGACTAAAACTGCACACTGAAAAAGCACAGGGCTCCTTCCTTCTTCACTGCCAAAGCTCAACTCAACTCAACCGACAAAACGGGCACTTCTTTGAGTTCCTCCCAGTTCTCTGACTGGATTGGCTGTCACTCATAATAGACTGCTGCTGTTGGTCCAAAAAGGCACTGAAGTCTAAACTACATCTCCCAGAGTCACTGCCCATACAATCCTCTTGTGGCTGGCTCAGATTATGAGTCCAAGTTCTGATTCGTCCAAGACACCATTTTAGAGCTAGCTTACCCCAACTGATTGGTCCAGTTCAGCAGTTCAAAACTAGAATGGGGAACTAGCAGACACAGTTCTGACTGCAAAAGCAGGTTAGACAAACTGTAATTTCATTATTACTCTAAACAATTTCGTAAACAGTTACATCTTTCAGATAGGTTCCTTTGCACACTCTAAGTGACTGCAAAAATGAAGTGAATTGGCAGCAGCTCAAGTGGTACTCAGAGAAGCACACAGTCCCCCCATACAAACTAATTATGTCTGCAAGCAGACAGCTCTTAAAGAGACAGTACAGAGGCTCTAAAACACTCACTGATAAATGGCTTAAATGCCAAACACCATTCAGGCTTGGAGCATTCAAGCAAGCTCCTGAAGTCTTTTGGGAACCCCCATTTGCAGGGGGTTACACCCTTCCTGGCTTGGGAAAGCTTGGCGATCGCGTCAAGCAAGTACTATAAGTTTTAACTGCAACCATATACACATTTGCATTAGAGCTCGCACATGTAATCCATCAGTCAATATATCATTTTACCAAGAACACATTTCTGAAACATTGCAGTCGTCACTCTTTACACAGTATTACATGACATTTTTCCATAACTCAAGTTATTACCTCTTGTACATGAAACCTGAAGAGGGGGCCTTCCTATCAGTTACCTTGGGGCTGGACAGGGCAGGGCACCATATGAAGGGCAACACAAGTAGCTGGAGTTAGCACTGGCTCAGTTTGGGCAATGAGCTCGGGGACACACTCCTTTATGGACAACATTGAGAGGCAGTCTGGGCCTCCCAAGTGAATCATAACTAGAGGGTGCACCACAGGCTTTACAGCTCGACCAGTCTTTCTAGGGGAACTGTTATAGTCTCTGCACTCTGAGCCTCATTTTCAGCATTGTCCTCACTTGTCAGGAGTCTCCATGGGGTAGAGGCTAGAACTTGGGGCACTTTCAGCTCAGGAGTTACAGTTTCTGGAGTCCACAACATTTGGCTCGCATGGAGCTTTGGGACACTGGCAGTGGACTGTCAGGGCACTCAAAATACTCTTCTTGTTCGGTGTATCACCAGTCTGCCCCAATCTATCATTTTCCTCCTGAAAGCTCAAACAGTTCAACCATGCACAATGATTCCATTTCATCTGATCTGATGCTTTGCACTTCACTTTCTGGGAGCATTGGCTCCAGGGATGAAGCTGGGGCTTAGACAGTCCAGAAGGCCCAGCTTCATCTCCAGTATTGACTAGGGATTGCCCCAGACAATTGACTCAGTTCGTAAGAAGGATAGTATTCTAATGTCACTCTCACTTTCTTCCGATATGGACTGACAGTCATGCTCAACTGGGACTTGTGGGGTGGAACACTTTAACTTTGCTTCTGTAGGTGCAGACTTCTTGATCTTTTCTTAGCAGCAGCTCTAGTCACTGGTCCAGAGGGCATCTTCTAGGGCTCAGACTCAATTAAGATTTGTCAATGGGCAGTAAATGATTTCTATGCAATGTTTTTACATCTTTTGAATTATTCTCAGGCCTTGCTTTTGTCACTGGCAGATCATCTAGTTTGCCCACTACAATGGGAGAGATGGTGCCATCTGTCAGCAATCTTGTGCTTGCCATGCAGTCCCGTTCTAGCCATACCCGATCTCCTCCTGGGTTCCTGTGCTTTCACCTTTTTATCATACCTTCTTTGTTGGCCAGATTTCTTTTGCAGCCATGTTTGAGCCAGTTGGTACGCATGAGTTAGCTGGGCCTTTAACTTTTGCACATACTGTAAATAGTTGTCAGCTTGAACCCCATCAGGAGAGACCCCAAAACACACATCTACTGGTAGTCGAGCTTCTTCCAAAACATCAGGCGTGTAGGGGAGAATCCAGTGGCATCACTTTTGGTGCAGTTATAAGCATGTACCAGGGTGCTAATTTGTTGGCTCCATCTAGGCTTGTCCTTTGGGTGCAGGGTGCCTAGCATATCTAGTAAAGTGCGGTTGAAACGTTCAGGCTGTGGTCCCCTGGGGGTGGTAAGGAGTGGTTCTGGACTTCGCACTTCCCCACAGAGAAAGCATCTCTTTGATCAGACGACTCAAAGTCTCTCCTTGATCAGAATGGATTCTTTGTGAGCCCCATAGTGAACAAAAAGTTTCTACAAGTATTTGGCCACAGTGGATGCTTTCTGGTCTTTGGTGGGGAAAGCTTGGGTATATCTCGTGAAATGGCCAGTGACCACCAGCACATTACTGATATTTCTTCGATCTGACTCCAAACTCAGAAAATCAATACAGACCAGCTCCATGGGTGCACTGGTGGTGATGTTAACAAGGGCAGCCCTCTGGGGCAAAACTTTCCTCTGTAACAGCGACTACAAGTTCAGATGTGTTGCTCCACATCAGCCCCCATCTTAGGCCAATAGAATCTGGATCTCACCAAGTCAAGTGTTCTGTCTATACCAAGGTGCCCCATGTGGTTGTGCAAGGACCTCAGTACTGAGTCTCGAAAGGCAGTGGGCACTAGTTGTTGTTTGTCTACTTGTCCCCTCTGTCTACTGTTTCTCTGTATAACAGTTTATTGATCAGTTTCAACTTAGGACCTTCTTTGTATAACAGTGCAGTTCTCAAATCAGTGGGCGTAATTTGGACACATCTTTTCCTGCATAGAGGGCTTCTAAGCTGCTTTGATCATGGGATCGTGAGATTGAGCCGCCAATACTGTCATTGTCCAGCTGAGGCAGTGCACCAATGTCTATTTTGAAAAGTGGCAATAAGCAGCAGGTATGCAATTCTCAGAGGCTCCCAAGCAATCACCATGCAGTCCCTGCGTCCGTGGACATTGTTCCTCCTGTCAGGCTTCCTGGCACAGTGCCCGAATGTCGTTCTGCCAATCGGACCCAATCATTCTGGGGAACAGGCCTCCGGGAAGAAAACATCAACATCTATGTGGTTCAGACCTGCTCGGTATTCGAGGCATAGTCATATGTAGATAATGCAGAAAGCCACCCTATGGCCAGTGGCATCCAACTTAGCTGAGGTCTGCACATAGGTCAAAGGATTATTGTCAGTTTTACTAGTATTTTAGCCCCATACAAGTACTCATGGAATTGGTCAACAATAGCCCACTTCAAAGCTAGGAACTCTAACTTATGTACAGGATAGTTCTTTTCGGATGGGGTCAGGCTTCTACTGGCAAAGGCCACTGGTCTCAGGCCATTCTCGTGCTCTTGGTACAACACAGCCCCCAACCCTTGCAAGCTAGCATCGTGTGCAGGACGTAAGGTTTTCTTGGATCGGCATAGGCCAGCACTGGAGCATGGGTAAGTTGATATATGATCTCATGAAAAGCAGTCTCACAATCAGGAGTCCAGCGGGCCCAAATACTTCACTCGGATGAAAATACACTCTTTCAGTCTTGAGGGCGCTGACTTTTGGTATTTTTGTGGGTTGGGATACCCTTGAGTAAGGTTAAGTAAAGGGCGGATCACTCTTGAATAGTCCTTGATGAGCGCCGATAATAACCACAGAATCCAGGAATCTTTGCAGTTCTTTTAGATTTTTGGGCTGTGGCCAGGTGGTCAAGGCCTCAACTTTACTTGGGTCGGTCTCTATTCCCGTGGATACTATGTGTCCCACATACTTTACTGGATGTTTGAAAGAATTGACACTTATCAATGGACAGTTTAAGGCCAAAGTCCTCCAGTCGGTCCAATACCTTAAATAATCTGCTCTCTCATGTTCCTCCAGTGAGCTGCCAAACACAATAACATCATCTAGGTATACCAGGCACTCTAGTAAGTTCATGTCCCCCTGCACGCTCCATCAATCGTTGAAAAAGTGGCTGGGGCACCTGAAATCCTTGAGGCATCCTCATGAATTCATAGAAGCAGCGGCGGACAGATAAAGGCCGCTCTCTCACGGTCCTCTGAGCCATCGGATCTGGTAGTACCCACTGTGGAGATCCAGCACAGAGAACCACTTGCTCCCGTTTAGGCAGTCCAAAGCATCCTGAATGCGGGCATTGTGTACTGATCAGGGATAGTCCGGCCGGTTTAAGGTGCGATAATCCACAACATCCTTACTGTTCCATTCTTTTCCTCACTACCACAATGGGGAAGCATAAGGGCTTCTGGATTCTTGTATTACACCAGCAGCTAACATCTCTTGCAGATGCCGCCTCACATCATCTATGTCAGCAGGTGCCAGGCGCCGAGACCTCTCAACGAAATGGTCTTTCGCTATGCAGCCGGATATTGTGCTCAGCTCCTTGCACGATCCCACATCCCATTCTCTAAGAAAACACCTGGTCTCTCTGGGCAAGCTTCTCACTGATCCTCACTTTCCATTCAGCTGGCAGCGGAGTCGTGGAAATCAAACAAGTCAGGCGTTACTCTGTCATTCTTCCTTGAACTCTTGTGCTGGGTAGCACTGCAGTGTCTGCACAATGCACATTAGCCAGGATGCAACCTCTGTTTACTCGAATGTCTCTTTCAGACACATTATGAACTGGACCATTACCCTTCTGGCATAAGCATGGCTCTAGCGGGCAAAATACTAGGCTTGACCAGCAGTCCCTCTGGCAATTTTCCATCGCCTGGTGCATCCAACATTAATATTTTATTCTTAACATCCTTTCTGATACGGACCTCTCCCTGTAAGGTACACTGGGCATTTGGTGCCAGGATCAGAGACTCAGGATCCTTCTTCCATACAATTCGACCGGTTCCTCTGGTTCTGTTTTTTCAGCATCTCTGTGCCTCATAGGCCTTCTTAATTAAAGCCGGAACTCTTAAAGCTCTACTAGTCTTTGACCCCTGTTTTTCATAACACAACTGTGCCAGCCTTCCGAACATATGAGCATTTGTTCCAATCAACAAAGGGACACCATCATACAGTCCAGTGGGGGGACACACTAAGGCTAGGGTCTCTACTTGTTCGGCCACTCCAGCCACGGAGGTGGGGAAAGACAGCCAAATTCGGATATACCCGGAATAGGGGTAGGCCTTCTCACTTAACCCCCATACATGCAGTCCTTCTAATGGTTGTAAGGGTACGTCTGACAAATGCTTTTGATACCAATCCTGGAACATAATTGTCACTTGGGAGCCACTGTCTAATACAGCTCTTGTAGACACTCCATTCACCTTACAGTGGTCTCCATGGAGGGACCCACTATTCTGGACCAGTCTGGAGAGGCGGTAGGGGGGACCTGGGCAACTGACCTTGCCACAAAAGGACGTGGAATTAGCATTTTTGGTGCCCCTCACTGGGACTAGTGTCTGGCACCTCTTAACCACTGATTTGTTCTCCAAGCTCTCCTTGTAGCCTTATATGCAACTTTGTCATGTCTTTTGGGACTGGCATTCCTTTTCATGTGCCCATCTTTCCCACAATTATAGCAAAACATACTTTCTGGAGTTTGAGCTGGCCGAGGCGCCACTGGGAGCCAGAGGGCGGGTATTACTAACTGGAAACCTGGGTGCCATCTCTGTCTGCGGCGTGATAAGCATTTGGAGACATCTGCAGTTTCTCCACTTCCATGGTCAAGGAATTGAGTTTGGAGCTGTTATCAGCAGGAGATACATGGTGGGTACCCCCACCCCCATAGCAGATGCAGTCGGATATAGGTCAGGGCCTGTGATTGCAGGCGTGGCCTTCATAAAGGACTGTTTTTGAATTCCCGGATCTCTCTCAACAGTTCGCTCCCATTGTGGCATATCTTTTTCCTTGTCAGAGCACTCATTGACTGTCAACCTCTGCCCTGAACTTCCTTGATGGGTCACCCTCAGTCACTGGTCAGTCAAGCCACAGCTGTTGGTGCAGGTACCTCCCGAGGTCGCCTTTTCTCAACTCCTGAATTTCTCATTAACTC
Source organism: Neoceratodus forsteri (assembly GCA_016271365.2). Lineage (NCBI taxonomy): Eukaryota > Metazoa > Chordata > Ceratodontiformes > Ceratodontidae > Neoceratodus > Neoceratodus forsteri. The sequence continues at coordinate 1,096,010,981 of CM028135.1, read as the reverse complement.
ATCATAGGAGGGTGGGATTCCAGCCGATTTGCCAGGCGTAACTGAAGCAACAGCAGTTCTGAGAAGGGGCAGACTTAAGATTCTGTCCAGTCTGGTTCGGTCCAGTTCAATCGCTGGCAAACTACCCTTTCTGAGGCATTCTTGCAACAATTTTTCCAGCCGGAGACATACACAGACAACAACTCCTTGGTACTGTTGTGCATTTCTTACTCTCCACCATAGGTCCTCATCAGAATCTGGGCTCCCATACATTCTCCAAGGCCTCAAGATAGGCCTGTGCAGTCGCTTCAGGGTTACTGGCCCGTTTGCTGCGGATGGTAGCCAGGCAGGACCTCGGAGGTCTCACACTAACCCTCTTCCGGCTTTCGCCTTCCGAGCATTGCCATTCTAGCACTTGGGGGGCAACATAGTCTATCCAGGTCTCCCAGTCATCCTCCCCTTGGGGGGGGAGGGTGCCAGAGAAGATCCTCAACCTTCGGTAAGAGTCGTGACTAATGGCAGGTGCAGAAATAGGAGTCTGCATTGGTTCAGCCACCATTACGGGCACTGGAGCAGGAGAGGGTGTTGGGGGAGGAACACCCCCAGGTGGCAAGAATAGTTTCTTCAAGTCCTCCACAGTTTTCCCCTCTCCCAGCAACCATTCAGCAAATTTCTCCTCAAAAGTTTCAGATAGTGGTGGGGGCTGATTCCCCCCCGGGTCTTTACTGTCCTTAGTTATCACTCTCCAAGCAGTGAGGGCTCCCTCTGGGGTAATGGTCTGTGGCACTTTGGAGCTATCTATGGGATCCTTAAACTCTACTAGGGCCAGGAAAGTGTGGGTGAGCAGATTAGCATGCCGACCCACCACCACAGGGTTTTGTAAACCTTCCACCTTGGAAAGTACTCCTGCACAGTGTCCAGTGTGATACCCAGGGGATGTCCAGGATAAGCATAGCATTTTGGGGTCGATCTCCTCCCAGTACACCACTCCACCAGCCGGTGCACAGCCACTTCTGTCGGGTACCCATTTTTTCTTAACAGTGGTTCAGTAAATATGGCCACTAGAGGACACACAATCCCAGCGGTGAGCCTCCAAGATGTAACCCCTAGATGGCGCTATCCCAGGGGCTACTACCCTGCCTGATTTGCCACTAACAGGTTGAGGGGCCTGGATCCAATGGCGGTGCCTCCACCCAGAGGTCAGGGTTTGCAATAGTTAAACTAACTTGGTCACAGCCCTCTGGGACACTGCAACCCCTTTCTTCCCACTAGTGGCCCACACAATATATCAGAATTACCTTCACAGTATACACTTCACCCCAGGTCTGGTTCCTGCACTGGGACCTCCTGTGAAATGAGATACAGTGCAACAATCACAGTACAGTACTTTAACATAGACAAATACCTCAGGCAGTATAACTTTGCTGAAACAAGCAGCTCTGATTTATTTAGGGATATAACAAGGACAGGGGAAATCAGGTTAATTAGCTTATCACTCTAATAATCTACCTATGGCTCTGTGCACAGGCCTATCCCTATCAGTTACTGTCCCTGGGTACCTAAGCCCTAGTGGCTAGTCCAAACCATGGCAGCTGGTAGGGCCCTTTCACACAGAAAAGGAGAATTAAACAGTCAGCAGTACAGTAATTCCATTTGGATTTAATGTGGCAATTCAACAGGAGCGACCCTGAATTAGTACTACGACCTCCAAATAAGATAGGGTCCTTCAATGTCAGCAGGGCTCACTTGAGGTGCACAAACCTCTTCACACATCCATATAAAAGAAAGCACTATACCAGGCAGGCTGCATCTGTATCCCGATCGCAATTACTGCACAATACCCGGAGAACACACAGCAGATTCAGTTCCTGACAGACCGAGTGTAATTTTCAGCAATTCCTCCAGTCTTCTACAGGGTGAGCCTGGTTTCTACTCTTCAGAGATCTCTTGATTCTTTTCACAGGACTGATTCAGTCCTAACAAGCTGCAGCCGGAACTCTGGGCCTTACACACGTTTTGACTAAAACTGCACACTGAAAAAGCACAGGGCTCCTTCCTTCTTCACTGCCAAAGCTCAACTCAAACTCCAACCGACAAAACCGGGCACTTCCTTTGAGTTCCTCCCAGTTCTTGACTGGATTGGCTGTCACTCACAATAGACTGCTGCTGTTGGTCCAAAAGGCACTGAAGTCTAAACTACATCTCCCAGAGTCACTGCCCATACAATCCTCTTGTGGCTGGCTCAGATTATGAGTCCAAGTTCTGATTCGGCCCAAGACACCATTTTAGAGCTAGCTTACCCTACACTGATTGGTCCAGTTCAGCAGTTCAAAACTAGAATGGGGAACTAGCAGACACAGTTCTGACTGCAAAGAAAGCAGGTTAGACAAACTGTAATTTCATTATTACTCTAAATAATTTCTGGCAGACAGTTACATCTTTCAGATAGGTTCCTTTGCACCCTAGTGACTGCAAAATGAAGTGAATTGGCAGCAGCTCAAGTGGTACTCAGAGAAGCACACAGTCCCCATACAAACTAATTATGTCTGCAAGCAGACAGCTCTTAAAGAGACAGTACCAGAGGCTCTAAAACACTCACTGATAAATGGCTTAAATGCCAAACACCATTCAGGCTTGAGCATTCAAGCAAGCTCTGAAGTCTTTTGGGAACCCCCATTTGCAGAGGGTTACACTGAGGATCGCTCCCTGTCCCTCCAAGCCATGGCGCCAGGCAGGCACCTTACCTCCCTCTCCCCTTCCTTGCCCAGTTCTACCTTCCTAACAATGGAGTCCCCACCAGGAGTTGTTTCCTTCCTGCAGGGTCCCCTGCCACCCTCCTGTGGGTCTCCTTGTGGAGGTTCCAGCATCCTCCTTGGTCTCCACTGTAGGTGCCTCCATAGAGGAACCACACTTTGCCAGAATGGCATAGGAATTGTGGAGAGGTACAACTGGAGGATGTGCCTCTGTTCCACCACCCTCACCTCCCTGAGCCCACTGTGGTCCAACCGCTCCTCTTTCTTGGCAACCTCTGAGGCAACGGCAGTGGCACTGGTGGTCCCTGGATGGAAGAGGAGGTCCCACAACCTAGGCAACTCAGCCTGGAGATGAGCAACCTCTCTCTCAGCCCAGAGAGGTGCCCAGATGGGACAACACCGCATCCTCCAGAACATCTCCTGGAAGACTGCTGCCCACAGCCACTGCACTGCACCACTCAATCATGTCTTATTTCTGGTCCCTAACTGTTTGCAATCCTTACTCTTTCTCTGTTTTTTTTTCTCTCTCTCCTTACTTTCTGCCTGTGTGCCCTTTAAGCTCCTGATTGTCCTGTTCTGAGACAAGAATATCCTATATTTCTCAGTAGACCACTTACTTGTTCAGAGGCAGACCTCCAGCAGCTAGAGGGGGCCGGAGAGCTACTCTTGCCCTTCTAGGATGGTGGGTCCTTGGTGGTTCTGTGATCACTCACTTCCTGCCCCTAAACAGGAAGTTCCTGTTGTCAGTCAAATCCTGTGCCTATAAAAATAGAATTAGCTTTCGGTGGAGGGGAGGGAAGGAGGGCAATATAGTCCCAGTAGAGAAGTTCAGTCACACAGCAGTCCTTTCTCCTGGTGTCTTCTGCCAAGCTATTAGCAGAATCTTTCTAAGGCAGTCTTTAAATGTAGCTTCCTTCTAGCTAAGCTCACTCCCCTACTTACCAGATCTTTCTACAAGTAATTTAAACCTCACAGCAGTTAAGTCCTTTCAGTCACCTGAGATTTACACCTAGATGACTTTTCAGTTACCCATTCAGTTCAGTTAACCCAAACACACACTTTTTTTTTTGTTTTGTATGTTAGTTTTTTTTACCCTAAATTAAAGGTCTAAATACAAAAGTTCTTCTACTTTAGTCCCAGCAGAGAAATTTAGTCACACAGCAGTCCTTCCTCCTCGTGTCTTCTGCCAAGCTAGACCACACTGCAAACATAATTAGATACATTTTTCACCACAAAAAGACCTCCTACATGTGAAATAATATACTCTAAGGGATGTTTTATGTAAGCAATAAGACCTGACAGGGTGCAGGCGTTGTATGATGGCCATACGCCACAGGAAGAGGTAAACTGCATTCTAGTCAAAACAGTAACCAAAAATACCCTTGACCCAGACATGACTCTGCTTACCTACACTTTCTTTTCTTCACAAATACGTACATAGCCAAATGGACAGCTATCAGTATATACGTACTGATACTCATACAGAAATCTTCCTTGCAGTAGGCAGTGACCCCATCTACCCATTTATTTAGACGTTTCACCAGGAAATGCATGCTGAGCAAAACTGCTCCTTTCCAGATGCATCCTGGTGGGGGATACAAATAATACAGATATCGAGTACAGATGCTTGACATGGTGATAATATGTTACATACAGGAAAACAGCAGAACACAAGTTAAATAATACAGTATGGGCAGGAATACATCAAGCAATTACAATAGTACACAGATGAGTTCAGGGAGCATTCAAGGTGTTGTGTGTTGCATTCAGGCAGTCACTGTTTACAAGAATAATGATACAGGTACAAGCAATTACAATAGTGCAGAGATGAGTTCAGGGTGCATTCAAGGTGTTGTGTGTTGCATTCAGGCAGTCACTGTTTACAAGAATAACGATACAGGTACAAGCAATTACAATAGTGCAGAGATGAGTTCAGGGTGCATTCAAGGTGTTGTGTGATGCATTCAGGCAGTCACCATTTGTAAGAATAACGATACCAGTCGGATCATGACTACATTAAGTGATTACTGGGGTAAATCACAATGAGCTGAGGAGGATACCTGAAGCACGCAGGCAGCAGAGCAACTGCACCACAACAGGGGAGAGGGTACAGGGGACGAACACATTAAGAGCAGTTGCAAAAAGGGGAGAGGAAATTATGCAGTGAGGACAGGGAACACGGGGTGGGGGCACTGCGGATGGACAGGGGAAAGGCATTCCAAGTTTAGGGAAGCATCTTGAGAAGGCGGCCTGGCCAGGAGTTGTAGATCGGGGGGAGAGCTAAGGTCCCATGATCAGAGTTAAGAAGGGAGTAGGAGGTTGATGGGGGGGGGATCAGATTTAGTCAAACAGAGTCAGAATTTAGTCATCCAACCTGGATATCATCATCAGAGTCTGTTTTTGTGACTGGCACTGGGCAACAAACTCAGGTTTTGACAAACACAAAAAATGGTAGACGGTGACAAACCCTGCAGGTACTGTAACTCAGCTCTGTATACTGCATTGTACAAGTCAGCACCAGAAGCTAGTTAATACTGTAACTCAGCTCCGCATACTGCACTGTACAAGTCAGCACCAGAAGCTAGTTAATACTGTAACTCAGCTCCGCATACTGCATTGTACACATCAGCACCAGAAGCTAGTTAATACTGACTATGCACTGCATTTTCCTTTTTTTTCTTTCTTTTTTTTAGTTATGAATTTGGTGCTTGTGAAGGGTATAGGGGATACTGCATGGCCCGCATGGGGTGCCTGTGAACAACATATAATGCATTGTAATGCATGACATGCCTGTGGACAATGCAGAATGCATGGTGTGCCTGTGAACAATGCATAATACATAGGGTGCCTGTGAACAGCACATAATGCATGAGGTGCCTGTGAACAACACATAATACACAGGGTGCCTGTGAACAACACATATCACTTGGGGTAACTGTGAATAACACATAATGTGTGGGGTACCTATGCACAACTCATAATGCTTGGGGTGCCTGTGAACAACACATAATGCTTGGGGTACCTGTGAATAACACATAATGCTTGGGGTACATGTGAACAACACATAATGCTTGTGGTACCTGTGAACAACACATAATGCTTGTGGTACCTGTGAACAACATGTAATGCTTGAGGTGCCTATGAACAACACATAATGCTTGGGGTGCCTGTGAATAACACTTAATGCTTGGGGTGCCTGTGAATAACACATAATGCATGAGGTGCCTGTGAACAACACATAATGCTTGGTGTGCCTGTGAATAACACGTAATGCTTGGGGTGCCTGTGAATAACATATAATGCATGAGGTGCCTGTGAACAACACATAATGTTTGGGGTGCCTGTGAACAACACATAATGCTTGGTGTGCCTGTGAATAACATGTGGGCCCAATATGTGAATCATATTTGTGATGAGCATTACAGTATACACTGCAATCAAATTGGTCCACAGTGTGGTCCAATGGGCTTGCAGCTACTACTCTAAGCTGTCATTCGATGGGCAGCCATGGAAGTATGTGGGTGGGTCTGCTGCCCACCAATGATGGGGGGATCTAGGTGGACTGGGGGTCCTGTGTGGGTGGGGGGGTGCCCTGGACCACCAGGGATTCAGTTTGGGTACCAGTTTGGGCGATCATGGTTACCTGCGGGTTGGGGGGTACCACTAGACTACCAGGGACAGTACAGCAGGTTATTTTCAGTGAACAGAGGTATGGGCAGGGAGGGGGAAACCACTGGACCACCAGGGATATGGTATTCTATTTATTCTCAGCAATTGAAGGGTCAGGACGGGAGGGGGGGTACTGCTGGACTACCAGGGATGTAGTGTTTGTATTATTCTCAGTGATCAGAGGGTCGGGAGGGGGAGGTTCCACTAGACAACCTGTGACATATGGGGGTGTTTGTGCACAGTTTTGGGGGGTTGTCACCCACGGGCAGCAGCTGCTGCTTGTGCACTGCAATTCAGCAGCCTGCCGGCGGGAGGACTGCACCTGAGCCTGTTTTTACTGGCTGAACTTTAGGCCCAGGTATGCGGCACATCTCTGGGTTGTGCTACCAGATCATCCACACATCCGGGCTGAATATGGGATGTGCCACATATGCATGGGCACGCACCTGGAGATGTGCCGATACATTGCCTTAGCACTAGGCTACTGGGAATTAAGTGTGCAATTCCTCCTTGAATATTGCCCTGGGCACAGTTCTGGGGTTACATTGGTGCATCTCAGTTGCACAAGACGCAACCCTTTTGAACATCTAGCCCTTAATGTCTGGGGTGCCTAGGAACAAGATGGTGACAAGAAGGCAAACTGCCTTCTATATTCCCAGCTTTACAAGATGAAATTACCTCCAGGTTGTTTACAGGCACCTATTTTTTAAATAAATAATGTTTTGGGGGTACTTATTGTGTTACAGTATCTCATGCTGAACTGTGAGATTGTTGCTTTTGTTCATGGCTGAGGGGCTGTTATTAACATAAGTGACTAATAGGTAAAGGTAATTTTATTTATAAAGGCCCCATTCCAGGTTTTTAGGGCACTGTACATAAAACCATAAAAAAACCATCAGCAGGCATAGATTTAAAAGCAGCATGAAATACATGAATAAAACCACATCATTAATAACAGTCATTAATAGCCAGGGAGGATAAATACATTTTTAAAACCTTCTTAAAGGCCTACACCAACAACCTATTATGAACATAGGGAAGTAAGGAGTTCCAGAGGTGAGGTGCTGCCACAGCAAAGACCCTGTCACCCGAGGATTTGAGGCAGGCTCGGGACCTCCAATAGATTCTCGTTGGTGGAGAAGAAAGGGCGACACAGAGTATATGGGTGTAGGAGGTCTTTAATGTAGCCAGGACCCGGTGTGAGTTACCATGTAAAATCAGAAAACATAACAGTGAATGAGTGAAGCTCCCCTTTCATCTCCAAGCAAGAAACACAATTGCTGGACACAGCACTGCCTTCCCTACACTACTCCACCAAGGCACTGACACAGGTGAGTCTGCATCCCATTCAATCACAGCCCACGCCTTCGAATGAATCCTATCAATTGTGCCACACTGTTATGTGAAGTACAGCTTTATGAAATGTTGGACATTACAGCTTTAAGGAATGCATTTACTGTAACTCTTTCCTGTGTGTGTTGAGATAAGTGTTCCCCTTATATCTGTGCTGAATAGAAGTAAACAGAGAAGGCCTAGATTTCAGTGTGGCATGTTTTCCTTTCTACCAAGACCCTGATGTGTTTAAGGTACTTATTTTCAGCCACCAAATACAAAAAACTGGCGACAAGGATGGGATAAAATTTTCATAGCTCCAGCTTACTGAATTACACAATTTTGTGACTTTCTGCATTGGAGGCAAGTAAGCAGTTTGGAACTGTGCTATATCATGGAAGCTTCAGCCAGCTTTGAGATTTTTACAGGAACAGACTGGGATACATGGTCCAGACGGTTTGATCAGTGGTTATTACTTAATCCTGCCATACAATCAGCAAATGACCAGCTACAGGGTGAGCTTATTTGAGCTGCTTTTTGTACTTTCTTGGGAAGTGAAACCTTCAAACTTTTATGTAGTCTGTGTGCACCGGACCGGCCAGAGGATTTGTCATATCAAGAGCTAAAGGCTAAGCTGAATGCACAATACAGTTCAACAACTCTTCCAAGGGCTGAACGTTATAAATTCTTCAGTTACCAGCAGAAACCAGGTCAGTCATTACAATCTTATTTGGCTGAGATCAAACGTTTAGTTCTCACGTGCGAGTGGAGCAGGGAGCGTCTTGAATCTAATTCAGCTGATAAGTTTGTTATGGGGTTGAATAATAAACATCGTATTCAGCAACTACTTTCTGTAAGTGTCAAGAAGTCTGCTGATGAACTTTTATAGTTGGCACAAATGTATGAGGCTGCAGAAAATGACGCACATGCTAAGATGGACACTAAAAATGAGGTACAAGTAACTGCAGTAAACACCAAATTGAAGCAGCTCAAACCTAAATCTAAACCACTGTTTTCAAAGAAAAATTCAACCACTCCACCCAAACTGCATGGCCAGTACAAATGTGCATCATGTGGGTCTTTTCAGCATAGCAGGGACCAGTGCAAATTCAGAGAAGTTCAGTGTCATGCATGTAAACGTCAGGGTCATATTGCTAGGGTTTGCAGAAGCAGGAGAATTGCAGTGATCAGTTCAGAGAGCACAGACAGTGCAGTGGTTCCTATTGCACCATAAATGCAGACTAAAGATGTTCCTCCTTTCTATGTGTTACTTCAATTGCCACAACTGAGGCGTCAGTTGCGTTTAATGGTAGACTTTACTTCCCCAGTTACTTTTTTTAACCATCAAACATGGTCTGATCTGGATAAGCCACCATTGTCTTCTTGTAATAAGTTGCTGCATGCATTTGAAGGGCTACCAATTCAGTCACTGGGCTCATTTATCACTTTGGTATGCAGAACTGATTCTCCTGGTTCACTTTTAACTTTTCTGGTTTCAAAAAAGGGTGTCAACATTTTGGGCAGAGACGCTCAGGTTCTTCTAAACATTCATGTTGATCCAGCAGATTTTGGCTACTTGCTGCTGTACAGGTACCACAAGGCAGTAACCCGTCCAAGCTTGGGGAGATTTTAGACTTGCATCCAGAGCTGTGGACAGGCCTGGGATGTTGCACAACAGCTAAAGCCAAGCTAGTTACAAAGCCTAATGCAGTCTCTAAGTTTTGATAACCACGGAAACTTCCTTTTGCCTTAAAACCGGTGGTTGGGACAGAACTGGACAGACTGGAAAAAGCAGGTGTGCTGGAAAAGGTTTCAAGTTCAGATTGGGCCACTCCAATTGTGGTGGTATCTAAACCAAGTGGTAAGGTTCGAATATGTGGAGATTTTAAGGTGACACTTAATCCAGTACTTAGCACAGATGTATTTCCCTTACCCTTACCTGAGGAACTTTTTCACAGACTGAATGGTGGTGTGGGGTTCTCTAGACTGGACCGTGCTGATGCATACCTTCAAATGGAGTTGGATACAGACTCTCAGAAATTGCTAGTGATTAATACACACCAAAGACTGTACAAGTACAAACGGTTATGTTTTGGCCTTAGTTTCACACCGGCTATCTTTCAAAAAGTGATTGAGCAAACGGTGGGTGATATACCAGGTGTTGCTTGTTATTTGGATGACATCATTGTCACGGGCAAGACAGAAGCAGAACATTTACTTAACTTACAAAAGACTTTAGAGAGACTGCAACAGAGTGGATTCAGAAGCAGGAGAGAAAAATGCCAATTTTATCAACCAAGTGTCACGTACTTAGGTCACACTATTGACAAAGATGGAATTCATCTGAATGATGAAAAGGTGGAAGCCATTGTGCACATGCCTGAACCGCAGAATGTTTCAGAGTTGCGCTCATTCTTGGATATGGTGCGCTACTATGATCATTTCATACCTGGCTTAGCCACTAAATGAGCTATCCTAAATGAACTGTTACGTAAGGGTACTCCATGGAAATGGACCAAGGGCCACAGTAAGGCATTTCAAGCCATCAAGCTCTTTCTCACCAATGTGAATAATTTGACATTATGACCCTAACTTACCTATCACATTGGCCTGTGATGTTAGTCCTGTGGGTATAGGAGCTGTCCTTTTCCATACAGATCCAGAAGGAGTGGGGAAGCTGATAGCCCATGCTTCACGCAAACTCACTGCAGCTGAAAGGAATTATGCCCAGATTCAGAAAGAGGCATTAGCAGTTGTGTTTGGAGTCCAGAAATTTCGCCAATACTTGCTAGGTCGTAAGTTTCACCTGAAAACGGATCACAGGCCACTAGTGACAATTTTCAATCCATAAAAAGGAATTCCAGCAACAGCCGCTAGCTGACTTCAACGATAGACATTCATTTTGTCTGCCTATAATTTCGAGGTTACATATCAACCAATGGACCAGCATGGAGATGCGGATGCCTTGTCGAGGTTACCAATATCCAGAGAAATGGAGTTCCATGTGGGACTTAAAGAGGAGCCATTAGTATTCCAGGTGAGGCCATATAGTTTTCCAGTGCAATTCAAAGATATGGAGGACTCTACTGTTGTGTGTTCAGTGGAGCTACAACAGTTAGATCAGCTTCCAGCACTAGCCAAGGACATTGCAAAAGCGACTAGTCAAGATGTAATTTTGAAACAAGTGTATCAGTATACGCTTGAGGATTGGCCGCAAGGCATTACTTGTTCAGCTGCACTACAACCCTACTATACAAAGAGACGGCAGTTGTCCATTGCTGAGGGGTGTCTTCTATGGGGATTGCGTGTCATAGTACCCCAATGTTATCACTCAAATGTGTTGACTCTTTTGCATGCGGGCCATCCAGGCATTGCTAAAATGATATCCCTAGCCAGACTTCACGTATGGTGGCCTTCCATTGAAAGAGACATATACCAGGTTGTGCAAAGATGTGAAGGTCGTGCTGAATAGATGGGAAATCCAGCAAGAGCTCCAGTTCACCATTGGGAATGACCTGACAAACCCTGGCAAAAGTTGCATATTGATTTTGTGGGACCCTATTTAAATTCCACGTGGTTGCTCTTAACTGATGCTTATAGTAAATGGCCAGAAATTCATCAAATGTATTTGACAACTACTGAGAGTACCATAAAAGTGTTGAAATCTATCTTTGCTACCCACTGTTTTCCGCAAGTGATTGTCTCAGATAATGGACCACAGTTCACGTCTGTTGAATTTCAAGCATTTTGCCAGCAACGTGGTATCCACCATATTTTCTCACCTCCCTACCATCTAAGTTCAAATGGCGAAGTGGAACGCCTGGTTCAGACTTAAAAAAAAAAAGCTAATCCTACTACATCGACGGCAATGCAAATAGCCCTTTTGGACTTTCTTGCGATGTATCGAACAACACCACATTGTGTCACGGGAATATCCCCTGCAGAATTGTTTGGACGTCAGATTCAAACTTAATTGGACCTTCTTCACCCTCTAGGCTGTAAGTCAGTAACTGAAATGCTTCCTAAGACCAGATCCTTCAAATCCAATGATCTTGTGGGGGTCAGGATGTATGCAGGCCCAAAGAGATGGATAGAAGGCGTGGTGGAAAAAAAGTTCAGAAATGTTGTTTATACTGTTCAACTGACTAACCAGAGGAGAGTGAAAAAACACGTGTTCCAATTATGTACTAGAATTGAGACAGAACAAAAAATGGATACTCAGAGTCGGGGTAGTTATCCAGCATTATTTCTTCCAGAACAAGAACAGGAAGAGATAGTGGAACCACAGCAACTGAGACAAGATGTGGCTGATGCTAATCAGATTCCAGAGCAACAGTCTCCAGTCCTGCTATGTCGTTCAGGACATATAAGACATCCACCAAAGAGAATGAACTTGTAGAGATATAGCCTAATGACAGACTAACTAAAAGGGACATTGCAGTAATAACTTTGATAGTTTCATACTATTTTCTGAATTATTGACTTACATACTTTCTAGCTAAGTCAGGAGGGATTGTTATGTGTAGTACATCTTTAAGAAATGTTAGACAGTACAGCTTTAAGGAATGCATTTACTGTAACTCTTTCCCGTGTGTGTTGAGATAAGTGTTCCCCTTATATCTGTGCTGAATAGAAGTAAACAGAGAAGGCCTAGATTTCTGTGTGGCATATTTTTCTTTCTACCAAGACCCTGATGTGTTTAAGGTACTTATTTTCCGCCACCAACTACAACACACACCAAACAAAACTGACTGTAGTTGCTTTGTTACTGTAACTGGAGATGGACCCTGTCTGAGGCTAGAAAATGAGACCCAAACCAGAACAGCAGCGGATGACCTATTGAATGTATTCCGATACATCAAGCCTCCACAGTTCCTTACTGTGGCAACATAGTGCCACATGAGGTTTCTGTTCTGGCTATAGTTCTGCTGGGATAAGGAAACGTAAGCAGATCAGACACACAGAACCAGAACCGCCACTGAGGAAGAATGCTGTCTTTCCCCTTATGACAAATGTTCAGTATCCACATGGTCCATACTTAGGGAATCAGACACTGCAGTTTTCCATCACATGTTGCAGCTTACTGAGTTCTTCATTATTAGTACATTAGTGACAGGGACAGACACACTGAACTGCAGTTCATTTCCAGATGTAACGGGTGGGAAGGGTTACATGGGAGGAAGGGCCATAATGCACTGAGCCAAAGCTCCTTCCCAGGCGCAACCCCGTGGAAGAAGGTTATAGAGGAGGAGGGATAGAAATCAAACCGTGATAGTACAAATGGCAAACAATGAATGGATATACAGTACAGGAGAAAGGACCGAAATTAAACCATGACAGTACAAACAGAAAAGAATGAACGGTTATAGAGGAGAAAGGACAGACACCATGATAGCACAAATGGCAAACAATGGATGGTTATAGAGGAGAAGGGGCAGAAATCAAACCATGACTGTACACATGACAAACAATGTATGGTTACAGAGGAGAAGGGATAGAAATCAACCATGACAATACATACGGCAAACACTGAACGGTTACAGAGGAGAAGGGACAGAAATCAATCCATTACAGTACAACTGGCAAACAATGGATGGTTACTGAGGAGAAGGGAAATCAAACCATGACAGTACAAATGGCAAACAATGAACGGTTATAGAGGAGAAGGGGCAGAACTTAAACCATGACAGTACAAACGGCAAACAATTAACAGTTATAGAGGGGAAGGGACACAAATTAAACCACGACAATACAAATGGCAAACAATGAACAGTTATAGAGCAGAAGGAACAGAAATCAAACTATGACAGTACAAACGGCAAACAATGAATGGTTACAGAGCAGAAGGGACATAAATCAATTCATGACAGTACAAACAGCAAACAATCAATGGTTAAAAAGGAAAAGGGACAGAAAACAAACCATGACAGCACAAACGGCAAACAATGAACAGTTACAGAGGAGAAGGGACAGAAATCAAACCATGACAGTACAAATGGCAAACAATGAACAGTTACAGAGGAGAAGGGACAGAAATCAAACCATGACAGTACAACTGGCAAACAATGAATGGTTATAGAGGAGAAGGGACAGAAATCAAACCATGACAGTACAAATGGCAAACAATGAACAGTTACAGAGGAGAAGGGATAGAAATCAAACTATGACAGTACACATGGCAAACAACGAACAGTTATAGAGAAGAAGGGACAGAAATCAAACCATGACAGTACAAATGGCAAACAATGAATGGTTACAGAGGAGAAGGGAAATCAAACCATGACAGTACAAATGGCAAACAATGAATGGTTATAGAGAAGAAGGGACAGAAATTAAACCATGACAGTACAAATGGCAAACAATGAACGGTTACAGAGGACAAGGGAAAGAAGTCAAACCATGACTGTACACAAGGTAAACAATAACTGGTTACAGAGGAGAAGGGACAGAAATCAAACCATGACAATACAAATGGCAAACAATGAACAGTTACAGAGGAGAAGGGACAGAAATCAAACCATGACAATACGAACAGCAAACAATGAATGGTCATAGAGGAGAAAGGACAGAAATCAAACCATGACAGCACACATGGCAAACAATGAATGGTTATAGAGAAGGGACTGAAATCAAACCATGATAGTACAACTGGCAAACAATGAACGGTTACAGAGGTGACGGGACAAAAATCATACCATGACAGTACAATCGGCAAACATTTAATATGATATAACAGTGGCCCATTAGCGCAGCAGTAGCTCATGATGTTGGCAACCTGGGATCAGGAACGAGTTGGGTCACTGGAGAGCCCGCAGCGGGGAAGAGTCCTCGAGTGTCCCAGCAAACGCTTGCCCTCTCCGGGAGAGGGTGTTGGGCCATACTGCTGCACAGGCACCTCCTATGGTTGCATGGGTGGCACTATATGCAAAGATGGAATGTAGGAGGGCGGGTAAATCAGCTGTCTCTGTACCTGTGGATGCCCACTGCTTTTTTTGGCAGTACACATTCACGAAGCCTACTCAGGGGAGCAAAAACACATAAAAAATGCCAGCCAGGAGTGGCCTGATTCCGAAATCCCACAGGCCCCACATCAACTGACCAGGCTCAGGCTTTGATCAGGGATTCAGTCACTGTCTGGGGAAACTGGCCTCCACCCCCCGCAGCTTTATCAGGAGCAGGGTAAGCCCTGCGGATGGCTGGGTGACAGGGCTGGGTGTGTAGGTTTAAGGGGACACTGCCTGGAGCTGTGAGCAAAAATAATAAATTTAAATAGACAATAACTGGCAAAACTAACCCAAGATCACAACAAAGTGCAATACCTCGGCTCCCATATTCTGAGCCAGCTGTGTGTACCACATAGACACTAGCGCAGCACATCAAATAGTGCACGGCCACCCCTGTACAATATTTAGATAACAAACACAATCCAACTGGAGTGCACCAACTGAGCGCACTAACTGTCTGAATACGGTGCCATACTGCTGCATTGATATAGCCCACGGCTACATATTCCCCACTCAGGGGAGCCCACAGGAGCTAGGGCAGCTCAAATGGGATAGTGCCAGGGCTCCTGTGGGCCACATTCAGCACCAGCATGCAAATGAGCCCACTGGACATTCATGGCACTAAGGGGCCATCTGCATGTGTTATATTCCCTGGTCAATCAATCAATCAATCAAATCTTTATTTATCCAGGCGATCACCGTTGAGCAAGCTCATTTACAAGGTGGACCTGCTGTTGTCAAATGACAGTTATACACACATAGATTAAAGGTGCAGTATACAATGTAAAAAACAAACTTACAAACAGGTGGTAGGTGCAATAAATACATTCCAAGTATTCACATGGGATCACATGACATTATTGTGGTATATACAACCTTCAAAGACATAGAGTTTAGAGTTGCACATTTATCCATGGCTTTATAGAAAGGTACAAATTAATAACATTACAGCCCCCAGAAATCGGTTCAGTGCATGGGAGGTGACCAAGGCTTCAGAAGGGCCCATGATGAAAACTGTCTCAACTATTTGAGTGGCATAAGGGATTAGAGAGAGGAAAAAAATGCCCATGGTTCCAATGGCCAGCATGGCAGCTGACTGCTGAACAGATTTATGTAGGGAAGAGAGGGGTTAGGTTCATAGCTGCATATGGTGAGGCTAGAGCGGGAACCACCATCAGGACTGCTAGGTACTATGGAAACATTTACAGATTTTTGACAAATGTTTTGTCATAAAGGGTCCTAAACACAGCAATACTGACAGGAGAGCTAAGTTTCAGTGAACCTTGTATCCTTTTCAGAGTGTGGGCAGAGCATGGCTTATAGCTGCCCTACCAAAGTGGTTACTGATCCTGGGAATTTTAGGGAAGTTAGTGAGTGGCTTCTTATGGCATAGCTGCTTGGCGGACACAAGGGGAGGCAGGCAACAATGTAGTCAGGGAGTTTGTTGGTGAGTGCTCGAAGTATCCAGAGAGCTGCATTTCTATGCCGTCTGTATTGTAGAGAAGGCCACCCTACTGCAGCGTATAATGAGCAGTGTTGTGTGGAGGATGGGAGGCCAGTTATGAATCTTAATGCTCTGTGATACAGTACATCCAGTTTTGCAAGGTGTGAGACAGAGCATTGGCCATAGATGATGTCAGCGTAGTCGATTAATGAAAGGAATGTAGAATAAACAAGCTGTCTTTTAGCGGCTGCTGTCAGAAGATGTTTAATTCTGTAAAACAGGCCAAGCCTCTGCCTTAGCTTTTTCATCAATTCTTCTGTGTGCTCCATAAAGGAGAGTTTGTTATCCAGCCATATACCCAGGTATTTGAATTTAGTTACGAACTCAAGCTTTTCACCTAGTAGGGTGGTTATAGGAGGAACTGTACCAGCTAGTGCGGATTTGGCCCCAGAGCTGGATGGTGCAAACAGCATGGCCTTGGTTTTTGCATTTGTAATAACTTTTGTTGCTGAGCTGGTTCTGCAGCGTATTGAATTCGGCTTGAAGTTCTGAGCATGCGGCTCCAGGAGAGTCATGACTTAGGTAGAGCACTGTATCATCAGCAAACAAGTGGATACTGGCTTTCTTGATTCCTAAGTCCAGGTTGTTAATGTAGATAGTGAACGGTAGGGGGCCCAATATGGATCCCTGAGGGACTCCTCTTTTTATTGGTTTGAGTGGAGAAAGTTCTCCTTCAGCCTTGATTTGTTGCTGCCTATCAGTGAGGTAGTCCTGGAACCAATCCAGTGAGATTGAGTCCAAACCTATGGTATTTAGAGTGGAGAGAAGTAGGCAGTGGTCGACGGTATCGAATGCCTTGCTGAGATCTAGAAACACTCTAGAAACCTGGTGTCTAGTGGTTCCCCCCTGCTCACCTATGTTGTGTACTTTCAATATTCCCTAGCATATAGTGATCCCTCCACACCCCCAGTCACCCACTGTGCAGCATAAAACCATCTTTCCTGGTGTCCAATGCACCCTCCCACAGCTGCAACCCTTCCCCAACCCACCTACTCTGGAACCACCACCCCGCACCCCTCCTACCCCGGCAACCTGTCTGTAACAGTGATGGTTGCTGTTTAGCACTGACGCAACTTTAGAATATACTGCTGGGCCCTTTGTGTAAGAGGGTCCCTTCATTTGCATAAGTACAGCACTATATTCTACTTGGTCACACTGTAGGGACAGCACAGTGCACCAGGGGTCTCTGAATACGGCCCCAACAACCAGTGCTATTCATGCTTAGGGAGCACTAAATCGGTTAGTGTCATGCTAATCGTTGAAGACAGGGTCCCTCAAATTTCAGAAAAAGGTGCGGATACAGAGGTGAAGACTAAAAGTTGTAGACTTCTGTATTAAAAACGTGAAATTAACTTATAAATTGCCAACAAAATTCCTGGGCTCTGACTGGCCAGTGCTGGGCTTTAAAACTGATGTCACCCCAGCATGATATCATGCATATTCAAAAGCAACTAAAAATGTATTTTAAAAATACGTGTTTTCAGCTTTCCTTTTCTTTGCAAACAAGAACTTTTATAATTGTAATAATGCACTCCAGGGAATGTGTCGTGGGGATAATGTCACTTCTTGGGTATTGGACATACTTGGCTTTGTCTTGGTGAGTGATGTTATCCCTGCACAGCACATGTCCTGTTGTGCATTATTCCTAAATACCTAATTAATAATTAGGCACAAAAGCATCTACCACATAGTGCAATCGCAACTCGCAAGAGTCAGCTGTAGTTATGGTGCTGCATTCTAGCCATCGACTGACTGACCTTCCTAATTCAAATCCAAAATCCCGTGATTTTCAGAGTCAGGACATCAATCAATATTGGTGCCACTTAAAGGGCAGAAATGAACGTGCCACCTTAATGCCGTATGGGTAATCACATATCCTGCAACATGTGATTGCCGTTCTAGGCCATATCATTCTAATATGCACTCACACCATTCAGTGTTGCCTTAAGAACAGTCTTATGGCTCCACAAAAATCTCTGTCGATCAATTCCTCTTCAAATGCTTGCTTAAGTGAGATACTGCAATTGGATTTTGCATACAGGAGCTGTATATATATATATATATATATATATTCATAAATCTACACAACAAAGGTCAGCTAAACAATGCATAATGTGCTGTTTCACTGCCTGACATTGACGCATTACATCAGTAACAAGACTTCGCTTCACTGTGAATGTATTTTCTCAGTAAGTAGATTTTATTGGCAGCCCCTAAAAGGAAAACATTCTTTGAAACTGTCAATGGAATTCCCTTCCTGGGTTTGTGCTCTAGCCTTTTGGGGTGATGTCTTTTTACGAAGGCAATGTGTAAGCTTCAGTGAGGGCATGGTACCATATAATTAGGTACTGATGCCCTGGCATTCCACAAAACTCTCTTGTATGAACGTCCGATAAATGCCTGATCTCTGTGACTCATGCATAAGGTATCACTTTGTTATGTGTCCCTATAGCGCTGGAAACAGTCACTGAATATTTAAAAATACGGTATGACATCTTTAGAATACTCTACAGTTTTGCTCCTGCTTGTTGCTCTGACCTTGTTGTCCCCCCCCCATCCTCTGCATCTCCCTGGGTCTTTGTTCTTTCCCATAACCTATGCACTGTCAGCAGCAGTGTTGTACATCATTTCTCATCTATTATTCTATCTGTGATCTTACCAGCATACACAGCGTTTGGATAACTAGCTTTTCCTGTTCAGAAAGTTACCATCCACATATTATTACATGGCAATTACCAAACATGTAGTGGCGAACAGAAATAAGTGATACAAGCTGCGTATCACAGAATCCATTTTGTAATCCTTGGCCTTGACACTTCTGGAGTTGTCTGATAAATTAGGTGCAGCGTGGCAGCTCCGACCACGCCACTTGGTGTAATGAGCAATTGAGTTTCTGATGTTGACATATAATGACAGCATGTCTAGGTCTACACATCCAGCTGTGGAGCTGATAGCATCATGCCCAAATTCCTCAAAATCAGCACTCCAACAATAGCTGTCCCTACTGCCCACATATGTAATAGGTCACTATGTACCGGCTTCTTTCCTAGCAGCTGGAAGCATGCACTGGTAGTTCCAATCCACAAATGTGGCCCAGCCAACTCACCTTCTAACTACCGGCCAATCTCCCTGCTCCCCTATCCTCTGCAAAACCCGTAAGAGGTTTATCAGCAGACAACTGTTGAACTACTGTGTCCATACTGGCTTTCTAACTTCCCACCAGTCTGGCTTTGGACCCAACCACCCAATCTCCTCCTCCTCCCTTCTTAGAGTCACCAACCACATACACATCAACATGGACAAAGGTCTGGGCACAGGGGCCATATTTATAGACCTAGCAAAGCCCTTTGACATCATGAATCACCATCGGCTCCTACTCAAACTAGCTGACTCTGGTGTCTCCCCCTCAGCACTAGCATGCTTCCAATCACACCTGACCAACCAGACCTAATCTGTCAAGCTTGGCCCATGCTCCTCTCCCACACTACCAGTTACCTCTGGGGTCCCACAAGTCTCAGTCCTCAGGCCCCTGCTCTTCACTACCTACATTAATGACCTACCCAACTCCCTCACTGCCAGCAACATATATATGTATGCACATAATACCATTATTTATGCATCTGGCCGTCTACTCACTCCATTGAGGGTCACCTCCAACGGGACCTCACTGTGGTACAAAACCGGTTACTGTACAATCGCCTCATTATTAACCAAAAGAAAATGGCGTCCATGTTCGGCACCAGAAACTGACTCAGCTCTACTATTCCCACTCTGACTTTATGAACCCCACATGGGTCCTGCCTAGACTCAGTTTCCTCCTACAAATGCCCTTGACTACTCGAGGAACATCTCCCAGGTAGCCACCAAGTCATACACCAAGCTAGGTGCCCCATATAGTGTAAAGGGATGTTTCCATCGAATCATCAGAAAACAGATTGTGGAACAATCAGTCCTTCTCCTTATAGACTATGGAGATGTAGTCTACTCAGATGCTGCCTCCACCTCCCTTGATAAATTCAACACCCTGTTCAACGCACTGTGTACATTCACCCTGGGCTGACCCCCCCTCCAATTCAGTATGTACAATGGGCTGACCCCTCCCCCACCAATGCAGTATGTACATTGAGCTACAGTGGTCCCCTCCCCCCACGAGACAAATGATGCATACTGCCTTCCTGGGTGTCAAGTACTGATCTGGAAAACTGCCTGGATATCTGCATGACCTTTTCTCCCCTGCAGCGAACCCTTCCTGTCTACTCAGATCAGAACAGAACACGACCTCCATGTTCCGCAATACAAGCACAACCTAGGTCAACCTTCCGTCAGCTACAGGCTCCCTAACACCTGGAACAACCTCCCAGTCAATGTCACCACTCCTCCCCCACATGAAGCAAGACTGATCAAGTCCCACTACAAACACCTGAGGCCGTGTCCTCAGTGTCAAACCCCGCTCTGACCATAACTCATCTAGCTAATGCATATCATATTAACTCAGTGACATACATTGCACTAACTCCTGTGATCCTCTGCGGGACAGCCATGGTTCTACATTCTATTTTCTTTCCCTGGGGTGACCCTGAGGATATGCTGCTTACCATGTACTTGTTTCATCTGTTTTCAGAATGAGTAATGTATAATATTTAATGTATGAAAGCTGTAAGACTCCTCTCTACCCCATTCCTCCCCCAACCCCCCGGTCGCAACTGTAAACGAACACACCATGGGCTCTGTGTGCGCATCTGGTAAAACATGTTTACAATAAATACAATGACAATGGCAGGGATTCCCCTTATAAGACATCTTACTAACAAGGCTTCACATCAGAGCAGTCATGATGGACTAATCTCGTTTCTCTACATTTCTAACATAGCAAAAATGCACGCAGTGTTTTTATTCTCATTACAAGGGCTGTGCGTGGCTCATTATTAGGGCTGTGCGTGGCTCATTACTAGGGCTGTGCGTGGCTCATTACAAGGGCTGTGCGTAGCTCATTACAAGGGCTGTGCGTGGCTCATTACTAGGGCTGTGCATAGCTCATTACTAGGGCTGTGCGTGGCTCATTACTAGGGCTGTGCATAGCTCATTACAAGGGCTGTGCGTAGCTCATTACAAGGGCTGTGCATGGCTCATTACTAGGGCTGTGCATGGCTCATTACTAGGGCTGTGCATGGCTCATTACTAGGGCTGTGCATGGCTCATTACAAGGGCTGTGCATAGCACATTATAAGGACTGTGCGTGGCTCATTACTAAGGCTGTGCATGGCTCATTACTAGGGCTGTGCGTGGCTCATTACTAGGGCTGTGCATAGCTCATTACTAGGGCTGTGCGTGGCTCATTACAAGGGCTGTGTGTGGCTCATTACTAGGGCTGTGCATAGCTCATTACTAGGGCTGTGCGTGGCTCATTACTGGGGCTGTGCATAGCTCATTACTAGGGCTGTGCATAGCTCATTACAAGAGCTGTGCGTGGCTCATTACTAGGGCTGTGCATGGCTCATTACTAAGGCTGTGCATAGCTCATTACTAGGGCTGTGCATGGCTCATTACTAGGGCTGTGCATAGCTCATTACTAGGGCTGTGCGTGGCTCATTACAAGGGCTGTGCATGGCTCATTACTAGGGCTGTGCATCGCTCATTACTAGGACTGTGCGTGGCTCATTACAAGGGCTGTGCGTGGCTCATTACTAGGGCTGTGCGTGGCTCATTACTAGGGCTGTGCATGGCTCATTACTAGGGCTGTGCGTGGCTCATTACTAGGGCTGTGCATAGCACATTACAAGGGCTGTGCGTGGCTCATTACTAGGGCTGTGCATGGTTCATTACAAGAGCTGTGCATGGCTCATTACAAGGGCTGTGCGGGGCTCATTACTAGGACTGTGCGGGGCTCATTACAAGGGCTGTGCGTAGCTCATTACAAGGGCTGTGCGTGGCTCATTACTAGGGCTGTGCATGGCTCATTACTAGGGCTGTGCGTGGCTCATTACTAGGGCTGTGCGTAGCTCATTACAAGGGCTGTGCGTAGCTCATTACAAGGGCTGTGCGTGGCTCATTACAAGGACTGTGCGTGGCTCATTACTAGGGCTGTGCATGGCTCATTACTAGGGCTGCGCGTGGCTCATTACTAGGGCTGCGCGTGGCTCATTACTAGGGCTGTGCATAGCTCATTACAGGGAGCTGTCGTGTGGCTCATTACTAGGGCTGTGCATAGCTCATTACTAGGGCTGTGCATGGCTCATTACAAGGGCTGTGCGTGGCTCATTACTAGGGCTGTGCATGGCTCATTACTAGGGCTGTGCATGGCTCATTACTAGGGCTGTGCGTGGCTCATTACTAGGGCTGTGCATGGCTCATTACTAGGGCTGTGCGTGGCTCATTACTAGGGCTGTGCGTGGCTCATTACTAGGGCTGTGCGTGGCTCATTACTAGGGCTGTGCGTGGCTCATTACTAGGGCTGTGCATAGCTCATTACTAGGGCTGTGCATGGCTCATTACAAAGGGCTGTGCGTGGCTCATTACTAGGGCTGTGCGTGGCTCATTACTAAGGCTGTGCATAGCTCATTACTAGGGCTGTGCATGGCTCATTACTAGGGCTGTGCATAGCTCATTACTAGGGCTGTGCGTGGCTCATTACAAGGGCTGTGCGTGGCTCATTACTAGGGCTGTGCATCGCTCATTACTAGGACTGTGCGTGGCTCATTACAAGGGCTGTGCGTGGCTCATTACTAGGGCTGTGCATGGCTCATTACTAGGGCTGTGCGTGGCTCATTACTAGGGCTGTGCATGGGTCATTACTAGGGCAGTGCATGGGTCATTACTAGGGCTGTGCATGGCTCATTACTAGGGCTGTGCATGGGTCATTACTAGGGCAGTGCATGGGTCATTACTAGGGCTGTGCATGGCTCATTACAAGGACTGTGCGTGGCTCATTAGAAGGGCTGTGCGTGGTTCATTACTAGGGCTGTGCGTGGTTCATTACTAGGGCTGTGCATGGCTCATTACTAGGACTGTGCGTGGCTCATTACAAGGGCTGTGCGTGGTTCATTACTAGGGCAGTGCATGGCTCATTACTAGGGCAGTGCATGGGTGATTACTAGGGCAGTGCATGGGTGATTACTAGGGCAGTGCATGGCTCATTACAAGGACTGTGCGTGGCTCATTACTAGGGCTGTGCGTGGCTCATTACAAGGGCTGTGCGTGGCTCATTACTAGGGCTGTGCATAGCTCATTACTAGGGCTGTGCATGGCTCATTACTAGGGCTGTGCATAGCTCATTACTAGGGCTGTGCGTGGCTCATTACAAGGGCTGTGCGTGGCTCATTACTAGGGCTGTGCATCGCTCATTACTAGGACTGTGCGTGGCTCATTACAAGGGCTGTGCGTGGCTCATTACTAGGGCTGTGCATGGCTCATTACTAGGGCTGTGCGTGGCTCATTACTAGGGCTGTGCGTGGCTCATTACTAGGGCTGTGCATAGCACATTACAAGGGCTGTGCGTGGCTCATTACTAGGGCTGTGCATGGTTCATTACAAGAGCTGTGCATGGCTCATTACAAGGGCTGTGCGGGGCTCATTACTAGGACTGTGCGGGGCTCATTACAAGGGCTGTGCATAGCTCATTACAAGGGCTGTGCGTGGCTCATTACTAGGGCTGTGCGTGGCTCATTACTAGGGCTGTGCGTGGCTCATTACTAGGGCTGTGCGTGGCTCATTACTAGGGCTGTGCATGGCTCATTACTAGGGCTGTGCATGGCTCATTACAAGGGCTGTGCGTGGCTCATTACTAGGGCTGTGCATAGCTCATTACTAGGGCTGTGCGTGGCTCATTACAAGGGCTGTGCGGGGCTCATTACTAGGGCTGTGCATGGCTCATTACTAAGGCTGTGCATGGCTCATTACTAGGGCTGTGCCTGGCTCATTACTAGGGCTGTGCGTGGCTCATTACAAGGGCTGTGCGTGGCTCATTACTAGGGCTGTGCATAGCTCATTACTAGGGCTGTGCATGGCTCATTACAAGGGCTGTGCGTGGCTCATTACTAGGGCTGTGCGTGGCTCATTACTAAGGCTGTGCATAGCTCATTACTAGGGCTGTGCATGGCTCATTACTAGGGCTGTGCATAGCTCATTACTAGGGCTGTGCGTGGCTCATTACAAGGGCTGTGCATGGCTCATTACTAGGGCTGTGCATCGCTCATTACTAGGACTGTGCGTGGCTCATTACAAGGGCTGTGCGTGGCTCATTACTAGGGCTGTGCGTGGCTCATTACTAGGGCTGTGCATGGCTCATTACTAGGGCTGTGCATGGGTCATTACTAGGGCAGTGCATGGGTCATTACTAGGGCTGTGCATGGCTCATTACTAGGGCTGTGCATGGGTCATTACTAGGGCAGTGCATGGGTCATTACTAGGGCTGTGCATGGCTCATTACAAGGACTGTGCGTGGCTCATTAGAAGGGCTGTGCGTGGTTCATTACTAGGGCTGTGCGTGGTTCATTACTAGGACTGTGTGTGGCTCATTACAAGGGCTGTGCGTGGTTCATTACTAGGGCTGTGCGTGGCTCATTACTAGGGCAGTGCATGGGTGATTACTAGGGCAGTGCATGGGTGATTACTAGGGCAGTGCATGGCTCATTACAAGGACTGTGCGTGGCTCATTACTAGGGCTGTGCATAGCTCATTACAAGGGCTGTGCGTGGCTCATTACTAGGGCTGTGCATAGCTCATTACTAGGGCTATGCATGGCTCATTACAAGGGCTGTGCGTGGCTCATTACTAGGGCTGTGCATGGCTCATTACTAGGGCTGTGCATGGCTCATTACAAGGGCTGTGCGTGGCTCATTACTAGGGCTGTGCATGGCTCATTACTAGGGCTGTGCATGGCTCATTACTAGGGCTGTGCATGGCTCATTACTAGGGCTGTGCATAGCTCATTACTAGGGCTGTCGGTGGCTCATTACAAGGGCTGTGGTGGCTCATTACTAGGGCTGCGCCGGCTCATTACTAGGACTGTCGTGGCTCATTACAAGGGCTGTCGTGGCTCATTACTAGGGCTGTCGTGGCTCATTACTAGGGGCTGTGCATGGCTCATTACTAGGGCTGTGCATGGCTCATTACTAGGAGCTGTGCATGGGTCATTACTAAGGCTGTGCATGGGTCATTACTAGGGCTGTGCATGGCTCATTACTAGGGCAGTGCATGGGTCATTACTAGGGCAGTGCATGGGTCATTACTAGGGCTGTGCGTGGCTCATTACTAAGGCTGTGCATAGCTCATTACAAGGGCTGTGCGTGGCTCATTACTAGGGCTGTGCATAGCTCATTACTAGGGCTATGCATGGCTCATTACAAGGGCTGTGCGTGGCTCATTACTAGGGCTGTGCATAGCTCATTACTAGGGCTGTGCATGGCTCATTACAAGGGCTGTCGTGGCTCATTACTAGGGCTGTCGTGGCTCATTACTAAGGCTGTGCATGGCTCATTACTAGGGCTGTGCATGGCTCATTACTAGGGCTGTGCATAGCTCATTACTAGGGCTGTCAGTGGCTCATTACAAGAGCTGTGCAGTGGCTCATTACTAGGGCTGTGCATCGCTCATTACTAGGACTGTGCGTGGCTCATTACAAGGGCTGTGCGTGGCTCATTACTAGGGCTGTGCGTGGCTCATTACTAGGGCTGTGCATGGCTCATTACTAGGGCTGTGCATGGGTCATTACTAGGGCAGTGCATGGGTCATTACTAGGGCTGTGCATGGGTCATTACTAGGGCTGTGCATGGGTCATTACTAGGGCAGTGCATGGGTCATTACTAGGGCTGTGCGTGGCTCATTACTAAGGCTGTGCATAGCTCATTACTAGGGCTGTGCATGGCTCATTACTAGGGCAGTGCATGGGTCATTACTAGGGCTGTGCATGGCTCATTACAAGGGCTGTGCGTGGTTCATTACTAGGGCTGTGCGTGGCTCATTACTAGGGCAGTGCATGGGTGATTACTAGGGCAGTGCATGGGTGATTACTAGGGCAGTGCATGGCTCATTACAAGGACTGTGCGTGGCTCATGACTAGGGCTGTGCATAGCTCATTACAAGGGCTGTGCGTGGCTCATTACTAGGGCTGTGCATGGCTCATTACTAGGGCTATGCATGGCTCATTACAAGGGCTGTGCGAGGCTCATTACTAGGGCTGTGCATAGCTCATTACTAGGGCTGTGCGTGGCTCATTACAAGGGCTGTGAATGGCTCATTACTAGGGCTGTGCATAGCTCATTACTAGGGCTGTGCGTGACTCATTACAAGGGCTGTGCGTGGCTCATTACTAGGGCTGTGCATGGCTCATTACTAGGGCTGTGCGTGGCTCATTACAAGGGCTGTGCGTGGCTCATTACTAGGGCTGTGCATGGCTCATTACTAGGGCTGTGCGTGGCTCATTACTAGGGCTGTGCGTGGCTCATTACTAGGGCTGTCGTGGTTCATTACTAGGGGCTGTGCGTGGCTCATTACTAGGGCTGTCGTGGCTCATTACTAGGGCATGCGCATGGCTCATTACTAAGGGCTGTCGTGGCTCATTACAAGGGCTGTCGTGGCTCATTACTAGGGCTGTGCGTGGCTCATTACTAGGGCTGTGCGTGGCTCATTACAAGGGCTGTGCGTGGCTCATTACTAGGGCTGTGCATAGCTCATTACTAGGGCTGTGCGTGGCTCATTACAACGGCTGTGCGTGGCTCATTACTAGGGCTGTGCATAGCTCATTACTAGGGCTGTGCATGGCTCATTACTAGGACTGTGCGTGGCTCATTACAAGGGCTGTGCGTGGCTCATTACTAGGGCTGTGCGTGGTTCATTACTAGGGCTGTGCGTGGCTCATTACTAAGGCTGTGCATAGCTCATTACTAGGGCTGTGCATGGCTCATTACTAGGGCTGTGCATAGCTCATTACTAGGGCTGTGCGTGGCTCATTACAAGGGCTGTGCGTGGCTCATTACTAGGGCTGTGCATCGCTCATTACTAGGACTGTGCGTGGCTCATTACAAGGGCTGTGCGTGGCTCATTACTAGGGCTGTGCGTGGCTCATTACTAGGGCTGTGCATGGCTCATTACTAGGGCTGTGCATGGGTCATTACTAGGGCAGTGCATGGGTCATTACTAGGGCTGTGCATGGCTCATTACTAGGGCTGTGCATGGGTCATTACTAGGGCAGTGCATGGGTCATTACTAGGGCTGTGCGTGGCTCATTACTAAGGGGCTCATTACAATCGTGGCTCATTACTAGGGCTGTGCATGGCTCATTACTAGGGCTATGCTGGCTCATTACAAGGGCTGTCGTGGCTCATTACTAGGGCTGTGCATGGCTCATTACTAGGGCTGTGCATGGCTCATTACAAGGGCTGTGCGTGGCTCATTACTAGGGCTGTGCGTGGCTCATTACTAAGGCTGTGCATGGCTCATTACTAGGGCTGTGCATGGCTCATTACTAGGGCTGTGCATAGCTCATTACTAGGGCTGTGCATGGCTCATTACAAGGGCTGTGCGTGGCTCATTACTAAGGTCTATCGCTCATTACTAGGGCTGTGCGTGGCTCATTACTAGGGCTGTGCGTGGCTCATTACTAGGGCTGTGCGTGGCTCATTACTAGGGCTGTGCATGGCTCATTACTAGGGCTGTGCATGGGCTCATTACTAGGGCTGTGCATGGCTCATTACTAGGGCTGTGCATGGGTCATTACTGAGGCTGTGCATGGCTCATTACTAGGGCTGTCAGTGGCTCATTACTAGGGCTGTGCATGGCTCATTACTAAGGGCTGTGCATAGCTCATTACTAGGGCTGTGCATGGCTCATTACTAGGGCTGTGCATGGCTCATTACTAGGGCTGTGCATGGCTCATTACAAGGGCTGTGCGTGGTTCATTACTAGGGCTGTGCATGGCTCATTACTAGGGCAGTGCATGGGTCATTACTAGGGCTGTGCATGGGTCATTACTAGGGCTGTGCATGGCTCATTACAAGGACTGTGCGTGGCTCATTACTAGGGCTGTGCATGGCTCATTACAAGGGGCTGTCGTGGCTCATTACTAGGGCTGTGCATGGCTCATTACTAGGGCTGTGCATGGCTCATTACTAGGAGCTGTGCATGCTCATTACTAGGGCTGTGCATGGCTCTTACTAGGGCTGTCGTGGCTCATTACAAGGGCTGTGCATGGCTCATTACTAGGACTGTGCGTGGCTCATTACTAGGGCTGTCGTGGCTCATTACAAGGCTGTGCGTGGCTCATTACTAGGGCTGTGCGTGGCTCATTACTAGGGCTGTGCGTGGCTCATTACTAGGGCTGTCGTGGCTCATTACTAGGGCTGTGCTTGGCTCATTACTAGGGCTGTGCGTGGCTCATTACTAGGGCTGTGCGTGGCTCATTACTAGGGCTGTGCATGGCTCATTACTAGGGCTGTGCGTGGCTCATTACTAGGGCTGTGCGTGGCTCATTACTAGGGCTGTGCATAGCTCATTACTAGGGCTGTGCGTGGCTCATTACAAGGGCTGTGCGTGGCTCATTACTAGGGCTGTGCATGGCTCATTACTAGGGCTGTCGTGGCTCATTACAGGGCTGTGCATGGCTCATTACTAGGGCTGTGCATGGCTCATTACTAGGGCTGTCGTGGCTCATTAACGGCTGTGATGGCTCATTACTAGGGCTGTGCGTGGCTCATTACTAGGGCTGTGCATGGCTCATTACTAGGGCTGTGCGTGGCTCATTACAAGGGCTGTGCGTGGCTCATTACTAGGGCTGTGCGTGGCTCATTACTAGGGCTGTGCGTGGCTCATTACTAGGGCTGTGCGTGGCTCATTACTAGGGCTGTGCGTGGCTCATTACAGGGCTGTCAGTGGCTCATTACAAGGACTGTGCGTGGCTCATTACAAGGGCTGTGCGTGGTTCATTACTAGGGCTGTGCGTGGTTCATTACTAGGGCAGTGCGTGGGTCATTACTAGGGCTGTGCGTGGCTCATTACAAGGACTGTGCGAGGCTCATTACAAGGGCTGTGCGTGGCTCATTACTAGGGCTGTGCATGGGTCATTACAAGGGCTGTGCAGGGGTCATTACTAGGGCTGTGCGTGGTTCATCACGGGCTGTGCGTGGGTCATCACTAGGGCTGTGCATGGGTCATTACTAGGGCTGTGCATGGCTCATTACAAGGGCTGTGCGTGGCTCATTACACGGGCTGTGCGTGGTTCATTACAAGAACTGTGCGTGGCTCATTACTAGGGCTGTGCATAGCTCATTACAAGGGTTGTGCGTGGCTCATTACTAGGGCTGTGTGTGGCTCATTACAAGGGCTGTGCATGGCTCATTACAAGGGCTGTGCATGGCTCATTACTAGGGCTGTGCGTGGCTCATTACAAGGGCTGTTCGTGGCTCATTACTAGGGCTGTGCGTGGGTCATTACTAGGGCAGTGCGTGGTTCATTACTAGGGCTGTGCGTGGCTCATTACTAGGGCTGTGCGTGGCTCATTACTAGGGCTGTGCATAGCTCATTACTAGGGCTATGTGGCTCATTACAAGGGCTGTGCGTGGCTCATTACTAGGGCTGTGCGTGGCTCATTACTAGGGCTGTGCGTGGCTCATTACAAGGGCTGTGCGTGGCTCATTACTAGGGCTGTGCATGGCTCATTACTAGGGCTGTGCGTGGCTCATTACAAGGCTGTGCGTGGCTCATTACTAGGGCTGTGCATAGCTCATTACTAGGGCTGTGCATGGCTCATTACTAGGACTGTGCGTGGCTCATTACAAGGGCTGTGCGTGGCTCATTACTAGGGCTGTGCGTGGTTCATTACTAGGGCAGTGTGTGGGTCATTACTAGGGCAGTGTGTGGGTCATTACTAGGGCAGTGCGTGGGTCATTACTAGCGCTGTGCGTGGCTCATTACAAGGACTGTGCGTGGCTCATTAGAAGGGCTGTGCGTGGTTCATTACTAGGGCTGTGCGTGGTTCATTACTAGGGCAGTGCGTGGGTCATTACTAGGGCTGTGCGTGGCTCATTACAAGGACTGTGCGAGGCTCATTACAAGGGCTGTGCGTGGCTCATTACTAGGGCTGTGCATGGGTCATTACAAGGGCTGTGCAGGGGTCATTACTAGGGCTGTGCGTGGTTCATCACTAGGGCTGTGCGTGGGTCATCACTAGGGCTGTGCATGGGTCATTACTAGGGCTGTGCATGGCTCATTACAAGGGCTGTGCGTGGCTCATTACACGGGCTGTGCGTGGTTCATTACAAGAACTGTGCGTGGCTCATTACTAGGGCTGTGCATAGCTCATTACAAGGGTTGTGCGTGGCTCATTACTAGGGCTGTGTGTGGCTCATTACAAGGGCTGTGCATGGCTCATTACAAGGGCTGTGCATGGCTCATTACTAGGGCTGTGCGTGGCTCATTACAAGGGCTGTTCGTGGCTCATTACTAGGGTTGTGCGTGGGTCATTACTAGGGCAGTGTGTGGGTCATTACTAGGGCTGTGTGTGGCTCATTACAAGGGCAGTGCGTGGCTCATTACAAGGGCGGTGCGTGGCTCATTACAAGGGCTGTGTGTGGCTTATTACTATGGCTGTGCGTGGCTCATTACAAGGGATGTGCGTGGCTCATTACTAGGGCTGTGCATAGCTCATTACTAGGGCTATGCATGGCTCATTACAAGGGCTGTGCGTGGCTCATTACTAGGGCTGTGCATAGCTCATTACTAGGGCTGTGCGTGGCTCATTACAAGGGCTGTGAATGGCTCATTA
This sequence comes from Neoceratodus forsteri, assembly GCA_016271365.2. Classification (NCBI taxonomy): domain Eukaryota; kingdom Metazoa; phylum Chordata; order Ceratodontiformes; family Ceratodontidae; genus Neoceratodus; species Neoceratodus forsteri. The sequence continues at coordinate 1,095,979,985 of CM028135.1, read as the reverse complement.
CTAGGGCTGTGCATAGCTCATTACTAGGGCTGTGCGTGGGTCATTACAAGGGCTGTGCGTGGCTCATTAATAGGGCTGTGCATAGCTCATTACTAGGACTGTGCATGGGTCATTACTAGGGCTGTGCATGGGTCATTACTAGGGCAGTGCGTGGATCATTACTAGGGCTGTGCGTGGCTCATTTCAAGGGCGGTGCGTGGCTCATTACAAAGGCTGTGCGTGGTTCATTACAAGAGCTGTGCGTGGGTCATTACTAGGGCTGTGCATAGCTCATTACTAGGGCTGTGCGTGGCTCATTACTAGGGCTGTCCGTGGGTCATTACTAGGGCAGTGCGTGGGTCATTACTAGGGCTGTGCGTGGCTCATTACAAGGGCGGTGCGTGGCTCATTACAAGGGCTGTGCGTGGCTCATTACAAGGGCTATGAATGGGTCATTACTAGAGCAGTGCATGGCTCATTACTAGGCTGTGCGTGGCTTCATAAATTTATTTTCATTTTGTCATTCAGCTTTGGATGTCAGAGATTCTTTAACTATCTTTTTTGTGGTGGACCCACCAGAGCAGCCATAGAGCGACTGCTTGTGACGCTGATGACCTGACTTTGGGAAAAAGCTCAAGTTGTCGGAGGGTTGTCCGGGACAGGAGGAGGATCGGTCATCCAAGGGACTGCTCTCCTCCTCCAAGAAGGGAATGTGATGGCACTTGGTGTTACACTGCCCCTTAGCAAAGGCTGGGGGGCACGTGCACCAAGCAATGGAGGAAAAGAATATGTCTGGCGCATCACGCACAGGAGCGTGCCTGGTGCCACCACTGACATCACTGCACACTGCTCCTCCAGGCCTCAAAGGGTAGGAGGGAGGCACAGAAGAGAGGAGAAACACCCCTGGCTGGCACAGATGACTGCTGTCCCTTGCAGGTCCTGCACCAGGTGACTTGGGCATGGCTCTTGGATCCTTGAGATGGCAGGTCGAGGACACTCCCTGAGTAAGCCACAGGAGTGACAGCCAGGTAAGTCCCAGGGGAAGCCAGGGTGGTGAGACTGGGCTGGGGGCATGCATGATGGGGAGCCAGCCAGGAAGGAAAAAGCAACAGAAAATAAATATACATACTGTATCTCATGTTTGGGATGTATTAATTTAATGCAAGCCATGCTGTGTGTAACCAAGTGTAATACTAGCATGGGTGAACAGGCCTGCTCCTCTTTTGCCACCAAATTTTGGAGCTCCCTCCTGATGGATCTTCATCACGCCTCTTCTCCTATTCAGATGTGAACTGCTATGATATTTGAGTGCCACTGATGTGTGTAACTGTGTTCAACTTATTTATTCTTTTTTGCTGTAAAACCTTTTCTCCCAAGGTGCAGGCAAGAGCTCTCAGCCCCTGTACATCCCTGCTTACTGTCAACCACCTCCCTTGGGACTCACCTGCTAGAGAGATCCCCCACCGACTGGCCCCAATGGTGGGACCTGGGAAGGGACTGGGCCATCCTCTCTCCTCAGCGATTCACATCCAGGTGCCACCAAGGTCCCATGTGATGGAGTGGGCTGAAGTGGGCTGGAGCGCGTGAGTGGGGCTTCATTTGCCATGCTCACTGTTTTTCATTTCCTGTCCATCCCCAGATCCCCAGCGAGCAATGGCGTGGGGCATGTGTGCATGTGGAGATGCGCATGCATTATGACATTTGCAGCCGGCCGTGCCCCTACAGAGGCGCTCCCACTACCCTGCAAGCCTGCCTCCATGTGGTAGCAGTAACAGCTGTGGTGTGGCTGATCTGCCCTCCCTGGGAGAGGAGAGCAGTCAGGCAGACCCTCAATCAGCTCCCCTCCCAACCGCCCCCAGCATCCTAAGTCCATTCCCAAACATGGTTGCCGGCATGGTGGGAGGTGTGCCATCCAGCACCTCAATCCACTGGCCACTGGACCAGCTAACTGGTTAACTGATTAACTGTATTCCTTTTGTGCTTTGTGCAGGGAAGTCAGGCCGTATTACCCTGCATTATCTGTTCCTTCAATATTGGTCTGTGCTGCTGCATTATTATGCACAGTTGTGGCATTTTTGTGCTACTTTATAAGTTATATCATATGTAATACAAACTCATTTAAACTCAGTTCAGCTCATGAGGGAATTTGAAGGAGACGTCCATAAACACTTTTGCACAGAAAGAGTGGTGGACAAACGGAACGAGCTGCCAGAGGAAGTGGTAGATGCCAGATCAGTGACGAACTTCAAGGCAAGCAGCAATTGTATATTTATTTAAGAGTTGGTAACCAGGAAAGGCACACTGAGCCGAGACTCGTTTCCAGGTGTGACTCGAGGGAAGGAAAATAATAAGGAATAGCTTACATGGCAAAAATACTGATATAGAAAATACAGCTGTAGCAGCGAATGGCATGGTAACACAAAACAGCAGCATAAATACAGCAGTGATAGGGTGGCTAGACATAAGCAAAGTGCACAATGCATGTTGGGACGGGGACTATGCTAAAGAGACTCAAACGAAGGAGGGCTGACAGGAGATAGTCATGGAAGAGAGGATATGAGATTAGGTAGGGGATTTACAGGAACAGGAGGGTGCAAGGAGTTGTCTCAGTTGATATCTAAAGGCAGAGAGTGAGTGGGAGAGATGGAGGGGGAAGGTGAGCAGATTCCAGAGGGAGGGGAGGCAGTAGGACAAAAGCAGCATGGGACAGGCTTATGGGGTTAGTTATTCTGACATTTGATGGTACTATTTTTTGTATTTTGCTTTTTAAAATGCAATGAACATAAAATACAAAAAAAAAGAAGGAGGCAGAAACAAAGAGGGGAAGGGTGGGTTGGCCACTAGGGCCAGTGTAGAGTAGTTGGGGGGGGTGTCAGACTGGATGGGCCGATTGGTCTTCTCGGCTCTGTCCACACCGGTAGTGGTAGTGAGCTAATGTTTTCAGAAAATGTTACAGGACTTACCGTGCTAGCGTGTCCATACTGTCATATTTCTACGTGTTCCCTGCTTGAGCTGCGGAGTAAACCGTGTTTGCGTCTCCTCAGCCGTCCCATAGAAACATGCAGCAGACTGCCGTCCACACCATTGATGTAAGCATGTTTCAAGCAGAATCATGTTACAAACTGTGCTAAAACCCTGATAGTATCAGGGTTTGAACATGGTTTCGTAACATGGTTCTGTAACATTTTCAGTGAGGACGCGCACCGTGTTTGGGGGCTGCTGTAAGATTTTCGCCTGCCTGTAACATTACAGGACCTCTAGTGTGGGCAGGGCCTTTCTGTTGTCATTCTCTCTGTATTTTTGTAATATTCTGTTTTTATGTTTCACTGTATTGTTACATACTGTGTTTTGGCTTGTACTCCTACGGATCTAGTCTGAAAATGGGCATTTCATGACTCATGTACTTACCTGGTTAATAGACACTAATTAACTAACGGAATAAATAATGTATTAGACGGAATGAGTACACTGTTGATTGCATATTATTCTGATTTTAAATAATGAAACTGCATATTACAAAAAATATCTGTTTCAGTTCATTTTCCGTTGAGGTATTGAAGTGTTGTACATTAAAATCTATTGGAAACGCTTAAATACGGTTCCGCGTCAAAACAGCACCTACAAAATGGCACTGACAAAAACAGTGAACAAGCAACAGCTCCAAACAAAACAACTAAGAGCACTAGAACATGCTCCAAAATCGGCAAACAGCTATACTTACTGTTTCTGCGGGGGTATCTGCCCCCAGCACCCATCATAATTAAAATAACTATCACCGGGGGGGAGGGATTGGGGGATTTGGGGACAGGGAAAAACTCAGGAGGTGGGATACTCTACAGAGGGACACAAATCAGGGAGGGGAGAACATTGGGGGTGAGGGCAATCAAATCTTCCCACACTGGGGGTGGAGGGGAACAAAGTCGGGAGGGCGGGCGGAACAGGAATGAAAAAAATATCTCCTCACAGCCAGTCTCATACCCAGGTCTGCCAGCAAGCAGGCAGTGAGTATAACCACTACACTACGTGGCCAGTTCGGAACTGGCCCTCTAAGCAACTACTCACATGCTTCAAACACTAACTACCTCTATGGTTGCCTGCCAAAATGAAAGTGCTGAACTTACAATGCACTCTTTTTTTATTTTGATTAGGATTATTACCTTTGTGTCAGAGACTCATTTTCAAAGTTTCCAAGTCAAGGACAAAAACAGCACAATACAATACAGATAGCAGAGATAATAGGGTAGGCATCATGAAAACAATATGGTATCACATGAGGTTCAAGACATGTTAGTTTCAGGTACAACTTAACAATAGATGAAGTGCATTACATCATTTGATTGCAGGGTAGGGCTAGCCCGTTAGAAAATAACATGTCAGCAATAAAGCGATGTTATGGCAGGGGGATGATAGGGGAGGGGGGTAAGCAACCAGAGTGGTGGTGTCAAAAAGGAGGCAGTGCGGGTAGAGGAAAAAATGAGGAGGTGTAAGGTGGTGGAGGAGGGAGGTAAAGCGATTAATGGAAGGATTGGGTGGAAGAGGGGTAGTAAAAAAAGGCAAGTAAATCAAGAGGATCAGTGGCTCATTTGTTGGTGTAGTTACAGGTAGATACACTCTTTAGATAGGACTGTAGCCCTCTTTTGAACAGGCTCATCTTTGTGCCTCCTGTCAATGTGTCAGGTAGCTCATTAAACGATTTGGGGCCCTTAAAGGTAATGGATTTCTGGGCCAAAGATGTGCTCTTAAAAGGGACTTGGAGTCCTCCTTTAGACACACTTCTGGTTTGCCTTGTTTGCACTACCTTCTTGAACAGAACACATAGGGATTTCGGCATGAGGCCTACTTGTGCTTTTTTTATGATTAGGCAGGTTTGGTATTGTGCCCTTAAGTGCAGAGGGAGCCAGCCAGTCTCGGAGTAGAGGACACAGGTGTGAGTCCAGCGGTCTGCCCCAAGTGCCAGACGACAAGCCCTGTTAGTGAGCATTTTTATCCTGTTTAGGGCAGTGTCTGACCCTGCTATGTATATTGGTAACCCATAATCAATGGATGACAACACAGTGCTGTCTGTGGCTAATTTGAGGGCTGCAGGTGTCATTGAGTGCTTGTTTCTATGGAGGATGCCCAGTTTCATGTTGGCAGTTTTGACAACTTGATCAATGTGGTGGGAGAAGTTGAGAGTGTCGTCAAGGTAAACACCCAGATATTTAAACGAGGAGACTTGTTCTAGTGTGTCACCTTTAAGGTTCTGAATTCGAAGTGGGCAGAAATTCCTTTTGTTCTGAGGGACCGTGAACAGCATGCTTTTGGTTTTTTTTATGGCTCAGTAGCATCTTGTGTTGGCAGAACCAGGTTTCAAGTTTGTGGAAGTTATCGAGTAAGCCTTCCGTGATGGCCGAGTGGTCCCTGCCAGGGACCGATATAATGGCATCATCTGCATATCATATGATGCTTGCTGTGCACGCTTCAGGGAGGCGGTTAATGAACAGGCTGAAAAGGAGTGGTCCAAGTATGGACCCTTGGAGTACTCCAAGGACCACTACCTTTGGGACTGAGAGTGAATCGCCGATTCTAACTCGTTAAGTTCTTTGTGACAGATAACTGTGAAACCAGGTGACTATATCTGGGGCCAATCCCATTGAGAGCAGTGCATTTAGTAGTAGCTGGTGATTAACTGAGTCAAACGCTTTTGTGAAGTCAATGAAAACTGACCCCACCGCCATTCCTTGGTTAAGGGCGTCGTAGAGCTGGGAGGTGTAATCCACCAATGCGGTGATGGTAGTGTTTTTTGCCAAAACCATGCTGATTGTTGCAGAGTAATTTGTGCCTGTTGAGGAAGTAAGTGAGCTGTTCAGAAACTATTCTCTCAAGTGCTTTGGAGAGGGGCGGGAGGATGGAGATTGTCCTATAGTTGGCGGTGAGTGTTTTAACACCTGATATGAAAACTGGTGCAACCAGCATGGATTTCCATGCATCTGAGAACATGCTGATCTTAGAGAGGCATTAAATACCTTAGTAATTGGGGCTACTAGCTCATCAAGCGTTAGGGCAACCATATCAAGTAGATCACTCCCCGTTCTGGTCTTTCCAAGGACCCTCTTTACATCCTTGATGGTCTCGGATATTGTGACTTGCCTGAAATAGAAAGGCAGCAGCCCATCCCTCGCTGAGGAGGGTACAGTGTTGCCATGCCGCTAGTTATTCTGTGGGTTTAGGAACTCTCTAGGAAGCACCCCTGAGAGATCAGAGAATGTGGCATTGACCTCATTGGCAATCAGTAAGGGTTCCTGGACAGACCCTTCATCAGTGGTAATTAGGTCGGGTGGGGCCTGGAAGTCCTTCCAGTTAGGGATTTCAGAGTGTTCCAAAATCCTTTGGAGGACCCCCAGCTTTTGTTAAGGAGATCCTTGAAATAGCTTGCTGTCGCCGAGCGAATGAGCCTAGTACAGGAGTTCCTTGCAGCTTTGTATGCGGATACATCATGCAACTTACCTGTGGCCTTAGCTTTGTGCCACAGGTTGTCTCTATCACGCATTTGATCTAGGAGTGTGGCATTGAACCAAAGGGTGTGAGTTCCTTTGACTTTTTTGGTTTTTAGGGGGGCGAAAATGTCGCAAGCCCAGGAAAATGAGTCTCGGAAGAACTCTAGGGCGAGGTTGCCATCAGTTGTGAGGTCCAGTGGTGACCAGTCAATCAGGGATAATTACTGTTTGAAGGCATTTAGTAGCTCTGGTCTCAGCACATGATTAGTTGTGACCTTTGGCGGACACTTTGTGAACCTGTTTGTCCAGATGCACATGACTGGCGAGAGGTCGCTGAGGCTATCAGGCAAAACCATTATGTAACCCCTAGATGGCGCTATCCCAGGGGCTACTACCCCTGCCTGATTTGCCACTAACAGGTTGAGGGGCCTGGATCCAATGGCGGGTGCCTCCACCCAGAGGTCAGGGTTTGCAATAGTTAAACTAACTTGGTCACAGCCCTCTGGGACACTGCAACCCCCCTTTCTTCCCACTAGTGGCCCACACAATATATCAAATTACCTTCACAGTATACACTTACCCCAGGTCTGGTTCCGGCACTGGGACCTCCTGTGAGAAATGAGATACAGTGCAACAATCACAGTACAGTGCTTTAACATAGACAAATACCTCAGGCAGTATAACTTTGCTGAAACAAGCAGCTCTGATTTATTTAGGGGATATAACAAGGACAGGGAAATCAGGTTAATTAGCTTATCACTCTAATAATCTACCTATGGCTCTGTGCACAGGCCTATCCCTATCAGTTACTGTCCCTAGGTACCCAAGCCCTAGTGGCTAGTCCAAACCGTGGCAGCTGGTAGGGGCCCTTTCACACAGAGAAAAGGAGAATTAAACAGTCAGCAGTACAGTAATTCCATTTGGATTTAATGTGGCAATTCAACAGAGCAACCCTGAATTAGTACTCACGACCTCCAAATAAGATAGGGTCCTTCAATGTCAGCAGGGCTCACTTGAGGTACTAAAACCTCTTCACACATCCATATAAAAGAAAGTACTATACCAGGCAGGCTGCATCTGTATCCGATGTCAATTACTGCACAATGCCAGGAGAACACACAGCAGATTCAGTTCCTGACAGACCAGTGCAATTTTCAGCAATTCTTCCAGTCTTCTACAGGGTGAGCCTGGTTTCTACTCTTCAGAGATCCTTTGATTCTTTTCACAGGGCCGGATTCAGTCCTAACAAGCTGTTACACAAGCTGCAGACCGGAACTCTGGGCCTTACACACGTTTTTGACTAAAACTGCACACTGAAAAAGCACAGGGCTCCTTCCTTCTTCACTGCAAAGCTCAACTGAACTCCAACTAGCCAGAAACCGGCACTTCCTTTGAGTTCCTCCCAGTTCTTGACTGGATTGGCTGTCACTCACAATAGACTGCTGCTGTTGGTCCAAAAAGGCACTGAAGTCTAAACTACATCTCCCAGAGTCACTGCCCATACAATCCTCTTGTGGCTGGCTCAGATTATGAGTCCAAGTTCTGATTCGTCAAGGCATCATTTAGAGCTAGCTTACCCCACACTGATTGGTCCAGTTCAGCAGTTCAAAACTAGAATGGGGAACTAGCAGACACAGTTCTGACTGCAAAGAAAGCAGGTTAGACAAACTGTAATTTCATTATTACTCTAAATAATTTCTGGCAAACAGTTACATCTTTCAGATAGGTTCCTTTGCACTCCTAGTGACTGCAAAAATGAAGTGAATTGGCAGCAGCTCGAGTGGTACTCAGAGAAGCACACAGTCCCCCATACAAGCAGATTATGTCTGCAAGCAGACAGCTCTTAAAGACAGTACCAGAGGCTCTAAAACACTCACTGATAAATGGCTTAAATGCCAAACACCATTCAGGCTTGGAGCATTCAAGCAAGCTCCTGGAAGTCTTTTGGGAACCCCCATTTGCAGGGGGTTACACCTTCCTGGCCTGGGAAAGCTTGGCGTCCGCGTCAAGCAAGTACCCATAAGTTTCAACTGCAACCATATACATTTGCATTAGGCTGCACATGTAATCATCAGTCAATATATCATTTTACCAAGAACACATTTCTGAAACATTGCAGTACGTCACTCTTTACACAGTATTACATACACATTGTACCATAACTCAAGTTATTACCTCTTGTACATGAAACCTGAAGAGAGGGGCCCTTCCTGTCAGTTACCTTGGGGCTGGATGGGGCAAGGCACCACATAGAGGAGCAACACAAGTAACTTGGAGTTAGCACTGATGCTCAGTTTGGGCAATGAGCTCGGGGACACATACACTCCTTTATGGACAACATTGAGAGGCAAGTCCACAGGCCTCCCAAGTGAATCATAACTGAGGTGCACCACAGGCTTTACAGCTCGACCAGTCTTTCTAGGGGAACTGTTATAGTCTCTGCACTCTGAGCCTCATTTTCAGCATTGTCCTCACTTGTCAGGAGTCTCCTGGGGTAGAGGGCTAGAACCTGGGGCACTTTCAGCTCCAGGAGTTACAGTTTCTGAGTCCACAACATTTGGCTCGCATGGAGAGCTTTGGACACTGGCAGTGGACTGTCAGGGCACTCAAAATACTCTTCTTGTTGGTGTATCACCAGTCTGCCCCAATCTATCATTTCCTCCCTGAAAGCTCAAACAGTTCAACCATGCACAATGATTCCATTTCATCTGATCTGATGCTTTGCACTTCACTTTCTGAGACATTGGCTCCAGGGATGAAGCTGGGGCTTAGACAGTCCAGAAGGCCCAGCTTTGTCTCCAGTATTGACTAGGGATTGCCCGAAACAATTGACTCAGTTCGTAAGAAGGATAGTATTCAAAGTCACTCTCACTTTCTTCCGATATGGACTGACAGTCATGCTCAACTGGGACTTGTGGAGGGAACACTTTAACTTTGCTTCTGGGTGCAGACTTTCTTGATCTTTTCTTAGCAGCAGCTCTAGTCACTGGTCCAGAGGGGCATCTTCTAGGGCTCAGACTCAATTAAGATTTGTCAATGGGCAGTAAATGATTTCTATGCATTGTTTTACATCTTTTGAATTATTCTCAGGCCTTACTTTGTACACTGGAGATCATCTAGTTTGCCCACTACAATGTGAGGAGATGGTGCCATCTGTCAGCAATCTTGTGCTTGCCATGCAGTCCCAGATTTCTTAGCAATCCGATCTCCCTCCTGGAGTTCCTGTGCTTTCACCTTTTATCATACCTTTCTTTGTTGGCCAGATTTCTTTTGGCAGCCATGGTTTGAGCCAGTTAGTGCATGAGTTAGCTGGGCCTTTAACTTTTGCACATACTGTAAATAGTTGTCAGCTTGAACCCCATCGAGAGACCCAAAACACACATCTACTGGTAGTCGAGCTTCTCTTCCAAACATCAGGCGGTAGGGGAGAATCCAGTGGCATCACTTTTGGTGCAGTTATAAGCATGTACCAGGGTGCTAATTTGTTGGCTCCATCTAGGCTTGTCCTTTGGGTGCAGGTGCCTAGCATATCTAGCAAAGTGCGGTTGAAACGTTCAGGCTGTGGGTCCCCTGGGGGTGGTAAGAGTGGTTCTGGACTTTCGCACTCCCACAGAGAAAGCATCTCTTTGATCAGGCGACTCTCAAAGTCTCTCCTTGATCAGAATGGATTCTTTGTGAGCCCCATAGTGAACAAAGTTTTCTACAAGTACTTTGGCTACAGTGGATGCTTTCTGGTCTTTGGTGGGGAAAGCTTGGGCATATCTCGTGAAATGGTCAGTGACCACCAGCACATTACTGATATTTCTTTGATCTGACTCCAAACTTAGAAAATCAATACAGACCAGCTCCATGGGTGCACTGGTGGTTATGTTAACAAGGGGCAGCCCTCTGGGGCAAAGCTTTCCTCTGTAGCTTAGCGACTACAAGTTCAGAATGTGTTGCTCCACATCAGCCCCATCTTAGGCCAATAGAATCTGGATCTCACCAAGTCAAGTGTTCTGTCTATACCAAGGTGCCCCATGTGGTTGTGCAAGGACCTCAATACTGAGTCTCGAAGGCAGTGGGCAGCACTAGTTGTTGTTTGTCTACTTGTCCCCTCTGTCTACTGTTTCTCTGTATAACAGTTTATTGATCAGTTTCAACTTAGGACCTTCTTTGTATAACAGTGCAGTTCTCAAATCAGTGGAGCGTAATTTGGACACATCTTTTCCTGCATAGGGGCTTCAAAGCTGCTTTGATCATGGGATCATGAGTTGAGCCGCGAATACTGTCATTGTCCAGCTGAGGCAGTGCACCAATGTCTATTGCAGAAAAGTGGCAATAAGCAGCAGGTATGCAATTCTCAGAGGCTCCCAAGCAATCCACCATGCAGTCCCTGCGTCCGTGGACATTTGTTCCTCCTGTCAAACTTCCGGCAGAGTGCCGAATGTCAGGTTCTGCCAGTCGGACCCAATCATTCTGGGGAACAGGCCTCCGGGAGAGAGCATCAGCATCTATGTGGTTCAGACCTGCTCGGTATGAGAGCATAGTCATATGTAGATAATGCAGAAAGCCACCTATGGCCAGTGGCATCCAACTTAGCTGAGGTCTGCACATAGGTCAAAGGATTATTGTCAGTTTTACTAGTATTTTAGCCCCATACAAGTACTCATGGAATTGGTCAACAATAGCCCACTTCAAAGCTAGGAACTCTAACTTATGTACAGGATAGTTCTTTTCGGATGGGGTCAGGCTACTGGCAAAGGCCACTGGTCTCAGGCCATTCTAGTACTCTTTTACAACACAGCCCCAACCCTTGCAAGCTAGCATCAGTGTGCAGGACGTAAGGTTTTCTTGGATCGCATAGGCCAGCACTGGAGCATGGGTAAGTTGATATATGATCTCATGAAAAGCAGTCTCACAATCAGAGTCCAGCGGCCCCAAATACTTCACTCGGATGAAAATACACTCTTTCAGTCTTGAGGGATGCTGACTTTTGGTATTTTTGTGGGTTGGGGATACCTTGAGTAAGGTTAAGTAAAGGCGGATCACTCTTGAATAGTCCTTGATGAAGCGCGATAATAACCACAGAATCCCAGGAATCTTTGCAGTTCTTTTAGATTTTTGGGCTGTGGCCAGGTGGTCAAGGCCTCAACTTTACTTGGGTCGGTCTCTATTCCTCGGTGGATACTATGTGTCCCACATACTTTACTGATGTTTGAAAAAATTGACACTTATCAATGGACAGTTTAAGGCCAAAGTCCTCCAGTCGGTCCAATACCTTAAATAATCTGCTCTCATGTTCCTCCAGTGAGCTGCCAAACACAATAACATCATCTAGGTATACCAGGCACTCTAGTAAGTTCATGTCCCCACTGCACGCTCCATCAATCGTTGAAAAGTGGCTGGGGCACCTAGAAATCCCTTGGGCATCCTCATGAATTCATAGAAAAAGCGGACAGATAAAGGCTGTCTTTTCACGGTCCTCTGGGGCCGCCGGATCTGATAGTACCCTGCGGAGATCAGCACAGAGAACCACTTGCTCCCGTTTAGGCAGTCCAAGCATCCTGAATGGGGGCATTGTGTACTGATCAGGGATAGTCCGCCGGTTTAAGGTGCGATAATCCACACACATCCTTACTGTTCCATTCTTTTCCTCACTACCACAATGGGGAAGCATAAGGGCTTCTGGATTCTTGTATTACCAGCAGCTAACATCTCTTGCAGATGCCGTCTCACATCATCTATGTCAGCAGGTGCCAGGCGTGAGACCTCTCACGAAATGGTCTTTCGTCATGCAGCCGGATATTGTGCTCAGCTCCTTGCACGCATCCTACATCCCATTCCTTAAAGAAAACACCTGGTCTCTCTGGGCAAGCTTCTCACTGATCTTCACTTTCCATTCAGCTGGCAGCGAAGTCGCCGAAATCAAACAAGTCAGGCGTTACTCTGTCATTCTTCCTTGAACTCTTGCTGCTGGGTAGCACTGCAGTGTCTGCACAATGCACATTAGCCAGGATGCAACCTCTGTTTACTCGAATGTCTCTTTCAGACACATTATGAACTTGGACCATTACCCTTCTGGCATAAGCATGGGCTCTAGCAGGCAAAATACTAGGCTTGACCAGCAGTCCCTCTGGCAATTTTCCATCGCCTGGTGCATCCAACATTAATATTTTATTCTTAACATCCTTTCTGATACGGACCTCTCCCTGTAAGGTACACTGGGCATTTGGCGCCGGATCAGAGACTCAGGATCCTTCTTCCATACAATTCGACCGGTTCCTCTGGTTCTGTTTTTCAGCATCTCTCTGTGCCTCATAGGCCTTCTTAATTAAAGCCGGAACTCTTAAAGCTCTACTAGTCTTTGACCCCTGTTTTCATAACACAACTGTGCCAGCCTTCCGAACATATGAGCATTTGTTCCAATCAACAAAGGGACACCATCATACAGTCCAGTGGGGGGACACACTAAGGCTAGGGTCTCTACTTGTTCGGCCACTCCAGCCACGGAGGTGGGGAAAGACAGCCAAATTCGGATATACCCGGAATAGGGGTAGGCCTTCTCACTTAACCCCCATACATGCAGTCCTTCTAATGGTTGTAAGGGTATGTCTGACAAATGCTTCTGATACCAATCCTGGAACATAATTGTCACTTGGGAGCCACTGTCTAATATAGCTCTTGTAGACACTCCTCACCTTTACAGTGGTCTCCATGGAGGGACCCACTATTCTGGACCAGTCTGGAGAGGCGGTAGTGGGGGCCTGGGCAACTGACCTTGCCACAAAGGACGTGAATTAGCATTTTGGTGCCCTCACTGGGATCATGTCGTGCACCTCTTAACCACTGATTTCTTCTCCAAGCTCTCCTTGTAGCCTATATGCAACTTTGTCAGTGTCTTTTGGGGACTGGCATTCCTTTTCATGTGCCCATCTTTCCCACAATTATAGCAAAACATACTTTCTGGAGTTTGAGCTGGCCGAGGCGCCACACTGGGAGCCAGGGCGGGGTATTACTAACTGGAAACCTTGGTGCCATCTCTGTCTGCGGCGTGATAAGCATTTGAGACATCTCGTCAGTTTCTCCACTTCCATGGTCAAGGAATCGAGTCTGAGCTGTTATCAGCAGGAGATACATGGGTGGGTACCCCACCCCCATAGCAGATGCAGTCGGATATAGGTCAGGGCCGATACTTGCAGGCGTGGCCTTCATAAAGGGACTGTTTTGAATTCCCGGATCTCTCTCAACAGTTCGCCCCATTGTGACATATCTTTTCCTTGTCAGAGCACTCATTGACTGCCAACCTCTGCCCCTGAACTTCACTTGATGGGTCACCCTCAGTCACTCGGGTCAGCAGCAGCTATTGGTGCAGGTCCTCCCGAGGTCGCCTTTTTCTCAACTCCTCGAATTTCTCCATTAACTCATCATAGGAGGGTGGGGATTCCAGTCGATCTGCCAGGTGTAACTGAAGCAACAGCAGTTCTGAGAAGGGGCAGACTTAAGGATCCTGTCCAGCCTGGTTTGGTCCAGTTCAATCGCTGGCAAACTACCTTTTCTGAGGCATTCTTGCAACAATTTTTCCAGCCGAGATACATACACAGACAACAACTCCCTTGGTACTGTTGTGCATCTCTTACTCTCCACCATAGGTCCTCATCAGAATCTGGGCCCCATACACATTCTCCAAGGCCTCAAGATAGGCCTGTGCAGTCGCTCAGGGTTACTGGCCCGTTTAGCACGGATGGTAGCTAGGCAGGACCTCGGAGGCTCTCACTAACCCTCTTCGCTTTCACCTTCCCGAGCATTGCCATTCTAGCACTTGGGGGCAACATAGTCTATCCAGGTCTCCCAGTCATCCTCCCTTGGGGGTGGGAGGTGCCAGAGAAGATCCTCAACCTTCGTAAGAGTCGTGACTAATGGCAGGTGCAGAAATAGGAGTCTGCATTGGTTCAGCCACCATTACGGGCACTGGAGCAGGAGAGGGTGTTGGGGGAGGAACACCCCCAGGTGGAAAGAATAGTTTCTTCAAGTCCTCCACAGTTTTCCCCTCTCCCAGCAACCATTCAGCAAATTTCTCCTCAAAAGTTTCAGATAGTGGTGGGGGCTGATTCCCCCCCGGGTCTTTACTGTCCTTAGTTATCACTCTCCAAGCAGTGAGGGCTCCCTCTGGGGTAATGGTCTGTGGCACTTTGGAGCTATCTATGGGATCCTTAAACTCTACTAGGGCCAGGAAAGTGTGGGTGAGCAGATTAGCATGCCGACCCACCACCACAGGGTTTTGTAAACCTTCCACCTTGGAAAGTACTCCCTGCACAGTGTCCGTATTGATACCCAGGGATGTCCAGGATAAGCATAGCATTTTGGGGTCGATCTCCTCCCAGTACACCACTCCACCAGCGGTGCACAGCCACTTCTGTCGGGTACCCATTTTTTCTTAACAGTGGTTCGTAAATATGGCCACTAGAGGACACACAATCCCAGCGGTGAGCCTCCAAGATGTAACCCCTAGATGGCGCTATCCCAGGGGCTACTACCCTGCCTGATTTGCCACTAACAGGTTGAGGGGCCTGGATCCAATGGCGGTGCCTCCACCCAGAGGTCAGGGTTTGCAATAGTTAAACTAACTTGGTCACAGCCCTCTGGGACACTGCAACCCCTTTCTTCCCACTAGTGGCCCACACAATATATCAGAATTACCTTCACAGTATACACTTACCCCCAGGTCTGGTTCCGCACTGGGACCTCCTGTGAAATGAGATACAGTGCAACAATCACAGTACAGTACTTTAACATAGACAAATACCTCAGGCAGTATAACTTTGCTGAAACAAGCAGCTCTGATTTATTTGGGGATATAACAAGGACAGGGAAATCAGGTTAATTAGCTTATCACTCTAATAATCTACCTATGGCTCTGTGCACAGGCCTATCCCTATCAGTTACTGTCCCTGGGTACCCAAGCCCTAGTGGCTAGTCCAAACCGTGGCAGCTGGTAGGGGCCCTTTCACACAGAGAAAAGGAGAATTAAACAGTCAGCAGTACAGTAATTCCATTTGGATTTAATGTGGCAATTCAACAGGGAGCAACCCTGAATTAGTACTCACGACCTCCAAATAAGATAGGGTCCTTCAATGTCAGCAGGGCTCACTTGAGGTACACAAACCTCTTCACACATCCATATAAAAGAAAGTACTATACCAGGCAGGCTGCATCTGTATCCCGATCGCAATTACTGCACAATACCCGGGAGAACACACAGCAGATTCAGTTCCTGACAGACCGAGTGCAATTTTCAGCAATTCTTCCAGTCTTCTACAGGGTGAGCCTGGTTTCTACTCTTCAGAGATCCTTTGATTCTTTTCACAGGACTGATTCAGTCCTAACAAGCTGTTACACAAGCTGCAGACCGAACTCTGGGCCTTACACACGTTTTTTGACTAAAACTGCACACTGAAAAAGCACAGGGCTCCTTCCTTCTTCACTGCCAAAGCTCAACTGAACTCCAACTGACGAAACCGGGCACTTCCTTTGAGTTCCTCCCAGTTCTTGACTGGATTGGCTGTCACTCACAATAGACTGCTGCTGTTGGTCCAAAAAGGCACTGAAGTCTAAACTACATCTCCCAGAGTCACTGCCCATACAATCCTCTTGTGGCTGGCTCAGATTATGAGTCCAAGTTCTGATTCGTCCAAGGCATCATTTTAGAGCTAGCTTACCCCACACTGATTGGTCCAGTTCAGCAGTTCAAAACTAGAATGGGGAACTAGCAGACACAGTTCTGACTGCAAAGAAAGCAGGTTAGACAAACTGTAATTTCATTATTACTCTAAATAATTTCTGGCAAACAGTTACATCTTTCAGATAGGTTCCTTTGCACTCTAGTGACTGCAAAATGAAGTGAATTGGCAGCAGCTCGAGTGGTACTCAGAGAAGCACACAGTCCCCCCATACAAACTAATTATGTCTGCAAGCAGACAGCTCTTAAAGAGACAGTACCAGAGGCTCTAAAAACACTCACTGATAAATGGCTTAAATGCCAAACACCATTCAGGCTTGGAGCATTCAAGCAAGCTCCTGGAAGTCTTTTGGGAACCCCCATTTGCAGGGGGGTTACAATTACATCTGATATGTGTTCAGGACTGGAGCAGAGTAGCCAGTCAATGAGTGTACTGGCACCTGTTTTGTAGTTTTGCCTTGTGGGAAGGGTCACCATCTGCGTAAGGTAGAGGCCAGCTATTAGGTCTCTGGCTATGGAGTCCTTATTTGAGTGCCAGTTGATGCTGAAATCCCCAACAATTACATGCTCCCATTTTTTCTGCTCAAAGAGTCTGAGTCCTGCAGCCTACTTCACTGGGAGTACGTAGACCGTTGTTAGCAATAGTACGTTGTTTTACTGTTCAATGATGAGTGTGAGGTGGAGGATGTGCACTTCACTGGTATGCAGGCTGCAATCCAGCATCTGCACTTTAATGTCGTTACGGACATAGACTAGGCAGCCGCCAATCCGTTTGGAGAGCCTGTCTAGGCGGAAAGAGTTGTAACCTTCCAGTGATGCAGACACGTCTGTGTTCTTAGGGGATAGCTAGGTCTCAGTGAAGGGAATGTCCGATTTTAGCTGTTCCATCCATGCTTGGATCTGAGGGAGCTTAGGGAAGAGGCTGTTTATATTAAGTGAGATGATTCTCAGCGCTCCTTTTAACATGGACTGTATGGGGGCAGTCCCAGCATTGGGATGCATGCTTCCCTGCCACAGATTGTGGGGAGGTGGCCTCGGGATAGGGTGGACATTCCCAGATAGTTGTGGAACACCAGGAGTTCAACAACCCAGAATCTGCAAGTTCCTTGTTGTCGCACTACACAGGGCCAACGCTCCTTCACCTGTAGGGCTCCTCTATGGCTGAATGGTCTCAGCTACACCATCTCCTCAGTCCCAACACTAGGAATGTTCAAAACCAGGCTCCAGCACCATCTCATTGCCTCCTGCTCCTGCGACTGCCTCACCTAGCCCCTGACCTCCATGCCTGAGTCCCAACTCATGTTATGCTTAATTTCCTGACTCCTTTCAAGTCGCCATTCAGCTCCTGTGGTGCCACTACATATCTCAGGTATACATGCCACCACTGTAGCCTCTCTCTGCCCCCTGAAGCACTTATCCACCCCCATTTCCTATCTCCCATCAACCCCCACTTCCTATCTGCCCTATCCCCTACCTCCCCTGCACCCTGATTCCCCCTACCCCTTTTTCTTTACATTTCTTTTCTCCCACCCCTCACCCTGCCCTCACTACCTTTCCCTCACCCCTCCCACCATTGTCTGACAATTGCCACTGGCTGCATCAACGTCCTCCCCTCCTCTTCTCCTCCCTGTCTTTGTGCCACCCTCATGCGTTTTGACACGCCCCTTTTTTGTGGGCACATGCCCCCTAATTGTGTTCTCTCTCTTTCATTATAGCTGCTCCATTTAACTACCTGCCTTTTTCCTCTTCCGCTGAATCTTACTTTTTCCATACCTGTCCTTTATCATCAGCACTGTTGTTACATTTATTGTTTTGCTGTTTTACCTACTGTATTGTCTATAGCATGTTCTTAACTGACGTGGAACCTTTGTAAAAGGGCCTTGGCTCAAAGGTGTTTGTAATCCTAGACACAGTAAATAAAATAAATAAAGATAGCAGCAAGAGGAAGCGTATGAGCTTGCGGCTTTGTCGCGTCTGGGGTATTCACCTAGCATCTGGATGCCTAGGCCCTTGTTGTACTAGAGTATTTGAGCTTAGGTGGCCAGGACAGCCACACAGTACAGCTGCTATGGGGTAGGAATAGATTTTTAGCTTCCAGGAGCGTAGATAGTGCTAGAGGGAGGTTGAGCAGTCCCCCACTACCTGTGGTCATTCCTAATTTTAGGAACCAGTTCTGCTCCTGGATTGCTAAAGCTGTGGGAAATTCTTGGGCAGGTCCTAGAGCGGTGAAACTTATGCCCACCTATGGGATGAGGAGCAACAGAAGAGGCAAGAGCCCCCTCACTGAGCACCTCATTGTGTGCCTTGGGTATGACATGCCGGGGTATTCAATGGGTAGAGGGTGATTTGGTTATCCCTGCAGCTTTTCTGCCTGATTAAATCAGTGGTATAAATGTGCACAGGCAATAAGAGTAGTAATCATTCCCGTAGGGTTGTTCCTTTTGAGCTGATTTTCTGGTGGGCGGGAAGCAAGAGAAATTAGGCTAACTGTTCAGGTTGAGTTCAGGCTAGAGCGGAGCAAACAGGGAAAGAGGGACAGATCAATTGGGAGTGGGGTGGTTTGCACAGACCAAGCTCATTTTTCACTTAAGCCCAAACAGCAAGACAGGTGGTAGGCAGGGTAAGTAAGCCAATGACATTGGAGATGTACGAGAAGGGAGGAGCAAGAAGTGTATTTAAAGGAGGCCTGGGAGTGGGGGAGGGGACGAAGAAGAAGAGAGCGAGTTTTCACCCTTGAAAAGGCGCAAAAACAGATATCAGTAACACAGTGAAAAAGCACTCCAATTGGGTGGCTCGGGGTAGGAGTATCGACCAATCATGGTTTGGTTAGCCAGGTGCTGCACCAATCAGAAAGGAGCCAGAGCGAGAGGGCTCTAGTGGCTGCACCTACACTGTGGATCCGGGCTGGAGAACCAGGAGGGTGGGCAGGGATGGCAGTCGAGTCGAGCGGCGGCCACGGAGATGGCTGTAGGTGCCACCTTGTTGAAGAAGGTGCTGTTTGGGCGCGAATGTCCCTGGGAGAGCGAGAGAGAGGGAGATTAAGTACAAGTGCAGGAGGGGCAGGAGACTGGCAGCAGACCATCAGTGGGGGGGTGGGGGTGATGAGGATTAGACAAGAGGTGTCAGGAATTGAGATGGGGGTGAGGATATTAGAGGAAACAAACCCTGAGGTAGAAAGATGAGACGCAAGTATAGGATTGGGGGGTTGCTATGACGAGTAAGACTTGAAATTAGAAAGGAGACAGGAGATAGGTGAGGAGCAAAGGGCTTAATGGGGAAGGCAGGTAGGGAGAAAATGATATCCAGGGGAATAGTCAGGTAAATAAATAAACAGGGAGAAGGTAGGCAGCGAAGAAGAAAACAACCAAAATTCAAATTTAAGGCAGTTTCAAGAGTGTACCCCCTTGGGCTAACTGAACAAACACACTAAATCAATGCAGTACATCAAGCGTAGGCAAAATTCAGATTACATGCACTTCTTTGGTACAAACTGCAGGTATTTTGAACAGAAGTTCTTATAATCAGAGGCAGAAAATAAAAGGACAAAAAAGAAGAAGAAGAAGAAGAAGAGAGCGAGTTTTCACCCTTGAAAAGGCGCAAAAATAGCTATCAGTAACACAGTGAAAAAGCGCTCTAATCGGATGGCTCGGGTAGGAGTACCAACCAATCACGGTTCGGTTAGCCAGGCGCTGCACCAATCAGAAAGCAGTTGGAGCGAGAGGGCTCTAGTGGCTGTACCTACACTGTGGATCCCGGTTGGAGAACCAGGAGGGCGGGCAGGGAATGCAGTCGAGTCCGGCGGTGGCCGCAGAGATGGCCGTAGATGCCACCTTGTTGAAGAGGGCACCGTTCGGGTGCAAAAGTCCCTATGCTGTGGATCCAGGATCCAGACTGCAGAACCAGGAGGGTGGACATGGATGACAATCTAGCCAGGCGGCGACCACGGAGATAGCCGTAGGTGCAGCCTTGTTGCAGAGGGTGCCATTCAGGTGCAAAGGTCTGCTGTGGATCCAGGCTGGAGAACTAGGAGGGCGGGGCAGGGATGGCACTCTTCATATATCACAGCTCACTTAACACTCGCTATTTTGACCTTGCCCAAATAGACTTGCTCTGAGTTGGTCTATTCACAGGATATCCTTAAATACCTATGTAACCCCTAGATGGCGCTATCCCAGGGGCTACTACCCCTGCCTGATTTGCCACTAACAGGTTGAGGGGCCTGGATCCAATGGCGGGTGCCTCCACCCAGAGGTCAGGGTTTGCAATAGTTAAACTTACTTGGTCACAGCCCTCTGGGACACTGCAACCCCCCTTTCTTCCCACTAGTGGCCCACACAATATAGCAGAATTACCTTCACAGTATACACTTACCCCCAAGGCTGGTTCAGGCACCGGGACATCCTGTAAAATAAGATACAGTGCAACAATCACAGTACAGTACTTTAACATAGACAAATACCTCAGGCAGTATAACTTTGTTGAAACAAACAGCTCTGATTTATTTAGGGGGATATAACAAGGACAGGGGGGAAATCAGGTTAATTAGCTTATCACTTTACTATCTACCTATGGCTCTGTGCACAGGCCTATCCTACCAGTTACTGTCCCTGGGGTCCAGGCCCTAGTGGCTAGTCCAAACCGTGGCAGCTGGTAGGGGCCCTTTCACACAGAGAAAAGGAAAATTAAACAGTCAGCAGTACAGTAATTCCATTTGGATTTAATGTGGCAATTCAACAGGGAGCGACCCGAATTAGTACTCACGACCTCCAAAGAAGATATGGTCCTTCAATGTCAGCAGGGCTACTTTTGATCTCCAAGAGACTCTCACACATTTATATGGTAAAAAAAGAAAGCACCATACCAGGCAGGCTGCATCTGTATCCCAATCGCAATTACTGCACAATAACCAGGAGAACACACAGCAGATTCAGTTCCTGACAGACCGAGTGTAATTCAACAATCTTCAGTTTCTACAGGGTGAGCCTGGTTTCTACTCTTCAGAGATCCTTTGATTCTTTTCACAGGACAGATTCAGTCCTAACAAAGCAGTTACACAAGTTGTAGACCGGAACTCTGGGCCTTGCACACGTTTTTTGACTGAACTGTGCACTGAAGGAGCACAGGGTTTCTTTCCCCTTCACTTTCAGATCTCAAACTGAAACTCCCAACAGAAAAACCGGGCACTTCCTTTGAGTTCCTCCCAGTTCTTGACTGGATTGGCTGTCACCACAATAGACTGCTGCTGTTGGTCCAAAAAGGCACCCAAGTCTAAACTACATCTCCCAGAGTCACTGCCCATACAATCCTCTTGTGGCTGGCTCAGATTATGAGTCCCAAGTTCTGATTCGTCCAAGGCATCATTTTAGAGCTAGTTTACCCCACACTGATTGGTCCAGTTCAGCAGTTCAAAACCAGAATGGGAACTAGGCAGACAGTTCTGACTGCAAAGAAAGCAGGTTAGACAAACTGTAATTTTATTATTACTGTAAATGATTTCTGGCAATCAGTTACATCTTTCAGACAGGTCCCTTTGCACTCCTAGTGACTGCAAAAATGGGGTGAATTGGCAGCAGCTTGAGTGGTACTCAATCAAAGAAACACACAGTCCCCATACAAACTAATTATGTCTGCAAGCAGACAGCTCTTAAAGAGACAGTACCAGAGGTTCTAAAACACTCACTGATAAATGGCTTAAATGCAAACACCATTCAGGCTTGGAGCATTCAAGCAAGCTCCTGGAAGTCTTTGGGAACCCCATTTGCAGGGGGTTACACCCTTCCTGGCCTGGGAAAGCTTGGCGTCGCGTCAAGCAAGTACCCACATAAGTTTCAACTGCAACCATATACATTTGCATTAGGCTGTACATGTAATCATCAGTCAATATATCATTTACCAAGAACACATTTCTGAAACATTGCAGCACGTCACTCTTTACACAGTATTACATACACATTGTACCATAACTCAAGTTATTACCTCTTGTACATGAAACCTGAGAGAGGGGCCCTTCCCTATCAGTTACCTTGGGGCTGGATGGGGCAAGGGCACCATACTTAGAGGGCAACACAAGTAACTTGGAGTTAGCACTGATGCTCAGTTTGGGCAGTGAGCTCGGGGACATACACTCCTTTATGGACAACATTGAGAGGCAAGTCCACAGGCCCCCAAGTGAATCATAACTGAGGTGCACCACAGGCTTTACAGCTCGACCAGTCTTTCTAGGGGAACTGTTATAGTCTCTGCACTCTGAGCCTCATTTTCAGCATTGTCCTCACTTGTCAGGGGAGTCTCCATGGGGTAGAGGCTAGAACTTGGGACACTTTCAGCTCAGGAGTTACAGTTTCTGGTCCACAACATTTGGCTCGCATGGGAGCTTTTGGACACTGGCAGTGGACTGTCGGGCACTCAAAATACTCTTCTTGTTCGGTGTATCACCAGTCTGCCCCAATCTATCATTTTCTCCCTGAAAGCTCAAACAGTTCAACCATGCACAATGATTCCATTTCATCTGATCTGATGCTTTGCACTTCACTTTCTGGGAGCATTGGCTCCAGGGACGAAGCTGAGGGCTAGACAGTCCAGAAGGCCCAGCTTTGTCTCCAGTATTGACTAGGGATTGCCCCAAACAATTGACTCAGTTCGTAAGAAGGATAGTATTCAAAGTCACTCTCACTTTCTTCCGATATGGACTGACAGTCATGCTCAACTGGGACTTGTGGAGGGAACACTTTAACTTTGCTTCTGTAGGTGCAGACTTTCTTGATCTTTCTTAGCAGCAGCTCTAGTCACTGGTCCAGAGGGGCATCTTCTAGGGCTCAGACTCAATTAAGATTTGTCCAATGGGCAGTAAATGATTTCTATGTATTGTTTTACATCTTTGAATTATTCTCAGGCCTTACTTTGTACACTGGCAGATCATCTAGTTTGCCCACTACAATGTGAGGGAGATGGTGCCATCGGTCAACAATCTTGTGCTTGCCATGCAGTCCCAGATTTCTTAGCAATACCCGATCTCTCCTGGAGTTCCTGTGCTTTCACCTTTTATCATGCCTTTCTTTGTTGGCCAGATTTCTTTTAGCAGCCATGGTTTGAGCCAGTTAGTGCGCATGAGTTAGCTGGGCCTTTAACTTTTGCACATACTGTAAATAGTTGTCAGCTTGAACCCCATCAGGAGAGACCCCAAAACACACATCTACTGGTAGTCGAGCTTCTCTTCCAAACATCAGGCGGTGGGGAGAATCCAGTGGCATCACTTTGGTGCAGTTATAAGCATGTACCAGGGTGCTAATTTGTTAGCTCCATCTAGGCTTGTCCTTTGGGTGCAGGGGTGCCTAGCATATCTAGCAAAGTGCGGTTGAAACGTTCAGGCTGTGGGTCCCCTGGGGGTGGTAAGGAGTGGTTCTGGACTTTCGCACTCCCCACAGAGAAAGCATCTCTTTGATCAGACGACTCTCAAAGTCTCTCCTTGATCAGAATGGATTCTTTGTGGAGGCCCCATAGTGAACAAAAGTTTTCTACAAGTACTTTGGCCACAGTGGATGCTTTCTGGTCTTTGGTGGGAAAGCTTGGGCATATCTCGTGAAATGGTCAGTGACCACCAGCACATTACTGATATTTCTTTGATCTGACTCCAAACTCAGAAAATCAATACAGACCAGCTCCATGGGTGCACTGGTGGTGATGTTAACAAGGGGCAGCCCTCTGGAGCAAAGCTTTCCTCTGTAATAGCGACTACAAGTTCGAATGTGTTGCTCCACATCAGCCCCATCTTAGGCCAATAGAATCTGGATCTCACCAAGTCAAGTGTTCTGTCTATACCAAGGTGCCCCATGTGGTTGTGCAAGGACCTCAGTACTGAGTCTCGAAGGCAGTGGGCAGCACTAGTTGTTGTTGTCTACTTGTCCCCTCTGTCTACTGTTTCTCTGTATAACAGTTTATTGATCAGTTTCAACTTAGGACCTTCTTTGTATAACAGTGCAGTTCTCAAATCAGTGGGCGTAATTTGGACACATCTTTTCCTGCATAGAGGGCTTCTAAAGCTGCTTTGATCATGGGATCGGGATTGAGCCACCCGAATACTGTCATTGTCCAGCTGAGGCAGTGCACCAATGTCTATTGCAGAAAAGTGGCAATAAGCAGCAGGTATGCAATTCTCAGAGGGTCCCAAGCAATCCACCATGCAGTCCACTCGTCCGTGGACATTGTTCCTCCCTGTCAAACTTCCGGCAGAGTGCCCGAATGTCAGGTTCTGCCAATCGGACCCAATCATTCTGGGGAACAGGCCTCCGGAGAGAGCATCAGCATCTATGGGTTCAGACCTGCGTTATTCGAGAGCATAGTCATATGTAGATAATGCAGAAAGCCACCTATGGCCAGTGGCATCCAACTTAGCTGAGGTCTGCACATAGGTCAAGGATTATGTCAGTTTTACTAGTATTTTAGCCCCATACAAGTACTCATGGAATTGGTCAACAATAGCCCACTTCAAAACTAGGAACTCTAACTTATGTACAGGATAGTTCTTTTCGGATGGGGTCAGGCTTCTACTGGCAAAGGCCACTGGTCTCAGGCCATTCTCGTGCTCTTGGTACAACACAGCCCCAACCCTTGCAAGCTAGCATCAGTGTGCAGGACGTAAAGGTTTTCTTGGATCGGCATAGGCCAGCACTGGAGCATGGGTAAGTTGATATATGATCTCATGAAAGCAGTCTCACAATCAGAGTCCAGCGGGCCCCAAATACTTCACTTGGATGAAAATACACTCTTTCAGTCTTGAGGGCGCTGACTTTTAGTATTTTTGTGGGTTGGGGATACCTTGAGTAAGATTAAGTAAGAGGCGGATCACTCTTGAATAGTCCTTGATGAAGCGCCGATAATAACCACAGAATCCCAGGAATCTTTGCAGTTCTTTTAGATTTTTGGGCTGTGGCCAGGTGGTCAAGGCCTCAACTTTACTTGGGTCGGTCTCTATTCCCTCGGTGGATACTATGTGTCCCACATACTTTACTGATGTTTGAAAGAATTGACACTTATCAATGGACAGTTTAAGGCCAAAGTCCTCCAGTCGGTCCAATACCTTAAATAATCTGCTCTCATGTTCCTCCAGTGAGCTGCCAAACACAATAACATCATCTAGGTATACCAGGCACTCTAGTAAGTTCATGTCCCCCACTGCACGCTCCATCAATCGTTGAAAAGTGGCTGGGGCACCTGAAAATCCTGAGGCATCCTCAGCGAATTCATAGAAGCCAAGCGGACAGATAAAGGCCGTCTTCCACACGGTCCTCTGGGGCCATCGGGATCTGGTAGTACCCCTGCGGAGATCCAGCACAGAGAACCACTTGCTCCCGCTTAGGCAGTCCAAAGCATCCTGAATGCGGGCATTGTACTGACCAGGGATAGTCCGCGGTTTAAGGTGCGATAATCCACACATCCTTACTGTTCCATTCTTTTCCTCACTACCACAATGGGGAAGCATAAGGGCTTCTGGATTCTTGTATTACACCAGCAGCTAACATCTCTTGCAGATGCCGTCTCACATCATCTATGTCAGCAGGTGCAGGCGTCGAGACCCTCTCGCGAAATGGTCTTCGTCATGCAGCCGGATATTGTGCTCAGCTCCTTGCACGCATCCCTACGTCCCATTCCTTTAAAGAAAACACCTGGTCTCTCTGGGCAAGCTTCTCACTGATCCTCACTTTCCATTCAGCTGGCAGGGGAGTTGCGAAATCAAACAAGTCAGGCGTTACTCTGTCATTCTTCCTTGAACTCTTGCTGCTGGGGTAGCACTGCAGTGTCTGCACAATGCACATTAGCCAGGATGCAACCTCTATTTACTCGAATGTCTCTTTCAGACACATTATGAACTTGGACCATTACCCTTCTGGCATAAGCATGGGCTCTAGCGGGCAAAATACTAGGTTTGACCAGCAGTCCCTCTGGCAATTTTCCATCGCCTGTGCATCCAACATTAATATTTTATTCTTAACATCCTTTCTGATACGGACCTCTCCCTGTAAGGTACACTGGGCATTGGCGCCAGGATCAGAGACTCAGGATCCTTCTTCCATACAATTCCGACCCGGTTCCTCTGGTTCTGTTTTTTCAGCATCTCTCTGTGCCTCATAGGCCTTCTTAATTAAAGCCGGAACTCTTAAAGCTCTACTAGTCTTTGACCCCTGTTTTTCCTTAACACAAATGTGCCAGCCTTCGAACATATGAGCATTTGTTCCAATCAACAAAGGGACACCATCATACAGTCCAGTGGGGGACACACTAAGGCTAGGGTCTCTACTTGTTCAGCCACTCCAGCCACGGAGGTGGGGAAAGACAGCCAAATTGGATATACCCAGAATAGGGGTAGGCCTTCTCACTTAACCCCCATACATGCAGTCCTTCTAATGGTTGTAAGGGTACGTCTGACAAATGCTTCTGATACCAATCTTGAAACATAATTGTCACTTGGGAGCCACTGTCTAATACAGCTCTTGTAGACACTCCATTTACCTTTACAGTGGTCTCCATGGAGGGACCCACTATTCTGGACCAGTCTGAGAGGCGGTAGTGGGGCCTGGGCAACTGACCTTGCACAAAAGGACGTGAATTAGCATTTTTGGTGCCCTCACTGGGATCATTTCGTGCACCTCTTAACCACTGATTTGTTCTCCGAAGCTCTCCTTGTAGCCTATATGCAACTTTGTCAGTGTCTTTTGGGGATTGGCATTCCCTTTTCATGTGCCCATCCTTCCCACAATTATAGCAAAACATACTTTTTGGAGTTTGAGCTGGCCGAGGTGCCACACTGGGAGCCAGGGCGGGGGTATTACTAACTGGAAACCTTGGTGCCATCTCTGTCTGCGGCGTGATAAGCATTTGGAGACATCTCGTCAGTTTCTCCACTTCCATGGTCAAGGAATCGAGTTCGGAGCTGTTATCAGCAGGAGATGCATGGGTGGGTATCCCCACCCCATAGCAGATACAGTCGGATATAGGTCGGGGCCCATTACTTTAGGCGTGGCCTTCATAAAGGACTGTTTTTGAATTCCGGATCTCTCTCAACAGTTCACCCCATTGTGGCATATCTTTTCCTTATCAGAGCACTCATTGACTGCCAACCTCTGCCCTGAACTTCACTTGATGGGCCACCCTCAGTCACTCGGGTCATAGCCACAGCTATTGGTGCAGGTCCTCCGAGGTCGCCTTTCTCAACTCCTCGAATTTCTCTCATTAACTCATCATAGGAGGTGGGGATTCCAGTCGATTTGCCAGGCGTAACTGAAGCAACAGCAGTTCTGAGAAGGGGCAGACTTAAGGATTCTGTCCAGTCTGGTTCGGTCTAGTTCAATCGCTGGCAAACTACCCTTTCTGAGGCATTCTTGCAACAATTTTCCAGCCGAGAGACATACACAGACAACAACTCCCTTGGTACTGTTGTGCATTTCTTACTCTCCACCATAGGTCCTCATCAGAATCTGGGCTCCCATACACATTCTCCAAGGCCTCAAGATAGGCCTGTGCAGTGGCGTCAGGGTTACTGGCCGTTTAGCACGGATGGTAGCCAGGGCAGGACCTCGGAGGCTCTCACTAACCCTCTTTAACTTTTCGCCTTCGAGCATTGCCATTCTAGCACTTGGGGGGCAACATAGTCTATCCAGGTCTCCCAGTCATCCTCCCCTTGGGGGGTGGGGAGGGTGCCAGAGAAGATCCTCAACCTTCGGTAAGAGTCGTGACTAATGGCAGGTGCAGAAATAGGAGTCTGCATTGGTTCAGCCACCATTACGGGTACTGGAGCAGGAGAGGGTGTTGGGGGAGGAACACCCCCAGGTGGCAAGAATAGTTTCTTCAAGTCCTCCACAGTTTTCCCTTCTCCCAGCAACCATTTAGCAAATTTCTCCTCAAAAGTTTCAGATAGTGGTGGGGGCTCATTCCCCCCCGGGTCTTTACTGTCCTTAGTTATCACTCTCCAAGCAGTGAGGGCTCCCTCTGGGGTAATGGTCTGTGGTACTTTGGAGCTATCTATGGGATCCTTAAACTCTACTAGGGCCAGGAAAGTGTGGGTGAGCAGATTAGCGTGCCGACCCACCACCACAGGATTTTGTAAACCTTCCACCTTGGAAAGTACTCCCTGCACAGTGTCCGTATTGATACCCAGGGGGATGTCCAGGATAAGCATAGCATTTTGGGGGTCGATCTCCTCCCCAGTACACCACTCCACCAGCCGGTGCACAGCCACTTCTGTCGGGGTACCCATTTATTTATTTATTTATTTATTTTCCCTTAACAGTGGTTTGTAAATATGGCCACTAGAGGACACACAATCCCAGCGGTGAGCCTCCAAAATGTAACCCCTAGATGGCGCTATCCCAGGGGCTACTACCCCTGCCTGATTTGCCACTAACAGGTTGAGGGCCTGGATCCAATGGCGGTGCCTCCACCCAGAGGTCAGGGTTTGCAATAGTTAAACTTACTTGGTCACAGCCCTCTGGGACACTGCAACCCCTTTCTTCCCACTAGTGGCCCACACAATATAGCAGAATTACCTTCACAGTATACACTTACCCCAAGGCTGGTTCAGGCACGGGACATCCTGTAAAATAAGATACAGTGCAACAATCACAGTACAGTACTTTAACATAGACAAATACCTCAGGCAGTATAACTTTGTTGAAACAAACAGCTCTGATTTATTTAGGGATATAACAAGGACAGGAAATCAGGTTAATTAGCTTATCACTTTACTATCTACCTATGGCTCTGTGCACAGGCCTATCCCTACCAGTTACTGTCCTGGGTACCCAGGCCCTAGTGGCTAGTCCAAACCGTGGCAGCTGGTAGGGGCCCTTTCACCAGAGAAAGGAAAATTAAACAGTCAGCAGTACAGTAATTCCATTTGGATTTAATGTGGCAATTCAACAGGGAGCGACCAATTAGTACTCACGACCTCCAAAGAAGATATGGTCCTTCAATGTCAGCAGGGCTACTTTTTGATCTCCAAGAGACTCCTCACACATTTATATGGTAAAAAAGAAAGCACCATACCAGGCAGGCTGCATCTGTATCCCAATCGCAATTACTGCACAATAACCAGGAGAACACACAGCAGATTCAGTTCCTGACAGACCGAGTGTAATTCAACAATTTCTTCAGTCTTCTACAGGGTGAGCCTGGTTTCTACTCTTCAGAGATCCTTTGATTCTTTTCACAGGACAGTTCAGTCCTAACAAGCAGTTACACAAGTTGTGGACCGGAACTCTGGGCCTTGCACACGTTTTTTGACTGAAACTGTGCACTGAAGGAGCACAGGGTTTCTTTCCCCTTCACTTTCAGATCTCAAACTGAAACTCCCAACAGACAAAAACCGGGCACTTCCTTTGAGTTCCTCCCAGTTCTTGACTGGATTGGCTGTCACTCACAATAGACTGCTGCTGTTGGTCCAAAAAGGCACCGAAGTCTAAACTACATCTCCCAGAGTCACTGCCCATACAATCCTCTTGTGGCTGGCTCAGATTATGAGTCCCAAGTTCTGATTCGTCCAAGGCATCATTTTAGAGCTAGTTTACCCCACACTGATTGGTCCAGTTCAGCAGTTCAAAACCAGAATGGGGAACTAGGCAGACAGTTCTGACTGCAAAGAAAGCAGGTTAGACAAACTGTAATTTTATTATTACTGTAAATGATTTCTGGCAATCAGTTACATCTTTCAGACAAGGTTCCCTTTGCACTCCTAGTGACTGCAAAAATGGGGTGAATTGGCAGCAGCTTGGTGGTACTCAATCAAAGAAACACACAGTCCCCCATACAAACTAATTATGTCTGCAAGCAGACAGCTCTTAAAGAGACAGTACCAGAGGTTCTAAAAACACTCACTGATAAATGGCTTAAACGCCAAACACCATTCAGGCTTGGAGCATTCAAGCAAGCTCCTGGAAGTCTTTTGGGAACCCCCATTTGCAGGGGGGTTACACCTACTGTCAATAGAGGGAAACAGACTGACATGCAAATTAGTGTAAAATAATACCCTTCATCCAAAATTACCAAGCTACTCCCCTCTGCTTCATCAGTCCATAAATGTATTCCCACCCAGCCCCTTCCCTCTACCCATACACCTATCACATCTTTTAGCAATACATGCAGCAGAGCTACCCCACCACAAGCCCAGTCTAGTAATTAGTTCTGACCTGAGACATGCTACTGCACCACTCCAAAGAGTCTCTTAAGGCATGTTTACACAGCCACAATTGCACCACAGCAACCTGAACGCTTGGGTTACTGTGGTGCAAATGCATTTGTGTGAACACTTACCCGAGCATGGTAAACTGTTCCCTGCTCCTCTCCCCAAAACGCTGCCAAGTTGGGGATGCATTCTGGAGCAAGTGGTGTAAGAAGCCGTGTGGACAGGCTGCAGCACTCACTCTGGCACACAATCCATGGTCCCTGCATCCTCCCACCCTTCTCCTGCACTAACAGCCCCTCTCCAGCGCAGCTTGCATTGGTGCTGACAGGGGCCATGTAAACTTTATGCAAATCAGTGTAGGAGGTCAGGACAGCACGGCAGCAGCAAAAAGAATCAGAATGGAACAGCTGTGTAAACGCAGATTTAGGTGAAGCCCACACTGGTCCATGATCCTTAATCTAGGGGGAGGGGTGTAATCCTTAATGTGAGTCGGTGGCTACAATGTCCTCCTCCTCCTCACTTAGTCTGCATCAAAGCTAACTCAACTGTCTCTTTCCCGTGCCTCTCCATGGTTGCTCACACAAAGCTCTTCACAAACTACACCCCCAGTGAACTCTGACGTGCGCTAGGTCTGTTTCCATCAAGTTCATTACCTGTTATTCATAGCTGACCTTCACAGCTGTCTTTCATTATAAATTATTTGACAAGATGATAAGGGCTGGCATCTTTAAAGGTGCAGAAATTCTTAGTTCCTCTGAAGGTAAGTGCCCCAAGGCACCCATTACAAGCCTCGCCTTAGATCTTGTCACAGATGGCAACATGATTGACAATGACCTTCGTCACTTGCTTACAGTATAAGATCTTTAGCAAACACAATCTAGTTTGACAGCTTTGACTATGCAACACTAACAATCCCATATCATAAGAACTGTGTACAATGCAATTAGCATTCTCAGCTGTGTATATCTAACATTTGAAGTCACAGGCCAAATGATCTTGCTTTCCTTTGCTTCTTTTTATTAATGGTTTGGCACAGATTCTATGGTTTGGCAGCTTGAATGGCAGAGAAATTAATAAAATGCTCTTTTGAAAACTAAACACCCAACCCATGATGAATCATCTGGTTGGGCTACTTCCCTATTCATAGAAACATAGACTTTGATGGCAGATAAGGACCACTAGGCCCATCTAGTCTGCCCATTTCCCTACCTACAGGATAGGCCACAGATCCTAGTTAACCAACAGCCTATATCTTCCTGCCCCCCACAAGAATTGCCTTATGTCTGTCCCATGCATTCTTGAATTCTCCCACAGTTTTAGACCTCACAACTTCCTCAGGAAGGCTGTTCCATGCATCCACTACCCTCTCTGTGAAATAATACTTCCTCACATTGCCCCTAGACAGCCCTCCTTCTATCTTTAAATTGTGTCCCCTTGTTCTTGCAAGTCTCTTTTCTGAAAGATGCTACCCTCTTGGACTTTGTTGATTCCTTGAGGTACTTGAAGTTTCTATCATGTCACCCCTCCCTTCTTTCCTCAGGGTATACATATTAATCTTAGTCTCTCCTCATCTGGCTTCTCTTGCAGATCCTGCACCATTTTAGTTGCCCTCCGCTGGACTGCCTCTATCCTGTCTATGTCCTTGCGGAGATGGGGTCTCCAGAACTGGACACAGTATTCCAGATGGGGTCTCACCAACTGTCTGTACAGAGGGATAACAACTTCCTGTTTTCTGCTGCTGATGCCTCTCCCTATACATCCCAGTATACCCCCGGCCCTCCCTACTGCCTTCTCACATTGCTTGCTAACCTTAAGGTCATCTGATATGATTACCCCCAGGTCCCTTTCCTGTTTTGTTGTTGTTACTACCTCCCCACCCATTGTGTATTCTTCCCCTGGGTTCTTGTTTCCCAGGTGCATTATTTTGCACTTTTTTGCATTGAATCCTAGCTGCCATACGTCTGACCATTCCTCCAACCTTGCCAAGTCCCTTTTCATCCTTTCCACACCTCCTTGTGTATCAACCCTGTTGCAGATCTTTGTGTCATCTGCAAAAAGGCATACTTTTCCTTCCAGTCCCTCTGCAATGCCACTGATGAAGACATTAAAAAGGACTGGACCCAATACTGAACCCTGCGGTACCCCACTAGTAACCGCCCTTTCTTCAGAGTGGACTCCATTTACAATTACCTTCTGTGTCCTGTTGTCCAGCCAATGTTTTACCCAGGCTACCACCCTGGGACCCTCCCAGGCTGGTTAATTTGACTAATAATCTTTGTGTGGGACTGTGTTAAATGCCTTGCTAAAGTGTAGGTAGGCCATGTCCACAGCCCCTCCCTGGTCTACTACTTTGGTCACCCAGTCAAAGAAATCTATTAGATTCGTCTGACATGACCTTCCCGCTGTGAACCCATGCTGCCTTGGATCCTGTGCTCCACTGACCTCTAGGTACTCAACTATTCTTTCCTTGAAGTGACTCCATCACTTTCCCTACCACAGAGGTCAGACTGACAGGTCTGTAGTTTCCTGCCTCTGTCTTGGTCCCACTTTGTGAAGGGGAATCACATCCGCCTTCCTCCAGTCTCTCGGGTACCACACCATCCTCCCATGATTTATTAAAAGAGTAGCCAGTGGTTTCACTAGTTCCTTTCTTAATTCTTTTAAATTCTGGGGTGAATTCCATCAGGACCCATTGCTTTGTCCACCTTCAGTTTTAGGAGTTAGGTACAGAACCCCTCTTCTTCTGTGAAAGGACTGGGAGTGACCCCCCTATCAAGAGTGCTTCTGTTAACTGGATTAGGCACTTCCCCTCTTCTTTTGTAATACTGAGCAGAAATATTCGATTTCAGTATTCCTGCTTTTCACTGTCCCCTCTGCCCACCCACCGTTCATTCTATTCAGCCTCACTATCCCTCCCTTTGTCTTTCTACGCTCGCTGATGTACCTATAAAAGGTTTTATCCCCCTTCTTAACTGAGTTGGCTATCTTTTCCTCAGTTTGGGCCTTTGCTATTCTGACTTCCCACCCTGCTTCTTTCTGCCTTAACTGGTACAGCTCTCTGTCCTGCTCCTTCTGTGTTTCCTTATACTTCCGGAATGCTATCTTTTTCTTCCTGACTTTCACAGCCACCTCTCTTGAGAGAGGTTCGATCTTAAAATAGACATGCACATAATACAGATTGTACTGTTTGCTCTGTGTACTGTAAGTTGATGTACAATATATAGGGTTACAAAGCCACAAAAGAAGGGGCATGTGGTGTTAGGGTTTTCTGAACCTTAACACCCCCAGCCCCTACCCTCATGACCCAATGTCAAGTTACAGGTCTGGGGTGTCTAATTGGCCTACTGGTTTAAGCTACGGGACTTGGCCTGTGTCTCACTGGTCTACAGGTTTAAGTTACAGGTCTGAGACTGT
Organism: Neoceratodus forsteri; assembly: GCA_016271365.2. NCBI lineage: Eukaryota > Metazoa > Chordata > Ceratodontiformes > Ceratodontidae > Neoceratodus > Neoceratodus forsteri. The sequence continues at coordinate 1,095,946,225 of CM028135.1, read as the reverse complement.
GCCTTATTGTCTACTGGTTTAAGTTACAGGTCTTGGCCTGTGTCTCATTGGTCTACAGGTTTAAGTTACAGGTCTTGATCTGTCTCATTAGTCTATAGGTTCAAGATACAGATCTGAAACTGTGCCTTATTGTCTACTGGTTCAAGCTACAGGTCTGAGGCTATGTCTCATGGTCTACTGGTTTAAGCTACAGTTTGGTATCTAAGCATCACTGGTCTACTGGTTCAAGTTACAGGTCTTGGCCTAAGTTTCTCATTAGTCTACTGGTTTAAGCTACAGGTCTGGGGCACAGAAGGAACTGCAGATAGCTGAAGGAATTAAGAAGGGGAAGAAGGCTTCCTTTTGCTATGTAAGTAAGAAAAGGGATAAGAAGGAAGGGATTGTTAGGCTTCAGAAAGGTGTGGAGTGGGTGGAGGATAATGGGGGGAAGCAGAGATACTAAAGAAATTCTTCTGTTCCATCTTCACCAGGGAGAAGGATGGACCAGTGCCTTCAAGAAGGAAAAGAGGAGCGGGGGGGGGGACACAGATGTAGTGATAGAGGAGGACAGAGTGAGGGAGGGGCTGCTGGCATTGAAGGTGGACAAATCACCAGGCCCCGGACAGAGTACATTCAAGGGTGCTAAATGAACTGGCTGAGGAGCTGGCAGGGCCACTAACAGACCTATTTAATAGTTCACTAGAGTCAGTCTGACCACCATTGTGGGCGAGTTTATGGAGACCATACAAAAGGAAAGGTTGGTGGAATATCTAGAGGAGCATGGTCTCCAGGATGTGAGGCAGCACGGGATCATGGAGGGGAGATTGTGTCAAATGAATCTGATTGACTTCTTTGACTGTGTCACTAAGACAGTAGACGGGGCCAAGAGGTAGACATCCTGTATCTTAATTTCAGCAAGGCCTTTGACTTTGTGCAGCACAAAATGTTGATTAGTAAGTTGGTGGATCTTGGGGCTGGGGAAAGGATGGCCAGATGGGTGGAAAACTGGCTAAAGCACAGAACCCAGAGGGCTCAGTGCTGGTGCCAGTGTTGTTCAATGTCTTCATCAGTGACATTGGTGATGGCATTAATGGCAAAATGTGCCTATTCATGGATGACACCAAGCTCTGTGGGAGAGTGGACACAGCTGAAGAGATACAGGTCCTACAGGAAGATCTGGAAAAGCTGGGAAGGTGGTCCAGGATCTGGCAGCTTGGCTTCAATGCCAAGAAATGTAAAGTTATGCATATTGGAGCCAAGAATCTCAGGACAGTGTACTACCTGGGTGGAGTCCAAGTATCTGCATTAGAGGGGGAGAAGGGCCTGGGAGTGATGATCACTAGTGACCTGAAGCAGTAGCAAAGGCAAAGAAGATGCTGGGATGCATATCTAGGGGGATCAGTAGTAGGAGAGAGGAGGCTATACTACCCTTGTACAGGTCAGTAAGGCTGCTTCTAGAGTATGGAGTTCAGTACTGGTGCCCACGCCTCAAAAAGGACATTAATCTGCTGGGGAAGGTCCAGAGGAGAGCTACAAAGATGATAGCGGGTCAGCAGGGTAAGGCATACGAGGAGAGGTTAAGGGCACTGAACATGTACTCACTGGAAGACAGGAGAGAGAGAGAAGGGACATAATTGGGACCTTCAAGTACTTAAACGAGATAAATAAGGTTGATAAGGAGAGTCTCTTTAAAGAGAAACAATGGAACAGATGCAGCTTTCCTCAGACACTAAAGAAACTCTCAGTTAGTGCTTTCAAACAGTAACAACTTTATTTAATGATTTAGAACAGCTACCCACAATTTCCACTTCCTGTTGCTGGCAGCAGCCATTTCATGAGCAGCAGTGAGCCTCCTGAGCTCACTGTATGCTAATATGCCTGTTTCACCTCAGCTATTGGTTGGCAGGACATATTAGAATAAAGTGAGCTCAAGAAGCTCTCTGCTACTCATGAAATGGTGGCTCCCAGCAATAGAAAGTGAAAGTTGAAGGCCACTGTTTAAATCACTAAAAAATCAATTAGAGTAATTTTTTTAAAAAATGTTACTATCTGAAAGCACTAATCAGGAATTTTTGTAGCGCCTGGGTAAAGCTGTGCCTTTTCCAGTGTTGCCCTTTAAGCTGAGTGGCAACCATAACATGAGGGGGCACAGTCTTAAGCGGGAGGGTGGAAGGTTTAGGAGGGAGGTCAGGAAACACTTCTTTACAGAGAGGGTGGTAGGCACTTGGAATGTGCTGCCGGAAGAGGTCATCTCGTTGAAGCCAGTGGGCAGCGTTAAGAGAGGATGGGATAAGCATAGGGGGAAGGTAAGGATCATGGGTAGGGAAGATAGGAGGAAGGGGGAGGGAGGGCAGGGCAGGGACAGTAGCTCAAGCTGTGGACCCTGCAATACAAGAAGACTTGATAGACCAAATGGCCTTCTGCTGGCTTTCTTCGTATGTTTACTGGTTTAAGCTACAGGTCTGGGGCTGTGTCTCATTAGTTTATTTAATTTATTACATTTTGTTAACCGGGTAGGCCCTCTGGGCCCCGAAGGTCCCTTTTTCAGGGGCAACCTGGGGATTGTTACATAAGGTTTGAACATACAGACAGGTATCACAGTGTCAGACAGATCGTACAGGGTTACTAAGACAGTATACAATTTTCCAATTTTTGAGCAAGAGGGCAGGAGGTACATAGTATTAGTTGGTACAGTCATAGTACAGTGCAGTGTGTATGATACAAGATACAACAATACAAATCAGTACATGTAAGGTCCTCTGATGCGTTCAGAGTAGTACAAATAATACGGGGTTATGAATACACCATATAGTTTCTGTAGAAGCGGGCAACAAATACATTATAGTATAGAATACAGCAGTGATGACAGAAGGGAGTGAGGTGATAAGTGCTTTTAGTATCTATAGGAGGTTCCGTATGGGGTAGTGAACCAGCACAAGCGGACATTAGTCATTACCCTTGTAGGGGAGCAGTGTCTAGTCGGTATGGATTGACATGAGGTGTGATTGTCTTAGCTGTTGGGGCAGTGGCAGGGACTAGGTTTGTTAAGGTGAGCACGAAGCCCCCCCTTTGAAAGAGGGCTAATGTCGGAGCCTCCTGAAGATGGCTGGGGAGATTGTTCCATGACTCTGGAGCTAGGTGAGTAAAGGATTTTCTCCCTGCTACCGTGCAGGTCCGGGGAGTCTCCAGGAGTTTTTTGTTCAAGGAGCGGAGCGGTCATCTGAGTGGCTTTGGGGCAAGTAGTCCATTCAGGCCTGCTGGAGGATGGGCATCCAGGAGCTTATAGGTCCAGTTTAGTCGGGGGTACTGGAGCCTATTGTCCAGGGGTGGCCAGTTGAGGGCAGTGAGGGCATCACAGTGGTGGGTCCTCAGGTAGGATTTAGAAGCAAAGCAAGCTATTTTGTGATATAGGGTCATGAGTCTGCTGTGGTCCGTTTTGGTGGTGCAGAGTATGATGGGAGCGGCTTAGGTTAAGGTCGGGAGAAGGATGGTTTGTGAAATAGCCAGTCTAGTCTCTGGTATCATACTGTGGCTTAGGCGATAGAGAAGGCCCAATTTTTGATGGATGTTTTCTGTTACAGCATCCACTTGGGGCTTAAGGGTGAGGCCCTGGTCTAGTATGACACCAAGGTATTTGACTGATTGTACCACCTCTACATTGGAGCCAGACAAGGTAGTAAGTGGCAGGAGATGGTCCTTGGAGAGGCCCAGGGATTTTGGCCGAAACAGTATGGCCTTGGTCTTTGTGGAGTTAAGGATAAGGCGGTTCTCAATTAGCCAAGTCTCAGCCTTGGTGAAGTCATTTTGAAACTGAGGTCCTAGATCGGATGGGTGATCCCCCGTTCTGTATAGTACTGCATCGTCAGCGTACTGTATTATGGAGCTTCCCCCGCAATGCCCATAGAGGTCATTTGCGAATAGGTAGAACATAAGCGGACCTAAGATTGAGCCCTAAGGGACTCCCTCAGTTAAAGGCAGGAGTTGTGAGGTGACCCCTTTCCACTTGACCTGTTGAGTGCGGTCAGTGAGGTAATTGCAGAACCAGTTGAGGGAGTGCTGATCCAGCCCCAGTTGGCTAAGCTTGGTTAGCAAGAGTGAGTGATCCACCAGGTTGAAGGCCTTAGAGAAGTCCATGAACACAGCCCCAGTTGGGGTACCCGTGTCCCAGGCTGTCAGGACATCAGAGGTGAATTTGATGAGTCCGGTATCGGTCCCATGCTTTGGTCTAAAGCTGTGTTGTGTGGGTGCCAGTAACCTGTTGGCTTCTAGATAGTCTCTGAGTTGGCTGTAAACTAGCCGCTCCTGAATCTTAGCCAAGTGGCAGAGGATGGAGATGGGCCTATAGTTTCCTATAGGTTCCCTTGCTCCGCCCTTGTGGGACTACATGAGCCCTTTTCCATGTTAGGGGGACTGCACCTTCCTGTAGGGATCTGTTTAATAACTGTGTAACAGGCAGTGCAATGGCTGGGGCAGCAGCCCTGAGCAGTCTAGGATCCAGCCCATCGGGTCCCAGAGTTCCACTGGGTTTTAAGGATTGAAGGAGGGTCAGCACATATTTGGTAAGCAGTATCCATAGATGGAAGTTGGTGATCATAGGGTCCTTAGTTTCAGTGACCGTTGGGCTCTGAGAGCTGTGAGTGGGGTTGGGTCTGAGTGCCTCCAGGTCGGTAAAGAATCGATTGAATGCTGTAGCGACCTCCTCTCCATCATTGAAAGAAGTGCCGTTGTATGTTATGTTACCCTGCTGGGGTGGTTTAGTGCCTTTTATCAGGGAGTTGATGCTTGTCCAGAAGGACTTTGGGTCAGTTAGTGTTTGCCTCTGCAAGGATTTTAAGTAGTCCCTTTTGGCATTCTTGGAGCTTCTTTGGCATTGATTCCACAGGGATCTATAGGCAGAGTAGTCAGCAGGGGTAGCGGAGCTCCTTTCTCTTTTCCAGACTTTGCCTCGGGCTATCATCAGTGCCTTCAGTTCACGAGATATCCACTTGTGGCAATGGCCCTTGGCTCATCTGGTCCTAATTGGGGCATGCATGTTAGCCACAGCAGAGAACGTGCGCTGGAAAAACTGTGCTGCATCGTCCGTGCTCCCTATGTGTCTCACCGGAGACCAGTCTATGTTTCTTAGGGACCTCTGGAATGCCTCAGCCAAGAATCCAGAGAAGTCTCTGGCCACTATGAGCTTGGGCGGGGTCCTGGGAGGCCGGTTTTTCCATATGCAGAAGGTGGGAGAGTGATCGCTTAGGGTGTCCGACATCACACCAGCCACTTGTATGTTGGTGCGTTTGGAGGTAAGTATCCAGTCTAGGATAGAGTGATTCCCTGTTTTATGGTTATGCCTTGTGACCTCAGTGAATGCCTGTGTCAAGTTAGTGTCTAGGAGTACGGTCTTATATTTTTGCTCAGTGGTGGGATCCCACTTTAGGTTGAAGTCCCACAGGACCATCAGCTCCGTGAGTTGTGCCCCTGCTATTGAGCTGATGAGGCTTTGGAGTGCGGCAGTACCCCCCGTGGAAGGGTTGTAGATACATCCTATGGTGAGGTGCTTAGCATTGCCCAGGACAAGCTGGATGAATATAGATTCTAGTCCTGTTGTGTTTGGTGCTTCCACAGGGGACAAGGAAGCCGCCAAGGAGGAGATCACATAGATAAGAACTCCCCCTCCTTTTTTCCCCTTCTCTAACCTTTCAGATAAAACTGGTTTAAGCTACAGGTCTGGGCCAGTGTCTCATTGGTCTGCTGGTTTAAGCTACAGGTCTTGGCCTACGTCTCATTAGTTTACTGGTTTAAGCTACAGGTCTTGGCCTGTGTCATCAGTTTACTGGTTCAAGCTACAGGTCATGGCCATGTCTCATTAGTCTACTGGTTTAAGCTACAGGTCTGGGACTGTATCCCATTAGTCTATTGGTTTAAGCTTCAGGTCTTGGCCTATATTTCATTAGTCTACTGGTTTAAGCTACATGTCTTGGCCCATGTCTCACTGGTCTAGTGGTTCAAGCAACAGGTCTGGGGTTGTGCCTCATTGGTCTACTAGTCTTGGCCTATGTCTCATCGGTGTACTGGTTTAAGCTACATGTCTGGGGCTGTGTCTCATTGGCCTACTGGTTCAAGCTACAGGTCTTGCCCTGTGTCTAATTAGTCTACTGGTTTAAGCTACAGGTCTTAGCCTATGTCTTGTTAGTTTACTGGTTCAAGCTACAGGTCTTGGACTACTGTATGTCTCGACTCATTAGTCTACTGGTTCAGGCTACAGGTCTGGGGTTGTGTCTCATTAGTCTACTGGTTTAAGCTACAGGTCTGAGGCTGTGTCTCACTGGTCCACTGGTTTAAGCTACAGGTCTGGGGTTGTGTCTCATTAGTCTACTGGTTTAAGCTACAAGTCTGGGGCTGTGTTTCATTAGTCTATCAATTTAAGCTACAGGTCTTGGCCTGTGTCTCATTAGTCTACTGGTTCAAGCTACAAGTCTGGGCCTGTGTCTTATTGGTCTACAGGTTTAAGCTACAGTACATATCTGGGGTTGTGTCTCATTGGTCTACTGGTTTAAGCTACAGATCTAGGGTTGTGTCTCATTGGTCTACTGGTTTAAGCTACAGGTCTGGGGCTGTGTCTCACTGGCCTACTGGTTTAAGCTACAGATCTGGGTTTGTGTCTCATTGGGGTACTGGTTTAAGCTACAGATCTGGGGTTGTGTCTCATTGGTCCACTGGTTTAAGCTACAGGACTTGGCCTGTGTCTCATTAGTCCACTGGTTTAAGCTACAGGTCTGGGACTGTGTCTCAATGGTCTACTGGTTTATGCTACAGGTCTGAGGCTCTGTCTTACTGGTCTACTGGTTTAAGCTACATATCTGCGGTTGTGTCTCATTAGTCTACTGGTTTAAGCTACAGATCTGGGGTTGTGTCTCATCCGTCTATCTGTGGATGTGTCAAGTTTTGTTTTAGTTGGATGTGTGGATTCCGAGTTCTGGATAGTGCAAAAACTAATTTTTCGGGCCATTGGTTTTACTGATTTTTTTTCTTTGAACTTGGCTACAGCCAAAACAGCTTTAAATTGTGGTCTGAAATTATCAGGGTACAAAGGGGCTGGCTCACAGATGTGCCTTTTACTTGTTTGGTGAAAAAATATTACTCCATTTCAAAGTTATTTAATTTTGACATTTGGAAAAATTTGGTTCTGAGTATGTTCAGTAAGCACGTCAAGACAGCTGTATGAAACAAAAAAGGAATCTTTTCTCATATTGACGTCATCCTTTTTCGTGAGGGGAAAATCCTTTTTCATTTGCTGCCATCTTGTTTCCTTTCTTTTAAAAAAAAAATTTCAAAAAACATAAAAATGACATCCTGTGGAGAGACCAACATACCTATCTGGCTCATTGTGACCCCGTTAGGTGGATTCTGTATGTAACAGTTGGACAAAATTACGCCCAAATGTGCTTTTGGTTACATGCAAAATCCTTTTCCGTGCCTCGCTGTCTCTGCCTTTTTCGTGACTCGCTTTCTTAGAAACTAGTGTTAAATGAAAAAGGAATCCTTTTTCATTTGTGACCAATTCTTTTTCATGAGGGGAACAATCCCATTTCCCTGGTGTCTAGTGGCACCCTCCCACCCCTTCGATGGCCACTCCTGTGTTGTTTATTATACATTATTTCCCTGGTGACTGGTGGCATCCTCCACCCTTCCAATCCCTGTCCCAGTAATTATTTTTCTCTATGGTGTCTAGTGGCACCCCCTCACCCACTGATTGCCATCCCCGTCTTGATTATTTTTCCCTGGAGTCTAGTGACCCCCTCCCACCCTCCAGTCACCATCCCCATATTGTTTTATTCTTTCTCTGGTGTCTAGTGGCACCCTCCCCCAACCTCCAGTTGCTGTCCTGCCTGTAATAAAGAAAACGGTCCATCTATTTCTTTTGTTTTTTTTGAAGACCTTCAAAAAAGAAAATGGTCCCTCGCTGATCTGATCCCTACCACCACCATGACCTCGCACTCAGCACCCACCACACACCCTCACTCACCTAAGCCTCTCTCAGGGTGAAGATCTACTCTGATCAAAGACATGTCTTGCTGCTGAAAGCGTCAACTGCTATATGAGAAAGTAAGATAAGTGCGGTTCAATGTATTTCAATGGGTTTTTCAACTTTGTGGCATAACTTTGCCATTTTTGCAAATTTTGACACCAAATTTTCAGCATGGTCTTCCTGTCACTCCACCTCATAAACACTGCAAGAGGAATACAAATTGGCCCTGAAAGGTGAATTCATGGTCACGTGACGAAATCACCTTTTGGGCAGGATTTAAAACTGTTCACCATCCTTGTTCATTAGGTGGGGTCATAAGAAGGCTATGTTGAAAATTTGAGGTCAACATGTGTAAAAATGGCAAATTTATGCGCATAGGTTGAAATTTTACTATACATCCTCATAACTTTGCTAATTTTAAATATTTTGACCCCAAATTCTCAACACAGCCAATTTCTTACACCACCTCATGAATGTGGCACCTGTCATTTTTTTTTAAGATCCTGGCAAAAATGTGTTTTCACACCTGTGGCACAGAATGACGTTTCCATGCCACAGAATGATGTTTCGGCAGGGATTTTAATATTCTCAGCACGCGCTTCATGAGGTGGGGTAATAAGAAGGCAATGATGACAGATTGGTTGCTGTTACTCTGCAAATACATACATGATTATACTGTCTCAAAAATTAAGGAAATTCTTTGCAAAAAAACTCTGTTAATGCAGCATTTAGGGTTAAGACTAAAACCACAAAAGTAGGGAAATGTGGCTTTAGGGGAGCAATCTTCGTTGGGGTTGTCAGTGGAGCTTTGGGTTGAAAGAAAAAGTTGTATGTAGGCGGTGCTTTATTCATGATTTTTCATGCCATGATGCCAAAGCGTAGCTTGACTCTGTTGACCAGGGAAGGCAAATTAGCCTTTTGTAGGAGGACACAGGGGTGGGTCCGGGTGGGGAACTGCGTAGCAAATTTGGCAATTTGGATGTATAGAGTTTTGACCCTGTGGAACTCAGACTTGTCTGCCACACAGTAGAGAATTAAGCCATAGTCAATAAGTGGGAGCAGGAAGGTTTGGGCCTGTAGGTGTCGTGAAGGATAAGAGGAATGGGTTGATCCAGTATAGTGCGCCTAGTCTGTGGTACGTTGTTTTTATCAGCTGCATAATGTAACTGCTAAAAGTTATATATATATATTAAATGGTCGGTAAGGATGATATACAAGGATGTATGCCCATCGCGGAGGCTAATTAGGGCTACAAGGCGACAAGCTTGGAGGACAAGCGGCTTTATTGCCCTACTTACGGTATCATTCTGAGTGTTCCACCCTTACCCATTATTTGTTGAATAAAAAACATTAGGAAGCTAACTGTTATGGAGATCACATTTGCAATCATGTTATGGCACCTTAAAGGTCCCTTGTAGCAAGGAGGGAATGGTGTGTAGTGAGTACAGGTAAAAGTTGTGAGATTTCTGGGTTTGGAAGGGTTTTGTGTGTCTTTTTTTGCAGATTGTTATATGCTATGGCTAGCTCCCTAAGACTGTGTTAATTGTGTTAAGAGTATTGTCCCATTAATTGCTTGATTAGTGTGGGTGTACAGCTTTAAATATAGGTATCTAGCTGTAATTGTTTGATCATTGCAGGCATATAGCTGTAATTAGTACATGTATACCAGTCATTGAACCCACTTGTGATGGGGCAATACTGGACCTGGTTCTTACTAACAGTGCTGCAGATGACAGGGTCTGAGACCACCTGGGACACAGTGATCACCATACAGTGTGGTTCAATATAAGGATGGCTGCAGAATCGAACCACACACAGGCAAGGGTCCTTCACTTCAGAAGGGCAGCTTTTGTGAAGATGGCTGAATGTCTCAAGGATTACCTGGTGGTGGTGGGGTGACCTGGTGGGGTGGAGAAAGAGTGGGCTAATCTAAAAGGGGGCATAGTAAAGATAATAAACCTCTACATTAAGCAAATGAGCAAAAGCAAGGGGAAGAATAGACCACTGTGGTTCTCGAAAGAGGTAGTGGAAAAGGTAAAGGCTAAAAGGGCTGCATACAGCAGATGCAATGAGACACGGAGGGAGAAGGATAGGGAGGCATATCAAGGGAAGACAGAGGGAGGCAGGAAAACCAGTAAGGAGTGTGAAGGAACAAACCGAAGAGAGAGAATAGCCCAGGCAGTATCAAAAGGGGACGAGACATTTTTTTTAAAGTATGTGAGCGAAAAGAGGAAGACCAAGGGAGGGATTGTAAGGTTAAAAAGGAAAAGGGGGGACTGTACGGAGGGAGACCACGAAAAGGCAGACATCTTGAACAAATAGTTCTGCTCAGTGTTCACAGAAGAAGAGGAAGGGGAGGGACCACAAAAAGTAACAGGAGCCTGAAAGGGGGGAGGTAGACACTAGTACTTTTTCAGAGAGAATCCTGAAGGCACTCGCTAATCTGAAAGTGGACAGAGCATTGGGGCCAGACGGGGTGCATCCAAGGATGTTGACGAAGCTCAGGGAGGTACTGGCTGCACTTCTGATAGTCCTATTTAACAGATCACTGGAAACCAAAATGGTCCCAGAGGACTGGAGGAAGGCAGATGTAGTCCCACTTCACAATAGTGGTAGCAGGGAAGAGACTGGCAATTATAGGCCTGTCGGCGTGATATCGGTGATGGAAAAGTTGATGGAAACACTGCTGAAGGAAAGAATTGAGGAATATCCTGAATCCAGTGAGTTACAAGACCCCAGGCTACATGGATTCACAAGGTGGCGCTCATGTTAAACAAATCTGACAGATTTATTTGACAGGGTGACCAAGGAATTAGATCAGAGAGGAGCAGTGGGCGTGGCCTACCTAGATTTCAGTATGGCTTTCAACATAGTCCCACATAGGCGACTATTAGGCAAGCTGGTTAGCTTAGGGGTAGGTATAAAGGTGATAAACTTAGTAAGAAATTGGTTAAGGGATATGTAACAGAGGGTTGTGGTAAACAGAGTTCACTCCAAGAAAGGGAGGGTTACCATCGGGTACCTCAGGGATCAGTGCTGGGTCCAGTTCTCTTTAATGTCTTTATAAGTGACATTACAGAGGATCCAGAAGGGAAGGTCTGCCTCCTTGTGGATGACTCCAAGATTTGCAGCATGGTGAACCCTGGGGGGGGGGGGGGTTAGAAAGGATGAGCAAAAACCTGAGAAAACTCGAGGAGTGATCAAGTGATCAAGGGTATGGCAGCTGGGTTTCAATGCAAAAACATGCAAAATAATGCACTTAGGGCACAGAAACCCTGTGGCAGAGTACAGAATGGGTAGAGTAGTACTGATGACCATCAAGCAGGAAAGAGACCTGAGGATAATCAAATCAGATGACTTAAAGGTGGCCAGACAGTGCGACAAGGCAGTTGGGAGGGCTAGTGGGATGCTGGACTCCATAGGAAGGGTTATCACCAGCAGAAAGAGGGAGGTGGTGTTGCCCCTGTATAGATCACTGGTAAGATCCCACCTTAAGTACTGTATCTAGTTCTTGAGACCACATCTCTGGAACAACATAGACAGAGTACAGACTATTTAGAGGAAGGCAACTGAGATGGTGCAAGGTCTGCAACAAAAGCCCTATGAGAAGAGACTAAAGGACCTCAATGAATGCACCCTGGAAGAGAGGAGGGCGGGCTTGGATATGACAGAGACCTTTAAATACCTCACTGGGGGGGATAAGGTATAGGTGGGAGGTATTGTTCAGAAAGAAGGTGCTCGCCAGCTGTCGGTGCAGCAGTTGATTACCTATGACTACTGGCGCACCGGGTTCAGGAATGGACCCAGGTTGCTGGAGGGTCAGCTGGGGAGTAGGATTGTGTGTCCCATGGACAGCTCTCCTTCTCTGGGGGAGGTGTGGGTCACGCCTGGCACTCAACAGACCCTTGGCGGAAGCCTGGGGTTTCATGCAGTGCTAACAGTCTGAGGGTGGGATGAACGCTGGATGTCACTGCATCCCTGCCCCTGACAACAGCAAAGAAAACTCCTGCAGCTGGCCACGCTTGAAGCCTGCCCCGGCCGATTAGCCTCGGACCCAGCTCTTCCCAGAGCACTTACTGGTCATGCGCATCTCCCGCCCTCTGGGAGTAAGCCAGGGGTACTGGGAGAAGAGAGCATAAGGGGCCCGGAGGTGGAAGCACGGGGCGCCGTGACCAGGCTGATGTATGGCGGCCGGTTGCGGAGGCAAAAAGAGGGCAAAATAAAAAATAATAAAGGAAAGAAAGTGCTGAAGGACAAGCAGACATGTTATGAAGCTGGAAGGGGGTAGATTCAGGAAAGATCTGAGGAAGTACTTCTTCACAGAAAGAGTGGTGGATTCCTGGTGCAGCCTTTTTAGTGGGGGTGGGGTGGGGGTGAGAACAGTGGTGGGGTTCAAGAATGCATGGAATAAGCACAAGGGAATCATACTGAAAAAAAAGGGGGGGGTGAGAAAGAGCTATAGACCAAGTAGGGTCTGCAGTGAGAATGTAGGTAGGGTAAAAAGGGCAGACTGGGTGAGCCAAACAGCCCTTATCTGCTATCAGATTCTGTGTTTCTATGGACCATCAAAGCCATGCCTCCTTTTCACTGGGGAACTCAATGCTATGGAAACAGGGAAGGAGCAAAAAATGGACACGCCAAAAACACCAACACACTTCAGAAAAACACGGGGATAAAAACAGAAAGGACAGAACCCTGAAATGATGACAAATACAATCAAAAGGCAAAAACGAAATCTTCATTATACGTTATATAAAATAAATAATAATAGGCAAGTCCAGTATACTAGGAAATAACACCATCGAGGAGGCTAACCAGATCATAGAGCCAATTGCCACTGAGGCTAATAGCTCTCTGATCTGGTTAGCCCCCTCAATGGGTTGTTTTTCTTGTCTGCCACATTTACCCATCATTTATTTTATATAAATACACACACACACACACACACACACACACACACACACAATACTGGGGGTAAACTGGTCCTTTCCTGGCTCAAAGTGAGAAATTGACCAAAGGTATTTAACGCATAGTGAGTGTACCTACACAGTCTGTGGAAATAGAAATGTGAGATGCTTGCTGGCATACTGCACACACTGTAGCACTAAACATAATATTCCCCCGAGTCCTGACATTGCAATGCTCCATAAAACATCAAGAACCACTTTATGAAAACAGTCTCTTGGGCTCACTCTGTTTTTCAGCTTTAATCAATATTTTGCATACAATTATCCATGTCCAACATTACTTTACAGATGGCTCTGTCGTTTTCTTTTGTGTTTATTTCCCCCTCCCGAAACTGTCACCTGATACGGATGACAGATCAATGCTTTGCCTTCTCACAATGGACTCCTATAAACGTCATGGCAAACCAAAAGTACTGCGTCTGAGAACAGCTGGGCCTTCTACTAACAAAGCTCTTCCACATATAGTAGAACTGAACGTAGAAGCCGCACTCTGCCACAGACTCCATTATTTCTGGGGATGTTTCCTTAAAATGCTCAGATCTGTTATTCCCTAGTGCAGGGCCCCCTTGCATCATTTTTTTAGGGTAAAGCTTCTCCTCCTCCTCCTCCCTGTTCAGCACTTAATGTCATCAGTAACATCACAAAATGGAAGCACAGACTTTGCTGACAGAGAGGATGGGAAGCATCTAGCTTTAGGGTAACTGTATAGTTGTATTTATTGATATTTATCTCCATACTGAAAGAAGCAGGGAAAGAGGGAGAAAAAAGAGATTTTTAGGCAGTGTTTGGAGCACTTTGAGACCTGTCTTTAAAAATGTAACAGCTAGTGTGGGGAAAACTAGCTCAGGAGATTGAATCTTGGGACTGAGTAGATTGATGAAGCCCTGTGAATCAGGTGTGTCATTGGAGGGTGGAGCTGACAGAGGCTTACTGCCTTCTAACAAGTGCACTATAAAAGACTCCCTTGACCAGCATGTCACAGCACGTTTGTGTTCAGTGAGTGAATGGAACAGTGAAGGAATGGAGCAGGAGCAGGTGCAGTTGCAGGTACAGGTACAGGTGCAAGTACATGTATAGGTACAGGCTTCTTAGGCATCAGCAAGAATTTGCAGGAGGCCACAGAGAAACAGGGGGCTCTGCCAGTCAGGTGGGGTGAGGTACCTGGTCATTTCTGTTGTTATAGTCACTCCAGGAAAAGGGTAAAGATTAGAGGGCAGGCCACTAGTGGTAATTGGAGGGACACCCTATCTAGGGTAAGGTGAAATAAGGTTTCTTGTGCGGCACTAAGGGGAAAGAACTAAAAGTAGTACAAAGGTAGAATGGAGCAGGAAGGAATTTAAAGAAGGTAGTAAGAGGAAAGCAAGGGTCAAAAGGAAAGTCAGGAGACACCCTATCTGGGGTAAGGTGACATAGGAAAGACTGCTAGGAAATTCAAGGTGGCAGAAACAAACATAGGGACAGGGTGCAGTAAGGAGCAGGATGGAGAACATATAGCCAGAAATGGAAGTGATGCAGAGCAGCAGTCTTCAGGGAGACATTTTGGAATTTGCACCAGGGAATGAGATTAGGCTCAATATGCCTTTCTTGGTTATCAACTTTTAAATAAATAAATAAATTCTGGAGATTGAGGTGCTGCCTCATAAGTACACACCTCTCTAAGTTGAGGGAGAAGGTCGCTAAACTCCGGGCTGAGTTGACCAGAATTCAGATAGCCTCGTCCCTCACCAAGTGCACCACCGCTGATGCAGAGGATATCTAGGGAAGGAGGGCTAACTGGACAGTGGTGGGCTCCTGAGGGGTGTGGCTGGCAGGGCAGGGGTGCATTCTGCTACCAGTGTCACTACACAACTCATTCACCGTTCTGGCAGGATGGGACAGCCAGGAGGTGGCACCCCTGCAGTAGGAGCAGGGTGTCCCCCAAAGGGTGAACCAAAGGTATGTGGCAGAGGATGCCAGCAGAAGAAGAAGCAGCATCTGGTGTGGGAATCGATCATTAGGGGGATAGATCTGGGAACAGTGAAGGGATGGAGAGGGAAATAAGGTGCCTGTCTGGCGCCATGGCTCGGAGGGATGGTCAGCAGATCCTAAGGATTGCTAGAGAAGCAGGGCAGGGGGAGATCTGGATGCCATTGTCCACCTGGGGACCAATGACCTAGCTCGGGATGCAGCTAAGATTGTTCAAAGAGAGTTCAGTGATCTGGGAAGGAGCCTGTAACAAGTGACGCATGCGTGGGCTTTCACCGAAGTCCTGCCTGTATATGGCCAAGAGAAGGACAGGGAACTCCACATCAGAAGCTTCAACTCATGGTTGAAGTAATGGTGCGGAGAGAAAGCGTTCAGCTACACTGGAGATTAGACATCAATGTAGGAGAATGTGAGCCTGTACAAAGGTGATGGCCTGCATCCACCCATCTAGGAGAGGAAATGCAGTCCTCAGTGGACAGTTTAAAAGTTACTTTGATGACTATTTAAACTAGCTGAGAGGGGAGGCGAAAGAACTGAGGGAGGCATATATTGCACACACACACACACACACACACAAAATGAAGCAGGATGGAAGGCGAAACTGAGGCGAGAAAACACCCCCAGGGTACAGGTCTAAGGCAAAAAGGGGAACTGGAGACAAAAGGGAAGGAACAAACATAGTAACATGAGAGGGGAAAACGAGGCAGGGCCGAAGGAAGGAAGGAGGGATTGAAAGCAGAGTGGGAGAGAGATGTGGAAAGCTACGAGTGTAGATTTAAGAAGTCATGGAAATAAAATTATAGATCTTGAGGCTATCATGGCGGAGGCAGACCTGGACATAGTGGCAATCATCGAGTCATGGTGCACAGAAACCCATGACTAGGATATAGCTATACCAGGATACAAACAATTTAGGAAGGATAGGGAGTGGAAGACAGGAGAGGGGATTGTGTTATATGTCAGGGACGATATCAAGGCAACAGAAATGCAAGGGGTAAGGAGGGGTTGGAAGTACTGTGGGTCACAATAGAGACAGCTACTGGAGCCTCCATTTGCACAGCGGTGATCTACAGACCTCCAGTACAGGAGAGGAGCTAGACAAGGAAATGGGGGAAGCCATTAGCAAGATAGCAAATGAGGGGGTGGTACTGCTGATGGGGGACTTCAAACTACCAAATATTGATTGGAGCCTCCCAGATGCAGCCTCAGCTAGAAGCAGGGTCATCCAAGACTCCCTGCAAGGGGTGTTTTGGAGGTAACTAGTCCAGGAACCCATCCGTTATGGGGAAATACTGGACCTGGTGCTTATAAACAGAGACAGTGTTGTGGACATCAGGGTGGGATGCCAGTGGGGACCAGTGATCACCAGACAATGTGGTTTAACGTTAGTGCAGCCACAGAGGTGAACCACACATGAACAAGGGTCCTGGATTTCAGGAGTACCGATTAAAAAAAAAAAAAAAATGGGTGACTACCTCAGAGATGCTCTGGCAAGGGGGGATTACTCTGATGGAGTGGAGGGACAGTGGGCCAGATTAAGGAATGGAATAGTGAAGGCAACAAACCACTGCACAACAGAGGTGAGCAAAAACAGAAGGAAAAGGAGACCAGTATGGTTCTTAAGGGATGTGGTGGCAAGGATAAGGGCAGCATCCAGGAGATACAAGGAGATGCAGAGGGACGAGGCTAAAGAGGTGTACCACCCAAAACAGAGGGAGGCAGGGAAGGTGGGCAGGGGCAAAAAGGCACAAACTAAGGAAAGAACAGCCTGGAGGGTAACAAGGGTGTGTGTGGGGGGTGGGCATTTCATTTAGGTATAAAAGTGAAAAAGGAAAGACAAGAAGAGGAATTGTGAAGTTGACGGGTTCAGAGGAAGACTGTGTAGAGGGTGATTAGAAAAAAACAACTATCCTTAACAAATGCTTCTGTTCTGTCTTCACAGTGGAAGGGGAAGGGAAGGAAATGGGCCATATACAGGTTACAGAACCACTGGCAGGATGAAAGTAGACAAAAGTACATTTGAAGAGGAAAAAGGTCTGAAGGGACTTGCGTATCTGAGAATGGACAAGGTTTTGGGACCAGACAGGGTACCTCCAAGGGTTCTGAAGGAGCTCAGGCAGGTACTGGCAGCACCTCTGATGGCCCTATTCAATAACTCACTAGATACGGGGGTGGTCCCAGAAGACTGGAGAAGGGCTGATGTTATGGAGCATAAGAGTGGGAGCAGGGAAGAGGCTGGCGACTACCGGCAGCCCAGTCTGACATCAGTAGCGGGGAAACTAATGGAGCCACTTCTAAAGGAAAGACTGGTAGAGTACCTCGCATCTGGTCAGCTACAGGACCAAGCTGGCACAGATTCACAGGAGGGAGATAAGACAAACCTGATAGATTTCTTTGTCTGGGTGGCCAGAGAAATAGATCATACGAACATATGAACATACAAAATGCCAGTAGAAACAGGCCACACGGTCTATTGAGTCATCTCGATTGTGCAGCTAGCCCCTCAAGATCAAGGAGGAACAGTGAACATGACCTACTTGGATTTCAGTAAAGCCTTCAACATCATGCCACATAGGAAGCTCCCAAGGAGACCGGGAAGCTTGAGGGTGGGAAACATGGTGGTACACTGGGTGTATAACTGGCTGATGGACAGGCAACAGAGGGCGGTGCTTAACAGCACTCACGGGGGGGGGGAAGGGATAGTGACCAGCAGGGTTCCTGAGGGCTCAGTACTAGGTACTAGGTCCAGTTCTCTTTAATGTCTTTATAAGTGACACTGCATTAGAACTGGAAGGGAAGGTGTGCCTCTTTGTAGATGACACCAAGATCTGCAACAGGGTGGACACTCTGACAGAAGTGAAGAGCATGAATAGAGACCTGGAAAAGCTTGAGGAATGGTCAAGGGTATGGTAGCTGAGTTTCAATACAAAAAAGTGAAAAATCATGCACCTTGGGTGCAGAAACCCAGAGGCAGAGCATAGAATTAAAGAGTGGGATATTGACAGTCATTAAACAGGGAAGGGACCTAAGGGTAATCCTAATGGATGGCCTTCTGATGACACGGCAATGCGGCAAAGCAGTAGGGAAAGCCAGTGGGATGCTGGGATGTATAGGCAGGGGCATCACCAGCAGGAAAAGGGAGGTCATAATTCCACTATAGAAGACACCAGTGAGACCCCACATGGAATACAGTGTACAATTCTGGAGACCTTACCTACGTAAGGACATAGACAGGGTAGAGAAGGTTCAGAGGACAGCAACAAAGATGGCGCATGGATTGCATCACAAGTCCTATGAGGACAGGTTGAAGGAACTGAACATGTACTCCCTGGAGGAGACGAGGGATATGATAGAGACATACAAGTATCTTACAGGGAGGAACAGGGTGCAGCAATACACTATTTTTAAGCGAAAAAGATGTTCCAGGACTAGAGGGCATGGGATGAAGTTGGAGGGAGGACGATTCAGAGGAAACGTGAGGAAGAATTTCTTCACAGAACGGGTGGTGGACAAGTGGAACACCCTGCCAGAGGAAGTGGTGGGGGCTGAAACAATCACGGGATTTAAGAATGCATGGGATAGACAAAGCAATTCTGGAGGTCAGGGGTAAGGGGCAACAGACTTCTTGGAAAACATAAACTGAACTTACAAGCTCAAATGGGCAGACTGGGTGGGCCATAGGCCCTTATCTGCCGACACTGTCTATGTATCTATGTATCACCAGTAGAAAGGGGGAGGTGGTGTTGCCACTGTATCAGTAATTGCTGAGACCACACCTGGAGTTCTGTGTCCAGTTCTGGAGGCCACACCTCAGAAAGGACTTATATAGGGTAGAGGCCATTCAAAGAAGGGCAACAAAAATAGTGCAGGGACTGCACCAAAGGTCCATTGAGGAGAGACTGAGGGATCTAAATATGTACACCCTGGCTGCAAGAGGTAAGGGAGAGGGGGAACATGATAGGGACCTTTACATACCTCACAGGGGTGAATAAGGTACAGGAAGGGAGCATTTTTCAGAAGGAAGGTATACAGGAACTAGGAAGCATGCACTGACATTTGAGGAGGGACATTTAGGAGGGATGTGAGGAAGTATTTCTTCACTGAGAGGGGAAGGGAAAGGGTAAACTGTTTAACCAGGGGGAAACTGTTTAACTAAGAAAGGTACACTAAGCTGGCGCTTGTTTCCAGGTGCAACCTGGGAGCACAGGGAAGTTAAGTGACTTGCTCAAGGCCACGCAGTACGCAAGTGGGGGCTGATAGGATTCAAACACAGGTCTCCATGTTTGCAGCTCAGTGCCCTTAACCACTATGCTATACTGCTTCCTAGAGGGTGATGGATGCCTGGAACAATCTTCCAGTAGCGTGGTGGGGCTGAAAGAATGGTGGGCTTCAAGCCTGCATGGGAAAGGTATAAAGGAAAACTGGTATCAAAGTGTGTGGTGGGGGGAGAGGTGGCTGGAGACCAGGTAGGGTCTGTGGTGGCAGAATAGGTAGGGAAAAGAGGAGCAAACTCAGTGGGCCAAGCAGTCCTTATCTGCTGACAAATTCTATGTTTCTATGATATCTTACCCAATGGCTACAAAGCAATCTGGAACAGAAGCTCATAATAAATTTCCACAGAAACAATCAAACTATGTCACAGAAGTTTAGGAGCCCCGCTGTTGAAATCTGGATTAGGATTCTGCAAAAAACATAGCAACATAGACCTTTATGGACAGATACAGACTCCGGTTCCTTCTAGTCTATCCAGTCCCTATGTCAGTCAATTGCTTTTCTAGCACTAGCCAGACTATAAGCTGTCGAGAATTTCCCTGTACCTCAGTGGCTAGCCCCTGCCTTCCTCAGCCCCTCCACCCTTTGTTAATGCACTCCTGAATCCCATGAAGATATCCTGCTCAAACTTAATAGTATCGACTGATGGAACATTTGTTAACTCCTGTGATAGGGGTCCTTCATTTGTCCACTACCTTCTCCATGAAGAAATACTTCCTCACGTCCTAATAGTTTCAGGCTGTGCCCTCGCATGATGTCCCCCTCCTCAAGCCTAAGCAGCCCCTGTCTGTCCACCCTACTGATACACTTCAGGTATTTGTTCAGTTCAGTATGATTTTATTGACTGACATAAAGTCTTTATAATCAATAACGCAAAGTTTCATAAAAGGAGTTCATGACAAACAAGCTCCGGAATGAAGTGCAGTTCAGTAGGATTATTGTCCCACATTTTTTACAGACTTACGCATTTTTACTTTTTAAGATTTGTTTACCATGCTTTAAAATCTAGCCATTGCTAGAACTGCCTCTTTATTCTTGACATTTAATAAATACCAGATGACTCTCAGTAAAGTACTGTCATATTCACGGAGCACTGACCCAAGTACTTTTCCTTAATTTTAAGATGCCTTGAGTGAGCATCTCAATAAAATATGAGCCATGTCCTCCGATTCTTGTAGGGAACAATCGCAATTTAAATGAACTCCTACCGAGTCTTTCATATGAAATCCCGTGCCTGTTATTTTAGTAGGATGTAATCCCAGTCTAGCTTCAGTGAGGATTCTTCTCTCCTCACAGTTTACCAGAAGGAATAAGTAAGATTTGATAATAGGAAATATCTTCATTTCAGCACACCACAAACAGAATTTTGATCTTATATTATCTTGCAAACCGTCATGTTTACTACCAGGAATCAAGCGTAATTTAAATACCTTTGCGTAATCTCTCCAGATAACTCCCTCAAAGAGCTACTGACGCCTCAAAGAAAACTTTAAAAAGCATAATAATTAGGTACAATTCTGCCTGCATTCCATTTATATTTTATATATTATATATTTATCCTCCCCATTATTTATTACTTAGGAAATCTGCATGAATATTTTATCTTTATCTCTTAGTTTCTTTAGAGTTCATCTGCCTCTATAGCTTACTCCCTACTTCAAGTCATAATCCTCTGTTGTGACATCACAATCTGTTGCCATGGGAGTAACTGTGCTGTCACAAGCAGTGCTCCGTGACTTCAGATAGGGAGAAAGCAGCAGGAATAGACAAACTCTTCCAGAGCAAAGATTCTGTTTTCACATAGATGACCTCAGTAATAAACAATGGGGAAGAAGAATACAGCACTAATAGGAAACACAAGCTGGACTGTGTCTACATATTAGGTTTTGTTGAAGTTGTCTCGAACATGTCACCAGCTCTTTAAGTGAAAGATCCCACAAGTATGACAGATTTATACCAGCTAACAGAGGTTGTTCAGGTACTTAAAGGTTAAATCATGTCCCCTTCTCCTTTGTAGTCAAAAACTATGGTCCTTGCCCATAGTTCAAACAGAGCTTCTGATTTACAGGCCAACAAGTACCAGGTTATGGGTTAAAGTTTTGCTTCCTAGATAAACAGCACCAAACCTCTAAAGTTTAAGGGCCCCATACAGAGTCGCATGGGACTGATGGTAACTGGTTGCAGTGACCACTCAGCACCAGTCCCTAGTTTGTGCCCTAATGTTCCAAGCACAATAAGGTCACAAGGCTCCCCATGTGGTCGCAAAACACATTGCAACCATGCAGGGAATGGGTGGGGCTTGCCATGCACAATAAGATCACAAGGCTCCCCATGTGGTCACAAAACACATTGCAACCATGCAGGGAATGGGTGGGGCTTGCCATGCACAATAAGGTCGCAAGGCTCCCCCTCAGCACGACAAGTGTTTTGACTCATTTATTTATTTATTGGTTTCTTTTTCTTTAAAAAAAAATAAATAAATATCTGAGGATCAGTGGCAGGATTTTTAGTACAGTAAATTAATAAAAAGGGAACTAGGAGAGCTTCAGCAGCAGACAAGTAGTGGAATTGCAGTATAATGTGGGGAGTGGTGCAATGCAGTGGCTGTGGGGCAGCCATATTCAGGCAGACCTTCTGGACCCTGAGGTGCTGCCCTATCTGCATGCATCTCTCTGGACTGCGGGATGAGGTAGCCAGACTCAGAGCGGAAGTAAACTGGGTCAGGAGTACCATCACCCCTCCAGGGACCACCAGTCCAATGCAACTGCCTCAAAGGATGCCGAGCAGAGAAGCAATTGGATGACAGTGGGCTCAGGGAGGGTTACAGCAGTCAAGCAGAGGCACATCCCAGATCCTATTCCACTCAAGAACTCATATGCCACACTGGCAAATGAGGACAACCAAATAAAGGTACCAGAGAAGTGGAAGGAAAGGATGTGGAGGTTAGCCAAGGAGGTGACCTCAGCGAGGAAAGCAGTGGACCCCAGAGGAGGAGGAACGAATCCTGGTGGGGACTCCATCATAAGAGGATCCAGCTAAGAACACAGGAGGGGAGGACAGGGAGGTGAGGTGCCTACCAGGTGCCACGCAGGAGGGATGGTAGGAAGATCCTGGGATCACTGGGAAGGCAAGACGGGAGGGTGAGTTGGATGTCATTATCCACCTAGGCACTAATGACCTGGCAAATGGGGAGCCAAAGGAAGTTCAGGAAGAGTTTAGGAAACTGGGGAGAGGTCTCAAGCAAGTAGCTACTTCTATCACTTTCTCAGAAGTACTACCTGTGAGAGGCAAGGGAGAGCATAGGAGTGCATGCACCAGGAACTTTAACTCATGGTTGAAGAACTGGTGCTGTGAGGAAGGGTTTGGATTCATTGGTGACTGGGGACCCACCTGGAGGGATGGAGGTTTGTTCAAGTCTTACGGCCTGCATCCATCCTGGAGGGGAATCCAAGCACTCAGTGATAAGTTTAAATGCTACATTGACAAGCATTTAAACTAGCAAAGGGGGGTGGCAGGCCAGCAAGGAGGGTACCTACTTGCTCACCCCCCACAGCTAGCAGTGGAACCAGTGAACCAGAGGAGTTGCTATCTCTGCAAAGCAGTGTGCAAAAGATGGAGATTAGTGCCCAAGAGGTGGATAAGCAGAAAAGGGGCAAAATTCAGCAGAAGGGCAGACAGCAAGGAGAACCAGGGATAAATGACAACCAAGGAAGGGGCTGGGGTAGAACAGTGAAACAGTCTAGGGAGGTCAAATCATGGAAAGCCATGTGTGCAAATGCCAGGAGCCTTAGCAACAAGATGGAAGATCTGGAGGCTGTCATGGTGCAGTCAGACCTGGACATTGTGGCCACTGTGATGTGTGTTGAGGAAGCAGATTTCACAGAGGACTGAGTGGAACTGGTGATTTCTATTAGAACTGTCTGTTAACTGGTTTCCACGGGACCTTTAATTTTGTTTACTTTCTCCTTATCTCCTACTGTGAGGGAGAAGAGGACATTTTCTTATAGAGGTGGGACACAAATGCTGGGACATGTTTAGTAAAATAAAGAGTTAATTGGGTTTTCCTTTTCCTATAGGAGTCTGGGTGTCAGTCGCATGATCTCAAATGCAAAGCAGTGTGCAAAAGATGGAGATTAGCGCCCAAGAGGTGGATAAGCAGAAAAGGGGCAAAATTCAGCAGATGGGCAGACAGTAAGGAGAACCAGGGATAAATGACAACCAAGGAAGGGGCTGGAATAGAACAGTGAGACAGTCTAGGGAGGTCAAATCATGGAAAGCCATGTGTGCAAATGCCAGGAGCCTTAGCAACAAGATGGAAGATCTGGAGGCTGTCATGGTGCAGTCAGACCTGGACATTGGCCATCACTGAAACCTGGTGTAATGATAACCACGACTGGGAGATGGCCATACCTGGCTACAACATATTCAGAAGAGACAGAGCAGGCAGGAAGGGAGGAGGAGTGGCACTCTATGTGAAAATGACATAAGGGCCACAGAGATCCAGGAGAACAAAATGGGGAGAGATACTGTGGGTTAAGCTGGAAAGGAAAATGGGGACAGCCATCCGCTCAGGTGTGGTCTATAGACCAGCCCAGGAGGAAGAAACAGATAGGGAGTTGATGCTAGCCATCCAAAGGATGGCAGACAAGGGGTGAGGTAGTACTGGTTGGAGACTTCAATATTCCAGACGTGGACTGGAGCATCCCAGCAGCAGCATCAACTAGAGCAGATTTATCCTGGACTCCTTCAGGGTGCCTTCCTCAAGCAACTGGTCATGGAACCAACTCGGCAGAAGGCAATACTGGACCTTGTGCTCACAAACAGGGACAGTGTGATGGGGTAACAGTGGGGAGCACCTGGGAAACAGTGACCACCAGTCATTGTGGTTTGAAATCACAGAAAGAGCAGAACCAAACCACACAAAACACGTATCCTGGATTTTAGGGGGCAGACTTTGGGAAAATGGGAGATACTTGAAAGAGGCATTAAGGGGAATGGGACAGGAATCAGGGGTTGAGGAACAGTGGGCAGTATTTAAAATGGGGATTACAAGAACAACAGAATTATGCATTAAGCAGGGTAGCAAGAGGAAAGAGACCATTATGGTTTTCCAAAGAGGTAGCAAAGAAAGTGAAAGCCAAAAGATTGCATTCAGGCAATACAAAAGACACAGGCAGAAGGGATAGGGAGAAGTACCAGGAGAAGCAAAGGGAGGCAGGGAGGTCAGTAAAGGAAGCCAAAGCTCAGACAGAAGAACACATTGCAAAATCAGTGGGTGAGGGACAAAACCTTTACAGGTACATAAGTGAAAAAGAAAGACAAAGGAGGGATAGTGAGACTGAAGGGGAGGATGGGGCCGTGGAGGCTGACAACAGTAAAGCTGACATATTGAACAGGTATTTCTGCTCAGTCTTTACTGAGGAAGAGGAGGTAATGGGTCTGAAGGAGTACAAGGGGTGAGAATGGAGCAGAAATGGACACAAGTCCCTTTACGAGAAAGGGTCCTGAAGGAACTGGAAGTAATAAGTTGATAAAGCAATGGGGCCAGATGGGGTGCACCCAGGGTCCTTAAAGAACTAAGAGGGGGTGGCTGAACCTCTGGCTATCCTGTTTAGCCGATCACTGGAAACAGGGAGGTACCCAAAGACTGGAGGACAGCAGATGTAGTCCCCTTATACAAAGTGGGAACAAGAGGAAGCAGGGAACTACAGACCAGTCAGCCTCACCTCGGTAGTGGGGAAGATCATGGAAGCACTACTGAAGGAGAGATTGGTGGAACATCTGGTTGTCAATGGACTACAGGACCCAAGGCAGCATGGTTTCACCAGGGGAGGTCATGTCAGACCAACCTCGTTGAATTTTTGACTGGGTGACTAGGGAGATGGATCAGGAGGCAGTGGACATGGCCTATCTGGACTTCAACAAGGCCTTTGACACTGTGCCACATAGAAGACTATTACACAAACTGGGGAATATGGGTGTGGGCAGGACAGTAGTGTGGTGGGTAGGTAACTGGCTGGGTGGCAGGACACAGAGGGTGGTGGTAAATGGCTGTCACTCCACAGAGGGAAGAGTGACCAGTGGGGTACCACAGGATCAGTGCTGGACCGGTCCTATTCAACATCTTCATCAGTGACATGGCACAGGACCTAGTAGGCAGAATTTCACTGTTCGCTGATGACACAAAGCTCTGTAACAGAGTAGACACACCAGAGGGTGTAGACAGAATGAGAAGCGACCTGCAGAAACTTGAAGGATGGTCAGGGGTTTGGCAGTTGAAATTCAATGCAAAGAAGTGCAGATAATGCATATGGGCACAAAACCCTGGCACAATATATCAGTTGGGGTGAGGATATAGCATGCACCAAGCAGGAAAGGGATCTCGGGTTGTCATCTCTGATGACCTCAAGGTAGGGAAACAGTGTGACAAGGCAGCAGGTAAAGCAAATAGGATGCTGGGATGTATAGGCAGGGCATCACCAGCAGGAAAGAGAGGTCATAATTCCGCTATACAAGACACTAGTGAGGCCCCACCTGGAGTACAGTGTACAGTTCTGGAGACCTTACCTACGTAAGGACATAGACAGGGTAGAGAAGGTTCAGAGGAGGGCAACAAAGATGGTGCATGGATTGCATCACAAGTCCTATGAAGACAGTTGAAGGAACTGAACATGTACTCCCTGGAGGAGAGGAGGGAGAGAGGGGATATGATAGAGACATACAAGTATCTCACAGGGAGGAACAGGGTGCAGGAAAACACTATTTTTAAGCGAAAAAGATGTTCCAGGACAAGAGGGCATGGGATGAAGTTGGAGGAGGGCGATTCAGAGGAAACATGAGAAAGAATTTCTTCACAGAACGGGTGGTGGACAAGTGGAACACCCTGCCAGAGGAAGTGGTGGGGGCTGAAACAATCACGGGATTTAAGAATGCATGGGATAGACATAAAGGAATTCTGGAGGTCAGGGGTAAGGGGCAACAGACTTCTAGGAAAACAAACTGAACTTACAAGCTCAAATGGGCAGACTGGGTGGGCCATAGGCCCTTATCTGCCGACACTGTCTATGTATCTATGTGGTCACAAAACACATTGCAACCATGCAGGGAATGGGTGGGGCTTGCCATGCACAATAAGGTCACAAGGCTCCCCCATGTGGTCACAAAACACACTGCAACCACGCAAGGAATGGGTGGGGCTTGCAAAGCACAATAAGATCACAAGGCTCCCCCATGTGGTCACAAAACACATTGCAACCATGCAGGGGATGGGCGGGCCTTGCCATGCACAATAAGATCACAAGGCTGCCCCTAATTTTTGCAAACCACATTGCAATCATGCAGGGAATGGGCATAGCTTGCCAAGCACAATAAGTTCACAAAGTTCCCCCATGTGATCACAAAACACATTACAACCATTCAAGGAATAGGATGACTTGCCATGCACAATGAGGTCACAAGGCTCTGAAGCGTGACATGATGTACAATGAGATCAGAGATCACAAGGCTCCCCCACATGGTCTCAAAGCACATTTCAACCATGCAGCGAATGGGCAGGGCTTCCCAAGTGCAATAACATCACAAGACTCTCCCGTGCTGTCATAAAACACACTGCAACCACGCAGGGAATTGGCAGGGGCTGCCCAGCACAGTGAGGTCACAAGGCTTCCTAATGTGGTCGCAAAACACACTGCAACCATGCAGAGAATGGGCAGGGCTTGCCAAGTACAATAAGGTCCCAAAGCTCCTCTATGTGGCTGCAGAAACAGTGCGACCATACAGGGAATGAGTGGGGCTGTTATCTCTATGAAAGGATGAAACTTGAAATGCCGAGTGTCAGGATCATGAGACTGATTGCCTGAAACTCGGAATTCCAACACTTAGTAATTGCCCATGGCAGAGTTTGTTATATCAAGTAGGGGGGTCCGAGGGGGTGAAGCCCCCCAAAACATGTAAAAAACCTCTGCCACGGGCAATTACCAAGTGTCAGGATTCGGAGTTTCAGGCGATCAGTCACAGGATACTGACACACTGTATTTTGAGCTTCAGTCTTTCATAGTAAATCTGTGGGGCTTACCAAACACAATGAGGTCACAAGGCTTTAATCCCCATGTGGTCAAAAAACACAATGCAAACATGTAGGGACTAGGTGAGGTGTGGTATGCATAATGAGGCTGCGATGCTTCCCCCGTGTTGACAAAACACACCGCAACCATGCAGGGACTTTGTGGGGCTTGCCATGAAGAATGAGGCTGCAATGCTTCCCTCATGTTGACAAAACACACTGCAACCATGCAGGGACTTTGTGGGGCTTGCCATGAAGAATGAGGCTGCAATGCTTCCCAATATGTTGGCAAAATACACTGCACCCATGCAGCAAATGAGCGGAGCTTGGCAAGCACAATGAATTCAGAAGGCTTCCCCACGTGATCCCAAAACACTTTGAAATCATGCAGCGAAAGGGTGGGACTTGCAGGATCCCTATAAACCCAGCCGAAGAATTTTTACATTTTTTAATGCTTACTGAACTCATAATTGCTATTCTAATGTTGTACTTCCTGCTGTTTTTTTTCCTGTTTGCAACCCCACACAGGTCACAACTGGAGAAATGAGTCCTCTATTGGTCTCTGCTTACCTGTTTAAATATGTTTCAACTAAATGAAATAAAATGATGAATATATTGATATTGTAAATATGAACACTCAGCACCTATTTGCCTGAAGGTATTTGCAGTTGCATATCCCTAAGTGAAAGCCATGTGCAATACCATGACAGTTTTTAGCATTACATGGGGCCATCAGAAAGTCCACTTAGCAAAAAGCTTCTTGTTATGAACCAGGGAGCAACTGAGACAAAAGGGCCATACCATGCAAACCCAGCTGTACGTGGGTCTGGTGCCATCCATGTTTACTTCTCTTACTGATTATTTTCAGAACCTCCGTCAAAATGCCATCTCCTAACACTTTTCGGCCTATGGGTAATTACAAGCTGTGACGCACGCTCTAGCCAGCTATTTCCATGGTTAAATTCTGGGTGCCATCAGATCTGTGAAGTGGTGATTAACTGATCAGCATTTAAAGAAAGCCCTTCTAGCAGACACCATACTGTCAACGACTGACAAAATATAGACTGCCGCAGTTTAATAAGGAGTTGCGACAACATGCAGCTTCAGCACATGCGCCATCCCACCGTGTGCCCACCGAGTCACTGATTACATTTAATGGCAGACAAGTGTCACAGCAGGAATCAACTGGTATGGAGCTCCTTGCTGAAAACTCGCAGCTGGATCGTCAGAAGTGACTACACGTACTAGATGGGTGCTCCTGCAGAGATGAGATCCTGGTTATTTTAAGCAGAAAAAATAGACTGGGTATTTTTTACAATTTGTTTACACAGAACAACCCAGCTGTGGTGCAACATCTCGTTTTCAGTGGGCTCCTGCCTCTGCCTCTTTTTACCTTCGCCTTTTTTTATAAATGGGTAGACTCAAGCTCAAAGGGGTCAAGTGATCTGTTGAAGGTCACACAAGAAAGTGGTTCTGGTGGGATTTGAACTTGGTCTCCTGGTTCCCAAGCTTGTCTTCTAGTCCCTGGACATCCCTGCCACTCACCATTTCTAGGGATATTATCCCACACTGTGTTGATGTGTGCAGTGGCACTGATTTTCTGTGTCAGAAAACGTCCAAATCCATTTTTAAAACCTGAGATTTTTTTGCCAGTGTTGTCTGCTTTCCCCCACAATAATAAACCGAGAAGTGTCTGTGATTCCATTGACTTGGACGCATTTGATTTTTGATTCCAATCAGTTACACTAGTAACGACTGGCAAATATGAATAAATCAGGGTCCTAGAATGTAATTCTGCATACATGCACTGTATGTACGTAGGCATGTATGAATGTATGTGCACGTGCATAAATATGTATGTATGTATATGCATGTTTTTATAAATGTACTGTATGTATGTAATTTATGGACATACTGCATGTATGTATGCACATGTGTATGTTTGTGTGCATGTATATGTGTATGTATGCATGTATATGTGTGTTTATTCATGCAGAAATGTATGCACATTATGTGTATGCTGCCATGCATACATGGCTGTATATGTGTATATATGCATGGACATGTGTGTGTATGTATGTATGCGTGTATACATGCATGTATGTGTATGTATGAATGTGTGTATGCATGGATGTGTGTATTTATGTGTACTCAAGGATGTGTATATGTATACATGCATGGATATGTGTATGTATGCATGTGGGTTTATGCATGAATGCATATATATATATGTGTGTGTGTGTATATATATATATATATATATATATGCACGTACGAATGTGGGTATGTGTGTATGCATGCATGTATGTATGTATGTAGATGTAGGCAAGTATGTATGTGTGCATGCATGTAAATGTGTGTATGTCTGTATGCATGCCAGTGAGTGTATGTATATTATATATATATATATATATATATATATATATATATATATATTATATATACACAAATATTTATGCATTTATGTGTATGTATGTGTGTGTTTGCCTGTATGTATAAGTATGTATGCATTTATGTATTCATGCATGTATGTGTGTATGTAAGTACAGTAAGCATGCATGTGTGTATGTCTATATGTATGTACAGTATACTGTATGCATGTATGTATGTACAAATGCATGCAGGTACATGTGTATGTACAAATGTATGCATGTATGTATGTGTGTATGTATGTACAAATGTATGTATGTGTGTATGTAAGTACAGTATGCATGCATATGTGTATGTTTATATGTATATACAGTATAATGTATGCATGCATGTATGTGTGTATGTACATATGTATGCATGTATGCGTGTAAGTACAGTAGGCATGCTTGTGTGTATGTTTATATATGTACAGTACAATGTATGCATGTGTGTATGTATGTATATATGCAAGTACTGTATATGCGTATATATGTATGCATGTACAGTATGTGTGTATGTACATATGCATGTATGTGCATATGTACATATGTATGTGTGTATGTATGTACATATGTATGTATGTATGTGGGTATGTATGTATGCATCTACGTGTGTATATATGTACATATGTATGCATGTATATGTGTATGTGTGTCTGTGTATATATGTATGCATGTATTTGTGTATGTACATATGTATGCATGTATGTGTGTGTATGTACATATGTATGCATGTATGTGTGTATGTATGCATGTATGTGTGTATATATGTACATATGTATGCATGTATGTGTATGTATGTACATATGTATGCATGTATGTATGCATGCATGTATGTGTGTGTATATATGTATGTGGGTATGTATGTATGCATGTACGTGTGTATATATGTTGTTAATTGAATAACGTATCTCCTGTTGTTTTACCAATGTTAGCACCTTACACGAGTTGCTCCAGTACAGCTCGCTGTCTGCACTCTCCAAATGTATATTTTATGTATCTAACCTGTCTGTCATCCCTGTCCTAACACCACTCTATGTGTCGTCTCCCCCACCTTTTTTGACGAAGTACCTTTGTGAACGAGTCTTTGACTCAAAGGTTGTAAAACTGATCTTCAACAAACAAATAAATAAATAAAATATGTACATATGTATGCATGTATATGTGTATGTACATATGTATGTACATGTGTATGTATGTATGTGTATATGTACATATGTATGCATGTATGTGTGTATGTACAGTGAAACTCACCAGGATCAAGCCCGACTCTGCAGAATTCTGCATTAGAGTTACTGCAGGGAACAATGCTGTTTCAATGGGAGTTAATCCCTTTTGTCATGCAGGGAAACTGTGACACTGCACTTCATTCTGGTGGGCTTCACTGTATGTACATATGTATGCATGTGTGTGTGTAAGATGTGCAAAGTTACACATGCCTGATGCAGAGCATCATGGGTAGTATATGCAAATAATAATAAAAGCACATCTATTCACACCAAATCACCACCCAGTAGTTTAGGGGTGCAGTACATGGCCCTGCCTACATTGCATCTTAATAATTTGTATATTCTGCCCTTAAGGCTTTGCACTGGGGGAATGTGTACGTTAGTTTTGCTTTGAAATTGCTTTATTGTCAGTGCCCTTTCACGGTGACAGCTGCTTCAGTGGATTTACTTTGAGGTATTTTAAATATTTTTTGTTTATTTATTTCAGTTTTGGAATGAATACCTTTGAGCCAAAGGCTCTTTTACACAGGCTCCACGTCATATCAAAGAACAGAACAAACAGCATAGTGAGGAAATACACAGTGATCCTAGGAGTGACGGTAACAATAAAATAAGCACATATGGATTTCAATTACAAAAACAGGTATTTTGCAGACATACAGCAGCTAGGAGTAAGCTTAACTAGCAAGGAAGGGCATGAGGCTTGGGATCTGGCTACAGGAGGGAAAAGATGCAGCCAAGTGGCATTGTCAGAGACAAAATGAGGGAAAGACAGCAACTAGGGACCTGGTCTTACAGGATAGACAGAAGCTAAGGGCTAGGGCCCAACATTGTTGCAGAATAGGGATACAGCCAAAGGCACTGTCTGAAGCGAGGCTATGATGCCCTCTGCAGACATGGCGTGGTTGATGCTGGGATTGGTAAATGGGGACTCAAGGAGGCACGTAAGTTATAGGGTACTAGCAAAGGTAGGATGGTAGGGTAGAGGAAGGGTGGGGTAGGGTGTGGGCGAAGGAGAGGAAGCAGGCCCAAGTTGTTTTATGCACGGCAGTCACAGGAGACACTGGCAACTAGTGCTTGGCGAAGTTTCTTTTTGAAGGAGCCCAGTGTTTGGTAACATCACAGTGGAGTGAATTATACCATAATGGTGCTCTGTATGGAAATGAGCATTGCCCTTGGGTGGTACAGCAGTGAGGCATTATGAACGCATGGTTCAAGGTGTGTCTAGTATGCCGGATGTGGTTTGGCGACCTAAACAGCGACTGTACACCAGGAGGCAAGAGACCAAGGGAGGCCTTTTTTGCTATTAGGCATGATTGGTAGGATAGTCTGCCTTTGAGCTGAAGCCAGTTTGCTTCCTCATATAAGTCGCATGTGTGTGTCAGGCGGGTGGCCCCAGATAGAAGATGGCAGACCTTGTTAAGGGCAGTAGTGACACGGCGCAGGGTGGTGTCAGAGGAGGCTCCATAGATCGCAAGCCAATAATCAATTACTGAGACTACTGAGCTATGTGTAGCAAGCTTGAGGGCTTCCGGGGTAAAGCAGTGTCTGTGTTTGTATAGTAGCCCAATACGGGTATTCACTGTTTTGGTAACATTGTCAGTATGGCTGGAGAATGACAGAGTGCTGTCAGTTGTCATTCCTAAATACTTAAAGAGTCGTGTCTGTTCTGGGATAATGCCTGAGCTATTTCTGATTTCTGGCTGGTGGGAGTGGAACCTGTTTTGTGCACTGTGAAACAACATCATTTTTGTTTTTGTATAGTTAAGGACTAGATTCTGTGAGTGGAATCAGGCCTCAGCATTGCTAAAGCTAGTCTGCAATTATTAGCCAGGAGTGTGGGATCAGTATTACTTGAGTAAAGAACCGGGTCTTCTGCACAGAGTAGGATCTGACCATGACAGGAGGCTGGGAGCTGATTCAGGAATATAGTGAAAAGTAGTGGGCCCAGTATAGACCCTTGTGAGACACCTGAATGAACCGGCTGTTTTGCGGAGAGTGTATCACCAATTCCGACTTGTTGAGTGTGTCTACTGAGGTAGCTGTTGAACCATCTGGCGGTGTCTGTGGATAAACCTAGATCAGATAATTGTTCAATAAGTAGAGAGTGATTTACAGTATCAAACGCCTTGGAAAGGTCAATGAACGATGCTCCAACTAATTGACCTTGATCCAAGGCACGATGTACATAGTTTGAAAATTCAAGTAGGGCAGTAGTAGTGCTGTGCCCTTTGCGAAACCCGTCTTGCTGACTACAGCGAAGATTATACTTCTCCATGTATTCTACCAATTGATCAGATACAATTTGCTCTAACTCTTTGGAAAGTGGCGGGAGGATTGATATGGGCCTGCAGTTCCCGTGCAATGCCCTGTCCCCACACTTGTGCACTGGCATAAGTAAGGCGGCTTTCCATTTTTGTGGGAATTGGGAGAGCATGAGGGAGCGGTTAAGGATCTTTGTCAAGGGGGACAGTACCTCATTCATGGTGAGGGTGATGAGCTTTAGGTCAAGTGAATCCCCCGCTTAGCCTCGTTTTCCCAAGTACTTTGAGAATGTATTTCTTTGCTTCTTCTTTGTTCACCACTTTAAAGTGGAATGGTGGGTGTGACCTCGTATTTTCTGCTGACTGCAAATTGCAGGAAGAGGGGGTGGGGTTGAAGAAGTTAGGGGGTAGGACATGACTGAGATCTATAAAAGCCTCATTGAAAGTGTCAGCTATGGTTTGAGGATCAACGGTCATAGTGCCATTTATGTTGAGCATGGACGGGGTCTCTTTGGGGACCTTCCCTGTCACCTTAGAGAATATGTATACAGTTGTGCTAAATCTCATGTTCCTTCTTGTCTTGACATGTGAATCAGCACCTTCAGACAAGAACTGGCAAGAATGGGCAGAGCCATCACTGTTAATTGCTTAAGATGTGACTGCTCCTAGTCTCTTTAATGTAATACTCTGCAGTCCACTATTGTCCACTCTGAGTCCATGATGGTCTATGAAATATGTATTCAGTGATTCTAATGTCTATCTATGTCCTGTAACAATTTGTACTATGTGTGGCAGTATCTCTGCCCTTATACAAGCGTTGTTATAGCTGTTTTTTACTGTATCATGCTGTTTCTCCAATGTTGCCATGTATGTATACTGTATGTTTTGTGCTCTCCCGGGTCGTTCCTGAAAATAGGCATACCACTTGTCTAGTGTACTTACCCGGTAAACAAAAGCTAAATAAATAAATAATCGCTGTGTGTTTCCAATCATTTTATCCAGCCATCACTCAAGACATTGTACCAACAGTGTAACAACATTACTAGACAAGAAGGTTCATAACACCGAGCACTACTGTACACAGTATGTATGTACAGTAGGTACGGTATGAACAGTATGTATGTAGCTATATGTGTGTATGTAGGTATGTATAATGTGTGTAAATGTGGGTGTATGTAGTTGTGTATACAAGTGTATGTGTGTACGTCGTGTGTAAATATAATAATGTGTAACTGTACACTATACATGTAGTTATATGTCTATGTATGCATATATGCATGTATGTGTGGATGTACGTACTGCATGCATTGCTGCATGCATGTACCATATTTGTGCACGTATGTCTTGTAAAGTGCCACTTCTGAACTGAAGTAACCTTTGTTTAATTATAGTACCCAACCACGCATTTTCTGGTGCCATGACCATGTGACAAAGGCACCCGCACCCTGCTCTGTGCACCTCACTGCTACACTAGTGGAGTACAGTCTGGGGCAGTGTCAAAAGAAAATGCAACATAATAACTTAGTACTATTTGTTTGTTGATTGCATTTATTTAAAGCGCCCCCTCTGGGGCTCGGAGCGCCTGTACTCCCATTAAATAGATCCCATATAAATAACATAGAACCCCAGTACAAAACCACATTCACTTATAAAACATCCACCCTCGTATAATACTAAAAACATGAACTGGATGCACCAGCAGTTAAGATAAAAAACTTAGGTAACTCAAAATTTCTAAGGAGCAGATAACTTTTCAATTTCATAAACGTATTACAGATCTAGTGGCGTGTTTCCCTTCAGGGAGCACATTCCATAGGGTAGGGGCTGCAACTGAAAAAGGCCAGTCACCAGAAGATTTTAGCTAGAAAGAAGGAACAGCCAGCAAATCCCATCCATTAGAACTTAAGTTCCTAGACAGGATGTGGAGAATCAGACAAACACTGAGGTATTGGGGGCATAGTCCATTCAAAGCTTTAAACATCACTAACTTTACCCAGAAATCAATGCGCCACGTAACAGGCAGCCAACTCAGATCCGCAGCAAGAGAGTTATATGCACTGACCTCTGGGTAGAGGTCAGAAGTCTTGCTGCAGCATTCTGATCTAGCTACAGGTGACACTATTGTGCTAAAATACGTAGCCAACTATTATACAGAGCAGCAATATGGGGGGAACAAGAAAGTAGAAACATTGATAAGTGTTTGAATAAATATTACACAAAACTTTCAGGTATTTCAAATGGTACCCCATCAGCAGTGGTTAGCGCAGAGTTAGGACAATGTTCAGTGGAAAGTCAGATTAAAATAAAATGCGCTAATTACTGGATTAAAGCCTACGCTATGTCAGAGAAAAGATTACCTAGGACATGTATAGAGGAGACTATTGACTACTTAAAAAAAGGAAGAGTATTCCCAAGTATACATATCGTTGAGGAAATAATAAAATCCAAATGGGCTAATGCACTGCCTTATGGACATCTTTAGAATGCCCTTAAAGATGGTAACAGAAGAAACTGAAACAAGAATTCAAGGTATAGCAAAACAGATGGCTTTACAATTTTATAAACAGAACAAAAGGCGCATCTGGATGGCGAAAAACAAAAGAATTAATAAGTTGGAAAACTATTTAATTCAAGTTAAACAGCCCCAAAAAAGGAAAAGTATTACCAGATTCCAATTTGATGTTTATGAGAGAAACTGGTTAAATGCAAAATAGCAAAGATGGGATGCAGATAAAAGAATATGTAAATGCACACTGGTGCACAAGTTAATACTGTGCCCCTTATATGAAAAGGAAAGAAAGAAATATTTAGGTGGCTTGCTTGGGAAGTTGAATTATGAACCAAAGGATACAGTAACTTATTTGCTAAAAACAGAAACTGCCAGAGAGGTGGACACTGTGGCTTCCCTCCTCTGCTCCATGAAAAAAATAAATTATATTTGGTAAATGATATAACATTGGCTACCAGTTTTCTCCAGAAGGGATATTGTATAAGAATAAAATCTCATTATGCAAGAATTCAATTACTGACTTTGGGAAAATTATGCAATAATGACTATAGGTAATCAGTCATCTCAGGGTAAGAAGCAAGGAAGGGGAAATTACGGGAAATATTAATACTAAACAACAGAAAAAGTCATTATTACTGATTGATGATATATGAAATATTTGCGTACTGTACAGATTGGTAAACAGTTGAATCTTTTATTAACTATTGTGGAAATGTGATGTATATGTGTTTTTAAATGTACAAATTGCAACAAATTGTGTTGGATCTATTGTAAAAACTGCTTTTAATTGAAATTACATTAAGTTGTCGATCAATAAAACATTGAATTGAACTGAGGTGACACCACTGACCCCAGGTAAGCTTTTATAGAGCACACAGCAGTAATCGAGACAAGAGAAAACAAGGGTGTTAACTAGAGTAACTAGATCAGAAGAATTAAACAGGGCCAGCCCAGTGCCACTGAGAGTTGAGGCACTGGATGCCATACCTTGCGCCACGCCGGCGACCTGGGTTTGGGAACGGACTCGGGCTGCCGGGGGTCGGCTGGAAGGGAGAAGGATGGTGCACCCAACAGCTTGCTCTCCTTCTCCGGGGTGGGATGGGAAGCTTTCCCCGCCACAATATCACCGCCTACTGGGGAACTCGGGGGATGTCGGTGCGGCTGAGGGATGCCACAAC
The DNA here is from genome assembly GCA_016271365.2 of Neoceratodus forsteri. Lineage (NCBI taxonomy): Eukaryota > Metazoa > Chordata > Ceratodontiformes > Ceratodontidae > Neoceratodus > Neoceratodus forsteri. The sequence goes on along the minus strand of CM028135.1, from coordinate 1,095,909,378 downwards.
ACTAGGGTTGACACTGGCAGAGGACTGGAGCAGGACGTACGTCTCGGCGTGCATCTGAATCCTCGTTCCTCATTGCATGCCAGTGTTTGGGGCATAACTTGGAGGAAAAACATCCCCCCAGTCCTCCTAGATGATGACCTCTGAAGCCAGCTTCACCACCTGCCGACCAAACAGGGCAGACCCCACTGTGCAGCTCGCTCTCGGGGATAGAGGAAGGTAAGGGGGCTCTCTCCTCACCCCGCCTGGGGAGTAATCCGGGCCATCAAGGGCCCCAAGGGCAGTGAGAGTGGCACTCTAGGAACAGACCCTGAAGGTTGGTAGGGTCAGGGGCCGATGTTCCTTGGCGGCCTGAAGGAGTGGAGGTTGGGGGACAGCAGAGGCACAGAAAAAAAAAAAAAGAAACAGGTGTCACAACCTGGCAACATTCCTGAGATGGCAAAAGAAGTTCCTGACCACAGAAGGCAATTATGAAACAAAAGTCCACTGTCCATGACAAACCTCTCCCATACTGCAAACCTCTTCTATCACCTAGAGATGCCCCCCACCCCACCCTGGGAGGAAAGCATCAGGTCACCATAAAACGGCTGGTATCTGTTTCTCTGAGCCCGCCACAAGCAACTTGGCCTTGGTTGGGTTCAAAGTCAGCCAGCTGGAGGCCATCCAACCCTGATTTCCTCCAAACATCGTTCTAATCTCAGCACAGATGACAACCTATCAGGAGCAAAGGACACATACAGCTACTGTAGGTGTCATCTGCAGAGCAGTGAAACTCCCTGCCATAGGGCCTTATGATCTCTCCCAGTGTCAGCATATACACCAAGAACAGAACAGGTGAAAGCACAGAATCTTGGGGAACACTGCAGTCCAGAAATGACAAGCACTACTGACTGCATTCTACCACTAAGGCAGGACCAGAACCTTTGCAGTACAGTCCCAGACAACCCACGATGCTCCCCAGGTCTGGCCAACAACACTGCATGATCTAGGGGGTCAAATGCTGAAGATGATCTAGCAGGATAAAATAGATATCGCCCCACCATGATCTCTCATCAGGAAGAGATCATTGTATACCCTGATTATGGCTGTCTCTGTGCTGTGCTTGCCATGGAACCCAGACTGAAATGGCTCAAAGAAGTCATTCTTTTACAGATGTCTCACAACCTCGGTCACAATCACCTTCTCCATAACCTCAGCCAAAAAGGGAAAGTTGGAGACAGTCTGAAAATTTGAAGGTATGTAAGGATCTAATTATGCCTTCTGAAGGAGGGGTTTCACCACTGCCTTTTTTAGGGGCACCGGCAAAACTTCCTCCCACAGAGAAGCGTTGATTATACCTGTCAGCACTGGAACTATCTGCCCCTACTTCATTTTCAGCAGCTGGATTAGTGTCAGGCCAGAATATACACACAGTGCACTTCAAACTCATGACCACCCCATGTACCTCCTCCTCATCCAATGACCGAAATTCCCCCAACCATCTACCGATCCACACACGCTCCCCTCTCTATCTGTGCTGATCAATGACTATGTAGTGGAGGAAATTTGGTCCCGTATGCCCACAACCTTGCTATTGAAAAACTCATTTAACTGCTCACACCTCTCCTTGGAAACTAATTCCTTTTGGCAGAAACAATCTGGATGTAATAGATTGTCTACAACACACAAAAGCGCAGTAGGGCAGTTTTCTCAGCAGTAATCACAGCAGAAAATAAATCCTTCTTTACCACTGGGATAGCCTCCCAGGGCAGCCTGAAGTACTCCTCTGGGACAAGCCTGACTTTAGCTGACCGCAAACTCCTCCACTTGCACTGTTAACTTACAACGTGCAACCTTAATCTGCTAAAGCGCAGACGTAAACCAAGGAGCAGTCCAGCGAGAGGTCTGCAGGCATGAATGAACTGGTGGTAGGGTATCCGGCGCCACAGAAAGAGCCCAATTATAGGCTTCAACCACAACACCACCCCCCCGGTAGAGATCTCAACCAGGCCCAAAGTGTCCAAAAGATCTAGAAACTTCACAGGATCCACATTCCATTTAGAATGGTAATAGATCACTTCCAGAGTCGAAGATGGTTTCTTCATGGCCCCAGCATTAAACAGTATGGTGCAGTGGTCCAATCAAATGACAGGTTCCACTGAGATATTGTCAATCTTCGACCCTGCCGAGAAGATGACATCGACCGCGTAGCCTTCTGAGTGCGTAGCCATGGTAATATCCTGTCTGAAACTTAGCTCCCTCGTGAGCTAGAGGACTTTGTTAGCAAACTCATTCAAGGAATCATCCACCCAGGCATTGAAGCCCAGCTTGATAGCCCATCAGCAAACTGCTGCAGAAAATCTCTGCCACATTCTGGAGGGCAGTACATGAGGACCACTCTGCATTTCAGACCATACAAGTACTCCATGGCCCCACATTCAAAAGACCCAACATTCACGACAGGAGACAGCACATTGTTTAAACCATGTCTAATACAGATGGCCACAGCACCACCATGGTGCCTCAGCTTCAGGTAGTGTCCCACAAAGAAACCTTGGGTGACCAAACCCTCCATAACAGGCCTAGCAGATTCATCTGGCCAAGTTTCCATGATATACACACACACACAGTTGGCATGCAAATCAGAAATGACATAATGTATGATGGCAGCCTTATTGACCACACAGCTGGTATTCCAAAGCAACAGTCAACTGGTATCAAGGGTCCATCCAGTTGCCCCTCCTTTTGTATGCCAATGACTATGTAAGAATTTGAGAACCAAAACACTTTGAAACTTAACAGCAGGAATATTGCCCCTACGCCTGCTGTGTAACCCTCAATGCCATTCTGCCTTAGAAATATGTTTAGTTCTGCATTACCCCTACTCATGCTGTGTAACCCTCAAAGCCATTCTCCCTCAGGAATCTATCTAGTCTTGTGTTACCCCTACTCATGCTGTGTAACCCTCAATGTCATTCTCCCTCAAGAATATGTCTAGGCCTGTCTTACGACTACTCTTGCTGTGAATCCCTCAATGCCATTCTCCTTCAGGAATCTGTCTTGTCCTGTTTTAACTCTACTCTTGCTGTGTAACTTCAATGCCATTCCCCCAGGAACCTGTTTATTTCTGTGTTACCCGTACTCATGCTGTATAACCCTCAATGCCATTCTCTCTCAGGAATCTGTCTAGTCTTGTGTTACCCCTACTCATGCTGTGTAACCCTCAATACCATTCTCCCTCAGGAATCTGTCTAGCCCTGTGTTACCCCTACTGATGCTGTGTAACCCTCAATGCCATTCTCCCTCTAGAATCTGTCTAGTCCTTTGTTACCCCTACTCATGCTGTACATCCCTCAATGCCGTTCTCCCTCAAGAATCTGTTTAGTCCTGTGTCACCTCTACTCATGCTGTGTAACCCTCAATGCCATTCTCTCTCAGGAATCTGTTTAGTCCTGTGTTATTCCTACTCATGCTGTGTAACCCCTCAGTGCCATTCTCCCTCAGGAATCTGTCTAGTTCTGTGGTACCACAACTCATGATGTGTAACCCCTCAGTGCCATTCTTCCTCAGGAATCTATCTAGTCCTGTGTTACCCCTACTCATGCTGTGTACCCCTCAATGCCATTCTCCCTCAGGAATCTGTCGAGACTTGTGTTACTCCTATTCATGCTGTGTAACTCCTCAGTGCCATTCTCACTCAGGAATCTGTCTAGCCCTGTGTTGCCCCTATTCTTGCTGTGTAAACCCACAACACCATTCTCCCTCAGGAATCTGTCTAGTCCTGTGTTACCCCTACTCATGCTGTGTGTAACCCCTCAATGCCATTCTCCCTCAGGAATCTGTCTAGTCCTGTGTTACCACTACTCATGATGTCTAACTCTCAACACCATTCTCCCTCAGGAATTTATCTAGTCCTGTGTTACTCTTACTCATGCTGTGTAACCCCTCAATGCCATTCTTACTCAGGAATCTGTCTAGTCCTGTGTCACCACTACTCATGATGTGTAAGCCTTAATGTCATTCTCCCTCAAGAATCTACCTAGTCTTGTGTTACCCCTACTTATGCTGTGTAACCACTCAATGCCATTCTCCCTCAGGAATCTGTCTAGTCCTGTGTTACCCCTACTCATGCTCTGTAACCCTCAATACCATTCTCCCTCAGGAATCTGTCTAGTCCTGTGTTACCACTACTCATGCTGTGTAACCCTCAATGCCATTCTCTCTCGGGTATCTGTCTAGTCCTGTGTTACCACTACTCATGCTGTGTAACCCTCAATGCCATTCTCGCTCAGGAATCTGTCTAAGTGCTGTGTTATCCCTACTCATGCTGTGTAACCCCTCAATGCCATTCTCCCTCAAAAATCTGTCTAGTCCTGTGTTACCACTACTCATGCTGTGTAACCCTCAATGCCATTCTCCCTCAAGAATCTGTCTAGTGCTGTGTTATCCCTACTCATGCTGTGTAACCCCTCGATGTCATTCTCCCTCAAGAATCTGTCTAGTCCTGTGTTACCCCTACTCATGCTGTGTAATCCTCAGTACCATTCTCCCTCAGGAATCTGTCTAGTCCTGCGTTACCACTATTCATGCTGTGTAACCCTCAGTACCGTTCTCACTCAGTAATCTGTCTAGTCCTGTGTTACCACTACTCATGCTGTGTAACCCTGAATAACATTCTCCCTCAGGAATCTGTCTAGTCCTGTGTTACCACTACTCATACTGTGTAACCCTCAATGCCATTCTCCCTCAGGCATCTGTCTGGTACTGGATTACCCCTACTCATGCTGTGTACCCTCGATGCCATTCCCGCCAGGAACCTGTTTATTTCTGTGTTCCCCCTATTCATGCTGTATAACTCTAAATGCCATTCTCCCTCAAGAATCTGTCTAGTGCTTTGTTACCCCTACTCATGCTATATGTCCATCAATGCCATTCTCTCTCACGGATCTGTCTAGTTCTGTGTTACCCCAACTCATTCTGTATAACCATCAGTGCCATTCTCCCTCAGGAATCTGTCTAGTCCTGTGTTACCCCAAATCATGCTGTGTAACCCTTAAAGCCATCTTTCCTCAGGAATCTGTTTAGTCGTGCTTTGAATAATGTTTGTTACCACTGCCTTACCACCTTACCAGACAGCCTATTCAAAAACATACCACCCTCTGCATGAAGTACTACATTCTAAGGTTTCCCTGTATCCTGTGTTCTTCTACCCAACACACACAGTTTAAGTGTATGCCCTGTGCCTCCACTTGCTCCCATCTGCTCCTACAGCTACTGTATGTGTACCTCACCTTACACAGTAGCATGGTATTTTAAGGTTCAAAAGGACTCAAGGTCCATCATGTGACACCCCTCATGCTTTACAAGCAGGTATGAATAAGTACGCACTGAAAAGCAAGGACTCATTTAAAGAGATTCTCTACCCTCTCTTCTCTGTCTATCTTATTTAGCATTTGAGCTGTCAGCAGAAGCCTTCTTAAATCCATGAACGAGGCTCTCTGAGTGATGATTACCTCCAGACTTCCTGCTTTTGACAATCATAGCTTTGATGTTTAACAAGTTGTCTCTGGCTGTTATAATCCAAATAGTGTTCGTCCCCCAAAAAGATGGGGGAATCCCCCTGGTTTTGGAAGAGGGAGAAGAAACATTTCATAAAGGCACTGTTGCGATCAAAACTGTAGTTCACAATGTGGCCCGTCGGCTCAGCGGTAGCATTATTGCTCGCCATGCCAGTGACCCGGGATCGGGAGTGAGCCTGGGTCATTGCTGGGCTGGCCGAGAGGATGGTAGAGCATCCTAGTGGATGCCTGCCTCCTTGGGAGAGAGACGGGGCTCCTGGTCTCTGTTGCAGTACCACCACCTGGGTGGCCACAGGTGGGAGTGCTAGCTACAGCCAGCAATGGAGGGGAACATTGCAGTCCTGATGCCCACTGCACACTCTGTGCATGTGCACATGCATCAGAATGGTGCTTCCATAATGCCTGCAGGCTGGGGTACAGAAAAAAGTGAAAACCTCCAACTGGACAGTATTCCATCTGCAATCCGCCACAGATCCCGCACCACCGACGGGGCTCTCGTTACTGGATCGACACTCAGACTCTGCAGGGAGTATAGGGGTGGCCCCTGGCATCCCTTCTCATGGGGGGTTATCCATGGCGGAACACATGAACGAATGGTAAGTCCTGGAAATGGGAAGTGATGGGAGTGGACTGAGCGATGGACTGATGTGGGCCAGTTGGGAGCGCTGGGGAGAACAGCACAGTAAATTAAAAAAAATATATATAATCCCTAGCCCCACTAATCTAAGATGATGCAGTCCCAGGTGTAGGGAGGCAAAGGCCATCACAGACCTCTTTTAAGAGTTCTTGCCAAAGCAGTCTTGACCTAGAACCAGAAACCCAGGAAGCAGGCCTGGAAGCTTGCTATAGCTCGTCCCTCTTTACTTTCTGATAGTCACCGTAACCGGAACTTTTGTCTAAGTTTCTTTGCTAGAGATAATTTTTATTCCATCAACACTTCTGGATTCACCTGGATTTTGAGATTTTGGGCCAGAGTTAGTAACACAGAAGTCTAGGGTTCTATAGTGGGGTAACCTGGGTTTTTATTTCCATTGTGGATACTCACCGTTATCCTTCCTACCGAGTAGAAATGCCTGGGATAGGGCAAAATAATTAATAGGAAGGTTGTGCAACACACCTCATAGGCCTCTCCTGACAAAATCTGTGCCTAAAATTGTAATTACCCAGGCCTTTGACCGATAATGACCACAGATAAAGATAAGGAAAATCAGTTCTGGATCTGGTAGAAATTATCATGAAAAATTGTCTTGTTGGGCCGGCCCAGTGGCACTGAAGGTTGAGGCGTTGGTCGCTACACCTCATGCCACACTGGTGACCTGGGTTCGGGAATGAGCCCGGGCCACCGGGGTCAGCGGGGCGAGAGAAGACTGAGCATCTGGAGGACTGCTCTCCTCTCCTCTCTCGGGGGAGGGAGCTTTGCCATCCTGCTTGCTGACTGCCCTCTGGCGGTGGGCAGAGGGCACTATGGGTTAGGAGGCGTGCAACCAGCATCCTTGCATTGGTGGGGAGGAAGGACAGGAGAAAATGTAAAAAAGGGAGCTGGCAGACTCTATGATGGCCCGTCGCGTCCCCATGGCCGCCACCGGATTCTGGATTATGCTCGGTGTGGGGGGGAGAAAGCCAGCATTCCCCTCCCTGGCCCCACCATGGTGGGAGGTAAGCCATGGGGGAATTACGGGGGTCAGTTGGAGAGGGGACATGCAGGCACGGAAGGATAAATCCCTCTGAGGGAGGGCTATAGCCGCCTGCCAAGACTCCGGGGACAAAAATCTATTTAGAAAAAAGAAAAATTATCTTGGTGCAGATATAACGCAGATTAGGTTACCTACAGTACACCATGAATGGTGCAATGTTTGCACTATGTGGTGGTGCATGATTGCTGCAGTTAAGGCAACAAAGCATAAACAGTGCATTTACTGCGCTATGTAATGGAGTGTGAATGAAGCAGTTAGTACGCTATGTGGCAGTGTGTGAGGGGTCCAAACAACTCTACTCTTTGCATCCATTGTCTGTCTAGACCAGTGACTTTGCATTTAGCCCAGATCCAAACAGCTCAGCAATGTTAAGCAGCCTGTTTCCCAAGCCACTATGTGCACCTTGGTCAGTAAGTCAGGCTGCTGAACACAAGTGAATTGCCTAACCCCAGAACTGCAGACAATGCCTCCCACAACAGGTGTAAAACCAGTTGTTTCTAGCCTGTTGTTTGGTGTAGGTGCATTGGGGATGTGGCTTTGTAGCCGCAGGTTCAGAAACCACCTTGGGAGTTAGAACTCTCACATCTGGGGCCAGTGGAGGGCAGGTGGACACAGTGTGAAGATGCACTCACCTGCTCATGATGGTGAGCGAGTCACTCAACATTTCTTAACAAGCAGCAACTCCATGTTGGTGGATGCAAGAGAGGGACTTGGTGTTAGTTTTGCAAGAAATAAGTTTCCCCCATGCGCCAGCTCACCAAGGTATGGGGCACCAGCAAAGGCAACCATAGGGTGGGCTAAGCAGTTCCCAATGGCAACGAGAGGCACTATTCAGAAGGAAAATCACATGACTCCATAGGCGCTGACTACGGGGGGGGGCTGAGGCCCCCTCCCCGGGAAGTTCAAGTGAGGGCTCTGTCCCCCCGGCTGGACCTTTTTTTTTTTTTGATTTAATGTACCTGTGTCTGCCTGCAAAACTGGAATCTGGCTGCAGTCAGTCAGGCGCACACATGCAGCAGTGGCGGCCTTGCTTGGGGAGACCTTGCCTGCCCACTCGGCACCGGCAGAATTCTTGTTTGTTTAAATTTAGGGATGCTTGGGAGGGAGTTCTTGGCAGGCTCAGGCAGGGGCTGCTGGCATGCCATGATTGACTGCGCATTGCTGTGTTACGGCAGGTGGTGGTGGGGGGGGGTTGGGGGCGTGTTCTCCCTTCCTCCTGAGTCCTGACTCCTGTCATGTGGCATGCGCTGCATGGTACAGCACATCTTTGGCGCCAGTTTGTGTCTCTGATTGAGCCAGTGCAGCCACCATTTTCTGAGACAGCCGCCCTGTGCCAGTGCCGTGCAGATTTTGCTTCGGGGGGCTCAGCCGCTCCGGGCTGCTCGCTTGAGCCTCCTCCACCTATCCCCTTCCCATCTTTTGCTGAGTTCACTCTGTCGCTCGATTCCTTCGAGTTCGCTCAATCCCTCTCCCTCTCCATGCCGCAGCAACAAGAAAGAGTCGAGGGACCCGGCCGGCAGCCCACATCGACAAGTCCAAGTCCGATGATGACAAGTTAACAGCACAGCAGCACCCCACCCAGCCACAGGGAAGACAGACAGCAGGTGGTGAGCAGCGCAGTCGCACGCCCGCCCAGGCACCGACTGTGGTAGGTAGGTGTACAAAATATTAACGTTGTGACTCTAGGAATGTACCAGAACGTTATAGCGCCTCTAAAGGTTTCTCTGCTCGATATGCTATATGATGTTTTGTACATCTTAATGAAGTGTAACCCCCCCCCCCCAACACCTGGGTCAATTGTGTGAACTATTACAATGCATTTTGGTTATCCAATTATTAGCTTTCAGACAGAGCCAGATTCTAGCCATGTGTGACCACTGCCACTGTTAAAAAGAGGATAATGGCACTTTTTATGTTTGCTTGCATGCATGTGCAAGAAACATAGTGCCATCATCCGAGTTTTCGGAGGTGTGGCAGCCCTCTTCCAATTCAGTCAGTGTGTTTGCAGGCGCGGCCGCAGTTCTCCAATGCCTGCTTCAGCTGTCTATGACAGCACCAAAATGCAGTGGCGCACAGTTGAAAGGGGGAGCTACGCTTCAGTGAGCAGCGATAAGATATCGCCTGCTCATGCGCGCTCCCCCTACACACACACGCATGCATACTGCGTGCCCAATCCCGTCAGCTGTGCTGCACACCTCCCCAAAAACAGTGTTCCATATGCCACGCTGGGTGCCCACCCCAGCGTGGCCACCATCAATATGGCGGAAGGGGTGCCCAATCCCTGTCGGCTTCACCGGTTCCACACACACACACACACACACACACACACACAAATACAGGGTGCGCAGCATATGCTATCGCGGACGGGGTGCCCAATCCCCGTCGGCTCCCAGCCCACCAACCATCCTTGTGCCACACTGGGAGCCCACCCCAGCGTGGCAAAACGATCACGGCATCATTTAAAAAAAAAAAAATTGAAACTGGAAACGGTCCCTCGCAGTCTCTGCCCCCACCAGCGCCACCATTCGCACCCGCCTCCCACCCCCCTCACCCCATACTTACCTCTGGACTCCGGTAGCGACAATCTCTGGTGGACGGGAACCGTCTGCACTCTTCAAAGCCGACCGCGAACTGAGGAAATGCCGGTAAGCTGTATAATGGGATAGATACGTTTTTTTCAACTTTGCTGCATATCTCAGGCACTTTTTGGAAATTTTGCACCAAATTTTCAACATGGGGTTTTTGGGACCCCTTCTCATGAATGCTCTCACTGTCCTGGCGTTAATCAGGCCCGAAGGGTGATTTCGCAGTCACTGTATGAAATCACCTTTTGGGACAAAGTAATGAAACGACACTGCTACTGTTCAGAAGGTGGGCTCTCAAAAAGCCTATGTTGAAAATTTGGTGGAAAAATTCCTAAAAATGACTGTTTTACGAGCGTGCATTGCGCAGTTCCTATGCACTCTGCATTACATGAATTTTCAGTATTTTCACTCCAGATTTTCAACACTGCCATTTTACCACACCTCCTTATGAGCAGTACGCTGTCATTTTTCACATCTTGCCCAAAACATGTTTCCACCCATGTAGCGCACAATGGCGCAGTCGGTGTGCAAAATCAATGTATGGGACATATTAAGAAAATCACAGTGACACTATTAATGAGCAGAGGTCTTAAAATGGCTATGTTGAAAATTTGGTGAAAAAATTCCTAAAAATGACTTTTATGAGCGAGCGTTGCGCAGTTCCTATGCATGCTCGTAACTTTGCGAATTTTCAATATTTTCACTCCAGATTTTCAACATTGACATTTTATTACACTTCCTTATGAGCAGTACAGCTGTCATTTTTCACATCTTGCCCAAAATGTGTTTCCGCTCATGTAGCGCGCAATGGCGCAGTCGGTGTGCGAAACCAATGTGTGGGACACATTAAGAAAATCACCATGACACTGTTCATGAGCAGAGGTCTTAAAATGGCTATGTTGAAAATTTGGTGAAAAAATTCCTAAAAATGACTGCTTTACCAGCGTGCGTTGCGCAATTCCTATGCACGCTCGTAAGTTTGCGAATTTTCTATATTTTCACTCCAGATTTTCCACATTGCCATTTTATTACACTTTCTTATGAACAGTACAGCTGCCATTTTCCACATGTTGCCCAAAATGTGTTTCCGCACATGTAGTGCACAATGGTGCAGTCGGTGTGTGAAAGCAATGTTTGGGACAGATTAAGAAAATCACAGTTACACTGTTCATGAGCAGAGGTCTTAAAATGGCTATGTTGAAAATTTGGTAATAAAAGTCCATAAAATGACTGTGTTACGAGTGAGCATTGCGCAGTTTCCACCCACCCTCGTAAATTCATGACTTTGTAATATTTTCAGTCCAATTTTCACCAGTGGCATTTTTCCACACTTCCTTATGAACAGTACAGCTGTAATTTTTCACAACATGTCCGAAATGTGTTTTCACACTTTCAGCGCAGAGATGCGTGGTCGCTGTGGGAAATCATTGTTCGGGACAGATAAAGAAAATCACAGTGACACTGTTCATGATCGGAGGTCCCAAAATGCCTGTGTTGACAATCTGCTGTAAAAATTCCCCAAACTAATTACATTACGGGTGTGCATAGCACAGTTTCTATGCACGCTCGTGACTTCACCAGTTTTTTTAATATTTTTACTGCAGATTTGCAACATTGCCATTTTTTACACCTCCCCATGAACAGTACAGCTGTCATTTTTCACATCCTGTTCGGAATGTGTTTTTGCACCTGTGGTGCTAAATGCCGTAGTCGCTGTGCATAAGCAGCTTTTGGCTAACAAACTCATATTGACACTGTTCCTGAGGTGGGGGTCACAAAAAAAATTTTTGTAAATTTGGAGTGAAAATACCAACAAATGCCTGAGGTGTTAGGGTTTCCAACCATAACGCCCCACCCTGTAGAGAATGACAGGCATCAGGGGTGTGACTTGGGATTCTTGCCTGTAATGCTCATACCATTCCACACCCTGCAGCCAATGAGAGGCATCGAGGTATGCCTTGGACTCTTCAGCCCCAAAGTTCACCCTATTTCTCCTATACCGCACCCATCTCACCGTATTTCCTGATGCAATGGGGTGCGCATAAGGGCCAAAGACCCCAAGGCACACCGTGACACTTGTCAATGTCTACAGGGCAGGGTGTGGTGAAATGGCATGGCCGTTATGCCTGACGACCCAAAGGCACACCCCAATGCCTGTCACTCTCTGCAGGATGGTGGTGGGGTTGGCTTCAGTTCAATGCTTCACTGCCATTTCTATTATGCAGCTCTGTAACTTCTACACTACCAATGCCAATGCCAGCAAGCAAACATTCGGCATTGACAAATGCTTGTTTTTGATGGTGTGGTGTGGCTTGGAGGTATAGATAAGGAAGGTGTGAGATGCTCAGACAAAGAGATCCTCGATAGGCCCCTTGCAGGCCTCTGCTCCTTTTATTTGGATAATAGAAGGAATGGAGGCAGGAGAGGGTGTATGTCTTCTGGTGCAACTTGGAGTTAAATTGATTGAGCACTGTCTCATGTTGAAAGGGCCCAAACTTCAGTTGTGTGTGGAAAGATCCTACATGTAAGGATGACTGGAAATGTGGCAATGCATCTGCCTGGGGTATACAGTTCTAACAAAGTGTCATCCCGATTTTCATCAGGTGCAGTGGCCACCATGTAACTGGGTGCTAGAAAAGGGCTGTCTGTCAGGGGGCCCTGAGCCAGACCCATAAGCAGTGCCCATCCGTCTTGCTACCCCTCAGAGAGTTTGAGTCCCAAAGTCCCACAGGAATGAGGGGTCCTATGGAGGACCGTATGTGAAGGAGTGGTGGAGTTCGGGATCCTCATTCAGGGTACACGGTCATTTTGACAGAAGTTGGTTGGGAGAAGCTACCAGTATGTTCCACTGCAATCTGGAGTGAGATCAATATATATATATATATATATATATACAGTGCAGAGAATATGTCTAGCTTTAGGACTTTTTCCTATGATCTGTACTCACGGGCTGTACACAGTAATCTGGGAAACTGCCAGAATAGGTTTACATCTCAGTGTTGGTTATCTGTACTGGGTATTTATGCTGATAGCCTGCCAGTCCCATAAGAGAGAGGGAGCTGTAAATATATTCACTGTATTGCCTTGAACTTGATTTCACGTTGTGGACATTCAGCTTTATTACTTTGCTGCTAGAGAGGGGTGATCGTAAAGCCTGAATGCTGTACAACTCCAAGTCCAGAGTAGTTCTCAAGTGTGACTCTACCTACCCCATTAGTCTCCAATTAAAGTATGGTAGCACCCGGCCCAGCCAAAACAGAACAGACAGAGGGGGCATCAGCAGCCTCACGGCCCTCGCCCTCCAGTCCCTCCCGAATGACTCCCTGGGGCTCCACGTCCATCTCCTTCCCCTGCGGCACTGCCTGCCATGGACAGAATCAGAGAAAGGTAAGGGGCTGCTGGCAGCAGTGTATCTGCACGAATGTTTACAGCTCGCGAGTCACGGCTCGGGGGGCTTTTATTATTATTAGAGCTAGCTGCACTTGTTGTTTTAGGATGCAAATTGGTGCTCTGGGATGCATATTTGGGTTGGCTGCAGTATTCCAACACAGATGCATGATCTTTTGATGTTTTGGTGCTATTTTGGGCACAATTGTGTTGGCTAGTGGACCTTAAGTGAGTTATTATTTAAAATCAACATTGTGAGGGGCTGTCTGATGACCCAGTAAGTAACGCATTGTGCTTCTGTACCAGTGACTTAGGTGGTCCAGAAGTGAACTGAAGAGTTGTGCCTTCTGGCGTAGCACTGCCGTACAGCTGCGCTCCCAGCTGGGACGGGATGGCGTTATGGTTCTTTCGTGATGTGGACTGAGTAGCTTACCTCCTCTGTAGGGATATCATCATGTCACTGCATGGGCGCAAGGCCAGATGGGACATCACCTAGCACTGGGGAGGTGCCAGGGTCTAGGAAATGGGGAAAAGAATAATAATCAGCATTTATATAGTGCTTTTCATACACAATGTATCCCAAAGCACTTCACAAGCAATGCTATACTGGTAGTGAGGTGACCGAATGTGTAGTGGTGGCCATATAGCGCATCAACATCCACACACAGCCTGGACAATTGCATGAACCGGTTTATGGGAAGGGGAATGTTGGCCAGGAGTAGGACACTGGGAATGTCCCCTACTCTTTGCGAAGAGTGCCCTGGGTTCTTTTACTTCCACCTGGACACCCACCAGGACAACACTAGGATGGGTAGAAGGGACCTTGGTTTAACGTCTCATCCGAAGGACAGCACACACCAGCAGTACAGCACACCCCAGCAGTACTGCACTCAGATACCAGCGTTTTAGGTGCAAGTCCAATCCCGGTGAGAGATGAGAGCCCACAACCTTCTGGTCCAGAGGCAGATGTGCTAGTACCAACTGAGCCTTGGTAGTTAAATTCAGACACATTCGACATCCATCTGCTTGACTCATCAGGAAACAGCAGGCTGGCAGACCAGGTTGCTAGGCAGCAGTCACTAGCCAGGAAATAACAGTGTTTTTCTCGCTATATAGTCAAAACCCAGGAACCAAAGTTGCTGCATTCTCTCCCCTGTAACTAAAGCAAGTTGTTTGTCCATCATTTGCTGCACAGAATGCAGCACTTTCTTCACCAGCGACCCAGATGGCACTCTGGAGGGGTGGGGATGGGTGACAGAAGTTACCATAACTGTACAGTTGTATTTGTCCACACAAAACAAGTGTCCAATGATGATGAAGAGATGCTGGAGGTAGATTGAAAAGGAGGAAATCCATTCCTGCTTGGTGTAGCGTGGAGCACTGGGGCTAGGGGAGGGCATTGGGGGGTAGTCTGGGGACTTTGGGGGGTCCAGCTACATAGAGGTTGCATGGCATGGGGCTGGATTCTGCTGGTCCAGATACAGGGAGGTTGGTCGCCGACTCGCCTGAGTGAAGAGGCTGAGCTATAGGGTGGTGTAGCTCCAGGGAGGTTGCCTAGCTTAGTACCATTCTATATTTTTATGGTGCTGTTTATACTGTGCAATCTTTTCACTATAACCCTCAAAATGCACCACAGAACACCAAAAACCCCCAGAGCTTCTGGGGGCCGCCCGGCCATTAGTTGAGCCACCCCCCCCCAAGGTAAAACAAAAGTCGGCTCCTAGGCATGACTCTGATTGTTTGACGTCTTTTGCAAAAAATAAGCTACAAACACAAAAACATTAAGACTGCACAGACGAGTTTGCATTAAAGGGGACATAAACCTGGCTTGGGTTATTCACATTCTGAAAGCCCATGGAAATATCTTTCAAATGAGGTACTGGGCTTGCCTGTAGATTTCAGAAATCCTGAGATATAAATACCTAAATCATATGTAAATTACAGGCAGCAGTCATTTCATAGAACCTTGAGAGTGGTGTCAGAGGGGCAAGCTACATGGTGTGAATTACTGCTTGCACCTCCACGCAATACAGTAGCTGCTGCCTTGATTCAGTGTACAAGAAATCAGTTATATTTTAGGACTCTGGACACCTACAGGCAAGCCCAGCCCTGTCTGAAAGATCTTTTCATG
Source organism: Neoceratodus forsteri (assembly GCA_016271365.2). Lineage (NCBI taxonomy): Eukaryota > Metazoa > Chordata > Ceratodontiformes > Ceratodontidae > Neoceratodus > Neoceratodus forsteri. Next base: position 1,095,894,026 of record CM028135.1, on the reverse strand, counting down.
GGCTTTCAAGAATTTGAGTGAACCAGCACTGCTTCTTCCCCTTTACATTTTCATGCCAATGTGTTGCTTGTAGCTTTCTCAATGAGCTGAATGAGTGTTGCTGGATCCAAAACACCGCCATACAAAAACGGCAGCCTGAGCTGCAGCTGTTTTGCATTGCATTGTGACAGACCTGTGAGACGTTTTCCAGCTGAGTTGCATAAACATTGCATTTAAGTTGCTCTTGAGGTGGTTAAGTGTTACAAAGCAGCAGAAAGTAAATTGCCAATGCATTGGCAACTTCAAAAAAGCAATGCTTAACCCATTCCTTGGCATGAGAGTTCAATGAGAACAGTATTGTATATTTATTTGGTCAAACACGCAGCATCACAGCTGTGTCATTTAAAGAGTCTGTGGAACCAAAACAGACAGACAAGAAAAATGCAAATTCTGAGAAGTAGTCAGCTGTGACCTTTTATTTCTGAAGTATTTTTCTTTTAACTTTTGCTCAATAGAAATTGTTCTATGTGATAATATTGTACTGGATGCGTAGAACAGCCCTCAGCCTGGCAGCTGACATATCTGGCTCTAATCCCTCCCTACATCGTCAGCATTGTGAGCACACTGATAGTGACATCACAGGCAACTGAGCTGGCATCTACTGAGTGGCTGTTACTAACATGCAGTGATGTCACAGTCAGTGAGGTCACAATGCTGAGTATGTAATGGGGGAACAGAAGTACATATGTCAGCTGCCAGGCAGAGTGCTGTTCCACACAATCACCCTACTAACAACAGGCAAACGATCTTCTAATTAACCAGACGGAAAAGAAAAAGTAACTCAGATATGAGAGGTAATGCTGGTTTTAAAAACTAATATTAGTTTTAGGCAGTACACTAGCTCTTTTAAGAGCCACAGACATACCTCTTAACCCTTTGTCCTCCAAATGCGGAACATTGCCTTTCAAAATGTGGAACAAATGAGCAAAATGTGGAACACTTAATCAAATATTTACATAAGAAGCTCAGAACACTGTTAAAATGTTTGCTTTTATGTTCAGAAAGTCTGCTATTAATTGAATAATATATTTTTTGCATCATTTACTACAGATTTTTGCTTTAAAATGTTAACATTGAATGTGGGACAAGTCCTCAAAATGTGGAACAGGGAGCTTTTGTGAAGTAAAATGAGGAACATTCCTCATAATGTGATACAGTTGAGAGGTATGGCCACAGATGCCATGAGATGAATTTTGAAAAACATAATATTTGGACACAAAACAGCTTATATTTCTCATTAGCTCTGCATTTTTTATCCCCCATCTTTACTACTGAGATCATATTCATTGAAACAGGATAGTTGTTCCTTGAGGGCTCAACAGCTCCTGTTGCTTCTTCCCAACCTGATGTCATAATACTCTGCTTGTGACATCACAGTTATTCCCATGACAACAGACTGTGATGTCACAACAGAGCATTATAATTTCAAGTAGGGAATAAGCTATAGATTTAAATGAACTCTAAGGGATGAAGATCTTGGTTTTGTCAGAATTTCTTCATTAATAAATAGTGGAGGGGAAAAAACTATACCAGATATATGAAATACAAGCTGAATTGTGTCTGAATATTATGTTTTCCGAAAGTTTTCCTAATGGCGTCAGCAGCTCTTTAAGGTAAAAGGGTTACCTCCTGAGATGACTTTCCATGGAAACAGACTGGTGAGTCAACTTCAATTACAAAGTAAAAGCCTTGGCTGTTTCTTTGTAAGTATGTCTGAGTGGTTACAAAGAGAGTATAATGAACTCGTTCAACCTCTCTTTACAGCTTGTTTATCCAAGCTAGAACTGTGGAGATGCAGCCTATAATTTTATCCCGTACGTCACATCACATCTCACCTCATTTCTAACCCACCATCTTAGTCAGGTCTCCTTTGTAAAAGAAAGGAAGCTCAATGGGGCATTACTGGTTACCATAGTAACAGCCTATCGAGATGATGGAGAGGACGTAGGGTCCATTTTGTCTGCCCATCTGCTGCAATGATTATAACCCAGTTTGAGCAGGCACACACGTCTGAGTTTAACAGCCGAAATATTACCTTTACTCATTCTGTGTAACCCATAATGCTTCTCTCTCTCTCTCTCTCTCTCTCTCTCTGAGCAATCTGTGGTACTATGACGGCAAAAACATAAAACAATGAGAGCAACTTGAGTGAGTGAGTGTGAGTGAGTGAGTGAATGGGTTGGTGGGCAAGTGAGTGAGTGTGAGTGAGTGGATGGGTGAGTGAGGAGTGAGTGGGTGAGTAGGTGGTTGAGTAAATAAGTGGGTGGGTGGGTTGGAGAGTGATAGGGTGAGCGAGTGAGTGAGTGAGTGTGAGTGAGGAGTGAATGGGTTGGTGGGCAAGTGAGTGAGTGTGAGTGAGTGGGTGGGTGGGTGAGTAGGTGGTTGAGTAAATAAGTGGGTGGGTGGGTTGGAGAGTGATAGGGTGAGCGAGTGAGTGAGTGAGTGAATGGGTGAGTGAGGAGTGAGTGAGTGGGCGGGTGGGTGAGTGAGCGGGGTGGGTGGTGGTTGAGTGAGTGGGTGGTTGAGTAAATAAGTGGGTGGGTGGGGTTGGAGAGTGATAGGGTGGCAGGGAGTGAGTGAGTAAATGGGTGAGTGAGGCGTAGTAGGAGGAGTGAGTGAGAGAGTGGGTCACTGAGGAGTGAGTGAGTGGTTGGGTGAGTGATTCAGGAGTGAGTGAATGGGTGAGTGAGGAGTGAGTGGGTAGGGCAGTGAGTAAATGGGTTAGTGAGTGAGTGAGTGGTAAGTAAACAGGTGAGTGAGTGAGTGAATTAAGCAATAAGGCATGACATGGGGTTAGATTAACAGTCTGTTAATCACCCCTAGGGGTGTAATGTGGCACGAGGCACAGCTGAGTGCCTTAATGCCCCTAGGGGCTGATTGACTTGACTGTTAATCTAACTCCTGGGAGTGCCTTATTGCCATTATAAAAAAATGATTCCAAAATAAAAGTATTGAAAGTGTCCTTTTTGAATGTTATCCTCATTTAGAGAGAGACTTTTAACAAAATAGTTCTTCCACTAACAGTTTAATAATGCTGGTTCAAAATCAGAATGCAGCATTCCAGTCATTCAGCAGTGCTGGAGGATGGAATGCTGACAGGAAGAATCCATGTGCCATGGTGATCAGGCTGTACATGACAGTAAAACATGGATTAATGTAAGGTTGTTGGAATTCTAACAGCCAATCAGATTGCAGCATTTCTGAGACCCTTTTTATAGTGAGTGAGTGAGTGAGAGAGTGGGTGATAGGGTAAGTGAGTGAGTGAGAGAGTGGGTGGGTGGATGAGTGAGTGAGTGTGTGGTGAGTAAGTAAGTGGGTAAGTGAGTGAGTGATTGAGTGAGTGACTGGGTGAGTGAGTGACTGAGTGCTTCGTAATGTTAGTACCATTTATGGATATACAAATTATTAAAAGAGAAACCAACTTCCATTAGTTAAGTTACTGTAATTCCCGAGGTTGCGAGATAGGTCATACAAGGAAATAACTGTTGAGTTGAATATGTTCAGGCTGGAGGAGAGAAGAATGAGGGGTGATACGATACAATTAAAACACAGCAGGAAGGATTTTTTTAGGCTAAGGGTGGTAAGACTGTGGAAGGTATTGCTCAAGGAAGTGGGGGAGGTGGAGTCTCTGAATCCTTTTAAAAGCAGGTTGGATACCTATATCCTTAAAAAAAAGTAGGGTATGTTAGACTCACTAGGACTGTGAGATGGGACTTGATGGGTGCTAGCCTTCTTTTGTTTAAACTACCAAATAAACTTGCTTGGAGCAGTCCTCAACACTTCACTTATGCTGCCCACTGTTCCTTAACATATTATTCTTTAAGCCAAAAAATGTTCTCTGCATTCTAGCCATGGCTCTGCATTTTAAAGGCCAGTGCTACGCATTTTAAGGTGTACACATTTTAGGAGGCAGTACAGCGCAGTGGGTTAAGGCTCTGAGCTGCAGATCTGGAGACCTGGGTTTGAATCCCACAGCTGCCTAGGTGCATACTGTGTGATCCTGAGCAAGTCACTTAACTTCCTTGTTCTCCCAGGTCGCATCTGGAAACAAGCTTCAACTTAGTGTGCTACTCCTGGTTAAACAATGTTTCCCTTTCCCTTCCTTCTGTTTAATGCTGAGAGTTTGAGAGGGATGTATACAAATCAGGAAAAGAGCTAAAAGGCTGGAAAAGATTTGTGTGAGGGGCCTCCTTCACTGAAGTCCGCGGCTGTCGGAGACAACACTACTTTTCCTGAGCTTAAAGCACTTATCCTTATTACACCCGTTTGGCACAATACCATTTTAATTTTTTATCTTTCTATGATGTATATATGCTGGCAGAGTGGCATTTACATTGTTATAGAAAGCTTTTTAATTTTGGCTACAGCAGCAGAGGAAATGCACTGTGCCAAAAAACAAAATCAAATCTAGCGAACAGCACAAATAAAGCATTAGTCATAAGTCACTTTCAATATATTATCTTTTTAGTATGAAAGAAATGCTCTTCCCCTGTTCTGCACTTTCCTGCAACAGTGATATTTGTGGAATGTGTGAGTCTGCTGTTTTTTTTCTAGAGTAGTATGTTTTAAAGAATAACCATAAAATTTAAGTTAAAACAACTTCATTATGATCCGATTCCAACTAATACACTGTCTTCTCTAGCAAATTAAGACCCTCATCTAAACAAGTCTCACCAAAATCATTTACATTTGTTCTGTTTACTGTTAGATCTGAATGACTGTGAGATAGAAATTTATATATTTTTAAATTTTTACATTTATGTATATATATATTATACAAATACAAATGTATAATTGTGTTTAACTAAGGGTTAAAGGATTAAGTAAGGGAGGTATACAAAGTACTGGAAATAGAACTCCATATATAAGAGAAGTCTTTTTGTATCCTAGGATCAGTATGGAGGGGAGGTAGTCAGTTGTGGGGGCTGCGAGGTGCTCTTCTGCAGGGTTACACTCTGGAGGAAGAGGCACTTCCCCATCTGCAGGACCTTTGCGGAGCTCCACACTCAGCTGGCGGCAGCAACAAGAGAGATATCTCGACTGTGGCACCGGCTCAGCTGGGGTCCACCTCCACACCCCACTGTCCCAGAGTTCCACTGCCCAGGGGGCTGGAGGGTGGTGGGGAAGGGCAGGGGGAAGGATGGCAGGGACAGCTACAAGGGATTCGACCAGTCTCACACCATTCAGACAGCAAATCGCATTGCACCCCTGGAGGAGGCTCAGCTATCTGACTCCATGGGGGGGGGGGTCTCTAAGTCTGTTGTGGGAAAAGAGCAGGATGACTTAGTAGCACACAAGGGGGGTGAGCAGGAGGAAGTCAGCAAAGAAAGTCTTAGTGACTGGGGACTCAGTGATTAGGGGAGTAGAAAGGGTGGTGGGCAGGGGAGGGGCCGGGAGTGAAATCGGCAGATGCCTTCCTGGTGCATCAGCCAGTTAGGGTATAGATAGGATTGGGAGCATGGTGGAGAAGGAGGAATGGAAGCTGGGGGTGCAGGTACACTTGTGTACCAATGGTCTGGCAAACCAGCCTGTGGAGGCAGCAAAGCAGAACTTTAAGAGTCTGGGGGACAGACAGAAGGCGTACTAGGCTTCCCTGGCCTTTTTTGAGGTCCTCCCAGTGTGATGGATGAGAAACTGGTTGGAAAGGAGACAGCAGAAGGTTGTGGTCAATGGAGTTACATCAGAAGAGAGGGTGGTCATCAGTTGAGTGCCACAAGGATCGGTCCTGGGTCCAGTCCTTTTCAATACGTTCATTAGCGACATGAGAGAAGGAATCCGGGGCAAGATGTGTCTCTTTGCAGGTGACGCTAAGCTATCTGGCAGGGCAGACAGTGAGGAGGGGGTTAAGGAGACGTGCAAAAGCTAGAGATGTGGTCAAAGTCTTGGCAGTTGAAACTCATTGCCAAAAAGTGCAAGGTGATGTACATGGGGAACAAGAACCCCAGGACAGTGTACTTGGGGGGGCGGTAAAGCTGAGCATGATCACGGAGGAAAGAAACCTAGTAGTCATCCATGACTCTCTAAAACAATCACACCTGTGTACCAAAGCCTACAGTAAGGCAAACAGGATGCTGACTTGTACCAGGAGGGGTACTGATAGCAGAAGGAAGGAGGTATTACTACTGCTGTCTAGATCACTGGTGAGGCCCCACCTGGAGTACTGTGTCCTTTTCTGGAGTCCTCACCTAAGGAAAGGTAAGGACAGGCTGGAGACAGTGCACCGTAGGGTAACCAACATGATTTATGGCCAACAAGGAAGATCTTACGAGGATCGACTCAAGGCACTGAACACGTACTCGCTGGAGGCCAGATGAGAGAGGGGAGATATGACAGAGCTCTTCAAGTTCCTGAAAGGAATGAACAAGGTAAACTGTGAGGAACTATTTAGCATAAGTAGTGGATCAAGAACATGGGGGCATGAGTGGAAACTGACAGGGGCGGGGATTGAAGAGGAAAGTGAGAAAGTTTTATTTTACATAAAGAGTGGTGGAGCCATGGAACAATCTGCCAGTTGATGCAGTGGATGCCCAAACTATCAGTGATTGCAAACATGGCTGGGACAGTGTGAAATGCTTAGAGGCTGTTCAGGGTGGCAGCGGTAGGGTAGGCAGCATGGGGGTGGATAGTGTGGGGCAGAACCCTATATGGACAACAGATCCCAGGTTTGTAAGAGTTTATGGACAAACTTGATGGACCAATGGTCTTTATCTGCCACCACTGTCTAAGTTTCCATGTTTCTATGTTAAAATCAGTATGTTCACACTGACACAGTGACATAACTTAGTAAATTAAGGGAGCGTTTCTGACCAATCACAGCACTACTTAATCTCGCCCATGAGACACCCTTATTTTGTAATAAGTGTGTCATGTACTGGTGCTGGTGAAGCAGGCGGGTTTGGGGAAGGTTTTTTAAATTTGAATACAATATTGCTCAACCTCAGTCAATGATGCGTTAATACCTCTGGTCAGACCACACTTCTGGTTTTAAAAGTGGTTTTACTTACTGTACATTCATTGGGTGGCAGAATGGTTCAACTATGGTTCTCACACCCTAAGAATATGCATTAGAACACTCATGCAACCTAAGGGTGCTCTTGCCGGCTCTATTAACGTATAGCATAGCAAATTAGCCTACAGGGTGGCACATCGGGGTAGGCAAGATAATCCTGAGGCCCCTAGGGCTACTGTTGCAGTCCTTGATGGTGTAGGAACAAGAGACTTTGTGCTCGCTCTTGTGAGACAAAAACGATCGCTGTTTCATGAGGGTCAATCGGTCCGCTTATTTCCAGACTTGAGTTTCGCCATGCGACAGCGAATTAAACGCTTTGATGGCATCAGGTCACTTTTGAAGGAGGCAGAATTTTCACACGGTATGGTTTTCCCGGCCAGGCTCAGAATTCTGCACCAGGGTCGAGTATACCTCTTTACTGACCCAAAAGAGGCTTTAAAATGGACCCAAAGACATGCGCCAGCCCCTCGCAGGAGATCGGATTCCATCCGGTCGGAATCTGAAGGAGATGACGAGTTGGACACTTAAAGGGGTTGTTAACCGAATCCCAGGTTTGAATTTGAAATTTATGATTTCTGTACTGAATTCCTCCCTATCTTGAATTGATCATAATTGTGTGGAAAGTATCCTAATAAAAGGGGAAATTTTATTAAAGAAATGTATAATTTGGGGCTGTAAGGAATGGGATGAGGCCCAGTAAACATCTTTAATTTTCTTCGTTGTAACAAACAGTCGACTTGTTGAGACTTATCAATGGTTAAGCTTTGTTTTTTCATTTCTCTTATTAATCCTTTATTATTTGACAGTCTGGACAGTGAAAGTTTGAGCTGCAGTTTTGGGTTTTGGAATAATAACCTTTTTAGGTTAATTAATATCTGATATATCATGGACTGATTTTAGTTTCCTATTGTAGGAAACAGAATTTGGACAATTATATTTTTGGGGGCTTCGCACGCTCTCTTCCATGCTGCTCCTGGGTTCATAGAGACAGCAATCACTGTGTTTTAAAATGTATTGTCGAATGTATTTTAAGCGGATACCCCCTATGATGTATCTTTAGATGTAGCACGAGGTTTTATTGCATGTATTAAGAGTACTGGCGTTCTCATTGACATTTTAAAATTCTTAAATATGTACTACATCAGGAATTTAACTGTATGTTTGTCTAAATGTCAGTAAATATAAAGTTTAAAAAAAAAACATACAGCATAGCAAATTCTCAGTATTTGGCAGGCTTGGAATCAGAAGAGAACTGTTCACATTAGAGTTTATGTAAACAGGATAGCCTAGCTGAAATACGACATCTCATTTACAGTGGGGTCCTGCTGTTTACATTGGGCTCGATTCTCAACAGGTTTAGACTGCCACAACCCCTGACTGCCCCAAACACACGGTAGTCCATGGCCAGCAATCGGGATTCTCAATCCCGGAGCCTCCCCATGCGCCACATGCTGCAAGTTAGACCAGCTTTTACTGGTCTGACTTTACGGACCTTTTTACAGGAGTTGCACCAAGTATTTGGCACAAGCCACCATAAACAAGGTAAAGTGTTGCAAATGAGCGCAACCTTTAGGAATCGGGCGCAAAGTGCGCCAAATCAATCGGCACAGCCCAGGGTTTGACACAGGGCTTGTGCAAGCCCTGCATCAACCTCTGAGGATCGAGCCCATTGTCTCCACCCAGGATAGCCCAACAGAGACACAACTCATTTACAGTGGGGTCCTGCTGTTTACAGTGTGCTTACCCAGGATAGCCCAACAGAGACACAACTCATTTACAGCGGGGTCCTGCAGTTTACAGTGTGCTTACCCAGGATAGCCCAACAGAGACACAATTCATTTACAGTGGGGTCCTGCTGTTTACAGTGTGCTTACCCAGGATGACCCAACAGAGACACAACTCATTTACAGCGGGGTCCTGCTGTTTACAGTGTGCTTACCCAGGATAGCCCAACAGAGACACAACTCATTTACAGCGGGATCCTGCTGTTTACTGTGAAACACAGATCCAGGATATCTCAACTGATACACAGCATCTCATTTACAGTGGGGTCCTGCAGTTTAGATTGTGCTTACCCAGGATAGCCCAACAGAGACACAATTCATTTACAGTGGGGTCCTGCTGTTTACAGTGTGCTTACCCAGGATAGCCCAACAGAGACACAACTCATTTACAGTGGGGTCCTGCTGTTTACGGTGAAACACAGATCCAGGATATCTCAACTGAGACACAGCATGTCACTTACAGTGGGGTCCTGCTGTTTACTGTGAAACACAGATCCAGGATATCTCAACTGAGACACAGCATCTCATTTACAGTGGGGTCCTGCTGTTTACAGTGTGCTTACCCAGGATAGCCCAACAGAGACACAACTCATTTACAGTGGGGTCCTGCTGTTTACAGTGTGCTTACCCAGGATAGCCCAACAGAGACACAACTCATTTACAGCGGGGTCCTGCTGTTTACAGTGAAACACAGATCCAGGATATCTCAACTGAGACACAGCATGTCATTTACAGCGGGGTCCTGCTGTTTACAGTGTGCTTACCCAGGAGAGCCCAACTGAGACACAGCATGTCATTTACAGTGGGGTCCTGCTGTTTACATAGAAACACAGATCCAGGATATCTCAACTGAGACACAGCATGTCATTTACAGTGGGGTCTTGCTGTTTACAGTGTATTTACCCAGGATAGCCCAACTGAGACACAGCATGCCATTTACAGTGGGGTCCTGCTGTTTACAGTGTGCTTACCCAGGATAGCCCAACAGAGACACAACTCATTTACAGCAGGGTCCTGCTGTTTACATAGAAACACAGATCCAGGACATCTCAACTGAGACACAGCATCTCATTTACAGTGGGGTCCTGTTGTTTACTGTGTATTTACCCAGGATAGCCCAACAGAGACACAACTCATTTACAGCGGGGTCCTGCTGTGTACATAGAAACACAGATCCAGGATATCTCAACTGAGACACAGCATCTCATTTACAGTGGGGTCCTGCTGTTTACAGTGTGCTTATCCAGGATAGCCCAACAGAGACACAACTCATTTACAGCGGGGTCCTGCTGTTTACAGTGTGCTTACCCAGGATAGCCCAACAGAGACACAACTCATTTACAGCGGGGTCCTGCTGTTTACAGTGAAACACAGATCCAGGATATCTCAATTGAGACACAGCATCTCATTTACAGTGGGGTCCTGCTGTTTACATAGAAACACAGATCCAGGATATCTCAACTGAGACACAGCATCTCATTTACAGTGGGGTCCTGCTGTTTACTGTGAAACACAGATTCAGGATATCTCAACTGAGACACAGCATCTCATTTACACTGGGGTCCTGCTGTTTACTGTGAAACACAGATCCAGGATATCTCAACTGAGACACAGCATCTCATTTACAGTGGGGTCCTGCTGTTTACATAGAAACACAGATCCAGGATATCTCAACTGAGACACAGCATCTCATTTACAGTGGGGTCCTGTTGTTAACTGTGTATTTACCCAGGATAGCCCAACAGAGACACAACTCATTTACAGCAGGGTCCTGCTGTTTACATAGAAACACAGATCCAGGATATCTCAACTGAGACACAGCATCTCATTTACTGTGGGGTCCTGCTGTTTACAGTGTGCTTACCCAGGATAGCCCAACAGAGACACAATTCATTTACAGTGGGGTCCTGCTGTTTACAGTGTGCTTACCCAGGATAGCCCAACAGAGACACAACTCATTTACAGTGGGGTCCTGCTGTTTACAGTGTGCTTACCCAGGACAGACCAACAGAGACACAACTCATTTACAGCGGGGGTCCTGCTGTTTACAGTGAAACACGGATCCAGGATATCTCAACTGAGACACAGCATGTCATTTACAGTGGGGTCCTGCTGTTTACTGTGAAACACAGATCCAGGATATCTCAACTGAGACACAGCATCTCATTTACAGTGGGGTCCTGCTGTTTACAGTGTGCTTACCCAGGACAGCCCAACAGAGACACAACTCATTTACAGTGGGGTCCTGCTGTTTACAGTGTGCTTACCCAGGATAGCCCAACAGAGACACAACTCATTTACAGCGGGGTCCTGCTGTTTACAGTGAAACACAGATCCAGGATATCTCAACTGAGACACAGCATGTCATTTACAGCGGGGTCCTGCTGTTTACAGTGTGCTTACCCAGGATAGCCCAACAGAGACACACCTCATTTACAGTGGGGTCCTGCTGTTTACAGTGTGCTTACCCAGGACAGACCAACAGAGACACAACTCATTTACAGCGGGGGTCCTGCTGTTTACAGTGAAACACGGATCCAGGACATCTCAACTGAGACACAGCATGTCATTTACAGCGGGGTCCTGCTGTTTACAGTGTGCTTACCCAGGAGAGCCCAACTGAGACACAGCATGTCATTTACAGTGGGGTCCTGTTGTTTACAGTGTATTTACCCAGGATAGCCCAACAGAGACACAACTCATTTACAGCAGGGTCCTGCTGTTTACATAGAAACACAGATCCAGGATATCTCAACTGAGACACAACATCTCATTTACAGTGGGGTCCTGCTGTTTACATAGAAGCACAGATCCAGGATATCTCAACTGAGACACAGCATCTCATTTACAGTGGGGTCCTGCTGTTTACATAGAAACACAGATCCAGGATATCTCAACTGAGACACAGCATGTCATTTACAGTGGGGTCCTGCTGTTTACAGTGTATTTACCCAGGATAGCCCAACTGAGACACAGCATGCCATTTACAGTGGGGTCCTGCTGTTTACAGTGTGCTTACCCAGGATAGCCCAACAGAGACACAACTCATTTACAGCAGGGTTCTGCTGTTTACATAGAAACACAGATCCAGGACATCTCAACTGAGACACAGCATCTCATTTACAGGGAGGTCCTGTTGTTTACTGTGTATTTACCCAGGATAGCCCAACAGAGACACAACTCATTTACAGCGGGGTCCTGCTGTTTACATAGAAACACAGATCCAGGATATCTCAACTGAGACACAGCATCTCATTTACAGTGGGGTCCTGCTGTTTACAGTGTGCTTATCCAGGATAGCCCAACAGAGACACAACTCATTTACAGCGGGGTCCTGCTGTTTACAGTGTGCTTACCCAGGATAGCCCAACAGAGACACAACTCATTTACAGCGGGGTCCTGCTGTTTATAGTGAAACACAGATCCAGGATATCTCAACTGAGACACAGCATCTCATTTACAGTGGGGTCCTGTTGTTTACTGTGTATTTACCCAGGATAGCCCAACAGAGACACAACTCATTTACAGCAGGGTCCTGCTGTTTACATAGAAACACAGATCCAGGATATCTCAACTGAGATACAGCATCTCATTTACAGTGGGGTCATGCTGTTTACTGTGAAACGCAGATCCAGGATATCTCAACTGAGACACAGCATCTCATTTACAGTGGGGTCCTGTTGTTTACTGTGTATTTACCCAGGATAGCCCAACAGAGACATAACTCATTTACAGCAGGGTCCTGCTGTTTACATAGAAACACAGATCCAGGATATCTCAACTGAGACACAGCATCTCATTTACAGTGGGGTCCTGCTGTTTACTGTGAAACACAGATCCAGGATATCTCAACTGAGACACAGCATCTCATTTACAGTGGGGTCCTGCTGTTTACAGTGTATTTACCCAGGATAGCCCAACTGAGACACAGCATCTCATTTACAGTGGGGTCCTGCTGTTTACAGTGTATTTACCCAGGATAGCCCAACTGAGACACAGCATCTCATTTACAGTGGGGTCCTTCTCTTTACAGTGTATTTACCCAGGATAGCACAACTGAGACACAGCATGTCATTTACAGTGGGGTCCTGTTGTTTGCAGTGTATCTACCCAAAATTCCTCAACTGAGACACAACATCTCATTTACAATTTGGTCATGCTGTTTACAGTCTATCTACCCAGGATATCTCAACTGAGACACAACATCCCACATACAGTGGGGTACTGCTGTTTACAGTGTGCTTACCCAGGATAGCCCAGCTGAGACATAGCATCTCATTTACAGTGTGGTCCTGCTGTTTATAGTGTATTTACCTGGATAGCCCAAATGAGACACAACATCTCATTTACAGTGGGGTTCTGCTGTTTACAATGTGTCTATCCAGGATATCCCAACTGAGACACAAGGCAAAGGCCAATTTTATTAATAACGCGCCCAATCCTGGAAGCGCTGGGTGCTTGCTACTCACAACATCTCATTTACAGTAGAGTCGTGCTGTTTATAATATGTCTACCCACTCTGAGCTCATTGATGGGTAAATGGGAACATTTGGTCTTTCAGTTTACCGAATTACAGTAGAACTAAATTTTGAATTCAAGGAATTTTACTTGAATAAAGTGCAACAAACACAATTTAATACAATATACTGCATCAAATGTACTGCTGTACACACCCACCGAGTTTAACAAAACTGATCCCCAGATTTCTGACAAATGCCTGAAATGTGTAAATCATCCTTGATCACTAATACATGTTTCTGATGTAAAAAAAAAATTAAAAAAGAAATCACCAAATTTTGGGACTCTATTTTTTCAATCCTGGAGGTAGCAGTCCCAGTGAAGTTAAATACGGAAGTAATATGCATTCTACTGGGGGGGGGGGGGGCTAATAATATGAGCTGTTCCTCTGAACAATAAAACTGATCTCTTTTGGATTTTTGAATGTGAAAAAATATATGCTCATATGCTGGAAGCAGCCTTTCCCACCTAGCATTAATACATGGTATAATCTGATAACTGACTTGCTTAAAGGAATGTTCCAATAAAAGGTTGCTGCTCACTCAGTCTTATAGCTGCCTTTCGCAACAGTCATTTTAGCCAGGTGTAAACATTTATTTCACGGCCATTACTTAGTAATTTCACTCAGAATTTTTGTATAACGATATCCAGCCCGACCACATTCTAGTGCCCTGGGGTCCTACTTACACGCCCCCATGCTCAACACATAATGATGTGTGACCAGAGAGAGCACAGGAGAGCGTAGGAGATTAATGAAGGTCACCGCTTGACTAACAAGACCCTTGTTAATTGAGCAGTGGCCCTCGTTACTCTCCTACTGTCCACTCTTGAGCTTAAAAATCTATGAGAAATCGAGCTCCATTCGTTTCAATGCGCGCGCCCCCATGCTCTCCCTGGTCACACGTTATTATGTACTTGAGCACGGGGACGTGTCAGTGGGACCGGGGCACTGTAATACGGTCAGGCTGGATATCGCTATATAAAAATTACAAGTAGAATAGCTTAGTTATATGTATATTCAGAGAGCTACATACATTGTCTACATGTATTTAGTTTTTATCTTGTATACGCTCTCCAAGTATAAATAAAAATAAATAAAAAATACAAAGGTGCCTACCCAGGACAGCCAAACGTAGACACAACATCTTGTTTACAGTGGGGTCTGGCTGTTTACAGTGTGTTTACCCAGGATAACTCTGCTGAGACAAAGCATCCTGCATACAGTGGGGTCCTGCTGTTTACAACATGTCTACCCAGGATAGCCCTACTGAGACACAGCATCTTGTTTACCATGGGGTCCTGCTGTTTAAAGTGCGTCTACCCAAGATAGCCCAACTGAGACACAACATCTCATTTACAGTGGGCTCCTGCTGTTTACAGTGTGTCTACCCAGTATAGTCCGACGGAGTCATAACATCTTGTTTACAGTGGGGTCCTGCTGTCTACAGTGTGTCTACCCAGGATAGCCCAGCTGAGACACAGCATCTTTTTTACAGTGGGGGCCTACTGTTTACAATGTGACTACCCAGGATAGCCCTACTGAGACACAATATTTTTTTTGCAGCAGAGTTCTGCTGTTTGCAATTTGTCTGCTACCCAGGGTAGCCAAACTGAGACACATCTAATTTACAGTGGGGTCCAGCTGTTTACAATGTGTCTACCCAGAGTATATCAACTGAGATGCAACATCTCATTTACAGTGGGGTCCTGCTGTTAACAATGTATCTACCCAGGACAGCCCTACTGAGACACATCTCATTTACAGTGAGGTCCTGCTGTTAACAATGTATCAACCCAGGATAGCGCAACAAAGACACAAAATCTAATTTTCAGTGGGGTCCCACTGTTTACAATGTGTCTATCCAGGATTACCCAACTAAGATGCAACATCTCATTTACAGTGGGGCTGTAGAGAGGCTTGATATGCTCAAAAATCTGCTGAATTAAAGTACATCAACAAAGGGTTAATCTGTTCACACTACTAGATGCTTGACAGAGACGTCTTCTCTTATACACTGTACTACTATACGCTTTACAGAGACACCTTCTGTCATGCACTGTACTACTAGACGCTTTACAGAGATGCCGTCTCTCATGTACTGTACTACTAGATGCTTTACAGAGACGCAATCTCTCATGTACTGTACTACTAGACGCTTTACAGAGACGCCGTCTCTCATGTATTGTACTACTAGACGCTTTACAGAGATGCCATCTTTCATGTACTGAACTACTAGACGCTTTACAGAGACGCCGTCTCTCATGTAATGTACTACTGGATGCTTTACAGAGACGCCGTCTCTCATGTAATGTACTACTGGATGCTTTACAGAGACGCCGTCTTTCATCTACTGTACTACTGGATGCTTTACAGAGACGCCATCTCTCACGTGCTGTACTACTGGATGCTTTACAGAGATGCCGTCTCTCATCTACTGTACTACTGGATGCTTTACATAGATGTCGTCTCTCTCGTACTGTACTACTGGATGCTTTACAGAGACGCCGTCTCTCACATACTGTACTACTGGATGCTTTACAGAGACACAGTCTCTCATCTACTGTACTACTGGATGCTTTACAGAGACGCCGTCTCTCACGTGCTGTACTACTGGATGCTTTACAGAGACGCCGTCTCTCTCGTGCTGTACTACTGGATGCTTTACAGAGACGTCGTCTCTCATGTACTGTACTACTGGATGCTTTACAGAGACGCCGTCTCATCTACTGTACTACTGGATGCTTTACAGAGACGCCGTCTCTCATCTACTGTACTACTGGATGCTTTACAGAGACTCCGTCTCTCACGTGCTGTACTACTGGATGCTTCACAGAGACACCGTCTCTCACGTGCTGTACTACTTGATGCTTTATAGAGACGTCGTCTCTCATGTACTGTACTACTGGATGCTTTACAGAGATGCCATCTCTCACGTGCTGTACCACTGGATGATTTACAGAGACGCTGTCTCTCATGTACTGTACTACTAGATGCTTTACAGAGATGTCGTCTTCATCTACTGTACTACTGGATGCTTTACAGAGACGCTGTCTCTCACGTGCTGTACTACTGGATGCTTTACAGAGACGCCATCTCTCACGTGCTGTACTACTGGATGCTTTACAGAGATGCGTCTCATGTGCTGTACTACTAGACGCTTTACAGAGACGCTGTCTCTCATGTGCTGTACTACTGGATGCTTTGCAGAGATGCGTCTCTCACGTGCTGTACTACTAGACACTTTACAGAGAGGCCGTCTCTCACGTGCTGTACTACTAGATGCTTTACAGAGACGCCTTCTCTCACGTGCTGTACTACTGGATGCTTTACAGAGACACCGTCTCTCATCTACTGTACTACTGGATGCTTTACAGAGACGCCGTCTCTCACGTGCTGTACTACTGGATGCTTTACAGAGACGCTGTCTCTCACGTGCTGTACTACTGGATGCTTTACAGAGATGCTGTCTCATCTACTGTACTACTGGATGCTTTACAGAGATGCCATCTCTCACGTGCTGTACTACTGGATGCTTTACAGAGACGCCGTCTCATGTGTTGTACTACTGGATGCTTTACAAAGACGCCTTCTCTCACGTGCTGTACTACTGGATGCTTTACAGAGACGCCGTCTCTCATCTACTGTACTACTGGATGCTTTACAGAGACGCCGTCTCTCACGTGCTGTACTACTGGATGCTTTATAGAGACGCTGTCTCTCACGTGCTGTACTACTGGATGCTTTACAGAGATGCTGTCTCTCATCTACTGTACTACTGGATGCTTTACAGAGATCCCATCTCTCACGTGCTGTACTACTAGATGCTTTACAGAGACGCCTTCTCTCACGTGCTGTACTACTGGATGCTTTACAGAGACGCCGTCTCTCATCTACTGTACTACTGGATGCTTTACAGAGACGCCGTCTCTCATGTGCTGTACTACTGGATGCTTTACAGAGACGCTGTCTCTCACGTGCTGTACTACTGGATGCTTTACAGAGTTGCTGTCTCTCATCTACTGTACTACTGGATGCTTTACAGAGATGCCATCTCTCACGTGCTGTACTACTGGATGCTTTACAGAGACGCCGTCTCATGTGTTGTACTACTGGATGCTTTACAGAGATGCGTCTCTCACGTGCTGTACTACTAGACGCTTTACAGAGACGCCGTCTCTCACGTGCTGTACTACTGGATGCTTTACAGAGACGCCATCTCTCATCTACTGTACTACTGGATGCTTTACAGGGACGCCGTCTCTCACGTGCTGTACTACTGGATGCTTTACAGAGACGCTGTCTCTCACGTGCTGTACTACTGGATGCTTTACAGAGATGCTGTCTCTCATCTACTGTACTACTGGATGCTTTACAGAGATGCCATCTCTCACGTGCTGTACTACTAGATGCTTTACAGAGACGCCGTCTCTCATCTACTGTACTACTGGCTGCTTTACAGAGACATCGTCTCTCATGTACTGTACTACTGGCTGCTTTACAGAGACATTGTCTCTCATGTAATGTACTACTGGATGCTTTACAGAGACACCGTCTCTCACGTGCTGTACTACTGGATGCTTTACAGAGACGCGTCTCTCATGTGCTGTACTACTAGACGCTTTATAGAGACACTGTCTCTCATGTGCTGTACTACTGGATGCTTTACAGAGATGCGTCTCTCACGTGCTGTACTACTAGATGCTTTACAGAGACGCCATCTCTCATGTGCTGTACTACTGGATGCTTTACAGAGATGCCTTCTCTCACGTGCTGTACTACTGGATGCTTTATAGAGACGCCATCTCTCATCTACTGTACTACTGGATGCTTTACAGAGACGCCGTCTCTCACATGCTGTACTACTGGATGCTTTACAGAGATGCCGTCTCTCTCGTACTGTACTACTGGATGCTTTACAGAGACGTCGTCTCTCACGTACTGTACTACTGGATACTTTACAGAGATGCCGTCTCTCATGTACTGTACTACTGGATGCTTTACAGAGACGCGGTCTCTCATGTGCTGTACTACTGGATGCTTTGCAGAGACGCTGTCTCTCACGTGCTGTACTACTGGATGCTTTACAGAGACGCCGTCTCTCACGTGCTGTACTACTGGATGCTTTACAGAGACGCTGTCTCTCAACTACTGTACTACTGGATGATTTACAGAGACGCCGTCTCTCACGTACTGTACTACTGGATGCTTTACAGAGGTGCTGTCTCTCACGTACTGTACTACTGGATGCTTTACAGAGACGCCGTCTCTCACATACTGTACTACTGGATGCTTTACAGAGACGCTGTCTCTCAACTAATGTACTACTGGATGCTTTACAGAGGCGCCGTCTCTCACGTGCTGTACTACTGGATGCTTTACAGAGACGTTGTCTCTCACGTGCTGTACTACTGGATGCTTTACAGAGACGCCGTCTCTCACGTGCTGTACTACTGGATGCTTTGCAGAGACGCCGTCTCTCACGTGCTGTACTACTGGATGCTTACTGGATGCTTTACAGAGACGTCGTCTCTCACGTGTTGTACTACTGGATGCTTTACAGAGATGACCTTCTCTTATTAACTATACAGCACCACAATCTGAACTACAGCAAGTGGCAACAAAATGTGGGACTACTGTATGTGTGTAAATATATGACAAAGACCTCCAAAAGTAGGGTATAACTGCGCCTCACTCCATATGGCCAGTACACAAGGGGTTACAATGTTTTCTTGTGTTACTGAATGTAAAATGTTGGATGATGCTGTGTCTGTCTGTACACATGGTGAGTCAATGGTAGAATCCATTATGAATGTTCTGCCACTCTTGTGCGCTGTTCCCCCAGGACTACTTTAGAAATTAGAATTGTTCTCATGAGGTCTTTCCTGAGCAATAACTCTGGATAACTTAATCAAATGAGGACACAAACGATGGGAAACAGGAAGCATGGCATCATGTCCGTTCTTGTGAAACTGAAAACACGCTACCTTAGTAAATATCGTGAACGACTTCCCTGTTACAAAGAAGGCTAATAAAAATGGAGATCCCCACTCACAGCCTAGGCTGGCGATCTTGTACCGCCGCTTCTTTATCACACAATAGATGTTATTCAGAGTAAAACCACCTAATGCATAATGGATTATTATAAGAAAGATTATGTTTCCATGATGCAGCGGCGCTCTGTTCTTCTGCATTGTTCCACTCCCTGATTAATTTTTCAGAACTTTTGACTACTTCCACAACAATAGTGTTTTTGTCAAGCTTATTTCAATGCTGATACACTTATCCACCTGCACTGATGAAATTAGCAGCACATAAAAACATGTAAATGTCAACAAACACATCTTGTGAAGCATGGCTTAACCCTGCTTTTCCTCAGGCAAGGGTTTTGATCCAACAGTCCTGCACGTGTAAATACTGCAGTGATGTCACTGAAACCTTTATTAAATACTACAGCAGTGTCTTAGGAACCTTTATCATATACTGTAGTAGTGGCTTAGAAACCTTTATCATATGCTGTAGTAGTGTCTTAGGAACCGTTATCATATGAAACATAAAAACATAGAAGTTGATGGCAGATAAGGACCGCAAGGCCCATCCAGTCTGCCCATTTCTTTTTGTACCTTATAAATGTGACATCGGCCTTTGCTCTGTCAATGGCCTGTCTATTCATACTCATCTATATTGCTCCCTTATGCCTATCCCATGCCTGTTTGAAGCCCTGAACTGTATTCATATCCACCACTTCCTGAGATAGGCCGTTCCATGCATCCACCACCTCTTTTGTGAAAAAGAACTTCCTCACATTAGCCCTTAATCGGCCTCCTTCTAATCTCATGTTGTGTCCTCTTGTCCCGCTATTTTTCTTATATTGAAACATGTTAGACTCTTTCACCTTGTTAATGCCCTTAAGGTGTTTGAATGTTTCGATCATACTTGCATACTGTGTGACCCTGAGCAAGTCACTTAACCTCCTTGTGCTCCCAGGTCGCTCCTGTAAAAAAGCTTCCAGCTTAGTGTGCTATACCTGGTTAAACAACTAAAATAAAAAAATAAAAATATATCACCTCTCTCCCTCCTTTGCTCTAGGGTATACATATTGAGCTCCGTTAATCTGTCCTCATGTGTTTTCTGATGCAGTCCCTGCACCATTTTGGTTGCCCTTCTCTGGACTGCCTTAATTTGGTTAATGTCCTCATGAAGGTGTGGCCTCCAGTACTGCACGCAGTACTCCAGATGGGGCCTAACCAGTGTCTTGTAAAGAGGGATTATTACCTCCCTCTCTCCAACTTGTGATCCCCCTAGCTCACTACTGCTTTAGTGGTCTGCTTGGATGATTTCAGGTCATCTGTGATGATGATGCCCAAGTCTCTTTCTTCCTTTGTGACTGCCAGCAACTCCCTTCCCCGCCTATAGGTGGCTTCAAGGTTTCTCTCCCCTATGTGCATGATCTTGCACTTCTTTGCATTAAACTCCAGTTGCCACTCTTCTGACCACTTTGCTAGTTTATCCACATCTTTTCTCATTCTGTCCACCCCATCTGGATCATCTACGCTGTTGCAGATCTTAGTGTCATCTGCAAACAGACAAACCTTACCCTCTAGTCCATCTGCAATGTCACTGATGAAGATATTGAAGAGGACTGGCCCCAGGACTGATCCCTGAGGTACCCCACTTGTGACTTGTATCTCTTCCGACTGTATACTGTTTACCACCACTCTTTTTTTCCTGCCCGTCAGCCAGTTTGCCACCCAGTTGACCAACTTCTGACCCACCCCAAGCCTACCCAGCTTATTAATCAATCTTCTATGTGGAACAGTATCAAAAGCTTTGCTGAAGTCAAGGTAGGCGACATCAACTGTTCCCCCTTGGTCCACCACTCTGGTTACCCAGTCAAAGAAATCTATGAGATTAGTTTGACAGGACCTTCCTTTTGTAAACCTATCTGTCTTGGATCCTGTGCCCCTATGGATTCCAGGTGTTGCACTATCCTTTTCTTAAGGAGTGTCTCCATAATCTTGCCCACTACTAAGGTAAGACTGATTGATCTGTAGTTCCCTGCCTCCTCCCTGCTGCCACTCATGTGGAGTGGGATCACATGAGCCCTTCTCCAGTCTTCTGAGACCTCTCCTGTGCTCAGAGACTCACTAAACAGTTCTGATAATGGCTCTGCTAGTTCCACCCTTAGCTCCTTTAGTACCCTGGGATGTATGCCATCAGGTCCCATTGCCTTGTCCATCCTGAGCTTATCAAGCTCTTGCAGGACCCTTTCTTTTGTGAAGGGACTAGTGCTCACCTCCCTCCCCCGTGTCCATGGTGCTGAGCTGTGAGCCCTGCCCTTTCTTCTCTTCAGTAAGTACTCAGCAGAAGTATCTATTTAGGATAGATGCTTTTACACGGTCCTCCTCCTCACACGCCCCCTTATCTCCTTTGATCTTAGCAATACCCCCTCTGGACTTTCTCCTTTCACTAATGTATCTATAGAAAGTCTTACCACCTTCTTTTACTGTTTGTGCAAGTGTTTCCTCGGTTTGGGCCTTTGCCTGCCTTACTGCCTTCCCTGCTTCCTTAGGGAAGTTTGGTATGCCTCCCTATCTTCATCCCACTGCGTTCCCTTATATTTCCTGAAGGCCAGCCTTTTGGCTCTGACCTTTTCTGCTACTGTTTTTGAGAACCAAAGTGGTTTCCTTCTTTTGCACTTCGTTTTCTCTCCAACACAATGAAATGTTACTTCAAGTATTGCATCCTTAATGCTTGCCCACTTTCCTGTACCCCCCTCACCTGTGTTTCTTTTTGCCAGGGCTAGCTTAACTCTGTTGGCCATCTTATCAAAGTCAGCTCCTTTGAAGTCCCATATTTTTGCTGTATTAGTGGCTTAGAAACCTTTATTATATGCTGTAGTATTGTCTTATGAACTTTTATCATATGCTGCAGTAGTGTCCTAGGAATTATAATCATATGCTGTAGTAGTAGTAGTTTCTTAGGCATTTTTATCATATTCTGTAGTACTTAGGAATTTTTATCACATGCTGCAGTAGTGTCTAAGGAACCTTTATCACATGCTGTAGTAATAGTGTCTTGGGAATTTTTATCACATGCTATAGTAGTAGTGTCTTGGGATTTTTTATCATGTGCTGCAATACTGTCTTACGAACTTTTATCATATGCTGCAGTAGTGCCTTATGAACTTTTACCATATGCTGTAGCATTGCCTTATGAACCTTTACCACATGCTGCAGTAGTGTCTTAAGAACCTTTATCATATGCTGTAGTAGTGTCTTAGGAACCTTTATTATATGTTGTAGTAGTGTCTTATGAACCTTTATCATATGCTCTAGTAGTGTCTTATGAACCTTTATCTTATGCTGCAGCAGTGTCTTAGGAACCATTATCATATGCTGTAGTAATGTCTTATGAACCTTCTGTTAGCACCCTTTGCAAACTGTGTGAGAGGCCTTTCGGCACCATGCAATTCTGCTTAAAGTTGAACCAGCATAATATTCTGTGGTGATTTGCATATGCAGCCCATGATGCTTTGCATTGTGGGGGCATGTGTGATTTTGTATTTTCTTTATCTTATGCTGCAGCACTGTCTTAGGAACCATTATCATATGCTGTAGTAGTGTCTTATGAACCATTATCATATGTTATAGTAGTGTCTTTGAAACTTTTATCATATGCTGCAGTAGTGTCTTATGAACTTTTATCATATGCTGAAGTAGCGTCTTATGTAACCGATAATTCACAACAGGGTGTGTGATTATTGGGGCTTAATCAGCATCACATGTGTATTGTGAGGCATGAGGCCATAGGCCGAGTGTCCTCACAGCACCCAGGGTGGTGATTAATTCCCAATAAGCACACACCCTGGAGTGGTTTATTGCACTTATAATATAGGGTTTTGCAAAGAAAGAAAAGTAATTGACAGAAACTGTTTAAAAATGCTTGGAAATACAAGAAATTTCCATGTATCCTTCCAAGGTGTCAAACAACTAGTGCAGATGTAAGTTATGTGATGAACACAGACTTTGACTGGGTGACCAAAGAAGTAGATCAGGGAGGGGCTGTGGACATGGCCTACCTAGACTTTAGCAAGGCATTTGACACAGTCCCACACAAAAGATTAATATACAAGTTAGCCAGCCTGGGAGTAGGTCCCAAGATGACAGCCTGGGTAAAGAATTGGCTGGAGAATAGGACACAGAGAGTAATAGTAAATGGAGTCCACTCAGAAGAAAGGAGGGTTACTGGTGAGGTACCGCAGGGTTCAGTATTAGGACCAGTCCTCTTCAATGTCTTTATAAGCGACATTGCAGAAGGACTGGAAGGAAAAGTATGTCTCTTTGCAGATGACACTAAGATCTGCAACAGAGTTGATGCACAGGGTGGGGTGGAAAGGATGAGAAGAGACTTGGCAAGGTTAGAGGAATGGTCAAATGTATGGCAGCTTAGATTCAATGCTAAGAAGTGCAAGGTAATGCACCTGAAACAAAACCCAGTGGAAGAGTACACAATGGGGTTGAGACACTAACAACAACAAAAATGGAAGGGACCTGGGGTAGTCATATCAGATGACCTAAAGATGGGCAAGCAATGTGAGAGGGCAGCAAGGAGGGCTGGGGATACTGGGATGCATAGGGAGGCATCACCAGTAGAAAACAGGAAGTTATTATCCCTCTGTACAGACAGCTGGTGAGACCCCATCTGGAGCACTGTGTGCAGTTCTGGAGACCCAGTCTCCACAAAGACATAGACAGGATAGAAGCTGTCCAGAGGAGGGCAACTAAAATGGTGCAGGGTCTGCACTGGAAGACATATGAAGAGAGACTTAAGGAGCTTAATATGTATAGCCTCGAGGAAAGAAGGGAGGGGGGGGACATGATAGAAACTTTCAAGTACCTCAAGGGAATCAACAAAGTCCAAGAGGGTAGCATCTTTCAAAAGAGGTGTGCAAGAACAAGAGGGCACAATTTGAAGATAGAGGCGGCTCAGAGGTAATTTAAGAAGTATTTTTCACAGAGAGGTTGTGGATGCATGGAATGGCCTTCGGAGGAGGTTGTGGAGTCAAAATCAGTGGTGGAATTCAAGCATGCATGGGATAGTCATATGGCAATTCTGGGGGTTGGGGGTAGGAAGAAGTAGGCTGCTGGTTAACTAGGATCTGCAGCTTATCCAGTAGGTAGGGAAATGGGCAGACTGGGTGGGCCAAGCGGTCCTCATCTGCCATCAAATTCTATGTTTCTATGTTTAACCATCTCACACAGAAGGCTGGTAAACTGGAGAGCCTGGGGGTGGGCCAGAGAGTTAATATGTGGGTGGAAAATTTGCTGATGGGAATGTGTCAAGCAGTTCTTCACAGAGAGGGTGGTGGAGACCTGGAACAGGCTTCCAGAGGAGGTGGTGGGTTCTGAATCAGTGGGCAGTTTCAAGGAAGCGTGGGACAGACATATGGGGTTGGGAGGAGGGGAGAAAGTCCAAAGTAGATAAAAAGGAGGAGGGGGCAGGGGGTTGTAAAGAGCAGACTAGATGGGTCAGTGTGGTCCTTTTCTGCCATCACAAATCTGTGTAATGTCAGAAAACAGTATGAACATGATTTCATAACATACACTCTCCCGAGGTGCTGTTACACTGTGGCTCTCTTCTGACTGACTAATCCCTATCTACAGAGACAGGCAGGGACACAGAGACACACAAACTCAGGAGAGTGCAGCAAGTTTCAATGTGTTGCTGTCTGTGTGTCTCTCTGATTAACACACGGACATGATGTCGCTCTGTGTGTGTGTGTGTGTGTCTCTCTCTCTCTGGGTTTGGAAACACAAACTGACGGTGTCTGTATGAGACACAGAGGGCTGAATTTCAGGATGGTTTAGTAAGCAATTAAGGGGATTACTACAGAACGGCAAGTGGTCTGTAAGAAACACCACAACTCCAGCACACTCTACAGAGATAGAGAAACACACACACACACACACACACACACACACACACACACACACACGAGATTACAGCTACTTTGAATCACAGACTATGTGTGTGTGTGTGTGTGTGTGTGTGTGTTCTCTCTCTGTGAAGTTACCACTGTGCTGCTCCCTGTCAGCTAATGTGCGCACCGCGGACCTCACACACCACAGCACTCGAGCTGTTCCTGTGTGTCTCTCTCTCTCTTTGCATTACTCCAATGAGTGAACAACTCTCCAGACTGGGACAAATGTGGGACTGAAAAGAGAGCGACAGAACAGGAGGAATGGTGACTGCTGTTTGCACCGTGGTCCTCACTATCTGTGTGCCTGTCTCTCTCTATCTCTCACTTGACCACAGAGAGAGCTGCTGGAGGGCACACAAGGAAAAGAAACCACACCTCGGAGAGGACACTGCCTGCATGTTAGGAGAATGAAATGCTGATCGTGTGTTGCCCTATCTCTCTCCCTCTCCCTCTCTCTCTATGGTGAGCTGCTGTACTTTCTGTGTTACTCTCCACATGACTGCATATCGGGGGGGTCGCCTCCTTTGTCCCTCCTTCACTCTCTCAGCATCTCTCACAACAAGTTGCAGCGGACACCGGAGAATGTGGCTTTTAAGGATGAGAGAGAGACAGATGGTACATTGCCGGAATCCAGGGTGTACATCACTGGCTGCACATCATATCACTGTGGCTGTCTTCTCTCTCTCTCTCTCTCTCCCCCTACAATGCTGCTGCCAATGTCATCTTCACACTCTCTCTCTTTCTGTCTCTCTAATGCTGTCACCCATGCCAACAGTTACTCTCTCTCCTTCCCTCTCTCTCTCTCCCTACAATGCTGCCACCAATGTCATCTCCACTCTCTCTCTTTCTGTCTCTCTAATGCTGCCACCCATGCCAATAGTTTCTCTCTCTCCATTGCTGCTGCCAATGCCATCTTCTCTCTCTCTCTCTGTCTCTCTAATGCTGCCACCCATGCCAATAGTTTCTCTCTCTCCAGTGCTGCTGCCAATGCCATCTTCTCTCTCTCTGTCTCTCTAATGCTGCCACCCATGCCAATAGTTACACTCTCTCTCTCTCACTCCCTCTGTCTCTTGGTAAATAGTTCAGTAGGGGATGGCAAAAACAGTGGTTGAGAAGGCTGGCGGTGAGAACAAATGACCGCTGACAGCTTCTCTGTCCTGCACTCAGATTGCTGCTTTTCACAGAAGACACAGGAGACAGAGTTAATCTGTGCAAAAGTGTTCTGTGCACTCACACTCTCTCTCTCTCTCTCTCTCTCTCCACATCATAGGAATGGGGAACTGTCTCGCTGTCTGACTGTGGAGAGCAGGGAGCACACTGTTGGAATGCAGCTCGATACTGACAGTAACCTGTTTTGGCAACAGTTCAACATTACTGTTATTACGAGCTGGACTGCAGAGAACAAGACATGAGGAAGGGGGGTCCAGGCATTACAGTGCATGTTGTGGGCTGCCAGTAAGAATGGGACATATATGGTGTGGCAGGGGACAGTAGAAACAGCGGTTGACACAGACATGAGCAGCAACGGTAATGGCAGGGACAAATGACCAGTGACTGCTGCTCTCTGTCCCTCGGTCTCCCGCACCCAGGCTGTTGCTTTTCAGACAACTTGATAACACCCAGGGGACTGTGCTTCTTAACTACTGTATGGTGTGCATAGAGAGAGACATACACCTGCTGAACACTCAGCAGTTTGTCTCCTAATTCAGTGTCCGCTCCGTGCTCCAAGATCTGAGGGACAGGTGGTTGGGGAGGGCACTACTGCTCACTAAGATGAGAATTACAAATGGCTGCTTCACATGCTGTAGCCGTCAGCCAGAAAAAAAAGACCCATTCTGCCCAGTGATTCCCACACTGAAGTGCTCAAAGCAACTGTGTGTGTATGGTGCATTAACGCATGATCACATGGGAGCCCTGCACCAATCAGCTCACTGAGTTTGATAACCCCATGTTATAAGTTCGTGTTCCTGCAGCGTGGGCCAGGGGCTCACCCCCATCCCCTGGAGGTCACGAGGGCCGAAATCAGGTTGGACCGGAGGCTCTCCCCAACCCCCCCACGGACCGATTCTTGCCACCAGCAGTTCGTGTTCCTGCAGCGTGGGCCAGGGACTCACCCCCATTCCCCGGAGGTCGCGAGGGCCGAAATCAGGTTGGACCGGAGGCTCTTCCCCACCCCCCCACGGACCGATTCTTGCCACCAGGTAGTTGCCACGGACAGCGCTCCTCGCATCTTGGACTCTGTGCTTTTTTTTTTGGTCTTTTTTAAATTTTGGTGCCTTTTTAATTACCTCAGTGTCTGGATAGTGAAATTACAAGCGAACACTCTCCTGAACAGGGAAGCAAGGGGTATGCCTGTATGTGTGCCGTCGAGTAAACTGCTGTAAACTGCACTGTTACCATAATTAATTTTAAAGCCAGTATAGTCGATGGAATGCACACTCCTGCTTTACTGTAACCTGCACTGTTGCCAGTATTAAGTTTAAAGCCAGTTTTCTCGATAGAAAGCTCCTTCCTGCTTCCTGTTCTACATGCTAGCAGCCTATTGCGTTAACCTAGGAATTCGGGTCAGCCCCCTAACGCAGTACTTATTGTGTCCCCCATCCCCCGGAGGTCGCAAGGGCCGAAATCAGGTTGGACCGGAGGCTCTCCCCCACCCCCCCACGGACCGATTCTTGCCACCAGGTAGTCGCCACGGACAGCGCTCCTCATCTTGGACTCTGTGCTGTTCCCATGATCGCTTTGCGACTGCTCCCTCCCGCCCAATATCCTCCACCCTTTTCCGGCTTTAGTTTTATAGGCTGAAGTCCACGATAGGTGGCGTGGTGTGGCGTTTTTTTTTCCAACAGCTCTGTTTACCATCTGCTTGTTATAACGTCTGGCCACTAGAGGGAAACTAAAATATTCAGCTGATACTTCACTACACACCTGGGTCTCCACCCCTCCCAGCCTTCATTTTTAACAACTTCTGGCCTCCAGCTGACGACTGTTGCAGCAGCTGTAACTATCTTTTCCTGGCAGCCTATTGCTCGTTCTCAGACCACCTCCCATCTCACCTATTTGAATTATTCCCCTTCTTTACTATGCCTTTCACTGCTATCATGACTCTTCTAATGGGTGCCTCCTCCCTTACACTACTTTCGGCACTCTCCTGCCCTGTCATTCTCTGCCCACCTCCCAACGCGTTCTCTGTGGACAACTTTAACTTTTCCAACTAAAAGCTTCCTATTCACCACCTCCTATTCTCCTACTGCACTACTTAGCAGCACGGCTCCTGCTAACCAGGTCCCCCCAGTCAGGATAAAATTCTCCCCATTCTACTAAATGGATTTGCTTCAGGAGACCACCTTGGACTTGCATCCTCTACCTAACACGAGCTGGGGACATCGAGGCCAATCCTGGTCCACACAGGGCACCCAACCCAGGTCTACCTCCCCCGTTGCTAGCCCTCCCTAAATCCAATGGTCTCACCCTGGCACATATCAATACTAGAAGCCTCCTAGCCAATCTAGCCGATCTTCAGGTTTGGATGAACATGAACTGTCCGGACATACTAGCCATCACTGAGACTTGGCTAAAACCCACTGTTACAGACTCACAGTGCTCCTTTCCCGGGTACAGTATGCTCCGAGCTGATCGCTTGGGGACTAAAAAAGGCGGGGGGCTAGCGCTGTACTTCAAATCACACCTTAACGTCACACTCATACAGGACCCCCTTCTGCCAAATTGCGAACTACTCCACACCCTCCTTCTACTTGGAGGAGTAAAGAAACTCCATATCTTCTGTATATATGTCCCTCCCAAAAACTCCAATCTGGGTCTCTTAGAACTCATGGACAACCTACTATCTGGTACAGGCAAAAACGACATTATCTGCCTTGGTGATTTCAACCAAGACTGGTCAGAGAACAACTCAGCCCACCTATCATCTATCACTAGTAAGGCCAACCTCTCTCAGCTCATTCAGGAACCCACGAGAGTCTCCCGGGGGGGTGCCTGCGCCACCCTTCTCGATTGGACCCTCACAAACAGGATGGATTATGTGAGCACGTCAGGTGTTCTCCCAGACACCATAAGTGACCACTATCCTACTTACTGTATCTGGGACACCACCACCCCCTCATTTCCCTCTAAAGTCACTTCCTTCCCTGACGTTTCCCACCTAAGGGTGGACGATTTCAAAACTGACCTTGGCTCTGTTGACTGGACTCCTATATACTTAACTGATGGCGTAAACCAGGCCACTGACTATTTCAACTCCGTCCTTCTCTCCTTGCAAAACCTTCATCCCCACCTCTACTTCATGGGGTGGCAGGAAGGCGACCAAGTGTCAATGCCCTTCTTTCAAATGCTGAAACATAGGGACAAACTTTGGGCTATGTGGAAGAGCTCTAGTCTGCAATCTGACTTTGAAGCATACAGGTCTTCTGGAACAACTGCAAAAACACATTCGCCTGGCTAAAGCACCTCACTTCAGGAACCTTCTAAAGTCCTCTGGAGACAACCTAAAGCGTACTGGGCACAAATCAAGAAATCCTTGGCAATAATAAGCCTCAGACTCCTACTGACATGAATATACAGGGCACTCACTGTAACAACCGCTTACTATTGCCAATTCTTTCAATTCCCTCTTCTCTCACTTCCGGCCTATACCTCTGATGGGCCCAAGGCTAAAGGCACGCACCCTCAACTTCACACCCTACTCATCCCTTCTTTGCGCTTTCTCCAACCACGTACCATGAAGTACGTAAACTTCTGAATTCCATACCAGCCCGTGGGGGCCCAGGCCCTGATGGCATCCATCCGGGCATTCTCAGGCAGTTTGCTCCTTGGCATGCCAAGCCGGTCACCAGACTTTTTAACCTATGTATCAGGACCTCTTCCGTCCCATTGGCCTGGAAAATGTCCAGAACCATCCCTATTCATAAGAAGGGTGATGTCAAACAAATGACCAACTACCGTCCCATCTCTCTCCTGCCTACTCTTAGTAAAGTTTTTGAGAAACTTGTTCATCGTCAACTCTCAGACCATCTCGGCAAGTTCAATCTCTTACCCACTGCCAGCATGGATTTAGGCCTGGACACAGCACCCACGGCTCTAACCAACTTACCAGTGATATAAAAACAACATGGATATGGTCTACTCACGGGGCCGTCTTTATTGACCTTTCCAAAGCTTTCAACATGGTTCACCACCAACTCTTGCTGTCAAGCTCCAAGCCACGGGTGCCTCTGACCCCACCCTTTCTTGGTTCCAAAGCTACCTTAACAATCACTCCCAAGCCGTAGCCTTCCACAAGGCTATATCCTCCCCCAGACTGATCACCCGTGGCGTCCCTCAAGGATCCATCCTTGGTCCTCTACTCTTCTCCCTTTACCTAAATGACATTCCCCACTCCTCCTGTCAAAGTCGCATTCTCATGTACGCTGATGACCTGGTTCTCTACTCGGGCTCCAACTCGATTGCAAACAT
The DNA here is from genome assembly GCA_016271365.2 of Neoceratodus forsteri. Lineage (NCBI taxonomy): Eukaryota > Metazoa > Chordata > Ceratodontiformes > Ceratodontidae > Neoceratodus > Neoceratodus forsteri. The sequence goes on along the minus strand of CM028135.1, from coordinate 1,095,863,226 downwards.
CAACCTCTCACTCTCAAACGACTTTCAGGTCCTTCAGCAATGGCTTCTGAACAACCACCAACACCTGAACCTGGACAAAACGCGAGCCATGCTGTTCGGCTCTACAAAAAATTTCCCCACAGCCCAAGCTTCTGGTTCAGTGCCAGGATGACTCTTGGTCCAGCTCGTCCTCCTTCAAATACCTGGGGTCACTCTTGATCCCTCCCTCGACCTTGCAACACATATCAACACAGTCTGTCGTGCTGTTAATCTGAAATTGGTGGGGCCTATCAGTGCGACACTCCCTCACCCTACTGCTAGACTATCCGTAAGGGGGTGCTTCTCCACAGCTCAATATGGTCTTCCTCTTCTATAGTCCGCTAACTCCAGCATACTCAGGAGATGGGACACCTCTTATAATAACATCTGAAGATTTGCCTTATCCTCCCCACGCCTCACTCATCACTGCCGCCTTTACTCCGGATTAAACTGGCTGCCACCCAAGGAGCTCCGGGCTTTCTCTCTGGGTTGCTTTATAGACTCCCAAACTCGACCCCCTAGACTGAACTCCCTGGCTCTCCTGCTTACCCCAGCATCTCAAATTCGCTCACTTAGATCCTCCTCCTCACCCCTTCTAACATGTAGACCTTGCGCCACAAAAATGGGCAAACAGGCTTTCTCGTACTTCGCTCCTCGGTTCTGGAACTCTCTTCCCCTTCAGGTCAAAACTGCCTCCTCCAACCGGGTTTTCAAAAACTCGTTGTTCTCTCCCTCATCACACTTGCTCACTGCCGTTGCTCATAACATAGCCACTGACCACCGGCCTGCTGCCCAGACCCCTTCTGTTGTTGCAACATTAAAGCTTTATTATGAGCATCCTGGAGTACTAAATTGTTGTCCTTCCACTATGTATACTGGTTATATTTTGCCTGCAACCTTTGTTCACTTTAATGCCATTACGTCATGATATATCACTATAACTAACTTATGGCACTTTGTCTTGTACTCCACTTGATTGTACCTGATAATGTTATATTTCTACTTGAATTCAATCTTTTTCCTTATTGTTAACATGTCTTTATGTATCACTGTAATTTGTGGCTCCTATGTCTTGTACTCTCCCGGGTCGTGCTTGAAAATAGGCAGGATTGTTTGCCTAACGCACTTACCTGGTTACCAAAAGCTAATAAATAAATAAATAAATAAGAACTGTTATATGCTGCAGTAGTAGTGTCTTAGGCACCTTCATCATATACTCTAATAGTATCTTAGGAACCTATATTATATGTTGTAGTAGTATCTAAGGAACCTTTATTATAAGTTGTAGTAGTGTCTCAGGAATCTTTAACATATGCTGTAGTAGTGTCTTAGGAATTTTTATCATATACTGCAGCAGTGTCTTAGGAACCTTTATCATATGCTGTAGTAGTAGTGTCTTAGGAAAGTTTATTATATGTTGTAGTAGTGTCTCAGGAACCTTTATCATATGCTGTAGTAGTAGTGTCTTAGGAACCTTTATCATGTGCTGTAGTAGTGTCTTGGGAACCTTTATCATGTGCTGTAGTAGTGTCTTGGGAACCTTTAAAATATGCAGTAGTAGTGTCTTAGGAACCTTTATAATCTGCTGTAGTAGTGTCTTAAGAACCTTTAAAAGATGCAGTAGTAGTGTCTTAGGAACCCTTATCATCTGCTGTAATAGTGTCTTAGGAACCTTTATCATATGCTGTGGTAGTGTCTTAGGAACCTTTATCATATGCTGTAGTAGTGTCTTAGGAACCTTTATCATATGCTGTAGTAGTGTCTTGGGAACCTTTATCATATGCTGTAGTAGTAGTGTCTTAGGAAAGTTTATTATATGTTGTAGTAGTGTCTTAGGAACCTTTATCATATGCTGTAGTAGTGTCTTAGGAACCTTTATCATGTGCTGTAGTAGTGTCTTGGGAACCTTTATCATGTGCTGTAGTAGTGTCTTGGGAACCTTTAAAATATGCAGTAGTAGTATCTTAGGAACCTTTATCATCTGCTGTAGTAGTGTCTTAGGAACCTTTAAAATATGCAGTAGTAGTGTCTTAGGAACCTTTATCATCTGCTGTAATAGTGTCTTAGGAACCTTTATCATATGCTGTGGTAGTGTCTTAGGAACCTTTATCATATGCTGTAGTAGTGTCTTAGGAACCTTTCTCATCTGCTGTAGTAGTGTCTTGGGAACCTTTAAAATATGCTGCAGTAATGTCTTAGGAATTGTTATCATGTGCTGCAGTAAAGTCTTAGGAATTTTTGTCATATGCTGCAGTAGTGTCTTAGAAACAGTTATCATATACTATAGTACTGGCTTAGAAACCTTTATCATATGCTGTGGCAGTTCCTAAGGAACCTTTATCTTATGCTGTAGTAATGGTTTAGAAACCTTCATAAAATGACAAGAAAAAATGCAGAATTGTCATTGGCTGTGAAACATCTCCTGACCGTGCATTACATTTCTATAAACGCACAGTCAAGTGCCGAATTTCATTTTCCTCCCCCAAAAAACTACTTATGAATCATTTTATAAGGGTGATAACATCCTCTATGGTGTGCACCATAGGATTTTAATGCACTTCCCAGTGGCATAAGGACATTTGGCCTATGACCTTGTGCCTTACTACCCCCTGGGGCATGCATTAAAATCATATAATGCACACCCTGTCGTGGCTTATTACTTACTCATCATATACTTTAGAAGTGCCTTAGGAACCTTTATCTTATGCTGTAGCAGTGTCTTAGGAACTTTTATCATATGTTGTAGCAGTGTTTTAGGAACCTTTATCATATGTTGTAGCAGTATCTTAGGAACTTTTATCATATACTGAATCCTGAAAATCATTGCCACTCGGCTAACGATGATCATTAACCTCTCCCTTACCATATCCTCAGTACACCTTTTATGGATACAAGCTAGGGTCATTCCCATCCTTAAATCTGGCGATCCCCGACAATTGACAACTACCGCCCTGTTTCCATCCTTTTATACCTAAGTTAGCTCTTCGAGAAAGTTTTTCACCACCAGATCTCACACCATGTTACTAAGCATAACCTCCTCTGCTTCCAACAGCATGGTTTCTGAAAAGGCCACAGAACCACCACAGCCCTGGACTGCTTCACAGACCATGTACTCCGAAATATGGACTTTGGAAACATCACAGGTGACGTCTTTGTGGACTTCTCTAAGACATTCGACTTGGTAAACCATACCATCTGCTTTGACAATCTGTGAAACATTGGTTGTTCCACCACAACTATTGCCTGGTTCCAAGATTACCTATCCGACCACACCCAGACAGTCTGCCTTGCTGGTGCCAACTCCTCCGCCACACCCGTCACCACTGGATTTCCCCAGGGCTCGATCCTTGGACCCCTTTTATTCTCCCTTTCTGAGAACTCCCTCCCCAAGGACAGTCTGTTATGTAAATCGTTACACTGCGTGGATGACCTCATACTATTCCACAGTGACTGTTCCCTGGCTAGCCTCTCCACTATACTTTTTTTTTTTTTTTTTTTGTTTGCTTGCCTTGCCACCAGGACTTCAGCCTAGTCGCGGACCCCTCTCACTTCCACTCCTAACTTCGGCTTCGAGTCCCCGATACCCCCTGGCTTACCCCCCAGGGCAGGGTTGTGGCACCGGCCCTAAGTGCCGCAATCACCGGAATAGGTTGGGGAGCCGACACTGGGAGCTAGTTGAAGCGGAGGGGCTGGCTTCATTAAGGCAGCAGACAGCGGGGCTTTCTCCCGTTTTGTGGGGGTGGGGACATGCAATGACAACCAGCATCCTCCCTGCCCCTGAAAGTGTTGGCATCGGTGCATGCAGTACACCCAGCCTCCACTAGGTGTCTGTAGAGCACTAAGCACTCTACCCCTTCCCCCCTGACGAAAGACAGCTGTCGCTGGACGCTCAATCCTTCTCCCCCTGGCTGGCCCTCCGACATCCCGGATCCATTCCTGAACCTGGGTCGCCAGCGACGCAAGCCAGCACACTGCTCCTGCACCAACGGGCCGGCTCTACTATACTTTCTAAAAATTGCTGCACCACCTATGAGTGGTTCTTGAGAAATAAACTAATCGTCAATGCCAAGAAGACCAAAGCTATGCTCGTTGGCTCTAAACCTAGGCTATCCAAACTAGCAAACACTAACGGTCCTCTGAAGGTCCTATCCCCGGATGGTTTGCCCCTTGAGACTGTTACTTCCTTCAAGTAGCTTGGCATCACGCTTGACTCTGGGCTGACTTTTGCCAATCACGTTGAAGTCACTGCCCAATGCATAAATCGGAAACTAGTAGCTGTGTATTGGATAATCGACCACTTCACCGGGAAGCCTGGCTCGCCATTGCCTATGGCACCCTCCTCCCACTAATGGACTACTGCTCTACTATCTCTACACACACCTCTTCCTCCACACTTGCTAGGCTAAACTCTGCCTTCAATAATATCTGTAGGTTTGCCCTTCTAGCACCCCCCCTTATCCACCACTGCTCCCCCCACCAGGCACTTGGATGGCTTCCCCCTCAGGCCCGCCGCGACTACTTGCTAGGCTGTACCGCAGATAAAGCCATACGGGATGAGGTTGGATCCCCTCTCTCCTCCGTCCCAAAACATGCCCTCGTGACCTCTGCCATTACTCTAGCTTACTGTTGGAATGACCCCAGGTCTCCACTCATACAGGCCGAAATGTCTACCCCTTTGCAGCCCCTCACCTGTGAAACAGCCTCCCAACTTCCCTACGATGCCTCAACTCCCACTGTCAATTAAAATCTCACTACAAAGTGCACCTAATAGCAACTTTCAAATGCTGCTGCTCCTCCCCTGGTTGAACGGCATGCACACGAGTTTGCCAGCTGTTTCCCACTACTATTCTGAAGACTCTGGCTTGACATGTTACTGCTCTACACCCTCAGCTGTTATGCCTTGCACTATCTGCTTGTCCTTTGTTAATGTGATTGTCATACATATTCTTTTTCTCCCCACTATTTGCTTGTCCATTATCAAAGTAATTGAAAAATGTATCCATTCTTTGCTGTATGATACCTAACTGTCTTGTACCTTTGCTGTGCAGTGATGTTTTGTAATTTGTTTTGTGCTGCATTTACGCTCTCTGTGCCATCTTCATGGCCTGGGTCGTGCCTGAAAATGGTCCTCAGATCAGCACACCTACCTGGTAAACAAATAAAACTGCTGTAGCAGTATCTTAGGAACCTTTATTATATGTTGGAGCAATATCTTAGAAACCTTTATCACATACTATAGCAGTGTCTTGGAAACCTGTATTATATGTTGTAGTAGTGTTTTAGGAACCTTTACCATATACTGTGGTAGTAACATAGAATTTGATGGCAGGTAAGGACCACTTGGCCCACCCAGTCTGCCTATTTCCCTACCTAATGGATAAGCTGCAGATCCTAGTTAACCAGCAACCTACTTCCTCCTACCCCCACCCCCTAGAATTGCCTTATGGCTGTCCCATGCATGCTTGAATTCAACCACTGTTTTTGACTCCACAACCTCCGCCAGAAGGCTGTTCCATGCATCCACAACCCTCTCTGTGGAAAAATACTTCCTTACATTACCTCTGAGCCACCCCCATCTTCAAGTTGTGCCCCCTTGTTCTTGCACACTTTTTTTTGAAAGATGCTACCCTCTTGGACTTTGTTGATTCCCTTGAGGTACTTGAAAGTTTCTATCATGTCCCCCCTCTCCCTCTTTTCCTCAAGGCCATACATATTAAGCTCCTTTAGACTCTCTTCATATGTCTTCCAGTGCAGACCCTGCACCATTTTAGTTGCCCTCCTCTGGACAGTTTCCATCCTGTCTATGTCCTTGCGGAGATTGGGTCTCCAGAACTGCACACAGTACTCCAGATGGGGTCTCACCAGCTGTCTGTACAGAGGGATAACAACTTCCTGTTTTCTACTGGTGATGCCTGTCCCTATGCATCCCAGTATCCCCCATCCCTCCTTGCTGCCCTCTCACATTGCTTGCCCACCTTTAAGTCATCTGTTATGACTAACCCCAGGTCACTTTCCATTTTTGTTGTTGTTAGTATCTCACCCCCATTGTGTACTCTTCCCTTGGGTTTTTGTTTCCCAAGTGCATTACCTTGCACTTCTTAGCATTGAATCTAAGCTGCCATACATTTGACCATTCCTCTAACCTTGCCAAGTCCCTTCTCATCCTTTCCAACCCACCGTGTGCATCAACTCTGTTGCAGATCTTTGTGTCATCTGCATCAGTGTCTTAGGAACCTATATTATATGTTGTAGTAGTGTCTTAGGAACCTTTACCATATACTGTGGTAGTGTCTTAGGAACCATTATCATATACGATAGTACTGGCTTAGAAATCTTTATGATATGCTATAGTAGTGTTTTAGCATATACCGTTAGAATGGCAACCTCATTAGGGTGCCATAATGTGGGCATCGCAACCAATTTGCCTGTCGTGGTGGCAAACTGGATTTCGCAGAACTCACCATGGACGGGGCTGTAGGGGTGTTGCGCCCCTTGCCCCATACACCTCAGATGTAGAGGTGATTATAGTTTTGGGGGGTGCAGGAGGCACAGCCCCCTGCAAACAGTCCTCACTTGCCCCAGGGCATTGGGCACAGCTGGGGTTGGGCAGTACATTGGCCAGGTGGGATGATCGCCGTCGTCATTGTGCTAGTGCCCTAATGCCTGTAGCCCTTTTTGTTGTCACACCAGCATGGGTGAACAGTGTTTTAGAAACCTTTATAATGTGCTGTGGTGGTAGTAGTGTCTTAGGAAATTTTATCATATGCTGCAGTAGTGGATTAGAAACCTTTATCATATATGGTAGTACTGCCTTAGAAACCACTATCATATGCTGTAGTAGTGTCTTAGGAACCTTTATCATATACTGTAGTAGTGTCTTAGGAACCTTTATCACATACAGTAGCAGTGTCTTAGGAACCTTTATCACATACAGTAGCAGTGTCTTAGGAACCATTATCATATGGTAGTACTGCCTTAGAAACCACTATCATATACTATAGTAGTGTCTTAGGAACCATTATCATATACTGTAGTAGTGTCTTAGGAACCTTTATCATGTACTGTAGTAGTGTCTTAGGAACCTTTATCATATACTGTAGTAGTGTCTTAGGAACCTTTATCATATGGTAGTACTGCCTTAGAAACCACTATCATATACTATAGTAGTGTCTTAGGAACCATTATCATATACTGTAGTAGTGTCTTAGGAACCTTTATCATGTACTGTAGTAGTGTCTTAGGAACCTTTATCATATACTGTAGTAGTGTCTTAGGAACCTTTATCATATACTGTAGCAGTCTCTTAGGAACCTTTATCACATACTGTAGTAGTGTCTTAGGAACCTTTATCATATACTATAGTAGTGTCTTAGGAACCTTTAACATATGTTGTATGTCTTTGGAACCTTTATCATATACAATACCAGAGGCTTAGAAACCACTATCATATGCTGTAGCAGTGTCTGAAGAATCGTTATTATACAGTATGTTGTAGTATAGTAGTGTTCTATACTTTGTTCTATACTTGGAGCTAAGACAAAAAAGACTGACACCTATCTAGTCTGTCTCCCGCCTCAGTGAGGCCACTTTGTATTGTCGATATTTAGCAAATAGTCATCCAGTTTCTTCTTAAAAATCCAAAAGAACCTGGTAGCACTGAGGGTTGAGGTGCTGGATACCACACCTCAAACCACACCGCGACCGGGTTTGGGAATGGTTCGGGCTGCCAGGGGTTGTGGGGGGACGGAGGATTGAGCATCCCAATGGATGCTCTCCTCCTCCCGGGGTGGGGTTATCGGGGGTGCCTTGAGCATCCAACACTCCTGGAGCTGGTGGAAGCACTGGCTTTTGGGGCACCAGCAGTTCCTTCAAGGAGCTGGGGAGGGGAGGATGCTGCAGATGCTTGCGGCGACGTACGTCAGCACATCATTGACTAGGACTTATGTCTTTCGCGTCGGCACCCTCAGGGGGCTAAAGGGGAGAAAAAAAACGGGGGAAAAATGCATACACCTCCAGCTGCCAACACAGATGAAACCAGGGTGGGGATGCCATGTGGATGCCCAGGCGGACGGAGTAGGAGGGGTACGAGGCCCCCTCCGAAAGCCATGGGAGCCGGGCAAGTATAAAAAAAAAAAAAATCCAAAAGAAGTCTGCTGTTCCCGCTTCTTTTTGACAAGAAGTTCCATACTGTAACAGCTCATTGGGTAAAGACACTTCTCCTGGAGTTTTTCTTGTAGAGTTGTACCTTGGTTTGTTTACAATGGCTCCTGAGGTATATATATCTTGCACACTGAATTCCAGCTCTAGACTATTCATCAGCTCTTTATCCCCTATGATTTTAACCATCTGGAGAAAATTCCCTCTAATCCACCTTGTCTCCAGTCTATATAGCCCTAATTCCTTCAATCTCATCTCATAGGGCTTGTCCTTTAGTCCTGAAATCATTTTGACAGCTCTATGCTGAACCCTCTCAAGATTCACGTTGTCCTTCCTTAGGTAGGGGCTCCATAGTGGGATACAGCAGTCAAGGTGGGGCATGATGTAAGTTTTATACAGTGGTACCACACAGCCTCTACTTCTGCAGAAAGCCCTTTGGATGCAGCCCAAAATCCTGTTTATTTTTTAATGACTTCAGTGCAGTGCTTACTGAAACTAAGGCCATTATTTATTAAAATTCCCAGGTCTCTTGTATTATCTACTGTCTTTAATATGCTGTCATTTAACTTGTATTTGATGTTTTTATTTTGTATGGCCAAGTTCATGACAACACACTTTTCTGTGCTAAAGGTTATTTCATTTTTATGTACCCATGATTCAATTGTTTAGGGATCCCTTATTAGTTGGTCTGTTTGCTTACTTCTGCTTACTGTTGCTCCTATTTTGGTGCCGTCTGGAAAATTCACCACCCAGCTTTTTGTCAAGTTATTTAAATCTGTTATTAAAAAAAAAGAAACCAGACCAGCCCCAGCACCAACCCCTATGGGATTCTATTCGTCATCCATCCTTAATTTGACATGGCACCCCTTATCATAACCCTCTGTGTTCTCCCAACCAACCAGTTTGAGATCCAATTAGTTTGTTATCAATTCCTGTATTACAGAGGTTTTTTTATAGATATATTGTGAGGTACCTTGACAAAAGTCTTCTGGAGTCAAGGTAGACTATGTCCACTGGGCAGCTTTGTTCTAGAACATGGCTCGCCTGTTCATAAAAAGCCAAGATATTTGCTAGGCATGATCTCTTCTTATGAAATCTATGCTGGGTTAAATCTATGATGTTTTTTTGTTTTAATATCGTCCTCAAATGTTATCTTTATAATGGTCTCCACAGTGTTGCCTAAAATTGATGTTAGGCGTTTCGGCCTATAGTTAGATGCTGTAGATCTATTTCCTTTCTTAAAAAATGGAACCACTATCACCCTCCTCCAGTCATCGGGCACCTTCCCAGTTTCAGGAGACCTATTAAATAAAACAGTTAGTGTCTTAGGAACCTTTACCATATGATGTAGTAGTGTTTCAGGAACCTTTATCATATACCGTAGCAGGAACCTTTATCTTCTGCTGTAGTAGTGTCTTAGGAAATTTTATCATATGATGCAGTAGTGTCTTAGAAACCTTTATCATCTGCTGTAGTAGAGTTTTGGGAACATTTATCATATACTGTAGTAGTGTCTTAGGAACCTTTATCATATACTGTATCAGGAACCTTTATCTTCTGTTGTAGTAGTGTCTTAGAAAATGTTATCATATGCTGCAGTAGTGTCTTAGGCACCTTTATCACGCCAACCCAGTCTGCCCATTTGAGCTTGTAAGTTCAGTTTGTTTTCCTAGAAGTCTGTTGCACCTTACCCCTGACCTCCAGAATTCCTTTATGTCTATCCCATGCATTCTTAAATCCCGTGATTGTTTCAGTCCCCACCACTTCCTCTGGCAGGGTGTTCCACTTGTCCACCACCCGTTCTGTGAAGAAATTCTTTCTCATGTTTCCTCTGAATCGTCCTCCTTCCAACTTCATCCCATGCCCTCTAGTCCTGGAACATCTTTTTCACTTAAAAATAGTGTTTTCCTGCACCCTGTTCCTCCCTGTAAGATACTTGTATGTCTCTATCATATCCCCTCTCTCCCTCCTCTCCTCCAGGGAGTACATGTTCAGTTCCTTCAACCTGTCTTCATAGGACTTGTGATGCAATCCATGTAGTAGTGTTTTAGGAACCTTTATAATCTGCTGTAGTAGAGTCTTAGGAACCTTTATCATATACGGTAGCAGGAACCTTTATCATCTGCTGTAGTAATGTCTTAGGAACCTTTATCATAATCTGTAGTAGTGTCCTATGAACCTTTATCATATGCTGTAGTAGTGTCTTATGAACCTTTATCTTCTGCTGCAGTAGTGTCTTAGGAAATTTTATCATATGATGCAGTAGTGTCTTAGGAACCTTTATCATATGATGTTGTAGTGTTTTAGGAACCTTTATCATCTGCTGTAGTAGTGTCTTGGGAACATTTATCATACACTGTAGTAGTGTCTTAGGTACCTTTATCATATACTGTAGCAGGAACCTTTATCTTCTGCTGTAGCAGTGTCTTAGAAAATGTTATCATATGCTGCAGTAGTGTCTTAGGCACCTTTACCATATGATGTAGTAGTGTTTTAGGAACCTTTATAATCTGCTGTAGTAGTGTCTTAGGAACTGCTGTCATATACTGGAGTAGTGTCTTAGGAACCTTTATCATATACTGTAGCATGAACCTTTATCATCTGCTGCAGTAGTGTCTTAGGAACCTTTATCATATACTGTAGCAGGAACCTTTATCATATAGTAGTGTCTTAGGATGGAACCTTTATCATATACTGTAGCAGGAACCTTTATCATCTGCTGTAGTAGAGAGCTGTAAACCTTTGCTGTAGCAGTGGCTTTGAACCTTTATCATATGCTGCAGTAGCACCTCGTCATGTCAAATGTATGGACATGACTCCTGCCATGCTCAGTGGTATGGAGGTATCCCCACCAAGCTCATCAATATAAGTAAGACGCTGAACAAATCAAACACATGGACATGACACCCCCCAAACCAACCATACTGATATGACTCCTACCATACCCAACTCTGCGGACATATCCCCACCAATCTCATCAATATAAGCATGACCCTGAACAAGACTAAACATATGGACATGACCCCCCAAAACCAATCGTATGGACATGACTCCTACCAACCCAAACTGTATTGAGGTGACCTCTACCAAACCCAATAGTTTTGAGATACCTGCACCATCATTCCAAAGATTTTAGATCTATTCTCCTCTCTACACAAAGACCAATGGTAAAGGTAGAGAATCCCTATGGATATTGGGCAGTTTGAGGAATGGGGAGGGGGCAGAGAATGGACAGAGCATGCCTTGCAAAAGCACTCTAGATCTTGGATGGGTTTGAGAAATGGGTGGTGGGGCAGGAGAGGGAAGGAGCACATCCTAGAGCAGCAGTTGACAGCTCCTGTAAAAAATAAAACTAAGATTTTATTATCTTTCAAGTTTGACTTTTGTAAAACATTTTGAGCTTTTTGAACAGTGATATAGAGAATAATACTCCATTTTTGCACAACCCCTTTTTTAAATTTCAATTGTTAAGAAAAAAAAGAGAGAGAGAAATTTACCAGTACATGTTGGAAGGTGGTCAGCTCGTCCGGGGGCAGTAAATCAGGTGTCAGTATCAGTAGCCTATAAGATAGCACAAAGGCACTGTTACTATCAGGCAGCCATGACACGTGTCAAGAGAGGAGCTGGTGGACAGATGGATGGACGGACGCACAAACCCAGACTTGTAGTCTGTCTGAAAGACAAGTTAATTTCTCTCTTATTTCATTACTGCTATTCTTCTGCCATTGGTTGTGGGCTACTGAAACCACAGCGAAACAGTATTGCAAATATACAAACCATTCTCTGGCACAGCTCAGCACTGGGCTGGGCTGGGCTGGGCAGAGTCTGGGACCAGGTCAAGTGCTATTCCCGACTAAGGTTTGCATATTTGTAAAACTGTGGTGGAGTGCTACCTCATTTGTTTTCCTGGCTACAGTGTCTGATTTTTTTCTCAGTGCATGTGCAGCTGGCTCAGATAGTCCAAGTCAAGTGGCAACAACGGCTGTGCAGCTGATGAGCAGTACGTTATTAATGTGAGTTTTCCTTTCAAAGAAACATCAAGGCATCAAGTTACTAAGAGAGACAAAACAGACATGTGCTCACCTGGACAGGGGCTGATCCAGAATGCACTGCAAGCAGCAAACAAATGATAGCACTCAGAGTACGGCAGCAAAGTGTGTAAAAATACACGCCAAAAGGGGAAATTATGCCAAAAATCACATGGCAAAGCATGTAAAAATGTACTCAGGAAGTTGAAATTATGCCAAACACCAATCAGTTTAGTGCACCAGAAAAAGCCATGACACGAAGTCCGGGTGCTTCACGTCATAAATGTGACACTGGGTGCTACTGTTTGTTTGCTGCTTGCCATCAAGTTATTAATCTGGCATGAGGGTTACTCGATATCAATACAGTGGAGACAGCCAGGATGCAGTGCAGAGCCTTGCAGTATTACGGCGAGTGCTGCAGTATGCTGCAGAGAACAGTGCAATTCCATGGCAATTAAACCCTTGTGTCATGTGGTGTGCTGTGACATGTTATTTACTGCAAGGTACTGTATTGTATCCTGGCTCGCTCTGCTGCACATTTCCTCAAACATAATGTTGCCTATACAATCTTAGGTTGTTTGAGTACATAATAATAATACTAATAATACAGATTCTTATATCTTCGGAGTCTCCCAAGAAACATTCGTAAACAAGCAGGGAGTACTAATTAAGGTTTATTATACTACTTACGCCAAGCATGTGACAGAGAAAATCACAAGGCAGATGGGTTTCTCACCACTGTCCTGAAGAACGTACATAATCTCCAGAATTTCTAGGATATCAGGTTCTCTCCATCCGTGTGGAGCTAGGTTACACAAACTTATATACTACAGATAACAGTATAGCAACAGAGATTATCTCATAGTTACGGATATGATAAATGTTATATATTGGTCTTATACTATCAACAAGATTGTATAAGACATTCTCCATTGGATAATGACTTAGGAGACAGAATTACTAATGAGTGTAATGTGAGACAAAGAATATGCTTATGTTTACATGAAGCTTGGACAAAAGAAATGCTGATGGGTTCAAACTACACATGGCATTTCTTGCCTGTGTATAAGACATAACAAAGGTTTTCTCTTTGACAACTTGCTTAGACAAAGAGAAGTGCTGACTGGCCACTACTGCATATGACCATATGAGAATATATATGTGTGTGTGTGTGTATATATATATATATATATATATATATATATGGTGTGTAAAGTCATCACTGATGGTCCTCAGAGTCATCATATCAGTAATTAGGTAGATTATATATAGAATATATGTAAAAGACAAAAATAATGCATTATAGTGAGGTATAATAATCATGCATGATCTAATCCTATAAAGGATGTAAACATTGGTATATATTAGCAGCAAAGCACATTCCTGGCACTCACGCTTATATGATGGGTGCCTAAATCTACATGTTAGTGCAAAATAGCAGTATCACAGTATAATAGACCAGGAATACAGTATAAGGTGTATGTGGGATGATAGGGGGCATAACCCAGGCGCATCAGTAGCTCTAGAATAGCTGGGATTGAGCCTCAAGGAAAAATAAAATCCTCAACAACTTGAGGGGGGCCCAACCCCTGCAAAGGATAACTCTTGAAATGTATCTAACACATTTACTATCTAATCTGTTCCTGACGACTTACAATTCCATCCCAGCTGAAACACTACTGTGCTTCTACACCCATCCGTTGCAGGAGTCAGGGTTATTAAGACACAAAATAAACTACGCAGGAATACAAAAGAGACTGGATTTAGTCGAGGGAGAGACACATGCTAACTGGATCCCCTTTATACTCCAATAATCAATATCTAAACGGCAGCAAGATGCTGAAACTAATAAATACCTTTTCCTACAGTGATAGTTTTTCATGTAACTTTTGAAAGTGCTGATTGCTTATTTTTTTTTAACTCAGCTTTATTGATGGCAACTGACATACATCAAACAGATCATCGGACAGGGCAACATAGAATCCTACGGTATAGTTTGCAACAGTCCGTGTGTGCTCAGCACAGTCTTTGTTTTGTACATAAATGTCGTCTTCGTTAGTGGTGATTTCTATTTTCTAACAAAAATCAAATAAGCACGCCCAGAAAAAAGTTCCCGTCTCCCCACCTTCCACAGATGTCACTTATGTTTCCTTACTTTCACCAACTTATGTTGGGAGATTTTTTATGTTATTGAAAAAAACAGATTTTAACTCTTGGAAGACTAATGAGAAGAAACTCCTTCTTAGATGAAGCAAACATAACTGATGAGGCCACTCGATGGTCCTGGAGGTAGAACAACACACTCCCATGTGGACAACCCCGGTTTGGAAGCAAACCTGGCTCTGCAGCAATCAGGCATTCCATGCCACTTCCCGGCTCGGATGGGGGTGTTGCCTTAATCACTCCCATAGCAACCCCCTGTGGAGGGGCCAAGTGAGGGGACCTGATGGGTGTATCAGTTGTGCTCCTTTACAGGGGCCACCATGGAGTCTGTATGCGACGACAGTAGGAAGAAGTCAGGGGATGCAGCCTAAGCCTGTTGTCATCAATCTGGTGACATGCTGGGGAACTGGCACAGAAAGACCATGGTAGCCAGGATGATGGCCTGGCACTTGGGCCCTGACTTGCTGACCCAGCCCATGCAAAATCTTGAAAAGTAAAGGGGGGGGGCTTCCGATCCAAGGGTCCCACCATGTGGGGGGGGTCCTCAAACTAAAAAAGGTGAATTGGCTAAGATGGTACTGAGAAGTCACCAGCTGTAACCTAAAGGCTAGACAGTATGTCCAAAATCAGATAAAAATATATATAAGTGAAAAAGGTAGAGAACGGGACTGCAGGCACTGTATATACATAGTAGCAGGATTGGGGAAGGGGGCTAACTAAAGGTACCTATAGTATTTTTGCAGGCAGTACTACATATATGATGCCAATACATAATATATATAATAGCCCCAAGCATATAGAACTGCTGGCAAAGATACTATGTGTACCTTCAGTCAGCCTCCTTCCCCGGTCCTATTACTATGTTTATATACAGCATCAGCAGCCCTGTGCCCTTCCTCCCGTCATCATAATACTTATTTTACGGGTAGAACTGCAGTGCTCTGAGGCTGCTTGGCTAGTACACAGAAAATACAAGCAGAGCATATAAGGTAAATGTTTGTTTTACAAGTGAACGGAAAAAACTTCAAACAAAGCCTAAGTTATCTCAACAGACAAGTCCTTGGTATGAGTTGCCTACCCAGAACATGTCAGCTACTTTTTAAGAGTTAGTTCTTTGCTTTTGTTTTCATATCCAGCTAAGCTGTGTGTTAGTGCAGTTTAAAGCAGGAGCAGCAAATCTCAAGAGACACAATGTATGGGCAAGTGCCACTTCAACTGGAGTACTGTTAAGTAATTAATTGGGGAAGGGTACTAAGGATAGAACTAGTGACACCACTGACTACCCTCTTTAACAAATCATGGGAGGATGGTGTGGTACCTGAGGACTGGAGGAGGGCAGATGTGATTCCCCTTCACAAAAGTGGGAGCAAGGCAGAAGCAGGAAACTACAGACCTGTTAGTTTAACCTCAGTGGTAGGGAAAATGATGGAATCACTTCTGAAGGAAAGAATTGTTGAGTATCTAGAGGCTAGAGGGGCAGAGGACCCAAGGCAGCATGGATTCACAGCAGGAAGGTCATGCCAGACAAATCTGATAGATTTCTTTGACTGGGTGACCAAAGTAGTAGATCAGGGAGGGGCAGTGGACATGGCCTACCTAGACTTTAGCTAGGCATTTGACACAGTCCCACAAAAGATTAATATACAAGTTAGCCAGCCTGGGAGTGGGTCCCAAGATGACAGCCTGGGTAAAAATTGGCTGGAGAATAGGACACAGAGAGTAATAGTAAATGGAGTCCACTCTGAAAAAGGGGGTTAGCAGGGGGTACCACAGGGTTCATTATTAGACTGGTCCTCAATGTCTTTATACGACATTGCAGAGGGACTGAAGGAAAGTATGTCTCTTGCAGATGACACAAAGAACTGCAACAGAGTTGATGCACAAGGTGGGGTGGAAAAGATGAGAAGAGACTTGGCAAGGTTAGAGGAATGGTCAAATGTATGGCAGCTTAGATTCAATGCTAAGAAGTGCAAGGTAATGCACCTGGGAAACAAAACCCAGGGAAGAGTACACAATGGGGGTGAGATACTAACAACAACAAAATGGAAAGGGACCTGGGGTAGTCATATCAGATGACCTAAAGGTGGGCAAGCAATGTGAGAGGGCAGCAAGGAGGGCTGGGGGATACTGGGATGCATAGGAGAGGCATTACCAGCAGAAAACAAGAAGTTATTATCCTCTGTACAGACAGCTGGTGAGACCACATCTGGAGTACTGCGTGCAGTTCTGAGACCAATCTCCATGAAGACAGAGACAGGATGGAAGCTGTCCAGAGGAGGGCAACTAAAATGGTGCAGGGTCTGCACCGGAAGACATATGAAGTGAGACTTAAGGAGCTTAATATGTAGCCTCGAGGAAAGGAGGAGAGGGGACATGATAGAAACATTCAAGTACCTCAAGGGAATCAACAAAGTCCAAGAGGGTAGCATCTTTCAAAAAAGAGGTGTGCAAGAACAAGGGGTACAATTTGAAGATAGAAGAGCGGCTCAGAGGTAATTTAAGGAAAATATTTTTTCACAGAGAGGGTTGTGGATGTATGGAACAGCCTTCCAGAGGAGGCTGTGGAGTCAAAAACAGTGGTGGAATTCAAGCATGCATGGGACAGTCATAAGGCAATTCTAGGGGGTGCGGGTAGGAAGAAGTAGGCTGCTGGTTAACTAGGATCTGCAGCTTATCCATCAGGTAGGGACATGGGCAGACTGGGTGGGCCAAGCGGTCCTTATCTGCTGTCAAATTCTATGTTTCTATGTTTCTATTCTAATTAGCCAGCATGACATATAACTCAAATGGCTACTTTGTCAAACATAGCTCACTGTGAGAAAACTCCTTGAGAGTGTGTTTGCCACAATGTTCCCCACTGTGTAGGTAATAAGACACAATAGAGTGTGCATTGTGCGGATCTAACCATACAACTGGGGTGTAGTAAGGCATGTGGCCACAGACTGAGTGCCTCCAGCCCCTGGAAGTACAGTTAGATCTGAACAATGCACATCCCAAAGTGTATTACAGCACTTCTAACATTTTTTTGTAATTAAAAATAAGAAAATATTTAAAATGCTGGCCCACAGGCCCGGAGGGCTGGGGCACTGGGCGCTTTACTTGCCACCACACTGGTGAAACAGGTTTGGGAACACAGCAGGGTGGCTAAGGAGACTAGGCTAGGGAAGAAGGATTAAACATCTACCAATGGCTCTTCTCCTTCGGGAGGAGGGATAATGCATGTTGCTCTTTGGTCACCACTTAGCAGAGGTCGGGTAGCACCACAACAGCCTCCTGATTAGCTGGAGGCAGGCGCTGAGTGCATGTGGTGTCTTAATGGTGCTCGCCCATGCCATGGCATATTGCCAGCCTGGGATGGGGAAAGAAAATGGGAAAAAGTCATGTGCCCTGGTTGACGTGTATGATGACGGCCAGGTGCCCTCTGTCCCCTCCCCATGTGGATCCCTGCTGGTGTGACAGTGGGGGGGAGCGCGGCTGTTAGGGTTGGAGGCACAAGGGGAGGCCTGATGCAAAAGCAAGGTGGCAACCTGTATAGCCAAACAGCTATGTGAAAAATAAAACATTTAAAATAAGCAGTGTCAATATAAAATAGTTCCTTCACTGCTGTCTGTCACTAAATTCCTCTACTGTACTATGCTACCATGTTCAGTGTGGCCTCCCCCAACCCCCCAGGACTCTAAATGGAACAGTTACTGATTGGTGCAATTTACTGTAAATAAAAACACTAGTTTTTGAAGCTTCCCCTGGGGATTGCTAGGGCAGCAGGATAGAAAGGGGAACTGAATGTCACTGTCCATCTGGGGACTAATGACCTGGCAAGGGACAGGGCTGGGATAGTGCAGGGGGAGTTTAGGGAGATGGGGAGGGGTCATAGACAGGTAGCATGGTCAGTGACATTCTCTGAGGTGCTGCCTGTCTACGAGGGGGGAGGAGAGGGATCTCCGCACCAGAAGTTTCAACTTGTGATTGAAGAAATGCTACACAGAGAGGGGTTTGGCTATATTAGTGACTGGAGACCCACCTGGATGGATTGGGATCTATACAGTGGTGATGTCTTGCATCCATCCAAGAGGGAAGCCACAGTCCTCATCGGACAGTTTAAATGTTACTTTGATGAACATTTAAACTATTTCGGGGGGGGGGGGCTGGCAGAAGAAGTCAGGGAGGCAGAAACTACCCCCCTCCCAACACAGGCTGAAGCAGAGAGTAAGGAGATCCCAAGGGAAGAGGAACCCCTCAAGGTGCAAATTAATGATGGGAGCAGGGTGAGAGAAACAAAGGGGGATGGGAATGGGGGCAGTAAAAAGAGAGGAGGAAAGGGGTTGAAAAGGAAAAAAGGAGGGTAACAAGCAGAGTGATAACAAAATCTAGAAGGTCAGGTGTCTGATGCGAGAAGTCTCAGAAATAAGATTCCAGAACTGGAGGCCATCAATGCAGAGGCCGGCTTGGATATTGTTGCCACTGCTGAGTCTTGGTGCACTGAAAACCATGACTGCAACATGGCCATACCAAGCTATGTTCAGAAAGACATGGTGGGAAAGAAAGGAAGGGGTATGGTGTTTTATATGACGGAAAGCATAAAAGTGACGGAGATACAGGGAATACGGGGAGGCAGATGTACTCTGAGTTACCCTGGAGATGGGAATGAAGCCACTATTCACACTAGAGTGATCTACAGACCTCCAGCACAGGGGGAGGAATTAGATAAGGTGCTGGTGGAAGCCACTGGCAGAATGGCAGAAAAGAGGGAGGTGCTGCTGGTGCGGGACTTCTATCTGCCAGATATAGATTGCAGCCTTCTTGCTGCATCTGCAGTTAGAAACAGGGACATCCTGGACTCCCTGCAGGGTGCGTACCTCAGGCAACTAGTCAGTGACACCATTCTTTTTTTTTTGAACTCTGTTTATTCTCCCCTGCCCATAGCCTCTCTCCAGCGTGGTCTCTTGGTATGCAGGCTCTGATTATCTGACCTGAAGCCCAGACACCCAATTCTGGTCGGAGGGACCCCCACTCCATGTGCAGCCTTGCCTGAATCTCTCAGATCTGAGTCCCCTGAGGAAGGACCGCCATACTCTTTATCGGCGGTCTAGCTATAGCACTGACAGGGCTGCTGGTACTGGAACAAGGACCAGAGCTGATGTGCTGGTGCCCGGCCATTGAAATGGGGCCGCATCCACTGGACCCACCTTCACCTACCGATGGGAGGGGTCTTTTTTTCCTCTTCCCAGCAACGTGGACGTGCATAGACTTCTAGCACAGGACGGGCATGGTCCCACACCCACCCGCAGGATGTTTGCCATGCCACTTATCCCCCTCTGGAATGTGCACTGCGTCAGCCAAGCCCCATACCACTAGGGGCCGCCAAAGCTGTGCAGTGCAATCCTCCCTCCCCTGGGAAAGGAGAGCTCCATGCTGGGAGCTCAATCCAAGTCCGTGCTCCTCCCGGCTGACCCCCGATAGCCCGAGTCCATTCCCGAATCTGGGTCACCGGCATAGCGTGAGGTGTGGTGTCCAGCACCTCAACCCTCAGTGCCACCGGACCAGCCAGTGACCCCACTGTTGACAGTAGTAGTAAAAACCTTTATTTTTAGACAGGATGGTAGATGGAATAATAGATCATTAGGACAGAGTCCCATTTACAAGATGGTCCTGTTTACTAAAAGTTCCAAAAACATTTAAGACATTACAAATATAACATCAACAACACAGAAAAAAAGGAAATATAAACAATACTAAACTATTCTATATAACAAAACTGATAAATAAATCTATGCTATCATAATTCATTAATACATTCAAACAGCTGCACACATATTGTACATATTATATGACTCTATTTGGAGTGGAACTGGGAGTTGCTCTATTTAATTCCTAGCCATAGCATTCACACCGTATACTTAATTCCTTCTTTAAGCTAGTTGAGAAAGATTTCACATCCTTACATTGTTTATTTATTTCTAATTTTAATGAATTCCATGTCCTATCAATAATCACTGGGAAATGCAATTACTATAAGTATTTTTAAGCTTTGGAAATACAAAATTTCTCAAATTTATATCTTGTAAATTATGAAGATGTGTTTTCAATTCCAGTTTACCATGAAGATACTTTGGCTGCTTAAGATTTAACACTCTATAAATCTGAATTGCCCAAGCTATCTGCCTTTTGCTGTCTTGCGGAAGCCAACCCAGTTCCTCATATAACTCAGCGATGAGCACGATAATCCTTCCTCGTTATGAATCTAGCCATTCTATTATACAACTTACCGATTTTAAATAGCGGGCTTTTTGTTGACTGGCCATATACATGGTTGCCGTACTCGAGAAGTGGAAGAAGAAGAAGTTGATTTATTATAGTTTCCCTCTTTGTTCTACTCATACAAAAACTAGACATCTAAACACCCCCAATCTTTGATTTACTTTTGATACTGTATTTAGTATTTGATAATCAAATTTTACGGCATCGTCTATCTCCCAGGATTTGTATTCAGATACTTGGGCTAGTACTTCATTTTGTGGGGTTTTTATAGTTACAACAGTTCTATTTTTTCCCAAATTTCTATTTCCTTTGCGGAATACCATAAGTTTTATTTTCTTACTATTAAGAATTAATCCCGAGTCAGTCAACCATGTACATAACCCTACAAAATCTGCCTGCAAATTTATTTCCATTCCAGGACCTGGTACTCACTAACAGTAGCAGTGTTGCAGATGTCAAGGTGGGAGGCCACCTAGGGACCAGTGATCACCGCACAGTGTGGTTCTCTATAAGGACGGCTGCGGAATCGAACCACACAAGAGCACTGGTCCTGGACTTCAGGAGGGCATTTTTATAAAGACGGAAGAATACCTTAGGGGTGACCTGATGGGGGGATGACCTGGATGGGGTGGAGTGTGACAGGATAGAATAGAACCCTGTCACTTTTGTTGGAGAAAGGGTGTAAATGCAAGGATCTGTATTCTTTCCCTTTCTCTCTCCTCTGTCTGGTTGCGCAGCCAAATTTTCCTGTGAGACTTCAGACTTGATCAACTCGAACAGTCTCGCAATCCTCTGCCTCTCCCTGTCTCTCTGTTTTCACTTGCTTTCTGTTTTTCCTCCCTTGCATATCTAGATCTGGTAATATAAGTGTAACCCCCCTGCAAATGGGGGTTCCCAAAAGACTTCCAGGAGCTTGCTTGAATGCTCCAAGCCTGAATGGTGTTTGGCATTTAAGCCATTTATCAGTGAGTGTTTTTAGAGCCTCTGGTACTGTCTCTTTAAGAGCTGTCTGCTTGCAGACATAATTAGTTGTGTGGGGGACTGTGTGCTTCTCTGAGTACCACTCGAGCTGCTGCCAATTCACTTAATTTTTGCAGTCACTAGGAGTGCAAAGGGAACCTATCTGAAAGATGTAACTGTTTACCAGAAATTATTTAGAGTAATAATGAAATTACAGTTTGTCTAACCTGCTTTCTTTGCAGTCAGAACTGTGTCTGCTAGTTCCCCATTCTAGTTTTGAACTGCTGAACTGGACCAATCAGTGTGGGGTAAGCTAGCTCTAAAATGGTGCCTTGGACGAATCAGAACTTGGACTCATAATCTGAGCCAGCCACAAGAGGATTGTATGGGCAGTGACTCTGGGAGATGTAGTTTAGACTTCAGTGCCTTTTGGACCAACAGCAGCAGTCTATTGTGAGTGACAGCCAATCCAGTCAAGAACTGGGAGGAACTCAAAGGAAGTGCCGGTTTTTGTCGGTTGGAGTTCAGTTGAGCTTTGGCAGTGAAGGAAGGAGCCCTGTACTTTTCAGTGTGCAGTTTTAGTCAAAAGCGTGTAAGGCCCAGAGTTCGGTCTGCAGCTTGTTAGGACTGAATCTGTCCTGTGAAAAGAATCAAAGGATCTCTGAAGAGTAGAAACCAGGCTCACCCTGTAGAAGACTGGAGGAATTGCTGAAAATTACACTCGGTCTGTCAGGAACTGAATCTGCTGTGTTCTCCTGGGTATTGTGCAGTAATTGCGATCGGGATACAGATGCAGCCTGCCTGGTATAGTGCTTTCTTTATATGGATGTGAAGAGGTTTGTGTACCTCAAGTGAGCCCTGCTGACATTGAAGGACCCTATCTTTTTTGGAGGTCGTGAGTACTAATTCAGGTCGCTCCTGTTGAATTGCCACATTAAATCCAAATGGAATTACTGTACTGCTGACTGTTTAATTCTCCTTTTCTCTGTGTGAAAGGGCCCCTACCAGCTGCCACTGTTTGGACTAGCCACTAGGGCTTGGGTACCCAGGGACAGTAACTGATAGGATAGGCCTGTGCACAGAGCCATAGGTAGATTATTAGAGTGATAAGCTAATTAACCTGATTTCCCCTGTCCTTGTTATATCCCCTAAATAAATCAGAGCTGCTTGTTTCAGCAAAGTTATACTGCCTGAGGTATTTGTCTATGTTAAAGTACTGTACTGTGATTGTTGCACTGTATCTCATTTCACAGGAGGTCCCAGTGCGGAACCAGACCTGGGGTAAGAGTGTATACTGTGAAGGTAATTCTGATATATTGTGTGGGCCACTAGTGGGAAGAAAGGGGTTGCAGTGTCCCAGAGGGCTGTGACCAAGTTAGTTTAACTATTGCAAACCCTGACCTCTGGGTGGAGGCACCGCCATTGGATCCAGGCCCCTCAACCTGTTAGTGGCAAATCAGGCAGGGGTAGTAGCCCCTGGGATAGCGCCATCTAGGGGTTACATCTTGGAGGCTCACCGCTGGGATTGTGTGTCCTCTAGTGGCCATATTCTGAACCACTGTTAAGAAAAAATGGGTACCCGACAAAGTGGCTGTGCACCGGCTGGTGGAGTGGTGTACTGGGGAGAGATCGACCCCCAAAATGCTATGCTTATCCTGGACATCCCTGGTATCAATACGGACACTGTGCAGGAGTACTTTCCAAGGTGGAAGGTTTACAAAACCCTGTGGTGGTGGGTCGGCATGCTAATCTGCTCACCCACACTTTCCTGGCCCTAGTAGTTTAAGGATCCCATAGATAGCTCCAAAGTGCCACAGACCATTACCCCAGAGGGAGCCCTCACTGCTTGGAGAGTGATAACTAAGGACAGTAAAGACTCGGGAGAATCAGCCCTCACCACTATCTGAAACTTTGAGGAGAAATTTGCTGAATGGTTGCTGGGAGAGGGAAAACTGTGGAGGACTTGAAGAAACTATTCTTGCCACCTGGGGTGTTCCTCCCAACACCCTCTCCTGCTCCAGTGCCCGTAATGGTGGCTGAACCAATGCAGACTCCTATTTCTGCACCTGCCATTAGTCACGACTCTTACCGAAGGTTGAGGATCTTCTCTGGCACCCTCCCCACCCCCCAAGGGGAGGATGACTGGGAGACCTGGATAGACTATGTTGCCCCCAAGTGCTAGAATGGCAATGCCCCGGGCTAAAAGCGAAAGAGGGTTAGTGAGAGCCCGAGGTCCTGCCCCGGCTACCATCCGCGCTAAACGGGCCAGTAACCCTGAAGCGACTGCACAGGCCTATCTTGAGGCCTTGGAGAATGTGTATGGGAGCCCAGATTCTGATGAGGACCTATGGTGGAGAGTAAGAAATGCACAACAGTACCAAGGGAGTTGTTGTCTGTGTATGTCTCTCTGGCTGGAAAAATTGTTGCAAGAATGCCTCAGAAAGGAGTGTAGTTTGCCAGCGATTGAACTAACGTCGAACCAGACTGGACAGAATCCTTAAGTCAGCCCCCTTCTCAGAACTGCTGTTGCTTCAGTTACGCCTGGCAAATCGACTGGAACTCTACCCTCCTATGATGAGTTAATGAGAGAAAGTGAGGATGAGAAAGGCGCACCGGGAGGTAACCAGCTGTAGCTACGACCTGAAGTGGACTGAGGGTGACCCATCAAGTGAAGTTCAGGGCAGAGGTTGACAGTCAATGAGTGCTCTGACAAGGAAAAGATATGCCACAATGGGGCGGAACTGTTGAGAGAGATCCGGAATTCAAAAACAGTCCTTTATGAAGGCCACGCCTGCAAGTACGGGCCCTGACCTATATCCGACTGCATCTGCTATGGGGGTGGGGGTACCACCATGTATCTCCTGCTGATAACAGCTCCAAACTCAATTCCTTGACCATGGAAGTGCAGAAACTGACGAGATGTCTCCAAATGCTTATCACGCAGACGAGATGGCACCCAGGTTTCCAGTTAGTAATACCCCGCCCTAGCTCCCAGTGGCGCTCGCAGCTCAAACTCCAGAAAGTATGTTTGCTATATAATTGTGGGAAAGATGGGCATGAAAAGGGAACGCCAGTCCCCAAAGACACTGACAAAGTTCATATAGGCTACAAGGAGAGCTTCGAGAAGAAATCAGTGGTTAAGAGGTGCGACATGATCCCAGTGAGGGCACCAAAATGCTAATTCACGTCCTTTGTGGCAAGGTCAGTTGCCCAGGCCCCCACTACCGCCTCTCAGACTGGTCCAGAATAGTGGTCCTCCATGGAGACCACTGTAAAGGTGAATGGAGTGTCTACAAGAGCTGTATTAGACAGTGGCTCCCAAGTGACAATTATGTTCCAGGATTGGTATCAGAAGCATTTGTCAGAAGTACCCTTACAACCATTAGAAGGACTGCATGTATGGGGGTTAAGTGAGAAGGCCTACCCCTATTCGGGTATATCCGACTGCTGTCTTTCCCCACCTCCGTGGCTGGAGTGGCCGAACAAGTAGAGACCCTAGCCTTAGTGTGTCCCCCCACTGGACTGTATGATGGTGTCCCTTTGTTGATTGGAACAAATGCTCATATGTTCGGAAGGCTGGCACAGTTGTGTTATGAAAAACAGGGGTCAAAGACGAGTAGAGCTTTAAGAGTTCCGGCTTTAATTAAGAAGGCCTATGAGGCACAGAGAGATGCTGAAAAAACAGAACCAGAGGAACCGGTCGGAATTGTATGGAAGAAGGATCCTGAGTCTCTGATCCTGGCGCCAAATGCCCAGTGTACCTTACAGGGAGAGGTCCGTATCAGAAAGGATGTTAAGAATAAAATATTAATGTTGGATGCACCAGGCGATGGAAAATTGCCAGAGGGACTGCTGGTCGCAGCCTAGTATTTTGCCCGCTAGAGCCCATGCTTATGCCAGAAGGTAATGGTCCAAGTTCATAATGTGTCTGAAAGAGACATTCGAGTAAACAGAGGTTGCATCCTGGCTAATGTGCATTGTGCAGACACTGCAGTGCTACCCAGCAGCAAGAGTTCAAGGAAGAATGACAGAGTAGCGCCTGACTTGTTTGATTTCGCGACTCCCGCGCCAGCTGAATGGAAAGTGAGGATCAGTGAGAAGCTTGCCCAGAGAGACCAGGTGTTTTCTTTAAAGGAATGGGATGTAGGATGCGTGCAAGGAGCTGAGCACAATATCCGCTGCATGACGAAGACCATTTCGTGAGAGGTCTCGGCCTGGCACCTGCTGACATAGATGATGTGAGACGGCATCTGCAAGAGATGTTAGCTGCTGGTGTAATACAAGAATCCAGAAGCCCTTATGCTTCCCCATTGTGGTAGTGAGGAAAAGAATGGAACAGTAAGGATGTGTGTGGATTATCGCACCTTAAACCGCGGACTATCCTGATCAGTACACAATGCCCCTGATTCAGGATGCTTTGGACTGCCTAAACGGGAGCAAGTGTTCTCTGTGCTGGATCTCAGAGTGGGTACTACCAGATCCCGATGGCCAGAGGACCGTGGAGAAGACGGCCTTTATCTGTCCGCTTGGCTTCTATGAATTCATGAGAGGATGCCTCAAGGGATTTTCAGGTGCCCCAGCCACTTTTCAACGATTGATGGAGCGTGCAGTGGGGGACATGAACTTACTAGAGTGCCTGGTATACCTAGATGATGTTATTGTGTTTGGCAGCTCACTGGAGGAACATGAGAGCAGATTATTTAAGGTATTGGACCGACTGGAGGAATTTGGCCTTAAACTGTCCATTGATAAGTGTCAATTCTTTCAAACATCAGTAAAGTATGTGGGACACATAGTATCCACCGAGGGAATAGAGACCGACCCAAGTAAAGTTGAGGCCTTGACCACCTGGCCACAGCCCAAAAATCTAAAAGAACTGCAAAGATTCCTGGATTCTGTGGTTATTATCGTAGCTTCATCAAGGACTATTCAAGAGTGATCCGCCTTTACTTAACCTTACTCAAGGGTATCCCCAACCCACAAAAAATACCAAAAGTCAGCGTCCCTCAAGACTGAAGAGTGTATTTTCATCCAGTGAAGTATTTGGAGTCATGGACTCCTGATTGTGAGACTGCTTTTCATGAGATCATATATCAACTTACCCATGCTCCAGTGCTGGCCTATGCCGATCCAAGAAAAACTTACGTCCTGCACTGATGCTAGCTTGCAAGGGTTGGGGCTGTGTTGTACCAAGAGCACGAGAATGGCCTGAGACCAGTGGCCTTTGCCGTAGAAGCCTGACCCCATCCAAAAGAATTATCCTGTACATAAGTTAGAGTTCCTAGCTTTGAAGTGGGCTATTGTTGACCAATTCCATGAGTACTTGTATGGGGCTAAAATACTAGTAAAACTGACAATAATCCTTTGACCTATGTGCAGGACCTCAGCTAGTTGGATGCCACTGGCCATAGGTGGCTTTCTGCATTATCTACATATGACTATGCTCTCGAATACTGAGCAGGTCTGAACCACATAGATGCTGATGCTCTCCGGAGGCCTGTTCCCCAGAATGATTGGGTCCGATTGGCAGAACCTGACATTCGGCACTCTGCGGAAGTTTGACAGGGAGGAACAAATGTCCACGGACGCAGTGGACTGCATGGTGGATTGCTGGGAGCCTCTGAGAATTGCATACCTGCTGCTTATTGCCACTTTCTGCAATCAGACATTGTGCACTGCCTCAGCTGGACAATGACAGTATCGCCGGGCTCAATCCCGGATCCCATGATCAAAGCAGCTTTAGAAGCCCTCTATGCAGGAAAGATGTTGTCAAATTACGCCCACTGATTTGAGAACTGCACTGTTATACAAAGAAGGTCCTAAGTTGAAACTGATCAATAAACTGTTATACAGAGAAACAGTAGAAGAGGGGACAAGTAGACAAACAACAACTAGTGCTGCCCACTGCCTTCGAGACTCAGTACTGAGGTCCTTGCACAACCACATGGGGCACCTTGGTATAGACAGAACACTTGACTTGGTGAGATCCAGATTCTATTGGCCTAAGATGGGGCTGATGTGGAGCAACACATTCGAACTTGTAGTAGCTGCTTACAGAGGAAGCTTTGCCCCAGAGGGCTGCCCCCTTGTTAACATCACCACCAGTGCACCCATGGAGCTGGTCTGTATTGATTTCTGAGTTTGGAGTCAGATCAAAGAAATATCAGTAATGTGCTGGTGGTCACTGACCATTTCACGAGATATGCCCAAGCTTTCCCACGAAGACCAGAAAGCATCCACTGTGGCCAAAGTACTTGTAGAAAACTTTTTGTTCACTATGGGGCTCCACAAAGAATCCATTCTGATCAAGGAGAGACTTTGAGAGTCGTCCTGATCAAAGAGATGCTTTCTCTGTGGGGAGTCTGAAAGTCCAGAACCACTCCTTACCACCCCAGGGGAACCCACAGCCTGAACGTTTCAACCGCACTTTGCTAGATATGCTAGGCACCCTGCACCCAAAGGACAAGTCTAGATGGAGCTAACAAATTAGCACCCTGGTACATGCTTATAACTGCACCAAAGTGATGCCACTGGATTCTCCCCCACCGCCTGATGTTTGAAGAGAAGCTCGACTACCAGTAGATGTGTGTTTTGGGTCTCTCCTGATGGGGTTCAAGCTGACAACTATTTACAGTATGTGCAAAAGTTAAAGGCCCAGCTAACTCATGCGTACCAACTGGCTCAAACCATGGCTGCCAAAAGAAATCTAGCAACAAAGAAAGGCATGATAAAAAGGTGAAAGCACAGGAACTCCAGGAGGAGATCGGGTATTGCTAAGAAATCTGGGACTGCATGGCAAGCACAAGATTGCTGACCGATGGCACCATCTCCTCACATTGTAGTGGGCAAACTAGATGATCTGCCAGTGTACAAAGTAAGGCCTGAGAATAATTCAAAAGATGTAAAACAATACATAGAAATCATTTACTGCCCATTGGACAAATCTTAATTGAGTCTGAGCCCTAGAAGATGCCCCTCTGGACCAGTGACTAGAGCTGCTGCTAAGAAAAGATCAAGAAAGTCTGCACCTACAGAAGCAAAGTTAAAGTGTTCCCTCCACAAGTCCCAGTTGAGCATGACTGTCAGTCCATATCGGAAGAAAGTGAGAGTGACTTTGAATACTATCCTTCTTCTGAACTGAGTCAATTGTTTCGGGCAATCCCCTAGTCAATACTGGAGACAAAGCTGGGCCTTCTGGACTGTCTAAGCCTCAGCTTCATCCTGGAGCCAATGCTCCCAGAAAGTGAAGTGCAAAGCATCAGATCAGATGAAATGGAATCATTGTGCATGGTTGAACTGTTTGAGCTTTCAGGGAGGAAAATGATAGATTGGGGCAGACTGGTGATACACCCGAACAAGAAGAGTATTTTGAGTGCCCTGACAGTCCACTGCCAGTGTCCGAAGCTCTCCATGCGAGCCAAATGTTGTGGACTCAGAAACTGCAACTCCTGGAGCTGAAAGTGCCCCAAGTTCTAGCCTCTCTACCCCCATGGAGACTCCCTGACAAGTGAGGACAATGCTGAAAATGAGGCTCAGTGCAGAGACTATAACAGTTCCCCCTAGAAAGACTGGTCGAGCTGTAAAGCCTGTGGTGCACCTCAGTTATGATTCACTTGGGGGCCTGTGGACTTGCCTCTCAATGTTGTCCATAAAGGAGTGTATGTGTCCCCGAGCTCACTGCCCAAACTGAGCATCAGTGCTAACTCAAGTTACTTGTGTTGCCCTCATATGGTGCCCTTGCCCCATCCAGCCCTAAGGTAACTGATAGAAGGGCCCCTCTCTTCAGATTTCATGTACAAGAGGTAATAACTTGAGTTATGGTACAATGTGTATGTAATACTGTGTAAAGAGTGACGACTGCAATGTTTCAGAAATGTGTTCTTGGTAAAATGATATATTGACTGATGATTACATGTGCGAGCCTAAGGCAAATGTATATGGTTGCAGTTGAAACTTATGGGGGTACTTGCTTGACGCGGACGTCAAGCTTTCCCAGGCCAGGAAGGGTGTAACCCCCCTGCAAATGGGGGTTCCCAAAAGACTTCCAGGAGCTTGCTTGAATGCTCCAAGCCTGAATGGTGTTTGGCATTTAAGCCATTTATCAGTGAGTGTTTTAGAGCCTCTGGTACTGTCTCTTAAGAGCTGTCTGCTTGCAGACATAATTAGTTTGTATGGGGGACTGTGTGCTTCTCTGAGTACCACCGAGCTGCTGCCAATTCACTTAATTTTGCAGTCACTAGGAGTGCAAAGGAACCTATCTGAAAGATGTAACTGTTTACCAGAAATTATTTAGAGTAATAATGAAATTACAGTTTGTCTAACCTGCTTTCTTGCAGTCAGAACTGTGTCTGCTAGTTCCCCATTCTAGTTTTGAACTGCTGAACTGGACCAATCAGTGTGGGGTAAGCTTAGCTCTAAAATGGTGCCTTGACGAATCAGAACTTGACTCATAATCTGAGCCAGCCACAAGAGGATTGTAAGGGCAGTGACTCTGGGAGATGTAGTTTAGACTTCAGTGCCTTTTTGGACCAACAGCAGCAGTCTATTGTGAGTGATGCCAATCCAGTCAAGAACTGGGAGGAACTCAAAGGAAGTGCCCGGTTTTTGTCGGTTGGAGTTCAGTTGAGCTTTGGCAGTGAAGAAGGAAGGAGCCCTGTACTTTTCAGTGTGCAGTTTTAGTCAAACGTGTGTAAGGCCCAGAGTTCCGTCTGCAGCTTGTTAGGACTGAATCCGTCCTGTGAAAAGAATCAAAGGATCTCTGAAGAGTAGAAACCAGGCTCACCCTGTAGAAGACTGGAGGAATTGCTGAAAATTACACCGGTCTGTCAGGAACTGAATCTGCTGTGTGTTCTCCTGGGTATTGTGCAGTAATTGCGATCGGGATACAGATGCAGCCTGCCTGGTATAGTGCTTTCTTATATGGATGTGTGAAGAGGTTTGTGTACCTCAAGTGAGCCCTGCTGACATTGAAGGACCCTATCTTATTTGGAGGTCGTGAGTACTAATTCAGGGTCGCCCTGTTGAATTGCCACATTAAATCCAAATGGAATTACTGTACTGCTGACTGTTTAATTCTCCTTTTCTCTGTGTGAAAGGGCCCCTACCAGCTGCCACGGTTTGGACTAGCCACTAGGGCTTGGGTACCCAGGACAGTAACTGATAGGGATAGGCCTGTGCACAGAGCCATAGGTAGATTATTAGAGTGATAAGCTAATTAACCTGATTTCCCTGTCCTTGTTATATCCCCTAAATAAATCAGAGCTGCTTGTTTCAGCAAAGTTATACTGCCTGAGGTATTTGTCTATGTTAAAGTACTGTACTGTGATTGTTGCACTGTATCTCATTTCACAGGAGGTCCCAGTGCCGGAACCAGACCTGGGGGTAAGTGTATACTGTGAAGGTAATTCTGATATATTGTGTGGGCCACTAGTGGGAAGAAAGGGGGGTTGCAGTGTCCCAGAGGGCTGTGACCAAGTTAGTTTAACTATTGCAAACCCTGACCTCTGGGTGGAGGCACCCGCCATTGGATCCAGGCCCCTCAACCTGTTAGTGGCAAATCAGGCAGGGGTAGTAGCCCCTGGGATAGCGCCATCTAGGGGTTACATAAGAATATGTGCAAATCAATATATGGAAATGAAAATGATAATAGGATCACTTTTGTTTAGTGTTGCTGTTGAAATGTATATATATTTATAATTTGAGATAACTGCAAAAAGTTAGAGGTTACTTGGGTGTAAATGCCTGAGCCTTTTGCAGTTGCTGTGGGGACCTCAGGAAGTTCTTAGTATTCTAGCAGTTCCTGAAATTCAGAAGAACAGGATGCTTGCAAAGGATGGGGGTTGAAAAAGACTTATAAAAACAGGTAAGCTGAGCTGCAAGAGAGATTACAAGAGATTTTATTTGATTCTGTATGTAGTTGTTCTGAACAGGTTTATTTTATTTTATGTTACTGCTACAATAAATAAAGTTTTAGTGATTTTTACAACTGCTCCTGGGTTTTCCCTCTGCTTCCTTATCCTGACCTGTGCCTCGATGACATGGAGGAACAGTGGGTGAAGCTAAATGGCGGCATAGTTAAGGCAACAAACTTCTGCATTAAGCAAGTGAGAAAAGGCAAGAGGAAAAAGATACCACTATGGTTCTCAAAAGAAGTGGCTGAAAAGTTAAAGGCTAAAAGGGTTGCATTCAGAAGGTAAAAGGAGTGCAGAGGGAGGAGGAGGATAGGGGGAGTGCATCAGGGGAAACAGACAGAGGCAATAAAAACAGTAAGGAATACAAAGGCACAAACTGAAGAGAGAATATCCCAGGCAGTATCAAAAGGGGATAAGACATTTTTTAGGTATGTAAGCAAATTGTGAAAGACCAGGGGAGGGATTGTGAGGTTAAAAATGGAAAGGGGGGGGGCTGTACAGAGGGAGACCAGGAAAAGGCAGACATCCTGAACAAATACTTTTGCTCAGGGTCCACAGAGGAAGGAGAAGAGAATGGGCCACAAAATAATAACGAGTTTTGGAGGTGGGATGGACACTAGTCCTTTTTCAGTGGAGAGAGTCCTGAAGGGACTCCCTAATCTGAAAGTGGACAAAGCAATGAGGACAGACAGGGTGCATCCAAGGGTATAGAAGAAGCTCAGGGAGGTACTAGCTGCACCTCTGACAGTCCTGTTTAACAGCTCACTGGACACAGAACTGGTTCCAGAGGACTGGAGGAGGAGGGCAGATGTAGCCCACTTCACAATAGTGGTAGCAGGAAGAAGACTGGCAATTATATACCAGTCAGCCTGACGTCGGTGGTGGGAAAGTTAATGGAATCACTGCTGAAGGAAAGGATTGTGGAATATGTTGAATCCTGTGAGTTACAAGATCTGAGGCAGCATGGATTCACAGGGTGGAGGTCATGTCAAACAAATCTACTAGATTTCTTTGAGTGGGTGACCAAGGAAGTAGAACAGGGTGGAGCGGTGGGCATGGCCTACACAGATTTCAATAAGTCTTTCAACACCGTTCCACATAGGAGACTAGTAAGTAATCTGGGTAGCTTAGGAGTGGGTCCAAAGGTGGTAAACTGAGTAAGAAATTGGTTAGGGGATAGGCAACAGAGTGTGGTGGTAACGAGCGTTCACTCCAAGGAAGGGAAGTTGACCAGCGGGGTGCCACAAGAATCAGTGCTGGGACCAGTCCTCTTAACTGTCTTTATACGTTAGATTGCAGAAGAGTTATAAGAGAAGGCATGCCTCTTTGTGGATGACACCAAAATCTGCGACAGGGTGGACACTCCAGGGGGAGTGGAAAGGATGTGCAGAGACCTGAGAAAACTCATGGAGTGATCAAGGGTATGGCAGCTGGGTTTCGATGTGAAAAAGTGCAAAATAGTGCACTTAGGGCACAGAAACTCAGGGGCAGAGCACAAGATGGGTGGTGCAGTACTGATGACAACCAATCAGGAAAGAGACCTGTAGGTAATCATATTGAATGACCTAAAGGTGGCCAGGCAGTGCGACAAGACAGTTGGGAGTGCTAGTGAGATGCTTGGACGCATAGGGAGGGGTATCAGCAGCAGAAACTGGGAGGTGGTGCTACCGCTGTATAGGCTGTTGGTAAGACTCCACCTACATTACTGTATTCAGCTCTGGAGACCACATATCCAGAAGGACAAAGACAGAGTGGAGGTGGTCCAGAGAAGGGCAGCTAAAATGGAGCAGGGTCTGCACCAAAAGCCCTATGACATGAGACTCAAGGACCTCAATATGTGCACCTTGAAAAAGAAGGAAGAGGGGTATATAGTACAGACCATTAAATACCTCATGGGGGTAAATAAGGTACAGGAGGGGAGTATTTTTCAGAACAAAAGGAGCTCAAGAACAAGGGGACATGCTATGAAGCTGGAGGGGGGTGGATTCAGGAGAGTTGTGAGGAAGTACTTCTTCACAGAAAGAGTGGTGGATTCCTGGAACAGCTTTCCAGCGGAGTGGTGGGGGCGAAAACAATGGTGGTGTTCGACAATGCATGGGATAGGCATAAGGGAATCTTAGTGGAAAGGGAGGCAGGGAGGAAGAAAGAATCGGAAATTGATTTATGGTCTGCAGTAATACAGTAAGTAGGGAAAAAATGGGCAGACTAGGTGGGCCAATTGGTCCTTTTCTACCATCAGATTCTATGTTTCTGTTTTCTGTGTTTTGTTTATGGCAAGAGCAGGCAGGTAAAAAACAGTAATCATGCATGAGTGACAGGCCAGGAAAGAAGAGTGACACTGGCAGTCCAGGTACTGGATGGAGCGAGTGAGTGAGGGGTGTAAATCACAGTCAGGATAATTTGTTATTGGGTGAGAATGACGTCATATCAGAGCAGCAGCCATCACAAGACTGCTGCGTTCCTGATTTGAACAAACCCAGTGAGGGAGTAAACGAGCTGGTAGGTAAGAGACTGAGGAACTGGGTCAGATATGGGATTTTAGTGTAAATGAAAGGTGATTAAACATGAGACAATTGCACTTGATACAACTGCGTCTTGAAAATTTGTATCAGAATTCGCAAATTCTGTTTTGTTGGTGGTGGTAGAGACAACTGAGCTGGGAAGACTAGCCTAGAGGTCAGATCAACTAGCTGTGAATAAGCTTGGTAGGTCCAGCAGACCTGGGTTTGATTCCCAGAACCTCCACTTGCGTGTGTGACCCTGACCAAGTCACTTAACCCCCCTGTGCTCCCAGGTCATTCCTGGAAACAGGCATTGTGACAAGTGGGTCTTACCCGCTTACCAAAGAATAAAAAAAAAAAAAGAGGTGCTGCCTGTTTGTTGCTATGTGAGAAAAAGAAATGGCAGCTGCATTAATTTTAAAAGTACTAAACCAAGGCTCACGGATTTGTGTTATGTTCTGCATCATGGAAGGACATGTTTTTACTCATGCACTAGACAGATTAAATGCACAGGTAACAGCCAATCACATCTCCATTTCATTTGCTGATTTTATAAAGAAAAAGAGCACAGATAAAGAGCAATGATGGAGCATACAAGACCTTTCCAATATTACCTGTAATGTAGCAGATGGAAATGGAGTAGGAAGGGGCACAGGACATGTGTCCGAGACAACCTGTAGCACAGCAGATAGAGTTGGATGGGGCACGGGAGAGGTGTCTGAGATTGCGTGTACCATAGCAGATGGAACTGGAGTTGGATAGGGCACGCGAGAGGTGTCTGAGATTGCATGTACCATAGCAGATGGAACTGGAGTTGGATAGGGCACTCGAGAGGTGTCTGAGATTGTGTGTACCATAGCAGATGGACCTGGAGTTGGATGGGGTACAGGAGAGGTGTCTGAGATTGCGTGTACCATAGCAGATGGAACCGGAGTTGGATGGGGTACAGGAGAGGTGTCTGACATTGCGTGTACCATAGCAGATGGAACTGGAGTTGGATGGGGTGTGGGAGAGGTGTCTGAGATCGCCTGTACCATAGCAGATTGAACTGGAGTTGGATGGGGTACAGGAGAGGTGTCTGAGATCGCCTGTACCATAGTAGATGGACCTGGAGTTGGATGGGGTATAGGAGAAGTGTCTGAGATTGTGTGTACCATAGCACATGGAACTGGAGTTGGATGGGGTACAGGAGAGGTGTCTGAGATTGCCTGTACCATAACAGATAGACTTGGAGTTGGATGGAGTACAGGAGAGGTGTCTGACATTGTGTGTACCATAGCAGATGGAACTGGAGTTGGATGGGGTGTGGGAGAGGTGTCTGAGATTGCCTGTACCATAGCAGATTGAACTGGAGTTGGATGGGGTACAGGAGAGGTGTCTGAGATCGCCTGTACCATAGTAGATGGACCTGGAGTTGGATGGGGTACAGGAGAGGTGTCTGAGATTGTGTGTACCATAGCACATGGAACTGGAGTTGGATGGGGTACAGGAGAGGTGTCTGAGATTGCCTGTACCATAACAGATAGACTTGGAGTTGGATGGGGTACAGGAGAGGTGTCTGAGATTGTGTGTACCATAGCACAAGGAACTGGAGTTGGATGGGGCACAGGAGAGGTGTCTGAGACTGGGTGTACCATAGCAGAAGGAACTGGAGTTGGATAGGGCATGGAAGAGGTGTCTGAGATTGTCTGTACCATAGCAGAAGGAACTTGAGTTGGATAGGGCATGGGAGAGGTGTCTGAGATTGTCTGTACCATAGCAGATGGAACTGGAGTTGGATGGGGCACAGGAGAGGTGTCTGAGATTGTGTGTACCATAGCAGATGGAACTGGAGTTGGATGGGGCAAAGGAGAGGTGTTTGAGATCGCCTGTACCATAGCAGATTGAACTGGAGTTGGATGGGGTACAGGAGAGGTGTCTGAGATCGCCTGTACCATAGTAGATGGACCTGGAGTTGGATGGGGTATAGGAGAAGTGTCTGAGATTGTGTGTACCATAGCAGATGGAACTGGAGTTGGATGGGGTACAGGAGAGGTGTCTGAGATTGCCTGTACCATAACAGATAGAACTTGGAGTTGGATGGTACAGGAGAGGTGTCTGAGATTGTCTGTACCATAGCAGATGGAACTGGAGTTGGATGGGGTATAGGAGAGGTGTCTGAGATTGCCTGTACCATAGCAGATTGAACTGAGTTGGATGGGGTACAGGAGAGGTGTCTGAGATCGCCTGTACCATAGTAGATGGACCTGGAGTTGGATGGGGTACAGGAGAGGTGTCTGAGATTGTGTGTACCATAGCAATGGAACTGGAGTTGGATGGGGTACAGGAGAGGTGTCTGAGATTGCCTGTACCATAACAGATAGGACTTGGAGTTGGATGGGGTACAGGAGAGGTGTCTGAGATTGTGTGTACCCATAGCACAAGGAACTGGAGTTGGATGGGGCACAGGAGGTGTCTGAGACTGGGTGTACCATAGCAGAAGGAACTGGAGTTGGATAGGGCATGGAAGAGGTGTCTGAGATTGTCTGTACCATAGCAGAAGGAACTTGAGTTGGATAGGGCATGGGAGAGGTGTCTGAGATTGTCTGTACCATAGCAGATGGAACTGGAGTTGGATGGGGCACAGGAGAGGTGTCTGAGATTGTGTGTACCATAGCAGATGGAACTGGAGTTGGATGGGGCAAAGGAGAGGTGTTTGAGATCACCTGTACCACTGCAGATGGAACTGGAGTTGGATAGAGCATGGGAGAGGTGTCTGCGATTGTGTGTACCATAGCTGATGGAACTGGAGTTGGATGGGGTGCAGGAGAGGTGCCTGAGATTCTACGTACCATAGCAGATAGAACTGGAGTTGGATGGGATATGGGAGAGTTGCCTGAGATTGTGTGTACCATAGCTGATGGAACTGGAGTTGGATGGGGTACAGGAGAGGTGCCTGAGATTCTACGTACCATAGCAGATGGAACTAGAGTTGGATGGGGTACGGGAGAGTTGCCTGAGATTGTGTGTACCATAGCAGATGGTACTGGAGTTGGATGGGGCACGGGAGAGGTGTCTGAGATTGCCTGAACCATAGAAGGTTGTACTGGAGTTGGATGGGGTACAGGAGAGGTGTCTGTGATTGTGTGTACCATAGCAGTTGGAACCCCAGTGTCCTGCTGTAGATAAATCTGATGCAAAAGTGCCAATAAAGAGAATAAATGAAAAAGAGAATTTATATTCATCCCAAATGCCGAGGCACTGTTAATTTACTTATGCACTCTTCAAGTATACCTTGACCAGATTATGAGCAGAGCACGGCAGCTTGTCACAAGTCTTTAGAGCCACAGCTAAAAGCATTATGCGGGGATTAGTCCCAACTTGTAATTGTGTTTTCTGCCAAGTGATGACCTTTACCTAATACAGATGCCCGAGTCTCAGAGCAGAGAAAACTGTAACGCCAGATCAGCAACACGGGCAGAATTTTCAAATTATGTTTAGCATATGACTCCACTGATAGTATTTTTGATGGAAGTCATTGCTGTAATTGAGTTCGGCTCCAGAAAGAATTACACCTTTTAGGAGAACTGCCTTTAACCTACAAGACAATATTATCTATAGAAATTGTTTATAAAATATTGGTTCCCATTGTGACATTCTTCCATTTTTCTTGCTTTTAAGGAAACTAAGTGGATGAGTATGATTTACACACAAATGGTAAGGCTCTTTTCAGAACTATATGTCCAATTTAAGCTCTTACATAGTTTTCACAAAGCATCTGTGGTCTGCAATGGAGGTGGACATGCTCCTTCTGCACAACAGCAAAAGGAAGGACGAGTCAGGGAGCTACAAAGCAGTCAGCTTGATGTCTGTATTGTGAAAAATGATGGAGTCTTTACTAAGGCAGGAACTGGTGGACTTCCTGGAGGTGTTTTACTTGAATTTTGTTGACCAGGTGGGCCCACTGAGACAGAGCTGTCCCATATTCAGGGGTAACCCAGGGAACATAAGCATTCCATACATAGGAAAAAAAAACTTTGATGTACAGTGGAGGAAACAAATTATACTTATAGTTACAGAAAAATTAAACATATTGGGCCAGATATTCCAAAATGCACCTGACAGTGGCGCAAGTGGGTGCGCAGCGCAACTGAGATGCATTGGAGTAACTAAGGGATATATTCAAAAGAGATGTGCCTTGGTGCATGCCTTCTGAATATATCAAAGAATGCACCCTGCGCAAATACCATGCACTGGCACAGCCCCTCAGACGGAGCTGAATACCAGGAATGGGTAATGCATCAGAGATATGCTGTGTGCAAATTCCTGATATTCAGAAACCGATAAGCAAATGGGGCCATTTGCATGTCTTTATGGCCCCATTTGCATGTGTTGTGCAGGGCTTGCCCGCAAAATGTGCCCGGCACCCTGGACAGGATGCGGTCCCTGTACCAGGGACCACAGTAGTACCCCTTCCCCTCCCGACCCTCCAATCGCCGAGTAGTACATGAATTCTTATATTTAACCCCTTCCCCTTCTGACCCTCCGATCACCAAATATATTGTGAATCCCTATATCCCTGGTAGTCCAGCGGTACCCCCCTCCCTTCCGACCCGCGATTGCCGTACCTTACAGACCAATATTCCTTAGTGGTCAAGTACCCCACCCACCAGATCCGATCATGCCATTGGATAAGTAAATCCTAGTGCTCTGGTGGGCCAGTGGTACCCCCTCCTGCCTGCACGGCTGATCGCTCTCAGATCTGCTGCACAATTCCCTGGTAGTCTAGTGGTATCCCCACCGCCAGTAGCCACAATTGCCCCTAATGTTTACCACAGCAATTCTCTGGTGGTCCAGTGGCACCCCAACCCTCCCACCCACCCAGGACCCCAGCCCCACCCAGCTCCGCTCCATCATCATCGGACAGCAGACCTACTCACATACCTCTGCAGCTGCCCGCAAATGACAGTGCACAGCAGAAGCTGCAAGCTCATGGGTCCACACTGTGTACGAATGGGCTTGCAGTGCATAGTGTAATACTCATTCATGGTATATTCGGTGATCAGAGCATTGGAAGGGAAGGGGGCTACCGCTGGACTAGCAGGGATATAGGAATTCACGATATATTCAGCAATCAGACGGTCAGCATGGGGAGGGAGGGAACAGCTGGACCACCAGGGACTATTGTATGTGCTTGTGGATGGTGTTGGGGGGGGTAGCCACCCACGACTGGTGGCTGCTGTGTTGTGCACTGCAATACAGTGGACCACCAGTGGGTGGACTGCACATGAGCTGTTTTCTTACGGGCTCAATTTTGAGCCCAGGTATGTGGCATATCTCTGGGTTGTGCCAGCAGATGTGCCACACATCCCGGGCTGAATATTGGTATGTGCTGCATATGCATGGGTACGCCCCAGGAGATGTGCCACATACATTATCTTTACGCCCTGGCACAGTGGGATTTGTGCAGCGTAATTCCCACATTTGAATACTGCCCTGGGGTGCAGTTCTAGGGTTGCGCTGGCACAACTCAGTTGCACCAGGTGCAACCCCTTTGATTATCTAGCCCATTGTGCACAGAGATACGTCAGAACTTGTGGTTATAGTTATAAATTTTACAATGATCAGTCAGAACCATGGATTACAGAAATAGAGGAGTTTAACATATCTACATAGGTTATAGTACTAGGTAGGTCTAGTAAAGGCAGTGTGGTACATACACATAATTATTGCTTATTGAACATTCTATACATGTATCTGGGAGAACTTGAGAGAGAACCCCATAGGTGAGGAGTTGGAGTTCCTGAGCTCAATAAGCCATATGTGGTAGAAAGAGGGGAAGGGGTGGGGAAGAGAGGACAGGCACAGAAAGGGAGATGGAGGGCATGTAAAAAAAATGACGGAGGGCATGTAAAAAAGGAAGGAATTATTTACAGATAAAGAGTGGAGGCAGAAAGAATATCGCTTTGTGTAATTTTTTAATTGTGTGAGAGATGTACATATGAGTAGGTCCGGTGGGAGATTGTTTCATATTTGAGGGGCAGCAACAGAGAAGGATCTTTTGCAAATAGCTATGTGAGTCTTGGGTAGTTTTAGGATTAGGTATTCTCCTGGTCTGAGGTCGGAGGTAGGGGGCTGTCTGATACAGGAGGCCTAGCTTCTGAAGTGTGCATTTTATGACCTTGTCAATATGTGTTTCAAGCGATAGGCATTAGTCGAGTGTTAAACCAAGGTATTTGAATGATACCTCGAGGTTAATGAGGTAAATGGGCTACAGGACCTCAGACAACACGGGTTCATGAGGGGGAGGTCTTGTCAGACAAATCTGGTCAACTTATTCAACTGGGCGACCGGGGCAGCAGATAGGGGACAGGCGCTAGATGTGGTATACTTGGATTTCAGCAAGGCCTTTGACTCGATCCCCCACAGGAAGCTAGCTAAGAAGATAAAGGACTTAGGGGTTGGAAAAAATTGACAACGTGGGTGGAGAACTGGCTGAGGGGGAAGTAGTTAACAGGGAGTTTTCAGAGGTAAGGGAAGTAACATGTGGAGTACCTCAGAGGCCAGTGCTGGCCCCAGTCCTTTTTATGGCTGTGGTCGAAGCCTACAGCCATATCGCTTTAGGTTGAAAAGGGATTTCTGTGGAACACATTAATTTAGTAGTTTTCAGTCTATCCTTCCATAACGCTGCAAATCCCTATGGCGGTTAAAAAATACTCCCTTCTTTCTGTTTAGAATGACGGACACAGAACTCAAAGCTGCTTATCTCTGACAGCAAATGTGCACACCTTCCAAACAAATCTAAATATCTTTAAAACTATTCAAGGTGCGCAAAAACAAACAGAGTGAAAGTTGTCCAGTGCAAAAAGACCTTTCACATGAGGGTAGTCACTAATCTGAATTCTTTATATTTTGTAAAATATGGTCTTCCAAACAACCTCATTTTTCTATCTCTCAGTGAACACAGTAGGAGTCATGCCAAACAAATGTACATATCTTGGAAAGTATACAAGTTACCAATATACAGCCAACATGAATGTTGTTCAGGACAAAATTACCTTTCAAATGAGGGTAGTCACTAATCTGAATTCATTAGATTTTTTAAATATAGCCATCCAAAAGGTGAAAATTGTGAAGAAAAATGAAAATTCAGGTAATCAGATGGCCATAGTTTAAAAAATATAATCAGTGCAGCTTAATGAATAGGTTCATTTGAAATGTATGTTTGTCCTGAACAACCTTCATATTCATGGGTTATGAGTAACCCCTATACTTTAAGAGATATTTACATTTGCTTTGCATAACTCCTATTGAATTTCTGACAACCTGATTTCCAAAACCACTACGCTGAGACCAGAACATATGGTTTATATCTTGTCATGCCTAATTTAACAGCAGATCCTGAAGTTATTCTAGCAATGTAGAACACTCTAATGGAATGCTTTAGTTCTTAATATGAAGAAGAAAACAGCTTGAAACAAAATGATATGCTTACTGGGGGCACATTAGATTTTTTCAGGATGGGATCATGTTAAATCTTTTCAGGAAAAAAGCATCAGATTAATTTCAGTAATTATTAGGCAGCAATACTTATATGTGAAGCTGACACTAACCAGATAGGGGGAAGAAGGAAGACACAGAAGAAAAGAATGCTCACACACAAAAAGAAGACTTGGCTGTCTGTAAAACTTTTAGGAGCAAATGGTTTGATACCTTTTAGGCATCTATGCTGCACTACTGATTTTTTTCTTTTATTATGTCCTCTTTGGTAACTTATACTATTAAAATGCATTAAATGTATAGTTTACTAAATCTTGACTTTGGGATAACTCTTGAATGACTCCTACATAAGTTTCAAGCCATTTCCTTTATGGGAGGTCAAGACCTGTGCACAAGGTCAAGTGTTATTTTTTCATATTTTTTTACAAATTTCCAAAGTAAAAGTTTGGAAAAATAGAAAAGTATGTATAACTAATCTCCTATG
Source organism: Neoceratodus forsteri (assembly GCA_016271365.2). NCBI lineage: Eukaryota > Metazoa > Chordata > Ceratodontiformes > Ceratodontidae > Neoceratodus > Neoceratodus forsteri. The sequence continues at coordinate 1,095,821,267 of CM028135.1, read as the reverse complement.
CATTTTCAGCTCAGAGAGAAGTTAATATTTGCACAAAATCAAATCCAAAGTTTATACAATTTTGTTCTAAAGTTATTTTATTCTGAATCTTATTGGACTGTTAAGTGTTATTTTTTCATATTTTTTTTTTTTTTTTACAGATTTCTGAAGTAAAAGTGTGGAGAAATACAAAAGTATATACAACTAATCTCTTATGCATGTTCAACTCGGAGAGAAGTTAATATTTGCTCAAAATCAAACCCAAAGTTTATACAGTTTTTGTTCTAAAATAATTGTATTCTAAATCTTATTGGACTATTGATGAACTTATTAAAGAAAGAGTTAGATAAAACAAATTGATGACTCCGGGATTGGGAGGTCATTAAAATTGCAAAAGGTCAAATTATGAAACATTAAATGCACTCATTAAGACCAGATTACTTCCTTTTTATTTCTCTCCATGCAGTTAATTAGCCACTGTGAGGCAATTTTGAAAATCCAATTGCAGAAATGAAAGGAAAAGTTGACTCCTACCTGGGTTCGAGTCCCGGTAGGAGTCACACTTTTCCTTTCATTTCTACATTTGGCTCATAAAGACCATTCCTCTTAGTGTGTAATTATAATGAATTAAAGACATTTAAATATAGACCTATAATTATACAACCATTGTGATACATATTTTTAGGATCAGAGGAATGGTGCAAGGCTGCCAAAATCGTGGAGATCTCACTACTTCAATGCTTCATTGTGCGTGGATCAAACTAAAAAGAGCCACAATAAAAGCTTCTATCTTCTCAAAAAACAATTATATTTCATTATATTTGATTTAACCTGAAAATACACAATAGCTATATGGAAGTAAAACAATCAGGATGAGATTTCAGCGTTCTCCAACCATACACTGAAGCTGAGCCATAATAAAGGCGTCTACCTTCTTCAAAGCAATTGGATTTTATTTTGATATATTTATTTTTTATCTATTGAGATCTTGGATTAATACCTTTGAGAACGAGCTCATTACATAGGTTCCACATCATGGGTAATACAACAGGTGGTACAAAGGGTTGGATGCGGACATAATCAATCAATCAAAATCTTTATTTATCCAGGCGGGCACCATTGAGCAAGGCTCATTTGCAAGGTGGACCTGGTCATGAATACATCAAAGTACAGTACAGAAGCAGGTATACAAAAAGCAATAATATACAAGGAAGAAAAAGTACATACAGTGGCTCGGATATTCAAACTGCGCCAGGCTGTGGCGCAAGCCTGGGCGTAGCTCAACTTTGTTACTGCAAGGTGTGGGGTGATATTCAGGAGCTGCGCTGTGGGCGACTGCTTTGAATATACGCACCCTGGCCACCCCCATTGTACATGGCGCAGTGGCACTGCACCAGCGCAAGTGGTCAGAGTGGAGCATTGAGCTGTGGTGGCGCAAGTGCCATTGCGCCATGCACAGCACCTGCGATATTCAAAGGGGGACATGCAAATAGGGCCATCATTTATGCAAGGCGCACAGGGGGACATTTGCATCTGATTACGGCCCCATTTGCATGCCATTAGCATGCAGGTGCACCGATCCCCGACAACTTGCGCCTGGCGCCCTGCCATCGGGGACCGACGCCCCCTGCAGCCCGATCGCAGGACGTCCCATAAGGGACAAAGAACGTCCGCTATCCCTGGTGGTCCAGTGGACCGCACAGAGCCCGATCGCGGGCATCAGTCATCCCCAAGTCCGCTATCCCTGGTGATCTAGTGTACCCCACCCACCCACCCTGAGCCCCACCACCCTGCTCCCCCATCAGACAGCACCCACCCACCTTCTGCCCGCCGACTGACAGCCGCAGTAGGGCTGCGCCACTGGTTCAGAGCATGAGCCAATGGGCGTGCAGCCCATATCATACTAGTCAGTCCAGATACGTGAATGAATAGTAAGGTAGTCTGCAAACCAGCACATAGATTTATGGTCCAGGCCTAAGGTGCTTAGGGAGGAAAGAAGCAGGCTGTGATCGACTGTGTCGAATGCCTTACTAAGATCCAAGAAAATGGCACAGACATGCTTCTTGTTGTCAAGGTCTAGGAGCCAATCATTGGTCACCTTAGCTAGGGCTGTTATGGTGCTGTGCTTTGCTCTGAATCCAGACTGAACTGGGTTTAATAGGCTTCTGGATTCTAAGTATACCCCTAGCTGGCCACACACTATTTTTTCTAGTAATTTAGACAGGATGGGGAGGAGGGAGATCGGTCTGTAATTATTTAGATCACAGGGGTCACCTGCTTTTAATAGAGGGATGACATGGGCTATTTTCCATTGGGGGGGAGGCTACTCTGAGAGTGACATGTTAAATAGGTGGGTGATTGGCACTGCAAGCACATGGTAGGCACATTTCAGATAGTATGGCTTTATGAAGTCAGAGCCTGCTCCCTTCCTGGTGTCCAGCTGCAGCAGTAGGTCTTCCACCTTTTTTAGAGAGACAGGCAGCAGGAGGGAGAAGGCCTCCTCGGTAGGGGGGGACTTGTGGGTTGGAGGGCCCTGAGCTGTGTGGAGGTCATTGGCAGGGGAAGTATCAAATGCTAGCCCTGCCGTTGCAAAATGGTTATTGAGGGCTTCCAATATCTCCAATCAGTTAGAGATAACGCTGCCACTGGACTTAATTTTTGCTGGAATGGAATTACCAGGTGTGTGTCCAGACATGTCTTTTAATGTTTTCTAGAGCTTTGAAGGATTTCTTGAGGCAGAGGCTAGCTCTGAACAATAGCAGGCAGCCTTGGTTGCTCTGACCAACTTGGTGCACTTGTTACGTGCTCTCTTAAAAAGATACCAATCCGAGTCATTCTTGCTTCTTTGGGCTTTTTTCCATAGTGTCCCTTTCTAACAGGGAAGCTTTGAGCTCAGGCGAGAACCAACGGCAGGTGCTGCTCCTGACCCGCACCTTAACCAAGGGTGCATGCTTATTTAAAGCCTCACTTAAAATATCATAAAAAATAGTATATGCCCTGTTAACTGTTTTGGCTAAGAAGAATTCCTGCCATCATGGTGAATCTTTCAAGTTCTGGACGTATGCAAACAAATCAAAGTTGCGTTTGCACCTCTTGATAGAGAACTTTGCCACAAACTGTGGGTTGTGCACAGATCTAATGGTGTTGATTATACAATGATCGCTAATGTCTGAGAAAAATGTTCCAACATGAGAACACAGATTTGACTTGCTAACCAAAATTACATCTAAGAGGGAACTGTTGTTAAGGTTCTTTTTATTTGGGCAAATACGCTCGCCAATGAGTTGCACCAGCCCTAGAATGTCACAAAAGGATTTCAAGGGAACTGATGCACTTGATAGCCAATTGTAGTTCAGGCCACCAAGAATAATGGTTTCCAAGGAACTGAGCCCCAGTACGGAACTGAGGTGAGACAGAAGATGAGGCCCGGCAGAAGGGGCCTGTAGCCCCCCATAAGAATTCACTTGTACATATAGGAGTACACCAAAAGCATTTGTACAAGTTGGATTACAAAAAATAACAGTGGTGCTGGTACCTAATGATGAGGCCTGGGACACTACGAAACCACATAACTAAGTCATCTGCACATTAAGACAGACAGTACTACAAGGTTGAGGGACAGCAGGGGACAGACGGACAATACAAAGAAGGCATCAACCCAAAGGCTTTGTCACACAGGCAGTTGGATGAGGATGGGAGGCAAAAGGCTGAGGCGTAGGTAGGCAAAGGAAAGACCAGGCAGGGTGTACTGGGGAGGTGATCGAGGGGAGTCCGGGGATCGAGATGAGGGGGTCAGAGGAGGGAAGCATCATTAAATGCATCCAAAAGTGTGAAAAGTGCAATTCTGTATCTAAGTAGACACTAGGAAAAATATTTATTACGTGTTTGGAAACAGGCAAATGCAACCAGACAACGAAGGAAGTCGAAAAAGAGTATCCGTTGCAGGGGCAAGTAACAAGTCGAGGAGCTCGCTTGACTACTCCAACGGGGGCCACCCACTGACACTACTGACTGCTGGTGGGCACTGGTAGCAGAGGAGGAGCTGGGCAAGTGCTGCAAGCAGTCAGTGTAGGAGGAGGAGGAGGAGGTGGATGGCAGGCTGCCTGCCATAGTCCAGCTCTTGTTTTAAATCCCCGGCGGTGCCTGAGTGGCTGTAACAATCATCTGTGCAGCAGCCCTCCATCTGTAAGGATTAAGGAGACTCAGTTTAGCTGTCCTGTTGTATTCAGGCAGGTTCGAGCTCCATTACAGCAACAGGTCCGACTGTAGCCTCAGACACCCATCTCTGCTGCTTGTACAGGACTGACCGCTTGAGAGTGAGGAATCGTCACTGCTTGCAAAGGAAGTGGGAGGGGTAGCAGTTGGTGTTCATTTGTGTGCCAGGGCAGGCAGGGGGGCTAGCTGGACTGGGAGGAGTGCCTTTAAGTGTAAGGATTGCATGTGTCTAAACTGTTGTGGATTGCATGGGCATAGGCAGGGGGGTGCTCAGGGTGTTCAACCCCTTCCCCCCCGAAATTATTTCAGGAATTTTCAAATTCCTGTATTTTATTTTCAGGTTGGCTCAGGCTCAGCTGCTAAAACACTCAGTGTCTCAGAAGTCTCTACAGTGGTTGGAGCTAGCTGCTACAGAATGTGCATGCACAGGACCATTGATGGCTTGGGGAGATGGAGACATCATCGACAGAGAGAGCGGGAGAAGCCTGGTGAGACAGACTAGTGAGTGCGCTGCAGTGCTGCGTCATCTGTACAGCGCCGAGCAAGTTGTGATGTCCCGCTGACTGTCATGGTGGTAGAGTAGGACTGTGCGCTGCTCTTCTCTTGCCTCAGTTGAACTGTGGGAGAACTTGAAGCATGGTCGACCACAGAAAGAACACCCCCGTCCAGGGCCGAGCTGCGAGTAAGACGTGGTGCGTCTTCTTGACTGTGCTGGACTGGTGGTGTGGTCCAAAGAGAAGATAAGAGAGGGCGAGGAAAATTATGTCCTGGCCTAGTGGCCTGTAGTCCTGTCTTGGGAGGGGAGTGACTGTTAAGGCAAGCCAACAGAAGGATAATCAGCAGAAGAGTGGTGAGTGGAGAAAAGAATAAAGACTGATTCAGGGAAGGGGACTTCCCTCATTCAGAGAGGTGGAGAGAGGTATTGGTACCATCTCCCAGGGCAACCCACTCATTACATCTCAGCCCCACTGATGTTCTATCCAACTTGGAGCGTTTCACGTAGAATGGGAATAGGTGTGGAAAGGCAGATGCCTGACTGACATCTTTGTCTCTGGCTGTTGCAGAGTGCTTCCATGTGCAAAGGTGGAATGGGGTTAGGAGTACTCTCTAGATGCAGAGGTGGGATGGTGGTAGAGGAGGAGTGATGCAGACGTGTGGAGGAGTCCCCATGTGTAGGAAATAGGATGGATAGGGAGCAATGCTCCCCATGTAGGGTCAGTGGGATGAAGGGGTGGAGTGCTCCCTATGTACAGAGCTGATATGAAGTGGGAGGAAAGCTCCCCGTGCGTGGAGGTTGAATGGAGGGGAGGAGTGCTCCCTATGTGCCATGTGTGGGAGAGGTGAAATGTAGTGGGAGAAGCACTGGGAGCAGGGGATCAGTGCTCAAAATGTATAGAGGTGGCATGGAGGTGGAGCAATGATACCTATGTGTGGAGATGGAATGGAGGGGAGAGTGCTCTCAATGTTTACGTTTATTGTGAAGGGATAACATCCATTGAGCAAGCTCATTTGCAAGGAGGTCCCTTGTACAAGCAATGATAAAGACAATACATGGTGTGAGATACAAAAGGTAAGGACACATAATATAAATTAAAATTAAACAATTTTCTTTACATTAGTATATACGATAGAAAAGCTAGATAGATATTGATTTATAAAAGCTCCCATTTACGGGGACTCTGGGCACTGTACAATACAAACAGCAAACAATATAAAATCATACGCCAAAAATGTATGTAAAATTCAACTACGGGCAGATTTAAAATGCATCTATCTATCCCACTGACATCAAACAATTAATCAATAAAAGCTTGCTGAAACAGATACGTTTGAAGGCCCTTCTTACAGGCTTCTACCGAGGGAGCCTCTTTTAAATAGACAGGAAAGGAGTTCCACAGGGTAGGCGCAGCCACTGAGAATGCCCTATCCCCAGAATGCCGCAACCTAACCCTGGGAACTCCAAGGAGGCCTCACCCGGCAGAATATGTACAATGCTGAATTCAACAAGGACTGAGACCAAACATAAGACACTACGTCCACCATGTGGAAGAGGGCTGGAGAAGGAGACTTGCTCCCCACATGTAAAGCAGGCATGGAGGGAGGAGTGCTCTCTATGTGCAAATGTGTAATGGAGTGGGAGGAGTGCTCCCCATGTGTGGAGGTGGGGTGGTGGGGGCAGTCACTTAATGGCCACCATCCTTGACCCCACTCCAGCCTGTGTGTGAAACTGTTTGAAATGGGGACAGTTTATGATGGTGCAGATGTGCAACCCACATCTCTTCTCGGGCAGCTGGGAAGTTTTGGGTTGATAGATGGGGTTGCAAGAGGGGGCACCAGTCATGCAGGAGCACCAACTGTATCCCCCCCGCCACCTTCCCAGCAGAGTGGGAACAGTTGTGGAGGGGCAGATACAAGATCCACATTTTTATATCTCAGTACCTCAGAGTGCTCTCCCCGGGCAGAGCATGTTAGGTGGGAGAGCCTCTGGCTGAAGCAGAATGTTCTGCAAGTGTAGAGGTGTGGCATAGGGTGAGGAAGTGCCAGTCACCCAAAGCCCACTCCAACCTTCATGCTAGCCCTGATGAAGCAGGGACAGGTATGAAGGGGCAGATGTGCAACTTGTATCTCTATCCCTGGCTGCTGCAGGGTGCTACCCTGGTGTGGAGGTGGGATGGGGGGATCATTCTCCCAGAGCCACCTGCCTGGAGCCCACCCCAATGCCAGTTCCAGCTTTCATGGAGCTCAGATGGGTGAAGATGGACAGATGTGTGAACCACATCTGTCACTGGCTCCTGCAGATGTGCTCCTCATGTGCAGGAGGTGGAATGGAAGGAGAAAAATGCCTCACATGTGCAGAGATGCGGAATGGTGTGTTAGGTGCCAATGGCCTCGGCCACTCAGTGGATCTGGACCGCAGCCTAATTTCTACCCACCTGGCGCCCACCAGGCTAGATAGAAACAGGTGTGGTGTGGCAAATGTGCAACTCACATTTCTGTCTCTGGCTGGGGCAGCCAATGTGTGATGGTGGGACAGTTGTGGAGGGGGCACCAATCACCAACTTCTGCCAGGCCACAGTCCACTAGTTACCTTGGGCTGCCCACCTGGAGGTCACCTTGTCACTGTGCCAACCTGCGTGGAATGGGATGGTGTGGCGAGGAAGATGAGTAACCTACATCAGTCTCTGGCTACTGCAGATTGTTCCATATGTGCTGATGTGAGCTGGACATGTAACGGGCAGCAACTGCCCAGGGATGCCCATCCAGTGCCCACCCTACACTGTGCTAGTCAATGTGAAGGGGAAGATATGTGACTCACATATTTGTCCCCGTCTCTGTTTGGGTGCTCCTCTTGTGCAGTGGTGGAATAGATGCACCAAGTTTGTTTTACACTGTGTCTCTCCTGGTCTCTCTCTCTCTGACCTCTGCATCCCCACAGCGAAAGGAAAACTCTGCAGCATTGCTCTCTGTCCTGGTCACGGCACTCTTTCTGCCACTTTCTCTGCCTCTCTGTATGTGCTGTCTGCTTCCACTGGGCTTCAGAAAGACAAACATAGAGTCAGACTGACAGCAAGGTGTCGGAAGAGTGAATGGCAATAAAATGGATGGCAACCGAGCTTGGGCGCACACTGTACTCCACTTCTCTGGTTTATGGGGGGTTGACACCGTCCCTGACTGGAACGGATTGGACCTGCACATATATGCTGCACTGGAAATGGCTCTCACTGTTACTGTGTCTGTCTCGGGGGTTGGGGATGGGGAGTAAGCACTGCTAGGGGAAGAGCCACCCATTGAAATGAACATTTGTTCAGTTGCAGGTCTGGGAGCCACCGGTCATCATGGTTATGGTTACTACATTGCACTGCCCCTAATTTCATACTGCCAAGGTGGTGCTGCAATAGTGACAGCCTGTCACCTGGTGATCACTCTCATACTGCTTACTCACCACATCTCAGCATGTTGCTGTCACTGTTTGGGTGCTCTCTCTGCTCTGTCCCTAACACTGGTGCCACTCACCACCTCTTGATCCTGGGCTCTCTTTTGGTGGGGGGGCCGCTGCCTCTCCTTCTCAATGTTTGTCCCTGCAGCCCGTGTCTCTCTCTCTCTCTCTCACCATAGTACAGGGTTAAGCTACAGCTCTGCAGGCAATGCTGCCTCACTTCTTAGCAGTCTCGCTTCGATCCACGGGGCGGGTCAGTGGGTACCATCACGGAGAGCAATGCTCAGGCTGAGCATTGTGGCACAGATGAACCACCGGAGAGAGAGGAGTGCAGGGACAAGGGCAAGCACTCTCATTCACACAGAGACACAAACAAGTTCAACATGGACGTCTGTCGGGGGAAGGATAAATTATATTTATTTGTTTTTTACTGCTAGGACTGTTTACTGCTTATGGCACACAGAGAGAGGGGGATGCAGTGTATGTCTGGGTACCCGGACATCTGCAGGGTGGGTGGGGAGACAAATAGTAAGACCAGTAAAGGCATGAATGAAGGGAATGAAGCACTCTCATTGGAGCGCTTCATTTCTTTCAACTAGAGAATGGCTTCCAACTGTGAAACTGTGACTAGTGTCACAGTCTGGTTTCATGTTCATTGGTCTGTCAGGGACAAGCCCACTGTGCACTGGACTCGTCCCTGACACACCTCTGAAATGTCGTTCTACCACAAGATGTTTCTTGCACACGTGCAAGGAAACATAAAGACTATAATGAATTTAGATTAGTGACTACCCTCATTTGAAAGGCCTTTTTGTCCCAAACACAAAAATGTAAAATAATGCACTTGGAGCACAAAAATCCAGGGGCGGTGTACAAACAAGTGGAGTGGTATTGACAAGATTAAGAAAGCACACATTAAAAAAAAGAGTTTTTGCATACAATTGATTACTGTTTAACAATATTATGCATCTGTGGCTGCCACTGTACATCTGATGCAAACCCATAATCATGTTCCTCACTTGAAGTGATAAACCGGGGAGGGCCATAACTGACTCCTTGTTTTTGTGTTAAAGGGGTCAGTTTCTTTACAACAAAAACAATGAAAGGCATCATTTCTAAAATATGCAGACGAGCATGGGGACCACTTGTTTCCCAAAGCATGCCACCACCAGCAGCTACCACTTCAAGACTGCTACTACCCCCACCTAATACAATCAGGGGAAAACCAGAAGTAGTCTACCAGGACTGAGATCAATATGGTTAAGGCACATTTACCAGAAATTACAGCTTAGAAAAGAATGAGAATGTGACTGTGATGATGAGCGAGTCCCAGACCAGATCTCGAGTTTGTTAACAGACACCTCCTGTGTCTGACTTGTACGGCTGCATGAGCCAAGCTCCATGGATGTTATGCCATCATCAGATTTGTATAAGAGCACTGTGGAAGCACGTAACCGGACTGCTGTCCAATGTGCTGCCACAATGCTCTGACAGTTTCCACCGATTCTGTTTGTGCAGCCCTTCCCCTCCACGAGCTGCATAAACATATCCACTTCCCAGCGCACTACACTTCCGTTCTGCAACTGCAGTACTGACGGCCACCGTGTGCAACATAGTGATGCTGACTTAAACTGCACATGCATGACTGCTGTACTATGGATATCATACCGCCATGTTGCATGAGGCTGACTACCCAAGACAAACTGCACATGTGCGAGTATCACGCACGCGTAGTACTGTAATCGCTGCAGTATTACTCATGGCTGCAGCGAGAGCGCCGCATATTCTTTTCCACACTCTTGCCACTCCTAAACGCTCTCTACAGCCGTATCGGCTCTGACCAGAGTCTGTTAATATATTCATCTGTGACACAGGAGAAGGCATCAAGGGTAAGACCTACCTCTGCACAGATGACACAACGATCTGCATAAGGGTGGACATGGTGGCAGGGATATGGGAACTCAGGGAGGATCTGGGCAGGTCGGAGAGCTGGTCAAAGATCTGGCAGCAGGGCTTCAATGCAAAAAAATGTTAAAGTGATGTACACTAGGAAGAGAAACCCAAGAGTGCATTATAAATTGGGGGATTGGTGCTGGAAAGCACCATGAAGGAAAAGGACCTAGGGAGTCATGATATCGGAGTACTTAAAAACAGCAGCACAGCAGTGATCCTCCCATTGTACAGGTCACGAGTGTGACCACACCTGGAATACTGCACAAGGTACTGGACTGCACAACCGTGGAGGGACTGTGACAGTGGAAGCAGTACAGAACAGGCAACCAAGGTGGTCCATGGACTAGGGGACAAGACCTATGATGAAAGGCTGTAGAACCTGAACATGTACACCCTGGGGAAAAGACAGGAAAGGGGCGACATGATTGAGACATACAAATAACTGCATGGAATAAAGAGGCTGAAAGCCAAGGAACATGTCTCCTTTAGTCCAACTATGGGGACAAAGGGGGAACTCAATTGAACTTGCAGGGGGCAGATTTAAAAGCGGCGTCCGTTAATACTTTTTCACATAACAGAACTTATCCAAAAGCTCTACAGTTTAAAATAGAGTGCATAAACTGGATACGCAATGACTCACTCAGAATATGGTATTTGTCAGCAGTTGTGAGAGGGCAGGACTTTCACAGCTGACTCGTGGCTCCTCCGCAGTAGTGAGTTAGGGTCCTGCCCCCTCACTCTCTCAGATACAAGGCATATTCTGTCTCAGGCCATCAGGAGTCCTATATAACATAGTTAACTACAGTATGAGAACAGACTCAGCCACACCAGGCCTGTACTGTCTTAAATTCTATTTATCAGCTCTGTATACCTTGACCAGGATCTCCATCAAACACTGTCAGCACCACCTTCCTGTTCATTGAGGTGCCTCCTTACCTGGGCTTCCTGGAACCCTCAGGCCATCTGTGACACACCACTGTGATGCCCCCTCAGCTTCAGCCCCTGAATGTGGGGTCTGCCTTCTGCGCCAAGGCAGCTTCTCCCAACCCCATGTCCATTCACCTACGATGGGGATGAAGCCTGAGAATCAATCTGGGAGCCCGGAGATGAGAGAGTGATGGTGGACGTGAGGTATCGGGCAGGGCGTCAGCAGCATTTTTCCAATGTGTTTCCCTCCCCGTAGATGCTGCCATGCAGTAATACACACAGGCATGCACGGTCAGGCCTGGCAGTGGCAGCAGTCTGTCCCCATACTAGCATGTTCCAATCGACGCTGCCACCCAGCGTTCACTAGCTGGCAGCCAGACGGTGAGATTCGCACCCCTCCCTCCCTGAAGGAGGACAGCTGTAGATGACAACGTGGCTCAGCAGTTCAAACGTTGAACTCTGAAACTGGAGAATTGTGGGTAAGTTTTTCAGATGGGGCAGATGCAGCTAAATCTGCATGCTCCAGGTCAGTCTGCATCTCGTCACGTGCAAAGCCAGTCTGAGCTACCGTTTCCCAGCAGTTGCAGATGCAAGTCTGCAGTAAGAAATAACAGCTGGTAATTATGGTACGTAATGTGCTGAAAATCCTACCCCCTCGAATCCAAGCAGGACTGAATCTATGATTTTAGGAAAGAAAGAAGACTATTGGTCCATTGAGTTCCTTCCACCACCAGCTCATCGGGAATACAGGGTCACAGTTGCCTTGCCTATCCCTAAAATGTATGCCAATTGCACACCTTGAAAAGAGGTTCAAAACGAAGAATCTCAGAAACATTTTGCATTCTGCTTCTCACTTCTAATAAAAACGGTTTCTAAAGCATGTTTTGCTTACCCCTTAATTATAGGAGAACCGCAACTTTACGTATTGTGAATTTTATCAGTTTTCTTGTCACCAGTCTGCACCATTTCTATGGCTGTTTGAGATACAGAGGATTGTGTATGGTCATCTATACACAACAAGCCTGTGTATGAATCGAGAGGTTTCCATGGCAAACCAGTGATCTCGAGAGTGCAGCTTGAGAGGTCCACTAGTTGTCACGGCAACCTCGAGATTCAGACACCGTCTTGTCTGTGTACAGATGACCTTACACAGTCTTTCATAGTGTATGATACTCCATTCGCAGGTAGCCTGAGTCATTAAATCGCTCTGTCTCACAGAAAACAAAATGCTGCAGCTACCATGGTTCCGAAATCCGTCAGCGCTGTGATCAATGTGATCATAACTGAAACTGACAAAGCTTGCTTCACAGTGCTAACGGTGGCAGCCGCAGCTCATGCAGGCTTACGCCTACAAGTAAACCGATAAGATGTAAAAAACGGTCACATCTTCTAGCGATCACCGATACAGTTTCACAGGCAGGCAGCTGTGTGACGACGTTCAATGTTATACTGCAGTATTGACATCTGTATTGCTGCACATCAGCATTTTGACTGCACTGGTGCAGCACAACGCCGCTGTTCCAGGCATGGATTTCCATGCGGAACAGCGTTCCATCATACACTACGTAAACTTTTTTTACTTTGTTTTTACTATTAATAGTAATACTATCCTGACTTCCTCCATTTTCTGAATATTGAAATCTCATTTGTTCCTAGGAGATGTGCTATGTGTTACTTATGAGACTATGATGTCACTATTCCCATTAGTCCTTTCTGCCTGTCTGCTGATTTTCAGTCCAACGGAATAGGTCGCAGCAAAGGTGTGAAATACTCCATTTTAATTCCATTAACTTTTAAACCTTCTTAGGAGTGTAAGAGCAGACTTTTTTCTTGTATTTTGCTCTAACTTTGTGTTTTTCCTTAGAGTTTTGTGTTTTTTCAGGTTATTCAGACTTGCTGAAACATAAACAGACTGTGTTGGCACAAGGAGACCCAGAGGTCCATGCCGTCTGCTCATTTCCCTACCTAGCTCCATGCTCGGCCTAATGCCAGGCTTGATTTGAAGATCTGATAGCCCTGGTGGCTCGATCGTCACCCCTCTCCCAGGTATCCCTGCCCCTCTTCTGCCTATGGGTCCCACTATTGCCTCGTATATATCCCACCCAAGTTTTAACCCCATCTCAGACTTTGCTTCAGCCATTTCTCTGGGCAGTCTGTTCCATTTACCCACCACCTGCTCTGTAAAAAAGAACTTCCTTATGTCCCTCCCAAATTTCCTCTCCCCCAATCCCCCCCAGTCACTCTCAACCCTGTTCTCTAGTAACTTTGCTGTTGTTCTTCATGAACAAGTGCTTATAATCCATCCTGTTGATTCCTTGCACAGACTTCAATATCTCAGTCATATTCCTGCTGCCGTCCAGTGTATAAATGTTAAGGTCTACCAACCTTTCCTTACATGACATTCTCTTCTACCCCCGGATCATCTTTGTGCTACTTCTTTGTACGATCTCTGTGCGGTCCCTGTCTTTCCTGAGGCGTGGACTGCAGAACTGCACAAAGTACTCCAGGTGTAACTGACCACAGACCTGTTCAGAGGCAGTATCCCTTCCGGTTAGCCGACACAAGGTCGACTCCCCCCAGCGCAAACACCAGCACAGCAACAGATTTTGCCTGTCTGCAGCGAGTCGCTGTGCTGGTGCAAGGCAGGTGCTGGCAGTGCGGCTCCCAGTGTTGCGCCCCCTCCCCAGTCCAACTCCAACTTGGAGCTGGATATTTAGAGACAGGAGGGTGTGGGGGGCAGAGCCTCCCACATGGGGGGTTCGGGGTGTGCAGCCCCCTGAAACATCACAGATGCATCCCCAAAAGTATGATGCCGACATTTGGCATTGTGGCTGTTGCTGTCGGGGATATCGGTGCTGTGGATGTCGCAGCGCCATAGTAAAACTATCACTTCCTTCCTCTTACTATGAAATCCCCTTCCTATGCATCCCAGCATTCTGTTTGTCATCTCATATGCTTACCTGCACTGTGCAGGGGACTTGAGGCTGTCACTAAAGATTACCCCCTCTCACTGATCTCTCCTCAGTTGTCTAAACCACCATTATTCCCCCCCCATTATGTAGTCCATTTTACGGGTTCAGTTCTACCAATGTGCATCACTTTACACTTTATTGCTTTTAGCTTTGGTTGCCATAATCCAGACTACTGTTTCACACTGTTCCAATGTTTCCAGGTCTCTTTTCATTTCTATAGCTCCCTCTTTAGAGTCCACTCTGCCACACATCTCAGTGTCATCAGCATTCTGCATTCCCTCTCCTACATCACAAATAAAGATATTGAACACTGGTTCCAGAATTGATCCCTGTGGTACACCCATTGTGACTCCCCAGGGCTTTGTCTGCATCCCATTGACAAACACCCTTTGTGTCTTGCCCCCAGCCAGTTCTCTATTCACCTGGTCAGTGCGTCTCCCTCCAGGCCACCCATCTTTTTTATTAGCCCTCTGTGTGGAAAAGAACTGAAGGCCTTGCTGAGGTCGAGACAGTACACATCCACTGTTTGGCCCCTGTCTACCACCTTTATGACCCAATCGAGTTTGTTCCTACGTTGGCAAGATCTCCATGCTACAAACCAGTGTTGCCTACTGTCCTGGAACACATTTGCCTCCAAGAAATCCACATCTGTTACTTTCATTTCATTTAATTTTGCTGCAAAGAAGGTCTTCGAGCAGCAAAAACTCATTTTCAAAGATGCCCTGGTCAAACTACTGTAGCCCTGGTGCCGTCCTCCAAGAGGGCTACTACCCCTGCATTGCTGGCCAGACCAAGGTTAAGGGGCCTGGGTTCCTATGTTGCTGCTTCTGAGGGTTCTTTCCCAAGATGAATAAATATAAGCGCAATGCCTCCATCCAGAGTACAATTTAAGTGGGTTAGATTTCTACCGCTACAACCCCCTGGGATGCTGTATCAACCCACCTCCCCATACAGTCACCCACACACATGGACTTACCAGAACCAAATTCCACACTTTGCATTTTATTTACTTCAGCTAAAAATATGCACACGAGTTAGAATTCTTCCAAAACAGGTAATACCATTTATTTACATGGGGAGGGTGAGGACTGGGTACATGGAATAGAGGTTAAGAAAACATTTTCAATTTGCAATTTGCATTTAGATGTTAGCGTTTTACCTTTTCAGACAATCAGCTTCCCTTTTAAATCCTAAACCACATCTTAATCATTTCCAGCCACCAACCCTTCTAACTAGCTAACTGCTGCCGATGGTTACCATTAAGGCACACCCCAACTGGTACCAGTTTACCCCCTTTGTCCTCTGACTGGGCACTCAAGTATTTGTTGCATGCCTAAGGTACAGTTGGTTAGCTGGCATTGGCGTGTTTGCTTTAAATCAACTTAACTTTCTGTACACTTGTTAACTACTTTAGGATCTTTACTACGTCATGGGGCATAAACTTGAAATAAATTTATACATCCCTCATGTGCATTGGTGACTACGCTTCTGGGGGAAGTTGGAGCAGCAGAACTCGGAGATTTGAACTGAAAAAACTGGAGAGGTGGAGCAGGCATTCTGCAGCTTGGATCTTCCGCTTGACTTTCGGTCTTGCAGCTTGTTCCCTTCAGCCTGTTTCCAGGCCCAATGCAGAGTGCAATGCAAGGCTTCCCAAACCACAAGAAGCCCAAAACTGGGAGTGACCCCACGGTCTGGCTCTCCAATGGTTCGGAGTGCCCTAGCACTCGGGCATGTGCCCATGGTTTCCTGGTGCCCAGTCGGCCCCACTTGGTAGGGCTTGGCTGGTTCCCTACTTGGCTCCAGATTGAAATATTGAGCAGAATTCTCATTCTCTTTAGCTCAGCTCAGTTGGGCAATTTTTAGTCTTTGAGGTTGAATCAAAACACTCTTCAGCCACATTACCATCGTGGCAGCCGTGGTCCTTTTTAATCAGAACTCAGTCCCTAGCTTCCCACTGAGCATGTGGTCTCAGTGAGACATTGGGCAAATTCAAACGCACCTTTTCTTAGCCAGTCTCTTGACTCTTAAAAGACTTTCTCCACCATGCAGCTGCTCACGAACTCAGACTAACCAGAAGGGTCCCTCTCTTCTCCTTACAGAACCTTTTTTCCTTTTCAGACTACTTGGTTTTGCTGGCTCCTCGTGCAGGGAGACTCTCACACCAAGTGTTACACAACCAGATCCGTTTTCCAAAAACCAGAACCAGACCTTTCTATTACCTTTGACCAGTGTCCTTCCCCTGTTCCTTGTGACACTGAGTCCACCCAGGGTATAGACAGAACCTTTTTCCCTCACTTGAACTTTGATCCTTTTCCTTCCATCCTGGCTTCTGACCATCTAGGTGCAGAAAAAGACTGCTGTTTCTCTCCAAAACCTCTGGTAGAAACCTTCACAGCTGTGGTGTAGCTCCTTTCCCACAGCAGCCTTTTGCAGAACTCTGCAGCTCTCTCTCTCAGCAGAGCTGCAAAACCACACTCCTTTGACATATTCCTCCTCCATAAGGAAAGGCATTCCCAGGCCCTGAGGGACAAGTGGCCGGCAACCCCCAAACAGGCCTTTCCCCAGCCTTGTAGCCCCATTTTCTGCATGGGTCTGGAGCCCCCCTCCCTCTGGAGGGGCTCCCACTGAACTGACTCAGAACCAGATAGTCCCTGGGTCTTGGGAGCTCTCTGGCAGCTCCCCATTGGCTGCATTCACTGTCCTTTCTAAAAATTAATATGTATGAGGCTCCCTCAACACCTGACTGGTTGTAGAAAAAGACACCTAGTATATTTCCCCCAAAAGTTGTTGCTAACAGTCCCAGAGTCCTCCTGAACAATCCTGGCTCTCCTATTGGCTGTGCTGTGGTCACATGGCTGCAAATATGAACGCTGGCAAACAGTCCCACTGAAGTCCATACACAGTCCCAAAGTTATTCCCTTGGTGCAGCCAAACAGTTTATTTTTATACTTATTTGCCCCCACAGTCTTGAAGCACTCCCTGTGCCCTGCAAAGCGACTGCACAATTCAGCACCTTCCTTTAGTCGTTTTCCTGTCGCTGGGGCCATTTTGTACTGTCCCCAGGCAACCCACACATAATCCCACAACAGTTCATACACAGCACCTCACACACACCTTCCATCCATGTACTGCTGCTGTCAATAGCAGCTGTTTTATTTTTCAATTTCCCCCCCCTGTTTAGTAGCAGCCCCCTGTTCCCTATGAGCCCACTGAACCATTTAACATTTAAATTGTTCTCCTGCCTGTCGCTAGCACTGAAATACCATGCGCCCAGGCACTAGCCAGGCTTACTCATTATTATTAACATGGCCTCATTAATATTCATGAGGCCGCCCCATGTTCTTTAGTGCTCATGGCTCCATTAAAACAGAATATTATCAAGATTTCCCCTGAACTTGTGTTTTCGAGCTCTTTCAAACAAAAACATCTCTGCAGCTCATAACCCACCTTTTCCAAGGCTCCAGTCCCCTATTTGCTTAACAGGGGAACCAGGACCACTTGAGAGGCATCCCACTAGCCTCAAAAATGGCCGAAGAACCAATGCGCTACCATGCATGTGCGAGCCAGCCAACCACACTGTAGTGTAAACCCAAGTTAACGGCTCCGAGATTCAGCTCTTCCAGCCCCATCCTGAGCTAAAAACCACTGTGGGGGCTGGAGGGAGGATAAGGGGCACTATGGGGGCTGGAGGGAGGATAAGGGGCACTATGGGGCTGGAGGGAGGATAAGGGGCACTATGGGGGCTGGAGGGAGGATAGGCACTATGGGGGCTGGAGGGAGGATAAGGGACACTATGGGGGCTGGAGGGAGGATAAAGGACACTGTGGGGCTGGAGGAGGATAGGGGCACTATGGGGCTGGAGGAGGATAAGGGACACTATGGGGCTGGAGGGAGGATAAGGACACTATGGGGCTGGAGGGAGGATAAGGGACACTATGGGGCTGAAGGGAGGATAAGGGGCACTCACGGGGCTGGAGGGAGGATAAGGGCACTATGGGGGCTGGAGGAGGATAAGGGGCACTATGGGGCTGGAGGGAGATGGGGGCACTATGCGGGCTGCAGGGAGGATAAGAGGGGCACTATGGGGGCTGGAGGGGAGGATAAGGGCACTATGGGGCTGAGGAGGATAAGGGGGCACTATGGGGGCTGGAGGGAGGATCACAGGGACACTATGGGGGCTGGAGAGGATAAGGGGTTATTATGGGGCTGGAGGAGGATAGGGGCACTATGGGGGCTGGAGGAGGATAAGGAGCACTATGGGGGCTGGAGGGAGGATAAGGGACACTATGGGGCTGGAGGAGGATAAGGGGACTATAGGGGCTGGAGGGAGGATAAGGGGCACTATGGGGGCTGCAGGGAGGATAAGGGACACTATGGGGGCTGGAGGGAGGATAAGGGCACTATGGGGCTGCAGGGAGGATAAGGGGCACTATGGGGGCTGGAGGGAGGATCACGGGACACTATGGGGGCTGGAGAGAGGATAGGTTACTATGGGGCTGGAGGGAGGATAAGGGCACTATGGGGCTGGAGGAGGATAAGGGACACTATGGGGCTGGAAGGAGGATAAGGGACACTATGGGGGCTGGAGGAGGAAATAGGGACACTATGGGGCTGGAGGAGGATAAGGGGCACTATGGGGCTGGAGGAGGATAAGGGACACTATGTGGGCTTTTGGGGCACAGCACAGAGCAGGGACACAAATGGGAGACTTGGGCCAAGACCAGGAGCATTACGGGGACGGAACCCAGAAGCTCCAAGGCAACAGGTAAGCTCCCAAACCGGGGTTACACTACAAAACACAAATACCAAATTACAACAGATAATTATAGTAAATGAAAGTAATATGTGACCCAAGTAAAGGCTGTCATTAGAGCATGGAGCAGTTTAATTTAAAAAAAAATATATATATATATATATATATATACACGATCAAACAAAACTATAAACTATAATTTGCCAAACCAAACAAACAGCAGTACTATGTAGTCACTGTTTCAGGGCATATGAAATAGTAACCATAGGTAAGGCTTGAATTAAGCCTTGAGAAAGTCTAATTTCTTACAGGGGTACAGTCACCACCAAGGGCCCCTCACCCAGGTATGGGGCCGGTCCCAAGGCCTACTCTGTGTGCAAAAACATTTTGGTTTACTTATTGTTTAATGTGGCATAGTAGATTGTATCAGACTAATTTTGCTTAGTTCTAGGCCAACATATTCTGCTACTACAAATCCCAGAATACCCTGCAGCTGACATCAGAGCAACACGCGGCAGTGAGAGATTCGATAGCCTGCAGAGCACATTAGAGCCTTTATAATCTCTGATAAAATGTTTTCCGGGTCTGCTTTTCTTCAGGGGCTAAGTACAGTCCTCTGTGACTGTACTTACCCCAGGGAGGACAGCGGGACCTGCAAACAAAAGATCAGAGCTAATACACACTCTAACATGCACCACAGGCAATAATATCTCCTACTGCTGCCTACTGCTCTGATGTCAGCTGCTGGGGATTCTGGGATTTGTAAATGTCAGCTTAGAATGAAAACAGTTAGTCTGATACAATCTATTACAACACAGTACACAGTAAGTAAACGAAAATGGTTTTAACATAAAGTACACATTGGGACCAGCCCCATATTTCAGTGTGGGGCCCCTGGCTCTGACTGTTCCCCTTTAATAATAGCTTCCAGCTTCTTGTCTACAATTTAGTTTAGACTGACTGGTCTGTCGTTTCCTGGGACATCCTTGTCCCTGATCTTATGGAGTGACACCATATTAGCTAGCCTTCATTCTGTGCCCCCCACCCCCCATCATGAGGAACAATCAAACAGATTTGCTAGTGACGATGCTATAGTTTCTGCCCCACCTCCTTTACTACTGACCCAGATGTTGCCAAGAGACAGATGGTGTAAGTGGGTGTAATTAATGATATCATGTTCTCACTACTAATGCCGCTTCCAGGAACAAATGAGATTTCAACAATCAGAAAATGGCAGCACGTGGGACAGAAGTTTATATCCCCTCCTGCTGTAGAAATAAGAGTTTATTGGTGACAAAGGAACCGATAAAATTTACAATATGCGAAAGGGGTCGTTCTTTAAAGAATAACAGTGGAATTCTTGAGGGGGGAAAACTGAGCAGAAATCAGCACTGAAATTGGACTATGCAACATTTTCATCACGTTGCTTCACCATTTTGTGCATGCCAACCCATAGTTTCATCCCCTGAAGAAGCCCTTACATGTTTACTCTCGAAACCATGACTGCTTCTGAAGTCTCAACAGCTTTACTAAGTTAAAAGCCCACCAATTATGGAAATCGCCATGGAGGATAAAAGTGAGTCCGTCTGCAGCAGCTCCTTCTGCAAGTTACAAACTGCTAAGAATGAATTTGCATTCTGGTACGGGGAACTGTATATGCTAAGCGCATAGATTTTATTTATTTATTTAGCTTTTGTTGACCGGGTAAGTGCACTAGACAAATCCTGCCTATTTTCAGGCACGACCCGGGGGAGGGGGATACAGATGAATGCCAACTGACCTTGAACCAGATTAAGCTGTTGGTGGTATTTTTAGTGAATGATGGAAATTTGGCCAGGACACCGGGGAAATTCCCAAACTCTTTTCGATAAGTGCCATGGGATCTTTAACATCCACCTGAACTACCACCAATCCAGGCAGATGGGACCTCGGTTTAACGTCTCATCCAAAAGACGGCACCTCAGAAAAGCAGCACCCCTCTCATGCTGCATTACAGTGTCAGTACTGGGATATTAACCCAAGTGCCAGATGTGGGAACTGAACCCACAGCCCTCTGATCTCCCGGCCTCAGAGGTGAGTGTGCTACCTACTGAGCCACTGACACTACTACTAGATGCTAGTCAGTTATAGAAAATTCCCCTTGTTTAAACAAAAGACAGGCTGGATCAGCTACAGTGAATGTGCTTTCTTGCATGTAATTTGCTATGAAATTCTTGTAACAAAAATACAAACAAAAGAAATGAACCATCACTCAGACTGAAACTGATGTTGCTACAGCCCTCAGCAGCTAAGGATCTGTTTTGTCAAGTGATGCTGTTCTGGGCTGCCAAAGATCAATAGGAATGTAACAAGTATTGGGGGTTGTTTTCACCGTTTTGGTGAATTGATCACAAAACATTATTTAAAAACTAATTTTGAGCTGGCCCGATGGTGCTGAGGGTTGAGGTGCTGGATGCCACACTTTGCACTACGCCGGCAACATGGGTTCAGAAATGACCTCGGGTCGCTGGGGTGCCAGCACGAAGGGGGGAGGGTGGGAGCAGGATCGAGCGCTGGCTCTCCTCTCCCGGATAAGGGGCGGGGTCACCCACCCGCAGTCCCATCACCAAATGGAGGTTCGGTGCTGGCACAGGTGGTCCACGGGCTACTGGAAGGGAGGGACATCCCGAACGGTGCGCACATGCCTCCACACACATGCGCTACGTCGGAGAAGTGTGGGTGTAAGGGCTGGGAGAAAACCCACAAAAAAAACCCCAGAAACTACATATATAAAAAAAATTATAATTTTGAATTGTGACATTAAATTGTGTTTTTGTCATTAACGACTGCCCTGAGCTCTCAGAGCCACAACATTCTGCAGGGAACAGCGTGCTATCGTGCGAGTCTAGGCACAATTTTCTTACTGCTGAAAAAGCTATACTGAACACCTCAGTATAAAAATCAGCCCAGAACAGAGGAGGAAGAAGAATGCCTACCAGTGCAAAGAATGCCCACCAGTGAGAAGAATGCCTACCAGTGAGAAGAATGCTACCACTGCCCATAACGTGCTATGGCTACACAGCACCAAGATGCAACCAAGACGAAAAGCTGTACACACACCATCAGGTACCAGTTTAGACAGGCTTTATTAGGTCACAGACTGCATGGTGACTACAAGGCTAATATCCCTGTATATCACACTACAGGAAGGCTTCTTCAGGGGGCCCCCTGCTAAAGACTCCCTATAGAGGTGATACACAGGGGGATTTAGCCTTGTATTTACACGCAGTATGTGACTTAATCAAGCCTGATTGAACTGGTATCAGTTGCTGTGTGTACAACTTTTCTTCTTGTAAAAGTCAACCCAGACTAGCGCTGGCTGAAGCAGGCATGTACATTTCTACAAGAATTGCAAATTTTGTAAACTTTGCCTATTTTCCAAGAAAAAAAAAATTGTTTGAAAAAGCATGCTGTTTGTATGAAAATCTGCATTTTAATTTGATTTTGTCTACAAAAATGTCACTTTTGCACAAGCAGCAATTTTTGCTTGATTTTCACCTTTTGTGTGAAAATGGTCCAATCCAGTGATGTTTGTGGAATAAACACTGCACAATTTTCGCCTGTGAAAATAACAGTCCGTCCGCAGCCCTAATCCAGACCCTATAAATGCATACCTTATTCTTTTTTTTAAAAGAGAAACCTGTTTATGATAGGGTTGGGTAGAAATAATTCAAGACAGATGGTTCCCAGCCCTATCGTATGTACAGAGGGCCGAGAAAAGCCACAGCGGGCCCCCTACACGTAGGATATGCACCTTCATGGCACTTCGTGGCATCCACAGCGATGGACACCTGTCCTCTCCACACCCAATCTCTGCCTGCATACATGGCATGGGCAGGACAGGAGTGGGTCAGGGGTCATGGGCAGCTATGGGCCCAGTGTTCAGCACATTCTTCATGGTATGACGGTGGGTAATCTACGCAGTCCTAGGAGCTGTGTTAGCAGCTTCTCGCTCCCCTCCAGTCAGCCACAGCTGACAACTCCAAGCCCTATTGTCCCTTCCTCCTCCAGCCCCCAGCCCTTTGAGCCTCCATGGCTGACTTAGGTCATCACTGGCACTGGCCAGTGTTCTTGTGTAAAGAGATATATTTTCTGGTGGGGATATGACAGTCCTGCAGGACTATCCTATCCTTACATGCCACTTCCCTGCACAGAAAGGGAGCCACCTGTGGACCAGCATGGGCATTCCGTTGGCTGCCTGAGGTCTGGACTTGCTGCACCCACCCATGCAGACCCCACGCCTCACTGTATGGCTCTGCATCAGTGGAACATGGGGGCCTGGGGTGGAGAATACTGTCTTGTGCGGACAGGCATCATGGTGCGCACAGCCATGATCAGATACACTTGTTTCAAATATACCCCCGACACCTACGCGTATCAGTCTCTACAGACTAAAAGGACATTATTGTTGTGAGTCTGGGAGAGCAAAAGAGGAGGAACAGCGGAGCAAAATAATAATTGGTGTAACCCTAATGAGAACTTAAACACAGTTTCTACTGCTAGTACATTATACCAGGAAAAACCCCGGGCCCCGATACCTAACAAATGGGTCAAGCACTGCACAGCCATTTCTGCTGCACTTGTCTCTGTGCTCGCCCTGGCCATGCCAATATTCAGACAGATAGCACTCACCAAGGAGTGGCGCTATCCGACTGAATATCAGTCCATGTCGGCACAGGGATAAGAGAATCTACGTTGCCTCAACATGGACCGGAGCTGAAAATGGCCCAAGGAGGATAGCAGCACTGCCTGAAATTGGATGGACCAAGTAGGCCACATTCGGCCCGAGTGTGATAATGAACCCATTGGGTACGAAAGGTGTCAAGGTGATGTAACCCCCCTACAAATGGGGGTTCCCGAAAAGTCTTCCTTGAGCTTGCCTAAATGCTCACTGCCAGGCTGGTGTCCTGCGTTTTAGTAGACTAAATGTATTGCCAGAGAGTGCCTATATAGCCTCTGTGTACTGTCTCTTTAAGAGCTGCCTGGATTGCAGTCTTAATTAATCTAAGAGGGAGCTCTGCTAGAAGATGTGCTTGTTTGCTGATCATTTGTTAGAGTAGTAATAATATTGCAGTTTGTTCTAACCTGCCTTCTTCGCAGCAAGGACTGTTCTGTTTATCTCCACTAACTTCGCCCGGGACTGTCAGAATGGGCCAATCAGTACTGTTGGGACTCTAAAATGGAGCCTGCCTACAGGGGCTTGGTGGGGTCAAAACTTGTAGGAATTGTAGTTTTTGCATTTTGGCGCCTAAAATAACCTGGAGGGGGAGCCCTTGTGACTGACAGACATCAGCCAACCAAACCTTTTGGATCTTGGGGAAATTCACAAACTGCTTGCAGCTAGTTTCAGTTCTGAGTTGGGAAGTGAAGAGATGACAGCTTGAATGATTCAAGCAGCAGCCCCGGTGCAGATTCGCATGGGAGAACTGTGGAAAGGCCTGAGTTTTGGCCGGCTGTCCCTGAGAGGGAACGTATGCCTTTTTCGGACTGAATCCGAACTTGGAGAGCGAAGTAAGCCACTGAATTGTGACCAGGCTCCTAGCTGAAGAAGACCAAAGATTTGCTGAATGCGATCGGCCTGTCTGGACTTCCAGCCACCTCTGACCTCCCAGATTGTGCCGAGACTCTGTAATTGCGACCGGAGAGCCTTTTGCCTGGTACAGTGGCATTTCCTTACATGTAAATGTGCTATGTGCTTATAGTGGGTCGTGATTTGTTTCCCCATTGTGGCTTGAATTGTGTTCTGATTGCTAGAAGCTGCATCCAGCCCCATGGACTGAATCCAAAATCATCTCTATCAGGCCTGGGCCTTGCCACACTGGCCCAGCCCGACTACCCGCTGCACAGAGAAAGTCATCAACGAGAGACCTGCCTGGGGATCAGTCCCCCTGCTCAACACCCGAACAGGAACGACACCTTGGTGATTCGTGTGGGCCCCGCTTCTCCGGGCACTCCAGCTCAACAACCTGCAGTCTCGATTTCGTCCTGCCTGTGTCCAGTATTGGGTACCGCAAGTAAACATCAGGGTTGCTCCTTGCAACAACAGCTAAATCTAAAGTGTTGTCATCTGATTGTCTGGTTGCTTTTTCTTTCATGAACTGAGCCCTCCGGCTCCGGATTACAAATAGTGTGTGTTATACATGTTGCTTTCTTCTATCACAGGGCCCCAACCAACTGCAATGTTCCTAGCTAGCCCATCGTCTCCCTACCTGGGTACCCAGAGGTGTGACTGTGTGGGGACTTAAAGCGCATGCATAACTGTTTGATTAATATAGCCTTTAAGCCGATCAACCTGATCCTTCCCTGTTCAAGTCCCCTGAATAAATCAGATCTGACTTTTTTGCTGCATTTAACCTGACTGTGGTTCAAGTTTGTGCAAAGAGTACTGTACTGTTGCTATTTACTGTGCATAACCTTGTTTCACAGGGGGTCCCCAGGGTCAAGCCAGAGGAACCAGCCCTGGTGGTAAGTGCAAACAGTGCGGGTACTGGTATGGTGTACAAGGGGTACTGCGAAAGTGATTATCATATATTGCTCAGGCCACTAGAAGGGAAAGAGAGGGTTTACAGTGTACCGGAGGGCTGTGCCCAGATTAGTTTGACCACTACCAACCCTGACCTCCGGGGTGGAGGCACCCATTTCAGAACTAAGGCCCCTTAACCTGCTACTAGCCGTGCAGGCAGGGGTATTAGCTCTTGGGATAACGCCACCAAGGGGTTAAATCTTGGAGGCACCGCTGGGATTTTGTGCCTTCTAGTGGCCAAAGATTACAAATTATTGTTAAAGATCAATGGCTACCCCAGTAGAAATGGCTATACACCAGTTGGTGGGGTGGTGTACTGGGCAGGAGATCGACCCCCAAAATGCTCTGCTTATATTGGATATTCCTCTGGGTACCTGTAAGGACACTGTAGAGGGAGCACTCTCCAAAGTTGAATGTTTAAAACACCCTGTGGTAGTGGGTCGACAGGCTGATTTGATCGCCCAGACTTTCATAGCCTTGATAGAGTGTAGTGACCTCGTGAACAGCTCTAGAGTGCCACAGACTATTGCCTCAGAAGGGGTCCTAGCCACTTGGAGAGTGATAACAAAAGACAGTAAAGACCCTGAGGAGGATGAGCTCCCACCATTATCTGAGACTTTTGAGGAGAAATTTGCTAAGTTGTTGCTGGAGGAAGGGAAAACCACAGGAAACTACTCCTACCACCTGGGAGTGTTCCTTCCCCATCACCCCCTCCCACTCCAGCACCTGTTACTGCCCCGCCTTCTGTGCCCGTGCCAATGCTGGCCCCTATATCTGTACTCGCCATTAGTCACGACTCGTATCGCCGGCTAAGGATGTTTTCAGGAAGCCTCCCCACACCCCAGGGGGAGGACAATTGGGAGACTTGGATAGACTATGTTGCCCCTCAAATCTGAGAATGGCAATGCCGCAAACCAGAGAAGAGGAGAAGGGTGGTTGAAAGCCTCAGAGGCCCCACCCAACTTATTATCCACGCCACATAGGCTAGTAATCTAGCAGCAACTGCTCAAGATTTTTTGAATGGATTGGAAAATGTGTATGGGAGTCCCGATTTGGATGAGGACCTGTGGGGGCAGGGTCAAAAACACTCAGCAATACTCAGGGGAGCCCTTATCCGTGTATGTGCCTCGACTCGAAGTGGTGCTACAGGAATGCCTAAAGAAAGGTGGCATGGCCCCAGCTAAGTTAGATTGGAATAGGTTGGACCAACTCCTCAAGTCAGCCCCATTCTCTGAATTATTGCTGTCTAACCACGCCTTGCTGCTCGGGTTGATGCGCCCCACCTATGACAGACTGATGAAGGAAATTCGAGGGGATTGAGAGGAGGCAGCCATGTGGGGCGCCCCTCCTGTATCTGCTGTTGCTGCTGCCCAGATGACCGAGGATGCACATGTGAGTGATGCTCAGGGGCGAAATACGGTGCCAGTTGAACATTGGGAGGCTAGCAAGGACGCTCTGCCCTGGGGTGAGATACTGTGAGAGGTCGAGAAATGAGGGCTACCGTTTCCCTACAAGCCCATTCCAGAGATACAATGGGCCCAAACCCCTCTCAACAGCGTGTCCGCTATAGGGGTGGGGATGCACTCCCAGGCATCCCCTGTTGACAGCAGGGCAAAGATTGATGAATTGACAGTGGAAGTGAGGGAATTACTGAGGCATCTCCCCATGCTCACCACACACCAGACAGAGGTTGCATCACAATTTTCTGCTGGTGGTATCCCCGCCTCAGCCCCCAATGTGATGCCTCTCCCACGCCAGACTCTAGAAAGCATACTCTGTCATAATTGTGGGAAGGAGGGGCATATGAAGAAAGAATGCCAGTCCCCAAAAGACTTAGATAAGGTTGTATACAGACTTCAAGGGGAGCTCCGGAAAGCGAAACCATGGCTGAGGGGTGCTGGAAATGACCTCAGTGAAGGCTCAGGAAATCCCAGCTCCAACTTCTTTGTGGCTAAGTCGTCTGTACTGGCCCCTGCTATTGTCCCTCCAGACTGGTCCAAGATAGTGGGCCTTTCAATGAAGACTAATGTGGCTGTGAATGGTATTCTTACTCGGGCTGTGCTTGACAGTGGGTCGCAAGTGACCACTGTGTTTCAGGACTGGTATGACAAACACTTATCTGATGGGCCCTTACAATCCCTGGAAGGCCTACATGTGTGGGGGCTGAACGATAAGTCTTATCCATATCTAGGATATGCCTGCCTCTGGTTGTCTTTTCCTGCAACTGTCACTGGCATAGAGGAGCAAGTAGAGACACTGGCCCTAGTGTGTCCCCCCACCGGACTGTATGATGGGGTTCCCCTATTAATTGGAACAAACGCCCAAATGTCTGGGAGACTAGCACAACTCTGCCATGAGAAACAAGGGCAGCTGACTGGACATGCCTTAAGAATTCCAGCCTTAGTAAAAAGGGCTTATGACTGGCAACAGAGACCCGATGAAGTGGAACCAGATGAGCCAGTGGGAATAGTGTGGAAAAAGAAACCGGACTCCTTGGCATTAGCCCCCAAGGAGCGGGGGCGGGGAGAACCACTGGGCCACAAGGAACTGTTAATTGAGTGTGTACTGGGTGATTGGGAGGTGGGGGAACCACTGGACCACCAAGGATTGTTAAAAGAGTGTGTACTGGGCAATCTTGGGGTGGGGGAACCACTGGACCACAAGTGATTTTTAAAAGAGTGTGTACTGGATGACTGGGAGGTGGGGGAACCACTGGACCACCAGAGACTGTTACACGAGTGTGTACTGGGTGACCGGGAGGTGGGGAACCACTGGACCACCAGGGACTGTTAAACAAGTGTGTACTGGGTGATTGGGAGGTGGGGAACCACTGGACCAACAGGGACTGTTAAACAAGTGTGTGTACTGGATGATTGGGAGGTGGAGGAACCACTGGACCACCAGGGACTGTTAAACGAGTGTGTACTGGGCAATTTGGGGGTGGAGGAACCACTGGACCACAAGGGACTGTTAAACAAATGTGTGTACTGGGCAATCTGGGGGTGGGGGAACCACTGGATCACAAGGGATTTTTAAATGAGTACTGGTGATTGGGAGGTGGGGGAACCACTGGGCCACCAGGGACTGTTAAACGAGTGTATGCTGGGTGATTGAGAGGTGGAACCACTGGACCACCAGGGACTGTTAAACGAGTGTGTACTGGGTGATTGGGAGGTGAGGGACCACTGGGCCACCGGGGACTGTTAAACAAGTGTGTACTGGGTGATTGGGAGGTGGGAGAACCACTGGACCACCAGGGACTGTTAAACGAGTGTGTACTGGGCAATCTGGGGGTTGGGGGAACCACAGAACCACCAGGGACTGTTAAACGAGTGTGTACTGGGTGACTGGGAGGTGGGGGAACCACTGGACCACCAGAGACTGTTACACAAGTGTGTGCTGGGTGACTGGGAGGTGGGGGAACCACTGGACTACCAAGAACTGTTAAACAAGTGTGTACTGGACAATCAAGGGGGAGGTACTGGACTACAGGGGATTTTTATAAACGAGTGTGTACTGGGGGATTGGGAGGTGGGGGAAACCACCGGGACACCAGAGATGGTTAAACAAGTGTGTACTGGGTGATTCGGAGGTGGGGGAACCACTGGACCACCAGGGACTGTTAAATGAGTGTGTACTGGGCAATCGGGGGTAGGGGAACCACTGGACTACCAGGAACTGTTAAACAAGTGTGTACTGGGTGATTGGGAGGTGGGGGAACCACCCTACCACCAGGGACTGTTAAACGAGTGTATACTAGGCAATCTGGCGGTTGGGGGAACCACTGGATCACAAGGGATTTTTAAACGAGTGTGTACTGGGTGATTGGGAGGTGGGGGAACCACTGGACCCCAAGGGACTGTTAAATGAGTGTGTACTAGGTGATTGGGAACCACTGGGCCACCAGGAACTGTTAAACGAGTGTGTACTAGGCAGTCTGGGGTTGGGGGAACCACTGGACTACCAGGGACTGTTAAACGAGTGTGTACTGGGTAATTTGGGAGGTGGGGGAATGCCATCGAGGCACAGGTCAGGAAACATAGAGAAAACCCAGAAGCAGTTGTAAAATTTCACAATACTGTTTATTTGTAGTTGCAGTAACATAAAATAAACCTGTTCAGAATAACTATGTACAGGAGCAAAAATAAAAAATGTTCTTGTAAAAATCTCCTCTGCAGCTCAGCTTAGCTGTTTTTATAAGTTTTTTTCAGCACCCATCCTTTGCAAGCATCCTGTCCTTTGTAAATTTCAGGAGTTGCGAGAACATTGAGAACTTCCTGAGGTCCCCACAGCAACTGCAAAAGGCTCAGGCATTTGCACCCAAGTAACCTCTAGCTTTTTAGTTATCTCAAATTATAAATATATACATTTCAACAGTAACACAATTTTTTAAAAAAAGAGATCCCAATATCAGCTACATTTCCATACATTGATTCTCATATATTTTATATTAGCTGATATAGATATGCAAGGGAAAAAAACAGATAGCAAGAGAAAACAGAGAGACGTTGAGAGGCAAAGGATTGCGAGACTGGGTTGATCAAGTCCAAAATCTCACAGGAAAATTTGGTTGCGCAACCAGACAGAGAAGAGAGAAAAGAAAAGAATACAGATCCTAGAATTTACACATTTTCTCTAAAACAAATGGGACAGGGTCCTATTTTACCCTGTCACAGGGAACCACTGGACTACCAGGGACTGTTAAACAAGTGTGCAATGGGTGATTGGGAGGTGGGAGAACAACTGGACCACCAGGTACTTTTAAATGAGTGTGTACTGGGTGATTGGGAGGTAGGGGAACAATTGGACCACCAGGAACTTTTAAATGAGTGTGTCCTAGGTGATCTGGAGGGGGGTAGGGGCAACACTGGACAAAAAGGGATTGTCAAACAAGTTATACTGGGTGATTGGGGTGGGGCAACCATTGGACCACCAAGGACATTAAACAGGTGTATACTGGGTGATCGGGGGGACAGCTTAGTATGGGTGACAGCTGCAGTACAGCCACTCTACCTTCGGGGGGGGTGCGGTCTTAGCGCTCAGATAAGAGGTGGTTTTCTGCAGCAGTAAACAGCGCAGGAACTGTTTACCACTGCTGTAAACCACTGAAAATGCTGCTGTGCCACTATACATGAAGGGGACCCCTCATTTGCATAGGTGCAACAGCATTTTGGCCCCTTGGTGCTGCGGGGTTTGAGGGGTGCTCCGGGGGCATCTGACCAGAGTGCCACTGCAAACACGGGTTAGCACTGGCACAAACACTAAGTTCTGAATATCAGGGCCCCTATATTTTAAATTTCCAGTGATCTTTAAAAAAAAAAAACGAATTTTCTTCTTCCCAATGGAGTTTATACAACATCAGTAGTTTGAGGCCCAGGTTTAAATGAAAAGAAGGGCTCACTCACATCCGTTGCTTGTTGTAGCTTTGGAATAACCACACATCGGAAACTGAGGTCACAGACAATTTTGGGTACAGCTAACATGGAGTCTGTTCCTTAGTTAACAGATTAATGATTATTAGTGATGTCACTGGGAAATCACAATCCACCCTCTATGACATATTAGGCTAGATTCTCAAAGCTCCTGACATGGCACAAGGGGCTTGCACTACAAAGAATGGCGCAAAGTGCCCCTTGTGCCAAAAGATGCGCGGGGAGCGATTCTCAATGGCAGCCTTCGCCAGTTGAAGGCCACCTGCCCCAAATGGGGTTTGCACTGCCCGTGCACCCAAAAATGGGCTGCGGCATGACACTAGGGGCAGACACAGGCTGCCATTTTCCCTAATGTGGGACTCTCAGAACTCTCCCAGGGGGAGACATTCTAAGTACCCTTAGACCAGCCAGGGTTGCAGGGACAAATAGTGGCTTAGTGCTGGTGCCTGAAAATATTATCAGTACCTGTTATCAAAAATGGCACTAAAAGCTGTGGGTATCAGGAACTCCTTGTTGGGAATTACTGCCAACTATATATTTGATCTCTATTTTGCCCTACAGTGTTGACATTTCCTGTACTAGTGATTTAGGAAATGGATGCCTGCAGCTGTGAAGGGTTGGGGGGGAACATCATGTGCTATATATTCTAGCCCTGAAAGATTTGACCAATAGTAACAGATGTCCCTTGGCCAGAATATCAACATCTTTCTTTGTACGAGGATGTTCCCATTTAAATTGAAAATGCTGAAAAAAAGACTAAATTAAAACACTTCACAGGGCAGAAATAAACTGCCAAGCATTTACTAGTCTAAACAGCGACAGTCAGGTACAAACAACATCTAAATTATTTAAACCACCCCAAAGCTCATAAACCCATTTCGCTAGCTATATTATACAAAGAGAAATAGTTTAGAAAAGGTGATTTAGTGATGATTGGGACATATATCCTACAGTATCTCTTTGCACTTCTTGTCCCAGCTTCCCAATCCCACTACCCTCTGCGCTCCAACCACTCCTGCTCTTTTGTTCTACCCAACCCCCACACTTCAGTGGGGCAGCTGGTTTGCTCCTTTCGCCTCCCCTCCCTGTGGAACAAGCTTCCCTCCTTCATTCGACTCATCCCATCATTCCACTGTATTTCTGAAATTATCTATAACCCCTTTTTCTGTGTGTCTCCCTTATTCCCCGGGTCACACCTGGAAATGAACTTCGGCTCAGTATGCCTTTCCCAGTTCCCAAAATTAAAATGATAATATATATATATATAAAACCAGAATTATACTTTGACTGGAACTAATGTAAAAGCCTTTTTAACAGGCAAGTTTTAGTCTGATAAAGCCAACCTGCCCCGAACCTACATACACACACACACACACACACACGCACAACTATGCATATCCATGATGCTGTGCACTGGGTCTAAAGCCAAACGGTCAATAAATATGTTCTCTTCTTGCAGCATTTATGGATCTTTTCCATTAAACATTTTTATTTGTATTAAAAAAAGAAACAGCAATTACAAATGAGATGAAGAGTAATTCATATAACAAAAGGAAAGAAAGAAAAAACAAAAATATTTCTTATTTTGCTAAAAACATGCACGTGCTTTAAAAATAACAGCCAAAATAAATTACTATCACATCCAAAATCGAATCCATCACTAACAAGACATCACGTGTATTACTTTAGTAGCGCTACTCTGAACTAGCATGTATGGATCTTTCAAACTGCCTCTCTGGTGCACTATCCTCCCGAGAGCACCAAATACCTAACCTTATTGTATTTTTGTAATCCGGTGGACATCCGCACACCACTCCCTGATGAATTCTTCTTGCTGTCATGATCCTTCAGTATATCAACCCCTCTTTTAAGGACTCATGTTCTCAGTAACTGAACAAATTCACTATTCATTACAGAAAATGTATGCTCTAGAGAATAGAGGCAGGAGAAATAATTTTGAGTATAGTTGGGGTACCGGAGGAAGTTAAAGGACATAACACGATTGCATTCTTACAGCAATTTCTCCCAGAAGTTTTAGAATATCAGCTGAGTTTGGCCTCTGGAAACTGAGCAAAGCCATCGCTCTCTGACATCAAGCAACAAAATGGTAACAAAGCGAGGGCAATAACTGCAGTCAGGTTTTTTTTTTTTTTTTTGTTCTTTTGTACGCCGCCACCTTTGCATGAGCAAAGCTTCTGAGGCAACGGCTGTCTGCAGAGAGAGCAAATTTACATGCAAGAGAGTGGTGTCACAGCTGTGTACTAGTGCTGTCTGGGATTTTCAAATTTGACGGAACAGAAATCTGAGGAATTTTTGAAAATTCTGACTAATTCCATGAAATTTTTTAACCAGCAGAATTTCAAAATTCAGTAATTAGTCATATGCGGTTTATACAAAGCAAGGATTTGATTTCTGAGGACAACTAATCCACAGTTAACATAATCTGAGGACAACTAATCCATGGTTTATATAATCTGAGGAGAACTACTCCACAGTTTATGTAATCAGAGAATAACTAGTCTGCAGTTTACAAAATCTGAGGACAACTAATCAGTGGTTTACATAATCTGAGGACAACTGCTCCACAGTTTATGTAATCTGAGGACAACTAATCTGTGGTTTACATAATCTGAGGACAGCTAATCCACAGTTCACAGAATCTGAGGACAATTAAACTGTGGTTTACATAATCTGAGGACAATTACTCTGTGGTTTACATAATCTGAGGAAAACTAATCTGTGGTTTGCATAATCTGAAGACAGTTACCATGCGGTTTACATAATCTGAGAACATCTAATCCACAGTTTACATAATCTGTGGACAATTTATATGTGGTTTACATAATCTGAGGACAATTAATCTGTAGTTTACATAATCTGAAGACAATTAATATGTGGGCTACATAATCTGAGGACAGCTAATCCACAGTTTACATAATCTGTGGACAATTTATATGTGGTTTACATAATCTGAGGACAATTAATCTGTGGTTTACATAATCTGAAGACAATTAATATGTGGGCTACATAATCTGAGGACAGCTAATCCACAGTTTATGTAATTTGAGGACAATTAGTCTGCAGTTTACACAATCTGATGACAACTAATCCACAGTTTACATAATCTGAGGACAATTAATATATGGTTTACATAATCTGAGGACAACTAAATCACAGTTTAGGTAATCCAAGGAAAATTAATCTGTGGTTTATGTAATCCGAGGACAACTAATCTACGGGTTACGTAATCTGAGGACAACTAATCCATGGTTTACATAATCTGAGTATAACTACTCTGCAGTTAACATAATCTGAGGACAACTAATCCGTGGTTTACGTAATCTGGAACAATGAATGCATGCTTTACATAATCTGAGGACAACTAATCCATGGTTTACATAATCAGAGGACAACTAATCCATGGTTTACGTACTCTGGAACAATGAATGCATGCTTTACATAATCTAAGGACAACTAATCCATGGTTTACATAATCAGAGGACAACTAATCCATGGTTTACGTAATCTGGAACAATAAATGCATGCTTTACATAATCTGAGGACAACTAATCCATGGTTTACATAATCAGAGGACAACTAATCCATGGTTTACGTACTCTGGAACAATGAATGCATGCTTTACATAATCTAAGGACAACTAATCCATGGTTTACATAATCAGAGGACAACTAATCCATGGTTTACATAATCTGAGGACAACTAATCTGCGATTTACACAATCTGCAGACAACTAATTCGGGATTTAAATATTCTGAGGACAATTTCTATCCACATTGTATGACTGTTAGCTAGCCCAAACTATTATTTTCATTGTTTTGCACATTATTTAGACTGATGTCATTTGCATTGTTTTGTACATTATTTATCCTGGTGTAACATTTGTGTATTGCACCTTTGTTGTACATACCTGTGTTAGCACTGCTTTGCAAGCCCTTGTATTTCTACACCTCTCTCTTGTTTATGTAACTGTTGTCTTGTCCCGGGTCACCCCTGAAAAAGGGACTGTACTGTCTCAGTGGGCCTACCCAGTTACCAAAAATTCAAATCAATAAATAAATAATCCACAGTTTAGGTAATCTAAGGAAAACTAATCTGCACTTCTGTAATCTGAGGACAACAAGCTCATGGTTTATGTAATCTGAGGACAACTGATGCACGGTTTACCTAGTCTGAGGACAACGAACCCATGGATTACATGATCTGTGGACAATTAATCTACTTTCTACATAATCTGAGAACTAATCCACAGTTTAGGTAATCTGAGGACAACTAATCTGCTGTTTACATAATCTGAGGTCAGCCAATCCATGATTTATAGAATCCAAGGACAACTAACTCCCAGTATACATAATCCGAGGACAACTAATATGTGGTTTACATCATCTGAGGACAACTAATCCATGATTTATGTAATCTCAAGACAACTAATAGAAACATAGAAGTTGCCTGCAGATAAGGACCTCTTGGCCCACTTAGTCTGCCAAGTTTTTCCTGCCTACTGTGCCACAGCAGACCCTACCTGATCTTCAGTTGTCTCTTCATCTTGCCTTACTACCAAGGTCCCCTTGCATCCGTCCCATGCATGCTTGAATCCCCTCACTATTTTGGCACCCACCACCTCTGCTGGAAGGTTGTTCCAGGCATCCACCACCCTCTCTGTGAAGAAATATTTCTTCACATTTCCTCTGAGCCCCCCCAGCTTCATAATGTGATGTCTTGTTTGCAAGCTTCTTTTTCTATGGAAAATGATATCTTCCTGTACCTTATTAATACCTTTTAGGTATTTTCATTCATTCATTTTTATTTTTTGTGAGAGCGTTTAATTGTTTTAAGTACCAGGTAGTGAGAGGACCTGGGAATAATTTAGAATTGCTTTGGTTAATTTTTGGTTGACCCCCAGGCTGTGAGAAGGCTTGCGGGATAAAACAATTAATTAGGTTTTGTGTTAGAGTGTCGGTTAAGTTTAATTTTTATTTTAGTTAGTTTTCTTTTAGTTGTAGGAAGATTGCAGGTAGTTTTATTATATTTATTGTTTTAATTTTGAGCAGCTTGATGTGCCTGTCTGCCCTGCCTGTCTTATGCTATTTGGCCTCCGCTCTCCATGCCCTCCGCCCCTTCTCTTTGCCCCCCTTGCCCGTCCATATCTATCATCGGTGTCGGGCGCTAGGGATTGCTCAAGGGGAGGGGAACTGGGGGTGGTGGGAGGTTGTGGACAGCAGAGTGAGCGGTGCTTTCCCATGGGGTGGTTAGGTCTAGAAGACGCCCTGGGGCGAAATGGCTTCTTGAATGTGGTAATCCCATTCTGGTTCCCATACCCAAGGGCACCTCCAGTTTTGGAGGGCAAGGTTGGGACAACCGCAACCTCGCCCAACTCGGCGTTGTTGTGCAATGCCAGATCTGTCTGCAACAAGACTGGTCTTATTGCAGATTTTGTTGCAAGGGCAGATCTGGCTTGCATTACCGAGACCTGGTTGGACGGGAATGCATCCCCCTTTTTAGAGGCCACTGTTCCCACCAGGTACTCGGTTATACATCGCCCGAGATTGGATCGCGGGGGCGGTGGCAGTCTGTTTCAAGACCGAATTGGGCCTAACTGGTGTACCAGTTGAGGAGGCCAGGTCATTTGAGTGTACTGTGGTAGCTGGTGTAGGGTGCAGGATTGCTCTCATTTATTGCCCACCAGGTGATGAGAAGCATTTCCTGCAGGAAATGGCAGATTTTGCCACTGACATGGCCTTGGAGTCGCCCAGATTGATGGTTCTGGGCGACTTCAATGCTTGGGTCGACGATGAATCTTCGTTTTTTGGTCAACATTTCCTCCAGGAGATGACATCTCTGGGCTTTACACAGGTTGTTTCTGCAGCTACAACGAGGAGTCCTCTCTTGACCTGGTCTTCCTCCTGGGGATCGAGGCTTCCAATTTGGTGGTGGAACCAGTCGGTTGGTCTGATCACTACTCAGTTGGGTTCAATTTTGAGGCCCCCCTGGTAGGTTGGCCCCTGTGGAGTTGGTCATGTACCGCCCATTGCGGGACGTTGTCCCTGAAGACCTAATGGTGGTTATTGACCTCTCGTTGTTTGACGAGTGTTGCACTGATCCTGAGCAGCTGGTAGTGGCCTATAATAGGGCCATATCGGTAGCACTCGATCAGATTGCACCAGTCCGTGTTCGCCCCCTTCCACGTCGTCCCGTTGCCCCATGGTTTGATGGGGCTTTGAAAGGGCTGCGGAAGTTGGGGCGTAGGTTGGAGCATCGTTGGAGGAAGACTACCTCTGATGCTGATCATCTTATTTTGCTAGAGCATTATAAACTCTACCAAACAGCAATTTCCCATAAGAAGGCAGAATTCCTGTCCAGGGAAATTTCTGTCGCACGGAATCGACCGGCTCAGCTCTTCAGAACTGTTGACAGACTGTGCAACCCAGCCTGTCAACAGATCCGTTGAGCCTTTATGCAAACTGATTGTGAGGAGATTGCTCGATTCTTTGCGAATAAGGTTGAAGACATCAAGAGGGAGTGCCTCCAACCTCATTCCAAGGTTGTTGCAGTTGATCGGTGTCCTGTCGCAGAGCCCAGAATTTCCTGGAGTACCTTTGACCTGCCGGATTTTGTAGACACTATGAGGATTGTCCATGAGATGCATCCAACATGCTGTAGTTTGGACCCTGGCCCTACTTCCCTGATTATGGGTTGTAGTGAGATCATCGACCCAGCCTTAGCTCGGATTATCCGGTGTTCTTTAGATATGGGAGTTTTTCCTAGCTCTCTGAAAGAAGGGGTGGTGACCCCCCTTCTGAAGAAAGCTTCTTTAGACCCAGATGACCTAGCAAACTACAGGCCAATCTCTAACCTCCCTTTTGTGGGGAAGGTTATTGAGAAAGTTGTGGTGGCCAACTGGATAACCATTTGACCATCCATAGTTTATACGAACCTCTCCAGTCTGGTTTTCGTAAGAGGCACAGTACCGAGACTGCTCTGGTTCAGGTGCTCAATGATCTCCTGATGGCGAGAGATCGGAGACACCGTTCTATTTTGGTTCTCCTTGATCTATCAACAGCTTTTGATACTGTGGATCACGGGGTCTTGCTCGAACGCCTAAGGTCCATTTGTGGACTATCGAGTATGGTCCTCAGATGGTTTTCATCTTTCCTCGAAGGCAGAACGCAGAGAGTGGTCTCGGGTTTGTATTCATCCGGGGCCTTCTCTCTGCCCTGTGGGGTACCCCAGGGCTCGGTGCTTTCCCCCATGTTATTCGCAGTATATATGCTACCCCTCGGAGACATTGTAAGACGGTATGAGCTGAGGTTTCACTGCTATGCTGATGATACCCAGCTCTACCTGTCTTTTGCACCTGACCAGGTTAGTGCTATCTCGGTACTGAACAACTGCCTCACTGATATCCAAGCCTGGATGAACTCCAGCAGTCTAAAGTTGAACCTGGGAAAGACTGAGGTTATGGTGGTGAACCCAGGACGCAGGGTAGAGGGTTTGAGGACTGGGCTCCCCTCTGGATTAATCCTGGGGATGGACCAGATACTCACCTCTGAACGGGTGCATAACCTGAGAGTGGCGCTTGACACTGGTCTGACCCTCCGTTATCAGGTGTCTGCAGTTTTCAAGATGGCATTTTTTCACCTTAGGAACATTGCCAGGATTAGGCATCTTGTTCCACCTAGCGACCTGACGGTTTTGGTCCACGCCTTTGTGACATCTCGCCTTGATTACTGTAACTCCCTTTACCTAGGACTTCCTGGGGTTGATATCCGCCGCTTGCAGCTAGTGCAGAATGCGGCAGCAGGTTTGTTGACTGGGGCATCCAGAAGTTCCCATATTACCCCTGTGCTGCACACTCTACACTGTCTGCCAATACAGTGGCGGATCACCTTTAAAGTGGGTCTTTTGACCTACAAAGCCCTACACAGTCTAGGTCCAAACTACTTGAAAGAGCTCCTGGTGCCCTACACCCCTCTGAGACAGCTCTGCTCGGCTAACGAGGGGTTGCTGGAGATTCTGAGGGCAAATTTGAAGTCTTCTGGTGCTCGCGTGTTTGGATTCGCTGCACCTACCCTCTGGAATTCTCTGCCCTGTCAGCTCCGGGAGAGCAGGACGGTGGGGAGCTTCAAACAGGCACTAAAGACTTTTTTTATGGGAGAAGGCATTTCCTTCTTTGTTTTAACTTTATATTGTAGTATTGTAATATTTGTTTAGAGCTGTCTTATTGTATGTATTGAATATGTTTGTGTTTTTCTTGATGTACAGTGCTTTGAAAACTTTGAAAGGCACTTAATCAAATAAATGTTATTATTATTATTATTTATTTTATACTGGAAAGGCATGTGAGCAAAATGCCCCTTTTCACAAGCGTCCAGTCAAAGTAAAAACAATAGAGGGAATACGGCAGACAGTGCATAAACTTATACAGGAGTACAGAAATATTTAGGTGGGAATATGTACACAAATTTAGAGATAATACAAATTGCAGAGGTACATTTATACATGGAAGGGCATATATACAAAATTACAGAGACATAAGGACAGGAATCAGGAGTGAGATGAGTCTCTTTACGGATGACTCAAAACTGGGGGCGGTGGTGGATGGGAGGAGGGGAGGGTGGCCCTACAGGAGGACCTGGAGGCTCTGGAAAGATGGTCTAGAAAGTGGAAGTTCAGGTTCAATGCAGGGAAATGCAAGGTACTCCACCTGGGGCCAGAAACCCGGCCAAGTGTACACCCTGGGGATGCCAAGTCTCGATGGCTGAGAGGGACCTGGGGTGGTGGTGGATGTCAAGATGAGCAACTTGGAGACTTGTAGGAGGGCAGCAGCCAAGGCCAACAGGATGCTGGGATGCACGCGTAGAGGATCACCTCAGAAGGAGGGAAGTGATACTCCCTCTGTATAACTGCTTGGTGAGGCCACACTTGAGTACTGCGCAGTTTTGGAGGCCACACTTAAAGAGGGACATTAAACTCCTGGAGAGGGTCCAGAGGAGGGCAACCAAAATGATTTGGGGCTTGGGGACAGGACCTATGAGGAGAGGCTTGAAGAGCTAAATATGTAACATTGAAGAGAGAAGGACTGGGGACATGATAGAGGTCTTCAAGTACATGAAGAGGGTAAATAGGGGAGGAACAGTCAGGGTGCTTGAAGGAAGGAGGAGGGGCCACTAGAGGGCATGGGTGGAAGCTGGAGGGGGGAAGATTCAGGGGAGAAAGGAGGAGGTGCTACTTCACTGAGAGGGTGATGGAGCCATGGAATGCACTGCCTAGGGGGCTTGTGGAGGCAGAGACGGTAGAGGGGTTCAAGAGGGGCTGGGACAGGTACAGGGGAAGGGTTCTGGAAGCAAAATCCAATGCAGCAAGAATATCCGGAACTGGGAAGGGAGAAGCCAGTGAAGGTGAGGGGGGCAGCAAGGTCAGCACCCAGGGTGGGGGCTGACCAATCGAGCAGACTCGAAAGACCGTTAGGCCTATTCTGCTGGCATTTTAGTATGTAAATATTTAACAGAGGTACACAGAGAACACCAACAAGAAGGAGCTGCTGTTATAACTATACTTCTCTACTGGGGCTAAAGAACTAGAACTCTACTACTGGGACTTTCAATTAAGGGTAAAAACAAAACAAAACAAAAAGAGTTAGTGTGTTTGTCTGAGTTGGCTGAAATGAATTGTTATCTGTGCAGTTATCTAGGTGTTTGTCTCAGGTGGCTGAAGGCAATTGTTATCTTATCTGTGTAATTAACTAAGTATAGAAAGAGCTGTGAAGTAAGGGGAGTGGCTTAGCTAGAAGGAAGCCGGGTTAAAGCCAGATTTAAAAACTGCCCTAGATAGCTTCTGCCAGAGAACACCAACAAGAAGGAGCTGCTGTTATAACTATACTTCTCTACTGGGACTATATTGCCTTCTCCCCCCACCCTAAGCCAGTTCTACTTTTACAGGCACAGGATTTGACTGACCACAGGAACTTCCTGTTTGGGAGCAGGAAGTGAGTTTTCACAGAGCCACAAAAGACTCACCATCCTAGAAGGAAAAGAGTAGCTCTCCGTCCAACTTAGCTGCTGGAGGTCTGACTCTGAGCAAGTAAGGAGACTACTGAGATATATAGGAACTTCTTGTCTCAGAACAGGAAGACCAGGAGCTTAAAGGGCACAGAGGCAGTAAGTAAGTAGGGACAAAAAAAAATAAACAGAGGAAAGAGTAAGTATTCCAAACAGCAGTTAAGGGGCCAGAAATAAGACATGATGGGAGTGGTGCAGTGCAGTGGCTGTGGAGCAGCAGTCTTCCGGGAGACATTCTGGAGGATGCAGTGTTGTCCCATCTGCAAGCACCTCTCTGGGCTGAGGGAGGAGGATGCTCATCTCCAGGCTGAGTTGGCCAGGATTTGGGGGACCTCCTCTCCCACCCAGGGACCACCAGGGCCACTGCCGTTGCCTCAGCGGTTGCCAAGAAAGAGAAGCAGTTGGACTACAGTGGGCTCAGGGAGGGTTAGGGTGGTGGAACAGAGGCGCATCCCTCCAGTTGTACCTCTCCACAATTCATATGCCGTTGTGGCAAAGAGTGGTTCCTCTATGGAGGCACCCGCGGTGGAGACCAAGGAGGATGCTGGGAACCTCCACAAAGGAGACCCACAGGAGGGTGGCATAGGACACCACAGGGGAAGGAAACAACTCCTGGTGGGGGACTTCATTGTTAGGAGGGTAGAACTGGGAGAGGAAGGAGAGAGGGAGTTAAGGTGCCTGCCTGGTGCCATGACTTGGAGGGACAGGGAGTGAATCCTCAGGATCGCTGGAGCAGATGCACGGGGAGGGAGCTGGATGTCATTGACCACCTTGGGACAAATGACCTGGCTGAGAAAGGGATCAGAGCAGTGGTGGAAGAGTTTGTGGAGTTGAGGAGGGGCCTTAGACAAGTAACATGCACGGTAACCTTCTCGGAGGTGCTGCCTGTCTATGGTACGGATGAGGCTAGGGTGCTCCACACCATGGGATTCAATCAGTGGTTGAAAAACTGGTGCAGAGCTCAAGGATTTGGCTTCATTGGGGACTGGGGGTCCACCTGGAGTGATGCAGACCTATACTGGTGTGATGGTCTGCATCTGTCCAGAAGGGGAACCAGGATCCTAGGTGATAGGTTTAAATGCTTCATTGACAAGCATTTAAACTAGCCAAGGGGGGAGGCACTGGAAAGGAGCAGGGAAATCCTAGCCCCCACCTAAAAAAATCAGGATAGTAAGTGAGGTAAACACCAAGCTAGAGATGTTGATAGGGAGAAGGGCAGGGGTAAATGGAGAAAATGACAAAGGTAATAAGGACAGGGATGGGTCAAAAAGGGGTAAGGTCATCAAGAAATGGAGGGTAATGAGTACCAGTGCTCATAGTCTAGGCAACAAGCTCCCT
The DNA here is from genome assembly GCA_016271365.2 of Neoceratodus forsteri. Taxonomy (NCBI): domain Eukaryota; kingdom Metazoa; phylum Chordata; order Ceratodontiformes; family Ceratodontidae; genus Neoceratodus; species Neoceratodus forsteri. The sequence continues at coordinate 1,095,779,123 of CM028135.1, read as the reverse complement.
GAACTTGTGGCCTTCATGGAAGAGGGATGCCTGGATATTGTAGCAGTCACAGAAACATGATACACAGAGAACCATGTCTGGGATGTTAACATACCAGGGTACACAGCCTACAGGAACGACAGGGAGGGTAGAAGAGGGGGAGGAGTAGCTTTCTATGTAAGGGAAGGGATAAAAGCAACGGAACTAAAGAGTAAACAGGGAGGAGAGGAAGCACCGTGAGTCACCTTAGAGACTGGAAATGGCACCACAATCCGCACTGGGGCTGTACTGAAGCCCCCATGTCAGGGGAAGGGAATGGACAAGTATATGATAGAAGGCATGACTAGGATGGCAGAGAAAGGGGAGATACTATTGATGGGAGATCTGAATATGCCAGATGTTAACTGGAGCACCTTTGCTGCAGCCACATCCAAGAGCAGGGCCATTCTCGATGCCCTACAGGTGGCATGCCTCAGACAGCTAGTTTTGGAACCCACTCATGAGGGAGCAATCTTAGTTCTCGTACTCTCAAATGGGGACAGTGAGAGGATCTTAGATCTAGAAGTGGGTAGCCATTTGGGAACAAGTGACCACCAAACAGTGTAGTTCATGATAAACTCAGCTACAGAGTCAAGCCATACAAAAGTGAGGGTACTTGACTTCAGGAGGGCTGACTTTGGCACGATGGGAGAGTGCCTTAGAAAAGCATTAGCAAACAGTCTAGAAGGAGGGGTGGAGCAACAATGGGGAAACATCAAAACTGCCATCACAGAGGCAACAAGCCTTTGTGTGAAGCAAATAAATCAAAATGAAAGAAAAAGCCACTATGGTTCTCAAAAGAGGTGGTGGTGAAGGTTAGGGAGAAAAAGATAGCATTTAGGAAGTATAAGGAAACACAGAAGGCGCAGGACAGAGAACTGTACCAGTTAAGGCAGAAGGAAGCAGGAAGGGAAGTCAGAATAGCAAAGGTCCAAACTGAGGAAAAGACAGCCAACTTGGTTAAGAAAGGGGATAAAACCTTTTATAGGTACTGTACATCAGGGAGCATAGAAAGACAAAGGGAGGGATAGTGAGGCTGAATAGAAAGGATGGCGGGTGGGCTATTCACAAAAGGGGAGGAGGGGGGGAGGTGCCTAATCCAATTAACAGAAGCACTCTGGATAGGGAGGTCAATCTCAGTCCTTTCACAGAAGAAAGGGTTCTGAAAGAGCTCCTAAAACTGAAGGTGGACAAAGCAATGGGGCCTGACGGAATTCACCCCAGAATTCTAAAAGAATTAAAGGGAGAACTAGTGACACCACTGACTACCCTTTTTAATAAATCATGGGAGGATGGTGTGGTACCTGAGGACTGGAGGAAGGCGGATGTGATTCCCCTTCACAAAAGTGGGAGCAAAACAGACAGAAAACTACAGACCTGTCAGTTTGACCTCAGTGGTAGGGAAAGTGATGGAATCACTTCTGAAGGAAAGAATTGTTGAGTATGTAGAGGAAAGTGGGGCACAGGACCCAAGGCAGCATGGGTTCACAGTGGGTAGGTCATGTCAGACACATCTAATTGATTTCTTTGACTGGGTGACCAAAGTAGTAGACCAGGGAGGGGCTGTGGACATGGCCTACCTAGACTTTAGCAAGGCATTTGACATAGTCCCACACAAAAGATTAATAATCAAATTAACCAGCCTGGGAGTGGGTCCCAGGGTGGTAGCCTGGGTAAAACATTGGCTGAACAACAGGATACAGAAAGTAATAGTAAATGGAGTCCACTCTGAAGAAAGAGGGGTTCTAGTGGGGTATCGCAGGGTTCAGTATTGGGTCCAGTCCTTTTTAATGTCTTTATAAGTGACATTGCAGAGGGACTGGAAGGAAAAGTATGCCTCTTTGCAGATGACACAAAGATCTGCAACAGAGTTGATACACAAGGAGGCATGGAAAGGATGAGAAGGGACTTGGCAAGGTTGGAGGAATGGTCAGAAGTATGGCAGCTTGAATTCAATGCAAAGAACTGCAAAATAATGCACCTGGGAAACAAAAACCCAGGGGAAGATTACACAGTGGGAGGAGGTAGTAACAACAACAAAATGGAAAGGGACCTGGGGTAATCATATCAGATGACCTTAGGTTAGCAAGCAATGTGAGAAGGCAGTAGGGAGGCTGGGGGATACTGGATGAAGTAGGAGAGGCATCACCAGCAGAAAACAGGAAGTTGTTATCCCTCTGTACAGACAATTGGTGAGACCCCATCTGGAATACTGTGTCCAGTTCTGGAGACCCCATCTCCACAAAGACATAGACAGGATAGAGGCAGTCTAGAGGAGGGCAACTAAAATGGTGCAGGGTCTGCAAGAGAAGCCATACGAGGACAGACTAAAGGAGCTTAATACGTATACCCTTGAGGAAAGGAGGGAGAGGGGGACATGATAGAAAGTTTTATGTACCTCAGTGGAATCAACAAAGTCCAAGAGGGTAGCATCTTTCAGAAAAAGAGATGTGCAAGAATAAGGGGACACAATCTGAAGATAGAGGGGGGATGGCTCAGGGGCAATGTGAGGAAGTATTTTTTCACAGAGAGGGTGGTGGACACATGGAACAGCCTTCCTGAGGAGATTGTGGGGTCTAAAACTGTGGGAGAATTCAAGAATGCATGGGGCAGACATAAGGCGATTCTTGTGGGGGGGGGTGATAGGAAGAAATAGGCTGTTGGTTAACTAGGATCTGCAGATTATCCTGTAGGTAGGGAAATAAGCAGACTAGGTGGGCCAAGCGGTCCTTATCTGCCATCAAAGTCTATGTTTCTATGAGGTGCTCATCATCACTGGAGGGTATCACAACCCAGTTAGGGAATACAATGTTTATACATAGAGGACACTGAGCACAAATGTGCAACAGTAGCATGTTGAAATGCGAGGAACAGGTCAGACAGGTGTAAGCATCAGGTACCAAAAGAAAATACTAAGTAAGTGCGCACCTAGCTGCATACGTAGTGGCCAGAGGATACAGATATGAGGGGAGAGGTGAGGGAATGGAAGGGCGGGTAGGTGGTAGGGAGGAGAGATTAGTTAGGGGGGGAGGAGAGAATACCTAGCTGCACATCAGTACGGAATAGTATCCCCAGGCTTAATGAAGCGAGGGGGAAGTAAGATAGGAGTTGGGGAAGAGATTTGGCAAGGGGGTGCAGGTTAAGAAAGGGTGAGGGAGTGGTGGTTCAGAAACAGTTGCAAGGGGGTTTGTTTAGTAAGTGTTTTTTTCAAATTAAACTTAAAAAGAGTCGCTGGAAGGTTGGGCGGAAGGGTGTTGAAGAGTTTAGGACCCTTGAAAGAGGGCCCTAAACTCTTCAACTATTCGAATGTTTCTGTCGTATCCCACCTTTTCCTCCTTTCCTTTAGAGAGTACAAATTAAGTTCCTTGAATCTCTCCTTGTAGGGCTTTTGATGCAGGCCCTGCACCATTTTGGTAGCCCTCTTTTGTACTGCTTCCAGCTTATTTACAGTATGTCCTTCTGAAGATGGAGTCTCTAGAACTGGACACAGTACTCGAGGTAGGGTTTTACCAGTGATCTGTACAGGGGTAATATTACCTCCTTCCTCCTACTGGTGACACCCTTAATCCACGGTTCACATAATCTGAGGACAACAAACCCGTGGTTTATGTAAACTGACGAAAACTAATCCGAAGTTTATGTAAACTGAGGACAACTTAGTGTCAGTGGCTCAGCAGTGAGGCCAGAAGAGGTTGTGGGTTCTAACCACATGCTGGGAACTTAGGATAAATCCCAATATTGACACTGGAGTGCAGCATCGGGGGGGGGGGGGTGCTGAACTTCTGAGTTGCTACCTTTCAGATGAGATGTAAACCAATGTCTCATCTTCCTAGTCTGTTGGTTGTTCAGGTGGGCATTAAAGATCCCATGACATTTCTTGAAAAGAGTAGGGTAATTTCCTGGTGTCCTGCCCAAATTTCCCATTCACTAAATTACCAGCAACAGCTTAATCTGGTCAGTATGTCAGTTTGCATCTGTATCCCCCGGACAAGGCTGAAAACAGGTAGGAATGCCTAGTCATCCTTTCCTGGTCAACAAAATCTAAATAAATAAAGTAACCTGCGGTTTATGTAACCTGATGACAACTAATCCAAGGTTTAAAGTAAATGAGTTTTGGAGTTTTGCAGAACATTTTGAAGAATTCCAAAAAAGTTATTTCGGAAGCGGAATTGTTATTCTGCCTGAATGCTCTACTGGTAACTACCAAATGTGCCAAATTCAATGGGACAGTCCCAGTATCTAAAGGGCTGTCCTGGTGTCCCAAAGCATTTCTGAAAATCAGGATTTTGTTCCAGTTCGAGATTTTTGTGCCGGTTTTGAGGAAGTGAGCCACCCACCACACACTCCCCAGCAGCTGCTGTGGGCCACAACGCAGGATCGGACCATTACTGTCATGCTGCATGCCCCTGCAGCCCTTTAAGTGAACCACCAATCGTGGCAGGCAAGGGCAGGGTAAAAGGTCATGGTTTGGACGCTCTCGGTCCAATCAGATTGGCGGCAGGTCAGTGCTGCACTTTAGCTTGGGATCAGATGTGGAAACCGCCGGCTCGAATAGAGTATGCCGCAACCGTGTGGTGAGGGAGAGACTCTTAGCAGCTCGCTCTCTGCCTGTTTTGTGTTTTTCTAAAGTGTGTGGCCCATTTACTATTTTGACTGCCTTGTGTGCCTAGGAATGGGATGCTCATGCGAAATTGTGCGGCAGTACGTACCCCAACAGCGACAGCACTGGATGAGCCCTTAGCTGATGGGGGGATGAAGAAGAGGCAGGGGGAGAAGGAGCTCGGGCAAGAAGAACAACAAGGATGAATCCTTGGCTTTGAAAACATCTAGCAGGTGAGGTCAGCAGGCCAGGAAGAGCTAACTGTCAACAGTCTGATGCTGTGATGATCTCTTCTTCAGTGTAAAGGCAGGGGCAAGATCTGCAACCAGGTTTGTGGAGGTGCTTGGCAACTTTGGTGATTTGTACATGCAGCCAAGATATAGCATGTTGTTATAAAGAGATCATTTTACAAGTAATATTAGACTTAGATTAATTTTCTGGGTCATGTTGTCATGACTTCACTCTAATTGAGGCAGAGTATTTGTTCTTTATAGACAAAGTAACTCTTCCACCTTGCATTTAGGCCTGTCCCATCTCAAAATGGAGTAACTGCCAGTGAGTACTTAAGTATCTGCGTCACTAGTTCTAGCCTGGTTTCTGTGATGGTGGGGATATCGAGTTTGTATTGCATGATCCTGACAGAAAGCTCCTTACTGTTATCAGTCAGTCTCTGCAGTAGTGGCAGTGGTACTTAACTCTGCTAGCTTTCACTCTCTGCTCGAGGTTGCTTCATGGTGGGCACTAGCTCAGTGGGGGGGGGGGGTTGGTTTGCAAGAATAGCCTAGGGCAGCTCTGTGGCATTATTGGTCAGCCAGCTGCCCACCCCAATTGCAGACTTAAAGGCCAGCCACAGTCTCCCACACCCCTGACTCCAGGGGAAAAAATACTTTTTTCCCCTGAAGTGAGTGGTTGGAAAGTTATAACAAAAGTGTGTTTAAAAGCCCCAAAACTCATCACAGAACATCTAAACCCCCAGAGTTTCTACCCCGGCCCTCGGCGTGCAGTGATGTAAACAAGAGAAATTGAGCCGCTCAACTTGAGCAACTCAGTTTGGCCGCTCATAGTTAAGAGCGAGTAATACAGAACACTGATGAATGGGGATATGTTTGGCCAAGCCCTGCTGAGCTGGTTATTTGGTGTAGTGGCTTGAGCCACTGCCCCTGTAGCTGGTGGACCCGGGTCTGGGTCATGCTGTAGTGGAAATTTTTGTGTGTCTTTTTCCTTTTCCCTGTGACTTGCCCCCCACCCGGAGTTGATTATAATAATTTTGGGGGTTTCGGGCAATGCAGGGGCATACCCCCCACATAAAAATACTTTTTTTCATTGTCTGCATTGAGATAGTAAGCAACCATTGCTGTCTGCAGCTGTCGCTGTAATACTGGTCTCAGTTTTGACTTCAGGCGGTATTTGATTCACTCTTTTTGGTCAGGGACATTTAAAAGTCGCCGTTATCACATAAAACCTTCATGTGTTCCCCTTGAGCCTCACAGAAATTTGGTAGCCTTATCTACTGGGCATAATATGAGATGGTGCCGTACAGTGGGACATTTGTTTCTATTACACAGCTACACATGAACTTCAATATTGCAAAAGTGAGGTATGCAAAAAAAATTCTTTTTTTTGCAAAAAGCCTTATTGTGGGCTCAACCCCTGAGATCAGAGGGTTTTTACAGATTTATGGAGTCTTCCTTTAAAAATGTATCTGTCAGACTGAGACAAATACCCTTGCTTGTAAATACTATTTATTTAATTCTTTGGTAACCTGCTAAGGCCTGTTATGCACAAGTGTCTATTTTCAGGGGACAACTCAGGAGCACTGGGGAGGTTAAGTGACTTGCGTCTAGTCACATAGTACACAAGTGGAGGTTTTGGGACTCAAACCCAGGTCTGCTGCATGTACCAAGCTTGTTCACAGCACATTCCTCTAACCTCTAGGCTATACTGCCAGCTGCCAGTTATAAACTTCTTAGTGCTCGTCTGCTGTCCCTGTATTTGATATACACTTGAAAGTATGTTTCTACATTGCTTCCTTCTTCCTCCATGGTCACTAATATAAATGGGGCATTGTACCAGGGGCTATTCCTGGTTCTTAAAATACAAACAAATAAATAACAGAGAATGCAACAAGACCCTGGCTTCAGTATCTGACATGAGTACTGCTGTGAGTTGAAATTTCCACAGTATCCCAGAGTTAGTGCTTTAGAAGCCATAAACAGTTACAGCTGCCATTTAGTGAGAGGAAGGGAGGTTAAGTGCAATAGACAGAGGTTAAGTGTGAGGGAAGAAGATTTAGTGAAAAGAAGAGAGGTTAAGTGTGAGGGAAGGTGGTTAAATGCGTTGGAGGGAGATTACGTGTGATGGAGGAAGGTTTTTTGAGAAGGTGGGAAGTTAAGTGCGATGAAGGAAGGTTTTGTGAGGGGGGAGGTTAAATACGATGGAGGGAGGTTAAGTACTATGGAGGGAGATTAAGTGAGATATCAGGAGGTTTACTGAGATGGAGGGAAGTAAAGTATGACAGAGGGATGTTAAGTTCAATGAAGGGAGGTTAAGTGTGATGGAGAGAGAGTAAATGTAATAGAGGAAGGTTATGTGTGATGGAGGGAGGTTAAGTGTGATGGGGAGGTTAAGTGTGATGGAGGGAGATTAAGTCTGATAGAGTGAGGTTAAGTGTGATGGGGAGAATAAGTGTGATGGAGGAAGATTAAGTGTAATGGAAGGAGGTTAAGTGTGATGGGGAGGTTAAATGTGATGGAGGAAGATTAAGTGTGATGGAGTGAGGTTAAGTGTGATGGAGGAAGATTAAGAGTGATGGAGGGAGGTTAAGTGTGATGGGGAAGATTATGTCTGATAGAGGGAGGTTAAGTGTGATGGAGGAAGATTAAGAGTGATAGAGGGAGGTTAAGTGTGATGGAGGAAGATTAAGAGTGATAGAGGGAGGTTAAGTGTGATGGAGGAAGATTAAGTGTGACAGAGGGAAGTTAAGTGTGATGGGGAAGATTATGTCTGATAGAGGGAGGTTAAGTGTGATGGAGGAAGACTAAGTGTGACAGAGGGAAGTTAAGTGTAATGGAGGAAGATTAAGTGCGATGGAGTGAGGTTAAATGTTATGGAGTGAGGTTAAGTGTGATGGAGGGGTTAAGTGTGATGGAGGAAGGTTAAGTGTGATAGAGGGAGGTTAAGTGTGATGGAGGAAGATTAAGTGTGATAGAGGGAGGTTAAGTGTGATGGAGGAAGATTAAGTGTGACAGAGGGAAGTTAAGTGTGATGGAGGAAGATTAAGTGCGATGGAGTGAGGTTAAATGTTATAGAGTGAGGTTAAGTGTGATGGAGGGGTTAAGTGTGATGGAGGAAGGTTAAGTGTGACAGAGGGAGGTTAAGTGTGATGGAGGAAGATTAAGTGTGATAGAGGGAGGCTAGGTGTGATGGAGTGAGGTTAAGTGTGATGGGGAGGTTAAGTGTGATGTGGAAGATTAAGAGTGATGGATTGAGATCAAGTGTGATGTGGAAGATTAAGTGTGATGGATTGAGATTAAGTGTGATGGAGGAAGATTAAGTGTGATAGAGGGAAGTTAAGTGTGATGGAGTGAGGTTAAGTGTGATGGAGGGGTTAAGTGTGATGGAGGAAATTTAAGTGTGATGGAGGTTAAGTGTGATAGGGAAGATTAAGTGTGATGGAGGAGATTATGTGCGATGGAGGAAGATTAAATGTGATGGAGTGAGGTTAAGTATGATGGATGGGTTAAGTGTGATGGAGGGAGGTTAAGCATTATGGAGTGAGGTTAAGTGTCATGGGGAGGTTAAGTGTGATGGAGGATTAAGTCTGATAGAGGGAGGTTAAGTGTGATGGAGGTAAGTTAAGTGTGTTGGAGGGAGGTTAAGTGTGATGGAGGGAGGTTATGTGTGATGGAGGGAGTTAAGTGTGATGGAGTTAAGTGTGATAGAGGGAGGTTATGTGTGATGGAGTGAGGTTAAGTGTGGTGGAGGGAGGTTAAGTGTGATGGAGGGAGTTAAGTGTGATGGAGGGAGGTTATGTGTGGTGGAGGAAGGTTAAGTGTGATGGAGAAAGATTAAGTGTTATAGAGGGAGGTTAAGTGTGATGGGGAGGTTAAGTGTGGTGGAGGAAGATTAAGTGTGATGGAGTGAGGTTAAGTGTGATGGGGAGGTTATGTGTGATGGAGGAAGATTAAGTGTGATGGAGGGAGGTTAAGTGTGGTGGAGGAAGATTAAGTGCGATGGAATGAGGTTAAGTGTGATGGAGGAAGATTAAGTGTGATAGAGGGAAGTTAAGTGTGATGGGGAGGTTAAGTGTGATGGAGGAAGATTAAGTGTGATGGAGTGAGGTTAAGTGTGATGGAGTGAGATTAAGTGTGATAGAGGAAGATTAAGTATGATAGAGGGAGGTTATGTGTGATAGAGGGAGGTTGTGTGTGATGGAGGGATTTAAGTGTGATAGAGGGGGTTAAGAGGACATTTACACACCGAGAGGCTCAATGAGGAACCAATGTGGTCAAGTAGTTAGACCACCAGCTTGGGAACCAGGTGATCCCAGATTCAAGCCCTGCTGGAGCCAAAATATTCTCTGTGTGACTGTGGGCAAGTCGCTTAACCTCTCAGTACTCTAGTATAGCCAGTTGAGGAATTGAGTACTAACAAGACTCGACTGAAATGAGGTGCTGTATCTCAGCTGAGCTTTCCTGGGTAAATATCTCAGATGGGCTTTCCTGGGTAAATCCGCAAGGCCAAGGCAGAGCACTACAGAACCACCCTAGCCACCTCCTGGGGTAGCACAAGAAAGCTCTGGGATAACATCAAAGAACTTAATGGTAAATTCTGCTCTCCCCCCCAACAACTTAGTGTTAATGGTACTTCCACCACAGACACACTTCACATAGCTAACTGCCTCAACTCCACCTTCTCAGACCTCAGCTCAGTCCTCCCTAGCAACTTTTTCGATCCAATTCAGCCTACCCCACCGCCTGAGCTCCTCCACCCCCTTCAAACTCGGAGTCATTACCCCTACAGAAGTAAAAGCCTACCTGCCCAAAGCCCTCCAGAGCTCCAATTACTGCAAAGACGTCTTCGATATGTGTATCCTATACCTTGCACTAGACTCAGTTATCTCCTCACTCACAGACCTTCTAAATCTGTCCCTGCGCCTGGGCTGGTTCCCAACCTCATGGAAAATGGCAATAACACCACCAATATTGAAATGTGGCGACAGCTCCCTCCCAAACAACTACCGACCCATCTCGATTCTCCCCCCACTCTCTAAAGCCCTTGAAAAGATCATGGCCAATCAGCTGACTGACTACCTCCTCGCATACAACCTCTTGTGTAGGAAGCAGCATGGTTGCCTAGAGCTGGTCATAGCACTATGACCACTTCTCACAGAATTCATTAACTCCTGCACCTGCTTGATAAGGGGCACTTTGAGGCGCCATGTTTATAGACCTCTCAATGGCCTTTGACATGGTTTCTCACCCTCCTTTTTAACACATTACAACAAATTGGGGTCTCTCATTGTCCACTCTCATAGTTCTCCAGCTATTTTTCATCTAGAACCCAATGTGTTAAAATTAATAATACCATATCTACTAAGCTGCCTGTGTGCTCAGGAGTTCCCCAGGGATCTATCTTGGGTCCCCTGCTATTCAGCATCTACCTCAACGCCCTACCTAAATCCTGCCCAGGGAACCTTCTTCTCAAAGTGGACGATGCTATTCTTTATGCCGCACATCCTGATCCTCTCTCTCTCTCTCTCTCTCTCCAGTGTACCTTAAAAACTCCTTTTCTCAGACTGAACACTGGTTTGCTGAACACAGATTGGTGGACAACATTAAAAAAACTAAGATGATGCTCTATGCCCACCACCAAAACAGATCAAAGGATTTCCTCCTGGAAATACTCTCCACCTCTCTCATCCCACTGAAACAGGTCCAAAAGTATTAGTATCTAGGTATTACATTTGACTCTTCCCTCTCGTTCCACGAACATATAAAAATCCTCACCTCCGCCACCAACACCTGCATTGGTCTCCTTTACAGACATAAGGACTGCCTGCCACCTGAAGCACTTCACCTAGCCATTACCTCCAAAGCCTTATCGCTGGTGGACTATGGCCTCACAATCTATGCTGCCGCTACGGCGCTTCATCACACACAAGTAGTCATCAACAAGGCCTGCCGGCTCCTCTCTGGTGCCAACAGAAATACACATACCTGCACCCTATACGCACTCACCAATATCCTCTCCCTTGAGGAAAGACTATTATACCAGACCTGTCTCTTCACCAAAATAATCCATCAAGGTTTAACCCCACGTGTCATGGCTTCTCTTCAGGCAGCCACCGTCTCAGCATCCACAAGGACTGCCCCAAAAACTATCTGGAAGGTGCCTAGGGTCAGGACCACTCTGGCCCAGTGATCCTTCCCCCTTAGAGCTCCATCCTGGTACAATGCCCTCCCACCGGCCATCACATCAATCACCAATCTAGGTCCTTTTAAAGCTGCCTTAAGGGCCCATATCCTCTCCTCACGTCAATGCCAGTGTAACCGGTAACCTGTGGATCCTGCACCACGCCACTAAGCCATGCATCCGCCCTTGGCCAGGCAGCGGAGAGCCCTCACTATTTCTAGCCTACAGGCTCCTCACCTCCCTTGGTTATCATATAGTTGCACTGGACTATGAATGCACTGTATTGTGTACAAAACAAGGCCTCCCTGAGGTGGCTTACTACCAGCTCATATCATGCATTGCTTTAGCTACCAATTGTATAGGTCTTAACCGCTCATTAGGTATATATATCAATAGCTCTGCCCTGTTTTAGCTACCAAATGTATAGGCATTAACCCGAGCTCATTGTATTTATACTCTGTACGACTGTTCACCCACATTTATTCTATGTAGGTACTGTATGAATGTCTATGTTTTATTCTGACGTGGAGCCTTTGGAAACGAGTCTATGACTCAAAGGGTTGTAATTCCAATTTCCTAAATAACTAAATATCTCAGCTGGGCTTTCCTGGATAAATAAATTGTATAAAACCGGGCTCTGGCTGGATTTAAACCTTGGTCTTCAGATTCACAGCCATGCACTCCACATTACCTCCCTAAAAGAACAGAGGCAATGACGTTCATAGCATCATCCTGGGGAGTTCCTTTTCTCTTGTGGTGATAACTGCAATCCATTATATTACAGACCACTTAAGAAAAGAACACTGTTTCAATATCATTCACGGGTGAGCAGCATTTGTCACTTTTCCTGACACAGCTATATAGAACAAGCAGATGCAAAGCCGTAACTGGTACCAGCCTGCTTAATGGAGGGGACTGAAAAGTGTAATAGCAAGGTCTGGTGGTGTCTAATGTAGCATTTAAAGAAAACACTTCTTGTAGGTGCACTGCAAACAGCCATAATTATGCATAGTGCAGCTGTAAACATCACAGAAGAAGAGTACACATTTTTTTTAAAAACAGTGCTGCTATGGCGAGCGGTGTACAGCAAGTCCTTTCAACTCCCACTCCCACGTAAAGGCTCGTTTACATAGAATATTTAAGCTTTTGAACAGTTTGCCAGCCACTTCCAACTGTCATTACGCATATGAGTTCTTAGCAGTGGGTGATTACTGCCGGTGTGAAAACAAATCAGAAGGCTTGCAGAACACCTCACGTTTTCAGTTTCATTTCATTACCACTCCCCCACCACAGATCACGCATAGAAACATAGACTTTGACGGCAGATAAGGACCACTTGGCCCACCCAGTCTGCCCATTTCCCTACCTATTGGATAAGCTGCAGATTCTAGTTAACCAACAGCCTACTTCCTGCCACCACGCACTACAATTGCCTTATGTCTGTCCCATGCATGTTTGAATTCCCCCACTGTTTTAGACCCCACAACCTCTCCAGGAAGGCGGTTCCATGGCCCACCACTCTCTCCGTGAAAATAATTTCCTCACATTACCCTGGAGCCATCCCTCTAACTTTAAATTGTGCCCCTTGTTCTTACGCATCTCTTTTTCTGAAAGATGCTACCTCCTGGACTTTGTTGATTCCCTGAGGTACTTAAAAGTTTCTATCATGTCCCCCTGTCCCTCCTTTCATCAAGGGTATACATATTAAGCTCTCTCAATCTCTCTTCATATGGTTTCTGATGTAGACCCTGCACCATTTTAGTTGCCCTCCTCTGGACTGCTTCCATCCTGTCTATGTCCTTGCATAGATGAGGTCTCCAAAACTGCACGCAGTACTCCAGATGGGGTCTCACCAACTGTCTGTACAGAGGGATAACCACTTCCCTTTTTCTACTTGTGATGTCCCTCCCTATGCATCCCAGTATTCCCCCTGGCTCTCCTTACTGACTTCTCACATTGCTTACCCACCTTCACTCTCCTCGCCTCCGCTCCATCCTGCTGCTTCAGTCAGGCTCTCCTCTGGCACTGCTAGTGACCCCCCTTGGGACACCGTACCAGATCTTCCCAAACCTGCAGTACCCCAGCAGTTTACTGCCCTAGCAGGGCTGTTTCATCTCAGGCCACAGTTCCTAGCCCAGTTGAGGAGAGGATTAAGTCGGCCAAGGTTGGAAGAAGAATCTCTGGAGCAGTCACTAGCCTAAAGTGGAAGCGAGGAGCCACTGTCATGTGTGTGGAGTTGGATAGCTTTTTCTTTTACCTACTCCCACCATCCTGCTTGGAAGCAGACTGCAATGTTACTCCGATAGATGGGGGGGGGGGGGCAGATGACACTCATGGTCCCCAGGGGCATCAAACACCACTCATTTCTGTCTGTCTGCCTGTCATTCTTTTTTCTGATTTACCCCTTAAGATCACTTTACCTTCCCACCCTGATGCTAGGAGTCACCCAAGCTTCCCCCTTCCACTTGTTCAGCAGTAGAGTTCTGCAGAATGTTTTAAATTCCCTTGCCGTCCTAAAGGGGTCTCTCTGGGACACTGCATTATCCCCTTCTCTCTGGTCCCACCAGTCCCCTTGCAGGGTTCCTCGCACCCTGAGGGGGTCTCCAGGGACACGACTCTTCCCCCTCCCCCACCTCACCCCTCCCTTCCCTTCTCTTTCCCCCTTTTCTTTCACGTAAGCACTTGTTTACTTATTAACCCGGCACTTATTATTGTCCACTCTTTCTACATGTTATGCACAACACTGTTGTAACACTGTTTGTAACACTTGCCTTACAACTGTATGCTAATGTTGATCTTGTAACTTAAATGTTTAGTGTCTCATTCCTGTTGTACCCCTTCCCCCTAGGTCGCACCGGGAGACGAGCGACTTGTTGCTCAGTGTGCCTTCCTGGTGAAACATTTCAATAAATAAATAAATTCTACTGCTGGAATTCTGTGGAATTTAGGAAAATTCCTGATTCTGTGGGATTCTGTCAAAAATGAAATTCTACAATTCTGAAAGCTGATTTTTTTTCATATTCTATTTCTCCCCTCTGGCATCCGCAGGCACTTCAACTCCCTCTGCCCAGCCACCTGTGTCCATCCATTGCTCCCCCAGCAGCACTGAAACCTTAGTACCCCCACGGATTCTCCCCCAAGGCGGGGCCGAGAAGGGGAGGGCCATCCTCCCCCACCCAGTACAACAATCCAGTTGGGGTCTCTAGTGGTACGGTGATAGAGTGGGAGGCTGGTTGGCAGGCAGGGTCACGAATCCTGTGGATGCCATCTTTTTCCATTTTCTTCTTTCCCTCCCCTCACGGCCATGAGCACGCATGCATGGAGGCGCAAATGCACCATGTCACCACGTGCTTGTGCCTCCCTAACTCCTAGCGCTGCCACCCAACCTCCACCAAGAGGCAGGAAGGGAGCGGAACGGCAATCCCTCCCTCCCTGGGAGAGGAGAGTAGTCCGTGGGATGCTCGATCCTCTCCCTCCCCTGCTGACCCCCGGAAGACCGAGCTTGTTCCAGAGCCCGGGTTGCCAGTGTGTCGTCCAGCGCCTCAACCCTCAGCGCAACCTCAGGCCAGCCAAGCTGATTTTTTTTTTTTCGAACTGCAGATCTGTGTTTGATACAAACTGTTGAATAGTATTCAGCTGTTTACGTTAACCACGGAATAATATTTTGTGGGTTAAACAGAAATACTTATTGGAATTCGGCAGATTTTTAAAAAAGAAATTCTGAAAAGCATTTTGGGAGTGGAAATGCCATTCGGCACATATTCTGCACAGCCCTAGTAGGGAGGGAGGGTGGCTGCCTTCCTGGTCAGTGCCAATGCCAGTCCTTAATCTCTTGGCAGGAGATGGAACAATGCCTTGTGGCCTATGCTTTCTTCCATCTGCAGGGGCCAAGCGCCTGACCTCTGTGACAAGCCAGACACACGCTCAGCTCCAGTTTGGGATGGGGGGGACATGCATGTGAATCCTGGCCACACAGATCTCAGTGCAATGTGCTGCCTCCCTCCCACCACCACCACCACCACCACAACTGGGCTAATCCTAACGGCTCTCATTTCTAGCCCTGGATCCAGATCCTGTCCTGCGTGGAAAGGTGGATTTTCATTTGTTTGCCTACATTTTCATGCCAGGAATACTTGCTGCATAAATACTGCAAAACATATAGATATGAATGACAAATGGTGTGGCCATATTATTTTATCCAATATTTGATTGACTTTTTTCTCCAGTATTGTAAGATTCATTACTCCCCGTTTAGATTCTGTGTTAGCATTTTGTTTAAGGGCTCCTT
Organism: Neoceratodus forsteri; assembly: GCA_016271365.2. Lineage (NCBI taxonomy): Eukaryota > Metazoa > Chordata > Ceratodontiformes > Ceratodontidae > Neoceratodus > Neoceratodus forsteri. The sequence goes on along the minus strand of CM028135.1, from coordinate 1,095,763,803 downwards.
TAAATACAGCTATTCCCAGGTTTTCATCAGTATTCTCAGCTGGCTTTGAACCCTCATTGTCCCGTGAGGTCCGGAAGTAGTGTCTGTTGCATGTTAGTTCACCTTAGTCAGCCATAGGTATCCACAACTATGTCAGGCCTATTTTAAATCCAGACAACAATAATTTCCCCACCACCAAAATATGCTTGAATGGTGACACACCGTGGCATGATCTCAGATTAGGTCACACACTCCTGTCATGGCATTCCGGGACGCTGATTAAGTGCCATGCCTTAGCTGAGCACATAGCAGCTAATGTAGCAGATCTCATCAGAAACCAGGGCCCTGCTGACCCGGTGATGTGGAGGGTTCAGGAATCTGTGCCTCCCTGCTGACCCTACTGGGTCATAATGTGGTACGCGTAATAGCATACGACATTATGGCTAACCCGAAACAGCGCTGTCCATGACAGCTTACTGCGCAATATTGCGATACGCTGTAAGCCGATATTGCACCATTCATTAATCCCAGGCAGAGGATAAGACCTCTGCTGGGAGTGGGCTCTGCTGAGCAGCTGACGTGGCTCACTGGACTGAGCCATAGCAGCAGGAACCCAAGTGCTGCGCCTGGGACTGGGTTTGATACCCGGTCTCAGACATTTTATTTTTTTCCACAATTTGTGCACTCCCTGAGTTGGACCCCCCCCCCCCGAGTTGAGAATCTTTAGTGGTGGGGGTCCAGGGGGGTGTAGCCCCGTAATGGGAGGAGTGGGGGTAGAGACCCCACAGAAGAAAGACTTATGTCGCGATGGCACATCGCTGTACCGGCAGCGCACTCTGCCATGTGGCACAATGTCTTGCAATATTATGACTCTGCCCTGCTGCCACACCACCGTGAACCAGGTTCAGGAATGGACTCGGGTCACCAGAGTCCGGCCGGGAGAGGAAGTTTGAGGGTTGCAGGCTGTGCTGTCTTCCTAGGGGTGAAGGATTCCATGACTCCCACCAACTTCACATGGTGGGTATGGTGGTGATGCATGCAAGTCTCATAGTTAGGGAGAAGGGCCAGAGTACAGAGTTGTGGAGCACCTCCTCGGAGGTGGAGCACGCTTGCATGCTCATTGCACATACCGCTAAATCCCTGGGGAGAAAATCAGGAGGAAAATGGAGGACAGGCTGTATGAAACCCAGCCCATCTCGCCGCTGGCCCACCCAATCTCTCCTGTCCACTGGAGGAGTTGTGGGACAGCAGCAGTTGGATACAACAAGGTTTAGAAAGCCATCTGATCTATCCTGGAGAGAGATAAACACTTGTATTGAAAAACAAAAAGAAACCGGGGCCCCAAACCAAATGATTTATTCTATATGCAAGGAATTATCCACGGTTGGGTGTACGGCGATAGTACAACAGCTGCATGCCCTATGTGAGTTGTGAAGCACAGGTGGAGCTGAGGCCTTCAACCACCCAGGAAATGAGGTTACTGCAATGTGGCCACACAGCTGGCATGGATTAATCTACTTACAACGTTCATAAAAATGTCAAAGTGTAATAAAGATTTTATCTCCTCCCTCTGGTCCATCGACCATCACTGGCCCACCAGTTCCATTCAAGGGATGGTTTTCTTCTTGTACAGGTCTTTTTATGTTTTCTACTCATTGGGGGAAAAGGGTTTTTATTTGCAAGAAGGAAGTGAAGGATGGTGGGGTTAAGACATAATTTTGTTGGATGAGGTGGGGGAGGTGGGGGAAGTGATTTTTGCTTGGGCCGTGGGAAGGGACATTATTATAGGACATAGCCAGCTACATGGAGGGGAGGGTGTACAGGATATGGAGTGACATTTGGCATTCAGAAGAGCAGGTAGACACTCATTACTGGCCCATGTCGCAAGGGGTGGGAATAAACTGAGGTGTGCGAAGTTATAATAATGTGCAGCTGTGTGCTGTAATATTAGGCAGTGTGCTGTAATATTGAGCAGTGAGGTGTGGTAGTAGGCAGTGTGGTATAATATTAAGCAGGGAGGTGTTATATTAAACAGTTCTATTAGGCAGCGTAGTGTAATATTAGGCAATATGGTATAATGTGAGGCAGTGTAGTATAATACTAGCAGTGTAGTATAATACTAGGCAGTGTAGTGTAATACTAGGCAGTGTAGTGTAATACTAGCAGTGTAGTATAATACTAGCAGTGTAGTATAATACTAGGCAGTGTAGTGTAATGCTAGGCAGTGAGATGTTATATTAAGCAGTGACATGTAATACTAGGCAGTGCGACGTAATGTTAGGAAGTGCAATTCAATATTAGGCAGTGAAGTGTAATATTAGGTAGTGTGCTGTAAAGTTAGGCAGTGTGGTGTAATGCTAGGCAGTGTGATTTAATGCTAGGCAGTGAGGTATAATATTAAGCAGTGAGGTGTAATATTAGGCAGAGTGGTGTAATGCTAGGCAATCTGGTGTATTAGACAGTGAGGTGAAATATTATTCAGTGAGGTGTACTGTTAGATGATGTGGTATAATGTCAGGCAGCTTGGTATAATGTTATGCAGGGCCGTTTCATGTTAGGAAGTGGGAAGTAATGTTAGGCAGTGTGGTGTGGTGTAATGTTAGGTAGTGTGGTGTAATGTTAAGCAGAGTGGTGTAATGTTAGGCAGTAGGAAGTAATGACAGACAGTGTAGTGTCACGTTAGGTAGTGTGGTATAATGTTAAGCAGTGTTATGTAATGTTAGGCAGAGCAGTGTAATGTTAAGCAGTGGGAAGTAATGACAGGCAGTGCAGTGTAGTGTAATGTTAGGTAGTGTGGTGTAATGTTAAGCAGAGTGGTGTAATGTTAGGCAGTAGGAAGTAATGACAGACAGTGTAGTGTAACATTAGGTAGTGTGGTATAATGTTAAGCAGTGTTATGTAATGTTAGGCAGAGCAGTGTAATGTTAAGCAGTGGGAAGTAATGACAGGCAGTGCAATGTAGTGTAATGTTAGGTAGTGTGGTGTAATGTTAAGCAGTGTTACGTAATGTTAAGCAGAGTGATGTAATGTTGGGCAGTGGGAAGTAATGACTGGCAGTGTGGTGTAATATTAGGCAGAGGTGTAATATTAGGCAGTGTGGTGTAATGTAGTGTGGTGTTATGTTGGGCAGTGTGGTGTAATGTTAGGCAGCAGGAAGTAATGATGGGCAGTGTGATATAATGTAATGTTAGGCAGTATGGTGTAATGTTAAGTAGTGTGGTGTAATATTAGGCAGTGAGATGTGATATTATTCAGTGTGGTGTAATGTTATGCACAGTGGGTGTAATGTTAGGCAGTGTTTAAACAATAAACCACGACAGGGTGTGGGTGATGCTGGGTTTACCCATGCCTGGTGTGGTTCGGTCCGCGAGGCCGCAGGTCGGTGACCAAACCATCCAGGCGGGGGTAAATCCCAGCATCACCCACACCCTGGAGTGGTTTATTACATTATATTAACGTCTCCTTAATTTTTTTTTTCAAAAAAATAAAGAGAAAATAATAATTTTGTTATTTTTTTATAGCTTTGTATTTAATTTGTTCTTACGCTACAAAAAATAGTCCCGTGTATTTGGGTTAAAAAAAGTGGAGCCTAGTGGAGCCATGGCCCTATTACAAAGCCTCTATCATCAAAACATCCTGCAACAACAAAAACACGATTTAGTTCCATTCTCTGTTCTAATGTTATAATATAATCTCCACATTTCTTCTTCTTCCGAGTCCATTAAACTTGTTTCTCATTTGCTTTCTCTCAGCATCTTATCTCAGTAAGCCTAATCGCTAAAGCATATTTTTGTCACGGGGCCATAATTTATTTGCATAACTATGTACAAGATGGCAGGACGGGGAGAACAAAACACCCGTCTCCACGGACTGCAGTCAGAACTGGCTGCCGTGACTACGAGGCAAATGTCACTGAACCACACACGGTTACTACAGTCGGGAAGGCAGAGGCAACACTGGGTCAGAGCTGTCCCGTACCTGCTGCTGGTCTCCAGGGAGGGTTTGAGCGGCTTGGGAGATACAGCGGTGGTGTCACAACGGTGCCGGTGACAGGAATTCAGCCTCTTCGTCTCGCTCTTTCCATCGCTACTCGAGGTCGCTGCTCTGCAGTGTTACTTGTGGGCACACGCTGCTCCACTTTTTTTTGTTGTGGTTGCACAGGTAGATGCTCAATTGGTACAGCAACGTTTACCGAGGAAAACAAGATGGTGGCTCGGAATGATTTTTAAATTTTTTGTTGCAGTTAGTGAGATGCGTCTCGCTGGCACCTTTTGCATTGGTAATGCTGAAGTTTACAATGCTGTAAAGGTGCCAGTGAACCAATCAGATGTCTTGATTTTGAAGCCCCATTGTATAATGTGTAATATTAGACAGAGTGGTGTAATGTTAGACAGCGGGAAGTATGACATGTACTGTGATGTAATGTTAGACAGTGCAGTGTAATGTTAGCTAGTGTGGTGTAATACTAGGCAGTGAGGTGTAATGTTAGGCAGTGTGGCATAATATTTGGCAGTGAGGTAATATTAGGCAGTGATGTGTAATTAGGCAGTGAGGTGTGATGTTAGCAGTGTATGTTATGCACTGTGGGTGTAATGTTACGCAGTGTTGTGCAATATTAGAGTGGTGTACTGTGAGACAGCAGGAAGTAATGAGATGCACTGTGATGTAAAGTTAGCAGGTGTAGTGTAATCTTAGGTAATGTGGTGTAATATTAGGCAATGAGGTGTAATATTAGGCAGTGCAGTGTAATGTTAGGCAATGTAGCGTAATATTAGGCAGTGAGGTAATATTATGCAATGGGGTAATATTAGGCAATGAGGTGATATTAGCCAGTGAGGTGTAATATTAATATATAATAATAATAAACTTTATTTATAAAGCGCCTTTCAAATGTCAAGGCGCTGAACAATAAAAAACATAAAAGCCGTAAAATACACAGTAATCAGAAACAGAATAAGTAAAAACTAAAATAGTCAATTTGGGTAAGCTTTTAGCCATAAATGCGTTTTCAGGGCCTTCTTAAAGCCCTCCACAGTCATGCACTCCTGTATCTGACGGGGTAGAGTATTCCACAGGGCTGGAGCTGCATACATAAACGCACGGGCCCATGACGTCTTCAAGGTCACCCTGGGAATCTCTAGCAACCCCTCGTCAGCTGAGTGGAGCGGTCACCCAGGGCAGTAGGGAGACAGGAGCTCTTGCAGATAATCCATGCCCTGTCTGTGTAGGGCCTTATAGGTCAGAGTTAAGCAGTGTTGTGTAATATTATGCAGTGTAGTGTAATGTTAGGTAGTGTAGTGCAATGCTAGGTAGTGTGGTATAGTGTTAAGCAGTGTTATATAATGTTAGGCAGCGTGGTGTAATGTTAGGCAATGGGAAGTAATGTTGCCTGTACGGGCGACAAATAACCATATAGTGAAGAGAAGACTTCTCTTGGCATAGGGCCCAGAGGGCTCTGCACCTCTGCTCCTCTAGATGCACAAAAATGTAGGGGTCTGAGGAGCTTGTTCTTCCACAGCCAGAAAGACTCTTGGCCCTGCATGTCTGCATCTGTAGCCACCCAAGGGCCCTGCGCTTATGCAGCCCTCCAGACAGCCCCATAAATTCTTTGTATCTGTAACTGCACAGAGGGCCCAGCACTTTTTCTGCCAGAGGCACTCTACCCGGAGGGTCCTGCGCATCTGCATCTGTAGTGAAATGTAAGCCCAAGACCCAAAGGGCCCTGCCCTTCTGCAGTTTCCATATACAATTCCACTATCTCAAAATAAAGGGAAATTCATTGTCAGAAGCCATTGCAAGAGACTGCATTAACGCACAAATTAGGGTTCCCAGAAAGTCTAAGTGCACAAACTGAGTAAATGAAAACATTAAGGTTTGGAGTCTCAGGAGTCTTGGTGAATCAGTGGTGTGTTTTGCTTGGGGCTGTCTTCCCTAATGCCCACCCCCCCCGAGCAAACAGAGTTATACATGATGTCTTGCTTCACATAGGGCCCTGTGCGAAGAAAGTAATGACTGAATCTGTTGGCCACATGTGGCAAGCCATACTTCTCTACCTCCAATCACCATCTGATTATAAGGCATTGGCTTGGACCTCTACCTTGTGCCTGGACAGGAGGCTAGTGGCTGGGGGATGGGCATTAGGGTCGACAACCCCAGGGAACACCACATAACCAATTTGCCAAGACTCCTGATACACCAAACCTGGGGCCCAATATTCAAAACTTTGCCCATGGGCAAATTTTGTGCTGCCCGGTGAGCAAATTTAGCTCACAGCCAATAGCACGCAATATTCAAAGGAATAGCCCAGGGGCAAACACTACTGAATATAGTGGGCAAACATGGCTGTGAGTGCAGTGCAAAGACAGTCCAGCAAAGAAGACAGCTCTGAGTATAACAACTGGGCTGTGCAAACAGCAACAGAAGCCCAGTGCATGCAGAAGTGGAGCCAAGCACAGGTGAACTACGTGGCCACTGTGGGCTCTAGCAAAGAAGAGGTGCATAACAACTGCAAACAACAGTGCAGGCAAAATACTGCAGAGCCGTGATAAGGTTCAGACACGTTTGCCCAACGTAAACACATTTGCCCAGGGCAAAACTTTGCCATATTCAAAACGTATATGCAAATATGAAGAAGCCAGCAGAAGGCCATTTGGTCTATCGAGTCTTCTCATGTTGCAGGGCCCACATCTTGAGCTACTGTCCCTGCCCCCTCTCCCCACTCCTTCCATCCTCCCTACCCACGACCCTTACCCTCCCCCATACCTGCCCCAGCATCTCTTAAAACTGTCCACTGTCTTCAATGAGATTATCTCTTCTGGCAGCGCATTCCAAGTGCCAACCACCCTCTCTGTGAAGAAGTGCTTCCTGACCTTCCTCCTAAACCTCCCACCCTCCAGTTTAAGACTGTGCCCCTTCGTGTTATGGTTGCCAGTCAGCTTAAAGATCAAATGCAGCTACATTATAAACATATTACAAACTTTACTCATTTTCCCTAACATAAGGACAACCAGACATTTTTTATTACGTGTGAAATGAAGAAATTGCCATTTGTCATGCTCAGATACTATTTTAATGCTCTCCTCTTTGACGGTTTAACAGAAATTCTCTCAGACATTTTTTGACCAGCTAGTGGAACCTTGGGTGAGTGCTGATTCCATTCAAGCAAGAATGACATCATTTTCCTCAAGTTCCTGGTACTGAGCTGTACTGTCAGTTTCTCCCCCAAAGTAAAAAAAACAAGATAGCAGCTGCCATGACACGACAAATTCATATAAAATGCTCACGAAAGTAAAATGTTTGTGTTGTATCAGAGGGTTATCCTAAAAACCTACTGAGCATGCTCAGAAGAAACAATTCAGATCCTTATAACTCTGGAATCAATGAATATTTTTTTCATGAAACTTTTGAAAGTCACATTCTTAGCACAGGTCCCTTCAACCCAGAAAGTTTCGGAACAAAATTCTATACCACTTAGTCTGTAGGTGAGAGCAAATTAATGGCTTAACGAAGCAGATAAATGTGGGATTTTATCACTTTTTGACACACCGGATCTCGGAAGTTGGTTAACCCAACATAACTAAACTCATGTCTAGAGAACCTGCCAACCTTACAGTGTATGTCAAATTTTGAGCAATTTTGTCGAATGCCGCCTAACTTATTAAGGCATAAATTGGGGTTTATCATTAAACACCCTACTCTACCCTTTCTATACTGGCACTGCTGCACCAGTATAATAGAGACATATAATATATATAAATGTATACAGTTTATTTACTTGTGATAGCCCAGCAGAGATACAACATTTCATTTCAAGTGATGTCCTGGTCCTTGACATTTCTGTAGCTGGAGCACTGAGTTTAAGTGACTTGCCTAAGGTCACATGGTATTTGGCCTTGCCGGGTTTGAACCTGAGATCTCCCTTTTCCCAGACTGGTGCTCTAACTGCTAGACCACATTGCCTCTCAGCATGTGTATAAACAAACTCTATTTTACCTCACAAAACAACTCGGGGGTGACATTCGGTCTTTTTTTGTGGGAAGACTGCCAAACAGAGAAACTGACATTTCAACTACAGCTTTTCACATCACAGAGAAAATGGAGGAGTGTGATGATGATGTTCTGCTATATGTTAGGAGGAATAACAGACCCCCCCCAAGATATTAATGACATTAACTCACATATTACAGGCCACAGGGTCAATCTAAGTCGTGGTCTGGCCTACACTAGTCCAGGGCATCATTAGTAAGTGTTTCTGTAGCTTACGTACGAGACTACCTAGTAGTTCAGCTGCTTCTGCCGGTGATGCTCCTACCAACTGCACATCTATCTCTTCAGTTTGAAGACTGAAAATCCTTTTCTAAGTGTTTTGTACTGCAGAGCTTACCACGCACGCATCACTCACAGTGGCAAGCATGAAGTTAGTCATTTCATATGCTGTTAAACGCAGAGGTGGAGTTTTTTTTTTTTTCTTTTGGTGTCGAATTAAAATGCACTGTTTCTTTATATAAATGGAGTTTCAGCCATGCCTGAGGGACTTGGCTGTCAAACCGAGAAACTGGGATCATTCCTAAAAGGGTGCGATGTCAAGCCAGTTTGTGCTGAAAAACCTCAAAGCCATAATACATTGTGTGCTTTGTCCCTCGGAGCCTGAACCTTTGCCATTGATTTTGTTGTTGGCGTTTTCTCCAGCCTGGCTCTGAAATTAAATTACACTTTCTCATCTGTGTCAGAACCAGCATTTCTCAGCTGCTGCGCTTAGATGCCATAAACTGAATTGTTTAGATATTCTGGGTCTTCAGAGCAAAATACATGGCATTAGCACTCTTTGCAATGCAGTATAACAATATTTATAACATAGGTAAGTGTACTGCTGTACTGTGATTGCTGTAATCTAATCACATGTGCATGTTTGTGTGAGTGTGAGAGTGTGTGTGTGTGTGTGTGTTTCTATCTATCTATGTATCTATGTGATAAGTCTGTGACTGCATGTTGACCATGTGACATCACAAGTGGCAGAGTCAAAAGTGATGTCAAAAGTCAAAGGGGATGTAGCAACTACCACTAATAACCATTTAGCGAATTTAAACTACTGTTAGATGAACAGATGATACATCTAGCACTGGTGACTGAGACATGGTGGGATGCTGGGGATTGATGGGATAAGTCCATACCAGGGTACAATTTATTCTTAAAATCTAGAACATACAGGAAGGGTGGTAGGATAGCCATCTATACCCATGAATCAATAAAATGTGAAGAAATCCATGAGGATGTTAATAACTTAGAGATATTGTGGGTTAAGCTACTTCCGCAGGTTGGGGCTAAAATCAAGCTGGGCTTAGTATATAGACCGCCCTCAATTCCAGCAGAAAATGATGCCGTATTAATAAATCACATCGAGAACCTGGATCTAACAGATAGAATTATACTGCTTGGGGACGTTAACCTGCCAAATATTGATTGGAAATATATGAAAGGAGTTAATAAAATGGAAAACGCCTTCCTAGATGCAATTGAACAAATTGGGTTGGAGCAAAGGGCCCTAGAAGCAACCAGAGGTGGCAACATCCTTGATATTATATTAACTAACATGGGCAACATAGTACACAATATTAGGGTTAATACACCGTTAGGCAACACTGAGTATCAATCAGTGACCTTTCTCATTCAAGAGCAACGTACTAAAGAAGTGGCAGGAGCCACTAAAAAGCTAAATTTTAGCAAGGCCGATTTTAGGGCCATTAGAAATAACTTAGCTAACTGGGACTGGTCAAAAGAATTTAAGGACCTTACAACAGTGAATACAATGTGGGACCTTCTATTACTTTAGTTAAAGGAAAAGATAAATGACAATATGCCTATTATAAATAAATATAATAGAAAAAAATAGTACCTCGTTGGCTTAACTCCTCAATCAAAAAATTAATCAAGAAAAAAAACAGAATGCACAAACGGGTTAAACAAAGTAATCAGTTGGGCTGCTCAATCTACTGGAATTTAACTAGAGAAATAAAATAAAAATTAAAAAAAACAAAAGCACAGTACAAAATATGGTTGGCTAATAAAGTTAACAACAACAAAAAATATTTTTCTCTTATGTAAATAGCTTAAAAGGTAGAACCAGCACCACAGGTTCCTTCCAAAATGAGGCCGGGTTAGTTGCAAATAATAAGGAAATAGCCGATATACAAAATGAGTATTTTTGTACAGTTTTCAATAAAAAGAACATTCAGACACAGACAGTTATGGAGAAATCTTACCCAGGACCGTTGCACATAGACCCTAAAGAAGTGCATGACAGACTACTAAAATTGGACATTACCAAATCCCCAGGGCCCGATGAAGTACACCCTAGAGTGTTAAAAGAACTGGCTGATATCCTGTACCTACCTCTGACCAAAATATTTCAGAACTCTTTAGATCTAGGAGAAATACCACAGGGTTGGAGAGTGGCCACGGTGGTCCCGCTCCTAAAGAAGGGACCAAGAAATAAGCCTGAAATTGTCAGACCTATTAGCTTAACTTCCCTGTTACGGAAGATTCTCGAAGCAATATTAAAAGAGCACATACGGGCATACATTGAGGGAAATGGGTTAACGGACCAAACCCAACATGGATTTACTAAATCCAGGTCTTGTCAGACTAATCTTTTGACCTTTTATGAGAAAGTAAGGAACTGGACAGGGAAAATCCAATGGACTTAATCTTTTTAGACTTCGCAAAAGCCTCCGACAAATTACCTCATCGGGAGTTAATTGATATAGTGGGTGAATTAAAAATACCAGTAAACATCTTAAACTGGATTTCAGAATGGCTTAAAGAAAGAAAGCAAAGGGTAATAGTCAACAGGATTCATTCTGATTGGGCTCCAGTTACTAGCGGGGTGCCACAGGGGTCGGTACTGGGCCCCTGCCTATTTAACATCTAAATTTCGTCCTTAAGTCTGAACATACCAAATGTTTGGCTACTAATGTTTGCTGATAATTGTAGGATAGGGACCACAGTTGATAATTTAAAAAATACCAATGCACTACAACAGGTCCTTGATAGCATACTGACTTGGACAAACTATAGTAAATTAGCCCTGAACATTAGTAAATGTAAAGTTATGCACCTAGGATCATTAAACAAGCAGAAGGAATATATGTTAGGAAGTGAAACCTTGGTGGTAACCTATCAAGAGAGAGATCTAGGAATCAAAGTTAGCCCAGATTTGAAATTCAGTTCCCACTGTGACGACCAAATCAAAACAGCAAACCAGAACCAAAATTGCATTCTCAAGCATATTTCTAGCCATAACAAAGATGTGATACTGTCATTGTATGGGGCCTTGGTGAGACCACACTTAAGAGTATTGTGTCCAGGTATGGTCACCGTACAAAAAAGAGGACATTATAAGAGTTGAGGGCGTTCAAAGCAGAGCAACCAGGGCAATTTCCGGATTAAAAGAACTATCATATGGTCAGAGACTAACATCACTTAATCTCTTCTCACTGCATTACAGGAGACACAGAGGAGACATGTGCATGTTACACAAGGCAATGGGTGATAATACCCTAAGGAAAGATCTAGGTTTTGAGTTAAGCGAAGGTAGATTCAGTAGTAGACTGCACACCAAACAGCTGTTTAGGCCCAGATGGAACCTATTACGTAGGAAAAATTGGTTCAGCCAAAGAGTGGTGGCTCCATGGAATCAGCTCCCACCAGAGGTGGTGGAGAGTACAAATATGGATTAATTTACGATAAAACTGGATAAAGTTTATTGGGACAGAGTTAAATATAGTTTTAAATAGACTTTAAAGGGCAAGCACTAAGGACGCAAGTCTATTCCAGCTTGATGCAACCCGTGAAACCTATGAAACTGCTCGAGGGGAAAATAACAAATATTTTCAGTCAGGGCCACGGCCTATTCGATTTCTGTCATGCCCTTTAGTTTCTCACAATTTTTTTTTTGTTCCATTTTATTTGAGATGTCTGCATTCTTAATAGATTTGCTTGCTATTTTTATAATTATTGCCTGCTATTTTTATAATTATGGATGGACTCCCTAGTTTTCCATTTTTTAAGAGGACGCCGAGATGCTGTTGCTATTGTGTGCGTCCATGCTTCTGTCGATTAGAAGAGCAAGCATGTGTACTGTGTTTGTGGGGGGTGAGCGAGTGAGATGGAGAGGGCAGGGATCAAGCAGGGTGTGGCCTCATGGATCAGTGAACCTCTGGAGGGTCATTGCTGGCTAAATTCCTTCTCCAATGTAACACAACAGTAACCTCCTCATCACAATGCACATTTAAATCAGTTAAACAGCCTACTGCCAATTCACAGACAGTCATCATTCCCACCGGCACTCTCCTCCTACGGAAGCCGGCAATGACTCTCCAGAGGTCCACTGATCCATGAAGCCGCACCCCGCTTGATCCCCGCCCTCTCCGACTCGCTTGCTCCACACAAACAGTACACACACTCGTTCCTCTAATCGACCGAAGCATGGACACACACATGGGATCACTATTTGGTAATGACAGTTTGTTACAGTGATGGTAGGAGCTGGCACTGAGTCAGCCACGTGATTCTGAATGTGAACGTGCGCTGCTCGCGCAGCCGGCTCCAATCAATGAGGACCTACAGTGAGAATATGTTTGCTACTATAGACCTAGAGTGGGAATATCATGATATTCTCACTCTAGGTCCCCACAGTGGCAAAGAAAACACTGATATTTGCTAATTTTATTCTCAGAGGTATGGCATAAATATACATGTTGTATATAGCAACAACGTAAACCGACTGCTCAGTACAACATTATATACAGGAGGGCTAACAAGATGCTGGAGTGCGAAGGGAGTGAAACTACCAGTGGAAGGGGTGAGATACTGCCACTGAAGAGGGGGCAGTAGGCACAAGTCCCTTTACAGAGGAGCGAGTCCTGAAGGAACTCGCAAATCAGAAAGTGGACAAAGCAGTGAACACCCAAGGGTACTGAGGGATCTCAAGGATGTACTGGCTGCACCTCCGACAGTCCTTTTAACAGCTCACTGGAAAAAGGATTGGTTCCAGAGGATTGGAGGAGGGCAGATATAGGGCCACTTAGCAAAAGCAGCAGCAGGGAAGAGGCTGGCAACTATAGCTGACAACTATAGGCCAACCAGCAAGACATCAGTGGTACAGAAGCTAATGGAGTCACTGCTGAAGGAAAGGATTGTAGAGTATTTTGAGTCCAGCAGGTTACAAGACCTGAGGCAACACAGACGGTGGTGGTGCGGGGTGGGGGGGTCATGTCAGACAAATTTGAGAAATTTTGTTCACTGGGTGACCAGGGAAATAGATCAGCGAAGGGCTGTGGACATGGCCTACTTAGGTTCAGTAAGGCTTTTGACACTATTCCACATAGGAGGATCATAAGGAAACTGCGCAGCTAAGGGGTGGGTCCAAAGCTGATAAACTGGGTAACAAATTGGGTGATGGATAGGTGACAGAGGGTGGTGGTAAATGGAGTTCACTCGGGGGAAGGGAAGGTGAACAGTGGGGTGCCTCTGGGTGCCTGAGGTATACTGTGCTACAACACACCAGAGGTATGACTATAACCCTATGTGGTATACCACGGCACAACACACCAGAGGCCTGAATATGTCCCTATGTGATATATCATTGCACAACACATCACAGGCATGAGTAAACCCCTATGAGGTACACCACAGCACAACACCAGAGGCATGAGTATATTCCTATGTGATATGCCTCGGCACAAAACACCAGAGGCATGAGTATATTCTTAGGTAGTATACCATGGCACAACACACTAGAAGCATGAGTAAACCCCTATGTTTTATACAACAGTACAACACACTACAGGCCTGAATATGTCCCTATGTGATATGTCATAGCACAGCATATCACAGGCATGAGTATACCCCTATGTGGTATACCACAGTACCATACATCAGAGGCATGAATATACCCCTATGTGGTATACCACAGCACAACACATTAGAGGCATGAGTATACCCCTATGAGGTATACCACAGCACAATACAGCAGAGACATTAGTATACTCCCATGAGGTATACCGTGACACAACACAAAAAAGGCACGAGTATACCCCTTTGTGGTACACCACAGCACTACACACCAGAGGCCTGAGTATACCCCTATGTTTTATACCACGGTACAACACACCAGAGGTTTGAATATATTCCTGTGTGATATACCATGTCACAATACACCAGAGGCATGAGTATACCCATATGTGGTATACCACAGAACTACACGCCAGAGGCATGAGTATACCCCTATGTGGTATACCATGGCACAACACACCGGAGGCACGAGTATACCCTTATTAGGTATAACGTGGCACTACACACACTAGAGGCATTAGTATACCACAGCATAATACACCAGAGGCATTAGTATAGCCCCCCCGAGATGTACTGTGACACAACACACAAGAGGCATGAGTATAACCCTATCTGGTATACCATGGCACAACACACCAGAGGCATGAGTACATCCCTGGGTTTTATACCACAGTACAACACACCAGAGGTCTGAATATGTCCCTATGTGATATATCTTTGCACAACACATCACAGACATGAGTAAACCCCATGTGGTATACCATGCCACATCATCAGTGGCATGAGTATATTCCTATCTGGTATGCCATGGCAAAAAACACACCAGAGGCATGAGTATATTCCTATGTGGTACACCACAGCACAACACACTAGAAGCATGAGTAAACCCCTATGCTTTATACCACAGTACAACACATTAGAGGCCTGAATATGTCTCTATGTGATACATCATGGCACAACACATCACAGGCATGAGTATACCCCCGTGTGGTGTACCACAGTACTATACACCAGAGGCATGAGTATACCCCTATACTAAGGTTCATAGGTTCATACTAAGGAGGTTTAGTGCAAGCGGGCTGTATAGCCCATAATAGCACCAAAATGAATTATAATATCCAAAATTGTTAATATTTGTGATAAATTTGTCGAGACGATTTTTAAATGTTGTTTTGTTAGTACTACTAATGATTTCAAAAGGAAGGCTATTCCAGGGATTTATAATCCTTTGGGTGAAATTTTTTTTCCTATTGATTTGATTAAATCTAGTCATACTTATCTGTTAAGGGATGACCTCTGGTGTTGTGTATATTATCCTTGAATACAAAACCCATCTCTGAAAATAGATATGGATCATTTAACATATATAAAAGATCACCCCAAAGACATCTAAGAGATAAGGACATAAGATTTAAATGTCCCAAATGTTTTTCATATGAAACATTAAACATTCCCTGAATACTTTTAGTGAATTTCCTTTGAATTTTTTCCAATGAAGCTATTTCCCCCTTTTCATACAGATTCCAGAGTTGGGATGAATATTCCAAGTGTGGCCTGACATAAGTTCGGAAAAGTGGTAACATGATTTCTTGACTTCTTGATTTAATATTTCTTTTGATAGACCATACAATTCGATTAGATTTATTAAAGGCCCCATTAATCTGCTTGTTATATCTTAGATCATTTGATATATAGATGCCTAGGTCTTTCTCATTTGTTGTGTTTTCCAATGGAACCCCATTTAATAAGTACACAGCCGAGGGGTTGTTGAAGCCAATATGCATTACCTTGTATTTTGAGGCATTCAAACGCATTCCCCATAATTTGACCCAGTCAGATATACTACATAGATCATGTTGAATTTTAGAAATATTATATTCACTATCACAGGGGCCACCAAGCTTAATCATCTGCATATTTAATCGAATCAGAGAAGCAGTTTTTAGTAAGGTCTGCTATAAATATCTGAAAGACTCATGGGCCCAAGACCGACCCCTGAGAGACCCCACTGGTCATTGATCTTGAATTGGATAAGCGGCCATTTATTAAAACCTGTTGGGATCTGTGTGTCAACCACTTTTATATCCATTTAATGTTATGTCTATTGATGTTAGTATCCAATAATTTCATAATTATTGCCTGGTGGGCCATAACCATCAAATGCTTTACTAAAATCGAGATAGATTATATCCCAGGGGGTGCCATTATCGGTGTTACTGCTAACCTTTTCATAGAAACACATTAAATTACTTATGCATCCTCTACCTTTTCTAAATCCATGCTGTTCAGTATCTATTGTGTTGTCTCACCAATAAGGTCTTTAATGATACTTTCTAGCACTTTACAGACAGATGATGTCAAACTAATGGGACGATAATTTACCCAGTCGGATCGAGAGCCCTTTTTAACGATAGGGATTACATGGGCAGTTTTCCACTCATATGGTACAAAATGATATTTCAAACAATATTCACACAGTGAACATTATGGATGAGAAATAAAATCTGCAAGAAGATTTAGAAGTTGACCACCTATAGCATCAGGCCCGGGGGAATATTTATTTTTTAACAATAAGAGTTTGTCCCTAACCATATCAACTGACAAAGAAATAAACGGTACATTATCTACTGATATATTTGCATCAGATCCAGCACATTTTGTACTAAATACCTCAACATTTTTCATTGAGAATATCTGCCATATCATAAGGTTCATGATAAAGTTGAGAATCATGCAGAAGAGGTCCTACAAAGCACGTAGGTTTTTTAAGAGAATTAATATATGAATGAAACATTCTGCAGTTATCTTTATTTGCATTTCTGGCTAAATTTAACTCCCAGGCTGTTTTGCTTTTTTAATCATACTCTTGCATTTTTGAGGTTTCTTATATAAGCAGACCAATGGTCAGTGGTTTGAGATTTTAAATATACAGAATATTTTCTTGATTTTTGCCGTAAAGCCTGCTTGATTTGTGTAGACAGCCATTTAGGCTTATATTTCTTATTAGACTGCTTAAATATGAATGGGATATGTTTATCCCTTAAGTCCCAAATAGTTTTCAGAAAAAAATTCCAACTACCTTCGGGATCAAATGTTAGCATTTTACTGTCCCAATCAATTTCCCTAAGTGAAGCAAATATGCTTTGCAAATCAGCTTTATTACGCAAATAT
Organism: Neoceratodus forsteri; assembly: GCA_016271365.2. NCBI lineage: Eukaryota > Metazoa > Chordata > Ceratodontiformes > Ceratodontidae > Neoceratodus > Neoceratodus forsteri. Next base: position 1,095,746,802 of record CM028135.1, on the reverse strand, counting down.
GTTTTAGTATTATTACAGTTAATGGGAACATAAACAGATAGCGAAAAATTAATTGAATTATGATCACTATTGCTGACAGGGGATGAAATATTACTTTTTTGCATACTAAGGTAGTTACTATAAAGAACAAAGTACAAAATGGTGTTTCCTCTAGTAGGGAGGAGTACACCTTGTTCTAGATTGAGTTGATGAGAACAAGATAAGAATGTTTTACCTGCACTTGAATTTGCAAAGCCAGTATTCCATGATATATCACCCAGGTTAGAGTCTTCCATACATACTATATTGCCCAATTCACATGCATTCTCAAGTTCGGTTATGATATCCTCAGTAATAGATATATTTGCATTTGGAGGTCTATAACAAACACCTAATGTAACACCTTCTGTATTAGTAAATATTTTAACCCAGACAGATTTGATAGTTATTTGAGGATTTTTAATTTTATCCAAAATAACAATACAGTCAAGAATGTTATCAATTAATAGGGCAACACCACCACCCATTCTATTAGCCCTATTTAACATAAAATGTTTATAACCTGGTATACTACTGTTCCAGGCTGCTTTCTCACCCCCCCAAGTGGAACACTATGGCACAAAACACCAGAGGCATGAGTATACCCCTATATGGCATACCATGACGCAACACACCAGAGGCATGAGTATACTCCTATGTGGTACACCACGGCACAACATACCAGAGGAATGAGTATTCCACTATGTGGTATACCACGGCACAACATACCAGAGGAATGAGTATACCCCTATGTGGTATACCACGGCACAACACATCAGAGGAATGAGTATACCACTATGTGGTATACCACGGCACAACACACCAGAGGAATGAGTATACCACTATGTGGTATACCACGGCACAACACACCAAAGGCATGAGTATACCCTATGTGGCATACTACAGCACAACACACCAGAGGCATGAATATACCCCTACAGTATGTGGTATACCATGACACAACACATTAGAGGCATGAGTATACCCCTATGTGGTATACCACAGCACAAAACAGCAGAGCCATAAGTATAGCTCCATGAGATATACCGTGACAGAACACAAAAAAGGCATGAGTATACCCCATATGGTATACCACAGCACTACACACCAGAGGCATGAGTATACCCCTATGTTTTATACCATGATACAACACACCAGAGGCCTGAGTATGTTCCTATGTAATATACCATGGCACAACACACTAGAGGCATGAGTATACCCCTATGGTTTATACCATGGTACAACACACCACAGGCGTGAATATGTTCCTATGTGATATATTAGGGCACAACACATCACAGGCATAAGTAAACACCTATGTGATATACCATGGTACAACACACCAGAGGCCTGAATATGTTCTTATGAGATATACCATGGCACAACATATCACAGGCATGAGTAAACCCCTATGAAGTATATCACAGCACAGCACACCAGAGGCATGAGTATACCCCTATGTTTCATACCACGGTGTACACGTCTTAGTATTCCCTAGTCTTAATAGCACAGTACAATACACCAGAGGCTTGAATATGTTCCTATGTGATATACTAGGGCACAACACATCACAGGCATGAGTAAACCCCTATGTGATATACCATGGAACAACACACTAGAAGCATGACTATACCTCTATGTTTTATACTATGGAACAACACACCAGAGGCCTGAATATGTTCCTATGTGATACACCATGGCATAACACACCACAGGCATAAGTAAACCCGTACGTGGTATACCATTGCACAACACACTAGAGGCATGAATATGCCCCTATGTTTTATACCACGGTACAAAACACCAGAGGCCTGAATATGTTCCTATGAGATATACCATGGCATAACACACCAGTGGCATAAGTATGCCCCCATGTGGTATACCATGGCACAACACACTAGAGGCATGAATAAACCCTTATTCTTTATGCCATGGTACAACACACCAGAGGCCTGAATATGTCCCTATGTGATATACCATGGCACAACACATCACAGGCAAGAGTAAACCCCTATGAGGTATATCATGGCATAGCACACCAGAGGCATGAGTATACCCCTATGCGTTATACCACGGTGTACACATCTTGGTACTCCCTATTCTTTATAGCACAGTACAACACACCAGAGGCCTGAATATGTCCCTGTGTGATATACCATGGCACAACACATCACAGGCATGAGTATACCCCATGTGATATACCATGGCACAACACATCACAGGCATGAATATACCCCATGTGGTATATCATGGCACAGCACACCAGAGGCATGAAGATGAGGGTGTAAATCACTGTGAGGCATGTTATATGACATATAGCACCTGTTTCTGAATGTTTATTCCACTTATCAAGTGTTTTTTTGGTTTTACTAAAAATAAATTTGTTTTTGTACTGCCATTGCTAGTGAAGCATGTCTTATGTGGTAGGTACTGTCACTTTAAAACTGACTCTCAGACTTACTTCCTGATCACATGACAGTGTAGTGTGAGTTATTACTGCAGTGTGATTTCAGCTTGCAGGTTGTGACCAAAGAGAAAGGCAAACCAGGAAAACAGTGTGCACAATGGAAAAAGGAACGGGTGCCCAGCTGGAGCTCCCCAGCTCCAAACAGATGCAACAGGAAAGTTTGACACTCCTATAAACGGTGTACAAGCCACACAGGCAGAAAGTATCACGACTACATTCGTCAGTTCATAAACTGTTTATGGAGAAAATGCTCCAGTGGATTGTGTATTAGGAAGCTCCTGATCTCACAGCACAAGCCCCAGCACTTCGACCGTAGACTTTTCCAAGGGGCTGGCCTAGTCTTGTGGATCCTCCCCATTTACACCACATATCTGCTGTGTGCATAAGCCAACGGTATGCACATTTAAGCCGTCAGCTGACGATGCGGCTGTGGTAGGAGCAGAACAGAGGAGCAGTGAACAAAAAATGCTAAGCACTCATATTCAGTGTAACAACCAATTAATCACAGTAACCCATCAATATAAAGGGGAAGTAATGAATTTACAAAAAGTAAGTGGTGCTGAATAAATCACATGAAATGGGTACTTGAACTCGAACTTCAGAAAACAGCAGATTACTTTATGTGGAATATTAATTCTTGAGGAACCTCTGACATTGCGATAACTGAAAAATTTATGATTTTGACACAATTCAGTTTGTATTTCTTATATTCTCTGCAGTTATGTCCCCCTTTTTCATTGTTACTGAGGGCAGTTACATGAAAACAGGATCACTGTCCTTTAGACTTCATCTACTCTGGCAACTTGTCTACACCTGACATCACAATCCCCAGTTTATGACATCATAATTATCACTACAGCAACAGACGGTGGTGTCACAAACAGAATTGTGATGTCAGATGTAGGCAAGCAACCGCAGCAGAAAGGGCAAAGATCTTGTTAACATGCAAATGTCCTTCGTAATAAAGAAATAAGGGTGAGAACTGCAGAAAGAAACATGGAATATAAGTTGAATTGTGTCTAAATACTATATTTTTCTACAGTTGTAGCAATGGGGTCAGGGGCTCTTTAAATGCTAATCATGGCAATTTCAATTTTCACTAAATAATAACTTTTAATAAGGTAATGCAAAGTAAGAGGCACATAAACATCTCAACCGTGAATTTTCTGCTTGAATTAATTTGTAGCATTTTTATATTTTTATATGTTGTGAATGTTTTCCAACATTTTAAAATTGTCAAAACAAATAAAAATCTAATAACGCTGATAAATTCTTATCACTTGTATGAACGTGTTGTTTTTTGATAATATTGAGTAACTGAATGTCTTTAGGCATGTTGGAGCAGGATGCTGGGCATCACTGTCAGAGGAGTGTTAGAGGGGTACTGCAGGGCCATGATGCTTGTGCAGGTAAGGTGATTCATGATGGAGCATGATGCTGGGCATCACTGTCACAGGAGTGTTGGAGGGGCATTGCAGGGCCATGATGCTAATGCAGGTAAGGTGATTCATGATGGAGCATGATGCTGGGCATCACTGTCACAGGAGTGTTGGAGGGGTACTGCAGGGCCATGATGCTAGTGCAGGTAAGGTTATTCATGATGGAGTATGATGCTGGGCATCACTGTCACAGGAGTGTTGGAGGGGCATTGCAGGGCCATGATGCTAGTGCAGGTAAGGTGATTCATGATGGAGCATGATGCTGGGCATCACTGTCACAGGAGTGTTGGAGGGGCATTGCAGGGCCATGATGCTAGTGCAGGTAAGGTTATTCATGATGGAGCATGATGCTGGCCATCACTGTCACAGGAGTGTTGGAGGAGCATTTCAGGGCCATGATGCTAGTGCAGGTAAGGTGATTCACGATGGAGCATAATGCTGCGCATCACTGTCTCAGGAGTGTCAGAGGAGCATTGAAGGGCCATGATGCTAGCACAGGTAAGGTGATTCATGATGGAGCATGATGCTGGGCATCACTGTCGCAGGAGTGTTGGAGGGGCATTGCAGGGCCATGATGCTAGTGCAGGTAAGGTGATTCATGATGGAGCATGATGCTGGGTATCACTGTCACAGGAGTGTTGGAGGGGTATTGCAGGGCCATGATGCTAGTGCAAGTGAGGTGATTCATGATGGAGCAGGATGCTGGGCATCACTGTCACAGAAGCGTTGGAGGGGCATTACAGGGCCATGATACTAGTGCAGGTAAGGTGATTCATGATGGAGCATGATGCTGGGCACTACTGTCACAGGAGTGTTGGAGGGGCATTGCAGGGCCATGATGCTAGTGCAGGTAAAGTGATTCATGATTGATCATGAGGCCGGGCATCACTGTCACAGGAGTGTTGGAGGAGTATTGCAGGGCCATGCTGCTAGTGCAGGTAAGGTGATTCATGATGGAGCATGATGCTGGGCATCACTGTCACAGGAGTGTTGGAGGGGCATTGCAGGGCCATGATGCTGGTGCAGGTAAGGTGATTCATGATGGAGCATGATGCTGGGAATTACTGTCGCAGGAGTGTTGGAGGGGCATTGCAGGGCCATGATGCTAGTGCAGGTAAGGTGATTCATGATGGAGCGTGATGCTGGGCATCACTGTCACAGAAGCGTTGGAGGGGCATTGCAGGGCCATGATACTAGTGCAGGTAAGGTGATTCATGATGGAGCATGATGCTGGGCATCACTGTCACAGGAGTGTTGGAGGGGCATTGCAGGGCCATGATGCTGGTGCAGGTAAGGTGATTCATGATGGAGCATGATGCTGGGCATCCCTGTCACAGGAGCGTTGGAGGAGCATTGCAGGGCCATGATACTAGTGCAGGTAAGGTGATCCATGATTGATCATGATGCTGGGTATCACTGTCACAGGAGCGTTGGAGGGGCATTGCAGGGCCATGATGCTAGTGCAGGTAAGGTGATTCATGATGGAGCATGATGCTGGGCATCACTGTCACAGGAGTGTTGGAGGAGCATTGCAGGGCCATGATACTAGTGCAGGTAAGGTGATCCACGATTGATCATGATGCTGGGCATCACTGTCACAGGAGTGTTGGAGGGGCATTGGAGGGCCATGATGCTAGTGCAGGTAAGGTGATCCATGATGGAGCATGATGCTGGGCATCACTGTCACAGGAGTGTTGGAGGGGCATTGCAGAGCCATGATGCTAGTGCAGGTAAGGTGATTCATGATGGAGCATGATGCTGGGCATCACTGTCACAGGAGTGTTGGAGGGGCATTGCAGGGCCATGATGCTAGTGCAGGTAAGGTGATTCATGATGGAGCATGATGCTGGGCATCACTGTCACAGGAGTGTTGGAGGAGCATTGCAGGGCCATGATACTAGTGCAGGTAAGGTGATCCACGATTGATCATGATGCTGGGCATCACTGTCACAGGAGTGTTGGAGGGGCATTGGAGGGCCATGATGCTAGTGCAGGTAAGGTGATCCATGATGGAGCATGATGCTGGGCATCACTGTCACAGGAGTGTTGGAGGGGCATTGCAGAGCCATGATGCTAGTGCAGGTAAGGTGATTCATGATGGAGCATGATGCTGGGCATCACTGTCACAGGAGTGTTGGAGGGGCATTGCAGGGCCATGATGCTAGTGCAGGTAAGGTGATTCATGATGGAGCATGATGCTGGGCATCACTGTCACAGGAGTGTTGGAGGAGCATTGCAGGACCATGATACTAGTGCAGGTAAGGTGATTTATGATGTAGCACGATGCTGGGCATCACTGTTGCAGGAACGTTAGAGGGGTACTGCAGGACCATGATGCTAGTGCAGGTAAGGTGATACATGATGGAGCAGGACGCCAGGCATCACTGTCACAGGAATGCTGGATGGGGATTGCAGGGCCATGTTGTTAGTGCCGGTATGGTGATTCAGTGGTGATACGTACTTTGTGAAAGTTAAAGTCTGCAAGTGGAATTCTAGTGGCATTAGCAGTTATGTGTCCATGAATTGTTGAGAGCAATTATTTTTTTTTATTATACTTTTTTTGTCACTGCCAGCCACCCGGTGCCTCTGCCCAGTCACGGACCCCAGCGTCCACTCCCACATTGGCCACGGCTCCTCAATACCCCCTGACTTACCCCCAGGGTGGGGTTGCAGCACCAGACCTCTACAGTTCCTCAGACAACGGGATAGATCATGGGGCCAGCCTGGGAGCTAATGGAAGCTGAGGCAGGCTTCATCTAGGGCGACTAGCAGCAGTTTTCCATGGTATGCAGGAGCGGAGATGTGCAATGACGTCCAGTATCTGCCCCACCCCTCCTAAGCTGCATTGGTGTCGGCATGATCGGTACACCCAGCCTCCGCTAGGTGTCCATATCGCGCCGAGTACTCCACCCCCCTCCCCCCTGGAGAAGGAAAGCAGTCATCGGACGCTCAATCCTTCTGCCCCGGCCAACCCTCTGGCATCCCTGGTCATTTCCCAAACCTGGGTCACCGGCATCGCAGGTAGGCAACCAGCCCCTGCACCAGCGGGCCAATTAGTGATTTCTAAAGTATCCACAATCACATTTAACCTAGTGAACCACATTTAACCAACTTAATTAGATTCCAGGACTTATTTACTTTGGCAAGCATGCCAAATCTTGAGTGAATACCTGCAACTGCAGTAGAGCAATAAACAGGCAAATAATTTGAAAATGTTCACAAAATGTAGCAAGTAATTAAACTGTTAAATTTTGAACTCCTGTATTTTACAATTTACAGCACCACTTGTCTCTCGGTTTCCATGACTCTTGCAAGAAAATATGCAAATTAATGTTCAGTTATTTAGCTCCAAGCTAGCCCACCAGCGCAGCAGTTGTGAAACCACTCGTGGCACCGGTGACCCAGTTTGGGAAGTGAGCTCCGGCCACTGGAGGGCTGGACGGGCAGGGGAAGAGGATGAGCGTCCAAGGGACAGTTCTCCTCCACGAAGGGAGGGTTACAGTGCTCAGTGCACACCTGGCCCCTAGCGGTGAGCTGGGGGAGAGATAACCAGAGCCTCTCTGATCGAGGTGGAGAGGCGGGCAGACACCGACGTCTCCCTGTGGGCACATGGAGCAGCATCATGACATCATTGCATCCCTCTGGGGGAAACTCACATACACCGAAAAAAAAAACATGCTTCAGAACCTCCTGGCTCGGTCACCAGCTACATGGCTACCGTGGGGACTGCTGTGGTACTACTGTCCCCTGGGATGGCACCACCACCAGGGGTAATCTTGTGGGGTTGATGTCCCACTGCGAAGTGTGTTCCGGTGTTGGGTAGGTGAGCCAGAGTCGCAGTAACTGCCGGGGAGCATACAATATATATATTATTTTCAGAAATTCTCACATGAATAATAAATTGCCAGATATTCAGCCCCTATAACTTCCCCGCCCCTCATCCAAATGTCATGAAGCTTGGCATTCTTTTAGAGACGCTTCCTAACAATAAGCAAGCCCGATTTAAAATAGTTACTTATAATACTGACCAAGGTATGACCAATGAAAGAATACTGGAAAACTCTGGAAAATTTCACATAATTTTGCAAGTTTGTGGAATTTTATGAAAATTTCACAAAATCAGAATTTGCTAATTTCAACCCGTCCAAGCATCCAGTTAGCTTATGCACACCGCTGATACGTGGTATAAATGGGGAGGATCCACAACACTAAGCCAACCCCCCTGATGAAGACTACAGTCGAAGTGCTGGGGCTGGTGCTGTGAGATCAGGAGTTTCCTGATGCACAATCCACTGAAGCATTTTCTCAATAAAAAGTTAATGTACGGATTAACTGCGGTCCTGAGACTTGCTGTCTGTGTGGATTGGACACTGTTGTTAGGAGTGCTGAGCTTTCCTGCCATCCTGTCACCAGAGAGAAAGCTGTGTAGCTTGAAATTATGTCTGGCACTCATTTATTTATTTTTATTTGTTTACTGCAGGTGTGGATTACATAACCTCTGAACTAGAGAGCTCGTTCTCAAAGGTTCCACATCAAAAATCAAGGTGCAGAACTCCCCTTTAATGTCTGCGGAAGAGGAAATTTATAGAGCCAGGAAGCATGAACATGGCTTGATAGGCTGAGTCGCCAAACAAGCCAGGGCCCTCATGCCAGATTCCTCGGGGAAATCTAAATCCCACTAGGACACAGATTTGGGGAGACCCGATAATGGATGAAAACTGTCAACTGTTGATTACCTCCCACACAGGACTACTGTTATATAATAAAGTTCAAGAAACACAATATAAATTTATACATTGAATCTTCTACCCTCCTAGCATGGTCCACAGGTTTTTCTTGGGGGTAGCTCCCACTTGTAGGAGGTGGCAAAGGCACATACTTTCATTGTATTTTGGGAGTGCCCAACTCTTCAAACATACTGGAAGGATATCTCACTCGAAATTTCCATCATGTGGTGTAGTGCTGTGGGGTTTTTGCCCCTCTCTCTCCTCTTTGAGGTACGAGAAGGTGAGGAGGGGGATTGGGATTTGTATACTAGATGGGTGAGGATAACGTTAGTAGTGGGCCGTCAGATTAAACTCAACACATGGCTCTCCTGGGTATCCCCCACACCAGTGATGTGGAAAAACCTATTCTTAACAATATTATCTATGGATAGACTCACCCGTGCTCTCAAAGGCAGGGAAGAGCGCTTCCTTTTAGAATGGGAGAGCTTATTAAACTCCTTATCTTCCATAGAGGTACAGATTCTGCATGAGGGAGTGAAATATTAAAGGATTAGGGGAGGCTCATTGCTCAGGTATACTCGGGTATGGTCTTGCTCAGTGGGGAGCTGGGTGGTACCAACTTTAATGTCTCATGGTTTTATATGGGATGAACATAGGATAAAAGGCAGCCATGCACTAATTTAACATGATGATTCTTAATATAACCAGCAGCATGAAGTTTTTCTCTATCTCTTTTTCTTAGCTTCTATTATTCTACAACTATTTGTGATATATTTGCTGTTTTTTATATCTGTTTCTGCTATGTGCAATACCAAAGAATTATGGATAACAATGGGGCCTTATTAGGGAAGCCACTGGTTAACATACCAGTTTGATGTTTAAGGCTAACATGGACTTCACCTTGGGCATGACAACTAATGAACCACATGCCCATGCTGGGGAAAGACTTTAATCAGCTACACTGGGCATTAACTTGTATAATTTCATTACTATTTATTTAAAATAATGTGGTAGCTATTCCTGTGGTAATATGAGAAATTGTGCAAGCTCTTTGTACTTTGTTAATAATTCTGGAAACCTTAATAAAAAATATGATGCAAAGAACACAATCCAGGTACAGAGACACTTTAGAATTACATAAGTACAGGAGTTCGTCAGTGAATCAAAGTGGTACAGACAATTGTGGGTAGTGCACAGGACAAAGAGGTGCAGGTGCACTAGGGCACAAAGGTGCAAGTAAGCAGCCAACGTGGCATTGTCATGTTTTATTTAAGTGCTATAGGTTGGAAGAGAAACTTAGGTGAGGTCCTGGAGGCTGGAGGGAGGATGTGCTGCCTGTCTGAGATAGGGAGGTTGGGTATAGCAGTCACATCCACCAGACTGGGATAGGTGGTTCCGGAGTGCCACTTTGAAAGGGGCAATTTTATTGAACTCGTGAAGGGTGTCAGGGAGCTCATTTAACCATTACGGCCCCTATAAGCTAGGGACCTTTGTGCTAGGGTGGTGTGTCTAAAGCTGCGTTTACATCGCAGCAGCGCTCCACAATTTGCAGCGCTGCACTGCGGCTGTGATGTTGGCATTGGCTTAAAGCTGTGTCCACACAGCCGGTTGCTGGAGCAGTTCTCCCCCAACCCCATGCAGAGACAGTGATATGAATACAGTGCAGGGCTTCAAACAGGCTTGGGATAGTCATAAGGGAGCAATACAGATGAGTATGAATAAATAGGCCATTGACAGAGGAAAGGCCTATGGCATATTCATAAGGTAGAAAAAATGGGCAGACTGGATGGGCCTTGCGATCCTTATCTGCCGTCAACTTCTATGTTTCTATGACAGTGACGATCGACTGATGCTGAAGTCCAGAATGCTTGTTTCTCAAATGGCACACCCGAGTTCAGCAAACAGCATTTTTCATCAACAGAAAGAACGCTGAACTCGGGAAAAGTGCTTGGAAATGTAAAACAAGGGCTGAAAGTATTATAAATTAGGGTTGTAAACTGGTACAGCAATACTGGGCATGCACTAATACATATGCATATTCCTGGGGGTCCAGAGGGTATGCATATGTATTAGTGCATGCCCAGTACTGCTGTTCCAGTTTACATCCCTAATTTATTTACTTTTAGCCCTCGTTTTACATTTTCAAGTATTTTGCCCGAGTTCAGCATTCTTTTTGCTGATGAAAAATACATTTTGCTGAACTTGGACATGCAAAGGAGTGTATTCACAATATAGCAGGCAAGCACTGGAGAAGTTAATGTGGCCAGGAGAATGCCAGGAGAGGAGACATTCATTGGAAGTGAGCGTTGCAGGGTGTCTACACTGCAGGTAAGGTGCTGTAAAGTATCTTGCTCCGCTACATGTCCCCTCTCCTAGATTGGATAAGAAACCCGATGCACAGCGCTGTTAAGGTACTCCAGAAAGTGTACTCATTGCTGACTTTGATGCATCAACCCTATGTGCATGGGTTGATGCGCTTCAAAGTCGGAAGTGTAAACAGGGCTTAAAGGGGACCTGGAGGGCATTTCTAGTTCTACTTCTGGTACATTCAGTAGTTTTAGTCAGTTGGAAAAGCTTCTTCATGGGGGCAGGGGTTAGGTTTAATTCAGCTTTTTTTTTTTTTTTTACAGCAGACATATTTGATACTTGATCCTGCTGTGTAGGGGGAGCCAGCCGGTTTGAGAGTATAGGGTACATGTGTGTGTTAGTTTGTCTATTCCGAGGGCGAGCATGCAAGCCTTGTTGAGTAGCAGCTTAATCCTTTTTAGAGCTGTGTCTGTTGTAGCGCTGTAAATGACCAGCCCATAGTCAACTGAGGACAATAGTAAACCACTGAGGGCTAGCCGCAAGACATTGGGTGTCATAAAGTACCTGTGCCTTTAAAGTATACCTAGCTTAACGTTGACTGATTTGACAACATAGCCTATGTGAAGTGTAAAGGACAGGGTTTGTCTAGGTGCACTCCAAAATACTTAAATTAGCTTACTTGTTCAAGTTCCACACCGTCACAACTGTGTAATGGCAGTGGGCTTGCCTTTTTTGTGCGTGGAGTGTAGAGAACAGCATGCTTTTTGTTTTTTTAGAGTTTAGCAGTAGCTTACTTTGTTGGAACCAGTGTTCTAACATTTGGAAGCTGTCATGGAATTCCTTATTCACTTGGCTCAGTTGTTTGCTTCTAGTAAAGATTACCATGCCGTCGGCATACAGTAGCATGTTAGAGCACGGGGTCGTAATGTTGCAGGCAAAACTGCGCACTGCAACAATGCCACATGCAAAGCAGCATGTGGCAAAATAACATAGGCACAGTATGTCGGCCATCGCAAACAGAGTGCATACCACAGCAGCAACTTAATTTTTGTGGGGGGCTCTGCTGCCGGCACCCCTCAATGTGGGAGGCATCACTCCCCACACCCCCTGAACTAATTATAATCAACTCTGGGGGGTCATGGACATCGGAGGTAAAAAAAAAACTCAGGTAGGGAAAATGATTGTTCTCCAGGACAAAAAAAAAGGTCGCAGCAGAGTGGGACCTGGGGAGAACTGAACCGCAGCCCCAGGTCCCCACCGCCACTAGAGGCAGGTGCTCTAGCCACTCCACCACAGGAACAGCTCAGCCAGGCACCACCCGGATGGCATCCTTCACCTTACCTGCTGGCAGCCTACAGTGACTGGGGTAGCGGTTTCTACCGCACACTGTAAAACCCCTGTTGCTGTGCAGCTATTAACGCATCTTGCAGCACTGTATTTCATGCATGGTTTTATCCACATTATCTTAACCTGGTACCACAAGTTAGTAGGACAGGCCTTGGGCAAGGGGTTTTATAAATAAGCTAAATAGTAAGGGGCCAAGGACTGACTCTTGAGGGACTCTGAGGGAGACTGTTCTTGGGTTAGACATTGCCCCGTTTATTCTACATGCTAAGTTCTTTGTGAGAGGTAGCTTTGAAACCATATCACCATTTCTAGGGACACCAGAGGGCCAGTAGTTTGGTTATGAGAATTTAATGGTTAACAGTGCTGAAAGCCTTAGTGAGGTCTATGAAGATAGACCCCACTACTTTACCTTTGTCCAGTGTGAAGGCTAGTGTGTAGACAGATACAACAAATGTAGGTAAAAGGTGTAGAACGCACTTAGGGGTATTTATGTTCCAAAATAGTAAACATAAAGAAAGGAAATAGGAGATTAGTCCTTCAGTTCTGCGAAAACAGTGCACAGTTCCCTCAGTGCACAACTTCCAGGCTTCGTTCCAGCCAAATAGATTCCTAGCACATGAAAACTTGCATGTACTATGAGGTGCTTCCTCCACAGCAGTCAGGTCTCCACTGACTGACTCATCTGTTTTACATCTCAGGAGGTAGGCTTTAATACCTGCCTACTGATGATGTCAGCACTCACAATTCTCTAAGTAAACACAGGCAGGCTGACTCATCCTAAATAAACACAGGCTGACTCATCTGACAAGAGAGCATGATATTTCTTTACAAAATAGGGTATAGCATCTTTACACACCTAGAGTATTACATCATCTTTCTTCATTTCCCTCTTATTCAAATGACATCACATTTTATAGTAACAGTATAAGAGAAGTGGCTTTTCATCTGACTGAGTGGATGGCTTGGGGACAGCTACAGTATCTCAGTAGCTAGCTGCCCATTTTATCTTCATTTCCCACTAACTCAGAAGAGGGAATAAAACAATAAAAAAAAATGTTGTTGGTCCTTCATTCACCAGATAGAGCCTCCCTATCACACACGCCCCCCCCCCCGCTTAAGAGAAAAACAGGGTAAACAGTTTTTTGCCTTCCAACACCCTGGAAGGGTTGGAGTTTCCACCCCTTGCTTACCAGCACAACTGTTGTGCATGAGCCCTTCCCTAGAGGCATGGAAAATCTCTGACTGGCAGACCAAATGGGATTTTAAGTAAGCTGACACCTGTCCATACATTCCTGGCCAGTAGAAATGTGGCACCAGATTATTCAGTGTGCTTTCATGACTGAGGTGCCCACAAGTACTGGAATGAGCAGCCTCTAGCACCCTCTGCTGATATCTCTTTGGAACCACCACTTGTATATCTATCTTGTTAGATCTGGCTTTGGGTCTCATATGGTATAAAATCTCATTAATACTTTCATACCATGAATACATTCAATTACCCACCCCACCATTTACAGGTACAGTCGACTCCACCTACGGTGGACACGGATACCATGGACAATCGGGAAACACGGACAAAAATAAGAAACCAAAACCATTCCCACATGCACTAATATTAGTTGTCCCTGTTTATGCGGACGTTGCCTGCCGGCAATTGCGGACAGCCGATGAGGGTGATAAGCACTAACTGAGCGCTAAGTGAGTCATTAAAGTTCTACATTTAGCACCATTTGGGAAACTGCCTATGACAGTGAACAATACTTAAACTTTTAGGCACGTCAGCACTTAATAAGTTACCTCACATATAACCATTAAACCCCAACTCTCGTGGTGGTGCCAGCAGTAATACAGTAGGTGGAGTTGACTGTTACTCCATTTCAGCAACTGTGAGTGGATTGTGAGGAGCTTCTGCTGGGAAAGTGAGAGGCGCGCTACTGTTCCTGTGTCCTGTAGGGAAGGCAGAGAGGGGATGTAGCACTGGTAAGCAATATAAATAAAAAATCAGTAGCACAACTATGCCTGTACCTGCCGTATTGTAGTGAATACTGTGCTGTTCCATGTGGTGTCTGTTGTTTTGTAAAGTGCTTTAGCTCGGAATATCGCAAGCAGCATTTTGTTAGGCAATGCTGCCCCCTGCTGGCAACTATGGACAGTGCTTTAGATGGACACAATGAAATTGCACAAAACTGTCCATGGTAAGTGGCTTACACTGTACACCATCTTTCATTTTTATACACTGTTTTAGTTTCTTTATAGTATGGTCCCCATACTGCAATTTATCCCAATCCTGTTTTCCCATTTTGGCCTAGTGCATCTACAAATGAAGTCCTGTCAGTCAATTTCCAGGCCTGTTCTTGCTTGACTATAGTTTCACTGCCCAGCACAGTATTTAAAGGGCCAGTCTCACCTGGGATTTCAATAGTATTCAGGTAGCTGTCCATGCTTTCTTGACATAGACTCCCCTCATTTTCAGAGTCCATATCACACAGATAACACCACGGGAATATGGGAAGCTCTGGATAGTCATTACACAATTCAAACCTTTTCACTGGCTCCTGCGGTTAAGTACAGGACTCTGTGTCCTCCAGTTCCTCCTCATCGAAGTGCGCAGCACCTGTACTCAAACTCTTCTCGACACTTTGTTCTCTGCCTTCAGGCAAAGCTGCTCTGCCTCTAGCCACCTTCAGATCAGCAACATCATCAAGGCCTCTATCACCAGGAACACCACAGTCAGACCATCTGTCTGTTTCACTGGATGCTTATCACTGGTACTGGTAGATTGCAGTAGGCTTGTCAACATAGCCTGCAACTGCTCCACAGATGCCCCTTCAAGCTTTAACTTGGACAGAACCACTGGCTCTAGTCCAGGAAATAATGGCGCACACAGTTTTTCTGCTATGGTTCTTGTTAAGACTCCGCTGTCAGCAGATGGTGACCTTCGTCTCATACCAGCACCTCTGCCTTGTGGCTGTTGTACTTCCTGTGACATATGCCAGGTTATCAGGGCAATATCCCCTAGTAACGTCTCTCTCCCAGCCTAGACACACCAGTATCCCACTTCTAACACCAGATGTGAAGGTTAGTGGGTAGACAGATGCAACAAACACAGGTAAAAGGTGCAGAATGCACTTTGCCGTATTTATTTTCCAAAAATAAAATAAAACAGTAAATGTACAGAAAGGAAATAGTTAGTTAGTCTTTTAGTTCAAAACAGTGCACAATTTCCAGGCTTAGTTCCAGCCAAAAAGATTCCTCGCACATGAAAACTTGCGTGTTCTATGAGATGTTTCCTCCACAACAGTCAGGTCTCCACTGACTGACTCATCTGTTTTGCATCTCAGGAGGTAGGCTTCTATACCTGCCTACTGATAATGTCAGCACCATGTGACCTCTCTGACTCACAATTTTCTTAAAGGAGAACTAAAGCCAAAATTTACAAACAAATATGTTGTGCAGAGTGTTTTGATTTGTAGGTGTACTCCTAGTAAGTCTTTCCCTTTACTTGCTGAAAGACATTTTTTTCTAAATTTGCTTGCTGGCTTTATGGCCCATAGGGATCTCCATATTAGCATTTCCAATGGCTCTTCTTGTTCCTGCAATGCCTCCTGTCCCATGTGACTGTGATGTGTCCTGGACCATTACTTCAACAAGAGCTGTGTTTTCTCATATTTACAGTAGTAGAGCTATTGTGTTAATTAACTCTCCTTGTCCAGGGAGTTCTAAGCACATGACAAATGCCTGAGGGATAATTGAGTGGGCTATTCTGTAAGGAAACAGCTAGAGTCTTCACTAATTGTAACATCTGTGGCATTTGTGACCGTGTGTGATCTGTGTGCATTACTAATGGTTGTGTATAGTTTGATAAAATGAAAGGCTTTAAAAACAAAACATTCACTTCTGCTGACTAGCCCTAGACACATACATAAAAACAGAAGTTTGGATTAGATAGCTATTTAGTTGAAGCCAGAATCTCAGGCCCATAACAGCAGATGCTGCTGCAGCAGTTATTACTCTGTGAATCAATGGTCCTGGATACATCACAGTCACACGGGACAGGAGGCATTGTAGGCACAAGAAACGCCATTAGAAATGCTAATATGGAGATCTCCAGTGGCCACAAAAGCAGCAAGGAAATTTAGAAAAAACTCCTTTCAGCAAATAAAGGGAAGGCCTTACTAGGAGTATACCTACACATCAAAACACTTTAAACAACATATTTTTTTTTGCAACTTTTGACTTTAGATCTCTTTTAAGTAAACACAGGCAGGCTGACTCATCCTAAATAAACACAGGCTGACTCATCTGACAAGAGAGCATGATATTTCTTTAGAAAATAGGGTACGTCATGTTTACACACCTAGATTATTACAACATCTCTATTCATTTTCCTTAAAATCAATGTTACCCTCTAAATTGGCACAAGCACCTCTTATTCAAATGACATCACATTTTATAGTAACAGTATAAAAGAAGTGGCTTTTCATCTGACCAAGTGGTTGGCTCTTCAGCTTGGGTACAGCTCTATAGGTATCTCTGTAGCTAGCTATCCCTTTTATCTTCATTCTCCGTCAACTCAGAAGATGGAATAAAGCAATAAAAAAATACAATGTTGGTCCTTCGTTCATCAGATAGGGCCTGACTATCACTTTCAGGGCCTCATATAAATAGCTGGTAAACTCTATGAGTGTAGATATGGTGCTGTGTGCTTTCCTGAAGTCGTGTTCATGACACTGTATGTTACATTTGTTAAGGTAGTCTGTTAATTGGTCCTAATTTAATTCAGTACTTGTGGGATTTAAATGTTTATGCTGTAGTTGATGGGTTTGTTTAAAGAGCAACTCTCTATTATAATAAAAAGCTTTAAAACACTAGGTTTACACTTATTATGTTTTAACTTTATTGATTTCTAGTTATTTGTTATTTTTTTTACTTACCCATGGTGTTGGTCTACTAAATGATGTAAATAATGCAGCAGTTATTTCACGGAGTCTTTCAAAATGTATCTGACTCTCCCCTGCACACCACACAGTCGCTGTTTGTGACATTACAGTCTGCTGTCATGGGGAGCACTATGATGTCATAAACAAAGGCACTGTGAGGTTAACGGGAGAGACAAATGTGTTCAAGTGTTTATATACAGACTTTTTAGATGGATTACCACGATGTGCTGTAAATCTTGAAGAAGAACATTGAAAACGAAAACAAAAATGTATTCTCTAGCAAGTTGTAACAGCTTAAACACTGGATTTATGGAAGCCCATGCTGAAGTGCAGAGTTGCTCTTTAACTTGTTTATTTGAAGTGTTAGGTGTCGTTTGAGTGTTTTTGTGTTGTTTACTATGAGGTCTAGGTTGATTCCTTGTGTGTATTTGAAATGTATTGTTGCTGTGTTTATATTAGGCATTTGTTTTTATTACTGTTGCATTTTTCTACTGTGTGGTGTGCCGAAGCTAGATGCAAACCTGCTTTAGGAGTGATCTGGTGTTTCCTGGGTTGGGAGGGTTGGTATTTCATTGCATGTACTTTGCTATGTCATACTGATCTTTGACTTCTGCATTACTCATGAAATAATATGCTTTTTCAGAGCACTATACATTAAAGAAGACAAGAAGTAATATAGTCAAAACTTGCAAAACCATACTGTATGTTGTGCAGAGTGTCTTGATTTGCTTGTTTAGTTGTGGTGTGCCCTTCCCTTTGTCTGCTAGTAGAAGCTTTTTTCTAAATTTGCTTACTCATTTTATGACCTCTGGGGACTGCCATGTTAGAACAGTTTATTGGTCTTCTTTGACCTACAATGCATCCTGTCTCATGTGACAGTGATGTGTCCAGGACCACTGATTCAGTGAGAGAAACCACTGCAGCAGTAACCTGAAGCTCGGATCCTAATGTTCTGACCTCAGCTAAATAACTCTTCATTCAATATTTTTGTTTTCTATGCACTGTATGTGTCAGGTCTAGCCAGCAGGAGTAAATGTTTTGTTTTAAAGCTTTTAATTTCATCAAACTATACCCAGCCATGAAAAAAGCACACAAATCACCCCTGCTCATCAGTGCTATAATTTGTAAAGACTCTAGCTGTTTTCTTACACAATACCCACTCATTTAGACCTCAAGTGATTGCTAAGCTGTAAATATAGCGTTCAGTGCCTACTGGATAATGAAAGTGACTTAAAATCACAGCTGTATGACTGTAAATCAGTACTTGCTGAATCTTTGGTCACAGATACATCACTGTCACATGAGACAGGAAGCACTGTATACAAAGGAAGAGCAATAAACCATGGTAATAGGGAAATCCCCAGAGACCAAAAAACAAGTAGGAGAGGCATAAAACAAGTAGGAGAGGAATAAAACTAGTAGGAGAGGAATAAAACTAGTAGGCAAATTGAGAAAAATCTCCTAATGGCAAACAAAGGGAAGAGCACACCAGGGTTAAACACAGATATCAAAACACTCTCCATAACATAGGTTTTTGCAACTTTTGACCGTAGCACTCCTTTAAATGGCATGCCTTTGAGCGCATGCTTCCTGTAAGTTAGCATACTCCCATGTGACCAGGTTTCAACTAATGATGAGGTTAAACTGGCCAGCAACCCTTGGCACAAGAAACTAATGCATGGGAAGGCATCAGGGCATTTGCATAAAACACAGAACTGTGACTCAAGAGATCCCATGCTCTTCAAAACTGAAATCCCAGCAGAGGAACTTGCTCATTATGTGACATGTACTGGGCAGATCACTCGGTATCAGTCCTTCCCAGAAGTAAAATTAGGTTAATGAAGTGTTGCCACCCCCACCGCACCCCCAAAATCAGGATGTTGTACCTCAGCTGGACAATCCTTGGTAAATAAACTGTAAACAAAAACTAAGAATGAATTAATAAACTGGAAGGCAACTAGAGCAAGTCATTGTGTAACAGAAATCTTAATGCATGTGAGTGTACTTTCAAATAAGATTTTTGGAGGGAAACACACAGCTACGAGCTCACAGAACAGAATATGTGCCACCAAACAAACACTGGTGTAGAAAATAGCAAAACAAAGAAACAAAAAAAACAAAACAGAGCACAGCTCAAGCAAAGTACACATAAACCAGAGTGTTCATTTGACAAGCAGTCAGCAGTCCTTATTAATGATTTTATAGGACACTGTGCAAGATCAACGACCTAGTTATGATGGGTGTATCAGGAACAAATGTGAGCCGCCACCCTGTGTATCTCTCATAAGTGAATTCCCATTGTCAAGCAAATTAAATGTGATGGATCTACGTTTTCACAAAGTCAAATGCAAAGCAATGCAGGAAAACTTCCCCTCATAAACTTGTAGCTAAAATGTAAGCATTGAGCGATAAGTAACCTGTTTATATTCATCAGGGCTAACAGAGGGACTTGAAATTCCATGAAACACAACAACCGGTCTCCTACATGGCCCCTCTATTGAACAAGGAAATGAAACAGAAGCCTTTCTCACTATTTCTTTTTTTTGGAAATTCCCTACAAATAAAGTCAAATGCACCATTTGAAGATGTGTTTTGGGATCATTGTTTTCATTTACGTGTTGTTCTATACGGTATGAACTCCTGTTAATAACAAAAGAAAATCCCTCAACTGACATTGGTCTACAGCAGGGTGGTGCTGTCACTAGCTGTTCTGAACCAACATTAGTCTGGCAAAGTGGTACAGATACTAAGTGTTCTGTATTGACATTGGTCTACTGCTGGGCAGAGCCGATAACAGTCATTCTCAACTGACTCTGATCTATGGCCACGTGGCACAGATGCTAATTGTTCTGAACTGACATTGGCCTATGATCGGGTGGCACAGATACTAATCATTCTGAACTGACATTGATCTGTGGCCAGGTGGCACAGATACTAACTGTTCATAACTGACACTGGTCTAAAACCGGGTGCTGCAGATACTAATCGTTCTGAACTGACATTGGTTTATGATCGGGTGGCTCAGATACTAACTGTTCTGAACTGACATTGGTCAATGGCCGGTAGGGCTGTGCGAATACCTTATTTCGAATATTTGGATGAATATTTATTATTTGGCTACCAAATATTCGTTATTCTGCTGAATATTCATATTCAGCACAGCCCTAAATAAAAAAAAATATTTGTCCCCAGCCCCCCCAAAAAACCCACCCTCTAGCAGTTACCAAATCCCACCCTCTTACCCACCCAGCACCCACAATGAGGTAATATGTCTTCCGAAAATAAACTTTTAATGGGGACCAGCACACCCCAACCGCCTCCACGGCCAGCCCCAATTTTATTAACTAAGTGATAGGTCAGTCATCAGGCAACACGAAGAATTGAAAGAATAATCCCCCACACAACTTATGTCAGCACTTAGCTCAACAACACACCACCCCATGACCCCTGTCTGTCTCCCCCCCAAGCACCCAATTCTCCATATTTGAACAAAGATCACCACCACCAGTCTGGCACAACCCTCCCTCCTCCACTGCCGAGTGTCTTCTTATGAATAAAAAAAAGCGCAGTGCTTGTTTCTATAGTAAAATGAGTTGATCACGTGATCCGCACATTTTACTATAGCAGCAAGTGGTGCGCTTTCTTTCATTCATAAGAAGACGCAGTAGTGGAGTTGTGCTGGACCGCGGTGTTGATCTTTGTTCAAATACAGATAATTGGGTGCTTGGGGGAGACAGAGCAGGGTCATAGGGTGGTGCTGCAAAGTTAAGTGCTGACATTGAGTTGTGGGGGTGGGGGGGGCGAATTATTCTTTCAATTCTTTTTGCTGCCTGATAACTGACCTATCACTTAGTAAATTGGGGGCCGGGCATGTAGGCGGGTGGGCTGTGACAGTCCCCATTAAAAGTTTATTTTCAGAAGACATATTACCAAATTGCGTGTTCTGGGTGGGTAGGAGGGTGGTATTTGGTGACTGCTAGAGGGTGGTAGGAAGACTGTACTTGTTCTTGGGGGCTTGGGAAGAGAGCTGTTTTTTTATTAGTGCTGTGCAATAGGGCTGTGCAGGGGGCTGTGCCAAATACCGAATACCACTGAATAGTCCTATATTCAGAATGGGCTTCTGAATATTCGGATAGCCCATTATTCATGGTATTCAGAAAATAATATTCGGCCCTTGCACAGCCCTAATGGCTGGGTGATGCAGATACTAGCCATTCTGAACTGACATTGATCTATGGCCAAGTGGCACAGATACTAATTGCATTGTGCAGATACTCATCATTTAGAACTGACACTGGTCTATGGCCAGGTGGCACAGATACTAATCATTCTGAATTGAAATTGGTCTATGGCCAGGTTGTGCAGATATTCACTGTTCTGAACTGACACTGGACTGTAATCGGGTGGTGCAGATACTAACCGTTCAGAACTGACATTGAGTCTATGGCCGGGTGGCACAGATACTAATCGTTCAGAACTGACATTGGTCTATGGCCGGGTGGCACAGATACTAATCGTTCAGAACTGACATTGGTCTGTGGCCAGGTGGCACAGATACTAATCGTTCAGAACTGACATTGAGTCTATGGCCGGGTGGCACAGATACTGATCGTTCAGAACTGACATTGGTCTATGGCCGGGTGGCACAGATACTAATTGTTCAGAACTGACATTGGTCTGTGGCCAGGTGGCACAGATACTAATCGTTCAGAACTGACATTGAGTCTATGGCTGGGTGGCATAGATACTAATCGTTCAGAACTGACATTGGTCTATGGCCGGGTGGCACAGATACTAATCACTCTGAACTGACATTGGTCTATGGCCGAGTCGCACAGATACTAATTGTTCTGAACTGACAATGGTCTGTGGCCGAGTCGCACAGATACTAATCGTTCTGAACTGACACTGGTCTATGGCCGAGTGGCACAGATACTAATTGTTCAGAACTAACAATGGTCTATGGCCGAGTCGCACAGATACTAATCGTTCTGAACTGACATTGGTCTATGGCAGAGTCGCACAGATACTAATCGTTCTGAACTGACAATGTTCTATGGCCGAGTCGCACAGATACTAATCGTTCTGAACTGACAATGGTCTATGGCCAGGTGGCACAGATACTAATCATTCAGAACTGACACTGGTGTATGGCAGGGTGGCACAGATATTAACCGTTCTGAACTGACATTGGTCTACGACTGGATGATGCAGATAGCCATTTTTAACTGATATTGGTCGACTACAGGTTCAAAAGAAACCTTGCATCCAGTGTTGCATAGATCTAGGTGCATCCTTGAGCAGCTAGCCCTAACATAGCTACAGTTGACCACAAAAAAAGGGCAACACTCACTCACTCTGAGCCCAAGCAGTTGTGCTGTGCTTTACAGATATAGTACTCCAAACAGTATTAAGCATATTTCATTTATTGTGAGAGCAAGCATGATAAGAGCTGCTGTTACAGAGATTCAGAGGGCCCCTGACGAGGCTCCTTTGAGTGAAGTGCTGGGGGCTAGTCGACATCTATGTGCTTTGTGAGGTGTTACCGCTGTAAGTAACATGATAATTAGTGCTATGGTGCTATGGAATAATGTACCTGAAAGCTCTGAATCTCTGTATCAATAGCTCTTAGCGTGTCTGCTCTCACAATAAATGAAACACACTTAATGCTGTGTGGAGTAGTATATCTGTAGAGCGGAGCACCACTGCTTGGGCTGGGAGTGCTTCTTGCCTTTTTTTTTCTAGTGAACTGTAATTGGTCGACTACAGCCTGGTGGCACAGACACTGGCTGTTATGAAGCAATAGTTCTCTGCAGCCAGGTAAATGTAGATACTACCAACCCTGAACCGACATTTGCTTACACAGGTGGCAAAGATGCTAGCTGTTCCATTTTGGATGGTTCCAACAGTGGTGACTGTCCCTGGAAATGAGACAGCTTGTGCAATACATGAATCCATTATCTGAGCTAAAAGGATTATATGTAACTGCACAGTACAATATCTGAGCCTCCGGATAACTTGGTCACTAGGATGAGGCACTATCTTTCATTTTATTTTATTTTTAAGCTGGTAAGTCAATGAGAAAATTATCAGTTTTCACAAATGGCCAACAACATAAGTCTAGTATCCCTAAAATGCCTAATAAGGCTCACTCCACTCCATACATGTTCCCATCACCCCCCACACTGACTCCTCTGCCCCATTTCCCTCCTCTGTCTCCATTTCTCCCCCCTCAGCATAAGCTCCTATTTTTCTTGTGTTCTTCACACTCCTGCCCCTGCCCTCTCATATGGGAGGGCTCATCACCCCCTCACTCAGCTTCTTGGTCTTGTGCTGCCTATTCTTGTAAAACTGCATGCTACCTACGTATAGTCTATTTTTAAATTGTTACATTCTTATCAACTGAGCTTTTGCACTTGTAACTGTTGTCATTGCACTTCTTGTGTTTGTAACTGCCTGCCTGACTGCTCCCCGTCCCCATTTCACTGGGTCACACCTGGACATGAGCCTCAGCTCAGTGTGCCTTTCACAGTTACCAAACTTTGAAATAAACAAAAATAAAATAAAACCGTGGAACACCTGGAATCCAACAGACCGCAGGACCCGAGGTAGCATGGCTTCACAGAGGGGAGGTGATGCCAAACAAATCTGACAGATTTTTTCGACAGGGTAACCAAGGTGTTGGATCAGGATGGGACAGTGGACATGGCCTACCTGGACTTCAGCAAGGACTTCTGACACCATTCCACACAGGAGGCTGGTAAACAAGTTGGGTAGCTTGCGGTGGGCACTAAAGTGGTAACCTGGGTAAGAAACTGGTTAGGGGATAGAAGGCAGAGGGTGGTCGTAAATGGAGTTCGCTCCAAGGAGGGGAGGGTGACCAGCATGGTACCTCAGGGGTCAGTACCGGGACAAGTCCTCTTTAATGCCTTCAGTAGCAACAAAGTGGAGGAACTGGAAGGGAAGGTTTGCCTCGTTATGGATGACACCAAGATCTGCAACAGAGTTGACACTCCAGGGGACTGCAAATGATGGAAAGAGATTTAAAACAGTTGGCAGAATGGTCAAAAGTTTGGCAGCTAAGGTTTAATGCAAAAAAGTGCAAAATAATGTACTTGGGTCACAGAAACCGAGGGTGGAGTACAAAATGTGGGGAGAGATACTTCCGACCAAGCAGGAAAGGGACTTGGGGGTAATCATATCAGATGACCTGAGGGTGGCCAGACAATGCAACAAAGCGATTGGGAGAGCTAAAGGGATTCTGGGGTATATAGGTAGGGGAATCACCAGCAGGAAGAGGAAAGTGGTGTTGCCACTATATAGGTCACTGGTAAGACCCCAACTGCAGTACTGTGTCCAGTTTTGGAGACCACATCTCAGGAAAGACATAGACAGAGTGGATGTGGTCCAGAAGAGGGCTACCGGGATGGTACAGGGTCTGCATCAAAAGCCATACGAGGAGAGGCTAAACGAACTAAACATGTACACCTTGGAGGAGAGGAGTGAGAGGGGGACATGATTGAGACCTTTAAATGCCTCACGGGGGTGAATAAAGCCCAGATGGGAGTCATTTTCCAGAGTAAAAGGTGCTCTAGAACAAGGGGTCACAATATGAAACTGGAGGGGGGGGTGTAGGTTCGAGTGAGACATGAGGAGATACTTCTTAACAGAAAGGATGATGGATATCTGGAACTGTCTCGCAGTGGAGGTGGTGGGAGCGCAAACAGTGGTGGGATTCAAAAAAGCCTGGAATAAGCACAAGGTAATCACATGGGATAGGAAAGGGGTGGAAGAGAAAGTGCCATAGAGCTAAAAGGGTCTGCAGTGAAAGCAATCACAACAAAAAAGGGCACACTGGATGGGCCAACCAGCTCTCATCTGCTGTCAGTTTCTATGTAACAAATTACAGAAAACAAAAATAGATATTAATTACAATAGAAATATATTTAAGATATACAGTAGAGAAATAACAAACATATTGTACAAATATTACTAGGCACAGTGGGTACAGAGGGCATGACCATGCAGCCGGTTTGTTAATTTGCCCTTAACACAGGTCAGCTTTGCAAAGCCAAGAACATCAAGTGGGAGTGAGTGAACTGTACCAATTTATGGACTGAGGAAAAACAAACCCAAAGTTGTCCTATAAAAGGTACAGAATTAACCTCTTTTGGGACCTAGAAAGGCAGTGATGCATCTATACAACTCTATTCTGTGGATTACCATGAAAGAAAATGCAAACCTTCCAGAAAATCTGAAGAATTCCTTGAGATTTGCATGTACTAGCCATCCAATTGGCACAGCTGTAGCACTACTGCTCACATCACCAGCGACCTGGGTTCAGAAGCGAGGGCGAAGGATGGAGCATCTCAAAGGATGCTCTCCTTCTCTGGTGAGGGAGGGCAGCCTGCTCCGTTGCATGACTCCCCACCTGGGTGACCACAGGTGGCATTGTCCTTGGGAGCAGCGCAATGCTTGGGGAGATGCCGGCGCATGATGTGCACCATGTTTGCATGCGTAACGCACACCTCCCCAGGCTGGTGTCTCAGGGCAGGGAGAAAATGGAGGAGCAGTGGGCCTGGGCAGAGTGAAGGACCGACCCCTCACAGGCCCTGCGCCGGCAATGTGGCACCTTCCACTGAACAGGATCCTGTTCAGTGTCAGTTGGGGGTCCACAGGGGGACAAGCCATGGTGGCAGATAGGGGAATGTGTTAAGTTCATGAGAAGCCAGGAGACAGGGCTGGGGGAGGTCGGTCTGGATGGGGGGGAGGCACAGGCCTACCAGTAGGAGGCAAGAAAAAGAAAATTTGCATGTACTGTGCATGATATATGCAGTTTCTGCCGATGCTCTCAGTTCCTGTTAGGTAGCATAGGTTCATTAGCTGAGAAAATAATCCACAGGTAGGTGAAGCATGAAATGAGGTACAAATAAATAGCGTGCCACTACTTTGGAAAAGCCCACAGAGGTGTGCTGGTATCTTTTAATGAAATCATCAGCATTTGCATAATGCATATGGTCATTACAGGATGCATCAGTGCCTTTCATAATTTTCAGATGTTCAAGCAACTGCATTTTACTTTCTCGTAAATGTGATTTCAACTCAAGTGGAAGACAGGCAGTGTTTGGTTGGTGTACAGCAGGCAGATGTGATTTCAAACTCTGGTGGAAGACACAGAGAGTGTTTGGCCCAGGTACAGGAGGCAAATGTGATTTTAAACTCTAGTGGAAGACAGGGATTGTTTGGCCCAGGTACAGGAGGTAAATGTGATTTTAAACTCTAGTGGAAGACAGGGAGTGTTTGGCCCAGGTACAGGAGGTAAATGTGATTTTAAACTCTAGTGGAAGACAGGCAGTGTTTGGTCGGTGTACAGGAGGCAGATGTGATTTCAAACTCTAGTGGAAGATGGAGTGTTTGGGCCAGGTACAGGAGGTAAATGTGATTTTAAACTCTAGTGGAAGACAGGGAGTGTTTGGCCCAGGTACAGGAAGCAAATGTGATTTCAAGCTCTAGTGGAAGATGAAATGTTTGGCCAAAGTACAGGAGCAAAATGTGGTTTCAAACTCTAGTGGAAGGCAGAGTGCTTAGCCCAGGTACAGGAGCAAAATGTGATTTTAAACTCTAGTGGAAGACAGGGAGTGTTTGGCTCAGGTACAGGAGGTAAATGTGATTTTAAACTCTAGCGGAAGACAGGGAGTGTTTGGCCCAGGTACAGGAAGCAAATGTGATTTCAAACTCTAGTGGAAGATGAAATGTTTGGCCAAAGTGCAGGAGCAAAATGTGGTTTCAAACTCTAGTGGAAGGCAGAGTGCTTAGCCCAGGTACAGGAGAAGAATGTGGTTTCAAACTCTTGTGGATGGCAGAGTGCTTAGCCCAGGTACAGGAGGAAAATGTGGTTTCAAACTCTTGTGGAAGGCAGGGAGTGCTAGCCCAAGGTACCGAAGGTCTAGATTCTCTGTCTCTCTGTGATAAAGCAACATCTAAACCAACTTCATGAAAGTCAAGCACAAATCAATGTGAGCTTATTGGAAACCCTCCCAAGGGAAATTACAGATTATACAGATAACCACGAATAGAACTACCTGTACGGTACCCCTTATCTCTGCTCTCATACTTCTAAAATTTCTGCTCTTTCCTCCCTTTGTGCCAGTCCTCACTCCATGCAACTGTATACCGGACATGTTTGAAAACATATTTATTTCTGCCTTTGTGTAGATTGTTCTCTGTATTATACTACCAAATACATTTTGCACTTTGATACTATGTCACCTCATTTATATACCTTGAATGCATATTACTGTACTGTATATTTTGTTCTACTGTGCTCAACCCTGATTGTATCTATGCTATCAGTACTGTAAATCCTACTACCCTCTCCCCCGGGTCACACCTGGAAATTAGCCTCGGCTCAGTGTGTGTTTCCTGGTTACCAGTTTTTAAATAAATAAAATAAATGTGGTGTTGCAGTTCAAAAAACATCATCATCGATGGTAACTGTTGGTATGAGGAGCGATACATTAATAAGCCTCCTGCAGTTGGGATATCTGCACTGCATTCAGTTCAAGTGGTGCCCTTTCTACAGCATCTCCAATCTCTAATCTGTTATCAACGTGGCTCGCAGTGTAGCCTGGAGGTTAGAGTAATGAGCTGTAAATGAGCTTGGTACATCCAGCAGATAGACCTGGTTTGATTCCCACAACCTCCACTTGCATACCGTGTGACTCTGAGCAAGACTCTTAACCTCTCCAATGCTCCCATGTTGCCCCTGAAAACAGGCACCTGTACCTAGTGGGCCTTACCCGGTTACCAAAGAATAACAAGTACCTTCTCCCAAGCTTTTATCTATGTATATTTTTAATTCTCTGGTAACTGGGTAATGTTCATTGGTAACAAGACCCATTTACAGGGGTGACCCAGGAGCACTAGGAGGTTAAGTGACCTGCCCAGGGTCACATAACATGCACGTGGAGGTTGTGAGAATCAAACACAGATCTGTTGGATGTACCAAACTCATTCACAGCTTGTCACTCTAACCTCTAAGCTATACTGCCAGCCACGAGTTGCTAAATTGGACAAGTTCTGTGTCCCTAGCTCTTTATATGCAAAATCAGGTGTTCCATCCTGGTACTGGAGGGATGGGCTGGGCATGTTGTGTAGACGATTCAATCACCTCCTGAGCAGGGAGGCATGGGCACAACGACATTCACATCCCCAAATGGTCGATCACTAAGTGAAACTGGTATTGACTGCAAAGCATGCTGGTTGAATGCCCTCTGAACTGAAGCACAAGGTGCAGCTACGGTAACCACAGTATTAGGGTGGAGAACATGGGGAGCCAGGTTGGAAAACAATGTTTTACTAGCTGGTACAGTGTGGCTCTGTTACAGGCTGGCCAGGTCATCTGTGAATGAATGTGGACTTAACTAGAAATGTTCTATACCATCGCTACTCTGCAACCTCTCTGCAACCTTTATTTGGCAGTACAGCCACAAAATAAAAAATATAAATCCTAAAAAAGATGAAACCCGTGTCTGTGGGTTGCCATTTTCAGCCTTTGCAGATTGTTGGTGAGGCCTTGTGGTTCCTTACAATCCTGCATAATGCATAACCAGCCTATAGTACATCACTTCACTGTGATTTGCATAATTACCCATGATACCATAGACTGAGGTGAATGTGTAATTTTGTATTTATTAAAAAATGCATTGCTTGAAGTTTTTTAAAAAGAATGAGAAACATTGCAATTGGTTTGGCAGGTAATGCCTCACCACCAGTCTCTCTCTCTCTTTTCCTTCTCTCTACCTGACAGGCTTTTTTAGAGCCCTGATTCCATTTGCCCATTGACACTGCCAGGAGTTTCCATGTGTGTTTGCAGTCCCCAGCAAGTATTTTCTTGTATCCTCTCCTGAGAGCTCAGCCGTTGATTTTGTTCTTTGCGGACCCCAGTTCTGCCTTGGAGCCTTATCCAATCAGATCTCAGATGCTCAGCAGGGTCAGGCCTGGTCCGTAGTTGGACGGAAGGCCTCCAGTGAAGATCAGGTGCTGTAGAAAGTAGTTTTGAAACCCCTTCAGGGGGCACTTTCCCCTTGGTTATAAGTAACCATACCAATGCCCTGTCATGTTGTCTGGGGACACTGTGCTGTCATGAGATGCCTTGTTTCGGAGGAGCTGTTAAACTGAAGTCCTGTCTGCCTGTTCCGCTGGTTGTTCAGGTGGATATTAAAGACCTCAAAGCAATTCCCAAAGAGAGTATGGGAATTTCCCCTATGCTCTGGCCAGATTTCTCCACCAACCCAATAACCTGGTTTCATATCCGTCAGTTTGCATCCAGGCATGGAGAGGTGGAGGACTATTGTGTATTACCCTGGCATAGAATGGCTGCTGCATTCCACCCCCCAGCGTTGGCTACACATCAGTGATGCCCAGCAAGGGGTTCTGTGTTGATAGTGATGCACTTTGAGATAATTCAGGGTGGAGTTGTGTGTTTATTGTAAAATATTTTGTGATGCTACAGCATAGAGTTGTGTGTTGATTGTAAAGCACTTTGAAAGACTTCAGCACGAAGTTGTGTGTTGAAAAGAATTCTGTGATGTGTCAGTATGGAGTTGTGTGTTAATTGTCAAGTGCTTTGAGATGCATCAGCACAGAGTTGTGTGTTGATTGTAAAGCATTTTGTGATGTGTCAGCATGAAGTTGTGTGCTGATTGTAAAGTGCTTTAAGATGCATCAGTGACCGTAAAGCATTTCGTGATGTGTCAGCATGAAATTGTGTGCCGATTGTAAAGTGCTTTAAGATGCATCAGTGACCGTAAAGCATTTCGTGATGTGTCAGCATGAAATTGTGTGCCGACTGTAAAGTGCTTTAAGATGCATCAGTGACCGTAAAGCATTTCGTGATGTGTCAGCATGAAGTTGTGTGCCGATTGTAAAGTGCTTTAAGATGCATCAGTGACCGTAAAGCATTTCGTGATGTGTCAGCATGAAGTTGCATACTGAGTGCAACGTGCTATGAGAGACTTCAGCGTGGAGCTGTGAGCTGCCTGTCGATTGTAAAGTACTTTGACATGCTTCAGCGTAGAGCTGCATGTTAATTGTAAAGCACTTTGAGAGGCTTTAATGTAGACTTGTGTTGACTGCAAAAGATTTTTGGTGCGCCAGTGTGGGGGGTTGTGTGTTGACTGTAAAACACACTGAGATGCTTCAGTGTGGAGCAGTGTGTTGATTGTAGAGCATTCTGTCATGCATCAGCAGAGAGTTTTGCATTGACTGTAACACATGTCCAGATGTTTGTATTAAGGCACTACATAAAACACAACCGAGACTGGAAAAGAGAATTCGAAACCACTTCTTTAAGCCACAGACAAGTTAACTGTTTCATGCCATCTCTGTGATGTGTTCATTCAGAACAGTCAGGCAGCTCGGGGAGGCATTGTGTCAGAGGCCAAGAGGGACGTCAGAGGACCAGA
The DNA here is from genome assembly GCA_016271365.2 of Neoceratodus forsteri. Classification (NCBI taxonomy): domain Eukaryota; kingdom Metazoa; phylum Chordata; order Ceratodontiformes; family Ceratodontidae; genus Neoceratodus; species Neoceratodus forsteri. Next base: position 1,095,716,091 of record CM028135.1, on the reverse strand, counting down.
CAGGCTCCAAATGTGGATGCCGAAAGGTAAATACACCACAACACAGGCATTGACAATCCTTACAGTAGGCTGAGCTAGATGAGGTCTCCCCACAGTGAGCTAGATGAGGTCTCACCACAGCGAGCTAGATGAGGTCTCACCACAGCGAGCTAGATGAGGTCTCCCCACAGCGAGCTAGATGAGGTCTCCCCACAGCGAGCTAGATGAGGTCTTCCCGCAGCGAGCTAGATAAGATCTTCCCATGGCAAACTAGATGAGTCTCCCCACAGCGAGCTAGATGAGGTCTCCCCACAGCGAGCTAGATGAGGTCTCCCCACAGTAAGCTAGATGAGGTCTCACCACAGCGAGCTAGATGAGGTCTCCCCACAGCGAGCTAGATGAGGTCTCCTCACAGCGAGCTAGATGAGGTCTTCCCACAGCGAGCTAGATAAGATCTTCCCATGGCAAACTAGATGAGTCTCCCTACAGCGAGCTAGATGAGGTCTCCCCACAGCAAGCTAGATGAGATCTTCCCATGGCAAACTAGATGAGGTCTCCCCACAGCGAGCTAGATGAGATCTTCCCATGGCAAGCTAGATGAGGTCTCCCCACAGCAAGGTAGATGAGGTCTCCCCACAGTGAGCTAGATGAGGTCTCCCCACAGCGAGCTAGATGAGGTCTCCCCACAGCGAACTAGATGAGGTTTCCTCAGTGATGTTCTTTGAGGGCCTTGAGGAAGCCAGACATTGGAGTCCTTTCCGACTGATGGCAGCAGCAGCCTGCTATCACTTTTGTAAGTATAACTCTTTGTCTCTGCAGTAAACATTCTTCCATTTATCACTTCAATTCTTGTTCATCTGTGAGTGCTGAGGATTTACTTCATATCAACAACTTGGCCCTGAGTTACCACAGGGCCTGCTCCTATTTATCCAAGTTTCAGATCTCAGTTTTTTAATTATTGAAAAGTATCCTGCTGAATGGAGAGGAAAGACTGCACTTTGTTTGCAGTAAAGCTGCAAGAAAGAAGGTACTGCTTTTTTCCATGATTCAGCAGGACCTGCTCCAGCACGTGCAAGTTCTGTGCATCTCATTTGTTCTGTATTTACAGAAAGGCCAAACCTATTACCCAGCAGCTCCCCTGCCTCAGATCCTGGTGGCTTGACATTGAGGGCACCATAACATACTGCTGGCCTCACTCTTTCACCCTGATGCCATGATAAAACAGATCTTTTTTTCACACATGACACAGTAATTCAGATTTCAGAAGGAGCTTCCCTTGAAATGATCTTCTATGGTTTTAAGTGGCTCTGCCACAGATACTGCCCTCCGACGTATAAAAACTGCCCCTAACAATGCCTGCAGGCTTACCTTAGGGGCACACCGACTAACCCACACCTGCGATCTCTATGCAAAAGCTCAATGGCTAACGCTCTTTGGTCACTTAAAATATCTATCTTGCCTCCTGGCCAAAAAGATCTGCCTTGGTCGGCTCCCAAAAGGGGTCCATCAACTCCTAGTTCCCAGCACTAATCACAGGCCCACCTGAAATTAGGAACTGCATTCCTTCCTGACTCCAAAATGTCGAACATCTCAAGGACAAAGGTCCTTTGCCTATCGGGCATCGTTGTGGTTCAGCTCCCTCCACGAGAACATTGTTAGCCTGCCCACTCTGTGGACCTTCAAAAAGAAACTAAAGAACCATTTAATACAGGAATCTCAATGTGTCTGCCATTGCTAGCACCTAGCAAAGGCATCTCCTACCATCTGCCCTTCTGCCAAACAGATCTCTCTCTCTCTCTCTCGGACACCCTGCACTTGCGGCTCAACCCCCCCAACCCCGCCACTCTAGCACTTCTATGCGCTAACCCCCTCGTGTTGCTGACAACTAACAGGCTCTCTGTTGGGCACAGTTATTTAGTTTGTTCCTGTATGTATCTGACTGTGTTTACTTATTCCAGTTTTAGTTTTCACTGTATTTTTTGCATTCTTTTGTTTAAAGACCAATGGTACCTAAATGTTCTCATTCTAATTCTATTGCCTTGTTTGTCTCAATCCTCTGTATAATCACCTACTTGTTCTAAATGTACTGACGTGGAACCTATGTAAACAGCTCTGAGCTCAAATGGTTTATCCGAGATCTGAAATAAATAAATAAATACATTAATTAATTAATTAATTGCCAGCTCCATCCAGGGATTCAGTTAATCTAGTTTCAGTGTAAGTCAAAGACTTCCAGAAGTTGAAATCTGGAAGCCATTCCACTTTTTTGGAAGTCAAAATACTTCCAGGATCCCACTTTTGGAAGTCAATATTCTAGGAAGGACTCATTTATGGATGTTAATATATTAGTGGTAAAGTACAATTTCTTCCAGGATAATCCATAATTTCTGAGTTCCATGCCTGCAATTTTGGAAGTCATCCAATTTTTGGTTTTACATCTGGAAATCAATGACTTCCTCCATCTTTATTTTGGAAGTTTTCACCTTATTTTTGGAAGTCAAATACTCCAAAAATGATATTTTTAATCAGAGTTCTAAAATGCTCTACAGCAGCATCAAATCGTGCTGGTGGTCACATATCCCCACAAACTTGCCTCCTTGCCTTCTTCATCTATATCTTACTCCCCATGCTCTCTTTAGTCCTCTTCCTTCGCCTCTCACCATTCATTTTCAACCCCTCCTTCTTAACTATTTATCTACTTTCTCCTGTCACTGTACACTCCCCATATTTACTGCTTCCCACCAGTTTATGCTAATAATCCCTACCTTGTCCTGTCTTATTTGAACACTATTTATTATAAGAACCTTAACTATACTTTACATTACTTTGATGTATTGCTATGTATTGGTGCACACGAACCTTATTTGTACATTGCTGAATTTTTTTTGTTGCCTTTTTCCTGCAATGTCCCCTTGACTGTGTACATGCTTCAGGACCTCCTTGTGAATGAGCTTGCTCAACGGAGTATTCCTGCAATAAACTTGAACTTGAACAAACAACAGAAGTCTTATCCATCCAGAATCCAAAACAAGTACAGACATATGTACCTTTAGATCTCTGCCAGTAACATGTCACTAGTGCAGGGTGCCAGATGAATACTGATTTTTATATCCAAGGGGAACAAAGTGAGGGCACCCTTTAAAGACATCCTATTTTCAGAGATGTTATGGGGCTGGAAGATTAGAAGGTTGTGAGCTTTAGTCCTTCACCAAGAACCTGGGCTAATATCCAATAATGACACTAGGGGGTGCTGCACTGCTGCAGTGCCATCCTTTAGATGAGTTGTTAAACTGCCCTCTTGATGATGCTTGGAGGCTGTCCACGCAGAAGTTAAAGATCCCATGACCCTTACTGTAAAGAGTAGAAGATTTCCTCTGCTGTCCCAGCCAACACTCCCCTTGTCTGTAAAGCGGATCCATGTGACCCACCCCCCAGGATGCACCTAGAAATGGCTTGTCACAGTATATGTGTCTTTTCTGGTCACAAATTACAAATAAAACACCTAAATAATACACATAACCCATAAATGGGAACAATTAGCAGTAGCTACAGTCGATTCAAGTGGCAGAACTTCTGATTATTTACCGTCTATATGACTTCCATACCAAGGGAATTCAGAGTGCGTCAACAATGACAGGAAAGTAATTCCTACAGCCCTCCCCACTAAACAATATAATTTGCTCAGCTGTTATGAAAATGTGGCCAATTTCTTTTCTCCAGTGAAGCAGGTAATACAGATGGCATATCATGAAGGCATTAGCTTGTATTTGTGTTAGTTTAGCAGAACACAAAATGCCTGGTTTAGATGCTTGGCACTTTGTTAACCCTTGAGGAGCTGAACATTTGTTTTTAATGTGGATAGGCACAGTAGAAACAATGCACCAGAGAAGAAGGCACAGTAGCCCCCTTGAGCCACTGGACCGTGCCATTGAGGAGAAAAAAAAAAAGAGGATGTCTAATATTTATCCAAAAGGAGAGAGGAAGAACTGAATGCCAAGACTTGGGTTTATACACTCACTGAAAAGACCAGAAATGTTTCCATTGTTCGGTGAGGGACAGGAGCAGAGGAGCCCCTGGGCTGGCACCCACAATATACAGTAGTACGTATCACCCATCTGCACTTTTGGAAATACAGTAAGTACCCCGATTTCAGTTATCACATCGTCAGGTCTCTGTGATCTTCTAATTTGAATAACCCCCCTTTTCCTTGATTCAACAGATGCAGCGGAGTACCTCCATTAATGCCACCGTTGCCACACTGGCAAAGAAGACAAAACACTGTGTGGCCGCCATGCAGTTTACACTTATAAATGTCAAATGTTCTTCCCCTGCAAACCACCCAAAATAGTGCTGAATGAGTGAGTATGAATGAGGCTTTAAGGGCTTGTGACATATTTGGAAAAACTTTGAAAACTCAAATATTTCCAGCCGGCCCACTGGTGCAGTGACAAGTCTTCTGCTCATGGCACCAACATTCCGGGTTCAGGAATGGACCTGAGAGTTGGAGAGCTGGCTCAGGGAGGAGGGCTGAGGCTGACCTTCCCATGGACTGCTCTCCTCCTCTGGGGGGGGGTGGAGTGGCCGAGCATTTAGTACATGACTGACCTCTGGCGGAGGCCAGGATCCAGCAAGTACCAGTGCCTGAATGGTATGGGGGGGCATGCCAGACATCGGCACCTCAGCACCCTACGTCATTGCACACCATGCCCCTCATGGGGCTCTATGTTTCAAAATACTAGTAGCTGCCATGAATGAAGCCCTGCTCCTCTGGCCCCGATCACCCTCCGAGGCTCTCCTCACCTGTTGGAACTTGGCTTTGTGCCCCGCCCTGTGAGGGCAAGTCAGGAAGGCAATGCCGATGCGTGACTCCTGCTGGTGACCTTGATCCTGCGTCATGAGGGTCCACGTCCATACAGTGGCCCCATCCTGGGGAGCAAGCCAGGAGGATTATTGAGGAGGTAAGTTCCGGGGGTGAGGTGGGGGTCTGGAGAGGAGAGAGGATTGAGCCTGCAGGGGGCGCGCTGACCAAAAAGCATACTAAATTAAAAAAAAGGAACAAAAGAAACACAAATATTTACACACAGTTCTGCTCATACTGTAGCTCATGTAAGCAATAAGCCATGACAGGATTAGCATTAAAGGCTATTAATGCATGCCCCTCAGGAGTAAGGCATGAGGCCCAAGGCCGAGTGTCCTTATGCCCCTGGGAAGTGCATTCAAATCCTTCAGTATATACCCTGAAGTGGCTTAGTACGCTTGCACAGTGGCTCGCTGCTGTTCTGTACTATAAATGTTGTGAAACATTTTCAATATGATTTTACACAACTTATTTGTTTAAATACATTTTAAATAACAAAATACTGTATATATAAGACATAGTGCCTGATTTTGTAGGTAATAAGGCTTTTTTTCCTTGGTGATGAGACCCAGTATCTGACCATGCAGTATTAGGAATTTAATGCATGGCCAGGTGATGTCTCTTGGCCAATAAAGATTTCCCTTTTCATTTATTAGGAAGGACGGCTGCTTGAGAATAGACTTCCTGTCCCTCACGCTTCATCTGTCCCTGCTGCCTGTCCACACACGATGTTCCCTGCTGCCTGTCCACACATGATGTTATAGTCCACCATTTATGAATCAGAACTGGTTGCCATGAAAATAATTATGATGTCACAGGCAGGAGGTTATGATGCCGCATGTGGAAAACGGCAGGAACAGATGAAGACAGGTCCTGCTGCCATACAAATGATCCTTGCAGTCAGAGAACAAGGGGATAAGCACAGAAAATACAGGAAAAATGAGAACTGTGTTTAATTTTCAGCATTCTCCCGAGGCATTGTCAGCTCTTTATGTTTTATTGGAGAGGGTGTGCCATGAGATAAGGAACTTTTAAAAACTTTAAAACCACATATATCAGTTCAAGACATATAAAATGGAAATAAAAAAGATATATGTGATAACTATAAATATAAAATGTTTTTGGCAGTAGTCCTGCATTAAGAAATAAAAGCATTTTGAGTACAATTATGTATGCTAATATGGCCGATGAGATCACTCTTACAGTTGTAACAGTGATCTCACATACATTTTTAGGGTATATGAGAACTGGGAACCGAAGCTGAGTGGTTCTGATACTGTACGGATGTAAGTGAGACCACTCTTAGAAATGTTAAGTGTGGTCTCAGTTGACGTTATTTGTATAATATTGCATGAGACTGATCAATAGTATATTAACATTTTTAAATAGTTTCCCTGAACATGCCTGTTTCCAGGGCAGCTGTGTGTGAGACTCTCTTCACAGAATAACAGTCTCTCATACACAAAGGAAAAGAGTGCTCCAGTTGGTTGGGAGTGTTCCCTCGAGCTACTGAAAATGAGAGTTTGTTGTGCTGTAGACTTTTCATTAGGAGAAATGTTCTCACATGCAATAATAACACAGCAACGTGTCATAGCAATTTATGGTCAGAAGGCCTCCAGGTGCACAATGTCCACCTCTCCTGGCTCATTAGCAACTGTACAGCTATATATAACAATTGTACAGAAGTATATAAAAATTATACAACTATATATAATAATTGTACAGTTACATATAACTGTACAGCTATATATAACAATTGTACAGAAGTATATAAAAATTATACAACTATATATAATAATTGTACAGTTACATATAACAACTGTACAGCTATATATAACAATTGTACAGAAGTATATAAAAATTATACAACTATATATAATAATTGTACAGTTACATATAACTGTATAGCTATATATAACAATTGTACAGCTACATATAACAACTGTACAGCTATATATAACAATTGTACAGAAGTATATAAAAATTATACAACTATATATAATAATTGTACAGTTACATATAACAACTGTACAGCTATATATAACAATTGTACAGAAGTATATAAAAATTATACAACTATATATAATAATTGTACAGTTACATATAACTGTATAGCTATATATAACAATTGTACAGCTACATATAACAACTGTACAGCTATATATAACAATTGTACAGAAGTATATAAAAATTATACAACTATATATAATAATTGTACAGTTACATATAATAACTGTATAGCTATATATAACAATTGTACAGCTACATATAACAACTGTACAGCTATATATAACAATTGTACAGAAGTATATAAAAATTATACAACTATATATAATAATTGTACAGTTACATATAATAACTGTATAGCTATATATAACAATTGTATAGAAGTATATAAAAATTATACAACTATATATAATAATTGTACAGTTACATATAACTGTATAGCTATATATAACAATTGTACAGAAGTATATAAAAATTATACAACTATATATAATAATTGTACAGTTACATATAACTGTATAGCTATATATAACAATTGTACAGCTACATATAACAACTGTACAGCTATATATAACAATTGTACAGAAGTATATAAAAATTATACAACTATATATAATAATTGTACAGTTACATATAACTGTATAGCTATATATAACAATTGTACAGCTACATATAAAACTGTACAGCTATATATAATAATTGTACAAGTATATATATAACTGTACAGCTATATATAACAATTGTACAGCTATATATAACAATTGTACAGCTATATATAACAATTGTACAGCTATATATAACAATTGTACAGAAGTATATAAAAATTATACAACTATATATAATAATTGTACAGTTACATATAACTGTACAGCTATATATAACAATTGTACAGCTACATATAACAACTGTACAGCTATATATAAAAATTTTACAGAAGTATATAAAAATTATACAACTATATATAACAATTGAAGTTACATATAACAGCTGTACAGCTATATATAACAATTGTACAGCTACATATAACAATTGTACAATAGTATATAAAATGTATACGATATATAACAATTGTACAGCTACATATATAACTGTACAGTACATATAACAATTGTACAGCAGTATATAAAAATTATACAACTATATATAACAATTGTACAGCTACATATAACAACTGTACAGCTATATATAACAATTGTACAGTTACATATAACAACTGTACAGCTATATATAACAATTGTACAGTAGCACATAAAAACTATACAAATATATACAATTGTACAGCTACATATAACAACTGTACAGCTATATACTGTATATAACAATTGTACAGTAGCACATACAAATTATACAAATATATATAACAATTGTACAGCCACATATAACAACTGTACAGCTACATATAACAATTGTACAGTTACATATAACAACTATACAGCTATATGTAACAATTGTACAGCTACATATAACAATTGTACAGTAGCATATAATAATTATATGATACATAACAATTGTACAGCTACATATAACAACTGTACAGCTATTTACAACAATTGTACAGCAACATATAACAACTGTACAGCTATATATTGGCTGGCAGTATAGCCTAGAGGTTAAAGGAACAAGGTGTGAACGAGCTTGATACATCCAGCAGACCAGACCTGAGTTTGATTCTCACAACCTCCACTTGCATACTGTGTGACTCTGAGCAAGTCACTTAACCGCCCAGTGCTCCAAGATCGCCCCTGAAAACAGGCACTTGTGCCTAGTGGGCCTAACCCGGTTACCAAAGACTAAAATAAATATATAACAATTGTAAAGCTACATGTAACGACTGTACAGCAACATATAACAATTGTACAGCTACATATAACAACTGTACAGCTATATATAACAATTGTACTGCTATGTATAACATATGTACAGCTACATGTAACAACTGTACAGCTATATATAACAACTGTACAGTAGCACACACAATTATACTATATGTAACAGTTGTACAGCTACACATAACTGTACAGCTATATACAACAATTGTACAGTAGTACATAAAAATTATACAACTATATGTAACAATTGTACAGCTACACATAACAACTGTACAGCTATATATAACAATTGTCCAGTAGTACATAAAATTATACAACTATATGTAACAGTTGTACAGATACACATAACCAAGACACATTGTCTTAGGGTAGCTGGTTCATTCCACTGGGGTGTCAAACAGACGAGGCATACTGATGAGTCCTGGTAGGACGAAACACGCATCTATGCGTCATCTGTTAGCACCCCTTTAAATTGTGTGAGAGGCTTTTCGCACCATGTAATTCTGCTTAAAGTTGAACCAGCAGCTAACATTATGTGGTGATTTACATATGCAGCCCATGATGCTTTGCATTGTGTGGGCATGTGTGATTTTGTATTTTCTTCAAACTTGGCTTCCCAGCCAATGCCCTTGGGTAACCCTGCCCTCAGTGTTTGCACAGAGGTTCTTTGTCTTTAAATAGTTTTATTTTAATGGGTTCACACAATATAACCAAGACACACTGTCTTAGGGTAGCTGGTTCATTCCACTGGGGTGTCAAACAGACAAGTCATACTGATGAGTCCTGGTAGGATGAAACACCTGTCTATGTCATCTGTTAGCACCCTTTGCAAACTGTGTGAGAAGCCTTTCGGCACCATGCAATTCTGCTTAAAGTTGAACCAGCATAACACTCCGTGGTGATTTACATATGCAGCCCATGATGCTTTGCATTGTGTGGACATGTGTGATTTTGTATTTATACATAACTGTACAGCTATATATAACAATTGTACAGTAGTACATAAAAATTATACAACTATATGTAACAATTGTACAGCTACATATAACAACTGAACAGCTATATGTATATGTAACCCCCCTGCAAATGGGGGTTCCCCAAAAGACTTCCAGGAGCTTGCTTGAATGCTCCAAGCCTGAATGGTGTTTGGCATTTAAGCCATTTATCAGTGAGTGTTTTTAGAGCCTCTGGTACTGTCTCTTTAAGAGCTGTCTGCTTGCAGACATAATTAGTTTGTATGGGGGACTGTGTGTTTCTTTGATTGAGTACCACTCAAGCTGCCTGCAATTCACTCCATTTTGCAGTCACTAGGAGTGCAAAGGGAACCTATCTGAAAGATGTAACTGTTTGCCAGAAATCATTTACAGTAATAATGAAATTACAGTTTGTCTAACCTGCTTTTTGCAGTCAGAACAGTGTCTGCTAGTTCCCCATTCTAGTTTTGAACTGCTGAACTGGACCAATCAGTGTGGGGTAAGCTAGCTCTAAATGGTGCCTTGGACGAATCAGAACTTGACTCATAATCTGAGCCAGCCACAAGAGGATTGTATGGGCAGTGACTCTGGGAGATGTAGTTTAGACTTCAGTGCCTTTTTGGACCAACAGCAGAGTCTATTGTGAGTGACAGCCAATCCAGTCAAGAACTGGGAGGAACTCAAAGGAAGTGCCCGTTTTCGTCAGTTGGAGTTCAGTTGAGCTTTGGCAGTGAAGAAGGAAGGAGCTCTGTGCTTTTTCAGTGTGCAGTTTTAGTCAAAAACGCGTGTAAGGCCCAGAGTCTCGGTCTGCAGCTTGTGTAACAGCTTGTTAGACTGAATCCAGTCCTGTGAAAAGAATCAAAGATCTCTGAAGAGTAGAAACCAGGCTCACCCTGAGAGACTGGAAGAATTGCTGAAAATTGCACTCGGTCTGTCAGGAACTGAATCTGCTGTGTGTTCTCCCGGTATTGTGCAGTAATTGCGATCGGGATACAGATGCAGCCTGCCTGGTATAGTACTTTCTTTTATATGGATGTGTGAAGAGGTTTGTGTACCTCAAGTGAGCCCTGCTGACATTGAAGGACCCTATCTTATTGGAGGTCGTGAGTACTAATTCAGGGTTGCTCTCTGTTGAATTGCCACATTAAATCCAAATGGAATTACTGTACTGCTGACTGTTTAATTCTCCTTTTCTCTGTGTGAAAGGCCCCTACCAGCTGCCACGGTTTGGACTAGCCACTAGGGCTTGGGTACCCAGGGACAGTAACTGATAGGGACAGGCCTGTGCACAGAGCCATAGGTAGATTATTAGAGTGATAAGCTAATTAACCTGATTTCCCTGTCCTTGTTATATCCCCTAAATAAATCAGAGCTGCTTGTTTCAGCAAAGTTATACTGCCTGAGGTATTTGTCTATGTTAAAGTACTGTACTGTGATTGTTGCACTGTATCTCATTTCACAGGAGGTCCCAGTGCGGAACCAGACCTGGGGTAAGTGTATACTGTGAAGGTAATTCTGATATATTGTGTGGGCCACTAGTGGGAAGAAAGGGGTTGCAGTGTCCCAGAGGCTGTGACCAGTTAGTTTAACTATTGCAAACCCTGACCTCTGGGTGGAGGCACCCGCCATTGGATCCAGGCCTCAACCTGTTAGTGGCAAATCGAGCGGGGGTAGTAGCCCCTGGAGATGGCGCTCATCTAGGGGTTACATCTTGGAGGCACCGCTGGGATTGCGTGTCCTCTGGTGGCCATATTCTGAACCACTGTTAAGAAAAAATGGGTACCCGACAGAAGTGGCTGTGCACCGGCTGGTGGAGTGGTGTACTGGGAGGAGATCGACCCCAAAATGCTATGCTTATCCTGGACATCCCCTGGGTATCAATCACGGACACTGTGCAGGAGTACTTTCCAAGGTGGAAGGTTTACAAACCCTGTGGTGGTGGGGTCATGCTAATCTGCTCACCCACACTTTCCTGGCCCTAGTAGAGTTTAAGGATCCCATAGATAGCTCCAAAGTGCCACAGACCATTACCCCAGAGGGATTCTCACTGCTTGGAGAGTGATAACTAAGGACAGTAAAGACCGGGGAATCAGCCCCACCACTATCTGAAACTTTTGAGGAGAAATTTGCTGAATGGTTGCTGGGAGAGGGAAAACTGTGGAGGACTTGAAGAAACTATTCTTTCCACCTGGGGGTTCCTCCCCCAACACCCTCTCCTGCTCCAGTGCCCTGAATGGTGGCTGAACCAATGCAGACCCTATTTCTGCACCTGCCATTAGTCACGACTCTTATCAAGGTTGAGGATCTTCTCTGGCACCCTCCCCACCCCCCAAGGGAGGATGACTGGGAGACCTGGATAGACTATGTTGCCCCTCATGCTAGAATGGCAATGCTCGGAAGGCTTAAAAGCGAAAGAGGGTTAGTGAGAGCCTCCGAGGTCCTGCCCTGGCTACCATCCGTAAGCAAACGGGCCAGTAACCCTGAAGCGACTGCACAGGCCTCATCTTGAGGCCTTGGAGAATGTGTATGGGAGCCCAGATTCTGATGAGGACCTATGGTGGAGAGTAAGAAATGCACAACAGTACCAAGGGAGTTGTTGTCTGTGTATGTCTCTCGGCTGGAAAAATTGTTGCAAGAATGCCTCTGAAAGGGTAGTTTGCCAGCGATTGAACTAGACCGAACCAGACTGGACAGAATCCTTAAGTCTGCCCCCTTCTCAGAACTGCTGTTGCTTCAGTTACGCCTGGCAAATCGACTGGAATCCCCACCCTCCTATGATGAGTTAATGAGAGAAATTCGAGGAGTTGAGAAAAGGCGACCTTCGGAGGTACCTGCACCAACAGCTGTGGCTACGACCGAGTGACTGAGGGTGACCCATCATGAAGTTCAGGGCAGAGGTTGACAGTCAATGAGTGCTCTGACAAGGAAAAGATATGCCACAATGGGGCTTAACTGTTGAGAGATCCGGAATTCAAAAACAGTCCCTTTATGAAGGCCACGCCTGCAAGTACAGGGCCCTGACCTATATCCGACTGCATCTGCTATGGGGGTGGGGTACCCACCCATGTATCTCCTGCTGATAACAGCTCCAAACTCAATTCCTTGACCATGGAAGTGCAGAAACTGACGAGATGTCTCCAAATGCTTATCACGCCACAGACAGAGATGGCACCCAGGTTTCCAGTTAGTAATACCCCGCCCTGGCTCCCAGTGTGGCGCCGGCCAGCTCAAACTCCAGAAAGTATGTTTTGCTATAATTGTGGGAAAGATGGGCACATGAAAAGGGAATGCCAGTCCCCAAAGACACTGACAAAGTTGCATATAGGCTACAAGGAGGCTTGGAGAAGAAATCAGTGGTTAGAGGTGCAGACATGATCCCAGTGAGGGCACCAAAATGCTAATTCGTCCTTTTGTGGCAAGGTCAGTTGCCCAGGCCCCACTACTGCCTCTCAGACTGGTCCAGAATAGTGGGTCCCTCCATGGAGACCACTGTAAAGGTGAACGGAGTGTCTACAAGAGCTATATTAGACAGTGGCTCCTAAGTGACAATTATGTTCCAAGATTGGTATCAGAAGCATTTGTCAGACATACCCTTACAACCATTAGAAGGACTGCATGTATGGGGTTAAGTGAGAAGGCCTACCCCTATTCCGGTATATCCGAATTTGGCTGTCTTTCCCCACCTCCGTAGCTGGAGTGGCCGAACAAGTGAGACCCTAGCCTTAGTGTGTCCCCCCACTGGACTGTATGATGGTGTCCCTTTGTTGATTGGAACAAATGCTCATATGTTCGAAGGCTGGCACAGTTGTGTTATGAAAACAGGGTCAAAGACTAGTAGAGCTTTAAGAGTTCCAGCTTTAATTAAGAAGGCCTATGAGGCACAGAGAGATGCTGAAAAACAGAACCAGAGGAACCGTCGGAATTGTATGGAAGAAGGATCCTGAGTCTCTGATCCTGGCGCCAAATGCCCAGTGTACCTTACAGGAGAGGTCCGTATCAGAAAGGATGTTAAGAATAAAATATTAATGTTGATGCACCAGGCGATGGAAAATTGCCAGAGGGACTGCTGGTCAAGCCTAGTATTTTGTCCGCTAGAGCCCATGCTTATGCCAGAAGGGTAATGGTCCAAGTTCATAATGTGTCTGAAAGAGACATTCGAGTAAACAGAGGTTGCATCCTGGCTAATGTGCATTGTGCAGACACTGCAGTGCTACCCAGCAGCAAGAGTTCAAGGAAGAATGACAGAGTAACGCCTGACTTGTTTGATTTGGCACCCCCGCTGCCAGCTGAATGGAAAGTGAAGATCAGTGAGAAGCTTGCCCAGAGAGACCAGGTGTTTTCTTTAAAGGAATGGGATGTAGGATGCGGAAGAGCTGAGCACAATATCCGGCTGCATGACTAAAGACCATTTCGTGAGAGGTCTCGACGCCTGGCACCTGCTGACATAGATGATGTGAGACTGCATCTGCAAGAGATGTTAGCTGCTGGTGTAATACAAGCAACCAGAAGCCCTTATGCTTCCCCATTGTGGTAGTGAGGAAAAAGAATGGAACAGTAAGGATGTGTGGATTATCGCACTTAAACCGGCGGACTATCCCTGATCAGTACACAATGCCCCGCATTCAGGATGCTTTGGACTGCCTAAACGGGAGCAAGTGGTTCTCTGTGTTGGATCTCCGCAGTGGGTACTATCAGATCCCGATGGCCCCAGAGGACCGTGAAAAGACAGCCTTTATCTGTCCGCTATGTTCTATGAATTCATGAGGATGCCTCATGGATTTCAGGTGCCCCAGCCACTTTTCAACGATTGATGGAGCGTGCAGTGGGGACATGAACTTACTAGAGTGCCTGGTATACCTAGATGATGTTATTGTGTTTGGCAGCTCACTGGAGGAACATGAGAGCAGATTATTTAAGGTATTGGACCGACTGGAGGACTTTGGCCTTAAACTGTCCATTGATAAGTGTCAATTTTTTCAAACATCAGTAAAGTATGGGACACATAGTATCCACCGAGGAATAGAGACCGACCTAGGCAAAGTTGAGGCCTTGACCACCTGGCCACAGCCCAAAATCTCAAAAGAACTGCAAAGATTCCTGGGATTCTGTGGTTATTATCGGCGCTCATCAAGGACTATTCAAGAGTGATCCGCCTTTACTTAACCTTACCAAGGGTATCCCCAACCCACAAAAATACTCAAAAGTCAGCATCCTCAAGACTGAAAGAGTGTATTTTCATCCGAGTGAAGTATTTGGGCCCGCTGGACTCTGATTGTGAGACTGCTTTTCATGAGATCATATATCAACTTACCCATGCTCCAGTGCTGGCCTATGCCGATCCAAGAAAACCTTACGCCCTGCACACTGATGCTAGCTTGCAAGGGTTGGGGCTGTGTTGTACCAAGAGCACGAGAATGGCCTGAGACCAGTGGCCTTTGCCAGTAGAAGCCTGACCCCATCCGAAAAGAACTATCCTGTACATAAGTTAGAGTTCCTAGCTTTGAAGTGGGCTATTGTTGACCAATTCCATGAGTACTTGTATGGGGCTAAAATACTAGTAAAACTGACAATAATCCTTTGACCTATGTGCAGACCTCAGCTGTTGGATGCCACTGGCCATAGGTGGCTTTCTGCATTATCTACATATGACTATGCTCTCATACCGAGCAGGTCTGAACCACATAGATGCTGATGCTCTCTCCCGGAGGCCTGTTCCCCAGAATGATTGGGTCCGATTGGCAGAACCTGACATTCGGCACTCTGCCGAAGTTTGACAGGGAGGAACAATGTCCACGGACTGATGGACTGCATGGTGGATTGCTTGGGAGCCTCTGAGAATTGCATACCTGCTGCTTATTGCCACTTTTCTGCAATAGACATTGGTGCACTGCCTCAGCTGGACAATGACAGTATTCAGCGGGCTCAATCCCACGATCCCATGATCAAAGCAGCTTTAGAAGCCCTCTATGCAGGAAAAGATGTGTCCAAATTACGCTCCACTGATTTGAGAACTGCACTGTTATACAAAGAAGGTCCTAAGTTGAAACTGATCAATAAACTGTTATACAGAGAAACAGTAGACAGAGGGGGACAAGTAGACAAACAACAACTAGTGCTGCCCACTGCCTTTCGAGACTCAGTATTGAGGTCCTTGCACAACCACATGGGGCACCTTGGTATAGACAGAACACTTGACTTGGTGAGATCCAGATTCTATTGGCCTAAGATGGGGGCTGATGTGGAGCAACACATTCGAACTTGTAGTCGCTGCTTACAGAGGAAAGCTTTGCCCCAGAGGGCTGCCCCCCTTGTTAACATAACCACCAGTGCACCCATGGAGCTGGTCTGTATTGATTTTCTAAGTTTGGAGTCAGATCAAAGAAATATCAGTAATGTGCTGGTGGTCACTGACCATTTCACGAGATATGCCCAAGCTTTCCCCACCAAAGACCAGAAAGCATCCACTGTAGCCAAAGTACTTGTAGAAAACTTTTTTGTTCACTATGGGGCTCCACAAAGAATCCATTCTGATCAAGGGAGAGACTTTGAGAGTCGTCTGATCAAAGAGATGCTTTCTCTGTGGGAGTGCGAAAGTCCAGAACCACTCCTTACCACCCCAGGGGACCCACAGCCTGAACGTTTCAACCGCACTTTGCTAGATATCTAGGCACCCTGCACCCAAAGGACAAGCCTAGATGGAGCCAACAAATTAGCACCCTGGTACATGCTTATAACTGCACCAAAGTGATGCCACTGGATTCTCCCCTACCGCCTGATGTTTGGAAGAGAAGCTCGACTACCAGTAGATGTGTGTTTTGGGGTCTCTCCTGATGGGGTTCAAGCTGACAACTATTTACAGTATGTGCAAAAGTTAAAGGCCCAGCTAACTCATATGTACTAACTGGCTCAAACCATGGCTGCCAAAAGAAATCTGGCCAACAAAGAAAGGTATGATAAAAGGTGAAAGCAAGGAACTCCAGGAGGGAGATCGGGTATTGCTAAGAAATCTGGGACTGCATGGCAAGCACAAGATTGCTGACAGATGGCACCATCTCCCTCACATTGTAGTGGGCAAACTAGATGATCTGCCAGTGTACAAAGTAAGGCCTGAGAATAATTCAAAGATGTAAAAACAATGCATAGAAATCATTTACTGCCCATTGGACAAATCTTAATTGAGTCTGAGCCCTAGAAGATGCCCCTCTGGACCAGTGACTAGAGCTGCTGCTAAGAAAAGATCAAGAAAGTCTGCACCTACAGAAGCAAAGTTAAAGTGTTCCCTCCACAAGTCCCAGTTGAGCATGACTGTCAGTCCATATCGGAAGAAAGTGAGAGTGACTTTGAATACTATCCTTCTTACGAACTGAGTCAATTGTTTGAGGCAATCCCTAGTCAATACTGGAGACAAAGCTGGGCCTTCTGGACTGTCTAAGCCCCAGCTTCATCCCTGGAGCCAATGCTCCCAGAAAGTGAAGTGCAAAGCATCAGATCAGATGAAATGGAATCATTGTGCATGGTTGAACTGTTTGAGCTTTCAGGGGAAAATGATAGATTGGGGCAGACTGGTGATACACCAACAAGAAGAGTATTTTGAGTGCCCTGACAGTCCACTGCCAGTGTCCGAAAGCTCTCCATGCGAGCCAAATGTTGTGGACTCCAGAAACTGTAACTCCTGGAGCTGAAAGTGCCCCAAGTTCTAGCCTCTCTACCCCATGGAGACTCCCCTGACAAGTGAGGACAATGCTGAAAATGAGGCTCAGAGTGCAGAGACTGTAACAGTTCCCCTAGAAAGACTGGTCGAGCTGTAAAGCCTGTGGTGCACCTCAGTTATGATTCCTTGGGAGGCCTGTGGATTGCCTCTCAATGTTGTCCATAAAGGAGTATGTGTCCCCGAGCTCATTGCCCAAACTGAGCATCAGTGCTAACTCCAAGTTACTTGTGTTGCCCTCTAAGTATGGTGCCTTGCCCGTCCAGCCCCAAGGTAACTGATAGGGAAGGGCCCCTCTCTTCAGGTTTCATGTACAAGAGGTAATAACTTGAGTTATGGTACAATTGTATGTAATACTGTGCAAAGAGTGACGACTGCAATGTTTCAGAAATGTGTTCTTGGTAAAATAATATATTGACTGATGATTACATGTGCGAGCCTAATGCAAATGTATATGGTTGCAGTTGAAACTTATGGTACTTGCTTGACGCGACGTCAAGCTTTCCCAGGCTAGGAAGGGTGTAACCCCTGCAAATGGGGTTCCCAAAGACTTCCAGGAGCTTGCTTGAATGCTCCAAGCCTGAATGGTGTTTGGCATTTAAGCCATTTATCAGTGAGTGTTTTAGAGCCTCTGGTACTGTCTCTTTAAGAGCTGTCTGCTTGCAGACATAATTAGTTTGTATGGGGACTGTGTGTTTCTTTGATTGAGTACCACTCAAGCTGCTGCAATTCACTCCATTTTGCAGTCACTAGGAGTGCAAAGGGAACCTATCTGAAAGATGTAACTGTTTGCCAGAAATCATTTACAGTAATAATGAAATTACAGTTTGTCTAACCTGCTTTCTTTTGCAGTCAGAACAGTGTCTGCTAGTTCCCATTCTAGTTTTGAACTGCTGAACTGGACCAATCAGTGTGGGGTAAGCTAGCTCTAAAATGGTGCCTTGGACGAATCAGAACTTGGACTCATAATCTGAGCCAGCCACAAGAGGATTGTATGGGCAGTGACTCTGGGAGATGTAGTTTAGACTTCAGTGCCTTTTTGGACCAACAGCAGCAGTCTATTGTGAGTGACAGCCAATCCAGTCAAGAACTGGGAGGAACTCAAAGGAAGTGCCAGTTTACGTCAGTTGGAGTTCAGTTGAGCTTTGGCAGTGAAGAAGGAAGGAGCCCTGTGCTTTTTCAGTGTGCAGTTTTAGTCAAAAACGTGTGTAAGGCCCAGAGTTCGGTCTCGAGCTTGTGTAACAGCTTGTTAGGACTGAACTGTCCTGTGAAAAGAATCAAAGGATCTCTGAAGAGTAGAAACCAGGCTCACCCTGTAGAAGACTGGAAGAATTGCTGAAAATTGCACTCGGTCTGTCAGGAACTGAATCTGCTGTGTGTTCTCCCGGTATTGTGCAGTAATTGCGATCGGATACAGATGCAGCCTGCCTGGTATAGTACTTTCTTTTATATGGATGTGTGAAGAGGTTTGTGTACCTCAAGTGAGCCCTGCTGACATTGAAGGACCCTATCTTATTTGGAGGTCGTGAGTACTAATTCAGGTTGCTCCTGTTGAATTGCCACATTAAATCCAAATGGAATTACTGTACTGCTGACTGTTTAATTCTCCTTTCTCTGTGTGAAAGGGCCCCTACCAGCTGCCACGGTTTGGACTAGCCACTAGGGCTTGGGTACCCAGGGACAGTAACTGATAGGGATAGGCCTGTGCACAGAGCCATAGGTAGATTATTGAGTGATAAGCTAATTAACCTGATTTCCTGTCCTTGTTATATCCCCTAAATAAATCAGAGCTGCTTGTTTCAGCAAAGTTATACTGCCTGAGGTATTTGTCTATGTTAAAGTACTGTACTGTGATTGTTGCACTGTATCTCATTTCACAGGAGGTCCCAGTGCCGAACCAGACCTGGGGTAAGTGTATACTGGTAAGGTAATTCTGATATATTGTGTGGGCCACTAGTGGGAAGAAAGGGGTTGAGTGTCCCAGAGGGCTGTGACCAAGTTAGTTTAACTATTGCAAACCCTGACCTCTGGGTGGAGGCACCCGCCATTGGATCCAGGCCCCTCAACCTGTTAGTGGCAAATCAGGCAGGGGTAGTAGCCCCTGGGATAGCGCCATCTAGGGGTTACATATATATATATATATATATATATTTATATATAAAACAATTGTACAGCTACATATAACAGTACAGCTATATATAACTGTACAGTAGTATATAAAAATTATACTACTATACATAACAATTGTACAGCTATATATAACAATTGTACAGTTATATTCAATGTCTTCATTAGCACCATTGCAGAGCATCTGGAGGGAAAGGTGTGCTTCTTCACAGATGACACCAAGATCTGCAATAGAGTGGACACACAGGAGGGGGTGGAAAAAACGAGAAAGGGCCTTAGCCTATTAGAGGAGTGGTCGAGTATTTCAATGCTAAAAAGTGCAAGATCATGCACCTGGGTCACAGGAAGCATAGAAACATAGACTTTGATGGCAGATAAGGACCGCTTGGCCCACCCTGTCTGCCTATTTCCCTACCTAATGGATAACCTGAAGATCGTAGTTAACCAACAACCTATTTTTTCCTATCCCCCACCAGAATTTCCTTATGTCTGTCCCATGCATTCTTGAATTCCCCCACTGTTTTTGACCCTACGACCTCTTCAGGAAGGCTATTCCATGTGTCCACCACCCTCTCTGTGAAAAAATACTTTCTCACGTTGCCCTTGAGCAGTCCCCCCATTATCTTCAAATTGTGCCCCCTTGTTCTTGCATATCTCTTTTTTTGAAAGATGCTACCCTCCTGGACTTTGTTGATTCCCTTGAGGTAGCTGAAAGTTTCAATCATGTCCCCCCTCTCCCTCCTTTCTGAGGGTATGCATAGTAATTCTCCTTTAGTCTCTCTTCATATGGCTTCTGGTGCAGGCCCTGCACCATTTTAGTTGCCCTCCTCTGGACTGCCTCCATCCTGTCTATGTCCTTGCGGAGATGGGATCTCCAGAGGAATCCAAGGGAGGAGTACAGGATGGGTGGGGAAATTCTGGCCACCAGAAGTCAGAGAGAGACCTGGGGGTTATCCTATCTGATAAACTGAAAGTGACAAAATAAAGTTACCACCTACTCGGTTTTTGACCGAATGATTCGGTTTTCTAGGTCCAGATTCGGTCCTCCTGTTTTCACCATTGCAAATTCGGTTTTTATGGTGGGTCAAGCAGCACCTGTTAGATTCCCCACTAACTGTTTCATTTTCTTCTCATCTGACTGTAAGCAAGTGTCTGGACATTTTAGTGTGATTGCTTGCTTGCTTGCAGTGCATGCTAACCAGGAAGTGCCTTCAAGAGCAGGGCTCTTAAAGAGCAAAATGTGTCCCTATCTGCTTAGTTGTCATCTCTAACTTCATACTTGCAAATTAGAAGATTATTCAGAGGAAGGGTACACAATACCACCTTAATTAACACCTTCATTTTTCTGAAACCAGACAGGCATCACATTAGGGTAGCTTCCTGTCCCAGTATGGTCTGTACAATGTGTTTCAGAAACTTTACCTGGTAATCCAGTTTTATTCAGAGGTAGTACTTTTCCAGTCATTTTGAATGCTCACATGCTTGTAAAACAGATTCTGTTAAATTCTTCACCATTTTACTTGCATTGTCAGATTACAAACAAATTCTGAAGTCATGCAGACCTTTGTTTGTATACCAGTCAGTCTGAGAGGTGTAAAGTAGGGTTATTAAGACCATTAACAACAAATCAAACATAGAAACATAGAAACATAGAAACATAGAAGTTGACGGCAGATAAGGACCGCAAGGCCCATCCAGTCTGCCCATTTCTTTTTCTACCTTATAAATGTGCCATCGGCCTTTGCTCTGTCAGTGACCTATCTATTCATAGTCATTTGTATTGCTCCCTTATGCCTATCCCATGCCTGTTTGAAGCCCTGCACTGTATTCATAGCCACCACTTCTTGTGGTAAGCCATTCCATGCATCTACCACCCTTTCTGTGAAAAGAATTTCCTCACATTCCCCTAATCGCCTCCTCTAATCTCATGCTGTGTCCTCTTGTCCTGCTATTTTTCTTATATTTAAACATGTTAGACTCTTTCACCTTGTTTATGCCCTTAAGGTGTTTAAATGTCTCGATCATATCACCTCTCCCTCCTTTGCTCAAGGTATACATATTGAGCTCCGTTAATCTGTCCTATATGTCTTCTGATGCAGTCCCTGCACCATTTTGGTGCCCTTCTGGACTGCCTCAATTTAGTTAATGTCCTTGTGAAGGTGTGGCCTCCAATACTGCGCAGTACTCCAGATGGGGCCTAACCAATGTCTTGTACAGAGGATTATTACCTCCTCTTACGACTTGTGATACCCCTACTAATACACCTAACACCCCTAGCCTTACCTACTGCTTTAGAGGTCTGCTTGGATGATTTTAGGTCATCAGTGATGATGATGCCCAAGTCTCTTTCTTCCTTTGTGACTGCTAGCAACTCCCCTCCCAGCCTATAAGTGGCTTCAGGGTTTCTCTTCCCTATGTGCATGATTTTGCACTTCTTTGCATTAAATCCCAGTTGCCACTCTTCTGACCATTCTGCTAGTTTATCCAGATCTCTTCTCATTCTGCCCACCCCATCTGGATTATCTACTCTGTTGCAGATCTTGGTGTCATCTGCAAACAGACAAGCCTTACCCTCTAGTCCATCTGCGAGGTCACTAATGAAGATGTTGAATAGGACTGGCCCCAGGACTGATCCTGAGGTACCCACTTGTGACTTGCATCTCTTCTGACTGTATACCATTTACCACCACTCTCTGTTTTCTGCCATCAACCAGTTTGCCACCCAGTTGACCAACTTCTGACCCACCCCGAGCCTACCTAGCTTATTTATCAATCTTCTATGTGGAACAGTGTCAAAAGCTTTGCTGAAGTCAAGGTAGTGACATCAACTGCTCCCCTTGGTCCACCACTCTGGTTACCCAGTCAAAGAAATCTATGAGATTAGTTTGACAGGACCTTCCTTTGTAAACCCATGCTGTCTTGGATCCTGTGCCCCTATGGATTCCAGGTGTTGCACTATCCTTTCCTTAAGGTGCCTCCATAATCTTGCCCACTACTGAGGTAAGACTGACCGGTCTGTAGTTCCCGCTCCTCCTGCTACCACTCTTGTGGGTGGGATCACATGAGCCTTTCTCCAGTCTTCTGGGACCTCTCCTGTGCTCAGAGACTCACTAAACAATTCTGCTAATGGCTCTGCTAGTTCCTCCTTAGCTCCTTAAGTACCCTGGGATGTATGCCATCAGGTCCCATTGCCTTATCCACCTGAGCTTAGCAAGCTCTTGTAGGACCCTTTCTTTGTGAAGGGAGTAGTGCTCACCTCCCTCCCCTGTGTCCATGATGCTGAGCTGTGGGCCCTGCCCTACCTTCTCTTCAGTAAATACTGAGCAAAGTATCTATTTGGATAGATGCCTTTACAGGGTCCTCCTCCTCACATGCTCCCTTTTCTCCATTAAGCTTAGCAATACCCCTCTGGACTTTCTCCTTTCACTAATGTATCTATAGAAAGTCTTGTCACCTTCTTTTACTGTTCGTGCTAGTGTTTCCTCAGTTTGGGACTTTGCCTGCCTTACTGCCTTACCTGCTTCCCTTAGGGCAGTTTGGTATGCCTCCCTATCTTCATCCGCTGTGTTCCCTTATATTTTCTGAAGGCCAGCCTTTTGGCTCTGACCTTTCTGCTACTATATTTGAGAACCAAAGTGGTTTCTCTTCTTTTGCACTTCCTTTTCTGTCTAACACAATGTGATGTTGCTTCAAGTATTGTATCCTTAATGCTTGCCCACTTTGCCTGTACCTCCTCACCTGTGTTTCTTTTTGCCAGGGCTAGCTTAACTCTGTTGGCCATCTTATCAAAGTCAGCTCCTCTGAAGTCCCATATTTTTGCCTTGGAATGGGATGATTTAGATGTAGTAGAATTGAACCATACCATGTGATGGTCACTGGCCCCAGGTGACCTTCTACCTGGAGATCTGTGATCCCTTCTTTGTTAGTCAGTACTAGATCTAGGATAGCCCTGTCTCTTGTGGGTTGCTGTACCAGTTGTTTGAGGCCCCCCTGCAGGAATCCACTATGAGTCTAGTTCTGGCAGATGTTCCTGCTGGTATTGACCAATCTGTATCTGGCATGTTGAAGTCTCCATTATCAGAACCTCCCTTTAGCTGTCATGTTTTGTATATCTTCTAACAGTAATGTGTCTATGTCCTCCTCTGGTCTGGGGCCTGTAGACAACCCCAGTTCTTATGGCTGTCCCATTACCTGTTTCCAGGGTGACCCACAGTTCTTCTGGCTCCTTATGTATTCTGAATTTCTGTAGCTTTGATATTTTCATTAACATACAGGGCCACCCCCCCCCTTTTGCACCTCGGTCTCTTCTGAACAATACATATCCAGGTACTGAAGTCTCCTATGTGGTTTCTGTAAACCACGCCTCACTAATTGCTACTATGTCCAGTTTAGCCTCTGACATTATTGCCTGCAGGTCTGGGATCTTATTTCCCAGGCTGTGAGCATTTGTGTACATGATTTTCCATTGGCCAGATTTTGGTGTGTTAGTTGTTGGGTGAAGTTTGGCATTACCCTGTGCATCGTGTGGGAGACAAACCTTTTTTCTTACCTGGTGATGCAAATGAATGGCAAACCGCTGAATTCCTGTTTGACCACTAGCTGAGGGGAGGGGTGTTCTTCCCATTCGACGATGGGGTGCCAAATTCCCTCCCCATTTGCTAGTTTAATGATTCTGCAAAGACGCCAAACTTGCCCCAATGCACTGACTCCTCTTTAGTCAGATGCAGTCCATCAAATTAAAGAACTTGCGCTCCCAGAACTGTTGCCAGTTCCCTACAAATCTGTGTCCTTTCCTGGCACCAGTCCTTGAGCCACGTGTTTAGCTCCCCTATCTCCCTTCTCTGACCTTCTGTCCATCTGCTCCTTCTCCCAGACTGGCAGGATCTCAGAGAAGGAGATGCCAGACGAAATAGATGATAGTTTGTCACCCAGCCTAGTCAGGTGTTCCTTGGTCTCCACAACTGACCGGCTGGCGAGATCATTAGTCCCTATGTGTACTAGGACATCAGTGTTTTCTCCTGCTTTGTGAACAATTTTAGCAATGCGGTCAGTGTCTCAAAAACAAATCCTTTCCAGGCTGCATTGTGAGTATAGTCTTTGACTACTGTGATAAGGAATACTTTTATACCTTTAAATGTTCAACATTTTTTCTTTTAGGGTCTATAATATATTTTAATATTTGTTACCCTTTTGTTGTTAAATTAATAATCTAATATTTTATTTCATTTCTAGCAATACTATGCCTCTCTCTCTCCTCAGTAGTTATTGTTGTCAATTTTCATACTACTTGGATATTCCAGGAAGATGAATCCAAGTCTTTAAGAGCTACAGAAATGAGAAAAGGGAGAGAGAGAGAGAGCAGCAGCAGCTGATGAGATGACAGGAACACAATCTAGATTTGATGGCACTGCAAATTTAGGCAATTTATCAAACATTTTTCAAAACATTATTATTTTTTGTTACCGAAAGAGACACACTAAGCTAAAGCTTGTTTACAGGTGCAACTTGAGAACACAAGGGTATGAAGTGATTTGTGTAGGGTCACAAACTATGCACGTTTGGGCTGTAGGATTCAAATCCTGGTCTCCAGAATTGCAGCCCAGAGCTTTAAACCACTGTGCTATACTGCCTCCATGCTGCATATCACATAACATGCTATCTGCTTTGTATGAGTGACATGGACAACAAAATAGGGTATTTAACAGCATAGAATATTTCCTACCACTTTTAAAAACTTCTCTGACATTACAAATAACTTTAGAGTAGGAGCAATGGAAGGGACAGTAGCACATCTTAAAATGGCAGATATTTGTAATTACATCTCGTCCTCCATTACTGGTGTAGTTTATTTATTTATTGAAAGAGGTTTACCAGAAAAGGCCACCTGATCCAAACTAGCCAGTTGTCAGAGGTGTCCTTGTAGTCACTCTTTTTGTCAGCTAAGCTGTGCACACAGGATGGAAAGTCCCCTGAACCCCCTCTCTAACCCCACCAAATGTTAACACACTGACATTTAAAATATTTAAATCTAAATCAAATAAACCAAAAATAATAATCATGATGTAATTTAAAGAAGTTGTACATGTTATTTCAGCAGCATTTCTGAATAAATCAAGTCAATCAGAGTCCAAGCGATGCCCTCATTAGTCATAAAAGGGGTGGAGTTAGGGGGTGTGGTTTAGTATTCGGTTTTCATCTCATCCAAAGGTGGCAACCCTATGACAAAACAGTGCAAAAAAGTGGTGGGGCGAGCAAGCAGAATGTTGGGGTGCACAGGGAAGGTTATAACAAGCAGGAGAAAAGAGGTGGTGATGCCACTGTACAGATCACTGGTGAGGCCTCAGCTGGAGTACTGTGTCCAGTTCTGTAGACGACATTTCTGGAAGGATATTAACAAAACAGAGCCAGTCCAGAGAAGGGCAATAATGATGGTACATGGACTGCACCAGAAGCCCTACCAGGAAAGACTTAAGGGCCTTAATATCTATTCACTAAAGGAAAGAAGGGAGAGGGGAGATATGATAAAGACTTTCAAGTACCTTAGAGGAATAAACACGGTACAGGTAGAAAGCATATTTCAGATAAACCTCTGCACAAGAACAAGGGGGCATGATATGAGACTGAAGGGTGGAAGGCTCAGGGGGTAATGTTAGAAAGCACTTTTTCATGAGAGGGTGGTAGAGCCAAGGAACAGCCTTCCAGCAGAAGTGGTGGGTGGGAAAACAATACAAGGGTTCAGGAGTGCATGGGATAGACATAAGGGTACCCTAGAGATGTGCAGAGCAGGAGAGCCACAGATCAAATAGGATCTGGGGCTGCAGCAGTGAGTAGGGAAATGGGCAGACTTGGTGGGCCATATGGTCCTTATCTGCTGACAGATTCTATGTTTCTATGTTTTTCTTATATATTATATATACGCAGTTATACATCTATACATAACAATTGTCTTCAGTTTGGGATTAAAGACCTTTGAGCCAAGGCTTGTTTACAAGGGTTTCACATCAGGCATAGTACAGTACAAACAACAATTGAAGACGTGAGTATCAGAGAAGATAATATCTACATGGAGGTGCACAGAGATGCCATTTACATACAGCAGGGTTCCAAATAGTTTGCGGATAATCAAGTTATTTGTAGGAGGATATTACCTCGGTATAAATTAGTTAATCCTTACCACCAACTACTAGAAATGCGCTAGGCAATTTCATCAGCATTTGTAACAAGAGGGGGAGGAGAAAAAGAATATAAGCAAAACCAGGCAGCTTGGGGTTAGGTGCTCTGACAGCCCGAAAAGCCAGGGGATATCTTGATGGAGGGGTAGAGTGGAGTAAGCAGCCAGAGAACGGCATTGTTCAAGAAGTGAAGGAGTGGGAGCCTGAGGAGGCTCAGTCCAGGGTGGTGAGGGTAGTGTGGGGAAGGAAGAGGAGGGTAGGGGAGTAAAGGGAGGGGGCTGAGGCGGTAGGAGAGGTGGGAGAAAATGGGGGCATTGCAGAGGTGGGAAGGGGGAGGAAGCAATGTGGGGAGGGGTGATAGGGAGAGGGAGGGGAGGAGAGAGGGGTGGTGGGTGAGGATATGGTGTGGGGTGGGGTGAGAAGGGAATGTTATGGGGCAGGTAGTAGGAGGGGGTAGCATGCGTGAGGGGTAGGGTTAAAAAAAAGAAGGGGTGGAAGAGCAGGGTTTGGGGAAGTTATCTTAAGTAAGTCCTTACGGAAATAGCTTGGATGTTAAAGGTGATTCTGGAGTGCGCAGTATATACAACAATTGTACAGCTATATATAATTTTACATCTATATATAACAATTGCACAAATACGTATAATAACTGTATAGCTATATGTGACAACTGTACAACTATATACGGTTCATCAGCAGGGATGAATAAGTATGTGGTAGACGCATATACCAGTTTATAGGAATTCCTAACGTACTCTGCCACCCAGGGTACCCAGTGATTTTCTAAGCAAGCAGAAATTTGACCCAGCTTACCAAAGGCCAAAACTATCTCCATGCCCACTGTCTCTGTTGTTCTATACTGTAGGTTCGCCATCCTGCTTAAACAGTTTAAAGTTAGATCATAAATCATAGAAACATAGAAATACGATGGAATCTGATGGCTGAAGGAAACTGGTGGCCCATCAAGTCTGCCCGCAGTTGTTACTATTGCCTTGACTTCATTAGTACATTTTAACACTCTGTATAATGAGTAGGAAGTATACTGACTGTATTTTAATCCTTTCTCTCCATTTAGTATTTTGTATAACGCATGACAAATATAAATAAAAAATATTTATGAAAAAAAAAAGTTATTACTGCCTAGTGCCATAGTGGGTTATTCGTCCCCACCCTCCTTCTGCTGTCTCCTCTTCGTTTGTCCCAAAGTGGGATTATGAGTCCCTGATCCTGTCGAATTTAAGTCTGAATCCATTAACAGTCTTTGCCCCAACAACTTCTGCCAGTAATCTGTTCCAAGGTCCCTTTACTCTTTCTGTAAAGAAAATCTTCCTCACATCATTCTTGAATTTATCTCCCACCAATCTCCAATCATGCCCCCTCATGACCGCAGCTTGATTTCTAACAAACTGGTCCTCGCACTTTACCCTGTTTATACCAGTTAGGAACTTATAAGGCTCTATCATGTCCTCCTCTCCTGTTTAGCCTCCAGTTGATTTACAGTTGTTATATATATATATATATATATATAGCTGATCGACTGCTGAATGTAGCTGTGCAACTGTTATATTAAGCTGTACAACTGTTACATACACTGTGCTAGTTATACAGACGTTGAATGGTGGTGGAATAACGTGATGTTTGCAAATCAAGAACTTTATCAGAACTAAGCTCTGGCTACTTTCTTACACATATTACATCCTCAGCCTTTTGATCTGAAACTGAAATTGTATTTCAGATTTATTCACTAATTTGAAATCTGGTGACCAGAACAGGTAGACTGAACTGAGGCCATCCCACAAGCTGACTAGACCAGGTTACTCTGGTTCTAGTGAGTTAATCAAATAACATAATTATATAGCTATATGTTACAGTTGTAAAACTTTATATAGCAATTCTGCAGCTGTATATAACAGTTGTACAGTTTCATATAACAATTGTACTGCTATATATAACAGTTGTACAACTTTATAGCTATATGCAGCAGCTGCAAAATGTTTTATAACAATTACACAGCTGTATATAACAGTTGCACAGCTTCATATAACAATTGTACTGCTATATATATCAATTATACAACTTTATATAAAATTGTACAGTTATATATAACAATTGTACAGCTATATACAGTACACTACCTGGAGGCTGTACAGTGCTGTAGTGTAGGGCACTGAGCTGCAAACCTGGAGACTTGGGTTTGAATCCCACAGCCCCCACTTGCATACTGTATGACCCCGATCAAGTCACTTAACTTCCTTGTGCTCCAAGGTCGCACCTGGAAACAAGCTTCAGCTTAGTGTACCTTTCCCCTATATATAATAATTGTACAGTTTTATGTAAAGATCGTATAGCTATATAATTATACAACTATAAAGAACAATTGTGCAGATTCATATAACAATTGTACAGCTATATATAGCAATCATACAACTTTATGACAATTGTACAATGATATAACAGTTGCACAGCTGTATATAACATTTATACAGTTATATATAACAATCATATAGCTGTATAAATAAGTATACAGCTATATATAACAATTGTACAGCTATATATAACAATTGTACAGCTTTTATAACACTTGTAGGCTATATATAAGAATTTTACAGCTATATATAACATTTAAATAGCTTTATATACCAATTGAACAGCTGTATATCAATCGTACAGCTATATAAAACATATTCAACTATATAACTGCACTTATAGAAACATAGGCTTTGACGGCAGATAAGGACCACTTGGCCCACCTAGTCTGCCCATTTCCCTACCTACTGGATAAGCTGCAGATCCTAGTTAACCAACAGCCTATTACTTCCTACCCCCCACAAGGATTTCCTTCAGCCATCAGATTCCATCATATTTCTATGCTTCTATGATTTATGGTCTAACTTTAATCAGGATTGTGAATCCTTTCCACCCTCCTTGTGTCCATGCGTTGTTGAATTCCCCCATTGTTTCTGACTCCATGACTTCCTCAGGAAGGCCACTCCATGTGTCCACCACCCTCATTGTGAAAAAATGCTTCCTCACATTACCCCTGAGCCACCCCCCCCCCCATCTTCAAATTTTGTTCCCTTGTTCTTGCATATCTACCCTTTTGGACTTCGTTGATTCCCTAGAGGTTCTTAAAAGTTTCTATCATGTCCCCCCTCCCCACACCCCCTTTCCTCAAGGGTATACATGTTAAGCTCCTTTAGTCTCTCTTCACATGGCTTCTGTTGCAGACCCTGCACCATTTTAGCTGCCCTCCTCTGGACTACCTCCCTCCTGTCTATGTCCTTGTGGAGATGGGGTCTCCAGAACTACATGCAGTACTCCAGATGGGGTCTCACCAACTGCCTGTACAGAGGGATAACAACTTCCTGTTTTCTACTGGTGATGCCTCTCCCTATACATCCCAGTATCCCTCCAGTCATCCCTACTGCCTTCTCATATTGCTTGCTAACCTTTAGGTCATCTGATATGACTACCTCCAGGTCCCTTTCCATTTTTGTTGTTACTACCTCCCTGCCCATTGTGTACTCTTCTCCTGGGTTTTTGTTTCCCAGGTGCATTACTTTGCACTTCTTTGCACTGAATCTAGGCTGCCATACTTCTGACCATTCCTTCAACCTTGCCAAGTCCCTTTTCATCCTTTCCACCCCACCCCCCTTGTGTATCAACCCTGTTGCAGATCTTTGTGTTGCCTGTAAAGAGGCATACTTTTCCTTCCAGTCCCTCTGCAATGTCATTTATCAAGACATTAAAAAGAACCAGACCCAGTACTGAACCCTGCGGTACCCCACTAGTAACCCCTTCTTCAGAGTGGACTCTGTTTACTATTACCTTCTGTGTCCTGTTGTCCAGCCAATGTTTCACCCAGGCTATCACCCTGGGACCCACTCCCAGGCTGGCTAATTTGTTTATTAATCTTTTATGTGGGACTTGTCAAATGCCTTGCTAAAGTCTAGGTAGGCCATGTCCACAGACCCTCCCTGGTCTACTACTTTGGTCACCCAGTCAAAGAAATCAATTTGATTAGTCTGACATGACCTTCCCGCTGTGAATACATGCTGCCTTGGGTCCTGTGCCCCACTGGCCTCTAGGTACTCAACAATTCTTTCCTTCAGAAGTGATTCCATCATTTTCCCCTGCCACTGAGGTCAAATGAGGACCATGAGGTCAGGTCTGTAGTTTCCTGCCTCTGTCTTGCTTCCACTTTTGTGAAGGGGAATCATATCTGCCCTCCTCCAGTCCTCAGGTACCACACCATCCTCCCATGATTTATTAAAAAGGGTAGTCAGTGGTGTCACTAGTTCTCCCCTTAGTTCTTTTATAATTCTGCGGTGAATCCCATCAGACCACATTGCTTTGTCCACCTTCAGTTTTAGGAGTTCTTTCAGAACCCTTTCTTCTGTAAAAAGACTGGTAGTGACACATTTATCCAGAGTGCTTCTATTGATTGGATTAGGTACCTCCCCCTCATCTTCTTTTGTGAATAGTGAGCAGAAGTATTCGTTCAGTATCCCTGCTTTTTCACTGTCCCTCTCTGCCCATCCACCCTCCCCTTTATTCAGCCTCACTATCCCTCCCCTTGTCTTTCTTCGCTCCTTAATGTACCTATAAAAGGTTTTATCTCCCTTCTTAACCGAGTTGGCTATCTTTTCCTCAGTTTGGGCCTTTGCTATTCTAACTGCCTTCCCCACTTCCTTCTGCTTTAACTGGTACAGTTCTCTGTCCTGCTCCTTCTGTGTTTCCTTATACTTGTTCTTAGCCCCCCTTCTACACTCCCCACCCTGGCGCATTATCCTTTAGCCCTACTTTACTTCTATTCTTCTAACTGTACTTGTTCTTAGCCCCCTTTCACAACCCCCCAATCCCTGGTGCAGTATCCCCTACTCCTCTATCCCTGACTTACCTCCTGTCTCCTAACTGAACCCTTCCTCTGATTACTTCCTCACATGCTACCTCCTAATTATACCCCCTCCTCTCACCCCCATCACAACTTATTGCGACATTTCAACACTCTACTACCATCCACAAGCTACTGTGCTATTTTGACTGTCGGCTGTCCTTCTCCCTCACAACCTCCTCTCTCCCCACTGATACTCTTTTTTCCATTCCTAGTTTACCCTCATTTTCTAGCCTCCGTATTTTTTATCCATCTCTCCTCCAGTCACCTGCCACACTCCACCTCTCTCTCCTGCCCCCCTTCTCTCCCCTCCTTTTCTGCCTGGTCCTGTCCCCCTTGCAGGGTTCTCTGTCATCCTGAAGGGGGTAGATCTTGGCTTCCTCTCTTCTACCCCTCTTCCCTTCCCCCAATTTTCTAATGCTGACCCCTGGCAGGGTTCATTGCATCCTGTCTCTCTCTCTCTCTCTCGTTTTCCTCCTATCCCTTCCCCACACTTTCAAATTCATTGTTTGCCCACCTACCTTCTTCCTTATCCCCTTCCTCCCTCCTGTTACCCTGCCCCTCTCTTCTCTACCACCCTGCTCCACTTCTCTCCCCTCCCTTTCTGCCTGGTTCTAACCCCCTTGCAGGGTTCTCAGCAAACTGGATGGTTTTAGATCTTGGCTGTCCCTCTCTCTCCTTCTTCCATCCCCCATCTTCTACCCCTCACCCGTCCACTTCCCCACTTGTCTTATAACTGCCCTCCCTTGAGTATGCAATAGCACTTTGAATCTTGTGCTCAGCCTACTACTTCTAGCACTTCAAATGGGTTATCCATCCTGGGTTATTTCAGCTCTGTAATTGTACTACACTGCTTTGTTTTAGAAATTGTCCTTGTATTCCTAAGTGTTTGCTTGTTTTCCCAACTCTTGCCCCCCCCCGGATGCTTCAGGAAACGAGCTGTTTATAGCTCATGTTGTCTTTCCTGGTAAAACATTTTTCAAATAAATAAATAAATATGTAGCAATCGTAGAGCTATACATAATCATAAACCAATATGTAACAGTTGTACAAGTACAGATAATTACAACTGTATACAACAATTGTGCAGCTATATGAACAACTATACAGCTATATGTAACAATTATACAGCTATATTTATCAATTGTACAGCTTTATATAACAACTGTGCGGCTTCACACAACAGTTGTCCAGCTTTATGTAACAATGACACAGCTATATATAAACAATCATACAGCTATATATCAGTTGTACAGACAATATAACAATTTTACAATTACAGTACATACAACAGTTGTGCGGCTTTATATAACAATTGGAAGCTGTATATAACAATTGTTCAGTTACATAAACAATTATACCGCTATCTATAACAATCATACAGCTATATAAAAGAATTGTACAGCTACTTATAATGATTAAAAGCAATATATGGCAATTATACAGCTATATATAACAACAGTACAGTTATATGAAACAATTATACAGCAATATATAACTGTCATATAGTTACATATAACAATTGTTCAGCTATATCTGTAACACCCTGTATTTCCTTATTGCAGGTTCTTCCCGATGCATGATAATCTGTGCTTTCTATTGTGTTTGACTGTTTTATGTAATGCTTAAGATGTGGCATGGTATATGGTACAGTGCTTCCCTTTATCACTATAATGCTATATTAACTGTCCTCCATGTCTCCTGCATGCACACGGAAATGAGCTGTTTCTCTCATCAATGTACCCCCAGAGCCAAAAGTTGTACGTGTAGCACAGTAATTAATAAGTAGGTAGTAGGGACAAGCCATCCAATAATACATTTCCTATTTTTGATCATCGGTAGTCTTTTTCTACTTTAAATGGAATATAACACGAAGCATGACTTTGGTTTCCCCTCATTTCTGACTCCTTTAAAAGGCTGCCTGTATCAGGCCTCTCTCTCTCTCGCTTAGCTAGAGAGTATATAGCTATACAAAGCAAAAAGTAATTTCCTGTAGGCCATACAATTACATTCACTTTTGCACGTCTGAAAGCTTTTTCCACTATTGACCTGAGGTAATAAGCTTGTGACTTTAAATGGTTTCAGAAAGACACAGAAGCCAGCCTTCCCAAGGTTATGTGTGCCCTGAGCTGATTAATACAATTTTATTCATAAAACACTGCCATTTAAGGAACCAGCTGGGAAGGAAAATATTCAGGTCCCACACATCTCATTCATAAAGTTCCTATATTCTGAATGTCTCAGTGAGATGCTACAGTGACGGAACTGACAGGAGAGGACACAGGGTTATAAACCTTCACCTCTCACCCCCCTCCCAAGGCTGGTATCTGCTGCTTAGTTCTGTTTCCCATTCCATTTATATTGGGCTACATTTTATTTTAAGTTTACCACACGTATACCTCATGTTTTGTAGCCAGGAGTTCAAGTGTGGTTATCTACATTAGTGGGAAATTACATAAACAGACTACTCAGCAATTACAGTTTGTTACACTCATCACTGTGCCCTTTATGCTGCCATAGGGTGACCTTCCCTTCAGTACAGGAGAAACAGAAATGTTGTACTCTGGACTTTCAGAGCTATTATCAAAAAACTACCCCTATAGATTTCTGATTGTCTTCCGTATGCCAGCTTGGGGACTATGCACTGAGAAGCTACTCCTTTATTTCCTTAAAGGTACCTAACCTAAAAACATGCTTTGGGAGAATGACTATAAGCTTTGCGCTGCCGTCTCTATGGAACAAAATACAAAAAATCGCTAAAGCTTAGTACCCTGGTCAGTCTATCCTCCTTCAAGACACTATATGACCATTCGGTCAAGGAAATTTGCAACTGCTTCCCCCGATCCTAAATTTCCCTGCACTTATAGCGTACCATGATGGCGTTGTCCTCTCCGCTATGCCTGACCCTGTGGCCTCTCCTTCACATTTCTTTAATACCTAATTGTGCTCCCCGCCCTCCTGTCCTGTGTCCTCTCCAAGGCTTCATCTGTCCCTTGTCTATCCCCTACCACCCTGCCTGTACCCTATCTCGCCTCGCCTACCACACCCCCCCTTCTACCCTGTTACACTGTTTTTTTTTTCTTTTTTTAACTCACTGTCTGTCTTGTTACTTATGGCATTGTATGTAATATACCATTACCTAACAGTTGTCCTCGTTAGTACTTCCAGCTACTGTTACTATACTCATTATACACCAAGAAGGAAATGAACCACTGTTTCCAAACTGTTCTCCACTTATGACTATGTTTAACTATTGTATCTCTGTATTGTATAATATTACTGAGGTGTTATGTTGTGACTGTTCGTATATCCTGTGTTCCTGTGCTAACCAGGTCCATCTTGTAAATGAGATGTGCTCAATGGTGTTTGCCTGGATAAATAAAGATTTGATTGATTGATTTAAGGAATAATGCATGTGTAACCTCTAGGTGGTGCTACCCCAAGGGATACTACCCCTGCCTGTGTGACTGAGAGCAGGGCGAGGGGCCTGAGTTCTGGGAACGGGTGCCTCCACCAGAGGACAGGGTCAATGGTAGTGTAGCTGCCATGGGTACAGCCCTCCAAGACACTGATACCCCCCTCTTTTCCCTCTAGTGGCCTAAATGGTTCACTGAATACACAATTACAATTAACACCTGACAACAGATTTAACCCCACAGTTGTTGCATTTACCCCAGGGCTAGATCAGTTGGCTCGGTCCTGGAGACCTCCTGTAAAACAAGATTTACCACAACAACCAACAGTATTTCAATGCTGTCTGTACAGAGGTACACCACAAACAGTTTAAGTGCAAAAAGATTCAGATCCAATTTATTTGGGGGCATGAGCAAGGAAGGGCCATTATCTGGTGCTTGATTCTATTACTGATTAAGTCAGGTTTAAGCATGCATGCTTCTAAGAGTACCTCTATCACAGTTACACACACTCTGGATACCCAGTTGGAGTTACAGGCTAGCCTGAAGCGTTGCCTGTGGTAGGCCGGCATTGCAGCTGTTGTTGGGGCCCTTAGGGAAAAGAAAACACAACGTGCACTTTAACCCAATAATTGTATTCCAGAGCTGGAGGGCTCAGTTCGTGACAATCAATCAAAACATTTAAATCAGATGACACACTTTAATTAGGAGGTAGTTGCAGGAAGCTACCCTGTGATTTATTCATGATACCCAGACCAGGTTGCAGGAGAGGCAAAGTGGAGACCTCAGGATGAAGTGCTGGTTTGCCAGGAGAAACAGGGCCCACACGATTCACTGTGGTGTCGTTCCTGTTCGTTGATGTTGAGCAGGGAGCTGAATCCCCAGGCAGGTCTCTCGTTGGGTGGTTCTCTGCAGCGTGAGTGGCAATCAGGGCCGTGGTGCTGAGGTCCAGACAGGTTGAAGGAAACAGATTCAATCCGGTCAGAGTTACTGGATACTGCTTCCAGCAAGCGTGACCCATTCAAGCAGTGGGGAACCAAATCGCGACCCACTATTCGCATTCAATACACTTATAGTAAAAGCAAGGAAGTACCACAGTTCCAGCTCCAGCTCACTTCTGCCTCACTGCTGCAGGCAGCTCTGGTATTTCCCTCTGATCCAAACAGTTCGGTTGGTTGATCCTTCTGTCTGTCAAAGAAAGTGTTCCCCCTCCAGGTCCATTTAGGCACCAGAGGGAGAAAACTACAATTCCTACAGGAATTCACTCCCACAAGACCCCTGGGGGCAGTCTCCATTTTAGGGCACATAAAGATACTGATTGGTGCATACTGGCAGTCCAGAACCAAGATGGTGGTGATTAACAGAAAAGTCCATACTGCAAAGAAGGCAGGTTAGACAAACTACTATATCATTATTAAGAAAGCAGATAATCAGCAAACAATTACAGTTCTTAACAGAGCTCCCTCTGTGCAATTAGTGATGGCAGAATGGAGCAATTATCTGGCAGCCCAGGTGGGACTCGAGCTTAGGAACACTCAGCCCCTACCCAGCTTAATTATACACTACGAGATAGGCAGCTCTTAAAGAGACAGGCACGGAGGCTAATAGGGCACTCGCATGCAATTACTTTTAAATGGTTAGAACACAGAACACCACCGGGCAGTGGGCATTTAGGCACACCCAAGGAAAACTTTTGGGAACCCCCATTTATAGGGGGGTTACACATGTGTGGCCATATACAACGAGCCTGTGTTTCCATCGATGGGTTGAGATAACAGCATATGAACCTCGAGAGCAAAGCTCGAGGGGTCTGTGCTATTATCGCAACCCGTCGATGCAAACGCATGGCAAGTTGTGTGTGTTGTCCCATATCTTATTTGTTAATGTTTTTTGCATTAAAAAAAGACAAAGCAAGGAAGATATGCTTTACTTTGAAGTTACGTTTTCATTCCTCTCCTATGTCTCGGAAGTCCGAGGTAATCGGTTTTCTGTCTGGAGCTGTTTTTCATGCAGTTCATTTATTTTCTTGGTCCCAGATAAACTTCTCACATTCGGACATTTTGCTTTACAGAAGAGCATGGCTCCCATGGTTTCTTACTTCAGCCATTCATTAGTGAGTGAAGCACATCCATGTAAAAAGTGTGGCAGGAGACAACATGAGCAGGGACATAGCTGAACTTGATTTGGAAAGCACACAACAACTTTTTTTAAATGAGCACAACAACTTAGAACATTCATAAGAGGATTTTTGAAGGGTCCGATTTCCACATAGACCCACACCTAATCATATATTATAGCAAATATATATTACAGTGGCACGGTAGTGCCAGTATAGTTAGGGTGAAAGGTAACTTCTATGTTAAACTCAAATTTTGAACCTCACTAACTTTAGAACTTTTCAACGGATTTGCATGAACTGTGGTATGCATACTCTCTTGGGTAGGTCTCTTTGATGTGCCAAATGTCGTATGAATCCGTTTTGTGGTTTCTGAGATACAGAGTGTCGAAAAAAAAGAAATATCCATCTTTTTTGCAATTTCTTTGTCCTCCTGGATCTCAGAAACGGCTTTAGGTTGTGATCTGTAATTTGCAGGGTAGAAAGCCTTTGCCTCACAGATGTG
Organism: Neoceratodus forsteri; assembly: GCA_016271365.2. Taxonomy (NCBI): domain Eukaryota; kingdom Metazoa; phylum Chordata; order Ceratodontiformes; family Ceratodontidae; genus Neoceratodus; species Neoceratodus forsteri. The sequence goes on along the minus strand of CM028135.1, from coordinate 1,095,678,509 downwards.
CCTTTTGAAGGTTTGGTGGTACAATGACAAAGCAATACATTAGCATACAACAGGTACAGGGTATTGGGAGGTACAACAAAAAAGCAATACATTAGAATACAACAGGTACAGGGTATTGGGAGGTACAACAACAGCAATACATTAGCATACAACAGGTACAGGGTATTGGGAGGTACAACAACAGCAATACATTAGCATACAACAGGTACAAGATATTGGGAGGTACAACAACAAAGCAATACATTAGCATACAACAGGTACAAAGTATTGGGAGGTACAACAACAAAGCTTACGAGGGGGCCAATTTTTGTGTCACGAACTGGGAATTCTGGTCCTACATTAAATGCAACCAACAGAATTTTTCATCTGTACCAAAGATTGATTTTCTGTCAGATTAAGTTTTTTATTGCCAGATTAAGTTTTTTATGTGTTAACAAAGAATTATTTGACTGCACATACAATGTGACCCAAGAATTCTTTGTGCACGCAAAAAGAGTACTGTTTTTTGCCAGAAGAAGATTTTTTTATGTGCGATTGAAGAATTCTTTGGTCATGCATAAAGTACAACACTATAGTACTGGCTCGCGGCAGTAAAACAGCGGTGTAGCTAGACAATAAAAATGTGTACACCAGGACTATACTTTTTGCCCCATCTGGCACAATAAACTAGAGGTGGACGAGCCAGAGCAGGCCTGAGCCTGATTCAAGCTTAGTGCCTGGCTTGGCTTGGCTCGACCACTATATGCAATTGAAAGCCAAGGACAAGCCTAGCCAGTTATGCTCTGAGTAAGTACTGTTGTCAGCCTGAGCAGTTAGTGTCGTGTCTGAAACGTTCAACAGCTATGTAGAGAACAGTCTGCAGTAGCCAGGACTAGGCTCATGTTTTAGCTCGTAGTGTCAAGCCAGACTTCTAACTTTGCTCTAGGTGAAAATTCCCTGGCTTACCCACTTCCACAGTAAACACAACTTTTGTACACAACTGCACTGGTTGTTTCACCCACTCATGCACCAGGAAATACAGTTGCCACACATCGCTCTCTCAGACACCCACATACCACCCTAGAGCCGTAGTGTTGTATGGTCGTTGGAATGTAAAGACAATCTCAATGGCCAACCCTTCTAGTTTTGACTCCAGCATTGAAATGAAACAATGGATCAGCTGGTTCGGCACTGTGTTTCAGGGAATAGTTGTATCAGTGCACAGCCTTGCTGTTACTCCTCCCCCCACCTTAAAATACAATTGTACACCATGGAGTACACGGAGTATGACTTCCTATGCCCATGCAGTAAAATCTCTAGTTTTAAGCCTCACATACTTTTACTCATAACTTGGCAAGTTTAAATATTTGAACATCACATTTTCAATATACTGTTTACATAACCCCACCTCTAGAACAAGAGTGGTGAAAATTTTCAAATACAGGCCAAAAGGTGATTTTACAGTCGCACCACAAAATCACCTTTCATGTGAGATTTGACAAATTCCACCAACCAAGTTCATGAGGTGAGGCCATATAAAGAATATGTTGAAACTGGTGTGCCTCCGGTGACAGACGTTTGCTAGGAGGAGGGTGTTTCTGTCAGTCGGCTAGCGGTAATGGTTAGTAATGACCCATCTTGCATCATCCTTTGTAGTGATCAGATCCAAAAAGCTGATCTGACTCTGACTGACCAAAACACTAAATCTGACATTTGCTGTTGCTATCCTCCAAAAATCTAGTAAAACCGAGCTGTTCCAACTCTGTGCCATTCCACACCAACAAGGTATCATCAATTAAATGTCTCCACAAGTCAGTCTTGTGGAGAAAAGGATTAATTTCACTGTGCACATCTTAATCCTATTTGCCAAGGTACAGATTGTCATAGATTGGTGCCAGACTGGCACCCAGTGCTGTCCCATTTATTTGAACATAAAACGTTTCTTTATACAAGGAAGTATCGCATTCTAGGACAAAACATGTCAGCTGTGCCAACACCTCTGTAGCAGGATCAAGTTCAATCCTTTTATTCAAAAACTGTACCATGGCCTCAACTCCTCATTCATGCCGGATGTTGGAGTATAATGACTGTACTGCCAGTGTGACTAAAAGGCATGTTTCCTCTATTGCCAGGTCACCTAAAATGCGAAGGACATCTCCCATGTCTTTAATATATGATGGGAGATCTTTCACTAAGTCCTTAATGCAGAAATCCACAAACTTCGCTATTGGCATTGTCAGGCAGTCATTGCCTGAAACAGTGGGGCAGCCAGGCGGGTTAATTACGTCCTTGTGGAACCTGGGCAGGCAGCAAAATGCCACCTTTACTAGGAGTGAACAGTCAGACCATCAGCAAATTCTTCTGGTAACAATGCATTTGTTTTCACGGTCTCCAAGTATTCATTTGTTTTTAGAAAGGTTAGTTGGATCACTTTGGGCAGGATCATAGTACTTCTCATTATTCAGTTGATGTAATTCATCTTGGTCATATCTCTGACTGTCAAGGATAACTATCCCCCCCCCCATCTGCTGGCTTAACAATTATTTCTTTGTTTTAACCCAAAGACTTCAAACCTTTCATTTCCTCATTACTCATATTACGAAACACATTGGTTTCAACTGTATCCTTGAGTGTCATCAGATCTTCACAACATTTGAAGAAAGCATGCAACGCTGGAGTGAACTAGGGACAGAAAGCAGACTTCGATCTAAATTGCCCACAGTATTCAATATTTGAACTTGTATGACAAATGTCAGTGTTTTACATCCACATCTTGATCAGACATATTTTTCCTTTTAAAGATTTGATGTTCAAATTCCTCACACATTTATTAATGTCTACCACAGTCTCAGATAAGTCAAAACTTCTCATGGGGGTAAAGGCCACACCTCTGCTTAACACCCCAGTCTCAATGTCATTCAAAGCATATTTCGAGAAATTATGCTTATACATGTCAGTTCTGACCCCTCATTTGTCTCCTTGGGCCCTATTCTCTTTGACCTCTGGTTTTCTTGTTGTAATTTCCTCCTCTTTAGGCCCCTCCCTCCTCCTCCTCCTCCTCCTCCTCCTCCTCTTGTATTTTCCTGTCATTTGTTCTCCCTGTTGCTCCTCCATGGGACGAATGGGAGGGCTAAATGGTGGTATCTTTTGGGGGTCCTCCTCTCCTAACAACAGGATCAGTATCTTCAGCTATTGAGTTCTCAAGTTTGCTGTTATCCATCCCATAATCCAGGGGTTGATTTCTTCTTAGGATAGGTTTCGGTCCATTGACATCACTGTTGCTGGATTTATTTATTTTTTTTATTTAGTTGTTTAACCAGGAGTAGCACACTAAGCTGTAAGCTTTTTTACAGGAGTGACCTGGGAGCACAGGAAAGTTAAGTGACTTGCTCAGGGTCACACAGTATGCAAGTGGAAGCTGTGGGATTCAAACCCAGGCCTGGTCTGCTGGATGTCACCAGATTTGCAGCTCAGAGCCTTAAACCACTGCGCTATACTGCCTCCTATTTATTCTCATCTCGTTCCAGTTGAACACTCTGTCCAGTCTGAAATCCTTAGCACCCCTCTCAAATTTATTTCTCTTGATGGTTTTTAATCTATTATCATTTCTTGCCAAATTAGTTTTAAAAGTTTCACTCAGTTCTTTTACTGAGGTGAGGTAGCAAATTCATTCAATGTATCCTCCTCCTTTATTAACTCGGCTTCCACTTCTTTTTGTACAGTTTCATTCTCTTTGAGAATTAATGCTCTATATATGGTTCGGAGGCATTCTGGCTGATTTCCCTCCACTGAATTTTAACTTTCTATTTATGCTCCCCCCACTGCCTGCACACCGCCCCATTGGGAGTCACCTCGACATCTGTCTCCTCCTCTTACCTGGAGCCCATGGTGATCCCCCATGTAGCCGTGGTTATTCCCCCCAGGTGGGGGCGAGGTGGGGCCTGCATACCCTGAACATCTGAGTTTCGTCCGGACACCTTTAGGATAGGCAGGGAGTTGGAAATCTGTGCTGGGTGATCCATCTTCTTGGCGTGCAGGGAGCCATTTTCCTGTATTCCGTGATGTGCGCTCTGTCGTCAAGACATATCTGCTGATGTCTGCCATGCCTCCTTCCCTTAGCATGGCTTCGTGCTCGCTGTACCTCTGACCTCCGCCAGAGGCCAGTCAAGCGCTGAGCCTTGTCCCCCCTCCCTCCTGGGAGAAGGTGAGTGGACCACAGATGCTCAAGCCTCCTCCCTCTGGCCAGCCCTCCAACTCCCCAAGCACATTCCCAAAACTGGGTCAGCAGCATTGTGAGCAGTCGTCCCTCCATTTCATGAGACCTGCATCACCATTTTGTCCTGAGGTTGGATTCTTTAAAATACATAGTCCTCTTAGGACTTTGTCAGTTTCAAGAAACACTGAGGGAGGCTTTCTCGCAATACAGCTGTCTCGACTTTAGGGCAACACATTCAAATTGTATGAATGCCTGGCTTATGTTAAAAGGTCCTGTCACTTCCATTGCACTTCCTGCTTTAAGCAGGTCAGAAAAGCTGGGGCCCTGTTGTGAATTACTTTGTAATAAAAGGTCACTCAGGGAAGGGGGATCTGCTGTTTGCTGCTCGTTTTGAGCATTTTGTTCTTCACTCCCCATTTAGGGTGAAGAGTCACGCTGATATACAGTCTAGGCTGAGAAAAGTATACAGAATCAGTGTCTTGTGTTTTTCTTCAGATAAGCCCATGCTGAGTTGCACATCTTGTTCTTACCTTTGAGAAAGTACATTTTTGATGAAACACAAAAGGCATTATGGTGGAAAGGGAATCTGCGGTGCCATAGATGTGGCTGTTGTTTTTGCGTCTGAAACAAGATTTACCCATGTAACACCTGTACTGAGCACTTTTCAGTAAAGACGGAACCATGCTGGAATACATAGGAACATAGACACTGATGGCAGATAAGGACCGCAAGGTCCATCCAGTCTGCCCATTTCTTTTTCTGCCTTATGAATGTGCCATTGTCCTTTGCCCTGTCAATGACCTGTCTATTCATACTCATCTGTATTGCTCCCTTATGCCTGTCCCATGCCTGTTTGAAGCCCTGCACTGTATTCATAACCACCACTTCCTGAGGTAGCCGTTTCATGCATACATCACCCTTTCTGTGAAAAAGAACTTCCTAACATTACCCCTTAATCGGCCTCCCTCTAATCTCATGCTGTGTCCTCTTGTCCTGCTATTTTTCTTATATTGAAACATGTAATGCCCTTAAGGTGTTTGAATGTTTCGATTATATCACCTCTCTCCCTCCTTTGCTCTAGGGTATACATATTGAGCTCCGTTGATCTGTCCTCATATGTTTTCTGATGCAGTCCCTGCACCATTTTGGCTGCCCTTCTCTGGACTGCCTCAATTTGGTTAATGTCCTTGTGAAGGTGTGGCCTCCAGTACTGCACGTAGTACTCCAGATGGGGGCCTAACCAGTGTCTTGTAAAGAGGGATTATTACTTCCCCCTTACGACTTGTGATACCCCTACTAATACACCCCAACATCCCCCTAGCCTTACCTACTGCTTTAGTGGTCTGCTTGGATGATTTCAGGTCATCAGTGATTAGGGTTACCACCGCTTAAGAAGCCCAAAGTGGGACATTTCTTACTGAAACATGACTTTTTACATGCGGTATAAAACCTCGACCAATGCAACAGACTTTTTTTCTCTATATAATCAGAATTAAGGCTAAGTGCTGTAGTTTCTTAGTTGCTTCTACTGTTTCTTACAATGTTTAAGGTATTTTAGTTGAGGTACTATAGTTTTCTGCAATGTTTAGTGGAAAGTTAGAAAATATTTTTTCTACTATAAAGTCAGGACATGTAGTATTTTTTATGTTTTATTTGCTGCCCAAATCAGGACTGTCCTGTGAAAATCAGGACAGGTGGTAACCCTATCAGAGATGACGATGCCCAAGTCTCTTTCTTCCCTTGTGACTGCCAGGAACTCCCCTCCCAGCCTATAGGTGGCTTCAGGGTTTCTTTTCCCTATGTGCATGATCTTGCACTTCTTTGCGTTAAACCCCAGTTGCCACTCTTCCGACGATTTTGGTAGTTTATCCAGATCTCTTTTTATTCTGCCCTCCCCATCTGGATCATCTACTCTGTTGCAGATCTTGGTGTTATCTGCAAACAGACAAACCTTACCCTCCAGTCCATCTGCAATGTCACTGATGAAGATATTGAAGAGGACTGGCCCCAGGACTGATCCCTGAGGTACCCCACTTGTGACTTGCATCTCTTCTGACTGTATACCGTTTACCACCACTCTCCGTTTTCTGCCCTTCAACCAGTTTGCCACCCAGTTGACCAACTTCTAACCCACCCCGGGCCTACCCAGCTTATTAATCAATCTTCTATGTGGAACAGTATCGAAAGCTTTGCTGAAGTCAAGGTAGGTGACATCAACTGCTTCCCCTTGGTCCAGCACTCTGGTTACCCAGTCAAAGAAATCTATGAGATTAGTTTGACAGGACCTTCCTTTTGTAAACCCATGCTGTCTTGGATCTTGTGCTCCTGTGGATTCCAGGTGTTGCACTATCCTTTCCTTAAGGAGTGCCTCCATAATCTTGCCCTCTACTGAGGTAAGACTGACTGGTCTGTAGTTCCATGCCTCCTCCCTGCTACCACTCTTGTGGAGTGGGATCACATGAGCCCTTCTTCAGTTTTCTGAGACCTCTCTTGTACTCAGAGACTCACTAAACAGTTCTGATAATGGCTCTGCTAGTCCCACCCTTAGCTCCTTTAGTACCCTGGGATGTATGCCATCAGGTCCCATTGCCTTGTCCACCCTGAGTTTATCGAGCTCTTGTAGGACCCTTTCTTTTGTGACGGGACTAGTGCACACCTCCCTCCCCCCTTTGTCCATGGTGCTGAGCTGTGGGCCCTGCCCTACCTTCTCTTCAGTAACTACTGAGCAGAAGTATCTATTTAGGATAGATGCTTTTACATGGTCCTCCTCCTCACATGCCCCCTTATCCAATTTGACCTTAGCAAGACCCCCTCTGGATTTTCTCCTTTCACTAATGTATCTATAGAAAGTCTTGTCACCTTCTTTTGCTGTTTGTGCTAATGTTTCCTCGGTTTGGGCCTTTGCCTGCCTTACTGCCTTCCTTGCTTCCCTTAGGGAAGTTTTGTATGCCTCCCTGTCTTCATCCTGCTGCGTTCCCTTATATTTCCTGAAGGTCAGCCTTTTGGATCTGACCTTTTCTGCTACTGTTTACTGTTACAGGTACTGTGTATTTTATTTTCAGTTGAGCTGAACTCAATAATACAAGTTTCGTGGTTTGGTTGGTGCTGGTTTTCCAGTTGTCTGCTGTTCTTTGATACAAACAAAGGCATGACTGTACCAGGTGTGGTTCTCTTCACACCGCCTTCTTTATGTATTTTTGGAACTCAGCACGGGTTTACCTCAAGTAATACCAATGGAAATTATTTGGTATACTTTTTTTGGCCTACTCTGTATATCAGCACGACTCTTGAACCTAAAGGGAATCAAGAACAAAATGCTCAAAATCAGCAGCAAATGGCAGATCCCCCTTCACTGAGTGATCTTGTATTGCAAAGTACAGTAATTCACGAGATGGACCCAGCTTTTCTGACCTGCTTAATGCAGGCAGTGCAATAGAAGTAACAGGACCTTTTAACATGAGACAGGCATTCACACAATTTGAACATGTTGCCCATAAGTCAAGATGGCTGTATTGGGAGGAAGCCTCCCTCAGTGCTTATCTTGAAACTGACAGAGTCCCGAGAGGACTACATATTTTAAAGAATCCTACCTCAAGACAAGATCGTGAAGCATGTCTCATGAAGTGGAGGGAAATCAGCCAGAATGCCTCCAAACAATATATACAATTAATTCTTAAAGAGAATGAGAGTGTACAAAAGAAAATGGAAGCCAAGCTAAAAAAAGGAGGCAGTATTGAAGGAATTTGCTACCTCATTTCAATTTAAAGAACTGAGTGACACTTTTTTTTTTTTTTTTTTTCTTTCTTTATCCCTCCTTACTACCTCCGGAGCCCCCTCCTTCCGTCCGCTCATGTCTCCCTTGCCTACCTTGGGGATCTGCCCCTAGAGTGCCCATCCTCCTCTCCTTGCACAGTGGGGTCTGTCCTGCAGGTGGTCCGGGTGGACTTAGAGTGGCCTTCATCTAGGGCTGCTGGAGGGGATTTTCCGTTTTTCTCCCCTTACGTCCCCTACCCCCTAGGACGTCGAACTCTTGGGACGTACGTCCCGAGTGATAGCGTGCTGATGCACGCCAGAGCCCTCATGTGTCGGTGGCGCCCCCTCCCGACTCCAGACGGAGCCGCCCATCTCCTGTATTGTCGTAGGCTTCCACCGGCTACGAGGGTGATGTAGAATGCGGAAGCGTTCATGGTTCCCACCCCTGAGGGAGGAGAGCATCCATTGGGACACTGGATCCTCCTCTCCCTGCCAACCCCGCCACCCGAGTCCGCTCAACCCAGGTCACCAAGTGAGCGTGAGGTGGCGCCCAGTGCTCAACCCTCAGCGCCACTGGGCCGGCGTGAGCGACACTTTTAAAAATAATTTGGCAAGATAAACTAGTAGAATAAAAGCCATCAAGAGATATACTTCAAGAGGAATGATGAGGATTTCAGACTGGACAGTGTTCAACTGGAACTAAAGTAAATCCAGCAACAGCGATGTCAATGGACTGAAACCTATCCTAAGAAGAAATCAACCCCTGGATTACAGGATGGGCAACAGTGAATCTCAGAACTCTAAAGCTGAAGATATTGATTCTTTCTAAGGAGAGAAGGACCCACGAGAGACACCACTGTCCACCCCCCATTCGTCCCATGGAGGAACGACAGGGAGAACAAATTCCTGGGAAATACAAGAGGAGGACGAGGGGAAGGGGCTTAAAAAGGAAAAGGTTATAACAAGAAAACCAGAGGTCAGAGAGAATGTGGCCTGAGGAGACAAACGAGGGGCCAGTACTGACAGGTATGAACATAATCTCTTGAAATATGTTTTGAGTGATACCGAGATTGGGATGTTAAATAGAGGTTTGTCCTGTACCTCCATGACAAACTTTTACTTATTTGAGACTGTGGTAGACATTAACAAATTATCTGTGAGAAATCCAAACCTCAAATCTTTCTTTACAAGAAAAATATGGCTGACCAAGATATGGATGTAGACACTGACATTACTCATACAAGTACAAATACTGAACACTGTGGACAATTCAGAACCAAGTCTGATTGTTACCCCATTAACTCCTACTTTGCATGCTTCCTTAAAATGTTGTGAACATCTGATAGCACCCAAGAGTATGTAAGAAAACTAATGTGTTACACAATATGAGTAATGAGGAAATGAAAGCTTTGAAGTATTTCGGTGGAAACAAAGAACTAACTGTTCAGCCAGCAGATGGGGGGGTCAATTGTGACAATTGACAGTGGGAGATATGATCAGGAAGTCTTACACCCATTGAATAATGAAGGGTATTATGCTCAAGCCCCAAGTGATCCAACAAACCTGTTTAAAAATCAAATAGATGAATACTTGAAGACTGTGAAAACAAATGCATTGTTACCAGAAACATTTGCTGATGATTTGACTGTCCACTCCCCAGTAAAGGTGGCATTTTACTGCCTGCCCAAGAACCACAAGGACCTAGTTAACCTGCCTGGCCACCTCATTGTTTCAGGCACTGACAGCTTGACAGGACCATTAGCAAAGTTTGTGGATTTCCACATTAAGGACTTCATGAAAGATCTCCCATCATATACTAAAAAAAATGTAAGATGTCCTTCACATTTTAGGTGACCTAGCAATAGAGGAAACAACTCTTCTGGTCACACCGGAAGTACGGTCATTATACTCCAGCATCTGGCATGAATGAGGAGTTGAGGCCACGGTGGAGTTTTGGGATAAAAGGGTTGAATCAGATCCTGTTCGGGAGTGTTGGTACAGATGACACATTTTGTTCTAGAATGCAAGACTTTCTTTTATAAAGAGAGGTTTTATGTTCAAAAAAGAAGGACAGCTATGGATGCCAGTCTAGCGCCTAATTATGCCATTCTATAGCTTGGCAAATGGGAGCAAAATGTTGTGCAGTGAAACAAATCCATTTCTCCACAAGACTGGCTTGTGGAGACATTTCATTGATATCATCTTGTTGGCGTGGAAGGGCACAGAGTTTGAACTGCCTGATTTTGTTTGATTTTTGGAGGATAGCAACTGCAACCTCATATTTAGTGTTTCGGTCAGTCGGAGTCAAAGCAGCTTTTTGGATCTCATTATCAAAAAACATGGTGTAGGAGGGGTCATTACTGAACTTTACTGCAAGCCAACTGACAGAAACACTCTCCTATGAGCAAATAGCTGTGCCCAAGACACACCACTGAAGGTATCCCCAACGGTCAATTTATAAAAACCAAAGCATAACTGTGGCGGTGATACCCTGTATCAAGAGAGAGCAGATGAGCTTGAAAGGAGGCTGTGTAACAGAGGGTACACAAATAGCACAATACAGAAGGCTAAGATGAGGTAGAATCCATGCCCAGGGGTGGTCTGTTGATTGAAGAGACAACTAGAAATCAGGGAGACAGTCGTACCAAGTGTGTATCCACTTTCAATCCTTGTTTAAAGGAAGTAGATGTTGATCATCAAAACAAAACTGTCACCTCATAGGTACATACTGTGGGCTCAGAGACATTAAGGACTGCGGTCCAGTGGCACTAGAGGTTGAGGTGCTGGTTGTGACGTAGACAGCCAGCTCTGACTGCTGTATCAATTTTTTTATTACATATAAAATATGTGATGGGAAGGTCAGTTTGAGGAAACTACTGTCTTACTGGAACTGACACATAAGTTCAAAGGACAGGACATAGCTAAACTGCAGATATCTGGGTTGCAATTACCTTGTCAATTTGCTTTCATCCCAGGCAATAAGATTTGCCATTCATAATTCCCTCAGGGAAAATCCTTTGATTTACAATAGTTGTCAGGAAGAACTTGAGAGGGAGGGGTGTCAGAGAGAAGCCAGAATGGACATTGAAGAGAGGTTGATATCTGAGCCAGGGGAGGACCCAGACAAATTTGGAAGGTCCAATATACTTTCACGGGGAACCCTTGAATTACATCAGAGAGACCTTTGAGGTGTAGATTCCAAGGTCCAGACGGGATTAAAGAGGCAAATACACTTTTGCCTGAATACAGTGACTTAGATCAAAGAAACTTTTGAGATGTATGTGTAGCAGAGCACAAACCGGTTTGGTCTGGTTAACCTGAGGGAGGAAAGGCAGTGAGGTCACCTATTACGTTTTTTTAAATAGTTTATTTGGACATCCTGTGAGATAAAATATACATGTTGTTATACCAAGGCGCGGAGTTAGTGACCTCATGAGAAGGCCGGCTCAGAACTGTGTTTAATTGCTGAGAGAACCTGGACAGAGACACACAAGACAATATTTCTGACTGAGAGAAGAGAGACCATCAAAGCACTAAAGTAAGAACCTTAGACAAGATTAGTCTGAAGTTATTAATTGTAGGAACTGAACTTTTGCCTGTTTGTTTTAAGGCTGTATATGTTGGGATATATATTTGTTCTGCATTTATTGTTCTGTTTTGATACTTTAAAGTAAAGAGATATTTTTACAATGGAAACTGTCTGGAGTGCCTTGACATTTCTTTTTATTTTAAGTGGAGCTTTTAAAGGTTATCAGTAACACTGTGTATGGGTTTATTTATACCAAACTGGGAAATGGATAGAGTTCTCTAAAGTCTTGCATAGAGTTCTAAGGGTTCATTTGAAAGACCTGGTTGGGTGCCCGTAGACAAAGATATCTGGCCCCCCGACGACAGAGTTATCTGAGCCTGATAATTGGGTATGCTAACAAGAGGTTATCAGTTTGAATCCCTCCAGAGCTTGAGACTAAGGTAACTTGAACCCACAAAACAGACAAGAGGGTTACCTTGTTCTGTTCACTGTCCACAAATCATACGCTCAGTGGTTGGCACTTTGGGAGTAGAGGGCTGACTGGCTGAGCCAGTTTGTGACACTGGCCGCTACACGTCACACCATGCCGGTGACCAGGTTCGGGAACGAGTCCAGGCTACCGGAGGTCGGCTGGGGTGAGAGAGGATCGAGCATCTGGAGGACTGCTCTCCTGTCTCGGGGAGGGAGGGATTGTCATCCCGCTCGCTGACTGTCCTCTGGCAGTGGCTGGTGGGCAGTACAGGTCAGGAGGGCATGCGCCAGCATCCTCACATCGGTAGAGAGGTGGGGATGGGAGAAAAAGGAAAAGGAGCTGACAGGCTCCATGATGGCCACACCAGTGCCCTGAGCGTACCCTCGACATCTGGATTTTGCTCTGGGGGGTGGGGGTAAAGCCGGCGCCTCTTCAACCAGCTGCTGCCATGGGGGGCGGACACAGGGAATTAGAGGGGTGTCACAGGTTTCATAGGTTTTTACAGAGTGTAGAAGACCATGGTCCATATAGCTCGCAAAGCTGACTTAGCTGTACCCCAAAATGTTATTTGCTACTAAGTGCTTGTCCGGTTTGTTCTTGAACTCACCCATGTTTTTACTAGCCACCACTTCAACCAGAAGTCCGTTACACACCTTCACCACTCTTACACTAAACCAATGTTTCCTTTTGTTAGTCCGGTATCTTTCTCCGGTTAATTGTAGTGTGCAGTAATTTTGCTAATAGCCAGACCTAGCTGTTCCCATAGCCCCACATCAGATAGGGCCTTATCAATCAAGCACATGTCCCCCTTTAACCTGCAGAACTCCAGGGAGTACATCCCCACTTCCACCAGCCTCTCATCATATTCCCTGTCCTTGACATCCGCAATCATGCGTGTTGCCTTCCTCTGAACCCTTTCAAGTGCTCTGACCTCAGTTTTGCCCCTTGGTGACCAGAACTGTGCACAATACTCCATGTCAGGTTGGGAACGGTGCGCCGGAGACCGAGTCCCTCCAAAAGAGGGACAGGAGTCGCCTGCCGGGCTTGGAGGCTGTAAAAAGCTGTATAGAAAAAAAAAAAGAGACATTAAGGACACACCTCACCACATGGTGCACAGAAGGGAGAAAAATATAAAAAGGACTGTGTGGTTCACTCAGTACAGCCCCTACCTGACAAACCTAGAATGTGGATACCATAAAGAGGGGATGGCTATTCCAAATGTGGAAACTGCAAAGTCTGCCCATTTGTTAACACTACCAAAACATTTAAACAGATGCAAACTGGTACAGACACTAAAGGCATGGGGGTCATTACCTGTGCAACAGAGGGAGGCATTCACTTGGCTAGTTGCAGCTGCAGTGGCCACTATATAGGCAAAACAAAAATTCAGTCTAAAATCAGAATGAGTGAACATCTGAGGGCCATGGAACATGGAGATGAAAAGAAATGCATTGTATATGCATCTCATAAAAGAGAGAAACAGAGCACAATTTCATTTTTGCAGGCATTGAGAAACCAGTAAGAAACAGAAGGGTCATGATTATGATAATTTGCTCCTTTAAAGGGAACAATATTGGATTTTTGCACTAAGAGCAATGCAGATACCTGGAGTGAATGAAAGACTTGAAGTTAAGCCATTTTTATAGGCAACTACGATCACAAAAAACAATATCTGGCTCTTCTCTAGCAAACGTAATGCTGACTATAGAAACATAGAAACATAGAATTTGACGGCAGATAAGGACCGCTTGGCCCACCCAGTCTGCCTATTTCCCAACCTGATGGATAAGCTGCAGGTCCTAGTTAACCAGCAGCCTACTTCTTCCTACCCCCACCCCCTAGAATTGCCTTATGACTGTCCCATGCATGCTTGAATTCCACCACTGTTTTTGACTCCACAACCTCCTCTGGAAGGCTGCTCCATACATCCACAACCTCTCTGTGAAAAATACTTCTTAAATTATTCTGAGTCACTTCCTTCTATCTTCAAATTGTGCCCCTGTTCTTGCACACCTCTTTTTGAAAGATGCTACCCTCTTGGACTTTGTTGATTCCTTGAGGTACTTGAAAGTTTCTATCATGTCTCCCTCTCCTCCTTTCCTCAAGGCTATACATATTAAGCTCCTTAAGTCTCTCTTCATATGTCTTCCGGTGCAGACCCTGCACCATTTTAGTTGCCCTCCTCTGGACAGCTTCCATCCTGTCTGTGTCTTTGCGGAGACTGGGTCTCCAGAACTGCATGCAGTACTCCAGATGGGGTCTCACTAGCTGTCTGTACAGAGGGATAATAACTTCCTGTTTTCTACTGGTGATGCCTCTTCCTATGCATGAAGTAACTACTGACACACTGCCATTATTGTGTTCTTGAACTTCTATTTCTTCCATTGCCGCCCCCTTCTTTCCTTACTGTATTTACCAACTTTTTGATTATGATCTAAATTATTGCTATTTTGCAAGTTGCTTTCTTGATGAATTAGATTGCTGGGTGATATGCGAACTCTGATATATCTATGATTGGTAATTACACAGCATATACTCTTTTATCCTTGCAGATTTCACACAAATGTTTATCCGAGAAGGATTTCTAGAAATGTTTCAAGACCATGATGGAGTTCTTTGGCCAGCTTATAGGTTTGGATACCTGCCTGGTGGTCTGTCCTGCCCAGGTGGTATGGATATATAATTATCGGCATTCTCCAAAATATATACCACTGTACAGAGTGCTTTTCAACACTGGCAACATGTTGACAATTTTTGCTGCTAATATGGGTACTATTATTCAGATTATATTTTGTTTAGCACTTGTAACAAGCAGTTTTTAATAAGTGCTGCTAGTAGAATTATAAATAGAATTACTAATGAATATGAAAATTTGCAATGTTTATGAATTTGTTAGTTTTTATCTTTGCTTTAGATCTGATGTATTTTTCTGCTGCACAGCACTTACCCACAGTTTGGTCTGCACCAGTTTTTATTTTTGGGTTCTGTTCCTTTAACTGCTGCTGCTTAAAGGAGGGGTACTTGTTATGCATGACCCGTATCACGTAATGTGGGGGAACGTAAAAGAGTGAGCCGAAACTACGACAAATGGAAAATGACGAGTACCAGAATGGTGAAACTGGTATTCTCTTACCTCGAGGTGCTACGACCTCGGAGTTAGATATTAAATAAAGGTGTGGGGGAGGCAAGCTCACCAAGGGGGTCTAGGGTGAAGCCCCCCACAGAAACAGCACGGTCGCTGTTCCGGTCCTCGCTGTTATCTATTTGCTGATATGGGCTCGCTCTTTTGGATTAGCCCATATCACATGGAACTGCATGACTGGCCTTTGAGAAAGCACATTTTTGCATGAAATGCGTAAGGTGTCATGGTGGAAGGGGGAATCTATTGTGCCATAGATGTGGCTGCTATTTTTGTCTCTAAAACAACATTTACCTGCATAACAAATGCACTGAGCACTTTTCCAATAAAGACAGATTTATGTTAGAATACAGATACTGTACATTCTTTTTTCAATTAAGCTGAACTCAATAATATAAGTCTTGTGGTTTGGTTGGTGCAGGTTTTCCTTTTGTCTGCTGTTCACTGATATAAACCATGGCATGACTCTCCCCAGTCTAGTTCTCTTCACACTGCCTAATTACAAGAGTTCTTCTGTATGCAGAAGTGCATGCCCCTGCAGGGCCTGCACTTCTGCAGCCAGGTGTACTGTTGTAATTTCAGTGTATTGTTTTTAACGAAAAGAAAGGAAACTAATTGCAAATAACTGAGTTAATGCACCAGTTAGGGTTCAACTTAAGGCCACAAAAGCAGGGAAATGTGGTGTTGGGGTTCCCAACCCTAACTCCCCCACCAAGTAGCAAAGGGACAAGACAATAGAAGCAACCACAGACAGACATTATTAGGTAAGACAAACAGCATACAGCTGTTTTTAGATGACATAAATGCAGTAGCACTGATGTGCTACATGTGTGGATTTGTATCTGCAGCTACAGCCTGTGCTTCTGCAGCCAGAAGAAGATGTGAATGTCTTACACTGTGCATTATATATGTAGCTGCAGAAGCACTGGCCCTCATGGATACCTGTGGCTGCAGAAGCGCAGGCCCCATATGGGCCTGCGCTTCTGCAGACAGAATTACTGTTGTAATTTGTGTATCATGGATTTGTATTTGTGACTGTAAATGTGTAGGCCACCCAGGGGCCTACACTTCTGCAGCCAGAAATGGGTGTCTATTCCTTACACTGGACATATGCATCTATGGCTGCAGAAGTGCTGGACCCACAGCTGCCCACACTTCTTCAGACATAACTGTTGTAATTTAGGTATTGTGACTTTGAATCTGTGGCTGCAGGGCCCTGTGCTTCTACAGAGAGAAGCAGAGTTGTGATTTGAGTACTGTGAATTTCTACCTGTAGCTAGAAGTGAGTGCGTATGTCTTGCAGTGTGCATACCACAGATACAAATCTATGACGGTAGCACATTAGTACTACTGCATTAGTGTCAGGCTGTGAGACCCAGGCCAGCATAAAGACAGCAGCTGAGTTTTTCTCCCATGTCCCCCCGCCCCCCCCAGACATTGGCAATGCCTATGTCAGTGATACACACGTACATAGCTTCCCAATGCATCAAGAGCAAGCTCTCTGTCCCAGAAAATGGGGTCTCTGTGGTAATGGAACCCACTGCCAATCCTCCCTGGTGCTGCTGCTGGGCCATCACTTTTTAAATGTCATTTCTCTTTCCCAAGTTCTACAGTAGGCTTTGTCAGTGTATTAATGGAGACTGTATAGCAAGCATTCTTCAGGATTACCTGATGTCACAGTGCACTTGTTATGACCTCATAGTGCTTACCATGACAGCATACTGTGATGTCATAAACATAGCAATAGTGAGGTTAGCCAGGGACAGTGAAGTGTTTTTGAAACAGTGGAGTAAGTGATTGTTAAAGGGTCATATTTTAAAACTGATAACGAGACAACGTCAGAACCCCAGAAAACATTTCAGTTAACTGAAAACACTGACAACATAAACATTTTATCAGAGTTGATGTCCAGAGCTGAATTTTTAAATGGAACCAATGCAGACATAACTGCGTGATCTGTCTGCATGCATCCAGTGCTCACCCTGCGTCCATGTGCTTGCATCCGGTGTTTGGCTAGTATCTGTGTACTTCCATCTGGTATTTATGCTGCATCTATAGCAAGTGTTCACCCTGCGTCTGCATACATGCATTCGGTGTTCACCCCGTATCCATATTTTTGCACCCAGTGTTTGTCTTGTATGTGTGTGCTTGCATCCGGTGTTTGACCTGTATCTGTGTGCATGCATCCCATGTTTGCTCTGCATCCCTGTGCATGCATCCTGTGCTTGCCTTGCATTTGTGTGCATGTATCCGGTGTTCGCTCTGCATCTGTGTGCTTGTATCTGTGCTTGCCTGTATCCGTGTGCACCCTGCATCCATGTGCTTGCATCTGGTGTTTGCCCCCTATCCGTGTGCATGCATCCAGTGTTCGCCCTGTGTCTGTGTGCATGCATCTGGTGTTCACACTGTATCCATGTGCATGCATCTGGTGTTCCTCCTGTGTTTGTGTGCTTGCATCTGGTGTTCACCCTACATTCATGTGCATGCATCCAATGTTTGCCCTGTATCCATTTGTATGCATCCAGTATTTGCTCTGTGTTTATATGCACATATCCAGTGTTTGCCCTGCGTTCATGTACATGAATCTAGTGTTTGCCCCGCATTTGTGTGCATGCATCCGATGTTCATCTTGCATTCGTGTATATGTGTCCAGTGTTTACTTGTGTTCATGTGCATACATCCGGTGTTCACTCTGTGTTCATGTGCATACATCTGGTGTTCACTCTGCAAGCATGTGCATACATATGGTGTTCACTCTGTGTTCATACAGATACATCTGGTGTTCACTCTGTGTTCATGTGCATGCATCTGGTGTTCACTCTGTGTTCATGTGCATGCATCTGGTGTTCACTCCATGTTCATGTGCATACATCTAGTGTTCACTCTGTGTTTATGTGTATACATCTGGTGTTCACTCTGCGAGCATGTGCATGCATCTGGTGTTCACTCTGTGTTCATGTGCATGCATCTGGTGTTCACTCTGTGTTCATGTGCATGCATCTGGTGTTCACTCTGTGATCATGTGAATGCATCTGGTGCTCACTCTGTGATCATATGCATGCATCTGGTGTTCACTCTGAGATCATGTGCATACGTCTGGTGTTTGCCCATCCTATTTTTGAAAACTGCATCCATTTGCAACTGAACTGTGCAATGTGTGGTGATATGTATAAAATGTTGACACAAATTGCATTTGCAACTAACTGTAGATGCAGATTCCAGTCGACAGTGCTAGACTGTGGTCTCGTGTTTACACCAGATACACACAGAAATACCACTTTTGAAAAAGCAGCCCATAGATACAAGACTTTGAGCACTTTCCCTGCTCCTTAACCTTGATGTTGCCATTGTACTGTAAGGTCAGGCAGCTGTGTTTGAGTTCATCTCAATTATAATGACAAGTGGTGTTGAACTATGGGAGCCCTATTCAGAGATGCAGTTCGGGTGATGCACAATGCACTTGCAATGTAATTTGGTAATTCGGATACTACCTTTGAGTATACACTCTTTTACAAAGGTTCCACGTCAGGATGTAAAACAGCAAAGACATAACACAAACTTGACAGTTAACACAGAACATAAGATTGCTATGTAATACAGAAAATAGATAAATAATACATTTGAGTAACCTAGACAACTGAAATTAAACAGTGGGAGGAGATTTCCAATTAGCAACATACAGCATAGCTGCCCCAGGGGGGCCTGTCAAGGTAGAGTACTGGAAAGGGTAGGAGAAATAAAGGGAGGAGAGTGCGAATGAGGGGTAGATTAGAAAGAGAGAGAAAGCGAGGAGGAGAGAGAGAGGGAGAGAGAAAGACAGGGATTGGGAGAAGGAGAATATTCATGGGGGAGAGAGTGGGTGGAAAGGTGAGGTGTTGGGGGAGTATGGAGGGAGGGAGGTGGAGGAAGCTAGAGAGGGGTGAGTGGCAAGGGATGGCAGGTGGGGGTCCAGAGTAGGTAAAACAGGAGGAAAGCTCAGACAGACGTATGTCCCCTCATGTGACAGTTGTACAATAACAAACAACTAGTGCAGGTTGGCAGCTGAACCCACGCCCTAGTATGCACCGATGAATGCTACACAGTTCAGAGGTGTGACATGCACCTGTCAAGCCCAGAGATGCATTGTGTAGTGGTCACTGTGGGACAAGCATCAGGTTCAAATGTGCCTCCCAGGTTGGCAGTTCACTGGTAATTCAGTAATTCCCCCTCCCTAACCCCCGTAATTTATCACCTGGTGCTGCAATGGCTCCCCTCCAACTCCACCAATAATCAGTACCATGATTACCCCCTTCCACTCCAATTACCATGAGCCCCTGCAGTACCATGATCACCCCACTTCCCCAATTACTATAAACCCTGCAATCCCGTGATTACTCCCTCCCACTCCCCCAATTCCCATGAGCCCCTGCAGTACCATGACTATCCCCACTCCCTCAGTTACTATGAACCCTGCAGTCCAGTGGTTACTCTCTCCCACTTCCCTAATTCCCATGAGCCCCTGCAGTTCTGCGATTACCCTTCCCACTCCCCCAGTTCTCATGAGCCGCCCTTGCAGTCCACTGATTCCACCCCTCCAGACACTAACTTTCCATATCTCAATTTCTGGTTGTCCAGTCACCTCTCAATCACTGTGCAGTGACCACAGACACCCCAGTTGTGCAGCATGTGCCCTGGCAACCAAATTATCACTTCATTGTAGCTGGCAGTAACCTGCAGATTTCATCAGCATATGGCTAGGCTTGTCTCCTGAGAAGGCCTCCATTTTCTGTGAATGACTCTGTGGACCATTAACAGGCCAGCCCTCCCCCATCCATTTGCTGAGTACCCTCTGTGGCCTTTGTGGATATAAGGAGGTGTCATGACCCCTGTTGAGCATGGTAATGTGGCACAACATCAGGCTTTGTAACTCAACATATTTAATGTTGTACTCTTTAAATTATATCAAATCAAAACACAGCACTAAAGCAGACCTAGAACAGGAAAAAAGGGGCAATTTACAAGACAGAAGAAGAACAGCCTAAATGGAGTAACAAGGCATCGGTAAAACATATTCACTGTAAGATTAACTGCTACTTTAATGTTAATTTATTACTGCAGCAAAGACTGCCATTAGAAAAACAAGAGCACATGTGATAAATGAATTATATCACATGTAATAACCGACTTACATCTCATGTGCTAATAGAATTAGAGCAATTATTACTAGTCCCTAAGTTTGAGATACTGAAGCTACTGCAGGTTCAAAGTACTGTGAGCTGAGATGGGGGAGGCAGCTGTAACCTGGTCTAGATTTCGGCTCCGTCCTAGACAGGCTTCCCAGAATATTAAAATCATAAGGCATGCTTCCCTTACTGCTGCTGCCACATAATTCACACAAATACCAGCTAGGCATTGTTCTACAGCCTCATTTCAAAAATAATGAGCTTTTTTGGCACCGGCAGATTTAATAAAACCTATTATCAAAATGGATGTATAATGCCAGGAATTTTTTTTGACTATAATTTAAGTTTTTTGAGGGGAAGCAGTGATGGTACATTGCACATGGTTCCTGGTCTCGCATTGATTTTTCAGTTCTTTATTCTAAAATAAAACTGTTGATGGAATAGAACATGATGGGATGGGATATGACAAGACTGGATGGGTTGGAATGGAGCAGAAGAGAACAGAACTGAATAGAAACTGGTTTTATGTTGTATAGTTCATTCATACTTCATAAAAAGGCAAGGAAAAAAATCAAGAAACTTCATTGGCTGAGAGACGTCACCTGATCATGCAGTAAATTCTCAGCAGTGCATGGTCAAGTGCTGGGTTTCATTACCAAGTCAAAACAGCCTCATTGCCTACAAAATCAAGGACTATTTCATGTATATATTTTGCTATTGAAGATGTATTTAAACAAATGATTTTTGTAAAGAAAATATTAACATTTTTCACTCTGGATATAGTGCAAAAGAGCAGCAACCCATTTTATAAGTGCAATAAGCCACTTCAGGGTGTGCTTTGAAGGATCTGAATGCACTTCCCAGTCACTTAATGACACTCGGCCTTCAGCCCTGTGCCTCACTTTCCTGAGGCGTGCATTAAGTAAGCAACAATGCACGTTGTTGAGAATGTTACCATGATTTTGTTATTCCTGCCTATTGTACATTGTGTAAACCCTGTAGATATGTTACTCAAATATGTTTATTTTTTATTCTGATCTCTGTTGAATGTAATGTTGATTTCGTAATTTTGTACCTATCATCCATTCTATGTAATGTGTCCACTGTATCTTTTGCTTTGTTACTTTATTTCTGCTGTATTGATTTAACTTTGTAACATCGCAGATCGTGTCTGAAAATAATCATTTTATAGCCAGCACACGCACCCGGTCAACAAAAACTAAATAAATAAATAAAATAAACCATGACAGGGTGTGCATTACAGAATTCTAATCCATACCTCTGGGAAGTACATGAAAATGCTGTAATGGTGGGCTTCATGGCACTGAGTGATGGTGGGGGGTCAATCTGGCATGCTGGTGTCCTGGGTTCATGCCCCACGCCGGGAACATCAGGAGTGGAGACCAGTGGGGGGAGGGTGAAGGTGCGTCTTTTGTTTTTTGGGGGCTTTTTTGGGGCCCCATCCAGCGCCGGTACCTCTGCCCGGTCACGGCCCTCGCTGCCCACATTAGCTGCTACTCCCCTCAATACCCCTGGCTTTCCCCCCTCAGCCCTGAAGCACTGCAGACTACAGGATAGGTCAGGGGGAGTCAGCCTGGGAGCAATTGTGGGCACAGCGAGGCAGGCACCATCTAGGTGCTGGAGCAGCGATTTTTTTCCCCCTGTAAGGAGGGGCGGGAGCATGCAGTGATGCCTGCGTCCGTTCTGCACCTCAGGAACTTGCTGACGCCGGCTGCTGTGGCACCCCAAGCCTTCCCCAGGGGTCCCTCCAGTACCGGACATGCCCCGCACCCTCCCCCAGAGAAGGAGAGCAGTCCATGGGACACTCGATCCTTCTACCCCGGCCAGCCCTCCGATGACCCAGGTCCCGTTCCCGAACCCGGGTCGCTGGCGTCGCAAGTGGAAAATCCAACCGCTGCGCCGGCGGGCCGGCCCAGAAGGTGTGTCCTTTGGATGCTCTCCTCATGGGGGGAGGGGAGCTCACAGTGCTGCTCTCTAGTAGCTCCTGGTGGTTGCTGCTGGAGATGCTGATGATGGCGTGGGTGACCACATGTCGTCATGCACCCCTCCCCCGGCCCACAATGCATGTGTGCAAGTGACTAGGATAGAGGGTGGGCAGGGGCACGAACATGGAAAATGCCCCTCTGGTATGCTGGATGACAACCTCTCTGCCCCTCCCCATTCCTGGATCCTCCTTGATGCAATCAACGGCACACTATCTCTGAATGCCTCAAGCAAAGCTCCTCTGCTAGGCTGTGGCACAGCCCCCAGTAGGGACAAGCCAGACAATGGAGAGTGAAAGTAAGGAACTCCCAGGTGTTTACTCCATGACAATAGCCAGGGGAGGCCCCCTGGCAGGGACAAGCCAGACCCATAGGCTTCCTGAGGTCTGGACTGGACTGTGTCCCAGTTGGGCGCAATTCAGGGGTGAGTCAGGAGGGAAAAGAGGTGGGAATGTGGGAGTCTGAAGAAAAGGAGTGCCAGCAGGCATGGTGGGAACCCCCCCCCAAAAAAAATCCTGTAATGCACACCCTGAAGTGGTTTATTGCACTTATAAAATGGCTGGTAAGTAGTTTTTGAGAGAATGGAAATTACATTTGGTACCTGACCAAGCAGTGCTAGGAATTTAATGCATGGTCATATCATGTGTCTTAGCCAATGAAGTTCCTAGATTTTTTTCTTGCCATTTTATAAAATACTTTAACATACACCCTGTTGTGGCTTTATTGCTTACGTTTGTAGGGACAATCAGGCTGTTTGTTATGGCTCTACAGAGTGTCAGCACATGCATTCTTAGGGAGGGTGATTTGCAAACTGACTGTGAGCAGTTCTGGTGTCCTAGAGAAGCACACTGTGACACTCTTGGAGCCCTCAGGAATAGCCCGACTGTCCCAATAGACATAATATGAATCAGCAAACTGTATCTAATGGCTTATAATACATGTTTAAGATGTAATTTTTTTTTAATATTTAAAATAGAATGGGATGTCTTTATTTGAAGTTAGACTCTCCACTTTTTCAAACATTGTGCCTGAGGGACACATCCATTTGTAAGGGGTCCTTATATTCAGGCAAATCCTCAGCTCTGATTGGATAGCTCAACACTGATTAACTCTAATGCACTATAAAGCAATGAGTTAGATACTGGTAGTGTAGGGACTGTAATACAGAATACAGCTTGGAATTATACAGCATCTTTCCTACATGCTGTATTCTAAAGTACCTTACAAAACAATGAGTTAGATAATAGTAGTACTGTACAATGAGTTGGATAGTAGTAGTACTGTACAACAAGTTGGATAGTAGTAGTAGTACTGTACAATGAGTTGGGTACTAGTAGTACTGTACAATGAGATGTATACTAGTAGTACTGTACAATGAGTTGGATACTAGTAGTACTGTACAATGAGTTGGACAGTAGTAGTACTGTACAATGAGATGTATACTAGTAGTGCTGTACAATGAGTTGGATAGTAGTAGTACTGTACAATGAGTTGGATAGTAGTAGTACTGTACGATGAGATGTATACTAGTAGTGCTGTACAATGAGTTGGATACTAGTAATACTGTACAACGAGATGTATATTAGTAGTACTGTACAATGAGTTGGATAGTAGTACTGTACAATGAGTTGGATACTAGCAGTAGTACTGTACAATGAGTTGGACACTATTAGTACTGTACAATGAATTGGATAATAGTAGTACTGTACAATGAGTTGGATACTAGTAGTAGTACTGTAGAATGAAATGGATAGCAGTAGTACTGTACAATTAGTTGGATAGTAGTAGTACTGTACAATGTGTTAGTAGTACTGTACAATGATGGATAGTAGTAGTACTGTACAATTAGTTGGATAGTAGTAGTAGTACTGTACAGTGAGTTGGATACTAGTAGTACTGTACAATGAGTTGGATAGTAGTAGTACTGTACAATGAGCTGAATACTAGTAGTACTGTACACTGAGTTGGATAGTAGTACTATTGTACAATGAGTTGGATACTAGTAGTACTGTACCATGATATGTATACTAGTAGTACTGTACAATTAGTTGAATAGTAGTAGTAGTACTGTACAATAAGTTGGATACTGGTAGTAGTGTACAATGAGTTGGATACTAGTAGTACTGTGCAATGAGTTGAATAGCAGTAGTACTGGAGAATGAGTTGGATACTAGTAGTACTGTACAATGAGTTGGATACTAGTAGTATTGATGTAGCTGCCATCTGTGGCCCTTGGGACACTGGAGTATCTCACAAGGGGGCTGGCTGGCCTTGGTTCAGGTCTTCTAGCTGCCTGGAGGAATATATGCGGTGTCTCTACCTGGGGTAGTACAAGGGGACCTGACCCATAGGTAGGGCTAATACCCCCAGGAAGTATGAAAGAACTATATGGAAAACTTTTACTCTATACAATCAAATGTCACACACACACACACACACACACACACACACACACACACACACACACACACACACACTCACTTCATCCCAGTCCCTAAATATGGGTGGACCCATGTTAACCCCAAGAGGCCACATGGTAGGAACCACACCAAGTGATGATGGGTCCATACAAACATCCTGGACACTCAACCTGTCATGGGCATGTAGGAGGGTAGTTTCCTCACGTTAAAGAGAAATATTCATGGACCTAAAGGAATGAGCTGGTAGCCCAGGATCCCTATAAAAAATCGGTAGCAGTAAATAATTTTTACTGTCTTACTTTTTTTGTAATCCACTTTGTTGTTCAGTTCACCCTGCAAACCCCCACATGCTAGGGCAGCTCCCACGGACCCCCATGACTGAGCCTTTGATAGAACATGCAACTTGTTCAGTTTCAGACGCCATATATGTACTGTGTCTACATATGTCTTCTACTTCTTGATTGAGTATTACAACGCCTGTCCGTGCTGATAGTGCTGCTATTGATCTCGCAGAGCAAGCTGCATTTATGTTATAGTGCATGTATGTAATACTGAATGTATGTTATACTGTGAGTGTTTTATGTCTGTTATACTGTAAATGTTATATTGTATGTATTTAATAATATATGTTATACTGTATGCATGTTATACTGTATGTGTTATATTGTATGTATTTAATAATATATGTTATATTGTATGCATGTTATACTGTACATGTTATATTGTATGTATTTAATATGTTATATTGTATGCATGTTATACTGTATGTGTTATATTATATGTAAGTTATAGTGTACATATGTTATATGTATGTCATACTGCATGTGTTATACTGTATGTAAGTTATACTATATGTGTTGTATGTATATTATACTGTATGTTATATTGTATGTATTTTGTAATGTATTTATGTTATATTGTATGCATGTTATACTGTAAGTTATACTTTACATATGCTATACTGGACAACAAACAGGCAAAACTCAGCTGCACCTCCAGGATAAAAAAAAATGACAAAGCTAGGAAACAATACAAAACATAGTTTATTAAGGAGAGTAGCACCCCCTCCACCATGTGTCAACGTTTCACGTCGCCCTGACGCTTTATAAGCTCTGTATACCCTCTACCATGTCACATATGAAGATGGTGAACACCACTGGCTCCAAGACCGATTGATGTGGCAGTCCACTGATAACACCCTTGACCCTGGGAATTCCCCATTTTTCTCTTTCTAAGTCCTGCCCCTCAACCAGTTCTCTAGCCATCTGGTGAATTTGTTCCCCAGATCCTTGAGTTTTTGTAACCAGCCTACTGTGTGGTACAAAGTTAAAGGCCTTGTCAAAGTCCAAGTACAGCATATCAACTGCTTGTCCCCCATTCACTGCCTTTCTAACCCAATCAAAACTCAATCTGTCGGGACCCCTGTTTCCAAGGAGTAGTTAAATAGATCGGTCAGTGGTGCCGCCAGCATCTTACTCACCTTTTTCAACCCCTAGGGTGCAAGCTGTTGGGTCCTGGTGATATATTCACTTTCAGAGCCCTAAGTCCCTTGAGCAACCTTTCCTTTGATAACATTCCTTATGCTGGCTCGCCTCCCTGTGCTCCTTGGGCCTGCCTTCTTCCACTGTAAATACTAAACAAAAATATTTGTTCAGGATTTATGCCTTTTTGGGGTGATCCTCTACCCATCCACTGCTGCTCTTCACCTTGACAAGTTCGTCTTTTGTCACACTCTTTGTATGTTTTATTGTGTGTATTATAATGTGTGTTAAACTGTATGTTTGTATGTTATGTTGCATCTGTATTATACTTTATGTACATATGTTATACTGAATGTGTTATACTGTATTACATTATGTGTTATACTGTATGTATGTTATAATGTGTGAATTATACTTAAGCAATAAGGCACGACAGGGTGTGGTATATAGATGGGATGTCGTCACGCCTCGGTGGTTGGGCAGGCGCAGCTGCAGGCCCAACCGTCCGGTGAAGTGACTATCCTATGATATACCACACCTTGGAGGCCTTATTGCTATTATGAACTGGATTACAAAATTGTTGTAAATAAAAAATTAGCAAACAACCTCCCAAATATTTAAAAAAGCTTTGTAAGGGACAGTGTAGGAGTACTGTTTCAGAAAATAGTTCTATTAGGGTTGCCGTCAGGAGGTGGTGCTATTGTAGGAGCTGGTAGGAGGTAGTGTAGCGTAGGGACATCTCCCTGTGTGTTCTGTTATGTCATCTCCCAAACTCAGCGTGAAAAAAAACATTTGTAACGGCTGGCATGGTAATGTCGTGCTTTTGAGGGAACAGTAAATGTAAGCCACGGCAATTTAAAGTCGTTGTCTCGCTGGGGAGATTCTGAAGGAGCAGTTCGTAGATGTACATGAACTGCCGTTTGGCGCGAGGGCAGCATGCTGTGGGGAAAATGTACTGGTGTGAGGGGCTGCTTTTATACTGTAGTAGCTGGTGCTCTGAACGGAAGCTGGGTGAGAATGTTAATGTCTTCTGTCTGGAGAGCGGGTGCTGTGGGGAAGATGGACAGGGGATTTGGTGTTAAGCCGACTAGAGGTCTCAGTCACTTCGGACTGTGACACAGAGAGAAACTTTGCGCGGTAAGTGAGGAGGCTGGTGACCGGAGGTTTTCTGAAGCTGTGATGATGTAGCCCGATATCATCACGGCTTCCAAAACCTCTTGGCCAATCAGCTTCCTCCATTTACGATCGCCGGTTCATAATGTGTGTTATACTATAGGTTTTATGCATGTTATATTGTACATGTTATACTGCATGTATTATACTGTTTGTTATACTCTATGTACTGTATGTTATATTGTACATGTTATATTGTATGAATTATATTGTGTGTTATACTATAGGTTGTATGTATGTTATATTGTACATATGTGCAACCCCTAGGTGGCACCATCCTAAGGGCTACTACCCCTGCCTGCTGGGCAACCAGTAGATTAAGGGGCCTGAGTTCTGAAACGGGTGCCTCCACCCAGAGGTCAGCGTTAGCAGTGGACGGACTAGCCTGGGCACAGCCCTCTGGGACACTGTAACCCCCCTCAGTTCCTGCTAGTGGCACACACAGTATGCAGTAGTTACTTTCACAACACCCCTGATATGCTTTGCGAGTACCCACACAGTATGCACTTACCACCAGGGCTGGCTTCTTCAGTTCGACCCTGGGGACACCCTGTAAAACAAGATCAAGCAGAGCAAATGGCAACAGTGCAACATTTTGGGCACAAACAGGGTCCGCAGACTGGTTGCAATGCAGAAAAAGTAGATCTGATTTATTCAAGGGGAATTGAACAAGGAAGCGGACAATCAGGTTAATTGGCTTAATTTCTCTAGCAATCACTCAGTTGTGCATGCAGTCAGAGTCCCTCACACAGTCACACTTCTGGGTACCCAGGGGAGGTGGAAGGGGGCTAGCCAGGACCGTTGCCCGGGGTAGGCCGGCATTGCAGCTGGTTGGGGCCCTGTGATGGAAAACACAACTTGCACAACACACTTTTGTAATCTGAAGCCAGATAGCCCAGTTCGTGACAGAAAGAAACAACACAACAAATCAGGTGGCACACTTAGATTAAAAGGTAGTTGCAGGGAGTTACCATGATAGTTACTCACGAAACCCAAACTGGACAGAGGAGGGACGAAAATTGAGACAGCAGATGAATTTTCTGGTTTGCCAGGAGAAGCAGGGCCCACACGATTTGCCGCAGCGTCATTCCTGTTCAGGCGTAGAGCATGGGCTGATCCCCGGGCAGGTCTCTTGTCGATGGTTCTTCACTGCACAGCAGGGTAGGGTGACAAGGCTCTCGTGGCAAGGCCCCGGCACCATGGAGATGCAGCAGATTCAGTCCGTTTTGGCAGGATATTGCTTTCTGCCAGCCGCACACAGTTTACCACATGGGGAACCAACTCGCAGTTCCCTCCTCGTTTACAGCACATTTATATGTAAGTGGAACTTACTGAACCAGGCACAGTACTTTCTGGCCTCGATCGCTATGGTCTCTGCGCCCCACAGAAACATCTAGGTGGGAAAAGATTTCAGACAGGCCGATTGCATGCAGCACAATCTTCAGTCCTCCTCCGGTAAAACCTGATCACCCTTCAGCCACTCACTGGGTTCTCCAGACTCGGATTTAGCCTGATAATTACTCTCTCTCTCTCCTCAAACAACGAGACAACTTGCAGACCTCTATTTAGGCCTTCACACAGTTCTCCCGCTCGAAACTACGCAAACGTTTGCTCGGCTATCACAAGCTGTTTCTCTCTCGACTCCCAGCTGAGATCTGGCTTGCCAGCAGACAGCTCGTGGTATTTCCCCCAGATCCAAACGGTCCGGTTGGTCAGCATAACTGTCAATCACACAAGAGCTCCCCTTTCAGTAGCAAATGGCGCCAACAGTCCAAAGCTACAATTCCCACAGGTTTGGGTCCATACAGTCCCTATGAGCAGGCTCCATTTTAGAGTCCCTTATTACTGATTGGTCCAATTCGGCAGTTTGGGACCAAAATGGAGGAGATAATCAGAACAGTCTTTGCTGCAAAGAAGGCAGGTTAGAACAAACTACATTATCATTATTCCTCTAAAATATTTCTAGCAAATAGTTACATCCTTCAGCAGAGCTCCCTCTGCGCAACCAGTGATGGCAGAAACAGAGCAATTAGCAGGCAGCCCGGGCAGGACCCGAGCATGGAAACACTCAGTCCCCCTCCCAGATTAATTATTACTGCAAACAGGCAGCCCTTAAAGCAACAGTACATGGAGGCCACACAGGCATTCACTGGCAATACATTTAAACGGCTATAGCGCCGAACACCAACCAGGCAGCGAACTATTAGGTGAGCTCGTGGAAGACTTTTCGGGAACCCCCATTTGTAGGGGGGTTGCATATGTTATACTGTATGTTATATTATATGTTATACTGACTGCATGTTATACCATATGTATTGCACTGTGTTTTATTTTATTTTTTTTTATTTAGTTGTTTAACCAGGTATAGCACACTAAGCTGATTACTGTATGTATGTTATACTTGATGTAATTAGTTAAAGGAGGACCACGCTGAACCTGGAAGTAATTTTTCCCAGCAGAAGCTCTTTCTTAAATGGTGGCTCCAGTTCTGTTGTTGTTCCATTTATACTGGTCTGTTCATCATCAACACAGTTTATTGTGTGGCTTAATAAGCCTTACAATGGAAAGGACAAGTCAAATACAAAACTGTAAAAATACAAATATTATCACTTCCATTAGACTGAGAAAACATAAATTAAACAATTTATCCAACAGCAACTATAAAAAGTTATCTAAGATTGCATTCAAATACAATTGGAGAAGACTAAGTGCACAATCAAATAACATTCATATTCTTCCTAGCTTTTTCTATTGCTAAAAAATATTTTTACTGGTCTGTTAGTAACCTCGGTGGTTGTTTCTGATTTACACTCTGGTGTTACGTGTCATTTTACAACTGTATAATGTGGTTTATGTCCACCACAGAGTTCTGTAATAGAACAGGAAAGCACTGTACCAACAATGGAAGAGTTGAGTACAGGACATAAACTACATCATACAGTTCTAAAATGGTGCTAACAGTATGTAAATCTTAAATGCCCACTAGGATAACTAAAACACCTGTCGAGACGGAACAGTAACAGAACTGGAACTGGTATTTAAAAATCAGTTTCTACAGGGAAAAATGATCGACAGGTTCAGTGCAGTTCACCTTTGAGTAAGAAAGCACGGCACAGTGTGAATCGTGCTGGGATAACTTCACGCCCCGAGTGGTTAGGCACAAGGCTGCAGGTGTTCCTTCTGGTGGCACTGCTGTATTGGGGGTTGCAGTGACCTGAGGTTGCCTAGGCAATGACTGACATCATACAGGTTAATCTTATTTGCTTGGCTAATTGCTAACTGAATAAGATTCCTATATATTGAGCTCAGTGTATTTTGAGCTCCTGCAGGTAAGAGTGCAAGGGTTCAGCAGAAGCCATAGGCAAGGACACTGTTGTGGTTCTGATGCTCACACTCCTTCTGACTGTGCTAACTCTGAGAATAAATTGCATTACTGTTATTACTGTTGCTAATTTTCTGGGAGGATGGGGTTAATGACCCCTGGTGTACCTGGCAGGGAAACCCACAGAGCTCTCTCCAACTAGTGTATGCAACTTAATCTTCTCTAGAGTCAGGTAATACACACCC
This sequence comes from Neoceratodus forsteri, assembly GCA_016271365.2. NCBI lineage: Eukaryota > Metazoa > Chordata > Ceratodontiformes > Ceratodontidae > Neoceratodus > Neoceratodus forsteri. The sequence continues at coordinate 1,095,647,615 of CM028135.1, read as the reverse complement.
AGCACTCTACCTGTACATAATGTAACTCATCCTGCTCTCACCATTGTCTACACCAACTCTTCCCGTGCAATGGCCATATAAAGCTAATCAGTAAACTACGTAACCTGACCGGCAATACATAGTACACAGTATCCATATGTATCAATTCTAGGTTCAGTGTATACTATGGGATTCACCCAATGTACTCCCCATCCCCAGGGAACTCCTGCGCAAGAGGCTTCCTGCTTGAACAGGTTTCTTTTTTTTTTTAAACTTTATTTCTGCACCTTACCTCGGTGGCCTCTCTCCAGTGAGGATTCTCGGCTCACAGTTCTGCTGCCCACCTGAAACCCCCCATTTATCCGCACTCTCGGACAGTCATTCTCTCTCCTTCCTTGTCAGCTGCCCATTCCCCCCTGGCTCTGAGTCCCCCAGGGCAGGACCGCCATCTCCTTCCGGCACTCTGTCTATAATCTAGACAAGCGACCGGGAAGAGGAGAGAGGCACGGAAGCACGTAGTGGCGGAGCCCAGCAATGGGCATGGGACCGTGGCCACTGATCCCACCTTCGCCTAACCCTGAAGCAGGGGGTTTTCGCTGAAGTTCCTCCCCTTGATGCGGCGTGCAATGGCGTCAGTGTGGGGATCCTCCCACAGACCGCCTGCCATCACCAATCCCTTCTACTTATCCCTGTTGCTAGGCTAAGCCCCTAGTCTCCGCCAGAAGCCACCACCGAGCGTGGGAACCCCGGAACCCTCCTCAGGAGAAGAGGGCAGTCCTCCAGATGCTCAATCTTCTCCTTCCTCTGCCGACCCCCAACAGCCCAGGCTCGTTCCTGAACCCGGGTCGCTGGTGTGGCGTCCCAGCGCCTCAACCCTCAGCGCCACCAGGCCGGCCTCAACAGGTTCCTACCTAGGCAGTATCAAAATAAACTAAATATACAAATAAAATATGTGGGGCTATTTTAATCACCTTTTTTTTTTACTTTATAAATATTTTATTTTAACATTCAAGTACCAGTTGCAGTTATTTTAGAGTGCAAGCACTAGCATCTCCAAGAAGTATCAATGCCACATTGGTAAATTATATGCAATAGAACAAAACTGGCAAAAGCACATTATAAATATATTCACTTTCCATCACACATATTTATTTGAAATCAGTATAAATTGATTTAATCTATGGTGGGTTACCTATGCTCACAATAGATACTATGTTGGAATTGATATGGTTAAGAAAGGGCGAATACATATTTTTAAACTGATCAGTTTCAATGGCTTGATGGCTACTTCTCTCTTTTTCTGCCAGCCTCCCCATATATGGAATCCATTCATCCAACAAGAGTCAGAGGCAGACCCGTCATGCAACAGTGGGTTTACCACTCGCACCACTTGTGATCCAGGTTCAGGAAGGAGCCTGAATGGTGCGGAGAGAGAACTGAGCATCCCAAGGGACAGAGACCTACTTTAGGGAGGGAGGGAGGGTTGCCATCCTCACTGTGATACTGCCACGTGGCTGACCACAGGTGGCAGTGCAGCAGAGGACACTGAGTGGGATGGACAAGACATTGGCTGGGGACGTGCACTATGCACGCTCTGCAGTACTTGAGGGGTGTGGCGTACATAATGCAGCATCTTAAATTGGATAAGTCCATCATTTATCTCTCCACTGCTGTTACACACTTTAGTCCATAAACTATTCCAGGTTTTAGTTTCTATATGGCTGCCTAAGTTTTTGTCCCATCTTTTTTTGGAACTTTCCGTTAAGTTTTTCTGGGAATCTGTAATCATTCTGCAAGTTGAACCAGGGCCTTCTTTACTAGACGCTACCTTAACTGAACTATCCCATTTGCTGATAGTGGGGTTTGAAGTCGCAGTGATTGGTTCGATGTTATGCCTCAGTTGCAGATATCTGAAGAACTCTCATTTTGCAAGCTTGAATTCTTGCCTTAAGCTTAAGTCTACGAATGTCTAAAGTTGGTGACTAAATGCCACTGTATATTGGTGCAGGATTTGTGTTCGGAAATAAACCACCTTTGAGTATGGTTCGGGGGGGGGGTCGCAACCAGGAGACTGACGCTAAGATTACAATCATTTATTTGTAATGGCAGTGTGGACTACTGGTTAGAGCACTGGCTTGGGAACCAGGAGATCACAGGATCAATCCCTGCTAGAGCCCAATAAACCCTCTGTGAACTTGGGCAAGTAACTTAGCCTGTCGGTGCCCCAGACCACAGAAGTGGACAGAAGTAAGACCCCACTGGAAATAACATGTTGTATCTCAGCTGAGCTATCCTGGGTAAAAACATTGTAAAAAAAATGAGGTGACTGTTGATGGGATCACTGTGACCATTTGATGACTGTGTATTGGGTCACTGTGACCATTTGGTGACTGTGTATTGGGTCATTGTGACCATTTTGCGACTGTGTATGGAGTCACTGTGATCATTTGGTGACAGGGAACGTGGCCATTGCAATCATATGTTGACTGTGTATGGGGTCACTGCAATCACTTGGTGACCATGAATGGGGTCACTGGAATCATTTGGTCACCATGTATGGGGTCATTGTGATCATTTGGTGACCGTGCGTGGGGTCACTAGAATCATTTGGTGTCTGTGTATGGGGTCACTGGAATCATTTGGTGACCGTGTATGAGGTCACTAGGATCATTTGATGTCTATGTATGGGGTCACTGGAATCATTTGGTGTCTGTGTATGTGGTCACTGGAATTGTTTGGTGACCATGTATGAGGTCACTGGAATTATTTGGTGTCTGTGTATGGAGTTACTGGAATCATTTGGTGTCTGTGTAAGGGGTCACTGGAATCATTTGGTGTGTGTGTATGGGGTCACTGGAATCATTTGTTACCGTGTATGAGGTCACTGGAATCATTTAGTGACTGTGTATGGGGTCACTGGAATCATTTGGTGACCGTGTATGAGGTCACTGGAATTATTTGGTGACTGTGTAAGTGGTCACTGGAATCATTTGGTGACCATGTATGGGGTCATTGGAATCATTTAGTGACTGTGTATGTGGTCACTGGAATCATTTGGTGACCGTGCATGGGGTCACTGGAATCATTTGGTGACCATGTATGAGGTCACTGGAATCATTTGGTGTCTGTGTATGGGGTCACTGCAATCATTTGGTGACCATGTACAGGGTTACTGGAATCATTTGGTGTCTGTGTATGTGGTCACTGGAATCATTTGGTGACCGTGCATGGGGTCACTGGAATCATTTGGTGACTATGTATGGGGTCACTGGAATCATTTGGTGACCATGTATGGAGTCACTGCAGTCATTTGGTGCTCATGTATGGGGTCACTAGAATCATTTGGTGACTGTGTATGGGGTCATTGTGATCATTTGGTGTCTGTGTATGGGGTCATTGCAATCATTTGGTGACCATGTATGAGGTCACTGCACTCATTTGGTGACTGTGTATGGGGTCACTGCAATCATTTGGTGTCTGTGTATGGGGTCACTGGAATCATTTGGTGTCTGTGAATGGGGTCACTGGAATAATTTGGTGACTGTGTATGTGGTCACTGGAATCATTTGGTGACCATGCATGGGGTCACTGGAATCATTTGGTGACCGTGTATGGGGTCACTGGAATCATTTGGTGACTATGTATAGGGTCACTGGAATCATTTGGTGACCATGTATGGAATCACTGCAGTCATTTGGTGCTCATGTATGGGGTCACTAGAATCATTTGGTGACTGTGTATGGGATCATTGTGATCATTTGGTGTCTGTGTATGGGATTATTGTGATCATTTGGTGACTGTGTATGGGGTCATTGTGATCATTTAGTGGCAGTGTACATTGCCATTGCAATCATTTGTTGACCTTGTATGGGTCACTAGAATCATTTGTTGATTGTGTATGGGTCATTGGAATTGCTGGGTGACCGTGTATGGGATCATTGTAATAATTTTATGACTTTTTTATAGGATCATTGTGCTATGTGGCAACTGTGTATGGGGTCACTGTGACCATTAGGTGACTGTGCATGGGGTCATTTTGACCATTTGGTGACTGTTGATGGGGTCATTGTGACCATTTCATTGCTATGAATGGAGTCATGATTATTTGGTGACTGTGTATGGGGTCATTGTGACCATTTAGTGACTATGCCCTGGACACACACACGCTCTCCTCTACGTTAACCCACAGGACTCCCGGGATCCTCCCACCCATCTCCGGCCACTGTGTTCTAGGCCTTACCTCCCGCTGGTCACTGCCTTGTTTCGCCTCTCCCTTCCTAAGGGATATGCCCACCCCTGTCTGTGTGCTGCTCCCCCGCTTGTACTACCTGAACGCGCTCCAGGGCATTAACAAATCTGAGGCTCGCCTCCCTATGGGTATTAATGCTACTCCTCCTGATCTCTGGAAACATCCACCCTAACCCTGGTCCTGCCACTTGCCGCCAACTAACCAGACTGCACCCAGGGAGCTCTGTATAGCCTCCATCAACATCTGCAGTTTGCTAAAGAAATTTGATAATCTACAAGGGTGGGTTGCTCAACAGCGATCAGACATTATCTCAGTGGTAGAAACCTGGCTAAATGGCTGCACTCCTGACTCTGCAGTGGCTCTGCCAGGGTACACAATATTTAGGGCTGACAGACTAGCCAAAAAAGCAGGCAGATGTGCAATTTACCTCCATGACACTCTCCAAGGTCTCACTCTGCCTTCCCCAGCTCTTGATAATGGTGCCCAGGTCCACTCCCTCCAAGTCAATGTCGCTCCTTCCAGGGCACCTCTCTTCATCTCCTCTATCTATATCCCGCCCAGGAATCAAAAAAGTGCATTCCAGTCAGTTCTCACCTACCTCCAGCAACACCCAGATAAGGCAGAAATTATTGCCCTGGGTGATTTTAATATCAATTGGTTAGCGGACATTGCCGCTCTTTATAGGAACGCTGCAGCCACCCTCAGTCTATCTCAAGTTGTGCCCACCACCACCTGACACAACCTGAGAACAGGTACCTCGATTCTCATCGACCTAATTCTTACTAATCGCCCTCACAAATTCACCCAGGTCTCCGTACTACCTGATGCACTGAGTGACCACTCGCCAGGACTCAGTCGCTGGTCTTACTTGGCTACAAAGGCCCCTCTTAACATTAATTTTCAGTGAAAACTCAGGCCAGGAAAGCTACAGTCCTTGAAATACCACCTCATCAGCTGGGACTGGTCTCCCATTGCTGCCTCGCCTGATATTGATTCAGCCCTGGAGTACTTCGTCAATTCCTTCAATTCTGCCTGTGACCTTTTTGCACCCTTCTGCAAATGAGTCATTAAAGAAGCTGACACCCCTTGGATGCCCCAGTCCCTTCTGGACCTCATGGACCACCGAGACAATCTCTGCCACATAGCCTTGGAGACCCGCTGATAGGCAACGCCACTGTGAGGCCAGGAACTGCTGCACCTGGCAGCCCTCACCGCCTCCTGGGGGAAGGGGCACAATTTCTGGGACTCCATCAAAGATCTTAGTGGTAATATCTCTAATGCCCCCCCTACAGATACTGGTAAATGGTGGCATCTCCACGGACCCTGACACAATAGCAAATGCACTGAACTTCTCATTCTCGGATCTCAGCGGCGTGCTCCCTGCCAACTTTTCTGCACCCACCCCCACCATAACATCGACACCCACCCAAGTACCCCCTTTCCACATCAAGGTCATCTCCCAGCATGATACTGCCCCCCTCCTGCTAAAGGCACTCAGCAAATCCCGGTTCTGCAGTGACAATCTCGATCTTAAAATACTAAGGCTCACTCTCCCTGAAGTACTCTACCCCCTCACTGCCCTGCTAAACCGCTCCCTTGCCCTAGATCAGTTCCCCTCCATGTGGAAAACTGCTCTCATCACTCCTCTCCTGAACAGTGGTGACCGAACCCTCCCTAGTAATTATTGTCCCATCTCAATTCTACCCCTCTCTCCAAGGTTCTTGAAAAGATAGTCACCACCCAAGTCACAGACTACCTTGCTCAGCACAATCTCCTCTGCCCCAAATAGCATGGTTTCGGAAAAAACCATAGCACCACAACCGCGCTTTTGGAATATACCACCACTATCCATGCGACCCTGGATGCAGGCCAGATAGCTGGTGCTGTCTATATAGATCTTTCCAAAGCATTTGACACCGTCCACCACTCACTTCACCTAACCTCGCTAACCCAAATAGGTTTCTCACAGGATACCACCATTTGGTTCTCAAACTACCTGACTGACAGAACCCAGAGAGTCAGACTAGGGCATACTTTATCATCCCTCCCTCATAGTTACATCTGGGGTCCCCCAAGGGTCAATCCGTGGCCCCCTACTTTTCATTCTGTTCCTTAACTTCCTGCCCAAGGCCTTGTCTGGGAGTCTCCTTCTATACGCAGACGATGCGGTTTTATTCAGCATCCACACCAACCCTACCGCCCTCCAAGGGTCGTTTAATGAGGCCGAATCCTGGTTTACTGACCATAGGCTTGTTCTAAACTATAAAAAACAAAATCCATGCGGTTTGCCCATGCCCGAAACAAGTTCAGTAACCACCCCCCGCTCATCCATAACTCCCAAAATGAGACCCTGGAACAAGTTTCTACCTTTAAATACTTAGGGGTTAACCTAGACTCGGGGCTAACCTACCATGAACATATCCGCCAACTTAATACGTCTGCAAATGTGCACATTGGTCTGCTCCACCACTACAAGCACTGTCTCCCCCCTGAAGCCCTACAGCTAGCCATCTCCTCCTCCGTCCTGTCACTCATTGATTACGAAATTATCTTCTATGGTGCTGCCGACAACACCTCCCTCAACAAAATTAGGGTTTCCCTGAATAAAGCCTGTAGACTGGCCACAGGATGTGACTGACTTATGCGCACCTGTACGCTGTATACAGTACAAACTGGCTTAATTTTGATGATCGCCTAAAGTACCAGACCTGTCTCCTTGCCAAGAAAATCATGACTGACCTCACGCCCCCTGCTCCTGTGATGCTGCTAACCGCCCCCCCAACAGCTCCAGATGCACACGTCACGCTGAGAAATCGCCCTATCAGGTTCCCCGCTGTAAAACCTCCATGGGGCAAAGAACTTTCAGATACCACGCCCCCAACTGGCTGAACTCACTGCCCATACCAGTCCTCCTGGCTCCTACCCTAGGACTATTCAAATCCCTTCTCCATAGCAATATCTTGCGTGACTCCACCTGTGACTGTACCTGACCTGCCCACGACCTATAACTGCCATGACAATGGACCCATTTGGTCCTGCTTTGAGTGCCTGTCCCTGGTTTCAGTCTTACCCGAGCCTCAGACTAGCTGACACTCACTGGACTGCACTGCCTGCACATTCCAGTCATAAATACTTCTCTACAACAACTACTGTACTGTATAATTGCCCCTATAGTTACTGTATTTATTGTATGTTGCCACTGTACTGTGTTGTCTTTGATTGTTGAAATTACCCTGTACCACATCCACCTGTTGTAATTTACCATGTATCATTTGTAAGGTGTGATATTTCCCACACCGCTGTTTATACTGTGATGTCGGTACACTGTATGCTCTGTATTGTTTTCTATGACGTGGAGTTTTTATAAAGGAGTCTCTTTGGACTGTGGGACCCCTAATATTTTTGGACTGTTCTTTTTCCTTCAAGAAAACATGACTACAGTATGCTTTTCTATCACTACATTTTGACCCTTGAATATATATATATATGTATACATACATACATACATACACACACACACTGCCTGCTTTTAGGTTTCCTGGACATTCTCAAATGGTAGTTTGCAATGTTCCACAACGTTAACTAATCCACATGGAATCGAGAGAACTGACATCCCAGAATGTTTGGGAAACACTGAAACCTGCCAGAGTGGGGGATATGGTTGAGTGGAGTATACAAGCAGAGGGAAATTTCAAGATATACTGTATATACAATCATCTTTGGCTCTCATCTTGAAATTTCATATCCAAAGACTTAATTTGCTGCCAGAAAAATCAAGACTCACAAGTTGTAAACAGGTCTTTTGAAGGAAAAAAAACAAGAAGCTGTCTACCGTCAAACTCTTTGAGGGAACTAACATGATACACAAATCAGATTTTTTTTTAAGAAGCAGATGCACAAAGCAAGCAGTCCTTCTGACATACGTATCAATAATGCATGTGTAGGTGGTGTGCTTACAGCAAAGTTATAGTTAGAAACAATGCTCAGAAAACCCTGTATCCACCTTTAAAACACGAATGCCTTCCCTAGCTGAGAGTGGAACTGACAGCATCATGGGTGTCTTCTTTCTGAGATGTGTGTTTGTGTGTGTTTCTATGTGCAAAAGATGCTGAATAAATGAAGTGGTCTGTACTGTGTTTATTAAACCCTGTGAGGTGGCACAAATAATTTACTGCTCCACTGCTTATTTTGTCCAACATAATCCTATTCGGTACTAGCGGTTGCACTGAGCTGACAGCTGAAAAGCAGGTTCTGATCGCCGTGTGCAAGGATCTGGCAGGCTGCAGATGGAGTGATTTATAGAGAGGGAAATGAAGTGCAACTTATCTTGGAATAGCTTTGGAAACTGGAAAGCCCACTACACAGACGGACCACAGAATCCGGCTACACAGCATTTCCCTGGCTTCGGAATGTACACCCTGGAAGAGAGGAGAGATACAATAGAGACCCTATAATACCTCTCGGGATAAACAAGGTACAAGAGGGAAGTATTTTTCAGAAGAAAAGGTGCTCAAGAACAAGGGGGCATGATAAGAAGCTGGAGGGGGGTAGATTCAGGAGAGATGTGAGGAAGTACTTCTTTACAGAAAGAGTGGTGGATTCATTGAACAGTCTTCCAGCAGTGGTGGTGGAGGTGAAAACAGTGATGGGGTTCAAGAATGCATGGGATAGGCACATGGGAATTTTATGGAAAGGGAAGGGGGTGGGTGAATGGCCCAGAGATCAAGTAGGATCTGTGGTGATACTACAGGCAGGGAAAAATGGGCAGACTAGGTGGGCCAAGCGGTCCTTAATCTGCCGGCACATTTTATGGTTCTATACATTTTTTATCTCAATGTAGTATACTTTTGCAGCTGACCCTGGCCATTAAAACAGAATGGTGTCAAACCCTGATCATTTACAAGCAGCAGTTTCTGAAAGTCCCAAAGCAATGTCCTGCATAATTCTTTTTTTTTTTTTTTTTTAACTCTTTATTTATCCACCTCCCTACCTCGGTGTCCACTCCTTCGGACTGCTCATACCCTCTGTGCCACTGCTCCAGGATCTGCCCCAGAGTGCTTCTCTCCTTCCTCCTATCTGCACAGCGGGGTCTGTCCCGGAACTGGTGGTCTTGGGTGGAGCCATCGTCATCTAGAACCACTGAGGGGCTTATCCGTTTTATGTGCTCCCCTCAACCCCGCCCCCTGGGATGCCGGCGCAAGGACGTACATCCAGAGAGGCGACATGCTGACACATGTCTCTCTCAAGCGCCCGACAGCATCCCCCTTCCCCGACTCCGTGAACGGAGCCGCCAGTCCCCTCGAGAGCCCATGTTCCCACTGGCTCTCTTGGGTGTCAGTGCATATTGCACTGTAGTATCCCACCCTGAGGAAGGAGAGCATCCGTTGGGACACTCAAGCCTCCCTCTCCTGGCCGATTCCCGCTGACCCGAGTCCGTTCCCGAACCCGGGTCGCCGGCGTGGCATCCAGCACCTCAACCCTCAACGCCACCGGGCCGGCCGTCCTGCATAATTCTTTGGACACTCGCTGATAAACAGTTAGCCTCTTTTCACAACCATCGATTACCTGAGGCCACGCCATCAGCAAATCTGGGTGTTTGCTCCTGAAACTGAACTACAAGGACTGCTGGACTCTTGAAGAGCTCATTAATTTACCCAGGATAAAGTAGGGCAATCATTTATCGAGTAACAGAATATCATCCCCTTCCTAGGTGAGTGACTTGTCCCACAACCAATAAGAGGGTAAACAGACTGGGTTGGACTTGGGTGCTGGGCAGTGCTCGAGTCAGTCTTCAGGCACTCTTCTTAAAGTCTTGGAAGGATCTGAATGGTGGAAATCCAGAGGAGACAGACTGCAGTCCATGAGAGACGGAGTATTTGAAACCCCATAGGGGTTCCAAACTATCACAGAGCGTGGAGGTGGACATTATAGCTGCAGCTGCTTGTCTCCCAAGTAAAGTACACAGCTGGAAGAAGGCAGGTAGTAAGAAAGTTGATAAGGGCAAGACTGCAGAAATTAAAAACTGTGATTTTGCATCCAGATGCTAGAGAAACAGTCTGAACAGTTAAGCCACCCTCATACTACTCTCTGGTAACTACAAATAATAATTTGCTAGTCTGAAAGGGCAGGCGGGTCTGGCCACAGCACTGAGTTTTAGCTCATTTTTCAGGAGAGAGGGCACCTCCAGTCACAAAAGCCAGTGTTTGGTCTCCATAGCGCAGTTAGGAGTTATGGGGATCATTGCGTTAGTCAGATTGGTGGGGGTCTCCCGAGCCGAAGTTGGCGAGAGGCCTGCTGACGACTGATGCTGATACTGCCAGAACACTTCAGCTGCCTCAGCGACTGGGCACAAAAGAGCTGATTTGAACTGGAGGTGGGAATCCTGCAACTAAAACCTGCAGGGTGAAGGCCTGCAGGATGTGGTAATAAGGACTTCCTCAAAAGGGCAGCGAGTCCTGCAACTGTACCAGTTCTAGTTAGTTATTCAGGGCCACATTTGGGGCATATTTCGGACTAGGCAATCTGTCCCAGATTAAAATTCCTTCTTATTTCTTGCAATTGATATTCAAGTGTGCCGGCACTTGCTATTACGTGCGACACATGTGACTACTGGCACTGCAACATTTCAACACCTGGCTACCTAGTGTACTATGGGACCCCTAAAGAATGGGGGAGGTAAAACTTACTGGTGCCAAAGGGTAGTGGGCTGGTACAGTACTTTTGGGAAGGGGCATAGTGATGGGGAAATGTAACTGCTGTCAGAGTAAAAATAGCCATTCAGCACCTATGAGAGTACTTGAACCCTTAACCTTCCATTCTCAAGCCTGCTCTTCTCTTCCCAATAAACTCCTGATTTGTCTGCAATGTCTGTCTCACGAGCATATTATTTCTAGAGTATTAATAATTATAGTTTGGGCTTCATGATGGGGGCACTGTGGAGCACCCACCAGCACTCATTCATTCATTCATTTATTTATTTATTTCAGATCTCGGATTAACCACTTGAGCTCAGAGCTCTTTACATAGGTTCCACGTTAGTACATTTAGAACAAGTAGGTGATTATACAGAGGCTTGAGACAAACAAGGCAATAGAATTAGAATGAGAACATTTAGGTACCTTTGGTCTTTAAACAAAGGAATGCAAAAAATACAGCGAAAACTAAAACTGGAATAGGTAAACACAGTCAGACACATACAGGAACAGACTAAATAACTGTGCCCAACAGGGAGCCTGTTAGTTGTCAGCAACACGAGGCGGTTAGAGCATAGAAGTGCTGGAGGCACGGGGTGGAGGGTTGAGCCCCAAGTGCAGGGTGTCCGAGAGAGAGAGAGAGAGAGAGAGAGAGGTCTGTTTGGCAGAAGGGCAGATGGTAGGAGATGCCTTTGCTAGGTGCAGGTGCATGCTGCTAGCATGGATGTGCCTACCATGTGCTCGGAACAGAGAGCTAAATAATCGAATACTTTACATCTTAAAAGACTTTTATCTCGGTCTGTTGCAATATCGCTGTATGGCTGACGTCCTTGTGTCAGCAGTGGCTCCAAAACACGGACATGAACAACTTCAGTGGGGCGTGCACTCTTTCTTTTCGGCAGCGGGATGCCCTGTGACAGGACATTCAGTTGTGCCTGCACAGCACAATGCAACTGATGTGCTGACGGCCCAAATGATAAATATGCTGTAAAAAATTTCCACCACTGCAGAGGAGACCAATAAAAGGCTAGTGGCTATGGAGCTAAAATTAGGTGACTTGGACAACCAAATTACAAACAACAAAATGGCTGCTGTGAAGCCTCAGAAGGGGTCACAGCAGCAGATGGTGGTGAATGTGACCCTGGTAAAGGACGTCAGTTTTCTGAAAATGAAGGTCAAAATGTGGTAAAACACTGTGCAGCAGAACAATGTAAGGGTCGTGGGCTTTGCTCCTTAGCCGGCAGATCAGTCAGAACTGTTATCGAATTGGGGTCACCTTTTTTTTTTTTCAGATCTATCCATATTTCCCTGAGATGCCGGGTAAAGATACTGAAGGCCTTTGTTATACTGGTGTGGTCCAGGCCTCAGGAACAGAGATGTAGCAAAGTTAAAATTTTGCCGGCTTGAAGTTGCCGTGAAGTTGTGAAACTTCGACTGTGAGAAGCTTCGCAAACCTCCTACTGGCATCACCAACTTTGACTTGGCTGACTTTGCAATGTTTTTTTTCAGTTGATGTGTTACTATTTTCCATGAGGTGGCAACTTCATGAGTGACATTTCTTCACTTTGCAGGAAAAAGTACCACTTTGCCTGGCAAAAAGAGTTGCGAAGTCGACACATCAAACTTCGTAAAGTGGGACAGCTTCACAAAGTTCTGTCAAAGTAATGTAATCCCTCTACAAATGGGGGTTCCCAAAAAGTCTTCCTTGAGCTTGCCTAAATGCTCACTACCAGGCTGGTGTCCTGCGTTTTAGCAGTTTAAATGTGATTACCAGAGCTTGTATAGCCTCTGTGTACTGTCTCTTTAAGAGCTGCCTAATTGCAGCTTAAGTAATCTGAGAGGGAGCTCTGTTGAAAGATGTAACTATTAACTGAAAATCATTTAGAGTGATAATGATAATGTAGTTTGTCTAACCTGCTTTCTTTGTAGCAAGGACTGTTTTGTTGCCTCCACTATCTTGGTCTTGGACTGCAAATTGGACCAAACAGTACTGGTGGGACCTAAAATATAGCCGGACTACAGGAGCTGTCTGAATTCAAAATCTGTAGGAACTTTAGTTTGGAGTTTTTTTGCTCCTTCTTTGCAACTGAAGGGGGAGCTCTTGCTTTGACTGACAGCCAAATCAGCCAACCAAATCTTTTGGATCTTGGGGAAGTCCCAGGCTGCTTGCAGTTTTCAGTTAGAACTAAGCTGGAAGCTGAGCAAGAAGGAGCTGAAGTGTTTCTGAGCAGCAATCCTGAGTGGATTTGCATGGGAGAACTCTGAAAAGGCTAAGTTTTTGGCTAGCATGCCAGTGTGTTGCTCCTGGGAGGGAGAGAAGAGAATTATTTTGGACTAAATCCAAGTTTGTGTGACTAAAGTAAGCTACCGAAGTGGGCCAGGCTCAACCTGAAGAAGATCGAATATTTTTGCCGAATGCGATCGGCCTGTCAGGAGTTCCAGCTACCCCTAAGCTCCCGGTGTGTGCAGAGACTTTGCGATTGTGCCCGGGAGATGCCTGGTACAGTAGAATTCCATACATGTAAATGTGCTATGAGCTGCTAGTGGGTTGTGAGTTAGTTCCCCACTGTGTGAAATGTGTTCTGCTTGCTGGAAGCTGTATCCAGCCCAAAACGGACTGCTTCCGAACTTGTCTTCATGCGGTCTGGGCTTTTCCAGACTGGCCCAGCCAGACTACCCACTGCACAGAGAAGCCATCGACGAGAGACCTGCCTGGGGATCAGCCCCCTGCTCCACGCTTGAACAGGAACAACGCCTCTGCAACTTGTGTGGGCCCTGCTTCTCCTCGCATTCCAGATCAACCACCTGCAGTCTCGATTTTTGTCCAGCCTGTGTCCAGTCTTGGGTATCGTGAATAAATACCAGGGTAGCTCCCTACAACAATAGCTTAATCTAATTGTCTTGTTGTTTTGTTTCCTTTACGAACTGAGCCCTCTGGCTCCGGATTACAAATATTGTGTACTATGCAGGTTGTGTTTTCCATCACAGGGCCCCAACCAGCTGCAACCCCGGGCAACTGTCCTGGCTAGCCCATCTCTTCTCTACCTGGGTACCCAGAAGTGGACTGTGTGGGGGGACTCAAAGCGCATGCATAACTGCTTGATTGATATAACCTTTAAGCTAATTAACCTGATTTTGCCCCTCCCTTATTCAAGACCCTGAATAAATCAGATCTAACTTTTTCTGCATGTAATCTGACTGTGGTTTCAGTTTGTGCTCAAAGTACTGTACTGTTGCTATTTGCTCTGCTTAACCTTGTTTTACAGGGGGTCCCCAGGGTCGAGCCAGAGGAACCAGCCCTGGTGGTAAGTGCAAACAGTGTGGGTACTTGTGTGGTGTACCAGGGGTATTGTGAAAGCAATTATTGTACAGTATTCAGGCCACTAGAGGGGAACGAGTGGGGTCACAGTGTCCCGGAGGGGTGTGCCCAGGTTAGCTTGACCACTACCAACCCTGACCTCTGGGTGGACGCACCCGTTTCAGAACTCAGGCCCCTTAACCTGCTACTAGCCAAGCAGGCAGGGGTAGTAGCCCTTGGGATAGCGCCACCTAGGGGTTACAGTAACATTTTCTCAGCTTCACACATCTCTACTCAGGAGTGAGTCTGCAGCACAGCCACTGACCACAATCGGTACACTGTCCAACAGGCAAGCTAGAATTCTACTACTTCTGTCCACCAGTGCTCAGGGGGACATTGTTTGGGGTGTGAGTAAACTGGGATTTTCCCTGACCTCTCCTCTCAGACACAGGACAGGATGTACCTGCTCCAGGTTGTCTAACAATCACTGATGGAGTGTTGCAGTTACTCTTTCCTGCACTTTTACAGGTCTCCTGAAAAATAAGATGCACATGTATACGGACACTGCAGTGACTGAGAACTTTCTGAGTAAGCTTTTAAATTTAGACTGCCCACCTGAGCAGGACTTGGACTGTGATAATGACTGATCATATGACTACGGCTGAGTAAACAAGTACTCTGCATTGTGTTCCCTTATTGGGATCTGCCTTTAACATAATGTAAAGGGTCTCATATCTGATGGTTGACTCAAGACATTTGTTTTATTGGTTTATTACAAAATGATGTTCTATTCTGTAAACAGCTTCGTATTACACTGTGTGTTTATATTATCTTAATCGAATCCTACAGTACTATAAATATAATGGACTGTAAATGGGTAACTATACAAGGGGACATTACTCAGTTCATGGACTTGAAAATACCCTGTATAGTGTCTCCTTCCCCATGCATGGTATCATGTGTAGACACTTTTGAGAGAAGGGTGTGATATAAACTTAACGGAGCCCGGAATATCTGGAGTATGTCCTGCATTGTCTTTACAGGTTCTCTGACCTCCCACCTCCTTACTCAGTCCTGCGGGAAGTGGGGGAAGCTGATACAGAGACTTTATTTCTCCATTCTGTGGTGAGAGTGCTATAGCCCATGACTTAATCTCGTTTGGCTTTACCTCTGACATAACTGACCTGAGACTCTTGCGCTACTGCTGAGTTTTGAATATACTGTAACTGAGAAGTGCATTGTTTTTACTTCTGAACAGTCAATTGTCTATGTATGCTTTAAGTATCTCTGCATACTTTTGTTCTGTTAATATGCATAACCCCACAAATAAAAAAGCGTGACGCTGCACTGGGAACGCAAACAACATGTGCTCACAGACAGGAGCAAAGTGCCTAACTGAGACAACTTTACATGAACATCACACACGTGGCAGCTCTCAGATGTGAATGAAAAATTAAATGTACAAGTTAGTTGGTAAAACTGTCAGGTATAGTTTCATAATACAAAGCACAGAATGAATGTCCTGGCAGTACACGTCATGAACCTGGTGCTTTGTTAGGGGGCAGGCCTACAGCGTGAAGGTCCTAAATGTATTCACAGAATTTAAGGCTATATGCTTGAAAAGCAATGCATAGGACCCACGGAGCAGCTCATCAAGACAGACAAATCAGTAAGCTCAATGAAAATTAAACAAATGCTCCCTGTTAATAAAAATATCCGAATAGTGAATCAGATGGAGCTAACACGAATAATTCGGTAAATAAGGGCTGCAGCAGTACACAAATGCTAGCATTGTAAGAAGGAAATGTGGAAAAAATGGGGGAGATAGCAGATGCATCAACTCCATGGATTGAAAGCAGCAATAAATAAGCGCTAATGGTATCAAAGCCGACTAAAGGTTATTAGAGTTGATAAATAAATAGATGTGAAAAGCCAGTCCAAAAACGGAGCTGCAAAATATACAGCAAAGTGACAGAAGGTTCAAAAGGCAAAGGGGGGGGGGGTAGAAAATAACAGATACATCAGCTCCACAGACTAAAAGCAACAAAAAATAAGTGCTAATGGTATTGAATGTGTCTGAAGACTGTTATACTCAATAACTCAGGGCACTAAATAAGCCGAAAAAGTTTATTAGTAGTTTTACGCATGAAAGTGCTAATCAGATGTGAAAATGCATAGCACTTGGCACAGAATGGTTATCAAAATTTAAAAATAGATATAATTTTATTAATTTTGTCTATTGTGCCATAGACGTACTGAAAGAAAATGGTTAGCAGTCTACTGCTCAGCATTTCTGGAAATGGTCAGTAGTACCTCCTGTTTTGCGTAGCATTTTGCTGTGCTTTAACAGCTATTTAAAACCCTGTAACTAGATAAGTGTGAAAAGCCAGTTCCAAAAGGATGCAAAGTATGGAACAAAATAACAGAAGGATCAAAAGGGACAGACAGAGGCTGGGGGCAGATATTAGGAAAGCAGGGCCAGATATCAGGAAGGGGAAAAGAAGGATGAGAAAAGATGCGAGGTGCCACACCTTATGGAAACCTATGGCATAAACAATTTATTAGTTTCAGATAAATAATATCCCCATTTTGCAGTTTTGAAGAAGAAAAGATTTGCATTGTTCCAGTCCAGTTAATCAAAAAAAAAGGGAAGATGGCACGATTCCAACAGTACAATCTGTAACATAGAAGGACATGCTTTAGAGGAACGATATAATATAATATTTTCATTCAAGCCAAGAGAAGAATGAGCTTTTAGAGTATAAATCCAATTAGATTCACATTGTAACAGACGTTTTGCCTGTCATCACCCCTTGGATTAAGAGGTATATGTTCCAATCCAATGAACCTGGAACAGTGGGACTGCCACCATGATGGGTGGCAAAATGTATGCCAACCGGAGTGTCTGGTTCTGCCTTGGTAATTGAGTGCATGTGCTCTTCCATCCTTTCCTTTCCTTCAAAGCATGAATAATGTGCCCTACATACAGTATGTCTTAGGATAGGGGCAGCTTAATACACAGACAACAAACAACATGGTGCAGTTTATAAACTGTGCTATAAATACTACTTTTTAGTGCCAGGATGAACAAAAGACTTGCACTGAATGCAGTAGCAGCAGACACTAGAACATCCACAGCAGAAGCATCCAATCGATCCAGTCTGGATGATTCTAAGCTCTTGTGCCCCTTCAAAAGAGGCTACTGGTAACTATATCACCCAAGTCTTCACCCCTACGATATGTTATCCTGAAACGTCTTGCTCTATTAAGTGCGTCATCAAGGAATGCTTCAATATAGCCTGTTTGAGTTCCGTGGCCCGGATGTCAAAGCTCTGTAAGGTACAGCAATTCTGTTAAATATGGACAAGTCCATATGGGATACCCCTTTTAAGGTGGGGTGGATGGTCACTGGAGGCATGAACTGGCTTTTCACATTTATCTATGTTTTTGTAAATATCTTTTTATTAAACCAGCCAGGTGTGCATATACATGCCTTACAAATTAATGCACAGATACACAGTAGTCAGTCTCAGAATATCAAACAATAGGTCAGGTTAACAGACAAGTTTTAAAATTTACAGATTGTCTACTGTCCCCTGCACAGCAACGGTGGAGGCCGAGCATCTCTGCTACTATTAGGTCCCCTTTGTCTGAGGTGGTATATAAATTGCCACAGGAAGGGAGGAGGGTGGGGGGTGGCAGCAGGCACTGAGCAGGGGGCCTATTAGCCTAAGGTCTCTCCACTCTATCCTTGTGTTGCTCCACTGGTACCAGAGGCTCTACTCCCCTGTCCAAAGTTGAACAGGGTCAGGAATAACAAAGGAATAAAGTCAGAATCATGCGGCATCACCTGTATGACCCACCTATCGTACCTTGAGCAGAAGGTTTCTAGCTTCTCATTTAAGCTGTACGTGATTTTTTCCATCTTATATATATCATTAACTGGCCCCACCCCACCCATCAGTCATGCTACCTATGGTTTGGACAGCCAGTTTCTAGTTATACATTTCTTGGCTGCCAGCAGCGTAATCCCCGGTAAATATTTGATATACCTGTCCCCGAGTCCCGCTGGGTAGTGGTGGAATAGATAGAGCAGCGGGGTTAATGATATAGGCTCTTGCAGGAGCAGAGAGATTTCCCGTTCCAGGTCCTGAAGGAATGGTTGCAATAAGGTGCAGGACAGGTCCACTGTAATGTGGGAATGGGTTCCCAGAGGTTCCACACAGAGTTGCCACCAGGCCACTGATCGACCTCTTGCATATCTGGAGGTAATTGCTGGGGTTCTAAAATACCATATCAGATGCTTCCAAGCATACTACCTCCAGATATGTGAGGTCACCACTCTACTTATTTCATAACAGTCCTTCTCCCAGTCTGACAAAGAAGCTGTATCTGAGTTCCCCTTCCTGTTGCTTAGCCATCCCTAGGGTCTCCTCTTGTCGGGTGTCAATTAACGCTTTGCATATTATGGAGATTAATTGACTGGGAGTTTGAATATGGATATGGTGCATTAATTCTTGTATCAGAGCTGGAGTCTTCATGAAGTAGAATATAAAGGAGGGACAGTTGTTAAGAAAATGGCAGACTTGTAGATATCAGAGAAAGTCTTTCTGAGGTAGCCATGTATTGTTGTTGAAGGTCCTCAAATGTCCATATAGTCCCCCTCATCATATATCTGGCCAAACAGATTGTTATGCCTTTGCCAGTCCCAAAATGTGATATCCAGGCAAGCTGGTAAAAAAAGATTCCAGCTGCACCAAAGGGCTTACCCAGATCAGGTGGGGGGCCAGTGCTAGCGAGTGGACTACTCCTCTCCAGACCTCTCCCACTCTGTGCAGCCAGGGATTATTCCACAGCTGTTCTCTGAGGGTTGGGTCTATACCAAACAGATGTGGGGGCATCAGATGGTCCTCCATGACCAGCCATTGTGGACCACCACCCCTTGGATGTCGGTGAAAGAGGATTCTAAGCTGCGCTGCTACGTAGTATACTTGTAGATCGGGCAGACCTAAACCCCCTCGGCCCTTGGGCAATATCAAGGTTTTAAACTGGACATGAGGGGTGCTTTCCCACCCAAATATACCTTGACATAGACACCTGCCACTTCTTCCAATCTGTCAGAGGCACTGGCACTGGCACATTTTGAAATATGTAAAGAAAGCGGGGGAGAACAGACATCCTAACCGAGTCTATACATCTAATTAGGCAAGTGGCAGGTTGTAGCCAGCTGTCCACAAATAAGTGGTCATTTGTCTAGATTAATGGGCCTTAATTAGCCGCATAAAGTTCCTCTATTTGTGATGTTAATTTAATCCCAGTGTAGTTTATTTCAGTAAGGTACCAGTCACATTTATCTATTTATTAACTATAATAATCTTCTGACACATCAATACCAATTTTTACTGCTTTCAGTCTGTGGAGCTGATGTATCTGTTATTTTTCCACCCCTTTGCCTTTTGAACCTTCTGTCACTTTGCTGTATATTTTGCAGCTCCGTTTTGACTGGCTTTTCACATCTATTTATTTATCAACTCTAATAACCTTTAGTCGAGTTTGATGCCATTAGTGCTTATTTATTGCTGCTTTTTGGTCCATGGAGCTGATGCAGCTGCTGTCCCATTTTCCCACATTTCCCTCTGGTGGAGGTCTTTAAGCGGGCCTAAAAGCACATCTTTTCACAAAGGCATATCCAGACCGCTAATATTTATTAAATTGCTGACATTTTAAGTAAATTTTAGCTGATTTTATATTATAGAAAATCATAGAACTCTGACAGCAGGGAAAAACCTCACAGCAGATCCAGTCTGCCCATATGCCCTTCCGCTAAGAGGCCTCCTTTTCCCATTCCTGATCTGCCCCCTGCCCGTCAGGCCCATGTGCAGATCTCAGGCTCTCTTAATTTCTCCACTGTATCCACCCACCACCCAATCCGGCAGCTCATTTCATGGCCATACCACCCTCTCAGAAAATCCTCCCTGATATTCCTCTGAATCGTCCCTTCCAGCTTGTGGATATGCCCCTAGAGGAGTTATTCTTACTCATCTTAAAGATGCTGTCTACCCTCACCCTGTTTATGCCCTTCAAGTATTTGAACGTCTCCACCATATCCCCCCTCTCCCTCCTCCAGTGTGTACAGAACCAGTTAAGCCTTTCCTAATACATCCTCCCCTGCATACCACTCAGTATCTTGGTTGCCTTTCTCTGGACCTTTTCCAGCGTGCCTTGTCCCCTTGCCAGTAAGGCCTCCAGAACTGGATCCCATATTCCTGTGTGGCCTGACCATGGTTTTGCATAGTGGCAGAAGCACCTCCCTCTTTCTGCTAGTGAATCCCCTCCCAATGCATGCCAGCATTTTGAGTGCCTGCCCAGCTGCTCTCTCACACCGACCTCGGACCTTCAGACTGTCTGAGATAGTGATCCCTAGATCCCTCTCCTGTGCTACCACCTCTAATTCTCCCCCCCCCCCCAGCCAGTATGTTACCTTTGGGTTTTTTCGCCCTACGTGCATAATCCTGCACTTCTTGGTATTGAATTGCAGCTGTCACCTCTCCGACCACTCCTCCAGCCTAACCAGATTCTCCCTCATATCCTCCACTCTCCCAACTTTGTATCAACCCTGTTACTGCAGATCTTCATATTGTCGGCAAACATACATACCTAGCCCTGCAGATCCTCCGTTATGTCTCTTATGTACAGGTTGAAGAGTGTGAGTCCCAAGACAGACCCTTGGGGAACCCCACTCGTCACCCCGACTTCCTTGGAATGCACCTCATTTACCACCACCCTCTGGGTCTTCCCCTCCAGCCAATGTTCAACCCATTTTGTGAGCTTGTTCCCAACTCTCAAACTGTCTACCTTGCCTACCAGTCTCCTATGGGGGATGGTGTTTAATGCCTCCCTGAAGTCCAGGTGAGGCCACGTCCTCACCCTCCTGAGTAGCATACTGTATCTCCTTCACTCTGCGAGAATTCAGTCAGGTTGTCGGGCATGACTTACCGCCTGTGAATCCATGCTGATTGCCATTTAGGAGGCCCTCCCCTTTCAGATATTTGATCAGCCTTTCCTTAATGAGTGCCTCCATTAGTTTACCGACTACCAAGGTAAGGCTAACCAGACGGTAGTTTCCTGGTTCTTCCCTTCCTCCCACTTTGTGTAGGGGTACTACACTGGCCCTTTTCCAGTCCCCCAGGACCCTGCCCATGTGCAGTGATAGGTTAAATAGCTTTGTGAGTGGTGCCGCCAGTTCCTGCTTCAGTTCCATGAGTACCCTCGGGTGGGTCCCATCCGGGCCAATTGCCTTATCCATCCGCAGCCTTCCTAATTCCTCCAATACCTATCTACCATAAAGGGACTGAGTCCATCTCCTACCCATCCTTCCGTTTTCCAACTGCCTCCACCTCCTAGATCATGAAACTGATGCAAAGTATTTATTCAGGACCTCGGCTTTATCTATATCCACCTTCACCAGAGCCCCTCCACCCCCCCCCAGAGCTTCGGGATCCTACTTGTCCCCTTCTTCCTGTAGCTCACGTATCTGAAGAACCTCCTGTCCCCAATTTTTGCCTCCCTTGCTATTTGCTCCTCCGTTTCCGCCTTCGCCTGTCTGGTCGCCCTCCCCGCCTCCCGCTGCTTTTCCCTGTATACCTCCCTGTCCATCTCCCTCTGTGATGCTTTGTATATCTTAAATGCCCTCCTTTTTCCTCTGACTGCAGTCCTCACTTCTGGTCTGAACCAGAGTGGTTTCCTTCCTCTCTTCTTTTGCCCACTGTCCAAATACATAGTCTCCTTCTGTGATGCTTTGTATGTCTTAAGTGCCCTCCTTTTTCTCTGACTGCAGTCCTCACTTCTGGTCTGAACCAGGTGGTTTCCTTCCCCTCTTCCTTTTGCCCACTGTCAAGCGCTAATTCCGTTGCCCTTAAAATTCCTCCTTTAATTCTCTCCCATAGTTCCTCCCGTCCACGGGTCCTCCCTCCCTCAGTTCCTCCTGGACCACTGAACTCATCCTCCTGAAATCTGTTCTTCTAAAGTCTAGTACACTCGTGCTGGCTCTGTTCTTATCAGACCCTTCCTGATCTGGAATTTTACTGACCTATGATCACTATCGTCCAGTGCTCCCCACTTCTACCCCTTGACACTGTCCCATTATTCATAACTAGGTCAAGTAGGCTCTTCCCTGGTGGGTTCCACTACTAGCTGAGTGATGAACACCTCCTGTAAGGCTCCCAGTATCTCCCTGCTCCTCTCTGTGGATGCCACTGGGATTCCCCAATCCACATCAGATTTAGATCACCCACCACCACTTCTCCTTTGCTGGCCATCTCCTGTATCTCCCTCCCCAGCTGCTTGTCTACCTCCTCCTCCTCCTGACTTGGTGGTCTGTAGACTACCCCTACCTTTACTGGTTTTCCTCCCTCTCTGCCCAACGTGACCCAGAGGGTCTCTGCAGGTCCACCACCCCTCCGCATACCATCACCTTAATCCCTCCCTTTGCACAGAGGGCCACTCCCCCACCCCCCTCTTTTCTCTGACCTGTCCCTCCTGCAGAGCACATACCCAGGTATTTCCACCTCCCAATTGTGTTTATCGGTCCACAGGTTTCTGTGACTGCAACTAGGTCCAGGTCATCCTCCAACATCACTGCCTGCAGCTCACCCAATTTCTTCCTTAAGCTCCTGGCGTTAGTCAGTAATACCTTCCAGTAGCCCCTCCTCTGTCTTTCCCCCCCTTTTTGGCTTCCCCTGCCCCCCTCTGTGGGGGACAGCAAGACTGGGCAGTTCCTTCTGCCATTCTTCCCGGCCTGCAGCCTGCCTCTAGCTTCACCCTTCCTCTTTCCTAGTTTAACTCACTGTCTAGTATTTTATCTATGTATCCCTGCAATCTCCCCATTAGAAGCCTAGCCCCCTCACCATTGATGTGCAATCTGTCTCTCTCATGCAAACTCTGTAATTTATTATTCTGTTTTTAATGAATGCTCTGCCTTGCTTGTATAGTGCCATAAGCCTCCGGAATGGGGCACTCTAAAAATAAACCTTACTTACTTACTAAATTGCTACAGGCTGGCAATATAGACTAGAGGTTAGTGTAATCCAGCAGACCTGGTCTGATTCCCACAACCTCCACTTGCATACTGTGTGACTCTGAGCAAGTTACTTAACCTCCCTAGTGCTCCTGGGTCGCCCTTGAAAACAGGTACTTGTGCCCAGTGGGCCTTACCCAGTTATCAAAGAATTAAAAAAAAGTTAACATCCATATAAAGTTTCAGTTCATCAAAGTTTTGTTGAAAATAGTGCAAACTAGCATAGGTCCACATTGTTGTGTTCTGTTTTGTAGCATCTGTGGGAGTGTGGCATTTTAGTTTCTGTTGTGCTCATTAGAGATAGTCATGTGGACAATGCGATCAGCTGTGTAGAACCCTGCTGTACAACAGAAGGGTACAGTCGCATTTCATGACCTCTGAACTGTGGTACAACAGCATTTTGGGAGAGATAGAAAAACATACAGAACAGGCATACTCTACAAACTGTAATGATATTCCTACCTAAAAATGGTCCATACTGAATGTTATGTGAATAAACATTGATGTGAAAAACTGCATTTTGCATTGCGTTGTTTTTATGGGCAACATTCTGCACAGTTTAGCCAGACCACAATATGGAGCAAGAGGAAGTCTTTAATTCCCTAGTGCAAGATTATGGAAAATAAAACCACACGCAGCATTGATGCTATAACCCAGACCACATCACTAGCATGGCCCGTAAATGTTTGTTAAAGAACCCACGTACGGTCTCAGGTACGGGCACCATCCACAGCATAGTGGGAGGACGCTATAATATAAATTTGCAAGCTAGAGGTTGAGAGTGGGCATGCAGCAAGTTCTACCACATTTCAAAATCACAGGAGCAGCTGGACACTTTGGATAATGGAACATAGACATGGTTTCTATTTTTAAATTTGGAAATATAGCAATATGAGCAGAAACGTGGGTGGGATCAGAGTGGGGGGTAGATATAGCAGGGGAGAGGTGATAAATGGTGTGGTACAATCATGTAAAAGCCAACTGAGGCCCACAATACAGACTGTATTATAAATGCTATTTCAGACATAGCTATTACAAACCCTATACATCCAGATTTCATGAATGTGTGGAATAAACAGTAACTGTTGAAGTACTGTATAACAATGTGTATATCCAGCATAATAGAATTGTATGTATATGTCCAAGCTGTATCTCCTATGAAACTTTAATTAAAAATAAAAATTTAAATGCATAATTCAGCATGAAATTTGGAGCCGCACTGGTAGGACAGCAGTTCTGCCAGTTCACCCTCCTGAGCAGAACACCTTGGCGACCCTTTTGAGATTCAGGCACTTTCAATTCCAGGTCTTTGGAATTGCATGCTATAGTGCTAGCCGAAAACCTGTTTCTGACCACAAACATATGATGACCATCACTGCACTGTAACTTAATTTTTGGGTGACTCCTTCCCCCACCAATTATGTTCTCCCTTTGTGTAAGGCAGCTTTTGGGGTAACATAATGAGGAGCTCATTGATCCCTGATTGTGTGATCGTACCAACTGCAATTGTATCGGGCAGTGGGCCACAGTATACCTACAAAAAATGCTGTTTACTCTAAGCTGTCAGCTATCCTAACAACTTCCAGACTGAGACCATCTAATCTTACTTGAAGACAGAGTCCCTAATTCTGGGCATTTGCTCCTGAGGTTTTTCAGCATTGTGCCCGATTTCTGTATATAAAGGCTGAGATTTGGGAATGACTGTCAACATTTCTCATGGACAGAGCTGCATAACAGAGATAACCACTAAACAGCATTCAAAGTTATTTCTTTAAACTGTTTACCACAATCTAGTCAAGTTTTAAAGGGAGTTACTGTGGTGCCTTTCCACCAGAGTCACAGGAATTGCAGAATATCCCCACTTGCCAAACTTTACATGCATTGAAATGGAGGACACGCAATGATTTAATAGCCACAGCTTATTTTATTGCATTCAGTGGCAAACAAAATTCACAAAATTTGACTTTCCATCTAATACAACTACAGTAGCGAGGACCTACTTCTTCCTGTCTAAGTCAACTTCAGAAAATGAACTCCAACTCTCCCTGTCTGTCGTCGAGGCACAGGTCAGGAAGCATAGGCAAACCAGGAGAAGTCATAAAATTCACAAGTAGCATTTTGTTATTATAAATAACAATAAAATAAAAAATTTTTTTAGGATAGTTCTTGTACAGGCAGTTCAAACAAAAAAAAGTCTTTCATCTGTTGGGTATCTCTAAATCTACATCTCAATCTCCTGTAAACCTCTAAACAAACATTGCTCTCCTTTATCAGATGTTTTCACCTGCCAATTAAATTCTGCATCCTGTTCTCATTAAGCTACATTTCCTGTTTCCACACAATGTACCAAACTTTGTCAATTTCTTTCCTGTGACCAGTATATCCAGACTCGTCAACAGGTTTAGCCAATTAAGACATTCAGGCCAGATCTGGTTTTCCTGCTGACAGCACTTGTGGAAGGTCAGAAAGTTTTTCAAGGTCAATCCCCTGTGTTCCAATTTGCTATCTTTTCTAACAAACCCAATACAGCTTTCTGCATTTCATTTCAACAATCTAACTATACATATTTGCAAATCAAGGGATCTCAGTTTCGCATAAAGATTCATATAGGTTTTCACTGCAGAGAAGCAAGGGAAGAAAATAAGAATAGAAACAGCAAGTAAAAGAAGGTAGATAACTGGGGAAATTGTGGGACTACCGGAGTGGCCAGTTCCGAGGTTCCACAAGAAAATTTCTATTGCACAATCAGACAAACAAGAGACAGACACATGACAGAATAGGAGACAACAGGAAAACAGATCCTTGCTTTTATCTCTCTCTGTATAACAAATAGGACAGGGTCTTATCTAACTCTGTCACACTGTCTAAGGCAGATCAGCAGTTGAGCCCTTACTCCCTGTCTGAGGCAGCTCCAGTAGTTAGTTTGTAACCATACACTGCAATCTACCCATCCAAGTGTCAAAGGAGAGGCAGAGAGAAACAGAAAAAAAGGCCCTGGCATACTGCTTCTCAAAACACCTGTTTAAAATTCAAGGTATTAAAAATTAACTCAAAGGGAAAAATGGACAGCTATGCTACAAAATCAGTCTTGCCTGACAGGGTTTAAATTGAATTTTTATGGAAAATGCATAAAATATCTGACAAAAGTTACAGCTATTAAAAAGGCTGCAAAGGAAATGACATTTCTGAATGCTATTTCAATAAAATTGGACTCAGTTAAAACTTTAAATGACTGTCAGTCCCACGTTCAACTGGCGGTTTATTATTTATTTTTTTACAATCTGAAAGGTTACACTGAATTCAGATCTATATGCATCCAACTCTTTCCATCATCAGGGATCAAGTGATGAAATTCTAAAACAAAATGGTAATGGTTAGGTTCAAAGCTATACGCTTCCCCATAAAGGTTATGTTCAAAGCTATATGCTTCCCCGTAAAGGTTATGTTCAAAGTTATACTCTTCCTTTCCTCCTGGAAAAACAAACCTCAAAGTAATTTTAGGAGTCTTTGGTACCATGGATTAACATCAAACAAAATGCTTGCTATCAGGGCCACAACAAGGCAGAACCTGCAGCTCAGCCTTAACTCCCAGGCTAAGGCAACACCAGCAGCTGAGCCCTAACTCTTTCTGTCTGATACACAACTCCAGCAGCATGGACCTACCTCTCCCTGTCTGAGGCACCTCCTGAAACTGAATCCCAGCTCTTCCCATCTATGGCAGCTAAGAACTAGCACTCCCCATCTAAGGCAAATACAGCAGCTAGGACCTAACTCCCTCTCTGTCTAAGGCAGCACCAGTAATTGGACCTAACTCTCTTCTTGTGTAAGCAACTCAAAAGCTGAAACAAAATGTTTACTCTGTCTAGAACAATTCCAGTAAGCGTAACCCTAACTCTTCCTTAGATAGGAGAGTTGGGAAGCTTATATTGTGGTTGCCTTAGACAGAAAATTGGGTCTCAACACTGCAGCTGCATTAGAAGAAAATTTAGGCTCAGTTTCTGGAGTTGCCTTAGACAAGGAGGTAGATCCTTACTATTGGAGTTGCCCAGAGAGATGCAAAGTCTTGGCTGCCAGAATTGTGTTAGATAAAGAGTTGGGTCTTACCTACTGGAGCTGTCTTAGACAGGGCGCATTAGAGGTCAGTTGCTGGAGATGCCTTAGAAAAGGTGAGGTAGGTATTTGCCTTACATGGGAAGAGTTGGGTCTCAGATGCTGGAGTTGTCTTAGATGGGGGAAAGCTGGGTATCTGCTGTTTGAGTTGTCTCAGATGGAGAGTGTTGAGTTTCCGTTGCTGAAGTTGCTTTGGAAAGGGACAGGTCCTCACTGCTGGAGTTGCTTTAGACAGGGAGAGGTATGTCCTCACTGCTGGAGTTGTCTAAAATGGGGAAAGTCGGGTCTCAGCTGTTGGAGTTGCCTTAGAGAAGGGTAGGTAGGTTTCAGCTGCTGGAGTTACCTTGACATGGTGCTGGTTTTAACTAATTGATTAGAATCCCATGAGACCAAAGATTCCTGAAACGACTTTGAGATTTGCTGCTCTGGGTAACAGTAACATAGTTCTTTTCACTTGTCCTTCCTCCTGAAAAGAGCAATTTCCCCACAAGATCAAAACCTAATACTTATCTTTTAATCTTTTTTCAGCATGCCCAAGAAATAACTATAGGGTTAATCAGATACATTTTTGTGTAGATATTTCTACCAGATAATTTCATGAGCATAGCATAATTAACATATTTTAGATCCCATTCTCAAACAAAAATTAACATACACACAAATCCAGTCAGTTACTCGGCTATGGTGCATGAAGTGTACACAAAATCTTAACAATTCAGGGATGAAAAACCCTGCATAATAAATTAGCTATGAACAGCAAGTGGCTCCGTTGTAAATAAAACCTGAAGACTAGGCCGTGGACTATAGGCAGTGTACTACAACTAGAAATGACCCAGGATGAACTCACAATCAACTTGTAGGAAGACTGGCAATTAGTAGAAACAAGTACTGTAACTGCCATTTCAGAGTGCTGCACAGTACCCTTCTTTGGACACAAGAGGAAGAACCTAGCTGTTGAGATGAGTTTTTTCCTCAAGAGAAACATTGTTTGTCAGGGAGAGCTTGACAGTGAATATCAGTTTCTCATTTTTCTACTGTTTGGCAGTCTCTATCCCTGTAAGTTGCCCTGGGGTCGCTCCTGGTCTGTCTGACTTGTTTGACGTATGCTGATGTCTGAAATCAACGAATGCAGGCAGATCTCCTTTCATGTGTGGGTGGTCATGTCTCTCCCATGTTAGGCAACTCTCAGTCATTAATGTGTGCCTGCACTGTATAATACAATACCATTTGACATACTATCTTTTACACAAAATATCACAAAATGCTTTGCAATGAATCTTATGACAGAAATACATACCGGATCAAGTAATAAAGTGAATGAGATATAAATTACATATGATATTATAATGTATGGAGAAGGAAAATACTGTGGTTTCAAAGTTTTTTGCACAACTCAGTATTTTTTTATCAGTATGCTGTTGCAATGTTTTGCCCATGTCCCAGTCTTGTTACTAACTCCTTCTAGTGTCATTGAGCTCTAATTTAGGACTCCTCAGCTGTTATGGAGACAAGAGAATGTTTAGAGACATAAGAACGTTTGCAACAACTGTATTCCCCTCTATGCAGCATACATAACAAGGGATGGTGGGGAGTACAGAATGGATGCTGGCTGCAGGTTCATATGAAATGCATGCCGAAGTAACCCTTTCGAGCTTTACTCTCAAGAGTTACTGAGGCAATCTTCTCTCTTGAGCCTGCGACTGCATCATTTGGCGCTCTTCACCATCTGGCATCATCTTCATGGCACTGCGCTAACAATACTTGAGAAGTGGACATTAAGGGCTGAAAGTGAGTGAAGCAAAAATGTAAGTTTTTAACACAGATCTCAAAAGTTGCAGTAGGGGACAACTTACATCCCTTTCAGAGCTATGGGAGGGAGGGGTTACTGCCACAAAAGGAAGTCTAAAAAAATTAATTACCACACGGCAAAGGACTATGAGGGACAGGGATAGTCACAAGAAAGGGCTAGTAGCCATCTTTTGTTGGCTACTTTATGACCTCATGAATACAATCCCAAGTATTCAGTAAACCTCCAAAGAAACATCATCTGCAGCTTACAGGCAGTTCGAACAAGAAAGAAAAAAGTTTAATCAACGCAGTCTAACGACAGGATTATCAAACAGTAAGTAGGGGATGGTTAAAATGGCCATTTCCTTCCATCTTCCATCCAAGTACAGCAACCTTAAAGTCTGGCCTGGTGGCATTGGGTGGTGGAGCCCTGCTTTGCTATGTGGAAGACCTGAGATCAATCCTCAGTCCCAATTCCTCTGCTCCAGGCTAGTGGGGGTCCGGAGAGTGATGTGGAGCTTTGTGCCCCACCCCAGGGAGGAGGGTGCTGAGTATCCCACTCTGAGCACTACCTGCAAGTGGGAAGTGGGACTGCCTTGGCACTGTGGGTGACCACTAGTGTTGTCAGCGCACTGCCTGAAGTCGGTGCTGCAGGGCTCATAGGCATCATGCAGGGAGGTGAAGGGGCTAAGAGAAAAATTCTCTGAGTGAGCAGCATGTCAGGGAAGGTAACAGGGGCCTAATAGAAAAAAAAACCTGCGGAAAGTAGGGCGGCCTAATAGAAAAAATCCATGCGACTAGCACTCCAACACCCCAGGGGTGTCTCCCACCATGAGAGCTCCAGCAGTGAAGAATGTTGCCTGACTATCCCTGCTCTCTACCACCAGGCACTCTGACCCAACATGGGGTTTCTTCCACTGTGAGAGCTCCAGCAGTGGTGGATGATGTTACCTGGCTATCCCTGGTCTCCACTATCAGCCACGCTGATCCCACAGGGGGTGTCTCCCACCACAAGAGCTCCAGCAGTGGAGGATATTGCCTGGCTATGCCTACTGTCCACTACCACCATTCTGACCCAGCAGGGGTGTCTCCCACCACGAGAGCTCCAGCGATGCAGGATGTTGCATGGCTATCCCCACTCTGATGGTGCAGGGGGGTTGTCTCCCACAGTGATAGCTACAGTGGTGAAGGATGTTCCCTGGTTATCCCCACTCTCCATTTCTAGCCCTCTGACCCACAGGGTGTCTCCCACTGCAAGAGCTCCAGCAATGGAGGATGTTGCCTGGCTATCCCCACTCTGATGCTGCAGGGGGTGTCTCCCACAGTGATAGCTGCAGTAGTGAAGGATATTGCTTGGCTATCCCCACTCTCCACTTCCAGCCACTCTGACCCCACAGGGGTGTCTCCCACTGTGATAGCTACAGCACTAGAGGATGTTGCCTGGCCATTCCTGCTCTCCCCTACCAGCCACTCTGACCCTGTAGGGGGTGTCTACCACCGCCATAGCTGCAGTGGTGGAGGATGTTGCCTGGCTACATGGAAGATTGGGGGTCGGGTTGAGAAGATGAGGGCTGCAGACCTGAGGTTGGGGCTGAAGCTGATTGGCAGGATGGGAAAGCTGCACCGAACGGAGTAAACGCACAACCTTAAAGCTGCACAATTTGTTAGTCAGCTAATAACTTAATTTTGTTCTTAGCAATAATGTATTTCTGGTAATAACACCGATATACACATTCTATTTCTTTCTCGAACCAAAATACGTGGTTTTGAAGTTGTAAAGGTTTAAGCTGTCTACCACACCCACCATGAAGAAAATCCAACGTCTTAGTGTGTCCCTGTGCTGTTTATTCAGAAATGATGCGTGTACACCATCCTAATACAACCTCAGGATGACTCTGGCTTCTGCAGCAAAAGCGTAACTGCAAGGGCAGAAATTATTAAAAGTCGTCCATGGTAGTCATATTTATTGTGAGTCATTAATTATAAAACAAATATCAAAACAGTTTAAAAAATACCTAAGGGAATTCAAAATAAACCAATCAAGGGACTAAAGATGTCAGAATTACATAACTGCTTAATCATGTGATTATTTTTTTTGCTGACCAACAAATTCTGCTGCTTTAAACAGGCTAATCAACAAATATAGAATTGTATGATGAAAGGGGCATAAACTGTTCCCTTGACATGCGGTAGGCAATGGCAACATGATAATTAATAAGCAAAGCAGCGTATAATAGCATGTTATAAAATGGGCTGGAAATTCCCTGCCTTCGGATTGGCTAAATAAGTTCTGAGACCCATATGTTAATTCTCTAGAAATGCACAGGTTGGAAAAATTTCAGGCAGTGGCATTTGGCATTTGGGCAGATCACATTCAGAATTCATGAGCCACGTCCCTCACCCCTGATTGCTGTCACAGACATGGTTATCTTTACTCACTGAAAACCTTCAACATGACCTTATAAGTTGATCCAGAAACAAACCATTTGTTTCTGGATCTGTTCTTCAAGGACAAAACGGCAACTAAACTAATCCTATGAAGTGAAACACCCTTTAAACTGGAAAAAAAAAAAGTAATTAATTAATTAATTAAACATTCTTACCTTTCATAACATCCAACGTACACACAAATTTAAAAAAATGAAGTACTATTCACAGTTTTAATTCTTGGTGTTTCTTTGTTGACCATAAGAAACTTCCTTCCTATCCTTACTAGCTAGCCAGTCAGGGCAATCTCTGCTGCTTATCCTGCCACAGACAAAACTGAGACCTTGGCTTTATATAGACATGAATATGCAATGAGCTGACTCAAAATACATATTTATCTTCAAATGTGAGGGGAAGAACCATAACTCACAAGTGGCAAAGCCACGGTGAGTTCTGAAAATCCTGCCCACTTGATAAATTGCCTATTTGAGTCAAGCTTTTATCTGATATCTACAACAGTAGTTTACAAGTTATATTATAGCTTTGAAATCTGCAGTCTGCCTACAGATTTTGCTGTTTTCTTTGATTTTAACAGCTGCTTGATTGCTGCACCATTCTTTGTGATGTCATCAAGATTATGAAAGCTGCTCTCTGATCAGTCCAGTGTGTCACTGTGATAGAAACATAGAATGTGCAGGCAGATAAGGATCCTTGCCCCACCTAATCTGCCTATTTCTCTAATCCCCATCCAGTGCGTATAATGCAGACCCTTGCTGATCCACTGCTTACCTCTCTTCTCCATCGTTAGGGCTCCCTTTATGTTTTTCCCAGGCATTCTTAAATGCCTTTATCATTTTGCCCCACCACCTCCATAGGGAGGCTTCTCCATGCATCCACCA
Organism: Neoceratodus forsteri; assembly: GCA_016271365.2. Lineage (NCBI taxonomy): Eukaryota > Metazoa > Chordata > Ceratodontiformes > Ceratodontidae > Neoceratodus > Neoceratodus forsteri. Next base: position 1,095,615,097 of record CM028135.1, on the reverse strand, counting down.
CCCCTTCTGTGAACAAATACTTTCTGACATTACCCCGGAGCGCATTCCACCTGAAGCCTCATTTATTTATTTTAATTTTGCTAACTGTGTAGGCCCACTGAGCTCAAAGGTCCCTTTTCGGGCGACTCCACACAGCCTCATATAATGACCCTTTGTCCTCGATCACCTTCTTCTAAAAGATGCTACTATCCTGTATCTTGTTTATATTCTTGAGATATTTAAAAGTCTCTATCATATGATAGTAACCTTAAAAATACTCATTGTGACATAAAAAAAGTTTTTGGGATGTGTTGCTGTTACTGCTGTCACTAGCTATTTTTTTATCTTGCCATTTCTTACCCCACTTGTATTGTATATAAGGCCTTCTGTTGTGTGCGTGACATGGTGAACATTCTGCCAGTGGAATCCTGCAGAAGTTTGAATTCCAGTATTCCATAATAAACAACCATTTTATCTATTAAATGTGTGGAATGAGTGACAGATTGGGAAGGACTACTTGTTACAACAGAAGTTACTTTTTACAAAAGGAAATACATGTTTTTAATTTAAAACAAAATGACTTTTTATTTTTTAAATTGTTTCTCAAGTTAAGCCATTTTATAAGCACAATATGACTCTCCAGGTCATTGGCTGTCTGGGGGTAATGCACTTCCAGGTGCTAAAGGCACTCAACGCAAGTGCCTCATGCATTATTACTTACCTGGGTGTGCATTAACCCCAAGCAACAACCCCTGTTGTGTCTAATTAATAACATACATACTATAAAGTACTGCATAGCAGGTTACTTCCACTATCACTTTATTTTCGCTACTGCTGTTAATAAATGGATAGTGAAAAAAAAACACATACTTGCTTTTACCAGTGATAACAAAAGTGAATAAAATGTGAAGCCCAAATTATGAAGCAATCAATTTTACATTCTGTCTCTGATACCCAGACAGCACAAAAATGGCAATGCAGGAGGGCAGAGGGTAAAACTCAAAATCAAAGCACAATAAAACACCAGGTATTTTTGTGAGCTGGTCAATGTCTGAAACCATGTGGCAACAAGTGATGTATAGAGGTGGGTAAAATTATCGAATTCTGAAGTCATGGAATTTTTGTGAAATTCTGTGAATTTTCATGAGATTCCGTGACACCTGTAGGAATTTTCTGAAATTCTTTAATTGGCCATAACTCTGTGTTAAAGCTAGAGGTGTGGAATTTGGCATGCATATTTTCCGATACAGGCCCTTAAAATGTGTCAAGTTACGTGACACTTGGAGAAAGGGTGGGGAAGTCATAGGGGTGCAAAGTCTAGCAATTTAATATTCATGTGAAAATGTCTGAAATATGTCTATGCTTACTACTTAGCCACCTTTGGAGACAGATAATTGAAACCTTTGATGCATACTTTCTTGGACTATTCATATAAATTGCTAAATAGACTTTGTAAGGTTTAGCTATGACCTTCCCCCTGACATGACCTCCAGGGGCTCATTTCCGAACCTGGGTTGTCAGCATGGGAGCATGGTGTTCTGATGCTAGACCATGGTGGTTGCCTTAAAGTCTAATATTTAGGGTCAGTGAACCTAACAACACTGGTGATATTCTGTTCTCTAGCTTTAAATGTATAGGGGTTTAAAATTCAGCAGTTTACCCAATTGCAAAATGTCATTTTAAAATTTCTGAATGTTGGAGTCTTATAACTCTGTCACCTTTAAGGTTAGAGATCTGAAACTTAGCGCATATATGTATGGGCATAGGTAATGTCACCATACAAAATTTGGTGCACTTTGCACAAACACTTTTAATTTATTTGTTACTTATTTGTTAACTGTAATTTTTAAATTTCTGGAGTTATAACTCTCTTAATTTTACACACACTTCTGTATAGGCAACGAGGAAGCTCACATACCAAATGTGGTGCACTGTGGACAAATACTTCCTAAATTAGACAGAAATAACCAAAATCACAATTTTGCCAAAAGTCCACAACATTTTCACAGAAATTTCACGGAAGAAAAATCAGCATGTTGCCAGAATTCTGCTGCTGGAAGATAAAATTTGCCTGTCCCTAGTGATGTAGCTTTTCATGAAACCCTTTCAGTTACTCTCTCTCTCTCTGCATCACTTCTGGACTGCCAGTATCACCATAAAAAAAAAAAAAATTTAAATTAGCAAATAAAAGAGTGCTGTTGCTGTATCTGTTCTATTATTGCTGAAACCCTGTGATGCTGTATCCTGTACTGTCTCCTGTCCCCCTACCCCTCTAGGTCCCCATGCCTGACTTCTAATGCTTCCTATACCTTCTAGCATGCTGTGTTTACCAGCCAAAATGCCGACTGCTCTTTCTTCTGAGTCCTGGCACAAACCTCTCATCTTGGTGGCAAAACCCAGCAGAGTATACTGTGCTATTAATTCTCCACTACTCCTCACTCCCTGAAAGTGGAAGTAACCACCAAACCACGTGGCACCTCTTCACGTAAAGCCTCACAATGGTACTTTCCCCGCCTCTCTGTCCTGACCTGTCAGTATCTTCTTTTCTCAAAATAAAAATTACACTTTTTGGGTCCAGCTCTCTCTCTCTAACATGCCTAAACCCCCTGGTGCTGTCTCCCCGAACTGTCTCCTGTCCCCCTACCCCACTCGGTTCTGAGTCCTGACTCCTGATGCTGCCCATACACTCCTGTCCTGGTGACAAAACTGTTTTTATTGTGGGGAGACTTCAGACAGGAGGGTACTGACATCTTATTTACAGCTACTTACCTGCCCTAACACTGCAAATTCTACCTGGGACAAAAAAGTGCAGCAGGTTAAATTGCGCTAAGTAGAACAGATGCAAATTCAACCTGCTATACAGTATTCACATAAAATACAGTGTTGTGGTGAAAACGGCAACAGGATACCTTGCACCATGCCAGCGACCCGTGTTTGGGAGCGGGCAAGGGGCTGCCTGGGGTCGGCAGGGAGGAGAAGGATCGAGCATCCGGACTGCTTTCCTTCTCCTGGGAGGAATGAGAAGCTGGTTCGGCACTGCTTGTCCCCTGGCAGAGGCAGGGGGAGACAGCGCGCGCCACTAAGTGGGTGGAGCTGGGACAGCCGCTTGTCTCAGCATTAAGCGTCATGCATGTTCCCAGCTCCAAGGGGAATCTACTTGCAAAAATCTGCCGGCCCCTGTGTATGAGCCGGGGCTCAGTGTCCGACCCTCCAGCCACCTTCTGTTCCGCTTCGGCAGCCCCACTCAAGGGAGGCATCCCCGGGTGAGGGTACGAGTTGCCGAGCCCAGGGCAAGCCCACTTGTGGGGCTAGTGGTGCCGGCAGGAAAAAGCATGATATGAAGAAAAAAAAAAGACAAGGGAACAGGATACATAACAATTATTGAGGCATAAGATGAACTGGTACAAAAACTGTTCACCCAACACAAGGAAATAGGGTAGGCAATAACATCCTTAAGTGCACATCTGATACATTTGGAAATGAGGAGAGTCTTACGTTGATGCTTTACATGTTTTGGGCCATGTTTAATCCAATAAGTTTCAGTAAAACTACATCAGTCTAGAAAATGTTTACACAAGACTTGTCTCTTTTGGCAGTTTCCATATTAGGTCCAGGAGTCATGCAGACTTGCAGATGTCATGCCGTGAGGCATGGTAGAGTCCCCCCCTCCCTTAGCTTCCCATATGTGGTCACCCAGGTGGCACTCACATAGCAGGCGAGAGAGCAAACATTCAAGTGCTCAAGAACAAGGGGACATGCTATGAAGCTGGAGGGAGGAAGATTCAAGAGAGATGTGATGAAGTACTTCTTCACAGAAAGAGCAGTGGAGGTGGTGGGGGTGAAAACAGTGGTGGAGCTGAGGAATGCAAGGGATAATCACAATGGAATCATAGTGTAAAGGAAGGAAAGAGCTGTAGATCAGTCAAGGACTGTAGAGAAATGGGCAAACTGGATGTGGGCCAAACGGTTCTTATCTGCTGTCAGATTCTATGTTTCTATGATGCTTGATCCTTCTCCTACTCGGGCCACACACAGGCTCTGTGCTTGTTTTCAAAACCAATAGGAACAAGAACACAGGGAAAGTCTCGTAAGCTTAAGTTACTGAACAAATGTGGTCAAAATGTTTTGAATGATGCTGCTGAATGTTGTGCAAAGTGGCACACATATTATAAGAGACAATTTAAAGACCACGGTGCATAACGACACTGAGTTTACTTCTTGAGGTTATCATGAAAACCAGAGACCTCTAGAGCTTCGCTCTTGAGGTCTAACTGTTGTCATGACAACCTGTCAAAGCAAACACAGTACTGCTGTGCACTGTGGCCCAAGCATTATAGAAACATAGAAACATAGACTTTGATGGCAGATAAGGACCACTTGGCCCACCCAGTCTGCCCATTTCCCTACAGATTCTAGTTAACCAACAGCCTACTTCCTGCCACCCCCCACTACAATTGCCTTGTATCTGTCCCATGCATGTTTGAATTCCCCCATTGTTTTAGCCCCAACAACCTCCCCAGGAAGGCAGTTCCACGCATCCACCACTCTCTCCGTGAAAAAAGATTTCCTCACATTACCCCTGAGCCGTCCCCCCTCTATCTTTAAATTGTGTCCCCTTGTTCTTACACCTCTTTTTCTGAAAGATGCTACCCTCCTGGACTTTGGTGATTCCCTTGAGGTACTTGAACATTTCTATCATGTCCACCCTGTCCCTCCTTTCATCAAGGGTATACATATTAAGCACTCTCAGTCTCTCTTCATATGATTTCTGATGCAGACCCTGCACCATTTTAGTAGCCCTCCTCTGGACTGCTTCCATCCTGTCTATGTCCTTGCATAGATGAGGTCTCCAAAACTGCACACAGTACTCCAGATGGGGTCTCACCAACTGTCTGTACAGAGGGATAACCACTTCCCTTTTTCTACTTGTGATGCCCCTTCCTATGCATCCCAGTATCCCCTGGCTCTCCTTACTGACTTCTCACATTGCTTACCCACCTTTAGATCATCTGATATGACTACCCCAAGTCTCGTTCCATTTTTGTTGTTGTTAGTACCTCCCCTGCTATTGTGTACTCTTCTCCTGGGTTTTTGTTTCCCAGGTGCATTACTTTGCACTTCTTTGCATTGAATCTAAGTTGCCATATGTCTGACCATTCCTCCAACCTTGCCAAGTCCCTTCTCATCCTTTCTACACTCCCTTGTGTATCAACTCTGTTACAGATCTTTGCATCATCTGCAAAGAGGCATACCTTTCCCATCAGACCCTCTGCAGTGTCACCTATAAAGATGTTAAAGAGGACTGGACCCAGTACTGAGCCCTGGGTACTCCACTAGTGACCCCCTTTCTTGGAATGTGCCACTCACTATTACCTTCTGTGTCCTGTTGTGCAGCCAGTTTGCAGCCAGGCTACCACCCTGGGACCCTCCCAGGCTGGCTAACTGATTATTAATCTTTTGTGTGGGACTGTGTCAAATGCCTTGCTAAAGTCTAAGTAGGCTCTGTGCTCCTCTGTGTTGTCATAAAACATATGGTAGCAAAAGCTGCAAAGTCAAAGAACTACTGTGAACTGGAGCCAGTGGACATCGAGGGAAGATACACAAAGTCAAAAAAGAGGCAAACTTGTCAATGAAAAGAGGCTAATAACAGAGTTCCTATAGGACCTGATGTACACTCAATGGTGGGCAAAAGGAAACTGAGGTAGAAGGATGCACCCACATCACATAGACAGTGCCAGTGCATGATGTCACACATTGGTGGTGCTACTGAGGTATGGGAGTCTGGGCATCGCTGTCTTCAGCCCAATTGCAATGTGTGTGACTATATGGAGGAGCTATCCTCAAGGAAGATAAAACTGTCCTCCTCTCAGCAGTCCTACCATGTCATACGAAATGGCTAATGCACCACTGAGCAGCTCAGCCATTGGCGTCCGTGTCTGTCTTCTGCTGTTCTGGATCTTATGTCACCCTTGATGGGGTTTGCCAGCTTCACAGCATCTTGTGGATCCCCAAACTGGTTGGGCAATTACTAGCATAAATTGCTTTTAAACTTTGTGGGAAGTTGAAGGCTATGTGACACTCCATCTTTTCCCCAAACTGACCAAATGTCATCAAGCCCCTTCCATGTGTCCTGTTTTGCAGAATGAAGGTCAGGGTACAGAGTCTTGGTGTCTCACCATTTAAACACAGAAACATAGACTCCAATGTCAGATAAGGGGCCTCTTGGCTACCCAATCCAGCCATGTTATTCATTTTTCTCCTTTCTTCTACCTAATTTTTGCAGTAGACCCACCCCCAACACTTCCTTATCCCTACAATTCCTTTGTGCCTGTCCCAGGCATTTTGAATCCTGCCACTGTTTCTTCCCCACTACAGTACCTCAGCTGGAAGTTTGTTCCATGAATTCCATGAATCCACCACTCTTTCTGTAAAGTATTCCTCACATCTCTCCTGAACCCCGCCCCCGGCTTCATATCCGTCCTCCTATACCAGAGTACCTTATTTCCTGAAAATTACTCCCCTCCTATACCTTAATAATCCCTGTGAGGTATTTAAAGGTGCTTATCATATCTCCTGTCTCCCCCTCCCTTCCTCCTGGGGGTACATATTGAGCTCCTTTAGCCTGTCTTCATAAGGCTTATGATGCAGATCCTACACCATTTTAGTATTGCCCCTCCTTGTTGCCCCCCCCCCAAGCTACTCAGTTTGCTTACCAGTCTCCTGTGTGGAATGGTGTCAGAATCCTGGCTGAAATCCAGGTAGGTGATGTCTACTGCTCCACCCTGAACTAACTCCTTGGTCACCCAGTTAAGCAGAGAAGGTAATTATGCCACGATTTTGAGCGCTGCCAGAATATGATCTCTTGTGTATACTCCAGCTGTTACAGGGTTTTAAATAATTGATTAGCAGTTTTTTTCTTGGGATGATACTAACTGTACAGAAAGTATTTATATAGATTTTAGAGAAGTACTGTGTTTGTTAAACACAATGAGGCAAGAGCTATTAATTTTCACAAAGTTTTAGCACTTTTATGAGCAAAACACTAATCAATTTTTAGAGTTAAATAAAACCCTGTGTTATAAGGAGCAGTGTACGAGTTGCATTCTGACTCATAATGGAGCCAAGGGCTGTCGCAGTAAGCTTTAAGAACTATAACCACAAGACTTCACACTTCTCAGAAATGCACCAACAATGGTGGCAATCAGTGTCTAAAGCACTTTTTTTAATGACAGAAACAGCAGGTACTTTGAAACGAGACAGCTAGTCGGACCAGATTGTATTTATTTATTTTAAAAGTGTCACCAGGAAAGGCATACTGAGCTGCAACAGATCGTTTCCAGATGCATCCTGGGGAGGGGGGAATAGGTAAGTACAAGTGATGTAAATATAACAATGGTTACAACATCATACAATGCTTTAATATAACAAGGCACAGATATATACAGGTGGAAATTTACATACAGGACCAACACCTGCGAAATAAACTATCGATATTCTAGGCATTGAAGGCACGTCCCTTGGAGCAGAGACAGGAAGGAGAAAGGAAACTGAAGAAGAGTACTAGTAAGACAGGGATATGAAAGGGAGGAGGGTGAAAAGGAAGGGAAGAAGAGGCAAACTGTGGACCCTTTGGGATGCAAACCCCACAAGGGCCAGTCACGGCAGGGTGCACACCCAGTCTGCATATTAGTACCAGGCCAGCAAGCATAGAGATAGGGTAGTACGGGAGAGGCAGACCTTTGTCACTCTAGGTTGCACACCCCACAAGGGCCAGATACAGCGGGGTGCACACCCAGTCCATGCACTGGTTTGCAGGCTTGCCAGGAGTAGGGAGGAAGGAGTGGCGAATTGAGCAAGGAGTAGAAACAAACAGGAGGGAGAAAGTGAGGTGAGGAGGGAGAAATTGTATGGTGGGGGGGGGCAAACTGTGTAGATATACCACACAAGGGGTATCAAAAGGTCTTTCAATTTAAGTGTAAAGTGAAATGAGTAAACCGCAGAGCCCTTAATCAGTTCACAACATTAAAGGTGAGACATGTTGCACCACAGTAATGTCGAATGCGCCTTTGTGTAGCTGGTCTCAGGCCTTGCTTGCCAGTTGCGGTACGATATACAGTATGTAGTTAATGAAAATAGTCAAAGCAGAGTAGATGGACTTCTGTCTTTTTCTGCCTGGTAGATTTCTGTGTTTCTATGTTTCTAAATAAAGCCAGGTTTAACAAACGCATTGGAAACAATGTGACCTCTGTTTTCCGGCTACGGTGATCCGCTGCTTTGATGTTCTCACTTAAGTTGTCACCACATTGAAAAGGCACGTCAAACCTTTTTTCCATAAAAGCTTTATTTAGAATCAACATATTCTACATTTGTTGAAAGAGTTGACACATTCCTCAATCATCTTTGCTGTCTAAAATAGGTGTCCCCTCCACATATGACAGCCCCTTAAGAGCAATGTACGCCTTCAATTCTGGCTTACAGTTTGTTTCTGTCTCCCAGCTGCCCTTCATCCGCCCCTGCACTGACTCACCTCCTCCCAAAACACACAGCTGACAGCACACTCTATGCTGGTTCTATGCAAAACCCGACACAGTGAGACAATATCCAACGACCAGAGGCGAGACACAGTGGATGAGGTCTCACAAACAGACATAATGCACAGACTTTTTTTTCTCTGTGTTGAATGCACACATCTGCTACCAACATATCAAAGGGCAGTATATGAGCCCAAAGCTTAGTCATGCTTTGGAATAATGAGGAAGAACCAATCCAACCTCAGGTTTCTTAATTGTCTATCTGTATACAGTACAAAACCTGCTTCCAGGAGCTAGGTGTCTTCGTACAAATAATAAAGTCCAGAACACAAGCAGTATCCATGGGACTCACCATTTCATTCAAAACAAACTCTAGTCAAAGCTGATATAGCCGCTCATAGCGGTAAAAGCTCCAGAGAGCGCTGAAAAGAATATGCGGAGCTTTTGCTGCACCGGAGACATCCGCAAGTAGGAGTGTGTTGATAAAAGAACTGCTGGTGCATGCAGGTTGCCTCAGAGGCAGCCGTGTGCAACGCGGTGGTGATAACAAAACTCTGCATGTGCAGAATGCACGCATGCACAGTTTAAGATGGCACGCATGTTGTGCAGAGCGTCCGTCACTTCCGCAATTGCAGAAAGGAAACATAGTGTGACGGGAACAGTGTGTGTTGTGTTTATGCAGCCCATGAAGGAAGGGCCATAAAGGCGCAGTGTCAACCCTTTCTGCATCATACTATTTCAAGTTGAAAACCCACATTATATGATTACCTGCTCTAAAACTCATTGATGTTGCTGGGGTTTAATCTGCCTCATTTCATAACAGAACTGCAATGCATGGTAACTATGTAATTATACCCAACCTTGTTTAGTTTCAAATCCTTGGTCTGCTCCTATTGCTCACTTCCTGAACATTAGGAACACTCTCAGCAGTGCAGTTACTCATTATACAATAGGCCCCTCTGCTCCTGCTGCATCTTGAGTGGCCAAACTGTGTTGGGGGTGTTCTCATGTCCAGGAAAGATGCAGTGGGGAGTTGATTAAGGAATGTAAACAAACAGATTTTAGTAGGCAGTCTGTTTTCAATGTTAAAAGGAAAAAGAATCAGAATCAAACTTCCAGCCACAACAGCATATTCTACAGAATGCAAACAATCTTAAAATATGTTTTTCAAACAAGCAACAGTTTGAAGCCTAAAGAAGTTGACAGTGTCCCTTTAAACAGCACCTCTGAAATCTGTGCCAGAGCACAGTGGAAGCTCACTGGACAGCAGCCGGGTCACGTGCTTCCACGGTGCTCTCAAGATATCAAGATTGATGGCATAACATCTGCGGAGCTCCACTCCCACAGCCGTAAAACCAGTCCTTTTCAATTTGGTAACCTTTCTGGCTTTTTATTACACACTGTCAAGAACCACCCTGCACTGAAGTTGCACCAGTGTGTGATCTGAAAGATTACCAAATTGAAAAGGACTATTTTTGAATAAGTGATGAGTTCATGGATACTGCTTTAGTTGTGGACTTCCTAGTTATCCCATATCCCACCTCTGAGCCACCCTAGCAGTCAGAACCATATCACCTCCAACCCCATGAACACTATTACTATGAAATGTATAACACTTTACCGGCTAGTAAGTTATCTACTGAACTATAGCAGTAAATTACCAGTAGAGCATGCGGACGAAACTCCAGAGCGTCTGTCCGCATTAACAAATTTATAACTTCAGGGGTTGGTTTGGTACCTTTACCTTATAAGCATGGAAACTCAAAAATTCAGCTGTACCTTTAAATCAGACAAAGAAATTTTTGAAAGAAAAATCAATATAAATCATAGATATAGGGTTGCTAATATGCAATAAATTCAAAGAGGCGCAATACAAGTTTATACATCGCTTGTACTACTCCCCCCAAATGGTGCATAGGTTTAGCCCCGAAGTGACACCAATGTGTGGCAAATGCGAGATTGTGCAGGGGACATATATACATTACTTCTGGGGATGCCCATTGATCGAGAAATACTGGAGGGGAGTGGCACAGGAAATCTCAGCAATGTTAGGTCACCCCATCGAATATTCCAAGAAGTCACTGCTCTTATGGATAGGAAGTGAGGAGAATGAGGAGTGGGTGCTACACCCCAGATGGATTAGGATTCTGCTTGTGGTTGCAAGACAAGGGATCCAGAATGTATGGATTACAAGTCTGGAGCCCACAGTTGAACAGTGGAAAGGGCATATTACCAGAGTGCTAGCAATAGATAGGCTGACATATACTATAAAAGGAAAGGAAGAGAGATTTGAGAAGGCCTGGGCGGGATATCTGAATACCCTGAATGGAGAGGAGAGAAACCTTATAGAGGGAGGAATACTTATCTAACACTTAAGGAAATAGAAATGGTTAAATACAATGACGCATATGGAGACAGTAATCGTACAAGTTAACTAGGTATAAATAAATGTAATACAGACACAGACCAATAGTTTGCTGGTCCTATCAGACTTTTTATTATGTTGTCATTGTTTTTTGTCTTTTGAATTTTTATAAATAGATAGTAGTTGACTGGTGGGATTGAAGTTACCAAGACTGCATGGAATGCACCGAAGAATAATCTTTGAAGGGCAGTACGTTGTTCAGTTATGTAATGGACTACACTGTATTGTAAGAATATCATAGATATGGTATACAAGATCTGAAAAAATGTACTGTAGTATGTGTACTGTCATGTAATAAATATATTATACAAAAAAAAAGTAAGTTATAGATAGAGAGTGAGACAATAACAACAGGTAAACATTACACTTGCCTTTCAAATTCCTAACAGGGCCAGTCAGAGCTCGTTCCTGGGATATCTTGCTGACTTGCAGCTCCGTGATGAGTTGTCAGTTCTTTGCACAAGGTCAGTTCAGAGCACAGTTCTTGTTGGATGACACTCAGACGCTCCCAGTTACCAGTGACTTAGCTAACCTTACTCCTGACCCTTTTCAGCAATCCAGGTAACTCGCCTGGCTGTGTGTTTGTCTCATTCTCAGATAACGTTCGTCTTTAACAGGGTCACCCTCATAGGAGGCCACCTAGCAATCTCTGGATTAACCTCTAAATGGCTTGTAGATTCCTCGATACTCTTTCCAGGATGTGCAGGCAGTTAGTCTGAAAAATGTTCATAGACTATTCTCTCTTGTAACAGTTAATAATGGCAAGAAACAAAAATAAAAGACAGTTTGTCTTTTCTTCAAAGAAATTTGAACTACATAGACGTCTTCCTCTTTTAACACAGTCAGCCAGCTATATGCCAAAGGTTGATAAAAAAAACATAGTTCATTTCCTTCTTACTGTGTTAACATTTATGTTTATTATATTCAGAAAACTTCTGAGTTAAAAATAGCCCTTTTTCAAATGTGCCTGAGTCACATACACAGTCAGACAATATAAATCATAAAATAAAGAATAGTATTTACAATCACAGTCTAATTTGAGAACCAATATAACACATTATTTGTAAAAGTATTTAAAGTGGTTAAGTGCTGGAGCTCAAATGGGAGCAAATTCCAAAGCTCTGCTGCTCTAATAGAGGAAGACCTTTGTACCAGGTTTTTCCTCCCATAGAATTCCTGTAGTCTTTCATGTGCTGTGTTCTTGGTGAAAATCTATTCGAGACATGATTAAACAGTATTTGAACCCCAGCAGGGTATGACTAAAATGACTTTTACACATAACTGCAACGAATTGTAATCACTTCGGGAGTAAAGTGGCAGACAATTAAGTGCAGAATATAAGTGACACCTATGACTATCCCTTTAACAGTTTAGGGGTAAATCTGCAAGCACTGTTTACAGCAACATTTATTTTTCCAAAGCAGTATTACAAGCTGCTGATTAACAACTAGTCCATAGTCAACAATAGAAAGGATCAGACTATTGACCAGCAATTTTTTAACTTCAGCAGTAAAATGACTCTTATTTCAGTAAAGGAGACCAATATGTCCGGTGACTTTTTTACGACATAATCAGCATGACATGTGAAAGACAGCAGTGGGTCTTAAAAGATCTCAGAATATTTAAACGATTGCACCTGCTCAGTACACTCACCACTAGGGGTGGTAATAGTCAAAGTTGGACATTTACCAAGACTACGTGTAACCCCCTTTGGGGGCTTACTTTAATTGCCCCTCGTTCCCACGTTCGCTCCCGTTTTCTGCCTCTGGCGGTCCTGTTCTCCCCCAGCACTTCCCGAGTACTCAGGTGCCCCACAAGCCCCCAAGCAGCCCTGTACTGAATTTCAGCCCATTTTGGGGTTAAAAACTAACTCACGAGCTGCCGGCATCTTCCCCATGCTGCCGGCACTCGCGCATGTGCTATAGAATGCCTTTGATGTTTCCAACTGCCTTTGCAGTCAAAACAGGAAGTGTTTCAGTGGTCCCAGTGCCCCTGGTGTGCTGAATGGGGACCGGTGACCTCAACAAGGCCGGTGAGAGGCCTCTTGAATGTTTAAAAATAACGTTTAAATTGGGGCATATAGCGACGGCTCATACATATTAATGAGCCCTTGTGAATATTAATGAGGAGTTGCCTGCCACCTGGGGGGACAATATTGTGGTGGTAGTGACAGCAGAAGTACAAGGAATAAATGTTTGAGAGTGGACTCATTTAAGAGGGCACAGTTGGGGCTATTAAACTGTGGAGAAATTGTAAATAAAAGATATTTTTGCTGGCTGCACCAGAACATTAATTGTGGGACAATGTATGAACTGCTATGAAAACTGCATATACAGCAGCCATTTTGGCAGCCAGCCAGTCGGGAGCCAGGATTTCAGCCAGAGACTCTTGGGACTATGGCAGAGATTTCTGGGGGAAAATCAGGGACAAATCCTTGGCACCCAAAATGTAACCAATTAAAAGACTGGGACTGTGAATTACAGTTTGGGCAGCCAACCAGATTTCAGGACTTTTGCCCTTTAGGAGGGACTGTTATAACTGGAGTCCGTCTGGGAGTCCCGTTGAGCCACTGAGAGAAAGGGAGCCTGCGAGGGCTTATCTGCAGTCCTGCAGGGAAAAGGCCTGCTCTTGCTTGCCTGCTGAACCCTATACTGCCTGAAAGCAGAAAAAGGATCCAGTGTCTTAGCTGCCAGGCTGAGAGAAAGAGGATGCTCTGCCAGATAAGTGCTCTTTTTCCACAAGTGGCTACTTTAAGGATTGTTGTGCAGACTTCACATTTGAAGGACTGCATTGCCATTTGGAGCCTGTGGATGTTGTGTTTGTCTCCTGGCACATTTCAGAAAAGGGAGACACAGTTGTTTCCATTTGTTTCCTGACAAAATTAAGCCAGTCTGCTAGCAGCAAGCTGAGTGAGTTTACCGAACTGTATCCAAAGCTGAACTTCGAGTACTAGGCCTATGCCAGCTTTGGCCCCAAAAGACTGTTCCTGCACCAGCTCTTCAATCTGCCTAGCGAGAGACCAGCCTTGGGAAGTCAGCCCCTGTGGAGAAGCAATTCGCAATTTATGGCCACCTGCAGGGAAAGGCCGTGAAGCAGAGGTGAGTCATGTCAGCCCTTGTCCCCACCTGAATCCTGGAACGCCAGAAGGCCCATGGTGTCACCAGCTGTCTCTTCAATCTGTTTGGGTGCAGTGAGTACACACAGGGTAACCCCTGCAACAACCATAGTTTATAGTTTCATAGTTTTAATATCAAGTTCAGAAGACCGACGTCCATAAATGAACTTGCCACCATACAGTGGTGGATCATTTGTCACCTATAAGGATGTCTTAAGTTTTTTTTTTTAAACTGACATACTTCCACTCAACCACATATCTTGGTAGTATAGTCCAAGCATTAATAACTCTCTGGGTAAACCATTGACTCCTTTTAACAGTGTTATTCATTTCTCCTATGAGTCTAAAATTGTGTGACCTCATGTTCTTATGATGAAATGTATTTTTATTTAGACAAATGAGCTCCAATAATTCTGGGTTATTATAGGCCCTAAAAATCAAACCAGATCACTGTATGGTGTCATCTGATTTGCCTCACAATTCCTTGTTGGTTTTAACTGTGTTTACAGGCCATCAGACCTGGGATTGCAAATATTCTACTGTTTGCAAGTGTTTCATGTCTAATAAACCCTTCTCTCCATCAAGGGGCCCCAATCAGCTGTGATGCCGGACCCAAGCAGCAGCGCTTGGGCCTGTTACCTGTTCACTATGGGTACCCAGCAGCTGGTTAAACGGATTAATTCAGGGACTGATGTGATAAATAATCAATGCTATCTGTTTAAATATAGTGCTGCAATAATTAAGCTGAATTCTCACCCCTCCCTTGTTTAAGTGCCCTTAATAAACCAGATTTACTGTTTTATGCTAATTTGGGCTCATAAGCATTTTATTACTCAGTGTCCAATTATTGAGTCATTTAAAAGGGTACTGTGAAACTGCACTGCTGTTGCTAAAACTTTTCTTTTGCAGGGGACAAAGCGCATATCCCAGAAGTCCAGGCCCTGTGGGTAAGTGCAAGGTTGGTGAGCATATTATTAGGACCAGTCATTAAATGTGTTATTGCCATCCGAACACTGTGTTCATAGGTAAACTGTGTGTTGGGTCATTAGGTGGGGCTGTGGGTGGTCACAGCTTCCCAGAGGGCTGTAACAGTGTTACTATTCACCCACGTAAGTGTTACTCTGGAGGCACCATCATTTTATTACTACTGTCGGTAGGGAATCCACAGTAGCCTATAATTATGGACCCAGACCCCTCAACCTGCAGTCAGAGAAGCCCTTGGTATAACGGCGCCAGGGTTACATATGTCAACTTCCAAGTAACAGTCTTGTTTTTTTTTTTTTGGGGGGTTGATTAATAACCAGGCCATTTTGTTCAAACCAGTCCCAGATTAGCTTAAAATCAAATTGCAAACACTTCTGCATCTTATTAAAGTTTACCCCAATGTAAAAGAAGAGCATCATTAGCAGATACAATTGAAGGGGAGGATTTGGCAATATTAAACACTGTATTAATAAAAGGCTGAACAATATAGGTCCTGAAACAAACCCCATGTAAGACCCCCATGTCCAAAGACAAGATAAAAGAAAACAATTACATTTTACTCTTTGGGTTTGATTAGTCAAGTAGTTCGAGAACCATGCCACTGTATCAACCGATAGTCCCATCTCCCGAAGTTTCAATACCAACATCATCCCATGTTCATCCTATGTAGTTAGCAATTAACTATCAGTTGAATATTCCAACCCTCAGTGACTGATCCCGCGGTTGCATATCACCATATTTGGACACACCCATCTGCCTTCATCTAATTTCTTTAGAACTTATAAAAAATGCTTTTGTTTCTAGGTTGCAAACCCAGGGCTATTAAAAAGCAAAATGTCTAGCTCCTATTCTAATTGTAGCATACATTTATCACCACTGAGGGCCCAGTGTCTCTATTTGCTTCTCCTGCAGCATTTGATAAAATCTTGTTCTTGACATAAGGAAAACATGACTTCTCAACAGACAGGCCTGTTTTAGTTTCATTTGTGCTACTGAGGGCAAGGGCCCACACCCTGAAGAGGAAAACAGTATCCGTTGGATGGCAACTGGTGCCTAGTCAGTGATAGCAGGTCAATTTTAATTTGATCAGCAAAAAATAATTAATGCAAAAATAAACTACTGTATTTTATCAAAGTTACAGCTAGTCTACAATAACCTGATTCATTAAGGTAGCCAAGATGCTCCCTTACTAAATAAATACCAGTCGTTCAAGGGGTTACAGCAGACATAAACTGTTGCCTTCAGCCTGTCTGAAAATGTATCAGTTACATCTCATTACTTGTCCGAACAAGTTGGGGAAATGTAGACATTCTGTGTTGCAGCACATAGCCCAAGTGAAGTAGTACTCTGTAGTACTCTCCATGGTGGGGTATTTCCACTTGAGAGTTCAAAACAGATAGCACTGAGTGACCTAGTACTTACACTGCTAATCTCTCACCTGGAGGATTGGGTTCGTTTCTTAAAACTGGAAAACAATCCATGGCAGAGATGGGGGATCTGGGGGAACTCTGCTCAAGGAGCAAAAATAAATGTCTCACTAGGCTTCAGGGCAAAAAAGTAAGGAAACGACTCGCACAGTAAAACCTGTACCCTGAAACTATGACACGGCATTAAATAAAATGCAAACATGCAGCATTGCATGGCGAAGCAGGCCCACAGACACTCACCAGCATCAAAGATTTGTTCTCCTACAGCAAAGACAGTATGTAAATCCGGGGATTTTTCAGGGGATCCTACAGTACCTAGTTCCATTTTCACCACAGAATATAGTAAGCCAGTGGCCTCAGTTCAGTTCCTCGTGGACACAAATGCACATCATCATGTACCGACCACCCCCACACAGTTGTGCATAACAGGCTGCCTCTTCTGTCTGGGTTGAACAAATGTGAAGAACAAATGGCTTCCTCAGCACTAGAGATGAGTTATCTCCTCATCTATGGAAATGAGTGGCCTCCTCGGCCTTGAACATAAGTGACCTCCTCAGCCCTGGAGATAATCAACCTCCTCAATCATGGAGATGAGTGTCCTCCTTAGTCATGGAGATCAGTGAGCTCCTCCTCTCTGGAGATGGTTGTACTCCTTGACCTTGAAGATTAGTGACCTTCATATCCATGGAGAGGGGTGACCTCCTTCTCAGCCCTAGACATGAGCGAACTTCATAGCTTTGGAGATGTGACCTCTTCAGCCCTGAAGATGACTGACCTCCTCAACCCTGGAGATGAGTGATCTCATCAATCCTGAAGATGAGTGACCTCATCAACCCTGAATATGAGTGACCTCCTCAGCCCTGGAGATGAATGGCCTCCTCAGCCCTGGACATGAGTGACCTTCATAGCTTTGGAGATAAGTGACATACTAAGCACCTCAGATGAATGATCTCCTCAGCCCTGGAGATGGGTGACTTCCAAAGCTCTAGCGATAAGTGACCTTTACAGTCCTAATGATGAATGACCTCCTCATCACTGAAGATGTATGGCTTCCTCAGTCATGAAGATGAATAGACTCCCCATTATTACGGCCAGTGTCTCATATTTTGAGTGTCGGTGTCCGATACTGCAACGAAAAAAGGTTAGGCAGTGTACCTACCTGTTAAAAAAATGTTATGAGAGTTCCTGCACTTCTGTCATCTTTCTTCACTGAATACAGTAGATTTCCACCACCTAGAGATGTTCTCCCATCTACAAATCTAGAGGTGAGAGTTCCCCCAACTAAACATCTCCAATTTAACCACTGCCTGCAGCATATCCTTTCCATAATGAGAGAGACCCCGCAGCTGTGCACAGTATTCATGCTTGGGTCTGACCACTGTTTTCTACACATGCTGCTGCACTGTAGTAATAATATGGACAGGTGAAATTTAAATTCCAGAGGTTTTTTCTGCAGCATTGCCACATCCACTTTGATGACAACAGAATGTTTAGAAAGGTTTGAGAAATATCGCAAATAATTAGGCCTTGAGATTTTAGAAATTAAACTCTATGTAAACTGCGATTTTTGTTATTTTCTAATTTAAATTGCAGAATTATGTTCTGAGAATTCATTGGAATTTTCATGGTTAAGGGGAGTTTCCCCATAGAAACAGGCAATGACTATCACAGATTCTGCAAATGGTGATACAGTATTTTCCAAACAATTCAGTGAAACTAATAGTATTTCATGAAAGTACTGTGGAATCCAAAACATTTGCTTATCTTTAGTGATAAACCCCCAAGTTCCTTTTACTTCTTTATAATTTAGTTATTGATTTTTTTTTTTTTTAACCAGGAGAGACACACTAAGCTGAGAGCTTGTTTACAGGTGTGACCTGGGAGCACGAGGAAGTTAAGTAACTTGCTCAGGGTCACACAAAGTATGCAAGTGGGGGCTGTGGGATTCAAACCCAAGTCTCCAGGTTTGCAGCTCAGAGCCTTAAACCACTGTGCTATACTGCCTCCAGTGTTACAAGGTTGGGCCTGGAGAGCATCCTGAGCAGACAGCTCATTTTCAGCCAATAAAATGCACCATAGATAGCAGTATGCAAATCCCTGTGTGTCCCTACCCATGATGCTTTACATTGGGGCTGGGGCTTTTGAGGGTTTGGTTCCTACACACTGCGTTTTTTTTTTTTTTACTTGCCCGGCTCCTTAGCTTCAGAGGGGGGCCTTGTACCCCCTCCTACTCCATCCGCCAGGTCATGCCACCAGGATCTCCCTGGTTTCATTGTGCTCGTAGTGGCTGGGGGTGTTTGCATTTTCCCCCATTTTCTCCCTATCCTGAGGGCGCCGGTACAGAGGACGTTCGTCCAGATGAATGACGTGCTGACACATATCGCAGTCAAGCTCCCGACAGTGTACTCCCTCCCTCCCCGACTCCGTAGAGCCGTGTGCCCCTACTACCCATGCTTCCATGGGCAGAGGAGCTATAGGTGCTTGCACTGCCCGGTAACCCACCCCGGCTGGGACGCTCAATCCTCCCCCCCATCTGATCCCCGGTGGTCCGGGTCCATTCCCAAACCCGGATCACCAACATAGTGCAAGGTGTGGCATCCTGCTGTTTACATATGTTTTAAAAGTTTGACTTATTGAACTGAAATGTTTTTATTATCTGTAATTTTTGTAAAATGCTATGATCTATTGGAATAGGGTTTCATAAATAACATTTTGCTTGCTTGCTTGATTCTCAAACCACAGTATCGAGCTGCAGTTTTTTCAGAAAGGGGAGTTCCACTGCACCAGTACCATGTTCTTCCTAGGACAGCCCAGAGGCCGCATACTGCACTACCAGCACCACTGCACCAGTATCATGTTCCTTAAAAGGCAGCGCAGAGGCCATATATTGCACTGCCAGCACCACTGCTCCAGTATTGTGTTCCTCCTAGGCCAGCCCAGAGGCCACATACTGCAATACCAGCACCAGTACTATGTTCCTCCTAGACCAGCTCAGAAGCCACGTATAGCACTACTGGTGCCACTGCACAAGTACTGTGTTCCTCCTAGGCCAGCCCAGAGGCCACGTACTTTACTACCAGCACCACTGCACCAGTGCTGTGTTCCTCCGAGGCCAGCCCAGAGGCCATGTACTGCAATACCAGCACCAGTGCACCAGTACTATGTTCCTCCTAGACCAGCTCAGAGGCCACGCATCGCACTACTAGTGCCACTGCACAAATACTGTGTTCCTCCTAGGCCAGCCCAGAGGCCACGTACTGCACTACCAGCACCACTGCACCAGTACAGTGTTCCTCTGAGGCCAGCCCAGAGGCCACGTACTGCAATACCAGCACCACTGCACCAGAACTATATTCCTCCTAGGCCAACACAGAGGCCACATATTGCACTACCAGCATCACTGCACCAGTACTGTGTTCCTTCTAGGCCAGCCCAGAGGCCACATACTGCAATACCAGCATCACTGCACCAGTACTGCATTCCTCCTTGGCCAGCACAGAGGCCACATACTGCAATACCAGCACCACTGCACCAGTACTGTGTTCCTCCAAGGCCAGCCAGAGGCCACGTGCTTCACTACCAGCATCACTGCACCAGTACTGTGTTCCTCCGAGGCCAGCCCAGAGGCCACATACTGCAATACCAGCACCACTGCACCAGAATTGTGTTCCTCCTAGGAGCCCAGAGGCCACATACCACCTACCAGCATCACTGTATCAGTACCGTGTTCCTCCTAGGCTGGCACAGATGCGCGTACTGCACTCAACAACACCACAGCACCAGTACCGTGTTCTCCCTAGGCCAGCCTAGAAGCCACATACTGTACCACCAGCATTCACTGCACCAGTACTGTGTTCCTCCTAGGCCAGCCTAGAGGCCATATACTGTAATACCAGCACCACTGCACCAGTACCGTGTTCCTAATAGGCAAGCCTAGAGGCCACATATTGCACTAACAGTGCTCCCTGCACCAGTACTGTGTTCCTCCCTTGGCCAGCCTAGAGGCCACACATTGCAATACCAGTGCCATTGCACCAGTACTGTGTTCCTCGTAGGCCAGCCTAGAGGCCACATACTGTAATACCAGCACCACTGCACCAGAACTGTGTTCCTAATAGGCAAGCCTAGAGGCCACATATTGCACTAACAGTGCTCCTGCACCAGTACTGTGTTCTTCCTTGGCCAGCCTAGAGGCCACACATTGCAATACCAGTGCCACTGCACCAGTACTGTGTTCCTCGTAGGTCAGCCTAGAGGCCACATACTGTAATACCAGCACTACTGCACCAGTACCGTGTTCCTAGTAGGCAAGCCTAGAGGCCACATACTGTAATACCAGCACCACTGCACCAGAACTGTGTTCCTAATAGGCAAGCCTAGAGGCCACATATTGCACTAACAGTGCTCCTGCACCAGTACTGTGTTCCTCCTTGGCCAGCCTAGAGGCCACATACTGCAATACCAGTGCCACTGCACCAGTACTGTGTTCCTCCTCCTAGCCAGCCCATAAGCCACATATTGCACTACCTGTGCCACTGTACCACTACTGTGTTCCTCCTAGGCCAGCCCAGAAGCTGCATATTGCACTACCAGCACACTGCACCAGTACCATGTTCCTCCTAGGCCAGCCTAGAGGCCACATACTGTAATACCAGCACCACTGTACCACTACTGTGTTCCTCCTAGGCCAACCCAGAGGCTGCATATTGCACTACCAGCACCACTGCACCAGTACCATGTTCCTCCTAGGTCACCCTAGAGGCCACATACTGTAATATCAGCACCACTGCACCAGCCGTGTTCCTTCTAGGCCATCCCAGAAGCTGCATATTGCACTACCAGTACCACTGCATCAGTACTGTGTTCCTCTTCAGCCAGCCTAGAGGCCACATACTGCCCTAAGAGCATCACTTCACCAGTACCATGTTCCTCCTAGGCCATCCCCGAGGCCACATACTGCACTACCAGCACCACTGCACCAGGGTAGTAGTATGAAAGACTCATATGGAATCCTGACATATAGGGTCCTGAGGCTAGGATTCTGACATGGACAGATAGTCGATGCCACGTAACCCGACCATGTAACCCCAGCAGTTTGTGTCCGGGTGGTGACATCTGCACTTGGCTGTGCAGGTTCTGCTACTCAGGTTCCACCTGTTGTCCAGAGCAAGTTTCACATAAGGACCGGGATTTTTGCCTGTCAACCAATGCTCCCTCTCCTCAATGTGTGCCCGTTTCGGGCATATACGCTTTATATTTAGTAGGGGGGGTAGGTGGCAAGCCCCCTGCATTGCACAGATGGTGTTATTGGCATGGTGTCTGTAATTGTTGCTAGGTTATGTCCATGTGTTGTTCTTTGTTTTGTTTGTGTGTGTGGAATGTCAGGCTCTTCTGACATTGGGTTTTCATCTCTCAGGATGTTTTCTGACTCAATTGTTGGGTTTCAGTCAGTTGGTCTCAGTATGGTGTAGCTCAGGATCTTTCTTGTCGGGATCTCATACTATATCCTGCACCAGTACTGCATTCCTCCTAGGACAGCCCAGAGTCAGTGGATTGCACTACCTAAGAGATTGAGGTTAGGAGATATTTTAAAGAGTCCCTTATGTCCCTGCAGGAAGTTTGGAAAACGTATTCAATCTGCAGAACAATACGAGGTAGCACCAGCATACAAAATCAAGAAGTGCAAATCTTATTACTCAGGGAATATAACCTGCTAGGTGATGAGCTTTGTTTTTGTGAATATCCCCTTTGTTGTGTTTGTGCCTTCCCATGTACATATCACTAAGTCTTGTTATTAATGTGTAATAACAATTGCACTACTTAATTATATATATTGCTCGTGCCTCATATTTGCCTGGAGGTTCAGTGAGAGCTGGAGATAGTGCTTTCAGGACTGTCACTGTTTGGATCCATGCACCATGCAGGTCCTGAGAGCAGCCTTATTTTGCTTTTGGAAAGACATTCTCATGTCCACAGCAACATGCTATGATGCCACACGCAGTGGAGTGTGATGTCAGGCATTGACAATCGGTCAGAGCAGATGAAGTCTAAGAGCTTGATCCACAAATGTGGTGGGGATACATTCAGAGCAAGCATATCCCCACCTTGCTGCAGCATGCCCCTGGAACACAGTGGGACAGGTGTGATCCTCAGCCCTGCCCTCCCCACCCCTACAGGCACAGATCTCCCCCTGAGAGCTGTGGGGAGTGCAGCTGCCAGAGTCATCCCGAGTTGGCGCTTCAGTGGATTCCGTCTCCACACAGCATTGGGTCCATGGGATATGGGAGCCCACGTGGGTCCTCGATGGGCTGCCATATCCACTTTTGGTAGCGTGCGAAATTCTGGCCACTGCTATGCCACCCTCAGTCCTCTACCTATGCTCCTGGAGCTGGGGGCCGATGGTACAATGGCCAGTAGGGGTCAGGTCATAAATGGATGGCTGAGCTGAAAGGGGCACATAGGTGTTATGGCAACCCTAGCGCTGGGTAGCATAATCCCTCTCAACTGGTTGCAAGCACTGCCCCGTAGTGCTCTGGATGGGGCAGAAATCTACCCCAGCCCTCAAGCACCCCCCCCATGACCCAGTCTGGAGTTGTCCATGCAGCCAGGGATCAGGTGCAGAGATGGCACATAGCAGGTCTATGGATGCTGTGGGGTGCCCCAAATGTGAGCATTCTGTGCATAAGGGGCACTCCATGGCTTTCCACAGCTCTCCACAGGTGGGAAGCCACTGCACGCCCTTTGAGATTGAGCCCTAAGGGACAATGATCTAGTGTTCTCCTATGTAGTTATACTGCAATTTAATTTATTTTTATTGATTGATCCTTAGTCAACAATCCAACTTTATGCACATGTATTTATTTATGTATGTATTTAATTAATTAATTAATAGACTATTACACCTTTGCGCCCAAAGCTAATTTACAAAGGTTCCTCATCAACAGTGGAACAAACAAAGCTAGGCAGGTACAAAGAGCAGAACCAATTGTCAAAACAAATTTCAGAGAAATTCCAAGGTAGAGAGAGACAGGTTTATAGTATACAAGATAATTAGATGTAAGTATTCATAGAGGAAATACACAAGTTTAAAGACTGGATGCATTACTAAATTGACTGAAGTGCATCAGTTAGTAACAAACATTCAACAAACAGAATGGCAAACTCCTAGGAAGAACATATGCTACACCTCAAGAAATTCTTGTTGAAATATTTACCATGGACAGGCTGAACTTTTTACTGAAATTAGCTATTACTTATTTTCTACATAGAGGGTCAGAAAAGATGAGCTACGAACAGTGTAGTGCAATGAATATCAAGTTTATCCATGTATTCTGTCTACACCTTGAGTAAAACAATAATAAAAATAGTGCTATGGATATCAGGTTTATCCAGGTATCCTGTCTACACCTTACAAAAAACAATAATAAATCAATACAATGCTATGAATATCAGGTTTATCCATGTATCCTGTCTCACCTTACATAAAACAATAATAAAAAATAGTGTTATGGATATTAGGTTTATCAATATATCCATGTATCCTGTCTACACCGTACATAGAACAGTAATAAAACAATACAGTGCTATGAATATATCACATTTAACCATGTATCCTGTCTGCACCATACATAGCACAACAATAAACAATACAGTGCTATGAATACATCACATTTATCCATGTATCCTGTCTACACGGTACATAGAACAATAATAGTGCTATGAATATGTCACATTTATCTGTGTATCCATGTATCCTGTCTACACCGTACATAGAACAGTAATAAAACAATACAGTGCTATGAATATGTCACATTTATCCGTGTATCCATGTATCCTGTCTACACCGTACATAGAACAGTAATAAAACACTACAATGATACGACTATGTCACATGTATCCGTGTATCCACGTATCCTGTCTACACCGTACATAGAACAGTAATAAAACACTACAGTGCTACGACTATGTCACATGTATCCGTGTATCCACGAACCCTGTCTACACCATACATAGAACAGTAATAAAACAATACAGTGCTATGACTATGTCACATGTAACAGTGCTATGACTATGTCACATGTATCCGTGTATCCACGTATCCTGTCTACACTGTACATAGAACAGTAATAAAACAATACAGTGCTCACGACTATGTCACATGTATCTGTGTATCCACGTATCCTGTCTACACCGTACATAGAACAGTAATAAAACAATACAGTGCTGCTACGACTATGTCACATTTATCCGTGTATCCACAATCCTGTCTACACCGTATATAGAACAATAATAAACAATACAGTACTATGTATATATCACATTTATCCATGTATCCTATCTACACCTTACATAGAACAGTAATAAAACAATACAGTGCTATGACTATGTCACATTTATCCATGTATCCACGTATGCTGTCTACACCATACATAGAACAATAATAAACAATACAGTACCATGTATAGATCACATTTATCCGTGTATCCATGTATCCTGTCTACACTGTACATAGAACAGTAATAAAACAATACAGTGCTATAAATATATCACATTTATCAGTGTATCCATGTATCCTGTCTACACTGTACATAGAACAATAATAAACAATACAGTGCTATGTATATATCACATTTATCACTGTATCCATGTATCCTGTCTACACTGTACATAGAACAGTAATAAAACTATGCAGTGCTATGACTGTATCACATTTATCCGTGTATCCATGTATCCTGTCTACACCGTACATAGAACAGTAATAAAACAATACAGTGCTATGACTATATCACATTTATCCGTGTATCCATGTATCCTGTCTACACCGTGCATAGAACAGTAATAAAACAATACAGTGCTATGAATATATCACATTTATCCGTGTATCCATTTATCCTGTCTACACTGTACATAGAACAATAAAACACTACAGTGCTATGTATATATCACATTTATCTGTGTATCCACGTATCCTGTCTACACATTGCATAGAACAATAATAAACAATACAGTGCTATGTATATATCACACTTATCTGTGTCCATGTATCCTGTCTACACCGTCGTAGAACAGTAATAAACAATACAGTGCTATGATTATATCGCATTTATCCATGTATCCTGTCTACACTGTACATAAAACAATAATAAATCAATACAGGGATTTATTTAACTCCAAAAATTGATTAGCGTTTTGCTCATAAAAGTGCTAAAACATTGTGAAAATGCATAGCACTTGCCTCACTGTGTTTAACAAACATAACACTTCTAGAAAACCTATATAAATACTTTCTGTACAGTTAGCATTGTCCCAAGAAAAAAACTGCTAATCAATTATTTAAAACCCTGCAATATAGTGCTATAAATATCAGGTTTATCCATGTATCCTGTCTACACCTTACGTAAAACAATAATAAAAAATAGTGCTATGGATATTAGGTTTATTACTGTATTCTGTCTACACTATACATAGAACAGTAATAAAACAATACAGTGCTATGACTATATCACATTTATCCGTGTATCCATGTATGCTGTCTACACTGTACATAGAACAGTAATAAAACACTACAGTGCTAAGACTATGTCACATGTATCCGTGTATCCATGTATCCTGTCTATACCGTACATAGAACAGTAAAAAACTATGCAGTGCTATGACTATATCACATTTATCCATGTATCCTGTCTACACTGTACATAAAACAATAATAAATCAATATAGTGCTATAAATATCAGGTTTATCTGTGTATCCTGTCTACACCTTACATAAAACAATAATAAAAAATAGTGCTATGGATATTAGGTTTATCACTGTATCCATGTATTCTGTCTGCACTGTACATAGAACAGTAATAAAATAATACAGTGCTATGAATATATCACATTTATCTGTGTATCCATGTATCCTGTCTACACTGTACATAGAACAGTAATAAAACAATACAGTGCAATGAATATATCACATGTATCTGTGTATCCATGTATGCTGTCTACACCGTACATAGAACAGTAATAAAACTATGCAGTGCAATGAATATATCACATGTATCTGTGTATCCATGTATCCTGTCTACACCGTACATAGAACAGTAATAAAACAATACAGTGCTATGAACATCAGGTTTATCACTGTATCCATGTATCTTGTCTACACCGTACATAGAACAGTAATAAAATAATACAGTGCTATGAATATATCCCATTTATCTGTGTATCCATGTATCCTGTCTACACCGTACATAGAACAGTAATAAAACAATACAGTGCAATGAATATATCACATGTATCTGTGTATCCATGTATCCTGTCTACACCGTACATAGAACAGTAATAAACAATACAGTGCTATGAATATATCCCATTTATCTGTGTATCCATGTATCCTGTCTACACCGTACATAGAACAGTAATAAACAATACAGTGCTATGAATATATCCCATTTATCTGTGTATCCATGTATCCTGTCTACACGTACATAGAACAGTAATAAACAATACAGTGCTATGAATATATCCCATTTATCTGTGTATCCATGTATCCTGTCTACACCGTACATAGAACAGTAATAACAATACAGTGCTATGAATATATCCCATTTATCCGTGTATCCATGTATCCTGTCTACACCATACACAGAACAGTAATAAAACTATGCAGTGCTATGAATATATCACATTTATCCGTGTATCCATGTATCCTGTCAACACCGTACACAGAACAGTAATAAAACAATACAGTGGTATGAATATATCACATTTATCTGTGTATCCATGTATCCTGTCTACACCGTACAAAGAACAATAATAAACAATACAGTGCTATGTATATATCATATTTATAGTTTACGGTAGAATGCAGCTCAGCATGGATTTCCATGTTATGTAAAAAGTCGTTCTGCTGCACTAGTGACGTCCATACTACAGCAGAACGACTTTTAATACAAAACATGACAGCTAAAGGGGAGGTTCTGATAATGGGAGACTTCAACATGCCAGATACAGATTGGTCAATACCAGCAGGAACATCTGCCAGAACTAGACTCATAGTGGATTCCCTGCAGGGGGAGGGCCTCAAACAACTGGTACAGCAACCCACAAGAGACAGGGCTATCCTAGATCTAGTACTGACTAACAAAGAAGGATCACAGATCTCCAGGTAGAAGGTCACCTGAGGCCAGTGACCATCACATGGTATGGTTCAATTTGGCTACTACATCTAAATCATCCCATTCCAAAGCAAAAATATGGGACTTCAGAGGAGCTGACTTTGATAAGATGGCCAACAGAGTTAAGCTAGCCCTGGCAAAAAGAAACACAGGTGAGGAGGTACAGGCAAAGTGGGCAAGCATTAGGATACAATACTTGAAGCAACATCCCATTGTGTTAGACAGAAAAGGAAGTGCAAAAGAAGAAGGAAACCACTTTGGTTCTCAAATACAGTAGCAGAAAGGTCAGAGCCAAAAGGCTGGCCTTCAGAAAATATAAGGAACACAGCGGGATGAAGATAGGGAGGCATACCAAACTGCCCTAAGGGAAGCAGGTAAGGCAGTAAGGCAGGCAAAGTCCCAAACTGAGGAAACACTAGCACCGAACAGTAAAGAAGGTGACAAGACTTTCTATAGATACATTAGTGAAAGGAGAAAGTCCAGAGAGTATTACTAAGCTTAATGGAGAAAAGGGAGCATGTGAGGAGGAGGACCCTGTAAAGGCATCTATCCTAAATAGATACTTTGCTCAGTATTTACTGAAGAGAAGGTAGGGCAGGGCCCACAGCTCAGCATCATGGACACAGGGGAGGGAGGTGAGCACTCCCTTCACAAAAGAAAGGGTCCTACAAGAGCTTGCTAAGCTCAGGGTGGATAAGGCAATGGGACCTGATGGCATACATCCCAGGTATTAAGGAGCTAAAGGAGGAACTAGCAGAGCCATTAGCAGAATTGTTTAGTGAGTCTCTGAGCACAGGAGAGGTCCCAGAAGACTGGAGAAGGGCTCATGTGATCCCACTCCACAAGAGTGGTAGCAGGGAGGAGGCGGGAACTACAGACCGGTCAGTCTTACCTCAGTAGTGGGCAAGATTATGGAGGCACTCCTTAAGGAAAGGATAGTGCAACACCTGGAATCCATAGGGGCACAGGATCCAAGACAGCATGGGTTTACAAAGGAAGGTCCTGTCAAACTAATCTCATAGATTTCTTTGACTGGGTAACCAGAGTGGTGGACCAAGGGGAGCAGTTGATGTCGCCTACCTTGACTTCAGCAAAGCTTTTGACACTGTTCCACATAGAAGATTGATAAATAAGCTAGGTAGGCTCGGGGTGGGTGAAGTTAGTCAACTGGGTGGCAAACTGGTTGACTGGCAGAAAACAGAGAGTGGTGGTAAATGGTATACAGTCAGAAGATGCAAGTCACAAGTGGGTACCTCAGGATCAGTCCTGGGGCCAGTCCTATTCAACATCTTCATTAGTGACCTCACAGATGGACTAGAGGGAAAGGCTTGTCTGTTTGCAGATGACACCAAGATCTGCAACAGAGTAGATGATCCAGATGGGGTGGGCAGAATGAGAAGAGATCTGGATAAACTAGCAGAATGGTCAGAAGAGTGGCAACTGGGATTTAATGCAAAGAAGTGCAAAATCATGCACATAGGGAAGAGAAACCCTGAAGCCACTTATAGGCTGGGAGGGGAGTTGCTAGCAGTCACAAAGGAAGAAAGAGACTTGGGCATCATCATCACTGATGACCTAAAATCATCCAAGCAGACCTCTAAAGCAGTAGGTAAGGCTAGGGGGTGTTAGGGTGTATTAGTAGGGGTATCACAAGTCGTAAGAGGAGGTAATAATCCTCTGTACAAGACATTGGTTAGGCCCCATCTGAGTACTGCGTGCAGTATTGGAGGCCACACCTTCACAAGGACATTAACCAAATTGAGGCAGTCCAGAGAAGGGCACCAAAATGGTGCAGGGACTGCATCAGAAGACATATGAGGACAGATTAATGGAGCTTAATATGTATACCCTTGAGCAAAGGAGGGAGAGGTGATATGATCGAGACATTTAAACACCTTAAGGGCATAAACAAGGTGAAAGAGTCTAACATGTTTAAATATAAGAAAAATAGCAGGACAAGAGGACACAGCATGAGATTAGAGGAGGCCGATTAAGGGGAATGTGAGGAAATTCTTTTCACAGAAAGGTGGTAGATGCATGGAATGGCTTACCACAAGAAGTGGTGGCTATGAATACAGTGCAGGGCTTCAAACAGGCATGGGATAGGCATAAGGAGCAATACAAATGACTATGAATAGATAGGTCACTGACAGAGCAAAGGCCGATGGCACATTTATAAGGTAGAAAAGAAATGGGCAGACTGGATGGGCCTTGCGGTCCTTATCTGCCGTCAACTTCTATGTTCTATGTTTCTATGTTTTTGTTCTGCTGCAGTAGTGACGTCAGCCAATCTGTTTGTCACTTGCGACGGAACGAATGAACATCCAGAGGGTTACTATAAAAAAGGCAGGATCAGTCAGATATCAATTTTTTTTATGATGCAGGATCAATCAGGTAAGTAAAAAATACTTACACACCTGATCCTGTTCCTCACAATGAATGTCCTCACGCTAAGTGAGAGGAACAACTGCCATTTTTTTTTCTTCAAATCCCTGCCCAATTACAAAACTCAGGCAATTGAAACGCTCAAAAGCGTTGCAATCTCGTGGTTACTATGCCGACGAGGACCTCTCGAGCTTTGCTCTCGAGGTCATCCAGTCGACATAGTAACCACCGGTTGAGAATAGCCTTGTTGTGTATAGTAAGCCATACACTATTCTATATATATGTATGTATTCATGTATCCTGTCTCCACCTTACATAAAACAATACAGTGCTACGAATATGAATATCAGCCTTATTCATGTATCCTGTTTGGACCGTGCATAAAACAATAATAAAATGATATAGTGTTGTGAGTATCAGGTTTATCCATGTATCCACGTATCCTGTCTAGGCCTAACGTAAAGCAATAATAAAACAACATAGGGTTATGAATATCGGGTTTATCTGTGTGCCCATGCATCCTGGCTACACTTTACATAAAACAATACAGCACTATGAATATGACTATCAGGTCTATCCGTGTAGCCCTGCATGCTGTTTACACCTTACATGAAACAATAATAAAGTAATATATAGTGCTATGAATATCTAGTCTATCCATGTATCCACGTAGCCTGTCTTCACCTTACTTAAAAAATAATTAACCAATGTAGTGCTAGGAATATCAGGTTTATCAGTGTACCTACGTATCCCATCTGCACTATTAATAAAACAATAACAAAACAATATAGTGATATGAATATCAGGTTTATTCATGTATCCTGTCTACACCTTATATAAAACAATAATAAAAAAACAGTACTACAAATATCAGGTTTATCAGTGTGTCCATGTATCCTGTTTACACCGTATAGAGAACAATAAAAAAAACATAGTTATAGAAATATCAGCTTTATCCGTGTATCCTGTTTACACTTTACATAAAACAATAATAAAATGATATAGTGCTATGCATTTCAGGTTTATCCTGTCGACACCTTGTGTAAAATGATAACAAAACAATGTAGTGTTATGAATATCAGGTTTATCCATGTGTCCACGTATCCTGTACCCCTTACATAAAAAATTAATAAAATGATATAGTGCTATGGCTATCAGGATTATCAATATATCCATGTATTCTGTCCACACCGTACATAGAACAATAATAAAACAATACAGTGTTTATTATATATCGGTGTATCCATGTATCCTGTCTACTCCGTACATAGAACAATAATAAAATGATATAGTGCTATGAATCTCAGGTTTATCCATGTATCCTATCTACACACGAAATAGAACAATAATAAAAACAATACAAAGCTATGAATATGAATATTAGGTTTATCCATGTAGCCCTGTATCCTGTCTGTACCTTAAATAAGCAATAATAAAACAATACAGTGCTATGAACATCAGGGTTATCACTGTATCCATATATCCTGTCTACACTGTACATAGAACAGTAATAAAACAATACAGTGCTATGAACCTCAGGTTTATCACTGTATCCATGCATCCTGTCTACACCGTACATAGAACAGTAATAAAACAATACAGTGCTATGAACATCAGGTTTATCACTGTATCCATGTATCCTGTTTACACCGTACATAGAACAGTAATAAAACAATACAGTGCTATGAATATATCACATTTATCCATGTATCCTGTCTACACCTTACATAAAATAATAATAAAACAATATAGTGATATGCATATCAGGTTTTCCTGTCTACACTTTGCATTAAACAATAACAAAACAATTTAGTGTTATAAATGTCAGGTTTTCCTGTGTGCCCATGTATCCTGTCTACACTTTGCATGAAACAATAACAAAGCAATATAGTGCTATGCATATCAAATTTATCCGTGTATTCTTTCTACACCTTACATAAAACAATATTACAAAATGGGAAGGGAAAATCCTTCATCTTGATTGGTTGCTAGCCATGCATTAGAAGTGTCTAATGCACAGCCAGCAACAAGGCCAGGTACCTACAGCCCTACTACATTAAAAAGATATCAATAAGCCAAACAGAATTTTGACAGTTTGAAATGTCCTCATTTTCCCCACAGCCAAGAAAAAAAACACATATTCCTGAAGCATAAAAAAACACATTATCTGATTCCCATCTCAAACAGTTAAACCTCTTAAAAAACAGTAGTGGAAGCTATTAAATTGTTATGCAATCACCCAGTACCTTTTTAAACGTATTAACTGCTACACAGGTGGGGGGCAAACTGAACAAAGCAGCACAGAAAGAGGAGGCTCAGCCTTTTCGTACCAAGTGGTGTAAAAATAATACAATGCTGATGTCACACTTCTTACTGACAAGTGCAACTAGGGGAAAAAATCCTTCTAATAGTCACTTGCTGCACCACACCACATGCACCCCACTCTTTCTTTCCCCCATCTCAGGCTGCCTTGCTCACTCGGGTCATTTCAGAGTTAATAAACAACAACAAAAAACTAATCTGTGCTGTTATGGAATGGGCTACATAGAGCTTCTAGAATACGAGCTATAAAGTGAGAGGCATGCTAATCTCCTCGGGGCGGGGCGGGTTGGAAGCAGCGGTGTCCACCACTTCGCTGCAGCATCACATTCAAGTGGTGGTTGCAGAGCAAACGTCCGGCCACTCGCTTCAACACAGTATTCAGTAGGCAAAAGGCACTCACTTATCCTGTTTCTGTGGCCTCCATCTATGCTCACTCCCGTCTTGTAACAGTCAGTTCATGTACACTTTTTTTTTTTGTTATTTAAACAAATGTAGGCCAAGCTTCTCACTGCTGTAGCACTCTAGCACTCCCAGCTCTGACAACTTTCTGCCACTCCTGAAACTCTACTCAGTATGTCCATACTCAGGTGCAGCAGAAAAAAACAAAAAAACTGCTCACTCATTCTTGCTGGCACCCAGCCAACATCCTGGCTCTACTGGTATCTCACAGACAGAAGTCTACTAAGGTTAAACTAAAAACAACATTAAGCATGTAGGCAGAGGATCTATTTTATGTAAAATTCAGATATAAATGATATTTTTTTATTATTTTAACCTATTAACTTAAATTTTTACATTCACATGAAATAGGCAGTCCCATTTTGTAAGCGCAGTAAGACACTCTGGGGGTGAGCATTAGACATTTCTAATGTACAGCTGGGGCTGAGCACTCAGCATGCGCCTCATGTGCATTACCACGCTTCCTGGCCATGCATTAGAATTGTCTACTGCACAACAATACAGTGCTATGCATCTCAGTTTTATCCATGTATCCATGCATCCTGTCTACACCTTTACATGAAATATCTGCATTTTTAATCTTTTACTAATATGTATAGTGGTGCTTGGATAGCGCTTTTGTGGTACTGACCACCTCTTTCAGACAGTGCCTTTATCTGCCGCCACAGCTGACAGTGATCCTATCCCAATCAGATTTCGGATTCAGAGTCAGATTGTTGTTTATGAGTGCAGACCCAAGTATGTGCAGTTGTATCCATCGGATCCAACCTCAGATACCTGAATCCAGTGGTTGGAGCCATCAGATCCTGGCTGGATTCACAGATACCTTGAATCCTTACCTTAGATCTGAGGAGGTCGGATCCTGGGTCCAATACCAATACTACCTGAGGTCATCCAAAATCCAGCCAAAGTGATAGTATCCGATGTATCCAACATGGTAAGATACTATACCAGGAATGCTAAATACGTTACATGAGTTCAAACAGACAGTGGGTGCACAGTTGACTGTTCTGATCTGATCTGAAATTAGAGCAAACAATTTTAACATGCCTTACAGTGGCTGTATTGTTTAAAATACCAAGAGTTTTGAGGTTTCCAGTTGATAATATACATTTGTGAATCTAACATTGTTTTCAGGAATTTAGTTAAAGGAGTTTAAATGGATCACATTCATTAACCAATGGAAAGCTGGATGAAATAGCATTGTTTTTGACTGGCAAACATTATTCCCTATGGGATTTCTGATTACAGAAGAGCTTCCACAGTTTGAGTAATGGATGTAGGTAACCAGACCCAAACCTGCACCAACTGGTCACCTCCTGTTTATGTGTCCGAATTGTTACGTGGCATTTTCTGATGTCTTTCAATTCTCCTCCTCTGGGTTGCCTTGCACCCCCTTTTTTCATGTAGCTTTTAACCCCTCAGGTTCAGTGGTTGCTCTGTCCCACCTTCCCCAGAATGGCTGCTACCTCCACCAGGCTTACTCTAGCTGCAGGTTCCCCATGGATTGCCCCCCATAGTGGGAATGGAGAGGGAATCATCATCTCCTGGTGAAAATATCCAGAATGTGGACCAGGTCCGAGAGGCATACAGTGGGCCAGCCAACCCTCGGGTCCCTTCTTCCTTATTTCTGTGCCTTGTGCAAGCTGAGTCACGTGATGTACGTGCATGTGGAGGAGTACATGCACCCCCAGAACCTCGCGGCTCTCCCTCATCCTCGAGCTCGCGGCCGCCACTTAAGATTCAGGACTGCCACCAGGCCTCCACCTGTTGGCAGCCAAGTGCTGAGTCAGCAGGCCTCTCGGTCCAGGAGAGTGCAGCTGCCTGGCACTGCTACATCCATTCTCGGCCCACACAGCACCGGCCCCCGACAACCCGAGAGCGTTTTCCAAACTCGGGTTGTTGGCGTGGTACGAGGTAAGGTGCTCATCAGTGCCTCAGTCCTCAGCTCCACTGGGCTGGCCTTTTGCACCTCCTCTTACCTGATATATGTATATGATACAGACATGGTTATGACTTTTGTTCTGTGGCGTTGCCTTTTGATGCGTATGTATTGATTGCATGTATTTTGTATTTGTTACTTGGTTTTCTCTTTCACATCTTGGTCATCAGTTGTATTGTGATGTCATATGCTTACTGTACAGCATTTTTCATTTTTATGTTTGCTTGCACGCATGTGCAAGAAACATAGTGCCATCATCAGAGATTTCGGAGGTGTGTCACCTCCTCCTCCAATTCAGGCAGTGTGCTGGCAGGCGCGGCCCCTGTAAGCCAATGCATTTTGGAGCTGTCATGACAGCTCCAAAATGCAGTAGCATACAGTTGAAAGGGGACTACGCATGAGTGAGCAGCGATAAGAAGCTGCTCACGCGCAGCTCCCAACCGCAGCGTCGCGCACCTGCACGCGGTGTATAGCCGACAGAGTGCCCAATCCCCGTCGGCTGAGCTGCATCTGTCTCCTCCCCAGTGAGTTGATGCCGCTGGGAGCCCACCCCAACATGGCAATTAGTTATTTGACGGTGGGGTGCCCAATCCCCGTCATTTCGACGCGCTTCAAAGGCCTTGTGCCACGCTGAGGCCCACCCCAAGCGTGGCAAAGCGATCCAGCGATGTTTTGTTTAATTTTTTGCAGTGGGGTGCCCAATCCCCGTCGATGAACACCTCCCCAAAGTCCTTGTGCCATGCTGGGGCCCACCCAGCGTGGCAAGCCGATCCCGGCGTCCTTTTTTTTTACCTGTAGAAAAAGCGGTCCAGCGGTCGTCTCCGACCCCCTCCCACAACCCGCACCCACACTGCACACAGCCTCCCCCCACCCCCCACCCCATACTTACCTCCGGACTCCAGCGATGATCGGTGGACCTGGAACATCTGCACTCTTCAAAGCCGACCGCAAACTGAGGAAATGCCGGTAAGCTGTATAATGGGCTAGATGGGGGTTTCACTTTATGCATATCTCAGCCATTTTAGGAATTTGCCAAATTTTCAACATGGGTTTTTGGGACCTTCTCGCGGGTGATGTCACTGTCATGGCGTTACTCGGGCCCAAAAGGGTGATTTCGGCGCAGTGACTGCGAAATCACCCTTTGAGAAGCTCCCATGTCGTGACATCATTCATGAAGGGCAAACTCCATGTTGAGAATTTATTCTCATCAAAAAAACATAACTGTTTCTGACGTCGTTGCACAGTTCTCATGAGCGCTCGTAAGTTCGCGAAAATTTCAATATTTTCACTCCAGATTTTCAACATTGCCATTTCACCACACCTTCTTATGAGTAGGATAGCTGTCAATTTTCACATCTCACCCAAAATGTGTTCCGCCCATGTGCGCAGAATGGGCGATCAGTGTCTTGAAATCAATGTCTGGGACAAATTAAGAAAATCACAGTGACACTGTTCGCGAGCAGAGGTCTTGAAATGGCTATGTTAAAATTTGGTGAAAATATTCCTAAAAATAATGATTTCTACGGCGTCGTTGCGCAGTTTCATACGCTCATAGGTTTACAAATTTTCAATATTTCACTCAGATTTTCAACATTGCCATTTTCCACACCTTCTTATAGAGTAGTACAGCTGTCATTTTCACATCTCACCCAAAATGTAGCTTCCGCCATGTAGCGTATAATGACGAGTTGTTGTCTTGAACTCAGTGTATGGGACACAGTAAGAAAATCACAGTGTCACTGTTCATGAGCAGGGATCTTAAAATGGCAATGTTGAAATTTGGTGACAAATTCCTAAAATGACTGTTTTACAGTGTCGTTGCACAGTTCCCACGCACACTCGTAGGTTTGCGAATTTTCAATATTTCCACTCCAGATTTCCAACATTGCCATTTTTACACACCTCCTTATGAGCAGTACAGCTGTCATTTTTCACATCCTGCCCAAAACGTGTTTCCGCCCATGTAGCGCACCATGGTGCTGTTGGTGTGCGAAAGCAATGTTTAGGACAGATTAAGAAAATCACAGTTACACTGTTCATGAGAAGAGGTCTTAAAATGGCTATGTTGAAAATTTGGTGACAAAAGTCCATAAAATGACTGTGTTACGAGTGAGCATTGTGCAGTTTCCATGCATCCTCGTTAGTTCATGACTTTGTAATATTTTCAGTCCAGATTTTCACTAGTGGCATTTTCAACACTTCCTTATGAACAGTACAGCTGCCATTTTCACAACATGGCGAGTGTGTTTTCACACTTTCAGTGCAGAGATGCGTAGTCGCTGTGGGAAATCATTGTTCGGCACAGATAAAGAAAATCACAGTGACACTGTTCATGATCGGAGGCACCAAAATGCCTGAGTTGACAATCTGCTATAAAAATCCCCAGCCTAATTATATAACGGTGTGCGTTGCTACAGTTTCTATGTACCGTGTCTTCACCATTTTTTAATATTTTTACTACACATTTGCAACATAGCCATTTTTACACCTCCCCATGAAAGAGTACAGCTGTCATTTTTTACATCCTGTTCGGAATATTTTTGCACCTGTGGTGCTAAATGCCGTAGTCACTGTGCATAAGCAGCTTTTGGCTACCAAACTGATATTCCCCCTGTTCATGAGGTGGGGTCACAAAACAAACATGTTGAAAATTTGGAGTTAACATACCAATGAATGCCTGAGGTATTAGGCTTTTCAACTAAATCGCCCAACCCTATAGAGAATGACAGGAATCAGGGGTGTGACTTGGGATTCTTGCCTGTGATGCTCATACCATTCCACACCCTGCAGTCACTGAGAGGCATCGAGGTATGCCTTGGACTCTTGGCCCCAAACTTCACCATCCTCCTATATCGCACCCATCTCACCGTATTTCCTAATGAAATGGTGTGCATAGAGCCAAAGACCCCAAGGAACCACGTGACACTTGTCAGTCTCTGCAGAGTGGGGTGTGGTGAAATGGCGCGGGCGTTATGCCTGATTTACTCCAAACGCACACCCCCAATGCCTATCACTCTCGGCAGGGGTGTATGTGGGGTTGGTTTAGTTCAATACTTCACTGCCATTCCTATTACGCAGCTCTGTAACTTCTACACTACCACTGCCAATGCCAGCAAGCAAACATTCGGCATTGACAAATGCTTGTTATTATGTGGTTTTCACTTGTACATCATGGTCATTCAGTTGTATTGTGACGTTTAATGCTTCTTGTCCTCTATGCACTTTTTGTCATACCTACATTGTGCCATCTTTGTGGCCAGGTCACGCCTGAAAATGGTCCATGGAACCAGCATACCCACCAGGTGAACAAATAAATAAATAAACAAATAAATAAATAAATACATGCATTTTAACTTGGTAGCTGCTATGGTATAACCAAATGTTTGGCATATTTTGTACTATGATTTTTTTTTTTTTAAATATGATTTACATTTTTTTTGTAAATGTATATAATGTAATTTATGTTATTTTATTTCTTTTTTATGTAATTTTGTGCTTTATGATCTGTTCATATACTGTGTGTGTATTGTTTGTAACTGACCAGGATATCTTTGTAAAATGGCTTTATTGCCCAATGAACATTCTGAAACAAAAAAAAAAACCTAAAAACCTTTGGTCAATCAATAAAGTATTCATTACAGTATGACAACAAAATCACAAAATGACAGCATCATCTACCTCTGAATTTTTTTGTTTCTTCTTCTAATTTGTTTCAGAGGCACAAAAAATTCAGCTAGGCTTTGTATAGTATAAATATCTTCCATGCTGAGTAGGAGCATCAACATTTCTAGGTTAGTTAAAGTGAGGGTAGGAATGATTTCACCCAGTCAATAGTCACAAATTCTGTCACACCATTTACAGTAAGTAGTACATGGTAAACATTTTGTTATGTGCCCTTTGTTACAATCACACCGATCGCAAGGGAATTTGGTTAACCGTGATTCCTCCAAATCCTCATTTCTACTATACTCACATATTATTTTTTTGATAAATTCTTTACACTGTTCCAAAATTATTACCTCCTATTCAACAACATCCCGTAAATAGCAAAGTTCATATTTTATTGTTTTTAACATTCTATCCACAAATAAGGGCCATGGCAAGGGTTTACTTGCCAATTCCCTCTATCTGGATTTTTCTCTCAGGGATAAAGATGCCAGTCTATGCTTTAATCTCACATCTTGTTAATTGTGCAAGTCCGAAAACCTTGACT
The DNA here is from genome assembly GCA_016271365.2 of Neoceratodus forsteri. Classification (NCBI taxonomy): domain Eukaryota; kingdom Metazoa; phylum Chordata; order Ceratodontiformes; family Ceratodontidae; genus Neoceratodus; species Neoceratodus forsteri. Next base: position 1,095,576,150 of record CM028135.1, on the reverse strand, counting down.
GTGCATACACGAACATACGAATTTGCCAGCAGAAACAGGCCTTATGGTCTATCGATGACTTGTGCATTTAATTTAACCCCAAGCACCTTTAACATTGGGGATAACAGAGTTTTCCACTACATTTATTCAGGCCTAAAACTGTTTTTGTTTTTCTGTTTTAGTCTTGCATTCTTCACATGTTTTGCTGTGAGTCGCTGCTGAAAGAAAGGCCCAGATACAGTAAATATACTTGAAAGGCATGGATACAGTCGGTATACTCATTAACTGATTCCATTATCGCCCCACCAATATGCCATTGTTAATTAAATTTGTTGCATCTATAAATGATGCTCATACTTTTGTCAGTAATAATTTGTAGTTTTAGCTTTATTCAGTCATTTGAAAGAGCATTCAACTTTTTTGGGAGACCAATTCTGCTGAGAGAAATAATCCCAACATTACTGGCATAAGTGAGAAATGGACATGTTCCATGACCAGTACTAGGAGAAGGACATGAATGCTTGTCTAAAGAATTTAACATTTGATTAATGAAAAGATTAAACAATGTAGGCGCAAGTATGCAACCTTGACAAATTCCCTCATCTGCAGAGAAAACATATTCCACAAATATTGTATCTCACTTGAGCCCACGTACCCATGCACAGATTTCTTTTAAAAACTAGTAGATACCTATCCATCCCCATTCCTTCTAGCTTTTCCCAAAGTACTTTCCTGGAAAAGTAGTCAAATGCCACAGAAAGATCAGTAATGCCACATAAAGCTTTTGTTTTTTCTTGGTAGCCCATGAACACAGCGATGTTGAAAATGGCAACAGAATACAGCAACTACAAATACGGTGACTGGGGGTTCGCCCCTCCCTGAGTTGCACCCCCCCCCCCGGAGTTGCTATATTTAGTAAAGGTATGGGGGGGGGCAAAGCTTTGGATGAAGCCCCCGGAAGACAAAGATATTGCCATATGTGTAGTCATCCAATTCTATTTGTCGTTGTCACACGTCGCTGTTTTATTTTCACTATTATCACATGGAACCATTATCTTATGCCAAAATATTTTTCAATTAAGCGAGTTTGGACAAAACAGTTGTCAACTGTGATGTATACCTCAAGAAAGTCAGCCTGATGCTTGGTTAACATCTTATTAGAACTACTTCAAGTCTATAACCCTGAAAATATGATTTCTGAGGAAAGTATGTCCATTGCATCAATTAGACTACTCGATCTATGCATCTTCGGATCATCCTTGTTCTAGATCAGAATTATATGGTTCCCCTTTTAGGAGACTGGAAAAAAGTATATAGTTGTAAAGGAACAGGGGAAGCTAAAAACAGTAAATTAAATAGATTCTAAAAAATATCCTAAAAATGATTATTTTTTCACAATTTTTGAAAGATGTCAGAGGCTTGTGAGAGCATGCACCAAAACTAAACTAGTTGTCACTTTTTCTGAATCTGTTACTTATTGCAAAAATCTGTGTTAGATCTGCACAATTGCTCAATGGTCCTGCAACATGCAGGTTTGAAATTATATAGGTAAATGGTGTCTTCAAGATGTCTCCTGGTTAATCAAGAGTATCATCTCAAGTCAACTTTCTGTTCGAGAACTGTGAAGTGAAGCTGAGTTTGAGAACTGTGAAGTGAAGCTGAGCAGTTCTAGAACACAAAAATGTCTCAAGATGACACCCCTGATTAGCCATGGGACATCTCAGAGACACCTTTTGCATTTTATTAATCGTTTTCGTTTTTCTGATTTCGTGCATTGCATTGAATTGCCTGCCTTTGAGTGGATTCACTTTTATCTCCCAGAATGAATGAGGTGCTTGAACTATCACCAGTTAGCAAGGATTTCCACCGCGTTAGAGGAGGAGTGGATTCACCTGTTTTCTCCATTAACATCACTGAAATACACATATTGCCAGCAATAAATGGTATTGGAGTATTTCACACTGAGGCTTTTTTTATTTGCTAAGGTAGATAGTGGGTCGTCATCTAAAACAATATTCATCACCTTACCCTCCATCATCGTGTGACCCTCCCTCATCAACCACTGCTGCTTTGCTTGCCCACCCACCCAAAAAGAAAACACAGCCACAGGCAATGCCAGTTTACGTTTATTTTATTCTTATTAACTTATTGCCATTTTTGTCATTTCAGTGGGTCTACTGGTAGCAAGCAGATTAGTTAGCTATACAATTAAGCACTAGAAATTTTCTGAGGCAGCAGAGTGGAGCAATGCAGTAGCTATAGGAAAAAATATATGGTTGGAAAATGATCGGTAAATAGCCACTCGCCATCCTGCTAGAGGACCATCTCCAAACTTAATTCAGTTCATTCAGATGCTTGAGTTTTTTGCCCACTTCAGATGACCCAGCATCTCAGCCTGGTCACGGACACTGACCTCCACCTCCACATTAGACCGCGACCCTCAGATACTACCTGGCTTGCTCCCAGGGTGGGGTGCGATGCTAGCCCCTTTAGCAGTGTCAAATATTGGGATTATGTCTGAGGGTTATTCCTGGAGGCTGATGAAGACCAGGGCAGGCTTCATCAAGGGTCATCTGAAGGAGATATTCTGGATGCTGTACATGGGGGGTGGGAACATGCAATGACATCCAGCGTCCTCTGAACCCCTTCCTGATGCTCCATATTAGCCATGGGACATCTCAGAGACACCTTTTGCACTTTATTAATCGTTTTCGTTTTTCTGATTTCGTGCATTGCATTGAATTGCCTACCTTTGAGTGGATTCACTTTTATCTCCCAGAATGAATGAGGCCCCTCTCATACAAGTCCGTACAATGTAGGTACTGCCCTAAGTTGTTACAAAATGGAGAATAGTCCGGTTTGATTATGTTGTAATGTGATGCTCTCACCACCTGTAAGAAATATAAGATCTCAATGGCTCAGTAGGTAGCACACTTGCCTCTGAGGCCAGGAGATCAGAGGGCTGTGGGTTCAGTTCCCACATCTGGCACTTGGGTTAATATCCCAGTACTGACACTGTAGTGCAGCATGAGAGGGGTGCTGCACTTCTGAGGTGCCGTCTTTTGGATGAGACATTAAACCGAAGTCCCATCTGCCTGGATTGGTGGTAGTTCAGGTGGATGTTAAAAGATTCCATGGCACTTATCGAAAAGAGTAGGGGAATTTTTATTAATAGAAATCAATACATGAAACAAAAAATGGAAAACGGTATTAATTCATACAAATAAAACTCAACACAAGTAAAGGGGAAAATATTAAACTCAAAACAGCAGAGATCAACAATAGAGAGAAAATGCGTGTAATCAACCAAAGCAGCACAACCACAAAGGGAAAGTCAAGTAACTGGAACATCACTGTCCATGATCCATGGTAAATTCCTCCATTTCTGTATCAAAAGTCTATAAGCAAATTGTTGTGCTTCTAATTGGTACTATATGATGGAGCTCAACTGTAATCTTCGTAAAAGTTCAGCATGTGAAAAATCCTTCTGCTGTAATGTAAAAGACATTGACAATTCCATATAAACAATTTAAAAGTTGCAAAACAACATGCAAAGTACTGAAGTCCCATTAGACCAATGACAAGAGTAAGAACCATGTACCATATTCTCATAAGAGACCTTGAAAACACAGGTTCATGCAAAACTTCAGCAACACATGACAAAATGTTGAAATATATGTTCAGGAAAAAATAAATGATGCATAGATTCCAACTGCTGAAGAGCAACCTCAGAGAACAATTACGTTCATTCAATTGTTTGTGATGCTGGTTACCCTTGACATTGAGTTTCTCATGGCAGCATAACCATGTGACATCACAGATTTTAGGGGAAATCCGTTTCTCAACCGAAAGAGACTGTAATGCAGAACGATGCAAGGTGGGACATTTTGGAAAGGTAACTAATTCATAAAAATGAGAATCAATGACAGTTTGGTAAACCAATTTCTTGGATTTAGAAACTATCCAGTCACTAGAGATATGCCACTGTCGTATTTTAACAAAAACATCCCGAAGATAAGGAGCCGCCAAAAGGTTAGTTTTAAGATGTTGATTAGAGCCTGTAGCCCAGTCCTGTAACCACAGCCCTGCTGACTGTCAAGAGAAGACCAACCCATAATTTAGGCATAGATTTCAATACGGGCAAAAGATTTATAAAAATAAATTGACAATAAAAAAAAAGGCAAAGGATTCACCACATTAAGTCCACCCCTAGAAATGGGAAGATATAAAATATTTCTTTTAAGTGGGTTAAGGCGGCTCCCCCACACAGCTTGAAAAAAAAAATACTAAAAAGACAAGCTTCTCGTTGTTTAGGAGGGGGAAACACATTGCTTAAAAACAGAAAAAGGGGTAATAAGTATGTCTGTATCAGGCAAACATGTTTGAGTTTACCTAATTGACATTTATTCCAATTGTGCACCATGTATTTACCCTTTGCAAGCTGAAGATCACAGTTATATAGTTCAGGAGTAGGAGCCCCAAAAGATCCCCAAAATGCGGATAGGATCCACAGAGGGCGAATTCCAGAGATTGAGTCATGGGAGGGAGGGCACCCTAGCTCATAGCCAATGCATTTCAACATATTTAATGAAGTACCTGAAATAGCTCGAAGAGTCACATATTGAGATGACTGTCTGAACAAAAGGAAGACGAGAAGTGCAAATACAAATATCATCCACATACGCTAATGTGGGAGAAGGAAACAAGACACCTGGGATAGTGACCGGAGGGATTTTATGATTTAAAACCCACAATAAAGGGTCTATGCTAAACACATATAATAAAGGACTAATCGGGCAACCCTGTTTTACACCCTGTTGTACAGGAAGAAGAGGTCCAAGGTGCCCATTAACCAATGGAGAAACCGTAGCATGCTTATAGATCTTTTTTAACCATGAAATAAATAAGGGGGGGGTATCCCATAGTGCTGGAGAGTGAGCCATAGAAAACCATGGTTCACCGAATCAAAAGCTCCCTTCTGATCCAAAGATAAAACAAATGCAGAATGAGCCAAGGTATGTGACCTATCAAAGATTTCTCTTAAATATATTAGCTGGTCAGTAATTGTATGTCCTGAAATAGCACAAGATTGGGCTGGAGTGTTGAGAAACTGGGCAACTGTCAGTAAACGTGTATTCAGTATTTTCATTAATATTTTTAAATCTACATTCAGGAGACTAATCGGTCGCCAATTAGAAAGTTCAGTTTTATTCCATTTTTTATGAAGGAAAACAAGGATACCCCCCACCATTTCTAAAGGGAAATCTGAAAGCAACAACAAATTATTATATACATCAGCAAGTTCCCAGGAAAAGATTTCACTCATCAGCTTATAAAGCTCAGCTGTGAGGCCATCCTTTCCGGGAGCCTTGCATGTTTGCAACAAGGACATAGCAATGGATACTTCTTGCGGGGAAATAGGCAAAGTTAAGTTTTGAAGGGTTGAAAGAGGACAACTGGGAATATCTACTTCTTGTAAAAAAATTTCCGCAGCATTAATATCCATTGGATGTGTCTGAAAAAGGGACTGGGTATAGTAAGTCACTTCTAACATCATGTCTGAATGAGAGGTTTTTAGCAGACCGTCACATCCCTGTATGCCCTCAAAACGTTTCTTCTTCACCCTATCCTTACTGCTAAGGAAGGGACATATGGTGGCATAAGTGCCTTGTATAACAAATTGTTGTTGAGACTTTAAGATATTTGTTTGAGTCATATGAAAATGTATGATTTTATCCTTTAATTGTCTAATCCGAGCCGTGAAATCATGTTTCGTGGTTTGAGCCAAAGACATAACTCGTTGCAACTGTTGTCTAAGTTGCAGGTAATTGAAATAAATTTGTTCTCAACTGGTTTTCCCTGAATGTTTAAGAAGAGTAGCAAGGTCTTGCTTTGTGTCAAGCCACCAATGTAAATGGTCATCATACATCTCATACAGGGGTTTTCTGGCCAAAAATAAAGAACATAGATGCTGCTGTAGATTTTGGCAAGCTAAGAGATCAGAGTTGAATCTCCAAATGCCCTCCCATTATTAGGCAGGATCTGGACCTACAGTTATTATCAAAGCACAATGGTCAGAAAATTCTACAGGTATTAATAAAGCTGAATTTATAGGCAATGTTTTAGTGAGAAAGAAAAAATCGATCCGTGTAGCCAATATACCTTTATGAAATGTAGGGGCTGGTGACTTATGTAGTGAATATATGTATGTATCAATTAGATTTGCCGCTTGTACTACAATAGGTTAAACAAGACATATCACAAAACTGTTTTCTGGTAAGGCGCTTTTACTCCCTATCTTTATAGGTTAAGCCGCAATTAAAGTCCCCAACCCAAACTATTTGATGTAGGGTGTGAAGGTAAGGTTTTATGGCATGAAACAAATCCACCTTAGCTGCTTTTGTCTGAGAAGCATAGATGTTAACTAAACGAAAACAAATGCCCTGAAATATAACATCCATAATCAATACTCGACCTGGAATTAAATCAATAAGTTTTAAGACAACAACAGTGGTATTATGAAATAGAATAGCTACCCCAGTACAAGGTTCCAAACCTAAAGACCAATATGTTACTCCAGTATGCCACCATTTTGTAGCCCTGGAAAGTTCGGTCATGGTATGCAATCGGGTATCCTGTAAGAAACAAAAGTTACATGCAATAGATTTCAAGAATGAAAAAATAGCAGCCTGTCGTATTCTATTTTTAATGCTGTTCACATTAAGTGAACAAAATGTTAATGAAGGAACCATATAAAATTGCTGTAAAATTCTCAAGGAGGCTTCTGTTTACCTTTTTTCCCTTTCTTTTGACTAGGGGTAGCTAGTTGAGGACGAAGGGGTCGCCCATCTTCAGATTCCATATTGGAAAGTGCAGCAGGGGTTTCCACCCCAAGTTTGAAGATTCAGATTCCGTATCAGAAACATCCTGGGCAAGTAAGAGGGCATGGAATCTATTGGTGGTAGGTGTACTGACCAATTTCGGGACCTTAGAGACTGGTTGGGGGTTAGAAGATAGTCTTCTGGTTATTCTGGATTGAAAAGGTAATTCCTGAGGGTTTTGAGGTGGGGGCATAAACACAGCATCAGGTAAAGGTTCAGAAGGGGAGAGGCCTGGGATTCTTTAATAACTACTACCTCTTCTTCTGAGGCAACCTCTGGTCCTGAGAGTTTGGGGGGCAAGGGAGAAGGTTAGGGCGTAGGTGGCAAGTACAACTTGGGGGGGGTGAAAGTACTGAGGAAGTGGAGGAACCTAGTTTTGCAGAATGAGTTCTCTCAGCTATACCTACCAGTAGACGTTATTCTTAAGAATCGTGGGGATCTGGTTGCCTATGTGCCCTTCAGGGCAAGTGGCTTAAGAGTGGCCTAGAACCCCACACAGAGTACAAACAGCCATATTTTACACTGAGTACTTGTATGGCCAAAAGAATTGCATAATAGGCAATGTAATTGGCCACAGACACTGCTAATATGACCAGACTTGCCGCATCTATAGCATGTCTTCGGTTGACCCACATAAAAAAGTACACCTGTGTCCCTACCCAAAAACACACAATTGAGAAGGTGCTGCAAACCATCCACAGAGGAATGTAAAATTATTCTAATTTTCCAACCTCTCGTCCAAATATCTTCAGTGTCAAAAATTGCCTCTGGGTGCCCCAACACAGTACATCGCTGTTTTAACCAAAAGATTAGGTCAGTGACACTTACACCCTCATTCCTGAAGAGGACAGTAATAGTTTTGTGGGCAGGTCTAGTTAATGGTAGAACTTCAAAGGATGACCATAAGGGAGTTTGCTAAACTTTATGGTAAACATCCCAAAATTTATCTAACCCACTACTTAGTTTAAAACTAACATCAAATGTCTTTTCTCCTGAAACATGGATCAGGGCATACAGTTCAGCTGAAGAAAAATGCAAACTTTCTTTTAACAAGCATTTAGCAACAAACTTACGATCTGGGAAGGTTACCATACCTCCCTTATATATAAGTCTGACAGCATTGTGCCTTTTAGCCGAGAAAGTAGGAGACCTAAAGAAAGAATCATAAGTTCGAGAAGTATTACGTGGGGCATCCACAGAAGGACCTGGAGGAGGGCCTTCAGGGTCATCTGCAGGAAAGTTGGCGTCCAGATGTTCCATGGAAGAAAATGGCGATATCCTAGAAGAGGAGTCGTCATTGGTTGAAGGAGGACAGTCAACATTGTTAGTATCCAGCTTTAGAACAGGGTTCTGAGTCAAAAGCAAATTGGAAGGAAGTGCAAGTGGAGAATCTTGAGGTTCGCCATTGTTCTGTAATGTAGAAGTATCATGCCCTTTATCAGAAAGTACTGGTGATGATTTGTCCAACCATGTCTTAGAAACAGGGTAGGGAGTAGAAACAGAAAATTCCCTTTTATTCATTTGAACCCCTTGTACGGAGATAGAGGAAAATCCAGATATCCAGCGGCCAGAGTCTGGAAACTGCGCCCAGCCAGCTGATTTCAGAGCAGAATCTACAGACCAGGAGGCCTCTGCCTCATCAACCTGATCTGCCCAAGAAGGGGATTGTTTCTGTGAGGGTTTAGCAGCACTTTTGAATACGCGCTTGTCCTTGTCAGCAGAAAAAGAAAAAAAGTAGCCGTATCCTAACTGTACTCACTTTAGTAGCAGAAATGTCCACATCCAGAGGCAGCGGGATGGAACCTGGGACTGAAACAACCGGTGCATCGGACAGACCAAATGTAGATGAAACAGCCTCTGTGTCGCGGGGCCGTTCTGCTGCTGCCGAAGCCGCCGAGATCGCTTCTTTAGTTCTGGCAAACTTCGCCTCTTCCGAGGCTAATAGAAGTCGGAGAGCCTCTGGTTCTGAGTGCACAACTTCCGTAGGTAGGTCCTGAGTTGTCCGCGGTAAAGCTGCATCTTGCAAATCACTTGTCCGTGGTAGAGAAGCAGCACTGAAATCCATGCGAGAATCCGACTGTTTATCTATCTTAGTAACTTCTGAAGTAAGCAGGGGTTCCATATCCGCAGGAGCTTCAAAAAATATCTCAGATTCTACACTATCTGACATATGAGGAGAAGACTGCTCCTCAACCTGCGGCACAACGTTCTGCATCGCTGCCTGCTCAGCAAATGAGCCATCCATCCTGACAGTCAGCGGTTCCCCCTGCTGGCAGAGTAGAGGAATTTCCCCAGTGTCCTGGCCAAATTTCCCTCATTCACTAAAAATACCACCAACAGCTTAATCTGGTTCAAGGTCAGTTGGTATTCATCTGTATCCCCCTCCCCGGGTCGTGCCTGAAAATAGGCAGGATTTGTCTAGCGCACTTACCCAGTCAACAAAAACTAAATAAAATAAATGCTGGTTGATGTGGTACCTCTGGCCTCCACCAAGGGTCCGTCGAGGATCGGACCTTTCCCCACCCTCCCCCCAGAGAAGGACAGCGGTTCCTATGTAAGTGGAGCTCCAACTGCTATGCCAGCAGGCTGGCCCAGATGCTTGAGTTTTAACTGTAATCGACATGAGCTGGAAATTGATCATACTAAATGAAAGTGTTATGAACTTGTACATATTTTAAAATGTAATGCTTTCATGTGATACTTTCTTCATTAACTTTGATGTTCACTCTATTAGATTGGGCCTCGAGTATGTATTAGAAAAAAACAGAATTTAGAACATCTGCAAATGTAGAATTTGGCTGTATAAGAGGTCTTCGTAGAGTCTATCATTCACGTTTACGGAGCACAAAAAAAAGGAACACTTTATAATTATAAAAACAAAACAAAATCAGTCTGTGAAAGACAGCGCCACCTAGGGACGAGCTGTTGCAAATAACAGAGTACCCGACAGGGTGGAGCAGAGTGACCTCTGGTGGTACTTGAGGTTGCAGTGGATCACTATCAACGGAGCTCTCTAAGCGAAGAGGTAGGGCGACTTTCCTCTTAGTTGAATGTACAGCTACTGCCTTCAGGATTGGAGGTCCTCGGGTTCAATTTTATTTATTTTTTTTATTTGTGTTTATTGAGTTTATAAATACGACAGCCAAAATTGACACATAAAAAATTACAGAATTTGAGACTCACAGGTCCCCACAGTGCAAGTACAGAATATTACTACTAAACAAGTTATCCATTAGGGCAAAAAAAACCTCTCTATAAGTCCGTACAATGTAGGTACTGCCCTAAGTTGTTGTACAAAATGGAGAATAGTCCGGTTTGATTATGTTGTAGATCGTGATGCTCTCACCACCCTGTAAGAAATACAAGATCTCAAACACCATCACATCAAACCCCTCGCAGAACTTCTAACCTGAGGGGGCAAATTAGTTATTAAATTATGGATCAAACAATCTAAAGATGTCCTAATCTCAGGTTATATTTTAGTCTGACACCATTAAAGAGGCAAGGTTACCTACCTAATGGGAGTTTAGGATATTGTAATAGGATATGTTATAAGTTTACAAACCGAGTGGCATATATAAACGCCCTCTATTAGTAACATCCATAAAAAACAACTTCCAGAGCGAATATGACTAGAGAATTAAACTAGGAGCAGCAATATAGACATGGCAAAACAATGTTAAACAAACAGCAACTTTCAATAGGCATCAATTTTCGGACATACTAGAAACAGAGTACTTATTCAAAAAATGTCCCGTACAGATATGAAGTTTGCCCATCCTTTCCAAATAAGGAGCAAGCGACTCCATTAAGAGAGATGAGTAACAAGATTCAAAAGTTAGATAAAACAGATCTTCAGCCTTCTCTATCCGAGGAATGCTCTGAGGGATTTAACTTGACTCTCAGTCGCTCTGCAAAGGCCGCCGCCATCAGGTCTATGAATAAATGGGTCTTGGCTTCATGCCGCACTTGCAGTCTCACTGGGTAGTTTAACTGAGCATGGATGCCGTTCTTAAAAAAATCTTTTTTCACTACCTGGAGCGCCTTTATCTGGTTCTGAGTACCCGCTGCAAGATCAGGAAAAAAGGCAACATGGCTGCCTTCCCAGATGATTTCACCCTTAGCTCGTGTGACCTGTAACAGGGTGATTCAGAACTCTGGAGGGAAGAGGGTGGCAATTGCTGTAAGAGGCCTTTGAGATGGGTCTCCATGCGATCGCATAGGGATCGCAAAAGCTCTAAGTACTTTAGCTCCAGAATCCTGAGACAGCAAGTTCTGGTCAGTGAATATCATTTTAATGATTGTTTCAAGAATTATAGACTGTCCAGCAAATCGTGAGAGCATTAGCCTGACGTTGTGCCTTTTCAAGAGATTCAATTTTGTTGTTAAGTAGGAGACATCACGCACTAGTGCGGCAGTGCAGTCATTTTAATGTTTTGCACTTCAGAAAGATCTTTAATCTCAAGTTTTCTTGGATTTGTTGTTCATTAGACAGTAGTTTTGTTTCACTGCTGTGAGCCGCTTATTCGTGTCTTCCCTGTGGCTTATATTTTGGCTAGCATTGCCATTATTTGTGCTGAAGGCAGGTCAGGAGCCACTAGGTTAACTGGTACTGTAGGCCCCGATCCTTCACAGGAGCCCATGGGAGTAAGATAAGGCTCCTGGTTTTGTCTGTGATGTTTATTGTCCCATTTTGGTCCCAACGTGTTCTGTGGGGTTTCTGACGTTTATTAATCGTTTTTCTGTAATTCCAGCTGCACCAGAAAAAACTTTGACTTACTCGTAACACAACTTAAGAACTGAGCTGTCCTAAACTGCTGCCACCATAATGCTGCTCCACAGCGCCCCCCAGGTTCGATTTTTAGTAAGGCCTGAAGTTGTATCTGCCCATGCAGAGGAGATAACAAAAATCATAAACTTTCCTCAAAAACCAAGCTGAATATTTGTGTCTTTATTTCTACAGAACTTGTTCTTCTGCGTGACTTCCCTATTGAATTGCCTAACAATGGCTCACTACTGTTCAGCACATGAATATCACGTGTGGAAGGAGACTGTGGGGAATTCTCAAACTTCAGCGGAATTGAATACTGCAGAATTTAGAATAATTCCACTTTAATCTATTGGAAGCCGAATTCTGAAATTCCAAAGGCAGAATTTAATCCATGGATTAGTAATTTGCAGTTCACAGAAAGTGCAGACTGGGTTTTTGCAAACCATGGAAAAACAAATCTGCTGTTCACGCAATCTGCAGAAAATAAATCTGCTGTTTAAACTGAAGACCTTCAAAAATGGCATGGAATTTATGGAAAAATTCTGAAAAACCTTTCAGATCTGGAATTGTCATTTTACCTGAATTGCACCAGCGGAATTTCGCATTCCACACAGCTCTAACAGGTAGCATTCGCCATGATGCTGTGCTAACAGTCTCAATAAATCAGGGGCACGTTACAGCTTAATAAGAATGAATTGCCAAATACCACTAGATTCCTTCCAACAATAAAAGACCATTTGCTTGTCTGAAAGTTTAACGGACACAGTCACTGAAAGCTGCAACTCCGATCGGTGATAGAAGTAGAGTATTCATGCTCAGAAACTGTTAAGTCTCTCAGCGCTGTTTGTTTACTTACTTATTTGTGAATTTCATTAGGAGCACACAATACAATATACACAGAATGGAGGCATTAACAACTTCAATTAATAAAAGAATACCTGACTTTGAGATCTTGTGGAAGCGTTGGACCCTATATATAGCAAGAGTAAGATCTGACTTTATCCCTTGATTCCATGCAGGAGGCAACATAATGAAACCTCAGAAACAGAACAATAATATGTTATAAAGACCTATAGGACATAATTAAATTACATATTGTGTCTCATGACTGATAGGCTGATAAATGACTGGACCTCTCTCCTCTCCTCCTCTATATAAAAGAGGCATAGAATAGAAATCGATTAAGTGATGATCTAAAGATTATAAGCTTATTTGGAGCAGGATGTGTTGTACTGTTACCCTGTTTACAGATTGCAAACTGTTGGGCCTAAACATAAACTGTGTCAGGTGAAATGTCTTTGAAGGAAAAAGAAAAGGAAAAAATGTACTCTGTTAACTGTATGTCTATATTCTGTGTGTCCTGTATGGTTGAACTGAAAACTTTTTTAAAATAAAGAAAGTTTTAAAAAAAGGAGCACACAATACTACTACTGGCAACAGTGGAGAATTCAGACCCCCACAAGTAGCATAGTGAGTGCGTCATGGAATTAGTGTACACTCGTATACTACTGACTGCACTTGCCACTCTGCTGATTTCAGCATTAATGGAGATCTCGTGGACCAGCTTACCATACTCAAGGTTGGTTAGTACGGTTTGTAGTTTTCTGATCTGAATTGGGGGCTCTGCTTCTATACCCTGATACATTTTCAATGTAACACCGGGGGCAAAGCCTCCCTAACTCATATTGATAGAAAAAATCATACAGGGCCACCAATCTCTACCCCCTAGTATCAGTAGCACAACTAGTGAAAGTAGGTTCATAGATCTCCACTAACCCTGAGAAATCATTAGCATGGCGCGATCAGAGCGGGGTTGAGAGTGTGTGGAGGGAGCGTAAGAATGTGATGCAGAGCACAACATTAACAATATAGCGTAAGGTGGGTCCAGAGTCCTGCACTATCACCCTAATACTGACATGCTGAGGCTTCCTCATCCTAATATCAGCGCTGATATTGTATTCATCAATAAAGAGATGCAAGTCTGTTTCAGAAGTATTCATTTTAGAGAGAATGAAATTAAATGAAAAAGGCCAGTACACTATGTGACATGGGGGATTCTGGTATAAAGGTTTATTTAAGAATTCCACTTTCTGCCGAGAAGGAAGAGTTAAGCTAAAAACTGCAATAGCTGCAAAAAAAAAGATGTCACTGTTGAAAATACACTGCAGCCCACCGTCAAACCTTTAGGCTAAATTAAATCTGATATGAAACATACTGCTATCCTTGAGCTAAACTATGGACAGAAATTTCAGCGGTAGTTACTGGGCAGTCAGTGATTGTACAATTACAGCACTGCTCCGTTTGTGCTGCTCTGGGCAATTCAAAACCCAGTCATGTGTGAGTAGCTGTGTTTGTATATCATGGGAACCCAACCCTTCCAATTGCCTGGTGTTTTGAAATCAATGTTTCGTTAATGACCCGTTTCAGCTACTAACGCTCATCTAAAACAAAATTAAAACTTAAACTTTTTTTAACTCTTCTAAGTTGTCTAGAACAACAATGCCACTGGCGACCTTTATACACAGCTCCCTTGGCACATACAAAGGACTGCTAACAAGGGAAACTAATAATCCTAAACTCTTACACATTCTGGTAACACTAAGGAATGCACTGCTTGTTCTAGCATTCATGAAATGGAGTTGTGTCTCCAAGGGGGTCTATGGGCCCTGGCCAGGAATTCAGTCGTATTTGTGAAAGTGTTATGAGTTTGGTGTTTTGAAAAATAAAAAAAAATGTAATAAAAAATGCCATTATCTACAGAAGGTCTTCAGTAACGCCTGAACAATTCCAACCACGCTGTAAGTTACAAGAGTTTTTGTTACTTTATCCTGTGTACTGTAATGTTGCTTCTCAGATGACGCCTGAAAACAAAGGCACTGGGATCACGAACAGGGAATACAGGCCTCAGTGCAAAGCAGGTCAATCGCATCCTATCGGGCTATGCAAGTACCCAATCAGAATGTGTCAAATGGCCGGGGAACAACCGTATCCAGAAATTGTAGCCCTTTGCCTCCTGCTGCAATTGTGGCAGGCAGGACGGCAAAGGGCTAGAGTACCAGTGACTGCAATGTGGACCGTGACAGGCTGGCCCCGCCCCTTTCCAGACATCTACTGTACATATTACCTGTAGCCAAGCATTGGTCATGAAAGACAATCTTTTTTTTTTAATTTACATAACTATATACATAAACTGCAAGGACAGAAAGTGTAGTCCCAGAAAGAATATAGGTTACCATATGTGGATGTTACTGACTACAAACTGCCCCACAATACACCACCATCATAAAGTCCTGGCCGGAGCTTGGTGATGCCAGCTATCTTTCATAATTAGACTGTGAGGCAGGTAACACCCTGACATGACTCACCCATCCCAGTCCCTGAGGTAGGTAACACCCTGATGTGACTCACCCATCCCAGCCCCTGAGGCAGCTAACACCCTGATGTGACTCACCCATCCCAGTCCCTGAGGTAGGTAATACCCTGATGTGACTCGCCCATCCCAGTCGCTTAGGTAGGTAACACCCTGATGTGACTCGCCCATCTCAGTACCTGAGGTAGGTAACACCCTGATGTGACTCGCCCATCCCAGTCCCTGAGGTAGGTAACACCCTGATGTGACTCGCCCATCCCAGTCCCTGAGGCAGGTAACACCCTGATGTGACTCGTCCATCCCAGTCCCTAAGGTAGGTAACACCCTGCTGTGACTTGCCTGTCCCAGACTGTGAGGCAGGTAACACTCAGATGTGACTTGCCTATCCCAGACCCTGATGTAGGTAACACCATGATGTGACTCGCCCATCCCAGTCCCTGAGGTAGGTAACACCCTGCTGTGACTTGCCTGTCTCAGACCCTGACGCAGGTAACACCCTGACATGACTCACCCATCCCAGTCCCTGAGGCAGGTAACACCCTGATGTGACTCGCCCATCCCAGTCCCTGAGGTAGGTAATACCCTGATGTGACTCGCCCATCCCAGTCGCTTAGGTAGGTAACACCCTGATGTGACTCGCCCATCCCAGTCCCTGAGGTAGGTAACACCCTGATGTGACTCGCCCATCCCAGTCCCTGAGGTAGGTAACACCCTGATGTGACTCGTCCATCCCAGTCCCTGAGGCAGGTAACACCCTGATGTGACTCGCCCATTCCAGTCCCTAAGGTAGGTAACACCCTGCTGTGACTTGCCTGTCCCAGACTGTGAGGCAGGTAATACTCAGATGTGACTTGCCTATCCCAGACCCTGATGTAGGTAACACCATGATGTGACTCGCCCATCCCAGTCCCTGAGGTAGGTAACACCCTGCTGTGACTTGCCTGTCTCAGACCCTGCGCAGAGTAACACCCAGATGTGACTTGCCTGTCCCAGACCCTGATGCAGGTAGCAATACGATGTGACTTGCCTATCCTAGACCCTGATGTGGGTAACACCATGAGGTGACTTGCCTGTCCCAGTTCCTGAGGCAGGTAACACCCTGCTGTGACTTGCCTGTCCCAGACCCTGACGCAGGTAACATCATGATGTGACTTGCCTGTCTCAAACCCTGACGCAGGTAACATCATGATGTTACTTGCCTGTCTCAAACCCTGACGCAGGTAACATCAAGATGTGACTTGCCTGTCTCAAACCCTGACGCAGGTAACACCATGATGTGACTTGCTCGTCTCAAACCATAACACAGGCAAAACCATGATGTGACTTGCCTGTCCCAGACCATGAGTCAGGTAACACCCTGCTGTGACTTATCTGTACCAGACCGTGATGCAGGTAACACCCTGATGTGATCTGCCTGTCCCAGATCATGAGACAGATAACACTCTGCTGTCACTTGTCTGCCCCAGACCCTGACGCTGGTAATACAATGATGTAACTTGCCTGTCCTAGTCCTTGAGGCAGGTAACACACTGCTGTGAGTTGCCTGTCCCAGACTGTGAGGCAGGTAACACCCAGATGTGATTTGCCTGTCCCAGGCCCTGAGGCAAGTAACATCCTGGTGTGACTTGCCTGTCTGAGACGGGCAGGCTACACCTTGATATGACTTGCTTGCCCCAGACCCTACAATAGATAGCTCCCTGGTGTGACTGGCTTGCACCAGGCCCTGAGACAGGTAACACCCTGGAGTGACTTGCTTGTTCCAGAGCTGGGGGCAGGTAGTGCCTTGATTGCTCAGACCCTGAGGCAGGTAGCTCCCTAGTGCTTAAAAAAATCTGGATCAATTTCAGTTGGCATCCATCTGCATCCCTCTCCCCAGGACAAGGCTGAAAATAGGCAAAAAAACTGTCTAGTCCTCCTTCCCGGTCAACAAAAACTAAATAAATAAAGGTGTATGCCAGCCCACCGGCGCAGCGGTTGGATTTCCGCTTGCGACGCCAGTGACCCGGGTTTGGGAACAAGCCCGGGGAGCTGGAGGGCCATCCGGGGGGGAGAGGATTTGAGTGTCCTAGGGACCGCTCATCCTCTCCGGGGGGAGGGGGGTGCCAAAGCTCGGCTCTTGCCTGGCCCCGGGTGGAGACCTGAGGTATAGCAAGTCTGATGCAGAATGGAGGGGCGACGTGCCAGACATCGGCGCCTTAGCGGCTTGATGTCGGGGGACATGGCACATCCAGAAAACGGTAAAATGCCTCGCAGCCTCCCGGTAGACGGAGTGCCAGGCCCCGACCTCAATGCCCCTACCAGGCCCGGAGACAGCGCCTTCGACAAATATAGATGATTCGGGTGTGAAGCCCTGCCCTGCACTCCGCCTTGGGGGTACAGCCACGGCTCCATGGGATGGATCGCTCTGGTCACCTGGTAGGTGAGCGAGGGCTAATAAGGCCAAGTGTCTCCGGAAGAGGGGGAGAGCTGCAAGGAGAGGGGGACCTTAAAAAATAAATAAATAAAGGTGTGACTGGCTTGCCCCCAGTTAAACAAGGCCTCAGCAGCCCTTTAGCAGCATTTAATGGACTTGCTAGCACTGCCCCCCCCCGAACTGTGTGCTTGGGTCAGGTAAATGGCCCTCACATATACTAAAACATAAATCCCTTCCTAGACACCACTGCAGCCCGTTTCCATTTCCATTCCACCTGATTTGCTGCTTCAGTGGGTTACATGAACGGTTGCCTTTACTACAATCACAGGTTTGTACTCAAACTGAGAGGGGCTGTGGCCTCATCATTTGCAACACACTCGAGGCGGTATAGTATCCCATGATATTGTACAGGGAGGGTGTTGTTTTTTTTTTTTTTGCCACAGAGGTTTTTATCCTCGCTAGCAGACCTTGGCGACTATCAGCCTGGTGCCTGTATTTGGCGGCCATCCCTTACTTTCCCAGGTCCGAGAGCTAGGTCCCCCATGGATTTCCTCACTTGGCAGAATGGGTGAGGGAAGGCCATCCTCCCCACCCCAGCAGACATATCCAGATGCACTCCAGGAGTAGAGCAGCAGGGCATACCACCATGACACACGCAGGACTTCACAAAGCCCAGTCCCTTAGGTTTTTCATTTTCTTACCAATCCCCGTGCTAGAAGGCAGGCAGACGTGTGAGCATGTGGAGGCATGCACGTGCGCTGATGAAGTCCCGCCGCTCCCTTTCTTCTTGCGCTGCTCTGTGGGCCCGCACTGCCCACAGGCCTCCACCTGGTGGCAGTCATTCGGCGGGAACAGCACGCCTCCTCCACCCCCCCCATAAGAGGAGAGCAGTCCACCAGACACTCATCCTCTCCCTCTCGGGCTGGTCCCCAACAACCTGCAATCACACCCGGTCCTGGGTCTCTGGCGTAGTGGGCGGGAACGCCAACTCTGTGCCACTAGGCTGGCCCTATGGTAAGGTGTTTTAACAGTAGGAAAAATAAGGTGATTCCGCTACTGCACAGATCCCTAGTGAGGCCTCATATGGAGTACTGTGCCCAGTCCTAGAGCCCTCACCAGGGCCAGTTCTATGAGGAACAGCTGGGGCCCTAAACATGTATTCACAGAGGCCAGGCAGGAGCGGGGCACGTGATTGAAACATACATTTTTAGGGGTGTAATAAGCAAGGTAAACAGTTAAGACCTATTTGTAAGAAATAGGAATGCAGTTACTAGAGGGTATGGAGATTGGTGGGGGGCAAAATCATTAGAACTGTGAGGATGTTCTACTCCCCTGAGAGGGTGGTGGAGCCGTGGAACAGATTGCCGGAGAAAGGAGTGAGGGCAGTACCTTTAAAGGTTTAAGTATGGTTGTGACAGGGCAGGGGGACTTATCTCCAAGTAGGACAGCAAGGGTTTGAGGGGTGGAGTAGCAGGGGGCGGGAGACAGACCACCAGAACAGCAAGTCAGTGGGGTGATGTACAGTAGGAGCTGCTCAGTGGACCTGCTGTTTCCTTCTGCCGATAAATTCTATTTCTATATGCACACCAATTCTGAATTACTCCTTAGTTCCAATTCCAGTTTTAGAACTTCACTCTGCCTTCTGACTGTCTGGGAATCTGTGGGAATACCACAGGGTATTTTCATGGGGCATACACCTATCCTTCAGTTGTGCAAAGCAGAGCATTCACACAGAAGGCATGGGGTACATTTTTATTTTTAAACAAACTGGTAAAACAAATTAAAACACTTTAGTGCATTTTACGATTGGGGTAAGGCAACTTTGGGAGTTACCTATTGGCAATCTCATCCCCATAGCAAACAGCACTCACCAAGCATGCGGAGGTAGAATTACCTGACAGCAGCCCACCCTTCGTACCTTGCCGTTTGAATACTGTGTCTGACAAAGCATGTCAATAAAGACCACAAGCCATCAAAACATCCACGAGGGTCCTCTGGTATTCTTTGACACTAATCAGATTAGCACCTAGCCAATCAGCATTTTCTACCAGGGCATTCGCAGAGAGGTTGCCTAGCAACATGCTACTTAGCAACCATAGCTGCAGCCGATCCAAACAGTCCAGGCACACTGCCATTCAGAAAAGACATTTGCTCTGCATTTTAAAATGGTACGTAAACAGAAAGAAGAAAAAAAAAGTGGGTTTTATGGTCAGTTCAAATTTGCTCTGACAAGACTGGCTACAAGGTCAACTGGACTACTCAGGTTCCCAACAACACTGATGGGTGCAGATCATTATATACCTCTGCTGTACACAATGGATGGAACACACAAAAATGTGTTATGGCTCCCTAAGAGCAATTCTTTTTTTTTTTTCAGTAGTTGCAGCTTTTCCCGTGATGTAAAGTGCCAACTTCTTCATCCTGAAATGCTAAGGAGGAGGAGGAGATGGCATTTACAAAATGCCAAGCCAGCCACGGTAATCCTGACTTGCAATGGCTTGGAAGCAAGACCTGTTTAGATTCCTCCTGCTCAGGCCGTGCAGTTAGCAGTCCATCTAGCTGGAGTTGATTTTGTTTACATCTCTGGTTGCACGGTCACAAATGGGTTACTGGATTACAGCTGACAGCACGCTGGCTCACACAGTACAGGAGAGGCAGCTTCCTCCGAGCACTTGGCTACTGTGCCTTGCCCCTCGCAACTGTCTGTGTCATCCTGGGGCCACATTCACAAAGAATTTCTAAATTGCACAACTGACTGGTACATTCTCAAATCGTAACATCAGCTGTCATATAGTTCTGGCACACAAAAGCTGAAAAATTTTCCTTCCTGTCTTTAAAGATAAATAATACCCATGTATGCCATTTTCCAGTCCACAAGGGTGAAATTATGTTTGCCAGTGGCTGCAGGGCACAGTTGAGGTGTTATCTTCCATGTCATTTCCCAGCATGGCATTCTGTCGTAAAACATAGGAAACTGGTTCTGTTTTTTAACCAGGATTTACTAGTCTATGACAGTAGCTCCCAGTTTAGTATGGAAGACACCTCTCTACTTTGGGGTTCTCAATACTGCACTGCCAAGGCAGCCATTTCTAGAATGAAGTGTTTGTCTTATACAGGCATCCAAAGTCCTGCCCGCCAGCATAGCCGCAGCACCGCCACTTGCTTTGCCAATGACCTAGGCTCGAGAACAAACCTGAGTGATCAGACGGTCAGCCAGGGAGGATGATCCAGTGTCCCAGAGGGGGCTCTCCTCCTCCTCCTCCTCCTTGGGGAGGAAGGGCCATCAGTCTCCACTGCACTACCATGGCCTGGGTGACCCCAGGTGGCACTGCATGCCAAGCTGTGGAAAGCTGGGAGGGAGGATGCTGACCAGAGCAGGTGTGCACATCGTCATGCACTTCCATGCAAGTACATGTCCTGTGTCCCAGGGAGATGGAAATGGAACAGAAAAAGGGCAAAAAAACTGACACCGCAGAAAGACACCAGCACCACAACGCAGGCCCCGCACCACTGACCAAGCTGTTACTCCATCAGTGAAAACTGAGCCACCCCCCCAACAGCCCCCTGGGGTGCAAGCTCCAGAGGACCTGAGGTGAAGGTAAGTCCTGAGGAAAGTGGGGGATGGGGCCTGGTGTTGGAGACTGGCCAGCATGGGCTGTCAGGGCACAATGGGTACAAAGCACCGTACACTAAAGGGCCTTTTACACAATATGCTCTGCATCATTGTGATTGGTGCAGAGCAATTGCAACATTACCTTTTTTTGTGTGGGGGGCAACCCGCACTGCATCCAAAACCAGCGCTCACTGATCTGGCATTCCCTATGTCCCAGGGTTTGCCGTTTCCATGCATCGTTGTGGAATGTGTCGAGCGGCCATGTAATCACGTAGGCATGCTCACAGCGCTCCAGGAGAGAGTTTCACGAGAGCCTCTGGGATCCCCTGGTGATCACCACAGCCCAGTCACATAAGGAAGTGGCACTGAAGCGCCAGGAGGCTCAGGCACGCCTCCCAAAATCGAGGTTAAGCTATACACATACTGCCACTGTTTGAAGAATGCTGAACTTATTAAAGTGTACCGTAATGAAAACCGAGGGCTACAACATATAAAATCATGTCCAAGCCAAGCCATGATACTGGGTATGTGCCTATGTATATGCACATCCCAAGGACAGTATGTGCATAGCTTAACCTCAATTTGGGAGGTATGCACGAACCTCCTGGAGCTTCCTGAATACTAATGCACACCCAGCTCCAAAGTCTCAGGCTCTCCGCTGGCCAGAAAACTAGTAAAACTGTCGGAAAGAGCTACAAGACCTATGCAGCTGCAGCGTAAAAAAAAAAATATCAATGCAGACCGAGCAGAGGTAGTGGATTGAAACCACACCGCTCAGAGGGACGCTGCATGTAAAGGGCCTTAAATTAAAACAGAGGCATCTCCTGAGCCACATTCAGAAGCTGATGAAAGTTATTGAATGTGAGTCTGACGATGATATTAGAAACCATGAGAGGGAAGGTCTTCAGCACTAACTGTGAGTGTAAAAAGAATTATTTACAAGACATGTGGCATGCATGTATTTAAAAATACATGTTAGGTGGATCCCTAATGCACTGTCTTGTTTGTAGTATAGTCAAAAACCTTTTTTTTTTATTTAGTTGTTTAACCAGGTATAGCACACTAAGCTGAACGCTTTTTTACAAGAGCGACCTGGGAGCACAAGGAGGTTAAGTGACTTGCTTAGGGTCACACAGTATGCAAGTGGAAGCTGTGGATTCAAACCCAGGTCTGGTCTGCTGGATGTCACCAGATTTGCAGTTTAGAGCCTTAGACCACTGCACTATACTGCCTCATCAACTTGACTAGCCCCTGCGATTTGCATCTAATCCTGATTTGTTCATACACAAGTCTACTTGTGACTGTCTAGGAGTGTCACTGCAGACTCTTGCATAACAACTGGAGTTGAGACTGTGAGGGCTGATCGTAAACTCTTGCTCCATCCTAGAACTTTTCTGTTTTCCTACTGGTTAAGAGTATTTAAATAATCCTGTCATTGTAACGTTGTTGTGTTGCACTATACTAATTTGCATCTGACTCCATTTTCATGTACAAGCCATTCTTCATGTTATTCAAATTCAGAACCTAAAAGAAAAGCCGGAATCAATCAGCACTTGACAAGTCCAGCATCGGTACTTGACTCCACCTTACCTCGACATGAATTATTAAAGTTATATCAGCATGTTGGCAGTGAAGTACTAAACAAAAAGTAACTGCACTGAGAAGGAAAAGAGAGGCCATGAGTACCCTGAACTCATGAATATGTAAAAATGGAGCCGCCACTATCCCAACAGGTATGTTTAATAATTTAATTCAGGAACAATAACAGCATGTATTTGTATGCATGCATGCTCTGTCTGCTCTGAATTAATTGTCCCTGTTAGCTTGGGCTCTGGAAAAAATGGTCTTACAGTGCATTGAAATTTTGCTACAAGTTACTCGGGGCAGTGTGGTCTAGCAGCTAAAGAGCAGGCATAGGAAACAGAGACATGGGCCCTGATTCCAAAAGTTATGCATGCCATAAAATGACTTGCACCAAACAAAATGGTGCAAGTAGCACTTTGTGCGTGCAAAACAACAATTGGTATCCCAAAATTCTGCAACATGTCGCAGACTGCCTGCGCTGAAGTTGTTCTATCCACTGGTTATGCCATAAACCCCGCAACATGGCGCAGGGTGTATGGCAGTGCCGATTCTGAGAGGAGGCTGTCGAACAACAAATGTGCTGTTCCAAGACAACCCGGAGGACATTGGTCTAAATGCAGTTAGACCAGCTATTAGCTGGTCAAAGTGTACTCTACATCCACCAGGGTGCACCTCTGTGCTATGTGCCCCAACAGCCCCCCACAGTCCCATAAAGCCCCCGTCCCGCTGGCAGCTGCTGGAAAGCCCTCTGCGGGCTGCTGGCACCCCAAGCCCTGATCTCCCATTACTGCCCTGCTTGGCAGTTCATTACATCCCCGATCTCGAGATGTGCCCGCGAGGGCAGTGCAGTACATCCCCGATCCTGAAAGTTGCGCACCACAGGGCAGTTCATGTCTCCGGTCCACAAGCCCGATCCCCAACTCACTGCTGTTGGCATTTGTGCCGTGCCACTTATGCTGGCTCCACTGGCCCCACCTGGCAGTGCCAGTCCACCCCATCCCCACCTGTTTCCAGTCGGCAACTGGCACATTACCTCTCACCTCCATGGCCCAGGCAGCTGATCTCCCTCTGGCGTGTACTACTGTATGCAGTACCGCTCAATAGCCATGGAGTCGCGTGCTGTACAGTGATGCGGCTCTGAGGGCTCAGTCAGCGGCTGGCCGTGGAGGCAGAGATGGGCAGTGCCAGTCGCTGACTGGAAATGAGGTGAGGTGGACTGGCACTGCCAGATGAAGATGAAGAGCCACTGGACTACCAGGGATCGCGAATGCGTGTCAACAGCTGGCATGGGGGCTGTGTGTGTGTATGTAGGGGGTGCCTGTATAACCCTGCGAGGCAGGGCAATTGTTTTGGGTGCAGGCCTTGGCGGGGTGGGGGGCTGTGTGTTCAGGGCTATGGGGGAGGGGACCTGCACCCTGTCAGAGGGCATTGCTATGGCTTGCAGCACCCTATTGAGGTGTGCCTTCCCTTTGGTGCACTGCCTGGGGTGCCGCAAGTCACAGGGACGTAGCCGCTGGGGACCCTGCCTATTCTGGAATCCGCGCGAGGTCCCAGGAGTCATTACATATGGCACAATTGCAAGTGCGGGCGAGAAGTTGTGCCATATGTCTTGAATCAGGCCCATGGATTCAAATCCCACCAAAGGGATTCTGTGTGACCCAGAACAAGTCACTTGACCACTCAGTGCTTTAGTTGACCCAGTTGTAAAAATGGATCAAAACAGGACCCCACTGAAAATGAGATGTATCTCAGATGTGCTATTTTGGGCAAATAAACTAAAAAGTAAGCTTAGGTGAAAAATATGCTGTAGACACACAGAAACATAGAATTTGTCAGCAGATAAGGACTGTTTGGCCCACCTAGTCTACCATTTTTCCTTGCCTATACGGCGCGTAGACCGTCCTGATCTCCAGCTGACCTCTCACCTGCTTCCCTACCAAGATTCCTTTGTGTCTATCCCATGCATGCTTGAAGCCCACCACTGTTTCGCCCCACCACCTCCGTTGGAATACTGTTCCAGGCATCCACCACTCTTTCAGTAAAGTACATCTTCACATCCCTCCTACATTTCCTCCCTTCTAGCTTCATTGCATGCCCCCATGTTCTCGGCACCCTCTCCTCTGAAAAATACTCCCCTTCTGTACCTTATTCACCCCCAAGTCTCTATTATGTCCCCCATCTCCGTCTTCTCTTACAGGGTGTGTATACCAAGATCCATCAGTCTCTCCTCACAGGGCTTCGGACAGTGGCGCAGCTAGGAGAGAGAGAAGGGGATGGCGCCCCCCCCCCCACTGTAACTTGCTCGTTAGGGGCTGCTGCACTTCGCTTTGTTAAATAAGTCTTGTTTATTGACTGTAAGAAAATATACATTCAAAACTATAGATTACATTTCTATTTTCTGTCAAAAATGTAATGAAAAATCTAATAGAAAACAATATAAGAAATTAAAAAAATTGCATTGCATACCACCTCAGCACTCCCCATGGCAAAATCCTGGATCCAATTATACAGTATTTACTTGATAATATAGCATCCATGACACTGTAAAGAACACGTGCTTCACTTGCAGATTAAACATTCACACCGTGGATCCCCTACTCTATGGAATACACTAATGGCTAACATCAAGAAGTACTGAGATAACCTCTTACACTGTCCTCTCACATGACAGAGCTCACAGAATAAAAATCCATACAGGAATGGAGGCCTAGAAGTTGTTTAGGGTCAGGAAAATAAGCCTTGTGGTGAACTAACAGGGGTGAAAGGTTGGCAGAAAAAACAAGTCATTTCATAAAACTGCCCACTGACTCGGCCTCGACCACTAACAGCCTTCACTGATCAATATCAGCAAGCTTTTGTCAACGCTGAATGTTTGCATCTACGGTGGGTGTGGCAGGCATGCGTAGTGAGATGAGTAATTTGTGGTGCATCTTGACTTCCTGCTTACTGTAGATCTGTGCCTATGCTGTAATTTAAAGCTGTCAGGGTAACCTACTTGTCCAACCGCAGTGCAAGGGGCCCATCAGGCCTCCACATGCACGTCAACCCCTTGTGAGGGGAGGCTTTCCAGCCTGCCACAAGGTGTCATGTGTGTGTCAGAACACTGCTCTGTCCCTCCCCAGGTTGGGACCTGTGCCACACACTGCAGCACCTTTCCCCCCTAGCCTCAGCCCATTCATCCAACTCACTGAGCACACATTCAAACTCAGGTTACCGACACGGGAAGGCAACGGGGTCCCCACTGCGCCAACAGCCATCCCTGCAAACAGTGTTACTTTATCTTTATATAACTGTTTTTTTTTTTTTTTATTGAGCTGTTTGGTCCCCGCCACCTCCTCCCACCGACTTGGTGACGAGGATACATAGGTGTTTTACAGGTTTTCTCCCCTCCAGGCCCTGGCACACGGCCCTGTGAGCATGTGGAGGCACACATGCACCCTGTGGCACCAGCTCAGCCCCTTCCACCTCCCATAACTTTCTTCTGCCCCCTCTCCGCCTATGCTACTACCCTTGGGAGAGGAGAGCTGCCCCTCGGTATGCTCAGTCCTGCTCCGCTCTCCCCTCCCCACACCAGCATCCCGACAACCCGAGGTTGTTCCTGAACCCGGGTCACTGGCATAGCACTAGGTGTGGCATCCAGTGCCTCAACCCTCTGCGCTACTGGGAGCTTTTTTTGTAACTGTATTGACCCCAACATTTCAATTTTGTTTTTATGATCCCTATTCTGAACATGACAGGTGTCATTTATAAAATACTGGATGAAGCGTCATTTCACTCCACAAGCATGAAATCACATTTTGGCCAGGATTTGAAAAATGACAGCTGTCAGGTTCATGAGATGGTGTGAAAAATGGCTATGTTGAAAATTTGGGGTCAGAATATTGAAAATTACCAAAGTTATGAGTGAGCATAAGAGGTGGGCAAAAGTTGTGATTTCCGCCTGCGAAATTTCACAACTTCCGCCTGTGGCAGATCAGAAATCTTCTGAATGTGTTTGGGTGAATTTTCACCCTGTGAGATACCTTCCCTGGTGCTAGTGCGCCCCGACCACCAGTTGCCAGATTAGCGACTGCCACCCAATGTTCACCCTCCTTGATTGGATTCTGACCAATAGGCCCAAGCAGCTTGTTCTATCTGGTACATTCCCTGACTCCGTTTCTGATCACACCCCTACATACTGTGTTTGGAGAGTCTCCTCACCTAAAGTCCCCTGCAAGGTCATCCAGATGAGAGACTTCTCCAAGTTTAACATAGGTTCCTTCCACGCAGACCTGGAACTCAGAGACTGCTCCTCTATATTGGCTGCAAATTACATCTCAGTTGCCCTTGGTTACTTTCTTGCTATATTCTCATCCCTGCTAGAAAAACATGCCCCTATTATCAAACGGAGAGTTAGGGGCACTGTCACCAATTGGCTTCAAGGTGGCCTGTTCTCCCTCATAAAGGCAAGGGACAATTGCTGGGCCAGATTTAAGGCCATCCCGTGATATGTCTGTCTTCCAGGAATATAGGCAACTCAGAAACACTTGCAAAAAAGCAATTCGCTCTGCCAAGAGTGAATTTTGTAAATCCGCCTTGCTGACCTCAGCCAGAGACCCTAGGAGTTTCTGGCAAAACATTAAAGAATATTGTTAGCGGCTCCTCAGTGTATGTCACTGATATGCTTGTTGGTGGCGTAAACTGCAATAATGCCTTGACAATTGTAAATGCATTTAACTCCCAGCTCTCAGACCTGTCCGCCTACACCTCCCAACTCCCAGCTCACAGTGAGTCGGATCTACCTTTCAGCCCTCAGCCTGGGTCTGCCTCCTAGCCTCCTTTTTACTTCAAGGCTGCATTAGTCAGTGAGATCAGAGACTCCTCACTGGCCTCCACCCCGCTCCAGGGCTGGCAATGAATACATGGAGCCCAAGCCTATCCGCCTTGGGGCCCCTTTCCTTGCCCTACCTATCACCCACATTTTAAATACATCTCTCACCACTGGTTCTTTTTCTGACATCTGGAAGATGTGGGGGTGGGCTGATTGAGTTTTCCTGCTCCTGTCTGCACCCCCCCCCCCGGCTAGTTCAAACGCTCACCTACGAAGCATTTGAACCATTCAGTGAGGACTGCTTTCCCCTTCATTTGGCACCTCAATTTTAACCTTGGAATCATCGGTAAGGGGTGACTTTAACAATGTTCAATGCTGGTTCCACTCTAACCACGTCTGGGTTGGCACAAGGAGAACTGTATCTATGATCTTTGGCACCAGCCAAAAACTCACAAGGCTCTCTGCACCTCCTGTTTTCTCCACCCTGGATGGCTTTTTTCCATGAGCTTATCTCCTGTTTCAAATACTTTGGTGTCTGGTTGTCTAGCGGGCTCAATTTCTCCTTCGTACAAAAGTTGGTCAGGTACTGAGATGATGCTGCGGTATGCTGAGGCAGAATCACGTGACAGCCAATCAAACTGTAACATAAGTGCCTCTGTACACCTCAGTACTGATCAACGTCTGTACAACTATCACTATACAGGTTTGCAACACAGCAAAAAAGAGAAACCCGAAATAAAGCAACGTCATTGGACAAAACGCACATGATCAAAGTTGGAGTGGTGATTAATCACTGGTAATGCCTGCTCCAACTATTAATCCCGGGGTCACCGGGTCAGGCTCTAGCACCACTGGCTGTCACAGCAGCAAACAGAACACACATCGCGGTGAAAATGCAGGATCTCACGCCCGACACAAACTGAACAGTTCCAGCGAACAGAACTGTAAGCGGAAACAACAACAATGCAAGTAACAAAGTA
Organism: Neoceratodus forsteri; assembly: GCA_016271365.2. Taxonomy (NCBI): domain Eukaryota; kingdom Metazoa; phylum Chordata; order Ceratodontiformes; family Ceratodontidae; genus Neoceratodus; species Neoceratodus forsteri. The sequence goes on along the minus strand of CM028135.1, from coordinate 1,095,547,749 downwards.
TTACAAAGCATTAATGCCCTCAGGTCAGCTTCTACTGGGGAATTAATGCATGGTTGGTGGTTATAGGCACTCCTGGCCAAGGCTCATGCCACAACCCCCATAACCATGCATTAATTCCCCAGTAGAAGCCTCCTTCGCAGGCATTAATGCTTAAATGTTGATGCCATTCACAGCAAGCTGTGCCCCAAACTTGGTGCTCTCCACCACAACAGAGATGGTCTCATCCCTAGTCCACTGTGAGCTGATCACTAAGATGGTGCCCCAGTGCTCAACTATGCGGATGTGGTTTACAGCACTGCTCCAGCCTCCTCCTTGCCAGACTGGACACCCTCTGCAATGTCTTCTGCCATTTTGCTGCTAATGTTCCTCCTCACACTCGTCACACTGGCCCGTTACTCTCCCGCCCTATCCCTCCCTTCCCTCTGCGTCGCTTCTTGGCTGTGCATCCCTAGTTTCTAAGTAGTGCTTTGACTCTCTGCATTCCTATCTTTCCACTCTCTCCTCCCCTGTTCCCTCTTCCTCTTATTCTCTTCGCTCTTCGGACTCTCATACTTTCTCCATTCCATATTCCACCTCTCCTGCGGGGAAATCTGCTTTCTCGTAGTGTTGTCCCTCCATCTGGAACAATCTCCCTCCCACCCTCTCCCTCTTCCCTTTCTTTTGTTCCCTCAAATGCCAGCTCAAACCTCTTGCTATTTCCTCCTCCCCTGGCCATAGTTAACTTTGCCATGTTACTCACATGTACTTAGCCTTGGAATTCCTGAACCACTATTTTAGTTTACATATACTAGCCTGTACACAGTTTACTGTATTATATTAAATGTAAGTAATAAGCCATGACAGGGTGTGCATTATAGGATTTTACTGCACATCCCAGGGGTGTAGTAAGGCATTAGGCCAAAGGCCAAGTGTCCTTTTGTCCCTGGGAAGTACATTAAAATCCAATGATGCAGATTCTGGAGGGGCTCATTACACTTATAAAATGGCTCTAAGTAGGTTTTGGGGGGAGAAAAATGAGATTTGGCACCTGACTGTACATTTATAGAAATTTAATACGTGGTCAGGTGACATCTCTTGGCCAATGAAATTTCTAGATTTTAAGCTTGCCATTTTAAAGTTTAATTACTATTTTGCTGCACCATGCATTTTGTCTACCATGTATACTTTATATATTTTGCCTACATATTGTATATTTTGTATCTCTGTTTCCCTACCAACATGCCTACCTGCCTACCTACCTACCTACCTATAGTAAAGCCAGTCACAATGCCACACAGTAACTTGCAGTAAACAATATGCCACAAAATACTATTCAATTCAATTAAATTTTACAATTTCACAAAATACGAGATGACAAAAGGGGCTTCATTACCATTAAATGGCACTGTTCCCTACAGCATACTGCAGCATTTTGTGATATACTGCAGCGTCACTGCATTGCATCCTGGCAGGCACTGCTGTACCTCAGTTATAATCAACAACCAGTTATGACAGCATTCCTATCCTATCCTCTCCTCTCCTCTGCCTACCCTCACATCACCAATCCCGCTACGTCTCCTTCATCTCAAAATTCTGGTTTGGGACTGTGCCCTCTTACCTGTTCTCACTCCTTTCTCCAATTCAGTGTCAGACTGGCCCACCTGGATACTTGGAAATTTCCAGGTGGGCCCCACACCTGGACTCTTACCCAGCTTCCAAACTCTGAAAATCCTTTCATTTATCAACTATTTTATATTAACTGGGGTGTCCTGACCACTGCAGGAAAATATAAAGGGAAAAAACAGAGTCCTTATGTAACCCCTAGATGGCGCTATCCCAGGGGCTACTACCCCTGCCTGATTTGCCACTAACAGGTTGAGGGGCCTGGATCCAATGGCGGGTGCCTCCACCCAGAGGTCAGGGTTTGCAATAGTTAAACTAACTTGGTCACAGCCCTCTGGGACACTGCAACCCCCCTTTCTTCCCACTAGTGGCCCACACAATATATCAGAATTACCTTCACAGTATACACTTACCCCCAGGTCTGGTTCCGCACTGGGACCTCCTGTGAAATGAGATACAGTGCAACAATCACAGTACAGTACTTTAACATAGACAAATACCTCAGGCAGTATAACTTTGCTGAAACAAGCAGCTCTGATTTATTTAGGGGATATAACAAGGACAGGGAAATCAGGTTAATTGGCTTATCACTCTAATAATCTACCTATGGCTCTGTGCACAGGCCTATCCCTATCAGTTACTGTCCCTGGGTACCCAAGCCCTAGTGGCTAGTCCAAACCGTGGCAGCTGGTGAGGGCCCTTTCACACAGAAAAGGAGAATTAAACAGTCAACAGTACAGTAATTCCATTTGGATTTAATGTGGCAATTCAACAGGGGCGACCCTGAATTAGTACTCACGACCTCCAAATAAGATAGGGTCCTTCAATGTCAGCAGGGCTCACTTGAGGTACACAAACCTCTTCACACATCCATATAAAAAAAGCACTATACCAGGCAGGCTGCATCTGTATCCGATCGCAATTACTGCACAATACCGGGAGAACACACAGCAGATTCAGTTCCTGACAGACCGAATGCAATTTTCAGCAATTCCTCCAGTCTTCTACAGGGTGAGCCTGGTTTCTACTCTTCAGAGATCCTTTGATTCTTTTCACGGGCAGATTCAGTCCTAACAAGCTGTTACACAAGCTGCAGACCGGAACTCTGGGCCTTACACACGTTTTGACTAAAACTGCACACTGAAAAGCACAGGGCTCCTTCCTTCTTCACTGCAAAGCTCAACTGAAACTCCAACCGACAAAACGGGCACTTCCTTTGAGTTCCTCCCAGTTCTTGACTGGATTGGCTGTCACTCACAATAGACTGCTGCTGTTGGTCCAAAAGGCACTGAAGTCTAAACTACATCTCCCAGAGTCACTGCCCACACAATCCTCTTGTGGCTGGCTCAGATTATGAGTCAAGTTCTGATTCGTCAAGGCACCATTTTAGAGCTAGCTTCCCCCACTGATTGGTCCAGTTCAGCAGTTCAAAACTAGAATGGGAACTAGCAGACACAGTTCTGACTGCAAAGAAGCAGGTTAGACAAACTGTAATTTCATTATTACTCTAAATAATTTCTGGCAAACAGTTACATCTTTCAGATGGGTTCCTTTGCACTCCTAGTGACTGCCAAAATGAAGTGAATTGGCAGCAGCTCGAGTGGTACTCAGAGAAACACACAGTCCCCATACAAACTAATTATGTCTGCAAGCAGACAGCTCTTAAAGACAGTACCAGAGGCTCTAAAACACTCACTGATAAATGGCTTAAATGCCAAACACCATTCAGGCTTGGAGCATTCAAGCAAGCTCCTGGAAGTCTTTTGGGAACCCCCATTTGCAGGGGGTTACATTATCAAGTATGAGAGGAAACGAAGTGCAGGAAATAACAGCTGCACTTCGACGGTCTTACAGTATTTTTTCCAGCTTGTCCCTGTGGACTCCGAGGATATTTAAGGACTAGTTCATATTGCCTTTCAGTGTGTACGTGTGAGTCGGTGTAATTCGGGGAGGGTTGCATGTTGTCACATGCTGTGCCTAGTCCCTCTTGTCCCTCTGGCATCAGAGATTCTTCAACCGCTAGTCCGTAATGCCTTTCAGTGTCTCTTTGTGTTTGGGGGACTGAAGGTTGTCTCAAGCTGCACTAGTCTCCATTGTTCCTGATGTCAGAGGTACTTCAACCACTAGTCCATAATGCCTTTGTGTCTCTGTTTGTTTGGAGCGGGTGGTTATTTAAGCAATATACCACAACAGGGTGTGGGGTAATGCTGGATTTACTCATGCCTGGGGTGTTGTTTGGTCACGAGGTTGAAGGCCAAGTGAGCAAAAAACCTCAGGCATGGGTAAATCCAGCATTATCCCACACCCTGGAACTGGATATTGCTATTATAGGCAGCACCTTACTCCAGAAGCCTTAAGGGTTGCTGTTCAGAGCTCCGTTATCTCAATAATTGACTACGGCCTGATCATTTATGGCTCCGCCACACAAACGGCTCTCAGACGCATATCCACGATGCTCAAAAAAGCCTGCCAGCTCATCACTGGCTCCAACCGACTCACTCATATGTGTGATTTATATGCACAAACTGGCTGGCTACAACTCTCCAACCATATAAGGTACCAGACCTGCATTATGGCTAAGAAAATAACTATGGGTCTCGCACCTCCTGGAGTCCAAGCTCACCTTTGCCCCAGCAGAAATCCTAGACACACCAGGGGTGCAGCAGCTCAACTCCTCCAGGTCCCTCGCTGCCGTACTTCTCAGGAACAAAGATCCTTTGCCTGCAGAGCCCCCAGTTGGTTGAACTTGCTTAGCAGAGACATCTCATCTGTGCCGAAGCTTGGTCCATTCAAATCCAAGCTCCGACTACTCCTCTCTGCCTCCAGCGCCTGTGACTGTCCTGCTTAATAGCCTACTTCATCCGCACTCACTGCTGCCTCACAATCCCTACCTAGCACTTCCCCCATCCACTGCAACCCTGCTCACCGCCCCTTTTTTCTCCCTCTTCTATTTTTCCTTTTTTCTTCCTTTTCTTTCTTCCTTTCTTCTATTTGCCTTCAAGCGTCCTCTGCATTTGTGACAATGCCTCTGGCTGCACCTATCTATAGTCCCATCCCTTGTTCTGTACTCCATCTCCTTCTGTCAGTACCCTAGCACTTGTTTAGCCCAAATGTTCCTGAATCTCACACGTGTAACTGATTATTATACTGCTATCCTGCCTTTGTAACTGAACATCTTGTCTACTTTGTATTGTACCTCCAGTGACGTGGAACCGTCGTAAAAAAGCCTTGGCTCAAAGGTACCTGTAATTCTCGACTCAAACAAATAAATAAATACAATGTCAGCTTTGTTTTTTTTAATAAAGAAAAAAAGAAAAACTGTTTTTTCATATTTTAAATTATTTTGTTTTGTATATATTGCTCCGCGAGAAAAAAATAGTGCTTGGTTGCTAGGGAAGTGTGGAAATGCAGCAAGCAAGAGGCAGAAGTACGAAATAGTGCTGTGTTGTGCCATTCGAAAATGAGAGATGTCTTGTACTGAGTCGTCATCGGGGTTACATACAGTAGATACATAGATATATAGAATGTTATGGCAGAAGGAGACCTCTAGGTCCATCTAGTCTGGCCATGGTTCACTGCATTTAACCCCCTCCCCTGTTACCTGGTCCGGGTAATGATGCCCTTACATTTGTCCCATGCTTGCTTGAAGCCACCTACAGTTTTAGCCTCAACCACCCCAGGGGGCAAGCCATTCCAGAGGTCCACCACCCTGTCTGTGAAATAAAACTTCCTGATGTTTGTCTTGAACTTGCCTCTGCGTAGTCTCTGGACATGTCCTCGCATTCTGCTGTATTCCTTAAAGCGGAAAAGTTCATTTGTCTGGGTTTTGTTTATACCCTTGATGTATTTGAAAGTCTCCATCATGTCTCCCTCTCTCTCTGTTCCAGGAAGTACATGTTCAGCTCCTTCAGTCTCTCCTCGTAAGGTTTCTGGTGCAGCCCTTGAATCATCTTTGTTGCTTTCCTCTGCACTGTTTCCAACCTGTCCATGTTCTTTCTTACGTGAGGTCTCCAGAATTGTACCCCGTACTCGAGGTGGGGCCTGACCAGTGCCCTGTATAGTGGCAAGACCACCTCCCTTCTTGTACTAGTGATTCCTCTCCCAGTGCAGCCCAGCATACCTCCCACTTTAAGTGCTGCCTTTCCGCACTGTTTACCCGACTTGAGGTCATCTGTTATTATGATCCCCAGATCATGTTCTTCACTTGTTTTTGTTAGTTTTTCACACCCCAGGTAATAGTCTGTTTTTAGCCTGTTCCTTCCTAACTGCATAACCATGCATTTATTTTTGCACTGAATTTCAGTTGCCGTGCTGTAGACCATTGTTCCAGTTTGTCCAGGTCTGATTTCATTCTTTCTACTCCTTCTGTACAGTCCACTCTGTTACATATTTTGGTATCATCTGCGAATAGACACACCTTTTCCTCGAGCTCCTTGGCAACGGCGGCTATGAATATGTTGAATAGTAGAGGCCCCAAGAGGGAGCCTTGGAGTACCCCACTGGTAACCCCTCATTCTGAGGATAACATCCCGTTTACCTGCACCCTCTGTGTCCTATCGTGTAGCCAGTTTTGTATCCATCTCACTACTTTCTTACCTACCCCCATGCAATCTAGTTTTTTTAGCAGTTTTCTGTGGGGTACAGAGCTGAATGCTTTACTAAAGTCAAGGTAGACCACATCAACGGCCCCTCCCTTGTCTACAGCTCTGGGTTGGTGCCTTTCCCATTGTGAGGTGCTTTACACTTGAAATGGCAGTTTGTTTCGAGTGGAGAGGATGGGGGCATGTCAAAAGCGTGGAAGCAGGAGCGGTCGGAGGGAAAAGCAGGTGGGCAGGTGACAACCCATAAAGAATCACTGCAGGAGCAGCGGCAACTGGTAGGAGGGTCCCAAGGAGAAAAAATGGGAAGGAGCCATCAGCACACAGTAGGGAACAAAGTAACGGGAGGAATGAGGATGGAGGGATGGGAACAAATTAAGTTTATTTTTCCTGTGGGTGGTTTTAGGGAGGTCAGGAAATTGAAGCTGTTCAGTGGTTGAAGTTAATGTTGCCACTTAAGCGGCTGTAACGTGGCGGCTTTGTTTTCGGGGACCGCATTGATTTGTGCTACAGATGCGGATGATCAATTCCTTCCGTGAGGTAAGACCTTATTTATCATGGGTGAAAAGTGCCAGCCAGCCAGCCAATGTGAATGCTTCATTTGAAGCCATTGTATAATGAAGCTTGTCACATGTGGCACTAGTCTCCTTGTTCCTGGTGTCAGAGGTTCTTCAACCACTACTCGTAATGCCTTTCAGTGTCTCTGTGTGTTTTGTTGGGGTTGGGGGGAGGATCTTGTCACATGCGGCGCTAGTCTCCCTTGTTCCTGGTGTCAGAGGTTCTTAAACCGCTAGTCCATAATGCCTTTCAGTGTCTCCATGTGTTGGGTTTTTTTTGATGGTGGGGGGAGTTGCAGGTTGTCATTTATGGTGCCTAATCTCTTGCTTTCATGGTTAGAAGGTATTAAAACATTGAGCTAAGAACAAGCAGCAAATTAAACACTGTAATCACTCACTTTACTGCAACTATATAAATGAATGGTATGCAACAGCCCCAGTGGCAGTCTGTCACTGTTTGGCTCCTGTGAGCAGCTTCCAATGGTTATGACTTTTCCTTAAAAATACTTTCCTGACAGCGTTTATAAAATGTCACTTTGAAATGGAATTAAATTATAAATAAATCAAAGTATCTAATACATCCGACCAGATTTATTGGGGTTCCTGCTTGACACTGCCATCCACAGCAGGGTTGCCACATGTCACTAAACACTGGCAACACACCCAGGGTGGGAGGAACTTAATGACACTGTGCAATCGTATAATTCAGTTTTAGTTCCTGAAATATCAGTCATTACCAGCTGTTAGCAAGCAGTTTAACCCTTAATGCCCTTGTAAAAGTGGTCATCAGCCCTGTTAATGATTAGTCAAGGTGGGAAAGGAATTACAGCTGTTCTCAGCTGTTTTTAAAAGGACATTTAAGCTTTAAACAGTCAACCACTCCTTCATAAAGACTACGGCTGGAGCAGCTGTGTAAAGATAGAAGTTTACTTCCTGTCAGTCAGTCAGTGATTTTTTAGACAATTCAGTTTTATTTTATTTTATTTTTTATTTAATTTATTGGAAAACTGGTGACAGGGAAAAGCACACTGAGCTAAGGCTCATTCCAGATGTGACCCAGGGGAAGGGAACAGGGGAGGAAAATATGTAGCACGGATATGGTACACAGTTAAGGGAAAGGGGAAATTGTTTAACCAGGAAAGGCACACTAAGCTGGAGCTTGTTTCCAGGTGCGACCTGGGAGCACAAGGAAGTTAAGTGACTTGCTCAGGGCCACACAGTATGCAAGTGGGCAGTGTGGGATTCAAATACTGGTCTCAGGTTTGCAGCTCAGAGCCCTAAACCTCTGCACTATACTGCCTCCTGAGTTAATGCAATTATATAGCACTGACACAGTTCACAGTTACAATAAGATGGAACACAGTACATGATTAAAACAGGAGTAAGCACAAATTTGAAGTTGGTACCTGAGGGGAAACAGGGTAGGTAGTGAAATGGAGTGAGGATAGCAGCAGGTTCCAGAGTGAAGGGAGATGATACGAAAAGGCTGATTGCCCAGCAGAGGAGCAGGGATGAATAATGGCAAAGGCACAAGGATCCCTGGAGTGGAAGGAACAGGAGGCAGAGGGGATGGAGGAGAGGAGAGGTAAGAGGGAAGGGGCCCAAATCAGAATGCGGACATGAATGAGGCACAGTGGTTCTAGTGATGTGAATCATAGAATCCTGCTGGCAGAAAAGGACACTTTGGCCCATCCAGTCTGCCTGAAAGAGATAGCCCACCCCCAACTGGTGAAGGTAGAGGAAGAATGAATAAGGAGGAGTAGCGAATAATGGTGGGTGTGAGAGGGTGAGTTGGTAGCAAAGCAGCAGATGGAGTTGCAGAGAGTGTCCAGTCTGGTAAGGGAGGTGGAGGGAGCAGTGTCACAGACCATGTCTGCATGATCAAAGACAGGGAGCACCCCTTTGGTGACAAGCTCACAGCATACCTTTGGAGTCAGACTGTCTTTATTGCTGTACTAGCAATGCTCCAGATAATGTGGGCAGGTAGGAGTAATTTACTCACCAGTTTTAAAATATTGTGAGTAAACCAAAAATTGGCATGCATATGAGTGCTGTAAATCTGGGGAAAAAACTGCTCCTTTTGAATCACCAGTTATGTTATGAAGCACTATTCTTTGGAGTATGGCACATTTAGTACTGGTACTCTTTAAAAAAAATTTTCTAAAGAGTATTTCCTAAAATGAGGTGAGTAAAACAGGCCGGTACTCCCCTTATCTGGAGCCCTGGGTACAGGGCACCAAGTTTAAAGCGTAGCTTAGCGTGGATGGCATCAACATGCCAGAGAAGTCAAGTTTGCTGTCTAGCCACACGCCGAGGTATCTGAATGAACCACTTCAAGAGGGGTGCCATCCAAGATGAAAATGATAGGTAAAGCTGGGAGTCTGGTCAATTTTTGGCTGGTGCCTAATGTCATGGAAGGTTGTTTTGTGTGTGTGTGTGTGTGTGTGTGTGTGTGTGTGTGTGTGTGTGCGTGTGTGTGTGTTGACCCAGAGTTGGTTAAATTGAAACCAGAAGAGGATGTTATGGAAGTCTTGCTGGAGCAGACCTTCCATGGCTATAGTGGAGGGCCTGGAGGTGTAAATGATTGTCATCTGCATACATAGGGATATGATAGTTGGCACAAGCTGTGGGGAGGTTGTTAGGAAGATGGAGAACAGGATGGACCCCAGTGGGACCTTAACCTGGATGGAATCGAAGGTGCAGAGCACCGCTCACTTGTACTGATTGCAGACAGCCCGAGAGGTGAGAGCGAACCCAACTACAACAGGAGCTAACAGGCTAGCAGAACTCAGCTTGTCCAGGAGGAAAGAGTGGGCCACCGGAGTCAAAGGCCTTGGCCAGACTAATGAAATAGCAGCTGTGATGTCCCCTGATCCATCTTCGTGAAGACAGAATCAGTTACATACAGCAGGGAGGAGATGGTGGAGTGATGCTTCCAGAAGCCAGACTGCAACAGGGAAATTAATTCCATGGAGGACAGAAAATTAGAGAGTCTAGTGTAAACAAGCTTCTCTTGCAGTTTAGCAAGAGAAGGAAGGAGGGAGATTGGCCAGAAGTTATCCAGCGAGGAAGTGTCCTCCCTTTTGTGTACTGGAAGAACCATGGCCAACTTCCAAGACTGAGGGACAGCAAAGAAGAAGGAGAGGTTGAATAGGTGAGTCAGTGGATGTGCTATGGCAGGTGCAGAGATTTGGAATAGTTTAGGATCCAGTCCATCGGGACAGGATTTGCGCAGGTTGAGGGAGTAAAGGGCAGTAAGGGTTCCCTGGGTAGTAACAGGGAAGAGGAAACCAGTAGAAGGGAGATGAGAGAGATATGAGGAGAAGTGAGGAGGCTGGAGGGTGAGTGGAACAGAGAGCATAAGTGGTGAAGAACTTATTGATATGAGCAGCAGCAGAGGAGTACACTGGTGAACCATTTACTAGAAGGACCGTGAGAGATGGACTGGGTGGAAGGTCAACAAGGGAGTGTATTACCTTCCAGAACTTTGAGGGGGCATTAAAGTTGTTCTGAAGGTTGGCCTTGAAATACTGCAATTTGGCAGCCTGGACAGTCTTTGTACAGGAGTTCTAGATACTCCTGTATAAGAGGAGGTCAGGAGAGGAGTGAGACAGTTTGAAACGTGCCAAGACGAGATCACAGGACTTGCACTGGTCAATGATTTCAGGGTAATCCAAAGATGATGGTGATTTTTGACCCTGGATTTTCTGAGCAGGGCGTGCTTGTCTCATACAAAGGAGAATTTGAATGAAACAGGGAGAGGGCAATGTTGATATCCATGGCAGAGGGTATGGCTGTCCAATCTGCAGCAGCAAGGTCACTCAAGAGAGCGGAGGTATTGAGTGAGTGGAGAGACCTGGTCCCGATGTATTTGGGGAGGAGGGTGGACACTAGATCTTGTTAACGTAGAACGACCATGTTGCAGTTGCTGAAAGCAACTGGCAGGATTCCTACACTACAATATGGTGGGGAGGAGGAAGGAACCCAGTTCAGGAGGGAGTAGTTATGAGAGTGGGGGTTGAGCTGAGTGGGTTCACTGATAATCTGCATGAGATTTAGGGATTAATGCTGTGGATGGTTGGCCTGGAGGCTGGGGGGAACCAACTGACATTGAAGTCCCCTAGCAATGTGAGTTCAACAGCAGAGGACTGAGAAAGGATGGTAGTGATGGAATGAACCAGGGAGGAAGGGAATATTCTACGTGAGGCATAGAAAACCCCAGTAAAGATGGGCACAGAGGAGGGGAATGACAGCCTGACCAGGAGGAATTACTTGGAAGAAGAGGCAGCTTCGCTAAAAGCCATGGCGCAAGACATGCTCTGATGGGCACAGATGGCAACACCACTCCCACATTTTCCCTTGTCCTGCTCGAAAAAATAATAGTCAAGAAGGGACAGGTTAGAGTCTGGGATCCTGGAGGAGAGCCAGGGCTCAGACATACAGAGAAGGTTAGGTGAATGTTGTGAAATCCAAGTTGACAGAAGGTTGAGCTTTGGAAGAAGGTTCTGAGCATTGAGCTGAAATATGCTCAGGTCTTTAACAGGGAAGATGGGGGAAAGCAAGGACGGCATGGTGGAAAAACTCCAGGTTAAGTGAGGGGGAAGGGAGACAGCTAGGGTGGATAGGGGGAAGAGGGTGGATGGGTGGAAAGGGGGCAGAAGGTTGAGGGAGATGGGGATGCAAAGGAGGGGTAGGGACAGTGGAGGGTGGGGGTAAGGTAGAGGAGGTTAAGGTACAATATGATCAGGAGGTGACATGCTATAGCTACTGTATATACAGTAATGTAAATAATAATATAAATGGACGTTTGGTGAAATATAAAATGGTAGTCACCTGGTAAAAGGCTTGGGCTTTAGCTAGAACTTGGGATAACTACTGGTAATTGGGATGACACAACAGGTTACTGTCAAAGCAGAATAGGTGCAGATACTGGTAGAAACACTAGTGGCGTGTTCGGAGCACTAACAAGTATAAAACCTGAAACCACGAGTAGTTGCCATGTAGAAAATGCAAAAGGTGAGTCTGCGTGACCAGATGTGACAAACCCACCCGTCTGCACCCCAACTGGAGCCCCTCTTGTAGCCCGCTGTTGCAGGCCTTTTAACTCGCATTGGCCCCGCACTGCGCCCTTGAACCAACACTCGTCCTCTGCAAAGGTAGCACACCCCAAACAGCTGGACCCTCACAGCCCAGTCACCAGTTCCCTTGGATCAAGCCAAGGCTGACTGCTCAAACTCCAGGTGAAGTGTGGGTTCTGTCTTCTCCAACTTCACTCCACTCCCTGTATCGGGAAGGAATGTGTTGTTCAAACTGTTTAGATTTAGCATTCCTCTTCAGAATGATGGTTACCCCAGAAATTCACAGACTATACCGATTTTGTTAAAATGCACAAGTAGTCTGTATATTGTGCTAAATAAGAACTAATTAATTTACACAATATATTTACACGTTGGCCAGGATAGAACGAAAGTAGTTACAGGAGAAAACACTGAAAATAGAAAAAGAACCTCAGTGCAGAAGCACTGAGACAAGGGTTACCCCAAAGGGCACTGAAAATAATAGGAGTTAAACAGTCACATCCCCTCCATAAAAACGCAAACTTAGCTTTCCTATAGATCAGTCAAACCCACAGGCAAAGATATGGAAAAGGTACAGTCTCGTGTCTTTGGAGAATATGAACCACATCAGAGTTCCTCCCTTCCAGTCTCATAACATTGATCAGCCTGTTGCACTACACACTGACACCCTTCTCCCTGGCTCATGGTGAGGTCCTCTTTTTATAGAGAAAACTTCCATGGGTCTCAGTACACATCTGTTTTGTACGTTTCTCATAAGGACACGTTTTTCACAAATAAAAACATTTTGTTTGTAAACAGGATTATACAGGCTTTTGCTGGAAAACAGACCCTCCCTGTGTTTCCATCATTAGGAAAATCTCAATTTCCATGTTTTATCAGTAAACAAATGCACTCAGCTAGCCCTCAATTTGCTGTGCTTTTGGCATCAAATGTTTGTCAGCCGTTTCACTAGCCCAGGGTGGCACCCTGCCAGTAGACCCCCAGGAACAGATACACTTTATTGCACAACTGACCCTTATGACCCCACACCTTGGAGTGTTATCCCACTTATAATAACTGGTAAGCAATTTTTTTCTATCAGCTCATCCTGTAATTATTTCCCATAATAACCGGTTGGTTATTACGGGAGATACGCACTGACTCAAACACTCTGAGCATGAACCCTGTTCTCACTGCTGCACGGCTGCTATCATTTAACATCTTCACTGTGGGTGTAAGAACCAAAAACTGGAAGACAACACTAGAAGAAAACTTTATGTTTATTATAGTTTATAAATTTTTTTGTAACTTTAATGTCAAAATTGAAATATTGGCAACACTGTGCCAGGAGCACATGTGGCATCGGAGGGGAGGTTCCCACCAGAAAACATGGACAGGAGCTGAGTTCCAGTCCTTCTTGGGCATCTGAGAGTGGCCAAGGTCCAGGACACCTCAAAGACTTTACGAGTGACAGCAAGAGAGACCCTAGTGGACTCCAGGCAGGAACCTCAGACATCCAGGGCAGAACCTGAGAGTCTGGGGACCTGAAAGTCACATCAAGAGTGCTCCCATGGAAGAGGTGCAGAAGGGGACATCTGGGAGGGTGTGGGAACCCCATGGGGGTGGTCCCCCTCAAGAGAACAAATCTGATGGTTGACTGACCTGTGGGTCCCCTGAAGACATCAAAGGAGATCATGATGGGGTGACCCCAGAGACCGGCATGTGCAGTCATCCAACCTGAAGACAGCAGGTAAGATCTGCAGCGTAACATGAAGCAGCAAGATAAAGTGGAAGATCCATTTCCAGGGCAGAAGGGATGGAGGAAGATGACTCCCTTGGTAAGGCACCACTGATCTGACCCATTGGGGAAGGAATCTGAGCAGATTGGGGGTCACCAGGATCAATCTGATCCATTGGGGAAGGGATCTAAGCAGATCAAGGTCACCAGGCAGCACAGGAGGCTGTGTGTGAATGTGATCCAGTGGGCAGACTCATGGATCAGGATCGAAGAAGAATTAGTGGGTTGTGTACAGGGGACGGTAGCACCCCATGGCCTCCTCTGGGTGATAACTCAGCTCCATTCAGTGGGATAAGTGCCTTCTCCCAGTGTGGCACGGAATAACAAAATGAGCTTTAAAGCAGCACAAACCCTGCTTTGAGAGGAACAGGAAAGACAGCTGAGGATGAAGTATCTGTAAAATCACAACTATAACCACAAAACAGAGGGGGAATAGGGATCCCTTGGCCAAGTCATGCTCTGGCAGACACAGAGAGGGCATCCATGCAGCGCAACACATATATAAGGAAAGGATAGAGCGTGTTACACTACCCACAGAAGCAGAGCAGCACAGAAGCCACTGGGGACAAGACAGGATTACTGTGTGTCACAGCGAGAGAGTGGGAAGGAAACAGTCTGGCCGTCACAGCCTGAGGATGGGGTTGGGAGGTTACCCTGAGTCCCGAGAGATGAGTATATCAACCGTGAAACTGAAAAAAAAGAGCTCAGATTCCTGTGCCTGTGATTAAGGTGTACAACTGAACTCTGACAGATCATTTCAGGAAAATTGATGTGCCTGGGCGTTTGCAAGGGTGAGTGCTTATTTATTTTACCAAGAGAGACACACTAAGCTGAAAGCTTGTTTACAGGTGTGACCTAGGAGCACAAGAAAGTTAAGTGACTTGTTCAGGGTCACACAGTCTGCAAGTGGGGGCTGTGAGATTCAAACCCAGGTCTCCAAATTTGCAGCTCAGAGCCTTAAACCACTGCGCTATACTGCCTTCTCAACAGTGCTTATTTACTAAGGTAAGGCAGGGTCTGAGGAGAACCCCAAGAGCCTGTCCAAGCCCATGTGCAAGGAATAACAGAAATGAATGCAAGGAAACTCCTGGCGAGCAAAGATACTCCTAGATATGGGAGTTTTCCTGGGCCATGCCCCCATTTCATGGCAGAGAAGCAGGATGGTGCATCCATGTGATGTAATACATTTTTTTTAAGTACCAGCAGTACAGGTCAAGTGCATGGGGGAACAATGGAGGCTCTGTGGGGACCCCCATGCTGACTGAGCACATATTTTTTGGCTTTGCCTGCTTATGCAACCATTTTGGAGGGAGACTGAGGAACACCTAGCTAACCTATTTGCCCCCCTTCCCCCCAGCCAGTATGGCACTTTTTACACTTCGTAATATATTTCCTCAAAGGTCAGGCATAAAAGGGATCTTAAAGTTTACCTGGCAACATTACTAACTGCAGCGTGAATGGCTACTGCTAAGTAGTGGCTAAAACCAGCAGAACCTACATTCCAGCATTAGGTGGCGACTATCAACCGTATGGGTATGCACCTTCAGCGGTGAAACCTCTACAGCGACATATGTCACTGCCGACAACAGCGCCAGGTCACTGTAGAGGTTGCGTCCGGCACCAGGCTACACTTTTCCCCGACCTGCACCCCTCCCAAATCAACTCCGACTTCGAGGTTGGTATCTTGTAACCAGAGATGTAGGGGGGCACAGCCCCATGTGAGAGTTTGGGGTGGCAAAGCTCCTGAAAAAAAACAGTCCCTGCTGTGTGCAGTCCCTGCCGACTGCAACCGATAACAAGGAGCCTGGCGCTGCGATGCCAGTCAATGAATTAGTTACAGACTCGGCATTGTAGAGCCAACAGTATGTACCACATGGAGCAGCTGATCTTTTCAATTAGAAATAGGCCTCAGTTTGTTGACATTTGGCAACCCTGGGTGCTTTCAATTGCTAATACTGACCCTAATACTATACTGACTGAATAGGTAGGGAAATGGATAGACTAGGTGGGTCAAGCAGTCCTTATCTGCCGCCAAAGTCTATGTTTCTATGACCCTTCTTTTGGACCATAGACAGTATGCAGATTGCACATCTGCAGCTGAAGTGTAGCCCACAATAATCCCATGAACCCTGTTGTTTTGCTTCAGTTTTTCTTGATTATTCAACATGTACCAGTCATCGAGGAACAGGTCAAGAAGCACAGGAAAACCAGGAGCAGTTGTAAAATTCACAAGAGTTTTATTATTAATAACAGTAAAATAATAAAAAAAAATGTTCAGAATAACTATTTACAATGGCAGCAGAAACAGAAAAACAAAGTCCTTCTGAGTTTCTCTTCTCAATTTCCAATCTCAGTTTCTGTCTCTCTCCTTTGCAAAACATTGCAGCTCTTTTTTATAAGTCTGTGCAGGAGCTCATTAAGAAAACATCATGCTTCTCACACAGTGTTCTTGTAAGTTTCCAGTGTTCTTGCAGTTTCAGCAGGTGCAGCAAAAAGAACATTGTGACCCAGAACTGACCTCTTGTTTACATCTTCTGCAAAAGGCTTAACAATTGCATCTCAGGTTAACCCCTTGAGTTTCAAATAGCTTTGCAATCATTTCAACAATATAACTATATACAGTTTTGAACACAGGGATCCCAGTATCAATTACATTTCCACAAAAAGATTCACATATATTTTTATACCTGCAGATATGCAAGGGGGGATAAAAGACAGAATAGCAAGTGAGAGTAGACCTAGAGAGAGGCAGAGAATTGCAAGACCGTTGGGGTGATCAAGTGCTAGGTCTCACAAGAAAATCTAGTTTCGCAACCAGACAGAGAAGAGACAAAAAAAGAGAACAGAACAGATCCTTGCATTTAAACTCCTTCTCCTTAACAACTGGGACAGGGCCATATTCAACCCTGTCACAGAGTGGACATGATTAAGGGAAAGCAGTCTTGCTGAACTGATTGCTCAGACTGTACTGTGTAATATGGTCACCAGGATACACTGTGGAAAACGATACAAGTATTGTCTTGTGGTGTTTCCTGTTTTAAGTTTGGAAAAATCTTTTTAAGAAACATTAAATATAAAAAAAGGGTAACACATGGAGGCTAAGGCTCAAGGAGGAAAGGAAGATGGGGACAAAATGCATGAGAGGTGAAGAGGGAGGCTATGCTACTCGCGAGGTCATCAATGGGTTTTAGAAGCACTCATTAAGAAAAATGTGGGGCCCGATATACAGTCACAGATGAGGGTGGTGGTCTTTAAGGGGACATTGAGGTTCCCCAGTCTGCCAACTCTGAAAACTGCCATACTCAATGCCTTCATGTAGCTGCCAGGGGAAGAATCTCCTCTGACGGCTAGGTCACAATGCAAATGACAGTCCCTAGATGTCTGTGATCACATTTGCACGCACATACACACACATACACACACACACACACAGAGACACTACCCAGTGGTGCACATCCTCTGCATAGAGGACACTCCATGGCGTTTCCCAGCCCTCTCCATGTGCGGAGGGGCCAGGTGTCAGTTGCAGATATGGCACTAAGTAAGCAATAACCTACAGCAGGGCATGCGCTTCTAGAGAATTAATGCATGCCCTCAATGACTTGGAAGGCGTGAGGCTAATGGCACATTAATTCTCAAGAAACCCATGCTCTCTAGTGGGATATTGTGCTTATACACTGGAATTTTTTTTAATGATTTGTTTTTCCTTTAGTTAGGTTGTTGCTAGGTAGAATAGGTGAGTCTGGTAACAAAGGCTGTATGCCTTTGGATGAATCAGGCAGCTGCATTTATTTTGAAGAAACCTATGCCCTGTTGTAGGCTTTTGTGTTAAAAACTGGAAAAAAATTATTTCAGGGAAAAAGGTCTTATTTTCATTTAGTTACGTTGTTGTTAGGTAGGTCAAGGCAAGTTAGTTACAAACTGCAATTTCTAGGTAAATAAACAACAGTCAGGTGCTGTGTTTTAACCAATTAAGTTGCTCGAGCTGGTCAGTTTTTTCTGGTGCCCCCCTTCAGCTTGACACCCCAACAATGAAACATGAAAAAAGACCATTACAGCCTTTTCGTGTTTCGCTTTCCCCCATTGTTCTGCCCTCTCCCTGGACCAACTCTGACCTGGAGTTGATAATCCTAAATTCCGGGGGTGCCAGGGCAGAGTCCACCATATGGGGGTGTGGAGGGCACAGCCCCACATGAAGGTAGGGGCGCAGTCCCCCACAGAAAACACTCGGACAACGGGCGGCACAATACCTGCATCGGTACTGTGCCATCGCTATGCGGGAGGTTGGCATTTTCACTGTCGACCTCCCTTGGTGCTTCTGTTTTTTCTACCCCATTTTATAAAAAGAAACCTGTTACCAAGTACACTATATCTGATGAGAAAGTTGAGCAAAACATCAGCTGAAGTCTCGTTTCTGATGCCTCCTCAGGAAGCACTTTCTAGAAAGATTAAGCTTCATTAATGTGTGCAGTTTTAGTGGCCAAAATAAAGAAAAAAAAAATACAGCTCCACTGAATCAGAGTTCTGCCTCATGAAATGCCTAATTTTCTGCCCCCCCCCAAAAAAAAAGGTTGTCACCAATCAGCAGTATCTCTGTGACTGTTGCTTCTGCAAGGAGGTGTTCTAAGCAATGTATTCGATTCACCTTCACTTGGAGGTCACTGCAGATGAACAGATACTGCGGTCTAAAGCCCGATTAGATGTTTCTCCCTATGTTGTTTCCTGACAAGAGACATTACCTTGTGGGAAGCCATGCTCATCAGCTCTGGATTGCGTCAATGCCAAGATGGAAGGGAGGGAAGGCTAGCATTAGCTGCTTTCCTTGATCATTATAGTCCAATTAGTTTTTGTCCTAACGGTTCGGTCACGTATCACGGTTTATAATGACAAACTGTTTTCTGAATTAAATACATATTATTTTCTGTTCTGACACAAGGCAGTTCTTCTCAATTTGCACCTGGAATTGACCTTCACCTAAAACAAATTACATGGAATTGCATCCTGCCAGCTGTTTCAAATAGTCCTAGATCACGCAAGGCATTTTGCACTAATTTTATCACTTTTTACCTTGTGCACTACACATCTGGAAGATATGACATCTTTTGGAACAGAGATGTGTTACACACTAGTAGTTCAGCTATAGTACAGGTAAACAGTTTTAACCAAACAATTTTGAATGCTGCGATCTGTATCCCAATTGTGTTTGTCTTGCATACATCTTAGTTTCTTGTTTATTTGTTTTTTTAACATTCTTTCTAGTTTTCCTCCACCCAGTGCAGAGCAGTCCCAGTGATTGCCTGGCCACCGGCACCCACACCCCCGAACCAAGTCTGGCGTGCAAATCATGCCCTATCCCCACAGGCTGGCCACACCCAGAGGCTGTGCCTCTCGTGTCTGGGGCACAGGGCGCAGCCATCAGCCACCGTGACCACCCTGCAATTTTCCACCATCTGTTCTCCCCAAAAGAGCCAGATGTATAATGGCGTCGACGCACAGCTGTGTGGATGCCTGCCGTGCTCTTCCCCCTTGCTCAGCACGCAACTGTAGTACACCTGGCTTCTGTCAGGTGCCACTGCAGTGTGATGCTATTCACCCACCTGCCCCAGAGGAAGGAGAGCAGTCACGGGATGCTTAATCCTTCCTCTCCCCTGCCAGCCCCCAATGGCCGGGTCCATTCCTAAACCCAGGTCACCGGTGTGGCGCGAGGTGTGGCGTCCAGTGCCTCAACCCTCAGCGACACTGGGCCGGCCTCATTTGTTTGTTTTTAATGCTGTGTTTATTGTTTTTATGTAAATCACATGAAAGGAATTCACATACTCATACAGGGTAGTAGTGAAGTAAAGCAGGCATTACACATTCTATATCTCCGACAATTTGCTATACGAAGACACCCTATACTCTTGTACACAAGGAGAGGGGGAAGTTGGAACATATTTTAATGTCTAAAGTAGTATTCCAGATTGCTAGGCTCTTCAGTGGCTGTGGTAAAGTCCGATGAGAAGGCTATAAAGGGAACATTCATGTAGTTTATATGATTTGATAATAAGCATAATAACTATTCATTGCAAAAAACTTAATGCACTAGTTATGGTTAAAGCAACAAAAGTAGGGAAATGTGGCATTCGGGTTTCCAGCCCTAACACCCCACTGCAACCCTACAGGCAGCAACAGGCGTGGAGTGCGCCATGGGGTTGTCAACCTTAATGCTCACCACATTCTCATATACTGTACCCATCTCAGCGTACTTACTCATAGAATGGGGTGACCGTTAGGACTGACAACCCCAAGGCACACCCCATACATACTGCTGCCTGCAGGGTGGGGATGGGGTGTTAGGGTTGGAAACCCCAATGCTACATTTCCCTACTTTTGTCGTTTTAACCCTAACAAGTGCATTAACAAAGTTTTTTTGTAATGAATTTCCTTACTTTTTGAGATTGTACTTTTTCAGTAATTAGTTTTTATAAACACGAGTATTTTTCTATAATTAGTGTTTAAAAATGCACGAGTTACTACAAAAAAAGAAAAAAAAACATTTGATCATATTAACATAGAAACATAGACTTTGACGAAAGATAAGGACCGCTTGGCCCACGTAGTCTGCCCATTTCCCTACCTACAGGATAAGCTGCAGATCCTAGTTAACCAGCAGTCTATTTCTTCCTACTCCCCACAAGAACTGCCTTATATCTGTCCCATGCATTCTTGAATTTTCCCATAGTTTTAGAATCCACAACCTCCTCAGGAAGGATGTTCCATGCGTCCACCACCCTCTCCGTGAAAAAATACTTCCTCACATTGCCCCTGAACCGTCTCCCTTCTATCTTCAAATTGTGTCCCCTTGTTCTTGCACATCTCTTTTTATGAAAGATGCTACCCTCTTGGACTTTGTTGATTCCACTGAGGTACTTAAAAGTTTCTATCATATCCCCCCTCTCTCTTCTTTCCTCAAGAGTATACATATTAAGCCCCTTTAGTCTCTCCTCGAATGGATTATTTGCAGACCCTGCACCATTTTAGTTGCCCTCCTCTGGACTGCCTCCATCCTGTCTATGTCCTTGCGGAGATAGGGTCTCCAGAACTGGAACGAGTACTCCAGATGGGGTCTCATCAACTGTCTATACAGAGAGATAACAATTTCCTGTTTTCTGCTGGTGATGCCTCTCCCTATACATCCCAGTATCCCCTCAACCCTCCCTACTGCCTTCTCACATTGCTTGCTAATCTTAAGGTCATCTGATATGATTACCCCCAGGTCCCTTTCCATTTTTGTTGTTGTTACTACCTCCCCATTGTGTAATCTTCTCCGGGTTTTTGTTTCCCAGGTGCATTATTTTGCACTTCTTTGCATTGAATCCAAGCTGCCATACTTCTGACCATTCCTCCAACCTTGCCAAGTCCCTTCTCATCCTTTCCACGCCTCCTTGTGTATCAACCCTGTTGCAGATCTTTGTGTCATCTGCAAAGAGGCATACTTTTCATTCCAGTCCCTCTGCAATGTCACTTATAAAGACATTAAAAAGGACTGGACCCAGTACTGAACCCTGTGGTACCCCACTAGTAACCCCCTTTCTTCAGAGTGGACTCTGTTTACTATTACCTTCTATGTCCTGTTGTCCAGCCAATGTTCTACCTAGGCTACCACCCTGGGATCCACTCCCAGGCTGGCTAATTTGTTTATTAATCTTTTGTGTGTGACTGTGTTAAATGCCTTGCTAAAGTCTAGGTAGGCCATGTCCACAGCCCCTCTCTGGTCTACTACTTTGGTCACCAAGTCAAAGGAATTGATTAGATTCGTCTGACATGATCTTCCTGCTGTGAACCCATGCTGCCTTGGGTCCTGTGCCCCTCTGGCCTCTAGGTACTCAACAATTCTTTCCTTCTGAAGTGATTCCATCACTTTCCCTACCACAGAGGTCAAACTGACAGGTCTGTAGTTTCCTGCCTGTCTTGCTCCCATTTTTGTGAAGAGGAATCACATCCACCTTTCTCCAGTCCTTAGGTACCACACCATCCTCCCATGATTTGTTAAAAATGGTAGTCAGTGGTGTCACTAGTTCTCCCTTTAATTCTTTTAGAATTCTGGGATGAATCCCGTCAGGCCCCATTGCTTTGTCCACCTTCAGTTTTAGGAGTTCTTTCAGAACCCTTTCTTCTGTGAAAAGACTGGAATCGACCCCCCATCCAGAGTGCTTCTATTGATTGGATTAGGTACCTCCCCCTCCTCTTCTTTTGTGAATACTGAGAAGTATTCATTCAGTATACCTGCTTTTTCACTGTCCCTCTCTGCCCACTGTCCATTCTATTCAGCCTCACTATCCCTCCCTTTGTCTTTCTACACTCCCTGATGTACCTATAAAAGATGTTATCCCCTTTCTTAACCGAGTTGGCTATCTTTTCCTCAGTTTGGGCCTTTGTTATTCTGACTTCCCTCCCTGCTTCCTTCTGCCTTAACTGGTACAGTTCTCTGTCCTGCTCCTTCTTGTTTTCTTATACTTCCTAAAAGCTATCTTTTTCTCCCTAACCTTCCCTTCACCTCTTCTGAGAACCATAGTGGCTTTTTCTTTCATTTTGATTTGTTTATTTGCTTCGCACAAAGGCTTACTGCCTCTGTGATGTCAGTTTTGATGTTTCCCCACTGTTGCTCCACCCCTCCTTCTAGCCTGTTTGCTAGTGCTTTTCTAAGGCACTCTCCCATCTTGCCAAAGTCAGCCCTCCTGAAGTCCAGTACCCTCACTCTTGTATGGCTTGACTCTGTAGCTGAGTTTATCGTGAACCACACTGTTTGGTGGTCACTTGTTCCCAGATGGCTACCCACTTCTAGATCTGAGATCCTCTCACTGTCCCCATTTGAGAGTACATGGTCTAAGATTGCTCCCTCACGAGTGGGTTCCAACACTAGCTGTCTGAGGCATGCCACCTGTACGGCATAGAGAATGACCCTGCTCTTGGATGTGGCTGCAGCTAAGGTGCTCCAGTTAGCATCTGGCATATTCAGGTCCCCCATCAACAGTATCTCCCCTTTCTCTGCCATCCTAAGGATGCCTTCTGTCATATACTTGTCCATCCCCCCCCGACATGGGGGTCTTTATATAACCTCTGTGCAATTGTGGTGCCATTTCCAGTCTCTAAGGTGACCCACAGTGCCTCCTCTCCTTCCTGTTTACTCTTTTGTTCCATTGCTTTTATCCCTTCCCTTACATAGAGAGCTAATCCTCCCCCTCTTTTCCTCTCCCTGTCTCTCCTATAGGTTGTGTACCCTGGTATGTTAACATCCCAGTCATGGTTCTCTGTGTACCACGTTTCTGTGACTGCTACGATATCCAGGCATCCCTCTTCCATCAAGGCCACCAGTTCAGGAAGCTTGTTGCCCAGACAAGTCAGGGCTGTGGGATTCAAACCCAGGTGTCCAGATTTATAGCCCAGTACCTTAGCCACTGCACTATATTGCCTCCTTTGATGTTACTGTGTCAATGTTCCATTATCCAAAGTCAAGACAATTCCAAACTAAAATAGCCAATAATACTTTCCTGTTTCTCTGTATTGCCAAAAGTCTTTTTTTATTGTTGCGTATTTCTAAGCCCTTGAATTGTCTGAAACTTTTTCAGTTCACATGAACACAAAATCAGTACTCTAATGTCTATTTAAACATAAGTTAAACAATGACTACTTTCCTTCCATAGCCCTAATGTTTAACATACCGATTTGTAGCCCATGTTTCAAAACAAGGTACATTTTCAATCTGTCAGTATCCAAAAAGTAAACCAAAAAGAAATTGTTATAAACAATGGTTTTGAACAGACCAAGCTTCCCAAAGAGGGATAGGTTGTAGTTTTCAGCCGATTTTTCTAACCCCCATAATTTAAAAAAACAGGTATATAGATCAGCTCATGATTATTCATGAGATACAGTTACACTAGCATTTTAAAAACATAGGGCACATATGGAACTGTTTTTCTTGCAAATATGTGAACAGGTGAAACCAAAAATAAATTGTTGTAAACAGTTATTTTGAACAGACCAATCTTCTCAAAGCAGGATAGCTTGTAGTCTTCCCCTGACTTTTCTAATTCCCTCAGTTTAAAAAAAAATGGGCATGCAAATCAGCTCATGATTATTCAATTTAAAAAATGGTTATGCAAATCAGCTCATGATTATTCAATTTCAAAAAAATTGATATGCAAATCAGCTCATGATCTATACCCCATAGCTCATGAATAATCATGGATGATTTGCATATCCATTTTAGGCTCTAGGCGCACAAGCCATGCCCCTACATACAGTTATTTTGAAGTGCGTACTTAGCATGCTCAGAACCAGAATTTTTAAAATGTAATAACTTTGGAAGGGAGTAATGCTTTTTCATCAAACTAGCAAAAGGCACATCTGTGGGCCAAGCCCTTTCTATTCTGAAAATGTCATACCATAATTCCAAACTATCTGGGCATGAGGTGATGACAGAAAAACAGCAAAAAACAGCAATTTTTTTTACGTTTTCACTATTTGCATCTCAGAATCCGCACATCTAACCAGAATGAAACTTACCACATAAAGAGATTCATAGATTCATAGAAGTGTGATGGCAGAAAAGGACCGACAAGGCCCACGAGTCTGCCCATTTGTCCAGCTATCTGCTTGGATCTGTGCCCCCCACCCATAACACTCCCCTGTCAACCCAATGAGACCACACAAGCAAAACTGCATGCAAATCCTTTGAATGGTTGCAAAGATATTAAAGTGTAAAATTTTAGGTTTAACATAGAACCTACTGCTCAACCCTAACTATAGTGGTGCTACCACGTCACTATAATGCTGTATATAGATATACACTGTGGCCCGGATATTCAGAAGGGTTGCACATGGCACAACACAGTTGTGCCATGCGCAACCCACTGATGTGCCCCGCACGATAATCAAACGGGGATTGAGCGTGGCACAAATCCGATGCGCTGGAGTGCATCAGTAATATATCGCGGAGCAGGTGGGGAAGTGCCCATGCATACTCCGCACATCCCGATATTCAGCCCGGGATGTGCTGAGCTCATGCGCGAACCTACTTGCGCTACACAGGTGAGCCAAAAAAGGAGCAACAGCTGGCCACCCACAGGTGAGCTGCCATATTGCAGGGCATAACATGGCAGCTGCCACCTGTGGTGGCCACCAATCAACTGCACCTTCCTGGTGGCGCCCCCCCCCCCATGCTCAATCGCGGGCGTACGTAGAATATTAATATCCCTATATCCCTGGTGGTCCAGTGGACCGCTTGCAGCCCGATTGCGGGCATAAGTATGATTAAAGATGGAAACTCACTCCCTGGTGGTCCAGTGGACCGCTTGCAGCCCGATCGTGGGCATAAGTATGATTAAAAATGGAAACTCACTCCCTGGTGGTTCAGTGGACTGCTCGCAGCCCGACCGCGGGCATTTGTTATATGAAATGACACCCCAATCAAACCCTGGTGGTCCAGCGGTACCCCCCTCCCCACTAAGCCCCACCGCCCCTCCCCTGGTCCGGTGGCGGGCGGCAGCTCCCACCGGTTGCTGCCCGCGCCCGCCCGACTGACACCATACAGTAGGGCTGTGCGTCATTGGTCCACAGCATGAGTCAATGGGCATGCGGCCTGCACGTACTACACAGTCAGATATGCAGAATGGATCCATTCACGCTATCGGACTGTAAAGCTGCGATACGACTACGCCGATGATTCGCTGTGGACCAATGGGACGCTGTTCCCGTCTGATGTCAGTCGGTGGTGTGACGACAGCGGGTGAAACTCGCCTACTGCTGACGAAGGCGGACGGTGGGGCTCGGCTCGGCGGTGGGGTGCGGCGCTGGACCGCCAGTTTGACTGAGTGTCATTTCATATAACAATCTGCCCGATAATCGACCTGGCGACACTGGACCACCGGAAGTGAGTTTCATCTTAATCATACTTATGCCCGTGATAGGCTGCAAGGTCCACTGGACCACCAGGAAAAGTTTACAGTTTTATCATACTTATGCCCGCGATCAGGCTGCAACTGTGTCCACCGTACAACCAGGGAGATAGCTCATTGTACTGCAACATATGCCTGCGATCGGGCATCGGGGCGTGTTGCCGCTTGTGCAGGGGGCGTCGGTCCCTGACGGCTGCAGCCTGGCAGGGCGCCAGGCGCAAGTCACCGGGGATCAGCGCACCTGCATGCAAATGGGGCCATAATGACCTGCAAATGGCCCCATTTGCGCCTTGCATGCATTATGGCCTCATCTGCATGTGCACTTTTGAATATTGCGGTTGTTGCACCAAGCGCAATGGAACTTGCGCTAGTGCATACCCCTGCTCCACTCTGGCCACTTGCGCTGGTGCAGTGCCACTGCGCCATGCGCACTGCGGGTGGCCAGGGTGCGATATTCAATGCTGCTGTGCCATGGCGCAGCTCCGTTGAATATCACCCTGTCGACGCCCCTGCGCAGCCATGTTGCGCTGCGCCCAGGCTTGCGTCACAGCCTGGCACAGTCTGAATATCCAGGCCTGTATATAAATATATTAATAGCTTCACTTCTGTTCAATGGAATTGTACTACATTTTGTACGGACAGTCTGGAGGGCAAGATGTCCTGATATGCCAAGTTTGGTTTCAGTTGGATGTGCAGATCCCAAGATCCAGGTAGTGCATTTGTGGGAAAAATTGTGTTTTTTGCTGTTTTTTGTCATCACCTAAAACCCAGATGATTTAGAATTTTGGTCTGAAATTTTCAGGGTAGAAAGGGTATACCACAGAACGGTGCCTTTCATTGGTTTGGTGAAAAAATATTCCCAAGTTCCCAAGTTATAAGCATTTGACATTTTGGTTCTGAACATGCTCAGTAGGGTATCAAACGTTTATCTTAAAGACCCTACTGAGCATGCTCAGAACCGAAATTTCAAATCTTTATAACGTGGCAACAGATTAATATTTCTTCACCAAACCAGCAAAAGGCACATCTGTGAGCCAATTCCTTTATATCCTGAAAATTTCAGACCAAATTCCAAAGGTTCTATGTGATAACGGCACACGGAGAAAACAGCACTGACCAAAGACCGCAAATCCATAATAGTGACGAGCAAAACAACGCAGAGCACTACAGCATGCTCCAATATCAGCGCTGCTACACCTCCTTTTCCCCCTGCACCCCTCTTTGCCCTACCACCCTACTACAATACTGTATATAGATACACAGTCAATAGCTTTGCCCACCCCACCCCATTTTATGGAACTGTACTAAATTTTGCATGCAAAGTCTGGGAGGCAAGGTGTCTTGATTTGCCAAGTTTCGTTCCAGTCGGATGTAAGGATTCCAAGATCTGGATTGTGCATTTTTACAAAAAATCGGGTTTTATTTCATTTTTTTTTTTATCATCATCTACAGCCCAGATGGCTTGTAATTCTGGTCTGAAATTTTCAGGTTAGAAAGGGTAAGGCCCCAGAATGGTGCATTTCATTGGTCTGGTGAAAAAATAATAATCCATTCTCAGGTTATAAGCATTTGAAATTCTGGTTCTAAGCATGCTCAGTAGAGTATCAAATGTATATCCAAAACACCCTACTGAGCATGCTCTGAACTGAAATTTCAAATCCTTATAACTTTGGAATGGATTCATTTTTTTTTTCACCAAACCAGTGAAAGGCACATCTGTTAGCCAAGCTCTTCCAGCCCTGAAAATTTCAGACCAAATGCCTAACCATCTGGGTGCTAGACAGTGACAAAAAACAGCAAAACATTGTGATTTTTTTTAACTTTTTTCACTATCCAGTTCTTGGAATCCACACATCTGATAGGAACGTAACTTGGCAAGTCAAGAGAACCACGCATGCAAAATTTTATGCAAATCCATTGAATTGTTGCGAAGGTTTAACATAGAAATTCCTTCTCAGCCCTAACTATAGTGGTGCTACCTTGCCACAATAATATATACTATTTATAGATAAACACTGTATATAAATATATTAAAGGTGGAATGCAAAGAAGTGTCCAAGCCCGCTCCTGTCCCCACATACCTTACAATGTTGCTGCGGGAGTCGAGGGCTGCTTTAAAGTAATCTTTATATTGTAAAAAACTGCCGAACCTCCGCGCCGAACACAGAAGCACCACAAGGGTCCCGATTGAGCGGACACAAGTTGTTATGAGTATTCTACCCATTCTGTGATGTCGATAACACCATTGCTCCAATTGTAGCAGCAGTGGCGGCGGCTTAATATGTTTATTTGATTGTTTCTGTGGGGATCTTAATACCTGAAATATTACTTACAGTAACAACCTGTCCAGGTGTTGCCTTAGGTAATATTTCAGGTATTAAGACCCCCACAGAGACAATAAAGAGAAAATAAACATATTAAACCATCGCCACTGCTGCTACTGTACAATAGGAGCAGTGGTGTTATCAACATCACAGAATGGGTGGAATACCCATAAACACTTGCGTCCGCTCAATCGGAACCTGCCAGCGCTTCCGTGTTCGGTGCGGAGTTTCGTCACTTTTTTACAGTATAAAGATTACTTTAAAAATTAAGATCCTAGCACCAGCCCAGTGGCACTAGAGGCTGAGGCGCTGGTCGCTATACCTCACGCCATGCCAGCGACTCGGGTTTGGGAATAAGCCTGGGTCATGGGGGTTGGCAGGGGTGAGAGAGGATTGATCGGCCAGAGAACTGCTCTCCTCTCTTGGGGAAGGGAGGTTTGTCAGCCCACTCGCTGACTGTCCTCTGGCAGTGGCTGGAGGGCAGTACGGGTCAGGAAGGCATACACCGTGTCCTACTGGTGGGGGGGGCAGGAGAAAAAAAGAAGAAGGAGCCGGCAGGCTCTTTGATGGCCGCAACAGCGCCCCGGCTGGCCCCCTGATGTCTGGTGGTGAGGGTAAAAGCCAGCACCCCTTCACCCTGGCCCTGCCATGGGGGGGGACCCATAAGGGATTTAGGTGGGTGTCGGGTTGGGGAACGGTGTGGCCGGAGACTGAGTCCCTCCGAGGGAGGAACCAGAGATGCCTGCTGGGCTTGGGAAGCCATAAAAAAAAATCTATATGGAAAAAATAAATGATGATCTTAGCAGCCCCTGACTCTCGCAGCAACGTTGTAAGGTATGTGGAGATGGGAAAGGGCTAGGACACTTCTTTGCATGTCACCTTTAATAGCTTTGCCCCCTTTCAATGGAATTACACTAAACTTTGCATGCACTGTCTGGGGGCAAGCTGTCTTGATTTGTCAAGTTTCATTCAGGTCAGATATGAGGATTCCAAGATCTGGATAGTGTGTTTTTAGTAAAAAAAAAAAATTTTTTTTGCTTTTTTTGTCATCACCTACAGCCCAGAAGGTTTGGAATTTTGGTCTGAAATTTTCAGGGTAGAAAGGGTATACTGCAGAATGGTGCCTTCCGTTGGCTTGGTGAAAGAATATTAATCCATTCCCAAGTTATAAACATTTGAAATGTTGGATCTAAGCATGCTCAGTATGGTACCAAATGTCTATCCAAAAGACCCTACTGAACATGCTCAGAACCAAAATTTCAAATCATTATAACTTGGCAACGGATTAATATTTCTTCACCAAACCAGCAAAAGGTGCATCTGTGGGCCATGCCCTTTCTACCCTGAAAATTTCAGACCAAATTCCAAACCGTCTGGGTGCTAGATGATAACAAAAAACAGCAAAAATGTTGATTTTTTAACTTTTTTCACTATCCGGATCTCAGAGTCTGCACATGCAACTGGAAGAAAACTTGGCAAGTCAAAAGATCTACCCTCCGAGACTGTGCACTGTTGCGAGGATATTAAAGTGCAAAGATGGCATCTCACAAAAAAGGATTTTTTTCTCACAAGAAAGGATTGGACCCTCACAACGAAGAATCCTTTCTCATGAGACCAAATTTTTTTTCCATTCCAGGAAGCTGAAGACCAACCCGGGCCCCGGGAACACACAAGTCTACCATATTAATGCCACATGGGCTGGACGCAATGGTATCAAGGTCGCTCACCTAAATGTGTGCAACCTCCCATCTAAATTCCCTGAGACAGAAGCCTGGGCATCCTTATACATGCCCCATGTGCTGGGTCTCTCTGAGACTTGACTAAAACCTTACTATAGCAATGCCTCATACCATCTCCAAGAGTGCTTCCTTATCCGACTGGACAGGCCAAGTAGGAATAGGGGAGGGGGTGTTGCACTGTATGTCCAGGACCACATCTCCATCACTACTGTTGGTTATTCAACCCCGTTTCCACAAGCGAGTGGATCACCACTGAATTAACCATCAGTGCATCAAACACATTCTGCGTTGGCTGCTGCTACAACCACCCAACAGGTAGCATCCAGGGCCTGTCCAGTTTCCTCTCTGGCATAGCATGTGCCACCCCAGCAAGAGACATTATTTTACTAGGGGACTTCAACCTCAACTGGGCAGTTGCTCCCGATCCCAAATATACCACCTTGTTAAAGTCCTACAACCCGGAGCAAGTAATCTCCTCCCCTACCAGGTACAACCCCCATAGCCCAAACCACTCAACCCTTGATTGGATTAGCACACACCGTGTTGACCTAGTCCTCCAAGCAGGCACTATGTCTGACTCAGTTAGTGACCATACCCCCACTTTTATCCTCATGAATACCAAATCAGCCCATTCCCCCACCCAAACTCCTGTCCTTCAGGAAGTTTACTAGCCAGGACCATGACTGTGTGATAGGTGATGCAAAGTCCATAAATTGGTCTCCCCTCTACTTGTTAGATAATGTCTCCTCTGCTGTTACTTTCTTTACCGATGCCCTTTGTAAACTACAAGACAAGCACTTCCCCATCACAACCAGAAGGATTAGAGGCGATTGCACACTTTGGCTGTCCAAAGAGCTCCTAGCGCAAATGAAAGATAGAGACTCCAAATGGAGAGCTTTCAAAGCGTCCCCATCACCCTAGCTCTGGAATGCCTACAGGCAACTGTGCAACTCTTGTAAGCAGACTACAAAAATGCTGAAGTGCAAATACTTCACCAACCTTCAAAAAAATATCCTTGGAAATCCTTGGTGTTTCTGGGCCTCAATTGGGTCTATACTAAACCCCAAGTCCTCTAAACAAATAACAGAAATCATATCCCCTTCAGGCCCTATCGATGACCCAGCTTTACTGACCTAACACCCTACCTTAGTAAGCTTCCTTCTCACCAAGGCCAGAACAAAAACACTCGCAGCTCACTTCCCTCATTTTATTTTAGGGCCATTGGTCTAAAGGTGGTCGTAAAACTCCTGAAGACACTTCCAACCAGAGGAAATCCAAGAAGCGATGGGTTCTACCCCGCTTTTCTGAAGACAGTATCACCAGCCATTGTCAGACCACTAAACTACATTTTCAGTCTTGCTCTATCATCATCCACAGTACCTAACACCTGGAAGCACGTTAATGTGGTTCCTATTTTTAAGGCAGGTGATCCACTCATCCCGGAGAACTACAGACCGATTTCCCTGCTCCCACATCTAGGCAAATTACTGGAAAAAACATGCATTTCCAGCTTTCAGAACACCTTGACAAATACAACCTTCTGTGTCCCCTTCAGCATGGTTTCCGCAAACACCATAGCACCTCCTCTGCTCTGGCACAATTCTCTAACCACGTACTTAGAAATATGGACATGGGTAAGACTACAGGTGCAGTTTTTGTTGATCTGTCAAAGGACTTTGACCTTGTTGACCATCACCTTCTACACTCCACCCTTCTGCATTTTGGCTGCTCCTCTGGACCTGCTGCCTGGTTCCATAGTTACCTCACTAACAGGTCCCAATCTGTGCTCATAGGCAAAGTCACCTCTGCCGCCCTGCCTATACACACTGGCATTCCCCAGGGATCAATTCTTGGCCCTCTTCTCTTTTCCAGCTTCATCAATGCACTCCTTGACCACAGTCTAAATTGCAATGCCCTCCTTTACGCGGATGACCTGGTACTATACCATAGTGAGAAATCCTTAGAATCCATCTCCTCTGCCCGCACCCTCAACTGTAGCACTGCATAAAACTGGTTCCTTGCCAGTAAACTCCTTGTCAATGAAAAAAAGAAAGGCCATGCTCTTTGGCTCAAAGCCTTTCCTCACTAAGGTCACCAAAACAAATTCTTCCCTCACCGTACTTACGCCTGCAGGTCCCCCTCTTGAGACGGTCCCCTTCTTCAAATACCTTGGTGTTACCCTGGACCCTTCCTTTACCTACAATGAACATATAACCTTCACAGTACAAAAAATTAATCAAAAGCTAGGTGCTGCATACTACATTAACAAGTTTCTATTGCCTGAAGCTAGCTTAGCCATTGTGCAAAGTAACCTTCTACCCCTCCTGGATCACTGCTCTCCCATCTACTTGAATGTGTCTGCTACCCTGTGCTCCCGCCTTAACACTATGTATAATGCCATCTACCATTTCGTTCTTCAAACCCCCTATTCTACCCACCACTGACACTCTATCAATCCCTAGGATGGCTCCTTCTTTGGGCCCATTTCAACTATGCCATGGGATGTCTCGTGGACAAATCCCTTAGGAGTAACAAGATGTCCCCTTATGCTTCCCTACTTACTAATAGGGTGATCATCAGAACCCTTAGGGTCTCCTCCGTCCCTCCCCTAGAGGTTCCTTGTGTCACCACAGCTATGGGCAGCAAGGCCTTCTCTGTCTCCACTCCCTCCTTTTGGAATGGATTCCTGTTGTCCATTTGTCTATCCCCATCCCATGTGTCATTCAAATCAAACCTGAAAACCTGGCTCCTGGCTGAGTCTACTGTAACTGCTCCCTAGACAATACAGGGGTCCGTAAGCCACCATAATTTATTTTCCCTAGGAAATAATAGAGCGTTCTATCTACCACCCTCCAAGCCCTCTGACCTCCCATCTCCAACACCCTCCAGCTTGTATGCATCCAAGCATGTTTTCTGTTTCTTACGAACCATGCAACTTGCACATCTGACCATGGAGTTACTGCTCCCACTGTTTTCTGATTCTTACGAACCATGAAACTTGCACGTATGACCATGGAGTTTCTGCTCCCACTGCTTATTCACCCCGTGGTAAGCCAGGTCTCATCATGCCATGGCATGAAACTCTGAAATTTGTACAGACATGACTCTATGCTACTACACCCAATTTTTCTCTTTTCTCCGTTTTTTCTTTTGGAATTGCTCTGTAACATTGTGTAATACAGTCCTACATAGGCTACCTGTTTTTTATGTTCCTAGTACACCAACATGTGCTACATCCCACTCCCATGAACATATGCATCGTATTTTCTTCTACTGATACCTGTATCCAGAACACACTGTATTTTGATATTGATTCTGGTACTAAGTATACCATGTACTTCTGATGTTTGTTTGTTGTTCTGCCACTGAGTGGCCTGGGTCGTGACTGAAAATGGTCCAAGGATCAGTGCACTTACCCGGTTACCAAAGACATAAATAAATAAAAATAAATAAGCTATCTAAAAGACTGAAGTGAGCATGCTTAGAACTCGAAACTTTAAAATTAAATAACTTAAGAACAGATTAATATTTTTTCACCACACCAGCGAAAGGCACTTCCTCGAGGCAAGCCCTTTCTACTCTAAAAATGTCAGGCCAAATTCCAAACCGTGTGGGCACGGCGAGATGACAAAAAAAGCTAAAAAAACTGCCATTTTAAATGTTTTAGCACTATGTGCAGCTCGGAAACTGCAAATCCCACCAAAATGAAACTGGGCACTTCAGGAGATCTGCCACACAAGACTCCATATGCAACATTTTTTGCAAATCCGTCGAACAGTTGCAAAGTTATTAAAGTGCAAAGTTTTAAGTTTAACATAGAAACCCCTGCTAAACCCTAACTATATTGGTGCTACCATGCCACTATGATATTGTAAAGAAGGAAAAAAGGCCTCCACAATCAAATCCTATCACAGCTCCTGCAATACAAAATAGTACACCCTCTCAACATTATTTTAACAATAACAACATATACACTTATAGAACTGATTAGGGATTCAAGTACCAGACCTCTCACTAGAACTGAACACACATAGGGATACCTTTAAACTGCCACTACTTTGAAGGGTAACAGGGCAGTATAACAAAATGGTGTTTGCCATCTTAGAGATCATGCGACTGACACCCAGACCCCTATAGGAAAAGGAAAACCCAATTAACTCTATATTTTACTAAACATGTCCCAGCATTTGTGTCCCACCTCTATAAGAAAATGTCCTCTTCTCCCTCACAGTAGGAGATAAGGAGAAAGTAAACGAAATTAAAGGTCCCTTGGAAATCAGTTAACAGACAGTTCTAATAGAAATCACCAGTTCTACTCAGTCCTCTGTGAAATCTGCTTCCTCAACACCCATCACAGTGGCAGCTTTGGCGGTGAGCTCCACTTCTGTTTTCTCTCAGTCCACCAACCCACATCTTTTGGATCAGAAAACTACCACGACTTTCCAGCATCAGTAATGTGGAGTCTGGCTGGCAGACAAAATGAATGGACGATGCCCAGGGCCCGGGGATGCTGGCACACTACCTCAAACCTCTTCCTCCGGGCCCTGGTTTGGAATGTCAGCTGTGGAAACACTTTTACATCCTA
This sequence comes from Neoceratodus forsteri, assembly GCA_016271365.2. Classification (NCBI taxonomy): domain Eukaryota; kingdom Metazoa; phylum Chordata; order Ceratodontiformes; family Ceratodontidae; genus Neoceratodus; species Neoceratodus forsteri. Next base: position 1,095,513,553 of record CM028135.1, on the reverse strand, counting down.
TTCATTGATGGATGGTGAGTGGGTACACTGCTCTTGCTGTTGATAACAGGAGATCTCGAATGTCGGCCCCAAAAGTGTGCCTCGCTGATAAGATGTCAGCACCTTCACGTGGGCTCACTCAGTAGGCCCTCTTCAGTAACTTCCAAGGAAAGTCCTTTGACATAGTTAACAATTCCTGTAATTACTGCCTTAGAAATTCCATAAGATTTGTGCTTTCTGCACCCTCTAGGGTCCCACCTGATGGAGATTCCCAGTGCAGACCTCATTCTCAAGTCATCCTCACAACTGCATATTCTCCCGGGTTAATGTTTCTTGAGCCACCCTTGCAGCTGGGTTAATGTGTCTTGAGGTGCCCTCGCAACTGTGTATTCTCCTGAGTTAATGTTTTTTGACTCACCCTCGCAGCTGTATATTCTACTGGATTAATGTTTCTCAAGCCACCCTTGAGGCTGCGTATTCTCCTGGGTTAACGTTTCTCAAGCCATCCTCTTAGCTGTGTATTCTTCAGGGTTAATGTTTCTAGAGCCACCCTCACAGCTGCATAATTCTCCTTTGTTAATATTTCTTGAGCCCCCTTGAGGCTGTCCATTCTCCTGGGTTAATGTTTCCTGAGCTGCCCTCATAGTTGTGTATTCTCCTGGGTTAATGTTTCCCGAGCCACCATTGCAGCTACGTATTCTTCTGGGAGAATGTTTCTCAAACTGCCTCACAGTATTCTCCTGGGTTAACGTTGCCAGATCAGCCTGGGTGGTCATGGATTGTCTGTCCACCTCCCCACAGTCCCTGTCAGTTCTTTTATTGTGGCAGCATGAGTTTCCACCTTTGCGAGGGCCCATTCTAGTTGTGAGTCCCATGGCTTTCATAGACTCCAACATAGTGTGCCACGGTGGTTCTAATGATAAACCCTAAGTACTGGTAGCTGCTGCTTCTGGCATCTCCAGCCTCGCCACGTTGCTGCAGAGCTCTCTTCGGTGTTCCTGCTTGTTGCTTTTTAGGTTTCACCATGCTGGAGTTTGGTACTGGGCGACCGACTCCCTTCAGGAAGTAGAATATGTCAAAAGGAGAGGTGTTTTATAAACAGTTTTAAGTTATTTATCAAATTGCAGAGCTAGGATGCAGAGCCTGTAGTGGAACAACCTGTCTCAAAGACAGCTCCCTAGCACCCCTCCTCCCCCCCCTATTTTTTCTTCTTTTTTTGTTGTTCTTTCTCAGCAGTCCCCTTTTGGATCTCCAAGCTGCACTCCAACAACGGGGTTGCTCGGCTGAAGGGTGGCTCCAGGACAGGGCCAGACATGGCACGTGCCCTGGTACAATCTGCTGTGCTCCAGCTGTGCCCCAGCACTGATATATCGCTAGCGTCATACTGCAGACTTAAACTCCTCTGCATGCCCAGACACTGGCCCCCTGTACCCTGCCCATGCCCTAGTCATTATTTATTTCTGGAGATGCCACTTTCTCTGGCTGGTAAAGGGGAAGAGCCTGACTTCAGTGCATCTCTAAAGCCAGCGAACCAGGGGTGTATGAATGCTGGCAACCCCCCCCAGAGCAGAGTGACACACTCCCAGCAAGCTGCAGCATGAGGTTCCTGCTCTTCTTCATTAATACTTTTATTTGTTTTTGTTGGTAATTCAGCACTCCAGAACATTTGTAATAATTTCCCATGTGACACAGTTGTAATTTTTAACCAATCTTAATCTTCTATACAGACAAATGCTGTTCGAAGAACAAGTATTGCCAGTACCCCTTTTCACTAAGCTGTTAGTATATTATATTTCAAATATATAAAAGAATGGGGAACAATATGACACACAAAACAGGTTGGAGAAAATCTAGCCATCTGATTGGCCGTGAACTGCCTCATGGTGTCGTTATTTCAGCACAGTTAGACACTCCTTTTTTGCTAAGGTATGATGATGTCTCAGATCTTTTCAGGACTGTTTTATAAATGTAATAGCCTCCTAGATGGGTGGTCAGCTTCTCTTCGCAGTTCTCTCACCCAAAGAACTCAAGAATGTACTCTTATGACCACAAGAGACACAGTAACTGTCCATATAACAATAATTGAGTGCTGGCCGTGCAGCCAATAGGGAAGAAGTCGATCCGTTCCTATAAAGAGAAAAATCTATATGGTACTTGCCATTTTATCTCAAAAGTTATATTTCATCTAAAACCATGAGTCAAATGTTTAAGACTAAGCACTTCTATTAATTCCCTTTTCCTCTCTTCAAATGAAGGCGTTCTCTTTTCTATCCATAATTTTAAGATGATGTTCTTTTGCAGCCATTGCCTTCAATGCAATTAATTTCTTTCTTTTCAAGAAATACCAGCGGCATCCGAGAAGAAGGAAGTTGATATTGCTGTTGGAATTCTTGCGAGCATTAAAAGGAAGTTTGCTAGTAGAAACAGGGAGGTGATAATGTCCTTGTATAGATATGGGGGGAGGGTCACTGGAGAGGGAGTGGCAGTTGCAGTATAAGGGCTGCTAGCTGCACATTTGAGCAGACTGGATAGACCGTATGGCCTTTATCTGCTGGCAGGTTTGTATGTTCATATATATGGCCACACCCAGAGTATTGTGGATGGCTGTTGTCACCAAATCAAAGAGGAGACATACCTGTAAATAGGTTGGAGACGGTCCACAAAATGTCTACTAAAATGGTGAGGTGTCTCTTAGAGCTGACTTGTGATGAGAGAACCTGAGTCTTTTTACACTAGAGAGAAGGACGGGGGCATGAGTTTACTTCTTACATTAAGAATAGCTGTGCATGAATACTAAAAACCAAATGGCCACAGACCTAGAGGCTTATAATTAAGAGGAAAGCAATTTAAAATGGAGTTAAAATGGGACCATTTTACACTAAAGGTTGTAAACTTTTGGAACAGTCAGCCAGAACATGGGATATGTAGTCCAATGCTAACATCCTAGGACTCAGATACATTTCTGATCACTTTCAAGGTACCCACATTTGTATCCTAATAACCCTCACCCTCCGGCATGCCCATCTTTAGGGTTCTTAGCAGTAACAAGTCCATTTGGCGGTGAGTATGGGATGGGAAAAGTTACCACTGAAAGTCCTCTGATCCTAGCACCATGCCCACATGAATCATGATTCTTGTGGTAGCCTCCAGTCCGCTGGCAGATCCTGAGAACATTGTGCTGCTGTTTGGGAGCCTGGGGGCACCTGTGAGCTCTGCAGTCCTGGGGGCACCTGTGAGCTCTGCAGTCCTGGGGGCACCTGTGAGCTCTGCAGTCCCACACTGGACTGGCAGGCACCATGCAAATCATGGAGCTAAAGTGCTCAGCTGGTAGGAAGGAAGGGCCAGCCCGCCAACGCGACAGTAGTGCTACCACTTGAGACGCAATGACCAGGGTTCGGGAACGAGCCTGGAACATCGGAGGGCCAGGTGGGGGAGGTTGGCTTAGCATCTTCAGAGGATGCTTTTTCCACCTCTTGGAAGGGAGGACTGGGTCTCCCCCATAATACTGCCCCCTAGGTGACCCAGGTGGTGATGCTACCAGGGGAACAAGGCTCAGGGGGAAGCAGACTGGTGTGGATTGCATGTGCGAGAGTGTGTGTGCGGTGCTCTCCAATGATGTCTGGGAGTCCAGGCAAGAAAAATGGAACGTCCCCTGACCACCGGATGACGCCCGTCTCATGTCACAAGACCCACTCTGCTGATCAAAGGCTCTCTCCCAACACTGCACTCTAACTCCACCAGTGATCGGAGTTGGCCCTGGTGGCTCTGCACTGGTGGGTAAGTCAGAGAGGAACATGGAAGAGGTAAGTTCCAAAGAAGGCAGGTGACAGGGCTGGACTTGAGACAGGGCCAATGGGGGCAGGTCAGGAATTGAAAGTGGAGAAAGTACAGTAATTAAAAAAAGGAAGGAAGGGCATATGTCATGTAGCATTCTGGCAACCCATGCCGGCCAACTAAGAAGTGGCATGGACTATGATGGAACCCCCTCACTCCCTGCCTCTTACACAGAGGATGATGCTACCATGATAACTCTGAGGAAGGGTGCTAATATGATGACTCTGGGGAGGGGTGCTACCATGATGACTCTGAGGAAGGGCGTTACCATGATGACTTTGAGGAAGGACAGTACCATGGTAACTCTGACGAAGGATGCTACTATGGTGACTCTGAGGAAGGGTGCTACCATGGTGACACTTGGCAACAGTGCTACCATGATGACTCTGAGGGAGGATGCTACTATGGTTACTTTGAGAAAGGGCAATACCATGGTGATTCCAAGGAAAGGCGCTACCATGGTGACCCTAAAGAAGGGCCCTACTATGATGACCCTGAGGAAGGGCGCTACCTTGGTGACCATGAGGAAAGGTGCTACTTTGGTTACCCAATGGAAGGACTCTGCTATGTGAACTGGAGGAAGGGTGCTACCATGGTAACTCTGAAGAATGGTGCTACCCACGTCATGCTGGTGACCTCGGTTCAGGAATGAGCCCGGACCACCGGGGGTCAGCAGGGGAGAGAGAGGATCGAGCATCTGAAGGACTGCTCTCCTCTCTCAGGAAGGGATCCAGAGGTAGCCTGGTGCAGCAGGAGCCCCTGGAGGAGACCGGCGGCACTGCTATTCACTCGGGCTCATAAAGCAAGGGCAGATGTCGGGCAGCTGAATTCCAGATGTAGGTGGGAGCACCTACGTCACAGGCTAAGTGGCATTGCACGTCCCATGTCGGGGGCATAACCAGAACAAGGAAAAAACTGGCGCCGAGGATCAGGCGATGGCACCCATCTCCCAGAGCCTCACGCCGGGCTTCATTGACTGGCCTTCAATTTCCCCGCCCCAGCCCTCGTCCACTGCCGGAGACTGCCTTACTAAGAGCGCCCAAAGTGGAGGGGGGGATCCACCCCGGATGGGTAAACCCAGGGGTGCTGGCAGCAGAGAGGGAGGGAGAGAGAAGGCACAGTTCGGGGATCCTCAGGCGGGCAGGATAAGGATAGGATGCCTGAGAGAGGACCTTGGGGCAATGACGGGAGTGAAATTAATTTGAGAAAAAAAAAAAAAGAATAGTGCTACCATAGTGACTCTGAGGGAGAATGCTACCATGGTGACTGTGAGGAAGGGTGCTACCATGGTGACTGAGTAAGGGCATGACCATGATTGCTCTCAGTAAGGGCACTACCAAGGTGACCCCAGGGAAGGGTGCTACCATGGTGACCCCAGGGAAGGGTGCTACCATGGTGACTTTGAGGAAGGACACTACCAGGCTGACTTAGAGGAAGGGTGCTACCATGGTGACTCCAATCACTGGGATGGGGGGAGAAGGCAAATGAATGGAGAAAAGAAGAAACAAACTAAATATCAAATAAGGATTCCTTTGGCATACATTCACCCAGTAGCACCGTGTAGGTCACTCCAAACTCCTTCTCTAGTTCTCTCAGCTACCCTGCAATTGTCCAACTACCCCAGGAACGAATCTCCACCATGCCTGGTATACTCATACTGTATCTGAAATCTTGCTACAGTGCTGTTACATCTGCCAGCACAGTTAGCAGTGCCTGTAATCTCACTAGCTGTATATTGTCTCTGAGTAATATGCTGCACGCTCCCGGTCCCTTGTGTACTGTGGCACTGTGCCAGCCAAAGACACAAATCATTCCAAACACACATTAATGCAATTATTGTGCTTCAGAGGGACTGTGTTTTAGAGGGGACTGGTTTGTCTATTGCCACGGTCTGTCTTGAAATCTGGCCTCAAGGTTGAAAGTCATCTGCATTACGCCAATGGTGAATCACAGGATACACAATTCTAATTGTTGCTGACAATGCAGTGCTTTCTACGGCTTGCTATCATGCTATAAGTACTAGAGTTCCTTCTCTAACAAAGTATTTCATTTTTGGATCTTGGGCAAACATCCAAAAAAGCAAGTTGTTCCTTATCATAACAAAAGTGGACAAGTGGTCACAGTACTGGCAAAACAATAAGGAAAACACATACTACCCTTACATGTACCTGTATCTATACCTGTACTGAATCTATACCTGTACCTGTATCCATACCTGTATTTGTACCTAGACCTGTACCTGTATCCTACCTGTACCTGTATCCATACCTGTATCTGTACCTGTACCTGTATCTATACCTGTACCTGTATCCATACCTGTACCTGTACCACGTGTTGCATCATCTTTACATTCAGTGTTTCCCACCTGTACTGCACATTTATAACTGAAATTCTTTAAAGGGAAGATAAACACTGCTCTTTTTGTTTTTCAATACAACTGTAAATGAGAGCATAGAAACACAGAATTTGTCAGGAGAAAAGGACCGCTTGGCTCATCCAGTCTACCCCGGCAGTTTCTGCCTAGTCCATCTCTATAGACCCTAACTGGTCTCCGGTGACCCTCCCTGCCTGTTTACTAATATTCCTCTATGTCTGTCCCACACATGCCTGAAGCCCCCTACTGTTTCAGCTGCACCACTTCCGCAGGCAATCTGCTTCAGATGTCCACCACTCTTACAGTGAAGTAGTACTTCCTCACAACCCTCTTAAACTCCCCCCTCCCCCTTTTCAGCTTCATCGAATGCCCTCTGGTTCTGGTGCTCTTTCTCATTTGAAAATGACTCCCCTCCTGTACCCCGTTCATCCCCATGAAGTACCTGTAGGTCTCTATCATGTCCCCGCTCCTCTCCTCTCTCCCAGGGTCTACCCAGTGAACACAGTGACCATGATTGAGCAATTACAAAAAGGTTGACTCAGTCACGGTGCCTGTGTTCTGGGCTACCTGGCAGGGTAGAGACCGGATACGGGGGTAGGCGAATACTGTGACAGGATGTCACTATATATACACGCGCGGGGGGGGGGAGAGACGCCACACGACAGGCGGAAGGGGAGGGAGGGTATCTGGGGTGTAGTGCAGCAGTCAGTTGCTGAGCTGGCCATGTGGCGTGGTGGGTAGGTGGCAGGCTGGGGTTGGAAGGGTGCTGGGTTCAGTTCCGGGTGCGATCGCTTTTTGCGTCAAGCTGGGTTTTCATTTTTTTTTTTAAAGTTTTACACCCCCCTCGACATGCACCCCCTGGAGATGAGAATCCTTAAGGGGGGCAGAGTGCGGGGGGTGCAGCCCCCCCACATAACATAGAAAAACAGTCACCGGTTTCGTAGTCGCTGCGAGTGTACATCGCCGTTATTTATTTTCAGTGATGTACACTCTCCCAAATGGCGATCGCTATTCTGCGAGCGCCGTTATCACACAGAACCCTTCCAGGGTGTATATGTTGAGATCCCGCAGTCTCTCCTCATAGGGCTCTTAATGTAACCCCAGCACCATCTTAGTAGCCCTCCTCTGGACTGCCTCCACCCTGTCAATGTCCTTTTCGAGATGCAGCCTCCAGAACTGGATACAATACTCCGGGCCGGGGGTCTCACAAGCAAGCAATACAGTGGCAACACCACCTCCCTCCTCCTGCTGGAGATACCTCTCCTTCTGCATCCTAGCATCCCATTGGTCCTACCCACTGCTTTGTCACACTGTGCTGCCACTTTAAGGTCATTAGATATGATTCTTATGCTTGTTAATTTCTGGTTCAACTGATCGTACACTTCGCCTGCTTTTCCAGTCTTGTTTTGTTTTGTTTTTTTATTTTATTTTCTTTATCCACCTCACTCAGCCCTGGACTCTCTCTGATGGGGGCACACAGCTTACCTCCATCCCGCCACGTCTGAGACTCAGTCCTGACACTCGGTGGGGGCAACTCCTCCTTGTTCCAGTTATCCACACCTCACCTTCGTCACCCTACGTGAGGACAATCAATGAACTGTGGGAGCTCCGAGGTCAGCCGGCATACATGACTATTGGGCGTGGGGGGTAGCTCCCGGGCCCCATCGTCACCCACCAAGGCTGGGTCCATTTTCCTTTGTTCAGTTGCTCCCCTGGGCTCGGAGTGTAATGGCGCCCTGTTCGATGTCACGAATGCTCCCGTGCACTCAAAGGGCATTCCCTACAGCCCCGATCCCTGTGTCAGCCGTCGGCACGTAATCCCTGCAGGCCACCAGGGGGTGCTAATGTACCAGCGTGGGCAAGTCCCCCCTCCCTGAGGAAGGAGAGCAGTCCCCCAGATGCTCAATCCTTCCTGATCCCCACTGACCCCCAGCGGCCTGTGCTCATTCTCGAACACGGGTCGCTGGCATGGTGCAAGGTGTGGCGTCCAGCGCCTCAACCCTCAGTGTCACCGGGCCGGTTTTCTCATTCTTGCTGACTATACACCTGGGCTGGCCTGTAGCTCACCAGCTCTATATATATATATATATATATATATATATATATATATACGTAGAAACATAGACAATGATGGCAGAAAAAGACCAACGGTCCATCCAGTCTGCCCGGGTTCCCTATTTAGCCCTGGGGCCTACTGTTCCTCTAGGCTCCTAGTCCTGCCCGCCCCCCTCCTTTCTCCTCCCCAGTTCTGGTGCCCTGAGCAACCACTGTATCCTTCATTCTGTCCCAGCCATGCCACTGAATACTGGATTTTACTGCTCATCTGTTTTATATTGCTGTTTTTTCATCTTGTTTCATCTATTTTATGTAAACGCCTTGACAATTTGAAAGGCGCTTAATAAATAAAGCTATTAATAAACAAAGCTATTAATAAATAAAGCTATTACTTATAACCACTAATGGTTTTGTACCCACCACCTTGGCTGATAGGCTGTTTCACAGCTCCACCACCCGTTTGGTAAAATAGTATTTCCTCACGTCTCTCTGAACCTCCCTCCTGTTAGCTTCCACTCATGATCGTGTGACTGCGAGCAGGTATTAAATTAAATAGTTCCCCGTAGTTCATACAGTTAATATCTTATAAGCCGCACTGTTTTTTACCAGCTCTGAATTGTAGTATTTTATATTATGTTCTTATTTCTTCTGTTCCCTGACCATGCCATGCTGTATTTGTTATATTTGCTTTACTGTATTGTTGCCTGTCAATTTTGTACTCAATGTCTTGTAACCTTCTGCGTCGTACCTGAAAACAGGCGCAACGTACCTGAAAACAGGCACAACTGTGTCTAGTGTACTGACCTGGTCAATAAAAGCTAATACATAAATTCATACATACATACTGTACATAACATACATACTGTACATACTGCACATGCATACTGTACATGCACACATACTGTACATACTGCACCTACATACAGTACAAACACACTGTACACACTGCACATACATACTGTACATACATACTGTACAAACTGTTCATACATACATAATGTACATACATACTGTACACACATACATACTGTCCATACTGTACACACATACCGCGCATACATACTGTACATACAAACTGTGCATACTGTACATACATACTGCGCACACATACTGTACATACTGCACATAACGTACATACTGCACATGCATACTGTACATACACACATACATACTGTACATACACATACTGTACGCACACACATACTGTACATACTGCACATACACACTGTACATACTGCACATACATACCGTACATACATACTGTGCATACTGTACATACTGTGCACACATACTGTACGTACATACCATACATACTGTACATACTGCACATGCATACTGCACATACACACATACATACTGTACATACACACATACTGTACATACTGCACATACATAATGTACATACTGCACATACATACTGTACATACTGTACATACACACTGTGCATACTGTACACACACACATACTGTACATACATACTGTACATACTGTACATACATACTGTACACACATATTGCGCATACATACTGTTCATACTGTACATACATACTGTACACACATATCGCGCATACATACTGTACATACATACTGTACATACATAACCCCAAGGTCTCTTTCCTGCTTAGTGACTGACAGTACCTCCCCCCACCCTAAACTCGGCCCCTGGGTTCCTATGCCCTAGGGGCATGATTCTGCACTTTCTAGTATTCAGCCACAACTGCCATGCTCCTGACCACTCCTCGAGTTTCCCAAGGACAAGGTCCTTATACGTTCTCTCTACCCCCTCCTTAGTGTCCATCCTATTATACATTTTGGTGTCATCTACAAAAACGCCTACCTCCCTGCCAGTTCTTCTGTAATGTCACTTCTGAAGACACTGAAGAGGACCGGTCCCAGTACTGAGCCCTGCGGCACCCCGCTGGTCACACTCCCATTATGAGTGGGTATGGTCATGCGGCAATCGTCTTGTGGTCACGGCCATACATGCGACATGCCTGTGGCACAGCCATGCATATGATGTGCCTGTGTGTGTAGACAAGCATTCAGTATACCTGCGGTGGTGGGTCTTGCAGCATTGTGCCGCCATGGAGGGTCCACACACAGTGGTAACACACACACACTGGATCACCAGGGAAGTTAGAAGGCAGAAAACCAGGAAGAATTTTTTTTATTTTACCGACTCAGGTATTGTATGTGGGGGACAAGAAGGACTGGGGGTGTTCTAGGAACTTTGGGAGGTGACAAAGACTGGTGGGTCAAGGAACTTTGGGAGGTGACAAGGAGTGGTGGGTCAAGGAACTTTGGGGTGTGACAAGCAGTAGTGGGTCCAGGAACTTTAGAGGGCCTGGTACAGTCAGTGCATTGCTTTAAGGGTGACAGTAGGCCATTTTAAACACCTGCTATAGTCTGTCAGTTACAGCTACTATTCAAGGTTCCTGGGCATCTCAAAACAGGCAAGGTGAATACAGAAGAGGCACATGTCAAAGCAATTTCTGTGCATAGGGCATGGATTCAAGCAGATCAGAACTGCTCAGAAATGTTAAATTAAAATCTATTTCTTTCATTGTCTCAATCAGCACTGCATTACCAGCCTAGCACAGCTGGTGACATTGCAAATACTCCAACAGAAACGGCTTCGGCAGATGCATACTGTCTCTGCACTGGCAGAAAACACTGCACACTGCTTGCCCGTATAGATACTATATCCCTATTAATGCTGGCATCTTGAGCAACATTACAAAAATTGACATACTATATATTACAAATGATGGCCGGGAATTCTGATTTGGTTGAACAACATTCTAGGGGGATATGTTAAGTAGTGATACCCTCAAGTACAACAAAGCAAAAAGAATGTAAACTACGAAGAGATTTAAAAAAAAAACATAAAAAAAGTTGGTTTAATAATAGACTTAAGACACTCTACAGTAGGTGTAAGGTATCTCCAGTAATCTAACCGTCCTTACCCCATGCCTCAAGACACCCCCACTGGGTTAGAATAACTCATGTTATAAAATGGGTAATGAAAATCCTGTAACCTCATTGGCTGAAACATATCACATGATTGTTAATTATTTTCTGATAATCGCACACCTCACCTGAAATATTATAGGGGCACGGTCATGCCCCTATAGTTAGGGTTGAGTAGCATGTTTAATGTTAAACCTCAGATTTTTACTTTAATAACTCTGCAACCATTCAATGGATTTGCACAAAACTTGGCATGCGCTGTCCTGTGGGGTAGATCTTTTGAAGTGGCAAGCTTCATTGCAGTTGGATGTACAGATTCTGAGATCCAGATAGTGCAAAAACCTTAAAAGTCGCTACTTTTTGCATTTTGTCCTCATCACCTTATGCCCAAACGGTGTGGATTTCTGGTGTGAATTGTTTGTGGTATAAACAGCTTGGGTCACAGAACTACTTTGCATTTTTTGGTGAAAAAATATTAATCTACTACAAAGTTATTCAATTTTTAAGTTCCCATTATTTCCAGGGGGAAGATCACTCTCCAGGACAGAGGTATAAAGTTCGACAAAGAATTTGGCCTCACGAAAAAGGATTCTTTTTCATAAGGAGCTAGTCCTTTTTTTTCGTGAGCTGCCATCTTGTTTTCTGTTTAAAAAATATATATATAACTTTATTTATATCTATATATATATATATATATATATACACAGTATATATATACATTGAGAACCCATGAAAATGAGGTGCCGTAGGGACACCAGGAAATGAATCTTGCTCACTGGAACTCCATTAGTTGGATTCTGCAGTTGTCTGGTACCAAAATGATTCTGGAATTTTTTTTAGTTGCACGTTTTAAATCCTTTTTCGTCACTTGCTAAAATCCTTTTTCGTGAATCGTTTTTCACTGTAATGAAAAGGATCATGAGTGATAAGAAATAATTTGGGACACACAGAAGAAAAGCCTTTTCCCAGCCTTTACCCTTAATTTTCTATTTCCATAGTGTAGTGGTCCCTTCCCCCTCCCCGGTCACCAATCCCATATGAATATTTGTTTTCCATAGTGTAGTAAACCTTCCCCCTCCCCGGTCACCAATCCTATATTATACAGTTTTCTGTAGTGTAGTGGTCCCTCCTCCCTCCCCGGTCACCAATCCAATATTACACAGTTTTCCATAGTGTAGTGATCCCTCCCCTCCCCGGTCACCAATCCCATATTACACAGTTTTCTGTAGTGTAGTGGTCCCTCCCCACCCTCTGATCCTGGTTCCTCATTTCCTGGTGTCTAGTGGCACCCCTCACCTGCCGATCGCCATTGCCCATTTTGCTGGTGTATTGTGGCACCCCCCACCTGCAGATCGCTGTCCCAGTTGTAGCAATTTACATTCCCTGGTGTCTAGTGGTACCCTCCACCCGCCGATCGCTGTTGACTATTTCCCTGGTGTCTAGTGGCACCCCCCAACCACCGATCACCATCCCCATTGTAGCATTTTACATTCCCTGGTGTCTAGTGGCACCCCCCAACCACCGATCGCCATCCCCATTGTAGCATTTTACATTCCCTTATGTCTAGTGGCACCCCCCAACCACCGATCGCCATCCCCGTTGTAGCATTTTACATTCCCATATGTCTAGTGGCACCCCCCAACCACCGATCGCCATCCCCGTAGTAGCATTTTACATTCCCTGGTGTCCAGTGGCACCCCCCAACCACCGATCGCCATCCCCATTGTAGCATTTTACATTCCCTTATGTCTAGTGGCACCCCCCAACCACCGATCGCCATCCCCATTGTAGCATTTTACATTCCCTTGTGTCTAGTGGCACCCCCCAACCACCGATCGCCATCCCCGTTGTAGCATTTTACATTCCCTGGTGTCCAGTGGCACCCCCCAACCACCGTTCGCCATCCCCGTTGTAGCATTTTACATTATGTCTAGTGGCACCCCAACCACGATCACCATCCCGTCATTTTACATTCCCTTATGTCTAGTGGCACTTCAACCACCGCTCGCCATCCCCGCTTGTAGCATTTTACATTATGTTCCAGTGGCACCCCTAACCACCGATCGCCATCCCCATTGTAGCATTTACATTCCCTTATGTCTAGTGGCACCCCAACCACCGTTACGCCATCCCGTTGTAGCATTTTACCGTTATGTCGGTAGCACCAACCACCGATCACCATCCCGTTGTAGCATTTTACATTCCTTGTGTCTAGTGCACCCCAACCACCGATCGCCATCCCCATTGTAGCATTTTACACTCCCTGGTGTCTAGTGGCACCCCAACCACCGATCACCATCCCCATTGTAGCATTTTACATTCCCTTATGTCTAGTGGCACCCCCAACCACCGATCACCATCCCCGTTGTAGCATTTTACACTCCCTGGTGTCTAGTGGCACCCCCCAACCACCGATCGCCATCCCTGTTGTAGCATTTTACATTCCCTTGTGTCTAGTGGCACCCCCCAACCACCATCCCCATTGTAGCATTTTACATTCCCTGGTGTCTAGTGGCACCCTCCACTGGCTGGTCACCGTTGCCCATTTCCCTAGTGTCTAGTGGCACCCCCCCACCCGCTGATCGCTGTCCCCGTTGTAGCATTTTACATTCCCATGCATCTAGTGGCACCCCCTCACCTGCCGATCACTGTCCCTATTCTTAAATTTCAGATCCCTGGTGTCTAGTGGCACCCCCCACCCTCTCATCTCCATCGGAACCTGAAATAAAGAAAACAGTCCCTCAATATATTTATTTTTTCCTTTTGTTTTAAACCTGTAAAAAAAAGCTGTCCTTCGCCGATCAGCCCCCCCCAAACCCACCTCTCACTCAGTACCCACCATTCAACATCCCCCAGTACACCCCCACACACCCTCACTCACCTGAACAGGTCCCAGGTTCAAGACTCACTCTCCGATTGAAGACACGTCTTGCTGCTGGAACCGGCGACTGCAATATGAGAAAATAAGGTAAATGCAGTTCAGTGTATATCAATGGGGGGTTTCAACTTTTATGCATAACCCGGCCAATTTTTGAGATTTTACCCCAAATTTTCAACATGGCCTTTTGGTGCCCCCATCTCATGAATGATGTGACTGTCATTATGCAACTCCCACCTGAAAGGTGATTTCGCAGTCAGTTGGCGATTTCACCTTTCAGGCAGGATTTGGAAATTCTTTCTGCCCTTGTTCATGAGGTGGGATCGTAAGAAGGCTATGTTGAAAATCTGGGGACGAAAGATGAAAAAATGGCAAAGTTATGACCATATGTTGCAATTTTGCTATGCACGCTTGTAACTTTGGAAATTTTAAATATTTTGACCCCAGATTTTCAACATAGCCTTCTTATTACCCCACCTCATGTATGTCACAACTGTCATTTTTCAAATCCTGCCCTAAATTTTTGCACCTGTGTTGTGGAATGGTGCTGCAATTGTGCAGAATTATGTTTTGGCGGGGATTGGAAACTTTTCTGTACTAGGAACATGAGGTTGGGTAGTAAGATGGCTATGCTGACAATTTGGTCACTGTTGTCCTATAAATGAAAGCGCAGGACCAGGAGAGCCCTGTGCTTCCACAGCTACATACATTCACACATCTAGGGAGGGATGGGACCCTGCACTCCCAAAGTAAAATAAGGATACTGTTATACTATCTCAAAAAGTAAGGAAATAAGTTGCAAAAAACATCTTTAATGCTCCAGTTAGTGCCAAAACGACAAAATCTGGGAAATGAGGCGTTAGGGTTTCCAACCCTAACACTCCACCCCCACCAAACCAGTCAGAAGAGCAGGTGTGGGGATGTCTTCAGCTTCTCAAGTCTAATGCTCAGCCCATTCTCATAAAGTCTACACATCTGACCTTATTTACAGATGGAGTGGGCTAAGTGTTTGGCTTTAGAAACCCAAAGCACACTCGACACCTGCCCTCCTGCCTGGTTTGGGGAGGGGGGTTGTAGGGTTGGAAACCCTAAGGCCTCATTTCCCAACTTTTGTCACTGTAAACCTAACTGGAGCATTAACAAAGTTTTTGCAATATATATATATATATTTTTTTTAATACATAAAAGCTCATTTTATAAGTAAAAAACACACTGCAGAGTGTGCAGTCATAAGGGAAATAATGCATGTCATAGGTGGTAGTGGCACTTGGCCATACCTCATGCCTAATAACACCCATGAGCTACACATTATTCCTTTAAAACCGCACACCCTGTTGTGTATTATCCCTTACACAACTCAGTCCCTGGCCATACCATCCCATCATGCAAAATGATGCTTATCTGAATACGTCTCTGTATGGATAGTCTCTGCTCAGTTACACGAACGATTAAACACAATGTTTCAGTTATTCTTTTGATTTGCTTTCTACTTATAATGTCTCATTCAGAAATGCGTTCATTCAGTTACAGTATAATATTATGGGTAAGGCCCAAGAGAGGTGGTGTTTGTGAACAAAATCTGATTGAAACTGTTTATTCTAAAATGGTTAAATATAATATGCCGCACACATTCAAACTGCAAGCTACAATCTCACAGCATAAAAATGCAGTTTTACTACTGCATGTTCCAGACTCATGATGTGCCACTAGAAACACCTCTGATGGGCTGATAATTTTGTTGATAAGTGGCCCCAACCAGCAGTTTTAAATTTCAAACAAACATCAATGCACACTGGCAGAGCAATTTAAGAGGCTCGCTAATTGCACCGTAAATGGTCTTTACATAAATACCATGCCGCTGGCCCCAAGGGGAGGCCATCCCCAGTCGTTGGTGAGCTTTGCAGCTTTAATTGCTTTTTGTACTGTGTGCTGCGCAACAGTTGGGCCCATCTCCTGCCACCATATCTAATTATTATTGACCTGCAGGTGAGGATGAATTACGGACGTTCTGATGCGGTAATGTCAGAGGGAAAATGTCAGCGTGGCGTGCTGAGACGAGTCATTCAATTGAGCCGTTAACCATGCTGTTGGAAGTGAAAAGATGGCTTTTAAAAACCATTAAATTTTAATTAAGGTAAAAAAAAAATTCTTAAAAAATAAAGCTGTTTGGTGGCCAGCAGAGTACCCCAATATCCTTGTGCACTTGGTCACTGACAAAGCAGAATTATGTGCACTCACCAGAACTGGGGTATGGTAAGCAGGACTTGCTCCTTGAAATAAGGGGGATGTCCACAAATTGAACCCTTTCAGATGGTTTATTTCCAGAATAAGAGACGGAACAAGTGTAATCTAAAACAGTGTGTAACTAATGTGGCCCTGTGCCACACATGCTGGTCTATCCCAGAGGCCCCTGCCCCCATTATTTCAAGAAGTGAGTCTTGATTGCCTGTGCCATTACTCTGGTGAGTGCACATAATTCCGTTTTGTCTTACTGTTGGTTTTGGGCTGGCCACCTGGCATAGAAAGACGGGCGATATGGAGCACGGAACCAGTTTTTCTTTTCACTGTACTAGATCACGGAGTCTGCTGAATGGTGCCCCAGTATCCTTGCGCAATAGGTCACTAAACTGCTGAATGGTGCCCCTATATCCTTGTGTACTAGGTCACTAAGCTGCTGAATGGTGCCCCAATATACTTGTGCACTAGGTCACAGAGCCTGCTGCATGATGCCCCAATATCCCTGAGCACTAGGTCATTAAGCCTTCTGCCTGATGCCCCAGTATCCTTGTACACTAGGTCACTGAGTGTGCTACATAGTACCCAGTTATCCTTGTGCACCAGGTCACTGAGCCTGCTATATGGTGCCACAATATCCTTGTGTACAAGGCTAGCATGGTGGCCCAATTTCCTTGTGCACTAGCTCACTAAGCCTGCTGCAGTGTGCCTCAGTATCCTTATACACTAGGTCACTAAGCCTTCTGCCTGGTGCCCCAATATCCTTGTGCACTATGTCACTGAGGCTGCTGAATGGTGCCCCAGTATTCTTGTGCACTACATCACTAAGCCTGCTGCCTAGTGCCCCAGTATCCTTGTGCACAAGGTCACTGGGCCTACTTCATGGTGCCCCAGTATCCTCATACACTAGACCACTAACCCTTCTGCCTGGTGCCCCAATATCCTTATGCACTAGGTCACTGAACCTGCTGCAGGGTGCCCCAATATCCTTCTGCACTAGACCGCTGAGCCTGACACATGGTTCCCCAATATCCTTGTGCACCAGGTCGCTGAGCCTGCTGCATGGTGCCCCAATATCCTGGTGCACTAGGTCGCTGAGTCTGCTGCAGGGTGCCCCAGTATCCTTGTGCACTAGGTTACTGAGCCTGCTGCCACTGAGCCTGCTACCACCAACAGCTTAATCTGGTTCAAAGTCAGTTGGCATTCATCTGTATCCCCCTCCCCCGGGTCGTGCCTGAAAATAGGCAGGAATTGTCTAGTGCACTTACCCGGTCAACAAAAACTAAATAAAATAAAATAAAATAAAATTGTGCCCCAATATCCTTGTGCACTAGGTCATTGAGCCTGCCACATGGTGCCCCAATATCTTTGTGCACTAGGTCACTGAGCCTGCTGCAGGGTGCCCCAATATTCTTGTGCATGAGGTCACTGAGCTTGTCGCATGGTGTCCCAATACCTTTGTGTACTAAGTCACTGAGCCTGACATATGGTGCCCCAGTATCCTTGTGCATAAGGTCACTGAGCATACTGCAGGATGCCCCAGTATCCTTGTGCACTAGGTCACTAAGCCTGCTGCCTGGTGCCCCAATATCCTTGTGCACTAGGTCAATGAGCCTTCTTCCTGGTACCCCAGTATCCTTGTTCAATAGGTCACTGAGCCTTCTTCCTGGTATGCCAGTATCCCTGTGCACTAGGTCACTGAGCCTTCTTCCTGGTACCCCAGTATCCTTGTGCACTAGGTCACTGAGCCTTCTGCCTGGTACCCCAGTATCCTTGTGCACTAGGTCACTGAGCCTGCCGCATGGTGCCCCAATATCCTGGTGCACTAGGTCGCTGAGTCTACTGCAGGGTGCCCCAGTATCCTTGTGCACTAGGTCACTGAGCCTGCTGCATTGTGCACCAATATCCTTGTGCACTAGATCACTGAGCCTGCTGCATGGTGCCCCAATATCCTTGTGCACAAGGTCACTGAGCCTACTGCAGGATGCCCCAGTATCCTTGTGCACTAGGTCACTAAGCCTGCTGCCTGGTGCCCCAATATCCTTGTGCAATAGGTCACTGAATCTTCTTCCTGGTACCACAGTATCCTTGTGCAATAGGTCACTGAGCCTTCTTCCTGGTACCCCAGTATCCTTGTGCACTAGGTCACTAAGCCTTCTGCCTGGTACCCCAGTATCCTTGTGCAATAGGTCACTGAGACTGCCACATGGTGCCCCAATATCATTGTGCACTAGGTCACTGAGCCTTCTGCCTGGTGCTCTAGTATCCTTGTACAATAGGTCACTGAGACTGCCACATGGTGCCCCAGTATCCCTGTGCACTAGGTCATTGAGCCTTCTGCCTTGTGCCCCAGTATCCTGGTGCACTAAGTCACTGAGCCTGCTGCAGGGTGCCTCAGTATCCTGGTGCACAGGTCACTGAGCCTGCTGTAGGGTGCCCCAGTA
The DNA here is from genome assembly GCA_016271365.2 of Neoceratodus forsteri. NCBI lineage: Eukaryota > Metazoa > Chordata > Ceratodontiformes > Ceratodontidae > Neoceratodus > Neoceratodus forsteri. Next base: position 1,095,494,784 of record CM028135.1, on the reverse strand, counting down.
TCCTTGTACACTAGGTCACTGAGCCTTCTGCCTTATGCCCCAGTATCCTTGTACACTAGGTCACTGAGCCTGCTGTAAAATGCCCCAGTATCCTGGTGCACAGGTCACTGAGCCTGCTGCAGGGTACCCTAGTATCCTGGTGCACTAAGTCACTGAGCCTGCTGCAGGGTGCCCCAATATCCTGGTGCACAGGTCACTGAGCCTGCTGCAGGGTGCCTCAGTATCCTGGTGCACAGGTCACTGAGCTTGCTGTAGGGTGCCCCAGTATCCTTGTGCACTAGGTCACTGAGCCTTCTGCCTTGTGCCCCAGTATCCTTGTACACTAGGTCACTGAGCCTGCTGCAAAATGCCCCAGTATCCTGGTGCACAGGTCACTGAGCCTGCTGCAGGGTACCCTAGTATCCTGGTGCACAGGTCACTGAGCCTGCTGCAGGGTGCCCCAGTATCCTGGTGCACAGGTCACTGAGCCTGCTACAGGGTGCCCCAGTATCCTGGTTCACAGGTCACTGAGCCTGCTACAGGGTGCCCCAGTATCCTGGTTCACAGGTCACTGAGCCTGCTGCAGGGTACCCTAGTATTCTGGTGCATAGGTCACTGAGCCTGCTGCAGGGTACCCTAGTATTCTGGTGCACAGATCACTGAGCCTGCTGCAGGGTACCCTAGTATCCTGGTGCACAGGTCACTGAGCCTGCTGCAGGGTACCCTAGTATCCTGGTTCACAGGTCACTGAGCCTGCTGCAGGGTACCCTAGTATCCTGGTGCACAGGTCACTGAGCCTGCTGCAGGGTGCCCCAGTATCCTGATGCACAGGTCACTGAGCCTGCTGCAGGGTACCCTAGTATCCTGGTGCACAGGTCACTGAGCCTGCTGCAGGGTGCCCCAGTATCCTGGTGCACAGGTCACTGAGCCTGCTGCAGGGAGCCCCAGTAACCTTGTGCACTAAGTCACTGAGCCTGCTGCAGGGTTCCGCAGTATCCTGGTGCACTAGGTCACTTTTGAATTGGTTATAGTTCTGCCAACTGTGTTGTATGATAGTATACCAGTAAGGCCCCAATAAGCAACTGAGTACTATGGTGGTGGTGAGAAGGGACTAGTCTCCATCTTGTCTGCCCCTCCTACCACAAGGCAGTGACTAGACCCAATTTGAGGACGGACATACATCCATGCCATTACCCGCCTCATAGTATGTAACCCTCAAAGCCATTCTCCTTTATGAATTGAGCTAGTCCTGCTTTGAAAGCCTGCACAGTGCCACATTCCACAACCCTCACTATGTAGGCTGTTTTCACATGTTAACAACCCTTCAGATGATGTAATGCTTTCTCGTGGTTGCCCTTATTCTGCCCCTCTCACTTTGAGAGCATGCCTACTAGTTCTGTTTGCAGTCACCAGTCCAAACAGCTGTGTATACTCTACCCTGTCTGTCCCTTTTAGTATTCGGCTTCAAGAGCAATTTAGTTTTGTCAGGGATCACAACAGCCAACTAATGTCATAAGTATCTCCGCCTTTTCCATCTTGGGGTTGTGCCTGCCAGCTCAAAGTTTCTGCAGTCGGTTGTTCCCACATGAGACTAGTGAATCCCAGTTTTAAACCCCAGCACAGGCAGGGATTCACAGTGCGACCCTGATCAAGTTACCTGACCTCCGCCATGCTCCCATCTCTCCCATCTGTGAAGCTGAGGCAGGAGCCAGATCCCACACCGTAAATGAGGTGCTACATATTAGCTGGGACTAGTGTAAAGAAAAACACTATCAGACGGGCAAATGCCATCGTCCTCTGCGGCAGCAGTATCGCAGGAAGCTACATCAATAAATCAGTTTTATTTCTATTTATAGTAGCGTGTTTCATCCAAGTCTGCAGGCGCCAGCGCCCTCTTGCAATCTGCACACAAATTGATGTTTTGATACTGTGTGTGTCTTAGCCATGGCAGTTTACAATAAAGTTGGTCTGGAAGTTATCTGTACTGATTCTGTAAAAAGTAATCAAGATATAGCTACAAAAAGAGCAAGTCTGATACTGGTTCCTTTTTTAATCCATGTTTTTATGCCCTTCTTCACTGCAGGGCCCCTTTCGGCACTCGACTGTCCACCAGTCCAGACACCCACTAGTGCTGGGACTTACCTGAGCTGGCCCAAATCCCCCCCAGAGTACCCCTCTGTGGCAGGGCCAGGAGAGAGGGGCCTTCCTCCTCCCCCCAGCTACACACCCAGGTTGCCAGCCAGGGCCCAGTCAGTGGTACTAGACCGGTAAGGATGGCAAGGCATTATTCTGCCACTGATGGTGTTTTTATCTGCTGATTTTCATCCACCCACCAACTGGAAACATCATGTAAAGACTGAAGTCCAGCCTCGACACGCTCGGCATCCCCTAGGGAGGGATAGTCAATTTAGTGGTGGAACATGGTGCCCACCCCTCCCCAGGCTGGCAGCACTGTCATGCCCCCCCTGCCCCAGACCAAACAGCCAGTTTCCCAAACTCACTACCAAACTCAGGTCGCAGGCGCAAGAGTGCGATGCGCTAGCCACAGGACCATCAGGCAGCCCTGAAACTGATTTCTTGATGAGGCCAACTGTGATACAGCTAATCCACAGGGTGATCACGTCTGCTTGTCTCATAACCTTTGCGGCACTACGGGAAGTGAGGCTGCTGGATGCTGAAGGTTATGGAAAAGCTAATTAGCCTAATCTGTGGCTAGTGCTGGCCTGTTTCCTTCACATGTGGCCTGTGTCCAATCCAGACACCACCACCCCTCACCCACCAAGCCAGGCTGCTGAGGGAGCTCCTATATGCTAACATGTGGCCCGCCACTGATTCAGATCCAACCCCCCCCCCCCCAAGCTGAGTCAGTACCCTAACATGTGACCTAGCTCTGATTCAGATCCAAACACACAACCCCTAGCCAGGCTGCTGAGGGATCTCCTAATCACTTATTAGAAGGCACATCTCTGATTCAGATCTGGAGAGACCACCTCTCCAAGCTGAGCCACTGAGGGATTTCCCATACCCTAACATATGGCCCAGGTCCAATCCCGATTCAGACTCCCCTCCTCTAGGGCAGGATAATATAGACTGATGTTGCTCCCCTGGTCAAATACCTGGAATCGAAAGCAGGTTGCAGCCACCTCGCCTATCTCATAAGTAGTACCTTAACGATACCTAAAATGGGTCTAACCCCTGTCCTACATATCTGAACAGTGATACGGTGACCCTGTAAATAGATATATGATATCACTTTTCACATTGCTGTTCTCTCAAGGCCCATTCATCACACTGTCAACATCTTTCACAAACGTTCTTATTATATAGACATGAACATTCCCCACTCTCCTGATCTTGGAATGGCTAAGGATGTTAACATGCAGTGCCATCACCAGAGTAAGAGGGTTCTGGGGGCAGAAAATTGTTCGGCATAGTGGAGATGCCACACAAGGGCAAGGTCATCCTCAGACACTGGTACGCATGGATGCATGCTATTGATTGTTGACAGCTCGGGCTGAAAACTGTGGGAGAAAATCCCCCGGTCAGCGTGCTAGATGCCTGTGACCCCTGCAGGCACTGCACAACTGACAGGGCAGGCCATCACCACACTGTGGTCCGGGGCAAGCATGGGTAACCAGTAAGTCCCTGAGTAGGTCAGTGATGGAACTGGGGGGTCCCTGAGCAGATTGGTGCTGGGACTGGGGGGGTTCCTGAGTAGGCCAGTGATTGGACTGGGGGTCCCTGAGTAGGTCGGTGATGGAGCAGGAGGTCCCTGACTAGGACGGTGATGGGACTGGGAGGTCCCTTCGTAGGCCACAGGACCAGGGGATCCCTGATTAGGTCAGTGATGGGATTGTGGGGTCCCTGAGTAGGTTGGTGATGGGACTAGGGGGTCCCTGAGTAGGTCGATGATGGGACTGGGGGGAGTGCCACAAGGCAAGATCAGGGAGCAGTAGGAAACAGCAGAATGCAAAAAAGTGAAGGGAGGGCTAAATAAGAAAAAGATATGAAATCCCTGCTGAAATGTAACAGTATGTTGTTTTAGACTTACAGTGTTTTCCCAGAAATGTCAGGCATCTTTAACTAGTTTATTCTTTTTTCCATATACATTTTATGCTCCTGCTCACCCCAGCTGCCCCCTTCAGACTGACCCCCCAGCCCGTCACCCCAGTATCGCCGGGACTTACCTACTCGCCTGTCGCCCGGCTGCTGAGTGTGTAGCCTGTGGAAGGTCAGTTGTCACCCACAGCTGAGGGTATTTTCCACCATGTTTTTCTCCCGATTCCCATCCCCATTGCTGGGGTGCACATGCCAGATGTGCATACATGGAGGTGCACGAACGTCCGCAGAAGTCCCGCAGCGCCCTCCCTTCTCTGGCACCCATCGCAGTTGTACTACTCGCGGGCCTCCACACCGGGGCAGTCATTTGGGGGATGTGCCACTCCTCCCTCCCTGGGAGAGGATACCTGTCCTCCGGATGCTTAACCATCTCCCTCCCCAGCCGACTCCAGGCAGCCTGCTCACACTATGAACACGGGTCGCCGGCGTGACATGAGGTAAGGCACGGATGCTTCAGCCCTCCACGTCACTGGGCTAGCTTAGCTAGTTTATTCTTTAATTTGAAAGAATAAGAGTATTTTAAAAAATGTGTTAAATAAGTGTGCTGAATGAAAGGTGGCAGCAGTGGCGACCCCAGTAATCAGGGTGATTGATTGGGGGGGGGGGAGAAACTGGGCAAAGCGGAGGAATGCACACAAGCATTGCCCTGAAAAAACATCCGGCAAATCCTACACTGATAATGTACAGCTTAAAACATGACCTCTTCTACGTAAGAATTTTCATTTTAGCATCAATATACACTGCTTGTTGTTTGTTTAATACATTTGAAACCAAAAGTAGCTTCATGTGAATGAAGGCTCTGTTAGTGAGATAAGACAACACCCCATACTGCCATTGAAAGAGTAATTAGGTAAACGCCAATGGCTGCATTAAGTAATTGCCAGAGAGATTACCGGCTTAGCATTGTTTTGTTCTCCGCCTCCTCCCATGGCTTTCAGCCAACAAACACCATTTCACAAACTGGTGGGTAAACCATTACGGTTTCCTTTTCATCTAATTGTAAGCTAGGTACTCCTTACTTCATGGCTCTGCATATTAAACAACGTTGTCACTTTCAATGAAGGAGCCTCATAAACACATTTTAATTTGGCACACAGGATCTAAACCTGTAGATCTAGAACATGCTGCTGCTGTGGTTAGGTAAGCTGCTGTTGCCATAGGAACCAGCCAGTCTCCCCTGAGCATGAGTGCACGGTTCCCTTATTGTTCAGCGGCTAATAAACTCTCGCACAGAGCAGGAGTCCCTGTGCTGCCCACACAGACGTGCTGAATAATCTACACCATTTAGTAATTAAAACAGATCAAAGAGGGAAGCAGCACACATTATCTTAAGCCAGTCAACGGGGCTCTGGTTCCAATTCAACTGCTGCCCAAGTACAAAGCTGCAACCGTAAAACGTTTATTGGTACGTAACAAAGGCAGCTCTGTATTCATTTATTTTTATATAGGATTATAAAATACCTCTTTGTTAAAAAAGCTCCCTTTTAACCATAAAAGTGCAATGTGATAAGCACAGAACAATACAGATGCCCAAGGCAGAATGTTCTTAAAGGAGAACTAAAGTCAAAATTTGCAAATAAATATGTTGTTTGAAGTGTTTTGATGTGTAGGTATACTCCTAGTAAGGCCTTCCCTTTGTAACCCCCAGGTGGCGCTATCCCAAGGGCTACTATCCCTGCCTGCTTGACTACTGACAGGTTGAGGGGCCTAGGTTCTACGGCGGGTGCCTCCACCCAGAGGTCAGGGTTTGTAGTGGTTAGGCTAGCTTGGTCACAGCCCTCTGGGACACTGAGACCCCCTTTTATTCCCTCTAGTGGCTCACACAATGCACAGAACTTACAGTCCCAATACCCCACATGTACATACTATTCATTCATAAAGTACCACTTACCCTCGAGACTTATTCTGAGGTTCGTCTCTGGGGACCCCCTGTAAAATAAGGTTAATCAACATACACAAACCAATACAATGCTTGATATGTAGGTACTGATACTTCAGACAGTTTAAAGTTTAACAACATCAAATCTGGTTTATTTAGGGGGAATAAAACACGGGAGGGGGAGATCAGGTTAATTGGCAGAATTAAATCACAGTACTGTGCACACATACAGGGTCTGAAAAGTCACACTCTGGGTACCCAGGTTGGGGGGGGCTAGCCAGGTCTGTTGCCTGGGGTTGGCCGGCAGGTGCAGATGGACAGGGCCCTGTAGAAGAAAATATATGCACAACATCCAATTGTAATCTGGAGCTGGATGGCTCAGTCCATGAAGAAGTGAAACAACAATAATTAGATGACACACTTGTAATTGAAAACAGGCTGCAGGGGAATACCCTGATTTGTACTCACAATACCCAAGCTGAGAACTGGATGGTGGATGTTCTTCTGGGTTGCCAGAACAACAGGGCATGGAGACAAGGTCCTTGTGACTGGACCCCACTGCAGTAGACAGCAAACGGATTTAGTCCGAGACAAGCTGGGGTTTGCTTCCAACTTCAACACATAGCACACAGCACAGGGGATTGGAAATAGCAATTCCCCACAAGCACTACACACATTCATATGTAAAAGGAAAGTACTATACCAGGCAGGCTGCTCCTAGATCCCGATCGCAATTACTGCAAAATACCCGGGAGCACACACAGCAGCTTCAGTTCCTGACAGACCGAGCGTGATTCTGCAATTTCTCCAGTCTTCTACAGGGTTAGCCTGGTTTCTACCTTTCAGACTTCCTTCTTTCTCCTCACAAGTCAGATTCAGTCTGAACTAGCGCTTACAATGGCTGCAGGCCGAACCTCAGGGCCTCACATGCTCTTCCCGTGCGAAACTATACACCGCAGAAGCATACAGCTCCTTCTCTCTTCACTGTCACAACTGATCTGATCTTTCCAGTCACAGAGCAGGGCATTTCCTTTAGCTCCACACGATTCTGTTGGCTGGTTCGGCTGTCACTCACAATAAGACTCCCTCTGTTGGTGAAAAAAGGCGCCAAGGTCAAAACTACATTTTCCAGAGTCACTGCTCATACAATCCCCTTGTGGCTTGAGAGTCCAAGTTCCAGTTCGTCCACAGGCTCCATTTTAAGGCCTCCCTATCATCCTGATTGGTCCAAGTCAGCAATTCAGGACCAAAATGAAAGAGCTACACTGAAACAGTTTGTGCTGAAATAAAGACAGGTTAGACAAACTACATTTTCTCAGTCACTCTAAATGATTTGTGGCAAACAGTTATATCTTTCAACAAGGCTCCCTCTGCACATGTAGCGACGGCAGAAATGGGGCGAATTGGCAGCAGCTCGAGCGTGATTCGAGTGTTAAATACACAGTCCCCCCATACAAACTAATTAACTCTGCAAGCAGACAGCTCTTAAAGAGACAGTACGTGGAAGCTCAAATAGCACTCACTTGGAACCACATTTAAACAGCTCAGACACGGAACACCGCCCAGACTTGGAGCATTCAGGCAAGCTCCTGGAAGACTTTTGGGAACTCCCATTTGCAGAGGGTGTTACACCTTTATTTGCTGAAAGGATTTTTTTCTAAATTTCCTTGCTGCTTTTGTGGACCCTGGGGATCTCCATATTAACATTTCTAATGGCCTTTCTTGTTCCTATAATGCCTCCTGTCCCATGTGGCTGTGATGTATCCAGGACCATTGATTCAGAGAGTAATAACTGCTGCAGCAGCATCTACTGTTATGGGCCTGAGATTCTGGTTTCAACTAAATATTTAATCCAAACTTCTGTTTATATATATATATATATATATATATATATATATATGTGTGTGTGTGTGTGTGTGTGTCTAGGTCTAGTCAGCAGAAGTGAATGTTTTGTTTTTAAAGCCTTTCATTTTATCAAACTACACACAACCATTAGCAATGCACACAAATCACACAAGGTCACAACTGCCACAGATGTTACAATTAGTGAAGACTCTAGCTGTTTAATTATATAATAGCCCACTCAGTTATCCCTCAGGCATTTGCCACATACTTAAAACTCCCTGGACAAGGAGAGTTAATCAACATAACAGCTCTACTACTATAAACTTGAGAAAACACAGCTCTTGTTGAAGTAATGGTCCAGGACACATCACAGTCACATGGGACAGGAGGCATTGCAGGAACAAGAAGAGCCATTAGAAATGCTAATATGGAGATCCCCATGGGGCCATAAAACCAGCAAGCAAATTTAGAAAAAAACGTCTTTCAGCAAGTAAAGGGAAAGACTTACTAGGAGTACACCTACAAATCAAAACACTCTGCACAACATATTCTTTCGTAAATTTTGGCTTTAGTTCTCCTTTAACAGGTTTTCTTCTTTAACAGGAAACTTTTATGTGGACACATTTTAAAATGTCTTCTGAGGTTGGGGAAAGGGGAGGTTCAAAACAATTAACATTGATAAAGCGAGTTAAGAGATTTTCTCTCTTTTTTTTAACTATTTATGCCCATGTCTCTCTAACGACCCCCCCCCTTTCCACTCAGGACCTCCGGGCACCCCCTCATCCTGCTGCCTTTTCCAGACATGGCCACTGAGCTCCATGGATCAATGGCTGTACCCCCCCCAGGTAGTGTCAGGGTGGAGGGATGTACCACAAACATCTTGTTGCATCAGGCCATGCTGTGCTGGGGAGGTGGGGGCCCAGACACACCTGAGTCCATCATCACAGGGGTGCTGGGGAGGTGGGAACCCGGATATACCTGAGTTCATCATCACGGGGGGTGCTGGGGAATTGGGGTCTGGATATAATAATAATAATAATAATAATAATGTAACCCCCCTACAAATGGGGGTTCCCAAAAAGTCTTCCTTGAGCTTGCCTAAATGCTCACTGTCAGGCTGGTGTCCTGCATTTTAGCAGTTTAAATGTGATTAACAGAGCCTGTATAGCCTCTGTGTACTGTCTCTTTAAGAGCTGCCTAATTGCAGCTTAAGTAATCTGAGAGGGAACTCTGTTGAAAGATGTAACTATTTGCTGAAAATCATTTAGAGTGATAATGATAATATAGTTTGTCTAACCTGCTTTCTTTGTAGCAAGGACTGTTTTGTTTGTCTCACTATCTTGGTCCTGGACTGCAAATTGGACCAAACAGTACTGGTTGGACCTAAAATGTAGCCGGACTACAGGAGCTGTCTGAATTCAAAATCTGTAGGAACTGTAGTTTGGAGCTTTTTTGTGCCTTTTTTGCAACTGAAGGGGGAGCTCTTGCCTTGACTGACAGCCAAATCAGCCAACCAAATCTTTTGGATCTTGGGGAAGTCCTGGGCTGCTTGCAGTTTTCAGTTAGTTCTGAGCCGGGAAGTGGAATGAGAGGAGCTGAAGTGATTCTGAGCAGCAGTCCTGAGTGGATTCGCATGGGAAAACTGTGAACGGGCTGAGAGTTTGGCCTGCATGTCTGCCCGCTGCTCCTGAGAGGGACAGAAGAGAATTATTTTGGACTAAATCCAAGTTTGTGTGACTAAAGTAAGCTACTGAATTGGGCCAGGCTCAATCTGAAGAAGACCGAAGATTTTGCTGAATGCGATCGGCCTGTCAGGAGTTCCAGCTACCTCTAAGCGCCCGGTGTGTACAGAGACTTTGCGATTGTGACCGGGGAGCGCTTTGCCTGGTACAGTAGAAGTCCCGTACATGTAAATGTGCTATGAGCTGCTCGTGGGTTGTGAGTTAGTTCCCCACTGTGTAAACTGTGTTCTGCTTGCTGGAAGCTGTATCCAGCCCAAAACGGACTGCATCCGAATTTGTCTCCATGCGGTCTGGGCCTTGCCAGACTGGCCCAGCCAGACAACCCACTGCACAGAGAAGCCATCGACAAGGGACCTGCCTGGGGATCAGCCCCCTGCTCCATGCTTGAACAGGAACAATGCCTCTGCGACTCGTGTGGGCCCTGCTTCTCCTGGTATTCCAGATCAACCACCTGCAGTCTCGATTTTCATCCAGCCTGTGTCCAGTCTTGGGAATCGTGAGTAAATACCAGGGTAGCTCCCTGCAACAACATCTTAATCTGAGTGTGTCATATGATTGTCTTGTTGTTTCATTTCTTTTACGAACTGAGCCCTCTGGCTCCGGATTACAAATATTGTGTATTGTGCATGTTGTGTTTTCCATCACAGGGCCCCAGCCAGCTGCGACGCCGGCCAACCCCGGGCAACAGTCCTGGCTAGCCCATCTCTTCTCCACCTGGGTACCCAGAGGTGTGACTGTGTGGGGGGCTCAAAGCGCATGCATAACGGCTTGATTGATATAACCTTTAAGCTAATTAACCTGATTTTGCCCCTCCCTTGTTCAAGTCCCCTGAATAAATCAGATCTAACTTTTCCTGCATGTAATCTGACTGTGGTTCCAGTTTGTGCTCAAAGTACTGTACTGTTGCTATTTGCTGTGCATAACCTTGTTTTACAGGGGGTCCCCAGGGTCGAGCCAAAGGAACCAGCCCTGGTGGCAAGTGCAAACAGTGTGGGTACTTGTGTGGTGTACCAAGGGTATTGTGAAAGTGATTATTGTACAGTGTTCAGGCCACTAGAGGGGAAAGAGGGGGATTACAGTGTCCCGGAGGGCTGTGCCCAGGTTAGCTTGACCACTACCAACCCTGACCTCCGGGTGGAGGCACCCGTTTCAGAACTCTGGCCCCTTAACCTGCTACTAGCCAAGCAGGCAGGGGTAGTAGCCCTTGGGATAGTGCCACCTAGGGGTTACAGTAAGTTTTATTTAATATATACGCCTTTCACAAATCAAGGCGCTGCACAGTCAGATAAAATCAAAAAATACAATAAATACCGATAAAAATCATAGAAGTTCGGGGTCAAGGCGCGATAGGCGTGATGTCACAAATGCATGGACCAAAACAGGCAGGTTGCTGGACGGAACAAGGTGCTTGATCCTAGCAATGTTCCTAAGATGGTAAAAGGCCAGCTTGACGACTGCCAACACCTGATGTCGAAGGGTCAGACCATCGTCAAGCACCACTCCCAGGTCACGCACCTGCTCAGAGGTAAGAATCTGAGCCCCCCCCAGGACTAAACCAGAGGAGAGTTCAGTCCTCAACCCCTCTATCCTATGACCCGGGTCCACTACGAAAACCTCAGTCTTTCCTGGGTTCAACTTTAAACCGCTGGAACTCATCCAGTCTTGGATTTCTACAAGGCAGCTGTTCAATACCGAGATAGCACTAACCTGGTCGGGGCCAAAAGACAGATAGAGCTGGGTATCATCAGCATAGCAGTGAAACCTCAGCCCATACCATCTTACAATGTCTTCGAAGGGCAGCATATACACTGCAAATAACATGGGAGACAGCACCGAGCCCTGAGGTACCCCGCAAGGCAGAGAGAAAGCCTTGGGGGAAAAAAATATTCCCAAGACAACTCTCTGAGTTCTACCGGTATGGAAAGATGTAAACCATCTGAGAACTTTCCCCGACAGCCCACAGATGAACCTCAAACGCTCGAGCAGAACCCCATGATCCACAGTGTCAAAAGCTGATGACAAATAGAGGAGTACCAAGACGGAGCGGGTTCTCCGATCTCTCGCCATCAGGAGATCATTGAGCATATACCTGGGTCCATCATCGTAGGAGTGCTGAGGAGGTGGGGGCTGGAATATGTCTGGATCCATCATCACAAAGGTGCTGGGAAGGTGGGGGCCCAGATATATATTTTTTTTTAATTTAAAAGTTGATAACCGGGAAAGGCGTCAATGAACTGAAGCTTATTTCCAGATGCGACCTGGGGGAGGGGACACATACAGAGAAGTTACAAAACAGAAGTGATGCAATCAACAGAGAAATGCAACAACAGGAGCAAATATAACAGAGGTAGTACAGTAATCAGAGAAAGTGCAAACAACAAACAAAACAAAGCCATTTACAGAGTTTCAAGGTAAGGCTGAAAACAAGTTACATTACAGAAATTTACACTTCTATACAGTAGATCACAAACTGTAGGGTATTTCAGGGTTTTAAATAATTGATTAGCAGTTTTTTCTTGGGATGATACTAACTGTACAGAAAGTATTTATATAGATTTTGTAGAAGTGCTGTGTTTATTAAACACAGTGAGGGAAGAGCTATGCATTTTCACAAAGTTTTAGCACTTTTATGAGCAAAACGCTAATCAATTTTTAGAGTTAAATAAAACCTTGTATTTATATTTATACACAGCAGGGAGGGCATCTACATGCTGAAGAAAGGGGGCAGCAGCAGGAGGTTAGGGGAGAGGGTTTGAACAAGCATTTAAGAGCAGGGAAAGAGGAAGAGAGGCAAGTAGGGAAGGGGAAGCTATTCCAAAAAGAAGGGAATCTGTAAGAGAAGGAGAGTTTGCCAGCCGCGGTGCGAATGCGAGGGAGAGAAAAGGTGCGTGCGCAGTTTGATCTCAAGTTATAGGACAGGGGAGAGGCAGGAGTGAGGAGAGAGGCAAGGTAGGAAGGAAGAGAGCCAAATAAAATATTGGCTATGAAGGTGGTGCAGTGAGCGGAACACCTACGTGCTAGGGACTGAAGGGAAAGTGAGTGTAAAGGTCGCAGTGGTGGGTTTGGGGGGGAGTTAGAAGCAAACCTACAGAAGGCGTGGAACAAGATTTCAAGTTTGGCGACAGAGATGGCTGGAGTAGCACTGTAGACTATGTCGGCATAGTCAAAGGAAGGGAGAATCCACTTGATGACGAGATCACGTCTAACAGGGAGGGAGAGGCTGGCTTTATGATGGTAGAATAATCCTAGTTTAGGACACAGTTTGATGTGTACTGCATTAAAATGGGTGGAGAAATCAAGGGAGGGGACAAGCCAAATACCGAAATACTTATATGAAGGGACCTTGTCTAGAGTGGAGTTTGCGGCCGAGTAGAAGGCCGGTTGGGAGGGAAGCTTGGCGAGTTTTTGTTTGGAGCCAAAAGTCATGGCTACTGTTTTCTTTGTTCTTCTTGTGTTTAGTTTTAGTAAGTTTGCATCAAACCAGGCAGTCACTGCAGTGAAGTCAGTTTGGAGAGGAGTTTGAACTGCAGGGGTGGAAGGACCTGACAGGAACAGGACGGTGTCGTCCACATACATGTGTATACTGGCGTGTGAGTGGACTGAGGGCAGAACATTAATAAAGAGAGAAAAGAGAATGGGCCCAAGGAAAGAGCCCTGAGGCATGCCAGCAAGGATGGGGAGGGAGGAGGAGGAGGATTTGTAGTTGCATACTGACACTGCCTGAAAGCGACTAGTAAGGTAGGAGCTGAACCACGTCACTGAGGCAGCAGAGAGAACAATGGAGCTGAGTTTAAGTAGGAGGAGAGGATGGGAGACCGAATCGAAGGCCTTTGCAAGGTCTATGAAAATGGCTGAGGTAATGTGGCCACAATCCATGGGAGAATGGATGGTATCGGTGAAATGGAGGAGGGCGGAGGTGGTTGAGTGAGACTTCCTGAACCCAGATTGAAAGGGGGAGAGAGTGTTTGAAGTGAAGAGGAAGTCATTTAATCTAGAGAGGATGAGGGATTCTTGGACTTTTGCAAGGGCAGGGAGAAGGGAGATGGTGTGATAGTTCCCAGGGACAGAAGGGTCACCACTTTTGAAGAAAGGGATGACTGTGGCGGATTTCCAGGCTACTGGGAAAGTGGCTGAGGAGAGAGAGAGATTTAGAATGTAAGTTAAAGGGGTTACTATTGAAGGGGTGGAGATTTTAAGGAGCCTGGGGTGAAGACCATCCAGGCTGGACTTGGAAGGGTTTAATGCAGTGAGAGCTCTCAGGACCTCAGAAGGCAAGATTGGGGGCAGCTGAAAGCCTGAAAACAGGGGGGTTGAAAGAGGGGTGTTGGGAGGGAGGGCAGGGAACCGGATGGAGCAACACAAGTAAAGTACTTGTTTAGGGGTTCGGCAATGCGAGAGGGTTCGGGGATTTGTGAGCTGCCCAAATAGATTGGTGGGGGGGAGACAGTGGGGGTGCAAGAGTGAGCGGAGATCTTGCCAAAAAGAGGATGGGGAACTGTTAGTGGGGTGTAAGCATGACTTGAAGAAGTCGGCTTTTGCACGGTGGATGCTGATGGTGCAGCTATTGCGTAGGGTAAGATAGGCTTGGAGGGAGAGCAGGTTGCCTGAGGCTTTATAGGAGCGCCAAGCATGATCACAAGCCCTGCAGTTGACTAGGATGGAGGGGGGTAACCCAGGGGAGGTGGGTACGTCTTACCCTGGCAGTCTTTAGCGGTGCATGGGTATCCCAGATCTTTAAGAAAATGGATGAGAACTGGGGAAGGGCAGTGTCAACCGAAAAGGAGAGGAGAGGACTGTGGACCAGTCAGCCAGGGCCAGGTCTTGAAGCAGGTTGCACACATCTAGGGATTTGAAGCAGTGGAACTGGATGTATTTATGGGGTGTGGGAGGGGGTTGTGACTTCCTGATGCAGAAACTGGGGCAGTGGTCACTGAGCACATCTGGCAGAATGCCAACAGAGCAGATGCGGTGAGGGTGGGATGTAAGCACCCAATCAAACAGGAAGTGTGACTGACTTTTTGGGTTTGGACGAGTAGGCACTTTGATCAGTTGGGTAAGGTTTAAAGCCTCGACAAGCTGGCAGGAGCTGAGTGAAGACTGAGAGAGCCAAGTCAAGATTGAAATCGCTGTGAAGGATAAGTTCCCTGGCATTTGCTAGTGCACAGACGGTGGAGATGCAGGAGACAAGAAGGGGGAAGTTTTGGGGAGGCGTATATTTCCCCCACAAGAAAGGGAGATGAGGATGGAAGGGTAATATTGATTAAGAGGAGTTCATGGGAGTGAAGGATAACTTCATGATGGAAAATGGAGCAGTTTAGAGAGTTGCAAAAGTAAATTGCCATGCCACCTCAACGTTTGCCACGGTCTTGTCTGAGAAGGCAATAGTTGGGAAGGGCTAAATGAGAATCTGGGATGCGGGAGGATAACCAGGTTTCTGTTATGTAAAGGACATCAGGGGAGTGAAGAGCTGTCCAGACCTTTAGTTCATCAAGTTTGGGGAGGAGGCTGCATACATTTGTATGGAAGATTCGCAAGCCTTTAGGAAGAGCTTGTTGGTGAGAGGAGGGGGGGGGCATGTGGGGCCGGAATTGGGTTCAATGTCCCTGGCTAAGAGTAGTAGGAGGATCAAGCGATGACAGTGTATGGTATTTGTATCACGGTTTAGAAGGCTAGTTGAGGTGATGACATACGAGGGGGGCAGGCAGGGGCGAAGCTGACGAATGGCTGCATAGTTTAGGAGTGAGTGACTGAACATTCCATTATGTATAGTGATGTGCTGGTAGGGGGAGGTGGGGGAGAGGGGTGAGAGGAGATAGTGGCATAAGTAGGCAGATTGCAGGGTGGGTAGAGGGCAGTGCAGAGTGGCTGCAAGTTTGGTAAGGGAGGGAAGGGGGGGCGGTGGAAGGAAGGAGAAGGAGGACTCGGAGAAGGGAGGACAGCACCCAGGGTGCACAAAGGAGTGATGTAGGAGGGAGAGGAAAGGGTGAAGAGGGCCATGAGGAACTAGTACAGTCAGAGATAGATATAAGACACTAGAGAAACAGGGCACAAAGAGGGTCCTGCAGTTGTGCAGTGGTAGAGGTGGTGCGGAAGGTCGGGAGTTCAAGACCCAGTGAGGGCGGAGGTCAGAAAAATTGGAGGTGAGGGCAGGAAAGTAAAACTGAGGAGGAAGGGACAGAAGGATTGAGTGTGAGGTGATGGAGGTGAGGGATTTCAGTAGAGGGGCACAACACTGACACCTAGTGGTCAGTTGAGATATACTTGGGTCCATCATCGTGGGGGTGCTGGGGAAGTGGGGTCCACATGTACCTGGGTCTGTCATCACAAGGGTGCTACGGAGGCGGGGCCTGGATATAACCAGGTCCTTCATTGTGTAGGTGCTTGGGAGGAGGGGGCCTGGACATACCTAGGTCCCCAGGACATACCTAGGTCCATCATCACAGGGGTGCTGGAGAGGTGAGGCCATGGATATACCTGGCTCCATCATCGCGGGGGTACTGGGGATGTGGGATACCAGATATACCTGGGACTGTCATCGTGGGGGTGCTGGGGTGACAGAGACCTGGATATACCTGAGTTCACCATTGTAGGGGGTGCTGGGGAGGTGGGGACCCAGATATACCTGGCTTCACAATTTCGGGGTTGCTGGCAAGTGGGGGCTTGGATATACCAGGGTCTGCCATCACAGGGGTGCTGGGGAGGTGGGGTCCTGGATATTCCAGGGTCCTCCGCTGTGGGGGTGTTGGGATCCTTTTCCTTTTTCTGTGAGCCCCTGGGGACATCAAATGCGCAGACATCATGGTGCGCCCACGTACACTGTGTGCATGTCTGCACACTGACGTCAGAGAAGGCCCCACCCTCACCTCTATCCTCCAGTTAGACTACCAATGTAGTCACCCAGGTGGCAGTATCATGGCAGAGGACAGACTCCTCCCTTCCCAGATGACAGCCTCCTCTGGGATGCTGGATCCTCTTCCCCTGTTGGCCGGTCCCCGACGACCCAGGCGCATTCTCAAACCTCGGGCGCCAGCATCATGAGCGGTAGCACTACCTTTGCACTGTCAAGCCAGCCAAAGCTTTTTAACAAACGAGCTCCGTTGGGCTGTCTGTCAGGCGCAGAGGGATGGTTATGACTCACGATGCTGGTGACCCAGGTTCGTGACCAAGCCAGGGACTTCAGGGGCTGGCTGGGGGGAGGAAGACTGAGTGTCCCAGAGAACGTGCTCATCCTCCTCCGTGAAGGGTGAGTTGTGCTCTCCACTGTTAAACCACTACATGTATGTGCACTGGTGGTGAGAGGGCTGAAGAAACCAGTATATATCTGTGTGTGTGGGGGGGCACCACTTAATGTTTGTTGCTGGGTTACACTTCATCTCCTCACCTGCGCTCTGACCTTGCTGGCTGTCTCCCAGGGCTGTAGGGTTCAAAACCGTTATTCTTATTAATGAGGCCAGTTCAGAGTTTTTCCCTTCAATAAGCCAGCTCAGTTGGAGCCAGCCCATCAGTGGAACAGTAGGGTTACTGGTTGCGACAAAGATGAACTGGGTTCGTGAATGACATTGGGATGTTGTGAGGTGGCCAGGGGAAAGACTGGCGGTCCCAGAGGACACTTTCCAACTCCAGTGAGAGTGGGCTGTGCACTCCACTGTAAAATCACCACCTGGGTGTCCACAGGTGGTGGTGTGTCTGGAGACACCAGTAAGGGAGGGGGGATACCACATGATGCTTGTGGACTCAGCAAGATGAAGATATCCCAGTACCCTCGGGCCCTGTATAGTCTGCCTGTCACCTCCCATCAGCCCCAAAACAATGGACATTATGTAAAAGACATAACAGCATACAGTAGTGATGGACAGGGGAAGTCCTCACAGGGCTTCAGTCGAGGGTGAGTCAGTCAAGAAGGGAGCACAGACAGACAGTAAATAAACTAACCCATGACACCATGAGAAATTAATTTCTAAATAAACAACGGGCATGCCGGAAAAGCTTTTCACAAAGAAAAGTAGAGTTCAGAATCATGGATGGTCTTCAAAGATTTTAATTTACTTTCAGGACTTAACAAATGCCAACAATTCGAGTTGGATTAAAACACAATACAGCTTGCTTTGGAACTCCCTTTAGTACAGATATTAGCTGAAACATTTGAAATGTGCTTTGTTTGTGTTGCTGTGTTCAACACTACCCATCTACCCTCATTATCAGATGTTTCCCATATCGCTCAACAGTCTAAATTATTTTAAATAAGTGCCGCTACTCATCAGGCTTTGGAATGAAGGAACAGACAGTTACTGTACCCACCACCCACTCACTCTTCAGTTTTAAAGTCACCTCTGCAGTCAGATGGGTTTCCTGCAGTAAGGCTTTCCTTGTATGTAAGGACTTCAGATTCTGTAGGGCTTCCTTTTTATAGCATTCGGAATCCCTTTGGCATTCCAAGACGTGAATTTGCACTGTACTGGTGAGTCAGCAGTATCAGATGACCGCTGAGGAGGGGGCCTGGGGAGTTCCCTGCTTGTCACTGAGTTAGCTGTGGATCCGTCAATCTCTCCATCCTCCTCTCCATGGGCACTGACCCCCATTTCTTCTCCCGTGGGATAAGAAAGCAAACAGAAAGGGTTATCTCCCTCATGGCATCATCTGTACAGCAGTACGAAACTGCGCTTTCCTATGCCCAGCAGTAGTACATGACCTATACAGCCCTGCCCAGAATATCTCAGGCTCTGTGTGTAACCAAAGTAGTATACCAACTCTAAACAAACATTCTATAACGTCACTGCTTGAAAACAATGCAGTAGTTTGGTGCACGTTTACTGGCTGCTAAATGTTTTTAGTGCAGGATAAGCAATACCAAAGAAAGGGAGTGTGTCTGGGAACCTCAGTCAACCATGTGAGCCTATTACTCAGCGGTTAGAGCACTGGAATGGTATTTGGGGGACCTGGGTTCAATTCCTGGTAGGTTACATTATTTCTTTTTCACTATGATGTGTATATTTATTGCACTGTTTTTAAGTAGTAATGTATATTTATTGCATTCTATAGCATCACTACTTGAAAACAAATATAAATATACACACACACACCAAACTACGTACCTCTTCACATCTGCATTTATACATTCCAGTATGTTGTCATGGAGACCAGCATGCTCAGGCCACAAACCTCATGGGGAGAAGGGGCAGACCAGAAAGCATGCTTGCTTGGTTCATGATGGTTCACCAGCAGATCTGCTGTCACCCCAATCATGGCCACAAGCGAATATTCATAAGGAGTGCAGAGTGCCTCTCGTGAGTGGAAGAGGGGGAGAGTGTCACCTAAATCTGCTTCAAGGCCCATAGAGGCGCTTTAGAATAAAACGGATCAAATCTATCCTTCCCCTCTGTAAGCAAAATGCCCCTCTCTGGTTGCTGCACTACCCTTGGACAGGCCCTATGATATTTATTTTTTTTTTATTATATAAGTTTTGGCCGGGAAGGACACACTAAGCAAGGCTTGTTTCCAGGTACGTCCTGGGAGCACAGGGAAGTTAAGTGACTTGTTCATAGGTCACACAGTATGCAGCTGTTGGCTGTGGGGGATTCAAACCCAGTTCCTCAGGTTTGCAGCTCAGTGCTCTTAACAACTACACTATATTATACTACCTCCAACAGATGGATGAATGATAGACAGCAGCCTTCTAATAAGTTTCACTTACGATCTCTCTATCTCCTATTAGTCCAGTCCAACTGAAGTCCCACACCCTGTCCCTATACATTAGCCTCTTTGTAGCTTGCCATGGAGGGCCCCAGCAGAAGGAAGCACTCACATGGGGTTCGCATGCGAGGAATGGAACACTGCACAGAACAAGTCTTGGCTGCTAGGAGGCAGGGATAATGGAGTCTACATGTAAAATAGAATTAAGTCCTGTTATCTGGTTAGGAAAATCATGCAGACAGATAGACCCACTCCAGTGCCCCTCAATCAAATTATCCTCCATCCATATGCCTACCTTCCTTGTTTCATCAGCATACCTTGTAAGAAAACTCAGCTGGAACTTAACAAAAGGGAACAAACGTTTACGCTAATACACAGATCAATTTGTAACCCATTGAGCATTCTTCATTCCATGCTGTCTTCCTGCTGTGAGGATCGCTCCAAGTGAGTCGTCGCTATCTCCCTACTATCCAATGTGTTGGGAGCTGAGTTGGTGGAAGTCTTCGCTAACCTTCCTGCTTCCTTCATGTGTGTTAGGTATGTAGCTGTGGGCAAGGTTGAAAAAGCTATGTAATTTGCTCAGCATGTGGCATACTGTGTGAATTCACAAACTGCCGCATGTCACATGCATCGCGCATCTTGTGCCAAATTTTACTATGCAGATTGCCACACTACACATCAAAAATTCACCACAAAGCGTGAACTGCGACAATTTCCATAGTGAAATTCACCACACGATGCGTAGTGCTTGTGCAGTGCAGCAATTCGCGAACTGCATATTGCAGAACTTGCAAATGCTACATGTAGCACACAGTGGCCAAATTCGCCACAATTCACAGGTGAATTTTCAGTTCACAACATCTCTAATGTTAGGGCTTCCACTGGCGTGAGAAATTCTCTTGGGCCTGACTCTGAAAATCTGAAGGACAACTGTAAGCCCCAACATGAACTTCTGGCCTTGCTCCCATGCCATCCTCCTAGCTCCCAGGAATGCCTGGCATTCATCATCTTGTTTCCACACCATCCTTGTAGCTCCCAGGAAGGCCTGGCATGCGTTGACTGTCTCCTTCGGGTAGTCCCAGTACAGGTGCATGTTTTGATGTCCCCGTTCTAACTGCTTGAATTCCCTAGTTCTCTGGAGCAGCCTTCCTTTACTTGACATAGAGTAGAAGCCTGACAATAATAACTTGGGGTCCGTGGTTTGGGGACGGCTTTGTCCCTAAACATATGATGTGCCTATTCTATTTCCAGTGCAGTGTCTGGTGGCAGTTCCAAGATTTTTGGCAGGGCTACAGATGTTGTGAAGTTTTTATTCGCTGGAGAAGTTGGTGCAAATCAGGGAAATTTGCAATTTGCAAAGCTTCACGAATTTCCCAACAGGTGCACCAACTTTGCTGGTCTATTTTTATATATATATATAAGGGATATGCAGCGGTTCAGTGTGTGATAATGCATTTATCTTGTACAGTTTCCAGTGACCTCAAGTAACCTCACGAGTGCCGAAGGCACGAGTGAGAGTTACGAGAGGTCATTGGAAACTGTACAAGATAAATGCATTATCACACACTGAACCGCTGCATATTCCATTTATGCAACAGGTTTAGATGTTGTGTGAACATTTTGATTTTGGTAGGTGTAAATAATTTGTCAAAAAAGGGAAAAGAAAATTGAATTTTATGCTGTTTTTTGCTAATTAGAAAAAAATAAAATGGTATCTATAAATGAAACACCACTCATTTTGTAGATATTTTTGAGCTGAACATTTTTCGTCCTCACAGTACCATGCTATCATTTTTTGTTTGAAAGTTATTCATATTTGTTTGTCAAAAAAGTGAACAAAAAATTACATTTTCTTCTGTTTTCTTGCTAATCATATACAATATACAGGGTTTATATAAATGAAACATTATTCATTTTGTAGATAATTTTGTGCTGAACAATTTTCGTGCTCACAGTACCATGTTATCTTTTTTCGTTTTTAAGTTATTCACATTTGAATATGGTTAGTACTGCTTCTGAGGCCGAACATTCTAAATGAATTCTGAAGAGAACTGTGTAGATAAATGAGCTACTGATGTAGTTACTGTGTGGATAAATGGGTGATGATGTAGTTACTATGTGGATAAATAAATTTATCCACATAGTAGCACAGATAAATGGATTTATCAGTGCAGATTTATTCAGACACCTGTTGCATAAATATATATATTTATAAAAAAACTCTAGAACTGCATAGCATCGCTCCCCCCAACCTCTGTGGTGTAATTCAACCCCTCCCACTTCCCCAAACACTTCTAAATTGAATAATCCCCCTTGCATCCTCATCGTAGCACCCTCTAGCATCCCCCCTGCCTGGCCAAATAATGTAGAAAGTCCAGATACAGTTACTATACCCTTCCCCCCCACACATGAGCCAAACATGTTCCCCCACCAAACCAAACACTAGTTTACAAATTATGAACTGTCTGCTGAGAGTGGAAGAAGCTGATTGGCCGAGAGGTCTTTGAAGCCGTGATTATATCGGAGTACGTACTCACAGCTTCAAAATGCTTCCGGCCACCAGCTTCCTCACGCACCACAAATTCATCCGACATCGCCATTCCCCTCATCCTCACACAACTCTGTCCACGGCCGGTGGACAGAGCGAGTTCTCCAACACGAGCAGCTCTAAAAAAAAAAAAAAAAAAAACATGTACATGCACCAGGACAACTGCCGCCGTTTGCGGCATTTGCATAAAGGCCCCACTCTCCAGAGCAAAAGTACCAGAATAAGTAAACTCAACCCACCATTAGCAAGCCTGCCCCCAATCGTGTCATGACAACGGCCGCTCACTATGACTGCCAGAGACACATGCACTCCCCTGTTGGCCATTTCCCCACAGCCATACACACCGGCTGCTTCACACAGTGTTCGGACAGTTGCTTAATATGTCCCTGTGGCCTTTCAGTGCACATCTGAAGGTCATTTTCTGTAAAAATTAAAAAAAAAACAGGAAAGAACTTTCACTCATATTTAAATGAACTGCCACCAAGTGCCATCTGCATCATTTCTACACACACACGACTGTAACACAGCAACAGCCACTGACAATAAAAGATCAGTCCTGCTACTAGTTCGCATCAGTACTACATACAACTGCTACATACAGCATCAGCGCTACCAAAAAAAAAAAAAGGCAAATTATTCCCTCCAAATGAAAAGAATGCAGTACGGCACACAGGGGCAGAGTTCACAGGTCACACCATCACAAACTTTCACCTCATCTGCCAGCTCCACCTGCAACAGCGCCACCTGCTGCCTCCAAGAACTATTTCTTTTAAATGTATTCCTACTACCATAAAAGCCTTTTTTTTTTTTGCATATTTTATTTTTACACTGTCCTCCAAGGAACTCTCTCTCACAGCCACTACTACCCCAAGCTCTACCTCCTAACTGAGACACCTCCTCATCCCGGCACCAGCCCTGCGGACCCCCTGGCTCTGAACCCCCTGAGGTGGGGCCATCCTATCCACCCAGGGTGCTCTATCTGAAATCTAGTGTGCCGGGCTGGGCTCGGCCCAGAAGAGGAGAACGCCCGGTGTCTGAAGTGTGGCTACGAGGGCGGTGGTGCCATCGCCTATCCCCAAGGAACGGGGATTTTTCTTATGTAGTTGCCCCCCCCCCCCAGAGTACGATGTGCAATGATGTCTGCACGATCCTGGTTGCTGACATCTGCCATTACTCTGCCCCTCTTTATGCGGCTCAGTTCTTGAGTGACCTCCAATCTCCACCAGAGGCCCCTACCACAACGAGCGAGCCCCGGATCCACCTCAGGGGAGAAGAGCAGTCTCTCGGACGCTCGATCCTCTCCCTCCCCTGCCAACCCCCAGCACCCAGGCTCATTCACGAACCCGGGACGCCGGCATGGCGTGAGATATGGCATCCAGCGCCTCAACCTTCAGCGCCACCGGGCAAGCCCTAAAAAGCTATTTTTAAAAGGTTTAAAACTTTTTTTAATATTTCATTTCTAAAACTTTTACTCCAGTTCATAATAGCAATAATTCACTCCAGGGTGTGGTATATCATGGACTATTGTCACTTCTCGGTTATTGGACGCACTCGGCCTGCGGCCTTGTGTCCAACCACCCAAGGCAGGACGATATGTCATGATATACCACACCCTGTCGTGCATTATTGCTTAAATGACCCATACTGAAACCCCCCCCCGGCCCCCAGCACCCTCAAAAAATTATTTACAGTGACTCTGTAATAAAGAAAACAGTCCCCTGGTGCAGAGTGTCTGTTCTGTTCAGTGTCCCTCTCAGGAATGGCACTGGCTCATGGATGAATGATGCCATCTTTGCTCCTAGTAACATCTGACTGACTGTATTTTTACCCAGTCAGGATTCACTAACAGCAAAGACGTCACCATTCATAATATAGTCATAGGCCAGCATCACTGGTTACAGAGGAACACTGAACAGAGCAGACGCTCCACACCAGGGGACCATCTTCTGTATTACAGGGTCACTGTAAACCATTTTGTTTGGGTGCTGGTGGAGAGGAGGGCTGAGGACGGGGAGTTGGGGGTCTTTGTAAAATAGGGTCTAGTTGGGTGGGGGAGGCGGGAGTATGTTTGGTGCTCAGGTGGGGGGAAGGTATATATATTTGCAATTGTATCTGGACTTTTTACCATAATTCAGCAGGCTGAGGGAACAGGGTGCTACAATGGGAATGGGAGGAGGATAATTCAATTTAGAAGTGTTTGGGGAGGTGAGAGGGGGTGGAATTACCCCACTGGGTGAGGGGAGGAGTTTATAAAAATAAAGACCACAAGTCACCTATTTTCTGTTGGTGAATTGCACAAATTCATGGGGCAGAATGAGGCGAACTGTCTAATTCACCTGTGAACTGGCAATTTTTGTGGTTTCGCCATGTGAATTTGAGTGATTCGCTGGGCGAATAAATAGGCAAATTGCAATCCTCGTCAAAGTGACTTTGACAAAATCTGCACATTTATTTGCAGAGCACATTTTGACAGCTTTGCACACCTCTAGGCAGGGTCTCCTAAAGAAACTTTACATCTTTCCCATTCAGTCCTTCAGGGATCCCAGCCAGACAAATATTTTTCCACTGATCCCTGCTGTCTAAGTCCGTTATTTGTCTGTCAGAACTTTCACTTTCTTCATTAATTCTGGCATCCTTAAACTGTCTGTCATTGCAGCACCCTCAAGTTGAGAAGCTCTCCTCCATCACTATCTTTACAGTTAATCTTTTTATTGTAATTACTGTGATTATACATACAAATACACTACATTCTTCAATATACACTTATATAAATTCTTAATAGGAGAAGAAAAAAACATGATGTCTGAAGTATTATACAATGATATTAAAGGGGAAAACAAATATTGAGAAAACAATATGTAGCAGTACAATTTGTATGATAGAAAGAAAATGTGGCAATTTATGCTTCAAGGGGTAAAAGGAGCAGATACAAACAAGAAATATGAGCAGTCGTGATTGTACTTCTATTATGCTGTAATTTAATACAAGTATGTGTAAGATTGTATAAAGGAAGAACATAAACAAGAGAAAAATATCTAAGAAAGTTAACAAGAATGAAGAGGGAAAGAGAAGAAGAAAAGGAGATAAAAAGATAGAAAGAGAGGAGATGAAAAAGGAACGAAAGAGCTAGAAGCGAGATTCCAATGTGAACATATAACAACCCATGGATTAAGTGACAAAATGTGTAGATGTGTTTAAATATTTAAAATAGTCCTGCCAGCATTTATTATATAAATTAAGTCGGTCAGAGGCTAAGTGTGACATACGATCAAGGATTGCGTATTGAGATAGTTGCTTGAGAATATCTGGGAGGGCGGGAATGATGTTGGATCTCCAATGCATTAGTATAAAGCGTTTAACTTGAAGGATTAGTAGGGATAACCACTTATTCTGAGAATGGGATATTTCGTATGCATGAGCACTGAAAATACCAAGTATGCAATGTTTTGGATCTAATGCAAAGGATAGACCAATCACTTTCATTGCAAAGAAATGAATGTGATGCCAAAGATTGTGTATGGGAGGACAATGCCATAAAATATGTAGCAAATTGCCGTTGGGGGAGTTACAGCACCAACATTTATTGTTGCTCATTAAGCCCATTTTTTTCAAAATCTCAGGAATTCTGTACCATAGATGCAGAATTTTGGTTTGTATGACTGAACTGCGATTATCCTTGAAAGATTTGTGGCAAGATAGCCAGCGGTTATGCCATTGTGAATTGGTTATGTTATAATTTAAAAGGGTACTCCATTTATTTTTTGTAATGATAGCTTGATCTGGAATTGTATTTCTGATATGTTTGTAAATTATACTATTTAATTTAGAGTTTGTTTTGATCCATTTAGAAAAAAAGTATCATATATAGATTGATGAGGAATAGTAGGAAGATAAAGGTTCCATGCCGTGCGTAACTGTAAATATTTCCAGAAATCGTGCTGGGGAAGATTCCATTTTTTGCGCAGGTCAGAAAAGGATTTTAATTTGAGAGTCTGAGGTATAAGTATATTCTCCAAGAAAAAAATGCCCCTGGTTTTCCAGTTACAACAAAAAATTGGGTGATTATCAAGAGTGATGTTGCGGTTCCCCCAAACGGGGCAATATGAGAAGGGTTGGGTTGGATTTAAGGTGTTTTTGAATTATTTTCCAGTAGTATATGGATGATACTATAGTAGAGTGATATTTTAAACTCGGGGGGAGAGGGTTATAAATGAAGGAAGTGGTGACATTGCCCGGACATAGAGATGTTTCCATATTGACCCACAACAGTGATTTATTGCTGGGTTTATTAAACCATTTTACAGTTTGGGCAGTGTGGACGGCCCAAAAATATACCTGGAACCAGGGGAGCCCGAAGCCCCTTTGGACCAGTGGGAACGCAGTTTGTTATGACTAAATCTGGGAATTTTGCCTTCCCATAAAAAATTGCCAATTATATAATCAATTCTGACAAAAAAAAAATTAGGGAGGGTTAAAGAGATATTAGAAAATAGATACAGTATTTTGGGAGCTACTGACATCTTGATAGCGGAGATTTTCCCATTAAAAGAGAGGTTAAGCAGTTTCCATCTGTTGAGAGTGTTTTTAATATTTGCTAATAACGGGGGAAGTTTGGTGTCCCATATCTTGTCTAATTTAGAGGTGATCTGTATTCCAAGGTAAGAGATACCTTGAGGGGCCCAACGAAAACCTAATATTGTATTCATAGAAGGGTTACAAAAATTGTTCAATGGCATTGTTTCTGATTTGTTTAGATTCAGAGCGAGCCCAGAAAGTGAAGTAAAGTTGCTAAGTAACTTAATTAAGGGTGGTCCCGAAATTTCAAGATTTTCGAGTAGAATGAGGAGGTCATCAGGGTAGGATAGTGAAGTATAGCAGGAATTACCGATAGGGATACCTTGGATCATGGAGGATTGACGAAGAGCAGCTGATAGGAGTTCCAAAGCTAGAATAAAAAGAGTGGGGGATATGGGGCACCCTTGCCTGGTACCTCTTGCCAGATGAAAGGATGAGGACAGAGTAGAGTTAGTAAGAACTCGGGCAGAGGGGAGGGTGTATAGTAATTGAATCCATGTACAAAATTTATTAGTGACACCAAAGTGGGATAGAACACGGTACAAATAAGTCCAGTTGAGAGAATCGAATGCCTTTTCAAATTCGATGGCTATAGCTGCGGCAGGTGATTTAAGAGATTTAGCTTTGTAGATTAAATTAAATAATGAGCGGAGATGATCAGAACCAGTTCTGTTTTTGATAAATCCAGCTTGGGAGGTGTGGACAAGTTTCGAAATTATTGATTCTAAACGAGTATTTACTATTTTGGCAAAAATGTTCCCGTCCGTATTAAGTAATGATATCGGTCTGTAACTGGATGGGAGAGAAGGGTCTTTATCTTTCTTTGGTAGGACGGTTATAATGGCTTCTGTCATAGAATAGGGAAGTTTACCTTGTGAAGATGCCTCTTTGAAGACCTTAAACAGTAAGAGGCATAAGATGTCAGCTAGGGGTTTATAAAAGTCTACGGAAAAAACATCACTCCCAGGAGCTTTACCAGATTTAAGAGAATTTAGAGCTGCTTGTATCTCTTTTAGGGAAAAGGGTTCATTTAGCAAAGCCATATCTTGTTGAGAGAGGTGTGGTAACTGTAAATTATCCAGAAATTGTTGTATATATTCAGGTTGTGGGGGAGTGGGGTGAGAGTATAATTGTTGGTAGAAGGATTGCATAATATGGTTAATTGAGGGATTATCTGTATGGATTTTGCCTGAAGGATCTTTCAAACCAGCAATACTGTATGTCTCTCCATCTGTTGATTCTTGAGTTGATAAGTAAGCAGCTTCCCGCATTTATCCCCTTGTTCCCAATAACGGTGTTTAAGTCTAAGGAGTCCATCACTATCTTTGCTGCAAAGGTACAGACTTCCCACCAATGCCTGCATATCCTGTAAAGTCTTTTTTTACTGTATGTGGTGGAACATTATTGTGTATGGAGATTCATACTCTGTAAAAAGTCATTCTGCTGCAGTAGTGACATTCATACTATCACAGAATGACTTTTTTTCCTATGTTGTTATGGAAATCACAATACAAGTAACCCCAGCAGTGCTTTTCATTGGTCAGTGGCAGGTGAAGAGTCGCGCGCATGAGTTGTCCAGCGGGCAGTTGTTGGTGAAGTGAGGGTGGTGGAGTGGAGAGACTGGGTGCCAAAAACAAAACAAGTAACTGATTCTGGGCTTCTGTACACCATATACTATACAGAATAAGTGTATGGTAGCCCTGATACACAATAACGCTCTTCTGACACCTCGTGGTTACTATGACATTAAAGGGACCTCTCAACCTTCGCTTTCGAGGTCCTTGATGTCACAGTAACCACTCAGTATAAGAACAGCATTGATGTGTATGGGCTACCATACACTATCCTATATATATCTCCCACATCCTCTGAGACCAATAAAAAGAGATCATATATTTTTGCTCTAGCTATGTACCGCCAGCACTCATGTGGCGGTGCTCTAAGCTCGTCCTGTTTTATCTTTTTTCAAACGGTATCTTTCACCTGCCATGAGGAATTGGTGGTCTGGCATCAAATACCAGTGCGAAAGCAGCTTACTGCACTTCTGACTCAAGTAAAGTCTGCATTTTCAGTGGATGTAAATAGAGCATGCACCTCAGGTGAGCATCACCCTCGTCACATCACAGGACTGCTGTCACTGATATTTATACACTGTGCACAGTAGTTTTTACTGGCTTGTTTGTACTTCCCGAGTATTTTATTGTTGTACTTTTTTCTTAATTGTTTGTACTATAACACAGAAACATATAATTTGACGGCAGATAAGGACCGCTTGGCCCACCCAGTCTGCCCATTTCCCTACCTAATGGATAAGCTGCAGATCCTAGTTACCCAAAAGCCTACTTCTTCCTACCCCAACCCCCCAGAATTGCCTTATGTCTGTCCCATGCATTCTTGAATTCCTCCACTGTTTTTGACTCCACAACCTCCTCAGGAAGGCTGTTCCATGCATCCACAACCCTCTTCGTGAAAAAATACTTCTTCACATTACCTCTGAGCTGTCCCCTCTCTATCTTCAAATTGTGCCCCCTTGTTCTTGCACACCTCTTTTTCTGAAAGATGCTACCCTCTTGGACTTTGTTGAGTCCCTTGAGGTACTTGAAAGTTTCTATCATGTCCCCCCTCTCCCTCCTTTCCTCGAGGTTATACATATTAAGCTCCTTAAGTCTCTCCTGATATGTCTTCTGGTGCAGACCCTGCACTATTTTAGTTGCCTTCCTCTGGACTGCCGCCATCCTGTCTATATCTTTGCGGAGATGGGGTCTCCAGAACTGCATGCAGTACTCCAGATGGGGTCTCACCAGCTGTCTGTACAGAGGGATAACAACTTCATGTTTTCTACTGGTGATGCCTCTCCCTATGCATCCCAGTGTCCCCCCAGCCCTCCTTACTGCCTTCTCACATTGCTTGCCAACCTTTAGGTCCTCTGATATAACTACCCCAGGTCCCTTTCCATTTGTGTTGTTGTTAGTGTCTCATGTATTGTATTATGTTTTGGTTTTTTTGATATTGTACTGTACTTTTATTTTTGAACAGTACTACTGCTTGTACCTCCTCTCTGTGTTTATACCCCCTGGGTCGCACCTGGAAACAAGCTTAGTCTCAGTGTGCCTTTCCCGGTTAACACATTTTAAATAAATAAATTTGTTCTAAAGTAAACCTTAAAGAGCCACTGACACCATTAGAAAAACTTGGAAAAATGTAAGATTTAGACAGTTCAGTTTATATTTCATGTATTTTCTATAATTATTTACCTTTTTTCTTAATTACTGAAGACAGCTGTATGAAAGAAGCTTACTGTCTCTTAGACTTTATCTGCTCCTTCTGCTATCCTACATATGACATCATAATCCGGGTCACACCTGGAAACGAGCTTCTGGTCATGGTGCTTTTCCTGGTTAACAACTTTTAAATAAGTAAATAAATAAAATAAACAAACCTCTGTTTATGGCATTGTAATTATCCCCACAGCAACAGATTGTGATGTCATAAACAGAACTGTGATGTCATATGTAGGCAAGCAGCCAGAACAGATAGGGCAGTGATCCTGTTTACATGCAAATGTCCTTAGTAATAAAGAAGAATGAGAAATACTGAAACAATATTAAAATATAAGCTCACTCCTGCTAAACATTACATTTTCTCAAAGTTGTCACAATGGTGTCAGGGGCTCTTTAATAGTTTTAAATGTGTGCGTGTGTGTGTGTGTGTGTGTGTGTGTTATGTAATGGATTTCTTTGAGAGTGGGTTACAACTTTTTTTTACCCAGGATAAGCCACCGAGATGCAATATCTCATTTTCTTTTTTTTTTTTTTTGGTGTTATTTTTATGGAGCTCCGGCTACCCCGCATGCCACTGCCTCTCGCAGCACACTGCCGGACATGAGACCCCTCCCTTCCGCACCCCAGCGACTTACCCTTCGCGGCAGGGTGGTGAGGAGCGACTCGACCCACCACAACGGATCCATGCCAGGGAGGCGTCCTCCAGGAATGGCACCAGGGAACGACGTTGTGCCGCCGGGCCCCATTTTTTCTTGTTTTTCTCCCCCCCCATGGGCCATGGCGTGCAATGATGCCAGCGACTGAGTAGTCAAGCGTCAGCCACATCCCGCCCTCCCCTAGTCTTGCGGCTACGTGCTGTCGGTTCCCCCCAGCCTCCGCTGGGGTCAGACAAGCACCGGCCGACCAAATCCCCCCACCCCGGAGATGGAGAGCAGTCCTCCGGATGCTCAATCCATCTCCACCCCGTCGATCCCCCCGGCAACCCGTGCCCGTTCCCGAACACGGGTCGCTGGCGTGGCGCAAGGTGTGGCGTCCAGCGCCTCAACCCTCAGTGCCACCAGGCCGAGATATCTCATTTTCAGTGGGGTCATTTCCGCAGCTGGGTGGACTGGAGCACTGAGAGGTTATGTGACTTGCTCAAAGCCACACGCAATTAGTACTGGACTCTAGCGGGATCTGAACCAGCGCTCTCCTGGTTCCCATGTAGTGCTCTTTGGACTAGAGTCAGGAGTTCTCAAACAGTGAGGCCAGCCTCTCTGGGGAGGCCCCAACCTGTTCCAGGGGAGGCTCAAGCAAGTCTTGAAAAAGTACTGTATTTAAATTTTGAACTTTATAGATTTTGTGTGAAAGGGATAAGGCAAACTGAAAGAGGATAATAGCAGGTGAATGTATGTGTTTATTCACAAGTCTGTGACCAGGGAAGGTGCTGTACACTGAGCCATGGCTTATTTCAGGTGTACCAAGGGAAGGGTAGTGAGAGAATACAATTCAAAATGTAACTGCAAAACACTCAAGCAATACAAAATGAATAAAAGTGCAAACAAATTAAGAACAATGAACTAACAATGTGAGGAACAATTGATCAATTCGACTGGCAGCAGAACTGTCCAAATACAAGAGTTAACCATACAGGTACTAGGAATAACAGCAAGAGGGAGCAAAATGATCCATGAGAAGTTGCTTAAGAGCAGGGTGAGAGGGGGAGAGGCAGAGGTCGGCAGGAAGGTTATTCCAGTTAGATGGGCAACAGAAAAAGCAGTCTGACACATGAAGGTATGGCATAAGGGGCAACAATGGTTCAAGAGTCAAAATATTGGAGCAAGTAGGTTGTCCTGTTGGGAGGGGGGGTGTTATTATAAGCTTAATAACATGAATGAGAGCCAGCTATGCAAAGAGGTTTCAATTTATTCCTGATGTACTGTGAAAAGTAGAAAGTAGACTATTTTTCTATGGGGAGGCCCAAAAATATTTCAGTATTTTGGGGGAGGCTCAAGATCTTTTTCATGGCTTAGGGGAGGCTCACTATGACAAAGTTTGAGAACTGCTGGACTAGACCACCACACTGCCTCAAAACTGGCCCACAGCTGTGATTCTGACGTGTATAAATGAAAGACGTGCTCACACAAACTGCAGCATGTTGTTTGTTTGCAGGCAGCGGGGGGACGGCGTAGGGCTGATACCTTCTTCTGTGTACTGTACATGAAAATTACAATTTTTTAAACGGAGCAGTCTGCCACCAAATGGGATCAAACTGCGTACTGGATTGTGCCAGTGGCGTGTAGCAATCTGCAAACCCTGCTAATGTGTATTTGCTCACACAGCCATTTAGAAAAAAGTCTCCCAACGGGAATAAAAGATGCGTTTGAATGCCAGGTGAGGTGTGTTGGCTGCGCAGTGTTCTCTCCATGTTGGTTTCTCCAATGAGATTTGCTCATTCATGTGTAACATCCTGGGTCAGGTATTCCCTGCTTTTTGATTGTAGCCACTAATGCACTTTAGTTATTCAATACTGCACTAAACGAATACCTGGAAAGGATGTTGTGAGAGCAAAAGAGCACTTTGAGCTGCTATAAACTGAGATACAGACGCTTGAATCAAACTTGTGTTGAAAAAATTTTAAAACGAAAATTAAAGTGCAATTTCTGTTTCAGAGGGGTATGTACTATTAAGTACCAATGACTTGAGCTGTATGCCCAGATCTCTGTGAGCCACTGTGGTAAGCCTCATATATTTTGGAGCTAGCCACTCCACGCAGGAGCACTACCCCCGCACATAACCCAACTGTTGGAAAAGATGTCTTCAACCTGATCTCGTAACTGCAAAAGCAGCAATGTGTTTGTGACAGAAGAAAACAAGTAACACTTCCTGACTTTCCTTAACTGCAAAAATGTCTGGTAGGATATCAATCGCCGACTAGAAAGTTCCCATCTGTGAATATAACCGAGAAGAACAGGAAAGGATAAAGGAAAATTACCTGCCCAATTCGATGGCGCAAGGGGTAGTGGGAAGTGCGACATGCTACCACACAGATGAACAGGGTTTATGTCCACAAGCGTGACTCCAACAGCAAGTATGGGTACACTACAGAGGCCCGCACACTGTGCCTCTGGGACCAATGAGTCACTCGTACCTTGACCGTAACTCCCACAGCAGGTATGGCTACACGAGACTGTACAATGTGACTCTAGGGGCAGGGATTCGCTTCCACCCTGAACCTGACTCCAACAGCAGGTATGGGTACACTACAGACGCTGCGCACTGTGACTCTGGGGGCTGGGAGTCACTTGCACCCTAACCCTAACTCCCACAGCAGGTATCGGTACACAATGGAGGCTGTACAATGTGACTCTGAGGGCAGGGATTCACTTCCACCCTGAGTCTGACTCCTACAGCAGGTATGGCTACGCTATGAAGGCTGTACACTGTGACTGTGGGGAGCAGGAATTCACTTCTACCCCGAACCTGACTCCCACAGCAGGTATGGGTACATTATGGAGGTTGTACACTGTGACTCTGGGGTGGCAGGAATTCACTTCCACCCTGAGCCTGACTCCCACAGCAGGTATGGCTATGCTATGGAGGCTGTACACTGTGACTGTGGGGGCAGGGATTAAAATATCCACCCTACCCCTAACTCCCACAGCAAGTATGGCTACGCTATGGAGGCTGTACACTGTGACTGTGGGGGGAAGGATTAAAATGTCCACCCTGAACCCAACTCCCACAGCAGGTATGGGTATGCTCTGCTGGCTGCGCACTCTGACTCTGGGAGGGAACAGTCACTGCCATCCTAAGCTCTACTCCCACAGCAGGTATAGGTCTGCTATGGAGGTTGTGCACTCCAACTCTTGGGCAGGGATTCGCTTCCACCCTGAGCCCAACTCCCACAGCAGGTAAGGGTACACTATGGAGGATGTGTACTGTGACTTTGGGGGCAGGGAGTCACTCGCACCCTGAGCCTGACTCCTACAGCATGTATGGCTATGCTATGGAGGCTGTACAGTGTGACTCTAGGGGCAGGGATTCACTTCCACCCTGAGCCTGATTCCCAATAGTAAGTATGGGTATGCTATGGAGACTGTGCACTCTGACTCTGGAGAAGAAGAGTCACTCCCACCCTGAGCCTGACACCCACAGCAGGTATGGGTCCACTATGGAGGCTGCACACTCAACTCTGGGGAGGAAGAGTCACTCCCACCCTGAGCCCGACACCCACAGAAGGTATGGGTCCACTACGGAGCACTACATTCTGGCTCTGAGGGAAAGAGTCACTCTCACTCTGAGCCTGACTCCCACAGCAGGATAGGGTGTGTTGCAGAAGCTGTGCACGCTGACTTCTTCTTCCCCTACCTTTTCATTCTTATTTTAGCTTGTACTTTTCTGCTGTCTTAAGATGCTCGTTTTTCCTCATTTTGAGTCTGTGTTAACATTTTTTGTAGGTTTGAAATAAGGTAGTGCTCCTTTAAATATGGCTGTTCTCGGGTTATCATCAGTGGTTGCAACTGTTTTTCATCACCCAGAACCGACATCACATTTCTTGTGACTAAGATTAACTATCATGCAACGGGCACTGCTCCCTGACCTTACGGGACACAGGGGACACCAGCGCTAACTCCAGGCCACAAAGACGTATGCTCTGTCAAGGAGAACATACAATGAAATGTGGCAGTGGCGTGGCACCATGTACAGTAACTAGACTGGGAAACCAAAAATGAGAGCTAGAATGAATATGGCAGTCACCGAGGAGTGCATCAGAATGAAGGACATGCAGCCCACCAGCGCAGCAGCAATGTGTCCGCTTGCAATGCCACCATCCCGGGTTCGGGGACGGACACAGGAGTCAGAGGGCCCACTGGAAGGAGAAAGAGAAGGATTGAATGTCCTAGTGACAGCTCTCCTTCTGTGGGGGGTGGAGGGGTAGAGCGGCCAGCGCTTCACAGACCCCAGGCGGAGGCCGGGAGTTCCGCCGTGGCTGGCACCATCAGTTAAGTGGGTGAGACAGACACGGGGCTTCAGCCCCTGTACATCATTGCGTGCCCTAACCCCAGGGGCCGGCATAAAAAAATGGCCGGCGAACCCGCTATGATGCCTGCCCCAGTCCCGCCATACCCACCATGCCTCCTGGTGCCTACCTACATAGTGTTCCGTCAGTTGGCTCGCCCATGTGGCCCCACCCAGGGGGGGGGGGCAAGCCCAGGGAGCCCTGCTAGCAGCAGTGATGCTGCTGGTAATCTGGATGAGTTTCCACTGGGGTGGGTCGTCTCAGAGGCCCCGCCTTGTGAGGCAAGCCAGGGTGGTAAGCAGACGTGGTGGTCACAGTGGGGGGGTGGAGTCCAGAAGGGTAAGGGCGAAGGTTAGGGACACCATGACCCCACCCCCCCAAAAAAAAACATTTTGTAGCATGAACTGCAGCTCTTAAAAAAAGAAGAAACAAGGGAATTAAAGTGACACAAAACCCAGTGGAGCCAGACTTCAGCGTTACACACAGGCTGTTTGCGAGTCACAGTCATGGTTTCAAATTGATATAATTATCCTAGTTAAGCACAAGGGGCGGGTTTTTGTCAGTCCATGACTTTGCCATACATCAACATGCACTACAGTTACCTGTGCAGCATGCAAGCTATTCTAGAATGCCCTTAGCTCTTCTGAAATCTCTGTGTAACCCCCCTACAAATGGGGGTTCCCATAAAGTCTTCCTTGAGCTTGCCTAAATGCTCACTGCCAGGTTGGTGTCCTGCATTTTAGCAGTTTAAATGTGATTACCAGAGCTTGTATAGCCTCTGTGTACTGTCTCTTTAAGAGCTGCCTAATTGTAGCTTAAGTAATCTGAGAGGGAGCTCTGTTGAAAGATGTAACTATTTACTGAAAATCATTTAGAATGATAATGATAATATAGTTTGTCTAACCTGCTTTCTTTGTATCAAGGACTGTTTTGTTTGTCTCCACTATCTTGGTCCTGAACTGCAAATTGGATCAATCAGTTCCAGTGGGACCTAAAATGTAGCCGGACTGCAGGAGCTGTCTGAATTCAAAATCTATAGGAACTGCGGTTTGAACTTTTTGCACCTTTTTTGCAACTGAAGGGGGGGCTCTCGCTTTGACTGACAGCCAAATCAGCCAACCAATTCTTTTTGGATCTTGGGGAAGTCCCGGGCTGCTTGCAGTTTTTCAGTTAGAACTAAGCTGGAAGCTGAGCAAGAAGGAGCCGAAGTGTTTCTGAGCAGCTATCCTGAGTAGATTCACATGGGAGAACTCTGAAAAGGCTAAGTTTTTGGCCTGTGTGCCGGTGTGCTGCTCCTGAGAGGGAGAGAAGAGAATTATTTTGGACTAAATCCAAATTTGTGTGACTAAAGTAAGCTACTGAAGTGGGCCAGGCTCAACCTGAAGATTTTGCTGAATGTGATCGGCCTGTCAGGAGTTCCAGCTACTCCTAAGCTCCCGGTGTGTGCAGAGACTTTGCGATTGTGCCCGGAGAGCGCTTTTTCCTGGTACAGTAGAATTCCCGCACATGAAAATGTGCTATGAGCTGCTAGGGGTTGTGACTTAGTTCCCCACTGTGTGAACTGTGTTCTGCTTGCTGGAAGCTGTATCTAGCCCAAAATGGACTGCTTCCTAACTTGTCTCCATGCGGTCTGGGCTTTGCCAGACTGGCCCAGCCAGACTACCCACTGCACAGAGAAGCCATCGATGAGAGACCTGCCTGGGGATCAGCCCCCTGCTCTATGCTTGAACAGGAACGACGCCTCTGCAACTTGTGTGGGCCCTGCTTCTCCTGGCATTCCAGATCAACCACCTGCAGTCTCGATTTTCGTCTAACCTATGTCCAGTCTTGGATATCGTGAGTAAATACAAGGGGTAGCTCCCTATAACAACAGATTAATCTGAGTGTGTCATCTGATTGTCTTGTTGTTTTGTCTCCTTTACTAACTGAGCCCTTTGGCTCCGGATTACAAATATTGTGTACTGTGCATGTCGTGCTTTCCATCACAGGGCCCCAACCAGCTGCAACCCCGGGCAACTATCCTGGCTAGCCCATCTTTTCTCTACCAGGGTACCCAGAGGTGGACTGTGTGCGGGGACTCAAAGCG
Organism: Neoceratodus forsteri; assembly: GCA_016271365.2. NCBI lineage: Eukaryota > Metazoa > Chordata > Ceratodontiformes > Ceratodontidae > Neoceratodus > Neoceratodus forsteri. The sequence continues at coordinate 1,095,458,038 of CM028135.1, read as the reverse complement.
AATGCATAACTGCTTGATTGATATAACATTTAAGCTAATTAACCTGATTTTGCCCCTCCCTTGTTCAAGTCCCCTGAATAAATCAGATCTAACTTTTTCTGCATGTAATCTGATTGTGGTTCCAGTTTGTGCTCAAAGTACTGTACTGTTGCTATTTGTTGTGCTTAACCTTGTTTTTCAAGGGGTCCCGAGGGTCGAGCCAGAGGAACCAGCCCTGGTGGTAAGTGCAAACAGTGTGGGTACTTGTATGGTGTAACGGGGTACTGTGAAAGTGATTATCGTATATTGCTCAGGCCACTAGAAGAGAAAGAGCGGAGTTAGTGTCCCGGAGGGCTGTGCCCAGGTTAGTTTGACCACTACCAACCCTGACCTCCGGGTGGAGGCACCCGTTACAGAACCTAGGCCCCTTAACCTGCTACTAGCCAAGCAAGCAGGAGTAGTAGCCCTTGGGATAGCGCCACCTAGGGGTTACATCTGCAGAGAATATAAATATATACTTATGACCCTGCTCCTATATAGTGCAGTACACATGCCAGTGAAAAGTCCTGACAAGTTTACTTCCTGTGCAGAACAAGTCCCTGTTTTTTGTTGCCGGCACACACAAAGCCCAAGATTAACTCCCAACAGGGAAGCTTCTATTTACAGCCCCAGTCTCACGTTTCAGTGGAGGGCAACGAGGTGGAAAAAAATCTTCATGCTATTCATAGTTAGTGTGATCAACCTGTTATTTTTTGGCAAGAACAACCACACAGAGAGCAATTATGCATGGCGTTGGCAGTCTCCAGTTCTGTGTGCACATAGAAGGCCTATTGACTAACCACTGAACTGTAACTTGTGTCCTTTATTTTTTCACAGCATAATTAAAATGACCTTTTTTTACTTTCTTTACAATTTTTAATAGATAGAAACAATAAATGATATGAAACGTGCATGCAACTCTCTTCTTTAATATTGAAAATATATTTTCTCTATATTGTTTATATACAGCTTACAACATATACATTTCTCACTAGCTGATAAAATATAAAAAAAGGACCGACTTTTGACACATTTAAATTATGTTATTTGCTATAAATTTAAAATATATTCTTTTTCTGGGGAGGCAGTGTAGTGCTGTGGTTTACGACTCTGAGCTGCAAACCTGGAGACCTGGGTTTGAATCCCACAGCCCCCACTTGCATACTGTGTGACCCTGAGCAAGTCACTTAACTTCCCTTGTGCTCCCAGGTCACACCCGGAAACAAGCTTTGGCTTAGTGTGCCTTTCCTGGTTAAACAATTTCCCCTTTCTCTTTCTGTATGCCACAGCACACATTTTTCAAGATATGGCTTTACACCTCCAGTGAAATGAAATGAGTACACCTTAGCCGGTTCACTGTGAAAGGATTCAATGCCTTCTTTTTAGAGTAAACATTGCCATGACAACTGCCCTCTCCCAACCCCACAGATGGCTGCCAGCTGTTCAACGTTGGCTTGATACAAGGCAAAAAAATCACCTGTAATCAGCAGCACACCCTTATCTGAAGGTTCATCATTCATAGAAATATGAAAAATATTAATTTAGTCACTTAATCACAGTAATGAGAGTTAGGGAGGGTCATCAGTCTGCCATCTTTGACCGAGTGTGTGTGCGCTCACGCGTGTGTGTGTGTGGTGTGTGTGTCGTGTATGTGTGTCTGGTGTGTCTGTGTGTGTGTGTGATCTAAGACACGAATGCAGGGCCTTGTTGAAACATCTCCATTACTTTGTTAACTTGTTATCCTGGAAAACATTTCCCATATCAGCTAACAACAAACATCCCTGCTAGGGGCACTTCCTTCCCTTCTGCATTGCTCTCCACAACTCTTTATCAGTCAAACTCTGGGCTGTACAGTCTCCTAACGATGCCCCCTGCCTGCTAGCAGTGTATACAACATTTCCACTCATGCCATCTCTGAAAGTGAAAAACTAACTGTAATCTCAGCAACTTCAATGTAACTATAACAGTGTGCAGACACATGGTGTAATCAGCGTACCTTTATATGAAGGTTAGTCATTCAGGTGACGTTTAAAGAAAGCCGATTCAGTAAGAAGCCACCGCGGTACTGACAGAATAACTCAATTGTCTCTCAGTCAAACGCCCACGGGCCAAGACGCTCGATTTTTAATGAACACACCTATATAGGAAAGTTTATCAGTTAACAACATCTGAACGAAACATATTTAGAGTAGTTCTGAAGCAGCTGCGGTAGTGACACCCGAACAACAATAACGTACAACCAGTCACCTTGGCTCACGGGGCTGCATGGGGGGGGGGGATAGGGGTTGGAGGGGAACCCTTTGAACACTAGGGACATTTTAGAGTTGGGGTTAGGGAGGGGGCCACTAGACCACAAGCAGGGTCAGAGGAGGCTAGCAATAATGAGTACAACACTGACCCAAAAGTGGGCCTTAAAGTGCGAGTCAGTGGGGGTGAGGGGAAGAATTAGGCAGCAGCACCTCTGTCGTGGCCATCTGTGGTTGGCATAGCACCCCGACTGATGTTGAAATCATAACTGGCACTGTGCCAGCCACAGAAGGCAGGGGAGGTCACACAGCCAGTGTTAATTGGCACAAACTCATTAACACCTGGCAACCTTAATTTACATGAGCAAACAGATAAAACCACCCCACGGCTAGGTGTATAAATGAGAGAAAATGCCAGACCAAGTGAAACTCCAGCACTACCCACCAACAACACTGGACACAAAAAATGGCATGAAAATATCAGTTTTATTCACATTTGTTCACATAGAGTGTGCTAGACCGCTTACCATAGCAGTGGATGAGCCAGTGAAAACCCACAGAACTCCGACCGGTTAGTGACTCCCTGAGGATGCATTAGCAAAACCGGTCAGAGTTCTGTGGGTTTTCACCGGCCCCTCCACCACTATGGTAAGAGGTCTAGCACACTCTATGTGAACAACTGAATAAAACTGATTTTTTCATGCCATATTTTGTATCCAGTGTTGTTGGTTGGTGGTGCTGGAGTTTCTCTTTGTCCAACCCTAATTTACATTCCTAATTAGTCACAGGGAAAACTCCTCTCCTGGAAATTAAGTCAGACACTTTTAGATGACCACAACATAGAGGGTCGCAACTTTCAGGCTGTTTGCACCCTGATTTGTGGTTCCCTATGTTAAGACTATGTATCAGGCCCTTCCTGCTATTTTTTTTAACCAAACCTTGGAGTCAGGTCAACATGGCTGTATCCAGATAACCCTTGATATAATATTAGCTACTGCAATGGAAGATACTAGTGGCATTCCGTCAGGGAGAACCACATCAAGTTTTCAGATTTTATACTGTCTTTGCAGGTGGAGGAGTTGGGCAAGGGAGGTGTGGGAGTTCGTAAGTGATGCTGGCAGGAAGCAGGAAGGGGATGACAGGAGACAGAAAGGGGCTGGCAGGTGGCAGGAAGGGGAAACAAGAGGCAGGAAGGGGCTGGCATGATGTGGGGCAGGGGCTGGCAGAAGGCAAAAAGGGTCGGGCGGGACTTGGGGGGCTGACAGAATGCATAACGAGACTAATATGAGGTAGGAACAGGCTTGCAGGAGGTGAAAAGGGGCTGACAGGAGGCAGGATGGGGCTGGAAGGGAAGAGAGGGAAGGGAACATTGTTTAACCATGAGCAGCACACTAAGCCAAAGCTTGTTTCCAGATGTGACCTAGGAGCACAAGGAAGTTAAGTGACTTGCTCAGGATCACACAGTATGCACCTAGGCGGCTGTGGGATTCAAACCCAGGTCTCCAGATCTGCAGCTCAGAGCCTTAACCCACTGTGCTATACTGCCTCCTGAAGGGGTTGGTAGGAGGTAGTACGGGGCTGGCAGGAGATGGGAAGGGGCTGGCAGGAGGTGGGAGGAGGATGGCAGGGGCCATGAGGGGCTGGTAGGATTCAAGAAAGGACTGGCAGAAGGTGGGATGTGGCTGGTGGCAGGAGGTGGGATGAGACTGGCAGGAGGCAGGATGGGGCTGCAGAAGGTGGGAAGGGACTGGCAGGAGGTGGGAAGAGGCTGGCTGGAGGTGGGATGGGGTTGGCAGGTGACAAGAAGGGCCAACTGGGGATGAGACTGGGCTGGCAGGGGGCAGGAGAGATGGTAGGATGCAGGAAGGGGCTGACAAGAAGCAAGAAGCTGCTGGTAGACGGTAGGAAGGGGCTGGCAGGAAGCAGATTACACAAAGGTTTCTTACTGTACAGAAGGGGGTAGGAGAATGACTTGGGGAAGGAGAGGTGGTATGGCTCTGGGACTAGTCCAGACTACCTGGGGAAAGGCTACAGTTTTTATTTTTCTAACTTTTTATGCCTATTTTTGGCCAAACAATGAATAACATATTCCCAAAATCCTGGGCACCCGAATGTGAATACTCAGTAGAAGGTGTTTGCCATTCCTAGCATGTGCTGAATGTGCCCGTTTCAGCTAATTACAGACATGACAACTTCAATATTACTGGATTGTGACAGGGAGCTCCTGCCACTATTGAGGACCGACCTTGTCTTAAATCTTTTGCAACAGTTCTTCTATTTCTTAGCCTACTCTATCCTTTACAATTTCTAGTCCATAAGATTGGCCACCTATGGGCCTTCCCTTCCCTTCCCTTTCTTGACTATTCCATAGTGTCCTCTTTAATTTTCCTTTTCTCTCTCAGGTCCTCGTACAGGGAGGTTATTGTGGTGACCTCCAAGCGTATGTAAAACAGGTTGTGTTTATCATTGTTGGATTTAATATGTAATAGCACTATGTCATAAAATACCTTGATGTATATCCCTTATGTTTATGAAACCTGTAAATGTAGAAAATACCATGGCACTAGGTGTTTTTGATACTGGTAAATAGTACTGGGTGACTATTATAAAAATTAAGTTAGTTGTGCTATTTAAAATGCATGTAAATTGCTGTAAACTGAACAAGTCTGAAACGTCATAGTGATTTGCATATATCCCATGATGCTTTGCATTATGGAAGTATGTGTGATGTTGTGTTTCTTTGAAACTTGGCTTATTGTCAATGCCCTTTGGAGTAACCCTTGTTTCAGTGCATCTACACTGAGGTTCTTTGTCTTTAGCTTTTTTTTAATTTGAGCCCCAACCCCCCAAGCAAACAAGACCTGCGCATAGGGGTGGAGGCTGAATCTCAATGATGCTGGCTAAGTGCAGAGAAAGGACATACACAGTCTGTTGCTGCAAACTGATGTACTAAAGAAGGGATATGCCATTGTTTAAGGTTATCTCCTGTATTTTGAATGAACATCACACAGAGATTGTGTGTTGAATTTGAAGTTTGGTGTCTAGTCCATCTGTTATCCCACAACCCCTCCACATGAATCATATGGACTGATACAAACACATAGAATTTGACAGCAGATAATGACTGCTTGGCCCACCCAGTCTTCCCATTTTTCCCTGTCTATAGTGTCACTGCAGAGCTCACTTGGCCAACCCATTCAGTTAAACAGATTTCACTAAAGAACCCCCCTGTCTCCACCCCCGCCTCCCCACAGTATGAAAGATAATCCCAATCTCACAAGGTTGAACCCACAGCCGCTGCCTGAAACAACAAACTGGGACTCCCTCCATGATTGCTGGTACATAGTATATAAATGTACCACTCCCCCAACACACAGATCAGAGTCACCACTGGCCAGGTTAGAACAGGATGCTTACAGTTTTCAGTACAAGATCAAGCTGGCTTCAACCATCATTTTCAGCAATCACAGCGATTATGAGTTCCAACATACTTATGACATTAAATCACAAATCCCAAACTGGCATTAGAAACAAAGCCAGCACTTGTGTTCAGGTAAAAATAGTTTTGCTCTAATATCTGCAAGTATATTTAGCCTCGGTATTAGCTTCGGAAACACAACTCCACACTGGCTGGCTGGCAGACCTAATCCTATTGCCCAAGAAAAACAGTCAGACACAGCACAGTAACAAGAACCAGCAATGTTAAGTCACCAGTCCATTTTATTATAATCAGAAACCAACAAGAAATCAACTGCTCACAGCTGCCCTCGGCCCAAAGGAACAGAAATACTGTAACTCTCTCAACCCCCCACCTCCGATCTTCAGGGAGACACCAGCTTTGCCCCCCACTTCGATGTGCTTTTGTATTTCAGCAGTAGGACCTTGGACAGCGAGTTATTCTCAACTGCTGGAGTTGGCGTTTCCTTGATGTGGCTCTTAGCTTCACAATCTGATTCAGTCTGACTCCTAAGTGGGACTCCTGTGATGGCTTAGATTGGCTTTGTCCTTCTTTTATTTTTAATTCAAATTTTTTCCATTTTTTCTTTCATTGTCCTGGCACCCCAGCACACAGCAACGCATACACATAGAGGCACACATGTGCCTAGTGGCGCCGGTTACAGCCCCTTCCACCCCACCCCAGCTATTGCCAGGGCTTCCTACAGCTTGGCGCTACCACCCGTCCTACACTGGGTGACAGACAACAGCTGGGGAAAACCCCACGTCCCTCCCCGGGGGAGGAGAGCTGTCTCACAGCAGCTCAATTCATCTCCTGGGTGGAGGGCCTCATAAATACAGGAGTGTAGCCTAACACTTTCTTAGGATGAGAGAACTGCAACCAAACGTGCGCATTTCTGGTGTCCTGGGTACACAATATGTGACACTCATATTGATAAAAGGTCCTCCAATCAGACCAATAATGTTATTAAAGATCACACCCATTTTTGCTTTAAACTGCCTTTTCCCCCAAAAATGTTAACAATGTAAGCAGCCAGTGATACATCCGTTACTGTGGTGGCACAGCACGTGAGACACTCTTACAGAAATAAGGAGTGTCTCACATGCAACGAAGGAAGTGCTGTGATTGGTTGGGAGCATCATATGACACACCCACGATCTATAATAGGCTATGAGAATGGCACACATACCATTTACATGCCAACCCCACCCCCTTTCATACCGCAATGCACTTTGTTGTGTGCTGACATAGAAGGGCTCCCCAACCCCCTTTGAGTATAGCCCGGGGGGGGTTGCTAGCAAGAGACTGACACTAAATTGTGTGACAATGATTTACTGCCTGTCCTTTACAACGTCTCGGGAGCACAAGGAGGTTATGTGACTGACTCTGTCACTTATCTGGGAATTAAAATATTACCAGATGTACTGTACATGTCAAGAGTCAGCCTCAACCTCAAGCCCATACTAAATGACTGGTAGTAGCAAAGTAGAGGTTGTGGGGAATCAAATCCTGGTCTACCGGATCTACGCAGCTCATTTACAGTTAGTTGCTTTAATGTCTAAGCTATACTGCCAGCCATTTAGTATGGAGTGAGTGAGTGAGTGAGTGAGTTAGTTAGTTAGTAAGCAAAGACATACTGAGCTGCTACCAGCTCATTTCCAGATGCATGCTGGGGGTCAGGGGAAGCTGAGGTAGATCAAGAGGGAAAAACGAAACAATAATAACATTACATTACATAAACAGAAGTCATATACAGCAATACGTATATCGGAAGAGCACAATCATAAATACTGAAGGCAAATCAGCCAGGGGCGCCGAAGCCGGGGGTCGGGGGCAATGCCCCCTTGAAACATGAGGGGGCCATGCCACCTCACTTTTTTTGCCAGAATTTTAGAAAAAGAAACATGGTCTGGTTGCTCTCCGCTGAGCCTGCCGCAGTAACACAGTACAGCAGCGTGGTAGGCGGCCGGTGGCAGCAATCAGACAGTCCAGATAAAGAAAGCACTCTCTCTTACTAGACTGCTGAGTGGTGATCAGTCATCAGCTTGTAAGAGTTGTGGGCGGCTGCCCAAAGACAGAGTCAGGTCGGGGTTGGAACTCTACTACAACTCGGGAACCAAACTCCAAATAGGTGAATGAAGAGGGCAACCAGCCAGGGTCCTTCACGGATCTGTTGCTTGGCACATGACCGGGCTGCCTGCTCCCAACTGGACAGGGACAGTCAGGTCAGCTAACAGCTTCTTGAGACGCTTGTTGTTGGTGCACAGACTGCAGTGGCCATTTGCATCAAGAATCAACAGCAGCATTCATCTCGGTCACGGCACAGTAGCTTACTAGCTCCTGGCTTCATGAGCAGGCAGTTAATCACGTGTCTGGCTAACTCTGTGTGTTGAACCTTTTACTTGGTTGGAGACCAACAGTCTTAATGTAAGCACTGAGCACAGAACTTGTCTTGTTGATTGAACTTAAAGACGTAGTCAGACAAGTCATTTATTTTCCGCATGGACGCGCGGCCGACGGCCATGTGTGGAGTGTGGACTGTGGTGCTACTTGCCTTTTTGTCAGTCAAGTAAAAAAAAAAATACTTATCCACTGCCAGCCAAGTTCCCAACCCTATAACCCAAACCAGACAGTGGGCACTTGAGTCCCGACTACTAGGCAGGCTGGGACGTTATTGGGGGGGCACCTGGCAAAAAAAAGAGCAACTAGAACTGGAGGAATTTTTTTTTTTTTTTTAAAGTTAGGGAGTGAGGGAGTCAGACCAAAGGAACAACAGGGTCAGGGTGGGAAGCATGGGTGAAGAGTCTCAGGAACAGAACAGGTCAGAAGACGGCAGGCCAGCCAGGAGAAACCAGTAGGGATAAGGAAAAGAAGGAAAGAATTAAGCAAGGATTGATGGGGGGGGGGGGAGGCCCACGGGTCCAGCCCAGCAGCAGTGAGTCAGTCAGTGATTAGCAAATTAAAAAAAAAAATTTACATAAAAGCAAACTAAAACTTTGCAGACTCGGACATTGGGCATTGGTGGAAGGGGAGATACAAAGTGACAGAGCACATGACCTGTCCTGTTCCTGCACCTCTCCCTGCTGTTTGCCAATTGCCAGAAGGAATTAAGGATTGGGAGGCAGCAGCAGTCTGCTACACCCCCAAGGGGGAGCCATGAGGGCTGCCCCCCCCATTACCCCTCACTCCTGACCTTGCCCCCCCACTTTTTAGAAAGGTTCTGGCTCTGAAATCAGTGCATCTTATACATGTAGTAGATACATGTGGAAGATAAAACTGAGTTACGATAGGGAGGGGAACTACTCATACAGGTTTATTATTTATTTATTTATTTGAATCTAGGATTACAATACCTTTGAGCCAAGGCTGTTTTACAAAGGTTCCACATCAGCGTGTGCAACAGTCATAATTTTTAGTTACAAACATGTAGTCATTGACTTACAGACGTGTAATAACCAGTACAAAGACATGAGCTATGAGCAGGACAAGGGAAGGGGGTGGGTGGTGGGGGAAGGAGGGTTGGAGATCGAGGGGGGGGAAGGAGGTGCAAGGGGCAAGGGAGAGTACAGGCGGTGGTTGGGGTGGGGGCAGGAGTGGAGATAAGTGGGGGAGGTGAGCGAGGGTGGGAGACAGTGCAGCCAGGGGGCCTTGTCGAGGGAATATGACAGGTAAGGTGCTAGGGGTACAAAGACTGATTGTAAGTGCTGGGTGCTGGGGCATTTGCAGCTGGAACGGTGGAAATGTTAAGATGGGCAATTGCAGGATACAAGCAGTGAGGTTTACTCCATCTCCTTGGGCTGTGTAGCTGGGTGTTTGTGTTTGTATCTGTCAGTAGTTTAGTTTTGTGGATTTTCATGCGTTTCTGCTTGGAGGAACTACACCGTTCTTGGACACAATATCTATGAAAGTTTCCTGGACTAAGAAACTGGAAAACATCACCAGCAGGTATTGGCATTCTTATTACAAATCAACTTTTTTGGAAGCCATCGCAAACAAAGTTAAGTCCAGCAAAGAAGTCCTATAAGCTCTGAGTTGTGGAGTGCTGCACTGAATCCACATTTCCATCTGCCCTGTTCCTAAAGGGATCTGTGCTTGTCTTTGAGAACTACAACCATTTAAACAAAGGGAAGACACTAACAAAGGGTTTTACTTCCTGCATATGCCCCCGGCCAATGTTCATTACCTTCAGGAATTTAACACATTCTGGGTCTTTGATCAACAGTAACAACAGTTTACTTGGCCCCAGTAGTTCACCATTTCCTGTGGATTTGCATATTTTTCATCATTTGTCTCCTGGTGGACAAGATTATTATATTACATACTTGGGACTTACTTGCAGAGGAGCAGGGTGACTACGCAGGCCACATCGGTGGCTAGGAGGAGTTCAGTGATCTGAGTCAGAGCGCCCAATAGGAAACCAGGGCACCGTTTTGGGGACTCGTGACTGGGCCTTTTAAGGGATGAGCCCAGCCACTCTTGGGATACTTGGAACTTACTCGCAGAGGAGCAGGGGGACTGCGCAGGCCGCATCGGTGGGCTGCTTCTCGGGGTCCAGAGGTCCTGTGGGATGGCGCAGGCTGCATCAGCGGTGAAAGAGCTGTAGCAGGAGCTGCATCAGGAGCAAATTTGGAGCCAGGCGCAGCCACATCGGTTGCCAGGAGAAATTCAGTGATCTAAGTCGGAGAGCCCAGTAGAAAGCTAGGGCGCCATTTTCAGGACTCGTGGCTGGGCCTTTTAAGGGATGAGCCCAGCCACTCGTGGGATACTTGGAACTTACTCGCAGAGGAGCGGGGGGACTGGGCAGGCCGCATCAGTGGGCTGCTTCCTGGGGTTCCAGAGGTCCTGAGGGACGGTGCAGGCCGCATCAGTGGGCTGCTTCCTGGGGGTTCCAGAGGTCCTGTAGGATGGCGCAGGCAGCATCAGCAGTGAAAGAGCTGTAGCAAGAGCTGTATCAGGAGCAAATTTGGAGCTGAGGATGGCTACATCGGTGATTATTATATTACATACTTGGGACTTAGTTGCAGAGGAGCAGGGCAACTACGCAGGCCACATCAGTGGCTAGGAGGAGTTCAGTGATCTGAGTTGGAGTGCCCAATAGAAAGCCAGGGTGCCATTTTCAGGACTCGTGGCTGGGCCTTTTAAGGGACAAGCCCAGCTGCTCTTGGGACGCTAGTTTGCTGTATTCTAACCAGAGAAAACAGGTCCAAACAGGGAAACAACATAGGAGATGCAGGGCCATTCAACAGAGAATTGTGCTCTGACCAAATAACTGAGAAAATATACCTGACATTATCTTGGCCATACCTTCCTTTACAAGAACACTGCATAAGGGCTGCTATTTCACATAGTGCCATATGAACCCCCGATTATAGGTTAAAACCATAACTGGAAAATTTTACAGTACCTTTTCTGATATATATTATCCATTAATGTTAGAGTGTCATGACTTCCTATCTACCGGGATGGCTCTGGCTATCCTCAGCACTCCCAGTCGCTGCCCTATATCACCAGTATGCTAATGAATGCTGCTGATTTCTGCCATTAGTCAGTAGTGTTCATTAGCATACTAAATGCATAGAAAGTCATCTGGTGCACACAAGATAGCCATAGCCATCCCCATACATAGGAAGTTATGGCGCTCTAACATTAATGGATAATACACATAAAAAGAGGTACTGTAAAATTTTCAGTTATGGTTAGCACCCCTAATCAGAGGTTTTTACAGCACAGAAAGAATTTCTTCACTGAACGGGTGGTGGACAAGTGGAACACCCTGCCAGAGGAAGTGGTGGGGGCTGAAACAATCACGGGATTTAAGAATGCATGGGATAGACATAAAGGAATTCTAGAGGTCAGGGGTAAGGGGAAATAGACTTCTAGGAAAACAAACTGAACTTACAAGCTCAAATGGGCAGACTAGGTGGGCCATAGGCCCTTATCTGCCGACACTGTCTATGTATCTATGTATCTATTCGAAATAAAGGCCTTTTGCACCATTTTCAGTTTGGTTCAGTTTATTTTTTATACTGTAAAGGCATGTGAGCAAAAATTGCCCGTTTTCACAAGCTTCCAGTTATACACAGACGAACAGGAATGTCACATGGTATACAAGTTTCATATTCAGGTTTCAAGTTTATTGCAGGAAATACTCCACTGAACAAGCTCGGTCACAAGGAAGTCCTGATAGGTAAAGGCAATAAACTAACAACATTATACAAGGGAGAGAAGAAATAAATCACAATACAATGATATAATATAAGGTGTAAGTAGGCACTCTCTGGGATATTACAACAGGCACACAATGATCTGGGGTAGTCCATTGGGTACAGGACGAACACATTCAATACAAGTGTAAAACCCCTCCCCCCCAGTTGGGGGTCTCACCTGTTGTGCCTCCGGGTGTCTTCTATTGCCTTGCGGCGTCCACCCCTCCTCCATGGCACTTTGCTGTTTCCCCGGTCTTCCCCCTGTTGAATGAGCCCTGCTGGTCTGGCAAATCCCTTTGCGAGCAGTCGGCATTTTCTAGGCCGCCGCTGCTGTGATCAAAAAAGCTGATTCTGTGCCTCCTCAGTAGTTCCCGGTGCTGCCTTAGTTAAACCAGGCACCGGGGACACAGAACAAATCAGGAGAGAATATTTTTAACTAAATAAACGGCAGCCACCGTGAGCGCTGCCTCCAGGGCACAGACACAGGGCTAAGGGGCAATGGTTAGGGCAAGGGGTGCCCTCATTAATATTCATGAGCTGTTGTGGGTTTCCAGGGGCAGTGTGTTACATGAGCAGCGACTCCTTAATGTAACTAGTTATTTATTTGAGAGTAGACTCTTGTAAGAGAGGACTGTTGGGGCTAACTAAATGTGGGGACATTGTGGGATAAATACTAAATGCCTGGCTGCACCAGAACTGAATCCATGAGGAACACTGATTGGGACTGCTTGGACTTAAACTGCGGCCACCATTTTAGTGGTTTGCCACCAATCGGGAGCCAGGATTAAACAAGGGGGTGCTTGGGACAATGCCGACGACTTATGGAGGATTAACTGGAACAATTTCTAGGTGCCAAAACACCAGCCAATCACCATCTGGAAACTGTTCAGGACAGCTTTGGCAGCCAATAAGAGCTCGGGAACTCTGTCCCATGTAAAAGGGGGCAACTGATGAAAAAGGTCAGATTTGGAGAGACAGCCCAAGAGCTAGCGTGTGTGCCTCTGGAGAGCTTGCCAGCTCTCAGGGGTTAGGCCTGCCTGGCCTAGACTTTTTTCGGCTGTCAGTCCGCGGGTCCAAATTGTTCCAGCCTGGGAAGCTGCTGTTTCAGCAGCTGCAGGTCATCTGTTCCATAAATCTGGAAAAGAAGATCAGCCTGCATCCTGCCTGGAAGGGCCAGAAAAGGACAGAGTTTGCATATAAATGTGTTTAAGTTCGCAAAGTGTTTGTGCAGCTGAGTAGTTCGAAACTTTCAGGTTGCATGCTTCTTCAGCCAGTGTTAAGTTGCTCCCACAGCTTGAAGACCAGAATCTTCGATGAGAACCATGAGGGAATCCACCTCCAGCGTCATCCAGCTTGTTCCACAGGTCTCATTTCATCGGATCATTTGGTCTGGGTAGAGTGAGTACACACAGGGTAGCTCCCTGCAACAAAGCTCAATCTCTGAGTGCCACCTGATTAATTGTTGGCTTATTGCAAGGGACTGAGGCATCCAGCTCCGGATTACAAATTTGGTTTAAAGTGCATGTTGTGTGTTTTCTTTCCTAAGGGCCCCAACAACAGCTGCAATGTCGGCCTACCCCGGGCAACACTCCAGGCTAGCCTGCTTAACAACTGGGTACCCAGAGCATGTGTGACTGTGCTAGAGGGACTCTTAGCGCATGCATTGTTTAAACCTGACTAGATCAGAAGTAATGAATCATTTGCTAGATTTACTGCCCCACCCCTGTGAAATTCCCACAAATAAATCAGATTCTATTCTTTCAGCATTTAATCTGGCTACAGTGTGCATTTGTGGAGGGGATATTGCATTGCTGTTTGGTTGCTCTATCACTGACCTTATTTTACAGGGGGGTCCTCAGGGCCACTGCAGTTGATCCGGCCCTGTTGGTAAGTGTGACCAGTGTGGGCTCAATACTATATTTCCATGCTAAATGTGATTGTTTACCTACTGAATTGGTTAAGCCACTAGAGGGGTTACGGGGGGGGGAGGGTTATAGTATCCCAGAGGGCTATACCCATAGCAGTTACGCTATCCTCGAACCAACCGTCTGGGTGGAGGCACCCATTCAAAGAGCCCAGGCCCCTCAACCTGTATCTAGGCACGCAGGCAGGGGTAGTAGCCCATAGGATAGCGCCACCTAGGGGTTACACAAGCATACCAATAGAATTAGAGCACAGGCGTGAAAATAACAATTGTACTAAAACTATCAAAAAACAGACATATGACACCTGACCAGACATATTGTGGCCATTCCAACACCCTATGGATAGTGCAAAGGGGGATGGGGAGATTACAGGGATAATGGGAAAGGTAAATGCGAAATATTCAGCATCGAGGTTATGGAGGGAGTTCTAGCTATCAAGACACTGACAAGTATCCTTAAGGTATTTGTTGGCTAAAATCTGAAATACATTCAGGTACGTACAAGATGGTGCAGTACAGAAAAGGTTTAGATAATAAACTTTGGGAGAGTACAAAAACTGTCATCAAAATAAATATATACACAAAACAAGCATAGTTGGCAGCAGTTACATAGTGCAAGTAAAAACGTCCATGTCAATCATGGGCAGGAGCATTTACAAGATTGAGAACTAGAAAGGTAACCCTTTAGGTCGTACTTGAAAAGAGCCAGCGAGGGACATTGAACTAGGGATGGGGGCAGGCTATTGAACAACTTCACACCCTGGTAGGCGAGGGTGTGTTGACCTTGGGTAGTACAACATAATGGGAGAGAGAAGGAGTGGGAGGAGGACCACCTGGTGGACCTTTTGTGGGCAGACCTAGGGAAGAAGGAGACAATGCCGCTCGGTAAGAGTCCCTGTGTGATTTTGTGGGAAGAAGGTCAGGATTTTGCTGGCCAGCCTGTTCTCTAAAGGTGGCCAATTGGTGGTTTTGTGAAGGTCACAGTGGTGGGTCAATCTAAGGAGGCCAGTGGCAAACCGGATGACGACTGTGATAGGTGGTCCTAAGCCTACTGAAATTTCTTTGAAGGGGGTAGTAGATCAAGGCGCCGTAGTCAAAGATGGGGAGCAGGAAGTTATTGGCAAGCAGGGTCCTGGATTCAGGGATAAGGTATGGTTTGACTCTGTATAACATGCCTAGCCTTTGGTGTGCTTTCTTAATAAGCTGATTAATGTGAAGTTCGAAGGTAAGGTGACAGTCAAGGAGCAGGCCAAGGTATTTGAACTCTGAGACTCTTTCTATTTGGTTGCCATCATTATCCATGAGGGTGAAATCGAAGCAGTTTTTCTGGACCCTGAGAAAACCACTGACTTAGTTTTTTAGAGTTTAGGACAAGTCCTCTGGAGGAGAACCAGAAGTACAGCTGGTAAAAAACCTGCTGGAGTTTTTCGAAGAGGATAGAAGAGTTCTTTTCTTTACAGAACAGAGCTGCATTATCTGTGTAAAGTATGATTTCAGTGTGCCTGCAAATCTCGGGAAGGGAGTTGACCATGAGAGAGAAGAGGAGTAGCCCCAGAAGGGAGCCCTGAGGAACTCCATATTTGATGGGGCAAGTGTTGGAGAGAACACCTTCGATCACGATTTTGTGAGATCTGTGGCTGAGGTAGTTTGAAAACCAGTTTACAATAACTCAAGAGAAACTGAGACTGGAGAGGGTGTTGAGGAGTACCTTGTGGTGGATGAGGCTCAAGGCTTTTGTGAGGTCCACAAACACTGAACCGGTGTAGAGGCCTTCATCCTTAGCCTTATTAATGAAGTTAGTGAATTTGATGAGCGCTGTCTCGGTGGTAAGGCCGATGATTGCTTCCCTAATAGCTGATGGTAGTATTCCGGATACTCTAGGTCCTTCAAAAACTCTCGGTAAGTTCTCCCTAAGGATTCTCGTCTAGGAGGGGATAGAATTCCCCTACAAACTCATCAGTTCCAATGGTTTTAGGTGTAGGTAAAGACTTAACAGTTCTAGATATTTCATCTGCTAAGCCTGGGGATTCCATCAGGGTCATATCAAGGTTAGACAGCTTTGGAAAACTTTTTAAAAGATTTATTTATTTATTTCAAACGTTTCACCAGCAAAGACACACTCAGCTGTCACTGGCTCGTTTCCACATGCATGCTGAGGGTGAGAGCATTTGGAGTGTCATCCAGGTTTGGAGTGTCTCTCGACATATACTGTACAGATTCTTGTAAAAGGGCTGGCAGTATAGCCTAGAGGTTAGAGTAACAAGCTGTGACTTAGCTTGGTGCATCCAGCAGACATGGGTTTAATTTTAATTTAATTAAATTTTTTTATACTGGAAAGTATGTGAGCAAAAATGCCCGTTTTCATAAATGCCCAGTGGTACATAAATTCAATGAATTCGACCATACAGAGAAAAAGGTAAAACAATATTTGCAATATTTTACGATATTTACAATAGGGAACAGTGTATATGACAGGATCATCTAGATCAAAACAAAAAACAAAAAAAATACAGAACAGATAACATTAGGGCCTATATACAAATACATATAAACTCTAAGGTAACTCAAGAGGTTGGTAGACATTCAGGAAGGTTGCCTACCGGGGCAGGCACAAGTGGAGGATTGGAGGAGGTGAAAGGGCCAACTGAACTACAGGCCTGAAGTTCTGTGGGCAGTTTATTGTAAAACTTAGGGCCCTTGTACGCGATGGAGTTCTGCGCATGCTTGGCACGGTAAAAAGGGTGTCACAAATATGACAGGTGGCCCCTCTTGTACTGCGCTTGGGAACCAATAGGGGAAAGGGGAGTTAACGCTGATGGGCAGCAGGTTACGGTGAACTTTGTGTAGGAAAGGAGCATTTTAAGTTGGAACGTGCCTTCAAGGGTGAGCCAGTTGAGGGAGGCATAGAGGGTACAGTGATGGGTCATCCAGGGGAGGCCGATCACAAAGCATGGAATATTATTATATGTAGTCCTGAGTTTGGAGAAAAGGGGGGGATGTGCTGGGGGGGAGTAGACAGTAGAGCCATAATCCAGGAGAGGCAGGAGAAGGAAGCTGGTGAGGTGTAGTCTGGAGATGGCGATAAGGAACTTTCTGATTCGGTATAAGAGACCTAGCCTCAGATGGATTTTCTTGATGAGGTTGGTAATATGGATATTGTAGGTCAGGTGAGGGTCTAAATACAGTCCAAGGTAACTGAATTCATAGACTTGTTCTAGGATGTTACCAAGATTGTCTGAGAGGGATCGGCCCATGACTGGCGCTTTTCTTGATCATAAGATCATAAACTTGGTCTTCTTTGAGTTGAGAACCATGACTTTAGCGGAGAACCAACTGTGTAGCTTGCTGAAGTCAGCCTGCAAATTACTGAACATTGTGACCAAGTTAGTGTCGCTACAGTAAAGGGTCGCGTCATCAGCGTGAAGGACTAGTTGGGTGATTTGGCAGATGGAAGGGAGGTTATTGATGAAGAGCGAGAACAGGAGCAGGTCCAGGATGGAGCCCTGGGGTACCCCATATTTAATTGGACATTCAACAGAAAAATGACCGTTGATATTAGTTTTCTGAGGTCTGCCAGAGAGGTAGCTTCCGACCCATTTGATGACGTTTTCAGATATGTACAAGTCCATGAGGGTGCCCAGGAGAAGGCCATGGTCAACCAGGTCGAATGCCTTGGTCAGGTCCACGAAGGCAGAGCCTGTGTATTGGCCCTTATCACTTGCCTTGAGGATATCACTGGTGAACCTGACCAGAGTGGTTTCGGTGCTGTGTCCAGATTTGAAACCATGCAGGGCAACAGAGAGCAAGTTATTACGGTCAAGGAAGGTGGTGAGCTGGGTATAAACAACTCTTTCAATTGATTTTGGAGAGGGGAGGAAGGAGGGAGATAGGTCGGTAATTCCCTATTTCATTCCTTGACCCTGACTTGAACAATGGTTTGACGGTGGTGGTCTTCCAGGTGCTAGGAAAATAGCTGGAGCAGAGTGAGTGGTTTAGTACGTTGATGATGGGGGCCACTAATGAATTAATGGCCAGTTTTAGGATTTTAAAGTCGATTCCATCCACCCCTTTGCTGGGTTTAGGGTTGTTACTTTGCATGAGTTTCATGGTGTCTGAGGGTTTTAGGACCTTAAAATAGAATCTGGGGCTGGGCTCGGCTGTAGTATTGGGGCAGGCGGGTAGGGGGTGGATGGGGGGGGAGGGGGAGGGTTTATATTTATCGAGGTCACCAAAGAATGAGTTGAAAATGTTTGCTACTTCTGAGGGTTCGTTGGTCTGCTTGCCACCTTGGATCAGAGTGAGTGGTTCGGTATTCTTGTGTTTCCCAAGTAGTGAGTTGAGCGTAACCCAAAGCTGATGGGGGCTGGATGCTTCCCCGAGTTGTTTATTATGGAAAAAGTAAATTTTGGCTTTTCTGATGACTGATTTGTGCTTGCTTCTGAGTGCTTCGTAGAGGGGGAGCTGGGCAGGGTCTCTGTGCTTGGCGTAATGGGCCAAGGCCTTGTCTCTGGTCCTCATCAATTTAATGATGTTGGATGATACTCATTCATTAACACGTCCCCTAACCCTGATTTTTTTGAGAGGGGCGTATTTGTCACATGCACTGTTGAGGATGGTAGAGAATCTGTCAAGGACAGAGTCGAGGTTACCTGGTGCAGCAGTGCATGACCAGTCGACTAGGTTGAGATTGTGTGTTATATTTTTGATGGACTTATTTGTCCAGCATCTAGAGAAGATGAACTTGGGGGCACTGGGCTGAACACAGACAGTAGGTGGCACAGTGATCACTGATGCAGTCTGGCAATACTTCTGAGCTGGTGATGTAGGAGGGGTTGGAGATGATGACCCAGTCGATTAGCGACTGAGTCCCCATCTTATAATTTGACCTTGTGGGTGTGGAGATAAGCTGATTAAGGTCGAGGTCCACGATGTAGGATTTGGTGGTGTCAGCTTGGCTGGAGACCCAATTTATGTTGAAGTTCCTGAGAAGAACTCTCTCCCTGTTAACAGGGAGGGAGTGTTTGAGGGCTAGCAAGGACTCCAGGTCAGAGGGAGGGGTTCCTGGGGGCAGAGAGGTGGTAGTGAGGGTGAGGGTTTTATTTTGTCCAAGAAATAGGTTAATGGGAAGGGTCTCAAGCAGGATGAACTCAGAGCTGAGATTGTGTTTGATGAAAGAGAACTTGTTGGAAATGAAGAACATGCAGCCGCCCCCTTTTTTCCCCTGCCTGTCTTTCCTGACAGAGGTGAATCCGCAGAGTTTGATCTCCCCATCGATGATTTTGTGAGAGAGCCAGGTTTCTGAGACAGCAATAACGTCAGAGTCATTTACTGTTACCCAGACCTGGAAAGCGTCTATACGATTCCCACAACCCTCCACTTGCATACTGTGTAACTCTGAGCAAGTACAGGCACCTTGGTTGAAGAAAGGCGCCTTTTATAAATAAATTATGATTGATGATTGATAATTTCCCCAGTGCTCACAGGTTGCCCCTGAAAACAGGCATCTGTGCCTAGTGGGCATTACCTGGTTACCAAAGAATAAAGGGGAAAAAAGTCATCAAAGCATTTATTAATTTCCAAGGTGGATGGTTGAACTTTATTATTATGATCCTTGATCCGATGGATGAATATATTGATTCTGTTTTTGTTTTAGTCTAAAAGTACGTAATCTCCCTTACTTTTTTACCAGAGTCCCAGTGTGATTAACGAGTATGGAACAGTGCATAGCCTGCTTTTCCAATATGTATTTTGTTAATTTCATATGTCAGGGAAATCGCTTATCTCAGAACATTCCTTGTTTAAATTGAGGTTTGCATTATGTTGGCGTTCACGTTGCTGTAATAAAGATTTGTTATTATCTAAATCACCTTTTTCTTCAACTTTTTCAAAGTAGCGGAGACACCAATTATGCACCCTCTGATATACAGTACGTATCATCTGCCTCTTAAAGGCAAGCTTCTTATGTTGCCTTATTTTCATCAGTTTTAAAGAAAAGATTCCTCTCATACCATACAAGTTTGCTAAATTTTTCATTTCTCAATAAAGAACAAGTAAATCTCCAACTTGGAGGTTCATTCCTGATTAATTATAACTGAGGGTTTTACCATTGCAAAGTTGTTGTGAGACCAGAATGTAGTCAACTTATCCTACTATAAGCTGAGTGCAAGTTTAAACAAAATGTATAATCCCACTGAGTTTCTTAAACAACCTCCATGAGTCTATGACCCCTATATCTGCATTAAATCTTCAACAGCCATCCTCAACTTTGCTTTACTATCTCTGATTAAATAATTACTTTAACTAGTGGTGCTCGGATAGTGCTGCCGTGGATCTGCCAGTGATCCAGTGGATGGCGGCACTTTACGAGTGGGATCTGGCGCAGGATCCGGACGAATACAGAGGTCAGATCCTGCATTATCTGGCACCAGATCCAGGGATCTGACACTGGATCTGGCATCGGATCCCAGTGCCGGATCCAGGGATCCAGTGACAGATCCCTGGATCTAGCACCGGATCCCTGGATATGGCCATCGGATAACGCAGGATCCGATGGCCGGATCCACGGGTAGATAGTGGTGGTATCCGGTAGATCTACTATCCTGCCGCAACAACAGGTATCTGGTGGATCCAGATTGGTTCTGATACCATCCGAGCACCACTAACTTTAACCAAGGCACAGATCAACTGCAGTATTTATTTGTAGCATTTTAGTAACCGGGTGAACCCACTGAGACCAAAGGTCCCTTTTTCAAGGGCGATCCCCTCCTAGTAATATCCTATTATGTTTACTGACCCCATTTTAATGAACAACTCTGTAAAAATATTTGTCAAGTCCCTATTTGGGACATACATATTGCATACCATAAGTAACATTAGAGCCATCTACTGACTCTCTGTTTGCAGCATAGGGCATAAGTAAACAGAGCACAAAGACTTCAAGCTGTGACTGAATAAAAACTAATTTGTTCACAAGTTGTTCACACAGGCCTTTAGATATCACTGTACTACAGATGGTAAACAGTCAACGCTCCTGATGATATTCAGGGTACCTTCTCTTGTGGAGCAACGACTGCCATGTACTAGAGAGTCGCAACTTCTGATAAGTGGCTACTCTTCAAACTATAATAGTGACCACAGACATCCCCTTTAATTCACCATCTGTGGCTCTAGGCAAACATAGAACCCTTTCCTTATCTGTGTCCAGACTGGGAAGCAAAGAATCGCCACGTATACCCCCATACAGCAACACTTCTGCAGCGACATATGTAGATACTGACAACAGCGACATGTCGCTATAAAAGTCCGCCGGAACTCGGCACCACTTTCCACCATCCTGTACCCCCTCCCCAAACCAACTCCGACTGGAGTTGGAATCTAAAAGTATGGTGGGTGGGGGCAGAGCCCTCCATGTGGGGTTCTGGGGCCAAGCCCCCAAACAAAAAGACAGTGCGTGTAAGTGCCTCTGCTGAATGCAAATCGCGGGTTTACATGGAGCTCAAGGCCAGGATGCCAGTCGACGCAATTAGTTGTTGAACCGCCTCATAGAGCCAAATCACCACACCTGTTGGGGGCCACAGCTTTTATCATCTGTGGCAAAACAAGGATCCCCAGGGGGACTCAAGCCTTGATATTCAACTCGAGTAAGTCTGCACCTGTTTTGCAACTGATTCTGGAATCGACACCTTCCTATTCAGTCAAGAGACTGAATTACAGACATAGCTTTTTGTCTTTACTCATTCAGAAATAAGGGACACCCTTCATTTTGGGTTTTATGATTTTGGATTTATGATTTTTTACAGGGCAAGTCTCAGTGGATTGAAAAGGAGGGAGTTCAACCAAAGGTGGAGTATATGTGTGTTGGAGTACCACAAGGAAAAGAGTTAGGATCAATATTGTTCCTAGTAATGATAAATGATTTGAAGACTGAGAGACCGTGTATCAAGTATGTGGATGATACCACTGTAGTTGAGAGGTTTAGCGAAATCAGTCAGAGTACTGTGCAGAAATTATCTAAAAAAAATTTAAGAGTGGTCCAAACTAAACTCGATGCAGATAAATCCAGATAAAATTCAAGAAATTAGATTTGGGAAAACTAATACATTGGTGTTGCCCCCCCCCCCCCACCTTATCTTTTGGAGGGGTTAAGCTTAAGATGGCTAAAGTGTAAAACTTTTGGGAATTACTATTCAATATGATTTTGGATGGAAAGAACAGGTGGAGGGGATGTTAAAAAAAAGGAAATTCGAGAGTATATTTCTTGACTATGCTAAAAAGGGTTGGTGCTAGGATGATTTGGTGTATTTTATTGCACCGTGGTTAGACCAATACTTGAATATGGTTCCTCAGTATGGGATGCAGGGCTTACAAAAACAGAAAGTAAATAGTTAGAAAGGATACAAACATGCTGGCCCGGTGGCTCAGAGGGCTGAGGCGCTGAACGTCTCACCTCGCGGCACGCCAGTGACCTGGGTTCGGGAGGGAGCCTGGGTTGTTGGGGGCGGGTGGAGCAGCCACAAGGCAGTTCTCCCTCCGGGAGGTGGGTGGCATTCTCGCCTCGGCTACCCCTGGTGGAGGCTAGCGGCAGCGCAAGCAAGGGTGCCAGCGATAGGCCAATGAGGCGGGCGGAGGAGGGCTGTTACCGGGGCTGTAAGGCGCATGTGTGCCTCCACATGCATGCGTCCTTCTCCTGGGTTCCTCGGGAAATAAGGGGAAGAAAAACAGAAAAAGGCAGCCGTTGGCAGGATGGCGACCAACTCTCCGCAGGCACTGCTCCCAGACCGGGCGTAAGGTAAGCCCCAGTAATTCCAGGGGACAGAGCTGGGGGAGTTGGTCAGATGGGGGCCACATGGAGCAAGGGAGAAATACAGTAATGATAAAAAGAAAGGATACAAAAATGTCATCATGAATAATTTTAAGGACTGAGGTCTCATATGAGGATGCTTTAAAAATGTGTAATTTGGCAATGTTAGATGAAACAAGAAATGACTAAGAAACTGTTTATGGAGATCTGCAATCCCCAACACAAGTTGCGCTCCCTGTTATCACCAAATGATGTGGTTGCGTATGGTCTAAAAAAGCAGGTTAGATATTGAAAACCAATTTTTAGAACAAAGAAGTATAAATCATCTTTTTTATGTGTTTTTTAGATGAATGAGATGTAACTAGCGAGCCCTGTTGCGTGCGTGGAAAATATTGATTGATGCTAAGAAGAATATCGATGTGTTATGTGTTTTTTTACTATGTATAGGCCTCTCTGTACTTCGCAATAAGTACATCTTTTATTGATTTTATTACGTATCATTTTTGCTATGTGGTTGGTTTTCTCAACTGTATGTAACTTCAGCCCCAACCCCCCCGGATTGTTGGCTGAGATGTGTGTTGAATACACTAAACTAAAAATCTCACAGCCCAGGTACAATTACTCTTATCTAGCATACCCACAGATGTATGTAAGACATGAACCCGTCTCTGCAGTAGGAGTACCTTTATATGTGGCGCCATTGGCACCCATTACCCTCCCATACTCTTAAGTTTACACGTTCTCTCACCTCCTGGGTGTCTGGGTTTCGATGTTCTAGAATATTACTTTGATGATTTTACCCACAGACAGCTACATTAACCGAAGGAACCATGTCTGTCACATGGCTACCCTAGAAATTAACTGGGGATGTACCCCACAGGCATCTCACGCATCCAGGACGCTGACAGTGACCCCAAGACGCTGTGTGGTGTTTTGCTTTTGGCAGCAGGACAAACCCATCATAGCTGTACCTGGAAGGCAAACCCGAGAAAGCAAGCATGAGGTGGCTCCATTGACCACTGGCTGACAGAAACCCAAAATACAACTTCAGAGTTCATTCCGAATGGGAAGTACTAGGGGATAGTATCTGCTTCAGATGCTGCGGAGTCCCGGCACAAACTGAACTACAATCTCCAACCACTGCTTAGCGCTGGATCTGCAAAACACAATGGTGCAATCATACCAACCAATCCCTTAAGGGAAACCCTCGCTATAGGCTTATCACCGCCTTGTGGTGTTTCCTCCCTCCAGGACCCGGTAACCAGAGACTGAGTCATGTGGAAGACCTGTTCCCCCTTCCCAGACTAAGGGACCCTAGTGACACACCCTAAGCTTGGCAGGTCCCCCAGGGCCAGTAGCAAACAGTGCTACAGGTAAGATTGGTGAACCCCGAAGGGCTCTACAAGGATGCTTTCTCCCTCTATCACTCTGAACCCTAAACCTTGAGAGCTCTAGTTTTATCCAGGCTCCCCTTTTACACCCCAGTGGTCAGAACAAACCTGGTAGGGTCCTAGCAACTCATTCCCTGGTGGGGCTCCTGTTTACTTGCTTGTACAGAAAATGTACAGAATATTTTGAAATTGACAGTCTTGGCCTTGTTTGCATTAAACATTGCCCCAACCCCCCCACTTGCCTGAAGGGGGCTATACCAAGACATGACAGACTGGGTATTATTTTCTTTTTTGGTGCCTGCCCCAGTCCTCCATTCGAGGGTCTGCCCTGCTCCCTCCACCGTCCCCCCATGCCCAGGCTTGCCCCCTTGGGCGGGGCCGCCAGGCAGGCTCCACCCCCCCAATGGACACTGTAGGCAAGCCCCAGCTTACCCCCCGGGTCGGGGCCACAGAAGTGGGTAGAACCCCCCAATGGACACTGGTGATAGTGGAGATGGTTGCAGAGCAGAGCGTTATACCCAGGGGTCAGCTTTTTTGTGAATACTGGATCCCTGGGGGTGGGGTCATGCAATGACATGTAGCATCCACCCCACCCCTCCTTGAGTAACGGTGCTGGCTGCAATGGTACTCCCAAGCCTCTGCCAAGGGTCTGTAAAGCGCCAGGCAGTCTTTCCCCATCCCCTGTAGAAGGAGAGCAGTCCCCAGGACACTCAATCCTTCTCCCCCTGGCCAGCCCTCTAACTCCCAAGTCCAACACCGAACCCGGGATGTTGGCACCTCAAGCGGATGCCTTGCCGCTGCACCAGTGGGCCGGCTCAGAGTGGGTGTTACACCACATTAGCATATGGAAGGGGGAGTTCAACCTTGGTTTATGGTTCTCTTCCATAAGTGATGCCTCTCTTAGGACTGCAAGACTGCCATCATGGCGGGGGATGTATTAGTATATAGCTGATAATGTTAAGTTCTAACATTGTTGGCACAATGCATTCATGTTGCACTACAGTACTCTGTAATTGAAAGGAACATAAACGATATCATACAGTTTTATAGCACTTAACACCAGTGTATCAATCAGAAATGCCCACTGAGATTATCAAAAAGGCCAGTGAAGGCAGAATGATAACAGAACAGGAACCAACATTTTAAAAATAACCTCTGCCAGGAAAAAAAAAGGACTTTTCATGACGAATGCAGTTCTCCTTTAAATTGACCTACAGTATAAGCAAAGACTCTCTGCGAACCCGAGCCACCCTAGTTATCTGGGTTCAGGAACCAAGCACAGGTTGCTGGCTTATTAAAACATTCAGTGGAGACCTTGTCCTCAGCCGTTCAAGAGGTGCATGTTATTCCATCACAAGGCAAATAAATCATCCAGACAGCGGCTATACAACTGCTTTGTGGGGAACATGCTGCGCTAAAAATCAATTTATGCTTTCCTCCAGTCAATGTTCTGTGGGCCGCTTCCCCAAGGTTACTCCGTCAAAAGTGTGGAAGACTAATTTTGATTTAAACCGTAAAACACAGCCAGTTAATTGCTACCTACATAACCCCATTTAACTTAATGTTTTGAATAAATATTCACCAGGAGCCTCCAAAACAGCACAATTGTTTGCAGCGCACAGCACACTACTACAGACTGAGCATTGATTCCGCGCTGACAAGATCTCCACAGCAAGTTTCAATGTCAAGTCTTATCAGCTCAAACATCTAGAGGGTAGCGCAGGACAGCAGGTTTCCAATTAGAGACCTGGGTTTTACACCTCAAGGGAATCATTGCAACATGAGGAAACTCACTGTTTCTTGTCCGGATGGATTTTGGCATTAAAATGACAAAATGTATACATTTGGCCCAAAAAGGGCTTGGCTTTGTTTTATTTTTATTTATTTTTGTACTTAACAAAATAAGACAGCATTTGGGGGAGGGGCAGCCAGAGTAACGCATTGCTCCTGGGTGTATTTTCAAAGGGACTGCTCCGGACGCAATGTTCTAGACACAATTCACAACAGGCAGATGAAGGTGGGCCCAGGCATTGATCCACACATCCACAGGTGGACCTAGGTTGCCAGAGACTATGTCAGCCACATCATCTTTTAACGAGTTTAGCTGTCTCAGTTCCAAAATGGCATATGTGTCCAAAGTTAGGTACATGCTGTCGGAAACCATATCAGAGTGTTGCAATTGGATGTGGTATTGGAAAACCACACCCTCAGTGTCCAGACTGGCATCACACATGCGGCAGGTGCAGGCAAGGGTCATCAATGTGGCGGCTTTCCAACCCCCACCCCACCCCCAATGAACTGAACACACCTTTTGGGACACCAGTGTCTTTAAGCCAGTAATACCACTAGCTAGTCCCAGTCCTGAGTGCATGTGCAAATAATATCTGTGCAGCGTATATTCTGGTAAGGAGCCTTTGGTAAATGCCACATAAAAAATCTTTTGGGGGGGGACAATGAAGGTGAGAATTCCGAGCCTACTGTTGCTAACCTACAGCATTTGTTTGCCTGTTCACACTCTGCTTCACCAATCTGAACGACACACTCCATGTTATGCCTGTGTACATTCCTACACTATTCTGAACTGATACAATACCTGGAAATGCCTGTTCACAATCTGAAATCATCCCTCTGAACAACAGTAGATACTGCATCGTGCCTGGACGCACTTTGAAATCATCCTTCCAAACAACAGCAGATACTAAATCGTACCGGGACACACTTTGAAATTATCCCTCCAAACAACAGCAAACACTGCATCTTGCATGGATACACTTTGAAGTCGTTCTTCTAAACAACAGCAGATACTGCATCATGCCTGGACAACTTTGAAATGTTCCCTCCAAACAACAGCAGATACTGCATCGTGCCTGGACACACTGAAATCATGCCTCCAAACAACAGCAGATACTGCATCATGTCTGGACACACTTTGAAATTATCCCTCCAAACAACAGCAGATACTGCATAGTGCCCCGACGCACTTTGAAATCATGCCTCCAAACAATAGCCGATACTGCATCGTGCTGGGACACACTTTGAAATCATGCCTAAAAACAACAGCAGATACTGCATCATGGCTAGATGCACTTTGAAATCACCCCTCCAAACAACAGCAGATACTGCATCTTGCCTGGATGCACTTTGAAATCATCCCTCCAAACAGCAGCAGATACTGCATCGTGCCTGGACGAACTATGAAATCATCCCTCCAAGTAACAGCCGATACTGCATCATGGCTGGATGCACTTTGAAATCATCCCTCCAAACAACATTAGATACTGCATCGTGCCTGGATGCACTTTGAAATCATGCCTCCAAACAACAGCAGATACTGCATCGTGCGTGGACACACTTTGAAATCACCCCTCTAAACAACAGCAGATACTGCATCGTGCATGACACACTTTGAAATCATGCCCCCAAACAACAGCAGATACTGCATCGTGCCTGGACACACTATGAAATCACCCTCCAAACAACAGCAGATACTGCATCGTGCCTGACACACTTTGAAATTATCCCTCCAAACAACAGCAGATACTGCATCGTGCATGGACACACTTTGAAATCATCCCTCCGAACAACAACAGATACTGCATCATGCCTGGACACACTTTGAAATCATGCCTCCCAACAACATCAGATACTGCATCGTGCCTGGACACACTTTGAAATCATGCCTCCAAACAGCATCAAATACTGCATCATGCCTGGACGCACTTTGAAATAATGCCTCTGAACAACAGCAGATACTGTCTCTTGTTTGTCCAGACTCTGAAATCATCCCTCCGAAGAGCTGATACTGTGTCATGCCTGTTCGCACTTTTAAAGCACCCTTCTGAACACTAAATATGACATTATTACCTCTTTAACCTCTAGCTCTCTGAGCCATCCGCCCAAATAACGTGTCTAAACAGAGACATAAAATCGTGAAAGGCACTCTTTCATCATAAAAAATAGCTTTCAGTTAAAAATGCATTAACAGAGAATGCTATTTACAGATGGAGCAGCTGAGGACTACCAAAATTTAACCCTTAGACTGCCAACAGAATTAGAACCTATTGGAATTCTGGACGGATATATATCCGTGGCCTTGAGAGGGTTAAAACTTTTAAAATCAGTTACAAAGTATGAAACTTTTCAGTTTAAAATGAAAAAAAAAGAAAACCTGAGTTTTTTTTGCAAGCAGACAATTCCTTGAAGCACTGAGATGAAGTGTAAATAATAAACAACAACAGGCAGTTCCGCAGTACTCACCAGAACCCTTCCAGTTAGAGTCTGGGCAGATATCATTACCCCCGCCCAGTCTTTCACCGAGGTCATCCAGCCCACTTCTCCCGCCACCACGGTCTCTTCTTTGTCATCGATGTTTCGGCCAGCTCCATCAACCTGATTTCCTGCACCATTATTAATCTTCTGCCCTTCCTGTAAATTGTGAAGAAATAAAATAGAAATATCAGTGATGATGTCATTCGTAAGCATGGAGTGCAACCATTACGTTCACACTGCGAGAATCAGGGGGCAGTTTAGCTGCTCATATAACCATGGGACCCTAAGCATGGCAGGCAGAAACATACAAAAAATGTTAGGGGAGATTATGACAAGCAAAAAATTGGACCAGATTAAGGGATTTCATTTGGCTTGGCCACATGAGGGCCATTTTGGACACTTAATTTTAAAGCTAGCGGAGGGAAGGGGGTCAGTATAACAAACTAACTACTGCACAGCAGGTCTCTCCCTGCCATTTTCACCTGATTCTAATATTTCGATAACAAGTACAAATATTTCACTACATGACATCATCAATTTACAAATCCTCGAGAAATTAGAAGGGGAGTTTATTGATCATTCAAAACATATATATATATATATATAATGTATGCTGTATGTATTGTTTAAATATATACTGCCCCCTGATGATGCAGTGATTGTGAAACCAGTTGGAGATTGTGTAGCGACCCGGTCTGCAGACAGTTAATTACTTTAAATAAAGCTTTTTGTTTTCCAGTAGTGTGGTGCCGGTGTTTGTCTGACCCTGGTTCGAGTCTTCACCGGGCGCACTCACGTAGTGGAGCTGTTTTTGCTGTCACGATATATTGGGGCTGCCTGACCCCCAGGTCATCTGTGCCTTGGCACAAACTGCTGTTAGACGGAAATAACACTGACATACTGTTTATAGGACAAAGACCCAGGACAAAAATAATTGTCTGCATAACTGCATTGACAATGGATTCTGATGTTTGATATCACTTCTATATCGACCAGGCTACAATCTTCAGAAATAAACTTCTTCAATTGTACATGTACATGTGTATTGTCACTGACAGATTAAAGTGCCCCGATTAATACAGAGAACAACAAACGCACCCTCTGGGCCATGATGCATTTCCTCCTGTTTATATTGTGAGAAACATATCATCGTTACATTGAAATCTGAGAATCCAGCAAGTCCTGCTGACCCAAAGAGAATTATGGTAGCAGACTGGAGAGCAGCAGGCATTCTCAGACAGAACTGTTAACCCACATCAGATCAATAACATCCATGTTTTCAGAGTGAAGAGATTTAAACTACAGCTGAGTTTTTATTACAAAAGTAAATAGGTTTATAATGTGCCAGAGTTTAAAGCAGTCTGGCAAAACAATAATCGCACAACGGCAAATATCATGCATAAGGATCCAGATCACAGATATGGAGATATAAAAAAATCATTAATAGCCAAATTTAGAAATTCGTATTTACATACTGAACTATAAAAGGTCCTCAGAATTCTGTGATACTGAAGCCCTGGACCAGGCCTCAGAACTTGCTTCCTGCCACAGAATGCACACCCTGCCAAAGATCTTGCACCCTGCTGCAGATTTTGCACTCAACCGCAGAATATGCTCCCTTCCACAGAATGTGCACCCTGCTGCTGATCTTGCAACTGGCCACAAATCTTGTACCCTGCTGGAACGTGAACCCTGCTATAGATCTTGTACCGTTACAGAACTTGAATCCTGTTACAGAGCGTGAAACCTGTCACAGATCTTGCTTCTTACCACAGACCTTGCACTCTGCCACAAAATGTGCACAATGCTGCAAAACATGCACCCTGCCACAAATCCTGTATCTTATTACAGAACATGCACCCTGCCACAGATTTTGTACCCTGTTACAGAACTTGAACCCTGCCACAGACCATGCTCCTTAACACAGACCTTGCACCCTGCCACAGAATGAACATACTGCTGCAGAACGTGCACCCTGCCACAGATCGTGTACCGTTACAGAACTTGAACCCTGCCATAGATCATGCTCCTTAACACAGACCTTGCACCCTGCCACAGATCTTGTACCCTGTTACAGAACTTGAACCCTGCCACCGATCTTGTACCCTGTTACAGAACTTGAACCCTGCCACCGATCTTGTACCCTGTTACAGAACTTGAACCCTGCCACCGATCTTGTACCCTGTTGCAGAACTTGAACCCTGCCACCGATCTTGTACTCTGTTACAGAACTTGAACCCTGCCACAGATCTTGTACCATTACAGAACTTTAACCCTGCCACCGATCTTGTACCCTGCTACAGAACTTGAACCCTGCCACCGATCTTGTACCCTGCTACAGAACTTGAACCCTGCCACAGATCTTGTACCCTGTTACAGAACTTGAACCCTGCCACCGATCTTGTACCCTGTTGCAGAACTTAAAACTTACCACCGATTGCTACAAGGCAATGGGGCCAGATGCCATACATCCTAGGGTGCTCCAGGAGTATAGGGAGGAGCTGGTGGCACCACTAACGAGACTTTTTAACTCATCTCTGGAAATGGGGAGAGCTCCAAGGGACTGGGAAAGAGCAGACGTGGTGTCACTGCATAAGAGGAGAGGGAAGGAGAAGCCAGGAAACTATTGCCCGGTCAGTCTTACCTAAGTAGTGGGTAAACTTATGCAGAAACTCATTAAAGAAAGGTTAGTAAAATACCTAGTGGAATGTGGTTTCCAGGATGACAGACAACATGGGTTCACGGAGGGAAGATGTTGCCAGATGAACCTGATCGAATTCTTCAACTGGGTGACAAGGGTAATTGATCAGGGAGGGGCAGTAGATATGGCCTATCTGGACTTCAGCAAGGCCTTTGACTCCATCCCTCACAGGAGGTTGGTGAACAAGTTGGACAGTTTTGGGGTAGGGGAGAAAATAACAAATTGGGTGGAAAATTGGCGTAAGGGCAGAGACCAAAGGGTAGTTGTAAATGGGGTTCACTCAAGGGAGAAAAGGGTGACAAGTGGGGTACCCTAGGGGTAGGTTTTGGGACCAGTACTGTTTAACATTTACATTGGGGATACAGTGGAGGGACTACATGGGAAGGTATGCCTATTTGCAAACGATACAAAAATCTGCAATGAAGTGGACACACCAGAGTGGGTAGGACATGTGAGGGAGGACCTGATAAAGCTGGAAAAAATAGTTGGAAAGTTGGCATTTAGTGCATTTATATGATAATTTACATGTTGCAGAGAACATATTTATTTTCAACCAACTCTACTAATAAATACTTGTACTGCAAAGTATTGTACTAGTTACCCTACTGCTGAGGTATGCTATTTGTGCTTTAATAGGGACTTTTTTCAATTTTTAGATGTTTTAGCCGTAATGTACTGTACACGTTTTGACAATAGTAAATAAGTTTTAATCCCCATCAGAGTAAATCAAACTAATTCTTTTATGATGGTGGCCCATTTTATAAGTGATAAGCCACTCCAGGGTGTGCATTAAAGGATTTTAATGCACTTCCCAGGGGCATAAGGACACTCGACCTTTGGCCTCGAGCCTTAGCACACCCCTGGGGCGTGCATTAAAATCCTTTAATGCACACCCTGTCATGGTTTATTACTTACATATACATACAAATACACACACACACTACAGTGAATCACCACCTAGGTTTGAAATTAGCCAGATAGATTTTACGTCCATCAAGTGGTTCAGGATGACAATGCAGCACAGTCAAAGGTTAAGGTATTGAGGGAGTAGGAAGGAGGAACAGCAGAGAGGAGCAGTGATTCTAGGTACGCTACTTACTCAAGCAGGAGGTCTCTAACAATGACATTTTCACATCTCTTTGACAGAACGATCTAGCAGGGTTTTAAAGAAGGGTAACTTCACAGGACTTGCAAGTCTGAGTGACTTTTGTATGGTGTTCCAAAGGGCAGGAAGGGTGTAGCTTATAGCCAATTTACTGAAATGAAATCTGACCTTGGGGACAACAACAGAAATACTGGATAGACTTCTCAGTGGATAGCTACCCAAGACACACCGGGGCAAGCAATCCATGGTATATCGAGGGAGCTTGTTGATAATGCTTCTATAGGTCCATAGAACTGAGTTCCTCTGGCACCTAAAACTTAGCAAACACCATCCTACAGCTGCATAAAGAGCGCAATGATGAGTGGAATAGGGTGCACCCGTAATAAATTTAAGTGCTCTATGGTATAATGTGTTGAGTTTAGACAATGCACTTTTCGGGCCTTGTCCATATAAAAAGTCAGCATAGTCCAACAGTGATATAAAGGTTGTTTGGACCAGCCTGGTGTTTGCTTCCAAGGTTAGCAGGTGCCTAATCCTAAAAAAAAGACCCAGCCTTTGCCTAAGCTTCTTGGAGAGCGCCTCGATGTGGTCAACGAATGAGAATTTATAGTTTATTCAAAGGTAGGGCAAGTACTATAAAGTCTATATAGTCTATAAAGGGATATATATAGTCTATAAAGGGAGGGACAGGTATTACAAAGTTTACATAGTCTATAATGGGACATATTTAGTCTATAAAGGGAGGGACAGGTATTATAAAGTCTACATAGTCTATAAACGGATATATATATAGTCTATAAAGGGAGGGACAGGTATTATAAAGTCTATATAGTCTATAAAGGGATATATTTAGTCTATAAAGGGAGGGACAGGTATTATAAAGTCTATAAAGTCTATATAGTCTATAAAGGGAGGGACAGACAGGTATTATAAAGTCTACATAGTCTATAAAGGGATATATTTAGTCTATAAAGGGAGGTAGGGACAAGTACTACAAAGTCTATATAGTCTATAAAGGGATAGATATATATATAGTCTATAAAGGGAGGGACAGGTATTATAAAGTCTATATAATCTATAAAGGGATATATTTAGTCTATAAAGGGAGGGACAGGTATTATAAAGTCTATATCATCTATAAAGGGATATATTTAGTCTATAAAGGGAGGGACAGGTATTATAAAGTCTATATAGTCTATAACATACTAACATACTATTTGCCAGCAGATTAGGCCTTACGGTCTATAAAGTCTGCTCGAACCTCAGATCCCTAGTTGGGTGCCGAGACCCCCCCCCTTGTGTTCCAGAAACCCCTATCATCCATCCCCACCCCCCTGGGACAGGCCATCATCTGATACATCCACTTTCTGTGTCTGTCCCACCCTCTCTTGAAGCCCTCCACTGTGGATCTTTGAACCAGCTCACCAGGCAGTGCATTCCAAGGGTCCACCACCCTCTCAGTGAAAAACCTCCTCCTCTTTTCCCCCCCTCACCCTTCCACCTTCCAACTTCAAACCATGCCCTCTGGTGATACCTATCTGCTTTAGTCTAAAGATCCCCTCCATGTTTACTCTATTTATTCCCTTGAGGTACTTGAAGACCTCAATCATGTCCCCCTGTCTCTCCTCTCCCTCAATGAAAACAGGCAGAGCTCCTCAAGTCTGTCCTCATACGTCAAATCCCCTAGCCCTCGTATCATCTTAGTTGCTCTCCTCTGTACCCTCTCCAGGAGCTGTATGTCCCTCTTCAAGTGTGGTCTCCAGTACTGTACACAGTACTCAAGGTGTGGCCTAACCAGTCCATTGTACAGCAGCAGAATCACTTCCTTGCTCCTAGAGGTGATCTCCCTTACGATGCATCCCAACATCCTGTTTGCCTTGCTAGCCGCTGTCCTGCACTGCTCAGAGTTATTCATACATGCATCCACCAAGACCCCTAGGTCTTTTTCCCCTATTGAGGCCTCCAGTGCCTCCCCTCCCAGGGTGTATCTGTGTTTAAGGTTTCCCCGCCCAAGATGTAACACCTTGCACTTGGTGATATTGAAATTTAATTTCCATGTGTGAGCCCAGCTTTCCAGGGTGTCCAGGTCCCCTTGCAGGGCCAACCTCCCCTCTTCTCCCTCAACTACTGCTCCCATCTTGGAGTCATCAGTGAAGAGACTCATTTCACACCCTATACCCTCCCTGATGTCCGATATGTATGCATTAAACAGGATCGGACCCAGGACTGAGCCCTGCGGTACCCCACTACCAACCTCTCTAGGGTTCGAGAGCTCCCCACAGACCACTACTCTGTGGGTGCATCCAGCTAGCCAGTTTTCAATCCATCTGACCATCAAAGGGCCTACTCCCATCCCCATCAGTTTCTCCACCAGACCATTGTGGGGGACAGAGTCAAACACCTTGCTGAAGTCCAAGAATAATACATCCACAGGCTTTCCCCTGTCCAGTTCTGATGTTACCCATTCGTAGAACTCCACAAGATTGGTTTGACATGATCTACCTGGCACAAACCCATGTTGCCAACTATCCAGACCTCCGCCTCCCAAGTACACCTCCAATCGTTCCTTTAATATACTCCATTAATTTTCCCACCACCGAAGTCAAACTGATGGGTCTATAGTTACCTGGTACTTCCCTCGACCCCCTTATGGATTGGCACCACATGTGCCTCTCGCCAATCCCTAGGTACCCTCCCTGTCTCAAGTGACCTGTTGAAGAGCTCCGCCAGGAGTGCAGCCAGTATGGCCGCCAATTCCCATAGTACTCTCGGATGAATGCCATCCGGCCCAGGAGATTTGTCTTTCTTTAGGGCCTTGAGGGCTAACCACACCCTTTTGGTGGAGACAGCATCATCCGTCCCCTTCACCTTACTGGCCTTTTTATCCTTATCCTGATGTGACACCCCTGGGGTACCTCTCCCTCTTTCTTGCTCCATTTCTGTTGCTCCCCTGATCCCACTCACTGCTGCTTCTATCCCCATCGTGCCTTGCTTTGTATATAAAGGGATATATTTAGTCTATAAAGGGAGGGACAGGTATTATAAAGTCTATATAGTCTATAAAGGGATATATTTAGTCTATAAAGGGAGGGACAGGTATTATAAAGTCTATATAGTCTATAAAGGGATATATATAGTCTATAAAGGGAGGGACAAGTACACAGAAGGAATGGGGGCGAGGGGTAGCTACTTGGGGGGCAGGCCCTGGGGTGGGGAAGAAGGAAAAAGGAACTGAGACACAAAAGGGGAGGGATAGGGGCCGACTAGATGGATAGATGGAGTCCTTTTCTGCCGACACACGTCTATGTTTCTATGTTGCTCCCTACCACAGACCTTGCACCATGCTACAGAATGTGCGCACTGCTGCAGAACCTGCACCCTGCCACAGATCTTGTACCCTGTTACAGAACTTGAACCCTGCCACAGATCTTGCTCCTTAACACAGACTATGCACTCTGCCACAGAATATGCACACTACTGCAGAACATGCACCCTGCCACAGATCTTGTACTGTTACAGAACTTGTACCCTGCCACAGATCTTGTACCCTGTTACAGAACCTGCACCCTGCCACAGATCTTGTACTACTACAGAACTTGAACCCTGCCACAGATCATGCTCAACACAGACCTTGCACACTGCCACAGAATGTGCTCACTGCTGCAGAACATACACCCTGCCACAGATCTTGTACCATTACAGAACTTGTACCCTGCCACAGATCTTGTACCATTACAGAACATGTACCCTGCCACAGATCTTGTACCCTGTCACAGAACTTGAATCCTGCCACAGATCTTGTACCGTTACACAACTTGTACCCTGACACAGATCTTGTACCGTTACAGAACTTGAATCCTGCCACAGATCTTGTACCATGTTATAGAACTTGAATCCTGCCACAGATCTTGTACCGTGTTATAGAATCTGCACCCTGCCACAGATCTTGTACCGTTACAGAAGTTGAACCCTGCCACAGATCTTGCTCCTTAACACAGACCTTGCACCCAGCCACAGAATGTGCACACTGCTGCAGATCATGCACTCTGCCACAGATCTTGTACCATTACAGAACTTGTCTTGAACCCTGCACACAGATCTTGCTCCTTAACACAGACCTTGCACCCTGCCACAGAATGTGCACACTGCTGCAGAACCTGCACCCTGCTGTAGATCTTGTACCCTGCAACAGAACATATACCCTGCCGCAGAATGTGCAACTTGCTGCAGAATGTGCACCCTACCAAGAAATATGCACTCTGCCACAGATCTTGGTCCAAATGACAGACCTCACACCCTGTTGAAGAATGTGCCCACTGCCACAGATCTTGTACACTGCCACAGAACATGCACCCTACTGCAGAACATGCACCCTGCCACAGATCTTAGTCCTAATGACAGACCTCATACCCTGCTGCAGAATGTGCCCTGCCACAGATCTTGTACCCTGCCGCAGAACATGCACTCTGCTGCAGATCATGCACCCTGCCACAGAATGTGCACACTGCTGCAGATAGTGCACCCTGCCATGGAACTTAAACCCTGCCACGGAACTTGCACCTTACTACAGATCTTGTACCCTACTGCAGAATGTGCACACTGCTGCAGATCTTACAATCTGCTACAGAATATACTGTATGCATTGCTATGGATTTTGCACCCTGCTGCAGACCATATGCACTGCTGCAGATCTTGCGCCCTGCTGCAGAACATGTGCACTGCCACAGATCTTGTACCCTGCCGCAGAACATGGAACCTACTGAAGAACATGCACCCTGCCACAGAACATGCACACTGCTGCAGAACTTGCACCCCACCACAGAACATGCACACTGCTGCAGATCTTGTACCCTGCCACAGAACTTGAACCCTGCCATGGAACTTGCACCTTGCCACAGATCTTGCTCTTTACCACAGATAATGCACTCTGCCGCTGAACATGCACCCTTCCACAGAACTTGCACCCTGCCACTGAACATGCACCCTGCCACAGAACTTGCTCTCTGCCGCTGACCATGCACCCTGCCACAGATCTTGCTCCTTACTACAGATCTTGCACCCCGCTGCAGAATGTGTGCACTGCTGCAGATCTTGCAGTCTACTGCAGAACATATGCACTGCTGCAGATCTTGCACCCTTCTGCAGAACGTGCGCACTGCTGCAGATCTTGCAACCTGCTGCAGAATGTGTGCACTGCTGCAGATATTGCAGTCATAACATGTGCACTGTTGTAGATCCTGTACCCTGCTCCACAAAATGCGCACTGCTGCAGATCTTGCATCCTGCTTCAGAATGTGTGCACTGCAGATCTTGCAACCTGCTGCAGAACATGTGTAGTGCTGCAGATCTTGCACCCTGCTCCAGAATGTGCGCACTGCTGCATATCTTGCATCCCACTGCAGAATGTGTGCTCCGCTGCATATCTTGCATCCCGCTGCAGAACGCACGCACAGCTGAAAATCTTGCACCTTGCTCCAGAACATATGCACCGCTGTAGATCTTGTACCTTGCTTATTGTTATTAACTCCTTAGGCCTGCAAAATTGAATACAGAGTACCCAAATGTGAAACTGCATGGTGCAACACATGCTAGGCCATGATGCAGAATTTATGCCATGAATATGGATACTGCCAGCTATGAAATGAACTCTAATGTGTATTCAATGTAACCACTCAGCTCAGTTCTTATCCATTGATATAGCTATGAACATACGAATGTGCCAGCAGAAACAGACCATCCGGTCTATCTAAGTCTGCTCGAGTGTGCAGCTAGCACCCCTAGTTTGCAACTGCCCCACCCCTCCCCTTTGTCATCCCACTGCCACCCCACCTTCCCCACCCTCACTCTCCCGTTCCCTGTCCCATGCCCTTTTGAAGCTGTTCATAGATTTACATGATACCACCCATTCTGGTAGTGTGTTCCATTTTGCTACCACCCTCTCTGTGAAATAGTGTCTCTTCATTTCCCTTCTAAATCTTCCCCTCTCTATTCTTAGCCCATGCCCTTTTGTGTACCTCCCCCTCCTTAGCTTAAAGACCCCATCTGCCCCATCCTTATTGATTCCCCTCAGATACCTGAATGTTTCTATCATGTCCCTCCATCCCTTCTATTCTCCAGGGTGTACATATTCAGGTCTCCCAGCCTGCTCTAATAGTCTCTCCCCCCATTCCACACATCATCTTTGTTGCCTTCCTCTACACCACCTCCAGTAGCCTGATATCACACGTTAGGTATGGCCTCCAAAGCTGCACACAATACTCTAAGTGCGGCCTTACCAGTGACCTGTAGAAGGGCAAGATCACCTCTCTTCACCTGGATAAAAAAAAAAAAAAAAAATCGCAATGCACCCCAGCATTTTGTTCACTTTTGCAGCCACTCTCTTGCACTGGACAGTGTTGTCCATGGTCCCTGTTTTCATTACCCCAGGTCCTTCTCCTCCTCAGTGATCCCCAGCTAACCCCCCCAGCCAGTAGTCTCTCCTTGGGTTCTTCGCCCCAAAGTGCATAACCTTATACTTCTTTGCACAGAACCCCAGCTGCCACCTCTCTGACTACTCCTCTAGCTTGCTTAGGTCCCCCTGCAGCTGCTTCCATCCTTCCCCTCCATTCACCACTGCTCTGATTTTGGTGTCATCAGCAAACAGACTTACCTTGCTCACCACCCCATGTGCAATGTCTGATATGAAGAGCCCAAATAATACTGGCCACAACACAGAGCCCTGTGGCACCCCACTCGTCACCGGCCTCGGAGTTGAGAGCTCCCCTCTCACCACCACCCATTGCAGCCTCCCACTCAGCCAGCTTGTAATCCAGTTCATTATTTTTGCCCCTACCCCTACATCAGTTAGCTTCCCCACAAGACACCTATGCAGCACCGAATCGAAGGCCTTGCTGAAGTCCAAGTAAAGAACATCCACAGCATGACCCTTATCCAGCTCACCTGTCACCCAGTCATAATATTGTATCAAGTTGGTCTGACAAGACTTCCCTGAAACAAACCCATGCTGCCTCACATCCTGGAGGCCACTGTCCTCCAGGTATGACACCAGTCTTTCCTTTAGTATCGTTTCCATGAGTTTGCACACTATGGAGGTGAGACTTACCGGAGAATAATTACCCGATTCATCCCTTGGCCCGCTGTTGTGTAATGGTACTACATGTGCCATCCTCCAGTCCAGTGGCACACATCCCGACTCCAGTGAGGTGCTGTACAAATCCACCAGTGGCTCCGCCAACACCTCCGCCATCTCCCTCAGCACCCTGGGGTAGATACCATCCAGCCCTGGTGCCTTGTCTACCTTCAGTGCCCTCAGTTCCTATAGGACTCTACTTGCCTCAATTCTTCCATCTGTCACCTCTTCTCCCCTGTCCCCACCCTCCCAGCCCATGCTGGTAGCGGTCCCCCATTTCTTCTGTGAACACTGAGCAAAGGTATTCATTCAGTGCTTCTGCCTCCTCCTCCCTTTTACGCCACTCCCCATCCCTTTTTATCCTCACTATTGTCTCCTTGCACTTCCTTTTATCCCTGATGTATCTGAAAAAGTCTTTCTCCCCCCGTTAATTCCCTGTGCTAATCTCAGCTCCCTTTGGGCCCTGACTTCTCTCACTTTTCTGGTCACCTCCCCAGACCATCTTGCATACTCCTCCCTGCCCACTTCCTTCCCCGTCCTCCTATACCTCTGATGTGCCACTCGTTTTGCCCTCACCACCTCCACAACCTCACTGTTCAACCAGCATGGTTTTCTTGCTCTGCTCCTCTTACTCTGTGCCTTGGTGCAGGCTTCTATTGCCTCTGTAACCCCCCGTTTAATAATATCCCGTTTCTGCTCCATGTCCATCTCCTGCCTTATGCCCTCCAGTTTCCCTTTCAGTACTTCCTGCATCCTCCCAAAGTCCGCCCTCCTGAAGTTTACCACCCGAGTAACTGATTTCTTTGGCTCCCCACACATCGTGATATTAAACCACACCATTTGGTGATCGCTGTCGGCTAGTAGGTCCTCTACCTTTATTTCCCTCACTGCCTCCCCAATCGACAATACCAGATCTAAAGTGTTCTTTAGCCTAGTAGGTACATTAACCAACTGTGTCAGGAGACCCTCCTGGATCGCATCCAGGAGCACTTGCTCCCTAGCACTGGAGGTGACCGGAATGCTCCAGTCAACCCCCGGCAAGTTGAAATCCCCCACGATGACAACCTTCCCTTTTCTACATACCTTTTTGATTTGTCCCACTAATTCTCTGTCAAGCTCCTCAGACTGGGATGGCGGCCTGTATACCACCCCAAAGCTCAGTT
Source organism: Neoceratodus forsteri (assembly GCA_016271365.2). Lineage (NCBI taxonomy): Eukaryota > Metazoa > Chordata > Ceratodontiformes > Ceratodontidae > Neoceratodus > Neoceratodus forsteri. The sequence continues at coordinate 1,095,417,629 of CM028135.1, read as the reverse complement.
TCCTACCCCTTAGTCTAGAAGCTGCAGCCAGATTGCCTCTGTTCTCCTTTCTTCCCCTTCGTCCCTTGTGCATTTGATCCCGTCCCTCACATAGACTGCCACCCCACCCCCCTCCCCTCCTTACAGTCCTTCCTGTATAGTTTGTTTGTTTGTTTGTTTAAAATTTATTTTTATACAGGTTTATCTGTTGGGAAATTAATCCCCATTTTCAACAAATACCTGTGTTGTCATACAAAACATCAAACGTAACAAAACACACAATACAATAACAAAATTAATAATAATTACAACTAACATTTAAATAATTAAACAATTCATGCTTAAAGTATACAAGTCAGAAATTTCAATAATTTCACAAGACAAACCATTCCATGACCTAGCTACACTATTCTGTAAAACCATATCCCCATGCGATTTAAATTTTGAATTGTAGGCAATTTTCTTGTTGATCTCCTAAACATATCTAAGTATTTAGTGTCTGAATTCAAACAAATCAAATACCTTAAAGAATGCATATTTGAATGTATCAAACCATGACATATCATGAGCCACACAAATTCTCTTCGAGCTGATGGATATAACCATCCAAGTTCTTGAAAGACTATACAATGATGAACTCGAGATTTGTTATTCAGTATATAATTCCCAATCTATAGTAGATCTGATCCAACTTTAATAAAGATTTTTATAAGAATGTTTATATAATGGAAGACCATATTCTAATACAGGTAACAACAGTTGTTTTATCAATTTAGACTTTATAGCCTTATTCAGACATCCTGATACCCTTCTTAATACTCCCAATCTTTGATTTACTTTTTTAATTTGTGATGTTATGTGGTCAGAAAAAGAAAAACGATAATCCACCATAACTCCTAAATATTTATAGGTATTAACCTCTTGAACACATGTACCATCCAAAAAACTAATCTTTAAATCAGTAGAATTCTTAGTTCTAGATCCCACAGAAAAAGTCATACTCTGTTTTCCCAGAGCTTATTAAAAGTCCAGAATCTCTAATCCAAGACTCAACATTAGTAAAGTCTGTCTGAAGTTGCTGTCTCTGATCTCCCGGATCAGTAGCAGATGCTACCAAAACTATATCATCTGCATAGAGTCTAACATCAGTATTAACCACATAATCAGAAAGATTATTAATATAAATGTTAAATAACACAGGGCCCAAAATTGAGCCCTGAGGTACACCTCAACATAAATCCAGGAGATCTGAGACAACACACCACAAACCACCCTCTGTTTACGATTCGTTAAGTAAGATCTAAACCACTGCAAGGAATTATTATTTATCCCCATCGTTTGTAGTCTTAACAGAAGTGTTTCATGATGTACCAAATCAAATGCTTTTACTAAGGTCCACAAACACTGCCCAGTACAATTACCTTGTTCAAAGATGTTGACACCAGGTTACTAAATTCAAGTAAGGCAGTGTTTGTGACCTACCCTTTCTAAATCCATGTTGACAATTAGTCAATAATCTTAATAGTCAAGGTGCTGACTAAGCTGATTATTTATCAGCCTCTCCAGCACCTTAGACAAAATAGGGAGCAAAGTAATTGGTCTATAATTAGAGGGAACTGTGAGGTCACCACCTTTATGAATAGGAATAACATCACCCATTTTCCAACAATCAGGAACTGTTGAAGATTGAATACTCCAATTAAAAAAATACGTTATTATAGGGGCTATGATATCAGACCCCAATTTCAAAAATTTGGGATCAATGCCATCTATTCCTGCACATTTTGATATTTTTAAATTTCTCAACTCTTTAGTCACATCTTGTACCTTTATATTTTTCAGAATAAAGTCTTTGTTATTATTATTATTAGCAAAAACTACAGAAGATATATTTTCCTGAACCACAGACTCAAAATTAGGTGCCTCTATGTCAGGTAGATCTCTAAAATAGTGGTTTAACAAATTTGCTACTCAAGGGGTTAGCTATTAAATTTTCTCCATTACTAAATTAATAGAAGCTTGAGCTTTCACTGGATTTTTTAATTTGAGATAACCTTCCAAAATTTATTTGGATCTTGTGCATTACAAAATGAATTCAAAAATTCTTTTTGCTAATTTAATCTTCTTTACAGTTATTACTCCATCTTTTAAAAGATCCCAGTCCTTTTCCAATTCAGATTTTTAGCTTTTTCCATAATCTTTTTAATACGTAAATTAGTTTTAATTTTCATTAAGCCATAAAGGGTTTCTAGCATTACTACTCTTTTAATTTTGGAGCATGGATTTGAATTATGTGCAAAAAAGAATCCGCGAATTCTTGAATAGCCAAGTTCAAATCTGGTATTAAAAACACCCTTGACCAATCAAAATTTTTAAGACAATCCCTAAAAGATAGTTCATTAAAGTGCCTTAAATCACGGATCCAAAACTCACAATTTTCCTTAACCCTATTTATTTGAATTGATAAATGACATTGAATCCTTTAGTTTGTAAAGTTTGTATCCTGGGATTGCCAGATCCCAGTCCTGGTGCTCAGTTGCCCACATTTCTGTGACAGCTGCAATATCCACCCTCCACACTGCTAAGAGTGCCTGTAGTTCAGCAGATCTGTAGAAGCCTTGTTACATTTCTATGTTGTAATGTTCTGTGTCTTGTCTGTTTATGACAAAACTATTTTCAAAAAACACACATTTTCAAACATGTAATTCCTCAGGCCAACACACAGTCACTAGGTGGGAGGACGCAAAACAGGGTGAAATGAGTGCCCCTTTGTGATCACGCATCTAATGGCTATTTACGAAGGGCATACTGAGTCATCCACGGGAGAAGTTTACTGAGTCATCCATGGGAGAAGTTTACTGACTCATCCATGGGAGAAGTACCCCAGGCAAGTCAATCTCAATGCAAATGAATGGCGCCAATTTTTTTTTGGGTTGCAAGCTAGAGCTCTCAGTCGCTGCTCACCATTCCAGCTGGCCACCACCTTCCCCAGGACTCACCTGCCTGAAGTCCCCCATGGATTGCTCCCATGCTGGAGCCAGGAGGGGGCTGGCCATCCTCCCACCAACCCCCGGGGTCCACATCCAGATGCCAGCAGAGGCTTGGGTCGATGGTATGGGCTGAGGGAGCATGCAGGCCTTTATGGTGCCCTGCTCCCAATTTTTCCTGTTCTCCCTCCCCGACCAGGTTGTCTCCCGTGATACAGTTGCACATGTGCATGGAGGTGCACACACCTGCACACAAGCCACTCACCTGCTGCCAGCTGTCCCCATCATGTTGAAGCCACCGCCCTACTACTGCTCCTCCATGTGGTGGTAGTACCGGAGTAAAGCAGAAAATCCCCCCCCCCCCTCCTTGGGAGAGGAGAACAGTCGTGGGACTCTCGATCCTTTCCCACCCAGCCAACGACTGGCGACCTAAGTCCACTTCCAAACTTGGGCCGTTGGTGCGGTAAGTCGTGTGGCGTCTGATGCCTCAACCCGCCATGCCACAGGACCATGGAATGATGCCAAATGCTAAAGGGAGAAAAGTGGTTTGTGGCAATTAACACCTGAGATGCAACACCCACAAGTGCTGTGGATGGCACAGCGCTACCCCCAGTGGCTGTGGGCACAGGTGCTACCCTTTAACTTCCCCCAGATCCAAACCTTTAAGCATGCTAGTTGGTAAACCAGATTTTCTCAAGTGGTTAAGTGTGCAGCTGTCATTTGTTTGTACTTTCTGTATTCTCTCTCTCTCTTCAACCAGCTGTATTTCATTGCTTGATCAGCAAAAACTGTGACTCTACAGTTTGTTAACAGTAATGTATTTCTAACTTCTTTGTATTCCTCATCAGTATATTTTTATTTCTCTAAGATATTTTTAAAGCAGCTTTTAAAATGTATTTAATTTTCATTAACCAGGTAGGTGCACTAGGTAATAAACGTCTAGTTTTGGTCACGACCTTGTAGAATTCAAAGCAGTCAGTCAGTTAAGACACATGCACTACACAATAACAACGTAATACAACATAGCAACATGCGTAACATATAACAGACAATAAGTAACAATCGTGTATAACATACAGTGAAATAAAATAAGTCCAGTGATGGGCAGGATGCAGATGAAGCACAGCATGAGTTTCAGGCACAGGACAGTAGTCTGTTTTCATTTTGTAATTAATGACACAATAGGGCCGCCACTAGCCATTTAAACATGTCTTCTGTTGAGGTTTCTCTTTAACTGTGCTTACTATCCAGGCGGAAGCTAACACATGTTTCTGATGGTTAGCAGCACTGGCGCACGCTAAGATGTTTCAGTTGTTCATGGTGGAACTGAAAAGTAAGGTCTGCGCTCTGCACAACTTACAGATGCTCCTCAAAAAGGCAATCTTAAAATGCCTTTGCTAGAAAATCTCTGGTAATTAGATGCTAAGCATGCTTACTCATAAAAATAAGATTTCATTTTATTAGAGGGTAAGAAATGGAAAGGAATTGATATTTTTATATTGCATTTCATAAATGCACTATCCTAATGAGCTTTACACTCAGTAGTTACATCAGCTATTAGGTAAAGACACTCAGGAGGGTAAGTCAAGACTGAGGGAGTTTCACATTTATTTATTGTAAGGCTTGACCAGTAAATGCACACTGAGCTGTGACACCTCGTTTCCAGGTGGATTCCAAGGGAGCGGGTATTGGGACCGGTTTTATGTATTTGTTTATTCATTCATTCATTCATTCATTCATTCATTCATAGTAAGGTTTGACCAGGAAATGTACACTAAGCTGCAACACCTTGTTTCCAGGTGTATCCCAAGGGGGTGGGGAAAAGGGCCCTTTTATTTATTGATTGATTGACTTCTTGATTCTTTATTTTATTTGTAGTGTCTCAGTAGCAAAGGCACACTACACTGAGCTGTGATTGCCTATTTCCAGGTGTGACTATGAGGGGGTACGTTTTGTGGGACCTGCTTTTTATGTTTGTAATCTTTGACCGGATAAGGTACACTGAGCTGTGATAGATCATTTCCAGGTGCATTCTGGGAGTGAGATCCCATGTATTTGTTTGTTTTATTTTTTTTATTTATTAGTAAATGTTTTACCTAGGAAGGCCCACTGAGCAGTGACACCTCGTTTCCTAGTGGGTTCTAGGGGTGGGGTACATGGGACTTTCAGGGGTTTGTTTCTTTCTTTATTGGTAATATTTTACCAGGGAAGGTCCACTGAGCGGGGACACCTTGTTTTCAGGTGCAGTCTGGGGGTGAGTTACATGGGACCGGTTATACATATCTGTCTGACTATCTGTTTATCCATCTACAGACAGTATGTATCTGATGGTATATATCTATCTACAGACAGTATCTGTCTATCTACAGACAGCATCTATGTATCTATCTGTAACCCCCCTTACAAATGGGGTTCCCGAAAAGTCTTCCTCGAGCTTGCCTAAATGCTCACTGTGAGGCTGGTGTCCTGTGTTTTAGCAGTTTAAATGTGATTGCCAGAGAGTGCCTGTTTAGCCTCTGTGTATTGTCTCTTTAAGATCTGCCTGGATTGCAGTCATAAGTAATCTGAGAGGGAGCTCTGTTGAAAGATGTAACTATTTGCTGAAAATCATTTAGAGTGATAATGATAATGTAGTTTGCCTAACCTGCCTTCTTTGCAGCAAGGACTGTTTTGTTTATCTCCACTATCTTGGTCCTGGACTGCCGAACTAGACAAATCAGTACTGGTGGGACCTAAAATGGAGCTGGACTACAGGAGCTGTCTGGAGTCCAAATCTGTAGGAATTGTAGTTTTGGGCTTTTGGCGCCTTTTTGCACCTGAAGGGGGAGCTTTTGTTGTGACTGACAGACAGATCAGTCAACCGAACCTTTTGGATTCTGGGGAAAGTCCCCAGCTTGCTAGCAGTTGAGTCAGATCTGAGTTGCGAACTGAAGAAGCAATAGCTTGAGACAGTCAAGCAGCCGTCTGAGTAGTTTCGCGCTGGAGAACTGTGGAAAGGCCTGAGTTGTGGCCTGCATATCTGCCTGCTGCCCCTGAGAGGGAGAGAAGAGAATTATTTCGGACTAAATCCAAGTTTGTGAGAACGAAGTAAGCCACTGATTTGTTACCAGGCTCATACCTGAAGAAAACCGAAGAGTTTGCTGAATGCGATCGACCTGTCAGGATTTCCAGTTGCTTTTGAATCCCCAGTTTGTGCAGAGACTTTGCGACCATGACCGGAGAGCTGTTTGCCTGGTACAGTAGAATTTCCTTACATGTAAATGTGCTGTGTATTGAAAGTGTGTCGTGATTTGCTTCCCCACTTTGTGAACTGTGTTCTGCTTGCTGGTGCCGTAGAATCCTTTACATGTAAATGTGCTGTGTATTGAATGTGGGTCGTGATTTGGGTCCCCACTGTGTGAACTGTTTTCTGATTCCTGAAAGCTTTATCCAGCTTAATCGGACTGAATCCGCATTCATCTCCATTCGGCCTGGGCCACGCCACGCTGGCCCTGCCTGACTACCCCGCTGCACAGAGAAAGCCACCGATGACAGACCTGCCTGGGGATCAGCCCCCTGCTGCACGCTTGAACAGGAATGACGCCTTGGCGATTCGTGTGGGCCCTGCTTCTCCTGGCACTCCAGATTAACCACCTGCTGTGTCGATTTTTGTCCAGGCTGTGTCCAGTCTTGGGTATCATGAGTAATCATCAGGGTAGCTCCCTGCAACAACAGCCTAATCTAAAAGTGTGTCATCTGATTGTCTTGTTGTTTTCTTTTCACAAACAGAGCCCTCCGGCTCCAGATTACAAATAATGTGTGTTGTGCATGTTGTTTTCTTCCATCACAGGGCCCCATCTAGTTGCAACGTTCCTGGCTAGCTCACCATTCTCCATCTGGGTACCCAGAGTGTGTGACTGCTTATGGACCCTGAAGTGCATGCATAACTGTTTGATTGATACAGCCTTTAAGCAAATTTACCTGATTATGCCCCTCCCTTGTACAAGTTCCTTAAATTAATCAGATCTAACTGTTTTTTGCACTTACCCTGACTGTGGTTCCAGTTTGTGCAAGAGTACTGTACTGCTGTTATTTGCTGTGTATAACCTTGTTTTACAGTTAGTCCCCAGAGCCAGGTCAGAGGAAAGCCCTGGTGGTAAATGCAAACAGTGTGGGTACTTGTGTGGTGTATCGGGGTATTGTGAAAGTGATTATTGTGTATTGTTCTAGCCACTAGTAAGAAAGAGGGGGGGTGACAGTGTTGCGGAGGGCTGTGCCCAGGTTAGCTTGGCCACTACCAACCCTGACCTCTGGGTGGAGGCACCCGTTTCAGAACTCAGGCCCCTTAACCTGCTGCTAGCCAAGCAGGCAGGGGTAGTAGCCCTTGGGATAGTGCCACCTAGGGGTTACATGTCTATCTACCTACCTACAGACAGTCTCTATTTATCTATCTACCTTGACTAGGATAGGCACACTGTACTGTAACAGCTCATTTCCAGGAGTGTTCTGGGGATGGGTCTCATGAACCTGTTTTAGTGTCAGGGGGAATGTGGACATGAGCAGTCCCTTACTCTGACTACAATTTCCATGGGCAGTCCCTTGCTCTTACTACAATTTCCATGGGCAGTCCCTTACTCTTACTACAATTTCCATGGGATCTTTACCTTCCACCGGGAGACCCACCAGACATGGATGGAAGGGACCTCAGTTTAACATCTCATCCACCGTATGGTATCCAAAAAAATTCAGTCCGTCCCCCCCCCACACACACACACACGTTGCACTAAAGGGTCAGTAAAGATTGGGTTTCAGCACAGGCTCCTGTGTGAGCCTAGAACCCACAGCCTTCTGATCTTTGAGTCACAGAGGTGAATGTGCTATCTAATGAGACACTTACACTGCTAAGGAAGGTTTTAGGGCAGTAAGTACAGGAGAGAGAGAAGAATGAGACAGCAGAGAGAGAGAGAGAGAGAGAGAGAAAGAAAAGAGAGAGAGAAGAGAGAGAGGTAAAGCAGGGGGGTTAGGTGATTTTCTTAAGATGTCCAGGTTCACAGTTCCATGTGCCAAGGACAAGGCTAAACTGCCTACCATGTCCCTAAAACATTCTCTCTCATAGCTTTCCCAACATCTGATGGGACTTCACTTTCATTTTAAAACAAGGTTTTTTCTGACCTCAGAGGCCAGACAACATGTAAGCACATGTAGTTCTGCTGATAACAGACTGCTTTGTTAAACACAATGGCTCTAATCAGTCTGCTTCCCACGAGGGATCTGAAGCAACTGATATGGTAATGAACATATTTCTCCTAGAGTGCGCACACAGCGTAGGAAGGGGAGTGTTATTGTCTGGCATTGATCAGAACCATGGGTGTGAGATAGCGCTTATTGTTCAGCCACTACAACAGATCTTAGAAGATCACGTGATGCAGTCCCACTACATTTCTTTCCAGTTAGCGGGTAAAGTGGAGAAAAGATTAATTAATAAGTAACAACGCACTGATGAGCTGACTGGATAGCGCAGTGGCTGGGGGAGGGCACATGCCATTCTTTTGGGAGGAGGAACAAGTGTCTCTCTGATGGTGTTTTCCTTCTCCATGTAGGGAAAGAGGGCAGCAACTACTGCACCACTGTTTTATCAACCCCTGGGAGACCACAGGGGGCAGTGCACTTGAGAGGGTGAGTGCAAGGAGGGAGGATGCACGGTGGAACATCCTGTGATGTCAGCATGTGGTCTTCCAGCGGCAGGGGGTCTAAGTCACATTCAGAAACTCCTTGGGTGGCAACAGAACTGTTAGACCACCTCCTTCATTTCACCAGTCTGTTCTGCAGTAGATTATAGTGTTTCAAATTCAAAAAAGCTCCAGTTTTCATTCAAACTGGAACTGTTCACATTTAACATAACTTTCTTATAAAAACTATTCTATTTAGAAACCTACAGTATGAATGGAGTCAGGAAAGAAGACTTTTGCTGGCCCAGTGGTATGAAAGGCTAAGGTGCTGAATGCTTTACCTCCTGCCACGCCGATGACCTGGGTTCAGAAATTAGCACGTGCTGTTGGGGGTCGGCAGGGCGGGAGAGGATTAAGCATCCTTTGGAGCACTCTCCTCTCCTGAGGAGGGGTAGCCAATCATCTCGGCCTCTGATTGCCACTGGATGGAGGCCCGGTGGTGTGATGTTATAGGAATTTAACATACTTATTAGACGGTCCCTAAGGTAAATGTAAGAAGCTGATGATTTGTAGGCAGCCCCTGGAGTGTGAGGTGTTATGGAAAGTTTGCTTGGCTGGACGAGTGTGTTTAAGATGCCTGCACAATAAAGATGAGCAAAAACTCATGCTGGTTTTGTGATTAATAACAAGCAAAACAGGTGGTACTGCAGGTAATGAGCAGCTCCAAGGGTGAGGCTGAAGTTCTGCATGACACATGCACCTCCATGCACACATACTGATGCATCATCATGGCAGGGGTCTGGGAGAAAAGGGAAAAGTGAGAGGATTTGCGTAATAAAGCCTTGCCTGACCACTTCCCTGTGGTCCATGCTACTGCTTGACTCAATCAATCAATCAATCAATCTTTATTTTACCAGGCGAAGCACCATTGAGATAACTCATTTGCAAGGTGGACCTGGGCAAGGTACACAAACCAATACAACAGTGAAGATTCAAACAACATAACAGAGCAAATACATACAACACATGTGATATCATCGACAACAACACTCAGAGAGCAGTAATCAAATTTTACAGTACACAAATATACTTTTCACATTATATACAATATCTACAAGATTGAGCTCATGATGAGGCAGTATTGGAAGCAAGAAAAGAAGGAAGGATGAAGAGAAAAAGTAGGAGAAGGCCCCGGCAAGGGCATTATGAGGCCAAAGGAACAAGTGCTAAACTTGTAGAAAGTAAAGGGAAAGAAGAGAAGTAAGAGAAGAACAGCTATATGTATAGTAACTTTGTAATGAGTACTAGGTAGGAGGAGAGAAGGTAAGAGATGGACAGCTATAGGTTACAGGTAGTCAATAAGCGGGCACTGGGGGGGCCTGAATATGTTGACCGGGGGGGAGAATGACCCTCCCCCTTCTGGCCCCACCATGGGAGGAATCTGTGGGAGACTTTACCCTGGATCAAGAGAGGTGTGTGACCGTCACAGGGAGCAGGGACAGAGCTGAGAGAACCACCCGTCATCCCAGATGAGGTAAAAAACTTTATGGGGAAAAAAAGAAAGAAGATATTGAAAAAAAAATAAGTTTTTTTTATTCATTTCAGTGTGCAGAATACACAGTAAAACATTGAAATGGTTCACATAACAACAGAGATGCAAAATACAGAAATACAATGGTAGGAGTAGTTTTTTCAGGGCCTGTTACCACATATCGAGAGGTATAAGCAACGATATTGAGCGTCCAGAAAAGTTCCAAGAAAAGACCAAACTACAGCATTCACATGGACTAAGGAACGGTAATATCCATCTGATAATCCACCTGGGGCAGGTGCATCAATTAACACCAGTGGTGGTGTTTTTATTAGTCTGTGAAATCCTTCAATGATAAGTTTCTTTAATATTTTATTACATGTAAAAACAAGGAATCCAGCTATGACCGAAATAAAACTAGGCAGCTACAATGATACAGAAAGCACTTCTTAGCAGGCCCGGTGGCATTGAGGACTGAGGCGCTGGACACAACACCTCACGCTACGCCGGCGACCCGGGGTCTGGAGCGAAGTCGGGTTGCCAGGGGTCGGCAGGGGATGGAAAGGATTGAACATCCGATGGACTGCTCTCCTCTCCTGGGAAGGGGAGGGTTGTTGTCCTGCTCCTTGGTTGCCCCCTAATGGAGGCCGGAAGGCAGCACCGGAGGCCGGGAGACACAGAAGCGCAGAGACGTGATGTGCGTGTGCCTCCACACACGCATGTTCACGCGAAGGAAGGTGTACAGGAGAAAAATGGAAAACGGGAAAAAAGAAAAAGAAAAAAGAAAGCACTTCTTAAAGAGATGCATGTTTTTTCTTTTTGTCAAACGGTTCAGTAAAATAGCACTGATCTGTAACAGTGCAGCAAAAAACAGTTAATTTAGTCTCCCTCAGTTTAAATCACTAATCATGGAGCATTTACCTGTCAAAACAAATGTATTGTGGTGTTATCATCCACCTCACACATTCTCAGGACTGTACTCAAGACAACTGGGGTAAACCTGGCTTGTGTTGGAAATGGTGGCAATAACGCATATAGCGCAGATATCATTCTCGCCACATGGTGTTGGCCATTTTGGATGTTCCTGCTCCCCACTACATCCCCTACCATGCCTGGGAGGAGATTACATTTCTAATTCATTCTGGGCTGCAAAAGCAACATTTATAAGAAGTGTCACCATACACAAACACCAGCTAACTTCTGCGCCCTTTTTAAAGATAACCCAAAGGTACCCCAGCACAACACAATTAAAACTGCTAATAGGCATGAAGTCACTCACTTTATAGTAACTGAAGTAAAACTTTCATGGAATTAATAAGAGTCAGTCCTCCATTTCGGAGTCATTAGGATGAGACTGGTGAACAAAGTCTTAATTGCCTGCAGATTCTTACCAGCTTCTACAGGGTTGGAAAACGTAACAGTTTCGTCAGAATAATTCATCTCGAGTAATGCTGGAAACTCTAATGACTGGACCAAGGGCACAAAGACCCACGCTTACAGCGTTGAAGCTTGTGAAGTGCTGTCTAGTCACAAAGTTTAAGTCTGGAAAAAATCAATTTGTTCCTCAGTCACTAATTTAATTGGACCTCCGGACTTGGCAACTTGAAGAATGTTGTCCTGAATATGAGGGTTAGTGGTGATGACCATGGCAGCGTGAGGTTGGTTGTCCACAGGTTTCCCCCTGTGAGTTAAACTGTAAAACTTGCAAATGTGATGATCTAATTCTAAATGCAGGTTCTGAGAAGGTAGATTTGTAACCAGGATTTGTAACATAAGTTTTTAAATCAGTACTGTCCGGGGATTCCAGTACTCTCACACTCCAAATATTATTTGCTCAGGCCCCATTCTCCAAAGTCTCGAGCTGGAAACGTAGAAGCTTGTCTTTGGACAATACTCCCTCCGCTGCTCCTGGTGAAATGTTAGCAGAATATGTTGCCTGTTTGGTTTTTGAAGCTACCAGATCCATGTGAGCCTCTATGGATGTAAATCTGGTGCCTAGATTGTCTATTTTATTGCGTTCTCGTAGAGCCTGAGGTAAAGTTGTGTTAGTGGGTTCCAGCGGGCTTCTCTCTCTCTCCCAGCCTGGGCCACTGCCGTGCTGTTTATCTTGCAGCTGCTGTGTCTTTTTCCATAGCCACATCTTGTTGGGCAGCCTGTCATGGTTTCCCCATAATTCTATCTTTTTAAACTTCAGCTACTGGTAACAGACACAGCGAGTTCTACAGAAAGGAGTTTGAACATGAACCTATGTCTCTAAAAGGTGCTTTTTATCGTTTAAAAGAACAAAATTGTGGAGCTCCTTGGATGCACGTCTGCTCATGCTGGCTGCTGGCCACACCCCCAGAAAGAAGACTTTTAGTCTACTGTGGTCTTCCTCCACTGATCTGGTGGGCACAGCCACTTATTCTTGTTACCATTAGGTAATTAGCTAGTCTGAGTGGTGTCATAATGCGCCACCACCAGTACCAACAGGCCGTGGTCGAGCTACGTGTTCTGGTCTAACAGACAATGGAACAAGTATTCAGATCCCACAGACTGTCACAAACGTTTGGGGCCATTCTCAAACTGGCCACTATTGGATCTGCTTTCTGTCCCCTTCCCCCACACACACATATGCACATTAATACATTTTTTTGCCAGAGCCTCCACTGTCTTTTTAAGGAAACCACCTTCCCTAGTCCATACCAAACCGACCACAAAATATAATTGTTTAATACTTGAACCCAATTCATGAACACCGATCGAAGACTAGGGTGGCAACAGTAGTAAGAAACCACACTAGCTAGATGGGCCCACAGCAAGAGCCAACACCAACCTTTTAAACAATCTCCTTCTCCCTAGCCCCTAAATATATATCACACAAATAGTTGGGTCCCCTGATCCACAATTTAGGGGATCAATAATAGTCCAACTAATGCAGGTTACAACCCTTCCCTTTATTATTCTCCCTTTGATGCAGGTTTTGCAGTGACCCTGGGGGGTAATCTGAGCCCTTGGGACCACCACATGGTTTGCTGTGGCAGCAGAATGTGGCACCCATCAGCCGTCCCCGACCAGGAAATGCTGCTGCCGGTAGCGTCCACCATCTAGGGCTGCATGCCCAGGAGGAAATTCTACTTTATTTCCAAATCCCAGCCGCAAGCACCCTGCCACACCTGGGGCTGCAGGGCCTTGAGAAATTCTGAACCGGTTTCCAAACCCATGTTGCTGCTGTCAGTATCTCAAATCTGGGGCCACGTGCCTATGAGGGAACCCATGCTAGTTTCCGACCCCACGCTGCCAGCCGCAGTCCAAACCTAGGGCCGCTTGACATGAGGGAATCCCAGCTTTTTTCCGAACTCAGGCTGCCTGCATGCTAGCGTGACATGCTAACATTTGGCCATCAGTGTACTCCAAAATATGAGTTTTAGTTCAGAATATTTTAAAAGATTACTCTGTGGTCGTAGCGTGTTTCCTCCCTGTTGCCTTAGACCTGCACCATTCTGATAACATCTGTTTAAGCACTAATCTCTAACTCTTTCCACCCTAGTCCTACCGGAAAAGTTCCCCTTTCCGTAATAAATATAGCATGAAATAAGCTTGTTTTCTAAAGCTACCAACTTTCCAAGGCCTAAAACTGGGACAGTCCATCCTGACCATGACCCCCCCCCCACCACCACCACTTTGTCACTCCCACGGGCACCGCCGCACACAATCAATTACATTTTGCTGCTTGCTCTAGCCCTGCTGCCCCACAGTAACATCAGCAGCAAACATCCAGATTAAAATAATACTGTACATCATTCTGCTGCAGCAAGTTCCAAATCATGATGTACAGAAAGTTCATTAGAAGCAAACCTGCGTTACATTGTGATCAGACATTCAAGCTGCATGTACTGCTCCTCCAGACAGTCCCATCCAACCTCATTTGCTGAGCAAACTTCACTTCAAAGACTCTCACCACCACACCAGATTGTTTTCACACACTTCCCTACAGCTGATCAGGTGCAGGTACCTTAGTTCACTGCTGCCGGTCTCTTCTCTGTCTGGAGTCCCTCTCAGCTACTGGCAGGTAGACGTCCACATGCGCTTGTTTGCACTACTACCCATTCTAAGGTAACAGGAAGGAACATGCTTTACTCTGCTCCCACTGACGTGCTTGCGGTACAACACATGCGCAAAGGTTGAAGTTGCAAACTGCTGTCCAGCCCGAGTAGCGTCACAGTGGTGCTGAAATAACTGTCACTCACAGATTAGCAGCTAGCAAAAAAAAAAAAAAAAAGGGACAAAACTGGGACAAGTAAGCAAAAACCAGGACAAAAGTGACATTTTGCAAAACTTGTGGGGACACTGGGACATACTGCCTAAAATATGGACTGTCCTGGGAAAATAGGAACAGTTGGTAGCTTTATTGTTTTCTCTTGGCAAACTAAAAAAAGAAAAAGTTTGTCTTGGTATCTATTTTTCTAAATAAGTATTAAAAACATTCCAAGGTTTTTACTTGGAGAAATAAGGTATGTGAAGCTTGTCCGGATATTATTTTTTGCAGTGCAGGTGGGGAGGTGATGTGATCATGTGCTCCCTGGAAAGAAGGAGTGAGTAAAAAAGGAGAATACTCTGTTCAGTGGGTTCCCTGTCTGCTCCCCCCCCCCCAGTGTTTTTGTTTATTTGTGTACGACACCTGCAAATGTAACTGTTAACTACTGGCCTTCTGCTTTCCTGACTGAAGCTGAAAACTCCTCTTCTAAGGCCTTGGGATAAAATGCTTTACAGCAACATAAAGAGAAACGTCCCATGGCTACCGCCAGTCCTGCCCTGCAGATTTTTGCTGACGAACACAGCCCTTTCCAAATGTTCTCTTAAAGGTCTTGATGGCAGTTCACTTTAACTGTCAGCACAGTTGATGTGATTTTCTCTGCAGACTGCATGTAGGCTCTTCTCTGAAAATGTAATTACACAACTGAGTATTATGTTGGAGCTGAGAAACAAACAATTGTATAAAATACTTCTTGTTTTATGGTGGTATGATAAACCACTTTCCGCACTTGGCTTCAGTCCAGACTGCAGGAGAACCTGATGTATTTTTCAATGGTTTCTTACCACACACACACACACACACACACACACACACACACACACAGAGCAACCTGAAATGGGTCTTGAATCCTCTGCTCACAAAAATTGAGCTGGGGTCAATAGAACTCCAGTCCACTGCAGAATATGTTGATACAGAAGGTCAACTGCAAATTCAGCCTTCTGCTTCATGGTCCTGTCACCCAAACCACACCACAGAATATTATTTTTCGATAAGAGATACTCCACACTACACTTGTGAACAATTATTAGCATTTACATAGTGCTTTTTATACACATTGTATCCAAAAGTGGTTCACAAGCAATGAGAGACTGGTAGCGAAATGACTGTGAACGTGTGGTGGCAGCCATTTCAAACATCAACGCCCACGCATGGCCTTGGGCAATGGCATGAACTGGTTTTATGGAAAGAGGAATGCTGGTCAGGACACTGGAGGAAAAAATCCCGTACTCTTATGAAAAGTACCCTGGGTTCTTTTACTTCCACCTGAACACCCACCTGGACATCACCAGAGATGGGTAGAAAAGACCTCGGTTTAATATCTGATTTGAAGGGTGGCACACCCCGACAGTACTGCAGCGGCCTAGTACTGCACACAGGTGCCAGCATTTTACAGTAGGAGCCCAGTCCCGGTGCGGCACCAGCACCTATGGCTTTCTGACCTAGAGGCAGATGTGCTGCCAACTGAGCCATGCTGACACACTAATATAGCACCAACTCATTTGCATGGGCTTAACACTTATTTTGTGAAGCATGCTTACCGATTAGCAGCCGATTCAGAGAACTGCACATGGTGATATGTGCAGCAGTAGTAGTAGGAGTCATGCGTCCCGGTATCCAACTCACAGTACCAAACACTTGGTCCAGTTACGCATTTTATTAAATATTTGACGGAGGTCAACGATGAGAGAATGAGGTTAACATTACATCATACTGACGCTTTGCAAGGCCTTTGAAAAGCCGCCAGTATGACGTGAAATGTCGGCCTGTGGTTCTCTCATGTTGTTGTCCGTTCAAGTATTTAATAAAATGAAAATGCATCAGTATGACATGAAATGTTGGCCTGTGGTTCTCTCATGTTGTTGTCCATTCAAGTATTTAATAAAATGTATTTTTTAACTGGACCAAGCGTTTGGCGTACTTTGTAAAGTCGGATACTGGGAAGCCTGATTCCTACTACTACTGCTTTTGTCTTTTTACACATTGTGGCTCTGGTCTGTATTCAGGAAGCCGTCTTCTCTTTGCAATTGACATAGTGATATGTGGCACAGAACATACTGGGTGTGTGCTAAAGCCTCCAGAGAATTTGCCTTGAGCCTCAGCAGCCTCCGTGCCCATCCCAAAGAGTTTAAAGAAGATGCAAAACACAATCAAGGTCACGCTGAGGTGATTTATTTATTTTCAAAATCACATGGGAGGCAGTATAGTGCTGTGGTTTAGGGCTCTAAGCTACAAACTTGGAGACCTGGGTTTGAATCCCACAGCTCCCACTTGCATACTGTGTGACCCTGAGCAAGTCACTTAACTTCCTTGTGCTCCCAGGTCACACCTGGAAACAAGCTTCAGCTTGATGTGCCTTTCCTGGTTAAACAATTTCCCCTTCTCATTACCTCTAGATCACTCTTTCTGCACATGCTGTGTTCAGTGCCCGTAGTCTAAGGAGGATTAGATGATTTGTTTGCAGTGAATGGGAGAAGTGACATAAGCACTGTCGCTGCTCAAATACGTATGCAGTTTGCTTTGAAGAGACTGGCCTAGCCTGTAGCTAGTTAACTGTAAAAGCTTCATAATAAAATGGTAGAAAATGTAACATCTTACCTTGGGACAGGGCATATCTGTCTTATAAATAATGCTATCCCACTGGGCTAGAAATAATAAGATTTTGTTCACATGTCCTCTGGAAATGCACTCATGAATGTCTGCCACACAGTTCCAGGGACAATTTAACATTTACCATCCTCTCTGGAACATGAACTCACATCTGTACTGCCTTGCTGTAATGTCTGTAACCTTTCCTTTTCACCCATCTATTATCACACACTCAATACTTGTAGGTGGCTCACACACTCACACACACACAGACACACACACACACACGGTAGGAAGTGGAGGTAGGAGTTGTGTCTCTATTTCGAACTGTGTGCATCCCAAATGTGTGTGCCGTATTCACAGATATTTGGACACTCAGGACCCTCAGCATTAATTACCATTTACTGTACTCAGGACCCTCAGCATTAATTGTTAGCATTTACTGTACTCAGGACCCTCAGCATTAATTACCATTTACTGTACTCAGGACCCTCAGCATTAATTGTTAGTATTTACTGTACTCAGGACCCTCAGCATTAATTGTTGCCATTTACTGTACTCAGGACCCTCAGCATTAATTGTTGTCATTTACTGTACTCAGGACCCTCAACATTAACTGTTACCATTTACTGTACTCAGGACCCTCAGCATTAATTGTTACCATTTACTGTACTCAGGACCCTCAGCATTAATTGTTACCATTTACTGTACTCAGGACCCTCAGCATTAATTGTTACCATTTACTCTACTCAGGACCCTCAACATTAATTGTTACCATCTAAGTTATTTGGACTCTCAGTGTTAATCACTAAAGTATTTGCATAACTTTGTACCCTCAGCATTAGTTGTTACCATTTATCTTACTCGGACTCTCAGTATTAATCGTTACTATTTACATTTCTTGGGACCCTCAGTATTACTTTTTACCATTTCATTACTCAGGACCCTCAGCATTAATTGGTACCATTCATGTTACTTGGGACCCTCTCCATTGGTTGATACCACTGACATTACTCAGGACTCTCAGCATTTAAGCAATAAGGCATGACCAGAGGTTATGTTAATGGTCTGTTAATCACTTTCCAGGGGTGTAATGTGACACGAGGTGTAGCCGAGTGCCACATGCCCCTAAGGGGTGATTAACTGACCATTAACATAACCCCTGGGAGTGCCTTGTTGCTATTACAATAAAAATGTCTTTTTAAATAGTGTTAAACCTTCTTCAGCATATGATTAAGCTCTACATGTATGTTAATAAAAGATTAACATAAGGCTGTTAGAATGTTTACAGCCAATCAGAAAGCTCCATTTCTCAGACCCTTTTTATAGTAATTATTACTACTTACATAACTCAGGACCCTCAGCATTAATTGGTACCATTTATGTTACTTGGGACCCTCTGCATTGGTTGATGCCACTGACATTACTCAGGACTCTCAGCATTAATTATTACTACTCACATAGCTCAGGACCCCCAGTATTAATTGTTACCA
This sequence comes from Neoceratodus forsteri, assembly GCA_016271365.2. NCBI lineage: Eukaryota > Metazoa > Chordata > Ceratodontiformes > Ceratodontidae > Neoceratodus > Neoceratodus forsteri. The sequence continues at coordinate 1,095,399,108 of CM028135.1, read as the reverse complement.
TATACTTTACACAGGACTTTCAGCATTACTCGTGACTATTTACATTTCTGGGAACCTTCAGTATTAATTGTTTCAATCTGCATTACTCGGGATACTCAGCATATTTAAAACATGCGTGAACATGAATTTACCTTTCTCCACTAAACTGTATATTTTGGGGATATTTTCACATAACAGCCCCCTTACTTACTCCCACAGACTTTGGCTAATGGCAGCAGCACTCGCAAATAAAAGGATAATTTCAAAATATTGGCATGATCCTTCAACCCCCACTACATCAGAATGGCTTAATCTTATGATGTTCTCAGCAAACAGTGATTGAATCAGCCATTTGGTTTTGAACAAAATGAACAGTTTCAGTGAGATTTAGGGCCCCTTTCTCCAGTTGCACGTTGTTTAGTTGCGTCTATAATGGTTCCTATGTTTTCGAATCATACTGCAGTTACTGAGCAGCGGATACATCTGAAAATACCCTTAACTATGTTATGATAGTATATTGTTTTAGTTGTTTCTCTTGTACTTGTCTTACTACTTACTAGACTACTACAATAATAATTGTAATAAACAAAAACAAGGCGCTGCATCAGCATGTGGTCTGAAAGCAAAACAAAATGGTTATATTAAATGCACACTGAAAATAGAAAACAGAGTTAAAAATCTACGTTTCGACATTAGGTCTTCTTCAGGAAATATCAAAAAAAAAAAAAGTTAGTGTAGGGGAGGTAAAAAAGGGATATATATATATACTGTATATATATATATATATATATATAATATATATATATATATATATGTGGGACAGAAAAAGGGGAGGCTTAGGAGAAGAAGTGATAAATGGCAAGATTAGAGATAATCTATGAGAAAAAAGGTGATGATGGGAGAAGATAAAGCATAATAGGAGTGAAAGAGCTAGAGAAGTCCCCAGGTGGGGACTAATTAATTTAGTCCCCACCTGGGGACCTCTAGCTCTTTCACCCCATTATGCTTTTGATTTTCCCATCATCACCTTTCTGTTTCACAGATTCTCTCTTAATCTTGCCATTTATTACTTCTTCGTCCTGAGCGGCCCCTTTGTTCTTTATATATCTATATATATATCCCTCATTTTACCTCCCCTCTACACTAACTTTGTTTTTTACTCTTTTAGATATTTCCTGAAAAAGACCTAAGGTCGAAACGTAGATTTTTAACTCTGTTTTCAGTGTGCATTTAATATAACCATTTTGTAATAATAATTGCTGTTTTATTGCAAGTGATCTTCTGTTAATTGTATTTATTGTTGTTTCTGGAAATACTACTAAAACAATTATGAAAAGAGGATACTCAGCATTAATCGTTACCATACTACTCTGGTGCAGAGATGTCTTTTTTGTCTAAATGTAACCCACTTGTGGTCATCTTATAGTGAGCCTTGCTTTGGAGCAGTACAGGTCTCCGCCACATAAGGCTAACTGAAGGTCATGTGACAACCAGGGGTGTGAACCCCTTTTTACGCTCATCTTTCTGACAAGGGCATGCTTATTAACATTAAGTTACGTCGTATCCATCTAACAGCAGGAAAAATCTCTCTACATCTACTCTTGCCAGCGCTCCGCTTATTTTAAATACATTTATCAAATGAATTCAAAACAAGACAATTTCACTTTATATAGCATCTTTCAGGCAATACCTTCCCAATCAATTAAATCCCTCATCAATTCTGTTAGCTTTTTCTCCAGCCCCCACTAAACAAGGTGAATTTTACTACTTGATGGCTCATAAAACCATTAAAATTAAAACAATATACTGTATGTCTAAGCATAAATGTGTTCTTGTATACTACGTGTTGTAATCTGTAGTTGTACATCGTTCCCCCCTCCCCCGGGTCGCACCTGGAAATTAGTCTTGGTTCAATATGCCTTTCCCAGTTACCAATTTTTAAATAAATACATAAAATCTTTGTCTATTTTATTTATATATTTATTTATTTTTATTTTAGTCTTTGGTAACCGGGTAAGGCCCACTAGGCACAAGTGCCTGTTTTCAGGGGCAACCTGGGAGCACTGGCCGGTTAAGTGACTTGCTCAGGGTCACACAGTATGCAAGTGGAGGTTGTGAGAATCAAACTCAGGTCTGGTCTGCTGGATGTATCATGCTTGTCCACACCTCGTTCCTCTAACCTCTAGGCTATACTGCCAATTTATTATATTTACATTATTATTATTATAATAATATTATATATTATTTATATAATATTTACAGGTCAGCCATCTTGGGCAGGACCCTGTTGTAAACAGGCATCTCTGCTTAATAGGTCCTCCTTCACAAATATCTTCAGATCAATAAAACTGGTACAGCTGAGGAACATGGGTCACATTTAAACTACTCTCAGCATTTTCAAATCCTAGTCACCTGTCACTGGGACTGATGCATGTATAGAAGTGTTAAATTACACGCGTCTGTGTGTGTCCATTTTGCTCCTAGAACTTGATGACTCAGCTCTATTCTCTATGAGGTTTGATACTGTAAGACATTTTCATTATGGGTTGTTTAAGCAGTAATCCATGAGAGGGTGTGGGCTATGGTGGGATTTACCTAAGCCTGGCATGGTTCGGTCATGAGGCCGCAGGCTGAGTGAGTAAACCACACCAGAAGTGGATAAATCCCATCATAACTCACACCCTAGAGTACATTATTGTGATTCTACAATGAAAAATAAAAAAAGAGGTTAATTAAAAATGTTCCAATTTTTGCTATTAAAGTTTTTAAATTGATTTTTTATGTAAAAAAAAACTTCTTCCTAACCTAAATAGTCCCTTGTTGCTAGGTAGAATATACAGCCCCCCAAACATGCACAGAGACACAGATATGCTGAGATGTTTGTGTGTACGCGCGCATAACACACACACACACACACACACAGATGTAGGCATAGGCACATGGTGGGTTGATTTTTTGGTGTGTTTTGGCATTTTGTTGTGTGTGTGTTTTGTTTTGTTTTTGTTAAAAAGCAAGCAAGGTGCGAGGTGTGAGCAGCTCCAGTAGCTGAGCCTTTCAGACAAGTCCAATGACAGGCGTGAGCACTTTGAGTACGTTCAGTGGTGTCCGGGTTGAAGCGTCATGACAAGATTTTTTACTTTTACTGGGATTGGGAGCATGGGGCATTTGGAGGAAAGACTGAGAGTGAAGATCATGAAGAACTGTGCGTGCAGCTGAGAGACAGTGGGAGCATGACTTGAACTGCAGGTAAGCGACTGGTTTCAAACAGCGGATCTTTAGCAGTGGAGCTGGGAGGGAGCAGTCACTAATTAAACATGCAGAAAGTGGTTGCACATGAATTTTATTTATGTGGAACAGTTTGCAATTGGCTTTAGTGAGGGACAAAATGGTGGCGGGTTTGCTTTCAAATTTTCGGGAGGTGCATGGATACTACTGAACTTGTGCTGCTGTCGCCTGACTGACTGGCACTTTCTGGGTCGGTTGTCATGAGATTTACCCACAGCTAAAATGGCAGTCAGCCAATCAAAATGATAGATTCTTGATGCCCATTGTATAATCTGAGTTTTAACACATATTGTCCAACTGTAACTCTAATGGCTAATGAAAAATTGCACACTTTGCAATTCAGATTCCTTTCCAGTCTTGTGTAGCTGGGTTTTATAAAGGCCAATATTAATTTTCAGGATTTGTTGGCTGAAATTGGCCTCCTCCCCATTTTGTACAATTTTATTTACCAAGGATAGCCCAGCTGAGACATAGCAGGGATTTATTTAACTCTAAAAAGTGATTCGCGTTTTACTCATAAAAGTGCTAAATCTTTGTGAAAATGAATAGCTCTTGCCTCACTGTGTTTAACAAACACAGCCCTTCTAGAAAATATATATAAATACTTTCTGTACAGTTAGTATAGTCCCAAGAAAAAAAACTGGTAATCATTTATTTAAAACCCTGCATAGCATCTCATTTTCAGTAGGGTCCTGCTTTTATGCATTTCTGCAGGTGTACAGGAGCACTGGGAGGTTAAGTGACTTGCTCTGGGTCACTCAATAAGTATTTACAGTTTGGCTCTGGTAGGTTTTGAACCTGTGATTTCCCAGCTCCCAAACCAGTAAAAAAAGGACGGACAGAGTGGGCCAAGTGGTCCTTAACTGTCACTGAACTCTGTGTTTCTATGTTTCTGTGGTACTCGAGCTACTGGAGCACACTACCTCCAGTAGAGTTTTCTGCAACCAAGCTGGTGAACTTACTTCTTCATTTAAGTTTTGGCACCCACTCAGCCTTGACTGCTGCTCCTCCCACTGTCTTGGTCAGTGGGGATCCACATGAGGTGGGGCCCAAGAGACCACCAGCGATTGTTGTACTGATGGCTCACTGGACATGGGGTTTTCCCAGTTTTCTCCCCACCCAACACCCAGATGGTGTGCCCACAGGCCTTGCATGCAAGCCGTGTCCTCTACAGAGGCAGCAAGCTCAAAAGCCTATTGCAGGAGTTGGTGCAGTAGCAGAACCTGGTGCCAACACTCTCCGGCTGGGAGCACTGCAGAGTGACAATGCCTTCCCAGCCCCCCCTCAAGTCTATCCAGCCAACTTCAGAGTCTGCTTCCCAACTATGGTCACCAGCTTCGGAGCCCAAAGCACTACCCACTGACTCATTGCAGGAGCTGGTGTAGTAGCAGAATCTGGTGCTGAAACTCTCTAGTTGGGAGCACTGCAGAGTGGCAATACCTCCCCAGCTGACTCCCATCTCCACTTCACAACTTCAGTCACCAGTGTGGAAGCACAATGCACTACCCATTTGTTCAATGAGCAGTCCTTTCAAATACCTCTTCAGTGGCTATCACCAGCCCACCGAGCAAACCATTCTGGTACCTTTTCAGTGGCTATCACTGGCCCACTGCGCATCCCCTTCCAATACCGCTTCAATGGCTACCACTGGCCCATCCAGCATCCCCTTTCAATACCTCTTCAGTGGCTACCACTGGCCCTTCGAGCATCCCCTTCCAGTACCTCTTCAGTGGCTAACACTGGCCCACTGAGCATCTCATTTCAATATCTCCAAAATGGCTATCACTGACCCACTGATCATCCCTTTACATTACCTCTTCAGTGGCTACCACTGGCCTACTGAGCATCCCATTCCAATACTTCTTCAGTGGCTACCACTGGCCCACTGAGCATCCCATTCCAGTACCTCCTCAGTGGCTACTACTGGCCTGCCAAGCAACCCATTCCAGTACCTCTTCAGTGGTTACTACTGGCCCACTGAGCATTCCCTCCCAATACCTCTTCTGTGGCTACCACTGGCCCATCCAGCATCACATTTTAATACATCGTCAATGGCTACCACTGGTCCACAAAGCATCCCATTCCAATACCTCTTTAATGGCTACTACTGGGCCATGGAGCATCCCTTTACAATACCTCTTCAGTGGCTACCACTGGCCCACTGAGCATCCCCTTACAATACCTCTTCAGTGGCTACCATTGGCCTAGGGAGCATCCCCATCAAATACCACTTCAATGGCTACCACTGGCCCACCAAGCATCCCCTCCCAATAAATCTTCAATGGCTACCACTGGCCCACTAAGCATCCCACTCCAATATGTCTTCAATGGCTACCACTGGCCCACTGAGCATCCAATTCCAGTACGTCCTCAGTGGCTACTACTGGCCTGCCAAGCAACCCATTCCAATACCTTTTCAGTGGCTACTACTGGCCCACCGAGCATTCCCTCCCAATACCTCTTCTGTGGCTACCACTGGCCCATCCAGCATCCCATTTTAATACATCTTCAAAGGCTACCATTGGCCTACCAATCTTCTCATTCTAATACCTCTTTAATGGCTACCACTGGGCCATGGAGCATCCCTTTGCAATGCCTCTTCAGTCGCTACCACTGGACCACTCAGCACCCCCTTTCAATTCCTCTTCAGTGGCTACTACTGGCCCACCAAGAATCCACTTCCAATGCCTCTTCAATAGCTGCCACTGGCCCCTCCAGCATCCCATTCCAATATATCTTCAGTGGCTACCACTGGTCCACTGAGCATCCCATTCCAATACCTTTTCAGTGGCTACTACTAGCTAACATATTAACATACTAAAATGCCAGCAGAATAGGCCTAACGGTCTTTCCTGTCTGCTCATTTGGTCAGCCCCCACCCTGGGTGCTGACCTTGCTGCCCCCTCGCCTTCTCTGGCTTCTCCCTTCCCAGTTCCGGATATTCTTGCTGCATTGGATTTTGCTTCCAGAACCCTTCCCCTGTACCTGTCCCACCCCCTCTTGAACCCCTCCACTGTCTCTGCCTCCACCAGCCCCTAGGCAGCACATTCCATGGCTCCACCACCCTCTCAGTGAAGCAGCACCTCCTCCTTTCTCCCCTGAATCTTCCTCCAGCTTCCACCCATGCCCTCTAGTGGCCCCCTCCTCCTTCCTTCGAAGCACCCTGACTGTTCCTCCCCTATTTACCCTCTTCATGTACCTGAAGACCTCTATCATGTCCCCCCAGTCCTTTCTCTCTTCCAATGTGTACATATTTAGCTCTTCGAGCCTCTCCTCATAGGTCCTGTCCCCCAAGCCCCAAATCATTTTGGTTGCCCTCCTCTGGACCCTCTCCAGGAGGGTAATGTACCTCTTTAAGTGTGGCCTCCAAAACTGCATGCAGTACTCAAGGTGCGGCCTCACCAAGCAGTTATACAGAGGGAGTATCACTTCCCTCCTTCTGGAGGTGATCCCCCTAGCGATGCATCCCAGCATCCTGTTGGCCTTGGCGCTGCCCTCCTACAAGTCTCCGAGTTGTTCGTCTTGACATCCACCACCACCCCCAGGTCCCTCTCAGCCATCGAGACTTGTAGCATTTCCCCCCAGGGTGTACACTTGGCCCGGGTTTCTGGCCCCCAGGTGGAGTACCTTGCATTTCCCTGTACATAGCTCATGGAGACTCACCTTCCAATACCTCCTCAATGGCTACCATTTGCCCAAAAAGTATCTCATGCCAATACCTCTTCAATGGCTACCACTGGCCCATCCACCATCCCCATCCAATATATCTTCAATGGCTACCACTGACCCATCTAGCATCCCATTCCAACACATCTTCAATGGCTACCACTCACCCATCAAGCATCTCCTTCCAATACCACTTCAATGGCTACCACTGACCCATCAAGCATCCCCTTCCAATACCTCTTCAATGGCTACCACTGACCCACCAAGCATCCCATTCCAATACCTCTTTAATGGCTACCGCTGGGCCATGGAGCATCCCTTTGCAATACCTCTACAGTGGCTATTACTGGACCACTGAGCATCACCTTCCAATTCCTCTTTAGTGGCTACTACTGGCCCACCAAGAATCCCCTTCCAGTACCTACTGAGTGGCTACCACTAGCCCATCCAGCATCCCCTTCCAATATCTCTTCAGCGGCTAACACAGGCCCATCCAACATCCCTGTCCAATACCTTTTCAATGGCTATCACTTGCCCATCCAGCATCCCATTTCAATACATCTTCAATGGCTACCCCTTTTCAATTCCTCTTCAGTGACTGCTACTGGCCCACCAAGCATCCCCTTCTAATACCTCTTCAATGGCTGCCACTGGACAATCCAGCATCCCATTCCAATACATCTTCAGTGGCTACCACTGGAACACTCAGCACCCCTTTCCAGTTTCTCTTCAGTGGCTACTACTGGCCCACTAAGCATCCCATTCCAATACCTCTTCAATGGCTGCCACTGGCCCACCGAGCATCCCATTCCAATACATCTTCAGTGGCTACCACTGGCTCATGAAGAATCCCCTTCCAGAACCTCCTCAATGGTTACCACTAGCCATCATGCATCCCCATTCCAATACCTCTTCAATGGCTACCACTGGCCCTTCACGCATCTCCTTCTGATACCACTTCAATGGCTACCACTGGCCCATCAAGCATCCCATTCCAATACCACTTCAATGGCTACCACTGGCCCATCGAGCATCTCCTTCCAATACCACTTCAATGGCTACCACTGACCCATCAAGCAACCCACTCCAATAGCTCTTCAGTGGCTACCACTGGCCCACTGAGCATCCAATTCTAGTACCTCTTCAATGGCTACCACTGGCCCATCAAGTATCCCCTTTCAATACACCCTCAGTGGCTACTACTGGCCCATCCAGCATCCCATTTCAGTACATCTTCAATGGCTGCCACTGACTCATCAAGCATCCCCTTCCAACACCTCTTCAATGGCTACCACTGGCCCATCCAGCATCCCATTCCAGTACCTCTTCAAGTTCAACGGCTACCACTTGCCAGTCGAGCACCCCTTTCCAATACCACTTCACTGGCTACTACTCACCCATGGAGCACCCCTTCCAATATCTCTTTTTTTTTCATGTATACTTTCATGCTGCTTGTGGCAGCCGGTTAGCATCCAGACGCTGGCTCCGCTGCCTGGAGAGCTGGGTAGCTCAAACTGCACCCAGGAGGATCTGGGATGGCCATCTTGCCATCCTACTGGAGGGCTCCCCCTCTGCCTCAGCCAGCCAGGACAGCCCTGGACTCTCCCCAACAGGACTCCTTCAAAGTCCTCCAGGCGGCTCGGAGCACGGCCATCAAGCTGCATGATCACGCCCGGCCACTTTTTCCTACAATTAGTCCCCTTTGGTATGCGGACATGCAATGACGTCCAGGCAGAGCGTGCCAATATCCGCCGCATTTCCCCTCCAGTATCACCAGTACTCGTAGTGCCCCACAAGCGTCCCCAGGGGCCGCTACAGAGCGGTGAGATTCCCCAGCCCACCCCAGGACCAGGACAGCAGTCTGCGGATGCTCAATCCAAGTCCTCCCCTGCTGACCCCCGACGGCCCGGGCTCGTTCCCGAAACTGGGTCGCCGGTGTGACGCAAGGTGTGGCGTCCAGTGCCTCTACCCTCAGCGCCACCGGGCCGGCCTTCCAATATCTCTTTAATGGCTAACACTAGCCCATCCAGCATCCCATTCCAATACCTCTTCAGTGGCTACCACTGGCACATCCAGTACCCCCTTCCAACACCTCTTCAATGGCTACCACTGGTCCATCCAGCATCCCCTACCAACACCTCTTCAATGGCTACCACTGGCCAATCCAGCATCCCCTTCCAACATCTCTTCAATGGCTACCACCTACCATAAGACAAAAACTAGGTTTTTCATAAAACAAATGTCAGCTCCTACCCTTTTTATTTTCATGTTTCACCCGACCCCCCTTAGAATCTTTGAGCTGGTCTATAAATATCAGACACGTTACTGCGACTCTAATACTAATATACTGTTGATATTATTAAGACACTGCCAATAGGAACTGAGGCGACAGATAGAAAAGAAACGTCCCCTGATGCTCAGAGACTTCAACGATCATCTGCTAGCAAATGCTGACAGTTCACTAATAAACATAATCAGGTGTCACTGGCAAATAAATACCAGTCGTTACCATGCTAATGAGAAATTTCACAGCACACAATGGAAAAACATGAAATGAAAAAAAAAAAACAGCAGAAACATATTTCCTGGAGAAAGGAGCTGATGAAAGGCTATCGGTTTTGCAGGTGAAAACCAGCCAATCCCAGTTTGAAATATTACGTTACTGCTGATGTTGGGCCCTACCCTCACATCATGCTGTTCCCTGGGCTCTAGTGTGGCAACAGATCAAAACTAATTCTCATTCCTTTGCTCCATTCCTCTCAACTGTTCCTCATTTTCAGAGTTGTCCCTGATTTTGCTGCACAAATGGCCTTAGCCCCACCTCAGTTAGGTATTTCTGCTTCTGAAGAGTAGGGATTGGAACCAAACTCATTTCAGTCTATTACGGCTGAGGGCGGAGCCTACAGCCATTTTGGTGTCACTCTGAAAATGAGCAACCGTGACACGCTTCCGTTATACTTTCGGAAGTATCCTCCTGACTGTCTAACAGAGCTGGAAACAGTCCGCCATGGTCACTCGCTGCAAACTACAGTGGCACTATTTTGGCTGCTACTTCCACATTATGCACTAGAACTGCACATGTGCGCCACATGCGCATGCACAGTTCTGCCAACGCCACCATCTTGGGAATGGCGGTATGCCAGTCAGCATAACTGTGCATGTCACGGTGCCATGCATGTGCAGTTCCGTCCGCGGCACTCGTTCCTCGGAGCTTCTTCAAGCTCACCACAGCTGCATCGGCTCTGGCTAGAGTTTGTTTTTCTTCAGAAGCTGCTTTTCATACTAACCCATATCTTGCAACAGCTTTTATGCTGATATCACCATTTTTAGGATGTGGCTCTGACTGGGGTCATCCGTCCCTAATTTTAAGTCTTGTTGCTCATTTATGAGGCAGGGGTTACGTGACCTCTCTGCATAGTGGGATTCTCCAAGAAAAATCCAACTCCAGTCACAGATGGTCTACAAGCTGGAGGAGCATGGCATGGCTGGCCAGCGGGCTCCCGAATCAACAGCCAGTACACCCGTGAAAGGAAATGGACTAAGGAGAGGAAACTGGGTTTTATAAAACACTTTTATGCAGAGAAACTGTATCCCAAAGAATTTTACAATCGAGGAGAGGGGGAGAGAATGCTGCTGACATTTTTTTTTGCATTAGTGCTGTTTGTCCCCTGATCTCCGGGTGGCTCCCTTCATGCCAACCACCCCAGCCCAGTCACCCCAACATCCCCAGGACTTACCCTGCCAGTGTGTTCCTCCAGGACTTATGTCTCCGGGGGGGGAGGGCAAAACAGATCTGGTTCTGCAGTAGTGCCTAGTCATCGGATGTGGGGCCTGTGGGCAGTCAGAGTCAGCCTGCCGACCGGGGTTTTTCCTTGTGTTCTCTTCCCACCCCAAGGGGTGGCATGCAGTGGAGTCAATGAAGGTGCCACACACACTCCCGTGCATGGTATGCTGGACTTCCTGAAGCTTCGTATCCTGCTGAGTGATCCCGATGCCCCACCCCCAGCCACCATTAGAGGGCTGGCTAATGCCAGGCTCTGAGCTACCCCCTGCCTCCCCAGAGGAGGAGAGCAGTCCATTGGGCACTTGATCCTCCTCCCCCAACTGACCCTCCAACAGCCAGAGTTCACTCCCAAACCTGGGTCACTGGCGACACAAGTGGTTGTGCTATTGCTGCACCGGGGAGGGGGGGGGGCGGCCACTGCGGTTGATGCTTTTGGTGCACAGGGAGGTTTGCGCAGGGTCACACAGTAAGTGGCGGTTGTGGGATTCAAACCTGGCTCTCCAGATGTACCGCTCTGTGCTCTAACCACTAGACTAAACTTGCTCCTAATAAATAGAAACATAGAAGTTGCGGCAGATAAGGACCTCTTGGCCCACCTAGTCTGCCCAGTTTCCCCTGCCTACTGTACCACCGCAGACCCTACTTGATCTCCGGTTGTCTCCTCCCCTTCTATTCCTTAAGCAGTGGTGTGGTTTGGGAATTGTGTTGGGCGGGGGGGGGGCCCCTTTTGTGCTTGGGGCTAAGTGGCGGTGTGCGCCTGCGACCAAGCGGGAGTTTTTCTGATGACACTACGAGGAGCTAGAGAGTTGATTAGATTCTCTCTTAAGCCTCCTGCTGGACATACCTAGTGGCTTGTCCCTCGGGGGGTTGTAGCTGTGGGTCGCTGGTGGTTAGAAGCCAGGGCCTGTGATTTGGCGCAACTGGAGGGGGGCCTCCCCTTAGATCTTTGGCCCTCACATCTCAGCCCGTCGCTGTATTGGGGATATTTGAGCTGTATTCTGAACTTTCTCTGAGGCCTGTTTTATCGTGCCATTGGAGATTCTTGCCCTCAAAACTGCTTTGGATTGACTTTTCTTTTTCCTTTACTAAGTTGGACTTGGACTGATCTTATTGCAAGCTGCCTAGATTTATAATATTTTTGGGGACACTGTTTAGATTTCATTTGTTTGAATCTTTTTACACTTCTTTTGCTGTTTACTTACCTCTCAGACTCCTGGTGAGAGCGGAGCCTGGGATTGAGAAGTTTTGGCATTTTTGAACAGGGGAGATGGGTGCTCCCTTAGTTCATTCATGAAACATTTGAAATTACTTGTTCTGATTTGTTCGTTAAGGTCTGCTGGACCATTTATCATAGGGGACTGTTGGATTATTTTTATTAGTATAATTAAGGGTTTATAATTTGGGGGAGGCAAGTCAGTTATAGGATTAAGTTGTAAATTACTTGTTGTTTTTATTTATTAATTAGTGGGATTACGTTGTGTTATAATAAGTATATTTGAAATGTGTTGGGAGGGTTTTGAGATGACCGGGCATTATTCTCCCACCATGCTCAGGGCACTACACCCTTTTGACTGTCCCCCATTGCCAGTTGAGGTGTACAAGAGATGTCACGCCTTGGGGATAGCCAGAAATCAATTAAAAAGGGGGCGGCCTGGGCATGGTGGTAGAATGGAGAAGGGTGGATGGATTGAGGTCGTTAGGACTAGGAGACGCCCTGGGGCGAAATGGGGTCTGGAAAGGGGGATTCCCTGCCTGGTTCCCATAACCAAGGGCTCCACAAATAGTGGGCAGGTCTCAGGATCTTCCTCGGTGACCCATTCACCTTAGGCGGTCTCGTGCAATGCCAGATTGATTAGAAACAAGACGGCTATTATAGCTGATCTTGATGGAATATCTGATCTGGCATGCATCACCGAGACCTGGTTGGATGACAATGCAGGTCCTGTTTTGGCATCTGCTGTTCCACCTGGGTTTTCGATGATACATCGCCCGTGGTTGGATTGTAGGGGCGGAGGTGTAGCCATTATGTTTAAAACAGAACTGGGCCTTGTGGATGTGCAAGTGGGGTGCACTCGATCCTATGAATGTATCTTGGGAGCAGGTGTAGGTTTCGGGATACTCCTCATCTACTGTACACCCGGTGATGGGGGAGAATTCCTGAAGGAGTTTGCGGATTTCATTGTCGACGTGGCCTTGGAGTCACCCAGATGGTTAATTCTGGGTGACTTCAATGCCTGGGTCGACGATGAACTCTCGCAGTTTGGAAATAATCTCCTCCAGCTTGTGACTATGCTGGGCCTTACACAGGTGCTTACCTCGGCTACCCATATTGGAGGTCACTTTCTGGATCTCGTGTTCCTCCTGGGGATGGTGACCACGGATCTGGGGGTGGAACCAGTTGGTTGGTCTGACCATCACACCATAAGGTTTAGTTTCGGGGCACCCCCAAGTAGGCCTGCCCCTATGGAGATGGTCCAGTACCGCCCTTTGAGGGGAGTTACCCCAGAAGCCCTGTCGGTGGTGCTTGACCTATCGGGTTTATCGAGTGAATGCATGAGTCCAGACGGTCTTGTACTGGCTTATAATAAGGCAGTGGGAGATGCTCTGGACTCAGTTTCACCTGTTAGCGTTTGCCTACTCACGCTGCGCCCAAGGACCCCGTGGTTTGATGGGTCCTTGAAGGAGCTGAGGAGGGTGGGTCGAAGGATAGAGAGAGCTTGGTGGAAATCCTGCCTTGATGCTGACAGGCTTAGATTGATGGAACATTATAAGATCTATCAATCAGCAATAACCCATAAGAAGGCAGAATTCCTGTCCGGGGAGATCGCTGCTGCATAAAATCGACCAACTCAGCTCTTTCAGACTGGAAGAGGTTTTTCACAAATAAAATGTGATAAGCTTGCTCGATTTTTTGCAGATATGGTTGCCAGCATCAGGACAGGGAATGGCCCATCTCCCTCTATGAGGGATTGCGGAGATCGGCGGGAGACTACATACACCCAGTCTGTCTGGTCCGACTTCAGCCAGCCGGAATTCTCGGACATTGTGAGGATTGTCCAGACTTTGCAACCAACCAGCTGTAATTTGGATCCAGGCGCTACGCCACTATTGGTATGTTGCGTAGATGTTATCTGCCCGATCCTTGCTGAAATTGTCTGGTGTTCCTTGGAAAAGGGGGTTTTCCCTGATCCCCTCAAGGAGGCGGTCATTCGGCCACTCCTTAAAAAGCTTTCCTTGGATCCAGACTGTCTAGCAAACTACAGACCTGTCTCTAATCTACCCTTTGTGGGTAAGGTTACTGAGAAGGTGGTTGCGTTGCAGCTGGATGACCATGTTGGGGAGAGCGGCGAACACTGGTAGTCAGCGTCCCAGACCTTCACTGCGACAACCCGTTTAACACTGCGGTTACTGAACGGGTTGTGTCACTGTGGAGGGGAGTTCATTGTAACAGCATCACTGTTACAATGGTACACTGGCTCAGTCAGAGTCAGGCAGCAGACAGGAGAGATGCTAGACAGCAAAGCATTGACTGACTACAGACAGTAGACAGGACCAATACAGCACAACAGAGAGGACCACCAATAAACATAATAATTAAAATTAAACACCACCCACTCTTGCCTTCTTGCACACTAGAGCTATGTTAGCTCAAGTTGAGAGGCTAATTGTACTGTTTTTCTGTGCTGGTGGTCACTGGTAGAGGCGTAGAACCACTGGCCCACTCCCGTCCAGACACACTACACTACAGGAAGAGAGAATGCCTCACAGATTGCAGCAGGCTTCTTTTCCCGGGCACTCCCTGACTCTGACTGGTGCGAAATTAAATGGCCAATAGTGTGTGGCCCCTGTCAGCTCAGAACCGCCCTGACTGTGCAGAATGGAATTCTCTTCCACCACCTCCTCACTTTATTGCAGCAGTTTTGTGCATAGCGTCCCCCCATGGCATGAGTATTGCTGTTGCTGCCCCCTAATCACTACTCACCCCACCCACGACCCACCACTGCAGCACCACCAGTAACCAGACTCAGTCCTACCAGTTAGTTGCTGCTTGCAGCCACTGCCACATAATCAGTCCATTGTCCTCGCCTCTCTGTTCCAAACTTTTCCAGCCTCTGAGTCCAGGCAGACAATTCCACAGGCTCACTCAGTGCAACCCAATGCTCCAATCGACCGACCCAAATTCAGTCACTCACAGCAGGTGGGGCCTGCCCTGCCACACCACTCAATCCGATAAGGACTCCCTCCCAGCCTGACTGACTCCCGAGTCTCACATGAAGCAGGCAACTTGAGGCATTGGGCAAGCAAAGTGGCAGCAGGCAGCTCCTGGGCGAGGCAAGGAGATGCGGCAGCATTCAGAAAGGCAGGCAGGAGGGCAGGGATACACCAAATATGATAGCACCATGGTCTTGATGCCAGCTCGTTCTGATGCCTCGCTCGCTGTTGTCGGCGGTGCACGTTTATGTTACTTCCGGGTGCAGTGACTGTGGTCTGTCACTTTCTCCCTTCCTTTTTTTTTGAAATTTAAGTTTATTGGTTTAAAAAAAAAAAAAAACAACATAATATACACCGAGAAAATACAATGAAACAGTGAAGCAGGCAGTACAACCAAAGAACAGAAAATATACCCCCTCCCCCCCAAAAAAATTATACCCGGCCCCCCCATGAAGAACAAAAAAATAAAAATAAACACAAAAACAACCCTCCCACTATCCCGCCAACCCACCCATCATCAGCTACAAGAAAGAAACCATTATACAACACTGAAAGCTCACGCCCCCAACAACCCATTCCCCTTCCCCCCAGGGTGCACCCAAAAAAAAAAAAAAAAAACATTTTCTGGACAAAACAATTTATGATCACAAAGATACAAATCCTAATATCTATAAAAAGTCAGACAATTTTAAAAAACAGGAATTACATAGGTTATAAATTAACAAGCAGACATGACAAGCGGACATACGGGAACAGGTCATGGAATTATATAAATTAAGTCAGACAGAGGGCTTGAAGTTTACTCCATCTCCTCTGGAACAGATCCAAATGCCCTTTAAAACTGGCAGCCAACCTTTCAGATTGGAGGTACGAAACTAATTCAGTTAACCAATCAGCAAATGACAAGGCCAATTGGTCAGTCCAGTGTCTTAAAACCAATTTTTTAACAGCCATAGACACCAAAGCCATATAATATCTATGTTCGACACTATCTACACGGGAAAGTTCACCTAAAATACATACCTCAGGACAGAAAAAAACGGACAGACCCAGAAGAGGATCAAGATAATCCCGAACCCGAGACCACAGGGGAGCAACTTTAGGGCAGTCCCAGAACATATGGACAAGGTTGCCCTCACCTTGTAGACACCTAAAACAGTTTGGGTGAGAGACCCTCTTAAGCTGAAAAAGTTTAACTGGGGTATAGTATAAATTATTAACAATATAATACTGCGTTAGCCTCAACCTATCCTGGGTATGGTATCTATGAAGGTCCTTCCAAACACCCGACCAGTCCAGGGAAATATCAGACAAAAGATGGGCCCAAACATCCGAACCAACAACCCTCTCCGGTGAATTATAATTCAGAAGAAAGGAATATATCAAGGAAACAGAATGGGGTTGGGAAGCACTTTCTCCCTTCCTGCAGCAACTCGGTCCTGCTCCTCCTAGTTCCACTCAGGCCAGTTTGTGAAACGATTCCCCCCCCCCCCGCCACTTTGTCTGTCACCCTCACCCGCCTCTCTCTCTGTCACTCTCTCTCAGCTCTCACCAGTGAAACCCGAACCCCCTCCCAAAGCACAGCAGGCTCCGGAGTCCCTCCTAGCCCACAGCAGGCAGCAGTGGCAAGGTAAGGGGCTGAATGTTGGGGGTGACAAATGTGATCACCCAAATTGTTGGGGGGGGGCTTGTAACCCCCACATAATTATACCCCTGGGAAAAGCTGGGCAGTAGGCAGCTGCCGAAAGGTAGTGTGCCTCAGACAGGGAGGGCTGGTAGTGGCTTCCAGCACAACGGTGACCTCTGCAGTTGGGTCAGGGTGCTTAGTCTTCCTGCAGGGGTTCACTGTGCATGTCAGGCAGTATGGCGCTTCTCATGTCAGGGGCAGGAGAGAGACTGTCAGGGGCTAAAACCAAAGAGAAAACACTCCCTGCTGTCTACAGTACATGACGGCTCACAGAGCCAGAACAAGGTATACGCCTGGTTAGATGACAGGGAGTGGGGAGAAAAAAATAGACCGAAAAAATGACTATGTCACAAGGTGTATCATAGTCGAATCACTAAATGCTTTTTGTATTACATTAATACTAGGCGTATGACTGTGAAATACTAGAAAGCTGAGATATTTTATTAGTTTGCTGAAATTTCATAGTACACAAATGAAAAGGATTAAAACAAAGGTCTCTCAACTAGACCTTCAAAACGAAAATTAAAAGGGGACAAAGGATTTCTGAGTGCATAGCCACTGATGACCTAATTCGCTGTCCAGAGTAATTATTTATTCATTACTCAAACCCCGTGTCAAGTCCCACGTAGGCCTATGTCACTGAAATAATTTTTCTTGAGAATTAAGCTTGATGCTTGTGTAATGAATCGGCTGCTGGAAGGGCACCAGGCCAAGTATTCCCCAGTGTTGGATACTGGTCCATGAGTTTTTATTAAATAATTCCTCTCCCCTCCCCTGAAACAGGGTCCTTGCTTTAGCAACAATATCCACTCTTTTTTTTTTTTTGCTCTTGGCTTCATCGCCCTAATTCCTGTAAGTAAGTCTACCTGCAATGCCGTACTGCATAGGATATTAACCTGCTGGAGAAGGTACAGAGGAGGACAACAAAGATGATTGCACATCAGCAAGGGAAAACATTCAAGGAGAGGTTGGGAGACCTGAAAATGTACTCCCTGCAGGGCAGGAGGGAGAGAGAGAGGACATGACTGAGACTTTCAAATACTCAAAAGGGATAAATGGTGTGGATAAGGAGGGTCTCTTTAGACTAAGTGGCAACTATAACATGAGGGGGCACTGTATTAAGTTGGATGGGGGAAGGTTTAAAAGGGAATCTAGAAAGCATTTCTTCACGGAGAGGGTGGTGGACAGCTGGAATGTGCTGCTGGAAGAGGCAGTCACATTTACGATGATGGGTAGCTTCAGAAGAGGCTGGGGTAGAAATAAGGGGAAAGTAAAGGTCATGGGAGGGGTGGTTAGAAAAGATGGGAGGATTGGGGGGAGGGCAGGGTCAGTAGCTCAAGCTGTGAACCCTGCAATATGAGCAGACAAGATAGACCAAATGGCCTTATTCTGCTGGCTTCTTTATATGTACTCTTCGATACCCATCAGGTCTACATATTGTTGATAAACAGGCATACCTCTGGTGCAATACAAATTTTAATTTGGTGGCCCCAAAATTTTGTAGCATCTCTTCTGGGAAATCAATAATTAATCACCGTCTGACGATAAGCTTTAAAGACGAACACTGAAGTATGACATTCATAGATCGCTCAGGAAAGTTTGTTCCAGACATTTCTTGAATCCTTGCCATTGGAGAGCCTAAAACCCTGTCAATCATCATTTCAGCATGCCTATGCCAATTCAGATGTGCGCCAGCTCAGAGCAGAGCTGATGACTAGACATATAACGTCTAGTTTTATTACAAAAGCAATATTTAAAAAGTGCCTGTATGCCAGAGAGATGCTTGAGTCACTAATTAGCATGCGCTTTGTTTCTGATAGATGAACTAGTCTTCTGCTAATAGAACAAGACAAAACCTGTACATCATAGCTTGGCGCGGGCAGCTCATGTTGTCAGACAGCTAGCTGCATAGCCTCTACAAACAGTATAAAGATGTATCTGTGGCTTGGCATATATGAATAACGCAAACAAACAATGCTGCACCCCTTACACAGCTATGTGACAAGCAGACATCTCTACTATCTTAAAACACTTTCTATTTAGAAGGTTGCAATGTGCGTATATTGAAGCCCTAGACGTGGGTAATCAATTCTTTCTTGCTTCTAAAATTGTGTCATAAAACTGTGCAACATGCACTCTGCAGGATTTGTTAGCTGGGCAAAGAATTTCGTTGTATGCCGTTTTTTTTTTTTATCAGTGATATTTTTCAGGTAAAACCATCAATACATCCATTTTTATTTTCATTTAATTTCACTGTTGAACACAGATATGCAGTTTTGAAATTTTTAGAAGGTCCTGCCTTTGTCCCGTGCCGACCGTGAAAACATTAAACTTGGTGTGGTGTTGTGTGTACTACTACCATCATTAATGTGTACAGAGAAAAAGGAACTAGTGGTGGCCGTCTTTACCAACTTAAGTAGTAATTACAACACTAGTATTAAAAGTTGTTTTAAAAACATATCAGGGAACTAAAAGTGCAATAATGACAACTCTAGGCATGACAAAAAGACAGGGTTGCTACCAAAATATATATGATATAATATTTTGCGAACAAATATGTTTTCTCTAACAGACCTGACTGAAGCAGAAAATTAGGAAATCATCCCTGTTCCGTTTAGTTATCCAACAATACAGAGAAGTGGTCAGCTATATCAAAATTACAGCTGAAGTCAAACAAAAACTGCAACTATGATTTTATTTTGTTTAAAAACCAGCCTTCCTTGTACAGCAACTGTCTTGGGACAAGAACAGATATGCTTGTTTGGCAGAATTTAAATTCACCCAAAATTGTCGCTCTACGGAGATGCAGCATCTCATTTCCAGAGGGATCCTGCGTTTTTCCAGCATAGCAGCTGAGAGACACAAAACAACAGGGCAACTGGCATATTCTACATGGTAAACCAGGCCTTCTTCAAGATTCAAACCAGTATTGTTGAGTTTACAGTTCTGTACTTCTACATCTGTGCCTTGTGTTCCCATATCTCGTGTGCTTCTGTTGTTTCCTATTGTTTTGATGCGCTTCATTGTATTATGCTCTATGTGATGTATACCTTGATGTAACCCTGTAAACGGTATCCTGACTGTACCCTCCCAGATCGTGCCTGAAAACAGGCAGCTATTTGCCTAGTTCACTTACCTGGTTAAAATAAATATATAGAGATATCAATGAAGAAATACGATTGTCATGTGGTCAGTTCTTTATTTTCTTATTTATTTAAGTAGTTGTGTGTTTATTGATGTACATATATATTTTTTGTCTGTTTACAAATTAGTGACTGGGAAGGCACACCGAGCCAAAGCACGTTAGATAATGAAAGAACTGAACCAAATTAAAACCTGAAAATTTCAGGTTCTTTAGATACTGGCTCAGAATAAGGCTTTTGTTTTGTTCTCTCGCAAAAAAAGTCCAAACTAAAAACTAAAAAGTTACAAGTGTCTAATACCTGCCCAGTCCATGCATGCTCAGTTGCTGTGAAATAAACAACTGAAACAACTTTTTGTTTTCATTTGTGGCTGACTTTTGTATGCATTGTCTAACATATTTATACTGTTTATCTCTGTGTTGTCTTCTGCTTTTCTGTTTACCATCATTTTTCTCTTTGTTAATGGTGTTACTGTGTACTGCTCTGAGCCCTGGGGGGGGGGGAACAGAGTGTGTGTGTGTGTGTGTGTGTGTGTGTGTGTGTGTGTGTGTGTGTGTGTGTCAGCAGGTAGCACACTCGCCTCTGAGGCCAGGAGACCAGAAGTCTGCGGGTTCTAGCCCCACACAAGGCACTTGGGTTAATATCCTAATACTGACACTGCAGTGCAGCATGAGGGGGGTGCTGCACTCCTGAGGTGCTGTCTTTCGGATGAGACGTTAAACCGAGGTCCCATCTGCCTGTTCTGGTGGTAGTTCAGGTGAAGGTTAAAGATCCCATGGCACTTCTTGAAAAGAGTAGGAGAATTTCCCC
Organism: Neoceratodus forsteri; assembly: GCA_016271365.2. Taxonomy (NCBI): domain Eukaryota; kingdom Metazoa; phylum Chordata; order Ceratodontiformes; family Ceratodontidae; genus Neoceratodus; species Neoceratodus forsteri. Next base: position 1,095,378,542 of record CM028135.1, on the reverse strand, counting down.
GGTGTCCTGGCCAAATTTCCCCCATTCACTAGAATACCACCAACAGCTTAATCTGGTTCAAGGTCAGTTGGCATTCATCTGTATCCCCTTCCCCCGGGTCGTGCCTGAAAATAGGCAGGATTTGTCTTGTGCACTTACACACTCAACCAAAACTAAATAAAAAATAAAATATGTGTTTATTTATTTAGTTAGTCTTTGTTTACCGGGTAAGCTACTCTAGGCCGAGGGCCTATTTTCAGGTGAGACCCAGGTACACAAATACACTACATTAAAATGAGTTTCTTTGAATATTAGACATTTAGAAATTATCCTAAACAAAACATTATGAACATACAAAACTGCCAGCAGATACAGGCTATATGGTCTATCAAGTCTACTCGAGTGTGCAGCGAGCAATCCCTTATACTGCAGCTGCCCTTCCCTCCCCTCCCCCCATCACGGTGACCCTTCCCCTCACTCTGTCCCATCCCCTTTTAAAACGGCCCACCGACTTACAGGACACCATCTCTTCAAGCAGCGCATTCCACATAGACACCACCCTTTCTGTGAAAAAGAGCCTCCTCATTTCTCTCCTGAATCTGCCTTCCTCCAGTCTCAGACCATGCCCCCTCATGTCTCTCCCCCCCAACTTAAAAATCCCCATTGTACCAATCTTGTTTATACCCGTCATATATTTAAAGGTCTCAGTCATAGCTCCCCTATCCCTCCTCTCCTCCAGGGACTACATGTTAAGCTCCATCAGCCTCCCCTCATAGGGTTCGTCCTCTAATCCCAAGATCATCCTTGTTGCTGTGTGCTGGACCCCCTCCAGTAATCTAACATCTTTCTTCAAGTATGGGCACCAATACTGCACACAGTACTCCAGGTGGGGCCTCACCAGCGATCTGTACAGAGGCAGGATGACCTCCCCTCTCCTGGAGGTGATTCCTCTAGCAATACACCCCAGCATCTTGTTGGCTTTAGCTGCTGCTTTCCTGCACTGTGCTGAGTGGTTCATTTGCCCCATTATTATCACCCCAAGATCCTTCCCTTGCTCTGTACCAGCTTTCTGTACCCCTCCCAAATGATAACACCTCCTTGGGTTCTTTGCTCCCAAGTGCATGACTGTGCACTTCTTAGCATTGAACCCCAGCTGCCATGTGTCTGACCAGTCCTCAAGTTTTGTCAGATCCTCCTGCAGCCCCTGCCACCATACTGTGTCATCCACCACTGCACCGATCTTGGTGTCATCCGCAAAAAGATTAATTTTGTTCTTAATGCCATGTGAGATGTCAGCTGTGAAAATGCCAAACAACACTGGGCCCACTACCGAGCCCTGCGGGACCCCGCTCATTACAGCCCTTGGAGCCAAGAGCTCCCCTCCTACCACTACCCTCTGTTGCCTCCCTTGCAGCCAGTTCTTGATCCAATTCACCATATTTGTCCCTGCTCCCTGGTATCCCAACTTGCTAATCAGCCTCCCATGTGGCACCGAGTCAAATAACTTGCTGAAATCCAGATACAAGACATCCACTGCATGGCCCTTGTCCAGTTTCCTAGTCACCCAGTCATAACTGTCAACCAGATTGGTCTGGCAGGATCTGCCAGAGACAAACCCATGTTGTTTCCCGTCCTGGAGACCATTACCTTCTAGAAAGGTTACTAACCTCTCTTTAAGGATTGTATCCATTAACTTTCCCATGGTGGATATGTGTCTTACTGGTCTATAGTTGCCTGGTTCATCCTTCGGTCTGCTTTTGTGGAGGGGCACCAAGTGAGCCATCCTCCAGTCCTGGGGTATGCACCCTGTTTCCAGAGAGGTATTGAACTAGTCTGTCAATGGCTCTGCCAGGACCTCCGTCAATTCCTTCAGTACCTGGGGGTATATGCTGTCTAGTCCTGGCACCTTATCCGCCCTCAGTGCCCTTTAACCTTCAAGTACCCTGGCTGCTGTGATTTCCCCATCCATCGCCCCTCCCCCCTGTGCCTACCCTCCCTATCCCCTGAGGCATTGATCCATCCTTTTCCTTAGTAAATGCAGAACAGAAGTATTCATTTAGCGCTTCTGCCTGCTCTGCCCCTTTCTCTGCTCACCCCCCCATCCTTCCTGATCCTTACTATTTAATCCTTGCGGATCCTTCTCTCTCTTATGTACTTGAAGAAGTCCTTTTCCCAATCCTTGATGCCCTGTGCCAGCCTTAGCACTCTGGAAGCCTTGGCTGCCCTGACTGCTCTGGTCACCTCTCTAGATTTCTCAGGTACTCCGCTCTATCCTCCCCCATCTGGATCTCTTAAATCTCCTGAAGGCTGCCCTTTTTGCCCTCACCTTTTCCAACACCTCCTCACTTAACCAAGTTGGTTTCTTGGCCCTAGCCTTTTTGCTTTGTGTCTTGGTACAGGATCTAGTGGCCTCTGCAAGTCCTAGCTTGACGACTAATAGCTCTTTAATAGTATGTGATGCAGAGAAAGATCCCTGAGCAGTAGCAGGACATTGTATTAACAACAAAAAAAAAAAAGGAAAACAAAAACGAATAAGGGGAACACAAGTAGTACTGAGGATACAACTGCAATAAAGTTATGTTCTCTCCCAATAGTGTTCACCTATATGCACTTATGATATATTTTCAAAGAGAAAGAAAGAAAGAAAGATTGGGTTATAAGACACAAGAGGAAAACAGGATAATAAATCAACAGACCGAAAAAAAAAATAATACTCAGATGGAGGGCACAAGAAGTGAAGAGTTGAATGGGGGAAAAAAGAGAACAAAGAGAGGGATGAAGAAAATATCACAGACCCATAGAAGCTGATTCTGAATGAAATGAGAGAAGGTTTTGCGAAAATAAACGCAGCAGTAAATAGTTTGACCCTGAAGTTTTCTAAGGTTGTGAATAAAATAGAATCTCTTTCATTAAGAACAATGGAGTGTGAAAAACGAGTCGGAGATTTGGAAGCTACCCTTCCAAAAATGTCCACTTCTGTGACAAAATGCTGTAAAGAGCTAGAAGAACTCAAGCTGAAGTTGGAAGATCTGGAATCACGCTCCAGGAGAGTTTACTTGAAAATAGGAAACCTACTAGAGGGCATAGAAGGGGCAGATCCACAGAGTTTTTGTGAGAATATGCTCTCTGACATTATGGGCCTTCAATACCCTACCCAAATTGAACTGGACAGAGCACATAGGGCTTTTGGCCCAAGGGACAATCAAAATAGACCACACTTTATGTATATTAAAACATTAATATATCAGGATAAAGAAAGGATTCTTTCTAAAGCAAGAAATGAAAAAGGCCTGGGGTAGGCTTCACAAACCCCGTGAAAGTCCCGCAGCTACAGGAAAACTTTGGCACAAAAGGGTTGCCACTTGCAGAGCCGCAGGACTCCTGCAGCGGTGGATATTCACAAAGGTGGAGCCAGATTACGACCAGCTCCACGATTTACGGCAGCTTTTGGGTAGTGTTGCCAGGGATATCACCACAGCTGTGGAAAGATGTTACGGCCGGTGGGAGCAGCCGTAACACTCTCTGCAACTGCTGCGGCTGTGAATCGCACTCACCGCTGCTGTGGGGATCTCAGTCTTCCACTGGAGTTGCGGGGTGGGACATAGTTCCCGAACGGTTGGTGAATCCTGCCCCTGATGTTTAGGAGGAACCATTACAGGTATTTCCAGATCTCCCACCCTCCATCTTAATGAAAGGGAAAGTTTTGATCATGTTACAGATAAGTTACGTAAGAAAGGTATTTCCTATGCCATGTCATACCCAGCAAAGCTTAAAGTTTTATGGGAGGGGAGAATGCTGTTTTTTCAAGATCCAACTGAAGTGGAAACATTTTGCAAAAGAAAAAAATGGGAAATGCAAAAAATCTGTAACAAGCAGATGGCAGAGCAAGCTGAGTGCATATTAGTAATGTGACCCTGAGTATTTAGGAAGAGCGAGAGAGGGGGGAGGTTTTGGAAAGATAAAACTACAAGAAAGAAGATGAAATTGAATTGTAGCTGTTATTAAGAAAGGGACGTCGCAGTATTGGGGGGGGGGTTCAGCAACTATCTCCTGAAACAGTCTTTCGTGCACAAATGAAGTCTCAGCAACCTCAAAGGGGGAGGGTTTGTGTCCGTTTATTTTTAGGACATAGGCATGGAAAAATAATACCCTGCCCTTCTTTTTGTTCATTATTTTGAAGTCTCATGAATATAGTGAACAATGGAAATGGAAACTGATTCAGAATTTAGATTGGCTGGAAAACTTGAAGAAGGGGGGGAGGAGTAAGTGGTAGGTAAGGGACGGGGGAAGGGAAAAAAAAACCAATAATCATGGAAAACAAATGCTTAAGTGGTGTGGGTGCTTGACAGATTTTCAACCCAGCAGGGATGAGAAAATAAAAGAAATTGCAGCACAAGACTGTAGTAAGAAGGGTCAAAAGGTAAGCCGGAGCTCAGTAGAGCAGCAACAAGCTGAACTTCTGGATGGTGGGGTACAGATAAAGGGATGGATGTACTGAAATTTATGACTTGGAATCTTAATGGAGGTAAAGAGAGGTCGAAAATCAGAAAAGTGACCAGGTTGGTAAAAAAAAGGAATATTAATAATAATAATAATAATAGCAGTCTTTATTTAAGTTAAGCACCTTTCAGGATATCAAGGCGCTGTACAATTAATTTAAAACAAAATAAAATCAACAATACAGGACTATAACAGTTTGTCAGGGTCCCTTAATCCATCAAACTAAAAGCCTGATGGCATAAGAAAGTTTTCAAAGCCTGTTTGAAACTCCCCCACAGTCGTACACTCCCACAGCTGACGGGGTAGAGAATTCCAGAGGGTTGGGGCCACATACATAAATGCATGGGCCCCAGAAGATTTTAAAGACACCCTTGGAATCTCTAGCAACCCCTCGTCAGCCAAATGGAGCTGTCGCTCGGGGCAGTAGGATACCAGAAGCTTTTTCAAGTAGTCATGGCCCAGTCAGTTCTATGTGATGTGGGCAACCGCGGAACGGCGACCCGCAGAAGAGTGACTTCAGGACGGTGGAAAATTTCGCCACTCCTGACAATGTCGGCACACAGAAAAACGGTGCCAGGAGTAAAAATACTTGCAGCCCCCACCCTCTACTTATGATTCTCAACTCCTGGGGGTGTGTCAAAAGCGAAAGGAAAAAACAAGATTCTGGACCGGTGCAAGAAAGCACAGTAGCGCCCAGACCCACACCAACCTGAACCCCAGCACCACAAGCAGAGGCCAACCCCGACGCCACGGGCGCAGCTCAGCAGCCGACCGCAGCGCCACCCCCTACATCCCTCTGCCCCTCCCAGGCCACGCTCACCATGCTCACTCACCCTCCCCCCGCGCGTGTACACATAGCAACATCCCGTCGCTAGGGTCACCCACCCCACCACATCCGGTCGCCCTCCCTGCCCCCTCACATTTCGGCCTTTCGCCCATATCGTGTTGCTGTTTGACGGAGGCGCCATGATTCAGGTGTCCACTTCACGTGCTACCGCCCAGTCCATGTAGGGCTCTGTAAGTCAGTAATCTGACTTTAAAGGTGATCTGCCACCGAATCAGCAGCCAGTGCAGATTGCGCAGCACCGGTATAATATGAGAGGACCGAAAAGTCCTTGTCAAGAGCCGTGCCGCAGCATTCTGCACTAGCTGACTGCTTGCTCCTACAAGAGACACATTTTAAAATGGAAGATGCTGTATATTTTGGAAACCTACTAGGAGCTAAAGGTTTTTTAATTTTTTTAACCAGGAGAGACACACTAAGCTGAAGCTTATTTATAGGTGTGACCTGGGAGCACAAGCAAGTTAAGTGACTTGCTTAGGGTCATAAAGTATGCAAGTGGGGGCAGTGGGATTCAAACCCAGGTCTCCAGGTTTGCAGCTCAGAGCCTTAACCCACTGCACTATACTGCCTCCTTTATTATTATTCATATTTTCCAGGGATGCTAGGGGTGTAGTAATTTATATAAAAATTATTTACCATACACTGTAGCAAATACGATTATGGATCCCAACGGTCGCTATATTATGTTACATGTATAAATAAAGGGAAAAGATATGTTGACCGTCTCAGTATATGGCCCAAATCAAGACGATCCATTATTCTTTTCTGATCTTTTTTTGGAAATATCACAGTACAATATGGACATAGTCATTGGTGGAGACTTTAATCTGACATTTGTAATCTTGGATAGGATGCCACCTATGCTGGAGAAGAAAGAGGAGCTATAACATTAGTTAAAAATATGGTTAAGGACCTGGATTTAATAGATCCCATTCAGAGAGTTATATCCAGAGGTGAAAAAGTATTCATTCTATTCTAAAACACACAAAAACTTTTCTAGGTTGGACTTTTTTATTCTTTCTCAGGAGTTGAGGGGAGGAGTCAAAAAGATTGATTACGGACCTATAAGAATCTCAGACCATTCCCTGGTAGTATTGACTATGAGGATGGAAGAAGAGAGAAAGTGTAAAGAACAAGCATTGTAGAGACTGGATAACTCACTCTGGCTATTTCCAGGATTTAAAGAGAAAATACAAGAGAGAATGTTTTTGGTTTTGGGTCTTTAATGCTAATCAAGATATAAAAATATGTAATCTTTGGGACACTTTAAAAATATGTATAAGAGGTTGGTGTATGTCTCAGCAGGGAGTTAGGAAAAGAACATATAATAAACAGATGGAAGAACTGGAGAGGGAGTTGTCGGGGCAGAGCAAAAACATATTCAAGAAGGGACAGAAGAATCAGAAGAGGAATACTTATTGGCAAAAAATAGGGTGGAAAAATTGATGCAGGAAAAAAGCAGATAGGGAAATATATGAGTAGAGCTAAATATTATTATTATGGGGACCGTCCAGTGAAAATGTTGGCTTACCGACTAAAATGTGAAAGAAATAATAATAGAATTCAAAAAATCTGAAGGGAAGATGGGACAATATCCTCTGAAATCCATGAGATCAATGAAACATTTAGACTTGTTTACAAAAAATTATATACAACAGAAAAGGAAGTGGAGGTATCCCATAGTAAGGACAATGTTTCAAAAATACCCTTAACAAAAATGTCAGAACAGGATTTGGGCTCTCTTAATAAAGATATATTGTGGGGGGATGTAGAAGACGTTATAAGGAAATTGCCCAATGGGAAAAGCCCAGGGCCAGATGAGCTAACATCTGAGCTGTATATGAGAATATGCCAGTCGTGTTTATTCCCATTCTTGTGGAACTTTTAAACTCTTTCTTGAAAGAAACTCAGATACCTGGGTCTTTTAATGAGTCAATTATTACACTCGTTCTCAAGAAAGATAAGGACCCAGAAATCTGTGGGCTGTATAGGCCAATATCATTATCAAACAGCGACTATAAGATTTTCATGAAGATACTGGCAACTGGACTCTCAAGAATAGTTTCAAAATTAATACATTATGATCAAGTGGGATTCATAGAAAATAGGTGACTTCAGCACAACACATGAAGGGCATTTGCTATTGTATTTTGGAAGATTACAGTGGAGTGTTGGAATATATTTATTTATTTATTTTTTGTTGACCGGGTAAGTGCACTAGACAAATCCTGCCTATTTTCAGGCACGACCCGGGGCAGGGGGATACAGATGAATGCCAACTGACCTTGAACCAGATTAAGCTGTTGGTGGTATTTTTAGTGAATGAGGGATATTTGGCCAGGAAACTGGGGAAATTCCCCTACTCTTCTTTTGATAAGTGCCATGGGATTTTTAACATCCACCTGAACTACCACCAATCCAGGCAGATGGGACCTCGGTTTACCATCTCATCCGAAAGACGGCACCTCAGAAGTGCAGCACCTCTCTCATGCTGCACTACAGTGTCAGTACTGGGATATTAATCCAAGTGCCAGATCTGGGAACTGAACCCACAGCCCTCTGATATAGAGTGAACCGGGTAAAAAGTGACAGGTTGTAATTGGGATGTACAAATAATATAGTGGATCTGGTGTTAAAACAATAAAGCAGGACAAAGTTAAGTATTTGGGGATCTATCTGGCAACTAATATGAATAGGGTTCTCCAAATGAATTATGATCCACTAATTCATAAAATCAAGAAAGATCTAGATAAATGGCAATATCTACCATTGACTTTGATTGTCAGGATAAATATTTGTAAGATGAATATCCTCCCAAGGTTACTGTTTCCGTCTGAGTCAATTCCTATTGCCCTGGGTGGACCATTTTTTCAGAAACTGGATAAAATGATCAGACACTTCCTGTGGCAGGGAGGAAGAGCCAGAATATCATTGGATAAACTTTGACTAAATAAGGAGAGAGGGGGCTTAGGCTGCCCAGATTTTCTGAGCTATTATCTAGCTGCTCAAATGGAGATTATTTATTATTGGTTCCACCCAGAACAAGAGAGAAAGGGGGCAGGTTTAGATATAGAAGAGGAGATAACAGGATTACACCTTATAAATATATTAGGGTTATGTAAAACTAGGCGGGGAGTATTGTCTATGGAAGTTTTGGATATAACTAAAATTACTGCACAAGCGTGGATTCAAGTATCTAAGAAAATATTGTGGTGGAAAATCTATCTCTAAATGGACACCAATTTTTGGGAATAAGAATTTCTCACCATCAGTAGAAACCATTTTAGAGAATGGTATACCCAAAAGCAAAGTTGCTCAGTGGGGAATCTCTACAAAGGAGATAAAATGATGATTTTTGAACAGTTTCAGCTTAAATATGGGTTACCCCCTGAGCAAAGATGGCAATATTTACAAATTAGAAATTTTATCTTAAGGCAAAATAATAATTCCTTTAAAATAGATAAGACATCATTAGAAATATTATTTGAAGGTCTAGAGACTAACAAATATTTGATCTAAAAATTGTATGGGTTCTTGACTGAACAATCATGCCCTTTGAAGGAAACAGTTAAATTAGCTTGGGAAAGGGACCTTGAGGCCCTAATGAAAACAGAAGATTGGTAAAAATCTACTAATCTAGACCTCATTCCTGTTAAAAACAATAGATTATTGCAAATCTACTTCAATACATTACATAAAACATACTTGACCCCCTCTAGACTACATAGGTTTGATGCTGCTATTTCTGACCTCTGTCAAAGGTGCAGGAAATCAAGAGGAACACTAGCACATGTGGTGGTGATGTGAGACGATAAAAAAATACCGGGGAGAAATATGGATAGTGCTGGAAAAAATCTTAGGGTTGGAAACTCCATTTGACGTAGATATTGCCATATTTGGCTTTACGGCAGGATTTCCAGATTTGCAGAATTTCCAACTGACACTCTTAAATACAGGAGTCTTAGTTGCTAAAAAAATAATCCTGCAACACTGGAAGGAAGTGGAGCCTCCCTCCTTCTTGGAATGGATGGAAAAAAATGCTAGACCACTCCAGGATCGATAGGCCTATATATATCTCGTAGAAGAGAAGTTTGGCAAATATATACAGACCTGGTCAACTTTCCTTTTAAATTTGGATTAATAATTGGTTTGGATTCGGCCCAGATAAAATCACAATGATGTAAGGAAGCTCGAGAGAGTACATGCTGGAGCGGAGTACTGGGATAGGTATACTACCCAGGAAAAACAACAGTAAGGTTATAATTCTCGATGACTGAAGCACCCATGCGCTGAGTTATTTCATAAAAAAAAAAAAAAAAGATAAGAGAGCGGTATCTAATATTTGTATTGGACCTCTTCCTCTTACCAGAGAAGCAGCTGCCCAGACAGTGCTTGGAAGAACAAATCAGTTATGCACAGCGGGGTTTCAATTTGCCAGCTATTAAACTTATTAGGGAATAATTGTCACCAACAAGATTAGGTAACTTGCTATATGAAATTTATACTAGACCCAGAAAGGATATAGTCAGAGATGTTAAATCCAAGAATAAGGACATGGCAGTCAACTTGGATCAATCTAGAATTAGCAGCCTGAAGTTATATCAATGATATAGAAATATCAAAGTGCATCATGGACTTGAGTTTTATTTATCTCATCTTTCAAATCCTCACGACCGGACTATCATTATCAAGTTTAGACTGGAGCTATGTAAAGCAAATTATATACATTTTAAACAAAACAAAACTGGTATAGTCTTGTAATTCTGTAAATGTGGGATGAATGTACATGACGATTTGAAACATGTGGTACTGTTATGTCCTTTATAGCACAGTAGAAGAGAGTTTTGGATCGGGCCTGTATTGGCTAACCAATGTCATGCTTCTGATCAAATAACGAATGTATTGCTTAACCCCACTGATATAAACATATTGTATCACCTGTCTATATTTCTGTGTACTCTCGGTTTATAATGAATTACCAATGTTGTGTGGGTAGCTAACTGGGAATGGTACACTCTCTAAGCTCCTGGGCTTACTTTTTAATGTTGTAACTCACTGGAGGTGTACAAGCGGGAATGTCTTTTTTTTGCCTTAATTAGCTCTTTTTCCTGTTTGACATACAGTAGTCTTTTGGAATTTTCAGATTATGGGTTACAGCAACTCAAATTGGGGTGTAGGTAACCAGACTTGAACCCAGATGAGTCCCGTTTACTCCTGTAAACTTAAAGGATTTCTAGGGACCTTTTCCTCTTGAATCCTTCTTATTTTTTAGACTACATAATAATGGAAATTCATTGATATATACACACACACACACACACACACACACACACACACATATATTCTTTGCAAAAAACTGCATTAATGCTACAGTTAGGGTTTTTTACAGTGACAAAAGCGAGGAAATTCACCATTAGGATTACCACCTTACTCCATGACACCTGCCCCCACCAACAGGCATCGGGGTGTACGCTAGTCGCTTGGTCCCAATCTCACCCCATTCCATGTGTAAATAAGCTGAGGTGGTGCAGTATAGGAGAATGGGGTGAGAGTTAGGACCGACGACCCCAACCCCCTCCCGATGCCTGTTGGTGGGGGCGGGGTGGTCATGGAGTGCAAGAGGTGGTAACCCTAATGGCAAATTTCCTCACTTTTGTCACTGTAAAAACCCCTAACTGTTGCATTAACGCAGTTTTTTTGCAAAGAATGTCCTTACTTTTTGAGAAAGCATAGTAAAGTACAATGTCACGCAAGTTGGTGGGAGTGCAGGGCCCAAACATTTTCGTTCATCGGAGTGGCATAATTCTGCACCTGTTTACATTTTACACACCTAACCACTGAAAATTACCTCCGTGGCAGTAAGGCTAGCTACCCTATAAATGTCAAGCCACTTCCACAATGCACCACGCTATCCACAAAACATAAACTGCGTCACGCAATATCTCCACAGCAAATTAATTTTCTGACACCTACACACCATAATTCACATCTACAGGATATCCCCTCAACACCCTCCAAATTTCAAGTTAAAAGACCAAACCGTTTCTGAGATATTTAATTTTAAAATGTGAGATTTTCATTCATCAGAGTGGCATAATTCTGCACCTCTTTACATTTTACACACCTAACCACTGAAGAGTACCTCCATGGCAGTAAGGATAGCTACCCTATAAATTTCAAGCCACTACCACAAAGCAGAATGCTATCCACAAAATGTAAACTGTGTCACACAATATCCCCACAGCAAATTAATTTTCTGACACCTAAACACCACAATTCACATCTACAGGACATCCCCTCAACACCCTCCAAATTTCAAGTTAGAAGACCAAACTGTTTCTGAGATATTTAATTTTAAAGTTTATGCACCTTTACAAATTCTTTGATCACGAGAATCTGCTGTGACCTCGTGATCAAAGATCATCTCTGATTGTGAGGGGACATCTGGTCATGAAATTTGGGCTATCTGGTCCCTCCCAAAGACAACTGGTCTAGCAAAAATCTGGCCATCTCGTCCCGCCCTCATGAACGAAGCTCGCGATCAAAAAAATCTCATGACCAAAGAATTTTCAGGCTCGCGATCAAAGAATTTAAAAACATTAAAACTCCATTTTTTGACACAACTACATTAAACCACAGGCATGGCTAGATAGAGGGAAGTCCCCTGAGCAAAACCCATCCTAGTTTTACTTCACAAGTCACCCCTGGGCTGAGATATTTTTTTCCAACCCAAAAATCTGGTCATCTTGTTCCTCCCTTGCGAATGAAGATCATGATCAAAGAATCTCACGATCAAAGAATTTGCAGGCTCATGATCAAAGATCGTTAGCGAGCCTCGACCAAAGAATTTAAAAGTTTAAAACTCAATTTTTTGACACAACTACATTAAACCAAAGGCATGGCTCAATAGAGGGAAGCCCCTGAGCTAAACCCATCCAAGTTTTACTTCAGAAGTCACCCCTGGGCTGAGATATTTGTTTTTTCCAACCCCAAACTGAAAACAAGATGGCGGCCATAAATTTCTCACAATCAAAGAATCTTTGATTGCGAGCCTGCAAATTCTTTGATCGTGAGGAGTGACCAGATGGCCAAAACCTCATTCTTCTTTCGCAAAACAACCATGTAAATGTTTTCATAGACTTATAATGAGAGGTAAAAAGTTTAATAACTTTTTATTGGATTAATACTTTTTCACCAAACAAAAAGTGGCATGTTCCTTGACCCAAGCTCTTTCTACGTGCCAAGATTCAGACTGGCTCGCCACATGGTGGCCGCGCACCACCATGGACAAAATCAAAAAAACTGCCCTCAAAATTGGCGAAACATGCATTTTTCAGTGATTCACTGTGCCAAAAACGTACATCCGACTGAAACGCAATTTGGCAGATCAAAAGATCTACCATGCCTCACTGAGCATACCAAATTTCTTGCAAATCCGTTGAACGGGTCCAAAGTTATTAATGCGCAAATTTCAAGTTTAACATTAAAGTGCCTTCATAACCCTAACTATAGTGGCGCGACCGCGCCCCTATAATAGATATAAATTGAAAATTGGTAACCGGAAAAGGCACACTAAGCCAGGGCTTGTTTCCAGATGCAACCCAGTAGAAAGGGAGTAGAGAGATAAAATATACAAACTTTACATGGTTGTAAGGTGCAAAATGCAAAGTATAGATGATGATATGATGAAGCAAGTCAAGCAAATACAAATAGTTTTAATTTTTAATTTATTTATTTAAATCTCGGATTACAAATACCTTTGAGCTAGGTGCAGCTCATTTACCAAGGTTCCACGTCAAAGGAAAGGGTTACAGTAAGGTTGGGAGTTATAGACAACATTCATGGTGTCAATGGTGGTACAGACAACATTCATGGTATCATTGGAGCACAGCAAGTCAACTGGTAACTAAGTGGGAACAGTGCTACACACTCAAGATTACAAGCAAGCATAGAAAACCATAAGGTACATTTGAAGCAACATTGCTAATCAGAGGTGGGGGGGGAGAGTAAGGAAGGGGTAGGGGAGGTGAGAGGGCAGAGTCCAGATAGAGAAGGAAAAGAAAATATGGCAGCCAGAGGCCTTGTCGAGGGGTGAGAGGAGGGGAGGGAGGCTAAGGTGGGAGAAGGGGTAAAAGAAGGGAAAAGGAGAGCGGATGAAGGGGAAGAAGATAAGGGAGAGTGGGGACCAGAAGGCCTGGACAGGTCCAGGAAGAGGGGGGTCAGTGGGATAAGAGCAGGGAGGGGGTGCGGTAAGGGAGGCGGCAGGGGGAAAGGGGAAATTGTTCTGTCAGGAGAGGTGAAACGAAGCAGGAAGCCAAGTAAGAGCCTCAGAGAGTGAAAAAAGTGGTATAAGGGTGTCTGCAGAAGTGGGAAACTAGGTGTAACAATCACAAGTGCTTTCGGTTAGGAGATACTGACGAAGCATAAGTTTAAATTGGGACAGACTAGAAAGACTGCTCAGTTGGTTGCTTAGATTATTAAACCACAGCGGGACTCTGTATTGAAAGAATCGCTGGTATTGAGCAGTCCGACAGTGGGGTACTAGAAGGAGGTCAGAAACAGAGGTATGTGTGTGTTGGGTCTTAGGGGATTTGTTTAGCAAGCAACCAATGCTCGGGGGTAGTAATCCAAGTAGAGCTTTTTTGGACAGGAGGCAGGTTTGATATTTGATCCTGTTATTTAGTTGGAGCCAGCCAGATTGAGCATACAACTCACAGGTATGAGTGAGGCGCACAGCACCTGTAACTAACCTACAGGCTTTGTTCAGGGCTACCGTGAGTCATTTAAGAGATGTGGAGGTTGCAGCACAGTATATGATTAGACCATAATCAATGATCGATAGTTACAAACAGTGACAGCATGCAGGCTGTTAACAGGGACAGGGTGCTATGAAAATACGATTGCCATTCCTTGCCTTCTCTTTTTCTATTTATATGTTACTATTTGTACTATGTCACTGGGTTACTGTTACTATGTTACTTTGTTATAGCTACGGTGTTCCTCTGTTACTTTGTTGCAGTGTTACTTTACTATGTTACATTGTTACTATTGTTTGTTTATTTATTAGAGTTCTACAAAGTGCCCCTCCATGGCCCAGAGTGCCTGTACAATAAATACAATAAATAAATGTACCATAAAATAATGGAAAACTACAATACAAACGACATCCACTCACACAAAACAAATCCTTTTATACAATACGATGCAGGAACAGACCTAACAACAGTTACATTAAGCAGCTCTGGTTAACGAAAAGGTCTCAGCTATGTTATGCTGTTACTTTGTTACTATGTTACGTCTGTTACTATATTACTTTGTTACTATGTTACCACTGTATGTTAAGCTTTCACATGCCGCAGCAACTTAAGCCGTGAAAAGGGCCATATTAAAGAGGAACTTCAGTGATGGTCCCAAAAATTACAGCTTGTAGTCGTTATATGCAGTACTAGACCTGAAAGGGTGTGTGCATTTGTGATTTTTGGCCAAGGTTTACTCTGCCTTCCATAATTTGGATTTGTTTTTTAGCCCTTCTGCACTTGCCATTGATGTTTAGCTGCTGGGCTGCTAGCTCCTGGTGACATCATTGTAGGATAGGGGAGTGACTCACACTGTGCAGTACCATATAGTTGCAACAATGTTGCAAGGGAAACCTACCAGTACTCAGTATAAATACTGTGTCCCCCCCCTCCCCCAAGACACCCTGTTATTAATGCATTATGCCAAAATCCAAATGCCTTGTCAGTAGGTTTTTTCTTTTTGCGAAATTGACTCTGCCCTACAGTGATGTCAGCAGTACAACCCTAGGTCCACAGAAACACCAGGCTTGCTATAGAAGCCCTGGTACACCCTGCAGTTTTTGGCAGCTCAGAATACAAAAACTAACTGCAGCAGACAGTAATGAAATACAATTCCAGAATCAATGCAAGAAGGGGTAATTTACGCATGAAAGTCAAAAGAACTGGGGAAGGTCCTCTTTAAAACTTTGCACACTGTGAACTTATCAAAGACCTGACTACAATAAGCGAAAACAATCACAAAAACAGCCTAGGACAAATCAAGAGGCTGGTAGAACATTTCAAAGAGCAGTTAGGTACTCAAATAAAATGCTTAAAGGGGCACTGTCAACCCCCTTAGGCTTCAAACTGTCTCTAGTTAAAAAAAAAACTCAGGTTACTGGTAACAGTCTATAGGGATTGTGGATGTAGCTGGTAATTTGGTTCTGATTAATTTTTTCTTTTTAAAAGTGAGAAGCAGACTGCACACCACAATTGCATTACCACACCAAAATGTGTCTGTTTACATTTCTCAATCAACTCCGGCTGCATCTTTCCTAGATTGGAAACACCTCCAAGAATAGTCTAGAAACTCAAAATGCAGTGGGAGGAGAGGAGACAATTGTATCATTAGTGGCTGCTCTGTTTGGGGATGCTTATAATGCTCAGGAAGGATGCAGTAAAAGTAGAGCAAGGATTTGAAACAAAACAAGTTTGTTATATGAACAACATTAGTATGCATTTCAGTTCTAATGAGAAAGGAGGCAGAATAAACAACCAGCAACATCAACGAATTTTAGAGAAGGTAAGCAATCAAAAAGTGCGGGTTTTCGACTAGAAATAGTATGAGGCAAAAGGGTTGACAGTGTCCATTTAGGGCTATTATATTTATAACGGTGTGATTCACTTGAGTGTTTTCTAGTTTATTTTCATTTTCTTCTGTAATTGATCTCCTAAACATAATACAATGCTGTACCTATTTGCCTGTCTTTCACAAAGCATCTGACTGACTCTAAATGATCTTGCAAATTGCAATAACTGAAACACTGTGTTATGTTTGTTATGTAAGTTATGTTCTGAGGGGCAGAGTCACTCTTCAGGGAAGCAGTGCCCCCGTAAAAACAAAAACTTTACACTTTCCCCACCGATTTCAACGACGTGCGTGCATTTTGTCTCGATCGGTGTTTTCTCTGACCTTATTTGCGCACACACCATTTTGCTTGCAGTGTTGTTTGCCGTGTTGTTTTTGTAACGGCATTATGACCCCGTGCCGGGGAAGAAACAATACACCACAGGTATGGAGCTGGATGGCATCGTAGTTGGGTAGTGAGTTAAGGAGTGTACATTTTGTAAAGAATTTAAGACATTTTTGCTGGGAAAGGTACAATACATGGAGTTAAAACTTGTTTTGGTTAACTGACTTGCTCAGGGTCACATAGTATGCAAGTAGCATTTCACCACTAGGTCATGGGTTCAAATGCAGCCCAGGCTGGTAGTGACCAAATGCTGTTGTCACCTGAGGGCTGTTCAGTGGCTGATGTGAAAATGAGTTGTGGGGGGTCTCAGCCCAGTTCCTAGGCATGGTGGCAGGGAAGTGGGAGGACATTTGCACTGTGATCGCCTGTGCTGTTACTGTCATGTGGATAAACAGGTTGCTATTTTTTTTTTCACCAGTGCTGACACCTTTCATGGGCACAAAAAAATAATTGAAAACATAATTACAAGCCAGCCCAGTGGCACAGAGGGCTGAGGGCACAGTGCACCTTACCTCGCACCATGCTGATCACCTGGGTCTGGGAATGGACCTGCGCTGCTCGGGGGGGGGGCTGGGGAAGGAGGATTGGGTATCTGTGGGACAGCTCTCCTCCCTCGGGGAGGGGGGTAGCTGCACATCCCATGGCTTGCCTGCCACCTAGAGGAATCTAGATGGCAACACCATGGGACAGCACATGCAGAGACCCCACGCTCGGATGTGAGGGGTGTCTCTGCGGAGGCGAAGTACACACTCGTGTCACTGCATGTGCACACACCCAATAAAAGAGAAAACAGGAGGAAAAACCCTCTGACTGTAGCACAGTGATTGCTCGGTCTCAAGCAGGCCCCACGCCAACAACTGGGCATCTCCGACCCAAGCTCCTGTGACAAGCCCACCGGAGAAGATAAGTCTCAGAGCAGTCGGGTGACGTGGCCAATAGGGATGCTAAAGGAGATCAAAAAAATAAGGCTGCAAGAAACTTCTGTACCCAGGAAATACGTTGTGCTAAAAAGAAACATTTTAAACAGCAGCTCTCAAACTCATGGGGTAATGGAAAAGCGCCTCTGGGTCAACACTAAAAACCTTACCAGGAAACCCTCTAAAGCTCCCCGAACATGGTCAGTGCAAATGATGTTCTAACACAAGACCCTACTTTTATAGTGGACACCCTAAATAAGGTCTTCACAGACCTCTCTGGCATACTCCCTCCAGACTATCTAGAGAGGACTAATAGTCCTCCTGGTACCAGTGAACCCACCACTTCTGACAGCACCCTCCCCCTTTCTATTTCAAAAGAGTCCCCATGATGGATGCCAGGAAATACCTTATTAGGGTACTGGGAAAAGCCAGATACTGCAGCGACTCCTTGGACCTCAAACTCCTCAGCCCCACCTTTGACTCTGTCCTCATTCCTCTTACCACAGTCATCAACCTTTCCCTCTCATGCCAGCAATTCCCTCAGTGATGGAAATCTCTAATTTAACTGAAATTACAGAGGTACTACATTAGCTAGAAAAGATTTAAATGTATTTTGGTAGGAGTTTGTTCTGTAGTTTTCCTTGTTTTTCTTTTATGTGATTGTGATGCTCTTTGATATCTGTTCTGTAGTTTATCTTACTGTTTTTATCTGCCTGGGTCTCGTCCGTCATTTTTGCACGTGGAATGCCTGTATTTTTAAGTCTGACAACTGTTCAAGGGCTTGATGGTGTTACTGAACTGGGAAAAGGTAAGAATATACCTAAGGTCTCTTACAGAGTTTTAAGGGTTCATTTTGGAAGCCTGGCTTGGTGCCCCTAGCAAAAGACTGTACTGCAATCCCCGAAGCTGTCACAAACGCACTCCGCAGGTCAGACCCTCTGCTCCCACAGTGCCAACCTCAGAGCGCAAAAGTGTGAACAGGTAACAGACAGGGTAACCCTCCTGTCTGCTTTTGGGTCCAAATGCGTTTAGTCTCAAGTTCTGGGGGGGGATTCGAACTGTCAACCTTATGCCAACGTATCCAGTGTACAGGCTCAGATATGTACCCTCTTTGGGGATTGCGCTACAATCTTTTGCCAGGGGCAGCAAGCCAGGCTTCCAAAATGAACCCTTAAAACTCTATAAGAGACCTTAGGTATATTCTTACCTTTTTTTACTCAAGCTCAGAAACACCATCAAGCTGTTGAACAATTGTCAGACTTAACCATCTATACGTCACATGCAAAAAAGAATTTGGAAGACACACCCAGGCAGTATCTTGAAAAAAAAGATTCTTTACTAAAGATGATAAAAATATGAAAAATGTAAACACAGAACAATATATCAAAGAGCTCACAATCACATAAAATAACAAGGGAAAATTACAAAGCAAAACTCCTACCACGATACATTTAGACCTTTGCTGTCTAAGGTATTACCTCTGGAAGTGCTTAAGTTAGTTTCTGTCGGAGTCCTAAAATAATATGTCATATTCCCCAATTACACCGCTTACAAGTGTGTTGGAGTCGAGTGGTGTGGCACCGCGCTTTGCCATGAAATGGAGACATGGAGCATGCGCCCTTTTGCAGAATGCTGGACTTTTAAAAATAAAAAAAGTAAGTGAAAGTGGACAGAAAAGGGTGCTTTATTTGCGAAATCCCTAATCGGGGGTAAGGCTTGTGGTTGTGGGGAATCAGGGATAAGGACAGCTTTCCTTTCAAGATCAATGATCCAGTAGTCAGCCACAATCACAATAAGGGTCCGGAATATTCAATTTGACATATTTAACTAAATCAAATATCGCTGACAGCAGGTAAAGGGATGGGAACTACGGCTTGGGTCCCCATTTATATTTGCTGAACTGCTGTTCCTCTGTCTCTCTTTTGTTGTTTCATGTTTCCTTAGTTTTTACGATCAGCTCTGTGCGTAGCCACCCTATTGGGCCACTGTAACTGCTCCTGCCACCTGTGACATCATTGACTGTAATGAGGTAGTGACTCCTGATGCCGATGCTGATACTGATTCCATACTTCCATGATAACCAGTGTCAGTGGCTCAGTAGGTAACACACTTGCCTCTGAGGCCAGGAGATCAGAGGGCTGTAGGTTCAGTTCCCACATCTGGCACTTGGGTTAATATCCCAGTACTGACACTGTAGTGCAGCATGAGAGGGGTGCTGCACTTCTGAGGTGCCGTCTTTCAGATGAGATGTTAAACTGAGGTCCCATCTGCCTGGATTGGAGGATGTTAAAGATCCTATGGCACTTATCGAAAAGAGTAGGGGAATTTCCCCGGTGTCCTGGCCAAATTTCCCTCATTCACTAAAAATACCACCAACTGCTTAATCTGCTTCAAGATCACTTGGAATTCATCTGTATTCCCCTCCCTTGGGTTGTTCCTGAAAATAGGCAGGATCTGTCTAGTGCACTTACCCGGTCAACAAAAAATAAATAACTGATCTGATAAAAATTGGACACGCTGGTTAAATTACTTTTCTGCTATTCCGGAGCGAGTTCTGGTTGCCATGTTAGGAAGCAGGCCAGGCTGAGGTACTACTGCAGGGCAAGGTGCCTCCACAGGGATGACTGGTGACAGATTCTGGTGTCACAGTGACTCCTGCGGCTAGGCCAGCAAGCTTGCTCTTGTCACTGGGGCAGTGTGTGCATGCAAGGCCAATAGAGGCACTGCCCACACCACGGGAAGGAGGGAAGCACTACAGTAGGAAAAAAAACAGGAAGCAACCCCCCCATCCAAATGATGGTGGAAATGCCTGATTAGGTTATAGCCCTAATTACAGAGTATGTCCTTGAGGTGACAGCTCGGGGGGAGAGGATAGAAAAAGCTACATGAAGGAAAACAACAAAAAACAGCTAGTATGTTTCTATGTACAGGTTACCACTAGATGAAGCAATTATTACCTCTTTTAGAATGATTACTACTGCATTATTGCTTTTCTGCTTTTTCAGTGCTGGCATAAAGCATGTTATCTATAAATATAAATGGATTTAAAAATGAAATTGATTTACTAAGGGGTTTTGCTACTCCCAAGTTTTGTTTAACAAAAAGAATTATTAAGAGAAAGAAGAGAACTAATGTGCTGCGGCAAAAGATTGTCCAGACACAAATAATTATTTTGATTTTGATTACGCAGATATTATTTATGAGTACTCTTCTGCTGGAAAATTGAACAGACTCGATGTTCTGTATAATAGATGTGCCAGACTGATTTAAGACTGCCCCAAAACTACTCATCACTGTGAGTTACATAGAAGACTGGGTTGCTTGTCCATAAACAATCGTAGAAGGCTGCGTGACACTGTTTCTGCAGTACAGAGTGTTTGTGGGTACCTTCCAAATTACATAAGAGATTGTTTATCAGGTAGGGCTACAACAGTGTCACTGAGAACAGCTGGACAATATGAGCAGACAGTTCTGAGAGTTAAAACTCAAAGGTCAACTCATTTCTTGAGTTATTGTGTTACCCATCTCTGGAAGTCACTACCAGTTAGATTTAGGGTGATACAGAGAAGGAAGTCCCCAACAAAAGCATCGTCAAACAGGTTTCAAAACACTGTCCCCTTATTTGGTCCTTGTTGTTCAGGGAATAGTAGTATAACACTGTAAACATTGGCTTTACACAAATAGTCTCTGAGCCCTTCAGAGCAAACCTAAAAAACCTCTAACTTGTTCATATTAGATATTATTCTAACAGCCCTCAGAGGATTATAGTCACCGTAGTCTTTGATAAGGTTCCCGGTGACCAAAATGGGGTAGTTTTTGCCAGAGGGCCAAAACGTCTTATAGTAACCCTAATTCATCTATAAATACTCATTCACTCATTTCTCTGCACGAAAATATGTTTACCATTTGGCTGCTATAAATTGGCAGGATTTTTGTTTAGCACCTTCAGTTCATGTTGCGTATGAAATTTTTTCTCAACAAGTATTAAAAGTTATAAACCAGCTTGCTCTTGTTACTAAACATATAACAAAAATGAGAATCTCCCCAGGTCTTCTAGTGCATTAAAACCAGCTCTGAGGGACAGAGCTCTGCACTGGTCTAAAGCTAGAACTGCCAAGGCAGCACAGGATTAGACAACCTTTAGACAAAAGAGAAACTAGGGCACCAAATTGGAGGCAGTATAGCGCAGTGGTTTAAGGCTTTGAGCTGCAAACCTGGTGACATCCAGCAGACCAGACCTAGGTTTGAACCCCACAGCTTCCACTTGCATACTGTGTGACCCTGAGCAAGTCACTTAACTTCTCTGTGCTCCCAGGTTGCTCCTGTAAAAAAAGCTTTCAGCTTAGTGTGTCTCACCTGGTTAAATAACTAAAAAAAAGAAAAAATGAATCTGCATGGCCAAGGCAAACTACAGTCTAACCTTGCTGGATGAAAATAAGTCTGACCACTCCAGATTTTGGAGTGTTATAAAGGTCATGGAAGGAGTGTCTGCCATATCAGCTCTACTCAGGCAACTTAATATTGGATACAAATTAATTACAGACAAATAATATTGGAAGAATTAAACTTGCACTTTGCTTCTGCTGGAAAGGCCTTCGAAAAGTCTTCCCTAGCCTGACCACTGCCTGACCAAAAATCACCCAATTTGGTAGTCGCTAGTTCAGACCAATTCCAGTTCCAGATGTTCCCTTTCCTGAAGCTAGCACACGTTCTTCAGAACCCAGATCCCCGCCCCAAAAATGCTGGTTCTGATAATATTGATCCTCTGTTTCTAAAAATGGGTTATTCTGTCCTCACAGCTCCTATAATCCATCTTTTCAATTTGTCAATAGCAAAGCACAAAATCCTGCTTCTGTGGAAAACTGCTCATATTATTCCTTTATATAATATGTCAGGAGATAAAGCCTTAGTAAGTAAATACCAACCTATCTCTCTTTTCCTGGTCATGGCTAAAATGCTTGAAAAATTAGTGAATGAGCAAATCAGAGAATATCTCAATAAATCAAATATTGTTTCCCTTTTGCAATCAGGTTTTGGAGCTCAAACGCAGTACAACTACTGCCCTAGTTGACACCATCCATGATTGGCTTACTCTCTCGATCAAAAACTTACTAAAGTGGCACTCTTCTTAGACCTTAGCAAAGCTCTGATACTGTGGCTCACAATGTTCTCTTATGTAAACTTGATTGTAATGCTGTATGCTGATATTTTAATTGGGAGGGTATATCTTATTGTGATGCACCCAGAGCCCCTAGGATAGGGCACTGTACAAAGAAACGTTGCCTCGTCTTTGAAAGAGCAGGGGAACATGGCATAAAACAGAAGGAGTTATTTAGAAAGAGAATCAGGAGTAAACATATATAAAATGTAAATGTATCCCTGCTTCCCTTTTAAATTAAGCATTGCCAATTAGGTTTAATGTCCAACTAGACTAGCCCATGTAAACAAGGGCAACTAGTGAATAGGAATTAATGCGCTCCGTTGGGGAGCTTTAATTGGTAACCCACTGAGCCACAAACAGCAGTGGTGCCTAGCCTCTAAGACTTAGAAAGTACAAGACTTCGGCATCATATAAATATTTAAGAAGAGCCAAGCTTGATGTTAATTTGCTTGTAGTAATTTCAGAACTCTGTGCCTAATTATTAAGAGTAATAAAGTGACCTGGCAAACACAGAATAGAATACCTTGAAGCAATTAAAACTAATGATTTATTTAAATTGGCAGTGCAACTCTTTGCCCTTCTGAGGTTTACAAAGTCAGCTATGAAACTGATGATTTGCACAAAGACACACATTTATGAAGGAAGAATACACTACATCATTTTAAAAGGTAAACATTTCCTTTTTAGTAAATAGTACATATGATTTTTATTTCAGTTGCTGATGTTTGAGAAGTTTTGGCACTAAGAAGAAACTAGTGAGACTCCATCATACCCCGCGATCTTCACGACCCTTAAATGACAAATCTCCTGGAGTGGGAACCTGCCTCTTGTTTTGTGGCTGAACCACAATCTTAGTTTCACTACCCACGTTGATGCCATGAAAAATATTTGCCCTCAGCTTGGTGCACTGTACCACAACATATCCTGCCTTCCACTCGTGGACCAGTCCACTGAAACAGCATGCTTTTTTTGCTGTAGAGTTATCTGCTCCCTGCCACCACCTTCTCCTTCATTCATCAGGCTATGACCCAGTTACCTTCCAGTCCCATCACCTCTCCACCCACCACTGAAGCTGTTCAGGATCCTCACTGTGTGGGACTCAAGAGTACTGGTGGCTGTCATGTATGGTGGCAGGGAGGCATGAATTACCAGTGGCCATCATACATGGCGGCAGGGGGGGCATGAATTAATATACTGGCCATCATGCATAGTGGCAAGGAGGCATGGATTGCCAATGGCT
The DNA here is from genome assembly GCA_016271365.2 of Neoceratodus forsteri. Classification (NCBI taxonomy): domain Eukaryota; kingdom Metazoa; phylum Chordata; order Ceratodontiformes; family Ceratodontidae; genus Neoceratodus; species Neoceratodus forsteri. The sequence continues at coordinate 1,095,354,872 of CM028135.1, read as the reverse complement.
GTCATGCACTGCAGCACAGAGGCATGGATTACCACTGGCCACCATGCATGGCAGCAGGGATGCATGGATTATAGGTGGCTGTCATGCATGGCAGCAGGGAGGTATGGATTACTGGTGGCTGTCATGCATGGCGGCAGGGAGGCATGGATTATTGGTAGCTGTCATGCATGGCAACAGGGAGGCATGGATTACTGGTGGCCATCATGCACATTGGCAGGGAGGCATGGATTACTGGTGGCCATCATGCATGGTGGTAGGGAGGCATGGATTACTGGTGGTGGTCATGCATGGTGGCAGGGAGGTATGGACTACTGGTTCCCGTCATGCATGTTGGCAGGGGAGGCATGGATTACTGGTGCCCATCATGCATGTTGGCAGGGAGGCATGGATTACTGGTGGCCATCATGCATGGTGGCAGGGAGGGATGGATTACTGGTGGCCATCATGCATGTTGGCAGGCAGGCATGCATGGATTACTGGTGGTGGTCATGCATGGTGGCAGAGAGGCATGGATTACTGGTGGCCATCATGTGTGGTGGCAGGGAGGCATGGATTACTGGTGGCCATAATGCATGGTGGCAGAGAGGCATGGATTACTGGTGGCCATCAGGCATGTTGGCAGGGAAGCATGAATTACTGGTGGCCATCATGCATGGTGGTAGGGAGGCATGGATTACTGGTGGCCATCATGCATGTTGGCAGGGAGGCATGGATTACTGGTGGCGATCATGCATGGTGGCAGGGAGGCATGGATTACTGGTGGCCATCATGCATGGTGGCAGGGAGGCATGGATTACTGGCGGTGGTCATGCATGGTGGCAGGGAGGCATGGATTACTGGTGGCCATCATGCATGGTGGTAGGGAGGCATGGATTACTGCTGGCCATCATGCGTGGTGGCAGGAAGGCATGGATTACTGGTGCCCATCATGCATGTTGGCAGGGAGGCATAGATTACTGGTGGCCATCATGCATGTTGGCAGGGAGGCATGGATTACTGGTGGCCATCATGCATGGTGGCAGGGAGGCATGGATTACTGGTGGCCATCATGCATGGTAGCAGGGAGGCATGGATTACTGGTGGTCATTGTATATGGTGGCAGGGAGGCATGGATTACTGGTGGCCATCATGCATGTTGGCAGGGAGGCATGGATTACTGGTGGCCATCATGCATGGTGGCAGGGAGGCATGGATTACTGGTGGTCATTGTATATGGTGGCAGGGAGGCATGGATTACTGGTGGCCATCATGCATGTTGGCAGGGAGGCATGGATTACTGGTGGCCATCATGCATGGTGGCAGGGAGGCATGGATTACTGGTGGCCATCATGCATGTTGGCAGGCAGGCATGGATTACTGGTGGCCATCATGCATGTTGGCAGGCAGGCATGGATTACTGGTGATGGTCATGCATGGTGGCAGGGAGGCATGGATTATTGGTGGTCATCGTACATGGTGGCAGGGAGGCATGGATTACTGGTGGCCATCATGCGTGGTGGCAGGGAGGCATGGATTACTGGTGGCCATCATGCATGTTGGCAGGGAGGCATGGATTACTGGTGGCCATCATGCGTGGTGGTAGGGAGGCATGGATTACTGGTGCCCATCATGCATGGTGGCAGGGAGGCATGGATTATTGGTGGTCATCATGCGTGGTGGCAGGGAGGCATGGATTACTGGTGGCCATCATGCGTGGTGGTAGGGAGGCATGGATTACTGATGGCCATCATGTGTGGTGGTAGGGAGGCATGGATTACTGATGGCCATCATGTGTGGTGGTAGGGAGCCATGGATTACTGGTGGTCATCGTACATGGTGGCAGGGAGGCATGGATTATTGGTGGTCATTGTATATGGTGGCAGGGAGGCATGGATTACTGGTGGTCATCGTACATGGTGGCAGGGAGGCATGGATTACTGGTGGTCATCGTACATGGTGGCAGGGAGGCATGGATTATTGGTGGTCATCGTACATGGTGGCAGGGAGGCATGGATTATTGGTGGTGGTCATGCTTGTTGGCAGGAAAGCATGAATTTTCTCCACATTTTTTCCCTTCCTCCCAGCACCTAGCACAAGTCATGCGTCCTCATACACTGTCCCACAATGCAAATATCAATGCCCTGTAAGATAGACAAGCTCCCTCAGCTCACCGCAGGGGTCACTACGACCATGGAACCTGGGCTCCTTTCACCCCCAACTGAGAGCATGGCTATGCAGCAGCATCACGCCAGCACCCTGTCTACCCCACCCAACCATAAAACCATAAGCAGACTTATTCTGGGGCAAGCTTTAACAAACCTTTAAGTTTCATAATTTAAATCTTTGTATTTTTTGCACTATCCAATGGTAAAAAAAGGCTAAATTTGGGGATTTTTACATAATTTCACAAATGACTATCTTTTGAACCACCAAACTGATTACTGTTTTGTCTGTGATGGTCCAGTGCCCCCCAGCACCACCCTAGCCCAGTTTTGTCCATGGCAGTCCAGTGCCTCCCTACCACCCTAACCCTACTCCAGTTTTGTCAGTAGTGAACAATGCTCCCCACCAACACCCTAACCCTACTCCAGTTTTGTCTGTAGTGAACAATGCTCCCCACCAACATCCCTAGCCCTGGCTCAGTTTTGTTTGTGGTGGTCCAGTGCCTCCCCACCACCCTAACCCTAGTTCAGTTTTGTCCATGGTCAGCCAGTAGAACCTCCTCCCAAGCCCTGTTCCCCTCCCCCATCCTTGCCTGTTTCTTGCAGGGATCCCACATCGATCTCAGTTCCACAACATTTCTGCGCAGTGAGCACAACCATCCATCGCTCCTACCACCTGATAAAACATTTTCTTAGCAAGGGACACGCAAAAGTGCTGCTCTGGCTGCACCACCAGTAGTTGGCTCTGTGATGGCACAGCACGTCATCTGCATGCCAACCCCACCCCTTTCCATGCATCAGTACACTTTGATGTGCACTGGTGCGAAAGGGCTGTCTAACCCCATCGAGCAAACCTCAAGGGGTCGCAAGCAAAGGAAAAGTTCTAAATCATGTTGCAGTGATATAACTCCAGTCCCTCACGACTGCAAATTGGACCCAGTGCTATTCAGTTTTATAGTCAGTTCAGAAAAATGAGGAACTAAATATCTGGTAACAGTTGGTTTTGTTGTAGTATACTCCACTCCTGCTGTCTGCATAAATTACCCAATAACAGAGGACCATACAGAACCGGCTGGGGAGGAGGGGCGTCCCATTGTTGCAGTGGTAGTCCTACTGCTCTTGATGCCAACAACCCGGGTTCTGGAACAAGCCTGGGCCATCGGAGGGATGCTAGGGTGAGTATGGTGGAGCATCCCAGGGGATGCTAGCCTCCTCAGTGGAGGGATGGCTACCATTCTTTGTTGTGTTACCACCACCTGGTGTCCACAAGTGGTGGTGCAAGCAGAGACGCAGGATCAGTGAAGGGGATGTCGACACACTCCGGTGCTCACTGCACGTTGTGCATGCACATGCCAAGCAGGGCCTCCGTCATTGTCTGTGGGTGGGGAGAAAAAAGAGGAAAATGACAGCAACCGCAATGCCATCCTATCTTGCCTTGCCGGTCCCACACCGACACTGAACATAAATGCCACTGTAGGAACTGGGGTCACCTCTGGCAACCCCACTCTGGGGGGCAATCCAGGAAAGAGCATGGCACTGGGTAAGTCCCAGGGAAGGTGAGTGATGCGGGAGGGGGGTGAGGCAAGGACTGATGGAGAGCCAGCCAGAGGAGGAGATTTAAAAAAAAAGGGTGGTAGCAGTTTGACAGAATGTGGCCAAAACTGAAATTGCTGACTATAGCCTTGGGGCTGTTTAATAAGTGCAGTCTGGGATGTATATTTTTTTATTTTATTTTAGTCTTTGGTAACTGGGTAAGGCCCACTAGGCACAAGTGCCTGTTTTCAGGGGCGACCTGGGAGTACTGGGTGGTTAAGTGACTTGCTCCGAGTCACAAAGTATGCAAGTTGAGGTTGTGAGAATCAAACTCTGGTCTGATCTGCTGGATGTACCAAGCTCGTTCACACCGCGTTCCTCTAACCTCTAGGCTATACTGCTATATACGCACCATATATATGGACACCTCGTGTGTATATTATGCTTCATACTGACACACCATTTATTTATTTTATTTTTGTTGACCGGGTTAAATGCACTAGACAAATTCTGCCTATTTTCAGGCATGACCCGGGGGAGGGGGATACAGATGAATACCAACAGACCTTGAACCAGATTAAACTGTTGGTGGTATTTTTTTTAGCGAATGGGGGGAAATTTGGTCAGGGCACTGGGGAAATTCCCCCCTACCCTTTTCAAGAAGTGCAATGGGATCTTTAACAACCACCTGAACTACCACCAGAACAGGCAGCTGGAACCTCGGTTTAACGTCTCATCCAAAAGATGGGCACCTCAAGAGTGCAGCACCCCCACCCAAAATGCTGCACTATAGTGTCAGTATTGGGATTTAACCCGAGTGCCTGGTGTAGGGATAGAACCCACAGCCTTCTGCTCTCCGAGGCAAGTGTACCACCTGCTGAGCCACTGACACTGATTTAGTGTCTATATATTACACTAGAAACTTACACCCAACCATATGCAATCGCCAACATATTCCGTCTGATTTCTTGCTCCTACTCTAGTTTAGATTGCAAAAGAAGTTAATTTTTTACTTAAACGTACTGAACTGGAAGGTACATCGTGTGACATTTTGCGACAGCTACAGGGATGAAAATAACATGTGCACATGTGCTGATCTGTCTTAAATTACATGTAAAAAACCACAGACTGTTACTCAGTAAATGGTAGAGGTGATGGTGTGACTCTGTTGGTGGCACATCCGCCTCTGAGCCAGAAGGCCATGGCCATACCGGCATTGGGCTCATTCCATAAATGCTGGCACCCGAGTGCAGTACTAGGAGGATGCTGTACTGTCAGGATATGCCAGCCACTGGGTAACACTTGAAACCATGGTCCTGTCTGCCCGTCCCTTGTGCTGTCCTGGTGGGTGTCCATGTGGGAGGAAAAGAACTCAAATCACTTTTCGCAACAGTAGAGGATTTTCCCCAGTCTCCTGGCCAGCATTCCCCATTCCCATAAAATTGGTTCATGCAATTATCCAAGGCTGTGTGTGTGGGTGTTGATGTGTGAAATGGCTGCCACCCACACATTTACAGTCACTTCAGTACAAGTCTCTTAATACTTGTAATGCGCTTTGGGATTCAGTGTATATGGAAAGCACTACATAAATGCAAATTCTTCTTCTTCTTTTAACCGCTATCATTAATTGCCTTTGTTAGTAAGTACAGTCAAATGCAGGACTGAAGATCTGGCTTGAACACTTAAGCAATCAGTCCAGGAACTTACTGAATCTCATGATAAAACTCCACTAGGTGGTAGGTGTAATGCTTAATTAAAATGGGCAAAGAAGAAAGAAAACAATAAAACAAACAGCAGTTCTTTTTTATCCCACTCAGTATTCAAATTTCATGGGTTTTGTTAATCTGTGCAGGCCACAGGTCATTGGCGCCTATCAGTTTATGAACATTCTGAGGTTTTTAATTTAGCAGTGAGCAGGTGTCAGTCTTTACTGCCAGGTAATTGCTTGCAGTTTTAGCAGAATGTCCCAAGGGCACATGACAGACACTGAGGGCAATTATAAAATGATTTGTGTGACTTGGTTAATCAGAACTGGTTTATTCTGCCCCCCCCCGGAGCTCTTCTGAATTTAGAATGTCTCACTGTTTTTAACTCCACTGAATATTTATACAAACGCACATGTGTAAACAAGATATTTGTAAATGTTTTAATTGACTGATAGTACGTTACATCAGTGCGCTGAACCGTGTAACTGCTCGACTTAGACTCCCTTGTAAACAAAAAGCTCCTTCTCAAAGAGGCTAATCTCAGGGAACAAAATTAATAAATACATTTTGTGAGATTAAATGTCTCCCTTCTTAAATCACGTAACTGCAAGAAGTGGCTTATGGAGAAAATAAAGGTCTTTTTTCAGGAAATGATAATGGGGAGACCACTGATACATGTCCTTGGAAAAATTATAACGTTTACATAATGGGTCGTATCATAGGTTATTCCTCCAATATTAAAAAGACAAAAGCAGATAAATTGCTTAGACTAGAAACACAACTGAAACAACTGGAAAGTACACACAAAGCTAACCCCAAGGATAGAGATCTTTTACAGACCATAACTGCACTTAAATTTAAGATTACCGGCCTGCTAATGAATAAGGTGGAGTGCGTCTTGTTCCATACGTGGCAAAATTATTGGGAGGCTAGTGAAAAAATATGTACACTGCTTGCCTGTAGACTGAAAGAAAAGAAAAACTAGGGGGTTATTCATGAGTTAAGAAGTAAAAAAGGAAATCATTGGCTTTCCACCAAAGATATTAACCTGAGATTCTATGAATTTTATAACAATCTTTACAAGAACAAATGTAACCCTTCAACAGAAACTGTAGACTCATTTCTAGATTCTTTGAAACTTCCTAAGCTGTCTAAGGAAACACAGAAATATAGAAACATAGACTTTGGTGACAGATAAGAACCACTTGGCCCACCCAGTCTGCCCATTTCCCTACCTATTGAATAAGCTGCAGATCCTAGTAAACCAACAGCCTACTTCCTCCTACCCCCCCCCCACACTATAGTTGCTTTATGTCTGTCCCATGCATTCTTGAATTCCCCCACTGTTTTTGACCCCATGACCTCCTCAGGGAGGCCGTTCCATGCATCCACCCTCTCTGTGAAAAAATACTTCCTCAAGTTGCCCCTGAGTCGTCCCCCCTCTATCTTCAAATTGTGCCCCCTTGTTCTTGCACATCTCTTTTTCTGAAAGATGCTACCCTCTTGGACTTTGTTGATTCCCTTGAGGTACTTGAAAGTTTCTATCATGTCCCCCCTCTTCCTCCTTTTCTGAGGTAAACTCAGAATTTCTAGATAAACCCATTATTCCTGAAAAAATTACTTCAGTTATCAATTCTTTAACTCATTTAACACCCCCAGTTCTGACGGTTTACCTAGTGAATTTTACAAATCTGTAAACGAAAAACTCTCGCCAAAATATCCAGCAGTTTATCATGAATCTCAACTTAGGAGCTCCCTACCACCAAGTACAAGAGATGCTGTCATCATGGTAGTACTCCCAAAGTATAAAGATCCCACAGACTGTGCAAATTACAGACCTATTTCCTTATTAAATGTAGATTATAAAACATTAGCCAAAGCTCTGGCACTGAGATGAAAATCAGTCATTACCACAGTTGTACACAAGGATCATGTGTGGTTTATTAGAAACAGATATGGGAAGGATAATATGAGAAGACTGTTAAATATAATTTCGTCTGCACATAGATCTATTAACCCTGCTGTGATTATCTCCCTTGACGCCAAAAAAGCCTTTGATTCAGTTGAATGGCCCTACCTGTAACACTCTCTTGCATTTTTTTGGGATAGGGAACTCTTGTAAGACTTGCATATTTACCTCATATAAGGAAGCCTCTGAGAGGGTAAAAACTGATTGCATGTTATCTGATGCTTTTGATCTAGAGACAAGGACAAGACAGGGCTGTCCCCTCTCTATTGTTTGTCTTGGCAGTAGAACCTCTGCCATGTTCCATTAGACAAAGCAATGAGATTTCAAGTTTTAAAATTAAAAAAGGTGTCCTCTAGCACTCAGGGCTATTAAACTCATCTGCAGTTCGGACTGGAACCGCCAGCGCCTCCACGGCGCGAGGAGTATGCAGCCACCCCCCCCCAAATCCCAGCGACAGGTGTCCTTTATCCCTCTGGGCTACTAAACTCATCCACAGTTCAGACTGGAACCGCCAGCTCCCAGCCACCCACCCCCGAATCCCAGCAACAGGCGTCCTCTAGCCCTCTGGTATACTAAACTCATCCGTAGTTCAGACTGGAACCACCAGCACCTCCATGGCACGAGGAGCCTGCAGCCACCCGCCCCCTGAATCCCAGCAACAGGTATGACTTTCTGGTTACAGCCCCAGCTCTTGCAAAGCCATGAGTGCCTCGGCTACAACTTGAATTCAAGCACCCTCTCAAGGACAAGCCCTGATTGGCTGATCACCAACTTGGAGCCATCTGATTGGCCCGTCCTCATAGCCCAGCTTTTTTCAAGCTTCCCTGTCTTGGACTGTGCTCTGAATCCGTCCCTTAGCACTGTAATAATTTTACTCCCTGGAATTAGCTGCTGTTTTTGGCTTAGATTCTCCCTTCTGAACCGCACTCGGCCTTGGCCCTGCGGGGGAGCAGTCCTCTGTTAAGCGCCAAACCTCTTGTGCACTCAGCTGTATTTGAACTGAATCCTAAATTTGCTTTTGACTTGGAGTAATTCTACATTGTGTCAGAGTTAAATTCTTGTTTTAGAGCGATAAGATTTAGTCAGAGGGAACCCTGAATTAGTCTTTTTTAAGCCTAGTCTGAGTAAGCTGCCTAAATTGCTTCCTGTGTAATATAACTGCCTGGTTAATTTTTGATTCTTTCTTTTGTTTTGTTTTTTCTTTGTGTTCTTTGTCTGCCTCGACCCCTGATTCTTTTGGCTTGCAGACACAGCTGGCGCCTTACTTGCTGTCTGCAACCCACCCCATCGATTTAGCTTCAATACACTGTTACGCCATTTTGTGTCCTTGGCCGAACCCTCCCACTGCTGCAGATTATAATTATTTCTGTCTGTCCCTTTCTCCCCAGCCATCCTCTAGCCCTCTGGGTTTTCAGCCCACTCTGCGGCCCCCTCCCTAGGCCACCTTAAAGAGCAGGTACCTACTGTCAAGCACCCAGCTCCCCTCAAACATATATAATAGTAGATCTGCTCTACCGTTGTCGGGCATTAAAAATTCTATGCGCTTCCCTCAGGTTAAACAGTTATAGCACCCCAAATTTGCACCCTCATAAAAACAAAGCTTTGTCTGACACGCCTCCTTTTGTGATGTCAGAAAATGAATACTGAGGGTGCATGTCAGTAACCTGTATATATGTGACATGTCTATGGAGTTTAGTACTATTTAGAGGTGCCATGTAGAAAAATCAAAGAAGCCGCTGGAGTAACAGTCTCAGTTTACTGGAGCAGTCACTTTCATTGTTCCAAATGGCAACTCTAAACAGTACTAAACATCATTGACAAAGGGCACCAATATAGATCTGTGGAGCACACAAAAGCAGCCTTAATTTTCTGACATCACAAAAGGGGGCGTGTCAGACATAGCTGATTTAAGGGGTGCAAATTCGAGGTGCTATAACTTTTTACCCGTAGGGAAGCGCATATAAGTTTTCATACCCCTCAACAGTGGAGCAGGTCCTCTATTATATATGTTAGAGGGAGGCTGGGTGCCTGACAGTAGGTACATGCTCTTTAAATCCACGCTAACCCTGCCTACTTTTCTCTTCCCAACCTCCTACTGGCAGTCTTATTCGTGATCAGTTGCCATTCTTCTTAAAGGGCAACACTATAATTGCCAGGACTGTTTGTTGTCAAGACTTGCAGGTCACTCTTTTCTCACCGAACTTAATTTAACTTGTGATCTTCTGTGGACTACCATCAGATATACTGTACTGGCGTGGACTTGAGCAGAGAAACTCTGACCACCTTGTACACACACTACCCCTCTACTTTGAATTACAAAATAACTATTATTGTTGCCTCTATCCTGTTCTCAGAAACAGGGCTAGCTAAGCCATAAGGTACTTGTCTGACCATGTGGCATCACGCGGGCAATTCTTTCATTTCCCTATATGTCCTTTCTCTTATTATGCCACATTCACCTGTTTAGGGCATCTCAGTTTCCTCCACGTGGTGTTTTCATAAACAGAATCACGGTGGATTGCCAAGGTATGTCTGACTTCCCAGATCGGTATATATGTGCTTTCTTGTTCCCCAAACTGGATCTGACAGTACACCCACCTTGGTGGGCTGGTACCATGGAAGTATCAGTTCTTGAGGGCGTAGCACCTTCTACATATGCTCCGTAGTCTCCCATGCATTTCACGGCTAGGGTTTTAATGTATGCAGCGTTAGGACAGCTTGGCAAAAATCTTAGGGGCCCTTCAACTACTTCCAACTATCCCCATAAACGAGAATGGTCTACAGCACTTAGATTTCTACTAGGGGCTATTAGGAAGCTACTGCTTCTTTTACTGTTGTTGTCTGCACTATCGAACTTAACCCTGGTCCACCAGCAACTATCACATCTCCAGCTGATCTGCCTAGTCTTAAAGGTATGAGCTTCATGCACGTCAATGAGTGCAGCCTATTAAAGAAAATTATCTCTATTCAGGTGTGGATCTGTCATACCACACCTGATATATTGGTGGTCACCGAGTCTTGGCTTAGACCTGGAACTGTTGATCGCAAAGTGAACATCCCCTCGTACTTACTGTTTAGAACTGACAGGCAGTCCAGAGGAGGTGGAGTAGCCACATACATTAAGGATAAATACCCTGCCTCTGTCATTGACTCGACCGCCGTCCAAAATGAATTCGAAAGTCTATCTGTCAAAGTTGCGATTTCTCCCATGGTCTTGCTTTATGTAGCTGGATGTTATAGCCCTCCGTCGGCTGGATTACAGCTTTCGAAACCCCTAAGTAATACTTTGGGATCCTTGCCATCTGAGGTCATAATTTGAGGAGACTTCAATCTGGACTGGTTCTCCAGTGCCTCCACACCTCTTAAAGCTATATGTGATGCCCTTGGGCTGTCACAACTTATCAATGAAGCTACTCACCCAAATAAGAAGAGCCCAACTAATAGCACACTATTGGATCTCATTGCAGTAAGTAAATCTCACCCATTCTCCCACGCTGGTGTATTCTTCTCTGATATCAGTGATCACTGCTTTATTGCATGTGTAAGAGCTATCCTTAAATCAACATCTGCATCTAAATTTACTACGAAGAGATGCCGACGCAACTTCGATCCTCGTGCTTTTATCACAGAGCTAAGAGATTCCTTGCGTTAGCAGAACTTCTACCTATCAAACTCAATGAAAATGGCATATGACATCTTTAATGAAATTGTCGTTGAGATGGTTCTCTAATTATCTTGCAGGTCAATTTCAGCAGGTTAAGGCAGAAGGGGAATATTCACCCTTAAAACCCTTATCGAGAGGTGTACCACAGGGCTCCATTTTAGGACCATTGCTTTTCGCAATCTACATTAATAGAATTGATGTCAGCATCAAAGCAGCTAACATTCACCTCTTCGCGGACGACACGGTGCTCTATATCAGCAGACCCTCTCCTGAAGCAGTGTGTAGCAACCTACAACATGACTTCAACCAGCTCCAGCTTCAGCTTCTAAACCAGAAACTCCTCTTAAATGCCAAAACAACAAAGGCAATGTTCTTTTCACCCCGTATTCATGCAGCCGCTCCTATAACGGCACCTCAGATCATTACAGTCCTTGATGAACCACTGGAATATGTAGCAAAGTTCAGATACCTGGGGGTCTGGACTGACCATAGGCTGTCTTTTATAGACCACATAAAAGAACTGATAAAAAAGCTCAGGCCGAGACTTGGTCTCTTTTACAGAATCAACCATTTCCTTTCAAGGGAGGCCAAGATGAGACTGGTCCAAACCACCTTCCTTTCCCTTCTAGACTATACAGGCATTCTCTACAGTCGGGGCCCTGCTGCTGCACTTACGAAGCTGGACACATTCTACCATAGAGCTTTACGGTTTATCACTGGTGTCCCTTACTTGACGCATCCCTGTTCCTTATACTGGCTGTGGGGTGGTCATCTCTTTTGCACAGGCGACAGAGAAATGTTGCCCTCTGGACTTTTAGAGCAATTACTAAGAAGCTGCCTCAATATATTTCTGATTGTCTGCTACTAAGCAGGATAGGCAAGTACGTACTGAGAAGTGCCTCCTATATTTCTCTGACTGTATCCAAGGTCAAATTGCGATTTGGTAGGGCTTCAACAAGTTACATACTACCTCTATTGTGGAATAAGCTGAAAAAAAAACATTGAAATTGGTCCACCCCATTACGATGGCAGTTTTCAAATCACTTTATGCTTGTTCCTTTAAAGAATCCTGCAGTTGCTCCCCTAGAGTCTGGCCCTATCCTTGAACAAGGAATCAGGGCTTGCCACAGGTTGTCCCTTTATCACCCTCTCCCCCTCCCTCCTCCAACCACATTCCACCATTCCTTTTATTCCCACCATACGGTTGTTCTGTTATAGGGTATTGTGACCATATCCCACGGTTGTTCTGTTATAGGGTATTGTGACCATATCCCACGGTTGTTCTGTTATAGGGTATTGTGACCATATCCCACGGTTGTTCTGTTATAGGGTATTGTAACCATATCCCACGGTTGTACCTGTTATAGGGTTTTGTAACCATATCCCACGGTTGTTCTGTTATAGGGTATTGTAACCATATCCCACGGTTGTACCTGTTATAGGGTTTTGTAACCATATCCCACGGTTGTTCTGTTATAGGGTATTGTAACCATATCCCACGGTTGTTCTGTTATAGGGTATTGTAACCATATCCCACGGTTGTACCTGTTAGGTGTTAATGCCCCCCTCCACTACCACAAACTCAGCGCCTGTATTCAATCGACTCAGTTACACCAGTCCCCAGCTTCCCATGGCTTCCTTGGGCTCCCCTCCTTCCTCTCCTCTTCATCCTTCCCACTGCTATCACCCTCCTCCTCCTCCTCCCCCCCCCATCAAGATCATCCTTTTACTCTGTTTCTGTATCTGCAATCTCTTCTTCCTTCCTCTGGTACCCTCCAGGCAATTGTGTTTTGTGTACATTTTTACATCATTCACGGAAATTCCTTGTATATTCTGTAAACATTATTGTCTAGGCCCTGTTCTTGTCATCACCTTGTTCATTGTAACTGCCATGGCTCAAACTTCTTTATATGTTTGGTTGTTGTAAACATTGTGTTATGTTATGACTATGTATTCTGTCCAGGTCCAGCTTGAAAATGAGCATTGCTCAACGGTGTTCACCTGGTAAAATAAAGATTTTGATTGATTGAGAGGTAGCAGTTGGAGTTTGAAATTGTGGTGAGGTTCTGGAAAGCTAACTTTGTCATAAGTTTCTGTAACTTGTTATTGTTTGTAAGTTGTGTTTTAAAATTGGCCTAACTCCTTAAGAACTTTCTGGAATAGAGGGACACAAATCCTTAAATCTTTCTGTGCTAGCTGCAGACTGTTCTTGTGGGGGAGGGTCTTTGGCCAGTAACACAGCCAGCCAGTCAAGGTTGTTTGCATTTCAGTTAATCTCTGTTAAAATTCTCACTGAGGCATTTTAAGTATTCTTGTTGAGGCAGAGGTATCAGTTGAAGTTTAAAATTGTGGTGAGGTTCTGGAAAGCTAACTTTGTCATAAGTTTCTGTAAGTTGTCATTGTTTGTAAGTTGTGTTTTAAAATTGGCCTAACTCCTTAACAACTTTCTGGAAAGCCCTTCCACCCACCTGTTGCATTAGCCTTTCTTAAATACAGAAGAGCCACTGGGAGTTGAGCTTAAAGGTTGGGAGAGAGGAGTTTAGGGAGTTGCAAACTTCCCCTGTGAGCAAACTCTTAAGGCTAATAGTCAGGTGGGGAAAACTTCAGCCATTCAAGTGTTGCAAGTTTAAAAGTCTTGGACTAGTGGGGAACCTGGTGGCTCACCCAAGGAAACCTACTTGGAGGAGGATGGGACCACATGTCATTAGGGCCAGCATCTTTGGGAGGGTGGTGGGGTGCACAGGGTGTGGGTCAGCCATGATACTGGACTGGGCTTGAAAGTTTGGTGGTTGCCCAGTGTGCTACCAGCTGGCACAGCTTAGGGGGGAGGTTGAGGGGATTAGGAGACAGCTGGGGGAGGGGAGGTATGGTTGGGGAATAGGGCAGGGGCTCTCCAACGGGGTTGCACCAAGCACTGGGGGCAGGGGCATAGGGATAGGAGTGCAGGAGAGTACTCTGGGGCCACATAGGGACCCTGGCAGATGGGGCCCAAAAGGAGGATACTACGAAGGAAGCAGGCAAGTAACCGGGGACCCTCACAGACAGGGGCCAAAGGGAGGACATTCTCAGGGAAGTAGGCAGATGGCTGGGGCTGGGCAGAAGGAAGCAATGGGGGGAGGTAGATTGGACCTTAAGCTCAGTAACCACTTCAATTCTCTTCTTCTGCTTGAGGATGAGGGGGGTGATGTAGCCATGACAGGGGCGGTTAGAGATGGAAAGGGAGTAGGAGGCAGGGGCTGGATAGCAGGGGGAATGGAGGGAACTTGGAATGTGGGAAAACGGGGGAAGCAGGGGATCAGAGCAGGAGGATGAGGGGGTAGAGGGAGGAAAGCACAAGGAAAAGGACCAGTTGGGAGGAAAGGAGAAGGACAAGAAGTACAAGGAGGATACAGTAAAGGGAGCTGAGGGTTTAGGCCAGGGGAGCACGACAAGCAAGGAGGGGCTGAACAGAGACGGGAAGGAAGGGAGGACAAGCCAGGCTAGTTTAGCAGATGGAGACCAGTCGCAGGCAGTAGCGGTGGGGGTGGCGAGGACAGAAGGATACTCAGGAGGCAGGAGGCATAGGATCGGAGGGAGGGGTGGCCAGGGTAAATAAGGAGGGGATGACAGGTGGCACCCAGATAGGCGGAGGAGCAAGGAGCCCGCTGGGGGGAGGGGCCAGTAGAAGGGATGAGGGACATGGAAGGGGGGGGAATGGAGGAAAAAGGGCGGCCAGAGTGCTCCTGTTGGGTGATTCCATGATCAGAGGTATCAAATGGGATAGGGAGGGGGAAGCCTGCCTGGTTAGAACAAAATGCTTCCCTGGACTAACGATGCACAGGGCCAAGCATGAGGTATATCAGCTGGCAAAGGATTGTGGGGGTTCCCCAGACATACTGGTCCACCTGGGTACAAATGACATTGAGGGAAATAGCGAGCCAGAGATACAGGCAAGATTCAGGGAGCTCGCCAGGGTCTGTCATGACATAGGATGCACAGTTTCCTTCTCAGAAATCCTGCCGGTGCCAAGGGCTAGTGGGGAGCACAAAAGGAAGATTAGGGAGATAAACCAGTGGCTCAGGGAGTGGTGTGAGGCCAGAGGGTATGGGTTGATTGGGGATTGGGGGGAGACCAGGGAGGATAAGGGCTGTATGCTAGAGATAGGCTCCATCTCAATTCAGAGGGGAAGAAAATCCTTAAGTTGAAAATAGAGGTTCATTGGTGAAGGTGGGGTTTAAACTTGTGAAGGGGAGGACGGGGGAAAAGGCTGTCGAGGGGGGTCCGATAAAGGAGGGACTCTGTCTCCACCCCCCTGGGGAGTTGCAGGAATGCAGGAAACATAGAATTTGATGGCAGATAAGGACCACTTGGCCCACCCAGTCTGCCCATTTCCCTACCTAATGGATAAGCTGCAGATCCTAGTTAACCAGCAGCCTACTTCTTTCTACCCCCACCACGTAGAACTGCCTTATGGCTGTCCCATGCATGCTTGAATTCAACCACTGTTTTTGACTCCACAGCCTCCTCCGGAAGGCCGTTCCATGCATCCACAACCCTCTCTGTGAAAAAATACTTCCTCACATTACCTCTAAGCCCCCCCCCCCATTATCTTCAAATTGTGCCCCCTTGTTCTTGCACGCCTCTTTTTTTGAAAGATACTACCCTCTTGGACTTTGTTGATTCCCTTGAGGTACTTGAAAGTTTCTATCATGTCCCCCCTCCTTCCTCGAGGCTATACATTTTAAGCTGCTTTAGTCTCTCTTCATATGTCTTCCAGTGCAGATCCTGCACCATTTTAGTTGCCCTCCTCTGGACAGCTTCCATCTTGTCTATGTCCTTGCGGAGATAGGGTCTCCAGAACTGCACTCAATACTCCAGATGGGGTCTCACCAGCTGTCTGTACAGAGGAAAAGGCTGACTGGTAAGATGCAGACCAGGGGAAGACAGAATCCCCATGGGAACACGAGCAGAGGAAATGGAAGTATAGGGAAAGGGTGGAAGGTAGTCCTGCTAAATGCCAGGAGCTTGGGCAATAAAATGCCTGAGCTTCAGGTGATGCTAACTGAGGGAGAGGTGGATGTGGCAGCGGTCACTGAGACCTGGGCCACCACAGGGCACGACTGGGACCTGAACCTGGAGGGTTACACCATGTTCAGGAAGGATAGGGGGGAGGGAAGGGGAGGAGGGGTAGCAATAATAGTCAAAAACCGCCTTGCCATAGGAGGAGTGGAGGAGGCAGAGGGAACTGTGGAGGCGATTTTGGTCACCTTGATTACAAGGGGAGGCAAGAGAGTAAAAATAGGAGTGGTGTATAGACCCCCTGCGCTGGCGGAGGAACTGCAGGAGAGTCTGGTGGCAGATGTTGGGAGACACTGCAGATTGGGAAGGGGAAAGGTGGTGGTGTTGGGGGACTTAAACATGCCAGGAACAGACCGGGAGACTACGACATCCTCGGTGGCCAGGGAACAGAGGTTGTTGGATGTCTTTCAGGATGCGTTCCTAACTCAGCAGGTGGGGAACCGACCAGGGAGGAGCGACTACTGGATGTGGTCCTGGCAGACAGTGACCAGACTGGGGGCCTGGAGGTAAGGGACCCGTTGGCGGGGAGCGATCATGCCACGGTATGGTTCTGCCTGAACCTAGGAGGGGTAGAAGGCTGCACAAAGACGGAGGTAACTGACTTCAGGGGGGAGGATTTCAAGGATATGGGAAGGATCCTTAAGGAGCACTTGGATGGGATTGGGACAGACATGGACGCTGACAGTAGGTGGGAAATCATCAGGAGGGGGGGGTGCAGGATGCTACCAGCACCTGCGCAAGAGTAAGACGAAAATGCGGTAGGGCCCGAAAACCCTGCTGGTGGACCAGGGAGGTCCAGGAGGTGGTGCGGGGAAAGAAGGAAGCCTATATGCAAGTCAAGTGCTCAAGGAGTGAAAGGGACCGAGTGGAGCATGAGCTGATGGCCAGAAGGGCCACTAGGGTGGTGAGGGTGGCTAAGGCAAGGAAGGAGCAGAACCTGGCCAGGGAAATTAGGAGAGGGGACAAGGGATTCTTTAGATACACTGGGGAAAAACAAAGGGTGAAGGGGCAGATTAGCAGGATTAAAACAGGGGAGGGATGGGCACAAGATCCGGGGGAGCACTCTGAGGTACTAAATGAGTACTTTGCCTCAGATTTCACAGAGGAAAACAGGGGAGCTGCATCATACATGGGAGGAGACGGTGAAACTGGTCTGGGAAGGGGGGGCATCACTAGCAGGTGGAGGGAAGGCAAAGTAGGGGGATGAGGTAGCGGAGGTAGAAATCATGGTAGAGAGAGTGAGGGAAGCCCTCAGGATCCTTAAGATGGAGAAGGCACCAGGGCCGGATAAATTACATCCCAGAGTGCTGAAGGAACTGGCGGATGTCCTGATGAAACCCCTGGCAGAACTCTTCGGCATCTCTCTGAGGACAGGGTGGGTGCCCCAGGACTGGAAGGTGGCGCATATAGTGCCTATCCACAAGGGGGATCAAGGGAGGTGGCAGGGAACTACAGGCCTGTCAGCCTGACATCAGTGGTGGGCAAGGTGATGGAGGGCATTGTCAAGGAGAGGCTGGGGGGGACCTGGAAAAGTCAGGGTGCCTGGACGATACACAGCATGGATTCATCCCGGGGAAATTATGTCAGACAAACCTTGTGGAGTTCTATGACTGGGTGACGAGTGCTTTGGACCTGGGTAGACCAGTGGACGTCCTCTTTCTTGACTTCAGCAGGCATGTGACTCTGTTCTCCACGGGGCCTGTTGGATAAGCTGGGAGAAATGGGGGTGGGGAACCAGATGATCAGATGGATAGGCAATTGGCTCCAGGGCCGGACCCAGAGGGTCGTAGTTGGTGGGATAGTCTCATCCCCAAGGAGGGTCATTAGTGGGGTCCCACAGGGATCGGTCCTTGGGCCCCTCCTGTTCAACGCCTACGTCTCTGACATAAGGACAGGAATCAGGAGTGAGATGAGTCTCTTTGCAGATGACTCAAATCTGGGGGCGGTGGTGGATGGGGAGGAGGGGAGGGTGGCCCTACAGAGGGACCTGGAGGCTCTGGAAAGATGGTCTAGAAAGGTCTAGAAAGTGGAAGCTGAGGTTCAATGCAGGGAAATGCAAGGTACTGCACCTGGGAGCCAGAAACCTAGGCCAAGAGTACACCCGGGTTGGGGGGAATGCTAAAAGTCTCAATGGCTGAGAGGGACCTGGGGGTGGTGGTGGATGTCAAGATGAACAACTCGGAGACTTGTAGGAGGGCAGCGGCAAAGGCCAACAGGATGCTTGGATGCATCACTAGGGGGATCACCTCCAGAAGGAGGGAAGTGATACTCCCTCTGTATAACTGCTTGGTGAGGCCGCACCTCGAGTACTGCGTGCAGTTTTGAAGGCCACATTTAAAGAGGGGCACTGAACTCCTGGAGAGGGTCCAGAGGAGGGCAACCAAAATGATTTGGGGCTTGGGGGATAGGACCTATGGGAAGAGGCTCGAAGAGCTAAATTTGTACACATTGGAAGAGAGAAGGGACCGGGGGACATGATAGAGGTCTTCAGGTACATGAAGGGGGTAAATAGGGGAGGAGCAGTCAGGGTGCTCCGAAGGAAGGGGGCAACTAGAGGGCATGGGTGGAAGCTGGAGGGGAGGGGAGATTCAGGGGAGAAAGGAGGAGGAGGTGCTACCTTACTGAGGGGGTGGTGGAGCCATGGAATGAACTGCCCAGGGGGCTGGTGGAGGCAGAGACGGTGGAGGGGTTCAAGAGGGGGTGGGACAGGTACAGGGGAAGGGTTCTGGAAGCAAAAACCAGCGCAGCGAGAATATCCGGGACTGGGAAGGGAGAAGCCAGAGAGGGAGAGGGGGTCAGCAAGGTCAGCTCCCGGGGGCGGGGGGGCTGACCAAACAAGCAGACAAGAAAGACCGTTAGGCCTATTCTGCTGGCATTTTAGTATGTTAGTGTGTAACTGATTGATTTTGATAGAAAGTAAGCTCATGGCGTATAGTGATGATTTGCTCCGACCACTTTCAAACCCCAAGGTGGGTCTCAGAAAGTAATGCATATACTGTATTAGAGAGCTTTGCTACTGTATCAGGTCTGAACACTAATCAGAAGAAGTTAGCTCTAATGCTCTTAAATACTTTTCATTTTCTGATTATATGGACTCCAGCTTAAATTTAAGATGGGTTCCTAAAATAATCTCTTATTTGGGAATAAGAATTACGAATACTCTACAACAGCAGGATAAAGTTAATTTTGAGCCTCTTATTGAAAAGTTATGTTTAAAGATTTAACTAAGCTGGGGAAATTAAATGTGTCATTATGGGGAAAAATGTATGCATTTAAACTTATTACAGCTCCTTAAAGCAGCAGTACTACCAAATCAGGAAGTGAGCTATCAAAATTCTGCTTTTCAGCTGTACACATGTGGCCAAAGTTCCAATTTCCATACCCGTAAATGTTTTTTTCAGTCATCTTTAGTTTTTTAGATATTTGCAATTTATTTGAATTGTTGTAGCGCTACAACAAATACGACGGCTGACTAATTTTCAGCTGTGCTTTTTCTACATGTCACATCATGTCTTTTGACAACAGCTGACCATTCCCGATATCCCTGCAAGTCATACACCTGTGCAGCTGGCAGTAGAGGGGGTTTCAGTGCAACGTGCTTAGTGGCAGAAATGTAAACAAAAGCAGAGAATAACTGACCAAATTACTCGGCGGTAGTTCAATGCCGGTGAGAAAAAGTACCTGGTATATGATTAGCAGGGCACAGGGAAACAGTCAAAAAATCACAATTTTTTTCGTAGTACTGCTGCTTTAAATATTTTTTATACTTGACAGCCTACCTATAAAAATTGACAAGATATAGTTTAGTAGGATTGATAAATTGGTTAGGTCCTATTTGTGGGACAACAAACCTCCCAGGTTAAGTTTGGCAAAGCTGCAAGCTCATAGAAAATCTGGTGGTCTGGGACTCCCTAACTTAATAAAATACCATATTACTTTCATAGCTAAACATTTTGCATAACTAGTTACATGTTAATGAAAACTCACCTTTATGGGTGTCATATGAGGGGGAACATTTAAAGACAAAATCCCTACTAGAACCGTTATTTAACCCTCTTCATGGTCCTTTGGCCACTCACCTAACTCTATTGGGCACTGTTATGGCACTTAAGTCAATTTCTCATTTTACAGGTCTTGTTGATCCCCAACTCAAATATGCTCAGTTATGGAACAAACCTAGAATTAAATTTGAGAAGCGTACCTTCGATGATAAATACTGGAAAAGCAAGGATATAAAAATTCGAATAGATTTTTTTGTTTGTTTGTTTTGGTTTTTACTTTACCTCCTCCTGGCATCCTGGTCTGCTCCCAAGTCCCCTGCATCGTGGTGGGAATCCAGCCACTGTCCGCCTCAACCGCGACCCTCACCATCACCCTTGAACTCCTGCGGCTTACCCCCTGCAGTGGGGTGGCAGGGAGCCCCCAACTTCCCCACCCTTCACGGATCCACTTTCATGTGTAACGACGTTCCCAGCGACCACATGGATGGCCATCAAGCAGCGCTAACAGGTGCCATCTTTTTCTCTGTTTTCTGTCCCCTGGAGCGTGCAATGACACCGGTGGAGGGAAGCGCACATGTGTCCGCATGCACTCCCTCCAGGTGTCTGCCCCCGACTCCTCCCCAAGCTGCTATCCAGTGCCCTGTCCCCCAGCCTCCGTCAGGGGGCAGTCTGGCACCAACTAGTGAAGAAGTTGGGGGCTCTCTGCCACCCCACTGGAGGGGGTAAGCTGCAGAATCCTAAAAGAACTAAGGGTAGAACTAGTGACACCACTGACCACACTTTTTAACAAATCATAGGAGGATGGGGTGGTACCTGAGGACTGGAGGAGGGCAGATGTGATTCCCCTTCACAAAAGTGGGAGCAAGGCAGAAGCAGGAAACTACAGACCTGTAAGTTTGACCTCAGTGGTAGGGAAAATGATGGAATCACTTCTGAAAGAAAGAATTGTTGAGTACCTAGAGGCCAGCAGGGCACAGGACCCAAAGCAGCATGGATTTACAGCAGGAAGGTCATGTCAGATGAATCTAATGGATTTCTTTGACTGGGTCACCAAAGTAATAGACCAAGGAGGGCCTGTGGATATGGCCTACTTAGACTTTAGCAAGGCATTTGACACAGTCCCGCACAAAAGATTGATGATCAAGTTAGCCAGCCTGGGTGTGGGTCCCAGGGTGGTAGCCTGGGTAGCAAACTGGCTGCACAACAGGACACAGAAGGTAATAGTGAATGGAACACATTCTGAAGAAAGGGGGGTCACTAGTGGAGTACCTCAGGTAGCACGCTGCATCAATGTGTTTAGCGCAGGGTTTGATGCAAGCCCTGTGTCAACCTTTCTGAATTGGGCGCAAGCTGCGTCAATGTGTTTAGCGCAGGGCTTGATGCAAGCCCTGTGTCAGCCTTTCTGAACTGGGCGCAAGCCATGTCAATGTGTTCAGCGCAGGGTTTGATGCAAGCCCTGTGTCAGCCTTTCTGAATTGGGTAGCATGCTGCATCAATGTGTTTAGCGCAGGGTTTGATGCAAGCCCTGTGTCAACCTTTCTGAATTGGGCACAAGCTGCGTCAGTGTGTTTAGCGCAGGGCTTGATGCAAGCCCTGTGTCAACCTTTCTGAACTGGGCGCAAACTGCGTCAATGTGTTCAGTGCAGGGCTTGATGCAAGCCCTGTGTCAACCTTTCTGAATTGGGCACAAGCTGCGTCAGTGTGTTTAGCGCAGGGCTTGATGTAAGCCCCGTGTCAGCCTTTCTGAATTGGGCTGGCTGCGTCAATGTGTTGGCGCAGGGCTTGATGCAAGCCCTGTGTCAACTCTTTCTGAACTGGGCGCAAACTGCGTCAATGTGTTCAGTGCAGGGCTTGATGCAAGCCCTGTGTCAACCTTTCTGAATTGGGCACAAGCTGCGTCAGTGTGTTTAGCGCAGGGCTTGATGTAAGCCCCGTGTCAGCCTTTCTGAACTGGGCGCAAGCTGCGTCAATGTGTTCAGTGCAGGGCTTGATGCAAGCCCTGTGTCAACCTTTCTGAACTGGGCGCAAACTGCGTCAATGTGTTCAGTGTAGGGCTTGATGCAAGCCCCATGTCAACCTTTCTGAATTGGGCGCAAGCTGCGTCAGTGTGTTTAGCGCAGGGCTTGATGGAAGCTCTGTGTCAACCTTTCTGAATTGGGCACAAGCTGCGTCAGTGTGTTTAGCGCAGGGCTTGATGGAAGCCCTGTGTCAGCCTTTCTGAATTGGGCACAAGCTGCGTCAATGTGTTTACCGCAGGGTTTGATGGAAGCCCTGTGTCAACCTTTCTGAATTGGGCGCAAGCTGCGTCAATGTGTTTAGCGCAGGGCTTGATGCAAGCCCTGTGTCAACCTTTCTGAATTGCACGCAAGCTGCGTCAGTGTGTTTAGCGCAGGGCTTGATGGAAGCCCTGTTTCAGCCTTTCTGAATTGTGCTCAAGCTGCATCAGTGTTTTTAGTGCAGGGTTTGATGGAAGCCCTGTGTCAACCTTTCTGAATCAAGCCTGGGATGTTAAACCACGGTCCCTGCTGTCCATTTCTGGTGGTGGCTGGGGTTAATGTTTAAGACCCGAAGGGGCCACCTTTTGAAAGACTGGAGTTATCCCTGATATCCTGGACAACATTCCCTCTCGGAATAAGACCAGTTCTAACACAACACGGCTGTGTATAGTACAAGCACACTTAGCGACTGCTACATGTACAGTATACAGCATACAGTCCTTGCACTAGCAGTATCTAACGCAATGCTTTGTACAGAACTTTGGGATACAGTGTGTATGAAAGGCTCTATATAAATCCAACATTCTATTCTTTTCTATTCAATTCTGCCTGCACTTCCAGTATCTAATGCACTGCTTTGTAAATCACTTTGGGATACAGTGTGTATGAAAGGTGCTATATAAATCCAAATCCTATTCTAGTCAATTCCACCTGCACTTCCAGTATCACACTCATGTAAGCATCAAACCACGACAGAGCATGGTTCTACTGTGGCATCAATCCATGGTTGCTTTGTGATGCTGTATGACAGTTATTCTATGATTATATTTATGCCATATTACAATGCTTTATTAAGCACTTTTGGGTATAGTGTCTATGAAAGGCAGCAAGATTAAGAATAGCTGGTTCCATGAACTTGAGAATGACAACTGTAAATGGGTGTCCATCAGTGCTTAATCTGAGTAGTTTATGTGAGCCTAAAACATACGCAGGACAAGTACAGGAACTAATAAGTGATTGCTTTAAGCAGAGGGAAATGCACAGAAGTGCTGAGCCAGCACATTTTTGGCACTATGCACCGTTTAAAACGTTACGTGCTTGCAAATATTATTTGCTCAATTAATTTAAGAAGTTTGGCACAGTTAAGGCTGGGACTCTTTAGTTGTAAAGGGTCGATTGCTTGGCGGGGTATGAAGTTGTGGAGAGGTTGTCATTGTCAGGAAAGTCAAAATACTCATTCATGTCACCCTGTTTGCTGCCCCGCCCGTCATTAAATGGATTAAGAGATACATGGCTGAAAAATTACTGCAGGGAAGGAAGTTATGCTTCTGATGAACAAAAGGTGAAAACAATATTGAATACAGAATCACTGTCGGAATGTTTTGTGCCAAGCTCGTTTGCCATACATGCACGGAGTATAATTAGTAGCGATGTAACAGATTAAGGAGTCTTTGTTCACTGTTTACAGTCCCATTCTTCAGTCATGTATGAAATTTACTTCACATCTTAAACTAGGGATACCTAGTGTTACATTATACCACGTGGAATATGTGCAATGATCATATCATTAGATGGAAATATATGTATAATTCTCTTCTTTTAAAATGTTTTACATTTTGCTATATGTAAAATGTTGTGCTGAAGTTTTAACTAAACACACTTAATAAAACTGAACTGAAACATGTATAACAGGCCCCACATCAATTAAAATTCTGTTCTATTCTACAGTTCCTTTACTATCAGATTCAAACTCATTACTTTATAAAGCACTTTGGGATACAGTGTGTATGGAAGGCGCTATATAAATCCAAGCTACATTCTATTCTGCAGTACCTGCAGTAGCAGTATTTAACTCATTGCTTTGTAAAGCGCTTTAGGATACAGTGTGCATGAAAGATGCTATGTAAATCCAAATTATACTCTATTTTACAGTCATTGCACTAGCAGTATCTAACTCATTGCTGTTTAATGAACTTTGGGATACAGTGTTTATGAAAGGTGCTATATAAATCCAAATTATACTCTGTTTTACAGTCCTTGCACTAGCAGTATCTAACTCATTGCTGTGTAATGAACTTTGGGATACAGTGTTTATGAAAGACGCTATATAAATCCAAAATTCTATTCTGTTCTATAGTCTGCACTACCAGTATCTAACTCATTGCTTTGTAATGCACTTTGGGATAGTGTTTATGAAAGACGCTACATAAATCCAACATTCTATTCAATTCTACAGTCCCTGCATTAGCAGTCTCTAACATTGTCTTGTAAAGCATTTTGGCATACAGTGTGTATGGAAGGTGCTATATAAATACAAATTCTATTCTATAGTCCTTGCACTAGCAGTCTCTAACTCATTGTTTTGTAAAGCATTTTGGCATAGTGTGTATGAAAGGGGCTATATAAATACAAATTCTATTCTACAGTCCTTGCACTAGCAGTCTCTAACTCATTGTTTCGTAAAGCATTTTGGCATACAGTGTGTATGAAATAGGCTATATAAATACAAATTCTATTCTACAGTCCTTGTACTAGCAGTCTTTAACTCATTTTTTGTAAAGCATTTTGGTATACAGTGTGTATGGAAGGTGCTATATAAATATAAATTCTATTCTACAATCCTTGCACTAGAAGTCTCTAACTCATTGTTTTGTAAAGCATTTTGGCATACAGCGTGCATGGAAGGTGCTGTATAAATACAAATTCTATTCTATAGTCCTTGCACTAGCAGTCTCTAACTCATTGTTTTGTAAAGTACTTAGGGATGGAATACGCATGAAAGGCATTATATAAATCCAAATTTAATTCTGCAGTTCCTGCACTACCAGTATGTAACTTATAACTCTGTATGGCACTTTGGGATTTGGCAGTATGTATGAAAGATGATAAACGCCTTTGTCTCTCCACTTCTGCTATTGCCAGCAGTATCTCCCCTTCTAAACCTCTCCTAATTTTTGTTATTTACATTTATTCAGTTTGTCACTGAAGAAGTACAAACACTTCCTAGAGCAATGGATACATGTTCACGTCATATTTCAGACAGTTACATTAGGATCCCCTTCTCATTACACAGGGTGTGGGGAACTGCACCCCAAAAAATGGCACAAGTACCAAATCAGTGTCCATAAAATACCCCCAGGAAATTAGTCCTCGCAGCAAGACATCAAATTGTATTGACGTGCACGTTACTTACTTGTACTGTAATCACTTTATGCTGATCCCCGTATATAACTGTATAGTCATACCTGAATGTGGTCCAGTCCTCTATATTTGTACCTGAAACTCCTGTTGTACCTGTCCCCATTGTATTTTTGTGCCATCTCCATGGCTCAAGTCGTGTCTGAAAAAGGTCCCTTGGATCAGTGTACTTACCCGGTTAACAAATAACTAAATACATAGGACGTGAACTCTGAAATATAAAATTATTGTTGAAAAATAATGACCACAATGTTGTCTGGCCTCAAAGGCCTGAAAATTCATGTGAAACATGGCAAAATGCATGTCTCACTCTGCTAGGTGCGTCTTAAAAGAACAAATACATCAGCATTAAACAAAATTAGCAGAACTTAATCAAGCCCAAAGTTCAGGGGTCCTAAGAATAGACACAAATTCTAGTACATCAGAGCAACTGTTGAGGCAAAAGGCTCCAATATGATCCAAATATGCACTCACTGTATTTTACGTTATTAAGGTATAACCGGGAGATACACCCCCAGACCTACTGGAGCACAACAATGTGTAAAACATGCCATACATGTGGTCCTTACGAAAGCTCTCTTATTTAGCAGGAGACCAAACACATACGTCTTAACCATTTTAAAGAATTGGGCTGCTGTCAGAGTACTAAAGAGTCACAAAAGCTGCATGCCATATCTGTTCTGCCCCCCCCCCAGCCTTCATGCCACCGACGGATAAACCTACAGAGTCATCCTTAGTCACAAGGTGAACGCCATGTTCCATAAGAAAACACACCGAGCATAATGGTCATCGTCATAAATTGTCCAAATGCCTCTCTGAGGCCTTCAGTACCGTTGACGCTAGCCCTTACGCAGAATAAGTTTAAAAATGAGGACATCTTCATCATGTTTATAAAGCAAAACATATTAGCTGCAGCATGAATCATTAGATGTAAAGTTGAAACATTAAACAGTATATGGAGGTTTAAACCACCTCATACTTAAGAAAGCAACACAACACTGCATTGCTGCAATCACCCTTCGTTATCACAGGGGTGAGGTCCTTAGCGACAAAGTCTTTTTTAATTCTGTCCCAATTGCTTACCCACCTCTGTGGGATCATTATAATGAAATTGTTTTCCTGCACTGTGCTAGAGTTCTTTCCTTCACAGAGTGTGTAACCCTTTAAACCCAGGAAAGTAGTACCACCCCATTTCACTGCTACATTCTCTATCTACAAAGCAGGAAAACTAGAGGTATTTCAGTTCTTCTCCTTCCTGGACTCCTCCTCCTCCTTAATGGACTCCTTCTCCTTTCTGGACTTCTCCTGCTTTCTGGACTCCTCCTCCTTATTAGACTCCTCCTCCTTTCTGGAATCTCCCACTTCCTGTACTCCTCCTCCTTCCTGGATTCCTCCTCCCAGCTCTCCTACTTCCTGCACGCCTACTCCTTCCTGGATTCTGTGACAGGGTTGAATACGGCCCTGCCCCATTTGTTATGCAGAAAGAGTTTAAATGCAAGGGTCCATTCTAGCCTCTCCTATTCTGTCTCTTTGTCTGGTTGCACAGCCAAGTTTTCTTGTGAGACCTAGGAACTGATCACTCAGATGGTTTCGCAATTCTCTGCCTCTCGCTATCTCTCTTCCTTCCCTTGCTGTTCTGTCTTTTCTTTCCCCTTGCATACCTGCAGTTATAAAAATATATGTGAATCATTATGTGGAAATGTAACTGATACTGAGATCCCGTTATTTAAAAATTTATATAGTTATACTGTTGAAATTATTGCAAAAAGCTATTTGGAACTCGAGGGGTTAAACTGAGATGCTGGTGTGCAAACTGTGCAGAGCTATCAACAAGATGCCAGTTCTGTGTCATTATATTCTTTTTGCTGCACCTGCAAGAACATTGGAAACTTACAAGAACACTGTGTGAGAAGCATGCTGTTTTCTTATCGAGTTTCCTTGGCACAGACTTATAAAAAGAGCAGCAAAATTCTTGTGCAAGAGAGAGACAGAGACTGAGACTGGAAATTGAGAAGAAAAACTCAGGAGAAGGACTCTGTTTTCTATGTTTGCAATGCTATTGTAAATCGTTATACTGAACAATTTTGTATTTTTTAGTTTGCTGTTATTGAGAAAAATAAAACACTATTTGCGAATTCTGAAACTGCTCCTGGTCATCCTATGCTTCCTGACCTGTGCCTTGACAACAGATTCCTCCTCCCAGCTCTCTTCCTCCTTCCTGGACTCCTTCCTTCTTTCAGGAGGGTTTCCAGACATTAACGTAACCCTTTTAGAATGCTGTCTGACAAGCTTTAAGGGGGGGGCCATAGACTTCCATGATCTACTAACTAACGTTTGTCTAAAACAGCCTAGAATCCATATTGCCTTTTTGGCCGCCATGTCACACTGACACCCCATGTTTTAGATCCTTCCTTATCATTACCCCTAGAACCCCCCTCCTCGTCTGCCTCTTTAAGTTGGGTACCAGTCACGTAATATGCTGCTCCCTTACTTGTCTTTCCTAAGCTCAGCAAAGCACATTTTCTCATATTAAACTTCATGTCCTATCTTTCTGCCAAGATAGCTATTCTACCTAATTGCTGTATTTTTGTATTCCTTCTACCCTTTCCTGACTATCCCAAACCCCTACCAATTTTCTGTCACCTGCAAACTTATTAACGTTCGTGTCCATGTCATCACTTAGTTGTTTTATATGGAAATTAAATAACAAATGCCCACTTCCGAGCCCTATGGGACTCGACTAGTTACCTCCCCTTTGTTGCACAAATAAGTTTATTTTCATGCAATGATTTTATGTCCTTGCTGGTTTGTGATCCAGTTTACTTTATTACTATTATTCCTGACTAATTTCAATTTGTGACCCCCTTTCTCTTGCAAAACACTACTGAACACCTTACTAAAGTCCAGAAATATGTCAACTGGTGTTCCTATATCTGGGTTTTTGTTTACTGATTCAGGGAACTATGTAAGCTGACTGGATATGCCCTCTCCCTTGTGAACCCATGCTGTGCTGAACCTGAGAATCTTAACTCTTTCCGTTCAAATTTGATGGGTTCCCAAATGAAAAACTCCACCATTTTGCAAAATTCGGATGTTAAACTAACTGATCTGCAATGAGACATTACACCACTTTCTCCTTTTTATGTTTGCTTGCCAACGGCATAAGTAAACATATTGCTATCTCTGTGTGATAGGGCTTTTGGTGGCTTGTCCCTCTACACGAATCAAAGGCTTAGGCTTAGCAATCTTCTCCTTAAAGCAGCAGTACTACCAAATCAGGAAGTGATTTATCAAAATTCTGCTTTTTGGCTGTAATCAAGCGGCCAAAGTTCCAGTTTCCATACCTGTAAATATTTTTTTTCAGTCATCTTTAGTTTTTTAGATATTTGCAATTTATTTGAATTGTTGTGGCGCTACAGTATATATGGCGGCTGACTAATTTTCAGCTGCGCTTTTCCTTCAGGTCGCATCACGTCTTTTGACTGCAGCAGTGGGACCCTCTGCTGACCACTCCCGATGTCCCTGCAAGTCATACACATGTGCAGTTGGCAGCAGAGGGGGTTCCAGTGCAACATGCTTGGTGGCAGAAATGTAAAAAAAGCAGAGGATAACTGAGCAAATTACTCGGTGACAGTACAATGCCGGCGGGAAAGAGTACCAGGTATATGATCAGCAGAGCGCAGGGAATAAACTGTCAAAAAAGCACCATTTTTTTTCGTAGTACTGCTGCTTTAATATCACCCACTCTGCCTATTTTCTGTGGTCACTTTCAGCTACTTAGCCAGTGACAGAGCTGAAAAGTACAAAGCGGAAGCTGTTGTGGCAATGTGTACTGGCCTGAAGGTGCTTGCTAGGGACATTTTTTGAAACGTACAGCTGTCTCCTGCAGCCGCTTGGCAGCACTTCCTGTTTTCTCACTAACCCCTCCTTCACAGCACTTGTGGCTGTGACAATGGCTGCTGCCTTGAGGGTTCCTACTAGGAACATTTATTGTTTTTTTCTGGACCATATAGATGTCTCCTGCAGCCACTTGTCACCAGCGGCACTTCCCGTTTTCTCTTAACCCCTCCCGCCCAGCACTATATATGCTATCTAAGCTCAGCATCTTCACAGCAAATACAAGCAAGCAAAAATAACTGGCACTGATCGATTCTTGTTGTATCATGGAATTATTGCAACTTCCTTCCAATCTTTTGGCACTACCCCCTCCATACAGAATGGCTTGAAAATTCCCATTAACTGATCCGCTGTCTCGACTAATTCTTTTAGCACTTGTAGATGCATTTCATCAGGTCAGGTTTATTTATTTATCCTCAGATTTTTAAACTTTTCGATCACCTTGTTTTTGGTAAACAGCTCATTCCTTATGAACCTACCTAGTCTCTGATCCTATATTCAGCATCCCTTCTCATGTCTGGTACTGTTTCCTTTAACTGTGTTTATTGATTTGTTAACCAGGTACAGCACGGGACCCAGGGTCCATTTTCAGTCGGGTACCTCAGGGGTCAGTGTCAGGACCAGTCCTCAATGTCTTTATCAGTGACACTGCAGAGCAGCTGGAAGGGAAGGTCTGCATCCTTGCGGATGACACCAAACTCTGCAATAGGGAGGAAACTCTGGGGGTGCGTGGAAAGGATCAGCAGCGACCTGAGAAAACTGGAAGAGTGGTCAAGGGTATGGCAGCTGGGTTTCAATGTGAAAAAGTGCAAAATAATGCACTTGGGGCACAGAAACCCAGGGATGGGTTATAAAATGGGGAGGGGTAGGTGCTGACAACAACCAAGCAGGAAAGACAGCTGGGGGTGGATTCTATCAGATGACCTAAAGGTGGCCAGGTAGTCTGACAAAGCATCTGGGAGGGTGAGTGGGATGCTGGGCTGCATAGAGAGAGGGGAATCACCAGCAGAAAGAGGGAGGTGGTTTTGCCTCTGTATTGATCGCTGGTAAGACACCATCTGGAGTACTGCATAGAAACATAGAAGTTGACAGCAGATAAGGACCGCAAGGCCCATCCAGTCTGCCCATTTCTTTTTCTACCTTATAAATGTGCCATCGGCCTTTGCTCTGTCAGTGGCCTATCTATTCATAGTCATCTGTATTGCTCCTTATGCCTATCCCATGCCTGTTTGAAGCCCCTGCACTGTATTCATAGCCACCACTTCTGAGGTAGGCCATTCCATTCATCCACCACCCTTTCTGAAAAAAGAATTTCTCACATCTCCCCTTAATCGCCCCTCTAATCTCATGCTGTGTCCTCTTGTCCTGCTATTTTTCTTATATTGAAACTTGTTAGACTCTTTCACCTTGTTAATGCCCTTAAGGTGTTTGAATGCCTCGATCATATCACCTCTCTCCTCCTTTGCTCAAGGGTATACATATTGAGCTCCATTAATCTGTCCTCATATGTCTTCTGATGCAGTCCCTGCACAATTTTGTTGCCCTTCTCTGGACTGCCTCAATTTGGTTAATGTCCTTGTGAAGGTGTGGCCTCCAATACTGCATGCAGTACTCCAGATGGGCCTAACCAGTGTCTTGTAAAGAGGGATTATCACCTCCCTCTTACGACATGTGATACCCCTACTAATACACCCTAACACCCCTCTAGCCTTACCTACTGCTTTAGAGGTCTGCTTAGATGATTTCAGGTCATCAGTGATGATGATGCCCAAGTCTCTTTCTTCCTTTGTGACTGCTAGCAACTCCCCTCCCAGCCTATATGTGGCTTCAGGGTTTCTCTCCCCTATGTGCATGATCTTGCACTTCTTTGCATTAAATCCCAGTCGCCACTCTTCTGACCATTTTGCTAGTTTATCCAGATCTCTTCTCATTCTGCCCACCCCATCTGGATCATCTACTCTGTTGCAGATCTTGGTGTCATCTGCAAACAGACAAGCCTTACCCTCTAGTCCATCTGCAAGGTCACTAATGAAGATATTGAAGAGGACTGGCCCCAGGACTGATCCCTGAGGTACCCCACTTGTGACTTGCATCTCTTATGACTGTATACCATTTACCACCACTCTCTGTTTTCTGCCCGTCAACCATTTGCCACCCAGTTGACCAACTTCTGACCCACCCTGAGCCTACCCAGCTTATTTATCAATCTTCTATGTGGAACAGTGTCAAAAGCTTTGCTGATGTCAAGGTAGACGACATCAACTGCTCCCCCTTGGTCCACCACTCTGGTTACCCAGTAAAAGAAATCTATGAGATTAGTTTGACAGGACCTTCCTTTTGTAAACCCATGCTGTCTTGGATCCTGTGCCCCTATGGATTCCAGGTGTTGCACTATCCTTTCCTTAAGGAGTGCCTCCATAATCTTGCCCACTACTGAGGTAAGACTGACTGGTCTGTAGTTCCTGCCTCCTCCCTGCTACCACTCTTGTGGGCGGGATCACATAAACCCTTCTCCAGTCTTCTAGGACCGCTCCTGTGCTCAGAGACTCACTAAACAGTTCTGATAATGGCTCTGCTAGTTCCACCTTTAGCTTCTTAAGTACCCTGGGATGTATGCCATCAGGTCCCATTGCCTTATACGCCCATGTAGTTCTGGAGACCACATCTCCGCAAGGACACAGACAGCGTGGAGGCGGTCCAGAGAAGAGCAAATAAAATGGTGCAGGGTCTGCATCAGAAGCTCTTTGATGACCGATTAAAGGATCTAAATATGTACACCTTGGAGGGGGGGATATGACAGAGACCTTTAAATACCTCACATGGATAAAAAAGGTACAAGAGGGAAGCATTTTTCAGAAAGAAAGATGCTCAAGGACAAGGGAGCACAATAAAAAGTTGGAGGAGGGTAGATTCAGGAGAGATGTGAGGAAGTACTTCTTCACAGGAGGAATAGTGCATCATGGAACGGTCTTCCAGCAGAGGTGGTGGGGGACAAAAACAGTCATGGTGTTCATGAATGCAAGAGATAGCCATAATATAATCTTGGGGAAAGGAAAGAGGGGTGAGGGATGGATGAATGGGCTGGAGATCAAGTTGGATCTGTGGTGATACTACAGGTGGGGAAAAATGGGCAGACTAGGTGGGCCAAGCAGTCCTCATCTCCAAGCAAATTCTGTTTCCACCTGGAATATAGTACAGATTGTAACATGACACACAGATTTATTTTATTTGTTTATTGAAAATGTTTCACCAGGAAAGGCACACTGAGCAACAATCTGCTCGTCTCCCGGTGCAACCTGGGGGAAGGGGGAACAGGGGGTGGATAACAAGCAGGTTATCAATTGTGGAACGCTTAACAGTAAAATACAATTTGCTTACATTTTAGTGTGAGTTACAGACGAGATCATAGACAACCAGGTTACAGATAGGCACAAGGTACACTTAATACACATACTGTATAGGAATATACTATAGTATATATTACACAGGATGTACAGTTGCAGACGAAGACTCACAAAAGCGGATAGCAATAACAATAACATTAGTGCGTAGGTTCAAAAGTGCGTCAGTTGGGCAAATAAGCCAGCTTTGTAGCATTTGCTTTGTGCCACTGGTCAGGCAAGGAGGGGGGAGTGGGGCAGTCTAGACTCAGGCAGGTGCAGGAGCAGTTTACCATGAAGTAATTTGCTAGGGCAGTGGAGAGAGAGCTGGCAGAGGAGGAGTGGCGAATTTGCAGACGCAGCTCATTCCAGAGCTTAGGGAAGCGGTGAGAGAAGGCT
This sequence comes from Neoceratodus forsteri, assembly GCA_016271365.2. Classification (NCBI taxonomy): domain Eukaryota; kingdom Metazoa; phylum Chordata; order Ceratodontiformes; family Ceratodontidae; genus Neoceratodus; species Neoceratodus forsteri. Next base: position 1,095,321,710 of record CM028135.1, on the reverse strand, counting down.
GCTTGGCCAACAGTGGTCCTCCGCAGAGGGATTACTAGTTGGTGGGAGTCGAGGGATCTAAGGGCATGAGTGAGGGTGGGGGAAGACAAGAGTGAGGTGGAAAGGTAAGATGGGAGGACACCTAGCCAGAACTTAGAGACAAATTTGGTGCAGTGCATAATGCATTGGTTGTCGAGGGATGGAATGCCAGAGACCGGTAGAGGTCTCAGTGATGGGTGAGGGGAGGGCATCAAGAGCAAAGTGGCAGAAGGCATTGAAAAGGGTATCTAGTTTCATTAAGGTGGACTTTGAAGTGGCACTGTAGACAATGTTGCAGTAGTTGAAGGAGGGAAGTATCATCTTCTGGACTAGTTCCCAGCAGACGGTTAGATGGAGGCTACTACGGTTTCTGCACAGGGTTCTGAGCTTGGGCTACAGTTTTTTTATGATAGCATCGATGTGGTCAGCAAAGGGCAGATGCCGGTCGAGCCAAACCCGTAAGTAGCGGAATGGGGTGACATCCTCCAGTGTTTGCCCATTCAGGGTGCGGAAGATGGGGAGGAAGGGGAGCCTGGGCAGGCGTTGTCGTGTGTTGAAGGTCATGGTGACAGTTTTTTAGTGTTGAGGGAGAGCTGGTGTGTGCTGAACCAATGTTGGATTTTGACAAAATCAGCTTGGAGATTAGCAGCTACCGTTTCTGGGGAGGTGCCTGAGGAGTAAAGCACGGTGTCATCTGCATACATGTGGATCGAGGAATTAGAGCAGATGAGTGACAAGTCGTTTAGAAAAATGGAGATCAGAATGGGTCAGAGCACTGACCCCTGAGGGACACTGGTAGTTATAGGAAGGGGGGGGGCAGATATAGCATCGGAGATTCTTACAGATTATGTTCGGCCAGTGAGGTAGGAACTGAGCCAGTTGGTGGCAGCAACGGAGAGCCCAGATTCAGAGAGGCATGAGAGTAGTAAGGTGTGTGAGACAGTGTTGAAAGCTTTAGCAAGGTCGACGAAGATGGCAGAGGGGATCTGTCCTCTATCCATACCGGAGAGTATAGTGTCAGTAAGCCATGTCAGGGAGGATGCCGTGGGGTGACCCTTTCTGAACCTAGACTGGAAAGACGTGAAGAAGTTTGAGTCGGAGAGAAAGGAGGTAAGTTGTGTGAGCACAAGGTGCTCTTGCAGTTTTGCAAGAGCTGGGAGGAGAGAGAGATAGAGCGGTAGTTTGATGTGGAGGTAGGGAAACCTCCTTTAGGGAGAGGGATGACTATGGCATGCTCCCATACCTGGGGGAACTGCTGCAGCAGCGAAGGACTGATTTAGTAGGCTGGCAAGTGGGGTAGCTATGGCAGGGGCAGAGAGGTAGAGGAGTTTGGGGTCCAGACCATCGGGGGATTTGTCCTTTGATGGATTGAGAGATGGCAAGGCATCAAGTGTATCTGTTGATGAGATGTTATTGAAGGAGAAGGTAGGGGGCACATCAGGTTTCTTTATTCCTGCGGTGGGTACGCATAGAGCAGGGGTGGGCAGGGAAGGGAGGAGCGATGCAGCGCATGTGAAGTATGTATTGAACTTGGCAGCTACTGCACTAGGTTCCGAGAGAAGGGAGTTGTTAATATTTAGGAGTGGAGTGGGAGTTGTGGTTTGTGGGGCGAAGAAGGAGTAAATGACCTTCCAGAAGTTTGAGGGATTATTTAAGTTTGTCTGGAGGGAGGAGCTGAAATACTCAGCTTTGGCCAGAAGAGTTGCTCTAATACACTTGTTTCGAAGCATCCGGTATGTGGAGAGGTCTTGTGGGCAGCATGGGGATTTATGAGCTCTCCAGGCTTGGTTCCGGGCGATTTGGCAAGCTATGAGTTCAGGGGTGATCCAGGGTAGGTGGTTGCCCCGTACCCTTGTTCGACGCAGTGGGGCATGAGTGTCCCAGACATTGAAGAATGTGCTTTTGAAGTGAAGGAGGGCATCATCAATGGAGAAGATAGTAGTGGATGGGGCCAGGTCATCTAACAGGGGAGCAAGATTGAGTGATTTGTAGGACCGTTGGACCAGGAACTTAGGGGATGATTTGGGGCGGTGAATTTTACGGACAATGTAGGTAATATGGTGGTCACTCAGGAAGTCTGGAAGTAGACCAGACTTGATGATCCGGTGAGGGTGGGTGCTCAGGGCCCAGTCTAGAAGAGACTGGTTGCCTGATCTGAGGTTTAGGCGAGTGGGTTCGGTGATGATTTGTGAGAGATTTAGCCCTGTTACATCGGTCCAGGCTTTACTGAGGGCTGGTGATAGCCAATTGTGATTAAAATCTCCCATTACATATAATTCACCTGTATGGGTAAGGGAGGAGATTTGCGCAAGGAGGTCGGGGACAGTTGAGGCAGGTGTGCCTGGTCGGCAGTATATACCTGCAATGTGGACTGGGAGCGAGAAAGGGAGGGACAGTTGAAAGATTAGAAGCTCATAGGCTTTAGGTTCGGCCTTAGCTAGGATAACCAAATAGTGCAAGTCTGAGTTTACATAGATGGACACTCCACCACCTCTGGTGGCCCTGTCCTGACGGGCCATGCTTAGACTGGGATGGCGACCGATGGGTCAGTGATGTTTTTACTGAGCCATGTTTCCGATAGAGTGATAATGTCTGGGGCATAGTGGGCAGCGAGTACTTGGGGAGAATCAAGTTTGTGAGCAAGGCTTCTTATATTTGGATGCAGAAGATGCAGGCCACGAGGGAGTGGACTTCCAGTGGGAAGTGTGGTATGGCACAGGATAGGAAGGGGGCACATGAAGTGTGGGAGGAAGGTGTGGATAGGGGGCCGGGGTTTCGGTGTATGTTGCCTGCTGCAAGGAGCAGGAAAGCGAATGTTAGGTAGTGTGTAAACAGTTGCAAGCACCAGGAAGTGAGTGAGTGTCACCTCGGGCAAGAATGATTTTTAGGGGCTGGGCATGGGGCGGTCAGCTGAAGTAGTATCCATGAGGCCGAGGGGTTGAAGAGGAAGGGGCTGGGTCGTGTGACCAAGTGGGCCCAGACTTGGGTGTGAGTATAAGAAATCGTCAAGCTGGTGGAGTAATGGAGTCTTGCAAGGATTGGCAGGAAGGGAGAGGAGAGTTTGGGAGCTGTAGGTGGTAGGGTTGAGAGGAGGGGGGTGGCAGATGAAATTACAAATAATTAATGGCAGGTAGCTAGGCAGAAGGGACATGGCTCCGCACGAAGTGAAGGTGGCACCCTGTTTACAGTGGCAGCACTGTGGAGGAGGAGGAGAAAGCAATGAGGAAGTGGGTGAGGAAATATGATAGGGTCCTGAGTGGTACTGTGACCAATTACAGGGAGGTCTTAGGTAGCAAATGGGAGAGCGAGAGAGAAAGTGGGTGTGGAGATAGTGTATTTAAAGAGTGGAGGGGGCGGGGGAGGGAGGGCCAAAATTTCTTCCAGTAATACATAGGTAATAATATTTCTAAAACTGTAATCAGCTAAGTTTAAACTGAGCACCAGGTGGCAAAGAAATGGGGAGAAGTCCTGGCCAATTGGAGCAGGGAAGCAAGAAGTGCCCGGGATCCAATTGGCTGCGTTGCCGCCGTACCTTGCTGTGAGCTTGAGTCTGGAGTCCTGGTCTCGGTCGGCGGCTGGAGGTGCCGTCCGACCGTAGGGAGCTGTAGCAGCCCTGTTCAAGGGCAAGCAGCTTGCTGTGAGCTCGAGTCCGGGGTCCTGGTCTCGGTTGGCGGCTGGAGGTGCCATCCGACTGTATGGAGCTGGAGCAGCCCTGCTCAAGGGCAAGCAAATACAATAAATATATCATCAACAGAAAGTACAGTCAAAAGCCTTTACACACAGTATAGTGCAGTGGTTTAAGGCTCTGAGCTGCAAACCTGGAGACTTGGGTTTGAATCCCACAGCCCCCACTTGCACACTGTGTGACCCTGAGCAAGTCACTTAACTTCCTTCTGCTTCTAGGTCACACCTGTAAACAAGCTTTCAGCTTAGTGTGTCTCTCCTGGTAAAAAAAAAAAAAAAAAGTTATTTTTTTAAAAAAACAGGTAATGAACATGCAGATTGCAAGGATTCGGCTAAATTGTCCCTATGGCAAGGAGCTGCTGCAGAGAAAGCTCGAGAGCCAGTCTTGGATTTTTGAAAAGCAGGTTTCAGGGTTGCACATTTAGCTGACCTCAAACTTGAATAGTGTGTGTGTGTGCGTGTGCGTGTGTGTGTGTTTTATACTTTGTATTTATGTCAGAATAATATACACAGTATGTACAGTACGTCTAAGGTGCCAAGACATGGTAATCATGTATCAGAAAGGTTATACAAAGGGTCCAAAGACTTATCACCCTGTATTATATCATAGGAGGGCATCCTAATATCATAGACAATGTAATCAAACATTAGTGTCCAGAAATGTCCCAAAAAGGCCACCTTGCTCCATGACCATGGACTGTAATCCAAAGTAGTGTAATGCGATAATTTCCCTGAGTGTGACACTCTTAGAGTGGTCAAAAGGACGATTCAAAAGTCCACGTGTTTGATAATGTGCTCCAACAAATGCATATAAACATAATCCACCTTGCTTATCTTTATTTATTTATTTTATTTAACTTTGATAACCGGGTAAGTGCACTGGCAACAAGTGCCTTTTTCAGGCACGACCCTGGTGCGATTGTACAGACAGGGGTATGATACAACATTTTACAAAGTATACAATTTAGAATATGTACAATAATTTACAGAGAGGGTTATATGCATACATACAAGATGCAAATATTCACATTGCAGTATACATGAGCAGCAAACTTTCAATGGCACTAGCAGAAGGAGGGAGGTGGTGATACCACTATACAAAACACTGGTGAGGCCTCATCTGGCACACTGGGTACAGTTCTGGAGGACAGATTTCCGTAGGGACATAGAGTGGGGGCAGTTTAAAGAAGGGCGACTAAGGGGGTGCAGGGCTTGCACCAGAGGTCATATGAGGAGAGATTAAAAGACCTCAATATGTATACACAGGATATGAGAAAGGAACGAGGAGATATGATAGAAACCTTCTTATATCTTAAGGGCTTAAATAAGGTGTAAGTGGGAAACATCTTTCAGTATAGAAAAGGTACAAGAATAAGAGGGCATCATATAAGATTGGGGGGGGCAGGATAAGGGGAAATGTGAGAACATTTTCTTCACAGAAAGGGTAGTGGATGAATGGAACAGCCTGCCCCAGGAGGTGGTGGAAGTAAGCACAGTGGAGGAGATTTAAACATGCATGGGACAGGCATAAGGGAACCCTAGAGGTGGGAAGGAGACACTAAAACCAATAGCCAAGTAGGGTCAGCACCCACTAACAAAGTAGGGTATACAGGCAGACTAGATGGGCCTGGTGGTCCTTATCGGCCACCAATTTCTATGTTTCTGTGGATGGAGCATAAATACGTGGGAGGGTATATTTGTAAAGGGGTAGTGCAGATGACAACAGAATAGATATGAGCGGGCAATGCAGGAACACAAACAGTGTGAGCAGGTAGGGAAAGAGGGAGATTAGCGAAAGCAGTTGCTAACAAAATGAGGAATAGTGGTCTTTCAGGAGCTTTGTGAAGGCAGAGGGTGTACAGGGTTTTTTTGATTTGAGAGTATAGAGTTCCAAACTGAGGTGGCTCGATAGCAAAAAAAAAATGTCCCATGTTGGTATGGAACAGCGGAACTGAGATGTTATTGTTTGTTGCTGAGCAGGAGGTGGACAAATCTACGAATGAGATCTGTTTAGCTAGATAAGCAGGGGCATCTGTTTGCAAGTTTTTTTTTAATGAACCTGACAAGTGTTAGGTTGGCTTTGAGGTCAAGGAGCAACCAGTTTAAGGTATGTAGTGCGAGGCAGCGATGCGTTTTACAACCGCTACTAGATGCAAATTTGGCGATTTTATAGAATAGGGTGTTGTTTTTTTTGCAGTGCTGATTTACCAGCTGTGTCGACTATCAGCGAGCCATAACCTAGTGAAGGAAGCAAGTTTGTCTGGGCTGTTCTGATCCTGGTATCTGGTTATAGGCACTGGCGGATTCTGTACAATGAGCCCAGTTTCTGGGTTAGGAGGGTGGTGGTGTGCTGGATGTGAGTTTCGAAAGAGATGGTGGGGTCAAGGTGTATTCCCAGCTATTAAAAGGAGCTAGCCTTTTACAGGTAGGTACCATTTTCTGCTTTGATGCAGAACATTGGGGATAGCTTGTTCAGGTTGTACCTGGTCCCAAACAACATCGTTTTGGTTTTTTGGAAGTTTAGGACCATTTTCTCTTGCACAAACCATTCCTGTAACTATATGAAGCTGTTACTAAGTGTTTGGTTGATTGTGCCAGTGTCATTGCTGTGGGTGTATAGGACAGCGTCGTCTGCATAGAGGCGAGTGTGTACCAGTTTGCAGACTGTAGGCAGGTTGTTTATGAAGATGGTGAACAGAAGTGGCCCTAAGATGGAACCTTGGGGGGATGCCATTGCTGTTAGTATTTACGTCAGATAGTGTGTTGCCAATTTGAATGTCTGTTTCCTACGACACAGGTAGTCCTTGAACCAGCAGGAGTAGGACATCCGAGGCCTAGTTCGCATAGCCTACAGATTAGTACTTTGTGGTCGACCAGGTCAAAGACCTTGGTCAGATCAACGAACACAGTTCCAGTTAGCATGCCCTCATCCATTGCATGATAGATGGCATTGATGAACATGACCAGGGCAGTGTCAGTGCTCTGTCCTTTGCAGAAGTTGTGCTGTTTGGCACAGATTAGATTGTGCTGCTGCTGCAGGTATTCGACTACCTAGACATGCACGATTTTCTCTTGCAATTTGACTAGAGCTGAGAGAACTGAGATGGGATGGAAATTTTCTAGGGATGTCGTTTTACCCTTTTTGTGAAGTGGGACAATTGTTGCTGCAGTAAAATACAGTCCAAGCAGTATACTAGTGTAACCCCCCTGCAAATGGGGGTTCCCAAAAGTCTTCCAGGAGCTTGCCTGAATGCTCCAAGTCTGGGCGGTGTTTGGTGTCTGAGCTGTTTAAATGTGGTTCCAAGTGAGTGTTATTTGAGCCTCCATGTACTGTCTCTTTAAGAGCCGTCTGCTTGCAGACTTAATTATTTGTATGGGAAGACTGTGTTGAAATGCCAAGATCCGCTTGAGCTGCTGCCAATTAACTCCGTTTCTGCCGTCACTGCATGTGCAGAGGGAGCCTTGTTGAAAGATATAACTGTTTGCCAGAAATCATTTAGAGTGACTGAGAAAATGTAGTTTGTCTAACCTGTCTTTATTCTATCACGAACTGTTTCAGTGTAGCTCTTTCATTTTCATCCTGAACTGCTGCGCTGGGCCAGTTGGGTTAAGGGAGCCCTAAAATGGAGCCTGTGGACGAATCAGAACTTGGACTCTTAATTTTGAGCCAGTCACAAGGGGATTGTATGGGCAGTGACTCTGGGAAATATAGTTTTAACCTTGGCGCCTTTTTCCACCAACAGAGGGAGTCGTACTGTGAGTGACAGCCGAACCAACCAACAGAATGGTGTGGAGCTAAAGGAAATGCCTTACTTTGTGACTGGAAAGCTCAGATCAGTTGTGACAGTGAAGAGAGAAGGAGCTCTGTGCTTCTGCGGTGTATAGTTTCGCGCGGGAAGTGCGTGTGAGGCCCTGAGGTTCAGCCTGCAGCCGTTACAAGTGCCAGTTCAGACTGAATCCAATTGTGAGGAGAAAGAAGGAAGTCTGAAGAGTGGAAACCAGGCTCACCTTGTAGAAGACTGGAGAAATTGCTGAATCGCGCTCGGTCTGTCAGGAACTGAAGCTGCTGTGTGTGCTCCCAAGTATTTTGCAGTAATTACGATCTGGATCGAGAAGCGGCCTGCCTGGTATAGTACTTTCCTTTTACATATGAATGTGCGTAGTGCTTGTGGGGAATCGTTATTTCTTTCCCCCGTGCTGTGTGCCGAAGCTGGAAGCAAACCCTAGCTTAGCTTGGACTAAATATGTTGCTATCAACTGCAGTGGGGTCCAGTCACAAGGACCTTGTCTTTATGCCCTGTTGTTCTGGCAACCCAGAAGAACATCCACCATCCGGTTCTCAGCTTGGGTATTGTGAGTACAAATCAGGGTATACCCCTGCAGCCTGTTTTCAGTTACAAGTGTGTCATCTAATTATTGTTGTTTCACTTCTTCATGGACTGAGCCATCCGGCTCCGGATTACAATTGGGTGTTGTGCATATATTTTCTTCTACAGGGCCGTGTCCATCTGCACCTGCCGGCCAACCCTGGGCAACAGACCTGGCTAGCCCCCCCCCAACCTGGGTACCTACAGTGTGACTTTTCAGACCCTGTACGTGTGCACAGTACTGTGATTTAATTCTTCCAATTAACCTGATCTCCCCCTCCTGTGTTTTATTCCTCCTAAATAAACCAGATTTGATGATGTTAAACTTTAAACTGTCTGAAGTGTCAGTACCTACATATCAAGCATTGTATTGGTTTGTGTATGTTGATTAACCTTATTTTACAGGGGGTCCCCAGAGACGAACCTCAGAATCAGTCTCGAGGGTAAGTGGTACTTTATGAGTGAACAGTGTGTTCATGTGGGGTATTGGGACTGTAACTTCTGTGCATTGTGTGTGCCACTAGAGGGAATAAAAGGGGGTCTCAGTGTCCCAGAGGGCTGTGACCAAGCTAGTCTAACCACTATAAACCCTGACCTCTGGGTGGAGGCACCCGCCATAGAACCTAGGCCCCTCAACCTGTCAGAAGTCAAGCAGGCAGGGGTAGTAGCCCTTGGGATAGCGGCACCTGGGGGTTACACTAGCACAGCCCCTTTAAGAGCAAACAAAGAAAGTCCTCCTGAGTTAAAAAAGAATGTAATAAATACAGCAAGCTCAATGTAATGTGTAATAAATGCACACATTCAAAAATGATTAATTGTGCTACTAGTCAAACAATACAGAGTTATAAAATCCCACTTAAAGAAGGACCGTATAAACAGACATAACATGCAGTAAGCTCAAACAGGAATTGTAGGTATTAAACATGGCACATTAAACAAAAGAATAGACTGTGGGAAACTAAAAGCTGCATGCTGGGTTTAGTCAGCAGGGCATAAACAAACGCCATATAATTATAACAAACAGGGATTGCTATCTTCGCGCAACCGATCACCCTCCTCAGCACTTAAGACGTGCCTTAAACACTGACCTCAGTGCCATTAACCTCGCTGTCAACATAAGAAAAACTGCAAGTCATTCCCCACAAGCTGGCCTTCTATAGAGCCAGCAAAATGTCAGGTACTGCATATATGTACATACAGATCCAGGCAGCAATAACGTTGAGGAACAATATCAGAAAAAGTCCCGAAGATCACGCCCCTTCCTCCGCACTGTCCCCACGATTAGAGGTGCTATTAAAATCGGCTTTTATCTTGAGGTGTCTCTTCCCTGCCTCTGTCGGATCATTACACAAATACATCTTACCAGCGTAAGAGAGTCTGAGCTCAGCGGGGTATAGTAAGGTATGGGCAACCCCCGACTGTCGCAGTTCAGATCGGATAGCATCAAAAGACTTCCTTCTCCATCGTATGGCAAACGAAAGATTGGGAAAGTAAAAGATTCTTGTGCCATCTGTGAGCTGTGCTTGATCCTTAGCCTTCACTGCCTGGAGAATCCACATCTTAACTGTGGGTCTCAAAGTGATCACAAGGATAGCCCAAGGCGTTCCCTCTTGAACTGGATGTCGGCGAGGATTAATACAGTAGGCCTGGAGTAGTACTCCTACTGGTTGAAAGCCAATGATAGTGTGTAGTAAAGTAGCCACAAGCTCCAGCAGGTCTTGCCCCTCATGCTTCTCTGGTACACTAAGGATTCCGATATTGGTTAGGCAGGCTCTGTTTTCTAGATGTTCCAACTGCAAGTGCAGCAGGTGGTTTTCTTGCACCAGATCCACAATGGTGGTGACAGCCTTCTCGGCTAAAGATTTTGATTGCTGTAACTCCGTGGCCACCAAGTCCAATTTTGTTTCTACAGTTAAGACCCTAGAGGTGACACTATCCACCTTTTTGGCCAATTCCTTCCTAAAGGATTCCAAATCCTTGGCAGCTTTCAGCATGGCTGCGTTCGAGAGTCCTCCTTCAGCACCATGTGACTGACCTGGCTGTTGCACTGTTTTGGATCTCCCCATGTTACACAGTTCAAAAAGCATGATAAAATCAAAAAGACCAGCTCCCCTTGGAAACTGGAGGTGGAGAAAATGATTCTGGAATCTGCTGCAATCTTAGTAGCTCATAAACAGCCCAAAATAAGAAATGATAGATTGAGGGAGCACTCCTGACCAATTGGAGTGCTCCTTTCCTCTGAGTATGAGAAACTCATATTCTGCAAAGAGCGTCTCATGGGCAGATGCCCTGGAAACGGGCACGTTTAGGGAACAGTTTTTTTTATTATATTATTGATCGCGCTCAATCACGCTCCATCAATAATATACTAATATGTTCCCCCCGTCACCACTCGTTCCTGTATCAGAGCGGTTTCACTTGCCTTCAGCTTGAACCAGAACAGCTCAGCTTCTCTCCACTGTTCTCGCTCAAGCCGAATGTGCGTGAAACCACTCTGATACAGCAACGAATGGCTCCAGGGGACATATTAATATACAATATACTGCAGCAGTCTAGAGCTCCTGAGAGAGAGACATCCAACTCTGTTGGCTTCTAGTCATGCCCCCCTGAATAAAGTGTGTTGTGTTTTGCTCGGATACGAGCATGCCTGATGGCGGAGAGCTTTAAACCTCTCTAAAAAAAGTACCTGTTTGACCTTGCCTTTCCTGACTTCTGATTATTGCTGAAGGATGTTTGAGTAGTTTTCATGTTTTTCAGTAAGGTATTTATTGTGTTTTATTGTATAAGTGCTATGATCAGTGCAAATAGTGCTTTTTATAAATAAAGACGAATTGAATTGAATTGAATTGAATTGCTATATGCAGATGTGTTTGCTTAGACTGTTCGCCTCCCTCTGTGGTTTATTTATTAAATCCTACTTCACTATTTGTATTGGTGTTCCTCAGGTTACAGACCTTGTTGAACTCCTTCAAAATGCCATTCTTTTGTTTAGCTAATCCCTTCTCCATTCCATCTTTTTCCTGCAATAGCATGTTTTTGACACTTACTTGTTTTCATTTTCATCATTTTGGGCTGGGAAAGGCACACTGAGCCAAAGCCTGTTTCCCGGTGCGTCATGGGAGCACAGGGAAGGTGAGTGACTTGTACAGGGTCACACAGTATGCATGTGGAGGTTGTGGGAATCAAACCCAGGTCTGCTGGCTATACTAAGCTCATCAAAGCTTGTTGCTCGAACCTCTAGGCTGTACTGCCAGGTACACTTTCAGGTCTTCTCCCTATGCTTGTTCCATTCAAATTTGAATATTCAGGCTGAGTATTCAGATTCCGGATCCAAATAGCTAAGTATTTGCTATTCGTGTTCAGATTAAGTAAAAAAAAAAGCATTTAAAAGCACTTTCCCCTTCCCCCACAGCTGGCCTAGAGTAGCCACGTGGCCACCAATCCCCCTACTACTAGGGATCTGCCACATTCCCTACCCCATGTGGCCTAGACTTGTCCTATGGCCACCAATCCCCACCACCACTAGGGGTTGGTCACCTTGGATTTGTGGTTCTCATATCCAAAAAAAGCGTGTTAGGCAACTCTTACAACCATAAGCGTGGCCTCAGCAGTGGTATTAACATTCACCACCCCTTCCCTGCCCTTTTGTCCCTGACCCCAAAATTACACTTAGTGTAGATGTAACTAACAGTAATTTTCAGTCCAAATACACAGAGCTAGTACACTCGCTCAAAACATGGCACTTTACGTATGTGTATAATAAAAGGGGGGGGGGGGCTCTCACTCCCTCAGCCCCATGGTTCCCACTCTGATACCAGGGGTAGAAATTAAGTTTTGCAGCCACTAGCCAGCAGGGCTCGTGACTGAGAAGGCCACTAGCCCCACAGACATTTCCACACTGGCCCACATGGTGTACTTATTGAAATGTTACCTTCTTTAGTACAAGCCCACAGGGCTAGTTAAAGGAAAATTTTAGCAGCCAGATACAAATTCTACCAGCATTTGGCTAGTGGGCCAGTGCCAGTTTCAATCCCCTGCGATACGTGTGCTAAATACTTATTACTTTTTGGTTGTTCATCCATTGATGATGACACGTGATCCAATTTCCGTCTTTGTCATAAGTATTTGTAGCAGCTTGGACTGCCTGGCTGTTACGCTGATTTACATTGCAGTTATCAGCGGCATTTGATATTCCATCATATGTGACATAAAACCCTCAGAGATGCTACTTATTACACTTTTTTATAAGTTCATACTTTTCCTAAAGGTCAGGGTGCCTTCGGTGAAGGTCTTCAAGGCTTTTTGAAGTTTGTAGGCAGTGACATTAACGAAGGAAAAAGGCTACGTCAGTGGCAGCGTTCGCTTTCGGAGCCGCTTACAGCACCATAATGTCACAGCTGTGAATTAATCTTTCTCTAATGCTATTGAATATTCACAAAGAAATGTTTAGGACACCACACGTGAAACCGCGCACTGAATAATTATGTTCAGTTTACTGAGAAAATATAGGCTTAGCAACAAAACAACTATTGTCACAAGTTCAGTTGAACTGAATTGAATTTTGTTAAACTGACAGGCCCACAGGAGTTCAAAGTCCTTTCTTCAGGGGCCACCCAGAGTTAATTACACAGAATACAAAACAACATAGATTTTACAGATGTCAAACAATTCATGAGGTAAGGAACTACTTGTGCTAGTTCAGGACCCACCATTACAGGAAACAATGTACCCAAGAGTAATCTATACTATTGCATGAAACAATGTATTAAGAGTACAGGAAATAAGTTCACAGGTGGATCATAATAACACGTTTAGATAGCAACACAGTAATTAACAAGCATATTCCATGAGAAGTGCAAAAAGAGTACAATGGGAAAGACCACGTGGCACTACAAGTAAGCCCAGAATACAGAAGGTTAGCAGAAATAAGCAGCCTGTGTACAATCCTGAACTAATGCCTAGCAGCCCATAGGAAGCTGGCCTCGGCCAGTACTGCATAGCAGCCCCTAGGAAGCTGGCCTCGACCAGTGTTGCATAGCTGCCCTTAGGAAGCCAGCCTCGGCCAATATTGCATAGCAGCCCATAGGAAGCCGACTCCATCTATACTGCATAGTTGCCTGTATGAAGTCGGCCTCAGCCTGTATTGTACAGGAAGCCAGGTGTGACCTATATTACATAGCAGCCCCAAGGAAGCATGATTCAGCCTATACTGCATAGCAGCCCTTAGAAAGCATGATTCAGCCTATATTACATAGCAGCCCCAAGGAAGTATGATTCAGCCTATATTACATAGCAGCCCCTAGGAAGCATGATTCAGCCTATACTGCATAGCAGCCCCTAGAAAGCATGATTCAGCCTATATTACATAGCAGCCCCAAGGAAGTATGATTCAGCCTATATTACATAGCAGCCCCTAGGAAGCATGATTCAGCCTATATTACATAGCAGCCCCAAGGAAGCATGACTCAGCCTATATTGCATAGCAGCCCCTAGGAAGCATGATTCAGCCTATATTGCATAGCAGCCCCAAGGAAGTATGATTCAGCCTATACTGCATAGCAGCCCCTAGTAAGCATGATTCAGCCTATATTGCATGCAGCCCCAAGGAAGCATGATTCAGCCTATATTGCATAGCAGCCCCTAGGAAGCATGATTCAGCCTATACTGCATAGCAGCCCCAAGGAAGCTGGCCTCGGCATACACTGCAAAGCAGCCCATAGGAAACCAGCATTGGCCTGTATTGCATAGCAGTCCATAGGAAACTGGGCTCGGCCTATATTACACAGCAGCCCCTAAGAAGGCGGACTCAGCCTGTATTACACAGTAGCTTCTTGGAAGCCGGCCTCTGTACTGCATAGCACCCATAGGAAGCCGGCTTCAACCAATATTGCATTGCAGCCCATAGGAGGCTCGCCTCCACCAACACTGCATAGCAGTCATAGGAAGCCAGCCGTGGCATAAATTCATGGCCCTTCAGATCTTCATGAAACACCAAGTATTTCATTTTAGTTTACCCCGCTATTCACACTGCACTGTTACAGGGTTACTGCTGCTTTCACAGGCTTTAGTTTTACCCTGCTGTTCACACTGCACTGTTACAGGGTTACTGCTGCTTTCACAGGCCTTAGTTTACCCCGCTATTCACACTGCACTGTTACCAGGTTACTGCTGCTTTCTCTGGCTTTAGTTTACCCCCCTATTCACCTGCACTGTTGCCGGGTTTCTGCTGCTTTCTCTGGCTTTAGTTTACCCCACTATTCAGAGGTACTGTTACCAGGTCACTGTTGCTTTCTCTGGCTTTAGTTTACCCGGCTATTCACACTGCACTGTTACCGGGTTATTGCTGCTTTCTCTGGCTTCAGTTTACCCCGCTATTCACACCCCACTATTATCTGGTTACTGCTGCTTTCTCTGGCTTTAGTTTACCCCGCTATTCACACTGCACTGTTACCAGGTTACTGCTGCTTTCTCTGGCTTTAGTTTACCCCGCTATTCACACTGCACTGTTACCAGGTTACTGCTGCTTTCTCTGGCTTTAGTTTACCCCACTATTCACACTGCACTGTTGCCAGGTTACTGCTGCTTTCTCTGGCTTTAGTTTACCCCACTATTCACACTGCACTGTTGCCGGGTTTCTGCTGCTTTCTCTGGCTTTAGTTTACCCTGTTATTCACATCACACTGTTACCTGGCTACTGCTGCTTTCTCTGGCTTTAGTTTACCCCGCTGTTCACACCACACTGTTACTGGGTTATTGCTGCTTTCTCTGGCTTTAGTTTACCCTGCTATTCACACTGCACTGTTACCAGGTTACTGTTGCTTTCTCTGGCTTTAGTTTACCCCGCTGTTCACACCACACTGTTACTGGGTTACTGCTGCTTTCTCTGGCTTTAGTTTACCCCGCTATTCACACCGCACTGTTACCGGGTTACTGCTGCTTTCTCTGGCTTTAGTTTACCCGCTATTCAACGCACTGTTACGGGGTTACTACTGCTTTCTCTGGCTTTAAGTTACCCTGCTATTCACACCATACTATTATCGGGTTGCTGCTGCTTTCTCTGGCTTTAGTTCACTCTGCTATTCACATGCACTGTTACGAGGTTACTGCTGCTTTCTCTGGCAAGTTCACCTTGCTATTCACACTGCACTGTTACCGGGTTACTGCTGCTTTTTCTGGCTTTAGTTGACCCCACTGTTCACAGCACACTGTTACCGGGTTATTGTTGCTTTCTCTGGCTTTAGTTTACCCCACTATTCACACCACACTGTTACCTGGTTACTGCTGCTTTCTCTGGCTTTAGTTTACCCCTCTATTCACACCGCACTGTTACCGGGTTTCTGCTGCTTTCTCTGGCTTTAGTTTACCCCACTATTCACACCAGACTGTTACCGGGTTACTGCTGCTTCCTCTGGCTTTAGTTTACCCTGCTATTCACACCACTCCGTTACTGGGTTACTGCTGCTTTCTCTGGTTTTAATTTACCCCGCTATTCACACCGTACTGTTATCGGGTTACTGCTGGTTTCTCTGGCTTTAGTTCAGCCTGCTATTCACATGCACGGTTACGGTGTTACTGCTGCTTTCTCTGGCTTTAGTTCACCTTGATATTCACACTGTACTGTTACTGGGTTACTGCTGCCTTTTCTGGCTTTAGTTTACCCCACTGTTCACAGCACACTGTTACCGGGTTATTGCTGCTTTCTCTGGCTTTAGTTTACCCCACTATTCACACCGCACTGTTACCTGGTTACTGCTGCTTTCTCTGGCTTTAGTTTACCCCACTATTCACGCTGCACTGTTACCGGGTTATTGCTGCTTTCTCTGGCTTTAGTTTACCCCACTATTCACACCGCACTGTTACCTGGTTACTGCTGCTTTCTCTAGCTTTTAGTTTACCTCACTATTCACGCTGCACTGTTACCGGGTTATTGCTGCTTTCTCTGGCTTTAGTTTACCCCGCTGTTCACACCACACTGTTACTGGGTTACTGCTGCTTTCTCTGGCTTTAGTTTACCCCGCTATTCACACTGCACTGTTACCGGGTTTCTGATGCTTTCTCTGGCTTTAGTTTACCCCGCTATTCACACTGCACTGTTACTGGGTTTCTGCTGCTTTCTCTGGCTTTAGTTTACCCCACTATTCACACCAGACTGTTACCGGGTTACTGCTGCTTTCTCTGGCTTTAGTTAACCCCGCTATTCACACTGCACTGTTACCGTGTTTCTGCTGCTTTCTCTGGCTTTAGTTTACCCCACTATTCACACCAGACTGTTACCGGGTTATTGCAGCTTTCTCTGGCTTTAGTTTACCCTGCTATTCACACCACTCTGTTACTGGGTTACTGCTGCTTTCTCTGGTTTTAATTTACCCCGCTATTCACACCGTACTGTTATCGGGTTACTGCTGGTTTCTCTGGTTTTAGTTCAGCCTGCTATTCACATGCACGGTTACGGTGTTACTGCTGCTTTCTCTGGCTTTAGTTCACCCTGATATTCACACTGCACTGTTACCGGGTTACTGCTTTCTCTGACTTTAGTTCATCCTGCCATCACACCGCACTGTTACTGGGTTACTGCTTTTTTCTCTAGCTTTAGTTTACTGCACTATTAACACAGCACCTTGAGTGCTTCCATTTCATAACTTTAAAAATATTTAAGCCATCCTGCCGGGCAGCAATCGTGCTACTGCTTGTGACACCAGTGACCAGGGTTCAGTAGCAAGCCTGGGTTGCTGGAGGGCCGGCAAGGAGGGGGAGGATCGAGCACCCATAGGGCTGCTCTCCTTCTCCGGGGAGGGAGGGCTGCATTCCCTGCTGCTATACCACCACCTGGGTGACCAAAGGTGGAGGTGCAGTTGGAGGAACAGAAGTTGCAGGGAGGGGCGGACATCGGCCAAGGGTCAGGAGCGAAGGCACGTCTCAGCATGCTTTTGTCTCCTTGGCCCTCCTTGCATGCCTGCGTCTGCAGGGGTGGGACTAGAAAAATGCAGAAATGCCCCACGCCTGCCCCTGGAGATGGGCCCTGGTGTAGATGACCACAGGTTTTGGGGAGAAGCTCCACAGTGTCTGTTCCACTTGAGGTAGGAGGAGATGGGGGCCCCCCAAAACCCCATTCGGGGGGCAATCCGAGTGCTTGAAGGGGTATGGGGGTGGACACATGGAAGTGGAAGCCCTTTGTCCTCCGATGCAGCCTGTGCAGTCGCATTGGGGACCCTGAGGGAAGGAGTAGGTGTGGAGAAGGAGAGGCATAAACAGAAAGTGAAAAAAGAAAAACAAGTTTAAAAATGGAGCAGCAGCAGCACAACTGCTTGTAACACCAACAACCGGGTTTCAGAAGCAAATCCGGGTGTCGGAGGATAGCCCGGGGATTCAGTATTCATAGGACTGTGCCCTCCTCCTCTGGGGAGGGTGGTCAGCCTGTCGCTTACCTGGCCCCTGGCGGAAACTAGGGGAAAGGCAGCCCAGGCCAGAAGATCAAGAGGTGTGGCAGATGTCAGCACACATCACATGGGAAGGCATGGCATTTGCTTAGATGTTCTTGCACACCACACCTCCCAGGAGGACCATAACAAGGAAAATGCCAGTGGCAGAATGCAGGTGGGTGTCCACAGGTCCCACACTCGACTAGTTCGACTCACCAGCCCGAACTGGATCTGGTCTTCGATGGGGATCGGAGACTTCTACTGACCCCACCAGGGGGGCAAGCCCTGGGGGTAGATGGCTGGCGGTAAGTCCTGGTGGAGGTCGGGGTGATGGGGCTAGGGCACCCACCTGAAGGAGGGCCATCTGGGCAAAAGACAAAAAAAAAACACTTAAAAACATGATGCTCTGACCCTGCCCATTTCTAGGGCAGGTGTGTGTGTGTGTGTGTGATGCGCTTTGCTGAAAAAGAGTGTCGAATATGCAAGGGAATGCAGACCATTTATTTGTCAGCAGGGCTGTCTGCATATAATGACATGAAACACTACAAAGATGTTTCTATTCAGCTGTGTGGAGTGCACCCTCACACTCTTGAAATTACTATATTTAGTCACAAAATGTTGGAGCGCAGTCACAGGGTGCTTCAGCCAGGAAGGGATCAGGCAGTCATCTCCTCAGAGCCATATTACAACCCATTCCCCTTCAAGCTGGCAAAAAGGAATGAAGTTAGGTTTTGAAATGTTGGAGTCCCTTTAAAGTAAGCCTGCTCCAAAGGCTGGGGGTCTCCAAAGTGTGCATGGTTGGGGCTCTTCATGTCAAAGAACTAGCTTGCCGAAACAAGGGGTGTATATGTCTGTGTGAGCGTGTGTGTGTGTGTGTGTGTGTGTGTGTGTGTGTGTGTGTTACTGTTACACCAAGGAGGGTTCAAGTTTTGACTGCTTTCTTCTTGCAGATGTCAGTTCTGCGGTTGATCCATACTGC
The DNA here is from genome assembly GCA_016271365.2 of Neoceratodus forsteri. Taxonomy (NCBI): domain Eukaryota; kingdom Metazoa; phylum Chordata; order Ceratodontiformes; family Ceratodontidae; genus Neoceratodus; species Neoceratodus forsteri. The sequence goes on along the minus strand of CM028135.1, from coordinate 1,095,303,243 downwards.
TTAATAGCAAAGCAGAAACCTGATAAATCCAGCAAGGTATTCTTATACTTGCTTAAGCCTTATGTAAACTTCATCATGTGTCCCCTCCCCTTTTCTCACACACACACGCCCTTCTAAAGCTTCTTTGATGTACAAGCTTCTCAGCAGCTGCAGGGACCGGCTGAAGCTGCAGAATCTGAGGGTGCCCTCGCATTCCTTAACTGTGTTGAGCATAAACAGCAGCAACTGTCTTCCCCCCATAACTGACACAGATGATGCCCCTGCTGACAGTGATTTGAAAGCCTGTCATACTCCTAGGTGAGTGAGACTGAAACGAGTAAATCACACAACTTCAGGATTTAAGAAGCACTGATTCAAAGGCTGTGGAGAAACACATAAAATTACAAGGGTCTTGTAGGCAGCACACTAAAGGAAGAATGTCTTCCTTGAGTTCCGTGGCACGCTCCTCTTTGGGGGTGGTTAATAAAAAGAGATTAGTTTTCTCCATACCTAGGTTGCTCCTAGCAGAATTTAAAGTTATGTAGGATATCCTTCTAGTATGTGAGAAACCTGAAAACGACAGCCTTACATTTTGCAGAGAAATGAACTCCGGTCTCTTTCATTCCAGCACTGGAGCCCTATCTCCTGAGTAAATCAGCTTTGGTAACAGTTGATTTGTCTAGAGTCCCTTCACCTTGTGGTAGAAATAATGAATTTGAGCTTTATCTCACTAGAGCAAAAGCTAAGTGAGGTGAGGTTCGAGAAAAAGGAGTGTCTTCCACCACCCCACACAAATAACTTGGAGCTTCAGAAACATGTATTGGCAGCCTGTGGAAACATAAGCATTCCTACAGTATGTGAGCTGGTTCTGCATTAGATGGGGTACACGGGTTGAGGCTGAGGGGAGTGGGGTTACATATCAAACAGATTTGAAAAGCTGACTGGGTACAAGGCTGCCCCTAGGCATACTCAAATATGTGCCCTGTGTACCCTAAATCTGTCAAGCATGTAATAAAATGAAGGGTCCATCTACCACACAGTAGGCAGCTGGGCAGTAAACTGGGAAAATAAATTCTTTTGTGTATCATTTTTAAATGTCTGGGGGCAGCTCTGACTGGGTACATGGGGGCTGGACATTCTCTTAAAAGTGCCTATATGCCGTAACTCTGCATCCTCCTTCCAGAGTTCAAGCCCTGGTCAGGTGTTCCACTAGAGATGCAAGGTTGGCAAGGACAGGACTGTGGAGCATTTATAGAGCGCTCCCTTTTCCAGAGTTAAAGTGGGATCTGAACAGGAGGGTGAGCTGGCAAACATCTGGTCACATACTGATGATGCATGTTGAAGGGTTTATATGTTACATGGTTTTCAGGTTACACCCCAAGATTGTTCCTCATAAAGTGTTCATTTACAAAAATGTTCCCATCTTCTTAAATGGGATGCTTTACTGCAATGCTCACCGTATAGAAACACAGAAAGCTGCAGCAGAAAAAGCCTCATGGTCGATCAAGTCTGTCAATGAATCTACAAGGATTCCTATATTTTTCAGGGAAATGGAGCCGTCTACAGTGAAATCATTACCATAGACTTACATTGGTTGCACAGGAAAACAGCAATTCAGGTTCCATAGGAAATACTGTACTTTACAGGAAAATCCCTCCGGAGTTATAGGGAAATGGGGACAGTAAATGTAAGCTGTTTGGTTGGAGCTTAAAACCTGAATATAGTGATAAGGTCGAATTTAAGGGGAGTCTTTTAATTAATCTAACATGAGCTGTACTGTTAAAACTGTTTAAAGACTTTTTTCTTTCTCTGTGCCCTGTACGCTTTCCTGAACCCCTCCCTGTACCCCTTCCTGCTAGTTTTGCTCGCTGCACTGTCCTGCTAATTTTTCCACCTCAGCTCTCTCGAGCACGCCATTTCTCTGGATTTGTGCTCTCACCCTCCTTATCCTAAACTCTCTTTTCTCTCCACTCCTTGCCCACTCAGTCCACACCCACCCTCCGCTGTATTGATAATTTTCCTCGTTATCCTTGGCCAGACAGCCTTCCTCTCGCTGTCTCCTGGGCCGTACTTCCCCTCCCATCTCTCTCACCTCCTCCTTCTTTGTCTTTGCAAGTACCCCACCCCTGGAGCTTGCCCACCTCTTAAAGCTATCTTTTTGTGCTCTCTTCCCACAGACCTGAGCCCCTGACAAGGGCTGCATCAAGTGGCCATGCCCTGCTCCTCTGGCCGGCGGCCACCACCTCCAGACCCACCGCCAAGCGGCCGCTCTTCGGCTGGTAAGGTACCCCTCCTTTCAGCCTTGTGGCTTCTCTGCCCTCCCAATTGATTGGATGGCAATTCCACTGCCTTATCCGCGATTGGACTCTTAGGATTAGTCCTGTCTTGCCATTGGCTGACTGTGAATTCCATTCCCGGAGTGAAAAAAGCGTGGGTCATTCCCTGATCGTTTATCTGAATTTTCTCCCGCCTACATGCCCCAACCCTGGCTGCTGTTAAATACGCTCAGTCTCCACCCATTTCTCTTGTCCTCCACTCCCACTGACTGCATACAAATCACCATCGCAACCTAATTTCTTGTACCTGGCCTGACTTGTCTTAAAGGTACACAGCATTCCTCTCCCTTGCTCGCTTTGTATTAAATCATGGCCTTAGAATTTAAACTCCCTGTGAGTGCCTTTCCCATTTTCGTTCTTCTAACTTTGCCCTACCTCACAAGTATGACAGATTATAGCTTGGACTACCCACCCATAATTGAAATATTGAACAACATTCACTACAGCATAGGTTGCTCATCAGGGAACTTTTTCTGAATAGATAAGGGACCATGGTCCACGTCCATGACCCTACCACCTATCATTATCTTGCCCTCAAGTGGAGTTCACATCTGCCGACATGGCACTAACCATCCTCACTGTTTGAAACAGGAAAAAAAATAAAACAACGCTGCGCATGCAGGAAGGCCAAGTGTCTCACCAAGTCTCTAAGGGAGCTCCTATTTAGGATTGCCTTTATGCTGCTTCTGCTATCTGGAAACATTCATCCTAATCCAGGCCGGAAACACCTCCTACCTGCAATGCCCCCACAAACAAGGTACCATTAAACTGGCCACAATTAATATCTGCAGCCTTCTAAGCAAAATTGACACCCTGAAAGTCTGGGTAACTGGTTTTTAATAATGTTAATGTATGTTTATTTTGATTGTATTGTTTGATTATTTTGTTGTACAGTGCTTTGGTGTTTGAAAGACGCTTAAAAATAAAGTTTGGTTTACTTTACAACCCAGACATACTGTCCTTCGTTGTGACCTGGATGACCCCCAAAATACCTGATTCAGCAGTAGCCCTACCTGGATACACTATATTCCGGCTGGACAGGTTGACTAAGCATGGGGGTGGATGCGCCATATTTCTAAAAAATTCTCGAAAGGGGCATGCTTTGTCACTGATTGACCTCAGAGGTATCACTCAGGTATTGGCAATAAAAGTGCTGTTGGGGGATCGCCATAAAACGCTATCAGTACATTCAGTCTACATACCACCCAAAGACCTGACCACTGGTTTCCTCAGTTTTCTTGACCATCTCCGCTCACAAAATCACCTCACAGAGACAATTATCTAGGGTGATTTCAACATAAACTGGCTGTCACCTGCGAACAACTCCCTAAAGGACGCGCTAACATCTCTTCACCTAACTCAACTCGTTAATGCACCTACCAGAATAAACTACAATACAGGGACTAGCACCACCCTCGACTGGATAATCTCTAACCAACCCAACCACCTTTTCAATGTAACTGTGCAGCCTGACTCCGTCAGTGACCACTCCCCTATCACATGCAACTGGACAAATAAATTCCATATCCCGCCTCCCCTAACTTTATACAGCAGGATACTCAAACGGGGGCACCTGGACCTCCTAAAGCAGCAGCTTCGTGCCCAGGACTGGAACCTGCTGGACTCAACAGATGACATTAATGTAGCCCTCGGTCACTTCGTAAGGGTCTTCAATACTGCCTGTGACATGCACACCCCTCTAAAAAACATGAAGGTCCATGGCACTGTGAACCCTTGGATCACTCCTGTTCTCCTCTCCAATATGAACTTTTGGGACCATCTCTGGCACTGTGCAAAAGCCACTGGTAAACAGCGGACATACAAGCCTATGAAGCAGCTAGAAACAACTGCACAAGGGAGACTCGCCAGGCAAAACACAAGTACCATAGGAAGATGCTTACCAACTCCTGGGGTGATAGCAGAAAGTTCTGGTCTAATTTAAAAGACATCACTGGCAAGGAATCCAAAGTATTGTCTACAATGCTAAACATTAAGGGCACCCCTTTCTGCTGACCTGCTGGAAATTGCTAACGCTTTCAACGGTGCTTTTCCCAATCTGAGCGGTGTCCTCCCACATAACTTTTTTGATGGTAACGCTGCCCATTCTGCAAGTCACTGTCATGGTAAGAGCCCTGAACACCCCCCTTTCTATTTTAAAAAGGTTTCATGCAACTTGGTCAGAAAATTACTAACTAAGGTCCTACGTAACACAAGACACAGTAGTGACAGACTAGACCTTAAGCTTATCGCCCTAACCTTTGTTGAAGTTCTCCTACCTATAATCAAGATGCTAAACCTTTGTCTTACACTGACACAATTCCCGGATGCATGGAAAATGGCCATCGTAACTCCAGTGCATAAAGCTGGTGACCGTTCCCTACAGGGAAATTATAGGCCAATATCTATTCTCCCTCCACTCTCCAAGGTGCTAGAGTGAATCATTACCAATCAGCTTGTTGATGATCTGGAAACCTACTCTATCCAGTGCCCTCAACAACATGGCTTTAGAAAGGGGCATAGTACTACCTCAGCGCTTTTAGAATTCACTAGCTTCATACAACAGTCCATTGATCAAGGCAAGCTCATAGGCACAGCCTTTGTCAACCTAACAAAGGCTTTTGACACAGTGAATCACACACTCTTGCTTGACAAACTCTCTAAAATTGGGGTTGCTCCTAACACTCAGAAATGGTTCAGAAGCTACCTTAGTGATAGACTGCAGAGGGTGAGGATATCGAATGTTGTCTCGGAGAAGAGGGCTGTCCGAGCTGGTGTACCACAAGGCTCAATCCTCAGGCCCCTACTATTCAGTATTTTCCTTAACAACCTCCCAGCTGCCTGCAATCAGCGTACTATCCTCTACGCAGATAACGTGGTCATCTTTACTAGCCACCCAGATCCCAACTCACTTGAAAACAATCTTCAACAAGGATTCACGGAAGCAGAGAGCTGGTTTAATGATCACAAATTAGTGCTAAACTACAAGAAAACAAATGTCCACTTGTTTTCAACCTCTCGAAATAAGTTTTAAGGCACACACACTCATTGTCACAAACAACCATGGAGACTCTCTTGAGGAAATTCAGCTCTTCAAGTACCTCAGATTAACCCTGGATAGTCACCTCACTTTTGTGCCTCACATAGAAAATGTCACCAGAGATGTCAATACCAGAATCGGGCTCCTCTACAGACACAGATGGAGTCTGACTCCAGAAGTCCTGAAGACTGCAGTTCACAGCTCGGTTCTCTCGATCACTGAATATGGCCTAATCATATACAGTGTTGCAACATCCACATCCCCTAAAAGACTCATGCTTGCCCTGAACAAGGCCTGTACAGTAGGTTAATCACGGGTGTAGCTCACCTCATTCACACCTGTGAGATATACGTTCAATCTAACTGGCTTCAACTAAGCAATAGGATCAAATACCAAACCTGCCTTCTGATTACTACCCCCGAGCATTGGTTGCCTGCTAAACAAATTCCCTAAGACCCAACACACTCACACCTCTGATTCTGACCTCCTTCTAGTCCCTCACTGTTGGACTGCTCAATACCAGCGATCCTTTCTGTACAGAGCCCCACTGTGGTTTAATAACCTAAGCAACCAACTGACCAATCTACCCAGGCTTACACAGTTCAAACGAATGCTTCATCAGCATCTACCAACTTAAAACACTTGTGATTGCTACATCCAATTTCCCACCTTCCGTACCACATGCTATTATCACCTTTGCTGCACTTCCAGGCTTCCTGGGCCCCACCTCCTCTTGTCATAACAATTTCCCCTACCCCCTCGGCCACCCCCTCCTTACCCCACCCCATCCCTGCTTTCTCCACAGATTCCCTCTTTCTTCCACTAACCAGGACCTCTGGTCCCCATCTATCCTATCTTGCTATCCTTTCTTACTTTGTTTGCCCCTTCCTCCTCCCATATACCCTCTTCCACCTTGCTTACCCCTGCTCTCTCACTATATGACAAGGTCTCTGGCTGCCATATTTTCTTACTCTACCTAAATTCTGCTCTTCCCCCCTCTCTTTACCTTATACTAAGATTCATACTAAGAAAGGTAGGCATACAGAAGGCCGCGGCCCACATATGTATGTCTCCAGCCAAGCTGGTGCATTGTCCCAGTGTTTACAACAAGAAATAATCAAGGTTGTCTTTAAATGCTAACTCCCCTCCCACCTTTTTCCCTGTCACCTTTACACAGCACTGTGTACAACTGCATTATTTGATTTACTGCGTTCTGATGTAACTACTGATTGTGCATGTGCCTCCCTTGTTTTGTTTGTGACCCCTCCCTCTGACGTGAAGCCTTTGTAAATGAGCGACCGGCGCTCAAAGGTATTTGTAATCCGAGATTGAATAAATAAATAAATACCAGACTGAACTCAGGAGCTCTGGTATTTGTCAGTTTCAGTTGCTCGGTGTCTTTATGTGCTAGCTGCAAAAATACAGTTTCACCTAGAAGACTAAGACTTGGCCATGATTTAAAGCAGCAGTACTACGAAAAAAATATTTGCGCTTTTTTTGGCAGTTTATTCCCTGTGCTCTGCTGATCATATACCTGGTACTCTTTCCCGCCGGCACTGTAATATCACCGAGTACTTTGCTCAGTTATCCTCTGCTTTTTTTCACATTTCTGCAACCAAGCATGTTGCACTGGAACCCCCTCTGTTGCCAACTGCACATGTGTATGACTTGCAGGGACATTGGGAGTGGTCAGCAGAGAGTCCCACTGCTGTAGTCAAAAGACATGATGCGACCTGAAGGAAAAGCACAGCTGAAAATTAGTCAGCCATTATATTTATTGTAGCACCACAAGAATTCAAATAAATTGCAAATATCTAAAAAACTAAAGATGACGGAAAAAAAAAATATTTACAGGTATGAAAACTGGAACTTCGGCCACATGCTTACAGCCAAAAAGCAGAATTTTGATAGATCACTTCCTGGTTTGGTAGTACTGCTGCTTTAAGTAAGGATTAACCCACAACAGAGCATGAATCCACTAGAGAATTAATGCAAATAAAAAGGAAAGGGAAGGGGAGTGGAGGAGAGAGGAGAGAGGAGGGAAGGGAAGTTAAGTTTTGGTAAGGAGAAAGACGTGCTTTGATGAATCTAGAGGAAGTTTCTCAGATTATGAGGAAAGATTGCAGTAATATCTGGAAGCAAACCAGATTGAGAATGATTAGGAAGGAAAACATTTTCCCTGCACAGAGAGCCTTCTATTTCTAAAGGAACTAGGCAAGGCTGTATTTTTAGAGATTCTCGAACTCCAGAGAGACTATTTTTTGCAACCAGCAAATGTAATAGCTAAAAGATGTCAGTTAGACAGCCAAAAACTGCAACCATTTGAAACTAACATGGTGTGCATTGCATATTTGAAACAAAATGGCTTCCTCCTGTAATTAATAACCAGTTTTGATAACGATATCATTTTTTATACAGCACTGTCGGTCTGGAATTTTGAGGTTGTTTACTGAATTATTTCTTTGCTGAAATGTGCTGACATAAGGCCTTCATAGTAACCAAAAGCTTTGAAGTTACTAACGACAGCTTGTATCAGTTTTATCGGTGAAAGCGAATAAAACGTAATGTTTTAAATTTCCAAGGATGAGGCTTTGCCTGTATAATGCCAGCCTCCTCCAAAGTCATATGCTACTAGTGCCACAGAATGAATCCTTAGCTACAGTGTTGCCAGTTCCGGGTGTATCAGTGTAGGATCTACCACGAAACGGGACAGAACAGATTGCAGCAATTTGCCATGTCTCAATGCTCATGAGTTGCTTCTTCGAGAAACCACTACTTGAGAACTTAACAGGGAAGATTCATTAACCGTGACCATCATAGCTTGGAAGCCCAAGAAACACCCTTTTAAATTAAGTATTGTGCTAACCTGTAGCTGACAACAGTCCAGAGTAGTGTTGCTCGGATAGTATCTTGAGCAATCCGGATCCACCAAATACCTGCCATTTTGGCAGGATAGTGGATCCGTCAGATAGCATTAGCTATCCGACCATGGATCCGACCCCCTGGATCCAGGATTCTGCATTATCCGATGCCCGGATCCCTGGATCTGGCATCGGATAACGACGGATCCGACCCAGAATCCGACTTCTGAATAAAGCTGGATCCTGGGTCGGATCCCGCCCAGACAGTGCCGCCATCCAGCGGAGCACAGTCGGATACACGGGGGCAATATCCGAGCAACACTAGTACAAAGATATTGATGACGTGATACTACGTTTTTCATCTCATGTTATTTCATTTATTTCTTCAGGAAATGGCTCTGTTAAGCAAGCTCACTTACAAGGAGGACCTGGGTAGGACAGGGATACAGATAATAAAAACAATAAGACAATTAAAAGAATAAAATAAAATACAAATACAATTACAATGGTGACAGAATACAGTGGGGATACAGTCAGTATTTATTTTTATTTAAACATTTGATAACCGTGAAAGTCACACTGAGCCAAGTCTTGTTTCCAGTTGCGACCCGGGGAAGGGGGAAAGGGATATAAGGCAGAAAATACATAATCGATATATGAGATAAATATACAGTTGCATAAGTTATACAGCGAAATACCGTATATGCAGATTGAGTATATACAAATAGTATCCTACAATTCTGAGGATTTTACTGTCCACAGAAAAGCGTCTAGCATGAGGCTGGGCCTGTAATTGGCTCGGAGCAGGTGCAGGTGGGGAGTGGAAGTTGTCGGATTTGGTATTTGAAGCAGTTGTGAGAGGGTGAGTTTCTTAGGAGAGGCGGAAGTTGGTTCCATAAAGAGGGGGCACATTAGGATACAAGGTTGGGTAGCATACCACGTGAAAAGATTCATGAAGGCAAGACAGTTGCTTCAACGGGATTGTGCAGTAAGGACTGAAAAGACTCTGATGGTGAAGGTCAAGCAGTAGTTACATGAGCAAGTCTCAGTACATAGGTTGTCAATAAGGTTTTAAAATGATTTCACCCAACCAGAGAGCTAAGATCTAGGGTGCTCTGTAACTTGTTCCAGGCAACTGGAATGACACTGCTGATCGCAGATTTTCCATACTGCTTAGAGTACCTAGGTGTGTCCAGGAGAAGGAGATTATTCTTTCTAAGGCCCTGTACACATCAGGCTAGTTAAAACGTTTTAAGGTGCTTAAACGCTTTTAATCAAGAAGGGTTAAACACGGCGCTGGTTCTACATTTAAGCCGGGTTTCAAAGCCGTTGTTAAGAACCGTGCTTAAACCCTGCTGCGAGCTAGTCTCAAGTCCGTTTTTAAAAACAGTTTAAAGGAGGAAAGCGTGTTACCTTGTAGTGTGGACGGGCGTGCGATTTTTACCTCTATTACAGTGCCAACATAACCGCGCTACAATCGCGGAGGATTACCGGCTTTAAAAACGTTACTTGCTGCTGATGCAGACGGGAGTTTACCGCGTTACAACCGAGTTCGAACTCGGTGAACAATAATGTGGACGGGCTGCTGTGGTGAGTTTGAAAATGTTTTGAAACCGTTATTTAAAACTGTACAAATCTTCAGTTGTAATGTGTACAGAGCCTTAGACAATAGCAGCAAGAGGACTTGCTGAAGAAGACATTGCCACCATTTCTAGAACCTGTGATGTCACTGACGATCAAGCTGCTGCTAACCACGTTGTGGTCACATACAGACCACGTCCTGCTTTAGTGGCTGTATATTATTCTTGATGCTTTTGTCTACAAAATTAGAGATATTTAGGCCTAAATAGGTATTCTCTTTCCTAATCCATTGCAGTTGAAATCATGATCTTAATGAAGCTTCAAGAACCTGGAGAAAATGCATGGGCACTGCTTAAGTTTTGCTCCAGTTAAGTTTAAGTCCTGAGATTTTGCTATAATGTTTTTTATTTTTCATTTGTTTCTCCGACGGCACCCCAAGTCCCGGCAGCGTTCCTCCATCCCTGTCACTGACCCATCTCATGGACTTACAAGTTGACTACCACTTACAGAGTTATATTGGCAGGTGGCTTGCCACGTAGAGTCATGCGGTACTGTACCTGTGGGGGATGCCAGGTGCGCTGAGGAATTTTCCTCCATTTTCCCCCCTTGGACATCTGTGAGTGATGCGCACACACACACACACACACACACATATTAATACACATGCATGCTGCACCAGTGCGTGTCCCTGCATGTCTGCTGGTCCCACTAGTGTTGCCACCCAGCTGGGTGGCCGGCGAGCTGTGAGACTCAGTCCCTCCTCCCCGAGGGACGAGAGCCACCATGGGACGCTCAATTCTCCCTCACCTGTCCAGCACAGGAACGACCCAGGCCCACTCCCAAACCCAAGTCTCCAGCACGGCTGGAGGTAAGATACCAGTGCCTCAGACCTTCATGCCCCTGGGCCAGCCTTTGCTAACATTTTTTAATAAACGTTTAAGTCCTGAGAGGGAATCCATGGATCTACTCACAGTGGGCAAGACATCATCTGCAAAACCAAATACTTTCTTACAGATATTAGCCAATTGAAAACCGTGAATTTGAGGTGAGGGCTGAATTAACCTGATTCACAGTTCAATAGCTAGAATAAATAAATATGGAGATAAAGGGCAGCTTGTCTGGTGCCACAAAAAAGATGAAACCGTGGTGAAATGAGTCCATTCTAAATTAATTCAGCTGATGGGCTGTGATATAAGGTAGATATCCATTTAAGGAAACAGTTATCATATCCACACTGTACAGTAACTGCGTACATGTAATTCCAGTTCAGGGAATCGAATGCCTTCATCATATCGACGGAGATAGCTATTTCTGGGATCTTAAGTTTGTTAGTGTACCATATAATATTAAATATCCTTCTTATGTTATCCGCCCATTATCTACTGTGGATGAACCACACCTGTTACATAGAAACATAAAATCTGATGACAGATAAGGACCACTTGGCCCACCTAGCCTGCCCATTTTCTCTACCCACTTTAACACCGCAGACCCTACTTAATCTCTGGCTTTACCCTCCCTTTCCCAACCATTAAGGTTCCCTTGTGCCTATTCCATGCATTCTTGAATCTCGTTACTGGTTTTGCTCCCATTACCTATGTTGGAAGGCTTTTCCAGGCATCCTCCACTCTTTTTGTGCAGAAGTACATCCTCACATCTCCCCTGAGTCTACCCCCTCCAGCTTCATAGCATGACCCCTTGATCTTGAGCACCTTTTCTGAAAAATGCTACCCTCTTGTACCCTATTTATACCTGTGAGATATTTGAATGTTTCCATCAAATCCCACCTCTCCCTCCTTTCCTTCAGGGTGTACATATTGAGGTCCTTTAGTAACTCCTCATAGGGCTTTTGATGCAGACCCTGCACCATTTGAGTTGCCCTCCTCCTCCTCCTCTGGAACACCTCTACTCTGTCTCTGTCCTTCCAGAGGTATGGTCTCCAAAACTGGACACAGTACTCTAAGTGAGGTCTCACCAGTGATCTATGCAGTGGTAATACCGCCTCTCTCTTTCTGCTGGTGATACCTCTCCCCATGCACCTTAGCATCCCACTAGCTATCCCCACTGCCTTGTCACACTGTCTGGCCACCCTTAGGTCATCAGATATGATTACCCCAGGCCTCCTTCCTGTTTGGTGGTTATTAATACCACTCTCCCCATTCTGTACTCCTCCTCTAGGTTTCTGTGCCCCAAGTGCATGATTGTGCATGTTTTCACACTGAAACCCAGCTGCCACACCCTTGACCATTCCTCTAGTTTTCTTAGATCTCTATTCATTTTTTCCACCCTCCCTGGAGTGTCCATCCTATTACAGATTTTAGTGTCATCTGCAAAAAGGCATACTTTCCCTTTTAGCCCCTTTGAAATGTTGCTAATAAAGACATTAAAGAGGACCAGTCCTAGTACTGATCCCTATAGCACCCTGCTGGTCACCCTCCCTTCCACGGAGTTAACTCCATTTACCACCACCCTCTGTCACCTATCCCCCATCCAGTTTCTCACCCAGTTTACAACCTTCGGACCCACTCCCAGGCTGCCCAGCTTGTTTATGAGTTTCCTATGTGGAACGCTGCTGAAGGCCTTATTGAACTCTAGGTAGGCCACATCCACCACTCCACCCTGATTTATTCCCTGATCACCCAGCCAAAGAAATCTATCAGATCTGTTTGACATGACCTCCCGCCAGTGAATCCATGCTGCCTCGGATCTTGTAAGCCACTGGATTCAAGATATTCCACAATCCTTTCCTTCAGTAGTGATTCCATTAATTTCCCCACTACCAAAGTCAGGCTGACTAGCCTGCAACTGCCAACCTCCTCCCTGCTACCACTTTTGTGAAGTGGGACTACATGCACCCTCCTCCAGTCTCCCGGAACCACTCCCGTCTCCAGTGAGTCACTGAACAGGACTGTCAGAGGTACAGCCATCACCTCTCTGAGCTCCCTCAATATCCTCGGATGCATCCCATCTGGCCCCACTGCCTTGTCCACTTTCAGATTTGGGAGTTCCTTCTTTTTTTCTCTTTAAATGGACTAGTGTCCATCCCCCTTCCTTTGATGCTACTGGCACTTATCAATGCAGTCTCTCGCCTTCCCTTTCCTCTGTGAACACTGAACAAAAGTATTTGTTCAGGATGTGTGCTTTTTCCTGGTCCCTCTACACACACACACACACACACACACACACACACACATACACACTTCCTTTCCCTCCTAAGCCTTACTATCCTTCCCCTGGTCTTTCTCTTTTTTGCTTACATACCTGGAAAATGTCTTGTCCCGTTTCTTTACTGCCTGGGATATTTTCTCTTCCTTTAGTGCCTTTGCACTCCTAATTGCTTTCCCTGCCTCCCCTCTGTTCCTCCTGATGCACCATCTCACTATCCTCCTCTCTCTCTCTGCCTCCTTACACCTCCTAAATGCTAACCTTTTTGCCCTTACCTTCCCGGCCACCTGTTTTGAGAACCATAGCGGTGTCTTTTTCCTTTTGCTTTTGCTTACTTGTCTGATGCTGAGGTTTGTTGCCTCCTCTGTCCCTTTAGTTTCACCTATTGTTCCTCCCTCCACCCAACTGCCCCCAAAGCATCCTGAGGCATTCCCCATCTTTTTAAATTTGGCCCTCCTAAAGTCCAGGACCCTTGCCTTTGTGTGGTTCGATTCTGCCAGAGTTCTTATACTGAACCACATGGTATGGTGATCACTGGTCCCCAGGTGGCCACCCACTGTGAAATCTGCAACACTGTCATCGTTGGTGAGTACAAGGTCCAGTACTGCCCTCTCACGAGTGGGCTGTTTTACTAGTTGCCTGAGGAACGCCCCCTGCAGGGAATCCAGGAAGTCCCTGCTCCTAGCTGAAGTTGGAACTAGGATGCTCCAATTTATCCAACAGATTGAATTCCCCACCAGCAGCACCTCCCCTTATCTGCCATTTTTTTGGATGGCTTCCACCAGAACCTTATCCAACTCCCCCACCCCCACCCCCCACTGTGCTGGAGGTCTCTAGATCACGCCAGTGCAAATGGTGGCTCCATTCCCGTTTCTGGTGACCCACAGTACCTCTGCCCCTCTCTGTATCTCTGCTGCTTTTATGCTATCCCTCACATAAAGAGTAACTCCTCCCCCTTTCTTTCCTACCCTATCCTTCCTGAACAGAGTATGGCTATATCCCAGTCATGGTTCTCACTGCACCATGACTTGGTAATTGCGACAGTGTCCAGGTCAGCCTTTGCCATAATGGCCTCTAAATCCGGGATTTTATTTCCCAGATTTCGAGCACTCGCACACATGGCTTCCAGATTGCTACCACCCTGCTTGTCAACCCCGCCCCCTTCCCTTCTCCTTACCTCCTCTGTTTTCATTCCCAACTCTCTTTATTTCTACCATTTTTTTTTCGGTGCCCTTGGGATTTCTTTCCCTTACAGTTCTCCCTACTGACTACTTCAGCTTGTGTGTGGGGGGGGGGCACAGTTTATGTCTCCCTGCTTCTTTCTGCCACCCTCCTTAACAGTTTAAATGCTCACCAATGTAACATTTAAACTATTCACTCCGGATTGTGGTCCCCCTCCTGGGTGGATGTAGGTCATCTCCCCTGTATAGGCCCTTATCCCTCCAGGTGGGACCCCAGTCCCCATGAGATTGCGAATCTCAAATATGAAATCAACAGGGCATGTTCAGACCAAGCTGAATGTGCACTGTTTGGCACACAGCAATAATACTGGAAATCAGTGTGATGTTCTTTAACAATCAGACTCTTCACAATTGCTTGCAATCGTATCGTTAGAATTGTTATTACATTAGTGACATTATTTAAGAGGGAGATTGGTGTAGAACTGGCACATTCCGTACTGATTCTGATTATGTATTAGACATAGTGGGTGGTAGTTTCCCCTGTCGTTTGTGGCTCTTTTATGGCCCTATGTAAATACAGGTACTCTGATATATCTGTATTCAGTAATTTGTCAAATTCTCCAGTTAGTCCGTTAGGTCCTGGAGTCTTCCCATCTGCATCTGAAACTTCATTTGAAGTAATTGGGCTCCCTATCCACAGCATGTCTTTTGGGGTTAGTTGAGGTAAAGTGACCTTACTTACGAACTCATTGATATCTTTATTTTCTGCTTCTTGTCTCTCGTTGTAAATGTGAGATAGAGCCTGCAGCAACCAGCTTTGTTTATAGCCTTATTACCTAATTGTATTTGTCCTTTCGAGTTGTTAATAGTGGGTATCAAATTCTGTGCTTTTTGTTTCTGAGTCTGTAGGCCAGTAGCTTCCCAGCCTTTTCTCCTAACTCCTTTCTTTGCCTTGGCACCAAACAATCCACATACTGCCTTGGATAGGGTGTTTTCTTGGCTCGAATCTCGGGGGGAGGCACACAACAAACATGTGTATTTTTACCAGGAACCGGGGTGGCCCATAGCACGGGGGGGTAACCAATAAATCACACAGTCAACTCACCAATGAATGTCCACGAGCAGAAACAGAGTCAAGTGACGGACTTTATTCTGACTTGATGGACTGACAGACAACATTTGCCCACCGGGGCTGCAAGTGCAGAAACAGGTACGACAACATCTACAAAATCCACAGTAGTGCTTTACTACTAGTTCATTTGTTCGAATCCCCCCGCCCCCCCGCTTTAGAGGGTCCAAGAAACCACATTTCCTTCCATCCCTCTTCTAGACTATGGATACAGGACAGATCTTGTCCAGAATGAAAATGAACAATGCTGAGTTCACAGATCCCAGGGGTGAGCAACGCCTAGCTTCCCCAATTACCAAAGTCGCACATCACAGACTCTTTTATAGGACAGAGCATGACCTCCCTAGGGGAAACCTGGGGGTTGCATAAAGTAACTGGGCACCCTATCCACAGCATGTCTTTGGGGGTTAGTTTAGGTAAAGCGGCCTTACTTACGAACTGGTCGATATCTTTATGTCCTGCTTCTTGTCTCTCGTTGTAAATGTGAGGTAGGGCCTGTAGCAACCTGCTTACAGCCTTATTACCTAACTGTATTTGTCCTTTTAGGTTGTTAATAGCGGGTATCAAATTCTGTGTTTTTTATTCCGAGTCTGTAGGCCAGTAGTTTCCCAGCCCTTTCCTCTCATTCCCAGTAATGCTGCTACATGCTGAACAATGAGAACTTGGCTTGGGCTGAATATGCCCTGTTGATTTCATATTTGAGATTCATAATCTCATAAAGCATTGATGCCTTGGTCATGACCTTCGAAGTCTTTAAGGGCAACTTCCATCTCATTCGATTTTTAGTGTACTTTTTTAGAGGAGTAGTTAATTATTCTTCTTGGATATAGGCTTTAAAAGCTTCCCAGAGGCAAGAATCTGATGTATCTCCTTTGCTATTATTTTTAAAGTATTCTTGACTTTCTTTGCATAAGCACTGCTTAAATAAACTGTCTCTTATAAGGGAGGTGTTAAACTTCCAACTAAATGTTTTGTCTCTTCTCCCTTGTAATATAACAGATGCACTGATAAGCCTGTGGTCTGATAAACTAATGCTGTCTATTTCTGTTTTTGCTAATACAGCACTTAATTCCTTGTGTATAAAGAGATAAACTAATCTCCTATGAGTATGATGTCTACCTGAATATGTATAATCCGTATCACTGGGGTGAGTCAGGCACCAAGTGTCTGATAATCTACTGTCTTCCCATTCATTTAGATAGAGAGGTTCTGGCTTTTTAGGGAGCTTCTGGCTTTTAAGAGGAAACAGAACCTTTGTAAAACTGTTGGTTTGTACTAACGAAGGAGGCCACAGATCAGTACTCGCTTGATCTGACTTGTTTAAGTCATGTCAGATGTAAGTATGATCTGCAGGACACTTCCCACAGAATGCTTAGTAGAAAACAGATACATTGTCACTCAGGTATGCTGACAGCTACCACATGTAGGCTGCTAAGGATTTGGTGAGTCAGTCCCTTGCTACAGATTAGAGTAGATTAATCAATATTTCAGCAGTGTGTGTTTTTTTAACTAGCTTTGTTCTGGCCATAGAGTCTATACCTAACCCTTAGATCCTAGTTCACTGTCCCAGAAAACACAGAGAAATGAAGACTACAACATTTAGAATAATGTATGGGACAGCCATGCATTGAGACAAGAACACTACATTCATGATCCCTTCCTTTCATTTCATATCAGAGATGTACATGTGTGTCGTAACAGAAGATGCATTTGTTCAGTAATAGAAAATATAACAAATGGTATGGAGGATGAAAAATATCACAACCTTGTTAATCATTAGTGTAACCCACTACCCCCCTTGGTGGGGTTAGAGCCTAGGGCAGGGTACAGTCTGTTCCCCTAGGTAATTATTGGATACAGTTTGTGCCTTGGTAGGTAATTAGTGGGGAACAGGCAGTTCAGCGAGGAAAGGGTGAAATCTGGGCTGCCCTCCAGGGACCTGCTGCTGGTGGGAGGTCGCCATGGGCAGGCGGGATATAAGCGTGGGCACATACGAACATACAAAATTTGCCAGAAGATAAAGGCCTAGAGGTCTATCAAGTCTGCTCGAATGTGCAGCTAGCACCCCTTATTCTGCAGCTGCCCCTTCCTTCCACCCTTCCCCTTCATTAACCCTCCCCCTTGTCCTGTCCCATCCCCTTTTGGAGCAGTCCACTGTTCTACTGGATACCATAGGAAGAGAAGGAAAGAAAGAGACAGAGCGATGATGAGGGCAGAGTGGGGGCGATTGCCCACTCAAGACAGCTGTAGAATTTCTTGGCCATTTCTAGAATAGAAGTATTTTTCACTGCCAGACAGTCAGGAGACAGTGGGAGCTACAGTTTTGAGCACCCCACTGGAGAGATCTTTGGTGTCTGCTCAGCCCAGTAGCCCCACTGCACAGCCACCCGAGGCAGTGTGACTTATGACCCTGGAGGACTTTTATTTGCCTTTGCAACTCACTGACGAGGAGAAGCCAGGGACATTAGAGGCGGCTAAAGCTCAGCTGCCCGAATTGCAAGAGTCATCTATAAAGCCTGACCCAAGCCTACAGTTAGCAAGACTCAGCCAGACCACACCACAGAGAGATCTCCCCCCCACCCCAGCAAGAAGGGGGTGGAGAGCAACCAGACCAGGGAGGCACCTTGTGGAGGTGGATGTTTGGAAGAAAGAAGTGGATGTCAATCTCCCAGACCACTATGCCTACCCAGCATTCGCCCCCTTCCCCACCATCTAGCACTTCTCTGCCAGGTCCCACACAGACAATTTGGCAGACACAAAAACAGGAGCTGCATGAGAGAGAATATCGAGAAGAGCCATGACTACCAAAGGGGCAGGCGCCCAGGACCACCATAAGGAATCTGCCTGAGTGGTCCCTGACCAAACTAATTGTGCAACATCATGTCTGAGAGGAATACCCAGAGTATGACTACCCCTACCTCCCAGAGTGGGTATGGGACGAGATAGAGGGAAGGAGAAGCGACTGGGTGTTTCGTGGCATTTTGGGCAAACTGTATCAGAAGCATGGACTTGACAGTTTCAGCAACACTTCCGGGTTGCAAGAGAGCCATCGAGCTGCCTGTCAGAGCTGTTCAAAGAGTGCATATGAGGACCTGACCATCACCAAGAGCTGTGCCGTTCTACAAGATATCGATGGAAGGTGTACCAAGTATGCTGTGGAGGCAACCAACTCTTTTGACTATCCATGCACAAAACTGGACCCTCGGTTTTATTTTGGCAGGTGTGAGTAGTAAATGGACTGGAGTCCCCCCTTCACACCCAGCTCCTGGCAGTGAGTGTTCATGAATGTATTTTGGGACTTATTGCAACAACTGTTTATTGTTTCAATTTTCAGAATATTACTGACTTTGGGGTGATGGGGAATAAGTTGTGAAAGTGACTGCATGATAATGCAGTTTGCATGCTGTGTGATATCTTGTTTTATGTATCATACAGTTATGAAAAGTGTCCCCATTCTGAGTCCCATCGGACTGTAGTGTTAATATGTTTCAAGCAGTATCCACATATTGTTACAGTAGCAGGTGGGCCACTGCACTGTAGGATGATCATGGGATTAGTTTGGCTAATGGGTTGAGTAGCGGGTGTTTGGTGGCTATATCAGGCAGGCAGTTAGGTTGAGCAGTAGTAGGCAGTAGTGTTACAGGATAGTTTAGGCTTGGGACACTACCCCCTTGGGTTCTTGGGCAAACCATCCTGAGGGTCCAGGTGGGTGGATGGACAAGCAGGAGCTCAAGCAGCTTTGGTGAGTCGAGCTCAAAGGGGGCCCCAGCATTTGATTTTTCCCTGATAGAAGGACAGACCAATACGTAGTGGTGCAGCCTGTAACTCCTTGGGTTTTTTGATGGACGTGAAGTGTGCATACCCTTCGACTGGGTGCTCAGTGGAGTGGCTGTTTGAGCCTTAGGTGCTCACCACACAAGCAAAAGTGGGGTAGAGTTGTAACCACCCTCCCTTAGTGGGGTAGAGCCTAAGGCAGGGTATAGTCCATGCCGTAGGTAATTATTGGGTACAGTCCATGCCTTGGTAGGTAATTAGCGGGGAACAGGCAGTTCAGCAAGGAAAGGGTTTATCCTGGGCCACCCTCCAGGGACCTGCTGCTGGCAGGAGATCACCATGGGTGGGCATGATATAAGCGGGATACGTAGGAAGAGAGGGAGATAAAGAGACTAGGAGAGGAGGAAGGCAGACTGGGGGCAATTGCCCACTCTGGATGGCCACAGAATTTCTAGGCCAAAGTGTGGAGAGAGAACCCGTGGGAGGACATGGTACCAGCCAAAGTTTTGAGCCCTGTATAGGACCTCAAGATATGCCACCTCAGTGGGATTGGAGCAAGATGCTCTGTTGGGACTGCCGCTTGAATGTGAGGCACAAGGTTGAGCCAAGTAGAGAGACACCAGGAAGGGTTCTGCCAGGAGCTTCCAGCTCCCACGGAGAGTGAGAGCAGATCAATCAGGGTTGAAGCCCTGCTTGCCACAGTTCAGAGATGTGTCGCCTGTAAGTCATGGGGACTGTCACTCAAGGGAAGACAGGAAGCTTACATGGGAGTCTGAAGGGAGCTAGCAGCTCCGATTTGAGAGGCCAGCCTGTTCCGTGTGGAGAAGTTACAGTGAGCCAGTCGAGATGGGACTTAGAAAGGTGAAAGGTCAGCCCATTCCATGGGAAGAGAAGCCAGTGAATAAAGGGAATAGGGGAGAAGAGGGCCATATCGGCCCAAGTTGTATCTGGGAATTAAAGCTGCCTAAATTGGGGGATGTCCGATTCATGCCCCATGGGAAATTCGTGAACTGTTTGCAATGTGAAATATGGGATCCTAGTGGTCCAAGATATGTACTGCCTACCTCAACCCAACTATTTTCTGCTCCATGGTGTGTTCATTAATTTGTCATTAAACGGAATCATCATGGTTTATTCTACAAAGTTCTGGTCTCCAGTTATTTTAACAAATGTTACTGTGGTTAACTCTGACTGCCTTTCAGCCCAGCACCCAAAAAGCCTTGCAACCACCCCCCCCCCCACACACACACACACGACAGTGAGACCTGCTGACGCAAGCCATTTCTGGAGTAGTATCTGCTGTGATCCCCCCTCCCCACGCACAATTATCATCAGCATACCCCGAGACACCAGGGAGTGTGTGGGCTACATTAGAAATATTTCATTTTTATGTAGAAATTCTGCACACTGTGATAGACTTGTTTTGATGTAACACCTATGTTACGAGATGGTCCCAGGGCATTTTCAGTACCAGAGGTATGTACATCTTAGCAGCAGCATCTCAGTCTTACAGACAGTAATGATAAAGGTGCACTGGTGTGAATGGCAGGGTCTGCAGCAACACAAACTCAAAGCCAGGCAAATATCAAAACAAATCAGAGTGCAAAAACAAGCCAGAGGCAACAGTGGCCGTATGAGACAGACAGGTTTAATGTGGCTATGAATGAACGGACACACACTAACGTCCCAGGACTCTGAATTTCCAGAAGTCTGCCTCGGGGAAGGGAGGGTCCTTTGCATAGCAATCTTAAATACAGTTACAATATACATATACAGTATTTTTACAACAGGCATGAAAACAAATTTGCCAAGATAAACATGCACTGTTTGGCAACATGTGCAAAACAAATGGAAGTTGGTCACTGAGCATGCTCAGACAGTTATTTCACTCATTTCAGGCACACTGAGCATGCCCAGATATTTATTCTCACAGGAGATAGTTATTTTTTGACTGTACCTTGTCGTGGAGCACAGTTTACATTTTGTACTTTTTTCCTCTTGTAACCTTTTACCATTCCTATCACTAAACCACCTAAATACTTTTATAAACTGACTACGACATGGGCTGGAGGCGGGTATCCTTCTTATCTTCCTTTGAGGTCACTGATCTGTTCCTTTCTCACATGTGGCTTTGCCACTCATGAGATATCATTAGACCAGTGATCCCTGCTCTCCAATGAAGATAGAAATGATACATTTATAGCTGGCATTGCAGATACAACACAATAAACATTATAGTAGGCACTGCAAACACAACACAATAAACAACCCGTGATACACAGCTGATATTTAATTGTGTCGGTGTGGCTTACTAGTGGCAGCCTTTGCTGTAGGGCAGAAGGTCAAGGGTCAAGTCTGGCATCAGGGAGTCTGAACAACTGATCAGGTAGCTATATTCTGAGGGTAAATCTTTTTTTAGGGTGAGCAGGGTGGCAACTGACACAGAATGGATCATTGGAGCTCACCGCAAAATTTAGCAACTAAAGTCTGCTGAAAACAAAATCCAAATCTCCCATGAAACGTTCGAACCTGAAGTACTATTTCAAGCCTTTATTCAAACACCAGCAGTGTGGCATTTACTGAACGTACAGTATGACAGAAAAAAATCCATGTCAGGGTGTGTAATGAAACATAAAAACGTTACAGCCGGCCCCGGGTATGTTGTGAGGCACGAGAGAAGGCTGAGTGTGGTCAACAAATTAGGAAGTGCTGTTCAAATATATAAATGTCAAGCTAAGACTCCTTCGAGATTGTCTGTTTACTGTACTATGATTTAGGCCTCACAGTTTTAGTAGACCTAAATTTTAAATATAGCACTCTCTGGGGACAGAAATCTACATTTGAATATTAATCATCTCAAGGGGTATTATGCCATTCTAAACTCTTTACAATGTAAGTACTCCTGAATTTGAGAAACATATTATAAGAATTAATTTGAGTGAGTGTATGGAGACCGATAATTTAAAAACAGTGATTGAATGGCAAAACATAGTTTCATGATTTTTTTTATTGAAATCCTCCACTAAGTGACTAATAGCCCCAATTTTTTATAAGCGTGGAGCATGTAAAAATAACAAGCAGATTCCACAATCATTTAAACTTATATTTAAACAGTATGTTTTTTTTTTTTTCAATTGTTTAACCAGGAGTAGCACACTAAGCTGAAAGCTTTTTTACAGGTGCAACCTGGGAGCACAGGGAAGTTAAGTGACTTGCTCAGGGTCACACAGTCTGCAAGTGGAAGCTGTGGGATTCAAACCCAGGTCTGGTCTGCTGAATGTCACCAGATTTGCAGCTCAGAGTCTTAAACGACTGCGCTAAACTGCCTCCCAAATGTCATTCCTATGTCATTTACTTATTTATTTAAACTGTGAATTTAAACTTTAGACTGGTTACTTACAAACAGGCCAGATAGGGTAACCCATGCTGGGATACTGGATAATTCCCCGTAAGTGTCAACCCCTCACTCCCCCCACCCACCCCATTTATTGTACATGGAGGGCACATGCTTCTAAAATCCCTTACCGTTTCCCCTCTGTATCAACAAATTACCTAACCTCTGTATGAACTGTAAACCCTTACTGTATGCAGACGATTTAATTCTATATACAAGCTCCAAACAACTGAGAAATATTACAGACAAAAAACTCCAACATGAAAGCACTGTTGCAAGGGTTGCCCTGCAACAGCACTAGCAATACAGCCAGGTTTTAAGGAAACGCAAAATTATTCATTTATGTATTGTTTGTTTGTTTGCTTGTTAACTATGTGGGTGCACTGATCACAGGGACCGTTTTTAGGCACGACCGGGCCATTAAGATGGCACATCAAACATGGTACAAGAAATGTGTTCTGGTAGATACAAGTAGAAGAGCACACCAGCAGAAACAGTACGATTAGTGAAAAAGCAGTCCAAGAAGTGACAACAATACTGTACATACACTGAAAGTGTACAGCTGTGTCAAGCAGCGGTGGCTCACAATAAGATGTGCAGCACAGCATCAATGCTTTATGCAGATATGTATATAGAGAACAATAGGTCTAGGCAGCAGAACGGGGGCCTCCAGACACCCACTCACCCTCGCTGGCTGACCAAGGAGCAGCATTGGTGTTAGAGGCAAAAGTAGTTACTCGCCTGCCCATTCGCCAGCCTGCCCACCCACGTGCTTACTCACTAGCCTGCTCAGTTGCCTGTCTGCTTGGTCACTTGCCTGCCAACACACTCATGTGTCCACCCTCTCATTCACTTGCCCTCCAACCCACGCACTCACCTACCTGTCCACCCAATACCCCAATAATGCAAAGCATCATGGGACAAATATGCTTCAGACTGGTTCTGCTGTATGCAGGAGTGTACAGTGCCAAGTGGCCTGTCACACAATCTGCAAAGGCTGAAAACAGAAGACACAGACATATGTTTCATCCTTCTCAGGACTCATCAATGTGCCTCGTCTGTATCTCAGCCCAGACGAAGGGGGAACCAGCCGTATAGTGGTCTTACTGTTTAGATCCTGGTGAGGCCAAAATAGGAAAGCAAAAGACAAAGAACTTCAGCACAAAGGCACTGAGGCAAGGGTATCCTGAGATTGGTTTCCTACTGGGAACAGGGGGAGAATGTAAAGGGGACAAGAGAAAGGAGGGGTGGGCTGGAGGTCGGAGAAGGAGGGATAGTTAAGATTCAATCAACTGCCTGTGGGGATTGTAACTGATAACCACCCTGGGGATGTCTGGTGCAGAGGGGGTGTTAATTTTGAGGGCTGTTAAATAAGTTGCATTTATGAGGGTCATTGTCTTATTATGTGTTGTGCAGGCTCCAATATATCTAATAAATTCCATGTGTAGGAAGGGGTTAACAGTCCGGTGTCCCCCAAAGTCACTGAGTGCCAAGTCACATTGCTTGAAGGTAACAGACAGGGTGGGGATGGAGCCATTTTGAGAGAGTTCCAGAAAGGGTAGCCCAATCGAGTTGACAGAATGGTGTCCAGGAACTATTTATTTTCCTGGTTCTGCAGTTGTTCCCAAACAGTCTTGCAGTGAAGTGGCGGAGGAATGAAACAGGAGCCACTAGGTGTGGGGGGTGGCAGAGCGGTGCATCATCCAGCTAGGTGAGTCCAGAGTCATAGATAAGAAAATTCAGAAGAGTGCATCCAGAGATAAAGGAGAACTGCTGAGACCTGCAGGAAAATAAGGTACCATGAGAGAGAAATGCCACCATCCTCATGCGGCTGCACAGGGCAATGTGCAGGGTGCCTGTCTCCTAATGCAATCATGGCCTTGCAGTGAGATCTGCACACATCCCATCTCTGCTGAGGTTCCTGTATTGAAAGACTACTGGGAAAATAAGGTATGACAAGAAGCAAGTAAAGACGGAAAACAAACTGGGAATTAATTATCCTGGACCATCCTCCAGAGTTCTTTTTATTTTTATTTATTTATTTAAAAGTTTCATCAGGAGGGCACACTGAACAACAAGTTGCTCGTCTCACGGTGCGACCTGGGGAGAGGGGGTTACATAGGGTTGTGAAGGATGATCAGTTGCAATAGTATGTGGGTAGTGCAAACAATACTACATTGTGAGATTATGCAACAGCTGGAACACAAGGTATTGTACAATATACAGTAGTGGAATACTGGATAAATTACAACACATGTCCAAAAATTCTAAATTTAATAAGACTGCAAAAGGACCCCAAGAGTCTGGTGCGGCTCTAATCCTGATCCAGGGAGGGATTGGGATTGGTGTCCTACAGGGATCATTTGACAGTGTGGAGGGGGAGTAAAGCAGAAATCTTCCCATATACTGGTGAATCAGTAGGTCAGTGGGGGTCACACGAGTGCCAAGCCCTGCTGACTGAGACTATTCTTGTTGTACAAGGATTTCTAAAAAGCATCCCCTGTCTGAAAAGCTGGGAATGAGGGTAGGGTATAATGTACAGCTCAGATCGGTGTTGGAGCTGCAGTGTGTGCCATCTGCCTCTCATGTAACATAAAAGGGGACGTGTAAGAAATGCCCCACTGTGAAACTGTGCTGTCTCCCAGGAGGGAGCGACCTAACACCGAATAAAATGATAGTGCCCAAACTGAGGTCTGTCTGGAGTTTTGTTGCTATAAGGTGTCTGCTGTGGCTTCAACGGTCTACCCTTTGTCTGAAAGCACCCCGGGAGCACACTATAAGATTGAACAACCCCCCAACTGTTTACCTGGTAGATCTGGGTGGACAATGAATTTATACAAGTGTGAAAATAAATCTGCCAAGATGGATATGTTATTTCTAGCAACACGAGCAAAATAACTCAAGCTGGTCATTGAGCATGCTCAGAACATTATTTCACTCATTTTGGCCACACTGTGCATGCTCAGGTCTCACATGTGTGATAAGATGCCATTTATTTTTGACTGTACTAACAGACCATTGGTCCAGATGGTATACCGTCACCGCAGCAACTCCAGCACCACGAAGACCAGCACAGCGACAGGAATCGGGCAAAATCCGCTCATCGCTGTGATGGTCTGTGCAGTGACCAAGACAGCCTTGCTGGGTGTTGGCCCCCCCCCCCCGTCCAGCTCCGACTCAGAGTAGGAATCCTAGAGACTGGTGGGTGTGGGGTGCAGAGTCCCCACAAGGGGTTTGAGGCACAGCCCCCGACTGTGCACCGACATCCCTGAGGCTACAATGCCGATAGTCGGCATAATAGCTGTCGCTATAGAGGATGACGGTGCTAGCGCTGTCGAAGTGCTATGGTACAACCGCTCCAGACACAGTTTGCATTTTGTACTTTTGGTCCTTCTGCAGCTTTTCGCCATTTCTATCACAAAACCACTTAAAGGAAATGTACTGGCAGACCTGAAGCCCCGATCGCTGCACAGATCAGGGATTCAGTCTCCAGATCCCCCTTGAAATCACACTATGCACCCCACTATTTTTCTACCTTAATCCTCCTAAAAAGTGATATGCAGCTCTCCTGTAGCCAGCATTTGTAAAGTCACACATCACCCGGAATGCAGCAAAGGCCCATGACAGGATGGCACCTTTGCCCTTCCTCTCTTGGGGGCAGTATAGTGCAGTGAATTAAGGTTCTGAGCTGCAGATCTGGAGACCTGGGTTTGAATCCCACAGCCACCTAGGTGCATACTGTGTGATCCTGAGCAAGTCACTTAACTTCCTTGCGCTCCCAGGTCACATCTGGAAACAAGCTTTGGCTCAGTATGGTACTCCTGGTTAAACAATGTTCCCTTTCCCTATGCTACCCTTATGTACCCTTGGTGCCTACATGCCATGTGTATACCACTATGGCATGTGGCATTCAGGCACTGTTTGTGAAAATAAAGCAGGGCATGGGAGATATGAATATTATTAGATTGCCATATATAAGGGTAGCATAGAGGAAGGGGTAACGCTGTGTCATCATCTCATGGGTTTTTCTGCACGATCTCAGGGGTGAACAGCACAATTTTACAAAATGCTGGCTACAGGAAAGCTGCGTATCACTTTTACGAGGATTAAGGTAAAAAAATAGTGGGGTGCATAGTGTGATTGTGGGGGGGATCTGGTGACTGAAGCCTCTGCGCAGTGATCGGGGCTTCAGGTCTGCCAGTACATCTCCTTTAAACTCATATTGAATAAATCAAATATGACACAGCCTGACTTTATTTATTAGAATCTCGGATAACACCTTTGAGCTAAAAGCTTGTTTACAAACATTCCATGTCGTAAGGCAACAGACAAGGTATGTAAACATTACAAAACAGATAGGGGTATATACAGCAGGCAAGTACATTATGGTACATACAGATACAGATTCAAGCAAGTACAGTTAAAATACATCAGGTAGGAGAGGTCAACTTTATTGCAACAGTACTAAGAGCATACCTAAGGTGGACAAGCAATTTATAGTGACAGCCGAGCTTTTGAGCGTGCAGGTAGAGTTATGGAGGGTCAGAAGTGGTGGTGATCAAAGGAGGGGAGGACAGAATAGACAAGAGCAGGGGGAGTGTGGGGCAGAGACAAAGGGGTGACAGAATAAGGGGTTGAGTAGCCAGAGGGTGGGATTGGAAGGGATCTACCCAGGGTTACCGTAAGTAGGTGATAGCGCAGTGCTGCGTGATGTTGGGGGAGGGAGGGATAAGGGAAGGGTTTTAAAGTGGGGAAGGTGAGGGAAAACCGGGGGAGGGGTGAAAATTGGGGATTAGTATTTGTGAAGAAAGCATGAAGGCAGGGGGATAAAGAGGGGACATGGGGATAAGTGCTCAGTGGGGTCACACCAGGCAGGGGAGGAAGTGGGGGG
The DNA here is from genome assembly GCA_016271365.2 of Neoceratodus forsteri. Taxonomy (NCBI): domain Eukaryota; kingdom Metazoa; phylum Chordata; order Ceratodontiformes; family Ceratodontidae; genus Neoceratodus; species Neoceratodus forsteri. The sequence continues at coordinate 1,095,275,915 of CM028135.1, read as the reverse complement.
GAATGGGTGCTACGCAGGACAGATAAGCTACCAATAACAGTAGGATTATAAACAGGTGACAGTTGCAATTACTAAGAGTGGCCAGAGGATACCATTCTTGTATTCATTGGAGGGTACTGATCTATTGCTATCTTGCTCGTGGCTTTGCTACTCATGGGATATCAGCAGGTCAATACCCTCTCATGAAGATAATAAGGATATAATTAATCAGGCCATATCAGATCCCATATTTATTACATTACTATTTAAAGTCTGGAGGTGCACTCTCAGGGTCCCATTAGAGATAGTGTAAAAAGAACCATCGCGGGCACCTGCTATGGTAGAGGGTCTCAAACTACCCGCCATCTGGGATCAGCTACCGATATCCAGTATTCAACAATTATGGATGTCTCTACCAGTATGCAGTGCTTTCTGTCTCTGTTTCCCACATGCAATCCCATTCACCATACACTTCATCTGTTTTGGTTGGCGGTTATTTTTTGTTGTCATTTTCCCTCCTGATCCCCCTTTTATACACCCAATCCACCAATCCCAATAATTAGGGCTGTTTTAGCTGCATTCTTTCTCTAGCTAGGAAGATGGGAGGCCGAGTGGGCAGGGGGAGTGAGGGGCAGGCAGGCAAGTGGGCAGACAAGTGAGCAAGCAGGCAAGTGGGTGGGTGGGTGGGTGGGTGAATGAGTGAGCAGGAGGGTGGCAGTGAGCCGGAAGGCAGATGAGTGGGTGGGTGGACAGGTGAGTGAGTGGGAAAGCAGCAAGTGAGTGGGAAGGTAGGCAAGTGGGTGGACAGGTAGGTGAGTGCGTGGGTTGGAGGGCAAGTGAATGAGAGGGTGGGCACATAAGTGTGTGGTCAGGCAAGTGACCAAGCAGACAGGCAACTGAGCAGGCTAGTGAGTGAGCATGTGGGTGGGCAGGCTGGCAAATGAGCAGGCAAGTAACTACTTTTGCCTCTAACACCAATGCTGCTCCTTGGTCAGCCAGCGAGGGTGGGTGGGTGTCTGGAGACTGCATGAGTACTTGCCACCCCCTACCCTTCCTCAGAATGGAATGCTACATCTTTGCCATGCAGTCGGCCGCCAGCCTACCACTGTATGGAATTCTGGGAATATTAATATACACACTGCAAACAAAGTTTTATTCAAGAGTTCATGGAATTGCATTTCTAAAGTTTATTAAAATCTCAGTGACAGAAAATCCGGTTTATTGGAGGTACGAACCACCACATCAATGGCTACGCCAACCTCCTGGTTCCACAAATTAAACACTTTTTCGAACAAATAATTATGTGAGAGCATAAAATAGAATGTACAGGCAAAGGAGCACTCTGCAGAGTACACTGGGCAGGTTTGGGTGACTTGCGGTCACATGGCCTTAGCAACATTGATACTGTAGTTATCGTCTACATCTGTACTGCAGGTCCAAACTCTGCTCACCTGTCTCTGACTGGGCTTGTTTTTTATTTAACAGGGGGATGAATTACACCGAGTCACATTAGAATATAATGTGCAGAGTTCAGCGGAGTGCAGTGCTAAGCCAGGTGTACGACAGAATTTATGCTTTTTTCTGCAGAGCATACCATTTACAGCATACCGTTTGCAACCTCCCCTGCACCATGTTAGTCAATGCAGCAACGAAATAAAACACATGGTACAAAGCACCGGTGGGAAAATGATGAATTAATTGATCTCGTCATGACAAGATGTTAACTGTGGATAAACCATTACTTCATAGCAGTGTACAGTAAATTTATAGGGTTTTCTTGTGCTACTGTTTCTGCAACAACCAGTACACTACAAAGACAGAATAGCCAGTGTTTGAAGGCTGCTGTATGGCAGGCCTAAATGTTGGTTGCAGTTAAGCCCATGGTCCTCCCAACTAGTTAAGCTGGCTTCAGAGGAGACGTTTATGCATGAGGTAGCCACATGACAGCATAGATCTGCACAGTTTGCCATAGTATCTATACTGGGATTCTTGCATAGTGTTATTGCAGTACAGAAAATTACATCACCATAATTTTAGCTGGTTTTGGGCAAGCCAGTCTGAAATACTGATGCTGTCTATTTGGATGTTTCGATTTGAGTTCAGGGGGGAGCGTGCACTGTGGAAACTAACAGGATCATCCGTATACCTACCATGTCTAGGCAGACCCTTTACAGAACCTGAAAAAAAGTACGGAACCCAGGAAAGAGTCTTGGGGCACATTCATTGCAATGTCGCATGAGTCAGAGTGAAACCCATTTAGAGTGACCTTCTGGGTTCAGCTGCTTAAGCAACCAGCAGCCCGGGTGACTGTTATTAAGCAATAAGGCATGACCAGGGGTTAGATTAACAATCTGTTAATCACCCCCTAGGGGTGCAATGTGGCACAAGGCTCAGCCGAGTGCCATACTGTCCCTAGGGGGTGATTGACTGTTAATCTAACTCCTGGGAGTGCCTTATTGCTATTATAAAAAATATTCCACAAGAAAAGTGTTAAAAGTATATTTTGTGAATGTTTTCCTCATTTAGAGGGAGATTTTTAATAAAATAGTTCTTCCACCAACAGTTTAAGAATGCTGGTTCAAAATCAGAATGCAGCATTCCAGTCATTCAGCAGTGCTAGAGGATGGAATGCTGACAGGAAGAGTCCATGTGCCATTGTGATCAGGCTGTACATGACAGTTTAACAGGGATTAATGTAAGGCTGTCAGAATCCTTACAGCCAATTAGATTGCAGCATTTCTGAGACCCTTTTTATAATACTGCTTCAACCTACATCTCCGAGTTTATGTAGGAGGAGCTGATGGTTTATAATGTACAGAAATAAACATATTGACTATAAGACATATATTTATATATTGATAGAAGTATCAGTGAAATGGTTGAACTGGTTTACAAACACTATTGAGGAGGAACACATATATGCAGGGTCCCAAGGTCCCTCATAGTCTGACAGCCCCACACAAAAGATTAAAAAACATATTAGCCACCCTGGGAGTGGGTCCCAGGGTGATAGCCTGGGTAACAAACTGGCTAACCAACAGGACGCAGAGGGTAATAGTAAATGGAATACACTCTGAAGAAAGGGGGGTTATTAGTGGGGTACCACAGGGTTCAGTACTGGGACCGGTCCTCTTTAATGTCTTTACAGGAGACATTGCAAAGGAACTGGAAGGAAAAGTATGCCTCTTTACAGACGATACAAAAATCTGCAACAGGGTTGATACACAAGGGGGAGGTGGAAAGGATGAGAAAGGACTTGGCAAGGTTGGAGGAATGGTCAAAAATGTGGCAGCTTAGATTCAATGCAGATGTTACCCCTAGGTGGCGCTATCCCAAGGGCTACTACCCCTGCCTGCTTGGCTAGTAGCAGGTTAAGGGGCCTGAGTTCTGAAACAGGTGCCTCCACCTGGAGATTAGGGTTGGTAGTGGTCAAGCTAACATGGGCACAGCCTTCCGGGACACTGTAACCCCTTCTTTCCCTCTAGTGGCCTGAACACTGTACAATAATCACTTTCACGATACCCCTGGAACACCACACAAGTACCTACACTGTTTGCACTTACCACCAGGGCTGGTTCCTCTGGCTCGACCCTGGGGACCCCTTGTAAAACAAGGTTATGCACAGCAAATAGCAACACTACAGTACTCTGAGCACAAACTGGAACCACAGTCAGATTACATGCAGAAAAAGTTAGATCTGTTTTATTCAGGGGACTTGAACAAGGGAGGGGCAAAATCAGGTTAATTAGCTTAAAGATTATATCATTCAAGCAGTTATGCATGCGCTTTGAGTCCTCCCACACAGTCACACCTCTGGGTACCCAGGTGGAGAAGAGATGGGCTAGCCAGGACTGTTGCCCGGCATCGCAGCTGGTTGGGGCCCTGTGGTGGAAAACACAACATGCACAGTACACAATATTTGTAGTCCGGAGCCAGAGGGCTCAGTTTGTAAAGGAAACGAAACAACAAGACAATCAGAGACACACTCAGATTAAGCTGTTGTTGCAGGGAGCTACCACGGTATTTACTCATGATACCCAAGACTGGACACAGGCTGGACGAAAATCGAGACTGCAGGTGGTTGATCTGGAATGCCAGGAGAAGCAGGGCCCACAGGAATCGCAGAGGCGTCGTTTCTGTTCAAGCGTGGAGCAGGGGGCTGATCCCCAGGCAGGTCTCTCATCGATGGCTTCTCTGTGCAGTGGGTAGTCTGGCTGGGCCAGTCTGGCAAGGCCCAGACCACATGGAGACAAATTCGGATGCAGTCCGTTTTGGGCTGGATACAGCTTCCAGCAAGCAGAACACAGTTCACACAGTGGGGAACTAACTCACAACCCACTAGCAGCTCATAGCACATTTACATGTACAGGAAGTCTACTGTACCAGGCAAAGTGCTCCCTGGTCACAGTCGCAAAGTCTCTGCACACACTGAGAGCTTAGGGGTAGCTGGAACTCCTGACAGACCGATCGCATTCAGCAAAAATATTCGGTCTTCTTCAGGTTGAGCCTGGCCCACTTCAGTAGCTTACTTTAGTTACACAAACTTGGATTTAGTCCAAAATAATTCTCTTCTCTCCCTCTCAGGAGCAGCACACCGGCATGCAGGCCAAAAACTTAGCCTTTTCAGAGTTCTCCCATGCAAATCCACTCAGGATAGCTGCTCAGAAACACTTCAGCTCCTTCTTGTTCAGCTTCCAGCTTAGATCTAACTGAAAACTGCAAGCAGCCTGGGACTTCCCCAAGATCCAAAAGATTTGGTTGGCTGATTTGGCTGTCAGTCAAAGCAAGAGCTCCCCCTTCAGTTGCAAAAAAAGCGCAAATAGTTCAGACTACAGTTCTTACAGATTTTGAATTCGTACGGCTCCTGTAGTCTGGCTACATTTTAGGTCCCACCAGTACTGATTGGTCCAATTTGCAGTCCAGGACCAAGATAGTGGAGACAAACAAAACAGTCCTTGCTACAAAGAAAATGGTTAGACAAACTACATTATCATTATCACTCTAAATGATTTTCAGTAAATAGTTACATCTTTCAACAGAGCTCCCTCTCAGATTACTTAAACGGTAATCAGGCAGCTCTTAAAGAGACAGTACACAGAGGCTATACAGGCTCTGGTAATCACATTTAAACTGCTAAAACACAGGACACCAGCCTGGCAGTGAGCATTTAGGTAAGCTCAAGGAAGACTTTTTGGGAACCCCCATTTGTAGAGGATTACACAAAAAGTGCAAATAAATGCACCTGGGAAACAAAAATCCACGAGAAGAGTACACAATGTGGGTGGGGGTGGGGCACTAACAACAACAAAAATGGAAAGGGACCGCGGGGTAGTCATATCAGACGACCTTAAGGTAGGCAAACAATGTGAGAAGGCAGTAAGGAGGGCTGGAGGGATACTGGGATGCATAGGGAGAGGCATCACCAGTAGAAAACATGAAGTTGTTATCCCTCTGTACAGACAGTTGGTGAGACCCCATTAAGAGTACTGCATGCAGTTCTGGAGACCCCATCTCTGTAAGGGCATAGACAAGATGGAGGCAGTCCAGAGGAGGTCAACTAAAATGGTGCAGGGTCTGCAACAGAAGCCATATGAAGAGAAACTGAAAGAGCTTAATATGTATACCCTTGAGGAAATGAGGGAGAGGGGGGATATGATAGAAACATTCAAGTACCTCAAGGGAATCAACAGAATCCAAGACGGGAGCATCTTTGAGAGGAAGAGATGTGCAAGAACAAGGGGGCACAGTTTTAAGATAGAGGGGGACGGCTCAGGGGCAACGTCAGAAAGTATTTTTTCACAGAGAGGGTGGCGGACGCATGGAATCACCTTCCTGAGGAGGTTGTGGGGTCAAAAACAGTTGGGGAATTCAAGAATGCATGGGACAGACATAAGGCAATTATAGTGAATGGTAGGAGGAAGTAGGCTGTTGGTTAACTAGAATCTGCAGCTTATCCAATACATAGGGAATGGACAGACTGGGTGGGCAAAGCGGTCCTTATCTGCCGTCAAAGTCTATGTTTCTGTGTTTCTACAATCTATAAAAATTATTGCATCGGACTTGAAAGTGCAAACAACCCTGAGATATCTTTATCTACATCAGCTCTGTTTTACATCACAGCAGCAGCCATGTCATGAAACCCAGAGGCAAGAAGTGATGTCATAGTTAGGGAAGTTTTAAGTTATTCATTCATGAGAAACAGCTTCACCATTGAGGGTGGGATTCGCTACCAATGGTTTCCAATGGATCATTTCCAGGTGTGTCCTTAGAGCACAGGGGATGTTAAATGGCTTGCTCAGGGTCACACAGTATGCAAGTGGAGGTAGTGGGAATGAAACCTAGGTCTGTTTGATGCAGCACGCTCATTCAGTTTATTACGTGAACCTCTAGGCTATACTGGTGTTGTTAAACACAACTTCCCCAACTGTGACATCACCGTCTGTCTCCGGTTTCCATTAAATGACTGCAGCCTTGAACAACATAGGCCATGCATATAGTAAGCCTGGATATCCCTGGACTACTATTGCCCAGAGGAGACACTGGGCAGGATTTTCAAAAGCCTTAGATCACCACAAGCCCTGGTGCGCTGATGTTACAGTGCATTGGGCTTGTGGTGATCTAATGAGATTTCCTATCCCATGCAGTAATTGCCGCAAGTCAGATCAAATTTTTCTGGTTTAACTTGTGGTAATCCTGTGGGGCTGTTTTTATGGAGCTTGTGCCATATATTTGGCGCAAGCTGGCATCATTTGTGGAAACTGTCACAACTGTGCCCGAGATTTTAAAATCATGTGCAGTCCTGGGAAAGGGTTTGGCCCACCACCAGAACCTAAGTGCCATGGCGCAGGGTTGGACGCAAACCCTGTGCCATGCTTTGAAAATCCTGCCTACAGTATTTTATTTAAAAAAGCTTTTTCCGGTCTTTCAGACCTGAGGGACCCTGCACGCGTATGTTCCCCTTTAAATCCTGAGAAACAAGTTGTTTGCTATAAAGTAAGGCATTGCTCACAGCTGTATTCTTGGATGGGTTAGACTCCATGCTGTCTCAGGAAGGTAGCATTCAGGAAGTATAAGGAAACACAGAAGGAGCAGGACAGAGAACTGTACCAGTTAAAGCAGAAGGAAGCAGGGAAGGCAGTCAGAATAGCAAAGGCCCAAACCAAGGAAAAGATAGCCAACTCGGTTAAGAAGGGGGATAAAATCTTTTATAGGTACATTAGGGAGCAAAGAAAGACTTAAGCAGGGATACTGAGGCTGAACAAAGAGGAAGGTGGTTGGGCAGAGAGCGACAATGAAAAAGCAGGGATACTGAACAAATACTTCTGCTCAGTATTCACAATGGAAAGGCAGGGGGAGATACCTAATCCAGTCAATGGAAGCACTCTGGATGGGGTGTTGATGTTAATCCTTTCACTGAAGAAAGGGTTCTGAAAGAACTCTTAAAACTGAAGGTGGATAAAGCAATGGGGCCTGATGGGATTCACCCCAGAATTCTAAAAGAACTAAGGGAAGAACTAGTAACATCACTAACTACCCTTTTTAATGGTGTGGTACCTGAGGACTGGAGGAGGGCGGATGTGATTCCCCTTCACAAAAGTGGGAGTAAGGGAGAGGCAGGAAACTACAGACCTGTCAGTTTGACCTCAGTGGTAGGGAAAATGATGGAATCACTTCTGAAGGAAAGAACTGTTGAGTACCTTGAGGTCAGTGGGGCACAGGACCCAAGGCAGCATGGATTCACAGCAGGAAGGTCATGTCAGACAAATTTAATTGATTTCTTTGACTGGGTGACCAAAGTAGTAGACCAGGGAGGGGCTGTGGACATGGGCCTACCTATACTTAAGTAAGGCATTTGACACAGTCCCACACAAAAGATTAATAAACAAATTAGCCAGTGTGGGAGTGAGTCCCAGGGTGGTAGCCTGGGTAAAACACTGGCTGGACAACAGGACATAGCAGGTAATAGTAAATGGAGTCCACAGTGAAGAAAGGAAGGTTACTAGTGGGGTAACGCAGGGTTCAGTACCGGGGCTTGGACTTTTTAATGTCTTTATAAGTGACATTGCAGAGGGACTGGAAGGGAAAGTAGGTCTCTTTGCAGATGACACAAAAATCTGCAACAGGGTGGATATGCAAGGTGGGGTGGAAAGGATGAAAAGGGACTTGGCAAGGTTGGAGGAATGATCAAATGTATGGCAGCTTAGATTCAACACAAAGAAGTGAAAAGTAATGCACCTGGGAAACAAAAACCCAGGGGAAGAGCACACAATGGGGGGGGGTGAGATACTGACAACAATAAAAATGGAAAGGGACCGGAGGTTAGTCATAACAGATGACCTAAAGGTGGGCCAGCTATGTGAGAAGGTAGTAAGGAGGGCTGGGGGGATACTGGGATGCATAGGGAGAGGCATCGCCAGTAGAAAACAGGAAGTTGTTGGCCCTCTGTACAGACAGTTGGTAAGACCACATCTGGAGTACTGTGTACAGTTCTGAAGACCCCATCTCCTCGAAGACATAGACAGGGTGGAGACTGTCCAGACGAGGGCAGCAAAATGGTGCAGGGTCTGCACCAGAAGACATAGAAGAAAGACTAAAGGAGCTTAAGATGTATAGCCTCGAGGAAAAGAGGAGAGTGGGGACATGATAGAAACTTTCAAATACCTCAAGGAATCAACAAAGTCCAAGAGGTAGCATCTTTCAGAAAAGAGATGTGCAAGAACAGGGGGGCACAATTTAAAGATAGAGGGGGTTGTAGATGCATGGAACAGCCTTCCTGAGGAGGTCGTAGAGTCAAAAACAGTGGGGGAATTCAAGAATGCTTGGGACAGACATAAGGCATTTCTAGTGGGGGGTAGGAGGAAGTAGGCTATTGGTTAACTAGGCTCTGCAGTTTATCCGTTAGGTAGGGAAATGGGCAGACTAGGTGGGCCAAGCTGTCCTTATCTGCCATCAAATTCTATGTTTCTATGTTTCTCCACAGGCTTGTAATCTGTGCAGGTGGAATGATCAATGATTTCTCCTGTGTTAGTGTGTGTAATTTATAATGAAATAAGGTATTGTGTAACTTGGTGTGATCCCTGTTGCACTGCTGTTGTCTCACCTCCTTTTTGTTATATTTGTGTATCTGTTTAAGCAATAATATTATAGTGGATACACCCTATGAGGCAATAATCCAATTGCAGTGAAACAAATAACTTCCACAAAACAGTTGGATTTTTACTAAGGACTGTGAATACACTACTGTATTAGTGCTATTATGCCACATTTTTTAAAAGTTTTTTTCTGCAATTCTCCTTTAAATAGAATGCAAGGTACAATGATGATGTCACTACCATCAATTTATTGAGAATACAATGACTGCTGTGAATCTGCTGTAGGATAAACTGTTTGCAGCTATGACTTCTGACTACAGGCAAGGTTCCAGATGTAAAATAATTATTTTATATTATTCATCGTGGGAATAAATGATTTAATTTTCACTTGCCACATTAATTTCCATGATGGGTACATCATCCAAGTGTCATTCAACTTGATTGACAGCTCAGTCTAACCAGTCAGGCACTCAGTCACTTAAAATGTTTATGTGGTCACAATGCTCTCTTGCCATTGACAAGCATGCCATCTTTCTTTTCCTGCATTTACCTCTTTCCACCCCATTTTGTTTATTTTTTAACCACAAATCACACTGCTTATATAATGTGCATTTTTGAACTTTGTAAACTCCATTACATCCTGTTCCTAGCCACCCATACTAAGAGGCACATCTAAAAACAAAGACAGAACTGCTCCATTCTATCCTTGGCCCCACACTGCGCAGAACGCAGAATCAGTTGATCCTATCCACTTCCCAATTAAGTAATCCGCTCCTGTGCTTAGACATGTAATGACATGTGTCCAGTGAGAGTGTGGGGGTGCACCTCATTAGAGTCAATGGGGGTCAGTTTTAAGTACTTTTCTATAGACAATAATGGCCAGTTGGAGAGTAACCAAGGGCACTGGGCAACGTTAGTTGATTACTCTCCAACTAGTCATTATTGTCTATAATATATAGAATAATTCATGGGGAAATGTGGTTAATGAGGATTTTATGCACACCCAAAGGTGTGTGATGCACCATACCGAGGGGTTTTATCTGGGCATCACACACCAAGGGTGTCACGACATCAAGTTCCAAATTCCCCATGTTTTATTTTCATATTTACTGGTTAAAGGAATAAATGCAGAGATGAGAGATGTAGCGCGGTGGAAAGCTGTATGTCACTTTTGGTTTTTTTATAGTGTTCTGTTTTTTTTGTTCCTCTATAAATGTTTGCCTTTCCGATTCATTTGGTGGCATGAAACAGGAAGGGGTTGCCATTTTAAAATACATTTCTGTCAGAGCTGTAATTGAACAGTGCACCCGGTTTATGTTTTTGTTCGTCGTGTGAGAAGACTGTCGTTCATTCTGGTGGATTTCTGTGACTAGCCCAAGTTAATAGCCAGCATGAGGACAGTCTCTCACACAGGTGCAAAGGTGCACTGAGGGCTATTTTTGGAACCGTGGTTTATGGATTTATTCACACGTGTGAATAACAGAGTTTGTGAGGTTGTGCCAGCAGTTGTTTATTGGCACTAACCAGTAAATATAAAGTACTTAAAACTGACCCCCACTGACTTTAATGGGGCGTGCCCCGCGCTCTCTCTGGGCACATATTATATTCCTGAGACAGGGATGGCTCACTCTGCTGGGAAGTAGACGGGATCGGCTGATTATCCGGTCAGAACAATATATGATCCCTTACACTAACTTACAGGCTGGACTTAAAATGATAACATGTACCCACATTGACTTTCCCTGACCTTAGCTTCAGGAACTTATAAGTCATGTCAAAATCTTGGTAAACCACTTTAAGCAAGAGATTAGAATGTTGACACACACAACCTTATCTTTAAGGCCTATGAATCTACCAATACTGGAGACATTGCCTTCTCTAGTTTTAAAGTTATAGGCACTTACTGTAAAATGGTGCAGTTTCTGTACTTGCCCACTTTAATTTAAAACATTTCTGAATGTTTGGCTGCTTACAACTCAGCCCCCTATGTGGCAAGAATTGTAAAATGAGGTACACTTCATCAGGGAGTGTAAGTGCACCATACTTATGCTGGTGCAATTTTGACTAGTACTTTGGCAATTACACAAAAATAACTGAAATTAAAACTATGATGAAATTGCATAACCTTTTCACTGAAATTTCACAAAATTTTACAAAGGCAGAATTGTAATTTCACCTGAATTCCACAAGCAGAAGTTACATTTAATATAGCCGTAGTCACATCTATGATAAAAAAAAACAACAACATAAAAACGCTCCGTGGGGTAGAGGAGGGGACAGCAAACCCTACTAACATCAGCCATCCACCCTGCTCCACTAGCGTGGCATCCATCCTGTGTTCTGTAACTTCCCACATACCTGGGCCTGGCTACCTTAGCAGTTGACTCTTGGACTACCGCCTGCCCCACAGGTATGTGATTGTAGTCTGTGTAAGGTCTTTTATTCATCTGGCACTTTTCTCATCCACTGCTAGGTCTGCTTGTTCAGCCAGTTGTATTCTTCTGGTATTGTGTACCAGCCGAGGACTGTTTAGGCATGCTTTCTGACTGCCTGCTAAGAAGTAATTGTTGGGTTCTAAACTGCTACTGTACACAGAGTACGCTGCATGGTGCCCCTCCTACTTAATGGGTTTTGCCAAGGCTATTTGTACATGTCCAATTACTTCCTTATTCTGTAGGTACTTGTATATATAGTAGCTTAGCTACTGCTGTCTACCCACATAGGCCATTCGTTCTGTCTAGGTGTTATCACACATTGCATTCTAAGTCTGCATACCCATATTATTTCACTTTGCTAACTTTCCATCAGGCTGTTGATTGAGCATGCAGATTATTACTGTTCCTTTTCATTTTGATCTCTTTTTGCTGCAGTTAATCCCAGCATGCAAGGCGTCCTTCTAGTTGAACTCAGGCTTATAGTTCTCCTGACTGTAACCCCCCTGCAAATGGGGGTTCCCAAAAGACTTCCAGGAGCTTGCTTGAATGCTCCAAGCCTGAATGGTGTTTGGCGTTTAAGCCATTTATCAGTGAGTGTTTTTAGAACCTCTGGTACTGTCTCTTTAAGAGCTGTCTGCTTGCAGACATAATTAGTTTGTATGGGGGACTGTGTGTTTCTTTGATTGAGTACCACTCAAGCTGCTGCCAATTCACTCCATTTTGCAGTCACTAGGAGTGCAAAGGAACCTATCTGAAAGATGTAACTGTTTGCCAGAAATCATTTACAGTAATAATGAAATTACAGTTTGTCTAACCTGCTTTCTTTTGCAGTCAGAACAGTGTCTGCCTAGTTCCCCATTCTGGTTTTGAACTGCTGAACTGGACCAATCAGTGTGGGGTAAGCTAGCTCTAAAATGGTCCCTTGGACGAATCAGAACTTGGACTCATAATCTGAGCCAGCCACAAGAGGATTGTATGAGCAGTGACTCTGGGAGATGTAGTTTAGACTTGAGCACCTTTCTGGACCAACAGCAGCAGTCTATTGTGAGTGACAGCCAATCCAGTCAAGAACTGGGAGGAACTCAAAGGAAGTGCTCGGTTTTGTCAGTTGGAGTTTCAGTTGAGCTTTGGCAGTGAAGAAGGAAGGAGCCCTGTGCTTTTTCAGTGTGCAGTTTTAGTCAAAAGCGTGTGTAAGGCCCAGAGTTCGGTCTGCAGCTTGTGTAACAGCTTGTTAGGACTGAATCCGTCCTGTGAAGAGAATCAAAGGATATCTGAAGAGTAGAAACCAGGCTCACCCTGTAGAAGACTGGAGGAATTGCTGAAAATTGCACTCGGTCTGTCAGGAACTGAATCTGCTGTGTGTTCTCCCGGGTATTGTGCAGTAATTGCGATCGGGATACAGATGCAGCCTGCCTGGTATAGTGCTTTCTTTTATATAAATGTGTGAAGAGGTTTGTGTACCTCAAGTGAGCCCTACTGACACTGAAGGACCCTATCTTATTTGGAGGTCGTGAGTACTAATTCAGGGTCGCTCCCTGTTGAATTGCCACATTAAATCCAAATGGAATTACTGTACTGCTGACTGTTTAATTCTCCTTTTCTCTGTGTGAAAGGGCCCCTACCAGCTGCCACGGTTTGGACTAGCCACTAGGGCTTGGGTACCCAGGGACAGTAACTGATAGGGATAGGCCTGTGCACAGAGCCATAGGTAGATGAGTAGAGTGATAAGCTAATTAACCTGATTTCCCCCTGTCCTTGTTATATCCCCCTAAATAAATCAGAGCTGCTTGTTTCAGCAAAGTTATACTGCCTGAGGTATTTGTCTATGTTAAAGTACTGTACTGTGATTGTTGCATCTTATTTCACAGGAGGTCCCAGTGCCGGAACCAGTCCTGGGGGTAAGTGTATACTGTAAAGGTAATTCTGATGTATTGTGTGGGCCACTAGTGGGAAGAAAGGGGGGTTGCAGTGTCCCAGAGGGCTGTGACCAAGTTAGTTTAACTATTGTAAACCCTGACCTCTGGGTGGAGGCACCCGCCATTGGATCCAGGCCCCTCAACCTGTTAGTGGCAAATCAGGCAGGGGTAGTAGCCCCTGGGATAGCGCCATCTAGGGGTTACATGACTGTTTACAATCTTAGCACAGCTTGGTGTTGTTTCCGAGACTCCAGCACGGACACTCTTTCACACATTTTTCATTCTCTAACCTCCTCACCTCACAGGGCCAGTCATATAATCCTTCCTGGTTACTTAAGAATTATATTTTCTTATACCATGGGCACTTCTTTACTGCTAGGCCCCTTCAATTATTTTGACCCTTAACCTGGTCTGATGCTATTATGTCCATCCTATCTTAAATTTTGGTGTATTCTCCTCACTGGTGATGTAGAACCTAATCCTGGCCCTGTTGCCTCTGGATTAACCACTGCCACTCCCCACCTGGTCCAGCTCTAAGAGTCTCAAGACAGTTCACCTCAGTGTCAGTAGCCTGTTAGCCAGATCTGATGAGCCCTCCTCCTGGGTCTCCCACTATAATCTCAATATTCTAGGAATATCTGAAACTTGGCTGAAACCCTTTGTACCTGATTCTGTTCTCTCTCTATGTTCAACCTACGCAGGGTCGACAGGCCAGGCTCCAAGATAAGTGGTGAACTACTCTTTTTTTATAAGTCTCACCTTAATAGCTCCTTACTGCAGCACAATTGCCCCTCCTCCTCACCTGGGAATTTCTTCACTCACTATTGTCCCTGGGTAATACTAGTGTAACCCCCCTGCAAATGGGGGTTCCCAAAAGACTTCCAGGAGCTTGCTTGAATGCTCCAAGCCTGAATGGTGTTTGGCGTTTAAGCCATTTATCAGTGAGTGTTTTTAGAGCCTCTGGTACTGTCTCTTTAAGAGCTGTCTGCTTGCAGACATAATTAGTTTGTATGGGGGGACTGTGTGTTTCTCTGTTTGAGTACCACTCGAACTGCCCCAATTCACTCCATTTTGCAGTCACTAGGGTACAAAGGGAACCTATCTGAAAGATGTAACTGTTTGCCAGAAATAATTTAGAGTAATAATGAAAATACAGTTTGTCTAACCTGCTTTCTTTGCAGTCAGAACTGCGTTTGCCTAGTTCCCCATTCTAGTTTTGAACTGCTGAACTGGACCAATCAGTGTGGGGTAAGCTAGCTCTAAAATGGTGCCTTGGGCCGAATCAAGTAGGACTCATAATCTGGAGCCAGCCACAAGAGGATTGTATGGGCAGTGACTCTGGGAGATGTAGTTCAGGCTGCACCTTTTGGACCAACAGCAGCAGTCTATTGTGAGTGACAGCCAATCCAGTCAAGAACTGGGAGGAACTCAAAGGAAGTGCCAGTTTTGTCTGTTGGAGTTTCAGTTTAGCTCTGGCAGTGAAGGGAAAGAACCCTGTGCTCCTTCAGTGTACAGTTTCAGTCAAAAACGTGTGTAAGGCCCAGAGTTCCGGTCTGCAGCTTGTGTAACTGCTTGTTAGGACTGAATCCATCCTGTGAAAAGAATCAAAGGATCTCTGAAGAGTAGAAACCAGGCTCACCCTGTAGAAGACTGGAGAAATTGTTGAATTGCACTCGGTCTGTCAGGAACTGAATCTGCTGTGTGTTCTCCCGGGTATTGTGCAGTAATTGCGATCGGGATAAAGAAGCAGCCTGCCTGGTATAGTACTTTCTTTTTTACCATATAAATGTGTGAAGAGTCTCGTGGAGCTCAAGAGTAGCCCTGCTGACGTTGAAGGACCCTATCTTGTTTGGAGGTCGTGAGTACTAATTCAGGGTCGCTCCCTGTTGAATTGCCACATTAAATCCAAATGGAATCACTGTACTGCTGACTGTTTAAACTAATTTTTCTTTTCACTATGTGAAAGGGCCCCTACCAGCTGCCATGGTTTGGACTAGCCACTGGGCTTGGGTACCCAGGGACAGTAACTGGTAGGGATAGGCTCTGCACAGAGCCATAGGTAGATAGTAAAGTGATAAGCTAATTAACCTGATTTCCCTGTCCTTGTTATATCCCCTTAATAAATCAGAGCTGCTTGTTTCAGCAAGTTATACTGCCTGAGGTATTTGTCTATGTTAAAGTACTGTACTGTGATTGTTGCACTGTATCTTATTTCACAGGAGGTCCCAGTGCCGGAACTAGTCCTGGGGGTAAGTGTATACTGTGAAGGTAATTCTGATATATTGTGTGGGCCACTAGTGGGAAGAAAGGGGGGTTGCAGTGTCCCAGAGGGCTGTGACCAAGTAAGTTTAACTATTGTAAACCCTGACCTCTGGGTGGAGGCACCCGCCATTGGATCCAGGCCCCTCAACCTGTTAGTGGCAAATCAGGCAGGGGTAGTAGCCCCTGGGATAGCGCTATCTAGGGGTTACATCTTGGATGCTCACCGCTGGGATTGTGTGTCCTCTAGTGGCCATATTTACGAACCACTGTTAGGAAAAAAATGGGTACCCCAACAGAAGTGGCTGTGCACCGGCTGGTGGAGTGGTGTACTGGGGAGGAGATTGACCCCCAAAATGCTATGCTTATCCTGGACATCCCCCTGGGTATCAATACGGACACTGTACAGGGAGTACTTTCCAAGGTGGAAGGTTTACAAAACCCTGTGGTGGTGGGTCGACATGCTAATCTGCTCACCCACACTTTCCTGGCCCTAGTAGAGTTTAAGGATCCATAGATAGCTCCAAAGTGCCACAGACCATTACCCCAGAGGGAGCCCTCACTGCCTGAGAGTGATAACTAAGTACAGTAAAGACCGGGAGAATGAGCCCCACCACTGTCTGAAACTTTTGAGGAGAAATTTGCTAAATGGTTGCTGGGGAAGGAAAACTGTGGAGGACTTGAAGAAACTATTCTTGCCACCTGGGTGTTCCTCCCCAACACCCTCTCCGCTCCAGTACCCGTAATGGTGGCTGAACCAATGCAGACTCCTATTTCTGCACCTGCCATTAGTCACGACTCTTACGAAGTTTGAGGATCTTCTCTGGCACCCTCCCACCCCCCAAGGGAGGATGACTGGAGACCTGGATAGACTATATTGCCCCCAAGTGCTTGAATGGCAATGCCCTCGGAAGCCTAAAAAGCGAAAAGAGGGTTAGTGAGAGCCTCCGAGGTCCTGCCCTGGCTACCATCCGCAAGGCTAAACGGGCCAGTAACCCTGAAGTGACTGCACAGGCCTATCTTGAGGCCCTGGAGAATGTGTATGGAGCCCAGATTCTGATGAGGACCTATGGTGGAGAGTAAGAGATGCACAACAGTACCAAGGGAGTTGTTGTCTGTGTATGTATCTCGACTGGAAAAATTGTTGCAAGAATGCCTCAGAAAGGGTAGTTTGCCAGCGATTGAACTGGACCGAACCAGGCTGGACAGGATCCTTAAGTCTGCCCCTTCTCAGAACTTCTGTTGCTTCAATTCGCCTGGCAAATCGACTAAGTCCCACCCTCCATGATGAGTTAATGAGAGAAATTCGAGGAGTTGGAAAGAGGCGACCTCGGGAGGGACCTGCACCAATAGCTGCGACTTCGACCCGAGTGACTGAGGGTGGCCCATCAAGTGAAGTTCAGGGGCAGAGGTTGGCAGTCAATGAGTGCTCTGACAAGGAAAAGATGTGCCACAATGGGGCGAACTGTTGAGAGAGATCCGGAATTCAAAACAGTCCCTTTATGAAGGCCACGCCTGCAAGTACAGGCCCGACCTATATCCGACTGCATCTGCTATGGGGTGGGGGTACCCACCCATGTATTTCCTGCTGATAACAGCTCCAAACTCAATTCCTTGACCATGGAAGTGGAGAAACTGACGAGATGTCTCCAAATGCTTATCACGCCGCGAGACAGAGATGGCACCAAGGTTTCCAGTTAGTAATACCCCGCCTGGCTCCCAGTGTGGCACCTCGGCCAGCTCAAACTCCAGAAAATATGTTTTGCTATAATTGTGGGAAAGATGGGCACATGAAAAGTGACCGGTCCCAAAAGACACTGACAAAGTTGCATATAGGCTACAAGGAGAGCTTGGAGAACAAATCAGTGGTTAAGAGGTGCACAAAATGATCCCAGTGAGGACACCAAAATGCTAACTCCGTCCTTTTGTGGCAAGGTCAGTTGCCCAGGCCCCCACTACCGCCTCTCCAGACTGGTCCAGAATAGTGGGTCCCTCCATGGAACCACTGTAAAGGTGAATGGAGTGTCTACAAGAGCTGTATTAGACAGTGGCTCCCAAGTGACAATTATGTTCCAGGATTGGTATCAGAAGCATTTGTCAGGCGTACCTTACAACCATTAGAAGGACTGCATGTATGGGGGTTAAGTGAGAAGGCCTACCCTATTCCGGGTATATCCGAATTTGGCTGTCTTTCCCCACCTCCGTGGCTGGAGTGGCTGAACAAGTAGAGACCTAGCCTTAGTATGTCCCCCACTGGACTGTATGATGGTGTCCCTTTGTTGATTGGAACAAATGCTCATATGTTCGGAAGGCTGGCACAGTTGTGTTATGAAAAACAGGGGTCAAAGACTAGTAGAGCTTTAAGAGTTCCGCTTTAATTAAGAAGGCCTATGAGGCACAGAGAGATGCTGAAAAAATAGAACCAGAGGAACGGTCGGAATTGTATGGAAGAAGGATCCTGAGTCTCTGATCCTGGCGCAAATGCCCAGTGTATCTTACAGGGAGAGGTCCGTATCAGAAAGGATGTTAAGAATAAAATATATGTTGGATGCACCAGGCGATGGAAAATTGCCAGAGGGACTGCTGGTCAAGCCTAGTATTTTGCCGCTAGAGCCCATGCTTATGCCAGAAGGGTAATGGTCCAAGTTCATAATGTGTCTGAAAGAGACATTCAGTAAATAGAGGTTGCATCCTGGCTAATGTGCATTGTGCAGACACTGCAGTGCTACCCAGAGCAAGAGTTCAAGGAAGAATGACAGAGTAACGCCTGACTTGTTTGATTTGGTGACTCCCGCTGCCAGCTGAATGGAAAGTGAGGATCAGTGAGAAGCTTGCCCAGAGAGACCAGGTGTTTTCTTTAAAGGAATGGGGCGTGGGATGCGTGCAAGGAGCTGAGCACAATATCTGGCTGCATGACGAAGACCATTTCGTGGAGAGGTCTCGACGCCTGGCACCTGCTGATATAGATGATGTGAGACGGCATCTGCAAGAGATGTTAGCTGCTGGTGTAATACAAGAATCCAGAAGCCCTTATGCTTCCCCCATTGTGGTAGTGAGGAAAAGAATGGGACAGTAAGGATGTGCGTGGATTATCGCACCTTAAACCGTGGACTATCCTGATCAGTACACAATGCCCGCATTCAGGATGCTTTGGACTGCCTAAGCGGAGCAAGTGGTTCTCTGTGCTGGATCTCCGCAGTGGGTACTACCAGATCCCGATAGCCCCAGAGGACCGTGAGAAGACAGCCTTTGTCTGTCCGCTTGGCTTCTATGAATTCATGAGGATGCCTCAAGGGATTTCAGGTGCCCCAGCCACTTTTCAACGATTGATGGAGCGTGCAGTGGAGGACATGAACTTACTAGAGTGCCTGGTATACCTAGATAATATTATTGTGTTTGGCAGCTCACTGGAGGAACATGAGAGCAGATTATTTAAGGTATTGGACCGACTGGAGGACTTTGGCCTTAACTGTCCATTGATAAGTGTCAATTCTTTCAAACATCAGTAAAGTATGTGGGACACATAGTATCCACCGAGGAAGAGACCGACCCAAGTAAAGTTGAGGCCTTGACCACCCTGGCCACAGCCAAAAATCTAAAAGAACTGCAAAGA
The DNA here is from genome assembly GCA_016271365.2 of Neoceratodus forsteri. NCBI lineage: Eukaryota > Metazoa > Chordata > Ceratodontiformes > Ceratodontidae > Neoceratodus > Neoceratodus forsteri. Next base: position 1,095,256,621 of record CM028135.1, on the reverse strand, counting down.
TTCCTGGGATTCTGTGGTTATTATCAGGCGTTTCATCAAGGACTATTCAAGAGTGATCCGCCTTTACTTAACCTTACTCAAGGGTATCCCCAACCCACAAAAATACAAAAGTCAGCGTCCCTCAAGACTGAAGAGTGTATTTTCGTCCGAGTGAAGTATTTGGGGCCCGCTGGACTCCTGATTGTGAGACTGCTTTTCATGAGATCATATATCAACTTACCCATGCTCCAGTGCTGGCCTATGCCGATCCAAGAAAACCTTACGTCCTGCACACTGATGCTAGTTTGCAAGGGTTGGGGGCTGTGTTGTACCAAGAGCACGAGAATGGCCTGAGACCAGTGGCCTTTGCCAGTAGAAGCCTGACCCCATCCGAAAAGAACTATCCTGTACATAAGTTAGAGTTCCTAGTTTTGAAGTGGGCTATTGTTGACCAATTCCATGAGTACTTGTATGGGGCTAAAATACTAGTAAAAACTGACAATAATCCTTTGACCTATGTGCAGACCTCAGCTAAGTTGGATGCCACTGGCCATAGGTGGCTTTCTGCATTATCTACATATGACTATGCTCTCGAATACCGAGCAGTCTGAACCACATAGATGCTGATGCTCTCTCCGGAGGCCTGTTCCCCAGAATGATTGGGTCCGATTGGCAGAACCTGACATTCGGGCACTCTGCCGGAAGTTTGACAGGGAGGAACAAATGTCACGGACGCAGTGGACTGCATAAGTGGATTGCTTGGGACCCTCTGAGGATTGCATACCTGCTGCTTGTTGCCACTTTTCTGCAATAGACATTGGTGCACTGCCTCAGCTGGACAATGACAGTATTCGGCGGGCTCAATCCTGCGATCCCATGATCAAAGCAGCTTAGAAGCCCTCTATGCAGGAAAGATGTGTCCAAATTACGCTCCACTGATTTGAGAACTGCACTGTTATACAAAGAAGGTCCTAAGTTGAAACTGATCAATAAACTGTTATACAGAGAAACAGTAGACAGAGGGGGACAAGTAGACAAACAACAACTAGTGCTGCCTACTGCCTTTCGAGACTCAGTACTGATGTCCATGCACAACCACATGGGGCACCTTGGTATAGACAGAACACTTGACTTGGTGAGATCCAGATTCTGTTGGCCTAAGATGGGGGCTGATGTGGAGCAACACATTCGAACTTGTAGTCGCTGCTTACAGAGGAAAGCTTTGCCCCAGAGGGCTGCCCCCCTTGTTAACATCACCACCAGTGCACCCATGGAGCTGGTCTGTATTGATTTTCTGAGTTTGGAGTCAGATCAAAGAAATATCAGTAATGTGCTGGTGGTCACTGACCATTTCACGAGATATGCCCAAGCTTTCCCCACCAAAGACCAGAAAGCATCCACTGTGGCCAAAGTACTTGTAGAAAACTTTTTGTTCACTATGGGGCTCCACAAAGAATCCATTCTGATCAAGGAGAGACTTTGAGTCGTCTGATCAAAGAGATGCTTTCTCTGTGGGAGTCTGAGAAGTCCAGAACCACTCCTTACCACCCCAGGGACCCACAGCCTGAGCGTTTCAACCGCACTTTGCTAGATATGCTAGGCACCTGCACCCAAAGGACAAGCCTAGATGGAGCCAACAAATTAGCACCCTGGTACATGCTTATAACTGCACCAAAAGTGATGCCACTGGGTTCTCCCCTACCGCCTGATGTTTGGAAGAAGCTCGACTACGGTAGATGTGTGTTTGGAGTCTCTCCTGATGGGGTTCAAGCTGACAACTATTTACAGTATGTGCAAAAGTTAAAGGCCCAGCTAACTCATGCGTACTAACTGGCTCAAACCATGGCTGCCAAAAGAAATCTGGCCAACAAAGAAAGGTATGATAAAAGGTGAAAGCACAGGAACTCCAGGAGGGAGATCGGGTATTGCTAAGAAATCTGGGACTGCATGGCAAACATAAGATTGCTGACAGATGGCACCATCTCCCTCACATTGTAGTGGGCAAACTAGATGATCTGCCAGTGTACAAAGTAAGGCCTGAGAATAATTCAAAGATGTAAAACAATGCATAGAAATCATTTACTGCCCATTGGACAAATCTTGATTGAGTCTGAGCCCCAGAAGATGCCCCTCTGGACCAGTGACTAGAGCTGCTGCTAAGAAAAGATCAAGAAAGCCTGCACCTACAGAAGCAAAGTTAAGTGTTCCCTCCACAAGTCCCAGTTGAGCATGACTGTCAGTCCATATCAGAAGTAAGTGAGAGTGACTTTGAATACTATCCTTCTTACGAACTGAGTCAATTGTTTCGGGGCAATCCCCTAGTCAATACTGGAGACGAAGCTGGGCCTTCTGGACTGTCTAAGCCCCCAGCTTCGTCCCTGGAGCCAATGCTCCCAGAAAGTGAGGTGCAAAGCATCAGATCAGATGAAATGGAATCATTGTGCATGGTTGAACTGTTTGAGCTTTCAAGGGAGGAAAATGATGGCTTAGGGCAGACTGGTGATACACCAGAAGAAGAGTATTTTGAGTGCCCTGACAGTCACTGCCAGTGTTAAAGCTCTCCATGCGAGGCAAATGTTGTGGACTCAAACTGTAACTCCTGGAGCTGAAAGTGCCCCAAGTTCTAGCCTCTCTACCCCATGGAGACTCCCTGACAAGTGAGGACAATGCTGAAAATGAGGCTCAGAGTGCAGAGACTGTAACAGTTCCCCTAGAAAGACTGGTCGAGCTGTAAAGCCTGTGGTGCACCTCAGTTATGATTCACTTGGGAGGCCTGTGGACTTGCCTCTCAATGTTGTCCATAAAGGTGTATGTGTCCCGAGCTCATTGCCCAAACTGAGCATCAGTGCTAACTCCAAGTTACTTATGTTGCCCTCTAAGTATGGTGCCCTTGCCCGTCCAGCCCCAAAGGTAACTGATAGGGAAGGGCCCCTCTCTTCAGGTTTCATGTACAAGAGTAATAACTTGAGTTATTGTACAATGTGTGTAATACTATGTAAAGTGACATACTGCAATGTTTCAGAAATGTGTTCTTGGTAAAATGATGTATTGACTGATGATTACATGTGTGAGCCTAATGCAAATGTATATGGTTGCAGTTGAAACTTATGGGGCACTTGCTTGATGCGGACGTCAAGCTTTCCCAGGCCAGGAAGGTTAACCCCCTGCAAATGGGGGTTCCCAAAAGACTTCAGGAGCTTGCTTGAATGCTCAAGCCTGAATGGTGTTTGGTGTTTAAGCCATTTATCAGTGAGTGTTTTTAGAGCCTCTGGTACTGTCTCTTTAGAGCTGTCTGCTTGCAGACATAATTAGTTGTATGGGGGACTGTGTGTTTCTCTGTTTGAGTACCACTCGAACTGCTGCCAATTCACTCCATTTTTGCAGTCACTAGGAGTACAAAGGGAACCTATCTGAAAGATGTAACTGTTTGCCAGAAATAATTTAGAGTAATAATGAAAATACAGTTTGTCTAACCTGCTTTCTTTGCAGTCAGAACTGCGTTTGCCTAGTTCCCCATTCTAGTTTTGAACTGCTGAACTGGACCAATCAGTGTGGGGTAAGCTAGCTCTAAAATGGTGCCTTGGATGAATCAGAAGTTGGACTCATAATCTGAGCCAGCCACAAGAGGATTGTATGGGCAGTGACTCTGGGAGATGTAGTTTAGGCTTCGGCGCCTTTTTGGACCAACAGCAGCAGTCTATTGTGAGTGACAGCCAATCCAGTCAAGAACTGGGAGGAACAAGGAAGTGCCCAATTTTGTCTGTTGGAGTTTCAGTTTAGCTCTGGCAGTGAAGGGGAAAGAAACCCTGTGCTCCTTCAGTGCACAGTTTCAGTCAAAAAACGTGTGTAAGGCCCAGAGTTCCGGTCTGCAGCTTGTGTAACTGCTTGTTAGGACTGAATCCGTCCTGTGAAAAGAATCAAAGGATCTCTGAAGAGTAGAAACCAGGCTCACCCTGTAGAAGACTGGAGAAATTGTTGAATTGCATTCAGTCTGTCAGGAACTGAATCTGCTGTGTGTTCTCCCGGGTATTGTGCAGTAACTGCGATCGGGATAGAGAAGCAGCCTGCCTGGTATAGTACTTTCTTTTTTTACCATATAAATGTGTGAAGAGTCTCGTGGAGCTCAAGAGTAGCCCTGCTGACGTTGAAGGACCCTATCTTGTTTGGAGGTCGTGAGTACTAATTCAGGGTCGCTCCCTGTTGAATTGCCACATTAAATCCAAATGGAATCACTGTACTGCTGACTGTTTAAACTAATTTTTCTTTTCACTGTGTGAAAGGGCACCTACCAGCTGCCACGGTTTGGACTAGCCACTAGGGCTTGGGTACCCAGGGACAGTAACTGGTAGGGATAGGCCTGTGCACAGAGCCATAGGTAGATAGTAAAGTGATAAGCTAATTAACCTGATTTCCCCCTGTCCTTGTTATATCCCCCTAAATAAATCAGAGCTGCTTGTTTCAGCAAAGTTATACTGCCTAAGGTATTTGTCTATGTTAAAGTACTGTACTGTGATTGTTGCACTGTATCTTATTTCACAGGAGGTCCCAGTGCCGGAACTAGTCCTGGGGTAAGTGTATACTGTGAAGGTAATTCTGATATATTGTGTGGGCCACTAGTGGGAAGAAAGGGGGGTTGCAGTGTCCCAGAGGGCTGTGACCAAGTAAGTTTAACTATTGCAAACCCTGACCTCTGGGTGGAGGCACCCGCCATTGGATCCAAGCCCCTCAACCTGTTAGTGGCAAATCAGGCAGGGGTAGTAGCCCCTGGGATAGCGCCATCTAGGGGTTACACTAGGAAGATCCACCTCCTGTCTGTCTACAACGCCCCCTGCTGCAGGTATGAAATCAGTCCCATTATTGGGTCTAATGCACTAATCCTGAGTGGTGACTTCAACCTTAATTGGCTTGGTGGCAAGTCTAAAGCTTATGACACTGTCATTAGTAAAGTTAACCTAGTTCAGCTTTTCTCTTCACCCACGTGCCATGCTTCTAACTGTGGCTACCACACCCCCGCGCCATGCTTCTAATTGTGGCTACCACTCTCTAATTGACTGGGTACTGTCCAGCAGAGTTGATAGAATCCAGCAATCGGTAATTTTCCCTAATGCCATCAGCAATCACTCCCCCACTTACTGTATCTGGAAAATTAATTTGCCCAAAGTCCCTCCCAAAGTTATACCTCTTCATGACTACTTAAACTTTGATCTGAACGGATTCCTTCTGGAGCTGACCCTGCTTGACTGGTTTCCTGTTTTCAGCAAGAGGCATCTGCTGCTTTCATCAGGAGGAGGGTTAAGTGCACAGTAAACAACTGGTTTAACAGGGAGGGGCAGAGAGTGGGCCAAAGGGGTCCTTTTCTGCTGCCAATTTCTATGATTCTATGATTAACAATGACCTGCTCTCTTTAATGAAATCTTGGGAGAGGTGTTGATATGCTTATAAATCCTACTCGAACCTGAGTGACCTATTGGAACATGGGAGACTTAGAAACCCCTGTAAGACAGGAATTTGTGTAACAAAAAAGCAACTACTGCAAGGGCTCTCTTTTATCCACTGCCGCTAACCCTCGCTGTTTTAAGAAGAATATTAAGGGTCTTACGGGAGGTTCTGTTAGTCACTTTGTTAATGACCTTATTAATGGTGTTACCTGTAACTCTGTTACAATTGCATGCCTTCAACAGCTACTTCACTGATCTCTCTGCACACACCTTGTCCTTCACTTGACCCTTAAACCCCTGCCCTCCTGGTCCACCTACACAGAGTCCTCCTGGCCACCTCCCCTTCCACTTAAACCATGTCTCTGTGTAGGGGTGGAGTTAGACACTGGGCAAGAAGCAGTAGCGTGAGACAGTTCCTGAAGATAACACTGCATTTTGAAAATTGTTAGTTTTACATACTTTACTGAAAACTAATTGATACCATTTGAAAGAGACTCACTGCTGGAACAGTTTGATACTTAAATCTCTTTAGTCGGTGAAACTTTGAAAGAGATATTGACTGCAGCAGACCGAGGCTACATGGGATCAGCCCCCTCCACCTCAGACACAGAACTCAATAAGCCTACAAATACACCACTTTTAAAAGCTATCCGAGTCACAGATAAGCAGCTGGAGGAGTTCACCTCTAAATATCATATAGTGGACATTAAAGTAGAAGTGATGGGACACGAGGTGAAGGCAGCAGCATAATCAGCAGATCAAGAGCTAAATACAACAGTGGGTCTGACTATCTAATGAGAACTCTGTTATGACAGAAACTGGAGAATTTAGAAAACATTGCCAGAGCTTCCCACATTATTAGCCTGCCAGAGAAATAAATGATAGATAGAGGGAGCACTCCCGACCAATTGGATCGCTCCTTTCCCCTGCGCATGAGGCACTCTTATTCTGTGAAGAGCGTCTCACGCGCAGATGCCCTGGAAACGGGCACGTTCTGGGAAGTTTGTTTTTTAAATATATTGTTGATCACTCTAGTCAAATAATATTATACATCCCGTCGCCACTCGTTGCTGAAAGCGAGTGGTTTCATTTACCTTCAGCTTGAGCCAAGAACGCTCATCTTCACTTTGCTGTTCTCGTGCGGCTGAAGGCAAATGCTCACTGCGTTTTCAGCAACAAATATCTAAAATGTATTAACACATGAAGACAACTCACCAAGAGAGTTATTCTTAACCTGGCTTTCTGAGGTACTTGAGATGGACTTAACTTTGAACATCCGGGGGGGGGTTATCAGATGTACCATGGCCCAAGAAACAACACAGCTACTGGAATGCAAGGTGCCTGAACAGTGTTGGTAGAGCTTGGATCCACTCTGGAATGAGATACGGTTCTCAGAGCAGCTAAACAAAAAGGATCACTGCTCCGGCAGGAGGCTACAGCGCACATTTTCCCTGACCTGAGCTTCGCCACCCCTCGGAGACAGAAGGGTTCTGACGGGTTGAGAGTAAGGTTCAGCAGCTGGGGATTCATCATGTCATTGGCAGCCAGTTTAAACATTATACACGGCAGTAAGATTTATCAGTTCTCAAATCCAGCAGATGTTACTAAACTGCTACAGAAGATGGAGTCTGCCACTCGACAAGGGGAGTCTGACTCTGAAAATGATGACTGAATGACAGAGAACTTCTATTACAGTATTAATAACTGTGTGAGAGTCACAGAAGGTAGAGGTAGGTTTCCCCTTTTTTGTAAGACTTTTGCAGGTACCAGACCATAAATCTACCATTAAAATTAATGATTCATGTTGTATTTTTCTTAAAGTGTTTGTCTATCTAACAGAAACTTCTCTTTAGTAGGATGTTCTGAAAATAGCACCTCTATGGGGCACTTGTTGAAGCTGCCTCTCTCCTTCCTCCATACAATTTCACATCTTTTCTAACTGTGTCTTGGCTCACTGCCTCTACTACTTTTGATGGACAGCTTCAACAATCCGGGTTAACGTACAAGTGGCATGAATGCTGAATTACTATGCCTCAGGAGGTGTTGCAAATTGAAATTAATAATGATTTTTTTTCCTTGACAAGAGGACATTATACCTTATAAATGCAATGCTGAGGTAAGTGAACATTTTGAGTTATAGCTGTCAAAATGCTGTGTAAGAACTCAGTGTACGCCAGCACAAGAACATAGCCAGAAGTTAAAAGTTAGACTCTTAACAGTTGCACCTGTAGAGTCTAACTTTGAAGACTCTACAGTCTGTAGTCTGTAGACTCGCACCTGGAAACGACCTTTCGCTCAGTGTGCCTTTCCTGGTTATCAGATTTTTAAACAGTTACCTGTTCAGCTGTCCAGGGCTTGTTTAACTGCAAGGTTATCAATTAATAATAGGATATAGAAAGCAACTGTAGAGTGTATCTAGATCAACAGTTCTCAAACTTTGTCACAGTGAGCCTCCCCTAAGACATGAAAAAGATCTTGAGCCTCCCCTAAAATACTGAAATATTTTTGGGCCTCCCCATAGAAAAATAGCCTACTCTTCACAGTACATCAGGAATAAATTGAAACCTCATGGCATAGCTTGCTTTCATGTTATTAAGCTTACTGTACCCCCACCTCCCAAAAGGACAACCTACTTTCTCCAATATTTTGACTCTCAAACCATTGCTACCCCTTGCTGCCATACCTTCATGGGTCAGACTGCTTTTCTGTTTCTCCTCTAACTGGAATAACCTTCCTGCCGACCTCTGCCTCTCCCCCCCACCCTGCTCTTATTCCTACTACCTGTATGGTTAACTCTTGTATTTGGACAGTTCTGCTGCCAGTCTAATTAATCATTGTTCCTTGCGTTGTTGGTTTATTGTTCAGTAATTTGTTTGCACTTTACTTTCATTCATTTTCTATTGCTTGAGTGTTTTGCAGTTACATTTTGAATTGTATTCTCTCACTACCCTTCCCTGGGTACACCTGAAATAAGCCATGGCTCAGTGTACAGTACTTTCCCTGGTCACAGACTTGTGAATAAATACATACATTCACCTACTTTTATCCTCTTTCAGTTTGCCTTATCCCTTCACTCAAACTCTATAAAGTTCAAAATTTAAATACAGTACTTTTTCAAGACTTGCTTGAGCCTCCCCTAGAACAGGTTGGGGCCTCCCAAGGGAGGCTGGCCTCACCATTTGAGAACCCCTGATCTAGATTTTTATTCAACCTGCAAGTTATGTGTTGGTTATTCCCTTTTTAGGCTCAAAGAGACTTTAAATCTATGCTTAGGTGCTCTGTCTCATTTTATCCTTATTCTGAACTAGTCTTTGCCCACGGGGAACTAATACTTTACAGGATACCATTTTATTATCATATCATGTTGTTACCCCCACATGTGGTACCATGGCGCAAGGACAAGATGAGTTCTGTTGTGTAAGTATCTGAAGTAATTACGTCTGATTATCATGTAATGTAAGGCATTGTTTTATGCAAACTAATGCAACTTCAAAATATTTTTAATAAATCATTGTCTCTGTGCCAGGTACTCAGTTGCTTTCTAGCTTACCCTCCTTCTCCAGTGCTAGTCTCAATACCCTGGAACCTAAAATCCTACAAACTGGCTTTCCATATCGTTACCCCTTATTACCACAATTTTTAACATGTCCCTCTCATCTGGCTTGGTGCAGGACTTGTAGAAGATTGTGCGGGTGGTTACAGTTCTTAAAAAGGCTGACCCCCAGGCTTATAGAGAATTACCACCCTATAGCCATTCTTTCTACATTCAGAAAACCCCTTGAAATAGTCACTGCAACCCTGCTCTCAGGCTACTTACTTAAATGTAATCTTCTCGCCTTGGAACGACATGGTTTTTGCACAGACCACAGTATTACTACTGTCCTCATCCAGCTCACTAATGATAATGATAACAAGTCCTCTATGGACCAGGGGAAAATGTCGGGGGTTATTTTTGTTGATTTGTCTAAAGCTTTTGATCTGGTTGACCACCAACAACTTTGCTCTACATTGGCTGTGTTTGGTCTCTCCCCACTAGCTGTTAATTGGTTTAATAACTACCTTTCCAATAGACATCAAGTGGTTAGGTTTGGTCAGTCCTTATCCACCAGTGCACCAGTTAATCTCAGTGCATCCCAAGGCACTACTTTGGGACCACTGCTTTTTCCCCCACTATATAAATAACCTCCTTGCAGAACTAAGAAGTGCTCTACCTTTACGTATGCTGATAGCCTTCTCCTCAGCTCATATGGTCTTGGCTCCATTAATGAAGCCTTAAGCACAGACTTTCAACTCATCCAGTCATGGTTTGTCAGAAATAAACTTGTTTTAAATTCCAGAAACACCCAAGCCATGCTTTTTGACTCCCCTGCTCAAATCAGATCTTGAATCAGTAACTTTATTACTTGCCATGACAGTTTCCTTCTGGAGGTAGTCCCTTCCTTCAAATACCTTGGAGTCACCCTTGATCCTTCCCATGACTTCTTCATCCATGTTACTGCTGCTTGCAAGGCTGTTAGTGCTAAATTTGGTTTAGCCTATGGAACAAGGCTCTTCCTCACCCCTGAAGCCCGCCATGCCACTGCAAAAGATGTCCTTCTCCAGTGCCTGTACTATGGAGCCCTTGTCTTCGTTGTGTTCCCCAAAGCAATACTGTTCAGGTGGGATGTGACTTACAACGTCTGTGGCTTTGTGTGTAAACAGACTCTCACACCACTGTGACCTATATGCCAATCTTGGCTAGTTGTCTCCATCCAGTAGTCGGTTGTTGGCACTTTTGGATTTACTGTAGAACTGTATGTCTAATCAGAGTTGTAAGTGTGTTCCTCTCTCTTTTACACTTGACTACTGAGCTCTTGTGAGCCCCAAACCCGTTATCAGCAGGGATTTATTTAACTCCAAAAATTGATTAGCGTTTTGCTCATAAAAGTGCTAAAACATTGTGAAAATGCATAGCACTTGTCTCACTGTGTTTAACAAACATAACATTTCTAGAAAACCTATATAAATACTTTCTGTACAGTTAGCATTGTCTCAAGAAAAAAACTGCTAATCAATTATTTAAAACCCTGGTTATCAGGATACTTGAACTGTATTTACTCCATCAGTCTGCCTGTTTAGTATACTAGCTTTATTAAATTGCCTGAATTTCTACGTATCCTAGCTACACCCAATCTGGGTATACCCTTATTTGCAAGTCAACTTACTGAACTGCTGTATTCTCTGCATCTCAATAGTTTTTACCAGTGTTTGCCTATCAGCTAGTATTATTCCACTTGTGTATTTAGGCTCTCAGGTTTATCCCATTATTTTAACTTAAGTCTACCCTGTTATACAGTGCTTTAATCTACAATTTGTTTATGCACTGCCCTAGGCATGTTGTGCTGAGTTTCTAGCCTTGCTGGACTATTTTCGTTAACTAGTCACTACCATTGCTGCTGCTAATTAATTGCTGGCTATTGTATTTCACCTCCTTGACAAAATGCATCCTGCCCTCCTCTGCCTTCTCCTTCGCCTTTTACTACTGCTATCTCCTCTCTCTCTCTCCTTTCCCCTCCCATCATGATACCCAGCCTCTCCCCCCCACCCATTTGCTCCTCACCCTCCCTCTTCTTTCCTTCACCCTCGTCTCCTCTCCTCTCCTTCCTGACCCTGAACCCAGAGTTTCTCAACCAAGCCCTCCTGTCACTTCCCTGCTGTCTCCCCCACCACCATCCCCACCACTTGCTCTCCTCATCGGTTCAAGGGACGTCCCACTCCATCCTTCTGCTCCTTATCCTGCTCCTCCTCCTATCTGGCAATGTGGAATCTAATCCTGGTCCCTCCCATCTTCCTCTTTTCACCTCAATTCCCAAAAGCCTTAGCATCTTCCATGGCAATCCTAGGAGCCTTCTCCTTAAACTTGGTGTCCTTAATATCTGCATTTCTCAACACTCTCCTGCCATACTCTATATTTCTGAATCTTGGCTCTCATCCAGGAATCTTGGCCCTAGCCTGTCCCTTCCTGATTTCCACCTCTTCAGGCACGATCATGGCAAACATGGTGGTGGAGGTGTGGTGCTCTATGTCTGCCACAGCCTCTTCTGCACAATTGCTCTCAGGGTATCTGTACCCTCCTCTCATGGGTTTCTCCTTGCTACTCTTTCCTTTCCCTCTTCCATACCAATTATTATTGGGATTATTATACTTCATCTAAAATCTCACACTCCTGTCTGACTCTCTCTCTCTCTGTTGTCACCTCACACTCCTCCTCAGGCGAACTCATCTTCCTTGGGGGCTTCAACATTAACTGGTTCTCCCTGGCCTCTCATGACTGAGACCCTTAAGCTTTCCCAATCATTACCGACCCCCACCCGGCTCAGTCCCACTCTCCAAATCACACCCTTCTGGATTTAGTTCTTTCCTCTAACCCCCATCACATTGTTGCAGTAGGTATTATACCAGATGCCTTCAGTGACCACTGCATGATGCTCTGTGCCAGGAAAGTTCAGCGCCTTCCCTTCTCCCTGAGTACATCTGGTCTAGGTCCCTCTGCTCACTTATTATCAATGCTTTCCTGAGCGACCTTCCTACAACTGACTGGACAACTATCCTCTCTGCCTCTGACACTGAGGTGACCCTCTACCTGTTCCATTCCAAATTTTCCTTCATCTGAGATGAGCATGTCCCCCTCAGAAAGTACAGGGTTAAATCTTCCCACCACACCTGGATTTTCCCAAAGTCACTGATAAGTGTAGGTCCCATTATCATACATGAACCCATTATAAATGATCCCACTCCATTTTAGACCTTCTCTTCTACAGAGCGCTTAGGAACTTTTGTACAAAAGCTTTCTGTGCTGCCAAATCTCTCTATTTTAAGGCCAACCTCAAGAACAATCCTAAATACCTGTTAAATTCTGAAAGGTGACTCACCCCCTTTTTGATCGCCATGTCCAGTCTGCCCCCCCGTCCTCATCACTAATGGTTCACTTGTCTGTGACCTTCCCTCTGTAGCTACTCACTTCAATGACTTTTTCACTGCTTGCGCTCCTCCCTCTCCCCTGCCTCCCAGCTCCTCTCCTCTACCCCACTGCTCCACTTTCCTCTCCAATCCACTACCCCCTGGGTTTTCATTTCCTTCCTGTTACTACCCAGAAAACCCTGCTAGCCCTTTCTTCTCTCAGCCTGTCTAATTCTAGCCCTGAAGGACTGGATCCTAAACTTCTTCACCTCTCAGCTCCTGCCATCACCTCTTCTCTTACTCACATCTGTAACATCTCCTTCTCCCTCTGTGCTGCTCTCAATCACGGAAGACTGCCAAAGTTCTCCCTCTTCATAAAGGGGGTGATCTCTCCTCCCCAGCCAACTTCCATGCTATTTCCCTCCTTACCTTTCTTGCAAAATGGCAAGAGAAACTTGTCTATTGTAGGCTTGCTAAATTCCTTTTCTTCTCCAACTTCCTCTCCCCTTTCCAGTCTGGTTTTCGGAAGCACCACTTCACTGTCTCCTTCCTTGCTATGTGTCACTGATTTCATCCTTGGGGCACATCACAGTGGCTATTTGTATTGATCTGGCCAAAGCTGTTGACTCAGTGGCCCATTAATGCCTCCTGGACAAGCTGAGCTCTGACAGTCTCTCAGCTCCCGCTGCTGAATGGTTCCATTCTTACCACACTGTCCGTCAAAAGTTTGTGCAGGTAGGAAGTATCCTGTCACCTCCCCTATCCGTCTAGGCTGGGGTCCCACAGGGCTCCATCCTGGGTCCCATCCCCTTCTCCAATTTCCTGAATGATCTCCCCTCTGCCTGTGCTAACTCGCATATTCACATGTATGCAGATGACATACTTTTACATTTCTCTGGCACTTTGACTGTAGCAGTGAAAGGCTTGCTCCAGCAAGACTTCTTCAATGTCCTGCGCTGGTTCCACTCCAGCTAATTCTGGGTCAACACTAAGAAAACTGTGTCCATGACCTTTGGCATAGAAACACAGAAACATAGAAGTTGACGGCAGATAAGGACCTCAAGGCCCATCCAGTCTGCCCATTTCTTTTTCTACCTTATAAATGTGCCATCGGCCTTTGCTCTGTCAGTGACCTATCTATTCATAGTCATTTGTATTGCTCCCTTATGCCTATCCCATGCCTGTTTGAAGCCCTGCACTGTATTCATAGCCACCACTTCTTGTGGTAAGCCATTCCATGCATCTACCACCCTTTCTGTGAAAAGAATTTCCTCACATTCCCCTTAATCGGCCTCCCTCTAATCTCATGCTGTGTCCTCTTGTCCTGCTATTTTTCTTATATTTAAACATGTTAGACTCTTTCACCTTGTTTATGCCCTTAAGGTGTTTAAATGTCTCGATCATATCACCTCTCCCTCCTTTGCTCAAGGGTATACATATTGAGCTCCGTTAATCTGTCCTCATATGTCTTCTGATGCAGTCCCTGCACCATTTTGGTTGCCCTTCTCTGGACTGCCTCAATTTGGTTAATGTCCTTGTGAAGGTGTGGCCTCCAATACTGCACGCAGTACTCCAGATGGAGCCTAACCATGTCTTGTACAGAGGGATTATTACCTCCCTCTTACGACTTGTGATACCCCTACTAATACACCCTAACACCCCCTAGCCTTACCTACTGCTTTAGAGGTCTGCTTGATGATTTTAGGTCATCAGTGATGATGATGCCCAAGTCTCTTTCTTCCTTTGTGACTGCTAGCAACTCCTCCCAGCCTATAAGTGGCTTCAGGGTTTCTCTTCCCTATGTGCATGATTTTGCACTTCTTTGCATTAAATCCCAGTTGCCACTCTTCTGACCATTCTGCTAGTTTATCCAGATCTCTTCTCATTCTGCCCACCCATCTGGATCATCTACTCTGTTGCAGATCTTGGTGTCATCTGCAAACAGACAAGCCTTACCCTCTAGTCCATCTGCTGAGGTCACTAATGAAGATGTTGAATAGGACTGGCCCCAGGACTGATCCCTGAGGTACCCCACTTGTGACTTGCATCTCTTCTGACTGTATACCATTTACCACCACTCTCTGTTTTCTGCCAGTCAACCAGTTTGCCACCCAGTTGACCAACTTCTGACCACCCCGAGCCTACCTAGCTTGTTATCAATCTTCTATGTGGAACAGTGTCAAAAGCTTTGCTGAAGTCAAGGTAGGACATCAACTGCTCCCTTGGTCCACACTCTGGTTACCCAGTCAAAGAAATCTATGAGATTAGTTTGACAGGACCTTCCTTTGTAAACCCATGCTGTCTTGGATCCTGTGCCCCTATGGATTCCAGGTGTTGCACTATCCTTTCCTTAAGGAGTGCCTCCATAATCTTGCCCACTACTGAGGTAAGACTGACTGGTCTGTAGTTCCCCGCCTCCTCCTGCTACCACTCTTGTGGGTGGGATCACATGAGCCCTTCTCCAGTCTTCTGGACCTCTCCTGTGCTCAGAGACTCACTAAACAATTCTGCTAACGGCTCTGCTAGTTCCTCCTTTAGCTCCTTAAGTACCCTGGGATGTATGCCATCAGGTCCCATTGCCTTATCCACCCTGAGCTTAGCAGCTCTTGTAGGACCCTTTCTTTTGTGAAGGGAGTAGTGCTCACCTCCCTCCCTGTGTCCATGATGCTGAGCTGTGGGCCCTGCCCTACCTTCTCTTCAGTAAATACTGAGCAAAAGTATCTATTTAGGATAGATGCCTTTACAGGGTCCTCCTCCTCACATGCTCCCTTTTCTCCATTGCTTAGCAATACCCCTCTGGACTTTCTCCTTTCACTAATGTATCTATAGAAAGTCTTGTCACCTTCTTTTACTGTTTGTGCTAGTGTTTCCTCAGTTTGGGACTTTGCCTGCCTTACTGCCTTACCTGCTTCCCTTAGGGCAGTTTGGTATGCCTCCCTATCTTCATCCCGCTGTGTTCCCTTATATTTTCTGAAGGCCAGCCTTTTGGCTCTGACCTTTTCTGCTACTGTATTTGAGAACCAGAGTGGTTTCCTTCTTCTTTGCACTTCCTTTTCTGTCTAACACAATGGGATGTTGCTTCAAGTATTATATCCTTAATGCTTGCCCACTTTGCCTGTACCTCCTCACCTGTGTTTCTTTTGCCAGGGCTAGCTTAACTCTGTTGGCCATCTTATCAAAGTCAGCTCCTCTGAAGTCCCATATTTTGCTTTGGAATGGGATGATTTAGATGTAGTAGCCAAATTGAACCATACCATGTGATGGTCACTGGCCCCAGGTGACCTTCTACCTGGAGATCTGTGATCCTTCTTTGTTAGTCAGTACTAGATCTAGGATAGCCCTGTCTCTTGTGGGTTGCTGTACCAGTTGTTTGAGGCCCTCCTGCAGGGAATCCACTATGAGTCTAGTTCTGGCAGATGTTCCTGCTGGTATTGACCAATCTGTATCTGGCATGTTGAAGTCTCCCATTATCAGAACCTCCCCTTTAGCTGTCATGTTTTGTATATCTTCTAACAGTAATGTGTCTATGTCCTCCCTCTGGTCTGGGGCCTGTAGACAACCCCAGTTCTTATGGCTGTCCCATTTCTGTTTCCAGGGTGACCCACAGTTCTTCTGGCTCCTTATGTGTATTCTAAATTTCTGTAGCTTTGATATTTTCATTAACATACAGGGCCACCCCTCCCCTTTTGCACCTCGGTCTCTTCTGAACAATACATAGCCAGGTACTGAAGTCTCCCAAGTGTGGTTACTGGTAAACCACGTCTCACTAATTGCTACTATGTCCAGTTTAGCCTCTGACATTATTGCCTGCAGGTCTGGGATCTTATTTCCCAGGCTGTGAGCATTGTGTACATGATTTTCCATTGGCCAGATTTTGGTGTGTTAGTTGTTGGGTGAAGTTTGGCATTACCCCTGTGCATCGTATGGGGAGACAAACCTTTTTTCTTACCTGGTGATGCAAATGAACGGCAAACACACTGAATTCCTGTTTGACCACTAGCTGAGGGGGAAGGGGTGTTCTTCCCATTCGACGTATGGGGTGCTGCACCCCTCTCCCCATTTGCTAGTTTAAATATTCTGCACCAGCCAGAAATTGGCCAGGCTTACCCTCCCTCCCACCATCTTCTCCGCTCTGGATGGCTCTCCTCTCAAAGTGGTTTCTTCCTTCAGTATCACAGTGTGTGGCTAGATATTGTGAACTCTCTGTCCACACTGATGCCCTCCACTCCAAGCTCTGCCCCCCAAACTCTATGTCTTGCACCACAATAAAGTTTGCTTGGCTCCCCAGGTCCACCAGGAGCTTGTTAGCAAAATGGTGTTTCCAGCGTTTGACTATGCAGATGGGGTCTCAGGCACCACCACCCTCCTCTTCCCTTGCCAGATTAGACATCATCTGTAATGCCTTTTGTTGCTCTGCTACCAACCCCCCCCCCCACATACTCACCACTGCTCTCTACACTCCTCCTCATCCATCCTCCCCCTACAACTACATCACCAGTCTCACTGCACCTCCTTCCTCTCTAAGTTCTGGTTTGGGTCCCTGCCCTCTGACTTGTCCTCACTCTTTTCTTCAGTTCCTTCTGCCTCATACTCCCTCTGCTCCAGGGATCCTTTTACAGTTTCTCCCTTTCCCACCCTCACTCCTCTGTTGGGCAGTCAGTGTGCAGTTACTTCTTCTGTTTCTCAAGGGAGCCCCACACAGTGTGTAGTTACTACATCCGTTTCTCAGAGGAGCCCCACGCAGTGTGCAGTTGCTACCTCCATTTCTCAGTGGAGCACACACAGTGTGTAGTTACCACCTCTGTTTCTCAGGGGAGCATACCCCCCTCCAACAGTGTGTAGTTACTACTTCTGTTTCTCAGAGGAGACTCACATAATGTGTAGTTACTACCTCTGTTTCTCAGAGGAAACCCACCCAGTGTGTAGTTAGTTCCTCTGTAGTTACTACCTGTGTTTCCCAAGGGAGCCCCCCCACAGTGTGTAGTTACTACCTTTGTTTCTCACATAAGCCCCACACAGCATAAAGTTACTAACTCTGTTTCTCAGAGGAGCCCCAGACAGTGTGTAGTTACTACCTATGTTTCTCAGAGGAGCCCTACACAGTATGTACAGTAGTTACTACCTATGTTTCTCAGAGGAGCCCCACACAGTGTGTAGTTACTACTGCCATTTCTCAGAGGAGCCCCACACAGTGTGTAGTTACTACTGCCATTTCTCAGAGGAGCCCACGCAGTGTGTAGTTTCTGCCTCTGTTTCTCAGAGGAGCCCCACACAGTGTGTAGTTACTACCTCTGTTTCTCAGAGGCGCCCCAGCCAGCGTTTGTAGTTACTACCGCTGTTTCTCAGAGGAGCCCCACACCATATGTAACTACTACCTCTGTTTCTCAGAGGAGCCCCACACAGTGTGTAGTTACTACCTCTTTTTCTCAGAGAAGCCCCACACAGTGCATAATTACTACCTCTGTTCTCAGAGGAGGCACACACAGTATGTAGTTACTACCTATGTTTGTCAGAAGAGCCCCATACAGTGTGTAGTTACTACCTCTGTTTCTCAGAGGAGCCCCATACTGTGTGTAGTTACTACATTGGTTTCTCAGGGCAGCCTCACACAGTGTGTAGTTACTACCTCTGTTGCTCTTCCTCAGGTGGAACACACTGAATTTGGCTACACTGAATCTAAGACTCCATGAGTCTGACCAATCACATAGCTTGTTCAGGTTGTCCTGAAGTTTGTTGCCAACCTCAAGGGAGCCCATAATCTTGGCCTGCTTAGTGTCATCATTGAACTGAGGCAGCCTGCTGGAGACTTAAGATCTTTGAGAAAAAAGCTGCAAAGTAGTGGCCCCAGCACTAGTCCCTTTTTGTACTGAGGGGTATGAAGGAACTTCACGCAATACTCCAGCTGAGGCCTGACCAGGGCTTTGTAAAGGGGGGGGGATAACTTCCCCTGCATTGCTGGAGACCTCCACTTTAAAGGACTGCAACATTCTGCCGGCCCGCTTGACAAAGGCCACAAACTGCTTGTCATGCTTCACCCCCTTGCCTATTACGACCTCAAGTCCATCTCCTGCACCACTGCAGCAGGAGGAATCCGCATAATGTGTAGGTCCCACCTCTGTGTTTCCTCTTTAAGTGTAGTGTCTTGTAATTGGCTACACTGAATCAGAGGTACCAAGGGCTAGAGTTTCAAAACCCAGGTAATCAGTGCAGTTGCAGGGGAAAACTGCCATAAGTGGGGCTTCACTTGCAGAGCAGCAGTCCCCCCCCCGCCCTGTGTGCCAGATTCTCAAAGACGGAGCTGGTTTACAACGGTATTCTCGATTTACGGCAGCTTGTGACCATTTTGTCGGCGCTGCTGCACTGAAATATTATGCCTGGTGGGACAAGGTATAACATCTCCCACAGCTGCACCAGCTGCCCCTACAGAGCACAGGCTGGAAACAAGAGTTTCTGCAGGTGCGGAGATTTTATCATGCAGTGGTGACTGTGGAGAGAGTCTTAGTCCCTAAACAACTGAAAATCCAGTCCCAGGAGTCCAAACAATCTCCCAGCTTGTTCAGGTCCTCTGAATGTTTGTCCCCATCCCATGGGAACCCACCACCCTGGCCTGCTTAGTGTCATGCATAATGTTTTCTGGCGTTACCTTTTTCTTTTCTATGCATCAATACAGAGCTTTGCTGAGCCTTCAAGAGTGTTTCCCATTTCCCTTTCTATCCTCTCTGTTCAATCTTAATATTTTTCACTGCGTTTATTATTGATTTCCTGGTAATGAAGATTCAGAGGCCAACCTGATGGATTTAGAATCCCTTCCCACCTTAAATGATTAGTTTTTATGCTATCTGCTTAACAGGTCCATTTCCCCTTTTTTCTTAAATAATATTTTTTTTTCTCACTTTTACTGTGCTTTACCTTCTCCTCTTTTTAAAGATTTCTTAGTTTGCGGCAACCTTTTTTTGTTTGCTTAGTTTGTAGGTTTGTGTGTTTTCATCCTTCTGGCATGTTTTCTATCATTCTGAGGCCACAAAAACCCCAAAACAAAGCCACCATAAAAGGAGGTCCTTTGGGGGGCACAGTAGTAGGTATGGATTCCAAAGTGAACTGAAGTGGGGTAGTCATTTAACTTGATATCTAACTGTGTGCGGCCTCGTATCCAGGGAAACAGAGAAACAAAAACGAGGTAAAAGAGAACAGTTAATTAAATTGTTCATGAATTATGCACATCAGAAGTGTCCTATGTCGCTACAGAAATGAAGGAATCACCTCTCAATTATTTACCAATGATTTTCTTTGGTGACACCGCTCACATTTCACAGATTAGCTAACTTTGCTTACTTTGAAGGGATCTGTTTTAGTGGCGAGAGCAACAGGAACAGACCTGACCCACTGCCTACGCATATGCTGCAAACACTGTCCTTGTGCAGCGGAAACAGAGCAGCTCTGTTCAAGTGCCCTAGTTATGTCATTTTAATTTTCTTGTGGCAGAAATCTATAGATCCTAATTTTCTACTTGCATGGAGATTATCTGGATGATTGGTAGGCGCTAATCCAGGTAAACATCGCAGGCTAAACCACTAGCGCCTACAGGTGTTTATGATAAGGGATGAACTTTAATGAGTAGCGTATGTTCACTGATGTCTTAAAGGCAACGGGTCATTTAGGTGAATTTGCAACTGCATGTAGAGGTCCTATATTTAGAAATCATATTCATCCCCAACATTGTCCTTTTGATCAGTGTCAAAATCCAATGCCCAGGGCTCGCCCACAGAGGCAGAATACAATTATCAGACAACACACAAAATAATTCCTCCCGGCAAACCTTAATTAAGGTACAGCAATAAACCAATCATGATAACATACATGCTATACTTCAAAGAAACAAGGAAATACCTACAGTAGCACGGGAAAGGACCACAGGTAAAAATTACAAAGAATTACAAGGCCACCGCGATGATGGTAAAGAAAAGGTCTGGTTAAACAGATGTTTTTATACACGAGGGTGCGGTGAGCACATATACGGAAGCCAAAAATCACAGACGAGAGAAAGGAACAGATGTTCCTCCAGTTTGGCCTCAAAAATAGCAAGATACTCTAATAGCTACATGTTAGAAGAAGACACCCAACTTGTAGGGGCTGAATGATTAAGCAGCACAGACAAACACCTTCTTTCCATGATTAAGTAGAAGCCATTCAGGCTTGCATTGCTGGGGGAACAATCCGACAGTGATGCAGTTCAGCCAGCTTGATGCATATCTTTGACACCCAAAACCACAGAAATACTATATCCCTGGGTGCATCACGTTCCTTCCGTCAGCCTGTGTCCTGCACCCAAATGAACTTCTGTTTCATTATGGCTTCAGTACGCTCTGTGATACAGTAATGGTACCAGTGTTCACATGCCACTGATATGCTATGCCATGTCTCTAGTGCTGTTTCTGGTGTTTCTGTTTTCCTGTATCACTAATTTCCACTTACAGTATGTACTTCCTAGTCAAACTAGGCAAAGGAGGAGAACAATGAAAATGGGGGCTCTTTTAGACTTTGGTCATTCAATAGCTAGAACTGTCAATCTTTGGTTAGGCCATGTTGAAAATGGAAATATTTACATTAGTTTAGAAAAAGATTCAATAAATACTGTATTTTTTATTTGATACTAGTGTGTATTATTTTTTTTTGTTCTATTTCTCTTTCCCGTGCAGCCCTACCACCTGGCCTGACACCCTCAGCCCTGTCACCCAGCATCTGAGGGACCTACCTCAGTCTCCAGAGCTTCCCCCATGGCCCATGACTTTCCCCTGTGGTGGGGTAAGCAGCCCCCCCACCTCTTAGCTGCCATCCTGATGATCTGTTTTTCACCGGTAAAGAGTCTTGTCACTGGTGCGGACGGAGCCTGCAAGGGGTTGGGCCTATTATTCAGGTGCTCAGCCTTTTCTCTCTGAGTTTTCACCCCAAGCGGAGCAGGCATGCAATACCACCCAGATTGCCACATGCACACTCCTGTGCACATGATGTCACTGGGCCGCCACTCCTCCATCCCCCACTGTAGTGGTCCCTGACTCCTTGCCCCAGCCACCACTGGAAGCCAGGCTTACGCTGTGCACAGCATCTCTCAGTCCCTGGAGGAGGATAGCCACCCCTTGGACACTCCATCCTCCTCCCCCCACCCAACCCTCCGATGCCCCATGTTCACGCCTGAACCCAGGTCATCAATGCTGCAACAATGACTGTGAGCTTTCAATTTGATTCATACAGGATGATCTACAAACCATTATAGACTGAGGGAGCACACCTGGTGAATTGGAGCACTCCTTTCTTCTGTGCGTGAGACACTCTTATTCAGTGAAGAGTGTCTCAGGCACAGCTGCCCTGGAAACGGGCACGTTCGGGTAAGTTGTTGTTCTTATTTGGCATAGGATGTTAACATACTAAAAGCCAGCAGAATAGGCCTGATGGTCTTTCGTGGTCTGCTTGGTAGCCAGCTCCTGTAGGTGCTGCCTCCCACCCCCCAGCCCCAGAGAGGGTCATCTTCGGGCTTTAGTTTACCCATGCACCTGTCCCATCCTCTAGAAACCTTCCACTGTGCCTTCCTCCACCAGACTCCTGGGTAATGCATTCTATGGCCCCACCACCCTCTCCAGTGAAGTAATGTCTTCTACGCTCTCCCTGTAACTTCCCCCACCAGCTTCCACTCATGCCCCTGGTTGTGCCCCCTTTCTTTAGCCTGAACATTTCTTTGGCTCCACCCCTGTTTATCCCTTTCACATATTTGAAGACCCTACCATATCCCCCTCGTCTCTTCTCACCTCCAGTGAGTACAGCCCAAGTTCTTCCAGCCTTTCCTCATAGGTCCTTTCTCTCATGCCCTGAATCATCCTGGTTGCCCTCTTCTGGACCCTCTCCAGCAGTGCTATGTCCTTCTTGAGGTGAGGTCTCCAGAACTGCACGCAGTACTCGAGATACGGCCTGTCCAAGGCATTATACAGAGGGAGGATCACCTCCCTCCTCCTGGACATAATTCTCCTGGCTATGCAGCCCAGAATCCTGTTTGCTTTTGCTGCAGATCTTCTGCAGTTTTCAGTGTTATTCATTTTGGTGTCTACCAGCACCCCCAGGTCCCCTTCACTCATTGTGGCTTGCAGTGAGACCCCCACCCCCAGGGTGTATACATGGCCTGGGTTTCTGACCCCCAGATGCAGCACCCAACACTTCCCTGGATTTAACCTCAGTCCCCACCTCCTTGACCACCCCTCCAGGGTATTCAGGTCCCTCTGGATATAGGATAACAGAAACCAAATTGTCAGCATAGCTTTCTTATTAGCCCACCTCATGTAGCCGGTACTGAAACTTTTCAGATCCCCGCCAGAACATATTTCAGTGCAACTGCAGCATCATTCTGCGCCACATGTGCCAAAACACATTTTGGTCAGGATTTGAAAAATGACAGCTTTGACATTCATGAGGTGGTGTCATAAGAAGGCTATGTTGAAAATTTGGGTTGAAAATATTAAAAATGTCCAAAGTTACAAGCCTGCATTGCAAAATGTCAATGGATTCGCATACCTTTGTAATTTCTACATATTCTGACCCCAACATTTCAACATAGCCTTCTTGTGACCCCGCCTCATGAACAAGAGTGGTGAACATTTTCAAATCCTGCCCAAAAGGTGATTTTGCCAAGCGACCGTGAAATCATCTTTCGGGCAGGATTTACCTAATTCCACTGACATTATTCATGAGGTGGGATTCTCAAAAGGCCATGTTGAAGATCTGGTGTCAAAATATGCAAAAATGGCCAAGTTATGCAACAAAGCTGAAAATCCCATTGAAATATATTGAACTACATTTACCTTAGTTTCTCATACTGCAGTCGGCAATTCCAGCAGCAAGCCGTCTCTTCAGTTGAAGACTGGATCTTCACCCTGTGGCTTGATCAGGTGAGTGAGGTGTGGGGTTGTACTGGAGGGTGTGGGGTGTGGGGTGGTGGGTGCTGCGTGGGAGGTGGGGTGGGGTGGTCTCATCGGTAAGAGACCATTTTCTATATTATAGGTTTGAAAAAAAAAAAACATCAAGGGACAGTTTTCTTTATTTCAGGCATGGACAGTGATCAGTGGGTTGGGGAGGTGCCAATAGACACCAGAGACATATTATTTTATCACAGGGATGGCGATCGGTGGGTGGGCGTACCACTAGACACCAGGGAAATACTATTTTATTATGGGGATGGTGATCAGTGGGTGAGGGGTGCCACTAGACACCAGGTAAATATTATTTTATTGTGGGGATGACGAGCGGAAGGGTGGGGGTGCAACTAGACACCAGGGCAATATTATACTTTTGCAGGGGCAGTGATTTGGAGATTGGGGGTGTCACTAGATACCAGGGACATATTATTTTATCATGAGGACAGCAATCAGTGGGTGGGGGTGATATTGGACACCAGGGACATATTATTTTATTACAGGGATGGCAATCGGTGGGTGCGACTAGACAGTAGGGACCCATTACAATTCAAACTGTTATTTACTGATTTACCGATTGCAGTCTTTTCTGATCAAACAGCAAATTCTGTACTGTAAAAACGTGAGAACAGTTTTGTCCATCTGAATGATCTTTACTGAAGCGAGTGGCAGGTAAAATTATTCTTGCCATATAAACACATATTTGCCCTGTAAATTTCTAAATTCTAAGACAGAAATCGAACTAAGCATATGATGGATACCTAAATACATATCTTGTTCATTTGTTACCAAGCAGTAAATCTTTAGAAAACCATTTATAAAACAGGAAAAAAAAGATGTCTGTCATCACACACACTATTTCTCTGAGCAGGAACAGTAAATCATGAACTGTTAATAGGTGGATCGCTTTCTTTTTACCTGCCTGTCTAGTGGTCATCACAAAAAATCATTCTAATTCAAAAATGGTATATTTTTTCACCAAACCACCCAAAGGCACACCCTTAGCACAGACCCCATCATCCGTGAAAATGTCATGAAATAATTGCATACTGTCTGGGCTGTAGATGAAAACAAAAAAACGCATGTTAAGTATAGGGGAAAAAGTGTTTTTTTCCATTTTTTAGCACTCCATATCTCAAAAAGTGTACAAAATGCCATTACAAAACCTTTCACGCTTGAGACTCTGGCAGCCTGACTGCACGTGCCAAATTTTGTGCTATTTCATCAAAGTACGCCAAAGTTATTAAAGTGTAAAGATTGGGGTTTAACATAGAACTGCTGATACAACTCTAACTATAGGGGCACTACCGCTCCCCTATTATACTGTCACTGAGACCACTCTTACAGTTGTAAGAGTGGTCTCACTTACATCCGTATCAAAGTCACTCACTTTTTCTTTGTGGTTCTCGTACCCTAAGAATGCACAAAACCACTCTTACAACCGTGACCATGGTCTCGGTGGCAATATTAACATACAGTAGACCAAGAAGCTACTTGCAACGCATTCAACCAGTAGGATAAAATATTAGCACTCTGAACTCAAAGGTAACTGTCTAACAGGTGTTTATTCAAACAGCAGCAATGAGTAGATGTAACCCCCCCCCCCCCGCAAATGGGGGTTCCCAAAAGTCTTCCAGGAGCTTGCCTGAATGCTCCAAGCCTATGTGGTTTTCGGCGTCTGAACTGCTTAACTGTGGTTGCAAGTGAGTGCTATTTGAGCCTCCATGTACTGTCTCTTTAAGAGCTGTCTGCTTGCAGACTTAATTAGTTTGTATGGGGGGGACTGTGTATTTAATGCTCGAATCCCGTCCGAGCTGCGGAGTAATCGCTCCATTTTGCGGTCACTGAAGGTGCAAAGGGAGCCCATCTAAAAGCTGTAACTGTTTGTTTGTAATCATTTAAAGCATTAGCAAAATTGCAGTTTGTCTAACCTGCCTTTACTGCAGCTGGGACTCTGTGTGTGTTACCTCTCCATTTTGGACCTAAACTGCTGTGCTGGGCCAATTGGGTTAAAGGAGCGCTAAAATGGAGCCTGTGGACGAATCAGAACTTGGACTCTTAATGTGAGCCGGCCACAAGGGCATTGTATGGGCAGTGACTCTGGGAAATGTAGTTTTGACCTTGGCGCCTTTTTCTACCAACAGAGGGAGCCTTATCGTGAGTGACAGCTGAATCAGACAACAGAATAGTGTGGAGCTAAAGGAAATGCCCTGCTCTGTGGCTGGAAAGATCAGATCAGTTGTGGTAGTGAAGAGAGAAAAATAAAGCTTTAATAATAATAAAGCTTTATTTATATCGTGCCTTTCTAAAATCAAGGCGCCTTACAATATCTAACAACATTATAAAATAAAAACCAATACATAATAATCTGAGCTCCTAAAATCACAGTATTACTTAAAAAAGACCTTCGACCACAGATAGGTCTTTAGGGCCTCTTTAAATTTCT
The DNA here is from genome assembly GCA_016271365.2 of Neoceratodus forsteri. Classification (NCBI taxonomy): domain Eukaryota; kingdom Metazoa; phylum Chordata; order Ceratodontiformes; family Ceratodontidae; genus Neoceratodus; species Neoceratodus forsteri. Next base: position 1,095,230,864 of record CM028135.1, on the reverse strand, counting down.
CCACGGATGCACACTGACGAAGCAGAAGGAGCTGTGTGCTTCTGCGGTGTATAGTTTTGCGTGGGATGTGCGTGTGAGGCCCTGAGTTTTGGTCTGCAGTCTTTATGAGTGCCAGTTTGGACTGAACCCGAGTTGTGAGGAGAAAGAAGCACTAGAAGTGTGGAAACCAGGCTCACCCTGTAGAAGACTGGAGAAATTGTTGAATCGCGCTCGGTCTGTTAGGAACTGAAGCTGCTGTGTGTGCTCCCGGGTATTTTGCAGTAACTGCGATCGGGATCGAGGAGCAGCCTGCCTGGAATAGTACTTTCCTTTTACATATAAATGTGTGTAGTGCTTGTGTGGGAATCGCTATTTCAAATCCCTGTACAGCAAATTGTGTGCTGAAGCTGGAAGTAAACCCCAGCTTAATTCGGACTACATCCGTTTGCTATCAACTGCAGCGGGGTCCAGTCACAAGGATCTTGTTCTCATGCCCTGCTCTTCTGGCAATCCAGAGGGACATTCTCCATCCGATCCTCAGCTTGGGTGTTGTGAGTACAAATCAGGGTACTCCCCTGCAGCTTGTTTTTCAATCACAAGTGTGTCATCTAATTCTTGTTGTTTCACTGTTTCATGGACTGAGCCCTCCAGCTCCGGATTACAACTGGGTGTTGTGCATATATTTTCTTCCACAGGGCCCTATCCATCTGTACCTGCTGGCCAACCCCGGGCAACGGACCTGGCAACCCCAACCTGGGTACCCAGAGTGTGACTTTTCAGCCCCTGTATGTGTGCACAGTACTGCGATTTAATGCCACTAATTAACCTGATTTCTCCCTCCCATGTTACTGTCCCCTAAATAAATCAGATTTGCTGTTGCTATACTATATACTGTCTGTGGTGGTGGTACTTATGGAAACAGTATTGTGTTTTGCTGTATATGTTGATTAACCTTACTTTACAGGGGGTTCTCAGAAACGTGCTGCAGAATCAGTCTCGAGGGTAAGTGGTATCTATATGAGAGAACAGTGTGTATACGTGGGGCATTGGGGCTGTAACTCCGGTGTACTGGGTGAGCCACTAGAGGGGACAAAAGGGGGTCTCAGTGTCCCAGGGCTGTGACCAAGTTAGTCTAACCACTACAAACCCTGACCTCTGGGTGGAGGCACCCGCCATAGGACCTAGACCCCTCAACCTGTCTGGAGTCAAACAGGCAGGGGTAGTAGCCCTCGGGATGGCGCCACCTAGGGGTTACATAGAGAAACACAGAAACATAGAATTTGTTGGCAGATAAAGACTGCTTGGCCCACCTTGTCCATCTATTTTTCTCTGCCTATATTGTCACCACAGATCTTATTTGATCTTTGGCTACCTTCCCCCTGCCTTCCTATCAAGATTCCTTTCTGCCTATTTCTTGCATGCTTGAAGCTTGCCACTGTTTTCGCCTCCACCACCTCCACTGGAACCATCCAGGAATCTACCACTCTTTCAGTGAAAAAGATTTCCTCACATCCCTCCTAAATGTCTCCCCTTCCAGCTTTACCACATTCCCCCTCGCTCTCATGCACCTTCTCCTCTGAAAAATGTTCCCCTGCTGTATCTCATTCATCCCCATGAGATATTTATGGGTCTTTATCATGTCCTTCCTCTCCCTCCTCGCCTCCAGGGTGCACATACTGAGATCTCTCAGTCTCTCCATGTAGGGCTTATGATGCAACCCCTGCACCATTTTAGTTGTCCTCCTCTGGAAAGCCTCTTCCCTGTCTGTGTCCTTGCTGAGATGTGGTCTGCAGAACCAGACACAATACGCCTTATAATAGGTGTGGTTTCAACAGTGATCTATACCATGGCAACACCACCTCCCTCCTTCTGCTGATGAGACCCCTTCCTCTGCACCCCCAGCATCCCACAGGCTCTTACTATGGGCATTCAATCAGGTTAGTGTACCCATGATGCACTGCATTTGAGGATTTAGAGTGCATGAGCATGGTTTGGAGAAGTCCAAATACTAAACATAGAAACACAGACTTTGAAGGCAGGTAAGGGGACCACTTGGCCCACCCAATCTGCCCATTTTTCCCTACCTACAGTATCAGCACAGATCCTACTTCATCCCTGACCCATTCACCCCTCCCCTTTCCCTAAGATTCCCTTATGCCTATCTCATGCAGTCTTGACCCCCACCACTGTTTTGCCCCCAACTCCTCTGCTGGAAGACTGTTCCAGGAATTCATCACTCTTTCTGTGAAAAAGACATACTGAACAAATTCTTTTGTTCAGTATTTACAGAAGAAGGAGTAGATGATGGGCCAAAAATAAGGGACAAGGGCATAAATGGTATGAACATGGACACCAGCCCTTTTACAGTGGAGAAAGTCCTCAAGATACTGGCACAATTAAAAGTAGACAAGGCAATGAGACCTGATGGGGTGCACCCCAGGATACTGAGGGAGCTCAAAGAGGTGCTGGCTGCACCTCAGACAACTCTGTTCAACTTATCATAAGAAATAGGGGTGGTTCTGAGGGACTGGAGGAGGGCAGAAGTGGTCCCACTTCACAAAAGTAGGAACAGGGAGGAGGCAGGAAATTACAGACTTGTCAGCCTGACTTCGGTAGTGGGCAAAGTAAGGGAAACACTACTAAAGGAAAGGATAGTGGAATACCTTGTAACCAGTGGATTACAGGATCCACAGCAACATGGTTCCACAGGGGGGAGATCTTGCCAGACAAATCTGATTGAGTTCTTCAACTGGGTGACCAGGGTAGTGGATCGGGGAGGTGCGGTAGATGTGGCCTACCTGGATTTCAGTAAGGCCTTCGACACCGTTCCACATAGAAGACTGATGAACAAGCTAGCCTGTCTATGACTGGCTCAAAAAGTTTTAAACTGGATAAGAAGTTGGTTAAGCTACAGGGTCAGAGGGTGGTGGTAAATGGTGACAACTTTGGAGAAGACAAAGTGACTTGCGTGGTGCCTCAGGGCTCAGTACTAGGCCCAGTTCTCGTCAATGTCTTTATTAGCAACATTGCAGAAGAGCTAGAAGGGAAAGTATGCCTGTTCGTAGATGACACAAAAATCTGCAACAGAGTAGACACACTGGGGGAAGGGGGGATGAGGGATTATTTAAAACAGCTGGAAGAATGCAGGGAGCATTCCTCAGGCAACTAGTAAGGGAGCAGTGTTGAACCTGATACTCACCAACGGGGACAGCACTGAAGACGTCAAGCTGGATGACATCCTAGGGTCCAGTGATCACCAGGTACAGTGTACTTCAATATAACTACTGAGCTAGAATCGAACCACACTAAGGCGAGAGTCTTGGACTTCAGTAGGGCTGACTTTACAAACATGGGGGAATGCCTCAGGGATGCCCTAGCAGGGTGGGAGGACATGGGTGGAGTGGAGGAACAGTGGGAAACACTATAAAGGGCCATAGGGAAGGCAACAAAGATCTGCGTCAGGCAAGTAAGCAAAAGCAAGAGGAAAAAAAGACCACTATGGTTCTCAAAAGAAGTGACTGGGAAGGTAAGGGCAAAAAAGTTAGCATTCAGGAAGCATAAGGAGACACAGGGGAAGGGGGATAGCGAGGTGTATCACGAGATGCAGAGGGAGGCAGGGAACACTATCAGGAGCACAAAGTTGCGAACAGAGGAGAAAATAGCACAGTCAGTAAAGAAAAGGGGAAAAGACATTTTACTGATATATAAGCGAAAGGAGAAAAACAAAGAGAGGGGTTGTAAGGCTAAGGAGGGAAAGAGAGGAGTGTGTGGAGGGGAACCAGGAAAAAGCAGGTGTCCTAAACAAATATTTTTGTTCAATGTTCACAGAGGAACAAAGACCACAGTTAAGTGACAGAAGCATCGAAGGAAAGGAGGTGGACACTAGTCCATTCACAAAGGAGAGAGTCCTGAAGGAACTCACAAACCTGAAAGTGGACGAGGCAATGGGGCCAGACGGGATACATCCAAGGATACTGAAGGAGCTCAGATAGGTGCTGGCTGTACCTCTGACAGTCCTGTTGAACCACTCACTGGAGTCAGGAGTGGTCCTGGAGGAGAGCAGATGTAGTCCCACTTCAAAAAAGTGGTAGCAGGGAGGAAGCTGGAAATTACAGACAAGTCAGCCTGACCTCAGTGGTTGGGAAATTAATGGAATCACTGCTGAAAGATAGGATTGTGGAATATCTTGATATCAGCAATTTACAGGATTCGAGGCATCATGGACTCACCAAGAGGAGGTCATGCCAAACAAATCTCATAGGATTTCTTTGACTGGGAGAACAGGGAAGTAGATCAGGATGGAGCAATGGATCTGGCCTACCTACTATAGATTTCAGTAAGGCATTCAACTCCGTTCCACATAGGAGACTAGTAAAAAAACTGGACAGCCTGGGAGTGGGGCCAAAAGTGATCAGCTGGGTAAGGAATTGGTTGGGGGATAAGTGTCAGAGGGTGGTGGTAAACATAGTTCACTCCGAGGAAGGGAGGGTGACTAGCTGGGTGCCACAAGGATCAGTACTGGGACTGGTTCTCTTTAATGTATTTATTAGTGACACTGCAGAGTGACTAGAAGAGGTGTGCCTTTTTGCAGATGATATTAAAATCTGCAATAGGGAAGACACTCCAGGGGTGGAGATGGGGAATGAATAGGGATCTAGCAAAGCCTGAAGAGTGGTCAAGAATGTGGCAACTAAGTTTCAATGCAAAGAAGTGCAAAATCATAGATCAGAACAGCTAATATTCTTCAGGTGTAGCTACCTCTGGCTGGAAGCTGCAATACTGAACATAGGATTTGCAAGAAAGCGAGTTGTGCTCACAACAGAGGGCAGTGAACCTTACAATTGTCTTTGGTTTGTAGCAGATATTCTGCAGGTGGAGGCTACTTCTAACTGAAAGGTGAAATAAGGAACTTAGAATTATCAGGAAAGACAGTCTTTCAAGCAACAGAGGGAGGTGGATCTTGCTTTACTTTCATTACGATTGTTAAGATTTTCAGTGCAGGAAGAGTTTAAACCCTGAGGGACGGAATACTGTTTACTGTGTCTGTCCTGGTGCACAGCTGACTTATTTTGGGGCTGACTGCTTTCACAGCACAAATCACCAGGCTGTTTTGGGGCTGGGGAGGTTTACCTGTGTCTGACTTGGATATCTGGATTTTTCTCTGTTTGATTAGCAGGGTATTTTCTCTGTCAAATTGTCGTGTAGGGCATCTTGCTGACAGGAAGGCACTCATCGCAGCGGTGGGTCAGAGCTTTTAGCTGATTGTTTCGTGAGGGCACAGTTTAGGCCCAGCCCCTGTCCACCCCTCACCCCACCCACCCCTGGAAATAGTTCCTTTATACCTGAGGTTCTGACATCATTTCCTCAAGAGTGCAAGGTGCATATCACTGTCATATCCTCTCTAGCACACTGCGCTGACAATATAAGCATACACACTGTATAATATATATATTTCTATATAACAAACCAATCACACACACATACACAAAAACAAACAAACAAAAAAAGGTAGATAAACATGTGGGGAGTAGTGCAATGTAATGGCTGTGGGGCAGCAGTCTTCCGGGAGTCTTTCTGGAGGCTGAGATGCTGCCCTATTTGCAGACAACTCTCTGCCCTGAGGGAGGAAGTTGTCCGTCTTCAGGCCACACTGGGCAGTAGTAAGGGAACCTTCCCCCAGGCCACACTGGACAGTAGGAAGGGATCCTCCCCCATCCAGGGAGCACCAGAGCCACCACCACTACCTCAGAGGTTGCGAAGAAAGCACAGCAGTTGGACCACAGTGGGCTCAGGGAGGGTGAAGATGGTGGAACAGAGGCACACCCAGTCAGTTGTTCCAGTCCACAATCCATACACCATTCTGGGGGAGCATAGTTCCCCTATGGATGCACCTGCAGAGGAGACTAAGGAGGCTGAGGACAACTGTCACAAGGGAGGCCCACAGGAAGGAGGCAGAGGACACCACAGGGAAAGGAAGCAGCTCCTGGTGGGGGACTCAGTTATTAGGGGGATAGAACTGGGAGGAGCAGGGAAAACTGAAGTAAGGTGCCTGCCTGGTGCCATGGCTTGGAGGGACAGGAAGCGCATCCTCAGGATCACGAGAACAGCTGCACGGGAGTCTGAGCTGGACGTCACTGTCCACCTAGGGACAAATGACTTGGCTCATCATGAGATTAGAGCAGTGCAGGAGGACTTTATAGAGCTGGGGAGGGGCCTAAGACAAGTAGCATACACAGTGCCCTTCTCAGAGGTGCTGCCTGTCAATGGCATGGGTGAGGCGAGGGTACTTTGTACCATGCAGTTTAATGGATGGTTGAAAAAACTGTATGGAGCACAGGGATTTGGCTTCATTGGGGACTGGGGTTCCACCTGGAGGGACACCAGCCTATACTGGCAGGATGGTCTGCATCTGTCCAGGAAGGGAACAAGTCTGGCAGGATGGTCTGCATCTGTCCAGGAAGGGAACAAGTCTTTTGAGCAATCGGTTTAAATGCTTCATTGGCAAGCTTTTAAACTAGTCAAGGGGGAGGCACTGATAAGCAGCAGGAAAATCCCAGCCTCTCCCTACAAAACAGGGTACTAAATGAGAAAAAGACCGAGGTAGAAAGGTCAGTGGGAGATGCTACAACAGAAGGTAAAGCCATCAAAAAATGGAAAGCAATGAGTACCAATGCTCATAGTCTGAGTAACAAGCTTCCTGAATTAGTGGCCTTGATGGAGGAGGAACATCTGGATATCGTGGCAGTCACAGAAACATGGTACAACAAAACCATGACTGGGACGTAAACATACCAGGATACACTATCTACAGGAGGGACAGGGAAGGTAAAAGCGGAGGAGGAGTAGCTCTTTACATAAGGGAAGGAATCAAAGCAACAGAACAAAAGGGTAAACAGGAAGGAGAAGAAGCACTGTGGGTAAATTTGAGACAGGCAATGGCACCACAATCCGCATAGGGTTGTATACAGAGTCCTCTCAGGGGAGGAAATGGACAAGGAAATGATAGAAAGTATACTTAGAATGGCAGAAAAAGGGAGATATTGCTGATGGGTGATCTGAATATGCCAGATGTTAACTGGAGTGCAGTTGCAGCAGCCACTTCGAAGAGTGGGGTTATTCTAGATGCCCTACAGGGGGCATGCCTTAGACAACTAGTATTGGAACCCACTCGAGAGGGAGCAATCTTAGACCTGGTTCTCTGAGATGGAGAGAGGATCACAGATGTAGAAGTGGGTAGCCATCTGGGAACTAGCGACCATCGAACAGTATGGTTCACAATAAACACAGCAATAGAATGAAGCCATACAAAGGCAAAAGTACTGGACTTTAGGAGGGCTGACTTTGACAAAATGGGTGAGTGCCTAAGGAATGCACTAGCAAATGGGCAGGAAGGAGGGGTGGAAGAACAACGGGAATAATAAAACTGCCATCACAGAGGTAACAAGCCTTTGTGTGAAGCAAATAAACATAACAAATGATGTAAGAAACCACTATGGTTCTCAAAGGAAGTGGCAGTGAAAGTTCAAGAGAAAAGAAAGCATTCAGGAAGTACAAGGAATCACAGAAGGAGCAGGACAGAGAACTGTATCAGTTGAAGCAAAGGAAGCTGGGAAGGCAGTCAGAACAGCAAAGGCCCAAACCGAGGAAAAGACAGCCAACTCGGTTAAGAAGGGGATAAAACCTTTACAGGTACATCAGGGAGCGAAGGAAGACCAAGGGAGGGATAGTGAGGCTTAATAAAGGGAAGGGGGGTGGGCAGAGGGTGACTGTGAAAAGGCAGAGATACTAAACAAATATTTTTGCTCAGTATTTACAAATGAAGAGGGGGAGGTACCTAAAACAAACAACAGAAACACTCTGGAAACAGAAGTTGATACCATCCCATTTACAGAAGAAAGGGTTCTGAAAGAACTCTTAAAACTGAAGGTGGACAAAGCAATGGGGCCTGATGGGATTCATCCCAGAATTCTAAAAGAACTAAGGGTAGAACTAGTGACACCACTGACTACCCTCTTTAACAAATCATGGGAGGATGGGGTGGTACCCGAGGACTGGAGGAGAGCAGATGTGATTTCCCTTTACAAAAGTGGGAGCAAGGCAGAAGCAGGAAACTACAGACCTGTTAGTTTAACCTCAGTGATAGGGAAAATGATGGAATCACTTCTGAAGGAAAGAACTGTTGAGTATCTAGAGGCCAGAGGGGCACAGGACCCAAGGCAGCATGGATTCACAGCGGGAAGGTCATGCCAGACGAATCTGATAGATTTCTTTGACTGGGTAACCAAAGTAGATCAGGGAGGGGCTGTGGACATGGTCTACCTAGACTTTAGCAAGGCATTTGACACAGTCCCACACAAAAGATTAATATACAAGTAAGCCAGCCTGGGAGTGGGTCCCAAGATGACAGCCTGGGTAAAGAATTGGCTGGAGAATAGGACACAGAGAGTAATAGTAAATGGAGTCCACTCTGAAGAAAGGGGGGTTACTAGTGGGGTACCGCGGGGTTCAGTATTAGGACTGGTCCTCTTCAATGTCTTTATAAGCGACATTGCAGATGGACTGGAAGGAAAAGTATGTCTCTTTGCAGATGACACAAAGATCTGCAACAGAGTTGATGCACAAGGTGGGGTGGAAAGGATGAGAAGGGACTTGGGAAGGTTAGAGGAATAGTCAAATGTATGGCAGCTTAGATTCAATGCAAAGAAGTGCAAGGTAATGCACCTGGGAAACAAAAACCCAGGGGAAGAGTACACAGTGGGGGGTGAGATACTAACAACAACAAAAATGGAAAGGGACCTGGGGGTAGTCATATCAGATGACCTAAAGGTGGGCAAGCAATGGAGAGGGCAGCAAGGGAGGGCTGGGGGATACTGGGATGCATAGGGAGAGCATCACAGTAGAAAACAGAAGGTATTATCCCTCTGTTACAGACAGCTGGTGAGACCCCATCTGGAGTACTGCGTGCAGTTCTGGAGACCCAATCTCCAGAAGGACATAGACAGGATGGAAGCTGTCCAGAGGAGGGCAACTAAAATGGTGCAGGGTCTGCACCGAAGACATATGAAGAGAGACTAAAGGAGCTTAATATGTATAGCCTCAAGGAAAGGAGGGGAGGGGGACATGATAGAAACGTCAAGTACCTCAAGGGAATCAACAAAGTCCAAGAGGGTAGCATCTTTCAAAAAACAGGTGTGCAAGAACAAGGGGCACAATTTGAAGATTGAGGAGGGCAGCGCAGAGGTAATTTGAGAAGTATTTTTCACAGAGAGGGTGTGGATGGCTGGAACGGCCTTCCGGAGGAGGTTGTGGAGTCAAAAACAATGGTGGAATTCAATCATGCATGGGACAGTCATAAGGCAATTCTAGGAGGTGGGGGTAGGAAGAAGTAGGCTGTTGGTTAATTAGGATCTGCAACTTATCCATTAGGTAGGGAAATGGGCAGACTGGGTGGGCCAAGCAGTCCTTATCTGCCGTCAAATTCTATGTTTCTATGCACTTAGGGCATAGAGACCAAGGGGTAGAGTACAAGACAGGGGAGTGGTACTGATGACCACCAAACAGGAAAGAGACCTGAGGTAATCATATCTGATGACCTAAAGGTGGCCAAGCAGAGTGACAAGGCTATGGGGAGAGCCAGTGGGATGCAATGGTGCACAGGAAGGGGTATCAGCAGCAGAAAGAGGGAAGTGGTACCACTGTATAAATCACTGGTGAGACCTCACCTGGAGTACTGTATCCAGTTCCGGAGACCATATCTCTGGAAGGACATAGAGTAGAGGCAGTTCAGAGGAGGGAAACACAAATGGTGCAAAGTCTGCACCAGAGACTATAAGAGGAGAAACTAAAGGACCTCAATATGTACACCCTGGAGGAAAGAAGGAAAAGGGCAATATGACAGAGATTTTCAAATACCTCACAGGTAGCACAGAAACATAGAAACTGACGGCAGATAAGGACCACTTGGCCCACCTAGTCTGCCCATTTTCCCTGCTTAATTCAATACCTCAGACCCTACTTAGTCTATAGCTTACCTACCCTTAACAATTGCTAGGGTTCCCTTATGTCTATCCCATGCATTCTTGAATTCCCCTACCATCTTTGCCCCCACCACCTCCTTTGGAAGGCTATTCCATGCACCCACCACCCTTTCCATGAAAAAATAATTTCTCACACTGACCCTGAGTCTGCCCCCTCCAGCCTCATAGCATGCCCCCTTGTTCTTGAGCATCTTCATTTCTGAAAGATGCTACCCTCTCGTACCTTATTTCTGCCCTTCAGGTATTTGAAAGTCTCTATCACATCTGCCCTCTCCTCTCCTCTCCTCTCCTCCAGGGTATACATGTTGATACGAATAAGGGACCCTTAGTCATTAGGGAGGGGAGGGCTAAGCCGGAGATCAAGTAGGGTCTACGGTATTACAGTAGGTAGGGAAAATGGGCAGATTGGGTGGGCCAAGCGTCCTTATCTGTCATCAGATTCCATGGTTCTATGTAATAGTCAAGGTTTGAATGCAAAAACTGCAAAATCATTCACCTGAGGCACAGAAACCCGGGGGTAGGGCTATACAACTGGAAGAAGTACAGGCAACCACCAAACAGGAAAGGGACCTGGGGGTAATCATTTCAGATGAGCTGAAGGTAGCCAAGCAGTGTGATAAGGCAGTGGGGGAGGCTAGAAGGATGCTTGGGTGCATAGGAAGTGGTATAACCAGTAGGAAGAAGGAGGTAATATTACCCCTGTACAGATCATTGGTAAGATCCCACCCTGAGTACTGCATCCAGTACTGGAGGCACCACCTCTGGAAGGACATAGATAAGGTGGAGGCGGTACAAGTGTTCCAGAGGCTGGCAGTATAACATAGAGGTTAGAGTAACGAGCTGTGGACGAGCTTGATACATCCAGCAGACCAGACCTTGGTTTTGAGTCTCACAACCTCCACTTGCATACTATGTGACTCTGAGCAAGTCACTTAATCACTCAGTGCTCCCAGGTCTCCCCTGAAAACAGGCACTTGTGCCTAGTGTGCCTTACCCGGTTACCAAAGACTGAAATAAAATAAAAAAGAAATGAAAGAGGGCTACCAGAATGGTGCAGGGTCTGCATCAAAATCCCTATGAGAAGAGACTCAGGGAACTAAATATGTAGCTGGTGGAGGACAGGAGGGAAAGGAAGATATGACAGAAACATTCAAATGCCTAACAGGTATTAATAAGGAACAGGAAGAGAGCATTTTCCATAGAAAAAGAAGCTCATGGACAAGGGGTCATGCTATAAAGTTGGGAGGGGATCAGAGGAAATGTGAGGAAATCACGGAGAGGGTGGTGGACACCCGGAATAGCCTTCCAGTGGAGGTGGTGGGTGCCAAAAGGGTGACAGGATTCAAGCATGCATGAGGCAGATACAAGGGACCTTGGTAGTAAGGCAGGGGGAGACGACAACCGGAGATTGAGTATGGTCTGGGATGGCACAATAGGCAGGGAAAACTGGGCAGACTAGGTGGGCCAAGAGGTCCTTATCTGCTGGCAACTTCTATGTTTCTATGTAAGTGCTTGCTCATGTAACCCCCCCTACAAATGGGGGTTCCCAAAACGTCTTCTTTGAGCTTGCCTAAATGCTCACTGCTAAGCTGGTGTCCTGCATTTTAGCAGTTTAAATTTGATTACCAGAGTCTGTATAGCCTCTGTGTACTGTCTCTTTAAGAGCTGCTTGATTGTAGCATAAGTAATATGAGATGGAGTTTGTTGAAAGATGTAACTATTTGCTGAAAACCATTTAGAATGATAATGATAATGTAGTTTGTCTAACCTGCTTTCTTTGTAGCAAGGACTGTTTTGTTTGTCTCCACTATCTTGGTCCTGGACTGCAGATTGGATCAATCAGTTCTGGTGGGACCTAAAATGTAGCTGGACTACAGGAGCTGTCTGAATTCAAAATCTATAGGAACTGTGGTTTGAGTTTTTGTGCCTTTTTCGCAACCGAAGGGGGAGCTCATGCTTTGACCGACAGCCAAATCAGCCAACCAAATCTTTTGGATATTGGGGAAGTCCCGGGCTGCTTGCAGTTTTTCAGTTAGAACTAAGCTGGAAGCTGAGCAAGAAGGAGCCAAAGTGTTTCTGAGTAGCTATCCTGAGTGGATTCGCATGGGAGAACTCTGAAAAGGCTATGTTTTTGGCCTGCATGCCAGTGTGCTGCTCCTGAGAGTGAGAGAAGAGAATTATTTTGGACTAAATCCAAGTTTGTGTAACTAAAGCAGGCCCCGAAGTTTCATGATTACGGATGCGGCAAACCATGAAATATCCGCTGGAATTTGCCATCACCGCAGAATTCGTGGCCGCCCAATGAACAAACGTCCGCTTTATTTGCCGACGGGGTGCCAATCCCATCGGCTTCACTGTCCCTCCCATCAAGACATACCACGCTGGGAGCCCACCCCAGCGTGGCAATCAATGATTTGGTAGGGGTGCCTAATCCCCATCGGCTGAACGCCTGTTAGTCCTGTGCCACGCTGGGAGCCCACCCAGCGTGGCAAACGTACAATATTTTTTTTGCCGACGGGGTGCCCAATCTCCCGCGGCTGAATGCCCCCAAAACATTGTGCCACGCTGGGAGCCCACCCCAGCGCGGGCAAGCGGTCCCGCACGCCTTTTTTTTTTTTCCTGTAAACAAAAACTGTCCCACGGCGCTGCCTCCCGAGCCCTCCCACATCCCGCACTCCACCCACTGGCGCACTCCAGCCTCCCCACATCCCTCAACCCCATACTTACCTCCGGACCGCGCGACGATCTTCGTGGACTGGAACACGCCTGCACTCTTCAAAGGCGACCGCGAACTGAGGAAATGCGGTAAGCTGTATAATGGGCTAGATAGGAGGGTTCAACTTTATTATATCTCAGGCATTTTTGGGAATTTTGCACCAAATTTCCAACATGGGGTTTTGGACCCTTCTCATGAATGATGTCACTGTCATGGTGTTGTTCGGTCGAAGGGTGATTTCGCGCAGTGACCGCGAAATCACCTGGGACCGAATACCACCATGACAGTGACATCATTCATGAGAAGGGGGCCCAAAACCCCCATGTTGAAAATTTGGTGCCAAAATTCCAAAAAATGACTGTTTAACGAGCGTGCGTTGCGCAGTTCCTACGCAGGCTCGTAAGTTCGTGAAATTTCAATATTTTCACTCCAGAGTTTCAACATTGCCATTTCACCACACTGTCTTATGAGTAGTATAGCTGTCATTTTTCACATCTCACCCAAAATGTGTTTCCACCCTTGTAGCGCAGAATGGCGCAATCGGTGTGCGAAATCAATGTACGGGACAAATTAAGAAAATCACAGTGACACTGTTCATGAGCAGAGGTCTTAAACTGGCTATGTTGAAAATTTGGTGACAAACACCCATAAAATGACTGTGTTACGAGCGTGCATTGTGTCAGATATGGCAAAAAAAACAAAAAAAGGAAAAAAATTAAGGGTAAAAATGTGCCGCAGAATTGCCTCAGAAATTGGTGTTGAGTGCTTGTAGTTCTATGCAATGAGAACCTCGCCGTGAGAACTTTGCTCCAATGTGCCGCAGAAAATCGGGCCTTGAAACTAAAGTAAGCTACTGAAGTGGGCCAGGCTCAACCTGAAGAAGACCGAATATTTTTGCTGAATGCGATCAGCCTGTCAGGAGTTCCAGCTACCCATAAGCTCCCGGTGCGTGCAGAGACTTTGCGATTGTGCCCGGGGAGCGCTTTGCCTGGTACAGTAGAATTCCCGTAAATGTAAATGTGCTATGAGCTGCTGGTGGGTTGTGAGTTAGTTCCCCACTGTGTGAACTCTGTTCTGCTTGCTGGAAGCTGTATCCAGCCCAAAACAGACTGATTCCGAACTTGGTTCCATGCGGTCTGGGCTTTGCCAGACTGGCCCAACCAGACTACCCACTGTACAATGAAGCCATCGACGAGAGACCTGCCTGGGGATCAGCCCCCTGCTACATGCATGAACAAGAATGACGCCTCTGCGACTTGTGTAGGCCCTGCTTCTTCTGGCATTCCAGATCAACCACCTGCAGTCCCGATTTTTGTCCAGCCTGTGTCCAGTCTTGGGTATCGTGAGTAAATACCAGGGTAACTCCCTACAACAACAGCTTAATCTGAGTGTGTCATCTGATTGTCTTGTTGTTTCATTTCCTTTACGAAATGAGCCCTCTGGCTCCGGATTGCAAATATTGTGTACTGAGCATGTTGTGTTTTCTATCACAGGGCCCCAACCAGCTGCAACCCTGGGCAACTGTCCTGGCTAGCCCATCTCTTCTCTACCTGGGTACCCAGAGGTGGACTGTGTGGGGGGGACTCAAAGCGCATGCATAACTGCTTGATTGCTATAACATTTAAACTAATTAACCTGATTTTGCCCCTCCCTTGATCAAGTCCCCTGAATAAATCAGATCTACTTTTTCTGCACGTAATCTGACTGTGGTTCCAGTTTGTGCTCAAAGTACTGTACTGTTGCTATTTGCTGTGCTTAACCTTGTTTTACAGGGGAGCCCCAGGGTCAAGCCAGAGGAACCAGCCCTGGTGGTAAGTGCAAACAGTGTGGGTACTTGTGTGGTGTACCAGGGGTATTGTGAAAGTGATTACTGTACAGTGTTCAGGCCACTAGAGGGGAAAGAGGGGGGGTTACAGTGTCCCAGAGGGCTGTGCCCAGGTTAGTTTAACCACTACCAACCCTGACCTCAGGGTGGAGGCACCTGTTTCAGAACTCAGGCCCTTTAACCTGCTACTAGCCACGCAGGTAGGGGTAGTAGCCCTTGGGATAGTGCCACCTAGGGGTTACACTCACATGTCTTCTGACTCTACCCCCCAACTTCACTGTATATCCCCTTTTTCTTAAGAACCTTTTTTTCTGAAATATACTCCCCTCCTGTACCTTATGTATCCTTGTGAGGTATTTAAAAGTCTCTGTCATATCCCCTCTCCCTCTTCACTTCCCGCGTGTACATATTCAGGTCCTTTAGTCTCTCCTTGTAGGGCTTTAGTTGCCCTCCTCTGGGCCGCCTCCACTCCAATACACTCTGTCTCAAACAATTAGGATCATAACGGTAATGCACACACTGCTAACCAGCGGAACGAGAAGCCCCATGTAGATTAGGTAGGGTCTGCTGTGACAGTATAGGCAGCAAAAAAAATAGACTGGGTGGGCCATGGGGGCCTTCTGTTTCTATACCTGCTACCACTCTGTATGCAAAGGTAAGTTTCCAAATGTTATTTATTCAAACAGCACCAGTGACTGCAAGCTTTCAAACAGGGTCATACTGGGACGCTGCAAACCAGCAGAATGCAAAGTCATCTGGCAGGCACAATCAACCAGTTTAATTAGACATCACCTCTCTTAACCCAGCGGTAACATTCCAGTAGGTGATTATTCAAACAGCAGCAATAAGTGTGGCGTTTCAAACATGATCACTCGGGGACGCTGCAAACCAGTGGGATGAGAAGTTAAAAACGAAAAGATTCAGCAAATGCAGACCGTCTGTTTCAGAAGTACAGTATGTACATGCAGTTTTATTCCAAACTCACAGCGCCAGCAAAAATGGGGAAGCACAGTCTAATATGGAGGCCAAGCTCCCCGACCTTTCACACTGCTGTGATCCTCCAACTGAGTCTGGAGCTGGTCTTTCCACCACCACATATCAATCAATCAATCAATCACTTTATTTAACCAGCAGGGATTTATTTAACTCCAAAAATTGATTAGCGTTTTGCTCATAAAAGTGCTATAACATTGTGAAAATGCATATCACTTGCCTCTCTGTGTTTAACAAACATAACACTTCTAGAAAACCTATATAAATACTTTCTGTACAGTTAGCATTGTCCCAAGAAAAAAACTGCTAATCAATTATTTAAAACCCTGAACCAGGCATAAACACCATTGAGCAAGCTCATTTTCAAAGTGGTCCTGGACATGTAACAATACACTACATACAATACAATAAGTACATGGCCACAGAGAAGGAAACTCAATAATGCAAGAGATATAACATATAAATACTAGATTTAAAGGTGTACAGCATCAAATGTTGCCTGCGACTGATATATGGTGCCGTTTTAATCTTTTGAAAGGGCATATGTGGGCAATTCAGATTAGATCAGAGGTAGCAGTATTGTGCTCTGAGACGGAGTAAAGACAATAAGAAGAGTGCACAGCTGGGGAAAGCTGAACACTGAGATGGGGGACAGGTGGAATGAGTGGGGAATAAATCGTTATTTATTTTGCCAGGCAGTCAATAATTCAAGTAAAAAAATACAACTCTTTTATAGTATTTATGTGAACTTGTAACACATGAGACAGTGCTAATAAATCGTAGCAGTGGCAGGGTTTCATTGGCTTGGGCTATTCTTGCATGAACTGTGTTTATTCATTCATAAGATATTAGGAGAAGAAACCACAACGTTTTTTACATGAAAATAAATTTTGCATCACTAAGCAGAATGCGCTGAGACTCCTTGACGAGACGCAACCTGCAGTGCCCTGTCACATGCATAATCGAATCACATTAGGTATTCTACTCTAATTAAAATAGAAAGAGGTGTGTGTATGTGTATGTGTGTGTGTGTGTGCGTGTGCACATGTGCATGCCTGGAGAGTTTGTAAAACAGGAGCCTTGCAGTGCATCCACTTTCACATTAATAATCCATGAGCTGGGGTTGAATTCAGCAGCCAACTGCCAAACAAACAGCTGCTAGATTTCTTCCCATCACGGTGAAGGCTCTCATTAATGAGAAGTGGTCCTTTCTTCTCTGTTGCAAACTGAACTGCCAGAGTCATTGCTAGAATAAGAAACTGTCTGGGACCCGGCCCCAAAAGAAAAGGCCAGCGCTCTTAGGGCTGCCTAGGCCTCCAGAAGCTGTAGAAATTTTGGAGTTCTCTGGTGCAAAATGACATATTTGGGCTACTTTTTTCTCGTTTTTTTTCCCACTTCTGTTCTCCTATTGTGTGTCCCCTTTTTGTTTCCTTGTCAGATAAAGACTTCATATTGTGGATTGGTGAGCAGCGTTAACTACAAACTCTCCCACAGTGCACATGTGTGTGACATGGGGAGCGAGCTTTATGGGAACCAGGCATCATCAGTTGATAAGAGTGACTGAAAATGATCAGCATGCTGCAGGAAATAGCATCATTCACATCACACAACAACCAGCTCTAACGCTCTGCTCGCTTCCCTCCCCACCCGACTGCAGCTTCACCTGCCCTTCTCTCACTCACACACACGCACACACACGCACTATAGCACAAGTGTCAGATCATTTTTTGCATACCAGCATCACAGATATCCTATCACTAAGTGACTCATAATCATTTTGGTTTTTTTAGCCTAGAGGCAGGCAGTCACACAGGAGGCAGCAGCACTGTCCCAGAGACAGGGAGAATGGAATCAGTCAATCTGGCTCCTCAGTGGGCTCTAGCCCCTCCACTCCTACTCATTTCATCCTCCTCCTACCTCCCTCACATCCATGATGGTCCCCATCCCTCCCTGCCCTGGCCTGCAGGGAGATGTGGCTGGCTCTGGCTGGTGGCTGTAAAGCTCTTCCTTAGACGGGACTCCCTCAGCTCTCATGCAGAGCTGCTTTCTGTCGCTGTCAGCAGGAGGTGGTGACTGGGGCTCACCCAAATATTGCCCGCCTGAGTAATGTGCCAGCAGAACATCAACAGTACCAGCAGCGAACTTCTGTCTCATAGCACAGACTGCAACAAGCACTGGCAACAGTACCAGCAACACGGCGTCAACACAGGGTGCGAGCATGACTAATTCTGGGAACCTCTGTTTCGAACCATGTTGTGCGCTGCGCTGCGATAGCTTACCATGACGTGAGCAGTGGTAACAGAGTAGATGCTGTGTTGTGTATGTGGCTGGAGGTGGAGTACATGGACCCAACTCCATTCTCACCAGTTGTGCTGGGGATCAGAGCTAAAGTGGCAGCCTGCGGGGAACTTTTAGTGTCTACTGGAGACCCAGCTCCAGTCTGATTTCGCTGGAGACCCCGCTCCAGCTTGATTTTGCATCTGTTGAGGACTGGTTCTCAGAACACAAACTCCTTATGAACTACAAAAAAACAAAAACTATGCTTTTCAGTAACACCCATGACAAACACAAGTTGCACAGGCTTACCATCCGGAACAGTCAGGGGGACACACTTGAGCCAGTCCCATATTTCCAATACCTAGGTATAACCCTTGATAGTTCACTGTCCTATGTCACCTATATAGATCAAGTTGCTAAAGCAGTAAATGCTAGGATCGGTCTGCTATACTGGTACAGATATTGCCTTACCTCTGACTTGCGGTCAACAGCTTCCGAGTCTCCATTATTGACTATGGACTAGTTATATACAGTGCTGCAATGGACACTTCACTCAAAGGGATCAACCTAGCCCTTAATGAAGCTTGCAGGTTGATCACAGGTGCACACTGTCTCTCCTATACCTGCGACCTACACGAACAAACAAATTGGTTGAACCTCATGGGACGAGTAAAATACCAGACCTGCCTCTTCACAAAACAAGCATTTGTCAATGCCGAATGTTTGCTTGCTGGTATTAGCATTGGAAATGCAGGAGTTAGAGAGATACAGAATAGGAATGGCAGTGAAGTATTGAAGTTCATGCCAACCCCACCTCCATCCTGTAGAGATGGACAGGCATTGGGGTAAGTGTTTGGGTCGTCGCCCATGAGGGTCATGCAATGTCAACTCACCCTATTCTGCAGACACCGACACGGGTTGAGGTGTGCCGTAGGGTTTTCGGCTTTACAGTCACCCCATTCCATAAGGACATATGCTGAAATGGGTGCAGCATAGGAGAATGGGGTGAAGTCTGGGGTCAAAGAGTTCAAGGCACACCTTGATGCCTCTCAGTGGCTGGGGGGTGGGGGTGGTATGGTACGAGCAGTACAGTAGGCAATCCAAAGGCACATCCCAATAGCTGTCCGTCTGTACAGGGTAGGACATTATGGGTAGAAACGCTAATGCCTCGGGCGTTTATTGGTATTTACAGAACAAACTGTCAACATGGCCTTTTGTGACCCCACCTCATGAAAGCATTTGGGACCTCTTCTCATGAAGAGTGGCAGTGTGATTTTGTCAATGTGTCCCGAACATTGAGTTCCAAGAGCAATAGTGCCATTCTGCACCACATGTATGAAAACACAGATCGGCATGATGTGAAAAATGACAGCTGTACCATCCATAGGGAGATGTGAAGGGATGGCAATGCTGAAAATGTGTAGTGGGAATATTACACATGCTCGCATTTCCAAGCATACGTGGAAACTGCGCAGTGCACACTCCCTGTGCTCATGAACAGTGTCACTGTGATTTTCTTAATGTGTCCTGAACACTGATGTCCCACAGCAACCACAGCATTGTGCGCCGGAAGTGCAAAAACACATTTCGGCCAGCATGTGAAAAATGACAGCTGTACTGTTCATAACGAGGTGCGGAAAAATGGCAATGTTGAAAATGTGGAGTGAAAATATTACAAATGTGCGAGTTATGGCGTGCATGGAAACTAAGTAGCGCTTTACGTAATACAGTCATTTTATGGACTTTCATCACCAAATTTTCAACATAGGCATTTTAGGACCTGTGCTAATGAACAGTGTCACTGACATTTTTGTAATGTGTCAAAGTGCAGAAACACATTTCGGCCAGGATGTGAAAAATGACAGCTGTACTGTTCATAAGAGGTGCAGAAAAATGGCAATATTGAAAATCTGGAGTGAAAATATTGCAAATGTGCGAAGTTACGAGCGTGCGTGGAAACTGCGCAATGCACCAACATAACACAGACATGTTATGGACGTTTGTCACCAAATTTGCAACATAGGCATTTTAGGACCTCTGCTAATGAACAGTGTCACTGTGATTTTCGTAATGTTTTTCAAGTTTCAAGTTTATGGCAGGAAAACTCAACTGAGCAAGCTCATTCACAAGGAGGTCCTAAGACATATACACTGATAATAAACGTGTCCTGAACACGGATTTCCCACAGCAACAACACTATTGTGCACCGGAAGTGCGAAAACACATTTTGGCCAGCATGTGAAAAATGACAGCTGTAGTGCTCATAAGGAGGTGCGGAAAAATGGCAATATTGAAAATCTGGAGTGAAAATATTGTAAATGTGCGAAGTTACGAGCGTGCATGGACACTGTGCAATGCACACTCGTAACACAGTCATTTTATAGACTTTTCTCACCAAATTTTCAACAAAGGCATTTTAGGACCTCTGCTAATGAACAGTGTCACTGCAATTTTTGTAATGTGTCCCGAATATGGATTTCCCACAATGACCATGCAATTCTGTGCCGGAAGTGTGAATACACATTTCAGCCAGGATGTGAAAAATGACAACTGTACTGTACATAAAGAGGTGCAGAAAAATGGCAATGCTGAAAATCTGGAGTGAAAATACTGCAAATGTGCGAAGTTATGTGCATGCGTGGAAACAGCACAACGCACGCTCGTAACACAGTCATTTTATATACTTTTGTCACCAAATGTTCAACATAGGCATTTTAGGACCTCTGCTAATGAACAGTGTTATTGTCATTCTCGTAATGTGTCCCCAACATGGATTTCCCACAGCGACCGTGCTATTCTGAGCCGGCAGTGCAAAAACACATTTCACCCAGGATGTGAAAAATGACAGCTGCACTGTTCATAAGGAGGTGCGCAAAAATGGCAATATTGAAAATCTGGACTGAAAATATTGCAAATTCGCAGGTTACGAAAAGCGCCGAGTAACCGCGAAACGCACGCCAGAACAAGTCATTTTTTTTTTTTTCCATCAAATTTGCAACATACACTTTTTGAGAGTCCACCTCGCGAACATTAACAAAGCGACAGTGTCAATGGTCCCAAAGGTGATTCCGGCGCGGTGACCGCCGTCGCCTTTTCGGGGACCGATTAACGCAGCTCATGACAGTGACTGAATTCATGAGGAGGGGTCCTAAAACCCATGTTGAAAATTTGGTGCCAAAATTCCAAAAAATGCATGAGATATGCAGCAAAGTTGAAAAACCCCTATCTATCCCATTATACAGCTTACTGGCATTTCCTCAGTTCACGGTTGGCTTTGAAGAGTGCAGACGTGTTCCCGGTCCACCGAAGATCATCACGCTTGGGCCCAGAGGTAAGTATGGGGTGAGGGGTGTGTGGGGAGTTAGGGGTGCAGGGTGGGTGGGTTGTGGGGCAGGAAGATTACAAGGGACAGGTTTTTTACAGGTTTAAAAAACTTAAAACCATTATGGATCGCTTTTCCATTACAGGGGCATTGGGCACGTGGGGGGCTCCAGCGTGCCACCTGAATGTTTCTGGGGTGTAGCTGATGGGGATTGGGCACCCCTGTAGGCACAAAAGCGAGGGGGCGAAGAGCTGGGGATTGGGCACCCCTTGGTACAAATTTACTTTGTTTTTCAGGGAGGGTATTATGCCGATGGGGAGGGGCTCCCCATCGGCAAATCAAACTAGGATGGGGAACATGATGCCAACGGGAGTGGGCTTTCCGTCGGCAACTTTAAATTAGAGGGGACTGAAGCCGATGGGGACTGGGGCCCCGTCAGCAAAACACTGTTGTGGGGGGCATGCTGCCGAGATGGATTGGCCACCGGCTTGAGAAACTTTAATATTGTTTGTGAACAGGCGGCAAGCCGCCGCCATGTTCACAAACAATATTACAGTCGGCAAGTTCCGCCCAGCAATGACGGGTCGCTCCCTCATTGCAGCGGAATCACTGATGCTGCAGTGACAAGGCCTGTGATTGCTGCAGTGGAAACGCTGCAACTTGGTGCAACTTTTGGAAGCCAGTGTCATCAGCACACTGTGCCTCCATTGGCCCACCACTGCCAAGCCCCCAAATGCTGTGCCTCCCTTTGCTGCTACAGTGGCGCGCCTCCACAACCTCCTAAGTTGTCACATAATGTTTCTTGCGCATGTGCGAAAGCAAACATAAAAATGCCTGTCTTGGACTAACCCTATCCCCCGTAATACAAGATCTTCTTAAACAAGCGAGCAACACACATACAACCCGAGGTATGTCAAGACAAGCGCGTCTCGCTCCTTTCTGCCGCACTACACAGGCACAATGCTCTTTTGCTGACCGGGCACCCTATTGGCTAAATGACCTTCCAGCCACTATCCTGTCAGTACCCAAATTGGGCCCTTTCAAATATAAACTCTGCCTACACCTTACTACACTCAGCAGATGTGATTGTCCAATCATGGGGAAATCTCACCGTTACCTCTATAGTCTAAAGCCACCCTCTATTTCTCTGAGCCCCCTACCCCTCCCTCTATGCTACTGCAGCCCCACCGCCTAGCTCCCTACCACTTGTAACATAGCTTTGTATCCTGTCCACCATCCCACCCCCTTGTAAACACAGACCTGTATCCTGGCTGTCCACCATCCCCATCCCTCCCCCGCTCTTGTTTCTCCCCCCACTGTCCATGCCTCCCTAGACCAGTCCTCTCCCATGGCCCCCCTCCCACCTCCTGTCCTCTTTTCCTGCCCTCCCCAACATTCGCCTTCCCCATTCTTTTTTTCTCCCCCTCGCTCTCAAACAACAAGGCCACTATTGGCTGCTCTATGTTGACCTATTTCATTCTTATTACAAAATGTATTTTTATTGTCTACCCTTTAGTGCCTGTCAGAACACTGTACTCTTGTTATTGTAACACTCTGGTGTTAATTGTTGTTTCATACTGTATAATGTTATATTTTATTGTATTTCTCTTTTGATGTGGAACCTCTGTAAAAGAGACTCAGGCTCAAACGTATTGTAATTCAAAAACAAATAAATAAATAAATTAACAAAATAAATAAAAAACTAACCAATGCACTGCAGGAAAATGATTAGGGCCCCAAGACAAAACGTTTGGGGCCAAAGCTCTGGAGGCCTAGTCCAAGCAATGCCTCTACAAACTGCTTCCTTCCTTCATGCTATCTGAGTAAACCCAAACAAATACTTATCGATTGGCACGCCCACTTATATTATTTATTTTATTTATTGAGTTTTGGTAAATGCAAAGTATTTCTGACCTGACTACTACAAGACGCTTTACAGAGCAGTACATAAACACACAGTAAAAGCAAAAATGAATTTAAGTGCATAAAGAAAAGTACAGATACTGACACATTTTTAGAAGGCGCGGAAGCAATTGCATGTTACACTTTCACAGCTGCATATATGAGGGCAGATTTTATTTTAATTTGTTATCATTTTACGATTCTTGGCTGGGAAATGCACACGGATCTGAAGCGTGTTTGCAGGCGCATCCTGGGATCACGGGGTTAAAGGAGTACTAGTAAAACTTTGTAAAAACATATCTTGTGCAGAGTGTTTTGATTTGTGTGTTTAGTCCTGGTGTGTCCTTCCCTTTGTTTGCTATTAGGTGTTTTTTCTCAGTTTGCCTACTTGTCTTCTTGCCTCTCCTACTAGTTGTATGGCCTCTCATGCTAGTTTTACAGCCTCTGGGGAGCTCCATATTACCAAGATTTATTGCTCTTCTTTGTCCTGCAATGCCTCCTGTCCCATGTGACAGTGATGCGGCCGTGACCACAGATTCAGCAAATAGTGGTTTACAGTCAATTTTAAAACAGCACACCTGTGATTTTAAGTCACTTTCCTTATTCAGTAGGTACTGAAGCCTACATTTACAGCTTAGCAATCACTTGAGGTCTAACTGAGTGTGTGTGCTGTAAGGAAACAGAGAGAGCCTTTACAAATTATAGCATTGATGAGCAGGGGTGATTTGTGTGCTTTTTTGTGGCTGGGTATAGTTTGATGAAATTAAAAGCTTTAAGATGGAACATTTACTCCTGCTGGCTAGACCTAGACAAACAGAAAACAAAAATACCGAATCAGAGTTATTTAGTTGAGGCCAGAACATCAGGCTCCCATCTGCAGATTACTGCTGCAGTACTTTCTCGCTGAATCAGTGGTCATGGACACATCACTGTCACATGAGACAACAGGTACTGGAGGACAAAGAAGAGCAATAAATCTTGCTAACATGGAGATCCCCAGAGGCTGTAAAACTAGTGGGCAAATTTAGAATAAAACTCCTAATAGCAGACATAGGGAAGGACACACTAGGACTAAACACACAAATTGAAAAACACTCTGCACAGCATATGTTTTTGCAAATTTAGACTGCAGTACTCCTTTAAGTGACTTGCTGAGGGTCCCACAGTCTGCAAGTGGAGGTTGTGGGAATCAAACCCAGGTCTGCTGACTGTACCAAGCTCATTCATAGCTCACTGTTCTAACTTCTAGGCTATACTTCCAGCTTATATAGATGAAGCCTGCCTGTATAAAGACTAGATAAACACAGGTGTCCATCCAGTGTGGCCTGGTTTACCTATCTTGGGTTTAAACAATCACTTTAAATCTCCCAGTGCTTCCTTCCACCTGTTTCTAATTATGCCCTGTACCTATCCCATCAGGTTTAAACCCCTAGAATATATTATAGAAGTTGGAGAATCGGCAACGAAATGGCAACAATCTGGTTCAGTGCTTATTTGACAGATCGCAAGCAGCTTGTGAGGCTTGATGGTCATTTGTCTTCTCCATGTCCAGTAAAATATGGTGTTCCACAAGATTCGATACTAGGACCTCTACTCTTTGCCATGTTTGCTAATGATATGCCAAACATATGTCTAAACTCGAACATAATTCTGTACGCGGATGATGCAGTAATTTACAGGGCTGACCCAAATATAACATCACTAAATGAAAATTTATCATTAGATTTTCTAAAACTGCAGGACTGACTCGAATCAAATAGATTGTTGCTACACAAGAAGAATACAAAGGCCATGCTTTATTGCACACCTCAAAGATATTCAACCAGGTCCATCATGTAAATGAGCTTGCTCAACGACGCCCACCTGGATAAATAAAGATTTTGATTGATTGATTGATTCAAAGGCAATTACATACTTCTTCGTAAGAATGTCAGATCAAACTGCATTTGAACAAAGTGGAATACGCTGAACACAGGCATAAACTTTGACAGACACGACAAATGTCACAGATACTTTACACAGAAAAATAGGTTCTCTGTACAAATTAAAAAATGCGCTCACTGCTGAAACAAAAACTGCAATTGCTAGAAACTGTTTGCTTCCCACTTTAGAATTTGGAAGTGTAGTTTGAGGGTCAGCCACTGTGAGGATTATAAACAAATGAGTAGTTCTTTATAAAGCCATCTGTCACTTTGCCACCGATCGTCCATATAGAGGGCATCACTGTAAAACTGAATGACAAAATTAAATGGTTACCACTAACACAGAGAGATACTTTTCAGTTAATGCAACTTATATATAAAAATATAAAACTGGATAGCATCTCAAATGCGGATAGCTTTATTATGGGGAAATAGAAATGATAATGCACTATGGAAAAGAATAGATACACTAGACCAGATAGACCCCCCTCTGAGGGCTCGTATCTTTCAACCTAAAATTAAATTTTACTGCCAAACAAACTTCTCAGGTATCAAAACAGTACTGAAAGGTTGGAGGAGGGCATCAGGGTAGGAAAAATACAAAAAGTCATGTAGATGTTTTGCTGGTGGATATAGGACCCTAAGTTTCTCCTAGCAGCACACGACAAGTGGTTCACGAGGCAAGCAGAAAGAGGAATCACATCCCTGTATCAACTAATACAGGGCACACAGATTATCTCCTTTGAACAGGCACAGCGGGCCTTTGGGTGGGCACATACGAACTTATTGAGATTCTATCAAATCAGAAACTATATTAGAGAGCTGCAAAAGCAGGGAGTGAAGATGGAGGGGTTTGGAATAGCAGATATTCCTTTCAGAGACATATGGACTACACAGCACAGCAAAAAAGCAGTTATCTTATTATATAATGCACATATTGTAGGGAACTCGGTATCCACTCTGTCCATCCTGAGAAAGTGGGAGAAGGATTTGAACATCACCCTGACTGATACGGAATGGGCTAAAGTATGGAGAGATACATGGACCACCACCTCCTCTCCTAACTGGAGACAATTCTGTTGGAAGGGATGAATTAGATACTTTCTGGCTCCTGTCCAGGCAACTCATTATGATAGGCGGTCTCCCCCGTCTTGTTGGAAAAGATGTGAGGCAGACAGATCTACACTAGCACGTGTCTTTTGGCACTGTCCCATGTTAAGATCCTTTTGGACTCAAGTGATAGATCAAAGATAACATTTATATATCATACAGATTTGGGTCCCGGACATTTAGTATTAGGGTTGCCCCTTAGAGAGATGAAGGGGAGGGAGGAGTGGCATCTGTGGAATAATCTTGTGGCTGCTGCCTTGAAGGCTATAACGAGAAGATGGATGCAGGAAACCCCCCCAGAGAGCAGAATGGATAGATACTGTGCATCAAATACAAATATAAGAGAGAATGTGCTATGCTCCCAGGTCACTCCTGTAAAAAAGCTTTCAGCTTAGTGTGCTACTCCTGGTTAAACAACTAAAAAAAAAAAAAAGAAGAACTTGGAAAATAAACCAAAGAGAAGATCAGTTTAATAATATCTGGAATAGATGGGAGTTGCTTGCTTCACTGCATAATTAGCTGGCAGGAGAGTGAAATAAGGAGATAAAGTAAAGATGCCCATATTGACTAGGAAGATGGTTAATATGATGGAGCAGTCACGACAATCAATTCTAACACAGATAAATAAGAATTATACAATGGTGTGTGAAAATCCTGTAACCTCATTGGACAAAACATGTCACATGACCATGGGTAAATCCTGTATAACCCACGGCTGAAGAATGGCATTTATAAAAAAACATAATTAAACACATTTTAAATGTAGTTTCCACATGGGTCCATTGTATAATCGCAGCAAGGCACTCCAGGGTGTGAGTTATTAGGTGATTTACCCACTTCTTGTGTGGTTAAGTCACTCGGCTGTACCTCGTGACACACCACACAAGGCATGGGTAAATCCCCAATAACCCACACCCTGTTGTGCCTTATGGCATAATTAAACCCTGTGCATCAACACCGAGAATTGTTGTGTTGCTTTTTTATTTTAAAAAAACGTATCTGGTTGATCCTGCTGTCCACAACCCGCACTGCAGAACAATTCCCCAGAAATGAAATGGCTCAGATGCGCGTCACAACCCAGGAACAGCTGCGAAGTGCTTCTTAAAGGTAAGCGCCATCCCAACAGTCTGAGACCCCAAAGTAAAAAGAAACGGCTATTAACAAAAAAAAAAGACTCCTCACGATGAAACTCTCTTTTCTCACTAAGAGAGAGAGTGTGAGTGTGTGTAAGTGTGAGTGTGTGTGCCTGTGTGTCTGTAACAGCAGCACAATCCCCTTAGGCAAAAAAATGCTGACCAGCAATTATAATTAATAAAAGATGGGAAAGTGTGCTTAAATTCAAAATTAATGGTTGCCCTCAATGTGGTATGGTTTATGTAGCATCCCACACCTCGGGCAACCATTAATTTCTCATTAAGCACACTTTCCCATCCATTATTGTATATGTAATACACCAGAATGTATCTATTATTCTATTTTTATTCACATTGAATTAACAGCTCTTTTATGAGAGTTATATGTGTAAACTTGAACTTAAATGATTATGCAACACATCATTTTGTATAAGCTGTGTTACGTTATTATCTAACAAAGATGAAGTTTGTTGTCTTACAAATTGAAAAATGTAACAATGTGCATAATGTACAATCTATAAGTTTAACATGAAGCAACAATAAAAAAGAGTATAAAAAATATATAAAACTGGGTGACAGAAACCCCTTATCAGACTTGTTAATTGCTAACAGAGCAAACAGAGGCCTGAGATCAGCTAATCGGCCTGGCTGGAACTGTCATTATGCAAAACAATCATCAAGGGTCAAAAAGCCTTTTCTTTGCATAATAAGAGAAAATTTGAAGAGAAAAAATGGAATGAGTTGTCAGAGGAGAACAGATTAGCTCCATCCGCCTAAGTTTTTAGACAAAAACTGTTAGGTCATTTATCACTCACATCCCTATGCAAATGCATGTGGTTTTTCATGTAAAAGTTATTAATTGCCTGTAAAATTCTATGTAAATGTAAATGTTTATCCAGTGCTGACATATATATAGTTTTATATACCTGCTTTTCAACTCAAACCTTGTGTAACATTGATCAAATTTATGTTTGCAAATGTACAATTGTAAATCTTCATAAACTGTGTTTCCTTAAAAACACCTGGGTCGTGCCCATAAATAGACCTCTGGTCCACTGTACTTTACCTTGTTAACAAATCAAAAATTTAAAACAATAGTTGAACATTGGCATTTATTACCTCTTCAGGCAGCTTGTTCCATGTATCCATAACCCCTTCTGTGTTTTCCTTGAAATTCTACCCATCCACACTGGTTTCAGGGTGTGACTCCAGGAAGTGGTCCTCCGGTTTTAAATAATCCAAGATGTAGGATTTTCAGAGGGGTGAGACGGGCGCAACTCAAGATTTTGAGATGTGTCTGAATGCTTCCGGATGTGGCAAAATATCCTGACTGCCTACCTTCAAAGGGCCAGTAGGGTTTACCGCCATTACCCTGATCTGTGACAGCTTGTGTCAAAAAAGAGACGCAGGTAGCAATTTTTAAGCACAAGCAGCACCCTAAATGCTGCAAATCATGGCAATTTTGCCTCAGTGTTCGACCACCTTTTAGGCCCTACCACCTGCAGTGAACTGGTTAGTGGGTGGTGAAAAGAGAGAAAGCCAGCATTAGACGAACAGAGCATAAAGGATGAAGACAAGGAGGTAAAGGGTTAATCTGACAGAATTCAGCAATTATTGCTTGTAAATCTGTCCCAGTCATTGGGCCTGGCATGAGAGCCCTTCAGTCTCACAAACCTTGGGGCCTGATGGAGCTTAGCGTAAGTTAAGCTGCTCAGCTCCTAGGGGAGAAGCATCTCAGCATTCATGCCCCTTCCCCACCAGGTGAGCAACCAAAGAGCAGGGACTGGCATTTGGCTGCAAGGGCCACTGCTGCCCGGACAAAGGTGGCACTAATGACCCAAATGCCTAGGTGAGGGGTCTGGTGAACCAAAGGTTAAAATTCAAACAAGAAATGAATAACAATTTCAAAACCTTCCTGGGCTGGAAGACAAGCTTTAAACTTTCAGCCAACAGTGTGCCTGCAAAAGGCCAACAATGGGTGAGCATACCAAATCGCAAACTCACTACTGCGCCTTTCTCAAATTCCAGGCGCCTTAAAGAGTGGAAGGGATCGTAAATTTATGAACAGCCGATCCCTTCCACTTCCTGGTGCTGGCAGCTGACTAAAGACCCTCCCCCGTGCTCAGGCACGTAATGACATGTGCCCAGGGACAGCGAAGGGGCACACTCCATTATTCTCTATGGGGCTTAACTTTTAAAACATTTTTCGATATCTTAGCGGTCGTTTTGTCATTAACCATGGGCACCGGGTGACTAACAAGGACCTTTAGAATATGATGCTTTAAAGGGCAGGAAAGCTGAGGAGGCGGCTTTGGAGTTTGGAGTACAGTACCACTGCCATTTGCTTCTTTGCCACAAGATATCAGAGTCGGAACAAGATTCTCTCAATTTAGAAGAGCACTTTGAATTAGTGAAAGAGTTAGGTGTATAAACTGCTATTGTAACAGTATACGATATGTGTTAATTGTAAATCAATGTGCCCTTGTCTGTAATGTCCCTCTGGACTGCTATGGAATGGAGAGTGTACGTCTCATCAGGGTCACTCCTAGTGTGAACATTTTCATGAATAAATACATACATTTGTACTGCAGCCCCTGCACCCATTCTCTGGTGCTTGCAAATGTCTTTGCAGGTGTGCAGCTTTTGTGACCCCCGTCAAACACAGCCCACGCAAATGAATCAGAACGCCCTGCAGTAAGCGTTCAAAACAATTCACACCTGTTAAAGCAACAGGCTTAAGAAGGTCTGTTTGCATATATTATACTGTTTGCTAGGATACTGCCAAAATTAGTTACACTATTTTAAGCACAGGAAGCATCACATCAGTCTGTCAGTGTGCTTTTAACAATATTTCCTCTCATTAAGCGGCCCCTAGGGACAGGGGTGTAGCCAGGTATTTCAGATTTGTACACCAACCTGCCACACTGCTGCCCCCTACCCTACTGTTGTTCATGCCTGCCCACCCCATGACTCAAGTCCAAGGTTCCTTGCTCCAGTAAGATGATTCCCACACTAGACCTGCTGTCTGTCTGTCTGTCTGTCTGTCTGTGCTGCTAGTGTGTTGCTTGCTGCGTGCTGGTAGACACCATTGACTGCACCACGAGTCCAAGACCATAGCAGAAATTTCTTTTCTCTCCCCCGCAGTTAGGCAGATTCGCTCCACTTGCCAATCCACATGAAGTCTTTTTTTCTTTTAGCTGGCTCCGAGTCTGTTCTTCTGTCTGCTGCTCCTCAGTTCTTCTACTGCTTCTCTCGCTCCCAGTACAATTGAACTAATAGTGTGGCTTCTAACTTTGCTGGGGCATTTAAACTCGCTGACCCAGAATTGTCACATACCCTACCAGATGCCTCAGCCAATCACTACACAGGTGACCATGCTGACCTAATTGAGACCTTCAGCTTCAACATCCATGGTCCACTCTGCCACACCCCCCCAAAACAAAGCTGAAAGAGAAAAAAAAAAGCCTGCAAAGCTTAACAAAGGAATTTAAACGCAATGGACTAGAGAGGGCAGAGCAGTGCTGGCCAGCTTGTTTGCTACCCCCTGCTACTGAACTTGGTACGCCATGACTTACTTGGAGTATCAGTAGCTACACCCTTGCCTAGGGAGTCGTCCAATTTAAAGCACTGTGGTCATATTCTCACAACTTCACAGTTCATTCTGCTTTATGTACATGCATTTTATGCATGTTAAACTTTTCCTTATTTACTTTATACCTCAGTCAGCTGCTGCACCTTCTGCTCCAACATCCTTCTGTCAGCTGCTCACCTTGTAACAGATTCCACCTCCAAGTCTGACCGCCACACGAGGAAACCCTCCTCAGGGTGGGGCCCCTAGCAGACAGGGACTAACTATATGTTGGGTCTGGTTGAGGTGAGGGGATGGGACGGGACAAGGGCACACTGATGTCGGACCAAGTGCCAACAGCATTAACGTGATGCTGAATTTTTATTATCAAGCTTTTTGCCCTGTCCATCGCCACCTTATGCCTGCCTTCAGACCCTGAATCAAGCACAGGGGACACATTGGAACAAGCGTTTAACCATGATGTACCTAACAAACATAAACTTACACTTCGGCAATGTACAAATTGCTTTATATTTACAGAGGATAAGCCTATACAGGGCTTTCAATGTGATAAATGCTTGCTTATAGTAACCCTGTATAATGAAATAGAAGTACTGCAAAAAAGATTAAGTACGCAATCAGAGATTAGCCTGCTGGAAGAGTTTATCGATAATGCCACTGGGAAATCTATGTCATACCTCATTAAATGGGAATTTAGACCCTAACATAAAGAAACAGGATAGTTAAACAACAGAGGGATCCCCAAATATTCACCAAGAACAGGAACTGGAGGACTGGTACATTGTTCAAGCTACGCCTAATAAATGGAGGGGAGGACAGATAAATAATAGCGCCCCAGTGGAATTACAGAATGGATACTTGTTGTTAGATCAGCAGGAGGGAACGTCACAATGGTCTCCCAACATCATTTTTAGGTCTTCAGAAGGTCAGTCTATGAATTCATACATGTCGGATAACAAAACTAAACAGCTAAAAAAGTACCAATCCCAGCCCTGAGAAGAAAGGAGGTACATACTAAGAAAGCAAAGGAGAATGAAGCTGTGAAATTAAGAAAAGATGGAATCAATACACAAACTATAGGGGTAACTATCCCCCTGGCAACAAACATAGAGAGATTCTTTTAATAGGTGATTCAATAACTAGGGGTACAGTTTCAATGGTATGTACAGGAAGGAATGAGAGCACAACACTCGGCACCTTGCCTGGGGCCAAAATGAGCAATATCAGATCTATGTTAAATGGTCAGACGCAAACACCAGGGAACCACTAGTACTGTTACATGCAGGGGTAAATGATGTAGGATGAAGAAATATCAAACACATCTACGAAGACTATGAGGCAGTGGCAGCAGAAATTGTAGACAGGGCCCGGTGGCGCTGAGGGCTGAGGCGCTGGACGCCTTACAGCGTACCACGCCGGCGACCCGTGTTTGGGAACGAGCAAGGACCACCAGGGGGTCAGCCGGGGAAGAGAAGAATAGAGCACCCGACAGCTGCTCTCCTTCTCTGGGGGGACAAACTGCAAGCTCCCGCCGCGATACCGCCTCCTGGGGAAGCTCGGGTGGTAGGTGCGGTAGAGGGAAGTAGCAGTATGGGAACAGGGCAGACGTTGGCAGAGGGGTGGAGCAGGAGGTGCATCTCACCGCATCTCCTTGCTCATTGGCCCTCACTGCACGCCACGTCAGCGGGAAGAAAGAAAAAGGGAAACACCCTCGCCCTAGGGTGGACGACCTCACTGCACGCCGGATCGCTGGGGCAGACTCCGCTGTACAGGTCCACAAAATCAAGAAATTGGGGAGTTAGGGTCTCTCCCCACCCCACACCAGGGGGGGGGTAATCCGGGTATCATAGGGTCTATGTGGCACCAGGTACTCTAGGGGCAGCCCCCGGGGAGAAGAAGGATCACACAGTAATAGAGGAAGTCTGATTGAGTGGTGAGTAGGGGCGGTAAGATGGATAAATACAGAGTCAAAAAAAGATATTGTAGACCAGGGTACTTACTGCCAGTTAGGGGCAGACACTATAAAAAGAACAGGGAGATGCGCATGTTAAATAGTTGGCTGCGGGAATGGACTCCGTTAAATGGTTATACATTTTTTAATAACTGGGATATTTTCAGGGACAATAGATTAATAAGTCCAGATGGACTCCACCTGAATAAAACAGGACCCAGAGTGTTGCACGTAGATTCAATGAGTACATAAATACACATTTAAACGCATAACAGGGGGTGTCAGTGCAGTGAAGACGAAACCCTCGCAGACCAATCCTAGTACCCATCAAATCACTAAAGACACAGGTTGGAAAAGCTTACTAATAAATGCAAGAAGTGTTGCCAACAAGTTTGAAGAACTAAAATACATTATGGAATCCCAGCACGTCAAAATCTGTGCCATCACAGAGACATGGTGGGATGTGAAGGATACCCGGGAGCAGGACATAAGTGGCTTTAAATTATTTACCAAATCCAGGCAACACAGAAAAGGAAGGGGGGTAGCAATATATGCATCAGAGGATATACACATAGAGGAGGTTGCTGTTTCCACGAACATGGTTGAAAAACTGTGGATTAAAATTACCCCCAGTAAATCAGCTAAAATCATGTAAGGTGTAATATACAGGCCTCTATCAAACAAGAGGACAATGTCATTTTACAAAAATATATACAGGACCTCTATCCCACTGACAGGCTAATATTACTAGGGGATGTCAATCTACCGGGGATACAGTGGGACACTCTTAAGGGAGTAAGCAAGCTAGAATGCACGTATACGGACATATTCAATCAAGCAGGCCTTGAGCAACTGGTCACTCAGAACGCAAGAGGGGATAATATCCTTGATTTAATACTTACTAACATTAAGGATCATATTCAAGACTGCGAAGTTACTGTGCCATTGGGTAATAGCGACCACTGTATGGTAACATTCACCATGAAGGAAACCTGTTTAAACTCTTCGGGGAGACTACCACCTTGGATTTCAACAGAGCAAATTTCGTAGCAATTAAACATAATTTAACAAAATGGAAGTGGGATCAGAAATTTGAGAATAAAAACACTACAGAAATGTGGCATATTTTAAGCAATACATTAACCAGCTGTATAAAGGAGCATATCCCTATAAAAATCAAGTATAAGAAAGGGCATAACACACCTAGCTGGCTAGGGGCTTCTGCCATCCATGGCCCCAGCGACTGCTATCCTCCAGTGGATCAAAGCCCACCACCCACCCAGAGTGCCTCCAGCCTGCGGCACCGACGCCCGCACTCCTAACCATGGATCCAGGAGCTGTAACAGCCCGCCCGGGGCTCCTGCCATCCACGGCCCCAGCAGCTGCTATCCTCCACTGGATCAAAGCTCACCACCCACGTGGAGTGCCTCCAGCCTGCGGCACCGACTGCACTCCTAACCACGGGTCCAGGAGCTGTAACAGCCCGCCTGGGGCTTCTGCCATCCATGGCCCCAGTGGCTGCTATCTTCTATTGGATCAAAGCCCACCACCCACCCAGAGCACCTCCAGCCTGCAGCGCAGACAGCCACACTCCTAACCACAGGTCCAGGAGCCATAACAACCTGCCCAGGGCTTCTGCCATCCACGGCCTCAGCGGCTGCTGTCTTCCACTGGATCAAAGCCCACCACCCACCTGGAGCGCCTCCAGCCTGTGGTGCAGACGGTCATGCTCCTAACCACAGATCCAGGAGCTGTAACAGCCTGCCTGGGGCTTCTGCCATCCACAGCTCCAGCGGTTGCTATCTTCCACTGGATCAAAGCCCATCACCCACCCGGAGCACCTCCAGCCTGCAGCAATGACAGCCATGCTCCTAGCCACGGGTCCAGGAGCCGTAACAACGTGCCCGGGGCTTCTGCCATCTGGAGCACCTCCAGCCTGCAGCGCCGATAGCCATACTCCTAACCATGGATCCAGGTATTGAACTGACTAGGCTCTTCCCAGCTTGAAACCAGGATCTTTGATTGGCTCCCAGTGACCGCTGCCAGTCTGCAATTCGCTACAGGTATCACAATATTTTTATTTTAAACAAGCTGTGCATTGCCGCCTTTGGCACTGTCCCTGTGGGCACTTTACAGTGTGATTTACAGATAACAACCAGTACTCACAAGATTTTCAGCCCATTCACCCTCCCCTACCTCAGCTCCTTACTAAATGGTCTTCCTTCACCTCAAACCCCACCTCCTGAATCCTAGGTACTCCCTTCCTTAACCCTTCTCTACCTGCTGTCACCCCTCCTGTTTCTTCCCTTCTCTACCTTCTGGCTGCCCCTCCAGTTTCTGTTTCACGTGCTGGCACGTCTCGCAATTCCTGTGAGTTCCTGCCTACCCCCAATTGTTAGCAAGGCCAAAAATGTGAGATCCTTGTTGATCACTGGGCTAACATTATTCATCCTTCAATTGCTCTCTGTCAGCTTTTGGCCTCTAACCATGTCCAAATCAGCCTTGAGTTTTGAAGATTTTACCTTCTCTAACATGATTGCTGCCCCTCACAACCGTGCTGATCTTACCCCTATGATCCTCCCGAGGTTCCCGCTGTACCGTGCCTTGCTATATACTGCCAAACAACTGGGGAACAAATCTCTCCTGACCCATTCATTTATACACCACACGCTCTGGTACCTGCTGCTCCTTGCCCTATTACTATCAGGGGACACAGAAACGAACCCTGGCCCTCTGACACTGCCTGGAGGCGCAACAGGAAATTGGTCCAATGTAAAGGGGCTACGAATCATCCACCTTAATATTAGAAGCCTTATGAAAAATCTTTCTGAACTGGAGGCCTTCATGGCTCTATATCATCCTGATGTCCTTTGCCTATCCGAAACCTGGCTCAAGCCCTCTATCCCAGATGCGATGTGTGCACTAACTAACTACAACCTTATTAAGAATGATAGAGCCTCCCATAAATGGGGTGGGAGAGTGGCAATCTATTTTAGAAACCATCTAAATATCTCCCTAGCCTCTACCCCCTTAGAGCATTCATACAAATCTCTCCACACCATCCTCCTGCTAGGCTCAAAAAGCTGCACATAGTATGTGCCTACAACCCACCCCGTAGCAGCCCCTCAGGTCTCACTGAGCTGCTTGAGCTGTCTGTCTTCACTGCTGGCCATAATGAACTGCTCATTCTTTGTGATATGAACCTAAACTGGCTAGGGCATACCCATAACACCCTTTTCTCCCTGGTCCAAGACTTTAACCTATACCAAATCATCTCTGATCCAACCAGAGTGACATCTACCTCTGGATCTAGCACACTTATCAACTGGATACTATCTAATCACACTGACAGGATTGCGGCTGCAGGTACTCTACCCGACGCTATCTCTGTCCACTCTCCGATCCTGTGCATTTGGAGTCCCTCTGCAGCTCCCTTCCCTCCCCTACGGCTAATTACTTTCTGCAACTATGCAAAACTAGACCGTACTAGCTTCCTTAATGAGATCTCCTCTATTGATTGGGCATACCTCTATCAAACCTTGATACTCAAGATGTCCTCGGTTTCTTTGTCGAAAGATTTCTGACCCTACAAGATCAACACTTCCCCCTCACCTCATGGCATGTTCGAGTAGCACAAACCAGATGGCTTCACAAAGATCTACTGGCCTCCCTTAGGGCCAGGGACAAAAGCTAGAAAGGCTTTAAAAGATCAGGCTTCATATCTGACTATAATAACTACAGAGTCCTATGAAACACCTGCAAAAAGCAAATTAGGCTAGCGAAAAGCTCCTGTTGCAAAGGACTCCTACTGGATGCATCTGGAGACTCTAGAAAGTTCTGGGCCCACATCAAAACATTTCTGGGCTCTCAACAACATCACTCGAATAACGGCATGGCCCTGAACAGTGCCCACTGTAATAACCCATCCACTATTGCTAATGCTTTTAACGCTCACTTCTCTGACCTCTCCAAATACACGTCAGCTTTTCCGTCATCACCCCCCACAACCAGCCCTGCTACTAGGAACCACTCACTTAAACACCCCCCTTTCCACTGTAAAGCCATCTCCAGACTTGACATCCTCAAGCATTTAGGTGCCATCTCGGACTACACTGGTGTCGGGTCTGATGGCCTTGAGCCTAAACTGCTTAAACTGGCGGCCCCCTTCATTGCAGCACATCTAGCCAGAATTTTCACCCTGTCTCTTTGCCAAGGACATGTCCCAGGCATATGGAAAATTGCCAGAGTCACCCCAATTTTCAAGAAGGGCATCTCCAACTACTGTCCCATTGCCATCCTATCGGTGCTGAGTAAGATCCTTGAAAAGACTGCAGCCACCCAAATCACTGAATTCCTCATTTCCTCTCCGATTACAACCTGCTCTCGCCATATCAGCATGGTTTCCGTAAAGGGCATAGCACCTCCACTGCCCTGCTCCAGCTTACAAATGACATACTTCACACTATGGACACTAGCCTCCTAACTGGAGCTGTATTTATCGATCTCAGAAAAGCTTTCGATCTGGTTGACCACCCTATTCTACTGGCTAATCTTACATTCCTTGGCTTCTCTCAAAGCTCTGTCACTTGGATAAATAGCTACCTATCCAATCGATATCAAGTTGTTAAATTCAATTTCGTAACATCTGGTCAATCCTCTGTTAAACTTGGAGTTCCTCAGGGGTCCATACTGGGACCTCTTCTCTTTTCTATTTTCATAAATAGCATTACGCTTAACATCCCCTCTTGCTCAACCATCCTCTATGCAGATGATCTTGTCCTGTATTACAGCTCCAGTTCCATACAGGAAATAAACCTGAAACTATTCTCTGCTTTTTCTCATGTCCAATCCTGGCTCATGAACAACAAACTTCTCCTCAACGTCTCCATGACACATCTCACCGCTCTGCTGCCAAACTGAAAACTTGTTGTGGTCAGTTTAAAATTCCTAGTCCAGCTGGCTCCATCTTGGACACTGTGAGTATGTTTAAATACCTTGGGGCACTACTCGATGAAGTACTTGACTTTGACCAATATATCCAGGCCACCTGCAATGCGGTAAACAGCAAAATTGGTGTTGCCTACCAAACAAGTCATGCGCTCACTCCCTCTGCTAGACTGGCCATTGCGCGTGGTATTCTAGCACCTTCACTTGAATATGGTGCTGTCACCTACATCAATACCACTAAAGCCTCGCTTCACAAATGGGACACCACCTACAATAACATCTGCCGATATACCTCTGCTTTACCTCAGTTAAAGCACCTCTGTCAACTCCATGCTGACCTCAACTGGCCTTCACCCTTCACCCATCGGCTCTTCTCCCTCTGCTCCCTGTTCGACAACATAATAAGGTCTAACACCCCAATGTCACTAAGCACCCTTCTAATGCCTCACTCCTCCACCCATGGCCTACGCTCCGCTGACCTAGCCCTACTACACGTGCCCAGGTGCAAAACCTCAAAGGGTGGCACTGCCTTCTTGCATGCAGCCCCAAAACACTGGAACTCCATTCCCATGGAAGCTCGTATTGCACCCATGCATACCATTTTCAAACTCAAGCTACAAAACTACCTCGTTAACCCTGACTCTTGCACTTGCTTCAAACCACCTTAACCTTCTCAGCTACAACCCTATCACTCATATCTTCCTCTCTTAAACCCTGTCCTCCTTCCCACCTGAATCATAGCCCCCCCCCCACACTTCTGCCTGTCTTCTTTCCCTTTCCGCTGTCAACCCTCACTTAGACCACTGCGTTTGGTTACAGTACTTATGGTACTATCTGTACACTGATTCCTATGCCATTTGTTTCTGGTTTTGCGCAGTTTGATCCGAGTCACTGCTGATTATGTATACATGCTGTATGATGTGGCCCACTGCTGACATTGTTACTAGCACTTACCTTAAATACGCTGTCTGCTTATTACTTTGTATTTTTACTGTGTTTGAATTTCTCCTCGCAATCTGTGAATTTTTGCCTATGACTAAATGTAATCTTAACGTGTATACCTTGCTTTTCTACCTCATGTACTATATACTGTGTTGTTGCTCCCAACTGAAACTACGTTACTTTGTTTGTAACACTGTTTTGAACCTTGTAAGCTCCCGGGTCGTGTCTGAAAATAGTCACATTATGTGTCTAGCACACCCGCCCGGTGATCAAAAACAAAATAAATAAATAACACCTCGCACTACGCCGGCGACCCGGGTTCAGGAACGGACTCAGGTCATTGGGGGTCGGAGGGAGGGAGGATCGAGCGTCCCAACGGATGCTCTCCTCCTTCTGGGGTGGGAAACCAGGGGTTCTTCTAGCACCGGACACCCCTGAAGCCGGTGGATGCATGGGCTTCCGGGGCACCGGCGGTTTTACAAGAGTCAGGGAAGGGGGACGCTGTTTTGCGCATTGCTGTCAGCGTGCATCAGCACGTCGGCAAGCTTGGACGTCAGTCCTAAGCACAGGCGTCTCAGAGGAATGTGAGAAAAACAGGGGAAAAATGAAACACCCTTGGCCCTACGAGCGGATGAAACTAGGGGATGGGATGCCGTGGGGATTGCCCTGGCAGATGGAGTAGGAGGAGGAGATACGAGGCCTCCTCTGAAAGCCGTGGGAGCCAGGCAAATTACCAAAAAATAAATAAATAAATAGTAGAATTAAAAAGCTGATCAAATAGAAACAAAAGTTGTTTGAAACCTTATGAGGTACTAAAGAGGAAACAGGATGGATAAAGTTTAGAAACCTACAAAGACAGGTTAAGAAGGAAATCCAAAAAGCTAAAACAAACTTTGAAATTAAACTGGCAGCTACAGCAAAAGATAATTATAAATCATTATATGATTACATTAACAACAAAAAGAAAACAGAGAACTCAGTAGGTCCTCTACTTGGTCCAGATGGCTCAACTGTAGCTTCAAATAGATAAATGGCAGATACACAGAACAAATATTTTGCAACTGTCCTCTGCGGAAAAAAAAGACCAGGGAGATTTAGGATATAAATGTAAGGCTACTAAATGTCCTATCCGTATAGATCCAACTGACTTAACAAAAAGGCTCTGTAACTTAAACCTCTATAAATCTCCAGGACTAGATAGTATCCACCCCAGAGTATTAAGGGAGCTAGCAGGAGAACTTGCACCCCAATTAGCCACATTTTCCAACACTCTCTAGACAGGGCGGGGGGGGGGAGTAGACCCCCTGGAGAGAGGCATTTGTTATCCCATTATTTTAAAAAGGTAATAATAAGTAGGGATGTAAGTTTGTCATGGATGAGGTTTTAATGACTCATTGTTTGTTCATGAAATCATTAGTAAACAGTAATAAATGTTGTGGCACTGTCATCATTGGTACATTCTGATGACACTAGTGAAAGTCATGGAAGTCCTGAATAAAGATCAAACGTCATGGAATCAATGACGTGTATGACTGCCATGACAAACTTATATCCCTAATAATAAGAATCCAGCTAACTACAGGCCAGTTAGTTTAACATCTATACTGTGCAAAATCTGGAAGGGATAAATAAAGATTGCATCATGGAGTTCATTAAAGCAGCAGTGCAATGTAAAAAAAACTGCGCTTTTTTGACAGTTTATTCCCTGTGCTCTGTTGAGCATTTCCCTGGTACTCTTTCTCACCAGCATTGTACTATCACCCTTTAATGTGCTCTGTTTTCCTTTGTCTTTATTTACATTTCTGCCACTGGCCACGATGAAGAGGAACCCCCTCTGCTGCCAACTGCACATGTGTATGACTGGCAGTACTACACAGGGACATTGGAAGTGTTCAGCACAGGGTCCCACTGCTGTAATCAAAAGACATGATGCAATGTGAAGGGGGAGCACAGCTAAAAATTAGGCAGCCGCCATATTTATTGTGGCGCCACAGCAATTCAAATACATTTTAAATATCTAAAAAAACTAAAGATCACTAGAAAAAAACACTTACAGATATGGAGCCCTCATCTAGGGCTGCATGTTTACAACCAAGAAAAATAATTTTGATAATCATTTCCCGATTATGTTGCACTGCTGCTTTAAGGAGAAACAGCTTGGGGACAATTTACAACATGGCTTTACCAAGGGCAGGTCTTGTCAGACCAATATGCTAGAGTTCAATAACAGAGTTAGGAAGAGTTTGGACAGGAACAGATCAATTGACATGGTGTTTTTGGACTTTACCAAGGCTTTTGATAAACTGCTTCATTATGAGTTAATTCAAGCTTTGAAGGCCTTGGGCCTCCATGACAACATTGTGACATGGATCAATTCATGGCCGACTGATAGAAAGCAATGAGTCAGCATCAGGGACGAGTTCTCAGACTGGAACAAAACAACTAGTGGGGTGCCACAGGAATCAGTTCTTGATCCGTGTCTTTTTAACAGCTATGTGACATCACTTAAATATAAACATACTAGCATGTGGATGACTAAATTCGCAGATGGTTGCTGATTAGGGGCTCAATTAGAGAACATAGGCGATTGTGCTGCACTACAGGAAGCATTGAATCATATATATGAATGGTACGAGATTTACAAGCTCCCTCTGAACAGGGACAAGTGTACAGTTATGCATTTGGGGAAAAAAACAAATCATACATATTATATAGGCGATACACCCCTTAGAACTGTGATTGAAGAAAGAGATCTAGGTATTACGATAACTAACAATCTCCAATTTAAGACCCTCGGTAAAATGTGGCAGGGAAGGCAAATGGGGTACTTAACGGTATATTAAAACGTAGCTAGCAGACGCAGTGAAGTTTTGGTTCCCCTGTATGGATCCTTAGTGGGACCGTTATTGGAGTACGGAGCTCAAGTGTGGTCACCATATCAGAAACAGCAGATACACTTACTGGAGAGAGTACAGAGGAAGGTAACGTGGGCCATAAAAGGGATGGAAAATAAGGATTATAACACTAGGCTGAGTAATTAGAACATGTTCTCCCTTGAGTACAGGAGGCTAAGAGGAGACATGTGCCTGTTGTTTAAGGCCTTAATAGATCAAGATCTTTGGGAAAGATAGGGGTTAAACTTTAGGGAGACATTTTACAGCACTAGATCACATTCTCTCCAGCTAAGGGGTGAAAACTGCCAAACTTGGCAGCGCAAATACTGGTTTAACCAGAGGGTGATTTCTGTATGGAACTCACTGCCAGAGGAAGTGGTGGGATGTTCATCAATAGAGAGCTTCAAACTTAAACTCGATAAGCTGCACTTGGTGGGAGGCGTTTAGTTTAAACTTGGTGAGCACCAATGGAAGAAAGTCTTAAAAAGCTCTGTACATACCTAGATACCTAAGCTCATTCCTGAGCCCGGGTCACCAGCGTAGGAGAGATCAGGCACCCAAGGTGCCTCAGCCCTTTACACCACTGGGCCGACCTCAAGGTGCTGGTTTGTTCTCCCATTTGTGGCCCTCATACCTCCCTTAGTTGATCCACCCATGCAGTGCCTGACCTCTGGGGGAGGGTCAATGTCATGTGATCACCCATGATGTCTACGTCCCCCCCACTAGGCCCACCAGAGATGGCACGTTTGCAGCAGGGCAGATGAGTCCCTCTCCTGGAGTTCAGGAGTTCTGACTCAGCAGTGATTCTCTGACTCTACCAGCCCAGTGGAAGGAGTTGTACTCGGGATGAGAAAACAGGTCTCCCGCATGGGTGCATCACACACTCTGTCAGCACCTCTGGGCAGAGCCCATTTTCAGACTTTTAAGGAACAGCCACTATCTGCAAATCCCAAAAATGCAGTCCCCCATGTCTGTGCCATGGCATTCATTTGTGAGCACTGTTCTCACTGCTCTTGTGAGGAACAATTCTTCTGTAAGATTTGCCAGCTTGGGGGCAGAGCTTGCAGTAGTAGTGAAATTGAATCTTTGAGAGCTCAGGGATTATAAAACCTTTGACTTCAGAGCTTGGCAATAATTTTTTAATTAATTTGCAATAGCTCAGCAGTTTAAAGGGCCCTCTATGTCACTTGCAATTGCCCAACTTACTGCTAGAGGTATCCAAAGCAGAAGACCAACACCACAATATCAAAAGCTTCATCTTCATCCTTGAACAGTAGTGGTCTCTGTGGGAGAAACAGAAAGCGGGGGGGGGGGGAGTGATACAGCCAACATTTAAAGCAGCACTATTTGTTAATAACCATATAGGCAGGGTGGAGGCAGTCCAGAGGAGGGCAACTAAAATGGGGCATAAGATGCACCAAAAGCCCTATGAAGAGAGACTCAACATGTACACCCTGGAGGAGAGGAGAGGAGAGTGAGAGGGGACATGATTAAGACTAACAGGGTGCAGGAAAGGAGTCTCTTTCGAATAAGGAAGAGCACCAGGACCAGAGGGCATGGGATGAAGAGCGGGGGGGGGGGGGGTAAGAGGGATGTGAGGAAAAACTACTTCACTGGAAGAGTAGTAGAGACCTGAAATAGACTACAAGTAGAAATGGGGGAGATGAAAACAGTAGAAGGTTTCAAGCGTGCATGGGATAGACATAGGGGAATAGAAATAAATAGACAGGGAGGGGGGAGGGTTGCCAGGGACCAGTTAGGGTCTGAGAAGACAGACTAGGCAGGGACCATCTGGGAAGACTGGGTGGGCCAAGCGGTCCTTTTCTGATGACAAATTCTGTTTCTTTATCTTTCTATATAGTTGTTTCAGTAGCAATGTTTGTCTGGCAAAATATCAAGATACACATCTTTTGTTTGATTTTCTTTCATTTCTGAACCAAATATGGGATTTTGAAGTTAAGTTCCCACTCGCTGTCCTATGCCAGTAAGATGTACTTGTTAATGATCTGACTGATGACAGCAAATAGGTAAAAAAGATAAAAGCTGACTTTGCTGCCCAGTCAGGGGTGAAAAACCCAGACTCTATCACAGTGCACTTATAAAAAGTTCATGTTCACAATGAACGGAGTATGTTTTTAAGTATGTTGCTTGTATGTACTGAGTATATTTGAAGTATGTTCTTTGTATGTACTGAGTATGTTTTAAGTATGTTGTCTGTATGTACTGACTGTCTTCAGTATGTTTGCATGTACTAAGTTTTAAGTATGTTGTTTGTATGTATTGAGTATGTTTTAAGTATGTTGTCTGTATGTATTGAGTATGTTTTAAGTATT
Organism: Neoceratodus forsteri; assembly: GCA_016271365.2. NCBI lineage: Eukaryota > Metazoa > Chordata > Ceratodontiformes > Ceratodontidae > Neoceratodus > Neoceratodus forsteri. The sequence continues at coordinate 1,095,186,992 of CM028135.1, read as the reverse complement.
TTGTTTGTATGTATTGAGTATGTTTTAAATATGTTGTTTGTGTGTACTGTGTATGTTTTAAGTATGTTGTTTGTGTGTACTGTGTAAGTTTTAAGAAGGGGATAGTTTCCTGATGTAACAAGACAATATAGAGAACGTTCAGGTACTTTGCACATTTTGAACAAAATGCTGCTTGGGAGAGTTAGTGGTTTTCTGTTTCAAGAGTTGACATTATCGGGTGCTTTCTTTGACATTTCCTAGAAAAATGGCAGCAGCTATATGGCCTGATGTGGTGCCTTTGAACTCATTCTGGGATGACAAGATAGCTGATTTCCTGTGGTGCACGGAAATTTAGCACATCTTTCCTCAGCTTCAGTCTAGGCTTGTCAATGCAAGCACCCGTTGATACCAGTCCCATTTCCTTCAAGGAATGATGTTACACTTACTGCCTTCCCCAAACTTCCCCAAAGCCTGATAGTAAGTTGTTCTCCCCTACCAAGTCTCTGGAACTTATCATAGTTCCCGTGGTTTCTCTGCTACATTTTGCGTTAATTGTTGGACTAAGATGCGTAAGATGCAGGTTACCTATTGTGCATTTGTATGAACGCTACAGCCACTGTGGATGGCTTTCATTCATGTTGCTTCAGTATGGTGCAACGTACTGACCACAGTATTTCTGTATTGCAGCTACAACGTAAGATCTCTTAATGGACTTATTCTTTAAGATGTCACCCCCAGTATCAGTTACAAATAAGATTTTGGAAGACACTTCTTACTGTGCGATTATGAACTGAGCTGCTACATTCAGCTGTCTAGGGATCAATTACATTTTTGTATTTTAGAAAATAATAACATAACGCTAAAAAGACAAAGGACTTATCAGGCTTGCCATTGACCTGTGGAAAACTGAAGTGCTTCCAAACTGCTCTCAAGAAGGTTAAATGATGTACAGACAGCTTACAATTAGAAGTGTCAGAGAGGAGGAAATGCAGACTGATTTCAATGGGAATTCTAGATGTGTAAGGGCAGTATTTCACCTTTGTCAGATTCTGTTGTGATAGTATCTGATCTTTGTCAAACTCTGTGCGGATACACTAGTATCCGACATTTGTTGAATTCTGACTGGATACAGTAGTATCTGATCTGTGTTAGAGTCTGTTGTGACATTATCTGACCATAATAGAATTCTGTCAGGATACTGTAGTATCTTACCTTTGTGAAAATCTATTGTGATAGTATCTGATCTTTGTTGAACTCTATCAGGATACAGTAGTATCTGAACCTTTGTTAGATTCTATCAGGTTACAGAAGTATCTGACCTTTGCTGGATTCTGTTGTAACAGTATTTCACCTTTGTCAAATTCTATAAGGATACAACAGTATCTGACATTTGTTGGATTCTGTCATGGCAGTATCTGACACTTTGTCAAATTCTGTAAAGATACATTAGTATCTGACCTTTGTTGGATTCCCTTGGGATACTATCTAGCCTTTGTTGGATTCTGTCAGGATACAGTAGCATCTCACCTTTGTCGGATTCTGTTGTGACAGTATCTGATCTTTGTCAAACTCTGTCAGGATACATACCTGACCTTTGTCATGTTCTGTTGTGACAATATCTGATCGCTACAGAATTATGTCAGGATACTATACTATCTCACCTTTGTCAGCATCTGTTATGACAGTATCTGATCTTTGTTGAACTCTGTCAGGATATAGCAGAATATGACCTTTGTCAGATTCTGTCATAACAGCATCTGATCATTGTTGCACTCTGTGAGGTTTCAGTCGTATCTGACATTTGTTCGATTCTGTCAGGATACAACAGTATCTAACCTTTGTTGGATTCTGTTGTGGCAGTATCTAATCTTTGTCAAATTCTGAGAGGATACAGTAGTATCTGACATTTGTTGAATTCTCTCAGGATACAGCAGTATCTGACCTTTGCTGGATTCTGTAGTGACAGTATCAAATCTTTGTCAAATTCTTAGAGGATACACTAGTATGTTACCGTTATTGGTTTATTTTGTGACAGTATCTTTGTTGAACTCTGTAAGGATACAGTAGTATCTGACCTTTGTTGAATTCCGTTGTGACAGTATCTGATCTTTGTCAAAGTCTGTCAGGCTACAGTGGTATCTGACCTTTGTCGTATTCTGTCATGACAGTATCTGACCTTTGTCAAATTCTATGTGTATACAGTAGTACCTGACCTTTGCTGGATTCTGTTGTGACAGTATCTGACCTCTGTCAAAGTCTGTAAGGATACAGGGGTACGTGACCTTTGTTAGATTCCCTTGAGATAGTATCTAACCTTTGCTGGATTCACTTGGCACTGTATCGAATCTTTGTCAGACTCCATTGGATACCATGATTTCCAGTTGGATTAAGCCACAAAGTCATTGAAGTAGACTAATAGAAGGAGTATAACCCCAATGGATGAACACAGTTCTCCACTAACAGACCTTTTCGGCATTGGAACTCACTTCCACAGAAGTTTGTGGAGGTGGGAATTGCTACAGAATTCAAGATGGAACTAGACAGGATCCTAGACATAAATGACGTTCAGTGAGTACGGCCTCTAAGAAAATGGAAGGGCTGACTCGATCAACTAAGCCTCCTATTGTCTTATCATACATAATGTATAAAAGGTCACCAGCAGTTTAGTTAAGTTTTAGGGGGTGGAAGCCAAAAAAAGCTAGGAGTCCAAATCTGGATATCTTTACAGTTTCTGTGGACATCACAATAATTCCCAAGTGCCAATGTATGGAAATCAGTATTGTAAGAGACCAAATTGTGGAGGTTTATGTAAATATTACAGGTAAAATATGCTTTTTTGCTAAACAAATTAACCATTTTTACTTCTATGCTTGCAAAACTGGAAGTTATAACATTTTCATTTTCCCACTACATGAATCAGCACTTTCTCTCTCTTTATTTTGGATGTTTTTACAGAATTTTGGGAAGCCATACACTTCCAACATGGAGTTAACTTGAAGCCTCTCCTGCCTTATCTTGTTTTCAGGGGGCTCCTGCACGTACCCCACATTTTACAGGTGGGTACACTGGAACGAAGGGAGAACACGTGACTCTGCTCAGGGTCACAGAGGGAGCCAGTAGCCAGAGCTGGATTTCACTAACAACCGGCTCAAGCAGAAGGGTAAAAAGAACACCTGCAAGAATCCCCTCTACACAGGGGAGGTAGTAAGAGCAGTGTGGGGGAAAAGAGCTTCCTTCAAACAATGCAGGAAGGCTCGGAGAGAAGGTACAGAGCAGACTACCGGGACAAACAAGTCAACTAGTAGGGAAGTGAAAAAAGCCAAAGTGGGAGGAGAACTGAGAATTGCAGAGAGAGTTACAGAAGGTGACAAGACCATTTTTCAGTACATGTGGGGAAAAAAGGTGGACGAAGGAAGGCATTGTCAAACTGAGATAAGGGACAGAGTGGGTTTATGACAGTAGAGAAAAGGCAGAAGTATTGAATGAATGCTTCTGCTCAGTACTCACAAAAGAGAAGGATGAACTGATACCCCAAAGTAGGATATTTCAAAGGAGAGAAGGGGAGGTAAAGATGTGCGAGGCGCCGATCCCGGCTGACATGGTCTTTAAGGGACTAACTGCCATAAAGGTGAATAAATCTCCTGGGCCAGATGGTATGCACCCAACGGTACAGAAGAGCTGGCAGCAGTACTGGCAGCCCCACTGGTCGACCTGTTCAGTAGCGCCCTAGACTCAGATGTGGTGCCACAAGAACTGAGAACAGCGGATGTACTGCCCTTGCACAAGAGCTGAGAACAGCAGATGTACTGCCCTTGCACAAGAGCTGAGAACAGCGGATGTACTGCCCTTGCTCAAGAGCTGAGAACAGCGGATGTACTGCCCTTGCACAAGAGCTGAGAACAGCTGATGTACTGCCCTTGCACAAGAGCGGGATTGAGAATGAGCCGGGGAACCACAGGCCAATCATTGGCAAGCTCATGGAAAACATTCTTAAAAATGTATGGTGGAGTTTCTTGAAGCCAACAGTCTCCAGGATGACAGACTATCAGCAATCACTGTAACAACGACATACCAGCAGAAAGGGAGGATTGTCTACAGAAAAACAGGGAGGCGAAGAGGGGCATCAGGAAGGAAAAAGCAGACACAGAGCTGCGTATCGCGGAGGGGGTCAAAGAACAGAGCAAAACATTTTTTTTAGATAAATCAGTGAAAAAAAGAAAAAAGGGGGCATTGCATGGCTAGTTAAGAAGGGCTGGGTAATACAGGAGGATGAGCAAAAGGCCACCGTCCTGAATGACTACTTTTGCTCAGCATTCACTAAGGAAGACTGCAGGTCCATGCCAGAAAATAGCATCAAAGTGGCCACTAAGGGAGTCCTGGAAATGAGGCAGCCAATGAGAGAGAGGGTCCTGAAAGGGCTGACTGCCCTTAGGATAGGTAAGGCCCCAGGACTAGATGGGTTGCATCCAAAGATACTTAAGAAACTAGCAAAAACAACCAGCTGAACAACTGGCTGAGCCGTTCAACAGCTCACTTAGGTCCAGAAAAGTTCCAAGGGATTGCATGGCAGACATTGTACTGCTTCATAAGGGGGGATAGGGAGCAACCAGGGAACTACAGGCCTGTCAGTCTGACTTCTGGCATGGGAAAGCTGATGGAATCACTAATCAGAGAGGACCTTGTGGACTACCTTCAGAGCAGGGGCTACAGGACAGTAAACAACACAGTTTCATTGCGGGGAAGTTCTCATCAGACTAACGTGATTTTATTTATTAACTGGGTTACAAAGAAAGTTGACATGGGCCACGCTGTGGATCTCCTGTACTTTGACTTCAGTAAGGCTTTTGATTCAGTACCGCACAAAATGTTGCTCAAAAAGATGGAAGACCTGGGTGCAGCTAGAACCATAGTGAATTGGGTAGGTAGTCGGCTGTAAGGAAGGCAGCAGAGGGAGGTGGGCAACAGGGCTAAATTAGAGGAAAGGGAGGTTATGGGCGGGGTTCCAGAGGGATCTGTCCTGGGTCCGGTCCTCCTCAACATGTTCATTAGTGACACTGGTGAGGGAATCCAGCGCAGGCTGTGTCTCTTCGCAGATGACACAAAACTATGTGGGAGGGGGGATAATGAGGGGATAAGGGATATGCAGCGGGACCTACAAAAACTAGAGGGGTGGTCAAAGGTCTGGCAGTTAAAATTCAATGCCGAAAAGTGTAAGACGATGTGCCTAGGGAAAAGGAACCCCAAGACGGCGTACTGGATGGGCGGGGTGAAACTTAGCTCTACAGAAGTGGAACGGGATCTAGGAGTTATCATCAGTAACTCCTTTAAACAAGCAGGCCAGTGAAACAAGGCCTATAGCAAGGCAAACAGGATGCTGGGATGTATCTGCAGGAATACTGATAGCAGAAGGAAAGAGGTAATACTTCCCCTCTACAGATCCCTGGTGAGGCCTCAACTGGAGTACTGCGTCCAGTTCTTTAACCCTCCCTTCAGAAAGGACAGGGATAGGTTGTGTAACCCCCCATAAATGGGGGTTCCCAAAAGTCTTCCTTGGGTGTGCTTAAATGCCCACTACCAGGTGGGCGTTCTGTGTCTTTACAGGTGGAAAAGTGCTTGCATGCAAGTGTCCTGTTAGCCTTCAAGCCTGTCCCTTTAAGAGACATTATTTTTGTAGTGTATAATTAATCTGGGTAGGGGCCGAGTGTTTCCAGGCTCGAGTCCTGCCTGAGCTGCAATAGTATTGCTCTGTTCTACCATCACTAATGGTGCAGAGGGAGCTCTGTTAGAACTGGCAATTGTTTGCTGATTAGCTGCTCTAATAATAATGGTATTATAGTTTGTCTAACTTGCCTTTCTTTGCAGCATGGACATTTCTGTATTGCACCAATCAGTACCTTTTGGGGACCTTAAAATGGAGTCTGTCCCCAGGGGTTTTGTGGGAGTGAATTTCTGTAGGAATTTTATTTTTTTCATTTTGGCACCTAAATGAACCTGGAGGGGGGGAGTCCTTGCTTTGACAGACAGATGAATGAACCAACCAAACCCTTTCTGGATCAGAAGGAAGTCCCAGTGCTGCCTGCAGCAGAGAATTAGTCTGAGTTTGGAGTTGAGAGAGTGAATGCTCAAGACATTTGAGCAGCTGTGCAGAAAACTGGTGGGAAGGCTGTGTCTGGCCTGCCTGCTTCATCTTCCCTTCTGAGGGATCTGCTAGTGAAATTAATCAGACTGAATCCGAACTGGCTTGTGACCAGAAATACCGAATTGTGACTGCCCTGTTACCTGAAGAAGACCGAAGATTTGCTATAAGCAGAGAACATTCCCCCAAGCCTGCTCAGCAGCTTGTCCACCCACCACAGCATTCTGCCTCTCCATTTCTGCTTGTCCCCTCCTCATTGCTAGCAACAGTCTTATCTGCGGGTGCTCTCAACCCCACCACCGGTATCCCCCCATCCCATCCAACCATGGTGCTGTTGATGTGAACCAGGGACAGGTGCTCTCAAGTTCTCAACCCAACTGCCAGTACAACCCTCTTAAAATAAATATTGTCAGTGTCCTTCCCTTTGCCAATCACAGCTCCTGCCGAAGAGGGAGGACTCAACTGAACTCTATGCCCATTTCTCTCTCTTCCCACACCATGTTAAAACAAGTGTAAGCCCCCTGCAAAAGCGGGGCTTACACTCCCACGTTTATGCACCCCTTTCCCCCTCCTACTCCTTCTCCCCCGTGCTAGGAAATGGGTTTAGTGCTCTGGGGGTTAGTGCTCTGGATGCCTCAAGGTGGCAGCAGAGGGCAGAAAAAGGGTATATAAGGAAGCGTACAGGAAGTAGCAGGGTGTTTCCAGCCCAGGCCGAGGTGGAGGCTGGAGAGTAGGGCCAGGACAAGGTGGGCAACATGAGGGAGCTTGGCAGTCCAGGAGGGCCAGTGGGGAAACCCCCCAAAGTAAAGAGCCATCAGGACGGTTCAGTGCGCCATGGCCGATGAGGAGTGGGGGTATGGAGCTCCGGTGGGGACATAGGTAGCCAGGTTCTGTGTCGTTGGGGCTAGGGCATTAGGGTTTAGGAATCCCAGCTGACAGATGTTTAGGAGCCCTTAGGAAGCCCAAAATGTGTGTTTTCCCAGGTCGCCAGGGCTGAGAGGGCTGTGGCACGGCCCTCTGAGGAGGGGTACCGGTGGCAGATATTCACCTCATACCCAGTGTGGCAGGGCGGCTGGGGGGGGGTTGAGGGAGCCGGGGAGCCTTTCACCCATTTGTAGGGGCCTGTTTGGAGGGACAGGTCCTGGGGCACCTATCCAGTAAGGCTGGGCAGACTGTGGACACAAAGGATTGGTAGGCCTTGGAGGGTGGTCCCCGTGCTGGTTCTTAACTCAAGCCAAGGAACCATTTAAAGGGATGTGGGCCTGGCAGGGACTCCCCGTAGGAAAGAGGTGGTGACATCGGAACAGCTCCAGAGAGAAGAGAGGGCCATGGAGGGCTGAGGCAGAGGCAAGTGATCAGAGAAGTGGCCTCAGCCTGAATTGTAGAGCCAGCCATTTGAAAAGTGGGTCAGGGCCTGGATCATCAGGGAAAAATCCTGGATGCCCTGTGGTTTAGTCTGTAGCACAGGGGTCCAGGTGGGGAGAGCAGCACGCTTTCCCACACTGGAGAAAGGGGGGGATGACCATTGCCATACAGGAAAATGGGACCCATAGGAAAACAAGTAAATGGAAGCTCTGGCTTACCGGATCTTCATATGCCAGGAGATTGCAGGGATCTAGGTTCTTGGGTGGAGCACCCGAGATGGACAAGGTAGAAAACCGAGTGTCCTTCAGGTGTCTGTTAAATCAGTTGTCCTGTTGTCTGTCAGTTCCAGCCCAGTGTAAAAAGTGTGTAGCCCCATGGAGCTGTGTATATATATATATATATATATATATATATATATATATATATATATACATATATACATATATATATATATATATTTGCTGAAAAGGAATGGTGACCCCTGCACTGCTTAAATCATTTGCTGTGCAGGTGACAATAAAAGCCAGTTGAGGAGAAACAGTGGTTTGAGCCTTATTTGATAGTGAGAGGGGGGTTCTAATGATATTAAATGCTTGTCTCCTCTCCCATTGTTGCAGTCTGATTAATTTGCCAAAAGGTGTATTCCAGAGGAAGAATTCAACCTCTTGAGGCTGCAGGGGCTCCGTGGGATCTCCAGGGACGAATCAGGAGGTCCAGGTTCGGTGGGTGGCTCGGGAAGAGAATCTGTTATATCTGAGAAGTCAGGAGGTAAGGTAGAAATTTGAAGACATCATCAGGTAAGGACCATCAGTTTTCCATGGTCCAGTGCCATAATGTCTCATATGCTAGTTCTTGAGTGGCCTTTTCCTTCCTGCCTGGACCACCTGCGATGAGTTAAAGTTATGCCCCTCGACAGGGCAGGAAAGGAGGGGTTACACAGTAAAGATAAAAATCTCGTCTCTCCCTCGAGGGTCGCAGTTGCTAGCTGGTGAGGGTGAGGACTCACTGGCCCCAGCAAAAAAGAATCAGCAGTCTCCCTAACCTTGCTAGTCATGGCTCCAGTTTCCCTACCCACCAGTAGAAACTGCTCTGCAAGGAGTAAATCAAATCAAATAAAATCGAAATGTGTTTATAATGTGCTTTTCTGCATATCAAAGTGCAAATACATATCAAAATAACATCAAACATGATAAATAATAACATAAAAACAATAAAAGCAGCAACAGACCTATTCAAACAGATAGCTTTTCAGAGACGCCTTAAATGATTCCGTGGACAGACACTCTCTGATCTGACAAAGTAGAGAATTCCACAGGGTTGGGGCCATAAAAGAAAAAGCTCTGGCCCCAGATGACTGAAGACGAACCCTGGGAATCTCTAGCAATCCCTCGTCAGCAGAGCGGAGTGGGTGAAGACGGCGGTAAGGTCGAAGGAGATCTTGCAGGTAGCCCGGTCCCTGACCATGTAGGGTCTTATAGGTCAGCAACGCAACCTTGAAAGTGATTCTCCACCGCACTGGCAGCCAGTGCAGTTCGCACAGCACAGGTGTGATGTGGCAAGTTCTTGGTAACCAAGTCAACAACATGGCTGCAGCGTTCTGCGCCAGCTGCAGGCAACAGAGATCCACCCCCGGCAACCCTAGATATAGAGCATTACAGTAATCAAGACGCGAGGAAACAAAGGCGTGGACCAACAAAGGAAGGTCATCGTGTGGAACAAGGTGTTTTATCCGAGCGATATTCCTCAAGTGGTAAAAGAAAGACTTGACAGCGGCCAATACCTGTGCCTTCAGCGTCAACTCATTGTCAAGAATTACGCCCAGATTCTGCACCTGTTCAGAAGGTCTCAATTGGTTACCCCCTAGTACAAGGCCAGAGGGAAACCCAGGAGTCAACTTCTCAGCACGATGACCCGGGTCCACAACCAACACCTCAGTCTTATCTGGATTCAGTTTCGACCAGTTAGCACTCATCCAGTCCTGGATCTCAGCGAGGCAGTTATTAAAGACCGATAATGCGTCATTCTGTTCGGGTACAAAGGACATATAGAGCCGAGTATCATCTGCATAGCAGTGAAAACTCAGCCCATAATGCCTTATAATGTCTCCCAACGGCAGCATATACGCCATGAGCAACATGGGGGAAGCACAGAGCCCTTCGGCACCCCACAGGAAAGAACAAAGGGAGCAGAGGAAAAAATTCCTGAAACTACCCTCTGACTTCTGCCTGTGAGGAAAGAGTGGAACCATCTGAGGACTGTCCCTGACAGTCCACAGAATAGCCGCAGGCAATCTAGCAGCGTCCCATGGTCCACGGTATCAAACGCTGCAGAGAGATCAAGAAGGACCAAGATCGAATGGCTCCTCCGTTCTCTCGCTATTAGGAGATCATTAAGTACCCGGACCAATGCCGTCTCGGTACTATGCCTCTTCCTGAAACTGGACTGGAGAGGATCATAGACCTCATGGGTGGTAAGAAAGTCATCAAGCTGCAATGCGACTACTTTCTCAATAACCTTCCCCAAAAAGGGCAGGTTAGAGATTGGTCTGTAGTTTGCGAGACAGTCTGGGTCAAGGGAAGATTTCTTCAAAAGGGGTGTCATGACAGCCTCTTTTAAGGACTCTGGAAACACCCCTTGGTTCAAAGAGCACCAGACTATCTCAGCAAGGACTGGCCCGATCACATCCATGCACCCCACAAGGAGGCGCGTGGGACCAGGATCCAAGCTACAGCAAGCTCTGGACAATCTTCATGATATCCATGATCGCTGGCTGGTCAAAATCTGTCCAGGTAGGCTGAGGGCCTGTAACCCCACATCGATCACTGCCATGCTCATTAGAATGCATACTGCGGATCTCCGACCTGATCGATGACACCTTATCCTCAAAGAACCAAGCAAACTCATCACACTGTATTTGTGAAAAAGCTCTCTGACCCCGCAGACAGGCTGGATTGCACAGTCTGTCCACGGTCCGGAATAGCTGAGCAGGTCGATTTCTTGATTCAGCTATCTCCCTGGACAGGAACTCTGCCTTCTTACGGGAGATTTCTGGTTGATAGTCCATGTAATGGGCCATCAATCTAAGTCTGTCACCTTCCAGGCTGGACTTCCACCAACAGCGTTTCAATCTTCGCCCCACTCTCCTCGACTCCCTCAGTATCGTATCAAACCAAGGGGACCGAGGGCGAAGGGAGAGGGGGTGAATACAGACAGGTGCTATGGAGTCCAGTGCCCTCAGCATCATACTTTTATAGTGCACTACTAAGGCATCTGGTTCCATGCACTCCATAGGCCAACTCGATAGGTCCAGCACTGCCATCAGACCCCAAGGGGTAACTCCCCTCAAAGGGCGGTACTGGACCATCTCCAAAGGGGTAGGTCTCACAAGGGGCGGGGGGGCCGCAAAATTGAACCTTATGGAGTGATGGTCAGACCACCCAACTGGTTCCACCACCAGTTCCGTGATCTCCATCCCCAGGGTGAACACCAGATCCAAAGAGTGACCCTGAATATGGGTAGCAGCGGTAACAACCTGTGTGAAGCCCTAGTGTGTTCAAGGACAAGTAAAGACAAGCAAAGAAAAAAATCTTTGTCCCTCCCCTCAACGGTCCTGGCTCTTACTGATGAGGGGAGACTCACTCAGGCTCCCTGCCAAAATAAAAAATGGCCAGTGTCCCTCCCCTCACCAATCACAGCTCCTTCAGATGAGGGAGACTCACTCGGGCTCAGTGCCCATTTCTGTCTCTCCCCCTTAATGTTAAAACAAGCAAAGAAAACATCTCTGTCCCACCCTTGACGGTCACAGCTCCTGTTGATGTGGGGGGGACTCACTCGGGCTCCCTGCCAAAAACAAAATGCTGGTCCCTCTCCCCTCATCGGTCATGGCTCAAGTTTCCCTCCCTACCAGCAGAAGCTCCTCTCCAAGGAGTACCTAGTGTGTTCTAGTTCAGGAAAAGCAAAGAAAACAAGATCTCTGTTCCTCCCCTCAACGGTCCTGGCTCCTGCCAACAAGGGGAGACTCACTTGGGTGCCCGTCCAAAAAAAAATCACTGGTGTCCCTCCCCTTGATGGTTGCAGCTCCTGCTGATGAGGGGGTACTCACTCAGGCTTTTTGTCCATTTCTGGTTCTCTACTCCCTCCATGTTAATATAGGCAAAGAGAAAAAAATCTCTGTCCGACTCCCTCCCCTCTACAGTCACAGCTCCTGCTGATGAGGGGGGAACACACTTGCGCTCCCTGCCTGTTTCTCTCACACTCTTCCCTCCATTTTTCTTTTAAAAAGAATCTGGTGTCCTTCACATGACCAGTCGTGGCTTCCACTAATGAGGGAGGACCCACTTGGGGTCCGTGCCTATGAAGGACAGGTCCTGGCAACAGAGTGCAGTAGCAAGGAGTAGGAAGCCCACAGAAATTGAAGCACAGATACAGCAGAGGAGAACCCGGCACAGAACCGCAGGTGGGAGGGCAAGCCAGGGAAATAGAAGCACCACCACCTACCCACAAAGAAATTAGCATTGTAGGGACACTCAGGGCATCTACAGTATTGATGGTATCTGGAACGAGGGGGGTTGGGGAGTGTCACCCCCTATCCTACCCAACCCAATGCATAGCCTGGTAATTACGCCACTGGAGACTGCAGCCTGTTATCTGCTCCATTTATTCAATACTTTACATTTATTCTGTCAATGCATAACATCAGTAGCATCAGCACCAATTGTGTGAAACTCCCTGTGTGTAGCTCACTTACCTTCCAGTTTCCCTCCCCACCAGTAGAAGCACCTAGTGTGCCCTAGAAACTAAGAAATAATCTCAGTGAGAAACAGTGTTTCTAAGTATCACCATGATATTCCTGCAACTCCTCATCCAATTGCAGGCTCAGTTTAAAACACAAGGTGTTTTCTTGAATCATCTGGTACATAGTTGTGGAACTATGGGATGATGGCGGACACGTGGCCATCAAAATGTGGGATACATCATCAAAGCTGGAGATACATGCTCAGTACACTGTGGAAACCAGTACTGTAAAGCTGAATTACAATTCAGTAAATTATATTATCATGAATTTCTGCTTTAAAAGCATGAGTTTGCAGCACCTTTCCCATGTGGGACGGACGAGGGACAGAACAATTTTTAGGGAGGAAATGAGGGACTGTTGAGAGGTATGATGGTAAAAGGACAACACTTTCTGTAACGTAAATCTTGTGACCTTGTGTATACATCTCATTTATTATGGTTACAACATGAGTCACACAAAGTGAGCCACTCATTTTACAGAAGTGTTCAAACAGTTGGCCATTTTTGCCTCAATTACTGAACAATCCATCCCGTGTATACATTACATCTGCAAGTAACCAATCCATTTGGAAAGGTGGCTTTGAAAGAAAGCCTAGTTTTATTCCCCGTAACCATTTACTCTTCATTATGCAAACGAAAAACTTAAATAAATAAATAAAATGATAGGGTGTTATTTTCCACAATTTACTATCCCCATGTAATCCAGAACATGGGGGCATGCTATGAAGCTGGGGAGGGGTTTAAGAGGGATGTGAAAAAATAGTTCTTCACAGAAAGGGTGGTGTCCATCTGGAACAGCCTGCCAGAAAAGGTGGTGAGGGTGAAGACAGTGAGTAGCTTCAAGCAGGCATGGGACAGGCACAAAGGTGGTAATAACTAGAGGAAAGGGAGGAGGGAGGGACACGTGTGACCAAACAGGGTCCAGTGCATACTAACAGGCAGGGGGGTTGAGGGGCCTGGGTACTGAAAATGGGTGCCTCAACCCGGAGGACAGGGTTAGTGGTAGCGTATTTGACCTGGGTACAACCCTTCAGGACACTGTTACCCCCCTCTTTTCCTTCTAGTGGCCTAACTAGTTCACAGAATACACAACTGCAATTAACAAATTAACACCTGACAACAGTTTTAACCCCACACTTGTTGCACTTACCACCAGGGTTGGTTCAGCTGGCTTGGCCCTGGAGACCCTCTGTAAAATAAGATTTAGCAAAACAAGCAACAGTATTTCAATGCTGTTCGTACAAAGGTACGCCACAACCAGTTTCAGTGCAAAAAGATTTAGATCTGATTTCTTTAAGGGGCAGTGTAACCCCTAGGTGGCGCTATCCCAAGGGCTACTACCCCTGCCTGCTTAGCTAGTAGCAGGTTAAGGGGCCTGAGTTCTGAAAGGGATGCCTCCACCTGAAGGTCAGAGTTGGTAGTGGTCAAGATAACCTAGGCGCAGCCCTCTGGGACACTGTAAGCCCCCCCTTTCCTTACTAGTGGCCGGAACAATACACAATAATCACTTTCACAATACCCCGATACACCACACAAGTACCCACACTGTTTGCACTTACCACCAGAGCTTTCCTCTGGCCTGGCCCTGGGGACCCCCTGTAAAACAAGGTTATACACTGCAAATAACAGCAATACAGTACTCTTGCACAAACTGGAACCACAGTCAGGGTAAATGCAAAAAAAGTTAGATCTGATTTATTTAAGGGACTTGAACAAGGAAGGGGTGTAATCAGGTTAATTTGCTTGAAGGCGGTATCAATCAAACAGTTATGCATGCACTTCAGGGTCCATAAACAGCCACACACTCTGGGTACCCAGATGGAGAATGGTGGGCTAGCCAGGAACGTTGCAGCTGGCTGGAGCCCTGTGATGGAAGAAAACAACATGCACAACACACAGTATTTGTAATCTGGAACCAGAGGGCTTAGTTCATGAAAAGAAAACAACAAGACAATCAGATGATACACTTTTAGATTAGGCTGTTGTTGGACACAGACTGTACGAAAATCGAGACAGCAGGTGGTTAATCTGGAGTGCCAGGAGAAGCAGGGCCCACACGAATCACCAAGGCGTCGTTCCTGTTCAAGCGTGGAGCAGGGGACTGATCACCAGGCAGGTCTCTCGTCAATGGCTTTCTCTGTGCAGCAGGTAGTCTGGCTGGGCCAGTGTGGCAAGGCACAGGCCAAATGGAGACAAATACAGATACAGTCCGTTTTGGGCTGGCTACAGCTTCCAGCAAGCAGAACACAGTTCGCACAGTGGGGAATCAAATCACGACCCACTTTCAATACATTGCACATTTACATGTAAGGAAATTCTACTGTACCAGGCAAACCATTCTCCAGTCACGATCGCAGTCTCTGCACAAACCGGGGATTCAAAAGCAGCTGGAAATCCTGACAGGCCGATCGCATTCAGCAAAATCTTCGGTCTTCTTCACGTATGAGCCTGGTAAAAAATCAGTGGCTTACTTCGTTCTCACAAACTTGGATTTAGTCCAAAATAATTCTCTTCTCTCCCTCTCAGGGGCAACAGGCAGACATGCAGGCCACAACTCAGGCCTTTCCACAGTTCTCCCATGCAAAACTATTCAGACGGCTGCTTGACTGTCTCAAGCTCTTGCCTCTTCAGCTCCCAACTTAGATCTGACTCAAACTGCAGCAAGCCTGGGAATTTCCCCAAGATCCAAAAGGTTCGGTTGCTTGACTCATCTGTCAGTCACAACAGGAGCTCCCCCTTCAGGTGCAAAAAGGTACCAAAAGCCCAGAACTGCAATTCCTACAGATTTTGACTCCAGACAGCTCCTGTAGTCCTGCTCCATTTTAGGTCCCACCTGTACTGATTAGTCCAATTCAGCAGTCCAGGACCAAGATAGTGAAGATAAACAAAACAGTTCTTGCTGCAAAGAAGGCAGGTTAGACAAACTACATTATCACTCTAAATGATAGCAAATAGTTACATCTTTCAACAGAGCTCCCTCTCAGATTACTTATGACTGCAATCCAGGCAGCTCTTAAAGAGACAGTACACAGAGGCTATACAGGCACTCTCTGGCAATCACATTTAAACTGCTAAAATACAGGACACCAGCCTGGCACTGAGCATTTAGACAAGCGTGAGGAAGACTTTTCGGGAACCCCCATTTGTATGGGGGTTACAGCAGTAACAAGGAAGGGGCCAAAAACTAGTGGTTGATTCAAGATCTGAATAAGTCAGGTTATAAGGCATGCACTCAAAGGTCCCTGTAACACAGTCACACACACTCTGGGTACCCAGTTGGAACTATGGCTAGCCTGAAGCGTTGCCCGGGGTAGGCCGGCGTTGCAGCTGGTTGGGGCCCTGTGATGGAAAGAAAACATGTATGCACTTTAACCCACAATTTGTAATCTGGAGCCGGATGGCTCAGTCCCAAAATGATTAGCAACAACAATTAAATCAGTTGACACACTTTGATTTGAGCTTTGTTGCAGAGAGCTACCCTGGTGTTTACTCATGCTACCCAGTACAGGATGCAGGATGGGTGAAATGGAGACCTCAGGATGAAGTGCCGGATTGCCAGGAGAAGCAGAGCCCACACGAAGCACCATGGTGTCGATCCTGTTCATTGGTGTTGAGCAGGGAGCCGAATCCCCAGGCAGATCTCTCGTCGGTTGTTTCTCTGTGGCATGAGTGACTGTCTGGGCGAGTGGCAGGGCCCAGACTGGGTGAACAGTTCAGAGAAAAGTCCGGTAGTTGCTGGATGCAGCTTCCAGCAAGTGTGACACAATCATGTAGTGGGGAACCAAATCGCGACCCACTAACAGCATCCAGCACACTTATAGTAAAGATAAAGAAATACCACAATTCGGATGACAGTCCGATTGCAATAGACAGGGTTTTCTGCACAAACCGTACCCTCTGCAGTCGTGAAGGAAGTCCTGACAGGCTGATTGCACGGAAGCAAATCTTCGGTCCACACCAGGCGAATTTAACTTTGTCACAATTCAGGATTCTGGTCACAATCACAGCAAATTCGGATAAAGTCCGGTGTCTCTTCTGTAACCCCCCTGCAAATGGGGGTTCCCAAAAGACTTCCAGGAGCTTGCTTGAATGCTCCAAGCCTGAATGGTGTTTGGCATTTAAGCCATTTATCAGTGAGTGTTTTTAGAGCCTCTGGTACTGTCTCTTTAAGAGCTGTCTGCTTGCAGACATAATTAGTTTGTATGGGGGGACTGTGTGCTTCTCTGAGTACCACGCGAGCTGCTGCCAATTCACTTCATTTTTGCAGTCACTAGGAGTGCAAAGGAACCTATCTGAAAGATGTAACTGTTTGCCAGAAATTATTTAGAGTAATAATGAAATTACAGTTTGTCCAACCTGCTTTCTTTGCAGTCAGAACTGTGTCTGCTAGTTCCCCATTCTAGTTTTGAACTGCTGAACTGGACCAATCAGTGTGGGTAAGCTAGCTCTAAATGGTGCCTTGGACGAATCAGAACTTGGACTCATAATCTGAGCCAGCCACAAGAGGATTGTATGGGCAGTGACTCTGGGAGATGTAGTTTAGACTTCAGTGCCTTTTGGACCAACAGCAGCAGTCTATTGTGAGTGACAGCCAATCCAGTCAGAACTGGGAGGAACTCAAAGGAAGTGCCCGGTTTTGTCGGTTGGAGTTCAGTTGAGCTTTGGCAGTGAAGAAGGAAGGAGCCCTGTGCTTTTTCAGTGTGCAGTTTTAGTCAAAAAGCGTGTAAGGCCCAGAGTTCCGGTCTGCAGCTTGTGTAACAGCTTGTTAGGACTGAATCCGTCCTGTGAAAGAATCAAAGGATCTCTGAAGAGTAGAAACCAGGCTCACCCTGTAGAAGACTGGAGGAATTGTGAAAATTGCACTCGGTCTGTCAGGAACTGAATCTGCTGTGTGTTC
The DNA here is from genome assembly GCA_016271365.2 of Neoceratodus forsteri. Classification (NCBI taxonomy): domain Eukaryota; kingdom Metazoa; phylum Chordata; order Ceratodontiformes; family Ceratodontidae; genus Neoceratodus; species Neoceratodus forsteri. Next base: position 1,095,169,821 of record CM028135.1, on the reverse strand, counting down.
TCCCGGTATTGTGCAGTAATTGCGATCGGGATACAGATGCAGCCTGCCTGGTATAGTGCTTTCTTTATATGGATGTGTGAAGAGGTTTGTGTACCTCAAGTGAGCCCTGCTGACATTGAAGGACCCTATCTTATTTGGAGGTCGGAGTACTAATTCAGGGTCGCTCCCTGTTGAATTGCCACATTAAATCCAAATGGAATTACTGTACTGCTGACTGTTTAATTCTCCTTTTCTCTGTGTGAAAGGGCCCTACCAGCTGCCACGGTTTGGACTAGCCACTAGGGCTTGGGTACCCAGGGACAGTAACTGATAGGGATAGGCCGTGCACAGAGCCATAGGTAGATTATTAGAGTGATAAGCTAATTAACCTGATTTCCCTGTCCTTGTTATATCCCCTAAATAAATCAGAGCTGCTTGTTTCAGCAAAGTTATACTGCCTGAGGTATTTGTCTATGTTAAAGTACTGTACTGTGATTGTTGCACTGTATCTCATTTCACAGGAGGTCCCAGTGCCGGAACCAGACCTGGGGGTAAGTGTATACTGTGAAGGTAATTTGATATATTGTGTGGGCCACTAGTGGAAGAAAGGTTGCAGTGTCCCAGAGGGCTGTGACCAAGTTAGTTTAACTATTGCAAACCCTGACCTCTGGGTGGAGGCACCCACCATTGGATCCAGGCCCCTCAACCTGTTAGTGGCAAATCAGGCAGGGGTAGTAGCCCCTGGGATAGCGCCATCTAGGGGTTACATCTTGGAGGCTCACCACTGGGATTGTGTGTCCTCTAGTGGCCATATTTACGAACCACTGTTAAGAAAAAAATGGGTACCCACAGAAGTGGCTGTGCACCGCTGGTGGAGTGGTGTACTGGGGAGGAGATCGACCCCCAAAATGCTATGCTTATCCTGGACATCCCCCTGGGTATCAATACGGACACTGTGCAGGGAGTACTTTCCAAGGTGGAAGGTTTACAAAACCCTGTGGTGGTGGGTCGGCATGCTAATCTGCTCACCCACACTTTCCTGGCCCTAGTAGAGTTTAAGGATCCCATAGATAGCTCCAAAGTGCCACAGACCATTACCCCAGAGGGAGCCCTCACTGCTTGGAGAGTGATAACTAAGGACAGTAAAGACCGGGGAATCAGCCCCACCACTATCTGAAACTTTGAGGAGAAATTTGCTGAATGGTTGCTGGGAGAGGGAAAACTGTGGAGGACTTGAAGAAACTATTCTTGCCACCTGGGTGTTCCTCCCCAACACCCTCTCCTGCTCCAGTGCCCGTAATGGTGGCTGAACCAATGCAGACTCCTATTTCTGCACCTGCCATTAGTCACGACTCTTACCAAGGTTGAGGATCTTCTGGCACCTCCCCACCCCAAGGGAGGATGACTGGAGACCTGGATAGACTATGTTGCCTCAAGTGCTAGAATGGCAATGCTCGGAAGGCGAAAAGAAGAGGGTTAGTGAGAGCCTCCGGTGGTCCGCCCTGGCTACCATCCGTGCTAAACAGGCCAGTAACCCTGAAGAGACTGCACAGGCCTATCTTGAGGCCTTGGAGAATGTGTGGGAGCCCAGATTCTGATGAGGACCTATGGTGGAGAGTAAGAAATGCACAACAGTACCAAGGGAGTTGTTGTCTGTGTATGTCTCTTGGCTGGAAAAATTGTTGCAAGAATGCCTCAGAAAGGGTAGTTTGCCAGCGATTGAACTGACCGAACCAGACTGGACAGAATCCTTAAGTCTGCCCCTTCTCAGAACTGCTGTTGCTTCAGTTCGCCTGGCAAATCGACTGGAATCCCACCCTCCTATGATGAGTTAATGAGAAATTCGAGGAGTTGAGAAAAGCACCTGGAGGTACCTGCACCAACAGCTGTGGCTACGACCGAAGTGACTGAGGGTGACCCATCAAGTGAAGTTCAGGGCAGAGGTTGACAGTCAATGAGTGCTCTGACAAGGAAAAGATATGCCACAATGGGGCTAACTGTTGAGAGAGATCCGGAATTCAAAACAGTCCTTTATGAAGGCCACGCCTGCAAGTACGGGCCCTGACCTATATCCGACTGCATCTGCTATGGGGTGGGGTACCCACCCATGTATCTCCTGTTGATAACAGCTCCAAACTCAATTCCTTGACCATGGAAGTGGAGAAACTGACGAGATGTCTCCAAATGCTTATCATGCTGCAGACAGAGATGGCACCCAGGTTTCCAGTTAGTAATACCCCGCCCTGGCTCCCAGTGTGGCGCCCGCCAGCTCAAACTCCAGAAAGTATGTTTTGCTATAATTGTAGGAAAGATGGGCACATGAAAGGGAATGCCAGTCCCAAAAGACACTGACAAAGTTGCATATAGGCTACAAGGAGAGCTTCGAGAAGAAATCAGTGGTTAAGAGGTGCACGACATGATCCCAGTGAGGGCACCAAAATGCTAATTCACGCCCTTTGTGGCAAGGTCAGTTGCCCAGGCCCCCACTACCGCCTCCAGACTGGTCCAGAATAGTGGGTCCCTCCATGGAGACCACTGTAAAGGTGAATGGAGTGTCTACAAGAGCTGTATTAGACAGTGGCTCCCAAGTGACAATTATGTTCCAGGATTGGTATCAGAAGCATTTGTCAGACGATTCCTTACAACCATTAGAAGGACTACATGTATGGGGTTAAGTGAGAAGGCCTACCCCATTCCGGTATATCCGAATTTGGCTGTCTTTCCCCACCTCCGTGGCTGGAGTACGAACAAGTAGAGACCCTAGCCTAGTGTGTCCCCCACTGTACTGTATGATGGTGTCCCTTTGTTGATTGGAACAAATGCTCATATGTTCGGAAGGCTGGCACAGTTGTGTTATGAAAAACAGGGGTCAAAGACTAGTAGAGCTTTAAGAGTTCCGGCTTTAATTAAGAAGGCCTATGAGGCACAGAGAGATGCTGAAAAACAGAACCAGAGGAACCGGTCGGAATTGTATGGAAGAAGGATCCTGAGTCTCTGATCCTGGCGCCAAATGCCCAGTGTACCTTACAGGAGAGGTCCGTATCAGAAAGGATGTTAAGAATAAAATATTAATGTTGGATGCACCAGGCGATGGAAAATTGCCAGAGGGACTGCTGGTCAAGCCTAGTATTTTGCCCGCTAGAGCCCATGCTTATGCCAGAAGGGTAATGGTCCAAGTTCATATGTGTCTGAAAGAGACATTCGAGTAAACAGAGGTTGCATCCTGGCTAATGTGCATTGTGCAGACACTGCAGTGCTACCCAGCAGCAAGAGTTCAAGGAAGAATGACAGAGTAACGCCTGACTTGTTTGATTTCGAGCACCTCGCCAGCTGAATGGAAAGTGAGGATCAGTGAGAAGCTTGCCCAGAGAGACCAGGGTTTTTTTTAAAGGAATGGGATGTAGATGCGTGCAAGGAGCTGAGCACAATATCCGCTGCATGACGAAAAGACCATTTCGGAGAGGTCTCGACGCCTGGCACCTGCTGACATAGATGATGTGAGACGGCATCTGCAAGAGATGTTAGCTGCTGGTGTAATACAAGAATCCAGAAGCCTTATGCTTCCCCATTGTGGTAGTGAGGAAAAAGAATGGAACAGTAAGGATGTGTGGATTATCGACCTTAAACCGGGCGGACTATCCCTGATCAGTACACAATGCCCTGCATTCAGGATGCTTTGACTGCCTAAACGGGAGCAAGTGGTTCTCTGTGCTGGATCTCCGCAGTGGGTACTACCAGATCCCGATGGCCCCAGAGGACCGTGGAGAAGACGGCTTTATCTGTCCGGCTTGGCTCTATGAATTCATGAGGATGCCTCAAGGATTTCAGGTGCCCAGCCACTTTCAACGATTGATGGAGCGCAGGGGGACATGAACTTACTAGAGTGCCTGGTATACCTAGATGATGTTATTGTGTTTGGCAGCTCACTGAGGAACATGAGAGCAGATTATTTAAGGTATTGGACCGACTGGAGGACTTTTGCCTTAAACTGTCCATTGATAAGTGTCAATTCTTTCAAACATCAGTAAAGTATGTGGGACACATAGTATCCACCGAGGAATAGAGACCACCCAAGTAAAGTTGAGGCCTTGACCACCTGGCCACAGCCCAAAAATCTAAAAGAACTGCAAAGATTCCTGGGATTCTGTGGTTATTATCGGCGCTTCATCAAGGACTATTCAAGAGTGATCCGCCCTTTACTTAACCTTACTCAAGAGTATCCCCCAACCCACAAAAAATACCAAAAGTCAGCGTCCCTCAAGACTGAAAGAGTGTATTTTCATCCGAGTGAAGTATTTGGGGCCCGCTGGACTCCTGATTGTGAGACTGCTTTTCATGAGATCATATATCAACTTACCCATGCTCCAGTGCTGGCCTATGCCGATCCAAGAAAACCTTACGCCCTGCACACTGATGCTAGCTTGCAAGGGTTGGGGGCTGTGTTGTACCAAGAGCACGAGAATGGCCTGAGACCAGTGGCCTTTGCCAGCAGAAGCCTGACCCCATCCGAAAAAGAACTATCCTGTACATAAGTTAGAGTTCCTAGCTTTGAAGTGGGCTATTGTTGACCAATTCCATGAGTACTTGTATGGGGCTAAAATACTAGTAAAAACTGACAATAATCCTTTGACCTATGTGCAGACCTCAGCTAAGTTGGATGCCACTGGCCATAGGTGGCTTTCTGCATTATCTACATATGACTATGCTCTCGAATACCGAGCAGGTCTGAACCACATAGATGCTGATGCTCTCTCCCGGAGGCCTGTTCCCCAGAATGATTGGGTCCGATTGGCAGAACCTGACATTCGGGCACTCTGCCGGAAGTTTGACAGGAGAGGAACAAATGTCCACGGACGCAGTGGACTGCATGGTGGATTGCTTGGGAGCCTCTGAGAATTGCATACCTGCTGCTTATTGCCACTTTTCTGCAATAGACATTGGTGCACTGCCTCAGCTGGACAATGACAGTATTCGCGGGCTCAACTCACATCCCATGATCAAAGCAGCTTTAGAAGCCCTCTATGCAGGAAAAGATGTGTCCAAATTACGCCCCACTGATTTGAGAACTGCACTGTTACTACAAAGAAGGTCCTAAGTTAAAACTGATCAATAAACTGTTATACAGAGAAACAGTAGACAGAGGGGACAAGTAGACAAACAACAACTAGTGCTGCCCACTGCCTTTCGAGACTCAGTACTGAGGTCCTTGCACAACCACATGGGGCACCTTGGTATAGACAGAACACTTGACTTGGTGAGATCCAGATTCTATTGGCCTAAGATGGGGGCTGATGTGAGCAACACATTCGAACTTGTAGTCGCTATGCTACAGAGGAAAGCTTTGCCCCAGAGGGCTGCCCCTTGTTAACATCACCACCAGTGCACCCATGGAGCTGGTCTGTATTGATTTTCTGAGTTTGGAGTCAGATCAAAGAAATATCAGTAATGTGCTGGTGGTCACTGACCATTTCACGAGATATGCCCAAGCTTTCCCCACCAAAGACCAGAAAGCATCCACTGTGGCCAAAGTACTTGTAGAAAACTTTTGTTCACTATGGGGCTCCACAAAGAATCCATTCTGATCAAGGAGAGACTTGAGAGTCGCCTGATCAAAGAGATGCTTTCTCTGTGGGGAGTGCGAAAGTCCAGAACCACTCCTTACACCCCAGGGGACCCACAGCCTGAACGTTTCAACCGCACTTTGCTAGATATGCTAGGCACCCTGCACCCAAAGGACAAGCCTAGATGGAGCCAACAAATTAGCACCTGGTACATGCTTATAACTGCACCAAAAGTGATGCCACTGGATTCTCCCCCACCGCTTGATGTTTGGAAGAGAAGCTCACCACCGTAGATGTGTGTTTTGGGGTCTCTCCTGATGGGGTTCAAGCTGACAACTATTTACAGTATGTGCAAAGTTAAAGGCCCAGCTAACTCATGCGTACTAACTGGCTTCAAACCATGGCTGCCAAAAGAAATCTGGCCAACAAAGAAAGGTATGATAAAAAGGTGAAAGCACAGGAACTCCAGGAGGGAGATCGGGTATTGCTAAGAAATCTGGGACTGCATGGCAAACGCAAGATTGCTGACAGATGGCACCATCTCCTCACATTGTAGTGGGCAAACTAGATGATCTGCCAGTGTACAAAGTAAGGCCTGAGAACAATTCAAAAGATGTAAAACAATGCATAGAAATCATTTACTGCCCATTGGACAAATCCTGATTGAGTCTGAGCCCCAGAAGATGCCCTCTGACCAGTGACTAGAGCTGCTGCTAAGAAAGATCAAGGAAGTCTGCAACTACAGAAGCAGAGTTAAAGTGTTCCCTGCACAAGTCCCAGTTGAGCATGATTGTCAGTCCATATCAGAAGAAAGTGAGAGTGACTTTGAATACTATCCTTCTTACGTAACTGAGTCAATTGTTTCGGCAATCCCCTAGTCAATACTGGAGACAAAGCTGGGCCTTCTGGACTGTCTAAGCCCCCAGCTTCGTCCCTGGAGCCAATGCTCCCAGAAAGTGAAGTGCAAAGCATCAGATCAGATGAAATGGAATCATTGTGCATGGTTGAACTGTTTGAGCTTTCAGGGAGAAAATGATGGATTGGGTCAGACTGGTGATACACCAGAACAAGAAGAGTATTTTGAGTGCCCTGACAGTCCACTGCCAGTGTCCCAAAGCTCTCCATGCGAGCCAAATGTTGTGGACTCAGAAACTGTAACTCCTGGAGCTGAAAGTGCCCCAAGTTCTAGCCTCTCTACCCCATGGAGACTCCCTGAAAAGTGAGGACAATGCTGAAAATGAGGCTCAGAGTGCAGAGACTGTAACAGTTCCCCTAGAAAGACTGGTCGAGCTGTAAAGCCTGTGGTGCACCTCAGTTATGATTCACTTGGGAGGCCTGTGGACTTGCCTCTCAATGTTGTCCATAAAGGAGTGTATGTGTCCCGAGCTCATTGCCCAAACTGAGCATCAGTGCTAACTCCAAGTTACTTGTGTTGCCCTCTCAGTATGGTGCCCTTGCCCCATCCAGCCCTCAAGGTAATTGATAGGAAGGGCCCTCTCTTCAGGTTTCATGTACAAGAGGTAATAACTTGAGTTATGGTACAATGTATATGTAATACTGTGTAAAGAGGACGACTGCAATGTTTCAGAAATGTGTTCTTGTAAAATGATATACTGACTGATGATTACATGTGCGAGCCTAATGCAAATGTATATGGTTGCAGTTGAAACTTATGGGTACTTGCTTGACGCGACGCCAAGCTTTCCCAGGCCAGGAAGGGTAACCCCCGCAAATGGGATTCCTAAAAGACTTCCAGGAGCTTGCTTGAATGCTCCAAGCTCTGAATGGTGTTTGGCATTTAAGCCATTTATCAGTGAGTGTTTTAGAGCCTCTGGTACTGTCTCTTAAGAGCTGTCTGCTTGCAGACATAATTAGTTTGTATGGGGGACTGTGTGCTTCTCTGAGTACCACGCGAGCTGCTGCCAATTCACTTCATTTTGCAGTCACTAGGAGTGCAAAGGAACCTATCTGAAAGATGTAACTGTTTGCCAGAAATTATTTAGAGTAATAATGAAATTACAGTTTGTCTAACCTGCTTTTGCAGTCAGAACTGTGTCTGCTAGTTCTCCATTCTAGTTTTGAACTGCTGAACTGGACCAATCAGTGTGGGGTAAGCTAGCTCTAAAATGGTGCCTTGGACGAATCAGAACTTGACTCATAATCTGAGCCAGCCACAAGAGGATTGTATGGGCAGTGACTCTGGGAGATGTAGTTTAGACTTCAGTGCCTTTTGACCAACAGCAGCAGTCTATTGTGAGTGACAGCCAATCCAGTCAAGAACTGGGAGGAACTCAAAGGAAGTGCCCGGTTTTGTCGGTTGGAGTTTCAGTTGAGCTTTGGCAGTGAAGAAGGAAGGAGCCCTGTGCTTTTTCAGTGTGCAGTTTTAGTCAAAAACGTGTAAGGCCCAGAGTTCCGGTCTGCAGCTTGTTAGGACTGAATCCGCCCTGTGAAAAGAATCAAAGGATCTCTGAAGAGTAGAAACCAGGCTCACCCTGTAGAAGACTGGAGGAATTGCTGAAATTGCACTCGGTCTGTCAGGAACTGAATCTGCTGTGTGTTCTCCTGGTATTGTGCAGTAATTCATATCGATACAGATGCAGCCTGCCTGGTATAGTGCTTTTTTATATGGATGTGAAGAGGTTTGTGTACCTCAAGTGAGCCCTGCTGACATTGAAGGACCTTATCTTATTTGGAGGTCGTGAGTACTAATTCAGGGTCGCTTCCTGTTGAATTGCCACATTATAAATCCAAATGGAATTACTGTACTGCTGACTGTTTAATTCTCCTTTCTTGTGTGAAAGGCCCTACCAGCTGCCATGGTTTGACTAGCCACTAGGCTTGGGTACCCAGGGACAGTAACTGATAGGGATAGGCCTGTGCACAGAGCCATAGGTAGATTATTAGAGTGATAAGCTAATTAACCTGATTTCCCTGTCCTTGTTATATCCCCTAAATAAATCAGAGCTGCTTGTTTCAGCAAAGTTATACTGCCTGGAGGTATTTGTCTATGTTAAGTACTGTACTGTGATTGTTGCACTGTATCTCATTTCACAGGAGGTCCCAGTGCCGGAACCAGACCTGTGGGGTAAGTGTATACTGTGAAGGTAATTCTGATATATTGTGTGGGCCACTAGTGGAAGAAAGGGGTTGCAGTGTCCCAGAGGGCTGTGACCAAGTTAGTTTAACTATTGCAAACCCTGACCTCTGGGTGGAGGCACCCGCCATTGGATCCAGGCCCCTCAACCTGTTAGTGGCAAATCAGGCAGGGGTAGTAGCCCCTGGGATAGCGCCATCTAGGGGTTACACTTCTATGCTGAAAAACTCCCTCACAGGGAAGATGGGGCAGGCAGGCCAAACACAGCCTTCCCACCAGTTTCCCGCGGTACTACGCAGGTGCAGCTGCTCGAATGCCTCGAGTTCACTCTCTCAACTCCAAATTCAGACTGACTCTCCACTGCACGCAGACTGAGACTTTCCCAGAGATCCAAAAGGTTTGATTCGTTGGTTCATCTGTCTGTCAAAGCAAGGGCTCCCCCTCCAGGTCCATTTAGGTGCAAAGTATAAAAACTACAATTCCTACAGAAATTCTCTCCCACAAGATCCCTGGGGACAGACTCCATTTTAGGGTCCCCAAAGGTACTGATGGGACCAAACTAGCAGTCCAGAATCAAGATGTTGGTGATTAACAAAAATGTCCATGCTGAAAAAGAAGGCAGGTTAGACAAACTACAGTATCTTTACTATTAAAACATATAATCAGCTAACAGTCACAGATCCCTGTAGGGCTCCCTCTGCGAAATTAGCAATGGCAGAATGGAGCGATAACACTGCAGCCTAGGCAGGACTCGAGCCTGAAACTACTTGGCCCCTACCCAGATCAATTATACACCATAAAATAGGCAGCTCTTAAAGAGACAGGCACGGAGGCTAATAGGGCACTCACATGCAAACACTTTTAACTTGCCAGGACACATAACACCAGCCGGGCAGTGGGCATTTAGGCATGTCCAAGGAAGACTTTTGGGAACCCCCATTTGTAGAGTGGTTACATGTGTGTAAGAGGAGCATTATGAAGAGAATGAACATTTCATTGTTTAATCGACATATAAACATACCTAAGCTAGAATGGAAGAAGGATTGTCACCCATCACAACCAATCCCCATGCCTTAGTGGTAATAACCATTTATGGTATCCAACAATGCAAATAAACATGAAAGAATTTAGACGGGTTCTGCTTTGCGCTAGAGTGTAACGTGCTAAATGGCATCTCAGACACACTGCAAAGACTGAACACAGAAAACACAGACACGTGTTTCGTTCTTCTCAAGACTCAACAGTATCTCAGCCCAGGGGAAAATGAACCAGCCTTTATGATGGTCTTTAAAGGTTTGGGTTACAGTCAGCCCAAAATAGGACAGTAATAGAAAAAGACAAAGAAGCTCAGCACAAAGTCACTGCGGCAAGGGCTACCTAAAAAGTGCATTGGCAACAAAGCCAGGTTTCAAAGAAATACAAAACTACACAGATTCAATAATACAAAGCATCATGGGATGTATATGCAAATCACCATGAAAGAATCTGCAGTGTGTGGGAGAGACCATTTGGGACCATGCACTCCTGCTTAAAGCAGAACCAGTCTAAATTCTGTCATAATGGTCCGATACGGGTGCCGGCCCCTGGCTAATGATCCAGAACTATCATAGATGAACCACATGGGACAGCTGGCACAGGTACCATGACCTCTGGAGAACCATGTTGCACATGTCCAAACCTATGCAGCTAAAACGAGCACTGAGAGCAGGAGGTAAAGGAGCGAGGATTCACCCCAAACACAACAGAACGCGTTACCGTCTACCTTAGCAGTTTCCCTGATGGCTAGCACCAGCAGATGTCCAGAAGACTGCACCTCCATACCTACGAGCACTCCAACTTTCCTCCAAGGTCACCATTGTGGGGCAAGTTTCCCCAGGGCACTTCCACCCTGGCTGAAAGCCTGGCCCCAAAACGCCATCAGGACTAGCTCCTTGAGGGGCACTCCCCCAGTTACTACTCCATCTTTCCTCCTTAGATCCCCCTCTCCTAACTGCCAAATGCCAGATGTGAGTGTGGCTCATACTGCTGCGGCAAACCCTGCCCCTGGCAGTGGCACCATACCCAACTCTGGGAGTTAACCCTTCAACTGCCAGTTGACAGCCTGCCTATACAGCAGTACAAGTGCCTATAAAGCACAAGTAACACCATACCTCACAAAAAAAACCATCCCCAGATGAAAGGCATTAACTATTTTGAAAATAAGAAGCTAAATAAAGAGAATATTTGAAATACAAGCTGAAATGTGTCTAGAAACAATATTTAAGTATCCTCTGTTTCCTCAGTGGCGTTGGGGGTGCTTAAAGTACACTATAAATGTTAATCAGCTGTCTTTGCTGTCGATTAGCAGCAGCCAGGAAATCGCCAGCATCTACAAGCCTGATGCTAATTACATGCCAGCGGCTACTTAAAGATCTTGACTAATCTACTGTGCACCGTCACTAAAGACAGTGCACTGAACACAAACATATTACCGCACTTGCTGAAGAGGAAACCCTTTTGATGGTGCAGGTGATCAGCAGCTGTGCACGCAACTGTTACTAAATCAAAGTGCTGGCCTCATACAGAAGGAGTGCAAGAAACGTGTCTGTGTAATTGAATTTTTGTCCCTATCTGGAGATCAAAAGTGATGGGTGCTTAGAAGAGAACTGAGCTTTGGTGTAGGGTAACTGTGTAATTTAACAAACTGGCTCATACACATTCAGATCTTTGTATTCTTGCAGCCTGACTTTCAAACTGACAAAACTCGCTCCTGACAGGTTTCTCTTTCCAGGCACAGAAGATGCATCTCATTTCACAAGTGCAGAACTCTGCAGAATTCCTCTCAAATAAGCTTTTTAGAGAGCTAAAATAGTGAACATGTGTCCAGGCAGTCAGACTCAACAGCATTTACAAACAAGCTCCGAAATGCACTGCACGGTATTGAAATGATCAGAAAGCTCTCCAGTTGTTTGGAAACACTCAGTACGTTTAGTTACACCTTATCCATTTTGTTGTACCGTAAACATCTGATATAAAAACAAAACAGTACATGAGTAGTAAGAGATAAATGCTGGCAACTAATGCTGCTGGATTCCAGAATATTCTGTACCGCACTGAATTTTAGACTACAGAACTGTAGTAAACTCCCCTTCACACACACACTCTCTTTCTAGTAGCTCCCTTTAGCCCTCTTCTGGATCTTCACTGAACAGAGTTATTGTGGCAAATACTTGTGTATTTGTACATAATTTGCTTGCTTGTTATTCTGTTTCTGTATTGCACCGTACTGTCCTCTTTGTTTTCACCTGTACTGACGTGGAATCTTTGAAAATGAGTCTTTGACTCAAAGGTATTTCCGAATCCTCAATAAATAAACAAAATAAATGCATGGGACAGACAAAAGGCAATTGTAGTGGGGGGGTGGCAGGAAGTAGGCTGTTGGTTAACTAGAATCTGCAGCTTATCCAGTAGGTAGGGAAATGGGCAGACTGGGTGGGCCAAGTGGTCCTTATCTGCCCTCAAAGTCTATGTTAAATAAATAAATAAAATGTGGCCCGGGCCATTCCTGAAAAGGGTAAATTTCTGCTCAGTGTACAATCAGATTGTGGCCCTACACAACAGGATATGACATTGGACACATGCAGATGCATGAACAGCCCTCCTTTGTCGTGCTGCCCTCCCTGACCCTAACCCCACTTGAACATGTGCAGCTGCGTTGCTGGTTGGGACTGGGAGCAGTAAGGGGGTTGGGGACAGTGAGGGGGCTGAGGACAGTGAGGGAGCTGGGGCAGTGAATGAGCTGTGGGCAGTTAAGGGGCTGGGGGCACTGAAGGTGCTGGGGCAGTGAGGGAGCAGGGGGCAGTGAGGAGGCTGGGGCTCTGGGAGCAGTAGAGGACTGGCGCAGTGATGGTGCCAGGGCAGTAAGGGGGCTGGGGCAGTGAGGGGGCTGGGGGCACTAAGCAGTTTGGGGCAGTAAGTAGGTTTGTCAGGAGCTGCACTGGCAGAGTGCAGTATGCATTAAGACATAAGGGAGGCTGTACGGCCTAGAAATCACAGCGGCAAGCTGTGAACCTGGAGACCCAGGATTCCTGGTTTTGATTCCCACAACAGTCAGTACTGTGGGACCCCGAGCAAGTCACTTAGCCTCCCTGTGCTCCTGGGTCACACCTGGAAATAAGCTTTGGCTCAGCTTGCCTTTCCAGGCCCAAAATTGCACTCTTCTGGCCCACTGTCAAATGTGTGTGGGGGGGGTTAAGACACGCCAGCCAGAGGACTAGGTTAACTAGGCACACTCCTAACAGAGATTTCCCTATGTATCCACTTGAGGAGAGGAGGGAGAGAGGGGACATGACTGAATCCTTCAAGTAACTGAAAGGTAAAAACAAGGCAGAGATCAGGGAAATATTTTGTCTCAGTGAAAACAAGACCACTTGGGGGCACTGTTACAAACTGGCAGAGGGAAGGTTCAAGGGAGGAGGTCAGGAGACACTTCTCTACAAAGCAGGTGGTGTCAAGGTGGGCAAACCTACAGGGACTGAAGGTGCTCACTATAAAATGGTCTGCGCAGTCACTGAAATTTAATCACAGACGAAAACGCAAAGGGACAGCGCACTGAAGCAATGGGGTCTTTACCAAAGTGCTAGTAAATATGTATTTTATTTGCCAAGAACACTAAGTGCAGATACCACATTAATGTGGCAGTTGCACACAGGATTCTTGCAAAGAGAAAAATATGCATTAACTAGCACTCAAATAAAAAAATGTATTTACTGGCACTTCTGTAAAGACCCTCACTGCTTCAGTGCACTGTCCCTTTTGTGTTTTTGTCTGGTGTCAAGGTGGAGTAAGTTCCCATCTGAGATCATCACTCAAAAAATGGTTGGGGGAGCCAGCCCGTTGGCACAGCGGTGGGATATCTGCTTGCGACACCAGCGACCCAGGTTCGGGAACGGACCCTGATCATCGAAGGGCCGGCCGGGGGGAGAAGGACAGAGCGTCCCAAGGACTGCTCTCCTTCTCCGGGAGGGCGGGAAGTGACCGGCGACTGAGGACTCTAGCAGAGGCTGGGGACCCCAGGCGACTGCACATACAGCCCTGGGAGGTGGGGCAGACGCTTGCGTCATTGCATGTCCCCGCCTCCATAAAAAGGAGGAAAAACCGAGGCAAGGGCAACCATACACATGAAGCCCTCCCCGGAGGACCTCGAGACACCACCGTCGCTGCAGATTCCCGACCAGCCATAAGCTCCGTGGTCGCCGGTGAAGGTGGCCATGGCCCCGCACTCCAGGGGGCAAGCTGGGGGTAAGCGAGGGATCTCGGCAGCCATAGGCGGTGGTGGAGGTCTCCGGGTGGCCGTGACTAGGGCCGAGTTAAGACGGGGTCCTGCCCGGAAAAAAGAAAGAATTACAAAAAAATAAATGGTTGGAGGGGGCCCCATCGGTGCAGCTGTTAGATTTCCGCTTTCGACGCCAGTGACCCAAGTTCGGGAGTGGACTCAGGTCATTGGATGGCCGACCGGAGGAGAATGGCTTGAGCATCCCATGACAGCTCGCCCTCTCAGGGGGGAAGGGGGGGGCCAATGTCTGCGACTTGTTTGACCCCAAGCGGAGGCTTGGAGTACTACAAGCCCCATTGGGGAAGGGTAGCCAAGAGTGCACGGTGGACGCTAGCGCATTGCATCATGACGTCAAGGTCTACATGGCATATGGGGAGAAAACCAGTGGAAATGCCTGCCAGTGCCGAGAAGATGGGCTGCTTGGAGCGTGCCTCTGATGTACCCCCGCTCACCCAGCCACCTCCGGACCAACGAGAAAAATTAGTAGCTCGGGGTGTTGGGCCCACACCTCGTCCCTGCTTGGGGGGGTAAACCGAAGCTCTATGGGGGCCTGGAGGTAGCTGTGGGCAGAGCAGGAGGCAGGAGGATGACTCCTTGGCAGCCCCAAAGGGTCGGGGCTGGCGGGACATGGAGGAGTACAAATTGCAATTTAAAAAAAGAAAATGCTTGGGGGAGGTACAGGGTGACTGGGAGAGTCAGGATTGAAGGGGGAGGGGGAGCACAGCCTGCTGTAATCTCTGAATCAGGAGCTCCACAATCGAGTAAATTCCACAGACCATAAGGCCTTGTTCTGCTGGCCAGTTCGTATGCTCTTCATATGTTCATATGTGTTTAGAGACTCCAGTCAGACTGCTCTGCTACAGATCCCAGACCAACTGCTTGCCATGGAGGGTAGGGGCCATTGAAACTAGCACTCGGTTGGTATTTGCCTTTTTAAATAAAACAATATTCCCCCTAAGGAGATATGGCAATCAGCATATAGACTGATGTATCCCATGATCTTCTACTCCCACAGAGCAGAGGATCCACTGCGGAGCTGGACTCAACTTCTAATTAGAAACCAGGGGCCTGAATCACAAAGCTCCCCTGAATGGATCAAGGGGCTTGTGCCAGAAGGAATGGCACAAGGTGCGGCTTGTGCCACAAGATGCGCCGGGAGCAATTCACAAAAGCAGCCTGTGTCAAATGTAGGCTGTGTGCGGCAAAGGGGGCTTGCGCCACAAAATGGGCTTGCTGCAGACACAAGCTGCCATATCCCCTAAATCTGGATTCATGAAACCCTTCCAGAAGGCAAAATTCTAAGCACCCTTACACCAGAAGTGGATCCTCTGGGAGGGTTTCGAACCATGCACCAGTGTGCCGTGGTCCCCCCTCCTCAGCCCCGATCCCCTGTTATTAACATAATTATACCCCTGGTGGTCTAGCGCCCCCTCTCAATCCCATTATTAAAATATATTCCTTGTGGTCTAGCAGCCTCCCCACCCCATCCACTGTTATTATAATAATTATATCCCTGGTGGTTTAGCAGTCCCCCCCACCCTGATCCTCTTTTATTAAAATACTCACATCCCTGGTGATCTAGCGGACCCCCTTCCATATCCCTGATATGCCCATATAATAGAAATATATATTTCCCTGGTGGTCTAGTGGACCCCCCCACCCTGGCAGGCAGTACCTCACCACCCCACTCCCCTGTCCCAACCCAAGCCAGAGACTGGCACAGCTCTCCACACTCCTCGACAGCCAGTCACCAACAGAACTGTCAAGGAGTGCATACTGTATACAGTACGTGCCCATTGATTGACAGTTCTGTGTTATATCAGTGCATATTTCGACTATCATACAAAGCACATGTACGAGGAAGGACCAAACGTCAAAGTCCTTGTTGTCAAATGGCAATGGTCCCAGGAAAAATGCCTGAGAAGTTATAGCCTCCACAGAATGAAAAGGAGGAGTGGGCTTCATTAAATGTGAGTTTTCTTCATTTGTCATGGGGGGGCCTTAGGTACACGGCATTTACAGTTCAGCCTTCCCAGGATAACAGAAACAGTTTCCACGGAGAATATGAACTCATAAAACCAGACCCGTTTATCTAGCAGCTGAGCTGCAGGACTAAGAGAAGCATTTATTTTATTTGCTGCACAAACAAAACAGAGTGATCTGATAGTTTTTGGGGCTGGGGTGAAAGGGAGATTAGGAGGAAGAAATTCAGAGAAGTGGAGATAGGAGGGATAGCAGGTAGCCCAGTGTTGTTGTGGTGGGTCATGTGACTGCAAGCACCCAACTGCCCTCTTGCAATCTGCGAGTTAAAAAAGGAAGCTCATTTTCTGTTGCATTTCTGTATTGGGAGCAGCTGCCAAGCTGCGGTACTGAGAGATGCAGAATAATGTATACGCAACCATACACAACAAAACTAAATTTCCATAAAGAGGCGAGACAAGATCATAGACCCCGAAAGTGAAAATGGCGATGTCTCTATGATGTCATCTCATCCAGAGATGGAAACAAAGAAACACAGATGATGACATCAGAAAACGGCTGATGGTCCACTTAGTCTGCCCATGTTATCCTTTCATAGCCATGGACCGGCTGTTCCTGTAGGGTCTTTGATTACCTGCTCTCCTTATTGTTGTCTGTGCTTCAGCCTCCCCCGACCCTTTGAGTAGATGCTATACCCGTAGCTCTGTCCCAGCTGTGCTTGAAGCTATTCATCGTTTTGGCACCCACCACTTCCGCCGGAAGATCATGCCATGGCTCAACCACTTTTTCTGTAAAATAATACTTAACATCCTTTTTACAGTTACTCTTTTTATTGTAATTATTGTGATTATACATACAAATGCACTACATTCTCCAATATACACTTACATAAATTCTTAATAGGAGAAGGAAAACACATGATGTCGGAACTATTATACAATGATATTAAAGGGGAAAACAAATGTTGAGAAAACAATATGTAGCAGTACAGTCTGTATGATAGAGAGAAAATGTGGCAATTTATGCTTCAAGGGGTAAAAGGAGCAGATACAAACAAGAAATATGAGCAGTCGTGATTGTACTTCGATTATGCTGAAATTTAATATAAGTATGTGTAAGATTGTATAAAGGAAGAACATAAAGAGAAAAATATCTAAGAAAGTGAAAAAGAATGACGAGGGAAAGGGGAAAAAGAAAAGGAGATAAAAAGACAGAAAGAGAGGAGATGAAAAAGGAACGAAAGAGCTGTATGTGAACATGTAACAACCCATGGATTAGGTGACAATATGTGTAGACGTGTTTAAATATTTAAAATAATCCTGCCAGCATTCATTATATAAATTAAGTCGGTCAGAGGCTAAGTGTGACTTACGATCCAGGATTGCGTATTGAGATAGTTGCTTGAGAATATCTGGGAGGGTGGGAATGATGTTGGATCTCCAATGCATTAGTATAAGGCATTTAACTTGAAGGAATAGTAGGGATAACCACCTATTATGAGAATGGGATATTTTGTATGCATGAGCATTGAAAATACCAAGTATACAATGTTTTGGATCTAATGCAAAGGATAGACCAATCACTTTCATTGCAAAGAAATGAATATGACACCAAAGACTGTGTATGGGAGGACAATGCCATATAATATGTAGCAAACTGCCATTGGGGGAGTTACAGCGCCAACATTTATTGTTGCTCATTAAGACCATTTTTTACAAAATATCAGGAGTTCTGTACCATAGATGCAGAATTTTGGTTTGTATGAGTGAACTGCGATTATCCTTGAAAGATTTATGACAGGATAGCCAGCAGTTACGTCACTGTGAACTGATTATGTTATAATTTAAAAGGGTACTCCATTTATTTTTTTGCAATGATAGATTGATCTGGAATTGTATTTCTGATATGTTTGTAAATGATGCTATTTAATTTAGAGTTTGTTTTGATCCATTTAGAAATCAAAGTATCATATATAGCTTGATGAGGAACAGTAGGAAGATAATGGTTCCATGCCGTGCGTAACTGTAAATATTTCCAGAAATCGTGCTGGGGAAGATTCCATTGTTTGCACAGGTCAGAAAAGGATTTTATTTTTAGAGTCTGAGGCATTAAGTATATCCTCCAAGAAAAAAATGCCCCTGGTTTTCCAATTACAATAAAAAATTGGAGATTATCAAGAGTGATGTTGCGGTTCTCCCAAACGGGGTCATATATGAGAGGGGTTGGGTTGGATTTAAGGCATTTATAAATTATTTTCCAGTAGTATATGGATGATGCTATAGTAGGGTGAGATTTTAAATTGGGGGGGAAGGGTTAAAAATGAAGGAAGAACATCCTTTTTAAAGAGCTACTGACACCTCAAAAAGAACTTTAAAAACCATAATAATTAGGTACAATTCTGCCTGCATTCCATTTATATGCTAGATATTTCTCCTCCCCATCACTTACTACTTTGGACATTTGCATGAATATATGATCTTTATCCCTTAGAGTTTCTTTAGAGTTCATCTGCCTCTATAGCTTACTCCCTACTTCAAGTCATAATCCTCTGTTGTGACATCACAATCTGATACCATGGGAGTAACTGTGCTGTCACAAGCAGTGCTCCGTGACTTCAGATAGAGAGAAAGCAGCAGGAATAGACAAACTCTTCAAGAGTGCAGATCCTTTTTTCATACAAATGACCTCAGTAATAAACAATGGGGAGGAGGAATACAATACTATTGGATACCAGCTAGACTGTGTCTAAATATTCGGTTTTGTTAAAGTTGTCCTGAACGTGTCACCAGCTTTTTAAACCTCCCCCCCCCCATTAACCTCTACTTGTGACCGCTTGTCCTGGTTTCTCTGTTCATATTTCATCCTGTCTATTCCTTGCAGGAACTTGAGGGTCTCTACCATGCCCCACGTATGGTTTTGCGTGAATACATGTTTAGTGCCTTTAGCTGATCTTCACAGGATCTGCCCTTCTGACCTTGAATCATCTTGGTTACCCTGTACCATACTATCTCTAGCCTGTTCCTTTCCTTTTTCAGGTGGGGACTCCAAAACTGGGCGCAGTACTCCAGGGCCAGCCTTTCTGTGTATATATTATGAATACATTATTTTGTATAGGGGTGAATATATTATTTTTTTATAGTTGTGCATACCTTTTTTATGTTTCCTTGCATGTGTGCAAGAAAATTCTTGTTGTACTTCAGAGAATGACATTTCAGAGGTGTGTTCGGGACTAGCCCAATGCAGAGCAATCTACATCGGGGTCGGCCCTGACACAACAATGACCACATAAGCAGAGTATGATGGTGGTGAGAGTTTCATGGACGTGAACTTTGTGTACTTGAAAGAATTGAAGTGCTCCAATGAAAGCATTTTAGTACTTTCGTTTGCATAAAGCCGGTTGGCAATAATCTGCAGCCCGACCGTCATTCACTGTTCTGTGACTTGTGTCAGGAAATTTGCATCATTTGACCCAAATCAGGACAAATGATGCACATTTCCCAAAAGAATTCACACTCCCGAAGCATTTCCAACTATCGGGATTGTCCTGGTTGAGCCAGTGATCTGGTCACTGCATACTTTGTCCCCAGCAGCAGCAGCATGCCAAGACATCCACGATCCATTCCTGCCATGCATGCATGCCTGCCTGCGGCCCTTTAAGGCCCCATCCACACTACACCACCAAACCAATGTAATGGTTCCAACCCGTTACAGATGGTAACCGCTACAGTGTGTCCACACTGCTGGCAAACCGTCCCGGTAATGGCTTGGGACCATCACAGCCCATCCATATTGTGGGTGCCCTGCGACCGTTACAGTCGGCGCCCTATCCCATGATGCAGTGCATGCTGCACTACAGGCACTGGTGGGGCTACACGCTCATGCGTCCACACTACAGCTGGTAACGGTACAGAGGCAGTATCGTTCCATAATCATGGTTGAAACCACCCTGTGAGGGTGGTTTCCGACAATGGTTAGTGTAATGCCACCTGTAATGTTACAGGTGTAAATGCGAACTGTTGCGGTAACGGTTTGAACCCCCTGTAACGTTATGGAGGGGTGATATCGGTGTAGTGTGGACAGGGCTAAGTGAACCAGATACAGGGCAAAGAGTCAGCGACCTGAAGCTCCTTGCCCCCACCCCACCCCCACCTGACCACCCCTACCTCTGTCGATAGACACAGACAGGGAAGTAGTCGTCTTGCTGCCCTGCAGATCCTCTGTGCGGTACCCATCAAGAGAGCAACCAGCACTCTTATGTGCTGCTGCAGTGTCCTTTTCTCCGCCCTCCCCGTCAGTGCTAGCACTGACCGCGGCTCTATCTCTGTGTCAGCATGTGTCACTGTGAGTGGCTGGCATGGAAAAACAAGAGAGAGAGAGATACACAGAGAGAGCTGAAGCTCAGTACCCGCGTCCCCCCCCCCCACCGCCAGTATGAGACAGGAGACACTAACAGTGAGATCGGGATGTCTCCTATGTCAAGCACCCCAGTTGTTGATGTCAGCGGTTCATGTCAGGGCATCAGTGTAACTATGCCAGCGATGGAGTGTGATAGCAAGCGGCAGAAGCTCACTGTGGGTAGCATCATGCTGCGGGTAGAGAGAGACAGAGAGATCCTTTCACAATTTGAGGTAATACAGAAATAAGTGAAGAAGGGAGCGACTCTTCAAATAAAAGGTAAGACAGTCTCTTACAAACATTTCAGAATAAATTGACAGACTTTGAGCTTTGTTCCAGATGGGGAATAAATGAGGATATTAGGGGTCCCTGAATCGTGGGAGCAGCAAAAGTCACCTAGGGACATACTGAAGAAAATCTTGCCTATCCTGCTGGAACCTGAAACTGAGACATAGAATATAGACTTTGACAGGATGTACTAGTCCTTAAATACCAGACCACAGGATGGTCTTCTACCCAGGCAGATTATTACAAAATGTTTTAAATTTGCAGACAAGGACCGCATAATGCAACAGGTCTACAGGAAGGAAAGAATAAATGTTAGCGGCTGTACAATGGCCATTTTTCAGGACCGGCCTGTACATACTGTCCAAGAAACAAAGGCATATGAGCCACGTCACAAGGTATCACGGCAAAAGGGCCACAAAAGTTCAGTGCTGATGCCAGCTAAGCCAAGACGGTTCCATAGTAGCCAACTGTTGATATATGAAAATGCAGAGTTGTTGTCAGAAAAAGACCCAAGGGAGAAGACACCTCAGCTGTTACCTGCCTAATATGAATGTAGATGTAATAGGGTAATAAGTAATAACTGCCATAGAAGTATCTGGTGGCAGAGGGGTTAAAACCTTCTTCATGCCAGAACAATATAAGCAGTGTCGACAGTCTTGAGTGGATGGATGTCACAATTTTTTTTTTAATTTTTTTTAGTACCTCTTTTCTGTAAATGAAAGCTGAAAACTACTGACCAACTGCTCTCCGTTACTCAGACTATTACATTACAGCAAAATGAATAGTCAACCATATTCAGGACAAAATCTTTAAAGTAATGCATCATGATCAGAAAGGTTTTGTTAAAAACAGGTCAGTTTTTGAGGGTCTGGAGTGGGTACAGGCAGTCGTATTCTCAGCTTCCGAGACCTTGACAGAAGTCTCACTGGTGGAAAAAATTGCTGTGGCCTTCCAAAGCCTTTGATTTAGTCTCCTGGTCATATAAGTTTTTATGTTTATAGAGGTGGGGTATCTCAGAGTATTTGATGAAATGCCTTTTTCTTTTATTTATTTATTGAAATGTTTCTCCAGGAAGGCAAACTGAACAACAGGTTGCTCGTCTCCCGGTGCGACCTGGGGAAGGGGTACAATAGGGATGAAACATTTTACATTCAAGTTACAAAGGTCAACATAGCATACAATTAAGGCAGTTGTTACAAACAGTGTTGCATGCATATGTAATTTGTGAGAACAATTAATAAGTGCAATGGTAAAAAGTGAACAAGTGCTATCATGAAATAAGGGGTGAAGGAGAGAGAGAGGATGAGATGACAGTGCAGAGTCGTGTCCCGGAGAGACACCTTCAGGATGCGGGGAACCCTGCAAGGGGACAGGGGACTGGAGTAGGGATTAGAGAGGAAAGAGAGAGAGAGGGAGTAAGTGTGATTAACACCTAGGAGGGGAAATAAGGCCCGACCCAAAAAGAGAACCCTTCAGGATGTGATGAACCCTGCAAGGGGGTAGGGAAGTTCAGGTGACTGTAAACCCCCCTGCGGTTAGGCGTGGTAGTTATAGAGGGATAATGGGGGGGGGAATGAGAAATAACACCTGGGAGGGGATGAGGCCTGATCCAAGGAACCCTCCAGGATGCTGGGGACCCTGTAAGGGGACCTGGAAGGCCAAGGATAGCTAGATGGGGGAAGAAAAGGTGGCAAGCCTAGGCACTATAGGACCCCTTCAGGATGCTGGGAACCCTGCAAGAGGCGTGTAAAGGTTAGGGAAAAGGGGGAGAGAGTAGGAGAAGGGAGAAAGGTATGAGAACTAGCACCTAGGAGGGGCTAGGTCAGTAGATGCAGTAGAGTCGGTAGAGGCATTAGGTAAATTCCGAAGGGGGACGAACTGTAAGGAGCAAGACAAAGGAAATTAAGGTGGGTCATAACCGGAACAGTTAAGTGCAAGATAGTTGGAGAGGGCAGTACTGATGGACTAGAGGGAGGAGGATTGTCAGATTTGGGGAGGTAGAGAGTTCCATATTTTAGGGCAATGGTGAGAGTACCCAGACTGGCCAGAGAGGGTGGAGCACCAGGGGATAGTTAGTGTGCGAGAGTAAGCAGATCTGAGGGACTGGGATGGAGGGGGGGTGTTATAAATGAGGGGGAGAGGTAGGAAGGGAGTTGCTTTTATTTCCTATATAGTACCCCTTCTGCTAACCTCAAACCTAACCAGTGTATTTCTTCTTCCCTGTCTCTCTTAAATGGAGTCAGACAAAGATGCCCCCTTTGAGACACAATACACCCCTGCCACAAACATACACCATGTGAGGAAACATTCGGCATTGACAAATGCTTGTTTTGTACAGTTGCGTATTCATTTCTTTGTGTAGTTGCGCATGCATTATTTTGTATAGTTGAATTCTGAATTTGATTTATATTCAAACAAGAGAAGATCACTAGTCAAAGCCTATTTTCAGGATCATCCTGTAACATTCATACAGTTGCAAATAGAAAACAGGCAATACATACCTCAATATATACGATACCATGAAAATTTAGGCTGGTTCTGCTTTAAGCAGGAATGTATAGTGCCAAAGGGCCTCTCATGCAATCACCATACATTCCTACTTTAAGCAGAACCAGCCTAAACTGTCATAGTGCTTTGCATATGTATTCCATGCTGCCTTGACTTATGGGGCTATGTGTCATTTTGTATGTCTTGGAAACCTGACTTTGTTGCCAATGCCCTTTCTGGGTGACCCCTGCCTCAGTGCTTTTGTGCTAAGTTTCAGCTTATTACACAATACGTTTGCGTTACTTCATGTACCTTCTTTCTAACTTAGCCTTGAACTATGGTGAAAGAAACATAATACAGAGCAAACAGGATAAGATTATAAACATTTAATATGTTGTAAGTAATACGTACATGACTGGCACCATAAGCATTTGGGATTTTACTAGCCATTAAATTTTATGCTATTGCATCATAGTATACTGACATAGCATGACACAGCAAACACAGAAACGCTGAACCATATCTTACAAGTACTTTTTGTATTTGCTGCACAGGTAAAATGGAGTGACCTACCAGTTACCTGAGGTGCAAGGGAAAGTGGGAAGAAGGAGGAAGGGATTGTGGGAGGCAGAGGGGCGGGAAGGGACAGCAAGCAGCTGACCATGGTGCCATTGTTGTGGGGACTGGGCCATGCGACTGCAAACACCCAATCACATGCGTGCAGTCCCATATTTAAATCCCATAGGACCAGCAGCAACCCCAGAGTATTAGGACCATGAAGCAGTAGGACAGTGCCCGTAGGAGACTCTGTTTACTGAAACACTGAGGCACATGGAGCAGTAGGCAGGAACCCGCAGGAGAATCTGGTCATTGAGACACTGAGGTACATGGAGCAGTAGGAGGGAACCCACAGGGGATTCTGTTCATTGAAACACTGAAGTACATGGAGCAGTAGGAGGGAACCCTCAGGGGACTATGTTCATTGAAACACTGAAGTACATGGAGCAGTAGGAAGGAACCCTCAGGGGACTATGTTCATTGAAACACTGAAGTACATGGAGCAGTAGGAGGGAACCCACAGGGGATTGTTCATTGAAACACTGAAGTACATGGAGCAGTAGGACGGCGCCCACAGGGGACTCTGTTTACTGAAACACTGAGGCACATGGAGCAGTAGGCAGGAACCCGCAGGAGAATCTGGTCATTGAGACACTGAGGTACATGGAGCAGGAGGAGGGAACCCACAGGGGATTCTGTTCATTGAAACACTGAGGTACATGGAGCAGTAGGAGGGAACCCTCAGGGGACTATGTTCATTGAAACACTGAAGTACATGGAGCAGTAGGAGGGAACCCACAGGGGATTCTGTTCATTGAAACACTGAAGTACATGGAGCAGTAGGAGGGAACCCTCAGGGGACTATGTTCATTGAAACACTGAAGTACATGGAGCAGTAGGAGGGAACCCACAGGGGATTCTGTTCATTGAAACACTGAGGTACATGGAGCAGTAGGACGGCGCCCACAGGGAACTCTGTTTATTGAAACACTGAGGTACAAGGAGCAGCAGAAGGGAACAAACAGGGGCTCTGCTCATTGAAACACTGAGGTACGTGGAGCAGTAGGACAGCGCCCGCAGGGGACTCTGTTCATTGTAACACTGAGGAACAAGAAGCAGCAGGAGGGAACAAACAGGGGCTCTGCTCAGTGAAACACTGAGGTACATGGAGCAGTAGGACGGTGCCCACAGGGGACTCTGTTTATTGAAACACTGAGGTACATGGAGCAGTAGGAGGGAACCCACAGGGGACTCTGTTCATTGAAACACTGAGGTAC
This sequence comes from Neoceratodus forsteri, assembly GCA_016271365.2. Classification (NCBI taxonomy): domain Eukaryota; kingdom Metazoa; phylum Chordata; order Ceratodontiformes; family Ceratodontidae; genus Neoceratodus; species Neoceratodus forsteri. The sequence goes on along the minus strand of CM028135.1, from coordinate 1,095,144,888 downwards.
ATGTAGCAGTACGAGGGAACCAGCAGGGAACTCTGTTCATTGAAACACTGAGGTGCATAGAGCAGTAGGACGGAGCCCATAGGGGACTCTGTTCACTGAAACACTGTGGCATATGGAGCAGTAGGAGAGAACCCATAGGGGACTCTGCTCATTGAAACACTGAGGCACATGTAGCAGTAAGAGGGAACCCTCAGTGGACTCTGCTCAGTGAAACACTGAGGTACAAGGAGCAGTAGGAGGGAACCCACAGGGGACTCTGTTCATTGTAACATTGAGGTACATAGAGCAATAGGATGGTGCCCACAGGGGACTCTGTTCACTGAAACACTGTGGCACATGAAGCAGTAAGAGGGAACCCTCAGGGAACTCTGCTCATTGAAACACCGAGGTACATGGAGCAGTAGGACGGCACCCATAGGAAACCCTGCTCATTGAAACACTGAGGTACGTGGAGCAGTAGGACGGTGCCCACAGGGGACTCTGTTCATTGAAACACAGAGGTACATGTAGCAGTAGGAGGGAACCCACAGGGGACTCTGTTCATTGAAACATTGAGGTACATAGAGCAGTAGGACGGCACACATAGGGAACCCTGCTCATTGAAACACTGAGATACATGGAGCAGTAGGATGGTGCCCACACAGGACTCTGCTCATTGAAACACTGAGGCACACAGAGCAGTAGGACAGTGCCCAGAGGGGACTCTGTTATGCAGTAGTAGGAGTGAGCCCACAGGGGACTGTGCTAATTGAAACACTGAGGTACTTGGAGCAGTAGGACAGCACCCACAGGGATCTCTGCCATGGAGCAGTAGGATAGTGCCCACAGTGGACTCTGTTATGGAGCAGCAGTAGGATGGTGTCCATAAGGGACTCTGCCACTGAGTAGTAGCACAGTGCCTGCAGGGAACTCTGCCATGGAGCAGTAGGAGGGTGCCCGTAGGGGACTCTGTTATGGAGCAGTAGGATGGTGCAGCAGTAGGATAGTGCCCATAAGGGACTCTGCCACTGAGTAGTAGCACAGTGCCTGCAGGGAACTCTGCCATGGAGCAGTAGGAGGGTGCCCATAGGGGACTCTGGTCACTGAAACCCTGAGGTACATATAAAACTCAAATTCCTCCTACCAGGGAAGCCTTTTATGGTCATTGTTTGTTTTGTGCGTGCAAGGCAGGCTGCTGTGTACACTCAGTGGGACATGAAAGGGGTTTGGGAGAAGAAGCAGTAGAGTTCGGGAGGCAGAACAATCTAGTTCAGGAGGAGGAGTAAAGGGATTCGGGAGAAGGAGCTAAGGAGCTAAGGAGTATGTGAGGAAGAGCAAACAAATTCTCTCTATCAAGGATATCGGGGGGGGGACATATTTCAAGTGTTACACAACAAATTCAGAATCCCATGGCAAGTGTAATGGCAATGGGTACAATCATGGCACTAAACGGGCTCCAAGTAATATCAAATGACCTGGACCCCCGCCTTATCCCTCTCCCTCTTCAATAGTTACTGATTTATATGAAATACTGGCTTCTACCTTCCTTTCAACTTTCCGTAGTGTCTGCATGTACACAGGAAGCATCAGCATGTGTCGCTGCCAAGCCTGTACTTTCTGTATGAATGACTGCCCTATGCTCGTGCCCTTCCCTCTAACTTTCCTGCCCTGTAAGTAACTTGTATTTGTGAATCCCTTTTGGAACTAGCTATTGTGCTGCACTATAAACTAAGCGCTTTTTCTACCGTACTGTACCAAGGGACTCCAAGAGAACGAGACACTGCACCCCATGGTGCCAGCCACCCACCTTTTCGATGCTAAATTCCAATAAGTAAATAAATACATTTATAGAAAGAACTTTAGAAGAAGCTCTTGTGAATGTCAATAAACACACCCAAGTACCTCAAAAGGTCGCACCTGGAAACAAGCTCCCGGCTTAGTGTGCCTTTCCTGGTGAAACAATTTCCCCTTTCCCTTTCCCTTTTAATGGCACGTTATTATAATCATACTATACAAAATATGATTCCTCCTCTCCCCCAGTACACATTTGCCTTTCTAGAAAGATGACTTACAACAGGCAGAGGGTGAGCTGGACTGAGATATCCTTTGGCAAAAAGTCTTCTGCATTTTTTTGCATAAAGTGTGGGTCACACTGCAGTAATGCAGCATTCAGTGCCCTATATATATGTGTTTGTGTTACATGAGTCGTGTACATTTACAGAACAGGACTTTGCATAAGAAGCATATCCCTGATCTCTGTTGGTATTGCCAAACTAATAAAGGTATATTATTACCTGTGTTCTTATAATGTCCTCAGGTTCTAGGGTAAAGTTCTTAATGTTTGCATCCCCGGGTACAGTAATGTTTTGGAGAATGAATGAATGAATCAGTCAATCAATCAGTTAATGAATGAATGAATGAGGCAGTGCTATTTGTCCCAGGGTTGGGGAAAACACCATCGTGCTGCTTGACTGAATCCAGCAGCAGGGCTGAGAAGCTGCACAAGGAGACCGCAGTGCATTAGATCAGTGCAGGGGAGGGACACAAGACACAGGATGAACGAGCAACAGTGACTGGACTCACCTGCATCAGTGTAACAGAACCAGAAAGAATGCAGAACTTGAAAACTAATTCCTTTCAGATCCAAAGCTGCCTCCCCAGCCTCAGACCCTATCTGGCATGGCAGATTCAGAACCTCCTCTATGTTGTATATACTCACCGGGTCGGGGGGGGTAAACCAAGGACCACTCAAGTGCAAGATCAGACTTGGGGAATGCAGAGTTCTACACTGTGGAGCTAGGGGCTGGTTCTTGCAGATAGAAGAAGGCTGACAATAAATATGTTTTCAAGTGACTGTAAGCAGATATAGACTGTGCCTATTTCATAGATATTATTAGTATGATTCAGGGATTAGGATCGGACACTTTTGAGATCAAATCACCCACTAATTTTAAGGAAGTGACAGCTGGAACTAGTAAACTCTATCCAAAGGAACAAAGGGAGTGTTAGATGATCAGGAGATCACTGAAATAGGAAGGACCTAGCTAATTTAGTGTCTCGGAAACCGAAACAAGACTCTCATACTCCAGTCCCCCCTTTATAGATAGCCAGTTCAGCTCACACAAGACAGGAGTAATCTGATCTGACAACAGAGAGAATTTCAGAAGCCTAGCAGTTTCATTCTAAACCAGCTGCAGGTGACTGTAGCTGATTCTTGGGTAACCACATATACAGTGGATTAAGAGGCCCTCTTTAGATGGCTCTAAGTATGCTAAGTGGTTCCCTGCTGCCTTGGTGACAGCTGAAAGATTGACGGCCATGTGCTGAAAGGGTTTATATGCATTGCAAATGACGAGGAGGGTGAACAAAGTACAAGTCAGGTCCCTGGAACAAATGTGCAACAAAGGCAGAATTAAAAAAGGTACGAAAAGCATTGTGCAAGGCTGACTCCTTCTCCGGAGTGTTGGAGCGCCATAGTATTCCTCTTTGTTCATATTTCAGTGGAACTCCAGATGGGAATGTTGAGCTACTGAACAGCAGTGTGGCATGTACTTAAGGTCTAGGAGACACTCTGGTGAACTGGGGATTTTCTGTTTAGACTATCACATTTAATTCAATATATTCAAAACCCTCAAAGTGAGAGTTTGAGGGATTATTGGACTACATATTCGGGAAAATTAATAGACTATTATACTTAAAACCTTCGAAGTGAGAGTTTGAGGGGTTATTGGATTACATCTATTGGAGAATTGAATAAGATTACTTTAGATAGTTTGTTTTGAGTTATTTTGATTCATTCTGATAGAGGGTTGGGGTTGATTCTGATATTGTCTTATTGCGGTTCTAATCAGCACCTATAGTAGATGCTTTTCAAATAGGTAGTAGTTGGGATTATGCTCCAGTGGGCAGGTGCTACTCCCCCTCCAGGCTGAGGGGCCTGCGCCCCACTGATAGTCCCCCTGTTGCAACGAGAGGTGTATAGGCGTTGTCATGCCTTGGGTATTGCATGGAGGGGTCGAAGAGGTGGGGTACCTGGACCTGGGGGTGAGTAGAAGTGGGGCAGATTGGGGTAGTGGGGTCAAGGAGGTGCCCTGGGGTTAAATGGGTCCTGGAAAGGGGCCCTCCCTGCCTGATACCCATACCCAAGGGCTCCACTGATAGTGGGCAAGTTGCCTCCTCTTCCGTGGCCTCTCATCCAACCCAGGCGGTGTTATACAATGTCAGGTCAATAAAGAACAAGACAGCAATTATTGCTGATCTTGTTGTGACATCTGACCTGGTTTGCATCACTGAGACCTGGCTGGATGAGAATGCTGGCCTGGTATTGGAGTCAGCGGTTCTGGCTGGGTACTTGGTGATACACAGCCCGAGATTGCATCGTAAGGGTGGAGAAGTAGCCATCTTTTTTTTTTTTTTTTATCATTTAACATTTTTTTGTCACCCCCCCAGACAGCCCCCATCTGACTGACCACGACCTCCCCCCAGCCCCATCACCCAGAATTACTGGGGCTTACCTTACACCCGGCCCGGGAGCAGAGCCTGCGGGGAGTCAGTTGCCATCCTGCCGCTGGCTTTTTCCTCCGTTTTTTTTACCCCAGGGGCCCCAGGAGTGGGTATGCATGCATGTGGAGGCACGCATTAGTACCACGACCCCGGTAATGGCCCCTTTCCTCCCACCCCAGGCCTAGCGCCTGGTTTCTCCTGGCCCATGCTGCCCCCAGCCTCCACCAGGTGGCAACCATCAGCCAGAGGAAGCCCCTTGCACCTGCCCGGAGAGGACAGCTTGCCTGTCGGCAGCTCCATCCAGCTCCTCCCTCCCTCCACCGCACCGGCGGCCTGGGCTCATTCTCAACCCGGTCACTGGCGCGCTGCGAGGTAAGGCGTCCAGCACCTCAGCCCTCAGCACCACCAGGCTGGCCGTAGCCATCTGTTTTAAGATGGAACTGGGCCTTGTAGAGGGTCCAGTGGAGACCATCAGATCCTTCGAGTGTATCATGGGAGTAGGTGTCGGTAGCAGGATTCTACTCATCTACCGTCCACCCGGAGATAAGAAAAGTTTCCTGCAGGAAGTTGCGGACTTCATGGTCAACATGGTGTTGGAATCCTCCAGGTGGTTGGTCCTGGGGGATTTCAAAGCTTGGGTCGACAATAAACTCTCACAGTTTGGTCAGAACTTCCTCCAACTGATGATCTGGTTGGGCTTCACACAGGTGGTTACCACTGCAACCCATATTCATGGTCAATCCTTGGATCTGGTGTTCCTCCTGGGGATGGAGGCCACTGACTTGGTGGTGGAACCAGTTGGATGGTTGGACCATCACTCTATAAAGTTCTGTTTCGTGGCTCCTCCTGTAAGATCCACCTCTTTGGAGATGGTCCAGTACGGCCCTTTGAGAGGTGTTACCACTGAGGGTCTGATGGCGGTACTGGACCAACTGAGTAGGCCATTGGAAAGCTTGGGCCTGGGAGACCTAGTAGTGCACTATAATAGTGTGGTGCTGAGGGCCCTGGATTCCATAGCTCCTGTCAGAGTTCGCCCTGTCCCCCTCCGCCATTGGTCCCCTTAGTTTGACAGGACTTTGAGGGAGCTGAGGAGAGTGGGTCGAAGGTTGAAACGTTGTTGGCAAAAATCTGGACTGGAGGAAGACAGACTTAGGTTGATGGTCCATTATTTGGACTATCAATCAGAAATCTCCCATAAGAAGGAAGAGTTCCTGTCCAGGGAGATTGCTGCAGCAAGGAATCAACCAGCTCTGCTCTTTCAAACCATGGACAGGCTGTGCAATCCAGCCTGCCTTCAGGGTCAGACAGCTTTTTCACAATTTAATGTGATGAGATTGCTCAATTCTTTGCAGATAAGGTGTCCGCCATCAGACTGGAGATCCACTTGATTCATTCAAATGAGTATGGCGGTGGTTGATACAAGGGCACAGGCACCTGGCCTGTCTGGACAGATTTCGACCAGCCAGCGATCGTGGCTGTCAAGAAGATTGTTCAGAGCTTGCGACTGACTTACTGTAGTTTGGATCCTGGTCCAACCCACCTCCTTGTAGGGTGTATGGATATCATCGGACCAATCCTTATGGAGATAGTCTGGTGTTCGCTGGATAAGGGGGTGTTTCTGGAGCCCCTGAAGGAGGTTGTGGTGACACCCCTTCTAAAGAAATCTTCCTATGACCCAGACTGCCTTGTGAACTACAGATCAGTCTCTAACCTGCCCATTTTGGGTAAGGTTATTGAGAAGGTAGTCGTGTTGCTGCTCGAGAACTTTCTTACCATCCACAAAGTCTATGATCCTCTCCAGTCTGGTTTTAGGATGGCACTGGTTCGAGTGCTAAATGATCTCCTAATAGCGAGGGATCGGAGGAGTCGTTCGATCTTGATCCTCCTTGATCTCTCCACAGCATTGACACCATAGATCATGGGGTGTTGCTTGAACGTCTGGGGCTACTCTGTGGAATGTCGGGGACAGTCCTCAGGTGGTTCCATTCTTTCATCACAGGCAGGACTCAGAGAGTGGTGTCGGAGATTTTTTTCCTCAGCCCCCTTCCCCCTGCCTTGTGGGGTGCTGCAGGGTTCTGTGCTGTCCCACATGTTGTTCACAGTGTATATGTTGTCGTTGGGAGACATTATAAGGTGATATGGGCTGAGTTTTCACTGCTATGCCGATGACACTCAGCTCTACCTGTCTTTTGTACGCGAACAGAACAGTGCAATCTCGGTCTTTAATAACTGCCTCGTTGAGATTTAGGACTGGATGAGTGCTAACTGGTTGAGACTAAATAAGGATAAGACTGAAGTGTTAGTGGTGGACCCATCCAGCGGGTTAGAGAAGTTGATTCCTGGGCAACCGTCTGGCCTTGTGGTAGGGGGTAACCAGCTGAGACCTTCTGAATGGGTGCGAAATTTGGCCGTTGCGCTTGATAATGAACTGACGCTAAAATTACAGGTGTCAGCAGTTGTCAAGTCCTCATTTTATCATCTGAGGAACATCGCCCGGATAAAGCACCTTGTTCCGCCCGAGGACCTTCCTGTGTTGGTTCACGCCTTTGTGTCCTCGCGTCTTGATTACTGCTGGAAAATGGATTAAAAGACACGATTTTTAGACACAGCTCATCTCATACTTTATATATTTTTCCCTGTTTCTCTTCCTCCAGTTCTTTATTACTGAGAAAACAGAAAAACAGGATATGAACCCCATTCATGGCCATCCGCTGGAATTGCTAGTCAATCCACACTTGAGACTGAATTCCTCTACTTGTGATATCACAGTTGATTGCTTGGGAAATGACTGTGATGTCACAAGCAGTGGATTGTGGCTTCAGATAGGGAATAAGCCACGACTGTAAGCGTCAGAGACCATGCGCACTATTTAGAGTCAAAAGGGGACATTGTTAAGGGGATGTAACAACCACTTAGTAACAGCCCCTTACAATTGTGCAGCTTACTTAGCCAAGAAAGCCCAGCTGAGATACATCTCATTTCTGATGGGGTCCTCCTTCTACCCATTCCTGTAGCTGGGTGGACGGCAGCACTGTGGTTTTAGTGAGTTGCTCAAGGTCACACAGTGAGTCTTGGCCCCAGCAGGGTTTGAACCTGTGATGTCTTAGTTGCCAGTTGGTGCTCTTACCTCTAGACTGCCCCATAGCCCTGATTGTTCCCTGTTGCAGTATGCACACTGGGGGTCTGACACCCTTCCCTGTACAGTCACTAAACATGTTGCAACTGTGCAGGGATGGGGCCGGGTTCACCATATAAATGGACCACAGGGCAAAGCACATCACATGATGACCCTCACACAGGATCACCACGTGGTGACCCTCACACAGGGCCATGCACATCAAACAGTGACCCTCACACAGGGCCATGAACATCAACCAGTGACCCTCACACAGGGCCATGAACATCAAATGGTGACCCTCACACAGGGCCACACACATCACATGGTGACCCTCACATAGGGCCACACTCATCACATGGGGACCCTTACACAGGGCCAGACACATCACATGGTGACCCTCACATAGGACCACACACATCACACAGTGACCCTCACACAGGACCACACACATCACACGGTGACCCTCACACAGGGCCATGCACATCTCATGGCGACCCTCACACAGGGCCACACACATTGCACAGTGACCCTCACACAGGGCCATGCACTCACACGGTGACCCTTACACAGGGTCACACACATTACACAGTGACCCTCACACAGAGCCACACATATTGCACAATGACTCTCTCACATGGCCATGAGCATCCCATGGCAACTCTCACACAGGGCTATGCACATCACACGGTGATCCTCACACTGGGCCAAGCACATTGCACAGTGACCCTCATACAGGGTTAAGCACATCGCATGATGACCCTCATACAGGGACATGCACATCACATGGTGACCCTCATACAGGGCCATGCGCATTGAATGGTGAACCCCACACAGGGCCACACACAGTGACCCTCACACAGGGCCATACATATTGCATGGTGACCCTTACACAGGGCCATGACATCGCATTGTGACCCCTACACAGGGCCATAAACCTTGCACAGTGACCCTCACAAAGGGTCATGCACATCACATGGTGACCCTCACACAGGGCCACACATATTGCATGTTGATGCTCACACACAGCCATGCACATCATATGTGACCCTCACACAGGGTCATGCACATTGCATGGTGACCTTCACACAGGGACATGCACAGTGACCCTCACACTGGGCCACACACACTGCATGGTGACCCTCACACAAGGCTATATGTATTGCACAGTGACCCTCAAAAAGGACCATGCTCACTGCACAGTAGCCCTCACACAGGGTCAGGTACATCACATGGTGATAGGGCTATTCACATCATACAGTGACCCTCAAACAGGATCACACAATCGCATGGTGACTATCACACAGATCCATGCACATCCCGCAGTGATGCTCACAAAGGGCCACACAACTGCATGGTGACCCTCACACAGAGCCATGCGCATTGCACGGTGACTGACACACAGGCCCATACACATTGCATGGTGACCCTCACACAGGGTCAGGCACATTGCATGATGATCCTCACACAGGCCCATGCACATCATATGGTGAACATCACATGGTGATACTCATGCAGGGCCATGCACATTACATGATGACCCTCACACACTGCCTTGCACATCACATGGGGACCCTCACACAGGGCCACACACATATTGCACAGTAATCCTCATACAGGGCCAATCACATTGCATGGTGACTCTCACACAGTTGGTTATACAGTTCTGCAACACCCCAGCCTATAGAAGTATTGTAGGCAGGTGGTAGGAGTGTTGTAACACCACAAACAAGCATGAAGGTACTGCTAGGGGATGTATGCTGTTGTAGGACATATTGTAGGAAAGAATCAGTACAGCATGGGGCATGGGGCTAGGAAGGGAGAAAATGAAGTGAGTGTAGAGAGTGGGTAAGGTGCCACTGTACCATCAGGGAAGGAAGTAGGCATGGCAAGTGGGTAGGCCGTCATTGTACCACCAAGGAATGAAGTAGCTGTGGGGTGTAGGTAAGGTTCTACTATGCCACCAAGAAATGAAGTGGGCATGGGGACTGGGTAGGCTGCCACTGTACCACCAGGGAATGAAGTGGGTGTGAGGAGTTGGGTAGGATGCCACTGTACTACCAGGGAATGAAGTGGGAGTGAGGAGTGGGTAGGGTGCCACTGTACCACCAGGAAATGAAGTGGATATGGGGAGTGGGTAGTTTGCCACTGTACCACCAGAGAATGAAGTAAGCATGTGGAGTGGGTAGGGTGCCACTGTACCACCAGAGAATGAAGTGGGTATGGGGAGTGGGTAGGGTGCTATTGTACCACCAGGGAATGAAGTGGAAGTAGGGAGTGGGTAGGATGCTACCGTACCACCAGAGAATGAAGTGCATATGGGGAGTGGGTAGGGTGCTACTGTACCACCAGGGAATGAAGTGGGTGTAGGGAGTGGGTAGGGTTGCACTGTACCACCAGAGAATGAAGTGGGTATGGGAAATGGTTAGGGTGCCATTGTACCACTAGGGAATGAAGTGGGAGTGGAGAGCGGGTAGGATGCTACTGTACCACCAGAGAATGAAGTGGGTATGGAGAGTGGGTAGGGTGCCACTGTACCACCAGGGAATGAAGTAGGAGTGGGGAGTGGGTAAGGTGCTACTGTATTACTGGGGAATGAAGTGGGCAGAGGGAGTGGGGAGTGTGCCACTGTACCACCAGGGAATGAAGTGGGCATGGGAAGTGGGTAGGGGTGCACTGTACCACCAGGGAATGAAATAGGCATGGGGAGTGGGTAGGGTGCCACTGTACCACCAAGCAATATAGTGGGCATGGGGAGTGGGTAGGGTGCCACTGTACCACCAGGGAATAAAGTGGGTGTGGGGAGCAGGTAGTGTGCCACTGTACTGCCAGGGAATAAAGTGGGAGTGAGGAGTGGGTAGGCTGCCACTGTACCACCAAGAAATGAAGTGGGCATGGGAAATGGGTAGGGTACCACTGTACCACTAGGGAGTGAAGTGAGCACGGGGAGTGGGTAGGGTGCTACTATACCACCAGGCAATATAGTGGATATGAGGAGTGGGTAGAGTGTCACTGTACCACTGGGGAATGAGGGGGTGTGGGGAGTGGGTACAGATCCACTTTACCACCAGGCAATGCAGTGGTCATGGGCCGTGGGTAAGGTGCTACTGTACCACCAGAAAATGAATTGAGCATGGGGAGTGAGTAGGCTGTCACTGTACCATCAGGCAATGTAGTGGGCATGGGGAGTGGGGAGAGTGCCACTGTACCACAAGGGAATTAAGTGGGCATGGGGAGCGGGGAGAGTGCCACTGTACCACAAGGGAATTAAGTGGGCATGGGGAGCGGGGAGAGTGCCACTGTACCACAAGGGAATTAAGTGGGCATGGGGAGCGGGGAGAGTGCCACTGTACCACAAGGGAATTATGGGCATGGGGAGCGGGAGAGTGCCACTGTACCACAAGGAATTAAGTGGGCATGGGAGGGGAGAGTGCCACTGTACCACAAGGAATTAAGTGGGCATGGGGAGGAGAGTGCCACTGTACCACAAGGAATTAAGGGGCATGGGGAGCGGGGAGAGTGCCACTGTACCACAAGGGAATTAAGTGGGCATGGGGAGCGGGGAGAGTGCCACTGTACCACAAGGGAATTAAGTGGGCATGGGGAGCGGGGAGAGTGCCACTGTACCACAAGGGAATTAAGTGGGCATGGGGAGCGGGGAGAGTGCCACTGTACCACAAGGAATTATGGGCATGGGAGGGAGTGCCACTGTACCACAAGGAATTAATGGGCATGGGGAGCGGAGAGTGCCACTGTACCACAAGGGAATTAAGGGCATGGGGAGCGGGGAGAGTGCCACTGTACCACAAGGGAATTAAGTGGGCATGGGGAGCGGGGAGAGTGCCACTGTACCACAAGGGAATTAAGTGGGCATGGGGAGCGGGGAGAGTGCCACTGTACCACAAGGGAATTAAGTGGGCATGGGGAGCGGGGAGAGTGCCACTGTACCACAAGGGAATTAAGTGGGCATGGGGAGCGGGGAGAGTGCCACTGTACCACAAGGGAATTAAGTGGGAGTGAGGAGTGGGTAGGCTGCCAATGTGCCACCAAGAAGTGAAGTGGGCATGGGAAGTGGGTGGGCTGCCACTGTACCACCAAGAAATGAAGTGGGTATTGGAAGTAGGTAGGGTACCACTGTACCACTAGGGAGTGAAGTGAGCATGGGTAGTGGGTAGGGTGCCACTGTACCACCAGGAAATGAAGTGGGTGTGGAGAGTTCCACTGTACCACCAGGCAATGCAGTGCTCATGGGGAGTGAGTAGGGTGCCAGTGTACCACCAGAGAATGAATTGAGCGTGGGGAGTGGGTAGGGTGCCACTGTACCACCAGGCAATGTAGTGGGCATGGGGAGTTGGGAGCACGCCAGTGTACCACCAGGGAACGAAGTGGGCATGGGGAGTAGGCAGGGTGCCACTGTACCACAAGGGAATTAAGTGGGCATTAGAAGTGGGTAGGGTGCCACTATACTACCAGGGGATAAAGTGGGTGTGGGCCGTGGGTAGGGTGCCACTGTACCACCAAAGAATGAACTGAGTGTAGGGAGTGGGTTGGGTGCCATTGTACCACCAGGAAATGAAGTGGGCATGGGAAGTGGATAGGGTGCCATTTATTTTATTTTATTTATTGGGAACTCGCAATTACAAACCTTTGAGCTAAGAGCTTGTTTACAAAGGATCCTTGTCAACACTTGAGATACATTTTGTTGCAACAGCATAATTCATAGGTTTGATAGGTTTTATACGAGCATTGGAGGCCAATGACCTATGTGTAACTCGCCACTTTTTTAGTGGGAAAATGTACATTTCTCTGGTCCCATATGCTTATCTAGTGCTGTTTTAAACGTGTCCATTGTACTACTATTCACTACAGCCTTAGGTAATGAGTTCCAAAGATTAATGACTCGCTGACTGAACCATTTGTTTCTTTTGCTAGTTTTATTAACTACACCTGTTAAAGCTATGTTATGTGATCTCGCATTCTTATTATTTTGGTACTTAACCAATGCTAAGCTTTCCCACAGTTCCCTACTCCTTGTTGCCCTGTAAACCAAACATAGGGCCCCATGTCATCTCCCATATTCCAGGGAGTACAGATCCAGTTGCCTCAATCTATCATCATCGTTTAAATCTTTCATATTTTTAATCCTTCTTGTTATCTTTCTCTGCATTCTTTCCACCATCTTTTTATTTATTTATTTATTTAGGAAATCGGAATTACAACCCTTTGTTTGAGTCATAGACTCGTTTCCAAAGTCAGAATAAAACATACACATTTATATGGTGTCAGCGTGGCTCAGTTGGTAGCACATCCACCTCTGGACCAGAAGGTCATGGGTTCTCATCCCACACCAGGATTGGACTTGCATCTAAAAATCGCTGGCATCCGAGTGCAGTATTGGGGGGTGCTGTACTTCGGATGAGATGTTAAACCGAGGTCCCTTCTACCCATCCTGGTGTTGTCCAGGTGGGTGTCCAGGTGGAAGTAAAAGAACCCAGGGCACTCTTCGTAAAAGAGTAGGGAACATTCCCGGTGTCCTGGCCAACATTCCCCTTCCCATAAAACCAGTTCATGCAATTATCCAGGCTGTGTGTGGGTGATGATGTGCGATATGGCTGCCACCACACATTCAGTCACTTTACCACCAGTCGTATGAAAAGCGCTATATAAATGCTGATTCTTCTTCTATACAGTACATACATAGAATAAATGTGGGTACCCATGCTTTGTGGTATGCAGAAGGGGGAACAATACTCCAGTTGTGGCCTCACCAAAGAAGAGTATAATGGAATAATCACAGTTGGTCCCTACTCTTAATATGTCTAAGGATGCATCCTATAGTTTTTGGATATTTTTTTTTTTACCGTTGCCCTAGTATGTATGTCAATGGACAAGGTGTGTGTGACTGTTACTCCTAGATCTCTTCCTCTGTCAGTTACCTGGAGAATGGTGTCATTCAATTTGTAAGTGAAATATTTATTTCTATACCCCACATGCATCACTCTACATTTTTCACTGTAAAATGTTAAGTTTATTTTGAGCAGCCCAATGTTCCAATCTAGTCAGCTCCTCTTGTAAGATCACAGCTGCAGCCTCGTTATGTACAATGGCCCCCGGCTTGCTATCGTCAGCATACTTGCACATCCCAACCTGATCTGTTGACTGCATGTTGGTGACTAAAATATTGAACAGCACTGGGCCCAAAACTGAGCCCTGAGGAACCCCACTGGTCACCTCTCCCCACTCAGAAAATTAGCCTCTAAGTCCTACCCTCTGCCTCCTATACTGCAGCCAGCTGCCAGCCTATTTAATTATACTTGGATGTAGTTGGAGTTTTTCCGGTTGTTCCAGCAGTATTCTGTGAGATACTGAATCAAAAGCTTTTGTATAATTACAGCAGACAAATTGACACTGGGGTTGTACTACTAACATGGAGTTTACATAGGAAGGGGTAGCAAATACATTTACAGTTTACACAAGTCAAGACATGAATGAAGCAGCTGGTAGCACTGTCAGTTTCCCAGTGGAGGTACGCAGTGTGCAGCCATCTGAGAGAAGTTAAGTGCAGAGAGACAAGTTGGGGTTTGGCAAATGTAGGTAGGTGGGGTGGAGGAGGAAGAGGTCAGGAAAATGGGCTAGAGGTAGTGTGGGTGTACTGGAAAGGGGGCAGGTGGAGGGGAGGAGTGGTGGGGAAGAGGAAGTGGGCAGGAGACTGGGCAGGAGGTAGTGTGGGTGAACTGGACAGAGGGCAGGTGGAGGGGAGGTAGTGAGGGGGTAATGAACAAAGGACAAGTGGGGGAGTTGGTAGGGAGGGGTGGGGAAGGGGAGTAGGTGCAACCTGGCCAGAGAAAGTGTGCAGTTGAGTGGAGGGCCGGATGCTGGGATTACGTTTGACACAGGCAGCGGACTGGAGGAGAGATGGAGCTACGGAGTTTAGATTTGAAGTGCCCTGGTAACTGCTGATTTCTGTGGTGGGAGGCCTTGACTTACCACACTGCCCACGTGCACCTATTTCTAGCAGCTTTGTAATTTTGAACATTCTCTACTGTCCCTGATACCCTTGCTTGGTGCCATAGTAGATCATGTTCCCACATCAAACCAAGGACTTGGGGGTGTTCCAGTCCATGCACCTCCCTTTTATCATTTTCTTATGAAAGGGGGGGCATACTTGTCTGCAGCCGAGTTAAACTGATCGAGGAAGAGCTGGAGGGCTGCATCAATAGAGGGACAGGTATCCAGGATGCTCCAGTTTGAGTTGGCCAGGTGTTTCTTGAAGGTGGCCATCGAGCAATTTCTGATGACTCTGTTCCTCACCAGCCTTGGGGGTAGTTCTGGCAGCTTGGAGGACCATTCACATGGGACAGGGGAGTGGCCACGCAGCACATCTGGGAGCACCTGGACATTGGTAATTCTCTCGGGGTGGGAGGTCAGTACCCAATCAATCAGAGTACTTGTTCCCGTTCTGTAGTTGGTTCTTGTGCAACTCTGGACCACCTGTGTTAGGTACAGTCCAGTAATTAGGTCCCTGTGAGGAACCAGAGCTGGCTAGCCAATTAGAATTAAAGTCACCTAGCACAATAGTTTTCTTATTGTGACTTGCCTGGGTACACAGGTTGATGAGATAATTTAATCCTGCTTGTTGGCATCCAGGTGGAATGTATACCGACATGACAATCAGCCCTTTCCTCCCCTTGCCCATGAGGATTTTCACTGCAAGGCATTCACAGTCATTGCTGGCAGCAGGCGGTTGGACTTTATGGCACTGGAGATGGTTGTGGGTGTAGATTAGGCATCCACCCCCTCTTTTCACCGTGGGATCAACCCTTAACAAGTTGTACCCAGGCAGGGAGATTGCTGTGTCAGCAGTTCCGGGCGTGAGCCAGGTTTCGGTCAGTGCAATAATAACGTCAGGCTGCACAAGTGCCACCCAGGCTTCGAACTGAGTGAGCTTTGCCAGCAGACTGCCAGTGTTTAAGGACACAATCCTCAACCTCCCTGCAGGTGGCTGGGTCTGGATGTTGGCAGGCACAGGGCCAGGGTTGGGGTGAACGTTTCCCGAGATCAGTAGTAGGATCAGGATGAGCATCCTAGGTAATTTAGGGAAAGGCGGGTTGTTCTTGCTCTCCAGCGAATCTGTGCCTTGTGTGTTGTTGGAGGGGTGCAAAGGCTGCTAAGCAGTCCTGGGTATAGGCACTGTGTCGGTGTGTTGAGTCCTGGGGGGCTGTGGTACCTGGCATGGGGTAGGGGAGGACAATCAAATAGCTGGGTGTTACTGCGGGTCTCCCACTGGGCTGGAGAACTCTTTTCTGCAAGTACACAGCCTTGGTGGTTCGAGGTGTTATACAGGTACGGGCCCATTATAGGCAGGGATAACATCAGGAGAATGATGAACTGTGCGTTGAGGACTCGACGGACTCAGGGGATACAGTCAAGACCCATTCTTCTTCCTGGTTTCAGCAAGAATCCGGTCATTAGTCTCAGCCAGGCAACACCAACTTGTGAGCCGACCTTGGGCACTGATCCGTGGCTTTCAGTATGTGCAGCTTAATAATTAATGCAGTGGGAATGGGGAGAAATTAGGCTGGTTTAGAGTTCAGTGTGGTGTCTTCTAACTTAAAGAGTTAAGATTAACACCAAGTGTTAGGCTCTACAACTGCATTCTGTATCTTTAAGGGGAGTTGCAATATTAGTGAGAGGGGAGGACGAAGATTGTCTAAGGGTGGTACCATGGGGGCAGGGAGAGTATTTAATAAAGGCTGGGGGGTGGGCGAAAAATTCAAGCTGGAAGGCGAGAAAGTGAAACAGAAATGGGATTAGTTGCAGGGCATAGCTTACAACTGTAACATAAATGAAACCTGCTCTACACAGAGAAGTGTTCACAAAAAGCTATATCACTTTTAACTTACTTTGTGATCCAATACCACAGGACCGTAAAAGAAAGAGAGCTGTAATACTTTAAAGCCTAAAAAATTGCACTCTAAAATATCCTGCACTTGAAATTACCCTTGGAGTGCAAAATTGCTGTAAACAGGCTTAGAGTCACATTTAAATTAGGATTCACAAGACAGCTTGGTGACACTTAACCAGTACCAGAATCAGTAAATAATATTAGCTTAAAGTCCTAAACAAAAGGGAGTAGCAAAGAATTAAAGAAGTGGAGCAGCCAATCAGCAGGCAGAGATGATGCTTCCAGCCAATCGGCATGGAGACGCCAGAAGTTTCAGCAACGTACCTTCAATCTGGTGAGCAGCGAGCAGTATAACAAGGAGGCAGCCGGTGGACAGTGGGGATACTGCTGGCTGCTTGCAGCAGCAGAGGCACCCATGTCAGGATGAAGCTTCTGGTGATCGGTGAGCAGTATAGTGAGCAGGCAGCCAGCAGACAGTAGGGATACTGCCAGGCTTCTTGCAGCAGCAGAGGCACCCGTGTCAGGGGTGAAGGGGTGCCACTGCACCACCAGGGAATGAAGTGAGAGTGGGGAGTGGGTAGGGTGCCACTGTACCACCAGGGAATGAAGTGGGTGTAGGGAGTGGGTAGGGTTACACTGTACCACCAGGCAATATAGTGGGCATGGGGAATGGGTAGGGTGCTACTGTTCCACCAGAGAATGAAGTGGGTATGGGGAGTGGGTAGGGTGCCATTTTACCACCAGGGGATGAAGTGGGAGTGTGGAGTGGGTAGGGCGCCACTGTACCACCACAGAATGAAGTGGGTATGGGGAGTGAGTAGGGTGCCACTGTGCCACCAGGGAATGAAGTGGGTATGGGGAGTGGGTAGGATGCTACTGTACCACCAGAGAATGAAGTGGGTATGGGGAGTGGGTAGGATGCTACTGTACCACCAGGGAATGAAGTGGGTATGGGGAGTGGGTAGGATGCTACTGTACCACCAGAGAATGAAGTGGGTATGGGGAGGGTAGGATGCTACTGTTCCACCAGAGAATGAAGTGGGTATGGGAGTGGGTAGGATGCTACTGTTCCACCAGAGAATGAAGTGGGTATGGGGAGTAGGATGCTACTGTTCCACCAGAGAATGAAGTGGGTATGGGGGTGGGTGGGATGCTACTGTACCACCAGAGAATGAAGTGGGTATGGGGAGTGGGTAGGATGCTACTGTTCCACCAGAGAATGAAGTGGGTATGGGGAGTGGGTAGGATGCTACTGTTCCACCAGAGAATGAAGTGGGTATGGGGAGTGGGTAGGATGCTACTGTTCCACCAGAGAATGAAGTGGGTATGGGGAGTGGGTAGGATGCTACTGTTCCACCAGAGAATGAAGTGGGTATGGGGAGTGGGTAGGATGCTACTGTTCCACCAGAGAATGAAGTGGGTATGGAGAGTGGGTAGGGTGCCATTTTACCACCAGGGGATGAAGTGGGAGTGTGGAGTGGGTAGGGCGCCACTGTACCACCACAGAATGAAGTGGGTATGGGGAGTGGGTAGGGTTACACTGTACCAACATGCAGTATAATGGGTATGGGGAATGGGTAGGGTGCTACTGTTCCACCAGAGAATGAAGTGGGTATGGGGAGTGTGAAGGATGCTACTGTACCACTAGAGAATTAAGTGGGAGTGGCGAGGGTGCTACTGTGTTACTGGAAAATGAAGTGGGCATGGGGACTGGGTAGGGTGCCACTGTACCACCAGGGAATGAAGTGGGCATGGGGAGTGGCTAGGGTGCCACTGCACCACCAGAGAAAGAAGTGGGCATGGGGAGTGGGTCGGATGCCACTGTACCACCAAGGAATAAAGTCGGTGTGGGGAGAGGGTAGGCTGCCATTGTACCACCAAGAAATGAAGTGGGCATTGGAAGTGGGTAGGCTGCCATTCTACAGCTAGGGAGTGAAGTAAGCATGGGTAGTGGATTTGGTGCCACTGTATCACCTGGCAATGTAATGGGCATGAGGAGTGGGTAGAGTGCCCCAGTACTGCCAGGGAATGAAGTGGGTGTGGGGAGTGGGTAAGGTGCCACTGTACCACCAGGCAACATAGTGGGCAGAGGGAGTAGGGAGAGTGCCACTGCACCACCAGGGAAAGAAGTGGGCATGGGGAGTGGGTCGGATGCCATTGTACCACCAAGGAATAAAGTCGGTGTAGGGAGTGGGTAGGATGCATTGTACCACCAAGAAATGAAGTGGGCATTGGAAGTGAGTAGGCTGCCACTGTACAACTAGGGAGTGAAGTGAGCATGGGTAGTGGATTGGGTGCCACTGTATCACCAGGCAATGTAATGGGCATGAGGAGTGGGTAGAGTGTCCCAGTACTGCCAGGGAATGAAGTGGGCGTGGGGAGTGGGTAAGGTGCCACTGTACCACCAGGCAACATAGTGGGCAGAGGGAGTAGGAAGAGTGCCACTGTACCACCAGGGAATGAAGTGGGCATGGGGAGTGGGTAGGGTGCCACTGTACTACCAAGGAATAAAGTGGGTGTGGGGAGTGGGTAGAGTGCCACTGTACTACCAGAGAATGAATTGAGCATGGGGAGTGGGTAGGGTGCCATTGTACCACCAAGGAATGAAGTGGGTGTAGGGAGTGGGTAGGGTTCCACTGTACCACCAGGGAATGAAGTGGGCATGGGGAGTGGGTAGGGTGCCACTATACCACCAGGGAATGAAGTAGGCATGGGGAGTTGGTAGTAGGTTCCCACTGTACCACCAGGCAATGTAGTTGGCATGGGGAGTGGGTAGGGCACCACCGTATTACCAGGGAATGAAGTGGGTGTAGGAAGTAGGTAGGGTGCCACTGTATCACCAGAGAATGACCTGAGCATGGGGGAGTGAGTAGGGTGCCACTGTACCACCAGGGAAAGAACTAGGTGTGAGGTGTGGTTAAGAAGCCACAATACCACCAGGAAATTAAGTGGCATGGGGTATGGGTAGGGTGCCACTGTACCATTAGGGAATGAAGTGGGCATAGGGTGTGAGTAGGGTGCCACTTTATCACCAGGTAAAGGCTCCAGAAGGAACAAAAAATGGAAATGTTAGCAGCTCAGAAGTGGACCAACAGGGATAAGCTTCCCACCTCCCTCCCTCCTTCCTGTGATCCCCTGTACCCCCCCCCCTCCATTGCTGACTGTACCTTTTCCCCCTTTAGTGCTTGCCCTAGTCTCTCGCCTAGAGGTCTTAAGGCTTCTGAAGACTATTCCTGCTCATGTCAGTATGGTGCCTGATGGTCCTGAACCTAGAATTCTAAGACTATTTGCCTCTATCCTTGCTACACCAGTAACTAGGCTCTTTAATTTGTCCATCTGCTCCTCCTTGGTCCCTTTAGCCTGGAAGACAGCCAGAACTATACCGGTGTTTAAGAAAGCGGGCTCTGAAGTTCTGCTGAATTACTGTCCCATTGCACTTCTGCCCACTCTCAATAAGTTGCTGGAAAAACCAATTCATTGCTAGGTCTCTACGCATCTACTTAACTACAGCCTGCAGTCACCTATCCAACATGGTTTTCCGCACTGGGCATAGTACAACTACCACAATAACTCAATTTACTAGCTATGTAAAGTGAAACATGGACAAAGACTTACTTTACTGGTGCTGTGTTTATCGACCTCTCCAAAGCATTTGACTTGGTTAATCGCCCTCCACTATTGTGCAAACTGCAGTCCTTTGGTGCCTCTGCTCTGACTCTCCCTTAACCTGGATCGGCAGCTACCTTGACAATCGATCTCAAGCTGTCTCCTCCTGTAAAGTTCTCTCATCCCTTGCCCCTATCTGCTGTCATGTCCTACAGGGTTCTGTTCTTGGCCCCGTGCTCTTCTCCCTGTTTAGCAATAATATTCCAAACCCTTCACATCCCTGCAGAACCATCATATATGCTAATGACCTCATACTCTATGCTGCTTCCAAGTCCGATGATGACCTCAATCAGCACCTCTCAACCACATTTCAGAATCTACAAACCTGACTCTCCACCAATTATCAAATCCTAAATTTATCTAAAACTCAGACCATGCTCTTTGGGTCCTCTAGAAAAGTCCAAGCTGAGTATTCTAAGCTACAGGTCCTCAGCTGTGATGGTTTTCCTGTCTCGAACACTGTCTCCTTCAAATATCTTGGTGTCACGCTGGACCCCGTACTTGACTTCTCTACTCACATTAACATGATATGTCATTCAGTTACCTCGAAAATAGGCACTGCCTACAGAGTGCATCACTCTCTCACTCCTGCCACCAGAATCTCAGAAGCTAGAGGTGTCCTGCTCCCAAAACTGTTATATGCCCTCCCCATTCTTTCCATGTCAATTCCGGAGTACTTAATGAGTGGGATATTACTTGTAACAACATCTGCAGATTTGCCTTATCAGCCCCTCATCTAACCCATCACTGCCTGCTCTATTCTACCTTATATTGGCTGTCTCCCAATGCCCTTCATTCTTAAACTCTGGGATGTTTTACAGCCTCTCTAACCAAACCTCCCCGTCCCAAAACATTGGGTGCTATGCAAACCCCGTCCTTCACTCCTGCTCCCTTAGGTCCTCCACCTCTCCCTCGCTTGCTGTCCCATCCTGTTCCTCTAAAATGGGTGAGCAAGCTTTCTGTTATTTCACCCTCAAGTTCTTGAATTTCCTCCCCCTTCATATTAAGAGCTCCTCATCTCACCTTACCTTCAAACGTGCACTGTTCTCTCACCTATATGCACTTGGTAATTGCGACTGCTCTTAAACCTGATGCTCGTCCATCTGCTCTCTCTCCAGCCTGTTCTTTGTCTATCTCTGTATTCCTCATCTATTTTTGTGTACCACTTGTCAGTTTCCCTCTCTTATTCCTGTTACGTCTTGATTATTCTGCCGTTCTGCCCAGATTGTACCACTGTACCAATTGTATGTGTTACTTCTGCCTATCCCTGCATGGATAACTGATGCTTTATTGCCCTGGCTGTTAATTATGTCCTGACTGCATCTTTGTATTTTGTACACTGTACTCTCCCGGTTCATGCCTGAAAATAGGTAGGATTATTGCCTAATGCACCTACCCTACTAGGGGAGATACTGTTGATGGGGGACCTGAATATGCCAGATGTTAACTGGAGTACCTTTGCTGCAGGCACATCCAAGAGCAGGGTCATTCTTGATGCCCTACAGGGGGCATGCCTCAGACAGCTAGTACTGGAACCCACTCGGGAGGGAGCAATCTTAGACCTGGTACTCTCAAATGGGGACGGAGAAAGAATCTCAGATTTAGAAGTGTGCAGCCATCTGGGAACAAGCGACCACCAAACAGTGTGGTTCACGATAAACACAGCCATACAAAGGCAAGAGTATTGGACTTTAGGAGGGCTGACTTTGGGAAAATGAGAGAGTGCCTCAGAAAAGCACTAGCAAACAGGCAAGAAGGAGGGGTGGAGGAACAATGGGGATAATCAAAACAGCCATCATAGAGGCAACAAGCCTTTGTGTAAAGCAAATCAACAAAACACAACGAAGGAAAAAAACGCTATGGTTCTCAAAAGAGGTGGCAGGGAAAGTTAAAGAGAAAAGGATAGCATTCAGGAAATATAAGGAAACACAGAAGGAGCAGGACGGCAAACTTTATCAGTTAAAGCAGAAAGAAGCTGGGAAGGCAGTCAGAATAGCAAAGGCCCAAACCGAGGAAAGGATAGCCAACTCTGTTAAGAAGGGGGATAAGACCTTTTATAGGTACATTAGGAGTGAAGAAAGACCAAAGGAGGGATACTGAGGCTTAATAAAGGGGAGGGAATGTGGATAGAGGGTGACAGTGAAAAAGCAGGGGTACTGAACGAATATTTCTGCTTAGTATTCACAAAGGAAGAGGAGGGGGAGGTACCTAAACGAAACAAGAGAAACACGCTGAAGACGGGGGTCGATACCAGTCCATTTACGGAAGAAAGGGTTCTGAAAAACTAATAAAATTGAAGGTGGACAAAGCAATGGGGCCTGATGGGATTCACCCAAGAATTCTAAAAGAACTAAGGGTAGAACTAGTGACACCGCTGACTACTCTCTTTAACAAATCATGGGAGGATGAGGTGGTACCTGAGGACTGGAGGAGGGATGATGTGATTCCTCTTCACAAAAGTGGGAGCAGGACAGAGGCAAGAAACCACAGACCACTTAGTTTGACCTCAGTGTTAGGGAAAAGAATGGAATCACTTCTGAAGGAAAGAATTGTTGAGTACCTTGAGGCCAGTGGGGCACAGGACCCAAGGCAGCATGGATTCATGATGGGAAGGTCGTGTCAGATGAATCTAATAGATTTCTTTAACTGGGTGACCAAAGTAGTAGACCAGGGTGGGGCTGTGGACATGGCCTACCTAGATTTTAGCAAGGCATTTGACACAGTCCCACACAAAATATTAATACACAAGTTAGCCAGCTTTGGAGTGGGTCCCAAGGTGGTAGCCTGGATAAAAAATTGGCTAGACAACAGGACATAAAGGGTAGTAGTAAATGGAGTCCACAGTGAAGAAAGGAGGGTTACTAGTGGGGTACCGCAGGGTTCAGTACTGGGACCATTCCTTTTTAATGTCTTTATAAGTAACATTGCAGAGGAACTGGAAGGAAAAGTATGTCTCTTTGCAGACGACACAAAGATCTGCAACAGGGTTGATACACACGATGGAGTGGAAAGGATGAGAAGGGACTTGGCAAGGTTGGAGGAATGGTCAAATGTATGGCAGCTCAGATTCAGTGCAAAGAAGTGCAAGGTAATGCACCTGGGAAACAAAGACCCAGGGGAAGAGTACACAATGGGGGGTGAGATACTGACAACAGTAAAAATGGAAAGGGACCTGGGGGTAATTATATCAGATGACCTTAAGGTGGGCAAGCAATGTGAGAAGGCAGTAAAGAAGGCTGGGTGGATATTGGGATGCATAGGGAGAGGCATTGTTAGTAGAAAACAGGAAGTTGTTATCCCTCTGTACAAACAGTTGGTGAGACCCCAGCTGGAGTACTGTGTGCAGTTCTGGAGACCCCATCTCCGCAAAGACATAGACAGAGTGGAGGCTGTCCAAAGGAGGGCAACCAAAATGGTGCAGGGTCTGCACCAGAAGACATACCAAGAAAGACTAAAGGAGCTTAATATGTATACCCTTGAGAAAAGGAGGGAGAGAGGAGACATGATAGAAACTTTTAAGTACCTCAAGGGAATCAACAAAGTCCAAGAGGGTGGCATCTTTCAGAAAAAGAGATGTGCAAGAACAAGGGGCATAATTTGAAGATAGAGGGGGGACGGCTCAGAGGTAATGTGAGGAAGTATTTTTTCACAGAGAAGGTTGTGGATGCATGGAACAGCCTCCCTGAGGAGGTCGTGGAGTCAAGAACAGTGGGGGAATTCAAGAATGCATGGGACAGACATAAGGCAGTCCTAGTGGGGGGTAGGAGGAAGTAAGCTGTTGGTTAACTAGGATCTGCAGCTTATCTGTCAAGTAGGAAAATGGGCAGACTAGGTGGGCCAAGCGGTCTTTACCTGCAGTCAAACTCTATGTTTCTATGTACCCGGTAACCAAAAGCTAATACATAAATAAGAGTGGGTGGTAAGGGACTTCTTGCAGCTTGGTGATTACAGTGGGATCTCAGCATGGCAAAGCACCAAGTGATCCGCGTTATGCTACGCTGCAACTGTGATGCAGTCACTAATCAGCATGTTAGCAAGTGCAAACTTATCTGGCAAACCTATTTGATTCCGGCATAGCCACAATCCCCCCCTTACACAACCACTGTGCGGCTATGCACTTCTCCTGTATATGTCTCTAAAGGATAGTGGTGCTACAGGGTGGTTTATTCCCCCCATCTGTTTTGTGCTGCCACTCTTTGCAACAGTATTGCACCCCTGTCTTGCATTCAAACATTGTCGAAAAAAGAACAAAGTGAAAAAGGAATCCAGACCTGGTGGGAAATGTAACCCGAACTAGGACTAGTGTAATCCCACCTCATATGTTCTGGACCTACATGTTTTCTCCTCCTTGCCACCAGAACTGCCTGCCTTGCTGCCCACTCCGGCGCGGGGACTGCAGCCTGTCGGGGGTGTGGGGGGGGTGGAAAAGCCAGACTGACGAGCCACATCCTGCTTGGCAGTTATCCATCGCTCAATCGCTGCACAGCAATGTGTGCATGTTCGAACAGCTGCCTGCTCGAATGTGCGAGCTGACAGCAGCTCAAATGTTGCCTCGGTGCTCAGCATGCCTGACCCACCACAGACTTTACTGCCACAACCCGCAGCCAGCACAGAACCACTCCCACTAGTGTGGTCTGGTCCCCAGGGATATCAGCAGCCGTCAGAGAGCACAGAGACGCTAGGAGGGGGAGAAAAGACAAACAAGCGTCTGGCGCCACTGTGCCTCAAGTACAGAGCAGCTCCCAGCCCTATTGAAAAGCCTGCTCTGCTGCTGGGTGAACAGCAACACGGAGCCCCCATGGCATGCAGAAAGCTCTGAATCACCTAAAGCCACCACTGGATGAACAGAGTGTGCTACTGACTAGGGGGGTGGTGTAAATAAGTATTGAACAGTAGCCTTGGAAAAGAAGCTTAAAGTTAAAGCAATATGTTCTTACTGTAAGACATCCCCCATCCTTCTAACCCCTGACCTCACATCAACCAATCAGAGGTCAGGGATCTCAGCATCTACCACAACAGACTGCTGGGAGAATCGCTGTGCTGTGTGCTTGGCACCCTTTCCAGCTGCCAATAGGACGTTCAGTGAACATTCTAAATACTAATTATTGTTGGCTGGCAGCTCCATATATTAATCCAAAGCTGCCTTCCCCAAGAAAATGTTGAGGGCAGTTCCAGAAATTGGGAGTTGGCAGCAAGCTCTTGGAGATTGAAGAGGGCTAGTGCTGCTGGCAGGAGACATCCATGAAAGCCTGCCTGAGCTTCCACAGCCAACTAATCAGAGAGTGACTTCAAAGGTTTCTACAACATGTATGCTACAGAGACTGAACTGTGTGCCTACTGAAAGTGTCAGGACACCATTTTCTTGTGAAAGGGCTGAAGCCTGCCTTGAGAAAAGGAGGTACAACCCTGCCACAGCTGCCAACCTGTGGGCACCAGAGAGTTCAGCTATGAGAGCAAACCTGCACTGATCCTGCCGAAAGTGTGGGAGAACTTGGCCAGTTAGTACTACTACCAGGTACTAGCTTACACTCTGCACTAGGGCTCTGAAGCCCAGTCATGGGTGTGTGCCCCTGCTCCTTAGACTGGTCTGTCCTGTGGAAGTGGAAGATGGAAGTACCCATGAGGTTCAGACGACTGCTGACACAGAGTCTGATTTCCACCCAGAAGCACCTGAGACCTGAAGGACTTCGAGCTGCCCTTCCCATCTGCTCCAACTGACCCATCAGTGTGAGAGGACATGCACCTGCAGGAAGGACGAAGAGCAGCCCAGCTGACAGAGATGCTGGCACCCCAGAACTGTGAGTACTCTCCGGGCTTGCCTTGCAACTGAGAAATTTGTGCAAAGTTGCCACCAAATCTACAGATCTGGCTAACAGGCCAGAAGTTACAAATACCCTCATTTATTGACAACAGTAAAAATAGAAAGGGACCTGGGGGTAATTATATCAGATGACCTAAAGGTGGGCAAGCAATGTGAGAAGGCAGTAAGGAAGGCTGGGGGGATACTGGGATGCATAGGAAGAGGCATCAATAGTAGAAAACAGGAAGTTGTTATCCCTCTGTACAGACAGTTGGTGAGACCTCATCTGGAGTACTGTGTGCAGTTCTGGAGACCCCATCTCCACAAAGACATAGACAGAGTGGAGGCTGTCCAGAGGAGGGCAACTAAAATGGTGCACGGTCTGCAAGAGAAGACATACCAAGAAAGACTAAAGGAGCTTAATATGTATACCCTTGAGGAAAGAAGGGAGAGAGGGGACATGATAGAAACTTTCAAGTACCTCAAGGGAATTAACAAAGTCCAAGAGGGTAGCATCTTCCAGAAAAAAGAGATGTGCAAGAACAAGGGGGCACAATTTGAAGATAGAGGGGGGACGGCTCAGAGGTAATGTGAGGAAGTATTTTTTCATTGAAAGGGTTGTGGATGCATGGAACAGGCTCCCTGAGGAGGTTGTGGAGTCAAGAACAATGGGGGACTTCAAGAATGCATGGGACAGGCATAAGGCAGTCCTAGTGGGGGGTAGGAGGAAGTAAGCTGTTGGTTAACTAGGATCTGCAGCTTATCTGTTAGGTAGGAAAATGGGCAGACTAGGTGGGCCAAGCGGTCCTTATCTGCCGTCAAATTCTACGTTTCTATGTTTTTATTTGGAGTTTTTTGCCATTTAAGCAGTTGCATGACCTGTGGGGTTTTGGGTTTAACTGTTTCTGTTTAAAGTGTGCTACTGCCGGCCAACCAGCTGCAACAGCACCAGGCCTGCACTGTTCCTGTGGCTGAGTACCCAGTGAAGCACAGGGAGCTCCCTTTAAGGGTTTGAACTGGTACCAGTAAGTAATGCCCCTAGTATAGGTGGGCTGGTAATACCAAAAGGTTTGCAGCTTATTTGCTATTGCTGCGTCTTGTCTGGTGGGGGACTGTTACAGTGGTTTAAGTACTTTACAGGTTAAGCCTAGTCAGGCACTTAATTTTGCTCCTGCAACAAGATTTCACTAGTTTCCTCCGAAAACAGTTTTACGTTGCATTCCCACATCCTTTGTGAATATCCCCAATAAATATTTTGTTGATATTTTACATTTTGTCTCAGGAGCATATTATTTGTTTAAGTCACTGTCACCAATTGCATTATTGTTAAATTTTTGATTGCTCTGTGATTTTACATGTGTAGTGAGGACACTGTGCAGAGGTGGGGAGGTACTGCATCCCAGGAGGCTGTACTGCTCTGGCACTAGGTCCACTTAAATTTACTCTGGGTGGAGGAACCATGTAAAACTTAAAAGATCTGGATACACACGCACCAATCAGGAAAATCAGAACCCAGGCCCCTCGATCTTGTCTGAGCCCACAAGGCAGGGGTAGTAAACATAGCGTCCAGTTACACTAAATACTATGCTTAATAAAGTTCTTCCAGCAGTATCAGCTGCTCTCGATGGCACCATGGTCTCATTTTGACCAGCAGTCTTGATATTCTAATCATTCCTATTTTGGAGGATTCAGTACAAAGCATGTGGCCTCTGCTTGGGTCCATGTATAAAGCCATGTATCTAGTTTGATGGGGATTGTAGGTGTTCTGGGTATTTAGAAACACAGAAACATAGACTTTGACGGCAGATAAGGACCGCTAGGCCCATCTAGTCTGCCCATTTCCCTACCTACAGGATAGGCCGCAGATCCTAGTTAACCAACAGCCTATTTCTTCCTACCCCCCACAAGAATTGCCTTATGTCTGTCCCATGCATTCTTGAAGTCTCCCACAGTTTTAGACCCCACAACCTCCTCAGGAAGGCTGTTCCATGCATCCACTACCCTCTCTGTGAAATAATACTTCCTCACATTGCCCCTGAACTGCCCTCCTTCCATCTTTAAATTGTGTCCCCTTGTTCTTGCAAGTCTCTTTTTCTGAAAGATGCTACCCTCTTGGACTTTGTTGATTCCACTGAGGTACTTAAAAGTTTCTGTCATGTCCCCCCTCTCCCTTCTTTCCTCAAGGGTATACATATTAAGCTCCTTTAGTCTCTCCTCATACGGCTTCTCTTGCAGACCCTGCACCATTTTTGTTGCCCTCCTCTGGACTGCCTCTATCCTGTCTATGTCCTTGCAGAGATGGGGTCTCCAGAACTGGATACAGTACTCCAGATGGGGTCTCACCAACTGTCTGTACAGAGGGATAACAACTTCCTGTTTTCTGCTGATGATGCCTCTCCCTATATATCCCAGTATACCCCCAGCCCTCCCTACTGCCTTCTCACATTGCTTGCTAACCTTAAGGTCATCTGATATGATTACCCCAGGTCCTTTCCTTTTTGTTGTTGTTACTACCTCCCACCCATTGTGTATTCTTCCCTGGGTTCTTGTTTCCCAGGTGCATTATTTTGCACTTCTTTGCATTGAATCCTAGCTGCCATACTTCTGACCATTCCTCCAACCTTGCCAAGTCCCTTTTCATCCTTTCCACGCCTCCTTGTGTATCAACCCTGTTGCAGATCTTTGTGTCATCTGCAAAAAGGCATACTTTTCCTTCCAGTCCCTCTGCAATGTCACTGATGAAGACATTAAAAAGGACTGGACCCAATACTGAACCCTGCGGTACCCCACTAGTAACCCCCCTTTCTTCAGAGTGGACTCCATTTACAATTACCTTCTGTGTCCTGTTGTCCAGCCAATGTTTTACCCAGGCTACCACCCAGGGTCCCACTCCCAGGCTGGTTAATTTGACTATTAATCTTTTGTGTGGGACTGTGTCAAATGCCTTGCTAAAGTCTAGGTAGGCCATGTCCACAGCCCCTCCCTGGTCTACTACTTTGGTCACCCAGTCAAAGAAATCTATTAGATTTGTCTGACATGACCTTCCCGATGTGAACCCATCCTGCCTTGGGTCCTGTGCTCCACTGGCCTCTAGGTACTCAACTATTCTTTCCTTCAGAAGTGACTCCATCACTTTCCCTACCACAGAGGTCAGACTGACAGGTCTGTAGTTTCCTGCCTCTGTCTTGGTCCCACTTTTGTGAAGGGGAATCACATCCGCCTTCCTCCAGTCCTCGGGTACCACCCCATCCTCCCATGATTTATTAAAAAGAGTAGCCAGTGGTTTCACTAGTTCCTCCCTTAATTCTTTTAGCATTCTGGGGTGAATTCCATCAGGACCCATGGCTTTGTCCACCTTCAGTTTTATGAGTTCTTGCAGAACCCTTTCTTCTGTGAAAGGACTGGGATCGACCCCCCATCAAGATTGCTTCTGTTAACTGGATTAGGCACTTCCCCCTCCTCTTTTGTGAATACTGAGCAGAAATATTCGTTCAGTATTCCTGCTTTTTCACTGTCCCCCTCTGCCCACCCACCATTCATTCTATTCAGCCTCACTATCCCTCCCTTTGTCTTTCTACGCTCGCTGATGTACCTATAAAAGGTTTTATCCCCCTTCTTAACTGAGTTGGCTATCTTTTCCTCAGTTTGGGCCTTTGCTATTCTGACTTCCCTCCCTGCTTCCTTCTGCCTTAACTGGTACAGCTGTCTGTCCAGCTCCTTCTGTGTTTCCTTATACTTCCAGAATGCTATCTTTTTCTTCCTGACTTTCACAGCCACCTCTTTTGAGAACCATAGTGGCTTTTTCTTTCATTTTGATTTGTTTATTTGCTTCACACAAAGGCTTGTTGCCTCTGTGATGGCAGTTTTGATAATTCCCCATTGTTGCTCCACACCTCCTTCTAGCCTGTTTGCTAGTGTTTTTCTGAGGTACTCTCCCATCTTGCCAAAGTCAGCCCTCCTAAAGTCCAGTACCCTCACTTCTGTATGGCTTGACACATGCTTGTTTTAATCATTCCCTGATAAAGTCATTCATTTCCTAACCTGAAATGCTGCCAGGTTGATCACAGTTTTGTTTAAAGCACTAAAGGTCACGGTGTCAAAAAACATTTATTTCTTTTTTCTCCTTCCCCAGGCACCCCCAACCGGCCACTCCTTCGGACCTCCAAGGTGCACCTGCCGCCACTTTGTCCCCTGCCACCATCCACTGCTCCTATCAGCAGTCCCCCCCCAGGTAACCAGACATCACCCATCGTCGGGTGGGTCCCCTTCCTTCTGGGGGGAAGCGCCCTTGGGCGCGACTACGTGTCCCAGGTGCTGCAGGGTCAGTCTGGACACTTCCGGGGCTTTGTGGTGACGGGAACCAGTGGCCATCATCTGGTTGAGTGGGGACGCTTTTTCCATTTTGTGCCCTTCCCACTCCCTCCACTCTTATTGGGCCTGATCGTGATGGCAACCTGAGGTGGGGATGTTCGGTGGCGTGTCGAGGCTTCACGTTGCCTAGCATGTTGCCCAATCCACCTTCAGGTGCCTTTGTCCCCCCCCCCAAGGAGGGAAATGTCCAATGGATGCTGTGAACTCCCTCTCTCCTGGTCTCCACTCCTGACACCCGGGCTCGGGGCACAAACCTGGGTCGCCAGTAAGCCAAGCGAACCCCTTTACTCAGTGCCACAGAGTCGGCTGTCAAAAAACATTTAATAAAGTTCTGATGCTCTTTATTTATGCGACTCCCTCTTTTCACCTAAATCTCACTACCCTGCTTCCCTCTCTCTTCCCTGGGTCCACGGGCTGCTCTACTCTTACTACACAATAATAGTACGTTGTGCCAGCACTCGTAAGTCTCCTTTTTAGTTATAGTCTTGTTTGACCATTTCCCAGGCATACATTGTACAATGCCTGTCAGTTGATTTTTCATGATATTACTGACTGATGCTCTTTTGTTTTTTACCGTACTTCTTGTCTGTACTTTGTCTATTTATTGTTGACCAGGTAAGTGCACTACACAAATTCTCACCTATTTTTAGGCACTACCCAGGGGAAAGAGATACAGATGAATGCCAACTGACCTTGAACCAGATTAAGCTGTTGGTGGTATTTTAGGTGAATGGGGGGAATTTGGCCAGGACACCGGGGAAATTCCCCTACTCTTTTTTTTGAGAAGTGCCATGGGATTTTTAACATCCACCTGAACTACCACCAGAACAGGCAGATGGGACCTCAGTTTAACATCTCATCCGAAAGGCGGCACCTCAGGAGTGCAGCACCCCCCTCATGCTGCACTACAGTGTCAATACTGGGATTTAACCCAAGTGCCTGGTGTGGGGATAGAACCCACAGCCTTCTGATCTCCTGGCCTCAGAGGCGAGTGTGCTACCTGCTGCATCACTGACACTGACTATGTTTTCATGATGTAGAACGTATGTAAAACAGCTCTTAGCTCAAAAGGTGTTAATCTGAGATTTAAATAAATAAATAAATAAAATCAAAACTCCTTGCTTAGACTGTGTATTATTGTCCCTCCAGACATTCCTCTTGTTAAATTCTTATTTTAAAAAATACTGACTCCCTGCAGCAAAATAAAAGGAGATCAATACAAAATGATGGACTTCAGGCTTTGAACCTATGTACAATCTGTTGCAAAGCCAGTTCAGAGCGGACAGTCCCGCAAGGTGGACGGTCAGCAATCCAAAATAGCATGAGCTAGCTGCCACAGGTCCGGCTCACAGCCATCAGCTGTCACAGCTTAGTGTGCCCTTCCTGGTCAAAAATTACAAATAAATAAACAAAAAAGAAGATACAGACAATATAACATATGTTATATCGATAAAACCAAGTCACTGCATAGTAATGAGGATTTTAGGGCAAACAAGGAGGGGAGGACTGGAGTACCTCTGGCAAGTTTCTACACACAAGTGAGCTCTTTTGCAGTATAAATTGTTATTCTTTCTGTTGACAAAAAGTTCATCAGACAGATATCCCTTTCCCCAAACTACCTCTAAGCCCCACCCCCAGTAGAAGATCAAGCAGCATGGGACCCAAGAGTGCCCCGAGTGCTGTCATCAGTTTGCTGATGGGACTTGTCTTGTTTTTTGTCTCTGCTCCCCCCACCCACTCTGGTGCTGTGGCACACCAGTGTTCTACAATGCCCCTGCAAAGGAGGCTGAACTGCTTGCATGACTACAGAGGACACTGTGACAATGGCATGTAGCACCTCCCTCCCTCCCCCACAGGCCAGGATGTGCAGCTGTCATGCAGCACACTGAGCTCGGAGGCACCTGACAAGCGAAGCCCTGGGCTCGTTCCCAAATCTGAGGCACTAGTGTAGTGGCGAAGCACACTACCAGCATTTCGCTTTAGAATGTGAGCTGCACAGGAGAAATCTGGAAGCATTCCAGGAGTTTGAACCATTTGTCATAAGCTGTGCATGGAAAAGAAGGTTCTGCACAGTCCTATTTAATTCTGAGTTATCCGGGAACGCATGAGGAGATCTGTTAATTGGAGGTTAAGACTCATGGACCACGTTTCACTTTTTTTTTCTTTTTTCCTCCTGCACACCGGTCTCTCCTCCCACATGCTGGCTGGTTGTCTCTCTGCCGACGCAACCCCCAATCCCATTAGCTGCCATGTCTAGGACTTACCTCTGGCCTTGGTTGATATTCCCACAGTTTTCCCCCTGCAGAGTCGGACTGGCCCACCAGGACACCTGGAAACTTTCCAGGTGGGACCCCCTCTGTTGGGTACCTGGCCATCTTCTGAACTCTGTAAATATTTACATTTATCATCTTTTCTCTAGTTAAATGGGTTAGCTGGGGCACTGTAGGTAAATGGAAGAAGCAGATACAGATAAAGTGTATCATATTCAAGTGGAATACTGATATAAGTGTGACACCCTGTGCCCAGCCCTACTGACACTGACTACTGATCTTCTGGGTGGGCTCCTGTATCCAGTTTCCAGGTGGGCCACCTGTGCCCCAGTCCGACCCTGACCCTTGTGGTAGAACTGGAGGGGGATACCCCGGTTCCCTTTTTGGAAGTCTCACTAGGCCGAGCCCGCCCTAAACCAGTACCCAGTCCGTCCGTGCCCCTTGTGGTAGAACTGGAGGGGGATGCCCCAGTTCCCTTTTTGGAAGTCTCACTAGGCCGAGCCCACCCTGAGCCCAGTAGCTGGCATAGGGTCTGCAAGGGGACCGTCAGCTTCATCCTGCCACAGCTGGTGGGATTTTCTCTTTTCTTCTCCCCCAAGATGTTCTGTGGAGGGGCTGTATGACACTGCATGCAAGGTATGCTGACGTCTTCTGCAGGGAGTGCTCCCCCACCCCTTAGCCACTACATTCACACCACCACTTATGGTCTCCGAGGGGGTGGTGTTGCAAAAGAGCTTGCTGCCCACCCTCCCCGGAGGAGGACAGCGTCCTTTGCAATGCTCCGTCCTCGTCCCCTGGCCGGCTGTGATGGCTCTGGCTCGCTACTGAACCCAAGTCATCAGTGTCATGGGAGGTGCGCTACCACTGTGCCGACAGGCCACCTTCACAGTTCCCAGTTTATAACACTACATCTCTAGGCACATCCCGTCATGGGAGGTGCGCTACCACTGCGCCGACAGGCCACCTTCACAGTTCCCAGTTTACAACACTATATCTCTAGGCACATCCCGTGCATAGAGGTGGCGCTACCACTGCGCCCGACAGGCCACCTTCACAGTTCCCAGTTTACAACACTATATCTCTAGGCACATCCCTGCCATGGGAGGTGCGCCACCACTGCGCCGACAGGCCACCTTCACAGTTCCCAGTTTACAACACTATATCTCTAGGCACATCCCGTCATGGGAGGTGCGCTACCACTGCGCCGACAGGCCACCTTCACAGTTCCCAGTTTACAACACTATATCTCTAGGCACATCCCGTCATGGGAGGTGCGCTACCACTGTGCTGACAGGCCACCTTCACAGTTCCCAGTTTACAACACTGTATCTCTAGGCACATCCCGTCATGGGAGGTGCGCTACCACTGCGCCGACAGGCCACCTTCACAGTTCCCAGTTTACAACACTGTATCTCTAGGCACATCCCGTCATGGGAGGTGCGCTACCACTGCACCGACAGGCCACCTTCACAGTTCCCAGTTTACAACACTATATCTCTAGGCACATCCTGCCATGGAGGTGCTTACCACTGTCGGCTGCGGCCACCTTCACAGTTCCCAGTTTACAACACTATATCTCTAGGCACATCCCGTCATGGGAGGTGCGCTACCACTGCACCGACAGGCCACCTTCACAGTTCCCAGTTTACAACACTATATCTCTAGGCACATCCCAGTTCGGGGAAAAACTGCAACATTCTGGTCTAGTGCAAGCAGTGGGAATGAATCCATGAGTCCATCAAGGAGATGAAAAATGACTGTGTATTCAGATCTGCATTTCAAGGAAGTGCAAACAATACACTGATAAAAGACATAAATCACAAGTAATTATTTAGTTGAGATATGTCAGCGCTATCTAGTCCTAGCAACCGTAAGTAAAGTGAATCATTAATTATACTATTCATTTTACAGTCGATTCAGGTGTGGGGATTCCCTCTATAATGAGGGAGATTATTGAGGTGATAACTTCATATTTAAGACAACCTGAGGAAACAATGATTGACTTACTTGTGTCATTTTAATAAATGTACAGTACAAAGAATTCATAGCTCTTGCCACCTTCCCGATAGCCCTTCCCAAAGAAATTACATCCTGCTGAAGGGGTGTGCCCAACCATGGGGTGTACGGGGAATAAGGAGCAAGACACTTTTACACCCCTTACGGTGCTCACAGTTCCCCCAGGACCCTTCTGGAAATGAGCAATTTACTACTCATATTGCTTTCCTGGTAAAACTTTTTAAACAAATTGAACTGATAGTGTGAGGCGTGGCTCACAAAGCAGGATGTTGTTGGGGGAAGTATTCAATGCATACCATCTTGCTATGAGAGGCGCAGTGCCTGTTTCAGCAAGCTCTCACTCCTTCAGGAAGGGTTCATGAGGAGATGGCAGGTGCAGGTGTCGTGCTAGAATTATGTACACTGCAGACTGAAATAAAGGTGCACCAGGAAACAGTGGACCTTTCTTTCCTCAGAAAGGAAAAATCTTCGGGGCTTTGGTGCATGTTTAAAAACATGTACAGAGAAAACAGCCTATAGTTCTCCTTTAATTTGAAAAAAAAAAAAAAAAAGACAAAAATGTCTTGGGCAACTTGATGACCTGGAGGTAGGGCACTGGCAATGACCTGGGTTCGAGAGTGGGCTTGGGATGCTGGGGTCAGGAGGTCATCAAACTGAATCAAGGATGCAGTGCCGCTGGTACAGCATCCCAACCCACAGGAGAGGGGGGCCACATTCCACTACCACAGTGTCCTCAGGGATGGGCTGTGGAGCCGACAGTGCATCGTGACCTAGGGTAGAGGGAACCACATTCTGTCAACACAGTGTCCACTGAGATGGGCCACAGAGCTGGCAGAGTGTCCCATTCCAGGAGGGGGGCCACGTTCTGCCACTACCACAGTGATCCCTGAGATGGGCTGTGGAGCCGACAGTGCATCGTAACCTAGGGTAGGGGAAATCACATTCCGTCAACACAGTGTCCACTGAGATGGGCCACAGAGCTGGCAGAGTATCCCATTCCAGGATGGAGGCCACATTCTGCCACCACAGTGTCCCTGAGATGGGCTGTGGAGCTGGCAGTGCATCGCAACCCAGGGACTGGGTGCTAGATTCCATCACTACAGTGTCTCCTGAGATGGGCTGCGGAGCTGGCAGAGTATCCCAGTGCAGGAGAGGGAAACTTTACATTCTTCCACCACAGTGTCCCCTGAGTTGGACTGTGGAGCTGGCCGTGCAAACCAACCCAGGGGAGGGGGAGCCACATTCTGTCACCACAGTGTCTCCTGAGATGGGCTGTGGAGCTGACTATGCAAACCAACCCAGGGGAGGGGGAGCCATATTCCTTCACCACAGTGTCTCATGAGATGGCTGTGGAGCGGACTGTGCACACCAACTCCAGGTAGGGGGGAGCCACATTCTATCACCACAGTGTCTCCTGAGATGGGCTGTAGAGCTGACTGTGCACACCAACTCCAGGGAAGGGGAGCCACATTCCATCACCACAGTGTCTCCTGAGATGGGCTGTAGAGCTGGCTGTGCATTGCAACCCAGGGACTGGGTGCCACATTCCACCACCACAATGTCCTCTGAGATGGGCTGTAGAGCTGGCTGTGTATACCAACCCTGGGGAAGGGGAGCCGCATTCTGTAGCCACAGTGTCTCCTGAGATGGGCTGTAGAGCTGGCTGTGCATATCAACCCAGGGAAAGGGGAGCCACATTCCACCACAATGTCCCCTGAGATGGGCTGTAGAGCTGGCTGTGCATACCAACCCTGGGGAAGGGGGGGCCACATTCCATCACCACAGTTTCTCCTGAGATGGGCTGCGAAGCTGGCAGAGTATCCAGGTCCAGGAGAGGGGGGCCAGATTCTGCCCCCGTAGTGTCCCCTGAGATGAGCTGTAGAGCTGGCAGTGCATACCAGCCCAGGGAAGGGGGGAATAATAATAAAATAATGATAACTTTTCATATATAATAATATAATATAACTTTATTTGTATGATGTGCAAGTCAAAGAATATCAAAGCGCTT
This sequence comes from Neoceratodus forsteri, assembly GCA_016271365.2. Lineage (NCBI taxonomy): Eukaryota > Metazoa > Chordata > Ceratodontiformes > Ceratodontidae > Neoceratodus > Neoceratodus forsteri. The sequence continues at coordinate 1,095,108,255 of CM028135.1, read as the reverse complement.
TTACAAAAACAACTAAAACCATAAAAATTTAAAAACCACTTAAAATAACAGAATCCATAAATTAATAGTCAGGATAGGCAAGAGAGAACAAACACGCTTTCAGAGCAGATTTAACGCTCTCCACAGTGAAGCACCCCTTATCCAAAGAGGTAGAGAATTCCACAGAGTAGGAGCCACAAAACCAAATGTATGGGCTCCAGAGGTTTTCAAACGAAACTTGGGAATCTCTAGCAATCCCTCCTCCGCGGAGCAGAGCGGTCAGAGGGGGCGAAAGAGACAGAGGAGCTCTTGCAGATAACTCAGTCCCTGTCCGTGTAGGGCCTTGTAGGTTAGCAAGCCAACCTTGAAGGTGATCTGCCACTGAACAGGCAGCCAGTGCAGACCACACAGCACAGGTGCGACATGGCTAGATCTAGACAGCCCAGTCAACAGCCTGGCTGCAGCATTCTGCACCAGCTCCAAGTGGTGGATATCAACCCCCAGAAGCCCTAGGAACAGAGCACTGCAGTATTCAAGGTGGGAGGTCACAGAGGCGTGGACCAGAGTTGAAAGATCACCAGGCGGAAATAGATGTTTAATCCGGGTGATATTCCTCAGATGATAGAATGAGGTCTTGATGACAGATGACACCTGAGACTTCAGGGTCAACCCCTCATCAAAAATAATGCCCAGTTGGGCCGGACTGTCGGCTCAGTGGTAGCGCTACTGCTTGCGATGCCAGTGACCCAGGTTCGGTAGCAAGCCTGGGACGTCAGAGGGTAGGCCCCGGGGGAGAATGACTGAGTGCCCGCTGGGCCACTCTCTCTCTGGGTGGAGGCAGCACTCACATACCGCCTCCACCTGGGTGACCACGGGTGGTGACGGTGCAGCAGAGGAGGCAGTAAGAAGAGAGGGAAAGACGTCGGCCGAGGACCAGAGCAGAGGTGCATCTCTGTGCGCCTCCAGCTCATTCAAATCAAATCAAATCAACTTTATTTATATAGCACCTTTCAGAGCCAAGGCGCTGTACATAAAAACATATACATAAAATAGATTAAAACAACATTAAAATATGTCAACCATATTCAAATAAAGGCTAAGCTAAATAAATATGTTTTTAAACCAATTTTAAAACCATCGACGGTTGGGCATTCTCTCAACCAATGAGGTAGAGAATTCCACAGGGTTGGTGCTGAAAAAGCAAAAGCACGAGATCCTGATGTCTTCAATTGAAGGATCATTGGTCCTCCCTGCGCGCGAACTTCTGGAGGGCAGGGAGAAACATGGAAAAACACCCATGATCGCACCGGTAGACGGGTCTCCGGTGCCACAGCTTCAGTGCATGCTTCCTCCTGAAAGTATGGGGAGTAAGAGGGGAACTCTCCCACCCCAACCAGGGGGAAATCTGGGGGCTCTGGAACCTATGGGAGGCGGGGCACTCATAGGAGCTGGCAGGTGCATGAGGACCCAGAAGAGAGGAGCAGTAGTGGAGAGAAGGGGCGTATAAAGAGTAAGTAAAAAAAATAAATAATGCCTAGACTCTGCACCCATTCAGAGTTCATCAGCTGGCAACCCCCAAGCACAAGCCCAGAGGCTTACTCTACGGAGGAACCCTCTACCCGGTGACCTGGGTCCACCACCAAAACCTTAATCTTGTCAGGATTCAGCCTCAGCAAGTTGGCACTCATCCACCCTGAATTTTGGTGAGGCAGTTGTTAAACACCGAGACCGCGTCACCCTGGTCAGGTGCAAGGGACATATATAGCTGAGTATCATCTGCATAGCAGTGAAAACTCAAGCCATACTGCTTTACAATGTCTCCTAATGACAGAATGTACATCACAAATAACAGGTGAAAGCACAGAGCCCTGGGGTACCCCACATGATAGAGAGAATGCATCAGAGAAATAAATTCCTGACGCAACTCTCTGAGATCTACCAGTGAGGAATGAATGGAACCATCTGATGGCTGTACCTGACAGTCCACAGATCACCCGCAAGCGCTCCAGCAAAATGCCATGATCCATGGCGTTGAATGTTTCGGAGAGATCAAGGAGGACTAAGATGGAATGAGTCCTCCAATCTCTTGCTATCAAGAGATCACTGAGCACTCAAATCAGAGTGGTCTTGGTGTTGTGCCCTCTTCCTAAATCCCGACTGGAGAGGATCATAGATGTCATGGACGATAAGATGATCATCCAGCTGCAGTGTGACCACCTTCTCAATAACCTTGCCCAGAAAGGGCAGGTTAGAGACAGGTCTGTAGTTGGTGAGACAGTCCGGGTAAAGAGAAGATTTCTTAAGGAGAGGTGTAACCACCACCTCTTTCAGGGAGTCAGGAAACTCACCCATCTCAAGTGACATTTGGACTATCTCAGCTAGGACTGGGCTGATGACCTCAACACACCCCACAAGGAGGTGAGTTGGGCCCAAATCCAAATTACAGCAGGTTGGCTACATACTCTGGACGATCCCTATGACATCACGATCGTTGGCTGGATGAAAGTCAACCAACAAAACCGTGGTTCTGCAATCTCCAACTGATTACCGACCGCCCTGCCCACTGGAGTTAGCTAAGCTGATCTCTGATCTAATGTCAGCACCCTTATCTGCAAAGCAGCATGCAAACTCACCACACTTATCCTGTGACATTGCTCTCTGAACTTGTAGACAGGCTGGATTGCACAGTCCGTCTACCATTCGGAAGAGTTGAGCAGGTCGGTTCCTTGCAGCGGCAAACTCCCCGGACAGGAATGCTGCCTTCTTGCGTGAGATAGCTGATTGCTAGTCCAAATAATGGACCATCAATCTATGCCTGTCGGCACCAAGGCCGGATTTCTGCCAGTGTCGCTCCATCCTTTGCCCCCCTCTCCTCATCTCCCTCAAGGTCCCATCAAACCAAGGGGACCAAGGGTCAGGGGGCAAACACGAACAGAAGCAATGGAGTCCAGAGCCACCACTACAGCCATGTTATAAGCTTGCAGCAGATTGTCTGGACCCATGCTAGCAATCGGAAGTCCTGACAGATCCAATACCGTCATCAGGCCATCTGGAGTTACTCCCCTTAAAGGGCAGTACCAGACCATCTCCACAGGGGCAGACCTATTGGGGGGGGGCTGGAAATTTTACCTGATAGTGTAATGGTCAGACCAACCTACTGGCTCCACCACCAAATCAGAGATCTCCATACCCATGAGGAAGACCAGGTCCAGTGAATGACCAGAGTTATGGGTTGCAGAGGCAACAGCCTGTGAGAAGCCCCTGCCCAACAATCCAACCTCGGGTGGTGTATCACTGAGAAACCAGCTGGAACCACTGACTCAAAAATTGGGCCAGCATTTCAATCCAGCCAGGTCTCAGTGATGCAAGCCAGATCCGATGACCTAACAAGATCGGCAATTATTGCCGTCTTGTTTTTAATGGACCTAGCACTGCATAACACCGCCCGGGTTGGATGAGACTCTGAGGCTGATCGAGTAAGCTTCCCACTAGAAGTGGAGCACTTGGGAATGGGTACCAGACAGTGAAGACCCCTATCCAGTCTCCATTTCGGCCCAGAGCGTCTCCTTGCCACAACCACAATCTGGCCGCCCAGCTCCCCCCCATGCCTCCTCCTTACTATCCCTAATGCCTGACAGTGATTGTATATGTCAGTATGCAAAAGGGGGCAGTTAAAGGGGTGGAAGCCCCAGAGTGCAGAGGAGGAGCAGCGTCTGACCAGGAGGGCTGCCTGCCGACACATAATCTCTGGGCACCCAGAGTAGCCACCCCAAATTGATCACACCTCTGCACCACAAATAAATTAAACAAAGTTAAAACAAACCCCCCAATCAAAACTACTGTACCCCAACTAAGATAATCAAATAATAAACTAACATACCCTCACGGTCCCCTTAATTAAAAAACAAACATAATACAATAAACACAAGTGAAATTCGAGGCTCAAACAGCAAAAGTAGCTGAAAGTTGATCAAAATAATGTTCACAGTGTTCACATTAACAGCTGAAATAACGTTCACAGTGTTCACATTAACAGCTGAATTGAGATAACAACTAATGTCCACAGAGCGAACAGCACAGCTCTCAGAAAAAGTCTGTAGTTGAAAAGGAGGGCTCACACCACCTCCCATTCATTAAATTTAAACTAAATGATAAAGCCCTCTCACAGTCATATCCCAGAACTCAACTGAAGAATGACAGCTCCATAAAACAGGCCCTCACACTGCCTCACAGCTCGGTTAGGGAGCCGCATTCCACCACCACAGTGTCCCCTGAGATACGCTATGTAACTGGCTGTGCATCGCAACCCGGGAAGGGGGGACCACATTCCACCACCACAGTGTCCCCTGAGATGCGCTATGTAACTGGCTGTGCATCGCAACCCGGGGAGGGGGGGGACCACATTCCACCACCACAGTGTCCCCTGTGATGCGCAATGTAACTGGCTATGCATCGCAACCCAGGAAGGGGGGACCACATTTTGCCACCACAGTGTCCCCTGAGATGTGCTATGTAACTGGCTGTGCATCGCAACCCGGGAAGGGGGGACCACATTCCACCACCACAGTGTCCCCTGAGATGCGCTATGTAACTGGCTGTGCATCGCAACTCGGGAAGGGGGGACCACATTCTGCCACCACAGTGTCCCCTGAGATGCACTATGTAATTGGCTGTGATCGCAACCCAGGGGAGGGGAGACCACATTCCACCACCACAGTGTCCCCTGAGATGCGCTATGTAACTGGCTGTGCATCGCAACCCGGGAGGGGGACCACATTCTGCCACCACAGTGTCCCCTGAGATGCGCTATGTAACTGGCTGTGCATTGCAACCTGGGGAGGGGGGACCACATTCTGCCACCACAGTGTCCCCTGAGATGCGCTATGTAACTGGCTGTGCATTGCAACCCAGGGAAGGGGGGGACCACATTCTGCCACCACAGTGTCCCCTGAGATACGCTATGTAACTGGCTGTGCATCGCAACCCGGGAGGGGGACCACATTCTGCCACCACAGTGTCCCCTGAGATGTGCTATGTAACTGGCTGTGCATCGCAACCCAGGGAAGGGGGGACCACATTCTGCCACCACAGTGTCCCTTGAGATGCGCTATGTAACTGGCTGTGCATCACAACCCAGGGAAGGGGGGACCACATTCTGCCACCAGAGTGTCCCCTGAGATGTGCTATGTAACTGGCTGTGCATCGCAACCCGGGGAGGGGGGACCACATTCTGCCACCACAGTGTCCCCTGAGATGCGCTATGTAACTGGCTGTGCATCGCAACCCAGGGGAGGGGGGACTACATTCTGCCACCACAGTGTCCCCTGAGATGTGCTATGTAACTGGCTGTGCATCGCAACCCGGGAAGGGGGGACCACATTCTGCCACCACAGTGTTCCCTGAGATGCGCTATGTAACTGGCTGTGATCACAACCCAGGGGAGGGGGGACCACATTCCACCTCCACAGTGTCCCCTGTGATGCGCTATGTAACTGGCTGTGCATCGCAACCTGGGAGGGGGACCACATTCTGCCACCACAGTGTCCCCTGAGATGCGCTATGTAACTGGCTGTGCATTGCAACCCAGGGAAGGGGGGACCACATTCTGCCACCACAGTGTCCCCTGAGATGCGCTATGTAACTGGCTGTGATCGCAACCCAGGGAAGGGGGGACCACATTCCACCACCACAGTGTCCCCTGTGATGCGCTATGTAACTGGCTGTGCATCGCAACCTGGGAAGGGGGGACCACATTCTGCCACCACAGTGTCCCCTGAGATGTGCTATGTAACTGGCTGTGCATCGCAACCCAGGGGAGGGGGAACCACATTCTGCCACCACAGTGTCCCCTGAGATACGCTATGTAACTGGCTGTGCATCGCAACCCGGGAAGGGGGGACCACATTCTGCCACCACAGTATCCCCTGAGATGTGCTATGTAACTGGCTATGCATCGCAACCCGGGAGGGGGACCACATTCTGCCACCACAGTGTCCCCTGAGATGCGCTATGTAACTGGCTGTGCATCGCAACCCGGGGAGGGGGGACCACATTCTGCTACCACAGTATCCCCTGAGATGTGCTATGTAACTGGCTATGCATCGCAACCCGGGGAGGAGGGACCACATTCTGCCACCACAGTGTCCCCTGAGATGCGCTATGTAACTGGCTGTGCATCGCAACCCGGGAAGGGGGGACCACATTCTGCCACCACAGTGTCCCCTGAAATGCGCTATGTAACTGGGTGTGCATCGCAACCCAGGGAGGGGGGACCACATTCTGCCACCACAGTGTCCCCTGAGATGCGCTATGTAACTGGCTGTAATCACAACCCAGGGGAGGGGGGACCACATTCCACCACCACAGTGTCCCCTGTGATGCGTTATGTAACTGGCTGTGCATCGCAACCTGGGGAAGGGTGACCACATTCTGCCACCACAGTGTCCCCTGAGATGCGCTATGTAACTGGCTGTGCATCGCAACCCAGGGGGGAGGGGGGACCACATTCTGCCACCACAGTGTCCCATGAGATGCGCCATGTAACTGACTGTGCATCGCAACCCGGGAAGGGGGGACCACATTCTGCCACCACAGTGTCCCCTGAGATGTGCTATGTAACTGGCTGTGCATCGCAACCCAGGGAAGGGGGGACCACATTTTGCCACCACAGTGTCCCCTGAGATGCGCTATGTAACTGGCTGTGCATCGCAACCCGGGAAGGGGGGACCACATTCTGCCACCACAGTGTCCCCTGAGATGCGCTATGTAACTGGCTGTGCATCGCAACCTGGGGAGGGCGGACCACATTCTGCCACCACAGTGTCCCCTGAGATGTGCTATGTAACTGGCTGTGCATCGCAACCCGGGAAGGGGGGACCACATTCTGCCACCACAGTGTCCCCTGAGATATGCTATTTAACTGGCTGTGCATCGCAACCCGGGGAAGGGGGACCACATTCTGCCACCACAGTGTCCACTGAGATGTGCTATGTAACTGGCTGTGCATCGCAACCCGGGGAGGGGGGACCACATTCTGCCACCACAGTGTCCCCTGTGATGCGCTATGTAACTGGTTGTGCATCGCAACCCGGGGAGGGGGTACCACATTCCACCACCACAGTGTCCCCTGAGATGTGCTATGTAACTGGCTGTGCATCGCAACCCAGGGAAGGGGGGACCACATTCTACCACCACAGTGTCCCCTGAGATTGTCTGTAGAGCTGACTTCCCCACCTGGAATGCTGTACGTGTGAGGGGCCATTACAGGTACCATACAATGCCAGGAGAAGAAACAGTAGGAGGAAACTGGCAGAAGTCAGAGGGATGACACCCTCTGATTCTGCGTCTCCACTGGATCCTCACGGCAATGCAAGAAGGAAGCCAACTATGGGTCAGGCCTGAAAGTGTGTGGGGGTGGGGTGTTGACCAGTGGATAAATACCAAAATAAAATATATAGCATAATTAACCCTTCGGTAAAATCCATAACCTTAACCTAAATTTGAAAACTGAATCATTCTCAGTTAAAAAAGCAGGCTGCGAATGAACTTTTACAGCCTTCGGCCTGTCAACACTACTTGAGTGAAAGAAAGCCTGTTATAGAGTATATCCTTTGCTGAGAACAGCACTTGTTCTAAACATGGGTTACCTCCTATGGTGACATCTATGCTTCCTGGCCGGATAAACCCACACAAATGTGCACAATTAAAGACGGCGACAGCTGGCAACCTTCTGAAGTGCATGCATCCCTAGTCTATTCTGATATCCTTCACAAAGGAGTTGTTATTGGTGTCCGTTAACCTTTAGTGTTTCAGCTATAACAATCCTGCAACAGCTATGCACATTGTTCAAAGTAGGACATAACTCAAACCTCTTCACTGCCCCTGATTTTGCCTCAGATATTTCTTCTGCCCCCCTAAATGTGGCATTTTTGTCACTGAAGCCTAGGAACTAGAAGCAATAAATAATGTGACAAGAGTACTGAAGTGTAATTCTCCTTCACAAAATGCTTTCCCCACTATAGACCCATATATTGTGACAGCTTCTTCATAAGCTCATGTGACCATATTTAATATACTGTATGTCCCTAATGTTTACAGATTTGTCCCAGGGATTGATTTGAACTAGACTCTGTCCAGGTTACACTTTTTAAACCTGTTTAGCTAAGTTAAGCTGGTTTAATAGTGCCTGTGATGGCCAGCAATGTGGACACGCTAAACTGTTATCAAGAACGGTTACTGCATAGTGTGGATAATACAACCAGTATAACTAAGCTTATTTTGAAATGTTTTAAAAAAAAAAAAAAAAAACATTTCAGTGGTGTGGAGGAACTGGATGAGTCAGTATACTGGTAGTGGGTTAAGGAGCCTTTGAAACATGGGGTAGGGAAAAGTCAGCAAGTGATTGGACGAAGAGCACCACATGACTGCGTTAATGCATGTTAACAGCACAGTAGCTGAGATGCGCCTCTGAGGGAGATCCTTGGGCAGACCTGCACTTGTTGTGTAGGGGGAAATAATTTAGTAAAGGCAGCCATTTGCAATCTGTTCCATGTCATAATAGTGAAAATATATCTGCGACTTACACTGCGGTGACTACATTTCACCAAAACCACACATGGCGATCAACACACCACAGCACTTGCGATGGCAGAACATTTTGAAATGGGGACAATTTACAGTTATGTTTAAGGTGGGGGGCAAGCCCCCCACACCCCCATCTATATATAATCAACTCTGGGGCAGACACTGGAGGACAGGAGAATACACAGGAAGGGGGGGCTACAGTTCCCAGGGGGATACCGGTGCTGAGGGCAACAAAGTCACAGGAAATAGAAGACACAGTAAAAAACAATTAAATTTTATCAGCCACAACAGTTCACCCAAAAAGTTACCTACAGGCAGTCCCAAACCCAGGTCCATGAGCACTACAGGTGGTGACCCTATCCACCATGCCAGGCGGACAGCTTGGCAGCAGCATCGGAACTTCCTCCATTTAGCCCACATGACCCTATTCTCCCCAGTCATTCACCCTCACTATTATGTCCTTCCACAGTCGCTATTCACTGCCCTCACTATTCCCCTATGGTAGCTATTCTTGTGGGCGTGCAAATGGAGTCACCCAAATGTGAGTCACTCAGTTTACTTCGCCCATATCATGGTATACCTTTGCAATCCTCACTAAGCAACCCCCAGGATCAGTGTAGAAGATTTGCCTTTGCAAAATTATTGTCCCCTACACAAAAAGTACAGATGTTTGAACCTGAACCGAAGAACATAGTCACCGTTTTATTTTTATTTAAGACAATGTAATCTCAGAGAGGGGGATCTGTCATTCCCTGCCTGTCAGTCGACCCGTTTTGCTGTTATCCTCCCAACCCACGCGCCCCGCGGACCACCGGGAACTGCACACTGACTGGGGAGAGGGAGTGCACATGACAGTCAAGCTTCCACTGTTTGGCTCCCCACCCACCCGCCCGAGGATCTCCGCTGAACGACTGACACACTAAGCCCCACGTGTCTCTGTTCCCATCTGTGCATGAGCCCCAGGCCCACAGCAAGTCTGTGTTCAGTTGTGTTGAGCAGCACGGTCCGGGGACAGTTGTGGTATGTGTGCACAGATGTCCAGTCAGAAGTCGAGAGCGGAGGTCAGCGTCACACAGAGAGAAACACTGCAGAGCAGCTACAGAGACAGAGAGACTGACAGCAAGAGTGACACAATGGGCACAGTGAAGTCTGCACAGCACCGGTGCTGCAAACCATGGTGCCTCTCTCTGTTTGTGTCTCTTGTCTCTCTGTCTCTGTGTGTTCTGTGCAGAAATGGATTGGAGCCCTGTGAGAGCCTGTCCTTCTGCCCCCCCCCCAAATATGTGCTCCCCAACCTCCAACTTGCTGCACTGACCTCTGTGTCTCTCTCTTCAAGGTGTGCTCTGTCTCTGTCTTCAAACCTCACCCCCAGTGAACCTCCATTCCTAATACATACATTGACCATGGGTGCACAAGGAGAAGTCCCAGACATGGCACAGAGCAGTGCGTGCCGTCTGTTTGCATGTGTCTGCGATCACAGTCTCTGTAGTGTGAGAGAGGCTCCTTGTCCCCCTGTGTGAGTAACTGTATGGGACATCATCAGCAGCAGTGTGGGGAGTGCAACCAAGCCAAGTGTACTGTACCCCAAAGCAGCGCAGCTTGCTGTTTGCTGCAGTTGTTCCTGGGTCCTGACTCCTGCTCCCCCCTGTGGAGAGAGAGAGAGAGACGTGGTGCATGCACACAGCGACAGCCAGCACAAAGAGACACCGGGTACAGGAGGTAATTGGGGAGAGACAGCAAATCCTCCTAAGTGGTGCAGTGTCATCTCTATCTGTGACTCTGTATGTTTCTCTCCCTCTCTCTCTCTTTCTGTGGATTGCCTGACTTTGACGACGTGCCACAGTTACCCAGTCAGAGAAAGAGAGAGAGAGAGAAAATGAGTGACAGTAGGTGCAAGAAGCACCACAGTATTCCCTTTGTTTGTTGCTCTGTCACTGTGCTCTGTGATCAGGTTGGCTGATCGGCTGCTGCAAGAGAGACAGATTGCAGAAGGGAGAGAGAGACAGCAACACACTCTTTTGAGACTTGTGGCAGTGCGAGAGAATGAGACAGAGCAGCTCAGCCGGGTTTCCCGCCCCCTCCCAACAATGTGTCACAACAGCGCAACTCGCTGTCACTGTACGCTGAGAGCAGCGGCAGGATCCAACGTTGCAACCACGGAACAGAGAGAGAGAGAGAGAGAGTGAGTCGGGACACATACATTCCATACAGAGAGGAAGAGACAGAAAGTAAACCCCTCTGGAGCATCTCCTCTGCTCCCGCCCCTGTATCGCCGTTAGCTGGCAGGTATGCACTGTCATTGGGAGAGACAGGCATGGCAAACCTCTTGCTCAGGCACAGTGACAGCTACTTGTCCCACAGTACGGTGCTTGTCTCTGCATGACTTTAGCAATTCAGGACTAGTCAGCGCACCATGCGTTGACATGCACTGTTCCCTTCTGTTGTGCCACGCCACGTAATCAGTTCACCGTGTGTCGACATGCACTGTCCCCTTCTGTTGTGCCACACCATGTAATCAGTTCACTGTGTGTCGACATGCACTGTCCCCTTCTGCTGTGCCATACTATGTAATCAGCACACCATGCATCGACATACACTGTTCCCTTCTGTTGTGCTGCACCATGTAATCAGCGCACCGTGTGTTGAAATGCAATGCCCAATTCTGTGTTCTTCTTGTTGCTGCATTTCTCGAGGAACCCTGCAAATTTTTCCCAGAGGTACAATAACTTGTGTTTCTGAGCTTCTATATCCCTCTCTCGTGTGGTGCTGAGCTTGTAAAAATGGCACTATTTTTTGTGGAAGGACAGGTATTAGCCATTCTTATTTGAACAGCATTTACTGATGTTTCCTACTGTTTACAGTTGTTTCCTGGTGTTTTTTTTTTGTTTTTTTTACAGATGTGGCATCCCATGTTATAAGTGCAATAACCCACTCCAGGGTGTGCTGTTATCAGGGATTAACACACACCTGGGTGCTGTGAAGGCACTCAGCCTGAGGCCTCGTGCCTCACAACATAGCCATGTTTGCGTTAATCCCCAATAACAGTACATCCTGTTATGGGTCATTGCTTACTTCACCTCTAGGTCATGGGTTCATGCAGTAGCATAGGTAGGGAGAAATGGGCAGACTGGATTGGCCAAGTGGTCCTTATTTGCCGTCAAATTCTATGTTTCTATGTTCATATCCAGCACAAGTCAGTAGTGGTCAAAAATCATTATCACCTCAGGGCTGTCCAGTAGCCTGTGTAAAATAAGTTGTGGTGGTCTCACTCCATTTCCCAGTGAGGAGATGTCCACATCCCAAAACCCCTAACACAGTTGACAACCTGGCTGGTAGTCTCACATGAGAGGCCAAGGATTAAATGGCATGGAGTCTGAACTACCCTCTGACGTACATGGTGGTCCCTCCATGGCATGGATGAGGCACACTGACGGGGAAGCTTGCACTGTGATTGGCTGTGCTGCACCTGACACGTGGATAAATAGAGGACTTCAGGTTCCAGCACCTTTCACGAGCACTAAAACAATCACACATGGAAAAACAAACAAAACGAAAAAAAAAAAAAAACATTCAGGATGTAGCAAACAGAGACCCTCCCCCACCCCTCATGGGCATACACAGTCATTGCTGCCCCCTATCTGAGCCAGATAAAGATACATCCAACCCCTCTTCATATCGACCAATCTCAGTTTTAAATTCAGACTATAAGCTCTTCATGGCCATCTGGGCCTCTCGTCTAGAACGTACATTGCCTTCTCTTCTACATTTTGACCAGGAGGAGTTCATGAAATCCAGGAACATGATGGATAATATCCGTTGAGTAATGTTATTGGCAGAATATATTCATACCAGGCAAATCCCTGTAGCTTTGTTAAATTTAGATGCTGAAAAGGCATTTGACAGTGTGCTCTGGACTTTCTCTTGGATACCTTGTCCGCCTCGCGGTTCCCTGACACCTTTAAAGGTGATAGGAAACACTTTTTACACCTCTAGAAGCCCTCCAGTTGTCCTTTTATTGGTTGCCCAGTATTCTGATATTTTTTTGACCTTTTTTGTTACATAATTAAGCAATATACCATGAGAGAGTTTTGGTGATGCCAGAATTTACCCACGCCTGGTGTGTTGTTTGGTCAAGAGGTGCAGCCGAGTGGTCAAAACACACCAGGCATGGGTAAATCCTGGCATCACCAACACCCTCAAGTGGGATACTGCGATTATACAATGTTTAAATTGTATGTTTAGTAAACTGAATTTTTTTTTTAAGACAGGAGAAATTGTGAAAGTGTTACTATGCCACACAAAGTAGTCCATTTCAAGACGTGCTCTGGGGGAGTCGTTTGAAGAACAGGCAAGGAGGTGCCGTTTGCATTGCAGCTTGTTTGATGTAGTGCTGCGGTACCGCCTTGAAGAGGAGGAGTGTGTGCGGATCGTGAGGATGGCGTCGGCAGTAGGAAAGCAGTGGAGTTTTGTGAAGACTTTTGTAAGTGTTCTGGTTTTAAGGGAAGTCAGCATTTCTTCTAGCTCCATTTCATTCAGCAAGCCAAAGGAGCTATTAATTTTGACACTTTTTTTTTCTTCTGAAGTTTGCAGTTTGGCCTGAAACGGACGGTTGCTTAGCGAGTGGTTAAGATGGCAGCTCGTATGTTGTGAAATAGGGCTTGCAGGCATTTTTGGGGGGTGATGCCTCAAGAGGCTGCCTGGCACCTCTTCCTGTGGGGTAATTGTAGGATTTACAATGGGAGAGGTGTGCCAGGTAGCCAATGAGAACACAGGATTTGCTCTCTCTTTTACTGCCCATTGTATAATCTAAGTTTGTTGCCTTTGTAACTATCCTGACCCCCTCTCTCCTCAGTAGTTGCTGCTCTCTCTTTTCATACTGCCTGAACATTCTATGACATCACAAACTCCTTTCCTGGCCATTCAGATGAATAGCACGGAATGGGAGTTATTGATGTTATAGAATGTCTTGGAAATATGAAACACAAGATCAGTAGCTGGTGAGGTGAGTGGAACTCTGTGTACTGTAGATCCGAGGGCACCCCAAAACTAGATAATTTAACAAAAAAATCATCAAAGTATGCCAGAATACATAACTGGCATGGAAAGGAAGATGGAAAGGTTGTTAACTATGTAAAAAACATTTCCTCTCTCCTTTAAGGTATGGTTAAAAAATATCCATGATAACCCAAAGGCATATATTCGCAATAATGGCTCCTTGTCTTCCCCAATATCCCTGCAACGTGGCACATGGCAGGGGTGCCCTATTTCCCCACTTCTGTTCGCCTGTTCTACATGGAGCACCTTGCCTCTGCTCTACGGAGAGAGGAGGGAACAGAGGGCATTAATTTAGGACAAATGGAGTACAAAGTCTCTTTGTTTGCGGACAATGTTCTCCTGTCTGTATTATCACCTGAGACATCCATGCCAGCTGTTTGGGATATTCTGCACAAATTTGAAAGGGTTGTGCATTTTAAATTGAATGCATCTAAAACAGATGTCCTCCTGTTTAACTTTGCTCCTCAGGAGCCCTAAAACACAGATACACTCTCCGCTGGTTATGTTCTAAAATAAAATAGTTGGGTATTTACATCACTAAAGACATAAACAATGTAGATCTAGCAAATGATGAACCCTTGACAGTGTCAGTTCAAGATGATCTGTCTAAGTGAGGTAAACTGGCCCTATCTTTCTTTCAAAGAGTAGAGATCATTTGAATTAATATTTTACCCCGCCTGTTTTTCTTTTTCAGACCATCCCAATTTCACTGGCACTTTTCTATTATGCTTCCTGGAACAGAATGATTTTGAATTTTACATGGGGAGGGCAATGGCCCAGGGTCTATTTCTCCATTCTTCAATTGTTCTTAGCCCAAGGAGGGGTTAACTTGCCTAATTTGGAACTATATGCAAGGATTGCTTTTCTTAAAGTGTTATTTCCCTGGTTAGCACCTACATATAAAGCCCCAATGGAAGGACACTGAATTTACTATAAATGATCTGTATGACCTCGACCCCATCCTGTTTGGCTCCAGGGGAAACTCTCCCCAATTATGCCATTTCACTAAATTCACCTCCAGTATCTTTATTTATTTAGTTTTTGTTAACCAGGTAGGTACAGCATAACTGCCTATTTTCAGGTATGACCCAGGAGATTACAACAAAGGGTATGCAGACAATAGTAGACATAAGAAAACATCATGGGAACAAGTAGAAGTCAGACATAGTACACTTATACAAAAGTTTCAGCAATGACAGTACATTTGCAGGAATCTATATGTAGGAACAAAACAGGAATATAAGTGGAAATAACTAACAGTCATAAGTCATACAACTCGTGAGTAAGTGCTAGAAGAGAGAAAATAGCAAGATTTCCAGGCAGGTTTGAGTGTAGTAGACGTTGGAGCCGGTAGGCAACTAGGAGGAAACAGTACAGGAGTGAGTGGATAGAGAACAGGAGCAGGGTTCAGAGCTTAGAAGAGCCATACGAAGCTCCTGTTTAAAGCTGTGTGGAGAAGGGGAGATTCTTAGACTCAGTGGAAGGGAGTTCCATAGTTTAGGGGCCCAGCTAGAGAAAGCATTCTCCCCCATTTTGGTTTTACATCTCGGTTGGATAAGAAGGGATTTGTCAGCTGATCTCACTGGGTAGGCAGAGGTCACAGGTTTGAGCAGTAGAGCCAATTTGTCAGGTATCTGGGAGGAGATTATATTCTTTATAAAACAGTAGGAAGTAAACTGACAGAAGGCTGATGGGTTAAACCATCCCAAACTGGAGTATAGTGTGCATCGGTGAGTAAGTCTGGGTAAAGACAGAGCAAAATGGCAAATGCTGCTGCAACAGACATCCCACTTTCGAAGGAGCCCTCCAGTAGTTGCCAGAAAGGCTATTAACCCTTATGCCAATTTGGGTCTCAGGATCCCCTGTGCAATGGCCATCCTCGCCATGGGTGCTAGGCTACGTCTCACCTTGTATGCCAGTCCAAGTTGAATACTGACGGATTTAATGACTGAGGCTAGGTGCAGGTCAAAATCCAAGGTGGGATCCAGGGTTACTCCCAGGTATTTAAAGGAGGTAACTGTGTTAAGGGGAGAGCCATCAAGTGCTCTGATACTTAATGGCTGGGTGCAGGACCGAATTTTTGAACCTGAACCGAAGAACATAGTCATTGTTTTATTTTTATTTAAGACAAGCTTGTTTTGCAACAGCCAGCTCTGAAAGGTACTGAAGTTACTATTGAGATTCAGGTTGATATCTGAGAGGTTTGAGGAGGATGAGTAAAGAACAAGATCAGCAGCATATAGCAGACCTGAGCAAGCACTAGTGAGTGGTGGGATGTCATTTATGAAAACCGTAAACAGAAGAGGACCAAGAAGCGAACCCTGGGGCACTCCGATCCAAGTAGGAGCAAGATGGGACTTAGCATCTTCAATCTGGACAAACTGTTGACGCTTCGAAAGATAATTTTGGAACCAGGTGGTGACGGAAGTATCAAAGCCTAGAGATGACAACTTTGAAAGTATGGAATCAGATGAAATTTCATCCGAAGTTCCAGGACATTTGTTATTATTGAAGGCTAGTGTCGACCGATGAAAATTTTAGGCCCTCTCAAACTGATCTCACCTTTAAAAGTTGGCACTGGTTGGGATTGCACTTTGTTTACCAATTCTTATCCCCTACAGGCATAAGCTCCTTTGATACACTGCAAAGGGAATTTGGGCTTGCAAACAGAGACCATTATAGATACTTACAATTGAGAGATGACATTCAGCATCAGCGCCCTGCCTGGGCAAAATTACCTAACCCAAAACCTCCTCTGCTAGCTATGATGATAGACTGTACCAATGATAACTTCTGGGGGCACCTAATAGGCCAATTATATCGAGTCCTTAGGGAGATACTGGGGGACTCAACCCAGTCGGTTTTAGACAGTTGGAACAAAGACCTGTATCTTATGGTACCAGTTGAATCTTGGCTGAAAACCACACTCCCAGCAATTCAAATTTCTCTTTCTTCAGTTTGGAGGGAATTTGTATGGAAGTGCCGATACAGGTATTTCAGGTCACCTGCAGTTCTTATAAAATATCTGCCACTAGCATATGGGGTATGCTGGAAGGGATGTAGGTGTCAGGCTGCAGATCTGGGACATGTATTTTGGCTGTGTCCATGGTTGACTCCTTTCTGGTGCACTTTGCAGGGGGAAATACAGGAATGCCTGGGGACTCAGTTGAGCTAGCAGCTGAAATGGTGTTGCCAACAATTATGCCCCGTCAACATCCCTCATAGCATAAAACTTATTACCATGGTACATTTTGTCTGCCAAGAAAGCCATCACTCGAAGGTGAATGACCCTTATAAATCCTTCAGTAGTTGACTGGAAGGCAATTGTAAGGGATATTTATCAATTTGAAAAATTGACAGCTGGTCTTCATGATAAGCAGTGTGCTTTTAACATAAAATGGCAAACATGGATATGGTATATGGCCCAGATAGATTCTGATTCATTGAATATTCATTGTGTATTTTCCTGCAAAATGTAGGGGGGTACTGCCCATACTTTGGGGGAGGGGGCATGGGGAGATGTGGTACCCTTTCTTCCTGCTCTTGTTAACCTAATTAAATGGAGCTAGGTTTTGTAGAAATGTCTACAGATTGTCAAGGCATTGTTTAAAGAATGGAGACATCATAGTATCTACGATAATGGTATCTGTAACCTCGACGATGCTATGTTGGTATATCATTACCTTTACAATCAGTATAGGATATGAAAGGATCCACAACGATATAACATCCGTGGTCAGCTTCTTTACAATTGCCCTCCTTCAACTACAGGATGTCCAATTCCTTCTCACAAACAGAAGGGTAAGGGACGGGCTGTGCAAACTGGTTATCCAGGCAGCTACTGTCCCTGATGAAAGTCAGAGGCTGCAAGTGGAAAGCATACAAAGTGTCCTCCCCCACTCTGGAACTCTTATAGGTGCCTGTGTGTAACCCCTTTGCGAATGGGGGTTCCTGACAGTTTTCTCGGAGCTCGTTTCCCCGCTCCATGTCTGATGGGTGATCGGCCTAAAGCCGTGTAAATGGGTAGCCAGTGAGCGCTTTTAAAGCCTCCGTAAGTTGTCTCTTTATGGGCTGCTTGTTGCAGTCGTAATTAACTGGAATGAGAGGGGGGGCTGTGTGGTTGTATGCCCGAGTCCCGCCTGGGACGCTGAAAAAAAAGAGCCCCCTGTCTGCCATCTCTAGTGGTGCAGAGGGGGCTCTGCTGGAGGATGTGATTGTTTGCTTGAAATAACGTAAAATAATAATGATAATATAGTTGTTCTAACCTGCCTTCCTTTGCAGTAAGGACTGTTTGATTGCCTCCTCCATTTTGCTCCAGAACTGCTGAATTGGGCCAATCAGTACCTCGGGACCCTACAGAGTCGGATGACCAATAGAGGGACTGTTTGTATTTTGGGAAAGACATTATGGGCTATGGTGCTTTTTCGCACCACTGAGGGCTGGAGGAAATGACTGGCATGTTTAACCAGCCAATAGAAGTGGGTGGCCCGAACTGAAGGAAGAGCCCCTTACTGCTGGGGCCAGATGCATTGTGGCTGGTGAGGAGTGAGGAGCTCTGTGCTTCTGTGCTGGACAGTGTTCGCTCGGGAAGCGCGTGAAGGCCGGAGGCGGCCGTTTGTTCAGTGAATCCAAATCGGACCAAATCCGTTGGCGGGCGGTCGGAGGAGGCTGGTGCCAGCCCAGCTACCTACCAGGCTCGACCTGAGGGGACTGGAGAGGATTACTGAAGTGCGCTCGATCCATCCGTGATGTTGAAGCTGCAGTTTCTGCCTGAGTTTCTGCAAAATTGGTAAAAGTCAGAAAGCAGCTGCCTGGTATGGTACCCCTCTGTTATTTACCATATAAGTGTGTGAGGAGGCTGGTGAAATGCAGGCTCGGTCCTGTCAGGGTGACAAAATCGTTATCTATTGGAGCAGTGAGTACTGAATCAGGGTGGCTCCCTGCCAAGTGTGCAACAGTGTTTTTTCAATGGTGTGAATCCATCTCCAACTGCAAAAAACTAAACCCCCTGCCTATTCTGATTTCTCAGGATCATAACTGTTATCTGTGTCAAGGGCTCCAACCAGCTGCCACGTGTGAACTAGCCGTTAGGGCTTGGGTACCCAGGGATGGTAAAGACTGGGTTTAGGCCTGTTCACAGAGCCCTAGGTAGATAAGTATAGTGCTAAGCTAATCAACTTGATTCCCACGTCCTTGTTAGTTCCCCCCTGAATAAATCAGATTGTTTTTGTGCAACTACACCCTGGCTATTGTGTACATTACTGGTGGACTGCTACCTGGTGACTGCAATATAACCGTGCCTTATTTTACAGGGGGTCTCCGGAGGGAGCGGAGAGATGTTAACCAGGGGGTGAGTGTATTGGTGAAAAGTGTTATTTGTACCCCGTGTAAGCCACTAGTGGGACGAACGGGGGGTTGCAGTAACCCAGAGGGCTGTAACCGAGGCAATCTCAGCCATATTTACCCCGACCTCTGGGTGGAGGCACCAGCCAACGGATCTGGGCCCCTTACCCTGTCTCTGTAGGGGCAGGCAGGGGTAGTAGCCTTAAGGGTAGCGCCCCCTGGGGGTTACATGTGCAACACCTCTAGTTCTCGGAACACCTGGACAAGTACAACCTCCTATGCCCCCTTTAGCATGGTTTCCGCAAGCACCATAGTACCACCTCTGTCTTGGCCCTTTTCTCCAACCATGTTCTAAGAAACATGGAGACAGGCAAGGCCACAGGTGCAGTATTTGTGGACCTCTCAAAGGCTTTTGACCTTGCTGACCATCCCCTCCTCCACTCTACAATACTTTGCTTTGGTTGCTCCCCTGAAACTACCTGGTTCAGAAGCTCTCTCTCTCTGGCAGGTCACAGTCTGTCATAATTGGCAAAGCCTCCTCTACTGCCCTACCAGTATCCACTGGAGTCCCCCACTGCTCCATACTTGGCCCCCTCCTCTTTTCTATATTCATCAATGCACTTCCTGCCGAAAGTCTTACATGTGAGGCACTCCTCTACGTGGATGACCTAGTCCCCTACCATAGTGATAAGTCACTTGAAACCATGTCCTCCACCCTCACACTAAACTATGGTGCTACCCATCAATGGTTTCTCTCCAGTAAGCTCCTGGTCAATGAAAAGAAGACAGCCTATGCTTTTTGGATCCAAACCATTCCTTACCAAGGTCACCAAAACTAACTCCTCCCTCCTTGTACTCATCCAGCCGCCCCCCCCACTCAAATGTACCCTTTTTCAAATACCTAGGCTTTACCCTTGACCCCTCCCTTACTTTCTCTGTGCATATAAATAACTCCGTGGTGAGTCAAACAGAAGCCAGGTGCTGCCTACTGCCACAAAAAACTTCTGTCTGATGAAGCGTGCTTCGCTGTCGTGCAAGGTAACCTGCTACCCCTTCTTGAATACTGCTCCCCTGTCTACTCCCTCATGTCCTCTGTACTGCACTCATGACTGAACACAATGTAAAACAACATCTGTCACTCGGTCCTTCAAACTCTCTACTCCACTCATCATTGCACACTCTACCAGTCCCTAGAGCAGCTCCCACTCCAAGGCTGTTTTGATTATGCCATGGGCTACCTAGTGGACAATACACTTAGGGGCGGCCACTTGTCTCTATACTCATCTCTACTAACAGGTAGAGTGGCTTCCAGGAACCTCTGAGTATCTTCCGTCCTACTGCTGGATGTCCCGCACATCTCCACTTCCACAGGTAGTAAAGCTTTCTCTGTCTCAGTCCCTTCCCTATGGAACAGACTCCCTTTATCAATCCGCTTATCCTCCTCCCACCAGGCCTTCAAGAAAAGTTTAAAAGTTTGGCTCCTATCGGAAGCCACATGCCACTGCTCTCCGAGTAATGCTGGGGTTTTTCCTCGCCTCTACCACCCAGGTTTGCACCTGTCTGTTGCCTGCCCCTCCCTCCTGGTCATGCCAACCCGAGTGATAAAAGCCACACTGATTTATACCCTATGGTTTCTAATATATAAGCGACATGCACTTTTGCGCTTTATGCATCATATACTACGGTCGTGCCTGATCTCTCGGCTATTGTAACAGACTTGAGTGTCCAATACACTAGGATGTTGATTTTGCACTGTTTTTACCTGAAGTTTACCCAATAAGGGCTCCCTGTAATTTCATGTATGGGCTTTATTGTTATCTGTTTGGTAACCCATTTGTATTTTTTTGTATTACTTGTCACTTCACTTCATGTTGAGGCCTGATTATCACTGTGCATTTAACATATTAACATACTAAAATGGCAGCAGAATAGGCCTAATGATCTCTCGAGTCTGCTTGATTTTCAGCACCCGCACTGAGGGCCGATTTTGGTGTCCCCCCCCCTCCTGCTTGGGTTATACTGTCCCCAGTCCCAGATGTTCCACCTGTATTGGGCCTGGTCAGATTTACCCTCCCCCTGTACCTGTCCCATCCCCTCTTAAACCCATCCATAGTCTCCACCTCTACCAGCTCCCTGGGCAGTGCATTCCATGGCTCCACCACCCTTTCAGTGAAATAACATCTCCTCCTCTCCCCTTTGATCCTGCCCCCTTCCAGCTTACACCCATGACCTCTTGTTGTCTGTACTGTATTGCTTGATTTGTGGCACTGCATGGCTTGGGTTGTGACTGCAAACGGTCCTTCAGATCAGCTCACATACCCAGTTATAAAATACATAAATAAATAAATAAAATTATAATTAAAAAAAAAAACAGTTCTATAGTGTGGACATGGCCACTGTTTTACTGGCTCAGGACATAGTCCAGACTGCCTCAGAGTAGCGTGGCTCAGCACTAGCTGTCCCAGTGTACCCTGTTCAGGTTTTTGGTTTTTTAGCTGAAAGACCAGCGTGTGAACTGCAGTCCCACAGCAGCCATGGCAAGTGCAGTCATCACACGGACTGCGACACTTTGGCCCTACTTTCCCAGAAGCTGGTCAGCCCTGCCCCCAAAAATTAGGGATGACCATATCCCTGAGGGGGTTTTTAAACTGGGCCCTGAGTTGTGACACTGAGGGCTGGCAGGCATCAATCAGCTGTGTGGAACTGGATGCATAATTTGTCAGACCCTTGCAATTTCAGTAGGGTTCCCAACAGCCATTAAAATCAGTGCTTCTTAAAGGGGAACCTTCAGCTCCATATAACAAAAGCTGAGGGACCTGCAGGTCCCGATTTACAAATCCACATAACAAGTGTCATTTTTACTGCACCTACTCGTTCTAAATCTTTACTTTCATCTGGCTGATCCTGCGACCACCCCGTTGGCCATGCTTTGCCCAGTGTCCCCTATGCCTAGCCATCTGATGATGCACACAATGGAATAAGCTGTGGGGGACACCTATATGCCTTTGTTTATATAGTAACTGTAGAACATGTATTTGGCTCATTATCACACTTATATTAATCGTACTGGTCAGCCAAGGACAGCGCTTTCCTCAGCTGGCCAGTACCAGTAATATAAGTATGATTATGTGCCAAATGCATGTTTTACAGTTACTACAGGCATAAACACATACAGGTGTCCTCTGAACTTAGCCCACTGTGTGTGTCATCAGAAAGCCAGCCATGGCGGACTCTAGGTAGAGTATGGCTGGGTGGGGGTCACTGGATTAACCAGATAAAAGTAAAGATTCTGAAGAAGTACGTGCAGAAAAATTACACTTGTTATGCAGATCTGCAAATTTTATTTTATTTATTTATTGAAAACGTTTCACCAGGAAAGGCACTCTGAGCAAAAAGATGCTCGTCTCACGGTGCGACCTGGGGGGAGGGGTTACAATGGAGGAAGGTATACATACTGCAGTTGAAATTAGGAGTACGGCAATACAGATAATGAACATAATTGGGTGGGATTATGTTTGAACTTGTTACAAAAGGAGAACAGTACAATGCATGATCATCAAGGACATGGTACACATAACATGGGAACACATCGACAGCAATACATGAATGCATAAGTGCCATTAACAGAATTTGAGCTGAAGCGAGATGCACCAAGTTGGCAGTGGGAAATGGAAAGTGAAGATAGGGGGTAAAGGAGAGGTGGACTAGTAAACACTAGGTGTATGGGGGGTGCTTTAGGTGAGATGGTGGGGAAAGGAGAAGGGAGATAGTAGCAGTGAGTAAGACTGAAGAGCGTAGGTTATTTAGGAAGGTGGGGGAAGAGAAGAGAGATATTAGAAGTGAATAAGAGTGTAAGTGCATATGTTTTTTTTAGGGCAATGTATAAGCCAGACAATTAGGCGAAGGCCGAGCCGCTGTTCAGGCGCAAAGGGGGGACGGGGGAAGAGAATCCATCAGTGGGTGGGGGTCAGGGGCAGTTACAGTCTGGTGCAAGGAAGTTAGTGAGGGCAGAGGATAGAGAGTGTTTGGATGAAAAATGGCGGATCTGGGCCAGCAGGCCATTCCAGAGTTTAGGGAAGAGGTAAGAGAAAGCCGATTGGCCTAGAGTCAGTAGACCTCAGGACCTATAGGTCATTCGGCTTTTGTTATAGGGAGTTGAAAGTTCCCCTTTAAATCCTGAGGGAGTATGTTCAGATTCTGGAATTCCCAAAATGTAGAGTTCATTGATAGACCACGTTAATTAATAAATTGCTTTGGTTCCATTCGGCTACTGTTTCTGGCCAGAGTTGTTACACAGCTCTTCAAGCATAATCTCCAGGTATCTTTTTCCTTGTCGGGTGCGCTCAAGGTACCTTGTAACAAAAACAAATGAACATTAAACGTGCATTACAAACAGCTGTCATTTACTTACCCATTTCTGTTGTTGTTCCTCTTTCTCACAGAGTCCCTCTTTGTTAATAACTGATAGACTGGCCTAATTACTATTTATACCACAACAAAATGAAACTCTTAAGATGTGGTAACATCTTATTTTTGTTATTTTATGCTCAAGTAACTAATTTTAAAGTGTCAAATTATTTTTTTTTGTAAAGTGTCATATTCTGCATTCTAATATACAAATTTAGTTGCTAACCCATGTTCCTATGACCATGGACAAACCACGGTCAAAAATGGATAAACCATAGTGACGTTGGTTGGCCATGGTGTGTGCAGAGCTTTCATAAAACATGTTGGATATAGTCATATATCCTGGAGATTATGCTTGGAGAGCTCAGTAACAACTCTGGCCAAAAACAGTAGCTAGATGGAATCAAAACAATGTATTCATTAATTAACACAGTCTGTTGATGAACTTCACATTTTTGGTATACAGCTACAACCTGGACAGATTTAAATTTTTTTTATTTTCTTCTTCATTTTGTTTGCGGCCGGCGGCTCATCTGCCCGGTCACAGAACCCTGGACTCCCACCTCCATACTGGCCGTGACTCCGACACCCCCCGCTTTCCCCTCGGGGTGGGGTTCGCACTTGGCCCATAGTACCGCGAAACGTGGACTAGAGTCTGAGCTGACCTGGGGCCTAATCAGGGCCAGGGGTGGGCATCATTAATGGCACTCGCAAGCAAGAATTTTTTGCTGTATCCCCAGAGGTGGGGACATGCAATGATGTGCAGCATCTGCCCCGCCCCTCTAAGCATTTGGACGCCGGAGCTAGTGAGTGCTCCTAGCCTCTGCTAGGAGTCCTCGTGCACCGGGTATTCTCCCAACCCTCCCCCTGGAGAAGGAGAGCAGTCCTGGGGATGCTCAATCCTTTTCCCCTGGCTGGCCCTCCAACTCCCCATGTCTGTTCCCGAATCAGGCAGATTTTTAAGAAACTGTCTTTTAGCTTGAAAAACAAAAAAAGAGGCCCTAGGGAACTGCCATATAGAGCTACGATAAGAGCTGGCATAATTTAGTTTGAGAATTAAACTGATCCTGGAAAGGCTTTGGATAGATAACGACTAACTAATTATCTGAAATTTTATTTATTTTTTTATTTACAAAATGCTTCACCAGGAAGAACATCATGAGCTGAGGAACAGTTCATTTCAGAAGCACGGGGGTACGATGGCAGGGAGACCAATTAAACAATTATAAACATTATTACATAACACAATAATACAGAGAAACACTTTGTTTCTCATTATGGAGACAGTAGCAGATACAGTATTGTAAATACATGCCTAGGGCAGGTAAGGTAACCTCTAGGAGAAATTATGTGGTACCACCCAGGGCCAAGGGTGACGAGGTCAGAGGGTGTAAAAAGACACAGAGGTGCTGGTGCCTTTTTAGTGGGATAGAGGGGGGAAGGATACAGGGAGAAGGGGAGGAAGAGAGCTGGGAAAAAGTGAAGTAAGGGGAATGATGGAGTGTAGGATCTGGGGGAAGGAAGACATGGGAAGGGCAGACAGAATAGGGATGACAATGTAGTGGCATTTGAGAGTGGGGAGTAAGGGGAGGAAAGAGGGTCTAGAAGCAGGTGCAGTTAGGGGAAAAGTAATTACGCAGGGCTAAGGAGAGGGACAAAGGGGACGAGGAAAGTCGAACGGGGGAAGGAAGTGAGTTTCAGAGTTCAGGGAACCGATATGAGTAAGCTTCCTGACCAAAAAGAAATGAAAGCTACATAAACTAAAAGATGCAAACTAGAAATAAAATAGAGCTATATCTTTCCATCAGTCTTTACACCTGAGGTTGCTAACCTCATATGCCACTCAAGATTATCTAGCCCCCTGTAAAGGGCTTATGTGGACCCTTCTCGAAATATAACTAACACACAGCTATGTTGATAAAATGAAATATTTTACAGTTTTACTGTAGAATCTGAGTAGGTTAAATGATGGCTCTACTGATGTAATAAAAACAATGGTTATAAAGATACCATCCATGATATAAACAAGGACACAGAGAATAAATCTGGTTAATAACATAATTTAAAAACAGACACTGAAAGTCATTATCAGGTACAGATATCTATTTAGACTATGGACAATCATGGCTGCTACCTGAAATAATTTAAAATGTTATTTCATCAGAATCTTGTTTTTTATTTACCAAACTGAAAGTGAATTTAATCCATCTTAAGTCTTATGGCTTTTTCCAGGGATTTGTGTATATTCATGAATGACGGACAATCTCGTCTATAATTTATGGACAAGGGGCAGGAACCGAGTACGAATGACCATGGTTAGTCTGTGATAAAATGGATAAGCAGAGAACCGGGATACCCGGAGTAATACCCGTAACTTACACTATAGTGCAGTACGGGGCTCTTCTGTTGAGCTGCCACCTCTTGGACAAGACATTAAAACAAGGTTCCCTTCCCCAATATCTGGTCATCGTCCCGATGGAAGTGAAAGATCCCACGGCACTGTCAAAAGTAGAGAAGGGAAATTTTATTTAAAAGACGCAAAACAAACTTATAACAAACACAGTTAAAAAAGAGTTACAGAAGAGACAGTACATCAAAAACAGAAACATAAAAAGGAAAAAAGCACAGGTAGTAACAGAAAAAAACAACCTAAAAAAACTGCAAACCTGCTCCATCCCTAAACTTTGAACCTAAAGAGAAAAAAAACTAAACTCAGCAAAGAAAAAAAAAACTTCAAAGAAACCTCCTTGTGAAAAAGAAAACATTTCAGTGAAACCAATTAATGTAATTGCAGTATACGTCAAAAGCATGTGAAGGTAAAATCCTCCTCTCCCATTCTGGCACTTCTCAGACTGCAGCTTCCACCATCCTGGCTATCAAAAGCAGAGATGGGGAGTTTCCTCGGTCTTATGGTCAATAATGTTACCCCCAACAGAAAAAGAGGTCCATGTGATACACACCAAGGACACATGCTTGAAAACAAGTGCTCTAACCATTTTAAATAAGCACTTGAAAATTCAAGCCGGGACGGGCATTCAAGCGCTTATTTAAAATGGTTAGAGCACTGGTTTTCAAGCTGGAATCATATTCCTAAGATCACTGAATCCTTTACAAGCAGAAGACATTTTTACCAGTATGCCTCCTAAAATTGCAAACTCGTTCATGAACGAGTGCATCTCGCAGCTCAGTGCCATGTCACCTCATGGACGCACATGGAGCATCGGCGGGGGCATTTCAGTTAGACAGACATAAATGTCTGTTTAACTGAAATAAAGCCTACAACTTACTTTTTATAAAAAATATTAGCGTTTCTGTATTATGTATGCAGAGTACTTTGCAGAAGATTACAGGTCACACATAATGTAACTGAGCTAGAAATTGGGAAAAAAGCTGACAGTGTCCCTTCAAGCAGCAATACATGACATGGTGTGATATGTCATGAGATATCATCACACCTCACATTCGTAGTGAGGCATGAGGCTGATGACGGAGTGCCTCATGCGCTCAAGAAGTGATGACATCCCATGATATTCCAGACTCTAGGGTGTATTGGTGCTGCTATGGATCCATTTTTTATGCATTAAAAAGAAAAAAAGGTGCTATAAATATTTTTTGTTGTGTTTTTATGTGCACGTATGAATATAAAAACATTAATTCTAGTATGTTCTGTTTTTTTTTTTTTCCAATTGTTTAACCAGGTGAGACGCAATAAGCTGAAAGCGTGTTTACAGGTGCAACCTAAGAGCACAGGGAAGTTAAGTGACTTGCTCAGGGTCACACAGTATGCAAGTGGGGCTGTGGGATTCAAACCCAGGTCTCCAGAGTTGCAGCTCAGAGCCTTAAACCACTGCACTATACTGCCTCCCACTAGGTGGTGTTGTTCTGAAAGATATGATTTGTGGGGTGGAGGGAATTGAACTACGTAAAAAAAACTGTTGGCTGAGACATTTTCTTACATTGATTTAATCACAGGTAAGGTTTCTCAGCCAATTGAGTTGCTGGGTTCTTTTTCTTTTCAATTCAGCTATTTGCTCCTCTGTGGCCACCTACTACTGTCATCAGGCCCCCTTCCACCCTCAATGTCATCAGCCCCTCTCCCTACTGTCTTACCAGTGAGGATCCACAAGAAGCAGGGTCTGAGAATGTCGGGGGCCATCACATGCAGCCACAGAGAGACATGGGCTTTTTCTGTTTCTTTCCCCACCTGGAACACAGCGAGTGTGCGCACCTGGAGGTGCACACGCACGCTCCCAGAAATCAAGTGCTCCTTCCCTCCTGCCGACGTTATGTCAGCTCCTCGACCCTGCTCTGACACCTGGCCTCAACTGGGTGTAAGTCAAGAATGAGGAAACTTCAACTCCCAGCCCGGGGCCCGGGAAATGACAGCAGCCCAGTGGCCGCTATGATCATCTCCAAGCCCCGCCCGCCAACCTGTAGTGGCCTAAGCTCGCTCCCGAACTTGGGTCACCGACATGTCGCGAAGTGTGGCATCCATCACCTCAACCTTCAGAGCCACTGGGCCAACCTCGCTGGGTTCTTTCTATCCATTGCATAATGTGCTTTTTTATCAAGTCATGCTACTGCAACAACATCACACTGCTGGCTTCCTCGCACTACGATACTCCACGCTTTAACAGACCTTTATTTTCCGTCTCCTCATCTCCTTACTTTGAGCACATTTCAAGTTTGCTTGCTTGCTGCCAACTTTACATTTTTTAAAAAAATGTAATTTAGTAATGCCTGGTGTTTTTTTTTTAAATATTAATCACTTAAGAGGCTTTAGTACACAGGGCAGCATAAATTATTAAACAACACAGCTTAGCAATTTGCATTTATTTCCAAACACTGCCATGTTTAGATGTGTGAGTCATACAACATAACAGCCAGCCCTCTGATTGGAATCTCCGAAGGCTTCACTCCTGATTTTCCTCTGACACATCAACGGACCATAGGACATTTCATTCTTCTGCAGCTGAAAACATTCTGAGGGCAGAGTTTTCCAGGAAACAGGGGAATTACAAACAGCCAGAGCAAAGATGCAAAACCAGATAATTGGGGGGCAATAATGAAAACAGCTACAGACCTTATGCATCTCTGTATCCAACAATTCTAGCAGCAAAAAAAACACTCAGTTACATCATACCTCTCAACAGTGTCCAGTTTTAAACATAGAAACACAGCTACTGCCAGCAGGAAACAACCGATGCTCCACCGAGTCTGCGCAAACTGGTAACCCCAGTGCACCAGATAACGTTGGCATCCAAGAGTAATTTGTGATGTTAGGTGAGCAAAATATAATTTTGATGAGTAAAAGTGCTGTAAACTTGGAAAAACAGCTCCTTCTGAAGTATCTATGAAGCATTTCCAAGGCTTGGGATGAGTATCTGTATTCATCAAAATTTTTTTGCAAGTATTTCTTCAAAACTGGTGAGAGAAATACTAGACCAATAATCACCTCGCCTGGATCACTAGGTAACCACACCTCAACCCCTAAGCCAACTTCTGACAGATTCTACTTTTACCCCTCCCCTAACTCTTTCACCTCCCTAGTTCCCTTTGGTGGAACTATCGGACCCCCTACCCTGTCCCAGGCATACTTGAACCAATTTACAGGCCCTGCCCCACCCACCTCTGCCGTTAAGACTTTTCCATGGCTCAGCCCCCCCCCACTCTGTGAAGTAAAACTTCCTCCCATCTCTTCTGAACTTTCCTCCTGCCAGCTTCCATTCCTGCCCCTTCATTATTGCTGCCCTGTTTCTGTTCAATAGGCCCTTGCTGTTCTCTCAATTTTTTGTGTCCCTGAGCTCCCTTGTCATGTCCATGGTGCAGGGATATCCGGTGGTTCCAGGGATGTACCCTGCTCTGGTCTGTGTCCCTGATCTCCCCCTGGCCACATCCATCATGCGGGGATATCCCATGGTTCCAGGAATGTATCCTGGTGAGGCCTCTCCCCCGGCCACGTCCATCATACAGGGATGTCCCACGGTCCCAGGGATGTACCCAGGTCAGACCTGTGTCCCTGATCTCCCCCAGCAATTTCCATTATACAGGGATATACCATGGTCCCAGGGATGTACCCTGTTCAGTCCTGTGTCTCTGATCTCCCCTGGCCATGACCATCATGCTGGGATATCCCATGGTTCCAGGAATGTACCCTGGTCAGGCCTGTGTCCCTGATCTCCAATGACCATGTCCATCATACAGGGATATCCCATGGTTTCAGGGATGTACCCAGGTCAGGCCTGTGTCCCTGATCTCCCACGGCCACGTCCATCATGCAGGAATATCCCATGGTTCCAAGGATGTACCCTGTTCAGACCTGTGTCCCTGATCTCCCCTGGCCATGCCCATCATGCAGGGATATCCCATGGTTCCAGGGATGTACCCAGGTCAGGCCTGTGTCCCTGATCTCCCCCAACCACATCCATCATGCAGGAATATCCCACGATCCCAGGAATGTACCCTGTACAGACCTGTGTCCCTGATCTCCCCAGGCCATCTCCATTGTGCAGGAATATCCCACAATCCCAGGAATGTACCCAGGCCAGGCCTTTGTCCCTGATCTCCCACAGCCATGTCCATCATGCAGGGATATCTGGTGGTCCCACAGATATACTCAAGTCAGGCCTGTGTCCCTGATCTCCCCTGGCCACGTCCATCATGTAGGGATATCCCGTGGTCCCAGGGATGTACACTGTTCAGGCCTGTGTCCCTGTTCTCCCCCTGCCATGTCCATCATGCAGGGGTATGCCGTGGTCCCAAGGATGTACCCTGTTCAGCCCTGTGTCCCCAGTCTCCCCTGGCCACATATGTTGTGCAGGGGTTTCCCATGGTCCCAGGTATGTACACTGTTCAGGCCCCTGTCCCTGATCTCAACCTGCCACATCCATCATGCAGGGGTTTCCCATGGTCCCAAGGATGTACCCTGTTCAGGCCTGTGTCCCTGGTCTCCCCTGGCCACATCCATCGTGCAGGGATATCCCATGGTCCCAGGTAGGTACCCTATTCAGGCCTGTATCCCTGATCTCCTCTGTCCCAGCAACCTGCCAATTACCCCCGTGGCTCTTCCCTCCATGGCACGGGCTCCAGGGGAGGGCCATCCTCCCCCTGTGGCAATCCACCATGTGTGCCAGGATCCAGTGCTGGCAGGTACTAGGATGCAGAGGAGACAGGAGCCCAGACATTTAGACTGCTGTGGGTTTTCTCCCTTTTAAGTGGCTCCTGACACCCCCTGATGTAAGTACAGCCAATGCCTGCCTTATGTGCATGCAGCACATCCACAGCAGCAGCTCCCCGGATCAGTCGAAGGGGGGTACCGCAGCAGATCCACAGCAGCTCCCCAGATCAGTCGTAGTGGGGTACCGCAGCAGATCCACAGCAGCTCCCCGGATCAGTTGTAGGGGGGTACCGTAGCAGATCCACAGCAGCTCCCTGGTCCAGTCACAGGGGTCAATGCAGCACATCCGCAGCAGCTCCCCAGTGAGAAGTGTTCATTGCAACATGCATTGCTGCTGCGATGTCACCGTCCCCAGCTTGTCATTAACATCTTTTCCTAATTATGTACCATGTTGTCCCAAGTGTGTAAATGTGTAATTTCCTGTACTCTACCGGGTCATACCTGAAAATAGGCAAATTGTCTTGTCTAGTGTACTTACCTGGTTAACAAAAGCTAAATAAGTAAGTAAACATCCAGCGCTGTTGTTGAACAGCCGCTGTGTCGTAAGGTCAGAAAGGGGTGTCTGTTGCATGCTAGGTTTTTTCAGCTATGGTAAAAGTGATGTTAACCAATGAGTGATCAAATAAAGGTGGGACCCAAAAACGGTTTCTGAAATATATTTTTTTATTTTTATTTATATAAAGTCTAGGAATTACAACCCTTTGAGTCAGGGACTCGTTTACAAAGGATCCACGTCATACATTGAATGAAGACAGATACAGAATAAACTATAATGCAGTCACTAAGTACAGAGACAGCAATGGATAATACATACATAAAGCAACACCAATGGTGTGTACAGGGAATCATATATTAGAATCAGTTACAAAAGGAACTTCTGCCCTTGTTGAAGGGTTTAACTGCAATCGCATTTAGAGCTGGACATAATGTGGCCAAGTAGCTCAGCTTTAAAAGGCTCCAACCTGGGAACAGAGAGGGTAGGATCAGGGAGTGAGTTAATCCAGAGTGGAGCCCTGTAGCGAGAGGACCTTTGGCCAGTGGTGGTCCTTGCAGAAGGGATGCGAAAGGTAGTAGTGTCAGAGTGTCTTGTGGCCCGTGTCGGCAAGCTCGTCTGAAGGAGCAAGAGACAGCCAGGGGGAGCTAGCCCCAGTTGGATTTTTTTGGCAGATAAGCAGGCCTGATAGAGGAGACGCCCCTGAAAGTTTAGCCATGATGAACTTTGATAGAGGTCACAGGTATGCGTGTGCCGATCGTGCTGCTATACAACTGTTAAAATGAGATAAAATGTGCACTGTGTGCCCGCGTGGGCATACCTTGGTATTGTTTTTTGAGGGGAATGGCTGGGGAAGTTGCAGTGTATGTATCCTCCACTGCACTGCTTCCAGTGGAACAGGTTGTTATTTATTTATTTATTTATTTCAAAAGTGTCACCAGGACAGACATACTGAGCTGGTAACAGCACGTTTCCAGATGCGTCCTGGGGGAAGGGGATGAGGAACGAGGAACAACATATAAAGCATTTACAATATATATACACAGAATTTACAGGAAAAGCTGTGTAAATGAAGAAATATTTAAACCTTAAATACAAATCAGAATAGCATATGCCTAGCTAAGGGGAAAAATAGATTGCAAAGCTAGTGAGAGGGCGAAGGAAGAGGGTCAAGGGAACGTGCAGAAGGGAGAAAAAGTCATGAAGGAGAGACTTTAAGGAGAACATCGAAGAGGCAGAGCAAATAAATAAAGAGAGGCCCAATGCTTAGGAAAGCGGTAAGAGAAGGCAGCTTGGCCAGCTGTAGATTTCCTAGAAGGAACAGCAAGGGAGTGAGAAGCAATGTTACATAAAGGATAACAGGAAGCTGAAGGAGAGGCTAAGAGAGAAGTAAGGTCGGAAGGGAACCTAACCAGAATTTAGATATAAAGGAGGCACAGTGGGAAAGGCACCTGGCATCAAAAGAGGGGAGTGAAAGAGCAGAGTAAAGTGAACAGTGGTGAGTACATGGGGAACATGCTAAAGCAAATCGACAGAAAGAACTGAAAAAAAGGTCCAGTCTAGCAAGGATGGATTGGGTTCTCAGAGGTCTTCCACATGCAGAGGCCAATTCAAAGGCAGCACTGACTCTGTTTACTAACACGGCGGTTGACAAATTATAATGACAACATGAGCAGGGAAACATGGGTGGACCTGCTTAAAAGCAGGGGTCTGGATGGAACACCTGTCTAATCTGAAGCTCTAGTTAGAACTAACTCTCAAGTCAGAAGCAACCAGCTGCTCTTTAATTAAATAGTGTTGAAATCTATTTGGCAAGGGAGAATGTCGTAAGTAGGTGTCTGCATGTGACTCACTTCTTCCATGTGTAATGTACAACTCAAAAAATAACGCAAGGGGCTTTATCTGCTGATCACCCCTTTAAAGCAATTTGAAAAATAAACAGTATAACTGTTGCTGTCAATCTCCAACTAATCAAATCAATGCTCATCAGTATTTAAAAACAAGCGCGCTCGTTATCTGAAAACAGGTAGTGTCTCACTTCCTCTCTAAAATATCTACTTTTGAAGATGAGAAAAATAGTACATTATTTGGAAAGGAAACAAAACAAACAAACTGCATGTGTTGTGCCATACAATACGTGTCTTGGTGTTATCACAGAAGCACACAGGCTACTCCCAGTTAGTGATTACTAGTGCCATAATCACTGCGTTAATACACATCCACAGTATATGGTGGAGTGTTGTTCTGTATAGAATTCCATCCCTTCAAAATGCTGTTGTACCACAGTTCAAAGATCATGGAATGTGATTCTACCCTACTGTGGTAGAACAGCATTCTAGAACCTCTAGAGACTGCATGAGTCAGTTTCATTTTGAAAGCAAAAGAACTCACAAACACATATTTCACACAGTACTATACACTATAAAAAATACAGGATGAGCAACTCTATGCACAGCCAGTATATTTTGCCACCTCGGGGTTCTGATTCCAATGGACCGCTCAAGCCAGAGGGAATCAGATCCCCTCTGTGGCAGAACTAACTGGTTGTGCATAGTTGCCCCTCCAGTATTCTCTATATTACACTCTACTGTGACCATGATGTGCCTATGGCACTGAGGCAGCAACCTGCCAGCAGTAGGGACATGGGTCCAGTCATTAACCCATGAACTATCAGGGGGCAGAAGATATGGGGAAACATTACAAAGTTGTAGTTCACACAGCGAGAGGTTAATATGTGGAACAGTCCACCTTGTAAGACTGTGGAAGCTGGCACTGTTCAGCATTTCAAAGCAGAACTAGACAGATTATTGACAGAGAATGGCACTGATGGTTACACAGCATGAGTATGGGGTAACACAGAACTAGACAGATTCTTGAGGTAGGCACAATGGGAAAGGTGCCTTGCATCAAGAGAGGGGCGTGAAAGAACAGAGTAGAGTGAACAGTGGCGAGTACGTTGGTAACAATCTAAAGCAAATCGACAGAAAGAATTGAAAAGAGGGTCCAGTCTAGCAAGGATGGATTGGGAGCGCGGAGGTTTTCCACATGCAGAGGTCGATTCAAAGGCAGCACTGACTCTGTTTGCTAACACAGTGGTTGACAAATTATAATGCCAACATGAGCAGGGAAACATCAGTGGACCTGCTTAAAAGCAGGGGTACAAACTGAATCTGTATGCCATAAAGAGGGGTAACACAGAACTAGACAAGTTCCTGTAGGAGAATGGCACCGAGGGTTATGCAGCATATGTAGGGGTAACACAGGTCTAGACAGATTCCTGAATGAGAAAGGCATTGAGGGGTTACACAGCACAAGTAGGGGTAACATAGGACTAGGCTGTGAGCTGCAAACCTGGAGACCTGGGTTTGAATCCCACAGCCCCCACTTGCATACTGTGTGACCCCGAGCAAGTCACTTGACTTCCTTGTGCTCCCAGGTCACATCTGTAAACAAACTTCAGCTTAGTGTGTCTCTCCTGGTTAAAAAAAAAAGACAGATTCCTGAGGAAAAAATGGTATTGAGGGATTACACAGCATGAGTAGGGTAACACAGGACTAGACAGATTCCTGAGGGAGAATGGCATTGAGGGTTATACAGCATGAGTAGGGGTAACACAGGACTATACAGATTCCTGAGGGGGAATGGCATTGAGGATTACACAGCATGAGTAGGGGTAACACATGACTAGAGAGATTCCTGAGGGGGAATGCTATTAAGGGTTACACAGCATGAGTGGGGGTAACACAGGACTAGTCAGATTCCTGAGGGAAAATGGCACTGAGGGTTATACAGCATGAGTAGGGGTAACACAGGACTAAACAGATTCCTGAGGGGGAATGGCATTGAGGGTTACACAGCATGAGTAGGGGTAACACATGACTAGAGAGATTCCTGAGGGGGAATGACATTGAGGGTTACACAGCATGAGTAGGGGTAACACAGGACTAGACATATTCCTGAGGGAAAATGGCACTGAGGGTTACATAGCATGAGTAGGAGTAACACCAAACTAGACAGATTCCTGAGGGAGAATGGCATTGAGGGTTACACAGCATGAGCAGGGGTAACACCCTGGTTGTCCCCCACAGATCCACTCAAATTGGCCAATCCGGTTATTCTCACTGCCTCCCAAAAAATTGGAATTCCTTCCTCCCTCAAATCTGGCACTCATCCTCTGCCTACTCCATAAGCTCAGCCCTCAATAATTACCTTGCACCTAGCTGCTCCTGCCATGTCCCTCCCTAATTCCCTCCTCTAAGCCCTGGACAAACCCTACCCCTCTACCATCACATTAATTTTACCCTGTGCTCACCCACCCTAAAAATTTCTAGCTCTCCTCCCCTTCCCCCAAATTGCTCCCCCTTACTGGCCTGCCTTGATCTATCACAGAATGTAAAGGACCCGGACACTCTCCATGGGTCTCTCTCTCCTACTCCCCCAAAGGGATTGTATCTCTCATCTACTCCCTTCCCCATCATCCTAAAGGGGTCCCTCTGGGACACTGCCTTATTCCTGTCTCTCAAGTCCCCCAGTCCCCTTGCAGGGTTCCTCACATCCTAGGGGGTCTCCAAGGACACGATCCTTCCCCCTCCCCCATCTCACCCCTCCCTCCTCCTTCTCCCTTTTCTTTCACATAAACACTTGTTTACTTATTAACCCGACACTTATTATTGTCCACTCTTTCTACATATTATGTGCAAAACTGTTGTAACACTGTTTGTAACACCTGCTTTACAACTGTATGTTAATGTTGATCTTGTAACTTGAATGTTTAATGTCTCATTCCTGTTGTACCCCTTCCCCCAGGTCAGACCAGGAGACGAGTGACTTGTCGCTCAGTGTGCCTTCCTGGTGAAACATTTCAATAAATAAATAAATAACGCAGAACTAGACAGATTCCTGAAGGAAATGGCATTGAGTTACATAGCATGAGTAGGGGTGACACAGGACTAGACAGATTCCTGAGGGAGAATGGCATTCAGAGGTTACACAAAATGCGTAGGGGTAACAAAGGACTAGACAGATTCCTGATGGAGAATGGCATGATGGTTACACAACATGAGTAGGAGTAGCACAGAACTAGACAGATGCCTGAGGGACAATGGCATTGAGGGTTACACAGCATGAGTATGGGTAACACAGAACTAGTCAGATTCCTGAAGGGAATGGCGCTAAGAGTTACACAGCATGAGTAGGGGTAACACAGGACTAGACAAATTCCTGAGGGAGAATGGTATTGAAGGTTACACAACATGAGGAGGGGTAACACAGAACTAGACAGATTCCTGAGGGAGAATGGTATTGAGGGTTACCCAGCATGAGTAGGGGTAACATAGGACTACAGATTCCTGAGGGAGAATGGTATTGAGGGTTACCCAGCATGAGGAGGGGTCACACAGGACTAAACAGATTCCTAAGGGAGCATTATATTGAGGGTTACCCAGCATGACTAGTGGTAACACAGGACTAGACAGATTCCAGAGGGAGAATGGTATTGAGGGTTACACAGCATGAGCAGGGGTAACACAGGACTAGTCAGATTCCTGAGGGAGAACGGCATTGAGGGTTACACAACATGAGCAGGGGTAACACAGGACTAAACAAATTCTTGAGGGAGAATGGCATTGAGGGTTACACAACATGAGTAGGGGTAACACAGGACTAGACAGATTCCTGAGGGAGAATGGCATTGAAGGTTACACAACATGAGTAGGGGTAACACAGGACTAGACAGATTCCTGAGGGTGAATGGTATTGAAGGTTAGACAACATGAGGAGGGGTAACACAGGACTAGCCAGATTCCTGAGGGAGAATGGCATTGAGGGTTACACAGCATGAGTAGGATAACACATATAGTACAGTTTATGTAGTCAAGGGGGGATGCTGACCATACACAACATGGCTTCACCAAAGGACACTCCTGTCAGAAAAACCTACTGGAGTTTTATGGCAGAGCCAGCAGGGCATTGGATGAAGGAATGTCAGTGGATGTTATCTTTCTCGACTTCTCCAAGGCGTTCGACAAAGTCCCACATGAGGAACTAGTTGACTCCCTAATTGATCATGACATCCCGGGTAACGTCAGCACATGGACTGCATCTTGGCTGACCGATAGGAAGCAAAGGGTGTGCATTAGAGGAGCATATTCAGACTGGTCAGAGGTTACTAGTGGAGTCCTGCAGGGTTTCATCCTGGGGCCCAGCTTATTTAATATCGATATATCCTCCGTGAAACCTAAAGAGGAGGTCTGGGTGTCTAATTTTGCAGACGACACCAGGCTGGGCCTACAAATAAACAATATCAAGGATACGTCAATAAGCCTTGGAAGAACTGAAGAGTGGGCAAAAACACACAAACTCACATTCAATGCTGACAAATGCCTTTGGGTACCAAAAATCTTATGCATAGGTGCAGTTTAAATGGAATAACCCTGAGGGAAGTTACGGACGAAAGAGATCTTGGAGTCAGAATATCTAATGATCTAAGCTGTAAAATGCACTGTAATCAAGTAGTCAAAAAGGTTAGCAGTATCCTAAACTGCATTAGAAGGCATATGAGGAGCAGAGACAGGGTGGTCATAGTCCCCCTTTAACCTTCCCAGGTTAGACCCCATATGGAGTATTGTGCCAAGTTACGGGTCCCAGGTGGTAAAATGGAAATTAGAGCACTTCAGAGAGTACAGAGAAGGGCAACCAAACTTTATTAGTGTAACACGAGCTCAGGAATATGAGAATAGGCTGGAGGAGCTGGGAATGTACGCTCTGGAATGCCGTAGATTGAGAGGGGGCATGTGTCTAGTTTTTAAAGCATTTCCAGACCCTGCCCTGTGGGACCAGCTTGGTCTCGATACCAAAAAATCTAATTTACAGCATGAGAGCACATCCCTTACAAATCACAGGCAAGAGATATCGATCCAACAGAAGGAAACATTGGTTTTTCCATAAGAATACAAAAGGTATGGAATAGTCTTCCCATGGAGGTGGTGGCTATCAAAACCTGTCAAGAATTTAAACATAGACTGGGCAATTACCTAATAAGCAACAACATAAGGGGGTACTACTAAATGGTGAGCATTATGGACTTGTGTCTTCTCTGCTCTGAATAACCTAAGAAACCTACGAAACGCAGGACTAGACAGATTCCTGAAGGGGAATGACCTTGATGTTTACACAGCATGAGTAGGGGCAGCATCGCCACTAAAGAGCAGAAATGTCTATCCCTACTCAGACTGGATCTAGTCTCTGCCATGTGGCAGTAGAGTGATGTCATCACACTTTCAGTAACATAAAAAAGAAATAAAAATGTGTGCTTTAAAAAAGCAAAATCGATGTTTCCTGTATTACGCACTGGCGATAGGAGTTTGGGCCCTAACCAGGCGGTGGCATATTTATAGAAACATGATGCGAATAACAATGAAGATGGTGACTCCTCCAAGTGGTAACTCACGAAGGTGGAAGAAGCAATGAAATGGAATGAAAAGAGTGTCGGTTTACCTTTCCTGAGCTGTTGAGTCATTTTTGAATAGAGGTCTGCTGTGGGGGGCGCATGTCCCAGCACCACCTCAAATTCAGCACTCCTCCTCCTCTTACTCTCTATACACAGACCTCCACAATTACCTATACTAAAACTGTACAGTACCTTCTTTACTACTACTAAATTGCACCTGTTCTTCCATACTGTTGACAGTATCCTCAGTCAAAATTACTGTCCTCTCTTCCCTAATGTTTTAGACACTGTACTCCCCCCTCGACCCTCCACTACTCTTTCTTCCTTTTGCCCCTTCCTCCATTTCCCTACACCTTCTCCTGACAATTCATCTCTCCCCTCACTCTTCCAACCTTCCTTTCAGCACTTATATCACCCCCCCCCATCTGGGTATGACATGTACATATAACTTGTTCGGCACTTCAAACTGTACACATAAAAATGTTGCTGTCTACTTACTGTTCACTGTATTATTGTATTTTTGCTTGTAAGTCTTCCCCATGTACCCCCCACCCCCAGGTCACACCAGGAGATGAGAAACTTGTTCAGTGTGCCTTCCTGGTGAAACATTTCAATAAATAAATAAATCCTAGCTTCACAACCACGATTAAGCAAATGCTGTACCTTCCAAAGTAACAATACCAGATATAGGGAAGGCAATTAAGGGGGTATAAATGGTGACAATTTAAAAGAAAACAGCACTGGATTCTAAGACTTAGAAGCTAAGCTGCTCATTTTCTAGCTAATAACACCAACTGAAAACCTGTTTACTATACCGCTTTAACAAAGCAAAATTCATCGAGAAAGCTCCCTCTTCCTGGACTTTGCCCTCCAGCAAGCAGGTACAAAGGCTAATCAATTAGTAATCACCTTTTCTTTTTGCAGTCGAATTCTAAATTACTTGGAAAGGCAACCAGTTGGCTATTGCATTTGCAGCTGCAGTACTGAGGCCAGCTGGCTCCATCAATGAACGATGGATGTATCAGGTTTATAGGCCAAGTGTGAAAGTCCATGTGTGTTGTGCATGCCAGCTCTCAGCAGCTATTACTAGAGGAAAATGGCTGCAATATCAGAAACGGGAGCTGGATCATCTCTATCCGGCTCTGCCATCTGTGATATGCCCACTCATGCTCGACACCATGAATGAACTGCATTTCAAATAACTTGGAGTTGTCAGCTAGTTCAGTACCTTTCATTACACCAACATATATCCTGCACAAATATGTTATCGTTCACAAGCTTTCAGGCCATGTAGGTCCCTTTCCCTTTGTCAGAACATCCTTATAAGTGACTTTAGCTTATCTATATAATTAGAAATGACTTCAGCTTTCCAACAACCTACACAGCCAATAGTGTTCTCTGGTTACAATATTTTTTTTTATTCATCTATGTATTTATTTGAAAATTACAACTAGGGTAACTCCGTAAGATGCAGCATCTCATTTTCATGGGGGTCCTGGGGAGGGCAACAGTAGTCAACAGGTTAACAGAGCTCAGCATGAACAGAGCCCAGCATCTACAGGTTCAAATACACACAGGAAAGAAAAACTGTAAAGGTAAATACATCCAGACCATAATCGAAGCAAGCTAACAAGGTGGGGTCACTACAAAGCACGTAAGCATTGTTCTGCAACATGATCAGCTGTCAGGGGGAGGGAGATTCTGGACTGAAACAAATACTGGGACTTCTAAAGTAACTAAAAAGACTGGACCTTCTGCAAGCTAGAAGCATTGCTCAGCTGGGGAGTGAGTTTGTTCCAGGCATCTGGTGCTACAAAAGCTAATGCCTTTCTACCAAATTTACACTTCATCCTGGGAACTGAGAAGGTACGCGCCACTGTTGAATGGCAGGAGTACGCACTATTTTCTTTTAGGGCATCCCCACTTTATTACTTACTACTTATTATCCCACCATGAAGTTGCCTATTCATTGTCCGTCACGTTGAAAAAACAGAATACATTAACCTGCACTACCTGCTAAATAAGCTCAATAGTATCCTACTCCTTTGCTCAGGAAACGTTGATGTTAACCCTAGCCCTATTTCCTTAACTTCCCCCATCAGATTTTGGATTACTGCTGGTTTAAAATTAATACTGATGAATGCATGTAGCCTTACAAAAAAGCTAGATATTTCAACACCTGGGTATCCCACACTAAACCTGATATCTTGGTAATTACAGAAACTTGGTTGAAGGCTTCCATCCCCGATCAGCAGACAACACTGCTGTCCTTTAGCACTTTCCAGCTCGACAGACCAACAAGGGTTGGGGGTGTAGTTGTGTACATTAATGAAAAGTTTTAGGTCGCAGAATTATTTGTGGTATTGAAACTAAAGGAATTCTAGTGTTCAGCTCTAAAACTGACCTTGTCATCTGCTGAAGCAATCAATACAATAGGTTGCTATAGACCACCATCTGGGGGATCAGAGCTTCTCCAAACTATCTGCAATTTCATCAACTCTAATGAAACAATCGTCCTTGGGGACCTAAACTTGGATTGGCTTAGCCCTAGATCCAATAACCTGAAGGAAATACGTGACAAATTAGGTATCTCATAATTAATCTCCAACCCAAACAGGCCCAACTTCAAAACCCCTCAAAAGGTAAATTATTAGACCTCATATTAACAAATAGGCCACACAAATTTGTGTGCTCTGCTGTATTGTTTGATGATCCCAGTGACCATAACATTGTGTTTGGCACATGAAATTTGGCAAGATGCTTCGCTGGCCCAAAATTTGTGATGAAGCGCAGTTTCCACAAATTTAATCTGGACAATTACTTAACTGATCTCAGGAATTCAAACTGGCAACATTTCTATCCCAGCCACTCAGTCAACGAAGCAGTCAATATCTTTAATTCAGTGCTGCTAGTACTAATAAACAAACATGGGCTTTTTATAAAGACTAGAGTTAAAAAGGCTTCTCAACCATGATTCACCGCAGATCTAAAACAAACCCTAGCTGCATGGGATAAACTATGGGCTATGGCTAGAGCCACACAAACCTGCCATGACTGGGTGGCATTTAAAATGAGAAGAAATATCTGCACTGAACTTATAAGAACAGCTAAAGTCAATTATTATGTAAATGGCGTTAGAAGAGGCTAAAAGCAACCCATCAAAAATGTGGCGGACCATTAAATCCGTCAAAGGCCACAGACCCCCGCCATCAGTTCCGACTAAAATTACTACACAAGGTACCATTATCTCAGTCAAAGCCACAATCCTTGAAAAACTAAACTCCCACTTTGCTACAGCTGGGTTAGCATTCGACTCCTCCCCAGCCACAAAACTAGTGAACACATCCCTGTCGGAGGATGCCCATGTCAGCCCACAAACATTGAATCCCCTTTGTCTCTCCCCGATAACCTTTAAGCAGGTTGAGGACACGTTACTGGATTTAAATTTAAAAAAGAGCATCGGTGCCGATGGGATTGACCCCTTTTTCCTACAGGCTGACTTGCACTCTTAATCAGCCCTTATAACTCACCTATTTAACATGTCAATTACCACTGCTATGGTTCCCATGCTGTGGAAAACAGCTCACCTACTCCCTCTATTCAAATCAGCTGACCCCTGTGATCTAAATAGTTACAGACCTATTTCCAGTTTACCTATCTATACTTTCTAAACTGCTAGCAAAATTAATTAACATGCAACTAAGGGATCATCTAGAAAAGGAGTTACTAAACCTGCTCCAATCAAGTTTTAGAAAGCACCATAGCACAATTTCAGCCCGGGCCAAAGTAACGGATGACTGGCTTACTGCCCTCGACCATAAACACCTTATTGAAGCTGTGTTCTTGGACCTGAGTAAAGCATTTGATACAGTTGACCATAACCTCCTATTATCGAAATTGAAAGAACACAGTCTTAATAACCCATCAGTAGGCTGATTTGCTAGTTACCTTTTCAGCAGAGTCCAATGCATTAAAGCTGATGGACTCTTATCCTCACCCATACTACTTTTGAGAGGTGTGCCTCGGGGACCTATCCTAGGCTCCCTCCTTTTCTCCATCTGTATCAACTTCTTCAGCGATAATATCCATAGAGCAAAACTACATTTCTTCGCCGACGATATGGTCCTCTATATTTCAAAACCTTCCCTAGATTAAATCAATTCCATACTCCAAACTGAATTCAGTCAATTACAGCTTAACCTAATTAGCTCAAAATGGGAGGGCTTGGCCCGAGGTTCAATGTGGGGAACAGCTCTTCCCACAAACTCCACTTAAGTCTTCTACTAATGCACCTCCCTTGCTTAGGGAGTTTTTTTTCTAGGCTCCCTACGTGGCTGTGCCTCCTTGTGCTTTTCTGATGTCTCCGTTTGTGTTTTCTGTTCCCTGCCTTCCCCTTTTGCTGTTCCCCACCTCCTCCCTCCCCCCTTTCCTTTGTCTTTGTTTTCCTTGGTGTTTCTGCCTGCCTTGTTCTGCCTGAGTCTCCTGCTCTACAGCCTTGCCCGCTCCTGTCCTCCGCTCCCCGCATTCCCCAGCTGTGCTGGGGTTCTCCATACTCCAGTTTTCTTTTGGGCTTCTCCCCGCCTCTTGCCTGGCTCTCCGGGTGTCCATTCTCCTTCCCCGCATTCCCTGTCCTCCATGGGTTCCTTCTATGTCCATGCCTCTGTCTGTCCACCTGCAAGCTTCCACTACACCTCCATGACTCTTCTGCACTCCTCACTCAACTGCCATAACAAGGAACTCCTGTCTCGGTAGCGTTGCCCCCACTACTCTACAATCAATCTGTACAAAACAGCTCACTA
The DNA here is from genome assembly GCA_016271365.2 of Neoceratodus forsteri. Lineage (NCBI taxonomy): Eukaryota > Metazoa > Chordata > Ceratodontiformes > Ceratodontidae > Neoceratodus > Neoceratodus forsteri. Next base: position 1,095,064,972 of record CM028135.1, on the reverse strand, counting down.
TGCCTCCACCTTCTTCGTTCCACAGCAGTACACCATTTCTAGATTGCCACCAAGAATACCTTATCACATAAGTGCATCAGCCATGGGGAAGTGAAGCAGGTGTAAGCCAAAGGTCTTGCTTGAACCCACTCGTAGTAAGTTTCATGACAGCAGCAACTCCAGCCAAACTTGAATTCTGATTGAGATGCGTAGCTTAAGTGGGGAGTTTGGGAGGGGGGGTGTTGTGGTTAACCTAAGTGCTTGTATTCAAGGAACTCTAACTGGCTTGGCATTCATACCATTCTCGACTATAACCTTTGCCATATCGCAATCATACAGCTCACATCATGCCACAGTGTTTCTGCTATGACACTACACCCCACTGTCTTACAGTGACAACTACTGATAGGTGCATCTCTGAATTAAACTCCCCCCTGATGCTTGTCGTGGCCACCCATATACTACAGTTTAATTCACACTGCCATTGCTCACCATAGTCTGTCTCACAGGGACGGCCATTTACATAAGGATACAGATTTCTGCAGTTTAGCAGCAGATAGAACTCTGCTCTGATACCACCGCACAGATTCTTCTGGTACTGGTAGGGCAAATGGTGGGGGGGTTGTCTGTTCAGCCAGGTAAGTCTTTCCATGTGCCTTGGCATTACAACATGGCATGCGATGCCCGTCTCCTTCTGCCCCACCTTTTCATTTCTATTTCCTTTTCATACTCCTGGAAGCTCCTCACACTCATCCTGGCTGGTCAACTATGCTACTCCCCTTCAGGATGCAAGACCGGGGTGTACCCAACCGATCCCGCTCTACTGACTTTACCTCCCCACTGACTCCTTCTCTGCTGCCTACAATCTCACTTGCTTCATACTGCTTCCCCTCATTAATGCCATGCTCCTCATCTCTTCCCTTACCTTTATGTTTGTCCCTGTCTTTACTATCCCTACCATGCTCCTATCTCCTGCCATGACGTGTACCGACTCCTCATTCAATCTCAGTTCGTCTCCTAAATCTACTCTCTCTCTCTCTCTTCAGCAGCATTTTGCACTTTGCCAGCCCATACCAGCAGACTCTGTCCCTAACTTGTGCCTTCTGAGGTGCTGAGCGAAGGCAGGCTTCCCCTGTCTACTGGGGATGGGATTTCGTTATGACCACCACCCCCTACTCACCAACTTGACATCCTCTATCCCTAACTCTGCTTAGCAGCATCAAGTGAAAGTTAGCTTGCCCTAACTACCAGGGATGGGAGCCAAGTCTACATGCTACAGACTTCTACCATGCCTTCTCTACCATATACCAGTTGCCACTTCCCTTCGGGAATGGAACTCCATGCCCCACTTGACCTCATCATTCTAACCATGCCTGGCTGCCTCAAGTCATTATCATCAGCCTTGGCCATCCCCAACAGATATCTGTGTCTACAGCCTACTGCTTCAACTTCTGCATTCTCAGCCTGATACCCGGATGCTGCTTCCCTTCAGGAACATGACTTTGCCCGACTTGCCTTCTCCATCTTACCTCGTCTGCGGTCTTGATTCATCATCTTATCCGCTGACTTCCATGGCTGGGAGCCTGAATCTGAATTCGACTGTTTCCGCTGTTTACATCCTAAACCTGATGCAGGTTGCTGCTCCCCTTTCGGACTGGAACTTCTTCAACCAAATACTCTCTTCATCCTGCCTCAAGGGCCGCATCCAGTCAGGATCATCTCACCTCAACCGTCCCGCCTAGACACATGTCCCTCCATTCCACTGCTTCATATGTATTCATTCTCCACTTGCTATCCGATGCCACACCCCTTCTGGAACTGGACCTCCTCCTGATAGCAGTCTCCATTTTTCCTTGCCCACAACCTTTCTTCCAGCCTCATCGCACTAAATTACCTGGTACTCAATTTGAGCTCCCTCCTGGACTTGAGCATCTCCCAAATGTGCCTTCACCCTGACCCATTATCTGGAGTGCCATGCCCTTCATCTCACCTCACCTACTTCAGGTTGAAGCCTGTGTCTGCACCTGCAGGTCCCTCCTCATGTAATGTCCATATCCAAACTCATTACCACTTCCCTCTAGTTTTGGGGCCCATTTACCCCGGTTAACTTCCAGCCTTCCATGCCAATCACCATCCTGCTTATTCATGGACTATCATACTACACCCCCTTGGCCTACCTTCCCTCACGATTTAATCTTGCCCGCTGATCCGGTATCTCTCTCACTCACTACAGTTTGACTACCTCTGGGACTTCCTTGCTGCAGATCAACCCTTCCAGTTGCTGTTTGAGGTTGTTTTCTTTCTAATGTGGAACATCCATCCTTTCCTTTTGCTAACTGCAGAATTCGTCAAGATGTAGGACTGAGGTACCTCAACCCACTTGCTCTTGGTACATAGCTTCGTCCATTAGCCTTCATTGGATTGTCTTCTAATGATCTGCTTCAGCCTTCCACGTTCCACTGCTGTTCGCCATGCTGTTGACCTAGTCCTGATCCTTCCTGCACTACGTGTCCTCTGACCTCGCCTAACCCGGCTCCTTCCAGGATCATCAGTCCTTCAGACCAGCAGGATCCATTCCGGACTTTCCTTCGTCTTCCGCTAGCAGTTTTCCATCTCCACCTTGCAAGCTTGGTGCTTCGACCTGTTTGTTCTGGCTTTCTTGGGCATCCTACCATACTTGGCCAGTATTCCTACCCAGTCAACTACTACCCCAGTCCATCCATCTTATACTCCCATTCTGGCCATTTTAACAGCTGCCATCCACTACTTGATGGATCACTGTACATTTCATTTGAGGAAACTAATTCTAATGCACATTCCTTGGATAACACGCCTTAGAATCTCTTCCGTTATCATAGACTTTTCTTACTGCCTAATCAGCTCCCCACACTTAATCTCATTTGACTAAACACTAGAAAAATTCCCATCTCTCTCGCCATTGTATACTCTCTACCAAACTTGTCTATTAAGTCTCTGCGGACTTCCCTGTCTACTATGCCTCAGAGACTATCCTCCTGCATGGAAAGGACTTTGATCATTCTGTCACGCTCTGCTGTAATTTCCAGGATCGTTGATTCAGATACCAGGACTTGCAAGATATCTCATGTCACCTCGGACATTACCTAGTTTCATTATGCAGCTTCTTACCACCACCGAGTTCGCTGATCATGATATTAAGACTCTTACTTCCTCAACAGACATTGTTTGTTCAAAGACCGTCCCAGCAGACCTCCAGAATATTTATCGTTGGATCCCCACCGCCTAGCTGCTTTTAGTGTTACACAATCCAAACCATCGTGTTTAGCTCCTGGACATCACCATTCTTCATACAACCATCCACACTTCTTCATCTAGTACCTTCAGTCGAGTTAACCACCCTTCCAGTGGACTCTCCAGCCTCTCCTTCACTAATTATCTGCATTACTCTCACCAGTAAAGACTATCACCAAAAACAGGCTCTTCCGTATTCCATCCAGAAATCCGCAACCATTAAGACAAGTTCACCAACCTAGTCTCGCCACCCAACAGGTCTTAATCAGCCACAGCACCAAGATCCTCTAGCATTCTTCACTACTCGACCTCATTTCCAATTCAGCCTTCAGACTCTTCTATATATCCGTCTTCCAAGTATTTCTCAAGTATTTTGCATCAGATTTCCTGTAAACCTAACCAACTGTACGCCACCACAGTGCACGTCATGGACAATCACGCAAAGGAAATACCCGCGTTCACTTCAGCCAGCATACCAGCAGAGCACATACAAATACAGTTAAGCTATCATGCCCAAATAAGTCATCCAATTCCTTATACTGAGTTTCCAAGCATTCCATATATATATATATATATATATATATATATAAATATATATATATATTCAGTTACCATCTGGACTGCATCTGCAAATCTTCCTCTATCTGTCTACTACTCAATTATGGCAGTACTCCTATCAAGCACCCAAAGACTCTCCTCTATTCATTTTCTACTTTATGGATGCTTACTTAGTTACTCGTTGCTTAGCTCTAAATTCTTTGCCTCCAGACTTAACCTTGACAAGCAAACCTTTCTCTAGTCGGATAATTTCACCTATGAGTTCACAAATCCAAATCCTATATCGCTAATTTTGGACTCCACCAGCTCACCTCCTCTCCCACCAGATCCAACTATATAACTGGTATCCAGACACTAATTGACTGGATCATTGCCTCCCACCCCTCTTGCATCACTGCCTTAGGTGTCGTATCGGACTGCATCAGCGATCACTGTGCCATATTCCGTTCATGATCAGCCCGCCTAATGAAAAAACACCCTAAATTCATATTCACCAGGAGACTAACTGACCAGAACATTGCACGGATTATCCACGACTTCAGCCTTGTCGACTGGTCCCTTTACAAAGGGCCTGGTGACTGCCATTCGATCCTAGAAAATTTTCGATGACCCTAGCTAGCATCTGCGACAAGCACGCTCCACTAAAAAGAATCAGGATCAGGGGTCTAACTAATGAATGGGTATCTCCTGATATCATCAAATTCATGAGAACCAGGGACAAAGCATGGGCCTGCTACACTAAGCACAAAGACCCTGCACAGCTATCCCTTTACAGATCGCTGTGTAACAAGTGCAAATCAGCAGTGAGAAAAGCAAAAATTAACTTTCTGCACAACAAACAACTCGGTAGCTCCTCCAACCCCTGGCGGCTCTGGGGTACCTTAGCTCGCTACTCGGCAAGTCCAAAAACTCCAATCCCATCACTCTGCACCTCAGTGACATACAAACAAATGACCCTACAGAATTAGCAAACATTTTCAACATCTATTTTGGTGACCTCAAAAAATACAAACCTCCTCCCTCCTCACCCATGCCCGCTGTCCTTCACCTCCAACCCCCCTAATCTCTGAAGGCAGGCTTTTCCCCAACTTCTACTTTAAAGCCCTATGACCTGCAGACACCAAAGCTCATCCTTCACGAACAATCCCAAACCCAGTAAAGGTGGTGACAGGATTGACTACAAAATTCTTAAGCTCTCCATTAATACCCTTGCTGTCTCCGTCACCAACCTTATCGACCACTTCCTCTGCACTAGTCAGTTCCCCTCCACCTGGAAAACTGCCACCATCAGACCCTTATTCAAGTCCAATTCTAGAAATGAAGTTGGTAACTATCGTCCCATCTCCCTCCTGGACCTCCTTTTGAAAATCATCGAGAAGGTTGTACCCACTCAACTCGCTGCCTACCTAGAATCCAACAACCTTCAATCTAGTGCCCAGCATGGTTTCAGAACCGGACATAGCACTGAAACAGCTCTAGTTAGGCTCACTAGCGACATCATTAAAATCAACAAAAAAGGCTATTACACAGGCTCCGCCTCTGTCGACCTGACCAAAGTGTTTGACCTTGTGGACCATGCCCTCCTCCTACTCACCCTTAAAGGACTGTATCTCTCAGATAATGCCATCAAATGGCTTGGTAGTTACCTTTCCGGGAAACCCCCCAAAAGACCATAATTGAAGGCAATTTCTCCTCAGAATGTACATTTCAATACGGGGTCCCACAAGGTTCAATCCTCGGCCTTCTTCTCTTCTCACTCTTTATAAACAACCTCCCCTCCATATGCCACTCCACCCAACTCGTCCTCTATGCTGATGACACAGCTCTGTTCTGCAGTAACAAAAACCCAACTAAGATGTTCCAGAATCTGCAGTCTGATTTCTTGAAGCTGCACTCCTGGTTTTCCGGACATGGTTTGGTCCTCAATTCCAAGAAGACCAAGTTCATGTTTTTCTCAGGGCCCAGGAAAGCCCTGGCACCTGCTTTTCAACTACTAGCCAATTCAGAGAACCTATTCGAACAAGTGACGGAATTCAAGTACCTAGGTCTCCACCTTGACCCCCACCTCTCCTTCAATCACCAAATTAGCAACCTCATTACGAAGGTCCACGTCAGGCTTGGTCTTCCCTACAAGATCAGAAAGTACCTCATTCCCGCTTTCAGACTTCACCTTGCTAGCTCTCTACTTCTGCCACTTATCGACTATGGATCCACTGGGCTGGCAGTATAGCCTAGAGGTTAGAGGAACGAGGTGTGAACGAGCTTGATACATCCAACAGACCAGACCTGAGTCTGAGTCTCACAACTTCCACTTGCATACTGTATGACTCTGAGCAAGTCACTTAACTGCCCAGTGCTCCCAGGTGGCCCCTGAAAACAGGCACTTGTGCCTAGTGGGCCTAACCCGGTTACCAAAGACAAAAATAAAACAAAAATTGTTTTCTCTCCCCCTTCCTCTTCCTCTCTCTTCTCAAAACTCAAAACCACATACAACAGTATTGCTTGTTTTGTCACTGGTCTCCCATGGAAAACACACCACTGCTCACTCTATTCCACCCTCAGCTGGCCCACCTTTGAAGGGAGGTTCCAGCTTAAGATTCTCTCATTCCTACACAAGGTACACCTCGATACTCTTCCCCCTAGTGTCAAAACATTGTTCCCACTTGCAGTTCCTGGGCGACCAACCAGGGGCGCCTCAAGTCTGGTTTTTGACACTCCTTTTTGCAGGACAAACCAGGCCCAGAACTATATTACCTTCAAGAGCACAAAGCTCTATAACAAACTACCACCTGAAATTCAGACTTCTGGGTCCATGTACTCCTTCAACACCGCCGTCAAGGATCTCCTGCTCCTGTCATCCATTTGCTGCTGCCCTGACGGGCCTCCCTCCCGGCCCACCAGCTAATAGCTAATTTACCCCCCCCCCACCAACTGAAAGCTAATCCCTTCCAGCACTTTGCTCCCCCATTTCCCGCACTTCTCACCCAACTTTTCTCACTTAAATAATCACCAAATCTGGTACTGCAGTCTGCCCTTATTCCTCGTAATTGGTCTCCTGTCACCCAGACCCCCCATAGCTTTCCAAATTATCTGCTCAGTTAATCTCTTTTGCTATGTGGGCCATGAAAAAAACACCTTACTCTAACTTGCATCTCTACTTTTCCCACTCCCCTAAATATGGTTTTTATAGTTTGTACTAGCTGATTACATCATGGCACCCTTAACTATGTAAATGTATTGTAACCCCCCTATAAATGGGGGTTCCCGAAAAGTCTTCCTTGAGCTTGCCTAAATGCTCACTGCCCGGCTGGTGTCCTGCATTTTAGCAGTTTAAATGTATTGCCAGAGAGTGCCTGTAAAGCCTCTGTGTACTGTCTCTTTAAGAGCTGCCTGTATTGCAGTCATAAGTAATCTGAGAGTGAGCTCTGTTGAAAGATGTAACTATTTGCTGAAAATCATTCAGAGTGATAACAATAATGTAGTTTGTCTAACCTGCCTTCTTTGCAGCAAGGACCGTCTTGTTTATCCCCACCATTTGGCCCGGGACTGCGAATTGGACCAATCAGTTCTGCTGGGACCTAAAATATAGCCGGACTACAGGAGCTGTCTGAAGTCAAAATCTGTAGGAATTGTAGTTTTGGGCTTTTGGCACCATTTTGCAACTGAAGGGGAAGCTCTTGCTTTGACTGACAGCCCAATCAGCCAACCGAACCTTTTGGATCTGAGGGAAATCCCCAAGCTGCCTGCTGTTTAAGGCAGATCTAAGTTGGGAGCCGAAGAAGCAAGATGCTTGAGACAGTTTGTCTCTGTGGAAAGGCCTGAGTTTTGGCCTGCAGGTCTGCCTGCTGCCCTGAGAGGAGAAAGAGAATTGTTTTTGGACTAAATCAGAGTTGTGTGACTAAAGTAAGCTACGGAAGTGGGCCAGGCTCAACCTGAAGAAGACCGAAGATTTTGCTGAATGCGATCGGCCTATCAGGAGTTCCAGCTACTCCTAAGCTCCCGGTGTGTGCAGAGACTTTGCGATTGTGACCGGGGAGTGCTTTGCCTGGTACAGTAGAATTCCCTTACATGTAAATGTGCTGTGAGCTGCTGGTAGGTCGTGAGTTAGTTCCCCACTGTGTGAACTATGTTCTGCTTGCTGGAAGCTGTATCCAGCCCAAAACAGACTGCATCCGAATTTGTCTCCATGTGGTCTGGGCCTTGCCAGACTGGCCCAGCCAGACTACCCTCTGCACAAAGAAGCCATCCACGAGAGACCTGCCTGGGGATCAGCCCCCTGCTCCACGCTTGAACAGGAACGACACCTCGGCGACTCGTGTGGGCCCTGCTTCTCCTGGCATTCCAGATCAACCACCTGCAGCTCGATTTTCATCCAGCTGTGTCCAGTCTTTGGTATCGTGAGTAAATACCAGGGTAGCTCCCTGCAACAACAGCTTAATTTGAGTGTGTCATCTGATTGTCTTCTTTTCCTTTATGAACTGAGCACTCTGGCTCCGGATTACAAATAGTGTGTACTGTGCATGTTGTGTTTTCCATCACAGGGCCCCAACCAGCTGCAACGCCAGCTAACTCCTGGCAATGGTCCTGGCTAGCCCATCTCTTCTCCACCTGGGTACCCAGAGGTGGACTGTGTGGGGGGACTCAAAGTGCATGCATAACTGCTTGATTGATTTAACCTTTAAGCTAATTAACCTGATTTCACCCTTCCCTTGTTCAAGTCCCCTGAATAAATCAGATCTAACTTTTTCTGCATGTAATCTGACTGTGGTTCCAGTTTGTGCTCAAAGTACTGTACTGTTGCTATTTGCTGTGCATAACCTTGTTTTACAGGGTTCCCCAGGGTCGAGCCAGAGGAACCAGCCAGTTGTAAGTGCAAACAATGTGGGTACTTGTGTAGTGTACCAGGGGTATTGTGAAAATGATTATTGTACAGTGCTCAGGCCTCTAGAGGGGAAAGAGGGGGGGTTACAGTGTCCTGGAGGGCTGTGCCCAGGTTAGCTTGACCACTACCAAACCTGACCTCCAGGTGGAGGCACCCGTTTCAGAACTCAGGCCCTTAACCCGCTACTAGCCAAGCAGGCAGGGGTAGTAGCCCTTGGGATAGCGCCACCTAGGGGTTACAGTATTGTTATGCGCTAGCTTATCTACTGCACCCTAAACTCAGTATATGTTTTGTAGCTAATGTCTGTGACTGTTTAAAGTATTCAAATTATGTCTGTAACTGTCTTTTGATGTCTCAAACACTAGACGTTTGTAAAAACGGGCATTTTTGCTCACATACTTTCCAGCATACAAATAAAATTGAATTGAATTTAAATCATCGCATTTTCTACCGTTCACTATCTGGCATCTTATCGATCAGTTCACGCTGTCCTTGCTCTAATGCTCACACCAATCCTTTGAACACGCATCCTTCATCCCTTGGACATCTGGACTCCATTTGCCCTTCTTCAACTGAATCTACTCCACACTTAGGATTCTTCCGCTCCCTCAGAAAAGAACGACTCTTCATCCTCAGGATCATCAGTCAATCCGCATCGCCCACAGATCGAGGATGGGCCATCATCTCCAAGGCACTCAAAGACTCTCTTCTACTCCACAGATGTTTTCTTAGTGACTCCTCGCTCACTACTGACTTCTTTGCCTCCAGACCTTACCTTGAAAGTCAAACCGTACACAAATTCGATCATTCACCCATGACGTCTTGTATCATAGCATGTCCACCCTCCATTATCCTGTAATTTATAGATCAATTCATGCTCTCTCCGCTCATTATGTCCATGCAACCCCCTATGGACAACCATCCTTCATCACCTCGGAACTTGGACTTCATTTGCTCTTCTTCAACTGGATCTGCTTCATGCTTAGGATTTAACCGCTCCTGCAGAAAAAACCTACTCTTCAAACTCCGGGTCGCCATTCACGCTGCATCAGCCATGGATCAAGGATGGGCTATCGTCTCTTCCAGGAGCGCACCTTCCTTAAATTAGCTATGGTTACTAGAACCTGGTCCTTCTCCTCTTAGTATGCTCAGAGGATGGGCAGACCTATGGTCATGGGTCCTCAGAGGTTTCCTCCACCTGGGGGTTTTCTCTCTCCTGCGTGCCAGGGGTCATACTCTTGTGAGTTGGAGTAGGTATCTTTTTGGGCCTTCTATTCCCTACAAATTACTACCTACCTACCTACTACTCAAGGGTGGGAATTGAGTAAAGCCACAAAAAGTACTACAAGTTACACAAGCACTATATACCCCATTGCTATTCCACAAACATTGAATGGGAGGGCTCGGCCCGAGGTTCAATGTGGGGAATAGCTCCTCCCACAGCCTCTACTTAAGCCCTCCACTAACGCACCTCCCTTGCTTAGGGAGTGTTTTTTCTCCACCACCATCCCCCACTCCTCCTTCTCCGCCGTTCTTCTCACCCTTGTTCCTGGGCCTTCTATTCTCTACAAATTCCTACCTACATACATACCTACCTACTACTCAAGGGTGGGAATACAGTAAAGCCACGAAAAGTACTACAAGTTACACAAGGACTATATACCCCATTGCTATGCCATAAACATTGAACCCCTGTCAAATGCAAACAAAACTAATGTAATGTGCTTCACACCCACCCTACCTACTCTTTTGCAGTCAAAGTTGTGCATCTTATCTATCAATGTTCCTAGGAGATACCTTGGAAGTTGTGGATAAATTTAAGTATCTGGGTTTGTGGCTCAACAACCATCTCTCTTTTACCGTGCACATTCATACACTCATAAAAATATTAAAAGTTAGATTAGGATTCTGCTTCAGAAATAAATCTTTATTCCCTATGGATGTTAAGAAAAGATTAGCCCAAGCCACTTTTCTCCCACTCCTGGAGTACGCGGATATCCTATACACTAATAGCTCGGCCTTCCACCTTCGCAAACTAGATGTGCTATTCCAGCAGGCGATTCGTTTTGAACCAAATGCCCCTTCTAGGACCCATCATTGGTTACTTTATTCTGCCGTGGGTTTGGCATCGCTTGTTTCAAGAAGAAAAATGCATAGCTGTATCAGGTTATACAAAGCCTTGCTCAATAAACTCCCTGCATATATTACCTGGGAGCAGGGTATATCCCTGGAAGATGAACGTGACCATGAAGAAAAACCTCAGTGGAAACAAAGAAGGCCTCATGGTATAAATTTGGAGTCTGATTCTGCACTTTCTGTTGTCAGGCTGTAGTTAATATGTGGCTTCTGCCAATGATCTAATCACCATTGGTATCAGCTGATCTAATTAAGCCACAATCCAAAATAAAATTTAATATCCAGACATTCTGTTCTGTGAAACCATGGATGTGCATCTGATCTGATACCTTGTCCTTTTTAAAGTTCACTTTATCCTGATACTTTTCAGAAGCTGAGGTGCTAATCCTCTGCTTGTGACATCACTGTCGGCTCCATGGCAACAGAGTGTAGAAACATAGAAACACAGAAGTTGACGGCAGACAAGGACCGCAAGGCCCATCCAGTCTGCCCATTTTTTCCTACCTTATGAATGTGCCATAGGCCTTTACTCTGTCAATGGCCTATCTTTTCATACTCATCTTTATTGCTCCCTTATGCCTGTCCCATGCCTGTTTGAAGCCCTGCAATGTATTCATATCCACCACTTCCTGAGGAATGCCGTTCCATGCATCCACCACCCTTTCTGTGAAAAAGGACTTCCTCACATTCCCCCTTAATCGGCCTCCCTCTAATCTCATGCTGTGTCCTCTTGTCCTGCTATTTTTCTTATATTGAAACGTTAGATTCTTTCACCTTGTTAACGCCCTTAAGATGTTTGAATGTTTCGGTCATATCACCTCTCTCCCTCCTTTGCTCTAGCGTATACATATTGAGCTCCTTTAATCTGTCCTCATATGTTTTCTGATGCAGTCACTGCACCATTTTGGTTGCCCTTCTCTGGACTGCCTCCATTTTGTTAATGTCCTTGTGCAGGTGCGGACTCCAGTACTGCACATAGTACTCCAGATGGGGCCTAACCAGTGTCTTGTAAAGAGGGATTATTGCCTCCCTCTTAAGAGTTGTGATACCCTTACTAATACACCCCAACATCCCTTTAGCCTTACCTACTGCTTTAGTGTTCTGCTTGGATGATTTCAGGTCATCTGTGATGATGATGCCTAAGTCTCTTTCTTCCCTCATGGTTGCCAGCAACTCCCCTCCCAACCTACAGGTGGCTTCAGGGTTTCTCTTCTGTATGTGCATGATCTTGCACTTCTTTGCGTTAAACCCCAGTTGCCACTCTTCTGACCATTTTGTCAGTTTATCCAGATCTCTTCTCATTCTGCCCACCCCATCTGGATCATCTACTCTATTGCAGATCTTGATGTCATCTGCAAACAAGCAAACCTTATCCTCCAATCTATCTACAATGTCATTTAAGAAGATTTTGAAGAGGACGGGCCCCCAGGACTGATCCTTGAGGTACCCCACTTTTGACTTGCATCTCTTCTGGATACCATTTAGCACCACTCTCTGTTTTCTGCCCGCCAACCAGTTTGCCATCCAGTTTACCAACTTCTGACCCAGCCTGAGCCTACCCAGCTTATTAATCAATCTTCTATGTGGAACAGTATTGAAAGCTTTGCTGAAGTCAAGGTAGGTGACATCAACTGCTCCCCCTTGGTCCACCACTCTGGTTACCCAGTCAAAGAAATCTATGAGATTAGTTTGACAGGACCATCCTTTTGTAAACCCATGCTCTCTTGGATCCTGTGCTCCTATGGATTCCAGGTGTTGCACTATCCTTTCCTTAAGGAGTGCCTCTATAATCTTGCCCACTACTGAGGTAAGACTGACTGGTCTGTAGTTCCCTGCCTCCTCCCTGCTACCACTCTTGTGGAGTGGGATCACATGAGCCCTTCTCCAGTCTTCTGGGACCTCTTCTGTGCTCAGAGACTTACTAAACAGTTCTGCTAATGGCTCTGCTAGTTCCACCCTTAGCTCCTTTAGTGATGTCAGAGGCAAAGAATTATGACCTATGCTCCTGACTAGCTTCAGGACACACAGCTATAAAAGGCAAGGGTTTTGTTTCTATGCATAAACCCATATTAATAAAGAAAAAAAATTGCTTGAACTTCTCTTTGATTTGTCAGCGCTGGGTAGATGGGGGTCTGCTGATATCATCAATTGTGGCGGATAATCTCTGAGGCACGCCGCATTCATGACATCATGGGTTGTGTACACCTGATAGGCTGCTTGATGCACACGTAAATTTGAAGCAAGTCCATCCCCCTTCTCCCGGGAGTCAACTTACCTCAGGTCAGTTCTAGATGTACATCCGACTGAGGTTGCAGCACACTACACCTCCAACAACGTTAATTTGAATCTACAGGCTAAGGTAAGCCTCAGAATACTTATATATACATAAGCCATATACCAAAAGACTATAACAGGCAAAAAAAAACCAATGCGGGGGACTCCAGGCTGGAAAGATCTGCCTGCACTGTGTCTAAAGTATGCCACAGGTTTTATTCTCTTTGACTGCCTGTCACAAGATTCCTCGTAAATTAAACAGGCAGCAGTGATCAATATTTCAACCTGTCCCTGGCTCCAACTCAGACTAACCCAGTTTAAGGCTACTCCCTCTCCTCTTTTATTTATTTATTTATTTACTGAATTTTGATGACCGGGTTCTGACAATCATTATTTCTTATTTCTTGTTGCTTTTTGTTGACCCCTACCTACACAGAAATATGCGTTTATGATGCATTGATAGTTAGTATGCAAACCCCTTTGTTTTCACAATAAAACAAGGATGTGGGTGTGAAAGTACTGCTGTAATCCCGCTTTATAAACCCGTTTTCTTTCTATACATCTCTCTGTCTGTTTTTCATATTGTCTTCTGTCACCCTGGTGCCCAGTTTTCTAAGGGCCTGAACTGGCCAATGGGCTAAGTCACTGTATGCAGCTCTCTGTTGCAGGGGGACATCCCCACACCTGAGAAAATGTTGTTGTTTTTTTCAGATTTTTATGCATGCGGGCAGTATTTTCTTTTTTAACTCATCTGCAAAAAAATGCTGCACCTTGTAATACCAGGCATAGCATTTTTGCAGCTGCACAAAAAATATGCAAAAGCTGCCATAAACTGTGGAAAAGATTGCAAATAGGCAGCCTTTGTTGAAAATGTAATGCACACAGAAACACACATTTGTCAATGCTGAATGTTTGCTGCTTGCAATGCTGTTGTACCGGACCTTGCTTATATACATTTCTTACCATATATTTACCCAGGATAGACCAGATGAGATGCAATATATAAAAATAAAACATAAATAAAATATAAAATTAAAAATAAAATATATATATAATATAAAAATAAAATTAAAAAAAAATAAATAAATATCTTATTTTCATTGGTATCCTGCTTTTACACATTTTTACATTGCATTTACCCAGGATAGGGCAGCTGAGAGGCAATGTCTAATTTTAAGTGGGCTCTCACATTTTGACCACAAATTTCCAACAGTCTTTTTAGGACCTGACATTATAATCAAGACAGGTGGAATTTTTTAAATACCATCCAAAAGGTGATTCCACAGTGTGACTGCTACAACAGGTTCCAGGTGGGATGGAAAATGACACCCGTCATATTCAGGAGGTGGGGTAACCCTGTCATATTCAGGAGGTGGGGTAACACAAGGTAAATATTGAACATCAGGTGCCCAAACCTGCAAAAATAAAGTTATTAGTCAATATTATAACAATTCATCATTTCTTCATAACGTAGTTTTTTTTTAACATTTTTACCCCACATTTTCAGCAGTCTTTATGACCACTCCTTCTGAACATGACAGGTGTCATTTATAAAAAAAAAAGTGGGTTGAAACATCATTTTGCATCACAAGTGTGAAAATACATTTTGGCAAGGCTTTTAAATATGACAGCTGTCATGTTCATGACATGGTGTGAAAAAATGTCTACATTGAGAATTTTGGGTCAAAATATTGAAAATTACCAAAGTTATGAGTGTGTGTTGAAAGTTTATTCAAAAATTTTCAACATAGCCGTTTTATGATCCCACCTCACAAAGAAGGGTGGAGAAAAGTTTCAAATCCTGTCCAAAAGGTGATTTTTGCACCACAAGTGTGGAAACACATTTTGACCAGGATCTGAAAAATGATGGCTGTTACTTACATATTAATGAGGTAGTGTGCAAAAATGGTTATGTTGAAAATTTGGGGTGAAAATATTGAAAATTACCAAAGCTACAAGCATGTGTTGAACATTTTCAATTTATGCTCAGAGGTTTGTTATTTTTAAATATTTTTAACCCAAATTGTCAGCATAGCATTCTTACAACCCCACCTCATGAACAAGGGTGGAAAAAAATTTCAATTCCTGCCCAAGAGGTGATTTCACACAATAACCATGAAATCCCCTTTCAGGAGGGATCTGCATAATGCCACTGCCCTTGTTCATGAGGTGGAGTCCCAAAACTGCCATGTTGAAAATCTGGGGAAAAAATATTTGAAAAAAGATCAAGTTATGAGGACAAGTTCAAAACCAACTGAAGTATATTGAACCGCATACCTCATTTCCTCAATTCCTGGTCTGGCGACGAAGAGTGAAGATGTATCTCCAGTCCAGAGAGGATCATGCCATTGGACCCCTGATAGGTAAGTAAGGAGTGGGGTGGTATGGAGTAGTGGGTGCTGAGTGGGAGGGTCAGGTGGGGGAGCGTAACAGCGGTTGTGGGCCAGTGGCAGCTACAGACATTGATGGGCAGTTTTTGTTTTTACAGGATGTATAAAAACAAGAAAAAGACTATGAGGGATGGTTTTCTTTATTTCAGGTACTGACGCTAGGGATTGGGCACCCCAGTACCAGTGTTAGGTTTGGCAGCCAAGGGGAGGGCTCCCTGGTCTCGCACAGTGAAAATGGATGGAATGTGGTGTACCAGCTGGCCAGGGACTGGGCACTCCAGTGTCAGAAAATTAAGAAGGAAGGGGTGGGAGAGTCTGCGCAACAGTTTTCTTTATTTCAGGTACCCACATTGTGGATTGGGCACCCCAGTGTCGGTGTTATGTTTGGTGGCATCGGGGGTGTGGGCTCCCCAGTGTCACACAGTGAAAACAGGCAGGGTGGGGGTACTAGCTGGCACTGGGGATTGGGCACCCCAATGTTTGGAAAATTAAGAAGGAAGAGGTGGAAAGAGATTGTTTTTATGTTGGAGGGTGGAGGACCGCAGCAGGCTTATCATGACGCTGATCAGCTTTGCTTGCTGGGTGGCGTTATGCAGATCAAAGGAAGGAGCCACCCTATGATTTGGGTGGCTCTTTTCTTCAAACCATACAATGTTTCCACCCAACAAGACCAGAAGAGTGCGATGATCAGCCTAGCTGATGATTGGTCTGACACTGTTAAGCCCCTTGCACACTGCCCTGCACAGGACCAACAGTGACACACCTCTCAAGACCCACGATCATACCAACAAGTTCACTTTGCATGAGGGTAAACGTAAAAATTGCACTTGCGCAAGGAAACCCTCCTTTGTGTCTCTTTTTTTTTACTTTCTCCACTTTTGAAAGTCTTTAAAGCTCTTTATGTAAACCACTCCCACCATCCCCACTGCTGCACCATTATAAGTTTTCCAACCAGGGGATCAGTCAGTGTGACATCACTGGGTGGGATCAGTCAGTGTGACATCACTGGGTGGGATCAGTCAGTGTGACATCGTTGGTTGGGATCAGTCAGTGTGACATCATTGGGTGGGATCAGTCAGTGTGACATCATTGGGTGGGATCAGTCAGTGTGACATCACTGGGTGGGATCAGTCAGTGTGACATCATTGGGTGGGATCAATCAGTGTGACATCATTGGGTGGGATCAGTCAGTGGCTCCTGACACTGGCGCTGCTATGTGCACAGGCCACTCAGGCTGCTACATCAATGACCACCAGAGCAGCTCCTCAATGGGCTGCATTTTCATTACCACAGTAACTCACACAAGTATTGTTTAACACCAGCGAATTATCACAGAACTGCCTAGTTCCCTTTCATGCATATTTGTGAAGTTTCACTTCGGCTTATTTTTGTAAATGTGTTTAAAATTGTATTTTTATGTACCTCAAGGTAGAAATGTGCAGTTTAATGCGAGAAGCACACAAATTAGCCAACGTGCACAGCAGTTTCTTATAGACGTGCCCCCCGACATTGTTTGCACCTGAGAACACCCACCTGTTTTGCAACGCCTATGGAGTGCTGTACATAATGTCAGTCACATGATGCTATGCCCTACACTGCGAAAGTGGGGACCAACATTAATGCTGTAGTCTTTGCCCAAACCTTACCTACAGGCTGCATCTGAGCATGGTGACCACTGCATCTTTATGGCTTAGTGCCAAATCCCTGGTGGTGCCTTGCCCCCCCCCACCACCACCACCACACACGGTGTCCTTTGTACTTTCTGCCATCTGGTGAAACTCCCTTCTAGAGCGCTATCTGACCAGCACTGCCATCTAACAAAACTGTCCCACACGTAGCTCAATCCCCACCAGTCTGCAGGCTTCAAGTCATAGTTTTTTGACCATCCTACTTCCTGCCTGTTACAGTTGTAAAAGGCATGCAGCAGCAGCACATACGTAAACTGACTTGTAAACATGCTAGAAACATAGAATCATGGAATTTATCAGTAGAAAAGAACTGCTTGGCCCACCCAGTCTGCCTAGATGTTCCCTGCCCAGTCTGTCTCCGCATACCCTAGTGGGTCTCTGTCGACCATTCCAACTCCCTGCCTGTTTTTTAATGTACCCTTATGTCTAGCCCATTAATGCCTGACACACCCAACTCTCTTAGTCTCCACCACCTGCTCTGGCTGTTTGTTCCATGTGTCTACTACCCTTTGAGTGAAGAAGTATTTCTCACATCTCTTAACCCCCCAGCTTAATCACATCCCCGGTCCTGGTGCTCTTTCTCACTTAAAAGAGATTCCCCCTGTTCACCCTATGAGGTACCTGTAAGTCTCTATCATGTCACCCTCTCTCTCTCCTTTCTTCCAGGGTGTACATGTTGAGATCCCTTGGTCTTTCCTTGCAGGGTTTCTCGTCCAAACCCTGCACCATTTTAACTGCCCTCCTCTGGACTGCCTCCACCCTGTCTATGTCCTTTTTAAGGTGCGATCTCCAAAACTGGTCACGGTACTCCAGATGGAGTCTCACCAGCGAGTGACAGAGTGGCAACACCACCTCCCTCCTCCTTCTGGAGATACTCCTTCCTATGGTTTCCAGCATCCCACTGGCCCTACCCACAGCTCTGTCACACTGTCCTGACACCTTGAGGTCCTTAGATATGGTAACCACAAGCTCCCTTTCTCTGTTTAGTGACAGTCAGTATCCCCCCCATCCAGTGGTGTAGCAAGAAATTTCCATTTTATACATGCTCCATCCAACTGCTGCCCCATTTAATAAAATTGTACACATTCTCTCCAACAGCTGTCCCCCAACACCAACAAATCAGTAAACGTAGCTCCTGGGTTGCTATGCCCTAGGTACATGTTTTTGCACTTTTTGGCACGGAACCCCAACTGCCATGCTTTTGGCCACTCCTCGAGTTTCCCAAGATCCCAGCACATCCTCTCTACCCCCTCCTGGGTGTCCACTCTATTGCAGATTTTGTTGTCATCTGGAAGAAGGCATACCTTCCCTTGCAGTTCTTTTGCAGTGACCCCTATGAAGACACTGAAGAAGACTGGTCCCAATATTGAGCCCTGTGGCACCCCACTGGTCACCCTCCCATCATTTGAGTGAGTGATGTTAACCATCACCCTCTGTCTCCTATCCTTTCACCAGTTTTTACCCCAATTCACCACTTTGGATCGCACTCCCAGGCTGTTCAATTTCCTTCTCAACCTCCTGTGTGGCACAGTGACAAAGGCCTTGATAAAGTCTAGATGGGCCACATCCCGGCCCTCCCCTGACCTACTTCCCTGGTCACCTAGTCAAAGAAGTTTATCAGGTTCGTTTGGCATGACCTTCGTCCCATGAATCCATGCTGCCTGTGGTCTTGCAGCCCACTGGATTCAAGGTACTCTGCCAGTGTTTCTTTCAGTAGGGTTTCCATTAACTTCCCCACCACTGAAATAAGACTGACTGGCCTATAGTTGCTAGCGTCCTCCCTGTTGCCGCTCTTATGTAGAGGGACCATGTCTGCTCTCCTCCAGTCCTCCGGGACCATGACTGCTTCCAGTGAGCTGTTAAAAAATTATGTCAGTGGGGCAGCTAGCAGCTCCCTGACCTCATTTACCCTTGGGGGGTATACCGTCCCATCCTATAGTCTTGCCCACCTTTAGAGCTGCAAGGCCCTTCCAGACTCGTTCCTCTGAAAATGCACTTGTATCTAACCCCCGGCTGGGAAGGATTGTGACTCCCTACCCATTTGAATACAGCTCAGTATGGTCACTGACTATGTGGAGGCACAAAGTGGTTGTGCTGACCACTAGCACCTAAACTTTGCAAGCATGTACAGGGTTTTAAATAGCTGGTATAGCACAGCAAAACTCTAAGCAAAATGGGGTAATGCTAACCATTGTCAGAGATGCTCAGCGCTAGACTGCTAACCATTTTCTGAGTGAGTCCTGAGTGAGTACACAACATTAATAAAACTGTTTTTTAATTTTGCTAATCGATCTGTGCCAAGTGTTATGCATTTTCACAACTGATTAGCACTTTCACGCGTCAAACTTCTAATCAGTTTTTTCAGCTCATTTAAAACCCTGGTGTATCAGCCCCTTCGCTAAATCCAAATCCCAGCCAAATTCGTTGGATAGTCAGAAAACCCAAAATTCATTTCGAAATGGGAGCCAAGTTAAAGTCAGATGTCAGACCATGGATATTTAGACTACCCAATCTGTGGCATCTTTTGGAGCTCCTCCCAACCCCGTCCCACATGTGTCTGGTTTCTAGTGGCACACCTCACCCCCGTTCCGCCCTCCTCCAGACAGTGACCGGCACAGCCCTGCTAGCAACACTTTTGTCTGCTGCCCTCTGAGTAAAATAGCACTAAACAGTTCTTGATGTATTATAGCTGATTAACACACTCTGAATCAGACAAATGTTAGCAAAGAAAGTCAAAGAAGGGACGTGCCAGTGGTTTTCTGAGGGGGAGGGGAGAACATGGGTGGGGTGTACCCCTAGACACCACAGGCACTTGGCAATGAATGGTGGAGTGCCCACAAGATAGTAAGAAGTGCTACCTGGCACTGTGATTGGGTGAGTGGGTGCCACTGAACACCAGGAATGCTTGACACGGGATCAAGAGAGGGAGCAGGTGGTACTGCATGCCAGGGTGTGCTTCTTGACATCGGCTTGAGAAGGTGGCACTAGACACCATGGAGTGCTTCTTGGCATGGGACGGGGTACCACTGGACACTAGGTTGTACTTGGTATGAGAGGGAGTGAGGAAAGGTTTTGGCATGGGATAGGGAGAAGGACTGGGCAGTACCACTGGGACATCAGCAGTTGATTCTTGTCACGGAACAGGATGGGGGGGGTGTCACTGAACGTCAAAGATGTGTCACAGGATGGGATGGGGAAGGGGGTATCACTGGGCACCCGAGATACTTCTTGGCTTGGGGTAAGCTGGAGGGATGTCACAGGGCACCAGGGATGCTTCTTGTCACAGGATGGAATGGGGGTAGGGGTACCACTGCGAACCAGGGCTACTTCTTAGAATGGGGTACACTGAGGGAGGAGAAGTGTCACTGGACACCAGAGATTCTTCTTGTCACAGAATGGGATGACGGAGGGGTCCCACTGGACACCAGTGATGCTTCTTGGCATGGTATGGAGAGAAGGGGAGAGAGAGAGAGAGAAAGGTGCCACAGACACCAGGCATTCTTGAGGATATCCAAATCACCATATACCAAACAAAATCAGACTGTTGGATTGTCAGACCTTATAATCCAACCTGAGCTCTGACCTTGATCAGATTTCTGAACAAAATGAAGAAAATCTGACGATCACATGAGCCCCCAGTTTTGAGGGTATCATATACCCAGTACCACTAATTTAAGTACTAGTGAGGCAGTGAGGTCTAGTAGTTAGAGAACAGAAGCATGACACAAAACATCCCAGGTTTGATTCCCACCCACAGCCACTGTATCACTGTGTGACCCAGAGCAAGCCTCTTGACCTCCAGCCGCTTTTGTTCCCCTAACTGCGGAATCAAGTACAAGCAGAACCAACTGAGAAATGACACACAGCATCACAGTTAGGATATCCTGGAGAATCTATACGTATCTCAAGTGATTTTGTATCGTTCTGTACTGTTCATCTCATAAATAAACTTTTGGGTCAGACCTGGAAATAGGCATTCACTTGTCTACTGTATTTACCTATTAAATAAAGCCAAATAAACAAACAGCAACAAGCAACACACTTAAAAACGGGTTACCTTATTAGCATGTCCTCATAAGAGTGATTATGCATTGGGTAAAGCTACCAACAGTCCCTATTTTCCCAGGACAGTCCCTATTTTAGGCAGTATGTCCCAGTGTCCCCACAAGTTTTGCAAAATGTCACTGTTGTCCTGCTTTTTGCTTACTTGTCCCAGTTTTGTCCCCCCTTTTTTTTTTTTGCTGACTGCTAATCCACGAGTGACAGTTATTTCAGCACCACTGTGGCGATACTCGGGCAGCAGTTTGTAACTTCAATCCCTGTGCCTGTGTTGCAACGCAATCATGTCAGTGGTGTGGTAGCACAGTAAAGCATGTTCCTTCTTGTTAGATTAGGCTGTGTAGTAGTGTCAACAAGTGCATATGGACGTCTGCCCGCCAGCAACTGAGAGGCGCTCCAGACAGAAAAGAGACCGGCAGCAGTGAACTAAGGTACCCGAACCTGATCAGCTGCAGGGAAGTATGTGAAAACAATCTGGTGTGGTGGTGGGAGTCACTGAAGTGAAGTTTGCTCAGCAACTGAGGTGAGTGTAAGCGAGTTAGATGGGACAGTCAGGGGGAGCAATACATGCAGCTCGAATGTCTGAACACAATTTAACACAGCTTTGCTTCTAATGAACTTTCTGTACATCATGATTTGGAACTTGCTGCAGCAGAATGATGTATTGTTTTAATCTGGATGTTTGCTACTGGTGTTACTGTGGGGCGGCGTGGCCAGAGCAGGCAGCAACATTGAATTGATTGTGTGCAGCGTTGTCTGTGGCGCTACCCATGGGAGTGACACGGTGGGGGTGGGGGGTTATGGTCAGGATGGACCATCCCAGTTTTAGGCCTCGGAAAGTTGGTAGCTTTATGTATTGGTATCATTTTTTAACATTAAGTTGTTTCCATGACTTTAAATACTAACGTCTACAAGCTAAGGATGGTGCGCCACAAGTAATCACACTACTGTGAGAACGATATTCTCCTGAATACATAAAGAACAAAGATGTGATTGCAGATGGTGCTGAGTTGAACCATTTAATTCAGTATAAAGCCCTGGGAACAAAGACTCCTGAAATGGCATAAAGATGTGCCTTCACATATTACAATTTGGGACATAAAACTGCAGTTCATTAAACTTCAAACTGAAATAACCTATTCTGCAATAAGAAAAAGCAAAACTTATGGACATAAGGTGTTGCTTAATTCTGATATTTTTTCCAAGACACAATCATTTTTTGGGGGGCATTTCTAACAGCTTCACTCCCCTTTCCAAGCCCAATCTGATAAATTAAAGTCAGATGAGACAGTGCTGGGCCGTCCGTCTCCATCATCATATGCTTATGTCACCTTTGTGGTACATTGATAAATACTGCCTACAGCTAAAGAGGGTCCTCGGGGAAAGAGGTTTTTAAAAACTGGGGGGGGTGCCATCTTTTTAGTGGATCCACAATAATTAACAGGTTACTTTACTGATAACAGTTCTATGAATACTGACATAGAGAATCAACAGATATTAAGTGTACACAGCTGTTAAAAAAAATGACATGGCAGTTTAGCAGTAGCACTACTGCTCTCTCCGCTGGGGAACCAGATGTGGGAATGGCATTTGGTCTCTCAGGGGCCGACTGGGGGAAGGAGGACAGAGCATCCCTATGACAACTCTTCTCCCTTGGAGAAGAGAGTACACAGTGCCCCACTTTTAGATTGCCAGCTGGTGAAAGTCACGTAGAAGCACTGTGGGCACCTACAGAAGGGGAGTAGGGCGGCCCCGAGACACCGGCACACAGCGGTGTGCACCACTGTATGTGCATCATTATGTATACTTTATTGTGTGTAGATTATTGCATGTGCATTATTGCGTGTGCATTATTTCATGTGCATCACTGTGTGTGCATCATTGCATCACTGTGTGTGCATTATGGCAAGTGCATCTTTGCATGTGCATCACTGTGTGTGCATCACTGCATCATTGTGTGTGCATTATTGTATGTGCTTCACTGCATGTGCATCACTGCATGTGCATCATTGCATCATTGTGTGTTAATCACTGTGTGTGCATCACTGCGTTTACATCATTTTGTGTGTATATCATTGCATGTGTATCATTGTGTGTACATCATTGCATCACTGTGTGTGCATCACTGCATGTGCATTACCTTGTCTGCATGACTGCATCATCGTGTGTTAATCACTGTGTGTACATCATTGCATTTATATCATTGTGTGCACATCACTGCATGTGCATCATTGTGTGTTATTCACTGTATGTACATCATTGTGCATATGCATCATTGTATGTGCATCATTGTGCGTTAATCACTGCATGTGCATCATTGTGTATGCATCATTGTGTGCATCATTGCATGTGTGTCATTGCATGTGCATCATTGCATCATTGTGTGTTAATCACTGCATATGCATCATTGTGTGTGCAACATTGCATGTGTATCATTGTGTGTGCATCATTGCATCACTGTGTGTTAATCACTGCATGTGCTTCATTGTGTGTGCATCACTGCATGTGTTTCACTGTGTGTGCATCATAGCATGTGCATCTTGCATGTGCATCACTGTGTGTGCATCATGGCATGTGCATCATTATGTGAGCATCATAGTATGTGCAACTTGTGTGTGCATCATGGCATGTGCATCATTGCATGTGTATCACTGCGTGTGCATCACTGCATCATTGTGTGTTAATCACTGCATGTGCATAGTTGTGTATGCATCATTGCATGTATATCATTGCGAGTGCATCATTGTATATTAATCACTGCATGTGCCTCACTATGTGTGCATCATTGCCTTTACACCATTATGTATGCACTATTGCATGATTACTGTGTGTGTGCATCATTGTATGCATCTTGTGTGTGCATCATTGTTTGTGCATCATTGTGTGTGCATCATGGCATGTGCATCAGCGTGCATCGTTGCATGTGCATCACTGTGTGTGCATCATGGCATGTGCATCTTGTGTGTACATCACTGCATGTGCATCACTGTGTCACTGTGTGTGCATCACTGCATGTGCATCATTGTGTGTGCATCACAGCATGTGCATCTTGTGTGTGAATTGTAGCATGTGCATCTTGTGTGTGCATCACTGTGTGCATCATGACATGTGCATCATTGTGTGCATCATAGCATGTGCATCTTATGTGCATCATGGCATGTGTATCATTGTGTGTGCATCACAGCATGTGCATCTTGCGTGTGCATCACTGCATGAGCATCATTACATCATTGTGTATGCATCATTGCATGTGCAGTGTTGCATCACTGAGTATGCATCACTGCATGTTCATCACTGCAATGGTTGTATATGCATCACTGTGTGCATCATTGCATATCCACCATTGCAATCCTTGCATGTGCATCATTATGTGTGCATAACTGCATTATTGCATGTGGATTACTGTAGCTGCATCACTGAATTATTGCATGTGCATCTTTGCATCATTGTATGTGCATCACTGCATTTCTGCATGTGCATCACTGTGTCTGCCACACTGCATCATTGAGTGTGCATCATTAACATACTAACGTACTAACATGACAGCAGAGTAGGCCATATGGTCTATCGAGTCTGCTTGGGAGTCAGTACCCTGAACGGGTACCTCCTCTGTCTTCCTCAAAGTCCTCCCCCCCCCCCGCAGCAAGCATTCCCTGCTTTTCCCCCCACCTGAACCTGTCCGAGCCCCTCTTGAACCCTTCCACTGTAGATACCCCACCAGCTCCTCTGGCAGTGCATTCCATGGTTCCATCACTCTTTCAGTGAAATACGCCTTCTCCTTCCCCTGGAGTCTTCCCCTCCAGCTGTGCCCCTGGTGATGCCTCCCCTTCAAAAGAAACCACTTAGGCTTACCTTATTTATTCCCTTCAAGTACCTGAAGACCTCAATCATATCCCCCCGTCCCTCCTCTTCTCCAGCAAGAAAAGACTAAGCTCTCCAAGTTGCTCTTCATATGTCCTATCCCCCAGCCCCCAGATCATCCTAGTTGCCCTCCTCTGGACCCGCTCCAGAAGCAAGATGTCTTTCCTTAGGTGCAGTCTCCAAAACTGCACGCAGTACTCAAGGTGTGGTCTAACCAGGCTGTTGTACAGTGGTAGAATCACCTTCCTGCTTCTGGAGGTGACCCCCCGGCGATGCAGCCCAGAATTCTATTTGCCCTGGTCACGGCCCTCCTACATTGTTCAGAATTATTCATTTTGTCATCCACCAGCACCCGCAAGTCTTTTTCCCCAGGCGAGGCCTGTAGAATGTCCTCCCCAGGGTGTATACATGTTCTGGGTTCCTACACCCTAGGTGAAGCACCTTGCATTTACTGGGGTTGAATTTCAGTTTCCAAGTGCATGACCACCCCTCCAGGGTATCCAGGTCCCCCTGCAGAGCCATCCTGCCCTCTTCCCCTCCACTACTGCCCCAAGCTTAGAGCCGTCCACAAAGAATCTCATTTTGCACCTGATACCCCCTGATATCAGAGATAAAGGCATTAAAAAGAAGCGGACCCAGGACTGATCCCTGTGGGACCCCACTCATGACCCCCACTGGAAGACAAGACCACCACCCCCACTACTACCCACTGGGTACGTCCAGACAACCAGCTCTCAATCCACCTGACTATGAGTGTCTCCACCCCCCTCCTAACCAGCTTCTCCAGCAGGCCTGTGTGAGGGACCGAATCAAATGCCTTGCTGAAGTCCAAGAAGAGGATGTCCACCGGTCTACCCTGATCAAGTGCTGCCATCACCCACTTGTAGAACTCCACAAGGTTAGTCTAACATGATCTGCCCAGGAGAAAGCCATGCTGCCTCTCATTGAGGAGTCCCTGTTCCCCCAAGAATGCTCCCAGCCTCTTCTTTAGGATGGCCTCCATCAACTTCCCCACCACTGATGTCAGGCTGACTGGTCTGTAATTCCCCACCACCGACGTCAGGCTGACTGGTCTGTAGTTCCCCCTCTCCTCCCTCGAGCCCCCTTTGTGGATGGGCACTATATGCGCCTACCTCCAATCCCTGGGCACCCTTCCCGTCTGCACAGAAGCATTAAAAAGGGCGCCAGTGGTGCAGCCTGGACATCTGCTAACTCCCATAGTACCCTGGGGTGAATACCATCAGGACCTGGGGTTCTGTCCTTTTTTAGGGACTTGAGCTTCCCACGCCCTGCCTACAAAGATTTCCTCCTCCGTACTACCCCAGCAGACCCAGTGTGCCCCTACCGCATTGCATCTGCATCACTGAGTGTGCATCAGTACATCATTGCATCCACATCATTGTGTGTGCATTACTGCATCTGCAACATTGCATGTGTATCAGTACATCACTGCGTGTGCATTACTGCATGTACATCATTGCATCTGCATCACTGCGTCTGCATCAGTACGTCACTGTGAGTAAATCACTGTGGGTGCATTATTGCGTCTGCATCATTGTGTCTGCATCAGTACATCACTGTGTGTGAATTCTGCGGGTGCATTATTCCATCTGCATCATTGCATCTACATCAGTACATCACTGTGTATGAATCATTGAAGGTGCATTATTGCATCATTGCATGTACATCAGTACATCACTGTGTGTGAATCATTGTGGGTGCATTATTGCGTCTGCATCATTGCATCATTACGTGTGCATCAGTACATTAGTAAGTGTCCATCATTGCATGTGCATAATTGTGTGTGCATTACTGCATGTGCATCAATGCACATAGTACCTTCAGTTGAGAAAACCAGGAGGAGAAAATCTCTAGTCTGACGAGGTTGACATCGGCCCCCCTGCAGACTCTCACATGGTGTACAATTATAATGTTGGGTAAGTGGCGGAACGATAAGTCTCTGAGAAGGTCAATGTGGGTCTGAGGGGTGCCCTCAAAAAAGAAGGAATGGGCACAGCAGCGGCAAGAGAAGAAAGCTTGATTTATGAAAACTGAAATGATGAAGAGTCTTCCCAATAACATGAATTGCTACTTTAAAGGGTACCACCACTGTTGCTTGCATGACCTGATCTGTCATTCTTTTAGTTTCACGTTCATCCAGAAGGGTTAAACGTATCAAAACAAAAAGATGGTGCTAGAATTATCTTTTCTTTGGAAGCCCAAATAGAAGGCATACTGTTCTATTATGATTAATAATGCGAGCCATGCCATTGGTAGGGAGTAAATATTTCTCTTACTCCCAATGGAATTGGAATTTGTTTTGCAACGTCCAGACACAAATTAGTCTGCATAATTGATTAACAACTGAGTACAGTTAAGTCTTTGAAATCAGAGGATTGTTTACATGTAGATGACAGGAGCCCGTCAGGGCAGCCAGGAGAGCCAAGAAAGTACAGCATGGTTTTATTTTGCATAGCGTCTTTCATACTGGATTGTATTGGTTAAGCAATAATGACTGAACAGCTGGGCATTTCCTGGGGATTAATGACCGGCCGGGGGGGGGGCCGGGGGCCCAAGGCACAGCCCAGGCCAACTACCACCAGCTGGTCATGAATCCCAGGAAATGACAAGCTGTGAGGTCATTATTGCGATTATAAGCCCAATCGCAATGATGAAAGGTTTGTTTACATGTTTTTTACTTTTTCGTTGGCGTGCACACTTACATTGCCGTTTGGTTACACTGGCTCCTTTTAACTGTCGGAGGGATGCTGGCGTGCTGGCGCCTCAGAGAGATGGTGACTTGCTGGCTATTAAACTGTTATTTACAGAAGGATTACTACAGAATTATTCACTTCAATGCAGAATTGTTCTCTTTTTTGTTTTTAGTTGTTAAAACCATGAAAAGAGTGTTTGTTTTCCAGCCGCATCTGACAGCCTACAGTACGCTTAGGATGGCTGCCGTGCTGGGCTTTGCCAAGAGATTTCTAACTGGCACGGGCAGCCAGTCAGTGAGCTAGTTTAACTCATGAATAAATAATTAGATTTATAATATCTGATTTCAGCCAATCAGTGTTGAGAACAGCAAAACTTCTTAGCCTGCATACTGCAAGCATCTTGTACGGCAGACCATAGTGGAACATTCTACTTCAGCAGCACAGGGGGCAGTGATGCTTTTTTTATTTAAACACCGTACACGTATTACAAGTCGGTCTAGGGAACACCAGTGTTTATAAGTGTAGTGTAAGGTGTCTCTTTATTTAAAAAAAATAACATTTTCTTGTACTATTTTGTATCACAAGAACTGCTTTGCTCAGCTTAGCTGTGTGATCCTCTCACCCAAACAGCATGCAAGAACACGATTTTATAAGCAGGATACTGTCATGGTCAAAAATTTGAAGAGTGGCATCTGTGCATCTAAGCTTGTGTGAGCAGACAAATAGCATAGATATTGTCGTGTCAGAATTGAGTAGGAGCTGATTTCCATGGACCAACATTGTACTGACTGGAAATCGTTACTTAGCGAGAGGGAGGCAACATCAAGGGATGCAGAGCTATTGAGGATGACTACGCTGTTTGCATACAACAGTGTTTCGCTTCTTCGACCGGCTGTGGGGAGGATGTTGACAAATAGGGAAAACAGTAGTGGCAGCAGGCCCCAAAAGGAACCCTGTGGAGCCCTGAGGGATCCTGGCCAAGGTTCAGATAGGGCATTCCCACAGGAACTTGCTGCAGGTGACCAGACAGTTCTGTATCCAGTGAAGTATGGCACCTGATTTATCAAGCAATACCAGTTTGGACAGGAGGATGTCATGATCAGATCAAAAGCTTTTGTTAGATCAACAAAGACTGTGCCGGTTAGAAGGTCACTGCCCATGGTCACTGTTACGTGGCTAGTGTATTTTATTACAGCCATGCTAGCATGGGGCCTTGATGTACATTTATTAAGCCTTCCAGTCTGTAACTTAAAACCTAAGCAGCTAAAACATGGTCACGTGACCAAAGATGGAACGCACTGTAACACAGAAGGAGGTCAACAGTAAATATTATCGTCTCTGACTAGTTTGCTCAAATTGCTCATCAGTTCCCAAGCCATGCATTTTTTTTGTTGTTTAACCAGGAGTAGCACACTAAGCTGAAAGCTTTTTTTTTTTTACACGTGTAACCTGGGAGCACAAGGAAGTTAAGTGACTTGCTTAGGGTCACACAGTATGCAAGTGAAAGCTGTGGGATTCAAACCCAGGTTTGGCCTGCTGGCTGTCACCAGATTTGCAGCTCAGAGCCTTAAACCACTGCGCTATACTGCCTCCTTTGTATTTATTAATTTGGCTACAGATCTTCAAAAACCACTGCTGCTAACCGAAAGCTGCTGCTGCCAATTGAAAGCTGCTGCTGCCAATTGAAAGGTGCTGCTGCTTGTTCAGTTTTTCTGCAGCCTGTGAAAAGTGGAAAATTATACAATGGCAAGAAAATGCCTTGCATTCTGATTGGTCAGTGTGTGCCTGGACCAGCAATGTTATCTCAGCATAACATCACTGTATGAAGTCCAGGCACACGCATAACCTGATTACATGAAGACCGCATGTAAAGTTCACTACTCACATGTACGTCAACACCCCGTCCCTGCTGTCACACTGACACTTTTCTCTTCAGTACCATGCCATTCCATAGCCTCCATGAACGTCCTCACACTCCCCCGACTTAATTCGTAAACACAAATGGCAAAAGAAAAGCAAATTCAAGTGCTGTCATTGGCTTTCTGCTCTGCTCAGTCATAGGCATGATTTCAATAGAGCATGTGTATTTGAGACCTGTGCTCACTTTCATAGAAATGGCAGCACTGAAAAGCTTATTTAACTTTATTTTATTTATTTTTTTTACATTAACACTACTGTTTACCTCAACTAACACAGGAGCAAGAACTGTTCATGAGCAGTATTTGAAAAGCTGAGTACATGGGTCTCAGCTTCACGTACCACTTGCTCAGCAGACAAAGTGAAATAATGACCAATGTGAACACAGCAAATCAAGTAAAAAGCAGCAGGGGAGGTCATTTGAAAAATGCGGCTACTGCTGTGAAAAAGAAAGACAGACAGCAAAAGAAGAATGGGGGGGGAGTGAGAATCACACACACAAAGACAGTGAGCAAAGGACCTATACGGGATACAGGGCAACCATATAGCTCCACTGCCACCTGCTGGTCAAAGAGAGAAACTATGGACTCCTTTTTGAATATGTATACCTACTGTAACAGAAAATAAAAAAAGGAGCCAATGTATAATAGCAATAAGGCACTCCAGGGTGTGTGTTATTGTGTAATAACATCACTTTTCAGGTGTTGAACACACTTGGCCTGCAGCCTTGGGCTTCAATCACATGAGGCGTGACATTATTACACAATAATACACACCCTGTCATGCCTTATTGCTTAATTATAAGCTATCCCATGGCCCAGTGGCACCACATTACACTGCTGTGCATATGACCTGAGTTCAGGAACAAGCGCTGCAGCTGGCAGCGTGCATCTGTTGGGGAAGGTTTGCAGTGGGTTCTGGCACTGCAGTGACCCCTGTGGCTGGGCCAGGGAGCTTGCTCTTGCTGCAAGGGCATCACATGCATAGCAGGTCAAATATGGCACTGCTCATGCCAAGGGGTGGAGGGAGGGACTAGGAGGGAAAAACAGGGAAGTAACCCTCCCCCCCCCAATTATCCAAACAATGATGAATCTACCTGATCAAGGTATATCCCTGGGCTGACAGCAGCGGCAGAGGGGAAAGGAGCTATATAAAACAAACATTTGTCAATGCCAAATGTTTGCTTGCAGGTATCTGCATTGGTGTTTGGCATTTATGCAGTCCCCCCTCCCCCCCAGTTGTATCCATGTCCCTTCAGCATCCATATCCCAACAGAGTACCTCTCTGCAACTCCTCTTGCATCGGATCAACATTTCACCCTCATACTTCTTAAGTGTCTGTCTTAGGAACCCTAACACGCTGGGCGTGCTCAAAATTTTCAAGATAGGCATTTTGTCACCTCTGGTCATGAACACTGTCACTATGATTTTCTTATTGTGTATGAGCACTAACTTCCCACAGCAACCGCGCTATTCTGCGCCGGAAGTGTGAAAACACATTTCAGCCAGGATGTGAAAAATGACAGGTGTACTGTTCATATAGAGGTGTGGGAAAATGAAAATGTTGAAAACCTGTAGTGAAAATATGACAAACTCATGAAGTTACAAGTGCGCGTGGAAACTGCGCAATGCACGCTCGCAAAACAGTAATTTTTAGGAATTTTTACACTGAATTTTCAACATAGGCATTTTAGCATGTGTGCCCATGAACAGAGTCACTGTGATTTTCTTACTCTGTACTGAACATGATTTTCCACAGCGGCCGCGCTATTGTATGCCGGAAGTGCGAAAACACATTTCGGCCATGATGTGAAAAATGACAGTTATACTGATCAAAAGGAGATGTGGGAAAATGACAATGTTGAAAATCTGGGGTGGAAATATTACAAATTCACGAACTTACGAGTGTGTGTAGAAACTGTGCAACGTATGCTCGAACACAATTATTTTATGGACTTTTGCCACCAAATTTTCAACAAAGGCATTTTAGGACCTCTGCTCATGAACAGTGTCACTGTGATTGTCTTACTTAGTAGCAAACACTGATTTCCAACATCGACCGCGCTATTTTGTGCCGGAAGGTGAAAACACATTTCGGCCATGATGTGAAAATTGACAGCTGCGCTGTCCATAAGGAGGTGTGGAACTATACCCATGCTGAAAATCTGGAGTGAAAATATTACAAATTTGCAAACTTACAAGTGTGTGTGGAAACTGCGCAATGCACGCTCATAAAAACAATTTTTTTTGGAATTTTTTCACCAAATTTGCAACATAGGCTTTTTGAGAGTCCACCTCATGAACACCAACACTGTCATTTCGTAAATCGGTCCCGAAAGGTGATTCTGCGCAGTGACCGCGAAATCACCTTTCGGGACTGAATAAAGCCATGAAAGTGACTGAATTCACGAGAAGGGGTGTCAAGAACTGCATGTTGAAAAGTTGGTGCCAAAGGTCAAAAAAATGGTCGAGATATCCACCTAAGTTGGAAAAACCCTATTTATGCCATTATACAGCTCACCGGCATTTCCTCAAGTTGCGGTTGACTTTGAAGAGTGCAAATGTGTTCCCGGTCCACCGAAGATCCGTGCGTCGGGCTCCGGAGGTAAGTATGGGGTGAAGGGGTGTGTGAGGAGGTGGGTGCGCAGAGGGTGGGTGCGGGGTGGTGGTGGGGCCAAGGACTCACCGAGGACCGGTTCTGTTTTACAGGAATAAAAAAATAGATGCTTTTGCTACGCTGGGGTGGGCTCCCAGCATGCCACCTAGGTGAAGGGGGTATGGGGAGGTGGGAGAGCAGAAGGTGGGCACGGGTTGGCGGGGGGGTGCGAGGGACTCACCGAGGGACCATTTTCTTGTTTCACAGGAATTGAAAAAAAAAATGTATGCTGGTAATACATGGGGGTGGGGACTAGAGCCATGGGACTGGGCACTCCACCGCCATACAGTGTGTGTGGTGGAAGCATGGAGCACGCTTGGGGTGGGCTCCCACGTACAACTGTTTTTGGGGGTCTGCAGCCGACGGATTGGGCACCCCCATCGCCACACAGTGTGCTGGGGGAGCATGAGCCAAGGGGGACTGGGCACCCTTCTTGGCACAAGGTGGGGACCAGGGAGAACAGTTAGGGAGGGAGGGAGAACAGTTAGCAGAGGGAGGGGGAGAAAGTTAGCAGAGGGAGGGGAGAACAGTTAGCAGAGGGAGGGGGAGAACAGTTAGCAGAGGGAGGGGAGAACAGTTAGCAGAGGGAGGGGAGAACAGTTAGCAGAGGGAGGGGAGAACAGTTAGCAGAGGGAGGGGGAGAACAGTTAGCAGAGGGAGGGGGAGAACAGTTAGCAGAGGGAGGGGGAGAACAGTTAGCAGAGGGAGGGGGAGAACAGTTAGCAGAGGGAGGGGGAGAACAGTTAGCAGAGGGAGAAAGCAGGAGGGATTTGATGCCGAGTTGTGCAAGGCAGCAGTTCGGCCAATGTATGCTAATTGCATACACGCTACCACCGCTGATTGCAGCGGACCTTTCCTTAGCAGTGAAGACCAGCACAGCCGAACTACTGTCATACACAGCTTGGCTTGTATTGGTCCGGTAGGGTCGCGCCTGCTATGCTGAGCACTGCATTGGGGAGGAGGGTCACACACCTCCAAAAGTAATACTGTTGCAATACGTTCCTTGCGCATGTGGCAAGCAAATGTAAAAGGAAAAAGTCCAGAGAGGGTATTGCTAAGATCAAAGGAGATAAGGGGGCGTGTGAAGAGGAGGACCATGTAAAAGCATCTATCCTAAATAGATACTTCTGCTCAGTATTTACTGAAGAGAAGGTAGAGCAGGGCCCACAGCTCAGCACCATGGACATGGGGGGAGGGAGGGAGGTGAGCAATAGTCCCTTCACAAAAGAAAGGGTCCTACAAGAGCCCGATAAGCTCAGGGTGGACAAGGCAATGGGACCTGATGGCATACATCCCATGGTACTAAAAGAGGTAAAGGTGGAACTAGCAGAGCCATTATCAGAACTGTTTAGTGAGTCTCTGAGCACAGGAGAGGTGCCAGAAGACTGGAGAAGGGCTCATGTGATCCCACTCCACAAGAGTGGTAGCAGGGAGGAGGCAAGGAACTACAGACCAGTCAGTCTTACCTCAGTAGTGGGCAAGATTATGGAGGCACTCGTTAAGGAAAGGATAGTGCAACACCTGGAATTTATAGGAGCACAGGATTCAAGACAGGATGGGTTTATAACAGGAAGGTCCTGTCAAACTAATCTCATAGATTTCTTTGACTGGGTAACCAGAGTGGTGGACCAAGGGGGAGCAGCTGATGTCACCTACCTTGACTTCAGCAAAGCTTTCGATGCTGTTCCATACAGAAGACTGATTAATAAGCTGGGTAGGCTCGGGGTGGGTCAGAAGTTGGTCAACTGGGTGGCAAACTGGTTGGCGGGCAGAAAACAGAGAGTGGTGGTAAATGGTATACAGTCAGAAGAGATGCAAGTCACAAGTGGGGTACCTCAGGGATCAGTCCTCTTCAGTATCTTCATCAGTGACATGGACTGGAGGATAAGGTTTGTCTGTTTGCAGATGACACCAAGATCTGCAACAGAATAGATGATCCAGATGGGGTGGGCAGAATGAGAACAGATCTGGATAAACTAGCAAAATGGTCAGAAGAGTGGCAACTGGGGTTTAATGCAAAGAAGTGCAAGATCATGCACATAGGGAAGAGAAACCCTGAAGCCACCTATAGGCTGGGAGGGGAGTTGCTGGCAGTCACAAGGGAAGAAAAAGAGTTGGGCATCATCATCACCGATGACCTGAAATCATCCAAGCAGACCTCTAAAGCAGTAGGTAAGGCTAGGGGGGTGTTAGGGTGTATTAGTAGGGGTATCACAAATCAGAAGAGGAGGTAATAATCCCTTTTTACAAGACACTGGTTAGGCCCCCATTTGGAGTACTGCATGCAGTACTGGAGGCCACACCTTCACAAGGATATTAACCAAATTGAGGCAGTCCAGAGAAGGGCAACCAAAATGGTGCAGGGGCTGCATCAGAAAACATGTGAGGACAGATTAACGGAGCTCAATATGTATACCCTAGAGCAAAGGAGGGAGAGAGGTGATATGATCGAAGTATTCAAACGCCTTAAGGGCATTAACAAGATGAAAGAGTCTAACATATTTCAATATAAGAAAAATAGCAGGACAAGAGGACACAGCATGAGATTAGAGGGAGGCCGATTAAGGGGTAATGTGAAGAAGTTCTTTTTCAAAGAAAGGGTGGTGGATGCATGGAACGGCCTACCTTATGAGTATGAATAGATAGGCCATTGACAGAGCAAAGGCCGATGGCACATTTATAAGGTAGAAAAAGAAATGGGTAGACTGGATGGACCTTGCGGTCCTTATCTGCTACCAACTTCTATGTTTCTATGTAAAAAGGGAAAACTATTGATCCCTGGGTGCAAATAGAGACTTCAAATGCAAGCCCATTCCCTGAACTCCCACACTGTGGCTGGATCAGTTGAGGAACTCAACTGCCAGTGAGGGACAGCATGGGATGCCCAGAATTTGTGCACTGTCTGCCAGCCAATCAGAAAGTGGTGCTGACATTACATGCAGAGGCAGTTGCTCATCTGCTCTCTATCCTGGAGGGGCAGGGAGGTGCAGCTGTGGGGGCTTTGACTGTCAGGCTGGGGACAGGGGCACCAGGAAAATTCAATAAAATGTGCCACCCCCCCTTGAAAATAAGCACCTCAGACTGCGCCTTTGGGGTTGTCAACCCTTCTGTTGGCCACTTTTCCACAAAAAATGCTCTTCCACCATATTCCTCAACTTTAGCCCATATTTGTTGAAAACATAACGTGATGTTTACAAAAGAGTAACCATCTGCTGCTTGATACTCAATGGTCCGCAGAACCAGTTATGCTGCCTGATCATTTTGGAAGTTACATTTCTCTTTATCTTTGATGCACAATTTGCAAGTCATCTTACATTATCCAGCCTACAAACTCACGATGTAGTGGTACAGAAATCAAACGTTACAGATCAGCACCAATAAATACTGTTTGCCTTTTGTCTGTATCACAGTAAAACTGAAATGAATGCCCAATGAAACTGGACTGTTTGGTATTTTACAGTGGTGGCTATTAAAATGGGAGTTTTAGTTGAAGCAACTTTTCTCTTTTGCATTTATGACTATCCGGGGTAAATTGTGCCATCTGGGACCACTACAAACTGTGCCATCTGAAACATTACAAACTGTACTATCCAGAGCACTGCCAACTACCTTCTGGGGAAAACTGTGCCATCTGGGGCCACTGAAAACTATGCCATCTGGAGCCACTTTAAACTGTGACATCTCGGGCCACTGCAAACTACGCCATCTGTTGCCACTCAAAACTGTGCCATCTGGAGCAGCTTACAAACTGTGCCATCCAGGGTTGCTGCAAACTGTGGCATCTGGGGCCAATGCAAACTCTGTAATCTGGGACCAGTTCAAATTGTGTCATCTGGGGCCACTGCAAACTGCCATCCAGGGCCACCACAAACTGTGCCATCTTGGGCCACCACAAACTGGGCCACCCAGACCAACTGCAAACTGTGCCATCCCAGACGGTTGCAAACTATGCATGCAGGGTCACTACAAACTGTACGAACAGAGAAACAGGGAAGAAGATCAATGCTCACATGGTTACTAGCCAGCGGTGCTGCTATGGGTATTAGCTGTACCCAAAATAACAAAATTACCAAACGGAACAGCACACTGGATTGGTAAATAAAACTAGAGAAGCCAAAATGCAATCTCAAACAAATTCAGATTTGTTATCTTGGACAATGCATTTGTTTGATAGCCTTTGGCTTCTCCCCCAATCAAGTGCGCAGTTCCTGTTGGCCACTGCAACTGTGTCATCTGGGTCCACTGCTGACTGTGTCACCTGGGGTGACTGCTAACTGTGCCATCTGGAGTCATTGCAAACTGTGCCATCTGGAACCACTGCAAACTGTGCCATCTGGAGCCACTGCAAACTGTACCATCTGGAACCACTGCAAACTGTGCCATCTGGAGCCACTGCAAACTGTGCCATCTGGAACCACTGCAAACTGTGCCATCTGGATCCACTGCAAACTGTGCCATCTGGAACCACTGCAAACTGTGCCATCTGGAGTCACTGCAAACAGTGCCATCTGGAACCACTGCAAACTGTGCCATCTGGAGCCACAGCAAACTGTGCTATGCAGAGCCACTGCTAACTGTGTAAACAGGAATTTGATGCAGGGCTTCATGCAATCCCTGTGTCAGTTGGGCCCACTGTATCCGTGGCTCTACAGGTTCCTCCTCCGCAATCTCCCAGTTATTCCATCTCTGGTGTTCAGTGGCTGCTGCATATAGGCACTGTTTACTGTTACACCTTGTGGTATGTACTTTCAACAAAGTTTGTTCTTTTGTGACATCTTTTGTCATGATTGTGTCTGGAGCAATGCAACATATGCTTTTGTTTTTGCTTGTTCTGTATCGCTTCTTCAGTCAGCTTCACTCTATTTTTGGTGGGGGGAGCGCCCCCCCGTCCAATTTTTGCTAGGCCCAGTCTGATGTAACTCTGCTGTCTCCCGATTCCCATGAAAGGGAGAACTGGTTCTCATTAGAGTTATTCCCAGTGTGCAAAATGTTAACTAAATAAATAATCCTCTCTAAGCAGTTAGATTACTAAAACTGGAGCCCGTAGTACGAGTTCAGTCATTTTTATTTCATGTAGCACAAGGCCCAATGCATTCTGCTTTAAAACCATGTTTAAGCAAGCTGGGCTTGATCATCGTTTTCTAAACTGTTTTAACATGGCATTAACACAGTATTGACATGATATTAACACTGTATTAAAAATGAATGCGTGCGGATATAAACTAAGGGTGTTTTTTTTTAATGGTTTAATTAAACCATTTAAACTTCCTTAATGTGGACTCGGCCTAAGTCACAAAAAAGCATGTTATTTACAAAACAGCTGAGCACATTGATAAAACACTTACGTTAGCTATATTTAAGGACGTTCCCTGGTGTTACAAATTCCCATTCGTCGGACATTGCTGAAAACCTTTTCAAGGCTGTTTACTGGTTCAAGTATATTCTTAAATACATGACAGTATTATTAAAATAATAATGTATCCTATTGTCATGTCCAGCTGCAAATATGTACAGGATGGCTGCAAAGAAATTTGCTCCCACAACTGCAGCCCACGGCATAATTCAGGGCAATTTACATAAATGTCTTTCTGTCTTTGGTTATTCTATTTCGTTTGTATTATAATTCTTGTCATTCTCTATTGAATTGTTTGACTAGATTTCTGGCAAGTTTTATTTTTTATTGAGAGTTTTAATTATTTTTTTTCCCAAGCTCTCCGGCTCTGAAACTGCAACGTCAAAAGCAGATATAACCAAAAACAGCATGGTGACCCCTATATTTCTTTTCTTTTGCTACATTCACAGCCACATTCTACTTCTATCCAAAAAGCTTTAAGGAAATGACGTGGATGTTGATGGTTTTATGCATAAAAACATATAAATATTTCCCACATTTTTGGCACTTTTAGTTCAAAAGGGTGTCATCTTATTGGTAATTTACTGTTTATTTTTGCATCTGAACATAGGAACGTAGACTTTGACAGCAGATAAGGACCGCTTGCCCCCCCCCCCCCGTTTGCCCATTTCCCTACATATTGGATAGGCTGCAGATAGAAACATAGAACTTGACGGCAGATAAGGACCGCTTGGCCCACCCAGTCTGCCCATTTCCCTACCTAATGGATAAGCTGCAGATCCTAGCTACTTCTTCCTACCCCCACCCCCTAGAATTGAATTACAACTGTCCCATGCATTCTTGAATTCCACCACTGTTTTTGACTCCACAACCTCCTCAGGAAGGCTGTTCCATGCAACCACAACCCTCTCCATGAAAAAATACTTCCTCACATTAGCTCGGAGCTGTCCCCCCCCCTCCAGCTTGAAACTGTGCCCCTTTGTTCCTGCACACCACTTTTTCTCAAAAGATGCTACCCTCTTGGACTTTGTTGATTCCCTTGAGGTACTTGAAGGTTTCTATCATGTCCCGCCTCCCTCTCTTCTCCTCGAGGCTATACATATTAAGCTCCTTAAGTCTCTCTTGATATGTCTTCTGGTGCAGACCCTACACAATTTTAGTTGCCCTCCTCTGGACTGCCTCCATCCTGTCTATGTTTTTGCGGAGATTGGGTCTCCAGAACCTCAAGAAGTACTCCAGATGGGGTCTCACCAACTGTCTGTACAGAGGGATAATAACTTCCTGTTTTCTACTGGTGATGCCTCTCCCTATGCATCCCAGTATCCCCCCAGCCCTCCTTACTGCCCTCTCACATTGCTTGCCCACCTTTAGGTCATCTGATATGACTGCCCCCAGGTCACTTTCCATTTTTGTTGATGTTAGTATCTCACCCCCCCATTGTGTACTCTTCCCCTGGGTTTTTGTTTCCCAGGTGCATTACTTTGCACTTCTTAGCAATGAATCTAAGCTGCCATACATTTGACCATTCCTCTAACCTTGCCAAGTCTCTTCTCATCCTTTCCACCCCATCTTGTGTATCAATTCTGTTGCAGATCTTTGTATCGTCTGCAAAGAGACATACTTTTCCTTCCAGTACCTCTGCAATGTCGCTTATAAAGACATTAAAGAGGACTGGTCCTAGTACTGAACCCTGCGGTACCCCACTAGTAACCCCCCTTTCTCCAGAGTGGACTCCGTTTACTATTATCCTCTGTGTTCTGTTCTCCAGCCAATCTCCAGATCCTAGTTAACCAACAGCTTACTTCCTCCCACCCCCTACTTGAATTGCCTTATGTCTGTCCCATGCATTCTTAAATTCCCCCACTATTTTGACCCCACGACCTCAAGAAGGCTGTTCCAGGCATCCACCACCCTCTCCATGAAAAAATACTTCCTCACATTGCCCCTGAGCAGTCCCCCCTCTATCTTCAAATTGTGCCCCCTTGTTCTTGCACATCTCTTATTCTGAAAGATACTACTCTCTTGGACTTTGTTGATTCCTTTGAGGTACTTGAAAGTTTCTATCATGTCTCCCCTCTCCCTCCTTTCCTCGAGGGTATACACATTAAGCTCTTTTAGTCTCTCTTCCTATGGCTTCTGGTGCAGACCCTGCACCATTTTAGTTGCCTTACTCTGGACTGCCTCCATCCTGTTTATGTCCTTGGCAATTGACGAAATGTGGTTAAGGTGGTTCTGAGGAAGAAAATGAAGCAAACGTCATGACAAATGATGTGTCCTTGTTCCACTTTTTCTTTTACACTCATGTTGACACCTAAAACAATGATGCTATCACTATATGAAACAGACTGACCCCTTATGGATTTTTCCCACAAAGAGGGGATTACGTCTCACTGTGTAACTCAAAAACAAGCATGGTAACCCATGTTTTTTATTGTTGATTTTAATTTTAAATGCTTAGAGGACCACCATGTAGTGGGCAAAATATTATTTATTTATTGAATTTTGTTGACCTGGTAGGCCCACTGAGACTAGCAGTCCCTTTTTCAGGGGCGACTGGGGGGGGTACAGATGGTAACCAACTGAAATTGAACCAGATTAAGCTGTTGGTGGTATTTTTAGTGAAGGGGGAAATTTGGCCAGGACCACCGAGGAAATTCCCCTACTCACCTGTGGGGGGAACCATTGTCATCCTGGTCCTTGACCAAGATGGCGGCTCCAATGGACTCTGGTGGTGGAGGTGGTCATGAGCTGGTTGTAGGTGCAGGGGAACGTGCCTCTTCCTCTGTATCTAATCTCTATGAGGCTTCTTCTGTCTCTGAGAAGATGGAAGTGGATTCTAAGACACCTGATGTGGATTTAACCCTGTCTAACTCCGATGATTCGATCGTTTCTTTGGTACTTGACTCTCAGAATTCTAGTGCATGTCGTGCTTTTCCTGAGTTGCCTAACCTTTCTGATCACCCGATGTTCGGTTTGGAATTACAATCCGGTCCTCCGTTTCGGAAAAGGAGTGAGTTTCTGCAGACGCTTTTGGCCGAGGAGGAGCGCTGTGAGTCCCAAGCTAAGATGCATAGCTCTGCGAGCAGCTTATCTTCGGAGACTGGGTTACAACCTCTGAAGGCTCTTCCTCCTGATTCGTGTTCTGCTTTGCTTCCCGCAGCACTCTGCAGCCCTGGTACTGATGCGCCTCCTGCGCGAGCTGTTTGCTTTTCACCTGACCGGACTGCTGTTCCTTCAATCTCACAGGAAAGTACTGATAAACTTCTACCTACTACGAATTCTTGTACTGTTGTAGAACTGGGGGGTGTTCAACAGGACCTTGAGTTCAGTGGTCAGGATTAACGGGATTTACCCGATGTTTCCATTTCTCAACCTTCTCCTTTACCTACAGAACCAGGGGCTGAAGTTTTTCAGGACGGTCCTGATTATGATAAGAATGTTTTAGTGACTGGTCACATGGTGGCTGAGACCTTGCAGGCTGCTGGGTGGGTTAAGCCCGGTCCTAGTCGCCCTTGGGTGTCACCTGCTAGGCCGAGTGTTGATCCGGCTGACCCTTTGGAACTCCCTCCATCTTTGGACTTTTGCGATTTCCCGTTTTATTTCCTGTTGCTAAATTTCAGCCTTTGCCTGTTTCTCCTGCAGTAGTTTCTACTGTACATGGTACCACCCCCCCCCCGCAAATCCTATACCTGATTCTATGCGCATTCCTCCTGAGCCTACCCCTGATCATTTGGCCCCCCTTCCCCCTCGTCCTGCCTCAGGGGGTCCTGGGCCTCAGGATGACTCTGGCTGAGGCTCTTCTCGTAGATCTTATGCGGGTCTTTTTCATGTACCCCCTGTATCTGCTAAGCGTAGAAATGCAGTGCGCATTAAATATAAAGGGGGTCTGGATGTGTATCCTGACCGTGTATATGTGGGTCGTACTCTCTTGAAGGACAGTATGGGCTTTTCAGCTCGTGAGATTTATCCCTTGATACACACCTCCGGTGACCCCAACTTCGATGCTAGTTTTAAGACTGCTGGTGGTTTGGAGTTATTTTGGGAGCATTACCAGGGGGTTCGTAATAATCCTGAGTGGAAGGTTTTTGTTGTTATCCCTCTGACTAAACCAGCCTTCAGGACTATTACTGTGTTATTTAAAAACGAGGGGGTTGCTATCTCAGATATTTTGTTCTGGTTACGGACAAAATGCTCTATTCTATGCCTTCCGGATCCTATTATGGATTCTGAAGATATTTGGACTTGGGGGTGGTGGATTCGTGTTAAATTGCCTCAAGACAGGGGCAGTATCCAGCATCTGCCTAGCTGTTTCTATCTTGGACGA
Source organism: Neoceratodus forsteri (assembly GCA_016271365.2). Lineage (NCBI taxonomy): Eukaryota > Metazoa > Chordata > Ceratodontiformes > Ceratodontidae > Neoceratodus > Neoceratodus forsteri. The sequence goes on along the minus strand of CM028135.1, from coordinate 1,095,022,912 downwards.
GATAGGGGCCTTATTTTTTATGCAGGTCAACTTCGATCCTGCTTTAGGTGTGGGGCACGCACCCACTTGAGCAATGCATGTGACAAGATGAAGTGCTCCCTTTGTGAGGGTATTGGTTATGTAGCTTTTGCATGTCAGACCCCGGTAGTGTGCAACCTTTGTGACGACCTTACTTATACTTTTAAGGATTGTCCTTGGGTCTCTCACAATGCGGAAGGAGCAGTTTCTGAAGATAACGTTGAGGTTGACCCTCACAGCCCGAGGCACTGTCTGGCCCTGACCTTTCTACTCGCCCTTGCCCACCCTTGTCTTCTGACATGGCTTCTTCTTCTGTACCTTCCCTTGCGGGGTCGGTGGTCCCTTCTCCTGTATCTGCTGAATGCCTATTCAAATGAGTTATGCTTTCTGATGGAGTTACCCAGGGGCCTGTGGAAACCCCCTGGGATATCATCTTCTCATGGATCTGATGTACCGCCCTGTGACTCTAATATACTGCCAGGCCCTTTCTCCACTCCCTGTTTCTTTGATGCCCTCTCGACTGATGTATGGGAATTGCAAAAAACGAAACGGCTGACATGCAGCGCTTCTCAGAAACTGAGTAAGAGTACTTGTGAAGGGAGTGATACAGGCCTTAGTGTGTCCAACCGATTCCTTCCTCTTACTAAGCGGAAGCAATGGGAGGAAGAGGAAGCAGATTCGGATTCCTCCTCCCTGATTTCTTCCCAACCTGAAAATGTGACTGACACTGATACTCCCCTGGTTTCTAAGAAAGGTGGAGTTAAGAAAAAGAAAAAGTCAAAGTGCTCTACTGCTAAAACTGTGACAGCGGTGGTCTCTGATGTTCCGGTTGCTTCTGACATTTGACCATGGAGTGGCGCCTATCTGTGGGATCCTTGAACATTAATACTATTAAAAATCAAAAAAAAAGATTAACCACTTTTTCTATCCTTGCAGGTCATCGACTGGATGTTTGCCTGGTGCAGGATACTCGCCTGCATACCGACCGGGAAACCTACCAGGCATCTAAGGATTGGTTATGGGGTTCTTCTTTTTGGTCCTTGGGTGTGGATTTGTGTTCCGGGGTGGGATTTCTGATCTTGAATCCTGATTTTCATGCTTCTCGCCTTATTGATTTGGTTCCTGGGAGGGCATGTGTCTTAGACGCTAGACTTGGGACTCAAGACATGCGTTTTAGTAATATTTACAATTTTCAGACTAAATTTCAAAGGATTGCCTTACTACAGAAAGTACAACCTTACTTATATACTACCAGATCTGTTTTTGGGAGACTTTAATTGTATCCTCTCTCTTTCGGATAAGACTGGCAGGACGCAAAAGCTATACTCTGATTCTAATTTTTTAAACAAAATGTATATTCAAGCTAGGCTCAAAGATTGTGCAGCTGTTTTCTCAAGGTTGCCGGAGCATACATACTCTAGGGGTCGTTTGTCAACACGGATTGACTTCTGGTTTGCCTCTCATTGGGTCCCGGGTATGGTCTTTTTCAGTTTTCCTGGTTGAAAACTCTGACCACAGATTAATTAAAACAGTTGTGGGGTGTACCAAAAATTCCGCATGAAGGAAACAAAAAGCAAAAGAACAGAAGGAAGCAATAGCTCAAAATGTATCACAGCACAAAACTAAAATCAAAATCAAAAAAGCATAAAGTCCAGAAATAGCTATCTAATCCCATACCCCCTCCCTAATAAACTAGAAAAATTAAGGCCCAAAATAAAGGGGCAGAAAAAATATCCCGAACAAATTAATCAGAAATTTGTGAAAAAGGAAGAGAACCCCAACCCTTCCACCAGAAACAGAAGGAAGAGTCAGAAAAAACAAGTCTGTCCTTGTGAAACACTTTATGAATTTCCTATTCTAGTTTAAGTTTCATACCCAATAAAGATAGCTGTTTCTGTTGTAACACGAACTGACATCTAGTTTGCCAGATAATCCATTTCATAAGAGCAAAAATAACCCGAGTTGTCCCCACATGAAAACCACCCCAACATTGCATATTATACTGCCCTTAAATCAGAGTATTATAATCCATGTTCTGCAACTGTGGGACACACCAAGAAGATGCCAACAAGGGCCAGAAACCTACAGTATAGGGACACTGAAAAAATAAATGTGCCATCGTTTCCACCTCCAACCCACAACTCTCCCTCAAATAGTATCTCTCCTGTATACATTTGTGAAAATGGTATCCTCGAACATTTAATCTGGAATGGCAACAAAGCCAAACCGAATCCCACACTTTAGGAGGGATCCTGGGATCCATCGGCTGATGAAGAACATCAGAGAGTACCACTGTGTCTGGTAAAACAAGGCAGGGGGTAGTAAAACAAGCAGAATGTAAAAGGGATCGGTATTCTGCTTTCCTAGTGTTGTGCAAAAGATCATGAGGTGTATTACGCCAAACGTTTAATTACCTACATACCTCCAAAAGATAAGGAGGCAAATCTGGTGGAATATTCCGAAAAACACCCAACTGTTGAGTAACCCATCTGTTCCAAAAATATTGGCATCTATCCCGGAGCAGGGGAACCCAAAGGAGCTGTTTCTGCAGTAAAATTGGCACAAAATTGGCATACAAAAACATGGTAAAAAGAAAAAGCACAGGATTTACCATAGTCAGGCCACCCTCACTAACAGACCAGTAAGTACTGTATCTTAATAGGGTTAAGCCGGCTCCCCCAGAGTAATTGAAAGGCCACACTGTACATCTTTACCGGCAGAGGATAAAAATGGCTAGCATTCAAGAATAAAGGCAAAAAAAAGTTTTATACATGCGGCGAAGCCCTCCGACACGCGGGTTGGGTTCGCCATTCAAAAAATCAACCATGGGCCTCTCCTGACAGAGTATCAGATCTGCCTGTGGACCCCGTGAAGATCCCAGCCTCTCTTGAACTGAGTGATTCCCCGAACTCCCAGGCACAGTTTCTTTCAAAGCTGCACCAAGACACAAGCAATATATTGCATGCCTCTTCCCCTGGCCCTGCCAGTAGCAACCTAAACCCCCCACCCTCCGTTCCAGTTCAGGCACCCACTGTGGCAGCACACAGTAGAACTGACAATAGTGCCGCAATGCCGGCTCCGACCCAGGGAAACCGAGGAGCAATGAGTAGTAGACAGCGTTCAACAAGATCAGCTCCTTCAACCTCTGGTCAACATACCTGGACCTTTGCTGGTCTCTTTCATGCTCTCCCAGAACCAGCTAAACATCATCATGTAGTATGCATCAAGGGCAAGACTCTCTTGAAGGACAGCATGGGGTTTTCGGCCGAGGAGATCTATGCGCTAATACACACCTCAGGTGACCCCATTTTTGACGCAAGTTTTAAAAGAGCAGCCAGGTTGGAATTATTTTAGCTGAGGTACCAAGGCCTTCGTCAATCTCCTGAGTGGGCACCATTTGTGCTGATCCCCCTGTCTAGACCTACTTTTTGTACCATCACAGTTCTTTTCAAAAATGAGGGAGTAGCGATTGGCGATATATTGTATTGGCTAAAAAGTAAATGTACAGTATTGGGCCTTCCAGATCCGATTATGGACGTGGAGGATATCTGGACTGGGGGTTGGCGTATCAGGGTAAGGTTGACTCAGTTAAATGGCACTATTTAACACCTTCTCAGCTGTTTTTTTCTTGGCTTAAACCGTGGCTTTGTCTTCTATGCCGGTCAGCCGAAGTCTTGTTTTCAATGTGGTGCTTACACTCATTTGAGTAGTGTTTGTGACCAGATGACATATGCTTTGTGTGGTGGTATTGGCCATGTGGCATTGAATTGTCCCATGCCCTTGTATTGCAATTTATGCAAGGATACAACACACTCATTCCGAACTTGTCATTGGGCCGCACATAATAACCCTGATACTGAAGATGATATAGATCAGGAGTCACCCCCCCCCCCCAATAAGTCCCAGCCTCCTCAACAGGCAGTTCGCACAACTACCCACAGCAACAGAGCTTTTAAAAGCAGAGTTAGTTCTCTGAGCCCTACACCAGGAATAAGCTCACAACTGGAAGGTAACACCCTAGTGGAGGGGGATGAGAAGGCCTTGGGCCTACATGAAGAGATGGACACTGGGACAGTGATTGATAGGGTTGCCTCAGTGCCTGCTGCACATCCTAAGATTCAGTTTTTCTGCCCCCACTGCCCTCTGGGAAATAGGAACAACAAAAATCTAGGAGAATTACAAGAAGCCGGATGAGGAAGGAGGAAGCTCAGCAGAGCAACACAGAGGATAGCTGGGGTCCAGGGGCAGGAGTATAAACAGAGGTTGTCAGTCTTAGGCCTGTATACTTTGGAGTATCGTAGACTGCGAGGTGATCTATGTCTGATATATAGGGCACTAAATGACCCCACGCTCTGGGAACAGCTAAATCTTGTATTGAGGGATCAACCCTACACTACTAGAGCTCATCCACTACAGATTAAATCAGATAGGTTTAATACACTTAGGAGGAAGCACTGGTTAACTGTGAGAGTGGTTAAGATCTGGAACAAGCTTCCAATTAAAATAATAGTTAGTAGAACGATGGAATCTTTTAAGATGCAAATTGATCAATATATGATCAGTAATAATATATTTGGATATACATAAGACAATGGCGAGTATATGGACTATAGCTATAAAAGCTCTGTAAACCTATGAAACCTATGAGTATGAGCCATGGTTACAAAGTCCCCACTGGTAATAGATCCACAGCCCTGACCAAGAGGAAACAGTGGATGGAGGATGATGATAATTCTGATTCTTCTTCAATTGCCTCTTCTTTACCTGACCCTGCTACGTACGGACTCAGAACTTACCTTGGGTACCCCTTGGGAAACTGCAAAAAAAAAAAAAAGAAATCTGTAAAAAAATCAACAACTAAACTTTCAGTAGAGAAGGAGACGAAGATTTTACCACCAGAGCCACCTTGACTACCTAAATGACTTGGTCTTTGACTGTGGGTTCCCTTAATGCCAATTGTATAAAGAATCCAAAAAAAAGGCGTACAACTTTTTCTTTATTACGCAACTTATGTTTAGACATTGTTTTGCTACAGGACACCAGATTGCATACCGTTCAGGAGCAATTCCTGGCTAAGAAGGAATGGCACTGTGGTCCGTCATTTTGGTCCTTGGGGAGGAGGTTTGTTCTGGCTTGGGAATTTTAGTAAAGGGTATGGGGTAACTGTGTCTAGTCTCATTGATTTGCTTCCAGGGAGGGTGTTACTGATGGATGCTAGATTTAAGGGGCTGGATTTACAGTTAATTAACATTTACAATCCTCAAACTAAGTTCCAGCAGATTAAAGTCCTAAAGCTCATTCAGCCTTTCTTATATACAACCAGGACAGTGATATGTGGGAAGGGAGGGGATTTCAATTGCGTTCTTTCTTTACAGGATAAAACTGGGTAGATGAATAAATTGTACAGTGATACTAATTTTCTTAATAAGATGTATACATTGGCCAATTTGAAAGACTATGCAGCAGGAACCTCTTACACCCCTGCTCACACTTTTTGTAAAGGTAGACTATCAACCCGAATTGATTACATTTTTGTCTCCCAATGGTTGCCTTTCCAGGTTTGTGAGGTGGTTCCCATGGAAACCTCGGACCATAAATTGCTATATGCTACTTTTGGTTTTCCTGGCAACAAGCCCCAGTCAAACAGTACTTGGAGATTTACTGTGTGGTGGTGTTTTAATTTTTTACTCACAGGGATTGCTACTGTTTGTTGCTAACATTTCATTGCTTTATTTTTTCTCTGATTCACATTGTTGTTGCTGGTATACCTTCTTCTGCATTATTACAAGGTGTGCCTACAGGTGTGTGCTAACAGATTACTGCTGTAATCTTCTGATTCAAATTGTCTTTTGCAAGGTATATCTTCTGTTACTGCTTTATTTTTCTCTGGAGCAAAGTGTTTCTTACAGGGTATATCTTCTCTGAAATTATTACAGGTGGTGCTTTACAGGTTTTACAGTTTTATCTAACATTAGGATAAGCTTTCAGGGTTACTGCATTTGTTGTTGACTGATTGTTTCTGCTCTTACCTCCTTGTTCTTTCGTCCGTGGTTCTTCTTTTTGGCAGGGGAAGGCCCAGCCACCCACCCCATCCCCAACCACCCCACACTACACTCCTTTTAGGGTACCACAGTTGTAACATTTCCTGTGGCAGAACAGGAAGGGCGGATCAGTGGGGCCTCCACAAGGTGATCTCATTTACAGGGCACTAGTAATTTAACTTGTTATAACAAGTTAAACAAAGCACAATTAAACCATTACTTGCATTTTTTTTCCTTCTAATTACTCTGACTAGGTTACAAACCCAGCAACTTATTTGGAATGGATTTCATTAACTGCAGGTACTGTGGAACAATTTTCAGAAGGACAGTCTTACAGGATTTGGACACTGTCCTACATGCTGAGCCTTTGGAGATCTTGGGTCTCAGCTCCGGGCAGCATGGGCAGAGATTGCACGCCTCAAATTTCATATTGAAGAGAAATACATTATAAGAACCACCATGCATTTCCCAGCATCCAACAGAAAAACCTCGACCGCAGAGGGTAGTTGGTCCAGGAGGTTGGCAGGTGGTTAGGAGGAGCAAATCAGGTGCCCCATCACTCTCTGCTCTCCAACACATTACCTCCAAAACCATATAAACACTACAAACAGGTATCTGCCTCTATCTCTGAAATCAAATAAAGAGGCAGAAGACACTGCAGAGCAGGACACTGCGACACAGGAGCTAACAACAATACTCACCCAAATCAAGAACCAAAACTAAACAAGCACAAAGGAAATCAAAAACTTCTGATCATAGGAGACTCCATGATTCGGGGATTGATACCCATCTCCAGCCAGGGTGATGGTCAGATGTCTCCCAGGTACATCAGCATGGAGAGACACTGACCGCATTGCTAAATTGTTCACAAAGCAGGAGAAAACATTGATGTCCTAGTACACATAGGGACTAATGATCTAAGCCAGCCGGTCAGTTGTGGAGACCAAGGAACACCTGACTAGGCTGGGTGACAAACTATCATCTATTTCGTCAGCATCTCCTTCTCTGAGATCCTGCCAGTCTGGGAGAGGGCAGATGGACGGAAGGTCAGAAGAAGGGAGATGGGGAGCAAACACGTGGCTCAAGGACTGGTGCCAGAAAAAGGACAGATTTGTAGGAACTGGCAACAGTTCTGGGAGCGAAAGTTCTTTAAATTTGATGGACTGCATCTGACTAAAGGAGTCAGTGCATTGGGGCAGAAGTTTGACGTCTTTGCAGAATATTTAAACTAGCAAATGGGAGAGAGGGTGCAGCACCCCATCGTCGAATGGGAAGAACACCCTCCCTCAGCTAGGGTCAAACAGGAATTCAGCGTGTTTGCCATTCATTTGCATCACCAGGTAAGAAAAAGAAGTTTGTCTCCCACACGATGCACAGGGTAATGCCAAACTTCACCCAACAACTAACACACAAAATCTGGCCAATGGAAAATCATGTACACAAATGCTCACAGCCTGAAATAAGATCCCAGACCTGCAGGCAATAATGTCAGAGGCTAAACTGGACGTAGCAATTAGTGAGACGTGGTTTACCAGTAACCACACTTGGGAGACTTCAGTACCTGGATATGTATTGTTCAGAAGAGACCGAGGTGCAAAAGGGGAGGGTGGCCCTGTATGTTAATGAAAATATCAAAGCTACAGAAATTCAGAATACACATAAGGAGCCAGAAGAACTGTGGGTCACCCTGGAAACAGGTAATGGGACAGCCATAAGAACTGGGTTGTCTACAGGCCCCAGACCAGAGGGAGGACATAGACACATTACTGTTAGAAGATATACAAAACATGACAGCTAAAGGGAGGTTCCTGTAATGGGAGACTTCAACATGCCAGATACAGATTGATCAATACCAGCAGGAACATCTGCCAGAACTAGACACATAGTGGATTCCCTTCTGGGGGCAGGCCTCAAACAACTGGTACAAAAACCCACAAGAGACAGGGCTATCCTAGATCTAGTACTGACTAACAAAGAAGGGATCACAGATCTCCAGGTAGAAGGTCACCTGGGGCCAGTGACCATCACATGGTATGGTTCAATTTGGCTACTACATCTAAATCATCCCATTCCAAGGCAAAATATGGGACTTCAGAGGAGCTGACTTTGATAAGATGGCCAACAGAGTTAAGCTAGCCCTGGCAAAAGAAACACAGGTGAGGAGGTACAGGCAAAGTGGGCAAGCATTAAGGATACAATACTTGAAGCAACATCCCATTGTGTTAGACAGAAAAAGGAAGTGCAAAAGAAGAAAGAAACCACTTTGGTTCTCAAATATAGTAGCAGAAAAGGTCAGAGCCAAAAGGCTGGCCTTCCAGAAAATATAAAGGAACACGCGGGATGAAGATAGGGAGGCATACCAAACTGCCCTAAGGAAGCAGGTAAGGCAGTAAGGCAGGCAAAGTCCCAAACTGAGGAAACACTAGCACGAACAGTAAAGAGGTGACAAGACTTTCTATAGATACATTAGTGAAAGGAGAAAGTCCAGAGGGGTATTGCTAAGCTTAATGGAGAAAAGGGAGCATGTGAGGAGGAGGACCCTGTAAAGGCATCTATCCTAAATAGATACTTTTGCTCAGTATTTACTGAAGAGAAGGTAGGGCAGGGCCCACAGCTCAGCATCATGGACACAGGGGGAGGGAGGTGAGCACTACTCCTTCACAAAAGAAAGGGTCCTACAAGAGCTTGCCTAAGCTCAGGGTGGATAAGGCAATGGGACCTGATGGCATACATCCCAGGGTACTTAAGGAGCTAAAGGAGGAACTAGCAGAGCCATTAGCAGAATTGTTTGAGTGAGTCTCTGAGCACAGGAGGGTCCCAGAAGACTGGAGAAAGGCTCATGTGATCCTACCACAAGAGTGGTAGCAGGAGGAGGCGGGGAACTACAGACCGGTCAGTCTTACCTCAGTAGTGGGCAAGATTATGGAGGCACTCCTTAAGGAAAGGATAGTGCAACACCTGGAATCCATAGGGCACAGGATCCAAGACAGCATGGGTTTACAAAGGAAGGTCCTGTCAAACTAATCTCATAGATTTCTTTGACTGGGTAACCAGAGTGGTGGACCAAGGGGAGCAGTTGATGTCGCCACCTTGACTTCAGCAAAGCTTTTGACACTGTTCCACATAGAAGATTGATAAATAAGCTAGGTAGGCTCGGGTGGGTCAGAAGTTGGTCAACTGGGTGGCAAACTGGTTGACTGGCAGAAAACAGAGAGTGGTGGTAAATGGTATACAGTCAGAAGAGATGCAAGTCACAAGTGGGGTACCTCAGGGATCAGTCCTGGGGCCAGTCCTATTCAACATCTTCATTAGTGACCTGCAGATGGACTAGAGGGTAAGGCTTGTCTGTTTGCAGATGACACCAAGATCTGCAACAGAGTAGATGATCCAGATGGGGTGGGCAGAATGAGAAGAGATCTGGATAAACTAGCAGAATGGTCAGAAGAGTGGCAACTGGGATTTAATGCAAAGAAGTGCAAAATCATGCACATAGGGAAGAGAAACCCTGAAGCCACTTATAGGCTGGGAGGAGTTGCTAGCAGTCACAAAGGAAGAAAGAGACTTGGGCATCATCATCACTGATGACCTAAAATCATCAAGCAGACCTCTAAAGCAGTGAGGTAAGGCTAGGGGAGTTAGGGTGTATTAGTGAGGGGTATCACAAGTCGTAGAGGGAGGTAATAATCCCTCTGTACAAGACATTGGTTAGGCCCCATCTGGAGTACTGCGTGCAGTATTGGAGGCCACACCTTCACAAGGACATTAACCAAATTGAGGCAGTCCAGAGAAGGGCAACCAAAATGGTGCAGGGACTGCATCAGAAGACATATGAGGACAGATTAACGGAGCTCAATATGTATACCCTTGAGCAAGGAGGAGAGGTGATATGATCGAGACATTTAAACACCTTAAGGGCATAAACAAGGTGAAAGAGTCTAACATGTTTAAATATAAGAAAAATAGCAGGACAAGAGGACACAGCATGAGATTAGAGGGAGGCGATTAAGGGGATGTGAGGAAATTCTTTTTCACAGAAAGGGTGGTAGATGCATGGAATGACTTACCACAAGAAGTGGTGGCTATGAATACAGTGCAGGGCTTCAAACAGGCATGGGATAGGCATAAGGGAGCAATACAAATGACTATGAATAGATAGGTCACTGACAGAGCAAAGGCCGATGGCACATTTATAAGGTAGAAAAAGAAATGGGCAGACTGGATGGGCCTTGCGGTCCTTATCTGCCGTCAACTTCTATGTTTCTATGGAGGCTGAATGTATCTTCCTTGGAAGACCCTGATTTTTTGCCCGCTTTATATGATGAAATTAGTTCTATGAGAGTTCTCTACTGTGGTGGCAGGACACTAAAAAGGACATTCTGCTATTTTGTAGCAAAAGGGCTATATTGCCAATACAAAATATTTAAATTACCTTCGCTTCAGAAATCATCTGCAGATTTTGCTTTCACTGGCTGTAGATACAGGGGCTGACCTTTCTGAGCACATCAAGGAGGTTACGACAGATATGAAGGACTTCCAATATGATAGAGCCCAAACTGTTTTTTGAGCAAAAATTTGGGACCCAGGGGAATGGGCAGTAAATCAACCCCTATGATAGTTGTCATCAATGATCTTAGTCTAGATTTTGTTTTTTATTTAGTTTATTCTTTAGTAACCGGGTAAGACCCACTCGGCACAAGTGCCTGTTTTCAGGAGTGACCTGGGAGCACTAGACGGTTAAGTGACATGCTCAGAGTCACACAGTATGCAAGTGGAGGTTGTGAGAAACAAACCAAGGTCTGGTCTGCTGGATGTACCAAGCTCGTTCACAGCTTGTTACTCTAACCTCTAGGTTATACTGCCAGCCCATACGTGTCATTCATGATTCATGTCAGGTTTACAGACTAGTACAGGGAGAATCACTTCTGACGGGGTTGAGATGGGTCGGGTGGTTGAGGATCATGTCAGGACTGTGTTCAGATGATCTGTGTCTGCCCCAATGTCTTCAGGAGGTTTTCTGCATGGTCTGGAAATTCCTGACATTCCTCGAGGAGAGGTGACATTTTTAACTTCTTCTATTACTAAAGGTGAACTGCTAATGGTCTTTTCTGGGGTAAAAACGGGGGGCGGCTCCAAGGCCTGATGGCCTTCTGGGGGGAATTTTATATAAAAAAACAATTGATTTATTGAGTGACCGTTTCCTTATTGTGTTATTATTGTGGCAGAGGTGTGGTACTGTGTTCTTTCTTGTAGTTCAAGGTGCTTTTGGAACTGTTGATTTCTATTGGTTTAAACTACTACATTTTTTTTCTCTATTTTAAAAAAAGCTACATCAACTTGGTTTGTTGTTACCTGTTTGTTGTTGCTAAGTAGCAGATATTTTTGCATTGTGCTCTGATTCTGTGATAGAATCTGTATTAGTAGAAGGTAGATTATTGTGATTGTAGTTACCTTTTGATTGTAAGGATAAATAGGTGAGATAGAAGTGTATGTATTTTCAAATATTATAGAGGATCAGTGGCAGGATTTTTAGGACAGTAAATTAATAAAAAGGGAACTAGGAGAGCTTCAGTAGCAGACAAGTAGTGGAATAGCAGTATAACTGCAGTATAATGTGGAGAGTGGTGCAATGCAGTGGCTGTGGGGCAGCCATATTCAGGCAGATCTTCTGGACACTGAGGTGCTGCCCTATCTGCATGCATCTTTCTGGACTGCGGGATGAGGTAGCCAGACTCAGAGCGGAAGTAAACTGGGTCAGGAGTACCATCGCCCCTATCCAGAGACCACTCAGTCCAATGCAGCTGCCTCAAAGGATGCAGAGAACAAGGAGTACTTGTATGACAGTGGGCCCAGGGAGGGTTAGATCAGTCAGGCAGAGGCACATCCCAGATCCTATTCCACTCAAGAACTCGTATACCACACTGCCAAACAGGGACAACCAAATAGAGGTACCCAGAGAAATGGAAGGAAAGGATGTGGAGGTTAGCCAAGTGCAAAAGATGGAGATTAGCGCCCAGGAGGTGGACAGGCAGAATAGGGGCAAAATTCAGCGGAAGGGCAGACAGCAAGGTGAACCAGGGATAAAGGACAACCAAGGAAGGGGCTGGAGTAAAACAGTGAAACAGTCTAGGGAGGTCAAATCATGGAAAGTCATGTGTGCAAATGCCAGGAGCCTTAGCAACAAGATGGACGATCTGGAGGCTGTCATGGTGCAGTCAGACCTGGACATTGTGGCCATCACTGAAACCTGGTGTAATGATAACCACGACTGGGAGTTGGCCATACCTGGCTACAACATATTCAGAAGAGACAGAGCAGGCAGGAAGAGAGGAGGAGTGGCACTGTATGTGAAAAATGACATAAGGGCCACAGAGATCCAGGAGGAACAAAATGGGGGAGAGATACTGTGGGTTAAGCTGGAAAGGAAAATGGGGCCAGCCATCCGCACAGGTGTGGTCTATAGACCACCAGCCCAGGAGGAAGAAACAGATAGGGAGCTAATGCTAGCCATCCAGAGGATGGCAGACAAGGGTGAGGTAGTACTGGTTGGAGACTTCAATATTCCAGACGTGGACTGGAGCATTCCAGCAGCAGCATCAACTAGGAGCAGATTTATCCTGGACTCCCTTCAGGGTGCCTTCCTCAAGCAACTGGTCATGGAACCAACTCGGCAGAAGGCAATACTGGACCTTGTGCTCACAAACAGGGACAGTGTGATGGGGGTAAGAGTGGGGGAGCACCTGGGGAACAGTGACCACCAGTCACTGTGGTTTGAAATCACAGAAAGAGCAGCACCAAACCACACAAAAACACGTATCCTGGATTTTAGGGGGAAAACTTTGGGAAAATGGGGAGATACTTGAAAGAGGCATTAAGGGGAATGGGGCAGGAATCAGGGGTTGAGGAACAGTGGGAAGTATTTAAAATGGGGATTACAAGAGCAACAGAATTATGTATTAAGCAGGTTAGCAAGAGGAAAAGGAAGAGGAGACCATTATGGTTTTCCAAAGAGGTAGCAAAGAAAGTGAAAGCCAAAAAGATTGCATTCAGGCAATACAAAAAGACACAGGCAGAAGGGGATAGGGAGAAGTACCAGCACAAAGCAAAGGGAGGCAGGGAGGTCAGTAAGGGAAGCCAAAGCTCAGACAGAAGAACACATTGCAAAATCAGTGGGTAGAGGGGACAAAACCTTTTACAGGTACATAAGTGAAAAAAGAAAGGCAAAGGGAGGGATAGTGAGATTGAACAGGTATTTCTGCTCAGTCTTTACTGAGGAAGAGGAGGGTAATGGGTCTGAATGGAGTACAAGGGGTGAGAATGTTGCAGAAATGGACACAAGTCCCTTTACACGACAAAGGGTCCTGAAGGAACTGGAAGTAATAAGAGTTGATAAAGCAATGGGGCCAGATGGGGTGCACCCCAGGGTCCTTAAAGAACTAAGAGAGATGGTGGCTGAACCTCTTGCTATCCTGTTGTGATCCTACTAGAAACAGGGAGTACCCAAAGACTGGAGGATAGCAGATGTAGTCCCCTTATACAAAGTGGGAACAAAGAGGAAGGGAACTACAGACCAGTCAGCCTCACCTCGTAGTGGGGAAGATCATGGAAGCACTACTGAAGGAGAGATTGGTGGAACATCTGGTTGTCAATGGACTACAGGACCCAAGGCAGCATGGTTTCACCAGGGAAGGTCATGTCAGACCAACCTCATTGAATTTTTGACTGGGTGACTAGGGAGGTGGATCAGGGAGGGCAGTGGACATGGCCTATCTGGACTCAGCAAGGCCTTTGACACTGTGCCACATAGAAGACTATTGCACAAACTGGGAATATGGGTGTGGGCAGGACAGTAGTGCGGTGGGTAGGTAACTGGCTGGGCAGCAGGACACAGAGGGTGGTGGTAAATGGCTGTCACTCCACAGAGGAAGAGTGACCAGTGGGTACCACAGGGATCAGTGCTGGGACGGTGCTATTCAATATCTTGTCAGTGACATTGCACAGGACCTAGAAGGCAGAATTTCACTGTTAGCTGATGACGTAAAGCTCTGTAACAGAGTAGACACACCAGAGGGTGTAGACAGAATGAGAAGGACCTGCAGAAACTTGAAGAATGGTCAGGGGTTTGGCAGTTGAAATTCAATGCAAGGAAGTGCAAGATAATGCATATGGGGCACAAAAACCCTGGCACAATATCAGTTGGGGGTGAGGATATAGCATGCACCAAGCAGGAAAGGGATCTTGGAGTTATCATCTCTGATGACCTCAAGGCAAGGAAACAGTGTGACAAGGCAGCAGGTAAAGCAAATAGGATGCTGGGATGCATAGGCAGGGGCATCACCAGCAGGAAAAGGGAGGTCATAATTCCACTATACAAGACACTAGTGAGGCCGCACCTGGAGTACACTGTGTAGTTCTGAGACCTACCACGTAAGGACACATAGACAGGGTAGAGAAGGTTCAGAGGAGGGCAACAAAGATGGTGCATGGATTGCATCACAAGTCCTATGAGGACAGGTTGAAGGCACTGAACATGTACTCCCTGGAGGAGAGGAGGAGAGGGGATATGATAGAGACATACAAGTATCTTACAGGGAGGAACAGGGTGCAGGAATGCACTATTTTTAAGCAAAAAGATGTTCCAGGACTAGAGGGCATGGGATGAAGTTGGAGGAGGACGATTCAGAGAAGCGTGAGGAAGAATTTCTTCACAGAACGGGTGGTGGACAAGTGGAACACCCTGCCAGAGGAAGTGGTGGGGGCTGAAACAATCACGGGATTTAAGAATGCATGGGATAGACATAAAGGAATTCTGGAGGTCAGGGGTAAGGGGCGACAGACTTCCTGGAAAACATAAACTGAACTTACAAACTTAAATGGGCAGACTGGGTGGGCCATAGGCCCTTATCTGCCGACACTGTCAATGTATCTATGTATCTATGTATGTGTTTAATGATATACAATTGGGAGAGGCCCCATTTCCTCAAGCTTTGGCTGACAGTCTTTTGATCTTCCTCTACAAAAAGGGAGAGAAAGAGTGTCTCTCAAATTGGAAACCAATCAGCTTGCTCAATTCAGACTGGAAAGTCTTGGGTAAACTTCTGTGTGTCAAGTTGGCAAAGGTAGCTCTGTTTGTTATCACTGAGGCACAGACGTGTGCAGTACCCCCAAAGGGCTATACTTGACAACTTGAAACTGATTAGAGAGCTCTTCTGTCAGCAAAATGCCTCGGGATTCCTTCTTACCTTGGATCAATCTCAGGCCTTTGATGCTGTTCCTCGTGAATATTTATTAGAGGTATTGAAAAGATATGGCATGCCTGAGGCCTTCAGTCTGTGGCTATGGATTCTTTATAGAAATGCTTTCACAAACCCAGCAGTGAATGGCAGGCCTGGATGGCACATTAGAATTCTGAGTGGGTGCGGCAGGGTTGTCCACTCAGCCCCCTTTTATATGTCTTTGCCAAACAGTCCCCTGTTGAGACGTCTGGAATATGAGAATGGTATAAAGCATATTTTAGGATCTGGCCAGCAGCAGTTTTCTGTGGTAATGGCTTTTGCGGACGATGTCACCATTATGGTAGCGGATAGACTTTCGGGTGAGAAAGCACCCGAGGTGGTGGCAGCCTTTTCAAAGGTCTCAGGGGCCCAAATTAATAATGAGAAAACTGAGGTGTTTGGATTCATGGGACAGATGGTGTAGTAGATGATCCTACTGCAGGTATTCAGATCCTTCAGTGCCCCTCAGAATTCTGGGACTTGCTTTTGGGTCAGAAGATTCAGCTTTGTGTTATTGGGGCTCCTGTCTTAACCTTGCAGAGGAGAAGGTTCACAGATGGAAGGCTTTCCCAACGTCAAAGAAAAAAAGGATATTTATGTTCAAGACATTTATTATTCCTGCGTTTTTATCAGCAGAATTTTTTCCTCTGCCCTTTAAACTTGAAACTAGACTATATAGCATTGCTTTTCAGTTGTTGTGGGGCAGTAGGTTGAACCTTGTAAAATGACAAATTACTTACTGCACTGTTCGGGGGTTAGGTATGCTTCATCCAGTAATTTTTTCCTTTTTCCATATTAGCATATTCTAATCCTCTCCACTTGGTAACAGGCAACCACTGGGCGTGGGTGAAGGATAGATGTTCTTTTTTTTTCCCCATGGGAAAGCCAGGCCTGGGGGCTATGTAGAATTCCCTTGGTGGGGAATAATGTACACTTGAAGGAAGTTTTTAAGAAGATAAAGGGGTGGGGTCTTACGATCCAGGATATAAGTGTTACATGTACGCAATCATATATGTCTCTTCTCATGAAGGATGTGGCCAGAGTCCCCGGTTTTATCTTGCCTCTTTATATCAAAGTGGCAGACCTTATTGCCCAGCTTACAGAAGCGCGGGTTTCTCCTAAAACATGGGACACATTGTGGATGTGTTGTCATGACAAGATTGAATGACAGGGGCAGCCATCATCGTAAGACACTGGAAGAATGGGGGTTATCTCTTTGCTATGGGACACCTTGGCTAAGAATTGGGGATTGCCACAATTGCGTACTATGAATTATGATATTCTAATTCATGGTCAAATAAGGAGTGACTGGAAAGGACTTCATAAGGGTACTTTCAGGGTAAAGATGTCAGCCATTAAGTGGGTTATATGGCAGATTCGATGCCAATATGTGTTACAACAAAGAAATGGGGATGTAGCAGGGTTGATTGGGAGAATTAACACAGACGTACAAGGTGTTTGTAAAAAGGAGTGCCTGACATTCCCTCAGCAACTGCATGATGACTGGTGGCAGTACGAGCCTGCAATTTTTATGGGCGGATGTGGCTGCCGCAGAAGGGTTCTTGTGTGTCTCTGGTTGTCTCTCTCTCTCTTAGGCCTTCTGGCATTAATTTGGTTTCATTCTATTCCATGAATTAAGGGAACAGGGTTTGGGACCATCTGCTATAGGAACTCTTGAGATGGGCAGGGTAATTTCTTTAGTGAGTATTAATTTGTTTCGGTTTTATTATGGTAAAGTGTTTTTTGCTCCCTTTTTTTTTTTGATTCCCAGGTGCTAAATGTTTCTTTTTCCTTTTTTCCCTCTCTTCCAGTGATGATTATAGTATTTCTGTTTCACTTTATCAATGGTTTTTTGTTTTGATTAAAGCAGCAGTACTACAAAAAACAAATGTAATTTTTTGACAGTTTATTCCTTGTGCCCTGCTAATCGTATACCTGGTGATCTTTCTTACCGGCATTGTACTATCGCCGAGTAATTTGCTCAGTTATTCTCTGCTTTTGTTTACATTTCTGTCACTAAGCATGTTGCACTGAAATCCCCTCAGCTGCCAACTGCACATGTGAATGACTTGCAGGGATATCGGGAATGGTCCAAAAGACGTGCTGTGACCTGTAGAAAAAGCGCAGTTGAAAATTAGTCAGCCACCATATTTGTTGTATCGCTACAACAATTCAAATAAATTGCAACTATCTAAAAAACTAAAGATGACTGGAAAAAAAAAACATTTACATGTATGGAAACTGGAACTTTGGCCACATGCTTACAGACGAAAAACAGAATTTTGATAGCTCACTTCCTGATTTCGTAGTACTGCTGCTTTAAGGTATGATGTTAATACTTTCTTAATCTTGTTTTCTTTCCAGTCTTTTTTAGACGCATAGATGAAGTTTGTATGATGGTTTCTGAATTCTGTTTCTGTGTTGTTTTTCTTGTGTCAATTGTTTGTTATGGTTTCCTTTAGTTCTCCGAATAAAAATTCCCCAACTGTTTTTGAGAAGTGCCATGGTTTCTTTAACGTCCACCTGAACAACCACCAAGAACAGGCAGACGGGACCTCAGTTTAACATCTCATCCACAGCCTTCTGATCTTCAATTTGACATTGGGCTGCAGAAACACCAAGGAATGTCCTTAAAGGAACTCTCTTTTATTTCAAATGAAAAAAATGCTAACAAAGATAAAGCATGGAAAAGAGCATCTTACAAGTTGGGGAAAAATATTTTAAACTTCCTCTCTTTCCTTATCACCATTCAAGTCCATTTCACTGGTTAGTGGAGATACTAAATGTTTGTTTTAATTATTTTTCTGAGTAGCAGTAATCCCTTGTAACTCTCCTGGATGCCTCCATTTTCTGATAGTCGAAATCTCTTTTGCCTTGGAGCTGCATTAGTTGTGAGAAAGTATCAGGTAACCCATCACTCGGCTTCACGCATGTCAATCTACAGGTTTAACAAAACAGGTAGCCGCAAAAGTGTGAAAAGCCTCAATTACCTGCCTTCCTAGGAGTGGTAGAGCAGGATTTTTCTTGTAAATTGCTTTAAAGGGACACTGACAACTTTTTCAATCACAGTGCCCGTTATCTGTGATCTTGTTGCAAACTACTCTGCCCACAAATTTCAAAGATGCCAATATATTTGCTATAAAATAACATGTAGCCTTTATTTATACTAAACCAATGATTCTCCAGGCGCGCCCATGAGGTGACATGGCATCGAGCCACGGGGTACATTCATTTAGGAACAAGTTTGTGCTTTTTGTAGGCATCTTAGTAAAAACTCTCTTCTGCTTCTAAATTGCTCATGGAGCTCATAAAAGTTATTTATTTATTCAATTTTGGTGACCGGGTAGGCCCACTGAGCCCCGAATGTCCCTTTTTCAGGGGCGACCCGGGATGACAATACAAGTTATAAGAATGAACAAGGACATAAGGAACATTTGAGGCATGGTGAGTTACATCATGAGGTGGTTACAGTAAAGAAAAATAGTGGATACAGGCATGGGTACAGGCATGGTAAAAGAAAAGCAGTGGATAAAGGCATGGCTTACAGGCACGGTAAAAGAAAAGCAGTGGATACAGGCATATCAAGTTATCTCCATTTGAAAATGAGTGCACTAACCATTTGAAATACCTGCTTGAAAACTCAAACCGGGACTCCAGGCATGCGCAGTAATGTCGATGGACGATCTGGGCACAGCTAAAGTCATAGTCAACTGGGTAGCCAGCTGATTAAAGGGGGAGGCAGCAGAGGGTTGTGGTCAAAGGGGTCAAAGCAGAAGAGAGGAAGGTCACAAGTGGGATTTCACAGGGATCTGTCCTGGGTCTGGTCCTCTTCAACATGTTCACCAGCGACACTGGTGAGGGGATCAGCAGCAGGTTCTTCCTCTCTGCTGATGACACAGAGCTCTGTGGGATGGTGGAGAGTGGTGAGGAATAATGGAAATGCAGAGAGTCTTACAAAAACTGATGTGGTAGGTCCAGGGTTTGGCAGTTGAAATTCAATGCCAAAAAGTGCAAGGTAATGTACCTATGAAACAAGGACCCCTGGACGGAGTATTGGATGGGACAGGTTAAACTTTGTACTATGTCTGAGAAACGAGACCTTGAACTTGTCATGAGTGACTCCCTAAAGCAATCAAGTCAATGCAGCAAGGCAAGTAGGATGCTGGGATGTACCAGGAGGGGAACTGACAGCAAAAAGAAAGAGGTCCTTCCCCGATATAGATCCTTGGTGAGGCCACACCTGGAGTACTATGCACAGTTCTGGAGTCCTCACCTCAGGAAGGATAGATATAGTCCGTAGATGGTACAGCACAGAGTAACAAAAATGATTCGGGGCCAGCAGGGCACATCCTATGATGAGAAACGCCTCATGGCACTGAACATGTACTCACTGGAGACCAGAAAGGAGAGAGAAGATATGATACAGACGTTCAAATTCCTAAGAGGCATTAACAAAGTGGACTATGGGGAAAACTTAACTTGAATACTAACTCATGGCTACGTGGACAAGAATGGAAACTAACAGGAGGGAGTTTCAGTGGGGACGTGAGAAAGTACTATTTTACAGAAAGGGTGGTTGAGGCATGGGACCAGTCTGCAAGCCGAGGTGGTGGGTGAGAAACCCATTAGTGGTTTCAAGCACAGATGTGGCAGAATGAAGGGTACAGCAGTTGCTTGGGGCAACAGAATCAGGGAAGAGAATGGAGGGAAGATGGGGAGGGCTAGGACCCTGGAGGAACAATAGCTCCCAGGGTTTATTAGGGAACTCGGCAGACTGGATGGGCTGCTGGGGCTCGATTTTTCAGAGCCCTGAGAATGCCACAACCCTTGGTGTGCTGATCGTTTGGCGTACGCAGATTGCGGCATTCTCCCAGTTAGTGATCACGATTTTTAATCCCAAGGACCAAAAGCAGCAAGTTACATCAGCTTTCCCCTGGTCTAACTTGCGCCATTTGGGGGACCCTTTTTACGGGGCTTGCACCAAATCTTTACCGTAAGCTGCCACAAAGTGTGAAAAGTGTTGCAACTTCATCAATGTACTAAGCGGGTGCAGTTGTGTCACAGGTTTGGCGCAGCTCGCCTGGCTCATGAGTTTGATGTGAGGGCTTGACACAGGCCCTGCACCCCTTGAAAATCACGCCCTGTCATTTCCTGTGTCACTGTCTATTTTTGTATGTTAATAACGGGGAAGGGGGTTCAAACAATAGTCAAAATCCAGGAGATTCTCGGAAAGTAGGGTGACTTGGAAGGTACTATAAGTACGTTGCTGGCTATGTGAGGTATGAAGAGAAACTATTTTAGACTTGTCAGCCTGCAAGGTAAACACTGTTCTACATGACACACCTTCTTAGTCACATTCAGAAAACTTTCTACCCACCAAACAACATTTTAATAAGTAATAGGCAACAAATTTACCTGACACACTATGATACCCTTATACATTGCTGCTGCACCAGGAATGCCCTGGGGTTGTATGTTGTAATTTCTTCAATTAAAAAATGAAGTTTTGCTGGCCCAGTGGCATGGAGAGCTGAGACATCCATGCCGTACCTCCTGCCACGCTGGCAACCCATGTTTGTGGTGTGAGTGGGCCACGGGGGGGGGGTCAGCTGGGGAGGGAGAGGATCGAGCATCCGGAGGACTGCTCTCCTCCTCTGAGGAGGGATGGGATGGTGTCCGCTGCTCGACTGACCCCTGGCAGTGGCTGGGGGCTGGTGCAGTGTACCCACAACATGGGGCGGATGTAGGGCTGATGCCTGGCATGTCGTGCACGGAAGCGTGCACAGCTCAGCCAACAACATCACTGCACGCCTTCTCTCCGCGCTTGGGGATGGGACAAAGAAACAAAAAAACTAACCCTGACCATCAGGATGATGCCGACCTCCCGCAGGCACCGCACCCGGCCAGCCGGCACCTGATGAAGTGGAGGTGAGTCCGATGGACGCCGGGATGATGGGACTGGGGAGGCTGGTGGAAGGGGGCCGGTCAGGACAGAAAGAAACTAATGTAAAAAAAAAAAAATGAAGTAGCGAAAGTAATAATAATATTTTCACTTTGATCATTGAAGATTGTTGAAAACTCAAACTCTGTGTTGTTTTATTGTTACTTGTTGCATGTACTAGCAGTGTACTAGCAGTAAGAATGCACTTATTTAAAATTTGGGGACCTGGATATGCACGCTGTGTCGAAGCTCATTCCAGGTGCTACACTGGGTGGGGGGAGGGGGTACAGCAGGGTGTGAAACAGCAATAACAAATAAAGTGACAAAAATGAGTGTGTATACATGAACAGGAAATGCAAGGTACAAGGATAAATTCAGAGACAGACGACACCAATATAAAAAGTGCACACATATATCCATATTTGGGTAGCCAGTATGAGAGCTGGGGGAGCACGCCCCAACTGCAGGGAATTAATGAATCCATATTCCCCATTTGCAGTTGCAAAGGAGTCATTTTGCTCTAAGAGGGTCACAACCCCTACCAGCACATTCTCAACATCATTTGTGAATGTGCAGTGAAATGTGTGTTTGGGGGGGGGGGGGTACCACCATAAAAATGCTTGCCGGGCCATACCCAGAGAATGGTGGCCCCACAGTGCTGTTCACAGCAGCTAGTGACACCGCAACCTCCACCCCACATCTGTTTTATGTGTAATAGGCAGGCAATAGTGGGGTCATAAATCTATATGGACAGAAACGATTCTACTGCTGAGGAAGGGTTAGCCTGTACAACACAGTCTGTTGTAAAGCATTTCAGAGGGATGCAGGCTAGAGAGAGGGGTTGGATGTCAAGGTGTAGCCCAATCATGGGGAGCAGGTGTGGCCACTAGGCCGTCAGGGAACAGCAAGGGATACCAAAGAAATTCAGTTCATAGCAAGTCCTTAAAGGGAACCTTCGAGTCTGCAGGGAGCTGATGGGGAGAAACTTCCAGTGGCATTGTCAGTCCTCACAGTCTCTGCATAGCATTATGTAACTGGCACTCTGCCATGCTGTAGCTCTGTGAGATACTGTGGTAATCATTCGCCAGCATGTCAGCATGTACAAACCTTATTGTCACCACCTAACACCTGGGCAACTGACATGCACTGCAACACACCTGCAGAGCAGATCCCGCCCCGCAGCTGTGACTGTGCAGTCACTTGGGGTATAGAGCACATGGTTGGCAGTGCAGTGAAGGTGTAGTTTCACTCTAATTTACACCATCAACCACGGTGACTGTGAATATGAATCTGCATGTATTAAACAAAGCCTGTTGCTCAGACTTAGCAAAGCACTGTGGCAAAGGGCTTCTATCAGTGCTGCTCCTGCACTGACCTGAGGCCCCATTTCTGATGATGTCATGACTGCTACTTCTGCGCTGACCCCTGAGGCCGACCGTTTCTGATGATGTCATGGCTTCTGCTCCCGCTCCGACCCCTGAGGCCCACCGTTTCAGATGATGTCATGGCTTCCTGCCCCCGCACCGACCCCTGAGGCCCACCGTTTTGGATGATGTCATGGCTGCTGCTCCCGCACCGACCCCCGAGGCCCACCGTTTCGGATGATGTCATGGCTGCTGCTCCCACACCGACCCCCGAGGCCCACCGTTTCTGATGATGTCATGACTGCTGCTCCCGCACCAACCCATGAGGCCCACCATTTCTGATGATGTCATGACTGCTGCTCCCGCACCGACCCCTGAGGCCCACCGTTTCTGATGATGTCATGCCTGCTGCTCCCGCATTGATCTTTGTTTAAATAAATTAAGTAATCAGATGTATTTATTTATTTTTAATTTATTTACAATTTGTGTATTGTAAGAAAATTCATTTTTTTCGAATATTCCTTATTTAAGATTGAGAGGAGGTAACATTCTACAGTTCATTACTATGAAATGCCAGTATCATACAGTTTGTTCATTGAAATAACAGATAATACATGAGCAGCATAAGATATTGTAATACGTTTTAGAAAATGAAACTAAGAAAAAAAACAAAGAATAAGAAATAAGGAGAACAAATTACATCTCATTTAAGGCTCCCTGAGGTCAAACAGCTCTCATGCAAATAAACCATTTATCTGCATGGCCCACAATGCATATTTCATTTATGCAATGCGTTAGGTCATTATGTTTGAGGCTGTTTCTTCTTAGTAATGTGTATATATATATATATATATATATATATATATATATATATACACATATGTTTACTACAAAAAAACTCTATTAATGCATCAGTTAGGGTCGTTTCCACAGCGACAAAAGTATGGAAATTCAACATTAGGGTTACCACCCCAACACCCCACACCCACATATATATATATTTCAGGTTTTTTGTTTGTTTTTTTGTCCAGATGCCTGTCCACCATGATGTGACATGGATGCTGTGGCTGTTGCCGTGGATGCCACCACTCGGATGCTGTATGCTACCAAGGTGTGGCAGCTGACTGAGAGAATGAGCAGAGTAAAAGATTCCTCTGGGAAACATTGTGGCGGCATTCGGCAAGTGCTGGAGGCGGATGGTTCGGCTTTCTAACATGAATGTCTCCTGGAGTGGCGGCAAGACGTTTAATGTTTTAAAGGTTTTTTCTTTGTTTATTATTTTAAAATCATTCCTGAATGCTAAGCAAGTTGTTTTGTGGCAGGCGGAGGCTAGACATGTGTGTGAGTTGGAGGGAGTTCCACTAGAAGACGAACCGCAATGTAAAAGTGACTTTAAAAATAAAGACATGAAACAGGAAGAAAAAAAAATGGGAGTGCCGTGGAGCCCGAACAGAGAAGTCGTGTCGACAACAGCTCCTCAGACAATAATATTGCAAACTCTATAATTACTTTATCTAAAGAACTTTTCGATATAAAATCTTTACCTACAGTGAGAGCTAAGGTTGTAGAACAGGATGGACAAATCCAACCAGAACCAGCCACAAGTTGAAGGGAGAAAAGATGGAGGAAAGGCACAGGCGGCAGGCCCAAGTACTTGATCGACGACCCAAGACTCAATCAAGGGAGATGATGCCGAGGATACATTACAGTCATTAGGCTGCAAGATGCACCGATTTCTGGCCTCATCCAGTGCAGTGAACCAGAAGCTTGATCTGATTACAGGCCAACCGGCTATCATAGAATATGCGGCAGACCTAATGCAGGGGGAGATGGAGGGGAGTCAGCTAGCACTCGGAAACATGCAAGAACACCATGGCCCAGCACGCCAAGGAGGCCCAACACTCTAACAATCATTCAGAGATACTGGAGAACCAGATTAGGAGCTAGAATGTGTGATTGGTGGGCCTACCAGAAGGTGCTGAGGGTGATCATGCTGCCCTTCTTGTAAAGAACTGGCTGAAGGAGCAATTTCAGGAACATGTCCCAGAACTGGAAGTTACAGTAGTATAAACTTACAGAATACAGCAGCATGCAACACTTCCTTCCAACTTACCCAGAGTGGTGATGGTAGTACTGGATAACATAGGCACCCGAGATCGCCTTCTAAATCTGGCCAAATGCTACGGTCCTCTCAGTGCGGAGGGGGTAACAGTCCATATGTTTCCGGACATTGCATATGCCACTCTCTTAAGAAGAAAAAAATCTGATGGAGTCAGCAGTACCTTGTGTGAACTAAATATCCCTCACAGCATCCAGTTCCCTATGAAATTGCGCGTGGTCCATGACAGCAAGAGATATGTTCTTTCTGATCCTCAAGACATGGGGAAATGAGCAGCTAAGATGGCGGTGATGAGGAAATCCCAGGACTGGACCTCCGACGAGGAAACTTGAAGAGACTGCCGCACGCTCCAAATCTTGGAGACATTACTTTTCTGGTAACTAGTAGTGAGGCTTGATTTCACGACTCAGTTATTGTGGTGCATGTTTCTGTTCGATGGCAAGAGGGGAGTACATGGAGTTTGCAAGACTTTGGTTTTTACTTTTGTCAGGGAGGTAAGAGCACATGCTGGGGTTTGAACCGTGTAGTGGTTCAACATTTAGCTAGTGGCATCTCTCACTTAATGTGGCACTATTGCACTTTAGCACTTGTTGTATGCGTTGTAAACACAGAATTTAAACAGCTGCCAATGTTCCTTTTCTTGCAGATGAGACTACTTAAAAATCAGGAAGCTGATCAAAGAAATAATGGAGAATCAGTAAGTCATTTAGGTGTACCTGTACCTTAAGATATTTGATCATCGAGTGAATTACCTGCCTGAGGGGAAACTGAAAATGCAACTAATAAAATACACGTCGAAAGAGTTAACATATAGCTAATGCATGATGCCTGCAGACCACAAGGGCATAGGAATGTTGTAAGCATTTTTTATATATAACAAGTATTTTTTTTTTCAAATTCTTTAACCAGGTGAGACACACTAAGCTGAAAGCTTGTTTACAGGTGCAACCTGAGAACACAGAGAAGTTAAGTGACTTGCTCAGGGTCACACAGTATATGCAAGGGGGGCTGTGGGATTCAAACCCAGATCTCCAGATTTGCAGCTCAGAGCCTTAAACCACTACGCTATAAAGCCTCCAAGTAACGGAATGGTCACGCTCGCATGGGCTACAGTTCTACAGCTTCTAATAGTTATTTAGCATGTCTGAAAAGTGTTATTGGACAGCCCCTTGAAACAGTATATAAGTAAGAGACACAAAATCCTATCCAATAAGGGATTAAACCTTTCATGTATTGTAATTCAGTATGACTCTTACAAGGGTGTACATGTACATTTAATTTTAAAATGAATAAAACATAAATTTAAATAAAAGAAACAGGAGAAAAAAAGTATATTTCAACATTAAATAAGACAATTGTTGTGTGTAGGGTATGGGGGAGGGTGTGGTTGTTGAGGCAGAGCCAGAGGGCTCTGAACAATGACACTTCTGAGAGTGCAGGTTTGAAAAAAAAAGTTTCTGATATTGGTTTTTAAAAGACTGGTATGTTGGGTGTGTTGGGAAGAAGTGCCAGTTACAGATTTGTAGGTGAGTGTCTGGAACCTAGAAACACAGAACACAGACAACGTGGCAGAAAAGATCAGTGGTCCAGTCAGTCTGCCCGTGCTTCCCTAACTATCCCTGGGACCTAACTGTCATCCAGGATAGTAACCCTCACTATCCTCCTCCTAACCTTTTCCCTGCTACTATTGCCCTGAGCAGCCACGATAGCCTTCACTCATATCTTTCCTGAGCCTTCCTCCTGTCAGTTTCCACTTGTGCCCCCCCAACCTTGAATTTGTGTATATGCTAAAAAATTCCTCACAGTTCCCTTTATGCATTCCTTTTAGGAATTTGGAGAGGTGGAAGGGAGTGTAGAAAGTAGGAGATTGTGCAGGTAGTGGCAGCCTGGAATTAGAATGCCCAGGAATGTGGTTCGGCTGCTGGTGTGATTGACAGCAGTACTCTAAGTGAGATAAAATGGCAAAATGGGAATACAGTAGAGCCCTGTTATAAATAATAATAATAATAATAATAATTTTATTTATATAGCACCTTTCAACATGTCAAGGTGCTGAACAATTTAACAATTCAAACACTACATACACAAACATATACATAAAATCAGCATACCACAAGATAAAATATATCATAATAAAATCCAGAGCGTTAGTAAATAATTATCTAAAAAAGCCATGCTCCACAAATAAGTTTTCAGCTCTTTTTTAAAGAGTTCCACGGAGGTGCACTGTCGTAGCCGACATGGTAGAGAGTTCCAAAGAGTGGGTGCAGCAAATGAAAATGCTCTGCTGCCAGAAGATCTCAGACTCACTCTTGGGATCTCTAACAACCCCATGTCGGCCGAGTGGAGTGATCGGCCAGGGCAGTAAGGGACCAGGAGGTCTTTCAGGTAGGCTGGACCCTGGTTGAAGGGCTTTGAAAGTCAACAAAATGACTTTAAAGGTGATCCGCCACCGCACAGGCAGCCAGTGCAGTTCGCACATCACGGGAGTGATGTGACAGAGCGACTTGTCCCAGTCAAAACCAGGCTGCGCTTCTGCACCAGCTGCAGGCGACAGTTTCAACCCAAAAAGCCCAAAGTACAGGGCGTTGCAATAGTCTAAGCGTGAAGATACAAAGGCATGAACCAAAGTAGGCAGGGAGTCAGACGGAACAAGATGCTTCACCTGGCAATGTTCCTAAGATGATAAAGGAAGTCTTGACAACAACTGACACCTGAGCTTTGAGAGTCAGCTTATCGTCAAGAATAAATCCAGGCTACGCACCTGTTCTGAGGACGCAAAGATACCCCACCAAGAATAATTCCAGGCGGAGCACCGATATCAGCCTCACCACCCGACCACCAGGATCCACCACCAGCACCTCTGTTTTCTCCGAGTTCAACTTTAGCCAACTAGAATCCATCCAGTCTTGGATCTCCCTCAGACAGCTGTTAAACACCGAGAGAGCTCCATCCTGGTCGGGTGCACAGGACAGATAGAGCTGGGTGTCATCCGCATAGCAGTGAAACCTCAGCCCATATCGTCTAATGATACCTCCGAGGGGCAGCATATACACAGCAAACAACATGGGTGACAGCACGGATCCCTGGGGCACTCCACACAACAGAGGGATTGGGTCAGAGGAAAAATTCCCCGACACAACTCTCTGTGATCTCCCGGTAAGAAATGACGTGAACCATTGCAGAACGGTTCCAGACATTCCACAAATATGCCCCAGACGAGCTAAATGCTGAGCAAAAATGTTCTTATAACCAGGATGTTCTTATTAGGGGGTGTGGCTGAAAACAGTGAAAATCCACATAAAATCTCTTGTTAACATAACGAAACTGGGCTCAAGCAGTATAATATAGCTTTTTAAAAGCATTCTTGCCCAGACAATACCAGTATTGTTGTAAAGTTCATTTAGTGTCACAGCAGGAATACGTGCTGCCCTCTTCATTAGGCATCCTTATACAACCCTTCACTACTTAAGTGACTGTTGATGAAGAAACGAGATCACTGTTCAGCCCTGGCTTAGCATACCCAGAGCGGATAATGACCATCTACCACTACCCCTGGAAAATAACTTGTTCCTATAAATGGGCTTTACTTCCAGTGAAAATAATGGCAGAAATTGGTACATCCAAAAAATGTTCTTATAAACGGGATGCTCTTACATCCGATGTTCTTATAAGTGGGCTCCACTGTATAACATAGTTATTCTAATTTTTTTTTTCATTTATTTCACCTTTTTGGGTGAGATAAAAACAATTTATCTGCACTGTTTTTGACACACTCCCATTGCATAAATATGTATGTATTTAGTTAACACGCGAGAGGAAATGGAAAATATAAAAGGGATACACAGCGGCCTTTATCTGCTGGCATCATCATATATTCATATGTATTCATTTCAGAGTGGAGAACTGTAACAAGTATCACAGTTTTCAATTCTAACCAAACTTTTCTTCGCCTTTGGGATTAATCCATCTCACTATTCTAACCGCTCTAGTCTGTTGCTTAAAGAGCACCAGTTTTGAGGCTTAAGTCAAGCCCCCCAGAAGCAGCTGACCTCTTACAGATTTCAAAAGCCTACTTTTCAGAATTTATTGCTACTTCGGTGTCAAAGGAGAAGGGATCGTAATTCCTCGATCGGAGGACCCAGCCACCTGACCCCTTTCCCTTCCTCGTCCTGACAGTAACAAGCACCGCCTCCACACTCTCATATTTTGTGAGGTATTAGTTTGGAGAGTGCAGTTGCATACTCTAGTTGTGGCAATGGGAGATTGCTGTAAAATAGTATTTTTTTGTACTTTAGAGGGCCACAGGAATCAAATCACAGCCGCTACTCAACTAATGAGCCCCTTGGTAGTTGAACAGTGTCTCTGACTGGACTGCTGTGGCCCTCAAAAATATCACAGAATACTATTTTAAAACTAACCCCCATTGCTATCAATAAAGCTCCAAGGCTCTCCAAACTAATACTTCACAAAGCGTGAGGGCACAGGGAGGCTCTTACTAACTACTGAGGATCAGAAAGGGGAAGGGATCAGGTGGGCAGCTCCTCCACCCAAGGGATTACGATCCCATCCCCTTTGACACTGAAGCAGTAATAAATTCTGGAAAGGGAACTTCTGACGTCTGTAAGAGGTAAGCTTCTGCTACTGCAGGGCTATAGGAAACATCTGAAAATGAGCACAGCTAGTGCCCTTTAAGGAATCTGAGCTCAGTTGAATAATATGATCCATAATTATTTTCGTTTAACTCCTGCTCCCGGGTCATGCCTGAAAACAGGAAAGCTTTCATGCCTAATGCACTTACCCGGTAAACAAAAGCTAATAAATACTTTTTATATCGTGGGTAAATGTACGACACAAACTTATATCTGAAATGAACTCTGGGGTGCTGTATAAATAGAGAATACAGCAGCATATAATTGGGTGCAGTGGAATATAGAAACAGAAACATAGGCTTTGACAGCAGATAGGACCGCTTGGCTCACACAGTCTACCTATTTCCCTTCCTATTGGATAAGCTGCAGATCCTAGTTAACCAACAGCTTACTTCTTCCTATCCCTCACCAGAAATGCCTTATGGCTGTCCCATGCATTCTTAAATTCCCCTACTGTTTTTGACCCCACGACCTCTTCAGGAAGGCCATTCCATGCGTCCACCACCCTCTCTGTGAAAAAATACTTCCTCACATTGCCCTTGAGCCTTTCCCCCTCTGTCTTCAAATTGTGCCCCCTTGTTCTTGCACATCTCTTCTTCTGAAAGATACTACCCTCCTGGACTTTGCTGATTCCCTTGAGGTACTTGAAAGTTTCTATCATGTCCCCCCCCTCTCCCTTCTTTCCTCGAGACTATACATATTAAGTTCCTTTTGTCTCTCTTCGTATGGCTTCTGTTGCAGACCCTGCACCATTTTAGTTGCCCTCCTCTGGACTGCCTTCATCCTGTCTATGTTCTTCTGGAGATGGGGTCTCCAGAACTGCACACAGTACTCCAGATGGGGTCTCACCAACTGTCTGTACAGAGGGATAACAACTTCCTGTTTTCTACTGGTGATGCCTGTTCCTATACGTCCAGTATCCCCCCAACCATCCTTACTGCCTTCTCACATTGCTTGTTCACCTTTAGGTCATCTGATATGACTACCCTTAGGTCCCTTTCCATTTTTATTGTTGCAAGTACCTCCCCCCACATTGTGTACTCTTCCCCTGGGTTTTTGTTTCCAAGGTGCATTACTTTACATTTTTTTGCACTGAATCTAAGCTGCCATACTTTTGACCATTCCTTCAACCTTGCCAAGTCCCTTCTTGTCCTTTCCACCCCCCCCCCCAGCATAACTAAGAATAGCACATTTATTTCCCCTAATAAGTGATACATCCCATGCCTCACGAGTGGCAAAGCCAAGAGTTAACTATGATACTTTTTAACACTCATGTTTGGCATAAATGTTTTTAATCGTGTTTTATTTTGTTTGATCATAAAGCTGTCCTTCTTTTCGTTGTAAAGTCTCTAGCTGCCCCATTGTTCTCTGTTCTCTAGTTCTAAATTCCAAGTGGAAATTACATGACCCAGAGTTGAAATGATATGACCTGGAGTGGAAATAACATGATCTAGAGCTGCTTAATTATTTACTGTCATAGATGCATCAGTGGGAGACATACATTGTTATTCAAAAATTATATAAGTAAGAAGGAAGAAAGGGGTGTTTATTAGGCAGGTATCCTAGACAACTGAATGTTTATTTCCACTTACAACCTGGAACTACACAAGACAGCAACAGAACTTCAGTATTAACAAACAAAGCAGCAGTGGATTTCAATGACAACAAGCAAGTAAGAATTACATACTCTACAGGTATTTAGACTGAAGCTCATAGATAAATAGATAGATACTGTCTGTAGATGGATGGATAGACAGACAGATAGATACTGTCAATAGAGAGATACTGTCTGTAGGTAGATAGGTAGATACTGTCTGTAGATAGATAGTGTCTGTAGATAGACAGACAGATACATAACGTATGTAGATAAATACAGTAAGATAGATAGCCAGATAGAGTAAGATAGCTCGATAGATTCCATCTGTAGACAGATAGATGGACAGACAGACATACATAGAAAGACAGAAAAATAGAGAGAGGAAGGAAGGAATATAAAATATGTGGGCAGATAAGGACTGCTTGGCCCACCTGGTCTACCCATTTTTCCCTGCCTACACTATCACCATAGATCCTACTTGATCTCTGGCCCCTTCACCTACCCCTTCCTTTCTTTATGATTCCTTTGTGCTATCCCATGTGCGCTTGAACCCCACCACTGTTTTCGCCCCACCACCTCTGCTGGAAGACTGTTCCAGGGGATCCACTACTCTTTCTTTGAAGAAGTACTTCCTCACATCTCTCCTGAATCTACCACCCCAGCTTCTTATCATACCCCTAGTCCTTGAGCACCTTTTTACTGAATACCTCCCTCTTGTAACTTAGTTACCCTCCATAAGGTATCTAAAGGTCTCTATCACATCTCCCTTCTCTCTCCTCTCT
Organism: Neoceratodus forsteri; assembly: GCA_016271365.2. NCBI lineage: Eukaryota > Metazoa > Chordata > Ceratodontiformes > Ceratodontidae > Neoceratodus > Neoceratodus forsteri. The sequence continues at coordinate 1,094,991,126 of CM028135.1, read as the reverse complement.
CTTCCAGGGTGTACATATTTAGGTCTTTTAATCTCTCCTTGTAGGACTTCTGATGCAGACCCTGTAACATTTTAATTGCCCTCCTCTGGATCGCTTCCTCTCTATGTCCTTTCTGAGATGTGGTCTTAAGAACTGGAAACAGTACTTGAGGTGGGGTCTTACCAGCAATATATACAGAGACGACACCACCTACCTCTTTCTGCTGATGATACCTCTCCAGTAATGTACTCCAGCATCCCACTCACCCTCCCAACTGCTTTGTTGCACTGCCTGGCCACTTCTAAGTCAATCAATATGATTACCCCCAGGTCTCTTTCCTGCTTGGTGGTCATCAGTACCATGCCCTCATTTTTACTCCACCCCTGGGTTTCTGTGCCCCAAGTCCATTATTTTGCACTTTTTCCACATTGAAAGCCAGCTGCCATACCCTTGACCACTTCTCCATTTTTTTCAGGTCGCTGCTCATCCTTTCCACTCCCAGAGTGGCAACACCCATTACAGAGTTTGATGTCATCTGCAAAGAGGCAGACCTTCCCTTCCAGCTCCTCTGCAATGTCACTTATAAAGACATTAAAGAGGACCAGTTCCAGCACCGATCCCTGAGGCACCCCAGTGGTCACCCTTCCTTCCTCAGAGTGAACTCTGTTTACCACCACCCTCTAATGCCTATCCCCTAACCAATTTCTTATTCAGCTCCCCACCTTTGGACACACTCCTGAGCTACCCAGCTTGCTTACTAGTCTCCTCTGTGGAACAGTGTTGATTGAATGCCTTACTGAAATCTAGGTAGGCTACATCCACTGCTCTACTCTGATCTAGTTCCTTGGTCACCCAGTCAAAGAACTCTATCAGATTTGTTTGACATTACTTCACCCCATGTAAATCCATGCTGCCTTGGGTCTTGTAACTCATTGGATTCAAAATATTCCAAAATCCTTTCGTTCAGCAGTGATTCCATTAACTTACCCCCATTAAAGTCAGGCTGACTGGCCTATAATTGCCATCCTTTTCCCTGCTACCACTGTTGTGAAGTGGGACTACATCTGCTCTCTTCCAGCTTTCCAGGACCACTCCTGTTTCCAATGAGCTGTTACACAAAGGCATCAGAGGGGCATCCAGTACTTCCTAGAGCTCCCTCAATACCCTTGGGTGGACCCCCTCTGGCCCAATTGCTTTGTCCACTTTCAGATTCGCAAGTCCCTTCAGGACTCTCTCCTCTGAAAATGGACTAGTGTCCACCTCCTTCCCTCCAACGCTCTTGTTACATTTTTGGGGCCCCTCCCTATCTCTTTCCTCTGTGAACACTGAACAAAAGTATTTGTTCAGGATGTCTGCCTTTTCCTGTTTCCTCTCTGCACAGTCCTCCCCCATTCCCTTCTTAACCTTACAATCCCACCCCTGGTCTTGCTTTTCTCACTTACATACCTAAACAATGTCCTGTCCCCTTTTGTTACTGCCTTGACTATCCTCTCTTCAGTTTGCGCTGTTGCGCTTCTTACTGTACTCCCTGCTTCCCTCTGTCTTCCCTGATACATTTCCCAAGGCTGTTCTCCTCCCTCTGTGTCTCCTTGTACCTTCTGAATGCTGCCCTTTTAGCATTTACCTTTTCTGTCACCTCTTTTGAGAATAACAGCAGCCTCTTTTCCCTTGTTCTTTTGTTGCCTTGCTTAATGCTAAGATTTGTTGCCTTCACTGTAGCCCTGTTTGGTTTCCCCCACTGTTCCTCCACCCCACCCAGTTCATCCCCCACCCACCAGGTCATCTCTACGGCATTCACCAATCTTTTTAGAATCTGCCGAGGACCCTCACTGGTTCGATTCCACGGTCATTCATAGATAGACAGACAGATAGATACTGTAGATAGATGGACAGACAGACAGACAGATACATACATACATGGAATAACTGATGGGTAAGTGTGGTGCACAGGGAACTATATCAACAAGAGGGGCTAATTAGCTCAATAATCCACAAGCCTGAAGGGCAGGTAAGTTTACTGAGCTAATTAGCCCACCAAGATGGTAGATTTCCCTATAGCAAACTTACCAGTCATTTGTTTTATGTGACACATAAGGCTTATTTTTTTTTTTAACTTAAGATCGCTTTTGCTATCATTTCCTGGTTTTGCGTTTGCATTTTTGTCCTTTTTTGTTTTCCACAGCATAGTGCAATTGTTGTTGTGGCAGGATTTTTTGCCCCTTTGTTTTTCCATAGTTTAGGGTCTTTCTATAAAACAAGGCACATCTGCAGCTGTCCTTCCTTCAGTTTGTTTAGGAGCGGTGTGGCATTTGCAGTCCTGGCACAGTATTCAGTGTGAGGCTGCAGTCTGGTACAGCGACCGGGAGTGCTATTTCTGAGCATTGTGCAGTTTGCGGTCAGGAGCACCATGACAATGTGCTGTGTGATAGCTGGAAATCATCGTCAACAGCAGCATGGAGGGCTTACATGTGAGAGCTGGAGCACCGCGGGGCATGGCTGTTTGATGAGAGAGACTGGAGGGAGGTGTTTGGTTAGCAATAAGGTTTTAGGCTAGGTTAGGTTATGTGGGTGTAGTCTGTATATCTGGCTATCAAGAGGCTGGTTTGTTTATTTGTGTTGTTTTATGAGGGACTATATTTGTGAGCGTTAGTAAGGTATATATGGAGGTCGTTACATGTGTTAATAAGGTGGCTGTTATGTGTTAATAAGAGTGTTATAAGGTGCTTCATGGTGAGGTCTTCTGGTGTTAATGTGTAATTACAATGTTTGTAGGTTGTTAATTAAGTGGTAGCAGTTAATTGGGTAGGTATATGAAACATTATTGGGTAGGTATGTAGTACTTAATTGGTTAATGGGGTGGTATATAGGTAAATAAATGATGGCTTTGTCTTAGCGAAATTTAGATTAGATAGACAGATGGACAGACAGACATAGATAAGATAGATTCTGTCTGTAGGCAGATAGACAGACAGATATCCTCTCCATGGAATTAGTAAAAGATGAAAGATTTACATATTCTGAAGATAAGCTGATAGAGATAGATAGACAGATAGATTGCTATCCTCTCCACGGAAATCTTTAGTAAAAAGCAAAAGATTTATACGTTCTGAAGAAAAACTGATAGATAGATAGATAGATACAGATACAACAAACTCTAACCACATCATTTATGTAAATCTTTTAGTTTCCTCAATTTACAAGTTTTAAAACTATCACATTAAACTCCAAAATTAACTATGGGTGCCATTCTGGGTAATTTTATAAATGTGTCTTCCTTTCCAGAGTCTTCAGTGACAGGGTAGGAGGGGAACTTGTACAGTAAAGGCCATGCCTTTCAACCTCTTGGCATTAAAATTCATAGCAAATGGCCAGCATTTTTCTTATTTTAAAGAATATGATGTCTACACATAATGGGCCCCATATATTTAGTTTTAAGGAATGTTTCTATCAACTTAGTTCAATGATTTAATAGTTTGTTTGTCCAGAAACAGCTGTAACATTATAAAGAATGAGTAAACCTTTGCTAGCATAGATGAACTTCAGGGTGAAAAGTATAGCGTTGTGCAAAATTCATAGCTGTTGAGAGGTACGGCCAAGACAAGTGTTCACAGACCGCACATGGAGTGTATGTATAATTAGCAACCAGATGCTGAGTGCCACCTGGTGGAGAAAGAGAATACTGTAGCATACAAGAACAAGATCCGGTCTATCACCTTGGCTAAAAAAAAGTCTCCTTTAGCTGCCTCTGAGACAAGGGATGTGAGGATCGACTCTCTACACTTAAATGTGCAAGCCTGTAATTCAGTTTATGGAAGGTGGCCCCCCCACACACCACCACCACATGGAGCTAGGGAGAGGACATTACAGCACCCCCACCCCTCACTCTCACACATTCTCTCTATTTACCATCCATCCAGATGGGGTGGAGAGAATGAGGATGGATCTGGAGAAGCTTAAAAAATGGGCTGGAATGTGGCAACTAAGGTTCAATTCCAAGAAGTGCAAAATAATGTACCTGAGAAGAGGGAACCCTGGGGACAGCTAAGGGATGGGGGGGTTGCTGACTATCAACAAGGAAGAAAGGGACCCGGGGGTTATCATTTCTGACAACCTAAAGGGATCTAAGCAGAGTACAAAGGCTACAGGGAGGGCCAGTGGCATGCTGGGGTGCACAGGCAGAGATATCACTAGCAGAAGGCGGGAGGTGGCGTTGCCATTGTACAAAACGCTAGTGAGGCCTCACCTAGAGTACTGTGTGCAATTCTGGAGGCTGCAACTTCCTAAGGACATTGACAGGGTGGAGGCAGTCCAGAGAAGGGCAACAAAGATGGTGCAGGGCTTGCACCAGAAAACATATGAGGAGAGACCAAAGGATCTCAATATGTACTCACTTGAGGAGAGGAGGGATTGGGGATACACGATAGAAACTTTCAAGTATCTTAAGGGCATTAACAAGGTGCATGGGGAGACATCTTCCGATATAAGAGATGTACAAGAACGAGGGAGCAGGATATGAAATTGGAAGGTGGCAGGCTGAGGGGAAATGTGAGCAAGTATTTCTTCACAGAGAGGGTAGTGAACACATGGAATAGACTGCAACAGGAGGTGGTGGAGGCAAGCACAGTGGAGGGTTTTACACATGCATGGGACAGGCATAAGGGTACCTTAGAGGTGGGTGGGAGGGGTGAAAAGCCATTGACCAGGTAGGGTCAGAGGCCACAAACTAGTGTAGAGCTTTCTGGCAGACTGGGTGGGCCTGGCGGTCCTTATCTGCCGACAGTTTCTATGTTTCTCTGTTTTCTAGGTCCACGCCCATGCCACACCCCTGCCATTCAGTAGCGCACAGGCACATCCGTACCATCATGGTGTGCAGCAGGGTATGCTGTGGCACATTTGCATGTGGTGACCTACCCACCACGTTGTGTTCAAGTTCAAGTTTATTGGCAGGAAAAAACTCCATTGAGCAGGCTCATTTACAAGGAGGTCCTCATTAACAACAAGAACATTACACAAGCAAATAAAAAGTAATATGCATTACCCACACATATAGATCATGAGAAAAAAATAGGACAACTGTATTTACATCATGTATACCTAGGCGCACTAAGGCTAGGAGTTAAATAAATGGTTAGCACTGGGCAACAAGATAGTGCCATGTGAGGGAAGTAGAATTACAAGACCAGCAAGGAAAGTAAAGACAGTGGCACAGGCGAGGTGGGATAAGGTCAGAGGGAATGGGGACAGAGGATGGTAGGACAGAGGAAGGAGGGGCAGACAACAAGGTGGAGGGTGTGGAAAAGTGAATATAACAGGGTGGCTATGTCGATTGGGGCAAGGGCACTATGGAGGTGGTGGGGAGAAAGGTTGGCTGTGGGACATGCCCCAGCCCTGTGTGCCTCTGGCACTCCACCCCTGCTGGCTCACAGCCCCCGTCTGACCCTGCTTGTGACCCACTTATTAGTCATCCATCCCATAGGGTTCCATTTTCAAATGCCGGGCAGAGTCCACTGTTCCTGAATTTGTATGAGTCATGGCATGACTGCAGTAGGATGGTGCCACATCCAGGATATGGTAGTTACTGTCACAGACCACCTGGATGTTCAAGGAGTGGTATCCCTTCCGATTGACGTATGCTTCTGGATCAAGCAGTGCTGCCCGTATGGCAATATGGGTGCAGTCGATGGCGCCCAGCACATGTGGTATGCCTGCTGCTGCACAGAACCCCTGCTTGACCTGCAGCTGCTCCTGTGGGGAAGTGGATGTACTGATGTGACCTGTGCACCAGTGCATCTACAACCTGCCGTAGGCACCTAGACACTGAGGCCTGCGATATGCCGACAGTATCCCTACTCGGAGGCTGGAATCCCCCACTGGCAAGGACACAGAGGGCTGCACACACCCTCACCTCTACCAGTATGGCATATTCTTGCTGCACCCTGGTCTGCAGGGCACCACACAGCTCATGGCACAGCTCCGCAACTGCCTCCCTGCCAAGCTGGTAGCGGACTATGGATTGCTCCTCTGTCGGCTGTCTAAATGAGGTACAACTCCTGTACTGTCTTCTGGCAGGCCTGCTATGTCTGGGCACCTGCTGCCTGGCTTGTGGCTCTGCAGCATCACCCTGTCTGTGGCCTCGTCTCTGCTCACGTAGCAGTGCCATTCGCATTCCGAACACTGCCAATGGTACATCCATAGTGCTGGTCTGGGCCTCTGTACGCAGTTACTCCTGCTCCTGCAGTCCTGCCTCAATGATGCATGGACACCGACTGAGGGCTCTGGTCTCCTTTTATATGCTCTAGTGTGCTTAGACCAGCTTTCCCTGGTCTTTCAGGTGTCTGACATTATACGCTGCTTCCACCTTTGTGAATCGCATCTGCCCGCTTTGTGCATGGTGCATTTGCACAGGACGTGTTGCACACTGTCTCACCGTGTGTTTCTGCTGCAAGGGCACCCTGGCACAGTCATCCACCTTGGACACAGCGCGCATTCTGTGAATCCGGTGCAGCCTGCATCATGGTGCATGGAGCGCGTTGCAGTCTTCTTCATGGTGCACACTGCATGCACCTTCAGATTTCTTTTGTGAATTGGCCCCACACCTCAGAAAAGCGTATACAGAGTGGAGGCAGTCCAAAAGAGGGCTTCCAAGATAGCACAGGGTCTGCATGAAAAGCAGCATGAAGAGAGGCTAAAGAAACTAAACATGTACAGCCTGAAGGAGAGAGGGGAGACAGGGAATATGATCAAGACCCTTTAAATACGTCACGGGGGTGCATAAGGTAATGGTGGGAGATATTTTTTGGAGGAAAGTGTGCTCTAAAGCAAGGGGTCATGATACAAGGCTGGATGGGGTAGGTTCAGGAGAGATGTCAGGAAATACTTCTTCATAGAAAGGGTGGTGGATGCCTGGAATAGCCTTCCAGTGGAGGTAGTGGGGGTGAAAACAGTGGTGGGATTCAAAAAAAGATTGGGATAGACACAAGGGACTCATAAAGGATAGGAAAGGGGAGGAAGAGAAAGTGCTGTAGACCTAGAGGGGGCTGTAGTGAAAGCAGCACAATGAAAAAGGGCAGACTAGATGGGCCAAGTGGCCCTCATTTGCCGTCAGTTTCTATTTATGTTTCCATTTATTCAAATAGCTTGTAAGGGACATTTTGATTGGCTGATGGGGTTGGGCTGACATACTGATCATGGTACTGCATGCTGCTGCTTCAATAATAATTTATTATTTAAAAAAAAAAAGGATACCTGTAGAATTCTAAACCTTGTTTTTTTTTTTTTCACTTATGGTGCTTATAAAATGGTGCTGTTCTGGCCTACCGAACAAACAGTACGTTAAATGCAGAGCTTCAAGTGGACAAGAAATCTGCATTAATTTGTTTGTAATGCACATACTTTCAGAAATCAAATGCTATTCATAACCCCCAAATTATCCGTATTTCACTTTGCTGAATTACACTGCTGTGCTGTATGTTTTTCTTGTTATGGACAACAGTCTCTGCAATTCTCTTTATAGAACTAGAAATCTGAAGTTTTGACTGTGTCACTGCTGCTGTACAGAACTCTGAATGTAGGATACTGACCTATCAGAGCACTGCTCAGAGTTCTGTATGCATGCAGTGACCTCATCAGAACCCCAGAGTACTGATTCCATGGAGAGAGCTGTACAGAAAGTCATCAATAGCAAAAAACAACACAAACAACAGTCACTGGTTCAAATCCAAATTAGCAGTGTCAGTGGTTCAATCGGTAGCTCTCTTGCCTCTGAGGCTGGAAGATCAGATGGTCAGGGGTTCTAGATCCATACCAGGTACTTTGGGTAATACCTATAACTGACTGTAGTGATGTATGTATATGTGTGTGTGTGTGTGTGTGTGTGTGTGTGTGTGTGTGTGTGTGTGTGGGGTGCTGCACAAATGAGGTGCTGCCTTTCGGATGAGATGTTCAGCTGTAGCCAAAGACCTTGCCAGATATTTCCTGAAACTTCTGTAAAAAAATTCCCTGCCTGCAGTACCACTGTGAGGCACGAGAATCTCTTTAAAAGGGATATAATATATCGCAAAATATCTGGAAATATCTGAACGTATATATGGCTGCAACGTTAAACAGAGGTCCCTCTGTCCGTCTCTAGTCACTGTCCAGGTGAAGGTAAAAGATCCCATGGCAATTATCGATGAAGAGTAGGGGAATTTTATTAACAGAAATAATCATACAAGGGGAGTTTCTCTGGTGTCGTGGCCAACATTTCCCCTTCAATAAAAGAGGAGCATGCAACCACCCCCAGAATGCACCTGAAAACAAGCTATCACAGCTTAGTGTGCCTTTCTGGGTAAAAACTGTAAATAAAAATAAACAAATAAAAATTCAGCCTAGGAGGGTAGCGGCTGAAACTTAAGCCATTATTTTTTGTTTACTGAAATTCCGTAACCAGGAAAGGCACATGAAGCCTAGGCTCATTTCCCCGAGGGCTGCTCAGTAGTCTATGTGAAATAAGTTGTGGTGCTCTCAGTTCAGTTCCCATTGGGCAAGTGTCCACATCACAAAACCACCAACACAAGTGGCACTCATTGGCACCCTTGTTGGCAGTCTAACACAAGAGGCCAAAGACTGAATAGACATGGAGTCTGAACTACCCCCCTCACCTATGTGAAATAAAGATAGTTTTTCCATCAATTTTAATTCAGGTATGCTGGCCCAGTGGCATGGAGAACCATGGCACTAGATCAGTTACCTCCTGCCACGTCGGCAACCTGGGTTTGGAAACGGATGTGAGTAGCGTGGAGGTTGGCGGGGGGGGGGGGGAGTAGGAGGACTAAATGTCCCTAAGACTGCTCTCCTCTCTCAGGGAGTTGGTATGCAAGTCCCACTTGGCGGCTGCCACCTAGGGGAATCAAAGTGGTACTGCACCGGGATGCCAGGGAAAAGGGGGGGGGTCAATAGTGGTGGAATATGCACTGTCATTGCACATGGTGGGACCCCATGGGGTGAAAAACCAGTGAAAAACCCCAGCTGTGGTTAGATGATGGCCATGCCCCCCCCCCCCCAACAGGCCCCATAGTGGTGACTGAGCACTTCTGAAAAGATCCTGTGACACAGGATAACTGGAGAACTGGCACATTCCAGAGAAGCAGGGTGGTGGGGCGGGGCGCTAGACTACATGGGGGCAGACTGGTGAGCAGGAGATAATATTACTGACTGAGAAAAAAAATGTTAATTCAGATGCATGACTTGTTTGGAGGTATGACTGTCAATGGAACCTAACAAGCAGCAACAAATTAGCACAACATTCCTGTCCCCTTTAAAGAGGACATAAGCTTTTTTTTTTGCATTTTCAATATAACTGGATATGTGTAAAGTCTGTCTAATACCCCAGTGTAGTGTTTATTCCATGTGTATGTTTTGAAACAGCCTTATTTTTTGCACAGTTAAGAGTCCCGTGTTAATGCTGCCCTTCCCCCGCCCAGTATTAATGTTTTAATTACTTAAGAATTACAGGAACCTGCAACATCCATTGGGTGGAAGCCTAAAGTGAAGCTTTTCTGTATAGGGCTTCCACTCAACAGATGCCACTGGGTTCCAGTTCAGTTCAGTGACTAAAAAATGAATGTTGGGGAGCAAATGGCAGCTTTAACAAGGGGCCATAAATGCACGGAGAAAAACGATTTCAAAGCAAGCGTATGAAACAGTACACAGACTGGGGAGATAAAACAGGCTTCACACAAGCCCTAATTGCTAATTCTGTCAACAAAAGTACAAAAAAAACCCTCAAAACAGGTGTTTGTTCCCATTAAGAAAAAATTCAAACAACATAATATTTTATTTATTAGTGCAATGCCTTGTACATTCACTGCAAAACAAACACAGTTTCTCCTCTCCCTCACCCCCGTTCAGTTCAATGTCACTTATTGGTGTGACAATAATACAAGTGTTGCCGCAACTATTACAGGCTGATAAAAACTGCATGTTACATTAAATCTTATTCATACAACATATAGAGTAATACATGGGTAATGTTGCCCAGCTACGCTCTGGGTACATCAAGGGATACTGATAACATTACAGACCTTTTTTTGCAATATAATTGTTATGAGTTTCTTAAAAGTATATACTAAATGGTAAAATCAATACAATATGAAAAAAAAACTGATATACATACAATAAGTGGTTTACACTGGTATCAAATAAGATAGAAAACCTGTATCTAAGGAATGATTGTATTACAACATGAAGCCCCTGACTAAACACATTATTGAACCTGTGCTAAGCTGGTTGATAGATTACACATCATGGAGCAGTCAATGTCCTGTAAACTCTAGGAAGGGATTCCAGATCTTTGTAACCCAACCAGATTTGTCTTCCATGTTATAACTAATTCTTTCATGACTGGCAGTTGATTCCATCCAATCGATCCAGTCCCGCAATGTAGGAATCTTCTGAGATTTCTAGATCTTTAAAGTCTCATAAGGGTTAGTGTGGCAGATATTAGCTAAACAACATCACTTAAACTGCACAAGTGCCCCTCCCCAACTAAAAAGCATGCCGTTTTATGTTTTATTTAAAAATAATAAACATACCCACACCCAGCTGCTTAATATGCAGACAGTGCCCGAGTAGTCATTCTGAATTTCTGAATGATTGTAAACATGTTTTTATCCACTGAAAAGTCCTGCACTGTGTGATAATCATCTCTTTCTGAGCACTTCCGTTTGAATGTGAGTCACCGAAACAGAAGTGCTTAGAGGGGATCGTCACTCGGTACGGGGCTTTTCAGTATATAAAGATTCATTTCCAATCTGTCATAAATACAGAGGTACTACTCTGGGTACTGGGGGGTACTAAGCAGGTTATTTATCTTTGTTTAATAATGCACGAAACTGCAGTTGTTTTTAGTTGGGTGACAGAAACCAGATGATTGAGCCGGGAATGTGAGCAGCAGCTGATAACGTGGTCCCCACTGTGTTGCGGCTACTGTGGTACAACTACAAGTCTTTGTACCACACTAGCCATGTGACTACAATAGCACAACTGCTTTGGGGTGAGCATGAAAATCCAAACACAGCAGCACCTTTCCATGTGCTATATGCAATATATCTTATATATTAGTAAACAATCAAATACAGTTAGGGGCAGGGTCTTCCCCAGAATGCCTAATATTGTGGCATTATCTTAGATTCTCTGCACCAAGCTTTACTGTTTCTGTGTATCCACCCAGAATATTACTTATCTTAGCCTGGTCATTCAATATGTTAAATGTAGCACTGTTCCAAGAGAACTCTGTAAAACAGTGCTCTCCGGTATCTATGCAGTTGGCACTGTTCAGAACAAAATACATCTCTCTTCCGTTTGTCCCACATGGCACTGACCACATAGTCTGTTTTCTGCTGGTTCCAGGTTCTGTTACGTCTACCCATTTCTACCTCAAGCTTATCCTCAGTGACTGTTTTGTCAATAGTTGTCTGTTTTACATTTTTAATATTTATTGGATATCCATAATCCAACCATAGTTATGTAACCCCTAGATGGCGCTATCCCAGGGGCTACTACCCCTGCCTGATTTGCCACTAACAGGTTGAGGGGCCTGGATCCAATGGCGGGTGCCTCCACCCAGAGGTCAGGGTTTGCAATAGTTAAACTTACTTGGTCACAGCCCTCTGGGACACTGCAACCCCCCTTTCTTCCCACTAGTGGCCCACACAATATAGCAGAATTACCTTCACAGTATACACTTACCCCAAGGCTGGTTCAGGCACGGGACATCCTGTAAAATAAGATACAGTGCAACAATCACAGTACAGTACTTAACATAGACAAATACCTCAGGCAGTATAACTTTGTTGAAACAAACAGCTCTGATTTATTTAGGGGATATAACAAGGACAGGGGAAATCAGGTTAATTAGCTTATCACTTTACTATCTACCTATGGCTCTGTGCAGGCCTATCCCTACCAGTTACTGTCCCTGGGTACCCAGGCCCTAGTAGCTAGTCCAAACCGTGGCAGCTGGTAGGGGCCCTTTCACCTAGAGAAAAGGAAAATTAAACAGTCAGCAGTACAGTAATTCCATTTGGATTTAATGTGGCAATTCAACAGGGAAGCGACCCGAATTAGTACTCACGACCTCCAAAGAAGATATGGTCCTTCAATGTCAGCAGGGCTACTTTTGATCTCCAAGAGACTCCTCACACATTTATATGGTAAAAAAAAAGCACTATACCAGGCAGGCTGCATCTGTATCCAATCGCAATTACTGCACAATAACCAGGAGAACACACAGCAGATTCAGTTCCTGACAGACCGAGTGTAATTCAACAATTTCTTCAGTCTTCTACAGGGTGAGCCTGGTTTCTACTCTTCAGAGATCCTTTGATTCTTTTCACAGAGGATTCAGTCCTAACAAGCAGTTACACAAGTTGTAGCCGAACTCTGGGCCTTGCACACGTTTTTGACTGAAACTGTGCACTGAAGGAGCACAGGGTTTCTTTCCCTTCACTTTCAGATCTCAAACTGAAACTCCCAACAGACAAAACGGGCACTTCCTTTGAGTTCCTCCCAGTTCTTGACTGGATTGGCTGTCACTCACAATAGACTGCTGCTGTTGGTCCAAAAGGCACTGAAGTCTAAACTACATCTCCCAGAGTCACTGCCCATACAATCCTCTTGTGGCTGGCTCAGATTATGAGTCCCAAGTTCTGATTCGTCCAAGGCATCATTTTAGAGCTAGTTTACCCCACACTGATTGGTCCAGTTCAGCAGTTCAAAACCAGAATGGGGAACTAGGCAGACAGTTCTGACTGCAAAGAAAGCAGGTTAGACAAACTGTAATTTTATTATTACTGTAAATGATTTCTGGCAATCAGTTACATCTTTCAGACAGGTTCCCTTTGCACTCCTAGTGACTGCAAAATGGGGTGAATTGGCAGCAGCTTGAGTGGTACTCAATCAAAGAAACACACAGTCCCCATACAAACTAATTATGTCTGCAAGCAGACAGCTCTTAAAGAGACAGTACCAGAGGTTCTAAAACACTCACTGATAAATGCTTAAGCCGCCAAACACCATTCAGGCTTGGAGCATTCAAGCAAGCTCCTGGAAGTCTTTTGGAACCCCATTTGCAGGGGTTACACCTTCCTAGCCTGGGAAAAGCTTGACGTCTGCGTCAAGCAAGTACCCTATAAGTTTCAACTGCAACCATATACATTTGCATTAGGCTCACACATGTAATCATCAGTCAATACATCATTTTACCAAGAACCATTTCTGAAACATTGCAGTACGTCACTCTTTACACAGTATAACACACACATTGTACCATAACTCAAGTTATTACCTCTTGTACATGAAACCTGAAAGAGGGACCCTTCCTATCAGTTACCTTGGGGCTGGACGGGCAAGGGCACCATACTTAGAGGGCAACACAAGTAACTTGGAGTTAGCACTAACGCTCAGTTTGGGCAATGAGCTCGGGGACACATATACCTTTATGGACAACATTGAGAGGCAGGTCCACTGGCCGGCCCAGGGAATCATAACTGAGGTGCACCACAGGCTTTACAGCTCGACCAGTCTTTCTAGGGGAGCTGTTACAGTCTCTGCACTCTGAGCCTCATTTTCAGCATTGTTCTCACTTGTCAGGAGTCTCCATGGGGTAGAGAGGCTAGAACTTGGGGCACTTTCAGCTCCAGGAGTTACAGTTTCTGAGTCCACAACATTTGGCTCGCATGGAGCTTTCAGACACTGGCAGTGGACTGTCAGGCACTCAAAATACTCTTCTTGTTCGGGTGTATCACCAGTCTGCCCCAATCTATCATTTTCCTCCCTGAAAGCTCAAACAGTTCAACCATGCACAATGATTCCATTTCATCTGATCTGATGCTTTGCACTTCACTTTCTGGGAGCATCGGCTCCAGGGATGAAGCTGGGGCATAGACAGTCCAGAAGGCCCAGCTTTGTCTCCAGTATTGACTAGGGATTGCCCAAACAATTGACTCAGTTCGTAAGAAGGATAGTATTCAAAGTCACTCTCACTTTCTTCTGATATGGACTGACAGTCATGCTCAACTGGGACTTGTGCAGGGGAACACTTTAACTCTGCTTCTGTAGGTGCAGACTTCCTTGATCTTTTCTTAGCAGCAGCTCTAGTCACTGGTCCAGAGGGGCATCTTCTGGGGCTCAGACTCAATCAGGATTTGTCCAATGGGTAGTAAATGATTTCTATGCATTGTTTACATCTTTGAATTGTTCTCAGGCCTTACTTTGTACACTGGCAGATCATCTAGTTTGCCCACTACAATGTGAGAGAATGGTGCCATCTGTCAGCAATCTTGTGTTTGCCATGCAGTCCCAGATTTCTTAGCAATACCGATCTCCTCCTGGAGTTCCTGTGTTTTCACCTTTTATCATACCTTTCTTTGTTGGCCAGATTTCTTTTGGCAGCCATGGTTTGAGCCAGTTGTACGCATGAGTTAGCTGGGCCTTTAACTTTTGCACATACTGTAAATAGTTGTCAGCTTGAACCCCATCAGGAGAGACCCCAAAACACACATCTACCGGTAGTCGAGCTTCTCTTCCAAACATCAGGCGGTGAGGGGAGACCCAGTGGCATCACTTTTGGTGCAGTTATAAGCATGTACCAGGGTGCTAATTTGTTGGCTCCATCTAGGCTTGTCCTTTGGGTGCAGGGTGCCTAGCATATCTAGCAAAGTGCGTTGAAACGTTCAGGCTGTGGGTCCCCTGGGGTGGTAAGGAGTGGTTCTGGACTTTCTCACTCCCCACAGAGAAAGCATCTCTTTGATCAGACGACTCTCAAAGTCTCTCCCTTGATCAGAATGGATTCTTTGTGGAGCCCCATAGTGAACAAAAAGTTTTCTCTACAGTACTTTGGCTACAGTGGATGCTTTCTGGTCTTTGGTGGGAAAGCTTGGGCATATCTCGTGAAATGGTCAGTGACCACCAGCACATTACTGATATTTCTTTGATCTGACTCCAAACTCAGAAAATCAATACAGACCAGCTCCATGGGTGCACTGGTGGTTATGTTAACAAGGGGGCAGCCCTCTGAGAGAAGCTTTCCTCTGTAAGCAGCGACTACAAGTTCAGTATGTGTTGCTCCACATCAGCCCCATCTTAGGCCAATAGAATCTGGATCTCACCAAGTCAAGTGTTCTGTCTATACCAAGGTGCCCCATGTGGTTGTGCAAGGACCTCAATACTGAGTCTCGAAATGCAGTGGGCAGCACCAGTTGTTGTTTGTCTACTTGTCCCCTCTGTCTACTGTTTCTCTATATAACAGTTTATTGATCAGTTTCAACTTAGGACCTTCTTTGTATAACAGTGCAGTTCTCAAATCAGTGGGCGTAATTTGGACACATCTTTTCCTGCATAGAGGTCTAAAGCTGATTTGATCATAGGATCTGAGGATTGAATTGCTTGAATACTGTCATTGTCCAGCTGAGGCAGTGCACCAATGTCTATTGCAGAAAAGTGGCAATAAGCAGCAGGTATGCAATTCTCAGAGGTCCCAACAATCCACCATGCAGTCCACTCGCGCCTGCGGGACATTTGTTCCTCCCTGTCAAACTTCCGCAGAGTGCCCGAATGTCAGGTTCTGCTAATCGGACCCAATCATTCTGGGAACAGGCCTCCGGGAGAGAGCATCAGCATCTATGTGGTTCAGACCTGCTCGGTATCGAGAGCATAGTCATATGTAGATAATGCAGAAAGCCACCTGTGGCCAGTGGCATCCAACTTAGCTGAGGTCTGCACATAGGTCAAAGGATTATTGTCAGTTTTACTAGTACTTTAGCCCCATACAAGTACTCATGGAATTGTCAACAATAGCCACTTCAAAGCTAGGAACTCTAACTTATGTACAGGATAGTTCTTTTCGGATGGGGTCAGGCTTCTACTGGCAAAGGCCACTGGTCTCAGGCCATTCTCGTGCTCTTGGTACAACACAGCCCCAACCCTTGCAAGCTAGCATCAGTGTGCAGGACGTAAGGTTTTCTTGGATCGGCATAGGCCAGCACTGGAGCATGGGTAAGTTGATATATGATCTCATGAAAAGCAGTCTCACAATCAGGAGTCCAGCGGGCCCCAAATACTTCACTCGGATGAAAATACACTCTTTCAGTCTTGAGGGACGCTGACTTTTGGTATTTTTTGTGGGTTGGGGGATACCCTTGAGTAAGGTTAAGTAAAGGGCGGATCACTCTTGAATAGTCCTTGATGAAACGCCGATAATAACCACAGAATCCCAGGAATCTTTGCAGTTCTTTTAGATTTTTGGGCTGTGGCCAGGTGGTCAAGGCCTCAACTTTACTTGGGTCAGTCTCTATTCCCTCGGTAGATACTATGTGTCCCACATACTTTACTGATGTTTGAAAGAATTGACACTTATCAATGGACAGTTTAAGGCCAAAGTCCTCCAGTCGATCCAATACCTTAAATAATCTGCTCTCATGTTCCTCCAGTGAGCTGCCAAACACAATAACATCATCTAGGTATACCAGGCACTCTAGTAAGTTCATGTCCCCACTGCACGCTCCATCAATCGTTGAAAAGTGGCTGGGGCACCTGAAATCCTTGAGGCATCCTCATGAATTCACTAGAAGCCAGCGGACAGATGAGGCTGTCTTCTCACGGTCCTCTGGGGCCATCGGGATCTGGTAGTACCCACTCATGGAGATCCAGCACAGAGAACCACTTGCTCCCGCTTAGGCAGTCCAAGCATCCTGAATGCGGGGCATTGTGTACTGATCAGGGATAGTCCACGCGGTTTAAGGTGCGATAATCCACGCACATCCTTACTGTCCCATTCTTTCCTCACTACCACAATGGGAAGCATAAGGGCTTCTGGATTCTTGTATTACACCAGCCGCTAACATCTCTTGCAGATGCCGTCTCACATCATCTATATCAGCAGGTGCCAGGCGTCGAGACCTCTCACGAAATGGTCTTTCGTCATGCAGCCGGATATTGTGCTCAGCTCTTGCACCGCATCCTCGTCCCATTCCTTTAAAGAAAACACCTGGTCTCTCTGGGCAAGCTTCTCACTGATCCTCACTTTCCATTCAGCTGGCAGCGGGAGTTGCGAAATCAAACAAGTCAGGCGTTACTCTGTCATTCTTCCTTGAACTCTTGCTGCTGGGTAGCACTGCAGTGTCTGCACAATGCACATTAGCCAGGATGCAACCTCTATTTACTCGAATGTCTCTTTCAGACACATTATGAACTTGGACCATTACCCTTCTGGCATAAGCATGGGCTCTAGGGGCAAAATACTAGGCTTGACCAGCAGTCCCTCTGGCAATTTTCCATCGCCTGGTGCATCCAACATTAATATTTTATTCTTAACATCCTTTCTGATACGGACCTCTCCCTGTAAGGTACACTGGGCATTTGGTGCCAGGATCAGAGACTCAGGATCCTTCTTCCATACAATTCCGACCGGTTCCTCTGGTTCTATATTTTCAGCATCTCTCTGTGCCTCATAGGCCTTCTTAATTAAAGCCGGAACTCTTAAAGCTCTACTAGTCTTTGACCCCTGTTTTCATAACACAAATGTCCAGCCTTCTGAACATATGAGCATTTGTTCCAATCAACAAAGGGACACCATCATACAGTCCAGTGGGGGACACACTAAGGCTAGGGTCTCTACTTGTTCGCCACTCCAGCCACGGAGGTGGGGAAAGACAGCCAAATTCGGATATAACCCAGAATAGGGGTAGGCCTTCTACTTAACCCCATACATGCAGTCCTTCTAATGGTTGTAAGGTACGCCTGACAAATGCTTCTGATACCAATCTTGAAACATAATTGTCACTTGGGAGCCACTGTCTAATACAGCTCTTGTAGACACTCCATTTACCTTTACAGTGGTCTCCATGGAGGGACCCACTATTCTGGACCAGTCTGGAGAGGCGGTAGTGGGGCCTGGGCAACTGACCTTGCCACAAAGGACGTGAATTAGCATTTTGGTGCCCTCACTGGGATCATTCGTGCACCTCTTAACCACTGATTTGTTCTCCGAAGCTCTCCTTGTAGCCTATATGCAACTTTGTCAGTGTCTTTTGGGGATTGGCATTCCCTTTTCATGTGCCCATCCTTCCCACAATTATAGCAAAACATACTTTTGGAGTTTGAGCTGGCGGAGGTGCCACACTGGGAGCCAGGCGGGGGTATTACTAACTGGAAACCTTGGTGCCATCTCTGTCTGCGGCGTGATAAGCATTTGGAGACATCTCGTCAGTTTCTCCACTTCCATGGTCAAGGAATCGAGTTCGAGCTGTTATCAGCAGGAGATACATGGTGGGTATCCCCACCCCATAGCAGATGCAGTCGGATATAGGTGGGGCCCTGTACTTGCAGGCGTGGCCTTCATAAAGGGACTGTTTTTGAATTCCGGATCTCTCTCAACAGTTACGCCCATTGTGGCATATCTTTTCCTTATCAGAGCACTCATTGACTGCCAACCTCTGCCCTGAACTTCACTTGATAGGCCACCCTCAGTCACTCGGGTCATAGCCACAGCTATTGGTGCAGATCCCTCCGAGGTCGCCTTTTCTCAACTCCTCGAATTTCTCTCATTAACTCATCATAGGAGGTGGGGATTCCAGTCGATTTGCCAGGCGTAACTGAAGCAACAGCAGTTCTGAGAAGGGGCAGACTTAAGGATTCTGTCCAGTCTGGTTCGGTCCAGTTCAATCGCTGGCAAACTACCCTTTCTGAGGCATTCTTGCAACAATTTTTCCAGCAGAGACATACACAGACAACAACTCCCTTGGTACTGTTGTGCATTTCTTACTCTCCACCATAGGTCCTCATCAGAATCTGGGCTCCCATACACATTCTCCAAGGCCTCAAGATGAGCATGCAGTCGCTTCAGGGTTACTGGCCCGTTTAGCACGGATGGTAGCCAGGGCAGGACCTCGAGGCTCTCACTAACCCTCTTCGCTTTCGGCTTCCGAGCATTGCCATTCTAGCACTTGGGGGCAACATAGTCTATCCAGGTCTCCCAGTCATCCTCCCTTGGGGGTGGGAGGGTGCCAGAGAAGATCCTCAACCTTGATGAGTCGTGACTAATGGCAGGTGCAGAAATAGAAGTCTGCATTGGTTCAGCCACCATTACGGGTACTGGAGCAGGAGAGGGTGTTGGGGAGGAACACCCCAGGTGGCAAGAATAGTTTCTTCAAGTCCTCCACAGTTTTCCTTCTCCCAGCAACCATTTGCAAATTTCTCCTCAAAGTTTCAGATAGTGGTGGGGCTCATTCCCCGGTCTTCTGTCCTTAGTTATCACTCTCCAAGCAGTGAGGGCTCCCTCTGGGGTAATGGTCTGTGGTACTTTGGAGCTATCTATGGGATCCTTAAACTCTACTAGGGCCAGGAAAGTGTGGGTGAGCAGATTAGCGTGCCGACCCACCACCACAGGATTTTGTAAACCTTCCACCTTGGAAAGTACTCCTGCACAGTGTCAGTATTGATACCCAGGGGATGTCCAGGATAAGCATAGCATTTGGGGTCGATCTCCTCCTCAGTACACCACTCCACCAGCCGGTGCACAGCCACTTCTGTCGGGTACCCATTTATTTATTTATTTATTTTTTCCCTTAACAGTGGTTTGTAAATATGGCCACTAGAGGACACACAATCCCAGCGGTGAGCCTCAAAATGTAACCCCTAGATGGCGCTATCCCAGGGGCTACTACCCCTGCCTGATTTGCCACTAACAGGTTGAGGGCCTGGATCCAATGGCGGTGCCTCCACCCAGAGGTCAGGGTTTGCAATAGTTAAACTTACTTGGTCACAGCCCTCTGGGACACTGCAACCCTCTTTCTTCCCACTAGTGGCCCACACAATATAGCAGAATTACCTTCACAGTATACACTTACCCCCAAGGCTGGTTCAGGCACGGGACATCCTGTAAAATAAGATACAGTGCAACAATCACAGTACAGTACTTTAACATAGACAAATACCTCAGGCAGTATAACTTTGTTGAAACAAACAGCTCTGATTTATTTAGGGATATAACAAGGACAGGGAAATCAGGTTAATTAGCTTATCACTTTACTATCTACCTATGGCTCTGTGCACAGGCCTATCCCTACCAGTTACTGTCCCTGGGTACCCAGGCCTAGTAGCTAGTCCAAACCGTGGCAGCTGGTGGGGGCCCTTTCACACAGAGAAAAGGAAAATTAAACAGTCAGCAGTACAGTAATTCCATTTTGGATTTAATGTGGCAATTCAACAGGGAGCGACCCCGAATTAGTACTCACGACCTCCAAAGAAGATATGGTCCTTCAATGTCAGCAGGGCTACTTTTGATCTCCAAGAGACTCCTCACACATTTATATGGTAAAAAAAAAAGAAAGCACTATACCAGGCAGGCTGCATCTGTATCCCAATGTAATTACTGCACAATAACCAGGAGAACACACAGCAGATTCAGTTCCTGACAGACCGAGTGTAATTCAACAATTTCTTCAGTCTTCTACAGGGTGAGCCTGGTTTCTACTCTTCAGAGATCCTTTGATTCTTTTCACAGGGCCGGATTCAGTCCTAACAAGCAGTTACACAAGTTGTGAGCCGGAACTCTGGGCCTTGCACGTTTTTGACTGAAACTGTACTGAAGAGCACAGGGTTTCTTTCCCCTTCACTTTCAGATCTCAAACTGAAACTCCCAACAGACAAAACCGGGCACTTCCTTTGAGTTCCTCCCAGTTCTTGACTGGATTGGCTGTCACTCACAAGACTGCTGCTGTTGGTCAAAAAGGCACCAAGTCTAAACTACATCTCCCAGAGTCACTGCCCATACAATCCTCTTGTGGCTGGCTCAGATTATGAGTCCCAAGTTCTGATTCGTCCAAGGCATCATTTTAGAGCTAGTTTACCCCACACTGATTGGTCCAGTTCAGCAGTTCAAAACCAGAATGGGGAACTAGGCAGACAGTTCTGACTGCAAAGAAAGCAGGTTAGACAAACTGTAATTTTATTATTACTGTAAATGATTTCTGGCAATCAGTTACATCTTTCAGACAGGTTCCCTTTGCACTCCTAGTGACTGCAAAATGGGGTGAATTGCGAGCAGCTAGTGGTACTCAATCAAAGAAACACACAGTCCCCCATACAAACTAATTATGTCTGCAAGCAGACAGCTCTTAAAGAGACAGTACCAGAGGTTCTAAAAACACTCACTGATAAATGGCTTAAACGCCAAACACCATTCAGGCTTGGAGCATTCAAGCAAGCTCCTGGAAGTCTTTTGGGAACCCCCATTTGCAGGGGGGTTACAGTTAGCTTGTTGTTTAGTGACCTACTGCAGATCTCTCTCTCTCTCTCTCTCTCTCTCTCTGTTTCCTGGGCCTTTGGTCAATGGCTACCTGTTGCAACTCAACAGAATTCAATCTCTCAAATATTGTATCTTTTTGGTAAACAAATGGAACAATAGTGATGAAATACTGATGCTGTAAAGAACCTCAAAGATGCAAACAACATAGACAGACAGATAGCCAGAAGATAGGTAAATACCCTTCAGTACAGTTATAATGAACCACAAAAAAATAAACTGATTAAAACAAACTGATATTGCGTATATGTTATCAAGAGGCCTTGAGAACAGGTTGCATGTTGGCCCTATTTTCTTATTTTCCCTTAATACGAGTTTATATTCCGTAACTAGCCCTTTTTTTCTACCAAAAGACGTCACTCTCCAAGCCAGTGTGCCATGGTAGACGCACAGAGAATAAATAATTTATTGGTGAGCCGACTGACTTTATCATCTGAGCCTACTACGTCGCTGCTAAGTATGAAGGCTGAGTCCACTCAGTCCTTTGCTGTTTACATGTTCATTAGAACTCTTGGGGCACTCTGGGATAGACTGCCACAGCCAGGAGATGGGGACTAACACAAACACGGGGCCATGCTACTGCAGTGTGCATTAAGAAATCCTTGAGTAAGGGATGTTGCATCCCCTTCTAACAACTGACATCCCCCAATCCCCATCTGCAGCAAGCAGTCCACGTGAACCGGTACCAAATCTGAGGCCTTGCTGTTGTAACAACCTGCTGCTGCATTCACTGATGCTCCTCCCCCCTCTCTGTATCCATCACACAGTAACAGATCTCCAGGCATCTGTACTGTAATGCTTAACAAAATGTTAATACTTGAGCTCACATTCGTGTACCTGCAAATTGCAAAAAAAAAAAAAAAGGAAGATACCTCTCTCTTGCTAGCTGTTAATTTGTATAATAACTGCTGAAATGCCAAGCTGTATCCTTCAACAAGCAATGACATCATATGGGGCAACTCTGGGAAACATCATTTGGAAACATATCTCAACTTTTCTGTATTTTCTGTACTCAGATGTCCTTTATATAAACAGCAACATGAAAGCAACAACACGTGTTACGAAAACATTGGCCTATACCATTCCATTCTATTTCAGAGTGCCCCTGTTCTTCTGTCTAGTAAAATGCCCCCTTCCCCCATGTTGTGTCCACTTTGTACTGTTTTTGACATTTAAAATAATAAAAGCAGCGTTCATTTTAAAATGGCTATCCCTGGATTTACGTCCTTATTCTCAGGTGCTTCTGAACTCCCGGTATTTAATCTCACTTTTTTTGGAAACTAAGGTAAACAAGCATGCAATGAACGCTGCTTCCTAACCTCATGAGACAATGAGTGATCAAATACAGCACAAAATAATGAGGAATAATGAGGTAAAGCTTTGAAAACTGCTATGACAAGGAGTGATCTTTTTATTATTTCAATTATTAATAAAATACTAAACCAGACACAAACTGGGCAACAGGGGGCATCTTACAAGATGAGAGAATAAGGGTACGCAACAATATAATAAAAACGTATAGCTCAACAATTGTTGCTGTAAACTGACCCACCACTGCACACTATACTCCAGTCCTGGTTGGCTATCTCCTCACCTCGTTGCCCATATACCCTGGCTGTGTTATCGACAGTATTATCAAGTCCTCCAAACCCACTACACTGGCAGCTTTGTTAACTGCTTCAGACCAGGCCTACCCCCTGCGATCCAGTGATCTGCCCCTCCTGACTATACCCACTGAGTTCAACAGATAAATGTTCTTGTACCCGATACTCTGTTCTGTTGGGGTATTCTTGCACTGTAATGTTGCCAGCCTGCACGCTTGGTTTGTCTCTTGTCATGATTCTGCATTTATTATCTTTAATCTTTTGTGTCAATGTGCGGGCAGTGTTACGGATTTTGCATCGCACTCTCTCGTCTGTGCGTGCACGAACGTTACTTTCTCAGCATGACACTGTTACTGGGACACATTTTGTGTCTCGTTATAATTCTCCCGTAGAAACCAACGCAGAAATATGGAACTTGATGGCAGGTAAGGACCGCCTGACCCACCCAGTCTGCCCATTTTTCCCTGCCTGTACCGTCACCGTAGGCGTTACTTCCCCCCTCCCCCGCTTTTCTACCAAGATTCCTTTGTGCATATCCCATGCATGCTTGAGGCCCACCACTGTCTTTGCCCCCATGACCTCCACTGGAAAAACAGTTCAGAGTGTGCACCACTCTTTTGGTGAAGAAATACCTCTTCATATCCTTCCTGAATGTCGCCCTTTCCAGCTTCCTTGCATGACCCTTGTTCTCATGCACCTTCTTCTCTGAACAGTACTTCCCTCCTGTACCTTATTCACCCCTGTGAGGTATGTATAGGTCTCTGTCATGATGTACACATTGAGATCCCCCAGTCTCTCCTCATCGGCTTATGATGCAGCCCCTGCACCATTTTAGTTGCCCTCCCTGGACAGCCCCTACCTTGTCTGTGTCCTTCCTGAGATGTGGTCTCCAGAACTGGCCACAGTACTCCAGGTGGGGTCTCACCCATTATCAGTACAGTGGCACACTTTGTGTTGCTGCCTTTGCTGCTTTATGTAATTTCAACTGTCTTTGTAACCTCCCAGGTTGTGGCTGAAAATAGGCATTTCATGTGTAGTGCGCCAACCTGGTTAATAAAAACGAAATAAATAAATGCTTTAGCATGAAAACAGACTCATCTGTTTCGGCAGCCGAGTCCTCTGTGGTGACATCATAATTAGTTGCTGAGAAAAAGATTCTTATGTCATAAGCAGAGGACTGTGATGCCAGGTGTAAACAGTTGAAGCATTTGGTGTCTATCGAACGGAGATGCTGTTTTCCTGTTAATGTGAAAAGTTATAAAGATAAAGGAGAAACTAATACCAAATATGTATTAAACAGAGGCTGAATGTGTCTCAGGCTGGTGTTTTTCCACAGCTCGCTCTCTGGTGCCAGATGATCTTTAATCATCACGGTGTATTTGTGGAGGACCCGTACAATACATTGCATCACCGGTTTACGCCGTCACAGCACTTCGCCCTTGTGAATGGGACTCCAATGTCACAAGGGAATCTTTCTGCCTAACATTAGAACTAACTCTAAGAAGATTTTTTTTAATTATACCAATAAATAGTTTCAAAATATCCAGGATGTTCAGTGCTAAAAAAAAGAAATTATTCTAACCCCAGGAATCAATCGGTATATATTCACAAGCTGCAGTCCTTTCCGGGACTGAGCTGGCTCAAATTCAGCTCACTTTTTTTGCAGCAAAGTAACATTTTAGTAGAAAGGCATCTACGAAAAGTAATTTAAAAATAAACTACAGCACACAGCCATAAAATTTGGCCCTTTCAATAATATTTGCTCAACATGCCATTAAACATTTATTTGAACTGCAGATCTAATTATCTATATTTAACTGGACTAAATAATCTATTTATTTGCTGTTTTGTACATCATGGTCCTGCTTCTGCCCTATCATGTACTGTATTGTATTGTATATATTGCATTGAACTGCATTGTACTGTGTGAATTGTTTGTTTCCCCATGTTACCCCTCCCCCCAGGATGCACTAGGAGACAGGCAATTTGTTGCTCAGCGTGTCTTCCTGGTGAAACTTTTCAATAAATAAATAAATCCTTTGACTAGTTCTTTGATGGCAAACTCAGAGTCCAAAAAAAAAAACCTAGTATTTTTGTGAATACATTTATTAAAACTGATTCAGTTTGATTAAAAGTATTTCTTGGGCTGATCTGTATTACATTTTCCTAGATGTTATGCTCTAAAAATCGAAATGATTACTGATTTGTGTTCATTGTGTATACATTTGTTTTCGAGGTGCAATGCATTTCTTCTTCCTTGTGTAGTTTTTTAAATGTGATTGTTTAATAATGTTACTTGGTCCAGTACTGGGGGACTGAATGCATGCATTATTTTGCTATGTCAACATTATGAAGAATCATAAACATGGCATTAAACATATAATCAATATTTTATATTGTAATGTTTATTTTCTCTGCTGTTTGGTTGCTC
This sequence comes from Neoceratodus forsteri, assembly GCA_016271365.2. NCBI lineage: Eukaryota > Metazoa > Chordata > Ceratodontiformes > Ceratodontidae > Neoceratodus > Neoceratodus forsteri. The sequence goes on along the minus strand of CM028135.1, from coordinate 1,094,965,772 downwards.
AGCCTCTGGAGGTGTCCTTCAATATGCCTTGAAAATAAGGATGTCTTATCTGTGGCCATTCTATTAGTATAAACATAATACTCTCTGACATCCTGCAGAACCCCTTATAGTGGCAGCATCTAAATCCAGTCATCAGGGACAATTTCTAGTGAGGGGGCGAGACAGAGAGAGAAAGAGAGAGCGAGAGACCCCTACGATATGAAATAATGAATTTGCTGCTGGGGTTATAGTCTATATACTACCGCTAACATTGACCTTAATACATAATCTATTTCTAAGGGCACAAGGAAAGCTTCTCCTCCAACGTCAGGAGCAGCCATAGCAACCCATAGCAACCATGTTGAAAAGGATGCCTCCTGTGTGCCAGGAATATCCAAAGCAGATGTTACTGCGATTGTGATCCAAACAATGCAAGAGGTGGAAAGAGGATCAACATTAAATCCCTCCTCACCCCATAATGTACAGCAGCAATTTGGTGAAGGGGGGTCTTTACTACTCACCGGTAACCTAGAAGTAGCAGTAAGCTACCTGGCTTATTGTGTGTCTAAATAGGCTTTCAATGTAGTTCTGCACAGCTAGTGCCATACAACTCGCAGGTTTATGGGGGCTGCTGTACTTTATAAGAGGAGGGTCTGCCTATAGGGAAACTATTACTGTACTACAGACTTTTATTTGTTATGCAAAAAAACAGAGCAAGTAAGAAAAAAATACAGGAAAATCCCCCTTCCTGGAGTCGCATGGAACATGATCTGGAAGCACTGCATAGTTCTTGGTTATATGCGGTGATGAGTTGCTAAACTGGTAACAACAGGCTCTAAGGATTTAACAGCTGTCTCTCCATCTCTTTCTCTCTCTCTCTCTCTCTCTCTCTCTCTCTCCCCTCTCTGTCTTCTATTGATTTTAATGTGGACAAATGTAACATCCAACCCTACAGAACCTGTGAGAGCCTACCCCCCCCCCCAACACACACACAAGTGGCTATATATAGTTAGGCACCAGGCCAGTACAGGAGCAAATCTTGCAGTCATATTATTACAGTCTTCTAACTGCTATATTTACTGACACTTGCAGTTCAGCATCTCCATCTCTCTGTTTATGTTTCAGTAAGTGGCTGTGGCAGTGTTTTATCACACGAAAGGAGTCACAGCGATCCTCTTAGATGGCTTATACACAAGGGACTCCCAGCATTGCCTGCTGCATGTCTAAATGACGACTAGATGGATGCATTGTGGCTGCATGCTTCTGTATGGCATACACCAATTAAAGACAATATGTGATGTCATCTCCAAGGGCTAGCCATCAGCAAACACATAATAATAATAATTACATCCAAACTGATCGACAAGATAAATGAGGTAACAAGTTCAAATCATGAACATAAGCCATAACAACTATGCCCTGGGCAACTTTATATTCCCTGTCTGTACTGAAAGCATCAGAACTAGATGCAGAATTTCCTGATGCATTTAAATCCATGTGCCCTACTGTAGGAATAACTGGGGGTATACATTGATATAATTCCCTAATAAAAATTATAACAATCACAGTGCGTTTGGCGTGGAGGCTGCAAAGGGCACTCACCTTGTTTTTGATGTTGCAGTGACAGCACACAGTCCACATGTACTTCAGGGTCCGCCAAAGTAGGATGATGAAGAGTCCCCCGAAGAAGGTGACCATGGAGGAGGCGAGGAAGGCCCACCACATGCGTTGCCCATTGCTGTCGCAGGGCACGTCGGCTGACATGGGTATGATGACCGCTTCCATCTTGGGGACATAAACTGAGGAGGAGAAGGAAGAATCGGGCTTGGGCAGGCTGGGCTGCTGGGGGCCGCTCATGCTCCGGCTGCAGATGCCTTGCGAGAACGTTTGTTGCCTGCATCGGCCACCATGGCTAGCAGCCCTGGGCTCGGCCGAACTGCTGCTGCCCGCGCCCCCAGACCCCGTCTCCAGCCATAAAGCGCGCACAGCCTCCCTGGTCTTCTTCGTAGCTCTAACGCAATCTCTATGTCAGACCCTCCTTTGGCGCAATTTTGCGCATAAACGCCCCACCCACCCCCTCTAGAAACTAAATGGAAAAAGAACCCGCCGGCGCCTTTTCCCCTGCTGCCCCCGTTAATAATCCACAGGTCCGGTTGGACGCTCTGTTGCGCGCCTAGGTGCGCCTGATGCCAGGGACGCGCCGAGCTCAGATGGTGCGCTACTGCCAGCCCGACACCAGCCCCGTGTCCTGTGCGGGGTTTTCTTTCTTGTGTTGCAGCTTCTTATGTTCGTGATTCAGCTCTGCAGCTGGGTTTGGAGGAGGACCTGGCAGTCGGGGCTCGTCATCCTCTTCATCCTTGTCGCTGCTGCTGCTGCTGTTGCTTCCGACTGACTGTGTGATACGGGAGGAGAGCTCGCTCCAGTTCCAGCGCCAGCCCTGCTCCCTCCTTCCCTGCCCACACACGGCCACACTCGCACACACTCACTCACGGAGAGCCCGCCGCTCAGCTCCCACATTACACGATGAGCTCCGCTCCCTCCCTCCTCCCTGCTGCACTTGCTGAAGGCGCTGCTGACAACAGTTCTGGTCGCCCTTTCGTGGCTGTCAGTGGCCCGGACTCACACGACAGGGACAGAGAACGGGGCTCCCTCCATACCCCGCAAGCTTTTGCCACCGAAATCTGCCGCACTTGCTTGGTCCTAAAATGTGGCCAAAATGTGGTACACCGACCCTAAGGATATAGGACATGTCAGCAAACATGATGATTCACACTCTGGACAAATGTAGAAACTAGCGGCTTTAACCCTTTGTCTGCGAGGGGTATTTTACATTCTTGTGCCCATTATGTATGATTTACAATTAGTTTAACCTGCTCAGGCCTGCTAATTTACTCTGTTTTCATCCAGTTTCATGTGAATTGCTGTTTTTCAGAGGTGCTACTAGCAGGTGGCAAATATGGATCAACAAGCATAATCCAGTGCCCCCCCCCCCAAAAAAAAACAGTCCTGAAGCTGGCCCCTCAGCCCGATGATAGCAGTACAGCCCATGGCGCCTGAGACCCAAGTTCAGAAATGAACTCGAGTTGCTGCGGGGAAACAGACTTGAATGTCCCAGAGGGTGGGCACCTGCTTCAGGGAGGGAGGGATACGATCCCCCACTGCTATACTGCCCCCCTGGGTGACCACGGCTGGCAGTACAGCAGTGTTGTACAGAAGAGGGAAAACATCAGCAGGCTTCGTACAGCTTGGTTGGGTGTGTGCACTTGGGCTCCTTTCGTACCAACATCCTGATGGGGTGAGATGGAAACTGATAAGCTCTGGAGCAAGTGGGATGATCTTGAGTGCATTTGGGCCCTGCCTTCTTCCACCCGCCACTAGTTCCCCCTTCCCCCTCCATCCAAGGTTCTACTGCTTCTGTCCCCCTGGAGTGGTGTGTCTGGCAAGGCCAGTCCCTGCCAAATTGGTAAGCTCAGGGGCCTGTAAAGGCAGAGTTGTAAGTGCTTAGGATGTGGGGTCAGGTCTGGACCCGACCCAGAGGACCGGGAATGCACCAGTGAAGGAGCTCGAACTGTAAGTAAAAACAGCTCCATCAGGCCTATAAATCATTTCCTTTTTTCTGTTGTCTTAGTTGCATTCTTTTTTCCCTACTGTTATTTAGAAAGGAGTTCTTAAGTTTTCGTAGTTCAGCTGAAGTGTTTATTAAGCCTGACCAGCAGCGACAAGACGACTCTGTATAGGCCAGTCTCCTACACTGTTTTATTTTTTTACGTGTTTATGAGCACTGGGACCTACTGTTTCACGCTCTCTCTCTCTCTGTGAAGGACTCCCTCCCAAGCCTCCTTAGTTCTAAATATCAGTTTATAGCCTTCAAGAAGCTCTCAGGTGATCAACGTGGAACAGATTAAACAGAGATGCCCACGCTGCTCCAAAATTAAATAGAATGAAAGTTTAACCTGCTCAGCCTTGATCATTCATTTTGTTTTAAAGGGGAGCAAGAATGGCAGTAACCTTGTGTTGGGGCCAGTATTGTTCGGGCTCTTCATATCAGACATTGCACATGGGGTGGTGAGCAAGATAAGTCTGCTTGCTGATGACACCAAAATGGGAGCAGTGGTGAATGGAGGGGAGGGATGGAAGCAGCTGCAGGGGGACCTAAGCAAGCTAGAGGAGTGGTCAGAGAGGTGGCAGCTGGGGTTCAATGCAAAGAAGTGTAAGGTTATGCATTTTGGGGTGAAGAACCCAAGGAGAGAATACTGGCTGGGAAGGGTTAAGCTGGGGATCACTGAGGAGGAGAAGGACCTAGGGGTAATGAAAACAGGGACCATGGACAACACTGCCCAGTGCAGGAGAGAGGCTGCAAAAGCGAACAAAATGCTGGGGTGCATAGCAAGGTTTTTTTCGTCCAGGTGAAGAGAGGTGATCTTGCCGCTCTACAGGTCACTGGTAAGGCCGCACTTAGAGTACTGTGTGCAGTTTTGGAGGCCACACCTAAAGCATGATATCAGGCAACTGGAGGGGGTGCAGAGGAGGGCAACAAAGATGATATGTGAAATGGAAGGGACTGATTATGACAGCAGGCTGAGAGACCTGAATATGTACATCCTGGAGGACAGAAGGGACAGGGGGACATGATAGAGACATTCAAGTATCTGAGGGGAATCAATAAGGATGGGGCAGATGGGGTCTTTAAATTAAGGAGGGAGGGTCATCAGGAGCATGCGCTAAGAATAGAGGGGGAAGATTTAGGAAGGAAATGAGGAGACACTATTTCACAGAGAGGGTGGTAGCAAAATGGAACGCCCTACCAGAATGGGTGGTATCATGTAAATCTGTGAACAGTTTCAAAAGTGCATGGGACAGGGAACAGGGGAGAGTGAGGGTGGGGGGATGGCAGTGGGATGAAAAATGGGAGAGGGGGTGGGGCAACTGCAAACTAGGGGTGTTAGCTGCGCACTTGAGCAGACTTAGATGGACCGGGTGGTCTGTTTCTCCTGGCACATTCGTGTGTTCATATGTACATATTCATCTTACTTCCCTCCTCTTTGCTTTTTGCACATATCCATCTGTTTTTTTTTTACCTCCCTCATCTTTATACTGAGCTCTGTATGTAGCCCTTCTCCCATTATGCAATTATGAATGTTCCAGCCAGTGACATCACTGGTTAGAATCGGTTCAGTTTCACTTTGTTGTTTGATTTAAAAAGGAAGTCATTAGAAGATTAAACAACTTCACAGTCACAGCAGGAAAACAGAGTCAATGTAAAATCACCCCAAAAGTCTTAGACTTCTTTTCAAATTATCACGTAGAAATACTCAAAACATGCATATATGTGGGATATGAGATGGGTGAGAGTGATATAGTGGAAACATTTTCACAAGCTGTACTTCAACTCCTGACCTCATAAGTGCAAACCCATGAGTAAAGTCAGAAGATGTCAAGTATGGTGAGTGAAGATCTTTGTACTATCTCAGACTCACCCATGTCATTTTTGATTTGTTCAACAGGGCCCAGATATTCTAAGGGGTTGCACCTGGCACAACCTTGCAGTGCACCCTGGCGTGATATTCACAAGGCAGCCAGGTGCAGCACAAGTCCCAATGCGCCAGTGCGCAATGGTAATGTATGTGGCGCTAAAGCAGGGGGCGTGCCCATGCACATGCGGCACATCCCGATATTCAGCCTGGGATGTGCAACACATATGCTGACACAGCTCTGTATTGTGTCGCAGGCGGGCATCTCAAAGTTGAGCCAAAAAAAAGTGGCTGAATGCCAGGCCACCCACAGGCGTGATACTGTATTGCAGGGCGCAATACAGCACCCGCCAGCCGTGGGTGGCCACCCGCCCTGCAGGGACACAGTCTGCAAGCATCCACATCCTCCTGTATGCCCAATCGCGGGCAGCAGTACTTCATAACCACCACCCGGTGGTCCAGTGGATACCCCCCATCATGCCTGATCATGGGCAATTGTAACCATTACAACACCTGGTGACTGGTGGCATCCCCCCAACTTCCCAGCCCGTCCGACCACGGGCATCCAAAATGGATACTCCACCTGGTGGCCTAGTGGCCTCCCCCTCCCTACCGTCGGTCCCAATCGCGGGCAATCACTACTATGTAAATACCCGGTGGTCCGGTGGTATCCCCCCCTCCCATATTGCCCAATCGCGGGCATTTAACATAACTATCCCACCTGGTGCCCAGTGTACCCCACTCCCATCCTACCCACAGAGGACCCAGCCACCCAGCCCCCCCCAGTCATCGGCAGGTGGCGGCAGCACCCTGCCTGCACACTGCCCGGCCACCCACCAACTGACAGCATACAGTATGTGCTTTATGCCTATTGGTCCACAATGTGGACCAATAGGCATACAAGCTATACTGTATGCTCATTCAGCGAGCAGCCGGGGTGGTATGCAGTGAGGTGCTGCCAACACATGACTGGGGGGAGCTAGTGGCCTGGTCCTGTGGTTGGATGGGAGAGGGGTCCACTGGGCCACCAGGTGGGATATTTAACATAGAAACATAGAAGTTGACGGCAGATAAGGACCGCAAGGCCCATCCAGTCTGCCCATTTATGTCAAATGGCTGTGATCGGGTGATAAGGGAGGAAGGGGGGATACCACTGGACCACTGGGTATTTACATAGTAGCGATTGCCCACGATCGGGACCGATGGTGGGAAGGGGAAGGACACTAGACCACCAGGTGGATTATCCATTTCGGATTTCTACTATCTCACTCTAACTCATGTCATATTTGATTTGCACAACAGGTGTTTAGGCGATTTTATGATAGAAAGGATCAAAAGTTTCAGGAATGAGCCCGGGTTGTCGGGGGTTGGCAGGGGGGAAGGAGGGCGAGGAGCAGGATTGAGCTGCTGTGAGGCAGCTCTCCTCTCCAGGGGAGGGATGAGGGGCTTCCCCGGCCCTTGGCTGCCACCTGGTGGAGGACAGATAGCAGTTCGGGCAACAGGGAGCCTGGTGTTAGCCAGGGGTGGGGCGGAAGGAGTCGAGCAGGTACCCAGAGTGCGTATGCGCTTTCACGTGCACGCACTGCCGTGTCTGCCGGGGTCCTGGGATCCTCGGGGAGAAAACAGGGACAAATGCAAAAATTACTAATAAAACAACAAAACGGATCAAAAGTTACAAAAAGCTATACGTACAAAACGTAAACTGTGTCCTTCTGATCAATGGCTCAGCACAAGAGAAACACATCAATAGAGTACAGTACAGAACAGTACAAATACAATCAATACAGTAAAAATCAATAAAATCAGTATACTACATATCAATATAAATAAAACAGTACAAATCAATACAATCAATACAGCACAAGGCAATTCAATCAGTATAGCACAAATCAACATTATCGATGCAGTACAAGTCAATACAATCAGTACAGTACAAGTCAATACATCAGTATAGCAAACATCAATACAATCAAAACAGTACAAATCAATACAAGTCAATACAATCAGTACAGTGCACGTCAATACAACCTACACAGTGCAAATAAATACAATCAGAAAAGTACAAGCCAATACAATCAGTATAGTACAAACCAATACATCAGTATATGTCTGTGTCTTCTGTTGACACCCTTTGCAAACTGTGTGAGAGGCCTTTCGGCACTATGCATTTCTGCTTAAAGTTGAACCAGCATAATATTCTGTGGTGATTTGCATATGCAGCCCATGATGCTTTGCAGTATGGGGGCATGTGTGATTTTGTATTTCTTGGAAACTTGGCTTCCAGGCCAATGCCCTTTGGGGTAACCATTGCCTCAGTGCTTGCACGCTGAGGTTAATTGTCAATACAAGTTAATACAAGTCAATACAGTCAGTACAGTACATGTCAATACACACAGTACAGTACAAATCAATACAATCAGTACAGTACAAATCAATGCAATCAGTGCAGTACAAATAATACAATCAGTACAGTACAAGTCAATGCAATTAATACACTATAAATCAATATAATCAGTACAGTACAAGTGAATATAGTTAATACAGTACAAATCAAAATAGTACAAATCAATACAATCAGTACAAGTCAATACAATCTGTACAGTGCAAATCAATACAAATTAATTCAATCAGTACAGTACAAATCAATACAATCAGAACAGTACAAATCAATACAATCAGAACAGTACAAGTCAATACAACCAATACAGTACAAATCAATACAATCAAAAGTGTACAAATCAATACAATCAATACAATCAGTACAGTACAAGTCAATACTATCAATACTGTACAACTTAATTCAATCAAAGCAGTATAAATCAATGCAATCAGTGCAGTACAAATCAATACAATCAGAACAGTACAAGCCAATACAATCAATACAGTACAAATCACTACAATCAATACAGTGCGAATCAATACAATCAATACAGTACAAATCAATACAATTGATACATTACAAATCAATACAATCATCACAGTGCAGGTGAATACAGTCAGTACAGTACAAGTCAATACAATCAGTACAGTACAAATCAATACAATCAGTACAGTGCAAGTCAATACACACAGTACAGTACAAATCAATACAATCAGCACAGTATTTATTTTTTGTATTTATTGAAATCTTGGATGACACCTGTGAGCGGATGCTCATTAAGAGGTTCCACGTCAGATACATTAACACAAGAAGACACGATATAGTTACAGTAAATTATACATACAAAGTACAAAAAAATTCAACAGTACATGGGTTGCAATGAGAAGCAGTTACACAGATTGTGCTAAGGCATAGTATATGGTATGCCAGCATCCTGCAGAAGAGAGAGAGAGAGAGAGAGAGAGAGGGGCAGAGGCAGACTGTTAAGGTGAGGTAGGGAGGGGCAGTGGGAGCTAGGATAGGAAGGGCAGAGGGAAAGAAAATAGCCAAGGGGTAGGGTGGGAGGCAAGTGCTAGGGCAAAAGGGGGTGGGAGGCAAGTGCTTGGACAAAGACTTAACTTGGCGGGTCAGGAGTTGGAAGTGCTGAGGCAGACTAAAGTTGAGGGTGCAGACTAGCGGGGGCACCTAGAGGTACTATTGTCGGTGAGGTGCTGACGGAGTGTGCGTTTAAAGGAACCAAGGGTTGTGGCTCTGGCTATGTCAGGTGGTAGACTATTTGTCCACAGAGGGGCCCAGTGAGCAAAGGATCTCTGGGTGGCACCTGGGCACATGGAATACTTGTGTAGTCGAGCTCCTGGTGTGCCTGGCATGTATAGGTGGTGATAGAAGGCTCAGAACTCCTTGAGGAAGTAAGTTTAATGAGACCTTTTTGCGAGAAGGCAGGTTTGATAAAGTATTCTGTCCTTCAGTTAAAGCCAGCCCGATCTCGCATAAAGCTCACAGGTGTGGGTGAGTTTTGGAGCATTAGTGAGCAGGCTGCAGGCTTTGTTTAAGGCTGTTGAGAGGCGTTGGAGTGCTGTGTCAGTAGCAGAGCTATTGACAGCAAGGCCACAGTCAATCAAGGTGATGAGTGAACTGTTAATTGCCAACTTCAGAGCTTCATAGGTCAAGCAATGTCTGTACCTGTAGAGGATACCAATCCTGGTGTTAAAGGCTTTGGCCGTGATGTCAACGAGCTGTGTGTAAGACAGGGCAATGTCCAGTGTGATTCCCAGGTACTTGAAATGGGGGACTAGTCCCAGGGTGTTACCAGAGTCATTCTGAATTGCCAGGGGATAGCCTTTTAGCTTGTTTTGGGCAGTGGAAAAGAGCATGGTCTTGGTCTTTTTATAGTTCATGACCAATTTTTGCTCTTTGAACCATTTTTCAGCCACTGTAAAGCCTCTCTGGAGGTCATATTCCAGCAGTGCAGGGTCGAGGTTGCTAGTAAAGATCACCGCATTATCTGCGTAGAGAAGCATGAGGCTATTGCAAGCAGCTGGGAGGCTGTTTAGGAAGACGCTGAAGAGTAACGGACCGAGTATGGATCCTTGTGGTACCCCTGATCTGACCGGTCGACTTTCTGATAGGATGTCCCTGATCTTTACTTGATGTAATCGCAGGCTAAGGTAGCTACAAAACCATGCTATGGTTTCTAGGGAAAACCCTATGTCCGAGAGTTGTTTAAGGAGGAGGGCATGATGGACCGTGTCAAATGCCTTTGATAGGTCAACAAAGGCCACCCCTACAATGTGCCCTTTGTCAAGAGTACTATGTTTGAATCCGGTAAATTCCAGGAGAGCCATGATGGTGCTGTGGCCAGCTTGGAAACCATGCTGTTCTGGGCATAGGAGCTGATATTGATTGAAGTACTCCACAAGCTGGTCAGCCACAATCCTTTCAAGGGCCATGTAGAGCCGAGGGAGTATAGAGATTGGCCTGTAGTTGTTTTGAAGAGACCGGTCACCACCTTTGTATACTGGAGTGACTGTGGCAACTTTCCAGCTTTGGGGGAATTTGGAGTGGCAGAGGGATAGATTATCTTTGTCAGTGGACCAAGTACTTTGTCTAGTGTTAGTCGAACAAATTCTAGGTCCAGAGAGTCTCCACTGTGCCTTGATTTGCCGAGGGCTTTTTCAAGGTATTTTCTAGAAGCGGCTTTGGAGACCAGTTTGAAATGGAAGAATGGCGATTTGGTCATGCTGGGGTCTTCTCATTGACCCCTGAAGCAGGGGTATTGAAGAAGTTCATAGGAAGCACACTACTGAGATCTGAGAAGGTGAGGTTCAGAGAGTTAGTGATGAGCAGAGGATCCAAGGTAGGGACACTCTCAACATTTAGCATGCCTGGGGCTATTTTAGGGTCCTTCCCAGTGATATAGTTTAGATTTGTCCAGAACGATTTGCTGCTATTCCAGGTGTTAGTGAGTGCTTCCTTGTAGAATTTGCTTTTTGCCTCATGGACTGCCTTTGGGCACTCATTGCGGGCCTTTTTATACTTTTGGATGTTAGTTGGTGTGTCATGTGCCCATGCTGTTTACCAGAGTTAGTCTCTTGTGTTTAGTTGCCCCAGTAGTTCCGGGGTAATCCAGGGATTTATAGGTCCTCTGTTTTTTCTCTCTGTGATGGGAGCGTGTTTGTCACAGGCCGCATTGAATTTTGAGATAAAGAGATCTAGTGCAGTGTCCACATCCGTGGTTCCATACAGGTCTGACCAGTCCTGCTGCTTTAGGTCTTCCTTTAGTTGCAGAAGGTGGCCCTTTAGGAGTAGGCATTTTTTTACGGTTCTGGCAGGGGGTTTGTGGTAGTTGTCATTCCACAGGAAACTGACAGGGGAATGGTCACTCAATGAGTCAGGGAGCATGGTGAGATCTGTGATGTGGAAAGGGCAGTTCGAGAGAACCCAGTCCAGAAGTGTGCTGGTGCCTGTCTTGCAATTGGTTTGAGTCAGCGCATCCACCAGTTGGGAGAAGTGGATTGTGGCAAGGGTATCTTTGATGGTGTTAGCAGCAGGTGAGACCCAGTTGATAATGAAGTCTCCCAACAGCATTGTTTCAGAATTTAGGCTCAGTGTGCTAATGTAGTCCAGTAGGTTGTTGATGCCAGGTGTGGTCTGCCTATGTAGGAAGTGTATGGACAGTAGGATGAGCACTCTGTTGTGTGCTCCTAGCATTAGTTTGATGGCTAGTACCTGGAGATTGTCATTGCTGGGTGGTGGGAGTATGACATATCCCTGGAGTGTATTTCTGGTGTAAATGACACATCCTCCACTTCTTTTTGAGTGCTGATCCTGTCAGTACACAGTGTAGCCGAGCAGGGATATGGCAGTATCTGGTATGTTTGGGAAAAGCCATGTTTCCAAAACAGATATGACATCAGGGTGGTGTTGAGAGACCCGGGTCTTGAGACTGTCCATTTTTGGGAGGAGGCTACAGATGTTTAGGGGTGAGAACACGGGACCTGTAGTTTTATGCTGTCTAGCACTGAGTCATTGGAGGGCCAGGATTGGGATGCACATTGCCAGACATCAGGAGTAGGAGAAGCAAGAGTAGTCTTAGGAGCTGTTCCAGTATTAGTTTTTTCTGTTGCTGCCTTACTCGTTTGCTGGGTGCCTGTTTTTTCATTTTTTGAATATTGCCCGAAGGTCGGAGTAGTAGTAGCAGCAAGTGAGTAATGTGGTCCAGTAAGAGTTTCAATTTTTGTGACCGTTGCCTTTTACTGGATGCAAGTGCTTTAGTGGTGGTAAAGTAGGTAAATAATCCAGTGATGAGTGGTACCAAGGAGGGATCTTTTGGGTGACAGCAATGTGACCAGGTCCTGGGATACCCATGCTGGGTGTAGCTTTTGGACACCTGGTAGGGGGAAGTGATTGAGACATACACAGTAAGGACTGTCTCCTGGTGGTTTAGATGGGAGGAAGGAGGTAATCTGGTGCATGGAGGTCCCATTGGAGATAACAGAGTAAGTATGATGATGCATAATAGAGTCCCAGAAGTCCTAACTGACCTCAGGAATGAGGTACTACCCCTTTAAGAGAGAGAGAGAGAGAGAAACTGAAAGAAGTAGGGGCAGGTCACTGGGAGAGAAAAAGTGTATTTAATAAAGGAAGAAGGTGGGGGACGGGTGTGTGTGTGTGTGTGTGTGTGAAAAATCACCCAGAGAGCTACACAGAGAAAGAGGTGCAGTGATTCCAGCTCTTCACCCTGCTTAAGGACTTTCCCCAAGGTAATGAAATAAAAATAGGGACAGCCTGAGGGCACTGCTCCGTCAGAGAGGTAGTATGTTAAGCTGCCTCAAGGTCCAGTAAAGCAACTGCAGTTCCAAATTGCACCGTACCTTAGGCAGTGGGGAGCAGGCAGGCAGCTGACGCCTGGAGGGATGTGGGGGAGCTGACCCATTCAGGGTGCAAGGATCCCCTTAGGCAGTGGGGAGCAAGCAGGCGGCTGATGCCTGGAGGGATGTGGAAGAGCTGACCCATTCAGGGTGCAAGGATCCCCTTAGGCAGTGGGGAGCAGGCAGGCGGCTGATGCCTGGAGGGATGTGGAGGAGCTGACCCATTCAGGGTGCAAGGATCCCCTTAGGCAGTGGGGAGCAAGCAGGCGGCTGATGCCTGGAGGGATGTGGAAGAGCTGACCCATTCAGGGTGCAAGGATCCCCTTAGGCAGTGGGGAGCAGGCAGGCAGCTGATGCCTAGAGGGATGTGGAGGAGCTGACCTGTTCAGGGTGCAAGGATCCCCTTAGGCAGTGGGGAGCAGGCAGGCAGCTGATGCCTGGAGGGATGTGGAGGAGCTGACCTGTTCAGGATGCAAGGATCCCCTTAGGCAGTGGGGAGCAGGCAGGCGGCTGAGGCCCGGAGGGATGTGGAGGAGCTGACCATTCAGGTGCAGGATCCCCTAGGCAGTGGGGAGCAGGCAGGTGGCTGCGCCGAGGGATGTGGAGAAGCTGACCCATTCAGGGTGCAAGGATCCCCTTAGGCAGTTTTGAGCAGGCAGGTAGCTGATGCCTGGAGGGATGTGGAGGAGCTGACCCATTCAGAGTGCAAGGATCCCCTTAGGCAGAGGAGAGCAGGCAGGCGGCTGATGCCTGGAGGGATGTGGAGGAGCTGACCCATTCAGGGTGCAAGGATTCCCTTAGGCAGTGGGGAGCAGGCAGGCAACTGATGCCTGGAGGGATGTGGAGGAGTACAAATCAATACAATCAGTACAGTACAAATAATACAATCAGTACAGTATGAGTCAATGCAGTTAATGCAGTACAAATCAATACAATCAATACAGTGCAAGTCAATACAATCAATACAGTACACATTAATAGAAATCAATACAAACAGCATAGTACAAAACAATACAGTTAGTGCAATACACATCAATAGACTCAATACAGTACAAATCAATACAGTCAGTACAGTACACAGCAATACAAAGCAATACAATCAGAACAGTACAAATTAATACAATCAGTGTACTATAAATCGATACAATCAATACAGTACAAATCACTACAATCAGTACAGTATACATCAACACAAATCAATACAATCAGTACAGTACAAATTAATACAATCAGTGCAGTATAAATTGATACAATGAATACAGTACAAATCAATACAATCAGTAAAGTACACATCAATACAAATCAATACAATCAGTATAGTACAAATTAATTTGGTCAGTGCAGTATAAATCAATACAATCAATACAGTACAAATCAATACAATCAGTACAGTACAAAATAAATACAATCAATACAGCACAAAGCAATATATTCAATAAAGTGCAAGTTGATGCAATCAGTACAGTACTAATCAATACATTATGAATCAATGCAATCAATACAGTACAGGTCAGTAGAAGCAATACAGTACAAATCAAATACAATCAGTACAGTATGAATCAATGCAATCATTGCAGTACAAGTCAAAACAATCAATACAGTACACATCAATAAAAATCAATACAATCAGTACCATAGAAATCAGTACAATCTTGACAGTGCAAGTCAAAACAATCAATACATTACAAATCAATATAATCAATACAGTATAAATCAGTACAGATCAATACAATCAGTACCGTGCAAATCAATACAGTCAGGACAGTACACATCAATACAATCAGTACAGTACAAATCAATAAAAATCAATACAATAAGTACAGTACAAATCAATACAATCTTGATAGTGCAAGTCAATACAATCAATACAGTGCAAATCAATACAATCTTGACAGTACAAATCAATACAATCAGTACAGTAAAAATCAATACAATCTTGAGAGTACAAATCAATACAATCAGTACAGTGCACATCAACACAATCAGTGCAGTATAAATCAATACAATCAATATAGTACAAATCAATACAATCAGTACAGTACACACTATTGCAGTCTGTACAGTACAAGTCAATACAATCAGTACAGTACAAGTCAATACAATCAGTACTGTATAATCAATACAGTACAAATCAATACAATCAGTACAGTACAAATAATTACAAATCAATACAATCAGAACAGTCAAATCAGTGCCATCTGTGCAGTACATGTCCATGCAAATCAATAGAATCAAAACAGTATAAATCAATACAAATCAATACAGTCAGAATAGTACAAATCAGTATAGTCAGGACAGTAAAAATCAGTACAGTCAATACAGTACACATCAATACAATAACTACAGTACAAGTCAATACAATGACTATAGATGCAAAGTAGAAAGCAAATAAGTTTACAAAGCATCGCACATATGCTGGCTTTTGAGCTCCACATTGGTATTGTGATGTCACCAGCATTGTAGAGCTGCTCTCTGATTGGCCTAGTATTCCATTGTGACATACCCAGCCTTGTAAAATAGTAGTACCATCTTGTAACTTGGTCATGACAATAGTAATTTTATCTTGGCCAATCCAGACCTACACCTATTGCATACATATAAATATAGATATAGATATAGATACAAACTGCAAAAAACGTTGTTAATCCTCTAGTTAGGGCTAAAGCGACAAACGTAGGGGGTGTACTTTGGGGTTGTCAGCCCTAACGCTCACCCCATTCCATAAGCAAATAAGCTGAGATGGGCCCTGCGCTTCCATTTATTGGACAACAGTGACCAAATTATCAGCATAGCCATCCTATTAACCCACCTCATGTATCCGGTACAGATAATCTTCGAATCCCCACCAAAACATAACTCTGCGTAACTGCAACGCCATTCTGTGCCACAGGCACGAAAACACATCTTGGCCAGGATTTGAAAAATTACAGCTGTGACATACATGAGGTGGTGTAGTAAGAAGGCTATGATGAAAATCTGGGGTCAAAATATTGAAAATTTCCAAAGTCCCGAGCGTGCGTACTGAAATTGCAACAAGTGGTTATAATAACCTTGTCATTGTTACATATTTTGACCCCAAATTTTCAACATAGCCTTCTTATGACCCCACCCCATGAACAAGGGCAGGACATTTTTTCAGATCTGTTGTGCTGCTGGGGGTCTTCTTTGTGGATTTCCCCTTACCGACAGGGAAGTTCTTGTGGTGCTGCTTGATGACTGGGATCCCCTCAAAGATCCACTGTTACGGTAAGTTCTTACGTAACTGTTCTTTTTGGTTGCTGTGACTGAAAGGGCCAAAACTAGATTAGCTTCTTTTTCTGTTTCTGCCCTTTCTGGTCCTTCTGTGAGGAAGTCTCAGAATCCAGGGTGGCGTTGGACTTCTCATCCTTGTGAGATGCCCCCGCACCCCTGGGCCAAAGAGGTCGGTGCCCAAAAAGGGAACATGGCCTAATTTGTGCTGGGTATCTGCCATGAAGGTGGAACTCTGCAACCAGGCCCTGTAATGCACTGCAACGATCGCTGCCGTGGAATGTGCACTTGAGTCGCCGATATCCAGTGTCATCTGGAGCTGGTGTTTAGCCAGCGCTTTAACCTGATCTCTGACCATGTTCACCAGCACCTGCATGGCAGCAGGTAGGAGAGCAAGGATAGGGTCTAGCACTCATATCGGGGAGTGACCGAAGTTAGCCATCATTAGGCTGTAGCTTGCCTGATGGAGACCCAGGGAGGACTCCTCATACACCTTTTGCGCTCCGTAGTCAAACTTTTTGGACTCCTTGTCAGGGGGCTTGTCCACATTACCAACATTGCCATTTTTTTCTGAAGACAGAATCAGCCACCAATACCTCAGCCGAGGGGTGGTCTGAGAAAAAGACAAGGTGCCATTAGGGATTGCAAACTTGTAGACCATACGGACTGAGGGTGCTGCACAGGATGCTGGGTGCTACAAAAGCTCCAAAGCTGGTCTCAGGATGGCCTTGGCTATCAAGAAGATGACCCTTGGGGATTTGTCCTTGTCCAGAATTTCAGTAAAGGTATTTGTAGCCCTTTTTTGAACTGCTTCCAAAGGCACTTTCATGGACTCAGATATCAATCTGTGAAGAGCCCCAAAAGACACTGGCCCATGGTCGATAGTTCTTCAACCAATTCATGATCAAACATATGGGTCCTCAAGGACCACCTGCAGGGCCCATCAGAGTCATTCGAAGACTCTTTGAACATGGCTGTCAGCCATTTCATGCAGTGCACCACTTGGGATTCATCCGAGCATGTGACTTCAACAGATAACCATCCCAGCAAGCCAGTAACTGGACAGGAGTCCTTGGTGGGAGCTCCCTGCAATGGCTGTTGTTGTGATGGTTCCACCTGAATCAGTGGAGAGACAGGTATTGGAGACCCTTGTCTCGGCAGGACTGCAATGGACTGGACCGGAAGCAACCAGGAGATCACTGGGATCATGGGTAGAGCCATACCCTGCCCAACCAAGGCCCACTGCTACCACAGGATATCCTTGTAGCGCTGCCGCCCACTGCTACCACAGGATATCCTTGTAGCACTGCCGCCCACTGCTACCACAGTATATCCTTGTAGCTCTGCCACCCACTGCTACCACAGTATATCCTTGTAGCGCTGCGGCCCACTGCTACCACAGTATATCCTTGTAGCGCTGCCGCCCACTGCTACCACAGTATATCCTTGTAGCGCTGCCACCCACTGCTACCACAGGATATCCTTGTAGCGCTGGCGCCCACTGCTACCACAGTATATCCTTGTAGTGCTGCCGCCCACTGCTACCACAGTATATCCTTGTAGCACTGCCACATCCTGTGACAGAGCCTCTCTTATTTATTTTTATTTATGAATCTTTCGGATACAACCTTTGGGCCGGAGCTCTTTTGCAAAGGTTTCACGTCATGAAACACAATACAAAGGTACACACATACGTGTACTAATACAGGAAAGAACACCTAAACTGTTCACAATTAAATTTAGCTTTGAATGGAAGATTTCAACAGTTGGGTAACCTAGCAGGCAAAAAGAAAAAAGTAATTGAAGGCCAGAAAGGGGTGGGAGGGGGAGATGGTGCAGGAAGGGAAAAAAGAAGGAGCCTCAGGTCTAAAGCCTTGTCAGTGGAAAGGAAGGTTGGGAAGTGGGAGAAAATAGTGAGTGATTGAAAGAAGAGCAATGGATGATGAAGAGGACAATGAGCGCTTGTGACGATGCCTCTCAGATGCACGTGATCAGGGGTATGAGGAGTCCCTCGATCTCAACTGCGACTAGCACCTCGACCAATGACCTGGCCATCAACTGTGAGGAGAGGCAAGCGGAGGGACCATGTACACAACATAGACCAGCCTCTGCTGCTCGACTCCAGAGGCAGGCAGTTCCTGGGTGGAGACAGCCAGATCCACCAACTGCTTCTGACCCTCCTGAGTGAGGGCAGAAAGGACCGGGGTCTGAACTATTGAATCTTCTTCGATCCCTTCTGACAACAGGTTGACTCGGTTTAGAAATATCTCAGCTTCCTGGTTAGCTTGTGTTGAAGCCAAAAAGCTTGACAGGGTTACCATGGAGCTAGCAGCCTGACTGTTGACCAAGGAGGGCTCAGCTGAAGATAAGTGCTTGACAGCTGTCAAGAAGTCGAGGGAGCTGTGGGAGTGGATGGAGTGTGCTCTTTCCTGGTCCCATGACTGACAGTGGGACTTCTTCAATGACTTCTTGCTATGGCAGGCAGGGCTCTCCCCAAAGATCTGGAGGGTGTTGCACATGTCACAAAAGGTTCCTGTGAATGATGCCCCAACACTGGCCCCAGCCGGAAGCACTGCCAAGACCAACAAGGCACCTGCAGCAGCTTTCACTGCTGCTTCTTCTATCAGCATGAGCTGGGCCACAGATCCCACACCACAGAGATTGCCTTACAGGCACCCTTAGACTTTACTGGAAGATCCAGTTCAGCCAGCCAAGTAGAAGATGGGCATAGCACCCTTCAAGGAACAAGGGGAGTAAAGTTTTGCAGAGGCCGCAGGCAGTGACATTGTTCTCTGCCCCCAGGCAGTAAATGAACGAGGTGTGTGGATCTGTTTGAGACATCTGGTTGCATAGAATGCAACGCTTGAAGCCTGGACTCGACTTGGAATCCTCGTGTTCCACCGCATATGTTGAGCAACTTCAGTGGAACCGAGAAATATACTCAACAACACTGAGAAAATTTGAAACGTTTTAAGTTTGCCAATGGCGCACTTGGAAAAGGCCTACACTGCACATGGGGCTGTGAAGGAGGAGACCTGACACTTCCATCGGAAAGGAAGATGTCACTGGGTGGAGCTAAGCAATATACCACCTGGGTGGGTGAGTGGGAGGAACTTAGTTTAAAGACATCCAGCAAGTTAACCCTTGAAAGGAAGATTGCCAGAAGTGTGAATAAGCGCACTATATTCACATTTCTATATTTCCCAGCTGAGGAGTGTGAGTGGGGACGGGAGAAGGAGCGCAGGGAATAGGAGGAAGAGGGGATGGGGAAGGGGGAAGATGGGTAGGTATGATGGGAGGAACCTAAACCAGTATTTAGAGAAGAAGGAAGCACAGTGGGGCTGATGACATGGGGGGAGAGGGAAGATGGATAGGTATGATGGAGGAACCTAAACCAGTATTTAGAGAAGAAGGAAGCACAGTGGGGCTGATGACATGGGGAGAGGAAGATGGATAGGTATGATGGAGGAACTAAACCAGTATTTAGAGAAGAAGGAAGCACAGTGGGGCTGATGACATGGGGGAGAGGGAAGATGGATAGGTATGATGGGAGGAACCAAACCAGTATTTAGAGAAGAAGGAAGCACAGTGGGCTGATGACATGGGGAGAGGAAGATGGATAGGTATGATGGGAGGAACCTAAACCAGTATTTAGAGAAGAAGGAAGCACAGTGGGGCTGATGACATGGGGGAGAGGGAAGATGGATAGGTATGATGGGAGGAACCTAAACCAGTATTTAGAGAAGAAGGAAGCACAGTGGGGCTGATGACATGGGGGGAGAGGGAAGATGGATAGGTATGATGGGAGGGAACCAGACCAGTATTTAGAGAAGAAGGAAGCACAGTGGGCTGATGACATGGGGGAGAGGGAAGATGGATAGGTATGATGGGAGGAACCTAAACCAGTATTTAGAGAAGAAGGAAGCACAGTGGGGCTGATGACATGGGGAGAGGGAAGATGGATAGGTATGATGGGAGGAACCTAAACCAGTATTTAGAGAAGAAGGAAGCACAGTGGGGCTGATGACATGGGGGAGAGGAAAGATGGATAGGTATGATGGGAGGAACCTAAACCAGTATTTAGAGAAGAAGGAAACAGTGGGGCTGATGACATGGGGGGAGAGGGAAGATGGATAGGTATGATGGGAGGAACCTAAACCAGTATTTAGAGAAGAAGGAAGCACAGTGGGGCTGATGACATGGGGGGAGAGGGAAGATGGATAGGTATGATGGGAGGAACCTAAACCAGTATTTAGAGAAGAAGGAAGCACAGTGGGGCTGATGACATGGGGGAGAGGAAGATGGGTAGGTATGATGGGGGAACCAGACCAGTATTTAGAGAGAAGGAAGCACAGTGGGGCTGATGACATGGGGGGAGAGGGAAGATGGATAGGTATGATGGGAGGAACCTAAACCAGTATTTAGAGAAGAAGGAAGCACAGTGGGGCTGATGACATGGGGGGAGAGGGAAGATGGATAGGTATGATGGGAGGAACCTAAACCAGTATTTAGAGATGAAGGAAGCACAGTGGGGCTGATGACATGGGGGGAGAGGAGATTGGATAGGTATGATGGGAGGAACCTAAACCAGTATTTAGAGAAGAAGGAAGCACAGTGGGGCTGATGACATGAGGGGAGAGGGAAGATGGATAGGTATGATGGGAGGAACCTAAACCAGTATTTAGAGAAGAAGGAAGCACAGTGGGGCTGATGACATGGGGGGAGAGGGAAGATGGATAGGTATGATGGGAGGAACCTAAACCAGTATTTAGAGATGAAGGAAGCACAGTGGTGCTGATGACATGGGGGGAGAGGAGATTGGATAGGTATGATGGGAGGAACCTAAACCAGTATTTAGAGAAGAAGGAAGCACAGTGGGGCTGATGACATGGGGAGAGGAAGATGGATAGGTATGATGGGAGGAACCTAAACCAGTATTTAGAGAAGAAGGAAGCACAGTGGGGCTGATGACATGGGGGGAGAGGGAAGATGGATAGGTATGATGGGAGGAACCTAAACCAGTATTTAGAGAAGAAGGAAGCACAGTGGGGCTGATGACATGGGGGGAGAGGGAAGATGGATAGGTATGATGGGAGGAACCTAAACCAGTATTTAGAGAAGAAGGAAGCACAGTGGGGCTGATGACATGGGGGGAGAGGGAAGATGGATAGGTATGATGGGAGGAACCTAAACCAGTATTTAGAGATGAAGGAAGCACAGTGGGGCTGATGACATGGGGGAGAGGAAGATGGATAGGTATGATGGGAGGAACTCAACCAGTATTTAGAGAAGAAGGAAGCACAGTGGGCTGATGACATGGGGGAGAGGGAAGATGGATAGGTATGATGGGAGGAACCTAAACCAGTATTTAGAGAAGAAGGAAGCACAGTGGGGCTGATGACATGGGGGGAGAGGGAAGATGGATAGGTATGATGGGAGGAACCTAAACCAGTATTTAGAGAAGAAGGAAGCACAGTGGGGCTGATGACATGGGGGAGAGGGAAGATGGATAGGTATGATGGGAGGAACCTAAACCAGTATTTAGAGAAGAAGGAAGCACAGTGGGGCTGATGACATGGGGGGAGAGGGAAGATGGATAGGTATGATGGGAGGAACCTAAACCAGTATTTAGAGAAGAAGGAAGCACAGTGGGGCTGATGACATGGGGGGAGAGGGAAGATGGATAGGTATGATGGGAGGAACCTAAACCAGTATTTAGAGAAGAAGGAAGCACAGTGGGGCTGAGACATGGGGAGAGGGAAGATGGATAGGTATGATGGGAGGAACCTAAACCAGTATTTAGAGATGAAGGAAGCACAGTGGGGCTGATGACATGGGGAGAGGAAGATGGATAGGTATGATGGGAGGAACCTAAACCAGTATTTAGAAGAAGGAAGCACAGTGGGGCTGATGACATGGGGAGAGGAAGATGGATAGGTATGATGGGAGGAACCTAAACCAGTATTTAGAGAAGAAGGAAGCACAGTGGGCTGATGACATGGGGGAGAGGGAAGATGGATAGGTATGATGGGAGGAACCTAAACCAGTATTTAGAGAAGAAGGAAGCACAGTGGGGCTGATGACATGGGGGGAGAGGGAAGATGGATAGGTATGATGGGAGGAACCTAAACCAGTATTTAGAGAAGAAGGAAGCACAGTGGGGCTGATGACATGGGGAGAGGAAGATGGATAGGTATGATGGGAGGAACCTAAACCAGTATTTAGAGAGAAGGAAGCACAGTGGGGCTGATGACATGGGGAGAGGAAGATGGATAGGTATGATGGGAGGAACCTAAACCAGTATTTAGAGAAGAAGGAAGCACAGTGGGGCTGATGACATGGGGGGAGAGGGAAGATGGATAGGTATGATGGGAGGAACCTAAACCAGTATTTAGAGATGAGGGAGGCACAGTGGGGCTGATGACATGGGGGGAGAGGAGATTGGATAGGTATGATGGGAGGAACCTAAACCAGTATTTAGAGAAGAAGGAAGCACAGTGGGGCTGATGACATGAGGGGAGAGGGAAGATGGATAGGTATGATGGGAGGAACCTAAACCAGTATTTAGAGAAGAAGGAAGCACAGTGGTGCTGATGACATGGGGGGAGAGGAAGATGGATAGGTATGATGGGAGGAACCTAAACCAGTATTTAGAGAAGAAGGAAGCACAGTGGGGCTGATGACATGGGGGAGAGGAAGATGGATAGGTATGATGGAGGAACCTAAACCAGTATTTAGAGAAGAAGGAAGCACAGTGGGGCTGATGACATGGGGGAGAGGAAGATGGATAGGTATGATGGGAGGAACCTAAACCAGTATTTAGAGAAGAAGGAAGCACAGTGGGGCTGATGACATGGGGAGAGGAAGATGGATAGGTATGATGGGAGGAACCTAAACCAGTATTTAGAGAAGAAGGAAGCACAGTGGGGCTGATGACATGGGGGGAGAGGGAAGATGGATAGGTATGATGGGAGGAACCTAAACCAGTATTTAGAGAAGAAGGAAGCACAGTGGGGCTGATGACATGGGGAGAGGGAAGATGGATGAGGTATGATGGGAGGAACCTAAACCAGTATTTAGAGAAGAAGGAAGCACAGTGGGGCTGATGACATGGGGGAGAGGGAAGATGGATAGGTATGATGGGAGGAACCTAAACCAGTATTTAGAAAGAAGGAAGCACAGTGGGGCTGATGACATGGGGGAGAGGAAGATGGATAGGTATGATGGGAGGAACCTAAACCAGTATTTAGAGAAGAAGGAAGCACAGTGGGGCTGATGACATGGGGAGAGGAAGATGGATAGGTATGATGGGAGGAACCTAAACCAGTATTTAGAGAAGAAGGAAGCACAGTGGGGCTGATGACATGGGGAGAGGGAAGATGGATAGGTATGATGGAGGAACCTAAACCAGTATTTAGAGATGAAGGAAGCACAGTGGGGCTGATGACATGGGGAGAGGGAAGATGGATAGGTATGATGGGAGAACCTAAACCAGTATTTAGAGAAGAAGGAAGCACAGTGGGGCTGATGACATGGGGAGAGGGAAGATGGATAGGTATGATGGGAGGAACCTAAACCAGTATTTAGAAGAAGGAAGCACAGTGGGGCTGATGACATGGGGGAGGGAAGATGGATAGGTATGATGGGAGGAACCTAAACCAGTATTTAGAGATGAAGGAAGCACAGTGGGGCTGATGACATGGGGGGAGAGGGAAGATGGATAGGTATGATGGGAGGAACCTAAACCAGTATTTAGAGAAGAAGGAAGCACAGTGGGGCTGATGACATGGGGGGAGAGGGAAGATGGATAGGTATGATGGGAGGAACCTAAACCAGTATTTAGAGAAGAAGGAAGCACAGTGGGGCTGATGACATGGGGAGAGGAAGATGGATAGGTATGATGGGAGGAACCTAAACCAGTATTTAGAGAAGAAGGAAGCACAGTGGGGCTGATGACATGGGGGAGAGGAAGATGGATAGGTATGATGGAGGAACCTAAACCAGTATTTAGAGAAGAAGGAAGCACAGTGGGGCTGATGACATGGGGAGAGGGAAGATGGATAGGTATGATGGGAGGAACCTAAACCAGTATTTAGAGAAGAAGGAAGCACAGTGGGGCTGATGACATGGGGAGAGGGAAGATGGATAGGTATGATGGGAGAACCTAAACCAGTATTTAGAGAAGAAGGAAGCACAGTGGGGCTGATGACATGGGGGAGAGGGAAGATGGATAGGTATGATGGGAGGAACCTAAACCAGTATTTAGAGAAGAAGGAAGCACAGTGGGGCTGATGACATGGGGGAGAGGAAGATGGATAGGTATGATGGGAGGAACCTAAACCAGTATTTAGAGAAGAAGGAAGCACAGTGGGCTTGATGACATGGGGGAGAGGAAGATGGATAGGTATGATGGGAGGAACCTAAACCAGTATTTAGAGAAGAAGGAAGCACAGTGGGGCTGATGACATGGGGGAGAGGGAAGATGGATAGGTATGATGGGAGGAACCTAAACCAGTATTTAGAGAAGAGGAAGCACAGTGGGGCTGATGACATGGGGAGAGGGAAGATGGATAGGTATGATGGGAGGAACCTAAACCAGTATTTAGAGAAGAAGGAAGCACAGTGGGCTGATGACATGGGGGAGAGGAAGATGGATAGGTATGATGGGAGGAACCTAAACCAGTATTTAGAGAAGAAGGAAGCACAGTGGGGCTGATGACATGGGGAGAGGGAAGATGGATAGGTATGATGGGAGGAACCTAAACCAGTATTTAGAGAAGAAGGAAGCACAGTGGGGCTGATGACATGGGGGAGAGGGAAGATGGATAGGTATGATGGGAGGAACCTAAACCAGTATTTAGAGAAGAAGGAAGCACAGTGGGGCTGATGACATGGGGAGAGGAGATGGATAGGTATGATGGGAGGAACCTAAACCAGTATTTAGAGAAGAAGGAAGCACAGTGGGGCTGATGACATGGGGGGAGAGGGAAGATGGATAGGTATGATGGGAGGAACCTAAACCAGTATTTAGAGAAGAAGGAAGCACAGTGGGGCTGATGACATGGGGGGAGAGGGAAGATGGATAGGTATGATGGGAGGAACCTAAACCAGTATTTAGAGAAGAAGGAAGCACAGTGGGGCTGATGACATGGGGGGAGAGGGAAGATGGATAGGTATGATGGGAGGAACCTAAAGCAGTATTTAGAGAAGAAGGAAGCACAGTGGGGCTGATGACATGGGGAGAGGAAGATGGATAGGTATGATGGGAGGAACCTAAACCAGTATTTAGAGAAGAAGGAAGCACAGTGGGGCTGATGACATGGGGGGAGAGGGAAGATGGATAGGTATGATGGGAGGAACCTAAACCAGTATTTAGAGAAGAAGGAAGCACAGTGGGGCTGATGACATGGGGGAGGGAAGATGGATAGGTATGATGGGAGGAACCTAAACCAGTATTTAGAGAAGAAGGAAGCACAGTGGGGCTGATGACATGGGGGGAGAGGGAAGATGGATAGGTATGATGGGAGGAACCTAAACCAGTATTTAGAGAAGAAGGAAGCACAGTGGGGCTGATGACATGGGGGGAGAGGGAAGATGGATAGGTATGATGGGAGGAACCAAACCAGTATTTAGAGAAGAAGGAAGCACAGTGGGGCTGATGACATGGGGGAGAGGAAGATGGATAGGTATGATGGGAGGAACCTAAACCAGTATTTAGAGAAGAAGGAAGCACAGTGGGGCTGATGACATGGGGGGAGAGGGAAGATGGATAGGTATGATGGGAGGAACCTAAACCAGTATTTAGAGAAGAAGGAAGCACAGTGGGGCTGATGACATGGGGAGAGGGAAGATGGATAGGTATGATGGGAGGAACCTAAACCAGTATTTAGAGAAGAAGGAAGCACAGTGGGGCTGATGACATGGGGGGAGAGGGAAGATGGATAGGTATGATGGGAGGAACCTAAACCAGTATTTAGAGAAGAAGGAAGCACAGTGGGGCTGATGACATGGGGGGAGAGGGAAGATGGATAGGTATGATGGGAGGAACCTAAACCAGTATTTAGAGAAGAAGGAAGCACAGTGGGGCTGATGACATGGGGGGAGAGGGAAGATGGATAGGTATGATGGGAGGAACCTAAACCAGTATTTAGAGAAGAAGGAAGCACAGTGGGGCTGATGACATGGGGGAGAGGAAGATGGATAGGTATGATGGGAGGAACCTAAACCAGTATTTAGAGAAGAAGGAAGCACAGTGGGGCTGATGACATGGGGGGAGAGGGAAGATGGATAGGTATGATGGGAGGAACCTAAACCAGTATTTAGAGAAGAAGGAAGCACAGTGGGCTGATGACATGGGGAGAGGAAGATGGATAGGTATGATGGGAGGAACCTAAACCAGTATTTAGAGAAGAAGGAAGCACAGTGGGGCTGATGACATGGGGAGAGGGAAGATGGATAGGTATGATGGGAGGAACCTAAACCAGTATTTAGAAGAAGGAAGCACAGTGGGGCTGATGACATGGGGGAGAGGGAAGATGGATAGGTATGATGGGAGGAACCTAAACCAGTATTTAGAGAAGAAGGAAGCACAGTGGGGCTGATGACATGGGGGAGAGGAGAAGATGGATAGGTATGATGGGAGGAACCTAAACCAGTATTTAGAGAAGAAGGAAGCACAGTGGGGCTGATGACATGGGGAGAGGAAGATGGATAGGTATGATGGGAGGAACCTAAACCAGTATTTAGAGAAGAAGGAAGCACAGTGGGGCTGATGACAGGGGAGAGGAAGATGGATAGGTATGATGGGAGGAACCTAAACCAGTATTTAGAGAAGAAGGAAGCACAGTGGGGCTGATGACATGGGGAGAGGGAAGATGGATAGGTATGATGGGAGGAACCTAAACCAGTATTTAGAGAAGAAGGAAGCACAGTGGGGCTGATGACATGGGGAGAGGGAAGATGGATAGGTATGATGGGAGGAACCTAAAACCAGTATTTAGAGAAGAAGGAAGCAGCGTGGGGCTGATGACATGGGGAGAGGAAGATGGATAGGTATGATGGGAGGAACCTAAACCAGTATTTAGAGAAGAAGGAAGCACAGTGGGGCTGATGACATGGGGGAGGGAAGATGGATAGGTATGATGGGAGGAACCTAAACCAGTATTTAGAGAAGAAGGAAGCACAGTGGGGCTGATGACATGGGGGGAGAGGGAAGATGGATAGGTATGATGGGAGGAACCTAAACCAGTATTTAGAGAAGAAGGAAGCACAGTGGGGCTGATGACATGGGGGGAGAGGGAAGATGGATAGGTATGATGGGAGGAACCTAAACCAGTATTTAGAGAAGAAGGAAGCACAGTGGGGCTGATGACATGGGGGAGAGGAAGATGGATAGGTATGATGGGAGGAACCTAAACCAGTATTTAGAAGAAGAAGCACAGTGGGGCTGATGACATGGGGAGAGGAAGATGGATCTCCCCTGAAGCCCTACAGCTAGCCATCTCCTCCTCCGTCCTGTCACTCATTGATTCTGAAATTATCTTCTATGGTGCTGCCGACAACACCTCCCTCAACAAATTAGGGTTTCTGAATAAAGCCTGTAGACTGGCCACAGGATGTGACTGATGATGCGCACCTGTACGCTGTATACAGTACAAACTGGCTTAATTTTGATGATCGCCTAAAGTACCAGACCTGTCTCCTTGCCAAGAAAATCATGACTGACCTCACGCCCCTGCTCCTGTGATGCTGCTAACCGCCCCAACAGCTCCAGATGCACACGCCACGCTGAGAACGCCCTATCAGGTTCCCCGCAAAACCTCCATGGGCAAAGAACTTTCAGATACCACGCCCCAACTGGCTGAACTCACTGCCCATACCAGTCCTCCTGGCTCCTACCCTAGGACTATTCAAATCCCTTCTCCATAGCAATATCTTGCGTGACTCCACCTGTGACTGTACCTGACCTGCCCACGACCTATAACTGCCATGACAATGGACCCATTTGGTCCTGCTTTGAGTGCCTGTCCCTGGTTTCAGTCTTACCCGAGCCTCAGACTAGCTGACACTCACTGGACTGTACTGCCTGCACATTCCAGTCATAAATACTTCTACAACAACTACTGTACTGTATAATTGCCCCTATAGTTACTGTATTTATTGTATGTTGCCACTGTACTGTGTTGTCTTTTGATTGTTGAAAATTACCCTGTACCACATCCACCTGTTGTAATTTCATTATGTATCATTTGTAAGGTGTGATATTTCACACCGCTGTTTATACTGTGATGTCGGTACACTGTATGCTCTGTATTGTTTTCTATGACGTGGAGTTTTTATAAAGGAGTCTCTTGGGACTGTGGGACCCTAATATTTTTGGACTGTTCTTTTCCTTCAAGAAAACATGACTACAGTATGCTTTTCTATCACTACATTTTGACCCTTGAATATATATATATATGTATACATACATACATACATACACACACACACTGCCTGCTTTTAGGTTTCCTGGACATTCTCAAATGGTAGTTTGCAATGTTCCACAACGTTAACTAATCCACATGGAATCGAGAGAACTGACATCCCAGAATGTTTGGGAAACACTGAAACCTGCCAGAGTGGGGGATATGGTTGAGTGGAGTATACAAGCAGAGGGAAATTTCAAGATATACTGTATATACAATCATCTTTGGCTCTCATCTTGAAATTTCATATCCAAAGACTTAATTTGCTGCCAGAAAATCAAGACTCACAAGTTGTAAACAGGTCTTTTGAAGGAAAAAAAACAAGAAGCTGTCTCACAGTCAAACTCTTTGAGGAACTAACATGATACACAAATCAGATTTTTTTAAGAAGCAGATGCACAAAGCAAGCAGTCCTTCTGACATACACGTATCAATAATGCATGTGGGTGGTGTGCTTACAGCAAAGTTATAGTTAGAAACAATGCTCAGAAAACCCTGTATCCACCTTTAAAACACGAATGCCTTCCCTAGCTGAGAGTGGAACTGACAGCATCATGGGTGTCTTCTTTCTGAGATGTGTGTTTGTGTGTGTTCTATGTGCAAAAGATGCTGAATAAATGAAGTGGTCTGTACTGTGTTTATTAAACCCTGTGAGGTGGCACAAATAATTTACTGCTCCACTGCTTATTTTGTCCAACATAATCCTATTCGGTACTAGCGGTTGCACTGAGCTGACAGCTGAAAAGCAGGTTCTGATCGCTGTGGTGCAAGGATCTGGCAGGCTGCAGATGGAGTGATTTATAGAGAGGGAAATGAAGTGCAACTTATCTTGGAATAGCTTTGGAAACTGGAAAGCCCACTACACAGACGGACCACAGAATCCGGCTACACAGCATTTCCTGGCTTCGGAATGTACACCCTGGAAGAGAGGAGAGATACAATAGAGACCCTATAATACCTCTGGATAAACAAGGTACAAGAGGGAAGTATTTTCAGAAGAAAAGGTGCTCAAGAACAAGGGGCATGATAAGAAGCTGGAGGGGTAGATTCAGGAGAGATGTGAGGAAGTACTTTACAGAAAGAGTGGTGGATTCATTGAACAGTCTTCCAGCAGTGGTGGTGGAGGTGAAAACAGTGATGGGGTTCAAGAATGCATGGGATAGGCACATGGAATTTTATGGAAAGGGAAGGGGTGGGTGAATGGCCCAGAGATCAAGTAGGATCTGTGGTGATACTACAGGCAGGGAAAAATGGGCAGACTAGGTGGGCCAAGCGGTCCTTAATCTGCCGCACATTTTATGGTTCTATACATTTTTATCTCAATGTAGTATACTTTTGCAGCTGACCCTGGCCATTAAAACAGAATGGTGTCAAACCCTGATCATTTACAAGCAGCAGTTCTGAAAGTCCCAAAGCAATGTCCTGCATAATTCTTTTTTTTTTTTTTTAACTCTTTATTTATCCACCTCCCTACCTCGGTGTCCACTCCTTCGGACTGCTCATACCCTCTGTGCCACTGCTCCAGGATCTGCCCCAGAGTGCTCTCTCCTTCCTCCTATCTGCACAGCGGGTCTGTCCCGGAACTGGTGGTCTTGGGTGGAGCCATCGGTCATCTAGAACCACTGAGGGCTTATCCGTTTATGTGCTCCCCTCAACCCCGCCCCCTGGGATGCCCGGCGCAGGGCGTACATCCAGAGAGCGACATGCTGACACATGTCTCTCTCAAGCGCCCGACAGCATCCCCCTCCCGACTCCGTGAACGGAGCCGCCAGTCCCCTCGAGCCCATGTTCCCACTGGCTCTCTTGGGTGTCAGTGCATATTGCACTGTAGTATCCCACCCTGAGGAAGGAGAGCATCCGTTGGGACACTCAAGCCTCCCTCTCCTGGCCGATTCCCGCTGACCCGAGTCCTGCTCAACCCGGTCGCCTGCGTGGCATCCAGCACCTCAACCCCTCACGCCACTGGCCGGCCGTCCTGCATAATTCTTTGACACTCGCTGATAAACAGTTAGCCTCTTTTCACAACCATCGATTACCTGAGGCCACGCCATCAGCAAATCTGGGTGTTTGCTCCTGAAACTGAACTACAAGGACTGCTGGACTCTTGAAGAGCTCATTAATTTACCCAGGATAAAGTAGGGCAATCATTTATCGAGTAACAGAATATCATCCCTTCCTAGGTGAGTGACTTGTCCCACAACCAATAAGAGGGTAAACAGACTGGGTTGGACTTGGGTGCTGGGCAGTGCTCGAGTCAGTCTTCAGGCACTCTTCTTAAAGTCTTGGAAGGATCTGAATGGTGGAAATCCAGAGGAGACAGACTGCAGTCCATGAGAGATGAGTATTTGAAACCCCATAGGGGTTCCAAACTATCACAGAGCGTGGAGGTGGACATTATAGCTGCAGCTGCTTGTCTCCCAAGTAAAGTACACAGCTGGAAGAAGGCAGGTAGTAAGAAAGTTGATAAGGGCAAGACTGCAGAAATTAAAACTGTGATTTTGCATCCAGATGCTAGAGAAACAGTCTGAACAGTTAAGCCACCCTCATACTACTCTCTGGTAACTACAAATAATAATTTGCTAGTCTGAAAGGGCAGATGGTCTGTCCACAGCACTGAGTTTAAGCTCATTTTCAGGAGAGGGCACCTCAGTCACAAAAAGCCAGTGTTTGGTCTCCATGGCGCAGTTAGGAGTTATGGGGATCATTGCGTTAGTCAGATTGGTGGGGGTCTCCCGAGCCGAGGTTGGCGAGAGGCCTGCTGGACGACTGATGCTGATACTGCCAGAACACTTCAGCTGCCTCAGCGACTGGCACAAAAGAGCTGATTTGAACTGGAGGTGGAATCCTGACTCAAACCTGCAGGGTGAAGGCCTGCAGGATGTGGTAATAAGGACTTCCTCAAAAGGGCAGCGAGTCCTGCAACTGTACCAGTTCTAGTTAGTTATTCAGGGCCACATTTGGGGCATATTTCGACTAGGCAATCTGTCCCAGATTAAAATTCTTCTTATTTCTTGCAATTGATATTCAAGTGTGCCGGCACTTGCTATTCGCAACGTGCACATGTGACTACTGGCACTGCAACATTTCAACACCTGGCTACCTAGTGTACTATGGGACCCCTAAAGAATGGGGGAGGTAAAACTTACTGGTGCCAAAGGGTAGTGGGCTGGTACAGTACTTTTGGGAAGGGCATAGTGATGGGGAAATGTAACTGCTGTCAGAGTAAAATAGCCATTCAGCACCTATGAGAGTACTTGAACCCTTAACCTTCCATTCTCAAGCCTGCTCTTTCTTCCCAATAAACTCCTGATTTGTCTGCAATGTCTGTCTCACGAGCATATTATTTCTAGAGTATTAATAATTATAGTTTGGGCTTCATGATGGGGCACTGTGGAGCACCCACCAGCACTCATTCATTCATTCATTTATTTATTTATTTCAGATCTCGGATTAACCACTTGAGCTCAGAGCTCTTTACATAGGTTCCACGTTAGTACATTTAGAACAAGTAGGTGATTATACAGAGGCTTGAGACAAACAAGGCAATAGAATTAGAATGAGAATATTTAGGTACCTTTGGTCTTTAAACAAAGGAATGCAAAAATACAGCGAAAACTAAAACTGGAATAGGTAAACACAGTCAGACACATACAGGAACAGACTAAATAACTGTAGCCCAACAGGGAGCCTGTTAGTTGTCAGCAACACGGAAGCAGCATGACATAGAAGTGCTGAGGCACGGGTGGAGGGGTTGAGCCCCAAGTGCAGGTGTCCGAGAGAGAGAGAGGAGAGAGAGAGAGGTCTGTTTGGCAGAAGGGCAGATGGTAGGAGATGCCTTGCTAGGTGCAGGTGCATGCTGCTAGCATGGATGTGCCTACCATGTGCTCGGAACAGAGAGCTAAATAATCGAATACTTTACATCTTAAAAGACTTTTATCTCGGTCTGTTGCAATATCGCTGTATGGCTGACGTCCTTGTGTCAGCAGTGGCTCCAAAACACGGACATGAACAACTTCAGTGGGCGTGCACTCTTTCTTTTTCGCAGCGGGATGCTCCTGTGACAGGACATTCAGTTGTGCCTGCACAGCACAATGCAACTGATGTGCTGACGCCCAAATGATAAATATGTTGTAAAAATTTCCACCACTGCAGAGGAGACCAATAAAAGGCTAGTGGCTATGGAGCTAAAATTAGTGACTTGGACAACCAAATTACAAACAACAAAATGGCTGCTGTGAAGCTCAGAAGGGTCAACAGCAGATGGTGGTGAATGTGACCCTGGTAAAGGACGTCAGTTTTCTGAAAATGAAGGTCAAAATGTGGTAAAACACTGTGCAGCAGAACAATGTAAGGGTCGTGGGCTTTGCTCCTTAGCCGGCAGATCAGTCAGAACTGTTATCGAATTGGGGTCACCTTTTTTTTTTTTCAGATCTATCCATATTTCCCTGAGATGCGGGTAAAGATACTGAAGGCCTTTGTTATACTGGTGTGGTCCAGGCCTCAGGAACAGAGATGTAGCAAAGTTAAAATTTTGCGGCTTGAAGTTGCCGTGAAGTTGTGAAACTTCGACTGTGAGAAGCTTCAACCTCCTACTGGCATCACCAACTTTGACTTGGCTGACTTTGCAATGTTTTTTCAGTTGATGTGTTACTATTTTCCATGAGGTGGCAACTTCATGAGTGACATTTCTTCACTTTGCAGGAAAAGTACCACTTTGCCTGGCAAAAAGTGCTAAGTCGACACATCAAACTTCGTGAAGTGGGACAGCTTCACAAAGTTCTGTCAAGTAATGTAATCCCTCTACAAATGGGGGTTCCCAAAAGTCTTCCTTGAGCTTGCCTAAATGCTCACTACCAGGCTGGTGTCCTGCGTTTTAGCAGTTTAAATGTGATTACCAGAGCTTGTATAGCCTCTGTGTACTGTCTCTTTAAGAGCTGCCTAATTGCAGCTTAAGTAATCTGAGAGGGAGCTCTGTTGAAAGATGTAACTATTAACTGAAAATCATTTAGAGTGATAATGATAATGTAGTTTGTCTAACCTGCTTTCTTTGTAGCAAGGACTGTTTTGTTGCCTCCACTATCTTGGTCTTGGACTGCAAATTGGACCAAACAGTACTGGTGGGACCTAAAATATAGCCGGACTACAGGAGCTGTCTGAATTCAAAATCTGTAGGAACTTTAGTTTGGAGTTTTTGCTCCTTCTTTGCAACTGAAGGGGAGCTCTTGCTTTGACTGACAGCCAATCCAGCCAACCAAATCTTTTGGATCTTGGGAAGTCCCAGGCTGCTTGCAGTTTTCAGTTAGAACTAAGCTGGAAGCTGAGCAAGAAGGAGCTGAAGTGTTTCTGAGCAGCAGCAATCCTGAGTGGATTTGCATGGGAGAACTCTGAAAAGGCTAAGTTTTGGCTAGCATGCCAGTGTGTTGCTCCTGGGAGGAGAGAAGAGAATTATTTTGGACTAAATCCAAGTTTGTGTGACTAAAGTAAGCTACGAAGTGGGCCAGGCTCAACCTGAAGAAGATCGAATATTTTTGCGAATCGATCGGCCTGTCAGGAGTTCCAGCTACCCCTAAGCTCCCGGTGTGTGCAGAGACTTTGCGATTGTGCCCGGGAGATGCCTGGTACAGTAGAATTCCATACATGTAAATGTGCTATGAGCTGCTAGTGGGTTGTGAGTTAGTTCCCCACTGTGTGAAATGTGTTCTGCTTGCTGGAAGCTGTATCCAGCCCAAAACGGACTGCTCTCGAACTTGTCTTCATGCGTCTGGGCTTTTCCAGACTGGCCCAGCCAGACTACCCACTGCACAGAGAAGCCATCGACGAGAGACCTGCCTGGGGATCAGCCCCTGCTCCACGCTTGAACAGGAACAACGCCTCTGCAACTTGTGTGGGCCCTGCTTCTCCTCGCATTCCAGATCAACCACCTGCAGTCTCGATTTTTGTCCAGCCTGTGTCCAGTCTTGGGTATCGTGAATAAATACCAGGGTAGCTCCCTACAACAATAGCTTAATCTAATTGTCTTGTTGTTTTGTTTCCTTTACTGAACTGAGCCCTCTGGCTCCGGATTACAAATATTGTGTACTATGCAGGTTGTGTTTTCCATCACAGGGCCCCAACCAGCTGCAACCCGGGCAACTGTCCTGGCTAGCCCATCTCTTCTCTACCTGGGTACCCAGAATGGACTGTGGGGGACTCAAGCGCATGCATAACTGCTTGATTGATATAACCTTTAAGCTAATTAACCTGATTTTGCCCTCCCTTATTCAAGACCCTGAATAAATCAGATCTAACTTTTTCTGCATGTAATCTGACTGTGGTTTCAGTTTGTGCTCAAAGTACTGTACTGTTGCTATTTGCTCTGCTTAACCTTGTTTTACAGGGGTCCCCAGGTTCGAGCCAGAGGAACCAGCCCTGGTGGTAAGTGCAAACAGTGTGGGTACTTGTGTGGTGTACCAGGGTATTGAAAGCAATTATTGTACAGTATTCAGGCCACTAGAGGGAACGAGTGGGGTCACAGTGTCCCGGAGGAGGTGCCCAGGTTAGCTTGACCACTACCAACCCTGACCTCTGGGTGGGCAGCACCCGTTCAGAACTCAGGCCCTTAACCTGCTACTAGCCAAGCAGGCAGGGTAGTAGCCCTTGGGATAGCGCCACCTAGGGGTTACAGTAACATTTTCTCAGCTTCACACATCTCTACTCAGGAGTGAGTCTGCAGCACAGCCACTGACCACAATCGGTACACTGTCCAACAGGCAAGCTAGAATTCTACTACTTCTGTCCACCAGTGCTCAGGGGACATTGTTTGGGGTGTGAGTAAACTGGATTTTCCTGACCTCTCCTCTCAGACACAGGACAGGATGTACCTGCTCCAGGTTGTCTAACAATCACTGATGGAGTGTTGCAGTTACTCTTTCCTGCACTTTACAGGTCTCCTGAAAATAAGATGCACATGTATCGAGACACTGCAGTGACTGAGAACTTTCTGAGTAAGCTTTTAAATTTAGACTGCCCACTAGAGCAGGACTTGGACTGTGATAATGACTGATCATATGACTACGGCTGAGTAAACAAGTACTCTGCATTGTGTTCCTTATTGGGATCTGCCTTTAACATAATGTAAAGGGTCTCATATCTGATGGTTGACTCAAGACATTTGTTTTATTGGTTTATTACAAAATGATGTTCTATTCTGTAAACAGCTTCGTATTACACTGTGTGTTTATATTATCTTAATCGAATCCTACAGTACTATAAATATAATGGACTGTAAATGGGTAACTATACAAGGGGACATTACTCAGTTCATGGACTTGAAAATACCCTGTATAGTGTCTCCTTCCCCATGCATGGTATCATGTGTAGACACTTTTGAGAGAAGGTGTGATATAAACTTAACAGACCCGGAATATCTGAGGTATGTCCTGCATTGTCTTTACAGGTTCTCTGACCTCCCACCTCCTTACTCAGTCCTGCAGGAAGTAGAAGGGAAGCTGATACAGAGACTTTATTTCTCCATTCTGTGGTAGGAGTGCTATAGCCATGACTTAATCTCGTTTGGCTTTACCTCTGACATAACTGACCTGAGACTCTTGCGCTACTGCTGAGTTTTGAATATACTGTAACTGAGAAGTGCATTGTTTTACTTCTGAACAGTCAATTGTCTATGTATGCTTTAAGTATCTCTGCATACTTTTGTTCTGTTAATATGCATAACCCCACAAATAAAAAGCGTGCGCTGCACTGGGAGCATAAACAACATGTGCTCACAGACAGGAGCAAAGTGCCTAACTGAGACA
This sequence comes from Neoceratodus forsteri, assembly GCA_016271365.2. Taxonomy (NCBI): domain Eukaryota; kingdom Metazoa; phylum Chordata; order Ceratodontiformes; family Ceratodontidae; genus Neoceratodus; species Neoceratodus forsteri. Next base: position 1,094,929,562 of record CM028135.1, on the reverse strand, counting down.
ACTTTACATGAACATCACACACGTGGCAGCTCTCAGATGTGAATGAAAAATTAAATGTACAAGTTAGTTGGTAAAACTGTCAGGTATAGTTTCATAATACAAAGCACAGAATGAATGTCCTGGCAGTACCGTCATGAACCTGGTGCTTTGTTAGGGGCAGGCCTACAGCGTGAAGGTCCTAAATGTATTCACAGAATTTAAGGCTATATGCTTGAAAAGCAATGCATAGGACCCAGGAGCAGCTCATCAAGACAGACAAATCAGTAAGCTCAATGAAAATTAAACAAATGCTCCCTGTTAATAAAAATATCCGAATAGTGAATCAGATGGAGCTAACACGAATAATTCGGTAAATAAGGGCTGCAGCAGTACACAAATGCTAGCATTGTAAGAAGGAAATGTGGAAAAAATGGGGGAGATAGCAGATGCATCAACTCCATGGATTGAAAGCAGCAATAAATAAGCCTAATGGTATCAAAGCCGACTAAAGGTTATTAGAGTTGATAAATAAATAGATGTGAAAAGCCAGTCCAAAAGCGGGCTGCAAAATATACAGCAAAGTGACAGAAGGTTCAAAAGGCAAAAGGGGGTAGAAAATAAGAATACATCAGCTCCACAGACTAAAGCAACAAAAATAAGTGCTAATGGTATTGAATGTGTCTGAAGACTGTTATACTCAATAACTCAGGGCACTAAATAAGCGAAAAAGTTTATTAGTAGTTTTACGCATGAAAGTGCTAATCAGATGTGAAAATGCATAGCACTTGGCACAGAATGGTTATCAAAATTTAAAATAGATATAATTTTATTAATTTTGTCTATTGTACTATAGACGTACTGAAAGAAAATGGTTAGCAGTCTACTGCTCACATTTCTGGAAATGGTCAGTAGTACCTCCTGTTTTGCGTAGCATTTTGCTGTGCTTTAACAGCTATTTAAAACCCTGTAACTAGATAAGTGTGAAAAGCCAGTTCCAAAAGGATGCAAAGTATGGAACAAAATAACAGAAGGATCAAAAGGGACAGACAGAGGCTGGGGGCAGATATTAGGAAAGCAGGGCCAGATATCAGGAAGGGGAAAAGAAGGATGAGAAAAGATGCGAGGTGCCACACCTTATGGAAACCTATGGCATAAACAATTTATTAGTTTCAGATAAATAATATCCCCATTTTGCAGTTTTGAAGAAGAAAAGATTTGCATTGTTCCAGTCCAGTTAATCAAAAAAAAGGGAAGATGGCACGATTCCAACAGTACAATCTGTAACATAGAAGGACATGCTTTAGAGGAACGATATAATATAATATTTTCATTCAAGCCAGAGAAGAATGAGCTTTTAGAGTATAAATCCAATTAGATTCACATTGTAACAGACGTTTTGCCTGTCATCACCCCTTGGATTAAAGGTATTGTTCCAATCAATGAACCTGGAACAGTGGGACTGCCACCATGATGGGTGGCAAAATGTATCCAACGGAGTGTCTGGTTCTGCCTTGGTAATTGAGTGCATGTGCTCTTCCATCCTTTCCTTTCCTTCAAAGCATGAATAATGTGCCCTACATACAGTATGTCTTAGGATAGGGCAGCTTAATACACAGACAACAAACAACATGGTGCAGTTTATAAACTGTGCTATAAATACTACTTTTTAGTGCCAGGATGAACAAAGACTTGCACTGAATGCAGTACAGCAGACACTAGAACATCCACAGCAGAAGCATCCAATCGATCCAGTCTGGATGATTCTAAGCTCTTAATGCCCCTTCAAAAGAGGCTACTGGTAACTATATCACCCAAGTCTTCACCTACGATATGTTATCCTGAAACGTCTTGCTCTATTAAGTCGTCATCAAGGAATGCTTCAATATAGCCTGTTTGAGTTCCGTGGCCCGGATGTCAAAGCTCTGTAAGTACAGCAATTCTGTTAAATATGGACAAGTCCATATGGGATACCCTTTAAAGGTGGGGTGGATGGTCACTGGAGGCATGAACTGGCTTTTCACATTTATCTATGTTTTTGTAAATATCTTTTTATTAAACCAGCCAGGTGTGCATATACATGCCTTACAAATTAATGCACAGATACACAGTAGTCAGTCTCAGAATATCAAACAATAGGTCAGGTTAACAGACAAGTTTTAAAATTTACAGATTGTCTACTGTCCCCTGCACAGCAAACGGTGGAGGCCGAGCATCTCTGCTACTATTAGGTCCCCTTTGTCTGAGGTGGTATATAAATTGCCACAGGAAGGGAGGAGGGTGGGGGTGGCAGCAGGCACTGAGCAGGGGGCCTATTAGCCTAAGGTCTCTCCACTCTATCCTTGTGTTGCTCACACTGGTACCAGAGGCTCTACTCCTGTCAAAGTTGAACAGGGTCCAGGAATAACAAAGGAATAAAGTCAGAATCATGCGGCATCACCTGTATGACCCACCTATCGTCTACCTTGAGCAGAAGGTTTCTAGCTTCTCATTTAAGCTGTACGTGATTTTTTCCATCTTATATATATCATTAACTTGCCCTACCCACCCATCAGTCATACTACCTATGGTTTGGACAGCCAGTTTCTAGTTATACATTTCTTGGCTGCCAGCAGGCATAATCCCAGTAAATATTTGATATACCTGTCCCGAGTCCCGCTGGGTGAGTGGTGGAATAGATAGAGCAGCGGGGTTAATGATATAACTCTTGCAGGGCAGAGAGATTTCCCGTTCAGGTCCTGAAGGAATGGTTGCAATAAGGTGCAGGACAGGTCCACTGTAATGTGGGAATGGGTTCCCAGAGGTTCCACACAGAGTTGCCACCAGGCCACTGATCGACCTCTTGCATATCTGGAGGTAATTGCTGGGGTTCTAAAATACCATATCAGATGCTTCCAAGCATACTACCTCCAGATATGTGAGGTCACCACTCTACTTATTTCATAACAGTCCTTCTCCCAGTCTGACAAAAAGCTGTATCTGGGTTCCCCTTCCCGTTGCCTAGCCATCCCTAGGGTCTCCTCTTGTCGGGTGTCAATTAACGCTTTGCATATTATGGAGATTAATTGACTGGGAGTTTGAATATGGATATGGTGCATTAATTCTTGTATCAGAGCTGGAGTCTTCATGAAGTAGAATATAAAGGAGGGACAGTTGTTAAGAAAATGGCAGACTTGTAGATATCAGAGAAAGTCTTTCTGAGGGTAAGCCATATTGTTGTTGAAGGTCCTCAAATGTCCATATAGTCCCCCTCATATATATCTGGCCAAACAGATTGTTATGCCTTTGCCAGTCCAAAATGTGATATCCAGGCAAGCTGGTAAAAAAGATTCCAGCTGCCAAGGGCTTACCCAGATCAGGTGGGGGCCAGTGCTGTAGTGGACTACTCCTCCAGACCTCTCCCACTCTGTGCAGCCAGGATTATTCCACAGCTGTTCTCTGAGGTTGGGTCTATACCAAACAGATGTGGGGCATCAGATGGTCCTCCATGACCAGCCATTGTGGACCACCACCCCTTGGATGTCGGTGAAAGAGGATTTAAGCTGCGCTGCTCAGTAGTATACTTGTAGATCGGGCAGACCTAAAGCCCTCGGCCCATGGGCAATATCAAGGTTTAAACTGGACATGAGGGTGCTTTCCCACCCAAATATACCTTGACATAGACACCTGCCACTTCTTCCAATCTGTCAGAGGCACTGGCACTGGCACATTTTGAAATATGTAAAAGCGGGGAGAACAGACATCCTAACCGAGTCTATACATCTAATTAGGGCAAGTGGCAGGTTGTGCCAGCGTCACAAATAAGTGGTCATTTGTCTAGATTAATGGGCCTTAATTAGCCGCATAAAGTTCCTCTATTTGTGATGTTAATTTAATCCCAGTGTAGTTTATTTCAGTAAGGTACCAGTCACATTTATCTATTTATTAACTATAATAATCTTCTGACACATTCAATACCAATTTTTACTGCTTTCAGTCTGTGGAGCTGATGTATCTGTTATTTTTCCACCCCTTTGCCTTTTGAACCTTCTGTCACTTTGCTGTATATTTGCAGCTCCGTTTTGGACTGGCTTTTCACATCTATTTATTTATCAACTCTAATAACCTTTAGTCGAGTTTGATGCCATTAGTGCTTATTTATTGCTGCTTTTTGGTCCATGGAGCTGATGCAGCTGCTGTCCCATTTTCCCATTTCCCCTTGGTGGAGGTCTTTAAGCGGGCCTAAAAGCACATCTTTTCACAAAGGCATATCCAGACCGCTAATATTTATTAAATTGCTGACATTTTAAGTAAATTTTAGCTGATTTTATATTATAGAAAATCATAGAACTCTGACAGCAGGAAAAAACCTCACAGCAGATCCAGTCTGCCCATATGCCCCCTTCCGCTAAGAGGCCTCCTTTTCCCATTCCTGATCTGCCCCCTGCCCGTCAGGCCCATGTGCAGATCTCAGGCTCTCTTGAATTTCTCCACTGTATCCACCCCTACCACCCCAATCCGGCAGCTCATTTCATGGCCATACCACCCTCTCAGAAAATCCTCCCTGATATTCCCTCTGAATCGTCCCCCTTCCAGCTTGTGGATATGCCCCCTAGAGGAGTTATTCTTACTCATCTTAAAGATGCTGTCTACCCTCACCCTGTTTATGCCCTTCAAGTATTTGAACGTCTCACCATATCCCCTCTCCCTCCTCCAGTGTGTACAGAACCAGTTAAGCCTTTCCTAATACATCCTCCCTGCATACCACTCAGTATCTTGGTTGCCTTTCTCTGGACCTTTTCCAGCGTGCCTTGTCCCTTGCCAGTAAGGCCTCAGAACTGGATCCCATATTCCTGTGTGGCTGACCATGGTTTTGCATAGTGGCAGAAGCACCTCCCTCTTTCTGCTAGTAATCCCTCCCAATGCATGCCAGCATTTTGAGTGCCTGCCCAGCTGCTCTCTCACACCGACCTCGGACCTTCAGACTGTCTGAGATAGTGATCCCTAGATCCTCTCCTGTGCTACCACCTCTAATTCTCCCCCAGCCAGTATGTTACCTTTGGGTTTTCACCTACGTGCATAATCCTGCACTTCTTGGTATTGAATTGCAGCTGTCACCTCTCCGACCACTCCTCCAGCCTAACCAGATTCTCCCTCATATCCTCCACTCTCCCAACCCATTATCAACCCTGTTACTGCAGATCTTCATATTGTCGGCAAACATACATACCTAGCCCATCAGATCCTCCGTTATGTCTCTATGTACAGGTTGAAGAGTGTGAGTCCCAAGACAGACCCTGAGGAACCCCACTCGTCACCCGACTTCCTTGGAATGCACCTCATTTACCACCACCCTCTAGGTCTTCCCTCCAGCCAATGTTCCAACCCATTTTGTGAGCTTGTTCCCAACTCTCAAACTGTCTACCTTGCTACCAGTCTCCTATGGGATGGTGTTTAATGCCTTCCCTGAAGTCCAGGTAGGCCACGTCCCCACCCTCCTGGTCACATATCTCCTTCACTCTGCAAAGAATTCAGTCAGGTTGGTCGGGCATGACCTACCGCCTGTGAATCCATGCTGATTGCCATTTGGAGGCCCTCCCTTTCAGATATTTGATCAGCCTTTCCTTAATGAGTGCCTCCATTGGTTTACCGACTACCAAGGTAAGGCTAACCAGCGTAGTTCCTGCTTCTTCCCTTCCTCCCACTTTGTGTAGGGTACTACACTGGCCTTTTCCAGTCCCCAGGACCCTGCCCATGTGCAGTGATAGGTTAAATAGCTTTGTGAGTGGTGCCGCCAGTTCCTGCTTCAGTTCCATGAGTACCCTCGGTGGGTCCCATCCGGACCAATTGCCTTATCCATCCAGCCTTCCTAATTCCTCCAATACCCTATCTACCATAAAGGGACTGAGTCCATCTCCTACCCATCCTTCCGTTTTCCAACCTCGGCCTCACCCCTCCTAGATCATAGAAACTGATGCAAAGTATTTATTCAGGACCTCGGCTTTATCTATATCCACCTTCACCAGAGCCCCTCCACCCCCGAGCTTCGGGATCCTACTCGTCCCTTCTTCCTGTAGCTCACGTATCTGAAGAACCTCCTGTCCCCATTTTGCCTCCCTTGCTATTTGCTCCTCCGTTTCCGTATCGCCTGTCTGGTCGCCCTCCGCCTCCCGCTGCTTTTCCTGTATACCTCCCTGTCCATCTCCCTCTGTGATGCTTTGTATATCTTAAATGCCCTCCTTTTTCCTCTGACTGCAGTCCTCACTTCTGGTCTGAACCAAGTGGTTTCCTTCCTCTCTTCTTTTGCCCACTGTCCAAATACATAGTCTCCTTCTGTGATGCTTTGTATATCTTAAGTGCCCTCCTTTTTCTCTGACTGCAGTCCTCACTTCTGGTCTGAACCAGGTGGTTTCCTTCCCCTCTTCCTTTTGCCCACTGTCCAAGCGCATAATTCCGTTGCCCTTAAAATTCCTCCTTTAATTCTCTCCCATAGTTCCTCCCGTCCACGGGTCCTCCCTCCCTCCAGTTCCTCCTGGACCACTGAACTCATCCTCCTGAAATCTGTTCTTCTAAAGTCTAGTACACTCGTGCTGGCTCTGTTCTTATCAGACCCTTCCTGATCTGGAATTTTACTGACCTATGATCACTATCGTCCAGTGCTCCCCACTTCTACCCCTTGACACTGTCCCCATTATTCATAACTAGGTCAAGTAAGGCTCTTCCCTGGTGGGTTCCACTACTAGCTGAGTGATGAACACCTCCTGTAAGGCTCCCAGTATCTCCCTGCTCCTCTCTGTGGATGCCACTGGGATTCCCCAATCCACATCAGATTTAGATCACCCACCACCACTTCTCCTTTGCTGGCCATCTCTGTATCTCCCTCCCCAGCTGCTTCTGCCTCCTCCTCCTCCTGACTTGGTGGTCTGGAGACTACCCCTACCTTTACTGGTTTTCCTCCCTCTCTGCCCAGCGTGACCCAGAGGGTCTCTGCAGATCCACCACCCCTCCGCATACCATCACCTTAGCCCTCCCTTTGCACAGAGGCCCTCCCCACCCCTCTTTTTCTCTGACCTGTCCCTCCTGCAGAGCACATACCAGGTATTTCCACCTCCCAATTGTGTTTATCGGTCCACCAGGTTTCTGTGACTGCAACTAGGTCCAGGTCATCCTCCAACATCACTGCCTGCAGCTCACCCAATTTCTTCCTTAAGCTCTGGCGTTAGTCAGTAATACTTCCAGTAGCCCCTCCTCTGTCTTTCCCCTTTTGGCTTCCCCTGCCCCCCCCTCTGTGGGGGACAACAAGACTAGGCAGTTCCTTCTGCCATTCTTCCAGCCTGCAGCCTGCCTCTAGCTTCACCCTTCCTCTTTCCTGGAGTTTAACTCACTGTCTAGTATTTATCTATGTATCTACAATCTCCCCATTAGAAGCCTAGCCCCTCACCATTGATGTGCAATCTGTCTCTATTGCAAACTCAAATTTATTATTCTGTTTTAATGAATGCTCTGCCTTGCTTGTATAGTGCCATAAGCCTCCGAATGGGGCACTCTAAAATAAACTTGCTTACTTACTAAATTGCTACAGGCTGGCAATATAGACTAGAGGTTAGTGTAATCCTAGCAGACCTGGTCTGATTCCACAACCTCCACTTGCATACTGTGTGACTCTGAGCAAGTTACTTAACCTCCCTAGTGCTCCTGGGTTACCCTTGAAAACAGGTACTTGTGCCCAGTGGGCCTTACCCAGTTATCAAAGAATTAAAAAAGTTAACATCCATATAAAGTTTCAGTTCATCAAAGTTTTGTTGAAAATAAGTGCAAACTAGCATGGGTCCACATTGTTGTGTTCTGTTTTGTAGCATCTGTAGGAGTGTGGCATTTTAGTTTCTGTTGTGCTCATTAGAGATAGTCATGTGGACAATGCGATCAGCTGTAGAACCCTGCTGTACAACAGAAGGGTACAGTGCATTTCATGACCTCTGAACTGTGGTACAACAGCATTTTGGAGAGATAGAAAACATACAGAACAGGCATACTCTACAAACTGTAATGATATTCCTACCTAAAATGGTCCATACTGAATGTTATGTGAATAAACATTGATGTGAAAAACTGCATTTTGCATTGCGTTGTTTTATGGGCAACATTCTGCACAGTTTAGCCAGACCACAATATGGAGCAAGAGAGTCTTTAATTCCCTAGTGCAAGATTATGGAAAATAAAACCACACGCAGCATTGATGCTATAACCCAGACCACATCACCTAGCATGGCCCGTAAATGTTTGTTAAAGAACCCACGTACGGTCTCAGGTACAGGCACCATCCACAGCATAGTGGAGGGCGCTATAATATAAATTTGCAAGCTAGAGGTTGAGAGTGGGCATGCAGCAAGTTCTACCACATTTCAAAATCACAGGAGCAGCTGGACACTTTGGATAATGGAACATAGACATGGTTTTCATTTTTAAATTTGGAAATATAGCAATATGAGCAGAAACGTGGGTGGGATCAGAGTGGGGGTAGATATAGCAGGGAGAGGTGATAAATGGTGTGGGTACAATCATGTAAAAACCAACTGGAGGCCCACAATACAGACTGTATTATAAATGCTATTTCAGACATAGCTATTACAAACCCTATACATCCAGATTTCATGAATGTGTGGAATAAACAGTAACTGTTGAAGTACTGTATAACAATGTGTATATCCCAGCATAATAGAATTGTATGTATATGTCCAAGCTGTATCTCCTATGAAACTTTAATTAAAAAAAAAATTTAAATGCATAATTCAGCATGAAATTTGGAGCCGCACTGGTAGGACAAGCGGATTCTGCCAGTTCACCCTCCTGAGCAGAACACCTTGACGACCCTTTTGAGATTCAGAGCACTTTCAATTCCAGGTCTTTGGAATTGCATGCTATAGTGCTAGCCGAAAACCCTGTTTCTGACCACAAACATATGATGACCATCACCTGCACTGTAACTTAATTTTTGGGTGACTCCTTCCCCCACCAATTATGTTCTCCCTTTATGTAAGGCAGCTTTTGGGGTAACATAATGAGGCTCATTGATCCCTGATTGTGTGATCGTACCAACTGCAATTGTATCGGACGAGTGGGCCACAGTATACCTACAAAAATGCTGTTTACTCTAAGCTGTCAGCTATCCTAACAACTTCAGACTGAGACCATCTAATCTTACTTGAAGACAGAGTCCTAATTCTGGGCATTTGCTCCTGAGGTTTTCAGCATTGTGCCCGATTTCTGTATATAAAGGCTGAGATTTGGGAATGACTGTCAACATTTCTCATGGACAGAGCTGCATAACAGAGATAACCACTAAACAGCATTCAAAGTTATTTCTTTAAACTGTTTACCACAATCTAGTCAAGTTTTAAAGGGAGTTACTGTGGTGCCTTTCCACCAGAGTCACAGAATTGCAGAATATCCCCACTTGCCAAACTTTACATGCATTGAAATGGAGGACATAATGATTTAATAACCACAGCTTATTTTATTGCATTCAGTGGCAAACAAAATTCACAAAATTTGACTTTTCCATCTAATACAACTACAGTAGCGGACCTACTTCTTCTGTCTAAGTCAACTTCAGAAAATGAACTAACTCTCCCCTGTCTGTGAGGCACAGGTCAGGAAGCATAGGCAAACCAGGAGAAGTCATAAAATTCACAAGTAGCATTTTGTTATTATAAATAACAATAAAATAAAAATTTTTAGGATAGTTCTTGTACAGGCAGTTCAAACAAAAAAAGTCTTTCATCTGTGGGTATCTCTAAATCTACATCTCAATCTCCTGTAAACCTCTAAACAAACATTGCTCTCCTTTTATCAGATGTTTTCACCTGCCAATTAAATTCTGCATCCTGTTCTCATTAAGCTACATTTCCTGTTTCCACACAATTACCAAACTTTGTCAATTTCTTTCCTGTGACCAGTATATCCAGACTCGTCAACAGGTTTAGCCAATTAAGACATTCAGGCCAGATCTGGTTTCCTGCTGACAGCACTTGTGGAAGGTCAGAAAGTTTTTCAAGGTCAATCCCTGTGTTCCAATTTGCTATCTTTTCTAACAAACCCAATACAGCTTTCTGCATTTCATTTCAACAATCTAACTATACATATTTGCAAATCAAGGATCTCAGTTTGCATAAAGATTCATATAGGTTTTCACTGCAGAGAAGCAAGGGAAGAAAATAAGAATAGAAACAGCAAGTAAAAGAAGGTAGATAACTGGGAAATTGTGGGACTACCGAGTGCCAGTTCGAGGTTCCACAAGAAAATTTCTATTGCACAATCAGACAAACAAGAGACAGACACATGACAGAATAGGAGACAACAGGAAAACAGATCCTTGCTTTTATCTCTCTCTGTATAACAAATAGGACAGGGTCTTATCTAACTCTGTCACACTGTCTAAGAGCAGATCAGCAGTTGAGCCCTTACTCCCTGTCTGAGAGCAGCTCAGTAGTTAGTTGTAACCATACACTGCAATCTACCCATCAAGTGTCAAAGGAGAGGCAAGAGAAACAGAAAAAAAGGCCCTGGCATACTGCTTCTCAAAACACCTGTTTAAAATTCAAGGTATTAAAAAATTAACTCAAAGGGAAAAATGGACAGCTATGCTACAAAATCAGTCTTGCCTGACAGGGTTTAAATTGAATTTTTATGGAAAATGCATAAAATATCTGACAAAGTTACAGCTATTAAAAAGGCTGCAAAGGAAATGACATTTCTGAATGCTATTTCAATAAAATTGGACTCAGTTAAAACTTTAAATGACTGTCAGTCCACGTTCAACTGGCGGTTTATTATTTATTTTTACAATCTGAAAGGTTACACTGAATTCAGATCTATATGCATCAACTCTTTCCATCATCAGGGATCAAGTGATGAAATTCTAAAACAAAATGGTAATGGTTAGGTTCAAAGCTATCGCTTCCCCATAAAGGTTATGTTCAAAGCTATATGCTTCCCGTAAAGTTATGTTCAAAGTTATACTCTTCCTTTCCTCCTGGAAAAACAAACCTCAAAGTAATTTTAGGAGTCTTTGGTACCATGGATTAACATCAAACAAAATGCTTGCTATCAGGCCACAACAAGGCCAGAACCTGCAGCTCAGCCTTAACTCCCAGGCTAAGGCAACACCAGCAGCTGAGCCCTAACTCTTTCTGTCTGATACACAACTCCAGCAGCATGGACCTACCTCTCCTGTCTGAGGCACCTCCTGAAACTGAATCCCAGCTCTTCCATCTATGGCAGCTAAGAACTAGCACTCCCATCTAAGGCAAATACAGCAGCTGGGACCTAACTCCCCTCTGTCTAAGGCAGCACCAGTAATTGGACCTAACTCTCTTCTTGTGTAAGCAACTCAAAAGCTGAAACAAAATGTTACTCTGTCTAGAACAATTCCAGTAAGCGTAACCCTAACTCTTCCTTAGATAGGAGAGTTGGGAAGCTTATATTGTGGTTACCTTAGACAGAAAATTGGGTCTCAACACTGCAGCTGCATTAGAAGAAATTTAGGCTCAGTTTCTGGAGTTGCCTTAGACAAGGAGGTAGATCCTTACTATTGGAGTTGCCCAGAGAGATGCAAAGTCTTGGCTGCCAGAATTGTGTTAGATAAAGAGTTGGGTCTTACCTACTGGAGCTGTCTTAGACAGGGCGCATTAGAGGTCAGTTGCTGGAGATGCCTTAGAAAAGGTGAGGTAGGTATTTGCCTTACATGGGAAGGAGTTGGGTCTCAGATGCTGGAGTTGTCTTAGATGGGGAAAGCTGGGTATCTGCTGTTTGAGTTGTCTCAGATGGAGAGTGTTGAGTTTCCGTTGCTGAAGTTGCTTTGGAAAGGACAGGTCCTCACTGCTGGAGTTGCTTTAGACAGGGAAGGTATGTCCTCACTGCTGGAGTTGTCTAAAATGGGGAAAGTCGGGTCTCAGCTGTTGGAGTTGCTAGAGAAGGGGGTAGGTTTCAGCTGCTGGAGTTACCTTGACATGGTGCTGGTTTTAACTAATTGATTAGAATCCCATGAGACAAAGATTCCTGAAACGACTTTGAGATTTGCTGCTCTGGGTAACAGTAACATAGTTCTTTTCACTTGTCCTTCCTCCTGAAAAGAGCAATTTCCCCACAAGATCAAAACCTAATACTTATCTTTTAATCTTTTTCAGCATGCCCAAGAAATAACTATAGGGTTAATCAGATACATTTTTGTGTAGATATTTCTACCAGATAATTTCATGAGCATAGCATAATTAACATATTTTAGATCCCATTCTCAAACAAAAAATTAACATACACACAAATCCCGTCAGTTACTCGGCTATGGTGCATGAAGTACACAAAATCTTAACAATTCAGGGATGAAAAACCCTGCATAATAAATTAGCTATGAACAGCAAGTGGCTCCGTTGTAAATAAAACCTGAAACTAGGCCGTGGACTATGGGCAGTGTACTACAACTAGAAATGACCCAGGATGAACTCACAATCAACTTGTAGGAAGACTGGCAATTAGTAGAAACAAGTACTGTAACTGCCATTTCAGAGTGCTGCACAGTACCCTTCTTTGGACACAAGAGGAAGAACCTAGCTGTTGAGATGAGTTTTTTCCTCAAGAGAAACGATTGTTTGTCAGGAGAGAGCTTGACAGTGAATATCAGTTTCTCATTTTTCTACTGTTTGGTCTCTCTATCCCTGTAAGTTGCCCTGGGGTCGCTCCTGGTCTGTCTGACTTGTTTGACGTATGCTGATGTCTGAAATCAGCGAATGCAGGCAGATCTCCTTTCATGTGTGGGTGGTCATGTCTCTCCCCATGTTAGGCAACTCTCAGTCATTAATGTGTGCCTGCACTGTATAATACAATACCATTTGACATACTATCTTTTACACAAAATATCACAAAATGCTTTGCAATGAATCTTATGACAGAAATACATACGGATCAAGTAATAAAGTGAATGAGATATAAATTACATATGATATTATAATGTATGGAGAAAGGAAAATACTGTGGTTTCAAAGTTTTTGCACAACTCAGTATTTTTTATCAGTATGCTATTGCAATGTTTTGCCCATGTCCCAGTCTTGTTACTAACTCCTTCTAGTGTCATTGAGCTCTAATTTAGGACTCCTCAGCTGTTATGGAGACAAGAGAATGTTTAGAGACATAAGAACGTTTGCAACAACTGTATTCCCTCTATGCAGCATACATAACAAGGGATGGTGGGAGTACAGAATGGATGCTGGCTGCAGGTTCATATAAATGCATGCGGTAACCCTTTCGAGCTACTCTCAAGAGTTACTGAGGCAATCTTCTCTCCTGAGCCTTGACTGCACTCATTTGGCGCTCTTCTACCATCTGGCATCATCTTCATGGCACTGCGCTTAACAATACTTGAGAAGTGGATATTAAGGGCTGAAAGTGAGTGAAGCAAAATGTAAGTTTTAACACAGATCTCCAAAAGTTGCAGTAGGGGACAACTTACATCCCTTTCAGAGCTATGGGAGGGAGGGTTACTGCCAAAAGGAAGTCTAAAAATTAATTACACCACGGCAAAGGACTATGAGGGACAGGGATAGTCACAAGAAAGGGCTAGTAGCCATCTTTGTTGGCTACTTTATGACCTCATGAATACAATCCCAAGTATTCAGTAAACCTCCAAAGAAACATCATCTGCAGCTTACAGGCAGTTCGAACAAGAAAGAAAAGTTTAATCAACGAAGTCTAACGACAGATTATCAAACAGTAAGTAGGGGATGGTTAAAATGGCCATTTCCTTCCATCTTCCATCCAAGTACAGCAACCTTAAAGTCTGGCCTGGTGGCATTGGGTGGTGGAGCCCTGCTTTGCTATGTGGAAGACCTGAGATCAATCCTCAGTCCCAATTCCTCTGCTCCAGGCTAGTGGGGGTCCGGAGAGTGATGTGGGCTTTGTGCCCCACCCCAGGGGAGGAGGGTGCTGAGTATCCCTCTCTGAGCACTACCTGCAAGTGGGAAGTGGGACTGCCTTGGCACTGTGGGTGACCACTAGTGTTGTCAGCGCACTGCCTAAAGTCGGTGCTGCAGGGCTCATAGGCATCATGCAGGGGGAAGGGGCTAAGAGAAAAATTCTCTGAGTGAGCAGCATGTCAGGGAAGGTAACAGGGGCCTAATAGAAAAAAAAACCTGCGGAAAGTAGGGCGGCCTAATAGAAAAAATCCATGCGACTAGCCACTCGACACCCCAGGGGTGTCTCCCACCATGAGAGCTCCAGCAGTGAAGAATGTTGCCTGACTATCCCTGCTCTCTACCACCAGGCACTCTGACCCAACATGGGGTTTCTTCCACTGTGAGAGCTCCAGCAGTGGTGGATGATGTTACCTAGCTATCCCTGGTCTCCACTATCAGCCACGCTGATCCCACAGGGGTGTCTCCCACCACAAGAGCTCCAGCAGTGGAGGATATTGCCTGGCTATGCCTACTGTCACTACCACCATTCTGACCCAGCAGGGTGTCTCCACCACGAGGCTCCAGCGATGCAGGATGTTGCATGGCTATCCCCACTCTGATGGTGCAGGGGTTGTCTCCCACAGTGATAGCTACAGTGGTGAAGGATGTTCCCTAGTTATCCCCACTCTCCATTTCTAGCACTCTGACCCCACAGGGGTGTCTCCCACTGCAAGAGCTCCAGCAATGGAGGATGTTGCCTGGCTATCCCACTCTGATGCTGCAGGGGTGTCTCCCACAGTGATGCTGCAGTAGTGAAGGATATTGCTTGGCTATCCCCACTCTCCACTTCCAGCCACTCTGACCCCACAGGGTGTCTCCCACTGTGATAAGCTACAGCACTAGAGGATGTTGCCTGGCCATTCCTGCTCTCCCCTACCAGCCACTCTGACCCTGTGGGGTGTCTACCACCGCCATAGCTGCAGTGGTGGAGGATGTTGCCTGGCTACATGGAAGATTGAGGGTCGGGTTGAGAAGATGAGGGCTGCAGACCTGAGGTTGGGGCTGAAGCTGATTGGCAGGATGGGAAAGCTGCACCGGCAGATAAGCGCACACCTTAAAAGCTGCACAATTTGTTAGTCAGCTAATAACTTAATTTTGTTCTTAGCAATAATGTATTTCTAGTAACTAACCGATATACACATTCTATTTCTTTCTCGAACCAAAATACGTGGTTTTGAAGTTGTAAAGGTTTAAGCTGTCTTCCACACCCACCATGAAAGAAAATCCAACGTCTTAGTGTGTCCCTGTGCTGTTTATTCAGAAATGTAGCGTGTACACCATCCTAATACAACCTCAGGATGACTCTGGTTCTGCAGCAAAAACGTAACTGCAAGGGCAGAAATTATTAAAAGTCGCCATGGTAGTCATATTTATTGTGAGTCATTAATTATAAAACAAATATCAAAACAGTTTAAAAATACCTAAGGAATTCAAAATAAACCAATCAAGGGACTAAAGATGTCAGAATTACATAACTGCTTAATCATGTGATTATTTTTTTGCTGACCAACAAATTCTGCTGCTTTAAAACAGGCTAATCAACAAATATAGAATTGTATGATGAAAGGGGCATAAACTGTTCCCTTGACATGCGGTGAGCAATGGCAACATGATAATTAATAAGCAAAGCAGCGTATAATAGCATGTTATAAAATGGGCTGGAAATTCCTGCCTTCGGATTGGCTAAATAAGTTCTGAGACCCATATGTTAATTCTCTAGAAATGCACAGGTTGGAAAAATCAGGCAGTGGCATTTTGGCATTTGGGCAGATCACATTCAGAATTCATGAGCCCGTCCCTCACCCCTGATTGCTGTCACAGACATGGTTATCTTTACTCACTGAAAACCTTCAACATGACCTTATAAGTTGATCCAAGAAACAAACCATTTGTTTCTGGATCTGTTCTTCTAAGGACAAATCACGGCAACTAAACTAATCCTATGAAGTGAAACACCCTTAAAACTGGAAAAAAAAAAAAAAGTAATTAATTAATTAATTAAACATTCTTACCTTTCATAACATCCAACGTACACACACAAATTTAAAAAAATGAAGTACTATTCACAGTTTTAATTCTTGGTGTTTCTTTGTTGACCATAAGAAACTTCCTTCCTATCCTTACTAGCTAGCCAGTCAGGGCAATCTCTGCTGCTTATCCTGCCACAGACAAAACTGAGACCTTGGCACATATATAGCACATATGCAATGAGCTGACTCAAAATCACAATTTATCTTCAAATGTGAGGGGAAGAACCATAACTCACAAGTGGCAAAGCCACAGTGAGTTCTGAAAATCCTGCCCACTTGATAAATTGCCTATTTTGAGTCAAGCTTTTATCTGATATCTACAACAGTAGTTTACAAGTTATATTATAGCTTTGAAATCTGCAGTCTGCCTACAGATTTTGCTGTTTTCTTTGATTTTAACAGCTGCTTGATTGCTGCACCATTCTTTGTGATGTCATCAAGATTATGAAAGCTGCTCTCTGATCAGTCCAGTGTGTCACTGTGATAGAAACATAGAATGTGCAGGCAGATAAGGATCACTTGCCCACCTAATCTGCCCATTTTCTAATCCCCATCCAGTGCGTATAATGCAGACCCTTGCTGATCCACTGCTTACCCTCTCTTCTCCATCGTTAGGGCTCCCTTATGTTTTTCCCAGGCATTCTTAAATGCCTTTATCATTTTGCCCCACCACACCTCCATAGGGAGGCTTCTCCATGCATCCACCACCCCTTCTGTGAACAAATACTTTCTGACATTACCCCGGAGGCGTACCCACCTGAAGCCTCATTTATTTATTTTAATTTTGCTAACTGTGTAGGCCCACTGAGCTCAAAGGTCCCTTTTCGGGCGACACGACACAGCCTCATATAATGACCCTTTGTCCTCGATCACCTTCTCTTCTAAAAAGATGCTACTATCCTGTATCTTGTTTATATTCTTGAGATATTTAAAAGTCTCTATCATATGATAGTAACCTTAAAAATACTCATTGTGACATAAAAAGTTTTTGGGATGTGTTGCTGTTACTGCTGTCACTAGCTATTTTTATCTTGCCATTTCTTACCCCACTTGTATTGTATATAAAGGCCTTCTGTTGTGTGCGTGACATGGTGAAGACATTCTGCCAAGTGGAATCCTGCAGAAGTTTGAATTCAGTATTCCATAATAAACAACATTTTATCTATTAAATGTGTGGAATGAGTGACAGATTGGGAAGGACTACTTGTTACAACAGAAGTTACTTTTACAAAAGGAAATACATGTTTTAATTTAAAACAAAATGACTTTTTATTTTTTAAATTGTTTCTCAAGTTAACCATTTATAAGCACAATATGACTCTCCAGGTCATTGGCTGTCTGAGGTAATGCACTTCCAGGTGCTAAAGGCACTCAACGTAAGTGCCTCATGCATATTACTTACCTGGGTGTGCATTAACCCCAAGCAACAACCCTGTTGTGTCTAATTAATAACATACATATACTATAAAGTACTGCATAGCAGGTTACTTCACTATCACTTTATTTTTCCTTTACTGCTGTTAATAAATGGATAGTGAAAAAAATACACATACTTGCTTTTACCAGTGATAACAAAAAGTGAATAAAATGTGAAGCCCAAATTATGAAGCAATCAATTTTACATTCTGTCTCTGATACCCAGACAGCACAAAATGGCAATGCAGGAGGGCAGAGGGTAAAACTCAAAATCAAAGCACAATAAAACACCAGGTATTTTTGTGAGCTGGTCAATGTCTGAAACCATGTGGCAACAAGTGATGTATAGAGTGGTAAAATTATCGAATTCTGAAGTCATGGAATTTTTGTGAAATTCTGTGAATTTTCATGAGATTCACGAACACCTAGTAGGAATTTTCTGAAATTCTTTAATTGGCCATAACTCTGTGTTAAAGCTAGAGGTGTAGAATTTGGCATGCATATTTTCCGATACAGGCCCTTAAAATGTGTCAAATTCGTGACACTTGGAGAAAAGATGGGGAAAGTCATAGAATTAGCAAATCTAGCAATTTAATATTCATGTGAAAATGTCTGAAATATGTCTATGCTTACTACTTAGACCTTTGGAGACAGATAATTGAAACCTTTGATGCATACTTTCTTGGACTATTCATATAAATTGCTAAATAGACTTTGTAAGGTTTAACTATGACCTTCCCCTGACATGACCTCCAGGGGCTCATTTCCGAACCTGGGTTGTCAGCATGGGAGCATGGTGTTCTGATGCTAGACCATGGTGGTTGCCTTAAAGTCTAATATTTAGGGTCAGTGAACCTAACAACACTGGTGATATTCTGTTCTCTAGCTTTAAATGTATAGGGGTTTAAAATTCAGCAGTTTACCCAATTGCAAAATGTCATTTTAAAATTTCTGAATGTTGGAGTCTTATAACTCTGTCACCTTTAAGGTTAGAGATCTGAAACTTAGCATATATGTATGGGCATAGGTAATGTCACCATACAAAATTTGGTGCACTTTGCACAAACACTTTTAATTTATTTGTTACTTATTTGTTAACTGTAATTTTTAAATTTCTGGAGGTTATAACTCTCTTAATTTACACACACTTCTGTATAGGCAACGAGAAGCTCACATACAAATGTGGTGCACTGTGGACAAATACTTCCTAAATTAGACAGAAATAACCAAAATCACAATTTGCCAAAAGTCCACAACATTTTCACAGAAATTTCACGGAAGAAAAATCAGCATGTTGCCAGAATTCTGCTGCTGGAAGATAAAATTTGCCTGTCCCTAGTGATGTAGCTTTTCATGAAACCCTTTCAGTTACTCTCTCTCTCTCTGCATCACTTCTGGACTGCCAGTATCACCATAAAAAAAAAAAATTTAAATTAGCAAATAAAAAGAGTGCTGTTGCTGTATCTGTTCTATTATTGCTGAAACCCTGTGATGCTGTATCCTGTACTGTCTCCTGTCCCCTACCCCTCTAGGTCCCCATGCCTGACTTCTAATGCTTCCTATACCTTCTAGCATGCTGTGTTTACCAGCCAAAATGCCGACTGCTCTTTCTTCTGAGTCCTGGCACAAACCTCTCATCTTGGTGGCAAAAACCCAGCAGAGTATACTGTAGCTATTCACTCTCACTACCTCACTCCTGCTGAAAGTGGAAGTAAACCACCAAACCACGTGGCACCTCTTCACGTAAACCTCACAATGGTACTTTCCCGCCTCTCTGTCCTGACCTGTCAGTATCTTCTTTTCTCAAAATAAAAATTACACTTTTGGGTCCAGCTCTCTCTCTAACATGCTAAACCCCTGGTGCTGTCTCCCCGAACTGTCTCCTGTCCCCCTACCCCACCTCGGTTCTGAGTCCTGACTCCTGATGCTGCCCATACACTCCTGTCCTGGTGACAAAACTGTTTTATTGTGGGGAGACTTCAGACAGGAGGGTACTGACATCTTATTTACAGCTACTTACCTGCCCTAACACTGCAAATTCTACCTGGGACAAAAAGTCCAGCAGGTTAAAGTGCGCTTCTAAGTAGAACAGATGCAATTCAACCTGCTATACAGTATTCACATAAAATACAGTGTTGTGGTAAAGCGGCAACAGGATACCTTGCACCATGCCAGCGACCCGTGTTTGGGAAGCAGGCAAGGGCTGCCTGGAGTCGGCAGGGGAGGAGAAGGATCGAGCATCCGGAGGACTGCTTTCCTTCTCCTGGGAGGAATGAGAAGCTGGTTCGGCACTGCTTGTCCCCTGGCAGAGGCAGGGGGCACAGCGCGCGCCACTAAGTGGGTGGAGCTGGGACAGCCGCTTGTCTCAGCATTAGCGTCATTGCATGTTCCCAGCTCAAGGGAATCTACTTGCAAAATCTGCGGCCCTGTGTATGAGCCGGGCTCAGTGTCCGACCCTCCAGCCACCTTCTGTTCGCTCGGCAGCCCACTCCAAGGGGAGGCATCCCGGGTGAGAGTACGAGTTGCCGAGCCCAGAGCAAGCCCTTGTGGGAGCTAGTGGTGCCCGCAGGAAAAAGCATGATATGAAGAAAAAAAGACAAGGGAACAGGATGGATATAATAATTATTGAGGCATAAGATGAACTGGTACAAAAACTGTTCACCAACACAAGGAAATAGGGTAGGCAATAACATCCTTAAGTGCACATCTGATACATTTGGAAATGAGGAGAGTCTTACGTTGATGCTTTACATGTTTTGGGCCATGTTTAATCCAATAAGTTTCAGTAAAACTACATCAGTCTAGAAAATGTTTACACAAGACTTGTCTCTTTTGGCAGTTTCCATATTAGGTCAAGTCATGCAGACTTGCAGATGTCATGCCGTGAGGCATGGTAGAGTCCCCCCTCCCTTAGCTTCCCATATGTGGTCACCCAGGTGGCACTCACATAGCAGCGAGAAGAGAGCAAACATTCAAGTGCTCAAGAACAAGGGGACATGCTATGAAGCTGGAGGGAGGAAGATTCAGAGAGATGTGATGAAGTACTTCTTCACAGAAGAGCAGTGGAGGTGGTGGGGTGAAAACAGTGGTGGAGCTGAGGAATGCAAGGGATAATCACAATGGAATCATAGTGTAAGGAAGGAAAGAGCTGTAGATCAGTCAAGGACTGAGAGAAATGGGCAAACTGGATGTGGGCCAAACGGTTCTTATCTGCTGTCAGATTCTATGTTTCTATGATGCTTGATCCTTCTCCTACTCGGCCACACACAGGCTCTGTGCTTGTTTTCAAAACCAATAGGAACAAGAACACAGGGAAAGTCTAAGTAAGCTTAAGTTACTGAACAAATGTGGTCAAAATGTTTGAATGATGCTGCTGAATGTTGTGCAAAGTGGCACACATATTATAGAGACAATTTAAAACCCACGGTGCATAACGACACTGAGTTTACTTCTTGAGGTTATCATGAAAACCAGAGACCTCTAGAGCTTAGCTCTTGAGGTCTAACTGTTGTCATGACAACCTGTCAAAGCAAACACAGTACTGCTGTGCACTGTGGCCCAAGCATTATAGAAACATAGAAACATAGACTTTGATGGCAGATAAGGACCACTTGGCCCACCAGTCTGCCCATTTCCTACAGATTCTAGTTCAACAGCAACACTACTTCCTGCCACCCCCACTACAATTGCCTTGTATCTGTCCATGCATGTTTGAATTCCCCATTGTTTTAGCCCCAACAACCTCCCCAGGAAGGCAGTTCCACGCATCCACCACTCTCTCCGTGAAAAAGATTTCCTCCACATTACCCCTAGAGCCGTCCCCTCTATCTTTAAATTGTGTCCCCTTGTTCTTACCACCTCTTTTCTGAAAGATGCTACCCTCCTGGACTTTGTTGATTCCCTTGAGGTACTTGAACATTTCTATCATGTCCACCCTGTCCCTCCTTTCATCAAGGGTATACATATTAAGCACTCTCAGTGTCTCTTCATATGATTTCTGATGCAGACCCTGCACCATTTTAGTAGCCCTCCTCTGGACTGCTTCCATCCTGTCTATGTCCTTGCATAGATGAGGTCTCCAAAACTGCACACAGTATTCAGATGGGGTCTCACCAACTGTCTGTACAGAGGGATAACCACTTCCCTTTTTCTACTTGTGATGCCTTCCTATGCATCCCAGTATCCCCTGGCTCTCCTTACTGACTTCTCACATTGCTTACCCACCTTTAGATCATCTGATATGACTACCCCCAAGTCTCGTTCCATTTTTGTTGTTGTTAGTACCTCCCCTGCTATTGTGTACTCTTCTCCTGGGTTTTGTTTCCCAGGTGCATTACTTCACTTCTTTGCATTGAATCTAAGTTGCCATATGTCTGACCATTCCTCCAACCTTGCCAAGTCCCTTCTCATCCTTTCTACACTCCCTTGTGTATCCAACTCTGTTACAGATCTTTGCATCATCTGCAAGAGGCATACCTTCCCTCAGACCCTCTGCAGTGTCACCTATAAAGATGTTAAGAGGACTGGACCCAGTACTGAGCCCTGAGTACTCCACTAGTGACCCCCTTTCTTGGAATGTGCCACTCACTATTACCTTCTGTGTCCTGTTGTGCAGCCAGTTTGTAGCCCAGGCTACCACCCTGGGACCACTCCCAGGCTGGCTAACTGATTATTAATCTTTTGTGTGGGACTGTGTCAAATGCCTTGCTAAAGTCTAAGTAGGCTCTGTGCTCCTCTGTGTTGTCATAAAACATATGGTAGCAAAAGCTGCAAAGTCAAAGAACTACTGTGAACTGGAGCCAGTGGACATCGAGGAAGATACACAAAGTCAAAAGAGCAAACTTGTCAATGAAAGAGGCTAATAACAGAGTTCCTATAGGACCTGATGTACACTCAATGGTGGGCAAAAGGAAACTGAGGTGAAGGATGCACCCACATCACATAGACAGTGCCAGTGCATGATGTCACACATTGGTGAAGTAGCTACTGAGGTATGGAGTCTGGGCATCGCTGTCTTCAACCCAATTGCAATGTGTGTGACTATATGGAGGAGCTATCCTCAAGGAAGATAAAACTGTCCTCCTCTCAGCAGTCCTACCATGTCATCGAAATGGCTAATGCACCACTGAGCAGCTCAGCCATTGGCGTCCGTGTCTGTCTTCTGCTGTTCTGGATCTTATGTCACCCTTGATGGGGTTTGCCAGCTTCACAGCATCTTGTGGATCCCCAAACTGGTTGGGCAATTACTAGCATAAATTGCTTTTAAACTTTGTGGGAAGTTGAAGGCTATGTGACACTCCATCTTTTCCCCAAACTGACCAAATGTCATCAAGCCCCTTCCATGTGTCCTGTTTTGCAGAATGAAGGTCAGGGTACAGAAGTCTTGGTGTCTCACCATTTAAACACAGAAACATAGACTCCAATGTCAGATAAGGGCCTCTTGGCCTACCCAGTCCAGCCCATGTTATTCATTTTTCTCCTTTCTTCTACCCTAATTTTTGCAGTAGACCCACCCCCAACACTTCCTTATCCCTACAATTCCTTTGTGCCTGTCCCAGGCATTTTTGAATCCTGCCACTGTTTCTTCCCCACTACAGTACCTCAGCTGGAAGTTTGTTCCATGAATTCCATGAATCCACCACTCTTTCTGTAAAATGTTTCCTCACATCTCTCCTGAACCCCGCCCCCGGCTTCATATCCGTCCTCCTATACCAGAGTACCTTATTTCCTGAAAATTACTCCCCTCCTATACCTTAATAATCCCTGTGAGGGTATTTAAAGGTGCTTATCATATCTCCTGTCTCCCCTCCCTTCCTCCTGGAGGTACATATTGAGCTCCTTTAGCCTGTCTTCATAAGGCTTATGATGCAGATCCTACACCATTTTAGTATTGCCCCTCCTTGTTGCCCCCAAGCTACTCAGTTTGCTTACCAGTCTCCTGTGTGGAATGGTGTCAGAATCCTGGCTGAAATCCAGGTAGGTGATGTCTACTGCTCCACCCTGAACTAACTCCTTGGTCACCCAGTTAAGCAGAGAAGGTAATTATGCCACGATTTTGAGCCGCTGCCAGAATATGATCTCTTGTGTATACTCCAGCTGTTACAGGGTTTTAAATAATTGATTAGCAGTTTTTTCTTGGGATGATACTAACTGTACAGAAAGTATTTATATAGATTTTAAAAGTACTGTGTTTGTTAAACACAATGAGGCAAAACTATTAATTTTCACAAAGTTTTAGCACTTTTATGAGCAAAACACTAATCAATTTTAGAGTTAAATAAAACCCTGTGTTATAAGGAAGTGTACGAGTTGCATTCTGACTCATAATGGAGCCAAGGGCTGCCATGATAAGCTTTAAGAACTATAACCACAAGACTTCACACTTCTCAGAAATGCACCAACAATGGTGGCAATCAGTGTCTAAAGCACTTTTTAATGACAGAAACAGCAGGTACTTTGAAACAAGGACAGCTAGTCGGACCAGATTGTATTTATTTATTTTAAAAGTGTCACCAGGAAAGGCATACTGAGCTGCAACAGATCGGTTTCCAGATGCATCCTGGGGAGGGAATAGAGTAAGTACAAGTGATGTAAATATAACAATGGTTACAACATCATACAATGCTTTAATATAACAAGGCACAGATATACAGGTGGAAATTTACATACAGGACCAACACCTGCGAAATAAACTATCGATATTCTAGGCATTGAAGCACGTCCCTTGGAGCAGAGACAGGAAGGAGAAAGGAAACTGAAGAAGAGTACTAGTAAGACAGGGATATGAAAGGAGGAGGGTGAAAAGGAAGGAAGAAGAGGCAAACTGTGGACCCTTTGGGATGCAAACCCCACAAGGGCCAGTCACGACAGGGTGCACACCCAGTCTGCATATTAGTACCAGGCCAGCAAGCATAGAGATAGGGTAGTACGGAGAGGCAGACCTTTGTCACTCTAGGTTGCACACCCACAGGGCCAGATACAGCGGGTGCACACCCAGTCCATGCACTGGTTTGCAGGCTTGCCAGGAGTAGGGAGGAAGGAGTGGCGAATTGAGCAAGGAGTAGAAACAAACAGGAGGGAGAAAGTGAGGTGAGGAGGGAGAAATTGTATGGTGGGGGCAAACTGTGTAGATATACCACACAAGGGGTATCAAAGGTCTTTCAATTTAAGTGTAAAGTGAAATGAGTAAACCACAGAGCCCTTAATCAGTTCACAACATTAAAGGTGAGACATGTTGCACCACAGTAATGTACGAATGCGCCTTTGTGTAGCTGGTCTCAGGCCTTGCTTGCCAGTTGCGGTACCGATATACAGTATGTAGTTAATGAAAATAGTCAAAGCAGAGTAGATGGACTTCTGTCTTTTTCTGCCTGGTAGATTTCTGTGTTTCTATGTTTCTAAATAAAGCCAGGTTTAACAAGCGCATTGGAAACAATGTGACCTCTGTTTTCCGGCTACGGTGATCCGCTGCTTTGATGTTCTCACTAAGTTGTCACCACATTGAAAAGGCACGTCAAACCTTTTTTCCATAAAAGCTTTATTTAGAATCAACATATTCTACATTTGTTGAAAGAGTTGACACATTCCTCAATCATCTTTGCTGTCTAAAATAGGTGTCCCCTCCACATATGACAGCCCCTTAAGAGCAATGTACGCTTCAATTCTGGCTTACAGTTTGTTTCTGTCTCCCAGCTGCCCTTCATCCGCCCCTGCACTGACTCACCTCCTCCCAAAACACAAGCTGACAGCACACTCTATAGCTGGTTCTATGCAAAACCCGACACAGTGAGACAATATCCAAGACCAGAGCGAGACACAGTGGATGAGGTCTCACAAACAGACATAATGCACAGACTTTTTTTTCTCTGTGTTGAATGCACACATCTGCTACCAACATTCAAAGGGCAGTATATGAGCCCAAAGCTTAGTCATGCTTTGGAATAATGAGGAAGAACCAATCCAACCTCAGGTTTCTTAATTGTCTATCTGTATACAGTACAAACCTGCTTCCAGGAGCTAGGTGTCTTCGTACAAATAATAAAGTCCAGAACACAAGCAGTATCCATGGGACTCACCATTTCATTCAAAACAAACTCTAGTCAAAGCTGATATAGCCGCTCATAGCAGTAAAAGCTCCAGAGAGCGCTGAAAAGAATATGCTGGAGCTTTTGCTGCACCGGAGACATCCATAAGTAGGAGTGTGTTGATAAAAGAACTGCTGGTGCATGCAAGGTTGCCTCGAGGCAGCCGTGTGCAGCAGCGGTGGTGATAACAAAACTCTGCATGTGCAGAATGCTGCAGCATGCACAGTTTAAAATGTACGCATGTTGTACTGGCGTCCGTCACTTCATAATTGCAGAAAGGAAACATAGTGTGACGGAACAGTGTGTGTTGTGTTTATGCAGCCCATGAAGGAAGGGCCATAAAGGGGCAGTGTCAACCCTTTCTGCATCATACTATTTCAAGTTGAAAACCCACATTATATGATTACCTGCTCTAAAACTCATTGATGTTGCTGGGGTTTAATCTGCCTCATTTCATAACAGAACTGCAATGCATGGTAACTATGTAATTATACCCAACCTTGTTTAGTTTCAAATCCTTGGTCTGCTCCTATTGCTCACTTCCTGAACATTAGGAACACTCTCAGCAGTGCAGTTACTCATTATACAATAGGCCCCTCTGCTCCTGCTGCATCTTGAGTGGCCAAACTGTGTTGGGGGTGTTCTCATGTCCAGGAAAGATGCAGTGGGAGTTGATTAAGGAATGTAAACAAACAGATTTTGGTAGGCAGTCTGTTTTCAATGTTAAAAGGAAAAAGAATCAGAATCAAACTTCCAGCCACAACAGCATATTCTACAGAATGCAAACAATCTTAAAATATGTTTTCAAACAAGCAACAGTTTGAAGCCTAAAGAAGTTGACAGTGTCCCTTTAAACAGCACCTCTGAAATCTGTGCCAGAGCACAGTGGAAGCTACTGGACAGCAGCAGGTCACAGTGCTTCCACGGTGCTCTCAAGATATCAAGATTGATGGCATAACATCTGCATGACTCCACTCCCACAGCCGTAAAACCAGTCCTTTTCAATTTGGTAACCTTTCTGGCTTTTATTACACACTGTCAAGAACCACCCTGCACATGAAGTTGCACCAGTGTGTGATCTGAAAGATTACCAAATTGAAAAGGACTATTTTTGAATAAGTGATGAGTTCATGGATACTGCTTTAGTTGTGGACTTCCTAGTTATCCCATATCCCACTCCTCTGAGCCACCCTAGCAGTCAGAACCATATCACCTCCAACCCCATGAACACTATTACTATGAAATGTATAACACTTACTACCGGCTAGTAAGTTATCTACTGAACTATAGCAGTAAATTACCAGTAGAGCATACGACGAAACTCCAGAGCGTCTGTCCGCATTAACAAATTTATAACTTCAGGGGTTGGTTTGGTACCTTTACCTTATAAGCATGGAAACTCAAAAATTCAGCTGTACCTTTAAATCAGACAAAGAAATTTATTGAAAGAAAATCAATATAAATCATAGATATAGGGTTGCTAATATGCAATAAATTCAAAGAGGCGCAATACAAGTTTATACATCGCTGTACTACTCCCCAAATGGTGCATAGGTTTGGCCCAGTGACACCAATGTGTGGCAAATGCGGCAGATTGTGCAGGGACATATATACATTACTTCTGGGATGCCCATTGATGAGAAATACTGGAGGGATGGTACAGAAATCTCAGCAATGTTAGGTCACCCCATCGAATATTCCAAGAAGTCACTGCTCTTATGGATAGGAAGTGAGGAGAATGAGGAGTGGGTGCTACACCCAGATGGATTAGGATTCTGCTTGTGGTTGCAAGACAAGGGATCCAGAATGTATGGATTACAAGTCTGGAGCCACAGTTGAACAGTGGAAAGGGCATATTACCAGAGTGCTAGCAATAGATAGGCTGACATATACTATAAAAGAAAGGAAGAGAGATTTGAGAAGGCCTGGGCGGGATATCTGAATACCCTGAATGGAGAGAGAGAAACCTTATAGAGGAGGAATACTTATCTAACCTAAGGAAATAGAAATGGTTAAATACAATAGACGCATATGGAGACAGTAATGCGTACAAGTTAACTAGGTATAAATAAGTGTAATACAGACACAGACCAATAGTTTGCTGGTCCTATCAGACTTTTTATTGTTGTCATTGTTTTTTGTCTTTTGAATTTTTATAAATAGATAGTAGTTGACTGGTGGGATTGAAGTTACCAAGACTGCATGGAATGCACCGAAGAATAATCTTTGAAGGGCAGTCGTTGTTCAGTTATGTAATGGACTACACTGTATTGTAAGAATATCATAGATATGGTATACAAGATCTGAAAAAATGTACTGTAGTATGTGTACTGTCATGTAATAAATATATTATACAAAAAAAAAGTAAGTTATAGATAGAGTGAGACAATAACAACAGGTAAACATTACACTTGCCTTTCAAATTCCTAACAGGGCCAGTCAGAGCTCGTTCCTGGGATATCTTGCTGACTTGCAGCTCCGTGATGAGTTGTCAGTTCTTTGCACAAGGTCAGTTCAGAGCACAGTTCTTGTTGGATGACACTCAGACGCCCCAGTTACCAGTGACTTAGCTAACCTTACTCCTGACCCTTTTCAGCAATCCAGGTAACTCGCCTGGCTGTGTGTTTGTCTCATTCTCAGATAACGTTCGTCTTTAACAGGGTCACCCTCATAGGAGGCCACCTAGCAATCTCTGGATTAACCTCTAAATGGCTTGTAGATTCCTCGATACTCTTTCCAGGATGTGCAGGCAGTTAGTCTGAAAAATGTTCATAGACTATTCTCTCTTGTAACAGTTAATAATGGCAAAACAAAAAAAAAGACAGTTTGTCTTTTCTTCAAAGAAATTTGAACTACATAGACGTCTTCCTCTTTTAACACAGTCAGCCAGCTATATGCCAAAGGTTGATAAAAAAACATAGTTCATTTCCTTCTTACTGTGTTAACATTTATGTTTATTATATTCAGAAAACTTCTGAGTTAAAATAGCCCTTTTTCAAATGTGCCTGAGTCACATACACAGTCAGACAATATAAATCATAAAATAAAGAATAGTATTTACAATCACAGTCTAATTTGAGAACCAATATAACACATTATTTGTAAAAGTATTTAAAGTGGTTAAGTGCTGGAGCTCAAATGGGAGCAAATTCAAAGCTCTGCTGCTCTAATAGAGGAAGACCTTTGTACCAGGTTTTTCCTCCCATAGAATTCCTGTAGTCTTTCATGTGCTGTGTTCTTGGTGAAAATCTATTCGAGACATGATTAAACAGTATTTGAACCCCAGCAGGGTATGACCTAAAATGACTTTTACACATAACTGCAACGAATTGTAATCACTTCGGGAGTAAAGTGGCAGACAATTAAGTGCAGAATATAAGTGACACCTATGACTATCCCTTTAACAGTTTAGGGGTAAATCTGCAAGCACTGTTTACAGCAACATTTATTTTTCCAAAGCAGTATTACAAGCTGCTGATTAACAACTAGTCCATAGTCAACAATAGAAAGGATCAGACTATTGACCAGCAATTTTTAACTTCAGCAGTAAAATGACTCTTATTTCAGTAAAGGAGACCAATATGTCCGGTGACTTTTTACGACATAATCAGCATGACATGTGAAAGACAGCAGTGGGTCTTAAAAGATCTCAGAATATTTAAGCGATTGCACCTGCTCAGTACACTCACCACTAGGGGTGGTAATAGTCAAAGTTGGACATTTACCAAGACTCGTGTAACCCCTTAGAGGGCTTGTAGTGCCCCTCGTTCCCACGTTAGCTCCGTTTTCTGCCTCTGGCGATCCTGTTCTCCCCAGCACTTCCAGTACTCAGGTGCCCCACAAGCCCCTAAGCAGCCCTGTACAGAATTTCAGCCCATTTTGGGGTTAAAACTAACTCACGAGCTGCCCGGCATCTTCCCCATGCTGCCGGCACTTTCATGCCTTATGTCTTATAGAATGCCTTTGATGTTTCCAACTGCCTTTGCAGTCAAAACAGGAAGTGTTTCAGTGGTCCCAGTGCCCTGGTTGTGCTGAATGGGGACGGTGACCTCAACAAGGCGGTGAGAGGCCTCTTGAATTTTAAAAATAACGTTTAAATTGGGGCATATAGCGTAAGCTCATACATATTAATGAGCCCTTGTAGATATTAATGAGGTTGCCTGCCACCTGGGGACAATATTGTGGTGGTAGTGACAGCAGAAGTACAAGGAATAAATGTTTGAGAGTGGACTCATTTAAGAGGGCACAGTTGGGGCCTATTAAACTGTGGAGAAATTGTAAATAAAAGATATTTTTGCTGGCTGCACCAGAACATTAATTGTGGGACAATGTATGAACTGCTATGAAAACTGCATATACAGCAGCCATTTTGGCAGCCAACCAGTCGGGAGCCAAGGATTTCAGCCAGAGACTCTTGGGACTATGGCAGAGATTTCTGAGGGAAAATCAGGGACAAATCCTTGGCACCCAAAATGTAACCAATTAAAAGACTGGGACTGTGAATTACAGTTTGGGCAGCCAACCAGATTTCAGGACTTTTGCCCTTTAGGAGGGACTGTTATAACTGGAGTCCGTCTGGGAGTCCCGCTTGAGCCACTGAGAGAAAGGGAGCCTGCGAGGGCTTATCTGCAGTCCTGCAGGAAAAGGCCTGCTCTTGCTTGCCTGCTGAACCCTATACTGCCTGAAAGCAGAAAAAGGATCCAGTGTCTTAGCTGCCAGGCTGAGAGAAGAGGATGCTCTGCCAGATAAGTGCTCTTTTTCCACAAGTGGCTACTTTAAGGGATTGTTGTGCAGACTTCACATTTGAAGGACTGCATTGCCATTTGGAGCCTGTGGATGTTGTGTTTGTCTCCTGGCACATTTCAGAAAGGGAGACACAGTTGTTTCCATTTGTTTCCTGACAAAATTAAGCCAGTCTGCTAGCAGCAAGCTGAGTGAGTTTACCGAACTGTATCAAAAGCTGAACTTAAGTACTAGGCCTATGCCAGCTTTGGCCCCAAAGACTGTTCCTGCACCAGCTCTTCAATCTGCCTAGCGAGAGACCAGCCTTGGGAAGTCAGCCCCTGTGGAGAAGCAATGCATTTATGGCCACCTGCAGGAAAGGCCGTGAAGCAGAGGTGAGTCATGTCAGCCCTTGTCCCCACCTGAATCCTGGAGCATGAGAGGCCCATGGTGTCACCAGCTGTCTCTTCAATCTGTTTGGGTGCAGTGAGTACACACAGGTAACCCTGCAACAACCATAGTTTATAGTTTCATAGTTTTAATATCAAGTTCAGAAGACCGGCGTCCATAAATGAACTTGCCACCATACAGTGGTGGATCATTTGTCACCTATAAGGATGTCTTAAGTTTTTTTTTAAACTGACATACTTCCACTCAACCACATATCTTGGTAGTATAGTCCAAGCATTAATAACTCTCTGGGTAAACCATTGACTCCTTTTAACAGTGTTATTCATTTCTCCTATGAGTCTAAAATTGTGTGACCTCATGTTCTTATGATGAAATGTATTTTTATTTAGACAAATGAGCTCCAATAATTCTGGGTTATTATAGGCCCTAAAAATCAAACCAGATCACTGTATGGTGTCATCTGATTTGCCTCACAATTCCTTGTTGAGGTTTTAACTGTGTTTACAGGCCATCAGACCTGGGATTGCAAATATTCTACTGTTTGCAAGTGTTTCATGTCTAATAAACCCTTCTCTCCATCAAGGGGCCCCAATCAGCTGTGATGCCGGCCAACCCACGCTAGCAGCGCTGGGCCTGTTACCTGTTCACTATGGGTACCCAGCAGCTGGTTAAACGGATTAATTCAGGGACTGATGTGATAAATAATCAATGCTATCTGTTTAAATATAGTGCTGCAATAATTAAGCTGAATTCTCACCCCTCCCTTGTTTAAGTGCCTTAATAAACCAGATTTACTGTTTTATGCTAATTTGGGCTCATAAGCATTTTATTACTCAGTGTCCAATTATTGAGTCATTTAAAAGGGTACTGTGAAACTGCACTGCTGTTGCTAAAACTTTTCTTTTGCAGGGGACAAAGCGCATATCCCAGAAGTCCAGGCCCTGTGGGTAAGTGCAAGGTTGGTGAGCATATTATTAGGACCAGTCATTAAATGTGTTATTGCCATCCGAACACTGTGTTCATAGGTAAACTGTGTGTTGGGTCATTAGGTGAGGGCTGTGGGTGGTCACAGCTTCCCAGAGGGCTGTAACAGTGTTACTATTCACCCACGTAAGTGTTACTCTGGAGGCACCATCATTTTATTACTACTGTCGGTAGGAATCCACAGTAGCCTATAATTATGGACCCAGACCCCTCAACCTGCAGTCAGAGAAGCCCTTGGTATAGCAGCCAGGGTTACATATGTCAACTTCAAGTAACAGTCTTGTTTTTTTTTTTTGGGGGGTTGCATTAATAACCAGGCCATTTTGTTCAAACCAGTCCCAGATTAGCTTAAAATCAAATTGCAAACACTTCTGCATCTTATTAAAGTTTACCCCAATGTAAAAGAAGAGCATCATTAGCAGATACAATTGAAGGGAGGATTTGGCAATATTAAACACTGTATTAATAAAAAGGCTGAACAATATAGGTCCTGAAACAAACCCCATGTAAGACCCCCATGTCCAAAGACAAGATAAAAGAAAACAATTACATTTTACTCTTTGGGTTTGATTAGTCAAGTAGTTCGAGAACCATGCCACTGTATCAACCGATAGTCCCATCTCCGAGTTTCAATACCAACATCATCCATGTTCATCCTATGTAGTTAGCAATTAACTATCAGTTGAATATTCAACCCTCAGTGACTGATCCACGGTTGCATATCACCATATTTGGACACACCCATCTGCCTTCATCTAATTTCTTTAGAACTTATAAAAAATGCTTTTGTTTCTAGGTTGCAAACCCAGGGCTATTAAAAGCAAAATGTCTAGCTCCTATTCTAATTGTAGCATACATTTATCACCACTGAGGCCCAGTGTCTCTATTTGCTTCTCTGCAGCATTTGATAAAATCTTGTTCTTGACATAAGGAAAACATGACTTCTCAACAGACAGGCCTGTTTTGTTTCATTTGTGCTACTGAGGGCAAGGGCCCACACCCTGAAGAGGAAAACAGTATCCGTTGGATGGCAACTGGTGCCTAGTCAGTGATAGCAGGTCAATTTTAATTTGATCAGCAAAAATAATTAATGCAAAATAAACTACTGTATTTTATCAAAGTTACAGCTAGTCTACAATAACCTGATTCATTAAGGTAGCCAAGATGCTCCCTTACTAAATAAATACCAGTCGTTCAAGGGGTTACAGCAGACATAAACTGTTGCCTTCAGCCTGTCTGAAAATGTATCAGTTACATCTCATTACTTGTCCGAACAAGTTGGGAAATGTAGACATTCTGTGTTGCAGCACATAGCCCAAGTGAAGTAGTACTCTAGTACTCTCCATGGTGAGAGTATTTCCACTTGAGAGTTCAAAACAGATAGCACTGAGTGACCTAGTACTTACACTGCTAATCTCTCACCTGGAGGATTGGGTTCGTTTCTTAAAACTGGAAAACAATCCATGGCAGAGATAGGGGATCTGGGGAACTCTGCTCAAGGAGCAAAAATAAATGTCTCACTAGGCTTCAGGGCAAAAAAGTAAGAAGCTTGACTCGCAAGTAAAACCTGTACCTAAGAAACTATGACACGGCATTAAATAAAATGCAAACATGCAGCATTGCATGGCGAAGCAAGCCCACAGACACTCACCAGCATCAAAGATTTGTTCTCCTACAGCAAAGACAGTATGTAAATCCGAGGATTTTTCAGGATCCTACAGTACCTAGTTCCATTTTCACCACAGAATATAGTAAGCCAGTGGCCTCAGTTTCAGTTCCTCGTGGACACAAATGCACATCATCATGTGCCGACCACCCCCACACAGTTGTGCATAACAGGCTGCCTCTTCTGTCTGGGTTGAACAAATGTGAAGAACAAATGGCTTCCTCAGCACTAGAGATGAGTTATCTCCTCATCTATGGAAATGAGTGGCCTCCTCGGCCTTGAACATAAGTGACCTCCTCAGCCCTGGAGATAATCAACCTCCTCAATCATGGAATGAGTGTCCTCCTTAGTCATGGAGATCAGTGAGCTCCTCCTCTCTGGAGATGGTTGTACTCCTTGACCTTGAAGATTAGTGACCTTCATATCCATGGAGAGGTGACCTCCTTCTCAGCCCTAGACATGGCGAACTTCATAGCTTTGGAGATGTGACCTCTTCAGCCCTGAATGACTGACCTCCTCAACCCTGGAGATGAGTGATCTCATCAATCCTGAAGATGGTGACCTCATCAACCCTGAATATGAGTGACCTCCTCAGCCCTGGAGATGAATGGCCTCCTCAGCCCTGGACATGAGTGACCTTCATAGCTTTGGAGATAAGTGACATACTAAGCACCTCAGATGAATGATCTCCTCAGCCCTGGAGATGGGTGACTTCCAAAGCTCTAGCGATAAGTGACCTTTACAGTCCTAATGATGAATGACCTCCTCATCACTGAAGATGTATGGCTTCCTCAGTCATGAAGATGAATAGACTCCCCATTATTCTGACCAGTGTCTCATATTTTGAGTGTCGGTGTCCGATACTGCACGAAAAAGGTTAGGCAGTGTACCTACCTGTTAAAAAATGTTATGAGAGTTCCTGCACTTCTGTCATCTTTCTTCACTGAATACAGTAGATTTCCACCACCTAGAGATGTTCTCCCATCTACAAATCTAGAGTGAGAGTTCCTAACTAAACATCTCCAATTTAACCACTGCCTGCAGCATATCCTTTCCATAATGAGAGACCCGCAGCTGTGCACAGTATTCATGCTTGGGTCTGACCACTGTTTTCTACATGCTGCTGCACTGTAGTAATAATATGGACAGGTGAAATTTAAATTCAGAGGTTTTTCTGCAGCATTGCCACATCCACTTTGATGACAACAGAATGTTTAGAAAGGTTTGAGAAATATCGCAAATAATTAGGCCTTGAGATTTTAGAAATTAAACTCTATGTAAACTGAAATTTTGTTATTTTCTAATTTAAATTGCAGAATTATGTTCTGAGAATTCATTGGAATTTTCATGGTTAAGGGAGTTTCCCCATAGAAACAGGCAATGACTATCACAGATTCTGCAAATGGTGATACAGTATTTTCCAAACAATTCAGTGAAACTAATAGTATTTCATGAAAGTACTGTGGAATCCAAAACATTTGCTTATCTTTAGTGATAAACCCCAAGTTCCTTTTACTTCTTTATAATTTAGTTATTGATTTTTTTTTTTTAACCAGGAGACACACTAAGCTGAGAGCTTGTTTACAGGTGTGACCTGGGAGCACGAGGAAGTTAAGTAACTTGCTCAGGGTCACACAAAGTATGCAAGTGGGGGCTGTGGATTCAAACCAAGTCTCCAGGTTTGCAGCTCAGAGCCTTAAACCACTGTGCTATACTGCCTCCAGTGTTACAAGGTTGGGCCTGGAGAGCATCCTGAGCAGACAGCTCATTTTCAGCCAATAAAATGCACCATAGATAGCAGTATGCAAATCCTGTGTGTCCCTACCCATGATGCTTTACATTGGGGCTGGGGCTTTTGAGGTTTAGGTTCCTACACACGCGTTCTTTTTTTACTGCCCGGCCCTTAGCTTCAGAGGGGGCTCAGGACCCTCCTACTCCATCCGCCAGGTCATGCCACCAGGATCTCCTGGTTTCATTGTGTTTCGTAGTGGCTGGGGGTGTTTGCATTTTCCCCATTTTCTCCCTATCCTGAGGCGCCGGTACAGGACGTTCGTCCAGATGAATGTGATGTGCACATATCGCAGTCAAGCTCCCGACAGTGTACTCCCTCCCTCCCGACTCCATGAGCCGTGTGCCCCTACTACCCATGCTTCCATGGGCAGAGGAGCTATAGGTGCTTGCACTGCCCGAACCCACCCCGGCTGGGACGCTCAATCCTCCCCATCTGATCCCCGTGGTCCGGGTCCATTCCCAAACCGGATCACCAACATAGTGCAAGGTGTGGCATCCTGCTGTTTACATATGTTTTAAAAGTTTGACTTATTGAACTGAAATGTTTTTATTATCTGTAATTTTTGTAAAATGCTATGATCTATTGGAATAGGGTTTCATAAATAACATTTTGCTTGCTTGCTTGATTCTCAAACCACAGTATCGAGCTGCAGTTTTTCAGAAAGGGGAGTTCCACTGCACCAGTACCATGTTCTTCCTAGGACAGCCCAGGGCGCATACTGCACTACCAGCACCACTGCACCAGTATCATGTTCCTTAAAAGGCAGCGCAGAGGCCATATATTGCACTGCCAGCACCACTGCTCCAGTATTGTGTTCCTCCCTAGGCCAGCCCAGAGGCCACATACTGCAATACCAGCACCAGTACTATGTTCCTCCTAGACCAGCTCAGAAGCCACGTATAGCACTACTGGTGCCACTGCACAAGTACTGTGTTCCTCCTAGGGCCAGCCCAGAGGCCACGTACTTTACTACCAGCACCACTGCACCAGTGCTGTGTTCCTCCGAGGCCAGCCCAGAGGCCATGTACTGCAATACCAGCACCAGTGCACCAGTACTATGTTCCTCCTAGACCAGCTCAGAGGCCACGCGCACTCACTAGTGCCACTGCACAAATACTGTGTTCCTCCCTAGGGCCAGCCCAGAGGCCACGGACTGCACTACCAGCACCACTGCACCAGTACAGTGTTCCTCTGAGGCCAGCCCAGAGGCCACGTACTGCAATACCAGCACCACTGCACCAGAACTATATTCCTCCTAGGCCAACACAGAGGCCACATATTGCACTACCAGCATCACTGCACCAGTACTGTGTTCCTTCTAGGCCAGCCCAGAGGCCACATACTGCAATACCAGCATCACTGCACAGTACTGCATTCCTCCTTGGCCAGCACAGAGGCCACATACTGCAATACCAGCACCACTGCACCAGTACTGTGTTCCTCCAAGGCCAGCCCAGAGGCCACGTGCTTCACTACCAGCATCACTGCACCAGTACTGTGTTCCTCCGAGGCCAGCCCAGAGGCCACATACTGCAATACCAGCACCACTGCACCAGAATTGTGTTCTCCTAGGCCAGCCCAGAGGCCACATACTGCACTACCAGCATCACTGTATCAGTACGTGTTCCTCCTAGGCTGGCACAGATGCCGCAGACTGCACCAACAACACCACAGCACCAGTACCGTGTTCCTCCCTAGGCCAGCCTAGAAGCCACATACTGTACCACCAGCATCACTGCACCAGTACTGTGTTCCTCCTAGGCCAGCCTAGAGGCCATATACTGTAATACCAGCACCACTGCACCAGTACCGTGTTCCTAATAGGCAAGCCTAGAGGCCACATATTGCACTAACAGTGCTCCTGCACCAGTACTGTGTTCCTCCCCTGGCCAGCCTAGAGGCCACACATTGCAATACCAGTGCCATTGCACCAGTACTGTGTTCTCGTAGGCCAGCCTAGAGGCCACATACTGTAATACCAAGCACCACTGCACCAGAACTGTGTTCCTAATAGGCAAGCCTAGAGGCCACATATTGCACTAACAGTGCTCCTGCACCAGTACTGTGTTCTTCCTTGGCCAGCCTAGAGGCCACACATTGCA
Source organism: Neoceratodus forsteri (assembly GCA_016271365.2). NCBI lineage: Eukaryota > Metazoa > Chordata > Ceratodontiformes > Ceratodontidae > Neoceratodus > Neoceratodus forsteri. The sequence goes on along the minus strand of CM028135.1, from coordinate 1,094,892,397 downwards.
ATACCAGTGCCACTGCACCAGTACTGTGTTCCTCGTAGGTCAGCCTAGAGGCCACATACTGTAATACCAGCACTACTGCACCAGTACCGTGTTCCTAGTAGGCAAGCCTAGAGGCCACATACTGTAATACCAGCACCACTGCACCAGAACTGTGTTCCTAATAGGCAAGCCTAGAGGCCACATATTGCACTAACAGTGCTCCTGCACCAGTACTGTGTTCCTCCTTGGCCAGCCTAGAGGCCACATACTGCAATACCAGTGCCACTGCACCAGTACTGTGTTCCTCCTAGGCCAGCCCATAAGCCATATTGCACTACCTGTGCCACTGTACCACTACTGTGTTCCTCCTAGGCCAGCCCAGAAGCTGCATATTGCACTACCAGCACACTGCACCAGTACCATGTTCCTCCTAGGCCAGCCTAGAGGCCACATACTGTAATACCAGCACCACTGTACCACTACTGTGTTCCTCCTAGGCCAACCCAGAGGCTGCATATTGCACCACCAGCACCACTGCACCAGTACCATGTTCCTCCTAGGTCACCCTAGAGGCCACATACTGTAATATCAGCACCACTGCACCAGTACGTGTTCCTTCTAGGCCATCCCAGAAGCTGCATGTTGCATACCAGTACCACTGCATCAGTACTGTGTCCTCTTCAGCAGCCTAGAGGCCACATACTGCCCTAAGAGCATCACTTCACCAGTACCATGTTCCTCCTAGGCCATCCCGAGGCCACATACTGCACTACCAGCACCACTGCACCAGGGTAGTAGTATGAAAGACTCATATGGAATCCTGACATATAGGGTCCTGAGGCTAGGATTCTGACATGGACAGATAGTCGATGCCACGTAACCGACCATGTAACCCCAGCAGTTTGTGTCCGGTGGTGACATCTGCACTTGGCTGTGCAGGTTCTGCTACTCAGGTTCCACCTGTTGTCCAGAGCAAGTTTCACATAAGGACGGGATTTTGCCTGTCAACCAAATGCTCCCTCTCCTCAATGTGTGCCCGTTTGGGCATATACGCTTATATTTAGTAAGGGGGGCAGGTGGCAAAGCCCCTGCATTGCACAGATGGTGTTATTGGCATGGTGTCTGTAATTGTTGCTAGGTTATGTCCATGTGTTGTTCTTTGTTTTGTTTGTGTGTGTGGAATGTCAGGCTCTTCTGACATTGGGTTTTCATCTCTCAGGATGTTTTCTGACTCGAATTGTTGGGTTTCAGTCAGTTGGTCTCAGTATGGTGTAGCTCAGGATCTTTCTTGTCGGGATCTCATACTATATCCTGCACCAGTACTGCATTCCTCCTAGGACAGCCCAGAGTCAGTGGATTGCACTACCTAAGAGATTGAGGTTAGGAGATATTTTTAAAGAGTCCCTTATGTCCCTGCAGGAAGTTTGAAAACGTATTCAATCTGCAGAACAATACGAGGTAGCACCAGCATACAAAATCAAGAAGTGCAAATCTTATTACTCAGGGAATATAACCTGCTAGGTGATGAGCTTTGTTTTTGTGAATATCCCTTTGTTGTGTTTGTGCCTTCCCATGTACATATCACTAAGTCTTGTTATTAATGTGTAATAACAATTTTACTTAATTATATATATTGCTCGTGCCTCATATTTGCCTGGAGGTTCAGTGAGAGCTGGAGATAGTGCTTTCAGGACTGTCACTGTTTGGATCCATGCACCATGCAGGTCCTGAGAGCAGCCTTATTTTGCTTTTGGAAAGACATTCTCATGTCCACAGCAACATGCTATGATGCCACACGCAGTGGAGTGTGATGTCAGGCATTGACAATCGGTCAGAGCAGATGAAGTCTAAGAGCTTGATCCACAAATGTGGTGGGATACATTCAGAGCAAGCATATCCCACCTTGCTGCAGCATGCCCCTGGAACACAGTGGGACAGGTGTGATCCTCAGCCCTGCCCTCCCACCCCTACAGGCACAGATCTCCCCTGAGGCTGTGGGGAGTGCAACTGCCAGAGTCATCCGAGTTGGCGCTTCAGTGGATTCCGTCTCCACACAGCATTGGGTCCATGGGATAGGAGCCCGTGGGTCCTCGATGGGCTGCCATATCCACTTTGGTAGCGTGCTGAAATTCTGGCCACTGCTATGCCACCCTCAGTCCTCTACCTATGCTCCTGGAGCTGGGGGCCGATGGTACAATGGCCAGTAGGGGTCAGGTCATAAATGGATGGCTGAGCTGAAGGGGCACATAGGTGTTATGGCAACCCTAGCAGCTGGGTAGCATAATCCCTCTCAACTGGTTGCAAGCACTGCCCGTAGTGCTCTGGATGGGGCAGAAATCTACCCCAGCCCTCAAACACCCCCATGACCCAGTCTGGAGTTGTCCATGCAGCCAGGGATCAGGTGCAGAGATGGCACATAGCAGGTCTATGGATGCTGTGGGGTGCCCCAAATGTGAGCATTCTGTGCATAAGGGCACTCCATGGCTTTCCACAGCTCTCCACAGGTGGGAAGCCACTGCACGCCTTTGAGATTGAGCCCTAAGGGACAATGATCTAGTGTTCTCCTATGTAGTTATACTGCAATTTAATTTATTTTATTGATTGATCCTTAGTCAACAATCCAACTTTATGCACATGTATTTATTTATGTATGTATTTAATTAATTAATTAATAGACTATTACACCTTTGCGCTCCAAAGCTAATTTACAAAGGTTCCTCATCAACAGTGGAACAAACAAAGCTAGGGCAGGTACAAAGAGCAGAACCAATTGTCAAAACAAATTTCAGAGAAATTCCAAGGTAGAGGAGAGACAGGTTTATAGTATACAAGATAATTAGATGTAAGTATTCATAAGAGGAAATACACAAGTTTAAAGACTGGATGCATTACTAAATTGACTGAAGTGCATCAGTTAGTAACAAACATTCAACAAACAGAATGGCAAACTCCTAGGAAGAACATATGCTACACCTCAAGAAATTCTTGTTGAAATATTTACCATGGACAGGCTGAACTTTTTACTGAAATTAGCTATTACTTATTTTCTACATAGAGGGTCAGAAAAGATGAGCTACGAACAGTGTAGTGCAATGAATATCAAGTTTATCCATGTATTCTGTCTACACTTGCGTAAAACAATAATAAAAAATAGTGCTATGGATATCAGGTTTATCCAGGTATCCTGTCTACACCTTACAAAAACAATAATAAATCAATACAATGCTATGAATATCAGGTTTATCCATGTATCCTGTCTCACCTTACATAAAACAATAATAAAAATAGTGTTATGGATATTAGGTTTATCAATATATCCATGTATCCTGTCTACACCTTACATAGAACAGTAATAAAACAATACAGTGCTATGATATATCACATTTAACCATGTATCCTGTCTGCACCATACATAGCACAACAATAAACAATACAGTGCTATGAATACATCACATTTATCCATGTATCCTGTCTACACGGTACATAGAACAATAATAGTGCTATGAATATGTCACATTTATCTGTGTATCCATGTATCCTGTCTACACACTACATAGAACAGTAATAAAACAATACAGTGCTATGAATATGTCACATTTATCCGTGTATCCATGTATCCTGTCTACACATTACATAGAACAGTAATAAAACACTACAATGATACGACTATGTCACATGTATCCGCGTATCCATGCATCCTGTCTACACCGTAGTACATAGAACAGTAATAAACACTACAGTGCTACGACTATGTCACATGTATCCGCGTATCCACGCATTCTGTCTACACCATACATAGAACAGTAATAAAACAATACAGTGCTATGACTATGTCACATGTAACAGTGCTATGACTATATCACATGTATCCTGTATCCACGTATCCTGTCTACACCTACATAGAACAGTAATAAAACAATACAGTGCTCACGACTATGTCACATGTATCTGTGTATCCACGTATCCTGTCTACACCGTACATAGAACAGTAATAAAACAATACAGTGCTACTACTATGTCACATTTATCCGTGTATCCACATATCCTGTCTACACCGTATATAGAACAATAATAAACAATACAGTACTATGTATATATCACATTTATCCATGTATCCTATCTACACCTTACATAGAACAGTAATAAAACAATACAGTGCTATGACTATGTCACATTTATCCATGTATCCACGTATGCTGTCTACACCATACATAGAACAATAATAAACAATACAGTACCATGTATAGATCACATTTATCCGTGTATCCATGTATCCTGTCTACACTGTACATAGAACAGTAATAAAACAATACAGTGCTATAAATATATCACATTTATCAGTGTATCCATGTATCCTGTCTACACTGTACATAGAACAATAATAAACAATACAGTGCTATGTATATATCACATTTATCACTGTATCCATGTATCCTGTCTACACTGTACATAGAACAGTAATAAAACTATGCAGTGCTATGACTGTATCACATTTATCCGTATCCATGTATCCTGTCTACAATTGCATATAGAACAGTAATAAAACAATACAGTGCTATGACTATATCACATTTATCCGTATCCATGTATCCTGTCTACACCGTGCATAGAACAGTAATAAAACAATACAGTGCTATGAATATATCACATTTATCCGTGTATCCATTTATCCTGTCTACACTGTACATAGAACAATAAAACACTACAGTGCTATGTATATATCACATTTATCTGTGTATCCACGTATCCTGTCTACACATACATAGAACAATAATAAACAATACAGTGCTATGTATATATCACACTTATCTGTGTATCCATGTATCCTGTCTACACCGTACGTAGAACAGTAATAAACAATACAGTGCTATGATTATATCGCATTTATCCATGTATCCTGTCTACACTGTACATAAAACAATAATAAATCAATACAGGGATTTATTTAACTCCAAAATTGATTAGCGCTTTTGCTCATAAAAGTGCTAAAACATTGTGAAAATGCATAGCACTTGCCTCACTGTGTTTAACAAACATAACACTTCTAGAAACCTATATAAATACTTTCTGTACAGTTAGCATTGTCCCAAAGAAAAACTGCTAATCAATTATTTAAAACCCTGCAATATAGTGCTATAAATATCAGGTTTATCCATGTATCCTGTCTACACCTTCATAAAACAATAATAAAAATAGTGCTATGGATATTAGGTTTATTACTGTATTCTGTCTACACTATACATAGAACAGTAATAAAACAATACAGTGCTATGACTATATCACATTTATCCGTGTATCCATGTATACTGTCTACACTGTACATAGAACAGTAATAAAACACTACAGTGCTAAGACTATGTCACATGTATCCGTGTATCCATGTATCCTGTCTATACCGTACATAGAACAGTAAAAACTATGCAGTGCTATGACTATATCACATTTATCCATGTATCCTGTCTACACTGTACATAAAACAATAATAAATCAATATAGTGCTATAAATATCAGGTTTATCTGTGTATCCTGTCTACACCTTACATAAAACAATAATAAAAAATAGTGCTATGGATATTAGGTTTATCACTGTATCCATGTATTCTGTCTGCACTGTACATAGAACAGTAATAAAATAATACAGTGCTATGAATATATCACATTTATCTGTGTATCCATGTATCCTGTCTACACTGTACATAGAACAGTAATAAAACAATACAGTGCAATGAATATATCACATGTATCTGTGTATCCATGTATGCTGTCTACACGTACATAGAACAGTAATAAAACTATGCAGTGCAATGAATATATCACATGTATCTGTGTATCCATGTATCCTGTCTACACGTTACATAGAACAGTAATAAAACAATACAGTGCTATGAACATCAGGTTTATCACTGTATCCATGTATCTTGTCTACACCGTACATAGAACAGTAATAAATAATACAGTGCTATGAATATATCCCATTTATCTGTGTATCCATGTATCCTGTCTACAATACATAGAACAGTAATAAAACAATACAGTGCAATGAATATATCACATGTATCTGTGTATCCATGTATCCTGTCTACACGTACATAGAACAGTAATAAACAATACAGTGCTATGAATATATCCCATTTATCTGTGTATCCATGTATCCTGTCTACACAGTACATAGAACAGTAATAAACAATACAGTGCTATGAATATATCCCATTTATCTGTGTATCCATGTATCCTGTCTACACCGTACATAGAACAGTAATAAACAATACAGTGCTATGAATATATCCCATTTATCTGTGTATCCATGTATCCTGTCTACACCGTACATAGAACAGTAATAAACAATACAGTGCTATGAATATATCCCATTTATCCGTGTATCCATGTATCCTGTCTACACCATACACAGAACAGTAATAAAACTATGCAGTGCTATGAATATATCACATTTATCCGTGTATCCATGTATCCTGTCAACACCGCACACAGAACAGTAATAAAACAATACAGTGGTATGAATATATCACATTTATCTGTGTATCCATGTATCCTGTCTACACCGCACAAAGAACAATAATAAACAATACAGTGCTATGTATATATCATATTTATAGTTTACGGTAGAATGCAGCTCAGCAGATTTCATGTTATGTAAAAAGTCGTTCTGCACTAGTAGCGTCCATACTACAGCAGAACGACTTTTAATACAAAACATGACAGCTAAAGGGAGGTTCTGATAATGGGAGACTTCAACATGCCAGATACAGATTGGTCAATACCAGCAGGAACATCTGCCAGAACTAGACTCATAGTGGATTCCCTGCAGGGGAGGGCCTCAAACAACTGGTACAGCAACCCACAAGAGACAGGGCTATCCTAGATCTAGTACTGACTAACAAGAAGGATCACAGATCTCCAGGTAGAAGGTCACCTGGGGCCAGTGACCATCACATGGTATGGTTCAATTTGGCTACTACATCTAAATCATCCCATTCCAAAGCAAAAATATGGGACTTCAGAGGAGCTGACTTTGATAAGATGGCCAACAGAGTTAAGCTAGCCCTGGCAAAAAGAAACACAGGTGAGGAGGTACAGGCAAAGTGGGCAAGCATTAAGGATACAATACTTGAAGCAACATCCCATTGTGTTAGACAGAAAAGGAAGTGCAAAGAAGAAGGAAACCACTTTGGTTCTCAAATACAGTAGCAGAAAGGTCAGAGCCAAAAGGCTGGCCTTCAGAAAATATAAGGAACACAGCGGGATGAAGATAGGGGAGCATACACAACTGCCCTAAGGGAAGCAGGTAAGGCAGTAAGGCAGGCAAAGTCCCAAACTGAGGAAACACTAGCACGAACAGTAAAAGAAGGTGACAAGACTTTCTATAGATACATTAGTGAAAGGAGAAAGTCCAGAGAATTGCTAAGCAATGGAAAAGGGAGCATGTGAGGAGGAGGACCCTGTAAAGGCATCTATCCTAAATAGATACTTTGCTCAGTATTTACTGAAGAGAAGGTAGGGCAGGGCCCACAGCTCAGCATCATGGACACAGGGGAGGAGGTGAGCACTACTCCCTTCACAAAAGAAAGGGTCCTACAAGAGCTTGCTAAGCTCAGGGTGGATAAGGCAATGGGACCTGATGGCATACATCCCAGGGTACTTAAGGAGCTAAAGGAGGAACTAGCAGAGCCATTAGCAGAATTGTTTAGTGAGTCTCTGAGCACAGGAGAGGTCCCAGAAGACTGGAGAAGGGCTCATGTGATCCCTCCACAAGAGTGGTAGCAGGGAGGAGGCGGGGAACTACAGACCGGTCAGTCTTACCTCAGTAGTGGGCAAGATTATGGAGGCACTCCTTAAGGAAAGGATAGTGCAACACCTGGAATCCATAGGGGCACAGGATCCAAGACAGCATGGGTTTACAAAGGAAGGTCCTGTCAAACTAATCTCATAGATTTCTTTGACTGGGTAACCAGAGTGGTGGACCAAGGGGAGCAGTTGATGTCGCCTACCTTGACTTCAGCAAAGCTTTGACACTGTTCCACATAGAAGATTGATAAATAAGCTAGGTAGGCTCGGGGTGGGTCAGAAGTTGGTCAACTGGGTGGCAAACTGGTTGACTGGCAGAAAACAGAGAGTGGTGGTAAATGGTATACAGTCAGAAGAGATGCAAGTCACAAGTGGGGTACCTCAGGGATCAGTCCTGGGGCCAGTCCTATTCAACATCTTCATTAGTGACCTCACAGATGGACTAGAGGGTAAGGCTTGTCTGTTTGCAGATGACACCAAGATCTGCAACAGAGTAGATGATCCAGATGGGGTGGGCAGAATGAGAAGAGATCTGGATAAACTAGCAGAATGGTCAGAAGAGTGGCAACTGGGATTTAATGCAAAGAAGTGCAAAATCATGCACATAGGGAAGAAACCCTGAAGCCACTTATAGGCTGGGAGGAGTTGCTAGCAGTCACAAAGGAAGAAAGAGACTTGGGCATCATCATCACTGATGACCTAAAATCATCCAAGCAGACCTCTAAAGCAGTAGGTAAGGCTAGGGGGTGTTAGGGTGTATTAGTAGGGGTATCACAAGTCGTAAGAGGAGTAATAATCCTCTGTACAAGACATTGGTTGAGGCCCCATCTGAGTACTGCGTGCAGTATTGGAGGCCACACCTTCACAAGGACATTAACCAAATTGAGGCAGTCCAGAGAAGGGCAGCAAAATGGTGCAGGGACTGCATCAGAAGACATATGAGGACAGATTAATGGAGCTTAATATGTATACCCTTGAGCAAAGGAGGGGAGAGGGTGATATGATCGAGACATTTAAACACCTTAAGGGCATAAACAAGGTGAAAGAGTCTAACATGTTTAAATATAAGAAAATAGCAGGACAAGAGGACACAGCATGAGATTAGAGGGGGCCGATTAAGGGGAATGTGAGGAAATTCTTTTCACAGAAAGGGTGGTAGATGCATGGAATGGCTTACCACAAGAAGTGGTGGCTATGAATACAGTGCAGGGCTTCAAACAGGCATGGGATAGGCATAAGGGAGCAATACAAATGACTATGAATAGATAGGTCACTGACAGAGCAAAGGCCGATGGCACATTTATAAGGTAGAAAAGAAATGGGCAGACTGGATGGGCCTTGCGGTCCTTATCTGCCGTCAACTTCTATGTTCTATGTTTCTATGTTTTGTTCTGCTGCAGTAGTGGCGTCCAGCCAATCTGTTTGTCACTTGCGGCGAACGAATGAACATCCAGAGGGTTACTATAAAAAGGCAGGATCAGTCAGATATCAATTTTTTTATGATGCAGGATCAATCAGGTAAGTAAAAATACTTACACACACCTGATCCTGTTCCTCACAATGAATGTCCTCACGCTAAGTGAGAGGAACAACTGCCATTTTTTTTCTTCAAATCCCTGCCCAATTACAAAACTCAGGCAATTGAAACGCTGGCGTTGCAATCTCGTAGTTACTATCGGCGAGACCTCTCGAGCTTTGCCTCGAGGTCATCCAGTCGACATAGTAACCACCGGTTGAGAATAGCCTTGTTGTGTATAGTAAGCCATACACTATTCTATATATATATGTATGTATTCATGTATCCTGTCTCCACCTTACATAAAACAATACAGTGCTACTGAATATGAATATCAGCCTTATTCATGTATCCTGTTTGGACCGTGCATAAAACAATAATAAAATGATATAGTGTTGTGAGTATCAGGTTTATCCATGTATCCACGTATCCTGTCTAGGCCTAACGAAAGCAATAATAAAACAACATAGGGTTATGAATATCGGGTTTATCTGTGTGCCCATGCATCCTGGCTACACTTTACATAAAAACAATACAGCACTATGAATATGACTATCAGGTCTATCCGTAGTAGCCCTGCATGCTGTTTACACCTTACATGAAACAATAATAAAGTAATATATAGTGCTATGAATATCTAGTCTATCCATGTATCCACGAGCCTGTCTTCACCTTACTTAAAAATAATTAACCAATGTAGTGCTAGGAATATCAGGTTTATCAGTGTACCTACGTATCCCATCTGCACTATTAATAAAACAATAACAAAACAATATAGTGATATGAATATCAGGTTTATTCATGTATCCTGTCTACACCTTATATAAAACAATAATAAAAAAACAGTACTACAAATATCAGGTTTATCAGTGTGTCCATGTATCCTGTTTACACCGTATAGAGAACAATAAAAAAACATAGTTATAGAAATATCAGCTTTATCCGTGTATCCTGTTTACACTTTACATAAAACAATAATAAAATGATATAGTGCTATGCATTTCAGGTTTATCCTGTCGACACCTTGTGTAAAATGATAACAAAACAATGTAGTGTTATGAATATCAGGTTTATCCATGTGTCCACGTATCCTGTGTACCCCTTACATAAAAAATTAATAAAATGATATAGTGCTATGGCTATCAGGATTATCAATATATCCATGTATTCTGTCCACATACATAGAACAATAATAAAACAATACAGTGCTTAATATATACGGTGTATCCATGTATCCTGTCTACTCCGTACATAGAACAATAATAAAATGATATAGTGCTATGAATCTCAGGTTTATCCATGTATCCTATCTACACACGCAAATAGAACAATAATAAAAAAAATACAAAGCTATGAATATGAATATTAGGTTTATCCATGTAGCCCTGTATCCTGTCTGTACCTTAAATGAAGCAATAATAAAACAATACAGTGCTATGAACATCAGGGTTATCACTGTATCCATATATCCTGTCTACACTGTACATAGAACAGTAATAAAACAATACAGTGCTATGAACCTCAGGTTTATCACTGTATCCATGCATCCTGTCTACACATTACATAGAACAGTAATAAAACAATACAGTGCTATGAACATCAGGTTTATCACTGTATCCATGTATCCTGTTTACACCGTACATAGAACAGTAATAAAACAATACAGTGCTATGAATATATCACATTTATCCATGTATCCTGTCTACACCTTACATAAAATAATAATAAAACAATATAGTGATATGCATATCAGGTTTTCCTGTCTACACTTTGCATTAAACAATAACAAAACAATTTAGTGTTATAAATGTCAGGTTTCCTGTGTGCCCATGTATCCTGTCTACACTTTGCATGAAACAATAACAAAGCAATATAGTGCTATGCATATCAAATTTATCCGTGTATTCTTTCTACACCTTACATAAAACAATATTACAAAATGGGAAGGAAAATCCTTCATCTTGATTGGTTGCTAGCCATGCATTAGAAGTGTCTAATGCACAGCCAGCAACAAGGCCAGGTACCTACAGCCCTACTACATTAAAAAGATATCAATAAGCCAAACAGAATTTTGACAGTTTGAAATGTCCTCATTTTCCCCACAGCCAAAAAAAAACACATATTCCTGAAGCATAAAAACACATTATCTGATTCCCATCTCAAACAGTTAAACCTCTTAAAAAAAAGTAGTGGAAGCTATTAAATTGTTATGCAATCACCCAGTACCTTTTTAAGCGTATTAACTGCTACACAGGTGGGGGCAAACTGAACAAAGCAGCACAGAAAGAGGAGGCTCAGCCTTTTCGTACAAGTGGTGTAAAATAATACAATGCTGATGTCACACTTCTTACTGACAAGTGCAACTAGGGAAAAAATCCTTCTAATAGTCACTTGCTGCACCACACCACATGCTCCACTCTTTCTTTCCCCATCTCAGGCTGCCTTGCTCACTCGGGTCATTTCAGAGTTAATAAACAACAACAAAAACTAATCTGTGCTGTTATGGAATGGGCTACATAGAGCTTCTAGAATCTGAGCTATAAAGTAGAGGCATGCTAATCTCCTCGGGGCGGGGCGGGTTGGAAGCAGCGGTGTCCACCACTTCGCTGCAGCATCACATTCAAGTGGTGGTTGCAGGAGCAAACGTCGGCCACTCGCTTCAACACAGTATTCAGTAGGCAAAAGGCACTCACTTATCCTGTTTCTGTGGCCTCCATCTATGCTCCTCCGCCTTGTAACAGTCAGTTCATGTACACTTTTTTTTGTTATTTAAACAAATGTAGGCAAGCTTCTCACTGCTGTAGCACTCTAGCACTCCCAGCTCTGACAACTTTCTGCCACTCCTGAAACTCTACTCAGTATGTCCATACTCAGGTGCAGCAGAAAAAACAAAAAACTGCTCACTCATTCTTGCTGGCACCCAGCCAACATCCTGGCTCTACTGGTATCTCACAGACAGAAGTCTACTAAGGTTAAACTAAAAACAACATTAAGCATGTAGGCAGAGGATCTATTTTATGTAAAATTCAGATATAAATGATATTTTTTATTATTTTAACCTATTAACTTAAATTTTACATTCACATGAAATAAGCAGTCCCATTTGTAAAGCATGAGTAAGACACTCTGAAGTGTAGCATTAGACATTTCTAATGCACAGCCGGGGCTGAAGGCACTCAGCATCGCGCCTCATGCATTACCACGCCCTGGCCATGCATTAGAATTGTCTACTGCACAACAATACAGTGCTATGCATCTCAGTTTTATCCATGTATCCATGCATCCTGTCTACACCTTACATGAAATATCTGCATTTTTAATCTTTTACTAATATGTATAGTGGTGCTTGGATAGCGCTTTTGTGGTATGACCACCTCTTTCAGACAGTTGCCTTTATCTGCCGCCACAGCTGACAGTGATCCTATCCCAATCAGATTTCGGATTCAGAGTCAGATTGTTGTTTATGAGTGCAGACCCAAGTATGTGCAGTTGTATCCATCGGATCCAACCTCAGATACCTGAATCCAGTGGTTGGAGCCATCAGATCCTGGCTGGATTCACAGATACCTTGAATCCTTACCTTAGATCTGAGGAGGTCGGATCCTGGGTCCAATACTAATACTACCTGAGGTCATCCAAAATCCAGCCAAAGTGATAGTATCCGATGTATCCAACATGGTAAGATACTATACCAGGAATGCTAAATACGTTACATGAGTTCAAACAGACAGTGGGTGCACAGTTGACTGTTCTGATCTGATCTGAAATTAGAGCAAACAATTTTAACATGCCTTACAGTGGCTGTATTGTTTAAAATACCAAGAGTTTTGAGGTTTCCAGTTGATAATATACATTTGTGAATCTAACATTGTTTTCAGGAATTTAGTTAAAGGAGTTTAAATGGATCACATTCATTAACCAATGGAAAGCTGGATGAAATAGCATTGTTTTGACTGGCAAACATTATTCCTATGGGTTCTGATTACAGAAGAGCTTCCACAGTTTGAGTAATGGATGTAGGTAACCAGACCCAAACCTGCACCAACTGGTCACCTCCTGTTTATGTGTCCGAATTGTTACGTGGCATTTTCTGATGTCTTTCAATTCTCCTCCTCTGTCGCTTTGCACCCCTTTTCATGTAGCTTTTACCCTCAGGTTCAGTGGTTGCTCTGTCCCACCTTCCCCAGAATGGCTGCTACCTCCACCAGGCTTATTCTAGCTGCAGGTTCCCCATGGATTGCCCCCCATAGTGGGAATGGAGAGGGAATGCCATCATCTCCCTGGTGAAAATATCCAGAATGTGGACCAGGTCCGGAGAGGCATACAGTGGGCCAGCCAACCCTCGGGTCCCTTCTTCCTTATTTCTGTGCCTTGTGCAAGCTGAGGCAATACGTGATGTACGTGCATGTGGAGGAGTACATGCACCCCCAGAACCCGCGGCTCTCTCCATCCTCGAGCTCGCGGCCGCCACTTAAGAGTTCAGGACTGCCACCAGGCCTCCACCTGTTGGCAGCCAAGTGCTGAGTCAGCAGGCCTCCCGGTCCAGGAGAGTGCAGCTGCCTGGCTGCTGCTACATCCATTCTCGGCCCACACAGCACCGGCCCCGACAACCGAGGCGTTTTCAAACTCGGGTTGTTGGCGTCAATCACCAGTGGAAGGTGCTCATCAGTGCCTCAGTCCTCAGCTCCACTGGGCTGGCCTTTGCACTCCTCTTACCTGATATATGTATATGATACAGACATGGTTATGACTTTTGTTCTGTGGCGTTGCCTTTTGATGCGTATGTATTGATTGCATGTATTTTGTATTTGTTACTTGGTTTCTCTTTCACATCTTGGTCATCAGTTGTATTGTGATGTCATATGCTTACTGTACAGCATTTTTCATTTTTATGTTTGCTTGCACGTGCAAGAAACATAGTGCCATCATCAGAGATTTGGAGTGTGTCACCTCCTCCTCCAATTCAGGCAGTGTGCTGCAGGCGCGGCCTGTAAGCCAATGCATTTTGGAGCTGTCTTGACAGCTCCAAAATGCAGTAACCTCAGATTGAAAGGGAGCTACGCTGAGTGAGCAGCGATAAGAAGCTGCTCACGCGCAGCTCCCAGCCGCAGGCGTCGCGCACCTGCACGCGGTGTATAGCCGACAGATTGCCCAATCCCGTCGGCTGAGCTGCATCTGTCTCCTCCCCAGTGAGTTGATGCCGGCTGGAGCCACCCCAACATGGCAATTAGTTATTTTGCGGTGAGGGTGCCCAATCCCCGTCATTTCGACGCGCCTCAAAGGCCTTGTGCCACGCTGAGGCCCACCCCAAGCGTGGCAAAGCGATCCAGCGATGTTTGTTTTTAATTTTTTGCGCCGGGGTGCCCAATCCCCGTCGATCGAACCTCCCCAAAGTCCTTGTGCCATGCTGGGGCCCACCCAAGCGTGCGCAACGATCCCGGCGTCCTTTTTTTTACCTGTAAAAAAAGCGGTCCAGCGGTCGTCTCCCGACCCCCTCCCACAACCCGCACCCACACTGCACACAGCCTCCCCCACCCCCCACCCCATACTTACCTCCGGACTCCAGCGATGATCTGGTGGACCTGGAACACGTCTGCACTCTTCAAAGCCGACCGCAAACTGAGGAAATGCCGGTAAGCTGTATAATGGGCTAGATGGGGTTTCAACTTTATTGCATATCTCAGCCATTTTAGGAATTTTTGCCAAATTTTCAACATGGGTTTTTGGGACCCCTTCTCATGAGTGATGTCACTGTCATGGCGTTACTCGGGCCCAAAGGTGATTTCGGCGCGGTGACTGCGAAATCACCCTTTGGGCAAATCCCGCCATGACAGTGACATCATTCATGAAGAATCAAAACCCCATGTTGAAAATTTAGTGAAATTCAAAAAATGACTGTTTCTGACGTCGTTGCACAGTTCCTACGCAGGCTCGTAAGTTGAATTTCAATATTTTCACTCCAGATTTTCAACATTGCCATTTCACCACACCTTCTTATGAGTAGGATAGCTGTCAATTTTCACATCTCACCCAAAATGTGTTCCGCCCATGTAGCGCAGAATGGCGCAGTCAGTGTCTTGAAATCAATGTCTGGGACAAATTAAGAAAATCACAGTGACACTGTTCGCGGGCAGAGGTCTTGAAATGGCTATGTTAAATTTAGTGAAATATTCCTAAAAATGATGATTTCTACGGCGTCGTTGCGCAGTTCTCATACGCTCATAGGTTTACAATTTTCAATATTTCACTCAGATTTTCAACATTGCCATTTTCACACCTTCTTATGAGTAGTACAGCTGTCATTTTCACATCTCACCCAAAATGTGTTTCCGCCCATGTAGCGCACAATGGGCGCGAGTTGTTGTCTTGAACTCAGTGTATGGGACACAGTAAGAAAATCACAGTGTCACTGTTCATGAGCAGGGATCTTAAAATGGCAATGTTGAAAATTTGGTGACAAATTCCTAAAATGACTGTTTTACGGTGTCGTTGCACAGTTCACCTTTTTCGTGGGTTGCGATTTTCAATATTTCCACTCCAGATTTCCAACATTGCCATTTTACACACCTCCTTATGAGCAGTACAGCTGTCATTTTCATCCTGCCCAAAACATGTTTCCGCCCATGTAGCGCACCATGGTGCTGTTGGTGTCGCAGCAATGTTTGGACAGATTAAGAAAATCACAGTTACACTGTTCATGAGAGAGGTCTTAAAATGGCTATGTTGAAATTTGGTGACAAAAGTCCATAAAATGACTGTGTTACGAGTGAGCATTGTGCAGTTTCCATGCATCCTCGTTAGTTCATGACTTTGTAATATTTTCAGTCCAGATTTTCACTAGTGGCATTTTCAACACTTCCTTATGAACAGTACAGCTGCCATTTTCACAACATGGCGAGAATGTGTTTCACACTTTCAGTGCAGAGATGCGTAGTCGCTGTGGGAAATCATTGTTCGGCACAGATAAAGAAAATCACAGTGACACTGTTCATGATCGGAGGCACCAAAATGCCTGAGTTGACAATCTGCTATAAAAATCCCCAGCCTAATTATATAACGTTGCACAGTTTCTATATGCGCTTCGTGTCTTCACCATTTTTTTAATATTTTTACTACACATTTGCAACATAGCCATTTTTACACCTCCCCATGAAAGAGTACAGCTGTCATTTTTACATCCTGTTCGAATATTTTTGCACCTGTGGTGCTAAATGCCGTAGTCACTGTGCATAAGCAGCTTTTGGCTACCAAACTGATATTCCCCTGTTCATGAGGTGGGGTCACAAAACAAACATGTTGAAAATTTGGAGTTAACATACCAATGAATGCCTGAGGTATTAGGCTTTTCAACTAAATCGCCAACCCTATAGAGAATGACAGGAATCAGGGGTGTGACTTGAGATTCTTGCCTGTGATGCTCATACCATTCCACACCTGCAGTCACTGAGAGGCATCGAGGTATGCCTTGGACTCTTGGCCCCAAACTTCACCCATCCTCCTATATCGCACCCATCTCACCGTGATTTCCTAATGAAATGGAGGTGTGCATAGACCAAAGACCCCAAGGAACACGTGACACTTGTCAGTCTCTGCAGAGTGGGGTGGTGAAATGGCGCGGGCCTTATGCCTGATTTACTCCAAACGCACACCCCCAATGCCTATCACTCTCGGCAGGGGTGTATGTGGGGTTGGTTTAGTTCAATACTCACTGCCATTCCTATTACGCAGCTCTGTAATCTTCCACTACCACTGCCAATGCCAGCAAGCAAACATTCGGCATTGACAAATGCTTGTTATTATGTGGTTTCACTTGTACATCATGGTCATTCAGTTGTATTGTGACGTTTAATGCTTCTTGTCCTCTATGCACTTTTGTCATACCTACATTGTGCCATCTTTGTGGCCAGGTCACGCCTGAAAATGGTCCATGGAACCAGCATACCCACCAGGTGAACAAATAAATAAATAAACAAATAAATAAATAAATACATGCATTTTAACTTGGTAGCTGCTATGGTATAACCAAATGTTTGGCATATTTTGTACTATGATTTTTTTTTTTAAATATGATTTACATTTTTTGTAAATGTATATAATGTAATTTATGTTATTTTATTTCTTTTTATGTAATTTTGTGCTTTATGATCTGTTCATATACTGTGTGTGTATTGTTTGTAACTGACCAGGATATCTTTGTAAAATGGCTTTATTGCCCAATGAACATTCTGAAACAAAAACCTAAAACCTTTGGTCAATCAATAAAGTATTCATTACAGTATGACAACAAAATCACAAAATGACAGCATCATCTACCTCTGAATTTTTGTTTCTTCTTCTAATTTGTTTCAGAGGCACAAAAAATTCAGCTAGGCTTTGTATAGTATAAATATCTTCCATGCTGAGTAGGAGCATCAACATTTCTAGGTTAGTTAAAGTGAGGGTAGGAATGATTTCACCCAGTCAATAGTCACAAATTCTGTCACACCATTTACAGTAAGTAGTACATGGTAAACATTTTGTTATGTGCCCTTTATTACAATCACACCGATCGCAAGGGAATTTGATTAACCGTGATTCCTCCAAATCCTCATTTCTACTATACTCACATATTATTTTTTGATAAATTCTTTACACTGTTCCAAAATTATTACCTCCTATTCAACAACATCCGTAAATAGCAAAGTTCATATTTTATTGTTTTAACATTCTATCCACAATAGGGCCATGGCAAGGGTTTACTTGCCAATTCCTCTATCTGATTTTCTCTCAGGGATAAAGATGCCAGTCTATGCTTTAATCTCACATCTTGTTAATTGTGCAAGTCCGAAAACCTTGACTGTGCATACACGAACATACGAATTTCCAGCAGAAACAGGCCTTATGGTCTATCGGATGACTTGTGCATTTAATTTAACCCTAAGCACCTTTTAACATTGGGGATAACAGAGTTTTCCACTACATTTATTCAGGCCTAAAACTGTTTTTGTTTTTCTGTTTTAGTCTTGCATTCTTCACATGTTTTGCTGTGAGTCGCTGCTGAAAGAAAGGCCCAGATACAGTAAATATACTTGAAAGGCATGGATACAGTCGGTATACTCATTAACTGATTCCATTATCGCCTACCAATATGCCATTGTTAATTAAATTTGTTGCATCTATAAATGATGCTCATACTTTTGTCAGTATAATTTGTAGTTTTAGCTTTATTCAGTCATTTGAAAGAGCATTCAACTTTTTGGAGACCAATTCTGCTGAGAGAATAATCCCAACATTACTGGCATAAGTGAGAAATGGACATGTTCCATGACCAGTACTAGGAGAAGGACATGAATGCTTGTCTAAAGAATTTAACATTTGATTAATGAAAAGATTAAACAATGTAGGCAAGTATGCAACCTTGACAAATTCCTCATCTGCAGAGAAAACATATTCCACAAATATTGTATCTCACTTGAGTCCACGTACCCATGCACAGATTTCTTTTAAAAACTAGTAGATACCTATCCATCCCCATTCCTTCTAGCTTTTCCCAAAGTACTTTCCTGGAAAAGTAGTCAAATGCCACAGAAAGATCAGTAATGCCACATAAAGCTTTTGTTTTTCTTGGTAGCCCATGAACACAGCGATGTTGAAAATGGCAACAGAATACAGCAACTACAAATACGGTGACTGGGGGTTCGCCCTCCCTGAGTTGCACCCCCGGAGTTGCTATATTTAGTAAAGGTATGGGGGGGCAAAGCTTGGATGAAGCCCGGAAGACAAAGATATTGCCATATGTGTAGTCATCCAATTCTATTTGTCGTGTTGTCGCCGCTGTTTTATTTTCACTATTATCACATGGAACCATTATCTTATGCCAAAATATTTTTCAATTGTTAGTTTGGACAAAACAGTTGTCAACTGTGATGTATACCTCAAGAAAGTCAGCCTGATGCTTGGTTAACATCTTATTAGAACTACTTCAAGTCTATAACCCTGAAAATATGATTTCTGAGGAAAGTATGTCCATTGCATCAATTAGACTTCTCGATCTATGCATCTTGGATCATCCTTGTTCTAGATCAGAAATATATGGTTCCCCTTTTAGGAGACTGGAAAAAAGTATATAGTTGTAAAGGAACAGGGAAGCTAAAACAGTAAATTAAATAGATTCTAAAAATATCCTAAAATGATTATTTTTCACAATTTTTGAAAGATGTCAGAGGCTTGTGAGAGCATGCACCAAAACTAAACTAGTTGTCACTTTTCTGAATCTGTTACTTATTGCAAAATCTGTGTTAGATCTGCACAATTGTTCAATGGTCCTGCAACATGCAGGTTTGAAATTATATAGGTAAATGGTGTCTTCAAGATGTCTCCTGGTTAATCAAGGTATCATCTCAAGTCAACTTTCTGTTAGAGAACTGTGAAGTGAAGCTGAGTTTGAGAACTGTGAAGTGAAGCTGAGCAGTTCTAGAACACAAAAATGTCTCAAGATGACACCCCTGATTAGCCATGGGACATCTCAGAGACACCTACATTATTAATGTCGTTTTAGTTTTCTGATTTCAGTACATTGCATTGAATTGCCTGCCTTTGAGTGGATTCACTTTTATCTCCCAGAATGAATGAGGTGCTTGAACTATCACCAGTTAGCAAGGATTTCCACCGCGTTAGAGGAGGAGTGGATTCACCTGTTTTCTCCATTAACATCACTGAAATCACATATTGCCAGCAATAAATGGTATTGGAGTATTTCACACTGAGGCTTTTTATTTGCTAAGGTAGATAGTGGGTCGTCATCTAAAACAATATTCATCACGCTTACCCTCCATCATCGATGTGACCCTCCCTCATCAACCACTGCTGCTTTGCTTGCCCACCCACCTAAAAGAAAACACAGCCACAGGCAATGCCAGTTTACACGCTATTTTTATTCTTATTAACTTATTGCCATTTTTGTCATTTCAGTGGGTCTACTGGTAGCAAGCAGATTAGTTAGCTATACAATTAAGCACTGAAAATTTTCTGAGGCAGCAGAGTGGAGCAATGCAGTAGCTATAGGAAAAAAATATATGGTTGGAAAATGATCGGTAAATAGCCACCGCCATCCTGCTAGAGGACCATCTCCAAACTTAATTCAGTTCATTCAGATGCTTGAGTTTTTTTGCCCCACTCAGATGACCCAGCATCTCAGCCTGGTCACGGACACTGACCTCCACCTCCACATTAGACCGCGACCCCTCAGATACTACCTGGCTTGCTCCCAGGGTGGGGTGCGATGCTAGCCCCTTTAGCAGTGTCAAATATTGGGATTATGTCTGAGGGTTATTCCTGGAGGCTGATGAAGACCAGGGCAGGCTTCATCAAGGGTCATCTGAGCATATTCTGGATGCTGTACATGGGGGTGGGAACATGCAATGACATCCAGCGTCCTCTGAACCCCTTCCTGATGCTCCATATTAGCCATGGGACATCTCAGAGACACCTTTGCACTTTATTAATCGTTTTCGTTTTCTGATTTCGTGCATTGCATTGAGATTGCCTACCTTTGAGTGGATTCACTTTTATCTCCCAGAATGAATGAGGCCCTCTATACAAGTCCGTACAATGTAGGTACTGCCCTAAGTTGTTGTACAAAATGGAGAATAGTCCGGTTTGATTATGTTGTAATGTGATGCTCTCACCACCTGTAAGAAATATAAGATCTCAATGGCTCAGTAGGTAGCACACTTGCCTCTGAGGCCAGGAGATCAGAGGGCTAATGGGTTCCAGTTCCCACGTGGCACTTAGGTTAATATCCAGTACTGACACTGTAGTGCAGCATGAGAGGGGTGCTGCACTTCTGAGGTGCCGCTCTTTTGGATGAGACATTAAACCTAAGTCCCATCTGCCTGGATTGGTGGTAGTTCAGGTGGATGTTAAAAGATTCCATGGCACTTATCGAAAAGAGTAGGGAATTTTTATTAATAGAAATCAATACATGAAACAAAAAATGGAAAACGGTATTAATTCATACAAATAAAACTCAACAAAGTAAAGGGGAAAAATATTAAACTCAAAACAGCAGAGATCAACAATAGAGAGAAAAATGCGAGTAATTAACCAAAGCAGCACAACCACAAAGGGAAAGTCAAGTAACTGGAACATCACTGTCCATGATCCATGGTAAATTCCTCCATTTCTGTATCAAAAGTCTATAAGCAAATTGTTGTGCTTCTAATTGGTATATGATGGAGCTCAACTGTAATCTTTCGTAAAAGTTCAGCATGTGAAAAATCCTTCTGCTGTAATGTAAAAAGACATTGACAATTCCATATAAACAATTTAAAAGTTGCAAAACAACATGCAAAGTACTGAAGTCCCATTTAGACCAATGACAAGAGTAAGAACCATGTACCATATTCTCATAAGAGACCGTTGAAAACACAGGTTCATGCAAAACTTCAGCAACACATGACCAAAATGTTGAAATATATGTTCAGGAAAAAATAAATGATGCATAGATTCCAACTGCTGAAGGCAACCTCAGGCGAGAACAATTACGTTCATTCAATTGTTTGTGATGCTGGTTACCCTTGACATTGAGTTTCTCATGGCAGCATAACCATGTGACATCACAGATTTTGGAAATCCGCTTCTCAACCGAAAGAGACTGTAATGCAGAACGATGCAAGGTGGGACATTTTGGAAAGGTAACTAATTCATAAAATGAGAATCAATGACAGTTTGGTAAACCAATTTCTTGATTTAGAAACTATCCAGTCACTAGAGATATGCCACTGTCGTATTTTAACAAAAACATCCAAGATAAGGAGCCGCCAAAAGGTTAGTTTTAAGATGTTGATTAGAGCCTGTAGCCCAGTCCTGTAACCACAGCCCTGCTGACTGTCAAGAGAAGACCAACCCATAATTTAGGCATAGATTTCAATACGGGCAAAGATTTATAAAATAAATTGACAATAAAAAAAGGCAAAGATTCACCACATTAAGTCCACCTCTAGAAATGGGAAGATATAAAATATTTCTTTTAAGTGGGTTAAGGCGGCTCCCCACACAGCTTGAAAAAATACTAAAAAGACAAGCTTCTCGTTGTTTAGGAGGGGAAACACATTGCTTAAAAACAGAAAAAGGGGTAATAAGTATGTCTGTATCAGGCAAACATGTTTGAGTTTACCTAATTGACATTTATTCCAATTGTGCACCATGTATTTACCCTTTGCAAGCTGAAGATCACAGTTATATAGTTCAGGAGTAGGAGCCCCAAAAGATCCCCAAAATGCGGATAGGATCCACAGAGGGCGAATTCCAGAGATTGAGTCATGGGAGGAGGGCAACGCCTAGCTCATAGCCAATGCATTTCAACATATTTAATGAAGTACCTGAAATAGCTCGAAGGGTCACATATTGAGATGACTGTCTGAACAAAGGAAGACGAGAAGTGCAAATACAAATATCATCCACATACGTCAATGTGGGAGAAGGAAACAAGACACCTGGGATAGTGACCGAGGGATTTTATGATTTAAAACCCACAATAAAGGGTCTATGCTAAACACATATAATAAAGGACTAATCGGGCAACCCTGTTTTACACCCTGTTGTACAGGAAGAAGAGGTCCAAGGTGCCCATTAACCAATGGAGAAACCGAGATGCTTATAGATCTTTTTAACCATGAAATAAATAAGTGGGGGTATCCCATAGTGCTGGAGAGTGAGCCATAGAAAACCATGGTTCACGAATCAAAAGCTCCTTCTGATCCAAAGATAAAACAAATGCAGAATGAGCCAAGGTATGTGACCTATCAAAGATTTCTCTTAAATATATTAGCTGGTCAGTAATTGTATGTCCTGAAATAGCACAAGATTGGGCTGGAGTGTTGAGAAACTGGGCAACTGTCAGTAAACGGTATTCAGTATTTTCATTAATATTTTAAATCTACATTCAGGGACTGACGGTCGCCAATTAGAAAGTTCAGTTTTATTCCATTTTATGAAGGAAAACAAGGATACCCCCACCATTTCTAAAGGAAATCTGAAAGCAACAACAAATTATTATATACATCAGCAGTTCCCAGGAAAGATTTCACTCATCAGCTTATAAAAGCTCAGCTGTGAGGCCATCCTTTCCGGAGCCTTGCATGTTTGCAACAAGGACATAGCAATGGATACTTTCAAGGGAATAGGCAAAGTTAAGTTTTGAAGGGTTGAAAGAGGACAACTGGGAATATCTACTTGTAAAAAATTTCCGCAGCATTAATATCCATTGGATGTGTCTGAAAAGGGACTGGGTATAGTAAGTCACTTTAACATCATGTCTGAATGAGAGGTTTTAGCAGACCGTCACATCCCTGTATGCCCTCAAAACGTTTCTTCTTCACCCTATCCTTACTGCTAAGGAAGGGACATATAGTGCATAAGTGCCTTGTATAACAAATTGTTGTTGAGACTTTAAGATATTTGTTTGAGTCATATGAAAATGTATGATTTTATCCTTTAATTGTCTAATCAGGCCGTGAAATCATGTTTCGTGGTTTGAGCCAAAGACATAACTCGTTGCAACTGTTGTCTAAGTTGCAGGTAATTGAAATAAATTTGTTCTCAACTGGTTTCCCTGAATGTTTAAGAAGAGTAGCAAGGTCTTGCTTTGTGTCAAGCCACCAATGTAAATGGTCATCAACATCTCATACAGGGGTTTTCTGGCCAAAATAAAGAACATAGATGCTGCTGTAGATTTTGGCAAGCTAAGAGATCAGAGTTGAATCTCCAAATGCCCCTCCCATTATTAAGGCAGGATCTGGACCTACAGTTATTATCAAAGCACAATGGTCAGAAAATTCTACAGGTATTAATAAAGCTGAATTTATAGGCAATGTTTTAGTGAGAAAGAAAATCGATCCGTGTAGCCAATATACCTTATGAAATGTAGGGCTGGTGACTTATGTAGTGAATATATGTATGTATCAATTAGATTTGCCGTTTGTACTACAAATGGTTAAACAAGACATATCACAAAACTGTTTCTTGGTAAGGCGTTTTACCCCTATCTTTATAGGTTAAGCCAGTAATTAAAGTCCCCAACCAAACTATTTGATGTAGGGTGTGAAGGTAAGGTTTTATGGCATGAAACAAATCCACCTTAGCTGCTTTTGTCTGAGAAGCATAGATGTTAACTAAACGAAACAAATGCCCTGAAATATAACATCCATAATCAATACCCGACCTGGAATTAAATCAATAAGTTTTAAGACAACAACAGTGGTATTAAAATGAATAGCTACCCTGCAGTTCCTGTTCCAGAACCAATATATTGCTCTATACACCATTTTACCTGGAAAGTTCGGTATGTGCAATTAATTTCCAAATAAAAGTTATATGTTTTATGCAAAAACGTCGGCTTCTATTTTAATGCTGTTGGGATTAAGTTGAACAAAAATGTTAATGAAGGAACCATATAAAATTGCTGTAAAATTCTCAAGGAGGCTTCTGTTTACCTTTTTCCCTTTCTTTTGACTAGGGGTAGCTAGTTGAGGATCTAAGGGTCGCCATCTTCAGATTCCATATTGAAAGTGCAGCAGGGTTTCCACCCCAAGTTTGAAGATTCAGATTCCGTATCAGAAACATCCTGGGCAAGTAAGAGGGCATGGAATCTATTGGTGGTAGTGTACTGACCAATTTCGGGACCTTAGAGACTGGTTGGGGTTAGAAGATAGTCTTCTGGTTATTCTGGATTGAAAAGGTAATTCCTGAGGGTTTTGAGGTGGGGGCATAAACACAGCATCAGGTAAAGGTTCAGAAGGGGGAGAGAGGCCTGGGATTCTTTAATAACTACTACCTCTTCTTCTGAGGCAACCTCTGGTCCTGAGAGTTTGGGGGGCAAGGGAGAAGGTTAGGGCGTAGGAGTGGCAAGTACAACTTGGGGGGTGAAAGTACTGAGGAAGTGGAGGAACCTAGTTTTGCAGAATGAGTTCTCTCAGCTATACCTACCAGTAGACGTTATTCTTAAGAATCGTGGGATCTGGTTGCCTATGTGCCCTTCAGGGCAAGTGGCTTAAGAGTGGCCTAGAACCCACACAGAGTACAAACAGCCATATTTTACACTGAGTACTTGTATGGCCAAAGAATTGCATAATAGGCAATGTAATTGGCCACAGACACTAGCTAATATGACCAGACTTGTCGCATCTATAGTATGTTCGGTTGACCCACATAAAAAGTACACCTGTGTCCCTACCCAAAACACACAATTGAGAAGGTGCTGCAAACCATCCACAGAGGAATGTAAAATTATTCTAATTTTCCAACCTCTCGTCCAAATATCTTCAGTGTCAAAATTGCCTCTGGGTGCCCCAACACAGTACATCGCTGTTTTAACCAAAGATTAGGTCAGTGACACTTACACCCTCATTCCTGAAGAGGACAGTAATAGTTTTGTGGGCAGGTCTAGTTAATGGTAGAACTTCAAAGGATGACCATAAGGAGTTTGCTAAACTTTATGGTAAACATCCCAAAATTTATCTAACCCACTACTTAGTTTAAAACTAACATCAAATGTCTTTTCTCCTGAAACATGGATCAGGGCATACAGTTCAGCTGAAGAAAATGCAAACTTTCTTTTAACAAGCATTTAGCAACAAACTTACGATCTGGGAAGGTTACCATACCTCCCTTATATATAAGTCTGACAGCATTGTGCCTTTTAGCCGAGAAAGTAGGAGACCTAAAGAAAGAATCATAAGTTCGAGAAGTATTACTGGAGCATCCACAGAAGGACCTGGAGGAGGGCCTTCAGGGTCATCTGCAGGAAAGTTGCGTCCAGATGTTCCATGGAAGAAAATGCGATATCCTAGAAGAGGAGTCGCCATTGGTTGAAGGAGGACAGTCAACATTGTTAGTATCCAGCTTTAGAACAGGGTTCTGAGTCAAAAGCAAATTGGAAGGAAGTGCAAGTGGAGAATCTTGAGGTTCGCCATTGTTCTGTAATGTAAGTATCATGCCCTTTATCAGAAAGTACTGGTGATGATTTGTCCAACCATGTCTTAGAAACAGGGTAGGGAGTAGAAACAGAAAATTCCTTTTATTCATTTGAACCCTTGTATGGAGATAGAGGAAAATCCAGATATCCAGCGGCCAGAGTCTGGAAACTGCGCCCAGCCAGCTGATTTCAGAGCAGAATCTACAGACCAGGAGGCCTCTGCCTCATCAACCTGATCTGCCCAAGAAGGGATTGTTTCTGTGAGGGTTTAGCAGCACTTTTGAATACGCTTGTCCTTGTCAGCAGAAAAAGAAAAAAGTAGCCGATCCTAACTGTACTCACTTTAGTAGCAGAAATGTCCACATCCAGAGGCAGCGGGATGGAACCTGGGACTGAAACAACGGTTGCATCGGACAGACCAAATGTAGATGAAACAGCCTCTGTGTGTCAGAGGCCGTTCTTGCTGCCGAAGCCGCCGAGATCGCTTCTAGTTCTGGCAAACTTCGCCTCTTCCGAGGCTAATAGAAGTCGGAGAGCCTCTGGTTCTGAGTGCACAACTTCGTAGGTAGGTCCTGAGTTGTCCGCGGTAAAGCTGCATCTTGCAAATCACTTGTCCGTGGTAGAGAAGCAGCACTGAAATCCATGCGAGAATCCGACTGTTTATCTATCTTAGTAACTTCTGAAGCAAAGCAGGGGTTCCATATCCCAGGAGCTTCCAAAAATATCTCAGATTCTACACTATCTGACATGTGAGAAGACTGCCCCTCAACCTGCGGTACAACGTTCTGCATCGCTGCCTGCTCAGCAATGAGCCATCCATCCTGACAGTCAGCGGTTCCCCTGTGGCAGAGTAGGGAATTTCCCCAGTGTCCTGGCCAAATTTCCTCATTCACTAAAAATACCACCAACAGCTTAATCTGGTTCAAGGTCAGTTGGTATTCATCTGTATCCCTCCCCGGTCGTGCCTGGAAAATAGGCAGGATTTGTCTAGCGACTTACCCAGTCAACAAAAAACTAAATAAAATAAATGCTGGTTGATGTGGTACCTCTGGCCTCCACCAAGGTCCGTCGAGGATCGGACCTTCCCCACCCTCCCCAGAGAAGGACAGCGGTTCCTATGTAAGTGGAGCTCAACTGCTATGCCAGCAGGCTGGCCCAGATGCTTGAGTTTTAACTGTAATCGACATGAGCTGGAAATTGATCATACTAAATGAAAGTGTTATGAACTTGTACATATTTTAAAATGTAATGCTTTCATGTCGTATGCTTTCTTCATTAACTTTGATGTTCACTCTATTAGATTGGGCCTCGAGTATGTATTAGAAAAACAGAATTTAGAACATCTGCAAATGTAGAATTTGGCTGTATAAGAGGTCTTCGTGGAGTCTATCATTCACGTTCACAGAGCACAAAAAAAAGACACTTTATAATTATAAAACAAAACAAAATCAGTTCTGGAAAGACAGCGCCACCTAGGGACGAGCTGTTGCAATAACAGAGTACCCGACAGGGTGGAGCAGAGTGACCTCTGGTGGTACTTGAGGTTGCAGTGGATCACTATCACGGAGCTCTCCTAGCGAAAGAGGTAGGCGACTTTCCTCTTAGTTGAATGTACAGCTACTGCCTTCAGGATTGGAGGTCCTCGGGTTCAATTTTATTTATTTTTTTATTTGTGTTTATTGAGTTTATAAATACGACAGCCAAAATTGACACATAAAAATTACAGAATTTGAGACTCACAGGTCCCCACAGTGCACAGAATATTACTACTAAACAAGTTATCCATTAGGGCAAAAAAACCTCTCTATAAGTCCGTATAATGGTGGTACTGCCCTAAGTTGTTGTACACAAAATGGAGAATAGTCCGGTTTGATTATGTTGTAGATCGTGATGCTCTCACCACCCTGTAAGAAATACAAGATCTCAAACACCATCACATCAAACCCTCTAGAACTTCTAACCTGAGGGGCAAATTAGTTATTAAATTATGGATCAAACAATCTAAAGATGTCCTAATCTCAGGTTATATTTTTAGTCTGACACCATTAAAGAGGCAAGGTTACCTACCTAATGGGAGTTTAGGATATTGTAATAGGATATGTTATAAGTTTACAAACCGAGTGGCATATATAAACGCCTCTATTAGTAACATCCATAAAAACAACTTCCAGAGCTAATATGACTAGAGAATTAAACTAGAGCAGCAATATAGACATGGCAAAACAATGTTAAACAAACAGCAACTTTCAATAGGCATCAATTTTGGACATACTAGAAACAGAGTACTTATTCAAAAATGTCCTGTACAGATATGAAGTTTGCCATCCTTTCCAAATAAGGAGCAAGCGACTCCATTAAGAGAGATGAGTAACAAGATTCAAAAGTTAGATAAAACAGATCTTCAGCCTTCTCTATCCGAGGAATGCTCTGAGGGATTTAACCGACTCTCAGCTTCTGCAAAGGCCGCCGCCATCAGGTCTATGAATAAATGGGTCTTGGCTTCATGCCGCACTTGCAGTCTCACTGGGTAGTTTAACTGAGCATGGATGCCGCTCTTAAAAAATCTTTTTCACTACCTGGGCGCCTTTATCTGGTTCTGAGTACCGCTGCAAGATCAGGAAAAAGGCAACATGGCTGCCTTCCCAGATGATTTCACCCTTAGCTCGTGTGACCTGTAACAGGGTGATTCAGAACTCTGGAGGGAAGAGGGTGGCAATTGCTGTAAGAGGCCTTGAGATGGGTCTCCATGCGATCGCATAGGGACGTAAAAAGCTCTAAGTACTTTAGCTCCAGAATCCTGAGACAGCAAGTTCTGGTCAGTGAATATCATTTTAATGATTGTTTCAAGAATTATAGACTGTCCAGCAAATCGTGAGAGCATTAGCCTGACGTTGTGCCTTTTCAAGAGATTCAATTTTGTTGTTAAGTAGGAGACATCACGCACTAGTGCGCAGTGCAGTCATTTTAATGTGTTTGCACTTCAGAAAGATCTTTAATCTCATGTGCTTTCTTGGATTTGTTGTTCATTAGACAGTAGTTTTGTTTCACTGCTGTGAGCCGCTTATTCGTGTCTTCCCCTGTGGCTTATATTTTGGCTAGCATTGCCATTATTTGTGCTGAAGGCAGGTCAGGAGCCACTAGGTTAACTGGTACTGTAGGCTTCGATCCTTCACAGGAGCCCATGGGAGTAAGATAAGGCTCCTGGTTTTGTCTGTGATGTTTATTGTCCCATTTTGGTCCCAACGTGTTCTGTGGGTTTCTGACGCTTATTAATCGTTTTCTGTAATTCCAGCTGCACCAGAAAAACTTTGACTTACTCGTGAACACAACTTAAGAACTGAGCTGTCCTAAACTGTTGCCACCATAATGTTGCTCCACAGCCCCCAGGTTCGATTTTTAGTAAGGCCTGAAGTTGTATCTGCCCATGCAGAGGAGATAACAAAAATCATAAACTTTCCTCAAAAACCAAGCTGAATATTTGTGTCTTTATTTCTACAGAACTTGTTCTTCTGCGTGACTTCCCTATTGAATTGCCTAACAATGGCTCACTACTGTTCAGCACATGAATATCACGTGTGGAAGGAGACTGTGGGGAATTCTCAAACTTCAGCGGAATTGAATACTGCAGAATTTAGAATAATTCCACTTTAATCTATTGGAAGTCAATTCGAAATTCCAAAGGCAGAATTTAATCCATGGATTAGTAATTTGCAGTTCACAGAAAGTGCAGACTGGGTTTTGCAAACCATGGAAAAACAAATCTGCTGTTCACGAATCTGCAGAAAATAAATCTGCTGTTTAAACTGAAGACCTTCAAAATGGCATGGAATTTATGGAAAAATTCTGAAAACCTTTCAGATCTGGAATTGTCATTTACCTGAATTGACCTACGAATTTCTCATTCCACACAGCTCTAACAGGTAGCATTCGCCATGATGCTGTGCTAACAGTCTCAATAAATCAGGGGCACTATAGCTTAATAAGAATGAATTGCCAAATACCACTAGATTCCTTCCAACAATAAAAGACCATTTGCTTGTCTGAAAGTTTAACGGACACAGTCACTGAAAGCTGCAACTGATCGGTGATAGAAGTAGAGTATTCATGCTCAGAAACTGTTAAGTCTCTCAGCTGTTTGTTTACTTACTTATTTGTGAATTTCATTAGGAGCACACAATACAATATACACAGAATGGAGGCATTAACAACTTCAATTAATAAAAGAATACCTGACTTTGAGATCTTGTGGAGCGTTGGACCCTATATATAGCAAGAGTAAGATCTGACTTTATCCCTTGATTCCATGCAGGAGGCAACATAATGAAACTCAGAAACAGAACAATAATATGTTATAAAGACCTATAGGACATAATTAAATTACATATTGTGTCTCATGACTGATAGGCTGATAAATGACTGACCCTCTCCTCTCTCTCCTATATAAAAGAGGCATAGAATAGAAATCGATTAAGTGATGATCTAAAATGATTATGTTTATTTGGAGCAGGATGTGTTGTACTGTTACCCTGTTTACAGATTGCAAACTGTTGGGCCTAAACATAAACTGTGTCAGGTGAAATGTCTTTGAAGGAAAAAGAAAAGGAAAAATGTACTCTGTTAACTGTATGTCTATATTCTGTGTGTCCTGTATGGTTGAACTGAAAACTTTTTAAAATAAAGAAAGTTTTAAAAAGGAGCACACAATACTACTACTGGCAACAGTGGAGGAATTCAGATCCCCACAAGTAGCATAGTGGTACGCTCATGGAATTAGTGTACACTACGCTATACTACGGTTACGCTTACTGTTACTTGCTGATTTCAGCATTAATGGAGATCTCGTGGACCAGCTTACCATACTCAAGGTTGGTTGGTACGGTTTGTAGTTTTCTGATCTGAATTGGGGGCTCTGCCGCTTATACCCTGATACATTTTCAATGTAACACCGGGGGCAAAGCCTCCCTAACTCATATTGATAGAAAAAACTCTTACAGGGCCATACCAACTTACCTCTAGTATCAGTAGCACAACTAGTGAAAGTAGGTTCATAGATCTCCACTAACCCTGAAAATCATTAGCATGGCGCGATCAGAGCGGGGTTGAGAGTGTGTGGAGGGAGCGTAAGAATGTGATGCAGAGCACAACATTAACAATATAGCGTAAGGTGGGTCCAGAGTCCTGCACTATCACCCTAATACTGACATGCTGAGGCTTCCTCATCCTAATATCAGCGCTGATATTGTATTCATCAATAAAGAGATGCAAGTCTGTTTCAGAAGTATTCATTTTAGAGAGGAATGAAATTAAATGAAAAAGGCCAGTACACTATGTGACATGGGGATTCTGGTATAAAGGTTTATTTAAGAATTCCACTTTCTGCCGAGAAGGAAGAGTTAAGCTAAAACTGCAATAGCTGCAAAAAAAAGATGTCACTGTTGAAAATACACTGCAGCCCACGTCAAACCTTTAGGCTAAATTAAATCTGATATGAAACATACTGCTATCCTTGAGCTAAACTATGGACAGAAATTTCAGCGTAGTTACTGGGCAGTCAGTGATTGTACAATTACAGCACTGCTCGTTTGTGCTGTTTGGGCAATTCAAAACCCAGTCATGTGTGAGTAGCTGTGTTTGTATATCATGGGAACCCAACCCTTCCAATTGCCTGGTGTTTTGAAATCAATGTTTTTAATGACCCGTTTCAGCTACTAGCGCTCATCTAAAACAAAATTAAAACTTAAACTTTTTAACTCTTCTAAGTTGTCTAGAACAACAATGCCACTGGCGACCTTTATACACAGCCCCTTTGGCACATACAAAGGACTGCTAACAAGGAAACTAATAATCCTAAACTCTTACACATTCTGGTAACACTAAGGAATGCACTGCTTGTTCTAGCATTCATGAAATGGAGTTGTGTCTCCAAGGGGTCTATGGGCCCTGGCCAGAATTCAGTCGATTGTGAAAGTGTTATGAGTTTGGTGTTTTGAAAATAAAAAAATGTAATAAAAATGCCATTATCTACAGAAGGTCTTCAGTAACGCCTGAACAATTCCAACCACGCTGTAAGTTACAAGAGTTTTGTTACTTTATCCTGTGTACTGTAATGTTGCTTCTCAGATGACGCCTGAAAACAAAGGCACTGGGATCACGAACAGGAATACAGGCCTCAGTGCAAAGCAGGTCAATCGCATCCTATCGGAGCTATGCAAGTACCCAATCAGAATGTGTCAAATGGCGAGGGAACAACCCATATCCAGAAATTGCTAGCCCTTGCCTCCTGCTGCAATTGTGGCAGGCAGAATGACAAGGGCTAAGTACCAGTGACTGCAATGTGGACCGTGACAGGCTGGCCCGCCCTTTCCAGACATCTACTGTACATATTACCTGTAGCCAAGCATTGGTCATGAAAGACAATCTTTTTTAATTTACATAACTATATACATAAACTGCAAGGACAGAAAGTGTAGTCCCAGAAAGAATATAGGTTACCATATGTGGATGTTACTGACTACAAACTGCCCCACAATACACCACCATCATAAAGTCCTGGCCGGAGCTTGGTGATGCCAGCTATCTTTCATAATTAGACTGTGAGGCAGGTAACACCCTGACATGACTCACCCATCCCAGTCCCTGAGGTAGGTAACACCCTGATGTACTCACCCATCCCAGCCCCTGAGGCAGCTAACACCCTGATGTGACTCACCCATCCCAGTCCCTGAGGTAGGTAATACCCTGATGTGACTCGCCCATCCCAGTCGCTTAGGTAGGTAACACCCTGATGTGACTCGCCCATCTCAGTACCTGAGGTGGTAACACCCTGATGTGACCTGCCCATCCCAGTCCCTGAGGTAGGTAACACCCTGATGTGACTCGCCCATCCCAGTCCCCTGAGGCAGGTAACACCCCGATGTGACCTCGTCCATCCCAGTCCCTAAGGTAGGTAACACCCTGCTGTGACTTGCCTGTCCCAGACTGTGAGGCAGGTAACACTCAGATGTGACTTGCCTATCCCAGACCCTGATGTAGGTAACACCATGATGTGACTCGCCCATCCCAGTCCCTGAGGTAGGTAACACCCTGCTGTGACTTGCCTGTCTCAGACCCTGGACGCAGGTAACACCCTGACATGACTCACCCATCCCAGTCCCTGAGGCAGGTAACACCCTGATGTGACTCGCCCATCCCAGTCCCTGAGGTAGGTAATACCTGATGTGACTCGCCCATCCCAGTCGCTTAGGTAGGTAACACCCTGATGTGACTCGCCCATCCCAGTCCCTGAGGTAGGTAACACCCTGATGTGACTCGCCCATCCCAGTCCCTGAGGGTAGGTAACACCCTGATGTGACTCGATCCATCCCAGTCCCTGAGGCAGGTAACACCCCTGATGTGACTCGCCCATTCCAGTCCCTAAGGTAGGTAACACCCTGCTGTGACTTGCCTGTCCCAGACTGTGAGGCAGGTAATACTCAGATGTGACTTGCCTATCCCAGACCCTGATGTAGGTAACACCATGATGTGACTCGCCCATCCCAGTCCCTGAGGTAGGTAACACCCTGCTGTGACTTGCC
Organism: Neoceratodus forsteri; assembly: GCA_016271365.2. NCBI lineage: Eukaryota > Metazoa > Chordata > Ceratodontiformes > Ceratodontidae > Neoceratodus > Neoceratodus forsteri. Next base: position 1,094,858,571 of record CM028135.1, on the reverse strand, counting down.
TGTCTCAGACCCTGGCGCAGGGTAACACCCAGATGTGACTTGCCTGTCCCAGACCCTGATGCAGGTAGCAATACGATGTGACTTGCCTATCCTAGACCCTGATGTGGGTAACACCATGAGGTGACTTGCCTGTCCCAGTTCCTGAGGCAGGTAACACCCTGCTGTGACTTGCCTGTCCCAGACCCTGGCGCAGGTAACATCATGATGTGACTTGCCTGTCTCAAACCCTGGCGCGGGTAACATCATGATGTTACTTGCCTGTCTCAAACCCTGGCGCAGGTAACATCAAGATGTGACTTGCCTGTCTCAAACCTAGCTGGTAACACCATGATGTGACTTGCTCGTGCTCTAAACCATAACACAGGCAAAACCATGATGTGACTTGCCTGTCCCAGACCATGAGTCAGGTAACACCCTGCTGTGACTTATCTGTACCAGACCGTGATGCAGGTAACACCCTGATGTGATCTGCCTGTCCCAGATCATGAGACAGATAACACTCTGCTGTCACTTGTCTGCCCCAGACCGACGCTGGTAATACAATGATGTAACTTGCCTGTCCTAGTCCTTGAGGCAGGTAACACACTGCTGTGAGTTGCCTGTCCCAGACTGTGAGGCAGGTAACACCCAGATGTGATTTGCCTGTCCCAGGCCCTGAGGCAAGTAACATCCTGGTGTGACTTGCCTGTCTGAGACCTTAGGGCAGGCTACACCTTGATATGACTTGCTTGCCCCAGACCCTACAATAGATAGCTCCCTGGTGTGACTGGCTTGCACCAGGCCCTGAGACAGGTAACACCCTGGAGTGACTTGCTTGTTCCAGAGCTGGGGCAGGTAGTGCCTTGATTGCTCAGACCCTGAGGCAGGTAGCTCCTAGTGCTTAAAAAATCTGGATCAATTTCAGTTGGCATCCATCTGCATCCCTCTCCCAGGACAAGGCTGAAAATAGGCAAAAACTGTCTAGTCCTCCTTCCCGTCAACAAAAACTAAATAATAAAAGTGTATGCAGAGCCCACCGCGCAGCGGTTGGATTTCCGCTATGGCCAGTGACCTGGGTTTGGGAACAAGCCCGGGAGCTGGAGGGCCATCCGGGGAGAGGATTTGAGTGTCCTAGGGACCGCTCATCCTCTCCGGGGAGGGGTGCCAAAGCTCGGCTCTTGCCTGGCCCGGGTGGAGACCTGAGGTATAGCAAGTCTGATGCAGAATGGAGGCGGACGTGTAGACATCGGCGCCTAGCGGCTTGATGTCGGGGACATGGCACATCCAGAAAACGGTAAATGCCTCGCAGCCTCCCGGTAGACGGAGTGCCAGGCCCCGACCTCAATGCCCCTACCAGGCCCGGAGACAGCGCTCCGACAAATATAGATGATTCGGTGTGAAGCCCCTGCCCTGCACTCTGGGGGTACAGCCACGGCTCCATGGGGATGGATCTGCTCTGGTCACCTGGTAGGTGAGCGAGGGCTATTAAGGCCAAGGTGTCTCCCGAAGAGGGGAGAGCTACAGAGAGGGGGACCTTAAAAAATAAATAAATAAAGGTGTGACTGGCTTGCCCCCAGTTAAACAAGGCCTCAGCAGCCTTTAGCAGCATTTAATGGACTTGCTAGCACTGCCCCGAACTGTGTGCTTGGGTCAGGTAAATGGCCCTCACATATACTAAAACATAAATCCTTCCTAGACACCACTGCAGCCTGTTCCATTTCCATTCCACCTGATTTGCTGCTTCAGTGGGTTACATGAACGTTGCCTTTACTACAATCACAGGTTTGTACTCAAACTGAGAGGGGCTGTGGCCTCATCATTTGCAACACACTCGAGGCGGTATAGTATCCCATGATATTGTACAGGGAGGGTGTTGTTTTTTGCCACAGAGGTTTTTATCCTCGCTAGCAGACCTTGGCGACTATCAGCCTGGTGCCTGTATTTGGCGGCCATCCTTACTTTCCCAGGTCCGAGAGCTAGGTCCCCATGGATTTCCTCACTTGGCAGAATGGGTGAGGGAAGGCCATCCTCCCACCCAGCAGACATATCCAGATGCACTCAGGAGTAGAGCAGCAGGGCATACCACCATGACACACGCAGGACTTCACAAAGCCCAGTCCCTTAGGTTTTCATTTTCTTACCAATCCCGTGCTAGAAGGCAGGCAGACGTGTGAGCATGTGGAGGCATGCACGTCCGCTGATGAAGTCCCGCGCTCCCTTTCTTCTTGCGCTGCTCTGTGGGCCGCATTGCCCACAGGCCTCACCTGGTGGCAGTCATTCGCGGGAACAGCACGCCTCCACCACCCCATAAGAGGAGAGCAGTCCACCAGACACTCATCCTCTCCTCTCTCGGCTGGTCCCCAACAACCTGCAATCACACCCGGTCCTGGGTCTCTGGCGTAGTGGGCGTGCGCCAACTCTGTGCCACTAGGCTGGCCCTATGGTAAGGGTGTTTTAACAGTAGGAAAATAAGGTCATTCCGCTACTGCACAGATCCCTAGTGAGGCCTCATATGGGAGTACTGTGCCCAGTCCTAGAGCCCTCACCAGGGCCAGTTCTATGAGGAACAGCTGGGGCCCTAAACATGTATTCAATAGAGGCCAGGCAGGAGCGGGGCACGTGATTGAAACATACACATTTTTAGGGGTGTAATAAGCAAGGTAAACAGTTAAGACCTATTTGTAAGAAATAGGAATGCAGTTACTAGAGGGTATGGAGATTGGTGGGGGCAAAATCATTAGAACTGTGAGGATGTTCTACTCCCCTGAGAGGGTGGAGCCAGTGGAACAGATTGCCGGAGAAAGGAGTGAGGGCAGTACCTTTAAAGGTTTAAGTATGGTTGTGACAGGGCAGGGGGCTTATCTCCAAGTAGGACAGCAAGGGTTTGAGGGGTGGAGTAGCAGGGGGCGGGAGACAGACCACCAGAACAGCAAGTCAGTGGGGTGATGTACAGTAGGAGCTGGCTCAGTGGACCTGCTGTTTCCTTCTGCCGATAAATTCTATTTCTATATGCCACACCAATTCTGAATTACTCCTTAGTTCCAATTCCAGTTTTAGAACTTCACTCTGCCTTCTGACTGTCTGGGAATCTGTGGAATACCACAGGGTATTTTCATGGGGCATACACCTATCCTTCAGTTGTGCAAAGCAGAGCATTCACACAGAAGGCATGGGGTACATTTTATTTTTAAACAAACTGGTAAAACAAATTAAAACACTTTAGTGCATTTTACGATTGGGGTAAGGCAACTTTGGGAGTTACCTATTGGCAATCTCATCCCCATAGCAAACAGCACTCACCAAGCATGTGGAGGTAGAATTACCTGACAGCAGCCCACCCTTCGTACTCTGCCGTTTGAATACTGTGTCTGACAAAGCATGTCAATAAAGACCACAAGCCATCAAAACATCCACGAGGGTCCTCTGGTATTCTTTGACACTAATCAGATTAGCACCTAGCCAATCAGCATTTTCTACCAGGGCATTCGCAGAGAGGTTGCCTAGCAACATGCTACTTAGCAACCATAGCTGCAGCCGATCCAAACAGTCCAGGCACACTGCCATTCAGAAAAGACATTTGCTCTGCATTTTAAAATGGTACGTAAACAGAGAAGAAAAAAAAAGTGGGTTTTATGGTCAGTTCAAATTTGCTCTGACAAGACTGGCTACAAGGTCAACTGGACTACTCAGGTTTCCCAACAACACTGATGGGTGCAGATCATTATATACCTCTGCTGTACACAATGGATGGGAACACAAAAAATGTGTTATGGCTCCCTAAGAGCAATTCTTTTTTTTTTTTTTTCAGTAGTTGCAGCTTTTCCCGTGATGTAAAGTGCCAACTTCTTCATCCTGAAATGCTAAGGAGGAGGAGGAGATGGCATTTACAAAATGCTAAGCCAGCCACGGTAATCCTGACTTGCAATGGCTTGGAAGCAAGACCTGTTTAGATTCCTCCTGCTCAGGCCGTGCAGTTAGCAGTCCATCTAGCTGGAGTTGATTTTGTTTACATCTCTGGTTGCACAGTCACAAATGGGTTACTGGATTACAGCTGACAGCACGCTGGCTCACACAGTACAGGAGAGGCAGCTTCCTCCGAGCACGCGGCTACTGTGCCTTGCCCCTGCAACTGTCTGTGTCATCCTGGGGCCACATTCACAAAGAATTTCTAAATTGCACAACTGACTGGTACATTCTCAAATCGTAACATCAGCTGTCATATAGTTCTGGCACACAAAAGCTGAAAATTTTCCTTCCTGTCTTTAAAGATAAATAATACCCATGTATGCCATTTTCCAGTCCACAAGGGTGAAATTATGTTTGCCAGTGGCTGCAGGGCACAGTTGAGGTGTTATCTTCCATGTCATTCCCAGCATGGCATTCTGTCATGAAAACATAGGAAACTGGTTCTGTTTTTAACCAGGATTTACTAGTCTATGACAGTAGCTCCCAGTTTAGTTGGAAGACACCTCTCTACTTTGGGGTTCTCAATACTGCACTGCCAAGGCAGCCATTTCTAGAATGAAGTGTTTGTCTTATACAGGCATCCAAAGTCCTGCCCGCCAGCATAGCACTTGCTACATACACTTGCTGCCAATGACCTAGGCTCGAGAACAAACCTGAGTGATCAGGCGGTCAGCCAGGAGGATGATCCAGTGTCCCAGAGGCTCCTCCTCCTCCTCCTCCTTGGGGAGGAAGGGCCATCAGTCTCCACTGCACTACCATGGCCTGGGTGACCCCAGGTGGCACTGCATGCCAAGCTGTGGAAAGCTGGGAGGAGGATGCTGACCAGAGCAGGTGTGCACATCGTCATGCACTTCCATGCAAGTACATGTCCTGTGTCCCAGGGAGATGGAAATGGAACAGAAAAAGGGCAAAAAAACTGACACATGAAGACACACCAGCACCTACACGCAGGCCCCGCACCACTGACCAAGCTGTTACTCCATCAGTGAAAACTGAGCCACCCCCAACAGCCCCCTGGGGTGCAAGCTCCAGAGGACCTGAGGGAAGGTAAGTCCTGAGGAAAGTGGGGATGGGGCCTGGTGTTGAGACTGGCCAGCATGGGCTGTCAGGGCACAATGGGTACAAAGCACCGTACACTAAAGGGCCTTTTACACAATATGCTCTGCATCATTGTGATTGGTGCAAGACAATTGCAACATTACCTTTTTTGTGTGGGGGCAACCGCTTGCATCCAAACCAGCGCTCACTGATCTGGCATTCCCTATGTCCCAGGGTTTGCCGTTTCCATGCATCGTTGTGGAATGTGAGCGGCCATGTAATCACGTAGGCATGCTCACAGCGCCCAGGAGAGAGTTTACGAGAGCCTCTGGGATCCCTGGTGATCACCACAGCCCAGTCACATAAGGAAGTGGCACTGAAGCGCCAGGAGGCTCAGGCGCGCCTCCCAAAATCGAGGTTAAGCTATACACATACTGCCACTGTTTGAAGAATGCTGAACTTATTAAAGTGTACCGTAATGAAAACCGAGGGCTACAACATATAAAAATCATGTCCAAAAGCCAAGCCATGATACTGGGTATGTGCCTATGTATATGCACATCCCAAGGACAGTATGTGCATAGCTTAACCTCAATTTGGGAGGTATGCACGAACCTCCTGGAGCTTCCTGAATACTAATGCACACCCAGCTCCAAAGTCTCAGGCTCTCCGCTGGCCAGAAAACTAGTAAAACTGTCGAGAAAGAGCTACAAGACCTATGCAGCGCTGCAGCGTAAAAAAAAAAATATCAATGCAGACCGAGCAGAGGTAGTGGATTGAAACCACACCGCTCAGAGGGACGCTGCATGTAAAAGGGCCTTAAATTAAAAACAGAGGCATCTCCTGAGCCACATTCAGAAGCTGATGAAAGTTATTGAATTGTGAGTCTGACGATGATATTAGAAACCATGAGAGGGAAGGTCTTCAGCACTAACTGTGAGTGTAAAAGAATTATTTACAAGACATGTGGCATGCATGTATTTAAAATACATGTTAGGTGGATCCCTAATGCACTGTCTTGTTTGTAGTATAGTCAAAAACTTTTTTTTATTTAGTTGTTTAACCAGGTATAGCACACTAAGCTGAACGCTTTTTACAAGAGCGACCTGGGAGCACAAGGAGGTTAAGTGACTTGCTTAGGGTCACACAGTATGCAAGTGGAAGCTGTGGGATTCAAACCCAGGTCTGGTCTGCTGGATGTCACCAGATTTGCAGTTTAGAGCCTTAGACCACTGCACTATACTGCCTCATCAACTTGACTAGCCCCTGCGATTTGCATCTAATCCTATTTGTTCATACACGAGTCTACATTAGTGACTGTCCTAGGAGTGTCACTGCAGACTCTTGCATAACAACTGGAGTTGAGACTGTGAGGGGCTGATCGCAAACTCTTGCTCCATCCTAGAACTTTTCTGTTTTCCTACTGGTTAAGAGTATTTAAATAATCCTGTCATTGTAACGTTGTTGTGTTGCACTATACTAATTTGCATCTGACTCCATTTTCATGTACAAGCCATTCTTCATGTTATTCAAATTCAGAACCTAAAAGAAAAGCCGGAATCAATCAGCACTTGACAAGTCCAGCATCGGTACTTGACTCACCTTACCTCTGACATGAATTATTAAAGTTATATCAAGACATTTGGCAGTGAAGTACTAAACAAAAAGTAACTGCACTGAGAAGGAAAAGAGAGGCCATGAGTACCCTGAACTCATGAATATGTAAAAATGGAGCCGCACTATCCCAACAGGTATGTTTAATAATTTAATTCAGGAACAATAACAGCATGTATTTGTATGCATGCATGCTCTATCTGCTCTGAATTAATTGTCCCTGTTAGCTTGGGCTCTGGAAAAATGGTCTTACAGTGCATTGAAATTTTGCTACAAGTTACTCGGGGCAGTGTGGTCTAGCAGCTAAAGAGCAGGCATAGGGAAACAGAGACATGAGGCCCTGATTCCAAAAAGTTATGCATGCCATAAAATGACTTGCACCAAACAAAATGGTGCAAGTAGCACTTTGTGCGTGCAAAACAACAATTGGTATCCCAAAATTCTGCAACATGTCGCAGACTGCCTGCGCTGAAGTTGTTCTATCCACTGGTTATGCCATAAACCCCGCAACATGGCGCAGGGTGTATGGCAGTGCCGATTCTGAGAGGAGGCTGTCGAACAACAAATGTGCTGTTCCAAGACAACCCGGAGGACATTGGTCTAAATGCAGTTAGACCAGCTATTAGCTGGTCAAAGTGTACTCTACATCCACCAGGGTGCACCTCTGTGCTATGTGCCCCAACAGCCCCCCACAGTCCCATAAAGCCCCGTCCCGCTGGCAGCTGGGAAAGCCCTCTGCGGGCTGCTGGCACCCCAAGCCTGATCTCCCATTACTGCCCTGCTTGGCAGTTCGATTACATCCCCGATCCCGAGATGTGCCGCGAAGCTCGGTGCAATACATCCCCGATCTGAAAGTTCGCACCACAGGGCAGTTCATGTCTCGGTCCTGAGCCCGATCCCCAACTCACTGCTGTTGGCATTTGTACGTGCCAGCACCTAGCTGGTACTCCACTGGCCCCCACCTGGCGTACCCGATCCACCCCATCCCCACCTGTTTCCAGTCGGCAGCTGGCCAGCCCACCTCACCTCCATGGCCAGCTGATCTCCTCTGGCGTGTACTACTGTACAGTACACTCAAACGCCATGAGTGCACGTACTGTAGACAGTAAAATGCAGCGCTCTGAGGACTCAGTCAGCGGCTGGCCGTGGAGGTGAGAGATAATTGTGCCAGTCGCCGACTGGAAATGAAAGTGAGGTGAACTGGCACTGCCAAGTGGGGGATGAAAGCCACTGGACTACCAGGGATCGCGGATGCGTGTCAACAGCTGGCATGGGGGCTGTGTGTGTATGTAGGGGGTGCCTGTATAGCCCTGCGAGGCAGGGCAATTGTTTTGGGGTGCAGGCCTTGGCGGGGTGGGGGCTGTGTGTTCAGGGCTATGGGGAGGGACCTGCACCCTGTCAGAGGGCATTGCTAGGCTTGCAGCACCCTATTGAGGTGTGCCTTCCCTTTGGTGCACTGCCTGGGGTGCCGCAAGTCACAGGCCGTAGCCGCTGGGGACCCTGCCTATTCTGGAATCCGCGCGGGTCCCGGTGTAGTCAATCATATGGCACAATTCGCAAGTGCTGGGCGAAGTTGTGCCATATGTCTTGAATCAGGCCCATGGATTCAAATCCCACCAAAGGGATTCTGTGTGACCCAGAACAAGTCACTTGACCACTCAGTGCTTTAGTTTACCCAGTTGTAAAAATGGATCAAAACAGGACCCCACTGAAAATGAGATGTATCTCAGATGTGCTATTTTGGGCAAATAAACTAAAAAGAAGTAGCTAGGTGAAAAATATGCTGTAGACACACAGAAACATAGAATTTGTCAGCAGATAAGGACTGTTTGGCCCACCTAGTCTACCCATTTTTCCTTGCCTATCACGGCTGCGTAGACCGTACCTGATCTCCATGACCTCTCACCTGCTTCCCTACCAAGATTCCTTTGTGTCTATCCCATGCATGCTTGAAGCCCACCACTGTTTCGCCCCCACCACCTCCGTTGGAATACTGTTCCAGGCATCCACCACTCTTTCAGTAAAGTACATCTTCACATCCCTCCTACATTTCCTCCTTCTAGCTTCATTGCATGCCCCATGTTCTCGGCACCCTCTCCTCTGAAAATACTCCCTTCTGTACCTTATTCACCCCAAGTCTCTATTATGTCCCCATCTCCGTCTTCTCTTACAGGGTGTGTATACAAGATCCATCAGTCTCTCCTCACAGGGCTTGGACAGTGGCGCAGCTGGGAGAGAGAGAGAAGGATGCGCCCCCACTGTAACTTGCTCGTTAGGGGCTGCTGCACTCGCTTTGTTAAATAAGTCTTGTTTATTGACTGTAAGAAAATATACATTCAAAACTATAGATTACATTTCTATTTTCTGTCAAAAATGTAATGAAAATCTAATAGAAACAATATAAGAAATTAAAAATTGCATTGCATACCCTCAGCACTCCCCATGGCAAAATCCTGGATCCAATTATACAGTATTTACTTGATAATATAGCATCCATGACACTGTAAAGAACACGTGCTTCACTTGCAGATTAAACATTCACACCGTGGATCCCCTACTCTATGGAATACACTAATGGCTAACATCAAGAAGTACTGAGATAACCTCTTACACTGTCCTCTCACATGACAGAGCTCACAGAATAAAATCCATACAGGAATGGAGGCCTAGAAGTTGTTTAGGGTCAGGAAAATAAGCCTTGTGGTGAACTAACAGGGGTGAAAGGTTGGCAGAAAAACAAGTCATTTCATAAAACTGCCCACTGACTCGGCCTCGACCACTAACAGCCTTCACTGATCAATATCAGCAAGCTTTTGTCAACGCTGAATGTTTGCATCTACGTGGGTGTGGCAGGCATGCGTAGTGAGATGAGTAATTTGTGGTGCATCTTGACTTCCTGCTTACTGTAGATCTGTGCCTATGCTGTAATTTAAAGCTGTCAGGGTAACCTACTTGTCCAACCGCAGTGCAAGGGGCCCATCAGGCCTCCACACTCGTCAACCCTTGTGAGGGAGGCTTTCCAGCCTGCCACAAGGTGTCATGTGTGTCAGAACACTGCTCTGTCCCTCCCCAGGTTGGGACTTCTGTGCCACCTGCAGCACCTTTCCCCCTAGCCTCAGCCATTCATCAACTCACTGAGCACACATTCAAACTCAGGTTACCGACACGGGAAGCAGCAGGGGTCCCCACTGCGCCAACAGCCATCCTGCAAACAGTGTTACTTTATCTTTATAACTGTTTTTTTTTTTTTTTATTGAGCTGTTTGGTCCGCCACCTCCTCCCACCGACTTGGTGCGAGGATACATAGGTGTTTTACAGGTTTCTCCCTCCAGGCCCTGGCACACGGCCTCTGTGAGCATGTGGAGGCACACATGCACCCTGTGGCACCAGCTCAGCCCCTTCCACCTCCCATAACTTTCTTCTGCCCCTCTCCGCTTATGTTATTACCCTTGGGAGAGGAGAGCTGCCTCGGTATGCTCAGTCCTGCTCCGCTCTCCCTCCCCACACCAGCATCCCGACAACCCGAGGTTGTTCCTGAACCCGGTCACTGGCATAGCACTAGGTGTGGCATCCAGTGCCTCAACCCTCTGCGCTACTGGGAGCTTTTTTTGTAACTGTATTGACCCCAACATTTCAATTTTGTTTTTATGATCCCTATTCTGAACATGACAGGTGTCATTTATAAAATACTGGATGAAAGCGTCATTTCACATACAAGCATGAAATCACATTTTGGCCAGGATTTGAAAATGACAGCTGTCAGGTTCATGAGATGATGTGAAAAATGGCTATGTTGAAATTTGGGGTCAGAATTGAAAATTACCAAAGTTATGAGTGAGCATAAGAGGTGGGCAAAGTTGTGATTTCGCCTGCAGAAATTTCACAACTTCCGCCTGTGGCAGATCAGAAATCTTCTGAATGTGTTTGGGTGAATTTTCACCTGTGAGATACCTTCCTGGTGCTAGTGCGCCCCGACCACCAGTTGCCAGATTAGCGACTGCCACCCAATGCTTACCCTCCTTGATTGGATTCTGACCAATAGGCCCAAGCAGCTTGTTCTATCTGGTACATTCCTGACTCCGTTCTGATCACACCTACATACTGTGTTTGGAAGTCTCCTCACCTAAAGTCCTGCAAGGTCATCCAGATGAGAGACTTCTCCAAGTTTAACATAAGTTCCTTCCCGAGACCTGGAACTCAGAGACTGCTCCTCTATATTGGCTGCAAATTACATCTCAGTTGCCCTTGGTTACTTTCTTGCTATATTCTCATCCCTGCTAGAAAAACATGCCCTATTATCAAACGGAGGTTAGGGCACTGTCACCAATTGGCTTCAAGGTGGCCTGTTCTCCCTCATAAAGGCAAGGGACAATTGCTGGGCCAGATTTAAGGCCATCCATGATATGTCTGTCTTCCAGGAATATAGGCAACTCAGAAACACTTGCAAAAAGCATTACGCTCTGCCAAGAGTGAATTTTGTAAATCCCCTTGCTGACCTCAGCCAGAGACCCTAGGAGTTTCTGGCAAAACATTAAAGAATATTGTTAGCGGCTCCTCGAGTGTATGTCACTGATATGCTTGTTGGTGGCGTAAACTGCAATAATGCCTTGACAATTGTAAATGCATTTAACTCCCAGCTCTCAGACCTGTCCGCCTACACCTCCCAATTCCCAGCTCACAGTGAGTCGGATCTACCTTTCAGCCCTCAGCCTGGGTCTGCCTCCTAGCCTCCTTTTTACTTCAAGGCTGCATTAGTCAGTGAGATCAGAGACTCCTCACTGGCCTCTCACCCAGCTCAGGGCTGGCAATGAATACATGGAGCCCAAGCCTATCCCTTGGGGCCTTTCCTTGCCCTACCTATCACCCACATTTTAAATACATCTCTCACCACTGGTTCTTTTCTGACATCTGGAAGATGTGGGGTGGAGCTGATTGAGTTTTCCTGCTCCTGTCTGCACCCCGGCTAGTTCAAGCAGCTCACCTCTGAAGCATTTGAACCATTCAGTGAGACTGCTTTCCCCTTCATTTGGCACCTCAATTTTAACCTTGGAATCATCGGTGGGGTGACTTTAACAATGTTCAATGCTGGTTCCACTCTAACCACGTCTGGGTTGGCACAAGGAGAACTGTCTATGATCTTTGGCACCAGCCAAAAACTCACAAGAGCTCTCTGCACCTCCTGTTTTCTCCACCCTGGATGGCTTTTTCCATGAGCTTATCTCCTGTTTCAAATACTTTGGTGTCTGGTTGTCTAGCGGGCTCAATTTCTCCCGCCGTACAAAGTTGGTCAGGTACTGAGATGATGCTGCGGTATGCTGAGGCAGAATCACGACACCAATCAAACTGTAACATAGTGCCTCTGTACACCTCAGTACTGATCAGCGTCTGTACAACTATCACTATACAGGTTTGCAACACAGCAAAAAGAAACCCGAAATAAAACAGCGTCATTGGACAAAGCAGCACATGATCAAAGTTGGAGTGGTGATTAATCACTGGTAATGCCTGCTCAACTATTAATCCGAGGGTCACCGGGTCAGGCTCTAGCACCACTGGCTGTCACAGCAGCAAACAGAACACACATCGCGGTGAAAATGCAGGATCTCACCGCGCCGACACAAACTGAACAGTTCCAGCGAACAGAACTGTAAGCGGAAACAACAACAATGCAAGTATCAAAGTATTACAAAGCATTAATGCCCTCAGGTCAGCTTCTACTGGGGAATTAATGCATGGTTGGTGGTTATAGGCACTCTGGCCAAGGCTCATGCCACAACCCCCATAACCATGCATTAATTCCCCAGTAGAAGCCTCCTTCGCAGCATTAATGCTTAAATGTTGATGCCATTCACAGCAAGCTGTGCCCCAAACTTGGTGCTCTCCACCACAACAGAGATGGTCTCTCATCCCTAGTCCACTGTGAGCTGATCACTAAGATGGTGCCCCAGTGCTCAACTATGCGGATGTGGTTTACAGCACTGCTCCAGCCTCCTCCTTGCCAGACTGGACACCCTCTGCAATGTCTTCTGCCATTTTGCTGCTAATGTTCCTCCTCACACTCGTCACACTGGCCCGTTACTCTCCCGCCCTATCCCTCCCTTCCCTCTGCGTCGCTTCTTGCGCTGTGCATCCCTAGTTTCTAAGTAGTGCTTTGACTCTCTGCATTCCTATCTTTCCACTCTCTCCTCCCTGTTCCTCTTCCTCTTATTCTCTTGCTCTTCGGACTCTCATACTTTCTCCATTCCATATTCCACCTCTCCTGCTGGAAATCTGCTTTCATGAGTGTTGTCCCTCCATCTGGAACAATCTCCTCCCACCCTCTCCTCTTCCCTTTCTTTTGTTCCCTCAAATGCCAGCTCAAACCTCTTGCTATTTCCTCCTCCCTGGCCATAGTTAACTTTGCCATGTTACTCACATGTACTTAGCCTTGGAATTCCTGAACCACTATTTTAGTTTACATATACTAGCCTGTACACAGTTTACTGTATTATATTAAATGTAAGTAATAAGCCATGACAGGGTGTGCATTATAGGATTTTACTGCACATCCCAGGGTGTGATAGACATTAGGCCAAAGGCCAAGTGTCCTTTGTCCTAGGAAGTACATTAAAATCCAATGATGCAGATTCTGGAGGGCTCATTACACTTATAAATGGCTCTAAGTAGGTTTTGGGGGAAAAAATGATTTGGCACCTGACTGTACATTTATAGAAATTTAATCGTGGTCAGGTGACATCTCTTAGCCAATGAAATTTCTAGATTTTAACTTGCCATTTTAAAGGTTTAATTACTATTTTGCTGCACCATGCATTTTGTCTACCATGTATACTTTATATATTTTGCCTACATATTGTATATTTTGTATCTCTGTTTCCCTACCAACATGCCTACCTGCCTACCTACCTACCTACCTATAGTAAAGCCAATACAATACTGCACAGTAACTTGCAGTAAACAATACCAAAATACTATTCAATTCAATTAAATTTTACAATTTCACAAAATACGAGATGACAAAGGGCTTCATTACCATTAAATGGCACTGTTCCTACAGCATACTGCAGCATTTTGTGATATACTGCAGCGTCACTGCATTGCATCCTGGTGGCACTGCTGTACCTCAGTTATAATCAACAACCAGTTATGACAGCATTCCTATCCTATCCTCTCCTCTCCTCTGCCTACCCTCACATCACCAATCCCTTCGTCTCCTTCATCTCAAAATTCTGGTTTGGGACTGTGCCCTCTTACCTGTTCTCACTCCTTTCTCAATTCAGTGTCAGACTGGCCCACCTGGATACTTGGAATTTCCAGGTGGGCCCCACTGGACTCTTACCCAGCTTCCAAACTCTGAAAATCCTTTCATTTATCAACTATTTTATATTAACTGGGGTGCTACCACTGCAGGAAAATATAAAGGGAAAAAACAAGTCATATGTAACCCTAGATGGGCTATCCCAGGGCTACTACCTGCCTGATTTGCCACTAACAGGTTGAGGGGCCTGGATCCAATGGCGGGTGCCTCCACCCAGAGGTCAGGGTTTGCAATAGTTAAACTAACTTGGTCACAGCCCTCTGGGACACTGCAACCCCTTTCTTCCCACTAGTGGCCCACACAATATATCAGAATTACCTTCACAGTATACACTTACCCCCAGGTCTGGTTCCGGCACTGGGACCTCCTGTGAAATGAGATACAGTGCAACAATCACAGTACAGTACTTTAACATAGACAAATACCTCAGGCAGTATAACTTTGCTGAAACAAGCAGCTCTGATTTATTTAGGGATATAACAAGGACAGGGAAATCAGGTTAATTGGCTTATCACTCTAATAATCTACCTATGGCTCTGTGCACAGGCCTATCCCTATCAGTTACTGTCCCTGGGTACCCAAGCCCTAGTGGCTAGTCCAAACCGTGGCAGCTGGTAGGGCCCTTTCACACAGAAAAGGAGAATTAAACAGTCAACAGTACAGTAATTCCATTTGGATTTAATGTGGCAATTCAACAGGGGCGACCCTGAATTAGTACTCACCGACCTCAAATAAGATAGGGTCCTTCAATGTCAGCAGGGCTCACTTGAGGTACACAAACCTCTTCACACATCCATATAAAAGAAAGCACTATACCAGGCAGGCTGCATCTGTATCCCGATCGCAATTACTGCACAATACCGGGAGAACACACAGCAGATTCAGTTCCTGACAGACCGAATGCAATTTTCAGCAATTCCTCCAGTCTTCTACAGGGTGAGCCTGGTTTCTACTCTTCAGAGATCCTTTGATTCTTTTCACAGGACGGATTCAGTCCTAACAAGCTGTTACACAAGCTGCAGACCGAACTCTGGGCCTCATACACGTTTTGACTAAAACTGCACACTGAAAAGCACAGGGCTCCTTCCTTCTTCACTGCAAAGCTCAACTGAAACTCCAACCGACAAAACGGGCACTTCCTTTGAGTTCCTCCCAGTTCTTGACTGGATTGGCTGTCACTCACAATAGACTGCTGCTGTTGGTCCAAAAGGCACTGAAGTCTAAACTACATCTCCCAAGTCACTGCCCACACAATCCTCTTGTGGCTGGCTCAGATTATGAGTCAAGTTCTGATTAGTCAAGGCACCATTTTAGAGCTAGCTTCCCCCACTGATTGGTCCAGTTCAGCAGTTCAAACTAGAATGGGAACTAGCAGACACAGTTCTGACTGCAAAGCAGGTTAGACAAACTGTAATTTCATTATTACTCTAAATAATTTCTGGCAAACAGTTACATCTTTCAGATGGGTTCCTTTGCACTCCTAGTGACTGCAAAAATGAAGTGAATTGGCAGCAGCTCGAGTGGTACTCAGAGAAACACACAGTCCCCCATACAAACTAATTATGTCTGCAAGCAGACAGCTCTTAAGAGACAGTACCAGAGGCTCTAAAACACTCACTGATAAATGGCTTAAATGCCAAACACCATTCAGGCTTGGAGCATTCAAGCAAGCTCCTGGAAGTCTTTTGGGAACCCCCATTTGCAGGGGTTACATTATCAAATATGAGAGAAGCGAAGTGCAGGAAATAACAGCTGCACTTGGCACGGTCTTACTATATTTTTCCAGCTTGTCCTGTGGACTCCGAGGATATTTAAGGACTAGTTCATATGCCTTTCAGTGTGTCGTGTGAGTCGGTGTAATTAGGGAGGGTTGCATGTTGTCACATGCTGTGCCTAATCCCTCTTGTCCCTCTGGCATCAGAGATTCTTCAACCGCTAGTCCGTAATGCCTTTCAGTGTCTCTTTGTGTTTGGGGACTGAAGGTTGTCTAAGCTGCACTAGTCTCCATTGTTCCTGATGTCAGAAGTACTTCAACCACTAGTCCATAATGCCTTTGTGTCTCTGTTTGTTTTGGAGCGGGTGGTTATTTAAGCAATATACCACAACAGGGTGTGGGGTAATGCTGGATTTACTCATGCCTGGGGTGTTGTTTGGTCACGAGGTTGAAGGCCAGAGTGAGCAAAACCTCCCAGGCATGGGTAAGTCCAGCACCACTCCACCTGGAACTGGATATTGCTGTATAGGCACCTTACTCCAGAAGCCTTAAGGGTTGCTGTTCAGAGCTCCGTTATCTCAATAATTGACTACGGCCTGATCATTTATGGCTCCGCCACAAACGGCTCTCAGACGCATATCCACGATGCTCAAAAAGCCTGCCAGCTCATCACTGGCTCCAACCGACTCACTCATATGTGTGATTTATATGCACAAACTGGCTGGCTACAACTCTCCAACCATATAAGGTACCAGACCTGCATTATGGCTAAGAAAATAACTATGGGTCTCGCACCTCCTGGAGTCCAGCTCACCTTTCCCAGCAGAAATCCTAGACACACAGGGTGCAGCAGCTCAACTCCTCCAGGTCCCTCGCTGCCGTACTTCTCAGGAACAAAGATCCTTTGCCTGCAGAGCCCCCAGTTGGTTGAACTTGCTTAGCAGAGACATCTCATCTGTGCGAGCTTGGTCATTCAAATCAAGCTCAGGCTACTCCTCTCTGCCTCCAGCGCCTGTGACTGTCCTGCTTAATAGCCTACTTCATCCGCACTCACTGCTGCCTCACAATCCCTACCTAGCACTTCCCCCATCCACTGCAACCCTGCTCACCGCCCCTTTTTCTCCTCTTCTATTTTTCCTTTTTCTTCCTTTCTTTCTTCCTTTCTTCTATTTGCCTTCAAGCGTCCTCTGCATTTGTGACAATGCCTCTGGCTGCACCTATCTATAGTCCCATCCCTTGTTCTGTACTCCATCTCCTTCTGTCAGTACCCTAGCACTTGTTTAGCCCAAATGTTCTGAATCTCACACGTGTAACTGATTATTATACTGCTATCCTGCCTTTGTAACTGAACATCTTGTCTACTTTGTATTGTACCTCCAGTGACGTGGAACCGTCGTAAAAACCTTGGCTCAAAGGTACCTGTAATTCTCGACTCAAACAAATAAATAAATACAATATCAGCTTTGTTTTTAATAAAGAAAAAAGAAAAACTGTTTTTCATATTTTAAATTATTTTGTTTTGTATATATTGCTCATGAGAAAAAATAGTGCTTGGTTGCTAGGGAAGTGTGGAAATGCAGCAAGCAAGAGGCAGAAGTAATGGAAATAGTGCTGTGTTGTGCCATTCGAAAATGAGAGATGTCTTGTACTGAGTCGTCATCGGGTTGGTATACAGTGATACATAGATATATAGAATGTTATGGCAGAAGGAGACCTCTAGGTCCATCTAGTCTGGCCATGGTTCACTGATTTACCCCTCCCTGTTACCTGGTCCGGTACGATGCCCCTTACATTTGTCCCATGCTTGCTTGAAGCCACCTACAGTTTTAGCCTCAACCACCCCAGGGCAAGCCATTCAGAGGTCCACCACCTGTCTGTGAAATAAAACTTCCTGATGTTTGTCTTGAACTTGCCTCTGCGTAGTCTCTGGACATGTCCTCGCATTCTGCTGTATTCCTTAAGCGGAAAAGTTCATTTGTCTGGGTTTTGTTTATACCCTTGATGTATTTGAAGTCTCCATCATGTCTCCCTCTCTCTCTGTTCCAGGAAGTACATGTTCAGCTCCTTCAGTCTCTCCTCGTAAGGTTTCTGGTGCAGCCCTTGAATCATCTTTGTTGCTTTCCTCTGCACTGTTTCCAACCTGTCCATGTTCTTTCTTACGTGAGGTCTCCAGAATTGTACCCGTACTCGAGGTGGGGCCTGACCAGTGCCTGTATAGTGGCAAGACCACCTCCCTTCTTGTACTAATGATTCCTCCCAGTGCAGCCCAGCATACCTCCCACTTTAAGTGCTGCCTTTCCGCACTGTTTACCCGACTTGAGGTCATCTGTATTATGATCCCAGATCATGTTCTTCACTTGTTTTTGTTAGTTTTTCACACCCCAGGTAATAGTCTGTTTTTAGCCTGTTCCTTCCTAACTGCATAACCATGCATTTATTTTTGCACTGAATTTCAGTTGCCGTGCTGTAGACCATTGTCCAGTTTGTCCAGGTCTGATTTCATTCTTTCTACTCCTTCTGTACAGTCCACTCTGTTACATATTTTGGTATCATCTGTAATAGACACACCTTTTCCTCGAGCTCCTTGGCAACGGCGGCTATGAATATGTTGAATAGTAGAGGCCCCAAGAGGGAGCCCTGAGTACCCACTGGTAACCCCTCATTCTGAGGATAACATCCGCTTACCTGCACCCTCTGTGTCCTATCGTAGCCAGTTTTGTATCCATCTCACTACTTTCTTACCTACCCCCATGCAATCTAGTTTTTTAGCAGTTTTCTGTGGGGTACAGAGCTGAATGCTTTACTAAAGTCAAGGTAGACCACATCAACGGCCCCTCCCTTGTCTACAGCTCTGGGTTGGTGCCTTTCCATTGTGAGGTGCTTTACACTCTGAGAATGGCAGTTTGTTTCAGAGTGGAGGATGGGGGCATGTCAAAAGCGTGGAAGCAGGAGCGGTCGGAGGGAAAAGCCAGGTGGGGCAGGTGACAACCCATAAAGAATCACTGCAGGAGCAGCGGCAACTGGTAGGAGGGTCCCAAGGAGAAAAATGGGAAGGAGCCATCAGCACACAGTAGGGAACAAAGTAAGGAGGAATGAGGATGGAGGGATGGGAACAAATTAAGTTTTATTTTTCCTGTGGGTGGTTTTAGGGAGGTCAGGAAATTGAAGCTGTTCAGTGGTTGAAGTTAATGTTGCCACTTAGCGGCGATGTAACGTGGCGGCTTTGTTTTCAGGGACCGCATTGATTTGTGCTACAGATGCGGATGATCAATTCCTTCCGTGAGGTAAGACCTTATTTATCATGGGTGAAAAGTGCCAGCCAGCCAGCCAATGTGAATGCTTCATTTTCAGCCATTGTATAATGAAGCTTGTCACATGTGGCACTAGTCTCCCTTGTTCCTGGTGTCAGAGGTTCTTCAACCACTACTCCGTAATGCCTTTCAGTGTCTCTGTGTGTTTTGTTGGGGTGGGGAGGATCTTGTCACATGCGGCGCTAGTCTCCTTGTTCCTGGTGTCAGAGGTTCTTAAACCGCTAGTCCATAATGCCTTTCAGTGTCTCCATGTGTTGGGTTTTTTGATGGTGGGGGAGTTGCAGGTTGTCATTTATGGTGCCTAATCTCTTGCTTTCATGGTTAGAAGGTATTAAAACATTGAGCTAAGAACAAGCAGCAAATTAAACACTGTAATCACTCACTTACTGCAACTATATAAATGAATGGTATGCAACAGCCCCAGTGGCAGTCTGTCACTGTTTGGCTCCTGTGAGCAGCTTCCAATGGTTATGACTTTTCCTTAAAATACTTTCCTGACAGCGTTTATAAAATGTCACTTTGAAATGGAATTAAATTATAAATAAATCAAAGTATCTAATACATCCGACCAGATTTATTGGGTTCCTGCTTGACACTGCCATCCACAGCAGGGTTGCCACATGTCACTAAACACTGCAACACACCCAGGGTGGGAGGAACTTAATGACACTGTGCAATCGTATAATTCAGTTTTAGTTCCTGAAATATCAGTCATTACCAGCTGTTAGCAGCAGTTTAACCCTTAATGCCCTTGTAAAAGTGGTCATCAGCCCTGTTAATGATTAGTCAAGGTGGGAAAGGAATTACAGCTGTTCTCAGCTGTTTTAAAAGGACATTTAAGCTTTAAACAGTCAACCACTCCTTCATAAAGACTACGGCTGGAGCAGCTGTGTAAAGATAGAAGTTTACTTCCTGTCAGTCAGTCAGTGATTTTTAGACAATTCAGTTTTATTTTATTTTATTTTTTATTTAATTTATTGGAAAACTGGTGACAGGAAAAGCACACTGAGCTAAGGCTCATTCCAGATGTGACCCAGGGAAGGGAACAGGGGAGGAAAATATGTAGCACGGATATGGTACACATTAAGGAAAGGAAATTGTTTAACCAGGAAAGGCACACTAAGCTGGAGCTTGTTTCCAGGTGCGACCTGGGAGCACAAGGAAGTTAAGTGACTTGCTCAGGGCCACACAGTATGCAAGTGGGCAGTGTGGGATTCAAATACTGGTCTCCAGGTTTGCAGCTCAGAGCCCTAAACCTCTGCACTATACTGCCTCCTGAGTTAATGCAATTATATAGCACTGACACAGTTCACAGTTACAATAAGATGGAACACAGTACATGATTAAAACAGGAGTAAGCACAAATTTGAAGTTGGTACCTGAGGGGAAACAGGGTAGGTAGTGAAATGGAGTGAGGATAGCAGCAGGTTCCAGAGTGAAGGAGATGATACGAAAAGGCTGATTGCCCAGCAGAGGAGCAGGGATGAATAATGGCAAAGGCACAAGGATCCCTGGAGTGGAAGGAACAGGAGGCAGAGGGATGGAGGAGAGGAGAGGTAGAGGAAGGGGCCCAAATCAGAATGCGGACATGAATGAGGCACAGTGGTTCTAGTGATGTGAATCATAGAATCCTGCTGGCAGAAAAGGACACTTTGGCCCATCCAGTCTGCCTGAAAGAGATAGCCCACCCCAACTGGTGAAGGTAGAGGAAGAATGAATAAGGAGGAGTAGAGCGAATAATGGTGGGTGTGAGAGGGTGAGTTGGTAGCAAAGCAGCAGATGGAGTTGCAGAGAGTGTCCAGTCTGGTAAGGGAGGTGGAGGGAGCAGTGTCACAGACCATGTCTGCATGATCAAAGACAGGAGCACCCTTTGGTGACAAGCTCACAGCATACCTTTGGAGTCAGACTGTCTTTATTGCTGTACTAGCAATGCTCCAGATAATGTGGGCAGGTAGGAGTAATTTACTCACCAGTTTTAAAATATTGTGAGTAAACCAAAATTGGCATGCATATGAGTGCTGTAAATCTGGGAAAAAACTGCTCCTTTGAATCACCAGTTATGTTATGAAGCACTATTCTTTGGAGTATGGCACATTTAGTACTGGTACTCTTTAAAAAAATTTTCTAAAGAGTATTTCCTAAAATGAGGTGAGTAAAACAGGCGGTACTCCCCTTATCTGGAGCCCTGGGTACAGGGCACCAAGTTTAAAGCGTAGCTTAAGCGTGGATGGCATCAACATGCCAGAGAAGTCAAGTTGCTGTCTAGCCACGCACGAGGTATCTGAATGAACCACTTCAAGAGGGTGCCATCCAAGATGAAAATGATAGGTAAAGCTGGGAGTCTGGTCAATTTTTGGCTGGTGCCTAATGTCATGGAAGGTTGTTTGTGTGTGTGTGTGTGTGTGTGTGTGTGTGTGTGTGTGTGTGCGTGTGTGTGTTTGACCCAGAGTTGGTTAAATTGAAACCAGAAGAGGATGTTATGGAAGTCTTGCTGGAGCAGACCTTCCATGGCTATAGTGGAGGGCCTGGAGGTGTAAATGATTGTCATCTGCATACATAGGGATATGATAGTTGGCACAAGCTGTGGGGAGGTTGTTAAGGAAGATGGAGAACAGGATGGACCCCAGTGGGACCTTAACCTGGATAGGAATCGAAGGTGCAGAGCACCGCTCACTTGTACTGATTGCAGACAGCCCGAGAGGTGAGAGCGGAACCCAACTACAACAGGAGCTAACAGGCTAGCAGAACTCAGCTTGTCCAGGAGGAAAGAGTGGGCCACCGAGTCAAAGGCCTTGGCCAGACTAATGAAAATAGCAGCTGTGATGTCCCCTGATCCATCTTCGTGAAGACAGAATCAGTTACATACAGCAGGGGAGGAGATGGTGGGTGATGCTTCCAGAAGCCAGACTGCAACAGGGAAATTAATTCCATGGAGGACAGAAAATTAGAGAGTCTAGTGTAAAAGCTTCTCTTGCAGTTTAGCAAGAGAAGGGAAGGAGGAGATTGGCCAGAAGTTATCCAGCGAGGAAGTGTCCTCCCTTTTGTGTACTGGAAGAACCATGGCCAACTTCAAGACTGAGGACAGCAAGAGAAGGAGAGGTTGAATAGGTGAGTCAGTGGATGTGCTATGGCAGGTGCAGAGATTTGGAATAGTTTAGGATCCAGTCCATCAGGACAGGATTTGCAGAGGTTGAGGGAAAAGGGCAGTAAGGGTTCCCTGGGTAGTAACAGGGGAAGAGGAAACCAGTAGAAGGGAGATGAGAGAGAGAATGGAGGAGAAGTGGAGGAGGCTGGAGGGTGAGTGGAACAGAGAGCATAAGTGGTGAAGAACTTATTGATATGAGCAGCAGCAGAGGAGTACACTGGTGAACCATTTACTAGAAGGACCGGAGAGATGGACTGGGTGGAAGGTCAATAAGGGAGTGTATTACCTTCCAGAACTTTGAGGGGGCATTAAAGTTGTTCTGAAGGTTGGCCTTGAAATACTGCAATTTGGCAGCCTGGACAGTCTTTGTACAGGAGTTCTAGATACTCCTGTATAAGAGGAGGTCAGGAGAGAGTGAGACAGTTTGAAGCGTGCAAGGCGAGATCACAGGACTTGCACTGGTCAATGATTTCAGGGTAATCAAAGATGATGGTGATTTTTGACCCTGGATTTTCTGAGCAGGGCGTGCTTGTCTCATACAAGGAGAATTTAGAATGAAACAGGAGAGGGCAATGTTGATATCCATGGCAGAGGGTATGGCTGTCCAATCTGCAGCAGCAAGGTCACTCAAGAGGCGGAGGTATTGAGTGAGTGGAGAGACCTGGTCCCGATGTATTTGGGAGGAGGGTGGACACTAGATCTTGTTAACGTAGAGCGACCATGTTGCAGTTGCTGAAAGCAACTGGCAGGATCCTACACTACAATATGGTGGGGAGGAGGAAGGAACCCAGTTCAGGAGGGAGTAGTTATGAGAGTGGGGTTGAGCTGGTGGGTTCACTGATAATCTGCATGAGATTTAGGGATTAATGCTGTGGATGGTTGGCCTGGAGGCTGGGGGAACCAACTGACATTGAAGTCCCTAGCAATGATGAGTTCAACAGCAGAGGACTGAGAAAGGATGGTAGTGATGGAATGAACCAGGAGGAAGGGAATATTCTCGTGAGGCATAGAAACCCCAGTAAAGATGGGCACAGAGGAGGGAATGACAGCCTGACCAGGAGGAATTACTTGAAGAAGAGGCAGCTTGCTTAAAAGCCATGGCGCAAGACATGCTCTGATGGGCACAGATGGCAACACCACTCCCACATTTTCCCTTGTCCTGCTCGAAAAATAATAGTCAAGAAGGGACAGGTTAGAGTCTGGGATCCTGGAGGAGAGCCAGGGCTCAGACATACAGAGAAGGTTAGGTGAATGTTAGAAATCCAAGTTGACAGAAGGTTGAGCTTTGGAAGAAGGTTCTGAGCATTGAGCTGAAATATGCTCAGGTCTTTAACAGGGAAGATGGGGAAAGCAAGGACGGCATGGTGGAAAACTCCAGGTTAAGTGAGGGAAGGGAGACAGCTAGGGTGGATAGGGGGAAGAGGGTGGATGGGTGGAAAGGGGGCAGAAGGTTGAGGGAGATGGGGGATGCAAAGGAGGGGTAGGGACAGTGGAGGGTGGGGGTAAGGTAGAGGAGGTAGGTACAATATGATCAGGAGGTGACATGCTATAGCTACTGTATATACAGTAATGTAAATAATAATATAAATGGACGTTTGGTGAAATATAAAATGGTAGTCACCTGGTAAAGGCTTGGGCTTTAGCTAGAACTTGGGATAACTACTGGTATGGGATGACACAACAGGTTACTGTCAAAGCAGAATAGGTGCAGATACTGGTAGAAACACTAGTGGCGTGTTCGGAGCACTAACAAGTATAAAACCTGAAACCACAGTAGTTGCCATGTAGAAAATGCAAAGGTGAGTCTGCGTGACCAGATGTGACAAACCCACCCGTCTGCACCCCAACTGGAGCCCCTCTTAGCAACCCGCTGTTGCAGGCCTTTAACTGCATTTGCCCTTTCACGCCTTGAACCAACACTCGTCCTCTGCAAAGGTAGCACACCCCAAACAGCTGGACCCTCACAGCCCAGTCACCAGTTCCCTTGGATCAAGCCAAGGCTGACTGCTCAAACTCCAGGTGAAGTGTGGGTTCTGTCTTCTCCAACTTCACTCCACTCCTGTATCGGGAAGGAATGTGTTGTTCAAACTGTTTAGATTTAGCATTCCTCTTCAGAATGATGGTTACCCAGAAATTCACAGACTATACGATTTTGTTAAAATGCACAAGTAGTCTGTATATTGTGCTAAATAAGAACTAATTAATTTACACAATATATTTACACGTTAGCCAGGATAGAACGAAAGTAGTTACAGGAGAAAACACTGAAAATAGAAAAGAACCTCAGTGCAGAAGCACTGAGACAAGGATTACCCCAAAGGGCACTGAAAATAATAGGAGTTAAACCATAAAAGCATAAACTTAGCTTTCCTATAGATCAGTCAAACCCACAGGCAAAGATATGGAAAAGGTACAGTCTCGTGTCTTTGGAGAATATGAACCACATCAGAGTTCCTCCCTTCCAGTCTCATAACATTGATCAGCCTGTTGCACTACACACTGACACCCTTCTCCCTGGCTCATGGTGAGGTCCTCTTTTTATAGAAAACTTCCATGGGTCTCAGTACACATCTGTTTTACGTTTCTCATAAGGACACGTTTTTCTAAAATAAAAACATTTTGTTTGTAAACAGGATTATACAGGCTTTTGCTGGAAAACAGACCCTCCTGTGTTTCCATCATTAGGAAAATCTCAATTTCCATGTTTTATCAGTAAACAAATGCACTCAGCTAGCCCTCCAATTTGCTGTGCTTTTGGCATCAAATGTTTGTCAGCCGTTTCACTAGCCCAGGGTGGCACCCTGCCAGTAGACCCCAGGAACAGATACACTTTATTGCACAACTGACCCTTATGACCCCACACCTTGGAGTGTTATCCACTTATAATAACTGGTAAGCAATTTTTTCTATCAGCTCATCCTGTAATTATTTCCATAATAACCGGTTGGTTATTACGGGAGATCGCACTAACTCAAACACTCTGAGCATGAACCCTGTTCTCACTTGCCTGACAGCTATCATTTAACATCTTCACTGTGGTGTAAGAACCAAAAACTGGAAGACAACACTAGAAGAAAACTTTATGTTTATTATAGTTTATAAATTTTTTGTAACTTTAATGTCAAAATTGAAATATTGGCAACACTGTGCCAGGAGCACATGTGGCATCGGAGGAGGTTCCCACCAGAAAACATGGACAGGAGCTGAGTTCCAGTCCTTCTTGGGCATCTGAGGTGGCCAAGGTCCAGGACACCTCAAAGACTTTACGAGTGACAGCAAGAGACCCTAGTGGACTCCAGGCAGGAACCTCAGACATCCAGGGCAGAACCTGGAGAGTCTGGGGACCTGAAAGTCACATCAAGAGTGCTCCCATGGAAGAGGTGCAGAAGGGGACATCTGGGAGGGTGTGGGAACCCCATGGGGGTCCCCTCAAGAGAACAAATCTGATGGTTGACTGACCTGTGGGTCCCCTGAAGACATCAAAGGAGATCATGATGGGTGACCCCAGAGACCCATGTGCAGTCATCCAACCTGAAGACAGCAGGTAAGATCTGCAGCGTGAACATGAAGCAGCAAGATAAAGTGGAAGATCCATTCCAGGGCAGAAGGGATGGAGGAAGATGACTCCTTGGTAAGGCACCACTGATCTGACCCATTGGGGAAGGAATCTGAGCAGATTGGGGGTCACCAGGATCAATCTGATCCATTGGGGAAGGATCTAAGCAGATCAAGGTCCCAGGCAGCACAGGAGGCTGTGTGTGAATGTGATCCAGTGGGCAGACTCATGGATCAGGATCGAAGAAGAATTAGTGGGTTGTGTACAGGGACGGTAGCCCCCATGGCCTCCTCTGGGTGATAACTCAGCTCCATTCAGTGGGATAAGTGCCTTCTCCCAGTGTGGCACGGAATAACAAAATGAGCTTTAAAGCAAAAGCACAAACCCTGCTTTGAGAGGAACAGGAAAGACAGCTGAGGATGAAGTATCTGTAAAATCACAACTATAACCACAAAACAGAGGGGAATAGGGATCCCTGCCAAGTCATGCTCTGGCAGACACGAGAGGGCATCCATGCAGCGCAACACATATATAAGGAAAGGATAGACGTGTACACTACCCACAGAAGCAGAGCAGCACAGAAGCCACTGGGGATTTGATCTCGTAGTTTTTAAGTAAGTGGCAAGAAGTTTCCTAGCTTTTTCACTAGATTCCCAGTATCCCTGTTTGGTGCAAAACAGCTATACCTAGCCTGTGCTGAAAGTAACTCACTGATATCATACTTAACCAGGGCAATTTCATACAAGAGTGACTTATTTAATGCACCCAAAGTCCTTGCTTGAGATTTAAGGTTTTTAAGTTTGGCCTGCTTGTCCTCAAACAATTTAACCTTCTCTCTTTTCTGAGAGGCAGATAAACTAATTATTGTACCCAGGATAAAGGCCTTATAGGCTTCCCATAGGCAGGCATAGTTAACTTCCCCATTATCACTCATTAGGAAAGTCTATAAACTTCTTATCTTGCATGAGGGAGGTAGTCATTCTCCATCTGAGCTCCTTTGGTCATCCTTAACCCAAACTACATTCAGGGAAATTAAGGCATGGTTAATATGATTATGTTATCGATCTCAAGAGTCCAAAATTGAATTCATGAGATCAGCTGAGACAAGAAGGTAGTCCAATCGACTATAAGTGAAATGACAGTTAGAAAATGGTAAATTTTTATCCTGAGGGTGGACTAACCTCCAAACATCAGATGGAGATATAGCATTTAATAAGTTATGACGAGCCTGGCATGCTTTAGAGGGTGTCACAGATGGCTTGAGGGGGTTCCTATCTAACAGTGGATCCATAACTTTGTTAAAGTCTCCTCCTAAAATTAAACTGTGGTTTGTGACATTAGAAAGTGAGTTGGAAATCAAGTAAATAAATTCAGATTGCCCTGAATTAGGTTCATAAATATTACAGATTACCACCTGTAGCCCATCAAGTAAGTCCATCGGAACCTGAAATTTGTCATCTGGGTCAGCAGCGTGTGAAGTTTTTTCTTTGTACATTCTATTTTTGCTCTCTTTGAGTGGGAGGCATACTTACCCCTATCAGCCATTTGCGTGCATGCTCAATGAGCCCCACAAGCCAGCCTCTGCCATGACTGCAGGATGGGGGAGAACTGTAGCTGGGCCCCCCCCAGTGAGAGTGGACCAGGAGGAGAGACCACATCACCCTGGAGTTCCCTGCCTGGCTTATGCTGGGCTTTGTTCGGTCTGGGGGCTGGTCATCCATTGGTGGCATCACTTGTCCACCGAGAGGGTTTTTCTGCCTTTTGTGCTTCTAGGGCATGGATGTGCAATGACGTCCAGTGTGCAACATGCACACTCTCATGTGCACCCACAGGACATCCCCCACCACCCAATCCCCCATTACCACGGCTCCCTGTTCACCAGATACCCCAGTCTCCACTGGGATCACTAGTGCAGTGGGCATCCATCCCCACCCACCCCAGGGGAAGAGAGCAGTCCTCCGTATGCTCAATCCTACCCTCCCTACCAACCCAGACAGCCCGAGTCCATCCCCTGAACCCAGGTCACTGGTGGAGCGAGGTGTGCGTCCCAGCATTTCAACCCTCAATGCCACCGGGTCGGCTAGTGTGTGAAGTTTTAATAAAGTTTATTCCCTTCTAATTAGGACTGCAGTACCTCTTTGCTTGCAGTTATAGGAACTCAACTCAACTTGAGAAACCAGGATCTGGTGAACTTAATCGATTCAGCAGCACCAAGATGGATTTCCTGCAACAGAGCAATATCAGCATGTTTTTTATTGAGATAGGATAGTATTTTTTTCCTTTTGATAGGGGTCCCTAAACAGTTACCATTCCATGAAACAATTTTATAGGGATACATGCTTATTTCTCCGAGTATAGGTCACGGTGAGTAAGAAGTGCAGTAGAGCTAAACTTGGATGTTACTTATAATGTCTAGAAAATCAACAGTTATTCCTGAATATATCTATAAAAACACACAAGAGATATTGAATAGGTAAAACAATCATATCCAATAACAGGTTGTGTTTAAAATAGAGCAGAATTCTAATATTGCAATATACTTTTCCTGTAAAATTAGCAAAGTGATTAAATTAAATAATTAGATAATAGAACCAAAGAACAGTGTTCACATAAATAAATTCACTTAAATTCAAACTTAGAAAATAGTTAAATATGAAATCAAATGACTTGTGGGTTGAGTTCTTAACAACCGTCAATTTGTAACAGTCAGGAATAAAGGATCTCTATGCTAGGGTAAACCAGTAGTGTGGATTTAAAAGAATCGAAACCCAGTGGGTACAAAAGTACAGTAGGGTGTAGTCTACAGTGTAGTCAGATATGTCCACTGGACTGAAGTCCAAGGTAGCACTGACTCAGGTAGTTCAAAACTCCTTTGGTCGGGTCCACAAGGTGAGGCGACCCTTCCCAAGAACTTGTAGTAGGTGAAGTTGCCTTTCATAAATTAGTTAGCTAGAGCTATAACCAAAAATAAAAATTAAAAAATGCAATGAAAAGGACTGTGAGTAATAGGACATGAGGAGTGCTAGTGCAACCAAGCAGCCTGGACCAATTCATACAAGCAGTACACATACATACCAGCAGCGCCCACAGCACTTTGTCAATAGCTATTAAAGGGAACAAAACTGTGAGATAGAAATGTCAATAACATAAAAAACACAATAAATAAATAAATAAAATCAGGAGAGTTGTTCAGTAATCCACCTAGCTAACTCAATAGAAACATCCACTGTTTATTTTAAGCCCTGTAATGACACACCGGTGTCCAGACTACCAATTTATGACCACTATTTAAATGGCCACATGAACAAATCTAAGCAATTATCAGCCCCGATAGGTTTTGTTGTACTGACTTGCTGTGTTCAGAACACTCACGGTCTCATACAAAAAGCCAGCAATCCAGACAGAGATAGTGCCTATAGACTTTTAAACTCCCACAGTGAACCTTTTTTCAACAAGTGCAATATCAGACCAGAGCTAGTGCAGACCTACCAGAATTTTTAATAAAAAAAGAGATGACAGTCAGATAATAATAATAGCAACCATCCCAGTGAGACGGGGGGAGGGGGGGAGAGAGAGAGAGAAAGAGAAAGAGAGAGAGAGAGAGAGAGAGAGAGAGAGAAGGGGAGAGGGGGGTAACATACTATGACATTAAAGTTAGAAAGTCAACATGCATGTTTGACCCAAACACTTAAGTACACTAGACTGCCCATAAATAAAGCTGATTAATCAAAACTCCCATGTCTCACTGCGTTTAATTTATTTAAATCTTATATTTCATGTCTTGCAATTTGGACCATTCAAAACAGAGATCCACTCAGAGCAAAAGTTGTTAAGCATAATCTTAGTGAAAGAGTCAAAGTGGGTACAGCTCTTTCAGATGCCTTGTCAGGTACAGCAGGAAAAAAAGGATTGTTAGCTTGTAAGCCGCCAAATCCACCAGCACACGCCTTTTTCAAAGAAATGTCACTGTTTTTGTTAATCCATCAGACAAACACTAAACCGAAGCCCAGCGATAAACACAAAAATAGGAAGAGGAAGTTGATCTGGAGCAAGCTACAACTTGGCACCACTCATATCTCCTGAAAAGTTAGAGCAATGCAGGAGAAAGGATGACGTTGTGACTCCAGGATCTTATATATCCATTTCCTCTGATCAGTAATCGGCTCCGGGGAGTTCTGAGCTGAAGAGTGGTTGCTTTCTCTGCTATGACCTCGTTTCTTTGGGTTATTCTGCAGATGGGCTAAACATGGGATGTTGGCAGGGTGGACTTGAGGTCTAGCTTTTTGTTGAATATCCTTTCCCCTGGAGGGCTTGCTTGTATCTTGGACCACCTCGGAGAACAGGTGAGGGGCTACAGACATATTGTTTAGGAGGAGGAGTCTTTTTTGGCCCATCAGCTCAAGACAATCCAAGGGCCATGGAACTTCTAGTTCCTGCACATGGGGCAGTTCCTTGCAGTTCTGACCTGTGCTGCCCTCATGCTTCTTTTAAATACAGACAGTTGGGTAAATTAGCAACATAGTTGGATAAATGTGTCTTTGTAGAACTGTATGAACCCCCAAGCTTCGTTTACAGTAGAGCACTTCACAGAGTTTCCTATAGGGTCTTGAATGACTAGTACTGCTGGGTATTTGAAGTGATATTGTAGCTCAAAATCCCTCAGCTGTTGCCTAACTTCATGGAACTCCTTTCTTTTAGACATAACCCTGTTGAGAAGTCCTGAAATATCAGAATGTGCTCGCCCTCCATTTCAACAACTTTCTCTCTCTCTGGCAAGCCTCATAACCTCCTCCTTTTCCATTAATCTCAAAAGTATGCAATGGCGGTTTAGGTCTCTGGTTTTGTAATTTATGACCCAAGAATCTATGAGCTCATTGAATTTTAAGGGGCCAGGACCACTGGCAGCCTAACAAGTCAGGGAGAAATCCTTGTAAAAAAGCTATAGTATTGTCACCTTCAGCCCCTTCGGGCATCCCAAGTATTCTGACATTTTTTTTTTTAACCAGGAGAGACACATTAAGCTGAAGCTTGTTTACAGATGCAAGCTGGGAGCACAAGAAAGTTAAGTGACTTGCTCAGGAACACACAGTATGCAAGTGGGGGCTGTGGGATTCAAACCCAGGTCTCCAGGTTTACAGCTCAGAGCCTTAAACCACTGCGCTATACTGCCTCCTCTTTATTATCCACATTATTACGGTGACCTCTGTTTTCTAAGTCATCAACTTTTTGAGATAAAAATGAAATTTGCTCCAATTGATGTTGTGTTAGTTGTTCTAAATAGTCAACTGCAGAAGTCAGTTAGGAGATCTTGTTGCTATTTAAACCAATGTGGGCACCCATTTCCACATTCTGCCAAGAAAGTGAAGCTAGGGACTGCATAACATCTGTTCAACCAATCTCAATTTCTGACAGCATATCTTTTAATTGCACTATATCCCCTTTAGTAGCAAAGTTCTCGCTGAAGCCATTTAAGTCACCTTCAAAGCGATGTGCCCTCCCAGGTGAGCGGGGTGAGTGGGCATCCCATTTGGCATGACCGTTGACAGTTGACAGGTCAGTTAAAATAGAGCAGTAAAGTAATCGACCAGTTGTGGCAGGAAAAAAGTATAAAGTTCTTGCCTGTTATAACCTCAGAGTATCCCAGAGTGTTCCATTTATCCGATTGCTAAGAATAACAGCAGAAATCACTAAAATTGGGAAGGGTTGACGTGGAGCTCACAGACTTGTGACCAT
The DNA here is from genome assembly GCA_016271365.2 of Neoceratodus forsteri. Taxonomy (NCBI): domain Eukaryota; kingdom Metazoa; phylum Chordata; order Ceratodontiformes; family Ceratodontidae; genus Neoceratodus; species Neoceratodus forsteri. Next base: position 1,094,827,200 of record CM028135.1, on the reverse strand, counting down.
CTTACACAAGTGCTGGCATGCGCCCACTTTATTAGTTCTTAGTTTCATACTTTTGTCATCCATTTCGATACCCAGATAAAAAATTTGTATACACTGAAAAACAGTATGAAGAGAAAGTCCATAATAAACAATAATAGTGAAAGAATCCTTTTCTTATATCTTCCCAATAGGTTATCCTTGCTTCAAACTTTGACATTGTGGATCCAATAGTTGAAGGCACCCAGAAAATGCTCATCTGTGAGAGAGGCCTTGATACCAATGCCACAGATAAACCGTAGGTCGAAAAAGAGGTCAGGAAGCTAAAAAAACAGAATGAAAGAAACACTATAAAAAATGATAATAAAATAATCCCCTCTGTTCCACTTGGACTAAATTAAAAACTTACAGGGAGTCAGTCATGTTACACGAAGAGAACATATAGGATAGTGCATGGGGAACAGTTGACAACAGGGCTATTCTTTCACCGAGTTAGCACTGTGACGACGGATTACCTCAAGAGCGCGGCTTGAGAGGTAATCCATCGTCATAGTGCCAACGAGGTAGATTAGCCTCGTGTTGTCAACTGTTCCCCATGCACTTTTCTTTATAGTGTATGGTGGAACCGTTTTGGGGAAAAATCACTACAGCATGTTTCTGCTTCAAAACATTTTTACTGGGTTACTAGAAGGAAAAAAGAACTTTACATTTTGAACGTTTTCACGCTTGACATTTGAACTGTTTAAGAACTTTACATTTTGAATGTTTTAACGCTAAACATTAGTACTGCCGCTGACATTGCTGCTTTCGCTATGTGTACTGTCTATGGAGTGAGCCCTAACTGTCAAATGCTGCTCGATGACACAGTGTGTGACGTGCGCAGTGCAGTAGAACAAAAAATCGTTCTGCTGCACTGCGAACGTCACTAACGTAGGAGAACAACATTTCGACAGCGATGGATTTCGGTGGAGAACGACGTTCCACCATACACTATAGGTCATTTCAGAATATTTCAGAAGGTTTATAGCTTGGCCTGCACACCGTAGACACAGTAATAATGCCTAGGAAAACAATGAAAATACAACAAAATACAAAAACTAAGTGCCAACAAAATACCAGTAAAAGTAAAAAGCAAAAAAGGAACTCAAGAAAAAAAAAAGAATGAGATAAACTCTACAAAAACTCCCAAAAAAGACTCACTTGAAGTGTTAGTTCCCAGAGGGTGGGATATTCAAAAGGGTTGCGCCATGCGCAATAGGGTTGCCCCTGCGCAAGTCCGAAATTGTGCCATTCTGCGATATTCAGCAGGAGGCAGTTGCGCCCCCCAAGGCAAGCTGAGCAACAGCGCAATGCAAATGAATGCATGCTGAACTGGAGGGGGAGGAACCATGCATAAACTGCACAGCCCAATATTCAGCGGGCTGTGCAGAGTTGTGCAGGTGCAACCCCCAACCTGCGCCTGCACAACTTTGAGCCAAAAAAAGGAGTAAGTCGAGGGCCACCCACAGGTGAGCTGCCGCATTGCAGGGCGCAACACAGCAGCTGCCACCTGTGGCTGGCCCTCAACCTACTCCCTGTGGCCCCTCCTGCAGCCCGATCACGGGCAAAAGTGTAAGAAATCCCCCAACCCCCCGACTGGCCTGATCGCGGCTAGCTTAAATAACCCCCACCAGCCCGATCACGGGCAGCAAAAGTGCCCCCAACATATCCCTGGTGGTCCAGTGGACGCTAAGCCCGATCACGGGCTGAATATGTTTTAAACACCCCCAGAACGTATCCCTGGTGGTCCAGTGGACCACTAAGCCCATCGCTGGCTGAATATGTTTTAAATACCCCCCCAGAATGTATCCTGGTGGTCCAGTGGACTGCTAAGCCTGATTGCGGGCTGAATATATTTTAAACCCCCCAGAATGTACCCCTGGTGGTTCAGTGGACTGCTAAGCCCGATCGCGGGCTGAATATGTTTAAACACCCCCAGAGCGTATCCCTGGTGGTCCAGTGGACGCTAAGCCCGTGACGGGCTGCATTATGTGCGACACCCCCAAGACCATATCCCTGGTGATCTAGTGTCCCCCACCCACCCACCCATGAAGCCCCACCACTCGCCCCCGTGGGTGTAACCCTAACATCACATTTCCAAACTTTTGGCGCTGTGCTATTAACCCTAACTGATGCATTAATGGAGTTTTTGCAATGACTTTCCCTTCTTATGAGAAAGTGTAATGTAACTGGTAACTGGCATATGTTAGTGGGAGCGCGGGCCCTCTGGGACCTGTGCTCCCACTTACACATAACTACAGACCCATACAGCAGCCCTATAGGGCAAGGAATGCTTGTAACACTAATTTACCAAAATCTCAGCGACCGTAGTAGGTATGAAAAAAATTCAAATGCCATTGTAATCATGACAGCATAACCTCCATATGAGATAAGTTGATGAAATCCGTATCTCGCATCGGTTACAAGATATGGGCACCGAAAAGTGCTGAAAATGCACCCTTGGAACCCTTGGAACATGTTTTTGCCAATATCTCCTTAACCGTAGGAAGTATGGAAAAAATGCCACTGCTGGTGTAATCTATGATTTCCGAACTTGTTGTTGTGGGTAGCAAAAATCATGATGTCACTTTGTTTCAAGATACAGGAACCAAAAGGCATCATGGGTGCTGCAATGTTATCCTCACGGAAATTTCTCAACTTTAAGTGCTGTAACTTTGGGCCCATTGAATGTTTCATTAAAAAACCACCAAAAGGCACATCTGCTACCCTGCACATTTCAGCCCAAAAGCCCCAACCATTTTAGTTGCAGGGGATGCCAAAGATTTGCAGGTTTTTGGCAAAGTACTGTTGCAAATCATGAATAGTTTCAAATAGGCAACCTAAACTTTCGTGATTTGCTAAAGTTTTGTTGCTGTTTCTGCCACGATTTGCAAAAGTATCAGTTCCAAGTTTTAAATGGCATTTCCGGTATTTTTCCCCCAAAAAAGATAGTGCTGTGATCCTCAGGACCCAACTAGGTAAACACAACAGTCAGTGTTTACCTAGGGGGCCCCAAATTTAAACGCCAGACATTTTTCTCTCTCACTAACCGAAAACAAGATGGCCACTGCATGAAAGTAAAAGGGCCATTTGCGAAAGCAAAATGTACTGGCGGCAGCTTTCATGAGATGCATATATTTTTTTTCTCATTGGCTGTAATGGGAAATTTGTTTTTTGAATAGCTTTTGAACGGTTTAATATTTTTTCACCAAATCTTTGAAGGGCACCTCAGTGACCCAGGCTGCATGTTCCCTGAAGATTTCCGATTAAACAGACAAATCATGTGGCCTGTAGGTGCGAGCAAAGAAACACATACAAAGTCTGTTTTTTTGCATTCTGCAGCTCCGCAACTGCTCATCCAACCATAATGCAATTTTCCAGATCCAGAGATCCATGGTACCAGTCTGTGCATGCACAATTTCAGGCAAATCTGTCATACGGTGGCAAAGTTATTAACATGCAAAATACTGGGTTTAACATTAAGCTGCTTACTCAGCCCTAACTATGCTGGTGCTACTCCACCAGTTATCTATCTATCTATTGCAAAAAACTGCCTTAATGCACCATTAGGGTTGCAACATCAAAAGTAGGGGAATTCAGCCTTAGGGTTGTCAAGGGAAAGGCACGGTGGATGCCATAATGTTAGTCTATGGGAAAAAGCATCAACTTCGGAGTACCGTGGCTTTGCATCCCTGTAATATTTTGTCACCAAATAGCACATCTGTGGGATGTAGGCTTTCTTCCCTCCAAATTTCAGCCCAAAAGACCAAACTGTTCTTTTGCAGCAGGGTGTCAAAGAATTCCTGTTATTTTGGCCATAGTGTCACAAAGTAGTGTTGCAAATCACAACACTTTTGCCAAAAAAATCACGAAAGTATCATAAGTGCAACACTACTTTGTGACACTACAGTTTACAAAAATATTAAAAACATATTTCTGGGGTGTTTAACCCCCCCAAAAAAAGATATGGGTAGCATCCTCAGGGTCCAACTAGGTGAAGTTTTTGGACTGGTCGTGTAAACCGTGTGACCTGTAGGTGCAAGCAAAGAACGAGCAAAAAAGCATAAATGTGCTACGGAATGTGGCTTTATAACTCCTCAGCTATATATCCGACCATTATAAAACTTGGCAGATCCAGAGATTTATGGTACTGCTCTGTACTGCCAAATTTCAAGGCCAAATCTGTTGTGCAGTGGCAAAGAGTTATTAAGATTCAAAATTTCACTGTAACCTTAAATGGGGTACTTAACCCTAACTAGCCACATAATATATATGTGTGTGTGTGTATATATATATATATATATATATATATATATATATATATATATATATATATATATTATGATAACATAGTGCTACCATAGTTAGGGTTAGTACCCCATTTAAAGTTAAATGGTGAAATTTTGCACCTTAATAACTTTGCCACTGTTTAACAGATTTACCTGACATTTGGCAGACATGAGGCATAACCATAGATCTTGGGATCTGCCAACTTTTGTACAGGTTGGATATATGGCTGTGGAGTTATTAAGCGACATTCCGGGGCACATTTACTTTTTTTGCGCATTCTTTGCTTGCGCCTACAGGTCACATGGTTTGCGCGACCAGTCTGAAAACTCCAGGAACGCGTGGGCGGAGTCCTGATGTCCTTTGAAGATTTCATGAAAAACTACTGAACTATTCAAAAGTGATTAAAAAACAAGTTTCCCATCATAGTCAACAGGAAAAGTTGACAAAGTTCGACAGTGTCGTAAATGCAGTTTTAGTGTCACAAATGACCCTGTAGTGTCATGGGTCAGACATTTTTTTTTTAGTTACTGATCACAGAAATGCTTGGCATTTAAAATTGGGACCATCTAGGGACACAATTATTTTTGTGTTTACCTAGTGGGGCTCTGAGGATGCTAGACATGTCTTTATTTTGGGGTTAAACACCCCAGAAATATGTTTTGAATTTTGGGAAAAGTAATTATGCCGCAAAAGTAGTGTTGCACCTATGACACTTTCATGATTTTTTTGCGAAAGTGTCGCAGATCACGACACTACTTTGCAACACTATGGCCAAAATGACAAGAATTATTTGCCACCCTGCTGCAAAACAACGGTTTGATCTTTTGGTCTGAAATTTGGAGGGAAGAAAGCCAACACCTCACAGATGTGCCTTTTAGTGGTTTGGTGAAAAATATTGCAGGGATGCAAAGTTATGGTACTCCGAAGTTGATGTGTTTCCTCTTAGACTAACATTGCAGCATCCATACAGTGCCTTTCGGGCCCGTATCTACGAGCGTGCAAGATCAGGACTTTGTCAGAGAAATGCTTAGCCCCTTAGGCCAAAGCGTAGCTAGGAAAGTCATGAATCATACGAAATTTAAATTTTTTCTCTACGTGGTACGGTTCCTGCGATATAAGCAATTTAGTATTCCAAGACCTAATTTTCTGGTCCGAGGCTCATTGGGGCTGTTGGGGAAAACCAGGGTGTGCGCTACAGTTACTGTCACACGTAGCGTTTCCACTTGCATTTTCATACCCATTTGCGTTAGCGTTCCTGTATATGCCACTGTATGCGTTACCTTTTGCGTTTCCGTTTGCACTTGCGTTTGCATTACTGTTACCATTTGTGTCTCCAATACTGTTTAGAAACATAGAAGTTGACGGCAGATAAGGACCTCAAGGCCCATCCAGTCTGCCCATTTCTTTTTCTACCTTATAAATGTGCCATCGGCCTTTGCTCTGTCAGTGACCTATCTATTCATAGTCATTTGTATTGCTCCCTTATGCCTATCCCATGCCTGTTTGAAGCCCTGCACTGTATTCATAGCCACCACTTCTTGTGGTAAGCTATTCCATGCATCTACCACCCTTTCTGTGAAAAGAATTTCCTCACATTCCCCTTAATCGGCCTCCTCTAATCTCATGCTGTCCTCTTGTCCTGCAATTTTTCTTATATTTAAACATGTTAGACTCTTTCACCTTGTTTATGCCCTAAGGTGTTTAAATGTCTCGATCATATCACTCTCTCCCTCCTTTGCTCAAGGGTATACATATTGACTCCGTTAATCTGTCCTCATATGTCTTCTGATGCAGTCCCTGCACCATTTTGGTTGCCCTTCTCTGGACTGCCTCAATTTAGTTAATGTCCTTGTGAAGGTGTGGCCTCCAATACTGCCGCAGTACTCCAGATGGGCTAACCAATGTCTTGTACAGAGGATTATTACCTCCCTCTACGACATCAGATACTCCCTACTAATACACACCCTAACACCCCTTAGCCTACCTACTGCTTTAGAGGTCTGCTTGGATGATTTTAGGTCATCAGTGATGATGATGCCCAAGTCTCTTTCTTCCCTTTGTGACTGCAGCAACTCCCTCCCAGCCTATAAGTAGCTTCAGGGTTTCTCTTCCCTATGTGCATGATTTGCACTTCTTTGCATTAAATCCCAGTTGCCACTCTTCTGACCATTTAGCTAGTTTATCCAGATCTCTTCTCATTCTGCCCACCCCATCTGGATCATCTACTCTGTTGCAGATCTTGGTGTCATCTGCAAACAGACAAACTACCCTCTAGTCCATCTGCGAGGGTTACTAATGAAGATGTTGAATAGGACTGGCCCCAGGACTGATCCTAAGGTACCCACTTGTGACTTGCATCTCTTCTGACTGTATACCATTTACCACCACTCTCTGTTTTCTGCCAGTCAACCAGTTTGCCACCCAGTTGACCAACTTCTGACCCACCCGAGCCTACTGAGCTTATTTATCAATCTTCTATGTGGAACAGTGTCAAAAGCTTTGCTGAAGTCAAGGTAGGCGACATCAACTGCTACCCCTTGGTCCACTACTCTGGTTACCCAGTCAAAGAAATCTATGAGATTAGTTTGACAGGACCTTCCTTTTGTAAACCCATGCTGTCTTGGATCCTGTGCCCCTATGGATTCCAGGTGTTGCACTATCCTTTCCTTAAGAGTGCCTCATAATCTTGCCCACTACTGAGGTAAGACTGACTGGTCTGTAGTTCCCCGCCTCCCCTGCTACCACTCTTGTGAGGCGGGATCACACATAACCCTTCTCCAGTCTTCTGGGACCTCTCCTGTGATCAGAGACTCACTAAACAATTCTGCTAATGGCTCTGCTAGTTCCTCCTTTAGCTCCTTAAGTACCCTGGGATGTATGCCATCAGGTCCCATTGCCTTATCCACCTGGAGCTTAGCTCTTGCTAGGACCCTTTCTTTTTGTGAAGGGAGTAGTGCTCACCTCCCTCCCCCTGTGTCCATGATGCTGAGCTGTGGGCCCCTGGCCCTACCTTCTTCTTAGTAAATACTGAGCAAAAAGTATCTATTTAGGATAGATGCCTTTACAGGATCCTCCTCTCACATGCTCCCTTTTCTCCATTAAGCTTAGCAATACCCCCTCTGGACTTCTCTTTTCACTAATGTATCTATAGAAAGTCTTGTCACCTTCTTTTACTGTTCGTGCTAGTGTTTCCTCAGTTTGGGACTTTGCCTGCCTTACTGCCTTCCCTGCTTCCCTTAGGGCAGTTTGGTATGCTCCTATCTTCATCGCTGTGTTCCTTATATTTTCTGAAGGCCAGCCTTTTGGCTCTGACCTTTTCTGCTACTGTATTTGAGAACCAAAGTGGTTTCCTTCTTCTTTTGCACTTCCTTTTCTGTCTAACACAATGGGATGTTGCTTCAAGTATTGTATCCTCAGTGCTTGCCCACTTTGCCTGTACCTCCTCACCTGTGTTCTTTTGCCAGAGCTAGCTTAACTCTGTTGGCCATCTTATCAAAGTCAGCTCCTCTGAAGTCCCATATTTTTGCCTTGGAATGGGATGATTTAGATGTAGTAGCCAAATTGAACCATACCATGTGATGGTCACTGGACCCCAGGTGACCTTCTACCTGGAGATCTGTGACCCTTCTTTGTTAGTCAGTACTAGATCTAGGATAGCCCTGTCTCTTGTGGGTTGCTGTACCAGTTGTTTGGGCCCTCCCCTGCAGGAATCCACTATGAGTCTAGTTCTGGCAGATGTTCCTGCTGGTATTGACCAATCTATATCTGGCATGTTGAAGTCTCCCATTATCAGAACCTCCCCTTTAGCTGTTCATGTTTGTATATCTTCTAACAGTAATGTGTCTATGTCCTCCCTCTGGTCTGGGGCCTGAGAAACCCCAGTTCTTATGGCTGCCCATTTCCTGTTTCAGGGTGACCCACAGTTCTTCTGGCTCCTTATGTGTATTCTGAATTTCTGTAGCTTTGATATTTTCATTAACATACAGGGCCTCCTCCCCCTTTTTTGCCTCGGTCTCTTCTAGACCAATACATAGCCAGGTACTGGAAGTCTGGTGTAGTTCCTGAGTAAGCCATGTCTCACTAGTACTACTATGTCCAGTTTAGCCTCCTGACATTATTGCCTGGGTCTGGGATCTTATTTCCCAGGCTGCTGAGCATTGTGTACATGATTTTCCATTGGCCAGATTTTGGTGTGTTAGTTGTTTGGTGAAGTTTGGCATTACCCCACATGTGCATCGTATGGGAGACAAACCTTTTCTTACCGGTGTGCAAATGAATGGCAAACACGCTGAATTCCTGTTTGACCACTAGCTGAGGGGAGGTGTTCTTCCATTCAACGTTGGGGTGCACCCTCTCTCCCATTTGCTAGTTTAAATATTCTGCAAAAGACGTCAAACTTCTGCCCCAATGCACTGACTCCCTCTTTGAGTCAGATGCAGTCCATCAAATTTAAGAACTTTGTCCCAGAACTGTTGCCAGTTCCCTACAAATCTGTGTCCTTTTCCTGGCACCAGTCCTTGAGCCACGTGTTTAGCTCCCTATCTCTCCTTCTCTGACCTTCAGTCCATCTGTTCCTTTCTCCCAGACTGGCAGGATCTCAGAGAAGGAGATGCTGAGACGAAATAGATGATAATTTGTCACCCAGCTTAGTCAGGTGTTCCTTGGTCTCCACAACTGACCGACTGGCGAGATCATTAGTCCCTATGTACTAGGACATCAATGTTTCTCCTGCTTTGTGAACAATTTTAGCAATGCGGTCAGTGTCTCTCCATGCTGATGTGCCCTGGGAGAATCGGCCATCACCTGGCTGGAGATGGGTATCAACTCCCCAATCATAGAGTCTCCTATGATCAGAAGTTTTTGGATTTCCTTTGTGCTTGTTTAGTTTTGGTTCCTGATTTGGGTGAGTATTGTTGTGCTAGCTCCTGTGCGCAGTGTCCTGCTCTGCAGTGTCTTCTGCCTCTTATTTGATTTCAGAGATAGAGGCAGATACCTGTTTTTAAGCGTTTATATGGTTTTGGAGGTAATGTGTTGGAAGCAGAGAGTGATGGGGCACCTGATTTGCTCCTCCTAACCACCTGCCAACCTCCTGAGACCAACTACCCTCTGCTGTCGAGAGGTTTTCTGTTGGATGCGGAAATAGTAAGCGGGTGGTTCTTATAATGTATTTCCTCTTCAATATGAAATTTGAGGCGTGCAATCTCTGCCCATGCTGCCGGAGCTGAGACCGAAAGATCTCCAAGGCCCAGCATGTAGGACAGTGTCCTAAATCCTGTAAGACTGTCCTTCTGAAAATTGTTCCACAGTACCTGCAGTTAATGAAATCCATTCCAAATAAGTTGCTGGGTTTGTAACCTAGTCAGAGTAATTGAAGGAAAAAAGGAAAAAATGCAAGTAATGGTTTAATTGTGCTTTTGTTTAACTTGTTATAACAAGTTAAATTACTAGTGCCTGTAAATGAGATCACCTTGTGAGGCCCCACTGATCCGCCCTTCCTGCTCTGCCACAGGAAATGTCACAACTGTGGTACCCTATAAAAGGAGTGTAGCGTGGGTGGTTGGGGATGGGGGTGGGTGGCTGGGCCCTCCCTGCCTAAAAAGAAGAACCACAGACGAAAGAACAAGGAGTAAGAGCAGGAAACAATCAGTCAACAACAAATGGAGTAACCCTGAAGCTTATCCTAATGTTAGATAAAACTGTAAAACCTGTAAAGCACCACCTGTAATAATTTCAGAGAAGATATACCCTGTAAGAAACACTTTGCTCCAGAGAAAATAAAGCAGTAACAGAAGATATACCTTGCAAAAGACAATTTGAATCAGAAGATTACAGCAGTAATCTGTTAGCACCTGTATATGCACCTTGTAATAATGCAGAAGAAGGTATACCAGCAACAACAATTTGAATCAGAAAAAATAAAGCAATGAAATGTTAGCCACAAACAGTAGCAATCCCTGTGGTAAAAATCAAAACACCACCACACAGTAAATCTGCTTAGCCAAACTAAGTCTTAATCCTTCTCCCTTGCTCTGGTAAGTTTCTCTACTCTGCCTTTCAAGCAGTCTTAGAAGGAAAGAGCTCAGGTGAAGCTAGGTGCCTTGGCCAGCAAACCAAGTCTTCTACCTACAAGATATGTTTGTGTTTGTGTTTCACTTTGCGTCACCGTGCGCATTACCATTCCTGTTTGCAGCTGCACTTCCATTTCCATTTGCATTTGTCTTTCGTTTTGTGTCGTTGTTGTTACCATTGCCATTTGCATTTCCAATTGCGTTCCCGTGCCAGGTGCGCGTTACAGTTTGCATTTCCATACACGTTTGCATTTGCGTTTCTGTTTCCTTTGGTGTTATTGTTGCTGTTAACATTACCATTTACGTGTTACCAGTTGCGTTTACTTATGCGCTTGCATCTTCATTTGCGTCACTGTTTGCTTTGGCGCCACTTTGCGCTTGCGTTTCTATTAATGTTTCCTTTACCATTTACATTTCCATCACCATGTGCGTAACCATTGCGCTTGCATTTCTATTCCACTTACCATTACTATGTCAGAAAAAAATCACATGGTGGGGCGCGGGGTCAGAGGGCCTGTATCTTGAAAATGGTTGAGATCACGGACTTCTTGTCGGAAGAATGCTTAGTTCCCCACTAGGGGCTTACTGCAAAACTAGCCTGGAAAATCATAAATAATATGAGATTTTCATTTTTCTGCATCATACGGTTCTTGAGATACAAGGAATTTAGTATTCCAAGTACTGCTTTCTGCTCGAGGGCCATTATTATGCATACATTCTTTGTATTCACTGTGCTTTTGGAAGCACCTTTTGAGAAAAAAGGGTGTATGTTTGCGTTACTGTTACCATTAGCGTTTCCACTTGTGTTTCTGTTACCACTTGCTTGCATTTCCATTTACGTCACTGTATCGTTACCCTTTGCATTTCTGTTTACTGTTACTGTCGTTCCATTACCATTTTGTTTCCGTTTACTTTTACGTCACTGTGTACTTTACCCTTACGTTTGCATTTTCTCTTGCATTTGCGTTACTGTTACCATTTCGTTTCGTAACCATTGTGTTACCATTTGCGTTCGTCTGCGTGTGTGTACCCTTTGCGTTGCACTTGCATTTGCATTACTGTTACCATTTGTGTTTCCGTAACCTTTTGTATTAGTGTTTCCGTTTGAATCACCGTATGCATTACCCTTTGCATTTCCGTTTGCATTTGCAATATTGTTACCTTTTGCATTTCCGTTACTGTTTTTTGTTTGCGTTTACTTTTGCATCACCGTGTGCATTACCGTTTGCATTTGCAAACGTGCTTGCTTTTCTATTTGCATTTATGTTTGCTTAGGTGTCATCCTTGGTGTTACCATAAGCGTTTGCGTTTCCAATTGTGTTACTGTGACTGTGTGCATTATCATTTGCGTACGTGCTTGCATTTGCGTTTGCATTTCTGTTTCCTTGGCATCATCTTTGGTGTTACCATAACTGTTTCGTTTCCAATTGTGTTACTGTTACCGGTTGCTCATTCAGTACTGTTTGCATTTACATGGCCTGGAATTTGCATTTATTGGCATTGCCATTATCAGTGCATAACTGTTTCCTTCTCGCCATGCTGCTGTCATCGCTTGCGTTTCTGTTTGAGTTTGTGTTAACGTTTGCATTTTCATTACCGTTTTCGTTACTGTTTGCGTTTCCATTGCCGTTAGCGTATGCATTAATGTTTTAATTACCGTTTGCGTTTCTGTTGCCATTAGCATTTGCATTACCATTTGTGTTACCATTTCTGTTTTCATTTATGTTTGCGCTTGCGTTTCTCTTACCGTTTGTGTTATCATTTCCGTTTACATCACTGTGTGCATTACCGTTTGTGCTTGTGTTTGCGTTACCATTAGCGTTACTATTTTCTTTTACCACACTGTTTCCATCACCGTTTGCGTTAACGTTACCATTTGTGTTTTTGCATTTGCGTAATGTAGTGCAAAACATTATGTTTTTGCTATTTTTCTGCACTCTCTTCACAGCCAGTGTGTGGTTGATTTGTCTGAAACTTGGCACACTGAAAGACCTTTGTTCCAGGAACATGTCAGTTTTTGTTTGGTGAAAATATGTTATTCCAGTCCAGAGTTATTGCCAATTGAAGTTAGCCCGCTTTGCAGTTACTGATTTTTCTGTTGCCAGGTCCACCATTTTAGTGCAATTTCTGCCACAATTTCTGCCATTTTGTGGTGGAAGACTTCTTAAAGGTGCAGAAACATAAAAACTGAATATCTCTGGAATGGTGTGGTCTTTTCACATGACATTTGGAGGGTGTTGAGTGAATGTCCTGAGGATGTGAATAATGCTGTTTACATGTTGGAAAATTAATTTGCTGCAGAGGTACTGTGTGATGCAGTTATCATTTTGCGCATAGCATTCTGCATGGCACTACTGGCTTGAAATTTATACTGTGGGTAGCCCTAGTGGTACTGAGGTGCCTTGCAGTGGTTTGGTGTGTAAAACATTAACAGATGCAGAATTATGCCAGTCCAACGAATGAAAATTTGGTTCATTCTGCTTTGATAACTTTTTAACCATGTGTCTAATTTGCCTGGCATTTGGAATGCAGAAAGATTTATAATACATCTTTGACTGTGACAATTTTTGGGTTTCTGGCACTTACGGTTGCTGAATTGTGCCTGCACAGTTGTTTGCTCGTGGCTCTGTGCAACTGTTGAATTAATGTTCACACAATTCTGGACATACGATTGTACTATGGTACATGTCTTCATTTACCAAGTTTCACTTCAGTCAGTCATACAGTTTTGCACAGTGAAGTGACAAAATTACACTCACCACATTCCATTCACTATTTATAGTGCACATTCTCACAAAGAAGAGAGATTCATGGCAAAAAACTCAGTTTAGTGCATCAGTTAGGGTTGTTCCACAGCGACAATAGTGAGGAAATTCGGTGTTATGGTTGCCACCCCTTGCATTCCACGCCCACCTCCCCCACCAACAGGCATTGTGTGTGTGTGTTGGGGTCATTGGTCCTAACTCTCACCCCATTCTCCTATACTGCACCACATCAGCTTGTTACATGGAATGGGGTGAGAGCTCAGGCAGTGACCCCAACACACACCCAATGCCTTTTTGGTGGTGGGGGTGGGGGTGGGGGTAGTGCAAGGGGTGACAACCCTAACACTGAATTTCCTCACTTTTGTCGCTGTGGAACAACCCTAACTGATGCATTAAACTGAGTTTTTGCCGAATATATATATATATATATATATATATATATATATATATATATATATATATAAAGTGCAGTCTCACAGGTTTACTGCATGACAAAAGTGATTAACTCCCATTGAAATTGCATTGTTTGCTGCAGTAACTCTACTGCAGAATTATGCAGTGCTGTGCTTCATCCTGGTGGGCTTCACTGTATATCTTTGCAAAAAACTTCATTAATGCACCAGTTAGGGTTCAATTTAACACCATAAAAGTAGGGGAATGTGGCATTAGGGTTTCCAACCCTAACTCACCACCCCCACCACCAAGCAACAAAAGGAAAAAACATTAGGGGGTTGGGTCTCCAGAGTCTTGGTGAATCAGTGGTGGGGTCTTCCTTGGGGTTTTCAACCCTACTGATCACCTCTCCCCCAGCCCATAACCTCCTATCTGAAGGACAAAGTACAGCTCCAAGCCAGTGCCTCATAGTGATACACTTTTCAAAGGTAGAGAAGTATGTCTCGCCAGATGTTGTCGACATAATCTGTTGTATCTTTCTTCACACAGGGCACTGTGGGTCCTGCATGAAGAAAGGAGATCATGTCTGATATTGTTTGCTCAGGGAATGGGGTGAGCATTAAGTCTAACAATCCCAAGGAAGACTCCACCACTGATTCGCCAAGACTCAGGAGACCCAAAACCCAAATGTTTTTCTTTTGCTACTTGGGAGATGGGTGAGGAGTTAGGGTTGCAAACCCTAACACCACATTTCTTTAGTTTTGTGGCATTAAGTTGAACCCTAGCTGGTGCACTAATTAAGTTTTTTTCCAAAGAATTTTGCCTATTTTTGAGATAGTGGAATGGTACCCTTATTCATGCAGGTCCCAAACAGATGCAGATGCACAGGGCCCTTTGGACCCTGCACCAAGGGAGGACTCTATCTGCCTACAGAAGTGCAGTGATGGATATCAGAAATTCATGGGACAGTCTGGTGGGCTGCAGAAGTGCAAGGCCCTCTGGTCCCTATGCTTCCATGTTGCTGCAGATACAGATGCACAGAGCAAAGAGTCCATCTGTCAGCCAATGCACTGGGCCTTCTGCCACCCATGGGTGAAGAGGTGAAGGACCATATGCTAAGAAGACAGTTGTCTTCACAGTATGGTACCAGGCCTGTGAGGATGACCCTGTAGCTTTCATTCCCTTCCTGCAAGGGGGGTGTTATATAGCAGTGCCAGGCCCCCCACCCTCACCCTATTCAGCTGGGTCACTGAGCTCACCCCCTGAACTCAGCTCACTGGCATGGGATCACAAAGCATACCCGGTGGGGTCAAGATTGGCACAACATGCAAAGTTTCTTAAAAAGTAAAGGGAAAGGGAAAGGGGAAATTGTTTAACCAAGAAAGTCACACTAAGCCAAAGCTTGTTTGCAGGTGTGACCTGGGAGCACAGGGAAGTTAAGTGACTTGCTCATGGCCACACATTATGCAAGTGGGGGATGTGGGATTCAAACCCAGGTCTCCAGGTTTGCAGCTCAGTACCCTTAACCACTTCACTATACTGCCTATATATATATATAGAGAGAGAGGTATAACAACTGCATTTACCTGATTTCTCATACTGCATTTGCTGGTCCCAGCAAGACATGTCTTTGCTCAGATAGTGAATATATGAAGCGGAACATGCTCAGGTGAGTGAGGGTGTTTGTGGGGGTGTGGGAACTGTGAAGTGGTGGGTGCTGAGTGAGAGGTTGGGTGGGGTGGGTGGGGTGTGCATGGTGGTCAGATTGGTGAGGACAGTTTTCTTTTTTCATGTTAATAAAAGAATCAATGAGGACAGTTTTCTTTTTCAGGAACTTTGCTGACACTGAGATTAGGGCACCCCAGTGTTGGGCTTCTATTTCGCAGTAATGGGAGTGGACACCCTGTTGCCAACACCTACACAGAGGGACTTGGGGCAGGTGACTTGGAGGGCGGGTCATGACAAGCGGTACCAGGGATGGGCACCCAGTCTGCTTATTTAATATAAAAAAAAACTATCTATAAAATTGGGAAGGGCAGGCGGGTGACCTGGATGGGGAGAAAGAAGCAGTACCAGGGTGGGTACCCCAGTCTGCTTAAGAAAGATAGCTAGCTAGCTAGATATATAGAGATAGACAGAGAAGAGAAAGAGAGAGAGAGAGAGAGTCAGGCACAGAGAACTGGGGATGGGTGGCTCAAGGTCGAGTGAAACTGGCAGCACGACTCCTACTGCAGCTTCAGTATTCAAGAAAATCTCATTGTTTTCATATAGAGAATGCAGGTGGATGGCTCCTCTCAATAAACTAGCACCCTGGATTTTGGTGGCCCAGAAAAGATATTTGTGGCATTTTTAAAAACAAACAGCAGAATCTTGCTGAATGGTGCTGTTTAGCTACGTTCAGGTGTTTGATATTTTAAAATCCATCATTTTTGATATATTTTAAAATGTTTTGAGTTTAACAAAAGAAAAGAAAAATGGTGGTCATTGTGGTGGTTTTTTGTCCACATGACAAGTAAATCATGAAAATAAGCACTTGTAATAGTATTTTTTATTGTTGACATTTGCCTGTTAACTCAAAAATCCTTATAACTCTGAAAACTTGTAATAATTTTTCACAAAGCCTTTAGAAGCACACCCTTTGCACAAGCTACTTCAACCTGAAAATTTCATGAAAAATCCCACACCTTCTCAGCTGTAGATGAGGCAAAAAATACCCAATGTTAAGTATAGCGAAACCAAATGTGTTTTTGGCACTTCTGTCTCAGAAACTGAACAAGATTCCTTCATGAAACTTTTCACCTTTTGAGACTCTGACAGCCCAACCCAGCATGCCAAATGTTGGGCTATTTCATTAAATGGTGCCAAAGTTATTAAGGTGCAGAAATCCAGGTTTAACATTCAACAGCCTACTCAATCTTAACTATAGGGGCGTTATTGCACCCCTGTAACATAGGTGCTGGAACATATGGGTATAGGAGTCTGTAGCACCCCCTCTTTTGCCTATGAGCATTCAAACATCCGCTTTGCTTGCAGAAACTACCATTTTTACCCTATGTTCTTTTGAACTTCAGCGCACCCACTTTTTCCCATGTTCTGGCACCCATGCCCTATCATATATGCTACCACTATATTGATGTGTCATTGACTCTTTAATAACACAGTATTACCCAAACACTGCAAACCACCTCAATAACACATGTAACAAGCCCTTACCCCTCCCCCACACACTATGGTAAACATAAAATAAAGCAAAAGAGTGTCCCCATCCTAATGCATTATATAAAGTAAAAAGCGGCAAAGTATGGCATACTCATGAAATAATACCATCTCAGAATTCGAACAAGCTCATAAAGGCAACTCACCTTTCAGACTCCTGGCTTTGTAAACTTGTTTGACCTAGGATATATTATTTCCTGTATACTACACTTTATCATTATTTATTCTCTAGATAGATAGATGAGATAGATAGATAGATAGATAGATAATGAATAGATAGATAGTCTCTGTAGATAGATTAGATAGACAGACAAACAGACGAGATGCAAGAATCTGTGAAATATCATTGATATTTTTCCTGGTGTAGTTTGAACTTTTGCCATCACCTGTGGTGAAGCCACGAGTGATGTCCAAAGTCAGACTGACTGAGAAAATATCAGTGATATTTTCATTAGGTCATGTATTTGATTATTCCATATCTTTATTATACAGTGACATGAAAAATCCTGCATCCTGATTGTTCTGTCGCCACCTTCAGCAGTGAGATTGCCCCAGTCCAACCTCGCTGAATGAAGGTGAGTTATGTCACCAGCCAGCCCCCCTACCTCCATTGCCACTCTAGCGCTTAGTGTGTGGATAAATGAACCTAGGTGAGAATAACATCTGATATTCTCACTCTAGGATTCTAGAATGAAAAAAATATCACTGATATATGCCAGTTATTATCCTCACAGGGCATGGCATACCCACAGTATACATTTGTCCTGTCGACCTGTCTAGCTGGAAAAAATAGAGAACCTAATTGGTTCTGAACTGCCACATGCTCACTGTTGCACCTAATTATATATTTATAATCTCAAACTGTCTGTTCAGGCAGAAATATAGGAACTTCTTGGGTGGTTGAAGAGGCACTCAGCTTCACCTTATGCCTCACCAATACATCAAACTAAACACTTCTGAATATTTCAGCATCAAGTTATTGTTGTTTCTTATCTTGATTCATCTAGAGGAACAGCTGGGAAAATACAAATCCATCAGTCTTAAAAAATATTATCAATTAATTTGATTTTTGATAATTTTGCAATATATCAAAACACTGTACTTTTATATTTTGTACACAAACTCTCTCTCTCTGCTGTCTGTCCTATTCCAGTGTGTGAGGCTACGTTCCTGGTTCCACACTTTGCCTGTTTCCGCTCTGCCTGTTTTGTCAGTCGGATTATATTGGAGGAGATTAATCGAGGCAGGCTGCAATAATAATCGTTTTGTTTGATGTGACAACTTTGATGGGCGTTGATTTACTTACCGACTGATAGGCTTTTAATTGAGCGCCTCCATCCCGCCCAGATGAAGAGACGAAGCGCATTGAATCGCTGCCCGACTGCCCCAGCCTCAATACTCATTAGCCAGCTCCACAGTGAAGGGTTCAAGGCGAGAATGGGGCTTTGAGGAGAAACTTCTTTCTTTCTCTCCTCAAAGATCTGCCAGCCCACTCTGTTTTAAACTGGTGAAAAAATTATAACATATTTAAATGATAGATTCCCCATAATTGATACGCTAGATAAAATTGACAGAACATCCTGTCTCGTCAATGGTAAGAAAAAGTTTGAGCAGGCGCATTGAATTTGTAACTGTCACTATTATTATAACTATATTATCTGTACTACTTTGATTTTATGAATGTGGATGTTTATTGTGGAGTGTATTTAAGTTCATGTCCAAGAGCTGTTTTTGAGTACAGGAGCAGATGATAACGAAAGCTGTAGAACTAGAGATCTTGAGGCACCTATGGAAGCCTACAGGCATGGTGTGTGTAACTAGCTGTATAGCGGGATGAGCAATAAAAACAAAACTACTTTGTGTGATGCCGCACATAAACACCGTTATACTACTGTCGCCGACGCTAATGAGAAGATGAGGACACTTTCTTCAGGCTGTGGTTTCCATCTCTTGTTTGAATGCATCATCATTTCCTATAGGACCGAAATCTAAACAAATAGATGTTCCTGATTCCGACCGGTGGGTATCTGGGTTGGTTTCCTGCTGTACCTATCTTACAACCCGTGTCTGATAACACCTGACATGAAGGCATTCGCAACTGTCACTGCTACTGTGCATCACAAGATATTCTGAGATGGCTTTGTATTGTTCATAACCTCTGCCATGAAAAGTGGAGTCCCACTGGGTGACAATTCCAGTCAAACGGTGCTGAGGGAGGTTGTTGTGCATCCAACTGCCAAAGTTGGTCACAGGCCTTGCAGATCGTGAAAAGACAGATATGGTATGCAACTGTCGTTATTTTATCAGGTGCTGCAGAAACCCTGCACAACAAGATTTAAACAATGGCCATATGGAAATAAAAAAGCCACCATTTTGATGTATTTCACCACATTTGACCCATTGTCACTTCAGAACCGAGCTCAGGGACAGAGGGTTCAGCCACTTGTCATTTCAGTCAGTACCATGTCCAACATGTTTTCACCATGTGAATAGTATTTGTATAGCTATCCTTGCATGTTGTCGAATTCTGAAGATTGCTACCGTGACAATCCACCTTACTGCACTAATTATTCACACTACCAACATCACTAACAACCCCCGCACCTGCGCCCAGTGTAGTTATATACAAATATGAACTCCCGCTGTTTTGCCATGTGTCCACATATCCATACTTAAATGGAGGAATGGAGAGGAAGAATGCTGGGCATGTCTTACTGAGTCGGAGACAGTACAGAACAACGTCAGGTACAGCAAAGGGTCAAAAAGTGTCCTGGATGGACTTTCCATTTTGATCAGGCATGTACAGCAAACCACCGGAACTCAGAATTCTCCATTTCAAAAGAGAATGGCAAAAGATCAATTGCCTGCATTTCAGCTACAGTAGCATTATGTTCACGTGACACTGTATGATTGGGTGGGTGTCATAGCTTATGTGCAAAACACTCTGTAACATGCGCGCTGACTTAAATGTTTTACATGGGGTGTGATGATAAATGGTTCTGTTTCAAGAATAGCAGGGGTAAAGTGTGGACGCTTGATGAAGGCAGCTGTACAGGGTGATGATGACAACCCAGAAATGCAATTATTTTGCCAGATTTGCAACCAGGGTTGATGTACTACTTGCACTAGACATACTGCATTCACCACCACCACCACCAAAACTGCTACTCTCACCAGCACTGGACAACATTTAAAAATCATTATGCTACTCCACTCATCATGCCTGTAGTAATTTCTTCGTTTTATTTCCTCACTACTGCACACGCTTAATTTCCTACTGGACTTATCATCTGCGTGAAGGGATGACCGTTTGTAATGGTTGATGACGAGGGTGAACATCCCACCTGTGATATTAGATGCCATCTTGTTCTGGGTCCACAGTGCCATGTGCCTATTCTTAAGATGTGTATTGTTCTCCCAAGCCCAGATGGCTCCTTCTTTACCTCCCGACTCATACACGCACATGGCAAACCTGGCAGATGCTAACTGCCCCATCATTTGTATCTTTACAAAACTCCAAATATGGGATTGTGGATGTTTTACATTTAACATGTTCATGATGCTGCTTATTGAACTCCATTCTTTGAGCACTGAAGTGGGGTGCTATGTGATGTTTTGGGTAGTGCATATCTGACCGTAACTGACCACCAATGACTACCTCTCTTATTATTACTGGGTCATCATCATCAATAACTGAAACTGGTAAATCATATAAGTTTTACGGGGGATTAATGCAAACAGACCCAGCAGCATGATACATTTTGAATTTCTTTTTCTCTGGTTCCCAATTGGGATCAATTATATCATCATCATATTCATCAACATGACACACATCCACATCTTCTGCTTGCATGTTGGCTTGTGGACTGTAGCCATGTTGCAACCATAGCAACATCATCATCATCATCATATTCATCCATCATCATCATCAACACCACCATCACCTGATATTTTTTCACCACACGTGAATCACTGCATGGAAAATGCATGACATGAACTATGTGAAGAAATGTCACATTGTGTGCTATCATTGTCATGATTATCAGAACTCTGTGTTCAATTACTGGGATGTTACTGGGAAGTATGACATCATCTTCACTGCCACTCACCTGCACCTGCTTCACACTCCACTATATTTTTGGGCACGTACACTGGTCAGAAGTTGAACTTGAGGCAGCAATACTCTTATCACACACCAGCAACTGCACTAACTCCACCAGCTGGGACAACATCATCTCCTCCAAGTATGGGTGAAGCTACTGACTGGGCTAAAACATTGCAGGAGAAATACCTTTCCTCACATCAGCAATACACTTCATGCCTGCATACTACCACGCCTATAGACTGCCTTTACTGGCAGCAGTGCCATGGCGAGAACCAGCTTTGCTTGCACGCCTTTATGGGCATTGGGGACCAACAACATTATTCTAAACAAATTTAGATTTTGCACGCTCACTCTGATTGAGGAGTGCTGGATGTGAAGCCAAAAACAACTGTGGCTTCAGCAACAGCTAGAGATGCAAATTCACAAGGAAAGCAACACCTTACTAACTAGTGGAGTTGAGGTCACAAACAATCCAATCTGGAAAATAATTCCTTTTGCCGGTGGGTGGGGGGAGCACTGACTGCAGATTTTACAGCAGTGCAAGCAGCAAAACAAAGAAAAGATACCACAATGGCTGTACAAAATCACTGCAGCTCGGTGGATAGCATGTTCATACTGCTGCACCTGCAATTACACTGTGGCACAATAAAAGTGTGTTATTTGATGTCACGCAGCACCGCACACACACACACACACACACACACACACACAGTTTGTCTACAACGGTCAATGAGTAATGTGTGAAATTGAAAGTTCAGTAATATGCCACGTATCAAACAACCTGAAATTATGAACTGCTGCACCAGATCCACACAACACACAATCATCAAGAAAAATTTCAACAATTACTGACAATATTACTGTGTACGTTAACACAGTCAGTTATATAACAAAAATATAACTAAAAAACAAAGAACTCCCTATTTCTAACTTAAATCTACTTACACCACAGATATGCCCTCCACCAAAGCTCACTTTCACTGTCTTTTAATACACATAATCAATGTTGTATAATAACATCCAAAATCCACACACAACAAAACACCTGGCGATATGAGCACAGAAGGGTTTCCTACATTATGAAACTAAAGTTTGTGCAAAACAAAGACTCAAAATGCTTTTTAACAGCTTTTAGAAGGTTTGAATCACCGACAGCCTCAGAGCACACTGTCTCCTATAGCTTCCTACACACACTACCTCGAACTGGTCTGTGCAGATCAATATAGAGCCCATGTGACCTGAAATCCCATGAATCACTGCAAACTTTGCCTTTGAAACTTAAAAACAAGGCGAGTGGAGGTGCAGTACATTGTTTCTAATGCACTTCGCTTTTAAAATTGGTGGAGTAGTGGTCTGGGAAGGCGAGAGTAAGCAAAGTCATCATTTTAATGGACTTGCGTACCCATCATAACGCAAATGACTCTGCTTTGCATTGCAGAGTACTCGCGTAATTCACCGTTCTCCACCTAATCACTTCACA
This sequence comes from Neoceratodus forsteri, assembly GCA_016271365.2. Lineage (NCBI taxonomy): Eukaryota > Metazoa > Chordata > Ceratodontiformes > Ceratodontidae > Neoceratodus > Neoceratodus forsteri. The sequence continues at coordinate 1,094,804,868 of CM028135.1, read as the reverse complement.
GAGCAGATTGAGCCACCACTAATTATCAATACGAACGCTTACTAATGAAAATTAGGAAAACAAAGAAACATGGCATTAATGTAGAAGGAAGAGAATGCAAATTAAGTTGTTGTTAGCCTTGTTTGTAGAGCAGAAAGCAGCTAACTAAAAGATAGCTACATTTTCTTATTAATTTAAAACTTATATCTCAGCGAGAATCAGTGTCTGTTGAGATTAAGTAGACAGATACTTTATTAGAAGTAGAAGGGTCTTATTTAGGTTAAAAAAGAAAGAAAAGAAAGAAAGTCAGTGTGTGTTCTGTGCTGGGAAGGGTACTGATCAGATGACTTTGCTAAACCAGTAGGAGGAAAGAGAGCTAATTGGGGTGTGGCTTAGAACACTATAAAAGCAGGTGACTCAAATTACAACTTCCTGTTGCTAGCCTTTTTCTTACTAATTGTCCTCCATCCCACCTCCACCCTAAGCAGTGTCCTACTTTTATAGTCGCTGGATTTGACTGTCAACAGAAACTTCCTGTTTGGCAGTAGGAAGGGAAGGATCATAGAGAAACATTGGTTTTGTCAACCCTAAGGAAAAAGTAGCTCAATCCCCCCCAGCTGCTGGTGGTCTGACACTGAACAAGGAAGAAGGAGGCTACTGAAGAAGATAGGAAGTTGCTGTCCCAGAACAGGAAGGGTGAGAGTTGTAAGGGAGAGGAGAGTAAGCATACAGAGAAACAGTAGAGGGACAAAATAAGACATGATAGGAATGGTGCAGTGGAATGGCTGTGGGGCGGCACTGTTCCGGAGACATTTGGAGGCTGCGATGCTGCCCTATTTGCAGGCACCTCTCTGGTCTGAGAAAGGAGGTTGCCCATCTCCAGGCTGACCTGGCTAGGATTCATGAAACCTCCTCCCCACCCAGGACCACCAGGGCCAATGCCACTACCTCAGAGGTTGCCAAGAAAGAGGAGAGGCTGGACCAGGGTGGGCTCAGGGAGGGAGAGGGTGGTGGAACAGAGTTGCATCCCTCCAGCTGTACCTCTCCACAATTCATGCTCTTCTGGTGGATAGTGGTTCCTTTATGGAGGCACCTGCAGTGGAGACCAAGGAGGATGCTGGGAACCTTCACAAAGGAGACCCACAGGAGTGGTATGGGCCCTAACCAGGGGAAGGAAACAACTCCTGGTGGGGGACTCCAATCATTAGGGGTAGAAATGGGGAGGAAGGGAGAGGAGGTGGTGCCTCTGGCGCCACGGCTTGAGGGATAGGGTTAATCCTCAGGATCGTGGGAGAGAGCTGCATGAGGGAGGAGCTGGATGTCGTTGTCCACCTGGGGACAAATTACCCAGCTAGGAATGGTATCAGAGCAGTGCAAGAGGAGTTTGTAGAGTTGGGAGGGCCTTAGACAAGAAGCGCATAGGGTAACCTTCTCGGAGGTGCTGCCTGTCTATGGCAAGTGGTGATGCAGGGCACCTCACCAAGGAATTCAATGAGTGGTTGAAAACTGGGTGGGAGCTCAGGGTTTGGCTTCATTGGGGACTGGGAGCCACCTGAGGGATGTAGACCTCATACTGGATGCGATGGTCCGCATCTGTCCAGGAGGGAACCAGGATCCTAGGGTGAGAGGTTTAAATGCTTCATTGGCAACGTTATTTGAAACTAGCCAAGGGGAGGCACTGAAAAGAAGCAGGAAATCCTAGCCTCCCCACAAAACATGGTAATTAGTGAGGTAAACACCAATGCAGAGAAGTTATTGGAGCAGAACAGAGATAAATGTAAAAAAGGCAAAGGCAGTAAGGACACCGAATGGAGCTAAAAGGGGTAAGGCTATCAAAAAGAGGAGGGTGATGAGTACCAATGCCCGTAGTCTGTGAACAAGCTCCTGAACTAGTGGCCTTGATGAAAGAGGGTTGCCTGGATATTGTGGCAGTCACAGAAACATGGTACACAGAGAACCATGACTGGGATGTCAACATACCAGGATACACAATCTACAGGAGGAAAGGGAGGGTAAAAGAGGAGGAGGAGTAGCTCTCTATATAAAGGAAGAGATCAAAGCAACAGAACTAAAGAGTAAACAGGGAGCAGATGAAACACTCTGGGTCACCTGGAGACAGGAAATGGCACCACAATCCACATGGGGTTGTATACAGACCCCCCATCTCACGGGAGGAATGGACAAGGAAATGATAGAAGGCTTCCTTAGAATGGCAGAAAAGGGAGATATTGTTGATGGGGACCTGAATATGCCAGATCTTAACTGAGCACCTTGCTGCAGGCACATCCAAGAGCAGGGTCATTTTTGATGCCCTACAGGGGCATGCCTCAGACAGTTAGTATTGGAACCCACTAGGAGGAAGCAGTCTTAGACCTGGTACTCTCAAATGGGACGGAGAAAGAAGCTCAGATTTAGAAGTGGGTAGCCATCTGGGAACAAGTGACCACCAAACAGTGTGGTGCACGATAAACACAGCTACAACTCAAGCCACACAAAAGCAAGAGTATTGGACTTTAGGAGGGCTGACTTTGGGAAATGAGAGAGTGCCTCAGAAAAGCACTAGCAAACAGGCAAGAAGAAGGGGTGGAGGAACAATGGGGAGTGATCAAAACAGCCATCACAGAGGCAACAAGCCTTTGTAAAGCAAATCAATGAAACACAACGAAGGAAAAAACCACTATGGTTCTCAAAAGAGGGTAGAGAAGGTTAAGGAGAAAAGGAGAGCATTCAGGAAATATAAGGAAACACAGAAGGAGCAGGACAGAGAACTTTACAGTTAAAGCAGAAAGAGGCTTAGGAAGGCAGTCAGAATAGCAACATCCAAACCAAGGAAAGGATAGCTCACTTTAAGAAGGGGATAAGACCTTTTATAGGTACATTAGGGAGCCAAGAAAGACCAAAGGAGGGATATTGAGGCTAATAAAGGGAGGAATGTGGGTAGAGGGTGACAGTGAAAAGCAGGGATACTGAACAAATATTTCTGCTCAGTATTCATAAAGGAAGAGGAGGGGAGGTACCTAAACCAAACAAGAGAAACACTGAAGACGGGGGTCGATATCAGTCCATTTACAGAAGAAAGGGTTCTGAAAGAACTAATAAAATTGAAGGTGGACTAAGCAATGGGGCCTGATGATTCACCCAAGAATTCTAAAAGAACTAAGGGTGAACTATGACACTGCTGACTACTCTTTTAACAAATCATGGAGGATGGGGTGGTACCGAGACTGGAGGAGGGCAGATGTGATTCCTCTTCACAAAAGTGGGAGCAGGACAGAGGCAGAAAACTACAGACCAGTTAGTTTGACCTCAGTGGTAGGGAAAATGATGGAATCACTTCTGAAGGAAAGAATTGTTGAGTACCTAGAGGCCAGTGGGGCACAGGACCCAAGGCAGCATGGATTCACAATGGGAAGGTCATGTCAGACGAATCTAATAGATTTCTTTGACTGGGTGACCAAAGTAGTAGACTCAGGGAGGGGCTGTGGACATGGTCTACCTAGATTTGTAAGGCATTTGATACAGTCCCACACAAAAGATATACTAAGTTAGCCAGCCTTGGAGTGGGTCCCAAGGTGGTAGCCTGGATAAAAAATTGGCTAGACAACAGGATGCAAAGGTAGTAGTAAATGGAGTACACAGTGAAGAAAGGAGGGTTACTAGCAGGGTATCACAGGGGTTCAGTACTGGGACCGGTCCTTTTAATGTCTTTTATAAGTGACATTGCAGAGGAACTGGAAGGAAAAGTATGTCTCTTTGCAGATGACACAAAGATCTGCAACAGGGTTGATACACAAGATGGAGTGGAAAGGATGAGAAGGGACTTGGCAAGGTTGGAGGAATGGTCAAATGTATGGCAGCTCAGATTCAATGCAAAGAAGTGCAAGTAATGCACATGGAAACAAAACCCAGGGAAGTATACACAGAGGGGGTGAGATACTGACAACAGTAAAATGGAAAGGGACCGGGGTCATTATATCAGATGACCTAAAGGTGGGCAAGCAATGTGAGAAGGCAGTAAGGAAGGCTGGAGGATACTGGGATGCAAGGAAGAGGCAACATATAGAAAACAGGAAGTTGTTATCCTCTGTACAGACAGTTGGTGAGACCCCATCTGGAGTACTGTGTGCAGTTCTGGAGACCCTATCTCCGCAAAGACATAGACAGAATGGAGGCTGTCCAGAGGAGGGCAACAAATGGTGCAGGGTCTGCACCAGAAGACATCGAAGAAAGACTAAAGGAGCTTAATATGTATACCCTTGAGGAAAGAAGGAGAGGGGATATGATAGAAACTTCAAGTACCTCAAGGGAATCAACAAAGTCCAAGAAGGTAGCATCTTTCAGAAAAAGAGACGCAAGAACAAGAGGGCACAATTTGAAGATGGGGGATGGCTCTCAGAGGTAATATGAGGAAGTATATTTTCACAGAGAGGGTTGTGGATGCATGGAACAGCCTCCTGAGGAGGTCGTGGAGTCAAGAACAGTGGGGAATTCAAGAATGCATGGGACAGACATAAGGCAGTCCTAGTGGGGGTAGAAGGAAGTATGCTGTTGGTTAACTAGGATCTGCAGCTTATCTGTTAGGTAGGAAAATGGGCAGACTAGGTGGGCCAAGCGTCCTTATCTGCCATCAAATTCTATGTTTCTAAGTGCATTTTGGCCGACGATTAATACTAATTAAAGATTTGGGCAAGTCAATTCTTACACTTTTAGGACTTATACAACAATGTTCTTAATATCAGGATACCAGCTAACCAACAGAAATCAATGATCATGCCAATAATTAAAACTGCAATGGATAGTAATTATATTACCTTAACTCTCTAAAGTAACACAGATTAACTGTTTAGGTATTCAACTTACCAGTCAAATAGAACAGACATAAAATTAATTACAATATAGATAAGCAGAAGATACAAAATACGCTAGAGATGTGGTAGAATCTTTCTGTTTCGCTATGGGGACGAATACAGATAATTAAGATGATGGTTCTTTCACATTATATTTATGTTTTACTGTCTATTTATGGACCACCCGTCCCAAATGGTTTCAAGACATTAAATGCATTGGCCCATATTCAGAATTGTGCCCGGCAATGGTGCGTATGGTGGCACAAGCGCAACTGTGTTGTACCAGGTACCCAACTCAGGGATATATTCAAGGGAGATGAGCAATGGTGCATCTCCTCTGTACCTACAGGTAATGCGCACCGCGAACACGATAATCAATATCCTCCAGACAGGGCTGAATACCAGGAATGGAACTGTTCCAGTGCAACAGAGTTACGCCAGCGCAAATCGATATTCAGCCGCAGTATGAAATGGATCCATAATGTATGTGAAGGGCAAATGGGGCCATTTGCATGTCATTATGGCCCCATTTGCATGTGTTGTACAGGGCTGACAGCGAATGTGTGTGGCACCCTGCACAGCATGTGGTGTTGCTAAAGGGTCCAGCAGGACCCCTCACCTCCCATAGCCACAATCACATGAAATAACTATTTAAAACATCCCTGGTAGTCTAGCAGTACCTCCTCCCTCCCATAGCTGCTATCACATGAAATAGCTGTTTAAAATATCCCTGGTAGTCTAGCAGTACCTCCTCCCTCCCCATAGCTGTGATTGCATGAAATAACTGTTTCAAATATCCCTGGTAGTCTAGTGGTACCCTCCCTCCCATAGCTTCAATTGCATAAAATAACTGTTTAATATATCCCTGGTAGTCTAGTGGCACCCCAACCTCCCTTACCTGTGATGGCCATAAATAAATGTTTAGAATATCCCTGGTAGTCTAGCTGCATCCCCACCTCCCATAGCTGTGATCACTGTAAATAATATTTCCCATAATCCCTGGTAGTCTAGTGGTAACCCCCACCTCACCTGTATTCCCAATCACCCATAAATTCACTGTACATATGTCCCTGGTGGTCCAGTGGCACCCTCCCACCCCACCCACAGGGAACCCTGCCCACCCAGCTCTCCCCATCATTGGCGGGCAGCAGCAACCCACCTACATACCTCCGCAGCTGCCCACTGAATGGCAACTTACAGTATCAGCTGTAAGCCTGTTGGTAGACACTGTGGACCAATGGGCTTGCAGTGCATACTGTACTAGTCATTCACAAATATGGCTGGTGGCTGCTGTGATGTTGCTGCATTACAGCAGCTCATGTGTGAGTGGCTAAACTTTGAGCCTTCATTTTTGGGCTCAACTTTGTGCACCGGTGAGACACATCTCAGGTTTGTGCCAACATATGCATACATCCCGGGCTGAGTGTCGGGATGTGCCACATCTTATGGGCATGCCCTTTTGATGCGCACATACATTATCTTTGCACTCAGTGGATCGGACTTGTACTACGCAAATCCTCTTTTGAATATTGCACTTAGGCACATTTCTGGGGTCGCGCTGGTGCAACTTCTTGAATATCTGGATCATTTTCTCAAATTTCTATGGAGAGTTGGGAACCCCACATTGCCTGGAATGCAATAATAAGGCCTGTAAATGAAGGGGTCTCGGCTGCCCAGACCCTTGGACTTACATGCTAGCACAGACTATTGCAAATATGTGGGACTGGTCTTAATAAACACAAGATCTCACATTTAATACTGGAATTGTAAAACAGGAGATGGTAGATATTAATATTTCACATCTCTTATTCTTTACAAAAGCTACAAAAATAAATAAATTAAAAAACAAAAACCACAAAGGAGCTTGCACTAGGACGGGGTGCCAGGAAAACTAAAAGTCAAAACACAAATCCAGGCACACACCACCACAAAAGAACTTGGCCCAGAAGGAAACATTTTAAAAGGATTTATTGAATTGCCTGACGCTCTGGTTCCACTGGACCCTTTATCAAAGGCTCACATTCAGGCCAAGTTCTTTTGTGGTGGTGAGTGCCTGGATTTGTGTTTTGAAAAATAAATAAATCTTGGCTCAAGCAAATATAACAAAGAACAAATTTGACAAAAAGTATTCTAAGATGTCATGCACCTATACAAAATGGCATCATATTAGTAAATAACTAGTAAATAATTCTCACAAAATAGTCCAATATCTCCAGACTAACAGTATCATAATCAGGGACAGATATTGATCGATAACATAATACCACCATATGTCCATTATCGAAAGATTTTTAACTTTAAGAAAACTCAAAATTATATAGCATGCAAAAGGATATACATGACATTTTAGAACTACTGCAATTTTTATAATATTAAAGAGCCAGATTGTGCAGCACAAATTCATAAGGAACAAAATATGATTACCGGTACTCAGAAAAAGTGTCTAAATTTGACAGAGCCATCATGTCTCAATTAGAGACTTATAAAACAAACCAACAAAAAAAATGGGCAAAGGAGATAGGAAATGAGATTACCGGGATCAATGGAAAAGGATACTTTTGGAGGCTAACAAAACCTCATATCAGCAAAACCAAAATCAAGTTAGTATATAATTATAAATAGAGCCTATATTACACCAGTCTCAATTAGTAAGATCAGCCCACATATAGGCAAGAATGCTGGCATGGATGTGGATATACAGGAAACTTGATACACTGCTTACGGAGTGTCCACACATAAGGAAATGGTGGGAGAAGATAGCTAATAATATATCAGACAAAACAAATCAAATCAATTATATTTCAAAGCTCTTTTCATAACCAATGCGCTAAAGACAATAAACTAATATCAAATAAAAAGCAAAGGTAAAACAGATAAACACAATAAGATTACAGTAAAATTACAGTAAAATTAGCTAAACCTATGGAAGGCTAAGTCAAATAAATAAGTGTTTAATTCAGTTTTAAAACTGTCAATGGTCAGGCACTCTCTCAACCGATGTGGTGAGAATTCCACAGGATTGGTGCAGAAAAAGAAAAGGCATGAGGCACCAGATGTCTTCAGGCGAACCCAGGAATCTCCAGCAAACCATCAGTGTGGATCGGAGGGGATGGATGGGACAGTAGGGTACAAGGAGGTCTTGCAGATACTGGGTCCCTGTTCATGTAGGGCTTTAAAGGTCAGTAAACTAACTTAAAGGTGATCTGCCACTAAACAGGCAGCCAGTGCAGTTCGTGGGAGCACAGGCGAATATGACTAGACTGAGAGGTCCCACTCAATATATCATGTACTTACAAGTACTATTATTTAGCAATTTGAAACAACTTGGTATAACATCAATGCAAATAAAAATAGTGTATTTGGGATCTATGGCACTTAAAAGCTTAATACTGAGGTTCTGGAACAGCCGAGATTTGCCTGAGACAACTGAAAGAGAATGGGGCTTTACATTTCATGAAATGTTAATGTTAGAAGAAATACCATGTGTTATAGAAGACAGAGATTACAATAATAATGCACATTGGAAGAAAACTTATTGCTGTATTGCCACCTTTATTAAGAATTTAAGTGGAATTCTTGAACAGTGAAAGGTTGTAAATAATAACTGCTTGAGGAAAGTTAGAATGTAAGTGTTCCTCGACAGAGCGATATTTGCTTATTTCAAAATAATATTTACGTGTAAAGGATAATACATAAGCAATAATGTCTTATTGTATAAGATGTTCATGATGATCTGGAATGTATGTCTAACATCTGTAATGACCAATCAATAAATCCTAAAACCTGAATCCCACTCCTCTTGTGCTGGTCAGCAAATGACCTGAGCATAGTTTTGAGGGTCCCATTGAACTGCTCAACCAGGCCATTTGTCTCGGGGTGATAGGGCGAAGCACAGAGCTGTTTCACCTCGCACCTTTCCCACAAACTGGTCATTAAGTATGACATGAAATTTGTCCCTGGTCTGATAAAACTCTGGGAAATCACTTGGCTGAACATTCCCAGGAGCTCATCAGGCACCTTTTCTGCCTCACTGGAGACATGGCCACTGCCTGGGTTACCTAGTTGCATAATCCACAACTATGTGTTGCTTGCCCATGCTACTTGAGCTACTCAGGGGCCCCACTGTGTCCATGGCTACCTTATTAAAGGGTTCATCGATAATAGGCTGGGGCACCAAACTGCCTTAGTCGTGTCCCCGATCTTCCAACCCTCTGGCACTGTAGAAGAGTCCAACAGTAATTTTCCATGTCTGTGTATATGCTTGACCAAAGAAGTTGTTGGCAAGCTGTTTTTTGTGCAGTTAATATCCAGGTGGCCTGAAAAGAGATGTCATAGACCAGGGCAAGAAGTTACTTTCAGTAGTCCTGGGGACTAACAGCTGCTGAGTACATCTCCTCTAGATCCCTCTGTGGTGTACACTCCTGTACAACAGCCCATGCTCCCTAATAAACTGACTTTTTACTCCCCCACTGAGAGTTCTTAGCACTGTTTGCTATCTCTCTCAGTTTTTGGAGTAGGATCAGCTCACTGTACCCTGCCCAGGTCCTCCTGTCTGACCCTCCCCATTCCCCTTTAGGAAGAAAGCTGCCTCTGGTAGCAACCTCTGCTTACAGCTAGGAATCAGGCTGCTACTCCTAGCTAGCCTCTCACCCACACTAGCCACTTCCTCAGCTGCTGAGGGATGGGTCTGCACAGGCTGTGTCACCCACTCCTCACCCTCAGAAGCTTACTCTTTGCCTGGCTATGGGTAGTAACACATACTAGGTTTTCCTGTGGTCAGATTCATTCCCATGATCACATCCAAAGGGAGATCGGTACAACGCCCACCTCCTGTACCCCATGGCTGCCCTCCCAGCTCAGAAAGACCTGAGCCATTGGCACTTGGACTATTGGACCTGTGACTCCCCAAATCTTGGAGAACTGCCCTGGCAGAATCTGCTCCACCTGGATCAGATCCTGCCTCACGACGGTAATGGAGGTGCCAGTTTCCTCAATCCCTGTGTTACTGTCCCATTGACTAGAATAGGGTGCATATGCTTGGTGGAGTTTGGTGGCACTACAGTGTGGGCGCAGGTTACCAACTGCTGTATACTGTCCTGGTCACCCCCTCCACAGGCTTTTTCCTTTACTCCTGTTTTTAGGGTAGTCATAGGATAGATGCCCCACTTTCTGGCAAATCCAGCATTACTTTGCCCCAGCACCTTGTTTCCCCTTAGAACCAGTGAGTTCTGTTTTGTGCTTGGGTGCAGGCTGGTTTCATTTAGGCTGCCTCCTTGGGTCCCCTTAAAACAATGTGCTGCCCCAACCCCATAGTTCTTACACTGTGAATGTGGTATGCTGATCTCATATAGATCAGCACTTTCTGCTGCCTCCTTTGAAGAGTTACATGCCGGTCCAGCAGCCATATGTGCGGGTCATCCAGTACAATTTTAAGAAATTGTTCCTTACAATTAAATCTTTAATTTGCTCTACAGTCCTTGCCTTAGCCCCATCTACCCAATGGCCTAACTAGGCACACATTTGGATATGCAGTTCTACACAGCTGTCTCCTGAGCCTTTTCTTAATTCTCTGAATTTCCACCTATAAGCCTCAGGAATTAGTTCAAAACATTTTAATAACACTCTTTTAACTTTATCATAGTATATGCAATCATTATCGTCCATTTTAGTGAATGCATGCAAAGCACAACCAGTCATACCTTCAACCTTTGTCCCCAAATGTGGAACATTGCCTCTCAAAATGTGGAACAAATGAGCAAAATGTGGAATACTTAATCAAATCTTTACCTAGGAAGCTCAGAACACTGTTAAAATGTTTACATTTATATTCAGAAAGTCTGTTATTAATTGAATAATATAATTTTTGTATCATTTACTATAGATTTTGCTTTAAAATGATAATACTGAATGTGGGACATGCCTCACAATTTGGAACAGGGAGCTTTGTGAAGTAAAATGAGGAACGTTCTCGTAATGTGGTACAGTTGAGAGGTATGCAACCAGTAAGCAATGGGGCCAGGTGGGTCATCCAAGGAACCTTGTCCAATTTAAACTGCCCATAAACCTCTCAAATGATTTTAAACAAATCCAGATAATCTCCCTCCCAGTATTGTGGGAACATTTTAGAATGAATCATGTTTCATGGGTTGAACACCCTTACCATTACTTATGGTTTGCCATGGTATTTGCTTGTGCAGTTTCTCCATCTCAGTCTCATGCTGTCATTATTTCTCTCACTCTGCTCATTCCTTCTCTCTTCCTCTTGTATCAGGATCTCATGCTGGTGAACTTTCTCTCTTTCCTCAGCCTCTAGCCTTACTTTCTTCCTTTCAGCATCCTTTAGTGCATGCTACCTTCAGGATCTCCAGCCAATATTGATCCACTGCTGCACCAGCTCTCAGCTCAGGTTTGGCTGCACAGCTCCCCCAGCTTGTGCCACAAGGTGCCCCTTGCTCAGCCACTAAGACCTCAGTCTCACTACATTGGTCACCATCCTAAGCAATCACCTGCTGCACAGGGTTTGGGCCATTCCCTCTGAGACTGTCTGCCCTCTTGCATGTGGTCATGCACCAACAGGGCTTCCATGAGTGCCTCTTTGTCAGCCCCCATGGACAATCCCTCTTGGCACACAGCTCATGAAGCTTCTGTACATGACATTTGACATACTGTAGGTTGTGGAGCTCATATTCTCTAGCTATTCTGCACTAAGCTATCTAGAAATAAAACAAAACAGTAGTAATACACAATAACCTTTTGAAAGCCTGTTTCATGACTGTTAAGATATATTTCTGCTGGCACTCTGTCACCAGTGTACTAAGTAAATCTTTACCTCTCTGCAGAGTTCCTGCCTCACAGGAAAGCATATATTGCACTGCTCTGCACTGTACTGATACCAGTTGCAAAACTGATCCCACCACTCTGCCACCAAAGTGATGAAAATCTTCCTCACCAGGGACTTCAAGTTCACTGCCACCACCAGGTTCTTACAAATAGGAACCAGGAAACCTTTTCTTACCTCCTCCTTTGCACAAGATCAGGAAGGTCAACACAATAACTGTGGGAAGAGTGCTCCTTCTGAGACAGACTGCAAATAGAGTCCTGCAGAAATAACCAAATTACCTTAGCAAATACACAGGCAGTCACTTGTTCTATCCAAATATGATTCTTTACTAAAAGACTACAAGTATTTACAACAGGATTTATGTACAGTCAGACAAAAGGATTACAGTTTACTAGAAATGAAAATAAATGGAGTTACACCAGACAGTTAGCAGATAGAAGAATCTGAGCTATTCTCACTCTACAACCTATTTATTTACCTGCTGCTGTCTGAAGAAAACCCTATTCCCTAAGCTATCTTTTACCAGACCTCTGGCTGCAGAACTCTGGGTTTCAGATGTTACTGGGTCCAAGAGAAAGTGTTGGCTTTCAGCACCTCAATTTATTCCTTTTCTCACTGTGGGAAGAGGTTGCACCCCTCTGAGTGACAGTTCTCCACTTCTCCTCCCCAAATGGGTGAGTGTATACAGGATGACATCATCCAGGCCAGCTGGCTGCCTTCACACTCAAATGTGCTCTGTCCACTTTTTATGATTCTGTTTTGCAGGATGTCCAAGGTGTGCAACCTCACACCCCTGCCTTTCAGGCTGCCTGAGGTGTTCAAAATGGCATGCTCACATCTGTCTAACAGAATCTTCGTGTTGATTCTTCCCAAGGGAACATTTTCCTGAGCAGCTCTGGCCAATATTCCCATAAAGCCTGTTTGGTCACGTGACCTTGAAAGCCATGTTTTGTGTCCACATTGCAAATAGCAGAACATATGTCAGAAGTATAATTACATTAACAAAAGGAAATGACTAGATCCATCTGGTCAAATGTTCATCACAGCCCTGAAACACCTGCAGTTCTTCACAAGAGCAGTAGTAGGGAAGAAGCAGAGAACTAGAGGCCAGTTAGTGTAACCTCTGTAGTCAGGAAGATAATGAGGCACTCCTCAAGGAAATAATTATGCAACATCTGGGCACCATGGGTTCTCTGCAGGAAGATCCTGTCAAAAAATCTGACAGATTTCTTTAAATGGGTGACAAAAGCAGCTGACCAAGGGGGAGGGCAGAGCATTGCCTACCTCGACTTCAGCAAAGCCTTTGACATGGTCCCACACAGGAGGCTGGTCAACAAGCTAGGCAGCCTGGAGGTGGGACACAATATGGTGAACTGGATTGGCAACTGGTTAAGGGACAGAGAGAAGTGGTAAATGGAATCCAATCAGAGGAAAGGGAGGTGATCAGTGGGGTACCTCAGGGGTCAGTACTGGGGCCAGTGCTCTTCAATGTCTTCATCTGTGACATATCAGACAGGCTAGAGGGAAAGGTTTGCCTGTTTGTGGATGACACCAAGATCTGCAACAGGGTGGATACCCTGAGGGGGTGGAAAGGATGAGAAGAGACCTGGAATAGCTGGAGGGATGGTCAGGGCATGGCAGCTAAGGTTTAACACAAAGAAATGTGAAATCATGCATGTAGGGGAGCAGGAACACTGGAGTGTGCTACATGATGGGGAAGCTTCTGACAGTAACTAAGGAGGAAAGAGACTTGGGGGTCATAACCACAGATGACTTGAAAGCCACTAGGCAGACTGCCAATATGGTGGGAAAGGCCAGTGGGATGTTGGGATGCATTGGAAGGGAATCACAAGCAGAAGGAGGGAGGTAATGGTTTCACTGTACAAGACCCTGTTGAGACCTCACCTTGAATACTGTATACAGTTCTGGAGACCACACCTTCAAAAGGACACTGACAAAATAGAGACGGTAAAGAGGAGGGTGAACGGATTACATCACAAGCCTTATGGGAAGAGAGTGAGGGACCTAAATTTGTACATGCTGGAACAGAGAAGGAGAGCGGTAACATGATAGAAACATTCAAGTACCACAAGAGCATACACAAGGTGGAAGAGGACAACATATTTCAGCTCAACAGTAGTGCCAGGACAAGAGGACACAACATGAGAATGAAGGGTGGCTGCATAAGGAAATATTAGGAAGTTCTTCTTCACAGAAAGGGTGGTGGATGATGGAATAGCCCTGTCCCAGAGTGGTGGCAGCCCGTAGCTGTGGTGGGTTTTAAACATGCATGGGACAGGAACAAAAGAATAATAAAGATAGAAAAAGCTAAGTCAATGATCAATAAGGGTCACTGGTCGCTCGTGAGCTAGCATAAACAGGCAGACTGGATGGGCCTGGTGGTTTTATCTGCCAACAGAATCTATGAATTCTGTGTGAGACCTGTGTTGTAGTCCATGAGCAGAGTCTACTTTCACTAGCTAGTGATGGCCGATTAGAAGATACATTTATAAGCACTGAATTCAAAACTAGGGAAAAAACTCCTGAAAAGTTCAGGCACATGCTATCAGTAAAGCACACAAATTTGCCTTCACTCAGATAGCACGTCAAGGTAATACAAATACTATCAATGCCCAGCTAGCTCAGCTGGCTTTGAACCAACAACATCTGTACCGAATACTCTCATAAAAATTATAAGCAGCATTAGCCTTGGTTTGTAGGCTTTGTTTTAAGAGGGCATGATAATGGTGAAGGAAATTTAATGGAATTGCTTCATCTATATGGAGAAGACAGCACTGATCTGAAGTCTCGGCTCAGTGGTCATCATAAACAGTACACCTCTTTGGGCAATTCAAAAGAATTGCTTCAAACCATGGCACATAAAGGGTATCTGTGCCACTATAAAGAGAGATTTGTTTGCAGCGGTTGTTGATGGGACAACTGACATTTTTGTCAAGACCAGCATTGTCTGACCATAAGATATTTTAATGAAAATGTGTGTCCTCAGGAATGTTCCTTGGATTCTATCACAGGACAAATGGCTGTGGCATAATGGGACAAGGAACTGCAGACATGGTCTGTGATGTGCTACTTCAGATGAATTTACCACTTACAAATCTTAGAGGACAAAATTATGATGGTGCCAGTAACATGTCTGCAGATACTCCATTTGCTAATGATGGGGTAGCTACAAAGGCTTGGAGGGAGGTAGATATAGTTCTGCTCCATAAGGGTGGGACAAGGAATGTGTGGAACTACAGATCTGTCAGTCTTACTTCTGTTGTAGGAAGCTGTTGGAGTCACTGGTCAAAGAGGACCTCATGGGCTACTTGAAGAGCAACAGTCTCTAGGATAGATTCATGGCAGGAGGTCTTGTCAGACTAACTTAAAAGTTTTCTTTGACTGGTTGATGAGGAAAATGGATAGGGGCCATGCTGTGGATATGCTCTAGTTTGACTTCAGCAAGGCTTTTGACTAGGTACATCATAGATGATTGCTGAAGGAGATGGAGGATCTGGGTATGGTTACGGTCATAGTAAACTGAGTAAGTAACTAGCTAAAGGGGATGCAGCAGAGGATTTACAGGGTAAAGTCGGCAGAGAGGGAGGTCAGGTGCAGGTACCAGAGATCTGTTCTGGAACCAGTCCTCTTTAATATGTTCATTAGCGACATTGGTGAGGGTATCCGAGGCAAGCTGTGTCTCTTCACAGATGACACTAAGCTCTGTGGGAGAGAAGATAGCAATGAGGGATCAGGGAAATGCAGAGTGGTGTGCAAAAGTTAGAGGGGTGGTCTAAGGTTCGGCAGCTGAACTTCAACACCAAAACATGCATGGTAATGCACCTGGATCAAGAAACCCAGGAAAGAATACTGTCTGGGTGGTCTGAGACTTAGCACCATGGTGAGGAAAGGACTTTGAGTTATCATCAGTGACTCCTCAAACAATCAAGTCAGTGCAACAAGGCATATAGCAAAGTGAGTAGGATGCTATGATGTATCAGGAGGGGGTATTGATAGCAAAAGTGAAGAGGTAATACTTCCTTATGTAGATCCTTAGTGAGGCTGCAGCTGGAGTACTGCACCCAGTTCTGGATCCCTCACCTCAAGAAGGATAGAGATAGGCTGGAGATGGTGCCACACAGGGTAACAAAATTATTCGGGCCTGCAGGACAGGTTCTATGAGGAGTGTCTCAAGGCACTAAACATGTATTCGCTACAGATCAGAAAGGAGAGGGAGATATAATAGAGATCTTCAAGTTCATAAAAGGAATTAATAAGGTGAACTGTGGAGAAATAATTAGCTTGAATACCAGTTCATGGTAATCTGGACACAACTGACAGGAGGGAGGCACACAATGGACATGAAGAAGGATTATTTTACAGAAAGGTGGTGGAGCTATGAAACAGTCTGCCTGGCAAAATGGTGGGTGCTAAAACTGTTGGTGGCTTCAAGTACAGCTGGGATAGAATGAAGGGTATAGTGGTTGCTCAGGGTGGGAGAAGTTGGGAGGGAATGTGGGGAAGGATGGGGAGGGTAAGACCTCAGGGGGACAGTAGGTCCCAGGGATGGGAATGTGAAGGGTGGGAAAGTAAGACCTTGGGGAAACAGTAGATCCCAGGATAAATAAGGAACTCAGGCAGACTGGATGCACCGCTGGTGTTTTTCTGCCATCATTGTCTATGTTTCAATGTCTATACAATGGGGCACAGGTAGTTATTGGTTCCAAAAAGCCACTTGCATTGTTTGTTCACTGTTTAAGCATTGTGGAAATCTGGAGGCACAAGAAGCAGGAAGCCTCATGTCATCATGTCAGTGTATTTTGCAGGCAATCAACCAAACTAGCAAGTATTTTATCAAGGATAAGTAGTGAAAATTCTTCAGCTGTTCATCTATGTCCTCTGTACTCAACTCGGTTTCTGTGTTATGTTCCTGCCTTGCAGCTGTATCATTGAAACTGGAAGACATAGTAGAAGCCTTGACAGAACACCAGAAAGAAAGCCATGGTGAATCAATTGTTAGTCTCTGCCAGGGAGAGTTTGTGATAGGTGCTAACATGGCACTGGAAGTCCTGGTTCTTTTGGAAAACCTAAGTCAAAGAGTGCAGTCAAGACAAAGTTCCATATCTGGTATGATTGTTGCCATGAAAATCATGACAGAAAACCTATCTACAATTCATAGTGATGAAAAATTTGCTGATGTGTACAGTTAAACAACACAGAGGTGTGCAACTTGACATCAAACCACAACAAGTGTCTCAAAAGTGTAGACCACCAAAACAATACACTGGGCCTGCCTCTACCCCCAGCTGGAGTACAGGAGAAGAATATTATCAAGCACCATATTTTTTGCTTATAGATACAACAATTAATGCATTGAAGAAGCAATATGATCAGCCTGGTCTTTTGCAGTACCCATACCTGGAGGTCATTCTTTTAAAGGTTGTGGAAAGCAGGATATTATTTATTTATTTAAAGTTGATAACCAGGAGAGGCACACAGAGCCGGGGCTCATTTCCAGGTGCGACCTGGGGAAGAGGAAAATAGGAGGTACAATTATAATAAATACAACGATAAAAGCAAAAAAGCATTGAGTAGGTAAAATACTATACATAAGGAATAACGCCACAGGAAAATGAGTTACAAGACAAGCCTGTGTACAAGGCCAAAATTACAAGTGTCAAAAACAGTAGACAAATACAAACACGACAAAGCCATGGATCAAGGTACATGACATTTCCATGGAGGAGGCAAGTGCAAATACAGGTTTACAATATGAGAAACAGCAATGCAGGAAATAAAACAAACAGGTTGCCACCTAGTGAGAGGCGTAAAGTGCTTTGCAGGATAAGCAGTTGCCACAAGCAAAAGGGTTCACATAGGGAGTAGTATGCTAGGGATTATGGGATTCAGGCAATGAGTGGGGTGGATTAGTACACAAGCAGGGGTGGTAGTGGCAAGAGTAATGAGGTCTTTTGAATAGATTTAGTGATTGGAGTACACAGTGATGAGGGAAGGAGTTCCACAAATTATGGAAGTGGAAGGAGAAAGCTGATTTTCCCGAGTTGGAGTGAGGTTGCGGAAGGGCAAAGGAGTGAGGATCCCAATGATGGAGGCAATAGGAGGTGTGGGGGCAGGGGATAGTAGTGTGGCTAGGTAAGGAGTGAGTGAGCCATAGTTAGTAAATATCCAGAGATAAGTGTTGACAGCCTGATTGTTCATTGTTCAACTAGTCATGTTCCAGCAGCAAGGATAGCTGCAAAGTTCAGTCGAAGAGATTGCAGACAACATTTTATCTTTAGACCCTGCAGTATGGAAAATGTTTATTGAAAGAGAAAACACTCATCTGACTACTACTTGCTGTTCCCTGCAGCAATGCAGACAAAAGTATAGTTTCATGCCTTCGCTGATTAAACAAACTCTGGCCAGAGCTGATATGGCTGCACTTGAGGAATTTGGGGTAAAAATATTGTAAATTTACTAAAGTTGAAAGCCGCATTTGCAAACTGTAACATAGGCTCATAAATTTGTTGTTTTGTAATGTTTTTACATCAAATTTTCAGCATAGCCTTGCTATAACCCTGCCTCATGAAGACTGGCAGAGAAAATGTTCAACTCCTGGCTTAAAGGGGTGAGGCCACAGCTGGACTATTGCACCCAGTTCTGGATCCCTCACTTCAGGAAGGATAGAAATAGGCTGAAGACCAGAGTGCAACAACAGGGATTTTGTGCAGGAGCTGCAAAATCAACTTTCAAGATGCAAAACACATTTTAGGCAGGAGCTGAAAATGACAGCTGTCACATTCATGAGGTGCTGTAAAGAAATGGCTATGTTGAAAGTCTGGCAAAATGCTGAATATAAACAAACTTACAAGACAGTGTTCGCAAAATTCAATGTAGGCTCAAAACTTTGTTGTTTTGTAATATTTTATGCCAAATTTCCAACTTCCATTTCCAATTTCTTATGACCCCACCTCATTAACAAGGTCAGAGAAAATTGCTAGCTTTGTCCGAATGGTGATTTCATGCAGCACTGAAAATCACCTTTGGGACATAAAAACAACATTTTGGCCAGGATTTGAAAAATGGCAGCTGTCACATTCATGAGGTGCTGTAAAGGTATGGCTATGTTGTAAATTTGAGATAAAATATTGAAAATGACCAAAGTTATGAGGCTGCATTCACAAAATTTCAACATAGGCTCATAAGTTTGTTGTTTTTTAATATGTGTACATCATATGTTCAGCATAGGCTTCTTGTGACCCCACCTTATAAACAAGGACAGAGAAAATTGTTAACCTGCCTGAAAGATGATTTTATGCAGGGACCGCAAAATCACCTTTCGAATGTAAAAAAAATTTGGCCAGATTTGAAAATGACAGCTGTCACATTCATGAGGTGCTGTAAATATATGGGTATGCTGTAAATTTGGGGTAAAATATTGAAAATTACCAGTTACATGGCTGTGTTCACAAAATTCAACATAGACTCATGGCTTTGTTGTTTTTTAATATTTTTACACCAAATTTTCAACACAGCCTTCTTGTGACCCCACCTCATAAACACAGATAAATGTTTCAACTCTTACCAGAAAGGTGATTTTGCATAGGGACTGTGAAATTACCTTTTGGGACATATTTGCCTAACTACATTGCCATTGTTCATAAGGTGAGGTCCCAAAGAAGGCATGTTGAACATTTGGGCCAAAAATATATAACAATTGCTGAAATTTCTAAGTTCAGAACCACATTGAAATACATTGAATGGCATACAAGTTTCTTCAGTTCGCAGTCTGGCTTTAAAGAGTGAAGACGTGTCTGCAGTCCAGAGAGGATTATGGCATTGGCCCCCAATGGGCAAGTAAGGGCTTGGGAGGGTCAAGTGCTGAGAGGGAGGGAGGGTCAGGTAGGGGGTCAGAAACAGTGCAAAAGACATTGATGGACAGTTTTCTTTTACAGGTTAAGAAAAAAGCAGGACTGAAGATACCTAATCGCGACACTGGGGATTGGGCACCCCAGTGTCACTGTTATATTTCTGGGGCTGTGGGTGCTCAGAGGAGGGTCAGGTGGGAGAAAAATATTTTACACAAAAAAGGATAGGCATCATGGGAAAACACAGTCGAGACACTGGGGATTGGGCACCCCAGTGTCATTGTTATGTTTCTGGGGCTCTGAGAGGGAGAGGAGGATGGGGAATTTTTTTAATCAAAAAGTAAATAAATAAAATTAAAATAGGCAGTCATGGAGGAACACGGCACACTCTGCCATAACCAAGATAGCCGCTGCATGCTACTGCTCATGCATGACTACTAGTGCATGTGCTGTAGAGTGCGGCTGCCATCTTGAACATGGCGGAGTGTGCTGTGTTTCACTGTGACTGCCAGCACTGTAAAAATAGTGCAGTGCTACTTTGATTGAGACAACATGAATGGAGGGCTTCACGGACGCCGGAGGCAACTCCAACATGTTGTTCATTCGCAAGGAATGTGCCAAGTCCTACTCATAGCAAGAGGTCTGCAGGGCTTTGCCCACTGCAGCCCTGAAAACTATGCAACTCCATTAAGCAAGATAGACTAAATCATTTAGCCATCCTCCATGTTCATCAAAAGACTAGATCTTCTTGGTAACCTTGACATAGCAAACGAATATGTGCAAAAGAGTAGTACACACAGTACAGTACACACAGTGTAGTACACACAGTGCAGTACACACAGTGCAGTACATGCAGTGCAGTATTTGGGAATTTTAAGCTTAGCTTCTTGAGGTGTATAATATCAAGTAGCAACCAGGATCTCACTCCACTATGGAAACATCAATGTTTCATTTTCACAAATGAACAATTTTAGTTTTGAAATAACTTTGTAATGCTATTTAGCTCATTTTTGGTCAGTCATATCACAATCGGAAAAAAAATGTTATGTTTCATAGGATTTGCATTAGCACAAGTAAAATGGGAGTCAGTTTGATCCTCTGGTTTAAATGTTGTGGTTCAGCCCAGAAAATTTGGGATCACACATTTTCTGTATTGTGTGTGCAACATAATCTGAAACTTTTCTATTAATCATACAGGTGACAGCCTTTCAATACACAGCATCAGCTCTGAAGCACTGCTTTTTTTGCTCCTCAGAATCCTCAAAATCCAATTTTGGGGTCTTCAGTAGGCAGTACACCAGCCCTGTCTTCACTTGCTTGGCTTAAATATTGTGCTTTATAGTAACTGAAGCAGATCACCTCTGCTCAGGAGTTTTTGTCCAACATGATGGCAGCTTAGTAGTGGAGCTCTGCCTTTCCCTGTTTAAGTAGTCTTCGGATCGTATAAAAGACATCAATGATCTAGTAAAAACACCAGGACTCTGTGTGAAATTTATCAGAAAACCTGGACTGTTAGGGTCTACCGATGTGTTAACGCTTGCATGTAGCAGATGTTGATTTGGTAATAAAGGAACGAGGTAAGAATGTTGCAGTTATTTTCTTTTGATTGTTTTACTGTTTCTGATATTTGTATTGGCATGCCAGAGGAGAGAACCACATCTTGCTTCCCTCGGACTGCTAGTCCTACAACCTCTGTGCTCTTCATCCCTATTTTTCTCCATCTGTCATACAGAAATCAGGGTTTTGAGTTTACTCGAATTTACTCACGCTCTGTCCTATAGTATGGAGTTTTTTTTTTGGGGGTCCAGATGTCTTTTTCCATTTTCGTCATTTTGCCATATCATTTGCAAGAGGTGGCGAATTGGAATTCCTTTTGCCACTTCCACCACAGCCATTTGCACTGAGCTGCTACCCTATCTTTTATATATCACCATCCACACTGTGCCTGGCCAGTGGCAAGAGACTGTGATTCTTTTAGACCCACTACCTTGGGCACCTTGTAGGCCCAACCCTTAGTTTCTAAGTTAGTAGCCTGGTTTTGGTAATTGGTTGTTTTTCTTGCAGTTGCTATGTAAAATAAACAATTAAAATATACTATATGGTTTATTGTGGCAGTGCATGGAAATCCGCACACTGCCAGATGCTGTTGTACCACAGTAGCAATGTCTTCTTATTTATTTTTATTTTATTTCATTGTTTGGTAACCAGGTAAGGCCCACTAGGCACAAGTGCCTGTTTTCAAGAGTGACCTGGGAGCACTGGGATGGTTAAGGACTTGTTCAGAGTCACACAGTATGCAAGTGGAGGTTGTGGGAATCAAACCCCAGTCTGCTGGATACCAAGCTAATTTATAGCTCATTACTTCTAACCTCTAGGCTATACTGCCTGCATAGACTGTCTGAATCCAGTTGTACTGTAACTACTGTATGTTACTGCCGTGGAATAAAGTATGTAATCCCATGTCTGTTTATATTCCTCAAGCTTATCTACACTGATGAGTCCTCATAATGAAGCTACTGTATCGTCAAGATTGAAAACACTTTAACTGAACTGTTTTGTTACAAGGCAAACTACTACAAATGTGGCCGACTTGTGTAGATATTACTTAAATCACATTAAATGAGGGCAGAGCTTGGCATCCAAGATGGTGGTTGTATAATTTAGTGAGAGAAGCCTGGGAAAATCCTGGGACCCCCATTTCGTATTTGCGCCTTTGATGGACTAATTAAAAATACAAAAAAGTTATCAAGCGAGGGCTATTGAATGAATCTACTTTGACCTAAATCGATCACTGCGTTCTCAAATGGTGCCAGTTTGAAAAAGTGCATCCCTGCAACATGGTGCCCACCTGACAGACTGTGACAGCACCAGCCTTCTGGTAATCAAGCGCCCACTGAAAAGCTCCACCCGCACTTGACAGCTTGGGGCACCTCTGCCGTGGTGGCAGCAATCCACTATGGCCTAGGCTGAAATGATACCAGGACAGCTAATGGAATACCCATGGATAACACTGATGCTGGAAAAGGTACTGAGGATACTGCTTTATTAAAAATAATCACTGCTAACCACTGCCTCCTCATTGTCCTCCAGCCCCACTGCCCTTCTCTCCCTCAGATCCAGTGACTCCCGCACCCTAACTATACCATGACACACCACCTCTGTAGGCCAATCGTCATTCTCCTATAAGTTCCCTAAGCTCCGGAAGCAATGCCTCATCAAATCAGACACTCCTTCTCCTGTGGTCCATTTCAACCTCCTTCTCAACTTCTTCTCTTCATCCTGCAACTGCTCCTAATTTCCCTCTAGCTCTTCACTCCTCCTGATTTCCCTCTGGCTTCCCATCTCCTTTCCAACCTAGCACTTAACATGAGGAGTAACCAATGTACTTTATTGCACTTCTTTGTCCGCATTGTATGTATTAGTCTGCAGTGCTGTTAATTTGCTCCTCTCACATCAAATCCAGTGTTTATCTAATGCTACTGATGTATTGTTTTTACTCCATTGATTCTCTGTCTTATATTACCTTTGAAAATGTGTTGTTGATTATTGTATATATATTTCTATAATACTGCATGGAAATGTGCTTTTGATTACTGTACTCCCATGTTCCCCTTCCCCAGAACGCTCCATGACACGAAGCAATTTTATATTGTTCAGTGTGCCTTTCCTGGTGAAACTTTTCAATAAATAAATAAATAAAATAAATAAATGTGTAGCTGGAGGGCTGACAGAGAGGGTAGCGGGCACAGAGAACATCATGAAGCAGCATACGACTCAGCTGCAGCAACATGAAGGGCACTTAAGGGAGCATCATGACCAGGTCCAGTACCTCCTGGCTAAGGTTGATGATATGGAAACCGAGCCTGGAGGAATCATATACACATAATTGGCATTCCTGAGGGTACCAGGCAGAGACATGCTGGCTTTCCTGAGGCATGCGCTGCCAAACATGCTACTGTTGAACAATGAGCCTCCACCAGAATTAGAGAGACTCATTGCTCCTAGCCCCAAGCTGCAGCAGGAGAGTGCCCGCACCTCATCCTCTGCAAGTTCCTTATATATCCTGTTAAAGAACTGCATCTTAAAGCAGCTGGGACAAAAACAGCTATCTTGGCAAGGGCACCCTGTGCAATTTATCAAGACTTCTCCCCGGATCTGTCAAGAAGGAGAAGGGCATACGCTGGGGTCAAACAGAGACTGTATCAAATTAACAAACCCACATCCCTTAGATACCCTGCAATGCTCAGAGTCCAGTACAATGGTGAAAGGTGCACTTTTAACAGCCCAGGTAAGGTTGAACAATTTTTGCAGCATTCAAACTAAAGCACAGGTGTCATGGCAGCCTCCACAGCACCCATGAGGTGCAGCATGGCAGCCCATGGAGGTGACATTGGAGAATGAGTGCCTGCCTGAGCCTAGCACCTCACAGAGCCCAGAGACTGGAAAGCCATGGCAGAAAGTACAAAGAGAGGTGCAAAAACATTAACAAGCAGGCTGCCCAAAAGTTCCCTCCAAGGAGGAATAGATCTGCAGCCGACAGAGAAGGCAGAACTTATTGGATGCCAGTACCAGCTCCCCAGTAGATACTCCTGTAAAACTTCCAACAAGTACACTGCCCTGGGGAGCTAGCACCTACAGCGCTGGACCTTTCTGATTCTAAACAACCTGCTACTGAGTATTATGCACCAACCCATGAACCTCTCATGGACTGGGCACCACTGTGCCAGGAATGGGTAAAGTGCATGAAAGAAACTGCACTTGAGAGAGCCCAGCCAGAAAGGAGTTGCAGAAGCACTGAAGGAGAGCCTTTGAACTGCTGAACTGCCATCCATAGCCACCTGTTAATGGCCCTGTACAGCCTGTGACTGCTCCCACTGAGGCTGGAGTACATTCCCCTCTCTTCATTGCAGACTTTCTCTGTCTTGCAGCCCCTTGTATATAATCCCAGGTTGATGTTACATACCTGGGTGATTATCTGAGTTTTCCCTGCTGCTGCACCACAACCATGAGGCTGTTTTGGCCCGAACTCGGCATAGGGCCATAACCAAAGAGGGACTGTAGAATGCTGGTTTATAAATAGTTTAAATTAAGCCCTGCTCCGGAGCCCAATCCTCTAAGATCAGGGGAGTAGTGACAGCCCCTACACATCACTGAACAGGTTTACTTTCTTTATGTTTTGCACCCAAAGTGTCAGCCACCTTGTTTTAAAATGCAGCAGGGTAACTCCATGGGCAGGAGTGGAATGAGCAATGCACAGCATTGGAGAATCGGACTGCTGCAGCTGCGGTGCTCAGCGACCCTGGTGGAGTATATACTGACAGGGAGGTAATTTGAGCAAATGGGGAAGTGCAGAAGCTGCAAATATGTGTTTGAAGCTCCACCTTTGCTCTCCTCAATGCCGAGCAGGTAAACTCACAATACCACGTAGGTGGTCACACGGCACAGGGAAAGGTACATGGAATAATGTTGTTTAAGGTTGCCTCATCCCTGATGCCCCCTAAAGGCAGTGTTTATGCATCCACCTGACATGACTTTATTCCAGGTCCCCATCCTGCCAGGGAGTCGTCAGTGAGTATGCATCCCAAAAGGAGAGTGGAAGAAGTTGGGGAGGAGGCAATACCTCTGTGTTTGTTATCCCACCAATGCCACAGCATGCGGAGTTACCTGCCTGGGGCAGACCCAAATGGCAGAAGGTAGTGAGGGAAAAGAACAAAAAAAGGGAGCGAAGCACTGCCAAGAGATTGGTACCCCAAATGAAGATGTACAGACAGTGGATTTACTGATGAGTTAGATAAGGAATGTGACTTTCAACACATCTCTGCGAATCCCAACTTATGAGAGGAGAGCAGAGAGGGGAAGGCAGGCCTAAGAATGGAAATTCTCATAAGGGAGTGAAAGGCTG
Source organism: Neoceratodus forsteri (assembly GCA_016271365.2). Lineage (NCBI taxonomy): Eukaryota > Metazoa > Chordata > Ceratodontiformes > Ceratodontidae > Neoceratodus > Neoceratodus forsteri. Next base: position 1,094,779,431 of record CM028135.1, on the reverse strand, counting down.
GCTCTCACTGCACAGCAACAAGCCTCACCTAACCCACACACACTAGTAGCAAGATAACCCTCCCAGGAATAGTCCAATGTAGAAGGACCCCAAAGCAACTTGTTCTAAACTGGGTAGGGATATGCCGCAGAAATAGAGAAATCTCCCTTGGCAGGAACAAAAGGGAATTTACTCCAACCCGGAGGGCACCTGCTCTTTGGTCTGCAAAGATGAGGCAGGCCAGACTGATATGGGCTGATCTCCCCTCAAAAAAAAAAACAGGTCAAAGGGGAAAATGCTGTTTTTTCAATATGTACAATGTTAATAGTGCATGTATGTTTGATTGGGGGTCTATTCCCACACTGTTTAAAGAGTGTAGAAAAGTAGCACATGTTGGGACCCAAATGACACAAATGAACGTAGAATACCAGGGACTGAAGGCAGACCCCAGGATAGAACACAGAAATGGAGTGGAGGCACTAAGGATATACACTGACACGAGGGCAGGTGTAATGGTGCAGTGTACAATGGAAGGAGGGATAAAGGTGCAGGGGAGCTAATGAGGAGGAAGGCACTGGCAATCAAACACCCTGAGCAGTTGGGAATTCAGGTGCAGGCCGACACTGACAGTCTAGAATATTACCTCCTCAATGACTATGGATACATTAGACATTACAGGAGCCACCTCATGGAATGTGAGGGCCTAAATTCCTTATTAAGAGGAAAAGATTCTGGCCAGATTAAAACACCTGAAGACCAGAATTGCTTTTTACAGGAGACTAAACTTACAGGCCCAGAAGTTAAAAAGCTTGCCAGGGAATGGGTGGGACGGGAGGTGCACAGTACAGCACAAATTACCAAAAGAGGAGTATCTATTCTATGCCACAAGCAACTAAAGTGGACTTTGCAAGACCATAAGACAGACTTGGAGGGCAGATGGGTCCTGGCAAAGATATTGACACCCAGCGGACCGATGCTACTAATGAACATTTATGCTCCAAATGAGGACTCACCAGAGTTCTACAACTAAATCTCCCAAGCCCTAATGGACTTGGCCACCGAGGGTATGGACATAATGATAGGAGGGACTGTAACCTAGCAATTGACTACCTTATGGACAGATCGAATGTTAGGCCAGAACCACATGGGAGGTCGACTCAGGCCCTGAAAGGACCTACTTGCCACGTCCCTATAGGATGTATGGCAGCTTAGACACCTGACTGAAAAGGACTATACTTACTGCTCTGAAGCAAAGAGCATAGCCAGCAAACTAGATTACTGGTTCACCTCCTACAACCTAACACAGCAGGGATAGATGCCACATTGCCCCTTATACCTCTCAGACCATGCCCTTTGATAATATCCTTCACTAATGGTACCCCTGCCCCAGGTCCCCAAAGTGGAGGCTGGACCCTTCTTGACACAGGATACGGCATTTCAGTTCTGGGTGGCCCAGAAAGCAGGGAAAGCAGGGGAAACCAGGAAGCGGTGGAAGACTAGGTTTGCTGGCAAGACACCTTAGCTTCACCTGAGCTCTTTTCTTCTAGGTTTGCTTGTAAGGACAGAGCAAGAACATTATCAGAGCAAGGAAAAGATTAAGGCTTCTTTTTGCTAGGCAGATTTACTGTGTGTTACTATTTTCTTTTGTGTTCACAAGGTTTGATACTGTATTTTGCTCACATTTTACTGCTGTAACCTCTGATTCAAGTTGCTGTTGCAGGGTATACTTTCTGCTGCATTATTGCAGGGTGTGCCTACAGGTTTGTTACTGTTTTGTCCTTACAGATTACTGCTGTAATCTTCTCTGATTCAAATTGTTTTTACAAGGTATATTTTCTGTTACTGCTTTATTTTTCTCTGTAGCAAAGTGTTTTTGCAGGGTATATCTTCTGTGAAATTGTTACAGGTGGTGCTTACATTTTGTGACTTTTATCTATCATTAAGCTAAGCAAAATTACTGTTTGCTACTATTTTATTTTATCTTTTTCTTGCTGAAAGGTTTTCTGTTTGGTCTCAAAGGTGTTGCAGTCTCCTCACATTGAAGAAGCTAATTGCTTTCCTCCCACAGCTCTTCCAGGGATTAGGAGTATAATTGAGGGGGAGCTGACAAAGTCTTGTAACTTCCAACAGAAGGAAAGGTTAAAAGGTCAGGTTAGTTGGTGTTTTGAGGTGGAAGACTATGTTTTCTGGCAAAGGCACCTAGCTTCACCTGAGCTCTTTTCTTCTAGGTTTGCTTGTAAGGACAGAGCAAGGAACTACATTATCAGAGCAAGGAAAAAGATTAAGGCTTCTTTTGCTAGGCAGATTTTACTGTGTGTTACTATTTTCTTTTGTGCTCACAAGGTTTGATACTGTATTTTGCTCACATTTTACTGCTGTAATCTCTGATTCAAATTGCTGTTGCAAGGGTATACTTTCTGCTGAGTTATTACAGGGGTGCCTACAGGTTTGTTACAGTTTTGTGCTTACAGATTACTGCTGTAATCTTCTCTGATTCAGTTTTTTTTTGCAAAGGTATATCTTCTTGTTACTGCTTTATTTTTCTGTATAGCAAAGTGTTTTTACAGGGTATCTCTTCTGTGAAATTGTTACAGGTGGTGCTTTACAGGTTTTACAGTTTTATCTATCATTAGGCTAAACTTTCAAGGCTACTGCTTTTGGTGTTGGTTGATTGTTTCTGCTCTTACCTCCTTGTTCTTCTGTCTGTGGTTCTTCTTTTGGCAGGAAAGGCCCACCACCCACCCCATCCCCAACCACCCCATGCTACACTCCTTTATAGAGTCACACAGTTGTGACAATTCCTGTAGCAAAGCAGGAAGGGAGGATCAGAGGGGTATCACACAGTGACCTCACTTACAGGGCACAAGTAATTTAACTTGTTATAACAAGTTATACAAAAACAAAAAACAAAAAAATTTAACTTTTGTTTTCATTTTCCTTTTCTAATTACCGGACCAGGTTATAAACTCAGCAGCTCAACTGAAATGGATATTATTAACTGCAGGCACTGGGACACTTTCAAAAGGGTGGTTATACAGGATTTAGGATACTGTCCTACATGCTGGACCATTGGACATCTAAGGCTCAGCTCCAGGCAGCATGGACAGAGATTGTGTGCCTCAAATCACATATTCAGGAGGCAGTTTATTATAAGAACCCCTGCCATTTTCCCAACATCCCACTGAAGCACCTCGACCCTCAGAGAGTACTTGGTCCGGGAGGTTGGCAGGTGAGCAGGAGGCAAACTGGTACCCATCACTCAGTGCTCTCCAACGTATCACCTCCACAAACACTGTATAAAACTACAAAACAGGTATCTGCCCCTATCTCCAAAATCAAAAAGAGGTAGAGGACACTGCAGAGCAGAACACTGCTGCACAGGAGCTACTCGCTACAAAACTCGCCCAAAACAGGGACCAAAACAAAAAAGCAAAAGGAAATCCAAACACTTCTGATCATAGAAGACTCCATGATTCGGGAGTTGATACCTACCTCCAGCCGGGGTAATGGTCAGATGTCTCCCAGGTACATCAGTGTGAAGAGACACTGACTACATTGCTAAAATCATGCAGAAAGCTGGAGAAAACATCAATGTCCTGGTACATAGGGACTAACGAGCTCACCAGTCCATCAGTTGTGGAGACCAAGAAACACCTGACCAGGCTGGGAGACAAACTGTCATCCATTTCATCTGGCATCTCCTTCTCTGAGATCCTGCCAGTCTGGGAGAGTGGGGGCAAATGGACAGAAGGTCAGAGAAGGGAGACAGGGAAGCTAAACATGTGGCTTAAGGGCTGGTGCCAGGAAAAGGACACAAATTTGTAGGTAACTGGCAAAAGTTTTGGGAGTGAAAGTTCTTTAAATTTGATGGACTACATCTGACTAAGGAGGGAGTCAGTGCATTGGGGTAGAAGTTTGATGTCTTTGCAGAATATTTAAACTAGCCAATGGGAGAGGGGTGCAGCACCCGCTACATTGAACGGGAAGAACACTCCTCCCCCTCAGCTAGTGATCAAACAGGAGTTCAACATGTTTGTAGTTCATTTGCATCACCAGGTAAGGAAAAGAGCTTCTGCTAATGGAGACTTCAACATGCCAGATACAGATTGGTCAATACCAACAGGAACATCCACCAGAATTAGACACTTAAGCGGATTCCTGCAAGGGAAGGGCCTCAAACAACTGGTACAACAACCCACAAGAGACAGGGCTATCCTGGATCTAGAACTGACTAATAGGAAAAGGATCACAGATCTCCAGGTAGAAGGTCACCTGGGGGCCAGTGATCATCACATGGTATGGTTCAATTTGGCTACTAGAACTAAATCATCCCATTCCAAAGCAAAAATATGGGACTTCAGAGAAGCTGACTTTGATAAGATGGCCAACGGAGTTAAGCTAGCCCTGGCAAGAAGAAATTCAGGTGAGGGATACAAGCAAAGTGGTCAAGCATTAAGGATGCAATACTTGAAGGAACATCCCATTGTGTTAGGGAGAAAAGCAAGAGCCAAAGAAGAAGGAAACCACTTTGGTTCTCAAAACAGTAGTAGAAAGGTCAGAGCCAAAGGTTGGCCTTCAGAAAATATAAGGGAACGGAGGGACGAAGATAGGGATGCATACCAAACTTCTCTAGGGAAGGCAGTAAGGCAGACAAAGGCCCAAACCAAGGAAACATTAGCATGAACAGTAAAAGAAGGAGACAAGACTTTCTATAGATACATTAGTGAAAGTAGAAAGTCCAGAGAGGGCTATTGCTAAGATCAAAGGATAAGGGGAGTGGGTGGAGGAGGACCAAGGAAAAGCATCTATCCTAAATAGATACTTCTGCTCAGTATTTACTGAGGAGATGGTAGGGCAGGGCCCACAGCTCAGCACCATGGACACGGGGGAGGGAGGTGTGCACAAGGCCCTTCACAAAAGAAAGGGTCCCACAAGAGCTCACTATGCTCAGGGTGGACAAGGCAATGGGACTGGATGGCATACATCCCAGGGTACTAAAGGAGCTAAGGGTGGAACTAACAAAGCCATTATCAGAATTGTTTGGTGAGTCTCTGAGCACAGGAGAGGCCCAGAAGACTGGAGAAGGGTTTATGTGATCCGCTCCACAAGAGTGGTAGCAGGGAGGAGGCAGGGAACTACAGACCAGTCAGTCTTACCTTAGTAGTGGGCAAGATTATGGAGGACCCTTAAGGAAAGGATAGTGCAACACCTGGAACCATAGGAGCACGGGATCCAAGACAGCATGGGTTTACAACAGGAAGGTCCTGTCAAACTAATCTCATACATTTCTTTGACTGGGTAACCAGAGTGGTGGACCAAGGGGTGCAGTTGATGTCACCTACCTTGACTTCAGCAAAGCTTTCGATACTGTTCCACATAGAAGATTGATTAATAAGCTGGGTAGGCTCAGAGTGGGTCAGAAGCTGGACCACTGGGTGGCAAACTGGTTAGCGGGCAGAACACAGAGTGGTGGTAAATCGTATACAGTCAGAAGAAATGCAAGTCACAAGTGGGTACCTCAGGGATCAGTCCTGGGGCCAGTCCTCTTCAATATCTTTATCAGTGACATTACAGATGGACTGGAGGCAAGGTTTGTCTGTTTGCAGATGACACCAAGATCTGCAACAGAGTAGATGATCCAGATGGGGTGGGCAGAATGAGAAGAGATCTGGAAAAACTGGCAAATAGTCAGAAGAGTGGCAACTGGGTTTAACGAAAGAAATGCAAGATCATGCATATAGAGTAGAGAAACCTGGAGCCACCTATAGGTTGGGAGGGAGTTGCTGGCAATCACAAGGGAAGAAAGATAATTGGGCATCATCATCACAGATGACCTGAAATCATCCAAGCAGACCACTAATGCAGTAGGTAAGGCTAGGGGATGTTGGGGTGTATTAGTAGGGGTAACACAAGTCATAAGAGGAGGTAATAATCCTCTTTACAAGACATTGGTTAGGCCCCATCTGGAGTACTGCATGCAATACTGGAGGCCACACCTACACAAGGACATTAACAAACTGGAGGCAGTCCAGAGAAGGGCAACCATAATGGTGCAGGGACTGCATCAGAAAACATATGAGGAGAGATTAATGGAGCTCAATATGTATACCCTAGAGCAAAGGGTACTCTGTAACCCTCCCGGTCGCACCTGAAAATAGGCACTTGGATGTCTAGAGTGCTTACCTGGTTAACAAAAGCAAATAAATAAATAAGTGCATTCGAAAAGAGAATTGCCAGGGACAAGGAGAGATGCCATCATCACAGTGTTTAAAGAGGCTAAAGACCACTCACTACCATCCAGTTATAGGCCCATTTCCTCATAAATGCGGACACAAACATTTTGGCAAAAGCCCTCAGCCACCCGCCTAGAAAGCTCCTCCCTCCCTGATTCACCCTCACAAGTGGACTTTGTTATAGGGCAGGCACCTGCAACCAAGTAAGAGCCCTTCAGCTGCCATCACGGTGGATTTGAGAAGGCATCTAACTCACCTGAGTGGAACTTCCTGCATGCCATACTCTGCCACTGCAATTTTGGGGAAACATCTAGGCTGGGTACACCTTTATATTCTAACCACACAGCTAGAATCCTTACAAACAATAACATATCTGAGCCCTTCACCTTCATCGGGCACCAGGCAAGGCTGCCCTCTCTCTCACTCCCATGCTCTTTGTTTTAGCAATAAAGGCCCTGGCAAGTGCATATGGGAGCACCCAGAAGTTCAGAGTATGGAAATAGGGCAAACAATACCACACCTTGCTTTATTAATGATGATTGTCTGATTCTGAGAAGGGACATAGCACATAGTGCCCCACACGTATTGCAGTTCCTAAGCTCGTCAAGAGATATATCAGGCCTTCACATAAATAAAGGGAAAATGGAGGTACTCCCTTAATAACATAACGACATTGCCTCCAAGATAGACATGGATGGGCAAACAAGGGAATGGGAATTAGGTACCTAGGAATTAACATTACCCGCAATGTGAATCACTTGCAGACAAAACTTGCACACTGGTTGCCAAACTGCAGGCAGATAATGGTGGAAGCACCTGCACCTTTCCATGCCCAGAAAATTGCAGCAATTAAACAAATGCTAGGCCCGAGGATATTCTACCTTCTGGCACACGTACCAGTTGAAATTCCAGGGTGCTGGTTCCACAAATTAGACGCCATGCTAGGAAACCTTGTATAGGAGACATCATTCCCAGATATAGTAGAGCCAAGCTCAGAGCTCATTGGACTATAGGTGGAGGGGACTCCCCACTCCAGCAGTGTGCATATGCCTCTCAATGGCAAAAACATGTAAAATATTCCAAAACCTAGGCCCCAATGAACCACTGTGGATCAGCCTAAAACGGCACTGTTACAAGGGCAGGCCTGGAAACTGTGATAGGCCAAAACTCCACGCAGTCCACAAAAGGTGGCTTACACTGAGGGCAGAGTACAGCCTGGCACAAGGTGGGTTATAGTACTGGGGCACGCCTCAGCCTTGGAGTCCTATCAACCTTTGGTCTAACCTCACTGGCTAATAGAAAACCGCACCTTTCTATGGAAAGAGTGGAAAGAAAAGGGATCAAATCAGTTACGGACATCATGCTTCCAGGGATCTACACTAGATTCCTTTACCTGCCTGCAAGCCAGACACATCCTACTCAAAAGGGACTTTTGGAGATACTTGCAGATTCGGCACTTAGTTCAAGATTAGGCTAAAAAGACTGCCTGTGTACAATATGCCTGCCCAAAAGCACAAGGTCCATAGCAAACTTCGTAGCTAGTGATATGGTGACCGCGACTGAGTGCTTTCAAAAGGGAAACTCAGTCACGCACCTGTGCACAGGGCTACCCAGCAGGAGGGGTTACTGGATGGTGAGGCAGGCAAAATATAGCGACGGGATGTCACTATGTATACACGATGCAAGGGGACCACACCATGCAAAGGGCAGAAGGAGGGAGGGTTTGTGGGGTGTAGTGTGGTGGTGGGCTGAAGCTGGCCGTGTGGTGGTGGTGAGTTAGTAGCAGGCTTGGGTTGGAGGGTGCCGGGTTTGCTTCTGGGCGCGCTGGCTTTTTTGCACGGATCTGGGTTTTGGGTTTTTTAGTTTGCACCCCCATGACATGCACCTCCCTGGAATTGAGAATCCTTTAGTTGGAAGTGCAGGAGGCAAAAACCCCATGGGAGGAGTATGGAAACCCTAACTCCTAGGCCCTTTTACTGTTAAGCCACGAGTGTACATCACTGAAATTTATTTTGGCGATGTACACTGCCAAACGGGCATCGCTTATTCAAGAATCGCCATATCACATGGAACCCAAGCATCCCCTAACTGTCTAGATTAGCAAATAAAAGGGCCTGACATGGATAATATATAGACACCTAAGAGATGCAGCATCAGACCTGTCCCAACCTCCCAGACTGCGATGGCAGAAACTAGTGACCAGACCCATCAATGAGGCCCAATGGAAATCTGCTGGGTGCAAGTGCATAAAGCATGTGGAGATCCTAGGAGTCTTTTGATGCAAAATAAAATTCTCCATTTGTGGTACCGCACATCAACACAATTAAAAAGCATGGGCCTACTAGAAGGGATGGGTGCTGGAGGTGTGGTGACGAGGCAGACCTATTACACATTTTGTGGCATTGCTGCCCTCTACACACTGTGGAGCAGAGTATTAAATGTTGCTCAGAAGTGGAGGATGCCAGCTTCCACCCCTCCTGCTCTCATAATTCTAGGCCTGGTGTTGGATGACCTACCACTGAAAACACAGCAAAGGTTATGGCTAGTACAAGCCATGTGGAGGTTAGAGACTCATTTTGCAAATGGACATACCACAGAGGTTCTCACGTATAATGAATGGCTGTCAGCCATTGCAAAATTGGCAACTTTACCAGAATGTCCCACATCACGCAGGAGCTGACAGCAAATACTGCACTTAGATATATAGTCCCTTACCCACTATATAGACACCTGAGCCCAAGGCCTCAAGGCCCCATGAGTAAAGATCTGCTGAAACCAGGTAGGAGTTTGAATTCAGGACTCAGAAAGAAGCCCACCCAGATTACACACCTGGCAAGTGCCCTCCCTCCGGAATACCCACAACCACTCACTACCAACCACAAAACCCTACGTTGAAGGTATAAATAATAAAAGCTCCACCACTTCCTATGTGTCTTTTGACCATCCAGCATGTACCTTACCAGTTTTTCTGTGTATCATTTTCTTACATCTACTACAAATGTTTCCTAGTAATCTATAGCCTCAACGAATGTTTATCTATGTTAAACCATACGTTTAATACACAGTTAATAAACACATGAATGTGCTTGGTGTAACAGTTGCAATATACTGGATTACAAATATGTAATAGAGATTCTATGTTTTGTATATCTCTGAAACTCAATAAAAGATTAACTGTAAAAAATCACATTTTTAATCTTATCCTGTTTCTTGCTATATTCTGTTTATTAAACTACAGTGTGAGACAGATTTAAAATTAAGGTAACTAAGTCAAAACAAACATTTAGTATACAAAATAACATACAGGCAAAATGAAGGAAAATAAATTAAAACATTTACTGCACAAAGTAATGTATGGTAACCATACACCACGAGGTTGATATCTCCATCTTTGCGTAAGATGGCATGACTAATGGAATGGAAATGGACCTGTATGGATATGCTTACCTGTGAAATGACGCTTATACGGGCAAGTGTTTCTATGAGGAAAAACACTGTCATGTGACCTGATGTCATCATGTCATATACAGGCATTTCCATTCTAGTCCTAATAGTTCTATGATAGAGGCCATTAGAGCTTCACTGTCAAGGTCAATCATGTCATCTCACCCCGAGTGAAACACAGCCTTAATTTGCACAGTTACAAGTACGTGCGTCCATGTGTTGTGCCTCACAAAACCTTTCTCCTGTTGTTCACTGTCTCCCATATAAAACAAACCAAAACGTTATGAAACATTTTGATTCTAGGCTAAATAGTCATAGAATCATAGAACTTGATGGCAGGAAAAGACCCCATGGTCCATCCAGTCTGCCCTACCCCTCCCCAAGACACAATGACACCATGACACCAGTGCAGAAGGTATGACACAGCCATGTCTAGGGCAGATGTGGTCCCTCCATAAGAGTGGAAGCAGAGAGGAGGCAGGCAATTACAAGCCAACAAGTCTGACCTCAGTAGTAGGGAAACGAATGGAGTCCTTACTTAAGGAGAGGACTGTGAAGTTTCTGAAGGATAGTGGGGCACAGGGTGCAAGGCAGCATGGATTCTCAGCGGAAGGTCCTGTCAGATGAATCTATAGATTTCTTGACTGGGAAACCAGGATGGCAGATCATGGAGGGGCAGTGGATGTGGCCTACCTGGATTTCAGCAAGGCCTTCAACACCATCCTGCACAGGAGATTGTTAAAAAAATTGGGAGCCTGGGAGTGGGTCCTACGGTGGTAAAGTGGGTTGGGAACTGGCTAAGGGACAGCACTCAGAAGGTGGTGATAAATGGCATGAAATCTGAGGAGGGAGGTGACCAGTGGGTGCCACAGGTTGGTGCTAGGGCCAATCTATTCAATGTCTTCATTAACAATATTACAGAGCATCTGAGGAAAGGTGTGCCTCTTCGCAAAATGACACCAAGATCTGCAACAGAGTGGACACACCGGAGGGGTGGAACAAATGAGAAAAGACCTAAACCTATTAGAGGAGTGGTCGGTGTCTGGCAGTTGAGTTTCAATCAAAAAGTGCACGATCATGCACCTGGGTCACAGGAATCCAAGGGAGGAGTACAGGATGGGAGGGGTTCTGGCCATCACAAATCAGGAGAGAGAGACCTGGGGGTTATCATATCTGATGACCTGAAGGTGACCAAACAGTGAAAAGGTGGTGGGAGAGTAAACAGAATGTTGGGGTGCATAGGAGGGCAAAACAAGCAGAAGGAAAGAGGTGGTGATGCCACTGACAGATCACTGGTGAGGCCTCAGCTGGAGTTCTGTGTCCAGTTCTGGAGACCACATCTCCAGAACGACATTGACAAACTAGAGGCAGTCCAGAGAAGGGCAATGAAGATGGTACATGGACTGCACCAGAAGCCCTATGAGGAAAAACTTAGGACCTTAACCCTTGCATGGCCACGGACTGATATAGCAGTCCAAGTTCCTATATGTTCTAATTCTGTTGGCAGCCTAAGGGTTAATATCTATTCACTGTGGAAAGAAGCGAGAGGGAGATATGATAGAGACTTGCAAGTACCTTAGGAGAATAAACAGGATACAGGTGGAAAGCATATTTCAGAGAAAACTCTGCACAAGAACAAGGGGGCATGATATGAGGCTGAAGGGTGGAAGGCTCAGGGGTAATGTCAGGAAGTACTTTTTCACTGAAAGGGTGGTGGAGCAATATAGCAGCCTTCCAGCAGAAGTGGTGGGGTGAAAACAATATGGAGGTTCAAGAGTGCATGGTTAGACATAAGGGTACCCTGGAGATGTGCAGAGCAGGAGAGCCACAGATCAAATAGGTCACCAAGGACTGTGAAATTACCTTTGGGCAGGATTTGTGAAATTCCACCAACGTTGTTCATAAGGTGGGGTCTCAAAAAGGTATGTTGAAAATTTAGTGTGAAAATATGCAACAATGGCAAAGTCATGCACCAAAGTTGAAGCACCTTTGAAATACATAAAACTGCACTTACCTGTACCTTGGTTCCTCATATTGTAGTCACCAGTTGCAGCAGCAAGACGTGTCTCCCATAGCAGAGTGGATCTTCACAGTGGGACATGTTATGGGGATATATGACATTTTTCCGACACATTCCCACAGTTAAAATACAGAGTCTGACATACCAACAGATTCATTCCCGATGACGCCGACATCCCGATCCCAACAGCCTGACAATACAGAACGGCAGAATTGACAACCCATCGGATACATCGTATATCAATGAAGTGTTTATGCAGAGGGCTACGCCCAACACCTATCGAACACTCCCCATCCAGTGGCACTCTCTGTTGTTCATTTCTGCCTGTAATACAGAAAACAGTCCCTCAATGTCTTTTTTACCTGTTTTTAAATCTGTTAAAAGCCCATTGCCGCTTGCACCCTCTCACCCTGACCTCCTACTCACCACTCACCACCCAACGCCCCCAAGAGTCTCCACACACCCTCACTTACCTGAACAGGGAATATTTTAAAGACTGAAACTCGAATCCTCGACACTGGGACACCGAAGTCCACTAGCCCAACGATGTGGTTTGCCCGATTATAGAGATACCAACATCAGCCGATATTGGATCCCAACTTGCGCTGTGTATATCTTTATTTTCAGTAATTTTTCTACCTTTATTCAGTTATTTGTCTTTATTTCCAGTGATCTGTTTACCACCTACCTTTATTTAGTGATGCGTATATGTCAGGAGATTTGCTGGTCTGGGGTGTGGGTCATTTTCTGCCATATCATGGCTTTAGTACTTGTTACTATGAAATTCAGAAGTCAGAGCTGTGACCAGGTTTTATTGGGATTGTGGTTCTGTAAGTACTGTGTGCTGCTTGAAATTCCCGTGATTGTACCATCATGGTCGCAGAATTGTGCACCCCCACAGGTGCTCTTCCTACACTGAGCAATTCCCAATCATGCCTTCCATCCTGTGTCACATCAGACTCGGAGGATGTAGCTATAAAACCAGAGGGTGTGGGTGAAGCTCCCACATAAACACTTCATTGATGTATCTGATGGGTTGTCAATGCTGCTGTACTGGTATTGTCGGGCCGTTGATGTCGGGATATCGCATCTTTGGGAATGAGTCTGTCAATATGCTAGACTCAATATTTTATCTGTCAGGAATGTAAGTGCCTGAAAATGTCATACATCCCACTAGACATCAGGAAATTGTATTTATATACGAGGGCAATCAGAGGGTGGGGTGCCATAGACACCAGGGAAATTATTTATTTATTATGGGCATGGGGATCAGAGGGTGGGGGGCCACTGGACACCAGGGCAATAGTTTTATTACATGGACAGTGATCAGAGGGGTGGGGGGGTGTCACTAGACACCAGGAAATTACATTATTAGACACAGCGATTGAGGGTGCATGGTGCCACTAGACATCAAGAATACACAAAATGTGAAGGGGAACAACATTCAGAGGTTGGGGTGCAACTAGACACTAAGGAAAAGTAACAAAGTCAGGGATGGCAATCAGAGCTGAGGGAGCTCATTGTTTGTTGTAATTTTTTGTTTTGCTTTTTGCCGTCAGCTGGCGGCAAACTGATTTTAAATTTTGGTCTCAGATTTCAGGTCAAGAGGGTTGCTGTCACAGATATTTCCTTTGTTACTTTGTTGAAAAAATATTAATCAGTTCTAATGTTATATAGTTTTAAATGTCAGGTACTTATCATGCTTGGAGAATACAAAAAACTCTAAGCAAGTCATGAAAAGAATTTAAATAACCTGAAATTTTAAAACTAAATAACTTAGAATAGATTAATATATTTTCACCAAACCAGCAAATGAAACATCTGCCGACCAAGCTCTTTCTAACCTTAAAATTTCAGACCACAATTCCAAACCATCTAGCTGCAAAAACAGCAATAAACTGGTTACTGGACATTTTTCATATCACATAATATGAAAACCCACAAGCGAGTGACAAAAAGGGTTTAAAAACAATTTCAGGGTCCTTCTTGAAACAGTTAACTGCAGAATCCACCTTACAGGGTCTCCATGACCAACATACATATATTGGTCTCACTCTAAAATGCAATTTTGTACCATTTCAGCTTTTTTAAAGAAAACAAAAACAAGATGGCGATGGCAGAAGAGCTGAAAGAACTTCACAGCAGAGGAGATTTATTTTATTTTATTTTATTTTTCATTTCAAACTTGCAGGGTTTGTATAAGGGAAAAGCAGAAGGGCTTTGCATTAGGGTATTTTGTGTTCTGTTTTTGTTTACTGTTCTATACGGTAATTTTAATAGCAAGGAAAGGGGACTGCTGTAGTTAGCAGACTGTTTTCCAGTATCTTGTTGCTGGCCTGGACAGTTACAACCTGTGAAGCAGGTGTGTGATTGGAGGAGAGGCTGAAGCAGTCTTACAGGAGGAGAAGAGCTTAAAAGGGCACCTTGGCTGTGGGTTCAGTTAAGAAGAGCTGAAAAGAACTACACAGCAGAGGTGATTTTTTTTCATTTCAAACTTGCAGGGTTTGTACTGTATAAGTGAATATCTGATTGAAATTGTTTTTGTAGGGTATATTTTCTGGTAAATTGTTGTGCAAGTTGTCTTGCTGAAAGGAAGGAAAGCACTCACCAGGATGGTGGGTCAGAGCTGTAGCTGATAGTTTCTGGAGAGCACAGACTTTGTCCCATTCACCATACCCCTCACCCGCCCACCTCAAGTGCATCATTTCCTTTATGCCAGGGGTTCTGACATCATTTCCCAAAAGGAAAAGGACATACACCTATCATATACTTAACAGCCCAGCATGCTGTGTAGGGGGTAAATGCATGCTTGCACACATCAACAAAAAGAAAAAGAAAAATAAATAAATTTAAACAGAAAGGGAGAGAGACATGTGGGGAGTGGTGCAATGCACTGGCTGTGGGGTGGCAGTCTTCTGGGAGACTTGATGGAGGCTGCAATGTTGCCTTATTTTCAGGCACCTCTCTGGTCTGAGGGAGGAGGTTGCCCATCTCCAGGCTGACCTGGCGAGGGTTTGGGAAACCTTCTCCCCACCCAGAGACCACCAGAGCCACTGCCGCTGCCTCAGAGGTTGCCAAGAAAGAGGAGTGGTTGAACCACAGTGGGCTCAGAGAGGTGAAGGTGGTGGAACAGAGGCGTCTCCCACCAGTTGTACCTCTCCACAACTATATGCCATTCTGGTGGAGGTGGTCCCTCTATGGAGGCACCCACAGTGGAGACCAAGGAGGATGCTGGGAACTTCCATGAAGGAGACCCACAAGAGGGTGGCACAGGACCTCACAGGGAAGGAAACAACTCCTGGTGGAGGACTCAAGCACTGGGGTAGAACTGGAGCAGGGAGGGAGAGGGAGGTAGGGTGCCTGCCTGGCACAATGACTTAGAGGGACAGGAAGTGAATCCTCAGGATCATGGGAGCAGCTGCACAGGAGAGGAGCTGGACATCATTGTCCACCTAGGGACAAATATCCTAGCTGGGAATGGGATTAGAGCAGGGCAGAAGGAGTTTGTGGAGTTCGGGAGGGTGTTAGACAAGTAGCATGCACGGTAACCATCTCAGAGGTGCTGCCTGTCTATGGCATGGATGAAGTCAGGGTACTACGCACCAGGATTCAATGAAGGGCTGAAAAACTCATATAGAGCTCAGGGTTTGGGCTTCATTGGTAATTGGGTGTCCACCTGGAGAGATACAAGTCTACACTGGTACGATGGCCTGCATCAGTCCAGGAGGGAACTAGATCCTGGTGATAGGTTTAAATGCAGCATTTAAACTAGCCAAGGAGGGGAAACACTGAAAAGGAGCAGGAATCCCAGACCCCCCCACACACACACACACACAAAATACAAGGTAGTTAGCAAAGTAAACACCAAGGTAGAGAAGATGATCGGAGTAGGACTGGGGTAAATGGAGAAAAAGGCAGTAAGGACAGGGATGGGGATAAAAGCAGTAAGGCCATCAAAAAATGGAAGGTGATGAGTACCAACCCCTGTAGTCTGGGTAACAAGCTCCCTGAACTAGTGGTCTTGATGGAAGAGGAACACCTGGGTATTGTGGCAGTCACAGAAACATGGTACACAGAGAACCATGACTGGGATGTCAACATTCCAGGATACACAATCTACAGGAGGGACAGGGAGGGTAAAGGGAGGAGGAGTAGCTCACTACATAAGGGAAGGATCAAAGCAATGGAACTAAAGGGTAAACAGGGAGGAGAGGAGGCACTGTGGGTCACCCTGGAGACAGGAAATGGCACCACAACTGCACGGGGTTATATAAAGACCCCTGTCTCAGGGGAGGCAATGGACAAGGAAATGATAGAAGGCTTCTTAGAAAGGTAGAAAAAGGGGAGATATTGTTGATGGGGACCGAATATGCCAGAGGTTAACTGAGCACCTTTGTTGCAGCCACATCCAGGAGTAGGGTCTTCTCGATGCCCTATGGGGGCATGCTGCAGACAGCTAGTGTTGGAACCCACTCAGGAGTGAGCAGTCTTAGACCTGGTACTCTCAAATGGGGACGGAGAGAGGATCTCAGATTTAGAAGTGAGTAGTTATCTGGGAACAAGCGACTCACCAAACAGTGAGGTTAACGATAACACAGCCGAAGAGTCAAGCCATACAAAAGTGAGGCTACTGGACTTTAGGAAGGCTGACTTTGCAAAATGGGAGAGTGCCTCAGAAAAGCACTAGCAAGTGGACAAGAAGGAGGGTGGAGGAACAATGGGGAAAATCAAACTGCCATCACAGAGGCAACAAGCCTTTGTGTGATGCAAATAAACAAAACAAAATGAAGGAAAAACACTATGGTTCTCAAAGAGGTGGCGGGGAAGGTCAGGGAGAAAAGATAGCATTTAGGAAGTATGCAGAAACACAGAAGAGTAGGCCAGAGAACTGTACCAGTTAAAGCAGAATGAAGTGGGAAGGCAGTCAGAATAGCAAAGGCCCAAACTGAGGAAAGTTAAGAAGGGGATAAAACCTTTATAGGCACATTAGGAAGTGAAAAGACCAAGGGAGGGATGGTGAGGCTTGATAAAGGGGAGGAGGGTAGGCAGAGGGTGACAGTAAAAAGCAGGATACTAAACAAATACTTCTGCTCAGTATTCACAAAGAAGAGGAGGAGGAGGTACCTATACCAAAAATAGAAGCACTCTGGATAGGAGTCGACACCAGTCCATTCACAGAAGAAAGGGTCCTGAAAGAACTCCTAAAACTGAAGGTGGACAAAGCAAATGGGCCTGATGGGATTCACCCAGAATTCTAAAAGAACTAGAGAGAACTAGTGACATCACTGACTACCCTTTTAACAAATGGTGGGAGGATGGTGTAGTACCTGAGGACTGGAGGAGTGGATGTGATTCCCCTTCACAAAAGTAGGATTAAGACAGAGGCAGGAAACTATAGACCTGTTAGTTTGACCTCAGTGGTAGGGAAAACGATGGAATCACTTCTGAAAGAAAGAAATGTTGAGTACCTAGAAGCCAGCGAGGCACAGGACCCAAAGCAGCATGGATTCATAGCGGAAGCTCATGTCAGATGAATCTAATATGTATTTTTGACTGGGTGACCAAATTAGTAGACCAGGGAGGGGCTGTGGACATGGTCTACCTAGACTTTAGCAAGGCATTTGACACAGTCCCACACAAAAGATTAATAAACAAGTTAGCCAGCCTATGAGTAAGTCCCAGGGTGGTAGCCTGGGCAAAAATTGGCTGGACAACAGAACGTAGAGGGTAATAGTAAACGGAGTCCACTCTGAAGAGGTAATAGCAACGCAGTCACTCTGAAGAAAGGGGGTTACTAGTGGGGTGCCGCGAGGGTTCAGTACTGGGACCAGACTTCTTTAATGTCTTTATAGGTGACATTGTGGAGGGACTGGGAGGAAAAGTATACCTCTTTGCAGATGACACAAAGATCTGCAACACGTTGATACACAAGGGGGTGGAAAGGATGAAAAGGACTTGGCAAGGTTGGAGCAATGGTCAAAAGTATGGCAGCTTAGATTCAATGCAAAGAAGTACAAAGTATTGCACCTGGGAAACAATGACCCAGGGGAAGAGTACACAATGGGAGGAGGTACTAACAACAAAAATGGAAAGGCACCTGGGGTTAGTCATATCAGACAATCTAAAGGTAGGCAAGCAATGTGAGAAGGCAGTAAGGAGGCCTGGGGATACTGGGATGTATAGGAGAGGCAACACCAGTAGAAAACAGGAAGTTGTATTTTCTCTGTACAGACAGTTGGTGAGACCCCATCTGGAGAACTGAATGCAGTTCTGGAGACCCCATCTCCGAAAGGACATAGACAGGATGGAGGCAGTCCAGATTAGGGAAACTAAAATGGTGTAGGGGCTGCACCAGAAGCCATACAAAGAGAGACTAATGGAGCTTAATATGTATACCCTTGAGGAAAGGAGGGAGAGGGGGACATGATAGAAACTTTCAAGTACCTCAAGGGACTCAACAAAGTCCTAGAGGGTAGCATCTTTCAGAAAAGAGATGTGCAAGAACCAGGGGACACAATTTGAAAATAGAGGTGGGGACGGCTGGGGGCAATGTGAGGAAGTATTTTTTCATGGAGAGGGTGGTGGATGCATGGAATGGCCTTCCTGAGGAGGTGTGAGGTCAAAAACAGTGGGAATTCAAGAATGCAGACATAAGGCAATTCTATTGGGAGGTAGGAAGAAGTAGGCTGTTGGTTAACTAGGATCTGCAGCTTATCCAGTAGGAGGAAATGGGCAAACTAGGTGGGCCAAGTGGTCCAAATCTGCCATCAAAGTCTGTATTTCTATGGCATATGCAGAAACCTCACAAAAAGATTCCCATATGAAAACTTCAGTACAGCTATTTTTAGGCAGACTGAGCATGCTAAGGACCCAAAATTTTAAAATTTGATAACTTTGGAACGGATGAATATTTTTCACCAAACCAGTAAAGTACATCTTTTGAGGCAAGCCCTTTCTACCCTGAAAATTTCAGACCAAAATTCCAAACCGTCTGGGGACTACATGATAGGGGGACAGCAAAGAACAGCGATTTTTGCAGTTTTTCACTATCTGCAGCTCAGAATCCACACATCTGACCAGAACAAAACTTGACACATTAAGAGATCTACCCCATGAGACTGAGTATGCAAACCTTTGTGCACATCTGTTGAAGAGTTGCGAGTTCTTAATGTGCAAACTTTGGAGTTTAACATAGAAAGACCTGCTTAACCCTATGTATGGTGGCGCTATTGTGCCACTATAACAGAATAATTAATCCCTCTGTGTTAGATCTAGCAGATTCTCAACATCAAGTTAGATCAGTGACATCAGCAGCACAAGAACGAAGTTCAAGTGATTTCTGATATCACTGATCTAATGAGGAGTTGAGAATCTGCACGCTCTTAACACAGAAGAAATGTGTTACCCACATAATACAAGTTAAGTAGATTTTATCACACCAGTAAGGAATCAATCTTTAACTGTGATTTTATCTGCTGATTTTGAATTGGTGCACAATATTTTCCTTGTTTGACTGCTGGATCAGGGTTAGCACTTCTAAGACGCCCATAGCGGGACTGCGAATCTGATTGGTGTGGCCATGAAGAACTAGCCAAGGATGACAGATTCAATAATAAAAACCTTTATAGCAAAAAAAAAAAAGGCCCTAGTGACGTGGAGGAGCTAAGGCATTGATTGCCTACCTCCTGCCATGTCAGCGAGCCACGTTCAGGAATCAGCATGGTTAGCCAAGGGTCGGTGGGTGGAGAGGATCAGGCACCCCAGGGACTGTTTTCCTGTCTTGGGAAGGAGCGGCCAGCCATCTTGGCCTATGACTGCCACTGGGTGGAGGCTTGGTGGCAGTGCAGGCAACGAACAGCTCAAGAGAGAGGATGTGGCTGTGCAGAGTATGTGCACCTAGGGATGTCATGGTATTTTAAGGTATACCCGGTATCAGAAGTCACAGTATTGATACTGTGGGCAATTTTCGATACCCTGATAACCGTGATTCATGGTATGCCCTAGTATTAAGACCTTTCAACCAATTATTTTTTCTATTTTCAGGATAACTGTCACTTCCACGTATACTCTCCTGATGCTTTGTACAAGTTACTTCTTATGTTATTCCGCAATATAGCGGTTATCGTAATAATTTTATATAGAATAATGCATTGGGTGATGTGTTTAATGAGATTTTACACACAAAGTTGTTGATGCTACATAAACCCAGAGAGCGAAGCTCAAGGGGTTATTTAACATCCAACACTGAGGGTGTGTGTGTAAATACTAGAGTTAAACATACCATTTCATGTTTTATTTTATATAATTGCTGGGGAGCAGTTTTTTGCCACAGCAATTATATAAACATAAAAATAGCGCTGGCGCTTTGTGGCAAGAAGGTCATTATCTCTGTTTTCCATGAGTGGCACTGTCTGTTTCTCCTGTGTTTCTTATGTGCCTCTAGTTGTTGTTTTATATGGCTTCAGTCACTCTCCCTCTCCACACCGCAGTGTGTCCTGGTCACGATTCTCCCGGTATAATTTGGGTCAAATTTAAATGTACTGGGAGAAGACTGGATGGGTGAATCACAATATATGTTTGAACCCCACTGCCACTGCCGCTCTTAACTGAAGTACTGGTCAGGAACAGGAAGGTACTTGTCAGAATGTACTGTATTCTCTTTTATTTACTGACAAAGAAATATGCTAGAGTTTTTTTTAAGTTATGTGTAAAGTGAGCATTATTGGAGGAGCAGAGCATTTGTGGCGGACGATAGGCTGCCACATGCAAGGAGTGAGGGACACCTGGCACATGTTCGCTGTTATAACCCGCAGGTTATAATGGCGAATTATAACCGGTTTCCTATGGGAGAAAACGCCCCCAGTTATTATATTACAGTTATTTTATTGTGGTGATATTATTATTGTGACACCCTATGTACACCTTCATTCACTTACACCAAAGCCATAGCAGGGGACTGGGATAGAAAGTGGAAATGAGGAGGACAGGCTATGTGGAGTGCCACTTGACCTCGTGGCCGCTCTGATGTTCGGATCTGGTGGGGATGTCTGGATTGTTGTCTGGGAGGGAGGACAGTCCTCCTCCGCCCCACCACAGGGAGGAATTAGCAGGGACAAATACCCCCATGCTCCAAGAGAGATGAGAGCTGGTTGCAGGGAATGGGACAAAGCTGAAGAGCCACCTCTCACCCAAGACAAGAAAACCTTTACGCCTAAAAAGAACAATGGATTCCACTTGACTCAACTCTCCAAAACATGAGGAACAGCTTTTAAAATCTCCAGTAAAACATGCTTACAGTAACATATAGAAATTAACATTTTAAAATAGCCTCATTGACTTCTATGGAGCACAACCCAGTAAACATGGAAGTGGAAGGACCAGATGGCCACCTCCTTTGCCAATTTACAATCCTCTCTATCAAAGGGATAGCAATAAAATGACCTTTGGATTTAAAATGACACTCTCTAGCAAGTTAAGGTCTATGTTATCCTTTTCTAGTTGCTTTCTCATTTTGTTTGACTATTTAGGTGTACACCATTGACCCATTTTAATTTTACCTGGTACTGTTTACCACCTCCCTCATTAGTTTAAACTCTCCCTTTATGCTCTCCCCAGTATACATGCCCTTTCTTATTTAGGCACAGACCATCTCTCCTATAGAGGTCATTTCTGTGCCAAGCTATCACAGTTCCTCAAGAAGGCAAAACTTTCAGTACTGGCCTAATTACACAACCAGTCACTAGTCATCTTCGCTTCCATCTGCCTCCCTGGACCACCCTTTGGTACAGGAAGAATCTTTTAAATGATTACCTGTCACCTCCTCCTGTTACGGTCCTCCTCCAGGTCTCTGAAATCCTGCCTGATGTCTTCATCTGTTCTTCTACCCATACCACTCAACCTTTCATCACTGAAATCAGGGACACAGACACTCAAAATGAGGGACAATGAGCGACACTGATTCTCGCAATGAGGAACACACTTTCAAACATGGAAAACAAGCTCAGAACACACTGAAAATCATTGTGTTTATCTGTATAATGTCTATTTTGATTTAACATCTTAGAATATTATGAATTTAAGCTTTAAAGTTTGAACAGCACCTTTTTCTCGAGGGATGGATGAGGACAAAGCAATTTTCAGGGGTAAAATGAGGGACATCTCTCGTAATCAGGGACAGTTGAGAGGTATGCTTCTACCTGTGGTGCTTTTTCCCATGTGAACTACTACCACTGGCCTATCCCACTACCTCTAAGAATCCCATCAACCAGGCCCTTTAGGTGCTCCACCGCCTCTGGTAAGCAAGTCACAATCCCTCTTATCCCTTTGCAAACTGTACTATCAATGAATCTAACAATAGAGTTACCCATAACCACTAACTGCATAGGAACCTTTTCCTCCTTGAGCCACTTGCCCTCCTTCCCCACTAGTAGTCCCCCACCCAGCTGCCATGATTTTTCCTCTCTTTATCCATCCCAGCTAGTATCCCACAATTATTCCTAGTACTCAATCATACTCACTCCACTCCATCCCCATTCCTCTTCTTCCTGCCTTATAGTCTTGTCCATTCCTCAGCCCCATGCTGTGAATTGTCCTGTTCATTCCCACTCTGTTTCTCCAACCCCATCATTTACCCCAGCATTAACAACAAAATGTGTTGGAGCTCTGTCCACCTGTCTACCTCCAACCCATGCACAATCACCAGGGACTGGTCCACAAATATTTCCAGCTCCCTAATGTCCTGCACTGTAGTCAACCTGTCCTTCAGCCTCTTCTCTCCGCTCCTCCTGTACAGTACTAAGTTAAACCTAGTATGTAGATCAGTCCCCACCTGTCCTCTTCTTCCAGCTCATACATCACACAACAAACATGTTCTGGAAAGTCATTCACATCCTCTTCTCCCGCCTCCAGCCCCTCCCCTGTCCTCAAGGTGGATGACTACCCCATCTCGCTTCATCATTTAACTCCTTTTTCTCCACCTGTGCCCCTTCCTCCTTCCCTCCACCTCACCTTCACCTGCCCTTTGCCCCAACCCACCTCCCCCTCCACCCCTTCTTCTCTCCTACCACTCCCTCTGTGACCCTCAAGGCCCTCCTAGCTCTTAACCCACACAAGGAGGGACCCCAATGTCCTTGACCTCAAACTGTTGTCTCTCTTTGCCCTGGTCATTGCCTTTCTCATCACCCACCTCCTAAATCACTGCTTGCTACTTGCCTCAGTCCCTGATCTGTGGAAGCAGGCCATGGTCACCATCTTCCAAAAGGAGATGACCCTTTTCTCCTGGTAACTACCACCCATTATTGCCTCCCTACTCTGGCTAAACTTCAGGAACACCTGATCCTTGCCCAACTCTCCCTTCCTTGACAACCTCCTTCTTCACTCCCTACCAGTCTGGCTTCAGGAAATCCCACTCCAAAACCACCTCCCTCCTTAGCCTCACAGACTCCTTCCATTCTGGCATGGACCGGGTTCTGGTGTCCTCCACCATCTTTGCTGACCTGGTCACAGTCTTCAGAACTGTTGCCCACCCTGTCCTGGTTTTCTTCTTCTCTGTTGTGTGGTTTCACTCATGCCTTTAAGGCAAGACCCAAGTAATCTGTATTGGTGATGCCATCTCCCTTCTCTCCCTATTTTCTCTGGCATTCCCCAAGGATCCTTCTTTGGCCCTATCCTATTCTCCATTTTCCTAGTGACCTTCCCTCACCTGCTCCTCTGTGTCCATTCACATACATACCGACAACAAAGTTATTTTTACCTTTGGTGCCTCTGCCTCTGACCTCACTGCCTGATTCCAACTGGATGTTAATAACATCCAGCACTGGTTCAGGCCAATCAGCTGTCCTCAATGCCAAAAAATTGTCTCCATGACATTGGCACTCAGGCAGAGACCTGCCAACTCCCCACCCCTCCTTTTCAGACCCTTTATGGTGTTTGACTGAGGACATCTCTCCTTTAAATACCTTGGGAAGGGTTGGCTTGCCACCTTGACTTCTCTGCTCATGTGCATGCTATTCACCAGAAGCTGCGCCCTAAACTTGGGTCATTTCACAGGAACAAAGCAAGTATCCCACTTTCTGCCTGTAGAGAGATTGTTACGTTGATGATTCTACCTATCTTCCATTACGATGACATCATCTATAGTGCTGCACCCAGTCCACCTTGCCAGGCTGGATTCTCTTTCACTCCTTCTGCCACTTTTCCTGGATTGCCATCCTAGAACCCACCACTGTTCCCTGTATTCCTTCCTCTTCTTGCCCTCCCTTGATGCCAGGCACCTTCATCTCCAAATTCTGGCTTTGCTCCATCCCCCTCACCTGTTCTCCCTCCTCTCTCCCTCCCTCCTTCTACTTCCTACTCCCTCAGCTCTAACCCTGCTCTCTCACCACCCTCCCCAAAAATCCTCTGCTTGTCAAGCTGCTTTCTCCTCCCGCTTCCCCAAACTATGGAGCCTTCCCACTGCTATATTTGCAATGCTTCCTTTTCCCTTTCCTAAAAATCCCTCCTCTGCAAATTCACTCACTCACCCCTGTAGCTGCCTTGATCCACGGCTGATCTCACTGGACCGACCCCAAATTACTCCCTCCCCACCTGCCCTGATTCCATGGTCCCCTATCCTCTCAGACTTGTCCCTGATGTACCCACACTATCTTCCTTCCCTCCCTCATTTTGTTGCCAGTTGCACTTTGCTGAACTGTTGCTATTGATATGATATGTGTGCACTGCTTGAATGCTGTGCTTCCTCTTAAGTGTCTGACATGTACTTTTTATCATTATAATAACCAGGACTTCCTTTTTCCATAGACCTGGGTTTGAATCCCACAACTTCCACTTACATACTGTGTGACCCTGAGCAAGTCACTTAACTTCCCTGTGCCCCAGGTCTGATCTGTAAAAAGCTTTCAGCTTAGTGTGCCACCCTGGTTAAAACAACTAAAAAAAACATACATAGATGCTAGCAGATTAGGCCCATCAGTCTAATCTAGTCTGCCCATCACTGCACACTGGTATTGCACAGTAGCTGCCTCACCCTGCCTTCATTGATTCACCCCTCCTTGATTCCCAGCCTCCCCTTAACCTTACCCCTGAGCCTATCCCAGCCCCTCTTGAAATCATCCACAGTTCCCATTTTACCAGATCATCCAGCAGGGCATTCCAGGGTGCCACCACCCTCTCCATGAAATAATGCCCCTCACCTCCTTCCGTATCATCCCCTCTAACTTCAGGATATGGCCCTCATATGCCCCTCATCCTTCAATTTGAACAGACCCTAATTATTACCCTCGTTGAGCCCCTTCAAGTACTAAGGTCTCTATCATGTCCCTTCATCTCTCCTGTCCTCCAGGGAGTACTTCCTTCCTCCGAACCTCTACTGGCCAACTCTGAGACAGACTCACCTTTGCCTCATTATCTTCTCTGAGCTCGCCTTTTGCTTGCTGGGTTTAGGGCTGGGAGAACTCTGTAGTTCTGACCCTTATTAAATAAGAACCAGAGCATGGTGAAGTTCTGATTTGTTCTGATTAGTTCTGATTTAGTGACAAATATTTGAAAAAATGAAAAATGCATAAAAGTGGCCAAAGTTGGTCACATTTGACACAGAGGCACAAAGGAAATAATTTAATGGATTATTTGTTTACAAATTATTGTAAAACTGCTAAATAAAAAGAAATCACTCACTACTAGCCCTTCATGGCTGGCTTATAATGGTGCGGTGGCAAATCCTGCTCAACTCGTGACATGAGTATGCTGGGAGAGCAGAGAGAGACAGAGAGAGAGACAGAGAGAGACAAACAGATGGAAATAGCTATATCATAGCACTCACCAAGCACTGCGGCATTGCCAGGCAGCTAAGATTTTTTTTTATTAATGGTGCTGTGTGGGTATTATTTTGAAGGGTGTTCCAGTCAGAGCTGAACAGGCCAAAGAAATGGATATGAATGATCAAATAAGCAGCACTCAGAGAGAGCCCACCCACCTACCCATGTGAATGATGCAACTGCTTAGCATGACCCGGTATAGTTCAAGTTCAAGTTTATTGCAGGAAAACTCCATTGAGCAAGCTCATTCACAAGGAAGTGCTGTGACATGCACACTGATAACGAACATTACATAAATAAAAATACTTAATAGACAATAATATAACATGTATGCATGTGAACACTTAGTACAAGCAGGATATTATACGAGGATACAACATCGATGACAATAGGGTGGTGAGCAAACAAATGGTACAAAGTGATAACATTTCACGGTAGCATACTAACAATACAAGGCATGGTAACTGGTGTTTGCAATACTACATTTAGTAAACTTAGTAGCAGCAGAAATGTAGGGTAAAGGAGGTATTCAAGGCTTGATAGAGGAGAGGAGTAATTTATATGTAGACAGAGCCAAGAGTAGGATGGAGAAGGGGAGCAGGAGGGATTGCTGCAGAAAAGGTAGCAGTTATAAGGTCAGAAGCTGGAGAATGAAATAGTGTCTTGGATTAAATGATAGTGTGAACAATAAGTACTTAGCATGCATAAGAGCAATTAAGGTCTTATACAGAATGTGCATGGCACACATAGGGATGAGAAGAGGCTTAATAATATTGCAGATATCTTTTATCTTAGCTGCACTTAGCACTTTGTAGAAGTTAATTGAAACTGTACTAGTTAGTTTCAGCAAGGTTTGTAGTTGGTTCCAAATAGAGCGAGGCCATGCGAATAGCACGCTTACCAAAGGAGGTCCATGTCCTAGGTATGTCCAGCAGAATGAAATCAGATTTTCTGAGAGTATGCTATGAGAAATACTAATGAGAGATGATAGATAACTCGGTAATTTGTGCAGGAGCAGCTTAGGGTCCAAGACCAGCATGGAGCAAGCGTCTAGTGGTGAGAGATGTCCATCCAACAGCTGCGATATGGGTCACAGTGGTGCGAACGGTAAGGGGAGCTGGTAATAGTCGTAACGCACGGTGATAAAGGATGTCCAGTAACTTCTGCCTATGCAGAGTAGTAGAGGAGTAAATTACATCACCATAGTCAAGAAGGGAAGAAAAGTGGCCTGGACGAGCTTATTTCGAAGTTTCGAGGGGAAGAGGGGCTATTTCTAAAGAAGAAACCTAGTCTGGCTTTAAGCCTTCTGGATACGCCCTCGATATGGTCATTGAAAAAGAGTTTGTTGTTTGTGATATATGGTACAGTACTTGGTCCAAGAGCTGGTGATGTTTTCTAGTACTACGACTAGTTCTACTGAATCTGATCGACACGCTGAATCCTTAAAGAAGAAAAATAAAAGACAAAGTGATCACCACCACCCAGGCAGGCAGCCAGTCACACATCACCTCAGTCAAGTGCAGTGCAGTCATAAACAAGTTTACCACTGCCACCTGAAGACCTGATGACAGACACACAACACAATGACATCCTTCCTAGTTCCACAGTTGCTGTCAGCCATTGCCAAGTAATTTAAGTATCAAAAATAAAATATAGTAATATAATAATCTCAGTCCAGTTACTGTAAGTGAGATGTTACCGGCTAGCACACCAATGCATACACAAACAATAAAGAAATTATATGAATTTTCAATTTAGTAGCATTTTTTTCTGCAAAGTAATCACAGCCAAATATAGGGGACGGAGGAATATACAAAAGTATTCAGTTTCTGGGTTCAGGTGTCTGCCAAGCCATGCACTGTATGAAAATTTAAATAGTACAGTCAGGATCAGTTGCTGAGGGCAAAAAGTGACAATCTGTAGTAATATGGACTGGAGTAAGGACAAAAAGTGATAAGCAGTAGTCGTGACTCGTGAGGACAAGTAATAGTAGTAGTAGTAGTAGTAGTAGATAGCGATACCCTGCCTTCCAGATCAGATAGTGGTTCCAGGTTTTATTTATTTATTGAAATGTTTAACCAGGAAGGCACACTGAGCAACAACTTGCTCATCTCCGTGTGACCTGGGGTGAGGGATACATAAAGGATAAATGGTAATTTACAGTAGACAGATAATTACAGTAAACAGTGATTTACAGTAGACCAGATAATTACAATAAACAGTGATTTACAGTAGACAGATAATTACAATAAACAGTAGATGCAATCAGGGTACATGAGACAATAGTTACATAGAGTGAATAAAACAGTGAATAAATTAACAAATGGCAATATAGTGCCGTGGAGAGAATCATGTAGTATCTATAATGGAGAGAAATAACTAAAAGGAACAAGATAGATATAGACAGTGTAGAGAAGTTTGACAATGGTAGGCGCATGCTTTTGTCAGTACCTCAAGTGCAAGGGAGGGAGGAGGGATTGGGCAGGTGGTGCCAGTGTGCCATATCCAATAAGGCAAAGGGGGCAGGTAGGAAGTCAAACCCTTGGGTCAATCCAGGATGTTGAGAACCCTGCAAGGGTCAGGGACTGCTTGAGGCGGAGGGGTAGCTAAGGAGAGAGGAAGAAAAGGAGGGAAGGAAGTAAATGCAAAGGGAAGAAGGGGGTCCCTCCAGGATGCTTAGAACCCTGCAAAGGGCAAGGGGTCCCACCAGGGTGTTGAGAACCCTACGAAAGGGGGGTCCCTTTAGGGTGCTGGAAATCCTGCAAGGTGGCTGGAGGAGAAGGGACAAAAAGGGGATTAGGTTAGTTGGCAGAATAGTTACAGGATACCATCAGGCAAAGGTGGGTGAGGGGAGGGGGAGGAAGTAGAGAAGGGGGAGGAGGGAAGGAAAGGAGGAGGAGGAGGAGGATGGAGGAAGGAGAGCTGAGCCCAGAATGAAGACCCCTTCAGGATGCTGGGAACCCTGCAAGGGACCATGGGAGGCTATAAGAGATTAGAGGAGGAGGAAGGTGGGCAGGGCTGATTATGATGTTGGGAACATCAGTCCTGTGCAAGAATACAGGTTGGGGGGTCACGGCAAGAGCAGTTGGAAGACAGGTAATTGTGAAGGGCTGAGCTGATAGAGTTGATAGAGGAGGAGTGGCGGACTTGAGGAGGAAGGGAGTTCCAGATTTTGGAGAGGTGGTAAGAGAAACCAGTTTGTCCAATAAAGGTGGACCACCAAGGGATCAATAAAGAATGAGAGTTGGTGGATCTAAGGGAGTGGAGGAGGGAGAGGGTGATGAAAGTGGGGAGAGGTATGAGGGAGTTCACCCAACCAGTGTTTGGAGGTGAATTTTTGCAGTGGGATAGGCGTCTATTTGTTAGAGAGGGAAGGACACAGCATGGTATAGATTGCAATGATGCATGAAGGCACGGACATCCAGGGCAACACAGCAGAATGAGTGGAATAGGATATCCAATCTGGTCAGGGAGGATTTGGAAGCAGCACCATAGACTACATCACAGTAGTCAAAAAGGGAAGGATCATCTTCTAGATGAGTTCGCGCCTGGCCACAGGAGGGATGCTACTGCAGTTTCTGTAGAGGGCACCAAGCTGAGCACAGTTTTTTCAGAATGGCTCAATATGTCCAGAGAAGTTGAGGTGTTGGTTAAGCCAAACCCCAAGATATCTAAAGGAGGAAGTGTCCTCTAATGTGGTCCCATCCAGGGTGTGGAAGATGGGGAGATTGGGGAGACTAGACAGTATCTACCTGGTGCCAAAGGCCATGGAAACTGTCTTCTTGGTATTAAGAAAGAGGTAATGGTTAGCAAACTAGAGCTGGATTTTGTTGCAATCGCGCTGTAAGCTGGACGTAACTTCAGAAGAACTTGAGTCGGATGCATGCATGACAGTATCATCAGCATACATGTGGATGGAGGTGGAGGGGAACAGACTGTGGTTAGGTCATTTAGGAAGATTGAGACTAGCAGGGGACCAAGTGCAGAGCACTGAGGGACTCCTGTGGTGGTCGGGAGGTGGGAGGTGACACCGGAGAACCTTACTGATTGAGTCCTACCAGTGAGGTCGCCATGAACCAGTTAGTGGCAGCGGAAGATAGGCCTGCTGATGAGAGAGAATCCAGGAGGAGGGAGGGAGACTGTGTCAAAGCTTTGGCAAGATTGACAAAGATGAATGATGATAAGGCCATTGTCCATCCCAGTAAGGATGGAGTCAGCGAACCTGAGCCGGAGGAGGTGGTGGAGGGTTTTACCTGAAACCAGATTGAAAAGGGGTGAAGAAGGAGGAATCAGTCAGATAGGAGGTAAGTTGGGAAAGCACATCTTCTTGACCTGGAAGGACACTACTTTTTATTCAGCTGTGAGCTGTGTGGGAAATTCTATATTGCACTTGATATCTGCAACAACGCACTTTTGCTCAATTCTGTGGGAGATGAAACTAACTACCCTTGGTAATTGCTTTTTATTTACATATTTATGTAGTGTTTAACCAAGAAGGGGCTTGCAAACTCTGTTTATCTTGTGAGTAACTTGTGAAGGATTTAAATACTGCATTTGGGTAGACCTTGGAGGTAGCTAGATTGTCTACTAGGATTTTCTGACAGTTAAACTATTTTTAAATAAATTACAGGTGGCTGAGGAGTGAATAAGGAGCTTGCAAACTCTGCTTATCCTGGAAGTAACTTCACAAGGGTTTGAATACTGCATTTTGGTTGTCCCTTGGGGGTAGCTGGATTGACTACTAGGATTTTGGGACAGAAACTATTTTTAAATCATTTACTGGTGCGTAGGATTTTGTGATAGTTAAACTATTTTTAAATAAGTTACTGGAGGTTAGTTGAATTACTATAAAGGGCAGTACTCACCAGGGTGGTGGAGCAGTGGTGTATTTGATTGTTTCTAACAGTCACCTGTGGTTGTGGACTACCCACCTCTCCCTTCCCCATACCCCACCCCCAGGTGTGGCATTTCTTTAAGCCAAAGTTCTGACATCACTCTCAACAGGTCATGGGGCAGAACTGTCACATTCTTAATAACCCATCACAGTGCATAAAGGGTAAGTACATACCACCCAAAAAAAAATTTATATATATTATATATTGTATATTATATGGGAGAGGGACATGAGGGAGTGGTGCAATGCACTGGCTGTGGGGCAGCAGTTTTCCAGGAGACATTCTGGAAACTGCATTGCTATCCTATTTGCAGGCAACTGTCAGCTCTGAGGGAGGAGATTGCCCACCTCCAGGCTGAACTGGCAAGGACAAGGAGGCCTCCACCCAAAAGAGCACCACTGCCCAACTACTGCCTCAGAGGTTGCCAAGTATGAAGAGCAGTTAGACCACAGTGGGTTCTGGGAGGGTCGGGTGGTGGAACAGAGGCGAAGACCCTAGTTGTACCTCTACACAAATCATACACCAGTCTGGCAGAGCAAGGTTCCTCTATGATGGCACCCTCAGTGGAGACCAAGAAGAATGCTGAGGACATCCAGAAGGGATGGTCAGATATATAGCAATTTAGATTAAATGCAAAGAAACGATAGTAATGCACCTGGGAAACAAAACCCAGGAGAAGAGTACACAATAGCAGGGAGGTACTAACAACAACAAAATGGAAAGGGACTTGGGGGTAGTCATATCAAATGACTTAAAGGTGGGTAAGCAATGAGAAGTCAGTAAGGAGAGCCAGGGGGATACTGGTATGCATAGGAAGGGCATCACAAGTAGAACAAGCATTTGTCAATGCTGAACGCTCAGCTTGCAGGTATTTGCAGTGGTGTTTAGCACGATGGTGCTTTACCCTAATGCCCAGTGCGATTGCTGGTATTTGCACAATAAATTTTCAGCATGACCTTTTGTTATCCCCATTGTGCGCTATATAGGCGGAAACACATTTTGGGCAGGATGTGAAAATGACAGCTGTACTGCTCATAAGGAAGTGTGGTAAAATGGCAATGTTGAAAATCTGGAGTGGAAATATTGAAAATTCGCAAACCTACGAAGCATGCATGGGAACTGTGCAACACACGCTCATAAAACAGTCATTGTTAGAATTTTCTCACCAAATTTTCAACATTGGCATTTTAAAACCTCGGTTAATGAACAGTGTCATTGTGATTGTCTTACTGTGTCCCATACATTGATTTTGCACTCGACTGCGCCATTGTGCGCTACATGGGCAGAAACACGTTTTGGGCAGGATGTGAAAAATGACAGCTGTACTGCTCATGAGGAGGTGTAAATGGCAATGTTGAAAATCTGGAGTGAAAATATTGAAAATTCGCAAACTTACAGCGTGCACAGGAACTGCGAACGCACACTCGTAAAACAGTCATTTTAGGAATTTTTCAACACAGCCATTTTAAGACCTGTGCTCATGATCAGTGTCACTGTGATTTTCTTACTGTGTCCCATACATTGATTTCAAGATAAACAGAGCGCCACTGTGCACTACATGGGCGGAAACATGTTTTGGGCAGGATGTGAAAAATGACAGCTGTACTGCTCATAAGGAGGTGTGGTAAAATGGCAATGTTGAAAATCTGGAGGAAAATATTGAAATTCAAACTTACGAAAGCGCATGAAGGAACTGCACAACGACGTCAGAAACAGTTATTTGTAGGAATTTTTCACCAAATTTTCAACATAGCCATTTTAAGATCTCTGCTCATGAACAGTGACACTGTGATTTTCTTAATGTGTCCCATATACTGAGTTCACACACCGACTGTGCCATTGTGTCTTCATGGGCAGAAACACGTTTTGGGCAAGATGTGAAAATGACAGCTGCACTGCTCATAAGGAGGTGTGGTAAAATGGCAATGTTGAAAATCTGGAGTGAAAATATTGAAAATTCGCGAACTTACGAGCCTCGTGAGGAATTGCGCAATGAACACTAAGAAACAGTCATTTTTAGAATTTTTCACCAAATTTCAACACAGCCATTTTAGACCTCTGCTCATGATCAGTGTCACTGTGATTTTCTTAATGTGTCCTATACATTGAGTTCAGACAATCGACCGCGCCATTGTGCGCTACTATGGGGGAAACATGTTTTGGGCAGGATGTGAAAATGACAGCTGTACAGCTCATAAGGAGGTGTGGTAAATGGCAATTTTGAAAATCTGGAGTGCAAATATTGAAAATTCGCAAACGCGACGAGCCGCAAGCGAGGAACCGCGCAACACACACTGTAGAAAACAGTTATTTTTTGATATTCAAATTTTCAACATGAGTTTTGTTCTTTCATGAATGATGTTCTGTCATGGTGTTATTCAGGCCCCACAGGGGATTTTGCACAGTGACCGTGCACTGGACTGCAAATCACCCTTCAGGCCCGAATAACGCCACATGACAGTGACATCATTCATGAGAAGGTCCCAAAATGCCATGTTGAAAATTTGCAAAAATTCCAAAAATGCCTGAGATATGCAATAAAGTTGAAAACCCCCCATCTAGCCCATTATACAGCTTACCGGGCATTTCCTCAGTTCGCGGTCGGCTTTGAAGAGTGCAGACGTGTTCCCGGTCCACTGAAGATCATCGAGCCAAGCTCCAGAGGTAAGTATGGGGTGAGGGGGTGGGAGGCAGGTGTGCAGTGGAAGGGTGCGGGTTGTGGAGGGGCGGAGACCGCGTGGGGACCGCTTTTACTTTACAGGTTTTTTTTTCCATTGACAACGTGGACGCTTGCCACGCTGGGGTGGCCTCAGCGTGGCACAAGGATGGCTGGGGGCTGAGTTGTTGATGGGGATTGGGCACCCCTGCCGGCTGACAATGCGGACGCTTGCCACACTGGGGTGGGCTCCCAGCATGGCAAAAGATGGCTGGGGGCCGAGGAGCCAACGGGGATTGGGCACCCCATCAGCAAACAACGAGGACCTTGCCACGCTGGAGTGAGCTCCAGAGTGGCACCAAAGCTGTGGGGTGCGGTAATGCAGGGGACGGCGTGACGTGGGGGTGGCATGACGCTGGGGCGGAGGACGCAGCAGGCGACAGTGGTGGTCCTTTGAAGCAGAAGACCACCACTGTCATACAGCTCCCACACCCATTGGTGCAGGATCACCACGCCTGCTCAACGGAGCAGTGGATTGCAAGGAGAGGCACACCTCCAAAGTGTGCTACTCCTCCAAACGCTCCTTGTGCATGCACGCAAGCAAACGTAAAAGGGAAGTGGTTATCCTCTGTACAGACAGTTGGTGATACCCCATCTGGAATACTGTGTGCAGTTTTGGAGACCCCATCTACGCAAGGACATAGACAGGATGGAAGCAGTCCAGAGGAGGGCAACTAAAATGGTGCAGGGTCTGCATCAGAAACCATATGAAGAGAGACTGAGAGAGCTTAATATATATACCCTTGATGAAAGGAGGGACAGGGGGATGGATAGAAATGTTCAAGTACCTCAGGGGAATCAACAAAGTCCAGGAGGGTAGCATCTTTCGGAAAGAGATGTGTAAGAAGAAGAAGGGGGCACAATTTAAAGATAGAGGGGGACAGCTCAGGGGTAATGTGAGGAAATGTTTTTCACAGAGAGAGTGGTGGATGCGTGGAACCACCTTCCTGGGAGGTTGTTGGGTCTAAAACAGTGGGGGATCAAACATGCATGGGACAGACATAAGGCAATTGTAGTGGGGTTGCAGGAAGTAGGCTGTTGGTTTAACTAGAATCTGCAGCTTATTCAATAGGAAGGGAAATGGGCAGACTGGGTGGGCCAAGTGGTCCTTATCTGCTGTCAAAGTCTATGTTTCTATGTTTCTAGAACTAAGTGTTCTGGGAGTTTAGCAAGGGTAGAGAGAAGGGAGACGGGGTGGTAGTTGTGAGGGAAGAGAGGCCCCGCCTTTAGGTAGGGGGAGGATGACTGCATGCTTCCAAGAGGAAGAGACTGCCTGAAGCAAAGGGAGAGGTTTAGGATGAGGGAGAAGAGGTAGGCAATGGCAGGAGCATAGAGAGAAAGAGGTATGGGATGCAGGTCATCAGGGAGGAACCTTTTGAAGGGCTGATGTAAGCAGGGCATTTAGAGCATCATCAGTAGTGATGGTAGAGAAGGAAAAGGGGAGGGGTAGGTAGGGGGAGGTGGGAGCTTGGAGAGAGAGAGAGAGAGAAGGTCGAAGTGACTTTAGTAGCTCAGCGGCACATGTGGTGTAGTAGAAGTTTAATTCCACTGCCAACGTGTTTGGGTCAGCCACAAAAGTGTTGTTTAACCTAAGAACTGGTGGAGGAGGGTGGGATAAAGGAGTGAAAAGGGATATGGACTACCTTCAAAATTTAGAAGGAGTTTTTATGTATGTGAGGAAGGTCGAATTGAAGTATTTGGACTTACCTAATCTTGTAGCCTTTGTGCATGTTTCATAGCTGGTGGTTTGCAGCGAGGTCGCTGGGGACTGGTTGATTTGTGGAACTTCCAGGCACATCCTGAGCCCTGTGGCAGGTGAGAAGTTCAGGAGTAATCCAGGGTAGGTGATTTCCCATACTCTGGATGTTTTAGTGGGGAAAATCATCCCAAATATTTAGAAATGTACCTTTGAAATAAGTGAGGGCCTGGTCCACCGAGGAAAAGGAGGTCAGGGGTGACCAGTCGAGAGGGCAAGGCTGCGCAGGAGGGGTTCTAGGTTTAGTGAGTTGAAGGAGTGTAGTTGGAGGGTTTTATGCAGGGATTTAGGCCTGTGGATTTTTCTGACTATGACAATTGGGTTATGGTCACTGAGGTTGTCAGGAAGGATTATTCTGTGTGGGTGGAGGTGATAGCCCAGTCGATCAGGGAGTGGGTTTGGGTCTTGTGGTTTGGAAGGATGGGTTCTGAGATCAGCTGGGTGAGGTTTAGAGCACCAATTTCACTGTGTGTTTTGGCAGATCTGGGGACAGCCAGTTTAAATTGAAGTCTCCCAGAATGTATAGTCCTCCAGAGTGGGAGAGGGCAGAGATTGAAGTGATTAATTCAAGTGCAATCTTTGGCTGAATGTTAGGGTGTCAGTAGATATTGGAACGGTGAAGGGCAGGGTCACTTGGATGGTTAATGCATCATGGGTCACTGAATTGGAGGAAGAGTACTGCAGAATATTGTAGAGTGTTGAGTATATACACGCCCACGCCACCACCCATTCCAGCCCGGTCTTGCCTTTAGATGGAGTAGCTTTGGAATTGAGACCTCAAGGTCTGGGATCATAGCTTTTAGCCATGTTTCTGTAACAATTAGTATGTCAGGTTTTAGATTGAACACTATAATTTGAAGGAGGTCAATTTTAGGTGTAAGCTGCAGATGTTAAGGTGTAGAACCTTAAGACCTTTAGGGAGGGCGGAGGAGGCAGAGAGAGAGAGATAGATGTAGGATGGGGGCCTTGGGAGGAAGGGGCAATAGAGCCAGGGTTAGGGTGTACATTACCTAAAGATAGCAAGAGTAAGAGCAATGATAAGAAGTGAATCTTCAGGTGTTTAGAGTGCTTATGAGAGGGTGAGAATGATTCTTTAGGCACAGGAAGTCGGGGTGAAAGAGAACATGAGATGAAGAAAGGCAAGATTAGCAGACTCAGGGAAGAGGGAGGCCTGGGGAGGATAGGGAATGTAGCCAGTGGACGAGGAAGGGTTGGGATTGATGGTGAGGTTGAAAATAGGAGCCTGAAGATATGGGGTATGGGCAGATAACAGGTTTATAGGTTCAGGAGGGTAATGTAAGGAGAGGGGTAGGGAGAAGGTGAGGAGCACAAAAGGGGAGGGATGAGAGAGAGAGAGATTCATTTCAATGGATGGAGGAGGCAGGGGTTAGCCAAGCCTGGAGAGTTGGAGAGTGGTGGATAAAGTGAGTGGATTTGTTGAATGGAAGGAGAGCGGAGAAAGAGGGAAAATGCTGTAGTTTGTCTGTGTATTCTATGGAGACGCTACAATGGTAGGTTTAGAGATATCTGGCCCTCTAGTGGATAGAGAAAATAACCTGCAGAGGGGAAGTAGGTACTTAGTAATTTACCCAGGGACAGGTCACCTGACCTCCCACGCTATAAGTATAATAGCTCAGATAGGGTGGGGAGCCGTGCAGGCGCCATTGGGGAATATATCGGCTGATGGAAGTTCAGGCGGTGGCTGAGAGTGGCTTCCCACCCCACAAGAGGTCCCTGAAGAGCTGGGATCGCTGGAGGGCTTGGCAGCATGAAGTGCCCCCATTCAGGGCCTCCCTGAGAGAGAGAGAGAGAGAGAGAGTGCAGAGAGTAGAGATATTAAAAGGGTTTTAAATCATATGGCGGGTGGGCTGGAGCTGCATCCAAGAGCACAGCAGGGGCTGGGGCATGCAAGTCCAGGAAAAAATTTCTGGACAAAGGGGCGCCTAATCAGCTGGCGTTATGGGGGCTCTTTAGCCAAAAGAGGTGAGAAGGAGTATTGGAGGTGGGGTTGAGATAGCGCCAGAGGTGGCAGCAAGCAGAAAGATTTAGAGTCAGGAGGAGAAGTAGAGATAGAAACAGGGCAGAGTACTTTTCCTAATGACTTTTAAGGCACTCTAACAATATTCAAAAGACTGTAATCATTTGCAGATGCAAAGTGCGATGGCGCACCCTCACTTCACACTAGTTAGGCACATAGCAAGTACCACCAAGCAAGTTTGTGACATAAAATGCAGTTGCTTACTGTATTTGAACTCTGAACACACTGATGTTCTTATTTTTTTCTCTGTTCTGTGCTGCTCATGTGATCATTCAAGTAATACTGGCCTGGCCTAGTCCGCCTTGACCTGACTTGTTCCAATTAATTGCTACCTCATGTAGTAGACCCTGTGACGCTTGAACAGCTGGTTCTGATTACTCTATGATTTTTGTGATATAAAAATGTGTTATTGAGTGCCTCTCATGAGACATGCTGAGACAGCCTGTGGGATGACCCCCCAAGTTTCAACTACAAGCTGTTAACCTAAAAGCCAGGATATAATTGTAGGCTCAAAAGATACACATTAAGGATCTCCTGTTTATCTGGCTTAATTGAGCTGCTAGGTGAAAATCATAAACGCTTATGATGTTTAGAGGAAGAAACCAGGTTATGTCACTTAGATGCTAAGTTATAAACAAGGCCCCTGGAATTCCTGCGGTTCTCTGATTGGAATTTGCAAGAATTTGCATCATGCTGCAGAATATATGTAAAACCGCAGAATTCATTGTTTTGGTGAATTTTCATATAAATATACTGTTTTTCCATAGTGTCAGGCTTTCTTTTCCACCTCGTTATCCTGAAGCCCTCCTCTATGTTCAGCATATGATGTCATCAATGACATCACATCATATTTAGCCAATGACAGGACTGCATTCTGCTACAGAAATGAATAACATCATGCCGCAGAAATCAGAAAATGCTGCCACAGAAGTCAAGGAGCCCTGCCGCAGAAATCAGAAAATTCTGCCGCAGAACAATTAGGGGCCCTGGTTATAAACACTCCTTTGATGTCTGTGAAGGCAAAAGACACACTAGATCAAAGGGTTATGGGAAGTAAGTTTTGCTGATTTCACCTATTTAATTTACCTTCTGAATGATAAGACAGCCTGTTTTGTATAATTGTTATATTCTGACAGGGAGGAGCTAGGTGACCTCATGCAAAGAGGTTGGCAAAGCCAGTTTTAAATAGTATTCTGTTTTCCACTTAGATACATTCATGTTTGGACTCTGAAGAAGAAACATCTACTTTAGATAGACAAGTCTAATTGTCTGGTGGTAGGAATTAATTTGTACTTTTAAACCTTGTTCTTTTAAGTGATTGTATGTTTTTGTGATATAGTGTTCTGTATTTACATTTTACACATTTTATCTATTTTAAAGTAAACCTCTAATTTAAGAGACTACTTAGTGTGCCTTTGAAATTCTTTTCTTTGACAAGTGAAGCATATATGGTTAAAGCTGACATTGTGCATAGCTTACTGGTAATACCAAACTGGGAAAAGGTAAGAGTTTATCTGAGGTCTTTTCATAGAGTTTTAAGGGTTCATTTGTACACCTGGTTAGGTGCCCATAGGTGAAAGATATCTGGCATTTCCCCAAAGAGCAGAATTATCTGAGCCTGTACATTGGGTACACTAGCAAGAGGTTCACAGTTTGAATCCCTCCAGAACTTGAGACCAAAGGTTGATTCAACCCACAAAACAGACAGGAGGGTTACCCTGTTTCTGTTCCTGTTTATAATACTGTGCTCAGAGGTTGGCACTGTGGAGCAGAGCCCGACCTGCTGAGTGGAGGGAGCAGACAGACCCTATTCACAAAATATTTTTACCACAGGCACAAATCTTGAAAGACTTTTGTGGATAGGGTCTGCTCAGAGCAGTCAGTGTATGTTTATACAGGTATCATATTTGAAATTAAAGTGAAGAATGTTGACTTTGAGAAATGTGAGGCGCTCAGCATTTGCTGGTGTCAAATAGGATCGTGTGTCAGTAATGACGTTACCAGCTGAACTAAACAATCATTCTGAACAGATGGTAATTGAGGACAATTCATGTACTTTATTGCAATGTTTACTAAAGCAGGCCACATATTTTGTTTGGATTTCAGTATTGCAAAGGATCAGCATTCCAGCTGATATTGGTCTCTGCTAGGTACACTTCAACAGTGGTCTGTGCTGAGGCTGTGTTACAAGAGGCAGATGAAGAAGATGTTACAATTACATCTTCTAAGTGACTCCAGAAACATGAAGCTGAACCAAGTGACTGTGGGACAGTGCTAGGCTTGGCTGATGGTGAAGAAGAAGATTCGCTGCAATGGCTGAGGAAGAAGAAGGAGAAAATGCAGAACAGTAGAGGATGGGCCACCTGATGCTGTGCTGTGCTGTGCTGTGTCTTGAAGAAGATTCTGAATGTGGTGCTGCTGTTGTACTATTCCATGACAGCACGCATCTCATCAATTATTTCTTGTT
This sequence comes from Neoceratodus forsteri, assembly GCA_016271365.2. NCBI lineage: Eukaryota > Metazoa > Chordata > Ceratodontiformes > Ceratodontidae > Neoceratodus > Neoceratodus forsteri. Next base: position 1,094,740,072 of record CM028135.1, on the reverse strand, counting down.
TATCTCGAAAAGTGTCATCATCATCATCACACAATAGTTTCTTCGATTTGTATCATGGGTCCAATTTTGCTTTAATGTAGTACTCAGAATGAAGCATTTTATAGTTTGTCATCTTCTTCAACTTTTTGATCATATGTTTTGTTAGGTCTTTTATTCTGGGGCAGCCTGCATGTGTCAGCAGCACCACTGGCAGCCTGTGTGATCATGGAACTGTCTTGCTTCTCTAACTTTTCCCTAATCAGATTCAATTTGAATTTTAAAATTTTATTAGGGATATCACCTGGCTGACAGTTGTTGTGTTTGCACTAACCTCCTGGTGATTTCCTCAAATGGCTGGAGCAGGAAACCTAGAAACTCCAGCATGGCCCACTGTGGTGGAGTAATATAGACATCTGCATCACCAATTTTATTTTCTATGGTGTACTGCCTGACAGCTTTTTTTGTTCCAGCAGCCTTTGAATATATAAAAGGTCAATTCCATCAAGTAGAAATGTCTTGATCAGTCTGTGCAAAGGTAAACTGTGCTCCTGCTGTATTTTTCAAACAAGTGATCGGATTTGTTTAAAGAGATTCACCAATCAAGACTATTGATACTTTTAAATATAGGGTGCCATAACCCACAGGACTCAAGAATTGGGAAGTCCATGGGACCCTGTTTCCAGACTTTACGAGTAATGTAGTTTTTTACATAAATGATTAGAAGTGGAAATATTCACAATTCTTGAGTCCTGTGGGGTAAGGCACCTATATTTCAGGTGCAGGAGTATTTCTGTCTATGTTGGTGAATCTCTTAAGTTTATTTTTTTTTTTTATGTAACATTTGATGACCGAAAGGTACACTGAGCCGAGGCTCGCTTCCAGGTGCAACTCCAGGTACAGACTGTACAGTCAGGAGAAAAAGAGTAACACATGGTGAAAAATACAGAAACAAACAGTTTGTACAGACAGTTTTACAAAAAGTGCAGTACATTAACCATAATACACAAATGTGTGAGCGTGACAGGGTAAATGGGCAAGATAGGGCAAGGTTACTGTCAGGGGTTAGGGGCACATGAGTACTGTCTGTAAGCAGTCTCAGGGAGCGAGCTGGGACCAGTGGTGCATTTAGGGCAATGTGGGAGGGTAGGAGCCTGAGGAGTTGAGAGGAGGCAGAATGAGAAGGGGCCAGGTGGAGTTCGGAGATGAGATTGATTCCAGAGAAGGGTGAAGAAGGTGAGAAAAGGCAGCTTGCGGTGAGAGTGTGTGGTCGGGCAGGTGAAAAGTGTGAGGGTCCCTGTGACGCAGGTAGTTTAGAGAGGTAGCTGGTGGGAGGAGGGAAGTGAGGTTGGGGGAAGGGAATCAAACCAAAATGTAGCTATGAAGGAGGTGTTATGGATGACTCTCCTGTGGAGAGTGGAGCAACGGTGGAGTGTGGTGTAGAGTAGGCAGTGGTGAGTGAGTGAGGGGAGGCAGGGAAGCAGCAGAAGGAGTTAAGAAGGATATCTAATCTGGACAGAGAGAGAGAGAGGATGCTGGAGCCGTTCCATAGACAATGTCAGCATATTCTATGATGGGTAGATTGTTTACGTACACGCCACAACGGTGGGGAAAGGCAGGCTGTCTTTAGCGTAGAGGATAGCAGTTTAGGCCAGAGTCTGGAGCAGCTGGCCTCAATATGGGTGGAGAAGTTAAGGTGGTTGTCCAGCCAAACACCCAGGTACTTGAAAGTTGGGACTAGCTCCAGAGGAGAGCCATCCTGGGTGGTGATCACTGGGCAGCAGGGAGTGTTGCAAGCTTTGCCTGGATCCAAAGACCATGGTGACAGGTTTTTGTGTTGAGGTGAAGCAAGTTGTCAAGAAACCATGATTGGACTCTATTGAAGTCATCTTGGAGTTTGGGGAGGATACAGTCGGGGAAGGGCCAGAGGCAAGATGATAGTGTCATCGGCATACAGGTGCACATTGGAGGAGAGGCAGGTGGAGGGAAGGTCATTAATGAAGAGAGAGAGAGAGAAGAGGATGGGACCAAGTATGGAGCCTTGGGGACACCTGATATGATAGGGTGAGGAGGGAGATGATATCACCTATTTGAACAGATTATCGCGTTATGGAGATATGAGGAACCAATTGATGGCAGGTTGGGCGATGCCAAAAGAAGTGAGTTTATGGGGAAGCAACGGTGGGAGACAGAGTTGAAGGCTTTGGCCAGGTCAATGAATATAGCAGTAGGTTTGGCTGTTGTCCATGGCAGAGGACGGAGTCGGTTACGCTTTAGAAGGGTGGTGATGGTAGAGGGTGTTTTCAAAACCAGACTGTAAGGGGGGAGAGGAGCTGTGGAAGAGAGAAAGACTAGTAGTTTAGACAATATAAGTGATTCCTGGACTTTGGCAAGGGTGAGGAGAAGAAATAGGCCTGTAATTTCCAGGGAGGGAAGGATCACCACCTTTGTACAGAGGGATGATTTTGGCCAGTTTCAGGCTTTTGGGACAGTGGCTGTGTATAAAGAGAGATTTAGTATGTGAGTCAGGGGACCACTATAGTAGAGGCAGAGATTCAGAGTAGTCTGGGGTGAATACCATCGGTGACTGAAATGAGTGCAAATTCTTTAGCAGTACTAACAGAGCCTTAATCTCCCTGTTGTCATTGAGAAAACTGTGAACTATTAAATTTAAGCAATGTGAAAGCAGCTGAAGTGAACAAAGTCCCTCCTTGAAGGCCTTCCTTATGTTGGACCCATTATCTGCAACCATAAAGCCAACTGACAGTCCCTGTGAAGTGAAACATTGCTGTATTGGTCTTTAGAGCTCTTCCCCAATGTTGTATGAGGTCTGTTTAGATGGAAAAATATCTTAAAACAGCAAATTGTGATGCTTCCCTGTCCCTAGTCCCACGTGAATTATCGAAACATGCCCAATGTGCTGTGATAGACATGAAGGTTTCAGGCTGACAGCTTGTCCAGATATCTGTTGTGAGATGCACCACCATCCCAACAGCATTGCACAAAATGCGCCTTAATTTTTACATACGATATCATAAAGATCTGCAATCCCTGTTGTCAAGAAGTATTTCCGCTTGGTATACTATATCGAGGTACCTCAAGCAGCCGCCTGAACCTACATGTTCAACCACATTACATGGTAGCAAATCAACAGCTATCATTTCTGAAATTTCTTTGGTTATTGTAACAGTAACAGGGTGAGGCAAGGCATATTTGGCTTTATGCTCATATGTTTCTGAGATGATAAGCTGTCTCCTTGAAGGAGGAGGGCTTCTGAACACATGATCACTTTCAGTAACAGTCGGAGGAGTCCTTTGAATGGCAGGAAGTGCTGGTGGAGGTGTTTCAGTAGGCGGGAGCTGCCACTGCTTTCTTCTATGTGAGTTACCCCTGAGTGTAGTGAGCTATCGTCACTTTCTCTTAGACTCACAACTGGACTTCTCAGTAATGTTATGACATCTGTTCACGTGCTTTTGCAGTGCTGAGGTTCCCAATGCTCCTTTCCTTTTACCCCTGCTGATTGGCCATTTATAATAGCACATGTTGCTACCAACTCATTGGAAGCACTAATGGTGAAGTATGACCAAACAAAAGATGATATTTTTTAGTTTTTTCCCAGGAAAGCATGGCACCTTGGTCACCTTTTCAGTGCACACACCCCCAGATTTTCTTGGGCCTGTTCCTCTTGTGGTTTATCTCCACTGCCCACCTCCACAACTAAAACAATTCTGCCTGTTTCTTCCTCATCTGCAATTTCCATCCACCCAGTAAACCTTGTGCTGCCTGATCATTCTCTTCCATCTTTATTATTACCCTCATCGGGTTCAACCTCAGAAGAATTACTTGGTACCGATGATGATCCAAGACATTCACCTTTTGGATTCAAGCATTCACTTGAAAGACCTAAACCTTAGACATGAAAAAAATCACTTTTGGGGTTTGACTTTGTTTTCCTTTTCAGGCTGATTGCTGTGTTTGTAGTTCCACTACCTACCTGAGAAATAGAATGCACTTCATCAGCACTTTGATCTATTTTTATTAGTAATCTAACCTGTAACAAAAGATTCCTCTAACTATCATGATGTCCTTCTGATGACCCCACCCACAGGCTAGGGACAAATTTACTGTCGTGACTCATGGTGATACACAGCACACCAACAGAACAGCACAACAGTCCACCACCACTTCCTTCCAAGATTTCTGGACTGATTTCTACAATACAGTTAGCTACTGTTAAGAGACCAAATTCAGCAACTGTTACGTGTGCCTCAGAATTTGAATTGAGATGCAGACAACATCTGTTGTATAGTCGCACACAGCACAGTCCCACACTGGGGGCTGGTTAATGTTTATATGTAATGTAACGCAATATACTATAAAACTAATGGATCATGAGGAATGATGGGGAATGAGTGATGATGATGGTGACACTTGTGTGCACAGTAGTTGTATTCTACTTGTGTTGTAGTGTAAACAGCCTGCCACAAGTCACAAAGTCAGACTATTCCCTGGCCACCCACAGCCAGCAGCACAGGCACATCAACTTGCATGTTGTTTGTCTGAACAGTATTTTTTAATATATGAAATCATGAATGAACGTTAACAAGTGATCATGATTCATGATTAGAGGCATAAGTCAAAGATTTATTTTGCCACCCTGCTGCCCTTGCCCTGTACACACAGCCACACTGAAGCCAGGGGAAAAAATGTATTTGTGATTTCTGGGACTGTTACATTTATCATGCTCTGCAGTATTTCTCTCTCTCCTTCTGGGCGTCACAAGTCATAGATTTATTTTGCCACCCTCCTACCCTCCTGCCCTGTACACACAGTCACACTGAAACCAGAAAAAAGTTTTATTTGGGATTTCTGGGAATGTTACATTTATTGGGTCTCTGCAGTCTCTCTCTCTCTCTCGCTTTTCCCTCTGATGGCATAAGTCAAAGATTTATTTTGCCACTTGCTGCTCTTGTCCTGTACACACAGTCACACTGAAGCCAGGAAAAAAATATTTGAGATTTCTGGGACTGTTACATTTATTGTGGGCCACCCTGCAGTCTCTCTCTCTCTTCTACCCCTCTGGATGTCAAAGATTTATTTTGCACCCTCTGCTGCCCCTTGCCCTATACACACAGCCACACTGAAGCCAGGAAAAGAAATGTTATTTGGGATTTCTTGGACTGTTACATCTATCATCAGCCCTCTGCAGTCTCTGTCTCTCCTCTGGACGAGATCATGAATGAATGTTAACAAGTGATTGTAATGCATGATTGGATGGCACAATTCAAAGATTTATTTTGCCACCCTGATGCCTCTTGCCCTGTACACACAGCCACACTGAAGCCAGGAAAAAATGTGAGATTTTATGTAATTGTAAAATTCTCTTGACCCCCAGTAGTCTCTCCTTCTCTCCTCTGGATCAGAAATGGAACACATCAAAGATTTTGCCTGCCTGCCCTTTCTCATGTACACAACAGCTACTCTGACTGGGGCCAAGAATAAGAAAAGAAAAAAACTTTCATTTGGGATTTTCTCAAATGTAAAATATCTCTTGGGCCCTCAGTATTCTCTCCTCCTCTCTCTTACAAGCAAGCCAGGTAGGAGTCAAACCTACAATCTTCTGATCCATAATCAGATGCATTATCTATTGTGCCACTGGCCCTGTTTTATTTTAGAAATTATTATGACTTTGCACTTCCCAGTAATACTTAGTATTGCCTTCTGCCCTCTGGTGTCACTGACTGGAAATTACAGTATGGCCTCCTTTTAGCACTCCCCAACACTCAGTCTGTTTATTTAATTCATTTGCCAGGTTCCTTGCTGTACTGCACTACTCCTTTTGCCTTTTGTTCATTAATCCCAAAGATGAGTACTGCTATTGCTGTCTACAACTCCCAGATGCCCTATTAGTACTATGGGAGGACTGGCACCTGGGACTACAAATCTCAGACTACTCTACACCTCCTGCTTGTGTTTTTAACAGTCACCAGGTTAGATAGTATACAGAGCAAAACACTACTCACAGCTCCCTCTGAGGAAGACTCATATTTGCCTCACTGCCTTCACCATGACTTGCTCTCACTGTTCCTTGAATCTGTATATAGAACTGCAAAAATATTTTTTAAACAGAACATAAACCATGTTTTCTACATTGTTAATATAATTGTAACTTTGGTCTGTTGGTATACTTGGTATAAAGTCTGCTTAATCACAACAGTGTATATCATTGTGTTTTTTTTAATAGACCTAGTTTTTCTTATCTAGGGTTAATGCAGTTTTCACACCCAATCACATTTTTTAATTACTTCATAGTTCCAGAGCTCAGCAACGTCAATAAAGCTGAAAACTATAATGAAGCAGAACCCAATGACATCAGCACAGCTGACTTTGGACTCTTGGCTGAAAGCCCTGCATGAAGCATGCCACAACTGCACTTTCTCAAAAAGTAAGGAAATTCATTAAAAAACATGGTAATGCATTGTTAGGTTCCAAAGCCATGAAAGATGGAACATGTGATATCAAGGATTTTTAACCCTACCACACACCCCTCTGCATCCCCTAGTCTTGTGACCCAAGGCCAAGCTACAAGTCTGGGACTGTGCCCAATGGATCTGTTGCTTCAAGCCACAGGTCTGGTGGCCCTGTGCAAAGAAAGCTATGCCTCATCTCCTGTTTTGAGCTGGGCCTTGTGTGAGGAAAGCTATGACTCATCCATGCTTTGTACAGGGCCTGCATGACCCTGCATGAAGAAAGTTATGGCTCATCTCCTGCTTTGGGAAGGTCCCATAGCACCCTATGCAAAGAAGGTTTTGGCTCATGATCTGCTTTAGGTTATGACTCGCCATGGAGTGCTTCAGACAGGGCTCATGCCAAGAAAGGTGTGACTCATCCTTGCATTGCACTGGGCCCACAGGGCTCTGCAGGAAGACAGCTATAGCTCTTGGTCCTACTTCAAGCAGATCTTGCAGAGCCCTGCATGAAGAATGTTATGACATATCTCACGCTTGTGCAGGGCCAGAGTCCTGTGGGGGAAAAGTTATGGCTGATATTCTGCCAAGAAAGTTATGACTGATCCTTTGGGCCCTAGATAAAGCAGAAGACTTATGCAACACAGCCCTAGACCTGTGGCTTGAAGCAGCGACTGTGGACCAAGGCCCTAGACCTGTAGCTTGGTCTTGGGTCAGGAGAGCTCCAGGATGGAAGAGTGGATGGGTATTATGGTTAAAAACCTTAATGCCACATTTTCCTCATTTGTGGGGTTTGGAACCCTAACAATGCATTAAAAGGGGAACAATCAGAGCTAAGGGCCCACACTCAATGTGGGCTGGTCCCAATGTGAACTTTGTGTGCAAAAAACATTTTGGTTTATTTACTTGTTTACTGTAATGTAGTAGATTGTATCGGACTAATTTTGCTTACTTCTATACTGACATCATCCATAACTACAAATCCCAGAATCCCTGCAACTGGCATCAGAGCAGTACTGCAGCAGTGACAGATTCAATAACCTGCAATGTATGTTACAGCTTTTATAATCACCACACAGATGTTTTCTGGTTCTGTTCATCTCCAGGAGCTAAGTACAGTCCTCTGTGACTGTACTTAGTTAGCCCTGGGAGACAGCAAGACTAATACACAAATTATCAGATCTTATATAAACTCTAACATGCACTGCAGGCTGTTGAATCTCCCATTGCTGTAGTACTGCTCTGATGTCAGCTGCAGGATTATGGATTGGTTGTAACAAAAGATGTCAGCCTAGAAGTAAGCAAAATGAGTTCTGATATAAGCTATTAAACCACAGAAAACAAGTAAGTATACCAAAATGTTTTTGCACACAAAGTGTACATCCAGTGTGGGGTCCTTTGTGCTGACTGTTCCTCTTTAATGTAGTTTACTTTTTGGTGAAAGACATACAAACAGACAGATAGAGAGATAGATAGATAGATAGATAGATAGATAGATAGATAGATAGATAGATAGATACTTGCTGTTGATAGCCAGAGAGAGAAAGATACTGTCTGTTGAGTAGCTAGATAGCAGAAGAAGAGATAGACAGATAGATAGATAGATAGATAGCTACTGTCTGTAGATAGACAGACAGTGGTAGATAGACAGATGGATAGATAGATAGATAGATAGATAGATAGATAGATAGATAGATATATAGATAGATAGATAGATGGTTTAACTTCTATGTTGGTGACCTTGTGGAGGGTGTGGAGGGATGGGTGTGCCTGTTTGCAGATGATACAAAGGTCTGCAATAGGGTGGATTCACCTAGTGGGGTGCAAGCCATGAGGCGGACCGAGAGGTGGTCTGACACCTGGAAATTGAAGTTTAATACACAAAAGTGCCTGCTGATGCACCTGAGGAAGAAGAATAGAGGAAAGTCACTCCCTTAGAGGGCTGGTGATTAAGGAGAAAACGAAAGGGACCTGGGGATTATGGTATCGCATGACCTCAGGTGGGCAGCCAGTGTAGCAGGGCGTGGAAAGGCAATGGAATGTTGGCCTGCATTGCAAGGGGTTTTAATAGCAGGAAGAGGGAGGAGTAATGCCATTATACAGAACCATGGTTAGCCACATCTGGAATATGGGGTGCAGTTCTGCAGGCCTCACCTATGAAGAGAATGTTGAGCTGATGGAGAGGGTGCAGAGAAGGACAGCCAAATGGTACAAGGGATGCAGGATGTACCCATGAGAGAAGATTGAGAGGGCTGATTTTGTACTCTCTGGAGACTAGGAGGAGAGGGGGACATGATTGAGACCTTTAAGTATCTGAAGGAATAAATAAGGTAGAGGGTAACAGCTCGTTCAAATTGAAGAAGGGAGGAACACGATGGGACATAGCCTCAAACTGGAAGGTGGGCAATACAGAGGTAATGCCAGGGGCAGTTTTTACAGAGAGGGTAGTGGAGGCCTGGAACAAGCTGCCGGAGGAGGTAGTGGCAGCTGAAATGGTGAGGGTTCAAGAGGGCTTGGGATAGATTTAAGGGGTTGGGAAAAGAGGTGGAAGCATAACAGAAGGGGGGAGGTAGGGTGTTGGGCAGACTAGATGGGCTGTGGTGCCTTTTTCTGTCATACATTTCTGTGTATCTGTGATGGATGGCTTGGTAGATAGACAGACAGATATGTATACAATAAAACTTTGCAAATAAAATGTTCGGGACCCAAAAATTAACTACCAACCTTAAAAGTGAGTTGTAAAACCTTAAAAGACTACATTTCTCCATTCTGATAGATTTACAAAAAATTATGTATTTATTTAATTTTGTTGACCTGGTAGGCCCACTGAGAGTAGAGTTCCTTTTTCGAGAGATGATACAGATGGTAACCAACTGAAATTGCAGATTAAGCTGTTGGTGGTATTTTCTGTGACTGAGGAAAATTCCCCGACTCTTTTCGAGAAGGCCATTGGATGGTTAACATCCACCTGAACAACCACCAAAACAGGCAGAGGGACCTCGGTTTTTAACGTCTCATCCGAATGACAGCATCTCAGGAGTTCAGCACCCCCCGCCCATCCCATTCCCCCATCCCTCCCCTCCCTACAATGTCAGTATTGGCCTCAGAAGCGAGTGTGCAACCTGCTAAACCACTGACAAATAATAGATATTATTTTTTGTTTGTTTGTTTTGTTTTCTTGCTTGCCAAAAAAAAATACACCCAGGCATTGCACCAAACAGTGGACTTCTAGCAAAAAAAGTCCATAAGAATTTGTTGCAATCTAGGGGAATAACCTTGCATGCATATATAGAGCAGCAATTAAACAATAACTTTTCGTTACCATTTGATGGCAGGGACACGTGCGGAAACATCCGAGCAAAATTGAGCTTGTTGAGAAAGACCTAGTGATTATGATAGAGATCCTTTGATCCTTCCGGTTGCTTTTTATTTTGTATTATTATTCGTTTGTTTGTTTTAAGCCAAAAGGCCGCTTTCGATTTTTATTTCATTCTCGCTGGTAATAACACACTTTACTAAAGGTGCTGCAGCGATGTGGTTCCTTTCCTTACAGTCCAGAGAGGAAAATGAAAGAGGAAACGTAGGGAATGGAAACTGAGTGGGGCGATGCAATACTCTTCTTGAACAAACGTGGATCTCTCTGTCTGTCTACCCATCTACAGTATCATCCAGCCATCAATAAATATATATATATATATATATATATATATATATATATATATGTCGGTCTGTCTATCACCTATCTGTTATCTACCTACCTATGCATATGTTGGTGATTTCCAGCTTGCAACATATGTTCAGTGCTACTTTGCACTGAGAAAGAAAAACGTATATCGAAAAAAAATTGCAGACCTCAGTAAGGTATGTTGTTCGGTGCTAACTAAAGACTTACCCCACAAATGGTATGCCCAAGTCAAAGGATGAGATTTTGTGGTAGAAGGGAATACTATGGCACCAGCGAAATTAAACAACCAATCACCAAATGTCAAGTGAACTTTAATATGCATAAAGTGTCAGGGACATGAATGCCGACTCTTATGATTATGTTACGCCCGTCTCCTGGCTTGAAAACTCTGCAAAAGACTATGGTGTTCTATATAGGGTTTCCTTCTGTTAGATATGAATTGAAGTTAATGGTGTCTATCAGAATGTCTGGCCTTGTTATTCACGCAAAAGCTGTCCAGACTGAGAGCGGTGGCTGACAGCACAGTATTGTGCTTTTAATATGGCCAGAAACTTATACTGAGACTAGAAAACTCTCAAATTGACTTAACAATTGGAATGCCACAATTGTACCAAAATATTGTATTTACTAAGAATAGCATTATTGATAATCAAGGTTTCCTATGTCAGTTTTAATTATTGGGGAAAGCAAATCCAGGTTAATATGTTTCAGATTGAGCTGTAACGTGTTAATAACGGACGTCAACTTCCATTTGGTATAGCAGAAAATGTGCAGTTTGTACTGTTGATACACTACTGTCAAAACAGTGCGACAAAATGTCTCATGATCAAACTCGAATCAATTGCTGGCCCCTGTCCACGCATCATTACTTAGAAAGAAATGACAAATACAGTGCCGCTTGAGATGAAGTGTGAAACCGTTCTCTGTAAAATTTAAAAGGAACAGCATGTGATGCGAAGGATTGTGGCTTTGGCAGTGAAAGGGTAAAATGTACTTTGTACTGCAGACACTTGTTACTGGGGCAGGCTCGACAGCGCCGTCTAGTGTGTGTGTGTGTGTGTGTGTGTGTGTGTGTGTGTGTGTGTGTTGTAAAGATTTAAAACTTGTATAGGTCCTTGCTTAACATTTTGGTGAATTCATGGCAGGCTAACTTTTAACCTATAATCTGCATCAAAGCTAAAAAAACGAAAAGATAGTTAGTAAATCTTTGTATTAGAGACACAGACATGCAGCAGACTGAATGTGCCAAACAAGAGAACAAATTAGGCAAAAGTTTTTTCTTGGTTTGAAGTAAAGAGCCATAATTCTGTTCTCTTTCAAGCTGCCTTTTTGACATCTCCCGGCTTGCAGTGGGCGTCTTTATGCAGATCGCTTATCATTATTCTTTGGGTTTGATGTGACGTTGAAGGCAGATGACAGCCACTGTCAGGTTGTCTTTAGTTCATCTGAAGATGAGAAATATACGCCAAGGCTTTTTTATAGCAGTCAAAGTAGGAACGGATTCCACTCTTCAAACTGGCAAAAAATGATGGATTTAACATTTCAGAAAAGAACAAAGTCCTGTGAATTACTGTTTGTTAATATATTTTTTAATTAAATACATATTTCTGAAGAGTAACAGGTGTGTTTAGACGGATGGTTTTAAGTGTTAGATGACACGCGCGCTTGGTAGTAAGTGTTCTGGGAAATTAAAATAAATTTCGAATGCTGAAACATTTTAGAGTTAGAACAAAAAGAAGTACAAATCTTAACATAACTTTGTGTAGCGTTTTTGTTTGTGTGCAACGTCTTAGTGATTTTCTACTAATAGCTTCAGATAAATGGCACCATTTCCTTTTGTATCAAAGTTCCCTTAGAAAGTACTTCATGCCCTGAGGAATGTGGTGTTTATTATTTATTTCCGTTGAGAGAAATGATTGTTTTGTACACAGTGTAACCTTTTTTCCAGTGAAAGGTGTTAAGTTTGCGGGGTGGTTGAAAAAGTGTGAAATTGCTTCGCTTTGTTGCAAGTTAAGTAATGCCGGTCCATTAACACCCTGTCAGAGCAGATACACTATATTCCACGCCAAAACCTTATCGCAAAGGTTGACATCACGGAGTGAAATTATGGTGGCTAACAAAGGACAGCCCTGTTTCCAATGTAAATTATAGTTGCTTATGAAGGACTATTACAAAATGTTCTACTTTCTCTCAAGGTAGTAGTTCATTAAAGCAAGTATGTGTGTGTGTGTGTGTGTGTGTAGAGAATGGATAGAGTCACCAAGAAGAAATTGAAAGGATGAGCCATGTGTCCTTTAACACAGGTGAATATATATATATATATATATATATATATATATATATATATACACACACACAACACAATTAATTAAAGGTGATTTAAGCGGAATATGTATATATATATATATCTGGAGTAGGCTTAAATGCACACCTGTTTGTATATACTGTATATACTCACCTGTGTTGAACAACGAATGGACCATCCTTTCAATTTCTTCTTGGTGACTATCCATCTATGTCTGTCTGTCTACACACACACACACACACACACACACACACACACACACACACACACAAAATCCTCTTTGTCTTCCTTGATCTGTCTCATCACTTCTAAGTCGCTCACTCTTTCTTGTAGCTCTGTCTCTACTTTGCTTTCCTCTATGACTGCTTTTCTTTCTTGTATTTTCTCCCCGTGGCCCTATGAATGTTGTACCTGAAACAAGACTGGAGACCAGAGTTCTTTCATAAGCTTGGGTGAAGGACCAAAAGGATGGTGGTCATCCCCTTATATGTATATATATATATATATATATATATATATATATACATATATATATATATTGCTCTGTTTTCTGTATAACCAATCCAAGTTTAACAGTAACAATTTTTCTGCAGACTGCTCAGTTTTCTGTTTTAATTGCTAGAATCCATGTAGGTCTGAGCTATATATAATATAAATATATACTTGGGACCTGTCTGAGTAAGCTCCATAAATACGATATTTATCTCAACGACATTATAAAAACAGGGCTTTTGTTTCCAATACCCTTTCAATTATATACTCCCATTTTAAAGATGCAGTGTAATGATTTGTATTTAAAAATTCCAACTCTGCATTTGAGGATTGAAACTGATCAACAAACTGTTCTGAAATATTTAAATAGTTGGGGCAGCAATAGTTCCAGACCAGTGGAAAAATACAGAACAGTATTTAAAATAAGGCTCTGCTCAAAGTCTGGGTCACAAAAGCTTTACAAATAGGAGCAAGGTTGACGTTTGTAAAAAGACAGACAAATAGCTAGATAGACAGACAGACAGATATCAGCACATTCCTTGTTCCTCTCTGAATCTGGTCAGGAAGCATCGGCCCTTTAACTTTAAATATGAATAGTCAGATATAGGGGTATAAGAAACTGTAATTGTTGGTCCCAAAAGTTTCCTTAGAAAGTACTTCATGCCCTGAGGAATGTGGTGCTTATTATTTATTTACTGTAATTAACCACCAGTTCAGCCTTCCTGGCATAGACTTGAGAAGCTCGACCAGAGACATACTTGGTTTGGCTTCAAATAGATCGGCTCCTAACCAACCAGAACAGTCCTTGAGGTCACTTGGGGTTATCTTTTGCTTTCTGTTAGTTTAAGGCTCTGTAAGGCAAACCTTGGAACTAGCCCCTACCCCTTGAGTTCAGAAGAACCCCGTTTCAGTATAAACAACTCCTGCAAAAGATGTCCATCTGCATCTAGGGTTTCTGGTTTGATGCCTGCATGCCCTTCTGTTGCTTGTCCGCTTGAGCTGGTTTTCAGGTGAAACTAATACAGTTTTGTGACATGGACCAGCGGCGGCTGTCAGCTTCATGGACCAATCTCATTCGAACACCAGAATCATCAACTTAATTTCCTATATACCTCTAAGAAGACCGCAACCACAAACGTCCTCGAAAAATACCAACCAATGCATCTCTGCAACCCCACCCCAATCCCTTCTTTTCAGGCCTTACACACCGTGGCCCCTGACTCCCAAAGCGCCAAAGGTCGCATCATTAGGCGAATTTAAAAGTCTTGGGAGGAACTCCAGGTCTACATATACACTTAATGTGCGAAACTACAAATACCAGGTGAAAAACATCGGGTGTAAATGTTTTCTACCTAGAAAAATAAATGAAAATGTTGAATTTAGTGTCTCACGGAAGTTTGTGGCTATTATTATTAAGTATAGAACAATGCAACTTATAATCGTCCAGCTCGAAAATCCTGATATGCAATAACAGAAGGGAGATGTGTGAAGTTTCTTCTAACCATGCCATGTCGCACACAGTTTTGGTCTGAAAGCACGTAGGCTCTATCCGCACACTAAATGGCACAACATATTGTTTTACATACCTTATGTAAAGAAGGACAGACAAAAATGCTAATACCCAAGGTGTCTAGATTGTTTTAACACGTTACAAAGAAATTCTGTGTCGTCCACCGTGCATAAGCACCACTATCACTCACATTGTAACATTTGACATTAGGCTATGTGTGTGTGTGTGTGTACTGCATTATATATATATATAGTAGAGAGGAGAGAGAGAGTTATTCTACTGAAGAAAATTATTGCCTTGGGTTTATTGAGACTAAGAAATATTTCAAACCCCACTGTTTTTTATATCGAAATGAAATCTTAAAGGCAATCCTTCTTGATAAATAGTACATGTGATGCTTTCAGCTATAAGATAAATCCGCATTATTAAAGTCAATCTCTGCTGTTCCAATTTAGTATTTCTGCTATACATAGCAAAAATGAAGTTGCATCTCGTTTCTATAATCAAACCAATATAGCAAAAGATAGTTTAAAGGAGAACCCACACCCAGCCCTAAAAAATATCCAATAACCATATTATCCAAGTGTTATATGTCATTTGCATATTGTCTGTTTTCAGCTTGTTGGAATGTGTTGAACGACTTCATTAGCTTTGTTGCCGCACGTTAATGCGAACTTCCACTAATTACCTCGCACAAATGCAGCGTTTTTAATTAGCCTATCGTCACCACAGGAAACCTTTGTAAGTGTAATTATATTTGGGATCTGTTATTTAACAGAGCCTTAGCCCAAGCTCTTAGTTTTCAGAGACTTAATAAAATATGAACCCTGTCGGACAAAGTGTTGGGGATAAGAAATTAGTTCATGAAGGAGTTAGTCCAAGCAGAAGACAGAAATTAATCCAGTGACACCTCTTCAAGGAGGGAATGTACATTCAAGAGCATCACATAACAAATTCTTGAAGATATCACAGCCCAGTGAAATTACTAAATCTATAAAATACAACTTATAACATGTTGCACTACATCTCTTCCTTGTGGCATATGATGCCCAGGGAACCCTTTAAATCAGCACATGCTTGCACAGCAAGCTTGTTCCTTCCATATGATGGGCGGGCCTGACAGACCTACAGTCCCTTCCGACCTTGAATTGCTATGTTACTACGGTACACCTTGTATGCGGTAATGGATTGTTAAATCCCCAGTTTATTGTTTGTGACTCGGCGAGCTTTTGTTATTCTCAGAAAGCCAGCCCTTAGGCCGGCATGGCAGAAAACCGTGTGTTTTAATCTCCTCGCTTATTGGTGTGCTCTCTGCTCTGAGCATCACCAACGACCACCTTTTCTCCCGGTTCTTAAAAGGTACCCCAAATGGAGAGATTTTGATGTATATCTTTCCTTCTCTTCAGATACTTTTTAATATATTTAATTTAATGTCCTGCATTATATCACTTCATTTAAACTCAAAAGTCACTGTTGCTCCCCCATCCCCCATTCGTTTTGATCTGCAGCTTTTAATAAAGTGAATTGTCGTCAAGATTAACTAGTATTGTATAGAGGAAGGGGTGTCCGTAATTCATATGCACCCTGCTTCGCTTCAAATTGCCTTTCTTGATATAGTAGGAGTCCTCCAACGTCCTCAAACCACAAACCTCTTTCGTGGAACCCAATAGGTTTGCATAGAAAAAGTAATCATTAAAATGAATTGGGCTGGGGTTGTATTTTGTAATTCAGACATTCATGTTAAGTGCGGTCTACTTCCTGAAAATAATAACACGAATGGCATTAGACATAATTTTCCCTCAGATAAAATAGTTTAGATTTTAAATTGCTGTCATCTCTACTGTGTACTAAATAGCGAAATATCAACCCTACCTGAGTTGGCAGATCAAGGTACAAGATGTTCATAACACCATAGGGTTTAATGTGTTTTCCATATTTTAAATACTTCGCATTTAAAACAAATATTTGGTAAAAGGTGTTAAACTGCTTCCTGCGATTTTACTATGAAGATTGAGAGATAGGAGGCAGATCCAACAAGTTGCTTTACTGCATTTTGAGTTACGTTCAAGGTGCATGTATTAATTCTTAAATAGTAATCCTAATAAATCAGTTATGCTGCTTAGATATGGTTTTAATTAAAAAAGAAAAAATACTCATATGCCAACGTTTACACCTGCACATTAAGCCTCCTCCCTCACAAATTGGAAAGGGAAATCTGATCACTGAGCCATCTTTCAAAAACAGAATAATAAGGCAGATAAAGTTGTGTTTGTTTTTGGGAATAGAACTTTCTTATTTTTTTCAGAATACATACAAAAATACCAATTCTCTTTCAACGGTATACACCTTAAAATAACTGCAATTTGAACTTATAATGACAAATTGCGAATTGTTTTAGTAACAAACATGCATGTAAATCGGTTCTCCCATGAGACATTAAATAAGAACGTACAATACAATCAGTATTTTTGAAAGTAAGATCAAAGAGAAAACCCTATAGTTTTCTTTTATTATTATTATTATTATTAATCTTATTCTACAATGGGTGTTCCACTTTACCTATCGAGTTCTCAAAGTAATGCACTTTTTCTCAATTGTATTGTCCCGCTTGAAGCTAACAAATAAATACAGTGCCTACTGAGCCAGTCCTTGAGTGCGCACTATTTTAATATTTTAAAGTCAGTTTTGCTTGCATTTCTATAGAAAAGTTTGCAAAGACTTTGTTGATGTTCTTTTCTACTGATATCCCAACGCGGATGCTGTAGTCAGTCTCTGCCCATACAGTGCATATGGTGAGTAATATGGTCCTGTGGCTGCTGGCACTGGGACTGGGCCACCCGGGGTGGGCAAGGCTCTTTGAGTAGGGGTGGTAGCGACTGCTCAGTCCCAAAGCGTGGGAGGGCTTCTGAGTGCCAATTGCTAGTGCCCCGGCGCCACCGTGGTCGGAATGTGCATATGGACAAGCGCCGCGGTGGCACTAGCCAAAGAGGAAGAACTATGATAGCCAGAGATGAGTTTCTCCGTCCCTGGGAAGGCAGTATGGGTCCGCAGTGACTGGAGCAGTTCCTCCGAGCTCCCAAAACGCTTGTCGCAGGTCCATTGGCTGACACCCAGTTGCAGACGTGGCAGGGGATCGTTGGGGAGCATGAAGCCATAAGGGTACAAGGGTGGCCGGCAAAGATGGAGGCGAAGAGTGAACAGTGTGTAGGGGGTGGGTGGGGTATACTAAAGGATATCCAGATTTAAGAGCCGAAACGGTTGGGTCATGGGTGCAGGACGCACTGGCAGCGCCAGCCAGGTGACTGGCGCAATGGTAGCTCAAACAGTAAGGGTCTCTACAAAGGCTGGCAGTCATCACTGAAGGCGGGGAAAGCCCTGCCAAGGGACTGGACCCGGCCGGCTTGCTGCAGCCAAGTGAACTTAACTGGGCCCCGACCAGGCTCTTGACTTCGTTGGGTCTAAAGTCATTCCGGCCGGCAGGAATTGGGACGGTACCCTGCATATGCTCCAGCCAAAGTTCCCGGGTAGGTCATGCTGGCCGGCGGAAGAGGAAACACAGTCTGACCCGGCTTGTACGGGGAAACTGGGGCTACTAGTCCAGATCCGAGAACCGAAGCAGAGGAGGTGACAGTAGATGAGGAGGAGTCAGAACAGATAGGCTTGGACCCGGAGGTTGTCTCCTGATGCTGGTTGACTTCCACGTTGATACCCGCACAGCTGACACTGATTCTGCTGTGGCTGATACTGGTGGTGGCTCCAGCCACGTCCGAGGTGCTGAGTTTTGTGGCCTCCTGGTGGTCTTTCTTGTCCTGGGCCTCTCCAGCTTTGGCCTCGGCTGGCAGTGGGGATGCGGATGAGCTGGAAGAGTTTGGGCTGCCTGTCCTTGGAGTGAATGGCTGGCAGGTGGCGCTGGGCACCCGGAAACCAGCCTTCTCCCCGCTGCAGAGACTACCGAGGAGGACTCCTTCTTCTCGGACGGCTTGAGTACGGCTTAAGCTAGATTTGTCCTCCACTCCTGATGTCGCTGAGCTTCAGGGGCCCGACTTGGACTCCTTTTCGCTGGACCCACTAGAAGTGACTGAGGACAGCTTGGAGGACGGAGAAGGGTCCGGTTTCCCGATCTGAGAGCACGTCTGAGCCAGGAGGGCCAATGGACTCTTCTTGGCATCGAGCTGCAATAGGAAAGAGAAAGTGGGTTTTAATCATTCGGCAACATACCACAGGAAAAATGCACAGGCGCAAACAACAGCGCAATCGATTCTGATGACATTGTGCTCAAATCACAAGAACCTAAACTAAAAGCTCAGTAATACCCTTTAGTAAACTTTCAGATATGGGCACACTTACACGCACACGTTTGTAATTATATATTCAATTTATTTTGTTTAAATAATGTGCAGCACACATGTTCTGTAAACAAGTTATCCCTAAAGACTAGGACCTAACATTTACACCAAAAGAAAACAGTAGTCCAGAAGGTAACAAAGTTAATTCATTAGTCTCTCTCTCTCTCTCTCTCTCTCTCTCTCTCTTTCTCTCTCTCTCAGCGTAAAAAGAGTAATTTATGAGCCTCTCTTCCTCTCTCCTGATTTCAGAAATGGAGAGCGCTTTATAGGAATTCAATATTCAGCCCTGTTGGTCAGGTTGCGAGATTCACAACATTTGATACACATATGACATGAAAACGCCCCAAAAGCCCCTGTATGTGTGTGTGTCTGGGGGTCAATTGTAAAACAAACAAGGAAATATATATCCAAAGATCTGCATTACTTGTCGTTTTGATGTCATGCTCATAAATATAAACCTGCACTCGCCATTTAGGCACGACACGGGAGAAACCTTCAAAGACTCCCTCAGTTGGAGTTGTGTAAAGTGAGTGCCCAGCTTGAGGATTACAGAGTGAAGCCACCCAAAGCCTATATATTGGCACTGTACCTAAAGTCTACAATTGCACTTTAAAACTTGGGTCACATTATTGGGGAGGGGGCGCTCGACAGCGAGGGGCATTATAATCTCAAAGGTTGGGGAGGGAGGTCAAAGACTTCTTCAAGTTATATCTCCAACCCAGCTAAAAGCAGGACACACACACACACACTTACTTCAGTGTTAACAGTAATTTTCCAGTCGCGCAGGGTGCAAGCTATGTTCCCGGGCTACTGTAAAGGCCAAAAGAGGCTAGTAGGGCGTGCACTTACCTCGATGGGGCTGACAGGGGTGGAGGGCAGCGGCTGCAGGTACTCCAGGTGCAGGATGTGTCCCGTCCGGGCCGTCAGCATCTTGAGAACCTTGATAGGAAGGCGCTGCGCTTGTCGCAGAGGGTCCGATGGAGGAGCCGGGTGCACAAAGGGCTGCTGGTGACGAGGGGCGTCGCGGTTCGGGTGACTACCCGGCGGCTGCTGCTGCTTGGACTGGCTAGCGCTCTCCGAGGCTGGGCTTGCTTGGGAAGGACTCGTTACAGCGGGAGGCAGCACCGAGGGCGATGTGATCATGACCCGGCTCTCATCGAGGGCAGGGAAAGGACATTCAAAAAGACAGAAAGAAAATATATTCGATGTGCTCAATGCCGAGTCCGATCAGTCCAGGCTGAACACTTCAGACAGAAATAATATCAATTAGGATCGATAATCCGGGGATGAT